>OU026156.1:62451341-67451341 GCA_907269105.1 Volucella inanis
AAATTTTTTCTTTTTGGTGCAAAATATGACCCCCTCAGGCGCTTAGTTTAGAAGAAGCCATTTTAAAATTTTGAAATTTTAACCGGCTATAATTCAGATTTTTTATTTTTGTGCAAAATATGACCCCCGCAGACGCTTAGTTTAGAAGATACAGCCATTTTAAAGTTTTGAAATTTTAAGCGGCAATAATTCAATTTTTTTATTTTTGGTGCAAAATATGACCCCCGCAGACGCTTAGTTTAGAAGATACAGCCATTTTAAAGTTTTGAAATTTTAACCGGCTATAATTCAAATTTTTTATTTTTGGTGCAAAATATGACCCCCTCAGACGCTTAGTTTAGAAGATACAGCCATTTTAAAGTTTTGAAATTTTAACCGGCTATAATTTAAATTTTTTATTTTTGGTTCAAAATATGACCCCCGCAGACGCTTAGTTTAGAAGATACAGCCATTTTAAAGTTTTGAAATTTTAACCGGCTATAATTTAAATTTTTTATTTTTGGTGCAAAATATGACCCTCGCAGACGCTTAGTTTAGAAGATACAGCCATTTTAAGGTTTCGTAATTTTAGCCGGCAATAATTCAAATTTTTTATTTTTGGTGCAAAATATGACCCCCTCAGACACTTAGTTTAGAAGATACAGCCATTTTAAAGTTTTGAAATTTTAACCGGCTATAATTCAAATTTTTTATTTTTGGTGCAAAATATGACCCCCGCAGACGCTTAGTTTAGAAGATACAGCCATTTTAAAGTTTTAAAGTTTTAGCCGGCAAAAATTCAAATTTTTTATTTCTGGTGCAAAATATGACCCCCGCAGACGCTTAGTTTAGAAGATACAGCCATTTTAAAGTTTTGAAATTTTAACCGGCTATAATTCAAATTTTTTATTTTTGGTGCAAAATATGACCCCCGCAGACGCTTAATTTAGAAGATACAGCCGTTTTAAAGTTTTGAAGTTTTATCCGGCAAAAATTCAAATTTTTTATTTTTGGTGCAAAATATGACCCCCGCAGACGCTTAGTTTAGAAGATACAGCCATTTTAAAGTTTTGAAATTTTAAGCGGCAATAATTCAAATTTTTTATTTTTGGTGCAAAATATGACCCCCTCAGACGCTTAGTTTAGAAGATACAGCCATTTTAAAGTTTTTTATTTTAAATTTTAACCGGCTATAATTCAGATTTTTTATTTTTGTGCAAAATATGACCCCCTCAGACGCTTAGTTTAGAAGATACAGCCATTTTAAAGTTTTTTATTTTAAATTTTAACCGGCTATAATTCAGATTTTTTATTTTTGTGCAAAATATGACCCCCGCAGACGCTTAGTTTAGAAGATACAGCCATTTTAGAGTTTTGAAATTTTAGCCGGCAATAATTCAAGTTTTTTATTTTTGGTTCAAAATATGACCCCCGCAGACGCTTAGTTTAGAAGATACAGCCATTTTAAAGTTTTAAAGTTTTAGCCGGCAAAAATTCAAATTTTTTATTTCTGGTGCAAAATATGACCCCCGCAGACGCTTAGTTTAGAAGATACAGCCATTTTAAAGTTTTGAAATTTTAACCGGCTATAATTCAAATTTTTTATTTTTGGTGCAAAATATGACCCCCGCAGACGCTTAGTTTAGAAGATACAGCCATTTTAAAGTTTTGAAATTTTAACCGGCTATAATTCAAATTTTTTATTTTTGGTGCAAAATATGACCCCCTCAGACGCTTAGTTTAGAAGATACAGCCGTTTTAAAGTTTTGAAGTTTTATCCGGCAAAAATTCAAATTTTTTATTTTTGGTGCAAAATATGACCCCCGCAGACGCTTAGTTTAGAAGATACAGCCATTTTAAAGTTTTGAAATTTTAACCGGCAATAATTCAAATTTTTTATTTTTGGTGCAAAATATGACCCCCGCAGACGCTTAGTTTAGAAGATACAGCCATTTTAAAGTTTTGAAATTTTAACCGGCAATAATTCAAATTTTTTATTTTTGGTGCAAATATGACCCCCTCAGACGCTTAGTTTAGAAGATACAGCCATTTTAAAGTTTTTTATTTTAAATTTTAACCGGCTATAATTCAGATTTTTTATTTTTGTGCAAAATATGACCCCCGCAGACGCTTAGTTTAGAAGATACAGCCATTTTAGAGTTTTGAAATTTTAGCCGGCAATAATTCAAGTTTTTTATTTTTGGTTCAAAATATGACCCCCGCAGACGCTTAGTTTAGAAGATACAGCCATTTTAAAGTTTTGAAATTTTAGCCGGCAATAATTCAATTTTTTTATTTTTGGTGCAAAATATGACCCCCGCAGACTCTTAGTTTAGAAGATACAGCCATTTTAAAGTTTTGAAATTTTAGCCGGCAATAATTCAAATTTTTTATTTTTGGTGCAAAATATGACCCCCTCAGACGCTTAGTTTAGAAGATACAGCCATTTTAAAGTTTTGAAATTTTAACCGGCTATAATTAAAATTTTTTATTTTTGGTGCAAAATATGACCCCCGCAGAAGATACAGCCATTTTAAAGTTTTGAAATTTTAGCCAGCAATAATTCAAGTTTTTTATTTTTGGTTCAAAATATGACCCCCGCAGACGCTTAGTTTAGAAGATACAGCCATTTTAAAGTTTTGAAATTTTAACCGGCTATAATTCAAATTTTTTATTTTTGGTGCAAAATATGACCCCCTCAGACGCTTAGTTTAGAAGATACAGCCATTTTAAAGTTTTGAAATTTTAACCGGCTATAATTCAGATTTTTTTATTTTTGTGCAAAATATGACCCCCGCAGACGCTTAGTTTAGAAGATACAGCCATTTTAAAGTTTTGAAATTTTAGCCGGCAATAATTCAAATTTTTTATTTTTGGTGCAAAATATGACCCCCTCAGACGCTTGGTTTAGAAGATACAGCCATTTTAAAGTTTTGAAATTTTAGCCGGCAATAATTCAATTTTTTTATTTTTGGTGCAAAATATGACCTCCGCAGACGCTTAGTTTAGAAGATACAGCCATTTTAGAGTTTTGAAATTTTAACCGGCAATAATTCAAATTTTTTGTTTTTGGTGCAAAATATGACCCCCTCAGACGCTTAGTTTAGAAGATACAGCCATATTAAAGTTTTGAAATTTTAACCGGCTATAATTCAAATTTTTTATTTTTGGTGCAAAATATGACCCCCGCAGACGCTTAGTTTAGAAGATACAGCCATTTTAAAGTTTTGAAATTTTAACCGGCTATAATTCAAATTTTTTATTTTTGGTGCAAAATATGACCCCCGCAGACGCTTAGTTTAGAAGATACAGCCATTTTAAAGTTTTGAAATTTTAGCCGGCAATAATTAAAATTTTTTATTTTTGGTGCAAAATATGACCCCCACAGACGCTTAGTTTAGAAGATACAGCCATTTTAAAGTTTTGAAATTTTAGCCGTCAATAATTCAAATTTGTTATTTTTGGTGCAAAATATGACCCCCGCAGACGCTTAGTTTAGAAGATACAGCCATTTTAAAGTTTTGAAATTTTAACCCGCTATAATTCAAATTTTTTATTTTTGGTGCAAAATATGACCCCCGCAGACGCTTGGTTTAGAAGATACAGCCATTTTAGAGTTTTGAAATTTTAGCCGGCAATAATTCAAGTTTTTATTTTTGGTTCAAAATATGACCCCCGCAGACGCTTAGTTTAGAAGATACAGCCATTTTAAAGTTTTTTATTTTAAATTTTAACCGGCTATAATTCAGATTTTTTATTTTTGTGCAAAATATGACCCCCGCAGACGCTTAGTTTAGAAGATACAGCCATTTTAAAGTTTTGAAATTTTAACCCGCTATAATTCAAATTTTTTATTTTTGGTGCAAAATATGACCCCCGCAGACGCTTGGTTTAGAAGATACAGCCATTTTAGAGTTTTGAAATTTTAGCCGGCAATAATTCAAGTTTTTATTTTTGGTTCAAAATATGACCCCCGCAGACGCTTAGTTTAGAAGATACAGCCATTTTAAAGTTTTTTATTTTAAATTTTAACCGGCTATAATTCAGATTTTGTATTTTTGTGCAAAATATGACCCCCGCAGACGCTTAGTTTAGAAGATACAGCCATTTTAGAGTTTTGAAATTTTAGCCGGCAAAAATTCAAATTTTTTATTTTTGGTGCAAAATATGACCCCCGCAGACGCTTAGTTTAGAAGATACAGCCATTTTAAAGTTTTGAAGTTTTAGCCGGCAAAAATTCAAATTTTTTATTTCTGGTGCAAAATATGACCCCCGCAGTCGCTTAGTTTAGAAGATACAACCATTTTAAAGTTTTGAAATTTTAGCCGGCAATAATTCAAATTTTTTATTTTTGGTGCAAAATATGACCCCCGCAGACGCTTAGTTTAGAAGATACAGCCATTTTAAAGTTTTGAAATTTTAACCGGCAAAAATTCAAATTTTTTATTTTTGGTGCAAAATATGACCCCCTCAGACGCTTAGTTTAGAAGATACAGCCATTTTAAAGTTTTGAAATTTTAGCCGGCAATAATTCAAATTTTTTATTTTTGGTGCAAAATATGACCCCCGCAGACGCTTAGTTTAGAAGATACAGCCGTTTTAAAGTTTTGAAATTTTAACCGGCAATAATTCAAATTTTTTATTTTTGGTGCAAAATATGACCCTCGCAGACGCTTAGTTTAGAAGATACAGCCATTTTAAAGTTTTGAAATTTTAGCCGGCAATAATTCAAATTTTTTATTTTTGGTGCAAAATATGACCCCGCAGACGCTTAGTTTAGAAGATACAGCCATTTTAAAGTTTTGAAATTTTAGCCGGCAATAATTCAAATTTTTTATTTTTGGTACAAAATATGACCCCCGCAGACGCTTAGTTTAGAAGATACAACCATTTTAAAGTTTTGAAATTTTAGCCGGCAATAATTCAAATTTTTTATTTTTGGTGCAAAATGTGACCCCCGCAGACGCTTAGTTTAGAAGATACAGCCATTTTAAAGTTTTGAAATTTTAACCGGCAAAAATTCAAATTTTTTATTTTTGGTGCAAAATATGACCCCCTCAGACGCTTAGTTTAGAAGATACAGCCATTTTAAAGTTTTGAAATTTTAGCCGGCAATAATTCAAATTTTTTATTTTTGGTGCAAAATATGACCCCCGCAGACGCTTAGTTTAGAAGATACAGCCATTTTAAAATTTTGAAATTTTAACCGGCATTAATTCAAATTTTTTATTTTTGGTGCAAAATATGACCCCCGCAGACGCTTAGTTTAGAAGATACAGCCGTTTTAAAGTTTTGAAGTTTTAGACGGCAAAAATTCAAATTTTTTATTTTTGGTGCATATGACCCCCGCAGACGCTTAGTTTAGAAGATACAGCCATTTTAAAGTTTTGAAATTTTAGCCGGCAATAATTCAAATTTTTTATTTTTGGTGCAAAATATGACCCCCGCAGACGCTTAGTTTAGAAGATACAGCCATTTTAAAGTTTTGAAATTTTAACCGGCAAAAATTCAAATTTTTTATTTTTGGTGCAAAATATGACCCCCTCAGACGCTTAGTTTAGAAGATACAGCCATTTTAAAGTTTTGAAATTTTAGCCGGCAATAATTCAAATTTTTTATTTTTGGTGCAAAATATGACCCCCGCAGACGCTTAGTTTAGAAGATACAGCCATTTTAAAATTTTGAAATTTTAACCGGCATTAATTCAAATTTTTTATTTTTGGTGCAAAATATGACCCCCGCAGACGCTTAGTTTAGAAGATACAGCCATTTTAAAGTTTTGAAATTTTAACCGGCAAAAATTCAAATTTTTTATTTTTGGTGCAAAATATGACCCCCTCAGACGCTTAGTTTAGAAGATACAGCCATTTTAAAGTTTTGAAATTTTAGCCGGCAATAATTCAAATTTTTTATTTTTGGTGCAAAATATGACCCCCGCAGACGCGCCGTTTTAAAGTTTTGAAGTTTTAGACGGCAAAAATTCAAATTTTTTATTTTTGGTGCAAAATATGACCCCCGCAGACGCTTAGTTTAGAAGATACAGCCATTTTAAAGTTTTGAAATTTTAGCCGGCAATAATTCAAATTTTTTATTTTTGGTGCAAAATATGACCCCCGCAGACGCTTAGTTTAGAAGATACAGCCATTTTAAAGTTTTGAAATTTTAACCGGCAATAATTCAAATTTTTTATTTTTGGTGCAAAATATGACCCCCGCAGACGCTTAGTTTAGAAGATACAGCCGTTTTAAAGTTTTGAAATTTTAACCGGCAATAATTCAAATTTTTTATTTTTGGTGCAAAATATGACCCTCGCAGACGCTTAGTTTAGAAGATACAGCCATTTTAAAGTTTTGAAATTTTAGCCGGCAATAATTCAAATTTTTTATTTTTGGTGCAAAATATGACCCCGCAGACGCTTAGTTTAGAAGATACAGCCATTTTAAAGTTTTGAAATTTTAGCCGGCAATAATTCAAATTTTTTATTTTTGGTGCAAAATATGACCCCCGCAGACGCTTAGTTTAGAAGATACAACCATTTTAAAGTTTTGAAATTTTAGCCGGCAATAATTCAAATTTTTTATTTTTGGTGCAAAATGTGACCCCCGCAGACGCTTAGTTTAGAAGATACAGCCATTTTAAAGTTTTGAAATTTTAACCGGCAAAAATTCAAATTTTTTATTTTTGGTGCAAAATATGACCCCCTCAGACGCTTAGTTTAGAAGATACAGCCATTTTAAAGTTTTGAAATTTTAGCCGGCAATAATTCAAATTTTTTATTTTTGGTGCAAAATATGACCCCCGCAGACGCTTAGTTTAGAAGATACAGCCATTTTAAAATTTTGAAATTTTAACCGGCATTAATTCAAATTTTTTATTTTTGGTGCAAAATATGACCCCCGCAGACGCTTAGTTTAGAAGATACAGCCGTTTTAAAGTTTTGAAGTTTTAGACGGCAAAAATTCAAATTTTTTATTTTTGGTGCAAAATATGACCCCCGCAGACGCTTAGTTTAGAAGATACAGCCATTTTAAAGTTTTGAAATTTTAGCCGGCAATAATTCAAATTTTTTATTTTTGGTGCAAAATATGACCCCCGCAGACGCTTAGTTTAGAAGATACAGCCATTTTAAAGTTTTGAAATTTTAACCGGCAAAAATTCAAATTTTTTATTTTTGGTGCAAAATATGACCCCCTCAGACGCTTAGTTTAGAAGATACAGCCATTTTAAAGTTTTGAAATTTTAGCCGGCAATAATTCAAATTTTTTATTTTTGGTGCAAAATATGACCCCCGCAGACGCTTAGTTTAGAAGATACAGCCATTTTAAAGTTTTGAAATTTTAGCCGGCAATAATTCAAATTTTTTATTTTTGGTGCAAAATATGACCCCCGCAGACGCTTAGTTTAGAAGATACAGCCATTTTAAAGTTTTGAAATTTTAGCCGGCAATAATTAAAATTTTTTATTTTTGGTGCAAAATATGACCCCCACAGACGCTTAGCTTAGAAGATACAGCCATTTTAAAGTTTTGAAATTTTAGCCGGCAATAATTCAAATTTGTTATTTTTGGTGCAAAATATGACCCCCGCAGACGCTTAGTTTAGAAGATACAGCCATTTTAAAGTTTTGAAATTTTAACCCGCTATAATTCAAATTTTTTATTTTTGGTGCAAAATATGACCCCCGCAGACGCTTGGTTTAGAAGATACAGCCATTTTAGAGTTTTGAAATTTTAGCCGGCAATAATTCAAGTTTTTATTTTTGGTTCAAAATATGACCCCCGCAGACGCTTAGTTTAGAAGATACAACCATTTTAAAGTTTTTTATTTTAAATTTTAACCGGCTATAATTCAGATTTTTTATTTTTGTGCAAAATATGACCCCCGCAGACGCTTAGTTTAGAAGATACAGCCATTTTAAAGTTTTGAAATTTTAGCCGGCAATAATTCAAATTTTTTATTTTTGGTGCAAAATATGACCCCCGCAGACGCTTAGTTTAGAAGATACACCCATTTTAAAGTTTTGAAATTTTAACCGGCAAAAATTCAAATTTTTTATTTTTGGTGCAAAATACGACCCCCTGAGACGCTTAGTTTAGAAGATACAGCCATTTTAAAGTTTTGAAATTTTAGCCGGCAATAATTCAAATTTGTTATTTTTGGTGCAAAATATGACCCCCGCAGACGCTTAGTTTAGAAGATACAGCCATTTTAAAGTTTTGAAATTTTAACCGGCTATAATTCAAATTTTTTATTTTTGGTGCAAAATATGACCCCCGCAGACGCTTAGTTTAGAAGATACAGCCGTTTTATAATTTTGAAGTTTTAGCCGGCAAAAATTAAAATTTTTTATTTTTGGTGCAAAATATGACCCCCGCAGACGCTTAGTTTAGAAGATACAGCCATTTTAAAGTTTTGAAATTTTAAGCGGCAATAATTCAAATTTTTTATTTTTGGTGCAAAATATGACCCCCGCAGACGCTTAGTTTAGAAGATACAGCCATTTTAGAGTTTTGAAATTTTAGCCGGCAATAATTCAAGTTTTTTATTTTTGGTTCAAAATATGACCCCCGCAGACGCTTAGTTTAGAAGATACAGCCATTTTAAAGTTTTGAAATTTTAACCGGCAATAATTCAAATTTTTTATTTTTGGTGCAAAATATGACCCCCTCAGACGCTTAGTTTAGAAGATACAGCCATTTTAAAGTTTTTTATTTTAAATTTTAACCGGCTATAATTCAGATTTTTTATTTTTGTGCAAAATATGACCCCCGCAGACGCTTAGTTTAGAAGATACAGCCATTTTAAAGTTTTGAAATTTTAGCCGGCAATAATTCAATTTTTTTATTTTTGGTGCAAAATATGACCCCCGCAGACGCTTAGTTTAGAAGATACAGCCATTTTAGAGTTTTGAAATTTTAGCCGGCAATAACTCAAATTTTTTATTTTTGGTGCAAAATATGACCCCCGCAGACGCTTAGTTTAGAAGATACACCCATTTTAAAGTTTTGAAATTTTAACCGGCAAAAATTCAAATTTTTTATTTTTGGTGCAAAATACGACCCCCTCAGAGGCTTAGTTTAGAAGATACAGCCATTTTAAAGTTTTGAAATTTTAACCGGCTATAATTCAAATTTTTTATTTTTGGTGCAAAATATGACCCCCGCAGACGCTTAGTTTAGAAGATACAGCCGTTTTAAAGTTTTGAAGTTTTAGCCGGCAATAATTCAAATTTTTTATTTTTGGTGCAAAATATGACCCCCGCAGACGCTTAGTTTAGAAGATACAGCCATTTTAAAGTTTTGAAGTTTTAGCCGGCAAAAATTCAAATTTTTTATTTCTGGTGCAAAATATGACCCCCGCAGACGCTTAGTTTAGAAGATACAGCCATTTTAAAGTTTTGAAATTTTAACCGGCTATAATTCAAATTTTTTATTTTTGGTGCAAAATATGACCCCCGCAGACGCTTAGTTTAGAAGATACAGCCATTTTAAAGTTTTGAAATTTTAGCCGGCAATAATTCAATTTTTTTATTTTTGGTGCAAAATATGACCCCCGCAGACGCTTAGTTTAGAAGATACAGCCATTTTAGAGTTTTGAAATTTTAGCCGGCAATAACTCAAATTTTTTATTTTTGGTGCAAAATATGACCCCCGCAGACGCTTAGTTTAGAAGATACACCCATTTTAAAGTTTTGAAATTTTAACCGGCAAAAATTCAAATTTTTTATTTTTGGTGCAAAATACGACCCCCTCAGAGGCTTAGTTTAGAAGATACAGCCATTTTAAAGTTTTGAAATTTTAACCGGCTATAATTCAAATTTTTTATTTTTGGTGCAAAATATGACCCCCGCAGACGCTTAGTTTAGAAGATACAGCCGTTTTAAAGTTTTGAAGTTTTAGCCGGCAAAAATTCAAATTTTTTATTTTTGGTGCAAAATATGACCCCCGCAGACGCTTAGTTTAGAAGATACAGCCATTTTAAAGTTTTGAAGTTTTAGCCGGCTAAAATTCAAATTTTTTATTTCTGGTGCAAAATATGACCCCCGCAGACGCTTAGTTTAGAAGATACAGCCATTTTAAAGTTTTGAAATTTTAACCGGCTATAATTCAAATTTTTTATTTTTGGTGCAAAATATGACCCCCGCAGACGCTTAGTTTAGAAGATACAGTCGTTTTAAAGTTTTGAAGTTTTAGACGGCAAAAATTCAAATTTTTTATTTTTGGTGCAAAATATGACCCCCGCAGACGCTTAGTTTAGAAGATACAGCCATTTTAAAGTTTTGAAATTTTAACCGGCAATAATTCAAATTTTTTATTTTTGGTGCAAAATATGACCCCCGCAGACGCTTAGTTTAGAAGATACAGCCATTTTAAAGTTTTGAAATTTTAACCGGCTATAATTCAAATTTTTTATTTTTGGTGCAAAATATGACCCTCGCAGACGCTTAGTTTAGAAGATACAGCCATTTTAAGGTTTTGAAATTTTAACCGGTAATAGTTCAAATTTTTTATTTTTGGTGCAAAATATGACCCCCACAGACGCTTAGTTTAGAAGATACAGCCATTTTAAAGTTTTGAAATTTTAACCGGCAATAATTAAAATTTTTTATTTTTGGTGCAAAATATGACCCCCGCAGACGCTTAGTTTAAAAGATACAGCCGTTTTAATGTTTTGAAATTTTAGCCGGCTATAATTCAGATTTTTTATTTTTGTGCAAAATATGACCCCCGCAGACGCTTAGTTTAGAAGATACAGCCATTTTAAAGTTTTGAAATTTTAGCCGGCAATAATTCAATTTTTTTATTTTTGGTGCAAAATATGACCCCCGCAGACGCTTAGTTTAGAAGATACAGCCATTTTAGAGTTTTGAAATTTTAGCCGGCAATAACTCAAATTTTTTATTTTTGGTGCAAAATATGACCCCCGCAGACGCTTAGTTTAGAAGATACACCCATTTTAAAGTTTTGAAATTTTAACCGGCAAAAATTCAAATTTTTTATTTTTGGTGCAAAATACGACCCCCTCAGAGGCTTAGTTTAGAAGATACAGCCATTTTAAAGTTTTGAAATTTTAACCGGCTATAATTCAAATTTTTTATTTTTGGTGCAAAATATGACCCCCGCAGACGCTTAGTTTAGAAGATACAGCCGTTTTAAAGTTTTGAAGTTTTAGCCGGCAAAAATTCAAATTTTTTATTTTTGGTGCAAAATATGACCCCCGCAGACGCTTAGTTTAGAAGATACAGCCATTTTAAAGTTTTGAAGTTTTAGCCGGCAAAAATTCAAATTTTTTATTTCTGGTGCAAAATATGACCCCCGCAGACGCTTAGTTTAGAAGATACAGCCATTTTAAAGTTTTGAAATTTTAACCGGCTATAATTCAAATTTTTTATTTTTGGTGCAAAATATGACCCCCGCAGACGCTTAGTTTAGAAGATACAGCCATTTTAAAGTTTTGAAATTTTAGCCGGCAATAATTCAATTTTTTTATTTTTGGTGCAAAATATGACCCCCGCAGACGCTTAGTTTAGAAGATACAGCCATTTTAGAGTTTTGAAATTTTAGCCGGCAATAACTCAAATTTTTTATTTTTGGTGCAAAATATGACCCCCGCAGACGCTTAGTTTAGAAGATACACCCATTTTAAAGTTTTGAAATTTTAACCGGCAAAAATTCAAATTTTTTATTTTTGGTGCAAAATACGACCCCCTCAGAGGCTTAGTTTAGAAGATACAGCCATTTTAAAGTTTTGAAATTTTAACCGGCTATAATTCAAATTTTTTATTTTTGGTGCAAAATATGACCCCCGCAGACGCTTAGTTTAGAAGATACAGCCGTTTTAAAGTTTTGAAGTTTTAGCCGGCAAAAATTCAAATTTTTTATTTTTGGTGCAAAATATGACCCCCGCAGACGCTTAGTTTAGAAGATACAGCCATTTTAAAGTTTTGAAGTTTTAGCCGGCAAAAATTCAAATTTTTTATTTCTGGTGCAAAATATGACCCCCGCAGACGCTTAGTTTAGAAGATACAGCCATTTTAAAGTTTTGAAATTTTAACCGGCTATAATTCAAATTTTTTATTTTTGGTGCAAAATATGACCCCCGCAGACGTTTAGTTTAGAAGATACAGTCGTTTTAAAGTTTTGAAGTTTTAGACGGCAAAAATTCAAATTTTTTATTTTTGGTGCAAAATATGACCCCCGCAGACGCTTAGTTTAGAAGATACAGCCATTTTAAAGTTTTGAAATTTTAACCGGCAATAATTCAAATTTTTTATTTTTGGTGCAAAATATGACCCCCGCAGACGCTTAGTTTAGAAGATACAGCCATTTTAAAGTTTTGAAATTTTAACCGGCTATAATTCAAATTTTTTATTTTTGGTGCAAAATATGACCCTCGCAGACGCTTAGTTTAGAAGATACAGCCATTTTAAGGTTTTGAAATTTTAACCGGTAATAGTTCAAATTTTTTATTTTTGGTGCAAAATATGACCCCCACAGACGCTTAGTTTAGAAGATACAGCCATTTTAAAGTTTTGAAATTTTAACCGGCAATAATTAAAATTTTTTATTTTTGGTGCAAAATATGACCCCCGCAGACGCTTAGTTTAAAAGATACAGCCGTTTTAATGTTTTGAAATTTTAGCCGGCAATAATTCAAATTTTTTATTTTTGGTGCAAAATATGACCCCCTCAGACGCCTAGTTTAGAAGATACAGCCATTTTAAAGTTTTGAAATTTTAACCGGCAATAATTTTAGTGTCTTGAAATTTTGACCGGCTACTTTTCAAAAAAAATTTGTTTTGGTGCAAAATATGACCCCCGCAGACGCGTAGTTCAGAAGATACAGCCGTTTTAGTGTCTTGAAATTTTGACCTACTACTTTTCAGAAAATTTTGTTTTGGTGCATAATAAAACCCCCGCAGACGCTTAGTTTAGAAGATACAGCCATTTTAAAGTTTTGAAATTTTAACCGGCAATAATTAAAATTTTTTATTTTTGGTGCAAAATATGACCCCCGCATACGCTTAGTTTAGAAGATACCGCCATTTTAAAGTTCTGAAATTTTAACCGGCAATAATTAAAATTTTTTATTTTTGGTGCAAAATATGACCCCCGCAGACGCTTAGTTTAGAAGATACCGCCATTTTAAAGTTCTGAAATTTTAACCGGCAATAATTAAAATTTTTTATTTTTGGTGCAAAATATGACCCCCGCAGACGCTTAGTTTAAAAGATACAGCCGTTTTAATGTTTTGAAATTTTAGCCGGCAATAATTCAAATTTTTTATTTTTGGTGCAAAATATGACCCCCTCAGACGCCTAGTTTAGAAGATACAGCCATTTTAAAGTTTTGAAATTTTAACCGGCAGTAATTCAAATTTTTTATTTTTGGTGCAAAATATGACCCCCGCAGACGCTTAGTTTAGAAGATACAGCCGTTTTAAAGTTTTGAAGTTTTAGACGGCAAAAATTCAAATTTTTTATTTTTGGTGCAAAATATGACCCCCGCAGACGCTTAGTTTAGAAGATACAGCCATTTTAAAGTTTTGAAATTTTAAGCGGCAATAATTCATTTTTTTTATTTTTGGTGCAAAATATGACCCCCGCAGACGCTTAGTTTAGAAGATACAGCCGTTTTAAAGTTTTGAAGTTTTAGCCGGCAAAAATTCAAATTTTTTATTTTTGATGCAAAATATGACCCCCGCAGACGCTTAGTTTAGAAGATACAGCCATTTTAAAGTTTTGAAGTTTTAGCCGGCAAAAATTCAAATTTTTTATTTTTGGTGCAAAATATGACCCCCGCAGACGCTTAGTTTAGAAGATACAGCCGTTTTAAAGTTTTGAAATTTTAGCCGGCAAAAATTCAAATTTTTTATTTTTGGTGCAAAATAGGACCCCCGCAGACGCTTAGTTTAGAAGATACAGCCGTTTTAAAGTTTTGAAGTTTTAGACGGCAAAAATTCAAATTTTTTATTTCTGGTGCAAAAATATTAGTTTAGAAGATACAGCCATTTTCTAGTTTTGAAATTTTAACCGGCAATAATTCAAATTTTTTATTTTTGGTGCAAAATATGACTCTCGCAGACGCTTAGTTTAGAAGATACAGCCATTTTAAGGTTTTGAAATTTTAACCGATAATAATTCAAATTTTTTATTTTTGGTGCAAAATATGACCCCCACAGACGCTTAGTTTAGAAGATACAGCCATTTTAGTGTCTTGAAATTTTGACCGGCTACTTTTCAAAAAAAATTTGTTTTGGTGCAAAATATGACCCCCGCAGACGCGTAGTTCAGAAGATACAGCCGTTTTAGTGTCTTGAAATTTTGACCTACTACTTTTCAGAAAATTTTGTTTTGGTGCATAATAAAACCCCCGCAGACGCTTAGTTTAGAAGAAACAGCCATTTTAGTGTTTTTTGTTTAACTTGACTTTAATGTGTGACCTGTTTTAATAATTGGGGTTGTGAAAACCACTGACTTGTGATCTTAATATTAGCTTCACGTTACAAAGTTTCAAAAAGTGGGGGTTAATAAGTTACTTTTCCGAAAAAAATATGATAAAATCCAAATTATGAGTTTCTAAGAAAAAAATCAATTTTTGTCTTCACTAACATTCGACACTTTAATTTTGGGGCAACATTATCTTTGAGATAATTGCTTGTTTTAACGGTGTGACTATTCCGCCTCAAAGGGGATTAAAAATTCAAGTTCATGTACCTTGACTAATCGATAGGGGTATAGTCGGTTCTTGTACCATTATAGCAGTGTTTCGAGGTCTTGGATTATCTACCTTACCTTTGTGTGACTGTTGCGACATCAGAGTAGTATTGTTTCCTGAAACGAGAATGTTTATACATAAAATATTGTTTACTAATTTATAGTATAAAAAATATTAGAAAAAAATATAATGCTTATTATGCCAAAACTACCAAAGTGTGATAATACAAAAATGCTTTGTGTTATTATCGACAACCATGAACATTTACTACATTAAACTGAGGATCGAAATTCGACTATGTGAAACATATTGCCATTTGCCACTGTCGCTGTCAGTCGCTGTCGGTCGCTGTCGGTCGCTGTCGGTCGCTGTCGGTCGCTGTCGGTCGCTGTCGGTCGCTGTCGGTCGCTGTCGGTCGCTGTCGGTCGCTGTCGGTCGCTGTCGGTCGCTGTCGGTCGCTGTCGGTCGCTGTCGGTCGCTGTCGGTCGCTGTCGGTCGCTGTCGGTCGCTGTCGGTCGCTGTCGGTCGCTGTCGGTCGCTGTCGGTCGCTGTCGGTCGCTGTCGGTCGCTGTCGGTCGCTGTCGGTCGCTTTCGGTCGCTGTCGGTCGCTGTCGGTCGCTGTCGGTCGCTGTCGGTCGCTGTCGGTCGCTGTCGGTCGCTGTCGGTCGCTGTCGGTCGCTGTCGGTCGCTGTCGGTCGCTGTCGGTCGCTGTCGGTCGCTGTCGGTCGCTGTCGGTCGCTGTCGGTCGCTGTCGGTCGCTGTCGGTCGCTGTCGGTCGCTGTCGGTCGCTGTCGGTCGCTTTCGGTCGCTGTCGGTCGCTGTCGGTCGCTGTCGGTCGTTGTTAAGAAGATTTTAATTCCCCTTACACCCTCACAATTTTTTTTTTCTCGAAATACATCAGGATGGTTCCCTTTAATATTTTTGACACCTCGGGAAGTGAGATTTTAGTTAAAGCTCAAACTGTTCTCCATTAAAATTCTTCAAGAAGTCATCTGCTTTGCATTAAAACACCGATGATTTTGTTTCGAGGATTCGGATAATATCTCCATGTTCTCACAAAAGATAATTTAGAATTTGGTTCATGCTATCATAACTTTAGTTTTGAAATTGTAAATAAGATTTCTTCTCAAAGCCTTTCTTGGTGACTATAGCTCTAGTGAAAAGCTGTACTTTTTTTCTCCTGAATATTGAAATGTGGCAGTTCATTAAAATTGTTTCTACGCGCCCATATCTGCGTCAAGAGTATCTCCTTTTTGTGATGTGATGCTTCCTCAACCAGCCGATTCAACTCGTATGAATAAGTCAGTCTTTGCACAGTTCTTAATAAAACTATAAAGTCACTCACTTCCCATTTCAGGAACATTATTTGCGACCTAATTCGGGGTGCAATTACACAAGGGATTAAATATTTCATCAATTATCATCTTGACGAAATCCAATTCAGATCAATATCAAACCTTAAGTCATGTGTAGGTATGAACCTTCCGTTAGTGAAAGATTAGCCCTATCATGTTTAACTTGCTACATTTTTAAATACCTGGGAAACCCTTCCTGCGATTTGGGTTTCCACAGCGACCATAAGACTTCCACAGAGGGACCTACCTCTAACAAGTCAGGTTGTGATCGAAGTTTCAGGGCTCATACCCTTTTTATTATCACACTAAGCCATGATAAAGACGTAGCCTGTAAAATTGGGCTAAAATATTATCTAGGTAACTACCGGACTTACTTAGGCCTAAACCAAAAACCCTCTCTGACTTGAGAGATTACTAGAGAGCTGCCTTAATTACTGCACTTAACATAACATTAACCCATAGACAAAGGTTGCTGCTATGTTACCCAGTACCAGTAGCCTCGCTGAGGTTATGAAAACAGTCATTGGCCTATTTAAGGTTCCTATTTCGGCACCTATGATATGATCCAGAGACATTAAGCTCCCTTCAAACCTGCCTCGGTATACGTTAAAGTGCATCAATTAACTAGAATTGACTAAACTATACGGACGACGCCGTTGATCTATGAGATCCGCTATCCTCATAAAGAAGAGGTGCCCTAATGCGACCATTTTTCTTCCCTCTATGGACTACAACAGGGGTTGGCTACTCTATCTTTAATCAAAGGACCTAGGCTCCTAAGCTGCAAACCGTGGAGGTGGGAGTAGAAGTCTTTGGCAGAAGCTTAAATGTCAACATTTGTTTCTTCATAAAACTTGACCTATACCTGAAACCTTCAACTTAGATGCGGGAATGCCAAATAATCGGATTCCAACTTTAATTACCAAAGGGCGTTGTATACGAAGTCTAATGCTCTGAACAGCTTCAAATTTTTCCTTACCCTTTCTTACATTTATTTTCCAAAAATTATTTCATTGAATGTCTACAGACTACAGTTTACAGAGAGAAGCGCAATATCGAAAACCTCAAACAAATGCTTGTGCAAAAGCAAAAAAAAAAAATTAAAAATAAAAATAAATAAATAAATAAAACACTCTGCCTCTCATAATCTTAAATTTTAGGCAGCCGCCTTTGTGTATACACATGAACCTTATTAAAGTTTGGTAGTTTACCAACACTTCTTACAAACAGGGCGATAATGACATAGAACATGAATAACTCGCCCTTTATTGTTGATTTTGTTTTCCTCTATTCCTCCGTTTCTCTTTACGTTTTTCACTTTTTGCTTTATGGTTAAACTAGAACACCATTACCCTAGGGTTTACAAAATGCATGTTTTTGAAATGACCTAAAGGAAACTGTCCCTTTTTGAAGATTGTATTGGAAAATGTTTTATAGATTAACATTACAAGAGAGACCGAGAGTCTACTCGTAGATGAGGACTTTATTCTAGGAAGAAACTTTTATTGAAAGAGCTTTCCGTCATGCGTAGTGTTTGGGAATTTGGAATAGAGCTGCATACTCCGGTGGAGGGGTATCCATTTCCAAGAATACAATTTTTTGAATGTCACTCTCTTTCTGGAAACTCCGAATAGTTCAATCCATCTGGAATACTGAAAAGTTTTAGAAGGTTGGAAAGCTCATAAAGGAAGGTTTGTTGATTAAGAAATAATCTCCACGTGGAAGCAAAGGACTTTCGATAAAACCGAATGACAGAAATGTCAGTTGTAAGGGAGATTATTCGTACAATGACATGAAGTTTTGATTGACTAACGATTTCTGTGAATGGCTTTTTAATTTGGGACAGTGTGTCTTATAAATTAAAGTAAAATCTTTCATCAAAGCAAATGGATTTCAGTTGATGTTTTCGCTCCTAGAAAAGGCGAGTTTGAATTCCATTCAACCTAATCATATGATTAGTTTTCACGTGTGTCTTAAAAATAATAGGAATCATCTAATGGAAATATCACAAATTCGCGGCGAGGCTAAACATGTTGCTTTCGAAATTTGCAGTTTAAAACGACAGCAGTTGAACGGTTTGTAGTCTCATAAGAGTCTGTTCCTTAAAACGCAACATCGTCAATTAAGTTTTCGCTCAGGTTGGCAAGGAATGTTGAGCCAACAATACTGTTTTATTATTCGTGAAATGTACATAAAAAAACTAGCAGGCTCTAACAAGGTTTTATAGTGATTTTAGAGTATGGTTGCGATAGTAATGGAGCCGGGGAAGCTGGAAGTGTAAGCTGAAAAGAAATCGACTACATTCAAATGCCAAAAACAGGATTCTGTGTGAACTTTGATGTTCTAATCGAGTCTGGAAATGTTAGATATAAGGAATGTCTGGGGATATGTTCAACACTTAAAAATTTATAAAAATTTATAATACATAGAATCTGCACATGCGGCCAAAACTACATGGGAAGGAAATACGTAGGTAATTGGTAAAAGTTAAATCGGTTTTTTGTTTTTAATATTGCAAGCAACGCAGAAAATTTTCAAATATCATTTTGGTTGAATTGATGTTAAAAGATGGGAAAGGTGGAGATAAATTTAGGTATGCGCGCTACTAGGTTGGCTTTTCAGTGTTTGGAGAAAGGTCCCTAGGTGTTACCTACAAAGGTGAATCAGTATAAACAAAGCATAGAGGTTTGCAATCGCCACCGTCCGAACTCTACGAAATCAAAATTGATTAGAAGCGAGCTATTAATGAAAATTTCGTGACTGTTGAGACGAAAACAGCCTAAAACGGGTCTGACAGTAAATGCAGTTGTTGTCATATTGTCATTACCCAGGACGTCACAATTGGCAGTTATAACTTCGAGGTAATCAATGAATTGGTTTACCTTGGCTCCGTAGTTACAAGTGCAAAGCGTTGGCTCAGAGTAAGAGTCGACGAAATTTTGACTTGGTTTGACTTCCAAACGGCATTAAAAAAAAAATTCCTCATTCAGTGGCAGCGATTGGCCAATCGAGTGCAACAATACAACGAGGAAGTTTCTTCGTATTTACATGATACGTATGATATTTACTATAATCTAAAATTAGGTATTGATGAATCCAAGGAATTAATTTTCACGGGACTATGGTCTAGGATCACTGTAAGCTTATTATTGGGTTATTGACATTGGGATGCAGATGACCTACATCATGCCATTCTTAAGCAGTTGTCGAAACAACGAGAGGAACGTATTGAATCTGCCAGGATGAAACAAACAGCAGAAGCAATCACAGGGAAATCAACAGCACCGAATGGACAAAAGAATTACTGTGCTATAGCTGCTGCATTGGTGGGTATTTGTGAGAGCAAAAACTACATGCTATAGAATAATTTTCAAGACCGAAGAACGTGCATGAAGTGATGCGTTTGCTGGAGTTGTCAGGATTCTTTCGACGACTCGTAAAGCAATTCTCATTGCTTGCAGCTCTTATATATAAATCACTAACAAAAAAGGAATTTAAGTGGAATGAGCGGCTGATGAGGTATACTGAATTGTACATAGATGAGGGCAGCCAGCCAGCCTGGGTTTCAGCGAAGAAACGACGGAAGAATGCATTTAGTGTATGCGATAAGTCGCCTTACATTAAAACCTGAAAAGTGGTTTCATTCGAGCAAGTTAAAATTGTTGGCGATTTTCTGGGCAACAAAAAGACTTGGATTGTTACTAATTAATATAAAATTCAAAATTATAACTGACAGTCAGGTTTTAATATTTCTCAACGAGCAAAAAAAACCGGAAATCCTCAGAAATGTCGATGGTAAAACTTACTACGTGAATTTAATTTTACAATCGAACATACGTCTGGTACTCAATTAACACACGGTGGGTGCTTTAAGTCGTGCTCTCACAGAGAAATATGATCTAGGAAAGGTTGACGACTTATGAGTTTTTACATTGGCATAAAACCAGAATGAGATTTTAATTTACCAGTCTCAGTACGAACAAAACACCAGACCAATACATATCATTCGAAAAAGAAGAGGTTTAAGGATTCATGTTGGAAAGCGGAATACTTTATAAAAGCATTAATACTTCAAAGGTCTCCAAAGGTTCATTGATTGAACTTTTTCATAATTTTCATGGACATTTTAGATTGTATCGAACAGTAAGTAAATTATTAGGTGCGCAATTAAGTAAATATGTAGATGTTCCAGCAGTAAGTACTGTTTGATTTTTATATATTCAAAACGTCATGAACCAAGCATAGACATATGGTAAACAAACCGTTTGACACATAAGTCATATACTTTTAGTTGTGTGAAAAGGTTCTGGTTTTGTGCCAAATAGTCGTCATTTGTGGGAAGTGTTGATTCTCTTGTTTCATTCAAAGAAAACGGTGACTAAGGCGCATCGAGAACTTTAATAAGTTTACGGAGATGCTGCTCTAAGTGAAACAACGTGTTGTGATTGGTTCCATCAAAGACGGTGATTTGACGGTGATGGAAAGCCAAAATACTTCGAAAACGCTGAATTGGAGGCATTTCTAGATAAGGATCCGTGCCAAATGCAAGAGCTTGCTTCAGAATAAGGAGTTACCCGCAAAGCCATTGCCAAGCGATTGCGTTGAAAATAATTCAACAACAAGGAATTTGGGTTCCTTATGATTTGAAGCCAAGGGACGTTGAATGTCGTTTTTCCGCATGTGGGCAACTGCTCCAGCGGCAAAAAGAATTTGTTTTCTTCATCGCATCGTGAAGGGTGATGAAAAATGGAATCATTACAGCAACTCAAAAAGAAGAAGTCATGGAGACTGCCTGTTCATGCTTCTACGTCGTCAGCTCGGCCGAATATTCACCCTGCGAAGGTTATACTGTGTATTTGGTGCGACCGGGTCGTTGTTATTTATTATAAATTGCTGTAACCCAACAAAACTATCATTGGGAAACAGTTCCGACTTCAATTAATGCGATTGGGCCGACCACTGAGCGAAAAACGCTCAAAAAAGTGCTTCGTCACTAACAGAGCATAACAATGCTCTGCCTCACGGCCATATTCCACCATCCGATTATTACTTATTCCATTCGATTGCACACATAGTCTGCCTGATCAGCAGTTTCACTCAAATGAAGACATTAAAATATGGCTTGATTCGTGAATAGCCTCAAAAGATAAACACTTTTACCGTAACGGTATTCGAGTTCTGCCAGAGAGATGAGAATAACTTAAAGCTAGCGATAGGCAATACATTGAATAACTCATTTGAAACCATTTTCTCACAATAAAGTTGCATTTTCATCAAAAAAAAAGAAAAAAATGCGAAAACTTAATTGCGCACCTAATAATATAAAGCTCATGTATGTAACATACACCCTGCCTGACTCGAACTGCGACCAACTTCAGACTGCTATAATTTCCAAACCGTTCATGACAGTGAGCTCAAATTTTGACAAATGACAGATAATTTTTTTACATATATACAAGCCTTTTAAACGATTTGCTTCTCAGTGGTGTTGAAAAATTTTTATCCACTATGGAATTCAGACGTGATAGTGTGATTGCTTTATATTTGGCTGGAAAACTACAAGTAGCTATCGTTAGAGCCCTGCAGCACCTTAACGTGAATAAATCATTTGTGTCTCGAACCATAGCCCGTTACTGGCAGCTTTGCAAAACGCCATGGAGGTGGTCATAGAAAAACAGCAACATCGGCAGAAATGGTTCGGAAAGGGAAGGCTCGAATTGAGTGAAATCTGCGTCGAAGTGGAAGAAAAATGGCTCGTGAGCACAACATATTGTTGGAACGGATGCAACACAAACTGAAAAATGAGATTGGGCTCGAGCCATTGAAGTTCCAAAAAATACACGATCTGACATCGCAACAGAAAAAAGTTAGAGTCGAGCGGAGGAGTCGAGCGGAGGAGTCGAGCGGAGGAGTCGAGCGGAGGAGTCGAGCGGAGGAGTCGAGCGGAGGAGTCGAGCGGAGGAGTCGAGCGGAGGAGTCGAGCGGAGGAGTCGAGCGGAGGAGTCGAGCGGAGGAGTCGAGCGGAGGAGTCGAGCGGAGGAGTCGAGCGGAGGAGTCGAGCGGAGGAGTCGAGCGGAGGAGTCGAGCGGAGGAGTCGAGCGAAGGAGTCGAGCAAAGGAGTTGCTACGCTTGCACGAAAGTGGTAAGTTGCCGAATTTGGTTTTTTCCGATGAGTCGCCATTTGTTATCGAGCAATATGCCAACAAAAAAAATGACCGAGCTTACTTGCCAGAGAGGTCCTTCGAAAATTTACACCTTCGGACGGCCACCAGAAAGCAGGCAGCACCGACAATGATGGTTTGGGCCGCCATAACCGCCGATGGTCGCTCTCCGCTCGTATTTTTGGACCGTGGCGTCAAAATTAATGCGATCGTATACCGTGAAGCCTTGGCCAAACAATTATTTCGGTCGGAGACTGTGGACATTTCAACAAGACTCGGCACCGTCTCACAAAGCGCGCGTCAACAAAGATTGGTTAAAAAACAATGTTCCACACTTCATTTCTTCGACACAATGGATTGCAAATTCTCCGGATGCAAATTCTCCGGATGCAAATTCTCCGGATGCAAATCCGTTGAATTTCTCTGTCTGGGGTATTTTGAAGGCGAAGGTTGGCACTAAAAATACCAAAGTTTGGACCACCTCAAACAAGCACTTCGCCGGGAATGGGTCAAAATACCGCAGAGCTACTTGCGTGCAGGGTGCGATGCTTTCTTCGGCCGTCTCAAGGCCATTATTCGCGCCAAAGGTGAACATATTGAAAACTATTGATTGGAACAATAAAATTTATCAAAAAATAAAAATATTATAGAATTTTAAAAAGTTGCAGTTTGAGTTAGGGAGGGTGTAAAGGGTAAGCCAACAGCTGGCGCGGAAGTTTTGATTTAATTAAATACAAATTAATTACGAAGTCAGTGCAGAATTTTATTATAGTTGTGTCTATAGCAATTATGAATAAAACACAATATTGTTCATGTGACTACCACGGCTTTTGTTGCAAGCAAACATCCGGATGTCAAAATTAAAAATTAATTTTTTAAGAATAAGTTCGTCAATAGCCGCAAATTCAGTTTAAATGTTATGTTTGAGATCGTGAACTGTCGCTGGGTTAATGATAAATACCTTACAGGAAGTAGTCTAAAGGTATCGAATCGCATGATATTGATCTCCTCTAACTGAAATAATGGGATCTTATAATTTCGTAGGCAATAAATTGATTGATTCATGACTTGTGTGGACGGTAGCATTATCCTACTGAAAGCGGAGATCGTTCAAACCTAATTCATTCAAATTTAGTCAAAAATAGCCGGTAAAATATTGTGGTTACGTTCTCTATTCATTGTAACTGTCTCCTCAGCCTCATCTTCGAAAAAGTACGAACCATACAGGGACTTTTTTGGGATTCCGGATTTGGATTTCCTGTCCCCAGAAACGACAATTTTGCTTATTTACGTACCTATTAATCCAAAAATGTTCTTTATCGGGAAAGATCAAATTCGATGACAAATTTTCCTGGCGATCCCACATACACTTAACAAAACGGCGACGTCGTAGATGGTCTAAAGCTTTCAATTGTTGTGTTATTTTGATTTTATAGGCATGCAAATGAAGATCAACTTTTAAAATTCTCTGTAAAGTGCCATAGGTGAGGCCCACTTATTGACTTCGGCTACAAATTGATGTACCTGCCTAGTTTTGAACACTTGTGTGCGAGTTCTGGATTTTACGAAATGTTACTTTAACATTCACAGATCGCCTATTTTCGTACTAAGATTGAATAACAAAAAAGCGTCGTTGCGTGGTAAGCGATTGTATGACTAAAATTGGCAAAGATTGTATGACATCTCTCAAAGAGATCAGCCGCTTTGAATTCAGTAAATGACAGTAATTGACAGCCAACAGCCACACTATCTGTTGGTTCACTCTTTACATATATACATATGTACAGTTTATCTTTAACGCTAAAGAGAATTCACCTGTTTTTCATAACCTTCAAGAAGATTCCCTTTGTATTTTTTTCCTTGAATTATTATTATTATTATTTTTTTCCTGTTGAGGAAGTCCCACGTAACATCACGTAGCATCACGTAGCGATGTAGCTATAGAGACTTTAGGGATTTTTTTTTTTGTTTTGTTGTTAGCTAAACTACACAAAAAAGCCTTACCTATTTACCTGTTAAGCCAGGTGTTCTTAACATACATCTGGGTATGGTTTTCTTTTGTTCTTTTCCTCTGTAATACATAGTGGAAAAATTCTTCCGAACGTATTTAAACTGTTTTTATTTTATTAGTTTCTTTAGAACTCTCGAACGAAAACTAAAAAATCCAGCGAATTTCTTAGTACCGGGTCTTCGGTTCTTCACCACTATCTTCTGTACGTGTATATTGTATATATCTAGTTCGTCGAACGACCTTGCCACTATTTAGCTAGGAAATAGGTTCCTGCCTAAATTATGTCCCTCATCACAGCACATAACCTACATAAAAACATTCATTCCTAATCTACTCCTACTGCCCACATGATCTGTAAACCTAGCAAGGGTTTCCACCTTTTCCACCAGAATTCGAAATACTCAACATTTTCTAGGACAAAAGAGACAAATTCACCATAGGAACAAGAACACCCGCTGTTAGTTGACCTACGAAGAAAACGGAAGGATGGAATTCGAAATTAGAGGCACGATTGATAGAATCATATTCTATGGTGAGTTGGGAAAGAGAGATTAGTGGTTTAATTAATAGAAACAGAGGGGAAAAGATGTGTTCAGGAAAAGGGGTCAATTTATTGGATTTGGTACAGTGAGGCGATACAAATAAAAAACCACATTTACCATATTTTCATTTCCTATTGCTCAAAAGGCTGTCGCTACAATCTATACAGAGCCCTCCAGTCTTGGCCATTGAGGATTGATTTAATCAATCAATTAATTGATTTAAGATAACTCATTTTCCTCCCAGTGCGCTCTTCTTATTTCCTCTAGGATGAAGCCTATTCCGATGAAATGGTGAACATCTTTTCTTACTCTCAGATTGCACAAATATCATCCCCTGTTGTGTCCGTATAAAAAAAGATCTAATTATACTTCATTATATGGTAATTATTTATTAGATTAATTCAAGTTACAAATCTAGTCAAGTTAGTTTAAGTTAGACTGAATGCGAAACGACAATGGTGAGAGCCGGTAGCGAACTGACTCGCTGAGATGACGTGTGGATATGTGGTGACTTATTGCCCTTGTATGTATGTATGAAGTACTCATCACTCCTTCCCACTAGTTATAGATGAACCTTTAGTGATTAATAAATTTAAAAACGTACGACGGGTTGTCGTATTCGAGTTGTTCGCCTTGGTGTGACTGCTTGGTCTGGACTTGCAATATAAACGGGCGAAGCTACAGGACTCTGGCGTAATCTGGATGAACTGGGCTTATTAATCTGAGTTACTCTGGAAAATACAGATTTATTGCTAAACTCTTTAGAGTTACCTATTTGACAATTTGCATGCTGATTCGTAGCTGGAGTAGTAAGGGGTACTAATCAAGCTGTTGTAAAACTTTCTGTGTCATCATGTCTGGGCCTTAATTAATTTTGATAGCGTTTCCAAATGCCTTTGGGAGTGCGAACTATTGTAAATATGTTATGATACCAAGTTTTGATACCACAGTCCCTTCATACCATCTTGGACCCTTTGCAAAATTACGAACGTAACATAAATAGGCTTATTGATTGCAAACTTCCAACGTAATGACCCACGACTGTTGATTTCACTGTTCAGCGCTGTTTGATATAAAACAGTCCGATGCTGTCTACCATGAAGAGTTTCGGCAGGACTTTTTCCCGTAATAGGCGTAATAGGCGTTGTCCTATATGTCATCAGATATATCATCAGATTTTCTCTTCCTCGTAGGTTTTGCTCAAATTCGATTTAAACGTGCGAACAAAATGTTTAGCTTCTCCATTTGATGCGGGATGAAATGGTGCAGTCTTCAGATGTTGTATTTCATTGTAAGTACAATAATTTTCGAACTCTTTTGATGAAAATTGGGCACCCTTGCCACTAACGATTATAGTACTTCCGGAAGACTTTCTAGCGCGAAGATTCTCGACAAGGCTTTTATTGTGTTTGTAGATGTTGTATATTTAATTGTTATAGCAAATAGGAATTTGGACAATGCGTCAACGAAAATTAACCACTTTTTTTTTTTAAATGGGCCGGCAAAGTCGTTCCAATGGCTTTTCTGGTTGCGGCCAGCTAACAAAGCTTTAGGAGTTTGTCTTTTTCGTCAATTTTAGGCCACCAGCAATAACGAGTTGTTTTGTGCCGATAAGCCCCTTGTGACCTTTATGCGGCATTTTCAGTATTCGGTTTCGAAGTTGGTGAGGAATTACTACTCGTATGTAGTCGGTGTTGAATAATATATCTCCTTACGCTCACTACTGAGCGAAAATCTTAGGCTGAAGTAAGATATTAAGTGTTTTTCACTTACAGACAGAGTTTCTGGCCATCCATATATAATTTAATACTTAATTTTACATCTTTACGCGTTTCTTTATCAATACCGTGGGTATCCACAGGAAAATGTTCGACTTTGTCCTCGATCTCAGAGGTAATTTCTTGGCAAGCTTCTTCTAACGTGTCAAATTCTCTACCTGGCCCCCTGCTAGACGTGACAGTGCATCGGCGTTGGCATTGTTTGACGGCTTATAGCATAATTCGTAATTAAAACTCATTAAAATTAATGCCCAACGTGTTAGACGACCAGTCGTAATGACTGGAATCTTTTTATTTGGATGGAACAGAGTAATCAACGGCTTGTGATCGGTGTATAGCATAAAACGTCGACCATATAAATACTGGTGAGATTTTGTTACGCCAAAAATAATTAAAAAAGCCTCTTTCTCAATTTGGCTGTAGTTGCGTTGCGAGTCGTTTAGCGCTTTTGATGCAGCTTTTGGCTGTGCTCCTTAAGATTTTTCGGACGAGGCTGTCAAAATATTCAGCAAGGTGTCCATTTCATAATACTTCGTTTTATGCCTGCTGAACGTGCGAAAATTATTATCGATTTTCTTACTCAGTTGTAAATACGCAACGTGAATTTCATCGTGAGATCGGGCGTCATCATGGCTTCAGTGTGCAGGTACTGTGGAAAAGTTTGAGCATGAGTACATTCTTTTGGATCTTAAGTCACCAACTAGACAGTGATTGGTGTGAAATGAAGAAGACATAGCTGCGTAGTGTCGTTGTATCGAAGAAGATCCAGAAATATCGATTCGGCGTCAATCAGTTTAATTGGGCATTGCCAGAGTGTCAACCTGGCTTATTTTGCCTTTGGATTTGTACTTACATCGGGAGATCATAGACAACGCCATGAGTTCGCTAATTGGGCGCTGGTAATGGTAGCCGGAGATCTAGATTTTGTCCAAAAAATCATCTTCTCGGTAATTTTTGGCTCAGCGGCTATGTGAACAAGAAAAATTGCCATTAGTGGTGCGAATACAACCCACAAGTGTTCGGCCAATTGTCAATGCATCCGAAAAGATTGACTGTTTAATGCGGTTCATGGCATAATGGCATCATTATACCCTATTCTGCTATTGTCAGAATAACCTCGTAAATATTGGACCGATTCATCAAAAATTGGACCAGCCGCCAGCTAAGTCTAGCCGCCCATTTGAATGAAGTTCTATTCCCCACATAATGGCATGGATTGTAACAGTAGACAAGTATTTATAGGTCCGCCTTTAATTTTATGTCGTTAAAATAAATGCAATGTCCACTGGCGTAGAATATTTGTCTATTCTCTGTTCCCTGAGTACTATCTGAAATGTCTTATTGGATGTGCTTATGTGGTTTTGTTTTTAGTGAATTCGAGGCAAAATTAGCTTTTTCAAGAAAAGCTTATTAACGATGAGCCGAAATTGCGATTTCTGACAACTACGGCCTCAATATTATTCATATTGTCTTCACATTTCCACTTCAAGAAATAGTCAATAAAGATCCTAACCGTCCTTGGTTTACACCAGATGTAAAAAACCTAATGCAGCTTCATGACAAAGATTTTCGCAAATTGAAAATCTATCCGACGTCATAACCAATTGGTTATGCTGTTTATATCAGAATTTAATGAGTTTAACATACGCCTGCGTTTCTGTTCTATAGCCGGAGAGCTTGGACGTGAGTCCGGAACCGTATATGAAAAGCAGAGAGTACTGTCGTCAGAAAAGGAATTTATTGGATTAGCATCAGAAAAGAGATAGTTAGGGAAAACTAAAAAGAGTGTCGGAGACAGAACGGAGCCCTGGGAAACACCAGCATTTGTTTTGTGAATATCAGACTTAATTTGAAAGTTCCGAAAATTACTTTCTAATCCATCATCCCAAATGCACGCATTTTTGACATAAGAGCCTGATACTAAACTCTGTCAAAAGCCTTAGAAACATCAGGTGCAACTAGCTTGCTTTCGACAGATTGATGTACGCTTTGATTCCACTTTCCGGTGAGACATATCATCAAATCACCACTGGACATATTGCCGCGAAAACCGAACTGTCGTTAATTAAGGAATTTTCGTGTTTCGAGATATTTCATGAGCTGAAGGTTTATCAGCGTTTCGGGGCAGCCTTTTTTTTACGGACAAATTGGAAGAACACCTACTCAGTAGAAGGGGAAATATACCATCTGAACCAGCAGATTTGTGTAATATTGTACATGGAAAAGTCCGTGCCGTTTCTAAGAGAGGGCACCACTTGAAATCCATACCATTTTCAATTAGAACCAACCTTCAAAAGATACGTGTATAAATTTGAAAGCTGTCGGACGATTAGTTCTCGAGATATAGCATTGTGAGTGAAGCAACTTTTGTTATTGTGAAAAAAAAAATGGATTCAAAGCAATTTCGTGTGTTGATTTATCATTGCTTCTTGATGGGAAAAAAATGCAGCCGATGCAAAGAAATGGCTTGATAAGTGTTACCCGGACTCTGCACCAGCCGAACGAACCATTCGCAAGTGGATTGAAAAATTTAAAAGTGGTCATACAAGCACCGAAGATGATGCACGCAGTGGATGTCCAAAAGAGGCTGTTTCAGATGAAAACATCAAAAAAGTCCACAAAATGATTACGAATGACCGTAAAGTGAAGTTGATCGAGATAACTGAGGCTCTGCAGATATCAAAAGAGCGTGTTGGATATATCATACATAAATATTTGGACATGCGAAAGCTCTGTTCAAAGTGGGTGCTACGTTTGCTCACAGTCGACCGAAAACAATAACGTGTTGATAATTCAGAGGAGTGTTTAAAGCTGTTCAACTCCAATAAAGCCGAATTTTTGCGTCGGTATGTGACAATGAATGAAACTTGGCTCCATCACTTCACACCAGAGTCAAGTCGGTGATCAGCTGAGTGGGGAGCAGGTGACGAACCTCGTCCAAAACGACCAAAACTCAACAGTTGGCTGGAAAGGTTATGGCATCCGTATTTTGGGATACACATGGAATAATTTTCATCGACTATCTCCAAAAGGGGCAGACTATCAGCAGCGACTTTTACATTGCGTTGTTGGAGCGTTTGAAGGACAAAATCGCAAAAAAAACCGCCGCATTTAAGGAAAAAGAAAGTGCTGTTTCATCAAGACAATGCACCGTGTCACAAGTCGATGAAAACGATGGCAAAATTGAATGAATTTGGCTACGAATTGCTTCTCCACCCACCGTATTCTCCAGATTTGGCCACCAGCGACTATTTCCTGTTGGCAGACCTCGAAAGAATCAGTGTATCGCCTTCGAAGGCAACTATATTAATTAATAAAGTTGAATTTTGAAAAAATTTTGTGTTTTAAGACAAAGGACAGTCTGGAAGTTTTGAGCTGCTCGCAAAGTGTGCAACAAGCAGATTGTTATTGTTCAAAGAGCTAACAGCTGGAATTTCATTATTAATGAGCATTGGAATGGAGGATGAGGCAGACGAACGATAAACAATTTTCGGAATTTGCCTCAGATTTTGGTCGTATTGGAAGTTCAAAAGCTTAAGAAAGACGTTAAAGTCCTTCCTAGCTTTTCTCTGACCTCTTTACAGCTCGAGTCATACCACGCCTTTTATTTTAGTTTGATACTCTTCCTCCAATGAGTGATAAAGCATTTCATTCCAAAAAGAATGGTGTCTGTGATCTTATCAGCATCGGCATCCACGTAATTATCCTGGAAACATAAGGACCAGTTAAAATTCATTAAGAACCTGTTAAGTGTTAACTATGTTCTGGATGTACAAGAAAATTAATATGGTATAACACAATGGTCGACGAGCCTAGATAAGGAAAGCACATCAACAGTGTACTTATTACGGTGAGAATTTAAAATAACTTCAGGGTGTTGGCGATAGACTGTTAACTTCTGGTATTCGTGTGGGCTCATTTACAGGCTGGATCAAGTTATTTTGCGAACGAAGATCTCAACACACTGTCCTTCGTGTGTTGTCTGTCCAGAAGCTCAAAGCCAACCAGGATTGTGTATATTGAAATCGCTCATAATGGCGATTCCAGCATGAGTATATAGGGTTACAATTCATGGTATGAATGGTATGGAGTTCAACAACAAATCAAACTCGTTAAAGGTCGAATTTTCGTCCAAATTGGGGCTTCTGAAAAAGAAGCGGTAGTTGATGATTTGCTTACAGAGATGGAATTTTAACCACATGAAGTTGCAGTATTACGAAAGCAAATGGCGAGGCTGCGATGAGAAAAGAATGATGGCACTTCTTCGTTGTTAGATAGCTCCAGATCAGAGTGATCTGAGAGGTGTGGGCAGGGATTTACCTATGTTTCACTTAGTGTTAAAACAACTGTTGTAGATGCGAAATGTTAAATAAAGGCTCCTTACCAAGCTAGACCTAACCATCTTGCCATAACTCAAAGAAGGCTTCAACACCTTACAACTCATGAATTTCAGAAGTGCCCGGTTGCGAATTCAATATTTTTAGGAAGTTCCCATCCAATGCTTTCGACTGATTGCCGGTGATGAATGGCAGATGGTGCTACTAAAAATTGATATTTCCTGAATCGAATGATTGATTGAATTCGATATTTTGTTTTCGTTTTGTGTACTTCTATTCTCACGATGTGAACATTCTTATTTGCATTTTACGATTGAGTTAACTTGAAAACGTCTCGTCAACAAAATTAATTTACCAACCGAAATTACAAGTGGAATTCGTAAATAGAACCCTGCCCAACTTAAGCCTTCCGATTTGTCTAAAATAACTCGCATCACAGAGGCAGGTTGCCTTTCCATTGCAGAACGTACTTCAGCAGACGTGGATGGTACTCTATCTTCTTCACAATTCAAGCAAGGCACTAATCTAATGCTTTCGCATTTTGTAACAGAATGATTATTGTTTGAATCGTTCATCGACAGCCAGTGATGTTTGAGATTGTTGCTTGATAGATGATGGCTTTGATTTTGTGAATTATTTGTGTTTGTACTCCAGATGAAATGGGATACTTGGTAAACAATCTACCTATGCATACATTTCTCAATTTTTAAAATTTTTTATACTTTTTATTCCCACTGTAAGTCAAACCGTTTGTTTCCATTAATTTAATAAACAACTTAGTTCTCCTTTGACTAGCATTGAGTTCGGTAGTTTTATTTAAAAAGGTTATAGGCCAAGACCCAAGCTCGCTGTATTAACCGTTCATTTTGAAGGAAGAAAAAATGAACTTTCTTGCAAAAAGTTTTTAAGGAAAATCGTAAAACGACAAGAAGTTTTTAACATTCAAAACAGCGTGAAGAAAATTCAATGTCGGTTGAGTGATAATTTTTTGGTATGAGATGACAGTTAAAACTCCAGACAGTAGCATGTTAACAACAAAAAGAATTTGCCATTGTGTAACATCACAAACAACTGCAAAACGTTTCTAAGAAAATAGATAAAATCAGTGGGATATTGTGAATCAAATTGGTCATTGTTGTTGAAAGTGTAAGCCTAAGGTAAGTCATAATTATTTATAAGCTACGAAACTGGGAAAAGTTAATGTTTTGTGAGAAGGCTTTAGGCCTTTTTTTGTATTTTGTGCTTATTCGGCGGCATTGCAGCTAAAACGGTTCGAAGCATTCTTTCATACAACTTTTAGCCAGAGCGTCATCACTGTGCGATGAGTCCTGAAACATCTTAACAAGTGACGTCTTAAAAGTGCACACCATCCTTTAAGCTGCACTGTTGGATTCCGGATTAAAAGGATCAGACGTTAGATGTTGTATTGAGTTCCTCGAGTGCTCGAACTCTTTCGTAACGATTTGGGGGCCATTACTGAACAGCAACGTTTTGGGTAGACCCTCCAGCGCAAACGAGAGTAGCGTCGTCTGAATTGCTAAAGAAGTAATCTAAGACATCTTCACAACGAAAGGGAATTTCGAGTTAAAGTCAACAACTACCAGCCACATACTTCTCCAAAAAATTCCGGCAAAATCGACGTGTACTCGTTTCCAAACTTCCGCAGGTGTATGCCAGCTTGAATACTCCCTCGGCGGCTGATAAGCATTTAATTGGCTAATCCTGCATTCCGTCACGGTTTTGCGAATCTGCATATCGATGACGCCAATGACCATGATGAATCATCTGCAAAACCTTCTTTTGCGATGCTTCAGGAATGACAACTCTACAGGAACTCTCCGTCTGAAAAAGAAGAACGTCAGTACACACATTAAGAGCGAGCTTTCTACGGAAAAAAGGCAATAGTTTGCTTTTATTTGTAGCCATGAAATTTGGCCAACCAGACTGCATATATGACATCACTTTTCGTATTGTCTGATCACACTTCGTCTTAGCTGCAATGACTTTAGTATTTACCGGATAACCCTTCAACTCATCTTCAAATAGCTTGATGTTTTCTTCTTCAGCTTTATCAAACTCTTCGTCTGGTCCTGTAGGCAATCGCGATAAACAGTCAACGTTTCTGTGCAGCTTCGTAGATAGGTACCGAATCGTATATGTATAGTTCATTAACGTTATCACCTACCTTTGTAATCGCTGGATGGTCATGAGCTATAACTTCTTATTTGGGCTGAAAATCTTAACTAGAGACTGATGATCAGTTATCAATTCGAACCGACAACCATATAAATATTAGTTCGAATATTGTGCTGTGCAGAAAAAAGTAGTTTTGAGATAAATGAGTTTAAAGTTTTAGGTATGTATATTTTCGAAAAATGTTCAAAGGTATTCAAGGTACTTGAATTCATTTTTTTCTCTATTTACAACAAGACTCGGGGCCTATCAGGCAGTATACGAGGTGTGTTCCAAAATTAGGGGACTTTTGAAATTTCGCGGGCAACGTACATTCGGTTATCGTTTTTTTTTTTTTTTTTTTTTTTTTTGTGTTGATACATATGTCCCGAACATATTTTCACAGTTTCAAGTACACAGCATACTTAATTTTTTTGTGACAGATAAAAACGTTAGACGTATTTTGGTGTACTTGGAGATTTTCAAACAGGCAAAGAATTTGCATTAGTATTTACAAGTGGTACAAGCTCTTCAAAGATAACCGAGAATATGCTAATGAGGAACCTCGCTCTGGACACCCCAGCACATCAACAAAAGGTGAAATGTCGAAACTGTGAAGAAAATCGTTTTGGAAAATCGTAGAATTAGAGAAGTTGCTGAGAATGTTGGCATGGAATTTTTTCGGATGTTTTGAGGATGAGACGTATACTAGCGAAGTTTATTCCGAAACCTCTTAATTTGGATCAGATGAACCGTTGCATGAGCATCGCTCAGGAGCTCTTGAAGTACGTCAATGATGATCCCGACTTGCTCAAAAGGGTCATAATTGTTAAAGAATCATGGATATATGGTTATGACGGATAAAGTAAAGCCCAATCGTCCCAAAGGAAGCACCCAATAAAGCCAAGACCGAAAAAAGCTCGCCAAATTCGATCAAATGTCAAAGTTTTGATCACTATTTTTTCGATTACTGTGGCGTTGTGCAGCGGGACTTTTTACCTCAAGCTCGTACTATCAATAAGGAGTATTAGCTTGAATTTATGCGCCGTTTGAGAGAAGCAATATGAAAAAAATATCCGGAATTGTGGAAAAACAATTCATGGCTTTTGGATCACGATAATGCACCTGCTCTTTAATCGTTGCTTATGAGAGATTTCTGGGCCAAAAACAACACAACAATCATGCCAAAAAGTGCGTATGAGAAGTGCATCGATGTTTGGAAAAAGCGTTGGCACAAGTGTATTACCATATATCTGAGTTGGATAACTTTAAAGGTAACTTTATTGATGAAAAAATAATTTTTTTCATATAAAATTATAAAGTTACTTTACTTTTTGGATAGATTTTGGATTTTCGTCGGTCAAGAATTTATGGTAAAATCCCGCCAATATTTCGCATTTTATATCTTCAACTAAATCCGAATGTCCACAAACTGCTAAGCCGTAATACGTAGACAGCTCTTGCAAAAGTTTATTTGTCAATGTTTTGGTGTTTGTCAACTTTTTGAATAATGTTATTTTTTTTTTTTTTATTAGGGTTTACCTTCTCTTGCTTTTCTTCTTGTTTGTTTTTTGGGCTTTTGTATTTGCGTATATATATATTTTTTTTTTGCTTCAGTACGAAGTTTATATAGACGTTTTGTGACGTGCAATATACATTCCCATTCCTTTTTAAGGACAATAAAATCGTCACCGTAGGCACTTATGTCTAATAAAGATTTAAAAATTTTTCTAGCAACATATTCAATATAATTTACATGTTAGAGGCCGTACAATTCTTCAGACCTATTGAACATTTCTATTATTCCATTTATTTCCTTTTACCGGCACTACCCTCATGATTAGAATCAGAGTGCTCTTTGTGTTCACCATGCAATGCTGCATATTCCAAAGTATCTGTTTTCTCGGTCCAACTTGAACAACCTTGGCATATAAGTCTTTTGACAACAACGTCTAAGATTTTGTTTGTGTGCTTTCTAATTATTGAAACAATACCAAGCCACGTTTTTCCCAAGACCCATCATAAGATACAGACATTTCTTCGCTCATTTCTACTTCTTCTCCCACAGATATTTTTAAAAATGGTTTTGGCGACGATGCAGCAATTAGTACTATTATAGATACCCTGCCCGAGATCCATCATTCCGCAGAACTCACGAAAACAAGGCTTTTTCCATAAACGAAGAAAACAGAACTAAAGTTTTCTTACACTCACTGTTCACTAAAAGTTTAAATCCTAATCCATGCTGTCCAATTTTCCCAAAATTTTACTGCACCATTACATTTCTCAGTATTTTGTTATTTGTTTGCTGACATACTTGTGTATTATTTTGTACTTTCCATGGTATGCTGATAACTTTGGAACGATTTTTTCTTCTGAATAATGTCACTTAATTTACTCTGTTTTCTATCCATATTTTAGTAAATATAGGGTTTTCCAATAGGGACTTGACAACTTTGAAGTTGTTGAAGTTGAAATTTGTGAACGCACTCTTTCACTAATCATCAAACTGTCACTGTCAATTTATTCAGTAAACTCAACATTTTCATCTTGGTAAAGTACACTAACAAGCAACGTCTACAAATTATAAAAATTATCTACAGATATTCGGAGTCGGTGACTGCAACTTTAAGAGCGTTAACTCCAATTTTCGGTCGTAATTCTCGCCCTAATAGACAGGCAATAACAAGCTTAGTGCAAAAATTTGAGTCTACATATTCGTTGAGTGATGTTGCCGTGTCAGTGAGACAACGGGTTGGTCAAAGTGTCGAAAATATCGCTGCCGTTCAGACGTAGCAAACGTAGCAAACGATCCAAATCAGTCAATTCCACGGCGTTCTCAAGAATTGGGCATCGCTCAGACCACATTACGGCGTATTTTGCATAAGGATCTTGGTTTACACCCATGCAAGATCAAGCTGACTTAAGAATTGAAGCCAATGGACCCATTTGAAGCGACGTACGTTCTCCGATTGGGTTCTGGAGAAGATGCGCCAAGATGATGAATTTCATCGCAAAATCATCTTCAGTGAAGAAGCTCATTTTTGGCTCAATGGGTTCGTCAATAAGCAAAATATGCGTAATTGGTCCAGTGAAAACCCACATGTGCTTCATAAATCACCACTTCAAAAACAAAAAATAACTGTTTGTTGCGGTTTGCATGCCGGCGGCGTTATTGGGCCATATTTTTTCGTCGACGATAACGATCGTCACCTTACTGTGGATGGTCAGCGTTATCGCGCTATGATCATCGATTATTTTTGGCCCGAATTGGAATATATGGACTTGGACGACATGTAGTTTCAACAGGATGGTACCACAAGTACGATTTATTGAAGAGTAAGTATGGTAGGCGTGTTATCTTAAGACATGGGCCAGTCGATTGGCTACCTCGTTCGTGCGATTTAACACCGCTTTACTATTTTCTGTGGGGCTACGTTAAGTCATTGGTTTATGCCAACACGTCGACGACGTTGGAAGAGCTCAGACTTAAAATGAAAGCGAGATAGCGGCCGTTTCGGGCGAAATGTGTGGCCGAGTCGTTGAAAATTGGGTCCAACGAATCGACCGCTGCAAGCGTGCCCGCGGTGACCATATGAACGAAGTCGAGCTCCATTCATAAATGTTTTGATTGTACTTCAAGCCAATAAAAAAATTTTTGAAATATTTGAAATGGTTTGCCTTTTGTTTAAAAAAAAATTTGTCAAGTCGTTTTTAGAAAACCCTATATATAGACAATATTACAGTTAGGTATACGAGTACATGACTTATTAAAATTTTTATTGAAAGATTTAAGCAGCTGCAGTCCTGCGAACAATGGAATCATATATGAGGCCGAACAACTGTTCGCTTCTTACTAAAAGGGCTGTCAATATCATTATAAAAATTTGGCAGTATATTCTCCAAAGGCTATACTTTCTTAATATTCTAGAAAATTCTAGACCACCGGGCTCCCTTAGAGATTAGTCGTTAGTTATTGCTTAAAATGTTTTGGTTTTTCCTACGTAGTCGCTGTTAATATGAGATTCACCATTGAACGGACAATCTGCCGAAGGGATATCCCTCCTAGTGTCGATATTATCAAAGTGTTTAGCTTAAGGGGTAAATCATCTAATTGTTTATCAACACACTGTTCACACATTATGTGATTCTATAGAGTTGTGAACTCTTTTATTTCAACTACTTAGGCGTCACAGGGCTCCATTTCCTTCAGACTACGCTATCACAGACTTGATTCTAGTTTCATGAAAGAGATCGTCGAAGTCAGGTCAATAAATTCCACTGGCTTAAATTTAACGCATTAGAATTTATCAAGTAAATTAAACCTTATCGATTAGAGAAGAAAATAAGTTCTGAAGGAGGACTATGTCTTTAACATCACTTTCTACTTTGTTCTTCTCCCAGCTATCTACCTAAATAAAGGTAAATTCATTTAATGTACGTTTTTCATTACCCTAAGATTCTCAGCTCCATTAATAGATACTTGTACACACCACGAATCACGCTCGAAATGGCCTTGAAAATGAAAAAGGTTTTTCGCCCACTTTTCGTTAGTTGTTTGATTTTTAATTTTATTTTCAACTTTATATACCCCATCGAATCTTGTAGACAGATGTTCTTAATACCTTATTTAAATTTGTTGGACCATGGGCGAACTGTTGTGGTTTTACTGGTGGTAAAAGTCTTGACATAAACAAGTCAACTCATAAGCACTTACGATACATCCAACTGGTATGAGTATCCACCTGCATCATCATGAATAAAATGAAGGACCTTCGGTATCGTAAGGAAACATTTTAACGATATCAACGTTTCTGGAAATAAAATTCCGCAAATTTCACTTTAAATAAGCGGCTCAACGAGTATTTAGTGGGTAAGAAGTGGGCAAAAGCCATCCCAAAATGTGGCCATTCTTAAAGCTCATTGTTGAGATCGCAATTGTATTACACGAGTTTTACCCACAATTCAGGTTTTGTGCTTTTCCTTTCTTGTATTGTCTCGTCATTTTTGTTTTGTTTTGTTTTGTTTGTATATATGCGAGAGGAAATATGAAATTTAAAGGTACCATATACTCCTACCTTTTGTTTCTGTCATATTATTCCTTTTCTAACATATTCTATGAAGAAGATACAACTGCGAAAATTGTTTGATGTCGTAGCAATACACACTGATTCTGTAAAATGTTGAGAATAAATTCGCTTATACAAGCAAGAAGATATTGATGATTTATTACGAAAAATAAGGTTAATATGAGTAGGAGACAAGATTGTTGCTCAGATCACAAAAAGGGACTTCTAACAGATACCAGCAACCTTGTCTATCTTTTTGAAGTAAACACGCGTTTTGATAGCAAAAATCAGCACAAAACAACTGAACTTTACTCGTATATCTTAGATTGCACAACAAACGCAATATAGGATAAATCAAAGGCTAGCATGTGTTAAAAAAAGACTTGACAATATTGCTAAGCAACAACTTCACATCCTTCACTACCACCTACACAATTGATAGTTTGAAGACAGTCGAAGATTGATCTGGAACTCTATCTGTAAAGGATGAATTATGCTTGGAGAAATGGGACATCCCTTCAGTGTGGATTCTGGGATTCATTAACCCATCTCATTAATTTTTCAAACGTCATCTTAAAGAAATCACATGACAAGGCGATACCTAGTCGGAATCCTTCCCATCCCATCAAATGCCTCTATTATGTCTCTTAGTAAGCACCGAGCACTCTAAATTGCCATCATGCAAAGGCAGACGATGCCAAAACTTGATATCATTCTATATAGTTGGCCCCCATAAATACTGCTAAATGAACCATAAAAGGCAATTGACAGGTGGTGGGTACCGAAGTTAAAGTTGAAGTTGCTGGGCACAAGATAAAATCTTGAACGTGATGTTAAAGAAACTGATTCTCATATAGTTGGTGGAGGTTAGAGAGTATTCTTTCTTTAGTTCCTTCCGAACTATCGGCAAACAATTGTTAGATTCCACTCAATTGACATATTTTTATCCGACTACATTTTACAGATATTTTGGGGTATCCCCTTAAGCAAATCAACCTTCAATGCTTTGAATAATTCGACAGGTAATTCGTCTCCTGCTACAGCTTTATTTGTGTTAGATTCAGATATCGTTATTCAGACCATTGTCATTGATGACCACAGTCCACGTATAATAGTATATTCTACTTAACAGGGAATGTGTGTCGTTTATCGTCTTCGCCAGCGACTGTATCTCTGCTATTGGGTTCCCATCCTTATCTCTGCATGATAGTGTTCGAAGTTTGTGTGTTGGCAAGTGCTTTTGATTTTTTTGGTAGAACTCCTGAATATCATTTCTGCAGACCCACTTTTTCAAGTTCCTCCCGTCTCTTTTACTTATATGAGTATAGTTCATAAGCAGCAGTAGTCCTTCTTTCTAGCGCCGTCTTGCACGGCTATTGAAAACTTTCAAACTACAATACTACACCTGTGTCCTCTGTTAATTAATTTGAGGCTGTTTTAATCAGGTGACCTTCCTGTTCCTTTACTGAGGTTGAGTTTTGGGAAACGTGTGCCAGCTATGATGAAATTTCGCCCTCGCTGTGAAGTCGTAGGATGATGAACGTCAAGAGACTCGTCCTTTCGACCACCGTAAAAGTAGGAAAATATCTCTACGAGATATTTGACGTCAAAAAAGGACATAGGCAAAGTAATACACTCTCATGTAATTTTCTCAACATCATACTGGAGAAAATTGTGCGAAATTCATAAGTCAACAACAGGGGTACAACTACTTGCATACGGTGATTAAATTGATGTCAGCGTCCGCAAGTAGCGGAACATAAGCGTCCAAATTTGTTCTGTTGTGAGTGAAGATAAAACTAAGTTTATGGTGATAACAGGAAGGGACATACAACATTAACGTGCCACACTTCGACTGACAATAAAAAGCTATGAATATAAGGTAGTCCGATGATAATGACATCTTATCAAAAATCAAACGAGTATTTATATTTACTAATTTATGTTTAATTGTCCTAAGAAGGTAAATGAGTAGTAAAGAATAAACTTGAAAGATACTTTACAACGGACCCATATCATCTCATTCCCGCTTTATGGAGTAGAAGCATTGGACGTTCCGCGAGGGTGGATGAAGATATCCTCAGTCAATTTTTCGAGTTATTTTTATCCCCGTTGGAGTTTACGGAGTTTGTGAAGATGAGATTGAAACACGAACTCTACAAAGAATACAGTGACATTAACCTGGTTAGAAATGTGCTCATTAGTCGCCCAATATGGTCAGGACATGTAGAGCTAATGAACACCAATGCTCCAGCCCGAAGAGTTTTCGGTTCTAACCTTGAAGGACGATGCAGCACAAACCCATAGTATGTAAGGTGGCGCATGCAAATGGAAGGGATCTCAACCAACTTGAAGTGCGCAACAACATTCAAATCTTCAGGTCGTATTTTTACAACATGGTTTCAATAATATAGAAATTTGAATTTGATAAATGAATTGTTTTAGATAGAAAGTATGTAATTGGACTTTGATTCTACCATATTGTCGAAAACTCAGCACAATACGAAATTGTAGTGGTAACTTCAACAATTTTCCTTCTCCTTTCTCAACCTGGGCTTAAGACCGTCAATGGCAATTTTTTACAAACAAAAATATTACCTCATGCCTGCAAAGAAAACTGGATTACTATTTCAAGTACGTTTTTGAAGTATTTATTATTGAACACAAAATTGTAAACTTTTTAAGTGGCAAATTAATTATTTTCATATCTTCAAAAAACGGTTACGAGTATAAGATGAACTTTTCACGGCAAACTTTCTTAGAAAATCGCAGAAATAATTCATGTTCTGCTTTTGATTGGAAAGGGTTTTAGATCTCCCAGATTATCTTCAAAACTCCAGAAGGACATACTTCGAAAAAAATTACGACTAAAGGAGTATAAAGTTGTTGGTTTGTTACTTTGATTTTGTAAGAATTTACTACAAGGTCAATAAGTTTGTTCAACTTAAATTACATTTTCGTTTTAACCTGCTCCTAAGGTCGTTGAAATAATATAATTGCAGCAAAGGGAAAGAAAAGTCGAGAGTTTTTGAAGATTTGCCGAGCAAAGAAAAAGGGGTGGAGTTGATACACCTTTCGCTTTCGATTCTGGACTTCAAAAGAAACTGGGTTTATTGAAACAACATTTGTGGTGGAAAGTATTTTTGTTTTGCTTTTCAACATTCGCATTAGACGTAATTGGGTATACCATACGTTAAACGTGGAAAACACATTCTGCGAAAATAGGTATTATTTGGAATAAATTAGGTTTTGGCCTTTAGGTAATTTAAGTTTTTTTTTTTTTTAGGTGGAAACTGTCTTTAAATTGCGTATTTTCAATTCCTTTACATCCCCGCAGATGGTAAGGTTAACTTTGAATTTGTTGTTGTTGTTTGCTTGTTTTGGGCTGCATGCACGCAGATCGCTGATGCCACTAGGAGGCGATGCCTTAGTTACTTCTTAAACCAAATAGATTTTTAGGTTAAATTGTGAAAGTTGTTTATCTTCATAGAATAAGGATCATTTGCAATAGATCTCTGAAGTAGTAATTGACTAGAGATTGCATTTTGACGCCTGCCAAAACAGTGCAATCGGGAGTTCACCGCAAGTTCCTCCTATATTCAATATTCAATCATTATGAATGTCTTCTAATGCCACAGACAGATGTCATACAATCTGTAGCAATCTTTGTCATGGAGTCGTTTACCAATGTTACGAAAATGGGCGATCTGTAAAAGTAACATTTCGTGGTCAACATAATCACCCTAAAGCATTTTGAAGAAAGTGGTTCGGTATCGGGTCAAACTCTGGATCAGCACGTTCATCACGTAGACGCAAAAATATCACCAGTGTGACCGAAAGTGTTCAAAACTAGCCAGGCACCTCAATTCGTTGCCAAGTCAACAATTGAGCCTCAATTATGCCACTTTATGGCTATTTTTTCCCCATAATTGAACAAATTAAGCCTGGACGATCTCTGGCTTCAACAGGATAGTATTACCGCCCGTACAAGCCATCAATTAAACAATTTATTGCGTACGAAATTTGAAGAACCCATTATTTCGGTTAGAGGAGAAGTTGATTGGCATCTAAGATCACGCAATTTAACACCTTCAGATATCTTCTTTCCTGTGGAGTTATTTGAAGAGTAAGATTTATGCCAATAACCCGGCGACAATTCAGGATCTCAAACACAACATCCAAACTGAAATTGCGGCTATTGACCCACTTATTCATCAAAAAGCCAACGATAATTTAGACTTTCAATCGCTTTCAACAGAAGCCATGATGACCATGATGACCATGATGACCAATGTTGTATTTTATTCATAATTGTCATAGATCGAACTTTAATAATAAATAAATTTAATATTAATTTCATAGCAAATGTGTATTAAATTTATTGAAAACTACCACTCTAGCTGATGGCTCACTCTTTATTTGTGAGTTTGAAGATATCTCTTCGTCTGGGCCTTATCAGCTCTTTTGATCGGTTAAGATCGCGGCCCGGCCATATTAGTCTAAAAGTCCCACACGTGGCTCATTGCACACATATGAGTGGTTGTCAAGCTTACAGATGATCCGAATCTGGCCAATTCATCAGCAAAAGGCACAAATGCCCAGAAACTCAACAGAGTGCGGTTTTTTCCTACTTGGCACAGATATACAGTTTTTTTAACCGCTCTTATGCCTCTTAAAGTAAGGTATCTGATTGCTGCTTGACTATCTATACATACTGTAATATTCGGCGCATGTATTCAACTCAGGTGAACGCAGAGTGCCACCGGATTTGGTTCTGTACAGATGGAAATAGACTTACTGACTAAGGTCAATTTCAATTAATTTTATTTCAGTGGATTAGAGCCGACTGCGGTGCAGCGCGAGTAAGCTGCCATGCACATAGTTTTTTCCGTAACTGAGTACTTCTTAGTCTGAGGGAAATCTAGATCCCGAAAATGTTTGGAGCAAAGTTTGGAGAACCAACGTTGGAGAGATTCTTTCTGAATCACTCTTTTGATCTGTTATCGGGTAGATTTTCCTACAGTACACTTATTGTAGATTGGTAAAGTATTATAAATAGCACAGAATCTCCCCCAAGAAAGTTTTTTGTCGGGTCCAAATCCTTAAGCATACCTTATGGACTTCCCATTCCTAGTCTTTTTGTAGACCCGTGGTCTACCACTGTGGGCGGTTATTCTCTGTCTTTTTTATTGAGTAGATGAGATAAAGGCTATATTTCAAGGGTTTGCTGTTGACCATAAAACTTCAGTTTGAATACCGGAATGTGGCTTCCTTATCCAACAATTTTTTCATGAGTGATCTTGTTTTTACCAGTTCGTCTTCTTATGATTCCGGTAACTATAAGTTGGGAGCAATTGCTTGTTTTTTATGCTGAACTGTAAGTATCGATGTCAGAGTAAAGATACTGTCATAGACACCCTCAATGTGGTTGCGGTTTATCTTGTTGTCTTCCGAGTTCGGAAATTTTTCAAAACGATTGAATCTGAAAAATTGGCCTCCAAGATCATGTGATTTAACACCTGTGGATTATTTTCTGTGGGAATATGTGAAGTCGCTGGCCTTGAACCACGATGGACGACTTGGAAACCAACAATCGCTGCTTGAAAATGTCGCCAAAAATTAAATTAATTGAGCTGACTTATTAACTGGGCAAAATGAAAGCGAAGTTCAGGGTCGAGAGAGCTGATTTGTAAAGGTGTTTTTTTGAGAATTTTTCTACTACAGCGAATATCGAACACGTGATATATTCTGTAATATTTGATACACGTAGCATATGACACAATGCCGTATTTTAACTTTTGTGACAACATCGTGAGAACCTATTAAGATCATCTTGTTAAGGTTGAGAGTCAGAAAAAATTGGAAAGTTGTCTATAGATGTTCACATCATCGGCGTAGCTAGATATCTATGTGGCGATTCTTTATAATTGTTAAAAACTTCATTCATAGTCAAACTGAAAATAAATAGAACAAGGTGACTGAAACGCCCTATATGGCTTTAATTGATTCCAAAAAACGAGGGTGAAAATAAACTAGGTAAGAGCGTTCGTCTATGATAAGTATGATTTAATTCAAGAAATCAGCTCAGGCTGGGAACAAAAAGCATTGCTTTTGAATAGAATTCGCCTGTGTCCTGTTTTTATGAAAACGGTTACTGTAAGCGCATTTTCGGAGGCGAAAAAAAGCCATTAGGAGCTTGAAAACCTGAAGACACTTATGTATAAGGTGATTCATCGTAAAATTTGATTTATAATGTAAAATAAAATACATAAATTTGAAGGTGAACTTAAAATTTTTATTATTAGTTAAAAGAAAAATTTATGGCATTTATTTTTTAAAAATAACATCATGTAAATGTTGGCCACGACTACGTCTGAAGTGGATAACACGAGTAATGTTGGATTCAAAAGCGTCAATCGTAGCTGGATTATTCCCGAAGACCTAAAACTTTACATATCCCAAGAAAAAGTAGTCCAAAGGTGTGAAATCACACGATCTAGGCAGCCAATTTACCGTATCAAAACGTAAAATTAAGTGCTCACCAAAATGATTCCTCAACAAGTCCATTGTTTCACAAGCTATATGGCTTGTGGTGCCGTCTTGTTGAAACCAGTGCTCACCAAGACTATGTGCTTGGGTTTCACGAAGCACATAGTCCGTTAACATGGTGCGATAATGGATACCATTGATGGTAACATTCAGATTTGCCTCATTTTTGGAAAAAATATGGACCAATGACTCCACCAGCCCATAAACCAACAATATACCGTTGTTTTTAATGGATGTAATGGTAGCTCTTGGTACTCTTCGGGTTGCTAATTAGCCCAAACATGACAATTTTGTTTATTAACGTGTCCATTGAGCCAGAAATGGGTTTCGTCTCTGAACAAAGTTTCACGAAAAAACACCGGATTTTCATTGAGTTTCTCCAGAGCCCATTCACTGAAAATATGACGCAAATTCAAGTCGTCTGGCTTCAATTTTTGCACAAGTTGTACGCTTTTAGGCCGAGATCCTCACGTCAAATACGCCAAGCTGTCGAATACGCGAATTCAAGCTGCTAAGAACGACGACGAATCGATTCGTCACGGTCTTCGCGTACACTCTCAGCTACAGCTGCTATAGTCTCTTCAATGCGTGCTGGATGTGGTCTTATCGGTCGAGTATCATCCCCTAATGCAAACTGGGGCTCAAATTTGCGAATGGTATTGGCATTAGTCGTTTAAGTAGGTCGATTATGCGCACCGCAAGTTCCTCGAATCGCGCGAAAAACATTTCTCACAGAACGATGATTTTCGTAATACAGCTGAACAACTTGAAGGCGCTATTGTGATATGAGTCTTTTTATGATGACTTGCCAAGCAATACTAAACAAAAATGATAAAGCAGTTTGATAGGAGTCACGCTTGATCTATCAAGAAAAGGCAATTGAAAATCAAACCTCACGATGAATCACCCTACATGAGGGGTTGAATACAATTATTGATAAACTTTTTTTAAAACGATTGCTTGTAAACGATCAGAACGAAGAAAAATCTTCCTTCGGCATGCAAGCGAAAGCTAAATCTGGTAATATAAACATTTGCAAACCATGCCCCTAGAATGACATCATCGGACGGAAAATATCCCCAGCTATGACATCAAAGTTGTACTGAGGCTGACTAAAAAGCCGTCTTTAAGCTGGTCATAGGAAAACACAGCCTGCATAACATCACATCCGACAAAGTTCCAGGATTTTAAAACTTATAAGAAGGTACCACGCGGTTTCTACATTTTTCAACATCCATAAAATGACATGACTATCCCCTGATAAATGAACTCCTAACCGTCGTTCTATCAACGCCATGTAAACCTCACGCATTCTGTATGTTAAAGCTTTGCGGGGAGTTAAAATCAATTCGGTCCGTTGCCTTGTTGCAGCCAGGCACGAATGGGGATATCACAGTGCAACGCAGTTTGTAATCGCAAAGACCGTCAGAATCCTTGACGATCGCGTTTTACTCAAGCCCTTTCAAAACTCTGGATTATAAGGCAAAGCTGCAGCCTGAGACGAGAACTGCTCAGGAAGGAAAGACCACATGCTTTTCGTAAAGAAAGAGAAAAAGCGCGGGTATCAAGCGATCGAGGCAATGGTGGAAATGGGGAGAATTAATGATGTTCGAAAGTCTTATCAGATAATAAAATGAATTTACCAAAGCTACTGTCCAGTACAGAGCAGAGTCCAACGCCACATTTTTCATACGATGTTTGAGTAAATTGTTTGCCATTTGGGTACTTTTTCGTTTATCAGCCCATATAGTCCATAAAACCCTTAATTGCTTTTTAAACATCCATTTCGAACAAAAAGATTGTATACGACACAACCTATATTTAGAAATAAAATATAAATAAACAAATGAAGTGCATTTCTATTCATCAGGTTATTGTGTATAGCACCAACAAAAAATTGGACATATTGCCCGTTGTTAGTGTTGCATTGAGTATACCATTGAGTTTGTATCTAATATAATTGAGTAAAACCTAACTAAATTACACTGAAACTTATTATGAGACAATGTAACATAGGAATTCCTATTCTAAATAACAAAAGCCGGTACGTTAATTGAAATGCCTATCATGCAATAATTTAATCAGACTTTTACTGTATAGAATCCAGACCATTTAGAACACGATAATCTAAAACTTTTCAATGAAGTAACAAAATGCTGACATTTATAGTGCCAACCTGTTGCTTTGCATACTCGCTTGTAGATTTCAGTGCACGTAAGGATAAGGTTGAAGCCATTCACAAAGCCAAATGCAACAAATGGATAGCAGCATGGTGTGTTCTGTTATATATTTCAATCAACTCGATGGCCTCAATATATCACATTCTACATCATCCCTTAAATATGCGGAAAAGTTCTTTTCGTGCTTGTATCTGAGATTTAACACAGTTACGTAGCAACTCACGAGTACTTTGCGGTTTATTATTGCCTTTATTTTGTTGAAGGGAATCCACTTAACAAGGTGTCGTTGAACCTTATATGCGGATGAGTCTTCTTTGGTTTCATAGCAAACAATTATAAGTACCTAGCCTTCGCTCATACGGGTAAAAAATGTGTTTATTCTCAAAGAATCCCTATAAAGTGGCAACCTTCTTATGGCTGTTAACTCTGTAGTTTGAACAAACAATTTCGTATGGTACTTGAGTTTGTAGGCGGAAAAGTTTAACGTCATGCGTTGAAAAGTGTTCCTATCCATTATTACCATTCTTACATTAGCATTGAAGTTGCAGTTCGTTGGCCTGTCGTCTAGTAGTTCTATTCTGTGCCTGAGTCTGTGTGGTGAGTTAACTTTTAATATGAGAACGGAAGCTCATTTTCTAATGGAAGTCAGTTATAAAATGGAAAATTTTCTTTGCATTAAATATAAACAGTGATTATACAAAGATATTTACCGAAACCACCGCTATCTGTTGAAGTACATTATACTCAACTATTTATGGTCTATATTTCCACAGTCTCGAATAAGATAATTTATGTATCATCTCGAAATAGGACGAACAGCTGAACTATATGAAGTTATCTGTATTAAGAGAAAACGGATGCAGTCATAGAAGAACTGAGTTGATTATTAAATGATTATGTATTAGTACGATACAATATGGGAACGAACGGTTCGATTTACAGTGGGAATTAAAAGTATAAAAACTGACTTTTAATATTGAAAAACATTCCACTTTTATCCTTATTCAAAATCAAGTTTATTTTATTTTTTTATAAGCAAAATTAATACTTCAAAGATTTGGATTTAAAAGAGAATAAATTATAGATTTAAGGAGGATTGGTAACGTTTATTCGGCGAAGAATAGGCCCATTTTTAAGAATTTTTTTTTTTACACTATAAGTAATACAAATATATATATTTGATTTGTTGTATTATTATTAATATTATCGTAAACCACATGAACAATAATTCTTTAATTTTTGAAAGCAAAATATTAACATTTAAGCCGACGGTGGCAGAAAATCTTCGGAGACGCTACCAAAAAAAAATTGTCCATCAGTGAACCATATGGTATAGCTCATGAATGGATCAAAAAATCAAATCAAAATGCTTTTCTTTTCGACTTTTTAATTTTTGGTGACACTTAGAGATGAAAACTCCGATTTTCGCCTATAAAATGGGTCAATTTGTTATTGTAAAATTAATAATTATTAAAAATAAAAAGAAAACTCCCAGTGATACCTGGTCATTTATGTAAGGAAGTAGTATACTACATTTAAAAAAAATCGGTCGAGTAGATCTTGATTTAAGCCACTCACTGGCTTCAAAAATAACAAATAACTTTAAGGTTTTGTATACCAGAAAATCCAGTATTAAACATAAAAAATTTTTTCATACCTAAGCAAAGTCGTCGATTTTTGGTCCATAGAGTGCAGCAATGTCAGCGCGCATATATAGAGCATCCTTTTGGTTTTGTCTACGTAAAATTCTGCCATCTTTGCTATCGTCTTCAGCTTGTTGCTCCGCTGAGTTGGTTCAATTGCTATCCTCTGTACGTGCCCTGTACGCGCTTGAACCCGTAGCGATTTTAATCTTTGCATACATGCCAGCAAAGCAAAACAACTTACGAACTACTAACTACTACTAAAAAGCACTACAAACCGGAAGTATAGGACATTAGTATACATTAGTAAACTACAAAGACCTATCGACGAACAAAAGAATTTATAAATTCTAAGAACATAAAGTTGCCAGCTCAGATCGACGCGCAGATGCTGGGCAGGTATACAAAGCCGTATCGGGGCAACGAACGTTTAAAGTCCTATATCTTAGTTTAAAAATGTTACATCGGTTATAAGACTGATACTCATCCACGGGGTGGATGTCTGGTGGACGGACTTAGACAATGCAGCAAAATAAGCAGAGTCCAAATAACAGTATGACTATGCATTCGCGAAGCCCTATGCTCTACTTCCTCTGCTATACTGGATATTATGTTTCACTTGAAACCCCTCGATATCTTCAGCAGGCAAGTAATTGCGACTACACTATTCGTCTTAAAGCGACTACAGAGTGGACAAATAATTTATTTGGACATGATAATATGCTTAATATTAGATTACACTATACCCCAACATTTGTTTGAAGAAGACTTTCATTAAAGCATCCTCTCTAGATCCTTCTGTGAGGAAGATGATTTCATAGATGAAAAGCCAGTCTACTTCTAAACAGATGGACCTAAGACTTGTAGTGGGGTTGGTGGAGATGTTTTCTCAGATAAGCTTAATCTAAGGCTCTCCTTCCCTCTTTCATATCACTGTAGCGTGTTCCAGGCGGAAATTTAGGCGATTAAAAAGATTCTGTCCTGGCTAAAGAAAAACGCGATATCCGGGATATCCGCATCTTGTCGGATAGTCAGGCCACTATGGAGTTCTTGGACTCAGTCTCACTAAATTCTAGAACCGCCCTTGACCGGTTATCATCTATTATTAAGATGGCAGAGCAGTTAAACCTTCACCTATATTGGGTGCCGGGGCACAGATACATTCCATGGAATTGTAGGGCCGATGAACTATTCAAAATTGGAACCACTCTACTTACTCCACCGGAAAAGGGTAGCATTGGTATACCAATCGTTACATGCCAATCAATATTTAAGCTGGATGCTAAAAAAAAAACAAACTTTAGGTCAACTATTTGATCAACATATCTAGCGAGTTTAATCTTTCTAAAGGGTGAGCAGATAGAAATGATAATTTTTCCAATTATTGTGTTTCACTAGCTGTCAAAATATTCGGTAAGGTTTGCCATTTTATCATGCATTGTTTTGCGCCTGCCGAACGTATGAAAATTATTATCGAAATCCCGGCTCAGTTGTAAATACACAACGTGAAAATGAAGAAAACATAGCCACTGTAGCGCTCAGTATCAAAGAAGATCCAGAAATGTTTATTCGGTTGGATTTGGGTCTATATCCGTATTAGATTGTGCTTGCTTGTCAAAGACAAAGCCATTGTGTGCTGGAAATGTTGGCAGGGGATTCGTTTTTTGGCCAAAAAAAGCGATCTACAAGTGTTTAGCCAAGCATCAATGCAACCATAGAGATTGACAATTTGGTGCGGCTTATGGCATGGCAGCATCATCGAACCTTATTTCTTTCGCAATGAAGACACCGTTACCATCAACGGTGTCAGGTAAAGAACGATGTTAAGCGACTTTCTGTCATCAGAGCTCAACAACATCGATATATCCGAGCTGTGGCTTAAGCAAGACAGCGCTACATTCATACAAGCGACGCAACGCTCGGAGTTGTAAAAGAGAAATTTGGCGACTGGTTCATATCACGGCGAGCGTTCCTCAATTGGTCGCCGCAATCATGAGATTGCTACGTCAAGTCCTTAGGCTATGCTATCAAGCCAACCGCTTTGGATGAGCTCGAGGGCAATATTCGAAATGCTATTGCCGTAATAAGGCCACACAGATTAGACCGAGTCATCAAAAATTGGACCGACCACTTGAAGCACAACCAGCGAAGCCGAGGCGGTCATTTGAATGATGTGCTATTTTACACAAAATGGCATAAACGTAGATTTGTTCCTATCCATCTTGTCTGTTCACCCAATTAGCCCACTTTTATAACAGGGCAGGAAGTGCTGTATATCACTCGAATGCCAACAAACTGGATGGTATCGTTTGAACATTCATTTTCAGATCATAGATATATCCAATTCAGCCTGAGTGATGCTCCTCCCAGCCAACCAAGATTCCGGATTTATCGGAAAAGTGGTTGACCAAAACACAGAGGAATACTGTCAGAAACACTGAACTCTCAGGTCCCCCGCGTGACACCAACGAGCTTCACATGAAAGTCAAGGAATTCACCCTGTCTCTCAATCATATTATGGCTGCTTCCTGACCTCTTATTCAAACTAGAAAAGCTACGCTGGTGGACATCAGCCTTAGGACCGTTTAAAAACACCTACTGAAAACTTTTCAACTTAGCAAAAAGCACAAGAAAAGTGACTAACTGGGACTCATGCAAAGAATCCCTCAAAATATATAAAAAATAAGTAAGGAAAGCAAAGCGACAAACCTGGAGATTATTCTGTGACAAAATTACAGAAACTTCTGAGGCGGCTAAGAAAAATCCTCGCTACAAATTCTGTGATGCTCTTTAAAAAAAAAAAAAAAAAAAAACAATGGCTCTTGGACAACCTTTTTTGTTTTTTATCAAAGCATATCACCATATAATCTTTTTTTTCGCGTGAAATTCGATGAGTGGATGCTCCACAAATTCCACATTACTTCCTTTATTCGTGCCTGTGTTAGAAACTTGTCTTTGGTAGAAGAAGAAATTTTCACTTTTAACAGCCACCATAGCTATAACATAACTACCAAAATATGTGGCTTTGTGTAAAACAAAACATAGTTGGTTCTTAACAATATCCCTGATAGGCCCAGTCGACAGTGACACGTAAAAGTGTGACAAACTTTCAGTCTATGTCTGAAAATTAACTTTTTCTGTGCGATTTTGTTTACTTTGAACGGTGATGACTTGATAAGACTGTTCCTCAGTATATCTCGGCATCTTCAGGTATTTCAGTATATGATTTCGCATTCAGAAGACTCATGTCCTTGTCACATTCTAGAGAAAAATGTCAGCGAATAGGAAATGCCATTTTTATACCGTCCATGGGGAAAACGAATTACCGTACAATTTTAAACATTATTATGTAGATGGCGTATACTTGAGTCAAAAATATTCGAAAAAAAATGTTCCGACGTCAGCACCCTCTCGGCCTGACTTTCGTTGTACATATAAAAAGCCGAAGTTGATTTTAACAACACATGCACATTGAATGATATGATATTGAGTTGGCGACGATAGTAAACATTGGATATTAATATATTGGGGGTCAGGAGATGTTTTTAATAATCCAAAGTTTTGAGTTCCATTTCGTTCTTTTTGTGATTAGTTTCTATACTTCTTTTTCAGGGAATAAAACTTAGAATCGCATTTCAGTGCCTCCAGGTTAGTTTTTAGGGATTTTTTGTTTTCTTCGTCAAAACCGTTAGTCATTTTACCCCTAGTAATCGCAATGCTAGCTTTGAAAGTATCACAAGAGCTACACGTATCTTTTCGTGTGTAGCCAAACGAGATATTGAAATTACAGTAAAATATTGCACGAAAAGTAGTGTACCTTACTGTTTTACTAGAATAATTGTATATAAAATAAATTATATCTTAAATATATCATACTCGTGTCGTACAAGAAATTATGGAATTCCCTTCCCTTCAGAGTCTGTATGGAGCTATTACCCTTGTTTTACTTTCATCGAATTAATCTTGCTTAGCATCGCCAAACTTAACGAGATTATTTCTTATAGTATGTGATGCGATTAGTGATGCCGTGTAAAAACAAAAATGCTTTATAGCAAACAACAACGTCTTGTTACGAGCCATCTACATTTGCCTAAACTCTATAGCTATAGGAAGATCGATGAAAACTTGCCAAGGCTTCAGAATTCCGGTTCCGCCTTTCAATACGAATAAAATGGTGACAAGACCTGCCAAATATTTGTTCTGAGCATTGTGGTTCACTAACTGATTAAAGTGTGAAATCATTTCTTGTCTTTCGTTGAAAGTGATGGTTTGAAAAAATCTGTAGCGAATGGACTTCGAGTTTTCGCCGACTCTATGAATTGTAGCACGTACATTTTTCATTACCTTACTCCTTTTCTTTTACATCTTTTTAACTATACGGCTTCTCTGAGATGAACCAGTATAACTGAAATCAGTCAACATTACTGATGAAACTAAAAACAAATGAACTAAAACTCGTGGTATACATTACGAAATATCAAAGAACACTGATTAGATATGCATCAGTTCAATGTATAACACGCCAAGCCAGAACGGTTTTGGATACTGATCGTCAGCGAGTGGACTCTGATTTTATTTTTGCGGACACCGAATATTTTTTCTTTCTTTTTCTTTAGTACGGGGATCTTGCTTTTCCAAACCGAACCATACTTCGATTCGTTCCATAAAAATCTGAAACATGGGACAGCTATTTTAATTACGAGCAGAAATTGACTCTGATCGTTGCCTAACATATTCTTGCCCAAATTTTTAATTCCATAAAAATGGCACTGCATAGTCTTTTACGCATCATCGATACCAGAAGATCTGTCAGTGGAGGGATACTGCAAGTTAGTGTCCTATCCCGTTTCTTTAGATTTCAGTGGCTAATGGACTTTTACATTCTTCCAAATCGAATATGCCGAAAGATTGTTTCTAATACAAAATGCTTTGCTTTCACCTCCACAGGAATATAATATGACGGACAGATCAATATGAATAGAATTGGACATTAACGACCACGAAACCAACTTGTCCCTTATTCTCACTGACTACACGTTTCGTTTGTAAGGTCGATATTTAAGTACGGGGTAATTGTCTAGTGAACTGCCTTGGATACAGCGGTCAATCGTGGAAAGCCAGTTTAACTCCAATATGCATGCATGCATTCCATGTACGGTTAAATATTACTCACTTCTCACGGCTTCCTAATTGTTCTTGGCAAAAAAAAAAAGCGATGATGGAGGTGTTATCTTGGCTCAAAAAAATGTTTTCTGCGCTAAAAGTTAAAAAATTTAAAAGCTTAACTCCAATTCAATCTTTGAAATCAGCCTCTTTTAAAACTTTCAAGTGGTCATAGACTGCTCTCTTAGAGAGATTTCAGAGCAGCTCAATATTCACCTTTGTTGGCTTCTGGACAAAATGTCATTCCAGCAAAATCAAAGGCCATTAATCTCGCCAAACATAAACACTAAATAGGAAGAGGCATACCAATCACTAGATGTAAGCTTATGTTTTAAGTTAGATCATATCGAGAGAGCAAACTTAAGACAGACAAGTAGCTTTATACTCGTAAAAGGTGATTTGTTTTTGCTGTTTGATTTTTTTGTGTTCTATTTTTGACAGCCCACGTGTGATTCAAAATTCGTGCTCTGTAAAAAAAAAAAATGATTTTCGCGCACTTCGACCAATTGACTGTCATCATAATCGACTTAGTGAACAAGCAATTCATGCCATAGTGACCAAATTTCGCACCAATTTCACACTATTGGACATCAAGCCACCTACACGTATGCGTAGAGTGCGTACAGAGAAAAATATTGCTGCTGTATCCAACAGTGTTAATAGAGCCCGTGATTTGCACATTTTTCGCCGTTCGCAGTAATTGGGATTGTGTTACTTGACTACGTGGAAGATTTTGCTCAAGGATTGCTGTCTTAAATCTTAAAAAATACAGCTTGTGCAAGAACTGAATAAGAAGATAGATCGAAAAATTGTACAGAGACGAAGATCTTTTCTAGTTGAATGGGTATGTTAATAAACAAAACTGCCGTATTTAGTCCGATAAGCGAACTCATGTAATACAAGAGCAGCCAATAAATCCGGAAAAATGCACTGTGCGGCTTATGATATGGCGGAATCATTAGACCGTATTTTTTTTTTTTCAAAAATGACCGTGAGAACAAATTTACTGTCAATGACCCCCGCTGTCGTTCAATGATTTCGAATTTGTTTTTTCCCAAAATGCAGAAGCTGAACCTGGTCGACATACGGTTCCAATAAGATTGCGCTCTCCGTATACGACGCTAAATACGCAGTCGTGGTCAACATTTAGATGAAATTATCTTTAAAAAATAAATGGAAAGCATTGATTTCGATTTTCGATTTGAGGCTTGGGTCAACCCCGGTCGGATTTATTAAGGCTTATTGCAAGCATATTCTTAAAACTAACAATTTCACAAAAAAGTTAGGACATGAGTCTTAGGGGGAAATAAGAATGTTCTTGAGGAAGATTTTGCTGAGGTGGTAGTCGAAGAGAGGCAGAATATCGTTAACGCCACGAAGCATTCTATACATTGGCTCAAAATATCCGTAATTCGCCCTGTGAAGATTCAGCCGGAAAAGTGGCAGAGGTCTATGATTTCGTTGTTTGGTATTAAAAGAAATAAGTTTAAGTAAAGAAGGGCAACCGATATTAATACATTTAATCTAACGGATAACGAGAATATCGGCATCTTTTCGGCATACAGAAATTGGCTTAAAATTTCAGTTGATCCGTGTATGGTGGTAAGTTTTGGCTATCATTCCAGGGAAGGCCACGTAAAGCAAATCGTAAAAACATGCGTTGAACTGTTTCCATCCGGAGGATGTGAGTTCTGTTGTAGGGTTACCAAACTTGGCTTTCATATTCAAAAAGAGGCCAAACAAAGGTTATGTAAAGAGATTTGATAACTTAAGGATTAGAAAACTCCTTAATCCAGTGCTTTATGAAGCCAAGGGCAGAGTAGCTTTTTTTATTTTTTTATTAATCTGTGTAAATTATACAACTCATTCACTAAGGGAACAGGCAAATTAAAGACTAGATAGCAGCGAGATGGAGTAGGAGGGCGCTTACGGGTATATGTTATAGCCTGGTACATATCGACGTTAAGCTCAAAGAAATTCTTCTTACACCAAGTACAAAATATGTCTAAATCTTCCTGTAATGGTGGGCTGTCTGATGAAGATGATATATATCTAAAGATTTTTGTATCATCTGCGTCAACAGATATGTATGAATATTTTTATGATGCAATCAAGATCAATAATGGTCAGAATAAAAAATAAGGGACGGAGGTGGCTGCCTTGAGGGACACTAGAAGAGACTTTAATTGGATCAGAAACCATTTACCTAAATAGAACATTTAAATAGGATTGAACCCGTGTCGAAAAACTTATTTGAAAACCACGATCCTTTAATTTAAGAAGGAGTATATCATGAGTAACGGGCCGACCACTGACGAGTACAGACGTCATTTTGCACTCGTATTTCTCCGTGCTATGGCACAATGCCACAAAAAAAAAAAAAAAAATAATAATAATAATAATTATCATACAGTGTGGGAATCCTACACCTCTTCCGCTCCTGGTCGTAGTACTGTTGCTTGCACTCAGTCACTGCCGTTACTGTATTTATCATACGGTACGGGCAGTGACTCGGTTTATGTAACAACTGATGGATAGCGGGTTGTGTGTGAAGATTTTGTTGGTGCACTGTTTCATATTGTTGCAAGGGCATAACACCTACAGCAATTTGATTCAGTAAACTATCGTTAGAATTTTCACTTCACAGCCTTGCTTAGTATCGTCAGTATTTGTGTTTACTGTGTTTGTTTTTAATTATGACTAGGGAATTCAGGGTAGGCCTAGCCAATATACGCGGGCTAAAGTAATCACTTTTCTGCGTACGTCCACGTCTGTAAGTACCGACCAGCTGTTTTGGCACTTAGTGAAACACAGGTAGATCTTTTCCCATCGCAGTCTCGCCATTTATGTGCGTAGTGATGTAGCTTACTAAATTCTACCACAATGTCCCTGTTCCAATCTATCTATCAATTCAATTTCATGTGGTTAATATTCCATCTCCGTAAGCAAATTATCCACTACTGCTTTATTTACACAAGCCCCAAACTGGACAGCAACTCGACCTTCCACGAGTTTGATGCGCTATCTGACTCCATTCAAAGAATTGTATCCCTGTATCCTCATACTGAAATCGTGATTACGGGCGATTTCAATATACACAATTCTGGTTGGCTTCGACATTCTGGACAGACAACACCCGAAGGACGGTATGTTGAGATCTTCGCTGCGGAAAATAACCTAACCCAGCTTGTAAATGAGCCCACATACCAGACGTTGGTAGTCATACTTCTCACCCTGACAAGTACTGCCTTGATGTGCTTTCCCCTCACGGCTCGTCGGACCATTGTGTCATATCAGCTAAATTCTCGTAAACCCACCACACAGTTAGAGAAAAGATTCCTAAAAGAACCGTTTGGCAATACGAGAAAACCAATTGGAGCGGACTTAACAACTTCTTTAGGAATTTTAAATGGTCGTTATGTTTCCTCGATAACGCCGTGGATGCCGCTGCTGACATGATCACAGAAATTATTCTCTTTGGAATGAGATGCTTTATCTTCATCGGATGAAGAGTATCAAACCAAAAGAAAAGGCATGGTACGACTCGAGCTGTAAAGAGGCTATCAGGGTTAGAGAAATGTTTTTTCGGTCCTACAAGACCAACCCGACAGAGGAAAACCGAAAAAAGTTTAAACGACCCAGAAATGACTGCAACGTCTTTCTCAAGCATGTGAAATTTCAATGCGACCAAAACCTGAGGCAAAAAATACTGCAATGTCCCAAAGGCAGTATAAATTTTTGGTTATTCGTCAAAAACATTAGAAATTCTGCCTCATCCTTCATCCCAACGCTCATTTACAATGACATTCCAGCTGTCAGCTCTTTGGACAAGGCCAATCTGCTTGCTGCACACTTTGAGGCTAGCTCACCACTCCCAGATTGTGCTTTGTCCCCGTACTAGAGTGCGTCGAATCTATAATGGAACGAATCCACTTTCGCACTCATGTAGAAGCAAGAGTACTTAAAGATCTCAACATGCATAAATCTTTCCGAGCAGATGGAAAACAGCATTTGTCCAGCCCGTCCCTTAAAGAGGCGAATCTTCTTTTCTATCCTATTACAGACCCATTGCACTTACGTCCCTTCTTTCCAAGGTCATGGAAACGCTGATAAACCGTCAGCTCATGAAATATCTCGAAACACGAAAACTTCTTAATTACCGGCAATATGGTTTTCGTAGCAACAGGTCCACTGGTGAATTGATGGCATGTCTCATCGAAAAGTGGAACCAAAGCGTACATCAATCTAGCGAAAGCAAGATAATTGCACTTGATTACTCTCTTCTTCAATGGATTAGAAATTACCTTTCGAACGTTCAATTCAAGTTGTCTTGGACGATTTCAAGTCCGATATTCACAAAACAAATTCTGGTGTGCCCCAGGGCTCCGTTCTGTCTCCGACACTCTTTTTAATTTTTATTAATGATCTCTTGTCTGGTACTTCTAATCCAATTTATTCCTTTGCTGATGGACTCACGCCCCTGCTCTTAGACTGTAGAATGGGAACAGCAGCGTATGCTAAGCTCATTAAATTCCGATATTAACAGCATAACCAATTGGGGAACTATTAACAGAGTGTAATTTAGTGCTTCCAAAACTCAATGCTATCTGCTGTCATTAAAGCGAAATTCATATACCCAGCCATTATCCATGAATGACACTTCCAACGTCGAAACCGATAAACTTTCCATTCTCGGTATGTGTATCAGTAAGAACTTACGTTGGAATGACCACATATTCGCTATCGTCAAAAATGCTGCAAAATATCTAGGTTTCCTCAAGCGATGTAAGAAATATTTTACCCCCTCTGATCTGACCACAATATATAAGGCATTTATCCGCCCAAAACTGGAGTACAAAGCCCATATCTGGTCACGTGCTCCTAAAACATCTCTGCACCTGCTAGATAGATTCAAAACTGTGCGATAAAACTAATTGGTGATACTAATATCAGTCAATCAATTGACACCCTCGAACACCGACGTAATGTCTCCTGTCTCCAGTGCTCCATTGAAATCGCCAGTAGCAGTCCGCCCATTCAAACTTTCAACCGTAACACCCGTCTCGCTATGAATGCTCATCAGTATAACCTCAAGCCCATTTTCGGACGTACTCTAAAATATCGTGATTCTTTCCTAAGCCGTACAACTCGCTTATGGAATGCCCTGCCGACCTCTGTGTTTCCTGATCGTTGTAACTTGCGAATAGAGATCAAGTCTTACACATTTATGATTTAGGTTTTTACTTCAGTATATTGCTTGGATCTTACCATTATGAATAGAATATAACATCATTTAAATATCCACCACATGACTTGATTCTGACAAAGTAATTTTCGATGACTTTTGGACACATATTGACGAACATTCGTTTTCAAAGCGTCAAGTGTTTCTAGATTGTGTGCGTAAAGATGATCTTTTGCATAGCCCAATAAAAATGAATCCAACGGCTACAAATCACACGTTCTTGGTGACCAGTTCATATCACTAAAACGCGAAATTATTCGAAATTTTCGTTCAATAAAGCCAAAATGTGTCGTATTGTGTGAGATGTGGCACCGTCTTGTTGAAACCACATATCTTCCACATCTACATCGATTCGAGTCAAAAAAACAAAATATTTGGCTATACCGACGAGAATTGACTGTGACGGTTATACCTTTTTCGAAGAAGTATGGATCAATGACACCACCAGATCAAATTGCACAACATACAATGACTTTTTGAGTATGCAATGACTTTTCGACAGGTACATGTGAATTTTTACTATCCTATATGCGAGAATTTTGTTTTTTAGCGTATCCACCGAGTGAAAATTGAGCCTCAGCGCTGATTTTCAAGCACCCAATCGGCGTATAAGCGAACAGCTTACAATTCTTGAGCAAGTTGAACTTCATAAGTGTATAGATGCAAATCCATATGAAAATTACGACATAATGTGCCATTAGACATGCCCAAATGCTGCGCTCGCTGTGAAATCGATAGATTTGGATCTTCTTCTATACTTTCACTAACAGCAGCGATATTTTCTATTCAGTGTGCATTTCAATGATGGATAGGCCTTAAAACATCTGTAACAGAACCAATCTTTTCGAATTTTTTTTACAGCTTTGACTATATTACGCTCAGATGAACGATTATGTCGACCATAATCTGCTCGTAATGCACACAACGATTTTTGTAGTATTTTAGCACGTTCAACAAGTTTTAGACGACCCATATTGAAAAATGGCAAACTTTAAACCAAATAGACACAGTCTTGGATGACAGTTCTTATTGACGTATACATTTGAAACAGGGATGTCAAATCCGGACTATGAATTGTATAACCTTATGTGATGTGAGTAATCTAAGTGTGTCGACAGCTCTTCAAACTTTTTAAGAAGAACAACGCAGCTTAAAGCCCAACTTGAGTAATAATTCTCATCCCAATTACATTCTATATGTAGATATATATACATATGCTTACCAACTTTCAAAATCAGACATCATTTCGGCACTATCAAATTAAATTTGTTGAACTTAATACGACCCACCATGTGTGCGAATCGAAGCAGCATCTGCAATTACAATCTTGTACCTTTATATATTCTACAATTAATTTTTGGTAGCTATCTTCCATACATGGCTTTTACCGCTATCCAATTTAATCACTGTAAAAGGTTTCAGTTTGGCTTTTCCCGGCCCGACCTTAAATTTATCACCATTTCTTGTTAAATAGACGTTCTCCCCTCTCCCAATCCATTCAATATCAGAGGACGATGGAAAGGGGGAAAAAATGAGGAAAACCAAAAATTGTGCGAGCAAAGAAGTTCCATTAAATTTAACAACTCTTCTAGATGAATTAAAGTGTATGTGTGTATCCACACAATTGAATCTTCCAAACGTCGAAATGATAAACGTTTAAGCACTCTAACCCAATTCAGACGACCCTTACATTGGGTCCCCTGTACAAAAACCAAGACAACCCCCCATGTCAATTGAAGCAAACGTGTGTGAAACTTGTTACTTACGAAAATTACTGATTTCGAATACTTGGGGTGTAGATCTTTTGCATATCCTAAGAGCTTTATCAGCATTAGTGTTGAACTAGATTCAGTAAGAGGTGGGCAAAAGGTGGTAGATACTCGGTATACCAACATCAAATTCAATTAGCTTAATACATCTGGCAGAGCGTGAACTTCATTTGTGAGTGAGTGAACGAGTGAGTAAGTGATTTAGCATACTTTAATAGATACCTTACCGAAGGTAGCTTCCCAAACTGTAGACGTATTTAAAGTTTCACTTTCGGGGATGTCAACGAGCTCATTAAAAAGCATCCCCTATAGCATTTTTTCACACCAAAAAAAAAAAAAAAAAGGTATTCACATACCTTGCAACGCATAATATTGTGTCGAATATTTTTCTTATCCTGGATCCGATTCAATAGTGCCCTGTGTATGAATAAATAATGGAAAAAGGGAAACTTGTTTTTTTTTTTTTTTGAAAATTGACACCAGTATTCTAGGTAGAGTTGGGTCCCATTCTAGCTAGAGGGATATTCTGAAAAAAAAAAAAAATTCCCGCCCTACTGTGTAACATTCAAATGAATCTGCTCTCAGTTTATGCAAATCGGTTTTCTATTTAAAACGCTGTCGCGAAAATCGGAATCGTTTCATCGTCGTTGTCGTCGTCGTCGTCGTCACCGTTGTCGTTTTAGGGAAACTCGAACAGATATATGGTATATGTATGTATGTGTACTAGTAGGAATGACAAGCAGCCTGCGGAGGTTTACCAACTTCACGAGCTCACGAAAGGTTGATGCTGATAGAAAAACCGAACGAAAAGTGGTTTTAAAAAACCCAAGAATTGAATGTTTAATGGCTTTGAATTGAAGACTGGTGTTTTGGAATTACTTTAGCACCTAATGCGGATAGGGTTTCTTTTGAAAGTATTAGGTATTGGGTGTACCTGTGAATCTAAGTCGATTTGACTTTTAAAGAAATTGGACATTCGGTTTCTTACATTTTGATAAATGAGTTCAAATTTCAATTAATTTTAAGGATATTGTAGAATGGCATTCAATTTGCTTATAACGGCACAGCTGGACGGACAAAGTCGTATCATCACATCCGCCTAGTTTCTGATAAATTATTTCCAAATAGGTTATCATCTCCTTGTTAGACATTGAGTTGTCGGAGAGTCTAATTTCTAACACGAAGCTAAATAGAAAAACGTGTGACACTACTGCACAATGGTGCAACCAGTGACATCATTAAAATATTAGGCTCCCATAGCCTGTAATGAATGAATAAGAAACCTGGAACCAGCCAAAATCTCTAGCTGAATCAAGTTCTCGTCACACGAATAGCGCATTCAGATGTTGATATAAGAATCCATAAACTTGGTCACTAAAGACTAATGTAGAGGAAGACTGGCGTCTTTACAAATTAATCCAAAACGATTGTATGAGGCTTATTGGGATATCAAAGATTTCCTATTATAAAGACTTTTGTTTGCAAAAAGTAAGAAACTGTCGGTAAAACCAGTACGCTGGTCAAAGTCAAATAAAAAGAAGGCCAACCAGGCTGAAATCACTCAGAATGTCACCTACACTGAGTAGAAAGCAGATACTCTCCGTCAGATGCTTTAGGCTCACTTCTCAGGTAAGGTTATCGAACCAGTTCACAATCAGGATATTAAACATTCTGCTGCTTCCTTTGATGACTTCAAAAGGTATTGATCAGCTCCTTCACTGATAGCATGACAATAGCATACATACCGAAACTCTGACGAACTATCCTAAATGTATACGGGAAATCAAACTATAAGATCGGCAAGAGCTTAGAAGGCAAGATCATGGAGATAATAGTCGAGATCTATGTGAGCAATATTGCCTTGCTAGGGCATCTTCTTTCTACCATGCAACACGCTTCAAAATCTGGTAAGCTCTGAAGGCGCTCACGATAAGAAGGAATACGCGCTGGGCATCCTCATCGACACTGGTTGTGCTTTCCACAATGTTAATTTTGATGGCATGTGTAACTCGGCAAGTTTTTGTGGACAAAAGCAATGCTGGCGAATAGAACATTGATTGCGGCTGTTAATTGTGGCCAATATGTAATGGCGGGAGTAAACAGGGTTTACCACCAAGACAGTGTTTTCTCCCCATTACTATGGTGCTATGGGTCTGTCACTGCTGCACGGAGCTTTCACTAGTGTGCCTGGCTTTATTATACTATAATTGCATTGATGAGTATCACTCACATTGATATTAACGTTATGGGAGAACCATCTTTCGTTTAAAAAGAAGTGGAAGATACAAAACGCACTGGAACTTTGATGACCTTGCGCACCGATTATTTTTTGATTCTTGTCTTATTGACGTGTGCTGTGATTCAGTGACACCAGAACAGATACTTACTCAAGGTGACCCCTTAGTCCGGAAACCAGCTGCCTCCAGTTTCGCAAGCTAAGTTGATTAAGGCTCTCCCCTTTCACTTGCGTGCGCCACTTAAATCTCGGTCTCTTCTTCTTCTGCGCTATCCTTCGAGGGCTTTGAAGTCTTTTTTCGGACCAAAACATTAGCGTTCATCCACTTTACATGACCCAGCCATCTCACTCGTTGGAGCTTGACCCTTCTGGCTAAGTCGATGTCTCGGTACAGCCCGTACAGTCCGATCGTTTTATCTCCTCCGTCGTTCACCGTCTATGTAGTCGAGACCGAACCATTCTTGTCAGAGCTGGTTTCATTGTCTAAAATGGTAGAGGACCCTAGGTAGAAAAAGTCCTTAACTACCTCAAAGTTGTATATGTCGAAGGTGACTTTCTGCCCGAGATTTCAGTGTTGGGTGTCCTTTCGGGTTGATAGCATATACTTGGTGTTGCCAGCAATACTCGCAAAAGGGCCACTGACATCTTCCCATTATGTCAATATCATCGGTGTATGCGAATAATTGGACGAGTTCATAAAAGATTGTTGCTCTTCTGTTAGAGCTTAAGTTTTGCACTATTATTTCCAGAACGATTTTAAAGAAATGGCATGGCAGCGCATCGCAAGGTCTAAATAGTTTTTTGACATCAACGGTCGCGGTGAGTTCTTAATCAACTTTAAAGGAAAGCCGTGTACATAATGGGGAAGAATGGCAAGATCGTGTGTGTCTGGAATATTGAGCTCGTTGTATTCAATAGGAGCTACATCAGAGGGCATTTCCTTACCTCGAGCAATAGGTATAAAGAGAATATAAGTGCAAAACATGTTCTTAATCATCTATTTTAAATTATATGCTTGCATTACCGCGGCACAAATTAACCTATATTCCCGTACATTTTTATTTTTTTTTTTTTACACAAAAATTAAAATTTTCCATTGAATGCCATATATGGTGTTAGTTAGCGATTATGATTCAAAACAAAACATGCTGCATACTGCTCTTCAGTTAATTATTGACCGAAACAGCAGAATCCTAATCGGCTACTGCTGCGGGGTCGACTCAACCTTGCATACGGAAACTGCAATCTAAGCATTGTCAACACAGAGCCCAGCCCTATGGCAACAAAAGAACACCGAATATTAAATTGAAATGGCTGCCAAATGTCAGCAAATGCAGTATTTAGTGTGGCGCAGAATGTACCTGCAGACACAGCACTTACATGTACGTCAACCTATTTAGTTTGATGGTGGTAGATGTATTAATTTAATATTTAATTACTGGACATCGCCGCCAAATTTCAGAATTACACACAGAATAACCCACCAGTCTGCTGAACAGCACGATACCCTAACTCGTTGCAACATATGTAGCGCATATCTGCATCTACCTTATGAATTATTCATACAATTAGTTCTCTGATCACGGGGTGATAAATTCAAAATTAATTTCTTCCTAACCATTCAGTATTTAGGGGATTAGCAGCCTATAGCTGTAGGATGGGGGACAGCATTGGGGTACAGGGATGGCTGGTAACTGCCCCTAAAGTGCTTGTTTTGTCGAGGCAAGTTTGTGTTTAGTTAGGCAACTTTGTTCGGTGTCAAATGGAATTTTACTCCTGAACTACCCTTAGTATGTATTATAAATAGGATTAAGCTTAAAACAGCCTTGATTTATTATTTTCGTTAATAATTTCCTTGACGTGCTAAATGAGAGTTAATTAATTGCGGCCAGCGCTTATGGAATTTTAAACCGATGTCACATGCAGTTACTGCATTAAAAGGTCACTTAAAAGTATGACAACATTCATATCTGCATTCAAATCATGTCCTCTATATGAAGAGTTTTTTTTTCTGCACTATTGAACGAACAGAAGACTGTTGCATTTTCCTGATTGAAATACTTTTTAGTTATCCAACATTTTTGTTTAGCAGGTTAACTTTGGACTTGAAAGGAAATTTTCAGTGGGAAGAGAAGTTTATTCGGAAAGCTCACAGCCTCTATATTTACTTCTAGTTAGGGTTTGATGCCAAAAATCCCCAATTATGCAGCCGAATTCATTGTACTGCTTTGAGCTAGAGATTTCACCATTAATTTGAGTGTCAAAAAGTAGGATACCGTGGCAGACCCATCGAACTCACTCTAGGTTACTACATCAGTGCCTTCAAATTCAGTATACCTTTCTCCAAGTAACAACGGAGGCAATAGCGATGGAAAACTAACCCTTAGGTGATCTAGATAACACAATCATTAGGTATTTCGATCTTTCTGCTTTTAGAATACAGGGAATGCGAGCTAACAGCACCAGCGGTGGAGAGTGCTAAAGCGGGCTTACAGTCGTCGGATTAAAATGACTGCAATAGAAGTAAAAATAATCCCTGTAACCTTACCTTTTATGTCATTGGTAAAGTTAAATGCTACAGCCAGTAATATTACAAGAAAAGAATTCAATGACATGGATGCGGCTTCCGATGGGTTTAAGAATAGCAGCCAGATTGCCCATTCGCCAACTACAGAGTGGTTCATCTTGAGGTTTGATTTATAATGTAAAACAAAATATATAAATTTGAAAGCAAAATTAAAATTTTTACTATCGGTTAAAGAAACAATTCTCGGCATTTGCTTTTCTAAAATGATATTATGTAAATGTTGGCCACGACTACGTCTGAGGTGATCCATTCGGAAGATCCGATTTTAGGCGACTCGTTCGAACATAGTGACTGGTATCTCGCGAATAACACGAGCGTCAATCGCAGTTGGTTTTTCCTGGAGACTTGAGACTTAACATGACCCCAGAGAAAATAGTCCAAATAACACGAGCGTCAATCGCAGTTGGTTTTTCCTGAAGACCTGAGACTTAACATGACCCAAGAGAAAATAGTCTAAAGGTATGATATCGCACTATCTAGGTGGCCAATTTACCGTAGCAAAACGTAAAATTAAGTGCTCACCAAAATGATTTTTCAACAAGTCCATTGTTTCAAGCGCCGTCTTTTTGAAACCAGAGCTCACCGAGACCACGTGCTTGAATTTCAGGAAGCACATAGTCCGTTAACATAACCTCGGATTTGCCTCATTTTTGAAGAAATATGGACCAATTATTCCACCAGCCCATAAGCCACACCATACCGTTGTTTTTAAAAGATATAATGGTAACTCTTGGTACTCTTCGGGTTGACCATCAGCAACCAAATACGGAAATTTTGTTTATTAACGTATCCATTGAGCCAGAAATGGGCTTCATCACTGAACAAAATTTCATGATAAAACACCGGATTTTCATTTAGTTTTTCCAGAGCACATTCACTGAAAATATGCCGCAAATTCAAGTCGCCCGAATTCAATTCTTGCACAAGTTGAATTTTGTACGCTTTTAGGCCGAGATCCTTACGTAAAATATGCCAAGTTGTCGAATACGCCAAGTTGTCGAATACGCCAAGTTGTCGAATACGCCAAGTTGTCGAATTATTGTCTTTGTGTACAATCTCAGCTATAGCTGCTACAGCCTCTTCACTACGTGCTAAATATAGTCCAACCGGTCGAGTATTATCCACCAATGTTAACTGGGACTCACATTTGCGAATGGTATTGGCAATAGTGGTTTCAGTATGTCGATTATGCGCACCGTAAGTTCCTTGAATCACATGAAAAACATTTCTCAGAGAACGCTAATTTTCGTAATACAGCTGGACAATTTGAAGACGCTGTTGTGGTGTGAGTCTTTCTATGATGACTTGTCAAACGATACTGAACAAAAGTGACGAAGCTTTTTGATAAGAGTAATGCGTGATCTGCCAAAAAAAGCTTATTAAAAATCAAATCTCACGATGAATCACCGCATTCCATACTTCCCTATGAGAAAATATGCAATAGCGTTCGGAAGTAACATCATCCATAAGAACCGATGCAATAAATTCGGCCGTCACTGCTCATGATTGTGACAAGAATGTTACAATTCTGCAGGGATAATCACAACGTCTATGGAGGTCTGGTAACTCTGATTGCCACATTACTGGCAGATATAAAACGCAAAACGTCAAACAATTCTGTCTGCTTCAATTCAATTTTTCTTCAACGTCGTACGTATTCAGTTCGCCTGCCGAATAATTAAAATTTGTCTAAACATTATATATTTATTAATACCGACATAAATAAATTTGGGTTAATATGTTGATGATCTCGTGACGATTACCAACATAAAAATTTGGAGTGTAGTAGAGCGATAGAACGATTTATTCTCGAGTATAAAATTTTAAAAGCCAATCTAAGTTCCCAATGGTATCTTTGGTTTTAATCCTTTCCATACCATTTTTCTCATCTAAAAGAAAAAGCAATACTGGTACTTTCTGTCTGGGTTGACATGACACATGACAGCAAAAATAACAAGTTGGGCTAATTAGGCTCCTAGCCCAAGTCGGAGCGATTCTCCAGACGTCAACAGATGATTTAAATTGCAAAGCTATTCTCGCAGACAAAATCTTGAACCTTAGTTTCAACCAACAGGTGGACATGGCCAAGAACTCTACCCCATGTTCTTCAACAACAGAGTTGAATAAATCAACCGTCAGCTTCAAAAACTTCTTGGCGGAAACAACCACAACAAAGCCGCGGCAAAAGCCATAATCGTGACCAGATATTAGTAAGTCGCAGAAACAATATGAAAAATGTCACATATTGTTGGTTTCAAAAACTAATAAGCCAATAGTACGATGGAATAGACACATCGGACAGTAAAGGCTTACGAATTGTTCCTCATTTTGTAAGCGATAAGAACTCGAGCAAAAAGTTTCTCATTGACTCGACTGCCGATGTATCCGTCATATGTACCACTGGAGCCATGTGTCAATCTTTACGTACACCGAAACTCTAGTTAGTGAAAAATCTTTGGTATTCGGCACCTTACACTTGACCTTAGATTACGTAAACTAATCCCATCATAGGCTTTGATTAACTTACACACTTTGGGCTCTTAATCAATTTTTTGCAAAGGAAGAGTCATGAACAATAACACGCTGTAAGAAGCAGCGAGTGCAATTTCAACGCAATAAGGAAACCAACGGAGATAGATGAAGACCGTCATATTGCTTCTTCCACCACTCCAACTAATGCTCACTCGGGCTGATTATCGCCTAAAAAACTGAAAACAACACGTAAGGAATTCCGTTTTCTAATAGAAAGCGTTATCTCACGACCATCAAAGAGGCCCTGGGCGAGCGCATCGTATATTGTAAAAGAGACTCATGGGAGTAGCATTGCTGCAGTTTACGTTACGGAGCACTTAACGCCAATACTCTACCTGGTCTTTACCCCATACCATTTCACCGCAAATTTCAAAGCAATATGTACAGGAAAAGATGTATTTCTATCAGCGATCTTTGGAATGCGTACCATCAAACTCTAGAAAAAGAGTCCGATAGCCTCAAAACTACCATCGCTACACTATTTGGACGAATAGAATACCTTTTGGCTTGAGGCTGCTGCCCAAACTTTTTAACGAAACTGACTGCTGTTACTCTTATATCGATGATATCTTAATAGGATCTGCAAACGAAGAACAGCACCACTGAAACTTATACAGAGTTTGCGAAAAGACGCATGAAAACAATTTAAAAATAAACGAGTGAACGAGAAAGTTATTAGCACTATATGTGGTAAAGTCAATGTAATCCAAAAAACAAAAATCACAAAGGAGTCGAAAGAATTCTTGGGAATCATAAATTTCTACAGAATATTCATTTTATATGCAAAAACAACAGAACGACACCGCAAAAACTTTTCGTGGGGAACGAAAAAAACAGGACAAAAGACCAATCCACTGGAACGAAGTATCATAAAATATTTTAAGTACTTGTATCTCCTAGAAGGAAAACAACCACCCACAGATGGTCCATCTTAACGGACCACAAATGATCACGTTCGCATTTCAACAGAACCCAGAAAAAGAATTTCTGTTACAGCAACAGCAGCCGGACTTGATTGGTCATCTCAGATTAAAAAGATCTCATATCAGATATTATTAATAAAAAAATGGCATAAGAGGAAGTTAAGTATCCTGAGCTGAGAAAGTACTTGGTTGAAGGTATTAATTTTAAGACAGCACTTATTCTACATAGGTATTTCCTCCATAATTCTGAAATTTCACTTTGCTATGACACGTCCTAGAATATTATACGGGCATTTGGTCCTCAATCACTCCGATTACGAGTAATAAAAAAATTGCACAGAATGTCGCATCCAGGTCTGAAAGCTTCTGTAAAATTCATAAAGGAAATATTTATTTAGACCAACGCAACATGGCATGAACCATCACCAAGCTTATGTAGATATGCACTTCCTGCCAAAACATCCAAGGTTCAACGAAACAATAAAACCAAATGTGGATTTTACGAGGACCCAACGCAACGTTTCGAATACGTCAACATTGACATTGTCGGACCTCTACCTCAATCCATATGAAACTGAAACTCTCTGACCATGATCGTTCGTTTCTCGAGAATATACCACTAAGACCGTGTCGAAAAAGTTTGTCAACGAAAGGATTTCTCGTTACGGAATACCCAGACGGATTTCAATCGAAATAAAAAATAAACAAGGTATGTATCTAAGCATAACAGACATTAAAACAACTCTCTATTACCCACAGGTAAACATGATGATTGAATGATACCACAGGACGCTTAATACATCAATCAAGTGCTACGAAATGTTAACTGATGCAACTATCTGCCCATAGTTCTCTTGGGACTACATTCAACTGTGAAAAATGGTACGAAAAGCACGCCATCCAAGATTATGTACTGAGAAAAACTGAATCTGGTGCATTTTTCCAGCTTAAGCCGGTCATACCTACAAAATCCGAATTGTTGAAAGAACTTAAGAGGTCAATGTCAACCCTGAGCTCGACTTCAGTGCATTCAAACTTACAAAATAGTAATCACGTGTTCGTGCTATGTGACAAGGTTTAAACTCCTTTAAAAGCAACACACGGTCGGTCTTTAAAGATTTTAAATAGAAACGACAAGTTTTACAAACTCAGCATCAAAGGAACAGCCAAAAACATTTCGCTGGAACGCCTCCAACTGGAATTTATCCCCGAAGACCCAGAGGAATTAAAACGCCACTAACTGAGACATCAACAACAGCATCGAAAACAACAAGATCGAGCAGCAGAGCTGTAGCTCCAGCAAGGAACAAATGAAAATGTTTCTAAAGAGGAAGCTCTGTGAAAACACTGGTCACTACACCACTGGCCACACCAAAGCAAAACGTCAAACTATTATATCTCTTTCAACTCGATTTTTCTTCAGCGTTGTACGTATTCAGTTCGTCTACCAAATAATTAAAATTATTTTTTTGTCTTAACATTATATACAAGGAGGGGCAAAAGTAATGTTTTAGAAACAAAAAAAGTTGGACTCTGTTTTCACGAAAAGTTTAAACAATTATATTGGTTAAATGAGTTGGTTAATGAGTTGATGCACATTTGTGTTAGTTTTACGGCATTTTGAATTGCTGTTTGCAAAATATCTGGCTCCAAATTGGTGATTTCTTCATCAATGTTGGTTTGCAAGCCCTGCAAGGTTTGGGGTTTGTTTTAGTAAACACGAGATTACATAAGGCTCCAAAGGAAGAAGTATGGCGCCGTCAGATCATGCGATCTGGCCGGTCAGTTTACGTCGCCAAAACAGGAAATTGCTGATTCAAGATCTTCAGTTCAGTAAATTGCGGAAAAATAAAATTTGTTTAATATCTGTCTGCAACACTGACCAGTTACGGTTACATTAGTGCCATCGGGGTTCTCAAAAAAATAAAGGTCAATCACTTTTTCACTGCAAATGCCACATCAAATAATCACTCTGAAGATCTACTACTGATGCCAAATTGTTTGCGTCATTGTCTCGTCCATGTTTGTGGACTCTTTTCAACGTCCTTGGCTATAGCAGTGATATAATTTATCGAACGAGCAATACCGAGCCAGCCACTTCTTGCGACATCTTAAGTGGACCCAGGTTGTATGAGACGCTCAGCCAAAAGCTTAATTCATCGCCCACATGGTGCAGGAGGGCTAGAAAAATGACGAAGAATTACAGCTTGACTGAAATTTACCTGAAAATGGTCAAATAAGCAGTAACAACAAATCCACGTTCTTAGAGTGTGTATCACTCCATTACTTATCGTTAACTCATTGTTTGTTTGCCTATAACATAAATGTCAAAGCACAAAGACACTTAACGCCCTTTTTCAAAAATTATAGCACATTCATATTATGACATTACTTTTGCCCCACCTCGTATTTATCAGTATCAACATAATAATTTAAATTAGTGTACCGCATTTGTGTTTATGCAAATGTCTAAAACTGCCAAAAAGGCATTAGAAAATGGCTACGCAAATGATATCTTGTCGCAAATTCCAAGGTCGACGTTCTGCGAAATGAGATATCTGACCTCCGGAAACAAATATTGGCATTCAATCGTAGTGCCCAAAAGGCCCATTAAAAAATATGTTTCCAAACAGATGAAATCCCGACTAGTAAGTCCATAGGGAGATAGGGATATTGGCGTGGCAAAAAATCAAACCGAGAAACAACCATCTCGGTTGTATTGTATACGTATTGCTGCATTACTGTTTACCACCGGCATCGGTTTAGGAATCCGCATTATCCGTCATCCAAGTGACAAAAACACCCCATTTTACCCTTCTCATTGATAACCAATTTTCGATAACGATAACGATACCTCATTGGAGTGTTCACACCGAATACGGGTTAGGCTTTATTTAACGATTGTATCAGCTGCGAAATTATTTGTCTCTTTCATATTCTGTTGAAACAAAAGTTATTATTTTATTAGACATAAGTTGTTTATTGATAAGAGCATGGACAATTTACCAAGAATAACATTCATTCCACTTTGTCAACTGACATGTTAAATGTTTCAAAAGGTCTGTCTGCTCTATAGCTAAACTTTCAAATATGCCAAAACTCCTCGAAAGCATTTTCTGAAAGGTAGATCAACTACCACTTACCTCGTCGAATCTCTCATACTTGTTCTAACAGCCTTAGAAAGTGATAAAAAAGTTGATACTAACTGATTTCAGTAAGGCTTTTGATAAGATATCTCATAAACTTATCCTGTTCAAATTGCCCGTTCTGGGACTTGAACCCATTTTGCTAAAGCGAAAATCTTCTTACCTGGATGATCGTTTTTATATTGTTCGTTTCAGGTCTATCGTATCGGCCTCTTTCTTGGCCACGTCAGGTGTTCCTCAAGGTAATCACCTAGGTCCACTTCTCTCACTCTCATAAACTCAGCACTTTCTGTTTATGCTGAAAACACCAAACTTTTTAAAACAATTTCTTCAAAACATGACCGGCCTCCTTCAAATAGATCTAAATACTTTTTCCACCTGGTGCATCAAGAACTGCTTAGAACTCAGTCTAACCAAATGTCAATCGATTACCTTTTCACGTAAGTGCAATAAGTTTCCTTCCCGCATTTACCCGTGGAGAAGGGCCAACTTATATCCTTTGTTCAGTTTATCCGCGACCTTGGCATATTATGCAACAGGGAGCCAAATATTGATGAGATAATTACTAAAGTAAACTAATCACTTGGCTTTGTTTAAATTGGTCCAAAGAATTCAGCAACCTGTACGTGACCAGATCATTATACCAGGTGTCCCGGTACGAAGTGAGCGTCAAGATACAAATGTCTCGATAGGGAACATTTATTGTCAATGGGCCTTAATTTTAATTTTTTTTTTTTTTTTTTGATTGCTATGAGAACTGTCAAACATATTTAGTATACATCAAATCTTTGAGCAAACAACAAAATCGTGTTAAAAATGTCGAATTTTGTACCAGAAAATGATGACTTGTAGAAAAGTGCTGCAGAGTCGCATCAAACGCTTGTCGAGGCATATAGTGATCATGCTTTATCAGAAGCAACATGCCAAAGATGGTTTCAACGGTTCAGAGATAACGATTTTGATGTGACAAATGACGAACGTGGAAGACCAGCAACAAAGTTTGAAGACGCCGAATTGCAAACAATATTGGATGAAGATGACACTTTGAGTCAGAAACAAATGGCGGAAATGTTAAATGTTCCACAACAAACAATTTTTGACCATTTAAAAGCTATGGGAAATATCAAAAAGTCTAGAAAATGGGTGCCACATGAGTTGAATGAAAGGCAGATGGAAAACCGAAAAACCAATTTTGCTTCAAAGACACGATAAAAAATCAGTTTTGCATCGAATTGTTACTGGTGATGAAAAATGGATTTATTTTCAGAATCTTAAATAGAAAATATCATAGGTTAATCCGGCAAGAAGACAATGCTGTGTCTGGTGGGACCAGAAAGGTGTGGTGTATCGCGAGCTCCTAAAACCTGGTGAAACCGTTAATATATTGATCGAAAATCTACCAGAATAGGCCAGAAGACACGGAAGGGTAGTTTTGCTTCATGATAATGCACGTGCACACAAAGCAAAACTGGTTCAGGATACAACCAAAGACTTGGCTCCTTCCGACTACACTCAGCACTTCGAATCCTATGAGGAAGTCAAAAATTGTGTGCCTTTGTTTGCGTGGAATCCACAAATTGCCTGAAAGATGGAAAAAATGTGTAGCTAGCAATGGCCAGTACTTTGAATAAAATGTTTTTTACTTTCCCATTAAAAAATTGTGTTTTATTTTCATAAAAAAACGCTTCACTTCATACCGGTACACCTGGTATATCATCTTTGTACGCCCGAATTGAGAGCATCCAGCGTCGTTTTTTTTCGATTTACTCTTAGGGGTCTACCTTGGGACGATTCTTTAATTGTACCTGTCTATCAATACCCTTGAGGAACGAATGGACGCAGCAGATATTCTTTTCATTCACCGACTCCTCTCAGACTTCGTTGATTGCATTTCATTTCACAGCTCCATTTTCTTTAACACTTACCTTCGAAATCTACGTTACCTCCGTCTCCTTCATCTAAAAATCCTCGGCACCTTATATGGCTCTAACGGTGGCATGACATAAGACCAAGTCACATAAGGCCAAATCTATCGGTTCCCGGAATTTATTCAGAAAAGTGAAAATACAAGTTTATTCATCTAAATCTATATTGCAGCCTACAAAGTAGTCCCCATCGACTGCAACACACTTATGCCAGCGCTTGATCCAATCCTCGAAACATTTTTTACATTCGACTTTCGGTATGTCCATCAGTGCTTCCTGTGATTTTTCATTACTTTCTCTCGGATGCTGAAACGCGTTCTCCGTAGTAATTTTTTAACTCGATTGAATAGAAAGAAGTCACAGGGAGCCAAATCAGGTGGCTGTTGGATGGTATTTGTTGCATTTTTCGTCACAAAATTACGAATAATGATGGAACTGTACTAAGGTGCGTTATCATGGTGCAAAATCCACGAGTTTTCTGCTCACAATTCTGGTTTCTTTCGGCGAATTGTTTCTCGTAAACGTCTTATAATGCCCAATTAATATGCTTTGTTTAGAGTCTGGCCTTCTGGCAAAAACTCATGATGCACTACACCGTTATAATCCATGAATATCGTGAGCATTTCTTTCTTTTTTGACTGAAAACGACGTGGTTTTTTTGGTCTCGGCTCATCTGGTAAACGCCATTCACTTGCCAGATGTCTGGATTGCATGTCGTACTCATAAACCCACGTCTCGTTTTCAGTAATGATCCTTTTGATGAATGTGGGATCGGATTCAGCCTCGCAAATCATCTCTTTTGTGACGTCAACAGGGTCTCTTTTTTGTATGAAATTGAGGTCTTTTGGCACCAACCTTGCTGCTACACGACGGAAACCCAAATCATCAACCAAAATGTCTTGGACGGATCCATATTTAATGTTCAAGTGCTCCGCTATCTCTCTGATGGTTAATTTGCAGTTGTTGACCAACATTTCTTTTACTTCATCAATGTTTTCGTCGGTTTTCGATGTCGATGGTCTGCCGCTGCGTTCATTATCTTCGATTGACTCACGACCACTTGACTCACAGTGGTATGTCGCTTTTGGAAAGTAACATAAGCCCAAAATAGGAGAGCGACATAAAGCCGTTTAATATGATGAATATTTTCTCAGCGGCATTTGGTAAACCCACGCACTTCTCATTCGTAGTACATCGATGCAAGTGTTGTCATGGAAGATTTGTGCGATAAAATTTACAATTTCGAGTTTCGCACGGGATTAAGGAAAGGGAGTAAGTTACTCTGCGTAGAGAGTTTTCCAATAGGGACTTGATAACTTTGAATTTAGTTTGTAAATGCACTCTTTCACTAATCATCAAACTGTCACTGTCAATTTATTTAGTAAACTCAGCATTTTCATCATGGTAAAGTACATTACCGAGCAACGTCTGCAAATTATAAAAATTTTTCGCCCTAGTAGACAGGCAATAACAAATTTAGTGCAAAAATTTGAGTCTACATATTCGTTGTGTGATGTTGCCGTGTCAGTGAGACAACGGGTTGGTCGAAGTGTCGAAAATATCACTGCCGTTCAGATGTAGCAAACGTAGCAAACGTAGCAAACAATCCAAATCAGTTAATTCCACGGCGTTCTCAAGAATTGGGCATCGCTCAGACCACATTATGACGTATTTTGCGTAAGGATCTTGGTTAACACCCATACAAGATCAAGCTGACTCAAGAATTGAAGCCAATGGACCCATTTGAAGCGAAGTACATTCTCCGATTGGGTTCTGGAGAAGATGCGCCTAGATGATGAATTTTATCGCAAAATCATCTTCATTGAAGAAGCTCATTTTTGGCTCAATGGGTTAGTCAATAAGCAAAATATGCGTAATTGGTCGGGTGAAAACCCACATGTGCTTCATAAATCACCACTTCATTCACAAAAAATAACTGTTTGGTGCGGTTTGCATGCATGTTACTGTGAATGGTCAGCGTTATCGCGCCATGATCATCGATTATTTTTGGCCCGAATTGAAAGATATGAACTTGGACGACATGTAGTTTCAACAGGATGGTACCGCAAGCCACACAGCACAAGCTACAATCGATTATTGAAGAGTAAGTATGGTGAGCGTATTATCTTAAGACATGGGCCAGTCGATTGGCTGCTTCATTCGTGCGATTTAACGCCGCTTGAATATTTTCTGTGGGGCTACGTTAAGTCATTGGTTTATGCCAACACGCCGACGACGTTGGAAGATCCAGAGTCAACATTGAACGCGAAATAGAGGCCGTTTCGGCCGAAATGTGTGGCCGAGTCGTTGAAAATTGAGTCCAATGAATTGACCTCTGAAAACGTGCCCGCGGTGGCCATATAAACGAAGTCGAGCTCCATTCATAAATGTTTTGATTGTACTTCAAGTCGATAATAAAGTTTTCCTTTTATTTAAAAAAAAAGTTGTCAAGTCGTTATTAGAAAACCCTATATATTCCTGAAATTTAACAATTATATCGGTTTAAAACCGAAATTCGAAATTGACGAAGTGGTATACTTTCTGCATTAAAACGTGTAGTGCCAGCACAGTTATCGACTTTGAAAACCAAACTTTAGCAAAAGTTCCAAAGCACTTGCTTTTGGAACTAGTAAAAAAGTCGTGCAAAAGCCTCACATTTAGCCTCACTAAAATGAATTGGCATTCGGGAAGGTTTTGACGAAGTTTGTGCAGAGAGCCATGTAAGTGCTGAACAGGTAAGATCCTTGTTAAGTGTTAGTCGTCTTCGTTGTCTTCTATGTACTCTGTTTATTGGAAAATTCCGTTAACTTTTCCAATCGTAATTTTTCTTATATTTTTGATTTACATTGTACAAATTTGAGAGCCGTATTCGCAGAAACAATTCGGCAAAGTAAGAAGGCATCTTATGCGCATTCGAAACCAGGCATTATCAAAAGCTGCCGTTACTGCTAAAGATGTGTCAGATGTATTTAAAAATGCTGATATTATGTCCAAATTCGACCACAGTAATTGAAGATAACTTTGGTTACTCTATATTCATGTCCCCCGCTATTGCAACCGCAATCCAAAATCTACCAGACACATCGCAACGAAACTATCCTTTGGATAGTACTTTCGTTGTGGTGCCCTCTTGAGGCTCTAAGCAATTATTATTAATCGTACACTTTTCCCATAATGACCATGTAAGTATGTATCAGGCGAGTCTCTAATCGGTTTCCTTTTCTCAAAGAAAAATTCATAACATTTAAGGAAAAAATTCTCACGAATTTTGGTAGAATTTGTCGCTTTGTCTGATATCATGGCACCGGCTCTAACGAACCAATCTCACGTATGCTGTGGAAGGTAGACTCCAACCTGTCCGTATTCGATTTTAAAAGTCCGATCACCTAGTGATAGAACCTTCATTTTTGTTAGTTTTAAGTCATATGGTAGTTCCTAAGTTAGTTAAAGCTTGCATTAGCGCCCACCAAAAATTAAATTAAATATTCGACAACCTTACAATCGTGGGAAGGTTTTAAGGAGTTTTCTTCAAAAACTCTGTGGTTTTGCTAAGGAAAACTATGTGGAAAAATGTCTGTTTACGATTGAGATTACGAGAAAACTCGGTTTTCGATGCGGTTTATAAAAGGATATTACATGAGTGACGAGGTACCATACAAATTGTATGGAAACAGAATACATTTTTGTTTGTGCGATGTGAAATCATAGCGCGTACTAAAAAATCTGGTGTGGTGGTTTCGTTAAACAATTTTTTTTTTTTAAATTGTAAATCAATTTCATTCCCTGTTGGGATTTTAAAACGCTCCAATGTTGTTCGAGTGGATTGTACTGTTGAATAGGAAAAATAATAGGGAACCACTTGGGTATTTGGCTTTTGAACTTTGATTGACATTGTCTTTATTTAATTGTGTTACTGCATTAGTTTGTTTTGTTTCTGTAAAGAGTGACGCATTTTGTTCTATTGTTAGGAAAAATTAAAAAGAAAAATGGATTCAAATCCAATGAATGATGGAGGAGATCGGATTTGAGGCAGGGAGTGGTGCGAATAAAGTTAAAGACGATAGGATTTGAATTGATCTTTCGTAGCACAAGGATGAATGATTTCTTCGCGCAGTAGAAGATGTGCTAGGTGCGTAGATAGAAGAAACGAGGGGTACGTACTAGATGGCGTAAAACTCATCATCCCATCGGAAGATGCTTTAATATTGCAAATGCTGGCAAATGGCAATTCTAAAGCGTTATTCATCGTGAGGTTTGATTTATAATGTAACATAAAACACATAAATTTGAAAATAAACTTAAAATTTTTATTATTGGTTAAAAGAACAATTCATGGCATTTATTTTTTAGAAATGATGTTGTGTAAATGTTGGCCATAACTACATCTGAGGTGGTCCATACAGAAGGTTCAATTTTGGGTGACTCGTTCGAGCATAACGATTGGTATTCCTGAAGACCTGAGACTTTACATATCCCCAGAGAAAATAGTCTAAAAATGTGATATCGCATGATCTAGGTGGCCAATTTACCGTAGCAAAACGTGAAATTATGTTCTCACCAAAATGATTTCTCAACAAGTGCATTTTTTCACGCGCTGTATGGTTCTTAGCGCCTTCTCACCGAAACCATCTGTTTGAATTTCTTTTAACATGGCGCGATAATGGTTACCATTGATGGTAACAATCTGATTTGCCTCATTTTTGAAAAAATATGGACCAATGATTCCACCAGCCCATAAACCACACCATACCGTTGTTTTTAATGGATCTTGTGGTAGCTCTTGGTACTTTTTGGGCTGCTTATCAGCCAAATACGGCATTTTTTTTTATTATCCATTTTTTTAGTATCCATTGAGGCTTCTTCACTGAACAAAATTTCACAATAAAACACCGGATTTTCATTGAGTTTTCCCAGAGTCCATTCACTAAAAATGTTACTCAAATTCAAGTCACCTGGCTTCAATTCTTGCGCAAGTTGAATTTTGTACGCTTTTGTACGCCAAGTTGTCGAATACGCCAAGTCAAGCTGCTGAGAATGACTACGAATCGATTCGTCACGGTCTTCGAGTGAACTCTTAACTACAGCTGCTATAGTCTCTTCACTACGTGCTGGATGTGGTCTAACCGGTCGAGTATCATCCACTAATGGAAACTGAGTTTCAAATTTGCGAATGGTATTGGAAATAGTGGTTTCAGTTCCTCGAATCGCATGAAAAAAATTTCTCAGAGAACGTTAATTTTCTTAATACATTTGAGCAATTTGGAGACTCTGTTGTAGTATGAGTCTTTCTGTGATGACTTGCCAGACGATACTGAACAAAAGTGACGAAGCAGTTTGATACGAGTCATGCGTAATTTGTCAAAAAAAGCCTATTCAAAATCAAACCTTACGATGAATCAGCCCTTACTTTGACATTTGTGAAGCAAACAGATATAAAATACACATCAACAAGACATGAATCGCTATACTCCTAATAATTGTTACGATTTTTACGGAATAATTCGTCGGTGATGTTGGTGCAGCGTGAATTTTGGGGCAGATACCAACTGGAGAAATACTACGACATTCAGTCGATCGCCTACAAGAGTATGATGAAACACGAGATGCTGTCAGGTCTGGCTGGCCTCGGAGTATACGCTCTGCTGAGAATATCGCAGATGTGGTTGAATATATCGCAGAGGACCCCAGAGTATCGGCCAAACGACGTGCTATGCAATTGGCGTTTTTACAGAGAATTTTGGTGAAAGCCTGTAAGATGTTCCCTTATAAAGTACAGACAGTGCATTTCATGTTTGCTGTTGACCGCCAAGCGCGTGTAACCTACGCTCAAGCCTTCCTTATTAAGGAGACAACTTTTTATCAAAAATCATCACGATCTACGAAGCTTATTCCCATCTCTTTGGATATATGAATAAGCAAAATTATCGCTTCTGGGGCACCGAAAGTCTGTGTATAACCTACACAGACTCTCCATATCATACGCTGGAGGCGTCATCGGGCCTTATTTTCTCGAGCCAAATGACTAGTGTGGACGACTTTCTTCTTCCTCAATTGTATAATTTGAGACTGGAAAACATGTGGTTCCAGGAGGATGTGGCAACGGGTTGTACGAGTACTACACGAGCCATAGTCGAAATACTGATGGCTAGCTTTGCAGGTCGCTTAATCTCTCGGCAGGAAAAATTTCTCTGATTTAGGCGCTTCAGACTTTCAGTATTTGTCAAAAAGCCTCAGATTTTTAAAGCCCTCAAAGAGAATATCCCTTAAGGATGCGGAGACCTATCGCTTGAAGTTCTGGCAAGAGTGATGGAAAATATCACAAAGATCATATTCTTGACTTAATTGGGGGTGTCTGTGGTGTAGTGGTTTATGCATAGACTCCTCAAGCAGAGGGTGACGAATTCGAATCTCGTGCGAGGCAATTCTCTGAAAAAGTCTTTTCATAGAATTTGTATGTAGTTATATGAAAATTCCATCGGCGTCAACACTGACATGAAGGCATAACACTGGTGTTGGAGAGGTTGCTGGCTTGGGCTAAATATAACGAACTAACAACTAGCACGTACTTAAGACCCACTGGTTGAGTATGCACTGGCTTCAGTTTGACAACCACCTCTGGGAAAAATATCGAAACCTAATAGACCTGAGTTTCAAACTTCTACATCACCCGCCCGCGCCCTAGAGAAAAGCTAGTAAAAGAGTATTCATATCCTCTTGGTGCGCGAGTGGGATTATAAAAAAAAAATTAACAACAGCTTAAAACTTCAAATAAAAATTATACAAAAGTATAACCAAATTTTTTTTTTTCATGAAAATTACAGCAAAAAAACATCGAATGATGTTACCCCTTTAGTGCAACAAAGAAATTTTCGTTTTTCGCAAAAAAAAAAAAAAAAAAAACAAACTTGGGGTCGTCAAAAATGTAAATCGAAGAAGATCCAGAAATGTCGATTCGGCGTAAGTCAATTAAATTGTTCATCGCCAGAGAGTTAACCTTGCTTATCTTGCAGATGGATTAGGGCCTATATCCGTATAAGATTATGCTGACGCAAGAATTAAGCTGTGAGTTCGCCATTTGCGTTATTGAATCGAACGCAATCCACAATTATTCGGTCAAGCATCAATACATTCACAAAGATTGACTGTTTGTTGCGGTTTATGGCATGGCGGAATCATCGAACCTCAATGGTCTCATTTATACAGCGATGTTAACCGACTTTCTGTGGTTAAAGCTCGACAACATCGATATATTCGAGCTATGGTTCCAACAAGACGGCGCTACATGCCATACAAGCGAAGCAACGCTCGAAGCTTTGAAGGAGCCATTTTGCAACTGGGGCATCGTAGGCTTGTAGCCCACGCTTACAAGCCAACATTCAACACACTGTTGCCGGAGTAACGCCGCACGTATCGGACCGAGTCATCAAAAATTGGATCGACCGCTTGAAGCGTTGTCAGCGAAGTTGAATGATGTGCTATTCTACACATATGTCATGAATGTACCTTTAAAATTCAGTCACAATCAATTTTATATCCCACAGCGTTATTGTTTTATTTTGTGAAGCCGTTTGTTTGAGTTTTGAAAACTGATGACATGCCCTTCTTGAACACTCTCAACACTTCTAACTTAGTTCGAGAATGCAAGGCTTTTCTGACAACGCAATCAGAAGATTGAATTAAATGAATCCTGTTTGAGACCTATCCTACATCGGTATCGGACGCAAATTCTGAACCCTTTTTAAGACTGATTGCGCATTTTACCACCGACTACCCATTGATAGTTTAAATTCTTGTGAACAGGGCTTTCCAAAATAGAGACAGTTTATACAAAAACCAACCCGTTTGCTGAAAACTTTGAAGTATCCCACTACTGACTGCTAAATGGTATATGAACGAGGTATAATGCACCTAAATGTGATCGTCATAAGTGACAATAGCATTACAGTGAAATCCACTTGAACTTCGGGGCTGACATTTTTTGCCCTCTGTCCTTACCTTTAGCACTGATATGGTGAGTGCAGACTCTATAGAGATTACTTTAATTTTGAAGTGATTGCTCATTTTTATATGAAACTTTGAAATCACATTCAAAGAAACATATAAGCGGAACAATGGAATTGTTTTGACTTACACTATGAATAAACTATTCCGACAAAAAGGAAGAAAAAAAAAAGAAAACTAAAACATCTAAAAAATCTCTGAAACATTTTTTTTAAAAAGTCAAACACAATCGCACCAATTGCTAACTAGCGGAAAAGTGAACATTGCCGATCCCTAAACTGATTTCATAGAAAAGTTTCTTCGAATTTTCAAAGACGTTAACTTCAGTAAACACCATATGCCGCAGGGCATGGCTTATACGAATATTAACAAATAACTCACAAGTTCAAAAAGTTTACATTCATTTAGATACCCAATAACGATATGATAATTGTCTAGCAGTATGACGGGTATTCAAAAACTTCATAACCGTAGATTCACAGTTAATTAAATAAACGAAACATGAAAGTTAATTTGCTGCGATACGTCTTCTCATGATGTTAGGTATTCTATAAGGTGTACTACCTACGTACGCATCTGAGTTGAGTAAATGGTAGACAAGATACATATGTCTGTAACATAATATTTATGATGATGCTTTAAGCCGTAGTGCAAATAAAAGTTTATAGGTGGTGTGATATTTGAATACCTCAAGGGCTTAATCAGGATAAGTGGAGCAAGATCTCTGAAGTAAGGCAGTGATTCAAATCGGATGGGTTAAACACTTCTGGAGGAACCTGCGTGCAGAGCAGACGTTAATTGAAATTAAAAAATTAAAAATAATGCGAATTCGTGTTCAGTGAATTTGAGTCACAGAAATCACAATCCTCAGGCGTATGTTAGTGTCACGTAATTTGTTTTTAATTTTCACTCGATTGCACTTGATAGATTGGTGTTGACTTGCATCATGACATGAAATTAGTTCCAATAATACTCGGTTTTCTCTAAGAAGCGTCGTACTTTGAAGTGGATGTATTAACTACTTATTCCATTCAAAGTTTAAAACTTTCCTTCAGCTAAGGGTACATTTAGTAATCCGGATGAAGTGAGAAGCTAAGGATTAGAACTTTTCTTGCCCTCTTAACTTTGAACGCTGTTTAGCACAAGTACATAGCTCAGCTCAAGTACGTTTCCATATACTTGTACTCGTAAGTCGTGCAAATTGTCCTCTTCTTCATAGTCGGGAAATCACCGAGAACCTCCTTGAGTCGCATAGGGTGAAATACAACTTTTGCCAGGTGTAACAGCGTAATATATGTAATTACTTCCGTTAACGGTAAGTTGCCAATTATTTACGATTTTAATTACAAAGTTTGCCAGTCAGTAGTAGTTCCGTTATTACCTGGTTGGCCTGATTTACGTATGACTGTGAATCTCTGCGTTTAGTGAAAAGGCGGTGTAAACGATGGCGGCTGAGCTGAGTGTTAGTTCATTTTAGGAGCCTTTTCATGCAATTATATTCAGTACCCTGAATGGGTGGGAAGGGAATTAAGAACGCCAATAAGTTCTCTACCAGGAATTGAAGCAACTCAGGTGGGAAATTACACTAAAAACTTCAGCAGAAGTGTAAGTTTGAATGACTAAAGTATATAATTAGATATTTTGGAAATACTCGTATATCTGTACATACTGAAAATATTCTTAAGAACCTGCGTTACATAGATGGGATGCGATACACAGCTGGTTTTTGTTCTCCAAATGAAGTTTGTTGAAGCAGCTTAGTACAAAAAAATAATTTTTTGCCAAAATTTCTCATTACCAGAACAGTCACCTTCTAGAGCGATACGTTCATTCCAACACCGCTTAAACATTTCTGTTGCCTTCCATTTCGGCGATCACTTCTTCATTAGGGCGAAAAAATAATAGGATGCGTGTTTTATTCATTGTCATTTTGCCTAAACAACACAACACGTTGTTGTTTTTAATCGCGGTACCCGCTTCAAAGGAAGCCTTCGCATAACAAAGCACTCGTGCAAAATATATGTATGACGTACATGGTCTATTGATACTTTAAGGATATCAACTATCTCATTGTTGCTTTCGATGGATCTGATTCCTTATAATACTTAGCAAGCCATTCTTGTGCGTGTTTTTCCATCAAATAATATTGTTTTACCAACGTACGAAACTTTGTAATCAACAAAAGGTGCGTCAAACTATCGTTTGAAGATTGTTGCTAACTAAAAATCATATGGAAAAGTTACTAGAGTCTCCACCTATGTATGTGTCAGTCTCGAAACTTTGCTAACCACCTGTTACGAGTTTATGTTTAATTTTAATTTTTTGAAAGTTAATGTTGGGAAACATGACCATGACAAAATGTAGCAGAACCTTCGACAAGATCAAGCCACGAAGCTGCGTTTTGACGAAAGCATTTTAACCACGTCAGCTATCGAGCTACAACCCTATTTGAGTTCCATCGACATATTCAACATCCACGTCACTTGATGATTCCTTGGAGTCTAGTCAGGATATCAAGATAGAGTTGGTGATGTAGAAAGCTTGATTCTGAACAGCTTTATTTTTGACGACTGAGGCAATGAGAACAGGTCAAAAATATTCCATTTCTAAAAAAAAATGTAGGTTGGGTTGATGTGAGGAAAACAAGAGTTAAAAGTTCTGTCAAATAAAATGAGGATGCAAATTTGTTGTCTAAGGGGGACAAAGGCAAACAGTTTTAAGCATCAGATATGTGTGTGAACGTTTCATCAAAAACAAAAATTAAGATGCGACAGAAGCGAAGGACGACTATAAAAAATTAGCTATACAAACGAATCGGGTTTTGTATTTAACCCTTAAGAGGCTTTGTGCGGTCACCATGACCACAGTAGGTGGCAAAACTTCCAATATTTTACCCTCCCGGTACATTCGTAACTCAGCCGATTTCTACCAAGAGCGGACTAGCAATAGTCGAACGCGTCTTTTGTTTTGAGTTTTTGCTGTTTAAAAATTTACAGCGGTCACAGTGACCGCCCACAATTTTCTAAAAAAATGGATCGTTTATGAACAACAAATACAAGAGTGGCTTACACAAGAAGATAATGATGGCCCTGCCTTTGTTGGCGATGGTGAATGTACTGATATTGATCAGGATATCGAACCAAATCACGTGATATATGAGTCACACCACTCAGAATCTGAACAAAAAGGTACCTCATCTAATGATGAAGATGATCAACCTTTGTCAAATTTTCAATCGAGTCGTAAGCGCTCACGCAAGGCAAGTGAAAGTATTTCCGATAATAAGGAAGTTCGACTGAGGGATAAAAACTATTTCGGCAAAAATAAGTTTCGCTGGTCTTCTGTTCCACCTGCTGCACGAAGTAGAACAAGAAGTCATAACATCATAGATGTTCAACCAGGAATACGTCCAATTCATTGAAACAGCCTTGCAATACAGTTGTCAGCAGAAGATGTATGGTTTTTTTTCGCAAGGGGATTTCTTGAAAAAATTATAACACATACCAACAGTCACTTAGAAAAGATGCGAGACAAGTATGACGACAAAAGTTACGTTTACGATTTAGATAAACTAACTAAAAGCATTATAAGTCATATTGTATGTGCAATAAAAAGTTCAAAGAAAATCATGCAGTTTTCTCAAGTTGGTATGGCTCGGATGGTACTGGCCGGTGTACTATCAAAAACGACGGAATTTATTCAGAAAATCCACATGGTCCCCTTCAAAGTAATCCCCATCAACTCGATTGAACAAAAAGAAGTCACAGGGAGAAAAATCAGGTGAATTCGGTGGCTGTTGGATGGTATTTGTTGCATTTTTCGTCACAAAATTACGAATAATGATGGCACTGTACTAAGGTGCAAAATCCACGAGTTTTCTGCTCACAATTCTGGTCTCTTTCGGCGAATTGTTTCTCGTAAACGTCTTATAATGCCCAATTAGTATGCTTTGTTTAAAGTCTGGTCTTCTGGCAAAAATTCATGATGCACTACACCATTGTAATCCATGAAAATCGTGAGCACTGCTTTCTTTTTTGACTGAGAACGACGTGTTTTTTTTTTTCTTGGTCTCGTCTCATTTGGTAAATGCCATTCACTTGCCAGATGTCTGGATTGCATGTCGTACTCATAAACCCACGTCTCGTTTTCAGTAATGATCTTTTTGATGAATGTGGGATCGGATTCAGCCTCGCAAATCATCTCTTTTGAGACATCAACAGGGTCTCTGTTTTGCATGAAATTGAGGTCTTTTGGCACCAACCTTGCTGCTACACGACGGAAACCCAAATCATCAACCAAAATGTCTTGGACGGATCCATATCCAATGTTCAAGTGCTCCGCTATTCTCTGATGGTTAATTTGCGGTTATTGACCAACATTTCTTTTACTTCATCAATGTTTTCGTCGGTTTTTGATGTCGATGGTCTGCCATCATCTTCGATTGACTTACGACCACTTTTGAACCGTTCGTGCCACTGCCAAACGACCGTTTTCTTTAGAGAATCGTTGTCGAAACACTTTTCCAACATTTCCAACATTCGAGCACCATTTTTTACGCAAAATTTTATACAAGTTCGTTGCTGCAAATTTAAATCTCTAAAATTAAATTTCTTAAATTGTAAAAAATCGCCAACCCACACAGAGATGTACTCTTGGCTAAGTAGCTTTTGCAAATGTCAAGCTATGTAGCTAAGATTTAGAGTAAATGTCAACAACAGATGTATCAACTTAAAAAAAACTCAAATCGGAACAATGGGAGCGCCACACGGTGACACCACCGGGAAGTTTTTGATCAAGTGTTTATCAATGCACTATGGCAAAAAATAGACTGACAACTCGGCAAGAACGACGTGAAAATGATCTCGCAGCTCCAATTTCTGAAATTTTCAATGATTTTATTGGTAATTCTCAAGACGTTTACGAAATTTGGAACTACAGTTTGTGTTGGTGAGATTCTGGTTGCATTTCGTGGCAGATGCAAATTTAAAATGTACATGTCAAAAAAAAACCCTAAAATATGGCTTGAAAATTCAGTGTACCACGGATGCTACAACGCGCTATTTACACAACGTCGTCATTTATGTGGGAAAGATTCTGATGGGAAAGAATTACCAAAACATTCCAATACTTAAAAACGCCGACCCAATCTGTTTTGAGACTTGTAGAAAAAGTAGAGGGCTCACATCGCAATTTTACAGCTGATAATTGGTTTACTTCAATACAGTTAGTGGAGTAGTTGAAGAAAAAAGTTCTTACATTTGTTAGCACTATGAAAGGACACCAATGTAAAGAAAAAACCTACAGTAATAATGCATTATAACGAGACTAAATATGAGGTTGACAAATAAGATCTGCTAGACGTACTCGTAGCTGGCCGATGACAACTTTTTATCATTAGCTGGATATTGTGGGCTCTAATGCACTAAAGTTTATAACTCAGTTCTTGAAAGATCTCGCATTAAGTCTTGTCAAACTGCATTAACAAAGGCGGGCAAGTAATCAACATCAGACTCGAGAACTTCGCTTAGCTATAAGAAGAGTACTAAACATCAAAGAGCCTATACCCGAGGTAGAAGAAAAGCTGAAAACTAGAAAAACATGCTATACTTGCAATCCCAAAAACGAAAGACCTTTCATATATGTTTTTGTTGTAGAAAGCCGATAAGTATCGAATGTAGCCAAAAGATTTGTCGCAATTGTCGCGAAACAAGACCATGAATGACGGTTGTGAATTTTTCCTTAGTAATATCGTTGAGGATTATTTTTAATTTTCTTTATGTAATATGACCTCTTAAGATAACAAAACCAAAATGTTTTTTTTTTAAATCGATTTTAGTTTTTTTTTATATAGTTTTTACAGAATCTTAGAGATTTTGTTTATTTTTAATGTTTGAGTAAGGTTTTTTCTTATTTAACATTAATAAAGGTTACATTTTGTTATTTTTTTCTTTTCTAATTAAAAGTAAATATTATCAGTAACACCGGGCCGGTGACCTTACCCGGCCCGTTATGTTACAAAAAAACCACCCGGCCAGTTGAGGGTTAATTAAAAAAAGGCTGCCAGACAGTATCTGTCGAACTACTTAAATCAACGGGAGATGACTGCGTATTTGGCTATTCAGCGTCATGTCTAGCTTCGTGCATGTGCAGAATGATGATGGTAAATGCTTCTCCCTAGAGGTTTGAAAACAATCTCAAAGAGTCTTTTGATGTCAGAACAAGGCGACGCGCTATTATGTGAATGTTTTTAACTTCTAACTTGAGAACGTTATGTAAAACTTGCAACTACGTGATGCTTTGTAAGTATTGAAACAAAACTGGCACAATGAGAGCAAAGACAACCATAGAGGGTATTTGTTTTTTGCTGTGTGAGACTTTCCAATAGCGACTTAACCCTTAAACCTTATCCTGGGGTCCAGGGTAATTGAAAATATATATTAGTAGGTGTCTAATTGTCAGCCATTTATTAATTTTCGAGTTGTGCCGTTCGGGTTCCATAGATCCCAGAAAGAACCTGAAATTATATTTCTGCGATGATTTGATTGGTAAGCTAGCTTCTTATTCATATTTTATTGGTATTATAAGTGACCTCGAAGATGATGAAGTTATCGAAGACTTCCGACAAGACTCAAGTGATGATAATTTTTCTTCGAAATTAATTTTCAATGTGTTTTGGATATTCCTACCAAAATAAGAGGAAAAGATGGATTCAAATGGAGTGGTAAGCATCCAAAATGGGGTAAAACCGTGCAAAGAAGCATTTTACTACACCCTCCTGGGCCTAAATGTGATGCCCATAGTTTGACAACAGAAGAAGAAGCATGAAGTTTTTTTTTTTTTCACTGATGAAATTTTGCTTACAATTGTCTCTAATACCAGCATTGAAATTGGTAGATAGAGGCAAAAATATAAAAACGACAGAGCTTTTGAGGTCGTTGACATCGACGAATTTGGTAATTTCTCAAGTACAAACAGTAAACATTTTTTTTTTGTAAAGGACACGGATGTAAAAACGATTAAGGCTTTGTTTCGTTTGTACTATTTGGCTGGCGTTGTAAACATGAACTATGTGACAACCAAAGAAATGTTTGACAATGGTTTCGGTGTGGGCTATTTTCGGGCTACCATGACACAAGCTCGTTATGAGTTCCTGACAAACTGGTTGCGTTTCGATGGAACGCCAACAAAATGACAGACTAGCCCCAATAAGAGGGATATTCAATCATATTGTCAGTGTTTTAAGTGAAGTTTATTGGCCTTCTTATTGCTGTACTTTGGACGAAATATTAGAGGAAGATGCATTTTTGAAATGTACATTCCAAGTAAACCAGACTCCAAAACCACATGCTCTAACTTTTTTTTGAAGTTGATCCGCATACCTTGAGAGGTAGGTTCTCCCCTTCAGCTAATGGTATTTGGGAATCATTCTCGCAAACTTAGCGCCCAGAACTAACCTTTTTTTTTTGGTTTTACGGTGCCCGTTTAATTTCTCGACTAGGTTCAGTTAGGTAAAAGTGATGCCACGTACGCATGTGGCCCTTTTAATCAAATTGAGCTTATGATGAAGCGTAGCGTTAACGTCTATGTATATTCTCAAGACCAATTAAATCATTGTATGATGAAAGAAAGCTTCTAAGCGGAGTTATCTTTTTTGAGAGAGAGTTGAGCATGTATACTGAATGTGGAGAGTTGCCTCTTCCTTCTCCTCGGCCATGCAGCTTCTGCAGAAGTAATTTGTATAGATGCCAAGCCTTCTTGCATGCTTGCCTATAATGCAGTGTCCAGTGATGGTACCTATGATGACGGTGAGATGTTTTCTATTTAGAAAGGTCAGTTTCTTAGAGCGATTCAGATCCAGCTTTGACCACATCTGTTTTATCGCTACACATATTGGTCTGTTCTTCTTTTAGCACTCAGCTTTAGTATTAATTTGCATGTAGCGATTGGTATACCCTTTTCCGGTAGGCCCTACAATTCCCTACCAACATAGGCGAAAGTTGAACTGCTTTGTCATCTCACTAAGAGATGATCGGCAGTCAGCCGGCGGTTCTAGAATTTAGTAAGAATCCGTAAAGATACGGATATCCGTAGAGCTTCTTTAATCGGCATAATTTCCACACGGAACACGCTACAGTGATTTGGAAGACGGAAGGAGAGGCTTAAATTTAGCTTATCTAAGAAAACACCACCACCATCCCCACTATTAGTTTCAGATCCATCTGAGTAAAAGTGGATTGACTTGTCATCCATGAAAGCATCTTCCTCCTAGAAGCATCTAGAGTGGATGCTTACATGAAAGCCTTTGTCACACCAATGATCCGGTATAGTGTAATCTATGTTCTCTGTGAGGATTCCTAATATACAATATTAAGAATTTTAACTTGGCCAAATAAATTATTTTTCCACTGTGTAGTCGCTTTAAGGCGAATACTTGCCTGCTGAAGATATTGGGGGATTCAAGTGAAACACAATATCCAGTGCCGCGGAGGAAGTTTTGTATAGCCTAGGGCTCCGCTTATGCATAGACATGCTGTTCTTTAGACTCTGCTTAGTTTGCCGCAGTTGACTGCATTGTCTAACGCCGTCCACCAGACAACCACCGGGAGAAGGCACACCGTCAAGTGAGCCATCTACCTGAAGAGTTGACAGCGCAGTTGGGATTGCGGATGTATTGACGTTGTTAAAGGCACCCTCTAAATCTAAGGAAGAAACCATTATGTATAGTGTAAAGATCGTTCGATGTGACCAGTCAATGAATGCAGAGCCGTTTATACCCCGTTGACAAAAGTCGTGGATTCATTTAAGATCGTATATGGATATCAATCAGTCGTTCTAGAGTTTTGCGAAGGGAGTTGAAGTCTATCACCTGACTAATAGGTTTGAGCTCCTTTGGAACAATATAAGAGCATTTACCGGCCTTGGGAATAAAAACTACATTGACTTCTCAATGTGACTACAATGTGGATCAATTCTACACAGCTCCTCATGATATTCTATAGCATAGGCAAAATAATATGAGAGGTATTACGAAGTGTGTTCAAAATGTATTTCATCCATTTTTGTTTTTACTGTATTGGTACACATGTCCTGAATATATATTCACAGTTTCAAGTACATAGCACACTTGGCAGATAGAAAGGTTAGACGTGTTTTGGTCTGCTCGCCAATTTTCAATTATTGGCATTTTTTGTAAAAAATGAAATCAAGTGCTCTTTAACACTTAAAATGTTGACAGTGGCATGTAGTGAGTCTGCTCTCGGAAAAAAAAAAATGTTTTCGCCGAGAAGATGCAAATGACCTCACTCTGGACGCCCCAGCTCATCAACAAAAGATGATAACGTCGAAGCTGTGAACAAAGTTGTTTTGGAAAATTTTGGAAAAGTTAATGTTTGGATCAGAAGAACCACCGCATGGGCATCGCTCAGAAGCTTTTAAATGGCATCAATGATCCTGACTTGCTCAAAAGGCTCATAACTGGTGACGAATCATGTGTACATGCTTATGTCGTCGAAACCAAAGCCCAAATAGTCCCAATGGAAGCACCCAGGAGAGCTAGGACCGAAAAAAGCACTCCAGGTTCGATCAAATATCAAAGTTTTGATAACTAATTTTTTTTTTCGATTACCGTGGCGTATTTCATCAGAAGTTTTTACCTCATGGTTGTACTGTCAATAAGGAGTACTACTTTGAAGCAATACTAAAATGCAGAAAAGAAAATCATTTGCGAGATATAATTTTTAAGAAGTGACTTTAAAAATTGCGCAGTTAAAAAAAAAAAAAACGCCACTTTTTGATAGCACAATAGTCCAGTATGAGCCCTATTCCAGTCTATCCACGTTTTTTTTTTATACAGAGTGATGAACTTATGATATTTTACCGACTTCGAATGGCAGAAAAGTGAGCGACATCTTGAAGCTCATCATTACCTACTGAAAGATAGAACATTAAATTTTTCTGGTTTTCAGATTGATTAAAATCTAAAATCTGTAACCTAGTTGTGGGCCAACTGCTCCATCCTTCCATCAAAGAAAGTGATACTGTGATCTATACGGGTTATGCGCCTAATTGTCACCGTAATTGTCTCGATTACAATAAGATCCTGGTTGGAATTCGTCAGCTTGTTTTGTTTTCCAGATCTATGGTCTGGTCAACAATTTTTTCCCCAATTTCACAGAAATTCTTGTTATTTTGCTATATGGTATCTCTTTTCCTCCATTTCCCACTCTGGCGATCCGGACCCGTTTCGCAGTTCTCTAATTCATAGAATGCTGCCTTTAAAGCTCAATAACTTTTTATCAGCAGAAAGAACTAATGTAATACTATTATGCAGCCAAAGGCATGAGCTGAAATGTAAAACGGTCTATGAAAAACCTACACAGGGACTCATATAAGCGCAAAAAAAATAAAAAATTAAGTGAGGAACGCATAAAATTAGCAATATCCTTCCTAAAACTGAAAACTCGTTACTACATATCTATGATGAATCACTTGTAACATAGACAAGGAGGTAAAAATCACGCATACGAGGTGCGTTCAAAAAGTAAGGTGAAAATTGCGGGCAACGTGCATTCGATTGTCTCGAACATATGTTCACAGCTTCAAGTATATAGCAAACTTAGTTTGTTTTTGACTGATAGAAAGGCTAGACGTGTTTTGGTGTGCGAACTTGCATTAAATTTTGTGTAAACAATGGAATCAAGTGCTCTAAAATACTTGAAATGTTAACAGTGGCATACGGTGAGTCTGTTTACAAGTGGTACAAACTCTTCCAAGATGGCCGAGAAGATGCCAATCATGAACCTTGCTCTGGACGCCCCAGCACATCAACAAAAGATTATAACGTCGTAGCTGTAAAGAAAGTTGTTTTGAAAAATCGCCGAATTGCCATAAGAGAAGTTATTCTCAGCAACTTCTCTTATGGCTATTCGGCACATCGGTTGGCTCGTGTCAGGCAATTTTTTTCAGATATTTTGGGCATCGGATATGTGTCAACTAAGTTATGTTCCGAAATTTCTTAATTTTGATCAGAAGAACCGTCGGAAGACCTCAGGAGCTCAATGATGATCCTGACTTGTTCAAAAGGCTCATAACTGGTGAGGAATCATGGGTGTATGGTTACGACATCGAAACCAAAGACAATTGTCTCAATGGAAGCACCCAGGAGAGTCATAACCGAAAAAATAACGCTAAGTTTGATCAAATGCCAAAGTTTTGATCACTGTTTATTTCGATTACCGTATTGCCTTGAAGTTATTACGAAAAAAACGTCCGGAATTGTGGAAAAATATTTCATGGCTTTTGCATCACTATAAGGCACCTGCTTATTCATCGTTGCTTGTGAGAGATATTTTAGTCAAAAACAATATTATAATCATGCCTCAGCCATCGTATATACCGGATTTAGCCCCATGCTACTTTCTCCTGTTCCTAAAACTGAAAAGACCTATGAAAGGACGGAGATTTGCAACGATTGATGAAATAAAAACGGCATCGCTGGAAGAGCTCAAGGCTATACCAAAAAGTGCTTATGAGAAGTGCTTCGAGGATTATAAAAGCGTTGGCACATGTGTATTATATCTGGTTTGAAGCTATGTGGCGCCCAAACAGCCTGTCTTTTAAAAGTGGATGTCCAGTGGCAGGTTGAGTAATTCTTCACTTGAGATCATCCAAGAGTCATCGGTTTTTTTTCAAACAGCGCATGGTAGTATTTGTAGAGAGGATTTTCCTTCGCCTCGATACCTCAGGAGCTTCTGTTATTTTGTCACAGAATGACCTCCGCTTTGCCTTCTTCAGTTAGCCCAGATCTAGCCGTTTTCCTTATTTCAATGGTGCCAGTTTACTTTCTCGACTAATTGTCTCTGGATTTTCATAAAAAATTGTAACTAATTAATTTGTAGGTAATTTAGGATGACTTGGGTATATTTATTGTTTATCAATCAATTGATCATAAATCCCAACCATAGTAAATGAGGAAACCATATGTTAACATCTAGCCACATATTATGCTGCTCAGGTTTTCAACGAATGTTTCATTTGGACGCTCCAGGAATAAATCTTTTTCAAACTGTTGCAATTATTTCGGCATTTTCTATAATACCATCAAAACGAACTACTACAAGTCAGTCTATTACATTTATAATCAACTCCATCTACGTAACTAGTTAACTTTATGTCTTTAAAAGTGACAACGATTTCGGTTTACTACATCTAAATATGATCAGTGTCGTCCCTTTACAAAATATCATATTTAAAGATGGATTACCTTACGGCATAACATGGAGTACCTTGAATATTATTTTTTCTTAAGTATACGGCCTTCATCGAGTATTCATCGCATTATGTATGAATGTATCCGTATAAAGGAAAAATAGCTTTTATACTGCATAATTGCTTAGATTTAATCATACAAATTTTTTTACATTAAAACGTACTTAAAGTTCCCTTTTTACTACTACGGAATGTTTCTTACTTGAAAGCTAGGATACGATCCGGAATCATTAAATAAGAAGCAAATTCGTCTTAAGCAGTTCATTACAATACATTCTTGCACTCGTAATGTAAATTTCCATCTAAGAATAATTGTTTTCTAACACACGTACAGAACAAAATCCCTCGTTTCCAACCTTCACCTACTAAAGTTTGAGTAAATAATCATACCACTGAGACTGTCGATTCCCATTTCAATTTCGAGCTAACGTTAGAGTTCATATTTTTAATTGCACAAGGCCAGGCAGTGCCACAAACGGCTGCATTACCACCAAGCGTGTGGGCTTACCTTCACGTCAAAATCCCAGAGATAGTTTTTCGGTGTCAAGTTGTCGCGGTGTTAACTTTGAATTTAAATAGAAATACGAATACTCGTTCGACTCGGAACACCACCACGGTCGGTATGGCGAGAAAGGTTCTTTTCAATCTGCCAAAAGTCTCAGAGCATTGCCCCTTCAGAATATCCAGGGATTGGGTTTACCCCTTTTATACATTTACATACCCTCGTATGTACTTACCTATATGGTTGTCAGAATTTTAAAGCAGCGTTACTTTTTTAAGTGGAAAACTCTGAGGAAGACTGTGGGACATTTTTTAGTCTTTTCTGAAAGGCTAATAAACGATGTTTTTTCTTTTATAGTTTTAGAGGGTCAAGAATTCATTACGCTTCCAGGCGAGCTGCTTTCAGTTGGAAAGACCAAGCTGCCTTATATTCGCGATCGCTTGACCTTAACTGGAATTTGGTCTTCCATTTCTTCTCGAACCTGGTAACTTTTATTAGAATACCTTCTTAGCTGGAGCATTGTCGTCCATCCGCTCGATGTGGCCGAGCCAATGAAGTCGACGGATTTTTTCCTTCCATATTATGCTTACGTCTTTGTAAAGGGTGATTCATCGTGAGGTTTGAATTATAATATAATATACAATACATTAAATTAAAAGTAAACTTAAAGATTTTATCACCAATTAAAGGAACAATTCATGACATTTTTATTTTGAAAACGATATCATGTAAATGTTGGCCACGACTACGTCTGAGGTGGTCCATTCGGAAGATCCAATTTTGGGCGACTCGTTTGAGCATAGCGACTGGTATCTCGCGGATAACACGAGTAATGTTGGCTTCCAAAGCGTCAATCGTAGCTGGCTTATTCCTAAAGATCTGAGACTTTACATATCGTCCGAGAAAATAGTCCAAAGGTGAGATATCGCACGATCTTGGCGGCCAATTTACCGTAGCAAAACGTGAAATTAAGTGCTCACATAAATGATTTCTCAACAAGTCCATTGTTTCACGTGATATATGGCGCGTAGCGCCGTCTTGTTGAAACCATAGCTCACCGAGACCATGTGCTTGAATTTCAGGGAGCATATAGTCCGTTAATATGGCGCGATAACGGTTACCATTGACAGTAACATTCTGATTTGCCCCATTTTTGAAGAAATACGGACCAGTAATTTAACTAGCCCATAAACCACACCATATTGTTGTTTTTAATGGATGTAATGGTAGCTCTTGGTACTCTTCGGGTTGCTCATCAGCCCCAATACTGCAATTTTGTTTATTAACGTATCCATTGGTCCAGAAATGGGCTTCATCACTGAACAAAATTTCACGATACAACACCGGATATTCATTGAGTTGAGGATATCAAACCTAACGATGAATCACACCTTATAACTCATAAAGTTCGCGGTTGTGCCTTCCTCTCCATACGCCGTCCTCACAGACAAGACCAAATATTCGACAAAGGATTTTTCTTTCAAAGGAGTTTCGCTGTCTTACTTATCGTTCAAGTTTTGGCCCCCGTAAAGCATCACTGGCAAGATTAATACTATGTAGAGCATGATTTTGACTTTGCGTTAGAAGTTTTGATTCTGTTTCGACAGACCAATCTCCGCCATGATATCGTGTGTAGAGCTAACATTTGCCCGAATAACTCAAAGTTGTAGCTTGCGATAGTGACATTTTGTCCAAGGTGATGTGGGACGGAACCAACTCGTTTAGCCATTTCTTAAATTCGCGCAAAGTCTTCAATTAGGATACGTTGGGAACGTGTGATTATATCAATATCATCAGCGTATCCCAGAAGCTGGGAAGACTTGGAGAAAATATAATAATATCTTCCATGTTGACTTCTACCCGTCGCACTAACTGCTGAATCCGGTGCAGGTTTGGAATAATTCGGTGCGACACATCCGGATTAGTTTTCCTGAAATCCCAAATTCGGCCATCGTATTATCTATTTCAGTGCAATGGATGCTGTTATATGCGACTTTGAAGTCGATAAAGGTGGTGGGTGTCCACTTGGAACTTGTTGGTCTTTTCCAGGAGCTATCTTAATGTGAAAATTGTGTCTGATGTTGATTTGCAGGGCCGGAAGCCGCACTAGTATTGGTCGATTTGTGCAGTGCAGTACGATTTTAGACATTTACACAGTACACCGGATAGAATCTTATAGGCGACGTTAAGTAGGGATATGTCTCGATAGTTGTTATAGGACATAGGATCGCTCTTCTTGTAGATGGGTGAGATAGGTTAGGTTAGGAAAACGGTTCATCTTGAGCCGTTAAAAACCATTGAAGTAAAACAAAAGACACCTAAACGCTTTTCATTGAGAAAGATCTCTTATAGTCCTTTATGTCTCTTCCGTCTAAATGCTTAAAGAAATATTTCCCTAGAAAACTCTTCGGTATCTCGATACCTTCTCATATTTGCACAGTACATGCATTTTCGTTTGGCTTACAGGTAACCGTAAAATTTAAAAGTGTCCGTGTTCTCCAATCTGAGACTTCATTAGTTAGTTCATTGATCAGATTCCCGGGATATCTTTTGATTAAAAAGTTCGCAATAATGCCTCAAATAGCCCAGATCACTTAAATTTAAATTTAATTTTATTTGTAATAGTACCGTTATTTACATACGCCTTTTAATATCCCTCTTCTTTTCTCATTAACTCATGCGCTAGCTCATTTTCATATATATTTCAGTATTTTGATGTCTGCAGCATTGTGCTGCGTCATAATTGATGTAAGTGGACTTCAGAGCCATGAAATCAGCTTGATTGTGGATGTTGACAGAAACATCCATGCCGGATATTGATCTTATTCGCATTAGCCTTGCTTGCCCAACATAACTTTTGATTGGCGTCTTCAAATCTTGACTTGTGTTCGGAAGCAGGATAGACACTTTCAGGTCTGGGTATTCGCAGGAGATAGCAGCGCCCGTTCTCCCGTCTGTTTTGGATCCATATGCGTAACATTTCGTTTGTTTTTGCCGTTCTATAGGGTGCTTCAACAAGGGGTATAGATGTGTTTTCTTTTTATGAAACGAAGAATTGATGAGATATCTTTGAAATCTTTATTGCTTTATGAGGATTACTTATGGAACATAATATCTTTCAAATGACCACCTCGGCTCTTCTTGCAGACCCTCATCCCTTTCTTAAAATTTCCAATAACTTTTTTACATAACTGGGGCTCTATCTCTTTATCTCTCTCAATCTGAATTGGAGTTATTGGTGGATGGTAGGCCTGGATATTTCTTTTAACATAACCCCAAAAGAAATATGTCTAACAGTGTTAAGTCGCGCGATCTTGGAGGCTTATGGATGTCTCCGAAACGCAAAATTACGCGGCCAAGAAACTTTGTGCGCAATAACTTGATTGTTTCGTAGCTTGTATGGTTCATACCTTGTAACCATGGAAAGTCAAATCTTTCGTCAAAATTCGGTAGAGTGTGGCTAAGAGGTCAAGCTGAAAATTGTGACGAATGGAGATGTTTGAGTAGTTTTCGGAACTTTTCTTTACTACGGCGATATTTTCCATTAAACGTCCGAGGTAAAAGAGTTTCGGAGTGTTTACATCTTGTACTGAGCCTGTCTCTTGGAATTGTTTGAGTATTTTGCGCACATAAGTCTCGGAAGGCACATGATTCGTGTAAAATTGGCACAAATATTTCCCATCGTTGCCGCAACTGAACGTGAATTTTCGTTCTCAAATTTATAGATGACATCTGCTAACATATGACAACCCTACGTGTAATAGCTGCCTTCAAAAAGTTCTTTAACCTTGTTCAACCACCTCTTATCTATCATTTTTCACATTATCTCTTATCTATCATTATCTCATTATCCCTTATCTATCACATTTCCCGACCAATCCTACAACCTTTGAAGAGGTCCTAATTAGTTGATCATAGAGGACTGTTGCCAGTTAGTTTTTTGGTCTGTAATAGAGAGATACCAATTTATATGTCTTAGACAACTTAAAGCTAACATGTTGTATCGCTAATTCAGTGCGTCATGAAAAAAACTGGATTTAAAATAACCCACTCATTTAAGTGGCTTGTGTTTATACAACAGATACCTCAACTAAAGGATTTGGAAAAAAATCACCACATTGTTCAAACAGGCGTATATTCTCTATCGGTATACTCTTGGATGAGATGATTGTGTTGGTGTTTATATTGTGGGTAATACACAAAGTTTTACAACCTGCCTAGTGGCTTCCCCAAGCTGCGTCTTTAGAGATGCCACTTTTAGCATTCCATCGGTCCCTGGAGAAATCCTGATAACGCGACATTGAATCCACTCAGTGCACGGCATGTTCTTCTGTTATATCAATACGAGGTCATTTATTTTTACGTTGTCTCGAGGGAATTGCCATTTTTGGAGTTTATGGAGCTCCTTTAAATATTCGTCATTTCATTGACGGCAAAATTGTTGCTGGAGGCATTCCAACTACTCGCAGCGGCTTAAGAGGGACCGTGAACGTTCATCGCAAGTCAGCCCAGGAAAGGCCAAAATGGACTCTCTCGGAGGAAATGACCTGGTGTGAAGGCAAGTAGATTGGAGAAGGCAGTAAAATTATTTGATCCGGGCCAATAATATTGAGAATTCTACAAAGTTGTGGGAATGTATGGTATGGGAATCAGCAAGTTTTCGGAAATAAGTCTTATAATGAGTCCTATTGCCAAATGGGATAAAGTTCCAAGTCAAGCTTTGAAGTGTATAGTTTTTTTAAATTACCTCTGAAATGAATGGAAGAAGTTTTTTGACATTTTTTTTGGAGAACCACAATTGCTTTAGTGAAATTGGTCCGATCATCCAAGAATACTTCTGTCCTCCTCTGGCTACAAAATCATGTAAAGTCTGCTAGGAAGACTACAGACGAAGTCTTTGCTTTTTTGGGAAAGTAAATAAAAAAGGCGAAAAATACTACAATGTCCCAAAGGTAGTAAACATTTTTGCTCGTTCGTCCAAAATATTTGAAATTCTGCCACTTCCTCCATCCCAACACTCATTTACAATAAAATTCCAGCTGTCATCCCTTTGGAGAAGGCCAATCTGCTTGCTGTATACTTTGCGGACAGCTCAACACTCCCAGATTGTGCTCTGTCTCCACTTTGACACTCATGTAGTAGCAAAAGTACTTAAAGATCTTAAAATTCACAAATCTGCTGGTCTAGATGGTATAACTTTCCTTCTTCTGAAGAAGTGTTCTTCCTCGCTAGCAAAACCATTGAGTAAGCTTTTCCATCAATACTACCTTTTAGAACTCTTTCCGAGCAGATGAAAAACAGCATCCGTCCAGCCTGTCCCTAAAAACTGCGAATCTTCTTCTCTGTCCCCCTATAGACCCACTGCACTTACTTCCCTTCTTTCCCCGGTCATGGAAACGCTGCCAAACCGACAGCTTATGAAATATCTCGATACACGTAAACTTCTTAATGAATGGTCCCCAATTTGGGAACTATTAACAGAGTGGAATTTAATGCTTTCAAAATACAATACTGTCTGCTGTCGTTAAAGCAAAATTAAAACACCCAGTTCTAGTCCATGAATGGCATTTGCATCGTCAAAACCGAAAAACTTTCCATTCTCGGTATGTGGACCGAGGAATATGGAATGACCACATATTCTTTGTCGTCAAAAATGCTCCGAAATGTCTAGCATTTCTAAACCGATGTAAATACTTTACCCCTCTGATCTGCCTTAATATGGTAGATAAGTCATTTATGTTAATCGTTCGAAAATGGAGTGCAGTGCCTACATCTGGTCTGGAACCCCCAAAACATTCCTGCACCTGCTAGATAGAATTCAAAATCGAGCGATAAAACTCATAGGTGATACCAAAAAAAAAGCAGGAGTGTCCCTTAGCCAATCGTCAGGCTCTGTCCACAAAAATTTTCAGAGCGAACGTACCGGCAAAATCGCTTGGTGAATAAAAACCGCCGAATGTTGTTTTGATACTCGAAAGAAGAAAAATGACAAGGTGGACGGTAGTGAAGAGAGTCTTTCCAAAGCCATTCTGGGAATGAGCTTTCAGCTCCTCGTTTGGTACTATTATTGGAAGGCTAGTTGGTCATTCTGTTTGAGGTTTTTTCATCGGAAACATTCCTCTGCTAGCAATTCGGCAGGGTAATCTCCTAAATTGACGTGCCTCCAGGCTGCACTCCTTGCATTGTCAATTATTTGTCCTGTTCGGTATGAAAGTTATCCAAGTGCTTGAATGCTCATTCAGACAGAAAAGAACAACAAGTATGGTATAACTGCATTCCTACACAGAAACGTATTAAAAGAGTCAATCGGAAGATTTCGAAAGCAAGTTTTGATAAGTTTTGAAAGTAGAACAGTTGCACATAGTTCCAGGCTATGTACCAACATTGGTTTAATGTGTGTTACCTTGCTTTTCGCAAAGACCAGATAAAAGATGTCGTTTCGTTTACCGTGTTAATACTTACGTATAGTTCGGCAGCATAAACCTTCTCAGAATAGTCACAGAATCCGAGAAATTGTAATTTTGCCGATTGATGAAACCAAACTCAACGCGGTATTTGAATCCGATTAATGTTTATCAAGGCGTCAAAAAAAGATCTCCATTTAATAAGGTTATTACGTTTAAAACTCTGACTTGCATCAACGGCTTGGAAATAAGAACTCTTAGAGCCAGCCATAAATAGCTAGCGGTGTGTTAAAAAACATCACGCTTGGCTGGATCCACCGACATTCTTTTCGAGTTTAAGAAAATCCTTATTTATAACATGACTCGGCGACAGGTGATTCAAAAGGAAGGCATATTTGAAAGCATTTGTATAAACTGGGTCTGAGCAGCGGAAGCACATCATTGACATAGAATTCGAACTTTAGGATTTGAAAGAGAGGGAGAGCGTAGAGCTAAATAGGGGACGTAGTTGACAGCGAAATAAGCTGTTTACAACTCATAGTCTACTGGAATTGGGTCTACTTAAAAAAAGAATTCGTTGAAAAGGTGTATCATCAGAATGGACCGCAATTTACTGATATATTTTTTGTATGTCGGCGATAGAAACGAATTTATAAAATCTTCACGGAACAAAAGAGGTATGACCATTTTTAATCGCATTAACTAGCACATTTGATCCTTTCTTTTTGGAAAGAAAAAGAAAGAGCACGCGAAGCGTATAATCAAGGAAGTGGAAAGATGTAACTGAAAGAATGACGCTCGAAAGTTTTATCAGACGAATTCCATCCCCTGACCTAGATGAAGTTAAGTTTGCTGCATCGAAGCTAAAGTCTAATAAAGATGCTGGCGCAGACAGACTGCTTCAACTGCAGCAGCTCATCTATAAGATATGGTCAGAAGATAGAAGGCTCGGTAAATGAAATACCAACATCTTTTGTCCTATCAACAGGAAAGGGACTCTTTTTTGACTGTGCCAACTACTAAGTCTCCTTAACATAGCCTATTAGACCAGTATCATGTGAGCATCTAATATAAAACCACTCATGGATAACCTAGTTGATTTATATTAGCACTGTTTTAGGCAATGAAATTCCATCATCCATAAAATGCTATGGTATCTACATATAATTTTTGCGACTTCAAAGCCGCATATAATACCGTGTAAAGGGACGAACCTTACAACGCCAAACGTATAGTTTTGACATTCCCGCCAAACTCGTCAGGTTGTGCATTATAAATGTAGAGAATTTTCTCTGCTCCAAAATAACGGCCAATGAAGAAGGCGATGCCTTCATTGCCAAGACAGGTCTTAGACAAGGCGACGCGTGGTCATGTGGCTTTTTTAACATTGTCCTAGGTTTATCTAACGCCTATACCAACGTCATAACTTTCATCCTAAAAGGACATACTCGTAGTTAATGGGATCAGCATGGCTTAAGTTAATTTTAAAGTCCACTAGAAACGGAAATTGTCCTCAGTTTTAATTAACATGTATTCATAGAATTTGACAGATTCTGAAAAAAGCCCGAAAAAGTCTCCGTCAACAAGTCCTTAACCTTCATCTGCTTACAAACGAGTCAAATTGATATCCCTGTGTCCAGCCCACTATTGGCATGTTAACATGACCGTTTTTATTTTATTTAAAAGTCCAATTGCGCTCTTAAGTTAAAGAGTTTCTATAAACTTTTTTAATAACAAAAAAATATATAGTCGGCGTGTTGACTTGAATAAAGTAATTTATTTTCCAATATCCTGCTGAATCGAATGAGAGAATTCACTTTGGGTTGTGTGTTAACCATTTATGACAACAATACAACACATCGAGTAATTCCATATGATTCAATGGGTCAGATACCAATATTACCTGCCTGTTTACGCCCAATTTGAAATCCGTAAAATTGTAGATTCGTGAAGCCGATAAAGCTTGCCACTCTACGGCTGTTAGCTTTAGCAATAATTAAGTTAATTTTTCACAGCGCTGGTATTTATTTATTAAATCGCTTGACACACTATTAATCTGTTCCATTAAAATAAGGCCAACAATGCCTTTATCATAATTACAATCTTTTGATGGTACTCTCCCCCGCAAGTCATACAGATTACTACGACTTTTGCCACGGATAAACTACGGATACGTGCAAAAAGTTACAGGTTACAGAGAAACAGAGTACAAAATACAAAGTATTGAGTGTAGAGAGTGGATGAATATAACGTAGCTTAAGTCGAAGCAAATTCAGAATATATGTAAATGCGACAGATGGTGAGTGGGATGTGATTAAATATTTATGAAAATCGTATTAGAATTTGTAACCATCTTAACCTCCTCTTGATACAAGAATGAGGAAAAACGTATTTAAATACATTCTAGCTAAGGACAATGCATACTCGTACATCCTCTTATTTATGCTTGATTACTGTAATGTAAAATTAGATATTTTAATAAATGTAATTTTGAATAATGTCAAAAAAGGCAATGAGATACGTTTTGCATATGAGAAAAAAATGGAATCAGTGGGTTTAAGCAAGCATAAGGATTTTTATTTAAGGATCGCGATTAGGTTTTAAAAGATAGTTTTCTCAGTAAGGTCCACATCGTTCGAACGTTCTCTGCCAATGAAATGCAATCGATTTTGTTTTTGAAAGCTTTTGAGAAATGTTGTAGTAATTTTGTTCCAGAATAAACGTGATTCACTTTTTTTATTGCAGGCCTCGGTTTTCCTTTTTTTTTTTAATTTATATACCGACCGAACAAAAATGAAAGGCAGTTTTGGTTCCATCAGCCACTGTATCACCAGCCAGTGTGTCATCAGCCAGTGTATCATCAGCCAGTGTATCACCATCCAGTGTACTATGAGCCAGTGTCCCATCAGCCGGTTTTTAACTCAGCCAGTGTGTCAGCAGACAGTGCCATATCAGCCATTGTTCAAGACGTCAGAAACCCACATAGGTTTTTGAATGCGATAGTCCATCAATTCGTCATCAGCCATTAAATGTAGTCACAGTGTTGTGGGGTGAAGATGAAGATGTTCAGTGTGCAATGAAAAAGTTGACCGTAATGATTTATCAAAAATTGATTGTGGAGACTACAAAAACATCTTTCATGGAAACTGTATTGGAAAGTACGTAGTCTATAAGGCATATGTTTCAAGTTTAAAAGCGATATGTTGTTTAGTATTTGTTTGGCAGCCATTAATAGTGAACGTTGTCAGTGAATTTGTGAAAATGGAGAAAATTGATCATCGTTATGTGATACAATACTTTTATTTGAAAGGTCTCAGCCCTGGGTGAATCTGCTCCTTCGTTTACAACAGTAAAATGATGATCGTCGACTGAAAGTGCGCGAGCTAGCAGACATTGTAGGCATTTCAAAAAGTGCGGTACATTGCATATTATATAAAAATTTGGACATGAGAAAGCTATGTTCAATATGGGTGCCGCGTTTGCTCACACTCGAGCGAAAACAGTGTCGTGAAGATGCTTCAATTGAGTGTTTAGCGAAGTTTCACAGCAACAAAGCAGAATTTTTCCGCCATTTCATAACAATGAATGAAACATGGGTCCATCACTTGCGCGTGGGATAGTTTTCATTGACTATCTTGAAAAAGGAAAAAATATCAACGGCCAGTATTATGCGAACTTATTCCAACATTTGAGCGAAGAAATCAAGCAAAAACGGCCGAATTTGGCTAAGAAGAAAGTGTTGTTTCATCAAGACAATGAATCAGCTCACAAATCCGTTATTGCAATGGCCAAAATTATTGAATTAAAGTTTGAATTGCTACCTCATGCACCCTATTCGCCAGATTTAGCGAATAGATAAAAATTTTCTACAGATATTCGGAGTCGGTGACTGCAACTTTAAGAGCGTTAGCTCCAATTTTCGGTAGTAATTCTCGCTCTAGTAGATCGGCAATAGCAAGTTTAGTGCAAAAATTTGAGTTAACTTCATGTTTTGCTAATGTAAATTACCCGCCTAGATCGTGGGATATCACACCTTTGGACTATTTTCTCGGGGAATATGCAAAATCTCAGATCTTCAGGAATAAGCCAGCTACGATTGACGCTTTGGAAGCCAACATTACAACAACCTTCCAAATGGACCACCTCAGACGTAGTTCATGGCCAACATTTACATCATATCATTTTCAAAAAGCAAATGCCATGAATTGTGATTTTAATTGATAATAAAAACTTTAAGTTCGCTTTCAAATTTATGTATTTTATTTAACATTATAAATCAAACCTTACGTTGAATCACCCTTTAATTCATATCGCTTGTAAATGTTTCTTGTCTTGGATTTGGTTTTGTTTTTATATCTAAGCCGAAGGTTATAGGTCTGTGATCAGTAAAAATACAAAAGTCTTGCCTTTCTATAATGCCTTGGAAGTGTTGTATGGCCATGAAAATTTCAGGAAAATCGTCTATAACCTTAACTCTATCTTTGGATGGCGTTATACCGTCCCTTGCAATGTCGACCCCTAAAAATTGAATAGTGGGAATTCCAAATGTGCATTTTGAATTTTTAATACGTAGCTTGCTGACAATAAGAATATCGTCTATATAGACAATTATAAAGTTAAGTCATTGTCTAACATGGTGAATGAACCTTTGGAATGCTTGGGCCGCATATTTCAGGCCGAACGGCATGCGCATAAACTCAAAGGCCTCAAAAAGAGTAGCTGTCGCAGCTTGTGAACATCTTTTGCTGCCATTGGGACGCGGTGATATGCCCGTACAGGATTTATTTTAGAAAATATGTTGTAACCCTGAAGAAGAGTAGCGGAAGTGGGTACCTTTCGGGGGTGGTAGTTACATTAAGCATCCTGTACTCACCGCATAGTCTCAATCTTTTTGCTTCAAGCTTTGGAACAATTTGAAGGTAAAATGTGCTTGGTGATGACGATTGCTTGTAAATACCCAACGTACCATGTAATCAAACTCTTCCTTGGCGATTTTGTACTTTGTATTGTTTAGGCGTCTTGGTCGTGCGTGTGAAAGAGGTCCCTTTGTTAGGATATGGTGAACCACTGAATTATTGGCGGGGGAATTCCATAAGGGAAAAAAACAAGGACTCATCAGGTATGTTGAAAAAGGTATGCCTGTTACTTTTATATTTGTCTTTGGGTCTGGGCAAGTAATCTTGCCCATTTGGTGAGTAAGGTAATCAAGAATGTGTGATTTAAAACCCATCTATGAGCGAAAGTGTTCAAAACCAGCCAGGCAGCTCAATTCGTCGCCGAAGTCAAGAATTGTACCTCACTTATGGCACTTTACGGTAAATTCTAATAGTTGATCTTCATCTGCACGCCTATTAAATTCAAATTACACTACAATTGAAGCCTTTACTCTCTTTTCTTTACCCCTATGATGTCGCCGATTTATTACCTGGATGTTGGATCGCCACACATCAATCGCCGTCAATTAATCAATTTATTGCAAACGAAATTTGAAGATCGCATTATGTCGCTTATAGGAGAAGTTGATTGGATTCCAAGTTCATGCGACACCTTTAGACTACTTTTTGTGGGGTTATTTGAAGACGAAGGTTTACACCAATAACCCAGCGACAATTTAGGATCTCAAACATAACATCCAAACTAAAATTGCGGCCATTGTCCCATTTATTTTTTAAAAAGTCATCGATAAATTTGATCTTTGTATGGTAGCTTGTAACAGAAGCCATTTTTCTTTCGTTTTTGAATCCTCGTTATCGAAAGCTTTCAATGTCTAGTACAGCCGTTCAAAGAATTCCGTCATGCCATTAAGACATCTGGACCTCTTTCGGTTTTTCGTAGTTTGTTTGTAAGGCTTAATTCTATCTTTACCGACGAATAATTCTTGCAATGAAGGGGCATCGCATTAATGCACCCTTTCATTTTATTCAATAGTTGCCCGTTGGCTATGGCTATGGCATTGAGAGGTGTCAACCTCGACCCAGTATTGTAACTGTTTCTACATATTATTTATGCTAATTTTGACCATCGGGTACTGCTCGATGTGCATCCTAACTCGACTGGTCCAACCTATAAGCGCGGGTGCTGACCAGCAAACAAAAATAGCAGCATTTTAAACGGAATGGATTTCCCAGATTGAATAAAGGGTGACGTAAGTAAGTAAGGCCAGCAAAGATTTCCGAGACCTAGTCATGGTCAGATACGAACGGATCTATTTTTGGCACCCCCTGCAAACGAAACTGTGACAACGAACTTCATATTTTCTTCTTGCTTCAGCAGAACATATACTAAAATTGAAACTATACAGAGAAGATTAGCATGGTCCCTGCGGAAGGATGAAATGCAAAACCGTAAAGCTTTGTACATTTTTTATTTTCACTTTTCATTTCTTTTCTTCACCCCTAATTTTCTCGATCGCGCTGTTTACAAATATTTTGAGCGCGCGCTAATTATAAAAAAAAAAAATAAAAATAAAAATTTGGACGTGAAATGTTATATCCCTTAAGGCGTTATATATATTTTTTATATTTTCGTAATGTAACTTTAAACGCTTTTTTCTCAAAATTATGTTTTCGAAATTGGTGATCAAGATTTTTTGAAAGCGACTCTACCAGTCAGTTTGAAATTTTAACAAAACTTTTTCAGATATATTTCTCAGGTATTGATCGAGATTTTGTGAAAAATCAAAATTTCGATTATTCCTTCGAACAGTAACTGGTCTTATCTATCCACTAAAAGAATCTTTCGGGTTTTTTGATTTCAGATGAACTAAATCGGAGCTATGGTGGTCGCCGCAGAAAAAACTCTTTTTTTTGGAGGACCTTCTGGAGATCGTCTGCAGGAGCACAACAGATCGATATTTTTTTTTACAAATCAGTAGTAAAATTATAAACTACGATGTTGCCAATAAATGCACCTATACTTTTGTTTTTGTAAAATACCTTTTCAGAACAAATTCATAGAAAAAACGTCCTTTTTCGTTTGAGGTCGAAATAAAAACGAAGGTCCTGAACTGTTACAGAACGTGCCGCCATCCAAGGTATACGATGGGATGAGCTGGACAAAAATAGCATGAAAAACTGCGACTGCTGTACAGAGCCTATTTGGATGCAGATTTGTTGTTAGAGGTAAGACATCTTGAGTTTCCGGCATATGAATAACGACTAAATATGCCAACATGCCTTATGCCTTATATCCGCGCACGAAGTGACGAAAATGGTTTCTGCGAGCTCCTGGGCAAAAAATACAAGCAGTGCTCTAGCTATGACATTAAAATTGTCTACTGTGATTTTAGTGCAAATCTAGGAAGAGAGGGCATTTTTGGTAGTACTGTTGGAAAATATAGCCTGCGCGACACCACCTCCAATAACGATCGATAATCGACTTTGCAGTGGGGTAAAACATCGTTGCACCTAGCTAGGACCTCCTCGACTTCTCAATTAACCGTCAAGCAGGTTGACCAAATTGCGATCGACGCAAAGCACTACTCCAGAATTATAGATATTCGAACATTTCGTTGGCCAACATCGATTCTGACCATTACTCGATCATTTTCTGATCGAGTCTGCCTTAATAACTTAAAAGGTCCTATGATGCCAAGATCAAGTATGAAAGACCACTGTCAACGTTGCCAAAAATCGGTCAAAGATGACGCCTCTGATGCGTTGGCTTTCACTCAGTCACCACAACGAAACCCCTTGTTTGACGACGAGTGCCGGCAAGCACATCTAGCTAGGTAAGACGCATACAAAGAGGCGCTTCATAGAAGGACTGGAGCTACTCACGAGCTATACGAACAGAAAAGGAGAGACGAACACCGGCTTCTCAGGAGGAGAAAGAAGGAGCATGAGATGAGATCGAGGAAATTGAGAGTTGCTACTCTGTAAATGAGATTCGTAAGTTTTTCCAAAAGGTAAAAAAAAAAACATGCCACGGAAACAAATTTCGAACCAAAGAGTGTGTACACGAACAAGGGAACATAGTAGTAGAGTCGCAGATCATACTGAGGATTTGGAAAGATAAACCTTACAACCTGTACAATGTAGACCAGCAATTCCGTTCAGAAGAGAGCCATATCTCAGCCTAAGTCCAACAAAGCTCCTGGAGTGGAGGGTCTGACTGCAGCAGACGATGACTTGGTAAGGAGCACAACCCAATTCATCTGACCACATTAGACAAAAGTATGCCCGATGAATCGAACCTCAACATTGTTTGTCCGATCCTCACGAAAGAAGACCCTGTGAGCTGCGCCAACTACAGATGCATCAGCCTTCTTAACATCACCTATCTGTCGTATGGTGTGAACGCGTAAAGCTATTCGTCAACAACGTGATTGGTCCATTCAAGTGTGTCTTCAGGCCAGGAAAGTACACCATCGACCAAATATAAACCCTACGGCAGATTTTGGAAGAAACTCATAAGCTTCAGATTGATACACAGCACCTGTATTCCGTAAGAACTGAGTGGAACTGGCAAACCGCAAAAAAGAATCTGTAAAATATTAACTACCCTATTGGAAGATGGTATAATTTTTGCAAATGACGTCGTACGTCAAACATATTTGACATTTGTGAACTAGACAGCTGCAGTATACAAACAGACAGGCAATGAAGCGCTATACTCCGCAAGAGCATGGAATAATTGTGTCGATGCTTTTAACCAATAATCGGTCGGTGGTGTTAGCACAGTGTGAATTTCAACGTCGATTTCCTTAACATTCCGGCGTTAAGCTACTCGACTCGAACAGAGTGGAACCACAGAAGGCCATGCAGGGCGCCGATATTTGGCCGAAAATATCGCAGCTGTGGCTTCCAATGTCGTATAGAACGAAGAAACATCAATCATACGACGGGCCACGCAATTGGGCATCACCAGACGGACCCTACAGCGAATTTTAGTAAAAGACTTACACATGTTCCCATACAAAGTGCAAATAGTGCATCAGTTAATGCCTCCTGACCATCAGTCGCGTGTGATAAAGCCATCCTCAATTTCAACAATGAAGAAAACGAATTTTATGTCGAAAATCATTATGAGCGACGAGGCGTATTTCCGCTTAAGCGGTTACGTCTACAAGCAAAATCTTCACGGGCCACAATGGATATTGTGAAGGAAGCGTTTTCTGGTCGCGCAATCTCCAGATTTGTCGCCCGATTTAACCATCCCAGACTTCTTTCCTTGGGGTTACTTTAAGTCGCCGGCTTATGCTAACAAGCCTCAGACAGCCCCTAAGGAGAATATTCGACAGGAATGCAAACAGTTATCACCGCAAATCATTCGGAAATTTATGGAAAACGCGATAAAACGGGCACAAAAGTGTATCAAAACTGGCCGCAGCAACTTGGCGGGTATTATCTTTTCCACCCAACAGAAACAATTGTTAAGGTCCAAATAAAGATTTCCATTACTCAAAATAATTTTTTTTATTTAGTAACAATGTAATTCAAAAACAAAATTGGATGATTGGTACATCGCACATGGTATAATTACACACGAAGAGAGAATCAAATACGCCGTTGATGTATTGTTCTTTGCTGTTGCATTGTTTCATTACATTTCCATGAGCTGTGGGTTGCCCTTTGAGTAGTGCATTTGAAGTGTTCATTCAAGGTAAGTGTTGATTGAATTATAGTGTAATTAGTGTGGCTGCATAATTAATTAATAAATTTGATTCTTCTTCTCGTGCTGTTGTTTTGTTTAATTTTGTTTGCATGAGTTCGCACTTGGGTTCGCGTGCACGTGAGTTATGTCGAAGTCAACGACAGCCAATACAACGAACATCCGCTCCCAAAGCAAATATTATTCTCAGAGTCGGTTTCCAGCCACACAGTAATTTTAAGTTTACACTCGGGAAAGTGTAAAAATGCATTTTCCCAAGTGCTGTACACTACATTCCCACTGCATCAAGGTCAGATATGGGCATACGCATATCTAGATTAGGATTCATTTCTGTAAATTAGTTGTTAGCCAACCGTTAATCTGTAGAGATCAGAAATAACAATAAATATTTTTTTAATCAGGACTCGTGGTATTATTATTATTATTATTTTTTTTTTTAAATCGACGGGTTAATCTCTCACCATCACTCGTGTGTTTTGTGTGCGGTTCATGTGCATTGATTTGCAATGGAATTCAACTCGTCGTGTTCCTTGTTGCAAGATTTGTTTGTGTGGGCTGAGGTTTTAGCCGTTTTGGTCGATGCTGAAACGAGCTAAGTATACTTGTTTCCCTTGTTTCAAAAATTCCAATTCCACTGATGAAATTGTATAGTTTTTTCACTCGTCGCCATAACCTTGCATGACTGGTGAGTGCTTGAAAAACGTCCCAATTTTCGGAAAGAAGACAAAGAGGGCTCGAATTTTTCCAATTTTAACACGCTTCAATTTGTATTAAGAGCATGGCTAGTTCCTCGTAATAAGTGTCTCGTTGCAGTTGATTCGCTTTAAGTGGTACTTGACAATCTTCACTTCGGCTTTTCTAAGCCTTCAAAGTGAAGCGTAGTTGGGGGAATGGAATTCCACGAAGCTCATTGTTTTGTTAAAACTTACTAAAAACGTTTCATTTCTACCTTTGCTCCCACAAAGTTCATTTAACATTCATTGTAGATCCGACCACAGGCTCCTCTCTTCTGAGTTCGGTCTCTGATTCAATATGGTTTCGTGGAAAGGCAAACAAAGATGGCAAAGTATTCTTTTTAAGTTAAGTTCCCCGTAGTAAGCCCCTTCATGAGAAATGGTTTTGAAACCCTGACCCTCGATAATGGTAAGTCTCCCATTATTTGGTTAGCTGTCCTCGACGACTGTGATAAATTACACAGCTGTGCAAATATTTTTCCAGGGCCCTCTTTGCTTGAGTTATCCAAAATTTGTATCTTAAGTGTGCCATCGTTATTTGAATCCCTCCATGAATGGTCTTCTGATGAGCATTTTGGATGATAAGCGCCGGAAGAAGATGTTAATGTTTGAGAATTATTTGGTGTTTTTGCTTGTTTTGTGTTTTGAATGTCAGGTCTGCATTTTTTAGTCGTCAGCCTACTCATAAATGTCCTTCGATTTCGACGAATGGATTTAATGTCGAAATCCCTGATACCTTATTAGGCTTGCCAGGGACCATCTCTTGTTGTGCGATCCATGTTAGAGTTGTTGCAGCAACATCAAGCTCCCCTTGGCCTAATGATATAGATCCAGATTTTTCAGATTGCTGTGTATTGTTTGTGAACCTTAACATGAAAGCTACCACTCCTCTAAGTCTTTTTTAGTTAAATGTTCGGTGTATAAGAGTGCAAACCGGGATTTCGCTGACATCCGCATGATGAACAACTGCTACTCTACTGCCTTTATTGGTGTTAACACTTGTTGGTTGCGTTGAAATTTCGAAATCCGATCGTATACACAAGAACAATGTATAGCGTTACCTTCGTTTGCTGGGATATGATTCCATATTTTGATTTTTGTAATGCGTTGGATTTCTCCTACCGTTTTTCTTAAAAATGTCTTGCATTTTGATGGTGATGATTGAATCGGTCGACGCATACATTTCTATATTTTTCCATTGTGTGATCTGAGCAACATAATGGAGAAGTTTCGCCAACAATACCGTTCCACATAATTCCAGCCTGGGCTGACTTACCAGTTTTACAGGTGCTAGCTTTAAGATTAATATCAGAAGATGTTTGTTATATGCATATTTTCGCCAAGTTGCACCCGGAGATATACTACTACCCCGATGCATGTAGTTGAACTTGGTTTGACTTGCTTACTTGGACCCGCCGTGGTAGGCTTAACAGGTTTACAGTCCAAATTTCAAAGTGGATATTGCTCATACGTCCAGTTATGTTTTTGTGAAAATCGGTATTTAAAGGGTGTAATAATGTAATAATGTGTAATAATGTTCTAAAATATTTATATACATAACGGAAAATAGTTTTCTTTTAAAGCATACTACATATGGTCTGACTCTCTAGAACAAAAACGACCAAAAATTGTCTCATGAGTCCACAGAACATATGTGGTCTATGCATATACACCCTGCCTGATTCGAACTGCAACCAACTTCAGACTTCTAAAATTTCCAAACCGTTCATGACAGTCATGACACATGACAGATCATTTTATTATTTACAAGCCTTTTAAACAATTTGCATCTCAGTTGTGTTGAAAATTTGAAATTAAAATGTGATAGTGTGATTGCTTTATATTTGGCTGAAAAACCATAAGTAGCTATATTTAGAGCCCTCCAGTACCTCAACGTGAATAAATCATTTGTGTCTCGAACCATAGCTCGTTACCGTGATACTCGCAGCGTTGCAAAACGCCATGGAGGTGGTCATAAAAAAAAGCAACATCGGCAGAAATGGTTCGGAAAGTGAAGGCTCGAATTGAGCGAAATCCGCTTCGAAGTGGAAGAAAAATGGCTCGTGAGCACAACATATCGTTGGAACGGATGCAACACATACTGAAAAATGAGCTTGGGCTCAAGCCATTGAAGTTCCAAAAAGCACACGATCTTACACCGTAACAGAAAAAAGTTAGAGTTGAAGGAGCGAAGGAGTAGCTACGCTTGCACGAAAGTGGTGAGTTGCCGAATTTGAGTTTTTCCGATGAGTCGCTGTTTGTTATCGAGCAATATGTCAACAAAGAAAATGACCGAGTTTACTTGCCAGAGAGGTCCTTCGAAAATTTACACCTTCGGACGGCCACCATAAAGCAGGTAGCACCGACGGTGATGGTTTGGGCCGCCATAACCGCCGATGGTCGCTCTCCGCTCGTATTTTTGGACCGTGATGTCAAAATTAATGCGATCGCATACCGTGAATCTGTCTTAGAGGCAGTATTGAAGCCTTGAGCAAACAATCATTTCGGTAGGAGACCGTGGACATATCAACAAGACTCGGCACCCTCTCCCAGATTGGTTAAAAAAACAATGTTCCACACTTCATTTCTTCGACACAATGGATTGCCGGGAATGGGCCAAAATACCGCAGAGCCACTTGCGTGCAGTGTGCGATGCTTTTTTCGGCCATCTCAAGGCCATAATTCGCGCCAAAAATTGATGTATTTCCTAAAATTGTTTGCTTTGGCACAATAAAATTTATCAAAAAATAAAAAATTATAGAATTTTAAAAAGTTGCAGTTTGAGTCAGACAGGGTGTATGTATATTCATTTGTAAATAAATAAGAAATAACTGATTGACCAATGACGTATATTGCATTAACATAAAATCAAAAAAAAAAAAAAAAAAAAAAAAAAAAAAAAAAAAAAAAAAAAACACACGTGCTTGTAATGTTGTGCTTTATTCTTTTGAATTTCGAGTTTTTACGGAAAAGTGAGTAAGAAACAACAATTTACGGACAAAGAGTTGCAAAAGATGTTAGAAGAGAGTGACTACGAACAAATTGATCAGTCAAATTCATCGCATGAAGGAGAACATGAAACCGAAGGGCTAAGTGATGTACCTGACTTTGATGATGATACTTTGTTACTATAGCAGATCCAGATTTTTTCCCAATTATTTGTCACCTGACCGTTCAAGCCTACATGATAGACAGGTATTAAATGAAAATGAATAAACGTCCATCACTCGCTGATTGGCGATATTTTTAAAAACAACGAAGCCGACATCTCATCTCCCGAAAACTCTGATGACACCCCACAATTCCAAATAACCGCACCACCTGATTCCGATTCTGACGACGACAGAGACATTGAAAGAAATGCAGGTTCAAGAACTGGCGTAAAACCGACTACAGAGAGTCGAATGAAATAACATGATGAGGAAGAAGGATGCAATTACGACATTTAGCCGTTAGATCGTCAAATTTTTAGTAGCGTAGAATACTTACATACCGAAAACATTCCAGAAAATACAGTTGTGTTTAAAATATTTCGTTTTTTGGTCGATGACAATTTCTTTGATTTGGTGTTACAAGAAAATAAACCAGCGTAGATAGGACTACTTATTGCTTATAATTCTGGAGGTCATTTGAGTCGCCGGAAACCGGTAAACAAGGAAGAAATGGAAAAGTTTTTGGGCATTTACTTTCTGACTGGTTTAATCAAATTCGCTACTTTAGAATACTACTGGAAGAAAGATCCTATTTTTTATCACCCGCTGTGGCATCGAATACAATTGTCGTACAATAGCTTCTTAGCAATTTTACGCTGCTAGCATTTCGTTGACAACACAGCTGAAAAAAATTTCAATGATCGTTTGTATAAAGTCCAGCCAGTTATAGACACGGTGATGAGAAACAAGAAACTAAAGAGAGGAGAGTAAATTGCTGCCCAAAGAGATAATGTGACGATCCTAAAATGGAAGGACAAGAGGGATGTGCTTATGATATCTACTTATCACGCTGATAAACAAACGATGAGTACAGGCAGAAACAGGCAGTTTATTTGTTCAATAAATTGAACCAATATAATAAATGTACATTATTACAGGCTCAAATCAGTATTGTGAAAAATCTTTTGGGTATAGATATTGTCCAGACACCGGCCATACCTACGCCGTCCACGTCACGAGCACAGCATTTCCTTAAATCACTGGATAGAAAATATGGAAAAATAACTAGATGAACGTGAGTCGGATGCTATGATGAGTTTCGCTAAAAAGGTCAAACATCAGCAGCTACCACTAATAAAGCCAGAAGAGTTTCAGAAATATGCAACATTTGTACCAAACCGTACTGCCTAAAATGTTTCCAAAAAGATCATATGAATATGTAACTTTTTTTAATTCTTACTTTTCTTTCCAATAAATATTTTCTATTTCTCTTTACCTATATTTATTTCCAATAAATATTTCTATTAACTATAGTTCAGATAGCTAAAAGTAGGTAAAAATGTAGATCTTTCGTTTCGAAATTACACTTTTTTTTCAAATCGCGATTACGATAAAACGGCACATCTGTTCTCTATGTCCCAACATTATTTGTAATCTATATGATATATCCTGTGAAGTCCACATCAAATTAATGTGATTCTCCGTACGTACACTGCTATAAGCAACCTACAAATTGTATGGAAGAACAGACCATATATGGTACGTGGACAGTGAACCTGTTAAATTTTTAATTAGCGGCAACTCCTTATACATGCGATCCCATTACTCTTTTATTCCTGGTTCAATGGGCTTATTCCAGGATATCTTTTGCACCAAGAAAAGCTGCATGAAGCATTTTGCTTTCATTTTACTCGTACATGGGGAAATCTAGCCTAGTGGACCAAGTAATCGGGCAAAGGTTGAGACTATTAACGTCCTGAGTGGTATCGTATTTCTCGAAGTCCTGCACCTAATAGAAAAAACATCGGTGAATACCGAATTTTTGATAAAATTCGAGCAATCTGTGGATAATAGAAAAGCGGATTCGAAATCCTGGGGTGAATTGCTTTGAAGAAGACCTTTAAAGTTGGATACTCACCTGCGTAAATTGAATCCGGCTGCTTCCAGTACTACCGTGATCTCTTGGATTTTGACCTTTTCCTCCTTTTCAACGTCTGCACCTGAAATCAAGTCATCAACGTACATTTTTCTTTAATCAGCTGACGCAACTCCTCTGCTAACTCCTTAAGTATGTGTATATTTTGACTCCTTCTGAGGGATCCTTATGCCAGAAAATCAGTTGGTAAAACAAATCTCGATCGGTGAACCATTTTTGCCGGTACATCTTGTCGATGTGGGCTGTGAATCTTGACCTATAGAGCCTCCACCGTTGGATGTAGTCGATCATTTTGAACGTCTTGAACGATCAATCGAAGACAACTTCCAGCCTGCTTATAGAGCTTGTCTCCTTCATTACAGCATATTGTGGGAGGAAATAATGGTGTGAATGAGGTATACTATATGGTTCTACTGAAATTCTACATTTAAATATTTTTCTAGGCATTTGAAACTGAGCATTTGCAGCTAAACGTTCTTCTAGGGCTTTAAATCGTCGCAAATCACCTTCCTTAGACCCACCCAAAACTGAATTAATACCTCCCTTGAAGGCTAACGCCACTCAATATTTTCCATCTTCAGTATGATTCACATTTTGAATGAAATGCTCTTCAAACGGAGCTTCTTTCACTTCCCAAAACATACGAAGTTCTGCATCGGCGTTTGCTATTTGTTAAATACAATTTATTGGTTGAGGTTGAACTGGAGCCTTTCCAAACATTTTCCAACCCAATATGGGTTTTTGAAGGTCTGGTAGAAGGATTTCTGCAAGAATATCGTTTCCTAAAAATGCATTGTCCAAAATCAAATTTCTGAGTTAAGGCCAATTTCTGAGTGGAAGGTTATGGCTGGAAGATACCCAGCTAGAGACTCAAAAATTAACGCCTGCGTGGGTGTCTCAAAGGCCGGAAAAGCATGAGGTCGTTGTTATATTGACAATCCTTTGACAAGTGCCGCTGTTGATCAAGCCCATTGCGGAAACCTCCTTAGTAGATTTTGATTTTAGTTTCAGTAAGTGTACAATATGGTTTCTGTAGTAAAGGTTGCTTGTGAGCCCGAATCGAGCAAAGCTCTAAGCGTAAAAATTTCGGCAGAAGAGCCAATTACATTTTCAAGGACTGTTGTTAACAATACCTACCACGCCGTGCTCTCTACTGAGTGCAAAGTGTTGACTGCTAAGCTACCCTTCGGATGAAAATCGGAACCATCAGCGCTCACTGTCGAAGTGGGGACATTGTGAGTACCTGATTGTAAATAATTGTGTACGTGGTTTGAAACGGGATTATGATATACGGCTGTGTGATTGTTATAAGCTTGTGTTTTGTGTATAAGTAATGTGTTTTTCCACCGGTGTTATACTTACGACTACTAGCATATTGATCTAAACCATGTGGATACGCTAAAGAATTTCGACAAACCCCAAACTTGCTAACAGTTTGAACTCGATCTGGTACATTAGTTTTTAGCGACATATCACATTTAAGTATAGGATGTTGAGCCCTACTACAGATCTTGCAAAATAAGTTTTTTGTGCTGACTTCTGAAAAAAAGAAAAATTGTACGCTGCAAAGTATTTTTTGAAGAACTCGCTTATGGTTGCCCTCGCTGTTGGCTAACAGCATCTAAAAACCAGAACCAAGTTTCCAAAAATTGAGTAAATTTTAAAAATGTTGGTAGTTCTTTACTATTTTTTTTACTGCCAAGCCATTCTTCCCACCAGTACTACGTATTGGTTGAGAGTTTTTGTAAAAAGTACTGGAACCTTGAGGTTTTCCAAACCGATTTCAGATCGATCTTGTGAAATCGAATGTTGGCTAAAAAGGCACTTTAACTGTGTTAGAAAAGGTTGATGATCATACAGATTCGTTAAGATATTCCAGGCTTGCCGTTATCGATTCCTAAGTATGCCAATAATTTTTCTGCTTAGCCTGAAATACTTGTTTTACGATAATGCATTTGTTGTATCTCTGAAAGTGATTAATTCTGGTATTCTAGCGAGACGAATAAGTTCCGAAAAGTTCGCCATGACTCGTAGCCCCCTACGCAAACTGGTAAATTTATTTTCGGTAATTTTAGAATCTAACACTGATGAATCTAAATCTTTCTTTTCCTTTTTACAATCGCACATTTGAACTACGAGTATGTCTATAGCATTCAGCAAGTCGCTTCGATGATCGAAGTAGGACTCCTGTACCTTCTCGGAAACAGCTTCAATTTTTTCTAACTCATCTTTGTCCCTTACGATTTTTGCATCAGGGGTAAACAACCCGATATATAACTTGAAGTTCGTCAGCTGGAACTGGTTATAGAAAAATTTTTAATATCTCTCTCTATTTGTTATAAAATTATAAAAAAAGACATCTTTTCAGAATATCAAAAAATCAGTTTTGCATTGACTCGTTACTGGCGATGAAAAGTGGATTTATTTTCAGAATCCTTAATGGAAAAAATCATGGGATAATCCGGGACAACCATCAACTTCGACTGCAGAACCAGATCGATTCGGCAGAAAGACGATGCTGTGTGGCTGGTGGGACCAGAAAAGTGTAGTATACCACGAGCTCCTAAAACCTGGTAAAACCGTCAATATAGATCGCTACCAACAACAAATGATCAATTTGAAGCATGCATTGAGCGAAAAACTACCAGAATGGGCCACAAGGTAATTTTGCTCCATGACAATGCAACTGCACACAAAGCACAACTGGTTCAGGATACAACCAAAGCACCATCATTTGTTTTCATCGATGGGACACGCATGAGCTGAGCAGCACTTCGAATCCTACGAGGAAGTCGAAAATTGGATGACTTTTTGGTTTGCTTCAAGACGAACAGTTTTAATTTTATTTCATAGTGGTACACCTAGTTAGTATATTTATATTTAATTGAATTTAAGGGAGAAACAAAAAAACCCAAAAAAGTAGTATTTAGATCACAAAAGTGATCCCGACCAAGTTCAACATCTATTCTATGGTATGCCTCAGAAGTCACCACATCCAATAAAATAAGCCTTTTTTTCACACATTCACACAGTTTGTATCTTTGTACTGTAATTTATATATATTTTTCCAGATTTCAGTTTAAGAAAGTCAAACAATACAAGCGAAAAATGTGTTGAACTATTTACCAGGGAACTGGTTTAGAATGCATTCCGAAGGAACGGAATCTGTTGAAAAACTGTCGTTGGCAATCCGCAAATAAGAAAAAAACAACCGCTTTTTGATATCATAATAAATGTGTGTTCAATTGCGCAATTCATTGACATTGACATTTATGAAATTTCCCTTAAGGGAAACCTTATGTGGGTGGATTCAACCCTTTCTTTTTTGATGACCGCATTCTAGGACATAATGGTGACGTCAATGTCTCCAACACCACCTATTCATCGATTTTAAGGCCGCGTGTGAGAGCATCTAAAGATACTGTGTATACAGAGTGTCCCAATTCGGAATTCAACATATTGTGGATAAAATTCCATCTCCATGAGCAAATAATCCACTGCTGCTTTATTTACATAAGCCCCAAACTAGACAGCGCCGTCTAACTCCATTGAAATAATTGTATCCTCATACTGAGATCGTTATTACGGAGGATTTCTATAAACACAATTCTGGGTGGCTTCAACATTCTGGGCAAGCAACACCCGAAGAACGATGTGTTGAGCTGTGGAAAGTAACTTGTAAACATGTATACCAGACGTTAATAGTCATACATACTGCCAATACCCTGGACTTGTTTTTAACTTCTCACCCTGATAAGTACACCGTTGATGTGCTATAGCCTCTAGGCTCGTCGGAATACTGTGTAATATAGGCTTATTTTTCGTATATCTACCACACAGTTAAAGATAAAGCTAATTGGAGCGGATTTTAAAGCTTGTTTAGGAATTTTAACTGGTCGTTAAATGACTGGTCGATAATGACGTGGATTCCGCTGCGGATATGATCACATACACCGTTCTTTTTGGAATGAAATGCTTAATGCCTCATCGGATGAGGAGCATCAAACTTAAAGGAAATGGATGGTACGACTCGTAAGAGGCCGTCAGGGTTAGAAAAATGTATCTTTGGTCCAACAAGACTAACCCGACAGAGGAAAACCGAAAGAAGTTTAAACGATCCAAAAATGACTTCAACGTCTTTCTTAAGTTGTGAAATTCCAATACGACCAAAACCTGAGGCAAAAAATACTACAATGTCCGAAAGGTAGTAAAAATTTTTGGTCGTTTATCAAAAATCCTAATCCTCCATCCCAGCACTCATTTACAATGACATTCCCTCTGTCAGCTCTTTGGACAAGGTAATTCTGCTTTCGCACACTTTGTGGTCAGCTCAAAACTTTCAGATTGTGATTTGTCCCCGTCTACACTTGACTGCATCGAATTTGGAATGGGGCGAATCTACTTTCGCACTCGTGTAGTAGCAGGAGTACTAAAAAATTTTAATATACACAAACCAGCTGCTCCAGATTTTATATTTCTCCTCCTTCTGAAAAGGTGTTCTTCCTCGCTGGCAAAACCATTGCGCAAGCTTTTTCATCAAACCTACTCTTAAGGACTCTTTCCGAGCACATCCCTAAAAAAGGCGAATCTTCTTCTCCGTCTTCTTACCAAGGTCGTGGAAATTCTGATAAACCGTCAGCTCATAAAATATCTTGAAACTCGAAAACATCTCAATGACGTAGCAACAAGTCCACTGCTGATTTGATGGAAGGTCTCATTTAAAAGTGGAACCAAAACGTACATTCATCTGACGAAAGTAAGAAAGTTGCACATGATATTTCTAAGGCATTTGACAGAGTTTGGCATCAGGCTCTTTTGTCGAAAATGCGTGCTCTTGGGATTGATGATTCTCTTCTTCAAGGGATAAGAAATTACATTTCGGAACGTTCGGTTTGAGTTGTCTTGAATGGTTTCAAATTCGATAAAATGCTGTTATGCCCCAGGGCTCCGTTCTGTCCCCAATATTCTTTTTAACTTACTTGTTTTCTACTCCTAAGCCAATATATTCCTTTGATGACGACTGCTTTTCATACTAATTCCTAGACTCACGTCTCTGCTCTTCGTCTGTAAAACAGGAATGGCTGCGTATGTTAAGCTCATTAAATAACGATATTAACAGCATTACCAATTGGGGTGATAATTCCACAGAGTGGAATTTATTGCTTCCAAAACTTTAAAGTCGTTAAAGCGAAATTTAAATATCCAGTCATTATTTATGAATGACACTTACATCGTCGAAACCGAAAAACTTTCTATTCTCGGTACTTGTGTCAGTTACAACTTACGTTAGAGTGATCACATATTGAGTGTCGTCAAAGAAATGTAAGAAATTATTTACCTTCTCTGATCAGGCCTCAATATATAAGGCATACATCTGATCCTGTACGCCGAAAACATCTGTGCACCTGCTAGATAGGATTCAAAACCGTGCGATAAAACAAATGGGTGATACTAATATTACATAGGCATTCGACAACCTCGAACACCGACGTAACGTCTTCTGTCCTAACTTTATGAATCGCTATTTTCAACTGACAGTAGCATTCTGCTCCTTCAAACTTTTAGCCATAACACCAGTATCGCTGTGAATGCTCATCAGTACACCCTCAAGCCCACCTTCAGACTTACTCTGAAATGTCGTGATTCTTCCCTAAGCCGTACAACTTGCCACTATAATTTGCAAAACATTCAAAACCAACGCACATCGATATCTCACTTTTCTCCCTCCCTAACTTCCTTTCTCCCGCGCTATGTAAAAACATCTTAAGAGTAATCAAATTCTTATAATTATAAAAATTATAAAAAAAGTAGTTAAGAAAGGGTCACGAAAATGACCTTATACAGGGTGTTCCAATAGGGACTTGACAACTTTGAATTTAATTTGTGAACGCACTCTTTCACTAATCATCAAACTGTCACTGTCAATTTATTCAGTAAACTCAACATTTTCATCATGGTAAAGTAGACTAACGAGCAACGTCTGCAAATATTCTCCGATTGGGCTCTGGAGAAGATGCGCCAAAATGATGAATTTCATCGCAAAATCATCTTCAGTGATGAAGCTCATTTTTGGCTCAATGGGTTCGTCAATAAGCAAAATATGCGTAATTGGTCCGATGAAAACCCAGCTGTGCTTCATAAATCACCACTTCATCCACAAAAAATAACTGTTTGGTGCGGTTTGCATGCCGGCGGCGTTATTGGGCCATATTTTTTCGTCGACGACAACGATCGTCACATTACTGTGAATGGTCAGAGTTATCGCGCCATGATCACTGATTATTTTTGGCCCGAATTGGAAGATATGGACTTGAACGACATGTGGTTTCAACAGGATGGTGTCACAAGCCATACAGCACACGCTACAATCGATTTATTGAAGAGTAAGTATGGTGAGCGCGTTACCTCAAGACATTGGCCAATCGATTGGCCGCCTCGTTCGTGCGATTTAACGCCGCTTGACTATTTTCTGTGGGGCTACGTTAAGTCATTGGTTATTGCCAACGCGCTGACGAAAGTGGAAGAGCTCAGAGCCAACATTGAACGCGAAATAGCGGCCGTTTCGGCCGAAATTGGCCGAATTAGGTCCAACGAATCGACCGGTGCAAACGTGCCCGCGGTGGCTATATGAACGAAGTCGAGTTTCATTTATAAATGCTTTGATTGTACTTCAAGCCAATAATAAAGTTTTTGAAATATCTCAAATGGTTTGCCTTTTATTGTAAAAAAAAAGAAAAAAGTCGTTATTGGAAAACCCGATATAAGACCTGAATGATCTCAGCCTTGCTCTAAGGCGCAGAGGAATGGACTTTATCAAAAATGGATGAAAGTGCTCCTTGGTGCTGAGACGAAAATTTTTCGGTTGATTTTCTGTCTGGTCATTGACATTGAGTGGAGAAGGAGGTACAAAGACAACCTGTGCGGGCTGTACAGTAACATCAACTTAGTCATTAAAATGAAAGTACAAGAGTGTTTGGACATTAATACTCCGGTCTCAAATTTGTCCCCGAGGGACAGCGTAGTAGAGAAGCACCACGGCTCAGGTCGAACACTCAAGTGAAAAGGGACCTCAGCCAACTTGGCTTAAGAAACTAAAGACAGCTAGCTAAAGATCGAGACGCTTGTTGGTTGAGGCCCAGGTCCACCGCGAACTGTAGCTTCACCTTAATAAATAGTTGCCTTACATGGAGTGACTATTTATCTGAGATTGATTTCGAATTTGATCCTTGAATCTGCCCCTGAGGGACGTCGAAGTAGAGGAATGAGATTGATTTCGAATTTGATTCCACTGCTATGTGAAAAGAACTCTTTTGTTGTTGAGATGTTTTTAAATCTTGAAACAGCTGCGCTGCTTCTCCTTTTAAACATAATCGTTCAATTGGTTTTAATTGTTACCCACTCTTTTATTTGACCATAAAATGTGCGTTCTTTCAATTAATTTAAATTTTTTGGCATCCAGTCCTTCCACATATAGGAGCAGACTGTACACCTTTCGTTTGAACCTATTGATGTGAATTTCTGATTCTTGTTTATTAAATTTTTTTTTCTGATGTTCCTGGTATTTAGGACTGCCAAAGTTCAGGTATATTTTCAGCCGATCCAGCCTCTGATTCTTCAGGCTTTAACAGTACATGGTCCTCATTGAAGACGTTGCTAAAAGTTGATATTATCTCCTTTTACTTTTCCAAGGTACGTTCAAATACCCCGTCTCCTATGCCAATTCGATCCGCCATCAATTTTGTATGGTTGGCTTCAAGTTCCTTCCGATACTTGTCCGTTTGTTTGATGATTTCCGCACATTTGGACCTGCGGGTGGGTTTTGCCATTGAATTATTAAATTGAAGTAGGACTCATTCGGAGACCTCTGTTTGGGCTTCGTTTACTTTTAATCTGTTGATTCCCATCTTGATGTTTACACAGGCAAACCATTGGCGGTAATTTGTTTGGTCGTCTGGTTGACCTCTACCCTTAACTGAAGATACTCGTATATCCACTTGTGTTTATGTTAAATGAAGATACCTTCTCATTTTTATTTTATTTTTTATAAATTTCGTTGTCTAAGCCACGAAAAAGCTTTCTCTTTCAATTCGATTTATTTGGATTCTTCTGTTTGCTTCTCTGTGTTTTTTGTCACTGGTTGGGGGAAAACGGCACAGCCAAATCCGACTCAATTGACCGAAATGTATAAATTTTGGTTGATGCGTAAATTTCAACTGGGTTGTTCTTTATTTTTGTAAATGTTTTTCTTATTTATTCAATGTGGTATCTAAGCATCAGATGGATGAAGAGACTAAACTCCTTGATCGGTAGCTTGTGACTTACTTTATTAATGAAAATGATACTTATGCTCACAACTTACAGGCTAAAAGAGAGTGATAAAGTACATGTAACCTATGTAATGCATATTATGCTGTTATACAGTGTAGCGTACTTAAATTTCTTTTTTTCTTCTTATTTTGGTGGAAGCTAAGGCCCCAATTTATTTGGCTTAATACAAGTTTAAGACCAAGGGAATGATGGAGGATATCTTGTTTGAGATGAGGAGTGCTCAGGCTAGAATTAAAAACAGAGAGGTTTGAGTGAAGCAGGTAGATAGAAAATACGAGGACAACTTAGATTACAGGGGTTGGTGTTGAAAGAAACAGAGTTGAAAATGGATGCGCGGTCGATGGAACCTGAGGGTAGCCGTTGAATGAAAATAATGTCAGCAATATTCCATCGTTCTTCTAATGAATTCATATTGGGAAGTTTGAAGCGGTCCTAATAGGGAGGTAGGATTAAAGGGTCGTTCCATGGTAGACCGGGGAGAGAAATGCGGAGAAATCGACGCTGAATACCTTCGTTCCGGAAAACATGATATTGTTAAAGGGGGACTAAGATTGACGGGCATACTTAAGCAGGGACCGAAAAAAAGTATACGTAGAGAGATCTGGTTACATACGGATTAGAACACCGTTTAATAAAGCCAAGTGATGAGTTGGCTTTAATGATCATCTTATCGATGTGCGAACGGAAATTAAGATCACAGTCGAAAAATATGCCGAAGTCTTGAAAAGACTGAACAAGGGTAGTTGTTTGACCTTTCTCTATGTCAAAGTCAGGGAGGACACGGCTGCATTACCTGATAATGTTATTCATTGTCGTTTAGCTATATGTATTAAGTTTTAGGCAGTTTTGAGGATTCAAAACCATTCGAGTTTTAAAAAAGGGAGAGGGAAGAGTGTTTAATGGCGCTCTCAAGATCATTAATAGTAAGAATGAAGAGAAGAGAACCCAGATGACTACCTTGTGGAGTTCCAGATGAGTCCAGGAATAAAACAGAAAGAACGGACCTAAACCAAAAAACCAGGTAAGAAGAAATCCATTTTAATAAGAGGGGTTCAAAACCGAGAGCAGGCAATTTGAAGGATCACTTGATGAGATATCTTATATCTTTTCTAAATAGCAGATCAACTACTACAAACCTAATTGAGTTCGTGTCTTTTGCCCTCGCAGCGTTAGAAAATCGATGTTAATCGATGTTAATCGATTTTCTAACGCTGCGAGGGCAAAAGACACGAACTCAATTAGGTTTGTAGTAGTTGATCTGCTATTTAGAAATGTTGTCAAGGCGAAATAAAATACTTGAATTTGAAGCTTCAGACTTTGTATAAAATGCTTTCAAAGAGTTTGGGTATATGAGAGTATCAGTTTGAGTATCAGGATTATAAAAGAGGTCTTCCAAATTTGACAGAAATTCTCACTGTGCAAGGAATAGGCGTTAGATTGAAGGTTGCCCTTAAGATGATCAATACTTGAACAAAAAGCTGTGGTCTCACTGCGAGCCAGAACTGGTTCTTTTCACTAGAAGATACAAAATAACGCAATTCAAACTCTCAAAACTCAACGTAGTGCAGGGGCAAGCGCAAAAAAATAAAAATTAAGTGAGGAACGCATAAAATTAGCAATATCCTTCCTAAAACAATTGCATGCAAGGGCGAAAAACAAACTGAGAACTCGTTACTACATATCTATGATGAATCACTTGTAACATAGACAAGGAGGTAAAAATCACGCATACGAGGTGCGTTCAAAAAGTAAGGTGAAAATTGCGGTCAATGTGCATTCGATTGTGCCGAACATATGTTCACAGCTTCAAGTATATAGCAAACTTAGTTTGTTTTTGACAGATAGAAAAGCTAGACGTGTTTTGCTGTGCGAAATTGCATCAAATTTTGTGTAAACAATGGAATCAAGTGCTCTAAAATACTTGAAATATTAACAGTGGCATACGGTGAGTCTGATCTAAGTAAAAAAAAAAAAAAAAATGTTTACAAGTGGTACAAACTCTTCCAAGATGGCCGAGAAGATGCCAATCATGAACCTTACTCTGGACGCCCCAGCACATCAACAAAAGATTAATAGCCATAAGAGAAGTTATCCTCAGCAACTTCTCTTATGGCTATTCGGCACATCGGTTGGCTCGTGTCATGCAATTTTTTCAGATATTTTGGGCATCGGATATGTGTCAACTAAGTTATGTTCCAAAATTTCTTAATTTTGATCAGAAGAACCGTCGCAAGAGCGTTATTCAGGAGCTCTTGAATAACGTCAATGATGATCCTGACATGCTCAAAAGGGTCATGACTGGTGAGAAATCATGGATGTATGGTTATGACATCGAGACCAAAGCATAATCGTCTCAATGGAAGCACCCAGGAGAGTCATAACCGAAAAAATAACGCTAAGTTTGATCAAATGCCAAAGTTTTGATCACTGTTTATTTCGATTACCGTGGTGTAATGCATCAGGAGTTTTTACCTCAAGGTCTTGAGGTCAATAATTGCCTTGAAGTTATTACGAAAAAAAACGTCCGAAATTGTGGAAAAATATTTCATGGCTTTTACATCACGTTAATGCACCTGCATTCATCAGTAGTTGTAGGTTTTTTGGGCAAAAACAATACTACAATCATGCCTCAGCTACTATATTCACCAGATTTGGCCTCATTTGACTTTTTCCTGTTCCCAGAACTGAAAAGACCAATGAAAGGACAGAGATTCGAAACGATTGAGGAAATAAAAACGGCATCGCTGAATGAGCTATACCAAAAGTGCTTATGGAAAGTGCTTCGAGGATTGAGAAAAGCGTAGTGTAGTATATCTGAGGGGGACTACGTTGAAAGTGGCAACATTAATATTGACGAATAAATAAAAAGTTTTAAAAAAATATAAAGTACTCTTAATTTTAAACACACCTCGTATAATCTGCAGCAGTATTCATACATCGTAGAGCAAACAATTAGATAAAATCATTCCATCTAATAGCAAGCCACTCAAAAGGAGTAGTCGTAAATGGTTAATTTTCCCAAAATCTATTTCCACACTCTTTTTGTAAATGCCGAACATTCACATAAAAGATGCCTTGATGATATTTTCATGCCCAACTAAGAAATACCCCTAAACATGGAATAGATTTTATATCCCTTTTTCTTTAGATATAACTTCATCACTTTTCTTAGTATACCAACATGCTTGGTATGTCCGTGCATTCAATTACTCAGTCTTCCTCACTCTCAAAAGGATACAAGATGCTAACAGCTCAATCATGATAACTGATTGGCAATTTAAAGAAAAAATACAGTCAAACCCTAAGAAAGGACATGAAGGCAATAAATTTAAATCACACTGAAAAGGGTCCATTAATCCTACATATGTGGGTGTATATCCTTAGACTGGTAAAAGTTTTATCAGCCATACAAGTGCAAATGTGCTAAGCCGCTTGGCAAGCTAAAAGACAGATAATTTGTCCTTTTCCAAGTGTGGTGGTCAATGATTTATTTAAAAGATATCAAATCGTTGGGCTGGGTTGGTTGCCTTTAAAGATATTACTATATACTTTGTGTTTGAACCGACAACGATGTTTTTATAGGTTGCGCTTACATATCCGATTTTTAGTCACGTAAACGAAGTGACATCTTAAGGATGGTGAGTCAAAATGTGACTGATTTTGTATTGTAATTTAATTCAAGATCCTTAACAGACAATTAATTAATACATTTTTTAATTATCCAAAACATTTAATTTAGTCAATATTTTTAAGTGGCAGGTTGTGGGTTTCATCATATCTTAGTAATAGAAAACGGAATCTTGGAACTAAGTTACTTTGGGAGACGTTTACAATGCATTTAAGCTAGAGTTCTTTAAGAATCACTTCCTGGCTCTACACTATAAAAATCCATCTGAAAGCTATTCGTAGTTGCCTTTGTTGATGACTTGGCTCTTTTTTACATTTTTAAGTAACTTATGGTAGAACAGAACATGTGTATGGACTTTTCCTTGCGTAATGATTGATTACCAGATGGTAACGTCATTTTTGTGCCCAATCAATAGAATTTTAGTTCGCAGGTTCGCGCATCTCCGACGAGTGCATATGGAACATCTGTGCACTACTTGCATGCGATCTAGTGCCGTTATTATGCGCCATTTATGTGGCCTAACAAGCTGTCTCCAATACTGCAACTGGACAGTCATTCGACTTTCTAGTGAGTTTAGTACTCTATTTGACTTCATTGTAAGTACATATGGTCTGGACCCTGTATCCTTCTACCCCTGATCAGATGTAGAGTATGAAACCAAAAGAAGCTGTAAAGAATCTGTCAGGGTAATTACAAAGTTGTTTCGGTCTACCGGTCCACTGACAAAAGAAAAAGTTTAAAAGAGACATACGTAAATTTCTAAGACCCTTTCTAAGCCGTTATATGTGCAAAATGACCAAAATAAGAAATTCTTTCTCGTCCTCATTGGCGCATTTATATTGACTACCCATCTGCCAGTTTTTGATATGTACATCTACTTTCCACACAATGGGGATGTCTAAAGACTTCCAAATTGTATCATGTCTTGGCTTACACTTGATCAGGTCGAATCTGCAATGGCTGTTGCTACAAAAAGAGGTGAATCTGGTCCTCAACTAACAAATCTTTTCAGCAAGCATGAACTCGACTCCACTGCTGCGACTGTCCCTCGGACTTACATTCGAATACTTTATGAACCGATGCTGTGATGTCCATTTGCTCAACATGGCTCATATCAGACGTTGGATAAGTAGATGTCGTCGTTGATTAGACCGATGTCGCTGTACAACTCTTGCAGTTCCTTCTCATCAATACTCCAAAAATCACGCGCTGTATCCTTTATTTGAAACATCCAGATGCTTTTTCATCCACTTTCATCAAGGTTCAATCCTCTGTGCCACCGAATATCGGATCGAGAGAAGGCTCTGTTTCTCATTTTTTTACCTACCTCAAAGTTGAAACTGCTAATGGTGACGTTCTGGCCATCTGTGGGTGGAGAGCATCCTTTTCTGATGAGAAGATTTACTTTATTTTCTCTTCGTTAACCATCAGACCCAATTAAGCCACTTTCGCTTCGATACTTTAGAAAACTTAATTAACGGCTCGCTATGTATCACATCAATCTCTGTAATCACATCAGTGCACGCAATTATGTTAATTGTGTGGACTTAAAAATTATCGTGCCTCTTTTGTTGGCCAGAGAGTTTTGCACTATTATCACAAGAGAGCAGGTAGTCTTGTCTAAAATTTGTCTCAGTTTATTCATTACCAACTTTGGAGGAACAGCGAACATTTTTTACAGTCATCCTGGACAAATTAACAAGTTTGGCAAGGATGTCAAAAATAGACAAAGCGTTGTATAGTTTATCCCTAGGCAGTATGTTATCCGCAGCTTTGAGCTCGATAAATAGATGGTGAGTGTCGATCTAAAATTCTCTGGTCTTTACCAATATCTATGGTAGTGTGAATATCCGATATTGCGTCGATTTTTCTGGCTTGAAACAGCACAAATATGAAACCTCCAGATTGTCCATAAATGGTTTGAAATGATAACAAATTACGGCAAAAAAGATTTTATAGACTATCCTCTGGAATAGTTAATTTGCTTGATGGCGGTAATTTGAATATGCTCACCTTTATAGGCTTTGAAGCCCCGTTTTATATTCTTATACAATTTTCGAACGTTATTCCTGCAGAAATATCTTTCCATTATCTCAATCAGGTGCTTCTCGTGATCTTTCTTTTTCTTTTTGACATATCTGTGCTTCCTATTTCTTTTATGCTCATAGAGCGCATGATCTCGTCTTTCGTCGTCCTTCGATGCAGCCCAGCTACATACTTATACTTTTAATGCGTATGACTGCATGTATCGTCTACATATCTCAAATACCCCGTCAAAGAAGAGGTTGCCCTAATTGCAACCTCATTGGTATTCTAAGGTTTGAGTATGGGGGCTAGGATTTTGAGCGAACATGAGAGAAACACAATCAAAAAGGCTCAGTGTCTTGCGATTACAGCTTTTAGTGCAGAACTTTAATGATCTTACTTGACTCCGTTGTAACTGATATATTTGCATTCGTACCCTGGCTACAACAAGGTAATAATCCGAATCGATTTTGGCTCCTGCGAAAGTTCGGGCATCCAGAATATTGAAGAAGTGTTCAGCGTCGATTCGATTGAAATGTAATAAAATCGGTTAACCGTTGATTAGTCAGGGGATAGAAAATTTGTGGATGTTGAAATGTGTTTACTTAAAGGCGGTGCCCCGTTCTTAAAGCATGAGCCATTGTGGAATGAACGAGATGTGTTCAAAAACTAAGGTTACTTTATATTTTTATAAAAAAAAAAGTTTATTTATTCATCAATATTAATGTTGCCCCTTCTAAAGTAATCGCCCTTAGATGTTATATACTTATGCCAATGCTTTTTCCTATCCTCGAAGCACTTGTATAGCTTTTAGCTCTTCCAGAGATGCGCTTTTATTTCCTTAGTCGTTGCAAATCTCCGTCCTTTCATAGGTCTCTTCAGTTTTGGGAACAGAAAAAAGTTGCATGAAGCCAAATCCGGTGGCTGAGGTATGATTTTCTTGTAGTTTTTGGCCAAGAAATCTCTCATAGGCAACGATGAATGAGCATTTGCTTTATCGTCATGCAAAAGCCATGAATTTTTTTTTACAATTTCGGACGTTTTTTTTCACACTGCTTCTTGCAAACATGCATAACTGCAATGCAATACTCTTTATGCAAAACTACTGACGCACTACGTTACGGTAACCGAAAAAAAACATTGGCGTGCTTTTTTCGGTCTTGGCTCTCCTGATTGCTTCCATTGGGACGATTGGGCTTTGGTTTCGACGTCACAACCATATATCCATGATTCGTCACCAGTTATGGCCCTTTCAGCAAGCCAGGATTATCATTGACGTCATTCAAGAGTTCCTGAGCGATGCTCATGCGACGGTTCTTCTGATCAAAATTAAGAAATTTCGGAACATAACATCGTTGATACACGTCCCATGCGCAAAACATCTGAAAAAATTGCATGACACGAGCCAACCGATGTGCGAACATCCTCAGCAACTTTTCTTATGGCTATTCGGTGATTTTTCAAAACAATTTTCTTTACAGCTACGACGTTTTAATCTTTTGTTGATGTGCTGGGACGTCCAGAGCAAGGTTCATGATTGGCATCTTCTTGGCTATCTTGGAAGAGTTTGTATCACTTGTAAACATTTTTTTTTTTTATTATTAGATCAGACTCACCGTATGCCACTGTTAACATTTCAAGTATTTTAGAACACTTGATTCCATTGTTTACACAAAATTTGATGCTAGTTCGCACACCAAAACACGTCTAGCCTTTCTATCTGTCAAAAACAAACTAAGTTTGATATATACTTGAAACTGTAAACGTATGTTCGGAACATGTGTACCAACAAAACAAAAAAAGATATCGGTAATCGAATGTACGTTACCCGTGAAATTTCAAATGTCATTTTACTTTTGGAGCACACCTTGTAGTGTTATGGGGTCATAAAATGGTCCTTGCTGTCATTCTTATTATGGGCAATGAACGCAAATCAGGTAAAATATGCTAATTTTTATGAGCGGTTCACGTACATGCCGAAAGCTTAAGACTTTTTACTTAAGTCTCCTTCGGATATCAAACCCTCACTCAAATAAGCGCTGTCTTTTTTTGTAGGAGTCGCCTGTCAGATAATCTGCTTTATAGCAATCTATGGCCTCCGCGAATTGTTCGGTAGCACATGGGCTATTAAGGGTCCCAACATGTGCAAAAGGTTGCCAGGAATATAATATATATCCCAGGGTGTTGGTTGTCTCTAAACTCGTTTTCTTTTTCTCAGGGGAAATTACAGCATGCCCAACTTTAAGTCTAGATTTCATAGAAAAGATTTAGACAAAAGGTTCAAGTACAAGGTCAGGTGCCAATAGGCCCGCTGAAGTTTTAAGAGCCGCTCCTTGGGCCTAGGCTTCAAATCCGTCGCAGTGGCTTTCACCGCTGTTAAAGAGTATATGAGAATACTGCACCGAAATCCTGAGGAAGAAGATATGTCCTAGCCCGAACGACCTCTTCATTCACCTGTTTGCGAGGTTGGCTGTCCTGCGTTCAGTAAATTGTATGTAGATGGTAGGTTTATCCACGTTTATCCAAGCATCGTAGATTGTTAATCATTTGACCGCCAGTATAAGCCTAAGAATTGTGTATCTCTGTTTAAAAGGCAACATAACATACATAGATGCTTGGTTCTACTCGTATTAGGATATAATTTGTTTTTAGGAACTAGCAATGGAAAATATGCAGCATTGATTTTTTTTTGATGTATGCAAATACTTATAAAAACCGATTTACGAAATGTGAAGATGTGTAGCTAAATTATCGCAGTGGATGGAGTTCTGCTGTCAGAGATACGGCGAATCCATTGGACAAGCGTTGAAAGACTTTCGACTTTATGGAAGATGGAATGGTAGAACCTTGTATAAAAGGCAGATTATTTTTAAACTGCCTTTGACGTTGCAGTTTCCAATAAAATTACTATAGGGAATATCATGAGTGATAATGTGTTTAGAAAAACATTATCCTGCCTCCTTTAAAAAATAAGCATGAGATGAAAACCAAGTTGCTTTAGGGAAAAGCTTCAGATTAACATAAACGATGTGTTACTAGACGCAAGAAAATTTATTAAAAGACGTAGTAATCCTTGTGGAAATATTTAATAAGTGTTTAAGTACGCATTTTCAAAGCACCATATTTTAATAGCAATATTACAGTACTAATTATAAACATAAAATTAATAATTTTCTAAAGTAAAGGTAAAATTTGAAAAAAGGGAAACACCTACCATCCGTCTTTTTCCTCTATCAATTTTAAGTTCGAAGAAATATTTTAATAACATTTATAAACTTAATTAATAAATTAATTTAATTCTTGAGTTCCGGTTTCATATTAAAAATAAATAGTTTCATTTAATGTGTTTTTAAAAAAATATTAAATAAAAATATTAAAATTGTCGAGAGTTAAACAAACGTAAATTGAATTAAAAATATTCGTTGCCTATAAAGCAGTTGATAAGTGGGTAGAAATATTTATTATAAAAATTTGTAAAAAAAATATTGAAAATATGAATATATTATGTTTTCTGTGAAAATAATTGTTTGGTTTGTTTTTAAATATGAACCTGAGTTATTGACAGTTAAACAGCTTTCGGGTAAAAAATAAAATTTTTAACGAGAGGCTGGTAAAATTTTTCGTTCATTTGTATTTGACCGGACTTGAATGTTTGTATTTTTTGAAATTGTTGTTGTCAAAAGTATGATTTAAAAAATAAACACTTGCTTTTCCATACACACTCAAGTGAACTCCGCAGCATTAATTAATTAATTACCCAGAAAATTATCCGCCGGGCTGTCTGAAGTGAATGTTGTAGCATAAAAGAGAGAGAAAAGTTACAAAACCGAATACATAACAAAATGAGGAGAATTTATTATATTAATTATCGCGTGGGTAAGTTGAAATGGTTTTTAATTATATTTCTGTTGAATGTTTACATTTTCGAGTGGTAGAAATATCCAAGAAACAAACCAAAAAAAACTTTTTTGGTGTCAGCAACAGACATACTCGTATGTACGTTGGACTGTTTTACGTGTACACAACACCACTTAAGTGTTGCTGAATTGTCTGTACGTATACAGAATTGTCCTTGATTGACCTTACATTCCATTTCAATACGCATGGCTAGTTTCTATTTGTGAAGCAGGAAACACTTTCAAATGCCCTAAGTGCATCCTTGTTTTCGCAACAAACACTTTAAACTACTTGTAGCATACTCAAGGTTTCATTAAAAAGATGTCTTGTAATACCTTAAGCTCCTTGCGAATCTGTATGATGCTCTTGTCCATACGATAAGATGCATTGAAATTCTAAAGCAATAAACGTTGAGTGCATAGTTTTCACGAGGATAAAGTGTTAAGTCTACTCGTAGTCGTAAGAAAAGAAGAAAATGTGTGTATACAAGATGTACTGGATGCAGTCTGTATATTCCCACTATGAAAGATCCCTGGTTATAGGTCAAAGTTGTTGGAAATTTCGATAAAAGTTTGCATTTCCCAAATATACTTCGAATCTATTTTAACGATTTTATACAGATTTACTTTTTGCTGCTTGTGCATGACAATATGTCTTTTCAAAGTTTGACAGGACACTCAAGGATAAATGAATCATTGTTCAATAGGACAGGATTGCCTTGAATGTAGAGGGGAAATTCCAAGACATATAGTTCATATTAGAATTGGTTTAATCGAAAGAGAAATCTTAGGATTGGTTCGATTTCTAACCAGTTCAATACCTTTAAGGGATGATTGTTTGACTAGACTTGAAGTAGACTTCAATCACGGTTTTAAAGATAGCCTTACGTTGAATTTTTTTTGGCTCTTACTGTCCATGGTGTGTGTGAACAATGTTGAATTTGTAAAGGCTGAATAGATAAGAACGATAAGAAAAAAAAATTAAACAAAACAACAACGGCGTGAGATATAAAATTGATTTTGGCTTTATTTTGAAGCCACGCTCATGCACATTATTCAAATGATCGCCTCAGACTCGCTGGCAGTGCTTTAAGCGGTCGGTCCAATTTTTGATGACTCGGTCCAATATGTGCGACGTTATTCCGGCAATAATGTGTTGAATTTTGACCTCGAGTTTATCAAAAGAGGTTTCCTTTTTAGCTTAGACTAAGCCCCAGAGAAAATAACCCATTGGTGTCAAATCGCATAATCGCGACAATGAGATGAGACGAACGCTCGCCATAAGATCACTCAGTCGCCAAATTTCTCCTTCAAAAATTCGAGCGTTGTGTCGTTTGAATGGCATGCAGCGCCATCTTGTTGGAATCACAGCTTAGATATATCGGTGCTGTCGAGTATGGACCACAGAAAGGCGGTTAACATCGTTCTATGCTTGAAACGATTGACGGTAATGGTCATTTCGAAAGAACTAAGGTCCGATGATGCCCACATGCCATAAACTGCACCAAATAGTCAATCTTTGTGGATGCATTAATGCTTGGCCAAGCACTTGTGGATTGTGTTCTCTCCAATAACAATTTCGCTTGTTGACCTAGCCGCTAAGCCAAAAATAGACCTCGTCCAAGAAGATGATTTTTTGGCCAATTAGATAATTCACGGTGTTGTTTGTGGTCGTCCGGCTTCAATACTTGCGTGCGTAGAATTTTATAGGGATTAACACCCAAATCCAACAGTAAAATAAGCCGGGTTGACTCTCTGTCGATATCCAATACAGCTAATCGGCGCTGAATCAACATTTCATGGTCTTTCATGGCGTCTAAGTTTTCTTGATTTCACATCAGTTTCTGTCTGGTTGGTGGCTTAAAATCCAAAAGAGTATACTCACGTTTAAACTTTTTTACGGTGCGACGAATTGGCTGCACACTGAAGCCATGATTACAACCGACTCCACGACGGAATTCACGTTGCGTATTTACAAAAGTTAAACCTCAAGCCTTGATTTATTAACTCAAATTAAAGCTTTATACATACACTTTTGGAATTTTTCTGTGTTTTTTTCTTTTGACATTCACAAATATGTTCATCTAAAAAGAATTGTGAGTAACATTGTTGATGATGTGTATGGACAGCTCCACAGGCTCGTTAAGAGGTATTTTATACTATGAACAACGCAACTTTTTATGGCATGTGCAACTCGGCCAGACTTCACTACTTAGACGAGTCACTGGTCTTGTGGATTAAATCAATGCTAGTGAATAGGACATTGATTGCGGATGCTGGCCACGGCCAATATGTGGTGGCAGGTGTAAACAGGGGCTGCCTGCAAGGCGGCGTTCTGTCTCCACTGCTATGGTGCATATTGGTCGATTTACTGCACAACACACTCAATAGTTCTAGCGTCTACGCACAAGCATACGCGTATGATGTAGCTGTACTGTCTGTTAGATTGTGTCTAGCGATTTTTTGCTCCAAAGCGCAGGCAGCCCTAGACGTAGTGCACAAGTAATGGGCTTTCAGTTAATCCTCTCAAAATTAGTTTGTTCTCTTCACGAGAAGGAGGAAGCTTCCTGGTCTGACCCATCTAGTGTTTTAGGGCATCACCATCCAATTCTTCAAAGAAGCTTAGTATTTGGGTGCTATCCTGCATAACAAACTTCTCTGGACTATACATGTTATGATGAAAGCAACTAAGGCGCTGTCAACCTTCTGGCGATGCAGAGAATTTTTCGGCAACACATGAGGTCTGTCACTGAAAAGGGTCTTTTGGATCTACACGGGTATAATAAGGGTAATTATATCCTAGTCTGGTGAAATAAGCTCTCGCGAAAATACGTAGTTGTTGCTTTCACCAGACTCCAAAGAATGGTTTGTCTCAGACGCATTGCGGCTTTCCCTAGCACTTCTGGATATTCATATCATGAGCTGCACTCTTAAAGCCATCTTCCGATTAAAAAGAAGTGGTCTTTGGTATAACACGCACTGAAGCTTCGATGACCTTACGCGCCGGCTGTCTTAACACTCCGGTCTTGTAGATATTCTGTTCGATGCAATGACACCAGTACTCCTGTTGCGAAAAAAATACGAAATTGCCTTTCCTTGTGCTAAGGACTGTCTTCGGCCCGAATCTGAGCCAAGAAACGAATGCAGTCGGGTTTTCATGGATGGCTCCAAAACTAATATAGGATGTGGCGCTGGTGTTTTTCTGGAGGGCGACAACGGTATATTTCACTTCACGTTAGGAAATCTTCCATCTGTCTTCCAATCAGAAATTTTTGCAATCCTGATGGCAGCGAACTATTGAGTCTATAACTTAATTCGGTTTGCTAAGAGATGGCGTAACTTGTATTATTCCATTGGAACAGGCGTTGGAATGACGTCATTGTACGTCATTTCAATATATATCATTCATTTGAAGCGTAAACAACAATAATTTTTTACATTCAGTCACTCAAGCAGCCATTTGAAAAGGCTTAAAGGCAGCTGGATATATTTAAAAGCATTGGGTTCCACATGAACGAGAGACGTCGAAAGTTGGTTTTGCATGTCCGAAATGCTGCTGGAACGCCACAAAAGGAAGTCATTTTTGCATCCGATTATTACTGGTGATGAAAAATGGATCTATTACGACAACCCCAAGCGCAATGTGAAACCCGGCCAACCAGCTAAATCAACGGCAAAGCCGAATATCCATTGCTCGAAGGTAATGCTCTGTATTTGGTGGGATCAGATGGGTGTGCTGTATTATGAGCTGCTAAAACCGGGTGAAACCATCAATGGAAAACGCTACCAAACACAATTAATCCGTCTGAAAAGAGCAGTAGCCGTAAAACGCCCGGAATATGCGATCAGATACGAGGCAATAATTTTCTATCATGACAATGCTTGGCCCTACGTTGCTATTCCGGTTAAGAACTATTTGGAAAACAGTGGATGGGAAGTCTTACTCCACCCGCCTTATAGCCCAGACCTTGCCTTCTGACTACAATTTGTTGCGGTCGATGCAGTATGCCCTCACTGAAATATGGTTCACATCAGAGCAGAATATCAAAAATTGGCTTGATTCATTCATGGATGGGGAGAAGCATTTGCATCTGCAGCGAAAACCCTCTTACGAATTCCAAGCTACTTCGAGAATGCAAGAGATCACTAAACGCAATCGGAAGAATAAATTCAGTGAGCCTTGTCTGGGTCCCAGGTAACAATGGGATTACAGGAAATAAAATCGCCGATGAACTTGCCAGGCATGGTTCAGAGGAGTGTTTTTCAGTACCCGAAATTACCAGAGGGATGGTTGCCAATATTCATAGTTACTTACTCTATTGCTTCTCATACGGAAATTCTCTAGAATGAAGAACTGTCTTAAGCCTAATTCCAGTAATCGAAAAGTATAGCACAGCTATACAGGTCGGTCAAAAGAAAGAATTACAATAAATGCTATGTAAGCATTCTCCAGGAAACTGGAGAACAAATGCTTAGCAACAGGATTCAAAGTTGAAAACACAATTGCAACACTTTGGCAGGTACGCATAAATGCATTTTTCGCAACTCCCATTCAAGCTTACTTCGATCATATGACCTTTGTTCAAGAATGAAAAAAAAGGTGTTTCCAACAATTGTTTCAAAAAGCTCATATCCAGAAATACCACATTAATAAAGCCCATCGTATACCTATTATTGTGATACCAGTGCGTACATTGGAGCTAATGTGCTAAGTATTGAACGACTATATGGTCAGGCAACGTATGCAGGCATTTACTAAATCAAATAAATATTCTTAAAAACTGTGTCATACTGTGTCATAAAAAGAGGAAAAACAATTAGTGACATAACCGACATTTTGTTTAATTTGATGATATAAGTGTTCTTTCAATTTACATGTAAGCAGCTTATAGTTTTTTATTTTTGGAACAACTCAAAACTTTATCTCTGACTCAGACAGAAAATGTCAACAAAACGAATTTTGTAGGATACATAATGGAAACTTATCTGTTCTACATCTCTTACCGGTAAATATTTCAAGTTAAAGAAAACAGTTTTTTTTTTTTTTTGAAACAGATAAACAAAACCGTATTTCCATCATCGGCCTATTATAACATTGGATCTAATTCTTTGTCAACTGTAGCCTTCGTCCTTTATAGACGTGATAATTTTGAACTTCTTAGGATTACTACTTAGAGTTCCTTCGTATCGTTCGTCTAACATTAACCTACTTTCCTTGAATTTAATTCATTTCTTATTTGTCTTTGACTTGGACAATTTTGATTAGTTACGAGGAAGGTTGTGCCAACTCAGAGTTATTTAAATGAAGTACATGCTTCACTTAGAGAACAATATTGAAATTGAAAAAAAAAATGTATACCAGTTTCGTGGAAATAACCAAAACAATTAAACATGAAAACCTCAATTTTGGTTCCTTCCATAAGAAAGAACACCTGCTGAGGAGGCTGATTACTGATATTGGAAAAAATTTAATGACATGGATCATGACAATATAGGTACGAGGTTATCTAGCAATCTGGCAACGAGATTAAAAGGAAAATAGTCACTTCAAAATGTTGACTTTGGAATAGAAAATCAAATTGCTTTAATTCTATTCATCATCAAAACAGACTCGTTAAGCGCGGGGTAATTATTTACGTTATACCATGAGAACTCATATATGAAAACAACTACAATTAACGTAGCATGAAATAAAATGTTTTGTTACTTTATGCATTAAATTTATTTGCTTAATTTATAAATATAATTATTATTATATAGTAATCCCAGAGAATAAAAAAAATGATAATTTTGTATTGTTATAATTATAATTATTATAATTAAAGCTTGCTGCTTATAAGACAAACTAGCTATACCATATTTCGTTTTATGTAGAAATGGCAAGAAACTATGGAAGGAGATTTGGATCAAAAAGATACGCCGATTACACAAGACAAGCCTTGCTTAGAAGACCTAAGAAGAGCCAAAATTTCACACCGAGGAGGCGAAGGAAAGTACAAAATTCCAAGAACCATTTTAAATAAACTCAAGGGAAAGCATTTACGAAAATAGTCTGTTTTTAATTCGGATGAAGAGGCAACATTTTTTGATTGCTTGGTTTCTTTGGAAGGTTATAGGTTTCCTATGAATTCGGGAGAAATGCGACACATAATTAGAAACTATCTCAATCGTTGTGGGAGGACGGTTAAAATATTTTCTTATAATTTCCCTGGGTCTCTTTCAAATCCAGGTACAATGAAATTTCCGTGCGTTTTGCGAAAAACCTCAAACGTTTTTTGACAAATGAAATAAAGGATATTAATACCATAAATATCTGGAATTTCCACGGAATTGATTTTACGGATGACAATGGAAAGAAAATGGTAATTTTTAAAAGAAAGATGCAAACATCCAGAGATAATAAGAAACGCTTCAAAAACATCCGTGTCCGTTCTGTTTTGTGGAAATGCTGTTCGAGAACTATTGTCACCATACGTAGTTTATAAAGCTAGTAAAATCTAGACAACATGTGCACAAAAAGGCCCTAAAAGCTGCTGTTATAATGTAAGTACATCTGCATGTACATATTTTTGTAGATTGGATACAGTTTCAGATGATACCCAGGCTCAAAAAGGAAGGAAGAAAAAATTGTGCTACATTGCGATAATCTGTCAACACATATAAAACAGTGGATGTCATTCAAATGTGTCGAGAAAACCGAGTGCATTGAATTCGTCCTCTACCTAAAAACATCTATTTGACACAGCATAGTCAGCGGCTCTTGAATCTTTTGTGTTTAGGAAGGTACAGGTTACTGCAATTGTCAAAAACCGAAGAAAAAAAAATTAATATTTCGGTTAGGAAAAGTGTTTGCGCCGATGATGATGATGCCCCGGTCTCTAAAGATATTTCAGTGATTGAAAAGAACGAGAATAATCCAAGCACTACTCAATATAGGCAGGAGGATGAGGACAACTATCCCACTACATCTTGTTATAAGATGTTACTAACGAGGACGAATATGAATTTGTTGATTTTCTAGAAGGCAAATCTTCAGACAATCGAAATGAAGTCGTTCTGGGGAAAGTTGTCTGGGTGGTATGCAGGTTTGTGGCATTCATATACAATATGATGGACAAATATACTCCTAAGAAATTTTCACATTCGATGAAAAATATGCAAAGTTAACCCTTTCTTTACCACAATCCAATCCTCCAAAGTGACTCTACTGAACGGCGCAGATCGCCGTTATTAAAATTGAGCATATTTAGAGATTTCGCGGGCATAAAAGTCAAAGTTTGGATAAAAAAAGTGTGTGAAATTGTGTGTCAAAGATTTTAAAACACGGACCCACACATAAACTTATTTTACATTTAGATTCACATATTTTGTGGTTTGCACTGCCAACAAAACACCTTCTCTTTCGGTTTTGTCCTTCCGTCTTTCTGTTAACTTCAGTGGACTATTATTGCCTATTAGATGTTGACGACTTATATTATTATTTTTCCAGTTTTTCTCTAATTAATTTTGTTTGACTTATAATGTAAAATAGAAGACATAAATTTGAAAGTGAACTAAAAATTTTTATAATCGGTTAAAAGAACATTTCATGGCATTTACTTCTTGAAAATGATATTGTGTCAAAGTTGGCCTGAGGTAGTCCATTCGGAAGGTTCAATTTTGAGCGACTCGTTCGAGCATAGCGATTGATATCTCGCGGATAATACGAGTAATGTTGGCTTCCAAAGCGTCAATCGTAACTGGCTCATTCCTGAAGACCTGAGACGTTACATATCCCCAGAGAAAAAAGTCCAAATGTGTGATATCGCACGAACTAGACGGCCAATTTACCATAGTAAAACGTAAAAATTATTTCTCCACAAGTCCATTGTTTCACGCGCTATATGGCTCATAGCTCCGTCTTCTTGAAACCAGAGCTCACCGAGACCATGTGCTCGAATTTCAGGAAGCACATAGTCCGTTAACATGGCGCGATAACGGTTACCATTGACGATAACATTCTGATTTGCCTCTTTTTTGAAGAAATATGAACCAATGATTCCATCAGCCCATAAATCACACCATAACGTTGTTTTTATTGGTTGTAATGGTAGCTCTTGGGACTCTTCGGGCTGCTCATCAGCCCAAATACGGCAATTTCGTTTATTAATGTATCCATTGAGTCTGAAATGGGCTTCATCACTGAACAAAATTTCACGATAAAAAACCGGATTTTTATTGAGTTTTTCCAGAGCCCATTCTCGCACAAGTTGAATTTTGTATTCGACGCCAAGCCGTTGAATACGCCAAGCCAAGCTGCTGAGAACGACGACGAATCGATTCGTGACGGTCTTCCGGTATACTCTCAGATACAGCTGCTATAGTCTATTCACTACGTGCTGGATGTGGTCTAACCGGTGGAGTGTGATGAAATTTTGCTAATGCAATCAGTTGGCAATGAGGAAAACGGCATGCATTAGAAAAGATAAAGTGTAATTGTAATTGACACAGAAGCATCATGCAATATTATGAGCTACAAGTTGTTCTCAAAGTTAAATGGGCGTTTATTAAACGATAGTGCTGCAAAGTTAAAAAGTTTCAGCGGACATACTACATATTACCAGTCGGCGAAGGGAGATTGACCTGTGTTTCCAACGGTGTCAAATATAATCTTCTTTTTCAGTTACTTAACTCTGAGTGTGAAGTTATAGTTGGTGATAGAGATTCTATTGCAATGAAAGTCATTCAAGTTAATAGACTGACAGTTTTAAATCCCACAGCATCGGAAATTATGACAGAATATAAGGATGTTTTTGAAGGCGATAGAGAATTAAAAACACCTCTTAAGTTGGAAATTGATCAAAAAACTCAGCCAAAACAACAACAACCCAGACGAATTCCCGTGACAATACGCAACGAACTCAAACGAAAGTTGGATGAATTGGAAAGTCAATCAAGGATCAGCAATTTAGTTTTGGTAAGGCGAAACAACAAAATTCGTATATGTCTTGATCCAACTGAAGTAAATAAAGTTCTTAAACGTATTAACTACCAAATACCAACAATTGCATTCACTAATGTAAACTGGGACTCAAATTTGCGAATGGTATTGGCAATAGTGGTTTCAGTAGGTCAATTGGTGCGCATAATCTACCATAATCGAATATATTTCTTACAGAACGCTGATTTTCGTAATACAGCTGAAGAATTTGGAGACGCTGTTGTGGTCTTAGTCTTTTCATGATGACTTGCCAAACGATACTTAACGAAAATAAAAAAGCAGTTTGATAGGAGTCATGCGTAGTCTGTTATTGAAAATCCATTATTACTTCAAGACCAATAATGATCAGTTTCATTAACAATCAATCTACAAGATCTTTAGAAAAAAAAATAATTATATATATATATTTCAAAACTTTTGTTGCTCTATCTAGTAATGTTATCTTTCAGTTCTGAACCTCTTGCCAAAAACTTAGGGAAAAATCTTTCTGACGTCCACATTTCACATTAATTTTTATTGGTTTCAATAGTATCCGCTTCTGATTCTGAAGAAATACATCAAGTTCTTAATTTTTTGTGAAGTGAAACATTATTTTGATTTTATTTTTCAGAAGCAATAAAAAAAGAGTGTAGAAAGTGTAAGTGTAAGAATATTTTATAAAATAATTTAAATAAAACTTCAAATACAAATCAATGTTGCGAACCTTAAAAAATTGATATCTGGTTTTACGAATGCTTCACAAATGATTTCTTATTATAGATTGGGTTAGATTAGATTTCTTTATTCAATATAATAAATTGCACATTATAACTATTGAGAAAAAAAAACTATTTAAAAGCAAGGAATTTGGGTTCCACATGAACTCAAGCCGAGAGACGTCGAAAGGCGGTTTTGCATGTCCGAAATATTGCTGGAACGCCACAAAAGGAAGTCATTTTTGCATCGGATTGCCAGTGGTGATGAAAAATGGATCCATTACGACAACCTCAAGTGCAAAAAATCATATGTGAAACCCAGCCAAATCAATGGCAAAGCCGAATATCCATGGCTCGAAGGTAATGCTCTGTATTTGGTTTGAAGAAAACGCCCGGAATATGCGACCAGACACGAGGCAATAATTTTCCATCTTGACAACGCTCGGCCCCACAATGCTACTCCGGCTAAGAACTATTTGGAAAACAGTGGATAGGAAGTCTTACCCCACCCGCCTTATAGCCAAGACGTTGCCCCTTCTGACTACCATTTGTTCCGCAGATCGCCCTCACTGAAATACGGTTCACATCAGAGTAGAATATAACAAATTGGTTTGATTCATTCTTGGCTGCCAAGCCGGCGTTGTTCTTTTGGGATGGGATCCACAAATTATCAGAAAGATGAGAAAAAGTCATAGCTTCAGATGGGCAGTACTTTGAATAATACTATTGTACATGTTTTTCTTGAATAAACTTTCAAATTTTGAAATAAAAACCGCACAATTTAATTTACATACCCAATAAGAGATCATATACAGTCTTGTATGCATTCGTACTAACTTCTTCTTGTAAAGACCATATATGGTCTTATATGCATTGGTGGGCCAACTGACTAATTTCCGAAGTGATGACGATCTAGTTTCGGATTCTGATAGCGAATATGTTCCTCCTATTCAATTTTAACATCAAAGAAGATCAGTTGTAATTCCCGGGACAGAGAGCAATTTTTCTTATGGTAAAACTTACTCACTGGAGACGACAAAAACTACATTGAAAAAAATTAAGCCAACCAAAGTAAATTGGATAAGAGAAAATTTAGACCCTTTCGACCTTCAAATTTACAGCTATAACACAACTACCGGAGTTTCCTAAGGACCTTTTTGAAACCATTGCAGATCAATCTAATCTAAGAGCTGTACAAGATAATATAAAAAAACCAGCCAACATAAATATGCAGGAAATGGAACAATTTATTGGAATGGTGATTTGTATGTCTACAGTGAAACTACCTGCATCATGGCATTATTAGAATTTGCACTTCAATGCAAACAATAATTTCATCCCAAATGACAATCCAGGACATGATAAGCTTTTTAAATTGCGACTGCTTTTGGAGGGCATTAAGCGGAAACTTTTGTTGGTGCCAAAAGAAGAATTTTTAGAATTTGACGAACAAATAATTCCAAGCAAAGTTCAACATAACCTGAAGTAATATACAGTTATCCCGCAAAACCTCATAAGTGGGGTCCTGAGTTGAGTATCTGGATTAAGTTATAATTTTGATGTCTTTGTTGGTGACCAAAGCAATACCCGTCCTGAAGGTGCACCCGATTTAGGAGTCAGCGGAAATGTCGTTACTCGTCTCACGGCAACTGTAGCAAGACATGTAAATCATAAGATCTTCTTTGACAATTGGTTCAACAGACCTAACCTACAGGTACACCTTACAAAAATTTGGTTTTTGCCATTATGTAGAAATGCCTTCAGAAAAAGAATTTAAAAAAAAGGACTTGGATTCTGCATTGAAAAAGTTCATACCATAGAAGGAGTCCGGGTGAGTGTCGTCACTTGGTCACAAGCCAGTTTATATGCTTTCAACTTATGTAGGGAGTGAACCAACGAAAGATACTTCCGAAAAGAAACACAGTATATACTGTATATAAAATATAAGAATATTAACTGCCTACAAGCTGTTACAGTTTACAATTAGCATATGGGAAGTGTATATCTATAAGATTATATCCTGGGCTTATATAGAATTCATTTAAGGTCCAAAAAATGATATTAGAGAATTTTTTCACATGGTGGACATGTGTGTTTTCAATGCACGGATTCTGTGTAGAAGGAATAGTCCAAAAACATATATGGCTCTATTTGATTTCAAGCAAGCCGTCATCGAACACCTTTGTAAGTCTGGCAAAGCAGTATTGGCACGAAAAATATGATTGCTAATCAAAGCAAGGTGTGAAAATCATGCAATTCACGCAAATCCAGCCCCATTCAATCCTGAAACACCAACTCAGCCAAAAAAAAAGCCAGAACGAAGGAATCAGGATCTTCCATTGAACTCAGTGAGAATTGATAATACAAACTTTGTGGACAGAAAACAGAAAGAAAATATAGCGTGTTCTTGTGCTATAAATAAAGGAACTGTTCGACAAAATTCTACGAATACCATAGATAACATTCAAATAATTTATGCTGTAATACATACGAAACCATATATGGCTTGTAATTTTTTAACTGAAAATCGTCTAAGTGCATACAAACCCATATAATCTTATGGTTTCTATTTGTAAAACAGTATACGTATATATGTTTATATGTATAAGGGAAACATGAACAATAGTATTATTTAAATTATTGCCCATTTGAAGCTATGACTTTTTCCCATCTTTCTGGCAATTTGTGGATCCCATCCCAAAAGAACTGCGCCGGCTTGGCAGCCAATGTGAACTGTATTTCAGTGAGGGCGTTCTGCATTGACCGGAAAAAATTTTAGTCAGAAGGGGCAAGGTCTGGGCTATAAGGCGGGTGGGGTTAGACTTCCCATCCCATCCACCATCCATTCGGCTTTGCCGTTGATTGGCTTGGGATTGTCGTAATGGATCCATTTTTCATCACCAGTAACAATCCGATGCAAAAATGATTTCCTTTTGTGGCGTTCCAGCTGCATTTCGGACATGCAAAACCGCCTTTCGCCGTCTCTCGGCTTGAGTTCATGTGGAACCCAATTTCCTTGCTTTTGAATAAATCCAGCTGCTTTTAAACGTTTTAAAAAGGCTGCTTGAGTGACACCCAAAGATTCTGCGAGCTCTTCTTGTGTTTGGCAACAATCTTCATTGAGTAATGCTTCCAGTTCTTCATCTTCAAACTTTTTTGGCTGCCCAGGACGTTCATCGTTTTCCAAGCCAAAATCACCACTTTTAAATCGTGCAAACCACTTTTGGCACGTTCGCTCAGCTAGCGCATGTTCACCATAAACTTTCACCAAAATGCGATGACTTTCGGCAGCAGTTTTCGACAGCAGTTCGACATATTTGAGTGAAAAAAAATTATTGTTATTTACGCTTCAAATGAATGGCATTTACTGAAATGACGTACAATGACAGTAGCTTTCCAACGCCTGTTCCAATGGAATAATACAAACTACGCCATCTCTCAGCAAACCGCACGAAGTTATAGACCCAATAGAAAAAGCTAAAAAGAGACGTCAATTATCAAAAAAACAAGAAATAAAGTTTATAACAATAAAAAAGAATAATAAAACATAAAATAACATTTTTTTTAATTTGATAGAGCCTACCTGTTTATTATAAAAAATATATATGTATGTATCTATAAAACGATATTGGGTACACTTTGTATTTTGTATTTATTTGTATATAAGAAATGGCTTTAAATTGATACTACAAAATAGATTATTTTTTAAAAGTATAGTTAAAAGACATTACAAGTAAGTATTTACATGAAAGTTCGAAAGGAAGGAAAAGGAATAATACCTACCAAAGAACGAAAAAAACAAGAAATACTAATTAAAAATAAATTCAAAAAGTGATGCTGTTATCCGAAAGAAGAAAATCGAAGAGTTTCTTTTCAAAGACGGTATACTAATTAATTACCTGCAATTCCTGTGGAAGATGATTCCATTGCAGATACGAAATAGGAACGCTCTCCAATGCAACGCGTGAACGAAGGTATCATTAGTTTTTTGCCTCTATTCGATTGCGAAAAATAAATCATTTCATAAAGGTAAATAGGAGACTTGCTTTGTATGATTTTAAATAGTTTCAGAATATTGCGAAAATTAAAACACAAATTTAAATATAAACCAAGTACAGAGGACGTCAAACTAGAAAAACTACAGGACCTGGGGACATTATAAATGAAACGTATACAATCATTAAATTTACATTAATTTTACGTCTACAGATTCTATTTAAACAGATAAACACGAAACAGGTCAATAAAATCAGTGGCATTATAAGCGTTACAAATAACCTCTTTTTTACCGAATAATGCAAAAAAGGCGCTGAGTATCTTAATCTACGTCGTCCACAATAAACTTTCTTTATAGTATCTTTTGTTGTGTCATTGCAGGTGAGATAAGAATTAACATAGAAGCCTGAATATTTAACAACATCCACAATATTAACTGGGTTGCCGTTGAGGACAATGGGTGAGAAATCAGTTCGGTAAACTTTATTTTTTGAGAAAATAATAAGAAGACGGTGAGCTCAGGGCTTAGCTTCAATTTGTTAACAAATAACCAATTAGGTATATTTTCAAATTCTTCATTTACTTTGCAATCCAATCATTCATAAGACCAATATTATCAGCATACCACCTTGGTCAAAAAACCAATAATAACCACCGTGTGGTTATTCCGCTTTGAGTTCTGTTTTTTTTTTTTTTTTTTTTTTTTTTTTTGTAAAGTGTTATTGACATTCTCTCTGAATCTTAGCATCATAGCTTGACATTTGAAAAAGTTACGTAGCCAAGAGTACATCTATCTCTGTGTGTGTTGGCTATTTTTTACAATTTTAGAAATTAAGTTTAAGAGATTTACTATAAATTTGCAACAACGAACTTATATTAAATTTTACGTAAAAAATGGATTTAATGATGCACGAAAACTGTCGTTTACCAGTTTCACGAGCAGTTCAAAAGAGGTCGTGAGTCAATCGAAGATGATTAACGCAGTGGCAGACCATCGACATAGCAAACCGAATAAAACATTGATGAAGTAAAAGAAATGTTGGTCAATAACAGCAAGTTAACTATCAGAGAGATAGCGGAGGACTTGAACATTGAATATGGATCCGTCCAAGACATTTGGGCCAATGATTTAGGTTTTCGTCGTGTAGCAGCAAAGTTGGTGCCAAAAGACCTCAATTTCATGCAAAAACGAGACCCTGTTGACGTCGCAAAAGAGATAATTTGCGAGGCTGAGTCCGATCCCACATTCATCAAAAGGATCATTACTGGAGACGAGAAGTGGGCTTATGAGTACGACACGCAATCCAGACAAAAGGCAAGTGAATGGTGTTCACAAGAAGGCCAGACAGTAAACCAAGAGTATTATTTGAGCGTTATTCGTAATTTTTGACGAAAAATGCAACAAATATCATTCTGTGACTTCCTTCTGTTGAATCGAGTTTAAAAAACCACTCTGGGGAACGCGTTTCAGCAGCAGAGAGGAATTAATAGAAAAATAGCAGGAAGCACTGATTGACATACCGAAAACCGAATATAAAAAATGTTTCCAGGATTGGATCAAGCGCTGGCTTAAATGTGTTGCAGTCGATGTGGATAACTTTGAAGGGGACAATATATGTAGATTTAGATGAATAAACTTGTATTTTTAATTTTCTGACTAAATTCCGAAATTTTTCTGATAAAGGTGGTATAATGGTGGTCTTAGATCTAGCAGAGGAAAAAGGTTACCAGATAGTAATGACAGCTTTTCCAATTGTTGTGCCTCAACAGCTGTCAAAATTACCAATGACATTTCGATATCAAAATCGTCGTTTTACGCTTGGCGATTGTGCGGAAAATATTAATAATAAAAATATTTAAGGAACTCCCGCTCAGTTGTATGTACGCAACGATCGCCGTCATGGCTTCGGTGTGCAGGCAATTCGTTGCACCGTGGAAGGATTTGAGCGGGAGCACACTCTTTTAGATCTTAAGCCACCAATGGGAGATTGGTGCGAAATGAAGAAAACTTATCATCCAGTATCGAAAAAGACCCAGAGTTGTCGATTCGGCAGCTGAATTGGGCTTCAACAGAGAGTCAACCCGGCTTATTTAGTTGTTAGATTTGAGCATACATCCACATAACCTTATGCTGACGCAGTTGAATCTGGATGAACATCAACAATGCCGTGATGTTGGCCAGAGATACGGATTTTGGCAAAAAAGTCATCTTCTCGGACGAGGTTCAGCAGCTATGTCAACAAGCAAAATTTCCATTATTGGAGTGAACACAACCCACAAGTGTTCGGCCATAAATCAATGTTTCCACAAAAAATGACCGTTTGGTGCAATTTATGAAATGGCGGCATTATAGGATCTTATTTCTTTCGAAATGAGAAAGGAGACATCGCTACTGTCAATGGCCTCCGATATAGAACGATGTAAACTGACTTTCTGTAGTTAGAGCTCGACAACATCGATATATCTGAGCTGTGGTTTCAACAAGACGGCGCTCGAAGTTGTGAAGGAGAAATTTGGCGACTAGGTCATCTCACGGCGGGGGTTCATCAATTGGCGGCCGCTATCTTGCGATTTGACATCACTCGATTTGACACGACCAAGTCATCAAAAATTGAGCCGACCGCGTGAAGCACTGCCAAAGAAGTCGAGTCGACCATTTGAATAATGTGTGATTTCACATATAATGGCATATATGTTGCACCAAAATAAAGCAAGAACTAATTTTATACCTCATACCGTCGTTGCTTGATTTAAATTTGTTTTTCTATCGTTCATATCTGGTCACCCTATTAACGTATGTTGGCATAATTCTGAATTTTAACATATGTTTTCCCAACTTCATATTCAGGCAACTTCCTCAATTCCATTTGAGGGAACTCTTGGCCATCCAGATATTTGTTCAACTCAATGAAACTTCCTGCATTTGCTCTTCCTCACAAAAGAGTTCCACGTGCTGGTAACATTTTAAATACAACATTTTCCAGTTTGTTTTCAGCAATATCAAAGTAGGAGGTGTGTTCAAAAAGTAAAATGCTGGGTACATTCGATTATCTATTTTATTTTTTTTATTGCTGTGCTGGTACACATGTCCCAAACATATGATCATAGTTTCAAGTATACAGCATGCTTTGTTTTTGACAGATAGAAATGTTAGACGTGAATGGTATACACGGCAATTTTCAAAGGTGCAAACAATTTGCATTAAATTTTGGTGAAAAAAAAGAAGCAAGTGCTCTAAAACACAAAATGAAATAATACAATAAAAATAAGGTTACTGAAGGGAGTTGCAAAAAATGTTTGGTATTAAACTAAAGAGGCGTAGGTGTTCTTGCCTGTGGAGATCTCGTCAAATTGTTGCAATGAATTTTTCAGATACTGTTACTTCGCTTACTGCACTAACATAAATTTATCTCGCACAAACATTCTGGATCTCTGCCTAAGTAAAAATGGTCAAAATTAACCGCGTATGAAGCGGCATAAGCGTCAAGATACAAATGTCTCGACAGGGAGCATTTATTGTGAACGGGTCTTAATTTTTTTTTTTTTTTTTTTTTTTTTTTTTTGTTTGGTTGCTATGACATCATCAAACATATGTAGTATACATCAAGTTATTGAGCAAACAACATCATATTTTTTTATCGTGTTGAAAATGTCGAATTTTGTACCACAAAATGATGACTTGCGAAAGCATTAATTTTTTGTTTTCATTTGAAGAAAAGTGCTGCAGAGTCGCATCGAATGCTTTTCGAGGCATATGGTAATCATGCTCTATTAGAAGCAACGATTTCGATGTGAGAAATGATGAACGTGGAAGGCCATCAAAAAGTTTGAAGACGCCGAATTGCAAACAATATTTGGTGATGACACTTTGAGTCAGAAATATATGGCAGAAATGTTAAATGTTGCACAAAAAATAATTTCTGACTGTTTAAAAGCTATGGGAAAGATCCAAAAGTCTGCAATATTGGTGCCACATGAATTGAATGAAAGACAGATGGAAAACCGAAAAACTTCAAAGACACGATAAAAAATCAGTGTTGCATAGAATTGTTACTGGCGATGAAAAAGGGGTTTATTTTCAGAATCTTAAACGGAAAAAAACATAGGTTAATCCGGGACAACCATCAACTTCGACTGCAAAACCAGATCGATTTGGCAAAACCGATGAACAATTGAAAACAAATAATCAATTTAAACATTGATTATTTGATCGAAAAACGACCAGAATGGGCCAGAAAGTACGGCAAGGTAGTTTTGCTCCGTGATAATGCACCTGCACACAAAGCAAAACTGGTTCAGGATACAACCAAAGCGCTTAGTTGGGAGCTGCTACCCCACGTATTAGCTGAGCAGCACTTTGAGTCCTAAAAGGAAGTCGAAAATTGGGTAACATTTTGGTTTGCTTCAAAAGACGAACAGTTTTATTGGCGTGGAATTCATAAATTGCCTAAAAGATGGGAAAAATATGTAGCTAGCAATGGCCAATAAATATGAATAAAAGGTTTTATTCTTTCTATTACAAACTAATGTTTTATTTTCACAAAATATCACAATGCAAACAGAGACAAACACAAGGATGGTGAGCACAGAAGCTATAACCACTGAAACTAAACTACCATTAAGTATCGAGAACCGAGCTTTGGTTGCTGCTAAACCTAAATCCTCCAGCTGATAGATGGGAGACTCTTACTCTAATGGGACTTAATTATTTAACACACTTTACTCACTCACTCTATAAAAAAAAAAAAAATGAATAAACGTCCAGCACTCGATGGATGGAGATATTTTCGAAACAACAAAGCCGACATTTCATCCGTCCAGGTCTCGTATATATACAACTCCCGACAACTCTGATGACACCCCACAATTCTAAATAACCGCACCACCTGATTTCGATTTTGACGACACCAGAGGCATTGAAAGAAATGCTGGTTCAAGAACTGGCATAAAACCGACTACATAGCGTCGAGTGAAATAACATGATGAGGAAGAAGGATGGAATTACGACATTCAATCGTTAGATTGTCAAATATTTAGTAGCGTAGAATATTTACATACTGGAAACATTCCAGCATGTTTTTTATTTCAAACCAATATTTACGCTGGACAACTTATTGCTTATAATTCTGGAGGTCGTTTGAGTCGCTGGAAGCCGGTAAACAAGGAAAAAATGGAAAAGTTTTTGGGCATTTACTTGCTGACACGTTTAATCAGATTCCCTACTTTAGAATGCTACTGGAAGAAAGATTCTATTTGTTATCACCCGCTGTTGCATCAGATACAATTGTCCTACAATCGCTTCTTAGCAATTTTACGCTGCTGGCATTTCGTTGACAACACAGCTAAAAGAAATTTCAATGATCTCTTGTATGAAGTCCAGCCAGTTATAGACACGGTGATGAGGAACCGTAGAAAAATCTACAAGGTCACAACTGATGATCGATAAATCTGGAAGCGTCGTCATCGAGCCTTTTGGAGACCTTTAAGACCAGGGGAGAATGATTATTACAGATAATTGGTATACAAGTGTATCATTAGCTGAATACTTGCTTCAACGTAAAACTGATCTTTGTTGAACATTAAGAAAAATCGTAAAAACTTACCTCTATTGCTGAAAAACAAGAAACTAAAGAGAGGAGAGCAAATTGCTGCCCAAAAAGATAATGTGACGATCCTAAAATGGAAGGACAAGAGGGATGTGCTTATGATATCTACTTGTCACGCTGATGAACAAACGATGAGTACAGGCCGAAACAATGATCAAAAGAAAGGTATCGATCTGTCGGACGAGTTATCTAGCTACTATTCGCCAATTCGCAAGACCTTGACATGGTACAAAAACGTGGTACAAAAGTGGATGTCATAAATTCAGTTTATTTATTCAATAAATTGAACCAACAGAATAAATGTACATTATAACAGGCTCAAATGAGTTTTGTGTGAAAATCTTTTGGGTATAGACATTGTCCAGACACCGGCCATACCTACGACGTCTACGTTACGAGCACAGCACTTCCTTTAATCAATGGATAGAATAGATGGAAAAATAACTAGACGTAGGTGTGTCAGATGCTATAATGACATCAGCAGCTGCCACTAATAAAGCCAAAAGAGTTTCACAAATATGCATTATTTGTACCATACCGTACTGCCTAAAATGCTTCCAAAAAGATCATATGAATCTTATTTTTCATTCCAATAAATATTTTCTATTTATCTATTGTTCCGATAGCTAAAAGTAAGTGAAAACCTATAAAAATTTTGATCTTTAGTTTTGAAATGACACTTTTTTTTCATATCGCGATTACTATAAAATGGAACATCTGTTCTCTATGTCCCAACATTATTTGTAATCTATATGATATATCCTGTGAAGTCCACCTTAAATTAATGTGATTCTCCGTACGTACACTGCTATAAGCAACCTACAAATTGTATTGACGAACAGTCCATATGTGGTCTGTGAACTGGTAGGGCTTTAAGTCTGCAGACCATATATGGTACGTGGACATTGAACCTGTTAAGTATGCATATTTTATGTTTTTCAAGCGGCAGCTTAGCAATGACAGCACTAGACTTAGCGTTGTTTTTTGGAGCGACACGGGAAATTGAGATCGGGGCAACATTCAGTTTGGAGCACAAAAGTTTATACAATTTGCCAAGGTCTTCATTCTCAACAACTGGAGTTCTCTGCAATACAATATCACCAGCAATTTCTTTAAAAGTTTGTTTTCATCCTCCATTAATGTGATTGAGGATTGAAGAGCACTACATTTGCTGATTAAGTGTTTTTTAATTGATCCAATTCAAGTATCAAATTCACTTTTAATTGATGACAACTGATCGGTTAATCGCAACTCCATAGATGATATTTGGGATTTAATATCACTCTTTATTGCTTAAACTATAGAGTTCCTTGAGTCGGTTTTTAACGAGTCGAAGCGGTTACTAATGGTATTACGCCGAGAATACGTACAGTACCCGATGTTTTAAGAGAGGTGCAGGTTTTATTTAACGACCGAAGGGCTATCTGCTGAGTTTCACTGCATTTTGGTGTACCGGTCGTAATTACACAAAGATTTACTTATTCTTTTTTCTTTTAACTTTTAGGAATCTTAAATGAACTTAAAGGCACTATTAACAAATTTATTTTGATAGTTTTGCGGAGCGATTTATTTATTTTTATTTTTTTGTTAGAAACACAACAGAAACACTACACTTCAAACGATGAACAGTGGAACAATGAACTTGTTTGACAATTGTTACTCTGCTATAGAAAACAAAAATCGTTTTTCTTCGAATAAAAGAGGTAGAGTTCATTTATAGGAAATTTTCCCACTCGTACAATTTAACGAAAATAAATCATATTGAATTTGGCGAACAATATATACCATAGGTTTGTATGCGATAGAGGGTTAAGCAATGTAATTATTTTGGTGTCCTGCTCAACTGAAGGATGAACTGGTCTGACCATACAAATGTACTTAAAAAGTATCTCATGGTTGATACTAGGCAAGTCTACTTTTTAAAATCTTATTGCTCACTGGATCTTCTAAAGTGTATTTATTATGGTTTAGTTAAATGAGTACGACATTCACTACAACTAAATATATCCGCTTCTTATATATTAGAATCAAGTTATTCGACTTATTTGTACGAAAAATCGTCTGTCTGATAACTTCATACTTTTTAGAAACCCTAAAGTTCTACCTTTAACACATTCATAATGCTACAAAGTTTTGAAAATATTTTTTGCAAGATCTGGATATCTTTCAAACGGAAGCTCTTCTACTTACCAACTAAGAATAAATGAATAAAATCTTGCGCGAGTACCCCAAAACATTTTTACAAACATTTTTTAATTTTTTTCTGTAATTGCTCCTAAGCTTTTTAATAAGCTATCCGATAACATAAGGCATATTCGTATTAAATCCATTTTCCTCAGAAACCTAAAATCACAGCTTTTAGATTTCAATTATGAAGACATTTTTAATTTGCTCTGTGTATTGGCGTAACTAATCACTAGATTATATAATTGGTTATAAAAAAAAGTCTTCGCGGTTTTTTGTCACTAGATGGCGTTGGTGTCCATTTATCTGGAAATACTAACATGATTGTGTTAAACGAACACGTGTTTGAAAGGTGACATGTCAGGCTTCATTTTTTGTGAAGACAGCTGTGTAATTTGTTGCTCGTGTTAAAAGTTATACTGATTTGAATGTAAGTGAATAATCTGCATAAATACTCGAAGTGATGTTCTTTCACTAAGAAAATGGGAAAAACGCTTCAAAAACATGCCGAAAAGTTTTTGTAGCTTGCAGTGAGAATGCTGTGAGTGAACGCCGGACTCAGGAGTGGTTTGTTCGATTTCGTACCGGAATAAAAAAATTTAGAAGTTGCACCTCGCACTGGTCGGCTTATCACTGAAAAAGTCGATGAAATTTTGCAACTGATGGACCAAGATCGGTACGGAAGCTGTGTGGAGGCAGCGAAGGCACTAAACATCAACCGTATGACAGTATCTAAATAACACATGAGCTGAAAAGTCCGTTTCTAAGAGAGGGCACCACTTGAACTAAATCTATCTATCTATCTATTTTCAGTTAGTACCAACCTTCAGAAGATACGTATATAAATTTGACAGCTGTCGGACGATTAGTTTTCGAGATATAGCGTTGTGAGTGAAGCAACTTTTGTTATTGTGAAAAAAAAAATGGATTCAAAGCAATTTCGTGTGTTAATTTATCATTGCTTTTTGATGGGAAAATATGCAGCCGATGCAAAGTATTACCCGGACTCTGCACCAGCCGAACGAAGCATTCGCAAGTGGATTGAAAAATTAAAAAGTGGTCATACAAGCACCGAAGATGATGCACGCAGTGGACGTCAAAAAGAGGCTGTTTCAGATGAAAACATCAAAAAAGTCCACAAAATGATTACGAATGACCGTAAAGTGAAGTTGATCGAGATAGCTGAGGCTCTGAAGATATCAAAAGAGCGTGTTGGATATATCATACACAAATATTTGGACATGCGAAAGCTCTGTTCAAAGTGGTTGCCGCGTTTGCTCGCAGTCGACCAAAAACAACAACGTGTTGATGATTCAGAGGAGTGTTTAAAGCTGTTCAACAGCAATAAAGCCGAATTTTTGCATCGGTATGTGACAATGGATGAAACTTGCCCCCATTACATTACACCAGAGTCAAGTCGGCAGTCAGCTGAGTGGCGAGCAGGCGACGAACCTCGTCCAAAACGACCAAAAACTCAACAGTCGGCTGGCAAGGTTATGGCATTCGTATTTTGGGATACATATGGAATAATTTTCATCGACTATCTCCAAAAGGGCAGCGACTATTACATTGCGTTGTTGGAGCGTTTGAAGTACGAAATCGCAGAAAAACGGCCGCATTTGAAGAAAAAGAAAACGCTGTTTTATCAAGACAATGCACCGTGTCACAAGTCGATGAAAACGATTTCGAAATTGAATGAATTCGGCTACGAATTGCTTTTTCACCCACCGTATTCACCAGATTTGGCCCCCAGCGACTATTTCCTGTTCGCAGACCTCAAAAGAATGCTCTTCGGAAAGAGATTTAAGACCGATGAAGATGTAATCGCCGAAACAGAGGCCTATTTTGAGGCTAAACAGAAATCGTATTACAAAACGTTTCAATCAGTGTATCGCTCTCGAAGGCAACTATATTGATAAATAAAGTTAAATTTTGCAAACATTTTGTGTTTAAATATAAAACGGCACTGACTCAGCCCATGTGTTAGATCACTCTACTCAAAGAAGCTCGATATTTAAGTGCCTCATGTATTAATGCAAATAAATTTAATTGATTGAATAAATATCTGTGAAACGCTGCTGAAACGTAACGAAACTGAACATTTTTTGAGGCGATTCAATACGGGCGATGAAGAATGGATTAAATACAAGAATATTCAACGCAAGCGATCATGGTCAAAGACTTGGATTGGTGGCAAACAAATTTATGTTGAGTGTTTGGTGGAACTAGAAGGAAAACGCCGTGGCGAAACAGTCAATTCGATCCTTTACTGTGCACAACTCCACCGTTTGAATAAAGTTTTCAAGAAAGTGCGACCAAAATTGGCCAACAGAAAGGGAGTTATCTTCCATCATGACAATGCTATGTCACACACATCTTTGATGACCGGGAACAAATTGACGGAGTTTGGTTGGAAACTTGGCCAAGTTTTTCGCTGATGAACCACAGGAGCTCTACAGCGATGGAAGTGTGAAGCTACCCGGAAAATGCCAAAAGCTCATAGATAATAATGGCCAATGTGTACTTGATTGAAACTGATTTTGAATAAAGAAAATTTATTTTCAAAAATGTAAAAAAAAACCGCGGAGACTTTCTATATTATTATTTTGCTTTACATTGTAATGACTCAATTTTTTTTTTTTTTTTTTTTTTTGATTATTACTTGTCATGTTTCTAAGGCTGCCTTTACTTCTACTTCCTTTTGAACTATAGACAGCAGTTACTTTTTAATTAAATAAATATAAAACAAATAAATAATTAAATAAACTATTTGATGCATCCTCATGCAGCAGTTCAATTATTTTATGTTTGTTTGTTTAGTAGTTAAATGTTGCGTGACTGAATAACCTTGGCAGGCCATGGTCGTCCGAGATTATTTCAAGTAAAATAAACTTTCTTGAAAAGACAATTTCGCAATCTGTATTCTTTCACCTTAGTTGACTAAAATCTTCTTAAATTTAAGGCTAACTTGTTTCTCAACCGTGATGGAGGAACTTAAAGTAAATTAAATTCGTCCTTCTAGACTATCGGTATGGCGAGCTCAGAAATATCGATGTTGTTGAGCTCTGATCAGAGAAAGTCGGTTAATATCGCTCTATATGTGCCTCTGATACCATTGACGGTAACGGTGTCTCCGTTCCGATGATGCCGCCCTGCAATAGGTCGCACCAAACAGTCAATCTTTGTGGAAACATTGGCGCTTGGCCGAACACCTGTGGATTCTGTTCGCTTCAATGATTGACATAGCCACTGAGCCAAAATGGTCCCCGACTGAGAAGATGATTTTCTGACCAAAATCCGAATCTCCGGCTAACATTTCCTGCGACCAATTAGCGAACTCACGGTGTTATCAATTCTTGCATCAATACAATCTTATACGGATGTAGGCCCAAATAAAAGCGCAAAATATACGGGGTTGACTTTCTGGCGATACCCAATTCAGCTGAAAAAAGAAATGCAGGTGAACTTGGGTATCCTATTTATGGACGGCTTGCATCATTGAAGTGATGATCACACATAGGTTTTCTGAAGCTCGGACTCTGTCATCCATCTTCGTGCTGCAATATCTCTTTGCCGATATTCAGCAACGTTTCGATAATATGTATACTACAGCTTTTCGAATGTATACTGACAAGTCTTCCTTTAAATACTGATCCTTGGAATCTAATGAACGAACAGCTGCATAGAAGCTACAGGCCATCGACAGACATCACTATTGATGAACAGCTGTTTCCGTGGAGATGGCATTCTTAATTTACGCAGTACATACTCTCAAAACCAGCCAAATATGGCATAAAAGTTTGGTGGGCCAGCGATGCTATTATCCATTGCTTGGTGAAATCTATACTGGAAAAGAGGCAGGTGCAACGCTCAAGTACAACGTTGGAGAAAACGTAGTTACGCGGTTGATATGATGTTACAAGGGATCAGGCCAAAACGTAATCACCGACAATCTTTTTCACTTGTTTGGACCTCGCGAAACACCTTCTCGCTAAAAATTTAACTTTGATTTTCACCGTTCGCCAAAATTCATTCCATCACAAATGAAAAAGCACAAGAACCATTAAGAGTTTTCGAGCGTGTTTGGCTTCCATGAATTAAAATATAGTATGGTATCATAGGTACCGAGAAGAAACAAGGCTGTGATTGTCTTATCGACTATGCATCTGGAGAACTTTATCGCCAAAGGAAAAAATAATTACAAAACAGAGATAATACACTTCTAAAATAGCACAAGGAGTGGAGTAGATATGATGGACAAAATAACTGCGTTTTACATGACAAAACACATAACCAAACAATTCTCTATAGTACAGTTTGCTCGATGTCTGCGGTCTAACAGTCAATGTCGTGTATTTTTTCAACAACCCGGACGTCACTGCGACCAATAAACGGATGTTGTTTTTCACCAACATGGCTAAGCAACTCATGCTGCCAGGTATAACACATGGGTTGAAAAGTCAGTGCCGTTTTATAGTATTGTTAAACACAAAATTATTGCAAAATTCAACTTTATGTATCAATATTGTTGCCTTCGAGGGCGATACACTGATTGAAACGACTTCAATACCAGTTTTGTAGTACGATTTCGGTTTAGCCTCAAAATAGGCCTCTGTTTCGGCGATTACTTCTTCATCGGTCTTAAATCTCTTTCCGGAGAGCATTCTTTTGAGGTCTGCGAACAGGAAATAGTCGCTGGGGGCCAAATCTGGTGAATACGGTGGGTGGGGAAGCAATTCGTAGCCGAATTCATTCAATTTTGCCATCCTTTTCATCGACTTGTGACACGGTGCATTGTCTTGATGAAACAGCGTTTTCTTTTTCTCCAAATGCGGCCGTTTTTCTGCGATTTCGTCCTTTAAACGCTCCAACAACGCAATGTAATAGTCGCTGTTGATAGTCTGCCCCTTTTGGAGATAGTCGATGAAAATTATTCCATGTGTATTCCAAAATACGGATGCCATAACCTTGCCAGCCGACTGTTGAGTTTTTGGTCGTTTTGGACGAGGTTCGTCGCCTGCTCGCCACTCAGCTGACTGCCGACTTGACTCTGGTGTGAAGTGATGGAGCCAAGTTTCATCCATTGTCACATACCGACGCAAAAATTCGGCTTTATTGCGGTTGATCAGCTTTAAACACTGCTCTGAATCATCAACACGTTGTTGTTTTTGGTCGACTGTGAGCAAACGCGGCATCCACTTTGAACAGAGCTTTTGCATGTCCAAATATTTGTGTATGATATATCCAACACGCTCTTTTGATATCTTCAGAGCCTCAGCTATCTCGATCAACTTCACTTTACGGTCATTCGTAATCATTTTGTGAACTTTTTTGATGTTTTCATATGAAACAGCCTCTTTTGGACGTCCACTCCGTGCATCATCTTCGGTGCTTGTATGACCACTTTTAAATTTTTAAATCCACTTGCGAATGGTTCGTTCGGCTGGTGCAGAGTCCGGGTAACACTTATCAAGCCATTTCTTTGCATCGGCTGCATTTTTTCCCATCAAAAAGCAATGATAAATCAACACACGAAATTGCTTTGAATCCATATTTTTTACAATAACAAAAGTTTCTTCACTCATACGCTATATCTCGAGAACTAATCGTCCGATAGCTGTCAAATTTATACACGTATCTTTTGAAGGTTGGTACTAATTGAAAAAAGTATGGATTTTAAGTGATGCACTCTCTTAGAAACGACTTTTCAGCCCAGAGCGGTCGAAAATTCCGAGATATATCTAGTAAGCTCTCGGTAAGCCGATTCATCCACCAATGGCTGCTTTAAATATACCAGAACGCAGAGCAGATGGACGCCTTAAGTATATGCAAAGGTACTTGCCATCTTTGCGTTTCAGTTCGCAAAAGAATGCGCAAAATACGCAGGTAATGCATGTGATCGTGGTGCACAAAGCCAGTGCTCGTCTGCGTCGTTGCTGATCCATAGTTGCTGCAACATTTGACCGAGTAGTCTACATACATCACTATTATTGTACTTGTGTAATAATACTATTTTTTTTTTTATATAATTCACACATCAACTTACAATTACCATACAAGATAAACTGCAGCACCTGGGTACCACAGCACTCTTAACTGCAATTTTTTGTTGCCACTCACACAAGGGTTAGTATCTTGTCACACAAATCTCAAACTAATTTAAATTTATAAATATATGCATTTAAAACGTTAACTAATGTTGAAATAATACACAAAATCTTATATCTTTTTTTAAATATTTTAATTTTTATTTAAAAAACGGAAGTAATAATAATATAAAGCTCTGCATAAATTTAAGTATTCAAAATAATCGAATGATAAATTTAAACCATTTAACCTAATGGGACAGAATAGACGGGATAAAAACAGAAGGTCATTAAATGGGATTTCGCTTAATTCTCTATCGGGAACACGGGAATTTATGCTAAACTGCCATTTCTCCATAGTGGACGTGACACCAATAATATCTAAATGTAACCTCGTTAAATCTCGTAATTTTCGAGTTAATAGTCGTTTTCACATTGAGCTGGCACAAAAAAAAAGGACAAAAAAAAAAAAAAATTGAAAATAATAATACAATCCATATTTAGATATTAATATACACGAACATAATGCAAAACGATATTGTGGATGGGAGAAAAATCTAGCAAAATGTATCCATGTGTCATATACTTTAATTGAAGTAAATTATTCACTGCAAATGGCCCATTGGATATTAATTGAATTTTCCTGGCTGATTATCGGTCATGTTTAGGGATAAAATTAATATACACCGACGTTTACCAACTGTGTCCGGCTAAATTGGATAACAAAAAATTAATTAATCGCCAAACAAATAGGAGGTTCTGATTTATGGCATTATTTCGCGGCACATTCTGTATTTACAGACAAATGAATACTACTGCTCGTCAAATGTTTATTACTTTCATTACTAGCTTTTAATTATTTAAATTATTTTTTTTATTGCCCCCTTAGTAGTTGCACAGATTGTACAATATTTCATTCGATTTGATATAGTTTTCATCTTTAAGCATACTCGAATTAGTGCTTAGTAAGAATTTAAATAGTTTTAGGAATTTGACTCTTGATGTAATCAAAATTGTTTTGGTTAGCTTACGTCATAAATAATTAATAGGTATAGGGTTTTCCAATATGGACTTGACAACTTTGAATTTAATTTGTGAACGCACTCTTTCACTAATCATCAAACTGTCACTGCCAATTTATTCAGTAAACTCATCATTTTCATCATGGTAAAAAATACTAACTATCAATGTTTGCAAATTATAAAAATTTTCTACAGATACTCGGAGTCGGTGACTGTAACTTTAAGAGCGTTAACTCCAATTTTCGGTCGTAATTCTCGCCCTAGTAGACAGGCAATAACAAATTTAGTGCAAAAATTTGAGTCTACATATTTGTTGTTTGATGTTGCCGTGTCAGTGAGAAAACAGGTTGGTCGAAGTGTCGAAAATATCGCTGCCGTTCAGACGTACGTAGCAAATGATTCAAACCAGTCAATTCCACGGCGTTCTCATCGGCGTTGGGCATCGCTCAGACCATATTATGGCGTATTTTGCGTAAGGGTAGACGTTTACACCCATACAAGATCAAGCTGAATCAAGAATTGAAGCCGATGGACAATTTAAAGCGACGTACGTTCTCCGATTGGGTTCTGGAGAAGATGCGCAAAAATGATGAATTTCATCGCAAAATCATCTTCAGTGACGAAGCTTATTTTTGGCTCAATAGGTTCGTCAATAAGCAAAATATGCGTTATTGGTCGGGTGAAAACCGTCGAGTGAAACATGTGCTTCATGAATCACCACTTCATCCAAAAAAAATAACTATTTGGCGCGGTTTGCACGCCGGCGGCTTAATTAGGCCATATTTTTCCGTCGACGACAACGATCGTCACGTTACTGTGAATGGTCAGCGTTATCGCGCCATGATCACCGATTATTTTTGGCCCGAATTGGAAGATATGGACGACATGTGGTGTCAACAGGGTGGTGCCACAAGCCACACAAAACACGCTACGATCGATTTATTGAAGAGTAAGTATGGTGAGCGTGTTACCCCAAGACATTGGCCAGTCGATTGGCCGCCTCGTTCGTGCGATTTAACGCCGCTTGACTATTTTCTGTGGGGCTACGTTAAATCATTGGTTATTGCCAAAACGCTGACGACGTTGGAAGAGCTCAGAGCAAACATTGAACGCAAAATAGCGGCCATGTTGAAATTTGGGTCCAACGAGTCAAGTCGTTATTCGAAAACCCTTTACTTACAATTTTAAATTCCGACCCATAAGACACACATTTGACGTGTGAGTTGAAACATAAAATTCCGATAAATGCGCCACATATTTGGAAAGATTAATGTGAAATCGTTGACTATTGTCAACAACAAGGTTAAGTTCGCTTTTCAATGTGATGGACGACGATTTTTTTGCAAGTCACCATTCCTGGCTCGCTAACGAATTCATATCTGGATTCGGGACTAATCAGAGTGCTAAAATAGAGAGGGTGGCGGAGTGGATGAACTCTAAACGGGTCAACTCTCATATCTCTGAAGTGGGCTATTGACTCCAGAATATTCGAACGCCTTTCATCCAAGGGGTCATAAATGCATTGGTCATTTAAGCTGGGGGCTCTTCGTGGGTTAAACTGTCCAATCATGTTAAATGCTCATTGTTGCATCGGAAAGCCTCATATATAGATGCATCTGATGTTGATGAAAGAAGCACAACTAATTTCGAATTTACACATGAATAGTTGGAGCTTTGAACAGAATGCGTGCATCCATAAAATTAGCGGAGATCCTCGACTGCTTATACCCGATATAACCACAATTCAGAAAGTGCAGAGCCAGAGAAAACAAACAGCGTCCCCTTGGGTGCAAAATTTTTGTAAGCGGTATGCTTAGCCAACAAGTTCTTGAACTTGAACACGATATTTAATAAAATTTACGAGCAATGTACGGCGTAGTTCCACACCTCCATTAGAATCGTCTAAGTCTAAATAATTTTGCGGAAATAAGACAGTTTACCAAATTGATCATGTTGTGATCGACCGATGCCCACACAGTTTCACCCAAAGAAAGAACAATTTCATCCGAAGGCCCTTTTAACTGCACCAATTGTAGAGGGATCAGTCTCCGTAGCATCACATATAGAAAACCATTTATCAACGATATGATTGGCTCCTAATAGTGTGGTTTTAGGCCCTGTAAGTCCACAACATAGGGACCATATCAAACCCGTTAGATTGAGCCGAATGACGATGGAAAACAATCTATACAGCACTAGTGGTACATTCAAACTACTACTTACATACCCTGCTGATATTGCCATCATTTGCATAACTTAGAGAGCTGTCACTGGTGCGCTCGTTAGTATTGGAACCAAATCAGCAAAAATGAGTTTAATCGTGAATGATGACACTACTAGGTATATTCTGTCAACTACCTTACGCAACATCAATGAATCGGTCACAGTAGATAGCTATGAAATTGTGGTAATTAAGGACCTTAAGAGTTAGTTGATGTTTGTTCGGCCTAAGAAGGTAAATGAGTTATATGGCCTTGTCAATAAACACAAAGGAGACTCTATATATAGTACAAAGAATCTTTAGCCAAGGTGTTTGCAGGGATGTTTGATCACAAAATTCTTCGATTCATTTTTGGTCCCATTTGCATTGACAGGGCTTGGAGCTACAGATTAAATAACGAAGTATGCTGGCTGTAGAGTCGCCTAAAATGGCCAGGACATGAAAGAACAATAACTCTACAAACCCAAGAGTCCTTGATTCTAAGTTACATGGACAACGCAGCAGTGAAAGACTTCGCCTTAAGTGGCCCACGGAAGTGGAAGGTGAACTCAATTAACTTGGAATGTGCAACTTTTTTTTTATAATTCCGCGCGCGTATCGAGGGGATATGAATAACCTTTTACCAGGGCGCGGGCGGGTGGTGTTATCGTTTTTTTTTTTTTTTTTTTGAAACTCCGGTGTAAGGTTTAGATATTTTTCCAGAGGTGGTTGTCAAACTGAAGCCAGTGCATCCTCAACCAGTGGGCCTTAGTACGTGATAGTTACTAGTTGTTTCGAGGATCTGCTTGAGAAGTCTATGCATATACCAGGGCCACCATGGACTGTAGCTCCATTGTATAAGTAAGTAAGAAAGAACTTCTCAGTTAACGTCAACGGAGTTAGTAGTAGCGTCAAGTCTCTTGATCTCGTTATCCTCTTTCAGAGATTATTTTTCAATATCAAGACTCAGGCCTTAATTGCAAGACTCGAATATTAATGTCACAATCGTTGATGATACATGTTTTTCGAAAAAAACAAAATGATTTTCGGGGACTATAAGGTTCCTAAACAGGCCTTATAAGACAGGTCAATCGATATCCAATAAGCACGACTGAGTATCGGTAAGAAGGATGAAAAGCTACGTAATATAGTTCTGTGATTCATACCGAGAAAGCAATCAGCGTCTTTTTGGATTATATTTGCCTATAAGAACAGGCTTCGCCAAGAAGTCTTGAGTTTCAGGCACACATGTATTGAGGACTCCTATTATGAGCTCCTCGACATAAATATATGATGAGTGGTCTAAGAATGATGCCAAAATCATCGTGTGTGATGATTAGTACGAGTACGTCAATATGTGGTACCACAATAGCTAAGTACAGCCAGCTTATCGACTTCGCGTCGGAGTCGGAGTGAAATAGCAAGTACTTCGTTTGGCAACTTGACACAAAACGGGACTGCAATAAAATGTTTGTCCGAACATTCCATGGTAAAGGTTAACAAATAAAAAAAAACCTTGTCCACTTCTGATTTAAAATCCATAAAATCCATTTCATTTACAATAACACGTTTACAATAAAGTTTGATCCTTTCACGTCAACGCTTTCTGCTTTGTTGTTCGCAGCTGTTGTTGTTCTTTGTAGCTGTCATTTTTGTCTTCATCTTAAAAGATCCATTTGCAACTGTTGTTTTGGTAGAGTTGCCAGTGTTTCGTAACCTTACACATGGGGCAAACATTAACTCTAATAACTACTCCGTTGTACCCAAACAACGAATACCACTTATGAAGCTAAGTCGTTATATGAAATCAATTGAAACCTATAGTCAATCAACTAATAAGTGATTAATAATTTACGAGTAGTTTCAGGAAGGGGGAAAAGTCCACCATCGACTAGATTCTTAAATACCAGCGGATTCTATTTCCAAATTGGAACTAATTACCTACATATTTGTTTAGGGCCGCCTATGACAGCACATGGGGTGAATAATTAAATGAAGCCATGTCCAGATTTTGGTATTCCTGGCAAAATAGGAAAAACCCAGTTGCTCTATAAAGGTCCACAATGATTTTATCGAGACATTTGATGTCAGAAAAGGCGAACATGGCCAGGCTTTTTGTCAGATGTTTCTAAGTATTGAAGTAAAACCAGCACTGATGAGTGTAGCGGCAAACTGGGGAAAGACGAAGTTCATGCTGTCGTCAAGAAAGGACATACAACATCGACGACTCACATCAAACGCCTCAGTAGACAGACTTAGCTTCGAAGTAGAACATTGTCTACATGAACCTATAGATCATTTGAAGAGATACTCTTACAAATTGCTGTTTCTTTTTCGACTCAGAAGACCACTGAATACCAAAGCCCTCTTTTAGACCATCAACATATAAAATATAATATGAATTGCTTCATTTCTTCTCTATGGCACGGTGACATGAACTCTATCAAACAAAACGATTGGTCGTTTCGATTCAAATCGGATTCGGGTTACTTACGATCCCATCGACGAATAGTAGAGTAAGAGACTTAACCAAAAACTATGAGGACTGTATAGTGACATAGATTTGGCTAAAAGAGTCAGAATTCATTGACCAAGATCGCTGAATCATGTAGAGCACTCCATCTCAGAATTTCTTCGAATCCGTCACCGAGGGAAAATATAGCAGTCAGAAACTAGAAAAACCTGTGAAGCAACATTGTATTTTGGTTGAATCCCAAATTCACACCGAAATGTAGTGCGACCTTTGAAAATAATTAGCCAGTATTGTGTAATTGTGACAAGCCTTACGATTTAGATATATGATAATTCGGAGAGTGGCTAGATTACATTCTGGAGGCCTTATTTTGAATGACACCATTCAACACGAGTGTTGCATTATTATTTCAATTCAATGGAAATGTATTTTTGTCCAGACGGAATGGAAATTCGATCGCTTCTAAACGCCTAAATTTGTCTCATAGAAAAAATAGAACACTGCTGGTAGAACACTGGTAGTAGAACACTCTTGGATAGACAAAGGGCAACTCAAAAAAATCGTACCTAGCAGCAAACAGCAGAAACATTTTAGTTCAATTTCGGAAGCATTTTCGAAATTTCTACAATTTTTCTAAATTACTTTGCCATTTCAAAAGTCGTTGAGGTACTAAACTTCAATTGGGAAATTCCATTTAACTTGAAAAAGTTTAATCGAATGGTACACTAGCTGAACTGGCTTCATATTAAAGCACCGAAGCATGCCCTGCAATTTGACCACTGTCACATCGTAACGACTAGGAACAACCATTTCTAAAATCACTTTATAAAATACCACTGCTGCATCGAAATAACCTGACCAGACACACCATCATCCATCCAAAGGCAAACAATGGCAAATGGTTTCACCATTTATGATGTCTGCTGCCTACAAAAAACCGCCTTTCAAGGCACAGAACAGACAGAGTGCGGGAAAGGCTACCATTGTCATGGAGCTGTATCTCTATGTTGTAGCGAGTTGCCAGTTATGGTCCTTGTCCCAAAGCCGGTAAAATCTTTTGATGGGCAAATGCCTTTTGCTTATTCGAGGTTATTACCATGCCTCATGCCATGGTAACAATGACAGTTGGGTGCTCTTTGCAGGGAATTCGATTTCCAGATACGAATTCCTGTTATTCGTGCGTGCAGCACACCGGGGTATTTTATTTTTCCTGTTCCACATCCTAAATTCATGATTTTGCCCCAGGTTTTTTTTTGTTTTTTTATTTTTGTTATTGTAGTTGTAGCCGATAAACGAGTATTAGAAATCCGAAATCCGGGATGATTCTATGGCATTCTCGAAGAGATGAGGATCGGAATATAGAAAATTCCAATGTTATCCTACTCACACAAGCCCATCAGACACATATTTCTTGGAATTTTCTGTGTGTGAATGTTTTGTGTGGCATTTGCGGCGAGGTTGCATTATTACATCCGGCATCTGCAAATTTGGCAGCAATCAATTTCCGGTTCTTAGAAGATATATATTGCGTTTGGAAAATGAAGCACCAATAGTCAATACGTTTTGAATTATGAATGTTTATACACTTACATAACATATGTATAATAGGTTCGGATAGTAATTTCCTTTGACTTGGGATACGAGTAGGTTGTGAAGATATTTTTGTAATGAATAGTTGGAAATGGATGGAATTAGATTTTATGACAAATTTTTTTTGAATTTGGGTATGAGGTGCGAAAAGAAAATGCAAAGATTGCCTAATAAGGATAATTTTTGATTAACCCAACATATATCGTTTGGCTATTGCCTTTATATGGGAAACCAGGGTATTATTGTGGTTCCGTATCTACTGAGAGTTTTCATCATTTCCCGGTATCGTTGTATTTGAAAGAGATATTAGACAAAGGTCTGAGGATCGGTCATGTTGAGTTAGGTTTTGTTAGATAATCGCTTTCCGAACAAATTCATGAAGCAAATATGGCTTATGAAAAAGCTGACGGTATTCACAACATTAAATAGGAGGATATTTATTGGCTTGGAATTGCAGATACACAGTGGTCTGGTCCTCACTTTACAGCTTGGTTGACTTTAACCAGCTCTCTATCAGGCGACTAAATTAAGTACATTGTACTGTCACTGAGAAAGACTTGTACATATAAGTCATTACTTCTGTAAATAAAATGTTAAATTTCACTAATGAGAGGTTTTCATCATTTCTTACGAAATCATTTTATCCCAGCTTGGTTAGTTGGACCAAATTGGTTCTATCTTATTTCTAAAAACGTCATTAGCACTTCATTTCCTTAGCTGGCTTCCGGTTCTTGAAAACGGCAGCGTTCCTTACTTCACAGGTGCGGTGTCTTAAGTTCTCCAGAGCAAACGCTCTCAGACTATCTTCGAAGCAGATTGGCACCAGAGAAGGTATAGCTGCTATCCCCAGTGCCGCACTACAAAGGTCTTCTTTCATTTGCGTTCCCTACCTTATGTATGTAAGATTGCTCCTTGTCAATGCAAACGGGTCTAAAGATCATGCCCAGTATCCTTCCCTGAAAACGACAAAGTAATACATCATCACCTTTCGACAAGGTCAAATTCTCTACGCTATAGAACAGTACCGGGATGATAGGAGTCTTGTTTAAAGCCAGTTTCGTCTTACGAGAGAGGATTTTGTTACGCAACTGTCTCCTGATCCCACACAAATAGCAATTGTTATGAATGCAACAAGGTGGACAAGGTCCTTATGTACCTCGAAGTTACAACTGCCATTTTCTGATAACAACATGCCTGTTTCCGCCATAATGCTTTTAATATCTTCATTGATCAGCTGATCCTCGTATGGAAGTAATTTTGTGGACTTGAAAGAGGTCGTGCCTCTTATGTTGGCCAATAATTATTTCAATAGCGGTGTTAAAAAAATCACGTGTCACCTTGTTCAAATCTTTTTTGATTTTAAGTTTTTACCGACCTTGATGAACCAGCGAGGATTATCCATAGTGCACAAGCTGATAAGTCTGGAAGGGATGTCAAATCAAGACATGGCATTGTGTAGTCCATCATTAAACACGCTCCCATATTCTCGGATTTAAAGTCCATTTTTAATGTATGTTGAGGGTCGATTTGAAATTCTCCGGTTTTTCAAAGATCTGGAGTAGTGTCAATATTTAATAGATAACGGACTTTACAGGCCTGAAGTTGTTCTACAATTATTAGTTTGAAAGCCATTATTGCTGTTACGATGGGGCTAGATGGGGCTAGATGGGGCTGCGTGTATTCGGGTAATTATTGCTATTTCCATCTGCACAGATGGATTAGGTTGTTAACGATATGTTGCTTGTTAGTAGCTTTAATAGTCCTACCATTGAGTCCTTATCGGACAGTAACAGTATGCTTTATACCGAAGTTAACTGCACGGTCGACAAGGGCTTCTTCATGTAGAAGAGCATTAAAAGTGTAGTTGAGCTTCATGTTCTCTAAAGCGCAGGCTGTGAAATAGAAAAAATGAAGGAAGCTGACTTGTTGACTGCTTAAACACACCATCCAACGAAGCTAAGTATTTGAGTTTGATAACAAATTTTTTGGTTCAAAATATTTTGATGGAAATCCCTAAAACGCTGTACAGTAGCTTTCGATTTAAACGGATATGATTAGACCAATTGTATCCTCTTTGTTAACGAAATTAGCTTTCAAGAAAATACTGCACTGGTACTTTGCCAACGAACGGCTTATCTCGGCTGCATGGGATATTCTCGAGCGCTCCAAGCACTTCTTTGGATGCTTTCCTTCCCTTATCTTGTTATTCATATTGTGGGCTGAACGTAGTATTCAGTTTAAAAAAAAAAATTGTTTTTGGTTCAACACACACTTGAGTTCGGATGACCATGAGATTGACTGCCTTTTGATTCTGGTCATATGGACATGTTATCTGATGAAATGACCCCAGGATATCTTTTATTGCGAAAGTGAAAAATCGACTTTGTTGTGCCCAAGAATGATTTATGTTACAATGGATGACCACTGAACTATATTTTAGAGAGGGGTTCATGGTAAGAGTATCAGGGCATTGTATTTAACGTCATGCTGACTTCTCAGTTCCAGATAATTCGAGAATGCAAGGTTTTTCTATACACAGTCGGAAGACTGAGTTTTCTGAATATTTTTTGGTTCCCAGGTCACAATGAGACAGGAAATTAAATTGATAATTTATTTATTAGACAAGATTTAGATGGAAGTTTCTCAAAACCCGAACTTGCATTAGGAACAGCCTGCCCCCTTAGTTAGCGCTTCTAATCTCAATGAGTTCCATTGACTAGTTGTATGTTTGAGTGCTTTGTTCTGATAGGAAGAAAAGAAAACTTGCCTTACCTATGAAGCAGTTGTTGTATCTTCGGCTTTCTAAGAAATCGACAAGCGCTTTCCATTGCCATTAAAGATCAGTACCTGTCTATATCTACCCTGAAATTCTTATCGTACATAGAAGGTCTTTTTTTATCAGTCTTGATATGACTTGAAATTCGTTGATTTTTTTTAGCGATTGACAGAATAAAAGCTTAGAAAGCTTTGGATTCTTATCAAGAACGTTACAGAGGACATTATTTCAGAAGGTGTATATTTTAAATAAATTTAAAGGTGATTCCATATCGCTTCTATACATGAGTCACATAGAACAATGCACAATTTTGTGCTTCTATTCTTAGTGAGTTAGTGTCAGATTGGTCTTCTAGTAAAATACGAAAATTTTGATTCGATCACTGGGCTTTCCCATATCTTTAAGCTCGTAGAGCCCGTTGACCATCTCTTTCCGACACCTTTCTTCTGAACTAATACTCCTGCCTGTCTTCTGTTAATGTTTTCAGATTTTCATCTCTCGATCATACTTGAACTAAAGACACTTTAATGGAGTTGGCTGATATGTATTGAACATAAATATCGTTATTGCTTCACTAACTTGATAGGCACCTGACATAGGCACTCTATGTAGACCATGGCCATCAAAATTTACCTTCCATTTATAGTCAATCAATCGCTATCCCAGTTTGTATTAAATGAAAATTGTTTTTGCTCTCCAAACAACAATATATCTCCATTTTCCATTGAATCGGTTATTGTGAACATAAATATCCAGGATCGCCCACTTCATTACTACTTGGAACCATCACGCATTCGTAACATCCCACAACAAACGATTCAATATGCAATTAGAAGTAATTATCTTGCTGATATAGGATATGCCAGAGAGTAGAACCCATTAACCGGGAAAATTCTAATGTGATTGATGGACACTTAACCAGTGAATATATGAATAGTACAACGACAACACATCAACTCGAACCATTAATTAGTTACCCGATGAATGCAAACGTTTATAAGACATCTTTAAGGATCAACACTAGCAGAAGGATAACACTAACTAAGCACGTAATCCAAAAAGTGAAAATCACAACTGGCGTATTAAAAGTTTATTTAAAGTTGTTTATAGTTAAAATGAAAACAAAATTATGCAAATGAGAGTGCAAACTTTCTAACAATTTTATACTCGTAAACAAAATTGTATTTTATTCAATGATAACTAGAGAGGAACTTTTATTATAAGTCGGAAAACCTTCCTTAGTAAATTCATTGAAATAAAAACAGAGAAAAGACAGGATGTTCTTTGCTAACATCCGGAATAGTTAATGAAGTGTTTTCAATTTCGGAGCTTCGGATTATCTTTTCAATTCCTTAAGCACATGTGCTTCAGTTTGGGAAATATTTGAAAAAAAAAAAATTGTTCCGTCATTTTTAGCTAACAGCTAGGAAGAATACACGCATTTTTATGGAAGGTGACGCATAACCCAGTCAATCGCAGAAGAAATTTATGGGTTTCCTTACGTAAATAATTTGTATAACAATACATATGTAATTGTTTTGTTCTTGTAAAGAAGGGTCTGTGCCCAATTCAAATAAAAATATCTTTACGTACGTATCTACCACTGCTTCCTGTTTTTTTTTTTTTTTTTTTATACATCTGTACGCGAGTAAAACCGCTTCTGTACCCCTATACGAATATATGAGAAACTCGGTTTAGTAACAAATCTCCATAAACGAAAAAAAAAAAAGATTCCGGTCAAAAAATATCACCATAATCGCATTAAAACTTTTATAAGAAATATTTCTTATTTGATTTTTTTTTTAACATCTCACTGTTGAACACCGTTATTGGAAATGTGCTCTTTGATATTTTACAACAACACATCTGTAATAGCACCATCAGAGGATGTCGGCTAAGAAATAGAACAATTTTATAAAAAAACTTGCAAATCAATTTAATTCGGTAATTTTATTGAAAACAGCCATTAATTTTTCAGACATGGGCCATTGAAAACACTGTATCAAAGTTAAAAGGGCTATAACAAAAAAAAAAAATAATTTTTGTAGTTAGAACCTACAAGGGAATTCGGAAAATTGTTGAATGTTCAACTAAAATGGTTCGGAATGCAATTTTATACCAACCGAAGGAAGAAACACGTGGTAGAAAGCCAGTAATGTCGCCTCATGAAATAAAACTCATAGTAAAACTCGCTAAAAAGCAGCCTTTAAATCAGCTGTACAGCTCAAACGTGAACTGGTTGTATCGGCCAGTGTGTCGGAAATTGGGGGAAGTTAATTTGAATGCATGGAGGCCAAGAAAAGTTCCACTGCTGAGACCTTGTCATGTCGCAAAAAGATTGTCGTTTGCAAGGAACCACATCGATCGGACAGCTCAGAGGTGGAGGACTAACAAATGCAAGATCGTGTAGTTTGGTGGTATTGAGTCTAGTTGCTATGTAAGAAGGCCCATAAACAAGAAATTCAACCCAGCTTATACCTTAAAAACAGTAAAACACGGCGGTTGCAAGATAATGGTTTGGGTATGTTTTTCCTACCATGGTGTTGATCCAATATATTGACCAACACTTTTATGTAAAAATTATGGAGGAAGTTATGTAGGCATTTGCTTCTAAGGAAATGCCGTTGAGGTGGGTCTTTCAGCACGAAAACGACCCCAAACATAGCAGCAAAACAGCTTAAAGGTGGTTCGAAGAAAAACAGGTCAATGTTACGGAATGGTCACCTCAGTCTCCAGACTTAAATCCAGTGGAAAATTTATGGGCCGATGTAAAAAAAGGAGTTTCGGAGCAACAACCGAGTAACATTAACGACCTTTGGTCAACAATTCAACGTTGCTGGTATGCCATACCCTTGAAGAGGTGTCAGTCATTGGTCGATTACATACCACGACGCTGTTATGCAACAAACTATTGAATATTCAATAGCTATATTTATTACTTAATTACAGAGATAAAAAGAAGTGGTGCTATTTTTTTGATTGCACAACCACGGCGTTGTTGTTCGAAAATTGCATATAATAAAAATAACCGCTATTATTGTGAAGGTTTTTAATTAAAATATTGCAGACCATATTTCGATTAATAGTATTTTATTGTCAAATTTGGAAAAAAAAGAACTAAATATAAAATTAAGCTCCTAAATACTAATAACACACTCTTGGTGCTATTTTTTTGACCGCAGCTGTGCATGGGTGGAGAGCCAACAGCTTTTATAGAACTTGATTCATCCCTTAAATTATGTTGCATAACAGGTTTCAAGTACTTCTAAAATTCAAACGTTTTCAAACAATAATGTTGTAAAAAATCTTCAAAAGTAGAAACGAGGTATCATTATAGGAAAGGGCGAGACTTTTATGTCTTTTAAGAATGAAACATAGGCTCGAAGAACTCGAAATGACGATCAAATCAGAGAAAATTTACAATCTGAAGCGGTGGTACACACCGATCACACCGTGAATCACGCGGATTTCAACATGTTAAGCGTTCTGGCTTGATCCTCAAAACAGAGCCTTGTTCCTTCGAATCTGGAGGGTGTAATTCAAACATCATCTTTGCTGGAGCATTATTGTTAATTCTATCGATGTTGCAGTGCCAGGATAGTCAACGTGGTCAAATAAATTCACCAACACCAGCAGCCAATGACAGCAATTCTGCCAAGGTTACTGAGCTACGCTCTACTACATGTCAGTCACTTACCTATCTTCGATTTTATCAACTAATCTCAAGCCTTTAGCATTGAAACTCTATTTTACACAGTAACTTGAGGACAACAAATCTCAATTCATAAATCACCTTGAAGAAGGTAATGTTCAACAAAACATTCAATTCCAATTATGGAGTCTCAAAAGCATCTGGAAAATACCAATGAAAAACTCAAATTGACCATCTTTGAGACTTGATATCTTGAAAAGATTGTCGTTACAGTACGTTTGGAGGTACTTGAAAAGACACCTGAACCGATTTACTGTTCTTAACTTAATAGTGAAGTTCGCTCTCTAAAGAAAAAAATTCATATATTACAATAGGAAGTGAAAAGTTCTCCACTCTTGTCATTCTACGTGGTGTTCCAGCAAATGCAAATAAAAATATAAAAATTTATGTAGCCGTTCTACGACATTATGCACCTCACAACACAAATCTTCCGCGCAATAACCAAAACTAATGCAGACGGTCCAGCAATCATAATAAAATTTGCCTCGGTGGCAGATAAAATTAGATTGCTGAAGTCCGACAACTTTGCGTATTAAAAAATAGAGAAGTCGTTTTGTTTGTTATAAAATCACCAAATATCGTCCCATCGCTAAACTCTCGCATGTATGCAAACTCTTTAAGAGTATTTTGTATGAATCTGTAAGCTTCCAATCCAAATCACTCAATTACCCCGAAGGGTAGGCCAACCACCACAAACCTTGTTGAATTCATACCATTTGCCCTATCAGACCTAGAGAATAGTAACGAGGTCAGTGCAAGACCTTCGATAAAATATTTTATCGAATAATACTTTTTAAATTGTCTGCCGTCGGCTTTGAACCCATACTGTTAAAATGGTTATCCTTATACCTGTTCAATTTCTACCCACCACTTGAGTTCTACAAGGCAGCCATCTAGATCCGTTTCTTTTTATATAAAACATTAATAATCTCGAAAGGATCATCAAATACACGTCTGTCTCCTCACCCCATGACTCCTTCCTCTTTCAACTAGACCTTGACAGTTTTTGGAACTGGTGCCTCAACAATTGTTTGTAACTTTATATCGCCAAACTCCAATCAATCAAGTTTTAACATAAGCGGAACCAATCTTCTCTTCGACTCTACCATTTCCACAACTAACCTATCTCCTCCGCTTATATTTATTTGGGACGATAGCATTTTGTGTGATAGAGAACTCAACTTCCGTTTGCGTACGGATGAGATAATCCTTAAAGCTAGTTAAGTGTAGTTTCCATATCGATGTTTTTCATATCTCGAGAATTGAAAGCATCCCATGCTGTTTTCTTCTCTGAAATGATCCTTTTATTATCCCCCCCCCCCCTTCCAAAATCATCACAACCTTATTAACTAAACACCCTTGAGATACGCCCGACTTTCTCTTAATAAATCGACTACTTCAATCACGTTGAATGCGCGTTCCTTCGCAACTCTATTTTCCTCATCATATTTTCCTGACCATCTCAATCTACGTACTCAATCGTCCCTTTTTATACAAACACAACACACCTCCTATGACGCGAAAGAAGTTATATTCTGTATGCTACGAAAGATAAATTCAAATCTTACCGTCTTTGACTTTAACCAAACCACTCCCTGCCTCAAATTCGATCTTCTGCACCAACCCTAACTTTAAGTTTAGGTTTAAGTCTAAGCCGAATAAAAGGGGGCCTTCGTCTCTACTGTAAAATGTTGGGTTGCAATCTGACGTGCAGGCTCATCGCAATGAAAATCTTTCTACACCCAATAATACGATCTATCGAGTTCTGTGATCACCCAAGGTGGGAGAGTATATGAGGGGCATTCAAAAACTAAGGTGAGTTTTGAAATTTCTTGGGCAATGTACATTTGATTTCCGATTTTTTTCTTTTATTGTACTGTGTTGGTACACATGTTTCGAACATTTGCTCATAGTTTATAGCATACTTAGTTTGCTTCTGACAGATAGACGTGATTTGGTGCGATTATTATTTCGATTATTAAAAAAAATAAAGAAAATAATTTGCATCAAATTTTTGGTGAAAAAAATGGAATCAAATGCTCTTTAATACTTGAATTGTTGACAGTGGCATACGGTGAGTCTGTTCCAAGGATAAAAAATTATTTACAAGTGCACAAACTCTTCCGAGATGGCCGATAAGATGACAATGCCGAAATTCGATCTATAATCCGCAGCAGATCAACAAAAGATGATAACGACGAAGCTGCCAGAAAAATTGTTTTAAAAAATCGTCAAATTACCACAAGAGAAGTTGTTGAGAATATTGGCAGATGGGCTGTTTTGGGCATAAGACGTGTAACAGGAGAAGTTTGTTCCGAAACTTCTTAATTTTGATCAGAAGAACCATCGTCAATGACATCAATGATAATTATGACTTGCTGAAAAGGGTCGTAACTGGTAACAAATGGTATTTTGTTTTTTATAACAACTTATTCAATATATTGTAACATATTAAATCTTATAAGAAAATTATCTCCAATGTATTATCACTTATCACTTAAAGATTGTAAGGTCTATTATAAATGTTGTTTTTATATTTTAATTAATACAAAGTACAAATACATTTAGTGGTTTGGCTTAATGGAAGTTTGGGGCTCTACAACTTCTAAAACCATGAAAAATGTTTCTCTCGAAAATATAGTACTCAATACCTGCTCTGAATTCCTTTTTTTTTTTTTTTTTTTTGTACGCCAGTTCGCTTCATATAGCAGGACTCTTTTAAATCATGCATTTCACCAGCCGAGCTAAGACTTATGAGACATGAAACCGAAGTAACAACGGTTTTCTAGTTTTATCTCCTGAGGTAGATAAATTCCTTAACCATTTTGAATTTACTATTGTTAACCGTGATCGTCCCAGGTGGTGGTACAGTGTTAATTAAAGATAATTAACGAGTTGGATTAAGTCATATTTATTGTAAGACAGTGTTCTTAAGACTAAATTGACAATGCTTAACGCTAACAGTCTGACTGATGTGTGACAGCTTTGTATTACTGTTAATGAAAGCTTTAGTTACAGAAGAGCACTAATAACATATAGGCTAATGCTTTTTTGTCTGTTAACGACATGAATTTAGATTTGACCTCATTCATTTCAAGGACAATTCGTTTCGCCTATACTTCAGTTGCTGCGAAAGCTTCTATGATGGCACGCTGGGAGCGACTGATAATATCTAGGACGTCTACTTATCCCAGCAGCTAAACAGATTTATTTGAGCACCCAACACCCATGCCTGGTTGATGATTTGGCGCTTGCGTTCTACGAAAACGTCACCTACATGTTTCGGTAGGCCGACAATCTTTTTGTTCTTCAACTTTTCGATAGCTGAACCTAGTTCTTCTGTAGGTATAAGGAGGGCACTGCTTTTTCATTGACTGTAAATAAGTTCTGTTTAAATACATCTGCTTATCCCTGTTCCTGTTGCTATGCTCTTTAACACTTCTCTGTCGTATTTATTTTAAAGTTAGGTTGATATGACCTCTTTTTAGTAAACATCCCATGGAGCACTAAAGGAATAGCAACAGAATTTAAGTGGATGGCGCAGGAATCACACCTTTAAGCGAGTAATAAATAAAACACTATACCAACAAAAACGTTAGAGAGCGCCCGATCACGCCATACATCCTGGCTAACGCCAAAGGCAAAAACACCAAACATAAGCAAAACAAATAAAAAAACTAAGGAAATGATGAAAGTGTAGATGCGAATTGTTCGTTTTGACTACCCTGGGATACGGAGTCGTAAGAGGAACACCATTGACACAATGGTAAAACGAGGTATTCAAGACAGGACTATGTCCGGAAGGCGTTAAAAAGCAAAACACGCAACTCGTTAAAATAAAATTTATTTTTTGGGTCAAAAGTAACAACTTCACCTTTTCTGATTGATGTCCTCTATTAGGTGTTACATGGCCCTCAACTTAGTATAACAGGTGTTTATTTCTTAATCCATTACCAGTGGATCTGAACTTTAAGAACTTTGACGTGGTCTACTATCTACCTATTTGTAACAGTATAAATGTCAATCACGAGGTTTCCTTAGGCTTTCGCTTATCTATTCCAATAACATAAACCAGGACAATAATATGGTGTTTATTGGGCCATAAATCAGATTAAAAAATTGCGGATTTCCTATATCTGATAGTACGGTAACGGTGGGTAAAAATATTATTGTACAACTTAATCACCCTGAAAGTACTCAAAGCAACAGAAATTTGAGGCATTCTTCTTAAATGGAAAACAAGGGACCTTACCCTAGTTCAGCAACAACGAATCAAACAAAATTATTTGAAAAAAATAGCTTCGTTGTAGCACTCAATTTTAAGTTACAAACCTCGTGTTGAAAGCAACACAGAATTCACAGAACACAACTTGAAGAATTAAGCACGTTACACTTACCATCGAAAATATACATGAAGTTAGGAAGTCACGAGGGCTTAAGCTCGGAAGACATGTAACATACAGAATACAGCAACAGAAATGATTTTACAGATAAATGAGCTGATAGCTTTTCCACTTCATAACTGCTCATAAAGTAAGAAAATAACAGATTACATCATTAAATTAAAAAAAAACTGAAATTTTATTTACGTCGGCCATAGAACAGAACAACTTCTTTGACCCAAAGGTTAAGACAAAAAAAAAAAAAAAAAAAACATGATGTCTGTCAGCACCGAAATAAAAAAAAAAACTTTTTCAAATGAATTAGTGAAAAAGCTGCTAAAAGTATTAAAAGGCAATTATTTTGCATCCACCCTAAGGGCTTATCTATCAGATGTACTCGTATTATGTGCTCAGACAACATTTATCATTCAACTAGTACGAGTAATTGGTACAAGTGTTTTAGAGTTATGGGCAAAACTTCTGTTCTTGTTTGAATATTGTACATAACTCCTTAAGCTAGACACCATAACGCGAAACGGATTTTTCTAATTTATTCAAAGGACCAAAATTACAGCGAGAACATTCATTCAGTTGTTGATATTTCGTGTTAGGAGACCCAAGTCGAGATACTTATTTATTTTGTTGTCCTAGTTTGAAATATGAAGTTAAGTGAAGGAGCGACCGCAGTCAAAGGCATGAGGATGAATAGATTAAAATGCTTTCGTTTGCGAATTCATATCTCAAATTGATTATTTGGATACTTGGGTCCATTAAAGAGCTAAAAGGGGGCCTTGTATGATACCTGAATAAATAATGAATTTAATCACAGAGAATAGGACTTAAATTTGATACGGGTGCTGGAGAATGAAGAGATTGAGAAACCTTTAGTTTTTGAAAAAAGCAACACTCAAATACAACGAAATTCTTTTCAAAAACAATTTATTCTCCTTATATATTATATATCCTCAAATTGTGCCTTCATAGAAAAAATGTACCCTTAGGCAATTTTACGGCTAAGATGAGCTTGCGGTGCATTTATATCTAATGAGACAGGTGGTCCTTGTTCTGTATACGTGATCTGGTTCATATGTTTTTTTTTTTTTTTTTATAATTCCACCCATGCACAAAGGGGATATAATTACCCTTTTACTGGCTTTTTCTCCAGGGCGCGGGCAGGTGGTGTAGAAGTTTAAAACTCAGGTGTATTAGGTTTCGATATTTTTCCCAGAGGTGGTTGTCAAACTGGACGGGACGAGCTAGTACATCCTCAACCAGTGGATCATAAGTACGTGCTAGTTGTTAGTTTGTTACATTTAGCCCAGCTAGAAACCACTCCAATATCAGTGTTATGCCCTCATGTCAGAGTTGACGCCGACGGGACTTACATATAACTACATACAAATTCCATGAAAAAAATTTTTCAGAGAATTGCCTCGTACGGGATTCGAATCCGCGACCCTCTGCTTGAGGAGTCTATCCATATACTACTACACCACAGCCACCCCAGGTAGAGGTACAATACCTTACCGTATCCTTCTCCATTCTATAATTTTTTTGTCAGAGCACGTCGGTTTTGGGAGTCTAATATATGGTTGTTTTCAGAAATATTCTAAGTATCGCAGGCTAGAACATCGACACAATGGCTGGCAAAAGCTTCGAAAAATGTGTTGTGAAATGGTGGAAACATAGCACCTATGAACAAGAAATTTGGAATATGAATAGCTTCTAGGCACCGGAAGTAGGCAGTGAGCAGTCGGAAAAAAAGTGATTGTCCCAATGTCGGTGAGTAATACTGACAGACTTTTTCGTGAAGAAACAATAAAAAAAACTGCCATTAGACGCGAAAATGATCTAGCACAATTTAAATAAGGAAAAATGTAGTGCAAATATGCTTCTCTGTGTCTCAGAAAGCCCTCTCCTTACTTACTTACTTAAGGTAACGCTATAGTCTGGGGTAGACCTAGACTTCAACCAATAAGCGTTTGTAGCTTATCAAGCTAAGTTGATAGAGGCTCCTTTCCACTTGCGTGGAAAAGTTTGATGATGGGATTTTCTGACCTGGATTCACACTTATATGGACCAATGAGGTTGTCGACGTACAGCTTCCAGCGTTTACACAAGTTTGCGTAGTTCAGTTCCCTTCTTGAGGATCGGACAGATAATGCTGAGGTTCCATTCATTGGGTATATTTTCGTCTGAACATATTTTACAAATAAGTTGGTGTATGTTCCTTACCAAGTCATCCCCTGCTAATTGTTAGTCTACATCGTCCAGGTTAAAAGGTTTATTCTGCCTGACAGCGGTATTTGGTTCGTCATCGCCGTTATACAGTCTACGGAAATGTTTTATCCAAATCCTCAGTATCGACTGCGACTCTACTACGTCTCCACAGACTTTCGTTACGATTTTATGCCCGTGACATGTTTCTTTTAAAATTTATCATCTCTTAATTTCCTCGACCGCGCGCTTCCTGTGCTCATTCTTTTTTCTTCTGAGAAGTCTGTGCTCGCTTTTTCTTTTATTCTTGTTGAGCTCGTGACCACTTCTAGTTCTAGAAAAGCATGTGCTTTTTGGCACTCTCCGTCAAACCAGGGTTTTCCTTGTGGTAGCCAAGTGAAACCCTGCACATTACAGGCAGCATCTCTGATGTTTTTTTGGAAATTTGGCCACTGCTCTTCGATACTTGATACTCGCTTCGCCTGCGGTGGTTTTCCGCAGGCTATTCTTTCCGACAGTACTGCTAAAGATACCTTCTCTTTCTGGTTTTGTATTAAAATCGCCGAGGATAGTTTTAATGTCATAGCTAGATCACTACTCGTGACTTTTGTCCAAGTACATGGGTAGAAGCTCTCTTTGGTGTCGTAATCTTTCTCCTGTGTGGGTGCATATAAGGCTAATATTGAAAAATTTAGCCGTAATAGGGATTGTTACGAGTCGCTTGTTCACATGAAGACTTCTTGCCTCTAACAAATGCCGCAGTTTTTCATTTTAACATTCCACGTGCAGATCGTTGTCTTCGTGTCTTTTGCAGGGGTTACCAACAGTGTAGTATCCGTCCGTATTCAAGGCTTGTTGTTGCTTCGTGACGTTGTTTTTCTTTGATCAGGCAGTTACCCTGTCGGCACAACCTCCAATCAGAGAATTCCATTGTAAATACCCCTAGAATCTAGGGTCGGTTAGACCAAAGCCAGTTACCCGTTCGGGGATGCGAGCGCTGCCGTTGGTCCAATAGGGGCTCACCCGCCACTATCTCCTTTCCAAAACCCTAACTTAGTCTCGAAAATCCTTACTGGCCTGAGTTCCAATATGTCGGAGTAGCCTGGATAAGGTTTTATTTGTTTTATTTTGGGATTTAACTTCACCGTTGATTCCATCTGGGGAATTTATCCGCTATTCCGTTTGTAGTACTGATATTTTGGTCCGCTGATCAGCACTCGCGCTTGTTAGTTTGGCAAGTCGAGTACGGGTGGACATCGACCAGTACCCGATGCTTATCATTTGGGTATAAAATAAGCATAAATGATGTACAGAAATAGTTACAGCACTGGATATCAGGAGGCTGACACCTCTCAGTATCTATACTATTTTACAGCTCCCAAACACCCAAAACCCTCTCCACATAAATAAATAACACAGGGTAGATAGATGAGACACTAGCTCTATGGAATAAAGGGCGAGTCTACTTTCAAAAGACTCGTTCAAAGGCAATAATTATTTATGTAGTTAAGATTATTTATTCAATTAATGTCTTTTCAACTGACAATGCCGTCTGCCTATTGACTTTAATTTCATTTATTTATTTAGAATATTTCGTTTATCGTTTAACTTAATTGAAACCCTATAATAATTGTGACTTTCTTATTAATTTATTAATAATCTTTGAGTTTAGGTTTCTTAAATAATTAAATATAAATGTACTCTTTCATTATCTCTGTCCCCATTAAACGTCCATCTCTCGTTTCGGCAGTTTCTTCCACCTCCATTTTAGACTGACAACGAGCAAAATTCACAAGCAGCAATATTTGGCCAGCCGACTAATCATCATTCTCAGTGTTTCCGGTGAATGAGCCAGAAGCACAACATCGTAGGCAAATAGAACTGCTTTGCTTAATACACCAACATATTGAACACCACCTTGTAAACTATCGACAATATCCTTAATAAGGGGTGCAGATAAGACTGAGCTTAAATAACTTGCCTTAGTCTATTTTTCGCTTCAAACCACTCCTTTCTATCGGTAAGCCTATTTATTGTCTCCGACGTTATTTGTGCATCCAAGACATCATTTTCCCGACCTGGATCTGCATAATGATGCTCATATAGGGTAATTCATCGTGAAGTTTGATTTTCAATAGGCTTTTTTGACAGATCACGCGTGACTCCTATCAAACTGCTTTATAATTTTTGTACAGTATCATTTGGCAAGTCATCATGGAAAGACTCATACCACAACAGTGTCTCCAAATTGTACGGTTGTATTACGAAAATCAGCGTTCTGTGAGAAATGTTTTTCATGCGATTCGAGGAACTTACGGTGCGCATAATCAACCTACTAAAACCACTTTTACCAATACAATTCGCAAATTTGAGTCCCAGTTTACATAAGTGAATGATACTCGACCAGTTGGACCACATCTAGCACGTGGTGATGAGACTATAGCAGCTGTAGCTGAGAGTGTACGCGAAGACCGTGACGAATCGATTCGTCGTCTTTCAGCAGCTTGGCTTGGCGTATTCGACAACTTGGCGTATTTTACGTGAAGATCTCGGCCTAAAAGCATACAAATTTCAACTTGTGCAAGAATTGAAGCTAGGCGGCTTGAATTTGCATCGTATTTTTAGTGAATGAACCCTGGGAAAACTCAATGAAAATCCGGTGTTTTATCGTGAAATTTTGTTCAGTGATGAAACCCATTTCTGGCTCAAGGGATACGTTAATAAACAAAATTGCCATATTTGAGCTGATGAGCAACCCGAAGAGTACCAAGAGCTACCATTACATCCATTAAAAACAACGGTATGGTGTGATTTATAGGCTGGTGGAATCATTGGTCGATATTTCTCAAAAATGAGGCAAATCAGAATGTTATCGTCAATGGTAATTGTTATCGCACCATTTATGTACTTCCTGAAATTCAATGACATTGTCTCGGTGAGCTCTGGTCTCAATAAGACGTCACTACGAGCCATACAACGCGTGAAACAATGGACTTGTTGAGAAATCATTTTGGTGAGCACTTCATTTCACGTTTTTCTACGGTAAATTGGCGGCCTAGATTGTGCGATATCACACCTTTGGACCAATTTCTCTGAGGATATGTAAAGTCTGAGGTCTTCAGGAATAAGCCAGCTACGATTGACGCTTTGAAAGCCAACATTACTCGTGTTATCCGCGAGATACCAGTCGCTATGCTCGAACGAGGAGCCCAAAATTGGACCTTCCGAATGGAACACCTCAGACGTAGTCGTGGCCAATATTTACATAATATCATTTTTAAGAAGTAAATGCCATGAATTATTCTTTTAACCAATAATAAAAATTTTAAGCTTACTTTCAAATAAGCTCACTATGAATCACCCTATATAAGCCGTCTTTTTCACTTCATAATTTTGCCTTGCCAGTAAGATAGCGAAACGCCAAAAGTGTGGGGAATATTGGGGATATATGCGAGTCCTTAAGTGAAGACCGCAATTAATTGATTCCGCCGAATTTTGCGCTAATTAGGCTGTATTGAAGATTTTTTGAAGGATTTTTCACATAAAAATCATCCTCATTGACGAGGCATGTTGATGAATAAAACAAATTTGTTCTGAAATGTTTAAAAATCCTCAATAATGGATCCGCCAAAGTCCCAATTCTAAAAATTATACCAACAAGGTACTGGTCTACCATCAGTCTATTCCTATTAAATCTTAAATGTCAGCAGTCTCAGACCTTGACATAAAAATGGCAGTGCTTATCAAAAAAAAGTTGGGGAATAAGTTCACGTGTGCTTTGAAAGGTACTCACTATTTCAGATATTCAGTTTGACTAAGTATTTTTATGAAAATCGGAAAAATTTGGTGTCGATCGTTTACTACATAAATATTTCCTTTAGAAAGACAATACACTCTCGCAAATTAAAAACGAGTTGACCATGAAATTTTGGGAAGCTGAACTTAAACGTGGCCGTACTATATTAGGTGACAATGAGTATTTATGATTTACAAAAATTGCAAGAGCTATTTACCAAATGGTTTTATATAACCGTCGAATTAAGGTAAGAAAGGTAGCAGCGGCTATAAACTTGTCCAAACCACGTCTTTGTCACATATTGAATCAAAATTTATTTAAGTATTCGAAACCTAACCAACTTTCTCCGGATAAAAACGTTTTCGAAAAAACATTATAATATTAATATATAATAATATAACAAATCAGAGTTTTGGAACTAAACAAAAACACAGTCAAAATAGTGGACTGTCTGGGAGGAATTGTCTCTTAAAATGCCAAAGGCTCATCCTTCGGTTGCTTAAGTTATGGGATTGTTTTCTGTGATAGTCATGGAGTTTTCTTAGTCGATTATCTTGGAAAAGGAAAAACCGTTATTCGATACTTGGTACTACGCATCATGACTTGATAGGCTGAAGGAAAACTGCCACATTTGCAGAACAAAAAAATTTTTTTTCACCGAGACAATTCACTGTCTCTTCAGCGGTTTTCTTGGAAAAAATCTTCTATTTGAATTGCTTAACCACCCTCCTTACTCATCAGATTCAGTACTTTGCGACTTTTTTTTTTTTGTTTCCTAGCCTAAAAGTTGCGGTCGAAAGACAGAGATTTTTGTTAAATGAGGAAGCCATCAATTTCATCTTTAGCGTAAAGACACGCCAAATACTATTTGGACGGCTTGAAGAGAAGGGAACCTCACTGGGAGAATTGTAAGGACTTGCAAAAATGTCTTGTTTCTTTGTTAGTTCGTAAACCTTTCAGACATACCTATGGTCTAAACATATACTGCATAGGAACTTAAGACGAAAAAGCAAACCAACGACGTGAAATTGCTGTAGAATATTGTCCGAGTTAAGCAAAGAAATAACCGAAATTGCTTTTAGCGCATCGACTTATGCAAGCCTCTCCCTGAAGGACATTTGAATGATGTCGTATTCAGTGTTTAAAAATGGACATACGAGTATGTTAAATGAATTACCTTGTCGAAAACATTTTTGATATCAAGCTTTCTGGTGATACTGATTACTACAGTTACGGATGCTTAAACTTGACATGACCTATCGTCTCTAGAGACGAAGACATTAACGATCTTAAGATTACTCAAGCGGTGATGCGTATGGACTTCTCTTCTTGTTTTTTTTTTTTTTTTATCTACTGTAGTGTGAATATCTATTTAATTGTGTTAATAAAAAGCGGACTGATTGGGTCAAAAGCGTTTCAAACTTTGCTGACATTGTTAGTGTACGCTCCTTATGGACTCTATTTCTGCTGCTTTAAGTCTTTCGACACGCAGCCTGGCACATGCGGCCTAATTTATATATCTACAGTCAGGTAGATGAAATTGTTGTTATCAAATATTGGTCGCCAATAAATAGTCTGCTTAGTAATGCTTTGAAATAACTTTTTGTAAAGGGACGGATGTATGAAATATTTTTTTTTCCTATTTCACAAAGTTGGAATTATTGTATAAATAACTATTCAGCTAGTATCAAAGTACCGTGAGAAATTTGCATGAGTTTTTATTATCAATTATAGTAATGATGCCTAATGACACATGTATGTATTTTAGGAAGTGTAGTCTTACAGACCATTAATAAAGAAGTCTTACCATTAGCCATCTTAAAGAATGCTTCGATCAGAACCTATAGCAAAATGTCAAAATTTATTTCAAATTCCGAGCAATCTCGGTACCCATAAAATGCCAATTTTGGTATGTCGAATCCGGTTAGCCCCTTTTATTTATTTTTGAAAATATTTAAATTGGAATTGAAGTAAGCAATAATGAAAATGTTATTCATTTTTCTTTCTTGATGTACACTGCGTAGGCAAAAATGTGTACAAAGGAATCTCTTAGATATTCGATGTAAAGATGTTTATTTTTAGGTTTTTTTTTCTTTTTTAACGTCAAACTTATAAAATGTTAACAATTAATTGATCGAGACCCACGCAACAAATTGATTTTTATTTACCGCCAAAATAAATATGAATATTTACTTTATTAAGTTTCATTCGTAGTAAATAATAGAAACAACAATTGCAAAATTGCGTTCGTAGTTGACCACTCTCACAAATTGAAACTCCTCGCTAGCAGTAAGGATTAGAACTAAATGCCTTAATTAGGAATAAACGTTTTTTTATTGTAATGAATCCTTTTCATTCAAGGTTTTCTTATCGATGAGTAAATAATTTCATGTGCAAACTATGTAATTAGTCGGAAGAAGTTTGTAGGTGAGATTTTTTTACAGCTCTTCAGTATGCATATAAAGAAGAATGGATGTTGCGGCGTTCGAAAAGTGTGCATATGATACCCGGGGTGAATTTTGAGATGAATTTTTTATAATAAATACCTGGCATGCACTCTTGTCAGGTTATTCTCTAGCTCCGTTTACACTCACAGTATGTATGGTACACTTGAACAAAATGTAAACAGAGATTTAAGTGAAATATATTTACTTTTTTGACTACCTGCTCGTAACAGGAAGGCTTAACTAAAGGTTAAATGGTTATGTAGTATGCAGGTGATCTCACAGAATCTTACTCTAGATGGTACTTCCAAAAGCAGTGGTCTACGTGGAGATTCTGGGGGCCCCAACCGTCATAAGAAATCTTCAATGAAGTCCTGCCAATTAAGGTGATGATCCATAAAATGATGGATCTTGCGATTTAAATAAGACCTGCGGCTCTTTCTACTACATATTCGGTAGTCGATTGGAATGGATTAGTGGAGAGCCTCAAGCTATTAAGGTTTAATTTCTAATATTAGCTTAAAAAAAGCTAAAACTTAGCTTGTGCAACTATTGTTTAATCGTATTTCAACGCTTACTATACTTAATCGAACGTGCAAACCGTGTTAACTTCGAAAAGTGTCAGAACTCAGGTATATGCGTAAAGTGTGTTAAGTCATTAGCTCCAACGACTTGACACACTCTGTGCAACAGTTTGTAATGCGGCGTTTATGTAGAGTGAGTGAGTAAAGTGTGTTAAATAATTAAGTTCCATTAGAGTAAGAGTCTCCCATCTATCAGCTGGAGGATTTAGGTTTAGCAGCAACCAAAGCTCGGTTCTCGATACTTAATGGTAGTTTAGTTTCAGTGGTTATAGCTTCTGTGCTCACCATCCTTGTGTTTGTCTCTGTTTGCATTGTGATATTTTGTGAAAATAAAACATTAGTTTGTAATAGGAAAGTTTAAAACATTTTATTCATATTTATTGGCCATTACTAGCTACATATTTTTTCCATCTTTTAGGCAATTTATGAATTCCACGCCAATAAAACTGTTCGTCTTTTGAAGCAAACCAAAATGTAACCCAATTTTCGACTTTCTTGTAGGACTTGTAGGACCCCACGCTCAGCTAATACGTGGGGTAGCAGCTCCCAACCAAGTGCTTTGGTTGTATCCTGAACCAGTTTTGCTTTGTGTGCAGGTGCATTATCACGGAGCAAAACTACCTTGCCGTACTTTCTGGCCCATTCTGGTCGTTTTTCGATCAATGCATTGTTTAAATTGATTATTTGTTTTCAATTGTTCATCGGTTTTGCCAAATCGATCTGGTTTTGCAGTCGAAGTTGATGGTTGTCCCGGATTAACCTATGTTTTTTCCCGTTTAGGATTCTGAAAATAAATCCATTTTTCATCGCCAGTAACAATTCTATGCAAAACTGATTTTTTATCGTGTCTTTGAAGTTTTTCGGTTTTCCATCTGTCTTTCATTCAATTCATGTGGCACAAATATTGCAGACTTTTGGATCTTTCCCATAGCTTAAAACAGTCAGAAATTATTTGTTGTGCAACATTTAACATTTCTGCCATATGTTTCTGACTCAAAGTGTCATCACCCAAAATTGTTTGCAATTCGGCGTCTTCAAACTTTTTGATGGTCTTCCACGTTCATCATTTCTCACATCGAAATCGTTGCTTCTAATAGAGCATGATTACCATATGCCTCGAAAAGCATTCGATGCGACCCTGCAGCACTTTTCTTCAAATGAAAACAAAAAATTAATGCTTTCGCAAGTCATCATTTTGTGGTACAAAATTCGACCTTTTCAACACGATAAAAAAATACGATGTTGTTTGCTCAATAACTTGATGTATACTACATATGTTTGATGATGTCATAGCAACCAAACAAAAAAAAAAAAAAAAAAAAAAAAATTAAGACCCGTTCACAATAAATGCTCCCTGTCGAGACATTTGTATCTTGACGCTCATGCCGCTTCATACGCGGTTAATTTTGACCATTTTTACTTAGGCAGAGATCCAGAATGTTTGTGCGAGATAAATTTATGTTAGTGCAGTAAGCGAAGTAACAGTATCTGAAAAATTCATTGCAATAATTTGACGAGATCTCCACAGGTAAGAACACCTACGCCTCTTTAGTTTAATACCAAACATTTTTTGCAACTCCCTTCAGTAACCTTATTTTTATTGTATTATTTCATTTTGTGTTTTAGAGCACTTGCTTCTTTTTTTTCACCAAAATTTAATGCAAATTGTTTGCACCTTTGAAAATTGCCGTGTATACCATTCACGTCTAACATTTCTATCTGTCAAAAACAAAGCATGCTGTATACTTGAAACTATGATCATATGTTTGGGACATGTGTACCAGCACAGCAATAAAAAAAATAAAATAGATAATCGAATGTACCCAGCATTTTACTTTTTGAACACACCTCCTACTTTGATATTGCTGAAAACAAACTGGAAAATGTTGTATTTAAAATGTTACCAGCACGTGGAACTCTTTTGTGAGGAAGAGCAAATGCAGGAAGTTTCATTGAGTTGAACAAATATCTGGATGGCCAAGAGTTCCCTCAAATGGAATTGAGGAAGTTGCCTGAATATGAAGATGGGAAAAGGTATGTTAAAATTCAGAATTATGCCAACATACGTTAATAGGGTTACCAGATATGAACGATAGAAAAACAAATTTAAATCAAGCAGCGACGGTATGAGGTATAAAATTAGTTCTTGCTTTATTTTGGTGCAACATATATGCCATTATATGTAAAATCACACATTATTCAAATGGTCGACTCGACTTCTTTGGCAGTGCTTCACGCGGTCGGCTCAATTTTTGATGACTTGGTCGTGTCAAATCGAGTGATGTCAAATCGCAAGATAGCGCCCGCCAATTGATGAACCCCCGCCGTGAGATGACCTAGTCGCCAAATTTCTCCTTCACAACTTCGAGCGCCGTCTTGTTGAAACCACAGCTCAGATATATCGATGTTGTCGAGCTCTAACTACAGAAAGTCAGTTTACATCGTTCTATATCGGAGGCCATTGACAGTAGCGATGTCTCCTTTCTCATTTCGAAAGAAATAAGATCCTATAATGCCGCCATTTCATAAATTGCACCAAACGGTCATTTTTTGTGGAAACATTGATTTATGGCCGAACACTTGTGGGTTGTGTTCACTCCAATAATGGAAATTTTGCTTGTTGACATAGCTGCTGAACCTCGTCCGAGAAGATGACTTTTTTGCCAAAATCCGTATCTCTGGCCAACATCACGGCATTGTTGATGTTCATCCAGATTCAACTGCGTCAGCATAAGGTTATGTGGATGTATGCTCAAATCTAACAACTAAATAAGCCGGGTTGACTCTCTGTTGAAGCCCAATTCAGCTGCCGAATCGACAACTCTGGGTCTTTTTCGATACTGGATGATAAGTTTTCTTCATTTCGCACCAATCTCCACTTGGTGGCTTAAGATCCAAAAGAGTGTGCTCCCGCTCAAATCCTTCCACGGTGCAACGAATTGCCTGCACACCGAAGCCATGACGGCGATCGTTGCGTACATACAACTGAGCGGGAATTCCTTAAATATTTTTATTATTAATATTTTCCGCACAATCGCCAAGCGTAAAACGAAGATTTTGATATCGAAATGTCATTGGTAATTTTGACAGCTGTTGAGGCACAACAATTGGAAAAGCTGTCATTACTATCTGGTAACCTTTTTCCTCTGCTAGATCTAAGACCACCATTATACCACCTTTATCAGAAAAATTTCGGAATTTACAAGTTTATTCATCTAAATCTACATATATTGTCCCCTTCAAAGTTGTCCCCATCGACTGCAGCACACTTATGCCAGCTGGATCCAATCTGGAAACATTTTTTATATTCGGTTTTCGGTATGTCAATCAGTGCTTCCTGCGATTTTTGCATTACTTTCTCTCTGCTGCTAAAACGCGTTCCCCAGTGTGGTTTTTTAAACTCGATTCAACAGAAGGAAGTCACAGAATGATATTTGTTGCATTTTTCGTCAAAAATTAAGAATAACGCTGAAGTAATACTTTTGGTTTACTGTCTGGCCTTCTGGTGAACGCCATTCACTTGCCTTTTGTCTGGATTGCGTGTCGTACTCATAAGCCCACTTCTCGTCTCCAGTAATGATCCTTTTGATGAATGTGGGATCGGACTCAGCCTCGCAAATTATCTCTTTTGCGACGTCAACAGGGTCTCGTTTTTGCATGAAATTGAGGTCTTTTGGCACCAACTTTGCTGCTACACGACGAAAACCCAAATCATTGGCCCAAATGTCTTGGACGGATCCATATTCAATGTTCAAGTCCTCCGCTATCTCTCTGATAGTTAACTTGCTGTTATTGACCAACATTTCTTTTACTTCATCAATGTTTTATTCGGTTTGCTATGTCGATGGTCTGCCACTGCGTTAATCATCTTCGATTGACTCACGACCTCTTTTGAACTGCTCGTGAAACTGGTAAACGACAGTTTTCGTGCATCATTAAATCCATTTTTTACGTAAAATTTAATATAAGTTCGTTGTTGCAAATTTATAGTAAATCTCTAAAACTAAATTTCTAAAATTGTAAAAAATCGCCAACACACACAAAGATAGATGTACTCTTGGCTACGTAACTTTTGCAAATGCCAAGCTATGACGCTAAGATTCAGAGGGAATGTTAATTACAGATGTCCATCTTAACAAAAGAAAAAAAAACAGAATTCAAATCGGAATAACGGTGGTTATTCTTTCTTCACTGGCCGTATACTCGTATATACCTTCCGAATCGTCTTAAACAAATGTTTAAAGTACATGTAAATTTCGAAAAGTCATTCGAGGTGAGGTGGACTGATTTCATATGGAGAGTATTGCGCCGGTGTAGTATTTCTGACGAATTAAGAATCCAAAACAAGCAGAATCGAGTTATCATAAGTGCGTCCAAAACCAAAACTTTTTCACACATTGTCGGACAGAAGATTGGGCAAGTTGATATTTTTCTTTAAAGAAAGCATCTATTGAAATGGGTTTATCCTTTCCAATATACCGTCTCACAAATGACCAAGTTCCTGCTGTTTAGTACCTCATTTAATCAGTGATTCTATAGGAAAATAACTGTCAAAGTTAAATTAAAGCTGCAAATCGTTGCCAATAAATGCGTAATCTCTCGAAAATTTTAGGACTAAAGCCTAAATCATGCGAATAGTTTTATATGTGTTTAAATATAGATATCGACATCACCATACAGTAAAGGAAGTAAGAATAAAAGACAACCGCATATAGATATATGTTTTACACATTTGAGTATCTATTGAAAGATAATATGATTAGTATGCCTTACTGCAGGAAACAGCGGTCTGCAGTTTAGTGATATTTTCAAGGTAGGACTTGTGGGCTACTTAATAATATCATCCACAAGTACGAATTTTGAGATACTAGTCAAAGGCTTCCAACAACTGAGTTAGAATTGCTAGTGCTACTGATCACAAAACCACATATTCGTCAATAACAATTAGTCTCTTTATCACTGTCTAAATATTGTGGCGTTCATAGCAAAGCATAATACCAGATACTCAATCCTAGTTATTGGTTTACCTGTTAGATCTTTATACAAATGTATCTATTGACTCGAGAGGCTATCGATAGGGGGTCTTATCAACATTAATTGTTATGGCAAAATTTATTGTGACCTGGCAATGAGATACAAACTTTGGTTGAAGTAATTGATGTGGTTTTCGAAACCAAATAGAATGATGATTTACTTCAAATCTGTCATCCCTCCTACGATTAATAGTGGTGACATCATACCAGTTCAGAAGAGTGGCATCTTTCCGATGACCTTTGATATCTATCTATTTTAGCTAATCCAATTGACATCGTACTGTTTCATTTATTTGTATTACTTTTTGTGCATTGCTTGCAGAATCGGAATGAAATTTTCCCATCGTTATCATTCAATCTATGAGCTTTGCACTTTGTAAATAAACGAAGAAGTCCATATATACATACAAAACAAACACATATTGATCTTACTTCCGGTCCAAGGGCTGTAAACAGTTGCATTATTCATCATTGACCCACATGGGATACATCAATAGATTTCGTATCTTATAAATGACCTATTGGGCAAATACAGACACTATGTTACTATCTTTAAGTTTATCGAATCGAACCGAATACTATTTGAGAGAATGCTCGTATATATTCGCATGAATTTGTAGGAGTACTTGGAGTACATTTGTTTGCATACTCGTTTATAGTATCTTTCCACTGAATAATGTCGCATTATGAATATCAAAACCAACAAATCTGCAACAGTTTTGAATTGTATTTCAATGCTGCGATGAAGTTAAATCGATTGTAGACAAAGTGACGCTAAATTAGGTAATGAAATTTGTTTATATAGATACGAGTGCCTAGTGAATTAGTAGATGTAAATCCATTTGATTTAAGATTGTCTGAATATGTACTGGAATCGCTCTTTTATTGATTAAACTCTGACCTCTCTCAAACATTGTTTATGGGCTTGTCTGTGGCTTTCACTTTTTGTATATTGATATTTTTCTAATATAATTTCTAAGGGTCAGCTTTCTAACAAGGACTTCATCACTTCAAATGAGGTGCAGAGTACATTCCACCTACCTTACTTAATAGATTTCTGGCACAAAAAGGTTTTCTATGAGAGACATAGTAGTTACTATGTTCCTGACTGGAACATTGGTGCCATTTTCTTCCCCATAATATGCCAAAGAATTGATTTACCCTTAACCTTAGGCATAAATTGATATGAATCTTCAAAAAAAAGTTTAGTTTTTCATGGAGTACATCGAACAAGATAATCTGTACGGATTGGTTCACTGAAACATTTTTCGCTTGAATAGCAAACAAAAGAGTTAGTGTAAGAAGTTCTATCGCACTCTATTAGAAAATGGAAGAAGGAGTAAATGGGTGCCACAGCTCAAACAAATACATTTACAGCCGAAGTCCAAACAAGACTTAGGAAAACTATTAGTTGACAGTCTGCTGACTTCAGATGAGATCAACTCAGCAGATAAAAACAATAATGTGTGCAAAACTACGTACTGATATGGAATTTGTTTTGTCTCGCATATCCAAAATCAGAAATTAAGTCTATTAAGGCTCTACCTACAACAACTATTGTCCCCCACATCAGCAAAGTGTTTCACACAGTTTGAATGAATATTTCATTAAATTAATAAAAAGGATGATAGAGTAACTCTTCTCTCCAATATCTGTGTTCTTTTGCTTAGAATTTTGTGCACAGAGAGAGTTATATTCGATATTTTGGTGACTCCAAATGATTGGAGTAGGAGATTTCGCTTCGTCATTGCTTTCCGAAAACGGGGTGATGTCAAAAAAGTTGCTTCTTTCTGCTTTTGAGCTTCCCTTAATTTATACACAGACGTTCTTGCTCAATGCCACTCCACCTGCTTTCTCATAAATCTATAGATCTCACTAAATGCCCTGAAATCTTTAATCTGAAAGCCTCATGCGTATACGTACATACCAATAAACTTGATATTGGTTTATGAACAACATATACATACAACTACATACTACTACATAAAAACACCTGAAAACTGAAAAACTGCTTACATTTTCATTGGGAAACATCACTTTTATATATATAAGTGCCTTTATTCATATTTACAAAAAGTGTTTTTTTTTTTGTATATCCGAACTGGGTTGCCTCATGTAGAGTATTTTCGGAGGACTCGTATGTTGGCTACTGAATCTAATTCAAACAAAGCCGGGCATGAACCATGCACTCATCATAAGCATTTTTTTTGTGTAGCTTTGAGCTTTTCCAGCGATGCCGTTTTTATTTTCTCAATCGTTGCAAATTTCCGTCCTTTTATGTGTCTCCTTCAGTTTTGGGAACATGAAAAAGTCGCATGGACCAAATCCGGTTAATATGGTGGCTGAGGCATCATTGTCGTGTTGTTTCGGACAGAAAATCCTCTCACAAGCAACGATGAATGAGCAGGTGTATTATAGTGATGCAAAAGCCATGCATTGTTTTTTCCATAATTCCGGACGTTCTTTTTGTATTGCTTCTCGCAAACGGCCCATTATTTCAAACTAATACTCATATTGTCCGTACGACTTTGAGGTAAAAACTCCTGATGCACTACGCCACGGTAATCGAAAAAAGCAGTGATCAAAACTTTGACATCTGATCAGGCGTACATCTGATTGACTCTCCTGATTGCTTCCATTGGGATGACTGGGCTTTCGTTTCGACGTCATAATCATACACCCATAATTCGTCACTAGCTATGAACCCTGTGAGCAAGTTAGGATTCATCAGAGCTCCTGAGCGATACTCATATGACGGTTCTTTTAATCAAAGTTATGAAGCTTCGGAACAAACTCTTTTGACACACGTTCTTGCTCAAAATATCCGAAAAGATTGTATGACACTAGCCGACCGATATGCCAACATGCTCAGCAACTTATCTTATGTAATTCGACGATTTTCCAAAACAATTTTCTTTACAGCTTCGACTTTATCATCTTTTGTTTATGTGCTGGGGCTTCCAAAGTGAGGTTTGTCATTGGCATCTTCTCTGCCCTTTAGTTTTTGAACACATTTCGTATATCACAGTTCTCTTTTCCTCTCACCCTTTTCACCGCACTTACATTTGCTTGCAGTGTAGGGCCTACTATTAAAATATGGCATTTTTACACCTAATGCTTCCTAAGGAGTTCGGCAAGTTAAGCCCGATTGGACAAAAGCCGTATCCGTTGACTTCCATGTTGATGTAAAATAGCATAATTTATGTCAGCTATAAGAATTTACTTACCTTAATTGAACAAAATTAGCTTCATCAAATGGAAATGGAAATAAGTCGATTTGCTTATGTTGCAGCTACTAATGGCAGTATCAAATTAAAAGAGTTACTAATAAGTATAATAAATCCACGCCTAAGAACGCCAAAACCACTACAACACAGGAGGCGTCAAATCTGAAGTAGAAGTAATGCAGAACATCTCACCACGGAAATAAGTGGAGCGTCAAACTCAATCTTCCAGCTAAATATGAATGGTTATTCTGTAATCCAGCCGGCAACAATTTAAATCGTGTAAAAATGCGTGTCGGCAAAGGGTTAAAAATTTCACCTGTGAGCAGGTTAAAGTTAAGCAGTCCATCATGACCAAAACCATAATAAATTAGCAAGTAATTGAAATTACAACTCCAGATCCAGCTGGATTTTCAAAACAAACATTTTCTTAATTTCAGAATCCCACCCTTACCCCAATTCCCTTGTATTCCACCACCCAAACCTAGCACCAACGTAAACGTGCCTCTTTCAATTTAACCCCCCCACCATTCAAACTGCCACCTCTCAACCCCAACACAAACACTATTCCGTAATTTCAACCTCAGAACTGGAGTTAAGTTATACTAACTTCATTAGTTCTCACTTTTAAACCACACTTCTGACATTCGATCTGTTGCACTATCGAAACCCTCTTCTTTAATCACTCCCTCTTTTAAGTCATTGACCCCCTTTCGCCACCCATGTAAAATTAGCACAGCAACACATCAAATGTCGCAATGCTCTCTCCTTTCCATTCAGCTGGAAGGCCTTTTTATCGATGTTACCAGTCTCAGGAAATTTATATAAAGTATCACGAGATCTCTATACCCATCCCAAAAATGTTGCAGGAGAGCTTGTAGATTTTTGCCAGTCGACTTGACCACCGACAAATTTTTTTAAATCTTACCTTCGATTGTCCATCTGCCTTTATGTGCCATATTGCTGCCATAAAATATCTTCTAGATCCCCTTTTTAGTATATGTAATCGTAGATTCTGCTCTCTACGAAACAAAGAAACAGTTATCGGCGGTATTCCTTCGCACCAACTTTCTTCCAACTATTCAAACTATCTAGGTAAGTATCTTCATTTTATTAAACTCAACAACTCTCTTTAGCAATGCTAACCTGAATAGTGCGCAAACCAATCTTATAGTCTTATAAATAAACCCCAAGTCCTTTTTTCAATTTCGTAATTGCAAAGGTAAGACCGATGATTATCCTTTCTCCCTTGCTTTGAAACCAAATTTCCAAGTGATCCTGATACTTTGTCCAATTTTTTTTTCGACATTTTTCAAACAATCATTTGCCAATACTTTCTCGTATCAGATCCCTCTTACTTCAATGATCTAACCAAATTTCTCCGTTGATCCCTTTCTCACTCAAATATCAATCCTGAAGTTATTGAAAAAAACTTGCTAAAACTCAAAGATAAATTTCTACCTGGCCTAGACGGTCTCCTCGCCCGTTTTTCTTAAAAAAAATGCTCTTCCAACCGATCTTCTTCACCCCCATCTCCTACGAATTAGTCGTCTTTCTCTTACAGAGGGAGAATTTTCCCAGATTTGGGAGACCTTTTTTATAATCCCGATACACAATAAGGGGTCTAGCATGAAGTTACCATGAAACCTAGAGCTTCCAATGCAAGTCTTTACTAGGTGGAGTGAAAGTAACCTCCCTACCGCCAGAATGCGCTGCTACTGCAAAAAAGGTTATAATACCTTGAAATCCGTTCATATTTAGGCAGACATGCTAAATTTCAGTGCGATACTGTCTTTAGTTTTGTTTTAACAGCTGATTGTTGTTGACGTGTTTGGCATCATGTTGAGTATGGACAAAAAACGATTTTCGTTCTCTCATAAAACATTACTTTTTGAGAGGCAAAAGGGCAAAGGAAACAAAAGAAAAGTTGGATAAATATTATGGGGCTAATGCTCCGTCCGATTACACTGTTAAATATTGGTTTCGAGAGTTTTGTGGTGGCCGCTACGCTCCACTACCGATCAAGTCCGCAGCGGCAGGCTCTCCGATGCGGTTACAGGGGACAATGTCAAAAAAATACATGAAATGGTGTTGGCTGACCGGAAAGTGAAAGTGCGCAAGCTAGCAGATACCACAAAGATTAGTACTGAGCGCACACGCCATATTTTGGGCAATATTCTGCATATGAAAAAGTTATCCAGCCGCTGAGTGCCGCGCATACTCACTCCTGACCAAAAACACGAACGCGAGAGTACTTCGAAAGAGTGTTTGGACTTTCTGATGCGGAATCGAGCGAACTTTTGACGTCGATTGGTAACTGTTAAGCACCAGAGAACAGAATGAGTGCCGGGCAATGGACTGAAGCCGGGACAAGTGCTCCGAAGCGGCCGAGGGAGGCTCGATGGGTCGGAAGGGTTATGGCGTCGGTTTTCTGGAACTGTCATGGCATACTCTTTGTGGACTACATCGAAAAAAGAAAAATCATCAACAGCGAGTATTACTGTGCATTATTGTAGCGATTGAAAGCCGAGATCGTTGCACCGGCGCAGAAGAGCATCGCAACCATAGCTGAAATCAGTGACTTACGGCTCCAATTGCTAAAGCATCCACTGTATTCGCCCGATTTGGCTCCCTCGGACTATTATCTCTTCCCAAACCTGAAAAAAATCGCTCAATCAATAAAAAATTCAGCTCACGCGACGAAATCATTCACGCCACGGAGGAGTATTTTGCAGACCTTCCGGAAAATTACTTTTCGGACGGGATCAAGAAGTTGGAAAATCGCTAGAATAAGTGTATCAAACTAAGAGTGGGCTATTTTTTTTTTTTCATTAACAAGGAGGTTACTTTTCACCCCACCTAGTAATTTTGGCCAGACAACATCGTTTTCTAAAAGGCAGATCAACTAGCACAAACCTAGTTGAATTCGTGACTTTTGCTCTCGCAGCCTTGGAAAATGCCAAGGAAATCAATGTTTTCACAACTGATTTTACCTAAGCGTTTGACAAGATATCTCATCAACTGATCCTCATTAAATTGTCAGCCCTCAGCTGACTCCATTACTTAAATGGATTTCTTCTTATCTGATAAACCGATATTATAGCGATAGGTTAAGATCCCCCTTTCTGCTCCATTCCTGGCCTCTTTAGAAGTTCCACAAAGCAGCCATCTTGGTCCTCTACTCTTCATTCTTACTAGTTATGATCTTGAGATGTTCATTACAGACTCCTCTCTCTCTCTTTACGCTGACAACACAAAATTTCTTAAGATTATTTTCTCTCTCCCATGACTCGATCGTTTTTTTAATCCGGTGCCTCAAAAAGTACATAGAACTCAATATAGCCAAATGCCAGTCTACAACCTTCTCATATAAATGCAACCGTCTTCTAACCGACTTTATGTTCTCTATGGTTAACCGATTCCCCTGGTTCAGTCTATTCAAAGATTTGGCATATTATTGTGAGCTTAATATCTGTTCATATATCGATACGATATGCCAACTCATCACTCGGCTTTATTAAACTGTGATCCAAGGAATTTTCCAACCTGTATGTAACCAGATCTCTCTATGTTACCTTTGTTTGCCCCCTGCTCGAGTATGTCAGTCAGACTGGGTCAAACTTTCACCGAGTTCATGTTTCCCAAATCGATGGTATATAATTTTTGCTCTCCGTGTTCTGTTCTCCCTGAGAAACGACACTTTAATCTTATCTCCCTATCAGGATTGCCTTATCTCCCTCTCAGAGCCCTCAGCCTCCACCAAAAATAAAAAAAATAATTAAATTGAATTTAAAAGCAACTACTAACAATGTGTTCACATATAATGAACAAATCATGGTCTTTTTAGAGACCAAAGCGGGTTAAAAACCTAAAAATCACATACCATACCTTGATATGTACAGTCTGGAACCTGGTTTGCGTACAAAAGCCTCCACTCTCTTTGGTCTCCTTCTTGTTTTGACCCCAGTCTTTTCTTCCCGACATGCTTTCAATCTCAGGGTACGGGAGGAATTTACTGGATTCTTTGGATTCAATTCCCTCTCTTTGGCTACCGCTCCAGAGATGACTATACAGGGTGTCCCCTTGGCTTAGAAATTGGATATCTGAAGACTCAAACAAGATATCAACTTTATTTAAGAGCAGTTACAAAGGTTAGTATTTTTATTAAAAATAACGCAATTTCTACCAATAGTATTATCAGGGTAATTTCTATTAACTTTTCTTAAATCCTCGATAAATGATGTCAACATTGGAGAAAGACCCTTACTATAGAACGATTTTCGTTCTGAGAATGTACCAAAGAATCTTTTCCCAAACTATCCTTGACGAATTAGGGGACATTCTGTATTAGTATCCTGAATAGAGCCAGGCAGACGGCCTGAAAACTCTAGCAGACGAATGTTCTGTCTGCCAGGATTATGATGATGCCCCGAGATATCAAAAACTATAGCAATCGCTGAGAGTCCACCGTACTCCTGATATTTTTTGCTTTCTGTGGTAAAACCCCCAAAATCCCCAAACTCTGAAATATTATTTGTAAAAGAAAGATCACGATTCTCCACGAGCTGCTTACAGGGCTTTTCATATTTGACCTCCGCTTAATTGTCCCCCAAATGTGTACTGGGTCCGAGGGTCTAATATAGACTTAAGCTCAGGTCCAACTCGACGGACAGAACGAACATGACGAACACGACAAAATATCGATTGATGTGATTGGGTGGTTCCACAGGGACGCTGTCTATAATCGCCATCTGAGAAAAGGTTTTCTGTAAATCATGAAGGAACAATCTTGATTCTTCAAATCAATTACTTCAAAATCACGTGCTCAGTTCAACGGGAGCATTTCTGTTCCTGACTCGCCATAAGCTGTATGACATTATTATTTATTAAATCCAATAACGGAAATTCGAATCTAACTCATTTATTGACATTCACACCGGATGAGTGCAGCTTTCCGTTCATTTTTCTTATTCAGACCTAGGGGATGAATTGGAATGTAGTGATAGAAGTGATATACACGTCCCACTATACAGGGGTGGTTAGCCTTAATCACACGTGAATTCATTTCTGTAATGCCAACCGATAAAGAATGTGTTAACATAAATATAACCAAAATGGCGATACGATAAATACTCACAAGTCCCCAAGCAATCCGTCTGCTACTATCCGCACCGCACCCTTAGGACAGTATCTTTTTCGTTCCTATCCGCCCCTATCCTAGATACATATGTAGTATAGTACAAACCCGCCTAGGCGACTTACTACCCCAATTGCCAGTCACTGCTACTGCAAAAAGCAAAAAGCAGCAACAACCAATCCCCCGCCCACTCAGTCTATTCGAGTGTTTTGTTAAGCGTTTTCCATCGAACGTTTTCGCAATGACGCGTACCATTGCGTGCGTGAAATAAAAATAAATTCAATTTCGGATTGCTCCCCAAGGGGTATTTTCTTTCACTCACTGATAAATGAATGAATGAAGTGTTTTTTTATTTATTTTGTGTTTCATTCCGTTCGTCCGAATTTTTCCTTTTTTGTCTATGCCGGATAACGCTGCAAAAGGTGGCTGTTATGGCTGCGTGTCAATATTTATTGAAGCGCGTTTCAGTGAAAAATTATTCGCGCTTTATCGGTTATCGCGTGAAATTGGCCGCGTATTAGGCATGTAAAGCAAATTTAATGCTTATAGCACGCTGTTATATGCACGCAAAGGTGGAGTTGTAGCTTGTAAGACAGCCGCGCTTCGTCCCCATTTCCATATGATCACGTTGGCTGACATGAAATCTGTGGTACAGAAGAAGGCGTGAAGCAATTCAGATTGATGATTTGTGGCTTTGTAACTATGACACACCTGAACACATAACGTAAGGGTGAAACAATTTTGGAAATTCAATTTGAATATTTTCCTTGTCATAGATATGTCATGAGATATCGAAATCTTTGATTGATATCTTCTTATATAAAATTACCTTAGATAGTGGATATTTGAGATCAGCCAGTGGTGTGTGGAATTTCTTGAGGAACAGGAAAATTATGTAAGCCGACATAAAAATGTCAGATGGAATACATATATTATGTGCATTACGCAACTAAATCTCCATTGGTGGTGACCGTGGTGTAATGGTATATGCATAGACTCCTCAAGCAGAGGGTCGCGGGTTCGAATCCCGTGCCAGGCAATTCTGTGAAAAAGCCTTTTCATAGAATTTGTATGTAGTTATATGAAAATTCAGTCGGTCAAACTACTACACCACCCGTCCGCGCCCTGGAGAAAAAGCCAGTAAAAGGGTATTCATATCCCCTTGGTGCGCGCGCGGTATTATAAAAAATAAAAATAGAAAGACAAAATAGTCAAAAACGAAAAATAAGGAAGATAGGAATCTAGAAACATCTCGGTTAAGTTATTAGAAAAACCTGGTTTTGCCTCTTCTTCGCCGCTCTAAATGTGTAATCGTTTTATCTTTTCAGGTGTGATGTTGTTGTTTCGGCTATTTCCTTGGAATACCCACAATTTGTTCTAGTTTGACGATATTGTATCCTCAACAGATGGGCATTTCTTTGATGATGACTTAATCAACTGGATTTAGCATAATAAACCATTTTTGTGGTAAATTGGTTTTGTATTTCCGTGATCCATATTTGGACGCTTAATTTACAACAATGGTTTACGAATACCATAATCTAAGAGAAAGAACTAAGCGCACAAGGCGCGTGCTTGTTGAACTACTAAAACTCTGTTTATTGCTTCAAAAGAGCGGCTCCATATAAACAAGCTTGCTGGTTGAACTGTGGACCAATAAAAATGGTAAGGGACAAAAGGCAAGCGTGAACTTAAGGTAGAGAAAGTAGCAATAAGTAGGTCTTGACTTTATCGATAAATGTTGCAAAAAGAGGCGAATAAAGGGAAAGCCAGAGAACGTCGAAAAAAAATACATGATGCAACGTCGAAACCCGCCAAATGAGTTTAACTTTTTAACATTGCAGCACAACAAGGAACAAATTAGGAAGAATTCAATCGCCGCCCTGCTAAATAGAAACAGCAAAATTTTCAACAGATGGAAGGAGAACTTTAACGCGAAATCTAGAGTACGTACTCGTATAAGAGGAAATATCAAAATCCATAAGTATGCAAAAAAACAATATGTATAGATGTCTCTAGAGTTTTACGTGGACACCTGTCGTGTAGGCTTAAGTACGCAGGATGTCCATACATCAATGGGAACAAGGACACGCCTTGCAATCGCTCTCCGTCAGTCCTTTGATACCAAAGTAGTGCTTGTGTTGGAGGCAGAAGTTTGACACTTGGTATAGGTCGAAGCCGACTTAAAACTTTTTGCTGATCTTAGGGTCACAGGAACCAGTATTTATTACCTCTACGTTGAGTCAAAGACCCTTCCCGCGACTTAAAGTTTAAGCCACATCCACCATGACGCTCCCACAAGGGGCCTCTCAAGTCAGGCCCGGACCGAAATCCGGGAAGCTCCTGACTCCCATGGTACCGTGTTTTAGGTCCTAGTAGGGACTACCAGTCCTTCATGCCACCAACAGGACCCCTGACCGACTGCTTGTAACTGGTCAAATTGTAGCAGCTTTCGGTGGCGTCATTGCTCTGTCCCCGCTTTTTATTAGACAACGTCATTGATGGGCGAAGCCTTGATAGTTGGCTGAGGGACCTTACAATATACACAATGCAACTTCGAAACCCATCAAATGAGCTTTAGATTTTTGAGATTGCAGCACAACAAGGAATAAATTAGCGAGAGATTCAATCGCAGCCCTACTAAAGAGAAAAACAGAAAAACTTGCAATAGGTAGAAGGAATACATTAACGTGTGTCTTATTTACGGAAGGATAAGGGCCTCAGCTAACACGCCTCTTCAGCTAGCGTGGTCTTTTGCTAACTGCCTCCAGTTTCAAGCACGAAGTTGTCTGAGCCAGTTAAGATGAGGCTGCCCTTTACTGCGTTTTCCGCAGGTCATAGGGCCGAAATACCGATGCAAATATAGTATGATGTTATTTTACCAGTATAGGAAACATAAAAAACCCTTCTATTCACAGGTATAAAAAACATTGCAATTACAAACACGGCACAGTAAATTTTGTGCACCAGAAATGGTAACATCTGATTAGTGCTCATTAGTTTATTTATTCACATAAATTGGTGTTGTTTTCAAAATGTGGTTTTTCCGAGAAATTTATTGTTGTGATATAATTGTGCAATGGATATTTACGATATTTCTAAAGTAATTAAAAACACACATTCCATTCCACACGTGCCATTATGAAGACACGAATCGCCATAAATGAGTCATATGTCTCTTAATTTCCTAGTTTTAATAACCGCAAAGTCTAGGTGCTCCTAGGTGCTCTGAGGGTCATTACAGGTCATTGAGGAGACGTGTTCTTTTACCCGAATGCTTGTTTTAAATACGTGAATAGCTTTAAAAAAGAATGAAAATGAAGCAGAAATGTTTCAGGAAGTGTTTAGATCCCTTGCGAATTCTTTACCAGATGCTAAAAATATCCAGACTGATTGCTTGAGAAATCTCCTTTTGAATCTCTGTAAACGGCTTGCCACATATTTAAAGCAATTAAGGAGATCAAAAGCTAAGCAAGTGGCTAAGCTGGTTAAATGAGACCGAAGTTTGCATACTTTAACTATCTGATGGAGAAGAATGTGGAAACTACAACGACGATCAAAAGGAATATCTTCAATCTACAAGTGGAACACGATACAGGAAGGAGTTTGGAGACTGCAGCAAGAGGTCCAAACGTCGTAGATAAGCAGTTTTATCACAGATGGACGATCCTGCTACAACTACTTTACTTAGCAGTTCAAATCAATCAGAAAGTTCTTTGGAATTCAGCACGGATGAAGTTGTTTCATTTATTAATCAAGCTTAGCTTACTAAAAACCAATATTTATTGCTAAGAGAAGTGATTAATTCTAAAATACCTAATGTTTTTCCGTCCTATCATAAAGTACTGGAAGCCAAAAAACGTTGCTATCCAACTGATATTCGTGTGACGGAATCTTCTGCTGAAACCAAGTTGCAATCATTGTTAGATCATACATCAAGTCGCATTGTTGAATCTCAAAAAGCTGTATTTGAAAGTCTTCATGAACCTAAGGATGACTTAGTTTTAATTGGTAAATGGGGTTTTGATGACAGCACAGGAGGAAATTTTTAGATCCAACGATCAAAGATTCGAGTTTATTTGTCACATCTTATGAACCTTTTCAACTTTATTATAAACCAAATACCTGTAATAAATCAATCATTTGGAAAAACCCGCGCCCTTCCTCTACTAGGTGGTGCAGACCAATTCGTTTTCAATTTACAAAAGAAATAAAGGAAGTCAGGCAAATTAACTAGTTAGTCCCTACTTCAGTGCTTATTAATGGCAACGAAATTAAAATCACCCATTCGTTACAATTAACGATGGTAGAAGTTTGTTCTGCACTTAGCGGCTTATCTACGAGTAGGTGTTACATTTGTGGTGAAACACCAAAAGATATGAACGATTTAAATATATATTTAAAAGAGGTCCCTGATACTAGTAAATTTGAGTTTGGAATATCTCGTCTGCATTCATACATACGATTTTTCGAGTATTCGAGTTACAAGCGCGTTCTGCAGAGGATAAAGCTAGTCTTGCTCAACGAAAAGAGCTAGTTCAACGGAAGTTTAGGGAAAAATTAGCTTTAATTGTAGACAAACCTCGAAGTTAAGGAAGTGGCACATCAAATGATGGAAACACAGCAAGTTCATTTTTCCATGACTCTGATATTTCATCTGAAATAACAGGTATTAGAAAAGATCTTATTGACACGTGTAGTCACCTTCGGCAGAGCCTTTCTTCTGGCTGTAAAATAAATTTAGAAAAATTTAAGTGTTATGCTTTTGATACTACCAAGATGCTTGTGCAGGAATACCCTTGGTATAACTTACCTTCATCAATACATAAAGTATTTATCCACGGAGCAGAAGTGATAGATAGTTCTTTATTATCTATTGGTGAATTATTTGATGAGGCCGCTGAGTCTTGTAATAAATTAGTCAAACTATTCAGACACGATAAAACTAGGAAACATTCCCGAGATATTACTAACATGGATCTCTTGCACAGACTTCTTCATTCCGATCCACTTATTTCTAGTTTAAGAAAGTTACAGTATAAAAAGAAGTCTGCGTTAGTTAAAGAAGTGTTGGATTTATCAAGTTTTTGAGCTTTATTGTAACTTTATTTATTATGAAATAATTTCATTGTAAATCTGCCCAAAAAACCCTGTGACCGCCCTTCTTTGGAACCTGAAACACTGTGCATTGGATTGAAATCGGAAGCACTCCGGGTCGGGGCGCTGGTGTAAATGCTTTTGTGGTGACCTAGCTACTAAACCGAGTTATTCGAGCTTATCTAACAAGGCCGGCATTGCTTTACAGTCCGTACAGTTCACTATCGAAAAGTATCCTATATTCTCCATTGAAGCAAATCAGACCGACAATTACAAATAAAATAACTTGGAGACTTTTCAGATCGAAATAAGAATTTATTCAAAAAGTGTGTTTGTATTTTTGAATACATTTGTGTTTAGTTTTGGATACATTTTCTCGTTTAGTTTTACATTCCATATGTACGTGTGGCTAATTCAATGTTCAATACTTCCCTCAAAATTTGCTAGTACAATAATATTGAGATAACATTTCAAAAATGAAGCAACACAATTCTACCTAACAATTTTAATGTAAGTCTGGTTACAAAAAAAAAAAAATAATATATTATCTTATTAATCCGAGCATTTGAGTAAATTTATCATGTTTCATGTATCGTATATAGTGGATGCGATTGGCTATGTGATTGCTTTTGTTGTTATACAAATGGTTTTCAATCAGCGCTTGAGAACTCACTTTAAAGCACTGTGAGATCGCTTACAGGGTCGTTTATAAAGTTCCGCAGGTACACTGCTTTTTCGACGCAGCTGACAGGGTCATGAAATCGGCTTCTGTACTACTCAGAGCCATGGAACATTGCTTTTTTGACTCCCAGGTAACCAGCGTTATTGATACCAATGAAGAAAGTATATCTCGTATATGATCTTCTGTTGTTATTGCTGCCAGCCCAGTCAGCATCAGCAAGTCCATTTAGCCGTCCCCCAGTCAATCTATAAAAAATTTAAAATTTTGTGTGTTGTTAATGTATATCAAAATATATTCTGCTCCAGTAAAATGCTCAGGATGCGGATTCACTTTGATCTGTGAAAGCTTGCTAATAGAACAAGGACCCAATAAGCAACTGTTAAGCTGTCCTGTTTACTTTTTCACATTCGCAGCAACCACTACATCTTATCACAGAAGAATTGTTGATGTGAGATACTAACACTTCCGTTGTCTATTCTGGTTATTTCGATACCTAAGAAGTGGTCAATTTGTCTCTTGTCCATGATCTCGAATTCCTTTTTGATGTGCTCCCTTATATTCGATAACATTCTCGAACTCGAGTATGCTAGTAGAATATCATCCACATTGACTTCGTTCTTCATATTTGATGTATAAACGCACGAGTCAGAATTACATTGGATGAAACACATTCTTTACAATGTTTCATGCCCAGCTTGCATACCTTATCCTCACTATCTTTTACGGCAAAGTGTTTTGGCCGAATCATAAACACTTTTTCCTTTAGCTCTTCATTTAGGTACGCTACAATGACACCTATTTGATGAACCATAAGACTGAATTTAACAGCTAGTGTTAGTATAAACCTAACCGGACAACAGCAGAAAACGTATCAGTGTAGCTTACACCGAAATTTTGGCTGCAACCTTTTGCTACCAAACGACATTTATGGCGCTGTACGTTTTCTTCTTTATCTCTCTTGACGTTAAAGATCCATTAACTGTAGAAAGCTTGTTGTTTTTCGGGTATACGATACCCCAGGTATCGTTGGCAAAGAGTGAGTTTTTTTCACTTTCCACAGCATTCAGCCACAGTTGATGTGATACTTCGATTTAGGGCTTCATCAAATGTCATTGGATTGTAAAAATTATCAATTGTATTACTCACGTATATATTTAATAATTGGAGAGAGTATAGTGTACGATTTCTTGTATTATTGTCATCATCATCACTAAACGCATCAGAAAAACTGTCTTTAGATGCGGTTTCAACCTCGTTGCATTCTTTATCAACAACAGGTGCCTTTTCTCATAGGCACTAGCAAAACCTTCAGTTTTCTCACCAAAAGCAAGAAAATCTTTCGTTTTTGCCAGTTTAATGATAACGTAATCATTGGCATTCTTAAGCGATAAGCATTCAGCCTTCAATAAAAAGTTGACGTCACGATTTTGAAAAGCCTTTGATTCGAGTGCACATCCTACCATTAAACTACTGATACCTTTTGCACTGGATTCCGATTTACCAGCATAAAAGCTTTTGAATCAAAAATCCGAAGATGATACACAGATGGCTTTTTGCCGCATCAAGCTTCATATGGAGTTATCCTGTCAAACGCTCTTGTCAACCCTCGAGTCCGCAAACACACCACAGTTGTGACTGCTTTTCTCCACAACATTTCAAGAAGACCGGAATATATAAGCAAATATCTTCTCATTTCCACCACCGCTAGTTTTGAAACACTATTCTGTTGAAGTGCGTACCCCAAAGTAGGCTGACGTTGAATATCTTCAGATTCCAAACGCCCTAAAAGTATTTGCTAAGATATTCACTCCCGATATCCGTTCAAACTCCGAAGTATTTAAATTTTCCTATGTGTGTCATGATCTGTCCGCGCCTTGAAACTCTTGGAAACATTAAAATTTTCCCTTTTGGCTTTTAACAAGTATATCAGGTGTACCGGTATGAAGTGAGCGTCAAGATACAAATGCCTCCATAGAGAACATTTATTGTGAACGGGTCTTAATTATTATTATTTTTTTTTTGTTTGGTTGCTATGACACCTGTCAAACATATTTAGTATGCATCAAGTTATTGAACAAACAAGATCATATTTTTTCATCCAGTTAAAAATGTCGAATTTTGTACCACAAAATGATGACTTGCGGAAAGCATTAATTTTTTGTTTTCAGTTTAAGAAAAATGTTGCAGAGTCGCATAGAATGCTGATCGAGGCATATGGTGATCATGCTCTATCAGAAGCAACGATTTCGATGTGAGAAATGATAAACGTGGAAGACCATCAAAAAGTTTGAAGACGCCGAATTGCAAACAATTTCGGGTGATGACACTTTGAGACAGAAACATATGGCAAAATTGTTAAATGTTGCACAACAAACAATTTCTGACCGTTTAAAAGCTATGGGAAAGACCCAAAATTCTGGAAAATGGGTGCCACATGAATTAAATGAAAGACAGATGGGAAATTTTGCTTCAAAGACATGATAAAAAATCAGTTTTGCATCGAATTGTTACTGGCGATGAAAAATGGATTTATTTTTAGAATCCTAAATGGAAAAAATCATGGGTTAATCCGGGACAACCATAAACTTGGCTACTTCCATCTCCCATTTGTTTTCAACGATGGGACACGCACTAGCTGAGCAGCGCTTCGAATCCTACGAGGAAGTCGAAAATTGGGTGACATTTTGGTTTGCTTCAAAAGACGAACAATTTTATTGACGTTGAATCCATAAATTGCCTGAAAGATAGTAAAAATATGTAGCTAGCAATGGCCAATACTTTGAATAAAATTTTTTTTACTTTCCTATTGAAAATTGGTGTTTTATTTTCATTTAATACCGGTACACCTTGTATGAATGTCTTCTCACTATAATCATCTCATATATCCAGCTGGAGAAGATACTCTTATTGGTCCGCAAGTAACGCAATGAACCAAGTCGAGTAAGCCTTGGCTTCGATTCTTGCTGTTGGAAAAGGGCAGTGTGTGAATTTTTGCGTTGAAGGCACCAGACCACGGTAAAAAGTTTTTTTTTCGTTTCCTAAAAGATGCATTTGTGGTGCTCCTATGAACCCTTATCCTCCCTAGTATTGTATGTATGTATGTAAAAGTATAGTACTAGATGGGGTGAAAGTAACCTCCTTGGAAATAAAAAAAAAATTTTTTTAATTTTAGTTTGATACACTTATTCCAGCGATTTTCCAACTTCTTGACCCCGCCCAAAAAGTAATTTTAGGGAAGGTCTGCAAAATTTTTGCGTGAGCTGAATTTTTTATTGATGAGCCACCTTGCTCATATATTGCTCAAAATATGGCATGTGCGCTCAATACTAATTTTTGTGGTATCTGCTAGCTCGCGCACCTTCACTTTCCGGTCAGCCAACACCATTTCATGTAGTTTTTTGACAATGTCCTCTGTAACCGTATCTGAGGGCATGCTGCTGCGGACTTGATCGGTAGTGGAGTTGCGACCACCAAGAAACTCTCGAAACCAATATTTGACGGTGTTATCTGACAGAGCATTAGCCCCAACATGACCCCAACATGATGCCAAGCCCGTCAACAACAATCAGCTGTCAAAACAAAACTAAAGACAGTATCGCACTAAAATTTGGCATGTCTGCCTAAATATGAACGGAGTTCAAGTCACCATTACCTTTTTTGAAATAGCAGTGCATTCTAGCGGTCAAGGAGGTTACCCCACTTAGTATTCGATAGAAGGGAAGAGATGGGAAATTCCCGTTACTGAAGTGAATAGAAATCCGATGACCAAGCATGGAAGAATCCGACACGAAAGAGTCAGTTGTTTTTCGGCAGTCGTACGATTCATCCGATTTGCATGTACCAAATCTTAAAATGTTCAAAAATAAAGTCTCTATTTCACCACGTAGAGATTTTTTTTATATTTTTTCTTTTTTTTCATAACCGATGAATTTTTTCTGTGAAAATGGGAAATAAAATTCGTTGGCCCGTATAATTTTTTTTTTTTTTTTTTTTTTTTCAGATGACAAATTTTGTCAGAGTGTCTTTTTGGAAACGGCGTGCACTACAAACTATTCTTAAGATTCGAATAAAAAAATTTGTGTTGTGTCTTCTATATATATATGTTGAATATAAGAATCAATAAAAAAAAACATTAATCGTTTGCTGGAAAAAAATTATGAAAAATACACCCTCGTACCGCGCACGCACAGTGGTCTTGTGCCTTAAGCAAGCTTCACAAATCAATTGAGGCTCAGTCTATCCAGCATACTATGGGTTTTAAGTAACCGGAGGTCTTCTGCATTAAGGTGACCGACTGTCAAAAGAAAACATTGCATAACAATGACAAAAGCAAGCTATTTGTACAAACAGAAATTACTTCCTTGAAAATATTTCAGATAGTAGATAGTAGATAACAATGATAGTTTTTCCTGTCAAAGTGACAAATGACAACCAGCTGTCGAAATATTCAGTTAGGTTTGCCTTTTCGTCATGCATCCACTTACGCTTGCCGAACGTGCGGAAATTATTATCAAAATTTCGGCTCAGTTGTAAATACGCAACGTGAATTTCGTCGTGAGATTGGATCTTTAGTTAGTTAGATCTTAAGTCGAAAATGAAGAAAATATGGCCGGTGTACCGTCTAGTATCCAAGAAGACCCAGGAATGTTGATTCGGTACCGATCAGCTGAATTGGGTATCGCTAGAGAGTCAACCATATAAGATTGCATTAATGCAAGAATTAAAGCTGACCGACCATGTACAACGTCATAAGTTCGTTAATTGAGCGCCGGAAATGTTGGAAGGAGATAAGCATTTTGCCCTGGACAATACCTATTTTTCAACATAAAAAACTTCCGTTATTAGAGGTAACAAGTGTTCGGCCAAGCATCAATGCATCCACAAAGATGACTGTTTGTTGCGGTTTATTCATGGCGGCATCATCGGACCTAATTTCTTTCGAGATAAACATGGAGCCACCGTTACCGTCAATGGTCAATGGACAGCGCTACATGCCATACAAGCGACGCAAAGCTCTAAATAAAGAAAAATAAATTTGGCGACCGGTTCATCGCACGGCGAGCGTTCATAGATTGGCCGCCCCGAACAGGCGATTTAACACCACTCAATTACTCGTACTTCTCCAGAGAAACATCAAGTCTAACAAGTCAACCACTTTGGCCGAGCTCGAGGCCAGCATTCAACACGTTATTGTCGGAATAACGCCACATAAATTGAATCGAGCCATCATAAATTGGACGGACTGCCTGAAGCACTGCCAGCCAGTTAGTAATATATTGATGACCGTTAGTGTCTTAAGTGGGATACACGAATAGCAGATTAAATGTTGGGAATATTCTATTAATAATATCATACATGTGGTGTGAGCAATGAATCTATTAACTTACAAAGCATCAGCAGAATTGGTCAGACAAATCTCTCTGAAATGAGGTTGTAAGGTTAAAAGGGCTTTATACAGGCAAATCAAAGTACTTTTTCTAATTCCTAGTTCTAACTCTGATGGATGTATATTGTATATTCGACTTACGAAGAGGGGCTCATAAGTCCATTAGTATGCCAATGGATTTTTCATCCCTGTCTAAAACAACATATAAAACGTAATCAAGCCAATTATTGAATTCGGCGGATTGGTTGCGGAGGGATGTCATCCGATCCGCATCACTTTCCTTCTGCAATGTAACCGCATTAAAAATTGAAACCGTAAAATATTAGGCAAAAGGGCTTGCATAATTTAATTTTCGGGTAGGTCTAAAAATGTAAAATTGTTAAATTCACTGGATAGGCAAACATTTGGAGCTCTGGTAGTCGAAAAATTGTTTCTTTTGATTCCATGGTTTTGCTTGTAGAGTCAGTCAAAGTTGTGTAATTTTTAAGGTTTTTTATTTTTTTTTAGGTTTTAATGTAAAAACTATAAAAACCATACAGAGGGTTTTTAAAAAAATAATTTTTTTTTTCATTTCGTGGTTTTTGTTTTTATTTTAGCGGTCTTTGAAACACTATTTCCGACAATATTTTGAACTTTAAGTTGAGTTTAAAAAGAAGGTCCGAAAGGGTCTTCAGGGAATGATAGGACAAGGTGATACAAGAAAATAATTTTATGGGAGGGAGGGTCTTATACCACCCGTTACAAAACTACAGATGGTTTCTACCAAGAATCACTTAAAATGATCTAGTGCTCTATCGAACAACATTATCTGATCACTTAAATGTTTTTGGAAGTTTAAATAAAATCTTCGTTCAATGGTGTACAATAAGTTAAGCAAAAACCTATTTTATTAAAAAAGATCTTAAGATTGTTTAAGTCGTATAGAAGAAAGCTATTAAGTGGAGTTTCCACTGGATATGTACAGCGAAGGTGTACGATTGTATCCTCTTCCTCCTCGTCTATGTAGCTTTTACAGAAAGTTTTGTGAAGGCGCCAGGCATTATTGCATGCTTGCGTATAAGGCAGCGTTTAGTGATAACATCTACAATGGCGCTGAAATGTTTTCTGTTTAGAAGGATAAGACATTTAAAGCGATTCAGATCTAGATTTGGCTAGATCTGTTGGGCCACAAGACATTTTGATTCAACAGTCCACCTAACGTCTGTTCTTTTATTAGCATCCAGCTTTAATATTGATTTGCACGTAGCGATTGGTATATTTATGCCACCCTTTTTCAGTAAAATAGGTAGATTGGTTTCAGTTTTGACGAATTCGTTGGTTCTACAATTCCTTGGAATGTCTCTGAGGTTTCGCACCCAACGAACGTGAAGCTTGAAATGTTCTGCCATCTCCGTAAGAGATGATCAGCAGTGACGCTACAGTAATTTGAAAGACGGAAGGAGAGACTTAGACTTGGCTCATCTGAGAAAACAACACCACGAGCCCTGCTGTCGGTTTTAGATCTAACTGTGTAAAAGTGGATAGACTTGTCCTCCGTTAATGCATCTTCCCTTCAGAAGGATCTAGAGAGGAAGCTTACATGAAAATTTTTTGCAAATCATAGTTCTGGTATGGTGTAATCGATGTTCTCTGTGAGGATTCTTATATATTAAGAATCTAAACGTAGCCAAATAAATTATTTGTCCACTGTGTAGTCACTTATGCTTAGACGTACTTTTCTTTAGACCTAGTTTACTCGGTGTAGTTACATAAACGTTTCTTTGGTAACGGTATAACCCCACGCAAAAAAAAAAAAATCCAGTTGAGCAAGGTCAGGGGATTTTGCGGGTCACGACATACGGCCAATCTACAATTGAGGTAAGAAAGCATCCATCTACTCTCGTACTAGTCTACCATAATGAGCAGGACATTGATCTAACTGGATCCAGTAATCTGCCCTTTGGTTGTGAGTTACATTCTCAAGCAAAGTTCCACCCAAAAAATTTAGAAAGACTTCTGAATCTACGCGATCTGGAAGAAAAAAGGACCCAGAAATATTATTACTAATAATAACTTACTAAATATTAACTTTTAATTCTTGTTGAAAATTGTATTCGCGTTGAGCATGTGGATTAGAATATAGCCATACATGCGTGCATTTATAAGGGAAGGAAGTAGCGACATGAGGGATGTTGCTCAGCAGAACCAGCAGTTTTGGTGTCTTGTTGAAGGAGAGGATGCTTTGTCTTCGAATTCCTCAATCACTAGGTAGCAAAGTGGGTCAGACTAATTTGTTTAGCCAAAATTTATTTTAAAGTAATCAGTAAGTTGTTAGTTTTAAGCTTTATAATAAAATTAAAAAAAAAAATCCATTTACTTAAAATTTATTTTATTAGTTTTAGTTTTAATAAATGGAAAAATAATAACAAAAAAACCTTTAAAACATCGAAAATAATTTAATTATATAAGCTAATTTTTAGGCATGTAACAGTAAATTAATTAATTAATTAAAAAATTGATTAAAAACGAGGACCATACATTCTGATCATGAAAATTTGTAACTCCTCTTCTTGTAAAAGCAGATTCATACGTCCACATATGTAATTGTTTTTTGTAGAGTTGAGGACGTGCGGTACGCACCGTTCTGCTGTGAATGAAATTCATTTAGAATGGAATCATAAGCAGGATTATTTAAGACTTCATAGTACAGTTGAGGTTGGGTATGCGGATTAACTTTACCATTAATTCCACAGCTCCTAATTCGGTTATATGTGTTAGAAAAAGCTAAATAATGTAGAGTTATTCTGTTTGGAAATCGCTGTTGGTACTTACGAGCTATTTCTGTAGCATTTCCATTGCAAAATCAATATACAGACATACACAATATCAGCATATTCTGCATTTGCAAATTTTAAGCTACTATTTGCACTTATTTATTCAAAGACTGAAGTGCAACCTCAGAATTTTTACCTTTGATAGAATTCATTAAACCGTTTTGTTTTTATCGACGTAAAAATTGTTGTTCCATAGATATGTTATGTTTTTCTTGAAGTCGTGTTGCTAACATATTCATCTTGTCTCTATCTTCGAAACGGTTTTAGATAATTATAAGCTGTTTTTGGGAAAATTATAAAAAAAATACTCTAGTAAAGATAATGTAAAAAACTTGTTTTTTTGTTATTATTACAATAACTGATTAGATTCTGTTTGTTCGATAGAGCAGGAGACTACTTTCAGTGATTTATGGAAAAAACTCTTACCCCTCTTATACAGAGTGATTCATCGTGAGGTTGGATTTTCAATAGACTTTCGTTGAGATACCACGTGTGACTCCTACCAAATTGTTTTTGGTCATATAGAGACCACAAAAGCGTCTCCAAATGGTTCAGCTGTATAACAAGAATCAGCGTTCTGAGAGAAATGTAGCACTATTGCCAATACCATTCGCTAATTTGAGACCCAGTTTACATAAGTGGATGATACTCGACCGGTTAGACCACATCCAGCGCGTACTGAAGAGACTATAGCAGCTGAAGCTTAGAGGGTATTCGAAGACCGTGACGAATCGATTCGTCGTCATTCTCAGCAGCTTGGCCTGGCCTATTCGACAACTTGGCGTATTTTTTTGTGAGGATCTCGGCCTAAAGCCGTACAAAATTCAACTTGTGCAAGAACTGAAGCCAGGCGACTTGAATTAGCGCCATATTTTCAGTGAATGGGCTCTGGAAAAACTCAGTGAAAATCCGGTGTTTTATCGTCAAATTTCGTTCAGTGATGAAGCCCATTTCTGTCTCAATGGACACGTTAATAAACAAAATTGCAACCCGAAGAGTACCAAGAGCTACCATTACACCCATTAAAACAACGGTATGGTGTGGTTTATGGGCTGGTGGAATCATTGGTTCATATTTCTACAAAAATTACTTGTGATAATCGGCGAGATTCCAGTCACTATGCTCGAACGACTCGCCCAAAATTGGACCTTCGGAATGGATCACCCCAGACGTAGTCGTGGCTAACATTTACATGATATCATTTTTGAAAAGTAAATGCCATGAATTGTTCTTTTAATTAATAATAAAAATTTTAAGTTTGCTTTTAAATTTATGTATTTTGTTTTACATTATAAGTCAAAACTTACGATGAATTACTATATGACCTTCTCCTCTTATATTGCGTCTTTAACTTAATTCGTGCGGTTTGCTAAGAGATGGCGTAACTTGTATTAATCCATTGCTATTATTCCATTGGAACATGCGTTGGAAAGCTACTGTCCTTGTACGTCATTTCAGTATATGTCATTCATTTGAAGCGTAAACAACAATAATTGTTGGTGGAAGTTTATGGTGAACATACGCTAGCTGAGCGAACGTGCCAAAAGTGGTTTGCACGATTTAAAAGTGTAGATTTTGGCTTGGAAGACGATGAACGTCCTGGGCAGCCAAAAAAGTTTGAAAGTGAAGAACTGGAAGCATTACTCTATGAAGATTGTTGCCAAATACAAGAAGAGCTCGCAGAATATTTGGGTGTCACTCAAGCAGCAATTTCAAAACATTTAAGAGCAGCTGGATGCATTCAAAAGCAAGGAAATTGGGTTCCACATGAACTCAAGTAGAGAGACGTCGAAAGGCGGTTTCGCTTGTCCGAAATGCTGCTGGAATGCCACAAAAGAAAGTCATTTTTGCATCGGATTGTTACTGGTGATGAAGAATGGATACATTACGATAACCCCAAGTAAAAAAATCATATGTGAAACCCGGCCAACCAGCCAAAACAACGGCAAAGCCGAATATCCATGGCGCGAAGATAATGCTCTCTTTGATGGGATCAGATGGGTGTGCTGTATTATGAGCTGCTAAAACCGGGTGAAACCATCAATGGACAACGCTACCGAACACAATTAATCCGTTTGAAGAGAGCAGTAGCCGAAAAACGCCCGGAATATGCGACCAGACACGTTGCTATTCCGGTTAAGAACTATTTGGAAAACAGTGGATGGGAAGTCTTACCCCACCCGCTGTATAGCCCAGACCTTGCCCCTTCTGACTACCGTATGTTTCGGTCGATGCAGAATGCCCTCGCTGAAATACGGTTCACATCAGAGCAGAATATCAAAAATTGGCTTGATTCATTCTTGGCTGCCAAGCCGATGCAGTTCTTTTGGGATGGGATCCACAAATTGCTAGAAAGATGAGAAGAAGTCATAGCTTCAGATGGGCAATACTTTGAATAATACTATTGTACATGTTTTTCTTAAATAAACGTTCAAATTTTGAAAAAAAAAACCGCACGAATTAAATTACATACCCAATACAATCACCTGTATCGTCCCCTGAAATTTTTTTTTTAGTTCCTGAATCACCTTATTATCAATGTAATGAAAGAAAATAATGAAAATAAATCAGTCGTAGTGGCAACTTAAAAAAAACCGCCTCCTTGGCAAATAAATATATAAAAATATGAAAGTATGGCAGTAGATTATTCATTAATTTTTCTATTCATTTCAGTAAGACGTATTTGAGATTTAAGTTTTTCCGCGGCAAGTTTCTCACTGTGCCTCTTTGTTTTCCTCAAGCAGTGATTGATGAATTGTATTCCGTTTTTACTGATGTTCACTCAACCGATCTAAGGAATGATAGATTTTTTAAAATGTTCCTTTGTTTCCTCAGATTGCTCTTTGACTGTTGACAAGACTTCAGAAATTCGAATTATCCTTGTAATTTTTTTTGTCTCTGAAGCAATGGCTTTGGCATTTTTTTCATTTTATTTGTGGTATTTGACATGTTCTGGTCATTTTCTAAATTGATAAATGAGGTGAACGACGAACGGTTTTGAAATTAAAATATTCTTTACCTTAGTCGTTTACAGACATCTCAAAATCATCTATCAGACTGGATCAAGGTGCTATAATTTTTCCAATTGGAGCCGTATAATTTCTTGTTTCGTTGAAACTTTACGTAAAGTCTTTAAATACATTGACTGCCATGTTGTACGCTTTCGTGCGACACCCTTTACCTCTCTAAAAGCCGCGTCGCAGTTTTCGTGCGACACCTAGTACTTTAACTTAGGCTATGTCGTATCTTTTTGTACGACGGTATATGGGATTTCATATTGTGTGTCCTCTACTGAACATTTTGGTCAAACTGCCGTGGCCGTAGGATGACTTTTGAGAGAAATAAATGAGAGATAAATTTTATGTTTTTGTCCTGTTTTGCAGCATTATGACTTTTTCTAACAAAATAAAAGGCATAACAATATACAAAACAGGAACTTAAAAATAGAAAAGAAAATACATTATTTCATTATTACGTAATCTAAAAAAAATTATGTTCGACAAAATAGTAGGTGCAGTTCTGTGTAGGTAGGTCTGTAAAAAAACCAATTTGACTTTACTTACTTGAAAAGCAATAAGATCAAATTACCTTTTGGAATGTGAATATTAAGGAAAGCAAGAAACACATAGCTGGGGTTTGTTGGAAAACTCTGAACCGTACGTTGTTGTTCTTTTTAGGTTGTTTCATGCTGTTTTCCTGTCAGATGATTTATTTGATTGTGCATAACACAAAACGAAGGCTCGTCTGATGATTTAAGCAATAGCTTTTTTCAATTTTTACTTATTTCATAGCTCGTATAGTAAGTGTCAACAAATAGAGTGCCACCTTCCCCATTCAATAAGGTACTGAGTTCTTCGCAAACGTTCTTCGCAAGACCAACTTCTCGAACACCGATCCACCTTTTCCCAGAGTCAATTTTTATTGACCACGTGAAACCTTCGGTAGTGCAAAATTTGAACAATTTTACACCATAAGGATGAGCTTTATTAGGAAGATATTGCCGAAAAACTAGGCGATCCCTCCAACGAATGACAGTTTCACGCTTTGAAACCTTCCCTGCAGCATATCTAAAACAGGTTTAATTACCCTAAGCCTATCTCCTGCTGCTATGATGGTGTTGTCAGTAAAATGAAAAAAGTTTGGAGAAGTTGAAAACGGTTGCGCGACATGGTTTTGCAGGTACACCAAAGTTATACCATATACCACCTTGATCAAAAAGTTCCCGTGTGGCGCATTGAGTTCTGTTTTAATTTTTTTATTTTTATTTTTATTTTTTTTTTGTTAAGTTAGTACTTGTTATTGACATTCCCTCTAAGTCTTAGCGTCATAATATAGCTTAACATTTGCAAAAGTTACGTAGCCAAGAGTACATCTATCTATATGTGTGTTGGCGATTTTTTATAATTTTAGAAATTTAATTTTGAGATTTAAATTTGCAACAACGAACTTGTATTAAATTTTGAGTAAAAAGCGGACTTAATGGTGCGCGAACGTTGAAAATGTTGGAAAAGTGTTTCAGCAACGATTCACGAGCGGTTCAACAGTAGTCGTAAGTCAATCGAAGATAATGAACGCAGTAGCAGACCATCGACATCGAAAACCAACGAAAACATTGATGAAGTATTGGGTATATATTTTAATTCGTGCGGTTTTTTTTTTTCCAAATTTGAACGTTTATTTAAGAAAAACATGTACAATAGTATTATTCAAAGTATTGCCCATCTGAAGCTATGACTTCTTCTCATCTTTCTAGCAATTTGTGGATCCCATCCCAAAAGAACTGCATCGGCTTGGCAGCCAAGAATGAATCAAGCCAATTTTTGATATTCTGCTCTGATGTGAACCGTATATTCTGCATCGACCGGAACAAATGGTAGTTAGAATTAGCAAGGTCTAGGCTATGAGGCGGGTGGGGTAAGACTTCCCATCCAATGTTTTCCAAATAGTTCTTAACGGAATAGTAACGTGGGGCCGAGCGTTGTCATGATGGAAAATTATTGCATCATGCCTGGTCGCATATTCCGGGCATTTTTCGGCTACTGGTCTCTTCAAATGGATTAATTGTGTTCGGTAGCGTTGTCCATTGATGGTTTCACCAGGTTTTAGCAGCTCATAATACAGGACACCCATCTGATCCCATCAAAGAGAGCATTACCTTCGCGCCATGGATATTCGGCTTTGCCGTTAATTTGGCTGGTTGACCTGGTTTCACATATGATTTTTTGCGCTTGGGGTTGTCGTAATGGATCCATTTTTCATCACGAGTAACAATCCGATGCAAAAATGACTTCCTTTTGTGGCGTTCCAGCAGCATTTCGGACAAGCAAAACCGCCTTTCGATGTCTCTCTACTTGAGTTCATGTGGAACCTAATTTCCTTGCTTTTGAATGCATCTAGCTGCTCTTAAACGTTTTGAAATGGCTGCTTGAGTGACACCCAAAGATTCTGCGAGCTCTTCTTGTATTTGGCAACAATCTTCATACAGTAATGCTTCCAGTTCTTCATTTTCAAACTTTTTTGGCTGCCCAGGACGTTCATCGTCTTCCAAGCAAAAATCACCACTTTTAAATCATGCAAACCACTTTTGGCACGTTCGCTCAGCTAGCGCATGTTCACCATAAACTTCCACCAAAATGCGATGACTTTCGGCAGCAGTTTTCTTCATTTTAAAGTAATGAAGAAGAACTCTCCGCAAAAACACTTTTTCAGGCACAAAGTTCGACATATTTGAGTGAAAAAAAATTATTGTTGTTTACGCTTCAAATGGATGACATATACTGAAATGACGTACAATAACTGTAGCTTTTCAACGCATGTTCAAATGGAATAATACAAGTTAAGCAAACCGCACGAACAGTGCGGTTCTTTATAGACCAAATAAAAGAAATGTTGATCAATAACCGTAAATTAACCACCAGAGAGATGCAAAGCTGGTTCCAATAGACCTCAATTTCATGCAAAAAAGAGACGGTGTTGACGTGAGATGAGATGATTTGCGCCTCTAAATCCGATCTAACATTCATCAAAAGGATCATTACTGGAGACGAAACGTGGGTTTATGTGTACGACACGCAATCCAGACATCAGGCAATTGAATGACGTTCACTAAATGAGCCTAGTCCAAAAAACCATTTCCTTGTTTAGTCAAAAAGAAGGCAATGCTCACGGTTTTCATGGATTACAACGGTGTAGTGCATTAGGAATTTTTGCCAGGCCAGGCAGTAAGCAAAGAGTTATTAAACGTTTGCGTGAAGCAATTCGTGGATTTTGCACCATGACAACGCACCGTCGCACAGTGCCATCATTATTCGTAATTTTTTGACGAAAAATGCAACAAATACCATCCAACAGCTACCAAATTCACCTGATTTGGCTCCCTCTGACTTCTTTCTGTTCAATCGAGTTAAAAAACCACTACGGGGGAATGCGTTTCAGCAGCAGAGAGGAAGTAATGGAAAAATCGCAGGAGGCACTGAATGACATACTGAAAATCGAATATGAAAAATGTTTCAAGGATTGGATCAAGCGCTGGCATAAGTGTGTTGCAGTCGATGCGGATTACTTTGAAGGGGACAAAATATAGTAGATTTAGATAAGTAAACTTGTATTTTTAATTTTCTGAATAAATTCCTTTTGGTCGAGGTGGTATATATATATTTTTTTTACCAATAATCTTCCAACGATCCCACCTTCTATGGATGGGCCATAGTAAAAGTTCAACGAATTTTTTTATCTCTGTGCCGATTGTGTGAACACAATTCTTTTTCCTGAAAGCATGAGTTATTGTAACGCGACTTCTTTCTATTGGTTTTGAAGATAATAAGTTGTATAACCTCCTCATCGACGAAAAGGGTAAAAGCTTCCAAACAATTATTAGTTGTGGGGACGTCTATAAGAAAACCGGATTTTCCAGTAAAAGGAAAAGTTGATGAAGAAAGCGGGAAGAAAACTACATCCAGCGTACGGAGTTATTTGTTTCAATTGCTGTTATTTCCTCAACTTCTTCCAACTGTTCCTTTTCACTTTCTGGTGCTTCTTCATCAACTGCATCCAAATCTTCAGATCCTGAGTCTGTGTTGGAGTTAGGGTCATCACTTGGAAGCCAAATATCATCGATATCCAAGTCTTCGCTTGAAAAATCGTCTTCACTCTTTTCAATTTGCAATTCAATTTCTTGTCACCTCACTATAACTCAAACTTCCCCTTTCCATTTTTTATGCACTTTTCAGAAACCTATAACTGTTCAAAAAATATTATTGACAACTTGAAATGACTTCAAATCACACTTACTAAAATCACACGAGATAACACGAGGCAACACGAGGAAACTACTGTCGTACATTTTCGTACGACATAGCATCAGGGGTAATTTTTTCTATCATGGGTCCACGTCGTACAAAAACGTGCGACACACAAAAATCGTTAGAATTTCACAACTATGACAACAAAAAAATGGAATTATGTTATGAACTGCTTTTTGAGTGATAAGAAACAGAAATTTCACAAAAAAATACTTTGGCCTGGCGTAACCCAAAATGTTAAAACGGCTTGGCAGTCAAAGTGTTAAAAAAACAACCTCAATCAACTTCTCCTCGCAAGGAGTGAAGAACTTTTTTTTTTCTCACCGACACCTGTCGATTTCCGTTCACGATTGTTATATGCCAGTTTTTTTTTTTAAAGAGGACTTGTGGTCTGACATAACCAAAATTTAAATAATCTTAATGAAAGCAACTAAGAATTTCCTTATTAAGTAACCTTCTTCCACTCTGAAATTTCCGACGGAGGTTCCAAACAACTAGTTAAGATCCACAGTATTTATGATGCGAATTGAACACGTCAATATTTGTATTGCGTACGATTCGGTCATTTTGAATAATGGTTACTTTTTGCACCTTCTTACCGACAACCGCCCACTTACATGCCAACGTTTTCAATAATGGGAAAGCGCAACCAATCTACTGGATTCTATAATCGGTATGAAAATTATTTGACGATTTACATACACAATATTTTTACTAGATTAAGCCTCTGCACCCATCTCAATATGTCTACATAGAATGTGTCCTTTGGGAGCCTTTATTTGTAACACATAAGATGTTTACCGTTGCAAAAAGTCACACACAGTTCTTAAACTACAATATTTGAGATTGGCAGCATAACTAATTGGGGAACTACCTAATGAGTGAAATTGAATGTTTCTTAAATACATGATGATATTCTAACACCCTGCCTAATCCATGATTGGCAGTTACATCGTTGAAACCAAAAACCATTTCATTCTCGAAACGACCACTTATTCGATGCCGCCAATGGCCTTGCGAAAAGTATAGGTTTCCTATAGCGATGTAAGAGATACTTTTCCTTCTTTTATCTGATCTACATACCATAAAATGAAATACATTTATCTGTTGATAGGATCCTGAATTGTGATAAAACTTTTACGTGACGCCAATATTCCCATGCCAATAGACACTCCCCAAAATCGACGTAATGTCCCTTATCTCTCCAATCGTAACGATGTTTCTGTCATTAATGCTCCAAACGATTTGGCAATAGTACCCGTAACACCCGTTCTGGTATAAGTGCTCATGAGTTTACTTACAACTCCACCTTCGGACGTACTCTGAAACATCGTGATTATTTTCTATATAACTCGACTATGGAATGCCCTGTGGAGTTGCTTATTTTTTATTCATTACAACTTACGAACATTCAAAACCAAGGGATATCGGTATCTCTATTTCTTTCCTTGGTAATTTTCCTTCGCTATTGCTGTGTGCAAACTCTTTATCTTAATCACTTGAATGCATGCTCAAGGATGTTTTTTTAGAAGTATGGGTTTTTGAAATAAAGTAAAACAACTATTCCAAATGGTGTGGCAATGGCCATGGTGTTGTCTTAGTTGGAAAGATAATTTGATACTGACTCGAATAAATCCCGAGTGATACTGACTCGAAGCAATCTGAAAGTCAAAGTTACTATCACTTTTCCGAGAAGATGGGTTGTATATCGACAATGACGTGGGAAATACTAACTTCCAAGTCGTCAATCGTCTATTATTTCTTGGCGTACATTATCGACTTCACATATTTCCAGAAAAAGCAGTCCAAAGATGTTAAATCAAGAGTTCCTGAAGCAGGAATATTGAATGAAATTGAATATTATGCCGACCCTTAATAGATGCAGTAAATTGGCACAATTTGCAAACGTGTTCTGTCATAAGTTTATTCATGGTGAAATAGCAAAATAAGCTGAATACAAATCAGCTGTCAGTTGTCAAAATTAAAAAAAAAAACTCTAAAAACAACTAACTTAAGACAAAGTTAAAGTAAATCCGTCGGATGAGCTTGCATATGCGTGTGAGAAATGCAAAAACTTAACTCCAACCCCCAACTAATGTTTCTAAATACTATGTATATTGCAGAGAACCAATGGCTTTTTAATAGATCCATATAATCCTTTAAGCTTAAAAGTAGTTAAGTAATTTTTGTTTTTGTTTTCTGCCATCTATTGTAGTTAAACACATTTCTAAGCCTTTGAATGTCTCTCTTTATACCTTGCCTGCTTTCACCTTAATTCTTCCTTTATTCTGTAACTATTCGCAGGTAAGGACGAGCTTAAACAAAAGATGTTATGAAAGAATCCAAAAAGAGATGTTTCTACAAAAAAAAAACAAAAAAAGTGGATGTGCACAACTTAGCCAAAGTAGCTTCCGTTGTACTCTTGGGTGTTGGTAATTATGTACACCTTGGATGTTGGTAAGGACATTTCTGAACAAAGCAGGGACATTTAAAAATGACATTGACTTTCGTATAAACATTGTAAGGTTACCCACCTTTTCTGTTTCCTTCTCTGTCGCAACTGTCGTATATGGCATCAGCAGAACTAAATATTGTGTTCTAATCCTAGAAATTCAAAACATGACCTGGATTGTTTCGTATCTTCACACCGTGCCCTAAGTTACGTTGTAGCTCAATTAATTACTTTTGTTTTCTTTCTTAATTATTTTTGCTTTTTTTTTTTGTTTTAAATGAACGTACAAAACTCGAAAGGCAATGTAATATTAAGCTAACCAAAGTTGTATGGTTATTCAAGCTCACTAGAAGCACCTCATTAACAATGAACAAGGAAGATCACCGAATGACTTTTATTTCATATTGTTAGTCGCTTTGTTTCGGTAGCAAAAACTCATCATAATTTGCTAGATAGCTATTTAATAGTGAACCCACCATGAGTATATTCTGAATCTCACTGTTTACGAGTATATTTAGCAGAATAATCGGGTAAACTTCAGCACGCACTTCGCAGACGAGGCACCTCTTGCCGACCTGATTGATGGACAAATGCCGACAATCTCAGCAGCCGCTGAATATTGAACTAATGTATGCAGCCGTGTTGTAAACAAGAAGATATGTTCTTCTACCCGACCGAATTTAGCGGTTGTGCGTGGGGTTAATGGTTAATGGCACAATCACGTAAAAAATCCATCTTTACGAGAAAAAAACTGTCTTGGAAGAAAACGGATTCGATTTAAACCAATGACACTGTGCGAAAAAGGATAATAATTTATGAGTATGCTCCTGGAATGTTAGAATATTATACGCTTTAGGAGCTACACAAAAACTGAAAAATATCCTCACGCAATATAAGGCGGACATAACAGCGATCCAGGAAGTGCGCTGGATAGGATCAGGAATGATGAAAAGAAAGCAGAAAGCAGTTTGGATCGAAGGTCATCAAAAGTGGTCGCCTGACCAAGGAAAATTCAACAACATCATGCTTAAATGTGCACATCGCTTACCAATGTAGCTGAGGACCCTATCAAAGAGAATTTCTTGGACCCCTTGGATGGAGCCAACGGAACTTGTCCGGAGTAAGATGTTAAAATCTTGCTCAGGCACTTCAATGTCAAAATTGGTAAGGTGTGCGTCATTGGCGGAGTGAACGGAAGACACAAGATCCACGAAATAACAATGGATAGAGGCTTCCAACTCACTGACTTTGCGGCAGCAGTAATACGATGATAAGTAGCAAAAGAGTCCCGCATAAGAGAATCTACACAGCAACCTGGCTAACTCCGGACGGTAGAACCACAAACCAAATTGGCCACTTGTTAAACATCCTAAATGTGCAAACATTTAGAGGGGCAAATGTTGATTCTGACCACTTTTTGGTTCCAGCCCGATTCATAGCTTAACTATCCAATGAAAGAAAGCTACTTTAAACATCAAAAAGGAGGTACAACATTGGATTCCTGAGCACACCGGAGAAAGTCAGTGACTACATAGAGCAACTGGACTGCAATATGTCATTGCCTACCACACTATTCAACAACATGTTACAATACCCGTACGACTATTTAGGAAGTAGCCAAAGCAACTCGAGACTACCAGCCACCCCCGACATGAAATCCATGGTATGCTTGTGAGTGCATGCAGAAAAAGAAGGAAACAGCTGAATCATATAAGAAGACGTTGCAAAGAACAACCCGGTCAACATGGGTTGAGTATAGAGCCAGAAGGAGGGAAGAGAAAAAGTTAATGCAAAAAAAGAAAAGAGCCTTCGTATTCTCTCAGCTCAAGGGTATCGCAGAGTGCAGGAGTAATAACAAAATGCGAAACTTTTATAAAAAAGCTAACCACGTGGCTGCAGGAACGCAGGCTCATCGAAAAACTGAGGGTAATCTTATTACTGACCCGCAGGGAATTGTGGATGTACTCGTATTAAGTAGCATTTTCAACAGCTGATAGAGTATGAAGAAAACTCAACTGCAGTCGATGAGATGAGACCCACCCGGTCTTACCTCCAAATTATTCCAAACACGCAAAGGATTCCAGCAAGGAGATGCGCTGTCGTGTGCTTTCTGAAATCTTGTGTTGGAGCAGATAGTACGAAAGGCCGACGTACACACAGAAGGCACTAATTTAACAAATCCTTCCAGCTGCTGACGATATCGACATCATCGCCCGTTCCCAGCGTGCCGTTATTGTGGCTTTTACTGCTGTAGAAGAACAAGCCAAACGAGTTGGATTCATGATGAATGAGTATAAAACAATGTGTATGCTGTTAACCAAAAACCGATTCGTTGAACACCATCTAAGACAGAACCTAACAATCGGCAGCTATAATTTTTGTCTCCTATCTCCACCACTAGTGCTCCATTGAAATTGCTAGTAGCAATCCATCCCTTAAAAACTGAACCAATAGCACCCGTCTCGCAATGAATGCTCATCAGTATACCCTCTTCATTGCCGAGCATTGCCGAGCATTGCCGAGCTCTCTATTTTCTGGTCGTTATAGCTTGCAAATATTTAAGAACAATATACATCGGTACCTCTCTTTCATCATCGGGTGGTGATCAATTTACTTACCATTTGTTCCTTATTACCTTATCATTAAGATTATGAATTTTTTATTTAATTATCAAACATGAAAACAAATTGTGTTCATGTTTGCTTAGCTTATAAGAAAAAGTGCCTATTTGAAGAGGCATTTAAAAAAAGGCTGTTATTTAGAAAATAAGTTTTTAATTCAATTAAAACTTGTTTCATCGTTATTCTGCGGAAGGAGGTAAATTTTTTAATTATTTTGAAAATATAAAAAAATAGAAGGGCTCTTTAGCTTTCGGCCACACAGACCGTGCGTATCATTTTTTTTGACGCAAGTATAGTAAGGTTAAGCCTAAGATCTAAGATAAGATTATGACTATTTTACTGATGTAATATGGGTTCACTAAGTTCTATTGTATTAGGCAAATAATTCGCTGCAATATGAAGTTTTGTTTTTTATTTTCTTTGTCCATATCCAAATCATCTTTTGAGTTAATTTTCAGGTGGCTTGGAATGCAGAATTTTTAAAATAAAAATAAAGGCTTGTTTAGTGTCCATATGGTGGACTTCAGGCCTACAGATCGGGCTTAATTTTATAGATAAAGGGAGATTCATCGTGGGTACGGACCAGTGATTCCATCAGCCCATAAACCACACCAATCCGTTGTTTTTAATGAACCTAATGGCAGCTCTTTGTACTCTTCGGGTTTCTCATCAGCCCAAATACGGCAATTTTGTTTAATAACGTATCCATTGAGCCAAAACATGGGCTTCATCACTGAACAAAATTTCACCATATTCACTGAAAATATGACGCAAATTCAAGTCGCATGGCTTCAATTCTTGCACAAGTTGAATTTTGTACGCCTTTAAGCCGAGATCCTCACAAAAAAAATAAGCCAATTTGTCGAATACGCCAAGCCCAGCTGCTGAGAATGATGAGGAATCGATTCGTCACGATCTTCGCATACACTCTCAGCTACAGCTGCTATAGTATCTTCAATACGCGCTGGATGTAGTCTAACCGGTCAAGTATCATCCACTTTTGTAAACTGGGTCTCAAATAAGCGAATGATATTGGCAATAGTGGTTTCAGTAGGTCGATTATTCGCACCGTTAGAAAAACATTTCTCACAGAACGCTGATTTACATAGTACAGCTACGAGTTACGCGTGATCTGTCAAAAAAAGCCTATTGAAAATCAAACCTCACAATGAATCACCCCTTATATGGTAAGTAATTTCGAGGTCGACTGAGTTCTTTTCGCCGACCCAAAAAGCATTGCAACTAATTTTAATAAGTTTGTTGTTGAAATTTCTGAAAAAATAAACCGTCTCGTTAGTCTCTTACTTGATAACATTAAATTAAAAAAAGTTAAATCGCTCAAATGACCACCTTCTAAGTTGATGCACATTTGTGTTCGTGGAAGTGCACATCTGGCTCCCAATTGCTTATTTCTTCCTCAATGTTGGCTTTGAAGACTTTCAAGTCTTCTGGTTTGTTGTGGTAAACGCCATATTTCACAAAATCCCAAAGAAAGAAGCCTAGAGCCGTCAGATGTGGCGATTTGATCGTCCAGTTGAAACGGGAGATCCGATGGCCTGGAAATTAGTGATTCAAAAATTTCATCGTTGTTTGAAGTTTATGAGCTGTAGCTCCATTCTGCTGTTTGAACCAACAGTGCCCGAGACTAAATTCAGCAACTTTCGGCAAAAAAAAAAAAAAACTGGTTTAACATCTGCCTGTAGCACTCACCAGTTACGGCTACCGTGGTGCCATCAGCGTTTTCAAAAAAATTAGGGCCAACCACTTTTTCACTGCAAATACTTCACCAAACAGTCACTTTGTGCATTTCATGTGGATTTTCCATTCCCCAGAAACGCAAATTATGTCAAGGGTTTTCCCCTTGGCCTGGGCCTGGTCACTTTTTATGATTTTGGTAACGAAATTATCCTCTTCTTGCACCAGGTTTAACAGAGCAGGGGAGTAAGTTATAGCACCAAATAACGGTTCAGTGTTTATTTTTTTTTCTGTTTTCTGAGAGATGCATTTGTTAAGAATGCTCTAATCAAATTTGGTAAAAAAAATTCGTTAAATTGACGAAAATACAACATTCTATATGAAACCGTTCCAAGCATGTACATCCTTTGTTGGCACTATGAACTCTTTTCCTCCCTAATATTTTTCGGTTAATTTATTGTATTCGCTAGAAGAAAAGAGATGGTAAATTCTACGTACGATTCTTATCTATCATTAGATTCGTATCGTACAATATATTCTGTGTATCGTCGGAAAACCGACAAGAAGGAGTGATAGAAAACGGCCGAAGTCGGGTTCACCTAATAGATATGATGTGTAGGAAGAAGCGCCGAGAGCTAGCGGCGCTCCTGCGGGAAAGTTGAGCAATGGCCAACTAGATTCTGGTACGGTGAATTCAAGTGTTGGGTACAGACTGATTAATTTCTGCTGTTTTTACGGCAATAAGTGCGCACGTGAAATGTAAAGTGTGTGGAAGTGCTCTAAAATTTTGCGAATCGAGTCAAAGAGGACTCCTATTTAAAATTGTGATAAACTGCAAGTTCTGTATGCCAAAAAAAATCACGTAATATACTTTAATCCAAATTACATACGAAGTTAATCTTCAATTTATTTTTGCGAAGCGATTGCTGGGAGTGTCATTGACAGAAAAATTTTGTGATTTCATGGACTTGACGCGACATCACGATGCGGTTTAGCTTGTGCATTTTGGGCAAAATATAGGTCAAAATCATTGAACGATAGCGGGCGTCGTTGACTGTAACGATGTTCTCACAGTTATCTTTGAAAAAATACGGATCAATGATTCCGGACCATAAAACGCACCAAACCGTACATTTTTCTAAGTGTATTGGCAGCTTTTATATTCCTTGAGGTTACTCATCCAACCAAATACTGCAGTCTTGTTTATTAACATATCCACAAAAAAAAAAAATTAGCTTCGTCGCTGAAGACAATTATTCAATAAAAAGTGGATCTTCCTCCAGCTTTTCTCAGGCCCACTCACCTTAAATTCAACGCTATGGTAGGTTGTTCGAAGCATCATGATATTTCTCTATAGGGAAATATATATTAATTTTGTATTATCAACTATTGTCAACAACTCTTTTATGTATTGTCATAGTATGGGAATTTTTTTATTTTTTTATAACCAATCAGTCGCTATTGTGATTTCGCTTTTCACCCTTGCCTTTATCATAATTTATATGAACAGGAACGCGAACCATTTTAAATGGGAGCCCATACTTAGGATTATATAGGGTTTTCTAACGACTTGACAACTATTTTTTTTATATAAAAGGCAAACCATTTGAGATATTTCAAAAACTTTATTATTGAAGTTTAATCAAAACATTTATGAATGGAACTCGACTTCGTTCATATGGCCACCGCGGGCACGTATGCAGCGGTCGATTCGTTCGACCCAATTTTCAACAACTCAACCACACATTTCGGCCGAAACGGCCGCTATTTCGCGTTCCATGTTGGCTCTGAGCTCTTCCAACGTCGTCGGCGTGTTAGCATAAACCAATGACTTAACGTAGCCCCACAGAAAATAGTCAAGCGGCGTTAAATTGCACGAACGAGGCGGCCAATCGACTGGCCCATGTCTTAAGATAACAGGCTCACCATACTTACTCTTCAATTAATCGATTGTAGCTTGTGCTGTGTGACTTGTGGCACCATCCTGTTGAAACCACATGCCGTCCAAGTCCATATCTTCCAATTCGGGCCAAAAATAATCGTTGATCATGGCGCGATAACGCTGACCATTCACAGTAACGTGACGATCGTTATCGTCGACGAAAAAATATGGCCAAATAACGCCGCCGGCATGCAAAACACACCAAACAGTTATTTTTTGTGGATGAAGTGGTGATTCATGAAGCACATGTGGGTTTTCACCCAACCAATAACGCATATTTTGCTTATTGACGAACCCATTGAGCCAAAAATGAGCTTCGTCACTGATTTTGCGACTCCGAATATCTGTAGAAAATTTTTATAATTTGCAGACATTGCTCGTTAGTGTACTTTACCATGATAAAAATGTTGAGTTTACTGAATAAATTGACAGTGACAGTTTGATGATTAGTGAAAGAGTGCGTTCACAAATTAAATTCAAAGTTGTCAAGTCCATATTGGAAAACCCTATATATGATTCAGTCCGATTATGTGCCCCGGTCGCCATAATTCTGTTTATTGCTTCGTAATCTTCGGCTTTAGTAAAATCTGGGTATTCTATTTTTTGGTGAATGCCGATTGAATAACATAAGCCAATATAAGAGGGACGAATTTTTTTAAGTCCGCACAATTACTTGATCGCGTCGATGACATTAATTAGGCAAATACAGCGAGCAGTCAATGAAGCTTTCGAAAGTATTGAGGCGGAAGCTTTCACAATAAATTTGATGGTAAAAAAGGTCCAATCAAACATGCTGTCATCAGAAATGGTTGCACCACCAACAGCTTGGCCAGAAAGTCATCGTTTGTAATTATGAATTCGAAGCATTTAACGCTTTTGTATACCTCCATTGTGGCAAGCACTCGTGCCAATCCTTGTTTCTTTGAGGTCATAAGCCATTTCATTATGCATCATTTTACGCTTGCGGAACGTGCGGAAATTATTAAAAAAAATTTATCGATATTCCAGATATTCAGTTGTAAATACGCAACGTTAATTTCGTCGGTCGTCATTATGGCTTCAGTGTGCAGGCATTTCAGCGCACCATGGAAAAGTTTGAGCGTGAGTACACTCTTATTGGGCTGGACGACCAAATATAACACCGTGAGTTCGCTAATTGGGTACTGGAAATGGTCAAAAAATCATCTTCTCGGACGAGGCAGATTTTTGGCTCAGCGGCTGTGTCAACAAGCTAAATTGTCATTATTGGAGAGAACACAACCCACAAGTGTTCGGCCAAGCATCAATGCATTAACAGAGATTGACTGTTTGGTGCGGTTCATGGCATGCCGGCATCATTTGGCCCCATTTCTTTCGAAATGAGGAAGTAGAGTTTGCCACCTTTGTAACATCATATGTGGTCGTAATGGAACATCAAGAAGAAAAGAAAATTAAAAAATAAAAAAATAAAAAAATAAAAAATAAAAATTAAATTAAATAACGAAATAAAATAAAAAAATACAAAGCGTCAACATATTTACCTTTACGATTACCTGTATATTTTTGCATACACCAACTCCTTAATATCAATATTGTAATGCTATAAAGCTATAAGCATACGAGTACATAACAACCATTAGTAATCCATTGCATGAAAATTCATTTCCAATTTCATTCAGGACATTCTAAATTTAAGTGACCAGCAAAAAAGCCAATCATCAATTGATACCGAAATAAATAGAAACGTCGCTTAAAAGCCAATTGAAGATCCTAAAAAATGTCCTCCAACATATGGTATTTGCCTTCGTAAAACAGGCATAGTCTCCAAATTTGCATCGTTATCCTGATGGGCTATAACCATTTCTTTTTTGTTTAACGCTTCAACGCGCTTAATTTTACGGTATGTGCTATGCTCTCGTTTGACATTTCCCATATGTATTCGAATTTGTAGCATATCAACGAATAGCATTCCGCGAAAAGGCTGACAACATGCATCCGCCAACTAAAAGTGATAATAAAATCCTTAAACATAAAAAAAAAATTCAAACTTGACGATGTTCCTCCTTGTTTTTTTGATTTGGGTGAGGAGTTGGTGTTATGTTATGCGGGAACGAATTGCTTTTAGTGATACATGAATCCATAATCATTTAAATTTTCTGAGAAAGGTTCGGCAATTTTTTATTTTTTTTTATTTTTTACATGGATTGTAAATTTTTTGGACTCCGGATATAGAAAAATTTAATTTGCATATCTCGTCGTACTGCCTATATCCTTACCACTTCATCCACGTTTAATTGAATTGAGAAAAATTCACGCAGAAGCGGAATTTTCAAAAACTTTCGACAAAGATAAGAATGTGAGCATTAATGTTAAACTTATGTGTTTTGAAGATAAAGCACAGCTGCACCAGTTTTTCGTAAGGTACAGCAGCGCGTTCTACTATTATGCAACAAGCCACGATTGACATACATGTCCGTAGTTCTTAGAGGGTGACCTCCTCTGTCGTTGGAGGTAAACTTAAGAGTCAAAAAGTATGAAAAGAACACAGAAAAACAGAGACATCAGAGATATTAGACTAAATGCCAAAAACATCTTGAATCGATCTTAAACTGTCAACAAGGGTAGAGGTGACCCAAAAGGATTTATGTACCCCAAATTGTATTCGGGTAAGAGTACTACCACCCAAGGGACAAACAGTCAGAATACTGCACATCAGTCGCTTGGGATGGCTACGACCTGCAAAGTCTTCGAATCTAACGCGAAGTATAGGTAGACCTCAACTTAGGTGGGGCGCACAAGTACGCAACTAGAGGCAATTAAATAAAAGCCGGGCTAACTGGATAGATTTGTTGGTTGAAGCTCAGGCTCACCACGAACTGTAACTCCACCTAAGTAAGTAAGCCTATCTCAAATAATCGACGGATATCTAGAATGGTATGGTATGTATGTGACAAGCACACAAATTTAGCATCCCCCATGTATGTATATGATTTTTTTGAAATCAAATTTTTCATTTATATATATATACAATGTTATTAACCAAATAGAGTTCGGAAAGAAAAAAAATGTTTGTTCTTTGATGAAAAATGATGTGTAGTTGCTTCACTTAACTCGTTTCCAGTTGGATTGCTGGCCTAGCCATGCCAGTACACCATTCGCAAACAAAAAAACAAAAAAAAAATAAAGCTATTTCATGTTTTTTTTGTTGATAAAATTGATTAGAACTTGCAGGTAATAAACAAATGTAATAAACAAACGTGCCAATGTTTCACATTTCAGAAAACTCTAGGTGCGCCAAAGTAATGGTATTTCATCAACAATTTATACTTTTAGGTAATCTATGTGAGTTGCTTAATACATAGCTATCCTTTCGAGGTCATCAGTAGAGTTTTGGAAAGCGGTAAGATTTGTAAGTGGGCAGAGAAACGTGATTGCCTCTACTCTAGAAGCTCCATTACCTAAGGATCCCTTCAAAACACTACGGAACGAAATAGAAATCTCATCATCCTTCCAATATGCAGCACCATTCTTTTTCGATGCAAAATGTCATTAAAAATGTTAAAAACTAGAAAAGCGCCATGTGATGACCGTATAAATTTTGAATATTTTAAGAACTGTATGAATAATTTTGTGTTAGCCCTTATGTCAGAATTCAATCGAATCTTTGATGACGCAGAGGTTCTAGAAAGTTTCCCAATATACAAAAAGGGAGATTACGATAATCTGTCGAACTACAAAGGTATATCCTTTTTGAATACTTTGGTTAAACTGTTTGGTCCTTTACTTACAACAGGCTAACACAATGGGTCAGAAATAATGAAGTGTTGCATGAACACTAGACTAGATTTAGAAAGAACTATTCTACTATAGACCAGATATTTATAGTAATTAGTAAAACTGAGTCTTATTATCCTTTTTTTGTGGAATTCCGAGAAGCATTCGACTCCATTATCATTAAAGCGCTTTTCCATAAATTTTATAGAGATTTTGTATCTGAAGAATTTACAACTCTAATGGAAGTAAAGCAAGGATTAAGTGCACTACCTACTATTCATCTTATTCATCAACGAAATCACAGATGTAGTAGGTAAAGGAATAGAGAAGTCAAAGATAGTCATATTCAGGAGCGGAAGTGGAAGATTTTCTTGATATGAAAAGTGGACTTTCCAAGAAAATATATATAGGAGTCTTGATTTCATCTAATTTGAATATGAACAAACATCTTTAGGCCAAATTTTCTCAGGCAAAACGTGCTCTCTTATCAATCTTGGGTCACTGTATTAAAATTAAATGTAAAACGCATAGCTCCAAATAAAAATTATTTTCAACAGTTGCTACATCCACATTCTTTTAAATATGAAGCTCAGGTTTGGGGCTGCTGCCGCTTCGAAGTTGTTGAAAAATGCCGCCAATTGGATTTTTCAATTGCCGTATGGGGGTATAATTATAAGCTATATCTGAAGGCAGAATGTCCTTCTCTTTACTTGGATATCCTAAAGCTTCACTTTGACTACATTGTAAAGGTCATGACATTGGGAGAAAAAATACTGTCAAAACCAGTACTTCTGCATGCTCTTATGGAAGGTGAAGGAGATCGGATTCGAGGAATTGAGTGATGCGATTAAAATCAAAAACGTAAGTGTAGTTTTGAAGAGACGTGAAATCAACGGAGCCTGCGAGGAGTCGGTGAAAGAAAAGAATATCTGCTGCGCCTCTCAAGGGTATTAAGGTTAATGAGTTTAAGACTATTTCGATAGGAAGATAACCCTTAAATATCGTCCTAAGGTAGAACCCAAAGAGCAAATCGAAGAAAACAACGCTAGGTGTTCTCAATTCGGGATACATGAAAACGTTGAAAGGAACGCCAGGCTTGGATAGCATACTCGAGAAGTCGGCTAACAATAATGATATTTAGTGATCTGGTCACGTATGGGTTGCAGAATTCTTTGAACCATCTTTTAACGAAGTCAAGTTATGAGTTTACTTTAGTAGTTATCTCATCAAAACCATATGCGAGGAAACTAAGCTCCTTATTGCATGATATTCCAAGGTCGCGGATAGACTGAACAAGGGATAAAGATTGGCCGTGGAGAAGGTAAATTTAGAAAGGAGACTTGTTGCCCTTACGTGAGAAGGTAATTGATTGACATTTGGTGAGGTCATTGATGAACCAGCTGGAAAAACTATTTAGATCCATTTCAGTGAGGGCGTTTTGCATCGACCGGAACAAATGGTAGTCAGAAGGGGCAAGATATGGGCTATAAGGCGGGCGGGGTAAGACTTCCATCCACTGTTTTCCAAATAGTTCTTAACCGGAATAGCAACGTGGGGCCGAGCGTTGTCATGATGGAAAATTATTGCCTCGTGTCTGGTCGCATATTCCGGGCGTTTTTCGGCTACTGCTCTCTTCAAACGGATTAATTGTGTTCAGTAGCGTTGTCCATTGATGGTTCCACCCGGTTTTAGCAGGGTGGAATTGAATATATGCTTTTGAATATATCCAGCTGCTTTTAAACGTTTTGAAATGGCTGCTTGAGTGATACCCAAAGATTTTGCGAGCTCTTTTTGTGTTTGGCAACAATCTTCATAGAGTAATGCTTTCAGTTCTTCATCTTCAAACTTTTTTGGCTGCCCAGGACGTTCATCGTCTTCCAAGCCAAAATCACCACTTTTAAATCGTGTAAATCACTTTTGGCACGTTCGCTCAGCTAGCTCATGTTTACCATAAACTTTCACCAAAATAAGATGACTTTCGGCAGCAGTTTTCTTAATATAGGATTTTCCAATATGGACTTGATAACTTTGAATTTAATTTGTAAACGCACTCTTTCACTAATCGTCAAACTGTCACTGTCAATTTATTCAGTGAACTCAACATTTTCACCATGGTAAAATATACTAACGAGCAACGTCTGTAAGTTATAAAAATTTTCTACAGATATTCGGAGTCGCAAAATCATCTTCAGTGACGAAGCTCATTTTTGGCTCAATGGGTTCGTCAATAAGCAAAATATGCGTTATTGGTTGGGTGAAAACCCACATGTGCTTCATGAATCACCACTTCATCCACAAAAAATAACTGTTTGGTGTGTTTTGCATGCCGGCGGCTTTATTGGGCCATATTTTTTCGTCGACGATAACGATCGTCACGTTACTGTGAATGGTCAGCGCTATCGTGCCATGATCACTATTTTTGGCCCGAATTGGAAGATATGGACTTGGACGACATGTGGTTTCAACAGGATGGTGCCACAAGCCACACAGCACACACTACAATCGATTTATTGAAGAGTAAGTATGGTGAGCGTGTTATCTCAAGACATGGGCCAATCGATTGACCGCCTCGTTCGTGCAATTTAACGCCGCTTGACTATTTTTCGTGGGGCTACGTTAAGTCATTGGTTCATACCAACACGTCGACAACTTTGGAAGAGCTCAGAGGCAACATTGAACGCGAAATAGCTGCCGTTTCGTCCGAAATGTGTGGCCGAGTCGTTGAAAATTGGGTCCAACGAATCGACCGCTGCAAACGTGCCCGCGGTGGCCATATGAACGAAGTCGAGTTCCATTCATAAATGTTTTGATTGTACTTCAAGCCAATAATAAAGTTTTTGAAATATCTCAAATGGTTTGCCCTTTATTTAAAAAAAAAGTTGTCAAGTCGTTATTAGAAAACCTTTTTCAGGCTTGTGCCTGTTCGACATATTTGAGTGCAAAAAAATTATTGTTGTTTACGCTTTAAATGAATAATATATACTGAAATGACGTACAATGACAGTAGATCTCCGACGCATGTTCCAATGGAATAATAACAATGGAGTAATACAAGTTACGCCATCTCTTGTGCAAACCGCACAAGTTATAGACCTAATAGAAGGATGGTCTATGGTAAGAAACTATATAAGTAGGAACAGATTCGATTCCATCAAGCAAAACCTACATTTATCAAATAACGATCAACTGGATAAAAATGACAGATTTTCGAAATTAAGACCGCTTTTTGATATGATAAATGAAAAGGAACATGCAGTTTGGAATTTTTTCCCACAATTTATCTACCGACGAGGAAGTTGTGCTATATTTTGGACGGCATAGTTGTAAGATGTACATCAAGGGAAAACCAATAAGGTTTGGGCGTTTGACTTCAAACTTTGGTGTCTGTGTGGTTCCAGTAGCTACTTGTATAAATTCATTCCTTATGGGAGAAAAACGAGCACTTACGAGAACAATTTGTGACAATGTTGTTCTGGATTTATTGTCACTTGTTTAAAAGCCTTCTGCTCATCACGTGTTTTTTAACAACTTATTTTCTTCTTACAAGTTGTTCTGTTTACTAAACGAAAAGGGTTTTTATGCTTCCGGGACTATTCGGGAAAATCGCACATGTAACTGCATAGTGGAAGCTGTAAAAAGAAAAAAAAGATCGTTGAACTTATGGTTTCTCATTTGACAACGAACAAAAAATATTATTAGTCAGATGGTAACTGTTGCAACGAAGAATTGCCCTATTGAACCTTTAGTTGAAGCCAAAGGATATAACAGAAAAGAAAAAAAGAACGATTTGATTCCTCAGCCAAAAATTATCGCTAAATATATTTGGCATATGGGAGGTGTAGATCTGCAGAATCAACGTGAAAGGGAAAAAGTGATAGTGGCCCCTGCTAGTAAATGTGATTGACAGTGTTGTGATTAATTCTTGGAAAATATATAATTTGGCAAATAAATCCAAAATGTCTCAGTTAGAATTTAAATCCTATATAGCAGTCACTTTCATGAAAATGGATGAACCAGCCATCGCTACCATACCCAAAGGCATATTTGAACCAAGTGGGCAATCAAGACTAAATTATGGGTGACCTTCTAAAATCGAATTACCCTTTGCAGTTCGGTTTGATAATGTCGGTCACGTGATAGTAGAGGAGGAAAATAAATCAAGTAGATGTATATAATAATAAATCAAGATGTAGACAATGTAAAAAAAAAACACTGTGCGCTAAGTATCGGGTGTATCTTCAAACAAACTGTTTTGAGCTGTTCCACACTAAGAAATAAATTTTGTTTTCCATAGATCCCAACGTTACGTAAACGCAACATTTTTTCCCGACTAAAACAAAAATATTTAATTGTTTTTAATTTTTAACTAGTTATTTACACATATATTTAGTAATAAAATGCAAAAAGTTTTTTTTTCTGACCTTGGGAATTAATGGGTTAAGGAGAATAATGCTAAGAAATATGTATTGTATTTCATGCTTATAATGAACTGATCGAAAGATAGCTCTACATATATTTTCACACGGCAGTATAGTAGATATCACAGTTCCGTTTGCTGCAGCAATTACATAATTATTCAAAAGAATTTGTTTACATACTTTAAATCCGAAATACTTCTCTAGTTCCAGATTCTACATTGCATGTGTATGAGAACACTCTTTTATGATATTTTATACAACATACAAAATATCCCTTTCGATATTGATGTGTAATCTAGGTATGGTATCCCTCTGTAACCAAATCCACAATTAGAGTACAGAAACCAGAGTCCAAAAATAGACGCAATAACAACCTACCAGCATACATACGTACTCATCAATTAATCGACGCCAACTTAAAGGATATCAACTTCGAATGGTCAATTATCTAGCAGACTCCACAAAACCCAAACTAACATACCAAACCAGATTCTGGACTAAGCAAAATTTACGTTCTGAAATAGAAAATGAGCACACGCTATTCATTATTCTTCGACTTAACGTCAAACGAGGCCTTCATGCCAAGGCAATAAAGTTGAAATAAATAGTCCTCCACGCAGCAACTGGCAGTAAGGATAATAATTTCAATCTCTCGCTACTCCTCTATGTTCTTGCATCTGAAAAAGACTTGGCGTGTTACGAGTATAGTAGCCTTTATTGGATAGCATGCCGTTAATGACATTGATCTGAAATGAGGTTGAAATGAGAAACCAAAGGATTCCAAACGATTTTAGAGGAGTCGGATTACGAACCATATGTACATGCACAATACATACATATGAGCAGACTAAACGAGAATATGTGATAATTTGATAAGACCATAATGTTGCGATTATCGTATTAATAAGGATTTTTAACTCTTGACCTTCTATGATGTATTGCTGGTTTGCTATTTCGTAGAAAGGAGAATGAGACGAATTTACAGTGAATGATAAACATTAAAAATCCCATGGAAAAAGTTGAAGAGAAAAACAATTTTGCACATTGACTTTTGCTGCGTTACTTGAGTGACACTTTGTTTTGTTGCACTTCTATTAGGAAACAATGTTTGGTCTTTAGGATCATTGTTCAAAACAAACAGAAATGTTAAATGCTCCTTCATTTGAAAATTTTATTTCTGAGACAATACCAATTATTATTCTTATTCTGTATGGAAGACATATATACGAGTACATTATTAGGTCTTTAAGGACACATATGTTTGTGGATAACATAAAATTCAGAAGTTTTCATACACTTAATATGTTCAATGTGCTGTTTTATTTTTTGTAATATGGTCAAGGTAGAAAGAGAATTCGACAGAAAGTATCTGAACAGTTAAATTCAAAAACATCCGCAAACTCTTTGCCTCATAACATTAGCTTCAAATTCGTTAACAATTTCACTCCAAATATTTATTAATGAGTATAAGAATCTCGTCATGCGTCAGATATTTGTCATCCAATTTTACACAGATGTACTACACCTGCAGTCGACGAAGCATCATAATTTTTCTTCTTCTTAAGGCTCTTACTGCATACGAAGTCGTATCCTTTTACACAGAAAATAGTACTTTTTGTTTCTGCCTGACAACTACGTATTGCAAATTATATTAATTTAAATATAATTAATGTAATTTCAACTCGAGCGCGCATTAGTGTTGCTTGCATTCGGTGACTGCCGTTCCTGTATTTGTCATACGACACGGGCAGTGACTGATGGTATATAAAAACCGATGGTGCACTGTTTTATGTTGTTGTAATAGCAATTTGATTCGTTAAAACAACGTCAAAATTCTCACCTCGCAGCCTTGCGCAGATTGTCGGTATTTGTTTTTTTTTTCTGATTATAACTAAGAAATTCAGGGTATATTGCGTAGCCAATATACGCAAGCTAAAAAGTGTTCACTTTTCTACGTACTTCCCCGTTTACTAATACAGGCCAGCTGTTTTGGCACTTGGTGAAACACAATAAGATTCCCGTCCATACCTCTCATATCACTCTGATCTGAAGCTACCTGCTAGGAACTATTTTTCGCCCACCGTAGTCTCGTCAAGTTAAATTTCCATCTCCGTAAGCAAATTATCTATTATTGCTTTATTTAGAGAAGCCCCAAACTGAACAGCAATTCAACTGTTGACAACTTTGACGTGTTCTTTTACCGCATTTAAAGAATTATATCGCTGTATCCTCATAATGAAATTGTGATTCTTGTCGCTGACCTCGATATTCTGGACAGACAACACCCGAAGGAGTGTTGTGTGTGTTGTTCTTCGCTGCGGAAAATAACTTAACCCAGATTGTAAATAAGCCCACACGAATATCAGACGTTGATGGTCATACTGCCAACATCCTGGGCTTGTTTTTAACTTCTCAAATACAAGGTCAATGTGCTTTCTTCTCTAGGCTCGTCTGACCGTTGTGTCTCGTACACCGACCACACAGTTAAAGAAAAGATTTCCAAAAGAACCGTATGCGGAGTTAATAGCATTTTTAGGAATTTTAACGACGTGTATGCCGCTGCTGATACAAACACTATTCTCTTTGTAATGAGATGTTTCATCCCTTTATGAATAGTATCAAACCAAACGAAAAAGCAAGAACGACTCGAGATGTAAGGAGGCTGTTAAGCTTGATGAAATGTTATTTCATTCCTACAGAAAAATGGAAAAAAGTTCAAACGGGCTAGGAATGACTGCAACGTCTTTCTTAAGCATGTGAAATTCCAATACAACTAAATAAGAGGCAAAAAATACTACAATGTCTCAATTGTAGCAAGATTTTTGGTAGTTCGCAGAAGCATTAGAAATTCTGCTTTATCTTCCATCCCAACGCTCATTTACAATAACATTCCAACTGTCAGCTCTTTGGACGAGGCCAATCTGCTTGCTGTATACATCGCGGCCTGCTTAACATTTCCAGATTGTGCTTTGTCCCCGCCTACACTTGAATAGGTCGATTTTTCAATCCACTTTCGCATTCCTGTAGTAGCATGAGTGTTTAAGGATTTTAATATACACAAATCCGCTGGTCCAGATAGTATGTATATCTCCCCTTCCTCGCTGGTAAAACCACTGCGTAAGCTTTTTCATCAAACAATCAATGAAATATCTTGAAACACGAAAATTGGCAGTATGTATGGCAGTATGGTTTTCGTAGCAACGGGTCCACTAGTGATTTGATGGTATGTCTCTCCGAAAAGTGGAACCAAAGCATACGTCAATCCGGCAAAAGCTCGATAGTTGCACTTGAAATTTCTACGATACGGTTTGATTAACATAAACGATATAAACAACACCATCAATCAACAGATTAAAATTTAATGCTTCCAAAACTCTATGCTGTCTGCTATCATTAAATCGAAATATAAACACCCAGTCATTATCCGTAAACGGCACTTATGGTACATCGTCGAAAACGAAAAAATTTCCATTCTCAATATATGTGTCAATGAAAACTTGCGTTAGAATGACAACATATTCGATGTTGTCGAAAATGCTTCGAAACGTCTGGGTTTCCTCAAGCGATTTAAGAAATATTTCACCCCTCTGATCAGTATATACGGCATTTATCCGCCGAAAAGTTGGGTATAGTGCCCTCATCTGGTTAGTTTCTCCTAAAACATATATGCACCTGCTAGATAGGATTAGAACCGTGCAATAAAACTCACAGGTGATAATAATATCAGTCAGTCAATTGACACCCTTGAACACCTACGTAATATGTCCTGTCTCACTTTATTTTATCGCTATTTTTACCAACAGGGCCCCATTGAAATCGCTAGTAGCATTCCGTCCCTACAAAACTTTACCCGTAACACCCGTCTTGCTATGAATGTTCATCAGTATACCCTCAAGCCTACTTTTGGACGTACTTCAAAATAACGTGCTTTGTTCCTTAACCGTACAACTCGTTTATGGAATGCCTTGCCGAGTTCTAAACATTTTAAGGATATACAAATTCCTTAAGCGCGCGCTCATTAAAAAAAAAAAAGAAAAAAGATTAGTACAAGACTAAGGTGTCGCTTAAGTTAGGATCGGGCTTTTCAACAGCTTTCTGTATTTAAAATAATTCTACGGTAATCGACTGTAGATTCGCAGTCGATAAGCTAAGGTCCATCTGAAGCAAGACCTTTACTTTCAAGTGTTATTTGCTAAACACGTCTTCATAAATAATTGCAAAATAATTTGTGTAATAAATTTTTGCAATGAATGCAATTAATGTGAACTAAATTTGTGCAGAAACATTCAAATAAAATTGAATGACTATAATATAATATATTGGGTGTGTAATTTAATTCGTGCGGTTTTTTTTTTCAAAATTTGAACGTTTATTTAAGAAAAACATGTACAATAGTATTATTCAAAGTATTGCCCATCTAAAGCTATGACTTCTTCCCATCTTTCTGGCAACTTGTGGATCCCATTCCAAAAGAACTGCGTCGGCTTGGCAGCCAAGAATGAATCAAGCCAATTTTTGATATTCTGCTCTGACGTGAACCGTATTTCAGTGAGGGTGTTCTGCATCGACCGGAACAAATGGTAGTCAGAATTGGCAAGGTCTAGGCTATGTGGGGTAAGACTTACCATCTATTTCCAAATAGTTCTTAACTGGGGCCGAGCGTTGTCATGATGGAAAATTATTGCCTCATGCCTGGTCGCATATTCCGGGAATTTTTCGGCTACTGCTCTCTTATAATGGATTAATTGTGTTCGGTAGCGTTGTCCATTGATGGTTTCACCCGGTCTTAGCAGCACATAAAACAGCACACCCATCTGATCCCACCAAACACAGAGCATTACCTTCACGATATGGATTTCGGCTTTGACGTTGATTTGGCTGGTTGGCCAGGTTTCACATATGATTTTTTGCGATTGGGGTTGTCGTAATGGATCCATTTTTCATCACCAGTAACAATCCGATGCAAAAATGACTTAATTTTGTGGCGTTCCAGCAGCATTTCGGACATGTAAAAACGCCTTTCGACGTCTTTTGGCTTGAGTTCATGTGGAACCCAATTTCCTTGCTTTTGAATACATCCCGCTGCTTTTAAACGTTTTGAAATGGCTGTTTGAGTGACACCCAAAGATTCTGCGAGCTCTTCTTGTGTTTGGCAACAATCTTCATAGAGTAATGCTTCTAGTTCTTCATCTTCAAACTTTTTTTACTGCCCAGGACGTTCATCGTCTTCCAAGCCAAAATCACCACTTTTAAATCATACAAACCACTTTTGGCACGTTCGCTCAGCTAGCGCATGTTCACCATAAACTTTCACCAAAATGCGATGACTTTCGGCAGCATTTTTTTTCATATTAAAGTAATGAAGAAGAACTCCCCGCAAAAACACTTTTTCAGGCACAAAGTTCGACATATTTGAGTGAAAAAAAAATTATTGTTGTTTACGCTTCAAATGAATGACATATACTGATATGACGTACAATGACAGTATCTTTCCAACGCATGTTCCAATGGAATAATACAAGTTACGCCATCTCTTGGCAATATACCAAGTATAAGATAAAAATCTCAACTCAGGAGTTTAAATACCTCTGTCATCGAGCGTTGGAAAAACACAAGGTGAATTTTCCCGAAAACTTCAAGCTTTTCCAACGTTTTTTTTTTTTTCGTTTCATCTTATCAGACCAAACGTAACCTGATTCTGAAATTTCAAGTTTTTAGCTAAACGGGATTTTGAACATCGTTATCAGGGCTAAAATAATGAGAGAATGATGGGAGATTATATTTGAGGGCTAATACCATATGTATAGGACAGTCCACTCAATAATAAGAGAAATATGTATATAGTATTCACGTTTAACAGTAATAATTTTTGTAATTTTCTTTTTTTATATATTTTGTTGCTCAAGTCATTTATTTTAAGTTGTTTTTTAGCTATTATTGTAGAAAAATTCTTTATATTTTTAGTATGACTCTGCTTTAGAATGTCGGTTGTGGATCGGGCACTATACGCCGTTGCTCTGTCCTGCCAGCATAACATACTCTCCAGTTCCAAGTCATTTAAGTCAGTTACGAACAACTCAATTGAACATGGCTCTATAATGCTCACCATCCACAGTGACTGTTCTAAAGAAAAAAAAGTCTAATTACCCGTCCAGCGTAAACAGCACACCATCCAGTGGCTTTGAGTGAATGTATTGGCTTTTCTTACATTACTCGCGGATTTTCAGTGCCCCAGCACCGCGTGAGGGTAGGTTAGACCTTATTCATGGTTAACACCCATCAAATAATGAAATGTCTGTACTTTGTAAGAAAACATCTTCAAGCCATTTACTAAAATGAGCCGTAGAAGCGTGAGCGGAGCCTTCCAGAACTTGGTCGGTCCCAAGTTGTTTCAGTCTCTAAGAGTTGTATTGATAAACGTCACCTTGAACGACCGATGGGAGCCTGGCGGCCAGGAAAACGGGCACAAAATGCATGTTGCGCCAAATTCACTACGAATTGCTCAACAAAAACATGGTGATGATTATTCACGCGTTCTGCAGGTGTATAGCGTTCTATTGCATATTCACACAAATTCCATTCTGTTTGCTTTACAAATGTCAGAGCCGATATTACATTCGATGTCATTTAAAAAATCTATGGCACCTTATACAATTAAGAGATAAAAAAATGAATTTTTCTTATTACCATTCTAACAGCCACATAAGCAAACTTTCACCTTAACCTTAAACCCTTTTTTTAATTAGGTTCAATTAAGAATCAGATAAACAAAACCCAGAGTCAAAATTTGTGTTGACCGGTGTAATCAGTCTTAAATACAACATACCTACCTCCTATATCTACAGATAATGTATCTTATTAAGCTACGTGAATGTCAATGTGAATATTATTCTATTTGCAAACATAAATTATCTTAGAAACACCAGAAATTGTACTTATAATGAGCAAATTATCCGTTTGTGTTATGTATTAGTGTCTATATTTATACCCCCGTTGTTTACATTTCCCTCTTATTCTTATTTTAAATTCCTGGGGTAAATGGTCACACCTTTCTTCCTTCCTTCAATTAAAGATATTTCGGAATTAGGTGGAAGTTACCAGACATGAGCTTGTAATATATACCTTACCCAAAAAATCTTTTATCACAATGTTAATATTTGGCCATTTGACCACATATCCCATCAACTATCATTCTGAATAAAACAAGTGTTTTCCATCAAATATCGATAATTCAAAAGGAAAAGCTGCTGAATTTTTTAGAGGATGGGATGGAAACCCATTCTCTGGAAATTTAGTTCGGTCAACGCACTAACGGGGTAAATACTGGTACTGACAAAACCGGATTTAATGTTTTCGTGGCCCATAGAGTCTTTCCAGACTTCTCCGAAAAATTTCAAAAACATGTTTTTTTGATTAGGTGACTAGGAAGGCGCATCAATATGATATTATTCTACACAGCTCTTTCAACTATTCGGATACTCGTATGACTACAATAATCGTTATACACTTACAATGCTGTCTGATGTAGTGCACATTCTTCTCCACGAATCCAGTTAACAAATTGAGGCTCACCCATTCACCCATTTGCTGACGATGCGTACATCGGAAAACAATTTTCAGAACTTCACCTGGAGTTTAAAAATGATAAGAGACGGTAGTGTTGAGCCATTTATACTGTAAGCCGAATCCTTCTAAAAATCTGGTAAGTGACATTTCCTTAACACCCAATGAAACAATGCGACTTGGATCATGATGAAATCTGTTTTCGTCTGCGCTGAAAGCATATTTGTAATTAAGCTATTATCTTTAACGATCTTCTGCAGCTTACCATAAAAATCATAAATATCAGGGCTTCTCACGTCTTTTCGGAACTTTTGAAGATGTTCTGATTTTTCCAGCGACGGTCTTGGATGCCTTCTCATGAAAACTAAATAACATTCCTTTCCAGGACCATTGCTTTCATTCAGTCCGCTAAATTTAACATATTTTCTAACCAGTTGTTTCAGCCCCGTATAGTCGCAAGTTGTTAGCGGCAGACTTAGTCAAAAAGTTTTGAGTTTCCGGCATGTGAACGAGCGCCTCGTAACAATCAATATTAAGGCTAAATTTGCCAACATTAACCTTATATTTGCGCACGTACCCACAGAGGGGAAAAATGACGAAACCAAAGATAGTTTCTACAAGCTCTCGGACAAGAGTTACGAGCAGTGCCACTAGCTCTATCTGTGAGGAAGTTCGACGTCAGACAGCTATAATTTTTTTTTTATATTACCGCGCGCTCACCAAGGGAAAATTGATAACCTTTTTACAGGCTTTTCTCCAGGGCGCGGGTGGGTGGTGTAGTAGTATAAAACTCAGGTGTGTTTGGTTTCGGTATTTTTCCCAGAGGTGGTTGTCAAACTGGACGGGACGAACCAGTGCATCCTCAACCGGTGGGTCTTAATACGTTTTAGTTGTTAGTTTGTTACATTTAGCCCAGCCAGCAATCATTCCAACATCAGTGTTATGCCTTTATGTCAGAGTTGACGCCAACAGTATTTACAGAAAACTACATACAAATTCTATGAAAAGACTTTTTCAAAGAATTGCCTCGCACGGGATTCGAACCCTTTGCTGGAGGAGTCTGTGCATATACCACTACCTCACAGAGAGCTCTACAAGCAGAGAGGAGAGACGAACACCGGCTTCTCAGGTGGAAAAAGAAGAAGTATGAGAAGCGCGCGATCGAGAAAGTGGAGAGATGCTACTCTAGGAATGAGATTCAGAAGTTTTACCATAAAAGAAAAACAACCATTCCGCGGATGCAAACCCCGAACCGAAGCCTATTGAGACGAACGGGGAAACACTGTAGCAGAGTCGTAGTCGATGCTGAGGATTTGGAAACCTGGGCAATATAGATCAACAATTCCATCCACCCGACTTGGATGAAGTGAAGATACCCATTCTTCAAAGCAACAGGCGATGAATTTTTAATGAATATACACCAACTAATCTGTAACATATGGTCAGACGTAAGTACATATATCCAATGAATGGAATCGCAGTATCGTGTCTCCGATCCACAAGAAAAGATACCCCTAAGCTGCGCTAACAGCTGAGCAACTATGCTACTCATAGCATAAACGATTTTATTTTATATACTGTGTGAACGTCTAAAACTCTTCGTCAACAACCTGAATGGCTCCTATCAGTGTGGTTTCAGAGCAGAAAAATTCACAACCGTCCAATTCTTCACACTGAAGAAATCTCAGGAAATCCGAATCGATACTGACCATCTTTTTATCAATTTTATCAAGATATTTAGAGCCAAATTCGCTGCTTGCCCGCTGCTCTCTTAAATTCAATAACGACTTAATCGAGACTTTTGACAGTAACGCACTGTCATGTGATTGCTTTAACATCATTCTCGAAAAAATTGGGTGGAACTCATAAGTGAACACTGGAGGCAAAACTTTGCAAAACTCTGCGCAATTACTAGCAGAGGATATAGGCATAGTTTGCAGAACTCAGGCTGTTACTTGATGCGTTCTCTAATATTGAAGCGCATTGGAAAGAATATCACCATCAATAGCTATAATTTAAAGGTAATATAGGGCTTTGTGTACATTGGATCTGCTATGAATTCTGCCAACAACAAGCAGAAATAAAACGAAGAATCATTCTTGCCAATCACTGTTTATTTAAACTTAGAAGACAAATGAACAGTAAAGCCAAATACCAAAAAAACTACGGAGACTCTATGTAAGACCTTTAACATCCCACTCCTACTTTATGGCGCTGAAGCATGGGCTCTATCCTTAATGGTTTCGAGAAAAAATCCTTCGAAAAATATTCGACCTAGTCAGAAAACTGCACACCGGTCGCCTAAGATTGCTAGAGCAAATAGAGCTATTGATTACCACTGGAGAATAAGACCTCACCTTAGGTGGTACACACAATTAGATGGGAGCTTCAACCGACTTGGAATGCGCAAAACTGGAGTCAGCTCGCAAAAGACCGAAGTAACTGAAGATGCTTGTTAGTTGAGGCTTGCCCTCCTCTAACATCCTTTTTCGACCAAGAAAAAGTAATAAATCGCAAGAGTTAATGTCTTTAGTACGCAAACACCAGGCCTCTATATATTGTGCAATATATTGCAGAATAAAATTGATCGTCTGGGCCCACATTGCTACTTCAAAATTATAGCTGTCGACTGTGACATTCTGTTTAATTCGTCGATGTTGTGCGTGTAATGTGTCCTTTCTTGTTGACTGCATATACTTGGTTTTTCCCTATTTCTAAACCCATTTTGGCATCTTCCGTTTTCCTTCTTAGAGTGGGTTGAAAAATTTAATTCTGATCATTGCAAAGAACTTCTTTTTTTAATTGGGTGAATGCTTTACAATCTGACGAGCTTTTTTATTTATTATTATTATTTTTTTTTTTTTTGATTTTCCCACTACTTTTAATTTTCAACGTAACCTCAATTACTTGATTGGCGCCCAGCGTGGAGCCGGCTAATATTGCGAGTTAAAGCAGGATAAATTTTGTATGCCCTTGCCTCCATCCCGCTTCTTTTTATCATGTGATACATCCCGACGATGATTTCCTAATTCTATCCAAAAATCCGCATACTGAAACCGAAATACTTCGAAAACCGAGAACCATTACATAAATTGCTCACTCCTGTGATACCCCCAGTATCAGTCTCTTGTCTTTCCTACAAAAAGAGGATTGATATTTCTATAAAGAGTTGAAAAATCCCCATTGACTGTACAGAGCCTGAACCCTGTAAATAAAATCTCAAACCCTAATAATATCGCTTGAACCGTTCAATTTCACATTCCAATAATCCTAAGGAACTTTATTAGAGTTGGATGAGAGAGCCTTATAAAGGAAATAAAATAATTGGACTTTGTTGGATTAGGTAGAGAAATTTCGGGTTCAATTTTTTCTATCTGTCATAGGCGTGTTCGGTGGAGTTAGATTAGACTGCAAGGGGGTTGTAACAAAATATTTTAGAAACAATGTTTCAATTGAATTATTTTTGGTTTCCGTGGTACAGAGGGATCAGTGTTATATAGTTATTTTAGAGGCATTCCCGTTTGTCCTAGGCATTAGTTGTTTTTCATAAGAGCTCGGCTAATAATGTTAGTTGAATCTCCAAGATTCTAATTTTAGACGATGCCGTCCTTTCGCAAAAGAACCTTATTGGAGAGTGAGCAGAACTTGCATCTAAAGAAAGTCGTAGTATCATGGCAACATACTTGTATAGAACACGAATCGATGTTCTTAAGTCAATTGTTAATATAGGTTTTAGAGAATGCATGACAACAAAACGTGGTAGCTATTTTTCTTTCTGATACTAAAAGGTCTTGTCAAATGAAACAAGTGGCTTCAGTCTGTAGCAGTAGCAAGCCGAACAAGGTTTTCGGTGCTGTTCCTAGCCCCAATTTCACCCTTTAGCTGACATTGCGTCTCACATTTCCATTAGTACAATACATACTTAGAGAGTACAGAGAACAAAAACACATATTAATGTCAACGGCTAAGTCCTTTCAGCTACCAACTAATTGGTCGCTATCATTGCAGTTTCAGGAAAATTCTTTAATCGATCGAAACTTCACCTTACAAAAAATCATCCAAAGAACTCAAGAGCTCTAGATTTTACTGGATTTTTATTGTTTTTTTTTAAGTTAGACAGTGTCAAAAAGAGATATGCTTAGAAGTTCACCTGTTCTTATTGACGGTTTTCATAAAAACGTCACACCATTCGACAGTCAATAAAAATGCAACATACGAATGTAGCTGCACTCTATATAAATATTAGAAGACACCATTTGAGGAGATATCATGAATTAAACCAGAGTAGATGTCATGAATTCAACCAATAAAGTTCCTTACTACAAGTTATAACAAGTTTGGTTTTGACAGCAATAGAATGGAGTGTGGCATCATTGCTCCAGTAATCCTCTTAACTAATTCGTATGAATATTTTACGTCGGTCTTGAAATCTGACTAATCTAAAGAAATGCATCAATAGTACGGTATCCACTTGACAATAACTTATTCATATAAACCTCGCTGTATTACTTAACTATTTTGGAACCACCCATCATCATAGACCTCCCTCTGGATGCATATAGCAGGAAGTTAAATCCGCAGTCAAAGCAAATGCAGCTAAGCCTTGAATTTATAAAAAATAAATCTCCCAATGGATCTCAGAATGAAACTAAAAATGAAAAAAATAAAAATAAAAATAAATAAATAAATCAAATCCAACCAAATTGCAAAACTTCATCAAATGAATAATACATGCGATGCAAATATACTTACACACTTCCTTCCCCCGACTAGTGGTTTCCAAGTCCTGAGTGACTTTGCTCTACCTTGAATGCCAGCACCTGAAAAAGAAACCGGAGCAGGAGCAACCAAAAAGCGCCATTATATTGAAATCAGCACGCCACAGGGATTCGAATTCACTTTATGAGATTTATTTCAGTGATTTGATGCCAAAACGACACCTGACTGGCAGCGTTTGGTTTAAGCAAAACCACAAACCGTTGCAACATCAATAGTAACAACAACAACAATAATAACAACAGCAACATCGACGACACCAACAGCAGCAGAAGCAGAAACGGCAATAGCAACAGCACTACTTCCGGCGAAAGGATTAAGATCACAACGAAATCAAAGACTGAGGCGCTGATGCAGAAAAGTAGAGAATGGTGTCCTTCGTTGTTTGTTTTATTCTTATTTTCTTCCGCTACTCCACCTTCTGATTCTTTGGTAAGAGGTAAATAAACACAATTTTCTCTTATTTTTCGTTTTTTTCTTTTTTTTTTTTTTCTTGTCTTTTTCGCTTCCTCTTCGAAACAATAACCTAAATCCGATTGTGAAGATTTTTATATCTGGATGCTGTTGCTCACTGTTGACTTTGTTTCGGATTTCGTTGTAACGTTGCTATAAGGACCAGCAGACAGACAGACAATCACTTCAGGGTAAAACAGGAAAATGCGATAAAAATTTCAAATTTCGAAGGAGATGAAAATTTTTGAGATAATGATTTGACAGTCAAATAGCAGATCTACTTTTCGTCGTCTCTTTGAAAGTGGATTAAAGAATCCATTTGAACCACAAATCTATGACAGCGAGGTATAACACCAAACTTCCGGTAATTTAACAACACACAACACAAATTGTTGTAATACCATCGGTTTGGAAGGAGGTTTAGGAGGTCTATCAACTCATGTCAGAGTTAAGCTAGGGGTTGCTGAACTGTTCTTGTAATTGTACTTTCATTCAGAGATAAATTATTGTCGGCGAAACTCTAATTGGGTATGCATTATTAATAACCGCCATTCTCTTCCTGATGATGACAACAGTTTATTTCGGAATCAGATTCCGGTGACAGAGCTATCTTCTCTGTAAAATCTTTTTGTCAATGATAGTAGTTAAAATAAAAGACTATCGACTAAAGAGTATATCTAGTGACACTTTTAAGCCACATATGAAGCAAATATATTTGAAATGTAGCTAACTTGTCTAAGATAGTAGAATTTGATGTTCAAAAAGTAATGGACAAACAAGGAAAGCTTAAATAGTACCGATTTCGAATTGAAATGGATCCTCATATCTATGAAATGACTAATCCTACAGCTGTTACCTGTAGACTAAACTGACTCCATTGGAAATATCATTCATGAGGAGGTTAACTCAAATGAAACTTTTTGTAGAATCATTATATCGGTACTATAAAGCAACTTAAAGGCTTTCAAACATCATCCATAATAAATATGCCCTAGCTAGGAATGCTAGCTTCTATGTATATACAAATGATGAACTACCAATTTAGATGTCGCCAATAAGCCATCAGAGAAGATACACTACTGAAAGACACCTCTGGTTTGACGACAAATTTAACGAGGTACTTGCATCCAAATAAAAAAAAAAACATATAAAGCTGCGATCCACCGTTGGCCAACAGTTAAAGAGAAGGGAAAAGCACATACTTTTCAGAAAGATGACGAAAGAACCAAAACGGGAAACTGTAGATATCTTACTGCAGGAAGTAATATCACAGGGTTAAAAATCCATAATGGAAGCTTGCAAAGGTAAACATGGGCAACTAGTAATAGTGTTGTAATGGGTTTTAAGTATATGGAAAGAGAAAAGATTCCTTAAAAAACCGTATGGTAATACGAGAAAGCCAATTGAACCGAACTTAAAAGCTTCTCTATAAATTTTAACTGGTTGTTAATGTTTTCTAGATAATGATGCAGATTATGACCACAGATACTATTCTCTTTGGAACGAAATGCTTTATATCCCACTCGAGCTGCAAAGAGCAGCAGGGTTAGAAAAAATGTTTACTCAGCCCTACAATCTACAGAAGAAAACCGAAAAAATTCAAACGATCCGTTCGTCAGTCGTTCGTCAAAAATTTAAGAAATTCTGCCTCCACCATCTCAACCTCATAGTATTGTTGAATAAGCAGGTCCAGGTGATATATCTTCACTTCTTTAGAAGCGGTGTCTTTCTACGCTAGCAAGATTACTTCGCAAGCTTTTTTATCAATCCAAATTTTTTCAAGTAGATGGAAAACAGAGTTTGTCCAGCCTGTCTCCATAAAAGGCGAATCTTCTTCCCTCTCCTCCTACAGACCCATTGCACTTATGTCCCTTCTTTTCAAGAAACACTTTCGCAAACAGACCCACTTGTGATTTGATGACATGTCTCGAGAAAACGTGGATCTTAAATTTACGTTAATCTGGCGAAAGCAAGTTGTAGCACTTAATATTATTAAGGCATTTGACAGAGTTTGGCATCAGGCTCTTTTATCGAAAATGCATATTTTTGGGATCATGTTGTCTTAAATGGTTTCAAGTCTGATATATAAAAAATAAATGCTGATGTGCCACAGGGCTCCGTACTGTTTCCGACACTCATTTTAATATTTGTTAATGATCTCTTTTCTGCTAATTTTAATCCAATATATTCCTTTGCTGATGACAGTACCTCCTGCTTTTCATATTTATTCCCGAACTCAAGTCCATGTTCTTCGGTTACTGGGAACGATCAACAGATTGGAATTCAATGCTTCCAAAAATCAATGCTGTCCGCTATCATTAAAGCACCCAACCATTATCCATGAATGGCACTTGCATCTTCGAACCCCAAAAACTTTCCATTTTCTGTACTTGTCACTGACACAATTTACGTTGGAATGACCATATATTCGATGACGTCAAAAGAGCTGCGAAATTTTTAGGTTATTGCAAGCGATCTAAGAAATATTTCACCTCTCTGATCTGGCTTCAATATATAAAGCATTCATCCCCCCAAAATTGAAGCACAATGCTCACATCTGGGCAGGTATTTCTAAAACATCTCTGCTCCCGCTGGGTAGGTTTCAAAACCTTGCGATTAAACTCACATGTGATAACCTTGAACACTGACGAAATGTCTCCAGTCGCACTTTGTTTTATCGCTTTCTCCACCATCAATGCTCGATTGAAATCGCCAGTAGAATTCCGCCCCTTCAAGCCTTTAGCCGTAACACTGCTATGAATGCTCATCAGTATACCCTCAAGAACACTTTCGGACGTACTACAAAATACCGCAATTCGTTTCTAAGACGTAAAACTCATTTATGTAATGCCCTGCCGTTCTCTCTATTTCCTGGTCGTTATAACTTGCAAACGTTTAAGAACTAAGAACAATGTACAGCGCGCTAATTATAAAAAAAATCAGTTTGTCGACTTCAAACTCACATTTGAAGCATAGAAACGAGCTAAATAACGCCATGTTGAGCAGTTTGAATATCGAGAGCTTTCGCTGCTCCATTAAGGTCGGTAATGAATAAACCGAAACCTTCAATATCAAGTAAGTTTTGGATAAGGCGACGCGCTGTTGTTGTGACTTATTTAACGTCGTCCTAGGAAGAGTCGTGTAAAACTCACTTGTCAACAAAAGATTTACGATCTTGAGATTGATGTAGTTAAATGAATACAGCGAGTCATCAATAACGCTTCCCTAAGTTTTGAAGCGGAAGCGACCAAAATGGGTCTGATGGTAAACAAGGGCAATCTCTTAAGATTAAGCTCGCTTTATATATGGCCTTTATCATAGAGTCTAACTTCAATAGACGGTACAGCAGAAGAGGACCGCATCTAAAGGGGCGCACGAAAGAGGATAATGGCATAAGGGAGACGTTCTAGCTGGAGAGGCTTGTTAGCTGTTTGGGGCCATAGAATTCAACTAAGTATGTAAAAGATTTAAAACGTGCGGAAGTAAAAGTCAAATGCTTTAAGAATTTTCGTGCTGTCTAATACCAAAATAGTAGGATGGACCGGTGGGCACGTCCACATATACTTCGTGAGGTGTTCTTGTTTAGAAACTCACCAAAGACGAGAAAGTTAATTGCTTTTTTTTTTTGTGTCATTGCCCTTTTAACGGACAATGGTAAACCTGTGAAAAAAAAAAATTTTCCTCAAGAGAAAGTCCCAAACTCATCAGCCGCGCTATTAAAAGACTACTACAAATCTCATAATACACGCCGACCGGAACAATTAGACCCTGATTCTGTTTGCACTTTTCCGCAAACAATGTATTTATTTTATATTAAGTTGGACACACCTTGTAGTTTGAATTAAGCTATCAAGAATTGATCTGAGATTTTACGCTAAGAAAATGGTTCTTCCTTGACGAAAATAGTAAGCACTAATATCCTGATTAAAGCAATGAAGGTAGGTAGGTACTCCTCCTTGTGAAAAGTTGAATTAGGGTTAGCAAGGGAGTTATAGTGGCAAAGTTCGGTATAGACCAATAATCAGCGGTACATGTGGACGATGCTGGTGTCCGAAAATGCCTCAGGGCACTAAGCCAAGAGTGCTTGATATCTCGATCATTTCAAATAGCAGGTGGGGTACTAGTTGACTTATGATTTCATGTTATTTTATACGGATAATGATTATTTGACCAAAGATTATACATTGATGGTGCCCTTAGACGATCAATCATTTCACATCATTCATAGTGTACGTGCGGATTCACGATGGCTGCCTTCCGTATCTGCCTGTAGCATTAAAAGTGAAGAAAGGAAAATAATTTGTATGAAAGAATGGCTAAAAAAAGAAAACAGTTGATGCACGAACATTGAAGGAATTCTAAAACATCAGCAGAGCCTGTTCTTTGTTATTTTCTCAGAATGGATGTTAAAAATTTCGAGGAATTTTTGTATTTGATATTCTTTCTGATTGAGAAAAAAGACACTTCAATGCGACAAGCACTGCCAACAAGTCAACGACTTTTTACTTGTACATTCTGATATTTTGGAACAGAGAATACTTAAAATTTCATTCTTATCTCACATTTTAGCTTCAATATTTTCTCTATCAATCAATCAAATCCTTAGAGACATATGAAACAATTATTATAACTTCCTTGAAGATGTTGACTTAAATTTAAGAAGTTTATTCAATTTATGTCATGGTGTAGTAGAAGAGAATTCAATTTACACTCATATGAAAGTTTTCCAAAGTATTCCATTTATTGAAAGCTGGAGAAATATTTTGGAATGTTGTCAAAGTTTGGGGATGTAATGAGCTGACTATTACGAGTACTTGACTCTGTCCATCATCTGTATTGCGCTGAGAAGGAATGAATCTTATGGAATTCTTTGGAAATTTGCATAGGAATACCCCCTGATGGAAAGAGTTTGCGGTAGATGCCCGCATTGGCACTATTTGTATCATATTCCTTACAATTTGATCTTGAAGAACCCCTCCATTTAAAGAGCTTGTGGTGGCCATCTTCTGAGGAATTTGGTATAGCGAAACTTCCTCGTTGTAACTAGGAGCACGTGTCGGTGTCGGTGTCGGCTGTCGAAATATTTGTAGCGAATCCATTTTCAAAATCCCCATACTTGCTTGAAATATAATATAGTTGATATAAGGTTCAGCATATAACATAATGTTGCCCTGTATCCATCCGTCTTGTTTTCTTGTTCCTTTAACAAACGTTGAGAAGCTAAATTAATAACGAGTTGTTCAGCTATCGCATCACTATGTTTTTTGGCTTTTTTAGTTCGCGTTTCAAAGCTGTCCTGTGAAATGCTTACATAAATATAAAATTATTCTTAAAATTATTAGAATATGATTTTTTTTAATTCTAGATTCCTCAAACGAATGAATAATGGAAAAAATCGCAAAGGGATATTGTGATCGATAGAATTGTTTGATATCTGCTGGTGGCACGTACGGTACCATGAAAAAACTTCGAAGTTCTAGATCATTCTATTGCGATTACAGGAAGTTCCTCAGCTTAGTACTGATGGCTGTAATGGACTCAAATTATCAACATATTATAAAATAAAACTTAATCCAACAGGCACGCTAAGGAGACTACCGGCTGCAAAGTACTGTCGGAGATCTCCATGTCAGAACATAGATACATCGAGTTCAGAGTCGGATGCGGGGTCTCGACCTTGTTGAAGATGAGGAATCTGCATAAAACCAACCGGACACAATTTAAGAAGGAGCTCGAAAAGTACAATAGTGCACTCCCTAAGCTCAGGACAAAACAAAAGCTTGAGGAAGCTGTTCAGAGCATGAACGGCACCCTCACCAAGTGTTTCGAAATTACATTCTAGCTAGTAAGTGATCCTGTAGATCGACTGCTACTTCTAACGACCGAAAACTTTCAAACAGCTCATTTTATATTAATTTGGAGGAAGATTGGAATATTTATAGATCGAAGCAAAAAGATTTTAAGAGACTTATTCGGATTTCGAAGAATGTTTTTTACAAATTTTTTTGCGAAAAGTGAAAAATCAACCAGGCTGGAACCACTTAGAAAATCTGACAGTACCTATACTGGTTTGAAAGCAAAGACTCTCAATTTCATGCTTGAGTCTCACTTCCAAAGTAATCTAATCGGAACCAGTTCACAACTAGCTCCAACCAACGAAGCTCGTAATGAGCTCAACAGCACAACACGCCCTAGCTGGTATATGAGGTGGCTTTAAGTAATCTAACACCGGTGGTATAAACCCAGTTATGTTACAAAAAGGTATAGACCAGCTGATGGCATCTCTGAAGTGAATTTTTATTGCTAGCTCGGCACTGGCATACAGAACGGAACTCTGACGTACAGTGAAAGTGGCCTTTATACCTAAAATCGGAAAGTAGGGCTACTCGCTCGCTAAGAATGTTAAACCTATAAGTCTGACTTCATTCATGCTGGAAGGTAATGGTCGAGATCCATGTGAGCAAAACCTTCTTACGAATGCATCCAGTATTACTAGAAAAACTGCCATTGGTGTTGCGACAAGCAATGTGGTTTCAACATGATGGTTGTCCAGCCAAATGTTAACTAGTTTAGTAGTTGACTTTTATTTTCAATAAATGTTTTACAATGTAACGATTAACCTAGGTCTTTAATGGTTTGGCCTGTGGCCGTCTACCATTTACTATCAACGATGAATCGGACGAGGGGGTCCGAGGCAATGGAATGCTAGATCACCTGATCTTACGTCACTTGATTTCCTCTTGTGGGGCTACTTAAAAAGTGAGGTTTACAGAAAAAGCCAACAACACGTGATTACATGAAAAGACGAATAACTGAAGCTTGCCGGAGGATTACGCCAGAAATACCTCTCAGTTCTGTTGGTTCATTTAAAGCGCGGATAGACAAGTGTATTGAAGTGAATGGTCATATTTTCGAGCATTTGTTGAAATAGTCTCAGGAAATAAAGGTCGAAATAGGAAGAATTCAATGATTCAACAGTGGGAGGCAAGGGGACCCACTCTAATTAATTACCCCGAAGGAAACAAAATACTGCTACGTCCACGTCGTTGTTTCTTGGTTATGGTAAGAGCAGTATGTAAAAACAAATGACAAGACTACGAGTAATACGACTGAGCAATGAAAATCAGGAATTATCATTTGAAAAATCAAGTGACCTTCGTTTGATCTTGAAAATGGGTCTCAAGGTCAAATTCGTGGTCACCATCTTATGTCCCCTTCAGAACCTTGTGACTTTTGTTTGAAGAATTTTTTGTAATTTGGATGTCTCAAGTTAAAAAACTTACCCGGTATATGCCAACCATCATCATTTTTTTAGCTGTTCGTTGATCTGTTATAAAACAGTGTTCTCTTGCAGGAATTTTCTTATTTTTAAGACAAGTACATTTAACAAAATCTCAACATTCAATACTTTCAAGACGAAAATCTTTCAATTTATTTTGAGGTATTTAATGGTAGAGTGCGACTTGGGAAGTTTTTTGCACTTTAAATGATATATTTGTAACATTACCTTCGTTGTGGTTCCACTGTAGGAATAGAAGATTTTGCCCATATTTCCATTAGTTTCGAAACTACAATAGCTTCTATTTCTTTATATATTTGCTCTTTTTTAGTTTCCTTCTCATATTTTAACCTGTGTCGGGTCCACTCATAAAATTTCATCACATCTTCATAGGTCGGCTATATATTATCTTTCAAATCACTTATTTAATCAAATAAGGGACATTTCCAACTATTTCGAGTGCATTTCATTGCTTTGATGGCTCAAATAAATGACTGTACTCTATTATGCAACGCGACACTGAATGATTAAATGAATCGTAACTAACAAAAAATAAAATGCACGAAAATTGAAATTAATGATTCGAAAAAGTATTACAAAATGATCACCTTTTTTTGAAACTTCTTTTGCAATCCGGAGGCAATAAAACTATAAGTTATTTTATAAAACTTTTTAAATAACTTAATCACACCTTTTGGCACCTTTTTAGCATTGAGTCGTTTTAAAAAAATCAAAAAAAAAAAAAAAAATTAATGATAATGAATACGAAAAATTAAAAACATTTAATTTTCGTCCTGCAAGTAATCGTAGTGGATTTGTAACGCATACAATCAAATATTCACTCACATATTTAATTTAATGAAAGGTTTGTGTCTGACCGCCAGAGGTATCCTTAAGCATGAAATTTTTACTGTCACTTCACAGGTTTATTCGACTGGGATACGACTCGTTTCCCTAACGGCTAAATTTCTCACAGCCCATTGAAGGATTGCTTATTTTTTTATTTTTCCAATTTTTATGGCATGAACGAATAAAACAGGAATTGCCCCAGGGGATTAGTGAATAGAAACGATTGCCATTCATTTGTTTTGAGTTCACCGAATTGCTTTAAAATATTTTTGTTTGTTTTTTTTTTATTCTGGAATTGTTTTCAATGGAAAACAGTGGTTTTGTGGGATACTAGGAGGTTGGTAATTGGCATTGACACATATCTGTATTGTTTGTGAGTTTCATTTTTAGATCGTTCTTTTTTCGTTGTAGCACATAAACAGCTACATTAGGATCTAGATAGAGCTGAGTAAAAACAAAAGAGGTGCACTACTATCACAGACAAGACAAGGATGGTCTGGTTCCTTTATTTTGTGGATGTGCACAGTATTTTTGTGCACTCATAATAGTACAAATGGTTTGGTTCATTCAAAGCTGAGTGAGCAGATTGTTCCCTAAAGGATGGAAAACGGATCGAGTGGCCACAATAGACTTTGTGGTAATATGAAGCAATAGACATTTTGGAGTTGCTCATTTCAATATGTTTTGGAAGGGAAACAAAAGGAGATTTATTGGAGTGCAAAAAGGAGGAAAAATGAAGCAAACAAAAAAAAAAAAAATTACTAAAAACACTATTACAGTACGCAGTCGATAATATTTAAATATAAGCAAGAAGTGAGTTACTTATTTTGAAATCTTATTCACTTCAGAAATATGTTTGTTAATGCTACAAGTTTATTTTTTCTATGATACATTGTATGCCAAAGCGCTTGGATTTTTGAAAGGCAGCCAACTAACATAATATATCCATACACCACTTTCCTTCAAATAAGTCAGATTTTTTAAAATTTTTACTTCCTTAAGCTAAAATTTTCGCATAATAAGCTTGGAAGAATTTGAAAGAAGATGAGCGTTTGCTTTTTTTCTCACGTCCAAATCTCTCAATCGTTCTCCCTTATATCGGGAATATATCCTTATATTTGGAACCATCGAAATGTGAACACTATTTCAAAGTGTCAAATCATTAATAGGTAATAGGAGATCATTCATACTATGATAGATAGGTTTATTGGTTAAATTTGAGTTCAACCCAGTGATTCGTAGAATTATTTTACCTATTCAACAGAAGAGTTATCCCAATGTGTTGAAAGGATATGCTCTTTTGTTATTCAAATGATTTAGAGATTTTTCTATACATACCAGTTGAGCTGCTCGAAAATGGAACACAAAAAGGTTATTTGATTACGTCCTGTCTGTCGACCTTTTCGGATTGTTATCCAATAAGACGTTTAGAATCTAACATGATGACTATTGAAAAGTTTTGCATTTCCATTGAAAAGATATGGGCGATTCGTTGTAAAAGTTTGTAGATGTTAATGGAATCAGAAAAAATAACTTGAGTTTGAGGAAAGGATAAAGTTGTAACGAAACAGGTGTTGCATTTCGATTAAACTTCGAGGATTATTTTATTAAAGAGTTTGAGCTGTGAGCTGCTACTTGATTCTTTAGTTTGTTTGAAAAAAATATAGTGCTTACCTTAGCTCTCAAATAATTCCTATGACATGGTAGCTTTGTTCAAAGCTTCATTTGTTAAATTTTTGAAGTTTGTAGAGCCGATTTTTGACATATAGAATAAAAATTCATCAATCACTGGCTTCGGGTTTCAGTATTTAAAAACACTTTGTCTTAGATATTAATCTCTAAAAATATTGCATCTATATAAGGTATAACCTGATCACTGTGATTGAAAACGAGGAATAAGTTACTCCTTCAATGACAAAGATCCATCATAGCGCCTTATAGTTAAAACCTAATCCGACTAATCCATGACTTTCACAGAGCAAGTGTATTGTTATCCTTCTAACAGCAAGTCTACAGTCAGCAGCAGAAAACCAACATACTTTTAAGATATGTTTGCAAGCATTAGTTTGGGCTGCCTTAAACCTCGAGAGTCATGTCATCATAGTCGTTTGCATAAGAAGCCTTAACGGAGGGCGTATGCAGTCTCAATGTGAATTCAAATCTTCTCTGGGCCCTGCCTAGGAAGCTCATCGGCGATCTCACTTCCCGCGATCCCATTTTAATCTGATCCCCGAACAAAGCTCAGTGAAATCAGCCTTCCAACTAGATACATAAAGAAGACCAAAGGCAGTGGTAGCATTCTTAAACAGATTACTAGCTTTGGTCCGACCCCTCGTCCTATATATAATGGAACTATCCCTTCAGATTGGGGTTTGTGCCAACGGGCTGACTGCCAGGCTAATAGAAAAGAAATGTTACGAAGCAGCAACAAGCTTCCGATACGGACGGATCTACTGTTGAGACTTCCTTCAAATGAAATAAGGAAAACGATCTTTGGATCTGCCCGAATCTGTGATAGGGCACATGAAACCGAATAACTAGCGGAGGTAACGAACTGCTGTAAAGCAGATTTTTCCATCATCCAAAGCATTTAATGGTAAGAAGCTGGTAGGAAAATTCGGAGTTTCTTGTCCTCTTTGTGATTCAGTGAAGTCTAAGGTTGTTGTTTAAGAAAAAAAAAGCAATTACCGGGACGTCCATAAGATCGGAGTCAACTGACAGTTGGCTTGCAAAGACAAGCTTTCAATGCAGGCTAATAGCTAGATACTTAGCTTCGTTGGAGAAATCATCACGCCCTTTACTACTAGATGAGCCAAACCAATCGGCTGATAGACAGTTCACCTACAGCATCTGCATATGCCTGAGTATAGACGTAAGTATTGAGAGCGTTAAGCAATAAGTTAGGCATGCTGAACCAAAATTCTGTTCGGTTTTACTTAACTCACTTAGCGTAACTTAATTTAAAAATACTTTCGAGCTGGTTTGATAGAGCCAAATCGGTACGCTACTATCGTCCTATAGACCAATATTGTTAAGCTGACTGGGAGCAAACACTGTTGATACAAAGCCAGACGATGGTATGAAATCCAGAAGATGAATGAAGAACAAAAAAAAAAAAAAAAAAAAAATGCTGGCGCACAATAATTCGGCAGAATAAGGCAAATGTTATATGTACAGATGCTTCTACATACGGAAACGTTCCGATTTTAGTGACATGCTCAAGGCTTCAAGGTCAAAGTCGGCAAGTTGGATAAGTTGGAACCTCTAGAAATGGAAAATGACAGCACGGAGTAGTAAATTTCTACGCAACTTGAGTGCCTCATCATGGATGCCCAAATATTTGGGAGTTTAAATGACCTTCTGGCTAATATATAGTCAACTCTTGATTTAAAATTCGATGAGAAGAGGCTGTTATACCCAACTGTGCGGTGAGTTACCGGTCAGCAGTAAAACGAGACTTCCGTGTATTGACGGGTGCGCTTAACTACAGAAGTGACATTAATTTCAAACAAAAACACACTAAAAGTCAGAATCGAAGCGGCGAGGTAGTCCATCTTCCATTAGTTGATTAAATTGTTGGGATACAATATCCCAAAATCCCAATATCGACTCAAAACTTTAAAAGAACTTAACCGAAATTAAAACAACGACACGTGTTGTACACGAGGATGAGAGTGTATAACAAACAGCAAGACTACAACTGCAAAGTACTTTAGGGGTTCACCTATCACAAAGGTAGCATAAGTACTACAACTTGTGGAGTGTTACGCCTCCTATGCTGAAACATAAAGCTTATGGTCTGGAAAATCTTGAACCTGGCTCATCAACAATGACTCTGAACTCTCTAAGACAAAAACTGTTAGTTGAATACCTATAGGCAAGTGCGATGAATCTGATGTTTTGCAGAAAGACGTGCATCTATCTACCTATAATCCTTAAATTCCGGTGCCCAAGTCATGGCGAATACCGAGCCTCCGGTTAGGAGATCTTAATTTTCCAAATTGTATGCAAAGTAATGACGATCATCGGGTATGTAAGCTGTCGCAAACAAGGACACTTTATACGTATCGCTTAGTTGAGAAGTAAGTACAATATTTAACGACTGTAGTTGCTGAAACCTTAAGAAAACTCTCTTTATCTCCTACAACTATTAACCAGCTTGCCTTCGGTTATGGAATTTTCAGAGCCATTGACATAGCTCTACAAATCTTTATATTATATATTTTATCCGAGTAATAAGCAACAGCTTACATTGCCTTTTGGAAAATACTTATTAGATATCTGAAAGAGAAATAATCGAAAGGTCTGAACTATTTCTTTAATTAACAATACTCCTATCATCAATCACAAGTCAATTAATTTCAGCAGTATAAAACGGTTCATTTGGCGTTGTCGTTACCGTGCATAATAAAAAGAAAAGAATCAGCAAGAAGCTTATTTTATTAGATAAAGGAATTACAAATTTGCATCTGAATTATTTAACACTTCTCTTTTGTACATTTTTTTCACAGTATACAACAAGCAAACACACTGATGAACAACTGCCTCGTTTCCCATGGACAATCGTAACAATGCTCCTCTACGAGAACGAACAGCTCTTCTTTCACTTCATCCCTAATACAGGCATTTTATCAATTATTCCCACTTTTAGCATCCTTGCACGAGACCCAGGAGCCATACCCTATCCTTTACAACATCACCAAGTCTTACTTCGTTACCAACAGACTGTTGTCGTAAATGCATAAGTATATAAAAATATCCTGTTCCTATTATTTTCCGATTTCGCTCATTGCAAATTCATTCGGAGTCATACACGAAAAGGGATCTTTTCTCCATTGAAACAATGAATCGGTTGATAACGGGTGATAGGAGGGAATTTGAAAAGGCCAAAAAGTGCAAAATAGCTTGACCAATTGTATAGAGTTCGTGACAGTTTGAATGGTATTTTTATGACCGGACGAGTGCAAGCACAGACAGGACCTTTAAAGAGGACTTCTTATGGTCCAGACTAAGAGTAGAAAGTGGCGATATAAAATTCCATTCCTACGTTAGTTTACTTTTGATTTCTTTTTCTTCACCCCTCGGAATTTGTTGTTTTTTTGTTTTTTTTTTTTTCATTTTGCCCTGTGCCTTTAACTGCAATGACAAAAGGCTTCTAAGGATAACGACAAGAATCCAAACATCACGAAACGTAAATAGTCGAAGAATGCTGATGGCATGAGCTCTGGAATGGGCAATTGTTTTTTAAGACGCAAGACACTGAACCCTCTGGGGGGATGAGTGCTTTAGAAATCTTGAATTCCATGAGACAACGACCCGATGCGATGACAATAACGATAACGACGTGCAAGTAACAAGGATGCTTATAATTTTTCTAGGAGTTCTTTTAAAAGTTGCATAACGAGCGCTTTTTTGTGTGAAATAAAATGTGTTGGAAGCTATCTAGTATGAACAATGGTATGGCGATATCCATCGTAGAAGAGGAACGACAAACAGTTACGGAATGAATGAAAATCAGGGCAAGGACTATAGTTATTACTGTCAATTTTACTTACTGTTGTTGTGTGTCAACAAGAATCTAATTAAAATGTTCAGCAAAATTGTTAAAGAATATTAAAAAGATTTCTCGTTCGTCTATATCATGACCAGGGTATTGTAGGACTAACCATCAATTGTGCTACTTAACCTCCTCTAGTGAGTTTGTCTCTCGTCCAACTGGTCCTGAGTTGCTAAATCTGTAAGTGCTAGTGTCAAGCAGGAGAAAATAACTAAATCAACGACGGTTTCAATAGACAGCATGCCCACTCCAACGAATTTGGTTATGAGGTCAAAACTGATTTTTCAGGACCAGTAAACGTACGTACTCGAATAGAGATGGCAGCGGATACACTCTTAATGAACTCTTATGTCATATCATAAACCTTTCCCCCACGAGGTCCCAAAAAGTGTTCGGCACTCAAATTTAGGTTTTGTGCGAGTAGCTTTCTACTCATCTACGAGTATACTGTTACGAAGCAAACAATACAAAAGAACCACTACGTCTGGATCTGAAATTAGAATGTTCAGAACTTGAATGCATCTACCACCTACATGAGGCGTGTGTTTACCTACATTTCTTACGGAAGGCAAATGACCCTTCATTTCATTTCATTTTACAAATTTAAGGCGCAGTATTTGAAGGAAATACAAAATATACGTTGAACGGTAGGTTTTAATTTTTTTTTTTTCCTCTTTTCAATATTTTTTTAAGAACATTTTTATAGTACAAAGTGCATTGAATTTTAAAATTCGCGCCTCAGGGTAGTTTCTCAGTGATGCAAACGTAATAAGGACAGAACTGTAGAATTCGTACAATAGTTTTGAAGATAATTGGGCAAATGTGCAAAAAAAAAAAAAAAATACTTTCCAAGACACGCAAAAACCTAAAAGCCTATCTTTCTGTTACTGAAAAAGGGGAGAGTACGATAACTTTGGGTTAAAAAGTAGCATTTTTTAGGGGTTAGGGGCAATTTTAGAAAAAAATTACTTAAAATGGGAAATATTGGGTCTATAACTTTTCATGCGGTTTGCTAAGAGATGGCGTAACTTGTATTATTCCATTGGAACATGCGTTGGAAAGCAACTGTCATTGTAGGTCAATTCAGTATATGTCATTCAATTGAAGCGTAAACAACAATAGTTTTTTTCAAATATGTCGTACTTTGTGCCTGAAAAAGTGTTTTTGCGGGGAGTTCTTCTTCATTACTTTAATACGAAGAAAAGTGCTGCCGAAAGTCATCGTATTTTGGTGGAAGTTTATGGTGAACATGCGCTAGCTGAGCGAACGTGCCAAGAGCAGTTTGAACGATTTAAAAGTGGTGATTTTTGCTTGGAAGACGATGAACGTCCTGGGCAGCCAAAAAAGTTTGAAGATGAAGAACTGGAAGCATTACTCTATGAATATAGTTGCCTTACACAAGAAGAGCTCGCAAAATCTTTGGGTGTCACTCAAGCAGCCATCAAAACGTTTAAAAGCAGCTGGATATATTCAAAAGCAAGGAATTTGGGTTCCACATGAACTCAAGCCGAGAGACGTCGAAAGGCGGTTTTGCATGTCCGAAATGCTGCTGGAACGCAACAAAAGGAAGTCATTTTTGCATCGGATTGTTACTGGTGATGAAAAACGGATCTATTACGACAATCCCAAGCGCAAAAAATCCTATGTGAAACCCGGCCAACCAGCCAAATCAACGGCAAAGCCGAATATCCATGGCGCGAATGTATTGCTCTGCTGGGTGTGCTGTATTATGAGCTTCTAAAACCGGGTGAAACCATTAATGGACAACGCTACCGAACACAATAAATCCATTTGAAGAGAGCAGTAGCCGAAAAACGCCCGGAATATGCGACCAGACACGAGGCAATAATTTTCGATCATAACAACGCTCGGACCCACGTTGCTATTCCGGTTAAGAACTATTTGTAAAACAATGGATAGGAAGTCTTATCCCACTCGCTTTATAGCCCAGACCTTGCTCCTTCTGACTACCATTTGTTCCGGTCGATGCAGAACGCCCTCACTGAAATACGATTCACATCAGAGCAGAATATCAAAAATTGGCTTGACTCAGTCTTGGCTGCCAAGACGGCGCAGTTCTTTTGGGATGGGATCCACAAATTGCCATAAAGATGGGAAAAAGTCATAGCTCCAGATGGGCAATACTTTGAATAATACTATTGTACATGTTTTTCTAAAATAAACGTTTAAATTTTGAAAAAAAAACTCACAAAAGTTAAATACCTTACTAATTATTAAAAAAACAACAGCAACACTTACAATAAAGTACTATACAGAATTTGAAAGCCTAAAATTTGGTCTTTAATATAGTATTTACATCAAATTATTCGTGTGAATAGTTTTTGAATAATTCGCATTCAAACCTAAATTTTTGGTAAAAAATGAAATCTTTTTTTAAATCAATATTATTTAAAATTGTGAGATGATGTGCCCAATTGGTTTTTTGTATTAATGCACATATCAATTCTTAATCGAAAACAAAAGACCGCATGGCTTTATATCTTCTAGTTTTTGAGAAAATTGAAAATTACTAAAACTATTTTTTATAAGAAGTTTTGTTTTTTTTTTTTTTTTTTGGTATTTAAGGTGATCTCACTTTGAGGACTAATATTGATGATAGGGTCATCTTTGTAAGTAAACTATAGCAAATCATTTAGCGTGACCCAGAATGTACCACGAGGAGGTAGATTTGTAGATTTGTTAGGTGTTAGTTAAGAGTAGCCAATTAAATGTTCAATGTACGAGTACATATTAAAAAGATATGTAAGTTTCGTCAAGGAAGTCATTGTCCATACTGGTGTCAATGTCGAGTTCGTTGAGTTCGTCGATGATGGTGAAGAGCCGAGGTTGTTTTGGTGGTAAAATACCTTCTAAGTGCTCATTGTCGGTCGGAGGGTCGAAGTCCGTCAGTTGCAAACCCATACTTTCTTTACCTTTGACAAAACCTGGGTACACGTTAATTAAAAATTCCGTGATTTGGGAGACCATGTCGTCCTTATTTTTTCAAGGCGTTATTTCCGGTAAAAGAAAAGTGCCATATATTGGTGAAGGTGCTGCGTTGTATTGCGACATAAAATTGATTTTTTCAGAAGCTTGTTCTGATTGTCAAGATCACCTATAGTATTGGTTACATCAGTCTTGTCAACATATTCGCCTTTGCTGTGGTTTGTAATTTCATGAGTCGTAGAAGTAGGGAACATTTTCTCAATATCTAACACATGGGCTAAAAAGTCCGTTTGTAAGAGAGGGCACCACTTGAATTAAATCCATACCTTTTACGTCTACAAATTTGATAGCTGTCGGACGATTCGTTCTCGAGATATAGCGTTGTGAGTAAAGCAACTTTTGTTATTGTGAAAAAAGTGGATTCAAAGCAATTTCGTGTGTTGATTTATCATTGCTTTTTGATGGGAAAAAATGCAGTCGATGCAAAGAAGTGACTTGATAAGTGTAACCCGGACTCTACACTAGCCGAACGAATTATTCGCAAGTGGATTGAAAAATTTAAAAGTGGTCATACAAACACCGAAAAAAGTCCACAAAATGATTACGAATGACCGTAAAGTGAAGTTGATCGAGATAGCTGAGACTCTGAAGATATCAAAAGAGCGTGTTGGATATATCATACATGAATATTTGGACATCCGAAAGCTCTGTTCAAAGTGGGTGCCGCGTTTGCTCACAGTCGACCAAAAACAACAACGTGTTGATGATTCAGAGGGGTGTTTAAAGCTGTGCAACCGCAATAAAGCCGAATTTTTGCGTCAGTATGTGACAATGGATGAAACTTGGCTCCATCACTTCACACCAGAGTCAAGTCGGCAGTCAGCCGAGTGGCGAGCAGGCGACGAACCTCGTCCAAATCGATCAAAAACTCAACAGTCGGCTGACAAGGTTATGGCATCCGTATTTTGGGATACACATGGAATAATTTTCATCGACTATCTCCAAAAGGGGCAGACTATCAACAGCGACTATTACATTGCGTTTTTGGAGCGTTTGAAGGACGAAATCGTAGAAAAACGGCCGCATTTGAAGAAAACGATGATGTGGATGACAAAATTCAATGAATTCGGCTACGAATTGCTTCCCCACCCACCGTATTCTCCAAATTTGGCCCCCAGAGACTACTTCCTGTTAGCCGACCTCAAAAGAATGCTCGCCGGAAAGAGATTTAAGACCGAAGAAGAAGTAATCGCCGAAACAGAGGCCTGTTTTGAGGCTAAACCGAAATCGTACTACAAAATTGGTATCGAAAGATTGAAAAATCGTTTCAATCAGTGTATCGCTCTCGAAGGCAACTATATTGAAAAATAAAGTTGAATTTTTCAAAAACTTTGTGTTTTACTATAAAATGGCACTGACCTTTCAGCCCATGTGTTATGTATTGGCGTGCGCTTTCGGTACAAATACGACTGCTGTTGAGGTTAACGTATTTGTGTATATAAGGCCACAAGTCTTCTTTACTTTTGGAGTTCACTTTAAAGATGCGTCCGACCTTGTCTTCTTTACAAAATAACCCCAACACTACGATTTTCTGTGGTATTTCCATTTTGGAAGAAAGGTCTCGTCGATTTGTACAGTTTTTCCTTCGCCGCCAATGTTAACATCGACGTGAGATGCTATTATTTCGGCTATTTCACGACAATAGTTACAGTAATCTATTATAGTAGATTTACTAAGCTCACTTTTATTGTCGTGATGGCGCCAAGCTATTATATGCTAATTTTAAAATAATAACATATATGTAATAATATTTTTAAAAAATCCTTAGGTTTTAGCTTAAGGTTTAATTAATTTACCTGAAAAACCGTGTTCACAAAAGCGATAATTATTGCAAGCACCTCGCGAATCTCTAGCCGACATTGAAGTCCATGGAAAAATGTACCGATAGATGGGTTGATTGCATTTCTAAAATTGTTGTCACCTTTTTTTTAGAGCTTTTCTTTGAGCATCGCCACATCGAACCGAACTTTACATTTCTACACTTTTCTTCCTTCATAGGGAAGTTGCAACACAGTGGGGGAATGGATGTTTTACTGGGAATTAAACCAGATTCTTCTAAAAATTCAATGCTTCTTTCGTTGGTCGACACCAAATCTCCGAACGAACAAAACACTGAGAAGTTATTTAGTTTATAATGGATTAGAGGATGCTTAGCCGTCATTGCTTATTCACAAAAAAATATCACTTGACTCGCACTACGGTTGAACACAGAGTGATCTTTGTGAATATCAATAACGACATGCCTTGTCACAAGAAGAAATAACTGTATAAAAGCCAAACGTTTGGTCGGTTATATTTTTGCATCATTATCAAGTACAAACATAGATATTTCGCAAAGTAAATAATTTACTGCAACATTGGAACATGTGAATTTTCTATAATGCGAATTAGTGAAACTTTCTTATCAATGGGAACTTTGTAATTTTGTGATGAGTACTGTGGATGAAGAGTATTGATGACATAGGCGTCTGCCTGACGAAAAGCACATACCAAAAGCGGAGCAACGAAGTTGCGTGAGCGGGACCTGCCGCCTGCGAAAAGAGAGTTGAAATCCCTAAATCCCGCGAAGCGGGTCACCTGTGTACTTTTTATTAAGAAAACTATTGATATAGGCGTCTGCGAGATGTTTAAATAATACTGATTAACTTATTCAAAGGAAGACTACGTACATAAATGCCAAAAAACAAAACTAAAGTAGTAATTTCAATTTCAATTTCAATTTTAATTTGCTCAAAAACTAGACGACATAAAGCCATGTGGTTTTTTGTGTTCGATTCAGAATTAATACAAGAAACCAATTTGGCAATTCTGGAAACAATACTATCTTTAATGCTGAAATAGTTGGCACCGCTGCCAAGAAGTCTTCAGAATGTCTTAAGATTTAGCCTGACCTCTTGCATAAAACACATAGTTCGATGAAGGGTGTAGGGAAGCAGATGAATAATAACAACTTCCAATTTTCCTTTGGAGAAAAAAGTAAGGACACGAGCAGCGAGCAATCAAGAAAAATAGGAGATAAAACTCCAACAACAACGTTAAAAATAACGTGTCAAGCCCAAACAGAAGACTATCACGATGTGCAAAGAAATTTAGTAGAAGATCATATAGAACTAGTCGGAAAAGATGACCCAAATCTGGAAGAATGAACCATTTACCTATGTTTTCTGTCAATCAGACCAGTGAAGTAAAGGAAATTATAGCCTTAGTTAAGTACAAGGCGGTCTGTCAGCATTGAATAGATAACAAATTATTTTAGGTAGCGACATTGGTAGAGACATTGATTTAGTTTGATTTAATCGCAGCAACTTAAGCGCAATGGGTTGAAACTCATCATCTTGGTTCACCAAAAGACCTTAATCCTGCCAAGTAAATAAATAACGTTTGAGTAAAAGTCCTTGTCTGTGCTATTATGTGCACACCTGGAACCATTTTTTTAGTCGGTTTTAGGATATTTAAGTCCATAAATGACCAAATATTCACACTACAACAAATCCTAAAGAAAACCCAAGAAGTTGAGATCGATACTTAACACCTTGTTATCAAGATCAAGGTCGCCTATAATATCATCTATCGAAACACATGATACATAGGCATTCCTGGATTTATTATCTCTGCCAAAAATGTTAGGTTGTGGGGAATGACGATGGTGACCGCTCAGTTCTCTATTAAAGTCGGAAACGATCCCACCGAAACCATTCATGAAAAATACCATAAAGGACTTAGACAAGATGATGGCTGTCATATACTATCAAACTTGAGACAATTGTGGAAACCAGAGTTAGTTTACAACTGCATGTGCTCATGGCATTGGCAGAATGTCGATTTTTTTTCCTGTCGGAACAGAATACTCTTTGCAAGTTCCTTTTAATGGAATATTTCAGTTTTTCGAAAAAATATGTGTAAGCGCTTCAATGATAAAATGCCTACAGTCCCAGCATTTCGGCCGAAACAACCGCTATTTCGCGTTCAATGTTGGCTCTGAGCTCTTCCAACGTCGTCGGCGTGTTGGCATAAACCACTGACTTAACGTAGCCCTACAGAAAATAGTCAAGCGGAGTTAAATCTCACGAACGAGGCGGCCAATCGACTGGCCCATGTCTTGAGATAACACGCTCACCATACTTACTCTTCAATAAATCGATCGTAGCGTGTGCTGTGTGGCTTGTGGCACCATCCTGTTGACACCACATGTCGTCCAAGTCCATATCTTCAAATTTAGACCAAAAATAATAGGTGATCATGGCGCGATAACGCTGACCATTCACAGTAACGTACGATCGTTATCGTCGACGAAAAAATATGGCCCAATAACGCCGCCGGCATGCAAACCGCACCAAACAGTTATATTTTGTGGATGAAGTGGTGATTCATGAAGCACATGTTGGCTTTCACTCGACCAATAAGGCATATTTCGCTTATTGACGAACCCATTGAGCCAAAAATGAGCTTCTTCACTGAACATGATTTTGCGATGAAATTTATCATCTTGGCGCATCTTCTCCAGAACCCAATCGGAGAACGTACGTCACTTCAAATGGTCCATCGGCTTCAATTCTTGAGTCAGCTTGATCTTGTATGGATGTAAACCAAGATCCTTACGCAAAATACGCCATAATGTAGTTTGAGCGATGTCTAATTCTTGAGAACGCCGTGGAATTGACTGATTTTAGACGGACGTCTGAACGGCAGCGATATTTTCGACACTTCGACCAACCTGTTGTCTCACTGACACGGAAACATCACACAACGAATATGTAGACTCAAATTTTTGTACTAAACTTGTTATTGCCTGTCTACTAGGGCGAGAATTACGAACGAAAATTGGAGTTAACGCTCTTAAAGTTGCAGTCACCGACTCCGAATATCTGTAGAAATTTTTCATAGTTTGCAGACTTTGCTCGTTAGTGTACTTTACCATGATGAAAATGTTGAGTTTATTGAATAAATTGACAGTGACAGTTTGATGATTAGTGAAAGAGTGCGTTCACAAATTAAATTCTAAGTTGTCAAGTCCCTATTGGAAAACCCTATACTAGGTGGCGTGAAAAGTAACCTCCTTGGGAAAGAAAAAAATTTAATTAAATATTTTTTTTTTTTTAATTCAATATGTCCCCTTTTAGTTTGATACACTTATTCCAGCGGTTTTCCAACTTCTTGATCTGCAAAATACTCTTTCTCCAATAATGCACAGTTATACTCGTTGTTGATGGTTTTTTCTTTTTCGAGGTAGTCTACGAAGAGTATGCCATGACAATCCCAGAAAACCGACGCCATAAACTTTCCGACCGATCGATCCTCCCTCGGCCGCTTCGGAGCACTCGTACCGGCTTCAGTACATTGCCGGGCACTCAGATACCCTTTTGAAGTGCTTGCGCGTTCGTGTTTTTAGTCAGGAGTGAGTATGCGCTGCACCCAGCGGCAGGATAACATTTTCATATGGAGAATATTGCCCAAAATATGGGGTGCGCTCAGTATTAATCTTTGTGGAATCTGCTAGCTCGCGCACCTTCACTTTTCGGTCAGCGAACATTTCATGTATTTTTTTGACATTGGTAGTGGAGTTGCGGCCACCACGAAACTCTCGAAACCAATATTTGACGGTGTAATCTGGGGGAGTATTAGCCCCATAGTATTTATCCAACTTTTTTTTTGTTTCTCTAGTTTTTGTTCATGCTCAACATGATGCCAAACACGTCAACAACAATCAGCTGTCAAAACAAAACTAAAGACAGTATCGCAGTGAAATTTAGCATGTCTGCCCCTTTTGGATTTTTTTATATTTGTGTGACCCTCCCCTAGTTCGTGATTCACGCGAACACGTAAAGTTCCTTACCGTTTACTTCATAAGTTCTGTTACCCTGTAGTAATTTCTGTTAAAACGTTCGCGACCCTGTTTGTCTGATCGTACGAAGCCCTGGCCTTCCGCTGGCTACTAATTTGAGTGTTCTTGTTTGAACAAATTAAATTCCCCATCAGGGAAAAATTAATCTATTTTGATTTGATTTTAAATAAAAAAAATAAAAAATAAATAAATAACGCGACAGCCCGGTGTGGGCCAAGGCTTAGCTTCACGCACATTGAAAAAAATTGCTATAGTGCTTCTACCGCGATTTGATTTGATCTTGTTTTCCCAATTTCACAGAGAATCTAGGTGGCGTTCACTTTTCCATTGTTTACTTTCTGTCTTCTTACCTTTTACCGAAACTCCCTCGTTTTGAGCAACCGGTGTTGGAACTAGAAATTTTTGCGATCTTGTTTTGGACCCGCATATGATTTCCGTATTCCACTTTATGGTATTCGCTCATTAACCGCCATCCATCTGATTCCGCTTTTTTTGTGTCCCGAATTTTTTTTATGATTAAAGTTCAGCTTGGTTGCTACTAGCGCGGAATGGTTATAATTGTAACAAGAAGGAGGGCCGCTGACACTTTAAGGACGTCGGGAAGCTTACGTTTGGTTTTCCAGCAACCTAGATGAAAGCCTAAGACGAGTACGCAGACAGACGTAAGGTAGGTTCGGGTTCTGAAAAACTCTCCGTTAAGACTTGCCTATCAAGTTCGTAGGGAATCTCATTTCCCATGATTCCCTTTCTGCTTCGCATCCAGACAAGTCTCAGTGAATTCAGCTTTTTGACTGCATTCAAGAACTAATAGCCTTGAAAATGTGTAGTAAGTCCATAAGCGCAGCTCGGATGTTGCAACACATACAAATTGTTTGCCTCTATAACCCACAATATCGTTCCTTGCCATCAGCATTGTGTATATCTCCGCTTACAAAACAAATGCACAATTTGTCTCAAGAGTAAAGGTAAAATAACTGGATTTGCTGACGATATATGGTATGGTGCTCACACTCCATACTAGACGCGCTGGCAAAAATGTATGTAAAGTTTGTCATAATTAGAAAAACTAAGAATATGTTTTTTTTTTTTTTATTTTTGAGTAAGGGGAACCTTTCGATGTTACTATACATCAGCGACTTTCATCTTTCATAGCATTGATTGTAAATATGTACATATATACGGGTGTACAGTAAGTTCTGATACTTTTAGTGCGAACAGTTCTGTTAAAAATTTTGATGAAACCCTAGCTGTTTTCCTAAATGTTTTATGATTGAAAATTTAAAAGGTTGTAAGTACGAGTACTTGAGTTTTAATATAGATTGTAAAATAAACTTGAGCATACATACCTCCTAACCGAAAATGTATCTTATAAAAGCAACATCTATTATGTATCATTTAAGGCCATCCTATTCCCGGAAACTTTTTGAAACAGTTTGGGGAAATACTTTCATTAATAATTTGCAGCCCTTAGTAACTTCGCAAAAGCAAATTCTATGATTAAACCACAAAAAATCATCGCGAGTATAGTTATTTATTTAAAATAATTATTATTTAAAATAATAAATTAACCTTTTAATTTTGTTTATTACTGTAAAGTGTATTTATTAATATTTAAATTCACTAAATCACCCAGATATCTATAACAAACTTGCTTTTCTATATTTTGGTCTTACGTTTTCATAAAAATACAAAAACACATTTTGAATCATATCAATGGAATGAAATAAATTAATTAAATTCAAAAAATCGTCCCATTGAAGACTTGACGCACTCAGGTATATGCGGGGACGAAGCACAATCTGAAAGCATTGAGCTGGCCAAAAAATGTGCAACAGATGAGCCTTGTTCAAAGAGCTGACGCAGTTAAAAAATGTTTTTATAAATGAGCGTTGGAATGGAGGATGAGGCAGAGTTTCTGAAGTTATTGTCGTACTGTAAAATTTTAAGATGCGCCAAGATGATAAATTTCATCGCAAAATCATTTTCAGTGACGAAGCTCATTTTTGGTTCAGAGCGTTCATCAAGCAAAATATGCGTTATTGGTCGGGTGAAAACCCACATGTGCTTCATGAACACCACTTTATCCACAAAAAATAACTGTTTGGTGTGGTTTGCATGCCGGCGGCATTATTGAGCCATTCTTTTCGTCGACAACGAATCGGCCGCTGCAAACGTGCCCCCGGTGGCCATATGAACGAAATCGAGCTCCATTCATAAATGTTTTGATTGTAATACATGCCAAATATAAAGTTTTTTTAAATATCTCAAATGGTTTGCCTTTTATTAAAAAAAAAAAAATGTGTCAAGTTGTTATTAGAAAACCCTATATAAATTTTACACGCTTAAGAAAGACGTGGCTCGTTTGAACATTTCTTGCAAAAACATTTCTCTGACCCTAAAAAGTGTCTTTTGGTTTGATTCTCTTTATCCGATGAGGGATTAAGGATCTCATTCCCAAGAGAATAGTGTTTGTTATCATAGCAGCAGCAGTCTCCATGTCGTTATCGAAAAATCATAACAACCAGTTAAAATTCCTAAAGAAGTTTCTAAATTCGCTTCAATTGGCTTTTTCGTACTGTCTTACAGTACATCACCCTCTTCCAACAGACCATTGCATTAACGACCCAACTTTTCAAGGTCATGGAAAGGCTGAATCAACTCGAAACACGAAAGCTTCTTAATAAATGGAAGCACGGTTTTCGTAACAATAGGTCCACTGGTAATTTGATGTCATGTCTCACTGGAAAGTGAAATCAAAGAGTACGTCGATCTAGCGAAAGCAAGATGGTTGCACTTGTTGCACTTCTAAGGCATTTGACAAAGTTTGGCTTCAGGCTCTTTTGTCGAAATGCGTGGTTTTGGGATCAATCACTCTTTTCTTCATTGGATTAGAAATTACATTTTGGAACGTTCGATTTAAGTTGTCTTTGATGGTATTCCCAAAATAAATGCTGGTGTGCCTTAGGGTTCGGTTACTCTTTTTAGTTTTCGTCAATAATCTCTTGTCTGCTACTTCTAATCCAATATATTCCTTTGCTGATGAAAGTACTCTCTGTGCCTGATCTTTCGCTGTAGAACAGAGAGGATAGCTTGTGTTAAGCTCATTCAATTGTGATATTAACGGCATAGCTAATTAGGGAACCACTAACAAAGTAAAATTTCATGCTGAAAAAATACAATGCTGTCTGCTGTTGTTAAAGCAAAATTTAAACACCCAGACATTGTCAATAAATAGCACATGCGTCATCGAAACCGAGAAATGCTCCGTTTTCGGAATGTGTGTCAATGACAACTTACATTGGAATGACCACATATCCGATGTTGTCAAAAATGCTACGAAGTGTCTAGGTTTCCTCGCCCCCTCTAATCAGGCATCAATATAATATATAAGGCATTTATCCGCCCCAAATTATAGTACAGTTCTCACATCTGGTCGGGTGTGCCCAAAGCCCAAAACATCTCTCCAGCTGCTGGATAGAATTCAAAACCGTACGATAAAACTCATAGGCGAAGCTAATATCACTTAGACAATGGACTTTCTCCAACACCGAAGTAATGTTTCATATCTCACTTGGTATACTACATACTATGGAAATAGTACATCGAATGAGATGACATCGACATACATATTGACATACAACACAGTGAGTTGCCAATGAAGCGTTTGCGACTGTGGAATCAAAAGCCATAAAGATGGGTTTAGCGGGCTATGAAACAAATCAAAGTAAAGGGTGAGCCAATAGCTAGTATAGAAGTGTTTATTAAATTAAACAGACATTTATTACAAAAACGGTATAAAATTTAAATGATTAACAAAGCTCGTTCTATGGGAATTATGAATGGAACACAATATCGTTCATGTCAAAAATATCTATGAATTTTTAAGAAACAATAGGGTCAATGGCCGCAATTTCAGTTTGGATGTTCTGTTTGAAATCCTGAATTGTCGCTGGGATATTGGTATGGACCTACCTCACAGGCAGAATTCTAAAGGTTTCAAATCGCATGAAATTGAAGGCCAATCAATTACTCCTCTAACCGAAATAATGCGATCTTCAATATTCATACGCAATTAATTGATTGGTTGATGGGTTGTGTGGCGTTGGCATCATCCTGGTGAAACCAGAAATCATTTAGACCCAATTCGCTCAATTTTGAAAAAAAATCCGGTCAACATGTTGCGGTAACGTTCTCCAATCACTGTAACTGTCTCTCCAGTCTCTTCTTCGAAAAAGTACGGGCCAATGATACCGTCAATCCATAGTCGGCATAATACAGTGAATTTTTTGCGATGCCTTGGTTTTTTTGTGAGTCTCGTATGGATTTTCCGATCCAGGGAAACGACAATTTTGTTCATTTACGTACCCATCCATCCAAAAATGGGCTTAATTGGAAAAGATCAACTTCGATGAGAGATTTTTCTGGTGATCGAACATCCAGTTAACAAATCGGCGACGACGTAAATGGTCCAAAGGTTTTAATTGTTGTGTAATTTGGACTTTATAATATAAACGAAGATCAACTTTTAAGAATCGCCGTAAAGTGCCATAAATGGGTCCCAATTGTTAACTTCGGCGGGAAATTAAGATGCCTGGCTGATTTTGAACAGTTTCGCTCACAGTGGTGATGTTTTGACGTGTACTTGCTGGCCGAGCATGTAATTTAGAGTTTTACTCGATACTGAATCAGTTGCACAAATTCCGGACTCACTAGGGCAATTACGTTCTCCGGAAAATTTAAAAATTTTACATCTTACGTTTACAGATTGCCCATTTTCGTAATAAGATAGAACAACATAAATCCATTGTTGTATGATAAGCAACTCCATGTCTAAAATTGCCAAAGATTATATGACGTTTGTCAATAAGATCAATTGCATTGAATTCAGTAAGTGACAGTAATTGACAGCCAATATCCACACCATCTATGCTTTTAACAAAGAGTGACACACAACCCCGACATCTAGGTCAAAATGTCATGAAAGGCAGCTTCAACAAGGTTTTTTTCAATAGAGAATGGAAAAGGCGTTTTAACAGCGAACTGTACAAACTTTTTAGTGATGAACAAGGTAACGTCTATGTCACGTTGAGCGAATGAACGTCTGATGCTCGTCCCGGGAAATTGCCGACCTCAACCCGGAGGGACAAACGAATAGAAGTTGACTTAATCTTATCTAAAAGGAGTGTCCAACCAACTTTATTTGCGCAATAGCAGTCAGCCAGCAAAAAAACGGGTTAGCTGAAGCCTTGGTCCACCCCGGACTACAGCGCCATCTATGTAAGTAAATAGGTATCATTCTAAAGGCCGCTCTATTTTCAAAAACCAAAACCAAATTATTTTTCTTTCGGCGACTTTTTCGAAACTTTGTTTGAAACTTGAGCTCCTATTACTTTCCTACGTCTTTTTTTGATTATAGCAAAACCATCCTCATCGCTTAGCTTATCGGTTTCTTAGTGTGAAAATTTCCCCTGTTGTGAATGCTTCTTATTATATCACGTTTCGCTGCACCTACTGAAAATCGTTACTTTTTCATCTTTTTTCCTTTGTAGTTGTATTTTCCGTGCAACAACCAAATTAAGTTGCTTGGAGGTCGGAACTTTCAGTCAGTATTGTCAGACCATCTATTGAGTTATTTTGCAGAAAGAATAGTTGAAAAATGTTTTTATTTTCATTTAAAGTAAGTCCCAAATATACGAAGAGAGAAATTCATTCCACTAGCTTCAGTATTGTCCGTTGGTCAGAACGAAATCTTTGTACTTATGACTCTTCATCATTGCATCAGTTTTAGTGAATATGTAATCTGCTTATGTTTGCATGGAGGAATAATCCCAGAAAATATTACCATTTAACTGATGTATACAACTCACAAAAGATTGGCGCCCATCCCTCCTACACCTTTTGTTCAAATTAAGTTCCAGATTACTCAACTTGCAATAAAGATGCCTTACGGCGAAGACCGTAAAATACGCCATTCAAAAACTATTTTCGAAAATGAGTTTCAGATTTTCCACTTAAAAGAGCATCTTGAATGGTAACCTCCTATATAATCCGCTTGTAAAACTTTTCCTACCCTTACACACGAACTAAAACTATATCGCAGATAGTTTTCGCTTCCATAAAACACTATCTCACCGCCAAAACAAAAAAATAAAAAAATCTTCAAAGCGGTGCACAACTTTTCGTATCTTTTATAAACTACACTACGTTCAAATAGCAAACACGCAAATTTACACTAAATTATGTTCAATTGCGAAAGGCAAAGACACGCGCAAGATGTAAACTATGAAACTCTCGTCAATCCATGGTTTTCCGTTTTGGAACTCGCTGAAATTAGATACGACCATCATTATACTACTTAGACCATGTCATCCTTTGGCTGCTCTTCTCATTACAACTTTTATCCCTACAAATGGAATGCTCAAATTTAAATTTATCCATAGTGTAAAAACTTTATAATTACGCCCGTAGATAATTACTATTATTGTAGCAGGACATCTCAAGGACGTTTTCGGAGTGAATGTAGCGGAAAGCATTTATTTACATCGATGCCCATGGCATGGACCTGGGTACTAAGTTATTAGGTTCCTCTAGTACAACTTTTGCTCCTCCTTAGTCTGGGTTTTGCCAACAAAAATTAATTGAACTTAGTGTATGTATATACATTAAAGCGTGTTCTATTCGCGCCTCCTACGAAGGCAAAACTTTTTCCCATTCATCCCTAATAGTTGGAAAATATAAAAACGAAAAAAATAGTTCCAAAGAGCTTCGTCCTTCGGTGGGTTGATAATCCTTCCGTTAAAAGAGACAGGTAGAAATAAAGGTAAGAGAAAGTAAAGACCATTATAAAGATGCGGAAAATAAAGTTTTTGTTTCTCTAATTCCGGTGCCATAATTTATAGAAACAGGAAGTGTCGATTTTCCCGTGAATACAAATACGAAAACGAATATAGGGACATAGATGAGTACAACTATCTGTACATACTCTTATACATACTTTGTATCAGCCTTGCCATTTTTTCTATATGACCTAGTTTGTATCCTGTGCATTTTCTTTGGAGTATCAATTAGGAAATTTTCCTGTTAAGGGGGTAGTTTCATGTTCGATCTTTAAAAAATCTTTTTTTTTTCATATTTTCAAATCTTAATAAGTTTACAATATACTGTTAACATTTTATACCAATACACTTAGTCATTTTAAAGTAACACCAAATAATAGGGGAGAGCGTATCCTGCAGCTGCGGCAAAGCTTCAAATTTTAAACGCGTTTTTCTCGAAATTACTTTTTATCTGTCGGCGCGGATGATTAAAAAAAAAAAAAAAAAAACTATTGGACCGATTCGGCTGAAATTTATACACATTCTTCACATGAATGGTTCTGTCCGGTACCAGAATTAGATTTTTTAATCCACTTTCTTTCTCGATTTTAAATCGAAAAAACAGTCGATTTTTGAAAATTTTTTTTCGTTATTTATCACTCAAATCTCTTAAATCTACTACGGGACAGAATTACAACCCTATTTAGTAATAATCTTTTTGGAATTTTGATTTCCGATGATAACAAAAGGAGCCACCTACTTTTTTTTGAAGAGACCTACTTTATCTCACCAAAATGACGTTAAAATATTTTTTGTACTATTCAATAGCTAAATAATAACATATAACTACCATAAGAAGATTGTATTTCATTTTTAGCAAAAAAAAAAAAACTTTAAAAACCTGAAAAATTTAAACTCGGACATGAGACTACCCCCTTAAAGAAAATGTATTGGATTTGTTGATTTTCAGAAGCTTTACGAGACTGGCAGGGATGTAAAAATTAGCCACGACTCTATAGAAATCATTTCTTGAAGTGTTATTGTATGCGGTCCTAAATACAGGAAACAGACTGGAGGTGTCTGACATCCAGCGCCTTTTTGGAGATCCAGCTTAAACCACGTTGATAGAACCTTACAGGTTGTCGATAAATGGACTTTAAACTTTAACAAGACCTTGACAACTCTGTTTTGCCAGTGACATTAAGAAGACTGGTAGCATAATTTTCAAAAATTATTGTCCCATTAAATTGAGTCTACATTTGACTTGGTATTAGGCCCATCTGATTTAAAAGGTTTATTCGTAAATAACAGATCTTTATTCAAACCTCTTTTGGATAGCAAGGATGTTCATCCTATCAAAAGTGGGATTTCTGCTGAAGCCCAGCACGCAAGCTATTCACGAATTTCTGATCGAGCTGGACACAGAGGAATTAATTTGACACTATCTACGCTCAGAACAAGAATTATTCAGGCAATACTAGGAAAGAGTCACTTAACCAAGTTTGCTCATAGAGGAACACCATAACCATAATGGTTATGAAAAATATTCTTGTAAAACTAGACAGAGAAGGGGTCAAAGTAGTAATACTAGTATAAGGGAAGTTTCCTCCTGTAATAAATGAAATTATGGAGACTGCACTAGATAAGGTAAGCCCCTTGGCTATGAGATGTGGTCTTTATGTCAACCCGTCAATACCAAAACCAAAATACCTGATTTTCCCCTTTTCTGTCTTAGCGATCAGTCGCTCACACTATCCTCCAGCGCTAGCTTTCTGGGTACCATACTTGACCTTAAACTTAACTGGAAGCAAAACATCGAACACAGGATAAGAAAAGTATGCGTCACCTTCTATGACCGCAGCAAGATCTTCAGAAATAAGTGGGACTTCAACCAAAGATGAACAGCGTTGAGCAAAGGTTACAATATCAGGAAATGAAGAAGGCTCGAAAAATCAGCATTATAAGCACCGTGGCGCATTGAGGTCGACCCAAATGGATGCCCTTACTGTACTCCTACATCTTCTGCCTCTCGACCTGCCTTTCGACCTACCTCTCGACCTACATACCGCACTATGTGGGGCAGTCAGATTCAAATAGTCTGGGTGCTAGACTACACGGATTAACGGCAACAGCAATGTCTTGGACTCATAACTTGTTACGAAACGGTCACGTGTTCAACCGACTAGATCACACGTAAACTAAACTTACAAACAAAACATTGCTATCAGCGTAGAAATTCAATATCCAAGGAGGTATTAAAACTACTGACTCGGCTACCATAGCCTACAAACTAGTGCAGGTGTATCCTAACGCTTTAGGGTCAAACTATCCTGGGTTCTAGGGCACAGAACATAAAATAAATCTAGCGTGCAGATGAACTGGCCAGGCAAGACTCAGCTCTGCACGGCTTACCCGCGACAAGAATTTACATCCCGCTAGGAGCGATTCAAAGACAAATCTTCTTACATTTCTCTCAGAAGGTCAACCTCCAATGGAGGTTCATGCGTCATATCAAGGATAAGCTATGATCTGAAGACCTATTAAACAAAACCACTCCATATATCGCCAAAATCACGATGATAATCACAGTACATTGGCCAATTGGAGAGCGTGCGCCGAAACTTGGTATCCCTTACAAGCCCCCAATGCTGTGGCTGCTGAAATAAAAATGAGAGGAAAACTCTCCCTCATTTCATCTGTAAATGCCCGAAGCTTTTACGAAGACCTTAACGATGTCTCGGGTAAATGATCCGACTGTCTTACATCTCCAACAACACATGTCATAAACTGGGTCACACGAGTCGTGGTAATAAAAAGGTACATTCCAGCTGCTACTTGAGTTTATGGTGAACCGCCACCTCTACCTACCTACCTACCTACCTGCCTACATAAGATGTTAGTTCTCTGCTGGCTGGCATGCTTATCACTTGTCTTTGAAACAAAACGATGGTAAGAAACGACTTCTAGGCAGGTTTTGTGCAATTCGTGCAGATGAAACTCTGACAGACTTTTGTAAATAATTGTAGGGCAATGTTTCAAGTTCCCTTAAAATGTTGGCTTCATTTTTTATTGTGGTCCTGAAAACTGCGTGTGTAAACTCTTCTATATTCAGGCCAAAATTACACGAGTGAGTCAGGAGTGAACGTTATATATTATATGCGTAAAGGGACATCAGAAGCACTTTCCAGATAGAATCAGACGTGTTACCTTTTCCAGCCCCTTGACTTACATAGCTACATTCCTTGATATATTCAAAGCCAACGTCCGAAAGCCAATGGCTTCAGAACCAGATGGGTTTTTGAAGAAATTGATATTGGGTGAACGGCCTTACATACATATGTATAGCCTAGTGACTCGTATAGTTGTAGCCGGTTTTTTATGCCGAAGAGCTTGGTCCCATAGTTTGGATGTCAGCTCTCTGACAGTGTAAAAATAAAACATAATTGTTACGAGGTCCTCACTCCATGGAAGTTGGACGGACGGAATTGTTGCCTGTCATCACTCAGGTTGGATGATTTGTTCTATCTGGCAATTTAATATTGATCATCATGGACGTTTAACAGTCTACAGAAACTTTTCTTCAACATCTTCAGCACTGATTTAGAATCTAGCACTAGGTACTCGTACATATTCTTTTTACGGCCAGATAAAATATCCAAAGTCTTTTCTCTTGCAATATCTCGCACTTCCCTTAATATCACGCTTCTCGTGTCTTTTTTTCTTCCAGAGCTTGTCCTTTTTTTTAATTTGTAGAACTCACAACCCGATGCAGCTACCTTGCACCGCTGCGCCGGCGCTCTATATGCATGCCTCCTTTTTTTATGCATGCGTCAGACAGAATTGTCGCACATCCGATGCAACACCTTTGATGGCTGTTGGCTGCTTTAGAAGAAAGTCATGCACGGTTTTGGCATCTCTGGCGGATAGGATGACAATAAAAAGATCTCGCTGTTCTCTTGAGATTTGATGTTGAAAAATACTTCCAATAAGGGACCACCTTGGTATGCGATTTTTCCGTCATCGTTCTTGAGAATATTGAGCGAAACTCGCAAGAAAACACACGAAGCACGGCCAATAAAAATCTGTGAAATGCAGACGGTATGGACACTGTTGACAGAATACAGCGAGCTATTTATGAGATATTTGAAAATCTGAAAGCTGGACTGAGTTAGCAGGTTATGGCGGTATCTAAGTTCAAAAAGAAGTACACCGCATCAAGGAGAAAGGATAAGCAACATTAACAACATTTAAAACTTTATAGTAGACACGTATAACTTCAGGGTAGTCAAGTAACAGTTCACTCGAAGAACAATTCTTGCCAATCGGTATTTGTTTAGGTTCAGAAGGCAGTTAAGTAGCAAAGCAGTCTTTTGGACAACCAAAATAATACTTTATTAAACACTGGTAGTCCCAGTTATCCTTTATGAAGCGGTGGCATGGGCTTAATGAAATAAGGAGGGAGCGGCGTCCAGTTGACTCGAGAGGAAAGTGCTTCGAGAGATTTACGGCCTTGTCTACATCCTTGGAGACTTGAGAAAAAGATTTAACTAAGAACTGTATGGGCTGAACAGCGACATGAATTTATCTTAAAGAAAATGAATTCGTACGCTAAGGAGGCTAGTTTGGAGAATCTTCGAATCCACTACCAAGGGAAAATACAGCAAAGTATGATTAGTTTTTTTTCAAGTGGCGCGAAAGTTGAAAGGGACCTTAACTAACTCGTTGTGAGAAAGCAGAAGCAGCTTACAAGAGAGGCATGTTTGTTGAGGCTAATTTCGAGTCCAGACTGAAGCACCTCCTAATTAAGTAAAGAAGAGTCGTCCGCTTACGATGCCTTAGTGGGTCAGTATGATTTTTCAAAGAAACTCTAAGTGTTGAGTACGTTGAGAGTAGTCTTTCAATGCCTACGCATAGATACAATTATCGTTTTTGGAAATTAACTTGCAGAATCAACTTCCTTGATTTGTTAATAAGTGTACGACAGGAGCAGCTTTTACTGTTTGCTGAGTTTTATTTTTGTTCATTGCGTCTGAAGGCGAAAGGTTCCTTCCAAATCCTTAGGTATTTTTCGAAATTGACTGAATTGAATCGTTTTAGGATGGCAACGCCATACACTGGAACTTATGCTGAATACTTGAGCTAAATGAAAACCTGAAGATATACATTCAGTGCATCATGTCTTCGCGAATTTCCTTAATCACATTTCATTTGAATAAGTTAATCTTGCGTATCTGACTAAACCGACAAAAAAAAAAAAAAAAAAAAAAAAAAAAAAAAAAAAAAACGAATAAATCCAAAAATTCAAGAAGGATTGCATTTTGCAGGATCAGATTTCACTCAACATAAATCCGAAATATCATAGAAAATGGAAACTGAAAAGGATTTCGTTAGAGAATCTGATTCCGTTAATATCCTTAAGTGACACTAAACGATGAGGGTGACACAAAAAGTTTCGAAAAAAGGAAACACTACTGATGGGAAACGTTTCCTAGTCTTCTTTTACGTCTTTTTTGCTCTTTTTGTAAGTTTCTTTTCGCCGTGCATTTTGGCAGGAGTGAGACCAGCAAAAGGAGCAACATAAAAAGACATACATAAGCCAGCCTCGGATTATGGTTAAGGTTTCCATGGCATTGCAAATGGAAATCCTTTCAAAAACAAGGAAACGAAACGAGGAATAAATCTTTCAAAACGTGTGAGAAAGAGACATACTTGGTAAGAAATACTCATCCAGAGAAGGGATAAAGATGCCTCCGCTTCAAATGAGCATTGCAAAAGGTTGAAGGAACGAAGTGAGAAAAACTATTAAAATATCCTGTTACATTTTGTGTTGAAAGGATAACGAACACCACGGTGACGATAGTGGCTCAGTTCAGATGAAGCGAATTCTATTGCACACCTTCCAGGACCTAAAAAAACCTTCTCTAACTTCCCATCCACGTAAAATAGATTCAAAAAAAAAAAAGTAGTAAGGGCTCTTTTTACATTTCTACAGTATAGCACTAGTATCTGTACCATGGATATGTGCTCTTTGTGATCCTTTTGGCTAAAAGATTTCGCTACCTTGTAACGCATTTAAGTGTGCTATTCATTTCATCTACTCCTACTCGTACTCATACTCTTATTCATATTCGTAGTCGTTCTTGCATTCGTGGAACTCGGTTGCAGATTCGCTGTGAGATGCTTTGTGGAGTTTTCAGGAAGAACTGATGAAAGGATTTGTTGTGCAGTATATCCGTTAGCCGTATGACTAATGACTGGGTTGAGAGTCCTTGAGACGGAAGTTGCAAACTACAGATATGTGTATATACTCGTTCGTATTCGTCTATATTTTATTCTTGTATGTATTTTACCCTTTCCACCTTCGGGAATGTGAGAATTTGTTTGCAGATTTTTTTTTTTTTTTTTTTATTTAGAGTGAATCACCTCAGGTGAGTGAGCTAAATTGAGGGCGAGAATTCTGAAAAGTAAATCCGTTGTGTAATCAGTCTTATGAAAGGTTTTGCTCTTAGAAAAGTACGAGAGAGAGAATGATCCAAATAATATCTGAGCCGGATTTAGCTACGAAACTATGGGTTATGATGGTTAAGTCATTTAAAAACACTTTCGTTGAAAAGATCTGGAGTAAGTGCTTAGCTTAATTAGAGTATAGATCTAAAACTTGGAGAAACTTTATTTTAATATTTATTCTAAGGCGCTTATGTATTTCATGGATGTATAAAAGGCTTTTAACAACGCGATTATGTGGAAGAAAAATGTAATTTAATCTTTTTCACCATTTTTGGATACAGATCCCTTATACTCGTAGGTATAATAAGTCAGTTTACTGTTTCTCAATAAGTGAAACCACTCTTGGTGCATTAAGAAAGCAGGTATATAAATTCCACTGCAGGGCTAATCCCGTGGTTTGCAAAGTTTGGTAGGCATTTGAGCTCAAAGTAGGACAAGTGCCCGAGAATATTCTTTAGAAGTTAACTTAAAAGGCCATTGAAGAGAATCTGTGAAGAAGACCTACAATGATTGAATGTCAGAAGCTTTGACGGAACTTTTGACGTTGTTTCTGCCTTCAAACTGAGGATTACACCTCAGAAAAAGTTATATTTTAGGCACGGGACATAATATATACTTTTCGCAAGGACATAAACAGCTTTGTCCAAAGTTTAGTTAAGTTTAGTTAATATATCTGATGAGAATATCAAGGAAGGGATGTTTCTCAAGGCTTTTAAAGCAAAAACCCAAAAACTTGAGAAAAACTACTCTCTGGAAAAAAAACAATTTCCAATAGTCATGTTGGATTGATTTTTACTCTATTTACTGGAATAGACATCCCACGTATCTATGTAAGGATTCTGATTCTGAACACAAAGATATAGTAGTCACCGGAGATTCCCCAAAACTTAGGGGAGGATATGCGTCAGTGGTGGCTTCCTTAATATCTGAATTGTAGAGGTTCAAACGTATGCCAAACTGCACTTTTCCCAACGTCACTCAAAATACTGCACCAAATACAGTGTAGTCATAGCAGTAGCAATGATATCGAAATCTGATATTCAAGGTTTCAGGAGGATGTCAATTCATAATTCATAATTTGATATTGAGTACCGGCAAGCATTGTAGCCAATCAGGAGACATATCGTGTGATGCTACATACGAATACGATACACATATTACACATGAGGAGATGAACGAATTGAGATGCTAATACGAATACAAGAAGGGGTGTTTTTTTTTCTATCGAAACAGAGCACTAAAATAAAGAACTATGCCATTGTACTCTTTGTAAGGTCTTTTTAATGAAATCTTTCATTCTAACGAAGAAAGATGAGTAAGAGCTTCAGCGATAAGGTGCTAACATTACCAGTAACCACCACCTCAGCGCAGAGCACCCATTGTGACTTGGGACCCAGAAAAGGGTCACTGAATTTAGCATTTCGACAGCATTTAGTAATCTCTTGTATTCTTGAACCACCCTGGAAGTCGTAAAAGGGGTCAACAAGGCTCTTAGCTTGGCTGTCGTAAATGCAGATGCAAATGCTTCGCTCCCTCCACTGGTTCTCCACAATATAGTTTGCTTTCATCAGGATTGCGTAAATCTCCGTTTGGAAGATATATGCAAGCTTTCTTAACGTGAAATGAAACCAAACGTTGTCTTCCTACAGAAAGAGACCAGCGCCACATCTTATATTGGTGTTGGAGCCGTCCGTGAATATCTGATTGCATTTTTTTCCTGACTCAAATTCTGGTCGAAACCGATTTCATATTTTTTCTGCAACAGGAGTTCTGGTGTTATTGCATCGCAAGGCAAGTCCATAAGACCGGTGTCATAAGTCAGCCGACTCACAAGATTCTCGTCAAAATCAAGATTCTGGTCAAAAGGACCCTTTTCGGTGACAGGCCCTATGTCTTGCTGATATCTCCTCTACACTGCCAGAAGGCCGACAGCACCTTAGGTGCATTTGACTTAATATGTTTAGTGTAGAAAAGTTTTTTATCCAGGGTGATACCCAAATAGTTAGCTTCTTTGGAGAATTGAATGTTGATGCTTTTAAGCACTTATTGAGTCAGACCAGGAAGCTTCCTCCTTATCGTAATGAGAACCACCTCAGTTTTGAGAGGATTGAGTGAAAGCCCGTTACTATGTAGTACACCAGTCATCGATCACGTCTAGGGTTTCCTGCCCTTTAGAGCAGAAAGTCGCTAGACACGTTACAACAGACAGTCCAGATACATAATCCGCGTATGCTTGTGCACATACGTTGGAACTATGGAGAGCGTTGGGCAGTGTATCCACCAACATGCAACATAGCAGTGAAGACAAAACGCGATCTTATGGGCAACCTCTGTTTACACCACATAATGGCCGCAGCAAGCATCCGCAAGCAATGTCCTATTCACCAGCATTGCTGTTATCCCCAAAACTAGTGATTCCTCTATGCCGTGTTGTCTGGCCGAGTTACACATGCCGTCAAAATTTGCATTGTCGAATGCACTTTCAACGTCGATGAAAATGTCCAATGCGTGTACCTTCTTATCGAGTGCGCTGGTTATGAGACTCAAGCTTGGGATGGAGAGTCTCTGCTTTCGACTTAGTATAAGTGTCGTCAGATTATCTAAGTGAACAAACGGTTAAAACGATCCACGTGGCAAAACGAAGTGAAGCTAAAAATATTTAAACTTATGTTAGATCCAGAAAAGCTAAAGAAGTTGAAGACTGGTATTGTTCGAAACTGTCCAATAGATATATATATATTTTTTTGAAGTGAAACTGCTTATGGCTCTTTGGATAGTTATTCTGAGCTTCAATGAAACGAAAAAGCGACATGAAGTGATTCCGAACTCTGATGAAACGAAAAAGCGACATGAAGTGATTTCGAACTTCGACAAAATGAAAAAGCAACAAGAAATGATTTCAAACTCTGATGAAACGAATCCCTAGACTCTTTTACAGTCTGTTTGATAAACAGAAAAATGTAAAAATTTACAATCGTGTCTTATTTTTCAACAAGGCCTAAGTTAAAACATAAATGTCAGTGTGATTATACTAACGTCATCTTAGATCAGATATGTTATCGGTTTTTTACTGGACAGAGTCCGATAAGGCGATTAATTGAATAAACCATACAATCTCCTGTTTAAGGTTTGGTACGAATATCAGAGAAAAAAATCCTTCATATGTGTTATATACCGACAATACTTTTAGTGTCAGTTTTCTTCTTTAGGATATTATAGCTAGAGAAGACAAATGGTTTCAGTATAAGTTTGGCATTATGGTAAATAGTACACGAGTTCTCCTTTTAATTAATATCTAACTTTTTCATTAAAACACTTCCTTATGTATAAAGTGAACAATTTATGTACCAAAGGCCACAGTTTTTTCTCGATTTGTTTCGCCTTTGAACTGCCAACTCATTTTAGGAAAAAAAAAGTTACCATTGGATACAATATTCACTATCAACAAGTCCTTGTTTCCAACAATCTAAATGCAATTTTAACCTCTTTTTCTATAAAAAAAAGAAGACGAAAGTGAAAAGAAAATAAAGTCGAGCAAACCCTTTTCGAAAACTTTCCATTGATACAAGTAGTAGAACTAGAAACTGCGTGACGTAGCATTTTCTGCATTTCCATTTCAATTTGTGATTTCATTTCCTTTCATCGTTTGAATTTCATTTCATCAGAAAGTGAGTGAAAAACATGTTTTCAAGTGCATCGTAGTATTCGTTCCTGAAGCTTGTCGTTCAAAGACGAAAATTGAAGAAATATTTCTTGTACTACGGTAGAGCAAAACACGCAATTTGGCTTCCTTGTTGTGGAAAAAGAATTTTTTTGGTATCTCACGATAAAAGTTCTTGTACCTCACTACATCAGTACCTCTATGGCAAAAGTGCTAAATTGTTGACAAATGGACTGCTAACGAATGGACAATTTTATCGAATTCAAATCCAGAATTGTTGAGCCAAGTGAATTGATATGGGTTTTCTCACAAATGTAGGGATCTTATGAATAGGTGCAATAGTTGCAATTGATTGAATAATAGTTGTTCTCAGAAGAAATTCAGTTAGCATAAGAAATTTTAAGTCAATGTGGTTAGGTATCGATAGACGCACATGCAAATGATGTCGAAAGTAATGACCAGAACATACATGTAGATGACGCGAAAGTCAGTGATTGATGTAAAATATTAAATTATTTAAATGATTGTCCTTGTTTCAATAATTTTTTTCAAATTAAACTGATCTACAAAAAAGTATTCTTCAAGTAAAGTGTTTTTTTTTTTTTCGTTTAATTTTCACTCGCTGAATTCGAAAATAATGATTAACACATGGGCTGAAAATTCAGTGCCGTTTTATAGTAAAACACAAAATTTTTGCAAAATTCAACTTTATTTATCAATATAGTTGCCTTCGGGGGCGATACACTGATTGAAACGATTTTTCAATCTTTCGGTACCAGTTTTGTAGTACGATTTCAGTTTAGCCTCAAAATAGGCCTCTGTTTCGACAATTACTTCTTCATCGGTCTTAAATCTCTTTCCGGCGAGCATTCTCTTGATGTCTGCGAACAGGAAATAGTCGCTGAGGGCCAAATCTGGAGAATACGGTGCGTGGGGAAGCATTCGTAGCCGAATTCATTCAATTTTGGCATCGTTTTCATCGACCTGTGACACGGTGCATTGTCTTGATGAAACAGTACTTTATTTTTCTTCAAATGCGGCCGTTTTTCTGCGATTTCGTCCTTCAAACGCTCCAACAACTCATTGTAATAGTCACTGTTGAAAGTCTGCCCCTTTTGGAGATAGTCGATGAAAATTATTCCATGCGTATCCCGAAATACGGATGCCATAACCTTGCCGGCCGACTGTTAAGTTTTTGGTCGCCTTGGACGAGATTCGTCGCCTGCTCGCCACTTAGCTGACTGTCGACTTGACTCTGGGTTGAAGTGATGGAGCCAGGTTTCATCTATTGTTACATACCGACGCAAAAATTCGGCTTTATTGCGGTTGAACAGCTTTAAACACTCCTCTGAATCATCAACACGTTGTTGTTTTTGGTCGATTGTGAGCAAACGCGGCACCCACTTTGAATACAGCTTTTGCATGTCCAAATATTCGTATATGATATATCCAACATCTTCAGAGCCTCAGCTATCTCGGTCAACTTCACTTTACTGTCATTCGTAATCATTTTGTGGATTTTTTGATGTTTTCATCTGAAACAGCCTTTTTTGGACGTCCACTGCGTGCATCATCTTCCGTACTTGTATGACCACTTTTAAATTTTTTAATCAACTTGCGAATGGTTCGTTCGGCTGGTGCAGTGTCCGGGTAGCACTTATCAAGCCATTTCTTGGCATCGGCTGCATTGTTCCCCATCAAAAAGGAATGATAAATCAACACACGAAATTGCTTTGAATCCATTTTTTTTCACAATAAAAAAAGTTGCTTCACTCACAACGGTATATCTCGAGAACTAATCGTCAGACAGCTGTCAAATTTATAAATGGTATTTCATTCAAGTGGTGCCCTCTCTTAGAAATGGACTTTTCAGCCCATGTGTTATATTCTGAAATTAGTTTAGATTGCGACGTCATTTCTTCGATACCCTCTTGGATTCTGCACCAAAAAGTCCAAATAAGAATGTATAAAGTGAATTCCCAAGAACAAGCTACAAACCAGTTTTTTGTATGATGATAACATATTTGCAATGAGTTCAGCACAATTGTCACTCCTCTCATTTCCCAAGAAGTTGTTTGCCACCAAGCGGAAATCGTTAACGCTTTTTTACTTTACCTTCTAAAATAGCGTCGAAATCATCAAGTTTAAATAAATTACTTATTTGAGGACCTAAAAAATACCTTTCTCGATCTTAGTTTCATTTAATCTGGGATATTTTTGGCGAAGGTATGGAAACGCAGCTCCATTTTTGTTCATTGCATTAACTACATTTTTCGTCAGTCCTAATTTTATGTGGAGTGGCGGAAGTATTACTTTTTGTGGATCAACTAAAGGGTCATTTTGAACCTTTTTTCTGCCCGGGTTGAAGTGACTGACGTTGAGGTCATATCTTTTTTTTTATAATGCTCTTTTCTTTTATGATTCACAAATAAAGCAACAAAATTTAGTGTAGCCTAATTAATTGTGGTCCAAGCAGCAAAGCTTCGATTTTTAAGTCTCCACAACTTTGCCAGCGGCGTTCATCATTTAATCCGAAGTAAAAGAGTTTTCATATTTTCAAGAGACTCTTTCATATGGACCGCGTAACCAATAAGAATTGAAGGTAAAATATTTCGGTTATGTGACAAAAGAGCTTTTAAACTTAGTTAAGAGCTATCTATGGACAGTCTCCATTTGTTTTGTATATATCTGGGGAGATTCATTGTGAGGTTTGATTTTCAATAGGCTTTTTCGACAGATCACGCGTGACTCCTATCATACTGTTTTGTCACTTTTTTTCAGTATCGTTCAGCAAGTCATCATGGAAAGACTCACACCACAACAGAGTCTCCAAATTGTTCAGTTGTATTATGCAAATCAGTGTTATGTGGGAAATCTTTTCATGCGATTTGAGGAACTAACATGGCGCATAATCGACCTACTGAAACCACTATTGCCAATACCATTCGAAAATTTGAGTCCCAGTTTACATCAGTGGATGATACTCGACCGATTGGACCACATCCAGCTAGTAGTGATGAGACTGTACCAGCTGATATAGACCGTGACAAATTGATTCGTCGTCTCTCAGCAGCTTGGCTTGGCGTATTCGACAACTTATCATATTTTAAGTGAAGATCTCGGCCTGAAAGCGTACAATTCAACAAGAATTGAAGCCAGGTGGCTTGAATTTGCGTCATATTTTCAGTGAATGGGCTCAGGAAAAACTCAATGAAAATCCGGTGTTTTATCGTGAAATTTTGTTCAGTGATGAAGCCTATTCCTTGCTCAATGGATACGTTTATAAACAAAATTGCCATATTTGGGCTGATAAACAACCCGAAGAGTACCAAGAGCTACCATTACACCCATTAAAAACAACGATATGGTGTGGTTTATGGGCTGGCGGAATCATTGGTCTATGTTTCTTCAAAAATGAAGAAAATCAGAATGTTGCCGTCAATGGTAACCGTTATCGCGCCATGTTAACAGACTATGTGCTTCCTAAAATTCAAGCACATGCTCTCGCTGAGCTCTGGTTTCAACAAAACGGCGCTACGAGTCATACAGTGCGTGAAACAATGGACTTCTTGAGAAATCATTTTTGTAAGCTCTTAATTTCACGTTTTGCTACGGTGACTATTTTCTCTGGCTACCAGCTACGATTGATGCTTTGGAAACCAACATTACTTGTGTTATCCGCGAGATACCCGCTATGCTCGAACGAGTCGCCCAATATAAGACCTTCCGAATGGACCTCCTCAGAAGTAGTTGTGGCCAATATTTACTTTTATATAATATTTTATTGTACTTTTAACCGATAATAAAAATTTTAAATTCGCTTTCAAATTTATGTGTTTTATTGTATTTTACATTATAAATCAAAACCTCACGATGAATCACCCTATATAATGTTACGAGCTCCCATCAATGCATGCACACATTTATAAAAAAAAAAAAAAAAAAAACTGATGGTGCTGGTCGATTTAAGCATATCAAAAACATCATGAACCAAGCTTAGACATGCGGTAAAAAAAACGTTTTGACTTATTAGTGATTTTGTTTTGGCGTCATATACTTTTGGTTGTATAAAAATGACTGATTTTGTGCTAAATAATCTTCATTTTCGGGAAGTATTGACTCTCTTCTTTCATTCGAAGAAAACGGCGGCTGAAGCACATCGAGGGGTCCAAAAAGTTTACGGATATGCTGCTCTAGGTTACGCTATGTGCCGTGATTAGTTCCTTCGCTTAAAAGACGGTGATTTCGATGTTGGATAGGGTGGGGGGTGGTGGGGGGAGGCATTGCTCGATGAAGATCCGTGCAAAATGAAAGAAAAGCTTGCTTCAGCATTAAGAGTTGCCTGCCAAGCCATGTCGTTATGATTTGAAGTCAAGGGAGGTTGAGCGTCATTTTTGTTAACAACTGCTCCAGCGGCAAAAATGGAAAAGTTTTCTTCATCGCATCATGACGGGTGATGAAAACTGGATTGAATACAGCAAATCAAAAGAAAAAGAAAGTCATGGGGACTGCCCGGTCATGCTTCTACGTCGTCGGCTCTGCGTTATTTTCACGGCGCGAACGTTATGCTTTGTACTTGGTCAAACCAGATCGGTATTATTTATTACGAACTGTTGAAATCCAACGAAACCATCAATAAGGAACGGTATTGACCTTAAAGTATATGGTTGAGCAGGTAGCACGAAAAAGTGACAACATGACAACGCTCAGCCTAACGTTACCAAGCCCATTAAAGTCTACTTGAAAACATTCAAATGGGAAGTTCTACCCCACCCGCCATATTCCACAGATATTGCGCCGTCTAATTTTTACTTGTTCTTTTCGATGGCACATGGTATGGTTGACAAGCAGTTCCGCTCATCAAAGACATAACAAAATGACTTGATTCGTGGAAAGCCTTAACAAATAAACACTTTTACCGTAACGTTATTCGAAGTCTGCCAGAAAGATGGGAAAAAGTTGCAGCTAGCGATGGGCAATACTTCGAATGATTCATGTGTAATCATTTTTTTTACAATAAAGTTGCATTTTCATAAAAAAAACTGCGATAAATTCGTTGTCGCCAACACAAAGCGCATCAAATAAAATAATAAAAAGCGTCATCGTTTAGAGTAGTGCTAGAAGCACTCCAATCACGATGTCTACGTCAATTTTGTCATCAATTGAGAAACTAAAAGGTCGCGGAAACTTTTCAAGTTGGAAATTTTCAATTGAAAATTATTAGGAGTTGGAGGATCTCTCAAAGTGTTTTACTGGAGAAGAGACAAAGAAAAACACAAACAGCTTTAGTTTTGAGTGTTGATAAAACTATTTATGTAATATACACATCAAAACAGCTAAAAATGCCAAGGATATCTGGGAAAATCTAAGATCAACGTTTGAAGATCAAGGAGCCCTACGTAAAATGAATTTGGTTGAAAAAATGGTGCTCACACGGTTGAACGATTGCGAAAACATGGAAATGTATGTGAGATCGGACTCGTGGTAGGCGATGAATTGGCTCGCATTGTTTTTGTTGTGTGGTTTAACTGATAAGTATTATCCTATGAAAGTTGGGATAGAAAATTCAGTACCGAAATTGACAAGTGATCTGGTTAAAACAAAATTGTTGCAGGAGATAGACACACAGGCAAGTGATGATAAAGCGTTTTTTGCTAAAAACCGTAGACGTCCACAACGAAAAAGAACGCTAGTTTGTTATATCTGCCGACATAAGTGTCATAAATCCATACAGTGCCCTGAGAAATCCAAGAACTCGGGTAACAATAAAGACAATAAAATTGATAAAAAGTCTAAGGCCAAAGGAAAAGGTCAAGTAGCATTTAGTGCAGTGTTTTTGAGTGGGAAGTTCGACTGGTATATAGATTCTTGATGTACAAGACATATGACAAAGAACAGACATTGGGTGATAGAAACGAAAAATAGGAAGCACGAGTCTATTCGAGCAGCGAACAATGAGCAGATGGAGGTTGAATGTGTTGGATCAGTCGATTTTTGTGCAAAAGTTGACGATGATAGGAGCAATATCCGAATTCATGATGTTCTGTGTGTACCAAAACTGTTGACAAATCTACTCTCGGTGAGTGAATTGACAAAGAAGGGAAAAATTGTCACTTTCTCCTCCACAGGTTGTGCGATAACTGATTCAGAAGGGGTCGCTTTGGCTACAGCGTCTCTGAAAAATGGCATGTACCGATTAGATGGTACGTATGGCAGCAATAAGATCGAATGAGTCGCTTGAATTATGGCATAGACGATTGGCTCATTTAAATCACAGCGATTTGATGAAAATGAAGAATAGAACCGTAACTGGAATTTCGTTTGTCGATATTAAAAACATTAATGTGTTGCATGTTGTAAGGGCAAACAATCTAGGAAGAAGTTCGGAAATAGCAGTTCGAGAGCAACGCAGTTGTTAGAAGTGATTAACGCTGATTTGGCTGGAAAAATGGAAACGACGTCTATTGGCGGCAGTAAGTACTGTTTAGTGCTTGTTGATGATTTTATCCGTCGTACATTTGTATACATGCTTAAACACAAGAACGAAGTGTTTGATAAATTTTTTGCGTTTAAGAGATTCATCGAAACCCAGACTGAAAAACGAATAAAAAATATTTCGAAGTGATAATGGAACGGAGTTTTGTTCGAATAAATTCAGTGATTATTTTGAGCGACATGGTATTCAGCATCAAACGTCAATACCATGCACCCCTCAATAAAACGGTTTGGCTGAGCGAACAATTCGCACATTGGTTGAAAAAGCCAGATGCATGTTACAAGATGCCGATTTGCCTAAGAAGTATTTGGCCGAAACGATGAATACTGCTACTTACATCAAAAATTTCACAACCTCTCACGTATTGGAGAATAAAACACCGATTAAAATTTGGAGTGGGAAAAAGCCTGATGTAAGTCACTTCACAGTTTTTGGATCGGTTGCGATGGCGATGGTTCCAAAGGAGAAAAGGCAAAAATTTGACGCTAAATCGAGAGAGCTTATGTTCGTTGGCTATTGTGAAGATCAAAAAGGGTACAGGCTCATGGTTCGGAGAAACAACGAAATAATTGTCAGTCGAGATGTAACGGTAATTGAGAAAGATTCTATGGCAGTCGATACGAACAATTCTGCTAGTGAATCGAATGGTGATGAAGCGACTGACGATGAAATCTTTGATTAGGCAATCGTAAAGCAAAATCCGCCAAATAGTACTGCCAGGAATGGCGTTCAGCATGGTCCGGACAATGCTGATGAAGAAAATAATAATCAGGCGGGCGTACGACATGGCCCAAACAATGTCGTTGTTGATGGTAATACTACTGTACATGATATCTCCGATGACTTTGAAAGTACTGTTGACGATGATAGCCTTTATACACCTGGCGATCATGAAATCAGTAAAGTTGACCAAGTTATTCGATCAGCACGAGAAACAAGACAACCAGAGCGTTTAAAAGCGGGTGCATTTGCTTTTGCCATATATGAGGAAACACCAATCAACAACGAACGAGTGACGGTGAAGCAAGCAACGGAAGCTTGTGATCATGGAAAATGGAGAGCAGCAATGGATGAGAAATTTCAATCGTTGTTAACCAATCAAACGTGGCAGCTTGTTAAATTGCCGGACGGACAAAAATGTATCACAAATAAGTGGGTTTTTAAACTTAAAACCGATGCATTGGGCAAGGTTATTCGCCATAAGGCACGTTTGGTGGCCAGAGGTTGCAGTCAACGAGAAGGAATCGACTATTTGCAGACATTTTCACCTATTGTTCGCTATTCGTCGATTCGTTTGCTCATGGCAATGGCTGTGAAATACTCTTTAAGAATAGAGAAAATGGATGTTTTGACTGCGATTCTTCATTTCGATGTAAAAGAGAAAATTTACATAAAGCAACCCGAAAACTACGATGATAATACTGGTAGGGTATGCGAATTGTTGAAATCGCTTTATGGGCTGAAACAAGCAAGTCGGAACTGGAATATTAAGTTGAACGAGGTGCTTATAAAAGCAGGATATTTACGCTATAAAAGTGATGCGTGCATTTATGTGCGACGATTGAAAGATTTAATGGTGATTGTTGCTGTGTATGTCGATGATTTGTTGATTTTATCCAACAACAATGTATGGAAAGACCAGTTGAAATCAACCCTTGCAAAAATTTCAAAATGAAAGATTTGGGCAACGCATCAAATGTGTTAGGCATGAACATCGACTGCGATCATCGAAATGGTGTCATCAAACTGAATTAGCGTGGATACACAGAGGCAACTCTGCATAGGTTTAACATGTTCTTTTCAGACTCAGTTAAATTGCCAAAAGATCCAAATCAACGGTTGACGAATGAGATGTCACCCACAAATGCTGAAGAATTTCGCAAATTGGAAAACATTCCATATCAAGAAGCAGTGGGAAGTATTTTGTACCTTCAACAGTGCACAAGGCTGGACATTTCATTTGGTATTGCTGTAGTGAGCCAATTCAACCAACAAGGGCACGTTAAATAGTATGTTGGTATATGCAAGGAATAGCAAATATGACGAGTTGTGCTATTACTCCGATTCAGATTGGGGCTCAAATTTTTGTGACTACAAATTATGCAGTGGTTACGTAACATTATGGCAAGGTGGTGCTGTATCATGGAAAAGTAAAAAACAGGCAATCGTAGCATTTAGCACAGCCAAAGCCGAGTACATCGCGTTGTCAGCCGCTTGCCAAGAAACATTATGGTTAAAACAGGAAAGAAGAAATACTTGGTAAATCGGTTAATCGAAATTTTCTGCGACAACAAATAAGCGAAAGACTTATGTGACAACAGAAACTTCATTGCCAAAACGAAACACACCAACATAAGGCATCACTTTATCCGAGACTTAGTTGAAAATAAAACAATCAAAATTTCAAAGGTAACGACTGAACTGATGGTGTTCAAAAGGTGGACAAAAGGTGTTCCAATTGCGAAACACAATTTTTGTATCAAAGAAATACGAATTATTTTTGAATAATGTTTGTTAATGAATTTAATTTTTTTTTTTTTTTTTGATAGTTTGTACATTTTTTATAGATAGATTAATTGAATTTATTTTTGAATATTAGAATTCATTGTTTAAGTGGAAATGTTGAAATATCAAAGTGTAGTCAATGAATTAAGAAAACAATAATGTAAACAGTATACTTGACACATTGAATCTGTCAAACCTAATGCTTCAAACTTTCTCCTAATAAAAACATTCAAGCAAGCAAGACATAGTTTTGGTGACTGTTTAATTTAATTAATAATCCACTTTCATCTAAAATAAAAATTTCATAGTCACATTACCTTCTAAAGGGTTCCATTGTTGGAACCTAGAGCCCAGAAGTTCCGCTTTGTTCTTCGGCAGTTCCAAGTGCCTTACAAGATCATATAAGGTAGCAGTCTGATGTGATGGGTTCAAAAATTCAATTTTTTAAAACTCTTTTCGAAAGAAAAACATTTTAAAAATATAACCTTCAATTTTCCAACCGAAATTTTTAATACAATATTTTCAAAGCTATAGCCAAAAGCAGAGAGCGTGCCGTAGTTTGTATGAAAGTGCTTTGAAGCGGCTGGTAACTGTTTTGACCGTTCCCTCTTTTATTATCCTTCCGTCTTTTATTATTCTAGGTTACGTAGGTATGCGTATTATAGTAAACCTTTTCAATTGATGAAAACGAAATATAATAGTTTTGTACAGTATACTATATAAGAAAGATTTTCGAGCAGTTATTCGGTAACTGATTTTCGCTTAACGAGCGTAAGCTGCTTTTAAATGGGAAACAAGCCTTTTAGCCAAGGACGTCACGAGAATAAATGTGGAATTTCAAGGGAATCAACATAAAGTGACTTTGAAGTAAGCCATGACATCAGTTTCAAGTACGTTTTAATCAGTTTCGCTTTGGTGTTTGGTGCGTTAGAATCGGCGTTAAGATCCAATGATAAAAAATGCGTATGAAATTAACCGACAATTTACTTATGTAATGCGGTTGCTTGGTGTCGGTCACGCTGGATTTAATATTTTTTGCTTTTTGATGGGTTTAAATATTTTTCAAAAGTATGTATCTCTATTATCAAGTGGTAGAACAAATAAGTGTCGCTGTCAAAGCTGTTACTGACGTTGTGTTTCAAAAAGCAATAGATTAAGAAATCAAAAAAATGTGAGAGAAGGTCACCCAGAAAATCACTTAATGGTCTCAGGAGATGGTTCGAGAGCTAAGAGAGATTATTCTTCTTCAGAGGAAATGAAGAAAGCCGTGTGGGCTATGTTCTACTACATGAAATCGAGACACAAAAACTCTCAGCACTTTTACTGCCTATATTCTTGGTACAAATGTTAACAATTGAAAGCGGGAAATCAAAAGAGCACTTATGAACACCCAGTAACGTTTCACGACCAAGTTATAAATCTTATAAGAGACTCAAGCATCTGACGACTTGTTGAAATGATGTCTGGGGGGAAACATCCAAAACCACACTGAAAATGCACCAGGCATAGCTGATTAATGTAAGTATTGTCAATTCAAACTATGTTTTTGAAATTTCGGGGAAGCACTGACTCAGAACTGTTCAACTGATTTAACTAAAAATTGTACCTGTTATTTCTGACATACATAGCTAAATATGTAACCTTTAAAATATTCTTTTTTTTTAATAATAAATTAATTTCCGTTACGTGATTGGTTGATTCTCTATACCATCTCCCATACCATTCTCGGTATATGTGTCAGTGACAACTTACATTGAATGACCACATATTCGATATCATCAAAAATTCCTAGAAATGTCTAGGTTTCCTCAAGCGATGTAAAAAATATTTCAACCCCTCTGATCTGGCGTCAAATATTTAAGCTCGAGCTCTCTATTTTCTGATAGTTGTAGTGTTTTAGTGTTCATAAAGTAGTGTTCAGATTCAGATACAACACATTTAGGCCAACGCTTTTTCTAATCCTGGAAGGACTTCTCATAACCACTTATTGGTATAGTCTTGAGCTCTTCCCCTTTTTATTTTATTTTATTTCCTTAATCGTTGCAAGTCTTCGTCCTTTTATAGGTCTCTTCGCATGGGGCTAAATCGAAAGAATAAAGTGGTTGAGGCATGATTGTTGTGTTGTTTTTGGCCAAAATATTTATCACAAGCAACGATGAATGAGCAGGTGCATTATCGGGATACAAAAGCCATGAATTGTTTTTCCACAATTCCGGACGTTTTTTTCATATTGCTTCTCGCACACGGCGCATAACTTTAAGGTTATACTCCTTATTGACCGTAAAACTTTGAGGTAAAATCTCCTGATGCACTAAGCCACGGTAATCGAGAAAATATCAGTGATTAAAACTTTGACATTTGATCGAACTTGGCGTGCTTCCATTGGGACGATTGGGCTTTGATTTTGACGTCATAAGTACATATCCATGACTTGTTACCAGTTATGATGCTTTTAAGCAAGTCAGGGTAATCATTGACGTTATTCAAGAGCGCCTGAGCGATGTACATGAAACGGTTCTTCTGATCAAATTTAAAAATTTTCGAACAAACTCCTCTGACACACGTCTCTTGCCCAAGACATCCGAAATATGACACATGAGATGAGCAAACAAACTAAGACTGCTATGTACTTAAAACTGTGAACATATGCTCGGGATATGTGTACCAACACAGCAAAACAAAAAAAGGATAATCAAATTTACCTTACCCGTGAAATTTCTAAAGTCACCGTACTTTTTGAACACACTTCGTATAAGGCATACATCCGCCAAAATTTGGAGTACAATGTCAACATCTGGGCAAGTGCTTCTAAAACATCTCTGCACTTGCTATATAGCTGCAATTTGTTTTATCCTTATATCCACCACCAGTGCTCCATTGAAATCGCCAGTAGCATTTCGCCTCTTTAAGTCTTCAATCGCAACAATCGTCTCGCTATAAATGCTCATCAGTAATCCTCTTAAGCCTACTTTCGGGCGCTCTACAATATCGCTTATGGAATGCCCTGCAGAGTTCACCTTATCCTGGTCATTATAGTTTGCAAACTTTTAAGAACAATGTACATCGGTACCTCTCTTTTCTTCTTCCCTCTATACAAAGGTGTACAAACACTTTAAGCGTATACAAAATCTTGAGCGCGCGCTACTTATAAAATTATTAAAATTATTTCACATACTTTTCCAGTGCTCTGAAATCACAGCCCTTAAAATACTTTCAATCCCCTCTGACAGCCCTCAAGCTCATCCCATGGAAAACATAGGATCTATTCAGCATGACTTAAACGTTCTTACTGAGAAAGTAGCATGCGCTGGATCAACCAAATTGCATATATTGGAGGGATTGAATCACATTTCTAGCAAGCCATATGGGTCAACATTTATAGCTGGCCGCTGCAAAAAATCTTCCCACGACGAGTATATCCATCACATTCAAAAATTTCCATAACCAATTTCCAAGGTTATTTAAATTTCGCCCACTAGCCTAGTCGCAAAACCATTGGAAAAAATTAAATTTGTTGGAACGTCCTAGGCTATCCCTAAATGGTCCTTAAAGTTGCCCCACGAAAAATAAATCCATTATGGTGAAAAATCTGTCATTCATAAACTCGACTGTAAAAACTCGACGGTTTGGAAAAATTAACAGCAAACAACGCCAGAACTTCGGTATAAGAAAACCCGCTAATAATGAAGAGATCCTTAAGTCATTGGATGCCGTACTCATTACGGACAAGATAATGGTTACCCAAGGGTAGAATAAGATGAATAAAAAACAAAAAATGTCAACAAAAATTTAATTCTATGCCATCAACATTCCAAACCGAATCGGTCATTTAAGGCTCAAATTTTACTAAACTTTTCCTCACTTCTTCTTTCCCCTTTTGGTCCAAAAATAAAGAACTTAAGAACCCCGCAACCAAATTTTCTCCCATCAATCACTTACCCTTTAGAGTCACTTCATGTCATAGTTTCATTCCGTCGGCCAAGTTTCCTAACTTCATTAACTCTTTTCGATTTATTGGTTGCTGGCATATAGTACTCTGAAATTTGACTCTTGATGCTATGGTATACCGAGAGAGAAAAGCGGACACGTCCGTTCGATTTCAATTTAAATTTTATTTACATTTATGTTATAAGAAACGTCAAAAAGGAAAAGTACATAAATAATATTAAAGGCGTTGATGACTTAAATTGTATATATGTATGTGTACTAGAATAATAAACTTTCATTGATAACTTGTGTTCAAGCCTTAAACACACATAAAATTGTGGTTAACACAGGTGCTGAAAAGTTTCTAAGAGAGGGCACCACTTGAGAAACAACAACGTGTTGATGATTCAGAGGAGTGTTTAAAGCTGTTCAACCGCAATAAAGCTGAATTTTTGTGTCGGTATGTAAAAATGGATGAAACTTGGCTCCATTACTTCACATTAGAGTCAAGTCGGCAGTCAGCTGAATGGCGAGCAGGCGACGAACCTCGTCCAAAACGAACAAAAACTTAACAGTCGGCTAGCAAGGTTATGGCATCCGTATTTTGGCATACACATGGAATAATTTTCATCGACTATCTCCAAAAGAGGCAGACTATCAGCGACTATTACAGGACGAAATCGAAGAAAAACGGCCGCAAAGAAGAAAAAGAAAGTGCTGTTTCATCAAGGCAATGCACCGTGTCACAAGTCGATGAAAACGATGGCAAATTTAAATGAATTCGGCTACGAATTGCTTCCCCACTCACCATATTCCCAGATTTGGCCCCCAGCGACTATTTCCTGTTTGCAGACCCCAAAAGAATGCTCGTTGGAAAGAGATTTAAGACCGCCGAAGAAGTAATCGCCGAAACAGAGGCCTATTTTGAGGCTAAAACGGCACTGACTTTTTAGCCCATGTGTTATATTTTCTCTGACTCACTGTATTTCTTGCATATCTTAAACTGTATGTTATTGTTCATTATTGTGAGCAGAATGCAGATCGAACCATAGATGGCAAAATCCATCACCTCATCATTATATTGTTGTTGAAATTAACACGCACAATCCATAGTGCGTGCATGGGTGGGTTAGATAGTGGCGAAATTTGAATTAATTAAACGCGTTCGGGGTAATATCAAAGGTTAACTGGCTTGGGCTGCATCAAATGCAGACAGCATCGCTCCGAATACTTCTTTAGAATTTTTAGAAATTAGATTAAATAAACTCAATTAAACGTGATAGAATTTACCACGCATCACCAAGCATACTTAAAATTGCCGCAGATGGCGATGTGTACGATGAATTCAAAACTGAGTTCGTTGAATATGAAGAACGTTTTTTCAATGCGCAGTCGAGTTTTTCTGAGTTCATTAAAGAAAAACAAACTGTTGAACAAACAAAAGAAAAAACTTTTCTCGCACCAATCTTCGTTTCTTGAAAAGATTTCGACTACATCACCTAATACTCATTTTCAAAAACTCACTATTTCACCTTTCTCGGGGAATTATAAAGATTGGCCTTCATTTCACGATTCCTTTATGGACATAATCGATAATAAACCTATCAGAGGCAGTATCTGAAATCATTTTTATGTGTGGATGCTGAAAATCTTATTAAACACCTAGCGATCTCCGAGGCGAACTATTAAGAAGCGTATGATCATCGTTTACAGAAGTATTATGATCGGTCTCATCTTATCGTAATATCAATCATTCAAACGTTCTTGTGACTTCAATCTGGCAACGCTCAAACGCTACGCAAGATTTCCGATGATGCAGATGAGGTAATCCAGGGTTTCAACTCGCTTGATTCCGATAGTCGCGACCCATGGTTAATTCTTTTCCTTCTCAAAAAATTGGACAATGAAGCAACTCGAAACTGGGAACTGCACGTCTCCTTTTTTTTTTAAATCTAGATTTGATGTAACTAAGTCTTGCATTGCATGAAATCTGAGCAGCGAACTTCCGTCACTAGGTTATGTGCAGTCTTGAAATTATCAAAAAAAGTAATAAATTTCAGCCTGGACGTTTTGATTTCTCTCTGAGATCTGCCATATTGTGAAATTGTATTAAACTGTGGATTTACTAGGGCTGAAACCACACTGCTCGGACACAACTAGATTGTTGACATATGGTATTAAGTGTTCACACAGTGTGGCAGACAAGATCTTGAAATCAAAATCAAATGCTTTTTGAATGTTCTTCGTTTTTTCGGGCAAACGACGCTGAGATTTCAGATCCATCTCCTGCCTTCTTAGATAGTATGGCTAGCAAGCTGCTGTGGCCGGCGACTTTGTTAAACTTACTCAATTTCCTCGATAGCACAACTGCCAAACTTTTTTTTTTCTCCGGAGAAGCCAATGTAAGAGCGTACGAGTCGCCCTCCTCCTTCTTCGTACTTCGTACCACCGCTTTAAAGAAAAATTGATTTGATACATGTGCTTGTCTTTTAATCAAACCCGAAACTTAGTTGTGCTGATGCCGGTGATCTTCAGCATTTGCACCTTCATAGTTTTGTCACATACTCGTATAATCGCCGCTCGAAATATTTGGATGTGATAATAAAGGAAGAGCAGAAACAAATTTAAATAAAACAACAACTGTGTGAGATATAAAACTCATTATGGTTTTATTTTGAAGCTACGTTCATGCCGTTATATGTGGAATAGCACATCATTCAAATTACCACCTCGACTTCCAAACAGTTGGTCCAATTTTTGATGACTCGGTACAACATGTGCGACGTTATTCCGGCCATAATGTATCAAATGTTAGCTTCGAGCTCGTCAAAAGTGGTTGGATTGTTAGAGTAGACTTAGAACTCCACGTAGCCACAGAGAAAATAATTGAGTGGTGTCAAATCACATTATCACGGGGGACAGTTTATGAACGGTCGCCGTAAGATGACCCAGTCGCCGTAAGATGACCCAGTCGCCGAATTTTTCCTTCCCATCTGTGAGCGTTGCGTCACTGTATGGCTTGTCTTGTTAGAATCAATGTCAATGTCAATTCGGATATAGCGATGTTGTTGAGCACTGACCACACAAAGTCGATTAACATTGACGGTAACGGTGTCTGCTTCCTCATTTTGAAAGAAATAAGGTCCGCACCAAATAGTCAATCTTTGAGGATGCGTTAATGCTTGACCGAACACTTGTGAATTGTGTTCGCTCCAATAATTGAAGTTTTCTTTGTTGACATAGCCTCGAGCCAAAAATTGGCCTCGTCTTAGAAGATGATTTTTGGCTAAAATCCGGATCTCTTGCCAACACTTCCAGCACTAACGGCATTGCCTACGGTCATCCAGCTTTAATTCTTACGTCAGCACATTCTTAAACAGATGTTGGGCCAAATCTAATCGCAAAATAAATCAGGTTGACTCTCTGACTATGCCCAGTTCAGCTAATCGAGGCCGAATCGACATTTCTGGGTATTCTTCGATACTGGCCGCTAGGGCGACTATGATTTCTTCCTTTCGCACCGATCCAAAAGAGTGTACTCACGCTCAAACTTTTCCACGGTGCGACAAATTGCCTGCACACTAAAGCCATAATAAAGAGCTATTTTGTGTTTGCTATTTTGCGTATTTACAACTGAACCGGAATTTGATGAAACATGATGAAATGGCAAACACTACAGAATATTTTCACAACTGGATATCATTGGTAACTCTGACATCTGCTTAATCATAACAATTATAAAAACTATCATTGCTATCTGGTCACCCAGCAAACTGACACATTTTGGTTAATGTTTTATCGTCTGTTGAAATGCCATTCTCCTTTGAATGTATTGGATTGCGAACTGTATAAGTTGTGTACATACATTTTAAGGGTACTTTTTAACCCCTTCAGAGCACGCTGATGATGATGATGCAGACGTAGTGCCGTGTAAGCTATCCTTTTCGGCTGTACTACCAAAGCCTACCGCGTTCCCTATTTTGGCTTTTAATTTTGTAGACAAGCTCTTAGAAACAGTTCTCATCCTGGAGCTCCAGATTCTTTCAGTGACCTCTTGGAATAAAGGAAGTCGGTATATGGAATCTGCTGATAAGTGCTTTTCTGGCCTATACACCATTCACGCACCGTACGTCCTGCTTACTATGTTCAATAGTTTCCATCAGAACATAATAGTATTGCTACTTCCGCCTACTTGAAACTCTCTTATCTCTTATAAGAAGTACTGCACCTCTTCATAACTTAAGCCCTAAACTACATATTATGGTCAACACGCGAATTGTTTGCACGGAAATAGCTTTTAAATAACACATAGTATGATAACTTCTCCTGATACGGAAGTTTGCCTTTTAATCAAAGATCAGGGTGTGTTGCGAGTACTCCATTCAATTAGAGTCAACAGTAATTGAGAAAAATTATACAGCTCATCTAACGGAGTGGTGGAAATGCTTCCACTTATGACATTCTCGCACGCTTAGGAGTCATGACAAAAGGAAGCAGTTAATATTTTTGGTCACGAAAGATATCCTTTTTTGATGGACAGCAAATTGCTCCTTATATTGTTCATTGGGATATTAAATTTTTACCTTGTAAGTGGTATTCTTTGGGTGTCAATATGATAATGAATTTACGTGGATCGAAAATGTATATTTGGATAAGTTATTCGATTAATGTGAAAATATGCTTAAAGGTGGGACATATGTTTCCCATATCTGAAGAAGTTTTATGAGAAGATTTTAGATTAGATTAAATTTTTCATTTATTCATAAAATATCTTTACATATTATATAACAAAATCTATTTTGCGTGACTTTTTTGTCTGCCAGATTGACATCATTACTATAAATTAAGATTGAACTAACTGTACACACAATTTTAGAAGTTTTCCCTAATAATATTTTCCCTGTATCTTAACGCGATTTTTCAGTATCTAAATAAATTTTTAACATTCATTTCGTTGAGTAGTGCTAGCATTTCCTCTTCCGTTAGGACATTTTTTCCAAAAAAGTGTCTTCTTGTCTCCCTAAGAATTGGACACTTGCCGATGAAATGTAGAGTATCTTCCCTTTCTGACAAATTTGACATGCTGCATAGGATTGGTAGATCATCTCTATGTGGAACAAAATGAAGGTTCAATAGTTCTCGCCGAAGTTTAAACATCATTGCAATTTCCTGAATTGAATGAATATCTTTGAAATAGTTTCTGACCCCCATGTTATGACTTAACTGACTATACACAGCACGATGTAACGATATGCTTCACTTAGGAATTTCTTTCTAGCCTCCTCGTCGACTTTTTCTATCAGTCGGTCTAACTCATTTTTTTTATTCCTTTCTTCCAAGTCCAGATCAATTCCATATCCACAGGCTAGATCTATCCATTTTTGATAGCATGCGTTTGGTTTTGTATTGTATGTAGAGCCATTATTTTTGGTAGTCTATCGTCCGACATGCTCATCACCCGTATACAGTTTATGTGCAGCTTAAGTGTACAGTGTCTTTATATATAAAGGCAATAAACCTATCTCGAGCATCAGCATGTAATTTGGCGCATTGATGGGAATGTGGAAAGTTTTTTTTTCATAAAGAGACGTAAACGCTTTTCGAACTCTTCATAAGGTGTATGTACGAGGGCGATCCCAAGTACCCGGCCTGACCAAGACATGGCGGTAGTTGTTTGAAAATATCACTGGATTGTAAAGAACGCAGTCTATAAAGCATATGTTTCAAGTTTGAAAGCGCCTCGTTGTTTAATATTTGTTTGGCAGCCATCAATAGTGAACGTTGTCAGTGAATTTGTGAAAATGGAGAAAATTGGTCATCGTTATGTGATACAATACTTTTATTTGAAAGGCCTCAGCTCAACCATTACTATATAAAAGCTGAACTGGATTCTACTCTGGGTGAGTCTGCTCCTTCGTTTCCTTCCTGAGTTAAAACGAGGCCGTACGCGCTGCCAAGACGAGCATCGCAGTGGTCGATCAAATGAGGTGACGACTCCAGAAATGGTGAAGAAAATCCACTAATCTGAACTAGATGATCGACGACTGAAAGTACGCTAGCTAGCAGACATTGTAGGCATTTGAAAATTTTAAATGAGAAACCTATGTGCAAGATGTGTGACGCGTTTGCTCACACTCGAACAAAAACAGTATCGTGAAGATGTTTCAATTGAGTGCTTAGCGAAGTTTTACAGCAACAAAGCAGAATTTTTGAGCCGTTTCATAACGATGGATGAAACATGGGTCCATCACCCATACCCGAGACAAAAGAACAATCAAAACAATGGATTCAAAAGAGAGAACCGGCTCCAAAGAGGGCAAAGAAGACAGTTTCATCTGCAGGCAAGATCATGGAGTCGATTTTTTGGGATGCGCGTGGGATAATTTTCATTGACTATCTTGAAAAATCAAAAACTATCAACGGCCAGTATTATGCAAACTTATTGCAACGTTTCAGTCAAAAAAAAAAAAGAAAAAACGGGCGCGTTTGGCTAAGAAGAAAGTGTTGTTTCATTAAGACAATACACCAGCTAACAAATCCGTTATTGCAACGGCCAAATTTTTAAATTAAAGTTTGAATTGCTACCTCAGGCACCCTATTCGTCAGATTTGGCCCCCTTGAATTATTTTCTGTTCCCAAATTTGAAAATATGGCTCAGTAATCAAAGATTTTCCAACGATGAAGGAGTGATGTCATCAGTCAATCGCTATTTTGAGAAGGAAGACAGTTCTAATTATAAAAAGAGTTTCAAACTTTTTTAACATTGTTGGGAAGTGCGATTATGTTGAAAAATAAACAAATTTTTTTTCAAAATTTTTGTGTTTTTTTTTTGTTCGGTCGGTTACTTCTGGGACTGCTTCTTAAACTTGCGCTGCGTAAAGCATCATTGACTCAACTGCTACTTCAAACACTTTGTACTTACTGCTGTGGGCTATATTTGGGTTATTGAAACAATTTTTCCAGGTTGCGCTGATTGCCGTCTTAGACTTCTTTAATTTTTCGTTTAGATGTCTTTTCAAGTTGAGACTACTCTTACTAATTCTATTCGTACCAATTTTTATTGCGAGAACTTCTACCTCCTCCGTTTTTTTAAAGTTGACTATAAGGCTATACAACCTACAGTACTCATGTAACCGATTTGTCATCAGTTGCAGCGATTTCGGTGAGCATACTAGCAACACAATATCGTCCGGACTTAAATAACACCCTTGATTTACACCTGTCTCCTTCCTGAACCTTTCCCAAAGAGCTCCATCATTCCAAACGGCCGTTATGGTGTCTTCATATAGGTTTTGGAAAACATTTCCGAATTTTGAAGAGATTTCCATTTGGTATAATTTATAGAATAAAGCATTTCTATTCACAGAGTCGAAAACTGTCTTAAAATCTACAAAAAAAAGGGTACGACTTTTCCAGACAAATATGTGATATACGGTTGAGTAAACAGGCCTAAGCCCGGCTGGAATTCTTTCAATAATTAATTGCTTCTTATCCATGTGTCCAGACGACTCTGTAGTATTGCTCCAAGGATTTTGTAAGTGGCATTTATGGTGGTGTCGCCCTTTTTGTATATAGGAAAATTTAGAGCTCCGTTGAGGTATTATCCCATGATTCAATATGCTGTTAAATCCCATACATCGATTTGGTTGTCCTTTAGCCCATCTGTACTATACTTAAAAAATTCGGTGGGTATACCATCCGATCTGCAGCCTTTCCATCTCTCAGTACAAGTAACGCATATTTTAATTCCTGGCGGATTACCGGACCATCCAAGATTTCATTTTGGATGTTTGGCGTTGCATATTGGAAACTGTGGCTGTACACCGATGGGCTCAGTAACCTTCTAAAATGTTTTGAGAGGATATCTGGCTAAGACCTCTGTGAATTAGGTTTCTTGATATTTTCACAGAATTCTAAAGTGTTATTGCACCGTCCTAGCTTAAGCGCCTTGTTTTCAAAGTACTTTTTCCTACTTTGTCTACACACAACTTTATATTCCTGATAAGTATTAAGGTATGATCTTCTAAGAGCTTCTGAATTAAAATAACGAAATAATTTCAACCACGCAAACGAAGCATCTCTAGCTCTTTGGCACTTCTTATCAAACCACGGCTTCTTATTTCCTCTATAAGGCGTTTTACCGTGCATCACTGGGGGATAGGACTCTTTTATGATTTTTTCGATTTCACCAATACTGACAACCTGTTATTCTTGCAGTTTCTCTTCGATTTTCGTCCGATATAAAGCGGAGTTTTTTGTTTCATAATAGGGCTTTTTAATGCCCAAAATCTCGTGCACGATATGGCTACTGCGTTCAGTTGAGATGACTGCTATCTCAGTCAATTCGCGTATTTTCATTCGGCGGTTCGCCATTACGAGATCATGGATTTTGTCCACGGTTTCCTCTGTGGTAACCGTTTTGGGGCTACCTGAGTTCATCAAAAAGCAACGTGCGGTCCGAAACGTGAGATAAAGTGCTCACTGAACTCATTTCTCAATTGGCGTACTGCGATAGCAGGCGCCTTTGAATGTAATGTTATTCTCACGGTGCATTATTCCGGGTTCATTGGCAGCAGTTTTTTTTTAATAATATACCTATTCAACCAGAAATGAGTTTCGTCCATCTTTTTTAAGGCCCTTTCACGGAAAACTCGACGCTGTTGTAGGTCATTCGGCTTTAGTTCTTGCGCGAGCTGTATTTTGTAAGATTTTAGACCACAATCCCTGGGTAAAATCTTCCATGTAGTCGAGTTACATAATCTGATTTACTGCGACCAGGATTAATGTTGTTCAATTCCATTGCCTTAAGTGTGCCTGGTTATCTATGCTATCTGTTTTTGATATCGATCTCCTCTTAACTAAGAAGCCCTCAGGACATCCAGAACCTATTATTGGAAGACACTGCTCGCATCCGATAGTCTTATAGGCACTCTTAGTTGCGGCTCTTCTGGGAAGATATGAGAACCTGTTCCTTCCTCTATTTTCGAAAATTTCAACTTCATTTAGACTGGATTATTGCATTTATTTTTTGCCGGTCATCCCTCTCCGGATATATTAGGTATATCATAAGGAACGTCGAAGTCGAGCAAGACAGGAATTTTATCAGTTAGAATTGGATTGCCTGGCAATAGCTCCGCTAGTACGATGTGATGTCCGAAACTACTGTTCTTAAAGTAGTCCAAATTAGTGAACCGTATCGCACTGTTTGAAGGAAGTTTCTTGATTTGTAAATCAAGCGGTTTTAGATACAGAAAGTTATCCAATGCTGCCATATATGTGGTACGGAGCGCACTTGTAATGGCTATGGAAGCTGTTTTTTGAACCACCGCTAATTTTCCGTAAACCGTTTTCTTGTTTGTTGCTTTTGTCCATAAATGTGTACGTATGGTTCTTATCACCACCATATATAGTCAGTTTACCATAATAGGTTTTAAGCCCTAAATTTGCCAACCGTTCTTTTGCAGATAGAAAGAGCATTAAAGGCTTTTTTGATTCTTTCCAATAATAATTTTTCAATTCAGTTTTTTGTCCAGAATTACACCTAGATACTTCGCGCTATCCGAGAGGGGCAATTTCGTTCCGTTGAGTTTTGGAAGTCTCAATTGCGGTATCATGTATTTTCTAGTAAAAAGAACCCGTTCCTTTTAGGAAGGGTTTGCTTTAAGACCACAGCTTTTAGCCTTGCTTTATCTTGTTGATTATCTTCAGGGGAACCTCCATAATTTTGCTTATTTAAGTATTTTCTCAGCACTTTTATGACCACATCATCTGCGTATGCAATTGATAACCAGCACGGTATGACTCCTCCTTGAGGGGTTTCCCCTAGTTACATGAATTCTAACTATGCTTTGGCTAATGGAACAGTTTATGTTCCTACTCGCAAATCCATTTTTATAGCGGTGGTGGTGCTTTTAATGGCGCTGCATACACGTTATTTAAGACTCCTTCTGTATCCAGGAAGGGAGCCATCGCAAGCCCACCAAAGTGTAGACTCTTTTCTCTTTTCCCCACCACCTCGTGCAAGGTGATTTCTACAGATTCGCTCTTCAAATATGCGTGCTGCGACTAGTAAAGAAGCCACTACTGCATCTCTTCCTAATATGAATCTCAAATAATCGGTCTAAGGTTTTAAGCATAAATGATGATAGACTTATTGGCCTGAATTTCCATGATTGCTTGGATTCCTACCTCAGGTTCTTTTTATAGCATTATCGGTAAAATACCATCCAGACCGGGAGATTTGTAAGGCTTAAAGGACTGAATTGTCCACCGTATTTTGTTCCTTTTAATAAGAACACCTATTTCCTCTTCGGTGTTGGAAACATGCAAAATTTTCGTGTGCGATAAATGTACAGTGGTACACAAAAAATCGATCGTACTCTTCGTGCACTTATTTTATTGGCAGGTAATTTCCGCCAAACGTTGATGAAATCAGCTCATGTCTGAAAATGTCTTTTCTTTGGGGACACATGCACAATATGCAATGGCGAACAAATATGTATGTGGATAGAGTTGCAAAACGATTTTTTGCTCGTCACGCAAAATAATTGTTGCAGATGGGCGATGGCAAAATAACAAGGGATGAAATGACAAATTGTATTACGCTAGAACCAGACTTCTTCAAACTGATACAATCAATTGCGTATTTCCACACCTGCAATGCAATGAAGTGAACTGTCGATGGCTTTGCGAATGGGCACGCTGCTGGCTGCCTAAAAGAATGATGTCAACCATACTAAATCAAATCGCAGGCAATTAAACCAAATATAAATCGATTGATTCAGTAACACAAGGTGAAGATACCGTCAGTTATCCAAACGAATTTTTGAGTTCACTTGATGTGCCCGGATTGCTACCACATGAACTAATACTTAAACTCGATGCAGTCACCATTTTGCCGAACATAATCGAAGCCACAGTTGTGACTGGCAAGTTCAAAGTAGAAGATGTTACATCGGAAACCTATGTTACTCACTGAAATGCCACTCCAGTATGATTGGCACTTGCAATGACAATCAACAAAGCACAAGCCCAGTCGCTACAAGTTTGTGGATTAAACTTGGGAAATCCATGTTTCGCCCATAGACAGTTGTATGTGGTATGCTCACGCTTTGGCAAAGAACCTTGTCTATTTACAGGCACTAGAATAAGTTTTCATTTTCATTCTTATTTTCAATAAAAACATTTTTTTTTTAAATCAAAACAAACACACAAATGGCAGCAATACAAATATTTCCAAAATCACAATCAAAATCACGGTGTTGGGCAAGTTTGAATTTAAAATGGAATCAACTTGCTGTCAACATCTGTCACGCTTTAAGTTTATCTTTACGCATTGGGTATCGGCTTGTAATGTCAATAAAAAATGGCATACAACTAAGACAGCTCGGGAAGAAAATTGTTTCAGATAGATACAGTCTTAAGGTAGTTATCAGCTTTCTGTACCACGTCCTCGATATCAAAACTCCCAAAGTCATCAGAACAGAGAGCAAATAGAGATTAACTCTTGTCAATAACTGGACAAAGATAAAGAGTGATTTACTTGACGTTTGGTTTTTCAGCATTCTATATTTGAAAACTCAAATATATTCGTGACATGTGTCAAATTCAAAAATGATCAGTTAGCATTGCCTTTCATCATGGAAGGATTTACATCCGAACAACGCTTACAAATTATTGTATTTTTTTTATCAAAATTCGTGCTCTGTGAAAAATATTTTTCGAGCTACTGAGCAGGCAATTAATGCCATAGTGACTACATTTCGCACCGATTTCACGCTATTGGACATCAAGCCATATGCTTAGACTTAGTATATAGAAGAAAATGTCGCTGTTGTATCCGTCAGTGTTAATGAAGACCGTGATTTGTCCATTTGTCGCCGTTCGCGGCAATCGGGATTGTGTTACTCGATTACGTGGAAGATTTATTACAAGGATCTTGGTCTTAAGCCTTACAAAATACAGCTCGTGCAAGAATTGAAGCCAAACGACCTAGCACATCGTCGAATTTTCAGTGAGTAGACCTTAGAAAATTTGGAGAAAGTTCTGCTTTTTTATCGAAAAATTGTCTTCAGCGATGAGCAACCTCAGACAATACGAGAGTTGCCAATGCGGAGTCGTTGGCCCGTACTTTTTCAAGAATGACCATCAGAACAACGTTACCGTCAATGGTGCCCGTTATCGTTCAATGCTTTCGATCTTTTTTCATGAAAAATGTACGATCTGAACCTGGTCGACATGTGATACCAGCAATATAGCGCTGCAGCCACACAGCACTTGAATCGATGTACTAATTGAGAAATAAATTCGTTGAGCAACTTATCTCTTCTTTTGAAACGGTGAATTGGCCAGCTAGATCGTGCGATTTGACACGTTTAGACGATTTTTTTGTTGAGATACGTCAAATCACTCGTCGATACCAATAAATGAAGACAACATTACATTACACCGGTCAATACGCTCGAAAAAGTGATTCAAAATTGGACTCTCCGTACAGACCACTTAGAACATAGTCGTTGTCAACGTTTACATAAAATATTCTTTCAATATTAAATGGCAATGGTTAAAGAGACGAAGCATAGTCTTTGTCAAAAATCTATTAAGGTTTGTCAAGAAAAAGTTTTGATAATCGAAATGATGAACCGTGCGGGTTGTACTGTGACACCAACCAATTTAAAAGAGCCCTACGATGCATGGGATACTATGGTGTAGAACGAATGAACATTATAGTTTCGACTCGAAAAGTATGCGAACTGAATCCAACCCGTGAGGACAACCAGTAGAGAAATCATCAACAGTGTTCAACTTGAATCATCAAACCGACGATCGAGCTGGATAAAGAGTTTACAAAAATAACACCCACACTGGCAACACTGCTTAGCGACTGATTCAATCTTAATAAAAACCGGATCAGCTGCAGTTGAACACTAGCTGAGTACACCGTTTTACCTAATTGTAAAATCCCAGGAGTTTTCTTAGAGTGGTAAATAGAAATGACGTCTGCAGCTTTCTCGGGTATTGAGGTAGTTAAAGACCACAAATTTGTCATTACATTTGAAATTTTGCATGGCAAAACCCTATGAAAACTTGCCAGTCTTCAAGTGAAGCTTGTGGTAAGCAGACAATAGACCGTAGTTTTGTAAGCGATAGTCGCTTGCATGCGGAATGTGAAAGTATAATGAATGCCTCATGCTCAGGAAGCCGGCTACCATAATAAGTAAAGGGTGAAGCTTGAGTCAGATTTTCTAAATCAAGATCGTCGGGCAAGAATGAGGAATATCCTTTTATATTAAAGCTGCAACAATATCCATTTTTCGAAAAAAAAAATTTGAGGATCCTTCACTGTTTGACTATTGAACAGAATAAAAAAAGCCTATTTACCGTTAGACTATTGAAACAAAGATGGATATTAGTCACTGAATGGTAAAAGGGCAGCCATGGGGCAACAAATTTTCGTGTACAAATGTTTTCGGTTTTGTTCATCTCTTTTAATAGGCTTGCTCACATTTTCTGGACTTGCTGCTGGTAGTCATGTTATCGAAGTCCACTCTTAACTTTTCTTATGCATTATTTATTGCGGATACTGTCCCTTGATTAGTTTGACTTTTGATCTGATTTGTATCTTTTTGTGTTAGTCTGCTTTTCCATCTTACTCTTTCTCTCTTGCTGGAATCTTCATGTATTTCTAACACTCCTGTCTTCTGGCATCTTACGGCTTACTACCGTCTATAAACTTGACGAAAATATGACACTTTGGGGCATGAATTACCTATTATTAATCCTTTGACGGTTTTCGAACTTTGTTATAACTTTGCGTAATGTTATCTTATCAAGGAACACCGATATTCACTTGATATTTCATGACATAGATTCAAAAAAAAATGTTTACTTTCTGATAAACCAAATCTTTCTGGATAAGATTTAATCCTCTTGTACATGTATCTATCATAGAAAGGAATTTCCCAATTGGTTCCATAACCACTTAAATTTATCTTATAAGTCACTTAGGCTGCTTAAATAGAAAAGTGTACATCAAGTTCAGACCCACCTCATATTACCAAAGAGATTTATGTAGGTAATTTATGAATAGGCTTGATCCAAGGGCACTGAACATCAAACAGATTTTTGTTATTCAATAACAATCTTCTAATTACTGACGAAAACTTAAGTTAATAAGAGGTGTCAACGTGCGACCAACCCCCAAAGCTGTATACATACCGACTGTTGTGTCAAACTTTATATATTGTAAACTCAGTTAGGACTAGTTAAGCTTTAAAGTGCCATCTATACCATAATCAAGTGGAAGTTATTTGAATCCCCTAAGGTTTTTTTTTTTTTTCTTATATCCTTATATCCTAGTAATGTTCCAAAATTCCACATCCAGGTTGATTGATTGCGAAAAATTTTCCATAATTTTCCACACTCCCAAAAAAAAAAAAAATCACCTCCACCCACACTGCCAACTTACCATAATCTCTTTAAATTTGTGAACCATTGGTCAAGCGAAAATCGCAATATTTCAAAAATAAAAAAAAAAAAAAACAAAAAAAAGTTTTTTCCCACCTAACATTAGTTTTCTTAGTACATACGCTTTTCAGTTGGGAAGTTTAAGTAGCTTCTAATCCCTCTTATGCCTAATTTGCAAATTCCCAAGGTGTTTTAAGGTTTCGGCCCACATAACACTCATCCATCTCACTTAGGTGTGAAAATTTCACCCTCGAGTCCAATTGTTCTATCAAAGAACTTAAATCTCTCCCCTTCACAAGAAAAATAAAATCCAAATCTTGCAGCATAGCTCCAAACATTTCTGGCGTTTTATCCTCCTACCCTTTGGGACGAAACTGGAAGATTTTCTAACAAATATCAGAGTCAATGTTTTTTTTTTTTTTTTTCTTTTTTTGTTTGTTTGTTTTGTTTTTGTAGTGTGTCCTGTATCCTGTGTCCCATGTCTTTTCCCAAAACATAGGAAAAGGTTCTTAATTTTGGTTTAGTTGGGGATGGGAGTACTTTTTGTCCTTAGTTACGGATTTAGTGTCACCGCTGCCACTTCATATGGGGATATACAATATTTTGTAGAGAAAGAAAAGGGAAGAACTTACATTTGCAGAATCATTATCTAGTTGTACGTGATTACAACAACCCTTGAGGGTATTATTCAAAGTGTGATAGAGGATTAGTGTTTTCTGGGGCACACACATTCGATTTGTGTTTTAATGACACCGACACCGACACCGACGACCGACCCAATTAAGATTATCTCGTTATAAGCTTTTAATATGGTAAACACGTTCACACAAAATTTTTGAATTATTTCCTCTCTAACTTTTTCTTTTTGACGTCTTTTCGACAGTAAGTGATGCAAGAAGAGGTCGCGCTAAGTTAACTTAAGTTAAGTTACGTTAGAACAGTACAATGAACTCTACAATTCAAATCAAACTTTAAAACATTCATTCAATTGCAACATGAGACGGTTATTCTCACTACTTCTGTAACTTTTAAGTGCTTTAGATACATTTTCACCTTTTATTAATATCGTGAGGAAGTCGAGGCATCTAATAGGTATTGAAAACTTGAATCTGTTTATTATCTGCTGTCGGAGCCACGAAATTGATACATCCTAAAAAGTCCTTGCCTTTTTGGTTTGCCAATTGGGTGTTAGCTTTTCAGAAACTCGAGTAAATCGAAAAGTGTTAAGAGATCTGCGAGGCGATTGATTGTGAAACTGGAGACTTGAATTAAGCCTACAGCGCAACAATAAATTTCCTAACGTAGTACTTGCCTTACTTCTTAGTGGTGGTTTCCTGGTAACAGCATGAATGTTGGGGTGTGTGCGGTTACTTTGTACTTAATATGTGTACGGTGCAGGTGCAAAAAAAAAAAAATAATTAAAAAAAATATTAAATTTATTATTGTGCCTCTTGTTAGTTTATTTTTTGTGTCGTTTAAATATCTTGCTTTTTACTTACGACCGCTTAAGTTCTCTGGTTTTAGTTCGTACCGTAACCACTCGAATAAGTCCGCCTTTTCCGGAATGAGAGTCAATAATCCGACCGAGTCACTATTGCAATGGCGTTAGTATTTCATCTTTGATGAGAACTAAGTCTCCGCGTTTTGGTCCCGGTTTCTGTTTAGTTCAGTTCGGACACTTTTTTTATCCTAAACAGATATTCTCTACTCAACTTGCGACAAAAATTGTTAGTCATCGATTGGTAGATCCATGACTCAAGGTCACTTACTTTTCTGCGGCAGTGTCTCCTTGAAGTTACGTACAAACCGTTTGTAATATGCCAGACGGCTGCGAAACTTCGTAAAGAAATGGTGTAGTGTATCAAGTATGGTATCATTTTCGGCAACTTCTACCATCTGAGGAAGATCCTAGAATTTATTTAAACACTTAGCATGCTCATTGTGCTGTGAGCACAAACCTACGTAAGGCACCCAACTTCGAGGCACTTAACCTAGGCGATAGCGATACCTTATATCGAACATCAGCCAATCATCTTATTGTGTTGATTATATGCCTATTACCAGTTTTGTCTTCGGAAGTTTCCTTAGTGTTGAATCGCAATCCCTCCAATTCTCAGGACCTTCGAAGCTGAATGTCGTTATCGAGAGCCTGAAAGAAGCTATGGTCAGGTTCTTAATTTTGTGAAATTGTCTTCCCAAAGAGAAGCCAACCTAACCCTCATTTCTATGCAATTGACGATGTTTCATAATAACCGCGTATAATGGATTCTAAAGTAAATTCAGAGTAAACGTCGGCTTCCAGGAAGATATCAACAGTCACAGGTTTATTGAATTGTGGACCAGCTAACCTTAAGACTTGAATGTGTTCCCAATTTTGAAGATCTAAAAGCTTGGATGGCACAAGAGAAGTCAGGGACTTGAATATATAGTTTGGGGGATTTGTTTCGAAAGATGTTACCACCGATCCAAAGGTAAGACTTACATACCACTGACATTAACCACTGCCAATTTTTCGCAATCCATATACTTTAATGAGTGTTTACCGTTAATGAAGCCCTAGCAATTGCACAGCTGATTCGAAAATACACGTTGCTTTAGATCCAAGATCGACCTATGCCCTAAGATAAAAATAGTTTCCACTTGAAGACATGAGTCGAACCACTGCTGTTGAGAAAAGAACACTTGGCTGATGAACTTCAGAAGAGACAACATTAGGTTGGTTGGTATTTATTTTTGTTTGCAAAGTTTGTGTACCTATAGTTGTTTTATTAACATGCAGAAGAAAATGGTGTGTCTGCATGCAGTAATAGCAGCGCAAACTGCTTTGTCGTTGGTTCGTCCTGTGTCTGTATGCCAAACAAGTTCCGACAAACCCCGATTCCGTCCACAGCCTTAGATCGTTAGTAGATCTCCATGTTAATAAACTTCTAACAAGTCCGAAGGGAGTGTTGACTTACACCACATACCTGCCATGCAAACTACTTCTTCTTGATGTGCAACACCGTTTTCTTCTCTACAGCAACAGCTTTTTGTGAAGAAGAATCGCTGTCATTTATGACACTCGTTCCAGCTACTGCTTCCAAAGACCGAAAACGCGTTTCTAGGAACTCTGTATATAGTGTTAGTGTATGCAACTCTTTCGAACTACCTAACTTCTGCTCCCACAAACGCTGAGTAACACCATATAACTTTTGTACCAATATGTTAATTTACATGTCATCCCAAGAACTAACCGGCAATCTTAAATTGTTCAGGACACGAAAACATTCCTGGGACGTGTCGAATAGGGACTTTATATTACTTGCAGTCACCTTTGTTAGCAGCTGCTGTTCAAAAGTGAGCGTTAACCAATACTCACTTGTGGTCATATCTGACAGCAAGCAGTTCGCATGCTTTGTCTTAATTGCTAGAAATCAACCCTAAATGCTATTACATCAAAGAAATCTCGCCATTTTATGTAAGAGCCCCTGAAATACAGAATTCGAATTTGAGGTAACGAAAGCTAGAAGCACCTGTGGATTCACTTTCCACAAACTTCTTCTTAGATGCTGACTCAGCACTTGACTTGAACTTCTTGAAGTTCACTTCTAAAACAAAAAGACAGATAGCTAGATATACGACGTAATGCCTTTGTGTCTTTTGAAGCTGAAGTTGTTTCGAAAAATCTGCTCCAGTACAGCTTTTTGATCTGCATCCGATGACAATTTCGACATTTTTAGAGGTTTTTATTTTGTAAATGTATTTTGAAAATGTGTGTACCTATGTTATAAAGTATTTATTTGTATTTATAGTTTTTACAGCATTCAGATCGTTTATTCGGATGCGTATTCGCCGTAAAAGGAAGACTTGAACTTCAGGCCCACGTCCCAAGAGGGGAAAATTATGACCTTGCCGAAGACAGCTTCTGAAAACTCCTCAACAAAACCTACGAGCAACGCCCTAAATATGACGTGAAAGTCATGCTTGACGATTCTAATACCAAACTAAGCAAGGAGAGCATCTTTGGAAATATGGTCGAAAGTACAGCCTCCAAGACTTTACCTCTAGCAACAAACACAGGGTTATTGATCTTGCGAAACTTAATGTTACTACAGCCAGCACACTGTGTTATTATTTTGATATCCATAAAGTGACTTGACAAACACCTGATCAAGTATCCTTAAAAAAAATTGATAATATTGCAATTGACGCATGGCAGCTGTCGAGTGTTTTGGTTGTCCGAACGTTTCAAGGGGCAAATATGTATATTCGTGAGAGCTTAAAGCCACCAAAACATTGTGAAGAACTTTAACATCGAGCGGGTACAATCACAAGAGACCGCCGATGCTGCAAGTATTAAACGTAGATGACCAGTCCCGCTTCTGATGTAGAAGATTTCAACCGGAACCACCAAAGAAACATGTGGTTTAGTTACTAGGGCGTACAGGGAAATCTGGAAAAACGGCGGAAATACTCGTGAGCTCGTGAGCTCTACAAGTATAAAAGAAGGGAAGAATATAGGCCCCTTAGAAGAAAAAATCGAGGCATTAGAGAGATTCTCAAAATTTTCAGCAAAAAATTAAACCAACATGCAGATGTTGTAAAGCCCGTACAGAAATCTTCAAGAATAAAGAGAAGTCTCATATTAGAACTACAATCAGTGCTGAGAACTTTAAAATATTACTTCCGCAAACTATTAAAATGATAACCAACTACATCATAGACAACATTGCCGTCCACCCGACCAAGATAAAGTCAGGACATCCATTTCGAGGCTTAAGTATAACAAAGTTAATGGACCCGATAACTTAAATGACGAGCTTGTATTTAAAACGGCGAGAGATGATATGGAGCTTGAATCAACTCATATTCTAGATCTGGATCGAAGAAAGAAAAGTATTTCCTACGAATGGAGCCTCAGTATTTTTTATCCGATCCTAAAAAAAGAGGCCCCTGAATTCCACCAGCTCCAGGGGAATAACTTTCCTCAACACCACATATAAAATCCTGCCTACCGTTTTATGTAAATACCTAAGACAACAGTCTTATCGGCCCCAATCTGTGTTCTAGGCTATAAAAATCCTCCAAAGATAAAATTTTCACATTTCGACATTGCACGTGGCATTTTCAAGGTCGGCGATAACAAAAACGGGCTCTTCAATGCTAGAAAAGAACTTAAATAAGGCGGTGCATTGTCATCTTTTTTTTTAGGAATTCTATAAAACTTAAGAGGAGTCTAGTCCAGAGACACCTAGGACTAAACGGCTATCACTTTCGACAATAACACCAGAGCAGAAATTATGAGAAGGAATCACTCTTCTTAATCATCGCTTCTTTGGGCTTAGGGGGCAATTGAGTAAAAAAGACCTCTCTCGAGCAACCAAAATGATTTTATAAACCCTTATCATCTGATCTCAGTCTTCAGTATCAAGTGCTCCCTGCACTTTTGGAGAAAAGTTCTTAGGGTAGTTTCCAATCCAGTTTACCTCAATAGAGAATGGTAGAAATGTTTCCAATACGAAATGTATGGAGTTAACAGCGATACTGACCTCAGAAAAGCTCGTATAATTTGGCTTGGATAGCTAGGTCATCTTGCGCTCATGGACATCAACGTTCCTACCTGGAAAGTTTTTGGCTTTAACCAACATAGACAACGTAATAGAAAACGACCTCATCTAATTTGGATGTCGCACACTAGTAGTGCGATTATGATATGTCATTATCAGATTTAACAGCGGAGCTGAGGTATAAAAAGTCTTAACTATATATCTCAAAGTTATAACTGTCTATTGTGCCGTTTTGTCTGGTTGGTCGATTGTGTGTCCCTTCTTGTCGACAACGTATCGCTACTTTTGAAGAAGGCTGACACAGTTTAATTGGATATTGTTTGGATATTGCTATCCTCATTTCATTTTGGTCGGATAGACTGATGTCTTGACTTTGACCGTTCAAGTGCAATGGTCCGTTCTACGCTGTCATCACTCTGTAACAGTCAATAGATTAAGATTTTCCATATGGTCAATATATTTTTGCCTTGACACCTTTTTCTTTTTCTTTGAGCACCACGAGGTAGTGTACGAGTCAATGTCGACCCATCGATTCGTTTGAACACCTAAAGGATTGAAGACGTGCCTTACGTCGATCTCAATATGACAACTCTGGTCTATGGTATATTGATAGGGAGGCCACTAGTTGCTTTCATGTAACAAAAATTTGCATTCAATAAAAATGTTTATACTTTCGGTTTCCAGAGGAAACCACGAGGAGAAAGAGCAAGCTTTTCCTGCGGAAATGAACCGTTGGGCTGGTGAGCTGCCCTGGAATCGGCATTATGGCACTTCCGAGATATTCTTTAACTTGGATTTCATATTAGCACAAAATAATTAATACACATTATTGAAAGTATGGTGTCTCTTATTTTTTTCACAATACTGTGAAGCATTTCATAGGATGTTTTGGTTGTCGTTTTATTCCTCAATTGCTCGTTTTAAAGTTCGTGCTTCCGTTCTAGATCCCTTTTGTCGGATGTGGTCTTTCACAGCAACGGACATACAGGATGGACCAAGCCAATTTGGAAAACTTCGTTTAGAGCATAAAAACGAGCCAAGAGCTGTGGACTGGCATTTGGAAGCTTACAAGAGGATGTTATCAGGTTTAAAGTGTCCTACTTTACCAAAAAACTGTTGTTGTTGCTGCTGTTCTAAATCTTAATCTTTCAGTTTTGTTTGGGATTGTCCTGTCGTCGCATATCTACTTCCGCCTGTATGATCCTGGTCGACAAGTTCTTCTTCTAATACATAAAGACATACAAGGACGAAAGAGAATAACAAATATAAATATTATAATGAGTTCCTACAAACTACAATATTTTGTAGACTTTTCTCCTTGATAAATGTCGTTATTGTTTTTGTGATATGACAACATGGCGATGGTAATGATTATGATGACACAAGGACAAGGACAACAATATTTGTCTGGCTGAAAATTTCAAGGCTTTTGGAAGGGTTACGACACCCACTCTGTGTGTTTGTGGGAAATTAAGTTCAGGATATTAATGGTAAACAAAATTATTCAAATTACCTGCTATGAGAGACGTTTTAAGATTTCTGATATATTTTAATCTATCCAAATGAAGTGCATTCAAAGAAAAAGCCATGCCAACCAATTATAAAGAATCAGAAAACAAGATCAAAAGACCAATTATACGTGGAGTGAAAGGATCACAGTTTACAAACTCATATTGGAAAATTTATGCAAATCTATTTGTGTTTTTCTTTTCTTCAAATTTTCGAACAACTGTACTCGTTTAATTTTTTTTTTTTTTTTCATAAATTACGCAGACCTACAAAGAAGGAATATTAAAAGCTGTAATAATAGAGTAGTATACTACAGTATCAACATCTGCGCATTCGTAAATGAAGTGGTCCGCAGAGCCATCATTACTCTCTCACTCTCACAGCAAGCGTCAGAAGAGGTACTGTCATTTATGCCTTAACACTCAGGTGTCTAGCAAAAGCAGTATACCGCGTTAAGTAGCCAGTAAGAAGGCTGACAAGAAGGCAGCTGATATCTTTATGTGCTCCGGAAGTATTCGTTCGGTATGTAATCTACAGATGTGCTCACAAGAGAACTATCTCTGACTGGAAGATACAGAAGACGCAAGCTCGGGTTCAGAGAAGTGAACTTCTCTGTCTTGCATTTTCGGACTTTCATGAAAATGTTCAATAAGGCGTTAAAAGTACTTTTGCAGTAACAACAAAAAAACAAAAAGAGAACTTGTTTCTCATAATACAGTTTGTTACAATCAGATTTCCATGTGTATTTGCTCAGAAGACAAATGCTTGATTGTCTACCACGTAGTGAAGTCTAAGGTTGTCGTGGCCTTTCTAAAACAAACCAATACTTAGATCAGCAAGGTTTTCAACGTAAAATGTTTGATGTCTGGCATCCAAAATAACACAAAAATACTTAGTTTCATTAAAGAAACGGATTCTGGCATCTTTTTGTACTAGATGAGTCAAATCCGTCAGGTCCGTAATGAGAGCACGTATGATGACAATTGTCGGACGATATCGTTTTGACGATTGTTTTACTTCATGTAAACATGAAAAAGCACTATCGACTGAGCGACATTGTTTTGACTATTCATGGCTTGCTTTACGTAGCCCGAAAATTGTCCCGTCGATCGTTTAGTCACGATAGTTATTTCACTATCGTTCTACAGTTTGTTAAGCAGTGTTTTGTTTTCAATTGAAAACGAAAACGAAGAAAAATTAGAAGTATTAAACTTAAGAGTGAGCAGATAAGAACTATAGAAAAAAATTTAAATAAAACAACAACGATGTGAGATAGAAAATTGATTCTGACTTTATTCTGAAACTACGTTCATGCCTTTATGTGTGGATAGCACTCGATCGAATATGTGCAACATTATTCTGGCAAAAGCGTGTCAAATGCTGGCTTCGAGCTCATCCAAAATAGTTGATGGCTCAAGATCCAAAAAAGTGTACTCACTCTCAAAATTTTCCACGATGCCTGCACACTGACGCCATGAAGACGACCGACCTCACTGCGAAATTCACGTTGCGTATTTACAACTGAGCCGAAATTTAGATAAATTTGTTTAATAATTTCTGCATGTTCGGCAAGCGTAAAAGGATGCATGATGAAATGACAAACCTTGCTGAATATTTTCACAGCTGGATGTCATTGCTAGCTTTGACCGCTGCTGAAACAAAATAATTGGAAAAACTGTCAATTCTATCTGATCACCTTTTTTGATCTGTAAGAATTTCAATGTTTCTTTAAATTAACTTTGAGTTTAAAGGGTGTTTGAAAGATTTCTTCACATTTGCAATTCATTATGGAAGATAAATTCTTTATAAAAATTTTCCTGTTGATGCGCGTCAGCTCAAAATATTTGGTAGTAGGTAGGACCACGCCATGGAGGTGGTCATAAAAAACCAGCAGCATCGGCAGAAATGGTTCGGAAAGTGAAGGCTTGCATTGAGCGAAATCCGCGTCGAAGTGGAAAAAAATTGGTTCGTTGGAACGGATGCATCACATACTGAAAAATGAGCTTGGGCTCAAGCCATTAAAGTTCCAAAAAACACACGATCTCACACCGCAACAGAAAAATGTAAGAGTCGAAAGAGCGAAGGAGTTGTTACGTTTGCACGAAAGTGGTGATTTGCCGAATTTGGTTTCTTCCGATGAGTCGCTATTTGTTATAGAGCAATATGTCAGCAAGCAAAATGACCGAGTTTACTTGTCAGAGAGGTTCTTCGAAAATTTACACCTTCGGACGGCCACCACAAAGCAGGCAGCACCGACGATAATGGTTTACGAAGCCATAACCGCCGATGGTCGCTCTCCGCTCGGCTCGACTCGGCACCGTCTCACAAAGTGCGCGTCAACCAAGATTGGTTAAAAAACAATGTTCCACACTTCATTTCTTCGACACAATGGATTGCAAATTCTCCGGATGCAAATCCGTTGGATTTCTCTGTCTGGGGTATTTTGAAGGCGAAGGTTGGCATTAAAAAATACCAAAGTTTGGACCACCTTAAACAAGCACTTCGCCGGGAATGGGCCAAAATACCGTAGAGCCACTTGCGTGCAGCGTGCGATTCTTTCTTCTGCCGTCTCAAGGCCATTATTCGCGCCAAAGGTGGACATATTAAAAACTACTGATACAGTTTGAAAATTGATGTATTTTGCAACATTTTTTGCTATGGCAGAATAAAATTTATTAAAAAAATAAAAAAATTATAGCATTTTAAAAGTCACCCTGTATAATAATTCCTTGCTCGACTCGTACTTCTTTCCGAAGAGCGATCTTTTAAGGTTTGGGAACAAAAGAAGTCGCAGGGAGCTAAATCCAGAAAATACGAAGGATTGGAGTGCAATTCGTAGTGCAATTCGACCAATTTGGCAGTGGCGACTACGGAGGTGTGAGACGATGTGCTATCGTGGTGGAAGAGCACATTTTTCTTCACCAAATATGGTAGTTTTTTCTTCAAATCGGCGTTGAATCGGCCCAATAAGTCGACATAGTATAGTCCTCTGATTGTTTTCCCCTTCTCCAAACAGTCAATGTGTATCACACCTCGTGCGTCCTAAAAAACAGTGGTCATCATCTTTCCAGCCGAATGCGCGGCCTTCGCCTATTTTGGAGCACGTTCACCGGGTAAAAGCCATTGTTTCGATTGTACTTTGATTTCTGGTGTGTACCAATGAATCCATGTCTTATCAACGATCTCATAACGAATCAGAAACTCCTCCGGATTTCGATTAAACAGGGCCAAGCACGTGTTTGAAGTGGTCCCACGATTGCGCTGTTCTCCGGTGTGAGCAAACTCGGCATCCATCGCGCGGACAGCTTTCTCATGCCCAAAATCTCGTGCCTGATATCTCAGCCAACTCGCAAATTTTCACTCGGCGATCCGCCAATACGAGATCATGGATTTTGTCTACGGGGCGAGGTTCATCAAAAACCGACGTGCGGCCACGGCGAAACTCTGCGAACCAATGGTAAATAGTTGTACGGGAATGTAAATTGGTCTTATACATACCATCGAGAATGGGCTTGATTTTGTCGCAGTTTTTGTCACTCAAAGCAAGAATCGGATCAGTGTCAAAACAAAACTAAGTGTCGGATTGTGACCAAATTTTCCAGGTGGGCTAAGAGAGATTATACTAAATGACGGTACACTCATTTTGGGTCAGTAGCGTCACCTATCTTCCAATCCGGGTAGTCATCAAACAGATCTGGTAAGATCACTTCTGATCTACTTACTCTCTGTTTTGAGTTTTCACCGATGGAAAGCATTGATTTTCCATTTACAAATCATCAAAGTCGTGTCAATATATTTCTTTTTCTGCTTGCTTACTACGTACATGCTACAATATTCCAAGATCCGTGTTCAATTGTCGCTCGTTACTATTTGAGACCTTTACAATTTTATCTAAAAGTTCAGGTGATGATGATAGCAACGCCATTAGTTTTGTATCGGCTCCGTAATATTACAGTTTGTGGGCATCCGTTTGCTAGTTCTAGTAGAGGGTTTGTAGACGTTCGACGTTGAACTTCCTCACTATGGTGCGCTAGTTCTGAACTGTTATGGATATTCGCATTCATGTTTTAGATATAAAAAGTTAAAAGTGCGAGTCGATGTTAGCCGCTCGGAACATTCAGACATTCAAAACACTGGAATAGTGCTAACATCGATCTCAATATGACCAATATGGTTGACAATTTGTTTCCTTTATGGATATCAAGTTGCAGAAATCTCGTGCTGGCTATAATTGCAAAATTAATAATATTGTGTCAGTTTCCGGAAGCGATGTTGTGGAGAATACGATTAAAGATACCATCTTCGCCCAGATTGGCATTAAAAACACCAAGGATGATTTTCGCATCATAAATAAGGCATTGGTTGTAGGTTTGTCGATGAGCTTTTGGAAGTAGTTCTTGGTAAGGTTGTCCTTCTCAGTCAGAGTGTAAGCGCATATGAGGCCTATGTCAAGTTTAACTCTATACGAATTGTCTTAAGGCGTTCGCTTATATGCTTGAAGCATACGATTTTTTTCATTAGTTTTCCTCTTACGAAGATTCCTCATCCCGGAAGAAGCTACGACTCGATAGAAGATACCATAGCTTTTCATCTTTGTGTCCGTCGCTTCTCATTGTTCTTCTTGTATGGAAGTTAAGTTAACTTTATAGCAGTCGAACATTTCCGCTATTTACGTGCCTGCATGTAATCAGGTAAGGGTCCGAACATTCCGTATTCAAATCCGAAAATAGGTTGAGGCATCTCTTATTTTCCTGGACATGAATTTCATTTATATAACCTCGTCATAGTGCCGGGCAACATGTTTGACATTTGGATATTTAGCTACGCAGAAGACTGGGTTGATGATAGTGCTGCTTTCATTGATAATTCTTTACCGAGAACAGTTGGCTCATGAAACAACCTTGAGCTCAGTAATTGGAAGTTCTCTTAATTAAAAGAAATTTCTAATTAAAAAGGAATTCAATGCGAAAGAATCGACTTGCAAAAACATTTTTATGGACTACATTTATAATTAATTAAAATAGAGATAATTAAGAAATTCCCAGTTTTACGGTTCTTCCTGTTATTAACTTCGTATTGGGTATAGTTTGTTTAAATAAAAATAACCGCAAAAGTTTAATTGTACCACCATTCCCAGTTGAATGATTAACATTTCCGTAACTGCAGCATCATGGTTAATTCTCAGTTTTACCTCAACCGATTATACGTCCCAAAAATATTTAAAAATAAACCGTATCTACGTAGCACTTCACCGATAAGTGATATCTGCCATAAACTCCTGCAGCTTCTGAAATATAATAGTCACAACTCGGGTAATTTTTTCAGCCAACTTTTGACCACATCGAATTACAGACAACTCATTGAGTTCCCTTAAATGCCATTTTTCGGTATCACTAGCCGCAATTGCACAGAGCCAAATGGTTTTTCTAGGTGACCACTTCCGTTTTTGAGGCGAAAAGTAATTTATTTGTCCAATCCTCGCTATCTCGTTCCACTACAACTTGTGTATTACATTCGTGCGGTAAATTGGGCGTCAATTATGGAAGCTGGATTGAGATTCAGTTGGATGCGGTTAAAAGTAATCACTCCATCGACGGTATATAAAATGAAATAATTTTCTCAAGTATTAACTCATAAACATATTAAGAAAGCGTGTTCTTTTTTGTGAAATACGGATTCGATGCGGCTGTCAGTTAAAGTGACATTTCGATTCTTTTGAAGTAAAATAAATAAATACTTCAAATAAAGTCTAAGGTCTTCTGTATCTGAAAGTCAACGAATTTTTTGACACTTTCATGCATTTAAACTACCAAATAATCCTACAAAGCGTTCGTAGGTGGAAACTTTCCAATTTCACATACCCAACTCTCCCTGTGTTTGCTGCACCATACTCTAATTTCCACCTGTTTGAGCTCATTTTGTAAACTTGTTAATTATATACCAGGCCTTTTAATTTCCTTGCCAACTTTTGCATCTTTTAATTTTTGATTTTGCGTGCGTTCTATCCAGTTGAATTTTGTGCAGCAAAACAGTTATTAGCTGATTTTACGTATTCACTCAAAAAACTAGCAACTAGAGTACTAAGTACGCAAAGACAAATTGATTTTAGCTCTGAAATGGGGCTGTCGAATTGGACTCGTATACAAAGATTTTCTAGTTTACGTCACTGCACAACCATTCACATAGCAATCCTAGTACGGATAATACTACGGCATTCATAAATTTAAAACGTATCTCTACAAATACTTACACTTGCATCATACTCGTACATAGACGTGTCTTTGGGGTTGCATTTTTCCTGTTTCTTTAAGAAGTCTTTTTATCTTTTAACAACACAGATACATCTTTCAGCAGTCTACTGTACGGTTTATTAACACATTGGCTGAAAGGTCCGTGCCGTTTTTAAAACAGACCACTTGAATTAAATTCATACCATTGAAGGTTAGTACCAACCTTCAAAAGATACATTTATAAATTTGACAGCTGTCGGACGATTAGTTCTCGAGATATAGCGCTGTGAGTGAAGCAACTTATGTTATTGTGAAAAAAATGGATTCAAAGCAATTTCGTGTGCTGATGGGAAAAAATGCAGCCGATTCAAAGAAACGGCTTGATAAGTTTTACCTCTGCACCAGCCGAACGAACCATTCGCAAGTGGATTGAAAAATTTGAAGTGGTCATACAAGCACCGAAGATGATGCACGCAGTGGACGTCCAAAAGAGACTGTTTCAGATGAAAACATCAAAAAAGTCCACAAAATGATTACGAATGACCGTAAAGTGAAGTTGATCGAGATAGCTGAGGCTCTGAGGATATCAAAAGGGCGTGTTGGATATATCATACACGAATATTTGAACATGCGAAGCTCTGTGAGCTATTGCTCACAGTCGACCAAAAACAAATGATTCAGATAAGTGTTTAAAGCTGTTCAAACGAAATAAAGCCGAATTTTTACGTCGTTATGTGACAATGGATGAAACTTGGCTCACTTCACACCAGAGTCAAGTCGGCAGTCAGCTGAGTGGCGAGCAGGCGACGAACCTCGTTCAAACTCAACAGTCGGCTGGCAAGGTTATGGCATCCGTATTTTGGGATACACATGGAATAATTTTCATCGACTATCAACAGCGACTATAAAATTGCGTTGTTGGAGCGTTTGAAGGACGAAATCGCAGAAAAACGCCCGCATTTGAAGAAAATGAAAGTGTTGTTTCATCAAGACAATGCACCGTGTCACAAGTCGATGAAAACGATGGCAAATTTGAATGAATTCGTCTACGAATTGCTTCCCCACCCTTCCTGTTCGCTGACCTCAAAAGAATGCTCGCCGGAAAGAGATTTAAGACCAATGAAGAAGTAATCGCCGAAACAGAGGCCTATTTTGAGGCTAAACCGGAATCGTACTACAAAACTGGTACCGAAAGATTGAAAAATCGTTTCAATCAGTGTATCGCCCTCGAAGGCAACTATATTGATAAATAAAGTTGAATTTTGCAAAAATTTTGTGTTTTACTATAAAACGGCACTAACTTTTCAGCCAATGTGTTAATTAGATTTAATTTGACATATTTGGAGGTAAGATCATTTGAGGAATTTCGGCATCTGGCTACGACCGTGGTACTTATAACATACAAAATCACTACTTCATCATAGTTACAGCTGTCTTTTGCGATGTTCTATCATACTCGTATAATGTACGAGTTAGTTTGTGGGTTTCGCACAATTATCTCAAGTGTGGGGTTAGTGAAATCATATTACAACGCTTCTCCGTAACTAAACTATTTTGAAATATCAACGATGTCGCCATTTTGCATTGAATGACGATGCTAAAACAAGACATGAGTCTGCATAGCTTGTCTTTGTATCTATAGATGCTGTCATACATTGAAGTCATTAAAAAGATGGTTAGTACCGATCTATAATTCTTGGGTTTATCTTTGATCTGCGTAGTGTATATATTTGGTCAACCGTAAATTTGCTGACCACAACACTACACGGATAGTAGAAAATCAGATCTTTGACCTGCTTTCTATCAAGTCATTTCCTGCTACCTTAAGCAGCGCGTCAGATAACCCTTAATTTCAGGTTCAGGTTTAGTTTAAGTTTACCTTTATTTTGGTCGAGTGAACGAAAATCTGGATTTTTCCCCCAAGTAGAGTCATTTGTCCTGGTTGATGACAACCTTTGGGCTTTCTCTACGGTTTAATAGTCCGCAGAAGTGGTATCCTTGCATCCTCAGCACCAACGGTGACTTGTATATAAAATATTTTTACTCAGATTTTACGATCTCTGTCCGGGTCTTGTTGACTTGACAGGTTATTTCAACGTTTCTGGAATATTACCTCCTAATTCTCCCTCTTCCTTCCTCTTTGGTTTGTGAAGCGTACCAGCCGCTTTAGTCCTTCAATTTAGTGCCGATTCTTAGTCCGGCTCTTTGAGTACTCACACATATGCTTATGCTTATGCTTATCATCTGCACTCCTTATTAAATCAGGAGTTCCGTGGCTTTGGTCGGATGAATCTCAACACATAAATTGAGGCATTTCTGACGGCTTCTTAGCACCGATGCCACTGATCTTCAGCTTTTAATGAGTAGACGAGAGGTTGAGCATACGCGCATCAGTAAAGTGGCAGGTGATTTGTTGAAATTGGAGCTGTGAATTTTCCTTTACTCCTCTCAAAACTTCTCTAATTTTTGAGCGATTTTGTATTAATATGCGCATTGATCGTAAGTTTTCACAAAGAACCCGTAGAAAAATTTTTTTGATATCATGGTGTGATTTTTCCAAGGGAGCGTGAACGTATATCAACTTGATGTTGGCGAATTTGATGTAAATGTTCTTAATCCTCCTTCTACACGGCCTATTCCGTCCCACCTCATATATGACTTTTATCAGTCTACATCTTTCCTATATATCCCAGGTTTGCCAACCGGCCTATTAAGTCGCAATACTTCTCTGGCGCCGATATCTGACTTTCAGCAGTCTACCTCTTTATAGCCCTGATCTGCCAATTAATAGATAGATTGGTACTCTGCTATGCTTTAGTAAGGAGCATTGATATTCTGGTGAATATACCGTACAAAAGTAAGATCGGGTCTCTTCGAGCGTCTTGAAATAAATTCATAATAAATAAATATCATTCATAAATCGTAAGAATAAAGTAGACGAAAGAACCACCATCTTCACCGAAAAAAAAAAACAACCGAATGGTAAAAATAACATTCAAGCTCACAAAGCCCAAACAGAAGCCTACAGACGAACCTTCTAAATAGGGATCCAGATGGTATATGTCTTTTTCATTACAGTTTTTTTCTCCGAATTTTTCCCAGTAGGTGGAAAATTTTTTAGCAGCGCATTCCAGAAATAAGCCGAATTTTCTTCCCTCTCTCAACTCAAAGAAATATGTATCTCCAAACAAGAAAACCTCCAAATGACCGGTAGTTGGTTTTCGTAGCAACAGGTTCACTGGTGATTGGCATGACTAACCGAAAAGTACAATCATAGTCTAAACCAGTCTAGTGAAAGCGAGATATTTGCAAATGATATTTCAGAATCATTTGACTTGTTTTCGCATCAGGCCTTTTTGACGAAAATGCGTCAATTTGAGATCGACGAATCTCTTTTTCAATGGTTTAGAAATCCTCTTTCTGGACATTCAGTTTTAGTCGCCCTGGATGGCTTCAAGTCTGATATCTAGAAAACTAATGCTGGTGTGCCCTAGTGTGCTCAATTCTGTTTTCCCCACTTCAAATCCAATATATGATATTTCTTTACCGATGGGAGTATATTTTGCTTTTTAAATTCATTCTCAGACTGGTGTGCTCACACTTTGGCTGTAGAACGTGAAACACAGCGTATTTACGTTAATTAAATTCCGATATTAACAGCATTTCTAAGTGGGGAATCAACTGCAAGGTACAATTTAATGCTTCAAAAACTCAATGCTATTTGTTGTTGTGAAAGCTTCCGTTCACTGTACTTCTGTCAATGTATGGAATGACGTTTTGTCAGGTCCTCCTCTAAGCAATTGCTAGATATGATTCTAAACCGTGTGAAAAAAATCAAAGCTGGTGCAAATCTTTACACTCAATTGGCTGCCTTGAAAGCCTGCGAAATGTCTCTTTCCTTACCTAGTTTTATCGCAATATACACAATCGCTAATCAAACCTTTCACCGTAACATCTTCAAGCTCACTCTCAGCTGTATTCTGAAATATCATTCAACTCGGTTATAGAATGCCCTCTATTTCCTAGATATTATAACCTGCAAACATTCAAAACCAACGTGCATCGATATCACCCTGACTTACCACTGGTTTCCCACCCCTCGTGGTCTGATAAAACATAAGTAGTTGTTCCTTTTTCTATCATTTGAAAAAAATGTGCACATTCAAAGGCATTTAATAAACATTCATACTTCGCGAATCTTAGCCTCTTAAGGCGTTAGGCCAATCTAGAATTTTAAAAAAATAAATTTTATTCCTTTCAATGGTCCCCAATGATAACCTCAAAAATGATAACTCGTAAGATTATGGCCGGGAAATGTCCTGAAGTACATGTTTTTCAAAGTTTAATACAAGGTCGCCAGGTAGGCAACGAAACTCTTATGACCGAAACGAGGGACCGGATGTATGTATGTATATTATGTGGCAGATGTTTTTGAAGCTATTTGCAACGTGCTTGTTTCATCTTTAGAAACGTCGGTTTCAGTCAGTTTCACCAGAAACTAGCTGGTGAATGATAGTTTTCCTATAGCTCTCAATAGACCTAAAGCTTTTGTGGAGAAGATGTAAAAATATTTTTGAACCTTCACAACAGATTGTTTATCGACAATAGGAAATCTGGTGCCCTCGCAACTCTTAGAGCCGTCTGAGTAAAGTACGTTCCAAGTATTATTGGGATAGTTGGTCAGGAGCTTCCGGGAGAGTTAGTATATTTTTCTTTGAGAGTCGTATTTTTCGGATATTTTGACAAACTGGTGTCGATCGAATCTGGTGCTAGTAATCGTGGACGATATTTTTCGACAGGTACACTTTTTACATTGGGTTCGATTTCAATGACTCTTGTAAAGGATAGAGCTTTATACAGCGTTGATGGTTGTTGTTTTTTTTTTCGTTTTAAAATTTTGGCTGCGGCTGTGTAAATTGATGAACTTTATGCTTAGGAGATATTCTCTCCTGTTTTTAATTGTGTAATAAACTTTTCAGTCAGCATATTTTTGATTGAAGCAGTTCGAAACGATCTAAGGCTTGTTGTTATTGAGGAGGAGGAGTATTTTGCAGACCTTCTGGAAAATAACTTTTCGGACGGGATCAAGAAGTTGGAAAATCGCTGGAATAAGTGTATCAAATTAAAAGGTGACTGTATTGAATAAAATAAAAAAAAAAACATTTAAAAACAAAATTCATTCCGAAGGAGGTTACTTTTCACCCCACCTAGTAGTTATTTTAATGTTGATATCAATTTCTATTGCTATTGCTGAGATATTTGAATTAATTGGTTGGACTGTGGTGTGTGGAATTGAAGCAGAAGGCCAACTGCTTGTCTTGTGGTTGATGTTTTTGAGGCAATGTTTTTGGGTTTTAGTTTTGTTATTGACGCGTATAGCAATATAACTATTGGCTCGTATCATGCTTTAATCTCGCCAATACCTCGATCCGACTTCTCCATCATCAAAGATTCTACAATACTGATAGCTAGCTTGACGCTGCCATCATTTTGCCCTTCTTCAGTGTAGCATTCAAACCGAAGGAGTCGAGTTATCTGCCACCCTATATAAATACTTATTAACAATTTTTACGACTCTGCACGACTCAGCTAATAGTTTTGAGTTTTTACTATATTCTGAATATTACTCATATATCATTCTATGTGGGAATCCGATACTTGTCGTTATTTGCAGTCTAGGAAGCTCGCCGTATGCACTTTTCACTTTGCAATGTCTAAAGGGATTCCCGAATTTGAAGTATACGTTTGAAAGCAGTTGGACTACAAAATGATGTTTGATTTGTGGATCGTTTTCATCTCGATCGAGCTTTTGGATTTTTTCGTCGAAGTTTATGCAGAAATCCCTAATAGACAACGCAATCTACTCAGAGAAAATTGTTTTAGTATAAAACGGTTTCCATTTAGAATACCTACGTGCAATGATCTTTTTCAAAGTAGAGCACTTTTACTGTATTCGAATAAAAGCCAAAACCTAAGTCTAGGCACTTAAAAGTCTTTGATATCTATGGCCTATATCCCTTGTATTCATTGACCATTTCCCTAATCACTTTAACCATAAATTTCATATTCAATCCCTTAGTCAAGGTAAAAATTAAAAGCAGAAAACAGATTCTAAGAAATAAAAAGGAACTAGAAACTCAAATGCCCTCAAGCCCTTATTCATCGTCCTTATTATCCATGTGCCTTACAATAGAAGCATTAATCTGAAATTTCTTAAACACACAGCAGCTGCCATTACATGGGCCATTATAAATTTCTACAGCTGCCGTTACCGTTAGCATTTTAATAGTATTATTCCTTAGTAAGTACATAGATATACAATACATACATATACGGTATCTAGGTAGATTTAAGTATTCAAAATGCTGTTTACCTTTTTCCTGGTCATTAGCTCATTTTATATTCATTCAGAAATAATTGGATAATATCCTCAACCTCAGCTAACAGTGCATACCTTCTGAATTTATAACAGGATAATGATGATGAAGGATCCATTGCTTTTACATTATCCTTCCAAATGTTTCTGCGAAATGGCTTATTCTCCTCCTTTGGATCCATCATGTTATGTTGTGTGCCGTGGATTTGACTTCTTGTTGGTAGATTGTACTATTTACAGGAAGGTCATTGGTTTCATCGTTGATCCGGCGACTAGGTATCACTGCGGTCGTCCTCATTACTTTGCATTTTGACCTCACATTCATCTATGCACTAAGCAAGGACTTTTTTTGTAGGAATTGTATTTCAGATTTTGCACTGGAATGACCTGTTTTTCTGTCCTTTCTGATTCTCTTTGTTCGGCTATTTATTCGGGCATTCAAGAAGGATCTTTCCATAGAATGAATGCAGTCAATTGAAATTTAGGAATTCCATTTGATTCGTCTTTAGAAAGCCTTTTCCATGAACTGATGGGGAATGTACATACATATACTCGTATTTGCTTATAGAAAATATTCGTATATCTCGTGAATTTCGGTTCCGAGCAATCAGGATAGAGGATGTTGGATTCTCTCTAAAATGAAAGTAAAACTAATTTCAATTCAATCACGAATGAGAAATTGAATGAGCTTGTTATTTCTGGGCAAGTTTCGACCAAAGACCAAGCAATTGATTTTGAGTTTTTTTTCGATCGTTTTCTTTTCTCCCTTAATAGTGATTTAAGTTTTCAATACTCTTTTGAAAGATAGTAAAGAGATAATAAATAGTAACAATTTTGAAGATTTTAGAGACCATTAAAGGAATTTTGTATAGGAAGTTATTCTGTGGAATTTCTTACTGATAACTCTCTTTTTCGATTTCCTTAGTCATATTGCCCACAAAGGACATTGAGAAGTTCTTAAGAAGAGATGGTATTTTATTTTCTCAACCGACTGAAAGTCACACGCAACTTCCATTGATATAAGCACGATAGCTGTTGCTCTTTGACCACATTTAAATTGGCGTAGTCAAACAATTATTACCTACATGTAAGTGTAAGTGTGCAGCTCGAATAATGTGAAATGTGGAGGTCCAATTTCCGACCATTTTTGCTAGCAGCTAAAATGTTGGCTTCTAAGTTCTTTTATTGTATCTCCACAGAAAAAAGATCCAAGGGTGCTTAATCACATGATCTTGGAGGCCATTATATGACTTATCCACTTCCACGATTGCGGCGCACTATGTAGCGTTATGTGCAGTCTTTTTAACCAGTAGCTCCTCCAATAATGGTATATTTTTTTCACTTCAAGGCCAGCAATTTTGCTTTTTCAAACAACACGGACCCTAATCGCTAAGCAAAATTGTGTGGTGATAAAAAGAATATTATTTTCGGCCAATTTATCCAACGCACGACGTTTAGTTCAGTTCAAAACCTGGTCTTGGTTTGATCCACAGTTTTCAATTATTATTTCGCTTCTTCCACCTCAATCAATCCAATAACCCAATTTTTCACATAAAATGTGTTATCGCTGGCGAGCCCTTTTTATTGTTGACGTACCAGTTTGTTAATTTCGCAATAGTGCGCTTAACGCACATTTTTATTTATTTTTTTCCCAATTAATTTTGTGTTGCTTTCTGTTCTCTCGGTACTGACTTTGTTGTCTGTAAGGAAATCTGCGGCAAAACATTCCATACTATTTGTGTTGACATAAATAAAAGAAACACGGTCTTCTTCGAGCTTTTCAAATTTTCTAATAATGTTGTCCAAGATAACGGTGATTTTTTCCCTATGGTCAATGATTCCGCCCTCCCTAAAGTTGATTCTCCTTGCCGAGGCATACGCCATTCACAACAGCACTAACTTTTATCTCCATCTGTTTAATTTGACTTTGTTTCAAATGAAATAAGACTCTCTAATAGGTATCTATAAGTTATGTGTTGCTTAATCCTACCGGCTCAACCCATCGAATCTATTATCCTTGCTATTAAAGTGATTGACAAAATTATTGACTTTAGTGATTATCTCTACGATATTCTGGTAACTTTAATCTGCCTCTGCTGAAGTGGATTCCATCGGAAGATCAATTATTTTTACAGCGTCAGAAAAAGCTTATTTATCTAAGGAATGTCTATTCAATGACCGTATAACAGGCTCAAGCCTATGATAAGTAAGTGGCTTCTCTAATTCCATTTGTAGGGAACTAGACCCTATTTTGACTAGCGATCCCATTAACTCCACGGTAACGTTTTGTCCCTTAACTCTATGAACTATTAATGATTTTCACCCCCTCTCTACCATTTAATTTTCAATAACTCTCCAACTCAGTCCAATTCTTCCCCTACTTTATCTTCTTACAACTTCCATAAGGCTAATTTTTGAAAACTTAATACCTATCTAAGCAAATCTTCTTATGGTTTTACCAACATATCTTTAAGTAATGTTGTCTACATTTTATTTGACAGTGAAATATTTAATTCTATTTCTCTTTACGTTCCCTTTACTCAGTAATATATAAAACATAATCTAATCCCCATCCCCGGTAAAACAGAAAACTTCGCTCTTCATGAAAGAAAAAAAAAAACCTAATTCTTATTCTGACTATTTCGCCCAGCTCTATAACTGCCTCTTACAGCATTTTCTTGACACTGCGCAGACCAACCTAATCAACAATGCTAAGTCTTTTTATCAATTTTATCTCGTTCGATAATATATCATCTAACAAACCACACAAGACCCATTTTGCAATCTCTTTTAAACAATCTTTTGGAAATAACTTCTACGTACCTGACCTCATATATTTCAAGCGCCTTCCCAATTTTCCATTGGCACCTCTCTTTCTCAATCTTTTGATCCTACCCTCATGAAAGAAAAGTTACAAAATCTGAATGATGAAGTTTTATCTTCGTGTAATATTTTTCACAGAGTGTGCCTAAAATTTTTCGCACCCACTTCCCTTCCTATTTCTTCTATCCCTCTATATATCTCTCAAGGGGAATTTGCAAGCTTGGAAGACCTCCTTCACAGTCTTAGTTCACAGAAAGGGATAAAAGCATGAAGTAATTAACTACCGCCCCATTGCTTAGCTTTCTCACATACCTAAAATGTTCGAAAGTATTTTATATGAAATTTTAAGATTTCAGTGCGTTTTATTTATATCACGCAGCCAACATGGATTTTTGAAAGATAGATCAACTACTAAAATCCGCTGTTAGACCCATTAAATGACAATGAAATTGATACTATTGCCTTACATTTTGCTTAGGTCTTCAATTAAATATTTCATCAATTAATTCTTTTTAAATTATCCTCATATTATTAAAATGGTTATCTTCTTACCTGGAGAATCGTTATAATAGCGTTCACTTTAGGTCAACATTCTCAATCCTGTTTTAACCATTTCTGGTATCCCACAAGGCAGCCATCTAGGTCCCCTACTTTTCATTTTAATTAAAAACGATCTTGGGAGGATTATCAAATGATACACCATATTCATTTACGTCGACACCACTAATGTCGACACCAGAAATGTCTCCAAATGTCAATCTATGACTTTGTCATGTAAGTTCAATTAATCTCCTCATCGACTTTATTTTCTGCATGGCCGACCTATCCCATCGAGACCCTGGAATATCATACGATAGAGAGTCAAAATTTCGTTCGCATGTTGATGATGTAATCCTTAAAGCCAACTTATTATTTATTTTTATCAAATGATGGTCTAAAGAATTTTGCAACCCCATGTGACAAGGTCACTTTACATTACCCTTATCCGGCCCGTTTTCAAATATGCCAGCCAATGTGTTCCCCTTTCAGCGAGTTCAGTTATCTCGAATTGAGAACATTCAACGTCGTTTTCTTCGATTTGATCTTTGCGGACTACATTGGGATAACTCTTTTATTTTTCTTGCTTATCGCTACCGCTTCAAACTTATTAACCTTAATACACCCGAAAAACGCAGAGACGTAGCTGATATTATCTTTATTCACCGACTGCTCTCTGGTTCTGTGGACTGCGGCTGCCTTTGCAATTCTATTACCTTCAACACTAACTCTCGTAATTTACGATCTTCTTTTTTTTATTCCAACCCATCGCACTTATGTTGTAAGATTCAAGCTCAACTCCAACTACACCATTTTTGATTTTAACCTGAGCACTTCTGAACACATTTCCTCCACCATACTTTTGATTCCTAATTGTTAATTTTGTTAGTTTTTAAGTTAGTTTACGCTTGTATTAACCAAATAAATGGCGGCTTAAGCCCCCACCAAAAGTACACAATGGTCAAACGTCTTTAATTCTTCCAAGAGTTCCATCCTGAAAGTTCGTTAGCCAACATTCTTCGGCAAAACATTCCATAAAATGGATGGCCACAGCTCCATTATGGTGCATGATGATGAATCAACTGATCCGAGACCGGTCAATGATTATTTAAATTACTTACAACAATGCACAAAAATGTCAACCGTAATGAACGGAGAGTTCGATTTTGAAAACCTTTTTCGAGCATATTGGTTGGTATCTGGCTAATAACACGTGTAATGTTGACTTTCAAGACTGCAATTCACGCTAGGTTTTCGGCATAGACGAGTAATTTGACGTATCAACCCAAAAAATAGTTTAAAGGCGTCAAATCGCACGATCTAGTCGGCCAATTCACTGGTCCAAAACGAAAAATAAATTATACATCGAACTCATTTCTCAATTGGTCCATCGATTCGCGTGCTATGTGGAATTTAGCGCCGTATTTCTATAACCACTTTTCCGACCAGGTTCAGCTCGTGCATTTTGGATAAACAAAAGTTCGAAATCATTGGACGATAGAGGACGCTATTGACAGTAACGTTGTTCTCACGGTTATCTCTGAAAAAATATGAACCGCCGGACTATAAGCCGCACCAAACAGCGCACTTTTTCGAGTGCATTGCCAGGTTTTGTATTACCTGAAGACAATCTTTCAATAAAAAAAGCAGATCTTTCTCCAGATTTTCCAAGACTCGCTCACTATAAATTTGATGCTGTGGTAAGTCGTTCGGCTTCAGTTCTTACACTAACTGTATTTTGTAAGGTTTCAGACCAAGATCCTAGCGTAAAATCTTCCACGTAGTCGAATAACACAATCCTAATTGCGGTGAACGGCGACGAATAGACAAATCACGGTCTTCATTAACACTGGCAGCAATATTTTTCTCTGTACGAACTCTACACATACGGGTAGGTAGTATGTTTCCCATTAAGGTGAAATCGGTGCGAAATTTGCCAGAGTCGGTAGACTTAAGGCAAAGCTCCAAATAAAGGACCAATTACGTAGATCCCACAAATTACGAGTCGATGATGCTGTTGATCATAAGCGTGAATCGCGTAAACTACGAGCAAATGCAAAACGTTGGGCCAACAAACACCGAATGCGAATATTTATTAATTCATCAGTTTTGTCCCCTTCAAATAAATCCCCCTAAGATATAAAACACTTGTGCCAACGCTTTTTCCAATGCTATAAACACTTCTCACAAGCACTTTTTGGTGTAGCCTTGAGCTCTTCCAGCGATGCCGTTTTTATTTCCTCAATCGTTGCAAATTTCCGTTGGTCTCTTCAGTTTTGGGAACAGCAAAAAGTCACATGGGGCCAAATCCGGTGAATATGCTGGCTGAGTCATGATTGTTTTGTTGTTTTTGGCCAAAAAATCTCTTACAAGCAACGATGAATGAGCAGGTGCATTATCGTGATGTAAAAGCCATTAATCATTTTTACAAAATTCCGGACGTTTTTTTCATATTGCTTCTCGCATTACTTCAAGATAATACTCCTTATTAACCGACCCTAAGGTAAAAACACCTGATGCAACACGGCACGGTAATTCGACAAAAACTGTCATCAAAACTTTGACATTTGATCGAGCTTGGCGTGCTTTATTTGGTCTTGGCTCTCCTGGGTGTTTTTTTTTTTTGGGGACGATTCGGATTCGACGTTATAACCATATACGCATGAATCGTCATCAGTCATCAGTGATAGACAGAAAGAATGCAGTATGATGTCCGTAACACGTCCTTAGTACCATTTCAAAAGATGGTTCATACAATGACATCAACGTTATGATCAAACGAAGAAAAACTATTCAAATATTTTCTTTTTTTAAAAGATTCGATTCTGTTCAAGAGTAAGTATGGTGAGCGTGTTATCTCAAGACATGGGCCAGTCGATTGGCCGCCTCGTTCGTGCAATTTAACGCCGATTGACTATTTTCTGTGGGGCTACGTTAAGTCATTGGTTTATGACAACATGCCGACGATGTTGGAAGAGCTCAGAACCAACATTGAACGCGAAATAGCGGCCGTTTCGGCCGAAATGTGTGGCCCAGTCGTTGAAAATTGGGTCCAACGAATCGACAGCTGCAAACGTGTCCGCTGTGGCCATATGAACGAAGTCGTGTTCCCTTCATAAATGTTTTGATTTTACTTCAAGCCAATAATAAAGTTTTTGAAATATCTTAAATGGTTTGCCTTTTATTTAAAGAAAAAAGTTGTCAAGTTGTTATTAGAAAACCCTATACAAAAAGAAGCAAACTCTCTTACTGCAGAGTTGACAAACTTGTCTTAGGCTTTTCGTGTTCATCGCATAACTTTATTTCTAGATACATCAACCGTAAATGCCCACCGAAAAAATACCCGAATCCTGATAATTACATCTTTGTTGCCATTCTGTATCCCACGTAGCTCTAAAAATCAGTTCACTTAGAAGCTTATGTTTCGACTCACTAAAAGTGACTTTGACGTTGAAATCAATCACTTGATTCCGGAAAGTAGCAAATGTAATCAATGCGAAGGTATGAGACTATTTCCACAGACAGCTCTAAAATAAACGAAGGTATTAGCGCAGGGGTCTTCTTTAAGAACCATTGTACAAATAAATCTTTCAGTCCAAATAAATACTGCACCAGTCGAATTCTCAGGAATTTATATGGTTTATGCTTGCCTCAATATTAGATATCGCAGCTACCAGATAACTAATTTGAATACCATACTTTTGAGAGTGATAAAAGACTTCATCGGATCTTTTAATGAGATAACTAAGCAGCAAAAGATAACATTCTGTTAGGTGCCGGGACACCCGGATATCTTAAGGGTTAGTATCGCGGATGAGCTGGCCAAGTTCGGACCCTGGAAACAAATTGTGACAGATTAAAAGACAGAAAGTCACCAACGACCTACGCTAAACGAATGATAAACTCTTATTATGTCGTTTATACGTTAAGGAATAAACAAAGCTCTGGAGAAAAGATATTTGTAAATATACAAAAAGTAAAGGGACACTCTGTATTTGGAAGACATGCGCAATGATTGGTTTTTCATATAGAATGAGCATGCATTAGAATTGAATTCCAAAAATCAAAAGAAGTTTTAAGTTTAAGCTGACTATCCCAAACCTCATCGACCCCTAAACGGTTTATTCTTCTGGTTTCAATCGATTTAATTTTATCGCCTTGTAACGTATCAGGTAAGAATTTTCTTTTGCCAAAGTTTAAACAATAAGTCTGCTCATTAAAGCACACTAAAAATAGCTTAGAAACGAATTAAATTATGAAGAACCATTTTCGTTATTTTTAAAGCGGAATTTCTGTTCAGAAATTCATCTTTCCGGAATATGTATTTCATTTAAACTTAGACTCCATGCATCTTAGCTACACACGAGCATCGTATCAAAGTGATTACATTCAACGAGAAGGCGATCAATTTTCGAGGTAACTCAATATGTCAAGTTAAGTGGAACCATTGGTAGAACACATTCCCGAATTAACCACGATTTAACTAGCTTAATCAAAAAACTTTTATGTATCTACCATACACCCAAACTGTTACATATACCTCTGTTCGTATTTGCTAACCAAACAGAATCATTATATCCTTGAACCATGAGAGAAGAAACTTTTAAATCCACCATTTCGAGTCAAGTCAAGCTAAGCCATCACACATCTTAACTAATAGCATCGTCTAACTTACAAACTTGGTTAAACTTCTAACAGTTTACCTATCCGTACCATCAACAACACCTGCAAAATCATGCAGTACATAACTTTTGGCTAACATTGTGTGCGCACCACAAGTGAGAATAATCCCCCACTTACACTCCCGACAGCCAGCAGTCATCTAATGAATCAATGGGTAATTCCAAACTTTTCATTAAACATGCTAACACGAACTTTTAACAAAGGTATGTATCTGCTTCTTTCCTTCGGTGTACGAACCTCGACTCTCTTCTCACGAGGGTATAAATTTCCTGCTGACTTGGAGCTACTTGTTTTTGAAATGTTTCCCAAATGTTCGTTTTCCTTTGTAAAGGGTTTTATGCAGTGCTTCTGGAATGCCTTTAGGCGTATTTGAATTTAAGTCGAAAGATACATTAAGTTTTGCTGACAGTTGGAATAACCAGGGGTTATCCAAGGAGTTGTTTGAAAATATGAAAAATAAGTCAAACTTCTGGGAAACTATTGGCCAACTGAATTGCTCAATGCGAAACCGTTAAAACTGTTTATTAAGCTGTTAGATTCAAACGGATGGGCATTTTCAGATTCATAAATTCTTCAATTGACTTACGAATAACGTGAAACTGGTCAAATGGTAGAGATTAACTCTAAAACAAAATTGACTTACTCAGATGTCATTTTGATGAAACTGTTCCCAGCCATTCCACATATAAAGGCAATGCGCTCCATAAGGATTATAAGGAAGATACCAAATCGTTGTCAGACAATCTTAACAGCCAATCAATCTGTCGTAACCTTAATATCATATACAGATACGTATAGTGCCCACAAAACAATGTCTCCCTAATGTTAAAGCCATTGTTAGCTACCACCAGCAAATATTGTCAAAATGTGCTCCATCAAATTGACAACAAGAATTCACTCGTTCTACTCGTTACAGTAAACATAGTATTCCCCAGGCAACGCAATAGTGCCCACTTAGGTGTCATAATACCATTCATTGAATATCCTGAATTACTTGTTTTATTTGTTGCTCTTCAGTGAATCCTCAGTGGATCGTCAGTGAGTGGCCAGGATTTCATATTAAATTTCACTTGAAGCACAGGAGCTCTACTAGGCAAGAGTTCTCGGAACTGCCTGCTTCATGCTTCCATTCTCTGTAGTAGCAACTAAAAGTAATCCCTTCCTTAACTATGGCGAATTCAGCAAATTCAATTTCCTTGGTGACCAGTGTTTCCCAATCTATCTGGGAGTCTGTCCGTCCGGTTATATCCCTATTGACATTTCTACTATGGTAATCGATCATTTTCAAATAAATTATGTCACTGACAAGGACATTGAATATTGAATCAGACACAGTTTGTTCAGAATGGTTCTACGAGTAGTTCTTAGTGAAACTGGTAGAAGGGTAGGAGAAGCCTAGAAGGGAGGGTTAAGTTGGACTTGGCAGTGGATTAGGGCTATAATTTTTACATTTGTAAGTGTGTCAGCGGAGAATCTTGTACCTTCAGAGAAATTGTGACGCACTGAATTCTAGAAAGTAAATTTCCTGTTCAACTTTAGATGATAGAAAATTGGAATTTACCCCTGTTCCACATAGTTCAGGCCGGGGGTAGAATACATTGATACAGTATGTGAGTGTTGGCGATGGGATATGCAATGATTTGTGACTATAATCTAGTGGGCTTCAATGCTAAATGGGTAGATTATAGGAAGTTGTTTACTAGTGTGTTGGCAGTAAAGTAGAACTTTGGTTTTCTTATGGGGCAATGCATGATATTTACTGAAATTTTGCCAACGTCAATAGAAATCAATAAGCATTGGAATTAGGTCATGGGTGAAGGGAAACAACCTGTAAATAGACATTTTTGGAATGACCTAAAATTAAAAATTGCTCCCAATGACAATGTAAACAATTTATTATGGTGGCTGAACAAGATTTTTTGAAATTTTAATTCTACTAAACGGCAGATGTATCCTTTCAATACTGTCAGCCTAATTTATTTCTACACAAATCGTCCTGTTGATGATATAGATTTTCAGATAGATATTGGTTCATGCAAACTGTGAATATACGATTATTTTTGTCTAGGAACTAACAAGAACGTAAAAGCTTTGGAAAGGATACCTTTTTTTACCCTTTAAGTCTGAAATGGAAAAGGTTCTTTATTGAAATCTTTTTCACTATTTTTGAATAAATTAAATTAAATTTCGTTAATATAATGGTTTTATTCTACTAGCGGTTAGGTCAATAGACATCATGTCAGTAACAACAAAGGACGTCATTATCTTAATGCATTTAAATGGGAAAGAACGTGTTGAAACTTTAACTCAGATTGGTGATCCACAAAGACTTATAACCCCCAGTTCTCACATTTCACATTTGCTCAGATTTACCTTCAATATCTCAAGTCTACTAATATGGTATATCCGTACCATAAAACAGAGGCCTACCTTGTTAAGCACAAAGGCCCCAAACAGCAAAAATGAAAATAGAGTATAGTTTTGGTGTGTAAGGGGTTTCACACCAGTATACGTCGACTACAAAGAATTTACTCTCACCCATTTATCTTCGTCAAATTTGCAACCAATTTTAATTGATGCAGGCATAAGCTACGAAACGAACGAAGAATAGAACAACTCCATCAGTCAGTCTTTTTTCCCTACGCTACCACTTAAGGCAGTTAGTGGGCTTATTAAATACTGTGATAACAGGAAAATGGAACTTATCGAATGATGTAAGGCTCATGTCGGGAATATGTATATTTTGGGCGATTGAAAATTCATCGTCAGATGAACTTCATACTGACATTATTTCCAACAATATTGGTTTTCGAACAACATTTGTAAAACAACAAGTAACTAACCTAACCTAACAGGTACGCTAAGGAAATTAAGTGTTGAAGAGTATTGTCGGTGGCTTCCATGTCATACCATAGGAACATAAAAGTGGCAAGTCATTGGCTTTGTTGAAGAGGAGGGAAATCCGAAAACTGCTAAATAAGGTTCTTACGAATAATTTTGAAAGGTTGCTTAGTTTTTCAAAGAACGCAGGAAATACCTGTTTCATTCTTAAGACCCTCTTCGCAGGTAGTAGATCGGAACCGACTTTCAACAAGCTCCTATCACAGAAGCTGCAAGAAGGCTAATTAACATAAGCCTACTCCAGACAAATTAGTCTGATTTTCTGCCGAAAATGACGAAAATGTGCTTTAAAATATGTTGGACAGAACTAAAGTCGATTCGATGAGAAGGAGTAGACATTGACCATTTCGTTGACATTGAGGGTGCCTTTATAGGCCCGAGATGGAGAGATCGATATCACTAATTTCTAAACAGATAACTAATACAAAGCCATGTGTAGGGGTGCACTCGCTCATCATCTAAGGTAACGAGAGAGCAAATGGAGGTGGTGTAGTGGTATATGCATAGACTCCTCAAGAAGAGTGTCGCAGGTTCGAATCCCTTGCGAAGCAATTCTCTGAAAAAGCCTTTTCATAGAATTTGTATGTAGTTATATGAAAATCCCGTCGGATTCAACTCTGACATGAAGACATAACACTGATGTTGAAGTGGTTACTGGCTGGTTTAAATGTAACAAACTAGCAACTAGCACGTGCTAAGACCAACTGGTTGAGGATGCACTGGCTCCAGTATGACCACCACCTCTGGAAAAATATGGAAACCTAATACATCTGAGTTTCAAACTACGTCACCACTGGAGAAAAGCGCCCTGGAGAAAAGCCAGTAAAAGGGTATTCATATCCCCTTGGTGCGCGTGCGGGATCAGCTATCATCCCAGATAGCTTTTGATTCACTCCTAAATTTACTGGCGCTCTCGAGATGTTAAAACTTTCAACCAAATCAACCACTTACTAGGCAGAATTTCTGTTGTGCACTTATCTTCTACAGGCCCCAACAATTTATGGAATCAGCATCGGGGATTCATCGAAAAGGTAGCCGGGACCATCGTAAAAGGTAAGAGAAAATGCACACCTTTGAGCGCTACAGTGCAAGCTTCAAGTTTGGCGGATGGATTCAAATTTGGAGCGCAGTTTCCTCGGAACAGTGAAAGAAACCAAGTCAGAGAAACATAGTGAACAAAAAACTTGAAGCCGGTAGAGAGAACAATACTGCAATAAGAGTGTTCGCTTCTAATTAATAAATATGTGGGATATTGTATTGAAGAGCTTATAGAAAGATTTTTTGAAATATTTTGAGAAAAAAGTCGTATCAATTTGGTGGGTCGGGAATACATCGCCTCTGAGATACAGAGGTTTTATGCAAAGCCTTACGCTGCCCTGTTTTGACTCCTATTTTAAATAACATCTTTCAAATTTATGCATGTACCATAACAAGTGGGATATTGTTTAGCTCGCAATTATGAGTACTTAATTTGTTTCAAAACAAATGTTGCTTCATTTAATACGTCAAAAGTTACTAAAGATCAAAGGCGATTTTTTTTAACTTAAAATTTCGATTTTGCCTTAATTTTTTTGGGAAAAATATGTCATTAACCCCCACTTTTTGCGAGTTTGAAACGTGTACCTTGTATTAACAAATGAAAGCCATGAAAAGCTTTTTCATCTCAAATCAGTAGTTTTCAAGATACGACCCAATTTATAAAAACGGGTAAAACATTAAATTAAAAATTTTAGAAAAAAAACCCGTTTTTCAAAAGGCTGTAACAATTTCTGTTCTTTCCAACTCTTCTCGGACTGTCGTAACTGCCTCACTCAATGTTTTTATTTCTGATGAGTAATTAAAGGTACATTGGGGTGAAGTCCAGAAAGAGAATGGGTCAACCCGTCCTATCAACGATACATACGATCTCACCACTCTTTAATTGCATGGCCATAGTTTGAAGGGGCAACTTCCTCTGGATACATAATGGCTGTGATTTGTTACAGCGGTATATCACTTAATAGTTCTCGTAATTTGTCTCGCAAAAATCGCAGGAAGAGACTCGAGTTCAACCGATAAAACCTGATCAGCTTGTAATCTAAAATGCCAGCCCGCAAAATAACGTTGAATTTTACTGAAAAGGTCTGAGTTTCATGGAATGGTGACTGCCTTCTGCATCGATATATCGATGTTGCCGAGCTTTGACTACAGAAACTCGGCTTACATCACTCTATACATGAGACCATTTACGGTACCGATGTTTTCTTCCTCATTTCGAAAAAAAATAACAACCATCTGATCGTCTGAGAAGATGATTTTTCGGCTAAAACCCGGATTTCCGGCCAATATTTCCAGCACCCAATCAGCTAACTCATGGCGTTGTCTATGGTCATCCGGCTTCAGTTCCTGTATCAGCATAATCTTATATGAATTTAGGCTGAAATACAAAACGAGTTGACTCTCTGGCGATGCCCAATCCAGCTGATCCGTACCAACTCTTTGACCTGAAAAAATTTGCGTTCGACAAATCCTGCATTCCAAGCAAATCCTGAAAAGACCAATGAATCTCAAGTCGATACACACTTATTATAAATATTTAATAGCACTTATCGTCTTGAGCTCTACATGGCAATGGCTTAAAACAGGATCACAACTAAGCTGATCTAGCTGTTGCGCATGATGCTGGAAAACAATCATCGAACTTATCAAACATGTGCCGGATTTCGGCAAGAATATGCGCTGTCATGGAATTTCTTCAATCTAGTGCTAGAACAAATAGTACGCAGGGCAGTTTTTAACGCAGATGGCACCGTTCACAACACAATAAATCTGCTCAGCTTCTATGGTATCGATAGTATTGCTCCTGTTATTTCAACCTACATGGATCCGAGTGATGCACGATAAGCGAGAAAGCGAAGCAGATATTAAAGACTTTCGAGAGAAAAATTTTGCACCGAATATTTAGACAACCCTCTATGATGTATCAAAAGTTGGTTGTATTCCAAAAAGCTAAATCACCTCGATTTAACCGCCAGTTTAGAATCAGCAAAAAAACCGAACATTCTTGTAAGCATCAAGCTTTCGCAGAGTCAGAGGGTTTGGTCTGGACTACTGAAAACATCGTGCCCAGGATCAATAAAATTGGAAGGTCGAAGTACCTCAAGTGTCAAAGAATCTCAAGCAGAAATTCTTCACTGGTCTTGAGGTGGTAAATCAGTTAGTAAAATTGAATATTGTTTTATCTCTTAAGAGATTTCGCCATAACAGAATAAAAAATAATAATTTCTTTTGTATGCCAGAATTTAATATTGAATGAATAAAAACAAATTTTACACTTTAGTTTACTCCACAAGAAAGCAAATTAATTAACGAAACCTCAATTACAATTCCCGAGAGAAAACAAAAAGTTATCTTCAAGACCCGTCAAATTTAAAATAATTCTCGGAAAATGGTAGAATAAGAATCAGTAAAAGCGCAGACAGTAAAAATAATAAAACAAAATAGAAATAAAATTGAGGGCAAAAGAAAAAACTGCTCATCTCTGCCCTAATTAAAGAGTAATCAAGAGTATCCTTTTGCCAAATATAATCTCTTCCTCCACAGTCATTGCGAAACCCAAGTTGGGACCAGGACACAGCGGCACACAGCACCAAAACCATCAAAAATTCAGATACATTATACGATGCAATGGCCTTTTCACTGACCCGCATACCCATTACTCACTGAGTGGGGCAAACTTTAACAGACACAAATGCTTTTGACAGATTTACTCCTTCGCTTTCCGCTCGCAAACCTCATGTCCGGAAAGTAGCATCTGAAATAGGCCTTTTTGTCCCCAATCCACTCACGGATACTAATTAAATGATTTAGTTTCTTTTGCCAATTTTATTTTATATCTTTTATTTATTTATTTATTTTTTCTTATTTTTCCACGTGTTACCCCTATCTGCATTCGACTAGATTCTCATAATTAAAATACAGCAACACTTATACACTCTGTGCGCGCGCTTTAATATTAATTCCTTAAAAAATTAGTTTTAATTAATATTAGAGATATGAGGTGGTTATCCCTTCACATTCCATGGCGCCTTTCATTCCATAGTCCGCAAATCGCATTAAGTGGGTGGCATGGTTACATTTATAATGGTGGCGGTTCTAATCAATTCCCATGTCCTTTATGGACAAACCTACAGCCCTGGCTCTTTTCTATCTTGTGTATAAATAAATGGAGTGCAAATGACGTAGTTAACTATGGCAAAATGTCACCTAGAGCGAATCGAAAACCAGGTGGAAGTTATACATGTTCCCTTTTTGAGCTGGTGCCAGTGTTGCCAGATTTCTTTCCAACTGAAAATATTAAAAAAAAAAAACCATAACAGTACGAAGTTGTTATACCATGAAGAGAGAAATACTACAACTTATTATTATTTTAAATTAAGGGCAATATAATATGCTCAAGTTCAAGAACACATTGTCCAACAGGTCTTATTAAAAGACATCATCAGAAGATCCTCGAAATTTTTATATATCTTGACCAAAGTCTGTGAGAAATAGAAAGCGAATTTTCATAACGAAATACCTACATGTGTTAAAAAGCCTTGTATTGTTAAGCTGAAGTAACTTGATAGTGAAAACCTTATATCTTCGTATCTTTTTGATGATCAATAATCTATGGTATGTTCCAAGTTATCTACGGTTTTCCCTCGATTTTCATTTTCAAGGTCAATCAAGAAGCAGAGTTCCCGCTTCACCAAATAATGATCAGTTGTTTATAAACATCATGTGCCAAATGAAATAACAACGAGATCCATTAAAATCGACTACGACGACGGCTGAGTGCAAACCCAGCCACCACCGGCTGCCTTTTACATCACCTCGATTCTAACTGAGATGCTTAAATCTGCAGTTATCCAACCGCCAATAAATCCTAGGTCATCATCTTCTCCACCACAACCCTCTTCGGAAATTATTGCTACTACAGCAACTTCTTAACCCATAATCTCACGATTCTAGTTTAATCAGTTTTTCTAGTTTTTTTTAATCAAAATTTAAATTTGATATTAGTAACCGCCGTAAAATCTTCACCAACACCGTCAAGGTAGATATCCCATTAAAATATGAATGCACATTCATCAACCTTGCTTTCGACGTCATCAATTCGAGTGAAATAACCATGGAAAAATAAAAACCGAATACAGGAATCAACGAATATGAAAAACCTCATCAGTATTGCTCATTTTAACTTTCTCTACGACAATACCGTAAGATTATTACGGTTAACAATGCCCTCGCACCCTTTTACACCTACATTTTTAAATGTCTCTCCGATCTGTTTCGTTTTTTACCCAGAAAGAATCCCTCATCTTCACCATCCTGGTATAAAGAGAACTAAGCTTTTGTATATTAGGTGCGCAACTAAAAGATGGCTTCAGTAGTAAGGGCTGGTCGATTTTGACATATCAAAAACGTCATAAACCAAGCTTAGACATATGGTTAATAAACCGTTTTGACATATTAGTGATTATTTTGGTGTCATATACTTTTGGTTGTGTGAAAATTACTGATTTTGTACCAAATAATCGTCATTTGCGGGAAATGTTGATTTTGTTCTTTCATTGCAAAAAAAAGGATGACTTTGCGAAATGCTGCTCTAAGTAAAACAACTTGCCGTGATTGGTTCTGTCGCTTCAAAGGCGGTCATTTCGATGTTGATGACTGTTCGTATGAAGAAAGTCCAAAAACCTTCGAAGACGCTGAATTGAAGGCATTGCTTGATGAGAATCCGTGCCAAATGCAAGAATAGCTTGCTTCAGCATTAGGAGCTACCCGCCAAGCCATTTCCAAGCGATTGCATTCGTTGGGAATGATTCAAAAACAAGGAACTTGTGTTCCTTCTGCCTTGAGCAACTGCTCCATCGGCAAAATTTACGTTGAGAAGGTTATGATATGTATTTGTTGGCAGCAGGTCGGTGTTATTTATTATGAACTGTTGAAACTAAGCGAAACCATCACTGGGGAATGGTATTAACTTCAATTGATGCGATTGAGCCGAGCACTGCGTGAAAAACGAACACAATACGAGGCACGAAAAAAGGGATTCTACTGCATGACTCTACTTCGGCATCACGTTGCCCAGCCCGTTAAAACTCACCTGGAAACACTCAAATGGGAAGTCCTACCCCACCCGCCATATTCCCCAGATATTGCGAAATCCGATTATTACTTGTTCAATTCGATGGCACATGGTCTGGCTGATCAGCAGTTCCGCTCATATAAAGACATCAAAAAATAGAAAAAAAAAATCATGGATAGCTTCCAAAGATAAACACTTTCACCTTAACGGTATTTTGGCTCAGCCGGAAAGGTGGGAACAAGTTGTAGCTAGCAATGGGTAATATTTTGATTGATTCATTTGTTACCATTTTTTCATAAAAAAGTTGCATTTTCATAAAAAGAAATCAGCGATAACTTAGTTATGCTCCTGTGCCGATTTCTTTTACTACCAGCCAACTTAAATAAATCTCTCTGTACTTTGACAAACTCCTTATGACAACTATTTAAACCAGATGGATCAAACACTCGTTTCCAACTCCAAACGATTTTTCAGTTCATCAAAACCAAAAGTAAATCAGATAACTATCCACTCTCGGGCGATCCCTAAATTATTGAAAAAATTTTCGCATTTTTTTTTAGCCAAGTGTTCGCAATCCATTCCCGAGAACCAGACCATTCTTACTTTTCCCACTTTAATAACTGCCCACAAACAACTTTTGGACTTGTGCCTATAACTTTAGAGCACGTTAAAGATAAAATAATGAACCTCAAAGATGATTATTGTGCTGAACCTGATGAACTTCTCCCTATATTTTAAAGAAGATATTTGAAATGCACCTAAGCTAACTTTTTACAGCGCTCTTTCAGCTCTCTATCACCAAGGAATTATTTTACTCAAATTGGAAAAGATCTTTTCTTATTCCCATATTTCCAACTATCGACCAATTGCAAAACTGTCCTACATACCTAAGCTTTTCGACAGCATTATTTATGACATAGTGCTTTTCCATTAAAAATCTATTGTTTCCCAAGGTCAGCAAGGATTTCTCAAATTTAGATCTATAACAACGAAATTCGTATCAAGCAGCTTACGTGCACCAGAATCTGAAAATGAAGTTGACGTGATTGCCACCGATTTCAGTAAAGTCTCTGATGGGATTTCTCATGGTATAATCTTTCTAAAATGAAAGGCTTCCAAAAAAGCTTTATAACGTGGGTTTAATCCTATTTAAATGAACGGCATTACTATATTCCATTTGGGTCCATGGTTTCTAACCCAAATAAAGTCTCCTCTGGTGTCATTCAAGGAAGAGACGTTGGTCCCTTATTATTTATTCTGACTATTGACTGCTATGATATTGATCGCACCATGAAAAATTCATATACGACCTTGATCAAAAAAATTAAAAAAATAAAAATAACCACCATGTGGCGCTTACATTGTTCCGATTTGAGTTCTGTTTTTTTCCTTAGGTTGGCACATCTGTTGTTGACATTCCCTCTAAATATTAGCGTCATAGCTTGACATTTGCAAAAGTTACGTAGCCAAGAGTACATCTACAATATCTATGTATGTGTTAAAGATTTTTAACAATTTTAGAAATAGATTTAAATTTGCAACAACGAACTTGTGTTAAATTTTGCATTAAAAATGGATTTCATGGTGCACGAATGTTGGAAATGTTGGAAAAATGTTTGGGTAACGATTATGTAAAGAAAACGGTCGTTTACCAGTGGCACGAGTGGTTCAAAAGTGGTCGTAAGTCAATCGAAGATGATGAACGCAGTGGCAGACCATCGACATCGAAAACCGACGAAAACATTGATGAAGTAAAAGAAATGCTGGTCAATAACCGCAAATTAACCATCAGAGAGATAGCGGAGGACTTGAACATTGCGTATGGATCCGTCCAAGACATTTTGGTCTTGGTTTGATTAATGATTTGGTTTTCCGCAGCAAAGTTGGTGCCAAAATACCTTAATTTCATGCAAAAAAGAGATCGTTTTGACTTCGCAAAAGAGATGATTTGCGAGGCTGAATTCGATTCCACATTCATCGAAAGGATCATTATTGGAGACGAGACGTGGACTTATGAGTATGACATGCAATCCAGACATAAGGCAAGTGAATGGCGTTTACTAAATGAGACGAGACCAAGAAAACACCGTGGTTTTCAGTCAAAAAAGAAGGCAATGCTCACGGTTTTCATGGATTATACAACGGTGTAGAAGGCTAGAAGGCCAGACAGTAAACAAATAGTATTATTTGGACTTAATGAGACGTTTGCGTGAATCAATTCGCCGAAAGAGACCAGAATTGTGGGCAGAAAACTCGTAGATTTTGCACCATGATAACGCACCGTCGCACAGTGTCATAATTATTCGTAATTTTTTGACGAAAAATGCAACAAATACCATCCAACAACCACCGAATTCACCTGATTTGGCTCTCTGTGACTGAAGCTCTGATGGACATACCGAAAATCGAATATAAAGAATGTTTCGAGGATTGGATCAAGCACTGGCATAAGTGTGTTGCAGTCGATGGGGATTACTTTAAAATATGGATTTAGAATATGGAATAAACTTGTATTTTTAATTTAATGAATAAATTCCGAATTTTTTTTTTTTTTTGGTCAGGCTGGTATATCTGTTTACGCAGATGATATGAAAATCTTTAGATACATATATGTTTATCACATTCAGACAGTCTACCACTGTAGTAAGATGTAAGCAGATTTTGTACTTGGTGTCAGAAGTATTTCCTTGTCAGGCTATAAATCACACTGATAATACCATATAATACAAAAAGTCAACTCTGCCCCTGGCTTCATCAATCGCTAGTCTAAGCAGTTTTCCAATTCCTATGTTTCAAAGCCCTTTATCTAACCTTTGTGAGGCCTCTTCTTGAACATACAAGCCAAGTTTGGTCACCCTACTACAAAACTCACATCCTCTGGATGAAAGCTACCCAAGGCAGGATTTTACGATTTGCTTTAATCGATTTATTAGTTGGTAAAATTGATTGCCCATTTTTACTTCCATTTATTTCTTTTAACACCAACCCACAGAATCTTAGATCTGTGCCACTTTTCCGGCTTAATCCTCACAGAACGAATTACGGATACCTGGATCCTAGACATTGGCTAGAATACTTCGCGAAGTTAACGATATTCTACCTCTCTTCGATTACCAATTCAACAAACTCTCCCTCAAGAACATTCTTATTTCCACTATGCCTCACGTCTTAACTTTTTTTAACCGTTCATGTACTGATAAGCCCAATAGAGCACTGGAATAAACAATCAAATGTGTTTGCTATACACGCGATGAGTTTATCATCAATTAGGTCTTTATGGCATTATTTTTCAACATTGGCATTCACCTAGTATTGTATATTTCGCGACTCTATCTAACGTAGTATGCATTTTTCACGCATGTAATCTGAGAACTGATATCTTGTGCATCTGAGTGCGATATAGAAAATTTTTTTAGCCTCTAACATGGTATGACATTGTGCAAAGTCGTATAAGCTCAGCAGGTATATCGAATTTAAACGTAATCTGTATAAAAGTGATACCTCATCGTACGTTTAATCAATTTGTTAAAACTTTCCACAAAATGTATCTTACAAGGCAAATGATGTCATGTAGAAATATTGATGAAAAATACATCGATCTTGGTGGTATCTGATGGAATATGAATAATCCAATGGAATAAGAAATCGTATGTGTATAAATAAAATACTACTTGACAGTTTTTTTTTTTAAATTTTCTCACCAGTAGACAGTTTGTCGTGTAGAAAAACGATGTCACATCCTATCCTATTCAACATTAACGCAACTGATTATGTGGTAATATGTCAATATCATCAGACGGCTTGATCTCTTATAAATTAGATCCTTTAATCGAGGTGAATAATATACTATTGCAACTGGACGTTAAATATTAACTTTCAGAAGTCTAATACGATTATATTTAAAAGGTTTTGTGGATACGGACAGCCACTTGATGGTCAAAATTCAGCTGGATGACATGGAGTCTGACTAAAATAATATCTACAATTTAATAAATTCAAATTCTATGGTCTGAGCCAAAGTTACGTTTACCCTTACAGAGACTGTTATATTGCACTCAAATGAGGTGTAACGCAATCTGCCACATGACTTTTCATCATAACCTACATAACCCTGACTCGATGGCACATTCTCAGATCAATGAGCAACTGTATTCCCCAAATGTATATTATATGGAAAATAAGTATCCTATCTTTCTAAAAACGACTAAAATGTCAAACCAGTGCTTATCCGCATGACAGATGTATCTAATGCCACAGAACGACTATTTGGACAGTTGTATTAGGAAGTCCATGTTTTATTGCAAGATAACTTCAACCTGATGATATGATAGTTATAAGCAGTGACTATGATCATTGTAGCCACCTTTAATAAGAGGGAGATTATTTGCCCACACTTCTGTCTACCGACCCCAATAAAAGTCTATTATTTTCATTCAACGACTGCTCTCAGGCTTTACAATTCCAATTTCATTTACACTAACCCTCGAAATCTGCAAGTATGTTGCCCCTGCCTCTTTTATCTACCAGTCCATCATGGCTCTAACGGACCAATCTCCCGTATGCTGCATATGATAAACTCCAACCTTTCCGTTTTCGCAGCACTCTCTTAAATTCAATTTCCTTCACCATTCCTAGCTGTAAGCTATTGTGACTCTTAACTTTTGTCATGCAGCCGTGCCTTCTGGCCCATTCTGCTCGTTTTTCTATCAAGGATGACCATTTGTTGTCGGTAGCGATCTGTATTTACGATTTTACCAGGTTTTAGGAGCTCGTGGTACACCACACCTTTCTGGTCCCACCAGACGCACAGTATTGTCTTCTTGCCGAATCGATCTGGTATTGCAGTCAAAGTTGATGGTTGTCCCCGATTAATCCGATTAACCCCTTTAAGATTCTGAAGATAAATCCATTTTTCATCGAGAGTAACAATTTGATGCGAAACTGATTTTTTATTGTGTCTTTGAAGCAAAATTTCAAAAGTGGTTTTCCGGTTTTGAATCTGTCTTTCATTCAATTCATGTAGCACCCATTTTCCAGACTTTCGGATCTTTCCCATAGCTTTTAAACGATCAGAAATTGTTTGTTGTGCAACATTTAACATATCTGCCATAAGTTTCTGACTCAAAGTGTCATATTCATTGAACACCGTTTGCAATTAGGCGCCTTCAAACTTTTTTGGTGGTCTTCCACGTTCTTCATTTCTCGCATCAAAATCGTTATCTCTGAACCGTTGAAACCATCTTTTGCATGTTGTTTTTGTGAGAGAGCATGATCACCATATGCCTCGACAAGCATTTGATGCGATGAAAAAGTATGACTTGATGTATACTAAATATGTTTGACAGGTGGCAAAGCAACCAAACAAAAAATTTAAGGCCCGTTTAAATAAATGATCCCTATCGAGACATTTGTATCTTGACGATCACCTCATACCGGTACACCTGGTATAGTGCGCACCTATGTTTCGAACAACAGCTCTCAACATTTGCGCTTATAGCCTTTAGTTGCGCACACCACTTAAGACGAGGTCTCTCTTCACCGCGAGGTCCTCCAGAGCAGATTCGAAGAAATTTCGGAACAATATATTGTTTTGATTCCGGTTCCTGCGCTCAACATCTTCTAGTCATCGGAACTGATGAATTCTAGCCCTTTTAACCAGGTCCATGTTCCTGTGCAGCTCATAAAGTTCGATGGCACTGGAAATCAGTTTCATATACTTCAAAAAAGTTCTTGCCTCTGCACCATACAGAAGGAATGAAAAAGAATCTTATGCAGTGCTTTTGTTTTTTTTTTTTTTTTTTTTTGTGAGAATGATTTATTTTTCAGGTATCTTCTCAGTCCAAAGTGGTTATTGATTAGTATTATATTGGTGGCTATTACATTATTATATTATTGGTGATTTTTGGCTTTATCTTTACAGTGATGGGTTTGTTCATATTTACTGTGGAGCCCCAGTAGACAAAGACTTTTACGTCCTCAAAGGTATATATTGCGGTTCTGACCCACCTTTCGAGCCGTTGTTGGATATCTTTTCTTGTAGAGAGTATATGCGTTTTTCAACCTTCAAAAACCGATCTTGAATTCCAAAATTTCGATGTCATCAATGTATGCTAACTATTGGACTGTGAAGTTCACATAATTGATTCAAGCATGATGTTTAAGAAGTCATACGATATCACGTCACCTTGCGAAATAGTTCGACATCAAATCAAATAATGTGGTTTTGTCAATACCGACTTTTAGGGCGCATTGAGCGTTTTTCATTATCATGCTGTACTCTGGCAGTGATGCCAAAACTTGGCATTGACCAATATAACATGTGCTTAAATGCTGCCTTAAAATAAATAGACATGTGACGGGTATCGATCCGCCGCAAGGCGAATATTTGATGAACTATCCAGGCCTAAAACCACACTGATAAAGACCTATGTTATGTATCTAATTTTATGATATAAGGTTTTAAGCTCTCACATATTAGATTAATAAATCTTGCATGATCCCCGTTGCTTAACATAATTGGGCAGGTACCCTGATCCGATCAATGAAGCTGGCCTTTAGTTGAGGTATTTCTATCAAGACTTTCTCTCGCTTAGATGGATGAAATTGTTGTCGATCATTATGAGCGATGATGCTTTTGACGTTGAATGTCTTCAAGCTCGTGATCAGTTCTCATCGTTATTTGTAGCCACGTCTTGTGTGCCTTCTGGTGAAATATAGCATATCAGTGTGGTTAGTTCACAATATCGCCACTTCCACTCTGTGTCTGATGCCAAAAGCATAGGACTTCTCGAAAGATTTTGGGACGTAAGATCAGAAAAGACTTTAACAGTCTTCCTTTTTCATAGTTGGGGTGCGCTCGAGAGACAAATTGTATCATAAAAATGTTTGCATACAGTTCCGGCGATTGCGATGATGAGCGTTTTACATTCAAATTTATTCGTCCAGGATACTCGAAAATTGGTGATCCAAACGTAGATCATAGTAAATGGTTGCCGATTTCTTGATCAGGTAGGTTCCTTGAATAAATAAATCGCTACAAAGTCGATAAACCTGTGTCCTATGTGCTGTCATAGATCTTCTCGTTTTCTAACTTAAAATCAATAAATAAAAGATGATCCTAACATCGTCCTCGAGACATTGCTCATATGCCTGGTGGAGAAGCTCGTGGGATCAGTCTTTGGCAAAGTCGTCTTTTTCCTCCGTGGGTTCGTAATGGTATACCATATAATGGGTGATTCATCGTAAGGTTTAATTTTCAATAGGCTTTTTTTGACTGATCATGCGTGACTCCTATTAAACTGCTTTATTACTTTTGTTCAGTATTGCTTGGCAAGTCCTCATAAAAAGACTGACATCACAACAGCGTCTCTAAATTGTTCAGCTGTATTCCGAAAATCAGCGTTCTGTAAGAAATGTTTTTCGTGCAATTCGAGGAACTTACGGTGCGCATAATCGACCTACTGAAACGACTGTTGCCAATACCATTCGCAAATTTGAGTCCTATTTTACATTGATGGATGATACTCGACCTGTTAGACCACATCCAGCACGTAGTGTAGAGACTATGGCAGCTATAGTAAGAGTGTACGCGAAGACCGTGACGAATCGATTCGTCGTCGTTCTCAGTAGCTTAGCTTGGCGTATTTGATTGAAGCCAGGCGACTTGAATTTGAGTCTTATTTTCAGTGACTGGGCTCTAGAAAAACTTAATGAAAATTCGGTGTTTTATTGTGAAATTTTGTTCAGTGATGAAGCTCATTTCTGGCTCAATGTATACGTCAATAAACGAAATTGCCTTATTTGGGCTGATGAGCAACCCGAAGAGTAAAAAGAGCCATTACATCCATTAAAAACAACGCTATGATGTGGTTTATGGGCTGGTGGAATCATTGGTCTATATTTTTTCAAAAAAGAGGCAAATCAGAATGTTACCGTCTATCGTAACTGTTATCGCGCCATATTAACGGACTATGTGCCTCCTGAAATTCAAGCACATGGTCTCGGTGAGGTCTGGTTTCACCAAGACGGCGTTAGAAGCCATACAGCGCGTGAAACAATGGACTTGTTGAGAAATCATTTAGTTGAGCACTTAATTTCACGCTTTCCTACTGTAATTTGGCCGTCTATATCGTGCGATATCAAACCTTTAGACTATTTTCCCTGGGGATGTGTAAAGTTTCAGGTCTTCAGGAATAAGCTAGCTATAATTGACGCTTTGGAAGTCAATATTACTCGTGTTATCCGCGAGATACTAGTCGCTAAGCTCGAACGAGTCGCTCAAAATTAAACCTTCCAAGTGGACCACCTCAGACGTAGTCATGGCCAATATTTACATGATATCATTTTTAAAGACTAAATGCCATGAATTGTTCTTTTAAGCATTAATAAAAATTTTAAGTTCACTTTCAAATTTATGTATTTTATTTTACATTATAATTCAAACTTTGCAATGAATCTCCCTTTATATCAGGCTTATGTTGACGAATTTAACATTAATGCTGACTGTAATCAGGCTTGCATCTATGAAGCCATTTATTGTATAAACCTTCCTAGATGACCAATCCGCATTCAAACAGGTGCTGCTTCTGATCTCTATACGAATTAATTTATTCGCACATCCTAGTTGGCAGAGATATCCGCTTTACAGTGGTTAAAGTCTCCGCTTTCTGTTCAGCTCTATTTGGACGTTACGGAGGTCATTAACACCAAGTCCATCCATATCAGAATCTGTTTGTTGTTCACAATATTAAGTGTTTTACGTGGCGGGGCAGTTAGTCTGAACGGCTAAATTATTCAGAGAATAATATGCGGTGCTGACTAGATGCCGAAAAAAAAAAACCCGGGGTTTCAAATTTTTGTTTACACAGCTATATATTTGCGTAGACTCAACATACTGCGGAATTGCGATGATAATTATCTGCAGCGACTTCTGCCTTCTTAATATTGATTTGGGACCAGCTATGACGAAGTTATCACCTTCAAACAACTTCTGTTAAATTTTACCCAGGTCGCATTTCAATTTTTTTTAAAATACTATAAGGGTCAACGTTAAAACTAAAAGATACTATCCAAGAAACCGGTAACTGAACTGAATAAGTAAATACAACGATTTATATAAAACCTAGATTTTCTACTTCTGTAGAAAACCCTTTATCCTTACTGAAGTTAATCTCAACACATACACACTAGAAGCATTAGAAGTTTGGTAAAGAGAAGAGCAGTTTCACCAGCGAATAAATATGCTCTTTGTGTAAGGTGCTTATGTGCGTTTTAAACAAGGAAACTAGGTAGTCATAGAATATATTTATTTTCTGCATGAAATATCGGCTACAAGGCCGAAATGGCAACACTGGTCTACTAAAATGAATGTTTTGTATGATTGAAATTTAATTGTAATTTGATTACCATAAAGGACCAGCAGTGCTTACCACTGTGGAAGGATGTGTGAAGCTTGGGCCTTACCTCTATATATTTGCCAGTAAAATTTGAATGATTTTACAATACATTCAGGAGTTCCAGCTGATAGGAAACAAACCCTCTGCCCATTATTTGAGGTTTAGTGAGAGGATTGTTGTTATTAATCAAGGGATTATAATTGTTTGTACTGTCAGCGGCGGGGCTTTGTTCATAGCTCTAACGAATGTGAATTTGTGATCTATATTATCTGTGTTTACCAATTTACTGACTCTTTTTCTTATTATAAACCAGACAGGCTGATTGGATGTTGAACAATGGATGGCAAAGTGTTCGTTTACGCTCCTTAATCCATGCTAGAATTAGATATCTTGTTTTTGGGAGTTCATGAATGAAGTAAATACTCGTATATAAATGCAAAATGTTATATTGGTTTAGGGGAAAAAATAATAAAACCGCCTCTGGTGTTTAAAGAATTTTTAGAGGTGAGCATCGGTTTACGTCAAAGAAAGAGATCAAATTTCTATTGTGCACACTTTTAAGATTAGGTACAGGTTTCAGGAAATGAATTACGGCAATGTAGACCTACAAGGGCTTACAAGGTTTGCTGAATTGCTGAGAGAAACAACAATATCTTATTGTACAGTACAGTTTGAAGCAATCTCCATGCTCAAGGACATCGTTTTCTTATAAATTGCTTATGTATGAGCAGGCAGGATTATTTTTCCCACTTCCGTTATAGAGGATTTAAAGAGTTATTTTAGCATTTTGGGAATTTCTTTCTAAACGTCCAGTAATAAATAGAAGGACTATTGCAAAAGCAGGGAAAGTTATAGAATGTACGATAAAAGGGGGAACAGCAGTCTTGGGTCAGGATAGTCTTTGTGTTGATGTGAAATAATAAAGAACAGTGATGTTCCCTCTGAAACTTTTAAGCTGGCATACATTTCAGTCAGGATATCCGATAAAAAAGGCAATTAAAAAATATTACCATATATACAACAGAGACAGTTATTATTGATGTTGTTTTGTTATATATGATAGATTTAATCGAGATATGTTGAAATTCCCACATCAAACGTGTGTAGCGTAGGAGGGGTTTCCACTGAATTGTCAAGTAAACAGTGTACTGAATGTGTACTCGTAATACTGGCTAATAATCAAAAGGTAAAGATACTTTGATTATTTACTTACTTACTTACTTAGGGGACTCCCAATTCGTGAAGAATCTCTACCTGAGACACTGCAGTCTTCCATCCTTTGCAATTACGGTGAGAGTATTTCTAGTTATCCAGACCAAGCGACCTGGCATCCGCAATGGCTTGGTCTTTAAAACAGAGGTTTGGTCTTCCTTGTCGTCTCTAACTTGGGGGCTCGGAACCGAAGATCCTCTTCACTGGAGCATTACTGTCCATTCGTTCGATGTGGCCGAGCCAATGTAGTCGACGTACATATTTTGGCTTTTTGAACTACATCCATGTCTTGATACAGGTCATAGAGTTCGCGGTTCAAGCATTGCACACATGATCAAAAATCCTTCGAAGAATTTTTCTTTCGAAGGAGCCCAGTATTATTTCTCCCTTCCTGCTTATCGTCCAGCACTCGGCATAATATTGTACATCATACAAGTCTTTTGCCAGACCAAAGTAGCAACGGTTTCCTATAGTAATTCTTCATCAGATCTTCATTGATTGATAGCATGTACATAGTATTGTCCTTGTTTACTTCAGGGCCAACAACAATATCGTCCGCATATCCCAGTAGATGAAAGGACCTGTTGAATATAGTGCATTGCATGCTAACACCTGCCCTGTGCACTATCTGCTCCAGAACAAGATTAAAAAAGTCGCATGACAGCGCATCTCCTTGTCGAAATCTGGTGCAAGTTTGAAATAGTTCAGAGGAGCTACTTCCAAATTGCACACTGCAGCGTTTTCCAGCGTCATGTAACACATTTGGATCAAATAAGCCGGAGCTACTGACGATGAAATAACACTATCATATGCGGCCTTAATGTCGATGAATAGATGATGGGTCTCGGCCTGAAATCCGTTGATCTTTTCCAGGATTTGTCTCAGTGTGGAAATTTTGGTTTAAAGTCGATCTGCCGGGCCGAAAGCCATGTTGGTACGTGCCGACTAGTGTGTTGAAAATAGTTTGAGAAGTTCACACTTTTATGTCAAATTAAGCAGGAATATGAATCTATAGTTCTTGCAAGACATGGGATTGCTTTTTTTGTAGATGGGGTTGATAGTCAAGTCATCGGGCATGCTTTCTTCCATCCATACTTGGTTGATGATTTGGTGCATGCGCCTAACCAAAGCATTGCCGTGTATTTGAAAAGCTCCGCAGGTAGGCCTGCGGTCTTGTTGGTTTAAAGCATCTTTATAACTTATTTTATACTGGGTGGTGGAACTGGTTCTTCATTGACTGGATATGGGTTCCCATCTTGCTCTATTACCCTCTCTACCTTTTTTCGATATTTTCTCTGGGGTGGCTGGTACCCTACAGTTGTTTCGGCTGCCTCCTTTATAATTTCGCGATACTGGCACTATTGGTTGTAATCACTGGTGGTGGGTAACTGCACAGTGGAGAGTTTCTCACTCAAGCCCTCTCTGTAAACTCTGACTACACTAGGTGTACTTAGTTGTCGGCGGTTCGACCTTATGGAGAATACCAGATAACTGTGTGGGTACTTAGCCTTGGAAACCTAGTGCTACTTATCACCGTGTTATAAGCTGCTGCAAAATCGATTAGTCGATAGCCGTTGTCTGTTGTTTTCCTTTCCGACTTTAGCATTGAAGTCCTTTTGTGGTCCATTCATATGGAACCACGTGATGAATCCACTCCAGAGGCAGTTTTAAGACCACTGCAGATGTTACGCTTGCGCTAATGATCTGCATCTCCTTCTGGAATGTCAGTCTCGTGCGGAAATTGAAAGAATAAGTAGGAGAGCGCTGCAAATTGTCTGCTTTCCTCACTTCTATTGTAGATGAATGAATGAATGAATGAGAAGCAGCAATAGCACGTGCCAAATATTCTAAAGATACGAAAAGATGCTTTCTAATGGCAGTTATCATGACAGATGTACAAATTACGCTACAATCCCTACCTAATGCGCTTTCTATATTAAGTTTCATTTTAAAGGCAACAAGGATTGTGGTCTGCCATAATAAATACAAGTGTAATAGATTAATCTGCACGAATTGCGAGAAATATTTAGCATAGACGATATGATTCTTTTTTACAGAAAAACAAATAACAAAAGTGACAAAAAGGCAAATATCTCATTTTTTGAACAATCACCTACAATTTCGCATAAGAATCTCCTTTTGAAATCCAAGTTATAGATAGCAGTAGCATGATGACTCATCTTATCTGCTACTCTTCCGAGAGGGGCTTACCAAGAGATGAGCTTTACAAAGGGTTGTAAAGGATAAGGAAATTATTATTCACAACAGTCATAATAGCCAACAATCTTCAACCAAAGAACAATTTGAAAACAATGACTCATCAAAGAATCCATGTACCTCATAGACGTACAAATATAGAAGAGCTTTTGGAATGTGTCTGCCATATGATAAACTCGTCTATTGCATCATAATGTTGACCTTAAACTACCACCACTTTATCGTTCACTTAGCAGCTTAAACTCATTCATTCGGCAATGAAACTGCGTCTTATGTCTTTAATCACTGCGCTATCATTAAAAGTTTTCTTTAACATAATCTCTCATATAATCCTTTCTGCAAGAATATTCCAGCCCTCCAGCATTTTTATTTCTGCTCCTGTTCAGCAAATATTCTTCCTATGGTTGTTGTTACCAAACATGTCAAAACGACTCCTCAATGTATTTGACGAGATTATGAGTTTAATTTTTCTACGTGGGTGTCGATGGGTGGCTTACAGGAAGCGAGGCAAACTTAGAATTTTTCCCTAAAGAAATTCAGTGCTTAATTGACATTTTGACCGTCGGGATTTTGAGTTGACTGGCTTCCTAAGGCTATGATGATGGCGATGATGGTCGTAAACAATTTTTTGCCTTATCTTCCTCTGCTTTTTCCTTTGGTCATTTCAAAGATATTTTTTGCTCATTTAATCGGATTATGCTTATACGAGTAGATACTTCTATACCGGTTTTCGTCTTGTGATGAAGGGGAAATGAAACGAAAAGATTTATGGCTAACTGATGTACGAAGAAGTAGTTATGCCTTTGCATGTATGAAAAGAATGATGAGTGAGTTCAAATAAAAATTCAAAAAAAAAACAGAATGTTTGATGTGAATTTTAATGGACAATTTTGGCGTTGAATGCGGAAGAAGATTAGACTTTTTGGCGAATCCTTGAAGAATCCTTTTTTCGCTTAATTTATTCTGGGCGTGAAGGCCAGTGTTGCTATCATGACTACTACATAAGCACGTGGTGCTTGTTGAAATGATTTATAATGGAATATATGTTCTTCCAAATTATATGAACCATGTTTGTTTGTTACCGGAAGAACTTCAGTTCCTTCTACGACTATTAAGTTTATTTGACATCTTTTTTCTTTTAATCTGGATAGAGAAATGTTCAGCACAAATGTATAGATTTAACGCCATTAACACATTTCAGTTGGTATTATGTGACTCATGTTGGGACAGACCTAATTTGATTTGCTTTTTTAAGGACAAAAACTTTTAGTATATTATATTATAGCTCGAAATGATTTTCAGGACTTACTGTAGGAAATGTTGCCATTAAAAAGGTTAAAACCATAACTGGAAGTGGTCAGTGAGCTTTATAGCTCAACTTTTGGTGCTTACGTGCTCCATTGAGTCTGGTTTTCTAGAAACCATTCACAGTAATAAAATATAAATGACTGAGTTTGCAATTTAAAATAAAATAAAAACCAATGCCGAATGCGCACGAATTGCGATGAACTTCGACTTGGGCATATATCTTTTCATCGGCATCTTAGGATAAGTTCTTTACTTAGTCTGCAACCAATATAATCTACAACCCTCCACCTTCTTCAGTGACTTAGGATTCGAATACCATAAATCGGATAGAGTTTTTTTCAAAACTAATCTTTTGGGTAATATTGAGCCTGAAAACTAGGACTCCAAATGTTTCTTTTATGGAGCCTTTCTCTCCACTTAGTCTATGGGAGCGAACCATACAAGTTTTTACTTGTATATCCTAATACATGTACTATAGTGTAGACTTAGCAAAGAAGTCTTGAGCTTGGGGCATCTAAGTGAACGTCTGAGTACAATTAAGCATCCGCTTAGTTCGCCAAAATATATACAAGAACACTCGACCAGACGTATGAGCAATTTCCTAACTATGACAATTAGATCTTCATTTCAAATTCAAGTCAGGAAATAAGAGTGATTTCTATCGAATTTACAAATCGAACTTACGTGCATTTCCCATACTTCAACATAAACAAAGGGGCCTGTGGGATCCCTGATCAAAAAAACAGTCAATCAGATTAATTAGATTGTAAACTATGGAAGGCATACCTGTAGTATTTTAGTTGTGTTTCAAGGGCCCAAGATCAGATCAATATCCGTAATAATTTATCGAGATCCAACGCTCCACAGAAGATCTGCGAGCAGATTTGACGTCAAACTGCTATAATGTAAGAGACTGATATGCTACTTTATTCCTCCTCTAAAAGACCCATCGAAAAATCCCAAAATATTTTATTTTTCCAGTAAAAAGCGTAGAAGAGAAGCCGTACTTAGGTTGTTTCATTAGGCTTCACCCTTATTATAGAGTTTTGGCAAGCTGCTATAAAACCAAAATTAATAAACCTAAGCATGAAGGGATAGACGTGCAAACACTAAACTATTTAAAGTGGGTGGGTGTGACTCAAGTAGTAGTGGACTGGCTTCCAAATCGGAAAGTGGTGACGATCAGAAACCAAGTGGGTTCAATACCCACCAGATATTCCACATACTGCCGATCTTGCAAACAAGATAGGAAGTTAACAATAACCCTAACTTACAACTAAGGGGTGATTCATCGAAAGGTTTGATTTTCAATAGGGTTTTTTTTTGACAGATCACGCGTGACTCCTATCAAACTGCTTTGTTATTTTTGTTCAGTATCGTTTCACAAGTCATCATGGGAATACTCACACTACAACAGCGTCTCCAAATTTTTCAGTTGTATTACGAAAATCAAAGTTCTGTGACAAATATTTTTCGTTCGATTCGAGAAACTTACAGTGCTCATAATCGACATACTGAAAACACTATTGCCAATACCAATCGCAAAATTGAGTCCCAGTTTACATAAGTGGATGATACTCGACCAGTAAGATCACATCCAGAACGTTGTGAAAAGACTATAGCAGCTGTAGCTTAAAGTGTACAAGAAGACCGTGACGAATCCATTCTTCGTCGTTCTCAGCAGGTTGGCTTGGTGTATTTTACGCGTACATAATTCAACTTGTGCAAGAATTGAAGCCAGGCGGCTTGAATTTGCGTCATATTTTCAGTAAATGGGCTCTGGAAAAACTCAATGAAAATCCGGTGTTTTATATTGAAATTTTGTTCAGTAATGAAGCCCATTTCTTGCTTAATAGGTACTTTAATAGACAAAATTGCCGTATTTGGGCTGATGCAATCCGAAGAGTACCAAGAGCTACCATTATATCCATTGTAATGGTGTAATCATTGGTCCATGTTTCTTCAAAAATGAGGCAAATCAGAATAGTGACCGTTATCGCATGTTAACGAATTATGTCCTTCCTGAAATTCAAGCACATGGTCTGGGTGAGGTTTGGTTTCAACAAGACGTCGCTACGAGCCATACAGCGCGTGAAACAATGGACTTCTTGAGAAATCATTTTGATGAGCATTTAATTTTACGTTTTACTACGGTAAATTTGCTGCGTAGATCCTACGATATAACACATTTGGACTATTTTCTCTGGGGATATGTAAAGTCTCGGGTCCTCAGGAATAAGCCAGCTATAACTGACGCTTTGGAAGCCAACATTACTCATATTATCCGCGAGGTACCAGTTGCTGTGCTTGAACGAGTCGCCCAAAATTGGACCTTCCGAATGGACCACCTCAGACATAGTAGTGGCCAACATTTACATGATATCATTTTCAAAACGTAAATGCCATGAATTTTAAATTCACTTTCAAATTTATGTATTTTATTTTCAATACATTATAAATCAAATCTCACTATGAAACACGCTTTATAAATAAAGTAAGTTATTCTGATTTCGTCCTGCATATTTTTCCTGATGCTACCTTGTAACTACCCTTATTTCTTTGCATTTGTATGACAGGTATGATCAAACAAGAGTTCTTTAAAGTTAATTTTTTATCTTTAAATAAGAAGCTTTTCATAGCACTGTTTAAATAAATTGAATAAGCCAGGATTATTTATCGGAAAAAGTTGATTAATTTGCCCTTTGGAGTATTAACATTTGGCCTTAGTTTAATAAACTCATTCCCTACCTTAGACGGTATGTCTGGTGCGTATTTAAAATTAATGGTACGCAAAAAAAGTACTGTGTCGGTAAAAATTCTCGTAAAAACTTCAATTTTGAGTTTTGAAAGAAAACCTTTAAGAGTTTTACAGACAAAGGTCTATGCTTTAAGGAAAAAAATAGTTCGCTTTGCAGCTGTTCCAAAAAGTATATTTATTTGTGACTATGAAGTTGAGCGTTTTTCAGGGAAAAACGAGGTGTTTCCACAACTATTTTAAGTATAATCTTCTTAAATCCTCTTTATTTTTGATAATAATCGTATTTTGTAGTTTGTACAGTTTGTTAAAAATGTGTAATAATTATTTATCCGTTGCTCTGCAATGGGTTCACAAATATCCGCGATAGTCGTCAAATATCGATCGATGGCAGAAAGGCCACTTTAACTTCGTCTTGTGGTCCATGGATCGTGTACAGAGAGCGCATCGAACTATTTTTTCAAACGTCGGACGTGATATCTTCGGAAGTGCCACCTGATCGATAGCCAATATAATTTCGATGTTTTTGCGGATGCCCATTCGCAGCGTTGTTGTTTCTTGTAAACGGTTCTGCAGTAACAGAGTGACAAGGTGTAAAGGAATTTGCTTCTGACTTTCTCTTCCAGATAGTTTTTGTTCTATCTTTTCTTCATGATGCATCGTATAACATGCATGAAAGAAGCAAATGTTAACTGCTGCTTGAGCATTCCAAAGAAAAAACTAAAGGCAAGCCTTTGTTCCCCGCGCGACACTATAAGAGTGACACAATTTGTCGAAAACATCTGTGCCTCCTTTAGTGTTTTTGTAGTGATTGATTATCTCGAGTTTCCCCGATCTGGCATCAATTTCCTGGCATCACCTTGTTAATGAAGATGTCACCAAAACAATTTTGTTCTTCTTTGGTGTCCAAGAGAGTAGTGCGATATGGTCATGAAAACACTATTTTGTATTTTTCTCGTCTCCTTCTATTTTCTGATCGATTGGGACTTCGCGTTTGTTCTTCTTGATAGTCCTGGCTATTTTCAGCTTATACGAGTTACCCAGCGCTTTTCAAATGAATGGCATCGAAGTGAACCAATTATCATAAGTTGCGCTACGATCCGTTCCATGAATCGAGATAATCCTTTCTCGACGGTTATTCTGCCCATATACGGAATAGAATTTATCAGGTAGAATATCTTTGCATTGTTCAATGTTATGACTTCGAAACCATATCGATCTGGCTTAATTTTTTTGTAAATATGAAAGCCACATTTTTCTCATCAACGGTGTAGTAATTGTGAGGTTTATAATTTGATTTGCATCTCTCGATAAACATGTTCCACAACTCTTCGATACGGGCGAAATTATGTATTTTCTTTTGGTCTCCGTGATTTATCATCGAACCAAATTAACTCCGATAAAAAATAAACCGTCTGTAAGGCATTGTAGCTCAATAAAAATTATAAACTTCGACATTTGCCCATAGGTCTCTGATGACGATATGATTCCATTTACAAATACCAGAATAGTAAATTAATCCAATGAAACCGTTTATTTCAATCAAATCCGTTGAATAAAGTCTTCCAAAATTCGAGAATGTCCTCGCAGAATAGAGCGTCGTTCGTTGGATGTAAAGTAAGAAAACAGATGTATAACATCCGGTAGGCAGAGGTTAACACGTTTGTGTATCCTTACCTAACAGCCACTCAAATGATTTTCTTTTCCACACGAAACTGTATTTTCGCCTTATAGTCGATGAAAGTCTTCCCCGCGCTTGCTGTAATGGCCTTTCTCGTCGATGCTCTGAGAACGAGCTTTGAACGTCTTTGGCCTCTGAAATCTTGCCACTTGAAGGTCTATCAATCTCCTCTTTTGATATTTCTTCGACGAAAACATCACTTTCGTTACTTGATGCACCGCCGAAATCGTATCTTTCCGGCTCCTCCTCTAGAAGCGCTTCCCCAATGATCCGCGGCCATAAATTATATGACATTGCTATATAAAACTTATATATCATGTTTACATTTGCTAACCTGTTGTGCAAGATGATTAAATTTACGTGGAAATAAAAACTAAAACACCCTAACGGTGCACACTAGCTGTTTATTTGACCCCACCTCGTTTGTATACGACTGATACGAATAGATTGAAGCGGAATTAGACTGACTATGTTCCTACTTTTAGGAGAGGGATGACGGTTCCTTAATATTAGGTACTTAATGCCGGGGAAGCTTACCTGTAAACACTCTTCAGGTAAGACAAATATTTTGGGTTTAGGCTGACTCCAGATGCATATTAAGGGTAAAAACTAAACATAGCACTGAGCAGTTACTAGAAGAATATCCCAGATCTAGACCAAGAACCCCTGCGAAAATCCTTTGATGAATATGCAGCCTAACAACTCGTCTAAAAGGCAGCGATATACTGTAAACTGTTATTACGGTCTCAAGCAATGACATTCAACCCTCCCGTCCACCTGACCAAGATGAAGAAAAAAAATAGCAACATATAATCTTAAGTAAAATCAGAGAAGAGCTTTCAAACCAATTTATCTCCATTACGTGACAGAAAACTTTTCCGTGCACCCAATCAAGATAAAGTCAAGACAGCAATTTCCAAGTTTTAGTCTAACAAAGCTGCTCAACCCGATGGCTTAACTGCCCGTCTGTTTAAGGCAGCAGATGATGACTGTCTATGGAGCGTACATCATAAACCATCGTGATAGACGAAAACATGCCCAACGATTGGAAATCCAGAGTTGTTTGTTCGATCTACGGCGAAATAAGTCTCTTCAACATCGCATATAATATCTCCTGTCTGCCGTTTTATGTGTAACTTATGAATCCCGGTTCGATTTGAATAACAAAAAAAAAAAAAAAAACAAGTTCCTGTTACGTTCTTTATGGTTCATTGCCATTAGCTTACTAACTAATTACGTTAAATTTTTTAGTTGCTAAACATGTTCATATCTTTATAAGCCATGAATGTATCTAACTGCGTCATTAAATGCTACTTGTAGCTTACGCTGGGACAGAGAGTTATTACACCTTTATACTACCTCAATATATGTGATAAGAGGTAAAACTAGAGTTTGAACTAGTTTTTGTCTAGTATTAGTTGGAGTAAAACTTGCTAATACACCCATATATTCGTCCTATAATATAATAAGTATGATCGTATCCTGACAATTCACAATTAATGACAAGACACAGACTAGTAACAATTTTAAGTTTATTGGCAGAGAAAAAGTAGGACATCTCGTAAGGTGCTAAGAGATAAATTTTTAATTTTTAAAAATAGGAATAACCTGACACTGATTTCGATTCAAAAGCAGTCCATTGTTTGCAGACCAAGAGGAAATAGTGGCAAGATCTTCATTAAGATTGCTTACCAGTTCAGCTATATATTTTTAGTAGGTTTTGCAGCATGTAAAACATCCGCGAGAAGATGTACAGAAAAGTGCTTAGAAAAATTAGGAAGATCATTGACGAATATATTTTATAGAAGAGAATCCGACCAAGAATTTATCCGTGCGTCACACCTTAATTTAATGGTAAAAGTGCTGAGGAGGAGTTACGTGTAACAATTCTCTGGAATCTGTCAGACAGAATACTGTCATCAAGGCCAAATAAATTTTTCAGATTTCAGCATAGCATTTTACTTACTTTATCAAAAGCCTCGAGCATGCAAAGAAGCATAACATAACCTTTATCGTGGGCCTGTGTTATTTCGTCATAAACGTTTACCATTGCAGATGTTGGATCAGCTGTTTAGCTATTAATTTCTCAAAGACTTTTGATAGACAGGATAATATGCTTAAACGAAGTGATGCAGTAGTTGAGAATATGGATTTAGTTAGATTTTATCATTGCAACAGTATTAATCACTTCATTTTCGGTCACAGTTTGCATTTTAAAGAGGTTTGCAGAGTGATTTAGCCTTTCAGAAAAATTAAAATTAAAATCTTCAGATATGCTTTCAAGGAAGAAACTATTTAAGAGGTCAGGATCAATCTGAGATTCAGCATTACATTTCCTACTAGAGATTCCTATTTAAAGTAGATTGTTCCAAAGCTTCTTCGGTTGTAAAGATGTATTTAGCATGATAGTTTCTTTTAGCATTTCGTATAATGAAAACAGATTTGTTTCGCAGTCAGTGCGACTGCGTAGTGGGATAGGTGCGACAGCACGGATCTTATTTCAATGCCTTATATTATTATTGTGGAAACTTGAAGATACCCACTTTTGGACATGTTGTGAGATATGTACCCTGTACGCCGAAAAGCCTTTATCACTAGTTTGATCCTATCAGTGTTGTTTTAGACCCGGAAATTCCACCCCAGATCAAATATTCACACTATGACAGATCTTGGAAAAAATCCGATGGTCATAAACCGATACACACCATAATCGATTTCAACGTCGTATTTGACAGCATGTAAAGAAACGAACTATGCAGAGGGATGCCTAGTTTTATGATAACTGCCAACATAATTCAAATATGAAAAATTAATGAACAAAATGCAACTATCCCGTCAAGGTCAGGGTGATTTGTTGTCATGCGGGTTTTCAACATCGTATTTAAAAAAATTATGGGAAACTCGCGGGACAACTTCAAAGTCACCACCTTTGACTCACAAATGCACCTGACAGAATAATATTATGGGAAGAACACAGCAAGCTGTCACTGAAGAGTTTGTGACATTTGAAAGTGAAGTGGCTAAGATGGATAGAGCGGTCGATGAAGGAAAAATAAAGCATATACTGTCTACAAATAGGGACACACAACATCGACACGTGGGGTAAAACGTCACGACAGGCAGCTAAAACTTTGAGGTAGTAAAATGAATTATATACCGCTGATCCGCTTTCAACTCAAACAGTGACATCAGCGCGATAACCTCGAATTCTGCTTAACAGTACGGAAGCTTGGACATTGACGAAAGAAGATAAAAAAAATCCTGGATGCTTTGAGAAGTAAGTATTGGGTATATATTTTAATTTATGCGGTTCTTTTTTTTCATAATTTGAACCTTTATTTAAGAAAAACATGTACAATAGCATTATTCAAAGTATTGCCTATCTGAAGTTATGACTTTTTCCCATCTTTCTGGCAATTCAGACAAGAATGAATCAAGCCAATTTTTGATATTCTGCTCTGATCTGAACCGTATTTCAGTGAGAGCGTTCTGCATCGACTTCCCATCCACTGTTTTCCAAATAGTTCTTAACCGGAATAGCAACGTGGGGTCGAGCGTTGTCATGATGGAAAATTATTGCCTCGTGTCTGGTCGCATATTCCGGGCGTTTTTCGGCTACTGCTCTCTTCAAATGGATTATTTGTGTTCGGTAGCGTTATTCATTGATGTTTTCACCTAGTTTAAGCACCTCATAATACAGGCCACCAAACACAGAGCATTACCTTCGCTCCATGGATATTCGGCTTTGCCGTTGATTTGGCTGGTTGGCCGGGTTTCACATATGATTTTTTGCTCTTGGGGTTGTCGTAATAGATCCATTTTTCATCACAAGGAAATATACGTTCCAGCAGCATTTCGGACATGGAAAACCGCCGTTCGATGTTTTTGGGCATGAGCTCATGTGGGACCCAATTTCCTTGTTTTGAATACATCCAGCTGCTTTTAGACGTTTTGAAATGGCTGCTTGAGTGACATCCAAAGATTCTGCGAGCTCTTCTTATGTTTGGCAACAATCTTTATAGAGTATTGCTTCCAGTTCTTCATCTTCAAACTTTTTTGGCTGCCCAGGACGTTCATCGTCTTCCAAGCCAAAATCACCACTTTTAAATCGTTCAAACTGCTTTTGGCACGTTCGCTCAGCTAGCGCATGTTCACCATAAACTTCCACCAAAATACGATGACTTTCGGCAGCACTTTTCTTCGTATTAAAGTAATGAAGAAGAACTCCCCGCAAAAACACTTTTTCAGGCACAAAGTTCGACATATTTGAGTGAAAAAAAATTATTGTTGCTTACGCTTCAAATGAATGACATATACTGAAATGACGTACAATGACAGTAGCTTTCCAACGCATGTTCCAATGGAATAATACAAGTTACGCCATCTCTTAGCAAACCGCACGAATTATAGACCCAATAATTCGGGTAATTTTCGGAGCAAACTGTATAGGCTGAACAATGAGGCTCCTTAGGTGGCGCACACAAGTGGAAGGAGACTTCAGTCAACATCGTGTGCAGGTAGCTGACAAAAGACCGCGCAAACTGAAGAGCCATGTTACCTGAGTCAATGAACCACACGGGAATGTTGCGCTATCTAAATAAGTATTAATTTCAATGTAAGTAAATAAGAAGACTTTTGCATGCTTTAGCAAATATGCGTACTTCTGCGCAGGTCACCCTTAGAAGCCATTTTCCTTCAGAAGACTGGTACATCGTCCAATATTGTCATAAATATCAATATTTTACAATGTCATATACCTTTGTCAAAAAAAAAAAAACCGCTTTCTTCGTATAATTCTAGGTCAGCTATAGTAACCCGCTGTGCAATGTTGTCATTTTTATTTCGTTGATCTTTAAGATTGAAAAATAAATTGGTAATTTGTAAGCTTAGCCTTTCTGCAGGGCTATAACGTCACCAAAAAAGGTGAAATCGTTTCAGATACATCGGTTTGTTAAACTACCTAAAGCTGTAAGAAGTGTTTCCATATGAAGAAGTAAAGGGCAGAGAGAAGACAAATTTCATTCAGAAGAAAAGGAAAATAGTCCTATGCACAACAGAAGAATTTATACAGAAGGAAGGGGAACAAGCATTTGATTTGAGGTTGAAATATCTACATCTAGATACAAGTGAAATAAAAAGTCATTCTACCTAATTTTTATCGAGGATCTAACCCTGAAATATTTAAGAATAAGATCCCAGCTCAACGTTCCAATACATTCCAAGTCTTAATTGGTAAGCCTTGTGAGACCTCGTGTCGTTAAATTGGCCAGATCCCATTTGCAGTTTCCTTTTTAAATCTTAATTATCGTTAAACTTTTTTTTAAGAAATGTAACTAAAACAACAGCTCAAAACTATTATCATTGCTTACCATTTTCCTCCATCGACTTGAATGCAGGTTTTTTTTTTTTTTTTTATGACTGAAACTCTCAATTGCCTTCCACATCGTGATGGTATTTTTATTGCTGCAATCCCGTGACAAATGTGTTTCCCATTAGACACAACGTTTTAGTTAAAATCATTTTCACGTTTTGTGCTCGGTTAGACCTTTGTTGGTCATAAAATCATTTCCATTCATCCACGATGGTTCCAATGACTTAAGTAGTGACAAGGTGGTATAAGAAAAAAAAAAATTTGAAAATAAGAAAAATCTTTAGCGACATTATAACCAGAGAATTAAGGGAGGGATTAAACCGATTAAAATCTAAATTGAGTGCAAAAGTATTTGCTCGACACTTAACAAGTTACACACATACACTTACCTACACACCACTTATCCAGAAAATTAATTGAAAAGTACCTTTTGTTTTAATTGGTCCCCTTTCAGTGCGGAAGCTAAACAGCTGCTGTCCCTAATCAAACTCGAATAAAACTTGGTTTCAAGAACATGCCATTCGGCATGCAGTCAAAAGCTCTAAATTAATCATTTTGGCGACCGAAAATTCTTCGGCTTTTGTTTAAATTGCGGCCAATTAAATTCGTTGCTGATACCACATAGAATAACATCGACGGAGTTCGGTATGATTCGGTAAGGGGTAGAAAAGCCAGCAACAGCGCCATCAACCCAATCCCAAGCCATTTCCATTTCAGACCGTCTAACTTAAGGACTAACGATAAATAACTCGGGGGTATTGATTCTTTCGATGGTTACCAGGGGGAATTCCACTTGTTTTATGACGTTTTATCCTTTGAAGAACTTGGTTCGGTTAGTAGACAGAGTAGAAGTTTGGTTTGCCATAACGATCTTATTCTCTCATTCACGGATAATTGATTAACGGTAAGTTATGAAAATCGCACGAAAGTTAAGGCAACGTTGCTGAACAAGTATCACAACGAAAATTCACCCTTTTTTTGTGTTGCCTAAGGACCTCACCCTCAAGAAACTTTCATTCGAAAGATGAGAATTTGTGTTTTTCGTGTACGATATTGTTTTACGCACTTACTATAGGGGGTGAAATGAATATTGGGTTCATGACTAATGTCTCCTTCAGCATATGAACGAAAGAAGCTAGAGAGTTGCAGGTGTTGAAATTTATTTGGTTTTCTTGTTTTCGCACTACAATAAATACGCAACGATACGCAACTCCTTACCATCCTGAGACTCCTTAAAAGAAAATTAGTTGTTTTACAGTTGAGTGGAAGTTAATTATTGTATGAAATCTTTACTTGAAGCTTGACACAGGCAAGCAGAAAGCAAAATAATATTTCGCCATCGAATCACAATATTTTTGAATCCAGAAAAATATCTTTCTGATCAAGAGTTGTTCAACTTATATCGCGACATATTTCACTCTGATTCGAGAAACACTTGCAAATTATATTAGTTCTTCCCAAAATCTCTAGTCAAAGTTGGAAATCATTAAAATGTGTTACTAACAATTTACGGAGCGGACCAGCTAGAAGTTTTCGAAGTAGAGTGCTAAAATCATATCAATCTATTCAATCTAATTCAAATATTGGGTACTGTTACTGTTATTATTGGGTAGCACAACCTCCATCACAATATCTATGATTTGTAAGTATACAAACGCTTTTGCTCCAACTATTGAAAATGTACAATGAAAACACTACCAAAGTCCTATAACGAATGTCGCTTGAGTTATACGTTCCGAGCTTCTACTCCTCCCGAAGACCGCCAGTGGGACATCCTTCCGACTACCCAATAGCGCTAAATACCTAGGTATCGTACCAATTAGTAACTGAAGGGCGCCAGAATTGCCTGAATTGCTTTCTACACCTGCAGTCGTATAATTGAAAGAAGATTGGCACCTAATCCCAAGACTATTCTCTGGATGTACACGTTTACTATCAGATCTATTTAATCCATAGTAGCTTAAAGTTCACAAATAAAATCAGCACCCTTAGGTTAGTGACAAAACAACAGGCAAGGTCATGGCGTCGATTTTTTGGGATGCGCGTGGGATAATTTTCATTGACTATCTAGAAAAAGGAAAAACTATCAACGGCCAGTATTATGCGAACTTATTGCAACGTTTCAGCGAAGAAATCAAACACAAACGGCCGCATTTGGCTAAGAAGAAAGTGTTGTTTCATCAAGACAATGCACCAGCTCACAAATGGCTAAGTGGTCAATGATTTTCCATCGATGAAGAAGTGACGTCGGCAGTTAGTAGCTATTTTGAGGAGCAAGAAAGGCGATTATGTTGAAAAATATATAATTTCTGGGACCGCCATCGTATAAATACTGTGGTGATTGCTACAAGAATCTTATAACAATTGCATCAAGGCTAAATTCGCTAACATAAGCGTAATATGCGCCCAAAAGACAAAGCCGACGCCAACAAAGAATCTTTATATGAGCTTCTTGACGAGACAAATGAGTAATGTCAAGGTAGAACATAACGTTAAAATCATACTAGGCGATTCTGCCAAAAACACATAAGCAGAAATAAAACGAAGAATTACTCTTGCCAATAGCTGCTTCTTTGGGTTTAGAAGACAATTAAGTGGGGCTAAGCAGCCTTTATATATGACCTTGATCATCCCCGTCCTACTTCAAGGCAAATAAGAAAGTCCATGCTTCATCGAAAGCCGATGAAGATATGATTATTAATATTGACCTAGTCAGAAAACTGTGTATCAGTCGTCTGAAATGGGACACGGACACCAATGCTCCGGCGTGCAGTTTATTCTAATCCAACCCGGAGGGACAACGCAGGAGAGGAAGACCTCATCCTAGTTGGGACGCACAAGTAGAAGGGGCCCTCAACGCACTTGGAGTACTCTGCTGAAGGCAGTTAGCTTAAGACCTGGCTAATTGAAGGACGCTGAGACTCCGAAGAAGTACTACGAAAAAATTTGACGTTGAAGGTCGGAAGGCCATGTTTAGAAAAGCATTTACATTCTATGTAAATCCTGTGATATCAGCATCAAGCAGAGAAGATCAGTGATGGCCAGTAAGCTATTAGAGATATCGCGTCTGTTATTGTGACTCCCTGCGACTACTTCAACCAAACTCTCGATGAAACAAGAGGACGATGATCGACAAAAACTTCGATATCGCTACTAAACGCTTAAGCGTTTGACGGAGATGACAGACTATCTGTAGAGTTTTTTTTTTAAGGCTGTTGTAATATATTTCATTTTGAGGACACACTACCTCATCTTTAAAATATGAAAATGTGTTCTGTGCTTTATAAAAGTCGGTAAAGACACCACAGAATTATTTGACTTGATGTCTAAGGGTTGACTTTTTTAACGTTAAACTTGAAACAATTGTGAAGAATTCTCAGGATAAAACCAAAGGCACAGTAGAACCAGCCGGCTGTCACTTGAGCGTTTGCAGTAATTGAAACGGACGGTAAACTCGAGTATTTAGTTGTAAATTAGGCTAACACAAAGTAAATCGTTTGCTTTGGCGTACCGTACTACTTCAAAAGAAAACTTTTATTTTTAAGTATACAAACAAGTTATATTTACAAACAACGCCAGAAGCGTAGAGATATAATGAAAAATCACTCTGGCGAATCGCTATTTCTTTGAACTACGAACTCAACTGACAAATTAGAAACGCGATTCGGAAGAGAAGACATAAAAAACTAACTGAATGGATTATACAGAGACAGATGTGGCAGAATACATCGGACATTTAGAACGAATAAATGTCCCCGCACTGGATAGAAGGTATCTTAGAATTCGTACTGGAGAGACAAGAAAAGGAACAGTACGTCTTTGATGGTACGCTCATGTGAAAACGAATCTCAGGAAATTTGGTATCTGCAAGTCAAGACGATAAGCGCAAGACCTCATTTAAAAAATAGAGTTGCTGGTTGTGGTCCATGTCCACTCCGGCCTGAAGTACGACACAATGTAGAAAAACGTTGACTTTTGCGAAAAATTTAAAATTAGCATAGAGAATATATTGAGCAGTGTTACGAGTTCTCTGCTGGTGCTGAAAGACATCACCATCAGTTTGTTCATAGAAGCTAAGTATTTGGATGCCATCCTGGATAGCAACCTTCCTTGGACTAATAATGTGACGTCGAAAGGCCTTAAAGTACTGTCGGTATTCTGTCAGAGTAAAGGAGCTCTCCGCAAAGCATGTTCATATCATGGACTGCACTCTCAGAACCATTTTGCACTCCAAGAGAAGTAGTTTATGGTGCAACGCGATCTAAAATTTTATTAACTTAGAGTGTCAAAGGTTTTTTGACGCTGGTTGTATGGACCTGTTGTCTAATGCAATACAAAATAGAAAATCGATTTTCACAATGTCACAATGGCATCAAATGAAATTAAATTGACGATAAAATCGTTAGGCAAAGCTCAAAGGAGAGTTTTCAGGTTCAGGAGCTGCGTTAGGACTGCTTTGTTACGATTTCGATTGACTGTTTTTAAATGACCAAATGAATGCTTCCCGACGTCTCTGGGAAATAGGTGCCGTCAGTGGGAAACACAGCAGGCTTTTTACTAGCGTCGTGAGGTTCTAGTTCTTTATCTAAGTGATTAATTTTTATCTTTTTCGAAATAAGCTCTCATTTACAAAAAACGAAAAAAACATATTTAAAAATTATAAAGTAAAAATCGGCAGAAATATTTGCATTCGTGGCATTTAGATTCATCTTTTTCAATATGTAGATACATGACCTTCAGGTGAAGTATGAACTTTCTCTGTTAAGTGTTTTCAAAAATATTATATTGTAATTTAAGTGGTATTCTGGTAAATACGGTGTGTTCAGCCTCCGCAAGCATTATTAGTATTATCTCTGCTGTAAGTTTATCAAAAAATTAATGTAGAAGTTAAATTTTTACATATCCAAAATATTTGTACTCAGGCCCACCCCCCTGTCAAATGCAAGTCATGTGCTTAAAACAAAAAAAACCTGACCCAAAGAACCTAATTATTGAGTATTGAATTCGAATTTGTTAATTTACAACCCTCAGTTCCCAAACTTAGGCCAGTTATATCACACAAAACAAAAACAACGACATGAACCAAAATCTCCACGTAGTACATAGAAGGTAGACTTCCATCGTTTCCATCCTGCTGAAAGAAGATTAATTGCTTTTAAGTCAGCATAAACGACTTCTGACCCACCCGCCCGACTAATGGCCGGTTTGGCCAGAGAATTGAGAGTCTGTTTTGTTAAAATCCCATTAGGACCGTCAAGAGAATTAGGTTTCCGTTCGTTTGTTTCCTGCATTTTTTTTTTTTTTCAACTCTGATTTTTTATCTCAAATCCGATCTGACCAACCAAATATAGGAAATTAAACGGCAATTGGACCCGGAAATCATGTTGTTCATTAATATCAATTAGCCGGAGTGGGATAATTAATCCTGGATAGAGACTTGGTGTTTTTTGTTTTATATGCCAGTCTGATTGTTTAGTGGATCACTGCTTTATTGTCAAATGGACTAGCACTTGATGGAGTATGAATTTTTCATGGTGGTTGCATCCTTAGCAGTGGGTAGAGTGGTTAATTTCTAGGGTCCTTCTGGGGGTACTTGGCATATTTCTAATAATAAATGGCGTCGAACTCCCATGCAGATGGGTATCCACTAACGGTTGTAAAATTTTAAATTGTTCAATTTGGGATGATTTAGGACTAGCTCTGGTTTAGGGCTGCGGTGGTTTTTCACTACCTCAAAATTTAGGATGGTGCATATGAATTAAGGTAGATAAAAATGGGAGTCCTTTGCTTATACTTAATTGCAATAAATTCAATTTTGAGATGAAGGAATGGTTACGGGTAACCTTTACTTAGATGTTGACAATAGAAACAGACTAAGTGAGTTAGTTTCTCCTTAACATAAGCATCCCAAATATACACACTTTTAGAAATAAGATTTAAATATTGTGTCTTACCTTTTCGGACTGATTTTCATCTTAAGTCTACGACACGTAATCTTAAAGATTCGCATTAAGGTTGAATTAGAGCATATCCTAATATATATCCGCAGCTTCAGCAAGGAAAGACCATTGCCTCGAAAGCAATTTCTTAGAGCCCTCCGAAGAAAATACGAGCAATATCCTAGACATACCGTAAAGACGTTAAATCATGCAATATTATTTAAAGGACATACATCTTTAGAAACTCTGGGTAGACATACCCAGCACGACAATACTTCCAATTACAGACGCTAATAACTTCTGTGATGATGCAGAATTCGATCTTAGCCAGCATATGGTGTCAACATTTCAATATTCACAAATGCACTCGGGTACACCGTGATCAGTTAAATGTAAGCCAGATTTTTCATATTGCTACCGATGTAAGTTAGTCTTCTTGCAAGTGGCCGATATTGACTTGGATCAGTTGCTACGACACCTGTTAAACATATTTATTGTAGTATGCACCAAGTTATTGAGCAAACTACATCGTATTTTTTCATCGTGTTGAAAATGTCGAATTTTGTACTATAAAATGATGACTTGCAGGAAGCATTAATTTTTTGTTGTCATTAGAACAAAGTGCTGCAGAGTCGCATTGAACGCTTGTCGAGGCATATGGTGATCATGCTCTGTTGAAAGCAACATGCAGAAGATGGTTTCAACAGTTCAGTGATAACAATTTTGATGTGAGAGATGAAGAACGTGGAAGACCAACAAAAAAGTTTGAAAGCGCCGAATTGCAAACAATGTTGGATGAAGGTGACACTTTGAGTCAGAAACAAATGGCAGAAATGTTAAATGTTGCACAACAAACAATTTCTGACCACTTAAAAGCTATGGGAAAGATCCAAAAGTCTAGAAAATGGGTGCCACATGAATTGAATGAAAGACAGATAGAAAACCGGAAAACCTCTTTTGAAATTTTGCTTCAAAGACACAATAAAAAATCAGTTTTACATTGAATAGTTACTGACAATGAAAAATGGATTTATTTTCAGAATCTTAAACGGAAGAAATCATGGGTTAATCCAGGACAACCATCAACTTCAACTGCAAAACCAGATCGATTCGGCAGGAAGACATTCCTGTGTGTCTGGTGGGACCAGAAAGTTGTGGTGTACCACGAACTCCTAAAACCTGATGGAACCGTTAATACAGATCACTACCGACAACAAATGATCAATTTGAACCATGCATTAATCGAAAAACCATCAGAATGGGCAGAAGTTTTATCAAGGGGTGATGAAAACCATCTATAAGCCCAAACTGAAGTCCGAAAAAAAGTTCAAGAAAAGCAAGTGGGATCACTCTCGGTGCTGACGATAGAGAAATATCATTTCTACAGGCTGTTGAACGCACGACCGTAAAATTGATTCCGCAGTTAGAGCAGCTACATAGCTTCAAACCGTACAAGTCTGCTGGAATAGGTGGTATAATACCTGCAGAACTACAAAGGTTCTCAGATATAATCCCGCCAACGCTAAAGAATGTCACGAGGAACTGCGTAGAAATGATCCACATCCCCTTGTCAGGGAGAAAAATGTTGTTTTCATTCCCAAAGCCGGAAAATGTTCTGATGTTGTCCCAAACGACCTCAAACCTATAAGTCTATCTTCTTTCCTTCTGACAACTCTAGAACGGCTGCTTGATGTCCATTTACGATCTAGAATTGATCCGAGACCTTTGTCTACGGCTCAACTTGCCTACTGTAAAGTAAAGTCACCAGATCATAGGACCAGATAGGATCAAATGATTCTACATTATATAGAGTACACAATGGTCGCATTCCTCAACATAGAGGGTGCCTTTAAAAATTTCGATACATTCGCAATCACGACTACGCTGTCAACTCAAAAGGTACGTGAGTCACTTGGGAAGTTGATTAGTCTTAAACTAAATAGCTAGTAACGCAGCTATTCATATTAAAGCTACCACTTAGTAAATAAATAATTTATCTGCCTGCGCTAATATAGGGATCCTTCCAGAGCAAATCGATAGCACTATACCCTAACATTGGTTTGACAAAGACTTTCGTGAAGACATCTGCAAGATGTTTTAATGGATGACAAGTGAATTCACTTCTATGCAGATGAAAGCGGTGTTGGTGGTGGTATTTTTTCAGATAAGCTTGATCTTAATATCTCCTTCTGGCTTCCAAATCACTGTAACGTATTTCAGACGGAAATTTTGGCGATTATATTGTAGAAGTCCAGTTCGGGCTGAAGAAAACGAGGTATCTTCAAGGGATATCCGAATCCTTTCGGATCTATGATAAAAACAAGTCGAACCTTAGTTGTGGTAGCATAAATATTAACAGTCTAGGGAGATGTTTCCAGTGAGTAAGAATCTTACACTACTATGAGCACGAGTATGCGGTTCTTTCAAGGTGAGAGATCTTTTAATATTTGGGAACAAAAAGAAATCGACGTAGCATGCTCTTGTGATTGTTTTTCTTTTCTCCAAAACATCAACGTGGATCACACCTCGCGCGCTCCAAAAAAAGGCGGTCATCACCTTTCCGGTCGAAGGCACGATCTTCGCCATCTTTGGAGCACGTTCACCGGGTAGAACACATTGTTTCGATTGCTCTTTGGTCTCTTATGTATACTAATGTATTCAAGTTTCATCGGCTTCGATTAAACAGGGCCAACCACGTCTTTAAAGTGGTCTCAGGATTACGCTTGTTCTCATGCCCAAAATCTAGTGCAGGATATGTCTTAAGAGTTCAGTTGAGATGTCTGCTATCTTAGCCAACTCGTGAATTTTAAGTCGGTAGCTCGCCAATACAAGATCATGGATTTTCTCCCCGGTTTCCTCTTTGGTAACTGTTGTTGGGCCACCGGCCACGGTGAAACTCTGCGAACCAATGGAAAACGGCTCTAGGGAAAGGTGAATGGTTCCCATACACATCATCGAGAATGGGATTGATTTTTTCGCAGGTCTTACCCTTCAAAAATAAGAATCGGATCACGGGGCGATATTTCTCTTTTTCTAATGTCGCAAAAACATTAACACGATGCTTTGAAATATGCGTCAAAACAAAACTGAGCGTCGGATTGTCCCAACATTTTGACAGACGGGCTAAAGGAGGTTATACTATATATTATATTATGCCACCTATTTTCCATTCCAAGTACTCATTAAACAGCCGTCGTTGTAATCCATTAAGGTACTTTTTTAGATAAAAATAAGTAAAGGAGTAAAGTATTTACACTAAAGCCGCACTCTTTACATATTCACACATTTTGAGAGAACTATTATAGAAAATATTTTAAAAGAACCGCTGATGGGTTACAGTAGATTCTCTACTTTACAACTGTTCGGAACAACATCTAATTCCAGTCTCAATTGGTTATTTAATTGAATTAATTGTTTTTTCCCTTTGACCTAAAGTGTTGCAGTCTACATACCGATAATTGATCCTTGCTTTTCGCTAACCTGTATCCTTCTATCATTGATACCTATTTATGTTATTGTTTTCCCAGAGGAACTTTCTCTCTGAGTTGCATTTCAGAACTGCATTTAAAACTTGCATCATACTGTGCAACTGAAGTAACTTTATGCACACCACATACATTTTGCAGCAACTCCGATTGTGATTTGACCTTTGTGTTGACTTATTGTATTATAGTGGCCTGGGCCATAAATTCCTTCATGCTCTTCATTCCCATTTAATCGATAGTGTACCTTACAGTTTACTAAAACAAGTATAAGGTATGTAAGACGAGATGTTTAGATTTCCTCTACCGATGTAAGAAAAGCTTACTCCCGTCTGTTGTGGCATCAATATCCAAGAATTTATGCCCACAACTGGATAGATTATTTCAACCAGTACATCAACGAAATTCCCAGTAGAATACCGCCCCTTCAAACCGTCAACCATAATACACCTTAACCTATAAATACTCATCAGTTTACACTCAAGCTCACTTTCCGATGCACATGTATCATGATACTTACCTTAGCCATACACCTTACTTATGGAACGGAATTTCCTTTGCCCGTGCTGTGTGCAAATATTTTCAATTAAAAGTACCACTTACAACCTTCAAAACCACCGAAAATTGGTTCTATTGCAGCCATTTTACCGGTTTTCCAATTAAATTTGTTTAGTATTAATTCTTTAGATTTTAATGAAATGATAATACTTCTGAAGTAAAGATCTAACCATAACAGACCTCAGTGAAATTAACCCTATATTTTTAGAAAAAACAGGTATTTGAATCCACTACAATTGTAATTGTAAACCGACGGAAGACGCGCTCTTACAGTTCTATTCGCAAATAGTGTCACACCTCGATGGGAAAAAATGTACGACTGGCTTATTTATTGACATTACCAATGCTACAATATAAACATGATCAATCACAATTTTTTTTTGAGAAAATTATAAAAAGCGGGATTTCGTGGTTTCATGCACTATTTTTTATCTTGAAAATAAGTTGCAAAGAGTGAAGATAGATGGTACAAGAAATTGGTTTCTTTTATGGCTTAAACAGTCATTTGATGTAAGTTGAAATCTAAATTTTTTGAGACACCAGCTTACTGAACATAATTTAGTAATACGCTACAAAACTAAGTTAATACTTATCTTCCTCAAACAATTTGAAAACAAGAAGGGGTTTTTGTACCCTTAAAATGTTCCTACACAGCACGGGTGAAGGAAATTTAGGGAGGAAGAAAAGGAAGAAAAGGTACCGACGTACATTGTTTTTAAATGTTTGTAAATTATAACGACCAGGAAACTCAGAGGTCGGCAGGGCATTCCATAAGCGAGTTGTACGGCTTAGGAAAGAATCACGATATTTTATAGTACATTCGAAAATGTGCTTGATGAGCATTCATATCGAGACGGGTGTTACGGTTAAAAGTGTGAATGGGCGAAATGCTACTGGCGATTTCAATGGAGCACTGGTGGTGGAAATAGCGACAAAACAAAGTGAGACAGGAGACATTACATCGATGTTGGAGGTTGTCAATTGATTGACTGATATTAGTATTACCAATGAGTTTTATCGCACAGTTTTGAAGCTTATCTAGCAGGAGCAGAGATGTTTTAGTAGCACCTGACCAGATGTAGGCATTGTACTCCAATTTTGGGCGGATGAATGGCTTATATATTGTGGCCAGATCAGAGGTGATAAAATATTTCTTATATCGCTTGAGGAAATCTAGACATTTCGCAGCATTTTTGGCGACATCGAATATGTGGTCATTCAAACGTAAGTTGTCACTTACACACATACCGAGAATGGAAAGTTTATCGGTTTCGACGATGCAAGTGCCATTCATGGATAATCGCTGAGTATTTGAATTTCGCTTTAATGACAGCATACAGCATTGAGTTTTGAAAGCATTAAATTCCACTCGGTTGATAGTTCCCCAATTGGTTATTATCGGTTAATATCGGAAGTTAATGAGCTTAATATACGCTACCGTTCCCGTTCTGCAACCGAAGTGCAGGGGCATGAGTCCATCAGCAAAGGAATAAATTGGATTAGAAGTACCAGACAATAGATCATTAATGAAAATTAAAAAGAGTGTCACAGACAGAACGGAGCCCTAGCACACACCAGCATTTATTTTGTGAATATCAGACTTGAAACCGTTCAAGATAACTTGGATTGAACGTTCCGAAAGGTAATTTCTAATCCATTTTCGACAAAAGAGCCTGATGCCAAACTCTGTCAAATGCCTTAGGAATATCAAATGCAACTATCTTGCTTTCACCAGGTTGACGTATGCTTTGATTCAACATGAAAACATGCCATCAAATCACCACGGGACCCCTTGTTGTTGGACGAAAGCCATATTGCCGGTCATTGAGAAGTTTTCGTGTTTCGAGATATTTCATGAGTTGACGATTAATCTGCGTTTCCATGATCTTGAAGAGAAGGGACGTAAGTGCAATGGGTCTATATGAGGAGAGAGAAGAAGATTCGCCTTTTTTAGGGACGGGCTGGACAAATGCGGTTTTCCATCTGCTCGGAAACAGTCCTAAAGAGTAGGATTGATGAAAAAGTGTAGGCGGGTACAAAGCACAATCTGGGAGTGTTGAGCTAGTCGCAAAGTGTGCAGCAAGCAGATTGGCCTTGTCCAAAGAGCTGAAAGCTGGAATGTCATTGTAAATGAGCATTGGGATGGAGGATGAGGCAGAATTTCTAACGATTTTTACTGCCTTTGGGACATTGCAGTATTTTTTGCCTCAGTTTTTGGTCGTTTTGGAATTTCACACGCTTGAGAAAGACGTTGTAGTCATTTCTGGCTCGTTTAAACTTTTTTCGATTTTCTTCTGTCGGGTTGGTCTTGTAGAGCCGAAAAAACAATCTAATCCTGACAGCCTCTTTACAGCTCGAGTCATATCATGCGTTTTCTTTTGGTTTGATACTTTTTAACCGATGAGGGATAAAGCATCTCATTCTAAAGAGAATTGTGTCTGTGATCATATCAGCAGCGGCATCTACGTCGTTATCGAGGAAACATAACGACCAGTTAAAATTCCTAAAGAAGCTACTAAGTCCGCTCCAATTGGCTTTCTTATATTGCCATACGGTTCTTTTAGGAATCTTTTCTCTAACTGTGTGGTGGGTGTACAAGAATTTAGTAGATATGACACAATGGTGCGAGGAGCCGAGAGGGAAGAGCACATCAACGCAGTACTTGCCAAGGTGAGAAGTAAAAAACAAGTCCAGGGTGTTGGCGGTAAGACTAGTATTCGTGTGGGCTCATTCACAAGCTGAGTTAAATTATTTTCCGCAGCGACGATCTCAACACACTATCCTTCGGGTGCTGTCTGTCTAGAATGTCGAAGCCAACCAGAATTGTGTATATTGAAATCGCCCGTAATCACATTTTTCATTTTAACCACATGAAATTGAATTCCGGGTTGGAACAGGGACTACTTTGTGGTGGAATTTGGTAGGCTACATCACTATGCACATAAATGGCGAGACCGCAATGGGGAAAGAATAGTGGCACTAGGTCGTAGTCAGGTAGCTTCAGATCAGAGTGATCTGAGAGGTTTGGGCGGGGATCTACCTGTGTTTCACTAAGTGCCAAAACAGCTGGTGGGTACAAACGTGGACGTACGCAGAAAAGTGATTACTTTTTAGCCCGCATATAATTACAGACAAACACAGCAAACACAAACACCGACGATACTAAGCAAGGCTACCTGAGTGTCCTAGATATAAACAGTCCACTTTCTATTGTTCATCTCGTTTCCCATATGCCTCTTTTTGTTATCATCTAACCTTTAGTGATAAATGTTTCCCAATAGAGAAAATAGGCAAATTTAAATATTTGGAGCTTACTCTTGATGCCAGGATAAATTTTACGAATCACTCTGATACTTTGAAAGGTATCTCCGACACAGCTTGCTTCATTTTTATTATTATTCGCATAACGTGTGCCCATTCAAGCCTTTAATGATCATTTATTATGGTTTTTTTCTATTCTAAGTTTCAATATGAAATTGCTTGTTGGGGTTGTGTGTTCCGTATAAAATACAACCAATGTTGATTTTAAAGAAATATGTCGTAAGAAGAATCTGCCCTAAATCTGGTAGAGATGCAAGCTTTGCTTTGTTTTGTTCCCTCATTGTCATTTGTATTATTTTAAGATGTTAAAAATAATCCTTATGAAGTCTGGCAATCTAAATTGCCTTTTTAGTTTCTAGTTATAATCTTCATGAAAACCTTTTAAACATTTCATCTGTATCCAATTTCCGTACCGCTGACTATTGCAATTTTTTTTTCTGTTTAGTCTTCCCGATGATTTGATCCAGTCCCTCAGTCAATCAGGACAATACCTTACGCGGAACATTCTTAAAATGCATAGAATGGAACCGTTTAGCTTTGATTATGATGCGTTAGAATCCCGTTTTTCTGATGTTTCGGCCTAATGTTTATATTCATACTTCCTTTCTTTTTTTACATATTTTACAGTTATTTTTTATTGTAGGTCGAACTAGGGTTTTCTCTATATGAGCCACTTCAACGTTTTTGAATACCAGGTCTATAAAGATCTCCAACACTAAGTCAGTCTAAGAAAAGAATTGAAAGCGGATGAGCCTTTAGTAAGGGCCAACGGTGGCACTCAGGGGTCCAAAAAGGGCCTGACACTCAGGTTGAGGATTGTACGTGGGGTTATTTGCCCAACCACGTGAAAAGGTAATTGTTACGTAGCGACCAATAGTCTCGAATAAGGACGGATTCATTGTTGACGACCCTGCGAAACGAACAAAGGACAATGACTTTCGGATCTGAACGTGGAATGTTCGGACTTTGAACAGACCTCGTGCAGTCAAACAATTAACGGACGCCCTAAAATTCTATAAAGCAAGTATCAACTCCATCCATAAAGTGCGGTGGGATGGGCCGGGCAAAATAAAGATAAAAAACTTTGATAATTACTAAGGTGATTGCTATAGGGAACATAAGTACGTAAGCGAATGCCTTAAAACAGTCCGTATCAAAGGTAAATTCGCTAGCATCAGCCTTGTATACGCTCACGACGAAACAGATGAAAAGGACGATGCTACCAAAAAAAGTTTCTTCGAGCTCGTCGGCAAAACCTACGAGAAATGTCCGATGTATGGCGATAAAATTGTCCTAGGCGAATAAAATGCTAAAATTGAAAATGAGGATATCTTAGGTAGCATAATCGGAAGACACAGCCTATATGACACCACGTCTGGAAACGGACTTAGGCTAATCGATTTCGCTGCGGGACGTAACGTTACTACGGCAAGTACATGGTTTCCTTACCTTCATATTCACAAGGGAACATGGCAGACACCAGATCAGCAAACTGTCAACCAGATTTATCATGTTGCAATTTAGATGTCCGAATATTCCGAGCGGCCAACATAGACTCGGATTCCTACCTGGTTGCAGCTAAGGTACGTCTACGGATATCTCAGATGCCACAACAACGTGGAAATAATATGAAGAGATTTAACATTAAACAGTTGCAATCGCAATAAGCCGTTAGATTCTTTGCCGATCGCGTATCCTTCAACAACTCCATAAGTCCTTTGCAGCCAGCATCAAGTACTCAAGACCATAAGCCTAGATGTCGAGAAGCTATCAGAAATACTGTAACTGACGTGTTGGGTTTCACAAGCCCACCACCACGAAAATCCTAGTTTGCCGGCAAAAACATGCATGCGAGGCGCGTGATTGAGGAAATAGAGAGGTGCTTCTCCAGGAATAATGTTCGGAAATTTTAATAAAAAGGTAAAAAAACTAGTCAGGGTAATTAGACCCGAACGGAAACCTGTAGAAACGAACAAGGAAATCTTTTAGTAGAGTCGAAGTCGCTAAATGGCGAAGACGAATCATATTCCGCTGTCGGGCAGAGCGAACCATTCAATAACGATGAAATTCATCATAGGGCCGGGTGGCCTATCCGCCGAACTATTTAAGGCAGTAGAAGATGACTTGGTAGAGAGCGTACACCAACTTATTTCCAAGATTTGGTCAGATGAATGTTTAGTTTTGGCATCCCTGCCAATCTCGTCCGCTTATACAGAATGACTATGGAGAAAGCTCGATGCTGCTCGTACAGCACACGAGGTACGATCTTTAAAAAGTCTGTTCAATTGCTTGCATACTCCGGCGATATTGATATTATTAGTAGAACACAGTGAGCTGTACCGTTGGCGAGTATAGGATATGAAGAGGCAAAAATACGGCTAGGTGTTAAAGAGGGCAAAAAAAAGTATATGTTGTCAACAAGAAGGGATACCTAACATCGACCAATCGGCCAGAATGTCACAATCGACAGCAGAAACTTTGTGGCAGTAAGGGACTGTCTATCTAGGCTCTGCTATCACATATAAAAACAATATCTCTTCAAAAATCAAACGAAGAATAACGCTTGCCAATCGCTGTTTCTTTGGGCTGAGAAGGTAAACAAATAACCAAGAAAACTCTGTATAAGCCTTGTAATTCCAATCCTGCTCAATGGTTCGGAAGCATAGATAAAGCAGATAAGATATCCTTGGTCGTTTCGAGAGAAAAATTATTCGTAAGATATTTGATCCCGTATGCATTGACGGATTCTGGAGCAGCTGTACAAAAATATCTAGCTGTTCAGGAAACTGCGCATTAGATGTTTAAAATGGCTGAAACATGTAGAGCGAATGAACATCAACGCTCCAGCCCACAGAATCAGGAGGGACAACGCGATAGAGGAAGTCCTAGATATAGATGGCGCGCGGAAGGGGACCTCAACCAACTTGGAGTGCGTAACTGGAGGTCATTAGCCAAAGACCGCGCTAATTTGAGAGGCTTATTAGTTGAGGCCTAAGTTCACCCCGGACTTTAGCGCCTTAATAAGTAAGTTAGTGGAGGAGATAAATATTTTCACAAAAATAAATGAAATAGAAACGAAAAAAAATTCTTTGTGTTAGCTGTCAAATTTCAGCACTAAGTATTCCATTCTATTGAGACTTTGCTTAGCAAATATTAACAAAATCGACAAATTTTTATTTAGTAAAAATTTGCATATAATTGTCTACACTGGTTACATAAAAATCTAAATCCCCAATTATCTAACATGTCTCTCAGTCTTACAAGTTGAATCTAAATAAGTTCACAGAATACTTACTTATTTAGATGCTGCCACAATTCGTGGTTTCCCTAAACCTCAACCAATATGCCTCTCCAGGCGGCCTGGTTGTTTGCTAGCTACTTCCAAGTATTTAAGGTCCCTTCTAGCTATCATTTGTTTTGTTGTGTTTTATCGTATACGTTGTCGAAGAAAGCTACGCTCAATTGCCTTCTGAGTCTGGAGAAGTAGCAATTGAGAGGAGTTTCTCTTCGAACAAATTCTGAAGTTGTTACTTATGTTATGAAGGCGGTCCCAGAAGTACCCGGCCTGGCCAAGACATGGCGGTAGTTGTTTGGAAATATCACTGTTATGCATATGTTTTTTAAGTTTGAAAGCGCCACGTTGTTTAGTATTTATTTGGAAGCCATCAATACTGAAAATTGTCAGTGAATAATCGAAATATTGCGAAATAATCAAGCAAAAACGGCCACATTTGGCTGAGAAGAAAGTGTTGTTTCATCAAGACAATGCATAAGCTCACAAATTCATTATTGCAATGGCCAACATTAATGAATTAAAGTTTAAATTGCTACCTCATGCACCCTATTCGACAGATTTAGCCTAAGTTAAGTCGGCAGTTAATGACTATTTTGAGGAGCAAGACAGTTCTTATTATAAAAAGGGTATCGAACTTTTTGATCATCGCTGGGAAAAATGTATATAATGTACAATATGTATAGAGATGAAAGGCGATTATGTTGAAAAATAAATAAATTTTTCTTCCAAAATGTTTGTGTTTTCTTTGTTGGGTCCGGACCGCCATCGTATGTTATGTTAACTTCGAAACATATGTTAGATAGAAAAAGTTCTGGAATACTAGGAGCTATGTCTGCATATTGTTACGTATTTTCCAAGTTGGCGATATTGCAAGCAGTTCATTATCGTCATCATTACCGCTTCTGATTTCAATATATTTGAAAGTAGATCGCAAGCAGATAAAGTCTGCTATATTTCATCTGCATTGGTAAGTGGTTGAATAGACTTTTGAAATACTGGGCCTCTGACTGCTTATGACTTTCGCACAGCAATCCCAAGTACGATGATGAAGAAATCGGATGATAGTGGATCGTTTTGTAAAACACATTTTTCACTGGGTGTCAAGTCAAGGGTGATGACACATCAATTCGATGTGCTCAAATTGTCAATTTATTTGTAGTTCAATTTGTAAAATACAATTGCTTTTGATACTACGACAGCTTCTACATAGATATACAGGGTGAGTTTTTTAACTTGAGACATTCAAATTACTCGAAAAATACGCGATATCGCGAAAAATGTTTTAGATAAAAGTCAAAAGATTTTGAAGGGGACATAAGATGGTGACCACGAGTTTGACCATGAGACATATTTTCAAAGTCAAACCAAGGTCACTTTTGATTTTTCAAATAATAATTCCTGATTTTCATTGCTTAGTCGTTTGTTTCTGGAGACCGGAAAACCCATACAAGATTCACGAAAAATCAATGCATCCCAAAAAGGTTTACTGTATGGTGCCGATCATGGATTGACGGCATCGCTGGCCCGTACTTTTTCAAAGATGAGACTGGAGATACAGTAGCAATTAATGAAAAACGTCACCGGAACATATTGACCGGCTATAGTTTTTTTTATTGGGTATGTAATTTAATTCGTGCGGTTTTTTTTTTCAAAATTTGAACGTTTATTTAAGAAAAACATGTACAATAGTATTATTCAAAGTGTTGCCCATCTAAAGCTATGAATTTTTCTCATCTTTCTGGCAATTTGTGGATCCCATCCCAAAAGAACTGCGCCGGCTTGACAGCCAAGAATGAATCAAGCAAATTTTTGATATTCCGCTCTGATGTGAACCGTGTTTCAGTGAGGGCGTTCTACATCGACCGAAACAAATGGTAGTCAGAAGAGGCAAGGTCTGGGATATAAGGCGTGTGGGGTAAGACTTCTCGTCCAATGTTTTCCAAATAGTTCTTAACCGGAATTAGCAACGTGGGGCCGAGCGTTGTCATGACTTTCGGCAGCAGTTTTCTTCATATTAAAGTAATGAAGAAGAACTCCCCGCAAAAACACTTTTTCAGGCACAAAGTTCGACATATTTGAGTGAAAAAAAAAAATATTGTTGCATACGCTTCAAATGAATGACATATACTGAAATGACGTACAATGACAGTAGCTTTCCAATGCATGTTCCAATGGAATAATAACAATGGAATAATATAAGTTACGCCATCTCTTAGCAAACCGCAAATTATAGACCCAATATAGTGTAATTAAATGAATTGTGTCTGGACGATCTATGGTTTCAACAGGATGGTGCTACCGCCCACACAAGCCATCAGTCAATCAATTTATTGAGTACGAAATTTAAGGATTGCATTATTTCGTTTAGAGAAGTGGATTAGGATCTAAGGTCATGCGATTTGACACCTTTAGATTTCGTCCTGTAGAACTATTTTTGGAGTAAGGTCTAGGCCCATAGTCCAGCGACAATTCAGGATTTCAAACAAAACATCCAAAGTGAAATTGCGGCCATTGACCAACTTATTTCTCAAAAAGTCATCCATAATGTTTTCCTTCAGATTATTTCTTGTTACAGAAGCCGTGGTGTTCACATGAACAATGTCGTATTCCATGCCTAATTGCCATAATCCAAATTTTATTAATCAAGAAAATTTAACATGGATTTCACAACAAATTTGTGTTTATATATTTTATTTTAATTTATATATAAGGTATGAGACTGAATGTAGAGTTGATTTGTCGTGGAGCCTGGTTATAAAGTAATGCCGAAGTAAGCCTACCATCGTTTTTAACACCTTGCTCTGCAAATCTGAAGCTTTTTTATGTGTGTTTTGGCTCAATCGTATGTTAAAACAGGTTGTTTTTGATATTGCTAACTTATTATGCATGCTAAACTTCGAAGGGTTTAATATGTTAAGAATAAGATTCACTCTTTATGCTGTGTTCGATACATATTTTTCAAAAGTAAGTTTCTTATAGAAAGTTACCCCTAAGTATCTATAGTCTTCAGACCGCTTAATGTTTGTCGATTTTAACTGTAGCTTCGTTTTGGGGAAGAAATTGCTGCTTTCTATGCCAACTAAGCCACTTATCTTGAGATTTTTCTGCTTGGTTTTTAATTTTCTATTTATTGTACAAATTTTGAAGCGAAATTAGTGTATCATGTACTAAGAGATTTGATAAGAACAGGGCTGTGTCATCAGATGTCGGACATAAAGATATTATACAAGATGGGATGCCAAACGGTATAACACATAATTTTCTACTTAGCTTCAAAAAGCCTTGCACGATTTTGGTGAGCGGAGCTGAAGAAGATTTACGGATAAGCTTATAAACAGTTTTTCATACCAAAAACTATCAAATGCTATCTCAATATCTAAACAGACCAATCCTGCTGATAATTTGACATTCAGATTTGTTTTTACATGTTGTAAGATTCTTAGGATTTAATGACATGTTGCGTGAGCATCTCTGTAATCCAACTATTCTTTAGGATAAATGTTTGTTTCGTCAATGTGTACAATGTTGTTTTTTCGATGTTTATCGTTTTTTTCGAATAGCTAACTTAAGCAACTTAAAAGACTAATAGGTCGATAACTATTAGGACTATTTCTGGCCTTTGCTTTTCTCCAATCGTTAGAAAAATAACATTTTTCTAAGCAAATGTTAAAGGGTAAATAATGCCTTTCCATGGTAAGTTTTTGATAAACCTGTTACTTATACCATCAAGACCACTTTTTAGACACTTTTATTAATTATTAAGACAAATAATTTGTTAGAACGAGTGGTTAGAATTGTTAAAGTCTGACAAATTATTTTTTATCCAAATTTCAGTTCCTTAAGATGAGCTAAGATTTCGTGATTGCGGCTGAAATTTTCCCCCAAAATGACTGCTTTCTCTTGTTGGATAAAATACAATTTGTCTTGGGTTACAAGTGTTGGAATATTAGATCCTTTCTTTTTAATAATTTCTGTAACTTTCCAAAATGGTTTCGAACCCTTGTCAAAAGTACTTAATCGGGTATTCCAATTTGTGTTTCGGAAAATAAGAATTTTATTTTTTATTTCGAAGTTTAACATCTTGATGTTTTCCCTTAAAATATCTAACCTAGGTCCCATCGACTTTCTTCTCTCACAGTTACGTAATCTAATCATTTTCAAACTATGGTATGTTCAGGGAGAGGATGCGTGTACGGTATTGTAATGTTGATATTAGGAATCGATATATCTGATGATGGAAATCTCTTCGAATGTTTCTACAAAAGGATCAACTTGAAATGAGAAACTTACTGATGACACATTTAATTGACATCTGTAAATTGAAAAATACGTAAAATTGATATATATATCAATTGACAACCAAAAAGTTGTAATGATTATTACAAAACAAAATGAAAAAAACCCACACAACGATTAATGTATTTCTCAAAATAGTTTCTACATAAACTCTAGTGACAAGAAAGATGACGAATCTGTTGCGCACATTCTGCCCAACTACCCTACTTTAGCAAGCATTGGAGTACTCAAGTCAATCATCAGTTTAGAAATGGATTGCTGACCTCGAAAAATATCTATGGTTCCAGGAGTAATAAGGAAATCGCCTTCCACTCTCTCCCATAACATAACACCGCAATAAGGACCACTTAAATACCAGTCCGACACGAATCAATACACTCGTCCACATATACACATATGTAGTCTAGAAATGTTTTTCAAATTTCGAACCAATCCAATAAATAGTTGGCCCAATGTGGGCTTATTTTAGTATGGATCCTTAGCAGTATTTAATGGCCTACGATCAAATATATAAATTGCAGAAACGTTATTGTTATAAATTTCCCAAACCAAGTTAGTCTTTTTCTATTAAGCTTGGCAATGAGTTCTATACAACCGAATCCTTTAAAGTTTTCAATTGACATATAAACGATATTCGTAAACCCAATGCATACGGTTTTATATTGCTACCGATGAACGAGCAATTTTGTTAACATAAATTAGTTCACGCATCCTTGAAAAGCTGTTAAGTCTTGTGGTATTGAAATAATTAACAGATTTTCAATAACCCTTCTCTGTTGTCTCCCAACCGATATTTCTTCGAATTCGATACCACAACGAACAAAATAAACTTTAAATAGGAGTAATTCAAAGAGTTTTGCCTTCCTTGTTTATTAATTTCTCGTAATTTTTGGCTAAAGGATTTAAAAATTTTATCTTAAGTGCTTTATTGAAAATTTGTACTTAAGAGTTGAATTTTTAATTTTCCACTGTGATTTAAATATAATCTTATGTGCGAGGAGGAAAGTTTTAAAGTATCCTGACTGCTAGATTGTGATAATAAATTGAAGACTAAATCCTAGTAGGAGATGATATAGAGACATATACTCATACACGAGTATACAATCGTAAAAAAGAGGTAAATAAGAGGTATTCAGCATTGTTCTAGGAAATTTATTGTTGTGCTTCCCTAGCTCAGACGTTTGGATAAATTTATGCACAACAACCTTCTTCTGCATGTAACTGGAAAAGTACTCAGGTGGAATATAGAAGAAGCTGCACGGGCGCAATTTGAAAACATTGTCGTCTCGTGATTCTTGCTTTATTCATTAACGTGCGTATATGCTTAATCACATTGTAAGTAATAAGTTGTTACTAGTCAATATCTTTCAATACTTACTAAATGTCCTAGTCACCCTCGCTGGGCTCTCATTTTTTGCTTTGTCTTAAAAAAGAATGACTGCGATAGAAATGCACACAAGTTCATCGATTGCAAAGCAATCCTAAAGAAGTCAGGCGATTCATGGAGATGCTTAACGACGGTCAAGACAATAACGTGGTCATCATTTTCTGCCGACCCGTGAAAGAAGTGTTTCCAATATCATGGAAGAATAAAAGATGTATTATGGTAGATTTAACTATGGACACGGTAATACTCAGGATAACCAAGGAAAAAAATGAGGAAGAACGCTTAATGATGACGGAAGTGCCTTTGCGCCATGGTAAGGCAGTTGGCACTTTGGTTACTTTCATCGGCACTCTCTACCACACAACGCAACTTTTGAATTTAACTTTAGGTTAAAGATTTATTTATCACCGAAAGTGGCTTTAATGTTTTTCAAAATACTCTCCATAAAGATCTATTCACAGTTGCATCGGTTTAAACCAATTTTTGAAGCACTTTTTCCACTCCAGATGAGGTAATTCCAAAACAGGCGTTTTGAACGCATCTACTGCTTTTGCAAGCGTCGAAAAACGTTGATCGCAATTTATTTTTTATGTGCTGGAATATAAGAAGTCACTAAGCAAAGATCTATGATTCGTAGCCTGTCGTCTTTTGAATTTTTTCAACATTTCTTTGGACCAATCGATATGAGTCTTATCTATGGTGATTGTAAAATGGTGCGGTATCCAACGCAAATAAATCTTTTTAATCGGCAAATGTTCATGCCATGTCAAATGTACGTAAACGGAACTAATGCTCAAGCATGCCTCAATTTCACTACAAGTTACAAGTTATAGAGTCGATGGTTTCTGGCACAACAACCGATTTGAATTCTGAAAATTACCGAAAACAGGTTACTCAGGATGATGCTTCAGCACCAAAAGTAAAAGCTATTTGATCCGCACACTTTTGTTAAATTATTCCAAGTTGAAAGTCATACCAAATCATCAGACGAAAATGTTCACTATTTACAATACCTAATCCCATTCTTTGGCTTTGATAAAGTTTTGAAGTCTTTGTAGAAAACGAAAAAAACATTTATATGGCAAAATATCCTGGGCACATGTACTCTTAAAAACTTAAATTCTTACGATGCTAATGTCTAACATAATACCGCAGAAGTAGTCTGACAGGTGATGTTTAGGAAACTAATTCTTCAAAATGTTCTCCTTCCTTGTAGACTGGACAAACCATGCTGAGATACCATGCATCGGACATTCTCTGACCATATCTTACAGTTGAGTTAGTGCAAGTTCCTAATCAGGCCATCTCCATGTACTTAAAATAGCTTAGAATAAAGCCGGAAGTTTTAATAGATTTTAGCTCCGAAATTGATATCCTCAATTCGTCTAGGTCAGGGGTACGAATTTATCTATAATTTTCATCCAGTGTAAGTGGCTACTACTGCTAGATACCGATATTTTTGTTTTCCAACCTAAGTTATGTAATAGGCTTAGCTAAGGGTATCTACAGATGGTCAATCTAAATTGTTAACATAATTAGCTAATTTTTAAGCATTCTTTTTCTAGCATTCAGGTTTTATTGAAGTGAGATTAATGGAGAAAGGTATTTTGATCGGCCTCGGCATTGTAGAATCCGCAGAGCTAATCTTTCTTTAATCTAGGCACCGACAGCGGCTCTATTGCTTGCTGTCCTGTGGAAAACAATTTGATCTATATTGTAAATGAAAATGCGCGAATACTTAACGCTGACAGTCATAACACCAACGCCCTGGAATCGCCTTGATCAGTACACCGCTCATCTTCGTAGGCTAGTTGGAGCATTATGTCATCTCAGCTAATTTCTTGAATATGTACCACACAGTTAGAAAAAAGATTCCTAAAAGAATCATATGGCAATACGAACCTTCTTCAGTTATGTTTCCTCAATAGCTATGTGAATGCCGATATGATCACAGATACTATTCTCTTTATAACGAGATCATTTATCCTTGATCGGATGAAGAGTATGAAACTAAAAAAAACGCGTATTGCACCACGAGCTGTAAAGAGGCTGTCAGGTTATAAAACTGAGGCACAATGTCCCAAAGGTAATATAAAATGTTGATCTTTCGCCAAAAATATTACAAATTCCGCCTCAACCTCCCTGACGCTCTTTGGAGGCCAATCTGCTTGCTGCATACTTTGCGGCCAGATCAACACTTCCAAATTGTACTTTGTCTGCGCCTACGCTTGAGTTTCTCGAATTTTCAATTGTATTTTGGTACTTAAAGGTCCTAACAATCACAAATCCATTGGTTCAGATGGTATATCTCCCCTTCTTCTGAAGAGATGTTCTTGCCATCTGATAAAAACACTGGGTAAGCTTTTTCATCAATTCTACATCTTAGGACTCTTTTCGAGCAGATAGCTATAAAGACGAAACTTCTTCTCCCTCTCTTCCTGCAGACCCATCGCACTTAAACGTTCCTTCCTACCAAGGTCATAAAAACGCTGATATTCCGTCAGCTCATGAAATATCTCGAAATACGAAAACTTTTCAATGAAAGGCATTATGGTTCTTGTAGCAACAGGTTTGATGGAATGTCTCACCGAAAAGTGGAACCAATCATCATTAATCTGGGGAAAATAAGATAGTTGCACTTGATATTTCCAACGCGTTTAGCAGAATTTAGCATCAAGCTGTTTTTTTTGCAAATGCGTCGGAACCTGTCGGAACGTTCAATTCAAGTTGTCTTGAATGGTTTCAAGTCTGATATACACAAAATAAATTTTGGAGAGCCCTTGGACTCCGTTCTGTTGCCGATATTACCGTTAATCTTTATTAATGATCTATTGTCTGCAACTTCTACTGTAATATATTCCCTTGCTGACAACAGTACTTTCTGCTGAACCACCAACAGAGTGAAATTTAATGCCTCCAAAACCACATATTCGGTCTCTCCAAAAATGTTGCAAAATATCTAGACCTCCCTAAAAAATGTAAAGATTATTTTACCCCTCTAATCCGGGCTCAATTTATAAACAGTTTATCTGACCAAAATTGGAGCACAATGACCATATCTGGTCACTAAACTAAAACCTGCTACTAAAACCTCTCTGCACCTGCTAGATTCAAAACTATGTGATAAAACTCATAGGTGATTCCAATATCACCCAGACAGTTAACAACATCGAAAACGGACGAAATATCTCCTCTCAGCTTGTTTTAAAGCCATTTTCGCCACCAGTGCTCCAGTTAAATTGCTAGCAGCATTTCGCTCCTTCTACCGTTATCGGTAGCACCCATCTTGCTATGAATACTCATAAGTTTACTCTCAAGCCCACTTTCGGGCGTACATTGAAATATAGTGATTCTTCCTTAAGCCAAGCTCTTTATTTCTTAGTCATTGTAATCTTCAAATATTCAAAACCAACGGTCATCGGTATTTATCTTTCTTTCCTCCCTAGCTTTCTTTCGCCCGCTCTGTGTTCAAACATTTAAAGGGCATCAAAAACCCCTTGAGCCCGCACTAATTATAAAAAAAAAAACAAAAAAACAGATCAGGAGCAACCTATATGGTGGCTCGTTGACAACGTTCCCATATTTACTTTGTATGGTGGCTAAGATTTTAAATGGATAAACATAAATACGATCGGCAAATACTCTAGGGGTCTCTTATGATAACTGCAAGAAGGTTACGATCCTAGTCGATGGCTCTTCAGAAAGTTCGAACATGTAGGATGTTTAATGATTCCCTGGCATCGAGGTCAATCGGAATGGTATCAATCCAGCTGGCGGTTGACTGATCTGAGCCAAGATCCTTCATAGATGTTGGGGTGTGGGTACGAAAAAGTTCCACCCCAATTTAAATTCTAAGAACCCCCAATTCATTATTAAACGCGGTGTCATGCAGGCAACATTTTTTAATAAACCGGTACGGCTTCCGTATATGGTCTTGCGTTAGCATCTCTTAGCGCAGTTCTGGTGTCTTAACTGAGGCACTGGATACCATATGTTCGGTCAAAGAGGTAATATAAAACGTTTTTGATGCCATCACCATTATGATATGGAGACGCACGAGTGCAAATCAAGCTTAAATTTCCAACTTTGATCTTGATGATGATTGCTATGAGTGCTTCGATTCTATGCCGAAAGCTTAGCACTTCTTTCCTAAGTCCCCCTTGAATAACAGATCCACACCGAACTAAGGGTCGTTTTTCTACCTTGTAGTATCCACATTAACATCTAAAGTTTTTCATTCGATTTTTTCTCGGCCTATGCTATCGCACTTCTTGGATTGCAGTTATATTTTCGGTACAGCAGTCCTCAGCCTCGCCGAGTTTTGCAACAGCAATTGGTCTGTTAAATTCCTAACACTCCAGGTATAAAGCCAACATTCGTTGTTCTTCAAAGGTTTGGTAGGGTCAATAGGATTATATTATATCATCACCATAATCGAGGCTGTAGATTGTCTTTGAACTCTCTTGTTTTGTGCACGGTCGGAAGGTTACCCTTACGCGTGAACCCTAACTTGAGGGTAAGATCTTAAATAAAAGCACTTAGCAAAGGTTTAGTGCCAGCACCCTTGCTGAGGGTGCTGAGAGTCGCCATTGAACTATTCAGGGTTCACACACCGCCATCTCTACTCCAGGTTCTCAACCCAACCATTGAACTGCCTTCAGACTAGGTCTCCCAATACTTCGAAGAAGCTCTAAGGCGAGGTGTGAACCCACTAGCTGAAACTGTGTGATTTTGCAGTTGTAAGTCAAATTTTGTTGGCTAGCGCTAGTGTTTCTATAATTCATCAAAGAAGAGGCGATAAATCTCTCAAATATACTTGCCACGATGATTGGGATGTGGTTGATCATTACAGTGGGGCATATATGCCGCCATTAATTAGTATAGAAGATTCTTTCGCCGCCGTCCTGATGAAAGAAAGATGGCCTGTGCTAACAACCTTGCAGCGCAGCTCTATTTTGACCGAATGGACTTCCATATTTCCACAATTTAACTCCTAACCCAAACTAACAACATATATATAGAACAGATACTGGCAACTTCCTTACCATTATTTCCATATTGTGGCACTTGTTCATTGGAGTTGTAATTCAATCGTCAATCGCACAACAATTTGGTCCACTTCGCAATTTCTGTACTTTTTCTTTGCTATTATTTGCATTCCGGGCAAATAACTTTCGAAGCTCCAAATTAACATTTTTACAAAATTGAATCCAACAGATCATCGTATTTTGTTCCCAATTATGTCCATTCCCCCTCGCTTCCTAATACCATATTCATGAACTCAAGTCGCCGGGTTTTCCAATGATTTTGTATGCTCTTTCTATTTGAGAGGAATTCGGCTAAAATGAATAATTCGTCCTAAAAAGAAAAAGTCATTCATGCATCTATACGAATCTTTTATCCAATATCCTTAAGGCAACTAGGTTCAGTTGTCGTCATCATCGTACCCGTTGTCGTCTTTGTATTTAGAGTTTCAATGTAGTTGGCGGAGGAATCTATGAATCAAAAAAAAAAAAAAAAAAAAAAAAAATCAAATAAGAAACCCAAAAGACATCTCCTTAAGCTCATTACAACGTTGACAAAATGAGGTCGATCTGACGATGGTGTTTGGCTCTCAGAATGCTCCCGCTTCAAAGGGAAGCTGAAATGCAGTGCAAGGAACCACTGTAGTTTATATGAAGGAGCTTCCATTTGCATTAAAATTCATTTTGCCTGGTGGTCGATGGTCGTGCTTTCTTTCATTTTTTTTTTTTCTTTTGATCTTGTCTCTGCATTGACTTCCATCGGATTGTAGGACTTGACATCCTTTTTGGTTTAATTTTTTTTCTTTTTAGTTGTAGTTTTACTCTCCTCCCTGTTGTTGGGGTGTATTTCAACTGCCACTTCTAAAATGCATATGTAATCCACTTTTTTTTCTGGGTTAAAAGATGTCGTTCGTCTCATCGAGTCGTTGGTCGGAAGTGTCCGCCATTGAGCATAGTGTAGTCGTTCTGCTACTAATGGCTTCTGTCGGTTTTCGGTCAAATAGCCTTAAGTGATGAATCAATATAATGAGCTGCTACTACTGCTTAACGGTGTTTTTTTTTTTATTTATTTATTTTTTTTCTTTCGCGTTGCTTAAGCTCTGTGTAGTTCTCGAGGAGAAACCAAGAGGGTGGAAAATCTGTGTAGCTGTGTGCTAATTTGGGCGGGTTTTTTTTTACTTCTCTGTCACTTTAGGGGTTGATGAGCTTTCTTGTTTTCTTGTTTTATGCCGTTTTTGAACCAGAACTCAGGAGACTAAAAGAACACCAGAAGGAAAAGAGTATATTCTAGTAGTGGTAATGGTGATGGTTGTGCTGGAGGAGACGGAAGATGGCAGTGCTGCTAAGAGGTTTATTTTTGAGGCAAATCTGTGATGATGAATGTAAAAGTGAAATACATATATAATTAGATGTGAGGAAAAATGTTACACATCTAAAGGAAGCAAACATACCGTTGCATATCGGTTGGAGTATTTTATTTTTATCCGTCGCCTTATTAAGCAAGTGATGCTCGTCACTTTGTGTGGTAGGAATTAGGCTTTTGTCTTCAGTTTTCTATTGTTTTGTAAAGCTGTTCTTGAGAACAATAAAAAGATGGAGGTTAAACTGTGTAATCGGCTTCTGACAGATATGAATTTCATGGGACTTAGCACCGATTGCAGGCAAAACATGAACAAGCAGCCAGTGAAGTATTTACTTAAACTTGGAGGTTTTTTATTACTAAAAACTGATATATGGTATCTTTTATTTTATTTATTTTTGAATAGCTAACTTTGTTAATATTACGATAAAAATTTTAGTCCAATTTGTTATACAATACTTTTAAACCAGCCCCCTAGGGAGATATTGGCCAGCTTTCGTATACGAGTACTAACTTGATCCAAAATTGTTCATCAATTGTTCATTTCAATTATTATAAAAAATGGAGCAAGGAACTTTCAACAAATTTTGTGTAAAAAATGGAATCAAGTGCTCTAAAATACTTTATATGTTGACAGTGACATAGTGTTAGTCTGCTCTAATTACAAACAAATTTACAAGTGGTACAGGCTCTTCCGGGATGGTCGAGAAGATACCAATGATGAACCTCGCTCGGGACGCCCCAGCACATTAACAAAAGATGATAACGTCGAGGCTGTGAAGTAAATTGTTTTGGAAAATCGTCAAATTACCATAAGAGAAGTTGCTGAGGATGTTTGCATATCGATCGGCACGTGTCATGCAATTTTTTTCGAATGTTTTGGGCTTGAGAAGTGTGTGAGCGAAGTTTGTTCCGAAACTTTTTAATTTTGATCAGAAGAACCGTAACATGATCTCTCAGAAGCTCTTGAATGACGTCAATGATAATCCTTATTTACTCAAAAGGGTCATACTTGGTGACGAATCATGGGTATATGGTTGTGATGTCTAAACCAAAGTCCAATCGTACCAATGGAAGCACCTAGGAGAGCCAGGACCAAAAAAGGATCAAAATTCAAAATTTTGATGACTGTTTCCTGTCAACAAGGAAAATTACCTTGAATTTATGCGCCGTTTGCGAGAAGTATTACGAAAATTAATGGCTTTTGCATCACGATAATGCACCTTCTCGTGCACCTAATCGTGGCTTGTGAGAGATTTTTTGGTCAAAAACAACACAGCAGTCATGCTTCAGTCTCCATATTCACCGGATTTGGACCCATACGACTTTTTTCCGTTCCCAAAACTGAAGAGACCTATGAAAAGACGGAGATTTGCAACGATTAAGAAAATAACATCGCCTTCGCTGGAAGAGCTCAAGTCTATACCAAATAGTGCTTATGAGAAGTGCTTTGGGGATTGAAAAAAGCATAAGCACAAGTGTAATACATCTGAGGAAGCATTAATATTAATAAATAAATAAAATAAAATAAATCTCCTTACTTTTTGAACACACAGATTTTGTCCGAAACTATGACAATATCATAGTTTGCCTAGTAATACTTTGTATGACAACGTTGTGAAGTTAAAAATTGCCAGTTCATATGGTTGGCAGATGTTTGTTTAAAAAAAAATTGGCGAATCCGTTGATTGACATTGTCAGATAAATTAAAAACTTTTTTTTATGCTGCATTGAGCGAAGTGAAGTGTTTGTTGAGAAATGTAAAATGCAAAAAAAAAATTTGACTGAGATGGAACAAAAAGCTGCACTTGCGATTGTTAAGCCACTTACGTACTGCAGAGTAACGAGACGGATGTACTGCCACACAATTATCAGGAGGGGCTTTGCACTGAGACTTTGAATTGAGAGTCTAGGAATCAGAGTTGTATCGCAATTGTTTGCGTATGAATTCAAAACAATTCGATGATCTTCCAGCTTTGGTGACTCCACATATCCAAGAGCAATACACGAATATGAGCACAAGCATTTAAGCAGCTTTGCGGCTTATACCTAGCTAACGGCGAATATTTTCAATCTATGCAATATCTGTCCCGCATTCCGTTGTCAACGATCTCGTCCATCATTCCAGATGTTCTAGATGCAATCTACAAAGTGCTCGTGGACAAATATCTTCAGGTAAATTCATTTTATTACCTAATGCAATGTTCACACAAATTCACAGAAAATTTAATTCTAGACGCCAAGAACACCAGAGGCCTGGGATGCTGTTGCCACCAAATTCAGCGAACTTTGGAAATTTCCAAACTTTATTGGAGTTATGGATGGCAAGCATGTGTTAATGAACGCACCGCCTAACGCTGGCTGTATATTCTACAAATACAAAAACATAATCCGCTTTGTATTGATGGGCATTGCCGATGCGGGATATAGTGGTGTGTTCAACCGGTGCACATTTAGACAAGCGCTGGAAACTAATCTGCTGTACTTCGCAGCACACAAAGCTCTATCCAATAGAGAATTGCCAGTTCCATATGTACTTCTTGAACATAGAGCCAACGCGTTCTCTCAATAGTGCCGCGAGTATTCAATTAGCGATTGAGTCGCTCACACTGTATCGAAAATGTTTCCGAGTACTACAAAAGCCCATACATTCGTACATTTAGATGCTGGAAAGTCAAGGAAAGTTACTCTTGCGTGTTACGTGCTCCACAACTAGTTGATGATAACAAATAAAAAGAAGTATGCTCCGAGTGATTCTTTCGACCAGTACAGTGATATCGGCGAACTTATCTGGGGTGATTGGCGATAGGATGTGGATGTTGAAGGCAGTACATTGGATCCATTAGTAGCATCAAGTTCTACTCGATGCCAAAGTTGTACGAAAAGAGTTCAAGACGTAATTCAGAGGCCATACATTCGCATAAGGCAGTGAATGCTTTTTTTGCAAAGCAGTGGACCGAATAAACTGAAGTGCTTTTACAGGCATCTGTTTCAAAATCGAATCGCGGCTGGTATCTGACGGAGATGACAGTATTGTGGCAATCCTGCATTTGTGTGGTTGCCCAAACGTTAATGGTAACGGTGACACAAATTAAGCCCTCTGATCTGTCAAAAAAAGCCGATTTAAAATCAAATCTCACTATGAATCACCCTATAGAAACAGAAGCTGGCAACTTGACCTGATTTTGAGGTTGCTGTTGAACGTGATGCGGTAATTCGACCATTTGCCCTTTCTCTCATTGACCATCATATGGAGGGCCTCCGCGATTTTTTGCCATAAAGCTTTTTGCAGCAGATTATACTCTGCATATTTAGCATCCCTCAAACAGCGTCGCGTCTCGATTTGCTGAATCAGTTTTAAAATTTATTCCTAGGACCATTCACTTTCAATTTTTTTTCGATAAGATTTTTGAATTTTTGTTTTTTTTTTTTTTTTTTTGCAGACGAAGAGTTAGTCTGCAACTGCGAAAGTGATGAATATCCAATCGAATTGTTTGATCGTTTTGTACGTCGACGTATTTACAATTTAGTTCACTCATTTTCACGAAGAAATCCAACTCGAAAATTTTAAACCAACATCACTAAAACTTGGAGAAATACGACAAAATGGTTGTAAGACATTTGGGACACGTTTTTCACTGACAGACCTGACAATATTGTCAGATGTGGTAATCGTCTTTAGAAACGAAGCGATTTTTTTTCAAAAATCTCCACCTATAAGTGTTTATATCTTTTTTGAAAACAATAAAATGAGAAGATAAATTTTATTATAACTTTGTTAATCTATGTATTATCGGGAAGGTAGACCTTGGCATAACATATTCGAGCTTCTTTTTTTCCTAAGACAATAACGTGAAAGTTGAGGAACCTATTGTATTGGGAATGAAAACCAACCTCAATAAGATGGAGTTCATCAGATTAAATTAAAGTCATTGGTGGAAGTAGTAGAAGCCACGACAAAATACCTGGAAGTGAACTTCAGTAAGAAGTTTTCATTCAATGATCGCACTAAGACCTTATTTAAGCGAACTTTACGGTCGCATTCGGATCAGGCCTGTCATAGCTAACATATGTATGCCTGCCAAATTTGGTATACCAACCTATCCAACCTAAGGAAAAGTTTTGCATTCTGTAGCGGACTTTATCTAAAAACAATATTGGAAAACTTAAATTGTACGAGTATTTTACGAGGAAGTGAAGGGTATTCTCGTCAACCAATTCACGAGGAAATATTTCAGAAACTAAGGCAGAGGTTAAGCATTAGAAAAACCAGAGCTATTGCAGTAACCATTGAAACCAACTGTTCGATAAATAAGAGTGAAAGCCATAAGTTCCCAGAGTTTGAAGAAATCAGTTATAATGAAGACAATCCATTCTGTGAAAAATAAATGCACCTACTATGCGGTAATTTGTGTCTCCCTTTTGACTTTAAAGTGACTCAGGATGAATTAGTTTAGTATTTTGCTGTACTAAATCGGCAGTAGGGCGTGTGTTTGCAACTTCATAGTCTATAAATTCGATATACGGAAGCTTAAAAAACAAAAGATTCTCCGCAACATTTTCTCACAAATTACTGGCGCCACCCATAAATAAGAAAACATGAAGATAATACAGATTAACTTAAATCACTGTAGAATTCCACAGGATATCCTGACATAAACGGCTAGAGAAGAAAAAGCGGACGTTATTTTGATAAGTGAACCGTGTAAAACTCTGGACAGCAAAATATGGATCTGCGATAGGACAAATCATGCTGCTATATGGGTATGTGGAAGACATGCCTTTTAAGAAACTAATGGACTTACGGAGGGCTTTGCATGGGCCAGAATAAATGGCATATATTTTTACAGCTGCTATGCAATTCCAAGCTGGACCATTAACGAGTACCAGGCAATGCTAGACAACCTATCCGCCGATGTTCGTGGTAGAGCCCCTGTGGTTATCGGCGGCGACTTTAATTCATGGGCAACCGAGTGGGGTAGCAGACTTACAAACGCCAGAGGCCGTAGACTGTTAGAAAGTTTTGCAACTATTAACATAGGCATTGCAAACCAAGGTCGTGCAAACACATCTCGTAAGGCAGGAACGGGCTCGATTATTGACATTACGTTAGTTAGCAACTCCCTCTTGCGAAATATAAAATGGCGAGTCAGCAAATAATACACGCAGAGTGACCACCAAGCAATCATTTTTGAGACGAAGGAGAAGAGTACCGTGCAACGCGCTAAACGAACGGCCCAAGATGGAAGGACACACACTTCGACCTGGACGCGTTCGAAGAAATGATAAATACCGGAAACATAATTCAAAGCGGAAGAGCTGAAGCCTGTATACAACAACTCGTCCGCATTCTCACTACTGCGTGCGATGCATCAATGCCCAGAAGAACGGGTACTAGAGGAGGAACACCATGCTACTGATAGAATGAAGAAATAAAAAAGCTTAGAGCAAAGTGCTTAAAAGCCCAAAGATCTAGGGGAAGAGATCGATTTGAAGAACACCTTATTGGTTTTAAAATAGCAAGACGCGACCTAAAAAAGGCCGAACCGATACAAGGAGAACGATGGCGGTATGGTACAAAAAAATACTGTGTAGTGGTGACTTTGGACATCAAAAATGACTTTAACTCGGCAAACTGAGCGTTCATCAGAAAATCACTAGCCAATATGAATGCGAAATATTACTTGCTGAGGATAGTAGAAAATTACTTTACCAACAAAAAACTGAGGTATGAAACTGATGAAGGGTTGAAATACTACAGCGTTTCAACTGGGGTTCCACAAGGATCAGTACTCGGTCCACTCCTATGGAACATTATGTATGACGCAGTGGAATACGCCAATATACGGGTGGGACATCAAATAATCCGATCGAAAGAATCAATCAAATACCTGGGAGTAATACTTGTAGAGTACTCCAGTAACAAGGCTTTACTGCTGTCAGGAGCCCTTTCTAGAATACTACCAAATATTGGTGGACCTGGATATGCTAGGAGGATTCTAATATTTAGAGTAATCAGCTCAGTCCTCTTATACGCTGCTCCGGTCTGGGCGAGGGCACTCACCATAAAAGCAAACAAGAGAAAACTACTGTCCGCATACAGGTTCAGTGCATTAACAGCAATCTGTGGATTTCGAACAATCTCGGATGAAGCAGCCTTCGTGATAGCAGGAATGGTTCCGATTGACATTCTCGCTGACGAGATGTTGAGAATTTATAATAGAAGAACCCCAGGGCGACAAGATGCAGGTGAAATTGCAACAATAAAAGGAGCAGAAGAGCTGAAGAGCAAACGGCTTCAGCAGCCCTCTGGCAAGTCACGTAGAATAATAGTACTAAAGGCAGATGGACCTACAAGTTCATCCCGAACATCGAAACCTGGACAAAACGAGCACATGGGGATAACAACTACCACCCTACGCAGTTCTCATCTGGTCACGGCGGCTATCGCAAATACGTGCAATAATTCGGACACGATAGCTCCCCTTTGTCCCCAGAATGCTCAAAAGAGGAGGAAGATACGGAGCACGCCATATTTCATTGCCGGCGTTTTTTGCAGTGGAGAATTAATCCGCCCAGTCCAATACTACTCATAGACCAAATGTTGCAGTCGGAGGAAATTTGGATGGAAATCGGCACATTTGTTATAATTGTACAAAACGAGCTAAAAAAATTAGAAGAGCTGAAGAAGCAAATACAAGAAGACTAGTATGATCTGCTAACCAGCCCCGCGAAGTTACATAATACCTAACGGCAGTCCCGCGGGCAGAGTGGTTGAAGGACGTAGTGGTGTGGATTAGTACGTAGGCGCACTCCTGGCATCGAATATTCGGGTGTTGCGAATCGTGCAAGTTGGTGGCACGGGCTACCGCATCTTTAGAAGATTACCACATCCATTGGCGTGACCAAAAAAAAACCATAAATAAGGATATTAAATTTCTGACAGTTGTCAGACCCTTGCTACAGCCAAGCAAGGTTAACTTAAGCGTTAAAGGTAAAGTGATAAGGCTCAGCACCTGCATCGTACCTGAGTTTAGTTTAACGGAATATCGTTATAAATCGGAAAAACACTCACATAGAGAGTTTGCCTTGGGTATACTCTTCTTTTTGACACTTAGCTCTGGCCTTAGTGTAAACCTGATCAGAAAGGGGCTAGTACCCTGCTTTACCCTCACTCATGGACTGGAAGTTCGGTATCCTTCATCGAAAAGAAGGACTTTCATCAATCTATTTGAAGAAACAAGACGAGGTGCATGTATAAACACTACTGCCGGGTTGTGAACTTTTCTAACTACAACGTTTGCTGAAAGGCGCTCAAGAAATAAAAATTGCTAAATGAAGGGTATTTTAGTCTACTTGTGCTGTATCGCAGCATTCCTCAAGACAGTCAAGCAGTGATCCGATTCTAAATTTTGAACGTAATAAACTATAAAGCAATTACAGATTGCCGAGCATCTCCCAAAAATATCGATAATTGGCACATGATCATACTATGTTGGGTCCCATGATAATTGGACGTCCCAGAAAACTGCCTTGCTGATAAACTGTCAAACTCGGATCTCTAAGAATAAAAAGTATGTAGCTTTGCAGTATCAAGCCACCCATATTCTATGTGTTAGGCACATGGCTGTTTCCGAGTAATTAGGACAACGCATTAATACTCTCCAAATGGTATCACGTTAGTGGAATTACAATTTGTTAAGTTCAACTCAACAAGGACCCACTCTAACCTTACCTTACTAACTAAATATGTTGACCAAACCAAAATTATAGGCGTTGTGTAGCAAGAGTGTTTTTACTATTTTACATTCAATGGGCCCTTAGTTAGTTTGATAATTGTAAGGAGGTAGTCTTTAAGCCCCAACAGCTTTAAGCCCCTCTTCTGTGTGTTGTCGCTTTGAAGAATGCCTCTTCTTTAAGACAGACGGCGGAGGAGTTTCGAATGCTATGCCCAGTCTGATTTCATGGCGCCCAAATACAGTAATAACACATACATGCACCAGCAACTTGATACCTGATAGAATATTAAAATAAATGTGGAATAAAAAATTTGTATCACCGGCGGTTTTGTAACAGTGCTAAAGAATTAAAACCATTATCAATCGAAATGATTCCACTTTATTTCGACAAAAACTGGAAACAAACCAACACACGAGCACTAACGAACTACCCGTATTTACCGGAGCGAGTCCTTGAACCAGTTTTGCTATACGTCACGTTTTTGTCGACAAAATTTACGACTGTCTGGTTAAAGTATAATATTATCACGACTGCGACAATGTGGGTGGAAGTTCTCTATTTCAAAAAGATAGCACAGAAACGAAAAAACAAAAAGATTTTTGCACAAATCGATTGTCAGAGTGTACACAATTCGAACATGGGTGCGTTATATATTAATGTGAAACGTAGCAAAAAGAAAATGAAAGCAGTAAGGATGCTTGAATGATATTAAGTAGCAATTGGTCAGAGTTTCGGATCCGATTTTCAGTTAACCTGTGATTATTGGTTCCTATCTTGCAGGATGTGCACAAATTTTTGTTGACCTTATGTTTGTACCCGATTGAGAGAATTAAATTCGTGTGAATTATGATATCCCTATACTCATGGAATAATGAAAAGATGTTGCACAAGAAAGATATTGTGCAGAATGCTTCTGAACTCTTTAAGAAAAGGATTTTAACTTAGTGATTATAGAGAGTTAAATGTCAAATAAATTCTCACTTTTGTTCGGGAATTAAACTTTTAAAAACTGTGACATTAGACAAAATTATATCGGATTAAATGTAGATATTGTGTTTTGCGTATCGCACGATTAGGGAAAGTACGTCACCCTGACGATTCCTGATGCAGACCACACTTCAATTGCGATTATTTGACTTCTTTGTGAAAGCTACTGTCTCGTCTTGATATTCTAAATTTAAGAACGCGAGTGCTGAGCAAAGAGAAAATGGAGACACTTTTATACTTGAAATTATGCCTCAGATCATGCTAAGTTAACATCAATCTCCACAAAGAAGCTTCTGGTGCGAATAAAAATGCCAGACGGCACATGCTCGTATAAGAAATAGATATACGATTATAGTTGCAAGCTCTACGAGCTGAACAAACAGGATGATCACCGGATTGACAGAAGGACATTGAGAAGTGAATGATCAAGGCAATAGAGTCATGGTTTGTATTGACAATTCTACCAGAGGATAAAAAGCAAGGGAATGTTTTATTGAAATCGCAGTCAGCATCTACTGAAAACAACTGTAGAAATTATCTAAATTCCAATAACAATACGGCAATACGGCAGAAAGTCCGTCCACTTCATCAGTTTTATTGGATAAGTCTGTCTCTCATTGCTTATATCAAGGGATGACATATTGACAAAGAGCATACACAAACTCATTTTCGAATGTGTCACTAAAAATATGAATAAATCACTTTTGTACATAGATTGGGTTTTGACTTGGCATTGAAAGAAAAAGATTTTCTTCCAAAATTAAGCATTGTAATGTTTAAATTTAAGTATAACAAGATTATCGGACTGAATTGTAGAGAAAATCACCAACTCATTTTCAAGATTTGTTAAGAGAAAAGTATGCCTAGTGAGTAAAGCATTAGTTGTACGATACTTAAGAAAGAAGTCATTTTAAGTTGATTCCAGAGGTACAAAGACTCGTCAATGCTGCACACAGTAATCCTATCTTCTGTACAATGTGAGCTTCTTGAACATTTTGCGCTTAATATTTTCAAAAAAGTTTCTGAAAAAGTTTTCCGTCAAATATGTGTTTGCATTTTGTATGAAAGGCCATCTTTTCCTTACACAAGATAAGCAGCCAACACCGATCGCTATACAGCACAGCAATTGGTAGTGGATTAGTACCGTGTTGACCTCCGACAAGTGCACATATGTATGTCAAGACACTCGTAAATTTACGCTCGCTCCTAATCTGAAAAATATTCAAAGCAGTATTAAAAGGAAAAAGATGCGAGTATGGCAACTCTCCAGCTTCCGGTCATAGTGTAATCAGTCAATGCTGTTGCTAGATTTGTCATACGACATGTGCAATCACTGTAGCACTCGAAGGATAGCTTGTTGGGAGTGTGAATTTTGTTCGTGCACTTTTTCATATTGTTGTGAAGGCATTACACCTACGACAATTTGATTTGGTAAGCCAACGTCAGAATTTTCACTTCGCAGTCTTGTTTGGTATCGTCAGTGTTTGTTTTTTGTAATGATTTAGAGTGGATATAGTACATATTCGCGAGATAAAAAGTAATTACTTCTCTGGGAAACGTCCATGTCTGTAAGTACAGGCCAGCTGTCTTGGTACTTAGTGAAACACTTATTAGGTCTACGTCCACACATCTCGATCTGAAGCTTCTTGCCTACGAACTAGTGCCATTATTCTTTTCTCACCGCGGTCTCGCAATTTACGTGAGTAGTGATGTAGCTTACCAAATTCCACAACAATGTTATCCATGCTAAAATCTCTAACTCAGTCTTATATGTACAAAATAACTATATCCCCGTATCCTCATAGTGAAATCATTAATACCGGCGACTTCAATATATGGTACACACTTCTGGGTAGTTTCGAGATTTTGGATAGAGAACAACCGAAGGGCGGTGTGTTGAGATCTTTGCTGCGGAAAATAACTTAACCATGTGTTTTAATTATAGCCGGCTGCCAGGCAGTTGGTGAGATACCCTTGGTGGGGCGACTAAGTGTTGAAACCCCTTTTGTCCGCGAAACAGGCTACCCATGTGACTGTAAGGGTATTTATATCCCTTTTGGTCGCGAAGCAGTTCACTCACGAGCCTGTAAGATAAAGATACCTGCCAACAGTTGTTGAGATATCCTTAACGGAGAGACTAAATCCTGCGGAAAGTGAGTTGAAACCCAATTTTTCATCGAAGCAGACCACTCAGGTTACTGTTAAATACAGGTGTCTCCAAAGCAGTTATTGACATACCCTTAGTGGAGCGACGAAGTCGCATTTGCGGCTAAACCCTGCGAAAAGGGAGTTAAAGTCCCATCCAATATTGTTTTGAATTTGGATTGGATTGATTGGATATATTATTGGTCGGATAACAACGTTTAATACCTACCAATAACTGCTTGAAAGGATCTTGGTTTAGCTTCTTTAAACGACGCCGTTACAGAAATTTGCATAAATGTTTATCCATACAGCTTGTATGTACACTACCTCAAGACAATTGATGACGCATTCACAGCCACGACGACTCAATATTTTACGTGTGAGCTCCTGTTTCGTATTCTACAAATTCCTTGGAATGGTTTCCTGTAAAATTCTGATATCCAAAAGATTCCAGGTCGATATATTCCCTCTAACATTCTGTATGAATTAAACCGATTAAAGTATTTTTATCGCTTTTATTTTCGAAACAGATTTCTAATCGGTTTTAAGAAGGTTTTTCTTGAACCTTGTACTCGTCAATTTCGACGATTTCAGCAGGCCCTCCTATGTGAACCTCTTGCTCAAATCGTCCATCTGCCTACAAACTTCTGTACAGAAAGAAAACCGATATGAACCTGTCTCACGCGAAACTTTTTTCTCATCAATAATGGAGTTTACCCTAATTGTTTGATCAAATGTCATGTTTACTACAAAACAGCAGGATATGAGTATACGTACTTCACAAGAAGTATGATTAATTCCGAAAAACTCAAATAATCCACAAGTTAATTTTGAATCATTTAACACTATAAATCTTATGCTTATTATAGTAATTGCTTGCTGGAATTATATTAATATCTCTTAACCACTGCAAAGTATTTGGATGAGAATTTAAAATACTTGCTAATCTGAATAATTAATTATATGTTGTATCCATTTTAAAACACGAATTAAGAAAATGTTTGACAAATCAAGATAAAAAACGACTCACGCTAGCGATTGCACTCTACCTTTGTGAAGGGTAACTCTTACTTATAAGTAGACTATATCATGTTCCAACAACATGAAAAAAACTTTGTAATGGCAACACCTTAAGTGACATGAAATTTTGACAGCCACATGTCCTTAGATGAGTCTTTTGTAATCCGACCTTAAGAAATATAACTGAATAAATTATAACTTATGTACCAGGTGTATGCATAAGTTTTTTCTGGTATTTTTGGTAAAATTACGTAATTCTATAGGGAAATTAATTTTTTTTTTATTCGAAATATTGGCCATCGGCTTCTACGCATTTCGCCCAACTTTCAGGTAATTTATAAATAGCATGCTGGCTTTTTGCGGCAAACCATTCGTTAAGCCATTTTCCAATTTCCTCGAAATCGCTGAAGTGCTGTTCTGCGAGCGCATGGCCCATTAACGCGGAGAAGTGATAGTCAGATGGCGCAAAGTCTGGGGAATACGGCGGCAGCAGGAGGATGTCTCATCCAAGTGATTTCAGTGTGTGTTTCACCAATTTTGCTCTTTGCTTCGGGTTTTCAATATAAATCCATCTTTCGTCACCTGTCCCAAAAGCAGCATTTTACAAGTGATTTTGAGATTTCAAATCGTGCGGTACCCATTTACAGAGTTTACTGATCTTTCCCATTACTCGTAAACGTCTGCTGATTGTTTCTTGTGACACATGTAATACTTCTGCTAATTGCCGTTGATTTTGTTTTGGGTCATCAACCAATAACTCCTGCAATTAGTCGTCTTCGCATTTTAAATTGTTGAAACCATGTCTCACATGTTCTTATTGATGGAGCATGTCCACGTTATGTTTCTACCAGCAACCGACGACTTTAACTTTTAATTGTTCAAATGTGACACTCTGCCCTCACTCCCATAGTGCATGAATATAACTTTTGTGGAAATAAACCGTTTGTATTAAGTAATACATATGTTAAAAAAAGTATAACATATTTGGTACCATTGGAAAGATCCTGAAATTAAGCTTCGAAATACGATAAAAAAAAACCTAAGCTTAATAGTACATAGATTTTATGTGCGGCATCACTTATGCATATATTTATGTGTAATAGTTGCGAATATATTTAATTTTTTTCTTTTGTTTCAGGATTTTCAAAATCTAAATGTCCTTTTAGTTCTTTTCTGTAGTTTGAGCTAAAAACCGCTGGATTTTTACTTTCGATGTCGCAGACTACATGTACAAACAGTTTCCAGAAAATCGGAGGTGAGTACTTTTCCGAACTGCACCCTTTAATTTTTATTAACTTTTATCCATTTTTTGTAACTATATACAAGGTGTGTTCAAAAAGTAAGGTGCTTTTGGCGTACATTCCATTATAGATTTGTTTTTTTTTTTTTTTTTGCTGTGTTAGTACACATGTTTTGAATATATGTATGTTCGCAGTTTTAAGTAAGGGGTGATTCATTGTGAGAATTAATTTTCAATAGGCTATTTTTGACAGATCACGCCTGACTTCTATCAAACTGATTTGTCATTTTTGTTCGGTATCATTTGGCAAGTCATCATGGAAAGACTCACATCACAACAAGATCTCCAAATTGTTCAGCTGTATTACGAATATTTTGCGTGCAATTTGAGGAACTTACGGTGCGCATAACCGACCTACTGAAACCACTATTGCCAATACCATTGGCAAATTTGAGTCCCAGTTTACATAAGTGGATGATACTCGACCACATCCAGCACGTAGTGAAGAGACTATAGTAGCTGTAGCTGAGAATGTATGCGAAGACCGTGACGAATCAATTCGACGCCGTTCTCAGCAGCTTGGCTTGGCGTATTCGACAACTTGGCGTATTTTACGTAAGGATCTTGACCTAAAAGCGTACAAAATTTAACTTGTGCTAAAATTGAAGCTTGATATGACCTGAACCTGCTTCATATTTTCAGTGAATGGGCTCTGGAAAGAATCAATGAAAATCTGGTGCTTTATCGTGAAATTTTGTTCAGTGATGAAGCCCATTTCTGGCTCAATGGATACGTTTAAAAACAAAATTTCCGTATTTGGCTGGTGGAATCATTGGTCCATATTTCTTCAAAAATGAGGCACATTAGAATGTAACCATCAATGGTAACCGTTATCGCGCCATGTTAACGGACTATGTGCTTCCTGAAATTCAAGCACATGGTCTCGATGAGCTCTAGTTTCAACAAGACGGCGCTTTGAGCCATACAGCACATGAAACAATGGACTTGTTGAGAAATCAATTTGGTGAGCACTTAATTTCATGTTTTCCTACGGAAAATTGGCCGACTAAATCGTGCGATATCATACCATTTTCTCTGGGGTATGTAAAGTTTCAGGTCTTCAGGAATAAGCCATCTATAATTGACGCTTTGGAAGCCAACATTACTCGTGTTATTAAAATGCAAGGTGTCTACTACTTGGAATTAAATCTCTGAAATTCCCTATGTAATTGGGAGAGACTTACTCTGCCCTCGATGGTACCCATATATGCTCCATATAGATACTTGAAAATAAGTCATCTATTTTTACAGCAACATCATACAACTATTAGATGCGCAACTAAGTTATCGCTACTTTTTTGATGAATATGCAACTTTATTGTTAAAAAATGGTTACAAATGAATTATTCAAAGTATTGCCCATCGCTAGCCATAACTTTTTCCATTTTTTTTTTTGGCAGAGCTCGAATCAAGCAATTTTTTGATTGAGCGAAACTGCTGATCAGACGAACCATCTGAAATCGAACAGAACAAGTAATAATCGGAATGCGCAATATTTCGGGAAATAGCGACTGTTGTCACGCTGTAGAATCACTTTTTTGTGCCTCTGCTCGTATTGTGGCCGTTTTTTGCGCAGTTCTCGGCTCAATCACATCAATTGAAGTCAATAGCGTTCCCCAGTGTTGGTTTCGTTGGGTTTCAACAGTTTATAATAAATAACACCGACCTGATCCCAGAAAATAAACAGCATAACCCACGAAGGGTGAATATTCGGCTAAGCCGACGACTTAGAAGCCTGACCGGGCAGTCCACATAGCTTTCTTCACGATGATGCCCACTGGCTGGAAATCATAAGGAATCCAAGGTCCTTGTTTTTGAATTATTCCCAACGCATGCAATCGCTTGGAAATTGCTTGGCGGGTAACTCCTGAAGTAAGCTCTTCTTGAATCTGACACGGATCGTCATCGAGCAATGCTTCCAATTCAGCGTCTTCGAAAGATTTTGGCCTTCCTTCGTCAACATCGAAATCAAAGTCTTTGAAGAAACAATGACGACACGTTGTTTCACTTAGAGCAGCATCTTCGTAAGCTCATGATGTAAGTAAGTTCATGATGTTTTGAATATGCCAAAATCGACCAGCACTTATTTCTGAAGCCATTTATTGACATTTAGAATGAACCCCTATCCAGAGCCATACTATGTAGTTTTTAACGGTTTTTATAGCGACATTGATGTATTTATATTTGGATATAACCCTAAGTGTTTCCTTATAATATGTAGATACTCCAAATATGTAATGTCCCCTAGCTATATAATAATGCTTGTACAATACTATAGATGAATAAATAAAAAAAAAAATATGCAATCTACTGATAATAGCTGAACGTAAGGCTACAATTGAAATACATAAAAAAGATGATTCAAACAGGCGCATTGCATCATTTTTAAAAAATTGCATACAGCTATTGGAAAAGTCATTCAAGCTTTTCAGAAAGTAAGACATGTGGAATCAAGTAAAATGATTGCTAGAAGAATTAGTGCTATCGCAGACAAAAAGCCACTCATGCCAGTGCCAAAAATTGGAACAAAGCTACTAGACGAAGACTGCGATACTCCATCTATGTACACAATACGCAGGACGCTACATGAAACTGATAAATATTAATGCGTTGCTCGAATAACTCCTTACGTTAGCAAAGCAAAAGTGAAAAACGAAAAACCAAATTTGCAATTTTATAAACACCATATACTTAAGCAACATTTAGTACATGAATCCATTATCAGAATATATTCTCATGGACGAATATATGTTGGGAGACAAAAAAGTGAAGCTCTTTCTTACGACCGTACAAAACCAACCTTTAATGCTGCAGAGAAGGGTTTCATGCACGGTCTGGGGACGCTAACGTACTAATAGGGTAGGCAAAATTATACCATTAAAAGGCAAAGTAAATGTGAATTTGCATCTAAATATTCTAAAAGATGTAGCAGTTTCAAAAGGAGGATGGCTTATACGTAGAGATTTTGTCCTCCAACGGGACAATGCGCCCATTCATACTGTTCAAATGATTTTTGAATATATTCGTAAAAAAAGTAAATATTTTGAAATGGCCAAAACAAAATCCAAAGTTCAGTGGTGGGATGATTTTTGATCTTAAATTTATTTACAATGCGTGTATACTTATTTTTGTAACATACTGTATATTTGTATATATATATATCTACATAGCTCGCGGCATATTCCTACTTTTAGTTTCAATTGAAACTCAAACAACTAATTTTAGTTATTAATTAAAATTTATTCCTTACAGAAAATGTCTCTCATGAATTGGTTTATGGTACTTCATTCTAAGGCACTACCTTATTTTATTCATCTAGCCGTAGAGTTTAATCAACCACCGAAAACTCGAGAGACAGTTTAATTGTCTGTGTGAATATGAATGACATGCTTCGTAATGGCTTTAGTAAGAAAACTCAAGTTTCCCAAATTTTTTTGCTTTATGAAATGCATTCTTAGATTCACCGTGTTCTTCTTCGAGTGATTTCATTTAAAATAGACAATTAGACCTGCCCTTGAAGCCGCAAAGAATAAGTTTCTCAATTTGAGCTCAAGTGACTCCTTTTTGCCTATAACGGTTGATGAAATTTAAGTCTCCAATGATTTTTGGGTTAAAATTTTGACTCAATCTTAGTTTCAATTGACAAAATAAAACGCCAACAAGCTCCCGACAAATAAGAAAGAGGACACAACTTCTTCAGATAAATCGTCCTTTTAATATTAAAAGCATTATCCTGCTCAGTCTCAATGGAGTTTTGTTATTCTAATCCCCGTGATATTGAATGTACTTCTAAGGACACATTTTAATTATCTATCCACCAGACATTAGTGTGTTAGTAGAATTTGTGAAACGTTCTCTCCGAAATGGAAAGTATTCGTATCATAGATACTCGTACTAGCGCATAGTCGCCACCTTTAAATCTGTGCACTCGCAATCCTATTTGTTCCAATACATTTAACCGACAAGCTCAGTGAAAGTACTTTCCCGTACAAATGAACCGATTTTCATCGGTATCGGTATCGGTGTCGGTGTCGATGTTATTGCTACCGTTACTCGTCACCATCGTCGTCACCATTAACGTAGTTGTCGTTTTTGTTATCCTAGTGCCCGACGACAGTAGCCGTGCTTAAACAATTTTGCATTTCAATCGAATTCGCAGTAAAAGGAAATTCACTTTCGGTGTATTCTGGGGTAAGTTTGTCACCCGTTCTTGAATTATTTATTAAAATTGGAGTACGACCAAATCGGCTTTTAGAAAGGGAAAAATGCGAGTTGGTATGTGTATCCGCGAAAGTTATGTCGCCCAACTCAGGGGCAGGGTGTAGAACCAAAATGTTGAGGGCTGTTGAAGCGCGCCAAAACATTTCATCGCTCTACAAATTACAAAGACAAAGGATCTGAAGGACCTAAGGACAGCTACCTTCTACAAGTGCTCTTGTGAAACGTGACAAAATTTCCTTGGAACACTTTGTTGGTGACTTTGTCTTTATTTTGTTTTTTGTTCTACTTGTACTTGGTGTATTTCTTTCTAGTTACAATACTTTGTGATTTTCTTATTTTTATTGCTTTTTTTATTGGGATATTAATGCGCGCCCTCCTTCGCAGGTGGCAGGATCAAGAGCATTATTATTTCGCGTATAGGTGTACGGAAGAATTCCCTTAACGCACATCATCGCGTCCTGCCTTTACGTAGAAGTGAATAATGCTTTGTTGCTTTGTAAAAGTTTTTTTTTTTTATTTCTTTTATTTTTAATATTTTTTGTGTGTTCCTTCCTATTTGGTATGAGGTGTCAGAGAAGAGAAGATGGAAGAAATTGAGTGTGTTTCTATGAGGAAAGTGTTATGCTTAAGTTGAGGAATATCCTTTTGAAGGAGTAGCAAAGAAAAATAAAGATTTTCTTGTTGTCCTTGCTCTAGATATTTGAAGAATAGAATAGTTTCCTGAGTGAAGTTTAAACTTTTGAAAATGATTGAAAAGGGGGCGACTTTGGACAGAATTAAGTAGATAAGTAGATATTCTTGGTTTTGATATTAATGTGGATACTTTAAAATCTGATGTTAGTTTAAAAAAAAAAAAAAAAACACTGTTTTCGCCAGAAAAGGTGACTGAATTCATTTCCTCCTGTTGGGATGAAATTATTTACCCACATCAAGCAAAAGTGGTTACTTTTCAAAAAGATTTTGAGAGGGATTCCAAAGCAAGCTGTGTCTGGTAGTGCTCTCTAAAAATTTGCAAAATTTTTGGAGGGGCTACCTTTAATTTTGTTTTTTTCTTTGGATCCATCTTTATTCGCTATTTAAGGAGAAGTTGATGCGTTGTGTACGTGAGGTGAAATCAAAAATAATGTAGTGCTTACTTATTTTTATATGCATCAATCTTCGGGACCGGACAGTATCTATATATAGAGCTACCAGCAGAATATACTTCTTTAACTTGGAGACCAATTAAGGTAATCTTCACACCTAAGGTACACAACAAAAATCCATAATCTCAGAAATTCCACCTACCGTGTCATTAGCTTTCCGTCTTTCATGTTAAGGACTATTGTTAAGCTGATTGACCTATACATAAGGGAAGACATATCTATGAAAGAATTCCGCTTCTTTAACTTAAAATTTTTGCCTTATAAAGGCAAATCTACAAGTTACAAGTCTTCGATATGAAAAGAAAATAGTCCTCGGCACATTCACAGATATTGCCGGTGCTTTTAATAATGCAAAAATAGCTGGAACATGGTCTATTTAGAACAGGTACGAATGCAAAGACTACAAAGTGCTAAATCTAAAGCTAATAAAGGTCATGAGGAGTTGAATATCACTTCTTGCTTTTCTCATGGTGGAGTACTGTCCCTTCATTTGTGGTTCATTATGGTATACCAACTCATGTAAATCCTGTACTCCAAAGGGAATTATCGATAATTTTATTTTTTATCATTACGTGCAACCATCATTGATCTCATTTAAGATGACCTGACAACTACTTGGAGCTCGCGTAAAAAAAAAAGAGCGACTCTAGCCTTTCTAAAGATGGAACTATGTTGCACTTGAAGGAAGAGGTCTAGGTGCAACCTAGAGCCAAAATGACATACTGACTGTACAGTCACATAGTAAAACCAATTACAGTATACGGTGCCGTAGTGTGGTTAAACAGGCAATAAAACAATGTCTAAGCCACTAAAAGAAATTGCAAAATTATAACAAGAAAAGAGCCAAATAAACTATTTTATAGGGAGCAAATAAGAGTACTGTGGAGAGCACTTACAGGTTGCTTCCCTCACAGGCGTACACAGTAAACATCTTTCCAGATTGGAGATTATCTCCACTAGCACGAAAAGCTTTGTTGTGAAACTGAGGAGTTTATGAAATGCTTAATTACCGACTGTCTGGTACTAACATGCAGACGATCTACATTTCTTAATAAATATATTCTCCATGAAGAGGATTTGAAGACGATCTCACATAAAGGGGTGATCCAATGCCTGGAAATATTAAATAACCAGTTGTTAAGAAAGAAACACAAAAGATTAATCTGATCGCAGTGTAAAAGGACCTTTGTCTTACCCTCTGCTACCATAACATATACAAGCATTTGTTAGCCCAAGCATAATTAATGAGGGCCTTTAGAGAATAAAATACTTTTAGAGATAGGTCTTTTGGTTAATTGATTATAATGACATCAGATACTCGTACATGCTAGAAATAACAGGGAACACACGGTTCACTCTGCTCTACACCAGGTCGTGCTAACGATGAAACATTTGCCACGGTTTTGTAGCTCAAGCATGGCCTTTAAATCCTCTGGTAGAACTTCCGAGCATAATCAATAGAATATAATCTTTCAATAGGTTTAACGACGAGCTCATCTTTAATTTCGCAAAGGTCTCAAGCACATGTTCTTCTATTTGTTTGGCCGTGTAAAAGAAAATAATTGAAAACCAGAAGATCAAAAACTAGAAGTAATGAATTCGTGTGTTCCTCTTAAATGTTCTATATAAAGAAACTAAATATTTTTATAAGGGAGCATTTCCCCGAACACGACTTTTATTTTTAAAAATATGTTATTGCTGTTGTTGACAATTTACACGTACTCACAGAGAGGTGATCTTAGAAAAGCCGTTTTAGAAAGTTAACAACCCACAATTAGCAATTGAATGCCTTACCAGGTTCTATTCTATTTCTAGCTGCCTTAGCCTCTCGATGTTTAACTTTGCCGCACTAATTATATGTTGTTGTCCAATAGTAACATGCGAAGGCTAAGGTGAGAAGATCAATTGATATGGAATGCAAAGTGATCCATCTGGTAGACAGTTTGAAAAACATATGCTCACAATGATGATGCTTTATGGTGCGTCCAAATTTGGGCTTAAGTGCAAGCTGATAGACATTCATTCACAGCGAATAAATGTTACGATTCAAGATATAAAGTGGTGGGATTCATTGAACCAGTCCACACACGCGAAGTGAACTGTTAATTACAGTAAATGAACCATTTAGTGTATTGGAACTAAATGAAGGGAAGCTATAAAATGACAAAGTACGGCTTTCTGAAAATTTGTGGTCCCGCAGAATATCCAACACTTCGGCATATCTGTATCGAAATAATTTTTTTTTTCATTTTTTGGAAATCTTATATTTTTTGAAAACGCCTCGGGCCAAACGACTACTGTCGCCGGTGAGCGCTATAGAGCCATGCTCAATAATTTTCTCCTTCCTCAATTGGAAGGAGTGGTTCCAATAGGATGGAGCAACGACGCATACTACACGAGCCATAACCGAAATTTACGGGTCATCTTTTCTCTCGTTTTGGTGATTTGATGACGAATGGTCATCATCGGATGATGTATGTACCAAATAATACATACATGTGCACGCTTCGTCAAAAGAGAAACAAAGCAAAAAAAAAAAAAAAAAAAAATGTTTTCAATGCTCACTGGTATATCACCGGATTCAATGATCTTAGCTCAGTTGGAATTAGATTCTGTAAGGTAAATAAATCTGCTCATCCTACGGACTAACGTATAGAAGTGAGTTATATCTTAAAAATTGTTGTTTAGTCTAGCGGTTTAAAACGAACTGAAATCTAATAGAATCGGAAACCCCTGATAATCTGAACAATGCCACTTGGCTGTTGAACCAACGAACTACTATTGCAATTCAATAATAACATTTCATTTCAACTCTTTAAACTATAGGGTTTTCCAATAGGGATTTGACAACTTTGAATTTAATTTGTGAACGTACTCTTTCACTAATCATCAAACTGTCACTGTCAATTTATTCAGTAAACTCGAAATTTTCATCATGGTAAAGTACACTAACGAGCAACGTCTGCAAATTATAAAAATTTTCTACAGATATTCGGAGTCGGTGACTGCAACTTTAAGAGCGTTAACTCCAATTTTCGGTCGTTATTCTCGCCCTAGTAGGCAGGCAATAACAGACCACAATATGGCGTATTTTGCTTTAGGATCTTGGTTTACACCCATACAAGATCAAGCTTACTCAAAAATTGAAGCCGATGTACGTACGTTCTCCGATTGGGTTCTGGAGAAGATGCGCCAAGATGATGAATTTCATCGCAAAATCATCTTCAGTGACGAAGCTCATTTTTGGCTCAATGGGTTCGTCAATAAGCAAAATATGCGTTATTGGTCGGGTGAAAACCCACATGTGCTTCATGAATCACCACTTCATCCACAAAAAATAACTGTTTGGTGCGGTTTGCATACCGGCGACGTTATTGGGCCATATTTTTTCGTCGACGATAATGATCGTTACGTTACTGTGAATGGTCAGCATTATCGCGCCATGATCACCGATTATTTTTGGCCTGAATTGGAAGATATGGAATTGGACGACATGTGGTTTCAACAGGATGGTGCCACAAGCCACACAGCACACGCTACAATCGATTTATTGAAAAGTTGGTGATCTCAAGACATGGGCTAGCCGATTAGCCCATGTGGGGCTACGTTAAGTCATTGGTTTATGCCAACACGCCGAAGACGTTGGAAGAGCTCAGAGCCAACATTGAACGCGAAATAGCGGCCGTTTCGTCCGAAATGTGTGGCCGAGTCGTTGAAAATTGGGTCCAACGAATCGAGCGCTGCAAACGTGCTCGCGGTGGCCATATGAACGAAGTCGAGTTCCATTCATATATGTTTTGATTGTACTTCAAGCCAATAATAAAGTTTTTGAAATATCTCAAATAGTTTGCCTTTTATTCAAAAAAAAGTTATCAAGTCGTTATTAGAAAACCCTATAAAACTAAATACCTCAGACGATTTTAGTTGTCTGCAAAAATGTTTGTCTCTCTAACACTTATTCTATTTTTTTCGTTCAAAGAAAACAATTGGTTTTACGTACAACTTAGTACATCGACTTTTTCAGTAAACTTAGAATTAAAACCTTTAAACTTATAAATTACGTTAAAATAAATGTTAACTTATTCAACCTGAATGAATCTATGCAAGCCGGCCAAGCCTAAAAAATTGGCTGACCAACTTTGCCTCCTATGGATCTACCTAGTACTGAAGGAATTTGACGATGAACTTTCTTCTCCTTCAACAAGCCAACGAAATTGTTGGTACTGCCGATCATGATGCCTCTTGTCATGAGTCCCTACGTCCCACCCTATGTGCTACATCTCTGTCGTCGTTGAGTTGCCTATCCGCAGCTTTTCAAGTGACGTAGAAGATTAGCGTCATCGCTAATCTGTCCTGGATCAGACCTTTCATGTCGAGGTAGAGGGATGCTTCTGGAGGAATTAGGCCGTCAAAGCTTTCCCTCTCCTTATAATATACATACAAGGTTTGTTCGAAGTGACATTCGATTGTCCGAAACATATGTTTACAGTTTCAAAAATATAGTATACTTAGTTTGTTTTTGACAGATTTAGAGGTTCAACGTAATTGTTCTCGGCGATTTTCAATTATAAAAACGTAAGCAAAGAATTTGTTTCAAATTTTGTGTAAAAAATTGAATCAAGTGCTCAAAAATATTTGAAATGTTGATAGCGGCATCACCGTTTGTTCTAAGTAAGAAGCGGTACAAGCTTTCCAGATGGCCGAGAAGATGCCAGTGACGAACCTCGCACTGGACGTCCCTGCACATCAACAAAAGGTGATAACGTCGAAGGTGGAAAGAAAATTGTTTTGGAAAATCGTCGAATTATAATAAGAGAAGTTTTAATCAGAAGAACTGTCGCATGAGCATCGTTCAGGATCACACGTGGTGACGAATAATGGGTATATAATTATGACTTCAAACCAAAGCCCAATCGTCCCAGTAGAAGCACCCATTGGACCGAAAAAACCACACCAATTTCTATCAAATGTCAAAGTTTTGGTCAATGTTTTTTTCTCAATTATTTTGGCGTAGTTCATCAGGAGCTTTTATCTCAAGGTCGTACGGTCAATAAGGAGTATTACCTTGGAAGTATGCGCCGTTTGCAAAAAGCAAAATGAAAAAAAAAAACGTCCGGAATTGTGGAAAAACAATTAACAATGCTCATTCATCGTTGCTTGTGAAAGACTTTTTTGCCAAAAACAACGCGACAATCATGTGACTTTTTCCTGTTCCAAAAACTAAAGAGACCGACGGAGATTTGCAACGATTGAGGAAAAGAAACGGCATCGCTGGAAGAGCTCAAGTGCTTATGAGAATTGCTTCGAAGATTGGAAAAAAGTGTTGGCACAAGTGTATTACATCTGAGATGAATAAGTAAGTATTTTTTTTATAAAAATATAAAGTAATCTTACTATTTAAACACACCTTGTATAGTAGTGGTAGTAAGCCCAGATAAGGGCAATGTTGCAGACCACCTTCATTTTCGCATCGAGTTGGCTGCTATAAAATATTCTCTTTGTAATCGCAGAAGCACCGTTGGCTCTGGCCAGATCAACGTCTTAATGTTTGTTGAAATACTGACATTGATCTAGGCAGACCCCAAGGTATCTGACTACATTTTGACCGTGGTTGTGGTTGTTCGCGTTGTCTAATGATAGAAATTTTTTTACAATTCTTTTTGGTATCCCTAGAGGCCCCGGACAAAGGCGTCCTGAACAAAATAATTTCCGATTTCTTAAAGTTGATTTTCAACTTCCAGTCATCGCAATATCGTTTAGTTTTAACGAAGTCACGTTGCAAAAGTATATTAATTACCTCGATCTTTGGACCTGATGTGTACTCGATTAAGTTTTCTGCGTACCTTATGGCATGGTGAAGTAAATCTATCAGATCAATTGTGTAAATGTTGAACAGGATCGGCGAATTTACTTCACCTTGTTGCAGACCATTTTTATTGTCAAATGTTCCAGCAGAAGTCACATTGCTATTTTCACGATGAACTAGCTAACTGTAAACATACTGAAAAGGATATACCGAAGTCGTTTACCCAGCCTGTTTTACCTTTCATCCATTTGATATCAGAAACCAGTTTAGACGCGGTAAAAATAACATCATGCCCTGCCTTGAAACTGAATTGATTATCCAGAACTATATTATTGCCCTCAATCCACTTAGTCAGGACTCTATTGATCACCTTCTCCTTCACCTAACTGATGTTTGAAAGAAGACCGATCGACCGGAGATTAGCCGGATTGAAAGTGTCTTTATCCTTTTTAAGGTGCCTTGGGGTGCACCACCGTACTTTCCCGACGCGCTGGTACATGAAAATTATTTATTGGATTATTAATCAGGGTGGTACAAATATCCACCGCTTTTAGTAGAAGATGTCGAAACATAATGTTCGGTATTTTACCGATACACACTGATTTCTTACTTTTAAATATCGTAATTCAAATTTCGTTTGGAACTTTTCCTATGAAATAAACGAGCGATAACATTATTTGCCATATTTTCGATACTTAACTGGGTAAAACCCGGGTTCTCGAATCGCCCGTTAGTCATGGAAAGTAGTTTTGTACACAAGGACTCGATATTCCAAGTCATGACATCTTGTACACTTCCTGGAAAGTCGCTCCTAAGGTAAAACCTTTTTCTGCAGATCCTCGATCAAGAAGATGCTGTCATCATCGACGGCCTATTTTGGACTTATGCTGCTATAAATATTTGTTCGTTGTCTGTTCGGGCGATTTTAAGCCATGGAAGGTTGCTTAGATTACCAAAATATTTTAAAATATGTTTACAGCCCGAATTTTATTGTTTCAATGCAAACTTACAGAAATTTTGTAATTTTCCTATATTAGTTTGCTGAGTTTTTTAATCAACGACTTTAGTATCATAATCTCCGTGTTATGTCTGTCAGTAAATTGTCTGCACAAGGTTTTTAGTCTTCACAGCAGTCTACTTTTATGTCGATGCAATGCGTCAATAGTTGCGGAATAAATCTTCGTTGTCAGTGTGTTAATACCAAGGTATCGTTTAATTGACTCGTCTCTTAGTTTAAGATATCTGTCAGTCTTCTCGTTTGACAAATTTTTATTGGATGGTGGTGAGAGAGAAAAAGCCAATACACTACCACTTGCGTCCTACCTCTATAATATTCAACTAACACAAGCGGTCCATTTTGACGAATGGAATAAACTATTGAATCAAACGGAGGCCAGGACCCCTTTCATATATGCATTAAATAAGGAACAAATTCCTTGCAGAAACGGAAAACGTTGTTTAAGAACAATGTACTCGTACTTCCACCCTACTGTCAAATGATATACGCAATCGAGCTACCTTAAATGCCTTTATTAACACCATATCCAACCTACTTACTTTCATTTCAGATTCATTTAAGGACATAACATTTCCTAATTAAACCAAACCACCAACGAACGGAGAACATTGAACGACAGTATACAAAGATAGAGGACGCACCGAGGAACTCAATTGAATATTAAAAATGTTATAACAGGCTATGCTGGGATGTGGCACTAGAAAGGAGTGTGAGATTTATGTCAAAAGATTTCACTTCCGCACTTTGTGTCGATGTGTGTGTATTCTGTAAACCTTTCTAATGCTATGTATAGTTATATACATTCAAACTTATATTTCATGCTCCCTATCCCAGTTAGTGGCATATTCCTGGGGCTGCTATGGAGTCTTTCTGTCAAATGATATATGAGAAACGTACCAGGGAATACTTCGCAAAAATCCTCTTGTGTGGCACAGCAAAAAAATCAGGGACTTACGAGTAATAGGCCATCCTGCCGCTCCTGCTTTTTTTTTGTCATATTTTCACATATTTTCTGGTGTACTTTTCGGCCGAACTCCATTTTATATCCTGGGGAGCGGTAATTTACGCAAGGAATAAAATATATTTTTGTTGTTTTTTGTCGACTCCTGCTGATGTCGCAATAAGGCAAAAGTCGATGACTGTTGTGATGGGGTTGCCTTGGCTTGTTTTGATGTTGTTTCGTGCTACTAGAAAGGATTTTTCGCGGTTGATCAGTCAATTAGGATGAGATGGTGGAGGTAGTGGTGGCGATGTGGTAATTCTGGTGCAGGATGTCGCTTTTCAAATGAAAAAAGTTTCTATTTATATATTTTTTACTCAAAGGATTTACGCTGCCATATGTGACTGTTGACTGAGTTAAGAGGGCTAAGATATTAACTCATTTTTGAAATGTGGCAAATTCATGCCAAAGTCTGAATTAGGAGGAAACCAGATTGGCGAAAATGTTAATGATGTACTCTAATCTTTGTGGGCTTTTCCGAAGAACAAAATATTTTAAACAATTTTCCGGCTTAAGGTGTTTATATAACCTAGTAATTATATAAGAATGTTTTTATTTTTTTTTTTAATATGAAAACAGAATGGTACACTTACGAGTATACATAAATATGTAGATCCATTGATCTACATGCGTTCCAAATTCCAATACAATGTATCGTATATACTGTGTTGACCCGAAAATTTAAGGGAAGCATCCACATTGTGGTGAAGATAGTTTGGATAATATGTGTTCTTCAACAAAACCAAATTGTCTTTCCAGTCCTCATATATTGGAAGTTACTTATTTAGGAAACCTCTAATTAACAATTATTTAAACAAGGACATAAATCTCTGATCGCCTTTCAGTGTGATTTAAAGAAGTCTACGAACTAAGCGAGAGATATATACTCACTAAGATCACTCTTCGGTCAACTAGTGCAGGACGATCTCATTCTTCAGTCAAAAGGTAGGTAAGATAAAAAACAGCATCTGCAGTCATTTTATGAAAGATTCTGAAACGTTTCAAGAACGATTATCCCATTTTGGGAAAGTGACCTATACTGACCTATACTTTTTTTTTATAATACCCCGCGCGCACCAAGGGGATATGAATACCCTTTTACTGGATTTTTCTCCAGGGCGCGAGCGGGTGGTGCATTAGTTTGAAACTCAGGTGTATTAGGTTTCGATATTTTTCCTAGAGGTGGTTGTCAAAGTACAAGTACATCCCCAATCAGTGGGTCTTAAGTACGTGCTAGTTGTTAGTTCGTTACATTTAACCCAGCCAGCAATCACTCCAACATCAGCGTTATGCCTTCATGTCAGAGTTGACGCCTACGGGATTTTCATATAACCACATACAAATTCTATAAAAAGACTTTTTCACAGAATTGCCTCGCACGGTATTCGAACCCGCGACCCTCTGCGTGATGAGTCCACGGCCACCCCTTTAGATACGACCATATACGAGGTGTGTTAAAAAAATTCGTAAGTGACTTTATATTTTTATAAAAAAATATTTATTTATTCATCAACCGCTCTCAGATATAATACACTTGTGCAAGCGCTTTTTCCAATCCAGCACTTTCTGGTATAGACTTGAGCTCTTCCAGCGAAGCCGTTTTTATTTCGTCAATCGTTGCAAATCTCCGTCTTTTCGAAGGTCTCTTCAGTTTTGGGAACCAGTTATTCGTCACCAGTTATAAACTTTTTGGGCAAATTAGGATCATCAATGACAGCACTCAAGAGCTCCTTAGCGATGCTCATGCGACGGATCTTATAATAAATATTAAGAAGCTTCGGAACAAACTTCGCTGACACACCTCTCATGCCTAAAACATCCGAAGAATTTGCATGACACAAGCCGACCGATATGCAAACATCATCAGCAACTTCTCTTATATTATTCGACGATTTTCCAAAACAATTTTCTTCATAGATTTGAGGTTATCATCTTTTGTTGATATTGTGGGGCGTTCAGAACGAGTTTCGTTATTGGCATTTTCTCAGCCATCTTAGGAGAGCTTGTTGTACTTGTAAATATTTTTTTTACTTAGAGCAGATTCACCGTATGACACTGTCAACATTTTAAGTGTTTTAGAGCACTTGATTCCATGTTTTACACAAAATTTAATGCGAATTTTTTGCTCCGTTTTTCATAAAAATGATAACCGCTGAGCACACCGAAACACGTCTAACCTTTCAATCTGTCAAAAACAAACTACGTATGCTATATACATATGTATTTGAAACTGTGAACATATGTTCGGGACATCGATAATTGAATAATCGTTGCCCGCAAAATTTTAAAAGTCACTTCCGTATAGGGATAAAGTACGGGAAAACATAAGGAGTGAATTCTTGACTCGTTTTGGAGGTACATCCTCCGTCGAAACTACCACGCAGGTTCGCATTTTATCAGTTTTATTCCTGTCGCCAGTCATTGCTAAAATGTCGATCCAAAGATGAACTAACATATATTAGATGAAAAAGTTTCCAGATTTTGGCCGTGTCCTTTTTTTCTTTTTGTTTACTCCAAAGCGTATGTTACCTGCATGGATACCAGTAGCCCGGGCTGCCAGCTTGCACTTTTCGCTAACCTGATTGTGCGATTCCAAGAAAAGGCCTACTTAGCTAAAACTTTCCCCAACAAAACTGCTATCAGGTATAACTTCGCAGGGCTGTTAAGCAATATACACTATATTTTCTACATTTGCTGCGTCAGCACGTTTCTCTCGATTCTTCGCAGCACGTTTTGCACGTTTGTTATGAACGTTCAAATCCCCATCCAATTTTCTTCTGAACGCAACATTTGGTCAATTATTGACTACGGATTTAGTATGTCAGTTCTCCATACCAAAAAGCGTATGCAATGAAATATTGCATGCTCTGTCTTTTCCTCCTGATTTGGGCAAAAAGTTGAGCTATCGTACCCAAACCGGTGTAGATACTTTCGATAGCAACCGTTACCAGATAATAACCGTAAGTTGATAGCTACAGTTACCATGCCTTTGGTTTGTCCAAACGGCTATGGATGGGATTAATCTGTAGGTCCATCTGCATTCGCATTGGTATTCCACTGAACTTCTCACCTGATCATTGAAGTCACTCTTTGTTCTTCATTGATCCTTTTGATGACTTTGATTGTTAGAAGTTCCTATATTATAGACTCTCTGTATCTCGTCTGCAAGAATATTTTTGGGAATCATCTCATTTATAAGAAAGCTGTTTTGTCTGGCATAGTTCCAAAGCCATTTATTACTCTTAATGCGTCAAGTGGACATATTGATGATATTGGAGTTGGGAAGCGTATAACAGGACTGAGCTTACTACCTTCCATATTACATCGTCCGTTGTTTGACAGGATTCCAGAAAGTGCTGCCTGGTGTTTTGATGCTTTTTTGCCCGAATAGTTGCTGTGAGGCATAAAACTTAGTCTACTGTCAAGTATAAAAGTACTCCTTGGTATTTTATGTAATTTTTTGATTTCATGATTTGATTTTAAACACTTATGTTCACACATTTTTCCAGCTGGTTAGTAGAAAATCTTCCGTTCTATGATTTGCTAGCTCTAGGCCGGCGGACACGAACCAGTCTTTGATGAGGTTGATTGCACTGTTCGTTTTTGACTCTCTCTCGTAAATATCCTTTGCGACTCCCGCGGAGGTTTTCACCCTTTTTCCATCGTCGGTTTTATATCTTAACTTTCTATTGCTGAAGTATCAGAATTAAATCCTTCGGAGGGTATATGATGTATCCATCCCGTAGGATTACCTTCTAATAAATGACCAATTTTCGAGTTAAAGGCATTTTTGATGTCCACCGGCATTACTGTACAATACTCCTTCGTTTTCTATCGCCATCTTTCTTCCCTTATTGCTTTGGTTGCTATTTTTACCATCGCTTTTACAATATGCGGACGACGGTGAAGTGCGATTTTTTGAATCCACACTACTGATTTGAAAATGCTCCCTATTCTTTTGCCATAGTGAGCAATCTATCGTTTGTAATCTGTTCAAATATTTTCTCCAGTGTGTTGAGCAGACAAAACAGACAGCTGGGCTGGTTTTCTAGGTCGTTTGTTTGGTAAGAGTACCAGACACTTTTGCATGGTTGTTATAAACATGCCCGATTTCTTTTGAACGGCGGTTTTCACTGCCTTAACATTTGGAATGCCAAATGGTGTTATTATTAAGTCGATAGTCGTTGTTGGAACAGTTGCTCTACAATAGGCCTTAACATTGTTGGACTTGAGAATTGTGGTGACATACAGCCCTTCAACTTCGTCGCTATCATTCTGTACTCCGTGTCCCTAGGATTTATGTTGGCTTCGCTGCGCAGGGGCGCGAAGGATCTTTTTTTATTTTCTTTTATCGCCTTTTTGAGGATCCTTCTTGCCAGTTGCTCCACTCTCCGTTGGGCTTGTAAGTTGTTTAATCTGAGTGCTTTTATTTATTGGTTTTACCATTAGTACGGTGTACCGATTTTACATTTTCTGGGTATTCGTCTGGGCATCACTGCGTCACATGGTGCTGTTATAGTGCGAGTGAGATGATGCGTACAGTTCTCCGCTGTTTCGCTGGCGACCAGCTCGCCAATATTCATCAAGTCGTCGAAGAGTTTATTTTTCCATTTTAGACCAGCCCGCTTAAGCCCGCCTTTCAATTATTATCGCCTGGTGATCACTTTGGGTATATTCTTCGCTGACCCACCATTCTGTGTTGTGCAGTAGAAAGTAATGAAGGTAATATCGATGACTGATCCTATTACAGTTTTCTCATATCTGCGTTGGGTCGATTTTTCTACTTGGTGGGCTTTTACTTATTGACCTTTGTCCAAGTGTTTTTATCGTCAATTGTGGTCGCGTGTCCGTCACTTGAGGCCGGTTTGTTTGACATTTCGCAATTTTTTTCTGGTTCTGCTTGCCCCTCGCGGTGTTGCAAGGTTTTTTATTTCCAGCTTTTCATTTTTCAGACTGAAATTTTACCGTTCGACATTGGTCTTCGTTTTATGTCCGCCACGGTTTTTAATCAAGCCGATGTCTGTGATGCATTGTTTTGCCGAATGACTTTCTTGGCTCTGTCGTATAGTGCTTTGATGGATTAGATGGCATCTCTCATCGGTTGGTGGATAGAGTGCCTTCTTATCTGTTTTCCCAGTTCTTTTTTTTTTTTTTTTATAATCCCGCGCGAGCACCAAGGGGATATGAATAACCTTTTACTGGTTCTCTCCAGGGCGCGGGCGGGTGGTGTAGTAGTTTGAAACTCAGGTGTATTAGGTTTCGATATTTTTCCCAGAGGTGGTTGTCAAACTGGACGGGACGAGCAAGTGCATCCTCAACCAGTGGGTCTCAGTACGTGCTAGTTGTTAGTTCGTTACATTTAGCCCAGCCAGCAACCACTCCAACATCAGTGTTATGCCTTCATGTCAGAGTTGACGCCGACGGGATTCTCATCTTTTTCAGAGAATTGCCTCGCATGGGATTCGAACCCTCGACCCTCTGTTTTAGGAGTGTATACATATACCACTACATCACGGCCACCCCCGTGGGTGGAAGACAGGCAACTACAGTTGCGTAGATGATTGCACGGTTTTTCACATGATTGTACGGGTGAATGCCGAAATCCTCTGGAAAGGGCTTACTTCATGGCCTAAGTTTACTTCGTTTGTTTTGGTTAAGTTAATATAATTCATGTTAATTATATAACGACTCAACGTCGTTACCGATGCCTGGATGTGTAGTAGCCCCAAAATCCCATGCGAAATTTGATACAGGCCCTTTGGGGGGCTGCACTAGAGCTGAAAGTGTTCTAACCAGAAATTTTACATCGGAACCTATACTACCAACTTAATGGTGACGAGGCATCGAGTGTTTTAACAGGATAGGGGCATTTGTAGCATCAGTCTGAAATCCATTTCAGCAAATTAAAGAACTGAGAAAATCAGGGTCGAAAAATGTGATAAATGAGGGCATTTTTGAGGGTACCTTTGCTGCAATGGATATCGCGTAGAGACAAGGAGAGCTCCATTAGTTTTCCGTAGCATATAACACAATATTTCGTTAAAACCATATGCCGTTTGGTGGTTATTTGGACGCAAAAGAGAAACAGACATTAAATTGTGTGAGCTTTTATTAAAAACAATCTGATCCAGTAGTGAGGGACAGTTGGTGATTCCGGTTAAGAACTGTATAAGGAGAATGCTGGTGAATTCGCAATGTTTTTTTAGAGAGAGAAGACTCAGCAATTTGAGTCGGTCATCATATTCCATGGGAGCCTGCACAGAGAAAATTGTAGGGATCTGTGTTGGACAGCTTCGATACGTAGAATATGGTTTTCATAGTAAGGGGGCCACACCTGGCTATCATATTCAAGGAGTGACCTAACAAAGGTATTGTATAAGGATTTTGTACAGAAAAAAAAAAGCCAACGGCAGAGTTAGCTCTGTTAATTTTCCAAACAATGTGGATGAGGAAATTAAGTTCAGTATCACAGATAACGCCCAAGTCCTGCATTGAAATGACTGAAGGTACAACTTGGGTTGATATACGCGTAGTAAGTTAAGTCAAAAAGTGTTGAACGCTTTATGGAGAATGAGATGACTTGGCATTTTTGTGGCACCTTATTGACAACCTATTAAGATCGGCTTGTAGAAGTTCAGAATCAGAAAAACTGGAAATTTGTAGATCGATTTTCATATCATCGGAATAGACAAACATAGGTTTACAACATCATTAATAGTCAAAATGAAACTCAATTAGCCGAAGTGACTGCCTTGTAGAACACCCGATGTGGCTTTAATTGGTTCAGGTTCTTCCAAACAAGATTTGAATCAAGAAATAAGACCAGGTTGAAAACCAAGTACATTGAGTTTGAAAAGAATTAACTTATGTGTGACTTTACCGAAGGCCTAGCTGAAGTCACAAGTAATCACATCCACTTCTTTCTCCTGCTCTATGGCACACAATTTACTAGAAACGAATTATAGAAAATTGGTATTAGTTGACCTGCCTTTAAGAAATCCATATTGGTTCGATGCAGGAAAGATCTGCAATGAAAGAACAATGTAACATAGATGATGCTCTCAAAGAGCTTGGGAATGCACGATAAAAGCTATAATTCCTTTTTCATGAAAAGAGAATGTACTTGTGTAAATGCTTTTCCAGAGGCGATAAATCGAAAGTCTGAAGATGCTTACGTGTGCTTACATTTTGGTAGTAAAGTTTGGGTGCATTGCTGATGAGTGATGAGTTTTTAAAGCTTGATCGAGTTTCTTCCAGGTGTAAGATACGTTTAGAAGAGACATGAGAGGCATATGAGGAGATGTCGTTAGCAACATCTGTGGGGGAGATGTTGAAGTTTTTATTAAAATTCACGAAAATTTATCGAAGCTTTTTCAGGTCAGTGTGGTATCTTCTTATGGGATTGAAGTCAAAATTTTTGTTTGAGTTGTGCCATCGATGCAGATAAATTCGGGTTTAACTAGCAAATAAGTGAGATACAAGCGAACATTCTCGTAATTTCTACGGTCACTTAAGTGGGAAAGTAAGAGCAGTAATTTCCGACATGGCACAGTCCCTAGTGAAGCTACTGCCAGACAATCCAATTCTTATGATGAAATTCCTTTCTTGACCGACTTTGACAATCCAGAGAGGGGGGACTGGGGAAAAAGACGCAATAGTCAGGTCAAATGAAATTGCAATTTTCACAGACGGTTCGAAAACAGAGGAAGAAACGGATTCTGGTATCTTCTCAGAAGATCCAAAACTAAAAGTGTCTATAAAACTATTGGAAACAAGCAGTACCTTCAAATGAAAGGTTCTGGCTGTCCTCAGGGCGGTTGAGCTTATGCATATGAGTTTTGTATTCGAAAAAAATATCGCTATCTACATCGATAGCCAGGCCGCACTCAATGCAATAGAATCAACCAACATCAACTCTGATACAGTCAAGAGCTGTCGCACAGTGCTCAAGGCACTATGCAGCCAGAACCGGGTAGGACTGTGCTGATTGCCAGCACACTGCGGTATTAAAGTAAATGAACAAGCGGATGAGCTTACAAGAAAAGCTGGACTATTCAAAAATAGTGTGGTTGGACTATCGAGGAAAAAATCACAAGGACTGCCAAACTAAGGTGGTCAAGTCTTGAATGACACAGGGTATTCAAAACTCTCTGGCTGCTTTTTGACGGCAAAAGATCTAAAAAGTTTATAAAATTATACAGGGATAAGCTTATTGCAGCAATATGAATCTTGACAGGACATTGTCTCCTGCGGAGAGGCTCAAGTTGTCAGAAGTTGAGGGCATAACACACATATTGTGTGAATGCGGACATAGCGGCCGTCGTGACTGGTAATGGGTAGTTGAATTATTACAAAATTAAAAGGTTTCTGTCGATGTGTGATTATGACTATTTTGCATTAAAATAACAATTTATTGGCAAAATATTGTTCAGCAAGTTCGCGGTCCAACATGATCGACCCACTGAAGTTTTTTTCAAATTTACGTAACCAGTAAAATAATCGGCGAAGTAGTGTAGTGGATAAAATTTGAGATCAATAATATCGCAAGTCTATCTTAGTTTCATTGACTGACCAAGCACAAACGAAACAAAATATTGAATCTTTTTGGGATATTTGTGTTGACAGAAGTCAAAAAGGACCAGCATCTACGCCGAATTATTTGGCAAGTCCTACAGTAGAGCCCAATATATTGCAACAGTGATAAAATCTAGATTTAATTTCCTTATGTCAAGTTTCCGCTTCAATGAAAGAAGACAAATTTGTTCCTATAAGGAAAGTGAGGGATATATTTGTTTTATACACCTACTCCATATTTAACGATTGACGAACAACTTCTGTAATTTAGAAGCAAACGCAGCTTCCTAGCTAAATATGGATTAAAAATGCTGATGATGTGCTATAGCAGCATAAAGATTGTTAATGCATCACCATATTTAAGAAAAGGGTCAAATAAAACAAATCTGCCACTTGGAGAGTATTATGTTAAAGAATTAACTGGTTTACGTCAATTCCACTTACTAAATCGCTAACTTTAGTTGCGTTCAAATAGGAAAGAAGTTCCAAAAAAATTGCAAATTGTCATGATTCGTAAGAGTAGAACTTTAATATTTTTGCTATGACAATAGAAGTTAACACTTCAATAACCGAACAAAATGATATATTTATTATCATGATTTAAACAAAAGCGATCAGATAACAAAAAATCAAACAAGACGCATATGATACTTTTACAATCAAACCAAAGGGGGTTTCTATACTTTCAATCAAATGTGTAGTATTCACACACGTAGCCAATGTATCAATTTATTCTCACAGCATGCTACAAAGCAAACAAAAACCTGTTTTATGAAAAAAATTGCATTATGTCCTTGTTGAAAGTCGACTAATAGGTGGATTGAAAATACTAAATAATATTTAAAACATAATACAAGACCAATGACGAAAATGTTGAACAATCAAAATCTGAAAGAAAGGAGAAGGTTTGCGCCATTTGTGCTTCATCTTTTGTGGAGAACAGAAAATAGAACTTTGCGGATTCATGTTATGAATCCCAAATTTCATGAAAACTTGTTCCTTTTAAGTTGGATATATTAATTTTAACATACCAATAAATTGACTGAATTATGCGTGCTTTAAAGTATTATTTTTTATTTTTCTAATATACAGTACTCGTATTTAACAGTATACAAGCCATATGAACAAAGGCTATGATAACTGAGTCGTTTACGTTAAATAAATAAAATAATCCAGTCGTCTGTCTGACCGTTTAAAATAATGTTATAGTCGATTCAACGAAGCACGAGCTTTAGGTATATACAATATGCATGCACTTCTAGGATTAGACATGGTATATTTGGAATTTTAGTTTTTATGGTAATAAGTGGGATATCATTGAACTTCACCTTCAACCTACTTTAACTACCGCCTTTGCATCGAAAGTTATTCAAAGTTAAAAGTTAAAATTTAACAATAGAAAACGTGTTGCTTTTTTCTAATGAAAGACTTACAATTAAAGTTAATGCTTGACTTTGGGAAGATTCAAACCCATAATTGCAATAAACATCCCACATTGTCAAAATAGGTTAAGGTTTATACTCAAAAATTTTAAAGAAATAAAGATACAAATATTGATATATATATATATTTTTTTTATTTCTCGTACCATAATTGGTGTCATACTAAATAGTCAAACCATTACTTTGAATGCATGTTAGAGCTCATCTTTGAAAGGCTCTTGCAATTTTCATTCTTCTCATTTCTCTTTTATTTTTATTTTTAAATTGGTCCGTTGATCTTGAAGACCAAGGAAGGCGTGCATTTCTTTCTATCCATGAATTTTTTTGTATCCTTAACTACCCTCTAATTGCATAGTAATAATTATAAGGGTATTTTACCAAGAAGTTGTAACAACTCGATCCTCAAAAAGTGAAGGCAGCAATCCAAATAAAGCAACAAAGTTTTCTCCGAAAATTGACAGAAAAACGGTTCACTTACTCGTAGTTTGTTATCCAATATACATCATGCCCACATATCGAGAAAGGAAAGGAAGGCCTTACTGTTTCATGGTATCTGGGTTACATTCAGCCCAGGATTGCAGTCCGTGAAAATAAGTTATCGCATCCCTCGTGAATTTGTGCACTTCCGCCTATGGCATCCAGCCAATAAAGTTTTTGTGCAGAAAGTATCTTCCCAAAATTTAATTGCAGAACTCCAAACGCTTCTCTGAGTCCTCTGATTGTAGCTCCTGTGCTGGGGTCTGAGGGAATGCTTTCTGAATGTAAAACCTTGTATATAAAAGTATTGCTAAGAATGTCCCTTTATTTGTCTGCTTCTGGTACTTCGATGATTACCGATATATGGTATCTTTAAACTTGAAAAATATATTGACGAATGCCCTGGCGATTGGTGCAGCCTTTCAGGGTATTTTTTTTTTTTTTATGGTACTTCTGTTGCGGTTTTTTACCATTACTGTTACAGAAACAGTGTGTTATGTCTTATTTTGGGCATTTTACGTGTTTTGAATAATTTAGCCATATCTGAGCAATTAAGAGTTTTAAAAGAAAGTGTCAGACTTTTTGTTAACAAACTTTAATGCATATGTTTTGGGATACAAAGGAAGAAGGATAAATAATTCGTACAAGTTATAGTAACGAAATCGAAGTTCTGAGTTTTTCACTTTTGTGTTTGGTACAATGACTATATAGTAAAGGCTACTTTGAACGTTTGAAGTACTCAAAATTATTAGCTAAACAATATCCCACTTGATACCAAACACGCATAAATTCCGAAGTTGCCGTGTTCGACAGGAGACCTAACAGGACAATGAAACGTTTTATTTGGATTCTTATATAAAACCTAAATTTTCAAATTTTTAGTTGTTAATTAGCAAGTTAAACTAAATCTCTTAAAATACGCACAATATAAAAATACATTTAACACAAAAAACAAGGCAAACACAGCAAGGAAAGGGAACGTTGTTCTAGTATTTATACGAGTATTGTAGATGGTGACCAGATAGCAATGATAGTTTTTCCAATTGTTATATTTCAGCAGCTGTCACAGTTAAAAATGACATCCAGCTGTCAAAACATTCAGTAAGGTTTGTCATTTTATCATGCATTTCTTTATGCTTGTCAAATGTGTAGAAATTATTAAACAATCATATCAAAATTCCAGCTCAGTTGTAAACACGCAACGTGAATTCCGTCGTGAGGTCGTTCGTAATCGTGGCTTCAGTGTGCAGACATTTCGTCTCGCCTTGGAGAAGTTTGAGCGTAAGTACACTCTTTTGAAACTAAAGCCACCAACTCGATAGAGATGAGGGCAAAATGAAGAAAACATAGTCGCCATAGCGGCCAGTATCGAAGAAGATCCGGTCAGCTGAATTGGGTATCGTTAGAGAGTTAATCTGACTTATTTAACGGTTGGATTTGGACCGACATCCATACAAGACTGTGCGACGCAAGAATTGAAGCCGCATGACCATAGACAATGCAGTGAGTTCACTAATTGAGTGTTGGAAATATCGGCCGGAGATTCGGGTTTTAGCCAAAATATCATCTTCTCGAAAGAGGCCTTTTTTTTGGATCAGATGCTATGCCAACATACAAAATTTCCATTATTGAAGCGAACACAACCTACAAGTTTTCGGCCAAGAATCAAAAATTGACTGTTTGGTGCGGTTTATTTCATGGCGGCATCATCGCACCTTTTGTCTTTCTATATAACGAAAGAGATACTGTTACTGTCAATGGTCTCAAGTTTAAATTGATGTTAGCCGACTTTCTGTGGTCCAAGCTAGACAACATTGACATATCGAAGGAGAAAATTGGCGAATGGGTCACCTCACGGCGAGAGTTTATCAATTGGCCGCCGCGATAATGCGATTTTACACCACTTGATTATTTTCTCTGGGGCTACGTCAAATTCTTAGTCTAAGCTAACAAGTCAACCACTTTTAAAGAGGTCGTATCTCACATCGTTGTTCTTTTATTAATTTTTTAATTTTTTTTTTGGCTATCGTTCTTATCTGGTCAACTTTTACATATTTATAACCAATATTTACATTTCTCTTAAACATATTTAGTTTATACAAACATTTACATTTCAATTCAATTCAATTCAATTTTTATTTGGCAAGGAACAAATAAGAACAGAGTCTTTTATGGTACAAGAAAGCTCATGACAAAATATTTAAGCATTATAGATTAATTTATGAAAATACAGAGCACAATTAAAACAATCGGTGAAAATAGAGTTTCAATTTGTAGGATTTAAATTAAATCTTAAATTAAAGTAAAGGAATTAATTATATAGGAGAAAGAGAAGACATAATTGTGAAAGCACATATGGAAATGAGGAAAATAAAGGTGGTAAGGAGAGAAGGTGAGAGGAAAGAAATTTATAGAGAACAAGAGAAGAATAGATTACAATGATGTAAGGTGTGCAAATATCGCACTTTTAAGTTGCTTATCTCCTATTATTCGTTTAATCGTGGTTGGCAGTGAATTCCACAGCCTAGAAGCATGAACGAAAAAGAGGCGAGCGGAGTTCAAATATTTAGAGGAGGGCGTGATAATATTGAAAGTTCTTGGTGACTGAACAAATTAAAGCTTTTCAAATAAATACGGTGGTGATTGATTATGAATTAACTCGTGCAAAAACACATAGCATCTAATTATGTCAACTAAATTAATTTAATAAAACATATAATTATACACAATATAAATATAACAATATTTTTCGGTATAAATAATACCCGTGTACAGTCAGTCACAGCTGGTTCAAAACCTATTTCGTAAGACTTTTTCCCATCAATGCCCTCATAACTAGGATTACACCATAGTTTGGTCTTGTTGCTAGATCTAAGTTTTTAGAGGATTGATTTGGAGCTTAGGACATTTATAGCTGCCCGACTGTCTGTGTACCGGTATGAAGTTTTTTATTTTTTTGTGAAAATAAAACACTAATTTTTAATGGAAAATTAAAAAAACATTTTATTCGAAGTATTGGCCATTACTAGGTATACATTTTCCCCATCTTTCGATAATCAATGGATTCCACGCCAATAAAACTGTTCATGTTTTGAAGCAAACCAAAAAGTCACCCAATTTTCGACCTCCTCGTAGGTTTCGAAGTACTGCTCAGCTTATGCGTATCCCATCGATAAAAACAAATGGTAGTCAGGATGAGCCAATTCTGGCGGGTGGGGTAGCAGCTCCCAAAAAGTGCTTTGGTTGTATCCTGAACAAGTTTTGCTTTGTGTCCAGGTGCATTGTCATGGATTACCTTACCGTGTCTTCTGGCCCATTTTGATCGTTTTTCTATCAATGCATGGTTCCAATTGATCTGGTTTCACCAGGTTTTAGGAGCTCTTGGTACACCACACCTTTCTGGTCCCACCAGACACACAGCATTATCTTCTTGCCGAATCGATTTGGTTTTGCAGTCGAAGTTGATTGTTGTCCCGGATTAACCCATGATTTTTTCCGTGTAGGATTCTGAAAATAAATCCATTTTTCATCGCCAGTAACAATTCGATACAAAACTGATTTTTTATCGTTTCTTTGAAGCAAAATTTCACAAGTGTCTTTCATTCAATTCATGTGGCACTTTGTTTCCAGACTTTTGGATCTTTCTCAGAGCTTCTAAACGGTCAGAAATTTCCGCCATTTGTTTCCGACTCAAAGTGTCATCTTCATCTAATATTGTTTGCAATTAGGCGCCTTCAAATTTTTTTGGTGGTCATCCACGATCTTCATTTCTCACATCAAAATTGCTATCTCTGAACCGTTGAAACCATATTTTGCATGTTGTTTTCGATAGAACATGATCACCCTATGACTCGACAAGCATTCGATGCGATGAAAAAATATGAAGTTGTTTGCTTAATGAATTGATGTATACTAAATATTTTTGACAGGCATCATAGCAAAACCAAAAAAAAAAACAGGAACTTTCACAATAAATGTGCCCTCTAACCAGAAACCATAGGGATTTGACAACTTTGAATTTAATTTGTGAACGCACTCTTTCATTAATCATCAAACTGCCACTGTCAATTTATTCAATATTTTCTCAAACTCAATATTTTCATCATGGTAAAGTACACTAACGATCTACGTTCTCCGATTGGGTTCTGAAGAAGATGCGCCAAGATGATGAATTTCATCGCAAAATCATCTTCAGTGACGAAGCTCATTTTTTGTGTCAATGGGTTCGTCAATAAGCAAAATATGCGTTATTGGTCGGGTGAAAACCCACATGTGCTTCATAAAACACCACTTCATCCACAAAAAATAACTGTTTGGTGCGGTTTGCATACCGGCGACGTTATTGGGAAATATTTTTTCGTCGACGATAACGATCGTCACGTTACTGTGAATGGTCAGCGTTATCGCGCCATGATTATCGATTATTTTTGGCCCGAATTGGAAGATATGGACATGGACGACATATGATTTCAACAGGATGGTGCCGTAAGCCACACAGCACACGCTACAATCGATTTATTGAAGAGTAAGTATGGTGAGCGTGTTATCTCAAGACATGGGCCAGTCGATTGGCCGCCTCGTCCGTTTGACTATTTTCTGTGGGGCTACGTCAAGTCATTGGTTTATGCCCACACGCCGACGATGTTAGAAGAGTTCAGAGCCAACATTGAACGCGAGATAGCGGCCGTTTCGGCCGAAATGTGTGGCCAAGTCGTTGAAAACTGGGTCCAACGAATCGACCGCTACAAACGTGCCCGCGGTAGCCATATTACCGAAGTCGAGTTCCATTCATATATGTTTTGATTGTACTTCAAGCCAATAATAAAGTTTTTGAAATATCTCAAATGGTTTGCCTTTTATTTAAAAAAAAAGTTGTCAAGTCGTTATTAGAAAACCCTATATAAGGGCGTTAGTCTTATTATTACTTCAACGAGTATAGCATCTGTGGGGCAGGTTCCGGATACAACCAGACATGCACGACGATGTACTCTTCTGAGCTTTAAAATGGCGGTCTATTGCATAGTTTTGGTCCACCAATCTATAGAAGCATATGTTTTGATGTGCCTGATTATTATTGCGTAAATACAGAGAGTGATCTTTGGAGTAATCCCCCATGTGCTGCTATTCATGCGACGGCAGCCTTTTATCCAGTATTGTTCCGAGATATTTGACCTCAGCATTAAGTTGACTGTGTCGTTAAGTGAAACCATACCTAGGTGAAAGTAACTACAGCAGTCTTAATTGGGCTTATTGAAAGATTCTCCCTGATGCACCTTAAGGGCGTTTGCATATGTGCACAGAAGTCGGTCCTGATGAGTTTTTAATTATCTACCAATTATCTTAACTTATTTCGGAAACTTAGATTATTCCAAGGTTTGGTGGGCTTCTTCTTCTATCTCTGTTGTTTTATGGTTAATTCACAGATTTTGGAGACTATGACCTAAGTGTATAGGTTCTTTGAGTGTCATTTCTCGATTAGAGTTCCTAAAATGCATACCCCTAACTGTAGAGTTTTTTATGCTTGCTGGCGAAACTGTCGGTAGAAAATTTATTTCTAAGTACGCTACTTATGATGCAATTAAAACTAAAGTGGTTAAAGCCTTTACATTAAACACTTTCAACGTAAAAATTTTGTGGTGGGGAGGTTTTTCTTTTGTAAATATAAAACAGTAACCATTAGCTAAGCACAAATTCAAAATCTGCCATCTACCAATTTTTTAGTAAAAGTCCTTATTTGGTAGGTTTTTATTGAGTTTTTCTATTGGGCAGTGTACAAAGATTTTCGTCGATGGTCATAGAATGGTCAATTAATAGAAACTTATAAGCTTAAAACGGATGCCACTGGTATACAAGAAGAGCGATCAAATGGGACAGCTAAAAGTACTCCATCTTTTTGTTGCTAGACAGAACAAACTATTCAACGTAGACAACGATTTACATTATTATTAATTAAAATACTGAGCATTAGATTGGTATTGAGCATACTACACCATATGTCAAGTATATTTGGATGAAAGTTTGCCTTATAAATGGAATCTCAGAATTTTTTGCCCGATCGTCAAATAAATGGAAACTATACATCCTTAACATCCTTGAGAAGATTTTATTAACCTTTATTTTTGAACGCTTAAAACCAATTGTAAATAATTTAAAATAGACTTTTTAATGTATCCTTAGGACTAGTAACTTACGACAGATCTAGGAAGAAACACATGAACTTCAACTCAATATTCACCACCTGTTGTCGATTTTAAATATCCACACGACACGTTTATAGAGGCAAGCTATATAGAACCATGTCAAATATTAACATTATGTGGGCTAAGACATATTGAACTAATGCACACTACCGCGCAGGCCCTAAAAAAACTTTATAATATATACATTTTGGAGGAACAATGCGTCATAAGTGGCGCCCTCAGCCGGAAAGCGGCCCTAGTCAGCTTGTAGTTCGCAACAGGACGTCATTCGGATAAGATCGTTTACGTAGAGATGTTGGTTTACACCCGTATACATCCCGGACTGAAGAGAAGTAAAATTCGAGATTTAGCCGAATAAAAATCCTCCGTTCCTGTTTGGCACTATTTCCATTTAACCACTTTAACTTCAATGCTGACGACTTATTTTAAAATTTAGGAACCAACTTGCTCCAGCTTAATCATTTTAAACTTTAACTAAACTAGTAGCTGGTTTTTCAAAGTAGAAGATACTTTCAGTGATGGTTAGTTAACAATTTTGGTGTAATGAAGTAAATACACTCTATACACACACTGGATACACCACTGGGATGGCCGTGGTGTAGTGGTATATGCATAGACTCCTCAAGTCTTTTCATAGAATTTGTATGTGGTTATATAAAAATTCCGTCGGCGTCAACTCTGACATGTAGGCATAACACTGATGTTGGAGTGGTTGCTGGCTGGGCTAAATGTAAAGACCTAACAACTAGCACGTACTTAAGACCCACTGGTTGAGGATGCAATGACTCGTCCCGTCCAGGTTTGACAACCACCTTTAGAAAAATATTGAAACCTAATACACCTGAGTTTCAAACTACTACACCACCCGCCCGCGCCCTGGAGAAAAGCCAGTAAAAAGGTATTCATATCCCCCTTGGTGCACGCGTGGTATTATATAAAAAAAAGTATGTTATATGTATACTTATATACCTTTAGGATTTTTTGTGTACTTTTTACAAGACGCAGCAGCTTTTCGCATGGATATGTTGCTTCCAATTTTCCAGACCAAGTTCCATGATATCCTGATATCCACCAACAGCTTGGATTTAAAAACAAATTCTTGAACTTTCTTGTCATTACGAAACTGATTATTCGGACAAGGAAATTTTCCTATTGAAGCAGTTTTTTTTCTTTTCTGGGTATGACCAGAACGAGTTTAATGAACATATTTCAGATTTGTACTTTACTTACTTACTTTACTTTGTAATATCGCCTTCATCTCTTTACTTTAAAAAATTAGCAGTCTTCTCTAAAATTCTGGCTCTATTTTTACCCTTTAATGGTGGGATGTACCGGCTTTTGAGTTCTAGAAACGCTTCAAATGTTGTACAAGGTCATGAAAAGACATTTCGGGGGGATAAATGGTTACCTTCGCAATAGTTCTCTCAAAATGTTCACCTTCGCAATAGTTCTCTCAAAATGTTCACCTTCATGTGTGAAAGTTCATCTAGAAAGCCTTCATAGCCCTTTTTCAATTCAAATTTCTTCTGTACTTAGTGGAAAGATTGCCAAAATATTTTCGAAAAAGAAAATAATTGATATTAACACAAAAATACTACAGCAGAGTATCCAGAAGACTAAGATCACATTGAAGAGAACTCGGTTCACATAAAGTGAACAACAGAAACATTTCCTATGTCAAGAACATAGAATTTAAAAATGAACTATTTGGAATCACAATACCTTTATTGTAATTTTCCTTTCTGTCTCTACATCAAAGGTGTCCTTTTCTTTTTGGCTGAAAATCTAGAAATAATTCTCAATTTTCCAATTTAACAGAAAGAAAACCTATCTCTATAAACAGTAACATAACATAGACAAAAGTTCAAAGGGAAACCTCAAACCATACCAACGTCATCTTTGCCACGCTACAAATACCAACTCCACTAGTATTTGTTGGAATTGTTGGAAATTGTCAGTGGTACCTACCTACATACCAACATACTTAGCCTACATACGAGTATGTGGTAAATTTACAAACGAAGGCATTCACAATTGAAATTGAAATTCAATTTTTGATTTTCAATCTAATTAAAACCGAAAGATAAATACAATTACTACATGTGAAGAACGTGCGCTCTAAGCCTTGAAGGTATGAATCACAAAACTTGTACCCGCCCACCATATGGCTTAATACATATTGCCGCAAGAGCCGCCGCATAGATAATTAAACATAGCGTTCAATTACAGGTGCTTTGTACTCTCATTAAGTTGTCTTGGGGCTTAGCAGATAGGATGTAATTTAATTGATACACAGACGCACATGCATCCAAACAGGAGTTAGCATGCCGAATTGAAAACCATGTCAAAAGCAATCTTATAAAAATTATAGTAATTATTCGAGTCGTTGCATCGCCGATATATGGAGAAACATACTCGTAGATATTACTATTACGAAGGTGTAAATTGAATAACCAAGGACTTTAAATCAAAGGATTTCAGCGGCTTAAAGGAGATTTAAGAATCTGATTTCCTTTATGATGAAATAATTATTTCCTTTCTATGAAAATTTATGTGAATTATGCTCAAGTGAATTTTAGTTAATGCTATTCAATACATGTATTTTTTAATATGTTTATGTAGTTCTTCAAGAATTTCTCTTTAAGATGGATTTTCTTTAAAAATTAATTTATATATAAGAACTGCGAAACGAACCTACCCATTTGTGTCTACCAAGTCTTAAAGGATTCAGATAAAAAATGTTTCCAAAAATGAATTGTGAAAGAATTTCACTAAGTGAAAGACCGTGCAACTCGAGGCCGAAGATTTATCCACTTCCGCTTATTGAATTTTATATAATTCACAGATTACCTATGAAGTCGACGGGAGAATTTAAGTATATCCATACAAACGGTGTAGAAAATTTAATAGCAAGGATCGACGGAGTTGAAGATTTTTTTTTTTTTTTTCTTTTGGAAGTCACAAGGGAAATACGGCACGTGATTAAAGCATCATGAAAAGAAAAATCCGAAAAATCTGTTAGGACCAGGTCTTTTGTTGGCAAGTCAAATTGAATAGTAGGAATTTTTCTTACACTTTGGATGGAAGAGAAGTTGACTTTCGAACCATATTTAGCTTTGGGAAATTTTTCCAATTGACCTAGAAACATTAGCTGTTTCGTTGGACGTATTCGAGTATATGATTGAATTAAAGCATTGCTTTAAAAATGACTGTCATCTTTTTTAAGTAATAAAATCGAATCTTGGTAAAATACTCACAATACTTAACTTCTTTTCTTTTGTCGCTTAGGTAAGTACCAAATATGACTTGGACGGTTTTTTTTTTTTATAATTAGCGAAAGCTCAAGGAATTTGAGTATCATTAAAATGTTTGTACACAACGCTGGTGAAGGAAAAGCAATAGGTGAAGGAAAAGAAATACCGATGTACGTTGGTCGTAAATGTATGCAAGTTATAATGAATAGGAAATAGAGATCTCGGCAGGATATTCCATATTCCGTATTGTACGATTTATACGATAATTCTGAGTACGTCCGAAAGGGTATACTGATGAGCATTTATAGAGAGGCAGTTTTTTGAAGATGCGGAATGCTACTGGCAATTTCAATGGACAAATTGTAGTGGAAATAGCGACAAAACAAAGTGAGACAGGAGACATTGCGTCGATGTTCGAGGATACCAATGGACTGACCGTTGTTACTACCACTTATGAATTTTATCGAATGAATTTGAGTCCTATCTAGCAGGTGCAGAGATGTTTTAGGAGCACCTTAGCAGATGTGGGCATTGAATGCTTTATATTTGGAGACCAGGTTAGAGGAGATGAAATATTTCTTACATCGCTTGAGGAAACCTAGACATTTCGCATTTAAGACATCGATTGTGTAATCATTTCATGGTAAGTTGTCCCTGACACACAAACCAAGAATGGAAAGTTTATTGGCTTCGACAATGTAAGTGCAATTTATGGATAATGGGTAGGTATTCAAATTTCGCTTTAAAGCAGCAGACAGCATTGTGGTATTGTAACATTAAATTCTACTCTGTTGGTAGTTCCACAATTTGTTATGCTGTTAGTATCGCAATTTAATGAGATTAACATACGCTACCGTTCGCGTTCTATAGCCGATGAGCCGTGACGTCAGTCTGGGAACGAATATGAAAAGCAAAAAGTACTGTCGTCAGTAGAGGAATATATTGAGTTAGAAGTAGCAGACAAGAGATCATTAATGAAAATTAAAAAGGGTTTTGAAGACTAAACAAAGACCTGGGGCACACCAGCATTTATTTTGTGAATATCAGACTTGAAACTATCAAAGACAACTTGAATTTTCGAAGAATTTTCGATAAAAAAGTCTGATGCCAAACTCTGTCAAATACCGTAGAACTAGCAAGTGCAACTATCTGGCTTTTGCCGGATTGATGTATACTTTGGTTTCACTTATCGGTTAGAATTGTCACCAAATCACCAGTGGATCTGTTGCATTGAAAACCGGTCATTGAAAAGTTTTCGTATTTCGAGGTATTTCATTAGCTGACAATTAATCAACGTTTCTATGACCTCGGAAAAGGGGGACCTAAGTGCGATTGGTGTGTAGGAGAAGAAAAAATAAGATGCGCCTTTTTTAGCGACAGGCTGGATAAATGCTATTTTCCATCTTCTTGGAAAGAGCCCTAAAGAGTAGGATTGGTAAAAAAGCTTACGCAGTGGTTTTGCCCGCGAAGAAGAACACCTCATCAAAAGAAGGGGAGATATACTATCTGGGTCAGCGGTTTTGTGTATTTTAAGATCTTTAAGTACTCTGAAGTGCGAACGCTTTTAAGTGTTGGCGGGAAAAAAACTTAATCTGGAAGTGTTGAGCTGGCCGCGGCAAGCAGATTGGCCTTGTCCAAAGAGCTGACAGCTGGTATGTTATTGTAAATGAGCGTTGGCATGGAGTATGAGGCAGAATTTCTAATGTTTTTGACGAGCGACCAAATAATTTTATTATCATTGGGAGAAGGTCTTAAATCCGCTCAAATTGGCTTTCTTGTATTGCCTTGCGTTTCTTTTTGGAATATTTTCTCTAACTGGGTGGTTAATGCTCACATGATACAGTGGTCCGACGAAACTATAGGATATTGCACATTGAACTTGTGTTTCTCAGCGTGAGTAGTTAAAAACAAGTGCAGGGCATTGGCGGCATGACAGAATGTCGAATTCACCCAGAGTTCTGTATCACAGAATCACCCGATTTTAATATGAGGACACATGGATACAATTCTTTGAATGAAGTTAGAACTTAAGTGACTGTAAGAAATGAAATACTGTTTAGAAGTTTTCTGGATTCTTTACGAAGACGCTAGAGGTCTGCGTTGCCCATTGGAGCAGAACTTTTGGTCGTTGATCAAATGAACACTGCCTCTCCAGCACGAAGAGTATTTCAAACCATACCGAAGGTATGGTCAACTAGGGAAAATAATATTCGCAGCAAAATAGAAAAGACATGCGGTATCCTGAAATTTATTTGAACATTTTGCTACCCAATAACTAAGCGCCAGATGTTGGAAGTCGGAAACTCTTAAAGACCTTGGTGTTAAAGTACCGAATAATTAGTCTGCTCATGTATAATGCAATTAAATAGATGTTTTTGTCTCAAAACAAATTTAATATTAAGTTTACCTCAACAGCATTAAAAGTGGTAAAATACCAAAATCTTTCATCTTTAGTAATTCGACACAACCTTCTCTCATTGATTTCCCACTCATCCGTTAGCATCAGAGCATCAGTTCAGTGAAAAAATTAAACATTTGCTATTTTTAAATCCCGGCAAAAGTATTATAAACTTTTTTAATGTGATATCTCCTATCTTCGGCAAAGGCGTTCATATCAACGGGAGAATTCCCAAAGGCTTAGTCGGAAAAGCACACACAACATGAAACATGAACGCATTCCCCAAGTGAGCCGTATTTATTTATTGACTACAAAAACAGGTAAAATTTTTTTCCGGGAATATCATCATGTGACTTTCATCGGATTGGCCTTAACCAAGGCTCTCATAAAAATGTTTATACGGTGTTTTCGTAAACACGTATGAAGCGTCTGGTTCGCCCTGAATAATATGGTTTTGAGTGAAATTCATTTGACATTTTTGCTTTTTATGTACATTTGTTGACTTGATATAAACTTAATTGCAATCAATTTAACTCATTATGTTGGTCAAAGGTTTTTGAATAAATTGGCAGGAAGTTGTTATTTAACAGAGATGAAAACGGCAACATGACAAACTGCAGATAATCTAGGTTACATATACGTAAATTCAACAAAGGATATAATGGCAACAAACAGCGTCCATTTATTACTTTGCCATTTAAAACATAATGAATTTCGGTAAGGTTTATTTCCCCGAATTGTTTTTGTTTTTTCCATTTCTTGTCCATCCATGAATGAAACCACAGTTCTTCGGAATATCATTCACTCGAATACACGGCTTATTCCGGATAATGGGACGAAGATTTTAAAGAGATATTCCTTGACATATTTGAGAAAAAATCGTATGGGTGGGGGTTCGGAAATCATACAATCTAAGATACAGAAGTTTTAAACAGCTCTGTTTTGATTCTATTGATAACATCAAATTTAAACAAATGAAAATAGAGCCGAGGAAGGCTTATTTTCCCCGAGAGCAAGTATCCCCGCATAAAATCATATGTATGATGAATACAAAAAAGGAGGTTCTAGAAAAGATCATTGACGATATGATCGTCAGTCACCACCATCATTGCCACACCACCATCATTGCCACACCACCATCATTGCCACAACCATTCATTAACCACTAACCACAAGCATTACCGTCACTGAATGTGAAATTAACTTAATCTTAAACTAACGAAGTAAAATTTAAGCATCATTTATATCATGCAAGCAGTATCTAACATTCCGCGTAAAGTAATGTCTGAAACTAGGTGGCAAAATCAGAACCATGCTGTGGTGATCCACTGATATTGAAAGATCTCAACATAGAATTTTCTACAACACGACGAAGTTACTTGAGGTAATCCCTAATGACCAGTCCTTTGAATAAAATATATGATGAGTACTATAAATTTGCAGATCTGTAAAAAAGTCATGACTTGGTTTATCAGGTAGGACACTGACATCTCACGAAATAGAGGCCACCCAATTGAGGAAGATAAGAAATCCCTTTGCGACGGTCAGGAAAGTAGTTCTGGTATACACACCATATGTAACTCCTTTGCGGCGACCAACGACGAGCACTTAAAACACTTAAAGCATACAGTCTACGAAGATCTAATCAATGCGATGTCCGCTGAATGCATGGAGACCAACATTTCGGAACTAATATGTAGTGACAAAAATGCGACAGCATACGTCAATAATTGAACGGTGGACATAATAACTGCTGTGGACTTTCAGACACCACGGAGATTAAAGCTTTTACCTCAGGTCGCTACTAGACTTTGAGAATACCTTAATAAATATACCAAAACATATGATCCATTCTACGGCTCTGTTGAATCTGGGTCGACGAAAGTGTAGCCAGCGAGTAGAACCTCAGCACTGTTAGTTCGATCCTACAGACGGGAGATCAGGGGAATGAATCTCCTCTATATCGCACATAAAATCCTGTCGGCCGTATTATGTGAAAGCCTATGACCCTTCGTCATTAGTCTGACTCGGTCCCTATCAGTGTGGTTTTAGGCAAGAAAGTCCACCATACTTGTATATCAAATTTTCACACTATTGGAAAAAACTCAGGATTTCCAAATAGGTACACACCTTCTCTTCATCGATTACAAAGCAGCATCTATAGAGGCGAACTAGCTCATTCGACTATGCAGAGTGACGATGAAAAACGCATTCCGCACCTTCAAGGTCGGTAATGCCAATGGTATCATCTTTTAAAAGTCTGTTCAGTTACTGGTATACGAGTATGCATATGATATTGAGCTGTGTTGAAGGACCTCCAATTGAAGTTTATAGAAGCGGCAAAGATGAATTTAGCGGTCAAAGGAAAGAGAAAACAAAGTTTATCCTAACATCGACGCTTAGTACAAAACGTCATGATAGCCAGCTACAAATTTGGGGTAGAAATGGATGTTATCTATTTCGGCTGCGCAATCAACTCCGACAATAAAACCAAAGCGGAAATTATACGAAAATTCATTCTTCCTAATCTCTGTTTCTTTGGGTTTAGACGCCAATTTAGTAGCAACACCCTCTCTCGAGCAACCAAAAATACATTATACAAGAACCTGATCATCACAGTATTGCTTTGTGGTGCAGAAACTTGAACACTTAGGAAAGCGAACGAAAATGGTCTCGGGCGCTTCAAGAGAAAAGTTATTCTATTAATTTTCTGTCTCATAAATTAAGGAGAGTACGGGCTGTAATATGGGCATGGACACCAGCTCCTCGTCTCAGAAAGTTTTCGACTCCAGAGGGACAACGTAGTAGAGAACGACCTTATTTTATGTGCCGCACAAAAGTGAAAGTGGATTTCAGCCAACTTCGTATGTGCAACTAGAGGTAGGTTGCAGAATTTCGTGTTAACTAACGTGGCATGTTGACTGAGCCCCTTCAACACCCTGGATTTTAGTACCATCGAAGTAAGCAAATATGTCACATGATTAAGACTTGATTTTCAGCTCACCTAAGCAAAACCTGCTCTAATCGGTGATTAGGATACAAAGAAATGACCTTTAATACAATACGCATTGGAGTTTTGATGACCTTGCGCATCGACTGTCTTTTGACTATGTCCGTTTGGAATGCCATCTAATGCATAAAATGACACCAGAACTTATGTTGCTGCTTAAACCAGGAATGGTTTAAGCCAGAACCTGAGTGAGTAAACGAATGTTGTAAAGTTTGCACAAACGGATTAAAAACCGATTTAGCATACGGAGCTGGAGACTTTTTTGAAGGCGAATAACGTTAGATTTCATTTCTCGAAATCACGAAATCCTGAGGTGATGAATCGGGGGATGGGGTCGTAGTGTCTTAAGCTGCGCTTAAGGATTTCGTAAGCATTCTATGGATTTTCGAGCTGCAGCATTTCGAGAATTTCGAGAATGCAGCCCAATCTGCGATGGGAAAACCTGACTTTGAAAAACCTTTGATAGTTACGTTCCATATGAGTACAGCTGCAGATGGCATGACTTCCAATGGTGCCGGTAGACCAAACTTATGGTTCCCGAGCTCCCTATAGGGTCAAATTATAGATTCCTTTCTGGCACTTCGCTTTTGCTAAGCCTTTAAGTATGTTGGCCATTAGTGACACAATATTCTGCGACGTTTGCAATACCGATACCGTGGTTCAGGCAGTACTCAACGCTGCTGTGGTCGGCGCTGCACTTTATTACTGAATCTCCTAACTTTCTTTCTACTAAGGATCTCTATTCCGATAGAAAAAAAGTACACTTGATCTCAATAGGATTGCAACTAAACAGCAAAGCGACAGATGTCTAGCTTAGCTGGGAAATTTGATCATCGAAAGTATGAAAGTAGTGAAATAATTTTATATAAGAAAATTTATTGAGTGAGGTATACAAGAATACCATATGCCGTTGATTTTCCTTTAATGTGGTTTATTGTCAGTTTTGATACTATATTTTGACTATTTGACTACTGTCGCTTCAACGTAAATCAACGTGTATTAATTATTATTATTTATTTTTAATATATTAATTACTTAAATCATCAACCCTGAGTTTGCTAGTTTCAGACCTTGTTGGTTGAGCGTATATAAGTAGTCCATGGATTACTACTTTCAATATGATTGCGCGTTCTTAAAACTTTTTACCACCGGGTGATTCTTTGAGAGTTCGTGTTCGCTAAATTCATTCATACTCCTTATTGACCGTACGACCTTGAGGTAAGAGCTCCTAATGCACTACGATACGGTAATCCAGAAAAAAACAGTGCCCACAACTTTGATATTTGATCGTCATTGGCGTGCTTTTTTTGGGCTTTGGTTTCGACGCCAAAGCCATATACCATGATTCGTCACCAGTTATCGAGTAAGTCAGGATCATCATTGACGTAATTCAAGAGCTCCTAAACGTTACCCATGCTATGATCAAAATTAAGAAGTTTCGAAACAAACTTCGCTGACACACGTCTCATCCCCAAAACATACGAAAAAATTGCATGACAAAAGCCGACCGATATGCCAACATCCTCAGCAACTTCACTTATGGTTATTCGACTATTTTCCAAAACAATTTTCTTCACAGCTTCGACATTATCATCTTTTGTTGATGTGCTGTGGCATCCAGAGCGAAGTTAGTCATTGCCATCTTCTCGCCCATCTTCGAAGAGCTTGTACCACTTGTAAACATTTTTTTATTGGGTATATAATTATTTTCGTGCGGGTTTTTTTTCCAAAATTTGAAAGTTTATTTAAGAAATACTTGTAAAATAGTATTATTTAAAGTATTGCTTATCTGAAGCTAGGACTTTTTCCCTTCTTTCTGGCCATTTGTAGATCCCATCCCAAAAGAACTGCGCCGGCTTGGCATCCAACAATGAATCAAGCCAATTTTGGATATTCTGCTCTGATGTGAACCGTATTTCAGTGAGGGCGTTCTGCATCGACCGGAACAAATGGTCCGGTGGGCAAGGTCTGGGCTATAAAGCGAGTGGGGTAAGACTTCCCATCCACTGTTTTCCAAATAGTTCTTAACCGGAATAGCAACGTGATGCAGACCGTTGTCATGATGGAAAGTTATTGCCTCGTGTCTGGTCGCATATTCCGGGCGTTTTCCGGCTACTGCTCTCTTCAAACGGAGTAATTATGTTCGGTAGCGTTGTCCATTGATGGTTTCGCCCGGTTTTAGCAGCTCATAATACAGCACACCCATCTGATCCCACCAAATACAGAGCATTACCTTCGCGTTATGGATATTCGGCTTTGCCGTTGATTTGGCTAGTTGGCCGGGTTTCACATATGATTTTTTGCGCTTGAGGTTGTCGTAATGGATCCACTTTTCATCACCAGTAACAATCCGATGCAAAAATGACTTCCTTTTGTGGCGCTACAGCAGCATTTCGGACATGAAAAACCGCCTTTCGACGTCTCTCGGCTTGAGTTCATGTAGAACCCAATTTCCTTGATTTTAAAAACATCCAGCTGCATTTAAACGTTTTGAAATGGCTGCTTGAGTGACACCCAAAGATTCTGCGAGCTCTTCTTGTGTTTGGCAACAATCTTCATGGAGTAATGCTTCCAGTTCTTCATCTTCAAACTTTTTTGGTTGCCCAGGACGTTCATCGTCTTCCAAACCACTTTTGGCACGTTCGCTGAGCTATCGCATGTTCACCATAAACTTCCACCAAAATACGATGGCTTTCGGCAGCAGTTTTCTTCATTCTAAAGTAATGAAGAAGAACTCGCCGCAAAAACACTTTTTCAGGCACAAAGTTCGACATATTTGAGTGAAAAAAAATTATTGTTGTTTACGCTTCAAATGGATGACATTTACTGAAATGACGTACAATGACACTAGCTTTCCAACGCATGTTCCAATGGAATAATAACAATGAAATAATACAAGCTACGCCATCTCTAAGTTATCCTCATAAATTATATACCCAATACTTCGAGCAGACTCATCGTATGCCACTGTCAACATTTCAAGTATTTTAGGGCACTTGATTCAATTTTTTACACAAAATTCGATGCAAATTTACGAAGTTATGTTATGTATGCCCACAACAGCTCTATTCGATTTTGGTCCGGGATTGAAACGGCCGACGAATGCTTCGGATCGTTGTCATGCTGAAAAATCAACCTAATTGACATTTCTTCTTCAGCATATGGAAGCATAATTTTTTTTTTAATATTTTCAAGTAATGATGTCGATCCATCATTTCATCCATGCGAACAATTGGCCCAACTCTAGATCGTGAAAAACATACCCAGACCATGCCCGAAACTCCACCATTCTTTACAGTTGGTAATTGATTTTTTCAATAGAGCTTCACAATAAAGATGCGAAAGTTCGGCGTATTTTTCCATAAATTTAGATTATTGGTGAATAACGCGTGGTCATTGCCCATACGTCATTTCTATGAGAGAAGACAAGAATTTTAATAATTTTCTTGCTTGAAAGTATGCCCAACAATAGTGTTTAATTCATTCAATTCATCTGAAGAAGGACTTCTCCCTTTGAATTTTCCACTTTAATAAGTGACAGACCACAAATTGCTGTGTTGATTGATCCGCCATGTCATGGCCTTCCATGTCCTGTCGCCTACCTTATCCAGTTGCACTTGGAAGTAAAAGAGAGAATGTTTTGTAATGAGAGTGTGAATGGAAGATTTGAGTAGGTTGATTGTTAGCTCTTCCTTGCTTCTAAGGCTAGTTTGGAGATGATTTGTGGTTGATAGACAGGATATTATTAAAATTGTAATTTATTTCGGTTGGTAAGTTGATTGAAAAGCCTTTGGAATCGCATGAAGCAATTATGTAGTGATTTTGAATAGCTGCATGCAGGTGAAGGAACGAATGGTGTTTCTAGTCACAGTAATGGCAGTATAGTTGTCTGACATTCGTCATATAAACTGAATTTGAGTTAGACTTGCACCTTGATGCCTTTGGAATCGCATGAAGCAATTATGTAGTGATTTTGAATAGCTGCATGCAGGTGAAGGAACGAATGGTGTTTCTAGTCACAGTAATGGCAGTATAGTTGTCTGACATTCGTCATATAAACTGAATTTGAGTTAGACTTGCACCTTGAATTGAAGGACTATAAAGGGTGTGAAGTCTTCCAAAGAGTACAATTTCTTATCATTGCCCTTGTGCTTGCATATAAGTTTTCAACAGTATACTTGTATACATTAGTCGGAGGTCATGTTTTTTGTATCGGGAAAAAATGTTTTCACAGTGTTTTCACCTAGCATTTTCAGTTGACATATTCAGCCAGGGAAAATTCCTAATGATCGCCCGTTTCATGGTGGAATGTAGATTCGAATCCGAAAACTCCTTAATATATCAATTGAGACCAATTTAGAGGAAGACTGGAATATCTTTACAGATCTAAAGAGATAATTCTTATAGTTGCAACACACTTACTAATGCGACTCAGACTTTAAATTTAAAAAGCAAAATTGAAAAAATACTCGATTAGAAGTATCATGCGCTTAGCATATTCGTCGACATTTATAGTGCTTTGGACAACGCAACTTTTAACTGAGTTGGAAAACATGGCATAGACGAATCATTATTTTGTGAATAAGCGCAATGAATGTGGGTGCTGTACGAAATGTGGCCAAATTTCTAATATTTATGCTCAGGTATATCTAGCTGCATAGCGACTTTTTGCTCTGAGCAGCTGCCCTAAACGTGATCGATGGTTGGATGACTAGAAATAGACTTTCAGTCAATCTTCTCCAAACTGAGGTTATTCTCTTTACAAAAATAAGCAACTTGACTGGTCTGCTTATCAAGTGCTTAAACATGAACCGTCATACAATTTCAAGATGTTGTCGGCCTTTTTGCATTAGATAAGATATTTGATTTGTAACCCAGGAGGGTCTTATGTATTTATATAACTATGAAAAAAGCAAAAAGCAAAATACGTTTCTGCTGCTATTAACAAACTCCAAAGAATTGTCTGTATCAAGAGCATGGGGATGCCTGTATTCTCCCGAAAAGAGGACTGGATTAATTAACTTATATCCATATGATGGTGAGATTACATGAAATAAAATGATAAATGAACTTCCTAAACAAGGCTCAGGGGAAAGTTTTTTTGAGAGTCCTGCCTGCGATTGCATCAGCGTGAGAGCATTCGTCGCTGACGTGTTAGTAATATTGTAGTTAATTTGTGTAAACACTATGCTCCGCGAAAGAGGATGTAATATACATATAAAAGCCGTAAAATGGATTTATTTAATTTTAAATAATTATACAAGAACGCTAAAACAAGGAAGGAGTATAAAAAAAATAGAAAAGGTTTTACAGCGCAAGCAGAGGCAGCAGGTATAAGAACGGAAACGTAGTTAAAAAGTCATAATTTACACAGACGGCGACAGTCATAACATACGCAGGGATCAACTTTTCGTCCACATGACACATAAATATATTTTTTGAAACCATGTTTCCACAATAGTGATGTGCAGATGGGCTAAATGGTGAATTAGCTAGGCAAAATGAGTCAATTTGTAGATGCAAACATGTAAAATCATCCTCTCTTGCGCTATATGATCACCACGATCTCTACATCAATATTTTGATAGGATATTTTTGGAATTGTTTTGGACTTGCTACACTTATTACTAACATGAACTACACTAATGAGTATAAAACTCTCGGTTTAAATATGAATGGGCTATAAAAATGATTCAATTGGTATCCCTAACAAATATGGCATACAGAATACTTGTGTGTTCCGAAAGCTTATTTATAGCACCACTAAGTTCATTGATTTTAAAATTGTTTTGCCGAAGGTCATCTGCTGCCATATGGTTCTACAATGTCTACAATATATCCAGAGACATAAGGTCATACTTCGAAAGCATGTACCTATAACTACTCCTACATTGCTAAGTGAATGATGAAAATACAATTGTATATGGTAGAGGAGGAGGAAACCGAACATGGTAAGACTTTCATATTCATTGACTTATATGAATAGAAGAATTCATTCAGAGGACGTTTCTGCCTAAAGTGGTGTTCGGAAGTATCATAGAAAGCAATTTCGACCAAATTGCTTTTCGCACTGTAGGCGATTGGAATTAAATATAAAGAGCTATTGGTAAAGTTCTAAGTCTACTCAGACAGTGATGCCGCATAAGGAAAATAAAGACAGAATCCTTGCTCAAAGAACCATACAAAACTGAATTGTCTAAAGGTTACATCTTGCGCAATAGAACTAAATTATTCACAAAGCCACACGTAGCCCATATATTTTTATTAAATTCACTTCATTAATAAAAGGATATTCCAGTGTCAGTGCCCTAGGCCCTTTACATGCCTGAATTTAACACAAACTTTGAACTTAACATCACGTAAAACTTCATTTCTTATGTACAAAACCTTTCAAAGGCCAACTCTTCTATATTCCATCTGGCACATAAATATGAAAGCTGTGGCCAACCATCTGTTAAATACCCATTTCTTCATTCACTTACATTTTGTATCAGTGTTCCCCCCTTTCATTTCTCATAAAACACATTTGCATAAAAGGCCGTTAAGAACATTGTTCGTTTCTAGGTACTTATTATAGTTTCCATGATGAATGAACCCCCGAACATGAAGAATACATTTCAAGCAGCAAAGTATATGCGAAAACCATTCTACCTATCTACCGACCGACGGTTACAATATTACTGTAACAAAAGAAAAATCCACAAAAAATATGACAGCAAGCCTACGCATTGCCGAAAAAACAATTATTCATAATTTACAGTCGACTATTATTCAAACAAAAGGTAATAACTTCACACATGCCGCCCAACATACACTTGAATGTTGGTCTACAAAAAAAGGAAAAACAGATTCCAAAGATAAATGTCCTGAATGTACCCACCCAACAATATAGAGTTAAACGCACAAAACCACCTTCAAAGGACGACCCATAAAGACTATCAACTTTTCGTTACTTAACCATTAATACAAGCAAAATTGCCATTGCCACAGAATGAGGAGAACAGGACAAAACTGAGGGGATGTATAAGGGCCGAAGAACGGGTAAATGAGGGTGACTTCACCATCACATCAAAATGACTTTTAAATTTTTCACCACCAACTCCCAAAATCTAAACCTTTTCGACCAGTAGATAGAAATCAAGAAGAAGAATAAATTCGAGAACAAGTAGCACACTACTTCCAGCCACACATTGTACGAGTACATTCGAAAAACACTGTCGAATAATTGTTCATCGGAAACACAACAATGAACATGGTAACCTCGAAAAAAGGAGAGAACAAGAGGACTGTAAGAATGCGGGAATATCTACGAAATTACTACGAATAGGGTTAAACTAGAACAACAATTTCCCAAAGGATATAAGACATAGAATGCCTGTGCTTTTGACCTAACCTAAGGAATAATTCCTGACGCTCTTCTACCACAACAGACTGCGGGAGATTTCTACAAAACCGTGTTGAATTTCATTTTTGGATAACAAAAACTTCTGGAAAATATGCTCTGGAAATTGAGAGCTTTCCTACTTTTCTTTGAGAACAAAAACAAAAAAAAGAACCTGCGCATCACAAAATCCCGGCGAAAATGTACATTCAAACTCCGAAACAGGGGGAAACCCCTTTCAAAATCGAAAAAAGCTTTCACTAACTACATACTCCGAAGTCATGTGGAACTTTCTCAAAACCATTCATTTACAGGATATGGCCCGATAAATGTTGGGTGAGAATAAATGAAAGGGAAATACACACACCAAAACTGAACTAAACTAAAGCAAACCGAACTGACTCAACCAGCCCAACAACAACAAGTGAGGGTAAACCTCGCCAAAAAAAGCTACGCCAATGCAACATGGAATCATGCTACTGACTGCCACAACTCCAGTTATAATCAAACTGTTGCCAGAGTAGCACAATTTCGTCGGTTCGTGTCGGACTTAAATTCTAAAAAAAAAAACACCAACAATTTGTTACCCTTAAATTTAAAGTAAAAAAAAAAAAAAAAAAAACCGAAGATGAAAACAGACAAAATCATAGGTCATCGAGATTGTCAACGCGATTGAGAATTTATTTCGGATTTTTATTTGAAAATGTTACTTCTGTGGATACACGGCTATATCCCTACTCAGTTATAAATACCCGTATAAGCCCATTAGCAGGTGTACTCGTATGTATTGTAACATAATGTGATGCTGGCTTCAAAATTGTCCTTATTGTCATCATCTCGGTCGCCGTAATCGTCGTCGTAATAAAACGTCAAAAACGGAATTAAAAAAAAAAAAAAATAAATAAATAAATAAAAATTCATATTGAAATAATAACACGGAAAAAGGATACGGATACATTAAGAAATTCCTACGAATTCGGATACCACTGCGAGTACTTACGTCTCGTTAAATTTAATTTCGTTTTGGTTATGGTGAATTTTTATTTATTTTATAGCCAACCGTTGTATTTGTCGGTGGTGGTGCTTTAAGTGTGTCAACAAAAGATCCTCTTTTGGAGAAAATAAAATAAAAGAATATACTCGTAACCATAAATTTCCCACGGGAGTGAATCCTAAACGGTAACGAATGTCATGAAATTAAACTTCTATTATCCTTGTTATTGTAGAGTTCGAATTTGATGTTTGTCGTTTGTAATATCCTTTTTTTTTTTGTGTCATTACTCTTCTTCATATCGTTCAATGTTAAGTTATATTTGAAAATGTTTTACACATTATTGTCAGTGACTTGCGAATTGAGATATTACCTATCCTTAAGTGCAGTCCAGAATGATGTGCTATAGGAAATTTTATTGATAATATTCACTCATAAAAATAAAACAGAAAAGAAAAGAAACAACCTGTGATGTGATGTAAGTGATCCGCCGTAAGATGGTGTTAGAATATTAAAAAGAAAAACAAGAATACGAACACACTCAGGGGCTTTGCCAAAGTTTGTTTGTTGTGTTCTTTCGACCGTTAACATGTTTTTATCAGAAAAAAACCATGCAGTCTGATTCTAATTCTGATTTTGATTTTGAATTTTGCCGGAAGGTCAGTCTTTTATAAGATAAAAGAGAAGAATATTTCAATCGAAAAGGAAATCTCCCATAGGCTTTAACCGAAATTGGAAAGCGTGTATCTTTAACAGTGAAAAGTCAAAACTAATCTCGCGTGAATATCTTGTGGAGCTCTTTGAGAGTATATCATATCGTTGTATCTGTGCCATTTTTAAATTGAGTGAAAGTAGAATTCGGGTAGTTATTGTGATAGTCATCTCCAAGTAATTATCTATTAAAAGGAAAATAAAAGCAAAATTTTACAAAATACTCGTAATTACAGCCTGATTAATTAGAGAATCTACACAATCAAAAAAGAAGAGAGTGCAAAAAAGGATTCCTTGGGTCTAGGGTACGTTTTTATTGTTTTTCCTTTCCACTACTATCAAATTACGAATACTATTTCTGGTATTGTTTGCTGTGTGTCGTTGAATTTTTATTTTTATTTTTATTTTTTTTCTTTGTGTCTTTTTTTATGGCGGCTGTGTACTTCAATCTTTAATCGAGGATAATCGGTAGAAATTTTCTGCCATTTCGCCTTACTCAGATTGGTTTCATTCATTGTACAAATGAATATAGGAACCTTCACTATTGGACTATTGGAGCTATTTTCTTTTTATTTTAATTTTTGCAATTTTAGTTGAAAACCGTTCTGTAGTCTTCGTTTTTTTTTTTTTTTTTTTTTTTTTTTTTTTTTTTTGTGCTTTATATCCTTTCTTAGAGAGAAAAAGGAAAAGTATTCACAAATCTCTTTTCAAGTGTAAGAAACAGAAATAGGCAGCAAATATAAAGAATCTTGTTCAGATGTGTTAAATTTATTGCGGCAGTGGACCACCCTTTTCTATAACGTTATTTTCTATAGAATTCATGGTGAAAATTTTTATTTATGCAGATCCCTTTTTCCCCCTTTTCGGCTTGATTTTTTATTAGAGTGATGGAGATGAATGTGGGAGGTTTTCAGAGAGGTAGAAAAAAAAGGGCTGACGTTTCTATGATTTCTTACTTTTTGGGTTGGTTTTACTTCAACCAAATTGTTGTTCAACTTTTTTTTTTTCTGTGGTAAATTTCCGTCAAAATCATATTTGTGTGCCTCGTTTCTTCCCGAAAAATGAGGGTGTGAATGGAATAACAATTTTTCTTGAAGTAATGTGGAATAGAATATTGGGTGTTAGTGGGAGGCAAGAACATTGACCTTAAATCGTGATTATGCATTTTGATGAAGTTGTTGTTCCTTGACTATGCTATCTGTATTTACAATAGTTTCTGGTTGCTTTTTTCTTTAAAAGTTTTTTGACCCACTGTTCTATTTTTTTATTTTTTTTTATTTGATTCTTTCTTTTTAGCACACATTCGTGCTTAAAAGTGGAGTACAATAGAAATTCATGTCGAAGTCTAGTAGCTATATTCGTATTACGTAGAGTTGTACGTTGTCGTATTTTGTGTATTTTATTCTATTCTTTTGTACTCTGCTAAACACTATGACTGAAACATGACTTTATATTCTTTACTTACTCTCATTTGTATTTTTTTTTTATATATATATATTTTTTTTATTGTATTTCCACTTTTTTTCAGTTTTTTGTTCACCATGCCTAGATGATGAATTCAAACTTTTTGCGTGCGTTTTTTGAATTTTAATTCTTCGTTTCCTTCTTCCGATGAAGAACTAGAAGAAGGCGGAGAAGATTGTTGTGTTGGGGAAAAGTTTTAAACGAGTTTACAAATTTTTGTGATTGGTATATTTTTCTATTTCTCTGACTTTATTTTGTATATTGTAGTTAGGACAAGTTTTTATTAGGGTTGTCGATTTTTGGGGACTTAGTCTTGTTTTGTTTTGAATGTTGTTTTTTTTTTTGCTTCTGTATTTGGTTGTAATTTTTTCTTTATCTGATTTTTTTATGTTAGGATAATTGGTTTTTTCTTTATTCGGTTAAGATATCAAAATGGTGTAATATTAGTTTGAAATTGTTTACGATTTGATTTTTAAAAGAGACGTTTTTGTACTGTAAGATTTGATATAAAAATTTTTTCAATGTGAATTTACATTTAACCTTGTCACGCATAATAATTATTTTAATTAATTGTTTCATGGCTTAATTCAATTGGAGTCTCATATTTCCTGCAGCTGCTATAAGACATTTTAGGACTCCAATTGGATATCGTCAGCGAAGTAATGTAGTTTAAGTGATTTGCTTTATATAATGTCTTTGAATTCACATTAATCTGCTAACCTTATTAAAAGGATTTGATGTCTGATTCACACTTTTATTTAGAAAAGTCGGTCAAGCAAAATTGATTTATGATATTATAGGGGCGCATAGAAAACAAATATCTTATAATAATATAGTAGATGTGATTTACCACCACATTTCTATTATAATTTAAAATTGTACAAAGTATAACACCGAATGATGGACTTTTATTTGTTCTTTAAGTTCTAAACAGATACTTTTATATTTCAAAGCAGAGAAGGTGTTGTTTTTATTTTCTCTTAATAACTTATGTATTTATTACTGCAATGTTTCGGATTTTTAAATTACTTGATTTCACTGATTTAATGATATGGCCCCTTTTGAACACATAAGTGTTTTTTCTTACTTTTTTTACGATGAAGCAGGTACTGACTGGTTGTGTTTTTTAAATTCTGTACCCAATATTATATTTTATTCAAAAGAATATTTGAATGTGCCATTTTCAGAGCAATCTTTCCGTCATATCTTAGCTACGAAAATTTTTGAATCAATGTAAGTGACTGATAACTACCTTGTTTTGATGTTCTACAATTGTAAAGGGTGCTTCTTTTTAGTGGTATAAGATTTTAAATATAATAAAAAGGTGTTAAATCGCACGATGTTTGAGGCAAATTCACACCTTAATTTTATCGATTAATTGATTGTGAGTCGCGCGGTGTGACATGTCGCGAGGTAGATATCTCCCTTGTGGATCTACGCATCAACTTCCTCGGTGCGCACTGTACGGAGTCCTTGTAGTTGCGTAATATTAATTGAAGTATACATACGCTGTTAGCTTAGCTGTCGCTCGAAAAAGTGTTAGCAATTAAAAATACAAATTTTTCAAAAGAAACACCTACGAGTATTTTATAGCCTTCTTCACATGTGGATGATGAATAGTTCGCATAAGGATCCAACTCTTAATCCTAACTTGAGCGAATAGTGGTTAGTAAATGCATAAAACTAACAGAATAATTAGGTACAATCTATAAACAATGATTTTGGTTTAAAGTAAATCCTTTTTTTTTTTTTGTAAACAGAGTATAAGTTGAAATAAGAAATAAGAATAAACTGGCAACTCTATATGAATACGCACAAATTTAAATTACACTGTTCAACCGAACAATAAATTCACACATAACGACTTCTATTTCCCGTTTTGTTTTGCAGATAACGGGAAAAATAGTCTGTCAATTAGATCACATCTCAAAACAATATCAAAAGCGTTTACCTTTATACCAACTGTGGGCATTTCTTATAGTGACGTGCATCAGTTTGTGTCAGATTGTGTGCGGCTAAAATAAAAACAATTGTTGCAGTTTATAATATTTTGGAATATAAGTCTCTTTTCTTTATGTCGCGAGTTTGCAAAAGTTCTTTAGATTTATTCTGTAAGGTATGAGGTGAATTTTCACCTAATTTGGGGAAACATAATTTAATACGATAAGTCGTGGGTATCATGTTGTAAAAAGTTTCTAACAAGTTTAAGGGATCACTTTCAGCAAAGCCTAACATATGATGTGGAGAGAGTCTCAAAATCACGAGTATTGTTACTTTTGTTGCAGCAAGGTAAGGCGATATTCTCGAAAATCTAAGAATTCCATTGTGTATGCAGATGTATCCTCGGTAACAAAACCAAAATCACACAGTAAAATTGTTCCAGTTACAAGACAAACTGTGTCAGATACAGAAAGTTCAGCTTGTTTGTTAGAGCAAATCATGGAAGACTCAGAATTTCAATTTTCACTTTCATCTGAAGCGCCTCATTTTCTAAGTCAGATTGAGTAAAATGACTAAATCAGACACCTTTCGTTGCCCAAACAAAAGGTGGAGCTATTGAGTTCAATATTGAAGCAATGGAACTTGCACAAGCCTAAGGTAGAAAAAAAAGTATAGCGTATGGGAGAAATAGAACTGGTTCTTTAATTTTCAAAAGAAGATAGCAAATTTTCATCGACGCGCCTAAAGTTAGTTTAAAAGCTATGTTACTTCAAAATTGAAATAATTTCCCGTCAATACCTCTGGTACATGGCTCTAACTTAAAAGAAACATATGACATTATACAGTTTATTTCAGATAAAATCAGTAACAACATTTACAACCGGAGCATATGTGTCGATTTAAAAGTGGTTGCACTTTTGCTTGGCCTATAGTGAGATTACCCTAATGTTTGTTGTTTTTTGTGTAAGTGGGATAGTAGAGCTTGGGCGGAGCAATTCATAAGAAAAAACTGGCCTTCAAGAGCAACGTACTAACCCGGATAAAAAAATGGTAAACACCCGTCATAAGTCGAGCCACAACCTGTCATTCGACCACCACTTCCTTTAAATTAGGATTGAAGTTTCCATTATTAACTGAGGCAAAAGTAGGAAATATCTCTTCAGTCAAGATATAAAAAAGCTTATCCATTATTCATTTCTACTCTGGATTCGGTAGAAAAGGAGGCCTGGAGATCTTATGTGAAAATCACGGTTAAATTTCTTGGAAGGCATAGGGCTCCTCTGTCAACAAATGTTGGACTCATATAAAAGAATGAGATGTAATTATGTAATATTTAAATGTTTTCCTAGAAAATATGGATTATGTTAACAATGAACAGGGGGTACGGTTCCATCAAGATATTGCTGTTATAGAAAAACGATACCAAGGAAAATGGGAACAATCGATGCTGGCAGACTACTGTTGGTTACTTATAAGAGAGACTATGAGATATTTCTACAAAATAAATTCAAGTGGTTTCAGAAAATCATCAACATTTTGTAAATTTAAAAATTTAAATACTTTATCGTAATATTGAGTTGTATTTTTATAATTAAAATAAAAGACTTTTAGTAAAATTTCTAGATTTTAGATACTCATAATTTCATATCTGAGTTTTTCGAAAAAAAAAATGCTTTTTCATTTGTTGACCAGTGTTATCCAAATTTATTTTAAAATAGTCTCGATGCGTGCAATGAAGAGTTCATTGTTCATTATGTTGGGTCTAACTTCGTGCGGTTTGCTAAGAAATGGCGTAGCTTGTATTATTCCATTGGAACATACGTCATTGTACGTCATTTCAGTGTATGTGATTCATTTGAAGCGTAAACAACAATAATTTTTTTTACTCAAATATGTCAAACTTTGTGCCTGAAAAAGTGTTTTTGGCGGGGAGTTCTTCTTCATTACTTTAATATGAAGAAAACTGCTGCCGAAAGTCATCGTATTTTGGTGGAAGTTTATGGTGAACATGCGCTAGCTGAGCGAACTTGCCAAAAGTGGTTGGCACGATTTAAAAGTGGTGATTTTGTCTTGGAAGGCGATGAACGTCCTGGGCAGCCAAAAAAGTTTGAAGATGAAGAACTGGAAGCATTACTCTATGAAGATTGTTGCCAAATACAAGAAGAGCTCGTAGAATCTTTGGCTGTCACTCAAGCAGCCATTCCAAAACGTTTAAAAGCAGGTGGATATATTCAAAAGCAAGGAAATTGGGATCCACATGAACTCAATGTGGAACTTGAACTTGCATGTCCGAAATAATGCTGGAACGCCACAAAAGGAAGTCATTTTTGCATCGGATTGTTACTGGTGATAAAAGATGGATCCATTACGACAACTCCAAGTGCAAAAAATCATATGTGAAACTCGGCCAACCAGCCAAATCAACGGCAAAGCCGAATATCCATGGCACGAAGGTAATGCTAAAACCGGGTGAAACCATCAATGTACAACGCTACCGAACACAATTAATCCGTTTGAAGAGAGCAGTAGCCGAAAAACGCCCGGAATATGCGACCAGACACGAGGCAATAATTTTCCATCATGACGACGCTCGGCCCCACGTTGCTATTCCGGTTAAGAATGGATGAATGGATGGGAAGTCTTACCCCACCCGTCTTATAGCCCAGACCTTGCTCCTTCTGACTACCATTTGTTCCGATCGATGCAGAACGCTCTCACTGAAATACGGTTCACATCAGAGCAGAATATCAAAAATTGGCTTGATTCATTCTTAGCTGCAAATTGCCAGAAAGTTGGAAAATACTTTGAATAATACTATTGTACATGTTTTTTTTAAATAAACGTTCAAATTTTGAAAAAAAAAACGCACGAATTAAAATATATACCCAATGTGAGCACCTAAAAGGATTATGGCTTCTGACAGGAAGATCGTCATTTTAAAGATAAATATTATATGCAATAAAAATTTATTGATCCGAACCAAGTCATTGAAATTGCGCCTCTATCCCTGATCAACGACGATAGTTTTACGCAACAAAGTTTATTGTACTTTCGACCGTATAAGAGCGTGCTGGTGGATGAACTAAGGCCAGTATTATTTTTTCGCTGATGAAACTCTAGATTAAAGATGTTTCTTTTTGTATTAATTAAAATTAAAAGCACTCACTTTTGATGACGTTGCAGTCCGTGGTGGACCCAATAAGATTCTTTACTTAGATCGGTTGTAGGCTATCTATGTCCAGTTTCGGTCTTTCTAAATTGCGTTTCATCAGGTTGAGCCTAAGATTATACGAGTAGTGATGGCGATGAAAAGATATTCCAATTAGACGTTTCGTTTTGGTTTATTAAGATAATGTTTTATTAAATTCCATTTGATTTTCGTTTTACTCGGCAGAAGAACATTTGACATTAATTTATATTTAAGTCAAATAATATGCACGAATAACAGCACATTGGCTTTGAGTATTTCAATTGACTGGTAAGGCATCGAATAAACGGTTTCGTACACTTGGCCTCAAAACAATATGTTGCATGAAATGAAATTCTAGGAACTCTTTTATAGAGCAAGTAGTACTCTTTGGATAAATGTAAGCATCGTCCAGATACATACCTCAGGACCCAACTAAAAAAACCTATGTATTTTGGTTGATAACAACCACACTTCCTTAATTTTAGATGAAACAAGATCCATTTATCCTTCCTGCCCAAACACAGATGTAAACATTTTTCTGATTTCATGATAAGCCATAATAACACAGCCGTCTCAGCTGTTTCCACGTCATGTGTTATATTTTTAATGTTCGTTAACGTAATATTTCCAGAGTCTCTAAAAACTGCAGTTGTAATATCACGTTATAAATAAAAACGATGTTATGATATTTAGCAATTATTGACTTTCTTTCAGTCTTTTCTAATGTGTTTGAAAGAGATTTTCAATCCTGAGTCTTATCCTTTATAGATATAATACATTTTATGAACTCTTCTGAGTTTGGCTTGAAAAGTGGAAGATCTTCGGAGAGAGCTCTATTGAATTTAACTGGTGAATATATGGGTGATTCATCGTAAGGTTTGATTTTTAATAGGCTTTCTTTGACAGATTACGCATGACTCCTATCAAATTGCTTTGTTATTTTTATTAAGTATCCTTTGGCAAATTATCATGTTAAGATTTACAATACAATAGCGTCTCCAAATTGTTTAGCTATATTACGAAAATCAGCGTTCTGTGATAAACGTTTTTCGTGCGATTCGAGGAACTTACGGTGCGCATTATCAACCTACTGAAGACACTATTGCCAATACCATTCGCAAGTTTGAGTTCCAGTTTACATAAGTGGATGATACTCAACCAGTTAGACCACATCCAGCACGAAGTGAAGAGATTATAGCAGCTGTTCTGAGAGTGTATGTTGTCGTCGTTTTCGGCAGCTTAACTTGGCGTATTCGACAACTTGGCGTATTTTACGTGAGGATTTCGGCCTAAAAGCGTACAAAATTCAACTTGTACAAGAATTGAAGCCAAGCGACTTGAATTCGCGTCATATTTTAAGCGAATGGGCTCTGGAAAAACTTAATGAAAATCCGGTGTTGTATCGTGAAATTTTGTTCCATTGAGCTCATTTCATGGATACGTTACCCGAAGAGTAGCAAGAGCTACCATTACATTCATTAAAAACAACGGTATGATGTGGCTTATGGACTGGTGAAATCATTGGTCCATATTTCTTCAAAAATGAGGCAAATGAGAATGTTACCGTCAATGGTAACCCTTATCGCGCCCTGTTAACGGACTATGTGCTTCCTGAAATTCAAGCACATGGTCTCGGTGAGCTCTGGTTCCAACGAGACGGTCACCTATGTAGATCGTGCGATATCACACCTTTGGACTATTTTCTCTGGGGATATGTAAAATCTCAGGTCTTCAGGAATAAGCCATGATTGACGCTCGTGTTATCCGCGAGATACCAGTCGCTATGCTCGAACGAGTCGACCAAAATTTGACCTTTGGAATGGACTACCTCGGACGTAGTCGTGGCAAACATTTACATGATATCGTTATTAGGAAGTAAATGCCATAAATTATTCTTCTAAGCAATAGTAAAAATTTTAAGTTTACTTTACTTTTACATTATAAATCAAACCTCACGATGAATCACCCAACACAATCCCAGCGGCATTATTCGATTTCGATACTACCAAGAAAACTTTAATATAAAGGGTCTTGAGGCTACATTCACTATTGTTTTGCTTCTTATTTAAAAAGTCGTAGGCGAATGGTAAAAATAAAGAATAGTTTTATTTCGCCAACAATGATTAATACAGATGTTCCGAAAGTTGTTATACTGAGTCTGATACCTTATTTTAATTTAACCTATTCAAGTTAAAATCACTGATGCAGGTCTCTCTTACTCGAATGACTATTATCTTAATCTTTCATGTAAGGTAAATTTTCATTTTGACACCTTGCGAAGGTCCAAGGCACATTGATTGGTGATCAGTAATAAGACGAAATTAATGGAAACCAATGTAAAAGGTATAATCTGCGATGATTTTACCTTATATTATCATTCCCCCATGATCTTTCATAACAATACAAGTTGTAATGAAGCCTACTTCCAAATAGATCGTAACGTGTTGATCGATTTACATACTTTGGCAATTAACATAGTTTAAAAAACCATGCCTTCCATTTTACACAGCATTTAAATAAATTTGTCAAACAGCTTTATCGTCTTGGCCAGTACTACAGTTTGTCTGCCTTAAAGTTGGTTTATAATATTTGAATTCTAGAAACTTTGTGATCACACCAGCGATCCACGAAACACATATTTCCTGGTTTTATTTTGTTTTTGCACCTTTTTGTCTTAACTATCATTAAATAGATTCTCTTTTTTAAGCAGTTTCGTAGTATAAGTTTAAATAGTCTACTTTTCTTACATTCATAATGTAATCAGTTCTTATTGTATAATTTTGCTTAACTTTTATATTTGCCTTCTTTCTTTTTAATATTTATTTTGACATAATTATTTATGTTAAATTACTTAACAATTCCCATCAACATTTTTTTTTGCCTGCAGTATTAATCTAGATAGGCACATTCTACTTTCTGTATCTTAACATTTCATACATCAAATATAAGCTTTTCAAGTTCATTTTCTGAATTTTATTATAACTTACTGTCGTAAGATTACTATTTTATATTAAGTATTGAAATAGTAAATAAATAAAAAAAAAAATGAAATCGCATTAAAAATAGTAACACAACATGAATGAACATTGTTCTTTATGGTCATTTTTGAATTTTCTTAGCTTCAAGTGTGGCAATTCTGTTTATTAAAATGACATTGCAGATGGAAATATGCCTCATCGCTCGAAATTGTTTTTAGGTTAAATTCTTGATTTTTGATCAAGCTGCTTATGTTCGGCGGGCTTAGGTTCTTACGTCGATTCAGTTTTATATTCTTTATGACTCACATGGGAAGTTATATGTGATATGCTCAAGTTCTGAAATCGACATGGATTTGACTTATCTAAATTTTTGGCCACATTTCGAACTACAGAGCAGTATACCCATGCGTGACCATGCCTCCTTAGCTCAAAGTAAAACCGATTAGCAACATTATATCTTTGTTTAATTTTGAAATTGATGTTGTTATAAGAGTAAGTGGAATTTTTTAAATCTTTACAATTTTAACTATAGATTTCTTCTTTAAGGTCAAAGTTGAATAACTTCTTTTTTTGAGAGCTGCTACTAATTTCTTTCCTTGTTCACTTGAGTTAAGCGGCCTGTTTTTCACAGATTGCAAATTCCCCTGAACACAAACTAAAATTTTCATAATATTTACCAACGGATTTTTCAAAGGTTTGCCCTTATAAAGCTGAGTGGTGATTGGTATCGGTGGTAATGTGACGAACATTAATTCGGGGGTACCTAATGTGATTTCAACAGGTTATCGAAAATACAATTTTCTTGCAAGAATCAATATTAGTATGCATGTTTTCCAAGACCTAATCCGGCTTCAGTACTTGCGTCAATTTTACCTCGTGCACTTCAAGAGTCAAGTCTTTGGTCAAAATTCGGTCCAGTGCGGCTGTGAAGAGGTTTAGCTCCTGACAACGGTGACGAATGGAGATGGTTAGATCGTTTTCGACACTTTACTTTACTGCACTTCAGTATCTTAATATTTTGTACTGAGCCTGTCTCTTGGAATTTATACAGGTCTCAAAAGGAACATGATTATATGCAAAATTGGCATTAATTTTGTACATGGTTGAATTCAACATAAATTTTAGCAATAAAGTTCAACGATGGAAATTTCCCATCTTTATAGATGACATTTTGTTTTTTTTTTTTTTTTTTTTTTTTTTTTTTTTTTTTTGAGAGAACTTAACACTCAAGTGGGTATGACTACATGTATGATGCCAAAGCATGTGTTAAGTTTTTCGGAAAATGGGACGGAAAGAGAGAGAAAGATGTTTGGGCTCAGTGGTTACATTCGCCCCATGGGTGGCATCCAACATTTAATGGGAAAACTAAATTTAGTGTAAATTGACTTGATGTTGTATTTAGGCAACCATTTATTTTAGTTGCTTTTTTTTAGTCTTTCGATCATGGCTGGTATTGAACCCCGAACCGTCCGAATGTGAAGCCAATACTCTACCACCTGAACCACGACCATCCACACGGCCACATCTGTCACCATATGCCAACCCAGCGTGTATCTCCTGTAAAATAATAGGCCTTTAAACTTCTACACCTCTTGTTAAAACACCCGTTATATGAAATAGGGTGACTACAGCCATTGACTAATAACAAAAATATTGACACCTGGAAAGTTAGCGCCCGTAAAAGCTTATTAGAGGTACATTTGCACTGACAATGCTGCACTGCTTTGTTTTTTATTTACCTATTATAACGTGTCTTGATAATTCACCTTGATTCGTCGAATTCTGATCTGAAATTCCAAACAGATGTTATATTGGCATGGTGAGAATATTTTCTTGTGGGCTGTCAGAAAAGTTTCCCTTACAGCTCATTAACATAATAATATTTAGAAAGCTCTCTCCATAAGTACATATATTCTGACAATGTTAATCCACAAAAGACTACTAAATGCCAGGATTTTACCAGCTGAATGTATGGTTATGACCTCCTTTAATGCAAACTCCCTTCAAAGTTAATTATTTCAATCATTCCTTAGTATCAAGTGACAGGTAAACTTATCGACACTAACGGAACTACAATTAACTTTTTGTTAATCCACCGAAATGGAAACGTGTTTTTCTTGGATCACTTCACATTACCTCGGTTTTTCTACAATACAATTGCACTCCTCTTCGTGGGAATTACTTATAGGTAATTAAATTACTTGTATGCCTATTTCCCATACATACACATACTATTACGATCAAGCAATTTAATCTATTTATACCCTATCACCACATCATGAATTTAGTCTAAATATTTGGGAGAACAATATAAGTGAATTTAGATTTAATCAAAGGCCTTACTATTATTTCCCAGGTCTTCCTGTTTTTTTTTTATTGCTGCTGTTTTATCATTCTGGTTGATTTTAAATTCAATCTTCTTATAAGACTTACTTATAAGTCGTGTTATCAGTCACTGTAACCTCTTACTGAATGATAGGTTCATCTAAAAATCTTGATCTTAAAAATTGAAGCATAGAGCTGCAGCCAGCAATATTTTATTACATATTTTTTATTAATTTATTACATGGACTGAAAAGTCCGTTTGTAAGAGAGGGCACCAATTGAATTAAATCCACACCATTTTCAGTTAGTACTAACCTTCAAAATATACGTGTATCTTCGGATAATTAGTTCTCGAGATATAGCGTTGTGAGTGAAGCAACTTTCGTTATTGTGGAAAAAAAATGGATTCAAAGCAATTTCGTGTGTTGATTTATCATTGCTTTTTGATGGGATAAAATGCAGCCGACACAAAGAAATGGCATGATAAGTGTTACCTGGACTCTGCACCAGCCGAACGAACCATTCGCAAGTGGATTGAAAAATTTAAAAGGGGTCATACAAGCACCGCAGATGATGCACGCAGTACACGTCCAAAAGCGGCTGTTTCAGATGAAACAAAAATGGAAAAAAAGTCCACAAAATGATTACGAATTACGAAACCGTAAAGTGAAGTTGATCGAGATAGCTGAGGCTCTGAAGATATCAAAATAGACATGCGAAACCCACTGTTCAAAGTGGGTGCCGCGTTTGCTCACAGTCGACCAAAAACAACAACGTGTTGATGATTCAGAGGAGCGTTTAAAGCTGTTCAACAGTAATAAAGCCAAATTTTCGCGTCGGTATGTGACAATGGATGAAACCTGGCTCCATCACTTCACACCAGAGTCAAGTCGGCAGTCTGCTGAGTGCCGAGCAGGCGGCTGGCAAGATTATGGCATCCGTATTTTGGGATACACATTTTCATCGACTATCTTCAAAAGGGGCAGACTATCAACAGCGACTATTACATTGCGTTGTTGGAGTGCTTGAAGGACGAAATCGCAGAAAAACGGCCGCATTTGAAGAAAAAGAAAGTGGTGTTTCATCAAGACAATACACCGTGTCACAAGTCGATGAAAACGATGGCAAAATTTAATGAATTCGGCTACGAATTGCTTCCCCACCCACCGTAAGGCAACTATATTGATAAATAAAGTTGAATTTTGCAAAAAATTTGTGTTTTACTATAACACCATGTTATGCCCATGTTATATAAAGTATGTACATATGTAGTTTAATGTTTTATATGGATAAGCATATCGGGTAAATGATCTTCATGACTTTGCTGGCACTTTTTTGTCGAAAGTTTTTATGGCAACTTTGCATAAATGTGACTGAATTTCGTTGATACAGAGCTCAATTTGCTTCAAGTCTTAGACTTCAAAAATCCCAAAGAAAAGACCTATTTTGATTACATATATGACTAGAAATGGACTCATGCAGTAATTAAATTGTTTCTTGGGCTGTATGAAATGTGGCACTGACTTTTTGACCTCCATATCCATGCCTTGCAATTTATATACAAGAAGTTGAGTACGACAATAACTACTCGTAGATTTTCTTTAATTCAAATTCGACAATTTTAACGGTTAACAAAGCCGATTCTTTGAAAAATCACCATCCACTTGTTGTTGTCCCATAATCCATTCAAATAACTCTATTTGCTGTGCGTGTCAGTAGAATTTAGTTCTTCAGTCAGTTCCTGTTTGTATGCATAAAGATGCAAATTATTTGTGAGGATTTGCTGTAAAGCAATTCTGTCCAATATATAACTGATATTCCTGGACTTTCAGCAATATTTTTGCGAACTGCTTCGATTTTTTTTTCTGGACGACTTGATTAAGCTTGATTGTTGATTCAATATCCTTTAATTTTTAAATAAGTCTCTTCACAGCTATTCCGTCCATAAAATATGAGTCTAGAATGAAAACGCTTTGTTCTTCCTGTAGCGCTCCGTTTTTAATAACCCGGAACTGTCACGCTATCTTTTTTTCATTAGCAACACTTTACCGCACAAATGGCGCACAATTCAAATTGGGGATATCCTTTATTTTCATTCAGAAGTAAGGATTTTCGATTAATAAGAAGGTAAATTATCTTAGTCGCAATATTTCTCTTTAAATGTTCTTTATTTGCCCAAGTATATGCATATGTAAGTACCTATTGACATATTTCAGTTTGTAATGTTTATGTTTGTCTAAAACCATTTCATCTCTTAAGTTCCTCTGAATTTAAAAAAAAAACAAATTCACGTGACAATTATTTCGCAGTGTTATCTGATCATAGAACATCTGTTCTGTTTACATAGGCTCTGCTCACCGCAATGCAGATATCCGGTCTTAGTGGGTCTGATTCGTAACGTGTTATCTTCCAGACAGTTATATTTTAGGCAAGTCATTGCTTAAAAAAATGTTTTAATCGGAAAATTTTGAGATACATAAACGGAAGTTATGGATACTGCTTTCGCGTACGAGTACTCTGACTTTGATTTCGAATTCTCTACTTATTATCGATGTACATTTAATTTCCGTCTTAGCGACATCGTGGATATCACGTTTATAATAAGTATATAGGCCTTGAGCATATTTTGAGAACTTAGCGTAAATATGCAGATATTTCAAAGCGTAACAAAGTTGCTCCGTTATTATCGGTAAGCTTTAAATCACGTCATATTTCGAACTGCTTTCTCAAAGCTATACTGATTGTATAAAGTTTAGTAATATTACGTTGTCGACTGTTTAGATCCCGTTGGTATGTTTCTATAATATGAAAACCCTTGTTGTTGTGATTGCTTGCCTCGCCTTTTCCTTTATACAATGGAACATGAAAGCGCTTCCCTCACTTGAATTTCATCATTTTATTGAACAAAATCTAAAAGAGCTATTTAAATCCGATACCCGATTGTCGTCCATAATTCGGAGAGTATGTGACTTGACCCGACTATATGTCAAGGCTCGGATCCGTAAAACCTCTTGTTTCCTTTTCGTGAAGGAATGGACTGTGTATGATATATATATATATATATTTTTTTTTGTTACGAATTAATCTACACTTTACATCTAGTGCGAATTTCGGTGGAATTTCTTGAAGGTTTTTTCTTCGTTGTAGTGCAGTCTTAAAAAAACTGACTCATTTGCTCATTTCGGCTCTTTTTTGGAACTTCCGCTCTAACTTAAAGCGTTCTTTATCAGTTTTGTCATTTCTGATTTAAACGGTGATATTTTTTATGTTTGGTTTTCAGTATTCGATTATTGACGACCCACGCGTGATTCGTGACATATTTCAAAGTCAAACATGCTCACTTAGCACTGCCATTTCATCATGTAAAGACTTACACCCGAACAACGCTTACAAATTTTTGAATTTTTTTATTAAATTTCGTGCTCTAAGAAAAATGTTTTTCGCGCACTTCGACCATTTGGAAATTCAAGCCTTAGTGAACAAATTTCGCACCAATTTCACGCTATGGAACATCAAAACACTTACCATTTTAAAGATGACCGTGAGAACAACGTTATCGTCAATGGCGCCCGTTTTCAAAATGTGAATTGAAAAATGAGTTCGGTGAGCAATTTATCTCCCGCTTTGGATAGGTAAATTGGCCGCCTAGATCGTGCGATTTGACGCCTTTAGACTATTTTGTATGAGGATTAACCAGCCTTGGAAGAAAACATTACAAGAGATACCAGTGATTTAAAATATGGACTCCTCGTATGGAATACTTAAAACGTAGTCATGGTCAACACTTACATGAAATAATCTTTAAAGAACAAAAAGCAAACTTAGATTTATTAACTGGAATCAAAATTTTATACATTTTTGCAATTTTCCTGTTTTTTTTTTTTTTTTTTTTTTGAAAAATAAAAACCAAGGGCTTGCGTTTTGTTCTTTAATGCCATCTTTAATTCATCTCACAGTCCAGCAAATACGTGTGATCTTAAAATGAAATTGTTTAAGTTGTGCAATTCTATTTTCTACATAGCCTATATAATCTAAATAATATACCCATAAAAAGCATTTCTACTCTTCATTTTCTATTTAAAATCGCTCCAAAATGTCAAATTTTGTGACTGCTCACTACCAACTTGCGGTGGATAGGTTCTCTATAGAATAAGTTAATTTTTTTTTAGGGGATTTTCATATAATTTGTAAAATTTGATCTCATTTCAACTGTTGTAGCGCCTCTAGGAAAGTCAACTCAGAATACCTTTATATGGTACATTTACCATTTCTTACTTTTATTTTTATGCCAAAATTTCAGCACTATGAGTGCTAATTGAAATATCGTTAAAACTATTTCCGACGCTCGGTATCAAAACAAAGATATTTTATTGAAATTATCACATGAGTTTTGGGATTATTGAGCAGTTTTTTTTAAAATCTCATTTGGATGCTCATCAGGCTAAATCAAATGCAAATTGCACGCATCCCTTAAAATAATATTTTTTAAAATAATTTTTGCAATTTTTTTTCCATTTCAAAAAATAGTTATATAACATAAAATATTTAATACATATTTTTATATAATTTAAAACTTAATCATTTTGCAACAGCTGCTGAAAATCGCAATAGTACACAATTCTGTAGGTGTACTTGTTTTTCTACAATAAGCTAGGAACAGATTCTCCAAATAAGTAGGTATTTTCGTTTTTTGTCTAACACGGATTATAATTTTTCGTACTACGATTTTTAAATTTTACAACTGACAAACTATATATAAATGAATGAATAAATTAAAAATAAATAATCACATTCATGGGTATTTGTCATGATTTTTTGATTTTTTTAGAAGTGATTATTGACTTTACAAATGGTTTTTTATTGAAATTTATTTATTTATTTATTTTTTAATATAGGCTCTTTAATCAAGCCAACGCAATTTTTAACATCGTAATTTGATTATCCACTTTCATGAATTATTTTGACCATTAAATCTCATTAGTGAAAAAATATACGTGCTCGTATACTCAACCAAAATAGAATCAAAAACCGTCCATGAGAGAGGAAATAAAAAATAATTCAATGAGATGAAGTGAATCAGATATCCTTGATAGAAAATATACTCGTACATATAAGAATAAAAAAAAAAAAACATTATAAAAATTTAATTCCCTCGAATAACTTAAACCTAATTGCTTAACAAGTGATACCTGATTATAAGGATTTAAATAGTTTTTTATTTATTATTTTATTAAATCGGTATTCTTTTAAATGGCTTCATTGATTTTAAGAAAATAATTCAACATATTTTTAATATTGGTTATATAAAAACTCTCCGCGGTTTTTTGGTACATTTTTGAAAAACAATTTTCTTTATTCAAAATCAATTTCAATCAAGTACATATTGGCCATTGTTATCTATGACATTTTGCCCTATTCCGGGTAGCTTCATAATTCCATCGGTGTATGGTAGACTTTCTGTGGTTTATCAGCGAAAAACTGAGCCAAGTCATTTTCACCCGCTATTTGGTCGGCCAATTTTTTACCATCACGAGAGTTTTGCAAAGACCGTAATAAAATAAATGGTAATTAGAGGAGTCAGGGCCTGGACTATATGGTGGATGCATCAAAACTTTTCAAACCAAGCGCCGTCAATTTATTCCGGGTCATCAAAGATGTGCGTGGCTTAGCATTGTCATGATGGAAGACAACTCCTTTTCTATTGGGCAATAACCTTGTATTCCGTCGATCCAGGCCTTGATGTCGTTTGTGGTCGGTCACCGACCTTTGACCATGATCGCATGAGTTTAATATTCTCGTATTTAATCCATTTTTCATCGCCCGTAATGAATCACTTCAAAAATAGCAGCGTTTTACAGATGGTTATTCAGTCAATTAAATTTTTTTGCGTTATTTCATGTGGCACACAAACATCGAGCTTCTTTGAGTAGCCTGCTCGTTTTAGATGATTCCAAACTGCCATACGGTTGATGTTTAGTGAATCCACTATCTCCAGACAGCTTCCATGCCAGCCTTGCCATCAGTGCGAGGTGCATCTTTTACATCAAAACAAACAAACCACTTCTGGGCCCAGCGTTCACTCACAGCATTCCCACCGTAAACTGCACAAATTTTTGCAGTGTTTTTCCCTTTTTTATAGTAAAAAAGCACCACATACTATAGCGTATTTCTTCAGATATTTCACTCATATTCAAATGAGCTGTCTTCACAAAAAATGTAGCCTAACCCTGATATGCCACCTTTCAAACACATAATCAGATTAGTGTTTCTAGATAAATGGACACCAACACCATCTAGTGACAAAAAACAGCCAAGACTTTTTATATGACCGATATGTCATGCTATTCGAGATATTGAACGAAAAATTCAGTGAAGTTAAAGCTGATAAAAACTGCGGTCAACCTGATCAATATTTCGAGCTGAAGCTACAATAAATCCGTTAAATCAGTTAAGTTATTCAAATATCGATTCGATTTTTCTTAAAAGTTTTCGAAGAAATATTTCTTGAATGTCAAGAAAATTGTTCCAGGTTTTTGCTTTTGTATTCTTGTCTTTTAATGAATTTTGCCTATCTTTTATGTAGGGATGAGTTATCATTCAATTCGATGATAAAGTGGTTCTATGTAGTATTAGCATTCTCTACTTATGCAACTTGACAACCATATCCATCATAATTCGGATGGTCTTACATTAGTATTTTATTTAACTTTTTTTGACAGATCACCCATCAAACTGCTTTGTCATTTTAGTTCAGTATCGTTTGGCAAGTCATCGTTTAAAGACTCACTTCACAAAAACGTCTCCAAATTGTTCAGCTGTATTACGTAAATCAGCCCAACCATTTCCAAATTTGAGTTCCAGTTTACATTAGTGGATGATACTCGACCGTTTAGACCACATCCAACATGTATTAAAGAGACTACAGCAGCTGTAGCTGAGCGTGTACGCGAAGACCGTGAGGAATCGATTCGTCGTCGTTCTCAGCAGCTTGGCTTGGTGTATTCGACAACTTGGCGTATTTTAAGTGAGGATCTCGGCCTTAAAGCGTACAAAATTCAACTTGTGCAAGAATTGAAGCCAGGTGACTTGAATTTGCGTCATATTTTTGTCAATGGGCTCTGGAAAAACTCAATGAAAATCCAGCATTTTATCGTGAAATTTTGCTTAGTGATGAAGCCCATCTCTGGCTCAATGGATACGTTAATAAACAAAATGGTAACCATTATCACGCCATGTTAACGGACTATGTGCTTCCTGAAATTCAAGCACATGGTTTCGGTGAGCTCAATAAGACGGCGCTATAAAACAATGGACTTGTTGAGAAATAATTTTGGTGAGCACTTAATTTTACGTTTTGCTGCGGTAAATTGGCCTCCCTGATCGTGCGATATCACACCTTTGGACTATTTTCTCTGGGGATATGTTAGAATCACCCTACAACAAGTGGTTCATATTATAAACCAGTCTCGCTGCTCCCTACAGCCCGATGGTAATCCCGAAAACGTGTTTTCGATTTTCCTAGGCAAATTGGTACATTGCAAATCTTCTGCGAGTTCTACGTACCGGCTGATGAAAAGAACTTGTGGTCCTGATTACAAGTGACACAAACGGCTTTGATTTTTTTAAGGTATTGCCTTCAATCACTTCAAGCTGAAACTTTTCTAATGTAACTGGTTATCTTCCCGTTAACAACGCAAGCATCAAAAAAATAGAAAAAACTCGCTGCCACCACTTGTGACTCTCTCTATTTATTTTATGCGAAGATAAAAACTCATCGAAACGTTCCATAAAATTCATATTATTGTTATAATATAAACTTTTCCCTCTTCGTTATAGCTGAATAGGTTGTTCCTGATCATGGTAATTTGATAGCAAATGCACACATCTCTTATCTTTCCATTTGATTGCAACTAACGTGTCGGTGGTATACCAATCATATTCTCCTCGTTTCAACTGTCTATCAGGCTTAAATTCTGGTAAACATTTTTGTGTCATATTCACCGTACCGCATGCGTAAATTTTTATTGCTTTTAGATCTTCCTTCAACGGCACGCTCGTGAAAAAGTTATCAAAAAAGCATATATGGTTTTTATTTGCGAGCTCTGCTGTGAGACTTTTTACTACCCTTGCCCCAAGTGCTACAATTCCATCAAATTATTTACCGGTATAGATATCGAATTTTCAACATTATCTGTTCTTATCGGTTAATATCCAAACTTTTTACCCACTTTTGATAGGCTTTTTTGGCATGTACTCCTTCAAAGTACTCCTCCCCTTATATTAAATCACTGGATTGTCGACAGTTATTTCTGTTGATGGATGCATGATTGGTCACATGACCAATACTCCTTATAACTTGCCGATTTTTTTTAATCGCATTAGTAATTTTGTGGCAATAAAATCTTTCATCTCATCAACGTTGGTTGGAGTATATTTTCTTCTGAAGACGTGATAACTTTGCTCAGCATAAAGGTTTGTTTGGAAAACTATGTGGCTTACAAAACTTTTCGTCAACAACATATGAAAGAGTGTAATGGGCGTTTCTTCAGGCTATTGCAAAACGTAATCTATTTAACCTTGAAAACCCGTAAACTCACCTACTAAAGAACTAAAGAACTCAGAATTACAATTCTTTCCACTTATTCGTTGATTCGTCCTTCGGTTCTCTTCCTAAATGGCTAAAGTAACAATATTCGACAACGGTATATCGTGATATGAAACCGAAGTATTATCAAAGTTTATAATATTGTTGCTTGCAGATAGTATGTTTTCTCCTTCAACAACAACAGGCTCGGGATCTGACGGTATCTTCATACTAAACACAACAAAAAAAAAACTGATATGCACTAAGTAATCCTAAGGAAAAAAACCAAAAATATTCACCAGCTGCAATGTTTTCAACTACAATACAATAATTTCAATTCAAAAAGAAATAAATAAACAACCAGATACAATGCAGTCGAAAGTATGGCATTATGTTCATCACAATCCGACTACTTTCACAACACTGCGATAACAATGACATCTGGTCAAACCTAATGAGAAAAAGAACAGTTATTAATGTTGATAAGATGTTTGGTACAATTCTTAAGCCTTTGTCGTACTCGTAGTATAGTTCAAAATATGTACCACCATCGCGTAAAATGTCAATAAAAGGTGGCTAAAATTTTGCACCAACTACGCTGAAAGATCTAAAGAGTCTGGCTGATTTGCTCCTTATAAGGACTATGTGAACATATTGGTAACACTCTCTTCACAGGACCCACTTTAAAGTTTTCTTGGCTTCGTCTTAGTACGAGTTTCGACTTATGTGACTTGGTAAGAAGTTTTCAGGTTTCTTTACGTGACTGCTGCAAATCTACATTTAATCATAGAATGAATTATTTGCAGACGTCTTCTTGGATGAATACGTCAATTCAGACCGCTTAGCTTCCACAGTTGTTTTAGCGTGACGTGCACAATGTTAGTTCTTTCGATCAATAATGTATCCCAAGAGCTAATATTTGTGAACTAGGTTAACAATTGCCTTTTAAACTGTTCCAGTGATATTTTCACCATTTTTTGGTGAACTTCCACAATGTTAATTCGTCTTTGAAGACCGGATAAAACAAGGGTGCAACCTCCGTTGGTGCATATTCGACTTAATATTCTTTTTCTTTTGCATTTTCAGAGGTGAATTGTGTAGTGTGTATAGGGTTTTCCAAAAGGGACTTGACAACCTTGAATTAATTGGTGAACTCTTTTTTTTACAGATATTCGGAGTCGGTGACTGCAACTTTAAGAGCATTAACTCCAATTTTCGGTCGTAATTCTCGCCCTAGTAGACAGGCAATAACAAGTTTAGTGCAAAAATTTGAGTCTACATATTCGTTGTGTGATGTTGCAGTGTCAGTGATACAACGGGTTGGTCGAAGTGTGGAAAATATCGCTGCCGTTCCATTTCCACGGCGTTCTCAAGAATTGGGCATCACTCAGACCGTAGTTTGCGTAAGGATCTTGGTTAACACCCATACAAGATCAAGCTGACTCAAGAATTGAAGCCGATGGATCATTTGAAGCGACGTACGTTTTCCGATTGGGTTCTGGAGAAGATGCGCCAAGATGATGAATTTCATCGCAAAATGGGTTCGTCAATAAGCAAAATATGCGTTATTGGTCGGGTGAAAACCCACATGTGCTGCATGAATCACCACTTTATCCACAAAAAATAACTGTTTGGTGCGGTTTGCAGGCCGGCGGCGTTATTGGGCCATATTTTTTCGTCGACGATAACGATCGTCACGTTACTGTGAATGGTTATCGTTATAGTTATCGCGCCATGATCACCGATTATTTTTGGCCCGAATTGGAAGATATGGACTTGGACGACATGTGGTTTCAACAGGATGGTGCCACAAGCCACACAGCACACGCATCAATCGATTTATTGAAGAGTAAGTATGGTGAACGTGTTATCTCAAGACATGGGCCAGTCGATTGGCCCATGTGGAGCTACGTTAAGTCGTTGGTTTATGCCAATACGCCGTCGACGTTGGAAGAGCTCAGAGCCAACATTGAATTGGGTCCAACGAATCGACCGCTGCAAAGGTGCCCGCGATAGCCATATGAATGAAGTCGAGTTCCATTCATAAATGTTTTGATTGTACTTCAAGCCAATAATAAAGTTTTTGAAATATCTCAAATGGTTTGCCTTTTATTTAAAAAAAAAAGTTGTCAAGTCGTTATTAGAAAACCCCGTACAAAAGGGAACTGAAGACAGGTAACGTTACGAATTCTTCGATATAAGTTGTAACAGAAACCCCTGCTTTTAAAATTAAGGATTCCTCAAGGATAGGAATTCATCACAACACCTAAAGCAAAGTTTATCTACTCTGTAAAATGTTTAAGTAAAATGACATGCTGAAAACTCCTTTATAGTGTCAGAGAAGTAATAACGCCTTGGGCCAAGTTATATTTCAAATTTGGTAATTGCAGAAACTGAGTATGTTTGACGAAAAAAATCATAGAGGGTGTCAAGCAAGAGTGACTAATATGTATAATAACAGAAGAGACATGACGTATACACTCACGAAATTAAAAGCAACTGATATACATATGTACAGAGAAATAGAAAGTGAACAACAGGATCTTTTATTAGATGCTCGAAACTGCAACATCTTTTTAGTTTCAGTAAAAGGAGTGCGGATCTGATAAAGAGCTTCTTGTCTAGTACAATGAAAATGGTGGTGTTTCTTCCATATTCAAGCTAATAATGCGTCTGATTAATGTAGACCTAGTCAATATCCATAATTTTCCAATACTAATTGGTTTACCCATCAATTTTGGAAAGTTAAAAAGTTATTTCACTTTCTTTGGCATTCTTCGAAATGAGAGCTATTCCCAACTTATGGCTTTGTAACTACAAACTAAATGTTGTTAAATTAATCACAAAACTTGTTTTTACAATTAACTGGCATGGATAGATATAGTACATGTCAGTGTTGTAATTCGTCGAATCTACAATACGTATATTTCTGGAAATATGTTCGCATTTTTTCGTTCGATCAGTAATGTCTTCCTTTCAACTCAGGTTGAAATATCACAATTTCTAAGGTAACATGCCTCCCACTCTAGAGAGTAAATGACTCTCCCACCGCCTCCTGTCGGTTAAAAGTATAAATTGCTTTTCTCTCAATAAAAAGAACGATATCTGTTTTAGAGGATTAAGACATCGGCTACGGGCACAATTCTTTACAAGTAAAAGTACATAATGGAATGTTTCCCTAACCGAGGGGAACAATTTCCTCGAAAGCAGAATAAAAACATCGATGTCATTAAATGGCACGTTGAAGCCGTTTTCACTATTTTTTTTTTTTTCAAAATTATTTCTAGCATAAGTACTGAGTTAAGTGGTGAGAGGATACTGCATTTAGCTATCGCTTTCTTGAATATTTTTTCTGCAACTTATATCGCCAAACAATCACATAAGCCAGAACAGGTTTGAGTTCTGTAGACTGCTTGCGACGTCTTACGAGCGTACATACATAGCTGAAGGCTCTTTTAATACCAAGAAACATGAGAGTTGAATCCAGTGATTTTCTTTTAATGCAGGCGTGTTGTGCACCGAGTACAAGTATAGAAAGAATATATCTTCCAAACTATATTTTTTGGAGGATTTATTTGGTCGTTAGTTCGTTCGTTACTGGAGTTCATCCAGATGCCATTGCCATGCCATATGACTTTTCTTAGACGTGACTTAAGTAGTTCTCTTCTAATTAGTCTTTGAATTAATGATCACATTCTTAGTAAGATTCGATATTAAACGTAAGCTGCAAAAAAGTTAGATGACTTCTAGTGATGGTGCTACTGCCTCGCTAACATTTCTCAATAATATCGGAAGAGCACAGATAAGCATTTTAACTGCATCGTGGGCTACTATAGCTGGATGGGCTCACTATTTGAATAGCGCTGAGCTATATTTTCTACGTGTTACGTGACTGTTATGAACCCATAGTTCCTGGACTAGGGCTATCTATCTATCTATATTAGTTGCACACCTTATAACATATTCCAGAATTGTTTATTGCAATCTTATTCTCAGTCTGAGTACAAGATATATATTGTTTCTGAGGATGCATTACCAAATTCCAGTACCATTTTGAAGCTTGTTAGAATTCATCCTTCAAAAGTATGTCAAGGTCAGTAACCACCCATATATTTATTTTTAACTTATTAAAAATATTTAATACTCCATCATATGTGTCTTTGTAAGAATAATATTCAATCAGCCTCCTAAAACTTCAAACTTAACCTTAACAAGAAAGAATTATTCAAAATCTTCTCTTACGCCTCCCATCGACACAATCAAACCTTAATACAGAGAGTATATCTAATTTCAGAGTTGCATTTTTTAGTATTTTTCCCATCCATACCCTTTTTATCCTTTTTCAGTTTGAAAATCCTCGCCCACTTTAATCTTTCCTTATAAGTAATTTAAATTGCTGCACAAAATCGATATACCACTTTGATCATCCAGGAATATATTCAGAAAATTAAAAATACAGGTTTATTCACCTAAATATATTTTATACCCTTCAAAGCAATCCCAATCGACTGCAACACAACTATGCCAGTACTTGATTCAATCCTCGAAACATTTTTTAAACTCATTTTTCGGTATGTCCATCAGTGCTTCCTGCGATTTTTCCATTACTTCCTCTCGGCTGCTGAAACGCGTTCCCTGTAGTGGTTTTTTAACTCGATTGAACAGAAAGAAGTCACAGGGAGCCAAATCAGGTGAATTCGGTGACTGTTGGACGGTATTTGTTGCATTTTTCGTCAAAAAAATTAAAAATAATGATGGCACTGTGCGACGGTGCGTTATCATGGTGCAAAATCCACAAGTTTTCTGCCCACAATTCTGGTCTCTTTCGGCGAATTGCATCACGCAAACGTCTCATAACGCCTAAATAGTAATCTTTATTTATTGTCTGGCCTTCTGGCAAAAATTCATGATGCACTAGACCGTTGTAATCCATGAAAACCGTGGGAATTGCCTTCTCTTTGACTGATAATGACGTCGTTTTTTTGGTCTCCGCTCATTTGGTAAACGCCATTCACTTGCCTGATGTCTGGATTGCGTGTTGTGCTCATAAACGCACGTCTCATCTCGAGTGATGATCCTTTTGATGAATGTGGGATCGGATTCAGCCTCGCAAATCATCTCTTTTGCGACGTCAACACGGTCTCTTTTTTGCATGAAATTAAGGTCTTTTAGCACCAACTTTGCTGCTACACGACGGAAACCCAAATCATTAACCAAAATGTCTTGGACGGATCCATAGGCAATGTTCAGGTCCTCCTCTATCTCTCTGATAGTTAATTTGCAGTTATTGATCAACATTTCTTTTACTTCATCAATGTTTTCGTCAGTTTTCGAAATCGATGGTCTGCCACTGCGTTCATCATCTTCGATTGACTCACGAGTACTTTGGAACCGCTCGTATCACTGGTGAATGACCGTTTTCTTAAGAGAATCGTTGCCGAAACACTTTTCCAGCATTTCCAACGTTCGCGCACCATTAAATCCGTTTTTGCGCAAAATTTAAATCCATTTCTAAAATTGTAAAAATTCGCTAGAGATAGATGTATGATACTCTTGGCTACGTAACTTTTGCAAATGTGAAGCTATGATGCTAAAATTTAGAGAGAATGTTAACAACAGATGTACAAACAACCAAAAAAAAAAAAAACAGAACTCAAATTGAAACAATGGGAGCGCTACACAGTGGTTATTACGTTTTTTGATCAAGGTGGTACACACATATTACCTGCTAGCTTTAATATTTATTTTGTACTTCAAAACTATACTAAATTACTTTTTGTAATTTGAAACCGCGTGAACCCTAAAATACAATTTCTTAATTTACTATATTTAACAAAATAAAAGCAAATAAATTTTAAAACCTAACGCTTTTTGGACAACTTAATTCCACAGCATAAACCGTCTATGAGGCTTTATGATTTGATAGATAGGTCTGAGTGATAGAGATATCCCTATCTTAGATGTATCGGGCAGGTAGAAAGAACCCCTCAATTCATTAGGCTAATGTAAGCAATTTGTCATCTTTTTTCTAAAACGTATTGCTTCTTCTTTCGCTTCTATCGTTGTTTCTGCTATGCCCGTTGATGGTGTTGCTTCTGCTGTTATCGTTGAATCTGTTAAGAGCATGTAAGGATTACAGTTAAGTATCCAACTATACATTTTATGCTAAATGATGCTACAACTGATGTAAATGATTCTGTAAATTTTGCAAATGTCAATGTAAGGGCATTCCCAGAGGTTTATACCAGAGGTATAAACTATATGTCTATTGCTGCTCCCTTGAATTGATAATGAGCGATAACGATGTTAATCATCACTGTGCTTGGTGATACAATGAGTATAGCTGTTAAATCCAATAACCTTTATGCTAAAAAGAATTGTTGGAATTAATTCAGATGCAATAAGACTAAGAAATGTAAGAAACTTTTTACAAGTGGTATCATATTGGGGGATTTTTGTCATCCACTGGAGCTAACAAAATTCGTGATTTCGTTTCGAATTCTCTTGGAATCGATTCATCTCTTATCTTGAGTTGTAAATTAATTATGCAAAGTGAATCTTAGGTTGTATTCAAATTTGTTAGCTTTCCTATACCCGCCAATTATTGTCACACGTATACCCGCGCACGGTCACGTAGACCGAAATTTCAGAACACTTTCTTATTTTTTTTTACTAAAAAAAACCTATACAGGGTATCTATTTTAACAGTATAATCCTTTAAGGGCATATTCCTTAAGTTCCGATGAACAAAAAATTGAAAGGCAGGGGGGGGGGGTTGGGATCTATTCTCACTCCATTTCAAATTACAGTGGGTGACCTATAATTTGGAGGGGTACAAAATTAGGTACAAAATAGTTTTAGACATTTCGAAAAGATAATTTAGTAGTGCATACTACATACACACATGCTTTGGGTACATCTGTGCCTCAACAAAAAAGTTATGGCTTGTTAAACTGAAAATTATGAAAATTAGTGGTTCCATTTTTTTACTTAAAATGCACTTTTCTTAAAATCTTTACTTAATAAATTTTTTGAAATGTTATGAAATTTATATCTTTGCGAAGCTTCCTAAAAATAATGTTTTGAAACTTTTTTACGTACGATCAATAGATTTTGTAGTAAAAGCCACTTTTTGTCATAAAATCTCTTAGAAATTTTTTTTGGTCCTGAGAAGGATCTTTTTGGAACAGTTTGCGGAATGTTTATAGAAATTGTTCAAAGTGCCTTCCCTCCATTTGAATACACTTTTGGGCGCGTTTAAATATTTCGGATGGCAGATTAACGGGCAGTGGCACTAATATTTTCTTGAGGCCCTACCAGACTCGACATTCCTCTAAAATAAACCTATTCTTTCAAAGCACCCCAGAAGAAAAAATCCATGGGTATGAGGTCAGGAGGTCTGGGTGGCCAAGGGTTGGGGCCGAATCGTCCAATCTGCTCTTCATTAAACGTATAGTTGAGGAACGAAGTACCCGTGTCAAATGGAAAGGGTGCAATCTATTACTCTGTAGAGTTCTGTGAATTCTGGTTCTGCGAAGTTCCATCTTTAGAGCTAGTCTGCGGACGCTTACTGAAGGCTGAACTTCCACAGCACGCAAAATCTCATTCTCGACTTCTGCCACAGCTGGATTTGAACGTCTTTCTCTATTTTTTTTGGTGCAGTTGACTCAGTATCAACGAGGCGCTGATACGTATTAGCGAATAGCCGGGTGCACGGTGTTCTACGATTTGGGTATCGTCGTTGGTACTCCAGTCTTGCCAATGAAGCGTTTCCATTGCAGAACCCGTATACAAACACTATTTCCGCGAGTTCACGTTTTGAATACAATTTTGTGGAGATCAGCATAATAGTTATCACAGCTTTGTAAATGTATCGCAATGTCAAATTGAAAAAAAGAGTAACAAAGAATAATTAAGAATTTATAGCCTTTAATATGGTAACACCTCCAAATTAGATGTCACTCACTTTGATGGGCTGTAACTTGAAATGGAGTGAAAATAGACCACAACCTGCCATAGAATTTTTTGTTCTGCGGAACGTCAGGAATATGCCCTTAAGGAATTATACTGCTAAAGTGGGACACTCTTATACTACAGATGTTAATTTTTCTTAGAACTAGAGCATATAATGAAACTATTAATATCATGTAATGACATTATTTTTAATAATTTTACTGACTATCCGTTTACTACAAAACAGCCTTCATAATTGAGATTATTTTCTTAGGCACTACATAACAGAACTTAAGCAATATTTTCTTTAAAAAAAAAAACGAAAATAAACTTCTGAATAACAAAAAATGCTTATAACAATAAATATATATCGTAATTGTACTTAGATATGAGCCTCGCTATAACAATCAGGACATTCCATGATAGCATATTCCAAACAAAATTATTTCTTTCAAGTAGCACAATTGTAACGTGTTTAAATTTTTTTTTTTTTTTCATTGAGCAATATAGGCACAGACCAATTTTATTATGATAAGATTGCTGAAGACTCAGGACCTTCCAATTGACATATTTCGGCTAGCTTTAGCTCTATGGTTTTCGGCAAGGATGTGTTAAGAGCTCGTCGTCTGCGTTGCAAATTTGTTAAATCATATGATAAACCTTTAAATAGGATCCTGCGAAAAATTTTCTTGCAAAGATTGTTTTGCAGATACTCGATACGTATATTGTTTAATGTGTGTATTTATACCTCCACCTGTTCGAACAACTTTATATGTCTCGTACATTATATTGTAGTCCATTCTGATTTCAGGTTTTCCAGTCTACTCGTTAATTTCGGCACCATCATGCATACTGGACACAAGAATAATATTTTTGCCTTTTTAAGACACATAGGAAAACAAAACTTCAATTGCCTCAGTGCCCAAATAAACTGGATTTTTCCGCTCGGCCTTGTATCTCCGTAAATTGTTTAGGCAATTTTCTTTTATTTTGGTGAATTGTCTCTATCAGAGTCAACTTGTGTTCTGACTCAAGTGTATCCAACAATGAAATACTTTAGATAAAGATTTGGATTTATGTGCGAGGTGGTATAAGCGGCCTACTGTGATGTCCTCCATTAAGAGCTCAAATATATTGCTGTAATTTCTGAAAAAAGACGGCTTAGTCTTTAAGTGAGGTGGCAGCTATGTTCGCCGCTTCAATCTTAAATTTACCTAAATAACGTTTACGTGTTTTCATTAAACAATTGCAGCACATAGTTTGTGTTTTGCTGTTTCTACGGCCTCGTTTCTTAGTCCGTATGTATTGTCTTGTGTTATGCCCATGGCCATCAGGAAGATAAGTACATAAATAATCACAAGTGATGTTACGGCTAGCATTCACTCATTCACAAAACCAGTGCCATCGCCGAATTGTCAACATTGTACTCGTATGTATTGGGTCTATAACTTTCGTGCTGTTTGCTAAGAGATGGCGTAACTTGTATTATTCCATTGTTGTTACTCCATTGGAACATGCGTTGGAAAGCTACTGTCATTGTACGTCATTTCAGTATATGTCATTCATTTGAAGCGTAAACAACAATAATTTTTTTTCACTCTTTCACTTTATGCCTGAAAAAGTGTTTTTGCGGGGAGTTCTTTTTCATTACTTTAATATGAAGAAAACTGCTGCCGAAAGTCATCGTATTTTGGTGGAAGTTTATGGTGAACATGCGCTAGCTGAACGAACGTGCCAAATGTGAACGTCCTGGGCAGCCAAAAAAGTTTGAAGGTGAAGAACTGGAAGCATTACTCTATGAAGATTGTTGCCAAATACAAGAAGAGCTCGCTGAATCTTTGGGTGTCACTCAAGCAGCCATTTCAAAACGCTTAAGAGCAGCTGGATATATTCAAAAGCAAGGAAATTGGGTTCCACATGAACTCAAGCCGAGAGACGTCGAAAGGCGGTTTTGCATGTCCGAAATGCTGCTCGAACACCACAAACGGAAGTCATTTTTGCATCGGATTGTTACTGGTGATGAAAAATGGATCAATTACGACAACCCCAAGCCCAAAAAATCATATGTGAAACCCGGCCAACCAGCTAAATCAACGTCAAAGCCTAATATCCATGGCGCGAAGGTAATGCTCTGTATTTGGTGGGATCAGGTGGGTGTGCAGTATTATGTGCTGCTAAAACCGGGTGAAACCATCAATGTACAACTCTACCGAACATAATTAATCCGTTTGAAGTGAGAAGTAGCCGAAAAACACCCAGAATATGAGACCAGATACGAGGCAATAATTTTCCATCATGTCAACGCTCGGCCCCACGTTGCTATTCCGGTTAAGAACTATGTGAAGTCTTACCCCAACCGCCTTATAGCCCAGACCTTGCCCCTTCTGACTACCATTTGTTCCGGTCGATGCGGAACGCCCTCACTGAAATACGGTTCACATCAAAGCAGAATATCAAAAATTGGCTTGATTCATTCTTGGCTGCCAAGCCGGCGCAGTTCTTTTGGGATGGGGTCCACAAATTGCCAGAAAGATGGGAAAAAGTCATAACTTCAGATGGGCAATACTTTGAATAATACTATTGTACATCTTTAAATAAACGTTCAAATTTTGAAAAAAAAAAAAAAAAAAAAAAAACGCACAGATTTGTTACATACCCAATAAAGTTTCATATTTTAGGTATAAAACATTTTGGTGTCCATCAGGGTGTAAATTTTTGTTCCACATTTATTGGGTTTTGACGGAATGTACTGCCTTAAAGTAGTAACGACCTCTGATAGCCTTCAATTTTTCATCAGTTGTGATAAACTTGGACACACTGCAATAATTTTTGAACGCTGCCAGAATTTGAATATCTACAGCAGCTCTTTCAGTTCGCGTATCTTATTCGCCAAATTTGAGACATCGCATCAATAAAGAGAATCGGTTCCAACTCAAAGTCAATCGAAATATTTCTTGAGACAAGCCTTCTGTTTGGGATAAATCTTTGCCATTAAGTCGACTTTTTCATTTGACTTCAACAAAGAGTAAAAAATTCAGAAGTCTCTTTCTCTTGTGAAATTAGATTTTATTTGATTGATTTTTTCGAAAGCCTTCTTAAGTACCTGTATAGTGAGTGACTACGTTTCTAGCACGTCGCAATACTGGATTTAACGCAGAAATTTGATTCTATCTTGTCTGTCCATTCTTTTCGAGGTAAAACTTTCAGAACCTTTAACGATCTTCTATTTCTAATTGTTTGTTTTTTCTTGTATCTCGACAAAATCTTCCACCTCGCTGTTATTTTCTTCTTCATAGCTAGAGACCAAATTTTCTTCTTCCAACAGCAATCTGATTCGTCTTATTCATCCTGATATGAAATATAACCTATGAAATAATGAATTGGTCAAAATATATGATATGTTCACACACAGCAAATAACGCAATATAATAAATATTATACTTAGATAAATGCGGTTGCACTTATGCCTGCGTCGTCTCACGGACTGATTGGCGCCAAGTTCGATTACAGGTGCGTATCCCACGAATGAGGATGTACACTAAAAGAAATGACTCGAGTCAACAATATTCTTGAGCAATTAAATAAATAAGAAAAAGTGTTCCGTCGGTCCCACAGACCAACGCGAGGGTTTAAGAACTTAACTTTAAAAATGGCGTTTCAATCAATTTCATCAAAAGCATTTACGTTACTCATTCTGGGTAAGTGGTGTTTAAATAAGGCATTTGCATACCAGGCAAAAACTGAGCCAACTGAGTCTCACAAAGTTTAGTTGGTACACATATGTACCATGGCAGCATGTAAAAGTAACTTAAGAGTATACTTTCATATTGCCAGACAAGAAATTGAATTTGAACAAGACTTCCCAGCTTGTTTTGGTTGTATCTTAATAGGTTTTTTGCAGAAATACTTAATGACAACTTTTATGATGTATTCCGTCTTGACAGATGTAAGTTAGCTGCTGAACTTGGAGGAGGAATAAAAGTCCGTGGTAAAGAAATTATTGTACCGCCCATAGCCGTGGAACAATTGCCAACGAACTAGTATTTAAGAAATGGTTTTAATTTTGCAAACACTAATTACGGGTATAAAGAACTTTTTTTTATCATTTTAAGGAATATTGATTGGTTAAATGAATTTATTATTTGAATTTTGACTTATGTATAAATTTTTCGTTGAGTTACTTGGCTTTGCTAGATTTGTTTCGATTTCTTCGATTGAAGTACAACCAACAATTATCTCGTTTAAAATATGTTTGATATACATAAAATTTCTTAAGCGATCAATAATTTGAATAATCAAGCACTGCGTATGAATTTAATTATTTTGAGAACAAAAAATCATTTTGGTTTTATATAAGTTAATATGCAGGTATTGCAAACAGCATGGGCTATAATGACTTTAAATTTTCTACTGTAGAACCAAAACTAAAAATATTTTGGAAACTTCTTTGAGTCCATTATTTCGAAAAGATTCATAGCTTTACCAATATTGGGTCTCTTCAACTAAGTTATGAAGAACTTGCTGTTCAATACTTGAAGTCAACCCCAAATGCTGACGGTATTCCTGCGATAATTCCTAAATATTACAGAAAATCTCTGCACTCTTGAATACCTTCAATCTGTCCTTTTCTGGAGGAGAATTTCTGAATGAAATAAAATGCCGTTCTGAGTCCCTATTCATAAATCCGGAATTAAAATTAGTTTTGAAAGTTATATGTCCCGGGTTCCACGTTCTTTACTGGTATTTAGCGAGCTAAAATCATGACTAAGATTTTAGAGCCAACACTCGTAAAACTTATTTCAGGTGTATCCCAAGGAAGCTTCTTGGGTCCATTATTGTTTACTTTTTTTTATAAGTAACATAGTTTTAGTAAATGTCTTATGTAAATTAAACAATTATTTAAAAAAAAAAATTTTTTTATTCGACTTAATGCCTTCGCGGCTAACTAACTGACAAAACTAATTTCTGTCTTAAACCTAAGTGCACGCCTATGCAGCCAGACGTCAGGTTAGCAGCGTATGTCCATCGATAGCTCAGGTGTTTTCTTGCTGTCTATTTCTCACATGTCGGGTGGAAAGATAATTCGTTGCAGCCGCATGATTTGCATTGAGTGTTTGGATTAGAAGTCCCTTGTGCATTGTTGTTGTAATTTAGTTGAGTTATTCTCTAAGAGATTCTTTTTGTAAAAGTGAATATTTTAGTTATGAACAAAAAAAATTCCAATAGATAAAAATTATTGGTAAGCAAAGGTGTAACCTAGATTAGTTATACTCGTAAAGTACAGTTGTTCAGTTCGTTAATAGAGTGTGTTTCAACATAAGGTATAAGATTTGATAGGCATTTTATCTTAACCCTCTACTGCATACGAAGCCAAATATGGCTTTACATTTTATGATGCATATTTTGCCAAGAAAACCATTTCGAAAGGACCTGAAATTATTTTTTTCCATTAGTGTATATCCCTTTAAACAAAAACCAGTACCTTTTCTTTCTGCCTGATAGTTAGTAATAATGATATTAATTTATATAGGTGATTCCAACACGAGCGCGCATTAAAAATGGAGTAAAATATAAGTTGCGATTTTAAGTTCTAATTACTATAAGTATTTGGTAAGTAAAGTTAACAAAAAATTACTTTGAGAAAAAATACATTGTTTAAAAAATTATAAACCAATTTTGAGTTCAAAAATAATTTTATTCTATCGTTACGAGTGATTTTCTTCGCGGAGCCATATATGGCTTCATATGCGTTAAGGGTTGAATATGGTTTTTTTCTAATATTTTTATTTATTTCATTTAAATTTTCTTCAGAGATAGAAACAAGCCTGAAAATATTTTATATGGGAGACAGAGGATTATTTTTCGTCCTTTTAACGTAGGAGTTAATTTAATTTTTCGTCGATCAGTCAAATTTAAAAGCTCTTCAATACAACATATCTAAGCCAGACAATGTAATAACAAACGAAATGTAGCAGTTCATTGGCATGGTGATTTTCACATGGGTGACCAAATAATACCCAGCCAAGTTGAGTTATAGGAACAAAGTTCTAAGTGCAGTTTCCGGTTACGGATTCAAAATTATTGCTGGAGAGCAGAGTAACATCTTCTCGAAAATGCACTTGATTTAAGATTCACTAGAAACTTAGTGACGATGCTTACATTTACAGTGGTTAAAAATGTCAACAACATGTCACAGTCCCAAATTGGAAGTTCGCTTGAACACAAATGGATTACTATTTTTGAGCACAGTCAGACTAAGCCTAGTCCCCAATTCTAAAATTCCAACAAAAAAAAAAAAAAAAAAGGAATGAAAAAACAAGGTTGTGAAAGCATGATTGAAAAAATTACTACACTTAATGGAGTGAAATTGGAACTGGTATTCTATTGCAGTTTGATAGAAGCGTGTTAGAAGCAAGCCAATCATCACGAAACAGTGAAAATAGAAACAGTACAGATATATTCTTATTTCTCAAGCTGTTGAGGTTTATAACAAACATGTGGCTGGCGTTGATTTGCTGGAATCCACGCTTGGGTTATACAAAGAAAATATATTTTCACACGGTCAATTTATGCTTATTAAACGTATGGCTATGTCAGAATGACTTCTGCTACCATTATATGATTTCAAAACAAAGAAATCACTTTAAAAAAAAATGTGGTTGACCTTGCAGTAGGTCAGCTACATTCAGATTTGATAAATGTATAACATAAAACTCACACTGTTCTCGTAACCCTTAACGCATACGAAGCCATTTATGGCAATTTTCAATTTATTTTAATAAAAGTTGGTTAAGAATCCTTAAACAATACCATTTTATGGGACTTTAAATTTTTTTCTGATCTGGATTTAATTCATGCAGTAGAGGGTTAAAACTGATGCACGCAGATGGTGAGAGATGTCATCTATAAATTTGGGAAATTTACCACGGAACACTATACAGTGAAAGAAAAAATTCAGATTGTTGAATTTTATGAAATTCCAAATTAATAGTTGAAAATATGAGTATACATACTGATATTGATTTTTGCAAGAAAATCGTGTTTTTGGATGAGGCCCATGTCCACATTGGCTATATTAGTAAAGAACATTGCTGCATCTGGGGTATCAGAAATGCACGAGTGATTCAGAAGATGCCAATACATCCAGAACGAATAATTGCTTGATGCGGTTTATAAGCCGTGCTTTTTCGAAGATTAGGCCGAATAAGCCATTACGATTAATGGAGCGTGCTACTTTTTGTAGCCGAAACTTGAGGATTTGGATACGGATGACATTAACTTACAATAGAATGATGCTAAATCTTCTCGTAAGAATGCTTTTTTTTTTCTATTGATAACCCTGTATTTTATGTTATTTCGGTTCTGTTTTTATTGTTTTCTTTATAAATAAACAAAATATTATGTTTGTATGCACTTAAGCCTAGCGTTGTGTTTTTACAGCTTCCTATAACTCCTCTTTTACAAACGGGAAAAATATTTAGACTTATTTTCTTGGTTTCACAACCCAAAATCATAATAAAAATTGAATTTCATCAAAATTGAAAGAAAAAGTTGTTTCGGCTCTAAATGGGCTAAATATTGTATTGATGAATGATATTTGATTCAATTAGACTTAGATAATATCATTGATTGGTGCAACCTAAACTGCCTTAAGCTTCCATAGAATTTAATTACTCGCATAAATTAAAAATTTGGGTGTAATATTTGATCTTAGCTCTCTCCTTTAAAGGCCACATTGAGTGTATTGTTGCTTATTCAAACTCCATTGTTTATTCAAACAATTTTGCTTTCTTATATGATCTCTGGTTCTTTTCAATATTGTGTCTATAGTAGAAACTTAGGAGTAGGACTTTTTCAACTATGGTCTATACGATTTTCTTCTCTCTAACGAAAATTTTAAGAACTAATTATTATTTTTTTTTTTTTTTAATTTTTAATAAAAATTATTTGTATGTTGAGTAGTTACAACCTTCCAATATATGTATATGAGTAGATAGGTATACTTGTAGATTAAATATATATTCAAATAAACAACTAAATGCAGTTAGTTGGAAAACTGGCTTAATTCGAATTGAATGTTGTGTTATACAATACTACATAGCGTTTTGATTTTAAAATATGATATGAGGACATATTTATTTTAAGTTGATCAAAGAGGCCGATCTAAGGATATTTTAATTTAAATCTGAAAAAATTAAAGGCAGAACAGTAGTAGAGTATGCCAGTTCTGAATTGGGTTTTCCTCTCACACCGATAAGTTTTTTTTTTTTTATTTAAAAAGGATTTCGGGTAATTCCACTCTTAATTAATTACAGTCCATCATATTAAAACCCGATTGAAAATTGCTTCCTAACTTAAATCCTTGTTCCGATATTTCCACGTTCCCTATAGGTAATAAATTTACATAATAAAATGTTCTATATGAATTTAATATTTCTCTTTATGGTTTACTTTATTGTTCGAATTTAATCATACAAGACTTAAAAGTTGTTATGTGGTTTTTCATACTTTTATTTTCAAAAATTTTATATAGAAAATTTGTAAAAAACGAATTTTTTTTTCACATATGTACGAGTAAGTAAAAGCGTACAGCTTTTAAAACGCAGTCATTCAACAATTAATCATTTATCATCACTCATTAATTCATTGACATTTAATTAAATTTAATTGATGAAATTAAAATGACACAAGAGGCTGCTATTTACATGATTATTCATAAACACCATGCCTTTGACGTTTTTCAAGTGATATTGTAAAAAAAGAAAAGAATAAAAAAAATAGCAAAAATTAAATCATTCCACTTGAGAATACAAAACAATATCCTGCCAGAATATGAAATCTCATTTTAATATGTTACTGCACTCAATAAAAAATGGACATTTTTCCTCATTTTTTTTGAAAAGTGTGCATAAGTACCTACGAGTATTTATACATATTTGATTACTGGATGAGATGTCGAGAAAGTGATTCTACCACCTGTCGCACCGGAAAGGTTGCCGGTATATTTTTTATTTTTATTTATTTATTTATTTTTTTTTTTCTGAAGAGACGTAACTTAACACCGAAGGATTTTTAGGTGATTCCCATCAGAGTATTGGTTCAAAATTGAAAAATGATATCGATGATCAGCTAATATGCATAAGCTGTAAACATAATATATCTATCAGATATGTAAAAACGGCACCCTTCGGTATTGTCGGGATTTTTTTTTTTTATTTAATCTTTAAACCACCAATTTCATAAGTTGTTCTATAATAAAATTAAATCAATATGTGCTCATTGGGTGACGAGGGCGGTAAATGATGTCCCAACAGTAGCTATCGATTAATTTTAATGGTTTCGACAAAATTAAAGTTGATATCCTTCTGTTAATCGTGACGTCTGATACGAGCGCTGTGGTACTTGATTTATTGAAATGACTACCCACTTCGAAATTATTGGGGGAAAGGGCCGGTTACAATACTCGTATTTGCTTGAGAACAGTAAATATGCATACGAGATATGTTCAAAGAGTTAGGTGATTTTTGAAATTTTGCGGGCAACGTACATTCGATTATCGGTTTTTTTTTTTTTTTTTTTTCTTGATGTGTTGGTACATATATCCCGAACATATGTTCAAGTATATAGCATACTTAGTTTGTGTAAACAATTGAATTAAGTGTTGTAAAATACTTGAAATGTTGACAGTGACATACTGTGAGTCTGCTGTAAATAAAAAAAGTTTTTTTTACAAATGATACCAGCTCTTCAAAGATGGTAATGAGGAACCTCGCTCTGTAGGCCCAGCTCATCAACAAAATCGTCGAATTACTATAAAAGAAGTTGCTGAGGATGTTGGCATATCGATGGCTCATGTCATGCAATTTTTTCGAATATTTTGAGCATTTGTTTGTTCCAAAACTTCTTAATATTGATCAGAAGAACCGTCGCATGAGCATCCCTCAGCAGCTCTTGTAACGTCAATGATAATTCTGACTTTCTTTTATAGCATTTTCATAAATAATAAACCTTTCAAAATTTCCTTACAAAATTTTATAACGATTGGGGTTTTAGAACCGGAGTCATAAGCATTCATAGTGCTATTGAGCTACGAGTGGAGAGGGCTACAAGAGCGGGTAGAATGCTTCGAAGACAGCAGCAAATCGACACTGTTGATACAGAAAAACTAGTGTATGGCCTTGGAATCGATGACTCGGTGTGAGTATATGAAAAAGTTTTAGTTTACAAAATTAATGATACATAAGAAACTTCTACAATCAAAACTTTAAATACGATTTTCTCAGAATTTTGCTTTCCAAACAACACCTTTGTGGTGGAAACGATTTCTCAAAATCTAGATATCAATCGTCACCAATTTTTTTTTCTGCTCGTTTGTTTTGATAATAGCTTGTGCCTTAGTGAAGGATTTTCGTTTTAGACCGAAAAAACAGAAAATTGAGATCTGCGAAAATGTAACTTTAAAAAAAAAGCAAACTGCCACCATTCCTCCAAAAATCATAACTTTTACAAATTATTCGTTCAAGTATAAGCCAATAGAATATACTAATCAAATCTTTTTGAATTTTTTATTTTAGTTGAGATGTTCCCGAGTTATCATGTCCGCCGCCACTGATGTTAAAAAAAGGCGCTTCTGGAAAACAGCTGCAGTTACTCCATTTTCAAATATTTTTTTATGAAAAATTCTATACAAGTACTTGAAAATATGTACTAATCGACAGTGATAATTAATTTCAAATATATATTTATTATGCTGTCGAGAAAAAATCGAGAAAATATCGTCCTTTCGCTCGCCACAAGTGACTATTCCCCCTTAAGGCATTTTTATGTATATATTTTTCACATGCGCAATAATAATAAAAAGGCTTACTTCCAACATGAAACTGTAATTACCACAATATTCCAGTCAAATAGCCGCCACGGCTGGCTCTTATAAGACGTAATTTGTAAGCCTAATTTTCGGGCAACTGCGACTGAATATCGACACCGCCATATTTCCTAATCTATCGGCGTAGATCAATTTCACATATTCCCACAAAAAAATAATCCAAAGTTGTTAAGTTGCAAAATCTTAAAGGCTCACTCAAAGGTCTGCTATGCGTCCCGCAAACGTTTACTTAAAAAATTGGTTGAAGCTACCATTTTTCTTGTATCACAAATGTACCCACAATCTATGTGGGTAGTGATGTATTGTAAAATTTCAAAATTCTTCACAATATGACCTCTGTTTCAATCCAGAATTAAATATCAAGTGTTTAAAATTCCATCTCCTTTAGCAAATTATCCATTACTTCTGTATTTAGATGTTCTATCTGACTCCATTCAAAGAATTGTATCCCTTCGTTTTCATAGTGAAATCGTTATTACTAGTTCTTGGCGGCTCTGGTATTTTAAATAGAGACAACCTGATGTCTCTGACATCGTCTGACGTGGACAGACATGCAGCCAATTTAGAAATATTCACAAACATGTTCAAACGAATAGGGTCAGTTGGTGGTGAACCGTTTTTGGAAGAGCCAATATCTAGAAAGTTTATTTTCTACTCGTATATTCACTAGAGAACAATAGCGAAATCACTTTTGGACCCTTACCCAAATCTGTTGATTCAGTAGATTTTGAGGAGGTAAGGTTTCTTACCAATCCTTGTATTTACAATCCTCTAAAATTATGAAATCTTCTATTCCTATTTCCAGCAGAGTTACGTTCTTTCTTTAAAAGAAGACATGAAAATTTTGTAACGACATGTCCGCTGGTGATTTAATTTGATGTCTGACTGCACCTTGGATCTATATTTAACACTAATCTGGTGAAAACAAGATAACGTAGTTACACTTGATATTTCAAGGGCGTTTGAAGGAGTTTGGCATGAGACCCTCTTGTCGAAAATTCGTGCATATGGGATCGATTAATCTCTTATTCAATTAATTAAAAATTACCGTTCCGAACGTGAAATTCAAATTCCCATAGATGCTCTCATATCTAAGTAATATTTAAAAAATAAATACTCGTGTCCCTAGTAGGTTCATATTGTCTGCGACACTCTTTCTAATTTTTGTATATGATGTTTAATCTGTCACTTCTAATCCAGTATATGGTATTTCCTCTTCTGAACATAATACAGTATGCTTTTCATATTCGTTTCCAGACATACGTTCCTATATTCCGTCTATAAGTTATTCCTACCAAAAATAATTGGGGTACCATAAACAGAAAAATATGAAAAAATTCTCTCTTCTTTGGTCAAAGGGAAATCTAAACGCCCTTCCATTATCCTTGTATCACCGAAACTGAAAGTTTCCTATTCTCAATATGTGCTTCAATGACAACAACATATTCGATGTCGCCAAAAATGCTGCGAAATATCTAGGATGTAAGGAATTTTTATGTGTCAGAAGCTGCCAAAGTCAAAATATTCAGCAAAGTTTGCAATTTCATCATGCATCGTTTACGCTTGCCAAACTTGCGGAAATTATTTAAAAAAATGTTAATAAAACTCATCTTGGCTTCAATGTGCAGGCAATTTATCGCACCGTGGAAAAGTTTGAGCGTGAGTACACTCTTTTGGTAAGAAATATTTTTCCCGCTCTGATTTGGCCTCAATATATAAGGCATTCCGCCCAAAATTGGAGTACAATACCCACATCTGGTCAGGTGATCCTAAAATATCTCTGCACCTGCTAGATAGGATTCAAACCCATGCGATAAAACTCATAGGTGACACTAATATTAGTCAGTCAATTGACAACATTGAACACCTCCGTAATGTTTCCTGTCTCACCAGTTTCCACCACCAATGCTCCATAGAAATCGCCAGTAGCATTCCTCCCTTTAAGATCTTCAACAATAACACCCGTCTCGCTATGAATGCTCATCAGCCTACCTTCGGACATACTCTTAAATATATCGTAATTCGTTCCTAAGCCTAACAACTCGCTTATGGAATGCCCTGCTGAGCTTTTTATTTCCTATTCATTATAACTTGCAAACATTTAAGATCAACGTACATCGGTATTTCTCTTTTCTACCTCCCTGATTTTCCTTCGCCCGTGCTGTGTACAAGCATTTTAAGGGTAAGAAAGTCTCTTTTGCGCGCTATTATTATATACCATATATAAAAAAAGCCAACAACAAGATAAAGATTTCTGCGAAATGAAGAAAACATAACCGCCGTGGCGGCCAGTATCGAAAAACACCCAGAAATGTTGATGCGGCGCCCATCAGCTGAATTGGGCATCTCTAATTTATTTTGCGTTTGGATTTGGGCCTACATCCATATAAGATTATGCTGACGCAAGAAATAAGCCGGACGACCATAGACAACGTCTTAAGTTCGCTAACTGGGCGCTGAAAATGTTGGCCGGAGATCCGGATTTTTGCCAAAAAACTATATTCTCGGACTCCCATTTTTGGTTCAACTGTTATGTCAACAAGCAAAATTGCTATTACTGGAGCATACACATATATTTAGCCAAAATCAAAGATGGACTGTTTAGTGCTGTTTATGGCATGTCGGTATTACCGGACCTTATTTCTTTCGAAATGAGGAAGGAGACGCTGTTACAGTCAATGATCTCAAGTATAGAGCGATGCTTACTGACTTTCTGTGATCAGATCTCGACAAAATCGATATATTCGAACAAGATGGTTTTACATGCCATACGAGCGACGAAACGCTCGAAGTTGTGAAGAAAAATTTGGCGACTGGGGCATCTCATTAATCAATTGGCCGTCACATACATGCTATTTTATACAACTTAATACGATTTCTCTTGGGCTATGTCAAGTTGTAAGTCTACGCTAACAAGTCAACCACTTTGGACAAGTTCGAGGCCTACATTCGTCAAGCAATTACTGGAATAACGCCGCACATATTGAACCAAGTCATCAAAAATTGGACCGACCGCTTAGCACTGCCAGCGAAGCCATTTAACTGATAATGGTATAATGAATAAAGTCAGAATCAATTTAATATCTCACACCATCTGGTGTCTGGTTACCTTTAAATAAATGGTGAATCAATTATGCCTCTGATTAATGAATTTTCTATTACACGTTAAGAAATGTACGCATCGGTATTTAACCTACTACCTTCTCCTTGTAATTTATGAAAGATCATCGTCCAAGAACATTTAAATCTTTCTTGTAACACGAAATTGGTTACCATCATCCAAAAGTTATCTAGTTCAGGACTTGATCAGAATACTATACACCTTTACGTCTTCTTCATACGAGCATTTCCATATTTCCATCCCATAACTTAAAAAGCTGACGTGTATTGCCATCCAAAAATGTTAAGTCCATTTCACATTCACAATTGACATTTAATATTTGATGGAAGAGTATTTATTATTTTGTAGTCTTATCTTTATAGGACATTGAATAGTTTATGTGCAAAACGAAGTGGTACAACAATCAGTGCTTCACAAGTTGAATGCTTAGTAGTTACTCAACAGTGTAAAATCTGAGTAATCATACTCGTATTTCCAATATTCCTTAAATGAGGATAATTATAGTGATGGTTCTACCACAGAGCATGTCATTTGGTGGTAGATGACACTTCTGCAATTAAACTTATTTACGGTTTGCAGTACATTTATCTGACGATACGAGTATCAACATGGTCTGCACACTTAAGTTGTTGGATCAGCTTTTGGGAAAGTGTAATCGAGTTCTGAGAAATCAGTTCTTTATCTTTCGTTAAACAACGATGAAAAATTGAGTATAACATAGCTCATAATGCAGCCCTTTGTATTGGCACCAAAGTGATGGTCCTTTGGATTTTTATTTTATGATTTTATAGCTAAAGTATGTTTTTTTTAACCCTTTGCTGAAACTTCCGAAAACTGCTTCTAGAGTATGAACATTCAATGATATAAACTAGATTTTCCGCTGCACATTTCATGGCCTGCTTGCAGAGCTTTCGCTAGTCTTCAAATGCTAACGGAAACCTGAGCAAACCTAGGGCCAACCTCATGCAATTGTAACTTCTCTACAAGAAACTTTTTGCAGTTTCCATTCGGAATAGTACCTTATCTTCATATTAGTGGTCTAAGGTGTTATCTGAGCTTTTTATTTTTTGCTTGCTACGTTTATTTTTTGATAAAAATTGTAAAGCCCATACAAATGTAATTACTCGACCTGAAGTAAATATAAGTAGTACGACTTTCTATGTGCAAATACCCTATGAGAAGGTAATGATTTCAGTTTGCTGGACGGAGTTACAAATTGGATTTGCATACCAAAGACAAATCAAGAAATCCTCATTTAATTTGTGCAACCAAGAAAATAATCTATCGGTTAAATGATATTCAGGAGGATCAGGTTCTGTGCATCACATCTTGAATAGAAAAGTCTGAGTTAAGCGGCTTCTACTTATCAGGCCGGCAAGCCTTAGAAGGTCAAAGCCTGAACAGCTGTACCTTCCATCCATTACGGTGCCGGGCGTGCTGCTTCCAGTTGGAAGGACCAAGCTGCCTGTCTTCCATCCGCTCAATGTGGCCAAGCCAATGAAATTGGGTTTTTGCCGTAGTATGTATACATCAGTTCATGGTTGTGTCTTCTTCTCCATAAGCCCTTCTCACAGACAGGAGCAAATATTTGACGAATAATTTTTCTTTCAAGAGAGCTTACAACTTATTCCACTGTCCTGTCTTATCGTCCAACTTCCGGCTCCGTAAAGCAGCAACTACTGGAAGTGTTGCTTAAATACATCCACAATAACCTGTTGGTCAGTGACGAGATCACTTTCGCAATTTCAAAATGCTTAGAGACCCGTTTAAGGCCATTGCTTAGATTTTAGGTCTTTTTAAGAAAGCTCCTCGTGTCTTTCCTTCTCCAGCAATCTTCGATATCCGTGAGCTGGAAGACTGAAAAGGCTCCCTTCTTTTTCTGCAGTAGTCTTTTCTCCTCCCTTGCTCTGAACTTATACTCATCGCACGATGCTCTGGTAATACGTTGCAGCGTTTTCTTGTATGCAACATCTGTTGCCTTCTTTTTTTGCGCACATTATTCATCATACCACTGATTTCTTTCTGGGGCGATTGGGAGCCTAAGATGCTTTCGATCACCTCTTTGTTGTTGTTGCAGCTTTCTTTGATTTGACAGTCGAGTTCTGAGCCAGGCTGCTACCAGATAATGGTCAGAATTGAAATTTGCCCCCCTGAATGTTTTAACACCCAAGATATTTGACGAGTGACGTCCGTCAATTTGGTTAGCGGTTCGACCATCTGGAGTAAGCCAGCTTGCCATGTTGATCCTTTTTTTTTGTGGGAATCTCGCAGCCGCTTCGCCAAAGATAGACTCTTTGCCGATTTGAACTCCATCCAGGAGTTCAAAAAATTCTTTGTTGATGGGTCCTTCAGCCTCGTTGGTAGGGGGGTAAGCAAATATGAAGCTGATTTTATAGAATCTTGCATTGATGCGGATCACAGCCAGACGATAACTGATGGGCTCAAAATTGATGACCTTCGATTTGAGCCGCTTTCCCACGACTTCCGAGATAACTGAATTACATGAAGAAATATTTGCTAAAGTTACCCAATTTCATACTCATGTACTTGATAACGAAGTAACTAGACTTAAGAATCTATATATGTAGGTATTCGCAAACTATGAACTTAAAAACCAGCAATTAAAACGAAATTATTTGGAAGAGCAAGCGGTGGTGATTTATTTGGTTACAGTAAGGTGTTTTTGTTGAAATCAGCAGGATTGAAAATTTTTATGTCGTGATCCTCAAAAATAATAATTCCGTTTTACATGTAGTGCCTACTAACCTCAATTGTAATCACTTTCGGCGTGATTATGAAAAGTTTAGAGATCTACTATACTACAAAATTTAAATTCAACAAGTTTACTACTAATTGGAGATTTAAATATGAGGATTGGTTCAACCCAAAATAATTTTGTAGGTTGACTTAGAGCTTCAACCCTACATACAAACTGCGAATCAAAAAATTAAGTCTGTGATAGTAAGGGCACTATATTTCTTGAATCAGTGAATGAATTCAATTGTCGGGTTTTAAATGGGAGTTGTTATGGTCATCCCTTTCAAATACTTTCAAAACTCTATATGGTGCCACCAACAAGAACTTTAAAAATCTTTGTCATACAAAAAAAAATCGTTCGAACAGCTAAATTTAGAAATCATTAATGTTTCCACACCACAAAAAGAAAACTACGATGATCTTGATATTACAAAAGTACCTCGTTTTTAAATGCGTCAGGAAAGTTATTCAGCGCCCTGATTTTAACCCAATTAAAAAATTGGGTAATAAACAGAAAACTCTATACGAGTTCCAAGCTAGGTTTAGGGAAAACTGTCTAACTATAGATCAAATATTTGTACTTTGTAATATTGCAGAGATTTACGAGGTGTGTTCAAAAATTAAGGTGACTTTTGAAATTTCGCAAGTAAGGTGTATTCAAGGTGTATTCGATTATAGATTTTTTTTTGCTGTGTGAGTACAAATGTCCAGAACATATGTTTATCATTTCAAGAATATAACATTCTTAGTTTGTTTTTGACAGATAGAAAGGTTAGACATGTTTGCATCAAATTTTGTGTAAACAATGGAATCAAGTACTCTAAAATATTGGGCCTATAACCTACTTCGTGCGGTTTGCTAAGAGATGGCGTAAATTGTATTATTCCATTGTTATTATTCAGTAGGAACATGCGTTGGGAAGGTACTGTCATTGTACGTCATTTCAGTATATGTGATTCATTTGAAGCGTAAACAACAATAATTTTTTTTCACTCAAATATGTCGAACTTTGTGCCTGAAAAAGTGTTTTTGCGGGGAGTTCTTCTTCATGAAGAAAACTGCTGCCGAAAGTCATCGTATTTTGGTGGAAGTTTATGGTGAATATGCGCCAGCTGAGCGAATGTGCCAAAAGTGGTTTGCACGATTTAAAAGTGGTGATTTTGGCTTGGAAGACGATGAACGTCCTGGGCAGCCAAAAAAGTTTGAAGATAAAGAACTGGAAGCATTACTCTATGAAGATTGTTGCCAAACACAAGAAGAGCTCGCAGAATCTTTGGGTGTCACTTAAGCAGTCATTTCAAAACGTTTAAAAGCAGCTGGACATATTCAAAAGCAAGGAAATTGGGTTCCACATGAACTCAAGCCGAGAGACGTCGAAAGGCGGTTTTGCATGTCCGAAATGCTGCTGGAACGCCACAAAAGGAAGTAATTTTTGCATCGGATTGTTACTGGTGATGAAAAATGGATCCATTAGGACAACCCCAAGCGCGCAAAAAATCATATGTGAAACCCGGCCAACCAGCCAAATCAACGATAAAGCCTAATATCTTGGCAATTTTCAATTATTATAAAAAGCGAAAATTTTGCATCAAATTTTGTGTAAAAATTAGAATCAAGTGCTCTGAAACACTTAAAATGTTGACAGTGGCATACAGTAAGTCTGCTCTAAGGAAAAAAAAAATGAAAGAGGTACAAGCTCTTCCAAGTTGGCCGAGAGAATGCCAATGACCAACCTCGGTCTAGACGCCCCAGCACATCAAAAAAAGATGATAACGTCGAAGCTGTAAGGGGAATTGTTTTAGAAAATTGTTGAATTACCATAAGAGAAGTTGCATATCGGTCGGCTCGTGTTATGCAATATTTTCGGATGTTTTGGGCATGAGACCTGTGTCAGCGAAGCTTGTTGCGATACTTCTTAATTTTGATCAGAAGAACCGTCGCATGAGCATCGCTGCTTGTGAGAGATTTTTTGGCCGAAAACAGCATGACAATTATACCTCAGCCACCGTATTCACCGGGTTGGTCCCATGCGGCTTTTTCTTGTTCCCAGAACTAAAGTGACCTATGAGAGGATGGAAATTTGCAACGACTGAGGAAATAAAAACTACATCGCTGAAAGAGCTCAAGGCTACGCCAGAAAGTGCTTATAAGAAGTGCTTTAAGGATTGAAACAAGCATTGGCGTAAGTGTATTATATGTGAGGGGAGTGTTTTTGTAGGCGAAAATATTAATATTGATGAATAAATAAATATTTTTTAATGGAAATATAAAGTAACCTTACTTTTTGAACACGCCTCGTATTAAAAGAAATAAATGAAGCTACATGACCTCTTTGTAGATTTTTGCTCATTGTACACAATAGGTGTATTAAAAAAAATTTATCAATACGTTGAGAGCTTTGTATGACAAAGCATGAGTGGAATGGGCTTAAAACAAGGATGTATTCTAAGTGCATTGTTGTTCAACCTATTCATCAATGACATCACAGATAGAATTAGAGGCAAAATTTAAAATAAGCAAACAAATATCCTTGCATAACCGACACAGTTAATAACATGCAACTAGTGATAAATAGACTAGCAAACTATTTTAATACCTGGAAAATGTATGTTAATCTGCAGAAGAAGAAAATGATGTGTAGACCAAATAAACTCACGTGACTTCTTTGTTTTATCACCACTATTTGAGCAGTATACAATATGGATAAAAACAAATATACATATGCACATGTAACAGATCTTTTACAATAAATATTCGTTTTTATAAGAAATAAGACTCCACTCGCAGTACATGAATAAATATTAGCCAATGTAAATAAACATAGGTTCTGTTAACAACCTTCGAAGAACGAAGATCTTTCTCATTTTTTTTTTTTTTTTTTTACTCTGAGTTTGTCGTTTCGCATTTCGAAAGTGAGGTCTGCTTCCTCACTTCCGAAATAAAACTTGGAATTTACACAAATTGTAGATATCTTAATATCTGCGAGTCCTGATTATAGCTAAACTAAACATGAATAAACATTTAAAAGTTAAGTTAGCCAAATTTGTTCAGTTTGGAGAAGTTGTGCCAATAACAAGAGTAATCTTTAGATTGCCAAGTAATATTTCAAATTATATGTTTTATTTAGAGACAGGGATCTCGCCTTTATTTATTGATACACTTCGGTTCTATTTCAATTATATGTTAAAAGTTATGCCAGTGAAAGATGAAAGGTTACCAAAGATTTTGAGTATACTAGCAACGAAATCATACCGTGTAAAACAATTGAAAAAATTAGCACGTATTCGTAACTGTAAATAGGCTGTAAAAGGCTAATAGAAAAAAATAGTACAACATTTATTTGAAGGTTACATCAACGAAGCCAAATCTTCACAAACAGAGAAATCTACAGGAAATGAGATAACAACCATAAATTGAAATAATACATACTTTAAAAAAACCAATTTCACCTACATGATAAAAACAATTGTTAAAATAAGGGGAGAACTAGTACCCATATATTTTATACTTCGTCATCCTGAACTCCAAATCATATTCGATAAGTATTGGACTTTACAGAATATCTTAATTTTAAAGAGCTACGGAGAATCTTCTTTGGCCAAAATCTATTGGAAGATGAGATTGCGATGCATATCTTGGATGGTGAATGACGCTGGAACGTCCTCTATAAATTCACAATGGCAGCACTAAAATACAGGCGACGAATAGTTGAACGATTTTTAAGAATATTCTCAAAATTATTGAAAAATTATTCTCTTGCTACTTTTTTTGGTCTTATCCAGAATCTTCTCTCTTTCCTACATAAAGGAATGTTATTTTATGAATATGTTTAAATGCCTTGAAATTATACAACTTTAAGAATATTTTTATTAAGGAAATAAGCATTCTTATCTAACTAAAAACAAAAAACTTAAATAAAAATAAAAATAAAACTATGTTCCTAGGTAAAAATACAATGTTACAGAGAGATACCATGAACCTGAAATTTCATTTTCTGATTTGAACGTTTCTAGTCCCTTAGAGTCGCAATGTTTTATAAGCTTTTTAACTAAAATTCAATTAAAATTCGCAACTGGAGCTTTTCATAAACAAGAATATCTATTGACCAAATCAATGTGCCTAATCCGATTATGTTTTTTTTTTTTTAACAGATTTCAGCCTCTTCACATGGCTTTCTCAAATATAAACTTTAAGTTGTCCAGAAGCTAGAGGCAGACATCTCCTTGTGTTTGACGAAGTAAGATTGACTTACACTACTGCTTAAAAATGTGGGGTCCAAGAATATTTAACAATTTGAAACGTAATAACTTTTAAACGTGTAGGAGTGAATTTTGTTTGCTATAAAAAAGCAGAAAATTATTGAAAATTTTACTATTTTTTGTTTTTTAATAGTAATACTCTATTTCAACTTCTTTTCATTAAAGCAGTTTCCTTTATTTTCGATCACCACTTCACAAATTTTAAGCATTCTTTCAATTAATTTGTTTAATGTTTCACATGGCAGTAATCCTCAAGTTGTTTGTAAAAGAGTATCGAAAGATGTGGTTTTGATTTTAAAGAATTTTCTCGTACTTTTCTATCGAGATCGTCCCATAGAAGCTCTATTGGGTTAAGGACCGGGGATTGAGCTAGCCATATCAAAATATGAATTTTTTTTTGTTGCTTTTGGGCTTCACTTACAAAGTTTTAAGGAATGTTTGGGGTCGTTACCTTTTTGGAGCCAAAAGATGTCCGCAATCAAACGACGTCCTGATGGAAGAGCATGATCCATAAAAATGCTTTTGTAACTCTCTTTGTTTAATGTGTCATAGATTTTTGCTAAATCTTCATAACAGAACGATCATCAGACCATAACCGAACCGCATCCATGTTTCACAGTTGGAACCACACATCTGTCCGATCAACGGACAAAAACTCGCCCATTTGATTAAAAAACTTAAAATTTGGATTCATCGGTCTATAAGACTTTCTTTCATATTTTAAAGTCCCGTCGCAACTAAGAGGTAAATTACGATGTCAACAAACATCGGATTTTCTCTATTATCATTGACTTCTGGTCAGATTTCAGATGCTGTAAGCCGACGATTCATCTTTGAAATAATTTAAATATTTGTTACCGAATGAACATGCTCATCATGTTAAACAAAAGCTAACTCCAAAAAACTTCAAGCTATCACTTAATGTCAACTGTCACTCTTAGGGTGTAATTCACGACCCTCGTGTTATAAAATTTTACTACATATTTAATTAATCCAATAAAATCAGAGTTCTTGTAAATTCTTTTCATGTTTTATTTAATCTGGGTCATCCGACAACAGTTCAGATGTGAAATGATGAACAATTATCACCGAAAAGAAGATTTTCCCAAATTCCTAACACATATGTTGCACACAATCGATTCCTTGGAAAGACCAACGTTCTCGCAATTAATACTCAGTACGATGCTACGAATAGTACGATTGCTGAGTCCACGATATTGCGTTCAAAGGTTCTTACGCTGAAACGATCGAGGATAGCAAGGTGTGTAACGCAGAAACGCCCAACGTCAGAAGTCTGCACGTGTCCTTCGTTGGTAGAAGGAAGACAGTAATCCTCAAACTCCTCTATTGAGACAGATCCCGCTACGAGTCTACAATATCCAGAAGTATCGATTAGAAGTGATCACAGAGAATTTGAATTACTACTCCGTGAAAAATAGTTATTGGAACCTGAATTACAACTAACCAAATGAGAATTTCTCCTTTTGCAGCATCAGTCACGACAAACGAACAATTCAACAGCACATCAATCATCATGTTCATCCCATGTACCTTTGAATCATTCCTTTAGCTACCTTGAGTTGAATACGCTTGTTCCTCATTACGATCCAGGACAAAAGGGTGGTTTTAAATGTCAGCAGTGGGTGCAGACCGTAAACAACTTACAAGAAATTTATACTTTGACCGATCAAATGACGCTGTTAATCGTATCTTCTAAGCTTGCCGCAAAAGGCTGGTTTAATAGCCAGCAATTCGCTATCACTACATGGACCTAGCTTAAGGATGGACTTCTCAAGGCATTCCCTTTATTCACGGACGAATCAGATGTGCACATGCGATTGCTCAGACGACAAAAGCGAGCAGCAGAAAGTTTTGAAAAATACTCAAAATACATTATTAATGGCATTGATAGTTTTGATCTACTTCGAGAATCCTCATAATTTATTGAAACATTTCAAATGGTATGAGGAAGTCCACGAATTTCCTTCGCCAGGGTAACAATCAAAATCTAAGGACCAAAAATCGACGCAACCATCTCAACCGAGAACAACACCGGTTAACCAACATCAATGTGTCAGAAGCCACAAAGGAAACAACGATGTTCTGTTTGCCTTAAGACCGGACATTCAGAACAAAATTGTGATCGCCCCCATCGGATCTCACGAATTAATTCGAATATTTTCCAGAAATCTGCAGTGATTAACGGAAACAAAATTACAACCGCATTCATTGACAAGGGTAGCGAAGCAAGTCTGATAAGAAGTTCCTTGGCAGCCGAACTACAAACCGCAATTAATCCATTTAGCATGGCACTGCATGATATCGGCAACGGGTTTTGCATAAGTCAAGGACAAATAAGGGTTGCTCTCAAAGTGGATAACGTTACAGCTAAAGTGAATCTGTTCGTAGATAGTCGGAAGAGATTTTTTACATCAGCATCATGTTACGCTCACTAAATGAATGGAAAAACTTGCGCTTCGTGATGTGAGAAATACGGAGTCCGATTGTATTGAATAATTGTATGGAATCATTGGTGAACGAGTTGCTCGAAGCCGGAATAATTCGTCCATCCAATTCATCTTATGTTTTACCTGCGCTTTTAGTAAAAAAAGATGAATGGAGAGGATAGAATGGTCGACTATAGGCACCTTAGTGCTAGAACAATTAAAGACCGGCATCTACTTCTGGTTATCGAAGATTTGTTGTTGTTGCTACGTAGACATTCCTTGTTTATCGGGCTTGATTTGGCTTCAGCGTATTAATAAATACCAGTTGCGGAAGAATCTCGAAATTATACTTCATTTGTCACACCCGATGGGGAGTATGAATTTAATAGAATGCCGTTTGGACTATCTAATGCTACTTCGTGTTTTCAACGCGTTGCTGATTAATAGTTTACATGGACGATATTCTCCTTCCTTTCAAGAACTCTTCAGAGGGAATTTCTGAGGCGGATTAGAGAAAAGGGTCTCAGGCTTAAGCTAAAAAAATCCTTTTTTCTTGAGGGAACGATAAACTTTCTGTGATATGAAGTGTGTGCTGATGGAATTAAGCCGAGTGACAGAAAAATAGCGGCGGTTTCAGGTTTTTCTCAACCTGTAAACTTACATCGACTTTGATAATTCCTTGGATTGACGACCTACTTCCGAAAGTTCGTTCCTGTACATACGTTAATAGCGGAGTCTCTTACACGGCTAACGAGAAAGGATATACCCATCGAATAGCAAGTCGCCTATAAGCAGTCGTTTGAGATTCTCAAAAACATTTTGACGACGAAGCCTTCTTTGACGCTATACGATCCAGGACAGGACCGCGAATTACATACGGATGCAAGCGCGCTCGGGATTGCGAATATTTTATTACAAAGGGATAAGGATCAGGAGTTACGACCTATTGGATACTTAAGTAGACAAACCAACGATTGTGAAACGCATTGCCACATCTACGATCTGGAAGCGTTGGCGGTGGTAAATTCGATTACAAGATTTAGGAGTTATCTTCTGGGTAAACACTTTAAAGTGGTAACTGATTGTAATTCTCTTGCAGCCACAATAAATAAAAAGAACATTATCCCGAGAATAGCACGTTGGTGGTTGGGCTTATTGGGATACGATTTCGACGTGGAATACCGGCAAGGTAAATCAATCCAACACGTGGATGTACTAAGTAGGTCCGCCCTGGATAAACCAACGAACACCGAGATAGCTTTGTTAGACATTTTTGCGGTAGAGAATAACAGGGACGACTGGCATTTGACGATTCAACTTCAGGATTATAAGTTGGCTCAAATCTGCAAACACTTGCAACATGAAAATCATGAGGTCTTGTCATGGCGAGGTAGGTCATTACGGAATTGACAGAACTATAAAAGTTTTAGAGCGTAACTACTTGCTTCCGCGAATGAGGATCAAGGTTAAGAGCTAAGTGGCATCTTAGAGCTTTTCTGCATCGAAAAGTCCCTGTGACGTTCCACTCGCTTCACATAGATCACCTAGGTCCTTTCCCAGAAACACAAAAAGGAAATACGCATGTTTTGGGAATAATTAATGGATTCACGAAATATGTCATACTTAAAGCAGTCAAAAATGTTTCCTTTACGCCTGTGGTTCGCGTTGTAGAAGAAATCTCGATGAACTTAGGAACTCCAGTACGTATAATTTCCGATCGAGGAACGGCTTTCAACTCCAAATCATTTCAAAAATACTGCAGTGAACATGATATTAAGCACATAATGACGGCTGCGAGAACTCCACGAGCAAATGGTCAAATAGAGCGCTGCAATAGGACTTTGATTCACGCACTTTCGACTATGGCGAAAGATTCTTCTCATTAGGACGAGCAGCTTAAGGCTATTCAATGGAGTATGAATTCGTTGTGAAATGACACTACAAAACAGACACCACATACCATAGTTTACTTCTGGGATTTCAACCTCACGATCCTTTTGGTAACAAGGTCTTACTATCATTACACGGCGACGGAAATGAACCAGAACGCTTAACCATTAAGGAAGTGCGGCAAGCTGCAGTCAAGGCTATCAAAAACGAAGATATGACCTGTTTAAAGGTACGTATATTGTAACAGCCGTATTTGACCATCACAGATACGCTATAAACGATATCCCAAGCACTCAACGAACACAACTGTTTAAATCAATCTTTTCTGCAGATAAGATGAAGCCGGTTCGTCGGAATCTGGACTTTTGATGAAGACAGTGACAGGCCAAGCTGTTACCGAATGCACATGCTCATCATGTTAAACAAAAGCTAGCTCCAAAAAATCTCAAGCTGTCACTTAATGTCAACTGTCATTCCTAAGGTGTAATTCACGACGCTCGTGTCATTAAATTTTACTATTGAATTAATCCAATAAAATCGGAGTTGTTGTAAATTCTTTTCATTTTTTATTTAATTTGGGTCATCCGACAACATATTTAAATTATCATAATTTGCTGTGACTTTAGGTCTTTGAAACTTTTAACCGTAGAGTAAACCCCATTTTACGAGATTTTTAATTTCCTGGAAATTTCGCTAAGCGAAATATTTTCTTTGCCCAATATAATAATAGAGTATCACATTTCTATAAAAATCTCTTATTTTGGTGCCATTTTAAGATAAAAAAAAATGCTAATTCAGCTTGAGCTGTTTTTGCAACCAGTAACACCAAGAGAATGAATTGATGACGATGGTTGCTCGTAGAATATTGCCTTCCTTATATTATTTTTTCCTCCCTTAATCAAATAAATATTCTCTCAAATATTTATGACCCGTTATTTTAAGATAGAGCGGAAGCATGGGCTAAGGAGTAATTTCAAGATGAATACCATAAGAGAAGTAATTAAGAAAATCCATTGTCTTGAAAAAAAGCTTTATAACTTTTTTTGCTGGCTGCTCTGGTAAAAATTCAATTTCGAATTAGTTACTATACACTCAAACATTAACAGCACAGTATAAAAGGAATGATTTTAAGTAGGATTTCGTAGGATTAAGGCCATGTTAGCTCAAATTTCTGATTGACCCCCAACTTTTAACCAACAGAGTATACACCCTGATTGACTCGAATTGCAACTTCAGACTGCTATAATTTCCAAACCGTTCACGACATTGAGCTCAAATTTTGACACATGACAGATAATTTTATTATATACAAGTCTTTTAAACGATTTGCGTCTCAGTTGTGTTGAAAAAATTTTATCCGCGATGGAATTCAAACGTGATAGTGTGATTGCTTTATATTTGGCTGGCAAACCATAAGTATAGGGTTTTCAATTGTTCAATGTTGGCTCTGAGCTCTTCAAACGTCGTTGGCGTGTTAACATAAACCAATGACTTAACGTATCCCCACAGAAAATAGTCAAGCGGCGTTAAATAGCACGAGTGAGGCAGCCAATCGGCTGGCCCATGTCTTGAGATAACACGCTCACCATACTTACTTTTCAATAAATCGATTGTAGCGTGTGCTGTGTGGCTTGTGGCACCATCCTGTTGAAACCATATGTCGTCCATGTCCTTATCTTCCAATTTGGGCCAAAAATAATCGGTGATCATGGCGCCATAACGCTGACCATTCACAGTAACGTGACGATCGTTGTCGTCGACGAAGAAATATGGCCCAATAACGCCGCCAGCAAGCAAACCGCACCAAACAGTCATTTTTTGAGGATGAAGTGGTGATTCAAGAAGCACATGTGGTCACCCGACCAATAACGCATATTTTGCTTATTGACGAACCCATTGAGCCATAAATGAGCTTCTTCACTGAAGATGATTTTGCGATGAAATTCATCATCTTGGCGCATCTTCTCCAGAACCCAATCGGAGAACGTTTGCAGACGTTGCTCGTTCGTGTACTTTACCACGATGAAAATGTTGAGTTTACTGAATAAATTGACAGTGACAGTTTAATGATTAGTGAAAGAGTGCGCTCACAAAATAAATTCAAAGTTGTCAAGTCCCTATTGGAAAACCCTATAGCTATCGTTAGAGCCCTCCAGTACCTCAACGTGAATAAATCATTTATGTCTCGAACCAAAGCTCGTTACCGTGATACTGGCAGCATATAAAAACAACAACAGCGTATATAAAAAAACAGCAACATCGGCAGAAATGGTTCGGAAAGTGAAGGCTCGAATTGAACGAAATCCGACTCGAAGTAGAAGAATAATGGCTCGTGAGCTCAACATATTGTTGGAACGGATGCAACACATACTGAAAGATGATCTTGAGCTCAATCAAAAGAGCGAAGGAGTTGCTACGCTTGCACGAAAGTGGTGAGTTGCCGAATTTGGTTTTTTCCGATGAGTCACCATTTGTTATAGAGCAATATGTCAACAAACAAAATGACCGAGTTTACTTTCCAGAGAGGTCTTTCGAAAATTTACACCTTCGGACGGCCACCAGAAGCACTGATGGTGATGGTTTGGTCCGCCATAACCGCCGATGGTCGCTCTCCGCGCGTATTTTTGGACCGTGGCGTCAAAATTAATGCGATCGTATACCGCGAAACTGTCTTAGAGGCAGACCGCGGACATTTCAAAAAGACTCGTCACCGTCTCACAAAGCGCACGTCAACCAAGATTGGTTAAAAAACAATGTTCCACACTTCATTTCTTCGAGACAATGGATTGCAAATTCTCCGGATGCAAATCCGTTGGATTTCTCTGTCTGGGGTATTTTGAAGGCGAAGGTTGGCACTAAGAAATACAAAAGTTTTGACCACCTCAAACAAGCACTTCTCCAGGAATGGGCCAAAATACCGTATTTTCCATCATTTTTTGCTTTGACACAATAATATTTATTAAAAAAAATAAAAAAATTATAGCATTTCAAAAAGTTGCAGTTCGAGTCTGATTCCGAGTGGAACTCTTAAGTGATATACCCTAAAGTTAGTGTTTTGTTCATTCAACTAATTCAAGGTAAATGGTTGGCTCAAAAGTAATAATAATTCGATTTTCAAAAATATATACGCTTCTGGTGGCCTTGCCATTTTCTTTCAGGTGGTAATTTGCATTTCTAAGCATTTTGACTTTAAAGCCAATTCACCGAAATCATATAAAAGACAAATAAATTTCAGAAAAAAACAAAAATTAAAAATTGCAAAAAATCATACGTACTGTTGATTATTCTTTTGTAATTTCCAACTACTTCGCCATGCGTGCTTTTAGGTATTTTTTGTTTCATATCTTCACCTACTGCAAGCTCAAATACAACCCCTATTTCCCAGAATATATTCTTTCTTCAAACATCAAATATCAATGGGTAAAGATTGGATTTGAACGCATGAGTTACAATTTAATAAACCCTTAAGTCTGTTGAAAATAAACGAACAAAAAAAAAAAAAAACAATAACCATCGTCCTTGAAGTCATATTATTTTGGTTGAAAAATTATTACATATATGTTGTACAGTATCCTACGACTATTTAAAAATACATCACAACACATCAATAAACGGTGGTGATAACAATGACTGTCGTCGTGTTTTATTGTTCCAGGAAAAAATCATCGCAAGCTTATATGATACTCGTACCAGCTTTTCCAGTTTCAATCCAAAAAAATTGGATTTACATAATCTGTTTTTATTTATTATATTAGCTGGCGAATAATTTGCCAACTGTCGTAAATAGGTTTATTGTGGGGTGTCACTTTCCTTTCGTTGTGTGGTGATGTGTGTAATATGACACTCAAGTCGGCTCCCCATATTACCAGAAAGTGCAAGAGACTTTTCTTTGCTTTGCTTCATATGTGGTTGGGTTCATTTTTCATCCGATGTTCACCTCTGCAAATGAAACTAATACACTTCTTCGCTTATGCTAACTAAATCAATTTGTAATAAGACCGCAAGCTCATTCATGGTAGTTGGAAAGGGTAGTTAACGAGAAATGGGGTTGCCACTGTAATACAAATAAATGGCGTCGCAAAGTTTGCTCTGAAAAGGGTCTTTGGTTTGTTTAGGGTTAAATCGATAACTTCTGAATTTAATTAAAGCTAACAAATAGATTTTTTCTTGTAAATATATACGAAAAATTCTTCTCCACCTATTCCTTAACTTCCAATTGAAATTTACGGTCTATTGTAGAAGTGACACTCTCCAACCACTGGTATCTTATTGAGTAGCAAGATATGGGACTCTTAGGCCGAATGTCTTTCACAGTGCACTTCAATCCCTTTAAACGCATCATGTATAAAGTTATTGTTGTATTTACTTAGGAAAGCACGAAGAACGGCGAATTTAAAAAGTAAAAGTTATAAAAAACAGAAAAAAAAAACACTCTGTATTGAGCCTGTCAAAAAAGTATTTTTACAATTCCTTTTTGCAAAACTTCTACGATGTGAAATACATTTATCATTATCTAGTCGACGCTTATCTATTATTTTGTTGGTCAGTTGATGGTATGCATACATAGTTGTATCCTGCTCATTATATACAGTATTTGTATTAATGAGAATGAAAGTAAAGATGCCTTTCGAAAGCATATCATCTGATATGGCTCAGTGGTTTTTTAAAACCACTAGATCGGAAAAAATGTTCAAGAGCTGTACGAATAAAAGCATGTAATTTTTTAATTCGTGCCAAAAAGGAGGACAGACTGTAACCAAAACCTATGAGTGGCCATCGGGATAAGATGATAACCTATGAAAATACACAAGTACACAAGTAACAAAATTTCTCAAAAAACCATAAAAAAGTGATTGTATTTCGCTACCTACCATATTGGCGAACGCCACATGCTACGACAAGATCAAAATAATGTTTTTATATACGGTGGCGGTCCTAAAAGTACCCGGCCTGACGAAGACATAGCGGTAGTTGTTTTAAAATATTTCTGTATTAGAAATTACGTAGTCTACAAAGCATATGTTTCAAGTTTGAAAGCGCCACGTTGTTTAGTATTTGTTTGGCAGCCATCAATAATGAACGTTGTCAGTGAATTTGTGAAAATGGAGAAAATTGGTCATCGTTATGTGATACAATACTTTTATTTGAAAGTCCTTAGCCCAACCAATTTAAAAGCTGAACTGGATGAGTCTGCTCCTTCGTTTACAACAGTAAAGTTTTGGGTTGCTGAGTTTAAACGAGGCCGTAGGAGCTACCAAGACGAACATCGCAGTGATCGACCAAATGAGGTGACGACTCCAGAAATGATGAAGAAAATCCACAAAGCGGTACTGGATGATCGTACCGCATTTCAAAAAGTGCGGTACATCGCATATTATTTGAAAATTTGGACATAAGAAAGCTGTGTGCAAGATGGGTGCCGCGTTTGCTCACACTCGAGTAAAAACAGTTTCGTGAAAATCTTTCAATTGAGTGTTTAGCGAAGTTTCACAGCAACAAAGCAGAATTGTTGAGCCGTTTCATAACAATGGATAAAACATGGGTACATCACTTTACACCCGAGACAAAAGAACAATCAAAACAATGGATGGAAATGGGGAACTGGCTCCAAAGAAGGCGAAGACCGTTTTATCGTTTCAACGAAAAAAGTGTTGTTTCATCAAGACAATGCACCAGCTCACAAATTCGTTATTGCAATGGCCAAAATTAATGAAATATAGTTTGAATTTCTACCTTTTGCACCCTATTCGCCAGATTTAGCCCCCTCGGATTATTTTCTGTTCCCAAACTTGAAATAAATGGCTCAGTGGTCAAAGATTTTCCAACGATGAAGAAGTGATGTCGACAGTTAATGACTATTTTGAGGAGCAAGACAGTTCTTATTATGAAAAGGGTTTCAAACTTTTTGAACATCGCTGGGAAAAATGTATAGAGCTGAAAGGCGATTATGTTGAAAAATAAATAAATTTTCGGGTACTTCTGGGACCGCCCTCGTAATCATTGCAAAAATGACAAAACGTACATATGTTTCAACCTGATTTACTCAAAATCAACCCATTAAGCAGCTGTGGAACGAAATACATAAGATTGGTATGGGCAAAACGTCTCCATGGATTAGCGACGATGTTTATGCTAAAGAGATTAACAAAAATTTAGTCGAGGCATTACCGATAGTAGCCCTGAGCTATTTTCAAGTATTAACGCAAAATAATTCGGAAAAAGCTTTCTCGCTATCGACAATCAATATTTTTGACGCTTGTAGTGGCATTTTTTTGTTTTTGTATTGTATAATCGAGCTATGTTGGAATTGACGACATCATGCGTATTTTTTCGTAATTATTCTCCCCTTTTTAATCCGTTATATAGCACACGTATTTAATACTACCATAACTACATCAGTATTCCCCGTTTCCTGGAAACAAGCCAGAGTAATACCAATCCCTTAAAAATGCAGCACTTCTGATTTCAGACCAATTGATATACTGGTTTTCTCTCAAAAGCCTTCGAATTCTTTCAACAAATCAAAAACTATATCAATAAGAGACGAAAATCAGGTTTTCTCACAAAACTACAGCTATAATACGGCATTATTAAAAGTGACAGATGTGTTATCTGATCTGATGCTGACACTTCTTGACTTTTCTTATCGGTTAATCCAATTATTCTGTGCGATAAACTCTCTAAATTATTTCATTTAACTGACACAACCGATACACTTACAAGTGTTTAGTCATTTCTCAGTGATCGTCTTTTAGTAGGTCGATAAATGTTCAACTGTCTTTTTTTCGTTTAGTCCCTAGAGGTGTTCCTCAAGGCTCACTACTTGGACTCTTGTTGTTTACAATGTTCATATACGACTAACCTTCATGTTTGTCTTATTATAAACTCCACATAAATTCTGATGACGTACAACTCTACTTAAGCGCTTCAATAGGTTTAATAGAAGAAACAGTTGTAAAGCTTAATGAGAACCTATCTGTCAATCATCATGGCCTTCCTTTAATGAATTATTCATTAATCCTTCCAAATCTAAAGTCCTTTCTGTCTCTCGTCTGCACTCATGTGACGACCCACCAATCATCTTAAATAACTCTCCCATTGAAATTGTGGCGAAAGTAAAAGACCTTGAAGTCTTATTCAACTGGAGTGATCATATTATGTATCTAACATCAAACATTTATGGAGCTCTTAGAAGTTTATCAACAACTGAAGACTTCCTATTCATATTAAGCTCAAATTAGCAAATGCACTTATTGTACCAATAATAACTTATTGCGAACTGTTTGCTTCTCTCGATTCTAGCTTATACAGGAAGGTAATAATATCATTCAATTCCTTAACACGATGTATTTTTTTAATTGCGAAGATTTGATCATATCTTTATATATGAAAAAAAAATCGCCGGATGCAGTCTAAAGGCTTTTATTGAAATTCAATCCTTATCCAAATTTTCCCTCATTAAACACACACGAAAGCCTGAGTATTTATATGTCAAGCTTATGTTTTCACAATCAAGAAGTACATTAACTGAAATACTCGTATTTAACCGATTTACAAAACTTTCCTCACATCTCGCAGACAATCTCAAAAAATTCCTTGTTCGGCATCTTTAAGCGGAATTTCTGAACTAAGCGCTTTTTTGAAAGCTGTCCTTAATCATCTAAAGCAATCCAACTGACATTTTTTACTGTCTTGGCAATTTTGTTTTTTTGGTTTTAGGTTTGTGTTTTTATTCTATATTTTATTTTTTATTTATCTTGTATTTTTTTAAATATTTTTTTCTATTCTAATTCATGTATTTTGTTCCAATACTAATCAAATACCCTGTGCACTAGAGATAATTTTATTTTCTAATGTACTCGTAAGGTAAAATTGATGGGCCCAATATTAAATAGCGACAGTCGTTAAATGCATTTTATACATGATGTGCGTGTAAATTTCTGTTAACAAGATCGGGAGCAAAATCTATATATTTTGAAGTGTCATTTGATAAGCAGCCCAAATAAATTTGGGTTGTACAGTTGTACAGTGTATTTAACAAAAATGCATCTTAAAAACCAATGAAAAATAACAGAATTTTATTAAATCATGTTTTTTTATTAAATTATATATCAAAATTAATTAGGTATCATCATTATTGTTTATAATTGCTTAGTATCGTCTAGTGCAAGTTTGAAGTTTCTTCATCGTGGGTATTTTATTCTGCATCATTAAAGACCACACTTTTTCTATTAAATTCGTAAGAGGACTTTGCAACAACGAATCTAATGTCTCCATACAATTCCCCGCCTTCCAATGCATATAGAGGCGACTTCAATATTTTGGATAGTTATCTTCTTTCAAAATCCAGTCGTAATTGTTTGGTCCATATAGAGACTCGGCAAACTTTAGCAAACCTTTGTAATGATATTTTATTATTAATTTAATTGCTACTCTGACATCAGTTCAGGGCAATAACTACAATAAATGGGGTAATATTCTGCAAAAGGAACTCTCCTTGCTACCGTTTCTTCACCCTTACGACCTCCGAAAATAGGCATCTCTAAAGCACAGAACGCCCATTGTGTTTTACGTGGACACCTTCCAGGAAGGTCTTATCCTACGGGATGTCCATACATGCATGGGATCAAGGATACGCTTTGCCATCGCTATTTGCTACAGAAAATATACCAAAGTAGAACTTGTGTTGGAGACACAAGTTTCACCCTTGGTATGAGTCGAAGCTGATCTTGTGGTCACGGCACCTAGCTATTGCAACTTTACATTAAACCACAGCCACCATAACGCTCCCACAAGGGAGCCTACCTCTACAAGTCAGGCCCAATCCGAAATCGGGGGAGCTCCTGACTCTCATGGTACCGTGTTTTAGGTCCTGGTAGAGACTACTGGTGGTCCTGCCACCAACAGGACTTATGACCGGCCGCTTGTAACTGCTCAAATCGTAGCAGCCATTCGGAGCCATTAAATACCGAAAACGTTTACGATAAAACCAGTACATTGAGAATTGGGCGGGGTCCTCTCTAAAAGATAATCCGGGTAAGGAGTTTAAAAGCATGCTAGCATGAGCTTCGTTCTATGCTCGTCGGAATGTGTGGGATCTTGCTCCTTAATTGACTAAGCCTAGTTACAATTTTAACATGCTTTACTCTAGATGGTAGTTGAGCTGAAATTTTAAATAAGGGATTCAGATTTGCGAAATTTCGACCGTCTTTGGTTATATTCCGAATTCCATTGCAACAAAAATGAAGAAAAGAGCTAGGTCCTGTGCCCTCTTACGAAGTTTACCCTCCCCTTTCTGCCTAGCATAGAATCACCCATCGTGGCTACCACTTTTTATAAAAGTTGCGTTCTATAAAATGACATCATTTCTCCCTGTCCATCCTTTTACACCCATATCAATGTGTAAGTGTTAGCACATCATTCTAAAATTATAGGGCGTTTAAACTGAAGCATTGAAGCTTGACATAAAAAGAAAATGACTAGCTACTCTACACAAGACATTTTAAGCTCTGATAATTCAAATCGACCAATTAATAAGTACTAATCCAGTTCAATGTGAAATAATAACTACAATGTGTGCCTTTTTCGCGGGCAACGTTCAATCGACTATCGATTTTTTTTTTTTGCTGTTACACATGTCCCGAACAAATGTACCCGGATTGAAAGATAGGTGGCGCTACTGAGCCAAAATGAGAGTACCCTCATTTAGTATAACCTCTTGGACCCTGTCACAATTTGGTGTCAATCCGACGCTTAATTTTTAGTGCCAAAACCTGCGAGGAAATCAAGCCCATTTACCTTCTTGTACAACCGTTAACCATCGGTTCGCAGGGTTTTGCCATGGCCGCACTTCGTCGGTTTTTGATGAACTGCTTCCAGGTGGCCCAAAAACGGTTACCACAGAGAAAACCGTAGACAAAATCCATGATCTCGTATTGGCGGACTGCCGAGTGAAAATACGCGAGTTGAATGAGATAGCGTTAGCCAAAGAACATGCGAAATCATGAGACCACTTAAAAGACGTGCTTGGCTCTGTTTAATCGAAATCCGAAGAAGTTTCTGCTCGATCAGTGACCGTCAATGAGACATGGATTCATTGGTACACACAACAGACCAAAAATAATCGAAACAATGGGTTTTACACAATGAACGTGATCCAAAGAAGGCGAAGATGGCCACCATGTTTTGGGACGAGCGAGGTGTGATCCACCTTGACTATTTGGAGAAGGGAAAAACAATCACAGGAGCATATTAATTCGATTTATTGATCTAATTCAACGCCGATTTGAGGAAAAAACTACAAAATTTAGCGAAGAAAAAAAGTGCTCTTCCACCACGATTACGCACCGGCTCACACCTCCGCAGTCGCCACAGCCAAATTGGTCGAATTGCACTACGAATTGCCCCCCATCCTCCATATTCTCCGCATTTGACTCCCTGTGACTTATTTTTGTGCCAAACAAAAAAGTACGGGTTCAACAAGGAAGTCATCGCCACCGCGGTGGAATATTTTGCATGCCAACCAAAGTTGTAGGTACTATACGGAGGAGTTAAAAAAGTTATGGCATCGCTGGGAAAAGTGTAACTAATTGAAAGAATTATATTAAAAAATAATTTTTCAAAACTTAAAAAAGTTGCGTTTTCGTTTCTAATCCGTGTATTCATCAAACAGCCCTCGTATAAAGCATACTTAGTTTATTTTGGTGTGCTCGGCAATTTTCACATAATATAAGAAATAGAGCAAAGAATTCACATCAAATTTTGTATATAAAATGGAATCAAGTGCTCTAAAACACATGTTGACAGTGGCATTCGGTAAGTCTGCTCTAAGTAAAAAAAAAAATGTTTAAAAGTGGTACAAGCTCTTTCAAGTTGGCCGAGAAAATGCCCATGACGAACCTCACTCTGGACGCCCTAGGACATCAAAAGAAGATGATAACGTTGAAGCTGTGAAAGGAATTGTTTTGGAAAATCATCGAACTACCATAAAAAAAGTTGCTAAGTATGTTGGCATATCGGTCGGTTCGTGTTATGCAATTTTTTTCGGATGTTTTGGGCGTGACACCTGTGTTAGCGAAGTTTGTTGCGAAACTTCCTAATTTTGATCAGAAGAATCTTCTACACTGAATGCACTTGCTTACTTCTGTGCACATGTTTGCTTCTGTGCGATTCTTTGGCCCAAAGCACTTGTTATCTTCTGTTGCAGCTGCTGGATCTTTTTATAGAAAGGGCGATTCATCCTTAGGTTTGATTTTCAATAGGCGATTCAAGGAACTTACGGCGCGCATAATCGACCTACTGAAATCACTATTGCCAATACCATTCGCAAATATGAGTCCCAGTTTACATAAGTGGATGACCACATCTATATTAGCACGTAGTGAAAAGACTATAGCAGCTGTAGCCGAGAATGTACGTGAAGACCGTGACGAATCGAATCGTCATCGTTCTCAGCAGCTTCGCTTGGCGTATTCGGCAACTTGGCGTTTTTTTTACATGAGAATCTCGGCCTAAAAGCGCACAAAATTCAACATGTGCAAGAATTGAAACCAGGCGACTTGAATTTGCGTCATATTTTCAGTGAATGGGTTATGGAAAAACTCAATGAAAATCCGGTGTTTTATCGTGAAATTTTGTTCAGTGACGAAGGCCATTTCTGGCTCAATGGATACGTGAATAAACAAAATTGCCATATTTGGGCTGATGAGCAACCCGAAGAGTACCAAGAGCTATCATTACATACATTACAAGCAACGGTATGGTGTGGTTTTTGGTCTGGTGGAATCATTGGTCCATATTTCTTCAAAAATGAGGCAAATGAGAATGTTACCGTCAATGGTAACCGTTATCGCGCCATGTTAACGGACTATGTGCTTCCAACATTTAAATGATATCATTTTCAAAAAGTAAATGCCATGAATTATTCTTTTTTGTTTCATTTTACATTATAAATCAAACGTCACCATGAAACACCCTTTATATTTCTTTTTTGTTACAGCTTTGTTAGATCAAGTGAGAGTCGATTTTCCGCTATTCGGCTTATCGCTGGTTTGCTATAACAGCGGTTCTGATCTTGTCGTTGGACCTTTTTCCCGTATGGTTTATCACTCTGCCTTCTTCTGGACGGTCTTAAAACGTTGACACTTTTAGGTTAACTTTGTTTGAATTGCCTTTTTTTCTTCATAATCAATTCTCTTATTTTGTTTAGACTTTTCTATTTGGTTTTCACTTTCGACTTTTTTTTTTTTGTTTTTTAGTTTTAGTAAGTTAATTTTTGTTTCCCTAATTCGACTTTTCTTTTAAACTTTTTTTTTTAACTTTCGGTTTTTTTCCTTTCTACTGAACTCTTTTCTTCCGTAAAACTAAGCTTACTGGCCACTTGTTCTCAGCTGATCCTCACTCAATCCCTCGTATGGCATTCAATAACGAAGAAATTCAGTTTTCAGTTCCGAAATCTCTTTGGTAATGCATGATTCACTTTTATTTTGTTTGTATGACGTGCAACATCGACTGGAATAAGACATTTGGGATATATGGAATAGGAATACAAGCAAGGTTGTTGTAGTCGGCAATAACTAATATCTTGATCCTAACTGAAGATGACGAGGTTACATGTAATATTGTTTTTTTTGTTTTGTTTTGTTTTGCAGTATTTATCATAAATATTGGAATGAACTATATACCTATATGGGCATAAATATGTACATAAGAATTAGGCAGTCATTTTACACAACTTCTGGTATATTTTTATCTTAAATTGTGCATCGAGGCTTTGTGTGAATATTATTCACTTTCCGAATCCTTTGGCTGAGAAGCTTTCAAAAATATGAACTTTTGCTGGATGTTTTACTGTGCCTTGCAGGCGCTTTTCGTCTTTTTTTGTCAAAGATTTCTTCCAGTAATTATAAACAAAAACTAATACTTATCGGTAAATATAGATAATATAATAGATTCTGCGTTGACCCATGAAAATGGGCTAATTTCCATATGATTTTTTTATATGTAGCGGCTTAGGTTTGGTACTCCTGTTTTTATGCCAGATTCTGCCAGATAGCATGGAATTGTATTGATGGACACTTTAGTTCCTTTTCTGAACAATTTTTATTTGCGTTCCTCAGACTAATAGTGGGATTTTTCCGAAGCCATACACAAACTACTTTATTGCCCTTACTGGATGTGCTTTAATCTCCCTACCTGATTGAACATGGACATTACCGTATTCATTATGCCTCCTTATCCACTTTATCTCAGATGCGTCTGGTGTTTTAAGATATATTTTGTCGACGTAATATTCATTTGCAGCCCTTTTCGAAACGCTTTTTAAAAGCCACACTCATTTATTTATATTTTATTTATTTTTATAATACCGCGCGCGCACCAAGGAGATATGGATACCCTTTTACTGGTTTTTTTTCCAGGACGCGGGCGGGTGGTGTAGTAGTTTGAAACTCAGGTGTATTGGGTTTCAATATTTTTCCCAGAGGTGGTTATCAAACTGGACAGGACGAGCTAGTACATCCTCAACCAGTGGGCCTTAAGTACGTGCTAGTTTTTAGTTCGTTACATTTAGCCCAGCCAGCAATCACTCCAACATCAGTGTTATGCCTTCATGTCAGAGTTGACGCCGACGGGATTTTCATATAACTACATACAAATTCTATGAAAAGACTTTTTCACAGAATTGCCTCGCACGGGATTTGAACCCGCTACCGTTTGCTTGAGGAGTCTATGCGTATAACACTACACCACGGTCACCCTGTAATTGTTAATGATGTTTTACTGCCAACGTAACAAGCCGCGGTTTAAGTTTTATCAAGATAATTACCTTAAATATAAGGCGCATATCATAAATATATGGCTTATTTTTAAGTGCAGCAAAGTATTGGATACGACAGCCATAGCTCTAAAAGTCCAAAAAGAAACTTGTATGTCTAATTGAAAAAAAATGGCGAAATTTTACCCAAAAATTCGAATAGAAATTAGATCTGAAATGGCATTAAATATCTAGCGGGTATGATTTGCAGAGATTAATTAATTCAATGTGGAAAAGACTCCGAGCCATAATACATAGATGCTAAAGGTGGCCATGCTAACTATTATTATTTTTTTTTTTTTAATATAATTTTCTTTCACTGTCATATTAAATAAGTCTTACAGTTTTGTATAAAAACATTTATTTAGTTTAAAATTAGAACAAATTTGGTTTTTTTTTTGTTACATGAAACGTTACCGAATTAAAAAAAAAAGGTAATGTGTTTATACGCAAATTGTTTAATTTTTATTGTCAAAACATTTTCTGTGTACCTGATCCTGACCTTAACCAATGTGCTTTTTTTAATAGCGTAGTCTCTGGCTAACTGCCTTTAGTTGAACACCTACGGCAGAGTCTTCCTTTACTGTGTTGTCCCTCCCGATTGGAATCAACGACGCTGCGGGCTTGAGCGTTGGTGTTCCTTCACTCTACATATCTAAACCATCTCAGTCGACTAATATGCACTTTTTTTACCAAATCAATGCCATTGTAAAGATCCTGGCAACTGAATTAGGATCAACAATCACTTGATGTACCTTCCGCTCAAGACGGCCAAGTATACCTTCATCCATCTGCGCTTATAATATCCATGCTTATGCACTATAATGCAGGATTAGGATGATGAGGTCTTATAAAGTCTTCCTAGTATTTATTGAGAAGGCTTTATTGCCATTTGCCCCCGAAGAAACAGCGATTACGAAGGGAAACTTTTCATTTTTGATGTGAGCCGAGGTATACAGAACCTCAAAGTCGTATGGGATTTCCAAACAACCTTATGTTTTTAGGTACAAATTAAAGAACAAGAGAACACAAATCCTTATTCTACATATATTAAGGTTAACCTTTCTATTCTCATATGTACATAAGTACTTATAATCAGCTACAAAATTGAAGACTTCTTTTAACAAAAACAGCAATGATCAGGGGTGAGCTCCTCAGTTTTCTCAATTTACCCATCTAGGTTTTTTGAACATTTGATGGAGTTGGAAAATAAAATAAATAAATGAATTGATCGGACAATAATCCGAACCTCAAAGAATTCTAACACGTGACGTTAAACAAAAAATTAAATAACGTCATTATTGCGGGCTCATTATCAATTTTTTTCTTGGGGTGGTTTCAGTAAATATCCAAACGCCAATTTTCTTGAGATTTCAGTTCAATACACTTATCTAACTGTCTGCCTTTAGTTTTCCATTAACTTATTTAGTTCTAATGCATTGCGGTCTTACAAGCTTCTGTTTCTGATAACGTGTTCGCAAATTTTTGATGCACTAAAAGATCTGGAAAAAGCATGAAAGATGTTACATTCAAAGTGAAGATCAAAGAAACAGTGAGTGTAATTGAGTTTAAATAGTCTATTTTGAATTTGCATCACTTTCAAAATACCAATTTTTCCTATTCACAGACCTTTTGAACAAAACGGGAAGAGCTTAATCTGCGATCTACCGTCGCTAGCTATGACTCTGTGGTTTTAATTTCTGCACCAGATGGATTTTATACGAGTTTTAGCCGAGATTTTGTGTAGAAATTTTCCGTATGGATAGGGGTCGGGTTAAAGTCAAACTATTGCAATTGACGCAGACAGTATCTGATCTTCTGCCATACATGAAAGTTTACGATTCTCAAAATAAGTTTAAATGACACGAAATCGTATGCTGATTTGTTTGTTAACCAATACTGAATATAAATGACGTGATATCTTTTTGAACAATTTGTCGTTAGAGTCAATTTGAGCGAATCGGCTCGGCATAATAGAATGAAGCCTATTAATGGTGTTCATTTTCCTTAAAATGTGGCCGATTTGAGTGATGAACTTAATGCCAATACGAAATAGAATTGGAACAGAATCAAACTCAAGAAATAAAACAAATTAAAATACTGTCTATTTTGTTTAAACAGTTTATTTAAAACCTGTGCAACTTTCGCATGACAAAAGCAGAGTATATATACTACAAACAAATAACAATTGGCTTCCAGCAAAAATTTAGTACATCATACATACAAATACTTGTGAACTTTTTTTTAAGTTTTATACGTGATTATTAGAACTCTTACACAATGAAAGGTATAAAAATATACAAAAACAAAAATGAACATTGCTTTTTTCTGAAGAATTCTGGAATTACAATAAATCTCTTCTTGAAGTGGTGTACTCGTATATGTAATTCTAGAAAGAGTAATACATCAAACACAACACTTTTTTCATATAAAAACAAAAATCAAAAGCAGAATAAAATCACTCTAATTAAATGAAAAGGAAAATTCAATTAAAGCCTCTTAGCATACTAACTAGGATCATCACGTCAAAAACGGTGCATACGATTTTTTTTCTATTCCGTAAATAACACAAAAAAAAAAAAAACCATAGGAAGAAAAATCCACAAACGTAATTAAATTCTTAAAAAAAAAAAAAAAAAAAAAAAAAAGAATCGAAATTAGAAGCTCCCACGTTTCCACCCCTCTATTATTCGGTGCTTTAGCTTCAAATACCTACTTTAGAAAATCACGTGCCTTTGCTTCATCCTTAGCATTTCTGGCTCTGCATCTTTGCTCGCATTTTTTATAGTCGAGAACGTGTGAATAGTTAAACCACGCCATTTAGCAACATTATCATTCCAAATTCCACCGTGAGGGAGTGTTTTCATTTTCACTTTTTTCTTCATTTCTCTTTCTTTTCTTTTGTGTCGTTTTATCAAAAAGCCTATACCCCCTAACACTTGTATGATACTATTAATTTAGCCTTAATCACTTTAAAGAAAGTACTTGTCTGCAATGCGAGTGTCGAATTATAAAATGAGAGAAATTCAGTTTTACTCTGAATATCTGACCTAGATTCAATTGACTGACAAACAAAACGTGTGGTGAAAGGGGAGTTAATTATCACCCCCAATTCGAACACACACATAGAAGTAGCAGAAAAAATTCCATTCCCCTGTTCAATCAACGACCCATAAGCCGATTATGAAGACGTAAGTAAGCGAAAACGGGTAACGTCTTTTGCTTCGGTATATCCCTACTTATTCTTGTAATTTAACCATATTCCGGCATTATATCTCAGTATTGCCACTGCAAATCTTAAGTTAAAATTTGCGACTTTTTAGGCTGAGTAACTTGTAGGCACCTCAAGGTTGTGCAATTATAAAAAAATTGACGGCATTTCCAATAATTGATATTAAAAAACGTAACTTCGGTATTTGGTGTTGGTGTTTCTATTTTAAACAGGATATGGTATAAAAGGAGACGAAATGAGCCGTGTTGTCAAATAGTATCAAATTCAACCACTTGGTTTAGTTCTCGTCTTCCTTTTGAGTTCTAAAAGTTCTATATGTATCCAAATTCCATCTGAAATGTTATCTATAGAAGATCCTTCTCAACAGAAATCTAAAGACTCCCTTTGGAGATACAGTGACGTCTATATCCCAAAGGAAGCAACTCAAGTTTCAATTCGTGTTCATATGTTAAGTACACGACCAGTTTATAAAACAACAATAAGTATCTACATATTTGTCGGAGATTTTATTCACCAATAAATTGTTGAGATGTTGTAGGGACATCTGTCTTTCATATCATCGTAATCTCTAAGGCGAATAACATACTGATCACTGACCGTATACTATGTTTTGGCAGAGTATAGCCAAATTACTTAATTATACTTAATGTTGCTATCATTTAGTTTAAGGTTTCTTTTAGTCTAATTTGGACCGTCGAAGTTTTTTTTTTTTATTTTCTTCTAGTCTCACTTGGCTTCAAACAATGTTACGGCCACTCACCCAGCGTAATACATTTTCAAGATGTTAATAGAATCGAATTTCAATTTCGAATGCTACTTTAGGTGTTTAGGATCCATCCCTTTAATGGGAATTACATTCCCATAAAGACTATGGGAAGGTGCAGGAGATAAAGTGATAACACGAATATTCTCATTGGAAACGAAAAAGCTAATGTAAGCCAAAAATCAATAGATGTACGACTACATATGGAATTTCTAACATTATAGGAACGAAATTCATAGATGGTTCTCACTAGATCACTGACATCAAGCAGTGTACAACTGGATTATTACCTACAAAGATAGTCAGCACAAGATTTCATTAGCTGAGAAGAGATGTAAGGAAGCCGAAGCTAGAACATTGGCGTAATGAAGCAACACCTGATACATCTGGAAACTAGCAAGAAAGCTGAACAGAAAGAAAACCTCCGTCAATATATATATGAATAGGGTATATTTTCGTTCTTCGAAAATAATAAACATGATACAGAAAGCACTCACGAGGAAGAAATTGAAGGGTTTAAACGATTAAAAGATGACAGAGCCTAATCAAATTCCAATTGATTTTGATAAGTGTGCAACAAATATTCTTCTAAGTAAATCTATCCAGTTATCTAAAAACATGTTGCAGTATCGGACTATTCCCCAGCAATTCAAAATAGCATTTAACTGAGCATTAAATAAAAAGGGCTGTACATTCGATACTGCAAACTATAGAGTCATTACCTTATCGAATTAATCTTCATTAAGTTTTAAATGCCATTTTCCAGAATCGCCTGACAACATGGATTGAATACTCAAAGAATACCAAACAAAATTCAGATCATATATACTTCGTTCTAAGAAATGTAGCAGAAACTCATATATCTTGGGGAGCAAAAACTAAAGAGTCTTTCAAAAGTCGCGGCTAAATGTTTTTTTTTTTTTTTTAATAAAACATGCAGGTACTTTGATTTTTTCTGGTGTTTATATTTTTTAAAAAGCATGACAGGTTTCCAGCTGATTCAGCAAATAGCAGGCTATTCGATACCGGATCAAGTTCACGCGAATTAGGTAGAGTGCACATTCGGTAGGAATGCATGGTAACTTTTGGATAGCTAACAGAGCTTTTGAGTTAAGCTGATGAGGATTGTGAAATTAGTTCTGGTCTGGGCTTCATCCATAATTGTACAATCAAATTCAAAGATAAAAACATTGTAAGTCGAACAGGGGCTGACCCCCCTTGGCTGACGTTCGCGTTTTTTTTATTATCCACATAAAGGACTCTCACTAATAGTGTGTGAAAAATAACATAAATAAAATGTCCACCACGAGCACGTCTACAGGCTCTTATACGAACATAAAAATTTTCAAGGACTCTCTCACATATCACATAAATTTCGATCCAAATATTGTTTTTCAGCTCTACCATTGTTGTAAACTTATCCATATAGACTTTGTTTTTCAAAAAAAAACCCAAAAAAAGAAAGTAATCTTATAGTGTCAAATCGATTGTCTATTTATGTCACCATTACGATTACATAAAATTAATCGACCTAGAAACTTAGACGCAATAGCACAACGTTTGCACGTTTTGTATGACTCGTAGCTCCATTCTGTTGAAAATAAAGGTCGTCTATGTCTATTTCTTCAATTTGAGGTCACAAAAAATCTACAATCATTTAACTAATATATATCGCTCACCATTGACAGTGACGACTCTTTCATTTAAATTTTCGAAGAAAAATGAACCAAAGAATCCACCAGCTCAAAAACAACACCAAACAGTACATTTTTGTGGATGTAATGATTTTTCCGAAATTATTCGCGGATTTTCTTCTCCCCAGATGTGGAAATTTTGTTTGTTCACAAATACATCCAATGTGAAATGAGCTTTCTCACTAATGATGATTTTGGGTGAAAAACCAGCGTCATGTTCTAACAACCAATTGACGAAAACCCTGCCTTGATTATGATCTGTTGGCTACAACTCCTGTATTAATTGGATTTTGTAAGGATACAAATGCAAATCCTTATTTAAAATATAGTATTTACGCCAAACAATCGATGGATGAATGTCCAATGTCTGAGAAAGTCGTGATATCAATGTTGAAGGTTGTTTAGCGACACTTTGTGCTACAGTAGCAAAATGTCCACTTTAGGGTCTACCAGACCTTTTTTGATCCTCAACAGTATCAGTTTCTTAAAATTTTTTCACTGTCCTCTAAATTGTTGACTCATTTGGACGATTATTTACAACAAAAAAAAAAAAAAAAAAAATCATGAATTTTACGAAATGAATTTATGAAAGATTGACCATTTTTATAATAAGTTTGAATAACTGTAAGGCGTTGCTCTAGAGTATAACTTTCCATGGTTAAAATTGTAAATATGTCTACTTCACAAATGTCAAGGATGACATAAAAAAGGTAGCGCTAAGAAATTATTCACTACTGACATCTAGGCACGACTCTTGAACTTTTGAAAGACCGTTATATTCCTTTGCAGAGACTTTAAGGTGGTCTTTGAAAACTGTAGATATTGGATAATATGGTATGTCATGCAAGTTTTTATGCGAATACCCAGGCAGCGATATGGAATGGAGAGCGATATAAAAAGTCAGATGTCCTCGGGTCAGGTTTATTTGCCATACAATTATGGATGAAGCCCAGACCAGAACTAATTTCACAATCCTCATCAGCTTAACTCAAAAGCTCTGTTAGCTATCCAAAAGTTTGAGAGGTAGTGTAGGATTTTCTTTGGAATATCCTTATATACCATATGCTTATAACAAGGTCCTTCTGCGAATTATACAGAGTCTCTCCAACTTTTTGTTAAACTTTTAGACGAATTCTGTTCAACGAGAATTAATATTATCTACAATATTTGTGAAGGTAAAAGAAGATCCAGTAAGAAGTGGAAGTGAAATCTCAAGGTGGTTCTAAGTCATGCTTATCGTTATGAATACAATATGGGGCAAATTTCTTTCCAAGAACTTTGTTGACAGTAGCAATGAGTTAATTTTTTTGGCGGGAATTTCATATTTTACAATATATGCCGCCCAGATATGAAGATATATATCTAAACATTATGGTGAACATAGTTGAAAAGCTGATTATGTATTATATTCTATAACACCCCAAACTAAGTTCTTATATTTGAAACGGGATTTTCACCGCCTAACTAAAAGCACTCAACTACCATACAATGTCTACGTAATAAAGTTGCTCTTAACACGATAAACAAAAAAAAATAAAAATCAAACTAATATGCGGAATAGTTAAATCAAGTAGAAATGTGTGAAAAGAATTGTAGCAGTTGACGAGTTATTGTGCCAAACAATGCTGAGGAAGGGTCTAGAACTCTACACCCGTCTTTCTAGAGTAAATTGAATCATAGCCTACAAGAAACTAATTAATGTTGCGGCTCATAGCAGAAATTCTAATTCTTCATAGGGAGAATCTACCAATAGTTAACGACATGTGCAGCACATAACTAATCTAAAATTACAATAGGCCTAACCGACTGCTGTGATAAGGGTGCATAGTCCCACCTCCCCGCTAAATCTATGTGGAATGTCACTGCGAGAAAATTTCTTGCATTTTAAATTCCTGATTCTTCACGAGATTTGGAGATACATCCTTGTAAAGGATGAGATAACTGATAGTGTGGCTGCTTTTATTGAATAAAATACATACTGTATGAGGAATCATAGTGGATCTGTATATATTGTATATTGTATATATATTGTATAAATTATATTGTATTGAATATTAAAGTATTAGTTTAGTTTATAGCAAATTTGTATAGGATACTTACAACGTTGTTTATGTGACCACGACTGCTCCCATTATAAACCAGCATCCAAACGTTCCCTCAGAATGGTGATTATGATACCGAAAAAATCACGAAATATGCGAACTGCAAGTTCCAGAAAGCACCCATTTTTACAACAACTTTAGATTACATAAGTACGTTGTTGTGTAGTAAATGACTTCATAAATAAAATTTCTTTAGTTTGTACTTGAAATGTATCAAAAAGATTAGCCACGATGAATTCGGTAAATATTATTCTAAAACTACACAAAAACTATAACTTTTTGACTATTGATGGAAGAATTAGTAAAGAAAGTAATATTCCAGCGATTTCACCACAACTTGGTGATAAATTGAATCACTTTTTCATCAACATTTATATTTCAGCGCTTCTACAATTTGCTGATTCTGTTAATGGAGATTCAGTTGCCACCAAATCTAGAGTCTTAGCTCTAAAATCTTTTGGATTCTTGGACGTTATTGATACCTATCTATAGCCTGTCTACTATGGTGATCTCTATTTGACTTTAAGTAATCATAAGTTTTGGACAGTCCGAGAGAGGGCGAGGTACATGAGTTCAATACGGTTAACCATTAAGAATGATCTCTTTAGGAAAAGCTGCTTAACAATGAATTTGTTGAACAATCTTTTACTGTAGCTTAGCAAGTCATTCCAGCAACAAAGGGACACTCCAGACTGTATCAGCCATTATACTCATCTAATTATCACGCCACATCTGCAAATATTTTACGGGTACACAAATGCCTTTTATAAGATGGTTATATCTCAGTCAATCTTTTACATATAACTTCAAAGCAAAACCAAATCATCCGGCAGTTGACAAAATGTATACTTAATAAAGTCAAACGTCTACAGTGTGTAAAATTTTGATTGCACAACACTTAGTACTCGAATTCTGAAGACCCTACAACAAATTAGGTGGCCCTCAAAGAAGAACCAATACTTCTACTATCAAGGCACTTTATCGATTATTTGTTTCTCATCAAAAATTTTTCTAGAGGAGGGGTAAAAATACTCTTGGAAGATTCAACGGAAAACACAGACTGTTCATTCTTTATTCGTGTAAATCACAAAGACATAAAATAGCTATCTTTGCCGCAGGTGGCATAAGTCATAAAAGTAGACAACAGCTTCATTTTTTTTTTTTTTTAAGAACTTAGCATTCAAGAGTGGTAGAGATAGAGGTAGCTCTAGAAGGTTGCGAGCGGTTGTCCGTAATCTTCGATTGATTTATATTTTTATTTTTAGGTTTTGTCTCACAAGCCTCGAAGGTGCGAGAATTATTACTTGCTTTGGGGATAAGCAACCCTGAAATTTCCCCTTGCAAGTTATAATCCTCCTTGTTAAAGGAGGAGTTGGAAGCACTGGTTGTGCGTGAACTCAAGGGCTTACGTACGTTGAGGCGGTTCAATTTCTTAATTAAACCAGCCAAGTAGCCTTGAAACTCCACCACATGCTCTTCACTAACCATAAATTTCGGAAAATTGGATATAGAGAGAGAGAGAGAAAAAGTTGTTTGGGCTCAGTGGAAACTAAATTATTAGTCGAAGTTGGCTTGTTGTTGATTTCTAGACAATTACTCATCCTACTTGATTTTTGTTAAATGAAAAAAACGAATGTCTTTGGGACGAGGCTAGAATTCGAAGACCGAACCTGCCGATTTGGAAGCCAGTCCACTACTACTTAAGCCGCAGCCACCCAATCTGCAGGTGTTTCAATACATTTCAGGCATCTTTAGTTATAGCAAAAATATATCGTATTATACTCGTCCTTAACTAAAGGCGTGTTTGGTCAAAGTACCGACTTTGTAAGCGACTGCAAAGTGCAATAAATTTTATTGTTTTCCTTCTTGACAATCTTAATGGCCACTTTATAAGCTTACTTACAATATACCAGATTACGAGGCTGTGTAATTTAGTTATTTATAAGACCCTTAAGTGTGAGCACTTTTCAATAAATAGGAAGTTTAGAATTTACGTAAGTAAGGTTAGGTTATATTAAAACAGAGGTCTGATGAATAAGGCATCACATACACACCAGACACCAAAATGGGACTATCGCGATCCCTGTGAAACCTGTTAAATATATCTTTAAATGGCAAAAACCGAAACAATCTTTCTGGTGAAACATCCAATTTTTTTGCAGAAGCCAAAAAGGCCTTTGAATTTCGTGTCGAGTATTTCCTCTAGATTTTCGAAAAGATATTTTCCTAAAATTTTTTTTCGACTACGCGATATTGCCTCGCATTCACACATTATGTGTTTCTGCAGGAAGTAGAAAGTATTTTCCCTACACCATTATGACCACGTCCTCTGATTATGCCGTGGCACTTATACTCATTGTAATAAGCTTTTTAAGGATGTCATTGATAATCAATCATCGATGAATCAAAGTTCAGCCCAGGTAGCGCCCCCATACCTGGGTAAGGCCAGGTATAAAAGGGACCACCACGAGAGCTCGTTCGCTTTTGAATTGACCTACAACCTTGCATCCTTCGGCACAGTTTGGTATATGTTCACAGATTTGGCAGTTCTTAGTTCTCCACTTCTCAGCCGAACGTGGTCGGTTGAGTCTTTCCGAAATAAGCCTCTGCACTGGCGTCATTGAAGGTCACGTTCGCGTCAAGGTGCCTGCCACGCGGAGTTACTTGTTATTCATAAATTTTTATTTTTTTAAATTTTCTTCGCTTAGATCTATGTAACTAGTGCCAACAGTCACACATAATTTGTAGTATATCGCTATAGGGTTGCCTTTCACTCACTACCTACCCTAGATAACCATACCCTAAAGACTCATAATCAGGACAAGTATAAGCAAAACTTCAGTCAGAAATTTGTAACGTGATAGCTGTTTTGTTTCTTTTATCCATTAGCTCGCACCAAATTCGAAGAGCTCAACTTTTATAAATAAATCCATATTCACTGCGCTCTGATTCAAATTGAAAATGAGTTAAATTACCTCAACTGCTTATATGGTATCTACAATAAATACGAGTTAAGAACCTTTTGTAATTAAAACCTTCAATTAATTTTCATGGATACACGGATTAATAAGAAAATGGCTTCATACCCACTTTCAACAGCGAAATATCACTGAAACCGACTTCTCAAAGAACAGTGATAAATACTTTTTGAATGTTTTCACCATTGTTTCTACCACCCCCAAGAGCAGAATCCAGGTTTTGTTTAACGGCTTCAGTTCCAAGCTAATATTTAATTAACAAAAACCCAAAAGGAAATTATTCATATACCCATTTTGTTGTTCTGTATCTTGATTTGATTTTATCAATATATCATTACTGGCCGAGAGTTCTAAAGTAAATAATACCATAACTAATACCATTGCCAGCAATATGCCAATAAAGTGAGTTAGCTCTCTAAACCCGAATCGCAGGTGTATGGGCAGATATCATGACTCTATCGCTCATAGCATCTGGCTTCTCTCCATCAATCTATTCATCCCTAATCCCGATCAATGGTAGTGGCAGTAGCATCCATGTGCCATTGAAAGCATAGCGTATCCGCTCTCTGGAACAAGAAACAAAATCATCCATTAGGTTATTATGCTTTGCAAAAACAAACACAAAAATACCGTCAAAAAGAATATTTCCTATCCACACTGTTAACTGAATCCCGACAAAAGAGGAAGGATCTGATAGTTTGTCAATATTATATCTAAAAACAGGGAGGTTGAAATCCTTGTTTCAATAAGTGAGAAGGATAAGAGTACGAATATAATACCATCGTCCGGATGAAATTGCATGAAAGGTGGAGATGAGATGAGACGCTTAGCAGATGGCAACGGTGTTGAAAGGATAATCCAGGAAGAAGCAAAAACTTAACGAGGATTAGAAAGGAGTTTCATTATTTAAAATTATTAAATCCATAGAAGTTTAGCAAAAAGAAAAAAAAAAAAAACTGTAAAATAAAAAAATCTCGTCAATTTGACTAAATCCTAGTGGTGACACTTTCCCTATTGTGTCGATCATTGTCACTGATCTGCTTTGTGTGCACTTATTTGTAGTATGGTACTCCTATTCTGTGATAGAGTATATGTATAATACTACCCTTGCTTTAGTATTTTTTTTTTTTTTATTTTTTTTTTTATAGCTTGAAGGGTTAAATGAGTTCTTGTAAAAGAAACCACCGCCTGTTCCATCAATCTGTCATCAATTCCTTCAACTCTGTTGATTTTTTTTCCACTTGGTTTTTCTTTGACTAATCCTCGCAGCGTTATTCTAGAGTCAAGTGGCATACGGGGCTGGCATTAGTTAAGAGAACCCTTCAAGTTTATATGCACCATTTAAGAAAGTATCATCGTTGTTGTTCCCTAGCGACCACAGTAGTACCACTAACAGTAGCATCACCATCATTATCATCATCATCATCATCATCATCATCATCATCATCATCATCATCATCATTATCAAGGACATCTTCGTCGTCCTTGTCGACATTCTACCCGTCGTCATCGTTTTAGTCAGTCTCAAGTGGCAAATGGTTCAGAAAAAAGAAAACCAGAAAGACACGAGTGGCAAATGTCAAAATCCTTTTTTCAATGGCGCGCAAACGATTATGCAACCAGCCAACAATCATTTGGTGTAGTGTGCTGTGGTACTGTGTAGAATGCTTGGGTATGGTGTGTTCGTATTGATGGCTTTTGGAAAATAATCCCTTTTCATTAATGAAGCAAAAAAAAAAAAAAAAAAAAACTCTAAGATAGCTGCCTGAAAGGATGACGTTCTTTCTGTCTTTGGTGAATGCTGGTTTTTTTGAAAGGATTTACTGAATTTTAAGGGATTTTCGAATGACTTTTTGTACAGAGTTTTACTCCTTCTGGGGGATGATTAAGTTAAGAAATTGTAATCAAGCCAGAGAGCACTTTCTATGAACGTAATGGTATGATATGATTAACACTGAGACTAGGTGCTAGTGGTTACTAATCTGTTACCATTCATCTGATTAAATGGAAGGAGAGATGGTGAAAAATTACTTGAATTGTAAGAGTGTTACTTTTTTTTAGGGATTATATCTAGAAGGGGACGGGCATGGGAGATATCCCCTAAGATCTGGATTATGCTGTCTCCGAGCTTAAGCCTAGATAACAAACAAAGCCTGAGTTGAATAAGAGGATGCACAAAATGATGATGTGAAGTGTGTCACTCCGACTGGGCAAGACCCATTCACGTGAAATAGTATCTGAGTGACTACTATCAGTTAGCAAATTATTTAACATTTTGACCTTGGTTGTTATTCATATCACAAAGAAGTCAAGGACCAGAATTTCCTAGTTTTTTGTTGAGATCGAAGATTCGGGTTTCTACTCCATTTAAAATCTAGTTAAATGTGGTTTGGTGGACTAAAAAGTCTCAATGTTAGGAATGAAAATGTAAGTTATTTATATTTTTTAACGTAATCTTCATCTAGGCGATCAACGTTCCTACCATCTATTAAACCATTAAACATCTAAAAAGTTTCTTTTGTTAAATAGACTTCCATTTCGCCGAAGATCTCCTCGCTCGATATAGATTTCTTTTTTCTGAGCCATGTTTTCATTTTGCGAAACAAAAAAAAAAAAATCATAGGGTGCCGGTTTGGGTGACAATGGGGGCTCCGGTTGCAATTCGTTCCGGTGATAAGAGAAGAGTGAGCTGGTGCATTTTCGTGCTGTAACAGCCCATTTCTTTGCAAAATAGGGCCGTGCTTCTGCCAACTATATTGTTTTCCAATAGGGACTTGACAACTTTGAATTTAATTTGTGAACGCACTCTTTCACTAATCATCAAACTGTCACTGTCAATTTATTCAGTAAACTCAACGTCTGCAAATTATAAAAATTTTCTACAGATATTCGGAGTCAGTGACTGCAACTTTAAGAGCGTTAACTCCAATTTTCGGTCGTAATTCTCGACCTAGTAAACAGGCAATAACAAGTTTAGTGCAAAAATTTGAGTCTACATATTCGTTGTGTGATGTTGCCGTGTTAGTGAGACAACGGGTTGGTCGAAGTGTCGAAAATATCGCTGCCGTTCAGACATCCGTAGTAAACGATCCAAATCAGTCAATTCCACGGCGTTCTCAATAATGTGGCGTATTTTGCGTAAGGATCTTGGTTTACACCCATACAAGATCAAGCTGACTCAAGAATTGCAGCCGATGGACCATTTGAAGCGACGGTCAGTGATGGTCATCGTTATCGCGCCATGATCACCGATTATTTTTGGCCCGAATTGGAAGCTATGGACTTGGATGATATGTGGTTTCAACAGGATGGTAAGACAAGTCACACAGCCCACGCAACAATCGATTTATTGAAGAGCGTGTTATCTCAAGACATGGGCCAGTCGATTGGCCTCCTCGTTCGTGCGATTTAACGCCGCTTGACTATTTTCTGTGGGGCTACGTTAAGTCATTGGTTTATGCCAACACGCCGACGACGTTGGAAGAGCTCAGAGCCAACATTGAACGCGGAATAGCAGCCGTTTCGGCCGAAATGTGTGAGCGAGTCGTTTAAAAATGGGTTCAACGAATCGACCGCTGCAAACGTGCCCGCGGTGGCCATATGAACAAAGTCGAGTTCCGTGCATAAATGTTTTGATTGTACTTAAAGCCAATAATAAATTTTTTGAAATATTTCAAATAGTTTGCCTTTTATTTAAAAAAAAGTTGTCAAGTCGTTACTAGAAAACCCTATACTTATAAAATCGGTTCAATAATTCACTATGTTACTACGCTGTGATTGTGCTATCTTTCTTTAAAAAGTTCATGAGGATTATTCCCTTCGAGCTCAAAAGATATGTAGACATGTCCTTTCCAGAAGATATGACCGCCTTTATCTTTTTGGGAACAGATTCGCCTTTCAATTTCATTGTTTTAATTGCCGTATGGCCTCTGGCTTGATTGATCCATGTTTTATCAACGGCGATAACTCAATGCAAAATCTCGTGCGGGTTTCGTTTAAAGAGCTCCAAGCACTGCTTTGAAATTATTAGACGTGTCTACCGCGATCAGTATCGAAACTAATCCGGCCGACAGCTTTCTTATCCTTAACTTATCATGTAAAATGCTGACTGCCTTTCAGTGCGATAACGTCTACGACAAGCATTTTTCTTTAGCGATTAGCAATAATCACAACGGGAACGATTTTTTCAGTAAGCATGTCTGCCGTACTGGCTGAGCGCTCCTCATCAGAAAACGGATGTACGGCCAAGCTTAAATATTGAACCAATATCTCAATGTCATAGATTGTGAAGCGTCTCCATTAGACAGGATTTAACTTCGATTTTATTTTTTTGCAGGTTTTTTTCCATTCAAAAATAAAAATCGAATAATGGATTAATATTGTTCTTTTTCCATTTTAACAAATAAAAGCCAAGCACTTTTAATGCAAATGAATCAATGTGAAATTTTGTTGGTCGTCGTTTCAAATACCATATGGCAGTACACGATTGTAATGCCAATTTACCCTATAAAAGCCACCACTCTTTAAAATCGGGTAGTTGTTGATCCACCTTCATAGTGCGCTTGCTGTTGCAGTCCCGTATGGATGTACTTATGGTAGTTTAATAATGGGTCCGATGGTTTTTCATTTTAATCCCTGATTCTTACCAAATGAACAAAACCAGCTCACCATGCAGACTTTCGTTGTCTTCTCAAAAACTCTATCCAAATGTAATTGAGAGATATTTGTTATTTTGAGAAGTCGATTCTTACACAGTTTCGAGGCCTTAGGTTACCTTTATTAGTGAAGGTAGCTTCCGACTAAATTATAACACAATCCATCTGTTTGCTACTTGTCACTTATTTTGCTTAGGATAATGCGCATTTATCCAGCAATACTGGTTTTCTCTTTACCGCTGAATAGCTCGATTTAAATGGTGTCTCCTACAAGGGTATTGGGAAGTAACTCAGAATTGAGAACAACAACTACTTAATTTTACGTAGATTGTATGCTGTCGGCGTTTTGCAGAGATTAATCTGTTGTGTACCAAAAAGATACAGGAAGGCAAAAAGATCTTATTTTTCTTTGACTGGTCATCTTCAATTATACTGAAATTAACGTCGATTTACTTGATTGATATCGTATTCATCTAAACGGCGTTTTTTGTTCAAATGAAATACAAAGTAATTCACTTAACAACGTTTTGTTAAATTCATTCGAAAGACTATTTCATGCTATCTACATCGAAAAACTTTTGGGCATACGCATAGAACAGCTGCTTTGAACTAAGTGCATTCTAGAGTTAAAGTTTTCAAACAATTGATTTGTTTACCGGCATAAACTAGTAACTTACAAATCGCACGATGACGGGTCTATTTCTTGAAATGATTCTAATGCCAAATCATGTTATTATTTTGTTAATAAAGTGATGTCTTCGTATTGGGTTGAGCACCATCCTGTTGATATTACGTAAATTTGGGAGCAAATAATGGTTGATAATCGCATTGTATCAGTATTTATTGACAACATCTTATGCTGATGTATCTTATCTTATAGGTATTTAACGCGAAAATTTGGGCAAAATTATTTGTTTGCTTCTAAATACGATAGTGAGGTTATATGTAATTAAAAATATTTTTTTTTTTTACAAAATAAGATGTTTTATTCTAATTTTTACGTATTAAAATAGAATATGAAAAGGAATTACTATTTATAATTTTATAATTCTGTTGATTCTGTCCACTTATCGTCTATGAAGATAATTCATCATATATTTCGTTCACATCTTCATTTTCATCTAACTTTTCAGCTTAAGACGCCGATTGGTTATCTGTGTATTTAGTCGATGCAGCCTCTGTAATAAACATATCTAGGGTTTCATTATTAAAGTTTTTTACATATTTCTTTTGTCTGGGTTTTATACTTGTAATAGGTGGATCAAAGATTAATACCAATCTGTTAAGTACATCTATGTTAAAAACCGGTCGTGAAAATTTTCTGGCATAATGCAATCGGTGTAAAAGAAAAGGTTTATTTCTGGATTACGCTGCCTCTTCGGATAAACAGGCAATAAGACCTGTTTGATTAAAATAGTGCTATGAATTAAAATTTTATAAAGAGTTTGGATATCACCCATTCTGTATCACTTGAAAATTGACAACTAGTCTTATCGTCATTGGTATTACCAATACCAGCTTTCCTAACATCCTTGATAAGGCTCATTTTGTTTTTAAATTCATCTTGAATTAATGCCTTTCTTTCCTTTTTTATGTCCGTTTTAGCCTGAGTTCGAATTAAGCACTTTTTGATGGGTAACTTAAACGATAAATGGAGTATACTTTCAAAAACTCTAATCCGTGAATTTGGACGATAGTCTAAAACGTAAGACATTATGCGTTCTTATTAAATCGTTAAAATATTTTAAGGTTGCACCAAATACGATTATGTAACATCCCATTGTTGAATGATTATTACTTGCGGCATTACAGACTTTGCTCTTAACCATAGTCATAGTCAAAATGTGCCTAATTTGAGTCTCGATAAAATTTATCACATTCTTTAAAATATCCGTAGTTTCCTTTGTAAATATTGTACGATCCTTATCGGGCGACAATACCTTTGAGATGACGGTGTAGGATTTTGCCAAATCACTTTTCTTTTGATGCCACAAATTAGTCTCAAAGGAACTAAATTATTTTGAAAGATAATGACATCTGATTCTAAGCTGTTAATGAATTTTTGTTTACATTGAGTTAGCTGCAAGCCATCACATCCTCATTTTGATTTTCACTCCAAACAATTGCATTAATCTTCACTTTCCGACTACTTCGCCCAAATAAATTAGTAATATTTGAGTTGTATTCAGCTTCTTTCTCAGTCATAGTATAACCATCAGGAAGAGGAAAGCGGACTTTTTTCCTCTGTGTAAAAAAAAAAAAAAAACAAGCTATAGTAAGGATACTTATCTTCATCAGCTTTAATAACCCCATACCGTCCTCTAGATAAATATGCCTCGACAAATATAGAAATGGCTTTTTATATTTTCTTCTAGAAGCCTGTGTCTTCGTTTGAATTTTAACTGCATGTGTTAACATTTCGGTATCCTTTTCTGCACGAATAATTTGCGTCGTACTCCTTTTAGTCAGTAGGCTTGATTCTTGGAAAAATTTAATTTGTTGCCCAGGTTTTTTTGTCAAACTGGAAAATCAAAAGTTTTTAAGAGCCAATTTTCATTATTTTTTATATAAAAATACCCTTTTGCTGTGCCTTTGTCCATCTACTTTTGAGTCCAACCTTTAGATTATGAATCTGCTCCTTTAATTCTCTCTCTTGATTTTTCGAATTTTGCTTTCTAGAGAGTACAATCTTCTTTTTGTTTTCATGTGAGTACATTCAATCCAGACGACAAAACAAAAAAAGTTTGAGCGTTTCATCGCTATTTAAACTTTGACACATAAAACTGCTATCCGCAAAAATCCACAAAGTTTTCTTTTCACACAGTTAACTAGGACACTTGTACTTTCTGACCATATAAATAAGACTTCCTAACCTAACTAACCACTAGTGGGTTTCACTAGAAACACTTTAAATTAAAAGCAGAACATTGACATTTTTATAAACTCTCACCACACAATTTTGCACACGAATTATATTTATTTAAGGTGTACATAGCAGCACTTAAATAATCCATTACTAATAAATAAATACCAATTTATATCACCATTGATAACGCTTTGTTCGCCGAATGTTTTGCTTATACGTTAGCGGAAAATATGTTTTTCAGGTTTTTTTCTGGCTTTCGCTTTCAAATTATCCTTGTCACTCGTTTCTCTCTCTCTCTCTTTCGAAAATAGATAATAAGTACGATGCAGTGTACAAAGTTTAGTTAGCTATCCTATGGTATCTTTATCATGAGCTTGAGCGTAACTTTTGAAAATTGACTTTTAGCCAAGTTTTCATTAAATAACCCTATGTGGCGTACAATCTGCACCATACGCTACATTTGTCTGACTGCAATGTCATCTGGTGAGGATTATTTAACGGTCCAAAAAACCTGTATCAAGTCCTAATTGACTTAAAGACCAATCACCGAACACCAGGCGAAATAAATGGCCACGCGGCTTTAAATCTTATGGATTTAAACGAACGACGAACGAACGACAAACGACGACAAATCGATAAATTGTGGTCTTCTTCAACACTAGCTTCCACACTGTTTTCATTCTTGTTTTGGTATGAGTATCTAGTAGAGTGAATTGGGTGCAATATGGCACATTCAGATGACCGATGATGTCTAAGTACCATAAATTTCATGAAGTTCTTGATTTTCGTTATAAGTATAAACGATTTAAAATCGTTGTATCGTCAAAAGGCAAACTGTTTTAAAAATAAATGAAGCTTGGCAGCTCAATATGATTTCTTCCATTAACTTCCTTAAGAAAAGTCGAGCTGAAACCGGCTGGCCTGAAGGTCTTCGAGTCTGAAGGCGATCTGTACCCAAATGTAAGTACTACATTGTCTTTCCTGTATGCTGTCGGAATATAGGGTGTTGATTCTGTGTTGAGGGGTGTGAAAAACTCCGTCACCATTAGGAGACTTGTATGGTTTTTATGATCATATGGTCCATCTAATAGATCTATAGAGAACATATTGTGCGTATCAAGAAACTTAAATAATTGGAGCAGTAGAATTTGGATAAGGTATCTTAATCCTCATAACTTAGCAAATGATTTTAATACTTAGCTTTCCAAATCTGGAAATATTAAGAAGATTTAGCTCTTTCCGTTTTATGTAGGTTTCGGATTACTAAAACTTTCTGAAAATTGTAATCACACTATAAAACTCATTGGGTAATTAGTTTCCCACAGGCTCAATGAATAATATTAACCTACCTCTTCTGAAATACCTACACAGAGCAGAGGGCTAAATTTTTCCGCCTAGGCATTGGTATTTCCAGGAAGCTTGTCCGATTTTTATGATAATTCGAAATGAATAGGGATTTTGTACAAAGGAATTCCTTATACCGCCTTTATTGATAACTTAAGCACATACCACTTGTGAACGATGATAATGTAATAATGCCAACGTATAGAGAGTAAATGAAAACTGAAAAATGAATTATTTTCAATGTTTCTCACAAAAATTGATCACCAGATGAAATGCTTTTACATACGAGGGCTTATAGGACGTGATCGTGACATTATTTCCTGCAATTATTCTTCACAATAGCCATCAGGATTGCTTATATCTCGGCTTCTAGACAGATGCAAGTTTTCCTTGTCATTGCCGTCCTACAAAAAGAATCCGGCTCAACATCCTATATCGGCAGTGACGTTTTTTTTGTGAAAGCTTGTTCCACTAGACAACTGACACATCATAGAAGTGTAAATCTAAAGGCACTTTGGCGGTGATCAGGTCTAGTCTAAATAAAAGCTTTTCTTGACTCCCGAAAGATCGACAGAACCTTGTGTGGTGATGCATTTAAACACTAGGTGTTGAGAATTGTCAACATCCTTCCTCACAGGTTCACAATAAAATTTAAGGCTGCTCGCACTTTAGGCCAGACAGTCACTAGCCTTATTGCAGGAGGTATAGTAGGTACATCAGCGTAAATTTTAGAACCATTGAGAGTGCTAAGCTGTCAATTGGCTGATATGCATCATATCAGTGAGTTTTCTTTCCGTCATACATATATTGGACTCAGAATCCATAATCAGAGTTTTTTTTTTTTTCTTCTTCTTCTTCAGGACTGCTCTTTTCTGCAAATATGGTGATTTCTAAGAGCCGTATTGTCTGACCGAGTACAAATGTACAAAAATGTACAGCGCGTACTTATTCTTATCGAGTGAGCCTTCAGTTTTGCAAACCAGCTTATGAAGGGCAGTCTTGAAGATGTTGAATAGATGAGGCATTTATATAGCAAATTTGCTCACATAAAGTTAAACCATCCTACGAAATAAGAAGTTACTAAGTATATTATTTTCGCCTCGATCCTCACACTCCGGACACAGATTTTCCTTTAAATAACACCTAAGTGTTAGTTTTAAAAGTTTTCTAATTTCTTTTGGTAGTCGCTGCAAATTTTCATTTCTTTATGTGTAGATAGATGGTGTAAAAACTTTTTCTGGCTGGACACATCACTTGCCAACATTTGGTGACAACTTTTCAAAATCGGAACAGCTTTCTTAGCTTATATTCCATTCAGCGTTAACGCGGAAGATAAGTGAACTTGCTGAGCTTTTTGTTAATGCTTGTCAAGCTGTGTTTTCCTAGATTCTGGATTCGATGGTAAACATTATCTGACATGTATATACTTTCCACTCAGTAATCTTCATGTAGTACCTACTTGATAGCATTAGGTCTTACTTTTATAACAATCACTTGCTGAGAGCCAACATTGTAGACTCCATACATAGCTAAAAGTATCTATGGAAGGCTGTAACTTGAAATTTACTTCATACATTTTTTTGTTCTTTTTTTTACACATCATGTGGTATTAGAGGTGGTATTTGGCTAATGCAGTTAAAGCGATCGATTTTATAATCAATAACTTCCATCCTCCTGTCTAAAACACTTCTTTCTCATTATCTTAGTTGGACCATAAAGGACTAATATTTTGAACTAATAAAACCAGGCACACATCCTGTTTATAACAAAATATGAATTTAAGCGTCTGTAATGTCCTTGTCGCCATTACCTTTACAACCACTTATCCATAAGTAAGTCCTTTCCATAAATTTCACTCCTCTCAAGAGCCACTTCCTTAAGTGAATCTTTCAATTCGACCCTAGTCGTCTACTTATTCATCGATAGAATACTCTTCAAATTGGCTCTTAAGAACTCCTACCTCCGCATAAATAGAAGAAGATCCAAAAAGAAAACCATTCCAACCGAAAAACAATTTGCTTGCTCTAACCATCGTCACTCCCACCGTCACTTCTCAGTTTCCCACTAGAGTAGTAACGGCAATTAAACCCCCAATCAATGTTAATTGCCAATTACCATGCGATAAATTAAAATTAACTCCATGGAAATGAATAGACCATTTAACCAAAAATAAAATCATTTATCTTCACGGCAGCGATTCCCTTCGAATACCTATCTCTTCGGTAAAAGTGGCAATTCAAGTACGAATCTTGTAGTTTCTGAAGAAAACAAAAAATAAAAATCCATACCTCCTTCACAACATACCCTCTTCAATTCACTCACGCCTTATATATAGCACTGATTTATCATCGACAGGTGGCAGTGTATTAGCGGAGGACTACTATTCCGCAACGTTTTTATGTAAAAGTGAAAAAGTGTAAAAGTCCTCCAACTATCCTTCTTATCCAAATGTAGAGAAACTGTGAAAAAAAAAAAAAAATTATTACACTCCCAAGTGGTTGGGGGTTGTTTGGGGATGATTGAGATCGCTCTAAAGACCATCCATAACAACAGCAACAATAACAACAATAACAACAATAACAACAACAACAGCGGTATTTATATCTCACAACGAACGTTCTCATGGAGTGTACGTAGACTTTTGATCGCAGTTTTATCCGCACAGTAACATACTTTGCAGGGATATTCCTTTAAAATTGTGTAATTGCGCCTCAGAGACTGAAAGAGTCTTTCTGGCTTTATTATGTATGCGCCAATTTCATATTTTTTTTGTTTCTACCCCATGGCATGCTCAGTAAGGACGAGTCGACGGCATCAGGCATAACGATTGAGTTTGGGTTTGAGCTGGAAGTGGAATCGGAGCTAGAGCTGCTGTGCGCCAGTAAGCCCGCAGATAATTAGGATGACCTATGAACGTGCAGCTTTAGCTTTTTGTGCAAACTGCTAGCAAGTTTTAAGTCTAAACAAGGGAAACACTACGCTGAGCGGGAAGTTTTGTTTTTTAGGGAGAATTTATTAACGCTCCTCTTCTGACTGCGTGCGTGGATTTGTGTCCTCTGAACTAAATGGAGGAATTTTTATTGGACCAACGTAATATCGACTTTTTGCTGTTTTAAGAGGATATCCATGGATTCATATGAGGAAATTGGAGCGTTGACCGAAAAATGAGATAAACTTTTCATTTTGGTGAATGTGTCGAAGGGAAATTCATAACATTGCCTAGCAGTAATAAATGAATGCAATTACCGCATCGTATGGGTGGGAATGACATTCTTTTTTTTTCTCAGAAAACAGCTTGTGTTGATGACTACAGTGGAAAGATTTCTTTTGATAGCTGAACTGGACGAGTAATTAATTTCGAAAGATTGAGTAGGGTATTCTGCAACAGCGTTGTTGTGGTGTCACTTAAGAATTAAAATATTTTCATTAGCGTGGAACACGAAAATTGACGCAAAGGCAGACTGATTTCCATGTTCCATGTGTGGAGAAATATAATCATCTTTGACGTGATTAACTGGATACTCAGGATTGTGCAAGTGTCAATTGAGCAGATGTTAATTGGACATTATTGTTGGAAGCAGTTTTGCAATGACATACCTGAAATGGTAAATTGTTTTATCATTACCCAGGGTAAAGGTTGGCTGAGACAAATGCTAATTGAATTTATTTATTTTGATTTAAAAGATGACAGAGGCTTGATCTGATATTAAAATCCAGAAAACAATGCCTTTTAACTTTTTCTGATGAATATGACATAAATATGAACCCTAGGAGCACAATTTTATGTTCGAATTCCTGCTAAAGGAATGGTTTTTAAATGAAAAAAAAAATATATATATATATATATATATCTTAACTACTTAAACACTTAAAAACTGTGATCATAAACTAACAAAGAGAAAACACTTCAGTACGCTGTTTTGAATTATTATATATTAACTTGATCTTATCTTTATCCCTTTAACCAAATTCCACTCGAATACATGAATGCAAGACTGACTTCTCTATTCCGTCTTCGATGATGGCAGTGTCCTTTGCAGGTTTGGTCAGACCTGTGATAGTAGAGCAAAATCGAAAACCTATAGTTTGGTATTTAAATTATTTTCATTTTACTTAAATTAGCAAATTACACAAGTAGATAGCGCATCACCACGCTCAGTGACTTTTCGAAGCAGAAATATTGACGAACTTAATTCTGCACATTACCACACGTCGGTTCGTTAATGTTACTAACTTCTTTGTAGACTTAGGCGAGACGTTATTCCTCAGTTTTACTGTATTATTAGCTGGCCTTCTAAGCAACTCCTTAATCATCGTAAATAAATATACGAAGTGTGTTCAAAAAGGAAGGTGACTTCATATTTTTATAAAAAAATATTTATATACATATACATATATCAATATTAATGTTGTCCCTTTAAAGTAATCCCCCTACACTTGTGCCAACGCTTTTTCCAATCTTCGAAGCACTTCTTATATGCACTTTCTGGTATAGTCTTGAGATCTTCCAGCGATGATGTTTTTTTTTCCTCCATGGTTGCAAATCTTCGCCCTTTCATAGGTCTCTTTAGATTTTTACACAGAAATGGCATGGGCATGGCATGGGGTCCATGACCCTTTTGAGCAAGTCAGATCATCTTGACGTCATTCAAGAGGTCTTGAGCGATGCTCATATGACGGTTCTACGGATCAAAATTTAGAAGTCCTGGAACAAACATCTTTAACACAGGTCTTAAGCACAAAACATTCAAAAAAACTATATAACACTAGCCAACCGATATGCAACACCCTTAGCAACTTCTCTTATGGTAATTCAACAAGTATCCACAAAAATTTTCATCAAACCTTCGACGTTATCATCTTTTGTTTTTGTGGCGGGATGTCCAAAGCGAGGTTTGTCAATGGCATCTTGGAAGAGCTTGTACTACTAGTAAACATTTTTTTTTTACTTAGAAAAGAGTCATCTTTTACCACTATCAGTATTTCAAGTGTTTATTCTTTGTTGATTTGTTGATTCTTTGCTCCATTTTTTTATTAAAATTGAAAATCCCCGAGCACACCAAAACATGTGTAACTTTTCTATCTGTCAAAAACAAACTAAAAATGCTAAATATTTGAAACTACGAACATATGTCCAAGACATGTGAACAGCATAACAATATTCTTCGTAATTTCCTGTTAGGCAGATCACAAGGATGCTAATTGAGGGAGAAGCTCAGTTATCAATTTAGGAGCCTATTTATTTGTGTGTTTTTCAAAGCACTTGCCTTGAATATGCAACAATGAGGTGAGAAAAATTGGCTGGATATGAACTCTAGGAAGTATTACGTTGTATAAACTCAAAATGAAAGGGGGAAATACGAGTAGCAACACCATATATATTTATCAAGCAGGACGAACGGGGCAAGAGTTTGTATATATAAATCAAGGATCACAAAATCTTCATGTTCCTGTGAGTTACTTCAACGTTTTCGGTCTTCTCCAAAGAGATCGCAGAAAAAGCTAGGCTCTATTTAAGGGTTATGCGTTGGGCTGTGCTTGGGGCTACCTGTCATACTTGACCATGTAAGAACAAACATTGTGAAGAAAACAATAATCTTAGATAAGGACGGATCAGTTTCTGTTGACTCAGTAAGACGATAAACGGCAATCCGATGGAAAATTCCATGTGAAGCTGAACTAGGCTCATTTGATCAAGAAAGCTGCTCGGCCGATCCTATTGAATATAAAGAACTTAGTTCCATTATCATCACGTATTAGGTCTTGTCTACAGTTTCATGTAAGCCCATTTGTCAATTAACTTATAACCTTCTATCATTCCGGTTTTAAGCGTGGTAAGTCAACAATAATAGCAGGAAGGATCACAAGTTATTAACGTACAGAGCTTAGTATCACAATAAACAGCAATAACTTTGAGATAGTTGGGGATTTTGTCCACTTCGACTTCATATGTACTTTTATTGGGTCTATAATTTCGTGCGGTTTGCTAAGAGATGGCATAACTTGTATTATTCCATTGGAACATGCGTTGGAAAGCTACTATCATTGTACGTCATTTCAGTATATGTCATTCATTTGAAGCGTAAACAACAATAATTTTTATTTCATTCAAATATGTCGATCTTTGTGCCTGAAAAAGTGTTTTTGCGGGGAGTTGTTCTTCAGTACTTTAATATGAAGAAAACTGCCCGAAAGTCATTGTATTTTGGTGGAAGCTTTTGGTGAACATGCACTAGCTGAGCGAACGTGCCAAAAGTGGTTTGCACGATTTAAAAGTGGTGATTTTGGCTTGCAAGACGATGAACGTCCTGGGCAGCCAAAAAAGTTTGAAGATGAAGAACTGGAAGCATTATTCTATGATGATTGTTGCCAAACACAAGAAGAGCTCGCAGAATTTTTGGGTGTCACTTAAGCAGCCATTTCAAAACGTTTAAAAGCAGCTGGATATATTCAAAAACAAGCAAATTGGGTTCCACATGAACTCAAGCCGAGAGACGTCGAAAGGCGGTTTTGCATATACGAAATGCTGCAGGAACGACACAAAAGGAAGTCATTTTTGCATCGGATTGTTACTAGTAATGAAAAATGGATCCATTACGACAACCCCAAGCCCATAAAATCATATGTGAAACCCGGCCAACCAGCCAAATCAACGGCAAAGCCGAATATCCATGGCGCGAAGCTAATGCTCTGTATTTGGTAGGATCAGATGGGTGTGCAGTATTATGAGTTGCTAAAACTGGGTGAAACCATCAATGGACAACGCTACCGAACACAATCAATCCGTTTGAAAAGAGCAGTAGACGAAAACCGCCCGGAATATGCGACCAGACACGAGGCAATAATTTTCCATCATTACAAAGCTCGGCCCCATGTTGCTATTCCGGTTAAGAACTATTTGGAAAACAGTGGATGAGAAGTCTTACCCCACCCACCTTATAGCCCAGACCTTGCCCATTCTGATTACCATTTGTTCCGGTCGATGCAGAACGCCCTCACTGAAATACAGTTCACATCAGAGCAGAATATCAAAAATTGGCTTGATTCATTCTTGGCTGGCAAGCCGGCGCAGTTCTTTTGGGATGGGATCCACAAACTGCCAGAAAGATGGGAAAAAGTCATAGCTTCAGATGGGCAATACCTTGAATAATACAATTGTACATGTTTTTCTTAAATAAACGTTCAAATTTTGGAAAAAAAAAACCGCACGAATTAAAATATATACCCAATATATAAAATCTTATCAAACACCAAGTAAAAGCTATACCTTTCAATTGCTTTTTTTTTAAACTAATACAGCAAACTCTTGTCAAGAAATAAAGAGATTCTACATATATATGATGCCAACCATCATAGTCCTGCCCTGTGGTGCAGATGCATAAACATTTAAGAAGACGGATGCTGATATCATTGCTCGCTGTGAACAAAAGATTCTTTGAATAATTTCTGGTCCCAATTGGGTTGACCGACTTTGAAGCAGGATGAATATTAGCGCCCTGACCCGCAGTGTAGCATTATCCAAGATATTATATGTATGGCATTGTTGTTAAAATTTAAAAAAAAAAAACTTGCAAAACATTTGTTAAACCATTTTAAGACCAGATCGCAATATCTTAGGAGTGAAAATATTCAACATAACATAAAGTCGTCCTAATTCCTCTATGAAGCTTCAGATCTACGCTATCAGATCAGAGCTATTTAAAGTTTATCATAGGAATTGATTGTTGTGAATAACTTTTAAGTTATTTGATAGAGCATAACATGTATGTAATCTTCTCTAGGTGTGAATCTGCAGCCCAATCAACCTCTCTTTCCAGTTAGAGCGATCTTACGCTAATAGCTTCCAGTAAGGCACAACAATATTACTGGTATGCCTTTCCACTTGAGCACACCTTATTATGGATAAGGAAAGGATTAGTAGTTTTTTTTTCTTCAATATGGCATATAAATTGGAGCCAATAAATTCTTGCCAATCTCGCACTACTCGTATTGGTATACAATTTTTTGTTATTTTCTTCTCCAAATTGTGTTTATGTAAACGGGATCAAAAGTCTCTCGAACGATACCTTTGTCGACGCAACTATCGATAAGGCCAATGTCATCAGCTGTTGCACAGACTATTGAAATACTCGGTGGTGTCATTTCCGACTTTTATGAATTACCGATCGTTTTTCATTGTTATCTTCGACAGACCGAAGTGGTTTGTTTCTAAAAATGCTGTAAAATGAAAATCAGTAAAATCGATTAAAAGGTGGTGAGGCTCTTGGTGTCTTCTAAGATCTAAGGATAACATTTGGTTATCAATGTTCTCAATCAAGCAATCAAATAAAAGATGACATTTTGACATTTCCAAAATTACATGAACCAAGCTTAGACATATGGTAAACAAACCGTTTCGACACATTAGTGAATTTGTATTGGCGTCATATACTTTGGGTTATATGAAAATGTCTGATTATATGCCAAATCGTCATTTGGGGAAGTGTTGATTTTTTTCTTTCATTCGAAGAAAACAGTGACTGCGGCACATAAAGAGCTCCAAAAATTCTTAATGGAAGGTTACTCTGTATGTTTGGACCTCGACCACCCTGTCATCGAACAATCCTCATATGACTTGAGTTCCGAATATGTTGAAATAGCTCAAATAAGTTTATCGGTGTATATACTTCTATACATACCTCCGTAGTCACCATTGACCCCATCTTGAGTGTTCCTTGCCTTTAACGTCCGTATGGTGCTTTTTCTGGTACACTCAGTTGTGTCTGTGAAGGCCTGTGTGTTTAGTTACAAATTATGCGTGTTAAGACTCAGCATATTTTTGGTGGTTATTGTCAGTAAGTTCCCTCCTCTCTTCCCAACTTGGGCTATGGCTATGCTATTGCATATGGTTCATCAAAAAAACTTCAAACTTCAAACAAGGACAATATGACCCTCCCGGATCCTCAGCAATCATAAATCAATTTGGGTCAAGTATCTTCTTCACACATAGGTCTCTATCCGCATGTGAGTTGGTCACACCAACAAAGAAAAAAAACATCTCCCACGTCATTTCAATAGAAATGTCACATCATCTACTTAAGTTCGTCCTTAAAAAAAAAAAAAAAATGGAAAATTCTTCCTCACCATAATCATGTTTGTCCTTCGCATAAACCAAGTTGAAAAGGAGAGTACAAAAAAAGTAACACAATTCATCATAATTACATTCCTCTTGACAAGAAACAAGAAAAAGAGAGCATAGAGACGAAAATTATCTTCGTATTATTCCGCAGAAGGATAAAGCAAGTGAATGTCATGTCCTTGTCGGATGGCGATGTTCTCCCCCGCTTATCAAATTGCTGTATACCGTTTTCATGACGAGCCTAATTGCAATTTAATGGAGTAATTCAACAGACACACTAAACTTAATGCGAATGCGTACATACATCCTTATGTGAGTATGTCCTCTCTCTGTTCGTTTATTTTTTAACATTAATGACAGAAATACAATATTACTACAACAGTATTTCAAGTACCGTAACGGAAAGTGATGAAGCAGTGTTGGAAAATTATTTAATATCAATCCATCATCTTTTAAAGTATAGAATGTTTCCTCATGCACAATCTACTCACGCACACAAATCAAACATACAACTCAACAAAACGCTTTAGAGATGTGAAAAAGGACATTCCCCAATGCAGTGTAGTGTATTCGTACATACCATACAATATTTGCTCATTGCTCCCGGTGGTTGCAAAAGCGAGTTCAGGGAACTACTGCAATTGATGTCCTTGTACAATTAAGAATCGTGTCAGCCATTTCTCTAGCAAGGACAACGCGAGTGATGTATATTGTTCTTTAAAAATGAAAAACTTAAAACACAATAATAGCGAAGGATTAGTCGATAAAAATTCTGCAACTAGGACTTCAGGAAAAAAAACGAAAAGCCCTTCAGTAAACATTGCTTTTTATTATTTTTTTTTTTTTTTATTTGCATGGAACAAAGAGTATTGTATCATGCAAAACAGAACGCTGGAGCTATTATTTGCTTGCATTGGGGTAGATCGATCAATTCTTTTTGAATAAAACATACCTAGATGTGTATAGAATTAAATATTAAACGGTTAAAACTGTTTAAAGACTGTGATCTTTTAAATAAACCAAAGTACGAATTGTATAATCCATCTTTCTAAATTATCTGTATCTTTAGTACTAATGGGTGATTTTTTAAGCGTTTGCTTTTTAATTGTCAAAATAAACACAGGAAAATTGCAAAAGTTTGTACAATTTATATTTGAATTGATAAATTAATGCATGCACGACTACATTTTAAGTGGTCCATACGGAAAGTCCAACTTTGAATCACTTTTTCGAACATACCACTTTGATCAAAAACCACCACCGTGGTTTCGATTTGAGTTCAGTTTTTTTTTTTTTAAGTTGATATTCCCATCTTCTCGTCATACTAGGTGGGGTGAAAAGTTACCTCCTTTTTTTAAATGTTTTTTTTATTTTATTCAATATAGTCCCCTTTTCGTTTGAAGTAATTTAGGAAAGTAATTTTCCGGAAGGTCTGCAAAATACTCCTCCGTGGTGTCGATGATTTTCTCGCGTGAGCTGAATTTTTTATTGGTGAGCCATCTTTTCAGATTTGGGAAGATTAATGATCCAATGATTAATGATTTTAGCCATGGTTGCGATGCTCTTGTGCGCCGGTGCATTGTCTTGCAAAAACAACTTTTTTTTTCGCTTTATGGGAGGCCGTTTTGCAGCGATTTCGGCCTTCAATCGCTCCAATAATGCATAGTAATACTCGCTGTTGATGGTTTTCCTTTTTTGAGGTAGTCCACGAAGAGTTTGCCATGACAATCCCAGAAAACCTACGACATAACCTTTCCGACACATCGAGCCTCCCTTGGCCGCTTCGAAGCACTCGTGCCGGCTTCAGTCCATTGCCGGGCACTCATTCTGTTCTCTGATGTTCAACAGTTATCAGTTGACGCCAAAAGTCCGCCCGATTCGGCATAAGCAAGCCCAAACACTCTTTCGAAGTGCTCTCGTGTTCGTCTTTTTGGTCAGGAGTGAATATGCTCGGCACCCAGCGGCAGGATAATTTTTTTATATGCAGAATATTGCCCAAAATATGGCATGTGCACTCAGTACTAATCATTGTGGTATCTGCTAGCTCGCACACCTTCACTTTCCGGTCAGCCAACACCATTTCATGTATTTTTTTGACATTGTCCTCTGTAATCACATCGGATTGCCTGCCGCTGCGGATCACGAAACTCTCGAAACCAATATTTGACGGTGTAATCTGACGGAGCATTCGCCCCAAAATATTAATCCAACTTTTCTTTTGTTTCCTTCGCCGTTTTGCCTCTCAAAAAATAATGTTTTATGAGAGAACGAAAATCGTTTTTGTCCATACTCAACATGATGCCAAACACGTCAACAACAATCAGCTGTCAAAACAAAACTAAAGACAGTATCTCACTAAAATTTGGCACTTAATATGAAAGGACTTCAAGGCACCGTAACCTTTTTTACAGTAGCAGCGCATTCTGGCAGTCAAGGAGGTTACTTTTCACTTCACCTAGTAGCTTGACATTTGCAAAAGTTACGAAGCCAAGAGTACATCCATCTCTAGCGATTTCTTACAATTTTAGAAATGGATTTAAATTTGCAACAACGAACTTGTATTAAATTTTGCGTAAACAATGGATTTAACAGTGCGCGAACGTTGGAAATGTTGGAAAAATATTCCGGCAACGATTCTCTAAAGAAAACGGTCGTTTACCAGTGGCACGAGTGGTTTTGTTTTCATTTGAAGAAAAGTGATGCAGAGTTACATCCAATGCTTGTCGAGGCATATGGTGATCATGCTCTATCAAAAGCAATACGCAAAAGATTGTTTCAACGGTTCAGAGATAAAGATTTTGAAGTGAGAAATGAAGAACGTGGAAGACCACAAATGGCAGAATTGTTAAATGTTGCACAACAAATAATTTCTGGCCGTTTAAAAGCTATGGGAAAGATCCAAAATTGTGGAAAATGGGTGCCACATGAATTTAATGAAAGACAGATGGAAAACCGAAAAGCCACTTGTGAAATTTTGCTTCAAAGACATGATGAAAAATCAGTTTTTCATTAAATTGTTATTGGTGATGAAAAATGGAATTATTTTCAGAATTCTAAACGGAAAAAATCATGAGTTAATCCGGGACAACCATCAACTTCGACTGCAAACCAAATCCATTCGGCAAAAAGACAATGTTTTGTGTCTGGTGGGACCAGAAAGGTGTGGTGTATCACGAGCTCCTAAAAACTGCTGAAACCGTTAATACAGATTGTCGCTACCGACAACAAATGATCAATTTGAACCATGCATTGATCGAAAAACGACCAGAATGGGCCAGAAAACACAACAAGGTAATTTTGCTCCATGACAATGCACCTGCACACAAAGTAAAACTGGTTCAGGATACAACCAAAGCACTTGGTTGGGAGCTGCTACCCCACCCGCCATATTCACCAGACTTGGCTCCTTCCAACTACCATTTGTTTTCATCGATGGGACACGCATTAGCTGAGCAGCACTTCGAATCCTACGAGGAAGTCGAAAATTGGGTGACTTTTTGGTTTGCTTTAAAAGACGAACAGTTTAATTGGCGTGGAATCCATAAATTGCCTGAAAGATGGAAAAAATGTGTAGCAATAGCGAATACTTTGAATAAAATGTTTTCTATTGTACTTTCCCATTAAAAATTACTGTTTTATTTTCACTTCATACCGGTACACCTGGTGACTGCGAGGTTGCTGGGAAGTAATCATTCGGTTCAGTTTGGTTCGTGAGGTCAGCTGTTCTATATTTTGTGGTACCAAAAAATAGACGAAAAAAACGACGGAAAATGACTAAACCGATGACCACGAAATTTTGAAAGGTTCTTTGTTTTTCGGTCTGCAGATTTTTGGTTTAGACGCGGGAAGTGATTAGAGTCTTGAAAAGACATGAGTTTGTGACAGGATAAACTTTCCCGATCATCTGCAAATGACTGCTGTAACTAGCTTATAGATTATAATTGAACAAATGAAATGAAAATTTTGCACTTAAACACAAATCTTTGCTAAGCTAGCCCGGTCAGTAAATTTGAATTTTAGACCTCTAGAGACGTATCTGTGATTACTTAATTTATTGCCTCGGTGATGATGATGATCACATATACCAGAAGTCAAAATAGAAGGCAGAGAAAACAGATCATCTTAAGATTTATTTAAGGAAAATAAATTTAACCTGCTGTTAAATCTTTACTCTTTTCAGTATTTCCAATGCTTGTTTGGACGAAGGAATGTAAAAACTTACGCGGTTTTCGCAAGCACCATAGCAGCTTTTGAGTTTATAGGGCGAAAGTCCTTTTTCTTATAAACTTATCAAAGACGGCTTTATACAACTAGAAGAGACTTAAACTATCGTAAGAAATCGGATGAAAACATAAGATAAGGGTGCCTTATAAACTTTTGTTTTTACTTTTGGGTGATATGACACTTATTTGCAGGACGGAATGGTATTCGTTGGTCTAAATATATATGTGTAAATGTATTTTAAAAAGCTAATATCATATTGTCATTTCATCAAAAACGATAAGTTTGTTTGCTGCAAATTAAGTTCAAAATAATCATCTTCGCAAATTTTAAAGTTAAAATAACAATCAAGGTATCCTCTCCAGAGCATCTCTCAAAAAACCTAAACAGGCTAAATAAGCACTAAAGTGCAACAGGAATGGCATATTCTTTAAAGAAAGCAATTTTCACAACACTTAAACTTGTGCCTACTGTCCTTTTGAGCACTTTATTATAAAATTTTCACAGCATAAAAGTTACAAGCATATAGGTTGCTACTGTTTACTAAGATAACATACTACCAACTGCAGTCCAATGACTAGATGCAGCAATTCCAAAAATTTCATTGAAAGAGATTTTACGTTATGTATGAGGATACACTCACTTGATTGAGAACTAGTATAAAGGACAGTGGAACACAAAAATTGATATGAGATAAATCCAAATACTTGCCATTGAGAGCTTATGCTCACACAGGGCAAAACTGTCAAGATTCTTACTTGAAATCTGCTCATGCATGACATGCAAAGGCCACCTTTGCATACAGAAACGAAAACGTGTATGCTGTATGCTCTTTACCTAAAGTAGAAGAGGAAAGCTTATCGCTATTATCCCATATATGTTTCCCTGCAAGGAAAGTAAACCAAACTTATCCAGCCGTAGAAGAGAAGAAAACCAACAAATATATTAGCTTTGTGAACACCGAATCGCCAATAATCCTATTAGAATACCAGGAAGTAGAAGCAAAATCTTTTCACACACGTAACTACCACGGGCATGTGATCTCCAAAAAGGATAACACACAGTTAAATCCATATTAATAATTAAGTTATGTTACATCCTTTTCATATAATTTTACTCCCCCCATCCCATTCCGGCACTCAGTCATACTGGTCATACTCAGTACAAACGAAAAACATCCAAGCATCGCGCAACAGGACTAACAATTTATTACAAAACCTCTAATCCACCTACACAAAGTGGGAGGACACATTGAAAAGGACCCCTAAGCACAAAAAGCAACAAAATCTCGGTGTACAAGTATTCGTATCTCGTATTCGGTATACAAAGTATGTCGTGCGTTGTTAGCCTGATGATAAGGCTCATTCATAGTTAAGCATTCTTAACAAAGAATGGGCTGGAAGTTTAGGAATCTGGTTTGGTTGTTACTCAGTCGTAGTATCTAGTCCTTGTTGCCGTCATGTTATACTTGTAAAGGTGTTTACCCACAAAGGGGGAAACAACTTAAACAGGTACAAGATACGAAAAATATTATGTTTGCAAGCCAGTTTGGTAAACGGTATCCTTTTTTGGTAAAGTGGAAAGGGTGATGGGTGAGTTTGAAATCACAAACCACGATACAAATAGTTGCCCCTTTAGTTAGTCTACTGGGCTGATTGCTACGGTACCCTTTTTAATCATCGGCCATCAGACATGCGGGTGTTGGTGAGGTAAGACGCACATGGTAAATTAGGCTACATACACTATTATGGTTGACTGCCTGCCAACCGAACCGTTGTTAAATGCGATTTGATTAGAGTCCTTGTGGACTGAGGTGGTGGTTTTAACTCCTGAAACTGTAGCAGAGTTGTCAAAAATGATCCATCCGCTGTCGCAACCAATTCGGTGTACTTTGTTAACCATGAAGTACACCCATAGGTGTAGAAACGTGTGTATATGTGTCAATGAGTGCGTATCGACGGCTTAGTAACCTACATATTATGATGTGGTATCAAAACCGCAACAGGACATGCTGTGACGGCTTGTCGCACGATTTAATGGTGAGATTTGGGGCATGAGAAAGAGTCAACCGCTCAAGTGTACATTATTTGTAGCTGATGGCAAGATTAACGTGTACATGAGTACAACAAATCTTTGTGCTTTGAATTTAATTTGCACACACTGGCACATATGGGTGGTGGTAATTTCTTATGCGTGACTTAGTATGCATTAACCAACTTTCAAAAGGATGATAAGAGCTAAAGTTATTCTACTTTTTAATCAAATTATCTAAATATTGATCTAAGGCACTTATCGGTTGATCAACAGATGTAAATTAGAAAAACACTTGGAGCCGGTCTTGGATTAAAAAGATCTGAGTAGTGATTGCAACTTAGTACAATTGGTCAAAGCTATTCATACAAAAGTTTAACCATATTCTCCGACTATTTTATTGTCTTTGTCCGCCAGAAGAATTATTAGTCCTTCGGTTCCAAGTACATTTCATTGGCTAGCTCCCCGAACCTAGATTTTTTTTTTTTTTTGTAGTAAAAGTAGGCCAACAAATCCTGAGTCATGATAGTCTTATGACCATGATTGTAGAACAGACAATCCCAAATTTGATGAATGCTTACACATAATGTGTTAGTTAGTATTATGAAAGTAAAAACTTTCAGAGGACATTTTAGAGGTTTATGGATTTATGAGCATTGTTTAGCAGAGCAATTGCGAGTGAATGTTTTGTCGTAGACACGCTGTGCTTCACATATATGCCAAATTGATGATAACAGTTCAGCAGGTATTTGGGCAAAGATATGCGACTTCATAAACTTACATATTCAAAGCCCGTGTTGATAAAAGAAGCTGTTGGTAAAAGAAACTTGCGCACAAAGTATAAGACATCTGTCGGAGAAATTCAAATTATTCGTTTCATTTCTAGATTATATGGTATAATGAGCTCATCAAAGTGTTTATCATCAATATAATGACAAAAGACTAGCCCAACCCGCATCTCTCGCTGACTGCAGCCTTTGTGGTGTTATACAATGGAGACATAAGAAAAGCATTAAATCATTACCTTAAAACCAACTACTCGCATTCAAGCGAAACGTATGTTATTGACAATATTGGCAGTAATGGACTTTTAGAACGTGAATCACCTTCTAAGCCCAAACTGTTGAACACTCTTATATCGGGTTAGATGACCACCATATCTCCGGATTTAACAAGGCTTGTCTACTAAAAGCATTCTTTCATCCTTTTTTTGGAAAACTGATTAGTTTTGTACTGAATTTAAAAAAAAAAAAAAACGCAAAGACTGCCTTTACATCTGCAGAAATCTACCAAAAACCAAACCGATCAACTACGTTATCCCCGTCTGAATATCACACTGAAGAACCAACTCCCGAAAGGTGCAAAAGCGACTATTAGCTTAAAATATGAGGTAACAGCTATCTTTGAGATCATTTTTAGAGCTTAAAATAATGGATTTGCAGATATTTGTTTGTATTGGTAAAAGGACGAAAGTCTCAGCACATAGCTTTTAGTAGATACACTGCCTGGCAACAGATGGATTAGAGCATCGCGAATTAACCTAGATAAGACCATGTTCGATCATTCATGCACACGACCGCTTTCCAACGCAACAAAAGCATTGTTCTAGTCACCACAGATGACATAACCGTGCAAAAAAGGATGCAGTTGCGTTTCTGTTGTCAAAATGTGTAGACAAAGGACACTGAAAAAATTCATATCTATTAATTAAATTATTACAGAAGACTTTCGCTTCATAAAGGGATTGCAATTTTTGGAGAAAGATGAAGAAATCGCTACTATAACCGAAGAAATAACAATATTTCAACTTTTAAATGCAGTAGGAGATGTAACTGATCAGGATTCTGGACTCGAGGAGACTGTTTCTCTAGATAATTTGCCAACTTTAAGAATTTCAACTTTTGGAGAAATTAGAATCAAGACTCCCACATCTGAAGAAGATATATAATGGGATGATTCGGATGATAATTTACCGTTGAGTGCACTTTCAGCTAAATTTTTAGCAAGCAAGAATAAACAAGAAAGGAAGTAAAAAAAAAAAAAAAGCTATACAGTGACAACTTTTTTTGAGTCTTGAAAGTTCTTAGTAAATTCTTTAATGACGACGTAGCAGAACTCATTTTGTTCGAAACTAATAAAAATGTATAAAAGAAAAATCCGTCCGGGAACACTGGTAAGCATGAAATAATTATCATTGCAGTTCTAATTCTCAGCGGATATGTGCGAGTGTCGAGGCGAAGACTTTATTGGAAACATTGCAAAGATCCACGCTTTTTGAGTTTATTTTTTCAAATTGGCACGGGGACAAGTTTGCAAAAATAGATCCTTGGAGAATGCCTCTATTAAGGAAAATCATTCAGTTGATTGGTTGTAAATAATATATACCTATATGCTAAACTTATACGATATGGACATAAGTTGTGGGTTGGTACAACAACTTTGGGCTATATAAACAGTTTGGAGCCATATTAAGGGGCATCTACAAACATTAGTAAGGAGTACGCATACTCCGGTGTTGGTGCAGGAGTGGTGCTGAAATATGCCTCATAAGTGGCCTGATTTAAAGTTCCACTGGTTTTTTGACAACTTGTTTAGTTCCATCGTTTTGGTCAAAAAGTAAGAATCGGTTAAAGGGAATTTTTCTTACAAGCACAGACGACTAAAAAAAGAAAACCCGAGGCAGCTATGACTACGCGAAAATCGACAGTCAAAACTGCTATCAAATGAAATGATAACAACATGGTCTGCCTTTTATCCAATTTTGCGGGAATTGCACTTATTCATTCGGTTAAGCGCTATACATAGAAGGAAAGAAAGCAACATACCAGTAGAACAGCATCATCTGATTTAAATACTATACATGTACAATGCGAATATGGGGAGAGCCGATCGTTCAGATCAAAACATAAGCCATGACATGACACTTCAGAATTCTTGACATCTTTCCCGCCAACAAGGCGAACCCTTGATCAGCTAAGCTTTAAAAGTGCTGTTGCCACAACATCACTAGAACAAAATCGGAAACAACCGAGCGACGTATCAAAAAGGCCGCCCAAATTACGTGATTGGAGCAGAAATACTATGACAATCTGGACCATTTTGTAATGCCGCAAGAAAAATAAAACCGTTGTAGATACAAGCAACGAAGATGATGCACGCAGTGGACGTCCGAAAGAGGCTATTTCAGATGAAAACATCAAAAAAGTTCATTTACGAATGACCGTAAAGTGAAGTTGACCGATATAGTTGAGGCTCTGAAGATATCAAATGAGCGTGTTGGATATATCATACACGAATATTTGGACATGCGAAAGCTCTGTTCAAAGTGGGTGCCGCATTTGCTCACAGTCGACCAAAAATAACAACGTGTTGATGATTCAGAGGAGTGTTTAAAGCTGTTCAACCGCAATAAAGCCGAATGTGGTATGTGATAATTAATGAAACTTGGCTCCATCACTTCACACCAGAATCAAGTCGGCAGTCAGCTGAGTGGCGAGCAGGCGACGAACCTCGTCCAAAACGTCCAAAAACTCAACCAGCCGACTGTTGCTGGTTGCAAGGTTATGGCATCCGTATTTTGGGATACACATGAAATAATTTTCATCGACTATCTCCAAAAGGGGCAGGCTATCAACAGCAACTATTACATTGCGTTGTTGGAGCGTTTGAAGGACGAAATCGCAGAAATACAGCCGCATTTGAAGAAAGGAAAGTGCTGTTTCATCAAGACAATGCACCGTGTCACAAGTCGATGAAAACGATGGCAAAATTGAATGAATTCGGCTACGAATTGCTTCCCCACCCACCGAATTCTCCAGATTTGGTCCCTAGCGACTGTTTCCTGTTCGCAGACTTAAAAAGAAGTAATCGCCGAAACAGGGGCCTATTTTGAGACTTAACCGAAATCGTACTACAAAACTGGTATCGAAAGATTAAAAAATCGTTTCAATCAGTGTATCGCCCTCGAAGGCAACTATATTGATAAATAAAGTAGAATTTTGCAAAACGGCGCGGACTTTTCAGCCCATGTGTTAAGTATTGTTACAAATTTCACTGAAGTACCCGTAATTCTCTGTATAAATGTTGATACTAATTCCTCAAAAGGTTCTTAAAAATAGCAGCATTTTGTTTTTTTGTTTTCTATTTTTTTATAATTTTGTTTTAGACAAAAAATTAAAATATTTATCCTAATGTACTTTCTCTTTTTTTCAGGTAAGCTTGGAATTTATATTCAAGATCTTGCTCATCCTCTGCATTATGGTTTTTCTCATCAATATCCAATATAGACGTTAATAACCTCATACTTAAGTATACATAATAAGGTTCAGTTAGGTAAGTGAAAGAGGGGTTTGCATTAGATGCGCCCTAATTTGTGTTCTTCTATAACAGACCTGGTATCAATGAAAATTTTACATACTAGTTATAAAATACGATAATTTCAGTATGGGCTTTGAAATAAATATGAACACAACATAAAAACAACAGTGCAACTCTTTATTACAACTGACCCTTGAAAAAAAACATGTCAAAGCTAAACTATTCAAAACTGACCTTATTTGATTCCTGGCTACGAATAGTTTTCTCGAATGCTTTTTGCCTTATGGAATTGAGGTTTCTAGATTCATCAAAAAATAAATTTTGCTCAAGGTACTCGCGGACTTTATCAATGACTTTCTTGCCACACCAAACAACAGCATACTTGGGCTGTTGTTGATAGATTGTTGAGACCGAATTCAACCTTTTTCAAATGGACTGACCAATCACCAGGATTAAGTTCACTCTCTTTAGACAACATCGGTACTAGTGTCCTATTAATATGTTCCATGTGACCGTTTGACTGTGGCGAACTTGTTGCTACTTTTATATGTTGAATATCACAGCTGTTACAGAAGTTCGTAAAATTCTTAGACGGCGAAACAGCTCCCTCTGTCGGAAATCAAACGTGTAGGTTTGCTATAGGCTGAGAAATAAGATTCGAGACACTTCACTGTTTCAGCGGTACTTGTGCGTTTCACTGCGTTTAGTTTTGCGAATTTAGAAAAACCATCGACTACTTAGAAAACGTATCTAAAGTTTCGCCCTGAAGGTGGTAATGGGATGAAGATGGTAAATATGAATGGTTTCAAAAGGTTTATCGCCTTTCAGAATGTTATGCAAAACACCTTCCTTTTTACCCGAAACTGAAGAAAACTGCATGCATTTAAGGCAACTATTAACGTAGTTTTGTATTTTTGCCTTCATGAAAGGAAACCATTAAGTTTTTTTCAAAAAATCATAGCACTTCTTTACACCTGCATGACAAAGGGCGTCATGATTAGAATGGACAACATTCCCGTCCAACAACGTTGGAACATAAAACAAAACTTTTTGATTGAGCTTCCGATATACTAAACGATTTATCAATTCATAGAGAGAACTTTCTTTCTGCTCTAACATATCTACCAATTTTCTTATTACAAGATCTTTCTGTTGGGACGCAGCCAACAGATGATAAGTATGATATGACATCTACTTAGAGCATCTACATGTGTCATTCTCTTATCATCTCTATGCTCTATGACATAATCGTAGTCCTGCAATTCTAAGGCCCAACGAGAGATCCTAGGATTTATAAGCTTTTTGTTAAGTGTGAGCGTTAATGACTTACAATCTGACTTAATGATTTAAATCTTAAAACGTCTCAATGCATAAATTATCGCCAAGGTTTCCAACTGGTTAGAATGGTATTTGAATTCCGGAGCTGTTGCGCGTTATGAGAAAAAGAAAACAGGGTGGAAACGTTAATCTGGTGGCGTTGCATCAAAACTGTTCCAAATTACAAATTGCTGGCGTCACAATGCAGCTCAGTCTCTGCTTTGGGATTATAAATGGTGAGTAATGGGGCATTAACTAACTTCTTCTGTAAAGTCTCGAAAACATGCAATTTTTTCTCACCAAAAACGAAATAAGCATCCTTTTTTAATAGATCATATAAAGGTTTTGCCAAAAAAGAAAAATCTTTAATAAATTTCCGGAAATATGAACGCAGTCCTAAGAGCGAATGCACTCTTTTGACATTTGTATGTAAGGGAAATTCGGACAGCTTTCAAGCCAATAACATAAGGACCTATACTATTACTCGAAACTTCATACCCTAAATAGGTTATTTTTTGAAACATAAACAAACATTTATCATAACGCAATTGTAACTCTTGTTCCACAACTATAGCCATAACTTTTTCCAAAATAACTAAATGTTCGTCTTTCGTTTCAGTAGCTATGAGTAAATCATCAATATATACGAGTAATTTTGGGAAATTAATAAGATCCTTAAAAATAGAATTAATAAATCGTTGAAAAATGGAAGGGGCGTTTTTCAACCAGAATGGCATACGTAAATATTCAAATTGTCCCAGAGGTGTGATAAAAGAAGTGTATTTAATTGAGCCCTCGGATATTTTTACGTGATGAAAACCACTTTTAAGATTTATAAGAGAAAAATTATTTTTACCCCTCAATCGATCCAAGTGATCCTCAATTAGTTGTAGCGGAAAATTGTTCCTAACTGTGACTTTATTAAGTTGCCGAAAATCTGCACAAAGACACAATTCACCGATTTTTTTCCTTGCTAAAACTATCGGAGACGCCAAAGGGGAATTGCTCTCGCAGATAATTTTGTTTTGAAGTAACTCATGTAAGATTTTCTGCAACTCCAACTTATGCATGTAAGGCAATCGTCTTGGTGTACAATTAAAAATACTCTCCGGATCTGTTAAAGTAATTTGCATTTCATAATCGCAAGATTGGTATGAACACTTGTTGTTGTACTCCCGATGACTAAACTTTCAACTTTATCTTTTTCTTCCCAGGTTAAACTTGCAAACATGCAAACATAATTCAATTAAATTAATTTTAACTTCGATTTTACAATGCACTTTTCCAAAAATAACTAATCTACTATTGTTAAAGCTCACATAGTCTTCCATGGCCGGCTCGATTGATGTCATCAGATAGGATGGTATATACTTCTGCTGCACAAAGCTTATTGGACTTTTTGTGTCGATCATACTGGCTGCTCCGGAGTCGTTGTGAAGAAATTCATAATTGAAGAAACCGTTGAAATTGCGTAGAAATGTTTCTTGATTCTCCATTGATAATTCTGGATCTTGAAGAAACTATTTGTTTCAAAGTTCGTTGAGTGCAGTCTTTAACATGATGGTTTCTTTGCCCACAATGATAACAATGTAAGATTATTCAACTCAATTAATCTTAACTGAAGTCGTCTAATTTCTTCTTTTTTTGTCACGAGGTCGCGCAAATTTTCCAATTGCTTTGAACCGATGCTATTTTCATCTTCTCTTTCTGATCTACTCATATTCGAATCCGAGTTCAAACTTTCAATCACATTAACTGGAAAAAATTCATCCAATTGGGCTTTATTAAATTTTTCAACAGCTTTTTCCAGTCGCACATTTAACGTGTTCTTTGCACCACTTTTAGGCAATCCTAATTCGGCCAATTTGTCTTTTAATTGGGACACTGTTGCAATTATAAAAAAACTCTTTCACAGTTGCCATATTAGTTTACACATATAACACAATAAAATAATCGAAAACTCAATATAAACTTTTTCTTAATATACGGACTTTGAGCTAACTAATCTCACTTCTGATTTATTTGTAGGGGCTTTAAAATAAATATAAACACAACATAAAAACAACAATGTTAAAACAACAGTGCGATATCTCGCTCACAAACTCTTTATTACAACTGACCCTTGGAAAAGCATGACAAAGCTTTTATGCTTTGAAATACATTTACATCATAAAATAATGCTGTCTCAACGAAGCATAATCATTCGATTATTAAACTTTTTGCTAAATGAAGAGAGAATAACCGATCATGAAATTGTATTTTTTCAATAATATGCAATTAAGTGTGAACCTTACATTTCAAAATCCACCACGGAACTGCTAGACCCAATTTTCCATGACTTTTTGCATTATTAAGTCGATATTCCAGACTACAAGTCGTCTTAAGCTAATACCTTGGTCTCATAAACCTAAGTCTTTAGTCCCAAAAATAAAAAAGCAGTCTTAAAATGTTATAAATTGCACGAGCTAGGCGGCCAGTTAACAGGACCGTTGTATGGCGTGTGCCATACTTCTCCAAGTCTTCTAATACCATTTATTCAAAAAAAAAAATAATAATAATAAATGGTTAGCATGGACCAGTAGCGGTCTACATTAAATCTAACTGACTCGGCCGCACCTTCTCGAAAGAAATACGGCCCAATAATACCTCTGGAATAAAAACCACACCAATAGAATTGCTTTGTTCGTTAAAGAAAATTCAAAAAATTTAACAATTTAACAAAACCATATAATAAAAATGTGCCACATCATTGAGAATGACTTTTCGTCGAAGATCTTTCATTCTTAATAGACTCATTGATATAAGTTCGATATACACGATGGTCGTTTGACTTTAGCTCTTGGTTCAACACGATCTTGTGCGGATGTATGTTATGTGTAGCCTAGACTTTTTCGAAAATACGTCACATGGACTTTTGAAAGATGGCCAGAGCTTGATTCCTGCTCGAAATCGATTGATTACGGTCTTCACATACCGACTAACCGTAAGTAGTATTATTATGCGGGATGTTCATAACGCGGGTATAAATTGAAGTTAACGTAGGCATGGAATTTTTGGATATTTTGTATTAGTTGCGGAAGCGTCTGTAATTACATAGTAGATCGTCCCTTCTTATTTTAGAGTATCCTTAATAAAAAAACCTTTTATAACAGTTTGACGCCCGCAGCTTGTTCGGCAAAGCGCAATCTGGAAGTCTAATTTTCGAACAGCTAGAGGCGTATATCGAAAACAATTATAATGTTAGCTTCCAAGTTGTCCATCGTCTGTGATTTAACAGCGTAGACTTCTGACTTCAAATATCCCAGAAAAAAAAAAACAATTACTCAACAGTGTTATATCACACATTTTTAGTGGCCAATTCACAGTTCTATAATGCAATAGATTGTAGTATGCTGTGTGGCATGCTAACCCGTTTTATTGAAATCACAGGTAGTCACAGGTAGTCACAGTTATTACAGATCTATAGTCTCGCTCTAATCGTGCTGCTTTACAATTCCCAGTTGGTGATATTCATCGTTTACTACCCAAAGGTAACTATGCCGAACGCTTCGATACTGGTGCTTTAGTATATTTAGTGGCTTTTATTGAAATTTTTGGAGTTGTCGGGGAAATGCTTAGTGACAACAAAAAAGCAATTAAATTCATTCCACGTTATATATTTACAATTGGCCATCCGTAACGACAAAGAATTAAACAAATTACCCTCTGGTGTAACCATTAGATAGGAAAGTATTCTTCCAAACATTAAACATTAAACACGGATACAAATTGTCCTCGCTATATGGTAAGACGTTCCATTTCCGAAGTCAGCAGATCTCCGTCTAGTCCTTTTGCTAAGTGTAGTTTATAAACTAAAAATACTTTTCATTCTCAGTATGTGTGTCAATGACAATTTACGTTGGAATGATCGATGTCGCCAAAAATGTTGCGAAATATCTAGGTTTCCTTAAGGGATGTAAGAAATATTTCACCCCCTCCGATCTGGTCACAATGTATAAGACGTTTATCTGACTAAAATTGGAGAACAATGCCCACATCTGATCAGGTGCTCCTAAGACCTCTTTGCACTTGCTATTATAGATAAGATCAAAAATCGTGCGGCAAACCTCAAAAGTGATGCCAATACGACACAGTTATTCGACACCATCGAACACCTGCATAACGTCTCCTTTAACATCTTGTTGTATCGCTATTCTCACCCCTCAAGCCCACCTTTGGACGTACTCCGAAATATTGTGATTCTTTCCCAAGCCGTAGAACTCGCTTATGGAATGCCCTGCCTGAGCTCTTTATTTCCTAGTCACTATACCTTGCAAAAAGTTAAAATCAACTCATATCGGTATCTCTCTCTTTTTCCTCCCTAACTTCCCTTCGCCTACGCTATGTTCAAACATCGTAAGGATAGGTACATAAAATACAGTGCGCTTTATTGCTGAGATCACTGTAGTCCGTCCTTTGAGTTCATAGATCAGTTTGCTATCAGCAGTCTGTTGTCAGTCATATGCATTTGCCCTTTCAACATCTACTGATAATGTAAGTAAAAACTATATTCACAGCTTTGCATTTGTCGTCGATTGTTTTTCCATTTGTGGTAATGTGGTCAATTATATATTGGTACGCTTGGGGATCTTAAAAATTGTCGGTATTCATTGCGGGTTATCCGGCAGTGCGAGAATACTTATATATTAGTCAGGACAAGTTAGTGGTTGCACTTTTTCGGTGTTGTTCCACGTTTCCTACGGACTTCTGGTCTGATGAGTCGAGATCCAGTTGATTTTGTGTCCAGGAAGCTAACATTAAAGGGGTCAATAATCCTATCGCCGTTTTCATTTATTATGTCTCAAAAGTCATATAGTCTTGTCGCATGTTTTAACGTGGTGTTGTCGTTGCGTACTCTCGCATTGAAATCTACCACCATCTACGATAGCAATACCTGTGTTAGGAATTGAGTTGGTGATTAAGAGTTTAGTCTAGAATCGCCCTTATCATCCTCCTGCTCGTAGTTTGACAGGACATAGTGCCAGACAATGCTCTTAAACCTCGCCGTCAATAACCTGCCAACATAAGTATATTAAAGTTTTATTCCATAGTCACGAGTGGTGTTCATTGGATTTTCAGAGTACAAAAAGAATCTCTTGCCAACTTCGGAGGTTTGGATGCTATATTTCCACTATCTACCATTATTTCGTATGTCCTATTTATACCGCATGAATTCACGTTCTAGTTGCAGAAAGTGTAGATGTTGGAGAGTCCAATCGTTCACAGTCCAATTTATATTCGATAACCAATGGTCGTTAACAAAGTATCTGTCCATGTATCTGAGATGTAAGTTGACGATTCGATGAAACATTCTACGATTGTGTCTTACAACTAGAGACTTTTCTCTTTGTTTTATAATGGCGCAGAAGACTTAACACTCGTTCTGTTCAAACTTTGCAATATCCAGGGGAAAAAAAAAAAAAACTCGAAGGACGCATTGAAGTAAGAATTTTTATGAGTGAAGTGTTCGTCTGCAGAGGCATTACCTTGTTTTTCTTTTACAAAACACTATGCCTTGGCCACCAATTCTTCCCTTAAGAAGCCCACTACCAGTAGGTTGCCATACCAAGAAAAATATTAATCTTTTGGGAAATTAGTAACACAAAAGCTGGTCTTCAAGTAGATTAAATAATAAATGAAATAAAATGAAAACCACACAGTAAGCGATATTGCGTGTTCACTTTCGACAGGCATTATGCCTTCCAGGGGACTGCACGTTATATGTATGATACTCGTATATGTATGTTATGTACATAAATACTATTCTCATGTTTAGACTTTCCCCAGAAGTCTTTTCTGTTTTTTTTTTAGCTTTTGCATAGACAAAAATGTGTCACTCACTGTTTGGATTCATATAAAAATCCCATTACCGGAACAAGGACTTCTGGCGAAAATCCAGTTCATTTTCATATTCACATATGTAATTGGTCACATGACCAACCAGCAAGAAAAAACGAGAAATAGATGTTCAGTAGCAACTCTCATTAAATAATTTCCATCCAATTTCTATGTCTCTTACAACATCCACTTTGCGCACCGATTATCTTTTGATTTCATTTAATTTTTTTTCCCCTTTTTGGTCAGTCTTGTCCTATCCGTATATTGGTCTCATTCACCATTTATTGCATTTCATTTCAACTCCATCGAAATTCAATTTAAATTCTGTTCGCTTGGTTATGGTCGAATGGAGAAGCAACTAACCGCTTCGATAAATTGTCATTCCTAATTTCAGCCTTTCCAATTTTGTATCTACACACACATAGATACTAATAGGCAATTTCAGGACCATTGCCAGAGAGGACATTCAAATTTCTCGATATAAAAATGTCGCTGATGCCATTTTCCACGAAGGATACTACCATTCCCTACATTCGCTTGTTTGTTTTGTTTGTGTATGGATGTGTGTATGTGTTAAACGGGATTCAAGCTCTTAATTGATTTGCCATCTAGCAGAGCAGAATGCCCTTCACTCATTCTGCGGATAACGGACGATGGGATGTTGAAAAAGGTTTAGGGACTTTGTACAGGTGATCCGCAATGAAAATTTTTTCCCTTGCCCACCCACACCAAAGTGACGGTCCTGACAGATGATGAAAGTCAACAGCTCGGCCTAGTTGGTAACTACATTTGATTTGTGGTAGAAATGCAAAAACCAGGACACGAAGAGTATGCGTTTCACTGTTTGATGTACCGACCTCGACTGCAAGCCAGAGTGACAGGTACACAGGACACACTACCGCGTGAGAATACGGCAATATACATTTGTGGTCGTGTGGTTTAGTGATGATAGCCTTGATTCTTAAGATTGAACTGAGTTTGGCTAAATTGTGGGTATAAGGCTAGTGGAATGCCTCAGGAATTTCAAGCGACACAGACATATGTACATACGGTATGCGGGTAATGATTTTCGATTGGGTGAACACCGAAAAGGTGTTTAGGAATTCGAAGGATCTTGTGAATTGGTGAAGCATGTGGGGTTGGGTTTATATTGGTGTTCTCTTTTCGACATTCTGGATACTCGGTTTAGGTATGATAAATGGGAATTAGAGGTAGATTTTGCTGCAGAAACATATTAAATTTTATGACTCCTGACGAGTTATCTTGAGAACGCGCTCCAAACAGAAACAATTCAAAATATCAGCGTAATGAGGATGAAGACTTAATTTGTTTTCCGGGTTGTTTTATGGATGAACGTATGGTACAAAGAGATATGTATGAACAAATATATATTAGAAAGAACGTTTATAACTTCACCTACATATGCTATAAAAGGGCTGTAAACGTAAAAGTCGTTAATAAAAATGTTGTTCAAGGGACATTAAATTTAACGTCATTTACGGCAAATAGAAAATAAAAAATGCAAAAAACTTTCCTTATTCGTTTGTTTGTCCTGAGCTTTAAAACGGAAATTAGGTATGCAACTGATAGGAGAGACTTCTTTGTTCCTCACTTTGTATGGGTTAACTTGAGCGTCAAAGGCTGAAGATAATTTTACGACTTAAAAGTTTAAACATTCGCTTAAATAGATATAGCAAATAAATTAAGTTCTTGATACCTTTATGAGTTATCATTAGGGTGGTTGATAAGGTATGAAGCCCATACACACTGAACTTTTTCTCACCACAATGATTCTGTTTTCTCTCGCATACCACCTCTATAATTATTATCAAACCGCCATGTTCTATAGAGACCAAATTATAAACGAAGCCTTCTGAAAGTACAAACGTATTTGTATTTAAAAAAGAAATAATTTTAATATAATTTTTTTTAAAACAAACTTTCTACAAAATATTGGCAAAGCCAAGCTTAAACGATTAAAGAAAATCAAACAATTTTGTAAAATGTAAATCATAAACCATAATAAATCGAATCCTTCTATCTATCTATCTATCTATCTATCTATCTATCTATCTTTCTCTCGCTTGGTAAGATTGTCGAGCTAGAAACCTATAAGATTTATCCCTTATTCAATGCATTCAAGTTCGATGGGTTTTCGCTTTGCGAAAAACAGAGATAAAGTTTGCTGAAGCTTCTCCTTCTTAGATGTGATGACTAAACGATTACTTCTTTTCTTATTCCCTGAAATCATTGAAGGGAACTCCCAAAATTCCAATTATGAAATATTTCGAATTAACTGAAGTCACAGTCACTTTTGCTGAATAATAAAATGATGTGGTTTTTCGAACAGAATTGTGCTGTGAATAGGGAACAGTGAAATAATACCAAAGCAAAAATGCTACTTCTCCGAAATCCTCTTTTGTATACTGCAGTGGTCTTCAAATACAACTATTCAATATTTTTCGCATATATTGAACAAATTCCTGGCTATTTTTAAATTTTCTCCAGAAATCAATTTTCCTTCACTTTACTTTCCTAAAAATACCATCTTCGGCACAAAGGTTTACTGGAGGTACAGATGTCCAATGGTTAAATTCAATTTATTACTCAAGATGATATTGGAGTTCTTGACGTGGTTATGTTAGGTGATTGCCCTGAACTCGGGTGAAGAGGTGTCATTATGAATTTCGCAAAATTGTTGAATTGTCAACATTGACTATAATCGTGATGACTTTTGGTGAGTAAAACTTTGGAGGTTAATAAAAATAGATTGATATATACTCGAACATGGTGTTGAAATTGTGAGAATTCATTACAAGGACGGTAGAAATATGGCGGAAACGTTTCGTTAACTAAGAACTTCTTTTTAATCATCATTAAGGCTAGTGATGAGAAAACTCTGAATCATATTTGTCCGGCAAGGTCAGCTGAAAATATCGCTAGCCGAGAGTGCATCTAAAAACCACGGTGTATTCATTTCAATACGGTCTAGGAACTGAATGTATTCGCAACCACATTGCACCATATTACCACAAGTATTAAAGCCAATACCGCACAATGCCGTACTTTCGCTAGTTGAAAATTATTGAAAATCTATGAACAAGACCATAATTTTTTCTAGAAAATAATTCTGAGTGATGAGGTTCATTTCCATTTAGCTAGGAACTAGGTTTGTTGACTAACTTTTATTTACCTAAAAAGTATGCTATGGACGCATACAATCTTTATTTTCAACTGGACGGTATCACATATCATACAGTTGATGAAGCAATGGCTACATTACGTGACTAATTTCTTGGATGTGTGAATTCTCGAAATGGAAACTTTATTTGGCAGTCGAGATAGTGCGATTTAACAGCATTAGACTTTTTCATTTGCAGCTATGTTAGAGACAAGATAGAAAAGTTAATGCTCCACCAACGATTCACTCACTAAAAGAAAGGATTACAGAAAATATTCGCGAAATACAGCCGCAATTATGCAAGGACGTAATCAAAAACTTCATCAAAAGAATATATATTTATGGACAGAGCAGAGGCAGATATATGTATATTATAACTCATTACTAACATGAGGATTTGTACTTAATACTTAAATATAAATATCACCACTTTTCATAAAAATGTTGCGTTTATCTATTGATATAAAATGGCACCTCTTGTTGGATTACCCAATAGTATGAGCTTCGTTTTTCAATGCCTATCACAAGGCTTTTGCCAAGAGGGCTCCTTTCGATTTAAAGGAATTTTTTTTGGCAAAAGTCACAACCTTACATTTCTCATCGTCTGTAATTCCCTACCCGTCGATTTGTCAATCAAATTTTCAGATACATTAAATGTCTTTCTGGTTCCCAAAACTTTCCCAAGGTTAGCATTGACAACAATTTTGAGTTGTAGCAGTTGAAAAGCTTACCTGCCTCGCAGCATATGTACATAAATTCAAAAATCGACATTTTAATCAAAACTATGATTTGAACATACAAGTTGCTTCTTGGAACTGTATAAAAAGGTCAAATATCTTGTCATTCAAAAAATGTTTTTGAATGCTGGAAGGGTAAAAAGCTAAGCTGTTAAGTAAAACAGGTGACCTGATTCACAACCACTTCTTAGAAAAATATTTTGTCCCCTATTAAGTTCTACATATTTTCAAAAGGTGGGCATGACTAAGAAGAGACTACTGTGAAAAAGAATCGAAATGTGGATGAATGATAAATATGAAAGAATGTTTAGAAAAGTTACCACAAAATGCCTCGTTTTCCACAACTGACTTTCCTATACGGAAAAAGAGTTCAAGTTACTTTCAAGGATTTTCATTTTCATGTTTCTGATTACCTTTTTCATTCCTAGTTCTTAAACGCTTAAAAAATTAGTCATTCTTCATTGCCTGGTGAAGCTTAATTGAAAAAATGTCTCTCGTCTATCTATCTTAACTTTTGGGCGCGTACAGCAGAATTTTTGCTTTTACGGTCCGACAAATATCTATAAGGTTGATACATATTTTTTCCTTTAATGTGGAGGTTACAGGTTAGATTTTTATTTGGAACAACTCCTTGGTACTTTACTTAATTAAAGAAACCTATTGTTGTACAAATAAAGGTAAATGAGCGTAAGTCTAGCTTTTTTTCTTTTCTTCTTTTAAAAGATGATACTAAGACAGTCTAATTCTTGTTAATTAATAGACCCTTCTTTGAGGGAGCAGTCATAGCAGCCTTCAAAAATTTTAAATGCGCACAGCATAACACACATATATATGTCCCCTTCAGAAGTAGCTTTGATTCGTCGATTTTAATATGCCAGCGGTAAGCTGGTTTTATTTATCTAATCGACGGTCTCTCAACAGATATTCTGACTGGGGGCATTCTAAGATGCATGGTAATAGCTATGAAGTTAAGCATGTAGAGTCCAGGTATTACGATGTAACTTACCTCATAAGCGACCGTAAATGCTGCTTTTTGGGTCAAAGCAGTGCCCCAATGGTCCACTTCTACTTATCGTAGAGGCCAATTTAATGCTGAAAACCCATATTCATGTAATTTTAAACTAATTATGATCCTGAGGCAAATTAATATCTAATGAAACTATTTCATATGCGTGATCGTGTTCTAACGCCTTAAGACTTGTAGATATGTTATATACATATTCATACACTCAGCGCCTGGAGAATAGTACGTAATATAAATAAACTACCCCACAAAATACTTCTTCAGAACTCGGTAGTTTCCGGTGGTAAGCAGTTTCATGTTTTCATGGTCATGAAATGACCAAAGGAAATGCAGGTGGGCATGTTGATGTTGAATATGAAGACTGTAATGGGAAAAAAACTGTTTTAGAACAATACACTCTAACTTTATTAAATTCGCATTTTACTAAGTAACAGGGGCGCTTGATTACATACAGCAGTGGAGGACACCATACCCAGATAAATTATCATCTATGCTGGGATAAAGCGTCGCAACGAGTAAAGAATTTTAAATAATCTTAGGCAAACCACGAGAAAGTCAGCACCGACATTTGATGACAGAATTTATCGTGAAGAAACCAAGAAATAACCAGCATAAGTCGAGAAAATAAACTGGGATGACCTCAATAAACAAAGACGTTAGCTCTATAATCTAAATTTTCGGCAAATGACCGAAAATACAATAAACCAAGAGGAAAAACTGAGTGTCTATGGTATGTATGTATTGTATATGGAACGAATTTAAAGAAAAATCTAAAAGAAGTACAAAAAAGCTATTCCGTGTTTCGGCTGAGTTGAAAAAAAAAAAAACGAACAAAGCGGTAAATAGAGTATGTATAATGGCAAGAGAGAAAATGTATTGGAAATAAGAAGACGCACCTTAACAACCTATAAGAAAGCGACAAACAATAAAAGAAAGACAACATCGAAGCACGAGCATACGAGTAGGAGCAATTATTTTTAAGACTACGTAGCAACGCAGAAGGAATTTCAATCACCAAAATATATTGAAGGGTAAAAGGGGCCATCTGCTAATGGCGAACAGTGAAAATCGCAATTAATGGAAGGAGTACTTTAAAGTGTTATTTTTCGAAGAATTTTCGTGTAGTACCATATCCTCGGTTGTCTTACACGAAAGGGAAATGTGGGACTTTACAGAAAATAGCGAAGCATAAAAAGATTAAATCGAAGGTATGTAGTCAGGCCGGAACTTTTATTTAAGTAAACTGCGATTTTGTTTTATACAATAAATAATGATTGGAATAAAAATTTGTTTATTCCACTTTATAACAAATTGTTACATTTTATGAAAGTAAAAAGGGTAATTTTTTAAGAGATTAGTTTTTAATTATCAAAAAAATATAGAAAAATTAAAGACTTGTATACAGTTTTACTTAAATTGATAAATCAATGCTTGCCATTTACCTTTTAGGAGCTATTTTATGTAAATGTTGACCACGACTACGTTTTAAGTGGTTCATATTTAGAGTCCCATTTGAATCACTTTTTAAAGCATATTGGCTGGTATCTCGCTAATAACACGTGTAATGTTGTCTTCCTTATCTGCAATTGACTCTGGTTTAGCATAGACGAGTGATTTGACGTATCTCAATAAAAAATAGTCTAAAGGCGTCCAATAACACGACCTAGCCGGCCAATTCACTGGTCCAAAACAAGAGTTAAATTACTCACCGTTATGCTGGAACCACATGTCGACCATATTAACAAAAAAAAAGTTCGAAACCATTGAACGATAACGGTTACCATAACCTTGTTTTCACAGTCATCTTTACAAAAATATGGGTGAATGATTCCGCCGGATCATATACCGCACAAAACAGTGCATCTTTCCGGGTGCATTTGCAGCTCTTTTATTACCTAAGGTTGCTCTTTAGACCAAATACGACAGTTTTATATATATCTGATATATATATGAATTTCGTCGTCGTTTACTTCATCCTCTCGCACTATTTGCATGAATAATTACGCGTTTCGCTGAGAATCTCGTCCAAACTGGGTTCACTAAAGATGTTGCTAAAGTGGCCGGCCTCATATTGTTCGTTCAACCGAGAGTGTCACTGCTCTGTACGAGGACGACGAGACAACGATGCACATAATTTGGGATCAGTAGATCTGCCTGCTGACCGTCAAGTGAGGTTAATTTACTCTCATGCTCTGTTAAACATGGTGAAAGAAGAGGATGAAAAAGTAATCCGTCCTTATTTTTTTAAGGATGCCGACAGCCACACCGTAACTGATGAGAGCTACAAACAGAATTTAAATGAGTTTTTTTTTTTTACCGCAAGTTACGGAATTGGGTTTCGAGTATTGTTGGTTCCAACTCAAGGAATGATGGAGACTTTGAATCACGAATTTTCAGGCCGTGCGGTCGACCAAATGACTTGATCTAAATTTTAAAATCTCGCATTTACCACAATAAACCACAAACCTTTCACGTCTTGTTTTATGTTTTGCGAGCAACAATTGAAAACGCCGTTTAACGAGTACAACTGTGCATTTTTCCAAATTAATGTCATCAATTTTACAGTTTCTGTAAAAGTTTTCGTGAAAACAGGAAGCAATTTTTCAATTCACATTATTACATTATTTTTACCCTATTTTATACAAGAGGATCCTAGACAGTCGACAACGCAATTCCACATTAAAAAGTTCCGTGAAGTTATTCAGAAAATTAAAAATACAAGTTTATTCATCTAAATATATATTGTCCCCTTCAAAGTAATCCCCATCGACTGCAACATACTTATTTCAGCGCTTGATCCAATCCTCGAAACATTTTTTATATTTGGTTTTCGGTATGTCCATCAGTGCTTCCTGCGATTTTTCCATTACTTCCTCTCGGCTGCTGAAACGCGTTGCCGGTAGTGATTTTTTAATTTATTTTTTAATCTATTTTCGATTAAATAGAAAGAAGTCACAGTGAGCCAAATCAGGTGAATTCGGTGGCTATTGGTTGGTATTTGTTGCATTTTTCGTCAAAAAATTACGAATAACGAATCCACGAGTTTTCTGCCCACAATTCTGGACTCTTTCGGTGAAATGCTTCACGCAAAAGTCTCATATCGCCTAAATAATAATCTTTGTTTACTTTCTGGCCTTCTGGAAAAAATTAACGATACACTACACCGTTGTAATCCATGAAAACCGTGAGCATTACCTTATTTTTAGACTGAAAACGACGTGGTTTTTTTGGTCTTGGCTCATTTGGTGAACGCCATTCACTTGCCTGATGTCTGATATGCGTATCGTACTCATAAATCCATGTTTCGTCTCCAGTAATGATCCTTTTGATGAATGTGGGATCGGATTCAGCCTCGCAAATCATCTTTTTTGCGACGTCAACACGGCCTCTTTTTTGCTTGAAATTGAGGTCTTTTGGCACCAACTTTGCTGCTACACGACGGAAACCCAAATCATTAACCAAACCAAGACCAAAATGTCTTGAACGGATCCATACGCAATGTTCAAGTCCTCCTCTTTCTCTCTCAACTTTGCTGCTACACGACGGAAATCTAAATCATTAACCAAAATGTCTTAGATGGATCCATAGGCAGTATTCAAGACCTTCGCTATCTCTCTGATGGTTAATTTACGGTTATTGACAAACGTTTCTTTTACTTCGTTAATGTTTTCGTCGGTTTTCGATGTCGATGATCTGCCACTCCCTTCGTCTTTTTCGATTGCCTCACGACCACTTTTGAACCACTCGTGCCATTGGTAAACGACCGTTTTCTTTAGAGAATCGTTGCCGAAACACAGTTGATATAATTAAACTCTATGATAGTAGATGTGGCTTAAGCAAGGATTAGTCAGCATTAGTAAAGATTCATCAGCCTTTCAGCCCCCTCTTGGTAGTTGCATTGAAGATAATGGGTTATGAAAAGTCTTAGTAAACCCGAATATATGCGTTTCCGTTTCTCTAAATCAGTAATCTCAACTTCTCGCATCAATTTGGGAGGACTTATCTCACGTATAGGAGTAAGGTTATGTACGACAGTCGTTTGTTCAACTTTTCATTACAATGAGTGCTCCGACATCAAGTTCCACATTTCTATTTTTTGACAGATTATAACTTATGTTTCCATTCTCACCTTGTAAATACCTTTTAAGGGGTTTCGTGATTTGGTCATAGTTACCACGATTTTAAATCTAGTAGCGAAAAAAAAGAAGCTCTTCCTAAATTGGCTAAAACGACTGATGTGTTGGGAAGGGCATAATAATCGCTAACCGTCTTGCAATTTAGTTTTCGAAAATCGATCACTAGACGCATTTTTTGTTTACGTTATTCATCAGTCCCTTTTTTATGAACAACCCACACAGGATTGTTTTATGGGGACCTCGAAGGTCGCATGATTCCATTTCTTAACAAACTCAGCTGCTGACATGGGATACGAATATCGGTTGTTTGAACGATAGCAACAACTCTTGTGTTAAAAAGGTAGGGAATTATTTGGGTCTGCAAAAACTTTAGAATTCCGAGTCAATAATTCTAAAAGTTGTTCATTTACATTCAAAGGAATATCTTTTTTCTGTATACAATTAACATCTGAAGAGTAATAGTACAATAATTTTTCCTTTCTTGAATTGTAAAATAAAATTCCTTTAGAAACATTTATATTGCTTTGTTTTCGTTAAGGAAATCAAATTCCATGATACCTACCATCAAATGTTTTGAGGGTGGAAAGAACAAAAAAAGGCATTTCTATTAAAAAATATTTACAACACACTTTTACGTAACCTGGCTTCTTGTATGAATAGATATAACAATAAAAGTTTCAGTATGATACCTTAAAGTAACTTGAAAGTACGTATATATTTTTAGATGCATCAGTGTCTAATAAGAGCTCTATTTCAGTAGAGGTAGGAGAGATTTTCCCCTAAAAAATTGATCATATCAGATGTTTCTTGATTTGCAAAGCAACCCATACTTAGTATGATTGTTTCATCATCATCTGACAACGCCTTATCGAGATGATAACCAAGCTCATCACTCTGAAACAGCGAATAATAATCGTACGCATGATTTCGGTCTCCTTCACTAATTGTCGGCCAGTAAATATTTTGGAAAAAGTGATTGACTCTCTGAATTTTTGGTTGCGTTTGTCTGCCAGAATCGTAATGTCTCTTAATTTGGTTGTTATTATTGTAAAATTTTGAAATTCTGTGAAATTGTTATGGAGATCCTAAGTTTTTGGATATTGCTTAAAATTTAGCTTTGATTTTGAAAAGCGGTCGGGTTTCTATAGTGCGAAGAACAAGAGTTTACTTCCATTGTGAAGTTAAGGGTCCTAATTGCCATCCACAATGTCCTAAACTCTTTTCCAATCACTATTTCTACTTCATCTAAACTTAACTACGTTTAAATAAAGATATCACTCTCCTGCAGGTCTGTGTTTTTACATCATATTGTCACAATCTATCGAATGCTTCCAACTCGCTATCGATGCAATTGATCAAACAATTAATTTATCTGTTCCTCTCGATCATTTCAATATACGATTTCAATATACCTCAACTGCACTGGTCTCAATCAAATGATGAATCTTTTTATATCGCAAACACTAATTCGAGTAAAGAACGCCTTTTCTTGGATGAGCTTACAGGCTGTAGCCTATGCCAATTTAGTGGGGTCTCCAACTATATGGGTAGGCATAACCATGACCCCATAAACTCCTCTGTCTCGATTTGTCACCTTTCACTATCTACCATTGATTACTTAAGCCCACGGCTTCTTATTTCTCTTTTCCACAACTCTCCTATCTAACCCACCCCATCTGCAGCTGCCTCTTCTTACTTAATGGTGCTCTCTCCATTTTCTACAGAGATTTATTCAATTCTATTTTACTCTATGCTCCCTGTTCGCACAATAAAACACTTTCTACGAGCTCCCCGTGGTATAATCGTAGACTTTGCTATTTACGTAACAAGAGAAACAAATTATGGGCAGTTTTCTTTCTATTTAATTCTTTTCCTAACTTTTCTAACTATCTCGGGTCATACCTTGAATTCGCCCAGCTTTGTAACGTTCTCTAACAGCGCACAATCAAATCTTATTAATGATCCTAAGTCTACTTAAATAACTTGCCATGTTATTTCTCAAAGTTTTGATCATACAGTAATAGAAAATATGTTACAGCAACCAAATGACCAAGACACTTATAACCGTCCCATAGCTAAACTTTCACATATACAATAGTATACCCAAACTCCTCGAAAGCATTTTGTACGAAGCCTTAAGCTTCCAGTGCAAATCTTTTATTTCCCCTATTCAAAACGGCTTTCTAAAAGGTAGATAAACTTTCGCTTACGCCGTGGAATTCGTATTCTCCGCCTCTCAGCCTTACTGATTTCAGTAAGGCTTTTGATAAGATATCTCATAAACTAATCCTATTAAAATTTTCTCTCCTGATCTTTGAACCCATCTTGCTAAAGTGGATATCATATTACCTGGATAATCGTTTTTATAGTATTCGTTTCAGGTTTTTCCTATCTGTCAATTTCTTGGCGACATCAGGTGTTCCACATGGTAGGCACTTAGGTCCACTTCTCTTCATTAGTCCATATGCGACAGGGAGTTTAATTTCCGCTCGCACCTTGATGAGATAATTACTTAAGCAAACTCATCACTTGGCTTCGTTAAAAGCTGGTCTAAAGAGTTCCGCAATCTGTACATGACCAGACCGCCCCCTTCCCGAGTACGCTAGTCAAGCGTAGTGTCCCTTTCAACGAGTTCATGTATCCCGAATTGGGAGCATCCAGCGTCGCTTTCTTCGATTTGCTCTTCTGAGTCTACCTTGAAAGGATATTCTAATCTTACCTGTTTATCGAGAGCGTTTCAAATTCATCATGCTGCGTAAGATACTCGTAAACTCCAACCTTTCCGTTTTCGATTTTAATTGCAGTACTTTTTTCCTCAAATTCGATATCGTTCAACATCCCTAGCTTTAAGCCCTAGCGATAGTCGTAGATTCTTAATTTTTGTTAATTTTAAATCCTAGCTTTTAAGTTAAAGATAAAATCAAATTTACAGTGCGGATAATTAAATGGGTTATAGTGGAATTACTAACTGAATGTTCCTGCCTGCTAGAGGAAGCATTTGCAAAAAGATAACGTGCCTGATTTGTTTTCAGTTCTTCTGATAGAGCAAGAGCAGAAGGCTGTGAAGAGCACAGGATGTCACACATAGGTTTTGATAACCCTAAAATAAAAACGCATCGTGGTGATATTTTTGGCTAAGCGAATCGATCAGGCTTCTATTTCCTTCGTGAAGCATTATAATCTTGTTTAAAAGCAAAATCAACTTTTTCTCCACCTCGTCATACAATTCTATAATCGACAACTTCGCCTGTGGCAGAGTGGACATTTCTTGCTTTATAAAATAGATAGATGTTTTATCCGCCTAAAATGTTAAATCTAACCGGGAAATAATTGTCTAAGATTTAAAGCATTAAATAAGTATGAAACCTAATCTGCAGGATCAGTGATCATATGTCTTATAATTGCACTGCCTAATAATGTTTCGAGATTCCCTCATGTCCTTCCAATAATTTATATGCGCCAGAAGCAGCTTGACGGCAAGAAAAATTTCTCACTTGTTTGCCACGAAATTTTGATAAAGATTTTACTAGGTCTAACGACTTGTCACAAGTTTTTTTCTGCTTCAATAGCCACTGGTTGAAAAACCTCAATAACGTAAGAAGTTACTAGTTGTCTAATTTTGTCGTCAGTTCATCAATTTATTGCAAAACGTTTGCTTTAAACAGGGGCGGTTATCACTGCACTTATTTGTTTGTTATTCATTTTGAGGTAATCAGAGGTATTAAACAAAAAAAATTAATTATAGAGGGCAAAGCAAAATTAAATTCAGTAAAAGAAGAGAGAGAGAAAAGGAATAAAAAGAACCGAAATAATAATAAACCTCTTGCCATATATGGTATGTTACACAAAGGGTGTAATTAATCGGAGGCGTATATCATGTATTACCCGAACAATGTTTTGCTCCAAAACGTCAATTGTTTCTGGTTGATTGATTGATTGATATTTTGATATTTTCTTTTGTTCTTGTTGGTGTGTGAATATCCAATAGCTTGAATTGGGTGCGAAATTTTTTAATAATTCGATAAATAGTACGTTTAGACAGCCGATGACGTCTACCGTAAATTTCACGAAGTTCTCCATAAGTTTCGCGAACACAGCTTCGATTTTGAAAATAAATCTCAACAATTTGAAATCATTGTTTTGGCGTCAATCTTTCCACAATGGAAAAGCAAACTACACTGAAAATAAATGAAGATTGACAGCTAAATGTGACAGCTGATTTGACACATGATCTATATTAAAAAGTCTGACACTACAAAAAAAAAAAATCCATTATGTCGAATTGGTTTTTTCTATTGATTGTGTTGAGTGAATACTTCCGCCGAATACCCTCCTTTTGTAGAAATCTTGCAATGCTTTTAAGCACAATTTTATATATCGTATATTTGTTTGATAAAAAATATCAAACACATTGATCTAGCTAGGTTTAGAAAAAACACAAGACGTTATTCAAAAGTATCTTCACTTTACAAACCATATGAAGTGCATGTTTTAAATATACATAGTTTGTAAAATGTATATACATGTGTATACAAGTACATGACTCAGCACTGATTTACAAAAATCAGATCTGGCGGTGCTTAATCAAACAATCCTCTGTGGAAGCGACACTCCAGATATTCAAATATGGGGTAAAAGAAAGAAACATTTAATTAACAAATTGTTCCTTTCTTAAAAAAATATCCCAAGCTATCAAAGTGCTGGGAAAAAATTCGAAGCCATAATATACTACAGGGTGACTGACTCGAACTGCAACTTTTTAAAATGCTATAATTTTTTTATTTTTGATAAATTTTATTATGCCAGAGCAAAAAATGTTGGAAAATACATCAATTTTCAAATTTTATTAGTAATTTTCAATATGTCCACCTTTGGCGCGAATAATGGCGTTGAGACGGCCGAAGAAAGCATCGCACGCTGCACGCAAGTGACTCTGCGGTATTTTGGCCCATTCCCGGCGAAGTGTTTGTTTGAGGTGGTCCAAACTTTGGTTTTTTTAGTGCCAACCTTCGCCTTCAAAACACCTTAGACAGAGGAATCCAACGAATTTGCATCCGGAGAATGTGCAATTCATTGTGTCGAAGAAATGAAGTGTAGAACATTGTTTTTTAACCAATCTTGGTTGACGCCCGCTTTGTGAGAGGGTGCCGAGTCTTGTTGAAATGTCCACGGTCTTCGACCGAAATAATTGTTTGCACAACGCTTCAATACTGTCTCTAAGATAGTTTCACTGTATACGATAGCATAAATTTTGACGCCACGGTCCAAAAATACGAGCGGATAGCGACCATCGGCGGTTATGGCGGCCGAAACCATCACCGTCGGTGCTGCCTGCTTTCTGGTGGCCGTCCGAAGGTGTAAATTTTCGAAGGACCTCTCTGGCAAGTAAACTTTGTCATTTTGTTTCTTGACATATAACAAATAGCGACTCATCAGAAAAAACCAAATTCGGCAACTCACCATTTTCGTGCAAGCGTAGCAACTCCTTCGCTCTTTCGATATTCGACTCTAACTTTTTTCTGTTGCGGTATAAGATCGTGTGTTTTTTGGAACTTCAATGGCTTGAGCCCAAGTTCATTTTTCAGTATGTGTTACATCCGTTCTATGTTGAGCTCAGGAGCCATTTTTCTTCCACTTCGACGCGAATTTCGCTCAATTCGAGCCTTCACTTTCCGAACCATTTCTGCCAATGTTGCTGTTTTTTTATGACCACCTTCATGGCGTTTTGCAACGCTGCGAGTATCACGGTAACGAGCTATGGTTCGAGACACAAATGATTTATTCACGTTGAGGTGCTGGAGGGCTCTAACGATAGCTACTTATGGTTTTTCAGCTAAATATAAAGCAATCACACAATCACGTTTGAATTCCATCGCGGATAGAAATTTTTTCAACACAACTGAAACGCAAATCTAAAGGCTTGTAAATAATAAAATTGTCTGGCATGTATCAAAATTTGGAAATTAAAGCAGTCGGAAGTTGGTTTCACTTCTGTCTTGCTCCTTTCAATGGTACTACCTTCCAGGACCTTCTCTAAACAAAGAGAGAAAATGAAAAACGAAAATCTTGGTTTGCAGAAGATACAACCATCACCGTTTAGGACAGTACAACATTGTAATATGTAAAGTGCGCTGGTGGTTATTAATCGTACTTTCACCATCCTCCGGTGTGATGACCTTATTGAGAGAAAACGCCAAAACTGAACAATTCTTATGCGCTATTGGTCCTGTATACATTATTGTTGTGTTGTTTCATGTTTACAAAAACACACAAGAGAGCATTCACTAAAACTTTTAACTACCCTATGGGATCAATTATGTCCCCATTTGTAAAGAGTCCAAAACAATTCAAGTGAAATAAACGTATGCGTGTGAAACAATGACAAAGCAAGCCAAGGCCGTCATTGTACTCATACTATGTACATGCATATATTAGATTCTCTTCCTTTTGTGCTGCTATTGTAGGCGTAGGGTGTCAATTTTTCCGACACATGTCTTTTCGTTAAAGCCTGAATGACTTTGAAAATACAGGTTCCAAACGAGAACACAAAAACCAGCAATCGAAGCACAGAATAGACGTCAATGTCGATTATTCAATTATTCATTGCTAAAAATCACTGACCTAAAAAATCACTCCACAAATCTATGCCATAAAACATTTCGAAATGCCGAAACATCGAAACAGCGAAACAACAAAACATCCTTTCAGTTGGTGTAGTTTTTCTTCATTTTTTTTTTTTCGATTCTTGAAAACACACAGGAAATGAAGAAAAAAAAAAATGAATACGAGTAGGCACTATCAGGACGAATTCAAGGGTGTGAGTATCTCAAATGGTGTGTGGGTAGGCATCAGACGATGTTTTCCGATGTGTTGCTCCTTCATAGTGGTTGTTAGTTTGGTGTTGTTGTTGCTCGTTCACGTTAGATATCGTAAAATGCAGTTCAATAGCCCATAAAATTTCCCCATACAGTTAGTTTTAGGTAACACCAGAATTTTTTTTTATTTTTTAGGTTTTTGCTTTTTCTGACTCTGAAAAAAGAATTGTCGTGTTAGAGAATTTCCGATTGACTGCAAGCCTTGAACTTCATCATACGTCGATTACAGTTGCATGGAATATCGTTGATGTTTTCCACTAGGCAATTGTAAAAAATTGGGGGATGCAGACCTAAATATTGGGAACAATACAAATTTTGTTGAATAAATGGAGGGCGTAGAACATGGTTTCGCAATATTTGCATATTTACTGACAGCTTACCGATTTACTGATTCTTATTCCTTGGAAAATTTATCATGCATTAAACATGCATCAAACTATTTGGTTAAGGTATATAAAATATGTGGTAAATTTTGTCTGTCCATCTGATTCCCAGGCATAGAAAAAATCACTTGATTCGCACAAAAATCTCCCATTATAAAACGTCCTCGGATAATCTGCTAGCAAAGGATCCAATAAACTCCATGTCGGTTTTTTTAAAAAAGAATTTTTAACTTAATAGGGAATGCAGACTTTAAAATGCCCTGTCATTTGTTAATTAGTTAGATTGAAAGAAATATTGATTGTTTACTCTATGGGTGGGATGCAATACGATTATTTAACGTGGTAAGTGTAATTTGATTTCCACTCTGCGCAACTACTACTACCATACATGATTTTTCTTGACCTAATAAAATAGAGGAAGGCCGCGGTCGGTTTTAGAGGCCATTACAGTAGCATTTGACCCATGGTCAGCCACTAGAAGCTAACAGACAAATGCATTCACGTCAGAAATTGTTAACGAATTGACAGATACTTTCAATTCGGATTTTTGATCTATATGGCCTGTTCCGTATGTCGATCAAAGACGAATTTACTTTTGTTCTCTTTAATTCAATTTCAATTCCATTGGCGTAGATATGTATGTTCATATTTCAATTTAGACCTTTATATATGTACTTATCTTTGTATTTAAGGAGTTGCAATAAGGGCAATATAATATTCGTTTTAATAATAATGCCATACACATACAGCACTTTCTCTTTCAAATACATTTAAGTCTGTTTCAGACACAGATACTTTTAAGTTCAACATAAGGTGTAAGTCTTCATATGACTTTTGCAATTTCGCGGGCAACGTACATTCGATTATCGATTTTTTTTATTTTATTTTATAATATAATACAGGTCGTATGGCCTGTTGGATTGTCATTTTGGTAAGCTTCTTCAGGATCTATACCTTCTTTAAGCAGTATTTGGTTTTAAGCGGTCAGTCAGGGAAGGCCACTGTTCTTTTCTCCGAAATGTTTTATTTATTAGGTGGGCAACTAAGTTATCGCGGTTTTTTTTTTTAATGAAAATGTAACTTTATTGTGAAAGGATGGTTACAAATGAATCATTCAAAGTATTGGCCATCGCTAGCTATAATTTTTCCCATCTTTCTGGCAGAGCTCAAATTCCGTTACGGTTAAAGTGTTTATCTTTTGAGGTTAGACAACGAATCAAGCCATTGTTTGATGTCTTCATATGAACGGAACTGCTGATCAGCCAGACCATGTGCCGTCGAACGGTGCAATATCTAAGGAATATGACGGGTGGGGTAGGACTTCTTATTTGAGCGTTTCCAGGTAGGTTTTAACGGGTTTGATAACGTAAGACCGAGCGCTGTCACGCTGTGGAATCATTTTTTCGTGCCTCTGCTAGTATTTTGGCCGTTTTTCGCGCAGTGCTCGTCTCAATCGCTTCTATTGAGATCGATACCGTTATCAATTGATAGTTTCGTTGAGTTTCAACAGTTCATAATAAATAACTCAGTCCCCATGACTTTCCTCTCTTTGAGTCGCTGCAATGAATCCATTTTTCATCATTTTCATCATCATCCTTCCTTTTTTTGCCGCTTCAGCAGTTGTTCACAGGCAAAATAACAAGGCTCAACGTCCTTTTAAATCATAAAGGACCCAATTTTCTTGTTTTTGAAACATTCCCAACGCTACAATCGCATGGAAATGACTTGGCTGGTTACTTCCAATGCTGAAGCAAGCTCTTCTTGTGTTTGGCAGAGATCCTCATCGAGCAATGCCTCCAATTCAGAGTCTTTGAAGGATTTAGGCCTTCCTTCACGTGGAAATTCATCAACATCAAAATCACTGTCTTTAAAGCGACGAAACGGCACGTTGTGTTACATAGAGCAACATCTCCGTAAACTTTTTGGAGCTCTTGATGCGCTTCAGATGAAAAAAAGATGAAAATCAACGCTTACCGAAAATGACGATTATTTTGCACAAAATCAGACATTTTCACACAACCAAAAGTATATGACTCCAAAACAAAATCACTAGTGTGGCAAAACGGTTTGTCTTTTATATGTCTTAGCTTGGTTCATGATGTTTTGGATATGCCAAAATCGACCAGCACTTACTGCTGGAGCCATCTATTGACAAACGGCAAGAACTAAGTTACACATCTAATATATACGGGAACGAATTCGTGTTGCTAATACTTACAGCACTAGGTTTTTCTTCTCTTTTTATCAACCGTTGAAATATATTATGCACCGTGTATAATTTCAGCAATTATTAGATATTTCTCCAATTCTACAGGCCACTCCATTTTGGATCACCTATTTAGTGAGGCCAAGTACTTTCTAATGTATATTTCTGTTGGCTTCTCTTTTGAACCTCAGTTGGAACTTGAGCTTCTATTGATTTTTCGACTAAATTCTCCGACGAACTTCACTGAATATGGAAGTACAAGCTTATTTGCTCAGCCTTAAATTTCCCAATAATTCGATTTACTAATGTATAGACATTCGCAGATGAGCGTAGGTCTTATAAAATTATGTTTTGTTGTAGCCTTTGACATCCCTCTATATTTTTAATTCATCGTCGAACATACGTAGATTTAAGCCGAAAGAACGACTAACGTATATCACAAGTTTATAAGTTTAAGCGGCATTTGAGATACCCACTCTGCCTTTATGAGCAACATCGCCAGATTGGTGGTTAACAACAGAGCCCATGTGTTTACATTTTTCGTGGTATTTAAATGTCAGGAGTTGTGTTTGCTGCTTCAGAAAAACAGCAATGCAGATATTCGGTTTTAGTTCGGCTAATTCGCAGCTCGTTATATACTTACGCCTTTCTGCTATTTTTAAGAGTTACGTGTAAAGTTTCTACGTCATTACCTATAAAACTTATCATCAGCGATAAGAAGATAAGATGTTCTGGATTCGCTGATGTGCTGCTTCCAATAACTACAATATTAAAAAGCAATGGACTTTGTATTAACGTTAACTTCTAACTCTCTAATTATTCCCATTATGAACTTAACTTTTATTTTAACATTATCGTACACATTGCGTATCATTCTTACATACGTCTCGGGTACAGTTCGAGATATTGACACCTTCTAAGAACGCTATCGTACGCTTTTTCCAAATCAATGAAGGCGATATACAGATACTTTGAAGCTTCGCGATATTTTTGTAAAACTATTCGTAGATTTTGAATCACGTAATGCTATACGAGTATGTTGATCTGCCAAGTCACAATGACTGTAACAAATTTTCGACCTCGAATGTTTAGAACTCTCAGGTATATTTTCATGGAATGTGACACTTACTCTTCACTGATTAGGCATTCGATCGCCTCTCATCTTTTTATTGGATAAAATCGCGAGTCCTTCTTGATTTCATCCACACTTCAGGGGCTATATTATACGGTTCGACTGCACGTTCCAGATTCATTCGTTTTACAGCTTCGCTTGCTTAAGACCATACGGGCTTTTACAGATGAATCTCAAGTTATTTTGTAAATGGGCTCCTTGATTCACTTACTTATAACTTGTATCTATTAAGTTTTTCTTATGTCTCACATTATAGGAATAACTTTATGAGATTATTTCATAATATGACAGAATACTGTTACAATAGGCTGTGTTTGAGGTATCGGCGATTAAAAAACTAGAGTTTTTAGTAAAGAGACTTCTTGAGGTATACGACCAGCATTATCGAAGGGAAGCTTTCTTAAAGTAATAAAAATTGTAAACTATACTAGCAGTCTTCATCTTCACAAAGTTGGCAAGAGCTGTCTTTCAAGGAAGACTGTCTTTCTTCCGCCTCAGGAAGAGTTGATTAGGACGTACTTAACTGAAACGAGCTATATATTATCCACGCTTCTTTCAAGCCTATAAAACTGCAAAGCCAAGACGGTAATCAACTCTGGAATAAGAAAAACAAGACCTTAAGTTCTTAAATGTCTGTGGTCGTGCCTATTTGAAAGCTTGCTAGTAAATTTTGACAACAAATCGATTTTTTTTTTTAATTTTTAGAGATAGGACGATGCATCAACATCCTTGCAGGTTTAATTGCATCATAATGTACATAAAATTGTGAATTCAAGTGATTGCTTGCTTCCTGGAGGTTTTTTTTTTTTTTCAAGAAAGATGGCTGACTGCAGCCATCTAATATCATAATTTAGAAAAGAAAAAAAAAAAAACACCAAACCTATGACGCATATGCACGTACTTTTTTCAATTTGCTATTCACTGATTTCGATTTTTAATTTCATAATCCCCAGAAGGTATACCCGTTTGCTAAAAATGCGCCTTCATTTATGTTATATTCCAAAAATAAAAAAACGCCATTCTTCTGATACGACAGCTATGTTATATAAAAAGTTAAAGCAAATGCAACAGTAAAAAAGCCAAAATACATAAAAAAGTAAAAACGAGAAATGAGGGGATAATTAAATTTTGCATATTTATCGAAAGTCATGACTAATACTGCGTTGGCTGCATCTAGCAGCTATAGTCCCGCAAAAAAAAACAACTTTCGCACCAAACCGACATTCTGTCACTTCAAACCATGGCGTGAGTGTAATTAATTGAAATTTTTTTCTCCATAATATTTATTTCGTATTCGTATCTTTCGTTAGTGTTGCTATTGCTGTCACGTGGTATTTCCTTCCTTCTTTCAGGGTGTCATTGTCATTCCCGACGATCATGACTAGAGCTGAATACTATGAATGCATGCGAGTATGAGTTTAAATTCTTAGGAAACCCCGGTTTAATGTGCCATCGTATGCCATTGTAACCGCATGATTTTTCAGCACGTTTTCAAGGATGCTGAAGAGATGCTGGTTCCAATTTTGTTGTTGGTTTAATTTTTCGAGATATACCACTCGGTCATAGCCTTCACATGGGGAGTTTTTGATGTTGAAAAATGATGTCTTAAATCTTCCCTTGGGCTCAGTCTTATTATTTTTATTTTTTTTTTTTTTTTACTTAGTTCACATTGCGTATCATTTTAAGGGATGATGATGGTAATGAAGGGGCGTGAAGGTAGGGTCCTGTTTGGGAGAGAAGAGAAAAATTGCAAAGCTTTTTCTTTTTGTTTGTATTTGTATTTGTTGCTGGCAACGATGGCAATAAAAGAGTTATTTGAGTGGAAAATTTTGCCAAAGCACTCCAACTGATTAAAGGACAACGAGCATAGAAACGTTCTCAAGTAGAAGACATTTTTGCAGAAGATGAAGTTAGTAAGGATGGCCAAAATTGGTAAAGATGAAAACTCATCCAAAATAGTAAATAAGGAATTTCGGTTTTTGGTTTTTCAGTTTTTTTTTTCTACACATTGGACGGCATTTAAGGAAAAATAAATTTCGCAAATACATAAGATCGATTTTTGTTTGAGCGCAAAATGAAAAGAAATTGAATTAGGATGAAACTTTAAGTGAGAGTGTCACAGGAAATACTGTCACGGTCGAATGCTTCGATATGAAGCGTAAAAACGTGTATCTTCAGAGAAATTTTCTCACCTGAATCGGAATCTGTGTGGAATTTTTTCTGTGGCGTTATACGGATACCAAAATTCAATCGAAATGTGGATCAATTTTCGGTTTGAAAACGTGGTAATAAATATATATAACATACATATATAATACTAAAAAAAAAAACACAAAAAATTAGCTGCTCCACTGACCTTTGGGATAATCTACAATATGATGAACTGGGTAGCACAACACGGTGTTTTTTTTTTTTTTAAACAAAATAAAACTAAGTTTCAGTATAATTAGTGTTTCAGGCAATATGCTTCAATTATCGTCTATCTGAGAGGTATTGTTTTCCACTAGATAGATATCGATTTTGCTGATGGGTGGCTATGCCATATGGTAGTACCAAATTAAACGAATTGAATTAAACTTTTAGTGTGCCTACTGAACTCTCTATTAGTTTATTGCAGTGGGGTAATGATGGCAAATAGGTTAACACAATTGCTTTGTTTTGAGTTAATTGAAAGTCAAAATGGAATGTGGCAATAACAGATGATGATGTGTGTTATTTGCCAGATGTTAGAAACAATCCAAAATCATACTCGAGATGAAAGTTCCAACGTATGAGGGTTTTTTAGAAGACCATTTTAAATAATAGAAAGTAGTGTAGCTCAACAATTTGATTGAAAGAACAACAATCCTCGGTTCAATATGAAGGTATGAATATAATAATATTAAAAAACAAATTGACATTTAGTTGTTGCAGCTAATATGATCTTTATGACATCCCTTATCCTTCATCGAAGGAAGAGTATTAAACCAAAAAACGAAGACGTTGTATTAACAGAGTTAGAAAACTATTTTTTTCGGTAAAACGAATCAGGAATGAATACGAGTGAATCTTCCGCTGTAGAACAGGAACAGCAGCGTGTTTGGTTCTTTAAAATTCTATATTAAAAGCATTACTAAACGGGGCAGTACCAAAAGAGTCGAATTTAATGCTTCTAAACCACAATGGTATGTTTATTTCGGTATAAGAAATATTTTATTTCAGTCTTGGCCCTCATCCGCCCAAAGTATAATGCCAACATCTAATTAGGTGTTACTAAGACCTCTATGCACTTGCATTCATACAGCATTCAAAATCTTGATGCCTATATCGGACAGAAATTTGCACCATCAAATACCGAAGTAGTATGTCCTGTCATATATCCTGCAAAACATTATTCAGTACATTCCGTACCCTTAAAATGTTTGTACGCAGAGCAGCGAAGGAAATTAAAGGAGAAAAAAAAGAAAGGTACCGATGCACATTGTTATTAAACATTTGCATATATAACGACCAGGAAATAGTGCTGGCCATTTCATAAACAAGTTGTATGGCTTAGGAACGAATCACAATATTTTAGAGTACGTGTATGTCCGAAAGTGGGTTTAAGGGTATACTGATATGCATTCGTAGAAAGATGGGTGTTACGATTGAAGGTTCGAAGGGGCGGAATGCTACCGGTGATTGCAATGGAGCACAGGTGGTGGAAATAGCGATAATACAAAGTCAGATAGGAGACATTACCTCGGTGTTCGATGGAATCAATTGCCTAAGTGGTCGGTTTTAAATACTATTTAGCAGGTGTAGAGATGTTTTTAGGCGCACCAGACCAGATGCCTTATATATTGAGGCCAGATCAGAGGGGGTGTAGTATTTCTTACATCGCTCGAAACATACCAAGAATGGAAAGTTTTTCGGCTTCAACTGCGCAAGTGCCATTCATGGATAATGGCTGGGTATTTGAATATCGCTTAATGGCAGCATTAAATTCAACTCTATTGATAATTCTCCAAATAGTTATGCTGTTAATAATAATGAGCTTAACATACAATGTTATTCCCGTTTTATAGCCGAAGGGCAGAGACACAATTCCAGGAACGAAGAAGAGGTACTGTCGTCAGCAAAGTAATGTATTGAATTAGAAATAGCAGACAAGAGATTATTGATGAAAAATAAAATGAGTGTAGGAGATAGAACGGAGCCCTTAGGCGCACCAGCATTTATTTTGTGAATATGAGAATTGAAATCATCCAAGACAACTTGAATTGAACGTTCCGAAAAGTAATTTGTAACCCACTGATGAATGGAGTCGTCGATTCCACATGCACAGTCTCGATAAAAGAGACTGATGTCAAACTCTGTTTAATGCCTTAGAAATATCAGGAGCAACTATCTTGCTTAACCTTTGAAAGAAGTGACGAAAGTGCAATGGGTCTGTAAGGGGAGAGAAAAGAAGATTCGCCTTTTTAGGCACAGGCTGCACAAATACTATTTTCCATCTGCTCGGAAAGAGTCCTAAATAAAATAATAAATAAATATAACTTGTCAATAAACACAGTAACTGAGAGCCCAAATATGGCTCGCATCTGGCCGATTTTTAATCTGGATCTTTTTAGATCTCATTTCTCAGTATCTTAAATTGAAAAAACAAAACTCAGTGAATTTAGTTTAAAGATCATAACGATAGTTATTCGGTTAAGTAATATTTGGACTGTCGCTAAAAAATGTATGTATTCCCCTTCTTATGTTCTTTACAATTGATTACAAATAGAAGTACGTTTGTCTAGATTTTGAAGATAGACGCAGCCTCTGTTTACTAACTGGTTCTAAAACCACCGGAGTAAATCTAATAATATTTCTTTTTTGTCTCAGAACCTGGCTAAAGCCATTGCTGAACCAAATTAAATCCAGACGGCATAACTATAGTCTGGATTTTTCTCTCTTAATCAATTAAGTCCTTAAGCTTTTGTTTTCAATTGTAAAAAATGTTTGAAGTTAAATTAGCTATAAATTATGGTGTATTACTTAAAAATAATATTAAAAAAATATTTCTGTTTTTTATAGACGTGAAGCATATTAATAAAATGTGAATATGTCTCAACAATAACAAAAAGTCTATTGCATCACCATATTATATCAAATCATACGAGAACATTGTTAAAATTGTCATGACAATTTTAACCCTGAATATTTTGGTCACATCGATCTACTTCTTGGTTGCAGTGAACCTGCATTTGTATCCGTGAACACTGTTATAATATTGTCAAACTAACACTCTTTTGGATCTTGAGCCGCCAACCAGAGAGAGATTGGTGCAAAACTAGGAAAACATAGTCACCGTAGCGTCCAGTAGGTATCGAAAAAGCCCAAGAAATGTCGATTCAAAGCCGATCAGCTGAATTCGGCATCGCCAGGGAGTCAATCCGACTTATGTTGCGGTTGGATATAGGCCGTATAAGATTGTGCTGATGCAAGAATTGAAGCCGGATGATCGTAGTTTGCTAATTGGGCGCTGGAAATGTTGACCGGAGATCCGGATTTTGGCCAACAAATCACACAAATGTTCGGCCAAGCATCAAAGATTAAATGGTTGGTGCGGTTTATATTGCCATTTACAGATTATGATTTCTAAAAATATCGATCATAGCTTACAATCGTCAATGCAAATTTTATTTAACACATAAATTTGTAGTGAATAGAAAATATACGTGGTACCTTCAAATTGGGGATATTTATCAGTACTCCCAGAACAGATGTACACATGCTGTTGAAAGCTATACACAGCCCAACTTTTAAGTTTAATAGAAGGCACAACAAAAATTTTATACGAATATTAATTCCACTTAATATATACGATCAATGTAAAGTGAAAAGAGAAAGGAGAAATGGTCTAATATGTAGTTGCCCTATAATCCCAATTGACTTTTTCCTTGACGACAAGACGCAGGTCCTGCCAAAAACTACTTTGCGCCAGATGGCTAAGAACACTTTGAGTCTTCGACTCCATTTTATTGTTCTCTTATTAAAACTTGAAGAGCACTACTACTGTCGTCAACTACTTTTTGTCAATAAACTAACGTCAAACTTTGAACAAGCTGCGTCGCTCACTTTATATTTAACAACCGCGTGAATTTGAATTAAAGCAAAAAAAAAAAATGATTTTCGTGTTATAACTTTGAAAGAGTGTTTGACTTCCTACAATCAAAATCCAAACGAGAACATGGATCTACTGCAACACACCGACAACCAAGCAGCAGCTGAACTTTTGGCCAGGAAGGTCATGGCGAAGTTTTTTTGGGATGTGGCGTAATCCACATCGATTACTTTCAAAACAGAAAAACAATTATCAGTAAATGAATCTTCTCAACAATGATTTGAATGAAAAACAAACAAATATTTGACGAAGAGCAAAGTGTTCTTCTGCCAGGGCACTGCACGTGTGCGAGTTGGGCTACAAACTGCCCCTTTTCTGCTATATCCTTCGGACTTAGCCTCGAGTGACTATTTACTGATTCTAAACCTGAAAAGTAGCTCGACAGAAGAAGACTCGGCTCCAACGATGAAATCATAGCAACTGCCTAACTTGAGTCCCTCTACAAATTTTATTATTTTTAAGGCATAGACAATTTGGAAAAACTTTGGACGAAGTATTTTGAGCCAAAAAGAGACTACACGAGGCAAACTTATAAATCCACCCTTATCCACTAGTAACATTTATTAAGATAATCCATTTATCCTTTTTAACTCTACGTTATGTGTATTCAAGTCGGATGTACGAATGTCGTGTGTAATAAGCCTTTAAGTTTATGTTACATATATAGGTCACAGAGTACTGCAAGGCTTTGGCGCTACTTAAGCCACCCCACGTTTACTTTGTGTGCGACAATGTCATCCCAATTTTTTGTATGTTTTACGATAGAGCCTGTGTATTTTCACATTTCGGCACTATTGGGCTTCCAGATTCAGTAAAACAGCAATGCATATATTCGGTTCGAACCCATTTCCGGTGGCTACCGTTGAGCTATTGGGTATATATTTTAATTCGTGTGGTTTTTTTTCATCAAAATTTGAACGTTTATTTAAAAACAACATGTACAATAGTATTATTCAAAGTATTGCCCATCTGAAGCTATGAATTTTTCCCATCTTTCTTGGAATTTGTGAATCCCATCCCAAAAGAACTGCGTCGGCTTGGCAGCCAAGAATGAATCAAGCCAATTTTTGATATTCTACTCTGATGTGAACCGTATTTCAGTGAGGGCGTTCTGCATCGACCGGAACAAATGGTAGACAGAATGGGCAAGTTCTGGGCTATAAGGTGGGTGGGGTAAGACTTCCCATCCACTCTTTTCCAAATAGTTTTTACCGGAATAGCAACGTGGGGCCGAGCGTTGTCATGATGGAAAATGATTGCCTCGTGTCTGGTCGCATATTCCGGGCGTTTTTCGGTTACTGCTCTCTTCAAGCGGATTAATTGTGTTCGGTAGCGTTGTTCATTGTTATAGTTCCAATAATAGCTTGAAATTTCAGATTCGAGCTATCTTGGTTTGATTTAAAGGATATCCAACAAATAAAAATATAGAAAATTTTCAAGTTTTCAAGAAAATTCAAAACCTCGCTAAAAGATGTACTAAAACCCTTCATTTGAGGTTTTTATCTTAAATAGTTATTTATTTTTATTTCAATATTTTCCTGAACAAATTTGTTTCACGTTTATTGAATTCATTGCAAAAATTTATTACAAAAATAATTTTCGAATTAGTTGCGAAGTATTGATATACTCGTAAAATATTCTACACCCTACCTGACTCGAACTGCAACTTTTTAAAATGCTATATTTTTTTATTTTTTGATAAATATTATTATGCCAAAGCAAAAAATGTTGGAAAATACATCAATTTTCAAATTTTATCAGTAGTTTTCAATATGTCCACCTTTGGCGCGAATAATGGCCTTGAGACAGCCGAAGAAAGCATCGCACGCTGCACGCAAGTGGCTCTGCGGTATTTTGGCCCATTTCCGGAGAAGTGCTTGTTTGAGGAGGTCCAAACTTTTGTATTTTTTAGTGCCAACCTTCGCCTTCAAAATACCCCAGACAGAAAAATCCAACGGATTTGCATCCGGAGAAATTGCAATCCATTGTGTCAAAGAAATGAAGTGTGGAACATTGTTTTTTAACCAATCTTGGTTGATGCGCGCTTTGTAAGACGGTGCCGAGTCTTGTTGAAATGTCCACGGTCTCCGACCGAAATAATTGTTTGTCCAAGGTTTCAATACTGCCTCTAAGATAGTTTCACGGTATACAGTCGCATTAATTTTGACGCCACGATCCAAAAATACGAGCGGAGAGCGACCATCGGCAGTTATGGCGGCCCAAACCATCAGCATTAGTGCTGCCTGGTTTCTGGTGGCCGTCCGAATGTGTAAATTTTCGAAAGACCTCTCTGGCATGTAAACTTGGTCATTTTGTTTGTTGACATATTGCTCGATAACAAATGGCTACTCATCGGAAGAAACCAAATTCGGCAACACAACACTTTCGTGCAAGCGTAGCAACTGCCGTTTGGTACTTCAATGGCTTGAGCCCAAGATCATTTTTCAGTATGTGTTGCATCCGTTCCAACAAAATTTTGAGCTCACTAGCCATTTTTCTTCCACTTCGACGCGGACTTCGCTCATTTCGAGCCTTCACTTTCCGAACCATTTCTGCGATGTTGCTGTTTTTTTATGACCACCTCCATGGCGTTTTACCTGTCATGTGTCAAAATTTGAGCTCACTGTCATGAACGGTTTGGAAATTATAGCAGTCTGAAGTTAGTTGCAGTTCGAGTCAGGCAGGGTGTATATTCAATAGTATATGGTTCGATTGCAGCATTTTCAACACTAAGGACGTTTTTCTGTTTTGACGGCGATATGTTTGACGTCATCGAATAACTTTAGGTTCAGGTTTCCTGCTGCCTTCAACATAGCTTTAGTTTCAATATGCAGCTAAGAATTCGTGATAAAAGTTCAAAAGTCTAATTGCGACATTGGCATTTTCAAAGCGCTTACAAATACCATGTCAAATCCATTCGATAAAAGTGACCAGTACCACTTTTTTCCTCGAATCCATAAACGGTAATTGCTTGTAGCTTTATAAAACAATGCCCCCTCATAGTTTTATTACATGTACATGTACCGCTTTGCTTTTTTCATCACAATATTGCGACAATAGAATTATCGTTCCAACGAATCGCTGCAATTTCATTTTGCTTGTCAAATACAAACCCACAGAAACACAATTTTTTTTCTTTATAGCTTTTGCATCCATTAGATTTGCCTTTGCTGCTCTGTTGTGGCACACATTATAAGGTATCATTCGCTCATTTATGGAAAGGTGATGAGAATATATACCAGACTGTATAAATCTTTCTTTAACATTTTATTGAGAGGTGCAATATTAGCGAATTTTTCATGTGGATCGATATTTGTGCTATTGTCACAAATAGACACAGACACAGGCAGACATACAGTACCAACTGGAATGTTGTATGCTAAAATGCGTAATTCCGCGAATTTTATAGAAGTACGTTTTGAATATCTAATTGTTTTCATCGACATTAGCATATCGATACGTGCTCTCAACAATAAAATTGATTATATATATTGCTATACAGAATTCAAACATTTGCAGAGCATTTAAATTGCCCGCAAGAAAAACAAACTGACTTATGAATCAACTTCTACCCTTTTGTAAGCGTATAACAGTTTCGGTGTAACATACGTAAACATATAAACGTACCGATTTCATGATAAATGTCTCTTGTCTCGTCATTTGATTGGAGTCTTTGAAAATTCAAATTGATGACATTTTGACCATTTCGGCTATTCGTAATGAATATGTTTTGATGGTTCATTTTCAGAATTGGGATTCATATTTTCAGATGTTGATGAATCGGCCAATATTTTATCCACTTCCGTTTGTGTCACGTGGCTTTTGAGAATTCAAGTCATTAAAATTGTGAAAATTGGATTGAAGTTCAATTTCGCCAGCTAAAATAATTCACTTGAGAATATACGCTGCGCAATATCATCTATTTATTCATTATCATACAGAGAATCAACATTAGCCGCCGGGAAAATTATAATATTTGTTATTTCGATTTCTATATTTAGATTTAATTTATGTATGTTTTTGATTTGATAAAAATTTCTGACAATACATAGTGTTTAGGTTTAATAAAATTATTAAAAATAGAAGATCTGGCTTCAAACGCACTTGCCCAAATCTTTTAAAAGCCATACAACTATCAGGTCCCATAGATAGCTATAATAGGATTGAAAACTTCTCTGAAGGTCTTTCGTCTTTTTAAAATTATTCCAAAGAATGGATTCAATTTTAATGGGTGACTTTTTAAGCGTTTGCTTTTTGATTGTCAAAAAACACAGGAAAATTGCAAAAGTGCATAAAGTTCTAAAAATTTACTTCCTGAAGGTTTATTTTATGTGAATGTTTACCACGACTACATTTTATGTGGTCCATTTCTGAATCATATTTCCGAGTATATTGACTGGTTTATCACTAATTACACACGTAATGTTATCTTCCAAGGTCACAATTGACACTGCTTTATCAGCCTAGACGAGTGATTCGATGTATCTCCATAAAAAATAGTCGAAAGGCATAAAATCGCACGATCTAGCCGGCTAATTCACCGGTCCAAATCGAGAAATAAATTGTTCACTGAGCCTATGCATTGTGGACAAGAATATTTCGAAGTCATTGAACGAAAGCCATCGACGGTAATGTTGTTCTCACGGTCATCTTTGAAAAAATACGATCAATGATCCCGCCGGACCATAAACCGCACCAAAAAGTGCATTTTTCCGGGTGTATAAGAATCTTTTGTATTGCCTGAGGTTGCTCATTGTACCAAATATGGCAGTTTTGTTTATTAACATACCCATTCAACTAGAAATAAGCTTCGTCGCTGAATACAATTTTTGATAAAAAAGCGGACCTTCCTTCAGCTTTTCTAAGACCCACTCACCTAAAATTTGACGCTTCAGTTCCTGCACCTTACGTTGATCCATAAGGTTAATTCCAACAGGTGCAGTTTTTGGAAGGTTCTTTCGAACTTCTAGTTCGAACAGTCCCATATGTTATCGTATTCTGATTAAATAATTTACCATATAATGTAACAATTGTAGAAGTTGTCACAAACCCTCCAGCTTTTGCGTGAGCTCAGGTAGTACTGATTAACCTAGTCCATACCCAGTATCGGTAGTTCATTTACCTGTATATATAAATCAAATTCGAATAGGTAACCAGTGGCCGCATCGCATCAACACAATAATTTTAATACAGGCTTACAGGCTTATTTTCTATATATTGTTTTATCACATTGCGTCCTTTGAAATTTTTCATGTGCTCATCGATAGATTGTTAGGTTAGTGTTATTGAGAGCACTTTGAAATGATATATTTAATACATGGGCTGAAAAGAGATACCATTTTCAGTTAGTACCAACCTTCAAAAGATAGTGTATAAATTTGACAGCTGTCGGACGATTCAAAGCAATTGCGTGTGTTGATTTATCATTGCCTCTTGATGGGAAAAAATTCAGCCGATGCAAAGAAATGGCTTGATAAGTGTTACCCGGACTCTGCACCAGCCGAACGAACCATTCGCAAGTGGATTGAAAAATTTAAAAGTGGTCATACAAGCACCGAAGATGATGCACGTAGTGGACGTCCAAAAGAAGCTGTTTCAGATGAAAACATCAAAAAAAGTCAGTGAAGACATCAAAAGAGCGTGTTGGATATATCACACACGAATATTTGGACATGCGAAAGCTCTGTTCAAAGTGGGCGCCGCGTTTGCTCACAGTCGACCAAAAATAACAACGTGTTGATGATTCAGAGGAGTGTTTGAAGCTGTTGAACAGCAATAAAGCCAAATTTTTGCGTCGGTATGTGACAATGGATGAAACTTGGCTCCATCACTTCACACCAGAGTCAAGTTGGCAGTCAGCTGAGTGGCGAGCAGGTGACGAACCTCGTCCAAAACGACCAAAAATTTAACAGTCGGCTGGCAAGGTTATGGCTTTCGTATTTTGGGATACACATGAAATAATTTTCATCGACTATCTCAAAAAGGGGCAGGCTATCAACAGCGACTATTACATTGCGTTGTTGGAGCGTTTGAAGGACGAAATCGCAGACTAACGGCCGCATTTGAAGAAGAAGAATGTGCAGTTTCATTAAGAAAATGCACAGTGTCACAAGTCGATGAAAACTATGGCAAAATTGAATGAATTCGGCTACGAATTGCTTCCCCACCCACCGAATTCTCCAGATTTGGTCCCCAGCGACTGTTTCCTGTTCGCAGACCTAAAAAGAATGCTCGTCGGAAAGTGATTTAAGACCGATGAAGAAGTAATCGCCGAAACAGGGGCCTATTTTGAGACTAAACCGAAATCGTACTACAAAACTGGTATCGAAAAATTGAAAAATCGTTTCAATCAGTGTATCGCCCTTGAAGGCAACTATATTGATAAATAAAGTTGAATTTTGAAAAAAATTTGTGTTTTACTGTCCGTTTTAATGAACATATCGTACTAATTCTAATACTATTATTTGAAGTAAAATATTAAATTTCGTTGTTGAAAAAAATATTTCCAAAGGAATCAACTCATCGTTTTCAGCATCTTGACAGATTTGCACCTTTCCAAATTCATATACAGTTGTGTTTGTGCTGCCTGAAATATCTGAAGCTTTTTCGCTGTCTCTCGCGCCTCAGAGTCATTTTCGTTGTCATCGTCTTCTTGAGTTCCACCATTAATTTCGATTTCGTCATCAATGCAATCTTCACTATCCGATGCTTCAACATCGGCAGCATTTGGAGCGTTATCGTTAGGAGATCAATCCTTGTCCTCACTGTCCGAAGGTTCATCACTCTGGTTATCTTCTTCGACGAGTAATCTCTTTAAATACTCCTCTTTTTTAGTGTAACTCAATCTAAAAAATAATAAGTAAATTCATGTTCTACATTAATATTACACTTACATATAAAGGGTTTTCCAATAACGACTTGACAACTTTTTTTTAAATAAAAGGCAAACCATTTGAGATATTTCAACAACGTTATTATTGTCTTGAAGTACAATCAAAACGTTTATGAATGGAACTCGACTTCTTTCATATGGCCACCGCGGGCACTTTTGCAGCAGTCGATTCGTTGGACCCAATTTTCAACGACTCGACCACATATTTCGGCTTTTTCACGTCCAATGTTGGCTCTGAGCTCTTCCAACGTCGTCGGCGTGTTCGCATAAACCAATGACTTAAAATAGCCCTACATAAAATAGTCAAGCGGCGTTAAATCGCACGAACGAGGCGGCCAATCGACTGGCCCATGTCTTGAGATAACACGCTCACCATACTTACTCTTCAATAAATCGATTTTAGCATATGCTGTGTGGCTTGTAGCATCATCCTGTTGAAACCACATATCGTCCAAGTCCATATCTTCCAATTCGGGCCAAAAATAATCGGTGATCATGGCGCAATAACGCTGACCATTCACAGTAACGTGACAATCGTTATCGTCGACGAAAAAATATGGCCCAATAACGCCGCCAGCATGCAAACCGCAAGAAACAGTTATTTTTTGTGGATGAAGTGGTGATTCATGAAGCACATGTGGGTTTTCACTGGACCAATAACGCATATTTTGCTTATTGACGAACCCATTGAGCCAAAAATGAGCTTCGTTACTGAAGATGATTTTGCGATGAAATTCATTATCTTGGCGCATCTTCTCCAGAACCCAATCGGAGAACGTACGTCGCTTCGAATGGTCCATCGGTTTCAATTCTTGAGTCAGCTTGATCTTGTATGGGTGTTTACCAAGATCCTAACGCGAAATACGCCATAATGTGGTCTGAGCGATGCCCAATTCTTGAGAACGCCGTGAAATTGACTGATTTGGACCGTTTGCTACGGACGTCTGAACGGCAACGATATTTTCGATACTTCGACCAACCCGTTGTATCACTGACACGGCAACATCACACAACGAATATGTAGACTCAAATTTTTGCACTAATCTTTTTCTTGCCTGTCTACTAGGGTGAGAATTACGACCGAAAATTGGAGTTAACGCCCTTAAAGTTGCAGTCACCGACTCCGAATATCTGTTGAAAATTGTTATAATTTGCAAATGTTGCCCGTTAGTGTACTTTACTATGATAAAAATGTTTACTGAATGTTTACTGAATAAATTAACAGTGACAGTTTGATGATTAGTGAAAGAGTGCGTTCACAAATTAAATTCAAAGTTGTCAAGTCCCTATTGGAAAGCCCTATATAATACAAATATTGTATTTATTTTATTCATCCTATCTGAAAAACTCTCTCTCTCTCTCTCGCTCTCGACAGTTCATTCATCTTTCTGCTTCTGTTTTTCGCAATTATAATGCATAAATTCTAGGCATATTTCACTAAATAATATCGGTCATGCACACATATACCAAACTCTCTCAGCAGTGACTGCACGTCTTGCTTCTTCAAGTGAACGATTGAAGCTAGGCTATACGGCTTTATTGCTCCAAGAATATAGGGCATGTTTATGGCTACGTGCATCAAAAGTGTTCTCGAATATTTTTCAGTTATAAAAGAACAAAAATATCGACCCATCTGCTTCTGTTCTTCTGTTTTATTGTTTAATACCTGCTTTACGACTCCCAAGGTCACTGTACATAATTTTATTGTTCTATTCAAATAGAAATACCTTCCTAGAATATGAATGATTAAACATTGATCGATTGCATATAATTACTTTTAGGTACAATGAAATTTTACCAAGAGTTTCGTAGGCAGGGTATACGGTTACTCGGTGGCAGATGCTGTGGGTTATCTTGGGTGGCAGCGCAAGAGTTAAAATGCAGCGCATGTTATTTAGTTAAAATTGCGTGATTGGATTTTCATACTGAATAGAAAAGAAAAATGTTAATGAAATTCGCTCTATTAATCGAGAATAACACTAATGCTTCCCGATTTAAAAAAGTTGCAACACTTTTTCTATTTTCTGGCGCAAAAAGTATTTTTTGCTATTTTTTTCAACTAAAATAAGTAAACATGTGGCTGTTGATGCTATAAGCCATTATTATCTCTGATCTTTGTAGAGGGTCAACTTGAATGGAAGTTCATAGAACTGTACGTATGTATATTTCTGATTGAACATTTAAGTACACCTATTGCATTGATCGTCTATTACAACAAATCCCTCGTTAAGATTTGAGATTAAAGTATCACCGGGAATACCCACGTAGCATTTTAGTAAAATCTGACTCAGATCTGTGCATGGAGAAGTCTATAAAAACCGATTGATATACTTCAGCGAACATTAGTTTAAAATCACCATGTCGCTTGGAATTGTGTTTTTATTCACATTGATCGCATTAATAAACTGCTCACCAGTTCAAAAATTTGACTTCAATTCTCACACCAAAAGTCCAACAAGTGACAGTGATTGTTTTAAAGATAAATTATCTTCTGATGATAAATCGCCTGATATGGTGTATCAACTGATGTGGGTGTAGTATAGTAAAAACAAATTATAGTAAAGATAATAGTCGTTATTTTTTTTCTCTAAGGTAGACGCCGGAAAAGGATGAATACCTTTCGCTTAAGCCGAAACAAAGAAGGGCCACCTGTAAGTGGATTACAATTTTGAATCCACAGGGACGAATTGATACTGTAAGAAGGTGTTTGTGAGGTTTCACATCATAAGGATCCTAGACGTTAATAAGTTTAACTTGTACAATGAACAAAAAGCAAAAAGATATGTTTTTATATTCTTATACGGTGGCGTAAAATATGGTCACGTATACATGAAATTATAAAGTAAATTAAGCCAATATGTCGCAATTTCACTTCTCATCGTTTTTAATTTTGTCCACTCGATACAAATCAATTGCCATTCTAAGAAGTTTGAAATGGTTAAATTGAATGTATTATTTAACAATTAAGGGCTTAGAAACTCATTCGACATGTTGTGTAATTTTGTTTGTATAAATGTGACTCTCAGTGCTAGCTTCTACAGTGAATGGATAGCACTTCTAGGGAAATAAGCCGTTTGTATTAAATAATATTTTTTAGAAAATATAGCATATTTGTTACGGCTGGGAAGGTCTTGAAATGAAGTTATGTGAAGAAATTAAATACGGTAAGAAACACCTAACCCTGATAAAATTTTGTTGGCCTTATTTTATGGCACCCTCTCATACTGCTGCATATGATTACCTTTGTAAGCCCAAATTGAAGTCCTATAATATCGCTGGAAAGTGGAGACCACTGACGATAACCTTGTGATAGGTTTCCTATAGCAATGTTAAAAAAAAAGTGTCTTTTACATTATTTGTTTAAATATGTCGCATGCGAGTGAAAATGAGTCAGGTCACTCAGACTGCTACTTAATAAGCATCTGCTTAAAATGATATTGACAGAAAATGTTGAGAACAAAATCTGTATTATCTCTGCCATTAGCAGAGATAATGTCCTGTGTGACCAATCTTCCATTTGAGCCGCCAAATAAGTCCCTACTATAACTTTCCATTGAAATCACCACGATTATCATTCAACCGGACTTTGTTAACGCTTTAAGAAATATCAACGTTATTGCAGAGCGTTGTTATGAATTCGACCATTGCTATAGAGATGAAAAAACAACGGAATTTGCATTTATTATACAATAAGTACATTCTATTATTTCAAATGTTTTGTATAGAATAATTTTATTATCAAAATATTAGAACACATGTTACTTTTTTTTAAAACTCTTCAGGGGCATCTGATTGATTGTTATTCTGTAGCTCAGAATCCATACGCTGGATATGGATTAAGATCAACATTAAATCATTGCGGTTCTAGGCAATAAGTTTTTTCATCGCCTAAAATCCTTTGGTAATCCAGTGCTGAGCCCATTCCTCTTCTTTTCCTGCGTTAACATTGTTCAGCATCTAATACATGTTTGGACCACATCTTATATATGAGATGGCATAAAAATAATCAAATTTTTTTTATGACAGACATATACGACTTGATGATATCTGATTGATGTCTTCTTGCTTCCAACTTAATTTCACCGTGTACAGAAGGTCAGATGCTGCTGATGCCGAAATATTTGAGAAATTAATTTCGCTAAGATACAACAAGCTTTGACTTTGGAGTCGTAGGATCGAGCACATGATCTCGATCCTTCCATTTCTTTTAATTTGTTTCTTACAAAATTTCCAGCTTCTATTTAATATACCAGAACATTCAAATATACCTTATGAGAGAAATTAAGAAAAAATCAACAAATTTATGCAGAAATTTGGAAACATTCTTACTAAAAAAAAAAATATGTAAGGATATGAAAAAAGAAATTCTTGTTACAAAAGTAAAGTAGCTAGGTAAGAATACACAAATTGGCAGCCTGAAGAGATTGGGATATTTTAAATAAAATTTTGAATAGAATGCGATTATAAATTCTAATTTGAACTACGGATCTGATTGTGTTTTTGAAAACACTCTATGTAAGGAACATTTTCCGACTTAAAGTATCTTCATTGAAAAAATTAATTTTTTTGAAATGTATATGTAGAACTATATTATCTTTGAAAACATTGACTGCAACGTCTCATGATTCAATTTGCTCTAAAATTCTAAGAAGAATTTCTCCCTTCGTTTCAAGAGTTATTTGTTTCATTTTTAATCTCAGTGCTCGTAAAGCAATTATTCAAGAATGATTTTAAATCGCCATAATAACCGATTTGCACAAAAAAAGGCGATAAAACTAATTTGAACAATTATAGCCCTTTTTCTTTGTTATCTGGTTTTCTTTTAAATACTTTGCAAAGGTAATTAAATCCAATATGCTTTCATTACTCAACAAAATATATTTTTTTAAAGACTATCAGTTCGGATTCTGAAACGGAAGATCCACTGATGGGGGACTACTTAAACCTTGATCCTTTATTTATTAATGTTGCTTAAGCATCTGGTACTCATAATTTGTAAATAAGTTATTCAGAATTGGCTTTAGGGGACTTATAACTCTTACATGATTGGTTTCAATTTTTTTTGATAAACCGTAAAGTCAAAGTGAATGGCATTTTAAGTAGCGATAAAAATTTTAATCGTGGTATCCTCAAGGTTCAGTTTTGCGTACACTCCTTTTCCTGTATATGTCAACTCCTTGTCCTATCAACCCTTTAATTATCAAAACAACAATCATCTTAATGTTTTCATTTATATATTTAGACCATGATTTGGAACTAAGGAAATCGTTTCAATGCCATAAACTAGTTGTAAGTACTTCAACAATATGTGTGCTTTTTAATTTAAAGGATGTGGTTCTAAAATACCTCTCTCCAGACTGTTTCAGGTTTCCCCTAATTTGTGATTGTGAATCCATGAATCACAGTTACAAAACTTTAGATGTACGTAGTCCAATGACTGTTTTACTGTTAAAAGGGTAGAAACATTTGAATACTGAATATTATGTTAGACCTAAAACTTAGTTAGGTATACCATATAAATTATTTCAAGCAATGAAGGGTGACCAGATAAGAACGATAGAAAAAAAAATTAAATTAAATAAACAACGGTGTGAGATATCATTCTGGTTTCATTTTATAGCTACGTTCATGCAATAACAAGGGTTATTTGATGAGTACCCGGATTGGAAGATAAGTTGCGATACTCAACCAAAATGAGTGTACCATCATTAAATAAAATCTTCTCTTGTCCACCTGTCAAAATTTGGTGACAATCCGACGACACTCATTTCAAAACATCGTGCCAGTGTTTTTTTACAACCGCGGAAAAAAAGCAGTCTCGCTCTGTGATCCGATTCTTGTTTTTGAGTGGCAAAACCTGTGGGGATATAAAGCCCATTCTCGATGATGTGTATTTGACCCATTCACCTTCCCGTACAATCGTTTATCATTGGTTCGCTGAGTATCTCCGTGGCCACACATTGGTTTTTTATGAACCGCGCCTAGGTATCCCAAAATGAATAAAAATTCGCAAGTTGGCTGAGATAGCAGGTATCTCAACTAAACACGTTAGCCATATCCTGCACGAGATTTTGAGCATGAGTAAGCTATGAGCGATCTGCGCCGCGGTTGCTCACACCGGAGAACAAGCGCAATCGTGAGACCACTTCAAACACCTGCTTGGCTTTGTTTAATCAAAATCCGGAGGAGTTTGTTCATAGTGTCGTGACCGTCGATAAGACAAAAATTCATTGGTACACACCAGAGACCAAATAAAAATCGAAACAATGATTTTCTGGTGAACGTGTTCCAAAAAGGCGAAGACGGTGCCTTCGGCCGGAAAGGTGACGGCCACCGTTTTTTAAGACACGCGAGGTGTAGTCCACGTTGAGTATTTGGAGAAGGAAAATGCAGTTACAGAAGTATACTACGTCAGTTTATTGGGCCGATTCGACGCCGATTTGAAGAAATAACGACCAAATTCGATGAAGAAAAAAGTGCTCTTTCACCACGAAAACGCACCGGCTCCACCTCTGCAGTCGACACAGCCAAATTGGTCAATTGCACTACGTATTGCTTCCCCACCCTCTGTATTTAACGGAGTTGGCCCCAGCGATTTCTCTCTGTTTCCAAACCTTACAAGATCGTTCACCGGAAAAAAGTAGGGGTCGAACGAGGAAGTCATCGCCGCCGCGGAGGAGTATTTTCGAGGCCAACAAAAGTCGTACTAAACGAAAGGGTTAAAAAAGTTGCAGCACCGCTGGGAAAAGTGTATCGAGTTGAAAGGGGATTATATAAAAAATATATTGTCAAAACCAAAAAAATGTTGTGTTGTCATTTCTAATCTGGTTATTCATCAAACAGCCCTTGTGTGTGTGGAACAGCACATAATTCAAATGGACGCTTTAGCTGCGCTGGCAGTACTTCAAGCGGTCGGTCCAGTTTTTGATGACTCGGTCTAATATTTGCCGTGTTATTCCGACAATACCGTGTCGAATTTTGGCCTCGAGCTCGTTCAAACTGGTTACTTTAACGTAGACTAAAATCTTGACTTAGCCCCAAAGAAAATAATCGAGTGGTATCAAATCGCATGGTCGCGGCGTAAAATTGACGAACGCTTGCCGTGAGATGACCCAGTCGCAGAATTTCGAACGTTGCGTCGCTTGTATGGCATATAGCGCCGTCTTATTAGAACCACAGCTAGGATATTTCGACATTGTCGAGCTCTGAACACAGAAAGCCGGTTAACATTGCGCTATAAATGAAACCGCAACAAACAGTCAATCTTTGATGCTTGGCCGAAAACTTTTAGATTGTGTTCGCTCCAATTGCGATAATTTTTTTCTTTTTGACAAAGCAGCTGAACGAAAAATGGGCCTCGTCCGAGAAGATGAGCTGTTGGGAAAAGCCCAGAACTCCGGCCAATACTTCAGCGCCCTATTAAGGAACTCACGGCGTTGTCTATTTTCGCTCGGCTTTAATTCTTTCGTTAGCACAATCTTATACGGATGCAGGCGCAAATCTAACCCTAAAATAAGCTGAGTTATTTCTCTGGCGATGCCCAATTCAGCTGATCGGTGCCTTATTGACATTTATGAGTCTTTTTCGATACTAACCGCTACTACGGCTATGTTTTTTTACACCAATCTCTGTCTGGTCAGTGGCTCAAGATCCAAAAGAGTGTACTCACACTCAAACTTTTTAAAGGTGCAACAAATTTCCTGCACACTGACGACCGATGTCATGACGAAATTCACATTGCGTTTTTACAACTAAGCCGAAATTTTGAAAATATTTCTTATTATTTCCGCTCGTTTGACAAGCTTAAAACGATGTATGATAAAATTTCAAACCTTACTGAATATTTTGACAGCTGCATGTCATTGGTAAATTTGAGAGCTACTGAAACATGATAATTGGAAAAACTATCATTGCTATCTTGTCATTGCAATATGCCTTTTAAAGGTATCTTACAGTCTTCCTAACAAAGATGAGAAAACCTTTCAGTGATAAAATCTCTACAGTAACAGCACCTACCACGTCTACGCTGATGCAAGCGTACGTATATTTAAGTATTTAGCTAATGTTGTAAGCAACTTGCCGTCTTTCCTGCTAAGGGACAGCAGCGAGCCACTGACTTCTTAGAGATATTTGGAAGCATTCGTTTGTCTGTAAGCAATCTGGGTAGTCATATCATCTGTAATGCTCACATGAAACCCAACTGTTAATGGAATCTTTAACGGAGGACGCGGGCAGACGTAAGTAGATTCGGGTCCTGAAAAAGCTCCTCTAAGAACAAGTCCTTGTGGTAGTGTTATAATGTTTGCTATCTTTTTCTAAGAAGGGCAGATACCTGTAGTGGCCCCAATTTGTAAAGGCATGTGTTCTGTTATGAACAGCAAGGCTATGAGATCCGCTAAACTAAAATGGAAGAAAAGCAAGAGAAGAAATCAACTCAAGTAAAAACCCGTTTAAATTAATTTCTGTACAGTGACACTCTGGTATAATATGGGCACTAGCATCCACAAGAAAAGATAGAAAATTCAAAAGTTATCATACCTAATCATAATCGCACATTATCTGAAAGCTCTAGATAAATTTGAAACGTGTGATCTGATATCTTTAAGAATTTCTATTTACACATTAATTTAACGACAAGTCCAAACACCTTTCAGAACACTACGCTCCTGTAAAAAACATAAATGTGCTGTACCTAGACGACATAAATATTGGGTCCTGGTAAGGAGAAAAACAAGAAACATCTGAAAGTTTTCTTTGCTTTTATTCCATAATTCTATGGTGTCATAACAGAAGGTCGGTTTGTTTTCGCTTCACAGTTATAAAGTAGAGAAGGTCGCCTGCCTGGTGGAAGTATGAGCCAATCGCAGACGAAGAAGCCATATGTTCTTATTAGGAGTTGACTTCCTGTAGAATTTTAAAAAATGCCAGAGGCCCTTCTTTCTTATTGAAAGATAAATGAGAATTGAGGTTGGATAATACGCAACAGTTTGGTAAAACTGTTTGGCTAAGAAACCAGACCAGAACTACTAGACCACTGTGAATCTATATATATATATTCAACGTTTCTTATATGAGTATAAGACAAAATGTGTTCATAAAAAGCAGTGTGCAAGTTCTCTGGGATTTCCTAGATCCAGAGATTGTAATAATCCAGGTACTTTAGTACCCAATTACATAGTCCAAGTCAGTTGTCGGTTCCTCCTTTCGTCTTCAATTTCAAAATAAAATCACAGCCTGTAGAAACTATGTGAGAGATAAGTGTATAAGTTTACCCAACAAACTTTTATCTTCAGCTCATTGTGTTCACATTTGAGGCCTAGAAATGAGTTCATTTCTGACCCTGACTAGTATGTTTTTTTTACATTTCTTTTTCAAATAAATCTAATTTAACCAAATCATTCCAAAGTACATAATAGACTATGGCATGCTGCTCAAATTCTCAAGAGAGCCGCAGTATTACGTGTACAAGATAACCAAACTCTCTACGAAATATGCACTGATTCCAGAACTTCTTTCAGTATCTCATTCAGCTATTCATCTAACAACTACAGCGATAACGACCTCCCACTGCCGCGCCCCTAACAATGCGAAAACAATTCAATGAACCTGTGAACTCGTAACATTATCTAAATATGTTGAGTAATAGTCTTTGTCTTACCAGGAGGGGTATAAGGAAGGCTGCCCTCCTTCTTACTGCATTCTATAGCCACTTCCTTGGAGATGATAGCTTCTGCCACAGGACTCCCATAAGAATAGTGATAAAAAAAATAAACGAAAAGAGAAAATCTAAAGAAACGAGATACTCGCAGTCGTAGTAGTATCTGCAAACTGAAAATAGTTTTTCAGTACATCTTTGGCATCGTTGTTGTCCCACTTCCTTTATCTTAGTCACTATTCTTTTTGTACATTCATTCATTCATTTACTTGTACATACATCCACCCTCGAGGTGCAATTGTAGTACGAGTAAATACATGCGAGGGTGGTGAACCAAGATTGTATTAGTGAAACACTGATAACGACTAGGAGGAATTTTTTTATCTTTACTTAACCCAGCAATACGAGGTAATATCGTTTCGACCCCCCAGGTTTCATGCCCACTGGCAAGGGATGTAGAGTGTGCTTTAGCAAGTGATTGGGGAGTTGGAAGTGATGGGGTTGTAAAATTGTAGAAGAAAACTCACGTAGCTTTTCACAGACGACAAAGTTAAGACAGATATGTTGGAATGAGAGGGCAAGCAATTGCTACAGAAAGGCAATTATGTGGTACGGATGTTGCTGGCTTTGTTGTTATGCCAAATGTTTATATTTATATTTTTTTTTCTTAGGTTGTAAAAAAAAGAGTAAGAATTGTAAAAAAGTTTGAACCTATCAATTTTTGAAGGAAACTATGAGTGTGTAATCTGTGTGTCTTAGAGTTAATATCACTTTTTTATCAGAGATCCTCAATGGCATATGTTTTGAAAGTTTTTTTTTTGTTTTTGAATTTTTGTGTATGAGATTGAAACTTTTTAAAAAGTGACATTTGGTCACAACATTCTACAACAGATAAGTTATATCTCTTGTTTCGGTTTTTCCAGAATGTGTTTTAAACATTATCCCTTATCAGACCGAGTTTGTGTTGCCATATATCATGTCGCTATCAGTAGCTGTAGGCATGTCAAACTTATTTCAGTTCTTTGCCTTACGTTTCATACATAGATCTTGGGTTTGATTTTTATTTAATGAAGAAACTCTTTCAGCTTTCTTTTTTTCTAAATTCTCCACAAAAGCACAATTTTTTCACTTTCGTAGGTGGCCACGGACGTGCTCTTGAGTGCACAGGACGAATTAAACATTAAAGTTTGGTTTCGAGATAAGAGAATTCAAAGAGAATTAAAAGTAAATTCTTTGCAACAACGACGTGCTGTATCACCCTTTCAATGCTTTGAAGCTAAACCCACAACTCAATTCTGGCATTTCTGATTCTCCTTCATTAATAAATGTATGGGTAAAGATAAAGTTTATAACAGCATTGCCTGCTGATGCGTTGGCCGGAAAGCTCAAAATGCTTACGAAAATTTACTTATGTTACAATACGTTTAGGTCTGGGGTAGACTTGAACCCCAACCGATACTGTTCTCCAGTAAATAGGCTCAGGTCCCTCTCTGTTTACGATTCCCTCAGACTCAGATTCAAAGATTTCTCGAGCTTGAGTACAGGTGCTCATGGGCTAGTTTTGTAAAGCTAACGAATCCCTACTATTTTAGCTAAGTTAATGTCATTGTATAGCCCGTACTGTTGGTTTAATCTTGGTCATAACTCTCTGTCACAATAGACAGAGACATATCGTCCAAACACCTCGACCAATATTAAAAAGAGCGCTATTTTGTTTGCCAAAGAGAAGGTCCAAAGTAAGTCATCGGGGGAGAGACTATGTATTTATTAACTGCGGAGTTTAGGTAGATAAATTTCTTGACTACACTAGACTTATACCTGTCTATTTTGACTTTTTACTCAAGACTTCGATTTTGGTTGCCCGACTTCAACAGGTACATCCTTTTTTCCGCCAGGCCTACGAGTAATTCGTCGATTCTGCTTCAATACTTGGAATTGCTTTACATAGAGCTTGCTCTGTTCTGCCGATAAATATCTACGTTATCCTCATAGACATTGTTTTATAGACTTTGCAAAGATTGTGCTTTCAATGTTTAGGAAATCGCATGACAGTGGATCGCATTTGTTTTTAACATCAAAGATCTCGATATTATTGCAGACTCTAACTAAGTAGCGAGTTGATTTTTGGCGGATAAGCTTAGCAAGTGTGCAAAAACATGACATGCCTTCATATAATTCTTCCCAATATACGATGACATAGGCGCTATTGAAATAAGGCAGTGGTTTTCCCTTTGAGATCCAAATGTCTTTCCAAAATCTGCTTTCCAGTTATAAAGCGACACTAATTAGGACCAATTAATCAAGTCGAGGTATTTGTTGCAATTGTTCTTAGGCCTGATAGGTTTATCTTGTTTAACTGTCTGCAAAAATGGTTCTCATATATTCACCACTAGGTTCCATTGTTCGTTATTGTAAACTTTTGTTCGCGAAAGTAATGGTATACCAGGTGTACCGGTATGTTTTTTTGTGAAAATATAAATATAACAAATAAAGTAAAAACCATTTTATTCAAAGTATTGGCCATTGTTAGCTAAACATTTTTCCCATCTTTCAAGCAATTTATTAATTCCACGCCGATAAAACTGTTAATCTTTTGAAGCAAACCAAAAAGTCACCCAATTTTCGACTTTCTCGTAGGATTCGAAGTTCTGCTCAGCTAATGCGTGTCCCATCGATGAAAACAAATAGTAATCGGAAGGAGCCAAGTCTGGTTAATACGGCAGGTGGGGTAGCAGCTCGCAGCCAAGTGCTTTGGTTGCATCCTGAACCAGTTTTGCTTTCTGTACAGGTGCATTGTTGTCGCTATCGATCTGTATTAACGGTTTCACCAGATTTTAGGAGCTCGTGGTACACCACACCTTTCTGGTCCCACCAGACACACAGCATAGTCTTCTTGCCGATCCGATCTGGTTTTGCAGTTGAAGTTGATAGTTGTCTCGGATTAACTCATGATTTTTTTCCGTTTAGGATTCTGAAGACAATTCCATTTTTCATCGCCAGTAACAATTTGATGAAAAACTGATTTCTTATTGTGTCTTTGAAGCAAAATTTCAGAAGTGGTTTTTGGGTTTTCCATCTGTCTTTCATTCATTTCATGTGGCTTTTGGATCTTTCCCATAGCTTCTAAACGATCAGAAATTGTTTGTTGTGCAACATTTAACATTTTCGCCATTTGCTTCTAACTCAGAGTGTCATCTTCATCAAGTATTGTTTGCAATTCGTTCCACGTTCTTCATTTCTCACATCAAAAGCGTTATCTCTGAACCGTTGAAACCATGTTTTGCATGTTGCTTCTAATAGAGCATGATCACCATATGCTTCGACAAGCATTCGATGTGACTCTGCTGCATTTTTCTTCAAATAAGAACAAAAAATTAATGCTTTCCGCAAGTGATCATTTTCTGATACAAAATTCGACATTTTTAACACGATGAAAAAATATGACGTTGTCGGAATGATGATGCACCAGTTGGAATTCATCTTTAAATAGGAGTTTCGTGGTGTCGTTGGGCGATTCCACCACATCAGAGTTGGCATATCTGTTGGCTTTTTGACAGCCTTCCCACTGAATTTCGGGACATGTTGGCGCATGGGTTCAGACGGTGTTAAATGGCTCTTGATCGGCAAATGTCCTCCAATTGCAGCCTTCTGCAATCAAAATTCCTCATGAACCGCGCTTCATGTCTATCGGAATGTGATCTGGAATTGACCTGGAATTGATCTGGAAACGCCCAGCTTATCCAAACCCACTTCCTGAATGGAAATAATGTCTGCTCTATAGCAATTGAGGGTCAAACTCGTTTTCCATGGTCGTCAACAGTAAAAAAGTCTTTATCAGATGGTTCTTGTTGATTTGCAACAGAGTGCTTTTTTCTATGTCACACGCACAACCTCAAACCCGGAGGTCCGGGCCCTTTTATGACTGTTTGAGTGAAATGGGCCGTATAATTCGGGTTCGGTAACACACTTCGGGGGCATGAAAGCTGCCATTGACCCATTTTAGGCTTATTTGCCACCCCATTCATTTCAGCAACCTGAATAATCCTGGAAAATCTTACTAACTAAAGATCCAAATACGTTGAATTAGGCTACATAAGGTATCTGGTACACAGAATATTGAAGCCACCGTTGATTCAGTGATGTGCATTCATCCACTGTATATTTTTCTAAGGTTCAATAATGTCTGATAATAAATTACGAGTATAGTGTTCTTATTTCGTCTTGCTCAAACTCAACCCTCATGCTTCCACGGGGAGGTACAAAAAGCACAGTTGATGCGTTGTCATAGCTACAGCACTAGGCATCGCCAGGTTAACGCCTAAGGACTTTTAGGTTTCCAGGATGTAGTTCCACTCAATACTAAAGTTGTTTGATTTTCATTCATTTCCGGAAGTATTGAGCTGCCAGCTTTTTCGAGGTTGACATTGAAGTTGTCAAGTATAACCATGATATCCTACTTCGAATCCTTCCCTTAAATCCTCTGTAAAAGCTCTCAAAATATGTACAAATCAGCATAATGTAAGATAACAGCTAGATTGAGTATTCAACATAATGAAGATTGCAAGACACAGGACGAGAAGTCTCACGAAAATTACAGTAGTATTTGAATCAAGCGAAAATATTTTCTACATATTTTGATTCTGCATTAGGACATATTCTGTGATTTCACTTTAAGAAAATCATGTGTTCCTCCACTCTAAATAAATTTAAATTTCTTCACATTAGGTGTACAAATGTACAAATATAGCCTTTACGGCTTCCAACCTTAAATTAGACTTCCTAGGCAACGAAAGGTTATTTTAAGAAAAAGAAAACAAGAAAACCTCCTCCAACTTAACAAGTGATTTCTCAAATTTAGGAAAATAAAGCAAAGAGAACCCTTTCCTTAGACTCGTTAATCATGTCCCTTGTTCCTTTCACTAATAGTATGCGAGGGTATGCAAGAGTATGCTTTTGAATTAATTAACTCTAACCATATCTAATAAGGACTGACTAGGTGTAGTTTTCCAACAAAATCCTGTATTCTTTCTTGCCAATAGCAATGGCATGGTATTCGTAAATATGTGAAATCCGTTGCTCATCAAAAACAGGTCTTCGAAAAGTTTTCTCTCTATATTTGTACACGCACGAATATGATATTCCTACCTATAGTTGCTAGTTAAGGATTTTCAAATATACTAAAAGCTCAAGGAAGCAATTCAAAATACGGCCGGATGTGAATGTAAATGAAATCACATCCATCCCTGTAACTTCACACTGTTGGCTTTAGTCCATGCAATAAAACACACAATCAAACTTAGTGAAAGACAGAGTTGTAAACAAGGTATGGCCCATTTTTTTGTACAGTTTCACAATCCAGTATTCAGATATTCTTTCAGATGGTTTTTAGTGGAAGGGATGTAAGGAACAAATAAGCAAGCAAAAACACAACAAGACAAAAGGAATGCGGATGTTTCACAAATGGATGTTTAAATCTCTGGAAAATTATTCTAAACCTTCATCTAGATTTTGATGTTAGTTCTGCGAACTTTATACATCTCAATGGCTTCGAGAAATATACATGCGATTCGTAGCACAATCAACTCAACTTCCTTTTTGGAAACAACAAATCTATGTATCCAGTAGCAGGCCATCCTACAAGCTCTAACTCAACAAATTTTTTTTTTTTCATTTCACCCAACCCTGCGTAGGACAAAAATGTAAAGGATTTCACCTTTGTTTCGTAGAAATTTCAATTTGAGTAAATCTGGTGAAAATTATTTGGCATGCCATTCATTCCTTCCATCCCTTCTACGATGCCCATCTTTGCACCTTTTTGTTTGTGGGAAAAAGGGAAAACTTGTAGATTCCGCTCGGGTGCAAGTGGGAATCTGATGGCATCCCGCTGATGATGTTGATGACGACCTAGGGATGATAATAGCAGAGAAACTGAATCTAGATTTTAACAAAACCACCTCCTACTACATCCACTCAACCCTGGCATGCATACTCGCTTACTTGTATCGGCATATAGCGCCATCCTAAATTTACGCTCGAAGAAGCTCTCAACTGAGTGAACACAAAGTAGAGATATGTGTTGTATATATGTGTGCAAGTAAATATGGTACAGGGATATACATATGCAAGTATTCGTACATTTGCACACAAAGCTGATGAAGGAGTTTTCACACCCTCTCCTAATGTTGTGGTTACTAATGTTATGTGCTTTAGGATTCATATATATGTATGAAGAGCATACCGCCGCCATTACCTGTGTGCCATTGAATCGGACAGATGAAAATAAAACCCCGAGAAAATGTACTTTCTCAGTTGATGGAGACAAGGATCGTTAGGTGGTTGCTGTTGTAACATGTTTTGATGCCTAGGGCGGATGGTATAAAGTACTCTAGTCCCCTAGGGTGCCACACAAATAACCAGCCACCCAATATCAGATAACGTCAGATACCAACCAACCACCGAACAGTGTGACCAGATGATTTCAGAGGAATTTTTGTACTTGTCTGATATATTGAATCTGAAGTTACAGAAACATTCCAAAATTGACTGACTCTGAAGGACTGATGAATGTTGATTGTGTCAATCATTCGATTCTGATTTCGTAATTAATCTTACAGTTAGAATATCAATTCGTCGCACATGTGAGCATATATCGAACAGTAAGTTGGCTATAAGCCATTGTACTCGTAGTTATTTTTTTAATAAGAAATTATAGCCTGGAGATGTCAAACAAAACATATAACATTTTTTACTCGAAATAGAGCTGCAAAGAGCTTAAAGATGCATGTTCTGTTGGGGGCAGATATCAACAATTTAAAAGAAATGATTTAGGCTCACAAAAGGTAGCACTTTTACAACCCTTTCCACCTTTAAATGAGAATAAAAATGGTCCGTATGTTTGTAAGTGATCACATTGCCTAATAAGATATCGGAAGCTTAAGCCAGCCCATGCAGATAAGCATGTAAGTTTTCGTTCTCTTGCAAAGCAAAGTTTTCTCAATCAGGTACTCTTGCAGTCTTAGCTAATATCGTAAAATACCATTTATCTAACTAATTAAGAATTTAATAGATAGGTAAGATAAGATAAAATGGAACTAGATCCGTTGGATTGCTAAAAGTAAAGAAGGAAGTCAATCTGAAATCAAGGTTATGGACTTACGCAGGTCGTTAAATTTTGTATCTGAGATATTCGAAACGCCATCAAAGAAATGTTTGCCTAGTGCGCTATTCATAGCTTTGCCTTATACAGGGCTTAAGTAAGAAAAGTGAAGAAATTCAATTCTTATACTTCTACCAAGACGTACTCTCTAAAAAGATTACGGAAAAAAACCTCGGTTGTTGAAAACAGTGTCAAAAGTGTTAAAGAGTTATGTAACTTAGCCCAGAACTCAGCCGATCTTATAAAATCCAAAGTAATGTACATCCCTTACATCACCTGGATAAAGTGTTGATTGACATCAAACCTAACTATTCTGCACAGGTTATATCCAACCATAAACTGTGCGAATTTATAAGCTCCCTACATAATGATATTGACATTCATTTCCGATCTTCGTCATACGAACAAATTTCTCCTAAACCATCTGATCTTTTACTTGAAGTTATCTTCGATAAATTGAACGATGTCGGTGATGAACTTACTGTGATTCGATCCCTTTTATGTGATATTGAACATCACATCACAACAATAAACAGCAAAATCGATGACACACTAAATTTCCCACAGCTTTATCAGAATGTCCACTATAATACATCATTTATGGAAGTTCACCTCCACATATAAGTCATCTGCAGACGGTCCAACCTACTGATTCCTGAGAGTTTCTTTCAACTTGACCATAGAGAACAAATCTATTTCAACTCCCCCAGTCGCTGCCTTACGGAAGTCTATCAATCATTTTAATTCAACTTGGACACATTCCGAATGACAAAATTGTTAGGAAGTATTTATGAGTCACTACGCTTCTTATTAAAGGCGATCACTCAAATGCTGCTGTTGATTAAATACCAAGTTTCTTCGAAAAGAAATAGGGCACATGCTACTGCAGTTTGTTTCCAACATCTCACCACAGAAGCAAGCGCAGTTTCAAACGCAATCTTCTGCCAATATATGAATGGTTTTTCCATAATACAGCCAACAATAATTTTAATCTTGGAAAGATACGTGTCTGCAAATGGTTGAAAAATATAAACAAAAAGCAGAAAAAATCAAGCAGTCCAGCTTCAACTGTGGTTTCAAAACTAAAATTTTTCCTAATTATAACCCTCCCACCCATATTCCACCTCAAACCAAGTCCCAACATCAAAGCGTCTCTTTCGACTTTAGAACTGCAATTAAGTATCCTAACTTCATCAGTTCTCACTTCTGACATCCTATCTGTTGCGACATCAAACTCCTTTTCCTTAACCACTCCCTCTTCTACTATATTGATCCTCTTTTACCACCGCTGTTAAATTAACGCAGCAAACTAGTGATACCCCGAATGTTGCCATGCGCATTCTAGGCTTAGATTTATCGCCTATCTGCACGATAAATCCGACTCGATGTGCTACAAGGGTAAAACAAAAACAAGTGTTATGGTTTCCATCCAGCAGAAAGGTCTCCCCCTTCCAATGTTACCAGTCTCTGGAAATTTTATATAAAATATCACGAAACTTTCAATACGCCTCTCCCCGCTCTTCATCAATATGTATACTCTTAAAGAGTCTTACAAATCCAACGCTGTCAACTTAACCACGATATAAGAGGTGATTCATCGTCAGGTTTGATTTTCAATAGTCTTTTTTTGACAGATTACGCATGACTCCTATCAAACTGCTTTGTTATTTTGATTCAGCATCATTTGGCAAGTCATCATGGAAAGGCTCATATTACAACAGCGCCTTCAATTCAGCTGCATTACGAAAATCAGCGTTCTGTGAGAAATGTTTTTCGTGCGATCCGAGGAACTTACGGTGCGCATAATCGACCTACTGAAACCACTATTGCCAATATCATTCGCAAATTTGAGTCCCAGCTTACATAAGTGAATGATACTCGACCGGTTAGACTGCATCCAGCAAGTTATGAAGAGACTATAGCAGCTGTAGCTGAGAATGTACGCGAAGACCGTGACGAATCGATTCGTCGTAGTTCTCACCAGCTTGGCTTAACGTATTTTACGTGAGAATCTCGGCCTAAAAGCGTACAAAATTCAACTTGTGCAAGAATTAAAGACGACTTGAATTTTCATCATATTTTCAGTGAATGGGCTCTATAAAAACTCAATGAAAATCCGGTGTTTTATCGTGAAATTTTGTTCAGTGATAAAGCCCATTTTTGGCTAAATATTGGGTCTATAACTTTATTCGTGCGGTTTGCTAAGAGATGGCGTAACTTGTATTATTCCATCGCTATTATTGAATTGGAACATGCGTTTGAAAGCTACTGTCATTGTACGTCATTTCAGTATATGTCATTCATTTGAAGCGTAAACAACAATAATTTTTTTTTTTTCACTCAAATATGTCGAACTTTGTGCCTGAAAAAGTATTTGTGCGTTGAGTTCTTCTTCATTACTTTAATATGAAGAAAACTGCTACCGAAAGTCATCGTATTTTGGTGAAAGTTTATGGTGAACATGCGCTAGCTGAGCGAACGTGCCAAAAGTGGTTTAAACGATTTAAAAGTGGTGATTTTGGATTGGAAGACGATGAACGTCTTCCGTTTGAAAATGAAGAACTGGAAGCATTACTCTCTGAAGATTGTTGCCAAACACAAGAAGAGCTCGCTGAATCGTCGAAAGGCGGTTTTGCATGTCCGAAATGCTGCTGGAACGCCACAAAAGGAAGTCACTTTTGCATCGGAGTGTTACTGTTGATGAAAAATAGATCCATTACGATAACCCCAAGCGCAGAAAATCATATTTGAAACCCGGCCAACCAGCCAAATCAACGGCAAATCCGAATATCCATGGCGCAAAGGTAATGCTCTGTATTTGGTGGGGATAGATGGGTGTGCTGTATTATGAGCTGCTAAAACTGGGTGTAACCATCAATGGACAACGCAACCGAACGCAATTAATTCGTTTGAAGAGAGCAGTAGCTGAAAAACGCCCGGAATATGCGACCAGACACGAGGCAATAATTTTCTATCATGACAACGCTCAGCCCCTCGTTGCTATTCCGGTTAAGAACTATTTGGAAAACAGTGGATTGGAAGTCTTACCCCACCCGCTTTATAGCCCAGACCTTGCCCCTTCTGACTGCCTTTTGTTCCGGTCGATGCAGAACGCCCTCACTGAAATACGGTTCACATCAGAACAGATTATCAAAAATTGGCTTGAATCATTCTTGGCTGCCAAGCCGGCGCAGTTCTTTTGGGATGGGATCCAAAATTTTCCAGAAAGATAGGAAAAAGTCATAGCTTCAGATGGGCAATACTTTGAATAAACGTTCAAATTTAAAAAAAAAAAAACCGCACGAATTAAATTACATACCCAATTTATACGTTAAAAAACAAAATTGCCGTATTTGGGCTGATGAGTAACCCGAAAAGTGCCAATAGCTACCATTACATCCATTAAAAACAACGATATGGTGTGGTTTATGGGCTGGTGGAATTATTGGTCCATATTTCTTCAAAATTGAGGCAAATCAGAATGTTACCGTCAATGATAACCGATATCGCGCCATGTTAACGGACTATGTGCTTCCTGAAACTCAAGCACATGGTCTCGGTGAGCTGTGGTTTCAACAAGACGGCGCTACGAGCCATACAGCGAGTGAAACAATGAACTTTTTGAAAAATTTAAAACTTGGTGAGCATTTAATTTCACGTTTTGCTACGGTAAATCGATAGATCGTGCGATATCACACCTTTGGACTATTTTCTCTGGGGATATATAAAGTCTCAGGTCTTCAGGAATAAGCCAGCTACGATTGACGCCTTGGAAGCCAAAATTACTCGGGTTATCCGCTAGATATCAGTCGCTATGCTCGAACGGGTCACCCAAAATTGGATCATCCAAATGGACCACCTTAGAAGTACTCGTGGCCAACGTTTACATAATATCGTTTTCAAAAAATTTTAACCGATAATAGAAATTTTAAGTTCACTTTCAGATTTATGTGTTTTGTTTTACATAATAAATCAAACCTTGCGATGAATCACCCTATATTTGCTCGAACCTAAAAAGTCATACAAAAACCTTCCTCTGAAACTTATCTTCTCCCCAACATAAATGTCCAGCTGAAATGGACTCTCTCCCCTCCAGTCACCACTCCAAACAAATTTTTCTTCAAATTTCTCTTCTTACAGTTTTCACAGACCTAATTTCTGTAAAATCAATACCTATGTTATCTGAACAGAGCTTCTTTTGAATCTATCAATCTATTTCTGTTCGCTGCCATCCGCAGAGAAAATTTCAAATCCATCTCCCTTTATGTGCCATTTCGCCACAAAACATACTCCACATTCCCTCTTTGACATTGGGTAAAGAGTAACCTCCTTGGGAATGAAAATTTTAAATATTTTAAACATTTTATTCAATATAGTCCCCTTTTAGTTTGATACACTTATTCCAGCGATTTTCCAACTTCTTGATCCCGTCCGAAAACTAATTTTCCGGAAGGTCTGCAAAATACTCCTCCGTGTCGTCGAGGTCATGTGAGGTCGTTTTCGCAGCGATTTCGGCCTTCAATCGCTTCAATAATGCACAGTAATACTCGCTGTTGGACTACATACTTGTAGTCCACGAAGAGTATGCCTTGACAATCCCAGAAAACCGACGCCATAGCCTTTCCGACCCATTGAGCCTCCCTCAGCCGCTTCAGAGCACTCGTGCCGGCTTCAGTCCGTTGCCGGGCACTCATTCTGTTCTCTGGTGTGTAATAGTGGATCCAAGTTTCATCAACAGTACCAATTGACGCCAAAAGTCCGCCCGATTCCACATCAGTAAGTCCAAACACTCTTTCGAAGTGCTCTCGCGTTCGTGTTTTTGGTCAGGAGTGAGTATGCGCGGTACCCAGAGGCAGGATAACTTTAACTAACTATCACCCAAAATATGGCGTGTGCGCTCAGTACTGATCTTTATGGTATCTGCTAGCTCACGCACCTTCACTTTCCGGTCAGCCAACACCATTTCATATATTTTTTTTTTTTTTTTTTGACATTTTCCTCTGTAACCGCATCGGAGGGAATGCCGCTGCGAACTTGATCGGTAGTAGAGTTGCGGCCGCCACGAAACCCTCGAAACCAATATTTAACGGTGTAATCTGATGGAGTATTAGAACCATAATATTTATCCAACTTTTCTTTTGTTTCCTATACCGTTTTGCCTCTCAAAAAATAAAGTTTTATAAGAGAACGATGCCAAACACCTCAAGAACAATCAGCTGTCAAAACAAAATTAAAGACAGTATCGCACTGAAATTTGGCATATATGCCTAAATATGAACGGGCTTCAAGACACCATTTTTTGTAGTAGCAAGAAGTAGCAGTCAAGAAGGTTACTTTAAACCCCACCTAGTATACTCATAGACTCCGCTTTTTATGAAACAAAAGAAACAAGTTATGGGTGGTATTCCTTTGCATCCACTCTTCTTTCGACTAGTAAAGATATCTAGGCACATATCTTCGTTTCATTAAACTCTACAACTCTCTCTAATAACGCTACCTAAATATTGGCCAAACCAATCTTATAAATGACCTCAAATCCTTTTTTCAATTTGCCAATTGCGTTTTTTTTTTTTTTTTTTTTAATGCTCCTTCAACCTACCTCATCCCCTTTACTACCTATTTCGTAATTTATACCTCAACCGATTGTATTCAACGTCGATTCCTCCGATGTGCACTCCGTGGACTGTCCTGAAACGCCCATTTAAACTTACCTGCCTATCAGCACTACCTCAAACTTTTGACATATTGCTGACATTATTTTTATTCATCACAAAGCTGTCAGAGATTACATATTTTTGATAGAGAAAAATTTTCTTTTGAGTAGAGGACGAGATAGGTCTAAACTCAATGATCTATGGAGCATTCCATTTAATGCTATCATTTGAAAAGATTCCATATGTACGGTGAGCTGAAACTTTGACATACTGGCAAATAAACCTTTTGAATTAGATAACGTAACGACGTGCATTATTGCAATTTTGAGCATATGGCCGAAGCTTGATAAAATAAAGAGCAATCTGTAAGTCCAATTTTCTGGCATTTAGGGCCGTATATCGTCAATAACGCGGGGTATATTGCCTTTTAAGCCAACACCGTCTCTAGTTTATAAATATGGATCAGCGACTTCCCATATCCCACAGAAAATAATCCGAAGATATTAAGTCATGGTATTAGATCATGGAGGCCAGTTCACATTTCTATACGTTTATAGAAAGTTTCCCCTTCGAAATATTGATTCCAATGCGCTGTGTAGTATGTAATTTTTGATCAATAGTGCTCTCCACTGACCCTAACGTTCTTGTTGGCATCATTTGTGAAAATAAAAATTTTTTTTGATGGTTGTTATTGCGAAAATTTTGTTGGACACCTTCTTCTAGATTTCTGCATTTCATACAAAATGTCATTTGCAATCAGACTCTTCGCAACTAAACATCGTGCGTATACGAGTATATGTGAATATGACAAAGATATTTTACAATTGAAGAATTGAAAGCCTTATCCAATGAAAGTGATGGTGCAATAATGACATTTCTGGAGACAACGATGACGAATTTGTACCAAAAGAATGATGATTTATACTCAGATGATAGCGATTCTGACGTCAAAAAGGAAGCGAGCGAATCCAGTGAAACAAGCGAATCAGTTGTTGAAGACAAAAATACGCATTTATTGTTTGTTTCAAGAGATGGTGTGACAGATTTCGAAATGAAAATGTGTCTTATCTTCATTCGGGAACAAGATATGCAAAAGTTCGTGTTAGTGACATAAAAGATGATTTTTGAATTTCCTTCCCACCACATATTGAAAGCCTTATTTCGAATCATTTTAATGCGTATCCACAAGCAAAACACGGTAAAGAATTCAAACAAATCGATTCGAATATGTTGCAGGTATACTATATATTGGGGTTTTAATTTAGCGTTTATATGTAAGTCGTTATAGCTTTCTATTTCATTTCAAATGATCTTTGACATACTTGTTTTTAGATCGAAAAATGTAACTTCAATCGATTTATTGGATGGTGAAATAGGTCGTTCAGTATTTAAAGCAATAATGTCGAAGAAAACATTTAAATATAGTACATGAACCAAATTATTCGTTTTGATGATATCATAAGTAGAAAACAGCAAAGATCTTCAGATAGATTTGAAACAGTTCGATAAATGGTCTTGTTTATTGGAAGATTACTTATTATATGAATGTGTTACAGTTGATGAGCAATCACTTGATTTTCGTAGATGTATGTGGATGTCAATACATGCCGTCGAAACCAGTAAAATATAAAATAAAATTCTTGTTGTTGGTATGTTCTTACACATGTTATATTATGTATTTAACCACATTTGGAAAAAGCAATTACTGCCAGTTCGAGTGAAAACAGACAAGGCGAACGTGTTGTTTTTCATTTCGTTTGAAAGGTCACAACATAATAATGGATAACATCTTTTTTTTTTGGTATGATCTTGGTCAAAAATGATTGTCAAATACTTTAAAAGGGTTTGCACCATTAGAAAAAAAAAAAAACAGAAAAAGGATTTCACCAAAGCTTCTTAAATGTAAAAGCACCACGTTGTATCAATCTACATTTGCATTTACCGACAACACGTACATTGGAAGGAAAATAAATGTACTGTATTGCAAAGCATAACTCTATTGAAATTGGATCTGGTGAAAAAAAAGTTATCATCATTCATATAAAATGATTAATCAAAAGTTAAGTCCTGTAATGATTTTTGTTTTTATTCGATATAGGCGGTAGAGATACAGTTCACAAAGTATTTTCTTGCTACAGCTGTAAAAGAAAATCAAATAAAATAGATAGCCAATAGCTGTATTAACAAATATGATTCATATTTCTGCTTCGAATTCATTAATTAATTTTAAAGGAGGGAATCCGGCAATTGGCAAGCAACACAAAAACCAACAATATGAATGAATTTTCTACTTGATCTTGGATTTTTACTTGCAAAAGCATATACTATATGTGCAGCTAGAAGTGATAAACCAAGATTGAAATCATCAGCGTCTTTGCTTGTAACTGTTTCAGGAGAAAGTTCACCAGCACAATCTGATGTCTACATCATTTTCATTAAATCCACCAAAACGATTAAGAAGCAGAGTAAGGCAGAATAAGATGTCATGTTTGCTATGAGGAAAGGTCCGCCACCAAAAATACACTCAAATCCCATATATTTAGAAATCTATACACAAGGGTAGACAACGAGTATGAGATGAAGGATAATAAAATGTTGCGGTTTAAAAGTTGATATAGGGCGATATTGTTTTCGTCCCAGCTAGATATTGTAAGCCAATACCTTTTCGCATGAACACAGCTCTAATGGCTTTGCATAGTGGTGAAATAGAACATCCGGGTAATCTTGAACATTGCACTCCGCAGCAGAAACAGCTTCTACCGTGACCACACTACAATGCCTCTGTGAACGCGTGTTGTCAATAAGAGTATTGCTGGTGCAAAAACAATCTATATTTTGTCCTATTATGATAATCGTATAATCGTATGTTAAAATGAATGAATATTTAAAATATGAATTTTAAAAGATTTTCGAAGTAAACTTGCACAGTTTGCAAGCGCTGTTCTGGCTTGCAGCTGTCATCTATCACAATGGTTCTTTCTGGAAAAATTGTTGCCAATTAAAACAACAATCTTCCGAAAATTAAAAAAACAAGTCTTCGAAACCTTACTTTTAACAAGCAATTGAACCTTAGAATTGAATTAGGGCTCGAGAAAAAACATCCAGAAAAACATCAAAAAATTCGCCGGGCGAAGTCCTCACAATAGACGGGATTTCAATGGAAATATGTAGTTTTAAAAATATTTACAGGTTTAACCTATTACAGCGACTAAAAACATAAGAAGAATGCCTTACCTATGGTAATATGGTCATAACCTAGGTGGTGTTATAAACAATGTTTTCGAATGTCCTCTTAAAACATTCTAATTGTTCTTAGCTCTCTGACAACACCTTCATCATAAGAATCCATATATGTACAATATAACACATGGGCAGAAAAGCTCGTGCCGTTTTATAGTAAGACACAAAATTTTTGCAAAATTCAACTTTATTTATCAATATAGTTGCCTTCGAGGGCGATACACTGATTGAAACGATTTTTCAATCTTTTGATACCAGTTTTGTAGTACGATTTCGGTTTAGCCTCAAAATAGACCTCTGTTTCGGCGATTACTTCTTTATCGGTCTTAAATTTTTTTCCGGCGAGCATTCCTGCGAACAGGAAATAGTTGCTGGGGGCCAAATCTGGAGAATACGGTGGGTGGGGAAGCAATTCGTAGCCGAATTCATTCAATTTTGCCATCGTTTTCATCGACTTGTGACATGATTCATTGTCTTGATGAAACAGCACTTTCTTTTTCTTCAAATGCGGCCGTTTTTCTGCGATTTCGTCCTTCAAACGCTCCAACAACGCAATGTAATAGTCGCTGTTAATAGCCTGCCCCTTTTGGAGATAGTCGATGAAAATTATTTCATGTGTATCCCAAAATACGGATGCCATAACCTTGCCAGCCGACTGTTAAATTTTTGGTCGTTTTGGACGAGGTTCGTCACCTGCTCGCCACTCAGCTGACTGCCGACTTGACTCTGGTGTGAAGAGATGGAGCAAAGTTTCATCCATTGTCACATATCGACGCAAAAATTCGGCTTTATTGCGGTTGAACAGCTTTAAACACTCCTCTGAATTATCAACACGTTGTTCTTTTTGGGCGACTGTGAGCAAACGCGGCACTCACTTTGAACAGAGCTTTCGCATGTCCAAATATTCGTGTATGATATATCCAACATGCTCTTTTGATATCTTCAGAGCCTCAGCTATCTCGATCAACTTCACTCTACTGTCATTCGTAATCATTTTGTGGACTTTTTTGATGTTTTCATCTGAAACAGCCTCTTTTGGACGTCCACTGCGTGAATCATCTTCGGTGCTTGTATGACCACTTTTAAATTTTTCAATCCACTTGCGTATGGTTCGTTCGGCTGGTGCAGAGTCCGGGTAACACTTATCAAGCCATTTCTTTGCATCGGCTGCATTTTTTCCCATCAAAAAGCAATGATAAATCAACACACGAAATTGCTTTGAATCCATTTTTTTTTTTTCACAATAACAAAAGTTGCTTCACTCACAACGCTATATCTCGAGAACTAATCGTCCGACAGCTGTCAAATCTATACACGTATCTTTTGAAGGTTGTATTTGATTAGAGTGGTGCCCTCTCTTAGAAACGGCATTGACTTTTCAGCCCATGTATTATGTTCGTGTTCATAAATAATTTTTTTTTTCTGTTTATTATTCTCTTTGTGGATTTTTCCCAAATATCAAGATACATTAATGGGCCCATATGCCTTCATAGAACTCAGAATTTCTCTAACACCACTTTACCCGATTAATGTCCGTTATTAGTAGCGTCTAAAGTGAACTAAATCTCCTTTCTTTGGTGTACCATAATATCTTCCCTATTGGCTTATACAACTTATTATTGTAGTTAGTTTATTCTAAGAATTGAAGTATTTTTTGTGGTTAACATATTTGAGTGATGAAATTCCACTATGGTCACACCGAATTCATCAAGCACCGCATAACAGATAAAAAAAAAAAAAAAATAAAAAGTGTCAGGGAAATTGGTTTCCATATGCAAAATTCGTGGCAAATATCCTTGAATTTGAGTGTATTAAGAGAGCCATGGAATATCGTAAAGATTTACCAAGTTTTTACGCGAAAATATCGGCAGGTGGATTAAAAGTGTTCAAGGACAACGAAAGCGATGCGCCCTAAAGTATGCATGAGCTGATGAAAGTGAAATGAGACTTTACCTTGAAGGATGTTTTATTTTTTCCATTTTTTGTCTTTGTGTGAATTTCGCTTTGCAACAAAAACAAACCGCTGTAATGGGAATGTTTTTGTTTTGGTTCAGTGGTTACGATAATGATAACGGTAAAAGAGCTTAGCTTTGCACTTGGCTTGGCCTTAACATCCACTTAGTGGGGTTTGTTTCAGAGGCGAGCCGCTTTTAAGTGTCAGGTATTACAAATAGCACCTCACAAAGGTAAACCTATCAGAAGGACCTCGATATATAACATATATATATATATATATATATATATATATTTTTTTTAACAAGTTAAAGGAGATTGAAGATGTGGAGGTTTTGCTTCACTGCATTTAGACTTAGTTTAGAAGCAATTAAAAAACCCATACGGTTGAGTGCTAACAAAACCTATGGCATGAGTAAACTCGAATGTGTGATATATTTCTATGTATTTCCCATAGGGAATAATGCTTGTAGCAAACAAAGTAATGTATATGCATGATATGTTTGCAGAGAGTACATCTTAGAACAAAAATGAATCTTTCTGGTGAAAGAATAGGCTATCTTTAAGCGCAGACATTTCAATATATTGTATCACGTAATGAACGTTGGTTGTTTTGATACAACCCACACTTATGATTTTTGTTTACCTTAAGAGCACTTTAGGGCATGTTACGAATGAAAGGCATTACACAAGTGCATTTATTATACTTTGCTTGACAATTTCCTTTGGTCTGGTCTAAATAATATATTATTTTAAATCAATTCGAACTATGTATCTGTGTATACATCGTTAAGTGTATAAAGATCCTCCTTACATTACACTGCACGTTAAGTGATTTGGCTTCATAATAAATGCCAAGTTAGGTAGTTCAGAAAAAAAGTAAACTGAAATCTGGATGTGACAAGTTTTTCAACGACTTCGAATTTCTTTTGGCGATAAATTCATAGTGCTTGTTTTGAGAGTTCATAAAATGAAGCATAAAAGGGTTGGCGTAAGTGGAAACTTTTGTACAATGTTGTCTGAAATTTTAAATTTATTGAAAAAAGAGAGCTTTGACACCATGGCCATTATATGTTATATATGAAGTTTGGGGTTAGTAAGTATATCAATTTTCGCTGGGAAGTAGTTCAGGACATGCACGTGTGCATCATAAACTTTAAAAAGGTGATATTGAAAAATTTAGAGTGTATATAAAATATTCGCATCTCAATAGAGATAAATAATATGTTTTTAGTACTCGTAATTTTAGTTTAGAGAACACCCGACGTAGGTGGATTCAATTGAAGCCGACACAAAGGCAGATAAAGGACATTTTTGGTATAACCTAGATCGAATGGATATGACTCTACAGAGATTGATACAATTCATTTCATTTCGCAGTGTTTTAAAAAAAAAAATCATTCAAGAAAATTTATAAACGCGATTTGATAAGCCCTTCAATTAAAGGCAGCCTAATTACAAGCACTGGCTAAAATATTTTTGAAATTGAATTAAAACGCAACTGAACGCAACGATGGTGTAAACAGATATGAGAGAAAGCAGAAAAGATTCAGTAAAGAACTGGGTTTGTAGGAGCTTGTTTAGAGTAATTATATGAAGTAGTAATCCAAGTAGTCAATGATGTAGGAACTCTGGATTAAAGGCAGATATCGAACTACGTATCAGTCGTTTCCAAACAAAAATCCATTAGGATATGAAAGCGAAAGTCAAAAGAATATTGTTCTAGCATCTTGTGAAGAATGGGCTTTGCAATGATCAACGATCACATCCGGAATAGTATTACAGACAAAATAAGCAAGGACAGCCACTGTTAGAGAGATTCCCAAGAAATTGGTAACACTTGGATGCCTGTGCATAGCTGAGTCAATGCCTTCGAGTAAATGCCGCATCAGTCACCTTATGTTTACCCATACAACATATTAAGTCATGAAAAGGATGTCAAAAAGGGATATCGGGGTCATCGCCATATATTTGAAAAATTCCTTCTTCTAGCTTCAATTTATCTCTAACAATGGCAGCATCAGAAAACTGTGAAAATTTTATTCAGAAATTTCAGCAAGGTTTATCCGATAGGCAGGGCAAAGTGTTATAAAGATGGATTCGGAACTGATTGAGGGATAGATGCAGGAATATTTAAGTCAAGATCAAGAAATACATGGATAAACGTATCAGGTAATTGTAGTTCGAAGCTTGTATCATATGTAAATAGAAGATGTACCCCTCTAGTTAAAATAATTAAAATGTCAAATAAAAGCAGCCATCATGGCACTAGAGGCATATCTCTATGTGCGTATACCTATACATAGATACTAAACAAATTATAATAACGGAGTAGCTATTTGGGGAATTCCTGGTCTCTAGATCTTTCAGAAACTCCAAGGTCTGAGACAAGATGATTAACTCTGCAATAACTACCTATCGATCAATCCAACTCAGAATAACCTATAAATTCCAATTGATTTTTCAACAGGGCATTGCAGACCTAGGGAATACGTTAGGAAAGTATGTGTATGGGAGTCAACGGCATCGCCACACTGAAAGTATCGGTTCTTATTAGATCACCGAAATCAAGCAGTGTTGGGAGCGGTAAGTACCAAGGACCGCATGGGAACTCAGTACCTACCGGCACGCTGTTGACAGTCGAAACACATGGTGTAAAATGGACACAGTTTTAAGTCTGAGTGCTACCGTTCCGAAAAAAATGTTTGCGAATTGAATGCGAGTGAAAAAATTTTCATCCGCATATAATTCGCAACATCTTTCACAAAAAAAAAAAAAAAAATGTGTATGAGATGAAGGTGTCTCTCGATTCGGCAAAATGAGACCGCCAGACACACTCTGAGGATGAAATCAAGATTAAGTACTTGGACAAATTTTAAATACTCATTAAAAATATATCAACCGGAATTTCTCCATTCCTTCTATGCCTCAGGTTTATGTCCTCTTCTTATTCCCAAAAAAGTTCTATAAGAAGAAGCAAACATCTCCAAGTTCCCAGTAGAAAGCATCAAAGTTCATATGGTTGCATTGCACTATATTCTGTCTACTTTTTTTTAAAGTTATTATTAAGTGTAATCCTGCAATAGGTATGATATGATTTGTTTGTAGAAAGTGAAAAGTTTACCTATATACATATGTAGTTTCATGTAATGATGTTGAGAAAATCAGGAAACAAGAGTGTTTAAAAGTAGATTTTGTCGGCTAAGAACAATAATAAACAAAGAATATATAGCAAATATGAATTAAGAAAGCCCACCTAATATTGTACATTGTAACAATCTGCCTTTGATATCCTCGTCTCGAAGGATGTAGGTATTGTAGCAATTTTCTTATATTGTATAAAACATAATAAACCTCGACTGTAGAAAACTACATATGTGGGCTTGGCTTTGTGCAGAATTTTTTACCATTTGCTAACCAAGTGCTTTTTTGATTGTTGAAGAGTTTTGTGTATGAAGGGACTTTTTTAAAAGTTTGCAACAATTGGATTGAAGTTTCGGTAATGTGCTTTGGCCCAATAACACCGAAACACAAATTGCTGCAAGAATTGTAATTCGAAGACTAGCTTTGCCTTAAATCTGAGGCACGATGGAAGTATAGTCCTATATTAGGCAATATCACCATTCTGGTGACCAGGAATTGACTTGTCAAGAAACGTGTTGGAGGGAAAACAGTAAAGTCCCTCGTCAAGGATATTCTGAGTGCAATCAGACAGCTGAATTCATTGGATCACGTCTGGGTTTAAAGTCACAACGAAATCGTGCAAAATGAAACTGATGATAAGGTATAACGCACTGAAAGGTCAGATGAATGGATCTCACTGCACCTTTAAGCCATATCGTTAGTAGGAAATTCAAAATAATAAAATTTATGGCGGCCTCAGAGATATGTGGAAAGAGGATAAGCACTGAGAGGTGTTAATCTGCCGATACCCAGTGTTGCAACTGTTTCTACATATCAATTATGCTTATTTTACCTCCAAGCGGTAACCATCGAGTACTGGTCATCGGTCCATTCGGACTCGACTTGCCAAATCTATAGGCCCAACTGGTGACTAGCAGACAAATATAGCAGCACTATAAACGGGAAAGCGGATGAATTTCCCAGATAAAATCAGTGAAAAAACGCAAATAAGACCTTATCCGGACTACTTCGACATATTTGGAGCTCAAACAGATAAGGATTTCCGAGACTACGTCAGGGTCTTTGAAAAGAAATAGAGGCGAATGACCCCTTAATGGACCAATGACAATGCTCACATCCCTGAACGGGTAACTGGGGTATTATAATGGAACTTGTCCTCCAGGTTGGGGGTTGTGCAGTCGGGGTAACAGCCCGGCCATGGAAAATATATGTAGTTAAGAAGCATCAAGAAGCCTCAGATACGGACGAATCTATTGTTGATTACCCTTGCAAACGAAACAATGACAACGAAATACAGATCTGCATTTAGAATACTAGGTCCTTTAATAGGACACGTAGAGCTGGAAGACCCTACTGCAAAGCAGATATTATTCCATACAAGAAATGCCATGAAATGGGCCGAACAAAATGAGGGTGAAAACTGCAACATCTACTATGGCGATTTTAATCGACGACGACAATTTTAGAGGCAAATTTAGGCAAGAAGTCTTGAGTTTTCAGCATATGAACAAGCGCCTTGTAACAATCGGTATTAAGGCTAAATTTTATAACATAACCCTTAATGCGCACATGCCGCCGCAGAGTAGAAAGACGACTACACCAAGGATAGTTTCTACGAGCTCTTGAGCATGACCTGCGGGCAATGCCCTAACTATGACATTAAAATTGCCCTCTGTGATTTTAAAGCAAAATCACGCTTTTACAAAAAATGGATCGTGGTACACTTAGCCGTTTTAAGATGAAATTTCTACTTCAGATTTGCGGTCCCAAACAGGGTGAATAGAGGAGGAGAACTATACGGGCTGTATAGCGACATCGAATTAGCCAGAAGAGTGAAGATCGAAAAACTGAGATGGCAGGGTTATGTAGAGCGGATGAACATCAATGCTCTGGTCCAAAAACTCTCAAATTCGCCCCCGAGGGACAGTGCAGTAGAGAAAGACCGCGACTCAAATGGCGCACACAAATGGAAGCGGATCTCAGTGAACTTAGTTTGCGAAACTTTAGACAGCTAGCTCAGGATCGAGCAGATTGGACACGCCTATAGGGTGAGGGTTCATCTCGGACTGTAGTGCCACCTTAAGTAACTCAGAGTCTTAAATAAAAAAAAACAACCAAACAAATTGACCACGTTATATTTAATACAAAACACATGTATTGTGTTTTTGGATGTACAAATTCCGAGTATTGAATATTGCTAGGAATTGAAACATCGACATATTTGCAAAGGCCCACCAGAAACTTGGTTTATAAAGTCCTACAGAGTCTTCGAAAGATCTCTACAACAGCCTTATTAAATACATTAAGCCAAGGGTAAATATTACTATAAACAACAAAAGGAAGGTCCGAAGGCATAAAAATATCATTTTAGGGAAATAAATTCTCACAGAATCATTGAAAAATGAAGTAGGAAATCTCGTTATAAAATAAATCCGGTGCTTAAAATATGAGAAACTCATATCTTCACATTAAAGTGATGACATTAACATTATGCCTACTTCATCGGGATGTACTTGGTGCAGAAACATTTTCGATCTCATGATTTAGAACCAGATCTATATATTTAAAACAAATGCAGGGGGTGTGAACAGAGGCAAATCTAGTAATAAAGGGCTAGAGCGAATAAAAAGAAACACTTTAAGTAAGAAACTTACAACTAGGTCCTGTTTATTTTGCGTTTGTGTGGCTCTGTTAAACGAATAAATAAACGATTTCGTGACATTTTTTTTTTTTTTTTTGCTTTAAGAAATTTCCTGTGCTATGAAATTAGTGAATTTTCAGAAAAATGTTTTACAGGGTATTTCAGAACCTTCTGCTGATATAGGAATATCTTACCTCAGGAGATAAACATAATACTCGTTTGTAGTTTACTTGAAAAATATTCAAAAGTCCTTGATTCAAGTAATAATATAGTAGAGTGTCTAAAAGCTAATCCGAGCAAACAGGTGCTAAATTAAAGTAAGCAAATAAAACATTTTTTTTTTGTTTGTTTGTTTCAGTGATTCGTTTTAAGTCAAACAGTGAAGCAATAAATAAATGGTCCAAAAATTTAAATAAATAAAATCAGATCTCTTGGAAACTTTCATTCTCATCCGGGGTAGTGTCCAATAAACTTATCATTTCAGGAGAGCATTGTGTTTTGAGATCATTTTCGGTTCTGACACGCTTTACAAAAGAAATAAGTGGATCCGAGGCTGCAAGCAGGTTTAAAAAGTCTTCATTCTGCCTTGAAGACTTGAAACCTTGAACGTATTTTGATGTCTAACAAGTTGTTAAATTTGTTTTGTCGTCCCATAAGAAACTAGATATTATGGTTTGAAATGCTTTTTATTATTCAAACTATTCTCCATGAACTTCAAACACTTCTTCTAGTGACCTTCTAGGTTCTGGATTTCACCTTGAAGTGCGAAATCAGAAGACACGACTAGTTTTACCTCTTTCTTTGACGAAAATCGTTCTCCACGCATGAATTTTTTGGGATGCGATAGCAGCCAAAATTCAGAATGAGCTTAATCTGGTGAATAGAGTACTTTACTTCACTGCTGAGTTGATTTTGATCTGTTTGAGACAGTGCGTTTTCTTTTAGAAAAATTATTTATTTATTTTTATTTTATTATTAATTATTTATTATTTATTTATGAGTTTATTATTTTACCTCAAACAAAATTCCTTTTGCATCAAAAAAAAAAAAAAAAAAAAAACTGATGCTATCACCTTTTTGACCAATTTCTTGACCCTAACTTCGGAGTCGAAGTACCGTACCGAATATGTTTTTTATTTTCATTGTTAGCGAATGCTAATATTGCTCACACTACCTAATAAGATGCCTAGAGCTTCTACTAAATCTCTCTCGGTTAATTGATGACCTTTCAAAACCATATTCTGTATTTTTGCTACAATTTCTCGTGTTGATGCACTCTTTGGAGGTTCTTCACGTGGGTCGCCTTCAAGACTGGTACGAATACGTTTAATTGCAGCAACGAATTTTTCTACTGTTCTAATTGAAGAGAGAGAAGCTGATGGGCCCTTGTACACATTTAATAACCGTTCATTAAATTGTTTTGGCTCTACACTTTCCAAAAATAAGAATTTTATTACTGAACGATATTCAATTCTTTCCACTTTTCTTTCCGGTTTTTAGAAAAATAGAACAATGAACCAAGTAGTGCCATCTCTTATTGAACGACAAAATTCATTGAACAATTAACAACAATGAGTGTATCATCATTTAGTATAACCTCTTTTAGCTCTTTCGGTTTTTGGTGAACCGCTCCCAGGTGGCCCAAAAATAGTTACCACAGAGGAAACCGTGGACAAAATCCAAGATCTCGTATTAACGAACAGCCGAATGAAAATTCGCAAGTTGGCTGAGATATCAAGCATCTCAACTGAATGCGTTCATTTAAAAATGTTGGATTATATGTAGATACATACCCGATACCCAAAAAATAACAAAATAATAAAAAATTGAATTATGTAAGCACTTAGAAACCACTGGATGAAAAGACTTAAGGAAAATTTATACGAGGCATTGGCTCAATATTTGTTTCTAACATTGCGGAAGACTGCAGATGATATTCTTTTCTCTTTACATGCCGATGTTATACAAAAAAAAAAAAAATCTTAGCAGTGACAGGGAATGGTATTTGACTTTTATTGCTTGGTTTGCTAGAAATACATCCGATGGCTGATAGTTTGAAAATCTTATGTCCTTGCCACGTATTTTAAGAAATATACGACGAAACAACGATGTGTCTGTTCTCCATTTTTCCGCTCTATATTTCGAAGCTGCAGCTTTAAAATTTGTTTCAATTCAAAGTAGCAAAAAATATTACCTGGTTCTTCATCATCTATCACACTAACCTACTGCATACTCCTAGATAAGTTTTGCCAAACACCATCAATACAATAGATATTTTTTTTTAAAGAATCTTTCTATTTTGCTTAAACAATGCAGCGTTGTGAGTGCTTCCTTCATGTTTTAAAATTTCCTCTTTCATTCTAATCACAAACTACTGCATGCATTTCTTATTAAAAGATAATGTACATAATGCAGTTCTTGGTACTTTGCATTTTTTTTCCCGCAATTTATTTTTCTTTGTCTTTTATCCGCTCATTTTCGTATTCCTCACTGACAAAAATAATTGTTCTCCAAAGCAAAGTCCTAGTAAATATCTGATGGCACTTTGAAATGCAGAATTCCTTGCCAACATCAATTGTCTATTCAATTCCCCTTAGCTTTGTTCAATCATAAATTTTCATCCTCACATGCACATCCTTTCATGTTGAATTAGCTCTTAAAATCATGACGAAACGTCCGTATCTTAAGACTTCTAAATTTATTATGAGTGCTTAGTACGAACCCATCCCTGATGTAAAATTGAAGGAGAATCCAATTTCCGCTTGGCTTTTGATTCGCTTGAATTTTTTAAGACACCTTATGGAACAGCATTCGTACCTACACTACTAGTGAAAAATATTTCAAGACTTACTGTGTATGACGGAAAAAAAGATTTTAAAGTTATTTATCAGCATCCTCCACAGAGTCGGTGGCACTTTCAGCAGCAGACCAACCGAAGGGATTCAAATTTGCTTGAGAGAATTTATTTTTTTCCCACGTCAGTCCAGATGTCAGTTAGTTTAGTTGAGCATCCACCTAAAGGTGATTGTAACAAATAACACTACAGAATACACTCCCCATGGCTAATAGACAAGACCTACGTTACTTTTTCTGTTTTCTTCACTTTTAAGGAATATAATTCTGATGGATTATGATTCATATTAATTGAAGTGCATGACATCTGTAACGATCAAACTTTGAGCATCTGTCACACTTTCTTTAACTAAAAATTTCTGGGGCCGACATTAACTAAACCCAAAACTTTGAATGATTCATGACTTTTAAATGGATTCTAAGAGAATGAAAATTCCGAGAAAACGAATATGATATAAAGGCAAACGTGTCTTCGATTTAAGAGGACATCAAGAAAACGACAAAGATTGAAAGTTTTCAGAAAGAAAATCTTTTACCAAGTGGTGCCAAAACAGGGAGACAAATCTTTTTTTAAATCTGCTTGAACAAATTGTTGAAATAAATTCTGGATGGAAATTTGTGAGTGACATGAATTGATGTGCGACAGATAAATTTTTGTTTGGTGAAGACACAATCCAGGGAAGACCATTTGGATAGTACTTCTTACATTGTAATAATTTCTTATGTACACTAAATAATAATTTGATTGTCAAGCATTCCCGTAATTCAATATATTTCAGTGGGTAAAACTATGAAGGACTGTCGATGAGTTCCAGGATACTTTCTCTATTTATTTGTCATATTGTAATTATAGGAGAAACTCCATCCATAGCGAAGGTAATGAAAGGGAAATGAACTCAGATTACGAAGTAGGTAGGAACAAGTATTAGGCTTGTCCTCATTTCCATTAGTAGGTTTGGTCATTAGGTTATCGTTAATATAATGAGCACTTAGGGTGGCATCAAGTATTTCCCTATTTCAGCCAAATTGTATAGCTAACTCTCAGTATATTACGTTTAACAATCAGAAACACATTCTCCTGAAACACTCTATATGACACGAACCAAATCAGTTCACTGTATTTGGGAAGAATGGAAGTGTTATTGGAATATGGGGACTCGGAATAGACCAAATACTCTCACTTACCTAGGAGAAATATGGAGACCATATTTGGTATTTCTTGGAACCACCTACCAAGAAATATGACAGATTATACAAAAAGACGATCGAAGAACTGTGACTGGTTTTTTCATTTTGACATTTTTTTTTCTGTCTGAACGGTGCATTCAGACAAAGAACTAGTCCATTGTACTCCTTGTTAATACGATCTCAGTCTTTCGAATAAAGATATTGTGCTCATAGTACCAGCAACCATCACGTAAATGCCGATTACCGACAGGCCGGACATTTACAGACGTAATTCTTCATAGCGAGCCTAGTACGTTGTTGCATTAGTGATATGCCCATCACATATAAGTATTTAGCACAAATGTAATGTCTCGTTACGACGCCACAACGTCAGAAAGCTTGGCAACCTAGGAAGCCGTGTTATCTGTAGTTGCGCTCATAAGAAACTTGACTGTCAATGGAAGACCTAACGATTCCTAAAGAATCTCCTCTGAGGCCAAGTCCTTCGGCGATTTCATTTCCCATGATCCCATTGAGACCTGGGATTTAGACAAGCCTCATTGAATTTAGCTTTTCGACTGCGTTCAGTAAAGTCTTGCATTTTGGAACTAGCTTGGAAGTCATTACAAATGCAAGTGCTTCGCCCCCTCCACCAATTCTTTAGAATATAGTTCGTAGCCATCAGAATTTCGTATGTTTCCGTTAAAACATACAGACGCAAGTTTTCCTAACATTGTCGTTCCTCAGAAGCGCAGTATCCCAAATAATTTTTGGAGCCATTCGTGAAGACCCAAATTCATTCCTTTCCTGCCTCAGATTTTACCAAAAACAGGGAAATTCGATTCAGTAATTTTTCCGTAACAGGAGTTTTGGTGTCATTCCAAAAGACTAGAGTCCTAAGGCAGTCGGCGCGCAAAGTTTTCAAAGCTCGAATACGTGTTGTACCAAAGGCAGCTTCTTTTCAACTGGAAAATGGCTTTGAGAGTGCAGCTCACGATAAGAAAGCCCCATGCAGCCGAGACAGACCGTTCTTTGGAGTCTGGTAGAATCTAAGAGTTTGTTCCAACAGAAAACCAGCCCTATCGGGGAATACTTAAAGGCAAGAGCATGCGTCTTGAAATTACATTACAAGCGAACTACATATTAGTGAAAATCTGCGCTATAGTATTGTTCGCTGAGATGACTTAACTAAGGAACGGTTTTTACGACCTGATGAAGAGAAATTAAGTGGACTATGCCACGTAGGTTTTCAATGCTGAAGTATGGGAAGACCATGGCTCGGTGTTGATAAGGATATTAACTAGGCGTACTGGTTTCGTACAACTGGGCTTAGCATATCAAGCTTGTGATGAGCATGAGAAAAACTAACAATGAAATGTATGTATTGTAAGACCTACGGCGGATGAATTTGCATAACAGATTCAATAGTGGCGTTCACAGCTAGTATGCCAAGTTATAGCGATGAGATCAATAAAGATTTTTCAGAACTAGTCAGGCTACGGAAAAAGAAATGATTACGAGGGAATTTTTGACTTTAGTTGGTCAACGGCAGGTCTTAGTTTTCCCCCCGGCTATTACAAAGCAGACAATATCCTCTGATAAAGAAGTTTTGATTTGCACATGGGATGTTCCGACGTTAAAACGCCACGTGCAAGGGTAACAATCAACCAAATATTTATTCTAAATCAGATCTTAGAGGAAACTCATAACAGTTGTTGCTTCATTAAAATGGTTATAAAAGACACTGGACTCAGTAAAATTGGATGATTTCCAAGACAACACCTAGCTTCTAAGGTGTTAGGTAAAATTTTCAGATATGGTTACAAGATTATCATATAATTTCAACATATAAGAGCTGACAAAAGGTGGATTAGGTTTTTGTTCCCACTTACTTCTATTGTTGGTCACTTTTGATACCAACGGCCAATGAGTGATGTGCTTTTATTGCGTGCCAAACAAATCTCCTTGCCAAGATCTCGTTAAGGACTTTTGTACCTTAGGTGAAATTTACTAATGCGTACCTGTCTACAATACCTTGATTTAACATGCATTAGATATTAGGCACAATATACCAAATAAAATTGCACAAGTAAATGTACACATAGCCATACTTAGGTAGGCATACAGGACTTTGCACTCATTGGCCTTGATTGAAATTTCATCTATGCAAATGTTTTTGACATGTTATCCCCCTAGGATATCCTACTTCTCCTTTTGAAATCTATTCAAAAGGAAGAGACCAAAATGTTAAATTGATTTGTGCCAAGGTTTCAAAAATGATTAAGGAGATTCTAGTGTCCCAATTTTATTCCGTCTGAACAACGCAGTCTTATATTAGTTCGAATTTTGTGTAACATCCGGACATGACACGTGATTTGATTTTACCACTCACAATCAATTACTAGGGGTGGAGTCAAAGGGGTCATTTAACCTATGACTCTGCACTGCCTTTAAGTGAGGAGTTCATGAAAATCACTCGAGCAGTACAAGAAGAATGATTTGTTCCACCTCATTGAGGTTATGGTGCCCTAGTTGTAATTACTAGCTCCGGTTGATGGGATACCTAGGGAATGAGTTTTAGGTAGCTGTTGCGATGCTATCTATTGTGCCATAGGATACAATACTTCTCCACACTCCCTAATAAAAAAAAAAAATCTGATATAATAATGGCACAAGCATTATCGTGCCCATTTTTTCTAACCCAGGAGGCTTCCATTTCCCCCATGGTTTGGTATTGGTTTGACCCATGATTTACTTTGTATTTTCTTATTTTTTTTTCTCTACTCTTTGTTTACTTATTTCCATTTATTTCTTCGAATTACTAGTGGCTCGTGTAAAGTACTCATACGTCAGTTACTCCAATGGGATCCTTCAATTTTGTTGATTCGCTTTGCGCGCTTTGGAAAATTATTGTTCGCTCTGCTCTTTTCATTCGGTCAATGACTTGGGTGAAGTTTTCTGATTTAATGGTCTGGGACTGCTGTAATCATAGTCCATAGTCTAAAGCCCAGGGAGTGGGAGTGAGCGTGAGTAAACCGATTGACGATGCCAGAGTGATAAATACCAATCGATACTTTGTTGTTGCGGAAACTTTTCAATAGATTCGAACACTGGCAATACGAGGCGAAACTTTAAATAAAGTTTTGCTCTACCCCTAGCAAGCAAGTTTTCGCATAAAGCTGTGTAAATTTAAAAAAGTTAGCAAACTAAGATGGTGATAAAAAAAAAGCCGTAACACATTCACATTGCCTATAAAAATGTTCGACCCATGGGCCAAAGGGGAATTTAAAAACAAAAATAAAAAAAAATCGAATAAACATCCGGTCTTTGGTGGGGGTGTTTTTTGGGATAAGAAATGTTATTAATCACGATGTCAAAGCAGAACAGTACAGGACAGTACTAAGGATGGTAACAAGATTAGTGGAAACTAGAGGGAAAATGCGTGGGAATATGTATTCAACAAGGGATACGAACACATTTGATTATATTGAGCAAGTTTATGGAAATGAGTACCACGTGATAGGCTGTTGATGTAGCTTTTGTTTAAGAACTAAATTCCGAGAACTTGGTATAAGTTCAGTTTCTCAGAATATTGTATCCTTCATTTAGATTTTACTGGCCCGTTGACAAACTTGATGTTTTAATCATTGTTTATAAAAAAGATATAAAGATGTATAGATGAGCTTTAAGGTGATCGTATTTTTGCATTTAATTCTAGGGAGAAATATGAGTGCATTCGAATTAAGAATTGAAGAAATACTTGTCTATTCGGGCCATTGAGAGCTAAAATCTGAGCTCCTATTAACTTGCATTTCATAGCATCACAAATTGTTCCCCTACTACCCGAAGATTATGGCCTTGAACTTAAACAAAATAAACTCTTTAAATCCAGTGACTTGACAAATGTGCTTTATTAACCAACTTATGCAGTTCGTGTCCTGAAATAGCTTCGTCTGAGCTTTGTCTATCAAGTTCATTTGCGATTTTATTAACCGTAATCTCATTATGATTTGGGACTCAAGTAAGACTTAGTGAGTAAAGCCCTCCGAATAAGTAATTTTAGCAAGACTTTAGTTACACATGCAGATGCTTTGGATTCTCTGTCGATACTTCTTAATGTCGTCATCAGGATCGCTGTGAAAACATACTAAAACGAACAATTTTCTAAAAAGAAGTGAAATCTAACTTTATCGTTCGCCGTCCTCCCTAGACATTAGCTTTTATCGGTTTTGGGGCCTTACGTGAAGACCCGACTACATTCCTGTCCTGGTACAGATTCTGGTTGTAATCAATTCTCTCTCTCGGAAAAAATTTCGTTGACACAAGTCTCATGCCCACAATATCCAAAAAAAAATGCATGACACACTAAATATTGGGTCTATAACTTGCTGTTTGCGGTTTGCAAGAGATGGCGTAACTTGTATTATTCCATTGTTATTATTCCATTGGAGCATGCGTTGGAAAGCTTCTGTCATTTTACGCCTTTTTAGTATATGTCATTCATTTGAAGCGTAAGCAACAATAATTTTTTTTCACTCAAATATGTCGAACTTTGTGCCTGAAAAAGTGTTTTTGCGGGGAGTTCTTCTTCATTACTTTCATATGAAAAAAACTGCTGCCGAAAGTCATCGTATTTTGGTGGAAGTTTATGGTGAACATGCGCTAGCTGAGCGAACGTGCCAAAAGTGGTTTGCATGATTTAAAAGTGGTGATTTTGGCTTCGAAGACAATGAACGTCCTGGGCAGCCAAAAAAGGTTAAAGATGAAGAACTGGAATCATTACTCTATGAAGATTGTTGCCAAACACAAGAAGAGCTCGCAGAATCTTTGGGTGAAACTCAAGCAGCCATTTCAAAACGTTTAAAAGCAGCTGGATATATTCGAAAGCAAGGAAATTGGGTTCCACATGAACTCAAGCCGAGAGACGTCGAAAGGCGATTTTGCATGTCCGAAATGGATTGTTACTGGTGTTGAAAAATGGATCCATTACGACAACCCCAACTCACATATGTGAGACCCGGCCAACCAGCCAAATCAACGGCAAAGCCGAATATCCATGGCGCGAAGCTAATGCCCTGTATTTGGTGTTATCAGATGGGTGTGCTGTATTATGAGCTGCTAAAACCGGGTGAAACCATCAATGGACAACGCTACCGAACACAATTTATCCGTTTGAAGCAATAATTTTCCATCATGACAACGATCGGCCCCACGTTGCTATTCCGGTTAAGAACTATTTGGAAAACAGTGGAAGGGAAGTCTACCCCACCCGGTTTAAACCCCAGACTTTGTCCCTTCTGACTACAATTTGTTCCGGTCGATACAGAACGGCCTCACTGAAATACGGTTCACATCAGAGCAGGATATCAAAAATTGGCTTGATCCATTCTTGGCTGCCAGGCCGGCGCAGTTCTTTTGGGATGGGATCCACAAATTGTAAGAAAGATGGGAAAAAGTCATAGCTTCAGATGGGCAATACTTTGAATAATACTATTGTACATGTTTTTCTTAAATAAACGTTCAAATTTTGAAAAAAAAATATATATACCCATTATGATATATACTTAAAACTATGAACATATATTCGGGACGTTTGTGCTAACATAGAAAAAAAAAAGTCACCTTACTTTTTGAATACACCTCGTATTTGCTGGTATCTAGTGATTTTCATATGTTTAAATTTCAGTTCCCAGAGCGTGGGTAGTTGATGTTTGGGATAAGTAAGATTATTGGTAAAGGAAAAAGGAATTAGTTTGAAGATCTCCACCCCTGATCTCTTTCCCAGAATTGTTCGATCATTTTGAGGTGATATGAAGGGAGGATATCAGTCTGTGAGTCTACCATCTATATTAGGTATGAATATTATCTACTTATTCAGGTGATACTACCATTCGAAGTGAAACTGGGCCTCAACTTACAAGTTCAGTCCGATCCTTAACTAACTACCTCCAGTTGCGCACGCCCAGTCGGTTGATCCCCTCTACTTGTGCAGGCAGGTCTTTCTCTACTGCGTTGTCCTGGGTTAGATTCGAAAACTCTGCATTCGGAGTCCGGAGCGTTGGCGTCTAATCGCTCCATATATACAAGCCATCTCGACTGATGCAGAGTATTCTGACTAGATCGGTGTCGTTGTACAGCTCGTGTATTTCGTCGTAGAATCTTCACCTTCAAAGACCGTGAACTCAAATGAGACCGAATATTTTTCGAAGGAATTTTCTCTCAAAATAACTGTGGATATCTTCATGTGCTTTCGATAGAGCTCATGCTATAGCTCCATAAAGTAGGACTGTGATGATCAAGGTCTTATATAGAGTCTTCTTTGTTTTTCGGGATAGGGCTTCACTATTTTATTGCTTAAGTTAGCGAATGTGGACTTGTTGAGAATTGTCATAACGTTTTCTCACATGTCGGAGGCTTAAGCCTTCATGTCTAAGTTCGCCGCATATGGCAAATCCGCATCCGAATAAGCGCTGCTTCTTTTCTCTATTGCAATCACCATAGTACATGTCACAGTTTTTCATCCTCCTTATGTCCGGCCCATTCCATAGTACTTCCGGGATGGCATTTGCTGCTAATTGTTCTACTGCATGTAGCCTTTTAAGGGTCTTAACATTCCACGTGAAAATCCGAGATACGTTGTGCTTTAAGCGTTTGATAAGATCGTCAACAATGAGTTCATTCTTATCCGAGGTCATTAGTTGATTCGTCACATATTTTATTTTAATCCCATTTTAGGTATATACCTTGCAATAGTTTCTCTTCAACAACTAGCCTCAATAATTAGTTCTGGGGAATTTGGTTAAAGCTTGAATTATGAATAGAATTTCTTATCGTCACCTCGGCTTTCTATGATTGATTGATAGTTCCTTTGCCTAATGTTCCCTAGAATAAATCACGACCTTTTCAAGAGGAGGATGGCAAAGGTATTCAACAATAATCTATAGGGTTCTAATGTAGTTTTCTATAAAAGTTGATCTGCGTACTTTTTGAAGATAGTCTTATGGTTGTGGCTACTGATCCAAAATTGTCATAGAGTTTTGTAAAATGTTTACCGTAATTCTCGCTGGAGTGTTCTAAGCGAGTTAATTAGTAGATACTTACTAAACATTTTTAATCCCGGAATTTCTTATTATACGCCAGCTCCCATATCGCAATAAAACGATGGCACAGTTGCTGGTTACTCCGTTTACGTAACCGGGATATCTGTAATTTTCTATAAATATTTATAATAGTATCGCATTTCATACCAATTTGGCTTCAACGCTAAAAAGACGGTTTCAGTTAGGTTGATATTTCAGTGGATTAGACAGTCTTTAAATCCCTTAGTAAGTAAGGGTATAGTGATATGAGACTTGTCGTAGTCCCTGTTGTAGCTAAATGATGTTGTGAATAATCAACTTGTGAGGTCAGGATAAACTAATCTGTGAGCTGTAGGATAAATGTACATTATACGAAACTTTCCACATAGACTTGCCAGATATAAACCAACAACCGACATCAAACAAAATTTTAATGGAAAATTAGAAATGAATACGTTCAAAATATCCTAACAAATCTTATCTATATGAAAATAGTCTGTATAAAAAGCCTTCCTCTTGATGAACTCCGAAAGCATGGCAATTCTCATATTCGAAAAATACATACATTTCATTCTTCTTATTCATGAAGGTATATGTCCTCAATTAAATAATTTACCACTACAAAAGCCAGTGATAAATACTCTTCTAATTGTGATACAAATTCCTTAATATCCTAAATCCTTTCTCCCAGGTACTCATGCAGCGTCTAGGTAGCGTATATAAATACAAATATGTGTGTACGAGGATGCTTAATCTATAAAATGTAATTTCAAATAAAAAGATAAAAATATAGGAAGAATAATTACTAGTCGTTGTCAGAATCTGAGGCATATTGCCCACCCTGCCATGAAATTCAATCGTCATAGTCCAGCGAACTTCCTTCGATGCCCTCTATTTCCAGCCCACCCACAAAAGTCGTGTGTTCTTTCATTAATATTAATTTAAGGGTAAAATGATTTTCTAAAACTTACTCATACCCAAACTCTCACATTTTGCTTACATCTGTTGGATCTGTTGTAGATTTATGTATCTGCACATTTATATTTATATATACTCGTTTATATCCGTATAGGTACTTGTATGAATGTGTTCATATCCCGGAAAAAGAATCCAACTAAAGATATAGTAGAGAAAGGGACAGTACTAAATTGTTTTGTCAATTAAAAAAACCTGACACAGAATACATGGTTCAAGGGTTCTGGCAGTAGATAACATACTCGTACATCCGTACTCTCTCATGAAAGACACCGGATACACATCTCCTACAGAATACCATTCGCTCCGTCTCACATAGAAGATGGCAAATATTAAGTGCAAAGCCGAACACGTGGGGGACACATGAGGCTTTTTTACGGCCTCCTTTTACTGGTCATTAATGTTATTTCTGGTAAAATTCTTTGTCCCCCCACAGGGACAGCTTTTGATTAGAGCCAGGGCATATGGATGTAATTTTCTTTGTGGAACATGTGAATGTAATTTGTGTCCTGTAAGATTGAATTATTGGTCTTTTTGCTTTGAATATAGGAATGTACGAGTATGTGGAAATATTGTACTTTACATCTTGAGGGTTGCCTCAAGTTTTTGAGAGTGAGTTCACATTTTAAGTTCTTTTCGAAAGGCTAGTCGTCTTGTTATTACTTTGGAAATTATTTTATTATGTGTGGATAAGTGCTAACGCACGAGTTGAGCACCCTTTAGTAATCAATTAAAAATGTTGTTGTAATGGGATTACCAGTGATTTACCATACCAATATTTATTTATACAATACTTAGAAGTTTTTGACAGTAATTGGCGGTCATTGAAACAGTTTTAAATAAAAACTTTACAGCGTTCTTTGCAATATGACTTCTAATTCTCAGATAAAGAACCTCTCTTTCTAACCACAATAAAAATGAACAGCTATAGTTGTTCTAAAGACTATTTCTTCATCCTAAATTGATGATTTAATTTACCTTTAACTCAGATATGCAAATAGAGTAGTAAAAAAGAACTAGGTCTTATCAGTTATGCTAAAGCTCCAAGAAATATTACGTTACCTACACTGAGTCAAAAACAGAGACTCTCTGCCTCTCAAAAATTTTAATCAAAACTAGTTAACTACTGGATTTTATTATTGTGAGTGGAAGCGATCTGAGTAACTCAACACGCTGTAGATGGTATCTGTCATCGGTTGACGCCTGAAGCAGGCGAAGTAAGTCCTCGTATATAATATTTTTTTGATCTGTAAGAACTTAAATGTTCCTTTAAATTAAGTGAGTAGTGAACTGTTTAAAAGCTGTTTGGAAGGCTTCTGCACGTTTGTATTGAACTATGTAAGATAAGTTTTTTTTGGAAATTTTTTCCACAAAACATTTGGTAATGAAAACATGAAAGCTCTGAACAATTTTCTCTAACTTTTATCTCCGAGTTAAAGTGGAATTTTGATAGATTTGCTGAGCTCTTCTTTAAGCATTTCGCGCCGGTTTTTTCTCTTTTTTTTTTTCCTTCCGGCAAAGACCTTTCATCCGGTTTAAAATCCAATGTTTGTACAGGGTGAGTTTTTTAACTTGAGACATCCAAATTTCTCGAAAAATACCCGATATCGCGAAAAATGTTTCAGACAAAAGTCACAAGGTTCTGAAGGGGACATAACAAGTTTGACCTTGACCTTTTGATTTTTCAAATTATAATTCCTGATTTTCATTGCTCAGTCGTATTGCTCGTAGGCTTGTCATTTGTTTTTACATACTGCGTTTAGCATAACCCAAAAAACAACAACGTGCACGTAGCAGTATTTGGTTTTCTTCGGGGTGATTAATTAGAGTGGGTCCCCTTGCCTCACACTGTTGAATCATTGAATTTTTCACATTTCGACGTTTATTTCCAGAGACTATTTAAACAAATGCTCGAAAATGTGACCATTTACTTCAATACACTTGTCTATCCGCGCTCTAAATGAACCAACAGAACTGAGAGTAATTTCTAGCGTAATCTTCCGGCAAGCTTCAGTTATTCGTCTTTTCATGTCCTCACGGGTTGTTGGCTTTTTTCTGTAAGCCTCACTTTTTAAGTAGCCCCACAAGAATAAATCAAGTGACGTAAGATCAGGTGATCTAGCAGATCATTGCCTCGGACCCCTTCGTCCGATCCATCGTTGATGGTAAACATTGTTTAATACGCCTCGGGCTACTTGGGAATAAAGGGCTGGACAACCATCATGTTGAAACCACATTGTTTGTCGCAACTTCAATGGCAGTTCTTCTAGTAATACTGGAAGATGGTCCCGCAAGAAGTTTGCACACTATTCGCCATTCAAATTGTCTTCAATAAAATATATACCTATTAATTTATCCCCAATAATTCCCGCCCAAACATTGACATTCCAAGAGTGCTGGCGTTCGACTTGTCGCAACCAAAAAGGGGTTTCGGTAGCCCAGTTATGCATATTATATCGATTGACCGTACCGTGATTGGTGAAAGTCGACTCATCAGAGAATAACACCTTGGCGAAGAAAAGGGAGTCTCGTTCAATTTGTTGAAGTGCCCATGGACAAAAGGAAACCCGGTTGCGAAAATCCTCACTAGAAAGTTCTTGATGCATTGAAACATGATAAGGATGGTATTTATGCCGATGTAATATCTTACAGACAGTCGTTTGAGAAATTCCTGATTCAGGACTTATTTGGCGAGTGCTAATGTGAGGATCGTGTGAAGCGGCAGCTAACACTGCTATTTCATTGTCCTCAACAGCCACCCTATCTGACCGATTCCATTTCTTTGGTTACACACTTCCTTCACCAGTGAATTGTTAGATGACCCGATAAAAGGAAGCGCGCGATCGTATCTGGTCTGGGAAACGTTGGGCGTAAAGAGCAACAGCACCATCGATGTTCCTTCCACTTTCTCCACAGATCAATATCATTTCAATTTTCTCTTGAATTGAAATAGCCTGCATTATTAATCTGGAAAACGTTACTAAAAATAATCAGTTCCTCAAAACAAATATCGAACTTCTAAATGAAGTACAGTTCCATTCAAGTAGAAAAAAAGGGCAGAGTGCACATCATACCCTATCAGATGAGTTTAGGACAATTTGTCTCTATCTGAAATTTCTTTGAGTTTTAATTTTACTCGAGGCAATAATGACTTCCTCAAAACAAATCTCGACCTTCTAACACCCTAACAACGTTGAAAACCGATTAATGATTTAGGCGTGCCAGTGCAGTTGTATCTAGCACTGAATGAATAAGACCTTTGTCTTCATTCCTTTGAGGAATACGACTGAGCAATGAGAACCAGGAATTTAATTTGAAAAATCAAAAGTGACCTTCGTTCGACCTTGAAAATGGGTCTCAAAGTCAAACTCGTGGTCATCATCTTATATCCCCTTCAGAACCTTGTGACTTTTGTTTGAAACATTTTTCACGATATCGCCGATTTTTCAAGTAATTTGGATGTCTCAAGTTAAAAAAATCACCCTGTATGGACTAACATCTGAAATACATTCCAGTTCATCTTATAAAGGAACCTGTCGGATAAGATTAAGTCGTTGTTTTCCTATCTAATATTGGCTAGTAGCCAATTTTGTTAATAAAGACGACTTTATGACGTTTGAAGGCTAGGAGATGATTGCCGTTTATGCTCCACTTATTACCCAAAAGTTAATGGCTTCATCGTAACAAATGGAATGGCTTTCTCTGGGCCATGGTGGGTGCTCGCACTGAAAATATTTTATTACTTAAGGACTTACTACTCATTGAAAGAAATTTCGTTAAAATGAACATAAAGGAACATATTGGGTTTTGAGAATATTCTTACGACAGAAAAAGACAATTGCGACCTTTTTCATTTGGTCTAAATAGTTTAACTGGGAAGCAGTTAGCCTGGATGTACCTGTTGGGCTTATGTTCGGATATTGTAATTCTAACTTGATTGAAGTTAGGTGGTTAATAAATGGTTCATTCTTCCATATTTGATAGAGATATATTGCTCGTTATTCCATAGAAATATTTTCCCATAACCTAAACACTAACTGCCACTTCCAGACGAAAAAATCTGGTTGACTGCAAATTGATAATGACAGGTCCAAGCGCGTTTGTAGAAGCTGTATATACTCCTTGTATTCAACTGGCCTTAATTCATTCCCGGAGATGATCCGCTTTGCTTTCTGCTTATGCTTCCAAAGATGACTTACTTATCTAACTTTGCTTTATTAGAGTAGAGGATGAGTTGTGCTTTAGCCATTGTTAATACACATATGTAACTTGCTGTGGTTCTACATACCTCTCTTCTACGTAGGGTCACGAATTCAAGTGATCAATTTAGCTAATCGAAATATATACATATGCTGATGTAAGTAGTCAGTAGTTATTCCTTGCTTATCAACGTCTTATGATCATTTTAAAAATTAACAAATTCAAAGTTGCCGTATAGTTTCCGAATGCACAAATCACAATTTATAGAGAAAGGCCCTTTTCGAAACTTTTGCCAAAAAAATGATTTCAAAGCCTTTTCGATGTTGTACTTGGGTTAGTCCATAAGGAGTTATTTCGCTTATTTTTATGGCAAAAAACCTAAGATAGCAATTGATATATCATATAGTATGGGTCTATAACTTAATTCGTTTTGCTAAGAGATGGCGTAACTTGTATTATTCCATTGTTATTATTCTATTGGAACGTGCGTTGGAAAGCTACTGTCATTGTACGTCATTTCAGTATATGTCATTCATTTGAAGCGTAAACAACAATAATTTTTTTTCACTTAATATGATACATGAATTTATATATAGGTATTACTTCTGCAAGACTTTTGCCGGAAATATATCTGTTGTTCAGAAAGGAATGGACTTTTTCGACAAATAAGTGGATTTCTTCTGGCCAATAGTTCACATTCTTGAACCGTTTTCCTGCCAATACTTATTATTTTTTTATTGTTATATGTTGTCATATGTCACAGATGTTAGCACATAGCACCCTTATTCCACTCTTATCGTGTTGCAAAATAAAAATCATCTAAATTTATCTAAAGATTCATTCTAAAAAACGAAACTAGCTTTAGGGATACGCATACCCACAGCATTTGCATACGTGCATACGAGTTTTTCAACGCTTCAGTTTACTAATGAGCTCTCTAACTAAGAAATCATTTGGAACTTCACACCAAAGGGAACTATAAGTGTGCTAAATTTTAAAACAAATTTACATTTTGCAGACATAATGACTTTTACATCGTAATTGTGCACCTTAATGGCGCTGCTAATGATAGTGGATACGAATTTCTGCTCTTAAATTTTCTCTAACGCATATCACTGCTACTACTTTTGATTTAGCATTTTTTTATTTAATTTCTTTGTGAATTCATGAAGCTCACAATCCGACTATCCCTTTTCTTTGCAGATCAGTGTCGAAATCTACGTTCAAATTATCCACGCTGACAGGAGAAATGACCTCGAATGGTGAAGGCAAGAGCAAAATCTAGCGCGTCGCATATTCAGGTTCCAGAGAGAATCCTATCTACCTGGCTCTACTACAAGGTAATTTCTTACAGATAATTATAAGCCTTACTGTTAGTTATTTTGCAAAATGCTGGAGGAAGGGTACGAGTTTAAACCTATCTAGGACATTAAATTAACCTTTTTGTGCATAGTTGGGGTTTCTCATCTGGCTTCTAATAGTGGGACGTGTAGATGCCATGATGATAATGTTGATGTTGCCGACGTAAAAAGAACATTCCACTAACATAGTTGTTATCCCTCATTTTGAAGTTAATTGATGGATACATTTAGTGGCCGCATTTTGTTTTCCCCAGACCAGTTGGTGTATGTGATTTGTATTTCCTCTTTATAATTTTGTTGTGCTGTTGTGTTTCTTGTTCTGTTTCAGGTTCTTTCTTTTGCTTATCTTTTTGTTGTCCAGTTAATGCCCTGGGCCACCCTTTAATCAGATAAAATCGTGCACATAACTTATCATTTTGTGCAAATTAAATGAAAATAGACATAGCCTTCGTTATATCATGGTTATGGACATGGATATTGAACAGCATTCTTGAAAACACGTACCTCAGTACAAACACACAAACAGGGTTATCTATTTCCTTTTTTTTTGGGGTACACTTACATAGCATAGTGCAAATGAATCATTTTAGTGTTTTTGACATGTGTGAAAAATGTGCGAACGAAAAACTGTTGGAAAAAAAAGTTGTTCCGAAAATCAGAGTTCCCACTTTGAGGAATACTTTTTTGGAGAAGTATTGAACAAATTAGGGAGTAGGTTTAATTTTAGGAACGAGACTTTTTACTTTTTTTTCTTCACTTTGTCACTACTTTTAAAAGATTTCGCTGTGCTTAGATGTAGTTTAGATTTTGAAAAGACTTCGCATAGGATGGCTTGTTAGATGACTGCTGTTCTTCAATTAATCAGATAAATAAAGATTGATACAAAACGTGCACTTATTCTATTGTAGCTCATCAAGTTATAATTGTAAGCGGCAGACTAGCGCAAAATTATAAACTTTAAGAGGTCCTGCTGATTATATTTTTTTAAAATCTGCAAAAAAGGGAAACTTTTCAACAGATATACCATATAAACATAAGTCCTGTCAGAAAGGAAAATCGAGTTTGAATTTAAATATTTTAGTTTTTTTCAACTCAACTCCAGCATTCTGGAATCTTCATTTATTAAAGTCTCTTATTTTTAAAACATTTGCACTCAAAAGTTCAAATACAACATTGAAAAATGAAATATTTATGCACATGCTTGTACATAGTTATAATTAAATAAAATGGCTATTACTTATTATTAAATTAAAAACATTATTGTATGGTTGTACAGAGAAAAAAGATTAACCGAAAACATTTATATGTTAGCAATCTTCATGATAATTAAAAATATATATATAAAATAAAAATAAAATAAAAAAATATTTGTTAAACATTATTAAAAAGAATATTTTTTATTTTTTTTAAATTTAAACTAAAGGACGAATAATATAATCTATTTCGGAATGCGCAGATGAAAATAGTCACTTTTTAGTTTTACTTAAAAATTTTGAATCAATTCTCTCTCATCTGCATTCATCAAGTAATTTCTTAAAGAACTGAGGTGCCTAGATTTGTGATTTAAAAATTCTAGAAACTTTAACAAAGTATTTGGTGTTGATTCTCAAACTGCATTTTTCATGTATTCTCACAGAAATATAACCCGTAGTTATATATAAATATTTAAGAAGTATAGTGTGATCCATGGTGATGTTTGTTTTTTAATAGGCTTTTTTGACAGATCACGAGTGACTCCTATCAAACTGCTTTATCACTTTTGTTTAGTATCGTTTGCCAAATTATCATAGATCAACGTTCTGTGGGAAATGTTTTTCATGCGATTCGAGGAACTTACGGTGCGAATAATTGACCTACTGAAACCACTATTGACAATACCATTCGGAAATTTGAGTCCCAGCTTACATTAGTTAATGATACTTGACGGGTTAGACCACATCCAGCACTTAGTGAAGAGACTATAGCAGCTGTAGCTTAGAGTGTACGCGAAGACCGTGAAGAATCGATTCGTCGTCGTTCTCAGCAGCTTGGCTTGCGTATAAGCGTACAAAATTTAACTTGTGCAAGAATTGAAGCCAAGTGACTTGAATTTTCGTCATATTTTCAGTGATGGGCTCTGAAAAAACTCAATGAAAATCCGGTGTTTTATCGTAAAAATTTGTTCAGTGATGAAGCCCATTTCTGGCTCAATGGATACGTTAATAAACAAAATTGCCATATTTGGGCTGATAAGCAACCCGAAGAGTACGAAGAGTTTCCATTACATCCATTAAAAACAACGGTATGTTGTGGCTTATGGGCTGGTGGAATCATTGGTCCATATTTCTTCAAAATTAAGACAAATCGGAATGTTACCGTCAATGATAACCGTTATCGTGACATGTTAACGCACTATGAAATTAAAACATATGGTCCCGGTGAGCTCTGGTTTCAACAAGACGGCGCTATGAGCCATACAGCGCGTAAAACAATGAACTTGTTGAGAAATCGTTTTGGTGAGTACTTAATTTCACGTTTTGGTACGGTAAATTGGCCATCTATATCGTCTGATAACACATCTTTGAACTTTTTTCTCTAAGGCCATGTAAAGTCTCAGGTTTTCAGAAATAAGCCAGCTTTCTCAATGTAAGTTTTTACTCACTCAAAACCAGACTTAACCGAAACACGGGTTATAATTGTAGGAACATTCTTAAGTTCGATGTAAAGTTAAGAGATCAGTAGATCAGAGCTTAGAATTTTTTTAATAAACAGTTACTTTCAGAACTCTGCTTTTTTCATGAGATTTTTAATATCTTACCAATATAGAAATGAGGACATTTACCATGCTCGAAATCAATGGATATTAGATAAAATACAAACTCCTAAGTACTCTTTGTTAGGTATGATCTTGAAAAGTTCTACGCGAATGGATTGAACCTTAGAGTCTGTTTATTCACAATAGATGTCCTTTTATTCGATTCCTTATCTTCTACTATCAGCTTCTTTATACTTTCGTTCTTCATATCTTCCCAGATTTTATAAGCAATGAAATAAAGAATGTTTAAATGACTGAACTTGTGTCATTTAAAAGAGTTTGGCAGAAATGCTTTTAATGTCCACCTTCTTGTTTTATTATTTTAGGTATCGGATAGCATTTCGGGAGATTCAAGAAAATACAATAAATATTCAGGAATTTGCTCATTAATTTATCTGGTCAGTCAATCCTCATCTTAAGTCATAAAATTGTCATCCAGTTCTTATATTGAACTTATCAATAAGTTTCTAAGTGCTGTTTTAGACGGTCTTAATCTTAGAGATTTTCGATGATTCATGGAATTTCATGTCTTTTAATCATATGTACTCCAAAATATATTTAGGAACCCATGTGCACACAATGGTAATGAAACATGCCAATTAAATATCTCGACCTTGTGACTAGTTATATCTTTTAATTTTATCCACATAACTCAGTTCGTTTATTGCAGCAAAAGCTTTGGTATTGTACAGGAATGATATTTTTATAAACTGAACTTAACCAATCTCATTATTACAATAGATATATATCAAGTTTAAACGAGGCCAAAATCCACCTTTAACTATAAACAATTCTGGGTGACAAGGGGAGAGAGACCATGGTATCACTTTCATGATATAAATTGGGATTTAAAAACATGACGTCTACATGGCGGTCATTTCTTGATAAGATCTATCTTCCTTCATATGAAGACTACGAAGCCATAAAAGTTAAGAAGTGTTCATAGATTCTGTCTATCCATATCTCGAATATAGTAAAGTTGACATGTAAGACGAGAAATTATACCATTCAATGAAAGATTTTAAATGAAAACACCAGTGTGTGCGACTTAAAATGACGAATTGGCCCCTTGAGTATCTTGTCTGCACAGCTGATTATAGCTTGTTTGTTATCCCCGGTTGTACATTTATTCCTTCAGCCTCAGAGTGAAACTATTAATGATATGGGGTCCAGAGACAGCAACATATATTTGTTCCTTATCCCTAGGACAGTTTGAACATCTTTTTTCCACAATTATAGCAAGATTTAGTTGAACTTATGCCCGTTTCAAAAGTATTTGAAATATTTACAAGAAGAACCTGAATATCTTCCGGTAAAGGTGGCCAAGTAAATCTTTCTTCCATTTGGAGCGTGATGAGATCCAGTGGAAGATTTTAAGGAAATGATATGAATTTTGAGGTTAATTTAGTGACATTTTTAGGAAAACAGATGAATAACTACCCAGTATGTTGAGAGTTTTGGCCAACGGACTATTAAATCAATACCACATTTTGTCCTATTCTACAGTTCCACTATTTCAGGTATTAAGTTCCTTGCATCAAGACAGCAAGGGAACAATTTTTTTTTTCTTTAGATTTCGGGGGACAGTATGACAATAGCGCAAGCTATGGGACAGATCAATTAAAGAAATTGCGATTTTATTTATTTTTATCATTTATCGCAAGTGAGATTTCGGTTAGTGTCTCTGTGGAAAAGTTGAGTCCATCAACTTCATGTCGTAGAAGCTGAAATACGACTTTATGAAAGCTGTTTTGGAGTCGCATAACATAAACAATTGGATGCCATATTTATCGGCAATCTCTGAAACTACATTTTATATATACGAGTACAACTGCCTCTGAACCTCTTATAGTTTGACATATCTTCAGAGTTTTTATCTTCTAGATCATTCACCAAAGCGGAAGCAGTTTGTAAGAAATTGATATCTTGTAGATAATATTAGTAACAAAAATATTTATGTTCGTATCAAAATCGTAGTCCTGGAACTCGATGAATCGTAATTTTTGTGGTAATCGGCACGCTCAAAAACTTTTTCGTTTTTGTTATCATCTCTTTTCCTTTCGATTTCAATGTTTGCACTTTCGACTATTGTTAATAGATTTTCAGGGGTGAAACAGAGACTCTAGGATCTATATCTTACGGGAAAACCTTAAATAGTGCGATTGAACATTTTTTAGATAAAAAAATATTCACGAAAGTTTGGATTTTGCATCACGGTGGATCCCAAGCTAATTTTTAAGGGCTTAGAGCTGGTTTATTACCGCTGCAATACAACAGAGATTTCGGTTGCCGTGGAATTGCCCAAAATGTTGTTACCCTTAAGAAGTATTGAACATTACTTTCTTCTCCAATATGGAAAGTAGACGCACTTCCAAAAAATTAAAACAAATGGCAACTTTGGTATAGACAAAAAAATTTTCCTTGACAATCAATCTTAAGCCTTTTTTTGTGTTTGTGGTCCTAGAGAAAACGAATTTAACAAAATCATTGTATATGGTATTATCACAAAAATGCTTGGTCATCTTTTTCATTTCACGTTACACCACGTCAACAAAAAAATAAAAAAAAAAAACAAAAATATGAAAAAGAGAAAAATGTTTTATGTTCGTGTTTGTGGTCGTAGTAGGTGTCAGGAGATGACGTGTCCTATAGAATCACCCTAGAAACCATACTAAGCGCATTTGTACATCATTATCAGGAGATCCTTAACACAATGCCATAAAAAAAGAAAATAGAGAGGAAAAAATAAAAAAATAAACAACAAAGTTCTAAGAGTGTTATGATTTTCAGATTATTTTCGCAGAGCTTCTTAACATGGACCTAGGAGGGAACCTGGGTATCTTGTTCCTATGACATACCCCGTGCCACCATTTTCCGACTAATTTTTATCCCAGTTCTCAGTTTTTTTTTATTTATTGGCTTCCTAATTAGCAATCTGTGCGTAGGAGTGATTAATTATTGACGGCTAATAAATGAAACGAACAGGACACGTAAAGTATATCTGTATGGCTTGTTGGTGAGTGTGTTTTTAATCATCGGCAACAATGGCATGAGCAATATATTGGCGTTGTTTTTATTTTTGTTGTTTTTTTGCCAGTTCCATGTACTACTATAGTAGGAGATTAATTTGTCAAACGGTGATTAGTAATGGGTAATTTGTATGAATGGCGGGGAAAGTACTCTGACAGATTTGTCCTATCATGCATGTTGAGAAAGATTTAATTGACATCGTATCTATCAGCATGTACGAGTATGTACGTATGTTGTTAGATCTAAATTTATTGAAGTTTGTAAAGAATTTAAATGGGGTTGGTAAAACATTTGTAATTAAGGAATGAAATATGAGTGCAACCGACGGTAATAGAAACTGATCAATAGAGCTGGGACACGGAAACGAAGAATAATTACTTTTCGTTCGAATGAGAAAGACTAAAGTTGTTGTTACATATCAGGTGTATACAAGCAAGCAATGATACAATGAGCAGTGAGTCTGCTCTAAGAAAAAAAAAATGTTTAGAAGTGGTACATGCTCTTCCAATATGGCAGAGAAGATGCCAATTACAAACCTCGCTCTGGACGCCCTAGCACATCAACAAAAGAGAAATTGCAGAGGATGTACAAATAACAACGCAGTTATAAAGGCTTGTATTTCTTCTAAAATTAAACCAAGTCTCTACCATTAGTATTAACAAAGCAATTATCCTTAACATGGGTCAGTGTATACGAAAGTAAGCCTTTTATTAAATCCTCAATAAATAATGTCAACATTGAAGATAGAAGATTACTGTGTAACGGTTTTATTCTTATAATATATTCAAAAATAATTGTATAACATTGTTCCCACACGATCGTCGAGTTACTCACATGTGTAAACAATTTCGTCAGCAAACCTATGACATGCGAGAAAACTCTGATATACTATAATGCAGATCTTGAAACGAGGAAAGATAAACATTTCTGAGACCAATGTGAAGTTATTTGTCAAAGAAAATGCAACTACATGCCATTTTATAACCCAAATAATGCAAAAATTTTTTTATGACTAGTTGACCTGGTGAAAAGATGTTCATTGATACCTGTTGGTCTTGCTACCAAAGAAATACCTGTGTTATTTTTATATTTATTGCTACAAAATTTAGGGCATTGTCTATTGGTGTTATTTTGCATACGAATGTGTTTGAAGAAAACTACATAGATGCTTTTAAAACTGCCAACGATTTTATAGAAAAAAGTTCCAAGAAGGTTTTTGATCCAGCTATCGTTATAACATGTGACAGTAGTTCAGAGCGAAATGCTTTTGGGAAAGTCCTACCACAAAGCAAATTATTACTTTGCTGATCTCATGTAAATCAAACTCTCTGGCATTGGTTGTGGCAAAGTAAACATGTAGTAATTAACGAACATCGTGAACCAATAATGAAGAAAATTATTAGCTTAAAAAGTTAGGCAAATGAAGTGAAACTTCTCCAAGCTCAATAAATATACATATGTACAATACATGGATAGATAAATGAGGATGCTCACCCCAGATTACAATTATTTTATAAAAAAAAAATTCCATTTTTCATTATTGATGAATTTTTGGTTAGAATTTCTCACACCTCAACAACTTCGACAAAGTATATAAAATTCGATAAATTACAAAAAATGCTGTAGGACTGATGACACTCGCCACGGATATTGTGCACTCACCCACAATGCCCGCTTTACCGCTCATGGCTCATTTTTTCCAAGTTAGTGCCCAACCACTTGCTTTACTCCCTCTCGTTTTCTTTTCTATCCGAATCTGTTCCTTTTCGTTCTTCTCTCGTGTCTCATTCTTACCGAGATACCTCACCTTGCACGCAAACCCCTCCCAGATCCTTTCGATTTTTCTTTTTATCGAATTTTTAGGATTTAGAAGAAGAAATTTAGAAATAGTGATAAAATATGTAATGTAATGTAAGTATAATTTACAAGTAGTATTACACGGTTTCGAATGCCATATAGTTAGTGGGTTCAAAGGGACTAAGGATTCGTTTCGTTAGAGTTCGAAACAACTTTATTCCGCCTTTTCGTTTTTTGAATGCCATCTAGTTAGTGGGTATAAAAGGGTCTAAGGATTCCGCATTTTCGTTTCATCATAGGGGATGCAAATTTCTCTCTAATGGACACCCTCAAACACTAATGAAATGGTTCGTATCTCACTTCATCTTATCGCTATTTCCACTACCAATGCTCCATAGAAATCGCTAGAAAAATACCGCACCTTTAAATCTCAACCAAAACACTCGTCTCGCTATGAATGCTCATCAATATACCCTCAAACCAATATCGTGATTCGATCCTAAGCTGCACAACTAGCTTGTGTAATACGCTGTCGATGTCTCTATTTTCTAATCATTGTGACATTCAGACATTAAAAACCAACGTACATCAGTACTTCTCTTTCTTTACACCTTAATTTTCCTTCGCCTGCGCTATGTGCAAACATTAAGCCCTTTAGCGCGCGCCAATTTAAAAAAAATATATATATCGGATTTCAGACTTCGGAATCACTTACTGTTGCTTTTTCGTTTCATTGCAGTTCAGAAATACTGCCCAATGAGTGATAAAAAGCGCGCGCAGCTAAAGTTTATACATAAGTAACACATGGTATGAAAAGTCCGTTTTATAGTAAAACATAAATTTCGATACCAGTTTTGTAGTACGATTATGGTTTAGCCTCAAAATAGGCCGATTACTTCGTCATCGGTCTTAAATCTCTTTCCGGCGAGCATTCGTTTGAGGTCTGCGAACAGGAAATAGTCGCTGTTGGCCAAATCTGGAGAATACGGTGGGTGGGGAAGCCGAATTCATTCAATTTTGCCATCGTTTTCATCGACTTGTGACACATTGCATTGTCTTGATGAAACAGCACTTTCCTTTCTTCAAATGCGTCCGTTTTTCTGCGATTTCGTCCCTCACACGCTCCGACAACGCAATGTAATAGTCGCTGTTGATAGTCTGCCCCTTTTGGAGATAGTCGATGAAAATTATTCCATGTGTATCCAAAAATACGGATGTCATAACCTTGCCAGCCGACTGATGAGTTTTTGGTCGTTTTGGACGAGGTTCGTCGCCTGCTCGCCACTCAGCTGACTGCCGACTTGACTCTGGTGTAAAGTAATGGAGCCAGGTTTCATCCATTGTCACATTCGTAATCGTTTTATGGACTTTTTTGGTGTTTTCTTCTGAAACAGCCTCTTTTGGACGTCCACTGCGTACATCATCTTCGGTGCTTGTATGACCACTTTTAAATTTTTCAATCCACTTGCGAATGATTCATTCGGCTGGTGCAGAGTCCGGATAATACTTATCAAGCCATTTCTTTGCATCGGCTGCATTTTTTTCCCATCAAAAAGCAATAAACACACGAAATTGCTTTGAATGCATTTTTTTTTTTTCACAATAACAAAAGTTGCTTCACTCACAACGCTATATCTCGAGAACTAATCATCCGACAGCTGTCAAATTTATACACGTATCTTTGAAGGTTGGTATTGATTTAATTCAAGTGGTGCCCTCTCTTAGAAACGGCACGGACTTTTCACCCCATGAAGAAAAGTTAAAAACTGGAAGAACTCTTAACTATGGACACGGTATGAGGAGTGGTGTTTATCATATCTCTGCGACATTCTAACGCGATGAAACAATACAAACAATTAGAGGTTTCAATAAAAATTTTGAAGTATATTGTGTTACAATGTTAGAAAGTGTTTAACATGTGCACATTGGTGGATTTTATTGGCAAGAAGAAAAGACTGCTTCATTTTACAAATGGTAAAACTAGACATCTTACTATAGCATACGAAAAGTTTTGCGAAAATAGTAACAGGGTTAAAAAGTTGCGCCAAATTATTCAGGCACATACTTTGTCAACGAAAATTCACATTTATAGAAGGTCTTTCAAAAGTCGGGCCTAGATGTTTTTTTTTTTCAACGAAACATGCAAATATTGTACTTAAATTTTTTTTCCTGTGTTTTTATTTTTATAGAAATACTACCTTCCAGAAATTTATTCAGAAAATTAAATATACAAGTTTATTCATCTAAATCAATATTGTCCTCTTCAAAGTACAATAATCCCCATCGACTGCAACACACCTATGCCAGCGCATTTTTTACATTCGGTTTTCGGTATGTCAATCAGTACTTCCTGCGATTTTTCCATTACTTCCTCTCGTCTGCTGAAACGCGTTCCCCATAGTGGTTTTTTAGCTCGATTGAACAAAACGAAGTCACAGAGAGTCAAATTAGGTGAATTCGGTGGTTCTTGGATGGTATTTGTTGCATTTTTCGTCAAAAAATTACGAATAATGAACTGTGCGACGGTGCCCACAATTCTGGCCTCTTTAGGCGAATTGCTTCACGCAAACGTCTCAATACACCCAAATAATACTCTTTGTTTACTGTCTGGCCTTCTGGCAAAAATTCATTATGTACTACACCGTTGTAATCCATGAAAACCGTGAGCCGTCTTTTTTGACTGAACGCCATTCACTTGCCTGATGTTTGGATTGCGTGTCGTACTCATAAACTCACGTCTCGTCTGCAGTAATGATTCTTTTGATGAATGTGTGATCGGATTCAGCGACGTCAACCCGCTTTGCTGCCACATGACGGAAACCCAAATCATTAACCAAAATGTCTTGAACGGATCCATAGGCAATGTTCAAGTCCTCCGCTTTCTCTCTCAACTTTGCTGCTACACGACGAAAACCCAAATCATTAACCAAAATGTCTTGGACGGATCCATAAGCAATATTCAAGTCCTCCGCTATCTCTCTGATGATTAATTTGCAGTTATTGACAAACATTTCTTTTACTTCGTCAATGTTTTCGTCGGTTTTCGATGTCGATGGTCTGCCACTGCGTTCATCATTACTGGTAAATGACCGTTTTCTATAGAATTATTGCCGAAACACTTTTCCAACATTCCCAACGTTCGCGCACCATTAAATCCGGTTTTTACGCAAAATTTAATACAAGTTCGTTGTTGAAAATTTAAATCCATTTCTAAAATTGTAAAAAATCGCCAACACACACAGAGATAGATGTACTCTTGGTTACGTAACTTTTGCAAATGTCAAGCTATGAAGCTAAGATTTAGAGAGAATGTCAACAACAGAAGATTTTCAAGGACAAGCTCATATATTATCGTATAAAATTTATCAATTCGGGTCTAAATTTTGTTTTTCATGCCGCACCATTGTTCTTGACTTATCCATATAGTCTTGTTTTTCAAAAATTCCAAAGAAACTAACATAATGGTGTTAAGTCGGTGGCCAGTTTATGTCACCATTACGTGAAATTAGTCCTGGAAACTTAGATCGCAATAATACAAGGTTTTCATGATTTGTGGCTCCATTTTTTTGAAAATAAAGATAGTCTGTGTCTATTTCTTCAATTTGAGGCCACAAGAAATCTTCGTTCATTTGACTATATGTCAAAGGTGAGCGACAGTAGCAGCTCTTTCAATTACATCTTCGAAGAAAAGTGGACCAATGATTCCACGAGCCCAAAAACGACGGCGAATCAAATTTTTTATGAAAAACACATTAAAATGTTGGACTCTGCCCATTTAGGAGTATCTTCCCAAAATCGCCAAAAACTTTCTTCGAAATAAAGGAAATATTTTTAAATGAAAATGTAAAGTTTCAGTATGGAATGCGTCGATATAACAAAATCAATACGTTTTTCAAAAGCACGATTTTGGAATCGTAATTCATGTACTCTATTTTTATATCAACAAAAATATTAAAACAATATGATGTCTTACGTCAGAGTGAAATTATTTTGTTGGCGGCACCTTTATGTGAATAAAAACTATTATAAATTGTATATGTTACCATTCAAAGCATGTAAGTACCGACTATTACATTATCAATTTCCCAAAAATAAAATGTAAATCCCTATATTACAAATTGAAAAAAATAATATTTAGTTTTTAAGAACTTTAAAAAATAATAGTGAATAGCTAGCATGAATTCTTAAAGCTAATTTTAAAAAGTCTTATTTTAATCAAAATTCCTGCATTTTATATTCCTATGCCAATTATATGTTTATCCTTTTCTCTTCTTACTCATGAGTTAGAAGACTGAAGACGCATATACGCATATAAAATTTTCACAAATTTTTTTGTGCTTCCACTTTTAAATCCTCAGGACATTTATAAGGGATTCAGAATAATCCACCAAGAAACAGTCGAATTTTCAATTTCTTAAGGATTTCTCAAATATTTTCGAAAGCTATGGGTTACAAGGGTATATTATACTATATTACTGTTCTAAGTAAATTTTTCACTGATTTTGAGTTTATTTTGATTTTTTTTTAGGTTGTTTCGAAGCAATCCTCGATTTATAAAATAAAAAGAAGTTTTCAAGCCACAAGTATGCTTAAGGCATATAATGGCAAATTGGGATAATTCCCTCTGAAGAACGGGTTTATTTTTCAATTTTGTTGACCAGATACTTGACGAAGAATTTAATTTAACCGTCGATTTATTTTCGTCCATAAATGGGGAAACATGGCAAATGTTCGAACGGCCAAAATATAAATTTCAACATCGAAATTAATTAATAGGAAGCACGACCTTAAAATCTGAATCCAAATTTGATGAAATTTCTCTTACCGAATTGAAAAATCAATTTGCAACGATTTATAGTAATAAGACAAATTTAGATACATTTTTTGATGAATGAGAAAATTTGACAGAAGACCAAGGTGAAAGAGAAGACAGCGATCTTGAAGCCGAAGTTTAAAGTTCGGGCAACGACCTCATTTATGGAATTTGCTTCCAAAACCCACGAGACGTTCTTCTCTAACCTTGCAATCATTTTAAAATTTGTGAAAATTGTTTCAACAATGTTGTGGAATCAGTCAAGCAAAACAGAAACGAAATCGTATATCCCTTCTATAGGCAAACTGTTGTTAATAGCACAAAAGTCTTTTTGTGTTATAATTTGTTTGTTTTTTTTTTTAAATAATATTTGTGTATATTATGTAATACTTCATATAAGAGTTTTCTTTAATTTTCCAACCTGAAATGTGATTTTAATATATTTTGTCTTTATTCATTTTTCACATTTGACTATTATGGAAAAATCATACAAATAAAATGTTCAGTATTCCGAAATTTTTTCTCTGTATTTTAACCAATAATATACGAGTAAATTATAAAAAGAATTGTGGAGCTTACTTTTTAAGATTCTGGAATTACGATCCGAAATTTTGTGGTTTTTTGGCCCACTTGGATGGGTCATAAGTTCGCAATTGGTTTGTAAACTTATAACACACCCAAGTGGGTCAAAAGACCATTGCGGACTTATGAACTTATGCAGGATTACAAGATTACCGAAACGTTATACTTTATTCAATCTGTCGCTTCTTTGACCTCTCTTCCAGATCTCTTCATTTTACGTCTTATTTTGGGGTGGTGGTAGTAACATATTTACAAAATTATCCTAAGTTCATTTAAATTTTATTCACTAATTTTTGTCATCATCTCCTTGATATTAATTCGGACGTCTTTTACCAAAAATACAGAATTCGTTCCAGATTTGTTAATGTACTGCTGCAGTGGGATATCTTACACGACATTGAAAGCAATGCAGTATCAACACTGCTTTAGTGCACTTCAAATATAATTTTGACGCTATTTTCAAGCCGATGAAAATAATATGTAACAGATCTTTCGAAATCTTTTTATCGCAAACTTTAAATCATGTTGATACTGATCTGCTTCCCATTATAATTCACTGACTGCGTAGTAGTCATGTATTGTCTACTGTCTAGAACTCGTTCGTCTACTTTTATAATGTAGAGGCATTATTTTAACCGGTCGGTAGTTGCTGCAAAATTTCGTATACCCTTCGCCGAAACACAGAGGAACAAGAAAGCTCTCCATTCACTGCTCAGGTATCGCCTCTTATCATTTTATTGAACCCAAGATTTTCCATTGTCAACTGTACCTCTGATTGTATATATTTCGATCTGACTGCATGTCTTAGGTTAATCTTTTTACCTATTTCGCTTACTTTGGCTTTCGCAAAATCCGAAGTATGCTCTTATTGTGTAATAAACGAAGGATTGTATTGTGTGTGAATGGTATGTTAAATAACAAGCTGAAGTACTTTTTCCATTTATTGCAAATTTCTCTGTCATGTATTCGTATTTGTTTTCGATATATTATATTTCGGCGAATGCATCTCTTGTGAATCTAAACAATGTCAGTCCGTTTATCCACACTTCCAAGTTGGGCTTATTCTATTTTACTTTCGACTTCCTAAATATAAGGTGATGTCGTAGTTAGGTGAAGTCCGTAGTTCGTAGTCTTACTCATGGCGCACTCTATCACTTTTGCCTTACTATCCTAGCACCACATTTCTTTATTTATGTGGGGTCGGCCTTCTGAATTGCCGACTGAAATTACTCCGCATACATTACATTATTCCATAAATGTATACATATATCTTGTGAGCTTAGGAATTTTTCTTACTTTTTTGACACTTTGGAGAAACTTTCGCCAGTTTATTTACCTGAACTGGCCCCTGTTCTTACTTAGTCTGTGAAATCTGACAACGAGGGGTGGTGCTGACAAACTACTAGATTCAGGTCACCTAAGATAAATTTAGAATCTGTGGCATAAGTTCAGCTGTTAAATTGATTGCAACTTAATTTTTGTTTTGCTGGGTTCCATAGAAATACATTTGAGTCTGATATTTGTATTTTTAATCAATCTGAGATCAATACTCGATATGCAATAGAAGTCCCCGGAGCGTACGTATGCCCAACTACGATTACAAACATGGAAACACACTCTCGCATACAGATCTTAGGTAGTTTCATAAGCTATTAATACGCCTCGCTCTTATCTTAAATGTTAAATATGATTTTTCTTTATTTAGTCGCTTTTTACGACAAGTAAAGAGCGAACTACGCAATATTCCATAAGAGGTTGCCGAACGAATCAATTTTAGGTAGTAAGATTTGATGGCCACTTAATACTTCTTAAATTAAGAATGGCGATATAGTAAATTCGTTACCAGAACACTAACCATAACGAAATGACTTCAAAACCAAATCCGGAGGACTATAATCAATTTTACATAAACCAAGTCCTGAGCGAGCCGACTAGGTAGTTTCTTGTCAGAGTTTGTTTTGAATTTTACGGTTCCAAGGCCTGTTGAAAACGGTTGAAAAAAAGATAGAAATACCCCATCTGAGGTTTTAAATGATTAAGAGGTCTCACACATCTAACACATGTGTCAAAAGACCTGTAGTCTTTTTGTGCTTACTTTATCTCATCGCCATAACTTGCGAAATATTGCTGCAGACATAAGCTACAAAAAAACGAAGGACACAAATTCGTCGTTGCGTTAGATGTTTTTCACTCTGAACTTATACCACCACTACAAACCCATTGAATACTGTGATTCTAGGAAGATGGGACTTGTAATAAGTGCGACGCTAATGATTATAATACGTTTTGAAAGAGTAGCAAATGCAAGATGAGAGGAAATCATCTTCTGGGTTTCACACTATCGTCTAATGTACGTAACAATGTTGGCTATTAACCAACTTTTTTTACGAGAGGAAGACAGCAAGTAATGGACTCAACTCGGAACAAAATAAAATCTAGAAGAAGCTGTTCAGAACCTGAAACGTACCCTCATCAAGTGTTTTGAACTGATATGTTCAGCTAGAAAATAATCCGATCTATTGGAGGACGACTAATTTGGAGGAAGACTGGAGTCCTTACAAGTCGAAGCTAACTCGGATTTCGAAGAGGTCCTCTTATAAAAACTTTTGCGACGGAATCATTCCGAACATCCGATAGCACATACACCGAGTCGAAAGTAGAGACAGAGCAGGTAACCTAATTAAAACCAGATTTTAATGGCATATACCCAGTTATGTAACAAATGTGTATAGACTAGCTGCTGGTAACCCTGCCAGGCTGACAATGAAAGTAGACTTTTTACCAAAATACGGAAAAGAGGATTACAGGTCCGTAAAGAGTTGTAAGGTATACAAGTCTCACTTAATTCATGTTGAAGATCATAGAGAGAATGGTCGAGTTTTATGTGCGCAAAACTGCTTTAGGAATGCATCCTCTGTCTAAGTCCAATATTATATTGGTAATACAGAATATAATCTGAGCACTTTCATCGATATTGAAGCTGATTTCGACAGCGCAAGTTTTTACTACAATAACACGGCCTTGACGAATCACTAGTTTTGTGGATATATACGTAACCAATGTTGTTGAATATGATACTGATATGTGATGTGGCGCTGATATCTTTTCTAGTTAGGAAGTGCGTCTTCCAAGCGGAGATATAAGCAATTGTGATAGGAACGAACTATAATATGAAGAAAAGGTTGAGGGGACGAAACTTTCACACTTGTAGCGACAGCCAAGCAGCGCCTTGGGGCCTTGTTGAATGCTTTTACTGCAAGACTGAACGCAGTCGAAAGGCCAAATTTACTGAGTCTTACCTAAGTTTCAGATTATAGTCACGAGAAATGAAATCGTTCATAATCGTGCTTGGAAAGGGTCGGTGGGGAGTTTTTGGTACTCGAATATACGATTAGTCTATCTACTTTCTTAGTTAGGGCATCCGTTGACAGTTGGGTTTTATATAACATCATTGTAGATAGCATGACTTTACAGGTTTTCGGCAGACCAAATGAATGCTTCCCAATATTTTTTCTGCTGTCTGGCAGTTGGAAAGAGGGCTCGCTGCTTACTGGTGTAGTAGCGGTGCACTGCACTTTTGCTAAGCATCTAAATGTGCTGGGCATAGGTGATACATCTTTCTGCTTGCTGTGGAAGTGATGATGATCACTTGACAAATATCGTTTGCCGTCAAATTAATTTCTTGTCAAAAATAAAAATCTTAAATTTTGAAGTAGCAGCCTCAGGTGAGCATTCCTACAATATATAAAGTGCGGTAAGAAGAGACAACCAAAATATCATTAGAATGATGTCTAGAGTCCCTGTGATAAAATAGACGAATTCTCTGTCTGTGCTTGGTGTGTTCGATATCTTATAGGAGTTTCTCCATTATTTATTTAATTACATGCCCTTTCGGCTTCTTAGAAAGTTCGATATCAGCCTTTAAATAATTTGAAACGAAAATTTACGAAATACCTTTCAGATCGACATTCAACTCCGAGATGCTTTAATTTGTAAGCAATATCTTGTTAAATATTTTCAACAGAATTTCTTGATGGAATTTCTACTTTCCCCTCTTTACTTATTTTAATGTTCATTCAGTGAAAATTCTTCGATTTTGTATGCAACCTCAGTCTATGCTTTTATGCGAGTATCCCTAATAGATAGCAAACCCTTATCGGTATATAGTAAAAAAATGTATCTCAAAAACTTGAAAATGAATCACGATGTGAACAAACTAGAAAAAAACACCAACCTTAACTAAAATCGATGTGTCTTCCAGTATTTTTCAACGATGTTCAGACTTCTCTTGCCTTTGGTTGGTGGTTAAGTTTTTGACAATCGAATTCGGATCCTTATTATGCGTAACATTTCATTCACATTTTCATTTATATATATATTTTTTTTTTGTGGATTACCACACGTTGTCGAAAGCAAAAACCGAAAATGAAAATCACCATTCACCTTTTATGAAACCACCACCCAAAATCGATCATCATAGAAATCTTAGATAATCATTTTTATGGCTTTCAGTGAAAGAAAGAAGAGTTGAGAGAATCTCTCCTCGTGTCCTTTTCCCCACTGTAGAATTCATGTTTTTTTTTTTTTTTTTTTTTTAAAGAAATAGAAATTATAAATTCCTTTCGAAACGTATGCTCTGACCCTCTTGATTCGGTTTCAGGACCACAATATCTCTTACTTTCAACTGTGGGTTTAGACAGGTATGTTATGTTCCTCCGTAATTTATTTAATGGGTGCAGAACAGATTTTCCATCACCATGCTGGAATTGTTCGCGTACATAGTTTGCTGTAGTACTGCCACCCTTGTCACCAATATAAATTTGGCATAGATTTTGTATTCTGTAATGAGTTTTGCTCGAAGCTTTCTGGTGAAAGTGGCACGGCAACCTCAACCAAGGATACTTGGTTCTACTTGATTCGCCTTGGCTCTCCTATTTCGTCCTTAATTTATTCTGAAATTATGAATTTTAAGGATGTGTTTTACGCATTTTCTTTCTGATTCAATAATAAAATAAAAAAATGTTTTCTCTTTTTTAATATTTTTGTTAGGATTTTTCCTGTATTTTTTTGCTTTTGATTTCCGCGAAGAGAAATATGAGATATGCTTTACTTTATATGGCCTCTGAATAATGAGCAGGATTATGTGCTTTAGAGCATGCAGGAGTCAAATTTAAAGGAGCAGTAAAACATTTTTTTTTTTATTCTATATATACGTATCTATAACTTGACTTTATATTCTTTTCTGTGTTTGGCAAGAATGAGAGGATGGATGCATGGTGTTGACGGTTGACTGTATGGTACCGGTAATGGCAGGCAACCCAGGGTAGAGGTTATGATGGTTTTTGCAATTAATATTTTAATGTATAAAATTAGCGTTGGGTTTTTGCTTGATAATTATAGCCCCTGGCTGCGGTATTTGTGGTACAGGTTCTTGGAGTGCATGTATGTGTATGATGAACAATTTGAAGTTACCAAGATCTTTGTTTTCAGTGAAACTGATTAACTGGAATCTTAAGTTGAATCTGAGTGAAATGGTTTGACTATGAAACTTCCATGGAAATCTGAGGAAAAAAGTGAAAAGCCATGTTCAGGTAATTTGAGAGACCTTTCTAGGTAGTAGAATTGTTTTGTTTCAGTATAGTAGCATTAAATTACAATATATATTCTTATCCTATTTGGCCGAAAATTAGAATCCTCATAATAATGAAAAGTTATTGGAGTTGTTATTTTCTCTGGAAATTTCAATCAAGAAAGAATAGAATATTATATGTCTTACACCAGATCTGCAAAGGGTTAGTATGATCCAATTTCATAAATTGCGTACCTATTGAAAAAAGCGACTATATTCTGGATTACTTTGAGAAAACAAAATATATGAATTCTTTAGCTCTTGTAATCAACATTGAATATATTAGAAACGCGAAGCAGGTAAGCACGAGTAGAAGAACTTGGTTTATTATGAGCGAATTTCTTATAGCAAACAAATCAGCCACTAATTTTTTAAAAAATAAGCTAAATTATGACAATATTGCAACAAGATTTTTGTTTATTGCTTCAGAGAAAAACGCTGATTTTTCTCTTCCAGTAACTTAGTGTTTAATAAGAGGGAGAAAACTTTTTTTGCAACTAAATAAATTTCACTAAATTTTTTAAAGCTTCCAATTCTAGCACAACCATACGAAATATGTGTAGAATACCTTTACCTTTTTTGGTGACGTCAATTTGACGTGAGATCATTTGTGACGCCGGTCCTAGGCACCGGAGTTTTAAACGGAAGATTTTTCAAATTATTTTGATAGCAATTCATTTATTTTTTAAAATATGTGTTCTTTGGTAATAAATCAAAGATATTTTCTCAATCTAAGCTCGTTTATGTCAGTAGTAGTAATCTTTAAAAACTTTGGCTTAGAACGTTAAAAAATACAATATTTTTAAACGTAACTTTCTATTCTGTTAGTCTTTTGACACTAGGAATTTTCATAAAACAAACAAAAACTGCTATCTTTTCAACAAAAAAATGACAAAAAATGAGATCTTAAAAATAACTATGGGAACATATTTATTCGCCATTATCTTTAAAAACCGAGCAGATATTGACAGCATCGTCATTGTTGTTTTCCATTCCTGCACAGCCACAATGCGCCCACTTACTGCAAATCTGAAAAGTGATCGATCCTTCAGTAGACTCGGAATACAACCCGTTGCAGTACAGACATTCTGCATCTTCGTCATCCGATATCTAAGGTCCTTCGTCAGCTTTCTTGGTTCTTTTTGATCTTTTACTTGTTTTTCTTTTTTTCAGTTTCTCTTTATTTATTATTGTTTTTGCCTTCTTACTGTTTTGTCTTCCCTCTAACTTTGTTTTATAAGGAAAAGAAGTGATAATAGCTGTTTTTCCTCTTCTTCGAACTTGTCTTGTTTTTTTTTCGGCCATTCGTGGAAAAGGCATTATTTGTTTCGGACTTACCAGATGGAATGCTGCATTATTCAAAAAATCATTTACTGTTGCTTATTGTACTGAAGATGAGGTTGAAAGTTGGTTGAGGTAGTGTGTTTGTTGTAGAATTTAAGGCGGTGCAGGTGGCCGTTTGGGTTTCAGGGGCTGACGATGTTACTATCGAAGGTGTCAAAATTGTAAAAGCTTCGGGTTACTTTTCAGCGTTCAATGCGATTTCGGTGGCCTCTGCAGCAATGAAGTCAACTTCGTTAAAAATGTGTGCATTATAAGGCGAGATTCCACATGCTTTAAATGCATTAATTGCAGTTGGCATTGTTGCTGTCCGAGTTTCGAGTTCAGCAACTCGAAATTACGTAACTACTTTCCCAGGATTTGATCTTAACCATGCTGTTATAGCCTGATCATAAAAGATACTTAAAGGCTGCATAAAACCAAGATCAGCTGGCTGTAGCTTGTGAGTTGTGTGTGGTGGGAAGAATAATATTGTCACACCATATTCAGGTGCTTCATCGATTAAGTGAAAATTTTGAGTTTGAGAAGCATGAAAATCTAATTTTTCCATTTCCTCTAAATAAGTAACATGTATTTGTCGTTCTTCTTCGGAAAAAACTGTTGAAATTGGACCCAAGGAAACCTTGACACCTTTTCACTTTTTCTCGCTTGGTTACCTTTACTGTCGAGTGTACTTGGGACGAGAGACATTATAATTTTTGCTTTTTTTCTATCCAAAACTTCTAAAATGGCTATTTTCATTGGTATTTCTCTCCACCCTGCTTTGTCAATTTTTCTTTTGTAGTTTCGAACCATAATCTGTAAAAAATAATAACCTTAACCCAACTAGTATCGATCATTTTTAAATAAATCGAAATCCAAGAAATAACAAATAAGCGGGTAAGATGGGTTACCACTCCCAAGTTGTATTAAATTCTGAGGTTATAAATCAAAGCAAGCATTTATAATAGAAAATATGCGTCAAAAATTAGATAAAACCACTTAAAATAAAAAAAAAAAATACTTACCAAATTGCAACGTGCTTGAATTCGATGAAACTTTTTTTTTACACTATAAACTTTTGTTAAATACCGTCAGGTGGCGTGAAAAAAAACTTTCTACGTATATTACTTCATCTGTTTTGATTTGGATCCCATCTTGCCTTACTACCTCGTCTTACCGTACCTTCCTCTAAATATCAATCACACAACTTCCGCTAAACGGCAATACATGTTCAAGACACAAATATTTCTTGCATTTATGGCAAGTGTATTTGGTTTTTTTTTTTTTTTTTTCATCCACACTCATTTCTTGAAGGACCAGTTGTCCGAAGTACGTTATCTATCTTCAAAATCTCTGACAGTCTTTGTCTCAATAACCATAGCAAGTTCAACTGCATTTGTCGTTCTTTTATGTGAGGTTCAATTAGTTTGATAACCAAATTCTTAATGAAGTGGCGATGTTGAAGTTTTGAGTTTTGATTATTAGCTGTATGTATCACCTGACTATTTATGGTACTGACATTAAGCATATTGTAAAAAAAACTATCATGGGCCAGCGCTTTGTTGCTCGAGCATAATTGTAACTCGCACATAAATGATTTACAGAATCGACGCCACCTTTGGTGTTATTGAAGCTCAAAATTATATCGGGCTTTCGAGTTTTGGCATTTATCATCAATGTGCATTGTGCTAATCAATAGAACGTTTTCTCTTGCTCTTGGAACATGTGAAACCAAAACCATGTCGTCGAGAAAACCAAACATATATGACTTCACATTTCAACCATGCAATTTACATAGTGAAATCTGTAGGAAATTCCTTCTTGTTCTTCCTAATTATTCAGACTGCTGTTTGAACTTTCTGGAAGGATGATTCAGCAAAGGATACACTGCTATACTAATTTTCACTTGTGATGTTGCGACCAGTATCGTTTCGCATAATCTTCGAACAACAGTGAGCCAAAATTCTCAAGATTGTATGGGCCTGCTGTTTTCTGGGATAAATTTCCATATAAAATGTGTAAAACATTTTACCTCCACGAATAGCTTGATTTTTGATACCATATGGATGTGGTTTATTTGGAATATATTGCCTAAATGAGTACCTTCCGCGAAGAACTTCCAATTTCTCATCGATAGTCATAAAAGCAGATAGAGTATAATTAGTCTTACAATTTTGGGCAAACAACTACAATATCTCTCGAATTTAACAAATTTTGTCAAATGCTTTTTTATTTTTCCTCGTAGTACCATCATTAAATCTCAAAGCTGGCAGTAGACATAGCTGGCAGACATAGAAAGCCGAACCATTCGAACCATTCGTTCGAAACAACTCTTCAGCATTCAGATAATAAGATTTTTCAATCCAGCTGATAGCAGCAAACTAATCAAGCCCAATGAAATCAGACTTTTTGGTATATGTTTGTCTGGCATAATTATTTTTCACGGTTGCTATACGGAATTATAGTATCTTCAAAGAAGTGTCTCCAAAATGTCTTTCAAAAGGGTCATTTTCACTTGAAGCAACCTGTTTAGTTCCTGGTAACTATGTAAATATATTGACACTTCTAGTAGGAACAAATTCGCAAGAGAGTTCTTTATTCCATTTCGTACATTTGTTCTTTCTGATATAAAAATAGCAGTTATCGCTACCTGAAAATTCTCGATCACTCAATTCCTCTTCGTTCTCCGAGTTTTGTATTTCTTCTGGTTGGTAATCACCTTCAATTGCACTGTCAGATGATGTTGGTGGTCTGTCGTCATAAAGTGTTATTGCTTCTTGTGAAAGAGATTCAAGATGACGCTGTTCACTAAGACATGTTGTAACAAGGTTTATGATACGAAACATATGCAGAAGATTGTTTTTGTGAATAGAAATAGGAACAAAACGTATATGGTATAGACCTGACAAAGTGCGAATAATCAATAATTCAACTATGACTACTTGACTTACATAATCGGTGACACTGGTCTTACACACCAGATTGGTACCAAAATTACATAACGTAGCCGTTGAGGTGTGAATTGAACTTTGATGGGGGGGGGGGTGTGTGTGCAATTTGACAGCTACTCGAAATTACGATAGATAAAAATCGATCGCAGAGGGAAAAGTTATTCGAATGTTTATATTATATGTCTCACAGACATACACGTGAATAGTAGCGGGTTACCATCTATGAAAAACGTCCCAAAAGTACCCGACCCAACAAAGAAAACACAACAATTTTGGAAAAAAATTTATTCATTTTTCAACATAATCGCCTTCCAGCTCTATATGTACAATTTTCCCAATTTTCAAATTTGAGAACAGCAAATGATTCGAGAGACAGAAAAAAATTCTGCTTTGTTGCTGTGAAACTTCGCCAAACACTCAATTGAAACATCTTTACGACACTGTTTTTGCTCATGCGTGAGCAAACGCGTCACCCATCTTGCACACAGCTTTCTCATGTCCAAATTTTCAAATAATATGCGATGTACCGCACTTTTTGAAATGCTTACAATGTCTGCTAGCTAGCGCATTTTCAGTCGACGATCATTCAGTACCGCTTTGTGGATTTTCTTCACCATTTCTGGAGTCGTCACCTCATTTGATCGACCACTACGATGCTCGTCTTGGCAGCTCGTACGGCCTCGTTTAAACTCAGCAACCTAAAATTTTACTGTTGTAAACGAAGAAACAGGCTCACCCAGAGTAGAATCCAGTTCAGCTTTTATATTGGTTAGGCTGAGGCCTTTCAAATAAAAGTTTTGTCGCCACACTGAAAGCATCGGTTCCCACTAGATCACTGAAATCAAGCAGTGTTGGGGGCGGTTAGTACGTAGGTTGTGGACCACATGGGAACTCAGTACTCCGCGTGCTGTTGACTAAACGCGCCACATGGGCATAGCACCCCGGCGTTAAATCCCGGACGCTACAAATTAATCTGTATCGTTCCCTTGATAATAATAATAGTAAAAGTATTGTATCACATAACGATGACCAATTTTCTCCAATTTCACAAATTCACTGACAACGTTCACTATTGATGTCTACCAAACAAAAACTTAACAACGTGGTGCTTTCAAACTTGAAACATATGCTTTATAGACTGCGTATAGTGATATTTTCAAACAACAACCGCCATGTCTTGGTCAGGCCGGGTACTTCTGGGAGCGCCCTCGTACATACTTGTATTTACTTATGTGGATGGCGCTTTAGTTCGGGGTGAACTGCTAGAAATAGGTATATCCAGTGAGAAAGGTCGTCAGCTAGCTAACTTCAGTTGCGCACTCCAAGATGGCTAAAGTCTTATCCCACTTGCATGCACAATGCGAAGTCTTCGTCTCCTGCGTTGTCATTCTGTAGAAATCAAGGACTTTTGCGGCGGAGCGCTTATATTCATTCGCTTTACACATCCTTGTCAAATTATTCGATTAGTAAGCGCTTTTATGACCATTTCAATGTTTTGACCAATGGTTTTGACAGACGGAAATTTTGGGTGTCATCGTTTAAGTTGAATGGTCTATTGTGCCTGACGGCGGTTTGTTGGGCTCTTCACCATCTTTGTACGCTTCTTCTCTAGCTGCATGTGCATGCTGGAATTCTTCTTCAATCCAGGTATTTCTTGATTCTATAGGGGTATGGACGCATATTAGGCTTAGTTAGCAAATTTAACATTGATCCGGATTGCCAAAAATCGTTCGCTCACGTGATGGAAACTCAAGACTTTTTAGCTTAGTCTGCCGCAAATAACAAATCAGCATCCGAATAAGCGCTGATTCTTTCCCTACATAACAGATTCTAATCCCATCCTGGATAGTAGTGATATCTGCGTAGCAGCAGTCAAGGGCTCTGTAAACTATTTGGCAATACGTGGGATATTGAGGATCTGCACATTCCAGGTCGTTGTCATTTAAACGATCGCAAGGGTCTTCAACAATCAATCCATTTTTATCCTAGGTTATTAGTTGATTACGGTTGTGAGCCCTATGATGGCGTAGGCGTGTGTCATGTGTCTATTATAGCATAGACCTGCTTTTAAGCCTGCATAAGTAAGGGCTTATTTATGCAGTTACCGAAACCACTATGTAAGGCAAGCTACGAACTTGGTTGTTGCGCCACTAGCTCAATCCAAATTATAAGACAGTCAGCAGTTTCTCGACCTTATTATATCAAGATCGAAGCCGGAGCTCGCGATACAATAAATTGCCATATTTACATTGTTCAGTGATTATTTTATCGATAACATGGGCAACGTTGATTCGGACGATATGTGACACCCTCAGGATGACACAACGTAGAATGAAATATTCCACACAGGTACAGGTAAGATTAACATCTTTCAAAATTCTAAGTTTTAGATGTTTAGATTGGTGTCTACTAGTTTATGACATCATCGTGTCTCTTATCCACAACAACGAGTTACTTGTTCACTTCTATGTAATTCTATGCATTCTAAACTGTTGGTATATAATATGACGTCAATAAAACTAGTTTGAGTACTATACTAACATTTAGTGATTTATGTAAAGTTTTCAATAATTGTTTAGCCTTCGAACCATCAACATAAGTGACGAAAAGGTACACTTAAGACATTGCAAACTCTATAAATTACATAAAGGTAATAATGCAGTACAGGCAGAACAAAATCTTATATGGAGTTTTTGGATCGCCCGAAGTAATAGCACGCCAAAATGGTGTTTTCAAAATTCCTTTCGTGTGATTTTTCTTTGAAATATGAACCCCTATCAGTAAGGTCATCTGATGTAAAACAAGAATTGCGCAACATGATTCAGACAAATCTTACGGTGACTTTCATATACATAAATGGTCTTGAACTTGAAGTTTATCAGGCAACTGCGTTAGTCATCATCTCATCTCTTTATTTTAGTTAAAAAAATTTTGTAGGGCTACCACTAGAATTAGGCAAAAAAAGTCTTAGTGAACCGAATTTTCAAGTGTTTCAGACATTGTTCCTCAGAAAAGGGAACAAGTTTTGGAAACTTGTTTTCCACAATTCCGGACGTTTTTTACGTATTGCTTCTCGCAAACAGCACGTAACTTCAAGGCAATACTCCTTATTGACCTTGAAGTACTTTGACATTTGATCGAATTTCGAGTGCTTTTTTCGGTCTTGGCTCTATTAGGTGCTTCCATTGGTACGATTGGGCTGTGATTTTGACATCATAACCATATACCCATGATTCCTCACCAGTTATTACTCTTCTGAGCAAGTCAGAATGATCGTTGACGTCAATCAAAAGCTTCTAAGCGATGCTCATGCCACGGTTCTTCTGATAGAAGTAAAAATTTCGGAACAAACTTCGATGACACACGTCTCCTGCCCAAAACATCCGAAAAAATTACATAACACGATCCAACCGATATGCTAAGATCCTCAGCAACTTCTCTTAACGATAATTTGATGAATTTCCAAAACAATTTTTTTCACAGACTCGACGTTATCATCTTTTGTTGATGTGCTGGGGCGTTTAGAACGAGGTTCGTCAATGACATCTTCTCGGCTATCTTGGAAGAGCTTGTAACACTTGTAACATTTTGTTTAAGTAGAGTAGACTTAACGTACGCAAAAAAAAAAATAAATCGATAATCGAATAGTACATTGGTATAGTACATTGCCGGCGAAATTTCAAAAGTCTCCTTTCTTTTTGATCAATGTACTCCGTACATTGTAAAGCAATATGCATCAACTTATAAACAAACAAATAGGTTTTAATTTTTTCCGTAAACTTAATAATGTAAGCTCCACGGTTTTAGTTGCAAATTACTTTTGGACACTTAACGCAAATTAAGCATATTAATATATTGGGTTGTATCATATAAAATATACAATTTTCGCAAAATCGGAAATAAGAAGTTCTCGATTGAACATCTGTGCTAGAACGTTAAATTTTCTTTTTTTATAAAATAAAGTGGTACGTGTGTTTGATGAGTGAGAATTTTATAATTCGTTACAACTATCGTTTTTTCAAGGAATTATTTACCATGCTGTCGGCAGTTCAAATTCGAATCCTCTTCCTTTACGAATATAAAATGGTACATAATGCGTCATTGTCCTAAGAGGATGTAGCGGTAAACGAACGCATTAAACGAAGTTGGTTTGGGAAGTTCCATTCGGGAGATGGAATGAACCAAGTGGGAAACGTTAGTTGACGACGATGTTTTAAGAGCAACGATGAATGCGGACCCAACGAATTCGGTGCGGGAGATTACACAAAGCAATGAAGTATTCCCAATGACAATAAGTCGACAACTTTCTCTTATAGGAAAGGTAAAAAAACTCGATAAGTATATACGTCATGAACTGAACAAATCTCAAAAACCATTAAGAAACCAAACTGAACTGTTTTTGCACCAGATAGTCACCTGTGATTAAAAGTGGATACTGTATGATATTCGTAAAACAGCTGGGTAGCAGTCATATGCAAATAAAACCAAAATACACCCTCAAGCCCGATCTTTATCCAAAGAAGGTTATGGTGAAAATCTGGTGGACATCGAAAGGACCAATCCACTTTTCATTTCTTCAACTAAGAGAAACGATGTAAAGCAACCTGCGTTGATCAATAGGCACGATCCAATCCTTTTGCATGACAATGCTAAACCCAAAAACTGTTGCAGTTGGAATTTGAAATTATTTCCCATTCACCGTACTCTCCTGATATTTCCTCAACGGATAACCATCTTTTCCGCAATCTGAATTCACTTTGCCGGCAGAGGTCATAACAGCCTTTCTAAGATATCTCGTTGGAAAAGTGTCATAATGCCAATGGATCCTATTTTGATTGAATAAAAATTTATGGAAACATATTGTAATATTGGCTTTTAAATTTTTACTATAAAATCGGACATTTCATGTTAATTCAAATGAAAGGAAATTCAATATCGGTAGTTAGGAGTTTACTGAACCTATTATTTGCTAAGTATCATCAAAATTCAGAAATCATACGTTTTCATATGTATATGGGTAAATACATTTCCAAAGCAAATGTTCCCATTAACCTGGAAGCTATTTACCTGACCTTGTTACGATTACTCTTTCTCTGATATCTCTTTTTAAGTAACATCATCGCGTAAACGTTGCCAAATCCATTTTCATAAAAAAAATAAAAAAAATAAAAAATACACATAAATGAAATGTCCATTCAGCAATACATAAAATTGTTGTTTTCAAGTTTTCATTTTTTTTATAATCAAAATTTCTGGAGGTTGAATGGGCATACGAGGATTTTTTTTTCTATTAAACAAATTTTTAACTAGCCACTACAAGTATATTCGTACACTGCATTCATATAGTTTTTTTTTTTCATACATAAACCTTAAAAAAAATTGGCAATAGTGTTCACATATTTTTATATATTCGAATTCGTACGCTCCGTAATTCCTACTGGAACCATATATCGCTGCAGAACAATGTTTCGAACAATAGCTCTCAGGTTTGTTGTTTTTTTACGTTGCGTAAATGGAATTGTATAACTGCACACTGGAGAATTGTGGCTGCCATAAAAGGATGTCATATATATTCTGAAAATTTTTGGATGTTAATTTAAGTAAGAAGCTCTGTTCATCGTGCTTTAATGAAAGCACGTAAATTGTGCCTGTGTTTTCCAATGGTATTTAGCTCTAGTTAACATCACAATTAGATACACACACGAATAAATATTATTTACTCTTCCTTTCAAATGCTGACATACTCGTTATGTAATCGTTTCTTGGTGGAGCAAAGTAGTTTTATAGAATGACATACTCAACAAGGTTTGCATCTAAAGCAATGAAATCTAAAATCTCAGGCTTAATTAGAGACTCCTTTTAAATTCTAGAGGACTAATCAGTTTATAATTATATTACTTCTGAATATCTCTTTATGGTAAATAGAGGGGAATACCTTCGTAGATGACTACAATAGGTTCATTACTTCTTTCAAAACATAAAGTCATGACATCTATTCGATCCTGCAGTTTATCAACCTTAAAAAAACGTCAGTGCCTCAACTTGTTTCCTTGAACGTCTGTAAGTGCAGTCTTTTATGCAGAATTTGAGTAAAAGTTCAGTCTGTGATTATAATTACAAAGTTTTGTTAAACATTTTTTTATGTCTATGTCTTTTTATATGCCATTGACGAAGAGCGACTTTGAGTAACTTTCTGGAAATTTTTTTTTTTCCATCAGAAATGATGGAAATTTTCTACTTTCGTTGTGTTGAACGACAAACTTTTCTTAAAAGTGGAGCAAATTACTGACGGTGTACCTTCGATTTTTGTTCTATAAAAGAAGCAGCAATTTAAGATATTTCAATAATGCAGTCGGATGAGGGGGTGTTGCAAAACAATCATGGACAGGTAGGGGTTGTCTTGAAAATTGCTATAACAGCTTTGTGTGTGAACTAAGTTACAGTAAACTCAATACTTATACAATTTTATAGAAAACAACAAACGAAAATCATTCTTTAGTTTTTGAACAAATTTGCCTGTGCGGATAAGAGATATATTTGCTTTACAATGTTTGAGTTTTTTTAACTCACAAACTACTGTACTTTTCTGATTTCCTATTGTTCTTGCTTGCTGGTGCAGTTTAGGATTAGGGAAAATCTGTTTCCATTTAGAGTAATTGATCATCAGCTTCTGATTTGAATATTCTAAAAAAGCTTAGCGGATTATTTCAAAGAACCTTCTTCCAGCTAACATTCACTCGCTCTCCTTTTAAATATTTTGCTCCTTTAAGCATATTTAGTCTTATCCTAGGGATAAGATTCTTTCCACGAACTGCCATAATGTGAGTATTTGATTTATGACGAACTTGGTAAGTAAAACTAAGGGGGTTCCATTTGCACATCATAATCGTTTGTTAGCATTAAATCATGGGTACACAAACATTAAATAAATATATCTTGTTTTTTAACGTACTTGCTAATAACAATGGATTGTACTGTTTTCAAGACGGATTAGGACGAATTTTAAGCTAAACTGTGTGTATCTTCTTATATTGTAAGTCATCAAAATATTCAATCTAGACAAATTCATTATATTCCCCCACGTATCGGTATATCCACTCACATTCGTTCCATTTGTACCTCGTTCAACATAAAAATAAACTTACACACATCAAATTCTTGTTAGGGTGTTAAAACTGAAGCTAATTTGTTTTATATGTGACATTAACTGAATCTAGAAGGTAGGTGCAGTTTCTTCTTTCATATTTCCTTCATAAATAAAAAAAAAAAAAAACAGCATCACCCGATATAAAAACAGATCATATCGGCCCGCCGCAAAAATAAGCCAAAAAGTGAACTGCCGAGAACAAAGGCATTATGTATGGTATGTAAAATACAAAAACCTAAGCTTAAGAAATTGGCTCTTCATCCCTAAATAAATCTATTCACAATTCTTAACCCAATAACCAAAAGATCTCTGGAGAATGCAAACGGAAATGAGAGGTATAGCAGATCATTTGCAAATGTCAACAAAGCTTTTAAATGAAAGATCAGCAAGGAGTTAAAATATATTAAAGATAGTATAGGTTTAAAAGCAGAACATTGAGGAATTCCTACATTAAGATACTTAACAACACTTCTGATATTATTAATCTCTACACCATGTACTCGTAATTTATTTTCAAATATATCGAAATAATCAGGTCCTTCGTAAGTAATTCTGCTTATGGCTGCTTTATTCACTAAAAACCAGAAGACCTACAATCTGTAGGGTAGTATAAAAGTCGCAGAGTAACTATGCTGCCAGAAACCTGAAGTCAAAGCCGATATCACACTCCTTCGGCAGCCATGGGAAGTAGGTATATATAAGGGGTGATTCATCGTGAGGTTTGATTTTCAATAGGCTTTTTTTGACAGATAATGCGTGACTCCTATCAAACTGTTTTTTCATTTTTATTTAGTATCGCTTGGCAAATCATCGTGGAAAGACTTACACCACAACAGCATCGCAAATTTAATCAGCTGTATTACGAAAATTAGCGGTCTGTGAGAAATGTTTTTCGTGCGATTCGAGAAACTTACGGCATAATCGACCTACTGAAACCACTATTGCCAATACTATTCACAAATTTGAGTCCCACTTTACATTAGTGGATAATACTCGACCGGTTAGACCACATCCAGCACGTAGTGAAGAGACTATAGTCTCTTGTGCAAGAATTGAAGCCAGGCGACTTGAATTTGCGTCATATTTTTAATGAATGGGCTCTGGAAAGTCTAGATGAAAATCCGGTGTTTTATCGTGAAATTTTGTTCACTGATGCAGCTCATTTCTGCATCATTTCTGTTAATAAACAAAATTGCCGTATTTGGGCTAATGTAGCCGAGGAGTTCCAAGAGTAACCATTACATCTATTAAAAACAACGGTATGGTGTGGTTTATGTGCTGGTGGAATCATTGGTCCATATTTATTTAAAAATGAAGCAAATCAGAATGTTACCGTCAATGGTAACCGTTATCGCACCATTTTAACGAAAATTCATCTTAAGAGAAGGTAAATCTAATGTTTTTGTCCTTCAAATGACATCAACGCCACACCCTAGATCGGTCTTGGAACCGGTTTTGAAGGCTCGGTTATATATGTACAATACTTTCCTGGCTCAGATTTTTGGATTCACAAGAAGATTCACCAGTATTATCCTAGAGCAAAGCCATCAGTTTGTTTCACCGGACAATGAACAGATACAACATACATAATTAGTCTTAATAGCCGTGTAGACCCAGCGTACCAATTGACATGTCTTCATGGAAGTTATTTTATATTGCCAGAAAGCTGACAACATTTTGAAGATTTTCCACCGAACAGGTTTAATCTAAGTTGGGTCGAACAAGTCGTCTATTCGATTTATGGTTCCCTGCGCGCGAATACATTTACTGTGACATATTGGCCGCTATCAGCACTCCTAATTAGAGTTGCATCCATTAGTATTGTTCTATACCACGAAAATCGTGATTTATCTGTGCAGATTAACGTACATATGTCGTTAATAGTTGAGTAGCCGAAAGCAAACTCGATGCCAGCAAAAATGCCTAGTATGTCTGAAATTTAGCCCATCAGATTTTAAAGGGCAGCTTTAAAGCATTTTTACATCTTCAACATAAAGAAATCACACTGACTGATTTCAACTTCGTGGGTGGTGGCCTTGGCTTAAGTGGTAGTGTAGCGTTCAATCCCAACCGCATTCGAATGCATTTTTTTTCAGGCAACTACACTTAGAATTTAGTTTCCCCATTAAGTGTTGAATGCCATCCCTGGACCGACATAACCGCTGAACTCAAAAACCTTTTTTCTTTCCCTGTCCAATTTTACAAAAAAAAAAAAAAAAAAAAATTAGTACGTACTCTGACATTTTAAGAGTAAGTAGTCATATTTTCTTAAGTGTTAAGTTAAGATTTTTTTTTTAAGTCCTCTTTTCCAAATATCCTCCTTAGCGCTATCCGTATAATTTTTTGTGCCATTACTGGATATTTGACATGTGTCTCAGCCGGCGAAGTCGTCATCGTATTTGAGGGCACATATGTTGCTTACCACAACCAATAGAAGATACCAGCTACGTCGGGCTTGTTACTCAGGACACTTGCAGCTTCAGTGACAAGTGCTGGTTATAAGCCCGTCTTGATCAAGTGAATTTCAATCATGAGCCAGAGAGTTTCTGCTTTCAACTTAGTGTATGTGGCATCAGATCGTCTGCCTTCTGTGATCCATTTAAAATTGTTTCTTACGTAATCGCTCCGAATCTGAGTTTTACCATTGAATGGGTTATCTGTAGGAGGTTTACCTACAACAAGTAAAAGGCTCCTTCTTGCTGGAATCACAGTTTTCATTTTGTAATCATATCCACTAAAATTGGAACGGCCATTCAAAACCTCAAATTACAGCTCAGTGTCCAAGTGGTCCAAGATCATATATCGGGATTAATTCAAGTGGCTAACTTGGCATCAATGCACCACGTCGAGCAGGTATTATCCACTTTATAACAAAAATATGTATTCAAAATGATTTACTTTTCTGAAAAGAAGAAGTTCAGAATTATAATGCTTCAAAGTCGGCTTGGTCATCAGATTCTACCTGCACTTAAATGGAATATAAAAGTCTTATACTACAGTAAATATTGTATAAAGGTCTTGAATGTCCGCCTTTATTTTGTAGAATCAGTGAATAACTTTGTTTGAATAGCATTATGTAATTTCTTGTAATTTTTCCTCCAGTTTCCTCATCTGCTGTTTGATCTCTTAAGATGGTTATAATGGTTCTGGGCAGTAATGTTCTGTAGTTAAGATGATGCCTCCAGATAATCTTTTCTTGATATATGGTTTTGTTTACACGAGAACGTAAAACACTCCGCAGGACATATGGTAGTTAATTTTAAATTATTGGATTTTAACATGTTTTTACTTAAGCTTGGACAAGGCATTTGTATGCCCTCAATAAGGACATGAATCACAAATCCAAACACACAAATATGTCAAAAAGGACAAAAGTGGACATAGCACCATTGTGCTTTAAAGTATCGATATACTATAGGGAGATTTTGATTGACTTCGAGATCAGGATATGTGTCCGACAATTGAGCCTCAAAAAACCTTTTTATTTTTTTGACTAAACCTAATAACAGCAATACCCACAACTCATTTTACACATTTATCTGATCTTATTTATGTTTAAGATTTGTGTCCCCCTCTCAAAAACTATCTTACAACAATTCACATTCCGAATGACAGTCTTACTTAGTTCAGATGCAAACTTTAAGTTTTTAAGTTATTAGCTTCCCACATTCACTCATCATCAGCAAGGAATTTCAAGTAAAAAGTTTTGGACACAAAAAAAAAAGAAAAAGCCCTTAACCCTTCTACCGTTCAGCTGTTCCCTTGAAATGTCAAAAAAACTTTTAAGAAATTAAAAATTATCCAAAGAATATATACTTCCCAGTCTGACCTAACTATTTCCAACGACTGAACTCACATACACCCGAGATCATCATAAACAGAGTTTCTTCGTTTAACCCATAAATGAAGCTAGACCAAGTGTGGCCCACTGATTTGAATTCTCTTGAACTTTTCTATTCAAATGAGAACCAGTAACTACTAGCAAATAGCTGCCAACTGGGATAAAATAATAAAAAATAACTTACTCCTGGAAATGAAATGGAAAACTTGGACGATGTACATTTGACAATTAAGTTTCGTTTTAGGTATCAATTTAAAATTGTAATTGCAAAAATTATTTCCCAGACAGTAGATGTAAGTTTGTGCAAGGATGCCGCAAATGTTTCTGTTTATCTTTGACCTCATTGCCAATTGTTAGGCACCCAACTTGTTGTCTATTTAACCTGAACTCCATATTGAAGGGAATTTTCCCCAAAAACCTTGGAAACTCATGTCATTTCTCATAACCAGAGGTTTGCTTCAATTGGATGGATGGTTGCTTTGAAATTCATTGTTGCTGAAAACTGATTAATTAATTGGAAAACTTGCACTAACATAGCTCTATTTTTTGTTGCATTTTTTGTAAGTTTCGCCACTCAGAACAGACGATTGTGGAAAATAGCTATTCTGACGGATACAACTTCTTTCTAAGACGAATAAGCCTGACATTGGCTGTTGGAGCAGTGCACCTTCAAGAGGGAAGCAGTAAAAGTTAACTGGGAAATAATTGTTGACTAAATGAACTTTACATTTGAAATAATTGCGAATAAAAAAGGACAAAAGTAAATAGAAAAATAGTAACAAATTGCACAGTTCCAGAGAGTTATTTAAATAGTACTGCACATCTGTCAAAGTGGGTTTGGCCCGGATGTTCCAATCTCACAATATTTGAATATAGATGATAAGGCTATCCAATAGGGGCTTACATGTGTATAATGTAGTTAGTTGATCATTAAGCACATGTTATATACACATACTAAAGTTGAAAAGGCGAAGTGCAAGTTCAAAGAATACTCATTAGCTGTAATACGCCTACTACAGCGAGTACTGATATAAACTGACAGAGTTTATTTTGGCACATCGGAAAAGTTAACCAATTCCTAAGGTAAAACTTCATTTTAATTAATTTCATTGACATGCTACGAATACTCCCTGCAACCTGAAATGCTCCTCTACATGAAGTTCGAAGTACAAAACTGCTGTGCAAAGTTCTGAATAGAAAAAAAAAAAAAAACTTTTAATTAGACGAAATTAAATTAAAAGCGGGTACATCTATTACACAAAAACTAAGCACTGGAATTACCTTTCAAATGCCGACAAGGTTAAATACCTGATATACTCGAGCAATTTTCCATTTTTTTAAACTTAAGATTCAAATATATATCTACATTTGGGAGAATATATTTTTCTCTTAATGTATTTATTTGACAGTAAAGCTTACATGGGAATGAAAAAAAAAATATATAGATAAAAAAGGACCCATTGTTGTCGTTAAAAATCGGTTTGTAGACATCGCTCATGAGAAACTTTGACAGGGATCTTTAACCTTGAATTAGATATAATTTGATGAATCCTCCGGAGGTCATTTAAAACTCCTCAGACCTTTTGCAGCGTTTGCAGAAAATATGCCAAATGAGACTCACAATAGGAAGAAATATCATTAAAATACAACAACACAACAACAAGAACTATTGTTAAGGCTCATGAAAGTTTTTTGTCTTCGAGTATTGAGTTGCATAAGAACAAATATAAGTAACGCAAGTATGTTATAACAATACGAGTTAAACTTTTATTCTGTCTTATTCCAACCTCTTTCTGGTTGATTTTTGAATCAACTTTAATATTCTGATCTTTCATACGTCTTCCCGTCCGATTTGTGGAAATTGTTATCAAAAAAGAATCGTTCCTAATCTATATTATTCCATCCACTTACTTATAAGTTATATGACTAAGGTTGAATCAATTCAAATCACTCCTGTATCAATATTTTTATGTAATACTTCACTTAAGGGCACGAGTTCCTAATCCCTGTAATAATGCAATCAGATATCATTGAAATTTCACAAGAACGTTTGATGTATGTGTTTTCACAAAGAGTGTGCTTATTGAATGCTCTCATTAGAGAATATTTTTTTTGAGATTAAGTTTGTACGTTTGAACTTGATATATCACATCACCAATACTCAGTATGCTATTACTGCAAAATTGTGCTAATGGCGACAAACACGTATACCATACATACATATAAATATTATTCGAATTCTCTAAGCGAAGCACTTTCTTGGCTATGCATTCCACAGAGATAACTTTCGTACTTCGGATGAAGAATTTTCGTAAAAAATGTGCTTTTAGGGTATACGCTGTCACATAATAGGCATCTGAGTTTTACCACACAGTTAACCGTATTCTGTAATATTCATAAGGTATTTCAAAAATGAAAAACAAGTCTATATTGAGTCACGGAACCAGCAAAGATAAGCAGCAGCAGCAAAAATGATCAACCGATGGTTGATTTCAACGCATGCTTCCAAAGATGTCCTTACCGACATATTTTTCCTTTCTTAAAGGAAACATATCTTAATTCGCAGATTCTGCCTTACAATATTTTTGTCCTTACAGAACTCGCTCCTGATTTAAAGCATAATGAATTATTTTCTCAAGACTTCGATCTACTCCCTGACGAAAGTCTAGAATAAAAAGAGGTTTTATATTATGGCCGTAGTATACTTATAGCTATACACTTTTGTATCAAGTCAACAGTCCTTAAAAAATCTTTCACTGTCCAGACTGCTGTCCTAAGGACAAAAACAAAGGACTGGTGCTCCAGGTTGGGGGTTGTGCCATTGGGGTAACTTCCTGATCATGTCAAAAAAGCTAAGCACCTGGGGTGTACAGTGTTCGTACAATCCAGGCGCATTCTCTCCAATCGTAATCCATTGATGTTCCGAATCTAGTTGGCATTTGAGGACATTCATTATCCGGACTGGTTGTGTCTCTCTTATAACTTAGTTTTTTTGACATGATCAGGAAGTTACCCCAATGGCACAACCCCCAACCTGGAGCACCAGTCCCTTGTTTTTGTCCTTAGGACAGCAGTCTGGACATTCCGGTGCAGGTAACCCTCTTTAGGTCATAAGAGCTGCCGCTGACCCATTAAGAGTTCACCAGAGCCACCAACACTTTTCCTACACCCTGGCACAGTATTGGAGATCCCTATAGACCTCTAATATATATATACACTGTAATATACTGTAAATCTGAGCGCTATCGTTGATTCCATCTAGAGAAAGCGCCTAAGTGAGAAAACACTTTCTCATCCATTGCCACCTTTTAAAGGGATTTGTTTTCCAATCTTCAGTCGAGATATTAGACACCCAACAGTCACCAATGTAAATGGGAGAGTATGAGTTGGTAGTAAGAGGCTATATGAGAACGCATGTGTACTCATGCCATCGCATCACTTCCCTTTTACACTGGTCTAAAGGACTTATACCACTTTGTTAAAAATTTTCCTGAAATAGCTACCGTCGATATTTCGATGAAATCAAACATTTGGTAATCGTAAACCGTAAATTGACTATCAGAGAGTTAGTAGAGATGACTTGATTTGTTTACGGCATTAATTTTAAATAATCGATTGGACTTATGATATGTCTTTGTAAAGCTGCTTTCGAAGATCGACAATTTTAAAGTTTGATTCTAACCAAACGTTCATCAAACGTTTCATTAATGATAACAAGACAAGGGTTTATGAGTGCGACATTCAAAATCTAAGTCAAACAGTGAGGCGAGGCTCATTGTTTTCATGGATTCAAAAAGGAGTGTTATTTGGATGTCATAAGACGTTTGTGTGAAGTAATTCTCCAAAAAAAGACTCAATTGTGTAAAGAAAATTTTTGGATTTTGCATCGCATTACAATGCATTGCTCATTTCTAATTCACCTGATCTCTCAACTTTTCCTCAAATCGTTATGATAGCCTAGAGGAGGTAATAGAAAAATATATGAATGCGCTGAGTGCCTTCGCTGAGTACATCGAGTACCAGAGATGTACCGAGGGCTGGTTTAAACGCTGGCATATGTAAGTGTGTTGCAGTCAATGTCGATTACTTGATAAATTATTTGTGTATTATGTTTCATCCTTTCATGGAATCCTTTTGGAAATTAGCTTAGGTTATTTCCACACCGACAAAAGCAGAAACTCGATTCTAGAATTTCGACCGATGATTTTCAAAAGTTTTTGAAAAATTTTCTCACAAAACAAATTACTTTAATCATGGTTTGTTGGCTTCAGTTTAATCGGGTTTGCTTAAACACTATAGTTACCCTGTAGTAACGGCAAATGTACTTTGATTAGAATAGCCCATGCTTGATAGCCGAGCAAATTTATGTGGTAAACTAGTGATTTATTTCGGTCCCTGTACTAGAGTTTATCGGCTTATAGAAAGGCTATATCTTTAACTAGGTGTTCCTCTCCTTTCCAGCGCCTTTGTTGTCCAAAATTATTGTTCCTTGAATTTGATAAGTTAATTAGATATGTATAGTGTGATTCATCGTGAGGTTTGATTTCAATAGGCTTTTTTGGCAGACCACGAGTGACTCTTATCAAACTGCTTTGTAATTTTTATTCGGTATTGTCTGGCAAGTCATCACGAAAGACTCACATAACAACAACAGAAATCTTTTTCGTGCGAATCGAGGAATTTACGGTGCGCATAATCGACCTACTGAAACCACTTTTTCCAATATCATTCACAAATTTGTGTTCCAGTTTACATTAGTGGATGATACTCGACCGGTTAGACCACATCTAGCACGTAGTGAAGAGACTATAGCAGCTGTAGATGAGAGTGTACGTGAAGACCGTGACGAATATCAAAAATTGGCTTGATTCATTCTTTTGGGATGGGATCCACAAATTGCCAGAAAGATGGGAAAAAGTCATAGCTTCAGACGGGCAATACTTTGAATAATACTATTGTACATGTTTTTCTTGAATAAACGTTCAAACTTTGAAAAAAAAAAGGCACGAATTAAATTACATAGCCAATATTTTACATTATAAACCAAACCTCACGATGAATCAGCCTATATTTGGACTTGAGTCCCCTAGTGCAGAAGTTCTTCAGTGATGAGTTCTGTCTCCTAATGCATTAGATTAAATAACTTTTTATATTTTTTCTTTATTTACTAAATACGAAGATACATATTATAATTCTTTTAGTTGTTTTGTCTATATTATGAAAAACTTTCCGGCACCATTTTTAAATTACCTGGAACAATAAATATTGTACTACAACGAACGCATGGTGCAAGTTTTTATAATCATCAAACTACAATATCAACGAAGACTTTAACAATAAAAAACAATTAAATTTTCATTTGAAACCATATATTTTGTAGAAAACAAACTTGACAAAGAAATCCCATAATGAATCCTTGCCGTTGGTGGTTCCACAGAGCACTTGTTTTATTTTAATCATCGTCTTATTGTCGTCATTAGCTTGTTGTACGAATATCTCTAATCTGAATGGGAGTACCTGAGATTTAGCAAATGCAGCAAATTACCAAAGTTTTCACATTTGGCCACAGTTATTAAAATCCCGTTTTCATATTCAGCTGGAGGAGTTTTTGAAATTATTTCTGTATTCAGTTGTGATGTCTGTCTGGTTTCTGACACTAAAACAACAGCGAATTACTTAGATTTCGAAATGGATTTAGAGTTGCCATATATAAAGGGTTTTCTAATAACGATTTGAAAACTTTTTGTTTAAATAAAAGACAAACCATTTGAGATATTTCAAAAACTTTATTATTGTCTTGAAGTACAATCAAAACATATATGAATGGAACTCGACTTCGTTCATATGGCCAGCACGGGCACGTTTGTAGCGGTCGTTTTATTGGACCCAATTTCCAACGACTCGGCCACACATTTCGGCCGAAACGGCCGCTATTTCGCGTTCAATGTTGACTCTAAGCTCTACCAACGTCGTTGGCGTGTTGGCATAAACCAATGACTTAACGTAGCCCCACAGAAAATAGTCAAGCGGCGTTAAATCGCACGACCGAGGCGGCCAATCGACTGCGCCATGTCTTGAGATAACACCCCCACCATACTTACTCTTCAATAAATCGATTGTAGCTTGTGCTGTGTGGCTTGTGGCACCATCCTGTTGAAACCACATGTCGTCCAAGTCCCTATCTTCCAATTCGGGCCAAAAATAATCGGTGATTATGGCGCGATAACGCTGACCATTCACAGTATCGTTACTAACGTTATCATCGACGAAAAAATATGGCCCAATAACGCCGCAGGCATGCAAACCGCACCAAACAGTTATTTTTTGTGGATGAAGTGGTATTTCATGAAGCACATGTGGGTTTTCACCCGACCAATAACGCATATTTTGCTTATTGACGAACCCATTGAGCCAAAAATAAGCTTCGTCACTGAAGATGATTTTGCGATGAAATTCATAATCTTGGCGCATCTTCTCCAGAACCCAATCGGAGAACGTAGCTCGTTAGTGTACTTTACCATGATGAAAATGTTGAGTTTACTGAAAAAATTGACAGTGAGAGTTTGATGATTAGTGAAAGAGTCGTTTACAAATTAAATTCAAAGTTGTCAAGTCCCTATTGGAAAACCCTATATGTACGCATTTTCAACGTACTGTACTAAATAAATTTTGAGTAGCTCTGCTTTTCCAGATTAAACAAATTAAGGGTGGCAACTCTCAAAAAGATTTTTTTTAACGATTATTTCAAAAAAAGAAATGAGACTCAAGGTAGAGCTATTTGCGCTTGATGGTAGTACCTTGCTGTCTGCTGGATAGATCCCGTTAAAAAGTCCCAAGAAGGACAATCCAGTCTGTCGGTGATAATAGAAAATGTCATTTTCTTTTGAAAAGTTTCTCAAATAAACGCTAAGTGAATTTAGTTGGGCTTTTTGAGTGAATTCCCTGCGATTGAGATAGACGATCTAACTGGTTGTATAAAAATTTTGGAACTGTAGCCAAAGGAAGGTTGATTAATTATGCGGAGGCGGAAATTGAGCGGCCACGTTATTCGGGGCAGACTTTTTGTATGTTTAAATTTTAAAATGCCAAATTATAAAATGCCAAAGAGGGTATGTGAGATGTAATGTGTTAAAGAGCTTCTGAAAATAATAGGCGAAAGTGATTGTTTTGGAATGAATAAGCACGTGATTAGGATTTTTTATTTTCTTTTTGTTCTAAATCGAATGCCGATTGTGGATACAAATACCTTGGCTAACATCTAACTAAATGTGAAAAGCTCCTTGTAATACTGCTCAATCCAGTGGTTATTTTAGAAAATAATTAGAGCGTAGAAGAAAAAAGTTTTTCTGAAAATTTGACAGGTTCCCTCTGTGGATTGTTTTGCAAGTTTTTCGAGAAGGTTTTTTTTTTTTTTCTTCTTTTTTTGTTTATTCAAGTAGATTAGTAATACATGTTTATACAACCAGCAGGTAAGGAATCCGACTATATCATTCTTTTTTCAGAAAAAAAAACCCTTTTTACGATATTCTCGGATGGCCTTACACTTTTCGGACGATTTTTCATCAATTCAATTATTGGACCCTTACGTTCGCAAGTATGCAAAAGTAAAGTGTAGGTGTAATGGTTACAATTTCTCGGCTCAAAGAATTTGATTATAAGACTTGGACTTAGGGTATCCTCACAAAATAAAATTCCCGTAGTGTATGGTCCAGCGGCGATAAGGCTAGGGAAAGTTTATTCCGAAATTTCCTTCCGTTTATTCCGACAGTCACGTTCGGGAAGACTCTAGACCTATTTTATTTTCTGTGGATGGAACTTTCTTTTTCGATACAAAGCGCACCGGGTTTTTTAATTTAAATAGAGGCCGCAATTTTTTTTTACTAAGTTACGCTGATTTTGTGCAATTTTATCTTGAACGTGAGCCACATGTTTTAAAGTTTAGTCCTGTCTTCTTGTCTTCTAGACCTATTACCAGTTTACTATGCATATCATTTTATCGTCGAACATTTAAGTGAGTTAAAAAGAGCAATGTAACTGATCCGGTAATTTACTGCTCTATGCTATTTTTAAAACCGAAAAACGCGCGTCAAACAATACGCCCAACGTTAACGTCACCCGCTAGTTTGTGAGTGTCTAAGAATTTTTCATTAAAGCCTCTTATAAACGATGTTTTTGAGAAACTTTTGACTAAAAAAATACTAAAATAAATAAATATACGAATCGATTTTTGAATAGGACTCTCTCGGATTTTTTTTTTTATAATTAGAGCGCTATTAGTGTTTATACACAGCGCGGGTAAAGGAAATTTAGGGAGGAAGAAAACAGAGGTACCGGCATACGTTGTTTTTAAAGGAGCTTATAGAGCTTGGCAGGCCATCCCATAAGCGAATCGCATGGCTTAGAAACAATTAAGATCATCTTGCCGATAACGTATTAAATATTGGCTTTCCGGGGCTGAATAATTTGTGGTTGATACCAGGTTAGGTTAGGTAAGGTGAGAGTGGCGGTTGGAGAACCAACTTACTTCGGCCTATTGGGTGCCGATCTATAATCCCTCTTATTCATGGAACCAATTTGAGCCTATGATGAAGCGCAGGAGATTGCTAACGTCTATATTAGAGAAAAAGAAAGAATTAATCGAATAACTTCAAATCGCATGATTTCGGTGGCCGATCTTGTCTTTTTGGCAATAAAATGTTGTTTGGCTCGTAGCGTCTTATACGGGTTGGGCCATAATTATGACCCTATCGGAAAGTGCCATAGGTTTCTTAAAAAGGATCCAATGTGAATTCGAGTTTGAAATTTCTAAAGCAAACAAAATTGGATTTTGTCTAAAATACTATGCTCCTGAAGAAATCGGAATATTCGTCACCACGTTTTTGATGAACAATTCGTCAGTATTTTTGGCGCATTGACAAGTCCAACCAGATACTCACAGGTTCTTTGTTTTATGTATGTATGGTGGAAATTAGCTTCGATGCTGCATAAATGAAACCATACAGTAAACATAAACTAATTGTCCGAGATAGATTATATTATTCGACCCATTTCAAAAGAACTCTGCTGCTTCCAGTACCATTAAACATATATGTTATTTGTATACTACAAATAGTTATAACAACAAATTGGTGTTTTTCGGTTATAAATGAGCCGAAAACTTGATTTGTCACCGCCCCATAACGTTTGCATATATCTGTACTTCTAACCCATGTTGTCCTGAACCATAATCCAGTTGAGATATGGTTAAGAGAATACACCCATGAACTCATTTTCCACTGAAATCCAAAAAATGATTTTTAAAAATGTCCTGGGGCGAATTTAGGAATTGTTGAAAATAACGCAATATTATTACGTAGAGGATCATATTTCCACGTGGCAGCACAACTTACCAATAGGCCTTAGTAGGTTGGTTCTTCAACACTCTCACTTAACCTAACATAGCCTACGTATTGTAAGTTAGTAAATGTAAATGGTTAGACTTTTCGGCACCAACATTTATTTTTAATAAACATTAAATATTTTATTTCATATGAAATCAGTGGAACACATAGTAATATTCATCTTGAAATTAAAACTATTTTATACAATATATGCAGTGTGTTCCAAAAGTAAGGTGACTTGATATTCTTATAAAAAAATATTTATTTATTCATCAATATATATGGTTGACCTCTTGAAAGGGGCTTTTTTCAATCCTTGAAGTACTTTTCATCACTTTTTAGTGATGAGCTCTTACAGTGATGGCGTTTATATTTCTTCAATCGTTGCAAATCTTCGTCCCTTCATAAGTCCCTTACGTTTTGGAAACAGGAAAAAGTCATTCGTCACCCAATTATGACCTTTTTGATCAAGTTAGGATCATCAGTGACGTTATTTAAGAGTTTCGAATGATGTTCATGCGACGGTACTTCTGAGCAAAATTAAGGAGTTTCTGAACAAACTTCGCTGACACATGTCTAATACTCAAAACATCCGAAAAAATTGCATGACACGAGCTGACCGATATGCCAACATCTTCAGCAAATTCTCTTATGGTAATTCGACGATTTTGCAAAACAATTTTCTTTACAACTTTGACATCAATTACAACATCCAGAGCGAGGTTCGTCATTGGCAGATTCTCGGCCATCTTGGAAGAACTTGTACCACATGAAAACATTTTGTTTACATAGAGCAGACTCATCGTATACCACTATAAGAATTTTATGTATTTTGAGCACTTGATTGCATTTTTGACACAAAATTTTAAGCAAATTCTTTGCTCCCTGTTTTATAATAATTGAAAATCTTTCTATCTGTCAAAAACAAATTAAGTATGCTATATACTTGAAACTATAAATGTATGTCTGGGACATTTGTACGAACACAGGAAAAAAAATCGATAATCGAATGTACGTTGCCCGCGAAATTTCAAAAGGCACCTTACTTTTTGAACACACATTGTATGTATGTAATTAAGTATATTTTTGAGCTCATACGAGTAAATAGTTACATCTTATTTGTTCACCAGCTTTGCTTTAAGTTTTTTTTTTTTTTTTTTTTGATTGGCAAAAGTTATAATATTTCACAAATGTAATTTTAAATTAATTTTAAAGGATAACAAACCATAGATAATATTTAGATTTCTTAATATGAAACCTGTATTGTTATTTCATTCAGTATAAAAGCTCTAGGCTTGATTCAGTTGACAATATACTTATAGATATTAAGAGCAATGCTTCTATCTTCAACATTGTTTTACAACTTAAATTTTTGATAGAAAACCGAAAATTGTTCTTCTTGCATTGAAAATAGGACATCTTAACAGGAAGTGCTTGATTGTATCATCTTTGTGTGTACGATTGGTACAATGTTTGTTGAGTCGAAAAAATGTCTATCACCATATAAGACAATTCAGTGTGCATCTCTGGAGGCACACCTGATTTGTACCATGACTTTATGAAAGAACTGTTTAAAAGTTGAATTCAAGTAGGGAGCAAGCTTACAAACTGTCTGCTATATATTTTCCAAGCATGAAACATAGGAACAGCAAGAAGTGGATATGGTTGCTTTCCTAAAATTTTCATCCACCAGGAATCTCTTCTTGGTTTCGAGAATGCTTATGTAAAATTGTCGTACATTTTTTAAGTTTTGCTATTCCCATATCGCAATAAAATTCTTCAATAAGAGGTCCTTTAACTCTGTTGCCTAGTTTGGCCATTAAGTGCTGATATGGGTTCTCAAAATATTATTATTTATCATGCCGTCATCTGAAACATTAACAAGTTTCATCCAGAAATTTTAAGCTCTTTTCGCTATTTCGTAAAATATTTTAAAGAAATACGAACTGCATTGCTTTGTGTATTCTTCAATATTTTTATATGTAAATCTTTCCAGGCAATATATGCTTTTTCTTTTATCAAAATTCATAACTTTCGATTTATCAGCATTTATTCTTAAGTCCCTTGTTGCGAAATATTTTTTCAGTCCCGATTTTGATTTTGTAAGGATAGCAGTATCATCAGCATCCACTTCTGTGATACCCTCACTTATTAGAAATGCCTCAAGATCATTTGTATACCATATAGGTTAAATAGTAGGGCACTCGATGGATCACCCTGTATTACGCCTCTCGTGATATTTGACTTTTGAGTCAGAATATTTGTAGTCTTAATAGCAATCCTGGTTTTCGAATAAATGAAAATCGTGGTGTAGTGGTATATGCATAAACTCCCAAAGCAGAGGGTCGCGGGTTCGAATACCATGCAAGGCAATTCTCTGAAAAAATTTTTTATAGAATTTGTATGTAGTTATATAAAACTCCAGTCGGTGTCAACTCTACATGAAGGCATAACACTGATGTTGGAGTGGTTGCTGACTGGGCTTAATGTAACAAACTTACAACTAGCACGTACTAAGACTCACTGGTTGATGATGCACTGGCTCGTCCCGTCCAGTTTGACAATCATCTCTGGGAAAAAATATCGAAACCAAACACTCCTGAGTTTCAAACTACTACAACATCCGCCCGCGCCCTGGAGAAAAGCAAGTAAAAGGGTATTCATATCTCCTTGGTGTGCGCGCGGTATTATAAAAAAAAAAAAAAATATATATATATATATATATATATAGAATGGACTGATTGAGGTAACCATCTGAAGAGCAAAAGTTCGAGTATTTGTAGCCGAATCTGACTGTCTTGCCTTTTCTGAAGATTTTACATAAATGTTTCCCATAGTAAGCAATCACTTGCATATCAATGGCCTATCCGTTAATCTGCAAGAGTACCAAATTTTAGAAACTTTCGTTAGGCATAACATTTTGTAGTATCATCAAATTGTTCGCAGAAAAACCCCGGTGATTTTCCTTTACGCTCGAAAAGCCATGAATAAAAAATGATTTTGTATGATTTTAGTTAATTTTCATTTTATGTGTTATGTTAGTTGTTCAAGGTGTCTTCCTTGGTTTTGTATGCATGCTAGAGCCCGTTTTCGAATTTCACTACCAATGTTTATTGGTGCTAACTGCTGCCTCACTTTTGAAGATGCTTCCAGAATACGCACTTGCATTTCACTTAAATTTGTTATTTCGGTTGAATAAACAAGTTATTTCATTCTTCCCCATACAAAAAAATCCAATACTGTGGGGTTAGAAGATCTTGCAGGCCAGTAAACTGGTTTGTTTCTTCCTGCCCAATAATTACCGAACTCTTCATCTAACCTAATTTTTAACCTAACGACCATAGCGGTCTGGAACACAATCCTGTTGGAAATATGATGAAGTTTGTTCAATCTGTGGAATGTCCTCTTATAGTTCTGGTAAATTATTTCCCAAAAACTACAGGTAACATAGTTTGTAGAATTTAACCTATATAACATAATTTCCAATTATGTCATATTGACGCTAAATTTGTATTGAAATGATTTACGACTCCATGTCCACAGCTCATGTACGAAAATTATGAAAATGTGTGATCTTACAAGTAAGCTCGTTGTCATCCAACCTCCACTCCGCTCCACTCAATTCTCTTTTCTAAATTATCGGGAAGCAGTTCTTGCACAGGTGTATGGCAGTATGGATATGGCACATTAGAAATTTTATATCCGGAATCATTGAATTGCAAAGCCAAGTATCTGATGCTGATTGTTGTAATAGCTTCCAGTATTCTTTAATCAAATACTCATTTACTAGGAACTCGTCGGATAGGATAATGCAGACATTTTAAATAAAGTTTCTAAGCAACTGTAACCTTGGCGTAAAAAATTAAACTGAATTATTAATTGTTTTTCTAATCTTTTATATCATTTTTGTTTGTTAAACTTTCCAAATAGGTCTTCATACTCCAAACCTAATTTTTTTTGAGAACATTTAAGGAACAGGATAAGGAAATATGGGTTTTGACAGGTAGTCAAATAAACGAGCATGTTTTAAAACTTTGTAATAGCTATGTTATTTTGAAAAATATTGGAAAATTATAAATTCTTATTGACCACATTTATTGTCAGCTGTTGTTCCTCTTTTTACCTGCTGCAGGTTTTCCCAATTATCATAAAGCTAATTGAATTTTCTGCGAATTTGTTGGTGTTTTTTGTTTTATTATTGTAACGTTCATAAGAAAAAAAATAGTAAAATGATATGTTTATTTCTTCTTAAAACAAAATCCTCAACCAAGTAGATTTAGTTTTAACTGAGCAATTTTTGTTAAAATGGGTCGGGGTACACCAAAGTAAGCCTTTTCTTAAATCCTCGATAATTGATGTCAACATTGAAGATAGACCCTTACCTTAGAACGATTTTTTTCGTAAAATATACTCAAAAATCATTCTCCACATTTTCGTTGACGAATTAAGGGACTTCCTGTATATTAACGCCTGATTAGAGGGAGGAAACCTAGACATTTCACATTTCACGACATTCCAACGTAAGTTGTCATTGATACACATACCGAGAATGGAGAGTTTTTCGGTTATGACGATGCTAGTGCCATTCATGGACAATGGCTGGGTGTTTAAATTTCACTTTAGCGATAGCAGACAGCGTTGTGTTATGGAAGCCTTAAATGCATACAAAAACGAGACAAAAGTCGGTTTTTAAACTTGCAAAGTTAAGAAGTAAAGCCATCACCAAGCGGTAGACAAATTTCCACAGATCAAGAAACTGTTTTTTTTTTTTACTCCAACTAATTTGTCCAAAGTCAGTGAAAACGAGAGAATAATATTTTTGCATCATCGAAGAAAAAAAAGTATTATTTTAGATTAATTATTTATTTGAGATTTCGCAACATTTAATTGTGTTTTTAATATCTATAATTCAGATGCAGGTGTGTTTTCCTATATTCATTAACTTTTATGTTAAATAATTGTGTTAAAATATTTTTTGTGATTAAATTATATACATACAAAAATGAATTTTTTGTTTTTTGTTATTTCTTTCTTTATAATTTTCTTGTTGTTTTTCGTCCAATTCTGTTGATAAATTGAATCATAAAGCTATAGTTGAAAACAAAATAGGTGCAGGTTTTTGCATTGCAGGTTTGTTTGTTATTTGTGTTTGAAAATGTGATGTTTTACGCAATTTTAAACTTTTTCTTAAAAAAACGTAAATTTTGACATATTTGAAGGATCATTATTATCATCATCATCACTAATAGTTTTTACCAAAAAAAAACGTTTATATGAGGTGATGAAAACATGTTCTGAAGTTGGGTTTAAAGCAAAGTTGGACTACTTACAAAAATATTTTTAAGATAGGGCTTATTGTGAAGAGGATCAACTCGAAAAATTTAAAACTAAAATATGTCGTTTAAGGTTTGAATTTAAATTAAAATAATGAAATTTATTTTGACTTGTTGGAAATAAAATAATTAAAGATTTGATTTTAAGAGTAGATGGTTTTGCTCTAATAGAGTTGAAAAGGATTTTTTAATAAATTCCAAATAAATTTAAACCCGGACGGCCATCTAAATCGTTTGATGATTTTTGTGTTCGTAGTAAATGCAGACGAACTGAAGAACTTCATGGAACTCATCAAACAGAAGAACTTACTTTTGCAACATAAATAAAATTGCAATCTGGTAAGGCAGTATCTGCGAAAGTCCTTAAAGAAATAGTAAAGAAATAGCATTGAAAAATAATCCTACTCCTAAACGTGAAAAAATGTCAACTCTGAAAGCGCTTTTAATTTTTGTCGAAGCCGGTTTATCCTAAAATTAATACGAAATTGTAACAACAATTGACTTGAAACTGTTTCCGAGTTACACAAAATCTTTCACAGTTACTGAAACTCTGGCTGAGGTTAACTTGCAAAGCTTGGTAGATCATACCATTAAGCACTTACTGGTGTATTTGGATATTTGAAAAACCTTAACTGAGGACGAAAAGAAATCTTTAGAGCTTATTTCAAAATGGGGTTGTGAAAGATCACAATAAACCCAATATAAGCAAAAGTTCGAAAACCATTCAGATTCCGACGCAAACATATTTCAAAGTTCTTTTGTGCCTTTGCGATTGTTATGCGCTTTAAATGGGAAAATCACCAAGGTATTGTCGACCAGTAAGAATCATTTTTACTTAAAAAACTAATGATATTACCCAAAATGAGATTAACTATAAAGAATCGCAAATAAATTCTCTAATGAAAACAAAACTGGATGGTTTTGAGCCCATCGAAGTTAAACATAAGTTGGCATTTACAATGAAAAAAACTATGAAGTGCTATATATGTAGGACTGCACACTTTTGCTCAAATAAAAAACAAACTTCAATTCCGAAATTCAATGAACAATACTTTACTTTTCTTATATCGTTTGGCTACGAATTTAAACGGATATAATATAATGTCTCCTAGGGGATATACCATTTACTTAAATACACGATCGATTCCTCGAAACGTTTGATGACGAATGATGACTGCTGAGTGGTTTGTTTCTCTCGTCCTCTTTGTTTGTATGCTAGTATGTGCGTATGTAATTCTTTGTTTTCTGCATGTGTTATACGAGTATGTTCTGCCTGTGCGTTGTAAACCGTTCGTTCTGTCACATGATTTGTTTTCTTCGTTGAGTACCTTATGATCTTGTCGCTTGTTTGTCAAAGCTTCAAAATTATAATTTGTAAGGATATCTTTCAAAATTTCGATTCTAGTAATCCAGCAAGGCAATCAGCTAAACAAAAGCGTTCTTGTAAGAAAAATAAATATTTCATAGAACCCTGATCCTACTATTGCAAATAAAATGGCCAACAGGACAACAGAATTGCAATACATTTTCTTTGTTTTGAAAAATAAAATAAAAGAAGAAAAATATTTCAATTTTCATCCCACTTTTATTGAACTTTCCATCATAAATTTCATACCATAACACTTTTGCCCATTGTCTACTTTAGATTTCACAGATTCTTACATATCTAATAAATTCATCCACGTGTTATCTAATTAAGCGAAAGGTAATCAAAAAAATTCGTTTTTTTTTTTTTTTTTTTGATTTTTTATTTTGATTAACGGAAATTCTTATTTTAATTAATAAATTCTCATCTGGTAGGAGAGGAATTACGAGGCCATCGAAATGGAAGTTTCATAAGTTAGAGAGAATCGTAATAAATTTCAGGTGACCCTGTCCATCACCCGCTCTGGACTAACCTCCCTATCTAGCGTAGAAAATTTTCCATTGAACTGAAAAGTAATCAAAAATTTCCTAATTACATGCGCATTTTGTGATTACTTTTTGATTCGCTCATACAATTAAAAACTAATCAGTTATCTCCTTCCTATTCAGGGAGAAATGTCCAAGTATTCATCATTGGGAAGCCATCTTTCTATCAATATTTATTTTTGTATTCTTCATTTTCTTTTTCTTTGATTTATTTTAATTATCAGTCAAAAGGATACATTTAATCGCGAACTGACCGTACCTGGAAGGATATCTCTCTCAGATTTGAAGAGGGTATTAAGAGAAATGAATGTCTACTCGAGTAGTTCTTATTGAAATTTAAGTTACTTCATTTCGATTAAGGTACAACAAATACTTCTCACAAGGATTTTCCTTTTGGCTAAACTTGAAATAATTTGAAGAATAATTGGAATACCAAAAGCAAATGAACGGACTAATACAGACGCCCCAAATTGAGGAGGAAACAAGGTAAACTGTTTCATAAAAGAACTTGAGATAAATGTCAAATACATCAGAAAAGAATTTGGTATCCTTTTCCTAAAATTCTTTTCAGTTTATAACAGTGTAACAGAGCGTTCACAAAAAATTAGAAAATTACCAAAATAAATTGTGTCACAAAATTCACGCAAGAAGTAATTTTGATAGAAAGCACAGGTTTTTTTTATTAAAAATTCTAAATTGTTTATTGATTTACAAAGTAAACAATACAGAGCTATGTATCTTATAACCTTTATGTTATTAAAAAAAAATCCACGGATTTCCATGTCAGTTTTTCAGAAATGTGACTGAATTCCATTGATATAGCGCTTTATTTGTTCCTTAAACGCGTGGAAGGTCGTAAGCTTCAAGAAACCCCGAATAAAAGAGTCCAACCTTCCAATTCTGATCACCGAAAAGGAAAATTACACGACCAGAAAATGACTCATGCAGTAATTGGATTGTTGCCAGGATTTTCTGTCAGGTGTCATCTTTTTTTTTTTCATTGACAATACTTTACCGAACAAATGGCGCAAAATTCAAATCTTGCATGAATTTTGGGAGACTGAATATTTGTTAAAGTCCGAGTGAAAAGATATTGAAAGCACATTTAGATATATTGTGGAATCTTTCTCCTTTTGCAGAAAACTTTTGAAAGGAGAGCTTCTATTGTATCATGTATCATTTAGTCGTGCCCTTGATCGTTTTTTTTTTTTTTTTTTGTTTTTTTTTTCTATCCAGAATGTGAAAACTGTCTGCAGATTGAGTATGTAGCCCACGTAGTACCATAGTCGATATACACGTTAACTATCCCATTCGTATTTATTTTTCTTTATTTATTTTCAAGTGCTATATCTTGCGTAGAAAGAAGTATCATCGATTGATTTATGTCAACCCTGGCGAGTGTGTTGTCTATATTGTATGACTGACTCTTGCCCCCAACTCAAACAAAACGAATTTAAAATCCCAATAAGTGGATAAAAGCAACTTTTTGAGAACTTTTCAAACTGGAAAGGTTTTCTGTTGCGATTTAAATAATGCAATACCTTATACAAGTTTCATTGTATTCTTAGCTAAGCGTTGCAATGATAAAGAATATGCGGTGTAAATTTTTCAGGAGCTGCGAAATACTAGTTTATGTACGTTATGCCTTTTCCACACAGTTCAAAATTTGACGCTTAAGCTATACATTGAGCACCCAATGGTCAGCAGAACTCTTCCGTCGAAGTTAGTGCTAAAACATGTGGCTCAATTTGGAAACGAATGTACACGGAATGAGCGTAAGTAGATTCGAAAAAATTATGGGTTCAACTAGAAGTAAGAAATTAAGAAATAATTTAAGTTCAAATTATAACATAAAAGATGTAAATCATTCATTATCTTAATGAATGTGAGTACATTTTGCGAGAAACTTTCGCAAGAATGCTTGAAAAAACATATTGGCGGCTAAAGAGAACACCATCAGAAACCTTACCATTGTCGAATGGTGCTAAGCCTCGTTGCTATACTTACTTCACATTAAGTGAGTTATTTTAATTGTGGACATATCTCAGGTTGAAGGTTTACAATAATAACCCTCTAAAAATACAGGCCACAGAGGCAAATATCCGTTTTGAAGTTATCGTATTGTTTATATTGGCTTTGCTTATACATATTTGCGATTATAAGTCTCCGACGTCAAGAATGCCTTGAGAGGAAATTTCATCATTTAAACGAAATTGGTTTTAAATTGTTAAAGTCTAACCTATGACATAAATATTTAGGTATAGGGTAATTTTTTTTTTATTTATTTTAAACTAGAATATTTTCCACTGGAAAAAAATCTAGATGCTTATCTGATGGTTTTAAACCATCAGTTGCCTTCAAGGTATTATTGGCTTGTCCAATAAGTTCTGCGGTTTTCTTAGAGTTAAAGTTAAACACACATTTTTGGTATAAAAGATTATATTTAATCCATCAGATATTGTCTATCGTTGTCTATTACCTTTTTCCAACGTTCTGCAAGAGACATAATGCCTCTTTTGTATAAGTCAGCAGATTTATGGGTAAAAAAGTTTTTCGGGTACGTTTTGATCTCATCTTCGGAATTGAATTGAACGTTGATAAGTGTCAGCGCTTATAGCTGAATCTCCACACACGCTGCAAATGTCCCATTGTATCTCTGTCTCTTTAACAACTCCATTAAAAAAAAAAAAAAAAATATTGAGCACTTAAAACATGTTCGATCAAAACAAATTTTCGTAACAACGTAAAGGGTAACCCTCTCTATAAGAATAAACAACAAAAAATTAATAAAGCTATATGTACACAGAAATTTTCTTAAACGATAAACACTACTTCCAAGACAAAAAAAGCAGAACTTATTGAACAACCCAATATGTTACGTGATCTGGGCTAGCGCTTTCTAGCAAATTGACCAGGGAGATTTGTTTGGATACCGACACCAAAGCAGCGTACCATTGATCTGATCTGTTGTCATATAATATATATATTGGGTATATATTTTAATTCGTGCGGTTTTTTTTTTTCAAAATTTGAACGTTTATTTAAGAAAATCATGTACAATAGTATTATTCAAAGTATTATTCAAATTCTTAACCGGAATAGCAACGTAGAGCTGAGCGTTGTCATGATGGAAAATTATTGCCTCGTGTCTGGTCGCATATTCCGGGCGGTTTTCGTCTACTGCTCTTTTCAAACGGATTGATTGTGTTCGGTAGCGTTGTCCATTGATGGTTTCACCCGGTATTATTTTTTATAATACTGCACACCCATCTGATCCCACCAAATACAGAGCATTACCTTCGCGCCATGGATATTCGGCTTTACCGTTGATTTGGCTGGTTGGCCGGGTGTCACATATGGTTTTTTGCGCTTGGGGTTGTCGTAATGGATACATTTTTCATCACCAGTAACAATCCGATGCAAAAATGACTTCCTTTTGTGGCGTTCCAGCAGCATTTCGGACATGAAAAACCGCCTTTCGATGTCTCTTGGCTTGAGTACATGTGGAACCCAATTTCCTTGCTTTTGAATATATTCAGCTGCTTTTAAACGTTTTAGAATGGCTGCTTGAGTGACACCCAAGGATTCTGCGAGCTCTTCTGTGTTTGGCAACACAAGAGTAATGCTTCCAGTTCTTCATCTTCAAACTTTTTTGGCTGCCCAGAACGTTCATCGTCTTCCAAGCCAAAATCACCACTTTTAAATCATGCAAACCACTTTTGGCACGTTCGCTCAGCTAGCGCATGTTCAATATAAACTTCCACCAAAATACGATGACTCTCGGGAGCAGTTTTCAGTAATGAAGAAGAACTCCCCGCAAAAACACTTTTTCAGGCAGAAAGTTCGACATATCTGAATGAAAAAAAAAAAATATTATTGTTTACGCTTCAAATCAATGACATATACTGAAATGATGTACAATGACAGTAGCTTTTCAACGCATGTTCCAATGGAATAATAGCAATAGAATAATACATGTTATGCCATCTCTTAGCAAACCGCACGAATTAAGTTATAGACCCAATATATATAACCTTTTAAGCAGTACACCTTAGCTCGATAGATCCTTGTACTCGATTGTAAGTACACATATTTTTTTAATTTCATTTATTTATTTTTATATGTATGTAGACTTCTTTTTCGATTAAAGTGGATTTGTGTATATATTTTTCTCAAAAGAATTACAGGGAGGTTACAAGATATATGATAAGTACTAAATAATTGACTCACCAACTCCAACGAATGCAAAAAAAGGAACTTGTTTTCCCTTTACCATAGCGACCACACATTTAGACCGCTCAGCAACCTATAACAGGCCCACGTCCTGGCAGTCCATGTAAATACGAAACCGATGCCACATGTCGCAATAACGAATATTAGCAACTTCTAAATGCTTGCCATTTCCTCTTTATTGCATTTGCTTCGGTCGAATTCATCGTTTTTATTTGTGTTCTCATCTATGTCACGGTCACTATATGGCTGGCAGTGCAGCGCTTCCGTAGTCGATGCTGCTACCTGATCCCTCTGGAATGTGGCGAAGTGAGGACGGTGAAAGAACCGTGCGAATGAATGAATAAATAAAAGTCACGTTGGCAGTCTGGAAGGAGTATCATGTTACAGTATGTGATTTAACTATTTAACCTATTAATATTATTTCCTACATATATATGTATGCGATCGTCCATTTTTACTGAGATTTCAATAACTGGGCATGCTCATGGTCAGTGGAGCATTTAGATGTAGCTTGTACGATTAAAATGGTGTATCTTGAATATCTTTTTAGATAAGGAGTTCACTTCTGCGGCTTTGGTGTTTCTTGGACTTTGTCAAAAAAGCGCTGAAAACTATTCAAACTATCACCACGCAGGGAGTCTTTTGAACAGGTAAAATCTTTCTTTCATGTCATTGTTACTCGGTTACCATCTTTGACTGCAGATTTTTACAGCTGGCCTTTTCTATGCGTTGTGTGGTGAACAGTTTTGCTGCACAGAAATATTCATTTAATCATTCCTTCGTCGGAGGATTAGTCATTCGGACTGAATTTTCCTACTATCGTATTCGAAATTATCTCCTTACCCAGGTTGGCGATGAAGTCATCTTTCCTGCATATTAATTGGAGTATTTTCATAATGGTTAGTCATTTATTTGGCCGAGGCAACCGGTAAACAGGTGAATTATTCTATTGTCAGCTGACATTTTATGCCTAAATCCGTGACTGCATAAAAAATTGTTTAGATTTTACCTCCATTAACAAACCCCTCTGAGTCAATTATGATAACTTTTGGCCGAAGATTGATGGCCGTAAAATCAGTTTGGCTCTCGTCATAGAAGGACTTACGAATGGCAACGATTTCCTTAAAAAGTTACAATAATCGTACCATCAACAAAAACGTAAACTATTTCAATTTACGTGTACTTGACTTTTGGTATATTTTTGTAAAGCTTAAAAAAGAAGCTTGTAAAAGATTCGTCTCAGCCAAATTTGGAAGTCATAAAATTCAGTTGTCTTTTAAACAAGTCTTCTCACGAATTATACTAAAGAGGAAAACTTTAATAAACAGATAATTGCTATGAACAGTCGCTTTGACTGGTAAAGTCGCCAGTCGATCTTTGTCATATCAATTGACTTCTCAGTACAAGGCCGGATGTGTTGTATATACCAGGTGTACCGCTATGAAGCTTTTTTTTGTGAAAATAAAACACTAAATTTTAATGGGAAAGTTTTAGCAGCTCATAATATAGCACACCCATCTGATCCCACCAAATACAGAGCATTACCTTCGCGCCATGGATATTCGGCTTTGCCGTTGATTTGGCTGGTTGGCCGGGTTTCACATATGGTTTTTTGCGCTTGGGGTTGTCGTAATGGATCCATTTTTCAACACCAGTAACAATCCGATGCAAAAATGACTTCCTTTTGTGGCGTTCCAGCAGCATTTCGGACATGAAAAACCGCCTTTCGACGTCTCTTGGCTTGAGTACATGTGGAACCCAATTTCCTTGCCTTTGAATATATCCAGCTGCTTTTAAACGTTTTAGAATGGCTGCTTGAGTGACACCCAAGGATTTTGCGAGCTCTATATTGGTTATTGCTAGCTACACATTTTTCCCATCTTTCAGGCAATTTATGGATTCCACGCCAATAAAACTTTTGAAGCAAACGAAAAAGTCACCCAATTTTCGACTTCCTCGTAGGATTTGAAGTGCTGTTCAGCTAATGCGTGTCTCATCGATGAAAACAAATGGTAGTCGGAACGAGCCAAATTTGGTGAATACGGCAGGTGGGGAAGCAGCTCCCGGCTATATGCTTTATATCCTAACCCAGTTTTGCTTTGTGTGCAGGTGCATTGTCATGAACCAAATTTCCTTGCTGTGCCTTATGGCCCATTCTGGTCGTTTTTCGATCAATGCATAATTCAAACTGATCATTTGTCGTCGGTAGCGATCTGTATTAATGGCTTCGACAGGTTTAAGGAGCTCGTGGTACACCACAATTTTCTGGTCCCACCAGACACATAGCATTGCCTTCTTGCCGAATCAATCTGGTTTTGCAGTCGAAGTTAATGGTGGTCCCGTCATGTCATGTCATAGCAACCAAACAAAAAAAAATTAAGGCCCGTTCACAATAAATGTTCCCTATCGAGACATTTGTATCTTGAGGCTCACTTCATAATGGTACACCTGGTATACGAGATAACTATACAACAACGAGATAACTCTTCGAAAGTTCGATGAATTTCAATTAATTAGGATTCAATTCGGTTTTCACTAAGCCGGAGGCCATCGATTTTTAATTTTCTGTCATTGCATTAGTTTTATCTTTTAGTTTCGTTTGGTTTTGATTATTCTTTAGATTCTTATGGTTATTCTTGTTTTTCATTTTGTTATGACAATGAGAGAGAGAAAGAAAAAAAAAATTCGACAAAACGAATTTTCGTATTTGGACTGTGAACAAAGGATCGTGGGAAGCAAAGTTTTATTTATTGCTTTTGACCGTTATCCCTCTTATTCTGATTCTGATTAAGTTTTCCAGGGTTTTTTTATTTATTCTTATTTTCAATTTTATTTATTTATTTTTTTTTTGCAAAGCATTCTTTGCTATGTATGTGGTATGTTCTAAATATCCCTTTTGGAGTTAGACAAATATGCGATAGTGATTCTGTCAAATATCCATGTGTTTGTTGTATGTTATCAGGAAGAATATAATCGGATTACCCTAGAGGTGCTGTAGGAAGGACTTTCGGGATTCAAACATAAATACACAAACGCATTTTGTATAAGGGGCGGAAGGGAACGGACAGTAAATAGTATACCATTGACATAGTAGATTAAGCGGAAAAGGTATATCTTTGGGGATTTCATGCCCTGTCATAGAACTGCGCTCGAAATGATTCTGGTTTGGTCAAGGGAGTCTCAAATGAATGGTGTTCAATGCGCAACGTTGGACCCTTTTAGCGCTTTCGTAGATTTATGTCATATTTCGGAAATGTGTTTATTTATTTTCAGTTTTTTTTTTTATAGAGTTCAACTCTACCGTTTCGATGGACAGTGGAAAGGCTTTCAACTAGAATTTGTTGGGAGGATTATGTTTGTTTTGTGGAGAGTTACGAAAAACATTAGTAAATATTCGTAAATATTTGTTAAATTCTTTTGATGCTAATCAGGATGGTGTTTGAACATGGTTGTGAAATTGAGTTGCCACAAGTTTTTTATTATTTATAGTCGACGTTGGGAAAGAAAGATTATTAGTGTATGAAGGTAATTGGCGGAAACATATTTTTCTATTGGAAATGATTTGTCAGAAATACTTTTCAGGTAATTTTGAGAGAGTTTATTTTTTTAAAAAATAATTTGGAATGATCTCATTAAAGATTTTCTCTAGACTAGACACAGTTGATTTATATACTTTAATCTATTGACTAATACACACGTTGCTGGCAAATAAAAGAGCATAATGACCCTAATTGGTTCTATTATGATGACCCACATAAATATCTGGCTTTAGGTATATTTTATTGCCACGCTTTAAAATTGATGTACATAATTCTTTACCCGTCATCTTGCAGATTGACTACCAGTGACAGAAACAATATTGCTTCATAAAATTGTTCAATTATTCGAAGAAAAACATTTTGACTGTAAGAACTATTGCTTGAGAATAATTCCTCCACGAAGCATAGACCAATTTTCTTTCTTATTTTGGGTGTATCCCTTGTTAAATGTGACAAAACCTCTTACTTGAGGTGTTGTCACCTTTCAATCATCATTAATATTTGCAACGCATCTTATATAAATTTCATACAACATACATCCGTACATAAATCCGTCAAGAACAAAAATCCTAGACTATGTGAGTGACAGTGCTATGGAAGATACAATTTGGGCTTTCTACTTCCATTATGTGGAAAATTTTGCAAAAAAATATCATCCCTCACTCGTATAAGCTTTAGCTATTCCAGGGATAAAAGCCACGAGACAATGGCTTACAAGAGCAGTTGCACTATTATGTGTAGCCTTTCCGCTGGCAGCATCACCACCATTTGACGCCACTCGATTGCTTGGGGGGCTCTGTTTGCTAATAAGCTGGAAGAAATTAACGCCTAGGCAATATTCAGCAAGTTTCTGATGAGATAGGGCCCTAAATGCACGAAAGAGTGTCCAATATTATATTAGTGTGATGGAATTCGTCAAAACCAGCTGAGGAAATTATATTCCTAAAGTCGCATTTAAAACTTTATGCCATGAATCTTTCTTTATATTGAATAAAGAGTTTTGGTTGAAACTTTATTCCTGTTGTTATTGCTTAGAAAAAATACATTTACCCATATTTTTTTGTGAATTGTGCATCTGATGTAGGTTCCATACGTAATGCTACCAAAGATGCTCTTCCTTTACACTTAGACGTTAGAATTAGAGAAGTCAAAACTTCTTTCTTATTCTCTCAATATATGGTAGGATAGTCAGAATTTTTTATCGATCTTTTGCCCATCCCACTCTAATTTCTGACTGGCAATGATATCTGTCTCACAGTAGTAGAGAAGTCTGTTCAAGGCCTAAAATATGATGTGCTGATCCAAAAAAAAAAAACCGTCGCATATCTGTTCAGCGATTGAAATCATAACGGACGATAACAGTACCCAGTGGCGTCTGTGAGGAAGTACTCGTAAGCATAACTAGTATTTAGTCATAATGCAGTTATAACACTAGGCATCGCCAAATGAACGCAGTTAAAGGAACTTTCGCTGCTTCATTTGAATCAGAAGAAACATAGTCTCCTCTTTTAATTTCTGAACGGTAATAGGGGACGACACGCTTTCATTCGATGCATGATTTTTTGTCGTTTAAGCCATTCATTCTCATGGTGCCATCGAAAATCTGCTTAATTTTTCTACTACTAACTACTTAAAAACCATTTTTACTTAGTACTTAGAAAATATAACATATATATTTTACATTAATACGTAGATTTTCTCCAGGATCTCGTGCGAGCCTTTATGATTGGCGGCTATATCCTCTTCCACAGGATAATGTGGAATCACGATGTCGACGAATTTCCTTCCGATGCAGTTGCCACCAGACTTGCTTATATAAAGTAAAGTGTGTGCCTTTTATGAAAAATACACATCTTAATAAGCAATATATGCGATTATATCACATAGTAGATGTTACGGTTTTGAAAATTCTCTTGGACGTCACTTCCTCGAACGATTCGTGATTGGACTTAAACAGTGTTGGTTGTGATGGTTCAGCTTCCAGAAATTACACAAATAAATAAAAATATATTTTCTGACTTCAACGCATTTTCTATCAGTTTCGATTCGGCAAATGGATATAGGTCTTACGCCCTGTATACATAATGACTATTTTGGCCCAAACTAAATAATTAACTAGAAATTTTTATTAGCTATGAGCAGACTAATTGTAAGTTTACTATCTATGCAATGCAGACCGTACGCAAGTGATTATACAATTTTACCCATTCACATCTGTTGTAAGAAATTAGTTTGATCTTTCTGCATTCTCCGATTCTCCTGTGACAATATTTATTTTTCTGATATCAGTACAGAATTCCTTCTTTTAATTATATTAAAAAAATAAAATTTAGGTATTCCTTTGACCACTGATAACCCCTGAATCCTTATGATGGTTAATAAGCAACCATCATTATTACGTTCCACCCAAAATCGATTTACATCCTTAATACTCTCTCCGTTGGCACATTCTCCATTTAATTGCTAAATTCCAGAATAAAATTAAAGACAATCTCCAGAAGATATAAATTCATCACCAGAAATTCGAGCGAAAGATTGCATCCACTGATTTTCTTTTTAATCATCTCACCACTCTCCAAATTGCATTAAAAGTTCTTCTGCTTCATTTGTAATTCCCTTTACTGTCATGAAAATATGTACAATGTTCTTCTTAAATGCCTCCAGGCTATCTCCTTCCTAAGAGAAACTTTACTTTCTTTTAGTTTCAAAGGCAAAGGCAAACAACCACAGCCGTACTGCATCCTTATTCCATTTTTTGTTACTCTTCCTTGTAATTAAATGGTTTAGGAGTAAATTTTATTACAGGTCATTTGGCAGCATTGAGGTAGTGCTATTGGACTCATTTCAAAAACTCAGTAAAACTTTGAATGATTTTATAAATGCCCAGGAGTTGGAGGAATGAGGGAACTGTCCTGTGAACCTTCCCTCCTGGACCAACTAAAAGTAGCAGATACTCGTAATTTAATGACTGGAGTCGATCCGACATAGTGTCCTTTGAGAGGAGTGTGATTTTTCCTAATTTTGTTATAAATTTGTGAAATTAATGAAATTTGAGAAAAAGGCCATAAGTTGGTGGCCAACATAAAAAAAAATTAACGTGCGTTGAGATATAACATTATCGGTCGGCCATAAAAATAGGGATGGTGCTTGCTTTTTTAAATTTTTCACGTCTGTCAATTTGTTAATTGAAATTAAAAAGTGGAAATGTTTGTTTGGGGGTTCTTTTAGTTTGGATGAAATTTATCGCCATTACTTAAGATGTAATGATGATGATGTGGTGATTAATTTCAAGGACGACGAAAGGAGGAGTGAAATGTGATAACAAAACGAATGTTTCGGTTGATGGCTTTATAAAATTTATGGGTTAACATACAGTCCTGTTGAACCGGCACAAAAGTGTACTGGTTTGAATTTAAAGGAAAACTGTTTCCAAAGGAATTAAAAGTTTCGTAAAGGAAGAGTTTAAAACTGATTTTTTTGTGAATAAGAACCGATTTTTGAAATAAGTACAATCAAGGTATGTTGTTGAAAAATATTAACATTATTGAAGTTGATAAAGGATAAATTACATCCGTGGCGAATATTGTGTACATAAGTGCAATTGTTTTGTTTGGAAATAAAACTCAAAGCAAACATTGAAAGAGAATGATTAAACTAAAAGGTGATGTTGATGTATTTCCTTAAGTACGAAATATGCCCCTGAAACATTTGCATATTGAAATATTCGTGTTCTCTACGTAAGTGTATACGTTTAGACTTGGATAAATGAACTTTTCCAACAGGACTGCTAACTAGAGTGGTTTCCACTTTATGCCAACTTATAAATGTATGTCAGCTTCCATGCAATACTATTAGCGACCACCCTAGTAAATTCTTAAATTTTTTTTAAGCAGAAGGTTGCAGCTAATTTCGACAAGAAATCCTTGTAGCCTTGCACCAATGCCAAAACTAAAGCGCGGCTTGACAGGACAGGAATTTTGTTAAGTTTATCTCCCTTGTAAAATTATCCAATTAACAGTTTTTTTTCTTCACTGAAGAGAGGTGCATAGGTGCTCTTAGTAGAGAGAGATACTTGATCACTAAGAACATCTCCTTCCAAATCAATGATACTGTAATCATCAACCATTTTTTCTATAATTAAATAAAAGCTTTTAGTATGTGTATTTTTTAATGAAAATTTACATATTTGAATGGTCGAAAGGTTTGGTCCTTTGAAGACGGGGCAACAGATATCTTTTTCCAATTTTGTCTATTGTCCCCTTGTGATGCCAGGTGTCTCTGTGATCTCGTCTGTGATTAACGTCTATATTCTCTAGATTGCTTAAGTCATTGTAGAAGAAAGCTCTTAAGTGGGAGAGATCTTAACATGAACAGAGTAGGTGAAGGATTGTCTGTTTCTCCTACTCGCCCATACAGCTTCTACAGACGCCAAGCCTTCTTGCATGTTTGCAAATAAGATAGCGCTGAGATGTTTCCTATTTGGAAAGATTAAGCTTTTAGAGCCATTCAGATCAAGCTTTGGCTAGATTTCCGGTAGAATAGGTAGAGTGGTTCCAGCGAGTTTGTCGGCCCTTCAATTTCTTGGAATGTCTCGGTAGCTCGCCATCCAACATACATAAGTGAGGGTTGAACTGCTCTGCTATCTCCCTAAAACATGATCAACAGCCAAGGCCGATTCTAGAATTTAGTGAAACTGAGTCCAGGAACTTGATAGTGGCCTAACTATCAGAAAATATGCGGATATCCTTTGCAGATATCACGTCTTTCTTCAGCCAGGATTTGCAAAATTTTCTGCCTGAAACAAGCTAAACTATTTGTATTTTTATTTGTATTTGTATTCGTACTTGTATTTGTATTAAGATTAAAATTACATTAATACTACAAGAAATCTTTTAAAAGCATAGTTTTCCAAACGTTACAGATTATACGTTATATTAACAATTAAGATATATTTTGAGAAAAATTGAGATAGTAAAAAAATAAAAGAAATAAATAAAGAAAGATAAAAGTATTAGATTAGGTAAGAAGAAGAATCATGATTAAATTAGGTTGGGGTTATCGGAAAAATAAAGGAAAAGCTTTTTCTGAAAGACGGCATATGAGTTGATAACCTGCAATTCATAGTTCCAGGCGCAAATTGTAGATACAAAAAAAGGATCGTTCTCCAATGCAATGTGGGTATAAAGGAATATTTAGTCTTTTCCTCTATTAGATTGTACAAAATGAAGGATTTCGAAAAGATAACTAGAAGACTTAGTTTGAATAATTTTAGATAGTTTTAATATATTGCGGAAGTTAAAATACAGATTGAGATTCAGACCGTAAATTGAGGATGTAAAACTGGACCTAGGAATATTATAAATAAAATGGACACACTGATAAAACGCAACTTTAAGCCTATTCTTTAGAACAGAATAAAGACAAGGCAACTCAGAACAATTAAACAAAACTTAAGGCATTATAAGCGTTTTAATTAATCTTATTTTTACGTGGTGATGCAAGTAGTTCGCCGAGTATAGTAATCTGCGGAGTCCACAATAAACTTTGTTTAACTTCAATTTGTTACCTTTTGACCAGTAGGATATGTTATCAAGATCTTCATTCACTCTGGCAACACAATCTTCTATAAGACCAATAGGACGTGAAAAATATATGTATAATCACATCATCAGCGTACATATGAATTTTGCAAGTCTTAATAATACCTAGGATTTTATTGTTAAAAAGGGAGAACATAAGTGGTTCCAGTGCAGTACCTTGTGGAACGCCTTCATAAATGACTTCAGGGTTTGAATAGCCAAACTCTGTGTATGAGAGAGTTTGAAAAATTAAAGCTATTTTTAATCTTTATAAGTAATAAAGAGTGATCAATACAGTCGAAGGCTTTGAATTAATCTAGAAGAATCGATCGTTACAATCTAAATCTAAAGAATATCAGTAGTTACTTTTAGAACAGCAGATACACAACTGTGTTTGCTTCGAAAACGGGATTGCCATTTTGAAAGATTAATAATATCATCCAGGATTTTCTGTAATTGGAGAGATGACAAAAATCACAAAATACTAATTGGTCTGTAGTCGGCAGAACATTCAGGACTAGTCTTTTTGGGTATACGAATAAGAAATCGAAGTGATATAACCTCAGACCCTGTGGCATTATATTTAACAGAGTCAATTGCTTTGAATCCATTGAATTCAGTTGCACATTGAAAACCGAAATTAGGAAACAATTCAGAAGAACACAGATGGTGAGGGATCAGGAAGATCCGGAGAAAAAAAAAACGCACTCATTTTATTCGGAGATAACGAAAACATGGATATTTTACTCTCAGCCACTACACACTAATTTTTCAGATTCCTCCACAGTTGCTTAAAGCCTAAGTTGGAAATAATACCTTCTAGAGATATGGATACCAGTTGTAACTTCGTTGCGTACAATATAGTACTGTCTATTTTCCAGTGTGGGATTATGTTTGAATTTCTTAAAACTACGCTCACGCTCAGTAATTTTACGTTGAAGTTCGTTACTATACCAGAGACAAGAATAAAACCTAACACGCTTAGTTACAACGGGAATAAAATTATTATATAAGGAGTTGACATTTTTACTAATATTGGCCGTTGGATATATGTATATCATGCCAATTTAAACAATAAAGCGTGCAGCTTTACAAGATTGATGTCTTAAAACGATCTAAAGCTTAGGGCATTATCACAGTTTTCTATATTAAAGTATTCTATATTAAAGTCAAAAGAACAGAAAACCATATCATGCATGAATTCGCTTGTCAGTTTAATTTGGTCAAAGCATAATACACTCGAAGCACAATTAGTAAGAAACATTTCAAGTAACGATCGATTAAGGGATTATTCGTAGACTTAAAACAAACCGACAACCTTAATTAATCACATAAATAATGAAATTGACAACCAAATAATAAAATTGTAAAATAGACTTAGAAGACGCATACACAATATTTGGTTTAAAACAGTTTTTGGCATAAATACACACACCACCACCCACCCTTTCATTTCTAATAAAGTAATATTAGGAATTTCCATCATTTCTGACAGTACTATATATCACAGTTAAGCCAATACTCAGAAACCGTTAAAATATCAATCTTAGAAGTACTAAATAATTGGTGCAAAACTCTTTATCGATACCCTGATTCGATCCACTGATTATATTGAGAACGGTCCTTGTATTATCAGGATGGTTCAAACTCATAAAATGAGGATTTAAATGTATAATACATACCGCCTTCAGAAAGCAACAGAGAAAACAGCATCATAAACCGGCATGAAGAAAAACTCGTCGCAAAAAATTATCAAAATAAATTAAAAAACATTAAAGATACACACTTACTGGATATTAAATTAAAAAGAGTATTATCGAATAGAGTAACAGAGATCTGGGAAAAAGAAGAAGACGCTTATATTAGACTCATCTGACAAAAAACTGCCACCAATCCTGCTATCAGTTTTAGATGCATCTGTGTAGAAGTGAATTGACTTGTTATCCATAAAAGCATCTTCCTCCCAGAAGGATCTAGAGGAGGAAGTCTTTGTCAAACCAATGTTCGGGTTTAGTGTAATCGATGTTCTCTAGAAGGATTACTAGTATATTTGGAATAAATAATAAATTGTGTTCACTGTGTAGCTGCTTTGAGGCGAATGGCCGCGGTGACATCTATTTACCTACTTCAGATATCGAGGGGTGTCTAGAGAAACAGAACATCCAGTACCGCGGAGGGAGTAGAGCTTAGGGCTCCGCATATGCATAGACATGCTGTTCTTTGGACTCTGCTTAATTTTCTGCAGTTGATTGCACCGTTGGAGAGTATCGGCCTTATAACCGAGACGTCTACTTAGTGGGTAATTCGAGAGAATAAAGCTACTGTAGCTTTCGTGACCCTTTATTAAATGTTAAGTTTCTAGTTTAGTTTCCTGTTAAAAATTATGAATACTTAGGAAGTAACTGCCACAGTCACATAGAAGTTTCAGACCTTTGAAAATAGATGTTTGTGCGTTATTCTGATAGTTTTCAGGCCAAGATGTTATTATGAGTAATCGTGTTTCACTACATGACTAAAAACGTCACAATTTATTAAGCAAATTTTGTGACGAGTTGGAGGGAGCTCATTTATTTTACATTTACATGTTGGTATCCTATGTGTTAAGAAGGGTCACAGGAATTAAGATACAATAAATTTAAATTTTATTATCGCTTCCTTCGAGAGAGAGAGCGCTAATTTTTTCTCAGTGATAAAAGTTATCAGTATATGTCATTTTTGCAGGATTATTTCATGCTAGGTTTCGCACAATCTTTAAACTGCTTAATGGCATTGCATATATAATAGCATACTACTCTTCAGAGTCCTTTTTCGACGTCAAAGATTGTTAATAAGCTTTATCGACCAACGAGTCTTCTTCATTATTACCCTGCACAGGAGGACAAATTTACCGGTTACAAGACCAGACATGACGCTATATAGCTCGCCTATATCAATTTTGACAATTTTGATAAAGATTTATTGCTTGCTGACATAGGGCCTTGTACGCGATGTTAAGATGACTGATTTGTTTGTTGTTAGCGCAGTACTGAACGTACGTTCTTTCTTGAGGACTAGGGAAACGGTGATAAGATTACAATTTCAAAATCTTTAAATAGTTAATAATAAAGCGCATCTGCTTCTGTAAGCTTATTGAAGTTTCGATATAATTTTCTTGGTCAGGTAGACGAAAGTATTTTCGTTCATCATCCACATTAAACAATTCAATCTACCTATGGGAATGTTCACCATCGCATAGACATCCTTCATAGTTAATCATTTCAGATTTTTAGCATCGAATTCAAACAGAAATTTGTATTTTTTGGGTGCTCATTTGACCTTCTAATAAAGGTTACAAACACCATTTCTGCATTAGCAACTCTGCATAACTTCTATTACGCATTTCTCTGGCCTTTATATATATATTTTTTTTTCAGAGATTCTAATGTTCCTTCTGTCTCATTTTCTCGAAATATTGGAGACTGGCATTTGCTGTCTTTTCGATGTCAAACTAGATGTTCTTCCTAAAGGTTGGGTAAAACTCAATAAAATTACTGCTCGTATATTGTGGCTGCCACAGTGTTGTATGTCTTTGCATCGGGAATATTTACATTCATAACGTGTGTACAGACGTACACAATACGGTACGATGAAAACTTCACCGTCAAGTAAGAACTAAGTCTTTTCTTACCTGTATTGACGTAGACGTGTTTTTCGATATCCGCTATTCTCACATCTTGAGTGATGGTTTTATCCATTTTGTTATGACTTACAGTCCAACCTTACAGTTTGGCTGCATGTTATATGCTAAGAGCTCACAAATTTCGAGTTCGAGGCTGATAGTCGTTGATCTGAACACTGAAACATAGAAAAATTAATTTTTTAAAATTAAGTGTCACTAACCAGATATGGGTGAATACAAGTTTAGACATCGTGTTAACAGCGGCCACATACCGCTGACACAACAACTTCGCAAAGCAATCATCGTTACTAGCAATGCTGACTCATCGTCATCTTATACAATGATCGATCGCACTATAATATCTTGTACGAGCTACAAAATAAGCATATCGTTCGGGTAGTGCGACTTGTAGCGTAGGGTTAAGGATAAAACTAAGAAAATTGTAAGGTAGTTCAATTGGTGAAATTGATTTGCACCCAGTCAAAGCTGGTTCATTAAATAAAGTTTAAAATCAAAAACATTATATTTTATTATAACTAACAACGTTTTCTCTTATCCGACACCCTAGAAAGGCGCCAAAAAATTAGTCAAGCACCGGAAATGCCAAAGTAGCTATTGAAAAAAAAAAAAAATCAGAAAAAGAAAAAATAGAAATCCAGCAGTGCTGTCATTCTTTCAGTATTAAAAGTCAAAATATTTTTACGGTCATCCATCTGTTAGTCAACTTAAATGAAAAAGTCAACTTGTTTTAGGTTTCGTTTCTCAGTTTTGAGATAAATAATATTGCACGTTCTATGAATATGTTTCCTTCCATTCCACTGATTGTAAAATGGATTTTTTTTTCTTTACTATTTTTCATTTGACGGATCAGTTTCCTTTTTTTATCATTTTTGGTGCCTTCAATGACGAACTACTGGTATGCCAGAGTATGCTTGAAAAATTAATATTTTTTTCTTCATCTCTTTTAATTCTCTAAGACTCGAGAAAGCTTATTTCAATTCTGCCAATGAAAAAACATATAAATCTCTCGCTATTAGGAGTCGTTAAAAATCGTAGGTTATTCTTTCTATGCACAAAGTTACAGAACGATCTAAATAGAGTGGGTGTATATACTACGCCCTGGCCCACACCGAAATATTTTGCCGGCCAATTTGTTTATCTTTATCTTTCTCCTTTTTTGACATTGTTTTGTTTGTTTTGAGAGATAACCCTTTAACAAATAACCTGCGCCTGATTTTTAAGTAGACACAATATATATTTTGTTAACTCGACACTATCGGGTTACGCAGTTTAGTCCACCATCACCCACATCAACAGGTGCCAATATAGTTTTCCCCATTTACTAGCAAAGCAAATAACAACTTCCGGCCATTTGAGTCGACCTTAATAGACTGGCAAGTTACCCTGATGGCAAAGGGAAGCACATAAGTACAGGCATCAGCTTAAAAATTATACCAAATATCCTTTTTAATGAGTCCGAGCACATTTTAGTTGTTTTATGAGTCGCCCCCGCCAAAACGAGTATCTTTTGCCACCCCAATTTCATAAAGAGAGTTAATAATTTTTACTTGGAATAAAATTTAGAGGGCAATGTCTGAAAGGGTGTCTGTTTTAGTGGTGATACTAATTTGTTATGGTTTTTTCCGGGAGAGAAGCGACATAAATTTAATTTATGCTAAGTAGACAGAGTTGTTGGCGGCGATTTAGGTGGTTATTAGTACAAAGAGTGTTTGCTGGAAGAACATTTTTAAAATTTAATATTTGAAAGAGGTTTCCGTGAAAGTTATATATTAACGTTTTTTTTTTAATTTCAGGATAACAGTGGATATGGACATTTGAGATCTCAGGCAAGTTAACGACCTGAAAAGAGATTATATTTGCTAAAATAATTTTTTGAAATATTCCATCAACTTCAAAATATTTAAATATTTAATAAATAGTGAACAGAGAGAATAGAAAAGTTCAAGCATCATCGAGAAGAAAACCTTAAAAACGTAGAAACACAATTAAGGGATATGTTGGAAAACTGAGATGCATCGTAGAGACCGTGGATGGCAGCTGTTTTAATTGTTGTTTTTAATTTAATCTCTTCTTAGTGTCCATTTAACAGAAACAAAATTCTCAAGGTTCACTTTATTTTCTCTCCTCCACTTCATTTGTTCTACATCATTCATGTTATGTAATTGTTCACTTAATATTCTCAAAATTTCATACGCAGCATTCATGCAATTTACACGAAACTTCTTTTTCTAAAACATGCATACAAGCAATTAGTGAAGTCCAAACAAGCTGTAGGTCCTTGAATTATCATATCGTATCCTTCAACAATGTAAAATCACTGAACACAGCGAAATACATAGTAGAGTGAGGAACCTGCTCATCTCTCCCTCTGTTAATTTGTGAATTTTCATATTTCCACAAATACATGTTGCAACATATTTTGATATTTACATTCTGCGCATTTGGGAAACAACAAGGATATTCCAGTATTCCAACAGCAACAATAACGGCACAACGATAGATCTATGGAACTAACCACACTAACAATGACATTTTTATAAACCATAATCCGAAGAACAAGTGTAATTTACTATACACAAATACACAGAAAGATATAACTGAAGACGCGCATAAAATGTAACAAAATTGTATGTCTGCATAAGGATGGCTCAAAGGCAAAGCCAATTTATAAGAAGCATTTTTTCCCAACAACAAAAGAACCACACTAAAGAGAGAAAAATATTCACAATCAGTGTGACCAGATCGGATTTTGGAAAATACAATAATTCGTCAGTCTCTTCGAAATGATAAAAAATTGTTGACTCTTAATACAATGGGTCCAATATTGTCGGCATAATTTTGTTCGTCTGAACATGTTTTGTTTCAGATATACTGTGGTAATATAAATGACTGACTAAATTTTAAACTCATATATCGAAACTAAATTGGAGTTGGTAGATATGCTGTAGAGCTTTCGACAAAACTTTGAGTTCAGCTTGAATTTATCCTCTTCATCACGACTTTTTATAGTCCAGGAGAATAGGCTTAAGATCCAAAGGATGAGAAAAAAATAAGAAAAAATGTGAGTATTACTAGAAGTTCTGAATTCGTCACGACTTGTTGTGCTTTTATATTAAGGATTCTAAGGATAACATAAAATCCATCACTCAAACAAAGTAGAATCGAGAGAATTTCTGTCCGAAAAGCTTCTCCCTTCATTAGCACAGAGATCGTTGAATGAGTTGATCACTTGACTGTGAACCATATTATTCATTTCATTTACAGATCATAATCTTTGATATAATTGTGGATTAAATATTTGATACATGATGACCTTGAAAACCCTGTCTTAGAGAAAGGTGCAATTGTGACAATTTTTCATAATAATGAAATGTACCCTTAACTGATTAACTATTATGGTTGGAATGTTAAGCAACGCAAAGACTTCTAAGTTTAATATTGACTGTTACTTTAAGGCCTTGAAAAGATTTCCCTACTTAGTGATCCATAAAGTTATTGTCCTTTGTAGAATTATTCAAATGGCTTTGGAAATCGTACTTACTTTAGATGATGCAATAGTTCTTAGAGCACCTGTATCTTAACCAACAACTCTCTGATTTCTGTCCGTGATCTTTCGCGAAAATCCTCCGTTACGTACAAAAAGTTAGCTTATATCCGTTTTCATTGACGCTTGCCAGCTTAGCTGAAGTCTGATTTGATTTCTTAAGTATCCTGCAACTCAAGAATTAATTTCAAGACTTAGTAGAGCATTGATGTTCATTCAGTAATCATACCCTAATCATTTAATTTAGTTTGTTTGGCATCGTCTTACTCCTTACAGAAGTGGAAGGTTTTACTTTCAGAGGTTTACCATTGCATATCGAAATGGTGGTGATATCATGAAGGTAAATCTCTTTTGCTGCCTATTTATTTTATTCGTTTCTTATCCATCCCCTTTGTAATGAGACCGAATATTGTATTATCCATTTTTGACAAATGCTTTTCCACTGTATGTATATTATAACTAGTATGATAATGGCCTTGTAGAGTGCTTTCATCTTGGGGAAATAAATTTATAGAAGCGAAAGCATGGGTAAATGGATTCTTCTAAAATCAGACGAGATAAATTCTGAATGCTTCATAAGCGGTGTCGTAAGCAGGCTCAAAATCATTATCTACTGTCAGATGAATATTTCAGTGATCTTTGACTCTACAAACCTAGAAGCACACATATGTTATAATTAAGAGCCTATCAGATTGTTGATATCGAGTTTCAGGTATGTGCTTAGTACTGTATACCAGAATACGATTACTGATCTCGTTATTCATCTAATACCCATATCCTAAAATATCATACAATTGAAGCTTAAATTCGATTCATCGGTCTACTTTGATCCAATTAAAATTTACAAATAATGTGAGGTATGCCAATTACCAAATTGTCTTTATCTTAATATCTTTCTATCTACTGTGAAGCTGTAGATTTCTGAAGATTTCGAAGCCAATATATTGCTGAATCATCACTTGACAGGTCTTCTGTTTCCTGTATTTTAAAGGTCAGTGCAATTTTAAACCTAAACTTTCATTGATTCTTTCCTAGATTTCTTCCAAAATCCATCTATTCACACCCATTAGCTGTTCGGTTTTTATCTGGTGTAGTAGATCGAATTCAAATCCCAATCAACTTAAATCAAGTAGGATAAGAAGAACAACAAGCATCCTTCTACTAATAATTTAGTCTCCCCACTAAATATTGGATGCCATTCATGCATGGTGTGAAATAATTATTGAGCCCAAACATCTTTCTTCTCTCACTGTTCAATTTTCCAAGAAACTTAACACATGCTGAGGCATTATAAGTTCTTAAATGTTAAATGTTAAGTTCTTTAAAAAAGAAAGAAAATATGCTCGATCTTGTTACAATTTTTATACAATTTTTATATATTATACAATTTTTATACATATACTTAATGGACACTTTCCGTTATTTGCAAAGGGTTTCATAGAGACAGATATTCATATAATCATGGACAGATAATTGACATTTTCATCCTATTATACCCATCAGCCATTTATGTACTTATTCACAGTTGTTATTTGTGATACTACATCGACTATAGAAACCATTCCTGCGGCTTTATTAAGCTTAAAATCAGAACATCAGTCACGATCTATCGAAGATATCAATAAGAGCAAATTTTCTCTATGTTTGTATATATTCCGCATTTAATATTTCTATGCGTAAGAACTTGTCGCAAAAAAAAAAAAACACGCATTAAAAATTAAGAGGCACACTAGTTTGACCGCCAAAAAAAGGAGATTTTTGGGATTTTTTTTAAAGAATACTATATATAGCATACTATATATCGTATTTATTATTATTGGATATATAATTGTAATTCGAATTTTCAGAGAGTTATTCGCTATCTCCCAAGTCACAAAAATAAAAGTTCCTCCACTGCGGTGCATGCAGCTTTCACCTTGATTGAAATCAAAATAAACAGAAAAGATTATTAAACTAAAAGAAAGGTCTATATTGTACAATGACTCATGATTGTGAAAAAAATAAACAGAAATGATTTGTCTTCAAATTACAACTGCAGCAAATTTGAAAATTGTTGTTTCAAGGAAAACGCGTTTAGAGATAAAATGGTTGATTTCATTGTGATAACATTGGCTGAAAAGTCAGTGCCATTTTATAGTAAAACACAAAATTTTTGCAAAATTTAACTTTATTTATCAATATAGTTGCCTTCGAGGGCAATACACTGACTGAAACGATTTTTCAATCCTCCGATACCAGTTTTGTAGTACGATTTCAGTTTAGCCTCAAAATAAGCCTCTGTTTCGGCGATTACTTCTTCATCGGTCTTAAATCTTTCCGACGAGCATTCTTTTGAGGTCTGCGAACAGGAAATAGTCGCTGGGTGCCAAATCTGGAGAATACGGTGGTTGGGGAAGCAATTCGTAGCCGAATTCATTCAATTTTGCTATCGTTTTCATCGACTTGTAACACGGTGCATTGTCTTGATGAAACAGCACTTTCTTTTTCTTCAAATGCGGCCGTTTTTCTGCGATTTCGTCCTTCAAACGCTCCAACAACGCAATGTTATAGTCGCTGTTGATAGTCTTCCCCTTTTGGAGATAGTCGATGAAAATTATTCCATGTGTATCCCAATAGAGTTTGGACGAGGTTCGTCGCCTGCTCGCCACTCAGCTGACTGCCGACTTGACTCTGGTGTGAAGTGATGGAGCCAAGTTTCATCCATTGTCACATAACGATGCAAAAATTCGGCTTTATTGCGGTTTAACAGCTTTAAGCACTCTTCTGAATCATCAACACGTTGTTGTTTTTGGTCAAGTGTGAGCAAACGCGGCACCCAATTTGAATAGAGCTTTCGCATGTCCAAATATTCATGTATGAATTATTCAACACGCTCTTTTGATATCTTCAGAGCCTCAGCTATCTCGATCAACTACACTTTATGGTCATCCCTAATCATTTCGTGAACTTTTTTGATGTTTTCATCTGAAACAGCCTCTTTTGGACGTCCACTGCGTGCATCAACTTCGGTTCTTATATGACCACTTTTAAATTTTTCAATCCACTTGCAAATGGTTCGTTCGGCTGGTGCAAAGTCCGGGTAACACTTATCAAGCGATTTCTTTGCATCGGCTGCATTTTTCCCCATCAAAAAATAATGATAAATCAACACACGAAATTACTTTGAATCCATTTTTTTCACAATAACAAAAGCTGCTTCACTCACAACGCTATATCTCGAGAACTAATGGTCCAACAGCTGTCAAATTTATACATGTATCTTTTGAAGGTTGGTACTGACCTACAATGGTATGAATTTATTTCAAGTGGTGCCTTGTCTTAGAAACGGCAAGGCACAGCCCATGTGTTAAATAGATAAAAATATAACTTCGAGCTAATCTGCTTTTCCAAGCTCATATAATTCCACTTCCACTTCTTCAAAAAGCGCTAGTTTGGCTTCTTCGAGTTCATGGGCCTCTTTCGATGCAGCTTGTTGGCGATACTCTACATCTACAAGCTGCATCGAAAGAGGCCGATAATCTCGACGAAGAACTTCAACAGCCCTCGTCGTCTTGTTAAATCTTTGCTAGCGACATAATTTCTCGCTGCAGTTTCAACTATCACTCTCATCACATTAAATACTTTTAAAATAGATGTATAACCGTCATTTAATATTGAAGTGGCAAAGTAGTTTGATAATTCAATAGTTTTGAGACCCCTGTGGAGGTGATTCGGAGCAAAGTGCCAAAGTAAACCGTTATTTTTCTGTGTATTATTACCCTTACATCTTTCAAGCAATCCACGCCGAGAGAAGTCCACGTATGTTGGCTTCAGAACTTTTTGAGCATTTGTAGAAAGTGAAAGATAATCGTGCTTGAACTAAGTCAAGTTCAGTCAACTTTCCGCACTTTCTGGACAGTTTCCATAGCTTGGATTCTTATCAGTCGAACTTAAATGATGAAATGAAGCCCAGACTACTTTATACATTTCATCCACGTTATCTTGATGTCTCATGAACGGTAGGCCGTAACACTTTTAAATTTTATTAATTAAGTTGACAATTAATTTTAACGTATTTTACTTTTTTCTCCTAAGTTCTTATCGGCTTTTTTCAAACTACGGCATCGTGATACCACATGATAGATAGCACTCTAGTTTCTCTACAGGAATATCATATGAATTCAATCTAAAAATCAGCACTGTTACCATCACTAACGTACCGCTAATATTTCACAACGAATTTACTAATCGAGCGACCAAACATGTCCTTTACACTGTCGACTTTAATTTTTGAGGCCGATCCTTTATGATTTATGTCGCAATCATCTTCGTGTAGTGAGAGCAATTCTTCGTAAGCTTCAGGAACGCTAGGCCCGAAGTTGATGTACTAAACACCGCATTCACACATGACAGCAATTTGGAATCCTAAACCTCGCGTTCTTGCTTGAATTAAAGTCTTTTTTTCAAGTTTTACACAATACTAAATTGCTAATTGCATAAAAATCCGAAACAAACTGAATAATGCAATATCCATGAGTTGGATCAATCACAATATTACTATCAATATTTTGTGAAAGTTTTTCAGCAGACGTACTGGTATTTGCGTAGACTGCTCGTATATGTTGATTTCCTGTAAACTTTCGTTTTCTTGACATTGATCTATGCCTGGGAATGTCGTGAGTAACTTTTTGGTTTGAATATAGAGGTTGATCACTCATTTTTACTAAAATAACTTAGGATGTGCTCAGTTTAACTGTCACAGTAAAACAAAGGGTTAATTATAAACCAAAAAATTCCTAAAGAGTAGACCTATTCATGCATTTCTGTATACCTGAAGAACAAAAATAGGCACAGGAATCGTATTATAATGGTGTGTGACAGAGCCCAAACAATATCTTTAGAAAACGTAACTTTCTGACCGCTGAGCGGCTACTCTTTCACTTGAAATTTTAGCACGTTTTTTTAAAGGTATAGACTATTTTTTTTCAAAATTTCAAACTATGTGTGAACCTTAAAAAATTGAAATAATTGCCTTCTGTATACTTCGATCTCTTTGATCAGTCACACTAATTTATGAAAACTTGTACGGCAATATAAAAAAATTGCTCGGCAGATACAGCAAACCTAATTCTATTTTACGCATTCTGTTTTTCAGTTCAGTAAACGATTATCTTTTAAATTTTCTAACAACCATTGCTAGTGTTCCTCAAGGTTCAAATTTAAATCCATTGATGATAAGGCTTTATGTAAAACAGCATCAACTCTTACCTAGCACTACTCGTCCCATAAACATGGCGTTTGCTGCATTAATTAAGAACAAAAACATAACATTATTTCATTCATACGATACAAGGTCTCGATGTGGTATCAGTGGCTCACTCCTTTTTATTTTCTCGTAAATTTTTTCTACTGGAATCTGTCTCTTGCTGTTTGTTTACCCGAGTCAAATATATCTCCAGCTTCTTTCTGAATTTTTTCGACTATAGTATTCTATGTGGTTTTGGGTCTTTTTCTTTTGTTTTTTCCTTCTGGTCTTGTTTGCCAAATTTTTTTCCAAACTATCTTAGTTTCTTTTCCTCGAGTATTAGTTTAGACGAATTGACATGTAATTGCTCTCTAATACCTTCTTTCATTTTCTTATCTATTTTCCTGGCTCTTATAACTCTCTTGAACTTGCATTTGTTTTTCTTTTTGTCTTTCTATGAGTTTTCATTTATGTGTAACACAGCATGTAAGTACATCAATTTTTAAAATTGATATTTTTCTTTCTTCTGTGATCTCGTTGTGGTATAGAAAATTTTTCCTTAATTCGCCTTTATCTTCGCAAACAAATCTTTTTCCGAATTAGCTTTGCTGCTTATGATACTGCCCAGGTACTTCTATCTTTGCATCTGCTCAATGAGTTCTCCATCCACCACGATTCTTGCTATTCCAGTTACATCTCCAACAACCTTCACTTTTATCTTATCAACATCAATGTATTTTCCAAATCTTTACACATTTTTGCATATTTTTTCACTATTTGGAAACTGTACATACTTAAAGATAGATTGGATAAAGCTATCTATTACTGACTCCGTAGCTTCCATCCTTTATTGGCAATGTTTGATGGCATTGTCCATTATGCAGGTAAATAGGAGGAAGGTCAACAAACTACCTGGTATAACTCCTTCAGACGACTTGAGTTTGTCTGAAAGTACATCGAATGTTCCCTTGTATATGCTTTGTTCGTACAAGTTCTCCCAGAGTTTTTCTCTGCTTATCAGTCAAAAGCTTTTTTCAAGTCTATAAATCTTCTTTCAAACATTCAAAAATCTAAGTATCACGGTGTATCAAAAACTCCATTAATACTTTCTACTTTTTTTTGATAACTCCGTAGTGTATTTGGGTTATAATTAAGCTTAACAACATATGGGATACACACACTTAGAAAGGTATACTATGATTCGTGGGTCACATATTCCTCATATTTAACAAGACTTGTCTGACCTAAATTCAATCACTTGCCTCACAACTTTCAATATAGTATGTGGGTGGGGGCATTTTTTTAGTAACTCTGTTAGCAACAGAAACCCGCTCTTAGACGAGTTTCTCATTCTAGGTTTGGGTAAATGATTTTCTTCATTACATTTCCCAAATTCAGAAAGTCAGTTCTTAATGAACGCTACCCGTTCGAGGAATTTACTTCCGATCTACATAAAAAGATTTTAAGATAAACTTGAACACATACTTGTGTTATTTAAATTTTGTTATTTGCGTTGATATCAGTTAACATTTAATCATTTCAACATATTCCGTTTATTAGATACTTTTTGCTGGCGTTGGTACCAAATTGCCAAAAATTGGTTGATTTACAAAAAAAAAAAAAATAAATAAATAAATAAATAAATAAAAAATGGACAAAGGCTATTCTTTGACTTCAAACCATTCTACCACCTTCAACAAAAACCAACGCGTGGCGCTCCCATTGTTCTGATTTGAGTTCTGTTTTTTTGTTAAGTTGGTACATCTGTTGTTGACATTCTCTAAATCTTTGAGTCATAGCTTGATACAACGAACTTGTATTAAATTTTGCGTAAAAAACGGATTTTATGGTACGCGAACGTTGGAAATGTTGGAAAAGTGTTTCGGCAACGATTCTCTAAAGAAAACGGTCGTTTACCAGTGACACGAGCGGTTCAAAAGCAGTGGCAGACCATCGACATCGAAAATCGACGAAAACATTGATGAAGTAAAAGAAACGGTGGTCAATAACCGAAAATTAACTATCAGAGAGATCATCAGAGTCCAAGACATTTTGGTTAATGATTTGGGTTTCCGTCGTGTAGCAGCAAAGTTGGTGCCAAAAGACCTCAATTTCATGCAAAAAAAACGATCGTGTTGACGTCGCAAAAAAAATGATTTGCGAGGCTGAATCCGATCCGACATTCATCAAAAGGATCATTACTGGAGATGAGGCGTGGGTTTATGAGTACGACACGCAATCCAGATATCATTCAAATGAATGGCGTTCACCAAATGAGCCGAGACCAAAAAAACCACGTCGTTTTTAGTTCAAAAATAAGGCAAAGCTCACGGTTTTCATGGATTACAACGGTGTAGTGCATCATAAATTTTTTCCAAAAGGCCAGATTGTAAACAAAGAGTATTATGTGGGTGTTATGAAACGTTTGCGTGAAGCCGAAAGAGACCAAAATTGTGGGCAGAAAACTCGTGGATTTTGCACCATAATAATTCACCGTCGCACAGTGCGATCATTATTCGTAATTTTTTGATAAAAAATGCAACAAATACCTTCCAACAGCCATCGAATTCACCTGAATTGTCTCTAGGACTTCTTTCTGTTTAATCGAGTTAAAAAACCACTACGGGGAATGCGTTTCAACAGACGAGAGGAGGTAATGGAAAGATCGCAGGAAGCATTGATTGACATACCGAAAACCGAATATAAAAAATGTTTCGAGGATTGGATCAAGCGCTGGCATAAGTATGTTACAGTCGATCCGGATTACCTTAAAGGGGACAATTTAGATTTTGATTTGTATTTTTAATTTTCTGAACAACTTTTTGATCTCTAAACCGCAAGACTTACTATATGTCTCGTACGGGATCCATTTTATCATTTAGAGCGATTTTTCGAAATCACGCAACTTTCATTTATATTAATAGTATATCCTTAAAATTTTATAACATTGTTGTACCATTTAATTCTTTATAACAAAATTGTTTTTCACCACTTTAAACAATTGACAATTTTTTGTAAAATTAAAACGACAAAAATATAAAACAGAGCACCTACACTGTGTGTTTCTTCTCAAACTGAAGAACTCTGATGTGTTGAGGATATACGTTTCTTTAATCGAGGAAAGTCTTTTCGCTCGAGAACTCAATAATATCCTTAATTGATAATTTAAAATCAAAATCCTGATATCTATTACGGAGTCCCAGTTTCTTTGTATTTTAACATCAAGGAACGCAAAAGTATTATACTTCGAAACTGAAATCATAGATTTCATAATGGTCGCACTGTTTTGTATCAACACGAGGTCGTGCAAATTTATGTCAATATAAGATGCATAGTAGATGCATACTACCAGTGAATTTGTATTATTATTGTGGTCGGAGTTCTTTGTACTCAATCCTCCTGGATAAGCTCCTAAAATCAAAGTAACAATTTTGATTCAGCGACGAATTTCAGGATATGTGCGACTTCTTAGTGTGTGAAAGTATCTTACAATCAAATCGCTGGGGAATATATATATATATTTGTTTTTTTTTTACTCCGATTTAGAAGATATTTCACTTCAGATATCGAACATATTCATATTTCCATAAATTGCCTCCTAGTTGAATTGATTTTCAATAAAATACATAGGAAAAATTTATATGTATGCTTGGCCACCCTTTCTGCTGGTTTGTCTGTTTATTGGTTTCGACAACGACACGATGACATTTCTACTGATGCTGATTCCTTTTTTTGTGTTGGGGCATCCCTTTATGCAGTACTTACTTAATGTGGGTATCAAATTATATGTTTCTTATATTTATCTGAATAGCACGTTTCAGATACAGAAATTGAATTCATTTATATCGATTTGAATAAGAAATCTTATTCATCAAGAGAAGGGACAGCCCCATGGCCATATTAGGGAGGGTAAGAAAATGACAGTTCTATAAATTTAACCGGATTATGGAATCCTTACAGAGACAGGGTCTTCTGTCATAGGCAGGAATACATATTTAATAAAGTGAACTGGCAGAAAATGCTCGTACTTTTATAATGATGGAAAATATTCGTCAAACATTGTTTAAAGAAATTCACTTGATCTCTAGTGAATGGAAATATTGATATCTAATCTGATTAAGTGGTGATTTCATTGTAATTTATTTTTGGCAGACTTATATAATTTTAAACTGGCACACAATACGGATAGAAAGGGGACAGATGGACTTCCTCTTGAATAAGTATCCTTCGAGGTGAAGTAATTTAAATTGTATCACGAATTCATTTCGACATGAAAGGACGGGAATAAGATTTGTTTAAATCAAGTGATTACATTTTTCCATTTTTTTTTTTTTTTTTTTTTTTTTCAAAGAAATGTTGCGCATACGCCTACGAATTTTCTTTTTTTGATAGGCAAAACTTTTTTTTCTCGCCTTATATCTTATCTTATAGATACTATTAATATACAAATTTGTATATGTTTGTAAATTAAAGATATTTCCAAAAAAAAAAAAAAAAAAAAAAAAAAAAAAAAAAAAAAAAAAAAAAAAAAAAAAAAAAAAAAAAAAAAAAAAACACTCTGGTGATTTTACGTATGTGTCTGTACACAAATCAATTTTTTTAGAATATTTGTCCGTCTGTCTCTTCGATTCTTACTGGGATTTCAGTGTTCGATAGCCCGCTTCTCAACTTTAAAACTGCTGTATAGAGCCGGTGTTGCAACTAAAGAAACATCTCAAAATAAAAATATTTCGAAAATCTGAACTACTGCTATATCTGTTGTACACGTATGTATGCATGCATATTGTATATACATAGAAATGCTTGATGAATACCCGGATTAGAAATGACAACGCAACATTTTTAGGTTTCGACAATTTATTTTTCAATATCATCCCTTTATATACTTTTTCCAGCGGCGCAGCAACTTTTTTACGACTTTTGTTGGCTTGCACAATAATCCTACGCGGCGGCGATAACTTCTTCGTTTGATCTGTACTTTTTTCGAGCGAGCCATATTTTAAGGTTTGGGAACAAAAAGAAGTCACATTATTCATCGGGAGAATACAGAGGATGGGGGACCAATTCGTAGTGCAATTTGACCAATTTGGCCATGGCGACTGCCAAATGTGGTCGTTGTTTTTTCAAATTGGCGTTGAATCGGCTTAATAAATCGACTTAGTATGCTTCTGCTATTAACTGTAAATAGTCAACGTGGATAACACCCCGCGCGTCCCAAAAAACAGTGGCCATCTCCTTTTCGGCCGAAGTCACAGTCTTCGCCTTGTTCGAAGCACGTTAACCCAGTAAAACCCATTGTTTCGATTGTTCTTTGGTCTCTGGTGTATGCCATTGAATCCATGTCTCATTAAACAGGGCCAATTACTCTTTTGAAAAGCTCTCACGGTTGTGCTTGTTGTCCGGTATGAGAAAACGTGGCACCCATCTCGTGCAGGATATGTCTAACGCGTTTAGTTAAAATACCTACTGCTATCTCAACTAACTCGGGAATTTTCACTCGGCGGGCCACCAATACGAGATCATGGATTTTTTCCACGGTTTTCTCTGTGGTAACCGTTTTTGGGCCACGTTATAAGGTTATAAGGGAAGGTGAATGGGTCCGATACACATCATCGAGAGTGGACTTTATTTCCTTTAAAGTTTTGACACTCAAAAATCGGATCACAGAGCGATACTTCTCCTTTTACATGGTCGCAAATCCGGGTACTCATCCATATATTCATAACAGCCCTCGTATGTACTACACACATAGTTGGAACCATACAGAGATATAGTCCCCGAGATGGAAAAAACTTAAGCATCGAACATCATACACATACATGCTCACTCAAAAGAGAAATAAAGAAAAATAACGACAAAATAAGTTTTCGCTTTCAATGCTCAATGCATCGTGGGCCATATGCTAAATATGGTCGGAGTAGACCTCCGAATGCCTTGCTTCTTCAACTCTAAGTCGCCTGTTCGATGGTCAGGGGCTCCTCGAATCTTATCTTGTACACTGTCGTGAACCGAACAAGTTCACAGTCGTTCTGTTTGTTTTGGCTCCCTCCGGCAACCCTCTGGTCATATACATATATGATATATCCTGACTATTATTAATGCAAAACCTGGAACTAACGAAATAAAATTTAATCAAAATTAGTTAAACATTTGCCTTAGACCTACCTTTGTAAAACATGGAATTAATTTTTTTTAAGACGTAACTCGCAGGAGGATATGTATATGTTCTGAAAACTATAAATAAATACCTTACGCGATTTTTGTTGCCTGCAAAAAGGTTTGTTGTTCGAGCCCCGGTCGTGATTGAATATATTACAATATATTAGATTTATTATTATAAATATATTTTTAATTTTTATTTTTTTTTGAGGGGAAAGATTTTGATAAAAAAAATCAAGAGAATTTTGCCACTGGCTGTTATTGTTAGTGAAGCCTCCATGGTTATACCTTCTTAAGGGACGTTTTTCTTGTTTAAAATTATAATTTTTTTTCTCAAAGAATGATTTTTTAAAAAGGAACATCCAGAATTCAGTTCTTGAAGCTGCAGTAGTTTTGATGTATTCTTCACGTCTGACTAAATATTTTTTTTGATAATATAATTCATATCCAAGGGATTACATTTATTTTAAAGGCCCATGAAAAAGACTCAGATTCATAACGTATTTCCAAATATTTGTTTCCACACAGAAAGATTAGTGTAGATATATTTTTGTAATTATTAAGTAATAATGCATATCTAGGGTTGTTATTAAACTGGTTCGACATCGGATTAAACTCTATGTAAGCATGCTCGGCCAGCACGTAGTAGGAAAAACATCACGACTGTGAACGAAAGTATTCAAAAACAGCCAGGCAACTCAATTCGTGCCGAAGTTATCAATTGAGCCTCACTTGTGACACTTTACAGCGAATTTTACACAACAATTGAAGTCTATTTAATAAAAAATAACGAGTAAACCTAAATGAAGTGTAGATAAAGACTCCTTAATTCAAAATCAAATAAAGTTCAAGTGAGTTATAGAACATTAAGGTTTATTTTAGAGTTTCCAAAATATGCACCTATAACTTCAACTTTTCAAATTTCACCAGAGACTCCTTCACCAAAAAAGACGCAATCGTCTGTTAAAATATCTGCAGAGCAAGTAGGATCAATGTCCAAAAATGATCTCTACATTATGCTGGGTGTGATTCTTGATGCGAAAATGTCACAGGTAGCTAAGAAAAGTGACATCGACGCAATCATCATAGCACAGACAAAAATCATGAAAACGAATATTCTGTTATCTTCAAAAATCACGGAATTGGAGAATCAAATAAGAAGAAATACAGAAACGGAACACCGAAAACAATATGATGCAGCGAGCAACCATCCAGGAAGGCCAAGACGAAAAACAACTAGCGAAAACCATCTGCACGAACTTGAAACAACCAAAACCACCTTTTGAAAATCTACAAATTCGCGTAGTCATGTCGGGAAATTTGAAGATATAGAACTTTGTTTTCAAACTCGAGTCAAAACAACAAGTAATAACCGCCCTCATATCATCCACTAAAGATCTACCCGCCTCAGTGCGTCAGAAGAGTAATACACTAATGTGCATCAAACGACATCTTAACGAATGTAATCCAGAAATCAATGTACTGATAAGAGACTATAGAATGTTCATCAACAGAAATGTTTTTCGCTGGAGTCCCACGCTGGAATTTTTGCATAACAACGCTACCGGCGGAATTAAAGTTTAAAATGACATTTATAAGACAGATCTTCAACATCAGCTGTCTTCTCTCATCGAGACGGATAATACTTCAACTTGAGAAGGTGTAAACATCAAACAAGATCATCGAGCGCCACCTAGTTTTTACGATGGGCGCATTTTAGTACATACACCAACCAACAGCAATTTCTTTAATCATAGGGTGATGGTGCCGTCTTCCAAAATGTAAAAAAATATTGATTTTAGAAATCTTAAAATTATTAGTTATAATATATCAGGCGTAAACAAAAAACTCTACAGATACAATTTTTCCAATTAAATTAGTACTTTCGATATCGTGCTCTTATACGAAACATTTTTAATCAAAGACGAATGTAATTTGTATACAAATAGTTTTAACAGCTTTGAGTTTCTTTGGATTCTGACAAGAAGATAAAACTTGTGGGGAAGGGCGAGCGGAGGACGATATCTTGGTCACAAAAATTCTTTAATAAATTTAACATGCAAATTTAAAGTTCTGGATGTAATTAATATCCTTGAAATAATAATAGGGTAAACTAAAAATATTATAATACCTTCGTATTGTACATAAATTGTAATCATTAGGAACGACACTTTAATGCGCTTTATAGTTTTATTGAACATAGCGAAAGCGGTAATGGCTTGGTAATTCGAGATCTGAATGCTAGAATAGGTACAGAAGAAGGAAGCGAAAACAGATATGCGGGAAAACAAGAAAAATCAAAAGACACAACAATCAATTCAAGAGGAGTCAAATTGCTAGATCTCTGCAATTCCTTCGGATTTCTTATAATAAATTGAGTTTTTGAGTCGGATAAGTGCGGAGAATATTGTTCAGCAAGGATGTTCAGTCATTGAATTTTGTTTAGCAAGGGGAAATTGGATTCCTAGGATAGCGGATCTCAAAATTCTGAGTGTTCTATATTCAGACCATTTGCCCTTAATAAAAGAATCTGAAATAGAATACAAGTGTCGAGATGAAACAACTAACTTAAATGTACTCCCAAAATAAGATGGATTGCAGTCAAAGCGGATAAAGGTTGATACAATTTCGACCGAAACCTCCCAACAGAGGGCCAACTCACGGTAAGCGATATTGGAGATATAATAAAATCATCGTATCCGGTTTGCAGAGAGTATCTTAGAAAATTCTCCAAACAAAAATCTTTGTTGTCTTTAGTTTTGTTTTTACAGTTGATTGTTGTTGACGTGTTTGGCATCATGCTGAGTATGGACAAAAACGATTTTCGTTCTCTCATAAAACATTATTTTTTGAGAGGCAAAACGGCGAGGGTTTCGTGGTGGCCGCAACTCCACTACCGATCGAGTCCGCAGCAGCAGGCCCTCCGATATGGTTACAGAGGATAATGTCAAAAAAACACATGAAATGGTGTTGGTTAACCGGAAAGTGAAGGTGCGCGAGCTAGCAAATACGACAAAGATTAGTACTGAGCGCACACGCCATATTTTTAGCAATATTCTGCATATTCTGCAGTTATCCTGCCGCTGGGTGCCGCGCATGCTCACTCCTGACCAAAAACACGAACGCGAGACCACTTCGAAAGAGTGTTTAGACTTGCTGATGCGGAATCGGGAGGACTTTTGGCATCGATTGGTAACTGTTGAACACCAGAGAACATAATGAGTGTCCGGCAATGGACTGAATCCGGCACGAGTGCTCCGATGCGTCCGAGGGAAGCTCGATAGGTCGAAAAGGTTATGGCGTCGGTTTTATGGGATTGTCATGGCATACTCTTCGTGGACTACCTCGAAAAAAGGAAAACCAACAACAGCGAGTATATTTTGCATTATTGGAGCAATTGAAGGCCGAAATCGCTGCAAAACGGCCTCACATGAAGCGAAAAAAAATTAAGTTTTTGCAAGACAATGCACCGGCGCACAAGAGCATCGCAACCACGGCTAAAATCAATGACTTGCGGTTCCAATTGCTGCCACATCCACCGTTTTCGCCCGATTTATCTTCCTCGAACTATTATCTCTTCCCAAACCTCAGAAGATAAAAAATTCAGCTCACGCGAGGAAATCATCGACGCAACGGAGAAGTATTTTGAAGACAGAAAATTACTTTTTGGACGGGATCAAGAAGTTGGAAAATCGCTAGAATAAGTGTATCAAACTAAAATGGGACTATATTGAATAAAATAAAAAAAATTTTTTTTCATTCCCAGGGAGGTTACTTTTTTTGTCGACTTCAAAGCTACCTTTGATACAGTGGACCGCAGGGCTTTATTCTTTAAATTTTACAATTTTTGAATGTCAAGAAAGTTTGGAAAAGCGTTTGATAACATCTACGATGGAAATTTTCAGCTGTATGGAACGGATCTAAAATCTCGGAGTGGTTGGAATCAAAGATGGGTGTCAATCGAGGACCTAATCGAATTCCTACCTGATGGAATACAAATTTCGGAAACTCTTATCAAAGCTCTTCTATTTGCGGATGACGTTGTACTGTTTACTTATTCACCCGAAACTCTCCAGCTGATGATTAATAGTCTTGAGGTATACTAGCGATTTTGGAACCTGAGGGTAAATTTGAGCAAATCGAAGGTGATGGTTTTTCGAAAAGGACCGGGTAGAACAGCCAGGAACGGGAAATGGCATTTTATTAGACAGCCAATAGAAATCGTAAGAGCTAACAAATATCTGGGAGTAACGATAACGAGCAACCTAAATATGGAAAGTCACCTCAAAGAGAAATTATTTAAAGCAAAAGTGGAAAAATTGATTTTCGATCAAAACAATAAATCATAGCGTTAAATATAAAGTTTTTGTTGCAACGGCTGAATCTATTATATCTGGGGAGGGCAAAATTATGAAACTGCCGAAAAACTTCTAAGGTCCTTCTTAAAAAGATGCTTTCGTTTACCCAAAAACAACCCAACTTCATGATCATAATTAAGACAGGCATGTCACCACTTTTCATAAGAACACTCATTATATTACAAAAGTTCAGATGAATGACTACCTAAAATTCTAGCACTATAAGTGATCGAGAAGAAAAATCTTTGGTATAACAAATTGGAAGAACTTGCTGGCTACTGTGAAACCAATTTACAAATAATAGATGAAAATGGAAGGTACTTCAATAAAGGACTCTTGACTCTTGTTGCTAAAGTAGTTGAACAATACAGAATGGACTGCATAAACGAAGCTAAATCATCAGTGTACCGACCAATCTACACCCATCTTTCTCACAACTTGTGCTAACGTAATTACTTCCGTAACGAAAATAAACAGGAACTGATCTTGGCGATCTTTAAAATGAGAGTAGAACTGGTAAGGCTTCATTACATATCGAGAAGACCTCCCAATTATGTTTATGTAACCTGACAGAAAGAGAGGATGTCATCCATTTTGTTGGTAAATGTCATGTTCTATGTGAAATAAGGAGAAACATATTTGGCAGTAATGTTAAAACTGAAACAAAATTTCCAGCCCTTCTTAACTGCGAATGTAACATAAACCACCTCTATAGCTATTATCAAACCGCCATGTTCTATAGAGATCAAATTATAAACGAAGCCTTCTAAAAGAACAACCGTATTTGTATTTAAAAAAAAGAAATACCGGGTTTCTACAAATTTTTATATTTTTTAACTGATGTCAATCGGGCAGACAAACAATCAAGTCAAGCTTAAACGATTAAAGAAAATAAAACAAATCAGAAACAATAATAAATCGAATCTATCTATCTATCTATCATTAACCCAATGACAATTCAGGATCTCAAACGTTACATCTAAACTGAAATTCCGGCCATTGACCCACTTATTCTTTAAAAAGCCGTTGTAGGCATATGAACGATTTTGTATTCCATTCATAATTACCATAGACCGAACGTTATTAATCAATGAAATCTTGTAATAATTTCGCAATAAATGTGTGTTTAATTTAATAAAAACTTTCACACTAGCTGTTGGCTCACACTTTACTTAAATTTTCATTATTAATTATAAGTTTGCCTAATTTATGTAATCATACATCCTACATTCATTTAATTCCAGGTCATCGCTCGTCACTTAATTCCTTCCATTTGTTCTAATTTTTCTTTGATACTGCAAATTCACCCACTCAGTTAGGCATTCGAATTTTTTAAAATCAATCGACATCGCTTTCATTTAATATAAGTTGTTCCCATATTCCCGCCAATGTTTACCACTTTACACAACGTAATAACAATAGTTCTCGGAATTTTACTTGGTGGATTCTCCTTGAATCCAATGACTTGGTACCGTCTCCTCAACACTCTACACGTTTGGGACTTATTCAGCGCATTTTAAATACATGAGCGATGACTTGGAAAATTTTGTCGTGTCTGTTAGTTTAATTCACTTTCGATACCGAAGCCAGTTATCGCTGTATAACACACTGCGATAATTGATGTACGAAAATTTTGAAGTTGATGAAGTGATGATATGTACAGAACTGAAATTCATTTTTAGTTTTAAAGTTTTGGGACAAAGTGAAGATTTATTTATTGTAGAGCCATCAGTCACGCCGTCACACAATATTCCCTCAATTGTTCTCTATAGGTTATCCCTTGACTTCATTGGCGTTCAATGTTGATCTTTCATTTAACTAATAGCACAGTGTTTTGTGATAAGCTGATCAAGATCGAAATCGGGCTGGAACTAAAAGATCGATATGGTCGACATTGAATCTATTGATTTGTATGGCATTCAAGATATTTGATGCATGTTAAGGGCTATCTATTTTAAATTTTCACTACCGAAAAGATAGTAATTTGAATGATATTGTCAATAAGTTAAATCTTCCGTTAGAGATATTTTACTTTTCAAATCTGAAATGCAAGTCTTTAAGTTCGATTTTATGGTCTCAGAGGTCGAAGAAATCTTCTTTGAAGAAGTCTTTAGCCTCGTCGGTTTAGCCTAAGCATGGATGTAAAAGAAAAGCTTCTCGAGTTTTAATAGCCTCTTAATTGTTGTTGAATGTCTTGAATTGAATTGCCTCCTTGATATCTGATATCTGAGTCAAATTCATTACCATAAGCACAACTGTCAAAACTAAAGTCCATTCCATTAGCGTTGTGTGGAATTTTTATCTCAGCTCGAATTAAAAATTTTACAAGCAAAAACAGCATTAGGCGGAATTGTAAATTATTCTCGTCTTACTCGAAACAGTAATCCGACAGTATTCTGAGACAATACTTTGAGGCCAACCTTAGAACTCTTTTCTAATTGTTTTGAGTCTGTATTTTCTGTGTGTTCTTTTAAAAAAACTAGAGGTTACGTTGAAACCTACAGAGTAACTTCGGGTAATGTGATATACCACAATATTTAAGAAAATAATAAATTTACGACAAGAATTTTCTTGTTAACATAATAGTAACGGTTAAAAACCAATTCTACAGTCTTATGCGCGCCCTCAATCGTTCTATTCTTTGTCAGTTTGATAAAATTTAATCAGCGGTGCGGTCGAAGATTTTGTGTGGTACACTTTATGTGTTTTTTAAGCCAAAATTATTAAAAGTTCTTAAAATGAATATTTAAGTTTGTTTGTGTTTGAATTAAGCTATCCACAAATTGGGGGAGTTTTTAGTTTTTCAAAGTGTTTTTTAATAAAGAAATCGTGATTTTTTCAAAATCTAAATTTGGCTAATGTGATATGGTCAAAGTAGGGTAAAATGATATACCATATACCCACATTAATTATAAGTTATAAAAGATAGTTATAATTATTTCCAGATCATTCCAAAGAAAGGAGAGATACGCATATGCAATGCGGAAGCAATGCGAAAGGCAATTTTGGCAGTAAGAGGAATAGCAATGGGCATACTTTTTGCGTCGAAGACGTTTGGAGTTCCATTTGCAACACTGCAAAGGGCAGCTCGGAGTAACAAAGAAATCGACGATATTTTATCTACGCCCCTGGGACGCGTACCTGTTTTTACCCTGAAAATATAATTGGAGCTGGTAAGGTATATTAAGAAAATGGAATCACGCTTTTGGGGACTAACTCGCAGTGATATTCGCTCACTAGCATTCCAAGTGGCAAAAAGAAAAAGCATTCCGAACCCATTTTCAGTAATGAAAGAATGCTCCGGAAAGGACTGGTTGTATGCATTTCTGAAAAGACATAAATATGAAATTAGCATCAGGACTCCAACCGGCACCTCGTTCGACAGAACAAAAGGCTTTAATGTTGAAAATGTTTAAAGATTTTACAACTTACTGGGACAGGAATATGAAAAATATAATTTTTCCCCAACATGTATTTGGAATGTCGGTTGTCGGCTGCATGAGCGCCGGTAGAACTTTTGTTCGCCCATTCTTTATTTTTCCCAGAAAAAACCATTCTCCAGTTTTAATGAAACATGCTCCTCCTGGCTCCGATTCCGCTTGCCACATATCGGGATGGATACAAATCCCGATATTTTCTAAATGGCTTGATCATTTCTTACAGTTCACAAATCTTTCCAAGGAGAATCCTATGCTGCTGGTTCTGGATGGTCATTACAGTCATACCCGAAATATTGAGGTTTTGGATAAAGCTCGACAAAACGGTGTTGTAATTATATCGTTACCACCGCATTGTATCACAAAATGCAATCGCTGGATAGAGCGGGGGCCTCTCAAGACATACTACAATGACGAAATCAGAAGTAATATGCGAGAACAGGGCCAAAAAATAACCCAATTCGATATCATCGAACTTTTTTCCAAAGCCTATCTTAAAGTCCAAACAGCACAGAACGGTATTAATCCGTTCGATAAAAATTTATTTCAGGAGCATGACTTTATTGGTGAAATTTCTAAAAAGCATCCGAAAGAAGGATTTGAGCTTTGAGACATGGAAATGACTCAGACGAACCAGTTGCCAGCACTAGTAAAGCGGCTATAATAAATGTTATCACACCGGAAGGACCTGTTCCTAGTACTAGTAGTGCAGCTTTGAAAAACTTGATAACACCTTGTGCGATTTCACCACCACCTAAACTTCAACGACCTACCCACGGCTGAAGTAGAAGATCAGTCGCAACGGTGCTAACAACATCACCATATAAAATAGCCTTGGAAGAGAGCATTAAAAATATCGCAAAACGCAAGAAACCACTGACGAAAAGACCTATCCCAGTAAAATCAAAACGGACAAGGCAAACCATAAAAAGTTTCTCTAGCGATTCGGATGAAAGTTTGCATCTACCAAGCTCAGACGACGATCCTTAGGCCGAAACTCCGACTAACCAGGACACTACTTGTGCCTTTTGGAATAAATCCTTCCAGATGGATAAGGAGCATAAGATATGGGTACCGTGCTTGCAGTGCGACTTATTTTAGACAGTAAATGTCTTCCAACAAGGGAAGCTGTTTTTATATGCAAGTCATGTAAATCAGTTTAAAGAACTTAAAGAAGATACCCTTTTTGTAAGTGGTACTAAATATTCTATGACAGTTAATACTATGTCATACTTTTGTGTTCTTTTGCGTTTTTCTTTAATTACTTTAAATTCCAAATAACATTAAAATTATGTGAGGATTCTCTTTTGTTTCTAATGTAGTAGTTGCTAGAATACAATGTCACTTTTTTAAAAATAATAAATGAAATCATTAAATATCTGCTTTCAAATATCTTTAATTTTTAATTTGAACAATAATTCGGGTAATGTGATATGATATATCCCATTATACGAACCTTGTATATCACATTACCCGCCCGTTGATATAACTCAAAATTGGCATATGGAATTCATAATTCGTAATCTAATGCGCAATATACCGAAAAACTATCAGGTGTAATGCTGTATGAGATGTGTTATAAAAAAACACAAGTATTTGTTAGAAAACATATGCCTATACCACATTATCCGAAGTTTCTCTAGTATCATTGTCTGTCATTTCAGTATATGTCATTCATTTGAAGCGTAAACAACAATAATTTTTTTTTTTTTTCACTCAAATATGTCGAACTTTGTGCCTGAAAAAGTGTTTTTGCGGGGAGTTCTTCTTCATTACTTTAATATGAAAAAAACTGCTACCGAGAGTCATCGGATTTTGGTGGAAGTTTATGGTGAACATGCGCTAGCTGAGCGAAAGTGATTTGCTCGATTTAAAAGTGGTGATTTTGGATTGGAAGGCGACGAAAGTCCTGGGCAGCCAAAAAAAGTTTGAAGATGAAGAACTGGAAGCATTACTCTATGATGATTGTTGCCAAACACAAGAAGAGCTCGCAAAAAATTTGAGTGTCACTCAAGCAGCCATTTCAAAACGTTTAAAAGCAGCTGAATATATTCAAAAGCAAGGAAATTGGGTTCCACAAGAACTCAAGCCGAGAGACGTCGAAAGGCGGTTTTCCATGTCAGAAATGCTGCTGGAACGCCACAAAAGGAAGTCATTTTTGCATCGGATTGTTACTGTTGATGAAAAATGGATCCATTACAACAACCCTAAGCGCAAAAATTCATTTGTGAAACCCGGCCAACCAGCCAAATCAACGGCAAAGCTGAATATCCATGGCGCGAAGGTAATGCTCTGTATTTGGTGGGATCAGATGGGTGTGCTGTATTATGAGCTGCTAAAACCGGGTGAAACCATCAATGGACAACGCTACGAAATCCGATTGAAGAGAGCAGTAGCCGAAAAACGCCCGGAATATGCGACCAGACACGAGGCAATAATTTTCCATCATGACAACGCTCGGCCCCACGTTGCTATTCCGGTTAAGAACTATTTGGAAAACAGTGGATGGGGAGTCTTACCCCACCCGCTTTATAGCCCAGACCTTGCCCCTTCTAACTACCATTTGTTCCGGTCGATGCAGAACGCCCTCACTGAAATACGGTTCACATCAGAGCAGAATATTAAAAATTGGCTTAATTCATTCTTGGCTGCCAAGCCGGCGCAGTTCTTTTGGGATGGGATCCACAAATTGCCAGAAAGATGGGAAAAAGTCATAGCTTCAGATAGGCAATACTTTGAATAATAATATTGTACATATTTTTCTTAAATAAACGTTCAAATACCCAATAGTATCGATGTCGGTTCTCTTTAACTTAGCTTTCCATAAATCAGGTGCACAAAAAAAAAAAAAAAAATGAAAACTATCGCCGCATCTGTAAACTGTCAGTGATTCTGACCTTTTTGAAAGCACTTTATTATTTTTTATAATGATATGCTTTCAGTTGGTAAAAAAAGTCTTTTTCTTTTTTGTATGCAGATGACATTAAACACTTCTTCTCTATCAAATGTACTGATGATTCTTCTCTGACCCTATTGGATCATTAATTTCGACGTCTATACAATTTAATTAGTTCAGCCAAATCTCACTCAGCCGAATGAAGAAGTCCATGCTCCCCTGACCCAAGAAAACCAGTAGAAACTGAGCAGACGAATATATGAAAAATGACCTGAAGTGATCACCAGTGAGTCACTGTTTTTGAATTAAAAATACGACGGCTGAGGTATTAAACATTTCAAGACAATATGAATACTAAATACTAAATAAAGAAGCATATGAATGAAGCGCAGGAGAGTAATATCGCATTAAGTTAATTTTAAATTTGTAAAATAAAATACATAGTATGCATTATTTTTTAAATAAACTTCTTCTAATCTTTCCAAAACTAATTCCATTATTGACCTGATTAACGTTACATGGAAGATTGATAGCTTTTGTTTGCCCAAATTTTGTTTTACACCGCTTTAGTTTGTTCAATCATGAAATATAAAAATGTTATATATAAGAAATGCTGAAATGCTTTACAAAATTTATTTCCTACAAAGTAAACTGGGATTTTTTTACAATTTATAAGGCAAACAATTTTATACTTGGAATGAAACCTCTGAAACCCACATGTTTCATACCTATTGGTGTATCTAAAAGAATGAGGCGTCTTTTCTTCGACGTAAATTTAACGAGCGCTTATTTAATTTTACGGCCAAAATAATCGTTCATTTGAGAAAGTAATTCGAACAACCAGGGATATTATTCACGGATCGTTAAATTGTGATTCAATACCATAATTTTTTTGTTATGATATATGAATCCATGAGCCTACGGCGATAAGGGACAGATGATTGACGACAATATTTGCAGCGTTATTATTATATATATGGCCCAAGATGCTCAGAGAAATAGTCGCAAATTAAAATGACATTTAAAACTATCTTTCTGCGATTCTTATTTTTTTATTAGATTTTTAACCTTCCTACGGTCTTTGAGTCATTTTTGACCCTTTTTAAGAAAGAAATTAAGTTTTCTCTAAAACAAAATTTTTGGAGGACTTGATATTTCTTCACCTTTTCTAAATTGTTCAGCTGAATACAAAAACGTTTAATTTTATAAAAAATTTTAGGAACTTTGCGACACACAAACTTTTTCACGTCTGCGTCCCTCGGGTCAAATTTGACCCAACGTACTATATGAATCGAACAGCATTTGCAGTTTGCTTTATTTTCTAATTACCTACTCAATTTTGGTCATTTATGACCCAACCAGCATATTGTTGTTTCAGCTGCGATTTTGTATGTATTATCTATCTTTGCATTGTGCATTTGTACCCTCTTTATCAGATTTCCGGAAGAAATCTATTTATTTCCCATTATTGTTAGTTACGTGTCGCGGGATAGTTCATTTCAAAATATTGAATAATATATTTAGAATACGGAATTATGCTCAAAGAATGAATTGTTGAGTTTATTATAATCCACATAATTTCAAAGGTGCATTATATTAGTTTTGGTTGTGCAGTTACATTGTTTGACTAACGGTGCTTTTTTAGTAATACAGTAAACATTAAGTGATTAGTACGTACCTTTGTTTGGAAAACTTTGTACCTTTGTAGCTATGAGTGATAGCGAAAGTGAATTTTCTTTGACTGTATTTTCGGATGAAGAAGAATCTTGTTCTGAGTTCGAGGATCATATTGAGGCACCTGATTCATCAGACAGTGATTTTAGTGATCTTCGTGCCTACCGAAATGATGGTGTCAAAAAATGGTCAAATAAATTACTCAACAAAACCTAATGAAAACAGTTCCGGAAGAGCCTAAAGGAAAAATATTATAAAATTGGTGCCAGGATTGACACGTTATTCTTGTTCTAGAATTACAGAAGTCAAACTTTCCAGCTTTGTATTATTTCCACCTCCAAATCCTTTGATAGGTACTATTTTGACCTTCACCAACCTTGAGGGTAGACGCATATATGGTGAAGAATGGACTGATGTCGATAGCACCGAACTATTTGCATTCATTGGAGTACTTTTATTGGCCGGCAATGAAAGTTTACGGAACTCTGAAAAAGGAAGACCAATATTTGCTGCAACCATGTCATTGAAGATTTTCCAGAAAATATCAAGAGTTATAAAGTTCGACAACAGGGAAAATCGAAGTGAATGAGGACTGTAAGATAATTTATTCTTACGAGGTTAATGAATATAGTATACCTCGTTATAAGTTCTTTGCAAATGCCAATGACTCGTATTCTGCAGGTGGAATTGGAATTTTTATACGAGATTTGTATGATTTGGATGAATGTGGCGTAAAGTGCTATAATTTGGTGAGTGCAGACATTATAAAAATCTCTATAAACGTAGGTAATGAAGATTATACTTTTGTTTGTGTGTACAGATTTAATTCACAGCCATTTCATGTGTTTCTAGACGAATTTCAAACTTTTTTATGTGATGAAAAATCAATTAACCTTGTTGTTTTAGACGATTTCAATCTGGATTTGCTAAACGCTATTCCTGTGTTAGATTTATATCTTGCGCTTATGTCAGAGCATGGTTGAACCTCTTAAGTGAATGATATTACTAGACCAATTGCATGTAGTTGCATTGACCATGTATTAGCTCGTTTTTTAAGGATTAGTCTTAAAATTTACATTGGTATCAACCTCGATGTTTAAATATTTGATCATTGTATGACTGATGTAGTTTTTAACGGCTTCTTGAAAAAGAAAAAAAGCATAATTTTCCAAGAAAGCTGAACTACGAGCTGCTGAATAATTTACTGCGTTTCGACAATTGGGAAGAGGTGAAAACTCAAGAGAATATATCTACGGCTGCCTTGGATTAGCAGGTTATTTCTTAGGAAAATTAGGGAAAGACACAAATTATGGAAAAAGTGCCTTAAACATCCACAGAATGCTAGCCTAAAGAGTCGCTATAACCGTATGAGTCGAATCATAAATAATGAAGTAGGAAAATGCTGCGATGATTACTATCATAATCAGATAAGGACTGCGCTAGGGAACTTTAAACAAGAATGGAAAGTGATCAATAACATTATGAATCGAAGTGTAACCAAGCAAAATAATTCTTTTGTCTTAAAAAATGGAAATATTAATGTTTCAGAACTCACAGAAATAGCAAATGAATTTAAAAATACTTTGCTTCAATTGGGCAACAATCTTTTCAAACAAATTATCTTAACATTTGCAATTATTGTTATCCTGAACCCAGGTTAACAGATAATAGTTTTGAAAGGGATAGCTTCTTTTTCGAACCAATTTTTTTGGTTGAGATTTTGAAGACCATTCACTCCTTAAATAGCTCCAACTCCTGTGGTATTGTAGATATTTTGGAGTATATTTTCAATTTAAGTATCCTGTCCGGATGTTTTCCTGAAGTTTTAAAATGTGCTATTGTTATTCCTTTTTTTAAAAAAGGAAGCAAGCATGAAAAAAGGAACTATAGACCAATTTCACTGTTGTCTTTAACAGTAAAGTTTTTGGAAAATACGTAAAGAAAATAGTATTAGAGTATCTGGACAAAATAAAATTCCTCAGTCCAATGCAATTTGGGTTTAGAGCCCTTTTAGATTTTTGCTCCATTATACAGAAAGGTTTGGATGAAAAAAGATCTTATGCTGGACTTTTTGTTGATATAACAAAAGCGTTTGACATGGTTGACCATAATATTATTCTAAACAAGCTATATAATATAGGTTTTCGTGGTTCAATACATAGTTGGTTAATGTCCTATCTAAAAGACAGAAAACAAAAAGTGAAAATCGAATCTAGCGTAAGTAACTTATGGTTGTCATCCTTGGTGTCCCTCATTGCTCAGTCCTTCGACCTATATTATTTCTTATATATGTCAACTCCTTTTTAACCCAGCAATTTGTAGGAAAAGTCAGGGTTTTTGCAGATGACCTTGAGATCGCATATGATTCCGCCAATCCCTTAAATTTAGTGTCTGATATAAACCATGATGTTGAATTGCTAAGACTTTGACGGAGCATAAGCTAATAGTAAACGATAAGACAAAACTTATTTTTTTCAGTCTTACCACGTACCAGTATCCACATATTGAAGTCGTATTCCATGCTTCTAAATGTGCAAGGTTTAACATGTTTCACTTTCCATCTTCTGTCCAATGCTCTAAAATGTCTTTCGACGTGAATATTCCCTGACAGGACAGTTGCTTTAATATTGAAAATGTAAGCCATTTTAAATTCCTTGGTGTTATTATTGACCGAAATTTAGGTTCGTCTACTCATATTTTAAGTTTAAAGCAATATCTGCTATCTAACATTCGCTCATTCTACCGTCTAAAGAAGTTTTGTCCTTTTAATACTCTAAAAACAATTTATTATGGGATATTTCATTCAAAATTGCAATACGGTATAGGATGTTGGGGAAGTGGTTACCTGAATAAAATTCAGCCGTTGATTGTTCTACAGAAGTGTGTCATACGGAAGATCTGAGGTTCCTCTTGTCTGGCCATGGAATTATTTAGATACATGCAAATACTACCAGTTAGACATATGTTCTATTTTAAGGTCTTAAAATTTTTTTCTTCCGAGGTGGTCCAATTTCTGACGCTTACAACTTGAGGTGCCATCAACAATCTCTTGTCGCTATTCCTGCTGTTCGTACCACCTGCTACAGAAATTCATATTCTATTCTATCCTGCAAATTATTCAATAGTCTCCCTATAAATACAAGATTCGTAGGTAATTTGCGTACTTTCATGAAAAGAGTCAAACAATGGCTTTTTAGCTACAATCAGAACGAAATCGAAATTTTGCTACATTACATTGAGTAATAGCTTATAATTTACTTTTAATAAATTTTCCTTATGAAATGTTTTTCTTTTTGCATCTAAAATAAAATGGTTCTTATTTTTTCTTATACAATAAATTAGATGTATATATATATTTTTTTTTCTCTCTTTTTTTATTTTGAATTGTTCACCCCACCCTTAATAGTTTAATATAAAGTGACATTTTCCTCTACTTATCTTATTTTCTAAAAAAAACGTCACTAACTATTCTAGTATTTTAGGCTGCAACATATTTTATTTAGATAAAAAAAAAAAAATAAAAATAAAAATAAAATAATACGTGAGTTGTGGAATCAGTGGGTTGACATATTGCCAAAATTTTACAATCCATCCAAAAATGTGACAATATGGTAGCTAAGCAGTTAGTAGCTTTTAGAGGAAGATGTCTCTTCTGGTAGTACATGCCATCAAAGCTAGCGAAATATGGAATCATGTTTTGGGTACTTAATGACTCTGCAATGATCTATGTTTGTAATATCATATTCAACCTTATACTGGCAACGAAATCGGAAGTACTCCGGAAAAAAATCAAGGTATGCGTGTAGTTCTTGATTTGATTGTAGGGCTAAAATGGCACAATGTCACAAAAATTACTGGAAAAACAAATTACACTAGTAGGAACGTTACGCAAAAACAAGCCCGAATTACCACCAAAAATAGTATATATAAAAGGAAGACCTATACGAGTATATTCATCTAATTTTGCATTTACCGAGAATCTTATTTTACATTAAGAAAAAAAAACCTTTAAATTTATTATGTACTTTACATCATGACTCAAAAGTAAGTGATAGCTCGGATAAAAAGCCAGAGATGTAAAGGTGTAGACACATTAGACAAAGCAGTTAGAGGCTACACTTCCATAAGGATGACAAAACGGTAGCCTCAAGTAGTGCTCAGTAATATGGTCGATAAATTAGCTAATAACACATAGAAAGGCAGCTGCCTTTCAAAGCGGCGCTACTTTTTGGAAGGTCTTGGTATGCAGCTTTTTACTCCATTAAAAAAGCGACAAACATTACCTCGAGCACATTTTTCACTTAAAATTGCCAAAAAAATTCAAAGTGATTTTCAAACCGATACAAAATCATCCTCATCATCTCAATCGCGAAATAGTTCTGGAAGAAGAACAACCAGAAGAAATCGATGTCAATTAAACCAAAAAACAGATAATACGAGTAAAACGGGAATAATTTGCGACATTTGTAGTAAGTTTATATGTAAACAGCATTCTGAAATCATTACTTTGTGTACGAATTGTAATAACTGACTGCATTTTTCTCTTTTTATTTTTGAATTAAGTTTAGTTAAAGTTATTATGAAAAACATGAAGTTGAAATACCTTAATTTTTATTTAAATAACTTTGTTTTTTTTTTCTTTTTTAATACTAATATTATTAAATAATAAACAACAAGCAAATATCTGAAATAAAGCCTGAAAATAGAGTACTGGACCAAATTTGACACGAAGCCGTTTTTCGTCAGTAAATTTTAGGACAGTAGGAAGGATAAATTAATTCCTTTTTAGAATTGTAAAATGGAAAAGGCGTCCCAAAAGAAAGTTTGTATAATATTTGATTCACTCATTGTCTATTGATTGCCCGGCTTTTAAGGAAACAGCCGCTAGCTTTTCTTGGAACCGGACCATAAGATGTGTGAGTTCGGGATTAATAAAAATAATTATACGGCGACGACTGCGAGTGGTCTGTATTACATAAATGGTGTGCTAAGTATTCCCCTCATCAGAAAATGAGCTAATAAGTTCAAAAAAACCCGGTTTAACAGCGGATAAATGTAAGTCTGGGTGTCCAATGTCATTACTGTAGAGAATGTACATGAGATCATAAATTTAGTCCTGAGCAGAAAAGAATTTCAATTCTTTTAGAATGATTTTGTTTAAGTATTATTATTAACCAACTTAAATTGTGTATTTATTTAAAAAAAATAAAAAACCAAGCCATATATGCGTTATTTATATGAGTTAAGTTAAGGGTTACGAGAACGGCATAAGATTTGTGTTATATGTTTATTAAATTTGATTGCAGCTTATCTGCTGCACAGCCGGTTTTGTCAAAATTGATATGCTTGTTTTGCGTATATTCTAAATATATGCTGTTTTTGAAGTCATGAAGGCAGGAAAGTCATTCTGACGGAATTAAAGGATCCATGCATTTACTAAGCATAAATCAATCATGCGCAAAAATATTTTCTTTTAGTACGTTGGATCCAGCAAAATCAACGTAATCCATATGTTTTTTATAAACCTCAACAGCTAGAGGGCCAGGAATATCTCTGTACAGTTTTTCTTTTCGCTGTTTGGTGAGGATTGACTTGCTTTCTACACAAAGTGACAGCATGTTTAATATCTGGTTGACTTATTTAACCATTGTAGATGTAAGCCTCGTCACTTAGTTTCTACTAATTCCTAAATCAGGTGCATTTTCGAAGAAGGTGTTACTCTGATCTCCAGCAAAAACTACACTTAGAACTTGGTTTTTCTAACCCCATTTGTATGGCTTGCCTTGATTAGTATAATTTACTCACACACCGCAAGAAGGTCTTCTTTTGTAAAAGAACTGAAGAATCCGTTGGGCCCCCTCCTATAAATGAAGTTATCTTATAAAAAGTTGAGTCAGAGCAAAGTACTCGTCTTATCGTGAAGGTTTTCAGGTGACGCCACTGAAAGTCTCTACAATTTGACCAGTACTCTACAATCAAGTTCTGGGTGCTGTGACCCTAAGATCAGCAAGAGGATCTAGATCGCCTTCGTCCCATACCAAGGGTGAAACTTGTGCCTACAACACAAGTTCGGCTTTGGTATTATACTATTAATGTAGGTTCCTAGCTTCCATGGATGTTAGGGCATCCCATAAAATAAAGTCCTCTAGACAGGTGTTCACGTTAAGCCTACGAGACGTTCTGTACAATCCGTTACGTTGTAATCATGTCAAAAATATTAAACTGGTCAACAGATTTTCTCCAATAATGCCGCGAAGATGGCAGTTAAGCACAAAACGTGTAAATCACTATGTCAAAAAAACTGCTTCATTTTGGTTGTTGTTATGTTTTCTGGCTTAGTTGTGAAGTTGTGTTGTTTTGAAGAACTTTTAAATTTGACTGATCGATGACAAATTGAATTAACTCCTCCATAAAAAAAAGACGAAAAATAACCTCTTGTGCTTTCAACTCAATCACCGATTCTGCCAATTTAGTAGCACCCGGCAATTCAGAATTGAAATTTCACACCAGAGTCTTTTACGTCACCTTCATCACCTTTAGATCCATCTCCAGGGATACAGTTTTGATTTTTAATTAGTCCATAAAAGTGTACAACATCCGTCTCTAAAAAAAATTTAAATTAAATCATTCGAATTACTATAGAGAAAATGAGAAATAAATTTTCCAAAACGAAACTACTAATGCATACGAAGGCGTATATGACTCTGCGAAGAAAATCACTTGTAACGGTAAATTAATACTATCTTTGTATTTAAAGTTTATTTATAATATTTTAAACAATGTATTTTTTCTCAAAATAACTTTTTTGTTAACTATACTTGCCAAATACTTATAGCAAATGGCACTTAAAATCGGAACTTATTTTTCACTTTTATTTTTAATGCGCGCTTATATTGACATCACTATAAATTTATATCATGAACTATAATTATCAGTCAGAAACAAAAAGTACCGTTTTTTGTATGAAAAGATACACAGTAATGGAAGAGTATAATTTCAGATCATTTCAAAAAGGATTTCTTGAAAAAATATGGAAAAATACAAAGCCATGTTTGCCTTCCTATGCAGTAGGGGGTTAAATATATAAATGAACATTTATCAGTATTTTGTTATCAGATAAGGCACATTTTCACTTGAACAGATAAATAAACAGAACCGTTTTTGTTGGAATGCAACAAATCCGAAGCGGAAGCATCCAAATCTCCACATTCACCTAATGTTACCATTTGGGATATGTGTTCATTGAAATTTTTCCCCAAAAATTAACATCCAAAACAGGAGACATAAATTGGTTTCCCCGCAGCGCCGATTTCACACCTATGGAAATTTTTTAAAGAATACTATATCTTAAATCAAAAGTGTGTACCAACCAACCCTTGTCTTTGGTTCAGTTAAAAGAGAACGGCAAAGATTACGTGACTAAGAAATCTTTCTATTCAATCAGAAAAATGACGTAAATGATTACATTCAGATGACTATATTTTTACATAATAATTAACAAAGATTTTTCCAATAAACGACTCCCATATATTTAGATCACCACACTTAAATCAAAATTTCTTTCACTGTTTTCTTGATGTACAAACTTGTGTACGAAGTGGACATTTCAAAAGTTTATTTGTTGTCCTTCTTCGAAATCTGGTCTGAATATTTCAAATGCTTGAATTGAAGTTGCTTTTCATAAATGTCTCACATCAAGCTACCATACAGCATACGAGTAAGAAGCTTTTGTTGTTTTTTTTTACGGAGATTGCCTTATATATATATATCTGCTAACTATTCCTGTTGCTTTCTTAGATTCAAAAAATTACAAGTATTGTTCTATTATTAGTTTGATTGTCTTTTTTTTATATTTTTTAAGCAATCGTTGTCAGGAAATATTCTCTGGGTAATAAAGTGTAATGATCTTAAAACTAAAGCTTTGAAAATCTCTGTCGAAAACAAAGCTATAACTCGAAGTGTCATAAAATCTTTACTGAAGCAAAAGTAAACGATTTGGAATGATCCACACATGTATTCCGTTCCACCAAATTGCAGACCAAGTTGAGCTTCGAAACTCTTCAATCCTTTCATGACATTCTCAAATCTCTAAAAAGAGAAAAAAAAAAAAAAAAAAACGTTAACTCCATGTTCTTTGTTTGGTATGTGCAATGTTAATTTTAGCTTCATAAAACCAAGGACGAAATGCAAAATTCGCGAAGCATAAACCAACTCGCTCTATGGCTCATTAACTCAATGACCTTAGGACGATTCGAAAACATTTCCCACGAACCTCGAAATGCAAGTGGCACCATCGTCATGAAGTTATAAAATAGCATTGCCTGGATAATTTCTTGCTCAGTCGCCTCCTAACCGTGGATATATATTCCTCGGCTTTGTTGTCCTTCCCTCACTGCTCTTTTGGTTGCGATGCTTTTAGATTTCTCACCATTAACATAATTATTATGATGCATATGGATAAGGACATTTAGCTACGAGAAAGCCATAAATTAAGTCTCAGCGCAAGGATACCAACAAAATTGCAGTTCCCATTCAATTCCTTTTGTAGAAAAAAAAAACCGAGTCATTCAACTGAAAGCATTTTTATACAAGCCATAAATGTTTACAAAACACCTAAACATGGAGTAACGGAAACGACGATAAGATATATCTAAGAATCAGTTTATTACTGATATAAATATCTAAATTGAAGACAAATTACTGTAATAATCATTTTGAAGGTCTTTTAGATTTTACTGAGCTTTAAGCAAGAACGAGACTCGACCTAATAAATTGCGATATTCACCCTTGAAGGCGGAGCTGCAGCTGAATCTGAGGGTAATGCCACAGCAGTTAAAGATGCAATTCCAATTCCATTTAATTACAATTTTGCTTTATTCTTATAACCGTATCTTCACAAGGATAGTGATAATAACTGAGTTATTTTGCCTCAGGATATTTCCACATGCATTAATTAAAGATTATTACAGTGGGAGATGGCGTGTATGGTGCATTCTGTAAAAAGCAACTACGCTGGCAAAAACAAAGTTGAATCTAAAAGTAAACAAACACACACAAAATGCATCTTGTTGACAATCCTCCAGGGAGAGGCGGAGGTACAGTCATAAGCGGAAAAATTCCGTAATTTCAAGCGAATACGCGATGAGCTCTGCTTGTATGTATGGATTTGTGACATGTAATTTTATAATGAAATTCCAATTTCACATATCTGCATATACTAGTATGTATAGGTTTTTTTCATTTCAACATTTCGACGCTGCCGCTTGGCTTGTTGTAAACAAATTTGCATTTCTTCGTATTTCATAGCACGGGTGTATGCTTGTGTACTACCCTGTCCCTTGATAACATGTGGTGCATATTAGCTGGATGCGTTTTTAAAGTAACCCATTATCAATGTTTCTGTTGAGCTTAAGGTATATAAGACCGACAAGTAATATGTCTAAGGTTTGAGTCCATATACATGCACATGCCTATAGTACAGAACAGAGTGACGAGGGTTGGAAGAAACTCATTAGTGTCGTTCATTAACTTATGTTCATTAAATTATGTACAAAGTGTATTCGCTTTAGTAAAGCATCCTTTTTGCCTCTTATTACGCAGCAGTTCAGGTTGTCAAGGATTTTTTTGAGATTCGCAATTGGATAATTTTTTATTACAGTTTTTTAGACTTTTTTCTTCAAATCTATATCGTTGGGATGGATCTTTACTTAAGTTTAAAGTTGTTTTTGTGTTCTCAAGGAGAAACACCTGAATGCATTTTATTCGAAGCAAAATTAATCCTTAACCAATCGTTTGTCTACAGCAAGTCATAATAATTAACTTAACGTGAATGATTTTTTTTAAGTAAGAGAGATTTACGGACGAAAATTTTTCCTCTTTGATAAAGCCTAGCCCGAGGAGGTCAATAATCCATTATTGTCAATAAAGAGTTCGAAAAAGGAGTATGTTACCTGGCTTACGTGCCTGTCTTTATTAAATAAAAATCTCGAATCACTTATAAACATTATTAAAAATATTTTTATGAAAATAAGATTTTTGATATACATATTCGTACAAGCAAAGTAATTTTTGATGATTGAAATTTCAAGAGCTGTCTCTAAAATTTGCTCAATACAGAACCAAATTATAAAGCAATTTAGGTTTGCAAACTGGGTTGTACATACGAGAGCTGTTTGATGAGTACCCGGATTGGAAGATAGGTGGAGCTACTGAACCCTTTCAAAACATCGTGTTATTGTTGTATGCGACCATGAAAATAGAGCAGTATCGCTCTGTGATCCGATCCGATTTGAGTGGCAAAACTTGCTAGGAAATCAAGCCTATTCACGATGGTGTGTATGGAATCAATTCAACTTCCCGTAAAACCATTTACCATTGCTTCGCAGAGTTTTGCCGCACGTCTGTTTTTGATGCACAGCGCCCAGATGGCCCAAAAACAGTTACCACAGAAGAAACCGTGGACAAAATCCATGATTGGATTTTGTGAAAGTTCGCGAGTTGACTGAGATAGCAGGCATCTGAACTGATACAGGCATGAGAAAGTTGCCACTGTTATTTTGGGACACTCGAGATGTAGTCCAAGTTGACTATTTGGAGAAGGAAAAAACCATCACAGGAGCATATTACGTCGATTTATTGGGTTCACTGTCGATTTGGCGAAAAAAAAAGTGCTCTTCCACCACGATAACGCACCGACTCACACCTCCGTAGTAGCCACACCCAAATTGGTCGAATTGCACTACAATTTGCTCTCCCATCCCCTATATTCTCCGGATTTGGCTCTCGGCGACTTTTTTTTTTTTTGTTCGCAAGCCTTAAAAGATCGCTCGCCGGAAAGAAGTACGGGTCGAACGAGGAAGTCGTGGCCGCTGCCGTGGAGTGTTTTGCAGGCCAAAAAAAGCCGTACTATACGGAGGGGTAAAAAAAGTTTCAGCACTGCTGGGAAATGTGTATCGTGTTGAAAGGGGATTATATTGAAAAATTAATTGTTAAAACCTAAAAAAGTTTCGTTGTCATTTCTAATCTAGGTATTAATAAAACAGCACAAGTAAGATACATTGAGTGGGCTTCATTTCTTTGGACCATGATTTACTCCTCTCGGACAGTGAATGGTAATAGCTGCAGGCTTATCAATATTGAGTGGCTAACATTCTACTTTAGTTCGCTATCTATTTACAAACATATGCACTACTATGGTGTTGTGTGGTGACCAGTGATGTTTCTGTGGGTTTCATGGCTATAACAAATGTTATGCGGATATCTTTTGCAAAGGCAATTTTTCATTGAAAGCCTTTGCAAGACCAGTTTCTAGTTGGCGTATTGCTAATTTCCCACTATTCACCTATAGAACCCATATATACCTATCTGTTAAGCAATGGCTCAATGACGTGCTCTAATCGTTTTTTCAAAATTGATTTTGCAGTCTGTTGATAAACAAGGTATTTAAGTATGCGAATTTTCAAAATAACAAAGCTGTCAGCTCCTTGGACAAGGGCAATCTATTTGCTGCACACTTTCAGATTGAGCTTTGTTCAAGTCTACACTTAAGTGTATCCGAAACAAATCCGCTGGTCCATATTGTGTATCTCCCCTTCTTCTGTAAAGGTGTTCTTCCATGCTGTCAAAACCACTGCTTAAGCTTTTTTATCAATCCTACTCTTTAGAACGCTTTCCGAATAAATGGAAAACACAATTTGTCTAGTCCGTCTCTAAAAATGGCGAATCTTCTCTCTCCTCCGATAGACTTACTTACTTAGATCCATAGCAAAGTCATGAAAACGCTGATAGACCGTTAGCCCAAGAAATATCTTGAAACATGAAAACATCTCAATGACTGGCAGTATGGTTTACGAAGCAACAGTTCCACTGGTGATTTGATGGCATGTCTCACCAACAAGTGGAACCGAAATATACATCAATCTGGCGAAATCAAGATAGTTTCACTTGATATTTCTAAGGCATTTGACAGAGTTTGGCATTAGGCGCTTTTGTCTAAAATAAGTGCATTTGGGATCGATGACTCCTTCTTCAATAGGTTCGATTTTACCTTTCAAAACGACATATTCTCAAGTTGTCTTGGGTGATTTCTGGTCTGATATTCACAAAATAAGTGCTCGTGTACCCTAACCCTAACATCGGTCTCGCTATGAATGCTCATCAGTATACCCTTAAGCCCGACGTACTCCAAAATATCGTGATTCGCTTATGGAATGCCCTGCCGAGCTATTTATGTATTTTGTGATCTTTAAGTACTGTTGCTACTACACGAGTGCGAAAGTGGATTCGTCCCACATAAGATTCGACGCACTCAAGTGTAAGCGGAGGCAAAGCACAATCTGGAAGTGTTGAGCTGGCCGCAAAGTATGAAGCAAGCAGATTAGCCTTGTCTAAAGAGCTGACATCTGGAATGCCATTGTAAATGACGTTGGGATGGAGGATGAGGCAGTATTTCTGATTTACTACTTTTGGGACATTGTAGTATTATTTTGCCTTAGCTTTTGGTGGTATTGAAATTGTACATGCTTAAAAAATACGTTTTACTCTGTTGGGTTGCCTTTTCTTTTGGTTTGATGCTCTTCATCCGATGAGGTATAAAGGATCTCATTCAAAAGGGAATAGTGTCTGTGATCATATAATCCCTCGGCATCCAAATCATTGTCGAGGTCAGTTAAAATTCCTAAAGAAGCTGGTAAGTCCGCTCCAACTGACTTTCTCGTATTGCCATACGGTTCTTTTAGAAAACTTTTTTCTAACTGCAGAAATTAGCTGATATTACCCAATGGTCCAACGAGCCTAGAGCACATTAACCTTGTATTTGTCATGGTTAGAAGTTACTACCCTAAATTCCTGAATCATTATTAAAAAATCTAAACACAAGCATCGACGTTGCTAAACAAGGCTGCAAATTGAAAATTCTCAACTTGTTTCTCCGAGTTAAAAATTCGGTGCAATATATTGATTGATTGATGGCTTATGTGGGCAGTAGCACCATTCTGTTGAAACCAGAGATCGTCCAAACTTAATTCATTCAATTTAGGAAAAAAATAGCTGGTCAACATGTTGCGGTAAGGTCCTTCATTCACTGTAACTGTCTTTTCAGCCTCATCTTCGAAAAAGTACATTGGCTTTTTGTGAAATTCAATTTTGTTTATTTACGTACCCATTCATCCAAGACTGGAGTTCATCGGAAAAAAGCGAATTCAATAACAAATTGTTCCAGTAAAAAAATCGTCGACGTCGTAAATGGTTCAAATGCCTCAATTGTTCTGTAGGCGTACAATTGAAGATATACTTTTTAAATTCGCCGTAAGGCGCCATAAGTGCGGCACAATTATCGCTCAATTGTCTATAGATCGCCCATTTTCGTAATTAGATTGAATAACATAAATATGTTGCTGCGTGGTAACCGACTCCATGACTAAAATTCCAAAAGACTGCATGACATCTGTCAAAATGGTCAATCACACTAAATTCAGTAAATGACAGCCAACATCCACACCATCTGTTGACTCAAGTCAAATTTCTTAGACGATATTGTAAGGCTGTATGAAACTTCCATTACAATGTTAGAAAAATACCCAATCTTTGATAAAGAGCTCAATTCCTGTCATTGTAATTCCCCTCATTATATACCAGATCATATGAACATGAAATGAAAAAAGAAAGAAACAAAATAAAAACCAATAAATCCACGGAAAATAAAATAACGTTCTTTAAATGGTAAAAAGCAATTTTTTAGAATACAAAATTTAATAATTTTATTGAAGTGCTTCCCTTTTATACAATGGATTGTAGGACTTAAATGCTTGAATAGCAAAATTCCCCACAAAAATTAACCAAACAAGGGGATTCGATTTGACAAATTGAATTCATGTAATTTTATTTGCAAAAAAAGATGACTTCATCAGTAAATGATATTAAATCCGCTTCCTAAAAGTCTAACAAAATAATTGTCTACTTACATCAGCAACGAGTGTACAAAAACACCAGTGTTGTCATGGAAAATGGAAATGCGACTTAATACGAAAAAGGATCACTGCTGCTAGAAAAATAAAAATCCAAAAGAAAAGGGCAAAACAAAAGAAAAAAATAGGACCAATGAACTCAACATACAAATCAAAAGGATAACGCGGGCTTTTGACATTTTTTTATGATTCTATTCATATTCGTATACAACGGCCCAGAAAAAATAAATAAATACATTTTTCTTGATACTATTTCAGAAACAGGGATTACAAGTGTAAATGACAATTCAGCTCTCCTTTTATTTAAATATAGCAATGGTGGTACAATATGGAACAACATAAGAGATGGAATCTGGTCGGTCTACAATATCAGGAGTCACGTTTTGCCTATTATTTTAGAATTCCAGGATTTTTTTTTGCCCTTGTCATTTCCTTCCTTCCATGGAGCAATTTTGATAATGAGAAAAATTAAAAACCTTTTTGCGTTCGTGCGTTTTCTAAATTAATATCCTTTTTTTATATAAGTATAGTATACGCATCGAATTGGTCTTACTTTAAGGGTTTTGTACCTATACATACATAAAAAAACAAAAAGCTTTGTTAACTCATATGCTTGTGCTGCCATGCCAATTTTTTATTGTCTGTCAAGGAATATCAAAATAGGACTAAAGAAATAGAAAGACCATACCATTTCGCGTCGCATTAAAAATCGTGTCTTGAATGTTTACAGGTTATGATGACTAGGTCAACAAGAGTTTGGCAAAGAATTTCATAACCGAATTATATGGCTTAGGAAAGAACAATGATATTTCAGAACTCGTCCAATTGTGGGCTAATCTAGCTTGCGGTGGGTATTATATGATAGTTGAAAGTTTTAATTAATGGAAGACTACCGGCAATTCTGATGAAGCACTAGGGTTATATATAACTATGGAGCAAAGTAAAGCATGATATATTAAAAGAGTGGAGGATGGTGGCATGCGCAGAGAGGTTTTAGGGTAAAACATTTTTTACGTGTACATTGCAGATTTTTTGTAGAACACACTGATAAAACTATAAAGAACTGAAAATTTTTTTGGGTTTTCACAATGGAAATCCCATTCATGAGTAATGGCTGGGTGCTTAAATTTTACATAAACTGTAGCACTAAATTCATTTCACGTCCTGCTGCCAAATTCTGCCGAATGCATTTGAAATATCAAATACTTGCTTTCGCCTAATTGGTGTAGATTTTGGTTCCACTTTTCAGTAAAATTCGCCATTAAACCAGTAGTGGACCTGTTACTTCTGAAACCGAACTGCTGATAATTAAGAAACTTTTGTAACTTAATATATTTTATAGGTTGACGACTGATCGACATTTCCAAGATTTCCTTTGAAAGTTGAGGACTGAAGTGCAATGGAGCCGAGGGAAAAGAAAAAAAAAAAAACGTCCGTCTTATAACGAGAACCGGGATAAGTGCTGAGTCCCAAAGAAAAGGAATAATTAAAAGCTTCGAATAACAGCCCATCAAAAGGAGGGAATATATTAACATACTATCTGGATCAATGATTATATATAATCATATTTTTAAATACTCTTACAACTACACGAAAATGGGTTCATCCTATAGTGGATTTGACGCGGTCTTATATAGACGCAGATAGAACATAATGTGGATGTTTTGAATTATCAGAGAATGGTGCAGCAGAGGATAGCCTTCTTTATAAAGCTGGGGATGAGACTGAGTTTCCAATGAAGAAAATATCATATAATTTAGGGCAACAACAGCACTATGGTATATTGGTTTTTACACGAAAAGCAGAGGTGAATTTTGACTAATTCGAACGCATACAGCAAAAATTGATTTGGCTTATGACAACTACCTAAAAATAGCTGTCGCCGTTTGTGTATTATATTTCAGTTGGAAAAAGTTGTGGAGAAGACATTTTTAATATGCTTATTTAATTTTCAGCATTTATTTTTGTCAGACTTTTTCAAAAAAAGACTATCAATATAGCTTTCAAGTCACCAATTTGTTTACTTTATTTCCAATTGAATAGAATAGCATAAGGGATCTGTCTTGTTAATATGTGTACATAAAGAGATATCAGATATCTAGATTTTATTGCATCTGTTATATGTGTTTTCCAACCTTAAGCGATACCATCGTCGAGGTGCCCTTTTCTTCCGCAGTACTATTTCAGCCTTACTATAATTTTCTCCTGGTCTCTATTTGGGATTAAACATCCTAAAAAGGTACTAGGTCTATGGCGTAGGATCTATTTTTTTTACTGAAATACGACATAAGAATTTAATATTTTCAATGAAAATTTCTTAAAAAGTTAAGTTCAGAGACTCCCTTTTTATTCTAACATGTATCGAATAACTTGAGCTTGAAATTCCCTCCTATTACATCGCTGATAATAGGCAGTTTTTCCTATTTTAAATATTCCTACTATCTTATAACTTACCTCCAATTCACCCATCTCCATAAGTGCATCTATCAGCAGTACCATGACATTGTGCAGACCAATCTAATGAACGAAATTTTTAATCAATTCGTCAATTTCAAAAGAAAATCCTCCCTCTATCTCTTTCGAAAATAACATATATCATCTACCGATTCACATACTATTTTACAAATTTTTTGGACAATAATGTGCCGATAACTCCTTCACACCGGGCCCCTTTTATTTAAGTTACATCCCCGATTTCTCAGTTGGCCCCTCTCTCTATCTCTCTCAATTGTTTGATCCTACTTGTTTAGTGTTTTTACCCGGCTTAGATGGTCTCTCCCCAAATTTTTCTCAAAAAATGTGCCTCAAATCTTTGTCTTCTAATTTCCTTCGTCTTTCGCCTATCACTCACACAAGTCAAATTTCAGCTTGGAAGACTTGGTGGAATTCATTTCAGTTGCCTTTTCAGTTCTTTAAAATTGAAATAAAATCGATGTTATTGCTACAGATTTAGCTAAATGTCTTTAATTAAACATCTCATCACTTGATCTTTTTAAAATTGTCTTCCCTAGGCTTTGATCCTGATTATTGAAATGGATATATTCTGATCTGCAAAACCATGTTTTAGGTCAGCCCTCCAGACTCTTTGACTGGCTACTTCAGGGGTCACACAAGGCAGCCATCTAGGTCCCTTTCTTTTCTTTTCGCGACGCCGGCGACACCAAATTCTCCAAAACTATTTCTTCACCCCAAAACTCGATTGTCCTACAAGAAGACATTGAAAAGATCTTTGTCACGTAAGTCCAATCAATCTCATCCTCGACTGTATCTTCTCTATTTTTTATGGGTGACCGTGACTCAAGGAATAGTGTATTTGTTTTAAATCGGACGGAATTCGAAGGAAGGATACTTCTTATTACTAATAATCCAAGCCTATAAGCAGTTGAGACAGTTCCGAAGGGCATTTATCAAAGTAGAAAAAGAAATTCTAGATAAATAAACATACTCGTGCGTAATCTGAAAAGCTTCAGATACTGCTAATGGATGCTTCGTTCGCGTACTTCCTTAATACATGTTAAGCATATAGTATTGTAGTTAGGTGTAATGGTTTTCTTACTTTTATTTTGAGAATGGGTTGTAGTAACCGTATCTGTTTTGATGGTAGAGATTCTTGCTATCACCAATAAACCAAGCATCCTGGAAAGAGGCTAGTTGATAAATTGAAACCGAATATATCTCACATAGTCATTAAACATCCATCTCATGTATTCAAGGTGAGCAGATTGCGATCACCTAAGACTGATAGCTTTTAAAATTAGATTTGGTCATGACCATCTTGCAGTATCAATATTGGCCAATAATTTACTAAAATTATGAAAGTCATAAGATCCAGTTGACCTAGATATAAATGAGGATTCTCATCGCTGCATAATGTTTCAACTTTAAACTCCATTTTATATTTCCCTACTACAACCTTTGCATTCATTTTAAGTTTTAAGAGAAAATTTTCTAAAAACATGCAACTTTATTTAAAATGCTTTTCGGAACAACTTTTTTGGAGCAAAACTTCCATATGTACGAGTATACGAGTATATATAATGTTCAAGAAAAATTTACCGAAGTAACAAAACTTATAGAAAGAGAAAAAATTTATTTTTTTCATACCATACCATGGGGTATACCCCCCAAATCTCTGGAAAATCTTACTTTCCCAAGAGTGTCTCAAAAAGGTGTTAGGACTTAAATCCACTACTCTCAAAACGTTATTTTTTTCCAAATATATACTTGCTTACTGACGTTTTGTTGACGGTTTTCAATCTTTTTTTTTTTTATTTGCATATGTATAGTTGACAAGATACTTTCGACTGACTTTTCTTGTCTGACCTAAATACTTAAACGATTCAAATGCCTGCTATTGTAGTTTATATGCTCATGTCCTTTATGATCCCAGTCGTCGTTGGGGATAAATGGATATGCGTTATTGTCTAGGAATATCGTTGGGTTTTAGTGGGTGAATTGGGACACAAAAGAAGGAAATTGTACACCCAACCGTTGTCATTGGGTTTAAGGGCATGTACGAAACTAACACTGACAAAAATATTCAAAAAGATTTAACAACAGTTTTGTACTGATCCAAGCCATTAGATAGGTACTCGTACCAGAAATAGGTCTAAGGCCTATTGATTTCCTGGTTGATACTCGTATCCTTAAAAAAAAAAAATGAAAAATAAAACAGGGTTAAGGCTTGGTACTTTTAAGTAGTGACAAGATTGATTCTATTTTTATCCGTGTACAAATAACAAACACTCCAAAGGACGCAATCGGATTTAGAGCCTTTTCTAAAATTTCAGTTTTCCTACATAAAATGAGTAAGCCATTTATGGCCGGTGAATATTCTCTGGGCTACCCATACTTGAAATTTCAAGTACAGAGAAGAATGTTTAATCGATTTTATGAGATAAATTGAAGGGTTGAATATGATCAACCCTTGTCCATCGTTCGCAATAACTACTGCTGGTGTTATGAGGAAGAATACTAAATATGGGTGAAAGGACATTTTTATTGGGCTATGAATTATTGAAAGAATTGTTAGGGGAGATATTTTCGGTTTTGTTTAAGGATTTTACGACATGGTTAAAACTTGACCCAGTTTAGATATTGCTGGTTTTAAGTACAGGATTCAATCCACATTTCGTGGTTTTGGTACTCGCCAAAAAAATAAAAAAAAAAATAAAAAATCGTAAAGCTGTCTTTCCTCCTTACTTATAAGATAGATGTAGTGCCCCCATAAATCGACGGTTAAAAGCTTTATGGATTTAGTACACAAAGTATAAGGAAATATATTGAAATAATATTTTGAAATGTATTTTGGACATATGTTATCTGATGGAGAAAGGATGTTATATGATTTAGATGGGGTATTGTTAACTTATCGACTATTGGACGGGTGCATTTGCAAACACTATCTCTATCAGCTCTCAAAATCTGAAGTGTCTTTCATGTGAGCTTTGGACTTACATATAATAGAAACCATACTAAATCTATACGAAATTGAATAAGCCGACAATCTTATTTGATTTTATACGATTATGAATCAACAATAGACAACAATTGATTGATATACTTAAAATTCAAATAGTTGTCTACACTTGCAATAATATTAGATTTAAGTTGCCAAAATCTGTGTTTTGTTGAAATTTGAAATCTTAAGCGCCTTAAGGAGAGTAAGAAACGTTATCGAAAGTTTTTACCACCAGAATATTTATGAAGATATATCTATATATATATATATATATATATATATATATATATATACGTGTATATATACGCAATACGTGTAGATAAGATTTATATTTTAAAAATAAAAATCTTTTTATTACTATAAAAAGAGTTTGTCAGGAGACTTTATAGGTACACCCTCCAATCAGCATTCAGAAGGAAAAAAAAACATTCTTTTAATCATCCAACTTGGTTGCCCGCATTGTGGGTAAAGCAAAGCACACTTCTAGACTTCAGAATGCGAAGATTCAGCTTTTTACTCAATTTTATTTCTTTCCGAAAAGAGTACTCTTACCAATGAAATATTTCTTTTAATTGAAATTTTTTCTTTCATAAGAAGATGAGCTTTAAGTTCATTGATAATTCACCACATAAGCGCCTCGTATCGATAGTCTACTACGATCGGAATCTGGACATTCATATGTCCGCGGTGTCCTTATTACATTCGGGGAGTTGTGTGATTTACGAATAAAACATTTCGTTGCTCAGTAAAAGCTTAGTATTCTATAAGTAGTACAAAATCAAGCAGGTATACGAAACGAGCGCTTTGTTTATTCATGGCATGCCATACTTCGCAAGAAGTCCAACTTAAAATGGAAGTCCTTACAGAGGACGCAAGCAATCAAAACGAAAGTACAACGGTGAATTTCTTTCATATGCATTGAACATTAAGGTCTTCACTACGGAATCTAGGGCCACATTGTAGAAGAAATTGTGAAGGTCCGACAACATTTTTTTCCTTATTCAGTTAGTACCGAGAAAAAAGACAACTTGACATTTTCGGGCAGCCGAATTTCCGGAGTCATTGCATCAGAAAACTGTTCATAAGCTGAGGACGCTTCTATGTTAGGTCACCAAAACATGAGCATAAATTGTGCTACTCATGACAAAAATATCAAGGGAAAGTAAGCAGTGCGTCACCGAGTCATGACTTCAAGTAGCCAAGTCAAACCATTTGTAGGAGTCTAGTGAATTCCTTATTGACTCTTATGATAGGTTTTGTTCTGCCGTGGCTGTGTAGATCCTATCCGGTAGTAAGCCACTTGTTTTCCGAGAGCTCAATTATCATATAGAATAGCCGATAGTGCCTTAGAGTTACAATATTTTTACGTAAAATGTTTAATCCAAAGATGTACGAGTATGCTATCCAGGATAACAATATAAACATAGTTTCGTTAAAGAAAAAAGAAATATTTTAAGAGTACACTAATACCTAGAGTGCGTGCTAACTATAATAACAACAAAACAGCAGACCAATAAGCTTCCTGCTTCTCACGAAGACAATTATTTTGAAAGAGTTTATTGGAAGCTTTTACTTGCGCATTAATTGTCGTTTGCCAGACTAAGCATGATGAAGGACTATAAAACTACAATGCACTGTCTAAGTATTGAATGAGTTGATGTTGGAACTTTTAAGAGCACTAACGCCTCCACCCTCGCTATTACGTATTAACTTCGCTATTACGTATTATCCTCGCTATTACGTAGTGTTATATTTCCAAAGGAGAATACAGTTTTGATTAATATACTTAACGTGTACTCCCTCTTGTAGGCCATAAATTTAACTCTTCAAACCAGATTTCGAAGCAGACAACAAGATCTTCTAAGTTGTTGCTCAGACCGAGGATGTATTTGCAAAACAATTTTGAGCATATGAAACTCAAATAAACTTTCTATGTTCTTCAGCAAGGACCTAGTTAAACTAAAAAGTTTTAAAACCCTTGACGAGTAAGTAGAGATCTAGTTAAACATGTATGTAATCCATAGCTAGACTAGACGATTTTATTCAGATTTTGAAGTAGCTAGTATTATCTTTTCTACAGCAATATTGGATATATTCCAATGGTTCCAGATTTACTGAAGGCAAAGTACGCAACATCTTACAAAACACACTAATCCAGCATAGCAGCACAACACAAAAAATGAAAAACACAAACTGCAGTGGATAGTATTATTAATATTTCTTGCAGTTACAGCTGTTGAAGTCCGTTATAATCTGATAAAAAAAAAAAAACCGGCCGCTAAAGCGCATCGAGAGCCCCAAAAAGTTTACGAAAATGCTGCTCTAGGTAAAACAACGTGCCATGATTGGATCCGTCCTCATGAAGGAAGGCCAAAATCCTTTAAAGACGCTGAATTGGAGGCATTGCTCGATTAAGATCCATGACATACGAAAGAAGAGCTTGCTTCAGCATTTGAAGCTACCCGCTAAGCCATTTTCTAGCGATTGCATGCGTGGAGAATGATTCAAAAACAAAAAACTTGGGCTTCTTATGATTTGAAGTCGGGGAACGTTGAGCGTCGTTTTATTCGCCTGTGAACAACTGCTCCAGCTGCAAAAAAAATAAGGTTTTCTTCAACGCATCGTAACAGGTGATGCAAAATGGATTTAATACAGCAATTCAAAGAGAAAAAGTCATAGGGACTGCAAGGTCATGCTACTAAGTCGGTTTGGCCGAATATTTACGCTGCGAAGGTTATGCTGTATATTTGGAGGGGCCAGGTCGGTGTTATTTATTATAAGCTGTTAAAGCCCAACCTGGAAACGCCCAAATGGAAGGTCCTACCCCACCTGCCATATTTCCCAGATGTTACGTCATCCGATTATTACCTGTTCCATTCGATGGCACATGGTCTTGTTGATCAGAAGTGCCGCTCATATGAAGACATCAAAAAATGGCTTGTTTCGTGGTAGCCTCAAACGATAAACACTTTTACCGTAACGGTATTCGAACTCTGCCAGAAAGATGGAAAAAGTTGTACCTAGAGATGGGCAATACTTTGAATCATTTATTTGTAACCATAATAAAGTTAGTTGCGCACCTAATAAGTTTCAATTATTTCTTACGAAAATCATTCTATATGGGTAATCCTTTAACTTTTGCGAATTTTTTCTACACGACGAGGATCGTAAACGTATGGTTTCAAAAATAATTCATGAGCTACCGCACTGTGCAGGATAAGTTAATGAAACAGAAATAAAACTAGCTGAAAAGCTTTCCGCAGATCCCGAACCATACTTTTCTCGGACGCTTATATATTCTGTGAAAGTACAAATAGTTTGGGACTACAAAAAGAGAGTTTGTTACGTAACTCTTGGATATCCAGGGAGTGTGCACCAGAGTACAATTTATAATAATTGCATCTTTCGACAAAATCATCATTTTAAATCATTTAGTATTCCATAGTGCCATTGGCTTCCACTGCAGTCACTCCTTACAGATCGAATTCAAGCAAAGGATATCTTCTAGAACGAACAGAATTCAACAAGACTTTGGGATTCAAAGATTCAACAGTTTGAAAGAACTATGTAAAAACTCAACTGAAGGAAGACAAAAGTGTGAAATTTGTATGCAACAGGATAATAGTTTCTGCACATTTTACACAACATTATTGCAAATCGAAATGAAAGTGAAGACTTTTTTGCACTATCTGACCCGATGTGGCCGTGGTGTAGTGGTATATGCATAGACTCCTCAAGCAGAGAGTCGCGGGTTTGAATCCAGTGCGAGGAAATTCTATGAAAAAGTATTTTCAGAAGATTTGTATGTAGATATATGAAAATCCAGTAGGCATCAACTCTGACATTAAGGTATAACACTGATGTCGGAGTGGTTGCTGGCTGGGCTAAATGTAACGAACTAACAACTAGCACGTACTAAGGCCCACTGGTTAAGGATGCACTGTCTCAAGTTTGACAACCACCATCTCTGGAAAAAATATCGAAACCCACCTGCGCCCTGGTGAAAAGTCAGTAAATGGTATTCATATCCCTTCGGTGCGCATGCGGGATTATATATATAAAAAAAAAAAAGTGTGACCTTCCTGCTGTGGAAACGCAAGACAAGCGTCAAATTCTTTTGGAATTTAAAAAAGTTTCAAGATGTTTGTTACTTACAACCCTTAGAAGGTCAAAGCCTGAGCATTCCGTCTATTACGATCCTAGAAGCTGAAAGAACTTAAAGAAAATAGTACCTTCCGTGTTGACTTTTGCCCCCCGTACTATCTGCTCAATTACTAAATTAAAGAGGTCACAAGACAGCGCGTCTCTTTGCCGAAATCCGGTGCGGGTTTGAAAAAATTCGGAGGTTCTACTTTCACAACGTACTGTGCATTGAGAGTTTTCCAGTTTTCCCAACAGGCCATCCAAACCAGTGGTTGTGTTGTTCTGCAGATTTTGTATAGCTGTGCCGACTTCTTCTAAGCTGGGCGGGAGAACTAATTCTTCAACTGGAAATGTGTTTTCTCCTTGCCCTATCACTCTCTCTAGAAAATGTCCACCAAGCAGCTGCTGAAAGTGTTGCTTAAATACATCCACAATTCCCTGTTGATCAGTGACCAGATTACCTTCGCAATTTTGCAATGCTTAGAGACTCGTTTTAAAGCCATTGGCTAGATTTATGACCTGCTGGTGTTTTTCCTTCTTCAGCAATTTTTGATATCCCTGAGCTAGGAGTCTGTAAAGGCTCTTTTATTTTTCCGCAGTAGTCTTTTCTCCTCTCTTCTTCTGGAACTATACTCATCCCCCGCTGCGCTGGTGACGAGCTGCACTGTTTTCCTGTATGCCAAATGGTCACAACGATCTACAAATCTTGTTTTCTTAGGTGACTTCAATCCATATATTTTAGACTCATGGCTGAATGTGGACCAATTTTAGGCATCTGCGTCAAACATGTTTTTACTTGTGTTGAGAATCTAGCTGTGGATCTCCTTGCTGGTGCTTGGATCTTCATATAACTGATCATAGTATGACAGGAATCTATTTTGAAAACATAAAATATAGTAAACCAAATGTATTATCTCAAGCCTCTTTTGATAAAATTAACTTTCATGAATTTAACAACAGGCTACGGTAGGAATACTGGGACAATGTTTATAATAAAAAAAAGGTTCTTTAGCATATAATATATTTTTTAGGATGTTAAAAATTACATAAGTTCAACTACTTGCATTATAATACACATAAAATCGGATTATCGCCTTAAGCCTTGTGTAACTCATACTATTATCAAAAAAAAAAGCGGCAATTGGGAATCTTAGGAAAAGTGGCAAGTCGTTAACAGTATTATTAATCGAAAAGTTTATACTAACGCAGATGCCATTGTACTTTAAAATCGTAGTACTTACATTTCAAATCCTTTGGAAAAGCCAACGAATTCAGTTATTACTTTGCCTCCATTAGACATACTTTTTTTCCAGTAAGTTCAAAAATTTCTTGTAACTATTGCGCTAAGGCTGGTACTCAAAGCAACAGTAACAGAAACAGATTCCTGTTTGAGTCTTTTACGGGATTGAATTGCTCAAAACTATTTATTACAAAAGTCTTTGAAAAAATATTTCAATTGAAAAAATATTTCAAGCGAGAATTTCAGCCTATCTTAATCATATAAATTTTTTTAGTCCCATGCAGTTTGGTTGCAGGACTGCCATCTCCACTGAGGATGCTCAATTGGACTTTTGCTCTATTTTATATAAGGGATTAAATAAAAAAACATTTTTGTGCTGGTCTATTTGTGGATATAACTAAGCCGTTTGACATGGTTGACCATGTATAGATAAATTATAAATTATTTTAATTATTAAAATTTTAAGCAATTTAAGCAGCTTAAAAACCAATTACCTGGAGGTACCACAAGATTCAATACTTGGCCCAATTTTATTTCTTATATACAATTTCCTTATTTTCTCTTGTATTCCTGGGTAAAACTACTGCTTTTGCCGACGACCTTGGATTGCATATTGTTCAGCCAGTCCATTAGATCTCATCGCCGTTATAAACCAAGACGGTTTCTTACTAAGATGTTGGTTTGCCAATCACAGACTTGTTATCAGTAGTAAAACTAAGTTGATGTTTGTCAGTGTTACTGAGCTGCAATACCCTGACTCAGATACAATATAATATTTCACTCTCCTAACTGCGCGAGTCACGACTTGCTAAATAACCAATACAGAATCCAAGGTTAGGTTAGGTTAGGTTAGGTAAGAGTGGCGACTGGAAAATCAACCCATTTAGGCCTATTGGCCCGTTGTGCTGCTACGTGGATCTATGATTTCCGTACTCATGGAACCAGTTTGAGCTGATGATGAAGCACAGGAGACAGTTACCGTCTGTATTTTAAATATCGTTTAGGTCGTTATAGAAGATGGTTCCTAGGTGGAGCTTTCTTCTTTGGGAGCGAGCTGGACATGTACAAAGAAGGTGAAGGATTGTCTCCTCTTCCTCCTCGCCCATGCAGCTTCTACAGAAATCGTTTGTAAAAGCGCCAATCCTTCTTGAATGCTTTCCTATAAGGCAGTGTCCAGTGATGACACCTATAATGGCGCTGAGATGTTTCCTATTTGAAAGAATCAGACTGTTAGACCAATTCAGATCCAGCTTTGGCCAGATCTGTTTAGTCGCTAGACATGTTGGCCCACCGGTCCATCTAAGGTCTGTTCTTTTATTAGCATCCAGCTTAAATAAGAATTTGCACGAAGCGATTTGTATACCTATGCTGCCCTTTTCCGGTAGAATAGGTAGAGTGGTTGCAATTTTGGCGAGTCTGTCGGCCCTACAATTCCCTTTAATGTCTCTGTGGCCCGGCACCCAGCAAAGGTGAAGGTTGAAATGCTCTGCAATCTCCATAAGAGATGATCGGCATTCAAGGGCGGTTTTAGAATTTAGTGAGACCGAGTTCAGGGACTTGATAGCGGTTTTAATATCCGGAAAGATGTGGATATCCTTTGCAGATATCACCTTTTTCTTCAGCCAGGACAGAGCATTTTAATCGCCAAAGTTTCAGCCTGGAACACGCTACATTGATTTGTAAGACGAAAGAAAAGGCCTAAATTTAGCTTATCTGAGGAAATACCTCCTCCAAACCCGCTATCGGTTTTAGATCCATCTGTATAGAAATGGATAGACTTGTCCTCCATGCATCTTCTTCCCAGAAGGATCTAGAGGGAAAGCTCGCATGAAAGATTTTGTCAACTCGAAGCTTAGGTATGGTATAATAAATGTTCTCTAAGTGGATTCCTAATACATTAAAAATATTAGCTTGGTCAAATAAATTATCCGTCCACTGTGTAGTCGCTTGCTGCTGAAGATGTCCATGGGTGTCAAGTGAAACAGAATGTCTAGCGGCGCGGAGGGAGTGGAGCGTAGAGCTCCGCTTATGCATAGGCATGCTGTTGTTTTGATTCGGCTTGGTTTTTTGCAGTTGACTGCAATGTCTAAGGCCGTCCACCAGACGGACGGTCTTCGACCGGTTATTCGAGTTTGTATAATAGGTGGTCAAACTTTCAATAGAAATATATTTATTGCTTCAAGATTGAAGGTGTAGATAGTTTCAAGTATATTGGTGTTACCATAGATCAAAATTTTAACTGGTCCAATCACATCTTTCCACTATTCGTTGTCTTTTTTGCCTTAGAGAATATTAATCCCTTAATACTTTAAAAAGGGATTATTATGGTCTATTCAAATCAAGAGTGCAATGAGGTTTGTAGTTGGAGTGGCGCTTATCTAAGTAAACTGCAGAAATTAACTGTCTCTCAAAAACCTGCAATACGAAATATTTATGGTTCTCACCGTTCTGCGAACACAATGGACTTTTTTAGGACATTGAAAATTCTTCCTTTGCGTTATTTATTTTATTTTAGAGTTATGAAGGTCTTTTTCATGACTTCTGCAGCTTACTAAGCCTTTTGAACTTTGTTTTGAACTTTTACTCCATTGTTTTACGCAAATTATTTAACACTCTGCCTTTGGACATTCGATCCATAAGAAATTTGTCCGCGTTTACCAAAGTAATGGTAAACCATGTTGCGTTATACAATTTAAAAAATAGAAAAATAAATAATTAAAAATGCTTTGCTCACTCACTTAACTAAATATCTACCTATTTTTTATTGTATCCTTCTTTAATTTGTTAAAGATTAACTTTTCTCTATCGCTGCAATTAAAACAAAATATTAAAAAATAACTCATCAACTCTATTTTTCTTAAATAAAGATGCCACTTTTTTGTATATTGTACATATGAATAAAGAACATTGAATTGTATTGAAAAAATTTATTCGACGTTTGAACCTCTGAATGTTTTAACATCAAGATTATTTTAACATCGTATTACAGACAGGATCCGTCCAGGAGGGCAACAAATTCCTCCTTGATGGGCTCTTCATTCTCATTTGTAGGGACGTGAGCACATACATATGAAGCTGATATAATAGAATCTTACATTGGCGCGGATATCAACAAGGCCATCACTAATTGGCTTAAAATCGTTGACCTTCGATTTGAGCCACTTTCGCACGATGAATCCACATCCCAATACGTGTAACCTTTTTGTGACAGCTGTAATAAATGTGGCAATCTGTTCTTTTTATCATTTCCGATCCTATCCAGCGCACTTCCTTGACTGCGGTAATATCCGGCCTATACTGCTTGAGGATATTTTCCAGTTGAGTTAAGTTGTTCTTGGAATGTAAGACATCCTTACGTTCCATGGGCATACTCTCAAATCGTAGTCCTTTTTGGCGCCGTGTTATGATTGATAAGGCAATCTGTGTCATCCGAGGCTGTATGGTGTTCATTCATAATATTTGTTTTTTTTTTTACGTGAGAGGTTGTGACGAGTAGCTATCCAGGGGCACCATGAGGAGGCTACATGTCAACTTAGATTTGACAGAGATAAGGATCGTTCTGGCCTTCGCCGGGTTGAAGGCGATTAGGAGCTTTACCTTGTTTGCTTGCTCCCACGTCCCCCCAGTTCTACCTATTTTTTGTTTTTCAAAACTAGAACGAGAAATGTTACTCGTTGTTGGTGAACATTCAGGTAGGGAACTTATTTAATTTTAAATATTTATGCTTGCCAAGCTGCTGTTTGAGTCATCAAAATCTCCAACCTGACAGTCAGAAATTGCTTCCAAGTTGTTATTCGATGCATCAAAATTCAAACGAAATATGATCCTTTGGTATTACTTCGCCTATTTCATTTGATGTTTCGTAAATCTCCGCCGTGTATAGTTACTACGTCTACTAAAAATTTGTTCCAATAAGGTCCAATGAAGACAGATTTTGACAAAAATTTCCAAAATATGGAAATGGATTCACTAAAAAACAATGCAGGGATTAGAAAAATCTCATATGAAACACCTTTCTCAACCCCATCAGCCAACAACCCAGAACCAGTTCGACTCTTCCATTTTCCAGCGACCATGGACGATGAGTTCGAATAGGGAATTCTCCTTTTAAACATTTGCCAGTTTATGAATTCAATACTTGGAACTTTTTCTTTAATTTTTTTTTTTTTTGCTGTAGGTTTCTTTGAAATGAAAATTATAATTATGGCAAACGTTTTACTAAAACTGGTAAGTAAATTACCTCAAAGGACTCAACATTTTCTGCGACTCTCTCCACGAAGGCTTCCAGCAAATCCCGTGTCTGGACATCCGACTACCAGTGCTTTGAATGTGAACGTCGATGCTTCTTTTTGTTGCATTTAAAAAAAATATTTAATCTCAGTTTTTTCCTCTAGTTTGGTTTAAATTTGAACTCCTACCCATTACAAACTGTAATTTTCTGAGGCTGATAAAATTAACGGGGAACTGGTAAATAATTTTACATATAAAATTTGATAGCACATTTACGCGATGATTAATTTATACGGTTTTAGGTTTAGGAATGCAGTTTTGAATTCCAATGGAATAGGAATGATGAAGCTTTTAAACATGAACTGACATCATACGAATCGTATCTGTAGTACAGTCCATATTTTATGAATCTTGTACTAATCGCATCAGGACGGTGGTATTATTTCATTCAACTTGTCCTTTTCTTTTTGTAGCACTGTAAAGCCCATAATAAAGATGGGACTGAAAACCACTCGAAGAATTTTTTTTTCTCGAAGCAACCAAGGACTGAGACTATATAAAATTAAATAGACCAGCTACCGTTAGTGTATGTACCATGTTCGATACTTCTGCTTCAATGAGCGCATCGCTCTAATGATGGCTCGCTAATTTCTTCTCAAGTCATTTTCATTGTTGTTTCAGCAGATGTTTGAATTTGGAAGCCTTGTGCCTCTGGTATTTAATTGATAGTTTGCCACAATTCTCTTAAGTCAAATTACTGCGCCTCTGTTCTTGAAATCCTTCGACATCAAATAAATTAAATGCCTTAATCAATAGATAATCGACTGTAAGGGAGCAGCTAGCGTTCTTCAATATGACTTACAACTTAGGACGGGATGTCAATCCTTGATATTACATACTATACCTCATCTATATATGATCTTGATTTTGCTCAAGATCTGCTGCAAAGTGAGTATTTGGTAGACACACTAGGCCTAAGATACTGATACCTATCAGAATTGATATTGGTTTCAAATGTTCACATAGGCAGGATTACTATGTTCACATGACTTTGCTTCTGTCCTTGATAGGTTATTTTAACTAACCATACACATACTGGAGCAGCATTTAGGATTACCTAATTGACTATTCTGAAAGTATTCGAGAGAGTTCTGGTATCATCAGCGATGCCCTCTCTATGGCATACTTGACGTGGTATTTGAAGGGAGTATATTGTTAATGAACATCACTTCGAAATAATTTAAGAAATCAATTGAGCTGATTGTTTTGTTCTCAATGCGAAAGTTCGCATACACAAATATCTTGCAGGTATTTATAAGATAGCTTCAGACTTGCTGTCGACCGACAGACTACAATCAATCCCTGATTGTCGCAACAGGTTCACCCGTGGCGAACTCTATTTCAAAACTATTGCGCTTCAATTTTTGTATTCATTTGTACAGCCAAAAATGCTTCCTTTTCCTAATTTTGTGCTAAAATCACCAAGGATTTTTCATACGTTTGGTCCTGGAACCTGTGAAAGCAATTTCTGGGAAAGCCTTCCATTCACATGATCGCATGTCACGCTTGTGTTGGCGAATTGTAATCGTGCATTCGCTCAGATAAGACCTATTACCATAATCTTACTCTGATACTAAATTCATGTGTGTTTTGAATAGATCATGCAGTAATGTACACCTAATTTTGTTTGCACAGGCCCGATTTTTCAGTCGCATTTGCACGGTTAGAGTCAGCTAACTGCAAAATCTTGGTGGCTATCTGGAATTCTGATTGTTTGACTTTCAGACTCATAAATGCGTACTCGTTTTATGCAGTCATCCCGTAAAGGTGAATTTTCAGAACTTACGATTATTTAAGCTCAGTTTTTGACGATTAGGTATGTATTCGGTTTTGTTTTTGGAAGTTCTATGTATCTAAGTATCTTGAAAAAAATATCGTGTGATCGTGTGACAACTTTGGAGACCAATCATGTGACAACTTCAAAGTAGTATTTAACATTATTCAATCGCAAACCTGAACAGAGTTTTGGAGCCTTTTTAAAATCACAGAAGAAAAATAGACCCATCATAACATACCCGAGGCTAAGCAGCAGTAGAAACATTGGGTTTCAAAGAAGATCAGAATGGGTCTGGGTGGGAGTGTCGGTCAACAATGTAAAGGCAAAATTCACATCAACTATCTGCAAAACAATCAACGAAGAATATTATGCCATCTTATTGGTCTGGTTCAAGGAGGATTTTAAGAAGAACGAGAGTACTTGGTCAGGAAAAACGCTACATTACATCAAAACAATGCCAGGATGCACAATTGCGTGGTCGCCATGGCGAAATATCATTAATTGGTCTAGAATTCCATAGTTTTCGGATTAAGTGAGAATTTCCTATCTTCAAACCTGAAGCAAGGATTAGCACTGTTCGTTTATCCGCAAGTCTTGTGCAAGAAAATATATTCCTTCCCTAATGCATACAGTATATCATTGTTTTTATCATCCAAACGAATTCATCCAGCAAGAAACTTCAAAACAAATAAAACACTACCAACTTCATGTTTCATAATAACAATTATCTTTATAATCAGCGGCGAGATAAGTACATATTTCTTAAAGGTGGCCTTGCATATCGCCAAGCTAAAGATTTTTCTTTTTGGTCCTACACCGAACAGAAGAAAGAAGAATGGAAAAAGTAAGTTGCCACTTTAAAACCAATTATTTCCACTTCAATGTGCATCCTCATTGCAACTGATGGGATGTAGGTGGTTTGGAGGAAAGAAAGAATTCTACGCGAAGTAGAGAAGTTTGCTCTTGGCATTATGAAATTATGATTTTCTTCATAGTTTTTCTATTGTATCCTGCTGGCGTCTGCACCAAGGGATTTTCTTTTTTTATTATATTTTTTTGCACCAATTCGTTTGACTTTTTTTCACACTTTGTTTTCTTCTTAGCTGTTTTGACTTGTAAAAAAAAAGCGCAGGTATTGCTGCTAAGAAAATTTCTAATCAAAAGAATCAAAGAAGACTCTAGTTAGCATCTTCTTAAAAAAAAGTGAAAAACATAGGTAAGGATCTAAAACAGATTCGATAATTCATATAATATGAGGATGTTGACTCAAGCACTGGAAACAGCAACTACTTTACCGGGAGTCGTTACTACTTTAAGTTCCTGCGTTCCTTTTTCGTGATCGAGCAGCAAGAACGTGCGACTCGGTTTTGCCACTAAGTTTTCTTGAAAAATTGTGCATCATCCCTTCGCGTAAAGTTAATGAACGTAACGGCGTCAAGAACTTTGATTTTATTTTTAGATATTTTTTATTTGCTATTTGTATCCGATTTTCATTTGCATGTACATCGTCTATAGGTAGCCAAATAAATTTGCCATCATAATGGCCATTGTGTCTACGATGACAAGGCTACAGGATGCCCAACCGACAGAATGGGGTGGTATTCGACAGCGTTCATATTTTACCAAGTATGGTATTTATATTTTTTCTTGCCACTTGTGTATTTCTTTTTCTTCGTCTGTTATTTATTTATTATGTCTTTCTGATTGTTTTTTTTTTTTTATTTGTTCTATTAAGTTTTGAGGAAAATTGTTTTCAATATCTTCTGGATAAATTTATTCAACTCGAAAAAGCTTTTGTGAACTTGATGGTGGCAAATTGCACATGTAGTCGTACAACTCATAGTAAGACTATCGACAGAACGAAAAATGTCCTACTAAGGGCTGTCCTTCTTTTCAATTCACTTTCGCATTTACACTTAGTCAAGCACGAAAATGGCATTAGTGCCGATGGGTGGCAGGAAGAGGACAACTTGAGCGAGATGTCTTAGAGTATATCTGTTATTATGGCACTCAGCAAAGATATGCTATTGGTTGTCACTACTATTTGTAAGGAAAATGTGAATTTTCTGCTTTAATTCATTTCGACTTACAGATATTTCAACTCTCTGTCAATTGGCAGGATACTCGTATCTCGTATTAATACAAATGCTGGGATACGTGCTTAAGTGTTGGTGTGAAAATCGTCACTGAAAATTGTAGCAGAGCAAATACGAATTATTTCGCCTTTAAGGTGCATTTCAGTGGAAAACTCAACAATTCAAGTTGCGGTAATTTAGGATATTTAACTTGCCGCCATGCTTACAAATTTTCTTCAAAAGAATAGCAGAGGAGGAATTGCCAGGAGGCGGAGAAAATAAAAGATGAGTATTGTTTAGTAGAACTGGTATTGGTAGACTCAGCTTCCTTTTTGGATCCTTGTTGGAATTGTTTGAGTTAGGAGGCTTGAAAGTTAAAGAAAATGTCGGAAAAGGATGTGCGTGTAAAGCAACATATTTCGTTTATTGACAAAGAAAGCAACACGAAAGAGAGGAGGGACATGTGACATTCGCATTGGCCTTGTAATTCTCTAGTGATGTTCCCAAAATATGACAGTGTATGTTGTCCCCCTTTTTTGTAGTATTTTTTTTTTTTTTTTTTTTTTTTTTTTTTTTTTTTTTTTTTTTAATTTGTTAGACAAAGTTTGATGAAATGAATGTAGAAGGGTAGCACAATTGTTTTTGAAATTGTCAGCACATATGGTACTTAAAAATATTATTATTACTATTGGGGTGGTTTGTTGCGTAAGAATTTGAATCACAGCTTTCTCGGTGATGAAGCTAATTTTTTACAAATTATCCAAATTTTAATAATCATTTGTCGAGAATCTGCGTCTCGTCCAATTTTCAAAGAGTTGCTTAATGTCTTTAGTTTACCTTTAGAAAGTCAGTTCCATTCAAGGTTCTAATTTTGCTTGCCGTTGAAAAATTGAAAAATGAAGACCACTAGACCTTTTCCAAGATATTTGTGTAATCTTACTTTAAAAATTTTCATCGTTTTGGAAGCCACAGAATTGGAATGAGAAAGAATTCTTTTCTGTAATGCTATTAATCAAGCTAAATTTATCGTTTAAGACGTGTTCTTCGACTTAGGTGGTCTGCAGAACGATGTAGCACTGTTATGACAGTTTTTTAGTTAAACAATATTAGGAGCATTACAAATTTACATACTTTTAATAGATTACAAAAAATAGAAAAATTAAATAGAAAGATTTTATAGATTAATTTAGTCAAAAAAGGTTAAACAGAGTTTAGATTTGGGCTATGTTAACCTTTAGCACCTAGTCGTTGCGATGCTTGTGAGGTTTCGCAAAAACTCAACACTTATAATTTAAAACAATTAATTTTCCCAAACTTTTTTTTTGACAGCTTTTAGAAGTATAACACCCCATATAATACCGTTACTGGTTTTTGAAGCTTTTTTCATTAGGTGAAAACGCAATTCTATTGTGAAAAAACGGTTACAAATGAGTTAATCAAAGTATGGCCCATCGCTAGCTACAACTTTTTTCCATATTTCTGGCATTGCTCGAATACCGTACTGATAAAAGTGTTTATCTTTTGAGACTATCCACAAATCAGGCCATTTTTTGATGTCTTCAAATGAGCGGAACTGCTGATCTGCGCTGCGCAATTTATGGGAAATATGTCGGGTGAGGTAGGACTTCCCATTTGAGCGTTCTCAACGACGCCTTACGTTCCTTTACTTCAAATCATAAAGAGCCCAAGTTGCTTCTTTTTGAATCATTTTCAACGCATGCAATCGCTTGGAATGGCTTAGTAGGTAACTCCTAATGCTGAAGCAAGCTCTTCTTGGATTTGGCATGGATCTTCATCGAGTAATGCCTCCACTTCAGCGTCTTCGAAGGATTTTGGCCTTCCTTCATACGGACGGTCATCAACATCGAAATCACCATCTTTGAAGCGACAGAATCAATCACGGCATCTAAACGGCAAGCCGCCGTTGCGCACCTCATATACATTTCGGCATGGTCACATATGTATCTACCAACGAAGACAAGTAGTAATCTTAGCAGAAGAAATACCTGGAAAACTCCTGATCAATCAACCGCCACCCAGATTGATCACATTGTGAACAACGCAAGTCTAAATGTCTAAATGTTCCAAGAAGTCAACATAGACCTAAACCATTACTTTATTGTAGCCAGGCTATGGTTGCGGATATCCCGAACATCGAAAAGGCAAGGTATTACTGTGAGGAAGTTTGACGTCATACGGCTAGAATCGCAAGAGATCGCCAAATCCTTTTCCAATCAAGTCTCCCTTAATCTCTTGAGCGGTCATGAGTAACATTTCTAAAAAGCCATCAGAGATTCTGCCTTTGATGTGCTAGATTTCATTCAGCCACCACAGCGAATCCCCTGGTTTGAGTTCAAATGCTGGCAAACACATGCCGCTCAGCAAGATGCTTACAAAGTGGAGATGAACAAAAGGAGAGATGAACACCGGTTTCTCAGAAGGAAAAAGAGGAGCGCGATAATCGCGCGGTCGAAGAGATTAAGAAATGCTACTCTAGTTTTCTAGATTAGGAAGTTTTACCAAAAGGTAAATAAAACACAGATTACGAACGATAATACCATGGTAGTAGATTCGTAGTCGATGCTATGATTTTGAAAGAGCATTTCTCTAGATTGTATAACGGCGACGAAGAACCGCTATCATGTCGAATGAGCCTTGCAGCCTGAACGATATATACTAAAAATTCCTTCCACCCGACCTGAATATAGTGAAGATAGCCATATCTAAGCTTAACTCCAACGAAGCTGATGGTGCGGACGGCCTGACACCCTACTTCTTCAAAACAGCATCGCCCGCCCTAAGGTATGGTTGAATGAAATTATGCTCGATGAATGAAACCTCAGCATTGTTTATCCGACCCTCGAGAAAGGAGATCCTCTGAACTACGCCGACATTAGTCTTCTTAGCATCGCATACAAGATCATACTGCCCTTTTTTGTGTACGCTTGGAGCTTTGATTAACAACTTAATTCTTTCATATCAGTATGGCTTCTGTCAGGAAAGTTCACCATCGACCAGATCTGGGAAAAAAAACTATGAGCTCTTAATCGATACACACTACTATGCATCGATTTTAATGCCGCGTATGACGGCATCTATAGAAACAAGCTATACCGAGCAATGTCATGTTTTGGCATCCGTTCCAAACTTTGCAGTCCGTTTGTGCAGGATGATGGTCGGTCAAGGTCGGTAAAAATCTCAACGAGACCTTTAATGTCAAGAAAAGATTTAGACAAAATTTATACAAGCGCTTGCATGCAAAATTTTTAATATCGCACAACTATCAAAAAGCCCGCCCAAGAACTCGCAAATGCCAATGGTATTGACATAACCGGACGAATGCAGCGTTATATCAGAAGAGATCAAAAGAAAAAAAGCTCATGTCAATCGTCGCTTATTCGGGCTAAGAACGCGACTGACAAACAATGCCCTCTCTCAAAGAACTAAAGTGGCCCTACATACCATATACTATATACGACCTTATTAATCCCAGGCCTTCCCTATGGAACAGAGGCATATACTTTATCAAAAATGGATTATGTTGCTCTTGGCTGCTTTTAAAGAAAAATTCTTCGGGTTATTTTTGGTCCCGTCTGCATAGACGTTGAGTGGAAGAGGAGATACTACGACGAACTGTACGGGCTACACAGTGATATCTTGCAGTTGAATTAACTTATTGCATTCCTTTTAGCAAATCAATCTGCGTTACTTTTGGCTATTTAAAAAAAATCAGTGGTCCTTCCTAATCACTTTTTCGTCAGGTGATGTTAATGATCTCGTAACGTTAGATATCAAAATTTGCTTTAAACATTTGTTCGGTGTTTTGAAATTCGGAATACTCTTATCCAAATTTTACCTGAAATAAGCAAGTGATTTGAGTCAATGTTACTGCAGCTAAATGTTCGAACATCCAAGATACCGTACAATGTGAATATCGTCAACATTGAAACGAAATCCTTAAGACTCATGTTATGAGTAGTCGCAATAGTGTTAAAGCATCTCTATTCATATATGTTAAGAAGATAAGGTATTCCGAGTGTTACGCCGAAGATCGGATCCCAACACCTCATCTAGAAATTAAATTTTTAAAAAACAAATACAGTCGTGCATAAATTTTATTTCGACATTATACCTAAATGTGGAAGAATCGTTAGTTATTATCGGTAGTTATTTAAGTGAATAAGCCGTTTCTAGGAGAGGGCACCACTTACATTAAATCCATACTATTTTCAGTTAGTACTAATCTTTAAAAGATACATGTATAAATTTGACAGCTGTCGGACGATTAGTTCTCGAGATATAGAGTTGTGAGTGAAGCAACTTTTGTTATTGTGAAAAAAAATGGATTCAAAGCAATTTCGTGTGTTGATTTATCATTGCTTTTTGATGGGGAAAAATGCATCTGATGCAAAGAAATGGCTTGGTAAGTGTTACCCGGACTCTGCACCAGCCGAACGAACCATTCGCAAGTGGATTGAAAAATTTAAAAGTGGTCATACAAGCACCGAAGCTGATGCACGCAGTGAACGCCCAAAAGAGGCTGTTTCAGATGAAAACATCAAAAAAGTCCACAAAATGATTACGAGTGACCGTAAAGGGAAGTTGATCGAGATAGCTGAAGCTCTGAAGATATCAAAAGAGCGTATTGGATATATCATATGCGAAAGCTCTGTTCAAAGTGGGTGCCGCGTTTGCTCACAGTCGACCAAAAAAAAACAACGTGTTGATGATTCAGAGGAGTGTTTAAAGCTGTTCAACCGCAATAAAGCCGAATTTTTGCGTCGGTATGTGACAATGGATGAAACTTGACTCAATCACTTCACACCTGAGTCAAGTTGGCAGTCAGCTGAGTGGTGAGCAAGTGACGAACCTCGTCCAAAACGGTCAAAAACTCAACAGTCGGCTGTCATCCGTTATTTTGGGATACACATGGAATAATTTTCATCGACTATCTCCAAAAGGGGCAGACTATCAACAGCGACTATTACATTGCGTTGTTGGAGAAAAAGAAAATGCTGTTTCATCATGACAATGCACCGTGTCACAAGTCGATGGACAATGATGACTTAATACCGAAAAAAATAAGAGCGGCCGTTGTTAACTATCTATGGAAAATACAGTTTTTTATTTACAATTAATCTTCAATCCAGAAAGGAAACTCTTTGCATTCCATTTGGTAGCGGCCACATTTAGTAACGTCTGCATTAAGTGATGTACGTATGTCGAATTTCAGTATCTCTGTGCGCGTAACATACATACTAATGCTAAGGACCTTGTAAGACTGCGCCTCATAATCTTGCAAGCAAATAACTGCAAATTTGTGTACTCGAATCTTAGGTGGAGAATACAGAATAGAATAGTTTAAGAATAAAAGAATGCTTAGGCATGATGCCTTAGCGACAGTTTGCTTTAAATAGCCTTAGACGTGATCGACGATTGGCACAGAAAAAAACTGACAGTATCTTTCACGAGGAGAAAAATGCTGAGTGACCTCTAATACAAAATCACTAGAGTTTCTTCCCCGAAGTTTTGTAAGTATCTGGTTGTAATCACGGAGATCAAACTTCTTTGGACTAAATTTTTGTGTCGAAAACATCTAAGATAGTGCCAGTAGAGAGCATCTGACTACTCATGGGGCTTGTCGCCCAGGAGACTCATGAGGATCTTTTGGATTTACTTGGCTATGATAAAGTTATTTCCAGCCTTTGAATCAGTTGAGATAAGAGACAAATGTTTTCACCACACTCCAAAGAACAGTTTGGTGAAGCCGCTTACAAGTTTCATCGACTTTTAGGGATCACTGTTATCTTACTCTTATCTTAGGACTGGTCGTCAGCGGTCTTTTGAGGGGTCATATAGCTATTCTAATGACAATGAGCAATATTTTGAGGAGCGTTTATCAGTTTCTATAATATCAGCTAAGTATCAGTGTCTAAAATATCAAGCAAAATACGCTTAGTGATATTCTGAACTCTCTTACTACCTACTTGGTAGTTTTAATTCATTAACGCTTTACTGGGTTCTAGATCATAGCGGGATCAGGGATGTCTGTGAATTAAGCTTTCTCCTCCATAATGACTGATATTGAACGTTGACTTTCTCTTGAGCACAACCGTAGTTGGCATCCTTCTCTAGATGGAGGCAGACTAAAATGAAGGCTTTGGGAAGAAATCAGAAAAAAAAATCAGAAGGGAAATAGAGATGGCTGGCACCTAATCAGATCAGTTGCTGGTCTATGCATAAATCTACCCCTGACTCTATCGCCACCTAAGTAAATAAGTGCAAGCGGAAAAGATACAGCTGTATAGTTTCGAGACAAGCAGTTACTCATGACATTCTTCCGAAGTTTGCTTTTAATCAGAATGAAGAAGTTCATGAGAGACGATTAACCTGTCGGTAATTTTCATATTAAGTATCAGCCGCCAATGAAACCGAATTTCCATTTCAAGAAATTGAAACAGCAAAAGAATTAGATTGAATTTGAAAATTAACAAAGAAACGACTATTTCAAGATTCGCGCTTTTAAAGTTGTAGGTCTGTTTTTTGATCCAATCTTTGTGGTTTTCACCCTTATTTTTTCCAACTCGATTTCAAATTTGGACATTTTGGTAACTCACAGAAAAAAACTATAACAACTCAATTCATAAATTGCAGTCATCTCTAAATGTTAACAAGCCAACCTCTTGAAATAAAAGCTCAGACATTTCGACATTTTATTGTCTCTATTTCGTCTCCAAATTTGTTGCCCTATATCCTTTATAGTTTTCTATATCTGAAAAAATTGATCCATATCTGTATGTATGCACCTTCTAACAAATTGTTTAGCAAAAAACAAACAAAATAGAAAAAAAAAATCTCCACATTTACATAAATTGTCCTGGTAACAATACGAGTATAATATTTTCGCCACACAAACTTCAGTTGTTATCTGTAGCAATACGGCACACACCAAACAAGACACAAAAACCTTCCAACAAAGTGTACACATTGCAATTTTTGGGAATATTTTTGCACACACTGACTCCGAAATTCCCCCGATACTGGTGTGGGTGGAGGGTGCTACTTTGCTAAGCACTATCTGAATTCACTGACACTCTGCCCTCTCTTATACATCCATTCAACCACATACTCAAATATGCTTGAATCGATGTGAAAACGTGACGTGACTAAACAAAAATCTAGATCTGAGAATGCCCGCAGGAGATAATAAACTCAAGACCGACAAATAAGTATTTTTCAAGCTTGCCCTTGTAAGGGGGTGGCTGCACACCATAAGCGCCGAAGAAGTAAATTGCCGCAGATATGGGAATATTTGGTGACAGGAAAGCAAACTAAATGGGTATGAGAATGAGAACAGCCAACGCCTGTATTAACAAGACGAATTCCTATTAAATGTTTGCAAACGGATGCGGATGGGTAATGGTGTTTCTGGACAGGAACTTGAAATATGATTATCGATGGATTAGCTCTAGAATGGGTGATTAAACATATCTTCAAGATATCCGCCATGGGAATACCTAACCATATTTTACGACTCTGAAATTATGAACATTTCATTGAGTGCCAGTTATAGGACGTGTTTAACACGGGACACAGAATACTCAAACATTTGAGATGATGATGGGGCGTAAATTGATAGAAGTGTGGAGATATGACACATAAAAATAATTCAAAAAAAACTTCTCTTGAACAAAATTAAGTTTTTCATGTGGGAAAAATGCGATTTCATGACTTTCGAAATCGAAATTTTCACGTACATACTTGTATGTACAAGTATTTGTCACCAAGTGACCTTTTATAAGAGCGCAGCATAAAATAACTTCAAAGTTAGAGATAACACGTCTAGTGAAGTGCCGATTATAATTTCGAAAACACACTTTTAAAAGAGTTTTTATTCTCGAACCAGGTGGCTAGAGGCAGTGTTATTCATTTGGTTGACGTGGCCAAACTTCGAGCACTACATGTAATTAGCGAATTTGACATACTGACTACATGTACCTCTTTGTACTTACACACGAGGGCTTTTTTATGAGTACCCGGATTAGAAGATAGGTGGCGCTACTGAGCCAAAATGAGTGTATCATCATTTAGTATAACCTCTTTTAGATCGCCTGTCAAAATTTGGTGACAATCCGGGTATTCATCAAACAGTCTTCAAATAGCTTTCAGTTGCATCTTTTCACTCCTTGTAAATAAATACAAATATTTGACGTATTGAGTTTTCCAAGTCACATGAAATTAACTCAGGTCTTTTCCTAAATGTCCAGAACTTGGCTCCGTACAGCAAGCCTGATGAGGTTAGTATTTCACAGAGTAAAATCTTTCTTTACTGGGTTTTGAGTTTGGAATCCGGCTGTTTGCATAGAATTTTAAAATTTACATTTACACTAGAAGTTCTAACTATTGTGGATTCGTATGCCCTATAAAGGAGTTCGTATGAATTCTCTTTGGTGGAGTTTCCGCTTCATTAGTAGTGACATGTATACAAGTATAGCGTTAAAGTTTTTGTTCATATTTCATTGGATTCAGATCACAACAGATCCTTCTACGGTGTATAGATTTTTAAATTTTTTTATCCAAATAACCACTGGACTCAGGAAGTACTTTTGAATTGTGAATTAATGTCACGAATTATTGTGAACCATATTATAATTCGATATACTGAACGTTTACTAGATGGGGTGAAAAGTAACCTCCTCGGGAATGAAAAAAAAAATTTTTTTTTAAATGTTTTTTTTTATTTTATTCAATATAGTCCCCTTTTAGTTTGATACACTTATTCAAGCGATTTTTCAACTTCTTGATCCCGTCAGAAAAGTAATTTTCCGGAAGGTATGCAAAATACTTCTGCGTGGCGTTGATGATTTCATCGCGTGAGCTGAATTTTTTATTGATGAGGCATCTTTTGAGGTTTGAGAAGAGATAATAACCCGAGGGAGCCAAATCGGGTGAATACGGTGGATGCAACAGCAATTGAAACCGTAAATCATTGATTTTAGCCGTGGTTGCGATGCCCTTGTGCGCCGGTGCATTGTCTTGCAAAAACTAAATTTTTTTTGCTTCATGTGAAGCCGTTTTGCAGCGATTTTGGCCTTCAATCGCTCCAATAATGCACAGTAATATTCGCTGTTGATGGTAGTAAACGAAGAGTATGCCATGACAATTTCCGACCCATCGAGCCTCCCTCGGCCGCTTTGGAGCACTCGTGCCGACTGCAGTCCATTTTCGGGCACTCGTTCTGTTCTCTGGTGTTCAACAGTTACCAATCGACGCCAAAAGTCCGCCCGATTCCGCATCAGCAAGCCCAAACACTCTTTTGAAGTGCTCTCACGTTCGTGTTTTGCTCAGAAGTGAGTATGTGCGGCACTCAGCGGCTGGATAACTTTTTCATATGCAGAATATTGCCCAAAATATTGCGTGTGTGCTCAGTACTAATCTTTATGGTATCTGCTAGCTTGCGCAGCTTCACTTTCCGGTCAGCCAACACCATTTCATGTATTTTTTTGACATTGTCCTCTGTAACCACATCGGAGGGCCTGCCGCTCCGGACTTGATCGGTAGTGGAGTTGTGGCCACCATGAAACTCTCGAAACCAATATTTGACGGTGTAATCTGACGCAGCATTAGCCCCAAAATATTAATCCAACTTTTCTTTTGTTTCCTTCGCTATTTTGCCTCTCAAAAAATAATGTTTTGTGAGAGAACGAAAATCGTTTTTGTCCATATTTAACATGATGCCAAACACGTCAACAACAATCAGCTGTCAAAACAAAACTAAAGACAGTATCGCACTGAAATTTGGCATGTCTGCCTAAATATGAACGGACTTCAAGGCATCATAACCTCAAGAGCGCTCCGCGGTGTCAAGCCTTATGTCTTGACAAAACATGCTTTACACAGCCAGAAAACAAAAATCGGCTCGGGTATTAGGGTAGCTATCAGTGGTTGTTCAAGTCGCTAAAAAGAGTTCCAGTAGAGTCCCGAGCATAAAAAGGCTTAGTCCCATATTCGAACGACCAAATTATCCTCATTTAGAAGATTTGAAGGCAAATAAAAATAAACCTTTACAGACTAAGCAACTTTTATTGCCACAAAAATATTTGAATCCTATTACTTAAGAAAATCATTAATATTCACAGATTTTCCACTTTCTTTATCCTTGCTGTTTTGCGCGCTCACAAAACTATCAGACAAACTTATGCCTTGACTTGGTGCTTCCTTAACTGATTCAGCTTCCGAAGTAGCAATAGCTCGTCGGTTTGCTAACTTTTCATTCAACAAATCCTTTGCAGTTTCGTGAATCTTTTCTTCGTACAATGCACCTTGAACCTTCAGATTATTATAAATGGCAATGTACTGCTGTGTATTGGTTTCACGTCTTGTATCCGATAAGTTAATTGTCTTCTGGGTTTTAAACGTTTTGTAGTACTTCCTACAAAGATATAGATCATAATCACATGACCATGAGTAGATAATTTATTACTACTTACGCTCAAACAACGTCTTCTTCGTAAAATAGCGAGGTTCCAATTTGGGTGGAAAAGCAGCATAGATATCGTACCAAATGGGTTTGTCCTCGGGTTTCATAGCACCCGACCGTAGGAGACCAGTGGTTCTAGGGTGGAAAAAGACGTATTCCAAACAATGCCAAGAGGTTTTTGATTGATAAATTACCTGGAGAATATTGTTCCGATTTTTTCCAGCCTGCTTTTAGCCATTTTTTTAGTTTGATTACCGAAGACAGACAACAGCAGTGTGACTTTGATTAGCTGACGAATTTAGGATAGAGTTGGAAATGGAGATTGTAGTAGCATGGAGGAAATCGGCATAATCTATTTTGATTATAATTTAAAATTTTAGTGTTTTAGGATATTTTTGAAATTTACAAGATCTCCTAAGAGGAAGAAATTAATTAGGTACCTCCACATGAATTGGGCGATTAGTTAAGTGTTACAAATTAAAAAAGAGATTATTTCCTCAATTGTACTAGATCACCACCTTTTACACACATATGTAGGGCTGTCAAAATGTGTGAACAAACCAACAAGTTATAAGTGCGTTTTTGAATTTATCTTATTAATAAGCCGGTAAAACAAAATGAAACATTTGATACGAAATTACCAAGAAATATACCCTCACAGCACAGTGAGAATCATCCGAAAAACACAAGAACCATTGCCACCGAAAATAAAAGAAACAACGTCACTATTATCGCAGCCAAAAGTCGAGCCGAAGTAACCTCCAGATTATGTTACCTCTCCCGAATATCGAGAAAATCCAATTAAAGTTCAAATGCTGTCGAAAAATATAATCCAGCAAGTGTTAGGGAATGTTCCCAGAGCTAGTCCCGACGAGACTTCAGTGCGAAATTGTATTAACGAACTTAACATGGAATCGACATGGAAGCAAGTACAAAAATGAAAGATGTTCAACTGAAGTTTCCTCGATTGAGAGGAAAGAATATCGAAGAATACTTTTTTGAGATTGGTAGAGAACAACTAGAACCGTATCGAGTTCTGATTGATTCCCTCATCACAGATAATGCGGCAACTCCAAAGGAATGGGTTATGACACCAGGTTGGACATGTAACAAACCAGAGGGACCATCCGGAAGAGAAAGGTTTAGTCTTCGATGTTGAGGTATGCATGTCTGCTGGTGCAGCTGAAACTATGGCTACAGCGGTGGGTAAGGAGTTTTGGTACTCTTGGGTAAGTTCAGAACTGTTGAACCCAGCCATCTCACAAAGCGAGAAAAAAAAGTACACCCTGGACGACATGATTCCATTGGGAGATGTAAAACTTGTTGTTGGGCAAAATTTGTACTACGATAGGGCAGGAATTCGTGAGCAGTATTTGATTCAGGACACAGAAACAAGATTCCTTGACACAATGTCTCGCCATGTCTTTAAGTGGAGTTACCAATTATCAGAGGGCGATGCTAAAATCAAAGAAAGATTTGTCACAGGAGGACCTGGAATGGTCGGCACAGAGTTCATTGAACAGTCTAGTACATCGACTCTACTGCGGATCGGAACTGAGTAAGAAGATTAGGAATACTTTTGTTACAGGAACTCTGCATGATGTAAGAGATGATTTTCAAAATTTAATGAACCACTGTTCCTCCGATGTGTTGGCAACTAAAAATATGCTCAAGCAAGTGTACTCTATGTTCTGTGAAAAATTTCCACATCCTGTCACTTTAGCTGGAATGCTGGAGATTGGATCGGCGTATTTGCCAGTTAACTCCAACTGGAATCGATACATAGACGAGTGTAACATAACTTACGAAGATCTAAGCATTGAATCGAAATACCATTTGTCGAAAAGAGCCGATGCCGCTTGTGAATAAATGAATGACGAGAAGTATAGGCAAGATCAATGGATGTGTGATCAATATTGGAGCACTCAGGAAACTAAAATGAAGAAGACACCAGCCAAAAAGTCAAAGATTATCCTAGAGAACAAGGAAAACCCGGTTGAACCTGAAGATGTAATCTGTACGATACCAAAAATATCGATACCGCGCGCCGTCCACTTTTGCCTGGCTACCCGGTGTGGTATCGTAAAATATGTTCCAAACCAAATTTGTCAGACCTGACAGAAGACTGGTCATCAGGATCAAATAAAATCAGCACGGGAATGCGGATTGCCCCGAATCTATTGTCACTCTGTTGGGAAGGATATCCCCTGCACTACATTCGTGATCATGGTTGGGGATTTTTAATTCCCTTTCGCGATTCTTTCCCTGAAGTTGTGGACAATGGGGAAATTTCGCTCAAACGCCTTGTACAAAAGTGTCCCGTTTTGAGCTTTGTTGACACCAAAGCCAGTTCTGAAGAAAGTGCTGAAGCGTTCACTAACATTTGGCATAATGTTGAGTCGAATATAGCAAAGAAGGATTACTACTCTAAAGGATGGAAGGATAAAACCACCGGAAAGACGCTGGAAGATTGCTGCTGGTTTCTAAAGCTCCCGCATAAAAACGGGCATTCATTTCGTGTAGGAAATCCCTTAGCCAAGGATTTTCTCAATAAATTCTTCGACAACGTAGTTACTGGTGACGGCGATAAGTCTGCGTGTGATTTACATTGCACGGATGCTTTCGTATTGGCGTAATAATCGCGATCGTATTATGGGACAACCTATGTGCTGGATACCAAGTTTTACAGTAGCAGCGCATTCTGGCGGTCAAAGAGGTTATTTTTCATTCCACCTAGTAGTTTTTTGAATATAATGAGTGATTTTTTAAGCGTTCAGTTTTTAATTGTACATTACTTGCAGTAGTGTATAAAGTTTTTATTTGAGTTGATAAATCGATGCTTGCCATTTGCTTTTTAAAGATTATTTCATGTAAATGATGACCACGACTATATTTTGAGTGGTCCATACGTAGAGTTTAACTTTGAATCACTTATCTCGTTAAAAACGCGTATAATTTGGTCTGCCAAAGTAGTAATTGACCCTGAGTTATTGGCATAGATGAGGGATTTGACGTATACACATAAAAAAAAGTCTAAAAGCATCAAATCGCACGTTCTAGCTGGCCAATTCACCGGTCTAAAACAAGAGATAAAACGTTCATCGAACTGATTTCTTAATTAGTCCATCGATTCGCGTGCCTTGTGACATGTAGCGTTATCTTGCTGCAACCACAAGTTTAACTTGGGCATTTTGGGCAAAAAAAGTACGAAATCATTGAACGATAGCAGACGCAATTGACGATAACGTTGTTCTCACGGTCATCTTTGAAAAAAAGTACGGGCAAATGATTCCGGCGGACTATAAACCGCACCAAAGAGTGCATTTTTCGGGTGGATTGCCTGAGGTTGCTCATCGGTCTAAATATGGCAGTTTTGTTTATTAACATACTCATTCAACCACAAAGGAGCTTTGTCGCTGAAGACAATTTTTTAATAAAAAATCGGATCTTCCTCCAGCTTTGCTAAGGCCCACTCACCAAAAATTCGATGCTGTGTAGTTCGTTCGGCTTTAGTTTTTGCACGAGCTGTATTTTATAAGGTTTGAGATGAAGATCCTTGTGTTAAATCTTCCACGTAGTCGAGTAGCATAATATCAATTGCTGCGAACGGCGACGAATGGAAAAATGGTCTTCATTAACACAGGCGAATAAAGCAGCAATATTTATCTTTGTACGCACTCTACGCATACAGGTAGGTGTCTTGATGTCCAAAAAGTTAAAAATTGGTGAGAAACTTGATCACTATGGCTTGAAATGGGCGCTCAGTAGGAAAACGTTTTTCACAAGCACGGATTTCGTATTGGTTCGGATATAAGTCTTTTCATGATGAAAAGACACAAATCACGCGTGAGCTGTCAAGAACAGCAAAAAATCAACCCTGTAGGTAGGTTTATTTGGACTTTACTTCATAAGAGTATTTGACAAATTGTATACATTTTTTTGTCAACTGCGATAATTGAATTTTTTTTTTTTTTTTTGAAAAAAATAGATAGGATTAAAGGACATTTGCAGGTAACCAGCGTCAACAAAATTCGAAAAATCTGTACATGGCATAGTACCAATGTTGATGAAATTTGTACGAAAACGAATCTTAAGTATCAGTTAAAAATTTATTCGCATAATCTCATATCTCAATTTATAGAGCAGTGATGTAATTGAAGCAATTTAAGCAAATCAGTCGATTTTTGTCTTACGATGTTAAAATAATTCGTATTCGTACAGCTTGGTTTCGTTACACTTTATTTTGAAGTTGGCTTTCATTTGAAAAAAGGGTTTATGATTGTAATGAGCATTTAGTAATGTAAGGCAGTAAGCCCAGCTTTTTCTAGTACATGCCTCCAAAGCCTCCAATACAAACCAATTACTAGGTTTCAGTTGAAATTATATTGGTACACAGGTAAACGAAGAAAACTCATCTGGAATTTCTAAACCTTTGATACCTCGTTTTGCACAACACTTCTTGAATATTGGTGGGAACATCACTGTGGATAACTGGTGGTGATGTCCACTCTTTAAATAAAATTGTTCGCAGCTACACCTGCAAAAAGAAAGCAAACGTTTGAGATATTTCATCTGGCTTGTAGCAACAACAAATCACAGAAAAGAAAATTCATATAAATAATTGCCCACTTGGGTTAGTCTGCACTACTTATTCTAAAGCCATCCAAAAAAATTGCAGTCGGTTTGAAAGGATGTAATAAAATTTATCTTAACTATCGATTTTCTAAAACTTAAAACTCGATGCGTAATGTAATTCATGTACGATTCTACCCAAGAAAAAAAAATACATCAAAACAATCGCGTTTTGTGGTCTACACAAATATACTCGTACATGTATGGGAGCAGCATTAAAGTTAAGCTTGTGAGCAGTTCTATCTTCCAAAATTTAACAGCCAAAATAACAGAATTTTCCTAGAAAATGGCATTCCAATTAGGTTAGGTTTATCTTAAAAAAGTTTTATCTTTCTAGGTCAATCCACATAAGATTCATCAACACCAGGTTCAGTTTTGTTCCCATATGGTTCTATCAGCTATTGTAGCATGAAAAAAAAAGCCTTACTCAAACCATGTCGGCGTTTGATAGGTTTTTGGATACCTGACAATATTTCCTTGTTTATAAAGAAACACTTTGCATATTAGGGACATTCATTTTACGAACAACTGCAACTGACCTTAATAACCGATTGTACATGGCAACTTTGTTTGGTTCTGGTCTCTGTCTCTTATGCAATCTTAAACGCAATCTGAAATTTTAACCTGGCTTGAGAAATGCATACCTACCCAAGTAGACCATGATCAATCTTAAATGCTGATATTCTTTAATTTTCTGTGGACCTGTATATTTACTTGAGTGTCCGAGATGATACCATGTTTTCTGTCAACTAAGGAACCTGTAATTTTTTTGATTATGATAATTTACGATTTCGATTATACGTTAAGCAGTTACATTCACAAAGGATGAAAGAAACCTTCACATTGCTATATTCTTAACCAGTAGAAAAGTCATATGCATCCCGCCAGCAAAAAATAAAGAAGACCAAGTTTCACTCACACCAATTCTCTCCTACACTTGCTCGCCCTTTCAACGTCTTGGCAGCGACTAAATTGTGCTGCCTTCTTTTACTCTTATCCCGGAAGCTGCTGTTAATAATGTTAAAAACCAGGTCCTTTAATCTCTCTCTGTTTGCAGCCCGACACATCGGCTCTTCCCAAGGTCGCAAATTTTGGGGCTAGGCTACCGTCATAACAGTCGAACTCCATGCTTTTCTTGGCCTACCAACGCAAATTACACCTTGAGGATTCCATTGAAAGCACTGCTTCGCTATTTTGCCATCTAGTTTCCTCAGTGTACGGCCAATTTATCGCCATTTTTGTTTGTCCAGTCCTAAGCCACATTTCATTGTTGGAAATCGTTTTTGGCCACCGTATCTTTAGAATATAACGCAGATAATGATTAACAAAGGCTTGTAACCTGCTCGAGATGTTGGCGGAGTATTTCCATGGCTCACATACAGATTTCAAGCAGTGTTAACTTAGTACAAAGCGATATTTTGCTAGAGTTCTACACTGGAGAAAGGATTTTGAAAGCGCTACGAACTTTATTTAGTTTATTTCTGTCGTCCAGGTCCGTTCCACCATCGAGTGACGTATAACTACCCAGACAGATGAACTGCATGACTCCTCTTTAGTCTACCGTCTCAAGGTAACCTGCTGTTGTTGGTATCGGCTAGTGTACATAATTTTTGTCTTTTTTGCGTTTATCTTTAAGCCAGCCACTTCTCTTGTCAAAATGACTTAGCTTATCAAACAGGTTCTATTGGATACAAGTCTCTCGTTTGTACCCTTTGACAGTCATTATATCATCGATTGCAAGTAAGAACAAAATCGGTGATAGTACATTTCGCAATTCAAATGTATCGGAAAGCTGCCACTGTGAATAAGGAAACACATGCGCTGTTGTACGCGTCTTTAATAATAGCAACAACTTTTACAGGGATGCCTCTCATAGCTAACGATCTCCAGATGCAATCAAGACGAATTCGACGAACATGAGGAAGAGCAGTAATTGGTACTCCAACGATTGTTTAAGGATGATTATGATTAATATTACATGATTGACTGCAATGTCCTGATTTGTGCCTCATGAGCATCGTCTTATTCCTGGACTTTATCCTCTAGAGAATGATAGTTGCCATCAGCTTTGAGAATATGGACAACTCGGAGAAACTAAGCCAAGTACTGCAGTTCTTACGATCGCCTTTTTTCGTTATCTTGACAATAACTCCGTCCTTCCATTCTCTGGGAAAGGTTTCATTCTTTTTCATTCAAACAGCCTGAACAAGTGGAAACTAGGCAGGTATGTCATCTTGTCTGGCTGCCTTCTTATTTTATAAGAAATAGGATCGCGGTTCTTATTTCCAACAAGTGGGTTGATGTCAATTCCCCTGTAAGACTTTCGTAAACCCAGCAGTTGATAATTTGCATTTGTACTCTGGTCATCACTGAGTAGTGCACAAAAATGTTCCTTCCACCTTCGCAGTTGGTCTCATATTCACACTAAAAGGTTGCCTTTAGTATCTAGCACAGGGTGGGTGTGCTTTTTTGTTGACCTGTAATGTCCTTAGAGATTTTGTACAGCTCCCTCATATTCCCTCTTGCTGCAGTTTCTTCCGCGCTCTCTGTCAAATTGGGAAATCTGGTTCTCTTATCAGATCTTACACAGCGCTGCACTGTCTTAAGAGCTGCTCTATACTCGTTCTATAGAACTAACTTTCAATGAGCATCAGTTTCATTATAATTTGTAATTTTGAGTGTCTAGGTGTCTTGTAAAATCCGTTGATTGCCTCATTTAAGATCCAGCTTCCATAAAAACAATCTTTACTTGGTCCCACATCTCCTCAATGGGAAAATTGAGGTTGAGTTGAGGCTTTTTCGTTTAGGATTTTGATTTAATAACGACCAAATCACTAAGAGCGGTGGCAATGAATTTTGGTCTGCTTGCTGGACTCTCTGAACGTCGCCGGACAGCAGTTGTTTGTAACCGGAGGATTGTAAGTAGCAGGTGATTATCACTTCCTGCATTCTTTACATCACAAAGTGACTTCCTCCATCGTTTCTTTTATAATGAAGTATTCAATTTGGTTTTGTGTTCGATCATCAAGAAAGACCCAGGTTAGGTTTCTTTATGGCAGATTTTGTGTGGAAACAAGGTTCCAGCAACTACAATCTGACGAACGTTACAAAAGTCAACAAGCATATCGCCATTGTAATTTCGCCGACCCAAGAAATTAGAGTTGTACTGTGGTTGTGGAAAAAAATTTGATATATTTACGCACAAATGGTCAATAAGTCCCCAAATTTTGTTTGTTTTCCCAATAAAAATCGAACAGACCTACTTCAAGTTTTGAAAATGTTTCCCTAACTTCTGTTTTGATCTATGGTCGGAAGGAGCACTAACACACTTGCCGAGAAGAAAAGTTATTCATATGGTCTATACCTTTTTTCGCAGATCTTCGATCACAAAAAGCGTGTTGTTTTTGACAGCTTCTACTGAATCTTAACCTACTGTTAGAACTAATTGTTCATTGTCCATTTTGCAGGTGATCTTAAGGCATAAAAAATCATTTTTATCCTCCTCTGAAATATTTTATTTGTTTGTAGAAAAATATTCGTTTTACTGAGACCTGTAACTTTTATGTTTTTTAATAATCAGAGGTTTTATATGGACGTCTTTAGTGTCATAATCTCCAAGTTTTGTTTGTTAGTAAACTGCTTGGAAATGGTCTTAGTCTCAATAACTGAATACTCTTGTACTGGTCCAGTGTGTCAATAGTTGGGTTGCGGGATGTGTATTTCTACCTGAGGAATATATCTGAGAAGGTTGTGTTAAATTTGAGACCAATCGGTTGAGCCTTTTTTGTTTTTTAGAAATCTTGATCACCGACTTTGAAAATATACATAGTTTTGAGAAAAAGGTGTTTAAAGTTTCGAAGGAAGTTTACACATCGATAATTTTTTTTTTTTTGTTTTACTTACATGGAGTCATATATTCCACAGCCATAAGATGGACTCTCTATAGCATCAGCAGCTTCAAGTGCCTCGAGTTGATGTTCTCTACGAGCCATTTTTCCCACTCGCGTCCTCCTATACGCTCTCAAGTCGAAAAAAAAAAAAAAAATAGTAGCTGCTACTCCGATTTGTGTTCCGCTTACTTTTTTAACATTCCGAGACGTCCTTACAAATATGCGTATATATCGAAAAGTATCTACTTACCGGATGGATTTGAAATTTTCAGAGAATAAAGTCAGATGTGTGTATATTACAAAAGTACAAAATCGATTTTTTTGAAAATTCTAACTGCGTATAACCCTTAAAGAGCTCTTCCACATGTACAATTCATATTACTGTTTTCACTTTTGATAGCGTTACCAGCTCTCAGTTGGTTTCAGTTTTGCATTTCAAGCTCAATTAGGTTCACTTTTAACTGCCTTCCTCGGCTGCGAGGTCCCTTTGATTGATATAGCTGTGGAACTCGTATAATTTTATATTAAAATCAACCCATCCTTTGGAATCATATTCAGAAATTTATAAAAATTAACCTTATTCGCTCTTTATAACATAATAATCTGAGCAACTGTCAAGATAAATTCTTCATTAGGTTTCTGTTCTGATGTCGTTTCGAGAGTTAACTGGAAGTTAGTCAAATCTTTCACAACTTCAGAGTGTTTTTACTTGATCATGATATTTTATCCACGAAAGTCGGTGGCGCATCTAATTTTATATGTCTAAGATCTACTCTTGCAAAGTTATAGACAAGGAACTCGTAGTCATAACCAGCTAAGTTTTAAAAAGCTTTCAAGTTCGTCGTATTTGCTGGCATGCCATCTGATAAGTTAATGAAATCCACTGAATGCTGTTTGGTTTTTAAAATTAATAATTCTTATCTGTCAGGATCGGTCTTCTCGTTAAATTTGAAGCCACCTATAATTGCTTTTTTTTCATTTTGAAAATTGTTGTTCTTAGTCCAATCAGCGCGTGTGCAACGTGGGTGATTTGGATTCCCCATCACCTCACACAATCACCTACATATGTAATTTGAATTTAAAAACAACTTTTACCTTCATACAAGTTTAATTCTTTCGTCAGAAAAGGACATCAGCCTAAATGCGTTATTCCACAAAATCTTGATTTTTCCTCCCTCTAATCTTCATTTTAAAGCCATAAACAATTTGTCTGCCATATTTTTAAAGGTCAGAACATTGCCGCTCTAAAATGATTAGGTCATCCATTAAACAACTTTTATTCAATTTAGTTAAATGAACAGATACGAACACATGTATGAGTATGAAAATCTTTATCGCATACTTCTTAGAGTTTTTTTCTCATAAAAAAGCCTCTTTAAATTTTTCTCATTCTGAAGAACACGTTAAGTTTTTTTTCTTCTTTTTTTAGTGTATCATTTTGTCATCCTGTGTATCGTACATGGCAAGGCCATTCAATGTCGCCTCAGTCTGCATTTCTCCATCAATACCAACACCATGTTGTATAGTTTTATTTGTTCGCCCACATTAAATCCTTTCAATCAGCGGTCTCATGGGCTACTCGAAGCACGACTCGTTATGTCCTTAATCTGGAATTCCACTTTTTATTTTCCTTTCTGTCTCACTTTGGTGGCCTATAAAAAAATCATAAAATGCTGAAATTTTCTTTGACGAACCATCATAGGAGCATCAATGATGATGTTGGTTGGTAACAGTATCAGCACTCGTATTTAATCTGTCAACTTCATTTGAGGTACTTATATGTTTCACTTTTCCATTGAAAATGTCCTTCAACATGGCAACTCTATTCTTTACCAGAGCTAAAGGACGGATAACCTACAGACAACCAACAAATATCTCCCAGATTCCAAATAGAGGAATTTATCACAAACGGGCACGGATACATGAGTAATAACACAGATCCCTACATGTTAAGATGAAATAATAATAAAATATGTAAAAGGATACAAAAGTCGAGTAAGTAGCAACAGCAAGACATTATGCCCATTGGTCTTGTTGGCTCTGTTTGTTGGAAGTTGGTAGTCCACAGTTGCTGGGTGGTCGGTTTTTCTTCTTCTAGGACATGATGATGCCTACAAGCACAGATTTATGGAAGGACGTAAATATAAGAAGGAGGATATAACGACAAAGATGTCGATCTTCGTAGTTAGTGTATTCAGTATTTGTATTATGTGCGCGTTGTGTTGATTTCAGTGTTATTAGGGGTCTTGCGAAGAGGAACGAAAAATTGATTTTTATTTTCTATAAGAGGGATTATGTTGGAATATTTTTATCGGATGGGATGTGAAATGTATCTACGTACCATACGCACTTTTCATTTCTTTATTATGGTGCAATCAAATGTACAATTTTCTGTATCCTTCTGCTACTTGGAATGTGCCGAACTAAATCCCAATGTCAATTCAAAAGAAAAATGATGATTCAGATTGTTTTTGGTTTTTTTTTTTTTTTCATTGATGGGGAAAGGAAAAAGAAAATAAAGAGAAGAAGCTGATTGGGTGGTAATATTTTGCTGATGAAGTGAAAGTTCTACAAGAGAAGAGTCTCGAGGCTTGAATTGGTTAATAACACATCATTCACCTATGAGTCCTGTCATGAATGTTTTGTTTCGATTAAAATCACAATCTTAGATTAGGTGGTATTCACAGCTGGCTATTAACAGGCACAAGTATAGTGTAAATAATAAAACGTGGACGTGTTTCTTTTGGTGTCGTGGGGTGTGTGTGTATTCGTGTATTTTTCTAAATAAAATAATTATGAACTGTTGAAGTTGTACCGGGAAACGTGATCGAAGTGATTCTTTCAAAATAGATTGCATTGATTGCAGATGTTTCCTCCATTATGCTTGTATTAATAAAACTCACACTGATTTCGACTTCATGAATTCGAGCTACAACAACAAAGTGTTGCTACTCCGAATGCCAGCTACTGTATCTACTCAATCAAAACTGCAATTCAAATCTCTGCAACAGCTCACAAGCAAAAACTACACCATCTATGAGCGTAAAGCAGTCGCTAGCAAACAGGAAGAAGAAGCAGTGACAGTAGGTAAATCAAAAAATGGTAGCGGATCTAGCAATTCCATAACTCTTTGGCTGCTGCACGAACAGATTATTAATCTAAAGAAATTAAACACTGGATTTCTCCAAACGCTAGAAATGGAACACTGAGATCAAGAATAGTTGAGTACAGAGTTGAACCTGTACTAGACAGAACAGAAGCAGATGGAGGACGTGTGATTGTAATTGTTTGTTTGCCAGAAGAAAACAGAAAGAATGCACTGGAGATCCTACAAATAAAAAAAATCTATGTGAATCGCTTTAGCAAAAAAAAATATTACTTCCCTATCTAATGAGACGAGAATAAATATTGTTTGCGATCATTTATCTTCAAGCAATGTCAAGCAGAAGGTTATGAGGAGCAAAAAAGGTGCACATATAATTTTGAACACTTTGTTAATTAGAGATGGATGGAATTACACCAGGGCTTTGCTTACGATAGCTAAACACTTATGGTTCAGTAACTCTAAAATTTTGATGAAAAAGGCTGAAAATGGTGTTGTCGTCGTTTAAAGATATTTTGATGATTTAGCAGTTGTCTTAGATTAGCATTAGGTTTGACGACAGTCTTGATATTTTAGACGACGACATTACCATTAAAACCATAAGAAGTATCTTCGATAATATTGTCCATTCTAATTCCAATGACAAACAACCTGTGTTCATTGTGCATCAAAATAATAGAAGACTGCAAAAAAAAATGTTGATGCGTTACTATGCAATCTAAAGGTATTGGTATTCTCTTGAATCTTCGACTTCAAAATTCCAAACTATAATTTTTTTGCCAACACTAATGATTTGTATTATTCGGGATATATAGGAATATTTGTGCGAGACTCATATGAGTGTAAAGTGGTTTATTGTGGTTTGTTATAATTTGAAGACTGCGCATGCTATATAAATCACACGGAACATTTGTGAAATGTGAAATTTTTAATATTATTTATGTATATGTGTAGGATTCAGCTTTTCTAAATAATGAATAAGTGGATAATCTCACTGTTATTGAAGATTTTAACAAGAATATCCTAAATTCAAACCCGGGAGTGGATACTTACGGATTCATAATTTTTGAGCTTGGGTAACCATCATTTATCAATAAACTAATGACAATAAACACTTTACCAGTTTCTAATACTTACCTCGACCATGTATTTGGTCACTTTAAAAATCAAGCAACTAATTTGTATTTTGATGTTAACCTTGACAAATTACTGACCACATTAAGTGAATCCTGAGTACCTCAAACAATAAAAAGGAAGTAATGGCTACTTCTCCTGAGGTAACTAAAATTAATTTGAGTTTACTAAATGATAAATTGCTGCGCATCAAGTTACACCTCTCAGCAGTTTGAAATATTTTTAAAAAGCCTAACATATAACGTTGACAAATCCAGGATTTCTGTAGAGCGAAGAAATATTAAACCTAAACTTAAAGCATGGATGAACAATTTTCCTCTCAAAAAAATTTAAATCAAAATATAAATCTTGCTAAAATAATTCTTTTTTTTTTTGTGAAGAGCAGTTTGGGTTCAACGAAATCCATTCTATGTAAGATGCGCTTTAAGATTTTTGTACATTTATCGAAAAGAAACTTGATGTTAATCAAAACTGTACCGGTTTATTTGTAGACATTACAAAAGCCTCCGATATATTTGAATATAACATCATTCTCTTGAAGAAATTGCACAGTGTAGGATTTTGTGGATTTATATAAGAATAGGTCACAAAAAGTCAAAATTGGCCTTTGTCTAAATAGTTCCAAGGTGTTAGTTCCTTTCAATGAAATCTTTTAGTCTTACGAAGAAAAATGAGAAAGCTACAGTAACAACACACTGATGCGATAGTCAGTCGAAATTTCACAGATATAATTATAAGTGCATAGCAAAAGTGTAATGCACTTTCACGACTCCAGAAAACAACCTGCAGTCTTTCCTTCTAAGGGACAGCAGAAATGCCGCTGACCTCCTAGAGACATCGGCAAGCATTCATTTGGTCTGTCTGCTTCCGGGGGAGCTATGCTATCTGCATTTGTGCTCATTTGAGAAGCCTTAACCGAGGATGCAGGCAGATATAACGTAGGTTAGGGTCCTGATAAGCTCTCCTCTATTTGTTTTCTAAGACCCACACAAGACACTCTCTTGCATTCTTTAATTAGATTGGAGTAAGGGGGCTCAGCAAGACTCTAAGCGCTGATTCTGTGACTTTGTCGTCTCCCAGAAAGACACCAGCGACATATTCTATATAAGTTTTAGAGCCATCCGTGAAGACCCGACGTTTGATAACGTAGACAAATGAGTTATAAGTACATTTTTATGACTCTACCCATCATCAATGATCTAGAATTGTTTTTCTTCTGTCTTCACTACAAACCCTCTCAAGATTGGCTTTGTTAATATCTGCAAAATCACTGGAAGGACAAAAACTACCCGCTAGTTTCCTTATTCGTCAAGTAGAGCCTTTTGTTTTAATACTAATGGTTTTTCATTCATCTCAATCTTCTTGGAAACACTGACTATCACTCGATTTTGCTATGAGAAAGTTTTGTATGTATTTTTTCTTTGCTCTTTGCGAGCATTTCATAAATTTATTAAGGTATTGCAAGCAAAGTGGTGCGAGGACTACTAACCTCATCTAACCTTCTTTCCTTAACGGTACAACCCGCTTATGGAATGCTCTACCGAGCTCCTTATAACTTATAAACATTCAAAACCAAAGCATATCGTTTTCTCTTTTTTCCCCTCCCTAACTATCTTTGCCCGCGCTTTATGCAAACATCTTACATAACATAACATCGTACATAAAATCCCTTCTGCCGATGCAGAAAAAAGTCACAATTGATTAATCTTTGGCCTCTGATATGGTACAGTCCACTCTCGCAAATACATAAATTTACGTTTAAAAAAAAGAGGTTCGCAGTGAAATTAGATGTGACATAGCTGAACACTTTGGAGGGCTTAATTCTTTAAATCCACATCACTTTGGTTGATACAAAACCAGTAGTTCACTTCAAGTGAAATCTTCTCTTTAAAATCTGTAAAATATATGTAGATTAAAAACATTCTACCAAGAAAATAGCTGGTCTCATCTTGTCCTAGAGAAATGAGAACAGAGGTTAAGTGATGGACTAAGATCCTCCAAGAATTGACTTGCAAGAGCTAAAAAATCTTAAACTGTGTTAAACTGACTGTAAAACCTAAATATAAGACATCCATTTGAATCCACAAACAGGAACTTAGGAGGACTTAGTAGAAGCATCCAGATAATGCTTGAATTAATTCCGAGAAAGAATCTTAGGATCTGCTAATGAACCCTTACTTCCTTGGCTGCAATTGAACAAACCGTTCCAAACCTACTTTGAAAAAATCTATCCACCTACAAATCAATGCGAACAAGATTCTCTTTGAAGAATATTTAATGAGCAGTCAAAATAAAATAAGTCAAACAATCCCAACTAGTTTCTTATGTTTGCAGATTCATCAGATAATTACATAAGGATATCAAATCGCTGGCATCTTTGAAGCATATAATTAGTAGATCTTCAACTTATTGATTCTTTTACAAATACTTCAATCGTTTTTCGTGCGAACTTACGGTGCGCATAGTCGACCTACTAAAACCACTATTGCCAATTCCATTCGCAAATTTGAGTACCAGTTTACCATACATTAGTATATGGTACTCGACCAGACTATAGCAGCTGTAGCTGATAGTGTACGCGAAGACCGTGAGGAATCGAGTCGTCGTCGCTCTTAGTAGCTTGGCTTGGCCTAAAGGCGTACAAAATTCAACTTGTGCAAGATCTGAAGCCCGGCGACTTGAATTTGCGTCAAATTTTCAGTGAACGGACTCTGGATACGTTAATAAACAAAATTGCCGTATTTGAGCTGATGAACCACCCGAAGACTACCAAGAGCTACCATTACATCCATTAAAAACAACGGTATGGTGTGGTTTATGGGCTGGTGAAATCATCGGTACATATTTCTTCAAAAATGAAGCAAATTAGAATGTTTCCGTCAATGGTAACCGTTATTGCGCCATGTAAACGGATTATATGCTTCCTGAAATTCAAGCACCTGGTCTCAGTGAGCTCTGGTTTTAACAAGACAGCACTACGAGCCATACAGCGCGTAAAACAATGAACTTGTTGAGAAATCATTTTGGTGAGCACTTAATTTCACGTTTTGCTACGGTAAATTGGCCCCCTAGATCGTGCGATGTCACACCTTTAGACTATTTTCTCTGGGGATATGTAAAGTCTCAAATCTTCAGGAATAAGCTAGCTACGATTGAAGCTTTGGACCACATCAGACGTAGTCGTGGTCAATATTTACATGATATAATTCTAAAAAAGTAATAAAAATTTTAGGTTCATTTTCAAATTTATGTGTTTTATTTTACATTTTGTATCAAACCTAACGATGAATCACCCTTTATAATATCATATATAGGTTCTGGTTATTACTCTATTCCGGTTTAATCAGTAAACCGGTATAAACAGTATAACTGTTCACAAGATATCTTCTCCAGAAAAAATTCACGACCTACATACAAAACATATTCGATTACCCACTGTTTTTTCTGGGTACAACAATGTTAACATATCCTCTTTATAGTAGATCACAACACACTTATCAAACCATTACATACAATCATTAATCAAAATGTTTGTTTTTTTTTTTAACAGCAACATTCATTGATAAAAAGCACGCTTTAAACGACGCAAAAGTTTTCTATGGGGAAAAAAAAAAAAAAAAAAAAAAAAAATAGGTGGCCACCCGCACTGCCGCAACCTATTATTGCTCATCGAGTGAACATTTTGATCATCAATTTAATTTTTGAGAGGTGTTTTTGCTTGTTGTTAATATTTTATATGCAAACATGGGCATGAATTGGTGGAATGTGAGTTCGGTAGAAGACATAATGCCAATGTCGGAAAAACATCAAGAATGAAAATTAAGTATGACTTAGCTTGACTTAACTTTTTTTTGATACTGCATAAAGAATGGAAAGTCGAGCTTTTAAAGTTCATAGAATTTTAGGAAAGTTAGCAAATTTAAAAGAATATACGAGTATGTTTTGAATTGACGTGCCCAACTAAAAAAACTCCTTCAAGTAGACAGTTCCATGTTGGAGAGCATGGAAAAAATACTCGTACTTGAGCTTCTTGTGCGCAAATTTTATTTTTGGAATTTCTGGTGGGTGGGATAATCTTTTAAGATGCGAATAACGAGTATAAGTTGATTTGCATTCACAAAATTAAATAGCAACAAGAAATGAATATGTGCCTACCTATACTGATGGTTGTCTTCTGTCACACTGCACAAACATTTAATTGTTCAATAAAATTACATGTTTTTACATTTAATCCTGAATGAATTTTTATGTTTTCGACTATCGTGTGTATACGAGTATTACATATTTTATTTTGGACATACTCCCACAGTTAAAAGTTATAGTACCATTTTTGAAAGAAGTATGATACAAGCCCTAAGACCAAACCTTAAGACTTCAATGGGACTAATCTTTCGTGAAACGTACAAGTTAACCATAATCTACGTGAAAGGCCGATGCCTTATAAATGAGATGTAAACAATGCGATTTATTTATAAAATTGCCAAGACCTGTGATCTTAATAAAACAGAGATAAAGGTAAAGAATGCATTCATTTGTATGCCAATGCAGGACAGTTACAAAGAAAATGCGTTAAATATACATTTATCTTTTACTCAGTCATTGCAGCTCCTAAAGAGATTGATGGGAGAAATAGCCGTGTCTTCCAATACCACAATGTGTCGTGATTGTGTTGTAATGTGAGCTTAGAGATCGGGGACATATTGGTCTTTCATATTTAGAAGTTATCTCGGTGAGTCCACCTATAACTCCACTTAGAGAGTGTCATTTTTTTAACGTAAAGTCGCCTTCGCAGCTCAGCAAATTGCGAATAAACTGATTGCGAACGAAGTCTTTGCTGTGTTAGTAAACATGTCCCATACCCATATTCACAGTTTCAAGTATATAGCATTCTTAGATTGTTTTTGACAGATAGACGTTGCGTAGTGTACTTGGTTAATTTTGATTACAAAAAATAGAACAACGAATTACCATAAAAAAGTTGCAGAAGATGTTGAAATATAGGTCGGCTCAAGTCATGCAGTTTTTTTTTTATGTTTTGGGTATGAGACGCGTATCAGCAAAGTTTGTTACAAAGCTTCTTAATTTTGATCAAAAGAACCGTCGCATTTGCATACCTCAGAAGCTCGAATGACGTCAATGATGATCATGACTTGCCCAAGAGGATCTTGGGTGTAAAGCCTAATCGTCCCAATGGAAACCCCAGGAGAGCAAAAAAGCACGCCAAGTTTTGATCACTGTTTTTGCGATTACCGTGGAGTAGTGCATCAGGAGTTTTTACCTCAAGATCGTACGGTTAATAATGAGTATCACCTTAAAGTTATGCGCCGTTAGCGCATTCATTATAATAATCCGGATTAAGGCGAAATTTTTCAACATCACCCTGAGATGCACTAAGTCAAAGAAGAAATAAATGGGAATAAGTTTTTTAGACAAAACCTACGAAATGCTTTTTAGATAATTTTAATCTTTAATCCTAAAATATGAAAAGAGGATATCATTGGTCTCATATTTGGAAGGCCCGGACCTTGCCTAATTGACTCTGCTCATCACACTATTATAAAAATTCGAACATTCCGACTTGCTAATTACTACAATATGTAGTGAGATGTGCGAATATTTTAGGTTACCGTTATCTTGAAAAAACAGAATCTTTGCCGTATCCCTCTAAGAAACTGAATTAAATGCTAAAGATCAGTGACAGCGATGCCAAGAAACTATTAGAAGATTCCAACTGATGTGAAGGATTACACCCAACTTTAGCCCGAAATTCATCGTTTGATAAAGAATACAGGCAAGCACATTTTTTCTAAATAATCTACCTTTGAAGCGGTACTGCATGGAAAAAAAAGAATAGCTTGAAAACTACTGAATTGTTGTACTTCTTGTTGTTGCAAAATTGGCGGTTAATTAGATATTTTTTTGAAAAAATTTATGACATAGTCAAAATTTTAAGTTTAAAAAAAAAATATCACTTTTGACTTTTATTACGAGTTCAAAAAGCATACACTTTCGAAACATCCTGTATATGTAAGACTAAACTCGTCTAAGTTCTATCGCATTACTAAAAGCGGAAAAGGATATTCTTTGTGGGCTTAAATGTGATTTTTGGTGCTGCCTCCGTTGACGGATTTTCGAGGAGGAAATAAACTCTATGAACTGTATAACGACCTAGTACGAAAAGTGCGCGTCAGTCGCATGAGATGACTACGTTATGTTAATCTTAACTTTCCGACTTGTAGAGTTTTCGATACTCTTCTTGTCAGGAAGGAGTATGCGCGGGGAATTTTCACAGAGATTGGGGTAGCTTTAGACACCAGAACTGTTGAAAGTTGATCTAACTTGGCTGACTACGATGAATATAAGATAGACGAGATAGACCTGGGCTACGTGCAGAACAGAATCTTCTCTCAACTGCTGTGATGTCTGCCGGTCGACACACTGTCCAACGCTCCCAATAGTGCTAATTTATATGCTCAGCCATAGTCATATGTGTAGATGTATGTACTAACTGCTGGTTCATGTTTAATGACTATTTGTGTTGAACTCGTAGACGTGATCGACAAATGGCTTACTAGAAATGGGCTCACCAGAAATCGCTCGCCCCTTCTCCAGCGTTGACACTAATGGATCTCTCTCTGATCATAGGCAGTGAAAAGATAGGCAGTGGCGATGAACTCGTAGATTCAAACGAGAATTCCTCACGGTTTTAACCTGCGTCAGAGTTGGGTTGGGTAACTTATGTTGAGTTGACATGACTCTACAGTATGACGGCAAAGCAAATGAATGCTTTCGAACTTATCTATGGTAAGAATGCTGTCAGTAGGAATGGCTTTTGATACCATAGATTACTATGTAGGTACAAGGCATTAGTGATACAAGATCCTGCGGCATTTGTTGCAAGAGGGGTGATGATATCGCGGAGAACTACATATCTTTGTTAGTGAGTTCGTCTATGTTCTGATAGGTATATCGACGCTGACATGGTGGGTGCTGGTACTGTAAGAATTGTATCTTTCAACGAAAAACCTATAAATTCTAATAAAATACACAATGAAGAAATACAATGGACTTGTTGTTTGTCTGACTGCTGTGTTGTGACAGATAAAAGTGAGTTAAGCACAAAAATCGAGGCCTGATATATCACGTGTCGTATTTAAGCTGATATCCGATATCCAATGGAGAAGACCTCTCACTCCATACGGTTAAAAGTAATTTTCTTTTAGCTGAGTAAGTTGGGTTTAAGTAAAAGACTGTTGGATATTCTTGAAACGAGATCATAAATATACTGTTGTAACTTGGCTGCGATAAGATAATGTGATACTGGGGCGACTGGAAGTTGTTTCAGAAATCATAAACCACTCTGTGCGTCTGAAGGATACCTCTACGAATACCAGAAAAATCATCGAACACATTTCGCAATACTCTTATAATGTTGCCATTCAATCGAGTACTCAGTAACTCATTGATTTAATTGCCACTACAGCACGTAACGACTTTGTGGTTGAACTACACATTCGCCGGATTAGTGTCGCTCATGTTTTCGAAGAAGTAATCATAATGACTGAAAATGCTACTAGTATAAAGGACACACATTCTTTGGGTGGAGTCGTGATTTGTGAGTCTCGTCTGAATTTGGCTCATTCCAGAAATGATAATGGATCCAAACCCTTGGAGCCGAAGTAGAGCCTCACAATTAAGGGACGATAGAGTGACGGTCTTATTCAAGCATCAAGAACAAGATCCGTATACTCCCGTCCCTCTTTAGGTTAATTAAGTTTTCCCCTCCCCCCATCAGGATATTTTACGGGTAAAAAAGACTGTTATGAGGACCAACAAAAGTTTTTCAAAATAAGTTTAAATGTTATAGAACCGTTCTTCTGCGGTAAACCACTTCATGATAACGTTTCAAGTACTTTTGAATATAAAATCTAAGAACTGTTAAAAATTACAGCACGGTTTGAAAGCTATCCCTTTTGGAAGATTTATCAGTAACAAAAACAAAGTACACCCTATACATAGATGAATGGATTGCATGGGAACTCCAGAATACCAATTCAGCATGTTGTTTTAGTCCGGAACCATAGACAAAGTGGGCAGTGTTATTGCGAGTTATCTTATTAGAAACTATTTCTTTTTTTTTGTGGGTAAATAAAAATAACTTTAACCTAACAAAGTAGTAAAGCAATTTGTACTCCTAGTTCAAAAGAAACAATTCACAACTGGTGGGTGTCTAGGCAGATCCACAAAGCAACTCTTTTCGATATGGAAATACAAAATTATTTCAATGTATGTATGTATGTTTAGTGTGTGCAAAGTTGGGCTACAATCAAAGCAACCATAAAGTTATCTACATTTTTGTCATATCGATTTGTCGAAACTAATTTGATATTTTCGCAAAGACGGAATAACAAGCAATTTCATAAACTCATTCCACTCCAGTACGAAGGATATTTTGCTAAAAGGGGAAACACAAAATTAAAGTTTTTTTCTCAATGACTTCTCCATTTGAATTGTGTCATTCTTGTATCGCTTCTCTCCTGTTTGGTCTTGGCAGGATTTCACAGCCATAAGCAATACATTATTGCTCGTTTGACTTGAATATTCTGCGGTCTTATTCAGAAAATTTTCAATACATACGTGCTGTTCTTCCAGTAAATGTATATGCTCCATCTCGGTTATGTATAAAAATAAAATTAACCATATCATGTATCTATGTTTGTATATAGGATGTGACATCATGCTCTTGTGTTCATGCTCTCATATGTTATTGAAATTGTTCGCTCAATTTATTGGCCAAAGAGGCGTGAAATTTCCACTCAATTTTAATGCAAAACGTAAATTTCATTTAAAAGCATATCGCGAGCGTACCAAATATAAAATCGAGACTATGTAATTCAGGACAGTATTGCGGATACTTAGTATATATAGATATAGATACAGATACAGTCATCGATACTATGTTTCCACTATATGACTTATCCACCCAAAAAGAAAAAATAAAGAGAATTATTATATTTTTACACTTATAGTAGGTTACATGTTACGCAGCACATTTAAGTGAGTTTTCCAATTTAACAATTTAACAATTCTTATTGGATATACGAGCAATGGAGGTGCGTAAAGATACAGCTCTTTTCTTGCTTGTGCTTACCTGAAAACCAATAAATATCGAAAAAAAAGGAGAGAGAAAAAATTAAAATCCAGTAAAATCGGGATAATGTTGCCTACTTCCATTAACATACGCCAGCAACATAACATATTTGTGAAAGGATCTGTTTATTTATGGATGTTTCGCTTTTAGTTGGAAAATGGTTTTATGTCGACGATGGTTTTTTTTTTGTTGTTGGTTGTGTCTCGGCTGTTATTGGTGTGAGTTGAAGGAATTCGGCGCCGGATGATAGGTGGGAAATTTTATTAACCATCGTAACAACATGTTGACACAAACAACAAAGTGTTTTCGTTATTTTTTACTTCACTGTAATTAATTGACCAATAAAACATGGTCTATGCTATAGGACTGCGGATGGTGTGTGAGTTTGTGTTTTTGTATCTACAAGCTTACGGAAATGTCGGTGTTTGTTCTGATTCTTATTTATGGTCTTTCACTGGTCTACCCAGCGACCCCTAGACGTGACAGTAACTTTATCTTGTTGTTTAATTTTGGCCAGAACGCTAGATATAGTACGTATTAATATATTTTTTTTATTATTTTATTGTCTGACTCACTGGGCAATGCATATAGAGAATTAACTTAAAAAAATCATGGGCTTAAGGATATAAAATATAAATATAAATTGCACAGCAATGTTTTTTTTTTTTTTAAATGACTATCTGAATGATGATCTTAGCATGGTTTAAGTTGCACTTAAATAGTTTTCACTTCTATATTAAGTAAAATAACATTTGTTCTGTTCCGACAAGCTCTAGACAGTCGTTTTTCAATATTATTCCTTGACATAATGAAACAATGAGAATATATTTTTACAATTTGCACGGACTTTTAGGAGAAAAAATTAGAAAAATAAACGATAAAAATACCTATAAGGCATGCCCGCGTTAATCGTCTCTACGTCACACCACAATGCATTTCAAACATTCTCCCGATGCCAGATCTTACCCCGAGGGGCTGGATAGCTAGTCGTTCGATGCGGGAGTGTATACTGCACTAACATCTTAAAGTTCTGAGTGCTTCATTTTCTGTGCTCAATTTCGGCATGACCTGAAATTATTTGCAGTATCACAGGCCTTGCTCCTCCTAAGCCTGAACGTGATTCGACTTCGGCTGTTTACCTTCACAACGCCAACATATACGGCAGTATGTGTCGCCAAAATGCTTGCAACTTCTACTGAGATGATGCTAGCAAGTCGCGTAAAATCAATGGAGATCGCTATTGCTCGATATTTGAAGTTTCATGTGTTTCTGAGGTAAATTGAAAGACAGAGAATAAACAGCTTATTTAGGATTTAGTTCGGTGTTCATCTTACTGGCAGAAATATCTCTGTTGTGGCCGAGGGACTGAATACGTTTCCACTCTTTCTCTGATGGCAAAATTAACATTCTGGGTTATGCCAAAAAATCAGAAAGGCAGAAATTGCGTAAGGTATAAGTTTATCTATCCATGTCTTCTGATTGTCCAATGTTACTTTGTTGATGTGTGCGTTTTCGTCGTTAAGTGTTGATGGCGATATTGTATCTTTCACATCGATAGGTGTTCGCTCGGTTATTATGCGAATTCTTTCTTAAAACACCGTTCGCTATGCGCAGTATACTCTGTATGGTGCCTTCTGAGCACAGGGCTTAGCCTTCTCATTACCATCGTTATGTTCTTCAACTGATATAATCAGGTGCTCAACTTTCTTGCATTTACTATCGAGAACTGCATCTGTTTTGGGGTTTGTCGTCCAGGCTTTATGGGCGAAGTTATGTCTTTGTTTGTGATGATGTCATTGCAAAGGTGAGTCACTTCCTATAAGGTTTGGTGATATCATCTACATATATATCCAATGAAGTCTACTTCTGATGGTCTGCACATTCGCAGTATAACATCGTACAAGTACATTATTATCTAAAAGTCATGGCCTATAACCGAACCTTTTGGAATTTCTTCTGATGTTTTGTGTATCTCTAACTTTTTATCTGCGCCGTAAAAGTGAATTATTCGCAAAATTAAATTATTTGACTCAGTGATATCCAAGCTCTCCGAATAAGAGGCATTTTAGTCATCCATTTGGTTGAATACAGTTTCACATGCTGCTTGTATTTGTGGTACTTTTTTTTTTTTTTTTTAAGTCATACTGTGGATGGGGAGACCATTGTCTACCTCATTTACTGTGTCAGTTTTTTGCGAATTTTTTTTCCAAACGCCTTCTCTACTTTATCTAGCATGTTTTTTGCTCTGGAAGTTTGCTACCTTTTGAGGTAAATAACAGTCTCTATTTTTCCAATGATGATGACTTTGTTTTAGTTATGATTGCTATCTTTAGCACAACTTAATACTTCCGACCATTCCGGGAATCTTGTTACTATTCATTACACTCGCTGCTGCCATAACTTCTGCTTCCCTTTTTTACTGTCATTTCTAGCTGTTACACTCTTAGGCTTGTTCACTGTGATTTTGTATGTAGTCCCACGGATAATGCTGCAGGGTTTCCTTTAATGTTTGGAAGGCCCTGCTTTTAGTTTCTTTTATAAGCTTCTGAAGTTTTCTTTTCTTTTGCAGAAACTCTTCCCCTATTTTTTCGTAAGTTTATCTGTTTGTTGCCTGCGACGTCTTCACATTCTGAAAGATCTCGGCTTTGTAATTTTTTCATTCCATCAATATACCGATACTCTGATTTTACTTTTTTTCCCGTACGTTGGACGATTTTGCATGCTCGCGTGACGCACATTGTAAGTTATTGGCCTGTTCTACGGCTATGCCACAGAATATTCCCGTTTTTTATTAGGAATCGAACCATACTTAGCCTACAGCTTTTCTTCCCAGTTGAATGAATTTCTACCGGCTCTTTGCGATACTGGTCAAGGTCAAGTACTTTAACTGTTGGTTGTTAAAACAGCGCCTTTACACTTTCTTTGGCTTGGAGGAATTTGGTCATGTCTTTCTTGTAATAGTCGCCTGTAAATGTATACGCCGCTCAAACTGTATAGATATCATACCTCTGGCTATTCTCCTGATCTTGTTCACTTTCCTCGAGCTCAATTAGATTTGTCTGCTTTTGCAATCACAATAGCATCTAACTTTTAGGATTTCACTCGGGTTTTGCTATTGAAATGTTTTCCTTTCCAATTCCCTTTTTCTTTCGCAGTTTATTATCTGATTTTATTCTTTTGTTTTTGGCATGTTTTGATATGTTTTGTCGCTTAAATGGCTTTCCTCTCTGGGACCTGTCCCACTCTCAGACAACGAGACATTTGTGTGTTATTGAGCGTTATTTTTCTTTATTTGCTTATTTTCACTTCAGAGCGAAGAACGTCTGTCTATTCAAATAAAGTCAAATATTTGTCGGCAACGTTGGATGCACCCACTTATAATTGGTGAACCGGGCGTAAATTGGGTATCCAAGAAGTTGTTTGTACGAGTATTTGTCTCAGAAATGAAATACGAAGAGACGAATCTTAGCGTGACATTTGAAACAACAGCTTAAGCAAATGTCTTATTTCGATATTTTCATTTTCATTTCATTTAAAGAAATCTTAATCAAATAATTTCGGAAGTTTTTGTATCTACATAAGTTTATACATCAAACAGAATTTACTCACTAATTGTGCGAAATAACGTCAACATTCCTTGATCAATATTTCTTCTACTTTTAATTTTCGTTATTTTTTATTTATTTTTTATTTTTTTAACGACAGCTAACGGCTGTCTGATTAACAGATTCATACTGAAACACTGTCATTATCCTGTAGCAAATGATCAAAGCTCTTTGCCGGAGATTGAGATAAATTTATTCCCAGAAGCGACTCATCTCCACCAAACCCTTTATCAGCTGTCGACTTTACGAGTACATACTTTCAAAAAATCTCAGCGAAACATCGGACGAATTGGAAAGAAGGGATTTTGTTTGCCATTATCCTAGTACCTTCTTACTTGTTTGATTACCTTTTTTCTCGAAAATCATTGGAATGATTTATTGGCTTGAAAAAAAGGATATGAGGAAGAGGAAAGGTCTTGTTGTTTGGCAAAGTATTTTCTTCTTTTTTTTTTTCATTTCAATTTTTATTATTATAGAGAAAGATTGAACAGAACAAAAAAATTTAAATTGAAAATTTAAAAGATAAAGTTCTAAGGGCAAATAAAAGAATCTTCAAATATATGAAACAGTAGAAACAGTAGTAAGACGGTAGAAATTACTTTCCAAATTCGCTTTTTATCTTTCTTAAGATAAACTTAAATACACAATTAGTAAAAAAAAGTTCGTTGCTCAATGTAAACATTCAATCTTCCGAAAATAAACTCTTAAGAAGAACCTGAAGGAGAGAGATATTGTTTTCTTTTTTGTCCAATTGGAACCAAAAGGAATGTTGAAGTCAAGTGGTTCTGCTAAGAAATGGATATTTGACATTTTTAAAAAATGGAAGAAATTCATTGTTAAATTGTCAAATATTTCGCCTTATCTTCACTATACTCGAGGCAGATCTAAGAAAGAAATCTTCCAAAAGTGGATTTGAAATTTAATTCTAAAAAAAATATTGAAGCTTTACATACATATGTATATATTTTACAAATAGAAGCTAAAATTGATGTTTGGATATCGATAAATTGGTTGTACACAAAGCTGTATCCCTGCCTGTACTATCAGAAAAGAACTTATTTACCCTAATTCAAGGAAACCTCTGGGATGCTTTTAGTGACGAAAGGTCACTAGAAAGACCAGAAACAACTTTATAAAAATGACACGTATGTTAAAATAAATAAAAAAAAAATTGATAGTGCATTCTGTTGTAGGTCCTTGTCATTTTGTGCAGAGCGAGTTGGATCTAAAATTGTTTGTAGGCTGCGAGAGTTTCACTGTTAATAGTGTCTGGCGAAGAATCAACTTTTGTACTTTCTGGTGTAAGCCTTCCTAATCTTTTGATAAGGATCTCGAAGAGCCTAGCAACATAAAAAGTGTTTTATTTAAAAGATTTACCAAAGAGAAAGTCATTATCTCCATATTATTCCTTCAAATTTGATACCAACATACTTATTTACTTAAAAAGGTAGCGTCTGACTTGCAGACTGAACTGGGTCTCAACATTTGCTCTACTGCCTCCAGTTGAGCACTGGATGATGATTGAGGTGGCTTTCCATTTGAGGGCGTTATTTAAAACGAAGTCTTCACCTACTGCATAGAAATTGCAGAGTTTTCGGGTTGAACATTCAATACTTATCCGCTTTACATTCTCTAGCAATTTGATGTGTACTTTTCTAATTAATTCGACGTCGTTATACATCTCAAAAATTTGGCTGTTAAATCTACTCCTCCTAATTCAGGAATTACAACTAGAACCAACAAGTTTGTATGTAAACTGACAAAGTACATCTCCATTTACTATCGCAAGCATTTACTTTTCTCCTGTGTCTGTAGAACTGACATAATTTTTGTTCCTTAGAAACATAGATTGGCAAGTGTAAAACTTTATCTGATTTTAGTCTTAATAGCGGATAGCTGCTTATTGTGATGTTCTGTCTGATTCGGCAATGATCTTTGTCTCTTCATGTTGACATAATTAATTCAACAATGATCTCATTCACAGCGATTTTACGCGTCTGTGTTGCAACAATTGCAAAAGCACCATTCAATGACAGCTCACTGCATTATGCAACTGTTATCAACGTAAGAAAGAAGTTACAGAAGCTTTTCAAAAATTGTGCCTCCCAATTTCTCAAGTATCTTCTTGCTTCGATCGTCAATCCGCAATCTAAAGAGTTTGTCAAGAATACTTAAACTAGACATGAATCCATACAGTTCGTCTCTATAGATGCTGTCTTATGCAACCTTCAAATCAATAAAAATCTTGCGAGTTTTTGGCTAATTGTGGACCTACCGCACTGGTAGAGTGTTGACTAATAGTTTCAAGTGTTTACATAAAATGACAAACAAAGGAGACTGGTTCCTTTAAAGTTGGCGCAGTATTGAGGTCCTCATTTATTATAGTTCAGACAAACGATGCAAAAATATAATTCATCAACTGTGTATTGTTCCGGAAAAATCTTGAAAATGAGTTGATGTATGCTTTCTTTAACTCATCTCCTGCTTTCTTTAAAATCTCGGCCTGTAATCCATTTTGTCCTGTAGCATTCTTATACCTAGGTTAAAATATAAATATTTCAACTTTATTTTGGTTAGCTAGTAAGAAACCCGTACAAATTTGAATAATTCATTTTGTCTAACAGTAGAAATTTGGTCGTTTCCGCAATTTAGTAGTCTGCAGAAGCAGTTTTTCTACATATATTCGGTTGACTGCAACAGTCGAAGTTTATTTTCTGTTTAGGTCTTCTTTGGTTGAAATATTCTTTTTACGAGTATCTTTTGGTAAAACTTTGGAGCATTGTTCCTGGAATAAAAACCCATTTCCATATCTTCTGATGGCTCAATGCAGGTTGTAAAGCTGTTGACGAGATGGTGGGGAAAACTCGATTGGCAAAAATTCTGACGATATACTTCCGATGACAGTCTTTCAACGTTTTATTACCTCACAGTATTCTTTGTATCTTTGCATCTAGTAAATTCATAAGCGTATATCTCCTGCAGCTAGGTATTTTTTCGTGTCTATATTCAGGAATCTACGTAATGTGTTCAAAAATTAAGGTGACTTTATATTTTTATAAAACAATATTTATTTATTCATCAATATAAATGTTGTCTCTTTCGAAGTAATCCACCTCAGATATAATACAATTGTGCCAACGCTTTTTTCAATCCTCTAAACACTTCTTATAAGCACTTTTTTGTATATCAGTGCACTCTTTCAGCGATGGCGGTTTTACTTCCTCAATCGTTGCAAATCTCTGACCTTTCATAGTTCTCTTCAGTATTCGAAACAGAAAAAAGTCGCATGGGGCTAAGACCGATGAATACGGTGGCTGAGGCATGGTTGTCGTGTTGTTTTTTTCCAAAAAATATCTCACAAGCAACGGTTAATGAGCAGGTCTATTATCGTGATGTAAAAGCCATGAATTGTTTTCCCACCATTCGGGACGTCTTTTTGTTATTGCTACTCACAAACGGTGCGCAACTTCAATGTAATATTTCTTATTATTCAAAAGAGCTTAAGGTAAAAAATCCTGAAAAACTACGCCACGGTAATCGAAAAAAAAAAAACAATAATAATAAGTTTGACATTTGATCGAACTTGGCGTGTTTTTTCTGTTTTGGCTCTTCTGAGTGCTTCTATTGGAACGATTGTTCTTTGGTTTTGATGTTATAACCATTTATCAATGATTCGTCACCAGTTATGACCCTTTTGAGCAAGTCAGGATCATAGTCGTCATTCAAGAGCTCCTGAGCGATGCTTATGCAACAGTTCTTTTTGGTATTCTCTTATGGTAATTCGACGATTTTCCAAAATAATTTTCTTCACAGCCTCGACGTTATCATCTATTGTTGATGTGCTGGAGCGTCCAGAGTGAGGTTCGTCATTGAAATCTGCTCGACGATCTTCAAAGAGCTTGTACCATTTGTAAACATATTTTTTTACTTAGAGCAGACTCACCGTATGCCACTGTTAACATTTCAAGTGTTTTAGTTTTAATTTTATGAAAACTGTATGATCCATTTTTTGTACACACCAAATCACGTCTATCATTTCTATCTGTCAAAAACAAACTAAGTATGCTATATACTTAAAATTGTGCACATATGTTCTGTACATGTGCACAGCAAAAAAAAAAAAAAAAAATCGATAATTGAATGTACGTTGCCCGCGAATTTTCAAAAATCACCATACTTTTTCATGATCAAATGTTTTTTTGTGAACATAATGTAATGAGGAAGCTATGAGCTAGATAAAGTGGTATTGCAACTAAAGAAAAGTCAGCTAGCCTTAGACCATTTTTCAGGCGTGGATTTGTGTAAAATATGCCATTTACTTCTAAACAATTACAAAGCAACAAAATTGTTTGCTCTTAGGCAACGGAAAAACATCATATTATGTTATATCTTGTATATTATGATAGAATTGTATACTTTTTTTAGTTATCATATTTTAGAATATATACTTGTACAATATATAAATTTAATAAACTTACATTTCTTTTCATTCTGCTTTCAGGTAAGAAGAAAAACACTGCAAATTTGTAAGAGAACAAATATTTTTATTTATGTTGTTGTATTGAAAATATACCCAGTATACCTTATTCTGACTCAATTTAGGTGCAGGCTTCCGGCCCGAATAGCAGAATGGGAGAACTACCGTTCTGTCCAGTTTAGTTTTTTGTTAGCATTGTGCTTTTAATTTGTGAAACTCGATATATTATTTATGGTTTCTATGTATTTACAACTCTGTTGTTTCGATGCCAACTTTCTTAGTTCTTTCTTCGTGTTAGATGCTTATGGTTATTTTTTTCGTAAAAAAGAGAGAATTTATTGAAAATCGTTGTCCTACATATGCAGTTTCATATATGGTATTCAGCCAAAGCGCCTATTTGTCTCATAGCTGGTCATATTTTCTGTCCTTTAGCGCTTATATAAGCTGGCCTGAGGTATACATATGAGGATGGTTGAATATTGTGTTTGTACTTTCTGTGTCATCTTGAGCAGATTTTCCAGGACGAAAACACACTGGTAGAAACGAAGGCGAATCTAGTGAACTAATTTCATTGTGTTAGTGTTAAATTTATCATTTCATAGAGCCACAGCTGCGGTAATGTGTAACGTCCGCTGATCTTCTCCCACCGATCTTTACATACAGATTCGTTTATAATCTCTTTCTTGCATTTGGAAAAGGTTTCAACCTACATATAAGTATTAGACACTAGAAACACGTAGAACAGTCCTGCTTAGGGTTCAAAATTTTACTGAGTTTAAGTTATTTTATCAAAAGACAATTCCAATTAGAAAAGTGTGACGATTGGACTAAAGATTCTTAGGTATATGCAGGGTAATTGTATTGCATTTTGTATTGTATATTTATTTCTCCGAGACCCAATCACAAGTAGAACTTATATATCCCAATTTTCAAATAGAAACCATTCTACTGTTGTTTCCCAACTATTGCCGAGAAAATATTGTATGGGTCTATACCTTATTACTTGGATTTATTCCTTATTACTTGTATTACTTGTATTATTCCATTGGAACATGCGTTGGAAAGCTATTATCATTGTACGTCATTTCAATATATATCATTTATTTGAAGCGTAAACAACAATAATTTTTTTTTACTCAAATATGTCAAACTTTGTGCCTGAAAAAGTGTTTTTGCGGGGAGTTCTTCTTCATTACTTTAATATGCAGAAAACTGCTGCCGAAAGTCATCGTATTTTGGTGGAAGTTTATGGTGAACATGCGCTAGCTGAGCATGCACGATTTAAAAGCGGTGATTTTGGCTTGGAAGACAATGAACGTCCTGGGCAGCCAAAAAAGTTTGAAGATGAAGAACTGGAAGCATTACTCTATGTAGATTGTTGTCAAACACAAAGAGAGCTCGCAGAATCTTAGGGTGTCACTCAAGCAGCCATTTCAAAACGTTTAAAAGCAGCTGGATATATTCAAAAGCAAGGAAATTGGGTTCCACATGAACTCAAGCCGAAAGACGTCGAAAGGCGGTTTTGCATGTCCGAAAAGCTGCTGGAACGCCACAAAAGGAAGTCATTTTTGCATCGGATTGTTACTGGTGATGAAAAATGGATCCATTACGACAACCCCAAGCAAAAAATCATATGTGAAACCCGGCCAACCAGCCAAATCAACGTCAAAGCTGAATATCCATGGCGCGAAGGTAATGCTATGTATTTGGTGGTATCAGATGGGTGTGCTGTATTATGATCTGCTAAAACCGGGTGAAACCATCAATGGACAACGCTACCGAACCCAATTAATCCGTTTGAAGAGAGCAGAAGCCGAAAAACGCCCGGAATATGCGACCAGACACGAGGCAATAATTTTCCATCATGACAACGCTCGGCCCCACGTTGCTATTCCCGTTAGGAACTATTTGGAAAACAGCCCAGACTTTGCCCCTTCTGACTAACATTTGTTTTGGTTGATGCAGAACGCCGTCGCTGAAATACGCTTCACATCAGAGCAGAATATTAAAAATTGGCTTGATTCATTCTTGGCTGCCAAGCCGGCGCAGTTCTTTTGGGATGGGATCCATAAATTGCAAGAAAGTTGTAAAAAAGTCATAGCTTCAGATGGGCAATACTTTGAATAATACTATTGTACATGTTTTTTTTAAATAAATGTTCAAATTTTGAAAAAAAAACTGCACGAATTAAAATAAATACCAATAAGTTATGGTTCCATAATTGGGTGATTGTTTCAAGTTTAAGACACATACTCCTTATAACATAACGAAATTGTTAATATCCAAGTGAGAAATCTAGTATCTAGGTATTTTAAGGGGCTACATATTTAGTAGTAAGTAATTTACCAACATGCAACCACTTTGGTTCGGGAAGACAAGACTCCATATTTGGTCTATTGGCTTTCCAGTTAAGAAGACAAAATGTAACTCTTAAGAACTTAAAAACAATAAATAACACTGAATTGTGGCTTAATGGTCCACTGATGAAGCGCTATTAATTTATGGTGATATTTTGATTGAATGCATGTTTCAAATACCCTCATTTATAATGAGATTTGACATGACAAAACTGTTCAAACTCGGTAGCGGATATAAAATACAATGGGTATCACAATCTTTTTGTTTTTAAAAAAAAAACGATAAACATGCATTTGAGCTTTCAGTTATAAGCAGTAAACGTTCTAATAAGCTTGTAAGCTTGTGATTTTCTAAGACTTAAATCCTTGAATCAAATATGTGTACCCCGCGCACCTAAGTTTTTGTTGTTTAATACGGTCAAACAAAATTCAGAAAAGTTTTAGTCTTATATGGCTTCAATATCATCCACTTTCAAAACCTGTGAAAGTGTTATATGGTATAAGATTCTTTTAAGTGACAATCCATATCCATTCACTGGGATAATTTTGTGGCCTGGTACTCAAAATAGGTAAGTCCAGGGATTTGATATGGGCCTGATTATTCGAAAAGATGCTAATATACCTTGCAGATATCACAAGGCTTGTGTAAGGCTCCGCTTATAGTTATAGCTATAGACATACTGTCCTTTGGACTTTGCTTCGTTTGCTGCAATTGTCTGCAGCCGTCGTCAGGTACTCGCCCTCTTATAATACGGTAGTGCGGGATTGAAGTCCCTATTTGTTCCGAATGGCTTTTTTGCAAGAGAATAGAGCTATTGCTATCACTCGTTTCTAGGTATATCAGCATTTCTAGAAAATGGGTAATAAGACACCGCCTTGCACAAACCCCACCCAGTTTGGACTATTAACCTACTGTTTAGCATAAGACATATCAACTCCCCAAGTAAGTCATCTACCTTCAGTCAGTCAGTCAGTCATCTACGCCCAGAAACGCGGTCATTATCTACTCTATGTAATGTAGGGATTGTTCGATGTAGCAAACCAGTGAGAGTAGAGCCAATCCCGCCGACACTCCTTTACAGTGGGTATGTTGAGCCGTAAACCAAAATCGTGGATTAATTCTAGAGTTTTCAGAAGAAAAGATGATAGACTCATAGGTCTGACGTCTTTTTCGATAGCATGAGAACATTTTCCGGCTTTGAGAATGAAAACTACATTTACTTCTTTCCATGACAAGGGAATGTGATCACTTCTACACAACTCATGCTATTCACTAGCGTTAGCAAGATTATCTCTGTGGATATTTGTAGCTCTGCAAGTATTGTACTTTCTGGTTCAACAAACTTGTATGTTTTAAAGCTATGCAGCGCACAGAGTAATTTGTCATTTATTATCAGACCGTGAATTTTAGTCGTTTCAGTAGAAGTCCTCCTGAGTTTGTTACTGGTCCTGAATAGGGAGCTACCTGGAAAGTGGGTTTCCAGTAGCAGGTTGAGCAATCGATTTTTTTCCAACAGCTCTAGGCATCATAGATGAGGTCTCATATTAAGAACGATATAACCTCAATGTATATATAGTTAATATAGTATGAGTAGTGTGGGTACAATTCTACAATATTAGAATTGACAACTAATGTCGCTGTTTTATATCAAAACTTTAGATATAGAGCAATGTATCTCTAGATAGGAACATCAAAACTTCAAGTTTGAAAAATAAAATATGCGCTCTACAGGGAGTAAGAATTTAAGCTGAAAAGAATATATAATATAGCATTTGGCTATTCTCTCGAGGCTTTGTTGCCAAACTATGCGTACATCGTGCCAGACAAACATAATCTCATTGAAACAAGTGTTCATTCAAGCGTAAATTTTGTTGGTATCGTAAAAGTTAAAATAGATGAAAGAGACCGACAAAAACAATAAAAGGAAACAAATTTCACATGACGATAAACATATTATTTAAGTTTCTTTGTGGTGTAACTCTCTCCGAAAGGACATGAAAATCCACTTGTTCAAAAAGACACATTTCGCGTGTGTCCTTATCTCTCTTTTCGTGCCTTTCTCTATACTGACAAAAGAACATTATGAAAAATGTGTTCGAGAACAAAAAAAAAAAAATAAAAAATAAATAAATAAACCCCATCCTTTTTTGGGTTTGAGCCCTTTTTTTCTCATTTTTGGCATGCAAATTGCTTTTTCTTTTGCTATTTCTTTCTTTTCGTCATTCAATGTGCCATCTTCCTTAAAAGAAACCCCCGGAGTTTCTTTTTGGGTGAGCAAAATACATTTAATAAAAAAAAAAGAAAACTAGACCGAGATATGAATACGACCAAAAGTAACTATATACAAACAACCTTGGCAATAGAGAACAGAACATAGAACTAGCCGATGTATCTGAAATCAAATTTTGTAGTGTGTGCCACAGAAATCTTTAAATTGACTCTTGTGGCCTTGTCTTCATTAAAGCAAAGTGTGAGCCTAGATGTGCATACATATGTGGTTTAGTCCTTAAAAAAGAAAAATATATATATTCATATATGGTATATACATAGACAGAGTAAAACAAAATTTCATCTCCTTGCTACGTTGGTTAGGAGAAGGTAAGACTAGTTCCCATTGGTCATGATTGAAATGTACAAAGGGAGCAGGGGACAATGTAAAACGTGCAGAACGAATGCAAAGGATCTTGTTTGGGCAATTCAAATTCCTGCCTCCCGGGCTGTGGTATAAATAAATTTTAAAGTTTATTGTGTCAGCTGTGGTGAAGGTTTTTTAGGTTAAACAAGTGCCCAGAGAAGAACACTGGTCATCAACATTGGAAAGTGGGTCTCATTAAGTCAATTGTTGTCTCCAGAGTCCGTCATGGTTTATGAGCAGTGTTTTGTAGAATACGTAAGGACCCGACAACTTTGGCCGAAAGTATTTCTGTATCTTTGATTGAATCGATGGTGGGTTAAAGTGGATACTGATGCTGATGTTGATGCCCATCATTATGTAGATAAATGAGATTTGTTATGAATGTTTGTGCTGGACTTAATGTTGTGGTCTACCAATATGATTGCGGTTACGATGAAGTAAAGAAAATAACTTTAAAAAGATGATATATCTCTCCAGTAAGGCAAATAAAGAATTGTAGAAGATAATAAATTGGAATAAAAACCAACTATTATAGCTTATGTACCAATATGCACGAGTAAATAAACGAACGAATTTGAAACATGAATAAGTCAGTTTTCATTTCCATTTAAAGGTTTTTTCTTTACGACATAGAGCTAAGAATGTTATGGTGATACTGACTAACTTTTACACACAATAGGATCTACCTAGGGATCTAGACTGGTTTGTTAAACCACTTTGTTAAGCTTTTTCTCTCCGTGTTTTTATCGTTTTAGAGAAACTTTTAGAAAATCCCCAAATTTGAAGCAATGATAGAAATTTCCAGCAGTACCAACAACTAAAAACATCTTACGAAAGAAGGCCGATTTCTTTCTTATTCCCCAAGTGAATGAAAGATGTTTGTGCTCAGTGAATATTTCGCTCCATGGAGGCTAAGTTATCAGTGTAATTAGACCATTTGTTATATTCTAGACAACCACTTATCGTACGTGACTTTATTGTAATCTTACACTATTACTTGAGCTACGGCCACCTACGCCAAAAGCTGAACCGCAAGCACTCACTTTGAGTGCGATATAGTACGATGTGAACCTGGGCCAGTTATCTTTAAGATACTTAAGATCCCCTTCCATTTATGCGTGCTATCTAAGGCAAAGTTTTTCTCTACTGCGTCGTCCTCCGGCGTTAATACCGAGATGCATGCTACAAAAACAAACTCTATATTGCAAATGTTAATCTAAGAGGTGAATGGCAGGTAGTAAACATCTCCCTTTTCGAAAAAAAAAAAACATCAATTTGCGTGTCAATGGCTGTGAAGGTTCTGAAAATCCCATCATTCTTGACACATTTAATAACTACTTTGCAACGATACCTAAGACTCTATAACCGTAAGTTCCCTAACAGTAACAGTTTTTCTTGTAAGCCAATAACTGCTTTTGATAATTGGTTACTTTAATAATTTGCACGCTTGATATTCTAGCATGCATCTTCAATCTGAGCATATTCTCTGGAGTCTCTCTTGAATGACTCAAAAGGTATTTTACCTTTTTTTAGAAGTGGTTCGGTTGATAGTTAAGACAATTACAGAACTATTTCACTTCTTCTAGCTATAAACAACATTTTTGTAAAAATTGTGAAGAATAGAGTTGTGGGCTTTTTAAATAAAATTAAGTTTCTCAGTTCTGTGTAAGTTTGATTTCAAAAAAGGTAAACTACTGAAGATTCCCTCTTACGATTTTTTGACAGTTATTCGCTAATCTAAATAGTTAAAAAGTTACAGCTTGCCCCTTTATTGACTGAGCCTTTAATATGGTTAACGAAATTTGTTGAATAACATTTACAATACTAGTTTTTGAGGCGCAGGTCGAGTTTCCGCTGGTTTAAATCTTACCAGTTACCCACTGTTCCGGGAGACGAAAATTCAGCCAGTACATCATCTGCATTGTTTTAAAGTATTGAGGATGTATTTTATCAGATGAAAAAATTTAAATTTTGATTTAATAGAATATTATACAATTATTTAGGTTTTTTTTTATAATACCGCGCGCGCACCAAGGGGATACGAATACCCTTTTACTGGCTTTTCTCCAGGGCGCGGGCGGGTGGTGTACTAGTTTGAAACTCAGATGTGTTTGGTTTCAATATTTTACCCAGAGGTGGTTGTCAAACAAGACGGGACGAGCCAGTGCATCCTCAACTAGTGGGTCTTAGTACCTGCTAGTTGTTAGTTCGTTATATTTAGCCAAGCCAGCAACCACTCCAACATCAGTGTTATGCCTTCATGTCATTTGAGATATTTCAAAAACTTTATTATTGGCTTGAAGTACAATTAAAACATTTATGAATGGAACTCGACTTCGTTCATATGGCAACCGCGGGCACGTTTGCAGCGGTCGATTCGTTGGACCCAATTTTCAACGACTCGTCCACACATTTCGGCCGAAACGGCCGCTATTTCGCGTTCAATGTTGGCTCTGAACTCTTTCAACGTCGTTGGCGTGTTGGCATAAACCAATGACTTAACGTAGCCCCACAAAAGATAGTCAAGCGGCGTTAAATCGCACGAACGAGGCGGCCAATCGACTGGTCCAAGTCTTGAGATAACAAGCTCACCATACTTACTCTTCAATAAATCGATTGTAGAGTGTGCTATGTGGCTTGTGGCACCATTCTGTTGAAACCACATGGCATCCAAGTCCATATCTTCCAATTCAGGCCAAAAATAATCGGTGATCCATGGCGCGATAACGCTGACCATTTACAGTAACGTGACCATCGTTATCGTCGACGAAAAAATATTGCCCAAAAAACCCATCAGGCATGGGTAAAGTGGTGATTCATAAGGCACATGTGGGTTTTCACCCGACCAATAACACATATTTTGCTTATTGACGAACCCATTGAGCCAAAAATGAGCTTCGTCACTGAAGATGATTTTGCGGCTCCGAATATCTGTAGAAAATTTTTATAATTCGCAGACGTTGCTCCTTAGTGTACCTTACCATAATAAAAATGTGAGTTTACTGAATAAATTGACAGTGACAATTTGACGATTAGAGAAAGAGTGCATTCACAAATTAAATTCAAAGTTGTCAAGTTCCTATTGGAAAACCCTATAGTTTTCGTACTAACACTTTTTGTAATTCTTATACTATTGCCACATTGCATTTATTCAATCAGATCAACAACACTTGTCAATGCCTTCACAAAACAAGAAAGAAATTGACTTTTAGATCTTGGTTTTGCACAAATAGAATCTCTTTTCTTATATATTCTGGTGTAATAAAAGACATTTTAGCAAGTACTGTTTACTTCCTAATTTCTTTATTATTCGTATTGCATTACCTCGTTTTATTCAATTAATTCATTTATTTCCTTTTTGATAGTTAATCCTAATATTAGTTACATCTTTATAACATGCTTAATAATTATGAAACTTATTGGAGATGCATATGTCACTATTTTTACCATAAGAATATAAAATATAGATAATATTCCTCCCAATAAGTTAAAAAAAGTTTGTACTTAAATTAAAAAGCTATGAATACTACCTTGATCAAAAAGTTCCCGGTAGTATCAACGTGTGGCGCTCCTATTGTCGATTTGAGTTATTGTTTTGTTAAGTTGATACATCTGTTGTTGACATTCCCTCTAAATCTTAGCGTCATAGCTTGACATTTGCAAAAGTTATGTAGCCACGAGAACATTTATCTCTGTGTGTGTTGGTGATTTTTTACAATTTTAGAAATGGATTTAAATTTGCATTAATGAACTTGTATTAAATTTTGCGTAAAAAACGGAATTAATGGTGCGCGAACGTTGGAAATGATGGAAAAGTGTTTCGGCAACGATTCTCTAAAGAAAACGATCCTTTACCAGTGACACGAGCGGTTCAAAAGCAATGGCAGACCATCGACATCGAAAACCGAAGAAAACATTGATGAAGTAAAGGGAATGTTTGTCAATAACCGCAAATTAACTATCAGAGGGATAGCGGAGGACTTGAACATTGTCTATGAATCCGTTCAAGACATTTTGGTTAATGATTCGGGTTTCCGTAGTGTGGTGCATGTTGACGTCGCAAAAGAGATGATTTGCGAGGCTGAATCCGATCCCACATTTATCAAAAGGATCATTACTGGAGACAAGACGTGGGTTTATGAGTACGACACGCAATCCAGACATCAAGCAAGTGAATGGCGTTCATCAAATGATTCGAGACAAAAAAAAAAACACGTAGCTTTCAGCCGAAAAAGAAAGCAATGCTCACGGTTTTCATGGATTACAACGGTGTGGTGCATCATGAATTTTTGCCAGAAGGCCAGACAGTTAACAAAAAGTATTATTTGGACGTTATGAGACGTTTGCGTGAAGCAATTTGCCGAAAGAGACCAGAATTGTAGGCAGAAAATTCGTGGATTTTGCACCATAAAAACGCATCGTCGCACAGTGCCATCATTATTCATAATTTTTTCACGAAAAAATTTGGCTGCCTGTGACTTCTTTCTGCTCAATCGAGTTAAAAAACCACTACGAAGAACGCGTTTCAGCAGCCGAGAGGAAGTAATGGAAAAATCGAATATAAAAAATGTTTAAGTGCTGGCATAAGTGTGTTGCAGTCGATGGGGATTACAAGGACAATATAGATTTAGATGAATAAACCTGAATTTTTAATTTTCTGAATAAAGTCCGTGAAAGATCAAGGTGGTATTATGAAGAATAAATTGTAATCTTAAATAAACCCACATGTTCTTTTCTGACCAGATCAACTGGTCGCTCTACAACTCGTAGAGTTTGCTGTTATATCTCCTTTTTTAAACGTCTGTGAACGCAAAGTGGACATTGCTTGAAGAATCTTGCGCCCAATCTGCCAAGGATATATTCATTCTTTTTCACTTACATCTATGCTTCTGCGACATAGAGCGGTTCTGAAGTGATATTTTAGGTGCGCAACTAAGTATTCGCTGTTTTTTTTTGATGAAAATGCAACTTTATTGTTAAAAAGTGGCTGCAAATAAATCATTTAAAGTATTGTCCATCGCTAGCTACAACTTTTTCCCATCTCGAATATCGTTGCGGTAAAAGTGTCTATCTTTTGAGGCTATCCACGAATCAAGCCATTTTTCGATGTCTTTATATGAGAGAAACTGCTAATCAGCCAAAACATGTGCCGTCGAACAGAACAAGTAATAATCGGACGGCGCAGTATCTGGGGAATATAGCAAGTGGAGTAGATCTTCCCATTTGAGTGTTTCCAGTTAGATTTTAATGGGTTTGTCAACGTGAGGCCTCTGATCGTATTGTGGCCGTTTTCCGCACAGTGCCCGCCTCAGTCGCATAAATTGAAGTCAATACCGTTCTCCAGTGATGCTTAACGTCTCTTGGCTTCAAATCATAAGGAACCAAAGTGGCTTGTTTTTGAATCGTTTCCAATGCATACAATCCTTTGGAAATGGCTTGGCGGGTAACTCCTAACGCTGAGGCAAGCTCTTCTTTCATTTAGCACAGAATCTCATCAAGCAATGCCTCCAATTCAACTTGTTCAAAAGATTTTGGCGTTTCTTCATGCGGTCGATCGTCAACATCGAAAACACTGTCTTTAAACCGACGGAACCAATCACGGCACGTTGCATTACTTAGAGCAGCATCTCCGTAAACTTTTTGGACCTCTCGATTTTTTTTTATAATTCCGCGCGCGCACCTAGGGGATATGAACACCCTATTACTGGCTTTTCACCAGTGCGCGGTCGGGTGGTGTAGTAGATTGAAACTCAGGTGTATTAGGTTTCGATATTTTTCCCAGAGGTTGTTATCAAACTGGAGCCAGTGCATCCTCAACCAGTACGTGCTAGTTGTTAGTTCGTTACATTAAGCCCAGCCAGCAACCACTCCAACATCAGTGTTATGCCTTCATGTCAGAGTTGACGCCGACGGAATTTTCATATAACTACATACAAATTCTCCTAGACTTTTTCAGAGAATTGCCTCGCTCGGGATTCGAACCCGCGACCCTCTGCTTCAGGAGTCTATGCATATACCACTACACCACGGCCACCTCAAAGCTCTCGATGTGCTTCAGTCGCCATTTTCTTCGAATAAAAGAAGAAAATCTACCCTTCCCGCAAATAACGATTATTTGGCACAAAATCAGACATTTTCACACAACCAAGAGAAGATGACGCTATAACAAAACTTAACTAGCTAAAAAGTTGACTGCCTAGTCCAGTGTTATACTTGAATCCGGATTTTGCTATTTCAACATCTGGACGGATGTTAAGCCTGACAGCAGGGTTTGTATCGTGTCCCCCTTTTATAGCCTGCTAAAGTGGTCTTCTCATATTCTCCTTTTTGCTACAGGTTTCTGTTCGAGCCGTATTTTCTTGAGACGCTCTTTTTACCTTTTTGTAAAACTTCTGAATGTGAATTTTGTATAATACTTACGTCTAGCCATTTTCTTAATTGCTTTGTTTTTTTCTCCGTGAAGAGTTCTTCCTTCCTCCTCTGCACATAAGCCGTTCTTATTATTTTATAAGACGCGGCTTCATAGGTGAGATACAATATTTTGCTATATGTGTTTACCTGCACTCTTTGGTAGACCAGGGGTATTCAAGTTATATGCAACACATCAGTTGTGTTGTCTCTGATGGGTTCTTGGCATCATGCCACTTATGTTCAGCACGTATTGCAGGTACTTCACAGTATTTATCCGTAGTTGTTGCGTTCGATTTATCAGTAACTGGACTGCAGAACCAATTGATCTGGTCCACATTTTCCTCGGAGAACGTTTTGACATTATAATCCTGGATAAATTGAACCATGATTAATTTGCTTTCTTAGTTGTCTTGTTCGTTTCCCGAAGATGTGTCATATACCTACATTTTATCCGATTGTAGAAACTTTATATTGCAACGTAGTACGAACTGGCTTATGTTTTCGAATGTTATTTTGACGCGGATTGCTGCATATTTAAACTCAAATCGATGTGTTTTTTGTTCCCTTTATTTCTAGTACTCGTATATGTCATAATTTTAAATTCTGTCTGGCCATTTTCGCGCACCACTCAGGGTACGAACATTCCATGTGCAGATACAAAAGTTTGTGTCCTTTCTTTGTTTTCACGGTCGCCAAACATCGTTATCCCTATTATTCGGGATTAATTGGGTATTTGCCCTGGCAAGCCATGTCCTTTCGGGAACGCTCTAGATAAAAGGGGCTATACGATAACGCGCTTCGATGGTACTATACTCTTATATGTATCACGATTATAGTGAACAGCTACAAAAAGAAATACTATACTAGCATAATTGGTGACGGTAAAAGAAAACTAGCCACAGCCTGTACCACAACTAAGCTTGTGCTGGAAACTTTTTTGTTTTATTTATGAAGACACCGAATTCGAGGTGCAGAAGGCGTAGGTATCATAGTTGCTGCACTGTGGATCGCAAGACTTATGGCTATCATCCCTAATCACAAAAGCACCAAGCTATTTGCACCTTTGAACTATTTGTCCTATATCCTGTTATCTAGAAATCCGCGTAGAAAATTGTTTAGATACATTTCAGTTCAAGAAATTTTCTATCTGTTGTGCTCAAAAACATCACAAGTTTATGGTCATTAAAGGTTGACATGAGCCAATGATTTAATTTGCAACTATACTTATAGATTAAATATCAACATCTGTATTATCGGAGTCCCAACAATTGGAAAAGTTTATTAACAAGCAGTTCGCCAATAATAAAAATAGATCTAACCACAATGACGATAACATTATTTCAAAAATGATACAACCTTAACTGCCACGATTCACAAGCTGCGTCCAATTTTCGGTAATCAATACATTCCAACTGCGTCTAATACGAAAACAATATTGATGTCAAACCATTGATACCTGTTAATGAGTCCGAAAGTACGGACTCGGAGTCGAGGTTGAAACATTTCGACAAACAATATACAGCCTATTTTTGACCAAAGCTTTGCGTCTTCATGCAAAATCCACCCAATAACTCAATTCTACAGATCATACCTTAAAGAGTTCGTCATTAGTTTCCTTCAACAAAAATACGTGAAAGCGAATTTTCCAGCATAATAATTTTTAGCAATGAACTCCATTTTCATTTTGATGGTCACCTAAACAAACGAAGTTACCCCATTACATGTATTCTATGAGAAGAAAATGCATCTCAAAAGCGTTATTGTTCTCCGTGAACTCTAGTCTGAAGGCGTCATTAGAACATGCTCGGGTGGTGCACAGATAATAGTGAACGGTATCGAAAGAGTGAAAATACAATTTCTTGTACTTTAAATGTTTGGTATTCATCTCGAAGGTATGCGATTTTAACAGGATAGTGTAACTTACTAAGATTATGTGAAGAAATGGCATTATTGCATTCAGCATCCCTTGGCCGTGCAATCTCCCATTTATAGTTCGATATAGCGCCTTTGAATTTATTTTCCAAAATCCGAAGTCTATGTCAGCAAGCTCACGACTATCCCTGTAAGAGTACCTTGGAGGTCCTACCACTGAGCTAACTCATAAAGTGTATGTTAGTAACCATTAAATGATATTTATTGAATTCATCATGGCTGTTATTTTTCAGGGACACCAAGATTATTTTTTTTATTCAAATTGAGCATTTCTCAAGATTTATACTTTCACTGTGTCAAAGTTTTTGAGCTCATCTCGGCCGAAGGTATTGTAACTGTTGGGCATTCCCATATGCATCACCTTATGTAGACTTTTTACCAATGACCTCTATTTATGCCCATATGCGAACCAATTCCCACAGTCCATTAGACCATACATGACATTGCCATCTCACTCAACGGATGCTGAAATGAAGAAACGAGACTTCGTCAAAGTGTTCTTTTCTAATGAATCACATTTCTGTAATTCTGAGCCGGAAATTCCTCAATATACAACAAGAGTTCCTGTGTGGTGTAGTTTATGAGCTGACCGCATCATTAGGCCACATCTTTTCGAAGATGAATTTTTGAAGTTAACGACAGATGCATTGTTTCCGTCGGACTTATTTTTGTAGATTATTTGAAGAGTTAAGTATCTATACGAAATAAATAAAGACTAATTCAAGATATTAAAGATAACATTCGAACTGAGAATAATGTCATATAATTTTGTTTTTTTATTTTACAAAAACTCATCGAAAATGTTACCCTCCGGATGCTAGCTTGTTATCGGAACCGTAGTGGTAACATGAGCGATGTTGTCTTCCACACAAATTGCAACAAACCGAGCTTTAATATTTAATAAAATTTCTTGATGGCTAACTCAAAACCATGAACTTTTTTTTTTTTTTTTGGGTATATAACTTAATCCGTGAACGTTTATTTAAGAAAAATATGTACAATAGTATTATTTAAAGTATTGCCCATCTGAAGCTATGACTTTTTCCCATCTTTCTGGCAATTTGTGTATCCCATCCCAAAAGAACTGCGCCGGCTTGGCAGCCAAGAATAAATCAAACCAATTTTTGATATTCTGCTCTGATGTGAACTGTATTTCAGTGAGGGCGTTCTGCATCGACCGGAACAAATGGTAGTCAGAAGGGGCAAGGTCTGGGCTATAAGGCGGGTGGGGTAAGACTGCATATCTACTGTTTTCCAAATAGTTCTTAACCGGAATAGCAACGTGGGGCCGAGCGTTGTCATGATGGAAAATTATTGCCTGGTGTCTGGTCGCATATTCTTGGCGTTTTTCGGCTACTGCTCTCTTCAAACGGATTAATTGTGTTCGGTAACGTTGCCCATTGATGGTTTCACCCAGTTTAAGCAGATCATAATACAGCACACCCATCTGATCCCACCAAATACAGAGCATTACCTTCGCGCCATAGATATTCGGCTTTGCCGTTGATTTAGCTGGTTGGCCGGGTTTCAGATATGATTTTTTGCGCTTGTGGTTGTCGTAATGGATCCATTTTTCACCACCAGTAACAATCCGATGCAAAAATGATTTCCTTTTGTGGCGTTCCAGCAGCATTTCGGACATGCAAAACCGCTTTTCGACGTCTCTCAGCTTGAGTTCATATGGAACCCAATTTCCTTGATTTTGAATATATCCAGCTGCTTTTAAACGTTTTGAAATGGCTGCTTGAGTGACACCCAAAGATTCTGCGAGCTCTTCTTGTGTTCGGCAACAATCTTCATAGAGTAATGCTTCCAGTTCTTCATCTTCAAACTTTTTTGGTTGCCCAGGACGTTCATCGTCTTCCAAACCACTTTTGGCACGTTCGCTGAGCTATCGCATGTTCACCATAAACTTCCACCAAAATACGATAGCTTTCGGCAGCAGTTTTCTTCATTCTAAAGTAATGAAGAAGAACTCGCCGCAAAAACACTTTTTCAGGCACAAAGTTCGACATATTTGAGTGAAAAAAAATTATTGTTGTTTACGCTTCAAATAAATGACATATACTGAAATGACGTACAATGACAGTAGCTTTCCAACGCATGTTCCAATGAAATAATAACAATGGAATAATACAAGTTACGCCATCTCTCAGCAAACCCAATATATCTATTGGTTTAACATTTTCCCTAATGTCAATCTGTGAGTGAAATGAAAAGAACGCGAATCTTGACAATCTTTCTAGTGCCGCTGACGTTTCTACATCTTTTTTATAGAACGATTTTTCCAACCCTTGAAAATGCGGTTCAATTCCGACGATTACCACTTCATTGGAGCCATATCCCTTTCCGGTGAGCAATTTTTTGGGCGTTGCGAACAGAATCCATGATTCATGAAAAACCAAAAAAACAGTGATAATGTCAGATATCTCACGTACTTTCGCTTTACGGTTGTTCAAAGCAATTTTGTGGATTTGTATGTTGTTTTCCAGGGTAACACCCTAATTTGTGTAACAAGATATTTCAGCAAACCAACGATACATTGTTGCTTTGGACGGAACAGATTCCTTATAATCAAGTAATTCTTAAGTTTTAACGTTATGAAACTCGTTTTTGACATGGTTTTGGAAGTATTAAAATGTGCGTCACTAAAACTTCCCTATCTTGATGACTAATTGTTGAAATGTAATCAAATTTTGACATTTATCGTTTAAAGATTGCTACTAACCTAAAATCGTATGGATATCGATATTATTAGAGTAACCATCCATGAACCATCTGTTCTGTTATGCACTTACCATACATAGAAACAGTTGACAATTGCTATTTATTTTCACTTAGAAACTTTTCATTCGAAACTTTCTTAATAAAATTATTGTTAGATACGCAACTTGATATAAAAGTCTAAACACTTATAAAGCACTTTCCTGTGGTTTTCTTAGCTTTCATTTTAAACTTCTCTAATTTTGGATAAAATGTATGGTCATACAATTCAGTGTTCAACTTTTTAAACAACAAAGGCATTTTAGTTTTATGAAATTCAACATAAAGTGAGTATAAGTTGAAAATTAAATTAGCTGACTCTTTCAACATCTTTCTCTTTGTTGAAACTTATACTTCCACCCGTATACAAGGCTAAGCAAATACGAAAATGTGCAACTGCATCAACACTCCATAGAAAGAGCATTGGTGCAAAAGGTTTTCTGTTGAAAATAAGAACAAAAAAAGGTATTTTATTTCTATTCAAAAATCATTTACTTAGACAAAGTTACGACTTAAAGTACCCCCAGAAGCAGATTTGTTTTTAAGTTTTTTTTTTTAATCTAATAAACAAGAATAATAACGTCAATCTAGATCAACACACCATGGAGAATATTTGAAAGTTTTTCCTCAGAAATTGGTAGCACACTAAGGATGTGGAAAAAGTCTGTGAAGGAAGTCAGGATAAAGTACAAGGATCTGTTAATGATATAAAAAAAAAAAACCCGTGGGCATCAAAATCGATTTTACCTTCTCCATACCGAGATCATTTTGCAAACTTTGGCAGAATATTTCACTCGCATGCAAAGCATCCGAAATCGATAAATTATAAAAACCCCACGATATGGCATCCGAAAATAATATTTCATACCACAGTTTCATATTGCTGACGTAAAACCCAATTTTTTATCTTTTTTTGTAAATTAAAAGGAAATACATTTTTCTTGTCAATTTAAGTATACAAAGTGTTCGAAAATGGCTTTTGAACATTGAAGGCATAGCATTTCATTGGGTTTCTTCAAGTGGTTTTAACTTCTGTTTCTTCTAATTTTACAGGCAATAACAAAATTCTGAAAAATAGTTTAAACGGTTTTCTAATAAGTTTTCTCTGCTGAGGGTATTTCCATGAATCATAAAATCATTCTCGTTTTTCTTTTATCTCGAGCACTCTGCGTTAATTTGTCCAGAGGTAGCGTTCTAATATCTTGGTATAAATTCGTTTTTTTTTTTTTAAATCTTGGAGATAGCATTAAAAAATGCACTTGTAGTGATCAAAATTCTCCGTTTACACGAATTAACTGATTTAGAGTTTCTTGTTGTGGCGTTACATATTTATGTACAGTAGACATTTGGATTTGCCTGGTTCTTAATGGATTGTGCTACCGGCTTACTTACTTACAGTCCAGATGGACCAAGGCCGCAGCTTACATGCCTAAGCAGCTAACGCAGTTGCACACACGAAGTTGGGTGGGGTCTATTTATCTGTGTGTACCATCTAAGATGAGATCGTCCTCCATGGGATCAAGGTGAGCTTGCCGTTTAAGCCGGGTTATCCAAGCTATTTTTACGAGGTCTTCATCGCTGAAGATTCCATACAATTTTCTGTTAAAAAGTCTCCTTTACTATGTAGTTATGCTATCGTGACCGCTTTTGTCAACTTACAAGTTTCTGGGGCGTAGAGTAAGACTAACGTAATCAGTGTCTTGCATAATCTCTTGTTATCCTTGTTATCTCTAAGAAGCAGCTATTAGATGATTGATTTTGTCGCCAAATTTCTCCTTCACAACTTTTAGCGTTGTAAGACTTGTAGCGCCGTCTTATTGGAACTACAGCTCAGATATATCGATGATGTCGAACTACCACAGAAAGTCAAGCTTTTTATAACTTTTTGTAAGTGTAACATGGTCGACAGTTTCAATCGCCTTAGTGATATCAATGAAAATAGTGACAGTATATTTTTTATTAGTCAAGCTTTCATAGTTTAAGCTGCAAAACTTTAAGAGCACGTCTTCTATGGAAGAAAATCCAAACTGATTTTTATTAAAAAAGAAAATTTATCAAAAAGACCATTATTCTACGTATTTCTCATCTGGCTTGTAATTATTTAGATTTTTACTACCAATTTTCTTTGATATCGCAAAGAAATCAGCAATATTTAACGAGATTTCTTAATAAAATTATTAGAACATCCATCTCATTATTAGATCTCTACCTATTTTAGAGAAAAAATTCAAAAGATGATTCCATTCACAGATAAAACAATCTTCCACACAGTATAGTGTTGGGTATATAAATTCGTGCGGTTTGCTAAGAGACGGCATAACTTGTATTATTACATTGAAACATGCGTTGGAAAGATACTGTCATTGTACGTCATTTCAGTATATGTCATTCATTTGAAGCGTAAGCAACAATAATTTTTTTTCACTCAAATATGTCGAACTTTGTGCTTGAAAAAGTGTTTTTCCGGGGAGTTCTTCTTCATTACTTTAATATGAAGAAAACTGCTGCCGAAAGTCATCGTATTTTGGTAGAAGTTTATGGTGAACCTGCGCTAGCTGAGCGAACGTGCCAAAAGTGGTTTGCACGATTTAAAAGTGATGATTTTGGTTTGGAATACGATGAACGTCCTGGGCAGCCAAAAAAGTTTGAAGATTAAGAACTGGCAGCATTACTCTATGAAGATTGTTGCCGAACACAAGAAGAACTGGCAGAATCTTTGGGTGTCACTCAAGCAGCCATTTAAAAACGTTTAAAAGCAGCTGGATATATTCAAAGGCAATGAAATTTGGTTCCACATGAACTCAAGCCAAAAGACGTCGACAGGCTGTTTTGCATGTCCGAAATGCTGCTAAAACGCCACAAAAGGAAGTCATTTTTGCATCGGATTGTTACTGGTGATGAAAAATGGATGCATTACGACAACCCCAAGCCGAAAAAATCAAAAGTGAAACCCGGCCAATCAACCAAATCCACGGCAAAGCGGAATATCTATGGCGCGAAGGTAATGCTCTGTATTTGGTGGGATCAGATGGGTGTGCTGTATTATGAGCTGCTAAAACCGGGTGAAACCATCAATGGACAACGCTACCGAATACAATTAATCCGCTTGAAGAGAGCAGTAACCGAAAAACGCCCGGAATATGCGACCAGACACGAGGCAATAATTGTTCGTCAAGACAACGCTCGGCCCCACATTGCTATTCCGGTTAAGAACTATTTGTAAAATATTGGATGGGAAGTCTTACCCCACCCGCCTTATAGCCCAGACCTTGCCCCTTCTGACTATCATAGGTTCCTGTCGATGCAGAACGCCCTCACTGAAATACGGTTCACATCAGAGCAGAATATCAAAAATTGGTTTGATTCATTCTTGGCTGCCAAGCCGGCGCAGTTCTTTTGGGATGGGATCCACAAACTGCTAGAAAGATGGGAAAAAGTCATAGCTTCAGATTGGCAATACTTTGAACAATACTATTGTACATGTTTTTCTTAAATAAACGTTCAAATTATATATATATACCCAATAATTAGAAGATTCAGAGAAACCTGCATTAGAAAGAGTCTTTGAAGCAGCACTTGAAAAATATTGGCTTTAATCAAAAGACATTTAAGTGAAATTAACGATATTATTTACCTGAAGAGCCTACATTTCCCTATTTATAAACCAATTGTTCATTCTTTTCTAAAATTGTTTCTAGCTACTTGTAGTTTGTGAGTGTGATATTTACGACACAGTATATTATGGAGACGTCCAAGACTAATATTATTTGGGTTCTTTAAACATTTATTTATAATTTATTATTCTTTTCAATTTTTTTTTGTTGAAAGTCTTAGACATGCATGGATTTAGTCTTTGAACTTTACACTGTCTTTGGGTTTGAATAAGACATGAACTATTGTAACATGAACTCTTGTGATGTTAGCAAAAACGTTACTTTTAAGGTAGACATCTATCCAAGATTTATACAGTTCAACATATTTAAGATGTTCGTAGTTCAATGCTAAAACTTTCACAAACTGTGTAGATTTTTCAGCAGTTTTTCTTCACGTTAATGGCTTAAAGAACTGAACCAGCCATACAATGATCAGATATTTTAAAATCTACTATAGAGCTAGTGATAGTGAGCTTAAAACTAGGATCTAATCTACCGAAAATATGATCAATTTGAGATGAAAACTCGATTTAAACGCAAGAACAGCTTACAGAAGCATTGAAAATTAATCATATAACTGTTTTTAAACATTTAAAAGCAAAGAAGGAAAATGGGTTCCATATCATTTTTTCATCATGACAATGATCATCCACTTATTGCAAACTAAGTAGAAAACTATTAGGCAGACATTAGTTTGGAAGTTCTGCCCCTCTTGCCGTATTCATCAGTTTTAGCCCCTTCTGATTACTACTTGTTTCGATCGATGCAGCATGGACTTTCGGAACAGCACTTTCATTCTTACGAAAAAGTGAAAAATTGGCTTGATGAATGATGATGAAAATCGAATTTATTTTCATAAAATTTTTTTAATTTATCTCTCACTAGTGAAAACGCATGTGTAACTGCAGGTACCGCTATTGCAATTGCAATAGATTTAAAACACTTTCTTTCTCTTAATATTTTTCAAGAAAATAAAAAAAGTATTTTCGCAATCAACCCTTAGAAACTACCGGCAATCGTATATGAAGTAAGAAAAAAATTTTAAAAAAATAATAAAGATTCGAAATATGTATGTACAAGCTAAAAGTGTTGTAAAACGAAATCTCGCAAAAGGTAAAGTCACGGCAACATATCTAACCAACAAAGATATTTTCTCAAAAAAAAACTTTTCCAACTTCGGTATTAACTCAATGAAGGCGATGCTGCCTCGTACGAAAACACCTAGCAAGCGAAAGTGTAGCAAAAACTATGCTCAACGTTGAGTGAATAAGTAAAATACAAAACAGCTATGGTGTTTGAACCAAGTTTGGGAGTCGACGGAACACCTTGGAACTCTTTTTGGGACAACACCCTCTTGGGATATGTACATCTGTTTTCTGAGCAATGAAAATGGACGAAAAGGCGAAGATTTCGTGGGATTAGCTCTGGCTCTGGGTAGGGTATTGGGATTTTAGCCTCGTTTCGTCTTACCATGAACAAAATTTGAACCTGTGATGATTTTATGAGCTAACTCCCCTAAGAAACGAAATTTGTTTTAAATGACTTTATGACGATATATACTGCGATGTAGGCTAAGGTGAGAGTTTCATAAAATTTTCAGGATATAAAAGAGATTCCGGCAGCGAGATATGAAAATACGAGGATGCGTCTTGTTCTTGGCACCAATTAGGCATGAAATGTCTTTAATATTTCCTTTGTTTAATGGCTTATCTTAACGGAGGTTTACATCGCAATTGTTGTAAACGAAAAGAGGGGATTTTAAGTTGTTATTAAGATGAATGAATTACCGAGGAAAGAAAAGCTTTAAAACAGTTAACAGAAAAATAATTTCAGAAATTTTCTCTGGTCATTCTTATACCTATTTCACCAGGTAAGATTTTACGAGCATTTTTTGGAAGTGAGCCAATTTATTAGTAAATTGAAGACAACATATCATAAATGCTATTTAGCACGATTTTGAGATACCTACGTTCAATGGTTAACTGGGGTTTTTTTCTACATGGGAGATTACTCGCTTCACCGACTTGCTACATTGGTTTAAGGATAAGAGTAATGTCGGTGAAAAGGACTCTAATAGCATATGCGTTGAACATGCGCTAGCGTGGTTTTAATGGATAATCCTAAAAACGCGGCGTCGTATTTTCTATGTTATTGTACACGTTTATGATCAGGCATATGCAGATGCTGCATCTGTTCTGTCTGTTCAATCATAAGGTTATCCTCTTTTTAAACGTAGAAACTGATTGGTCTGACTTAACTAGTGCTTCACCATCAATTTCACTTGAGTGTTACCTTTGGACTTGACATATAAACTATCAGTTATATCCCATGCGTCGGTTGTCCGGTGGAATAACCATTCCTAATACCTAATACCATACCTAACTGATTAATCTCCTTGCCCTTTAAATTCATATTTTAGGCTACATTTTCAAATCCATCTTCCATTTAAAAGAAAGTAGCCTTTGAAACAACACACACTTCTGCGGAAAGAATACGAAATCGATTTTTCATGTCTCCAAGAAAGAAACATACTAGGGTCTCCCGGATAGTTCCGAAACCGATTTAGAATTCATCGCTAGAGTATGAATTTGATTTGTGACGTTTTCTGAGTTTTCTTCAGGGTCTCCCAGTTAGTTTATCAGGTCGATATCAATTCACCCGACAACTTGTTTAGAGTTGGTTCGCGTTTGGGGTTTTAAAACAATACGAAAGATCTGACCTTATTCTCAATATTAGACATACTGGTCAACGTTTAACTCAAAGGCTCTTGCTTCTGAGGATCAGACAAACAAAACGGAAATTTTATTTCTCGGGAATATTTTTTTTATAGGTGAGTTCGTGTATGTACCTAACTAACAGCCAGATGCAATTTATGTCAACAATCATTTACATTAAATGACTCATAATGTCTGAAAATGAATTATTCATTATACTCGTGGTTAGTAAATAGTCTGCAGAAATAAGTTCTACAGATTGTAATACCGGTCGTCAGTATCTTACTACGTTCCTTTTGCGAACTTTTGATTAGACTATATTTATTGTAATTGATGCATTCTGATCACATTCTGATAAAACTTTCTTAATCAAACGCATATATAGTACCACCTCTTTAAGACCAGATTCGTATGCCTCTCCAGCTCTTTTCTCCGGAGAACTGAAGTTCACACTTCCTTTATTCGTTTGGGTTTCACAAGCGATTTTTGTTTTTTACAGTGTTTCCTCGTAAGTCCTCTGTTTCGTTTGCATGCGCTTGTCAGCACCAAGGATTTCATCGTATTGGTCTTAATATTGTACATTTAACTATTCCAATTGTTTTTTTAAAATGTACTCAGTGGTTAATGCATAATTCGAAGAATTTGAGGAAACTTGTTCACGAAATGAACTGACTGTCTCATGCGATTGCAGGTATTCAAAGCCTAACATATTTTTAGTAAATCCCTAGTATTTTGACACAAAAATTGTAGATCGTCCCTAAATTTAAAGGCAATTGGCCAAAGTCCATTTTTACAGGTGTTGGCAAACAACTTACATACGTACTAATGCTGCATTGGCTATGATGCTAGCTCTCCTAGCAAGTTAAAATCTGTTTTAATATCGTGTTTAAACGCCACTTAATCCGTAAATCCCATAAGCTTCGAATTCATTAAATAAACTCTTTCACGGAAGCTTTTCCAGGAAAATTTTTCATTTGTAATACAAAGGGATTAAATCGCACTTGATACTGACTGAATTAGTTTACCCAGCTGTGTTTTTTCCAAATCGAGAAACAAATTACATTCATAAGATGGTTAGAGAATAATGTGGGTGAAGTCCAGTAAAGATATCGCTCCTTTAAGAGGGCGGTCCCAGAGGTAGTTGTTTGAAAATATCACTGAATTGGAAAGTACGTAGTTTATAAAGCATATGTTTCAAGTTTAAAAGCCCCACGTTGTTTAGTACTTGTTTGGCAGCCATCAATAGTGAACGTTGTCAGTGAATTTGTGAAAATGGTCAACGTTATGTGATACAAAACTTTTATTTGAAAGGCCTAAGCCCAACCAATATAAAAGCTGAACTGGATTCTATTCTAGGTGAGTTTGCTCCTTCGTTTACAACGAGCTGCCAAGACGAGCATCGCAGTGGTCGACCAAATGAGGTGACGACTCTAGAAATGGTTAAGAAGGTCTACAAAGCGGTACTGGATAATCGTCGACTGAAAGGGCGCGAGCTAGCAGACATTGTAGGTAATTCAAAAAGTGTAGTACATCGCATATTATTTAAAAATTTGGACATGAGAAAGCTGTGTACAAGATGGGTGCCGCGTTTGCTCACACTCGAGTAAAAACAGTGTCATGAAGATGTTTCAATTGAGTGGTTAGCAAAGTTTCACAGCAACAAAGCATAACAATGGATGAGACAAAAGAACGATTAAAACAATGAATTCAAAAGGGAGAACCAGCTCCAAAGAAGGCGAAGACTATTTCATCTGCAGGTAAGGTCATGACGTCGATTTTTTGGGATGCGCGTGGGATAATTCTCATTGACTATCTTGAAAAAGGAAAAACTATCAACAGCCAGTATTGTGCGAACTTATTGCAACGTTTGAGCGAAGAAATCAAACAAAAACGGCCGCATTTGGCTAAGAAGAAAGTGTTGTTTCAGCAAGACAATGCACCAGCTCACAAATCCGTTATTGCAATGGCCAAAATTAATGAATTAAAGTTTGAATTGCTACCTCATGCACCCTATTTGCCAGATTTAGTCCCCTCGGATTATTTTCTGATCCCAAACTTGGAAAAATGGCTCAGTGGTCAAAGATTTTCCAACAATGAAGAAATGATGTCGGCAGTTAATGGCTATTTTGAGGAGCAAGACAGTTCTTATTATAAAAAGGGTATCGAACTTTTAGAACATCGCTGGGAAAAGTATATAGAGCTAAAAGGCAATTATATTGAAAAATAAATAATTTTTTTCCCAAATGGGACCGCCATCGTAGATAGGTATCCAATATTATATTTTCGTAATATTGTACATTATTGCAAGTTTAGCAAGATTTTCTACAACCACACAATAAATTAATTTTACTCCTATCTAAAAATATGTATTTCCTAATTATTGATTGCAACGGAACATTACCAGTGAATGAATGGAACTGATATACCTATCTGGGCTTAAGTTAAAAACTGATTACACTACTTTCCCAGCCTCTCGCCAATATTTCAATTGTAGCCTTATATTTCTCGGTTCTTCTATACACAAACATGTAATGAATCTTAAAAGATCGACCTATATCCATTAGTGTAAACTGATATCTGAAGACGTTAACTTAATTTCGAGCTGTAAATTGAAACGTCTTCATGCTACGAGTATTTGCTTCAACTTAAAAATAGTAAAACTACTGTACATAGTACATAGTCTACAGTAGGTCGCTTAGAAAAACTTGCCAGTAACTCTATATACTATGTATATTGGCAACTGAAAGCCTAGTGCCAGGAGGTTATTGGAGACGCTCTTATACTTCATTTCGCAGTTATAAAACGCATCAAACCCATTCAGAATAATCTATGCTAATTACTCGAACCAATTCACAAATCCTCTAATTGACTGACTCTTTCTGTTATAGTTGTCGTTTATCAATTCATCAAAAGAATTACAACAGCACAAATGCTAACACGCAACAATTTTTCCAAAAAAAAAAAAAAAAAATGGTTTTGCTAGCACTCACTTAATCCTTGTGATCCAGGAAAAAAAAAAAAAAAAACAGAACCAGAACTCATAACATATACGAAACATCATCTCTCCGTTCGATTGAACAAATTGCTTTGGCATCACCCATACATCGCTATCGATTGCATTTGACAGCACGAAATCAATCGAAATTAGGACAAAGCAAAACAAAACAAAACAAAACGAAACAAGGAAAAAAAATTCCATCTAAAAGGACAAACGAAGAAGAAAGAAATAACAGATTTCCAGGAAATAAAAATCTACGGATCCGAAAGGAGTTACAAAGGATTTCATCATTCTATCGATTTCCAATCCAATAGATAATAAGCTTTGTATCCTGATCCAGGTCAATTTCACCCTTCGTCCCACCCTTCATGGATTACACGTTCTGGATTTCACTTAATAGGTTTTTCTTTACCTCCCTGCAGTAATGCCCTTTGGTCTTGCTAACAAACGATTTGTTTTAAAGCTCGAGGAAGGGATAGAGGGCGACAGCTATCATGATTCCAGTACTGCCAGTGGCCTCTGCGGAGAAGTAAAATAAATGGTCAGGAATGCCGGGGAATGACTGCAAATGGCTAAGAATATCTCCACAGGCCTTAATAGGATAAATAAATAATTCCTACATGAAGGAAAGACGACGGTGGACACAGTAAAGAAATAGAAAAACAAATATACCACATATACACATAGTAAAAAGAAGTAGGGAGAAAACGGGTTAACTCTTCCAATAACTTCAGAAGCTATGTCAATGAAGATTCCAGGAGGCTTGAAATATTCTGCAACAACGTTAGGATGGAGAAAATCGTTGCAATCTTCTGCAACTCAGTGCAAGGCAGACGATAAATCTGGCAGCACCATGGAGTCCGGCTCTTAGATTTACGCCAAGTCCTGTCTGTAGAATACAAATACAAGCCAGTTAGACTCTGCCCGATACACTGTTCCTATGTATAAGAACGTTATACAACTAAGAGTACAAAGTCGAGAAGACATACCATATCCACCAGGTGGACCTTATGTGAAAGCAGACGCTATTTGTTGTTTCTACAATTCTCTCTTATGTGTGTGCAATATCTGCAATCGAAATTATTTATCCAACAAAGGTATCCTCTAATCGATTTGGATTCTCTACAGGATTTGGCAACTGTAACAATAAATATAGTAGTACTTATGTGTACATACAGACCCATCGATTGGAATTTTTCGTCGTTCGCCCTAACAAAGCAGACCAGTTACGAGTTGTGTCTAGGGAGGTTTTCCTCAGGGCAAAATGAATATATCTTATATGGGTGGAATGGTGACAAATTGTGGTGTGATGTATAATATCTACAAGAGAGACGTTTAACCAATCCACAATCCGGTGCTCTGTTTTGAATTTTCCCTTATGTTGCCAGGTTTCGCCTCTAGTCTCTCATTTCATTCTTTATATCCTTTGTTTATTTTGTCTGGTAGAAAAATTTGTAGATGAAGTTGGAGAAAAAAAAAAAATCTTTGAATTAGTGCCAACTCCATTGGCGTTGTTGTTTACAGGAGATGATAAATATCACATTAGGATTTTTTTTAACTTTTCTTTGTTTGATTTCTGTGTTTTGGTTTCAAATGTTTGTACTGCAGTATGCTCGGAGATGTTCGATGAATATTTTTGAAGCAGACAAGAGAAACATGATCAGATTTTATCTAAGCTTTTTTTTTTTTTTTACTAAAAAGTACATTGAGAAAGAGAATACGATTTGAGGTAAAGAATTTCGGAAGATACTGAGCATCTGAGAGTGGAGCTATTTATTATCTGCTGTCAGAAGCTTTAGTGGACAAGAATTTATTTATGACATTGTAACTTTGTGGATGAAATATTTTTTATATGGTGATTGAATGAATTTCAACAAAATTTGTTACAAATTTCCAAAAAAAGTGAGACAATGATGTCGGTAAAAATGACGGCTTAAATGAACAATTTCAGAATAGCGTGGGTAAAAATTCGAAGAAAAGTGATTGGTATCAAATCAAAGCAGATAATGGATTTGTTTAATATAAGCAATTTTTGAAAAGGCATATTGCTTTTAGAAGGTTGTGCCCAAATATTTTTTACTCAGTCCTTTGATCTGCTTTAATCGTAATTTGTATAATAGGTCGTTCTTTTTATTTGGCTTCTTTATTGCCTTCTTGGTCCTCATTAATTGGTGAAACCAATATGTCATCTGTTCATTGTACAAATTTACATCATTATTCAAGTAGAGCATGTACTTAGAATGGTCGTCATTTACTACTACACCTTTTTGCTTACTCATAATACAATACATTATTGTCATTACAGTAAGTAGCTTGGTAGGAATATAGTTAAATTCAAGTTGTTTTTGCAAAGTGACTTATACATTTGATCAGATATTTAATCCCTGTTGTGGTAGAAGTTTGAATATAAGCAATTTTTACTTCAAATAACCAAATTTCATTTAGTTGCATATCGCTGTAAAATTCAAAGATCAGCACTGAAACGAAATACTTATTCCATCTACTTCGTATGAATGAAACGAGCCGATTGTCGTCTTAAACTAGACAACGTTGTGAATGTGAAGATGTCACATTTGCCTCATTAGCAGACAATGGAACAATGTTCACTGATTCAATGATTCACTGCACTTTCCTTACATTATTTACATACAATTCGAGTTTTCCTAACGTTTTGTAATTCAATTTGTTTATATGAATTTTAACGAGACTGCCTGTTTGTCAAATTTTCACATTAAGAAAGTTGGCAAATACCAAAGAGTTCGTCTTTGAGACGGATAATACTGAGCCGAGTCTAATTTTGGCACATCTACCCAAGTCATTCGATTATGCGGGATGATGATAGAGAATGAATGCCACTCTGTCAAGGTCGGTAATAGCAAAATCGTACCAATATCAGAGTACGTCTTAAACAATTTTCGATTTTTTCGACATAATTCTTGAAAGAATTGTGCGAAGCGCAGAAGTCAACTCTAGATTCACCATCTTTCAAAAGTCTGTTCAAGTTCAAGTACGATGGGAAAAATGCAGCGAAATATCAACGTAGCGTTTCCAACTTTTGAATCAGAAGCGGCAATGATTGGATTAGCGGTCAATAATTGGAAAACAAAGTATATACTGTAATCAAAGAGGAAAACATAGCATCGACAGCGTAAAAATCGTCCGAAAACTTACTCTTTCTTATTTGTGCATACAAGACAATTGAGTGGTAAAGAGGTCTCTCGAGGAATCAAGAAGACTTTATATTGTACAACCCCCTGCTCATCCCAGTTCGAAAAGTATATGAAAATGCTCTGAGTGATGTTTCGAGGGAAAAGTTCTTTGGACAATTTTTGGTCCCACTTGCATCAAGGGCTTTAGAGTGATGCCCAACTCGTCAGAAAAAGGCCAATAACGCGGCTTGAATGGCAAGGGCACCATCAAGGCCTAAACACCAACACCAACGACTCCCACCCATTGTCTTCAAGTTTCGCGGAAGTCGTTCTGTTTTGTTTTTGGAGAGCTCAGGTGTATTTTGTTCATTAAAATTCCAAAGCTTACACAATTTTGAAATATACCATAAAATAATATGGCAAAAGTCCGCCAGCGAATGCATAAAAAATATTTCCATAATTTCGTCTTGATGATAAAATAAGAAGCACATTTCATGTCTGGCATTATCACAAGGCACTAATGCATTCTTACTCAGACGGAACTTCTCAAAATATTGAATCGTAGCTACAGAAGGAGCTCTGCAGCTGATATTGAACTAAAATTGAAGTTAACCTCTTGATTAGCACAAGGAACCCTAGTCTAGGTGACCACTGGCTGTTAGTAACAGTTGACTTAAACCTTACTTACGAAACGGTTTCATGGTTTGTATATCACACAAAAGGTGGACATGTCAATAATGTTGCCCCCTTGAAAGTAATCCCCCTCAGATATACTGTACTTGTGTAAATTTTTTCCCCAATCTTCGAAGTACCTCTCATAAGCACTTTTTGATATAGTCCCCAGTTACGACCCTTTTGAGCAGGTCAGGATCTTCATTGACGTCATTCAAGAGCTCCTGAGCGATGCTTATGCGACGATTCTAAATTTTAGAAGTTTCGGAGCAATCTCGCTGACACACGTCTCATGCCTGAAACATCCGGAAAAAATGCATGACACTAGCCTTCAGAAACTTTTCTTATGATAATTCGAATTTTCCAAACAATTTACCTTACAGCTTCGACGTTATCATCTTTTGTTGATGTGCTGGGGCGCCCAGAGCGAGGTTCATCATTGGCGTGTTCTCGGCCATCTTGGAAGAGCTTGTAACAATTGTAAGCATTTTTTTTTTACTTTGGGCGTCAATATTTAATGTCTGGGTAGAAAAATGTATATAATATCATATCTCTGTAAAATGTGTGATAACAAACCAATGTTATTATTTTTATATGAAATAAAGATCTGTTTATCTATCTTTTACTTAGGGCAGACTCATCTTATGTCACTGCCAACATTTCAGTGCTTTACAGCACTTGATTCCATTTTTTAAACAAAATTTGTTGCAAATTCTTTGCTCCATTTTTTTTTTTTTTTTTTTTTGTAATAATTGGAAATCGACGAGCACACCAAAAACACCTTTTTATCTGCCAAAAACAAACTAAGTATGATAGATACTTGAAACTGTGAACATATGTCGCTACATACGTACCAACACAGCAAAATAAAAAATTGATAAACACTTTTTGAGTACACCTTTTATGTTCGGAACATTTGTCCCAACACAGAAAAGAAAAAAAAAAAAAAAAAAACGCTAATGGAATGCATGTTGCCTTCTATTTAAAAACACCTCGTGTGAGAGTACCTTAACTCCGAAATACCGTCTGAAATCTGTAACAATGTATCTATACATTCACTAAACAATGGCATATTTTTTTTCGGATACACTAAATTTATTTCATGTACCAAATATACATATACACGTTGTAGAGCCTGAATAGTCTTACACTAATATATAATAGTAAATGCCATTTTTTCGTGAGGATTTGCTTCATCCCGCTCTAGGCAGCCTGTCCAAAATTCCTTCAATGTAAAGTGTATAAGCATCCTTAACCGTAGGAGTCAAATTTTAGTACGTGATTCCGAACATAAAAAACATAGTCATACCTTCCCTGGTTTACAAACTATTACAACAAGCGATGCCCCAAAATTATATGACTCCACAGGAACATTAAGTGCAAGCATTCTCTCCATATCTTCACTACACACTCCTCTCCACCAAGAGAGAAAAGCAAGTGTCGGTGTGTCGGTGAGCAAGTGTAGAATGCTCTATAAGTAAAAATTTACCAAATCCTTCCTCTTTTAAAGATGAAAATGTTTCGATAGTAAATAATAGGTTCCGCCTTTGAATTCTGTACAGAAAATTGGATCGGAAATGTTAGGATTAGGAACACCTTCATCAATTCTACTAATAATTTGAGGAGGAAAAGGGAAAATTCTACAGAAAACAACTTCAAAATACGAATCTTGAGAGAGATTTGGAATTATATAAATTTTACCTCACAAAACATAATTTCTAACACAAAATCTTCTACTTCACTTTAAAGCTTATAATCTACATAAAAAACTTTTGAATTTATTAATTTTTTCAACGGAACCCAAAATTGTATCCGCTGTCTATTAGTCCCTTATAGTTCTTGCCAAAAACAGTGACTTTGACATACGGTCTAAAAACGTATATACCTGGTTCTGCCATAAGTTCTGTTACACGATTTCCAGCGGTTGCCGTTCAAAACTTCTTGCAGAAATAGAACCATAACTTTTTTTCAGAACACAAGCACTGATCAGTGAAGAATACTTGTAACATAAGTTTGATTTAAGTTTGCAAACTACCTGTTAACATGGAGTGGGGCGTTAAAGAGAATCGAGTCGTGGTAATAGCGTTGCATAAATGCGGAAAGAGCACTGGTCAGAACATCGGGCTATTGATAGTTTCGGCGAATTATCTGGAGAAGAGAACAAGCGAAGAAGTGGTCTCTAGCACGTCGTCCGTACGAATGCGGTAGTAAAGGCAGTGCGTGAACGAATTCGTAGAAACCCCCTTAGGAAGCAGAAGATTATATCCAAGGAATTGGATATATCAACCAGATCCATGTCTAAGCTGATTCGGGATGATCTGTATATCTGTATATTTTCAGCACGCGAATAATGGCCCTGAAAACATTCTGTTTACGAATGAAAAAATTTTTACCATGGAAAAGGTTTTCAACAAACAAATTGACAAAATTAATGTCACTTTATCTAAGGAAGTGGATGTCATTCCACTTTCGTAATGGTTTGGTAGGGGGTCTCTCATCATGGTGTCACATCCCTCCATTTCTATGAAAAAGGCGTAAAAACTGGTACAAAGGTTTATCAAGAACATGTGGTAGAGCATAATGTCAAGGATTTGACCAATACCCTTTTCAATAGATACAGATGGATCTTCCAACAGAACTCTGATCCAGCGCACAAAGCTTAAACTACGCAGAAGTAGATCAGAGTCAATAATCCTGGCTTTATAGAAACAAAAGTTTGGCCGTCGGGAAATCCAGATCTTGGTTTTTTGAATACAATATGTTTACTGATTACGTATACGCCTAGTAGACCCATAAATTGCTTTAACTAAGCTTGGAAATCTGTGATTTAATTTTGTTATATTCTTTAGATGTTGTTACGGAGAAGGTTAAAGCTGAACGAAGCCACGGTGAACTTTATATTCACCATAGCCATCGAAATTTCAGTGGTGGTTAACGACAGAGCCTAAGTATTTGAACCTTTTGCACTTCGGCATGATGATTATCTATAAATTGATGTAAAAAGTTGAGTTTTACCCAAAAACGGATATAGAAAAGCAAAATATATTCAGTCCTTGTACAACTGATTCGTAAATTTATCTTCCAGCGTCTATCCAGTTATTTAGAGTTTCCTTAATCGATGTCGCATCACTAATTTTAGTAACGCTATAAGGAAACGAAAAAAGGGCTTCCGTATTCGTCATGAGCTGCATCAATTAATAAATTATTCACGAAGTCAAAAAGTAAGTAGACTGCTTTTGCTTCCTCTTGCTTTACTTTCGATTTCTCAAATTCTTTCCGCTGTGCACTCAACTTTCGTTTTAAATTCATTCTTACATATCGCGTACTATCCTTACACACGCACAATATGTCTTGGGTATATTTTAAGCCCTTAGCGACGTTCAAATAACAAACTGTGTCGAACGCTTTTTCCAAGTCGATAAAGACGATATGTACATCTTAAAAATTTCATTTGTTTTTCCATCATTATCCGTAAAACTTTGAATCGGGTCATGTGTCTATCCGCCTCCCAGAGTTTGCGATAAAATTGCGATGTTCACTGCTAATAAATTTCTTTGTATTTTTACAGCATGCGATACAGTATGTACATAGTTATTGCAATATCTGGTTTTGATTTTGCCTTCATACGGTAGGACGAAAAAGTTCATCTCCAACTGCTAAGACATTTCATAGACAGAAGATTTCACGTTCGAATGCTTGCTGTTGCAGATAACTACACCTACATACTCCTAAAACGAGCAACAATTTATAGTTTGATAACTGGCTTACCAGTGACCTTAGTATCACACAAACTTTAACTTTCAAACCTATGGAAAATAAGTCCACTGGCAAGAGAAGATAAGTCTTTCCTGTGAAAAAGGATGGAAACATATCTGCATCCTGCATGGAATAAGCTGGAATGCAAAGAAAAAATGATTCATGATGAATTACTTGAAGATTAAATAAAATTGTCTGAGCAGCATTATAAATTGTTGCTTAATTTTTGATATTCTGATACAATATATTTGTAAAATACTTACTATGAAACTCGGGAACAAAAAAATTTAGTGCTCAATTTAATTTTGGACTTGTAAGCAACACAAAAATTAAATGTGCGTTGATGGTATAATTAGAACACGATCGAGGAATATGTTGTTTTTCTTGAACTTGGAGATGGACTGGTGTTTCAGAGTCAATATTGAAACAGCTATTATTAACAAAACAACTACAGCAAGGGCCGCTGCAAAGCGCACGGCTAAGGAAAGAAAGAAATTTAGTAGTAGGTCATTGCCGACAAAATTGGCATCACATTAACAGTTTCGTTCCTGGAGAGGTATTTTTTTTTATGTTTTATATTTTATTCTGAATTGTGTTCGTAAACAATCAAAAAATAATCCATCAAACAGATACCAACTTATGTCTATTAACTAAACAAGAAATCAAAAGTAAACAGTAATCAATCAGAAAAGAATCACTACAAGCAATGAACTTTGTAATAAAACAACAAGCTAGAAAAGAAAATCGTTCAAAATGTGGCAGATACGTCATTTATTAGTGATGTGAATACAAAGACTGAAGTGGGGGAAATAAAACCAAGAAATGATTTACTAAACTCGTGCAAATTTCACGGCTTAATTATATTAAATTCGCTATTTGTTAAAAAAAAAGAAGCAATATTTGACTACATACTGCAGCGGTCGCACTAAATTTAGACAAATTACTGTCTACGTTATCTTCGCTGGAAACAACGCGAAACGGTTATTTAAAGAAAATAACTTAATAAAACTTTAACAATTTAAGAGGTCTCGCGATTTCGATTCAATCGTTGAAATATATTCAAGAAAAGCTGGGATATCTACTAACAGGGAACAACGAAATGTGTAGAAGACGGAAAGAGTCCGTATACACGATACTTGACAAACAACTTCCGCGTATTACCATTTCCTTGACCGTCTCCCACGAAATGAAAATCCATGTTGCGAAGCAGTTAGAAGAATAAACCGCGGTTGTGGGGTCGGGCGCTCTCATATACCCTCCAAAGTATAAGCGACAAATGTAACTAGTGTTCTACGTAGGTATCTGCGGTAAAGGCTCAATCCTACAGTACATTTATGTACGAGATATCAAAACAATGTGTTAATCAGCGCTCTTTGATACGTACAAATACCACAACCAGTATCAGATTCGAAGTCGTGTGTCTCTTCTGTCTCTCCTCGCGATTTTGAGTATAAACCTACATCCACTTAGATACTCCCACAAGGGGGTCAACTCCTAGGGTATAAGTCGAGCTACTGAACCTTGCCGTTACTTCCAGTGGGGCACCTTACAGCCCAGGATTAGCGGCCTTTAGTCCGATATTAAGCTTATATATGATTGCCAGAAGATATTGGTTATATATTTTAATTCGTGCGGTTTTTTTTCAAAATTTTAACGTTTATTTAAGAAAAACATGTATAATAGTATTATTCAAATTATTGCCCATCTTTCTGGCAATTTGTGGATCCTATTCTAAAAGAACTACGCTGGCCTGGCAGCCAAGAATGAATTACGCCAATTTTTGATATTCTGCTCTGATGTGAACCGTATTTCAGTGAGGTCGTTCTGCATCGACCGGAACAAATGGTAGTCAGAAGGGACAAGGTCTGGGCTATAAGGCGGGTGGGGTAAGACCTCCCATTAACCGGAATAACAATGTGGGGCCGAGCGTTGTCATGATGGAAAATTATTGCCTCGTGTCTGGTCTCATATTCCGGGCGTTTTTCGGCTACTGCTCTCTTCAAATGGATACATTGTGTTCGGTAGCGTTGTCCATTGATGGTTTTGCCCGGTTTTAGCAACTCATAATACAGCACACCCATCTGATCCCACTAAATACAGAGCATTACCTTCGCGCAATGGATATTCGGCTTTGCCGTTGATTTGACCGGGTTTCACATATGAGTTTTTGTGCTTGGGGTTGTCGTAATAGATCCATTTTTCATCATCAGTAACAATCCGATGCAAAAATGACTTCCTTTTGTGGCGTTCCATCAGCATTTCGGACATGCAAAACCGCCTTTCGACGTCTCTCGGCTTAAGTTCATGTGGAACCCAATTTCCATGCTTTTGAATATATCCATTTGCTTTTAAACGTTTTGAAATGGCTGGTTGAGTGACACCCAAAGATTCTGCTAGTTCTTCTTGTGTTCGGCAACAATCTTCATAGAGTAATGCTGCCAGTTCTTAATCTTCAAACTTTTTTGGCTGCCCAGGACGTTCATCGTATTCCAAGCCACTTTTAAATCGTGCAAACTATTTTTGGCACATTCGCTCAGCTAGCGCATGTTCACCATAAACTTCCACCAAAATACGATGACTTTCGGCAGCATTTTTCTTCATATTAAAGTATCGAAGAAGAACTCCCTGCAAAAACACTTTTTCAGGCACAAAAAAATTATTGTTGTTTACGCTTCAAATGAATGATATATACTGAAATGACGTACAATGACAGTAGCTTTCCAACGTATGTTCCAATGAAATAATAACAATGGAATAATACAAGTTACGCCATCTCTAAGCAAACCGCACTTAGGTTATAGACCCTAGACTAGTATGGGCGACAGAAATATTGTGTTGGCTGCCGATATTATTCAGTAAAAGGATGTACAGCTTTCTTGTTCTTTTGTTTAGAACGTAAGCCAAACCAGTGCACAAAGTGTGTTGTTTTTTTAAAGTGGAAGGAGTTTTTCTATCAGAGCAACACAATAAAGAGTCAGAACTATTTCTTTTTAGTTTGTCCATAAAAGTGCTATCATAAGCAAATACGTATCAGCTCTTCAGTCATAATCTAGTAATTGATGATAAATGGCTACGAATCAGTCCTAGTGAAACCGATGGCCTTTCCGTTTTTAAAAAGCCAAAGTTTCAACTCCTGGTATCTATTTACTATAAAAGTAGTCATCGTACTAAGGTCAGATGAATTAAAGTTCGACACAGAACAATTTTTATTTATTTATGAATTTACCTTATTTCAAATACCGACGGGGATATGACATGACGTGTCCTAAAACTAAGTATCACACTTGTCTTCTCGGAATTCTTCACATTGAGAGACCAGTAGAACATTACAACATGAGCAAATTAGTTAATTTTATAATATTTAATGAAATTCGTTAGTAAATTCGATCCAAAAATAGCTTCGAAGATGTGAGAGAAGGAGAAATAATGGGATCACCCCTTTTGCTTTTCACGCTGTCGACGCATACTACAAGCACAGGCGTTTCAAGAAGATTGAAACGAGAAACTGGTTTTCTGTCAGTCCGTCTAAATTTGATATTATTCCCTCATAAAAAAGACAAAGCTGATTGTTACTAACTAACAAGTGCAGTGGCAGTGGGTACCATCGCCTATAAGTACAAAATAACTGGCCTCAAACTAGGCGAGACCTTTATAGTAACCTGCAACGTATACTTATGTACTCTACTGACCTTTAGTAGTTTCTTCAAACAATATTAATGTACAATCAATCATCAGATACTTATCACAATTTAGCAATAATCAATTATTTCGTCCTGGAATTGGGCAATTTATGTATGTGCACTAACTGAAATTTCATGAAGTTGGTATATGTACTTAGATACATTTATATATAAATAATGTAATGCCTGAGCATCTTTTCAGCCTCTTATGTTATTGCATACATGTCGCCATTTATTTCAAATTCTTAAGGGTAGAACATTTAGAAGTCATCAACAAATCATGTACTTGGCCAAATTAAGGTTCCTTAGCAACATTTACGGAAAATTTATTAGACTTTCTTCAATACCTTTACCCCGGAATACCAAACGAAACACACTAGGTAAGTAATTTAAATGGAGCACAAATTGAAAAAAAAAAAAAATAAATAAATGAATAAACAGGAAAAGAACAACGAAATATAACAGCTCATACAATAATAAGATAAAATGCAGAAAGAAGCAGTCTGGGACAAAACGTAGAATTACTAATACGACACGACCGACAACGCTGACTCTGACTCTATCTCCGACAAAGGGGCAACAACTCAGTAGAAGTAGCATTTGACTTATTGCCAACCCGGCCGCAAATAATTTTCGTACAACAACCTGCTCAATGTTTCATAAATATCTTTTTATGAGCCCCAAACATAAAAATTAATAACATTTTTGCATACCTTCACAGAAGCCATTATCCTTCGAACATAGCTTTTTTTTTTCTTGCCCACCCTATTTTGCTCAATTCCAGCACCTTCACCTGCTGTTACCTTGTATCTGTATTTGTGCTTGTTCTACTCCTACCTCTTTCTCCTTGGCTTACTTCGTTGAGCTGCCAGCCATCAAGAATCTCATATAATGTTTCACCTGAATTTATTTCATATTTCTTCGGAAAAAATGCATGCAGAGGCGAAAATACGAGTATAGAACCAGTAGGAGTACGTATATATGTATGTACGAGCCTTGTATGTATCTTTTTATCTACGCACATATGGGGTATATTTGTGGGTTAGGGTGTGGCACTATTACTCTGTAACTCGGTGACTTTGTGACTCGATTACTCGGTGACTCATGTGTGGGCAACGACAACTCGACTAATCTCGCCAAAAAATTCATCTGCCACGCCATCCCATTCTTATACCAGTCATATGTATGAAGTATCTAAATGAAAACGAAGACAAAATCGGGCTCTCAAAATATTGTGTCCTTCTTTTGCCATTGTAGCAACAGCGTCGTTTCTATCGCGTTGAAACTCAAGCAATTCAACGTCAAATACCAGCCATAAATAAACAATGATTACCTACCCCTGGTAGTTGGTTCCAAAAGCCAGAAAGAGCACAAGGGATGGCAAAGGTATGTTTAAAAAAAAAAAAAAAAACACCAAAAAATAAGAATACAAAAAATTGCAACATTGAATGAAATAATTTTAACATTACAAGCAAATTCATATCCCTGGCATACACTTGAGTACACAATTGTTATCCCTATGCCCGTTCCCACATTGATGTTGCTATATTGCAAGCTTGCTGGGTTTTGGTTGGCGGTATTGTTTGCTACTGTCTGCTTCTGCCTTTTCTGTCCTCTCTCTATCTCTTTCTCTATGTGACATGTGGCCCCAGGCTAAAAGGTCTCGACCGCAATCTTCTAAAGCTAGCTCACAGGTCCCTTCAAAAATTTAGCTATGTATAGAAAACAACCATTTCACACACAGTGTCAACCTCACTGTGTGCAGGGAATAGGATATGACGAGGAAGTTGGTTTTTCATATGTACCCGCACTCAGTTTGGATATTTATCGCTTCTCAAAACTCTCTTTACTGCTACGTATTTTTGGTTTCTCCTTTTTTTTTAGATTCTGGCATCATGTGGATAGTGTCTATGGACTGTGTGTACTGCAAGTGATACTCCTAAGGCAAAATATTGGAAGACATGTTATTATTTTCAGTAGGAGTTTGCTTAGGCTCTTCACATATATGTGTTTGACATATTTAGAAAATTAACACCGACTTCTATTCGTTTTAGGAATCGAACAGTTCAATTTTGTATATGCAAACTATATCTAGATTAAGGATATTATGTATAATTTGCTTCTTATTTCAAATTGTGTTTGGAACTATTTTTCACTATATAGGATTGCATTTTTCAGTTGAAAAGCCCGTTCCTTATTAACACAGCTATTATAATAAACTTTAAGAGAAGTGAAATAAACATAATAAGTGGAGTCACATCGGATTAATTATTTAGAAAACACGCGTCTGTCAGGAAGATAGTTAGGAATGCATGAAAATGCATTTGTGTGTTAAGACAAGAAAAATCCAACCGAAAAATTAATTCGTACCAGCATAGCATGAAGGGCATAGAAATACATTGCTGTATTCGTTGTTAAATTTGATGAATTACAGGAATCCGCAATCCGACAGTATCTGATAGCACCCCCTATGAAGTTTAATTTTATCGCCTGTCCTGATTTATCTGCTAACTGTATGTTTTCTTATAATGCTAAAGTACCTATAGCATGTTCTTACGAAAGTTTAAGAGTAATAACTGTTGTCAAGGAGAGTGGAAACGAGAGAGACCATTGGGGGTTTCCTAAAAAAGTGTGTTTATATAATAGCATACATACCATATCCAGTATACATACTTAGTTGTATACTTGTTGACTCGCAGTTGGTTATGGATATCCAAAATGCAAGAATGTGAGACATTACAAGGCTTTGAATACTTTGATGTCCTTTTTATGTTTTGTTTATTATTTTCAAGACTAATACTATCAGATGTGAAGTATTCAAATCAACCATAGTGAAAGATTAAAAGGTGTGCCGAATATATTATATTCCTGTTGCCGTGATTGTTTGTTTAAGAAATATGTACATCTTCTAAGGTCTTTTTACTGGCTGATGAGAAAGCGAAGTAAACATTTTTTTTTTTTTTTTTTGAATTAGCATTGAAAAGTATATTATTATCAGATGTACTTTTCGGAGACATGGGATCCATACTAGACATTTCGAATAATTCGCACAGTGAGTAAGCCATGTTTATTCTTATGATTTCCCTACAGGCTTTCCGAAAATAATATTGTAAAGTCATATTCACACATCGAAACTCATCGCAGTGTCTAATTGTTTTCTCATGTCGAGAGGGTCTTTCCAATTCGTGCCGATTTCAGGGAAATATCGCGCATTCTTCATTGTAATTTTGCACAGGCGGATATGCTCTATTGGAATCTTATATCTGTATGCAGCTGGTGCCACCCAAGCCAATAGAATTGTAGCTTATTTCGTAATTCTCGTAAGACTATTTTATATTGATCTTAATAAAACTTCATTCAAACCTATACTATAGCGCAATGGCTTTGAGGCTGCGCTTCTAGTTTTCATTTTTTCTTTTGTGAAGCCCATTTAGCTAGCGAGTTGTTTTCATCCTCTCTCTCTGTGCTCTGTCGGTCAAAACAGAAGTTTTTGTGGCTACGCTACCAAAGATGCCCTTCTTTCAGGTTAATTCATTAAACCTTCTTCAAATAATCCTTATTCTTAGGATTTTGTTCACAGTTTTTTTCGAGTAACTCCTAGTGGAAATAATTAGTAACATCACCTTTATTTTCTGTAATAAAGTGCGTGCATGTAATTGTCATGAAGAACTCGCATACATATCCGAAATGCATCACTTCTTTCTGAAGTCTAAATCTGACAACACATCAACACCCAAATCTTTCCATTCTTTTTTGAAATCTCTGTATTAGATGCGAACCCTCTTTGTATTTTCCTTGATCAGTTTGATCAAAGTTGTTCTGAGATATTTGTCAGAGTCATAATACCCAAACCTTGTACAAAATTGGATCTTACATATCCTCATCATGGAATGCGATCATACAATATAATGGCTTTTCTTGAAAAATGCCCAAATTAGCTTCTGTTTTCTTTTTTAATAAATTATATTTCATAGCACTCGTTATGATTTTAACATTACTCCAATGCCATTCACGGAACTACCCAATATAACTACAAATAATAAAGCTTTTGTTGCAATAGTATTGACCAGAGACTTACTATAATGTGGCCCTAAATTAAAATTGCCAAATGGCAAAACCATTTCTGACGATAACCTTGATAAGACTGTGAGATAGGCTGTGCGGCAAGTGGTGCGCTCATCTTGAAACTAGATAACTTGTAAGCCTTCCAAATCAAAAGTCCGGTTTATAGGAACGAGTACGTCTTAACAAAATCTTCAGCATAAAATTACCCGAAACGAATAATTTTTTGGCACACAATGGCTGTTATTGGAACAGCTCCGGCTGTGTTGGCCATTTTGTATAGCTTTTGGGTCAATACAATCTCAATAGAAAAGTCTTTCTAAAAAATACGCCACGGAGACATTCCAAAGTACAGTACAGAAAGTACATGGTCCTAGCCCTCCAAGTCTATTGTTGTGCTCGGGGTTACCCACTTTTGCGAGGCAATTAAAAGCCTCAGATAAGGACGGAACATCACTATAGCTAAGAAACGTTTCGCCACCCTCATAACCACAAAGAGCCATGGCGGTAACCACCGATACAAGAAAATCCTCCAGTCCGATGTCCGAATAACGAAGAAATACTGTGAGATGTCCTGAGTTTGTAATTTTATGTGGCCTCTGCAACCTAAGATAAAGAGAAGATGTGTAACATTTCATCGCAAAGAGCCCTATTCTCGGAGACTTTCGTAAAATGCTTTTTGAATCAAATGTACTAGAGTTGAAGCATACGATTCGTATTTTGAACAGTGAACGTGGTTGGGAAGTTTTGTATAAATGTAGTGGGCATGCATTACATTACAGAAGATACATAATTGATTTGATTTTTTAGAAAATACCTAAAATCTATTTACTTCATTTTAACATTATTCTCTCTTCATTTCGTAAATAATTCTAAATGTCAATCTCTTAGACGACATTAAGGCAAAACATTAAGGCTATAAGGCTAATTTGTGTAATGAATGTACTCATAAAGTATTCAGTCAATAAAACTTACTAACTTATTACTGTAAGGAGACTTATTGTTGAACGGCAGCTCCCGCAACAAACCGCCGGAGACTTTGATAATCACGTCTTCCTCAGCCTCTCGACATGTGTCATACTATCCATTTAACATTAATTGCTGAAGAGCAATATTAGAAACCCATCAGACATGCCACAACTGATGTGCTGCGTTTCACCTGACCATCTTCATTAAACTTATGGTTTTGCGAAGAATGTAAAAGGCGTACGAAGGGAAAAAACTCGCAGTAGAAGCTGAAAGAATATCGGAAAGAAAGAAACGATGGAAAGAAAAATAGGATAAGAAGCATGCGATCGAGAAAATATAGAGGTGCTACTCCAAGAATAATATTTAGATGTTTTACCGAAAATTAAAAAGAACTTGTCAAGAAAACAAGAACCGAAAAGATGACTGTGAACAAGAAAACATAGTGTCTGGGTCACAGGAAAAACCATATCTGCAGATATTTAAACGGCGAGGACGATTCAAATTCCACTGTCAGACAGAGCAACTATTCAACCTGAAAAGTCAAGGTATCCATCCACCTGATCAAAATAAAGTGGGGAGAGCTAAAGAACGACAAGGCTGTTTAAGACAAGAAGAGATAACCCTTAAGGATTGCGCCTATTCATTTCACAGATTTGCTTGGTAGAAAGCATACGTGAAGAATTGAATCTAAGTACTATCTGCTCTATCTACAAGAAAGGAGTTCTTCTTAACGGCGATAATTATAGAGAAACTACTACCAATAATTGGTCACTATCAGCGCAGTTTTATACCTGGTTAATTCACAATTGACACAATTAAGTCGAAGTACCAAAGAAGTCTAAAAGGCTACTCTTCATCTCTTCATCTCTTTTTGAAGCCGCATATGAAATCATCTACATAGACGAGCTATACAGAGCCAGAATGACAACGCAAAACGGAAACAATCCCTCTACGATCTTTGATGTCGAAAAAAGGTTTATGCAAAATTTTGCACTCTCACGTAGCTTTTACAGCAACATACTTGAGAGGTTATAAGGTAATAAAAATAATAAAGTCTTATCAAGAAACATTAAGGATACTATAAGACTATATATATAGACTATATAAACTATAAGACCCTCATGAACCCAGTCTCGCTTCATTGTGCTGGAGCATGGATATTATCTAAGGCGGATTAAGACATCCTTTGCCGTTTCGAACGTAAAATTCTTCAAGTAATTGTTGGTCCTGGTTCCATTGACGGGGTTTAGAGTAGGAGATTTATCGGCGAACTATACGAGCTATACAATGACATTTACCTAGTCACATGAGTCTCCTGATGGCTAGGATATGTACAGCAAATGAACGCCAACTCTATGCCCGAAGAGTTTTCGATTCAAATCCGAAAGGAAAACTTAGTAAAGGAAGACCTGGAAGGGGTTCTAAAATCTTGGTTGTCAATAAAAGTACGATCAAAAAACTTTACGCAATAGAAGTACCAATTTAAAGTACAAACGGTGAACTAGGAGCATTTATACATTTACTGATCGTTGGCTCTGATGATCTTTCCAGTTGGTCGACTATCGGCATATCTGATTTATCAGATGAATTGATTCTATTTGTTTAGTTGCATCGGATCTGGGACCGTTCCCTTCACATGTAAATCTAAATATCTCACATTTTGTAAATCGATATATGAAATTACAGCGAGCAACGAATTAGATTCATCAGCAGATCGTATACGTTTGATATTGCTAAAATAAAACACACTCATCTTGCGTGACATAGTGTACCGTGACTTATTATACACCTTCGTTCAATACCCAGTCCTCAATATTTAATTTTTTTGTGTGCTCGTTCTGTTAAGAGAAAGAAAAAACAAACTAAGAAAAAGTACAAAAATCGCGAAAATGTACTCGGAATTTTTATCATTTTTGATGAGGTCGTAAATTGTTCATACAGAGCTCATTTTTACGAGATATGGTCCCGCAGAAAATCCTCACACAATAAAAGGTACACACATTCATAGTGACTGTTGGTAAGTTGCCTGGATAGAAACATGCATTCTGTGGACTGGAAAAAATGACAATAAACCACTTTTGCATGAAACAATGTGATACATTGTTATATTGAATGTTTGAATCCTGCGACCGTTTCGGTTAAAGGTAAACGAACCATGTAGAGGGGTATGTAGATCACATGCTATTGGAACAGCGTTTTCACTTAAAATGAATTCTGACTGTTGAATCGAAACGAATAGTGGAAGGAGTATTGGTGTTAAAGGAGCGGTTACTGCTGTCGCTGAGGGTCTTGAGAATTGGTTTTTATGCTTTATGGGTTATGAATTTTAAATGATTGAATAATGCGTTATCATGCGAACCGTAAAGTATAACGTGCGAATATAACGTTATGGTTGCGAGTGAATGTGGGTTGGTTCGGTTGCCGTACTTCCATCTATATTTTACCAAATTATACAATACATTCCACATCCACATCCATATCCACATCCATATCCATATCCATATCCGTTCGAATGTGAAGGATTTTATGTTTTTGGCAATTTAATTGCGGAAATAATGTTCTGCCACATAGTGTTGGATGCTTCCTTTTGGTTAATATCAAACACCAGTTTGTGGCATTGTTCCGTTTAACTATTCGAATGGCTTTTTTAATACGATTATACTCGTGTATGTATGTAGGTATTCGGTGGAAGATAGATATCAGCTAGAGTAAAGGAATAGTACTCATTGGAATGAAAAAGGGCCGTAGTACTTAAAATATGAGAAAAGTGTTGATTCGTTACTGCTTAATCGAAAATATTTTGGTTTTATAGTTGTAATTGTTAATATTTTAATTTTTATTCTTCATTATAAAATTTCAAATAAAGCCGTAAATAAGAGTTGGACAATAGACAAGCAATCTTCTCCATATATTGAAAAAGATAGAAATATAACGAACTATTTGTGCATAAAATAAAATAAATTCCTTTGTACGAAAAACGATTAAAAAATTGATCATTGTTTGCATAATATGTTCAGTGAATGGTCCGAAAACGAGATTGCTGGTTAGATGGCTATACATACCAATTATCAAGTTAAATTTCAGATTCTCATAAACCTCGAAACTTAAGCACTGTAGCTGTTTCCTGAATACTTAATTCATTACTGCATATTATGACTTAAGTAACTGTAGATCATTCTTTAGAGTAATTCCGAAGCTTGTTCTATATGCATGGACATTAATTGACTTCAAAAATGTTATAAGCAAATTGATTTGGGATGTCCAACTTCCACTATTACCTAGATCCAAATCCATCCTTAAGACCACCAAACGCTCTCTATACCATCCTGTACTGGATTTATGACAGAGTTCCATAGCCTCTTTAAACAACATGTCCGAGTTAACTCCGAAAGATCTTATTGCTCTAATAACTTCAACTAAAATTAAAGGACAGAAGATGTGATAATTGGAGATACTTCGAGGATGAAGATAGAATTCAAACACATGGAAGATTCTATTAGTTTCACTGTAACATTCGAGACATTGGGTCGTGAAAGCAATATAGTGTTCGATACAAAAAGGAAAAGCAGACCTTATATTTCGGGGATTGGTATTGAAAAAAGTCTCTGATCACACAGTGAGAAACAGTCGATGAAGCCAGTTAAAAGTCCTTGTATAAAAAAAATATCAGTGGATTCAAAATTTGAGTCGATCATTACAAGGGCGGAATGATGTAGTAATTAGACCGTTGGAGCCTGCGCAGAGCTAAACGTGCGAGACCTCTTACTTAGCACACAATATTGCCTTACTCTGGACTCACTTACTCACACCGCTTTTATACGAATGTATAATTCATTATTCCACGACATGTCTATGTACTTTAGCTCATAAGAAAAAGTTTTTCGGTCTTACGCATCGGTTTTACGGACTCAAGTCCACAAATAATGCAACAGCATTCTCTATCCTCCAAAGAAAAACTCCACAATGTTCCTCAAAACAAACTCTTGATAGACATTAGATCAATCTAGCATTAATCGATTATTTTCCTATATCAATGTACTCTTATTAAGTTAGCCCTGAATAAGATTGCTGAAAATATATTTAACAGAGCATTCAAAAAAGAAAATTATAATTCATTATTATCATACCATATAAATAGAACTCAATTCTTCTAGCACACTTACGACTATTACTTAGCTTTATAGGGCTCTTAGTGCAACCAAGATATTGTATCTTTTTCTTAATGCTTATGTTATGAAGCAATGCACATAAGAATTTTTTGGTATAGCCTTGAGTTCTTCCAGCGATACCATTTTTAATTCCTTAATCGTTGCAAATCTCCGTCCTTTCAGAGGTTCCTTCACTTTTGGGAATAGAAAAAAGTCACATGGAGTCCAATCCGGTGAGTATGGTGGCTGAGACATATTGCAATGTTGTTTTTAGCCAACAAATCTCTCCCAAGCAACGATGTATGAACAGGTGCATTATCGTGATGCAAAAGCCATGAATAGCTTTTCCACAATTCCGGACGTATTTTTCTGTAATACTCCTTATTGACCGTACGACCTTGATGTAAAAACTCCTACCACGGTAATCGAAAAAAAAAAACAGTGATGAAAACTTTGTCATTTAATTGAACTTGGCGTGCTCTTTTCGACCTTGGATCTCCTGGGTGCTTCCATAGCGCTGATTGGGTATCTGTTTCGACATCAGAAACATATATACCCATGATTCGTCACCAGTTATGATCCTTTTGAGTAAGTCGGGATCATCATTGACGTCAAAATTAGGAAGTTTCGGAACAAACTTTGCTGACATACGTACATACATCCAAAAGAAAGAGCGTGACACGAGCCGACTAATATGCCAACATCCTCGGATAAGTTCTCTTATGACATTTCGAAGATTTCCCAACACAATTTTCTTTACAGCTTGGACTTTATTATCTTTTGTTGATGTGATGATGCAAACTCTTTGCTCCCAGCACACCAAAACACGTCTAACCTTTCTATCTGTCAAAAACAAACAATGTATGGTATATATTTGAAAAAAAAAATTGATAATCGTTGCCCGCAATATTTTAAAGTCACCTTATTTAGACCTCTTATAGACCCGTATAGACCTATGTGAAAAAATACCGTTTTAAAAGTGTGCATAAAACAGCCAGTGTGTTCAAATATCTGTCATTCTATTTATAAATAGGAAAATAAATTTTTGCATAAAAGTTTTAAGTGCTTACACAGCAACTTCATGTACGAAATGGAATGTTCAAGTATACTTCTTTTTGCATATGAAGAGCTTAAAACCTTTAAACACATTCTTCCACTAAGTTTATTGAAAATAATAATCTAGAGGTGCTAAAGAAGCCAAGATAAGAAAGAAATTAATTTTTTTCTATAATAAGAAAAAAGGCATATTTCAAAAAAATGTCGCTTAAGCCCTTCATCTTCTAAGCGCTTATAAAACAGTAGTCACTTTTTATAAAAAATCAAATAGGTTACATGCTCGTATGATCAGTTAAAGGCATCCAACTATCATCATAACCCAGCAAAAAAAAAAAAAAAAAATTGAAAATAAATTCGAGATGACTTACAAGTTCCTTTTTATCATTGTGCTGATTCTGTTAGTAGCAGCTGCGCTCACAAAAGGCGTGATCATTTAAAATTGGTTCTAAGCAGGCAACATAATAACGATATATGTATGTGTAACGATATAATTCCCAATTCAAATGGTATTTTTGGAGTAACAAGTCTCTTTAATGCACACCGGATATTGCAGAAGCTCAGATGTGTCAATACATATAAATAAAAGGTGTCCCAAAAATGTATACAAGATCTGATTTTTGCGCCATTTGTGCGGTAGTGTTGCCAACGAAAAACAGACAGCGTGACTGCTGACATTTCAGAGTCATTAACAATGGAGCACTATGTACATAAAAGACAACGTTTTAATTTTTCAACAATATTTCAAAAATAATGAAGGTTTGACAGCTACGGCTTGTAATTTTTATACAAAATATGGTCCTAATGGTGATTTAACTTCATCAACTTTGAAGTGATTAATTCAAAAATTCAGACAGACAGAGTCCAGGAACATTAATTAGGCAAAGTGCTTAAAAAATTGACATTTTGACACGCTTTCACAGCGTCTTTTCACGAACGATTTGCAAAATACAAATGACTCAAGAACATGTGGATGTTGATTTTTTAAGCAAAACTATCTTCAGCGATCTTTTATCTTGATGACTTTGTTAATCATCAAATACAAGGTGTCACTGTGTGGTGCGAATTTTGGGCTGGAGGCATCACCGGACCATTCTTCTTTGGAAATGCGACTGGTCAGGCAATAACACTTAGTTAATGATGGTGGCTATCGCGACGAACTAATCTAGTATTTTATGTTGTTTTATGATGTTTGCGATACGGATTTCAACAGGGCGCTGACACATGCCAATGTTAATGATCGGAATTGGCCCCCCAGATCATGCGATTTAACGCATTAACGCCGTTTAACTTTTTTCTTTTAATTTTTTTTTTTTCTAAGCCTAAGGTTTATGCCAACATGGAAGCCACATTTCTGCAAAATTGTCATAGAAAATTTCGAAAAAGGAGTATGTATGCGTCAGCAAAGCCTTGGAGCCCATTTACCAGATACGCTATTCCATAGAGAACCCTAAACTGTATACTTTATGAAATAATAAAAAAAATAAAATTTTTAATCAAAAACCTCATAATTTTGAAACACTTTTGTGTATTAAGCAGCAGCAGATAGTTGATAGTCGTAATACATTCCTGTCTCTTTCTTGTTGTTGTAGCAAGAATTTCGTGAAATAAACATTTCTCACAACTTTTGAAATAGTGGATTATTATATTATTATGCTTCTAAGAAAAAAAAAAATAGTAAGACAACTTTAAGGACAAGCTAATTGAGGAAGTTAGGCTTGTAGTTGCCTAATTTGTTAAACTGGGGGCCGGGTAGCGTACAATAAAGCAACGATGATGTATGCGATGGAAAAATACCCTGACTCAGATGATAGTTAATTGTACGGGTTATTAAAGGTCTTCTTTCTTCAAGATTAAAAAGTTCTCTAATAATATTAGCTTTTTAGACATAAAATTTGAGGCAGCAAAACGCCGTGGCAGATGTAAATTGAATAACATAAATATGAAAAGATTTTCGCGCAGCGGCCCTCATAAAATGGTACGATCTTTTGAAAATGATTTTATAAATAAATATGTCTTCCCTAACAAGCTTTTAGTCAAAATTTCATCACCCTTGCTGATCTTTAAACTGAAAATCAAATGATTTATATACTTGAGTCTACTGACGATAGCAAACCTATTGAACGTCAGGTGATAAGGTATTACAAGGGCGTTTTTTAGAAATCGAAAATTGGATAATCTCTTGAAAAAGAGTAAAAAAGGAAATTACAGCAAAAGCAATTTGTAACTCACTTTATCTATCAGTGAAATCCTATCAAAATCTTAAGCCCAACGAAAATCCTTTCTCTCCGTCGACCTTCTTTTTAGGAGATACAATTTGTATGAAAAAAATGAAGCGGATTTAAGGAGTTTCCTCCACTAAGAGTGTTTCTACCTCACGTCAAATAATTCGCTTTCAAAAGAATGAATTGCCATAAATCCCTGGTTTCGTTCATCTATCCACAAAAATACGATTGCAATTTGTCAGATAGTCCCTATGTTAAACCCCTAACACTACGACAAGGACTACATCAATGACAGCCCAGCCGACGACAACGGAAGCTCAAGATTAAAAATTATTTTCTTTTCCAGGCCGCACTTGCAAAAAAAAAAAAAAAAAAAACAAAGAAAAATGTCCTTTTTCTATTCCTGCCGCTGTAAAACTCTTTTTTAGGATTTAAAGTGACAGCAAAAAGGACTCGCTTGCAATAATTCACTTTTAGTAAGCAGAGAAAGCAACGGAAAAAGAATTTTAAAAGAAAGAGCCGCAAAAAGGATGTCCATGATAATCGGATTACAGGTCCTAGTGTCGATTTCTGACAGAGGTGGTTGGCCATTGTTCTCAAATCGAATCGAATCCTTACATCATTTCATTGACGTTCTTCAAATTCCTTTTACTGTAATTTAATTTTTTTTTTCTACTTCGCTCTATCACTGCTTTAAAAGGCAAAGACACTAAATGGTTTGGGGGCAAAAGGAAAGGTTTGTTGAAAAGGAAGACCAAAAAGGCAATGGAAATTGCTCTTTGATTAGCACGAAAAAGGTTTGATATTAAAATTGAAGGAACTCCTCCATCTACGAGGTTGTCCCTGTTTATGATGTCCTTTTACTTCAGCACTTCCGACACTACCACCATCTTCCAAGAAGCATGACTGCCTAAGCTCTTTGAAACAATTGTGCTTGAGGGAGTTAGTTGATTTTGTTACCGTAGGGAAAGAAGAGAAATAGAGTCTGGAAATGAAAGTAACATGAGAAGGTGGTCCTTTATCCAAATGTAGATGCCATTTTAAAATCAACACTTCCGTTCAACTTATTGATTTCGCGTTGTCAGTCAGCTACGGCTACAGCTACGGCCTGTACTAGAATGTCCTGTTTGTTGTTTGTATAGTATAACGCAGCTTGAGTTTTCCTTAGGCAATGAGGAACGGAAATGACACCAAGGACAAATGAATCAATTCCTATTTTCAATTCGAGGTAATTTTTTGTTGTTGTTCTTGGTTGGTGGTGTGTCGGTTGTACCTTTATCACATAGTTACAAATTTATAGTAGAGCAGGCATATAGTCTGTGCTGGGATGCTTCTCGTCCCCTCATACTTTTTCACTTCCTATTCCTACTCATCAAGTCAATTTTTGAATTCAAATTAGATGGCATGAAAGGAATTTCTGATGATAAGTTCTTTGTGGATAAAAATGAGGGAGGTTGGTTTACTTTAGTTTGAGCGGTTCATTGGTTGGGCAGAAGATGTGTTTTCCTTTTGCTGGTTGCAGAACTAGTTTAGCTGCTAGCTTTCTTCTTCCACCCATTTTAGGTCTTTTCCCTTTTATTCTCTTCCGGGTTTTCAATTTCGACTCTATGGTGATTTTCTGTTCTATCTGTTTCGTTCATTTCAATTTTATCGATGACCTTCGCCGATAGCTGTAGTTGTTGGGAATTGAAATCGTGAAGGAAATACAAATTTTTTATTTTTTTTTTGTTTGTAATTACTTCCACATATTTCTTGGCGATGTTTGCTTGCCAGTTGATGCAGGATAAAGGATCTTGTAAATGTTAAATGAAAAGGACGATGAGTATTGGCATGAAATTGCGAAATATTTGTAAGATGGACATTTTGCAGAGTTTTTTTGTTACCATTTGTTATGCTTTAGGATGTTTCGTGTTTTTTTTTTTTTTTTTTTTTTTTGTCATCTTTTTTGGTTTGATACCATTATTGACCTCAGAACCGCGTTTAGAGTGCTGAACTCCCAATCACTTTTCAGTAATGAATATAAATCACAATTTGTTCCACACCGTTATTTGTTATACCGTTAGCTTTGTAAAAATAGTGTTTTCTCATTGAATTTTCTGTGGGTTTAGTGTGAGAGATCCTAGAGTGACACAGCCTGTATACGTGTTTTGGTATCTGTACACCCCAGTGTTTTTCTCAATACATTTGGTGCGGTTCGAATTGTGTTTACATTGTCTGCTATGGTTTAGAGTAAATAAGTCTTAATTTTTGTGCCGGAAAAGATAAGTTTTCATTGAAAATAATAAATAAAAAAAAAATTAGAAAGCAATTCTGTTTGTTATTAGTTTACAAATTATTTACTTATATATGTATACTTACTGTGTTACTACTTTATTTGTCACCTATTATTGCATGTTTGCTCGTTGGATTTAGTTGCAGTGCATTATTGATTACATTATGGATAGCAGAGTTATTTATTTGGCAAATTTTCAGCGTGAGTTGAACAACAAGAGCTTGCTAATTATTTTAAGAAGATATGGGTGAAGTTAGTGAAGCGTTTGGTGGATGAGATCATCTTGTTTCTTCACTATCTATTGACATTGTTGATGATGCTAATGATTTTAACGACGATCCTTATGAATTGAATAGCGGCGATTCTAATGATGATGACACACATCCATTTGGCAGAAATCATCCAAGATATGGAAAATTCTGATTTTGAGACAGTGCAAGTGGAAGCGCCAGTAATTGCAATTGAGCCAACTCGTGGACAGAAATACATGTGCCAAGGCAAAAATGACAAAAATATTTGGTGGTCGATGCCGAGTGCTACAGAAAAAACGAGAACTTGAGGCATGAAAAGGAATAGATTGGAGTCTGCTTCTTGTACCACTGAGATTTTTGTAGAAAAACATTCTTCATTCAAGTGTTTTTTGAATCAATTGTTTTGGAAACAAATAGAAAAGCGAAAAAGGCAATTGCAAATAATCAGCATGAATAGAATCCCAAAAAGCTGCGAGCTTGGCATAATACTAATGTTGATAAAATCTATGTGTATATTGGTATTTTGCTATACTCTGGAGCTGAAAAATCATGTTTAGTACTAGCTTAAATTTATTTTCCAAGTTTCATATGACATTTTATGAGTAGTGATGTCATTAGAACGATTTGAGCAAATTTGTCGAATTTTTCCCTTCGATGATTCGAGAACTCTAAAGCTCGATTACTAGAAGATAAGTTGGCTCCATTTCATCAGAGCTGACGATTGATGAGCAGTTGGTAACGTCGAGGAATAGATGAAGCTTTCGACAGTATATACCATGAAAGTCAGGAAAGCATGGTATCAAAATTTTTTGGCTTGTAGATTTCAAAACGAATTATTCATTATCAGCCGAAATTTATTTGCGCACACAGCTTAACGAAGAACAATCGACTAGAATTTCACATGCCTTAATCCTTTATTTTCTACAAGCTATCTATTGGTAAAAAGCCTGTATGCCCACAATATAACTCTAATCGGCACAGTTCGATCTAGCAAACGCGAGCTGCCAAAACTATTTACATCGATCGAAGAAGCTAAGAAAAGTGGACCGTTCGCTTCCGTTTTCTGCTTTTTGGATGAAGTATCGCTTGTGAGCTATACCAGGGATTCAAAATAGGAAGCTAATTACACTGGTAAACACTGTTTTTGTCACACGAACTTTGTGATGAATTTTGTTCATGTTGGTGTACCCTCATTAACAATATATAATAATTTTGTTTCAATCACGTCCAGTTTTTTTTTTTCTGACAGCTATATATGGTATTCATTTCTGACCAAATATACGTGTCTTTTTTTGAATAACTTCATTTAGCCGACTGTATAACTATTGCATTCAACTAATTTACATTTTCTGCGTTTGTTACATCGTAAACATGCCACGAAATCGTTCTAACAGCCCCGACAGTTTTTGTTATGTGTGTGGAGAATTAACCTTTATATCTCAGCGTCTAAATTTCACATCATTAATTGAACAGTACTATTTTGGATTTCCTGTGAGGAATCAAGATAAATCTTGGGTTCCACATAAATGTTATGTAACGTGTGTGAGACTGTTATTAGGTTCGGCTAAACAAGAACACAGACATATGCCATTTGCTATACCAATGATATGGACCGAACCAGAGGATCATGTAAATGATTGTTATTTTTGTTTGACTCAAACATAAGTCATTACAACCAAGTCCAAACACCTGGATAGTGTGTCTTCTTGTGTCCAAACTTGTCTTCGGCCAACAGACCCGTCCTACATAATGCCGAACTGCCTGTGCCAAAGCCTCCAAATCGATCAGAAAGTAGGTATTCTATTCCGAAACTTGTTCTAAGTCAGCACTATAAGGTATCTGAATATAGTGACCCAAGTTATGAACCGTCAACTTTAAAAGAACCGCACTTATTGACACAAAGTGATTTAAACGATTTAGCACGTAATTTGAATCTGTCTTAAAAACAGGCTGAGCTTTTGGGGTCTAGATTAAACCACTGGAATTTACTTTCTCCTGATACGAAAATTTCTTATGAATAATTATTATTCATGGCTACAACGAGCACATGACACGAGCACTTTGACACATTCGACAAAATGGTGGGCGGCTATTCCTGCAAAAGAAAAAGCAATCGTTAGCCAATGGTCCTCTTACAAAAAATGGTTGACGTTGCAAGACTTGCAGTTTTTCAAATACTTGGAATACCAACAAATCGGAGAAAAGAAAATTTTTTCTCAAAGAGTTGGCAAACAAGTTGACTCAGGCACAAATCGGTGCAAACTTCCACTAAAGCCATCCGTGCAAATTGCCATGGATTTCTGGGCTACAAAGACGTCATCCCTTCCGAAAATACAGGTAAAAATCAATAATTTTTTTTACAAAAACTTACACTTATTCGTCACATTCCTACAGACTCAAAATACACTGCATAGATTTGAGCCATGTAAGGTACTACGCACGAAAAACAAAGATACAAAAACAACCGCCATTTGTGTTCTATGTTGCAAGCCTACGTGAGTCAAGCATTGCATTCGAGCTTACTAGCGGTGCTACCTTGCAAAGTTCAAAAGCCCGTGTTCCAGCGAATATTTGGACAAGAATGATGATTTATTCAGGCCAGGGACATATACATCAGAATCATCAACACCATGTCTATCCAAACCGGGTCCATCCAAATCAGGTTCAGCCGCTCGATACCCACCACCGGCCAACCCAACACAGTTATAAGATATCTAATTTCTTATTTAAAGCATATTGATATAATATATACATGTGTTATATAAATGCATAAATCTGTTTTTATAATAAATACATTTTTATATCTAAATTATACTAAACCGTTCTAAAACTTATGTGTATATATTAAAGAATTAAATAACAACAAAAATAGCATCTCAAATTACATATTTATTGCTCAATCTTCATACAAAATACAGTGTGGAGCACAGATCCCCAAATCACGAAAATATGTTGAAATGGCGGTACACGGTTCTAACGTTAAGGAATGGCAAATTGAAGTTTTTTTGGAAAACTTTTACCATAAAATACTCGCTGATGTCGCAATCCATAATTTAATCGCATTCTTTGGGGAAAAAATAAAATTTGTTGCGTATACGCCATAAGTTCCATATTTTGTGGATATTTGTATAAAATATGAACAAGCGATTTTGTAATATAAAATGACCCAATGACAGTATTCGTAAATTTAAACTTCACTCAATAAAGAATTATTTTCCAAGGTCTCTTACCAGAACAGCTAAATTGTCAATAAAGATCAGACAAATATGTAGGTATAAAAAGTGAAACCTTTTGAAATTCATACTCTTTCCAGAAGCAAACTGAACAATGAACTCCAACGTGAACACTTTTTTCGTCTCATTAGCATCTGCCGAAAAGCTTAGTTTCTCAATCATGGTTCTCCACCTTAAGCGAAGAGCTGTTTTTTCGATTCCCTGGTTTCCGTTATCTAGAGAAATGGTATCTATTTACTTTCATTTGCATACGTACATAGATGTGTCTAACGTTCTGTTGTTGATGATGTGCTAAGATTTAGACATATAGGCCTCTATAAACGGAGAAAATATGACAATTGAATTTATTTTGCTATATTCACCATCGATCATGCTGCTGTATACATCAGTTCTCTAATCTGAGTGAGCTTGTGATACCTTTCGGCTACCCTCAATGAATTAGTTGCTCTGCCTCTGAAAGATAAAGTCACCAAAAAATGCTAATTGTAAGGTTTGGCCAAGTCGTCGGTCTTTTATTAGGTTTTTTTTTTTTTCATTCTTTATTAACAGTTCGCTTATTCTCCCATTAACTTCAATATTGTTATTAAATGGAAGTAATTAATCAGACCTTTGAGAGATTTAACTTTTTTGTTTGCCTCCGAACTTCGTACAAATTGTCTATTCATTTTAAACTATGCCATGCTTAATAAATTAGCTAAGTTTCTGAAAATATCATCTAATGCCCGCACTTATGAATGGCTTACTGCTTACCAATTGTACTTTGCTTACAATCGGTGCGACACAGTGTACCTATTTTTCCTCTTTTGTCAAATCCAAACTTAGCTGGGGGAAGTGCAGCAAAATACCTCTTAGATAAACTGCAAAAGCTGCAAGGAAATATACTTAAAGTAATGCAGAAAGGTGTGAGGCGGGATGAGGATTTCAAAGTTCTTACTGTAGAGCAAATCTTCAATATGATGACCGTAATGGTATATGGCAGAGATGAAACTTATGTCACATAAAGTAGACACTAGACGAAAGGGTAGAGGTATGCAGCAAATACCTAGGTTCAAAAATGTTTATGGCAAGCGACAACTAAACTACATGGTCCTCCACGTTTTAAATAATTTTCCTTTAAAACTGATAAGCATTATAATTTTCAAAAAAAAAAAAGAAAAAAAGGGGTTAGGACATTTTTGCTTTCATAAATCGATAGTATTTTAATCTACAAAGATGTGATAAATTAAACTTTTTCTTCAACAATTTTGTTCTCTTAAATGTGTTTGATTTCATAGAAGTAATGTTATTCTTTAAACTTAAAGTTCAAATTTAAATATCTTACAGTTTGATTATCTTCAGATAAGCTTATGCTTTGCGGGTAGTGAATATGTATTTGTAAACCCTTTAATTTGAATAATAAAAAAACAATCTTTGCCGAGCTGCCCAACCGCCCTCATCATGTTGTTAAGTGTACTATTTATTTGATTGGGAATGATCTGTAGATAAGTCTGGTCAGGCGGAAATTGTGACTAACTGAACAGGCTAAGCTTGGGAGCTAATATCCCCAGTAGACAGAAATGCTGTAATTTAATGCCGCAAATGGCTCATGGTTTCCGTAATAAAATAGTTAATAGGGAAATTAAAATGGAAGTGTTACCACAGTTCTACTTCAATTTATGGCAACCAAATGGGTCATTGGGGAAACGTACAGTGACGCTTTATCAGCAAAGGTCTTCAAATTGTTTGAAGTTAAATAATGTACAATACAAGTATCTTAGGTAGAAGGTTAAGTTGATTTTGAGATTTTGTTAGTACCCATGTACATAGACTTCATCATGGTAACCATCAGAACCGATGTCAGTCAGTGTAATTTGAATTTTGGCGAGTCTTTGCTACTTTTTATCTGACAGAAATTTCTTAAATTACCTATCTCTAACTCATCTCCATATTTTGATTAAGACTTGTTCAAAGTTCTGCAAATACCCGTTGCGGGATTACGCCTTAGTCAGAACATGCTGATGACATCACTCATTATGGGTGCTTACTTTAAATGCAATTAAAAAAAAAAAAATAAGTCAATAAAACTGATTTTGTAGGCTTCTAGGGCTTGTGAAGAGTCTGCTTAAGAAGCTTTCGCTGTTTAAAATTAGCCAGTTACACAAAAGATTTATCAGTAATCTCATTTTAAATGTCAGTTCATCGTGTTTTCCGATGTCTGAGAGCCACTTGTTCATACACAATAATAGTCTACTGTCACATTAGTATTTGGACAATGCTGGTATGCTTGGCACACTCGACTCTTCAAGAATTTCATTAGATTTTTGGGTGGACGGAGGACAAGAGCATCACAGCCTCATTTGTTATGACATGAACGTTGACAGAATGAAAGCGAGCGATCAATTTTCGCTCTGTGGATTATTAAAAAGTTATTTTTTCGTAAAGAGCACACATTTTTATACAAGCATTTGCAACGTTCTTGTAGTATTTACATGTTTACACATAAAATTAAACTGTCGCCTTTCAAACGTTCACAGTTATTAATGCAATCACCTATTCTTGAGGGTCTGGGATTTAACGGCGTCGATCATCAAAAACGTAGAAACATTTTCCCAAAATCACAAAGACTTTCCATATGGTTGACAACAGTAGCTTTTTGGATAAATCAATTTTTAAACCGGGCGGTATAAACTAAAAAGAAGTAAAAGTAGGAAAAGTTATTCTAAGCTAATATGAATCGATGTTTCCGAATGGTCTACTTGTATCTTGAACCTCTAACGTTCCTTATATAAATGTATCGCCTTCATGCTCAAACATTTTCGGAAAAAGTTTAGGCCTCTGCGGATTGTGTTGTTGGTTCCGAGTGATTCATCGTAAGGTTTGATTTATAATGTAAAATAAAACACATAAATGAAAGTGAATATAAAATTGTTATTATTAGTTTAAAGAACAATTCATGGCATTTACTTTTTAAAAATGATATCATGTAAATGTTGGCCAAAACTACGTCTGGGGTGGTCCAATTTAAGGTTCAATTTTGAGCGACTCGTTCGAGCATAGCGACTAGTATCTCGCAGATAACACGAGTAATGTTGGCTTCCAAAGCGTCAATTGTCAATGGCTTATTTCTGAAAACCTGCGACTTTACATATCCCCAGAGAAAATAGTTCAAAGGTGTGATATCGCACGATCTAGGCGGCCAATTTACCGTAGCAAAACGTTAGGTTAAGTGCTCACCAAAATGATTTCTCAACAAGTCCATTGTTTCACGTGCTGTATGGCTCGCAACGCCGTCTTGTTGAAACCAGAGCTCACCGAGACAATTTGCTTGAATTTCGGGAAGCACATAGTCCGTAAACGATGACGGTTACCATTAACGGTAACATTCTGATTTGCCTCATTTTTGAAGAAATATGGATTAATAATTCCACCAGCCCATAAACCACACCATACCGTTGTTTTTAACGGATGTAATGGTAGCTCTTGGTACTCTTCGGGTTGCTCATCAGCCCAAGTATGGAAATTTTGTTTATTAACGTATCCATTGAGCCAGAAATGGGCTTCATCACTGAACAAAATTTCACGATAAAACACCGGATTTTCATTGAGTTTTTCCAGAGCCTATTCACTGAAAATATTGACCAAATTCAAGTCGTCTGACTTAAAATCTTACACAAGTTGAATTTTGTACGCTTTTAGGCCGAAATCCTCACGTAAAATACGCCAAGATGTCGAATACGTCAAGCCAAGCTGCTGAGAACGACGACGAATCGATTCGTCACGATCTTCGCGTATACTCTCAGCTACAGCTGCTATAGTCTCTTCACTACGTTCTGGATGTGGACTAACCGTTCGAGTATTATCCATTTATGTAAACTTGGATTCAAATTTGCGAATGGTATTGGCAATAGTGGTTTTAGTAGATCGATTATACACACCGTAAGTTCCTCAAATCGCATTAAAAACAGTTCTCACAGAACGCTGATTTTCGTAATACAGCTGAACAATTTGGAGACGCTGTTGTGGTGTGAATCTTTCCATGATGACTTGTCAAAAGATACTGAACAAAAATGACAAAGTATAATAGCTTGATAGAAGTCACGCGTGATCTGTTAAAAAAGCCTTTTGAAAATTAAACCCCCTTATATTGCTCGGCAAGTCAGTTATATTTAGCAGCTGATATCAGCCAAGAAATTCTTTTCGCTAAGCTTATGATTTACGATTGATAAATTGGTAGATAGTTATATTATTGCTGTAATATTCCATACATCCATGCGTCTTATTTGAAAGCAAGTGTATCGTTCTATGTCAAATTGTTTTATTCGATATCAATGCTGTATTTTGTCACAGCTGTTTTGAAATAGAAGATGTTAACCAACTTAAGTACGTAGCGTCGAAACAGACAAGGATAATTTAGTCACAATACATTTCTGACCTAAAACAAAATCTTTTGTGCACAATTCAATGCTCTTACCAAATGTTGAAAGCCTGCTCAATCAGGATATTAAGACTAATTTTTTGCTGCATATTTCACTTTAAACTTGCAGTCAAATTATTATTAAGCATTAAAGATGTAAATTTTCACTCACCGTACAGAGAATTCGCGTACGTGAGTGCATAAGAACAAATACAAGTATACATAATCATTGCCAGACTAACCGAATAACTTCCAGTCAAATAACAATAGTTAAAACGGTTCATGTACTTTGTATGTTAATCACATATGTCATGTTACATTATAGTAAGATCTTAAGCGCAGTCAATAAAGGGTCCCATACCGAGTTGGTTGCTTTTTTTTTCCTCCTCGTTGCGCAAGTTTCTCTACAAACTGTAGTTTAAAATAACATGTTCTGTAGATGGTTATCTAATATAAACACTGAAAAAATAAGTTTAAAACCGATTATGTTGATTATTTGCTACCGCTTTGCTAGCTATTAGTTATTTTTTTACGAAACTAATTTATGTAGAAATAATATAATGTTTTAATGTTTTTGATTATAATTTTTAAAATTCTTCTTATTCCAGGTAAGACGAATGATCAGGAAGATCAATACACATCAGAAAAATGCTTAGATATTACGAGTAAGCCACAAGAATAATTAATCAGAAACATTTCGTTAACTGTTTTAAAGAATTTATGAAAATAAAACACATAGGCAAATTTTTTTACATGGGAATTACGTAGGGCAGTTATTACATGATCCATCTAATGATAGTAAAAGCCTAAAGCAGCGTATATCTATTTATCCATTCTCATATTACTTGCCGATTTTATGCTTGTTAGTAAGCCACGTACTTACACCTAGAAAGACCACAAAATACTAAGTCAGATTAAGCTCTTAAAATAGCAAAAGAAATACTTAATTCATATGAAGTTTAACAATTAAAAAAAAACCTATCTGCACTTTTTCGTTCTTATCCGCTCAAATGTGCTTCCTCCAAAGTTATTTTACTCCATGTCTCCTTCCCGAAAAACACAAGTAACATAAGAAAAGATAAACTAAACATGTGACATCTCGTTAAAGTATTTTATCCACCATCAACAATGAATAGCATTTTAATTAGATCCCACAAAATGGGTTCTTCAAAGTATCCCCTTTCCCCTATCGACACCTGCACGGTACTAATATTTTATATTAAGCATATTTTCTCTCACCAAAATAGCAAAAAAAAAAAAAAAAAAATGGGAAAAGAAATCTACTTAAATTCTATCCGCTACTAATCCAATCACCATTCGTTTCATTCATTTTGTTCATTCGCATTTTTTAGAACTTTACGTGCAGCATAAAAAAAATTGTTGGTTTACAAAAATTACCCTCGCACACGTAGCACACTTAAAATTTTCCACAAGAAGTTATTTCTGACATATTCATACCCGAAGATACAGGGGTACAAAAGCAAACATTCATTCGATATACAGAGAAATGGCAAGAAGTATCTGGAAGATCCTTTTCTTTTGCTGTAGGTATGTCCCACATACCTTTCTATTTGAAATAGCTTTCTTCAGAAATGAAATGATTATCTAATCCCTTTTAGGAACAACCAAACAACAGGACAAGCATGAAAGTAATGCTATCCAAGGAGTAAGGTAACAATTAAAACAGAGCATAACCAAGAAAAAAGTTACTCCATCCTCTAATTTTCAACCCCTTACCCTGGTATCATCAACCTTAGCCTGTTTGGTGGAAATTACCTTCTGTTCTGTTGGTGTCGCGTTTTTGTGTACGAGTATTTATAATATTTTCACAACCAAGAAAGGATATTCGAAGTCGTAATCGTAGCTGTAGCAGGAGTTGCATACACGGATTTCGAGAACACCTCATTGCCAATTATTTTTTAATTAAACACATAAAACGATATATTTATGAAATTATATTATGTAGCTTGCCAACACTTTAGCACAAAAGAAATTTTAATCTTGGCATTGGCACCTTCTTAAATAACTGTTAATACCAAGGGATGAACGGATGACAATAAAAATGGTGAAAGGTGAGCGTTAAAAAGAGATCACCTTCTAGAAGCCAGTAGGGGTATGAAGGTCGGAACACATTCCAAGCGTGGCATGTGTTTGCTCTTAATATCTTAATTTATTAAATCATACTCCGTATGGAATATTCATTCATCCTTTCGAATACTAACGAAACAGTGTGACCAGAATGCTAGCTGGAAAATGTTGTGTGTGCCGATAATACTGTGTCACAATTCTGACTTGGTACACTGATATCTTAGTAGTTTTCAGTAAGCAAATAGAATGCGAAAATAATTTCAAATGCAGACATTGGATGGAAACAAAGTGATTGGCTATTCAATACAAATTTCGAATAGTTTTACGCTCACATTTAGCAAAACTCTATAGATTTTTTAATCTAATTATTTATACAGTATCTAGGTATATCCTCACATATACTCATTGACTTCCCTCACATATCTGGTATTGTTGAAGCACTAAAAAGTACTCGTTAGACAGGGTGTGATTTTTTATGAACATCCCTATGATGGTGATCAGGTTGTGCACAATTAGGGTTAGAACAGATAGTCGTCAACCCGACGACTTGCCAAACATAGTAGGAGAAAATAGCAATACTATATACATATAATGTCTTTTCAAAAAATAATTAAAATTTCGCGGGACATAATGAACCACATACCTCTCTATAAGTTTCTGATCTGCATGTGGAAAGTTTAACATCGAATAGATCACATGCAGCTGTGTAGGCGAAAGCACTAGACTGCTTTAAAAAAGGTATCACTGCCATGCAGAAGCAGTGCCTATTTGCATGCAGGTTTATTGTAAGCAGCAGACCCAAGCAGGAAATCTGGAACATTTCCACGAGCTCTTCGATCATAATGACGGGCAATGACCTAAGCATGACGTTAATATCGTTTTATATAATATAAGAAAGAAAACATCTTTTTTAGAAAAGTAAAAAAGTAAGGTAAGCATAGACTGCAGAGCCTAATTAATTAGTTGCAATGGACTCACGGCACTTCTCCAGTAATATAAATGTTCAAAGATACTGGCTCGGGTACCTAGAGAAAAGTTCTGATTAGCTTCTATGAATGTACTTTAAGGCTCAATGGGGTCCCACAGGACATAGTATATACTCAGCATCTCCTTACCGATTGCAATGCCTCATATTGCAGCATCTTAAATTCTGATCCATACTGGTTTAGACGAGAATACGCTGCGATACACAATTTTTCTAATGTTGGTCCATATAAAAGAACTAATATACAAGCGTCAAAAATGGAATTAGCTCCGAATGTGAGCGTTACACAAGTGAAGGCATGATTTCGGACAAAACGACACAATAGACACTTAATTTTGTCACTTTGAGGCAGTAATAAATGTTTTCTATCTCGGATACGCTGTTTACTCTAATACCGATAATTTATCACAAATTAAACGAATGGCTTTTTCTTTGTACTGCTAAGGCAAATGAATAAGAGGGTCTTATCAAGGAAGGCTAATGAGGCTCTATATAAAAATCTTATTATCTTAACTCAGTTCTATTATGAAAATATCTTTAGTCGCTTTCATCATAAGATTCTGCAAGTAGGTTTTGGACTCAATTGCATTGATGGTTTTTGTAGGAGAAGATATACATAACAGGGAATTCTGTGAGCTTGATAGCGGCCTAAGGTGGCTTTCGTTGCAGCTAAAATTTTTTTGAGCGGCAATGTTGAAGAAGACCACCTCGGTTGTGTGCACACGTGGAAGGGGAGCCCAATAATATTTATTTAAGTAGTTATGTTTCTTGTGAAACAATCTGCGCTATTAGCATTCTTGACCAATATAATAATTTTTTCTCTTCAGTTTTAGGAAGAAAGATCATAGTTATCTTCTTGTAAATAGATGAAATTTAAATATTGAACTAAAACGTCAGGTATGATTCCATCGTCTGGGGAAAATTTTTTTTCCTTGCGTGGGTACTTTCAGTGTAACAATTGTTTGCCTTGGAAGCAAACTCTTATTGAGATTTTTTTTGTGTCTTTTGAGATATTGTATTTTGTCTTATGTCACTTTTGGCATACCAGTAATGTTCATATAGACGGTTGTTCATGTCTATTTTGTTGATATAGCTCTTATTTTAACTATTATAGTAACTTGGTGACATTGTTGTTTATTTCAGATAGGGTTGCCTCTACGTAACTTACGAGGCAAGTTAAATCCTTCCGCTTTATACACGAACACGAACATATTCACAGATTCTTCAGCCGTGATTCTATAAGTTACTGAAATCAGATGGTATGCCCTTAGTATGCTACGAACGTGATTATTGCACATGTCTTAGACTTATTTCTTTCAACTAAACTTAAGACCTTCACTTTTGAAAGCATCCTAAGATCTGTGGGAATTAATGAACTGAAATGTGGATGTAGTTTGATTTCTACCATATTCGCTTAACAGATATATGCCTGCTTACTTAATTTAAAAAATGCGGTTGACTATGAAACATACCCAATGAATAACTCCATTTATTATGTGAGAATAAAATTGGCTGCTCTACCAAACCATAAAATTTGTGCACGGAAAATTCTTTGGACTGATTATAAACAGAGGTCAATAAAGGTGGTATTTTCTAATTTCGGTCTAGTACCAGTTCCAGTCCCGTTAATTTTTGTTAATAAAATATGATACTTATGAAATTTATTTTATACTATAAAACTCGCTTTCTTTAAAGATACCCAGTAGTAAAAATGTTGATGAGTTCTGATCTATGTATTTACAGCGGCGAAAGAATAAAAGACTTTCTCTTAGCAAATATTTCGATTTTATGAGATTCGAGATTGCCGAATGAATGAGTGGCAACGTAAGAAATCGTCTTCATCAGGTGAGACTTTGAATCTTCTCCATAACTAGATAGCATTATATAATACTTTTTCAATTCGTTTCATATAATTCATCAACAAGTAATAATAATAAAAATAAAACTAGGTAAGTTTTCAAGCACGCTGAATAAAATGCCTTTGAAATATTCTCTCGAAGTGTGAAAATCTACATGTCTACTTATGGTATATACTGACTCCTATCAAAGTTTATTCTATGCCCTATTTGGTAAAAGATATTGCGATCTCTTAATACCCTCTCGGGATCATAAATTTTCTACATAGATAACAGAATAGGATTATTAAGTACAGGTACATATGACGTTTCTTACAAACATTATGTCATGTTTCATTCGCACAGAGTGTATAAGATGGCATCTAGCCATGTACTCGTATTTTGTAAATCGCCTACGATTTGAAAGTTTGAATTCAAAACAACATTGATCAATACAATAAATAGCGCTAAAAATCCGTAGAGCAATCCGTAGAGTTTTCTCTCTTTTAAACCCTGATAAACAAAAGTTAGTTTTGCGTCGATGATTACACTAAGGTCTTTCATTTTGTCAACTGTTTTTAAGGGCATGAGTCCAATAAAATAATTAAACGTATTAGCATTTGACATCTTGTGGGATTGATAGCTATGCATTTTCTAACATTTACCATTTAACAACATATTGCTGCTCAGCTAATGCGTGTCCCATCGATGAAAAGAAATGCTAGTCGGAAGGAGCCAAATTTGGTGAATACTCCCAGCTAAGTGCTTTGTTTGTATCCTGAACCAGTTTTGCTTTGTGATTTTTTCCATTTAGAATTCTAAAAATAAATCCATTTTTCATCGCCAGTAACAATTCGATGCAAAACGGATTTTTTATCGTGTCTCTGAATCAAAATTTCACAAGTGGTTTTTCGGTTTTCCATCTGTCCTCAATCAATACATGTGGCACCCATTTTCCAGACTTTTGTATCTTTCCCATAGCTTTTAAATGGTCAGAAATAATTTATTGTGCAACATTTAACATTTCTGCAATTTGTTTATGACTCAAAGTGTTATCTTCATCCAATATTGTTGCGTCTTCGAACTTTTTTGGTGTTCTTCCACGTTCTTCATTTCTCACATCAAAATTGTTATCTCTGAACCATTGAAACCATCTTTTGCATGTTCCTTCTGATAGACCATGATCACCACATGCCTCAACAAGCATTCGATGCGACTCTGCAGCACTTTTCTTCAAATAAAAACAAAAAATTATAGCTTTCCGCAAGTCATCATTTTCTAGTATATAATTCGACATTTTTAGCACGATGAAAAAATATAATGTTGTTTTCTCAATGACTTGATGTATACTAATTATGTTTGACAGCAATCAAACAAAAAATAAATTAAGGCCTATCACAATAAATGTTCCCTATCGAGACATTTGTATCTTGACGCTCATTTCTTATCGGTACACCTGGTAGACTTTTAACTTAAAAAAATATTTGGAGATCATCCGCATATTTTAGACACTGGCAAAATTTTATATGTTGAACAATATCATCAATAAAAATAATGAAAAGGAGCGGCCCTAAATGGCTTTTTTCAGGAACTCCTGAACTGCAATGAGACAGACTTTCCGAGATCTACCAACTAAAAAATATTCACAACATTCACAGCTGAGTGAAATCCAAAATTTTCCATCTTCCCTATCAGCAACGCATGGTGCACAAAATCATAAGCTTTGTTAAAGTTCGTAAAGATGGAGTCTAACTGACATCTACTTTTATTAGGCTTAATAATAAAAGACGTAAAATTGAACAGACTAGATGTTGTCGAACGACCCGAAAAAGAAAACCATGTTGAAATTTAAATACATATGTTCTCCTTAATTTGAAAATCTATTTTATTTTTTGCAATCCATTCAAAAAGCTTGCAAATACAGTTATATTTTTTTCCGATTTAAAGATACCCGTAGGCACCAAAAATTAAATCTTTCAATCATCGAGGAATAAACCCAACAGTAGCTTTAAGTTGGATATCATAAGTAAAGGCTTGCTGATAAAGTTGTAGTAGTTTGTTTTTATATAATTGCAGCTATACCATAAGCACCGGGCTAAGAATTCCGTTTGAGGTCATGGATAGTCGAATCAATATCCAGAACCTCAAGAACTAATTGGGAAAAATCAAATCTGGGTAATGTATATGATTTCGACAAAGTAGGAGTCTTGAACGTCGTTGGGCACCGAATTTTTATAAAACTTTTACTTAAGCCACCCGTTGGAGAAGTTTTTTTGGTTTATATGTATTGTATATAAAAGACCAAAATAATTATGTTAATGCTACGCAAAATTTTATTTAAGATTATGAAGTCTTTACGCTTAGTGTTGTAGAAAGTAGAAAGAATTAATATACTTTTTAGACCCGTGCAATTATATTTAAGAAAATTTCTGGAGCTAAATGAACTAGTTCTGTCTTTTATGTGACAGTCTGTTTTGCTTATAATAGATAAAAATGAATGAAAAACGAACAAAAATTACACATTCATTACAAATGAAAGTCTTTAGGTTTTTTTTTTTTTTTAAATATGACAGAATTTTTTCGAAAAAACAATTCTTGATAACGAGTGGGGCCTCCTCTATTTTTCAGCATATCGGTAAGACGTTTTGACATTATATTGTAAGGCTTTTAAGCTCATCAGAGCTGATTGACGACCAAGCTGTCCGAGATAGCTTCTTTCATAATCTGACGTGATGGAACTGTGTGCCATGTGAGTAAACCTTACGTGCAAGAATCGATGGGATTAAGGTCTGAACTTCGAGCTGGTCATTTCATAACCTTGATATTGTTTTTCAAAAACCATTCTTTTACGGAGGTTGCGTTGCAGAATGGCGCCTTACCCTGTTGGAAACTCTTCGGACATTCTCAATATATTTAGATCTAGCACATCGATGTACAAAGAAGAGTTATTATTTCTCGGTAACCACGCGATTTGTGATGGTCTCGAAGAGCAAAATGCAGTCAAAATTGTAACTGAACCTACCACGCTAAGTGTGCTTATTTTGACCTTTTGAGATGTCAGTAAATCATGAAAATGATATGAAAAACCATCAGGGTCGTTAAGGTTAAATTTTTATTCGTCACTTAATATAACATTATTCCATTATTCTATCCAGGTTATGTGACTTCTCACAAACTCGCGCGCATCTTTATGAAATTATGAATAAGGCGAAGTTGCTTGACACGTTTTTAGTACCTTAGGTTTCTGTCTTCATGTAAAACTTGTCATACCCTGCTCGTTGTGACAGGAAGGTCAAATTCCCTTTGAATATCAGTAGATATGACACTATGTCTTTTAATATACTGAAAACATTCTGTCAAATTTTCTTCTAAATCCACACGACAGCAACAGACTTTTTAATCTTACGGTTTTTTTTCCATACGGCTTATAACCCTGTTCACTGAAAAAAATTATTGTTGTTGGGGATGCTTTTGTTTATTTATTATCTTTTTTTTAAAAATTTTGTGAAAAAAACATCCAAACTTTTCGAGTAGTTTCCCCGCAACAGCAAAAATAACGTAAGTGTTCATAATTGAATTTCCACCAGATATGTACTATTGTCTATGACCTACTTAAGAAAGCCTTCAAAACAAAGTTTTCGGTGGGCGCTGTCTATAATTGAACTTCCACTACTGTCTATGAGCTGAATATGAGGACCTGTTAACATCACCAACGTTAAAATCGCCACGATATTTGCATCGGAACAATACTAGCTTACAGATTTAAAATTCTCGGTACGTTTTACATTATTGTCCATTCTCACTGATGTTATACGAATATAACTTACGATATAAATAAATCTTGCATCCAATCGATCCAAAAGCTCTGAATAATAGACGCCGGTTATCGTTTTATCCTTTTTAAGATAGTCGATGTAATTGACACCCTTTGTAATTGTAATTGAACACATCGCCTTTCAAGTTGTCCAACGATTAAGTTTGTTGTCGATTGTGAGCAAACACGGCACCCATCTGGCGGATAGCTTTTTCAAATCTAAATGTTTTTGTAAAACTGAAATCACTGATCCATATGATAATAAAGGCCCCTTTTTTAGTTCGCACACCTTTACTCGCTGTTCATCCAATATCATATCATCATATATATCATCAACTAATTTTGGTGTGGGGATTTCATTTGGGCGACCAGAATGTTCGTCGTCACTTGTGCTAGTACAACTGTACCTAAACTGTATAAACCAGTGGCAGAACGGTTTCAATCAATGGTGAATAATCCCCATAATACTTTTCAAGCCTTCAAAAGGTTTATGTGATGGTTTCCATGCGCAAAAAAAAATAGTGTTTAATGAGCACACGCAATTCACTTTCACTTAATTTTCAGACTTATTGACCCACTCTCGTATAAGTTACGATACAAATAAAGTTTGTACTCCTGATATCAGTTGAAAAGCAGATCCAGGTCAAGATCTAAATTCGGCAATGGAATCTCTTTGAGGGAAAATATGAAAGTGAACTGCAGCACGTGCTCCATCGCCACGATTCTCAACGGAATAACAACAATCTTAGGGGAAAAGATCATAAATAGTGCTGTTAAAGATTTCAGTAGGCAGGACATCTTTATAAAGCCATGTTTCTGTAATTATTGTACAATTACTTCATAATCTTTATGCCTAACACTTTAATCTACGATTCTTCGACTACTGTGCTACAATTAACAAAAATTTATTTGATTAATTATATACAATTATGAACAATATTTCGTAAATTTTTGAGAGCAAAATATTAATAGATAACTCGATGGCAGCAAGTCTTCGGAGGCATCTCGGAAAAAAGTTGTCCGCCGGTGAACAGAATAACTCATGACTGGATCATCTGAAATCAAAAAATTAAAATGCTGTCATTAGATAATCACTTTCCCAAAGTAGGAAATTTATTTTTCGATTTCTAAAGGCTTCAAATCGCATGTCCTTGGAGGACAATCAACATCGATCTTCAAATTTCGTACGCAATAAATTGATTGACTGATGGCTTGTGTGGGCGGTAGCAACATCCTGTAGAAGCCAAAGATCTCGATTCCCTGTAACTGTCTCTCAATTCTCATCTTCGAAAAAGTACGTTCCAATGATGTCCAACCCATAACCCGCACCATATACATAGTGACTTTTTCAGGATGCATTGGTTTTTTGCGAATCTCGTATGGATTTTCCAGTCCCCAGAAGTGAAAATTTTATTTATTTACCTACACCTACAAGATAAACTTTTAAAATTTGTCCTTAAGTGCCATAAGTGAGGCTCAATTGTTGATTTCGGCAACGAACTGAGGTGCCTGAATGGTTTTGAACACTTTCGCTGACATGCTAGCCGAGCATACTGATATGGATTTTGATCCCATACTGAGCCAGTTCCTTTAAAAGGCTTCATCATTGCACGAATTCTTTACTCATTAGAGCGATTATGTTCACCGAAAAATTCACGAATTATACGAAATGTTATTTTTACAGATCCCCCATTTTCGTATAAAAATCGAATAGCCAAATTGAAATGCTGTGTAGTAAAAGACTATATGAATAAAATTGCCAAGAATTATTTAATATTTGTCAAGAACACCAACCTCATTGAATTAAGCAAATGACAGATATTGATAACCAACTTCCACATTATCTGTTGGCTTATTCTTTAGCATTACTATCATAATGTACATCGAATTTTTCGGCAATAGCAACAGCAGCCGACGTCGATGACGTTTGTAATTTATCATAACGATAAAATCAATGTTTACATTGTTTTTATTATTAGCAGCAGCAATACAATCAGAGTTGTATTGTCTGCCGAAGATGGCAAAGCAATAACTGGTATAGTGGACGCATTATCAGCTGCAACGTTGAAATTAGGAGTCGAAGACGGTTGAATTCTCTCTTTTCTGTTAATTTTTAATGCACCTGTAACACTAGCTGCATTAGATGAAGAAAGATGAATAAAAGGGGGTGAAGAAACAACGCGAAGGTCGTTGGGAATTTGTTTTGAGTGTTCAAAGAATTTTGATTTTCTTTGAATAGGAGTTGTATTAAAAGTGTCTCGACTGGTAGTTGCATTTAACGAAAAACTTTAAGATTTAGCAGTTACCAATGATGATAACAACATCGCATTTAAAGAAAAGTTTAGCATTAGTTTATCTAATATTAATGTCATTTTTATTAATGCCACAGCATTTTATGTGAATGATTTTTGCTTGCAAAAGTTTGCTTTAAACCTAATGTCGATTGAAAATTTCTTAGATCCTCTCTAATTTGAAATTTACTTCACACTGGTCACACCGTTTAAATAGGCCTAAGCCTCACCTCCAAATGTATACATATCTTAGTAACTCCTTTGTAGCTTTAGTGGTGATGGGTGATGTGTGATGATGGTATATAAAATTATGTCAAGGATACCTATGTTCTTTCCTTAATACTAAACAAAAAAAAAAAAAAAAAAAAAAAAAAAAAAATGAAAAGCAAACGTCTTGGAAAACGTTTTTAACAGAACACTCAATAGAGGAAATCCTTCTTACTTTTTCACCAAGTTTTTTTTTTATTTGGTTTACCCTGGCAGCCCAGGATTTCTATATATTTTCTCAAAGCAAATATAAACAAAGACTGATGCATCACCAAGAATCTTGATGGCTGATAAAGCTTATGACACTCAGGGGCCGGAGAGTTTCGTATATACAAGAACATGCATATGTTCATATATACTTGTATGTTTGTCAACAGGAATTATCCTGCTGACGATGGTGGTAACAAACTTTGAAGAGAAAGGACAACTTGCTGATGGGTGATAGGCGAATAAATTTTCTTATATAATTTTGTTTTTGCCTCGATTTGCATAGTTAATGATCTAACTTATGCACTATGTCAGCTATTTTTAATGAAGACGTTTTTAATTAATAAGAGAAAATATTTTCCAGCAGTTTACTTTGTTAGTAGACGTTCATAACATATATCTATTAGGTTTAAGGTGGAGGAGGGGTGCTACCGGAGGGATAATGTTTGGTTTGGTATTCAATTTTGAGTTCCCAATATTGGATACACATGTTCATTCAAGTGTACACTTGTGCAGTTGAGTAGTGCTGAGTGGATTCTCATTGGAAATTGTTGAAATATTTATTTAGACGTTAGAGCTAAAGTTTATTGACTGACTCAGACGAAAATATAGAGGGGGAACAAGTAGAACTTAAATCTTTTTGGGTGTTTTTTTCTTGGTGAAAAAAGTTCATAAAATTGATAGAATGATAGAAATGATAGAAAAAGTTTTTATTCCGAAGCCAGAGAAACTGAATCGTTGTCGTAACATAAATCAATTTTGTCATTGAAATTTAAATGTTAGGACCTATTAAATTACAGTAAATCGACTCATAAGAAAGCAAGAGAGAAATATTTAACGTCAGTGATGTTAAGACAATACTAAACGGAAGGTTGTTTTAAATATTGTGAGATTGCAAACAAAACTGGTGCACTGCTGATTTTATTCCAAGGCCAAAGCAGAGCAAATACTAAACTCAATAATTTAATTAAAAAAAATCTAAAATGCGAAACCGTAAACGAAAACTTATAGCAAAGGGACAGCGATATTTGGGTGTGCACTTGGAATGTAAATAGTGTTTTCAACAGGACAAGGCTTACAAACAGCTAGTGCTAGAGTGCAGACTTCGAGTCTGCAAAGCTATAATTATCATCTAAGAAATGGGATAGATCCGGGGAAAAAACTTTGTGCCAGGAGTGTGCCAGAAGGACTCTCTTTAGGCTTAACAAGGAAAAAAACACTCGTGGTTAAGTATATTGACCATTCATACTGAATACAAGAATGACAAGACTTTTTGAGAAAGTAAAAAAGATGCTAGCAACAAAACCCAATCTAAAAACTGCAAACACGATCGTGGTGAAAATTCAGTGAATGCTGAGGATATAGATTCAGAAAACGACAATATAAAATAACTGATTCCAAAGACTACGAGAATTAAACTGTAACAGCGAAAGAAAACGGAGATCACAAAATGTTCATATAAAACATAAAATTAAAAGGAAAATTTACAAATTTGTCTGCAAGATTTAGAGGGAGGAAAAAGCGGCCTAGAAGTTCTTATCTATAAAAAGTATTTTCCGAAATACTTACGTCAGCTACCGAGACATGAGTGCCTCTGTGAGCATGCAACTCCGGTTGTCGAACATCTACAGTTGCCATTGTGTTTTTAATCAGTTAAAATACCTTTCACTTCATATGCATTCAATATAATAGCATAGCAGAAATAAAACAACAGAATCCATCCACCTAGAAAGAGATTTATGCATGTATCACACCGACATCATAGTTTCGACTTCTATAATGAGCTGTCTTCAAATAATTGGATAGAATAGGCCGGTGATGAACTAGGCAAGCCAACTTTTTCAAACAGATCAATTGGTAGGCGACCTTCAGATTATCACAGCAAGCAATTCTTTTTTTTGTCTTCCATTTCTGTACATGTTTACAATTTATGCCGCACATGTTCCAGAAATCTGAGCCTTTGATAGCCAAGCTCATCTGAATTTTCTTCTTCACATAACGTCTTGTGACCTTAATTTCCAGCTTCAGTGAATTCTAGCAGTTTCGAACTTTTTCAGTTAGGATTATTTACACAAAGCCCTAAGCCGATACTTTATGGAGTCGAAACATTACGTGACTTGCAGTTTAGTGAAACCCACACAAATATTATTAGATTAAAGATTATTCCACCAAACGTTTTACGATTTCCATCTTGATGTACCTGTTAAGGCCACAGATATTAACTATCCATGATAAGATTTTGTGGATTTGGAAAAACAGTTAGTTAGGCGTACATAAAATATAAATTTTATGAACTTTCATAAAGCTGCGACAATACTTCCCATTCACCATAGAAGTGGCTATCTAGAGGTCTTGGCCGAGAGGTCAGTTTACAACTTCTAGTCAAGATTCTACTCAGGATTTGGAAAACTTTCTATATTATTTTGATAAATTTGAACTAGGGTGACATTTAACCAAACTTCCTTCCTTCTTGGTAAAGATAATATCCGTTCAATCTCAAAACCGGCATTCAAAATGGAAGTATCCCATGCTTAAACACGTAATTCCTTTTAACAAGAGTTACCATTTAACTTAACAGATAAACATTACACACAATTGCTTCCAACCCGATCCCTTGGGTTACTTGGAAAATTAATTCAACCAATAATATGACAACTGAACAAAAACATGAATTCAATCGTTACCTGTGTACAAATACGTGAGCCCTTAAGGGATAAGATCCTCCAACATCGTTATTCCCTTCAAATTGACCTGAAACACGTTTCATAAGATTATATGTACCTTGAAGCAAATGTAAAGGAGGAGCTACAGCATATTCAAATCAATATACATATTCGTATTTGATATATCAATATTCGAAAACACAAGTTCTTCGCAATAATTCCATGGACCCAGGAAAGCCGAACAACAAAAGCACTTACGAATATCATACAGGGATTATCAGGGCTATTCTTAATGGACGGCTTTATTTCCTTAAAATCATTTCACTTCATTAGTCCTAACATGCGACTAACAATAATTACTGCCTCATGCTTAGTGTATCCAAGATGTGAGAGGAGTAAGTGAAATCTGGACATTATACGACGATGACATTACGGACAGACGTATACTTGTTAATGTTATGTTCTAATTAATATTTGAATTAGGTAATATTCTGAAATTTATTCAGGATGATATCGAGATACATGCAGGAAGGAAGACGATGTTGATTTTGCGACTAAGCATTGTATGGTAGAAATTAACTAATTTCCCTTGGAGAATATCACCGTTTCCCTACACACTTTAAACAATTGCTCGTAAGACTAACTTTAACGATACATATATTATAGGAAGGCAACATCCCACCTGATTAAAGAAAATAAATCACAAGATGTTTCTTCTTATTGATTCTCATGATTTTGCGTAATCAGTTGTGTTATCAGATGAGTTGTATTTGCCAATCCAAATTTCTGATTTACAAATGGGCGTCGTAAAAATTGTCTAACCCTTATTGTGCAATAACCAGTACCCAGGTATTATTATTCAGAAATTTTTTAAGGTTTCATATTGTCCTAAAAAAATTAAAAGGTTGCATAATTCACTACTAATAATTCACTCCCAAGGTGAATGCCAATGACTTTTTTTTTCACTTGGTAGAATATGGTAAAAGCATTTAATCCATTTGGATTTGTAGCCAAGAATAATTTTGTTTTTATAGTCTCAAGGTGACATGAAAATCACAGTTTTATTCGTTTTTTTACGCATTTAAGCTTTTAAGCATTCCCAACTTTAGGCATAAAAGCCATATTTCTTCCAACTGTCCAATTATTAACCCCAAGGTATCTAGCCAATGCGTAGGAAGTGAAAAGTGTTTGGAAATTTGTTTCCAGAACCTTCATAGCGCAAGCACATTTCCATAAATCCTTTTTTACCGATGTTTGCTGGATGTTCTTTGCATGCTTTTCCGCCGGAGATTAATATGAAAACCGACATATGGGAGTAACAATAATTTATAGAAACTCAAAATATGAGCCTTTTATACAGTTCACCTCAGAACTGTGGTTTCACGTCAAAGGTTTGCCTCCAAGTCGTATAAAGATTGCGGCTTATTGGCATAGACCAAAGATGTGATGTAGTCACAGGCTAGTTCTCGATTATTATGTACATCAAGAAGATCTGGCCCCAGTTTATGCCATTGTAATGCAAAAACTTCATGCGGTATTATTGCTACCTAAGTATTGGGAGATCTACATATGTTTTAAACAAATTTTGTTAATATCCACCAAGTCCTTAGTTTCAGAATTTAACTTGAGCCAATAGACCAATTTTTGTTATTTTTTTGTTGTAAAAGAGCACGACTAAAGGACCTACGAGGTGTATATTCCGAACATATCTTCACAGTTTTAAGTACAAAGTATACTTAGTTTATTTTGGATAGATAAAAAGCTTAGACGTGTAATGATGTTCTCGGCGATTTTCAATTATTATTATTATTATATAGGGTTTTCCAATAGGGACTTGACAATTTTGAATTTAATTTGTGAATTCACTCTTTCACTAATCATCAAATTGTCACAGTCAATTTATTCAGTAAACTCAACATTTTCATCATGGTAAAATGCACTAACGAGCTAAGTTCTCCGATTGGGTTCTGGAGAAGATGCGCCAAGATGATGAATTTCATCGCAAAATCATCTTCAGTGACGAAGCAAAATATGCGTTATTGGTCGGGTGAAAACCCACATGTGCTTCATGAATCACCACTTCATCCACAAAAAAAATAACTGTTTGGTGCGGTTTGCATGCCGGCGGCGTTATTGGCCCATATTTTTTCGTCGACGATAACGATCGTCACGTTACTGTGAATGGTCAGCGTTATCTCGCCATGAACTCGATTATTTTTGGCTCGAATTGGAAAATATGGACTTGGACGACATGTGGTTTCAACAGGATGGTGTCGCAAGGCACACAGCACACACTACAATCGATTTATTGAAGAGTAAGTATGGTGAGCATGTTATCTCAAGACATGAGCCAGTCGATTGGCCGCCTCGTTCGTGCGATTTAACGCCACTTGACTATTTTCTGTGAGGCTACTTTAAGTCATTGGTTTATGCCAACACTCCGACGACATAAAAAGAGCTCAGAGCCAACACTGAACGCGAAATAGCGGCCGTTTCGGCCGAAATGTGTGGCCGAGATGTTGAAAATTGGGTCAAAAGAATCGACCGCTGCAAACGTGCCCGCGGTGGCCATATAAACAAAGTCGAGTTCCATTCATAAATGTTTTGATTGTACTTTAAGCCGATAACAAAGTTTTTGAAATATTTCAAAATTTCATTTAGAAAAAAAGTTGTCAAGTCGTTATTAGAAAACCCTATATTATTTTAAAAAATGGAGCAAAGAATTTACATAAAATTTTTGGTAATCAAGTGCTCTACAATAAATGAAATGTTGTTAGTAGCATACGGTGAGTCTGCTCTTTCTTGGTGGCCGAGAAGATTCCAATGACGAATCTCGCTCTGGACGCTCCAGCACGCCAACAAAAGATGATAACATCGAAGCTGTGAAGAAAATTGTCTTGGAAAATCGTCGAATTACCATGAGAGAAGTTGCTGAAAATACTAGCATATCGGTCGGCTCGTGTCATTCAATTTTTTTGAATGCGTTGGGCATGAGGCGTGGGTCAGAGAAGTATGTTCCGAAACTTCTTAATTTTGACTAGAAGAACCGTCTCATGAGCATCGCTCAGGAATTCTAATGTGACGTCAATGAAGATCCTGACTTGCTCAAAAGGGTCATGACCGGCCCCATGCGACTTTTGCCTTTTCCCTACACTAACGATACCTATGAAAGGAATATTATTACTATAAAAGGGAATAAAAAGCGGCATCGCTGGATGAGCTCAAGTCCATACCAAAAAGTGGTTATTACAAGTGCTCCGAGTGTTGAAAATAGCATTGACACAAGTTACGTGGATTAATTTCAAAGTGACAACATTAACATTGATGAATAAATAATTATTTTTTTACCTTACTTTTTGAACACACTTCGTATGTCATTTTTTATCTTAGAACAACCATCTTGGCAATATTGTACAAGCTTTATTAAATCTATAATATAACTTCTCTTATTTATCATCACTTCTCGGCATACAGTATCTTATAAGCTTACAATGTAATTATCTAGTTCTGGCAAAGGAGCTGCCCTAGATAGAGCATCAGCAACGATCATTTCCTTCCTGACTTACAACTTTCTTTTATATTATAAGCTTGAAGCTTCAACATAAGCCTCTGGAGTTGCATTGGTACTTCATGTAAAGGATTATCAACTAAATGTATAAAGGGTTTATGGTCCGTTTCAACCAAACCCTCCTTTCCAAGAAACAATTTTACAGAAACGAGAACATCCAAGGAGAATGGTAAATAGTTCCTTTTCAATTTGCACTCAGTTCTTTTAGGAAAGTGTTAAGGTAACATCGACTTACATTTTTATTGGATTTCTGTTATTAAATTAAGTTAAAGTAGGAGCCTTTGAAATCAAGGATTTTAGATTTAAAAATTCATTTTCATGTCTTTTCTTCTAATGTCATTCAACTTCTTTTATTAATAATTGTCTTAGATTTTCATTTTGAACGGTACAACCTTTCATTAAAGAGCCTAGGTTATTAACCATACCTAAAAACCTCTAAAGATCTTTTACACAACTTGAATGCGACATTTCTTAGAATTTACTCAATCTTCAGGGTATCTTCAGGAATCAGGGCAGATTCCTGAACTGTTGAATATAGATATGACCTATTTACTTAATCTCTCTAACACTTATTTTTAATAAGACTGAGACCCATTTCCTGAACTTACCGCAAAACCATCATCAAATACGCGTCATGTTTTTCTTTCGTATCTGGAAACATAAATAAATCATCTACATAAACCATTACTATACATTTGCTATTTAAAAAAAATTACCTACTTCATATTCACTTCATATGGAAGTCTTAAAAACCTTTATCTTCCAAAACAAGTATTAAAAGTAAAAAGTTTTGATGATAGCTTATCTGACGCTGTGTCTAGCATAAGTACATACAATGCGGTGCGTAAGTTGCGGTGTGTTTGATGCAGGCAGTTTATAAAATCAACTAAATGTTGGGATATGTAAGTGTCCAACGTAAACACGATATTGCGGAAAACATGTGCATTGCATCAAACTGGTTTGACTTTACACGCATTACTATGCGGAAAACCAATCGTGATAAAGACGCTTAAATTGGAAGTTCAATAGAGAGATGTGTTGTGGAACAAAAGCAATTCCAGCTACAAAGATTGGTTAACGGCAGGAAAGGAATGCGATTCAGTAGCTAAAAATGTGAGAGTTTCAAGTAAGTAATCAATGTATTGAATTTTATATTATATCAATATATTTATATCAATTTGTGTTCGTTTGTCGTGGAGTCAACACGTACTTTATTGTGTCCGTAAAGATTGTTCTTTTCTTTGTTAAACTATAAGCAGTCAGTATAAAATGCCGTGTATCTGTAAACACAAAGTTGAACGTAATCAGCCGAAATTTCTATATGTAGGCTGCAAGAACTATTTTCATTGCATTTGTGTAAACATTAAACCAGCTGACATCGATTTTTTGCAAAAAACAAACAAAAATTTCCGCTGCAAAAGCTGCACCGCTGCGCGAAGGGACTCTCTCCGCTCTCCCACCCGATCATGAGAAAAGATTGGTCATCATCGCTTGCTATGTCTCCACTCACAACATCTAATGCAGAACAGACCAAAACTCAACACAACATGAGGAAGTTTTCCATCAGCAAGCACAGGAAAAACTTCACATAGTCCCACTATCGTTTTCCCATATGGGCCAACAACAACAAGAAGTATCATTGAAATCCATATACAATGAAATTGTTGCTATGCGTGCTGAAAATGCATACACTCTCTCAGTGATTGCCTCATTGCAAGAAGAAAGAAACAAACTCTTGCAGTATGTGCACGATCTTCAGAGAGAAGTTGATTTCTTGCAGAAAATCAGAAGAGAAAAATGCGTGGAAATAGTAGGTGTTCCAAATGTTAACAATACCAATGCATTTAATTGCGTTCTGCAAGTGTTTTCAAAGGGTGCCTCTACTGATGTGTCCGAAATTGACAATTGTTTTGTTAAAATGTTAATACGTCAAAAAATTCTAATGTAAATAATGTTAAATCTGTTTTGGTTGTTAAATTCGTGTCTAAAATCGAAAAAGACTGAATAATGAAAAATAAAATTCTTCACAAAAGAAACTTAAATATTAAAAAAGAAAAGATGTACAATTATGCTTGGTTTAAAAACGGGAGAGTGTACATGCGAAAGGGGGATAATGATAACTTAATTGTTATAAATTCTAGTGAGGATCTTCTAGTCCTTAAGTAATATGCAAGAATCTCATAGAATTGATATCAATGTCTCCTCTATCGACTGTATTGACGTTGATGATCTCGATCTCTTTTTTAACCAAGCATACTTATCCAATTTACTCATTGTACATAAAAACATTAGAAGCATGCGAAAAAATTTTGATAACTTCCTTGCACATTTAAATTCTTTTAAAAACCAGCCTGATTTGATTTTCTTATCAGAAATTTGGATTTATGAATAGAAAAAATCATTTGTTAACATAGAAGGGTACCAACCAATATTTTGCTGCAATAACAAATATGCATCTGGCGGTGTTGCTGCTTTATTAAAGATTCATTTCGCTTTGAAGATAATGGTTTCAACTTAAATAGCTGTAACGTTTTAAAAATTAAAACTGTTAATTTAAAGTTGACTTTTTTCTGTTTATATAGATTTAATGAGCCAACCTTGTCTAATAACATGTTTCATGAGGACTTGGAAAATTTATTGTCAGGTGAAACATATGATACTATCCTTTAGGGTGATGTCAATTTAGACATCTTACATAATTCTAATTTCGTAGATAAATATTTGTTTCTTTTATCTTCTTTTGAATTTGAATCATGCATTAATAGACCTGTTCGCTTCTCATCTAGAACTTGTATTGACCATATTATGATACGTTTTTCTAACTCTCGAACAACTCAAATCTATAAATCTGTTGTCAATTTGCTAGTATCCTAAAATCTTCTTGTCCTTCTACCGTGAAGCCGTTGTTGTCTAATTTTTCCTCTGTTAAAACTGACTTTATTACTCTTAATAATCTTCTTTGTTTCGAATGTTGGGAATGTGTACATAACTAAAATGATCCTTCTACAGCTTTGTCTAAGTTTAATAAAATACTTAATAACTATGTCTTAAAATGTACACAAAAAAAAAGTTAAAAGTAATGATATAGGTAAATTGAAAAAACTTAAACCGTGGGTATCATGTGATTTACTTAAGAAAATCAAAGAAAAAAATAATTTGTTCAAAAAAAAAAAGAAGAAACATCCCAATAACAATAATGTAAATTCTGCTTACAAACAATTATGCAAAGATATAAATTTGTTCAGAAAGACCGAATTTATAGTTTGAAAGAAGATAATAATTGTATATCCGACAACAAGATCTTATCAGAAAAATTGAATAGTTTTTTTTTTTTTTTTTTTTTTTCTTCTGTAGATGCTGTGATTGTAACTGTTTAATTGAGGAAGTGTCATGTTCTCAAAGTTTCTTCTTTAATCCCATATCGTCATTTGAACTATATAAAATTATCTTGTCTCTTAAAAACTCAAACTCACAAATAACTGAGAGTTTTTCAAATAACTTTATTAAAAAAATAGCTCTTAATATCTGTGATATTTTATGTTTCATTTTCAATACAAGCGTTGCATGTGGTGTTTTTCCTAATTGTTTAAAAGTCGCTGAAGTTATTCCTTTGTTCAAGAAAGGAGATAATAACTTAATTAATAATAACAGGCCTATTTGCTTACTTTCAATATTCTCGAAAGTTTTTGAAAAGCATTAAAATTTAAGAATGGTCAAGTTCTTAGCATTTGTGTGCTGTGATCTTGATTAATGCGTGCAAATGTCCCAACACACTTACTGCTTGTCGTGGGAGATGGAAGTTTAGAATGACGAACAAAAACATAGAATTTTGTCGATGCAATTGTTGTTGCCTTTTTTTTGCACTTGCTTGCATTTGTTAAATCCGCTTGATTTACCGACGGCCTTTTCGAAATGTATTTGCCGACGGTAATTGCATATTGTGACCTCATCAATTGGATGCGTGTTGCACTGAAACACTCCGACTTACTTTTGCGATGAGGAAATAATTGAACCGTTCCATTATAATGGACAAAGTGAAAGTAAATTTTTTTTAATCAAATCTGTATATTTTATAACTAGTTTTACAAGTCAATCGCGGCTAACTGTTTGTACCACACTTCCATAGTGCTACTAAATTAGATGATTTTACACCTAGAACCAGCAAATTTCTACTGCCTACAGCAATTTGATTATAACTATGTTAATAACTACTTTTTCTTTAAATTCTCACTCTGAGTCATTTTTACTTTGATTCACTTCTGAAACATGTAACATAAAATAGATTACAAAGTAAAACACTTGAGTGACTTTTAACGACTAAATTTATTTGGCTTACTTTACAATGGGTTTACTTAAGAACTAATATTCACATATAAATATGCCGGGTGTTTGCCCAGTCCTTTATATTAGAATGTGTGCCCTTTTTTTTCTAGACATTTTATCATAAAGGTTTCAAGTGTCGAGTGCAATATGTTCATCTTTCAAATTCCAGATTTCCCATCTGGTCTTTATCGACTAAACGTTTGTTGCAACTGCAATGTTACGTTGATGTTTTCAACCCAGAATCGCTGGTGGCTTAAAGCATTCTAAAGCATGTGAGTATCAAGTTTTACATATCAGAGTAAATGTTTAAAGCAGGCATTGCTTAGTTAGATGACATGAATGAAAATATTACCACATAATGAAGCTAAAGTTAGCTCATAATCATTATCCTTTCATTAGTGCAGTCTAGATGCAGTTGTTTGCACTCGACCGAGGTGTCTGTTTCTCTTGTCCTTTTTACATGAACTTTATTTTTAATGTAGAAAAAAATATAGAATTATTTTTATGAAATGCCCGTCTATACCCTTCCGAACGCACTCTTACCATAGATCTATGTATTTATAACATTAGTCACTCGTGTCTAACATCCATTAATTCTATGAAGAAAGCCATAAGATTCTTACAAATTCCAACAAAGAAGAAAAATTAAATTTGACAAATTTCGTCTCTTAGAAAAGAAAAATTATTTCAAATAAGTTAGGTGCGTAGATTGTATGGTTCTGAATAATGAACAGCTTCACATCACCCCATAACAAGATTTCAAGGACGTTGATTGGGCTCTACTGCAGGTCATGAATATTTATCCCCACATACAGACATAACATATTTCACATTCGAATAGATAAACTCATCTTCCGTAGGAAAATAGATTTATTTATTCTTTTTACGTTCATCGTGAACTATAGGACCAACGGAAAGATGTCAATCGTCTCTCCTAACGCCTTTTTCAAAATGTTTTATCTCACACATAATAAAATTGCCATGATGACAGAAACTGGATATTGAGTTTTAATGGGGTCATTAGGTTGAATTTTACTCTGTTGGAATCCATCTGAAAGGGGCAACATTGTTCATTCTGTCCGTTGCGCTGCTTCTTCCATTTAGGTGCAGGCGCGCGTGTTGGCCTGAGATTTCGCCCTTAACGACTGAAATTTTGTATCTTTGTATCTGTAGGCGGCATGGAAATAATCTCATTTAAATATTTGCCTGTGTCATCTAGAAAAGATGATGCTAATAAATTGGTTGGAGAATATTTATATATTATCTTACTTTTTTTTCGTTACGGCACGATTACGTAGATACTTCACATAATGGAAGTAATTTTTTTTCTTTTTTTCTTATATGATTATTATTAACCTCAGGTGCGTGTGGCAGGGATATGATATTTTGGTAATTGTTTTGGGTGCAAGCATGCCTCTTGTTGACATTGACTTAAGATGTTTTCTGTTGCGCCCTTGAAGTTTGTATTTTGGACAATTTTAGGAAAAAAATTATATGTCTGTGGAAACCTACGCCAGAGAAAAGTAATTGATTTTTTTATTTACTCTTTGATAAAAGAGTGGATAAAATGGCAGACAGTTGTTGAGACTGCACTCACGAAAATTATTTAAGCAGTGATGAAGGCCTTTTGAACAAAATAAAATTTCGTTTTTTTTTTATGATTTCATTAATTTAGGCAACATAAAGCAGTGGCCCACTTCTTTCAAAGAGCCACGGAAAATTGCTTTGGAATCAAGTTTTTAAGTGATGCTTTTCACTTTAAGTGTCATATAAACTCAAGTGTCAAGGCAGATATAACTATTTCGAGTGTAATGAATTCCAAAGAAACTTTAAGAGTAACGATTTCTACTTGGCACGACTATAAATCACTATCGAATGTCTGCATGGATATCTATATCACAGAAGTAAATGTATTCAAATGGTTTGTTAGAGATGTCTCAGAGTGGAAAGCTTTTTAACTTTCATTTTAAGAAGGGAAGCTGAAATGAAGGGAAGAGATGCACTAAACGGCAACCAGAAATTTCCTACCATAGTATGAAAATGCGAACAAAATAACTGAATTGAATTTGGCCCAAATCCGCATCTCAGCGAACTCACGGCGTTATCTATGGTCGTCCGACTTAATTAAACCGCAAAGAAAGCCGGGTTGACTTGCGTACATACAACTGATCTGGAATTTCGATAATATTTTTGAATAATCTCCGAACGTACGGCAAGCGTAAAACGATGTCCGTTTGGACTTGGTCCGCTCGAGCCTTATTTTTATTAAAAAAAATCCTGTTGAGTTTTATGAATAAGCAAAATTTACATATATATATATTTACATATAATAAGTCCTTATTCTTTCAAAAATTAGGCCGAAATTCGAGTTACAGTCAAGGATAAATGAAACTGAGCAATTCTCGGTGATTTTTTCTTGAAAAATATGGACATGATTGATTCAGACAATATGTGGCTTTAGCAGGATGATGGGCCGCGACAGTATTATGTATACCGCGAAATGGACCAGACCAAGTACTACTATTCAGTTGAGAGGACACTTGCTATACGTGTTTATTTCGTGATGAAAAAAATTGCAGATTAATCTTTACTTTACGCATAGTTTTTACGAAAGACTTAACCCACCTAGTGAATGCAGTCTTTATAGTGTGCTCAAACAAGGCTCAGAAATTCACATAATTTGGAATTGGGACACTTTTTAAGTAATTCCATAGAATAGAGAATTCTTAGCAATCCGATTGAATGTAATTAGGATTGCGCATGCTTTAGGTTCCAAGAAAAGAGCTCAAACTAAAGTAGCCAGAAGCAAAATCTTATTTCAACATCTTCCGTAAAGACGCTAACGCCTACTTAATAAGATAACTTATTAATTTATTCACTAATTAACTCATTTATAGATAACTTCAAGGGAAAGAAGAAAGGAAAGAAGGCATCTTATTATATCCATGTAGGTCTATAAAACCTTTCTAAATGAGAAATACCCAGAAAGCGGATTAAGCTCATCCTTGGTCGACTTCCATGCTTGCTGTTTAAATAAAATGAGGACACCGCAGAACACTACCTTCGGGAGTGTCCGGCCTATGCTCGCATCACGCTGCAGGTTCTCTTCACTGGAGTGGAGGCTGCTGCTACTGTAGTTATTTTATAACTGAAACGCTTACTCATCTTTCTGCACAGTGTGGAGGAATTTCAGTAAAAATAACATACAGGGAGTACAATGGTCTAGTTTCTCGTTAGATACTCTGTTCCGACCGAAAAAGAAAGGACAAAAACATCAATGGTAAGCAGTGGTGAAGTGCCGCCTCACTAATTCAGTCCTTTCAATTTGATATTTCGGTTACTTTACCGTGTTGTCTTGCTGACATGAACATGACTTTAGAAGTTCAATTGATAGCGGTGCGCTCTACTTTTTGGGTGCTGATTTTCAGAGTGATCATTAATAACGTTAAGGTTAACAACGATTGATGCTCTTTTCGCACGATCATGATTACTTAATACACATAATCTGGCTTACAAGAAACGATTTACAAAACAAACATAAATAATTCCGACTTAAATTTTTCCGTCACTACTCTGTGATTAATTGGCGCTATAAACAGATGTATTAATCGATCTGATCTTCTTTTTTCGGTCTGCTATATTGTCGATTCTCCCATGAATTCTCATAATATCATAAACTTTTGTCTGAATATATATATATATAATGGATTCCACATTTGCATTCAAGCCGCCAGCTCTGCTTTTAAACTTTTAGCTTTTAATATTTTCAAAACATACAGAATTCTCCATGACTATTTTGTCAGCTATATGTATATTGCTTATTTCTGAGAAGAATATTGTATTCATTCAAACGGATAAAATAATGCGATTGATTTCTTACCGCCTCAGATGTTATGTTTTTGATGCCTTTTTTTCTTTCCATAATCAGGAAGGCTTATATATTTCTCCATCAAATTCGTCCTTCAGTTTTGGTCGCCAGTTTACCATGAAATAACGAATACATAATTGTATTTTTATTAGGAGACTTTGCGCTCCTTAAGGCAGTTATACGCTTACCTTTGAATTCCTGGAAGGCAAATAAGTGAGAATTTTTTTTTATAATAGTCAAAAATCTTTTAAAAATCAATAAAAAGCAGGTGAAGTCGATATTAGATGTTCCTCTTTATGATGATTTACATCATAAAGAATGAATGTCGTCGAAACATAAGGTCAAATAAGCGGCATCTCATTGCGCGATAAGAACTTTTATTCGCTTTTTTCACTTTTGAGGAAAAGTTAACTCCTAAGCCTTCAGTACCAATTGATGCAGGAGATCTCTATGGCAATGGTATCGTTTTATCCTTGCTGTATATTGAAATGTTAATATAAACATTAGTGTCCTTGTGTTAACTTATCTATAGTACGTCGTTTTCTTTTAATTTTATATAAGAAGGTATAAACGAAAAATATTCAAAGCAATTTCTTGGACGAATTCATCCGTACAAATAAAACTCTTTCACTAATTAAGTTACATCATTGGCAGTGTACCAAAGGAGAACTCAATTAAAAAAAGGAAGAAAAACATGCTTTTAGAACCAAGGACCGGCTATAGAGCCAAGGTCAATGTTATAAAATCAAGGCCCAAATTTTTCAGACTGCAATTTCATTTTTTTATAAAAGGAAATTGCATGCCTCTGCTGATAATTACATTTTCATCACCACTAACCACCAAATCCTTGTAATTCTATTTGGGATACAATTTCTAACAAATCTCAGAAAAAGAAAAAAGAAAAAATAAAATATTGTATTTCCACAAATGAAATTTAATTTGTGGAGCATAAAATAGTCTCTTTTGGCCTTTAATTAGCCCTTTTATAGTCTCTACCGTATAAACCCAGTGCCAAAAACAAGTTACCCAAATCCCTTCATTAATAAAACAAACTCCATTCAGGATATCCCTTATGAAAAAATCCAATTAATGCAGCTTGCATCTAAAAAAAAAAAAAAAAAAAATTGTAAAAAAAAAAATTAGCATTACCCACCCTTCAGTGACAGCCTAGTGATACCCGTAGAGCTACACTTTCAAATTGTGCTTGGTAGTAAATAAACAGAAGAATGCAACCGACTTTATCTACACGAGCGCGCAATTGCATTTCAAATTATCAAAGTAATTCCTTCGACTTTTGTCCGTTTTGTAGTTTGCGCTTCTTGTTGTTGATCCTTGACAAAGTAGTGTTGTTCGTTTGCCTTACAAAGTGTTTGTATCTTTTTTTCTAAAAATTTTATTCGGTCAGTGCATCTGGTGGAAAAAAACGCGAAAGTTTAATTTGAGACGCGGAATGGAGCGCTCATGAAAAATATACCAAAACAGCTGACTAAAGCTGATGTTGGAGTGGCTTTTGGTTTTACGCTTCGAATGAAATGGGTCAATTGCTTGACTTTGTAATGGGGGTTCTTTAAGTGATAGGGAAATGAAAAAGCAATAACATTGGCAGTTAATAGCATTCTAAAATAGGATTCTTAAATAGGATTCCAAAATAGGATTCCTTAAAAATCGCTTTTGACGAATTTTTGAAATGAATTGTGTTTTGGAATAACTTTGTTCTAATAAATTATTGAGTCGATATAGACATTGATATTTAAATAACATACAAAACGATTTAAAGATAATGAATTGAATATATTTTGAAAGGTTTTCTTCATGTTTAAAACTCGTTATGATGCGTATTTGGAAGCTTCCAAAGTTTTGGGTTGATCCACAGATCTACTCAAAACTGTGGCATCACCTTAAACGTAATTAAGTTAGGAAAACGTTTGAAATAATTAATCAATAGCACCACAAAACTAAAATATGATATTTTCGGAATCTCGAAATAGTAAATACTGCTGTGCACTGCCTCAAGATCAATTAATACACAGATTAAGAATTTCAACTTGGTTTTCTTTGGATCTCTCCAGAATATGAACTGTACGTGTGGACCTTGACAATTTCAACAAAATATATCAGTGATCATATATGACTTGATTGATATTTTGATGCATGGATGCAAGCAAAAGTATAGTAAATTATTCACAATTTGGAGGAGAAAATATAAATTTTATGTCTGGGCACTTGTTCATTCCGTGGCAATAATAGTTGAAACTTGACTTGTTAATAGAGAAGAAAATTGGTTCTTACGACCCTCTGTACCATAATCCCTGCTTCAAGTCTATGACTCTTGATCGTGTATATTTTGTGCGACAACGATTTCTCCTCTAGTAAGTGCTGCTTGAATTTTCAAGCTGTAATGAATTTTCCAAATAAATTTTCCTTCAAATTCCATATCGATATTTACTTTCTCTGGTGGAGGACAAATTTTCACAGAGCATTCTATACATATATATGCATATTGTATATGTACCACCGGAATAACCACATTGTTCGGATTTGAGTTAGTTTTTTTTTTTTTGTTAAGTTGGTACATCTGTTATTGACATTCCATCTAAATCTTAGTGTCATAGCTCGACATTTGCAAAAGTTACGTAGCCAAGAGTACATCTATCTCTGTGTCTAGTGTTTTTTTTTATAATTTAGAAATGGATTTAAATTTACAACAACGAATTTGTATTAAATTTTGCGTAAAAAACAGATTTAATGGTGCGCGAACGTTGGAAATGTAGGAAAAGTGTTTCGACAACAATTCTCTTAAAAAAACGGTCGTTTACCAGTGGCACCAGGGGTTCAAAAGTGGTTGTGAGTCAATCGAAGATGATGAACGCAGTGGCAGACCATCCACATCGAAAACCGAAGAAAACATTGGTGAAGTAAAGGAAATGTTGCTCAATAACCGCAAATTAATAATCAGAGAGATAGCGGAGTACTTGAACATTGCCTATGGATCCGTCCAAGACATTTTAGTTAATGATTTGGGTTTCCGTGGTGTAGCAGCAAAGTTGGTGCGTGTTGACGTCGCAAAAGAGATCATTTTCGATGCTGAATCCGATCCCACATCCATCAAAAGTATCATTACTGGAGACGAGACGTGGGTTTATTAGTTGGTGGGTTATGAGTGAATGGCGTTCACCAAACGAGCCAAGACCAAAAAACTACGTCGTTTTCAGTCAAAAAGAAGGCAATGCTTACGGTTTTTGTGGATTACAACGGTGTAGTGCATCATGATTTTTTGCCAGAAGGCAAGACAGTAAACAAAGAGTATTATTTGGGGATTATGAGACGTTTGCGTGAAGCAATTCGCCGAAAAAGACCAGAATTGTGGGCAGAAAACTCGTGAATTTTGCACCATGATAAAGCACCGTCGCACAGTGCCATCGTTATTCGTAATTTTTTGACGAAAAATGCAACAAATACCATCCAACAGCGACGGAATTCACCTGATTTGGCTTCCTGTGACTTCTTCCAATTCAATCGAGTTAAAAAAACACTACGGGGAACGCGTTTCAGCAGCCGAGAGGAAGTAATGTAAAAATCGCAGGAAGTACTGATGGACATAAAGAAAACCGAATATAAAAAATGTTTCGAGGATTAGATCAAGCGCTGGAATAAGTGCGTTGCAGTCGATGTGGATTAGTTTAAAAGTGGCAATGTAGATTTAAATGAATAAACTTGTATTTTTAATTTTCTGAATAAATTCAGATCAAGGTGGTATATTATACACACATGAAGAGAACGTTTCAAGCCCAATGCTCAGTTTATAATATGTTGTAATGGTATCACAGTATTTAAAGCTTTTTGTGTATCTCGAATAAATCTCTGTTGTTTCTTGTTACCGACAGGAGGTTACATTTTTATCTTCTGCTAATGCTATGAAGGTGTGCCCTTTTTCATAACTTACGAATCAAGCATAACGACCTGAGTTTGTGTACAAAGCATTCAGACCTTATATCGTTAAAAGTCAAAGTTGATAAGTTGTTCGACGATTTAGTTAGCAGACTTGCACCTTCAGGTTTTAAGAGTTTACAACTTATCTTGTATTGATCTTGTACAACAGATACAATATTGTACGTGATGCCTTTCCTATTAGCGTAGTTGAGAGTGTGTTGGCTCTGATTGGTTTTCATTCCCAAGCCATGAAATCTAAGGTATTAAGCAATGGCTTAAACGGTGTGCTGATTATAATATTCGTAGTTGATATTTGGAGGGAGAGTTTGAAATATACTGACGCCAGGTAAGTCAATTGCAATTCCAATTTATTAAATAAAAAAGTACTTAATAATTACTGGGTCACATTCAGAGAAAAAAGTACAAGGTAACGGATGATCAGATAGCAATGATAGTTTTTTCAATTGTTATATCAAAGATGTCAAAGTTACCAATGACATCCAGCTGACAAAATATTCAGTTAGGTTTGCTATTTCATCGTGCATCATTTTACGCTTGCCATACGTTCGGAAATTATTAAAAAGTGTTATCGAAATAACAGTTGTTAATAATCAACGTAAATTTTATACTGTTGTCAGGTTTTAGTTTTAAATGCATTTTATTTTCTTTAACACTAACTCTTACATATTAACGAAAAATGCTGAAATGCTAGCTAACAATTACTTAAAAATCTTATATTAACTTACTGGCCCCACACAGGCACTCTAAGCTACTCTAAATTCTTATATCTATGTCTTTCGACTTTATTTACGTTTTACTTAGGACTATTTATTTTCGATACTTAAGGCTAAGAAAAAAATTGTTGACAAAAACTTAGCATATGGACTTAATTTTTTATAAAAACTTAATATCTAACTTAAAATAAACCTTAATCTACCTTACATACATACACAATACACACATAGATATTATACACAATTATATACATATATTAGTATATATCTTTGTATATACGACGACGAAACATCTTCTCCATCATTCAACCACCAGAAATGCTGGTGCTGCCGAACGACATCCCTCTTATCGCGATTCCTCACCGCCCTACTGAACCTGAGACGATCCACACTGACGTGTGCGACGTCTCTGCTGTAGTTGAGTCGCCTGTCCCCAGTTTTCCGAGCGACATGGAAGATTAACGGGACCGCTGATCTATCCTGGATCAACCCTATCTGATCTAGGTAGAGGAATGCTTCCGGTGGAACGAAGCCGTCAGAGCGCACACTCTCGTGGTAACAGTTATTGGGATAGTAAGCCCCAGATATCAGGTTATTCGTCGAGGCCATTGCTCTTGCAATGTGCCTTCGAGTCAGCTTAATTACGAAGTTGTCCACTCGTATTAGGTTCGCTCTGTTGTACAGGACCTCATTACGATAAAATTTTTTGTACTCCGACTCTGGTGTTCTGTACAAGCGAAGGCAAGCCCTAAGGCAAGCCCTCTCAAACACCCGAATCTTTTCCATTAAGCTTGCTCGCACATTGAACCACACGGGACACCCAAATACCAACATGGGCCTGATAAGGGCCATGTAGCAGATTAGCTCTACCCTCGCATCGAGTTGGCTGCTATAAAACAGTCTCTTTGTAAGGGCAAAAGCGCCTTTAGCTCTGACCAGAGCAGCATCTACGTTTTTGTCAAAATACAGAAACTGATCTAGCCAGATCCCAAGGTATCTGACTACCTTTCGACAGGCAAGAGGCTGTCCGCGTTGTCCAATGATCGAGAACGTTCGCCAATTTTTTCTGGTATCTCTAGAGGCTCTAGACAACGGCGTCCTAAAGAGAATGGTTTCCGACTTCTGAAAGTTGATTTTTAACTTCCAGTCATCGCAAAATCGTCTTATCTTATCGAAGTCACGCTGCAAGAGAGTATTGATGACCTCGATTTTTGGACCTGTTTTGTACGCTATCAAATCGTCTGCGTACGCAATAGTATGGGGAAGTGAATCTATCAAGTCGCTTGTATAAATGTTGAACAGGATTGGCGAATTGACCGCGCCTTGCTGAAAACCATTTTTAATTTGAAATATTCCAACAGAAGTTACATCACCATTCTTCACGATGAACTGTCTGTTGGTTAACATATTATAAAGAATGTACAAGAGTGGTTTACTGATCCCCAGCTTAGTCAGCTTGTAGAAAAGACCCTCTAACCATACGATGTCGAAGGCCTTCTCCAATTCAACAAGGCAGGCACCAGTACATTGGTTTTTGCCTTTATTCCATTGGATATCGGACACCAGTTTAGACGCGGCATGTGAGATATCATGTCCCGCCTTAAAACCGAATTGATTATCCGGAACTATATGTATGTCCTAAGCCCACCTAGACAGAGCTCTATTGATTACCTTTTCAAACACCTTACTGATATAAACAGGGTGGCGTAAATGTCCACCGCTTCTAAAGCAAGATGTCGAAGCACGATGTTCGGAATACCATCGATCCCCACTGATTTCTTACTCCTGATTGTGTCGAAGATCTTATGGAGTTCTTCCTTCGAAATGAACGGGGGTAGTTCACCCCCTCTGGTAATGACATTATTTGCCATGTTTTCGTCGCTGAACCGGGTGAAACCAGAGCCCTCGGTTCGCCAGTTCTCTACTTCATTTCGAATGTAGAAGTTGTGCACCAAGACGCGATCGTCCAGGTCATAATTAGGGCCAATTGTATCATTGGCCTTGTATACTTCCTGGAAAGTCGCCCTTATGGCCTCAACCTTCTCCTGTGGATCCTCGATCACAAAGAAGTCGTCATCATCAGCGGCCTCATTTGGATCAATACCTGCTGTTGTCAGTTACCGTTCGTTGTCTGATGTCCGGGTTAGTTTAAGACATTGAAGGTCGTTTTGATTTTTTCTTCGAAATAGTTTATTTATTTGCGGGAATATATTCGGGTTACTGGTGTTTACAGCCCGAATCTTGTTGTTTTAATACAAACTAAATTCTATTATTCTCTTTTATTAACGTTTGCAGATTTTTAATCGACGACTTCAGTGTCCTAATCTCCGGGTGTTGTCTGTCAGTAAACTGTCTGTACAAGTTTTTGAGCCTTGACAGAAGACTACTTTTCTGTCGGTGCAGTGCGTCAATAGTAGGATTGCGGAACAGGTCCTCGTTAGTCGTACGTCGATACCGCGGTATTGTATTGTCCATAGTTTGTTTAATTGTCTCGTCCATTTGTTTTAGGTTCCACAATTACCTCTCCTCGTTTGACAAATTCCTATTGGACTGTTGTCAGGATAATGGCTTCAATGTGCAGACAATTCGTCGTAAAGTGGAAAAGTTTGAGCGTAAGTACACTCTTCTGTATCGAAATAAACCCAATAATGTCGATTCGGCGCCGATCAACTGAATTAGGCATCGCTTATTTTCCGATTTGATTTGCGCCTATATTCATGTAAGATGATGCAAAAATTGAAGCCAGGTGAGTTTACCATTTGGGCGCTGGTGATGGTGGTTAAAAAATCATCTTCTCGAACGTGTTCCATTTTTGTTTCAGCGGCTATGTCAACAAGCAAAATTGCCATTGTTTCAGCGAACACAATCCACAAGTTTTTCGGCCAAGCATCAATTCATTTACAAAGATTGACTGTTTGGTGCGGTTTATGGCATGGCGGCATCATCAGACTTTATTTCTTTCGAAATGAGGAAGAAGTCACTGTTATGCTCAATGGCCTCAGGTACTGAGCGATGTTAACCGGCATTCTGTTGTCAGAGCTCGATAGCATCGATATATCTGAGCTATGGTTTTAACAAGATGGCGCTACATACCATACAAGCGACGCAATACTCGAAGTTGTGAAGGAGAAATTTGGCGATTGGGTCATCTCATGGCGAGCGTTTACCAATCGTCCGCCGCGCTCAACTAGTCGCTTATATCGGTTGCGTTAACGGTGGTGCTGATATATTGCTTGGTTTGCAAATATCTCAATAAAAATTTCCATTCCCTCACCAGATTTTCAAACAAGTTTCTCGTTTTCATCGTAGTAAAAAGTTTTGCCTAAGGTTATAATCCTTGCTGTCCTGACTCTTCCTTGGAATTAATGCCTTGTGTAAAAATCTCTGTGCATTGCGATTCGTATTATATTATTTAGTACACTTTTGCCGACCATGGTATTTTCACCATAATACTTGTCTTCGTATCATTACCTGTTCCTAGTTTCTCTGTCTCTTTGAACAAAGGTTCATCTACTGAAACCCCTAGGTGCTGAGTACAGAGTTATTTGTGTTGTGCGATTGTCTTTTTACGATGTCTCCGCAGGCTTTTTTCGATAAAAGTGAACTTTTTCCAATGAAGTGCATCTAGACCTTGTTTGCTGCAATGGAAATGGCAAACTCTATTTATACTTTTGCAAACACCTAACTTTCGCGAAGACACGCTGTTACTGAATTGTCAACACATTTGCCTCTCTATAACCTGACAGAATTTGCTAGAATGAGACGAATATTATGTAATGTAATGTGGATGACGTTTTTTGAGTAAAATGGGCGAGTTATACAAAAATGAAAGGGAAGTTGCCACTGATGACAAGTCACACGTATTCACAGACAGGGTCACACGGTTAGAGGCGATCAATAGAAAACCGGTTCAAGTTTTTCTAAATCTGGAAAGTTTGCCATAACAATAGGGTAATAGAGCGATCTCACAATTGCCGGCAGATTATGGTAAGCTTCCTGCCAAACTTACACTTAATATGGCTTAAGAATGATCTCATCATTTTTTTTTTTTTTTTTTTTTTTTGTTCTTACAAAAGATAGGATATTTAGCAAATTACTGGTACGTGATGGTATTTTTGAGCAACAAATACATAAATATTTTAAGTGAAACGAAAATGTAGGTTACAATAGCTCCCTTTACTCGTATTACTGCGGTTTTATGCATATTTATGTATTTATTGTGTTTTTTTCAAGTAAAAGCTTCGTACGGCTACTGAATTTGTCAGAATTGAAGTTGTCGATGAGAGTAATTGATTTTTTTTCTTTTTTGCATCATCGAATGCCAATTTGTTTCCTTCTGGCCACTTACTTTCTATCTGTAATTTTCCGTCCTACTACTGGTGATTAGAATGTGAAAATTGGTCCATTTTAGGCTGTGTAAAACTAGTATTACGTTAATGCGTAGTTCTTTGGTCAACAAGAAAATTCTTTTTATCTTTTAAAACTCAATAAGATGGCTCCATTTGGGTAATTCGGTGATTTAAACTTAATCATCTACGCCAATATCTTTACATAATCTGCTATTAGCTTTGTTAGAAATTCCTTCGATGTCTTATTAGCTGTAATATATCTACATACCTCAGTTGTTGTGGTGGCGATGGCGTGATGCTTGACTCATTGGCTGTCACGCCACCTACCTGGGCTGAATCCCGGAAGGAGCACAACAGAAAATTTTTCAAAATCGTGATTACCCTTTCGGCGGGTAATAGCAAACCTCCGAAAGTCAAATTCTGCCTATCAAAAAGCTTCTCAGGAGAGCCGTTCAGAACCGGCGATAAACAGTAGGCCCTGCTCAGGAGTGTAAAATAAAAATTCACAAAGTGAGAAACACGAATTAGTGCAAGAAGCTTGTCCTTGGCCCACACCGGGCTGTCGCGCTATTTATTTATTTATTTTTTTACCTCAGTTGTATAAGTGTATCAATTATGGAAGAGTCTAGGATAATTTCAAAAATATTCTGGCATTGGTAGAGAATTGAAATTCATGACTTCAATATTTTAAAGATCATTAAGAAAAGACACCTAAATATAATAAATCTCATCCGGTATATACTTTTTCTTTCAATATTATACCACAAACAAACATCCACTTAACGGGCGTTTGTGAAAAGAACTCTCTAATTTTGGCTTTTAGAGACAAGGCAACTGACAAGATCTTCGACCCACCTAACCGACTAAACGCAAACTCTTTTTCTTTTGACTCTGGATGCAATTCGCTTTTTACAATCCAACAACATTGCTTACTTTAAATCATTTACACAGCAATTACTGCTTCATAAATTATCAACTCTTTAGTTTCAATTTCTAGCTTATATCTTTTCCACAGAGATCTGCGGAAGCCATACACATTCATAAAAAAAAAAAAAGGCGAAAAAGTATTCTAAAGTTAATTTGAACCCAAAACCTTCTTAATATTACTTCACACACGAGCCGTATGTTCGCATACGCCATCGCCCTTATGTTATATTCCATCCGAACTCTACCCCAAAAATAAGTTTTTTTTTTTTTTTTCGAAGAACAAAACCTAAAATGCTAACATTACTATTCCCTCCAAGGACGTGTCAATGAATACAAAAAAATCCCATAAGCAACACACCAAGAAAAAGGATCAAAAACCAATTCCTCTTCAAACGTTTAGTCCCTTTTCACCCTCTCGCTCCCTTGGTTAAACATAAGCAAAACAAGTAAGCCATTGGTTTAGTTTTTATTTCTCATTTGATATACAAATTTGATTTAATCATATCCCCCATTGGATTGGACTCCTCTACTTAAGAAGAAAACTAGTCGAATCCTTGTAAATACCTTAATATGCGTAGGATATTCGTATCACATTTCAGCATTCATTCACAGTAACCCACACACAAGCTACAAGTACAGATACCAATCCGGCATTGCCTATAGACCTATATAAGCAAATAATGAATAAATTTATGATAATCGGTCTTCTTTTTTACAGTTCTTCTTTTGGCAGTTTTGACTTGTTTTAGACTTTTTGTTTTCTCCGAACAATAAAACGATCAGTGGTATTGGCCTTTGTACCATGTGTATAATGTATATCCTTTTTGATTAGAAAGCATTCGTTTTTTTTCTCGTATATGCTTACTATGCTTTTAAAACACGAATAGGGACGAAGTAAGCACGCTCGCACACAATTCACCAACTAAATTTTAAATACAAAAAGTTTTTGTTTCCTCACTTTGTCCTTCGGATAGAAAGAAAAAAATTAGATCACTTACAGTGGTAGAAAAATGAGTCGGTTTTTGTTATACTATGAAAGTACTTATCGAGCAAGATAAGAAGATAAGGTACCTGCTCTACCAGTGATAACAGTCCTCTTATTGTTATCTTTTCCATAATCTTTTTTCATTTCCAGATGGTTTGTATTGTGGGTACAACAGCGTGATATAAGCTTAAGAAATTTGAATGAGATTTCACTTCTTGATGATACAAGTAGAAAGTGACCCTAAAAGGGGTTTTAAAACTAATTCACTGTAAGTACTCTCGCATCTGTTTCCAGTTTCTATTAAATTGTACAATAATAGGATATTTATCACAACTGTCATATGCAAACTGACAAACGCTTTCTTCTCTGTCGGATTAGGTAGGTTATAATATACCACAGCACGAAGAACTTTGCAATTAGATAGTATTCGTGTCTAGAGTTTGAAAATTTCGTACGTGACGTACTGCTTCATTTTTTCAAGTTTTTTTAAGTCTTGACAATTTATTTTTCAATATTAACCCTTTTCAACTCGATACACTTTTCTCAGTGATGCATATAACTTTTTTAACCCCTCCGTATAGCATGGCTTTTGCTGGCCTGCAAAATACTCCTTCGCGGCTACAATGACTTCCTCATTCGACCCGTACTTCTTTCCGACGAGCGATTTTTAAGGGTTTAGGAATAAAAATAAGTCGCAGGGAGCCAAATCCGGTGAATACGGAAGATAGGGGAGCAATTTGTAGTGCAATGCGACAAATTTGGCTGTGGCGACTGCGAAGGTGTGGGCCTGTGCGTAATCGTGGTGGAAGAGTGTGGTCGTTTTTTTTTCAAATCGGCATTGAATCGGCACAATAAATCGACGTAGTATGCTCCTGTACTCGCACACCTCGCGCGTCCCAAAAAACGGTGGCCATCACATTTTCGGCCAAAGGTACGGTCTTCATTTTGTTTGGAGCACGTTCATCGGGGAAAACCCATTGTTCTCGAAAGTCAAACCTCTTTGGTCAAGAATCGGTTTACCTTTATCGGAACTATTATGTTGGTCTGCGTTCCATTATCTATGCTGTTCAGCAGCAGGGACACGAAGAACATTTTAAAATTTTGGATGGCTCCTTGGGCTAACGGCTAATGGCTGTAACTTAGATGTCGTGTTAAGAGGATAAAATTGGAGTCTAATGTGAGAAAGCTTTGTTGGCTTTTTTGAACAGTAAAATTGTGCAAAAATAGCAGAATCTTACGTTTTCGTTTGGGCATGTCATCGTTCAAATTTAAAAGCAACTCATTAAACTCATTTTGTTGTTATCCAGGATTTTTTGTTTCAGCAGTAAGTTATAGGAAGTGATTTCACACCGTTGAAACATCGTGGTTGAGCAGCTTTCTATATCACCAGTGGTTTTAATTTATCAGATTGATCCATTTTCACTGATAGCCATACTGTTATCCTTTCTTTGCTGTGTTTACCACCGTCGCATTTTCCACCTTTAAAAGTCCATGTTCGGCCAGGGAGACATTTAAAAAAGACCGGTCTTATGCGTTTTGAAAACGTTACATGGCTCATAGTGTTCCAGAAAGCTGTGTCGTTCTTCGTTCTTCTCTAAGCAAACTGTATTATCTACGACTGCACTTTCGCCACAAATTTTTTTTAAAACAAAATTCAGTAGTAGTAAATCCTTGAGTGCCTATGGAGTTTACAAACGCCTAAGCTTTCTCTTTCAGCATTAAACTTCCTGTTATGGTTTGTCTACTAGTCTCACCAAGCTATTTAACTAGACATCCCTCTAGACGGGGAAACTGACCTTCCCGGCACCTTTTCCTACATCCACTTTCCTTGCATCTATAGATCTGCATCTTGAGATCCATCAAGAGTGTTATTTATCGAGATTCGACTGTATATTATATATGTATTTGTACCTGTAACGTTTATCAAGCTATAAAAAAACACCATGGCCCACCTACAGTATCAACGCCACATTAGGTTATATTGTAGACCATTATGATTTCAGGTTTACCGGTCTCTCTTTAACATGCATGCTGGACACATGAAACAAGACTGCAATTGCTTCGGAGCCCAAATAAACTGGATTATATCCTCTCAGCTTCGTATCTTTATAAATTTTTTTAGAAAAATTTCTTTTATTTTTACGAATTGTCTCTGTCACAGTCAATTCGTGTTCTGGCTCAAGTTTATCCAAAAAAAGATAACTAGTAAAGAAATTATCACAAGTGATGTTACGGCCAGTGTTGTGAACAGCTTGACTCTTTCGCAAAACCAGTGCCATAGCCGAATTGTCAACATTGGTCATCATCAAATTGTTTCCCTATTTTGGGTATAAAACACTTTGACTTCCGTGAAGGCGTAATTTTATTTCATATTTATTGGGATTCAGCGGAATGTACTTCCTAAAGCTGCAAAGACCTCTGAAAGCTTTAAATTTTTTGTCTATTTTGACAAACTGAGACACACTGTAATAAACCCAAAATTTCATCAAACAATTCTCTAATAGGAACTAGTTTATCTAGACCAGCTCTTTCAGTTCGGTTATCTTTTTTGTCAGCTAAATACAATCTTCTCCAACTTATAGTCAATCAAAATGTTTACTGAGACGAACCATTTGGTTATTTATCCAACAAAAAGTAAACGACCTAGAAGTGCTTAGATTTCTATGTTATCTGTGTCAGTAAAGTCTCTTTCTCTTGTTAAATTAAATTTTAATCAATTTATTTGTTCACTCGTGTACTTTACAATCCAATTTATAAAAGCCTTCCAATAAAAAAAGCCCCCATATCCCACCTGGTCGGTGATCACTCTCTGATCGGACTGATTGGACTCAAAGACTCAACTTCCCTGCATTTATGATAAATGAAATAAATACGAAAAAGTGTTCCGTCGGTTCCAAAACCAATGTGCAGGTACTGTAAGGTTAGGATTGCAGTCAAGATTGCATTTCCTAATAAAGGACTCGTATTGCCCAATTTCAATGCCACGAAGTTTTCTTATTTGAACTGTTGCAAGTTTCATTTTGATTGGTGACTCTTTGATCTCACAGATTTCAAACTTACTAAGAAAACAAATATTTTAGAGAAACGCATTTTAAGAAAATAGACAGCTTAAGTTACAGTAAATACTCGTATACAATGAAAGGCCTCTAAACTTCACCTACAAAATGATTGCCTGGTGTGGTCCATATCAGTGTGTCTGAAGAACAGAAAATTCCACTAAAAGCACTAGCAGATCCTGTAAAAAACCTGGACATTTTTAAATCGATACACATCACACTTTTAACACTTTCAAAGCCACGTAAGTTATGATAGCACTTATAGCGTCGACCAATTTTGTTAAATTCCGTATAGTGGACAAAACGAAGAGAGCAAGCAGTATAATTGGGTTTGAATGTGAATAAGAAAAAAAAAAAAAAAAAAAAAAACAGGGGTCTTATTTTTCCAATAAGAACGCTTAACATCTTTTATCATATTTGTGATTCACATTGCCAAACGTTTAATCATAGAAAGGGATATGCTTCAATAATGCTCACAAACCATTAACATTTTTTATCGAAATTCGCTGTTAGTTGAGAATACGGTACGTGCGTCAACTCTAAAAATCGAACCTACTTACGAGGGTGAATAAATATATACCCATGTAGGTAATGAAAATACAAGTTTTCCAAAGTCATCTCCTGACCATACACTTTTACCAGCGTTCCTGACATTCTTTTTAAATCACCTAAAAAATATGAATTGTCGAAGTCTTCTAAATAGGATTCTGTCTAGCTGATGATCTCCACGTTCGAATCTTTGCTTTTTCTTCTGAGCCACTTCTTCATGTTGGGGAAGAAAAAAGCAGTCACCGTGAGCCAAGTCGAGCGACTATTTTTTTTGAATCCCAAAAAACTCATATTCATGACCTTATCAGCCGATGGGACTCTCTGAAAGTTTGATGCAAAAAGAGCTTTAAATATTGGCCAGAGTTTAACAACCGTATCCACTTGTTGTGAACTGTGAGCAATTGCTACAGTTTCCTCATGTTTAACCTACCATGTACGATGTGTATTCAAAAAGTAAGGTGACTTTATATTTTTATAAAAAAAAAAATGTTTATGTATTCATCAATAAGAATGGTATCCTCGTCAAATATAATACACTTGAGCAAACGCTTTTTCCAATCCTAGAAGCACTATTCATAAGCCCTTTTTGGTATAGCCATGAGCTCTTCCATGGATGTCGTTTTTCTTTCCTCAATCGTTGCAAATCTCCGTCCTTTCATAGGTCTCTTCAGTTTTGGGAACAGGAAAAAGTCGCATGATGCCAAATCACGTGAATATGGTGACTGAGACATGACTGTCGTGTTGTTTTTGGCCAAAAAATCTTTCACAAGCAACGATGAGTGAGCAGGTGCATTATCGTGATGCAAAAGTCATGAATTGTGTTTCTACAATTCCGGGAGTTTTGTTCGTATTGCTTCTCGCCAACAACGCATAACTTCAAGGTAATACTCCTTTTTGGCCATGCGACTTTAAGGTAAAAACTCCTGATGCATGATTTTTTTGGTCTTTTCTCTCCTGGGTGAATCCATTGGGATGATTGGGATTTAGTTTCGAAGTCAAAGCAATATATACATAACTCATCACCTTTTGAGTAAGTCATGATCATCACTGACGTCACTCAAAAGCTCCTGAGCGATGCTTATGCGACGGTTCTTCTGGTCAAAGTTAAGAAGTTTCGGAACAAACTTCGCTGACACGGGTATCTTGCCCAAAAAATACGAAAAAATTGCATGACACGAGCCGACCGATATGCCAACATCCTCAGCAACTTCTATTATGTTAAATCGACGATTTTCCAATACAATGTTCTTCACAGTTTCGAGGTTATCATCTTTTGTTAATGTGCTGGGGCGTCCAGAGCGATGTTCGTCATTGGCATCTACTTTTGTAAGCACTTTTTTTACTTACAGCAGACTCACCGTAAGCCACTGTCAACATTTCAAGCGTTTTAGAAAATTTTATTCCATTTTTTAAACAAAATTTGTTGCTCCATTTTGTATAATATTTGAAAATCACCGAGCACACCAATACACTTTCTATCTGTCAAAAACAAACTAAATACGCTATATACTTGAAACTGTGAAAATATGTTCGGGACATACGTATCAACACTGCAAAAAAAAAAAAAAAAATTGATAATCGAATGTACTTTCCTCGCGAAATTTCAAAAGTTACTTTACTTTTTGAAAACGCTTCGTAAAAAATTGATTGATGTTTCGTATGATACGTCTACGGCAATCAGCAAGAATCGTGTTGAGGAATTTTTGAATGCCTTTCTCAGTCTGGGCGCTGTATATTTAAAATATGGTTGCCATAGAGAATGGAGAATAGTCCCCAAAGTCTGCTTCCAACTTTGCTTTAATTTCTTCCAACGTTTATCTATTGAAAAATATAAATAGAATCGCAGATCGATAATTTTATTTTTTTATTGCTTTAGAAAAAAAGAAAAACACAGAGCACTTTTAATACAAATAGTTGTCAAAGCAAAGCTAACTTGTGAATTAATTTGCAATAAATTTTTTTATGGTGTCGTTTTTTAAGTTTGTAGTAGTCGATAGTTATGCCAACGTTTTAAGCAATGCAAACTGCCTTAAAAATGGGTACTTATTGAACTACCCTACTGTCCACTTCATAACGTCAAGACCGCAATACATCAATACCGCGGCTTTCTCAAGAAAATCTTGAGATTTATTAAATCTAAAGATGGTCTACGCAAACAAGCCAGTAAATTAAGTCGAGTTGTCTAGATTCAGCGCATCTATTCATGCAAGCAATTGTGTCAAGGACATGTGAATGATGTCATACCAAATATCATGAGTTATAGCATCAGTTATATGTATATAGGGTGATTCATCGTGAGGTTTAATAAATAATTTAAAACAAAATACATAAATTTGAAAGTCAACTTTAAATTTTTATTATTGATTAAAAGAACAATTCATGGCATTTACTTATTAATAATGATATCATGGCAATGTTGGCCACGACTACGCCTGAGGTGGTCTTCGGAAGGTCCAATTTTGGGCGACTTATTCGAGCATAGTGACTGGTATATCGCGGATAACACGAGTAATGTTGGCTACCAAAGCGTCAATCGTAGCTAACTTATTCCTGAAGATCTGAGACTTCACATATCCCCAGAGAAAATAGTCCAAAGGTATGATATCGTACGCTCTAGGCGGCCAATTTATCGTAGCAAAACGTGAAATTAAGTGCTCACCAAAATAATTTCTCAACAAGTCCATTTTTTCACGCGCTGTATGACTCTCAGCGCCGTCTTGTTGAAACCAGAGCTCACCGAGACATAGCCTGATAACGGTTACCATTGATGGTCACATTCTGATTTGCCTCATTTTTGAAGAAATATGAACCAATGACTACGCCAGCCCATAAACCACACCAAACGGTTGTTTTTAGTGGAAGCAATTTTAGCTCTTCGTACTCTTCGGGTTGCTCATCAGCCCAAATAGAATAGAAATGGGGCTTCATCACTGAACAAAATTTCACGATAAAACACCGGATTGTCATTGAGTTTTTCCAGAGCTCATTCACTAAAAATATAACGCAAATTCAAGTCGCCTGGCTTCAATTCTTACAAAAGTTGAAAATTGTAAACCTTTAGGCCGATATCTTCACGTAAAATACGAAAATGCGATACTAAACAAAAATGACAAAGTGGTTTGATAAGAGTCACGCGTACAGATCAAAAAAAGCCAATTGGAAATTAAACCTCACGATAAATTACCCCTTATAATCCAAAATAAAGAAGTTTTTGATACTTACCTTAAATTAATAAAACAAAAAACTAATCGGGATGCCTTTTTTATACTGTAAGAAAGGACACACATCAGCCAGTCGTACAGAACGTCACAATATAATATAGTAGACAGCAATAAATACGAAGTCGTTAGGGATTTTGTGTAAATCGGTTACGCATTCACCTCCATGATACCTAGTCAGAAATCAAACAATATTATTATTATATTTTTATTTTCCAGTCACTATAAGAGGGTGATCTTTTATCGGAATCTGCCCAGTTCTTTACGCCATAAGGGCAAAAAAATTATTTTAAACGGTGGTGGCAGCTACCCAACTCTAGTCAGCCACGTTAAAACTGCACGGAAATACCGTAACCAAATATTAAACGTATATTTCTGATTAACTCTTAAAATATCTGTTAGGTATTATTATATGTATGTTATGACAGTAATATAACAACTACCACTTTTTAATTCGATGTTAAATAAAATATTATATTTTTTCTTTTTTTTCGGCTTACGACTTACGCCATGTTTTAATTATGAACTATTGGGTTGTACCACATGAAATGTCAGATTTTATAGTAAAAATTAAAAAGCCAATATTATTTTTTCGTTAGTTTTTATTTAATTATAATAGAATCCGTTGACATTTGTGACATTCTTCCAACGTGATACAAGGTCAAATGTTCTTTTTTCGTAAAAGTGCTGACTTTTTGAAGCAACGAAACCTCCAAAGGCTTTTATGACCTTTGCTTGGTTCCGGAAGACCTTCTGCTGGTAAAATGAATTCAGATTGACGAAAAGATAGTTATCCGTTGGGGAAATATCAAGAGACTACGGTGGATTATGAAGAATTTCAAATCAAAACTGCATCAGCGTGCTTATTGACACTGGGCTTGGAAGTGTGTTTTGGTTTTTCATCTGCATCCAACCACTGCGCAGATCTTTTATGATTATCATAGAGTATTCACTTTTCATTACAAGTGACTATCCGGTGTAAAAACGGTTTGGTTTCTTGATATAAGCGATACGCAGATTTCCAGGCGTCGTAGTTTTTGGGATTCGCTCAGTTCATAAAGTACACACTTATAAAGATTTTTTAACTTTCCAATGAGAGAAAGGTGCCGACTTATTGTCATTTTGGATACTCCCATGCTTGCTCATAGCACGTACCGATTTCATTGGGTCCGCATTCACCGTTGCTCTACAAAAATTCTTCAACTTACGTTTCCGGCTTCCCACGTGGTTCATTTTCGAGGCTGAAATCTCCCGAATGGGAGATTCATTAATGTTTTTCATTCATTTCATTGGTTCAAATTTCAACTGCCGACAGCATGGCAAATTATTACTTAAAAACATTAACGATGCTTGTAACGAACCCTAAAATTCTAACACGTCAAGCACACATACCACTTTATTTTATAAAAGAAGAAAACTTAACGTTTTGGCACAGATGTTCACCCGAGAACTTCGTATTTCCGACTGAGCGAACATTTCATGTGGTACAACCCAATATGTATTATACGAAAATTAAATGAATACTGATTAAATACCACATCTAACTAAAAAAAAAAAAAAAAAACACACACTCACACTTAGAAGGTGATCAAGTCAAGAAGAAACTTTGAAGAAGAAAAATTGAAGAAACTCTTTGGAAGGAGAAGAAGAAGGAGAAGATATAACAACAAGTGCTGATCAGCAAGCTTATTTGTGTGGTTGCTCAGACGAACTGTATGATGTATTTGTTTATTTGGTCTCAGTTTGGATATCGTCCTCCAATTTTTCGTAAAACTGCCAGCTCGATGTGTTGTTTTCCAGAACACCATATATTCCTGAAACAGCTAATGTAGTGTTCAAATTTTATTATATCAATATATATATATATATTTTTTTAAATAGCAGGTACAGATCTTTCTTCAAAATAAATTTAAGATGGTTTAACGTTTAGATCTGGTTTTATTATTTTCATTTTAAGAAATATAAATTCACATTAATAACTATGTACATTAACGAGATCATATACAATATTATGTATCTGTCTTTATTAAATTTGCATACCAGCTTACGATTGGGAAAAGTTATATTGTACATTCCAAGTTTGCTGCTCTCGGAAAAAACTTCTTCTACTTCCCATTACAATCGAATTACATTAGAGAAAATAGAAAGCAATGCACAATGGAGGTGTGTATACGAGTGTGTACCTGTTTTATACGAATATCCTTTAAACTTATTTCCTAGGAGAGAAATGGCGTTTTATCAGTCCCGAAAGGATAACTCCAAAAAATTATGCAAATATTTTCTCCCTTGTGACTTCCTTTTCACTCGTAGGCATTGGTTGTGCTTCCTTCTTTTTGATGTCATTGCATTTACAAAAAGAATTCACTTTTCTTTTTTTTTCCCAGGTCGGATGTGTAAATGGTTAAATCGAAAGAGCACTAAAAGCCTACCTACGTACTTACACCTACCTACCTACCGTCCTCACTCATTGTCGCTGTATCCGTAGTTTGAGTACACATCCTTTTCGATCATTTTCACTCCGATTGAGGACGGCAAATCATATAATTTGGGTCTTTTGTCAAAAAGCGCTGTAAAAGCAATGCAAAGAGCTTAAAAATTCCTTTTTCCTTTTGTCCTTTTTTTCTGCTGTTGTTGGAGCGATTTTCAACCAACCAATCCGGTATGTAATTTGTAATGTCAATTTTCGTCCTTTTGATTCTGCAAAGTTTAAATTGCGTTGTACGAATATGTATCTACATTCATTTTGGAGAGCGTTATTTTATTTTTCATTCTCTGTTCTGTCTGGGCAAAAGGATACAAAATCAGGAAGCACTGGTGGTATCAAACTACCATTCTCGTTGGTCGTTTTGGAGTTTTCTTTTTTATTTATTTATTTTTTTTTTTCTTATTTAAGTAACCAACCGGGCGGACAACATTGTGCATAGTAGACTGCAAAACGTGTGAATGGAGAGAGAATAAGAATTGTGGAAGCTAATGGTCAAAGTCATTATCCTTAATGGTTCTGAAGGGTGCCAAAAGGACAATTTGTTTGGATTTTATTTTTATTTCAATGAATAAGAACATAACAGAATAGGACAGAGAGTACAACACATAATTGTAGATCCCGCGTTTCGTGGCGTTGGTGCAGTAAGGATACAGCCAACACAGTTGAACTGGGACTAATAGAAATGGGGCAACAAGAAAAAATCAAAAAAATATAAAACTCGCTGTTCCAAAACTAATGGGCGGAACAGAAGTCAGATTTGAGTACCTTTGGGGAAGTTTTTCTCTTTTAAATATCTGTTAAGACTGAGTACTAGTAAGGCTAATGGGCAATCAGAAGGTTTCCAGTTTGAACCTTGATTTAAACATTAAATAAACATATACATGTACCTTATTTTTTTAAAAGGGCAACTGGTTACATAGAGTAGTTGAAATCCTTACAAATATTGTAGTTGTCAATAGTTTAGCTGTACACGTGGGCGAAATGTGAACCGAAATGCTTCTGACAAATAAATTGAATGCCATGTCATTACCGGATCCACCTGTATTTATCCTTCCTGAACCTGTAAGAAGTAATGCAGATGGTGCGATCGGATGGTATATTTCATTTAACAGCCAATGTATTTTTTTTTTTTATGTGCTGTTGATATAAACTGTGAGTGTCATGATTTTCCTTAACAAAAGTTCTCCAAATGTAGCAGAAACTGCTTTTCTGCGGTGGAGCTTTACTTGAAAGTAAAGCCACATGTTGTATCTGAATTTATATGTGCTCCACCAAAAAAACCATTGCAATTTTCGGAGATTTTTATTTACATTTTTTTGCTGTACAATCATCATTCACAAAAACTACTGTCGGTTGAAAAATCGTTGCAAATTCTAAAAAGCATAAAAGGCAACTGAATTCCGGAAAATTTTCATCCTAAAACAAATATTCATAATGTTTTCGAAAATAGTCAATCCAGTTTTTGGTCAGGCTTCAAAAATAGATAATGGTTTTATTACGTCCTAATTTTAAGTAAGTATTTGGTTGAGCATAGTATCCTCCAGCTTTTATGCAGTGAATAGACCATCAAGTAGTATGGCACCTTCATTTCCAAAGGTAATCATTTGTTTGCTTCTTATCGCTTGTAAGGAATTATTTCGGCGCCACCTTTTACCAATGTGGCGTTGGCATTGTATTGGGTTGTTTAATAAGTTGTACGATTTTCTTTCTTTGAAGTACCCAGTGTTTATCGTTTCAGAAAATCTCTATGTATACAGAGGAAAATAAAATCTTGACTGCAGTTACCGTTGACAAGCATTTGACGACACAGGAGATCATTCAGCGGCTTAACATCGCCGTGCAATGTCGAAAAAGGTGGATGTTTGTGTTCTGCACGATCTCAGTGAAAGAGTAATTATAGTAGATAGCAAAATGATCTGTAAGTTTTTGTTGAGATGGAGCTCGCTTGAGGCTTTCCTGAAAAGAATGGTTACGGGAGACGAAAAATGGGTGTTTTACAACACTTGGCGTAATAGGTCATGGTGCGATACCGATGAAACACCGCGATCGGTTGGTGAACAAGATTTGCATATCAAGAAGGTCACGCTGAGCATTTGGTGGGACTGATGACGTTACTTCCACACAATCAGACAAAAATGCCGTCAAATATTGCTCTCAGATCGATACTTTGAAGTAGGCAGAGTTGGCGAACAGGAAGGGCGTTGTTTTCCATCATGACAACGTCAGACGACACACAGCTTTAGTGAGAAAACAAAAGCTGTGTTCATTTGGCTGGAAAGTTATGCAGCATACACCGTACTCTCAAGACCATCCGCCTTCTGACTAACATCTATTCTGCTCTCTCCAAAGCAATTTGGACGGAAGCCAATTCCATCAAATCGTACCTGGAAAACTTTTTTACCCACAAACCTGCTGACTTTTACAAAAGAGGCATTATATCTCTTCCTGAACGTTAGAAGAATGTAGTAGATCATGATGGACAATATCTGTTGGTGTTTTAAACTCACAGGAATATTATATTAAATTAATGTACATTTTATTATAAATCGTTTTACACATTATAAAGCATTACCCTAAAGCATTAAACCAATCTTGTGACACACTGCATAAGCACCAGCCGATATCTAATTAGGATAGTAATTCTTCGATTTTGCACTATCATGTACATTAAGGTACATGAATACTAAGGTACAAACATATTGATTTGTCCTTTACAAGAACAATTCACTCAGCAGCAGACATCGGACCATATCGCGTACACTAAAGCCCTTTGTAGGCATTGGTGGGTGGCTGCTGCTGGGTGAAATGCACTTTCACTTTGCTGTACATTGTTGGACACACCGGACAGTTAAGTAAGCCGATTATAACGTTTCGTAAATATTTGTTTCATTTTTATTTCATTTGGGCATATATTATATTTTTTCTTATGGAATGTTTAAATCCTAAACATTTGGATTAAATAAGGGGTGATTCAACGTAAAGTTTGATTTTCAATAGGCTCTTTTCGACAGATGTGCTATCAAACTGCTTCATCATTATTGTTCAGTATTGTTTGGCAAATTTTCGTGAAAAGACTTACACCACAACAGCGTCTCTAAATTGTTCAGCTGTAATACGAAAATCAGTATTTTGTGAGAAATGTTTTTCTGACGATTCAAGGAACTTACAGTGCGCGTAATAGACCTACTGAAACCACTATTGCCAATACTGTTCGCAAATTTGGGTCCCAGTTTACATAAATGGATGATACTTGACTGGTTAGACCATATCCAGAAGAGATTATGGGAGCTGTAGCTGAGAGTGTACGCGAAGACCATGACGAATCCATTTGTCGTCGTTCTCAGGCTTGGCGTATTCGACAACTTGGCGTATTTTACGTGAGGATCTCGGCTAAAAGCGCACAAAATTCAACTAGTGCAAGAATTGAATCCAGGCGACTTGAATTTGCTTCATATTTTCAGTTAATGGGCTCTGAAAAAACTCAATGAGAATCCGATGTTTTATCCTGAAATTTTGTTCAGTGATGAAGCCCATTTCTGGCATTAATGAATAAAATTGCCGTATTTGGCTGATGAGCAACCCGAAGAGTACCAAGAGCTACCGTTACATGCATTAAAAGCAACGGTATGGTGTGGTTTATGGGCTGGTGGAATCATTGGTCCATATTTCTTCAAAAAGGAGGCAAATCAGCACATGGTCTCGGTGAGCTCTGGTTTTAACAAGACAGCCCTACGAGCGATACAGCGCGTAAAACAATGGACATGTTGGGAAATCGTTTTGCTAGTAAATTGGCCGCCAAGATCGTGCGATATCACACCAGTATCAGGCCAGCTACGATTGACCTTTTGGAAGTCAACATTACTCGTGTTATCCGTGAGATATCAGTCGCTATGTTCGAACGACTCGCCCAAAACTGGATCTTCCGAATGGACCATCTCAGACAAAGTCGTGGCCAACATTTTCATGATATCATTTTCAAAAAGTAAATGCCATAAATTGTTCTTTTAACCGATAGTAAAAATTTTAAGCTCACTTTCAAATTTATGTGTTTTATTTTACATTATACTCGTAAATAAAATCTCACCATGAATCACGTTTATATCCTCAATGGTTGCTAATCTCCATCCTTTCATAGTTCTCTTCAGTTTTGGGAACAGGTTTCCAAATTCGATGAATATGATGGCTGAGGCATGCTTGTCGTGTTTTTTTGGCCTTAGAATCTCTCACAAGCAACGATGAATGAGCAGGTGACGTAAAAGCCATTAATTGTTTTTTTCCAAAATTCCGAACGTTTTTTCGTATTGCTTCTCGCAAACGGCACATAACTTCAAGGTAATACTCCATATCGACCGAGCAACCTTGAGGTAAAAACTTCTTACTACACCACGGTATTCGAAAAAAACAGTGATCAAACTTTGACATTAAGTCTTGGCTCTCCTGGGTGCTTCCATTGGGACAATTGAGCTTTGGTCACATGACTCGTCACCAGTTATGACCCTTTTGAGCAAGTCAGGATCATTACTGAGGTCATTCAAGAGGTCCTGAGGGATGCTCATGCGACGGTTCTTCTGATCAAAATTAAAATGTTCCGGGACAAACTTCGATGACATACGTCCCATGCCCAAAACATCCGAAAAAAATTACATGACACGAGCTCACCGATATGCCGACATCCTCAGCAACTTCTTTTATTGCAAATCGACGAGCATCAGGAGCGATGTCTATCTTTGGCATCTTTTCATCCATCTAAAAAAAGCTTATACTACCTGTTAACAGAGTAGAACAGTAATTAACCTTATTCCACTGTCAACATTTCAAGTATTTTGGAGCACTTGGTTCCATTTTTTACACAAAATTTGATGCCAATTCTTTGCTTAATTTTTTATAATAATTGAAAATCGCCGAGCACACCAAAACACATCTAACCTTTCTATCTGTCAAAAACAAACTTAGTATTCTATATACTTAAAACTGCATAAATATGGTCGAGACATGTACGAGTATATCAACACAGCAAAAAAAAAAAAAAATCGATAATCGAATGTACGTTGCCGGGGGAATTTCAAAAGCCACGTTACATTTTGAAAACACCTCGTATTGCGTTAAGCTTAAATTGGAGGGGTAAATGTAGGTCAGAGTTGGTCCAAGTAATCATAAAAGGTTGATATTAGGACAATATCATCAGCCCCAAAACATAAAAATGGAAAAATAATAATATTGCCGAGAACAAAAGCTTCAGCGATTACAAATACTTTTTTTCGGGTCACAAAACTACTTATATTTCAATTTTTCTCAAGACTTTATAAAAGTTTTTCGAAAAATCTCAATTATTTGCATCTCAATTTCAATACCAATTTTTTTATTTAATTTGCATCAATCCCCTTAAGAGTAGCTAACATTCAACTACGTACAAGACCTCATTCCGAAAATAGTGTCCTTTCTATTTGTACGACATCAAAACCACCTGTATAAGTCATCGATATCGCGTTTCGTATTTCGCCAAAATTCAGATATCTGGAAATATACCAATAAAAACCACAAACTTTAGCCGTAAATGATAACCAAATACGGGTCTTCGAGTTTCAAGTTTCTCCAACTTCATCATGAATATTTACAAATATGGATTATAATTTTCTATGTTGATGGATTTTTGAACTGGTGGGAAAGAACGCGTGCCTTGGAATAAAATTAAAACTCCTTCTAGGTCGCCTTGGGTGTGCCTATATCGATTTACCGCATTTAATCCGCCGTGAAATGGAAATTTGCTCCATATCGTACGCTGCTTCATTGTTGTTGTCATCGTCATCTCTGTCGTCGTTGCCTTGTAGGCTGGTTGCATTCCTTCCTGCTTCTTGTCGGTGTTTATTCGAATTTTTGGCATCGAATCTTAAATACTTATGCATAGCTGTACGAAGCCGGTGCTCATGAGGGGACACACTCATTCATGTATCATGAAAGATAGGAAAATGCTTCGAACGTCGAATTTATCCGAAACACCTATCTGTACACCTGCCTAGTCGAGCTCCATAAAGTGTTGTTCATTGAGAATGAGATTTTGTTGCCTGTTGGTGAGTCTTTTTAAGTTTTCACCCCAACAGCTTTTGTCGTTGTTAGAGTTCCCACTTTAATTATTTTTGATTATAAGAAATTTATCACTTAGAATCGAAAAAGTTTTAATATGAAATAATAACAAAGTTTCTTGGTCAGGTACACCATCCTGGTGTGGAAGAAAAATTTGGAATGTTACCCATGAGAATTGGTTCCTTTCAGATTTAAATAGTGACTAGATAAAACAGCAGGGCAACAGCAAGATATGTCTAAACAACATTATTCATCAATATTTTTTCATTGAAATTCGTTCACAAAAACCTTTAATTAAGGCAATACAAAACCGCTGTTTAAGGAGTCTTAAGAACATTAGGTCGAAAAAATTCACCAAAACACATGACATACTGAAGAGAAAACTACCTAGCTTCTTATTTATATTTTACCTAACTGAGTTACTGAGCAGCTGCTTAGGCAACATATTGGTAGCTCATAAAAGTTGTAGTCTTGTTTATGTACGCCTGCTTGAAGTGATAATTGTTTGTTCTGTTTGAACTCTTGTTTTTTAAACTTGTGGTCTCGATGGACACTCATAGTAGGCAATTTTAAAATCACTTTTTGCTATACCGGACGGCTACCGCAGCATTATAATTTTTTGCGTTCATAGTGGTTTGTTATTACTGAAAATGATGGAGAGATGTGAACAACGAATTCGGATTAAATTTTGCTTTATCCTCGAAAAAAAAAAAAAAAATGTGCAAAAACTGTCAAAATACAAACATAAATGTAGTATATGGTAAACACGTTTCTTGACTGTAATCTGTCAAATATCGAGAAAGCTTCAATTGTAGAAAATAATCGTTTGACTGTAACGAAATAGTAACGGATCTTAGCATCCTGAAAACTTATATTTTTCGCCGAAAATTTGGAAATGACTCGAGTTTGTACGAAATTCATTCTAAAATTGCTTCCGGTAGAGCACAAAAAGGTTAATTTACTATTCGCTCGGAAAACGGAATTGGTCGCTTATGATAAAAATGTAATTGAAAAGATTATAACCGATGACGAATTGAAGGATTCTTGGAAATAAAACAACAGTGTTCACAGTAGGAGCTTCAATCCGAGACGTGACAAAAAGCAAGAAACAAACAATAAATAAGGATTTTGCCATCAATTTTTGCATCTAGTGTAGTGCAAAAAAGAAGTCGCTGCTCTTCCTGATCTTCTTGATATGATGATTATGCGATAGCGCATTCGAAAGACTTTGTGTAACAGTTTTTGCCAAAACACAATACTAAACAACTTTGCCAACCTCGGTTTAGTCGCGATGTAGCCCCCTATGTCTTTAGGCTATCCATAAGATTAAAAACTACAGACAGAAAACCCACTTTGCCAAGTACATCAGAAGCTTCATTCCTCTGTGTCTAAGGAACACATTTGTGACATCTTGTTGATGTTAGAAATCCGCAAGAGGATATTTTGACAGTTGCAAACTAGTAAAATGTAAATGCCTTGAAAGCTGGGCGGGCTTTGCTTGATTACCTGGTAATATTTTAGACCGCGATAACAATAAGAAAAAACAGTATATCCTAATGATACAGAACATTTTTAGTTGCGGACGAAAACTCTGGCTCTAATCCCATTTGATATTCTAGAATCATCAATTTAACAATTAGATTGAATTTTTATTTGAGGAATTTCACGTTTATCTCGTTTATCGAAAAATATTTTCGAAGAGATAATTGGGACGAATTGTTTTCGTCTTGAAGTCTGATACTGCTGTGAGGATTTTTCCAAACATCTTTATGTGTACACCTTTATTAAGTTGTACTTTTTGTTGCATAGAATGTAATTCTATAATGCATTTGCAGTTTGAATTTTATTTATAACTAGGTGATTTAGATATTTTTCAGCAATATAATCGATGAGCTGGACATTATTAGGGTGGTGATATTTAGCAACAATAAGTCTAGCGATTTATTTTTCGTCGAAGTCCCTTTTTCTTGCTGTAAAATCTAGAGGATTTTTTTTTATAATTATATAGGATTTTCTAATAACGACTTGACCACTTTTTTTTTTAAATTAAAGGCAATTAATTTGAGATATTTCAAAAACTTTAATATTGGCTTGAAGTACAATCAAAACATTTATGAATGAAACTCGACTTCGTTTATATGGCCACCACGGGCACGTTTGCAGTGATCGATTCGTTGGACTCAACGACTCGGTCACACATTTCGGCCGAAACGGCCTCTATTTCCCGTTCAATGTTGGCTCTGAGCTCTTCCAACGTCGTCGGCGTGTTGGCATAAATCAACGACTTAACGTAGCCCCACAGCAAATAGTCAAGTGGCGTTAAATCGCACGAACGAAGCGGCCAATCGATTGGCCCATGTCTTGAGATTCCAATTCGGGCCAAAAATAATCGGTTATCATGGCGCGATAGCGCTGACCATTCACAGTAACGTGACGATAGTTATCGTCGACGAAAAAATATGGCCCAATAACGCTGCCGGCATGCAAACCGCACCAAAGAGTTATTTTTTGTGGATGAAGTGATGATTCATTAAGCATATATGGGTTTTCACCCGATCAATAACGCATATTTTGCTTATTGACGAACATATTGAGCGTAAAATGAGCTTCGTCACTGATGATGATTTTGCGACGAAATTCTTCATCTTAGCGCATCTTCTCTAGAACCCAATCAGAGAAGGTACGTCGCCTCAAATGGTCCATCGGCTTCAATTCTTGAGTCAGGTTGATCTTGTATGGGTGTAAATCAAGATCCTTACGCAAAATACGCCATAATGTGGTCTGACCGATGCCCAATTCTTGAGAACGCAGTGGATTCTTGACTGATTTGGATCGTTTGCTACGGACGTCTGAATGGCAGAGATATTTTCGACACTTCGACCAACCCGTTGTCTCACTGACACTTCAACATCACACAACGAATATGTCTAATAGGGCGAGAATTACGACCTAAAATTGGAGTAAACGCTCTTAAAGTTGCAGTCACTGACTCCGAATAACTGTAGAAAATTGCTCGTTAGTGTACTTTACCGTGATGAAAATGTTGAGCTTACTGAATAAATTGACAGAGACAGTTTGACGATTAGTGAAAGAGTGCGTTCGCAAATTAAATTGAAAGTTGTCAAGTCCCTATTGGAAAACCCAATATTTATTTACCATACAGTTACCTCACGATATTTTATTTTATTTTGAGAAATCGGATTATCATTTAGCAATAATAAACCGTGCTTGAAAGCTTAAGTATCTTCTCCTGGCCATCAACCCTTTTCATTGCAACTAGTTAATTTCTTTGGTTAAGGTAAATTACATTATTAGCACTAATGGGATACCGTTTTTCCAAACCTATTATTAATCGGTACAGAATTCCACATTGTACGCTTCGTGCAACAGTGCATGCACATATCGGACTTATTATTTTCCCACTGTTGTGATACATACTAAGTGATTGTTTTTGCCGGATAAAATAAACTTGATAATAATTTCAGAATAATATGAACATTTTTGAGATTGTTGTCGGCTAGGAAAACTCACCTGTAGGCGTAATGAAAATCGTATAAAAAATACTAAAAAAATAAAATAAAATGGGAACTCTATGAAGAATGCCAATGTTCATCGGGAATATTGTATTTGTTCTACCTTTCGTGCTCGTTTTAGTTTGTACCCTGGCAGACTCTATCGTTACGAATTTTGATATTCAGTTTATTTTTGTAAGGAATGATTCTGGGAGCTAAATCTTTACGTATGTTATGTACATGCATTTCATATGAGTATACATACATATGAGTTGCAGCAGCAACATTCCTCCTGTTTTCTGAGTGGAGTGAAACATTTTTCCATCTAAGCCATAAGACTTTGTAGTTTCGCCGCCACATAGCTTCCGTTTTACTTTGGGTGTAGAGAGTGTTTACTTTTCTTGTTTCTACACCTTCTCCTTCTCTTCATCATCAACATGGCACCGGAGGAAGAAAGTTTTATCGCTGGCACTCTACTGCAGAACCGCAAAGCTATTAAAATGTTATTTGGTGAGATAAACATGAAATTTTGGAACGATACTATTTTCAGAACCCATCCCTTGCCGCTAAAAATGAAACTTACCGTTCTGAGGAGTTTCTGTGGAGCCACTTTCTATATGCATATATGCTGGAGGAGGTTTGGGTATTAGGTGATGAACTTATCTGCTTCCGGAACTGGGTCAGCAATTGGAAAGGATGCAATGTTTGTACTAGCTGCAAGGCTGTAACCCATGTTACTCATTTCTGGGTTGACGTTCGCCTTTTTTGGAATACTTCCTCCTTGTATATACATTTTCTGCAATTGCAATCCACATGTTGTTTCCAAGTGAATTGGTTACTTCGGCACGAAAACTAGTATCGGAAGGGTAGCTTCTAAAAAGTGATACAGTTTCGGTTGTTTCTCTGTATTTACTAGAGGGAAAGCATGTCTACATGGGGAAGGACGTGTTCTTCGTTTATCTATTTGCGTTGCGTATGCTCCTAGATGATTTTTTTCCTTTTTTTTTTTCTAAAACCAGAATAAAGTATGGTAGAGTAGAAATTTGGATAATTGTATTATATGTCTAAATACAAAAGTACATTTATAGTGAAATGCTAGCGCTTAAGGAATTTTTAAATAGAAAATATCTGCAACTGCAAAGGGTATTGTCACAAGGAATTCAAAGTGCCGTTTGTATATTATCCATTATCCAATAGTGAAATTGTCTTAAACAGAACCGCAGAAATAATGTTGTTATAATCACTCCAGTTATTGGTATGGGATTGTGATATGTAAATATGTATAACTATTGCTCAAAGCTTAAAATTGCAGAAAATAATAAAAATTCTTGCTTCAAATATTGGATAGTGGACTACTGGTCTCCCCACTAGAATGACAAGCTGATAAGTTTGCTAAACAACCACCAATTTGGTGTCTTTTACGGATTAGAGGCAAGGAAACCCCTATCCAAAGACCTAAATACTTCAATTGTTCTCTGTATGCCATATAAATAAACGGAATTGCTTATCACTAAAACAAGCTTCATTGCAAAAATTCGGAAGCTTTATCGGTATATCAGAAGGAGTGCTTTCTACTGATGTGAACGTATTCGGTAATAATCTGCTATTGAACCCAATAAGGATCAAACACCTACTAATTGCGCATATGTATGTTACGACTGTCCTCTGTGCAAAACTCTTCTACATTTATTTCTACTTTTCTTATTCAGTATCATATTCATTCAAATACATTCGATTTGTATACAGAAATGTAATATTAGTCTCTTTGATCCTCCGTAAACTAAACACCACAAATCAAAAGTTACCAAATTTAGGTTTGGGGTCAAAGCATTTCCGTTATTTGCATATATGTGTATTAAATATATCTGACAGGATACCTTATGCAAACGGTCAATTATCAACACAGCTTACAAGGTGTTTTTTTTTTATTGGGACTGAAAAGCTTAAAATGGAACATAAAACATAAAACCGTGGCAATGGGTAATATTGGTTTTCAAGTCCTCTATCGTCTCTAATCTAAAAATAGTCTGAAGTTGGAAAAGCACACGATTTTGGATGCCAATTCACACGTCGCTTGCGCGAAATTATGAGCCCATCTAGAACCTCGTTTTCGGTTCATTCACAGGTGGTCAGGTTGCTTCAGTTCATAAATAATCTCGATTTTGTCAGTTTATTAATGAATGTTCTTTGGAAAAACCTTCCATAGAATCGATGGACGCAACCCTGTTTGCTATATAATATATCAATCGGCTCATTCAGATTCCCCTCAATATTTAGCTTCATATCACATCAGTTTTCATATACCTGAAGTGTGGTATATTTTGTAGTATTACCTCATCTTAACAACGTTAATTGTTTGAGGAAAAACACTGCTTTATCTATCTTGCCTTAAAAGCTGTAAATATAAAATATTTTTTAACATCTTCACTTGCAAGTACCGCCAAATGTTTTTTTTTTTTTTTAAGGTATGAACTATACTTTTATATTTTTATCAAAGACCAACATTTTCATTGGATGCAGCGGTCCTTTTTTATTGTTTTAAGTGGAAAACGACATAATCACCACCTCAAAGATCTTAAAAAGTAAGCCAAAAAAGCCATATATCGATTTGGAAAAGCGTCATTCAAGAAGTAAATATTGCAAGTATGTATGTGTAAATAAAATTATTGAAAACCAATAAAATCTTGAAGTTACCAATTTAGTGCCTCCTTCACTGCCTAAAAAAGTACAGTTCTAACTTTCCTTTTACAACCCTCTTCGAAAATGACAAATTCTGAAAGATATGCTACGAGTATTCGTATCTGCAACATTGAATTTTCGGATGGTCAAAAATCCGTTAAGTAATATTTATGACTATAAATGATGGTAATGTATTTCCTAAACTTTAGCCCCTCAATTACAAAATCTTGTAATAAATATTTGGATATTTCCTACCCCACTTCAATCTAACTCCTCTAATGTGTTTCTTGTAACCACGGATGTACACAGGGTCGGTTTTTTCATTCCCTCCTTCCATTATAAGATACACAAGTTTGAGAATCAGGCATCCTTACTTGAAATTTGTTTTAAATTTATTGCCTCTTTGAAAGCTCCTTTAATCATTTTTATTTGCTAAAATTGTTGTACTGCTATTCAGATAGGTAACCAGTCGCCTCTTCTCAATGCCGAACATTCATCCATCTTAGCAACATCAATTTTCATTACTTAAGCACTTTTCTTTCCATTTTAAATAATACTCTTAAGTTTGTTTTCTCTTTTTTCCTTCACAGTGTCTGGTATCCTTTGCCAAAATCCACAATCACCTTTAAGCAAATTTTTCTCTTTGACCCTCGTCCTAATTTTTATACATCAGGGAGACTGAAATATTTTGTTGACCATTCATCAATCTAACATATCTTTAAGAAGGAGTAATACACTGATACGATGGAGAGAAAAAAAAAAATTAAGCGTGAATCGGTGGTCCTTACTATTCGTATTTCGACCTCACCTGGGCAGGTCAGAATCTACAACTGATCGATGACAATTATTAATGGTTCTCTTGAAGCTCAATTCAAAGGGCAAATGGAAATTGAATGATGACGCTAACCATCGACATCAAATTCTCATTTCGACGATGATTAATTCAAGTGCACATTTAATCCTTGGAAGGAAATCAAACTGTTTCCACCACCCTCTAGCACATGAATATCGATTACGGTGAGGATTATTGTAGGAAACGAACCTTCAAGGAAACAAGTCAACGAGTATGGGTTTGCGCTGCTGCTGGTAGCCCTACCTGTCTCAGCTCACACTCTTGAGCAATCAAATAAAAATCCAATGCTCTCTGGTTTCGGTCATCCCTCCTTTTGAAAAACGAAATCCAATTGCGATAAGCTGGGGCGCTGCTTCTTGCTAACCCTGTTGTCCCTTTTATCCCTGAACCATGACATCATAGCATCGAAATCTCGATATCATCATCGTCCACACCTGTTGTTTTCGTGAAGAACTTCAAGGGTTCTTCTATGTTTTTGCGGTATTAAGAGGATTCCTTAAAGGTTCGTTTGTAGTATAGGGGATACTGATATACACGTAGATATGTATTTATTCGATCTTAAGAAAGAAAAGAGGGAGGAATATAAAAATTTCTCTGGAAGATATAAAAAAGGCAATGATAGATCGACTTCATTTTTATGCTTCCTTTTTTCTTCTGAAGGAAACCCACAGTAACCTAGGACTCATTTCACAATGACGAAACAAATAAAGCTTTCCTTTTCTTTCTTAATTGAAGTGCAGTGAAACAAGTTTAATTAGATTGAGGATGTTGCCCCCCGGAGTCGGGAATCGAAGGATAACAACGGAATGTTATACACTTTATAGAAGTATGTTTTGTAAGAAATTATAAGTTTTTATGTTTCATTAATTAAAAGGTATTTGATATCCTCGACATATGTATTAAATTAAGTTTTATGTACGAGGCTTAATAATTTAATTTAAAATTACAATCTGTGTTTTGCAGCTTTCCATATTTATGTCTATAACCCGTTATCATTTAAATGGGTGATGCACTTGAATTAACAGTTATTATTGTATAGGACTATGATACTAATTAACGTGATTATATGTAGTAAAGAAACTTTTTTTTAGGCAATGAGAGAGAGAGAGCTGTAGCTCATATGATGGTGATAACCGATCAAAAGCGTTTAACTGATCCCATAGTGATCAGAATAATCAGCATTATGGGATAACTGCATAGCCTACAATAAGGTTCAATGCTTAAGCTTGTTCAACCAGCTGCTAGCCCAATATCAATAGTTATTTAGTTAGTGGGAAGGATAGCTCTAAATGAATCAATAATGAGTATTGTAATTTCGTTATTCACCAGGATGGTAGAAATGCCCAAAGACATTTGTAGAGGAAACGTAATGGTCAGTATGCAATCGATTTCCATTGATTTCTTACTTCTCAGACAGATGAATTGAAATGAGCCACAACTTTGTCATTCAACATTAAACAGTGAAACCTGACATAAAACCTTAATAGACTTGACAGATGCTGTTGTAATAATGTTGTTCCATTAAACATTTTCATCTCGTTCAATTTGAAGCCATTGAAACGATGGACAAAAAAGCCATTCATGATTCGAATTTGAATTTTGTAGCATCTGGAAGTTATTTTCTCGCTATGTAGGATGAAGGCAAACTTTTTCTGAAAGTAGCATAGCTATTTAACCAAGAAGCACTGGAAGTTATTCGTACATTCCTTAAAAAGAAGATTCTCTTTGTGTCATATTCCTTACTTGTAGTTTCTCTAGTCTGCTCTAGTCTGAGTTTGGTGTCCACCAGTGTCAAAGATTGTGAATTAAATTCTCTACACTCTACAGGTTCCTTATGGGTGGAGTAAGAAGTTTATTGACGGCCTCGAATTGTTCTGTAGACAGAAGTAGCAGTAATGGTCTTTAGTGTTCCTTCAAGGTCGGTGAGATTTTGTGCAATATTTTCTCTAGAGATTTCATCAAAAATTAAGGCATTGTGAAGAAGAACTCTGGTACTATAGGTCATGGAGTCGACCTTGATTGATGTGCTTTTCACCTCTTCGATGATTCTAGCTTTTATTGCTGATCAGTCGTTACTTAAAGAGGTTAGTCATAAATGTATCGACTTATAGCAGCCATTAAAGTTCGTTATATTTTGGACGATAGATTAATACAAAGGGATTTGGTTATTCAGAGATTGTTGGTGTTTTTTCTACATCTAACAAAGAAGTACTTAGTGTAGGTAATACAGGAATACTTACTATCACATATATTGTGAATATATTGGATAGTTCGGCACTGAGTGGAAAGAAAAGGGAATTCACATTTTCACTGGTAAGATTTTTATATTTCACCGATTCATTTAAATTTTTATACCGCATACTTGTACCTTATGTTAGGGACTTAACTTCACATCTGCATTTTTCTAAGATGGTATTGCAGCGGTTGCAAGTTCTTAGAACTACGTTGGAATTCGAATTTGAGCTCTTCTGACAAAGAGTTAAGGCGTTCGTTATTGCATTTAACTGCCATCAAAATGTGAGCAAAAGAGTTTCACAAATCGCAACAGAAAATACTATTAAACTGCTGAAGTACATTTTTGGCATGATTTCTCACAAATAATTCTGCATGCAATCATTTCTGATTGCAATCATGATGGTATGACTTTAAATCTTAATTTGGGGCAAGAAAAACTTTCGAAAAGAGTCAGGTTTGGAAAACATAAAATGTCTTATAAAACTGCGTAAGGGAAGGACAGGGTCATAGAGAAATTATTTTCTTATAACTGAAATGGTAATTTGGAGAGCAAGTACGCACCGAAAAGGAAACAAATCCGAATGGTTTAGACACAAAATGTTGTTTTGTTTGTCCCTCCGAAATTTTATACTTATTGCAGAAACATGTTTAAGTCAGTTATCAGCTAGGTAACTCCCCATATTGTCAGGAGAAGCCTGAAAAAGACTTTTCGCTTATTGATATTTTACCCTACATCCTCAACTTTCTGCAATCCCTGGTTTCGATCTGGACATGCTTTCTTTATATACTAGATCTTAGTACAATCTCGATAGTATAGGGTGATTAATCGTGAGTTTTGATTTATAATGTAAAATAAAACACATAAATTTGAAAGTGAACTTAAAATTTTTATTATCGGCTTAAAGAACAAATTTAAGTGCTCACCAAAATGATTTCTCAACAAGTCCATTGTTTCACGCGCTGTATGGCTTGTATTGCCGTTTTGTTGAAACCAGAGCTCACCGAGACCATGTGCTTGAATTTCAGGAAGCACATAGTCCGTTAACATAGCCTGATAACGGTTACCATTGACGGCAACATTCTGATTTGCCTCATTTTTGAAGAAATATGGACCAATGATTCTACTAGCCCATAAACCACACCATACCGTTGTAGATCTTGGTACTCTTCGGGTTGCTCATCAGCCCAAATACGGCAATCTTTTTTATTAACGCCAGAAATGGGCTTCATCACTGAACAAAATTTCATGATATGACACCGGATTTTCATTAAGTTTTTCCAGAGCCCATTCACTGAAAATATGACGCAAATTCAAGTCGTTTCGCTTCAATTCTTGCACAGGTTGAATTTTGTATGCTTTTAGGCTGAGATCCTCACGTAAAATACGCCCAGTTTGTCGAATACGCTAAGCCATGCTGCTGAGAACGACGACGAATCGATTCGTCACGGTCTTCGCGTACACTCTCAGCTACAGCTGCTATTGTCTCTTCACTACGTGCTGGATGTTGTCTAACCGGTCGAGTATCATGCACTAATGTAAGCTGGGACTCAAATTTGTGAATGGTGTTGGCAATAGTGGTTTCAGTTGGTCGATAACGCGCATCGTAAGTTCCTCGAATCGCACGAAATACATTTCTCACAGAACGCTAACTTACGTAATACAGCTGAACAATTTGGAGACGCTGTTGTAGTATGAGTCTTTCCATGATAATTTGCCAAACTCTTATAAAGATTCTGCCAAAAAGTCTAAGGTTTTTCTTATTGTCAAAGATAACGTGACGAACAGAGATATGAAATTTGGAAATTGTTTTGATTATTGATTAACTGAATTTTGACTATTTCAGTGAGTCTTTTGAAGTAGGCAATTCAAAAGTATAATAATGCTACTGCTCGTTTATATATTGTCACAGTATATAGTTACTTTTCTTTTCCCTTTTGAATAAAATAGCTCTAAGATATATCAACTAAAAACATTTATAACGGCAAGTATCCTTTACTTATTGTTAACCAAAAACTCCTGTGAGTGGATAGTGCAACTTCTTTCCGCTCATATTTTCTGCATCGATGATCCTAGGACAAACTTTAAATTGCACGAGGAAGCAATAAAACGAAAAGAAATTATGTATTTTCTTAACAGCTTTTACTTAACCTCTATCCTCGTCGTAAATTCAATTTCAACATCACAGTTTGTTCTAGTACATCCACAGAACTTTGCTTGTATCTTCTGCGTTCTTGAAGCTTTATACCCATGTCATCATAAAATCGACAACTTTATTAAATCCAATTTGTACTTTTACGAGCAAAGCTAGCACTATGCACCTTCTATCGTTAAATGGCTTTTCCTTGTAACAAGATAGTTTCATCGGTTTTTCAGTCCTTCAACTAGTCACCCAACTAAGTAACACACTGGATATCCTTTCTATGGATTCTATTATTGTTATCAATATTTTTCATAAGCATCGTCACTTTATAGCCAATTCAATATTGTTTGTCTATACTGTCCAGTTGTTTGGCGTCCATGATGGTTGGGGGTAAATAATTTATGTACACTTGGTTGCATAGAATGACTTCGTCCACAGGTAGAAGTTTTTCCCAAAATATGTTAAAGGTGTCGCATTTAGATACGTCCTTAGATAAACATATTTGCAGGTCAAAGATATAAGTAACTTTGCTTGTTTGTCATCCCTTAAAGCTGAAATTTAGTGTTTTTTTTTTCTCGAAGAGATAACAAGAAAAGGAAATTGCACCGAAATCACCTTTTTAAAACTGATTGCCATTTAAATCTGTTCTCTTTAGTTGGAAGCAAATTCTAAAATCGCTGCATTTATTTTGAATAATATTTATTGCCAAAATGCTTTTAAAGGATATTTTCGAACTTAACTCAAGTGTACCTGGCATTCAAAATAGAAAAAAAAAGAAAACATTTATAATCCTGTCGAAATCCTTTTAGGATCTCCTTGATTTGCTATAGCGAGGAGCTTGCACACACAATTGGCCTTCCAGTCGAATCTACTTTACCAAAAGAAAGACACAACAATTTGGGTTTCTATTGCTACCAGTGTACAAAAGCAATTCCTGGAACAGCATCCTTTTAAATTAGGTCAGTGGTAAGATGTTTTTCTTTTTCCTTATTTTCTCATTCTACTTGCTTCATCATAATGTCGTGTTTTTTATTGTACTCGCGTGCTCTCAATAATTTAATTGAGCACATGGGAGCACTATTAGGAGTTTGTACGACTATTTCGTGGAAGTTTCCAAGGCTACTTGTCACGTTCATAGTATATCTTTTGTATCCTTTTATTTTTCACATTTCGGGTGTATCTTCAGAGCAAGCTGTGCTCTGGAGGCCTACATGCCCCTAGCTGAGTATATCTTCTTTTATGTTCGGGATCGAACTGGAATTGGAAAAGGAAAGAAATGTGTGTGCCATGCAATGAGATTTAGGTCTTTTTGCAATTTAAATTTGGTTTCTGATGCGGTGTTTCGATTATTGGTATCTGATACAGTGCACAGTGCAGAGCTCATTTTGGTATTTTAAAATGTAGTTTAGCTTGGAAAGGCAGGTTTAAGCATAAGGGAATTTTGTTATTTGGTTCGAGAAGATAATATTTTGTGAGATGTTGGATTCTGGCTATTTTATCGACTGAAGATAGTAAAAAGGTATATAATTCGAGGTCTTTCTTTAAAAAAAAAAAAAAAAATAAGCCAATCCAGTGAAAATCGTGAATTTAATATAGATTCCTGAGACAATCCATAAATTGTAGGTTATATGTTCCCTGGGCTTAAAATTTTCGATGCGCTGAATATGAATATGAATAAAAATGACCTGTAATATCTGCAACACAAGAAAATTAATAATTTTTTGGAGCATTTACATAATATAATGTATATATATAATTCTTAAGGGATCTGATTCACGTAAAAGATCTTTTGTACAACGAGATTACGAAGAGAAAAGAGGCTCAATTTTTTTTAATAAAATTGAAAATCTCTATTAGAGATTTAGAGAATTTCCCCATGGGTTAGCATTTCTAAGAGGAAGTGTTGCTTCCTTAAGGCACTTAGAGCCATGTATTCATAAAAAAATGTTTTCTGCAGTTTCGTCATCTTCCATGCAAAGGCGACATTCAATTTCCTGAATTGATCACCTATTTTGTATGGTGATATTATCCCTTCTAATTTTTTGTCAATGACAGAAAGCTTCTCCCAGACCTCTGTGCCATTAACCACAGCAATATCTCCTGAAAAAAGAAGATGGGCTTGACTTAGTGAATCTTCTCTCATTGACAACCGAATCTATTCATTCACTTCGAGCAAGCAATTTTACCACTAACTTTGGTCTTAAAGGTGATGTAAGGAGCCTATTAAGAAATAGATTCCATGGCTGACTTTATTTCGGGCTCGATTTATCTCAATATTCCATTCGGAACTTACCAATTCAGTTTCCCGTTTAACACAACAACTGCAGCTAAGACAATGATAATGTCTCATGATACACTGTGTGAATGGGTTAACCAAATTCTGATAATCTAGAGCTAGAGCTTGATGAACGTAACAATTAACTCACTTCTTCTCTAAATTTTGCTTCAACCTCATCCTACCCTACAGTAAGATTGTTATCCTTCGATCGCTCTCAGTTGTTGTAGTGGGAAAAATGTTATCTGTGCCAAATTTTCTAGTTTAAAACGAGATTGAGAAACCCACAAGATTTCTTTAAAAATTCATCAGCGTATGTTCTGGAGCAGTTTATTCGAATGGATCTCCACGGTGGATCGCCGTGGCTCAAGTGGTATTGTATTGCTTTATAAATCGGACGGTTCGATGTTCAATCCCAGCAGCATTTGAAAGATATTGGTTGCCTAGAATACAACAACAAATCCAATTACTCTAATAATTTTTCCCATTAAATGTTGAATGTAATACATGGAGCGAAATAGCCACTGAGCCCAAAAATTTAACACATGGTTTGGCATTTAAAGTGCAGTCATACCCATTTGAGGGTTAAAATCTCTAACAAAAAAAATATAAATCTCGAATGTGCCTCCGATTGATACCAGGTTTGACCTGAAAACATTGAATATGATCAAAAACATTAACACCTTCTCCAACATCAACTCTCTTCAAGAACTGAACAAGAAAAAACTATGAATGAACCTCGTCAATAGTTTGCTTACCAGATATGTATACGTTAAAATACGGCAGATGTTTTCCATAGCTTTAGCCCATGACATTACCTTCTATGTGTTGGACAAACAACACTTAGCAATAACAGTACTAAGCAACAACAATAAGGTTAATATTTGCCAACCGATTGTGAATTTAATGTATCTAAAGTCTGAGATTCAAGACTCTGATATTGGGTTGTACTATGTAAGTTGTTAACTTACTGTCTTATATTCGTAAGAAAATTTAGTCAAGAGCCCTTGGGCCACACATTTGTTTCACCTAATTAGCTTAGATGGTAGCGCTAAGGAGTGTGATTATTTTGGAGCCTTCAAAAACAACGCTTTGATCTTGTCTTGTCTATACTAGAGTTAAATCGGTAGTCTCTAAATCATTTCACCCCAATCTACCGAAAGTATCGTTGAAAGAACTGTAGCCGTCATCGGAATTGAAAGATCTATTAATTCCTGTGTTAGTGCTAAAACGTCCGGTGGACTTATTAATTTTTTTTTTTTTCGGGAGGTCCAGGATTAAAGTTTGGTTGCAGAGGTCAATAAGCCCACGTGTTAACTCCCACTATTGCGCGTATCACCTAAAATATAATCCTGTGAAGTCACGTCCATACTATTGAACAATTTAGCGTCTAGTTTAGTCTAGTCTGGGTTGGACTTAAAAAAATAGGAAGAAATGAATAAAAAAAATGCACTAACACTACACTATTACTAGAGAGCTTTTGAAAATAGGAAAAAGATTAAGGAGTGAACAGACTCCAAACTGGTGTTTCAAATCAAATATAATAATAATTCAAATCTTTATCTTTAACTTATCTCCTTCATCTGTCTTTATCTCTGTCTTTATTTTAATATGCGAGTTCGTAATGAAATTGATCTGCGAGACATAGATATCTTAACATTTATGACCTATTCAGATGGTGTGGATTACTTTCGGATTTTCTCTTGGATTGAATCTACAGAAAAAAAAAACACAAATTTTAAAAAAGATTTAACAAGTAAGTAATTTGTTCCTAAAGCCAACATAACAAGCCGGCTCATCAAATAAGATGAGTACTTTGGACACAATTCAGCTTGTCATCTAAAATTTCAGACATTAATTTGTTTTAACTCCTGGCTGCCTTTAAAAAAATACGAAAAGTCTATGATTACTTCGACTTTAATTGTCGCTCGTATAAAAATAAGTATTTAGAATCACAAGAGATCATTTCAAGGATAATACTCTCGAGCACACATCGAGGGTGTACTAGTGTTTTTTTTTTTTCAAAAATAATTGACAGACACGTAGAACCATATAAATAGAAATTAAACTAAAACACACTGCCACATGGGATTGGATTAATTGGTATCCAACAACTCTACTATATAATTTAACAAGATGAGAATTAATCTACTTGCAAAGGATTAGATTCAATTAAGGGAAATCCTTTATCAAATTCAAGGTCACCGAATGTGAACAAAATGAGTCTGGTAAATGTCATGCGACAGCTTACTTAATATCACGTCCCAGTCGCATGTCTCAAAATACAATAGATGGAAGCAATTCGAACGCTTGACAAATGTCCTTATTATAATGCCACTCACACGCCAGTCCTACCAAATTGCGCGCATTGTGGTCAACATCAGTGTTAATTTAATTAATTCGTAGATCTTTGCTTCTTGTCTCCATTGGTGTAGTTTGGTTACTTCCTATTAATTCGGCATCCCATTTTCATTTTCACTCCTGCCATTTTTAGTTATTCCTTTGCTTTTTGAGCATTTCCGTTTGTAAGGGATTTTGTAGGGCGCATTAGGCTGGTCCATTCTATAAGATAGTATGTTTTTTTTTTTTATTTTTTTTATTGTTTTTGCACAGTACATCTCTTCGTTGTCCTTCGTTCGCTGTATTCTTGAAGTTTGTGGGTAAGAAGGTATGATAGACAGCGCAAATTTAATGAAAAGAAAACTTTTTCTCAAAGACATTGTATGTTTGAACAGATGCTTGGAAAAAAAGTACTTTTGAATGGATTCTTAAAGATTGCTGCTGTGCTGCTTGTTTAAAGAGTTGAATTTGCGGCAATATTTGGGATCAATATATTCGTCTTAAGATTTTTGCAGTTTCAATTATCTTTCGAAAACTATTAGTTAGTGAGAACAAAAAATATCATACCTATAGTATGTACTTGTATATATTCAAAATAGATTTTGCAGAGATATAATATTTGGCTTCCCTCTGTTCTTCTGTGAAGTGCCACTATGAGGATACTTTCTAGAACTAACGGCTCTTATATAAGACCTATGTCGACGGAAAATTTTTGTTCAAATTGTTACCGTTCAATGAATCAGTGCATGGGAACTCGTTATTGTTCTTAGGTTACATCATTTTACGGTAATGTCAAAACCAGAGCAAATTTCAAACATTTTTTTTTTTTTAATCTAAAATAAATATCAATCTGAAACAATAATTGTGCGTGGCCTGCTTTCAATATCGACATACATATAATCAACTTCGTTTCCAACTATAGCCCACCGTCCTCGCCAACAATATGTGTCGGATGACTAGGAAACTCGCGGATATCGGTAACTTCACAAACAAAGTCGTCCACACTTATTTCGTGATTTCCAATTTCCCTGTTAAGATGCCAAAAACTGAATGATCCTTTACGATTCCACTAGTGTTCGTCTCTTTTTCGATCCTGGAGGTATCATTCAGTCTTTTCCTCGCAGGAATACTTTCAAATCAGGATACATCATTAAAGATGTTAGTTTTAAGCTTTGGTGAAATAGAAAGAGCTAGTTTTGCTTGCTATAGGGTTTTCCAACTATCACTGTCAATTTATTCAGTAAACTCAACATTTTCATCATGGTAAAGTACACTAAAAATTTTCTACAGATATTCGGAGTCGGTGACTGCAACTTTAAGAGCGTTAACTTCAATTTTCGGTCATAATTCTCGCCCTAGTAGACAGGCAATAACAAGTTTAGTGCAAAAATTGGAGTCTACATATTCGTTGTGTGATGTTGCCATGTCAGTGAGACAACGGGTTGGTCGAAGTGTCGAAAATATCGCTGCCGTTCAGACGTCCGTAGCAAACGATCCAAATCAGTCAATTCTCAAGACCACATTATGGCGTATTTTGCGTAAGGATCTTGGCTTACACCCATACAAGATCAAGCTGACTCAAGAATTGAAGCCGATGGACCATTTAAAGCGGGTTGTGGAGAAGATGTGCCAAGATGATGAATTTCATCGCAAAATCATCTTCAGTGACGAAGCTCATTTTTGGCTCAATGGGTTCGTCAATAAGCAAAATATGAGTTATTGGTCGGGTGAAAATCCACATGTGCTTCATGAAACACCACTTCATCCACAAAAAATAACTGTTTGGTGCGGTTTGCATGCCGGCGGCGTTATTGGGCCATATTTTTTCGTCGACGATAACGTTACTGTGAATGGTCAGCGTTATCACTTGGACGACATGTGGTTTCAACAGGATGGTGCCACAAGGCACACAGCACACGCTACAATCGATTTATTAAAGAGTAGGATTTCTGCTTAAAATGAGGTAGATACGTCAACAGAAAGATTTGTGTCTCTGCATTCTCATTCTTAAATCCTTCTTGTGATCGATTTCAGTAAACATAATTCTGGTTGGCTCCTACATTCTGAACAGACAGCAGTCTCGACTTTTTTTTTAACTTTTTGCCCTGATAAATACCCTGTTGATGTTCTTCTCTCTATGCTTGTCGGACCACTAACTCGTATAAGTTTTTTTTTTTTAAAGAAAAAGATTCGAAAAAGAACCGAAAAAGATAACTAGAGCGGACTTACATAACATCTTACTTTTAACTGGTTGTCACTACTGATATGATCACAAACACTATTCTTTTAAAATGAGATCCTCTATCCCTCTCCGGATGAGGAGTATCATATCAAAAGAAAAGGCCGGGTACAATTCGAACTAAAAAGTTCAACAGAGAATACGCCTTTATTAGCTACAAGACGACTCGTGAGTTGATGGCATGTCGCACCGAAAAGTGAAACCAAAGGCTTCATAAAACTAGTGACAAGAAGATATTTTAAATGCATGTAACAGAGTCGGCAGCAGATTTTTGTTCGAAAATGGTTTTAATTATCTTGGACGGTTTTCGGAATAATTTGCACAAAATTAGACTTTACGAGTTTCTTCTTGATTTTTCTCTTGTCTGCTACTTCAAATTTGCATATACTTTATTGTTTTGTTGACGACAGTGCTTTCTTATTTTTATATCCGTTGTTGAATTCGCGTCCCTGCCTTCTGCTGTAAAAGTGGTACAGAAGCGTATGTTGAGCTCACTAAGTTATAATAGTAACACCATAACGAATTGGAGAGTCACCATGTGAGTGGAATTTAATGTTTCGAAAATGCATTACTGTCTGTTCACATTAAATACAAATTTAAGTCTCATAAATATGACTTGCATCGTTGAGACCAAAAAGCTTTCCGTTCTCGATGTGGACACAATGGCAACATTCGCTTTAAGTATGCAAATTAAACTGATCAGCTTCCTTTGACCGTATTTAATTCTGTTCCAAGATTTTTATCTAGTACTGCGATAGTTTCCGCTTAAACTAAGATGATTTGACAACATCGTTGTCGAAGAGACATTCGTTATTTTACCTCTAATCCCTTAGGACCAGCATTATACAATATTAACCACTCACATCGGACTTCGCCACAGTCATCGTCATTGTCATCATATTGAGGTTAGGTATTCAGAAGTTAGATAATTTGTAATATTACTTTTTTTTCCGTTTTTTACATATACGAGGTGTTTCCAAAAAGTAAGGTCACTCACATATTTTTATAAAAAAAAATTATTTATTCATCAATATTAATGTTGTCTCCTTTAAAGTAATTCCCCGTAGATACAATACACTTGTGCCAACGCTTCTTCCAATCCTCGAAGCACTTTTCATAAGCACTTTTTGGTTTAGCCTTGAACTCTTCCAGCGATGCCGTTTTTATTTCTTTAAAAGTTGCATAGGTCTGCGAACAGGAAAAAAGTCCCATGGGGCCAAATCTGGTGAATATGGTGGTTAAGGCATAATTGTCGTATTGTTTTTGGACAAAAAAATTCTCACAAGCAACGATGAATGAGCAGGTGCATTATCGTGATGCAGAAGCCATAAAATATTTTTCTATAATTCCGGACGTTTTTTTCATATTGCTTCTCTCAAACGGCGCATAACTTCAAAGTAATTTTCCTTATTAACGTACAATCTGGAGGTAAAAACTCCTGATGCTCTACGCCACGGTAATTTATTCATTCAAGAACTCCTGAGCGATGTTCATGCGACGGTTCTTCTGATCAAAATGAGGAAGTTTCGGAACGAAGTTCTCTGACACACGTATCATGTCCAAAACATCTGATAAAATTGCATGACCCGAGCCGAGCGATATGCCAGCATCCTCAGCAATTTCTCTTATGGTAATTCGACGATTTTCTAAAACAATTTTTTTTTTACAGCTTAGGGTTATCATCTTTTGTGGATGTCTTTAGGCATCTTCTCGGCCATCTTGGAAGGGTTTGTATCACTTGTAAATATTTTTTTTTTGTACTTAAGGAAGATGCACTGTATGCCGCCTTCAACAGTTCAAGTGTTGTCCAGCACTTCATTCAGGTTTTTACACAAGCCCCTGAGCACCCTAAAACACGTCTAGCCTTTCTATCTGTTAAAAACAAACTAAGTTCGTTATATTTTTGAAACTGCAAACATATGTTCAAGATATTTGTATCAACACGGTAAAAAAAAAAAAAAAAAAATCAAATGTACCATTGGTTTCCCGCGAAATTCCAAAGGACAACTTAATTTTTGAGCACATCTCGTATACGAACATTTTCATTTCTACAATAAATTTTCTATTCGAGCTCACATTTCCTCCACAGGACATTCTATTTTTTTGAAAAATGTGAGTATATGCTATAACGTAAAACTCAACATTATAAAAAACTGTCTTTTTATTACAACTAACTCAAACTTGATTTTATAGATATTACCTAATCGAAAGTACATAAAGAGGTTGCATTATATAAGGCAAGAGCATAGGGTTATCTGAAAGTTTTAATATATAACTTTTGAGAATCAAAGTAAAATAAGATTTTTTCGAATGAAATTCTTACAATTCAAAACTTAGTTTTTTTTTCAAATATAAATATAAATATAAAATGGTTTATATTATTTATTATTTCCCTTATTACAAAATGAAAACCTCAAACTCGTTGTTCTTAACTCACAGTCAAAGCACTTCGACCACATAATTCAGTTTAATTAAAATGAAAAGAATCTCCATATTTAATAAAGTCAAATTGAAATCTGTTCAAACAATTTCTGAAATATCTTTAGGCATAGAAATTTAATTAAATCATGCACAGAGCTAAAAGCTATTTTCTAGAATCAGAGTTCCAGGCTGTCAGAATTCCCGATACCCGTAGCCGCATTTCAAATACAATTTTGCCATTTAAAAGTGTCTTCATTTATATGTGCAATATATTCTCATGCAAGTATCCATGAAATAGAGTATTTTAATATAGTCATACACTATTTACGATGAAGCGATTTTAATTAACTTAATAAATCTTATGCCACAAGCTTCTACGAAGCGTTTGTTTTGCCTTTGCCTTTGCCTTTGCTTTGCCTTTGCCTTTGCTTTTGCCTTTGCGTTTGTCAGCACGTCTGGGCCTATGTGAATTTGCCTTTGCGTCAAATTGCATTTATACAGTACATATGCCAGTCAAATCACAAACCAGTAAAAGTAGATACGTCATCATCTCTACAAACGGGAATCTATGTATTTTACAAAATGGTGACACACGCAACGTATGATAAACACCCTATATCCAAGAGTGTATACTGGAGGTTGTGCGTCAGACTTCTCAAAATACAAAAAGATAAAAAAGGAACAGGAAAAATATAAAAAGCAAATACGTTCACTTATAAAGTTATTTGCTCCATCCAGTCCCCACGACTCCCTTCTGAACACCATAGCAGGTGCTCACCAGGAAACAATATATATTTTCATCATTCGAGTCATGTTGATTGCCTTGGGCTCGTCCTTTTTTCTCGTCTTCCTGGTTTTTCGGTTGGTTCCTTCATTCCCTTATTCATATATGAAGTATTGTTCTGGAGCGTTACTCTAGAGTACTCAGTGGCGTGAATTCGGAAGACCTTGGTACTTGATGTTGGTTCTTAGATCTAAGACCAACACCAACAACTCCAATTGGGGATATGAATACGTGCTCGAGTGGATGAAATTCAAAAGAGAAAGCGAAAAAACACATTGATATAAAGAGTATGGTGTCCTTCATTTATGAGTGTATCCGTATACATTCGTACTTGTATGCGGAATTGTATATTTTCTCAGTAATGGAAACTTTGGTAATCATAATTCTTAAATTGTCCCTAAGGATGTTTGTTTGTTCGTTTATACGTTCGTTTTGTTGTTTCGTTTGATTATTATAAGTCTGACAAATGATATTTCACATGAAGATAAAGAAACCAGAATAAAACAGGACCCAGCAGAAAATTAAGGGAAAAAACCACAAACAAGGACAAGATCAGTCAACGACCGTCACGGAAGAAGTAAGAACAAGCTTATTGTACTCATATTCATGTGCTGATGTTAACATACATATCATAAAAGTAATTAAAAAAAAAAAAATATTAATAATAATAATTATCCTAAACTCTCAAATTAGTATTAAAAGGATGCCATCTGTTTACTCCTTTTTTACCGTACCCTATTCATTTGCGGTGATTATAATGAAGTTTTCCCAAAGATAAATTTGTACTTGAAAATTAAAGGTAATTAGAATTTAGATTTTTGATATGATGGTTCTTAGGCTATCCTTACAAGGAGGCTACAAAGGGAAAGTTAAGGATCATACGGGCTATCGCTATTGTTAAAAATTAAATTAATTCGCACGCAATTTAAAATTAACAAAACATCTATCCAACATATATGAAAATTTTCATGTATAAAAAAGGGTTTTACATGGAAAACGACTTTGTCAAACCTATGACTTAAATGTGAAGTGTATGGGGACTAGATGTCCTTTTGTAAATACCCTGCCTGACTGATACATACATACATACTGCAACCAACTTTAGGCTGCTATAATTTTCAAACCGTTCATTACAGTAAGCTCAAATTTTGACACAGACAGATAATTTTATTATTTACAAGCCTTTAAAACGATTTGCGTCTCAGTTGTGTTGAAAAATTTTTATCCTCGATGGAATTCAAACGTGATAGTGTGATTGCTTTATATTTGGCTAGAAAACCACAACTAGCTATCGTTAGTGCCCTCCAGCACCTCAACGTAAACAAATAATTTGTGTCTCGAACCATAGCTCGTCACCGTGATACTGGCAGCGTTGCAAAACGCCATGGAGTTGGTCATAAAAAAACAGCAGTATCGGCAGAAATGGTTCGGAAAGTGAAGGCTCGAATTGAGCGAAATCCACGTCGAAGTGGAAGAAAAATGCCTCGTGAGCTCAACATATCGTTGGAATGGATGCAACACATACTCAAAAATGAGCTTGGGCTCAAGTCTTTGAAGTTCCAAAAACCACACGATCTTACACGGCAACAGAAAAAAGTTAGAGTCGACAGAGCGAAGGAGTTGCTACACTTGCACGAAAGTGGTGAGTTGCCGAATTTGGTTTTTTCCGATGAGTCGCCATTTGTTATCGAGCAATATTTCAACTAACAAAATGACCAAGTTTACTTGCCAGAGAGGTAATTGGAAAATTTACACCTTCGGACGGCCACCAGAAAGTAGGCAGCACCGATGGTGATGGTTTGGGCCGCCAGAACCGCCGATGGTCGCTATCCGCTCGTATTTTTGGACCGTGGCGTCAAAATTAATGCGATCGTATACCGTGAAACTGTCTTAGAGGCAGTATTGAAGCCTTCAACAAGACTCGGCACCGACTCACAAAGCGCGTTAACCAAGATTGGTTAAAAAACAATGTTCCACACTTCATTTCTTTGACACAATTTCTCTGTCTGGGGTATTTTTAAGGAAGGTTGGCTCTAAAAAATACCAAAGTTTGGACTACCTCAAACAAGCACTTTGTCGGAAATGGGCCAAAATACCGCAGAGCCACTTGCGTGCAGCGTGCGATTCTTTTTTCGGCCGTCTCAAGGCCATTATTCGCGCCAAAGTTGGACATATTTAAAACTACTAATACAATTTGAAAATTGATGTATTTTCCAACATTTTTTGCTTTGGCACAATAAAATTTATTAAAAAAATAAAAAAATTATAGCATTTTAAAAATAGCATATAGCATTGTGGCTACCACACCTATGTTTCTGAAATAACATTTTTAATGTAATATAACGTATTCTATTTCCTGGCAATGATTATTTGCAATAAGGGCTTGCGACCCAAGTATAACATCTGCATTAAATAAATAACCTTTTTATTCTATTCAATCCCGAAGAGATTGATCCGAATTATTCGATTTTTGCGCTCTTGTATTAGCGGTTGTTTGTTCATATTTTTATAAAGATTATATAAATCCAGGCATACCATCTCAGTCATAATGTACTAGAGTCGGTTAGTAAAGACCGCAATCAAATCATTCTCAAGAGTTGGATATCTCTCGAAAATGACGTGTTTTTTTAAAAGAATTGGCTATATGTCGTATAAGATCTTATTGACAAAAGAGCTTAAACCAAATAGCCGTCATGCTCGTTAAACTTTCTCCGATGGGTTCCTTTATACTCTTCCATAAACAGTTAGAAATACTGGTACCTCGATACGCGGCACAATTAAAGTTATTTTTGACGACTTCCATTCTGATAACCGCAAAATAAGTGATGGTGTGCCTCAGGGCCTAGTTCTGTCTCTGAAATCTTTTGATTTTAAATAATGATATCTTGTCCGCTACTCAAATCCAATATATTTCTTTGCTGACGACAATAATGAGTGTTGTTAATAGTTTTTCCCAAAGTCACATCCCTTCTCTTTGGCTATAGAACGGGAACAGACACGGAACAAAAAAGATTCCAGGCCCACTTATATCTGTAAAAAAGAATATGTTTTAACTACGGTATCATACGAGATTACAGTTAATATTTGCACCAAAGATAGTAAAAATTTGTTTTATTTAATAAACTTCGTTGTCAGACTGTTAACATACGGAAACTTGTTGTTGTTGTTTGGAAAGGGTAACCAGATAAGAACAATTTAAAAAAAATTTTATATAAAACAATAATTAAAAAAAAAAAAACGATTTTAAATAAAACGTTAACGGTGTGCTATATAAAATTGATTCTGGCTTTATTTTGAAGCTTCATTCATGCTATTATGTGTGGAATAGCACATCATTCAAATGGCTGCCTCGGGTTCATTGGCAGTGCTGTAAACGTTCGTCCAATTTTTGATGAATTGTTCCAATATGTGCGGCGTTATTCCAGCAATAGTGAATTGAATGTTGGCCTCGATCTCGTCCAACGTATTTGGCTGGTTAGCGTAGACCAATGATTTGATGTAGCCCCAAAAAAAATAATCGATTAGTGTCAAATAGCTTGATAGCGGCGTCTAATTTATGATCGCTCGCCGTGAGATGACCCAGTCGAACCACTGCTCGAATATATCGATTTTGTCGAGCTCTGACAAAAAAAAATCGATTAATATCGCTCTATACCTGATACAATTGACGGTAACTGTATCTCCTTCGTCATTTTGAAATAAACAAGGTCCGGTGATACCGCCATGCCATAAACCGCACCAAACATTCAAACTTTGTCGATGCTTTGATGCTTGAACGAACACTTGTGGATCGTGTTCGCTTCAATAATGACAATTTTACTTGTTGACATAGCCCTTGAACAAAAAATGGGCCTCATTCGAGCAGATGATTTTTTGGCCAAACTCCGGATCTCCGGCCAACATTTCCACAAGCCTTTAAGCGCAGCTTTGCTGTCGCTGCAGATTCGAATGCTTCTTCATAATAAAATTCGTTGTCATCGGAATAGCGTATATCTCCGCTTGAAAGACAGACGAAAGTTCTCTTAATGAAGAAACGATATCTAACATTGTCGTTATCTAAATAGACACCAGCACTGTGAAGACCCAAGTAGTTTCCTTTTCTGGCTCAGATTCTGATCGAAATAATTTTTGGGCACAGACAAATTCGGTTTCATATTTTTTCTGCAGCAGGGGTTCTGGTGTCCTTGCATCATACGGCATTTCCATAAGACAAGAGTTAACTGATAGCCGGCGCGCAAGATCATTAACGCTACAATGCGTGTTATGTCAAAGATCGTTTTTTTTTAAAACGGAAAATGGCTTTGAGAGTGCAGCCCTTGATATGAATATCAAGGAGATGGAGCCTTCTTGTTAAATACTTACATGTTTGTTCTATGTTGAGAACTCTTCCAGCTGAAATAATTCTGAAGTTCTTATTCTTTCTACATAGGATGGTATCTCTCTCCTGTATCCGTTATGTTCTTTTGCAATCATCTGGCTCTGTATCTGTATCATCAGAAAATATTGAAATATTTTTGTGATGATTTTATTTTAAATTTTCGGTGGAAATTTATTCCTGCTAAACACTAAGACTAAATGTGTCTCAACACACTCTGCAAGGGTCTTTAGTAAGACATTAGTTTAACAGTCGACGTATATAATTTTCTGACGAAATCGTAAGCATCAGCAGATTTGAGTGTCTGTCTTTGAGTCTGTCTGTTTATCGTCATGGCAAACTATGATACTTGTTTGAATTGAAATTGGAAAATTGTTGGCAATGAGTGGAATACGTGGTATGAAGAACGTTTTGCGTAGACCAGAACCAATGATAATTTTCACCTCAAATAGATTTTTGTGCAATTTGAACGCTGTAAGTTTGTAATTTACTTCTTGGATATACTCTCGTGCTTTTATTCCGACGGATGTTGAGGGGCCGGAAGGCCGTAATCACTGAATAGTTTCCCACCGATCGAAACGACAATATCTTGAAGTGAACAGAAACTACTATTTTTATTAAGAATGCGCCCGCGCTGTGTACAAATATTTTAAGGGTACTCAAAGTAGATTTCCAGACTTTCTTTTGTATTGTGTCTTAAGTTTCGTAGGACATCTTCTGACATAAAATGCCGATATTTATCCCGCAAATCTACTGGATTCGAAAGTTCACAGAACACCAATATGACAGCAAGCTTCGACTGTCGCTCACGCAAATTTTCGCTTGAGTATCGTGCCAGTGTTGATCGTACGTAGTAATTGACGTGCCCTACAGGCTGCATGAAGCGTTAGGTACGTAACATTATCAAATGTCTTCGAGAACGAAAAATGCTTTGTTTATAAAAACCATAGGGAAGATTTCTACTGGGTTTTCGCAAAAATATCTTCTTCTCATAATTTGTAAAATGCCAAGAGCGTTCTTAGTTGCGGATTTCTCGAATTATCGGGATCAAAATAAATCAGTGAACCACTTTCTAAATCTCAGCTGAATCTGAGCGAAATTATATCCGTCTTTTGCACGGCAAAACATAGGTAAATACATATATGCTGTAGTATTATAAGTGGTTGTAAGTCTTTCAATTTTCAAAAGTGAGCTTTTCTCGTAATGCTTTGAATCTGAGAATCTTTGGTTCCTCACAACAGACAATACATAAACTGCTTATTTATTTTACTATGGGAATATTAAGGGTATCCTGAAATGCATGAATGAAGTATTTTAATTGAAAACACAATTTTTTAATCAAAATTCATTAGTTTACTATTGACTTAAACACAGTTTAGGTCTTTGTATCGAATGGCATACAGGCTTAATGGCATCCCCGACTATGCTGCTACCTACGTCCTTCTTTGTCAACATTTTTCATGAGAGTTGAATTTTGTTGATACAGCGCTCAATTTGCTCCATAAACGCGTGAGTTGTCGAGGACTTGTTGGCATAAACCTTAGATATTAAAGAAAAAAGTCCGACGGCGGTTAATCGTATGATCTGGGCAGCCAATACTAATCACCAAAATGGGAAAGTGTCCGACCTGTATATTGCCTGAACAGCTGCTTTTTCGATGAAGAATGATCCGGTGATGTCTCAAGCTCAAACTCCGCATCGAACCGTGACACGTTGTGGAACATTTGTTTGTTAACAATCAATCGCCATCAAGATAAAAATGATCCTCATCGCTGAAGAAAACCATCTTCAGTTTGAAATTTTAGAATCCCCTTGTTGTTGTTAAATATATTAGTTCATTCAGCGAAATCTCTTCGCTGTGCGCTATCAGTAGATTTCAGTTCTTGAATCAATTGCACTTTTTATGTATGAAAAAGAAAATCTTTCTTGGAAGCACGCTCTAGAAAGCTTCTTGAATTGTGCTATTCTTGACCATGGTGCCGAATTGATGTTGTTGGGCTCTCAGTAACACTCTCACGAACTGACTCGATGATTTCCGTTGAACGACCCGTTGAAGCACTGCCAGAGTGTCAAGTGCCAGATGATTAAGTTAAATCACTATTCCTATCATATTTTGTAAACTGCAGCCGACAAACCTCCATTATTTTTAAAATATTGCTCTAGGCTTCAACTTTTAGTAACCCTGAACTGTCGTTGGCAACACTTTATCGCAAAAACGACTCAAAATTCAAATCATGCATGGATTCTGGGATGATGATATTAAGTTGCAAGACGTATTTGAGTTTGTAAACACTTGGAATTTATGATTTAGTAGGCACCAATTTTAATATGATACTTGCAAATGTTTTCTTGCAGCGCAAAACAGTCAGAGAGAGACGAAATGCAGCAAAAGATTTTGATTTCATGACTATTTGTCACATATACAGACATAAATAATCAAAAATTTAACAGTTAAACAATTTGTACGACGAACAACAAAGGATCAAAGTCGGTACCTCGGGGCATATCGTAGGAGCTGTAAAGCCGCTTTGATATGATACAATGCTTGTGGCAGTATTAAATGTATTTAGACTTTAAGGTAAATTTTCTTAGTGTTCAAACGAAAAGGCTTATTCCTATGAAAATCTCTTTTAAGAAAAAAGTATGAATTTTTAGTTAAATTACAGCAATTTTCTTAGATTTCATTTCTCTCAAAGCGAACACATCCTCTTACAGAAGATTCGAGACTTATATCAGAAATAATGTTTAAATTCGCATCTTCTTTTAAGTAGTGACTGATCTTCATGGCAGAACTGAATGAGCTGTATGGCATATTATGCCCAGTTCTTTTAGACGCTTAACGAATACATACCACCCCGAAATGATATTGGTAGACAATCCGCAATTTTTCCTTCAAAAAGTACGCTGGAAGGTAGCTGACTTTTACAAAGCATAATAATGTACTCAATTGGTCCTCTCTATATTAGTTGTGCTAAGAAGAAATCCAATTTCTCGATTGGTTGCCTCTGATTGAGTTTTTTTCTTTTTGAAGAATCAGTAATCAGTTGCTGTCGTTACCAAATATTTTTTTCTTGACATGCGATAGAGTTTGTGAAATATCTAGTATCTTGGTGTGCAACTAATCTCTTTTAACTCCCATAAGATTCAGCCTTAATATTTCGACAATCGAACGATATGGTTTTAAGTCTTCCAGGAACACGTGAGTATTACATTGTTAAGAGTCTTATGTGGATTTATTCAGGTAAAAGAACATCTCAACTCTGATTTCTTAACCATAATTGATGGCTCATCTTCTTTGCATTGAATTGCTCTAAGCCAAAAACATGTTCGCAATTTTGTTACATTTGCTTACATCATTCAAGAGAATATCTCTACAAATCCACAACTTATGTTCTTAATGTGGACATTATTTCTGCCATCCTCAAAGCACAATCTACAGACAAAAGTAAAAGAATGAGGGTTTCGTTTTCTTTCTTAACCATGTTTTGGCATTACGAACGTCATTATTGTCAACGTCATCATCATTATACGAAACGACAAGTAAGTTTCTCATTAACGAATGTTATATCTACATAATCCTGGTGTACAAAGAAATTATCCTTTTTGATTCTGTCTCTCTTTCTCTCTCTTTTGTAAATAAAAAGAGTAGTAACAGAAACGACGACGACAAACAGTCACCTAAAGCAAAAGAACTACGAGCAAGTCAATGGTTTTTATTGAAAGACCAAGGAAAAAAGTAGAAAAATTCTTTCTTCCTGGTTGGATTTCTTAGGTTTATTCCTGTGTATCATCAAGTAGAAGGAGGTGAAGAGCAGCGAAATAACAAGACACTATGAAAGCAGGAAATTTTCTCCAGTAAGCAGACCGACTACCACTAGGACACTTAGTATTTCATGCTGACCGCATTGGAATAATAAACATTTCCATTTAATTTATGAACAAAAGTTTTCCTTTAGGCATTTAGGTCCTTTTTTTGTTTTGGTGACAAAGTGGGTAAGTTGAACGAGGGTGCGAAGACATTGGTGATGGCGGTCGGAAATTTTGTCCGTCTAAAACTGAACTGACAGTGATGTTCTGATTTCAAGGTCAACTTGGTTCGTATACTTTTAGGTCAACAGAATAATATCTTAGCAGAAAGGAAGACCAAACAACCAACAAGAAAGAAAAACGATTTTACCCAACCAAATAGGTACCAGTAGGAGCTGTATTATATTCAGAGTGGCTACAAGTGTACAAGTAAGTGAAAAAGGATAAGATGATAATGGATTATCAGGAGAATATTTTAGTACAACAAGTGGATGACTATAGGTACCCACAGATATATAACCGGACATTCTTGTAGTTGTGTCTAGCGATAGCCATAACGACTCTTATTCAATCCCTCCCTTGTTGATTCCAGTGGCGATTCGGTTTTTCTTCTTGCTGTTGGAGTCTAATCCCTTTTTTCATTCTACATTGAGTAGTGAGCAAGGATGAGGAAGGGTCAAGTTCAGCTGTTCTCTTTTGGTGCGAAATTTAGAAAGAAAACAATACATATATAGTATGTTTGTTACATATGTTATCTATGTTTTTGTTTCCGTTTTCGTTTTGGTTTTTGGTAGCAGCAGCTCATCGGATAGCAATAACAGTTGGAAAAGGATTGACCGCCTACTAAGTAGATGTACAATACTTTGGATTCTCAATAGAGGGATCTGTGCAGTTGGATGAGTGAGAATTATTTCGGTACAGAACAAGCTAACTGGATTATTTTTCAACTGAGTTAAAGTGTATAGGAAAAGAGCTTCTACTCCTATATGAGGATTGGAATATGGCAGTTTTCTTAAAAGTCGATTGAGCTCTCACACAAAAATGACCCAATTATTTACTTTTTTTGCAAAATATTTGTCCATATACAATTCGGACATAGGTTTTCGTACGAAATGGAGTTTGGGCCTAAATTAACAAACTTCTTAGCCAGCTTCCTTAAATTTCGCAAAATTAATGGGTAAAAATCACTTGTGCATGTGCTCTAACTGATTGGTTGCAATGTTTTCCTTTCTCGGGTGATTTGTAACTTATAAAATCCCAATCGATTGCCATACTAAAATTCCTGCCATGAGCAATTGCTAAATCTTTGAACTGGCGACTTAGTACTTCATTGTTTCTGGAAACAAGGGAGTGGTATTCGAAGACTTTAGTGCAATTTCAATATTTTAACTTTTCCTACAACATCTAGTGGTTGTTGTACATTCATTTCCCCTTGCACATGACACCTACCTTTCAATTAAGAATATTTTTCTCTTCGAATTTATGGATTCGATTTACAAGATTTTTTAACTACTTGCCTGGCCAAGGATTAATTAATTAATTTTCTTATAAATTCATAAAATAATTATATAATACATTAAATATATAACAATTTAAAATGTTGGCGACATTCAGTATTTAAATAAAAGCAGAAAATATAAGGAAATGCCACTTCAATTGGCTTAAGGAAAACAATATTAAATGTTTGAGTGGGGTGACAATTAAGGAATACAAAATATAAATTTTAAATAAAACAATAAACATAATTAAAAAATAATTCAATTCAAACAAAACTAAAAATAAGAGAAAGGAAATTGTGTACAGATAAAATGTTTCAAAGGTTTCCACCAGGATTATAACTAGAAATTAAAAGAAAATTAAGATTGCCAGACTCCAAACGAATTTTTAACACCTTATAACAATGCAAACGACTAACAGGGAGAATTTTCAGGGCACAGAACAAATGAAAGCTAGAATGTCTACCAGACTTGCGCAAATTTTTCTTCTTCATATTTTTGTAAACTCAACAGCGATTATAATGTATTTTGTTATGATACACACACCCCTAATTCGAAATTCTAACTTAGAATGGAATACCATAATACCATAGCAAATTATCTTTAAAAGCTCGACAGAGCATCGTTAGGCAAATAATGAAAATGACGCAGGATATATGAGAAATACTTTTTCAAATTATCAACGTGATTCACAAAATTCATCCTAGAATCAAGGAGTGTAAACTCCAAATATTGAAATGCATCTATTCTCTCTACTATGATATATTTATCACTACCGATTAGATTATAACAAAGATAGGGAGATGAATAACCAGGCGAACAGTAGCTAGTATACAGTTTATGTCTACGACACTCAGTTGCGTAGAAGTAAAGACTTGCTTCTAGATTGTTTGAAGGAAATATTCTGAAGAAAATTATCTTAGTTTTAGAGCTTATTATTACATTATGTTCATTAATATTGTAAATTAAGCCTAAGGAACTGTTTAGGGCATAAGAGAAATCAACGTCATCAGCAAAAGCAGCCGGTAAGCCCTTGAAACTAAAAGCAAAGAATGAATTGATGTATACCAAAAACAGAATTGGATCTAAAACAGAGCCTTGTGGAACACCCAGTTTAAATAACCTTATTTCGCTCTTTGTACCATCTATCTTTACCTTTTGCTTCCTTTTTTTAAGAAAGGACCTAAACCAGTGGAGCATGAAACTACGAAATCCCGCTTTTTCCGGTTTTCTCAACTAAAAATTGTGATTACCCATGTCGAATGCTGTGGTAATATCAATAAATAAGCCGGCAATACATATTTTGCCATCGAGATGTGATATTGTTTGGGAACAAAACTGTATGTCGATTTGCCTTTTGAAAAACCAAACTGATTTGAATTGGAAGACTTAAAAAAAATAATAAAAATCACTATTGCTCAAAAGTAAAAGAAGTGAGATTAGCCTGTAGTTACCGATTTTCGTAGCAGAATCTTTTTTAGAAAAAGGAATTACATCTAACATTTAAGGCCTTCTGGAAAAACACGCAACGATTAAAAATATTTGAATGAAACATGCAATTTTCTTAAGTAACAATTTGAAATATTATCAGGTTCAATAACTTTCAAGATTTCAAAATAAGTTAAAGGCTGAAAGACAAAGGAAAACTTTCTAGAGCTTCAGCACACCTTTAAATGAAAGAATAAGTACAACAAATCGATTGGATAGGACTCGGTTTTTGACTGACGTTAATATTAGCGAAATAATAATTAAAAGCATCAGCTATAGCGAATTTATCAAACTTCAGAGTTATCAATACGTATGACAGTTTTCTAGGGTCTGTTTTCATCGAATCTTCATTTAGACCAAATTGTAGAGTAAACATTTGTTATGAAGATCTGAACTATAGAAAAAAATGTTTGCTGAAATTCTATGTTTTTCAAGTCCGCGGATTTTGTTTTGTTAGCAAGTTAACTTTTATTCTTTGTTGATTATGTACTAGTTTTCTGCAAAACTCAATAGTTATATTATTGATGAAGGTCGTACCTTTTGTGAGAATACCTATCCCACAAGCAACAGCAAATTAAACAAGTTATATAACGGAATATTTTCCATAATTACAAGGTAATATAATTGGCTAGTTTTTGTGGGATCCCAAAATCAGTTATCACCTGTTATACTTTCAAACGAAAGAAACTTTCATAATATGCCCTTAAGTAGATTCGATATACTTTTAACGAAATGATTTATATGTGAAAGGAAGTACTGCCGTAAAGGTAGAACTGCCATAAAGGAAGTACCGCTGGTAATAACCGATGAGTCAACGTTGCAGCGACTTTTCGTAGAACAGTCAAACCTTAATATTTTCGGCAAAAAAATTATCAGTGTGGTTATTCAGATTTCTGAAAGTTGTGTTAAATTCCACATGGAATTCCCTTTCCTTAAGAGCTAATTAGAAGAAGAACAATCATCGAGAGGATTTAATGAACCCATCTTGACTCTCTTTTTTTTTGCAATTTCAATTCTTGTCGACCTCAGACGAACTATGCTCAAAGATTTTTCAAGCTGTGAAAATATATAAAATATTTACAATGGGAATATTATGGATACTGCTCAGTAACAACGATTTATGTACTTCGTTTACCTTTTTTCTAGTAGTGAAAGAAAGCAGATATACGGCCTATTTGCAATTAACCACGCAATTATTTTGTTGGCGCATTACACTGCAACTAAAATGAATAAGATGATTGACGTTTTTTTTCTCTTTTGGATAATGCCTAGGCTAAAATGTTCATTTACTGCGTTGTGCCTTCTTTTTAATATAATTCGAAGACTCTTTCTGAAAACATAAACACTGCTGTTATATTCCTTTCCCAAGGCCCGTCAAAGCAAAGGGGCCCAATAAGGATATCTTCATCCACTTTCGTTAGCGTTAATGGTTCTATGACATAGAGCAAGGCCGCAGTATGAAGGGCCTTCTGGTAAAGAAGAGTTTAACTGTCAATGAAAACAAACAGGCACACACAACATAAACAACTAGCACAAAATGTCACGATAGTAGGCTTCAAATTTTGTATAGCAAAGAATTATTGATTCCCACTAGACCACTGTATTTGAGAAGCGTCAAGCGTCATAAGTAATCAGATGGGGTACTGCATATTGCGGTACCAATCCTGTGTGCTGTTGGCATTCGGAACACATGGAGTAAAAGCGTCAGTTACGTGTCACAGTACCTCCGTTCCAAGAAAGAGCATAGTTCGAAAAATTTTGTTATTATTGTATTAATAAAGGGACTTTCACTACTTCAGCGCTGCTATCATCTCCAATAACGACACCAGCTCAAAAATCATGCGAATAATTACTCCTGCTTATCGCTGCTTCGGGTCTAAAAGGTAATCGAGTAGTAAAGCCCTCTTTCAAACAACCAATATGACATTATTAAATGCACTGATCAACTACCATAAGTATCGCGGTACGGCGCAGAAGTTTGAACACTGAAACAAGCGAGGATAAATTCTTCCCATAATATTTGGTCCCGTTTGCATAAATGGGGAATGGAGGAGGCGTTTCAACAGCGAATTGTACGGACTATATAGCAATGCCGCATGCATGGACATGGACACCCAGGCATATATTCGGAAAGTCTTCGAGTTCCGCCTAAAGGAACAATGCAGCGGAGAACGATCTTATCTTAAGTGCTTCACACAACTGGAAGGTTTTGTTGAGATCCTGGTCCAGCCGGACTGCAAAAAAGTGCACTGCAAGAAAATGTAAGCTTCATCCCCTTCTAACATACAGGAAAATCTGTTAGTCTAACTCCGTTTCCAGACATAACGTCATATAGGATCTAGTAATTCTGCTGCAGGATGTCTATAAAAAAGCCGAATATTTTATTTTTAGATTTAAACGATGCTATATATATATATATATATATATTTTTTTTTTTGTGTTTTACAAGGTCCAGAAGTAAATCTGAACTCATTATATGCTCTTGGTTAATTCACAATGTAAGTGAGCTCGCAAACTAGAGGATTAGGCTTTCTTTGGGTTTTATTTGCAAAGGTTGCTTGATATTCCGGATTCAGTAGCCCAGACCAATTCCCAGTACTCGCGCTTGTATGTTCAGCAAGTCAATAGACGAATGAACGGAATGGACGTAGACCAGCACTCAAAGAAAAAAAAAATTAAAACAATTGATGTTTTGTCATAGTTTATTGCCAGTCATTCATTAGCCGTAGGGATATCGTGTTAAGCTTAATTAGTTCTGCATTGTAAGTGGATACTGAGTACATGACAAGGCTTACAGCACAAAGCTATGTTAAATTTGTGTTTTTATCATAGTGGTAGATTTATTTTCAACAAAATACGCCATAAATGTTCCGCATTTTAAAATCCCTTTTAATTTGACACATATGCACTCAAAAGGCTCAATAATAGTCATCAAATTCGACAATATATATAGAAGACCCCTTCTTCCCCTACTTCCAGTCATACGTAAGCTGAATATATATTTCCTCTATGATTTTCTTGATTGGCGAGTTTACTATTGTGTTCGTTTGCGGAATTTTCTGTAGATACCACCTAAAACATCTAAAACCTATCACACGAAGAAGTTTTCTAAAATTTGACAAGTGGACTCGAAATATTTTCAACCAATTTATCAAATTAATTCAAAAATGATTTAACTTACTTATAACTAAAATTTCTTTCGCGAATTTCCGCAAATGGCAATACATACATGGTATACTACCCGTATCTGGCACCGTAAAATAAATTGATAAAATTTTTTTTTTTTTATTTTTTTTTTTCGTTAACTGCAATGTCCACATATAATATCCACATATATGGTATTCATCGCAGTACTAAAGCTCCCCAATAAGTGTCCCAATTGAATTAGTTTTCCTAAAAAATTCAATTCAATTGTACAAAACAGAACAATAAAATATGTACGAGTACATCACCTCTACAATTTATTTCGTAAAAAAAAACTTAATTTCCAAATTTTTTTGTTTTACTTTTGTTAAAGTTCATGTTCACGTATGCAATAAAAGTTCTTGGTTTATTTTTTATTAAATAAACTTCATCGCAATATGGTTTTTTTTAAAAAAAATAAATAAAAAAAGAAATCCTTGAGTAGAGATTACATAGTCCTACTGGTGTACTACTACTGACAACCATCCCCGTTGATGTAATAAACTGCACAACTGAGACTGAGCTCTGCTATGACATCTTGATGACGTCGCTGTAGTTCTATGACTGCTACCAATAGACCTTAGTTATCCGTTCGTAATCATGGTATTCGTTAAAAGTTTGGCTCCGATTCAATTCATCATTGAAAAAAAAAATTGTAATAACATACCTTGGTTTCATGGACCCATTGTTGTTTTTTTGTTCACCCTTTACCGCATTCAAACTTTTAGTTGAATTGGTTAAGGTCAAAATCCACGCACAGCATAAACGGGTATGCGAAAACAGTAAACAGGAGTTCAAAAAGCGATTATAATGAAAGGTCGTTCATTCAGAACTCAGGAAAGCCGAAAAATTGGAAACATGTTAAACTTTTATCGCGGCAAAGGATAAGCTTTTCTACAAGTTTGCGGATATGTAGCGCAGCAACTAGAGTCGATATGATGGAGACTATTTTTTTTTTTTAATACACCTGACTGAATAAACTTAACAGATCGGGACAAAAATAGGTGCAGAATGAAAGGACGGTTTTGTTACGACTGACTTGTATAATAAAAATTCGAATGTATTCCATACGTGTGTATGTTAATGAAAAGTGTGTGGGAGAAGATGAATTTTTTTATTTCTATAGAGGATGTATTTGCCTCTGGCTGATAATGGAAAAAAAAATTCCCCTTAGGAAGTTAAAGGTATACATAAAAATATGATTGGACATATGTTTGTAGGTACATAAGTAACAATCGAGTAATATTGTGTAAGAGGAAATGATAACCTGAAAAGTGCGAATATTACTAGCTTTCAATGGAAAACGTGGAATAAACCTATATGACGATGGAAATTATTGACACACTGTACGTATAATGAATTTCGTTTTTATGACTCAATTTTAGAGGAGAGTATTACACAAACAATGGTTTTTCTCTGAGTGGCTGTCGATTATGCATCAGAGGGCTGAATGACAACAGCCGAAGAGAGTAGCCCTAAATTTGTTCAATTTATGGGGTTACTTATTTTTTATAAGATGCACTTCACGTTAGTTGAGATCAACTTTCACTTGTGATCACTACCTAATGCGAGGTTTTTCTCTACTTCGTTGTTTCTCCGGGTTGCAATCGAAGACTTACGGGCTGGAGCGTTACTGTCAAGCCATATTAGGCGCCTTATATTCGCTTTTTTTAATTTGATCAACGTCACTGTATGGAACACAGAGCTCGTTGTTAGATCTCCTTCGTCGAACCCCGTCAACGCAAACAGGACCAAGTATATATATCTTCATCCGCCTTTGCAGACATCAATAATGATAAGATTGCATAAAGGGTCTGTTGAGAAACAGCGATTCACAAGAATAATTCGTCTTTAGATTTCCCGAAAGATTTCATTATCCGATTTTCATCCAAACAACTCTTACAAATTATTAAATTTTATTATCAAAACTCTTATTCTGTGAAAAATGTTTTTCGCATACTTTGACCATTTTACAGTCATTATAATCGACCAAATTGGACGCTATTGGACCGCGATTTGTCCATTCGTCGCCGTTCGCAGCAGTTGGGATTGTCTTACTCAACTATGTAGTAGATTAAACGCAAGGATTTTGGTCTTAAATCTTACAAAATATAACTCATGCAAGAATGAACCTACCAAAAAAAGCACTGTTTGGAGCGGTTTATGATCTGGCAGAATCATTGGCAACGTTATCTTCAATGCCGCCCACTTTCGTTCAATGATTTTGACCTTTTTTTGCCTATAAAGTACGAGCTGAACCTGGTCAACATGTGGTTTAAGCAAAACGGTGCTACATACCACACAGCACGCAAATTGGTGAACCAATTGAGAAATGAGTTCGGTACAGATCTCTCGTTTTGGATCTGTAAATTGAATGGCTAAATGCTACGATTTGACGTTTTACACTTTTTTTTTTAAATGAATACGCCGAAATAATCATCTATACCGGTAAACCAGCGTCAATTGCAGCCTTGTAAGACAAAAAGACACGTGTTATTTGAGAGACACCAGCCAATACGCTCGGAAAAATGATTTAAAATTGGACTCTCTGTATGGATCACTTAAAACGCAGTCGTGGTCAGCATTTGCATTAAATAATCTTAAAAAAGTAAATGGCAAGCATTGATTTATCAATTCAAATAATTTTTTTTTGCAATTTTCCTGTGGTTTTTGACAATTAAAAAATCATTCAACACATTTTGCTACACCTGTTCCAATACTCAAATATGACGCGCAAAAAGTTGCATTACAACGCATCACCTTGCCTTAAACCCGTTCTAAACAGAGCAATTGTTTCTGATCTTTATTCAACAGAAGTATTAGGCGTTCTCCATTGCACACAATCTGATGGGTTTTACAGGGGTACCCAAACTAGATATGGCTCTTTACAGCTCATCTCTATAGATGCTAACATGCAAATTCTTAAACTCAATAAAGTGGTATAGTGTGAATATTAAATCGGAGTCTCGTGTGCGTTATCGAGTAAGATCCAGCATATCAGTTTTGGTTTTTAAATCTCCTCAAAATATAATACTGTTGTTGAGGCGCACAATATATCCGTTGATAAATATCGGCTGCTGGCTGCAGTCTACTAGAAAAGTGGTTTACTTTGATCGTAACCTGATCAATTTATTTGCTGTTATATAGGGTGATTCATCGTGAGGTTTGAGTTATAATGTAAAATAAAACACATAAATTTAAAAGTGAACTTAACATTTTTATTATCGGTTAAAAGAACAATTTATGGCCAGAGCTCTAACCGAGACCATGTGCTTGAATTTCAGGAAGTACACAGTCCGTAAACATGGCGCGATAATGGTTACCATTGACGGTAACATTCTGATTTGCCTAATTGTTGAAGAAATATAGACCAATGATTCTTCCAGCCCATAAACTACATCGTACCTTTGTTTTTAACAGATGTAATGGTAACTCTTGGTACTCTTCGGGTTGCTCATCAGTCCAAATACGGCAATTTTGTTTATTAATCAATTGAAGGTAATGGTTGAGGCAAATCCACGTAAAAGAGTAAGAGAACTTGAAGGAGAACTAGACGTAGAGATTAGAATAGTTTCTATCCACCTGTGAGAAATTGGGAAATCAAAGAAATTAGACAAGTGGGTTCCGCACGAATTGAAAGAGACACAAAAAATCATCATTTTGAAGTTGCGTCTTCGCTCATTTTGCGCAATAACAATGATCCTTTTCTCGATCGGATTATGACGTTCGATGTAAAATGGATGCTGTAAACGTAAACACATGCATCCGGCTTTGGTCAACAAAAAAGAGCCAATCTTTCTCTATAACAACGCCCGACCACACGTCGCACAGCCGACCTTACAGAAGTTAAATGAGATGGTCTACGAAACCTTGTCCCATCCACCATACTCGCCGAACCTTTCTCCAACCGATTACCACTTGTTCAAGCATTTCGACAACTTCTTACCTGAGAAATGCTTCAAGAGCCAAGACGACCCCAAAACTACCTTCAACGAGTTCATTGCATGCAGACCTCCAGAGTTGTATGCTAAAGGAATAAATAAACTTCATTCCTGTTGACAGAAGTGTGTTGATCACAACTGTTGGTATTTTGATTTTTTTTTTTTTTTTTTTACTTAAAATCTATGCTTTTAAAGTTAAAGGTTAAAAACCGATATTATTTTTTGAACAACATTATAAATTTAGTTTTCTGTGATTAACTCAAGGGGTAATGCAAGTGTTCTACCATACAGCAAACCCATTTTAGGAGGTTTTTTTTTTTAAGAACTTAATATTCAAGTAGGTATTACTACAATTAAAATACCTGAGGATGTGTTACGTTCTCAGAAAAATGGGACAGGGAGAGTAAGAAAGATTTTTGGGCACAAAGGTTATTTCGCGCCATAGGTGGCATCCAAAATTTAGTGGAGAGACTCAATTATTAGTGTAATTGGACTTGTTGTATTCAAGGCAACCACTCATCTTACGTATATTTAGTTGTCTAACAAAAAGAATGTCTTTCAAGCGCGGCTGGAGTTGAACCCATCACTAAATTAACATGATGAAATCCAACTATCTAAAAAATTCCCTTAAAACCGCTTTCTATTCAATGGTATGCTGTTTAATAAGTTTTCATAGAAAAACACTTAGTGTCTACGAAGAAAATCTGCAACTGCGATTTTTAACAGTCGTTCCTTTGCTCTCGGGCGAGGTTAAAAGTAAAATTTATCTGTACAATCAACCTGTGTTAGCTGTAAAAATTCCCCGTCCATTAATTGTCCTATTGGATAAAGATCTCACAACCAACCATACCGAAATTGATATAAATATTCTGTTTACAGTAATTAATTAACACAAATGTATCTCGGATCCTGGTGTTTTTTTTTTTAACAAACTGAACATCTTTCTGCCCTAAGGTAACTTACCAAAGGATTTTGTCGCGTTTATTTCCAGTAAAACAATTGACAGAATTGGGACAATTTTAATTATTACTTTGTCTCTGGTATTTCTGTTCCCCTGTCCATGTTCTGTTTTAATGGAAAAATATATCACCATGTTGAAACTTTGTTCATTTTTACCCTTATGTCTCTTCTTTTACTCTATTAATTAACAATACCATTGTTATCCGGTTTTGTCATGTTTTTATATATTTTACATTTTTTAATCTATTTTTTTTTTCATTTTTGTCACGACAATTAGAATGTCTGTCACTATACATACTGTTGTATTACTGAGGCGTAGTTTAATTTTAATAATTTTTTTTTTCATTCCAGGTGTGCTTATCAAGATAGTAAAAAGGATTCAGCTGCTGGAAAATTCTATTGATACTTCAAAAGACTTATACAATTCTACAACAAAATTTTGATAATATTATTCTTGTAGAACGGCAACCGCCTGTTTAATGCTGGTTCAGGCAGAATTTGTTACAAGTGACTGAGTCATATGGGAGCCACCACAATTGTGTAGTGTAAAAGTGGACAGATATTAAAACCAGAATAAAGGACGTATGTCTGGGAAAAATGGAACGAAAATTCGATTGAAAAATGCAGTGTTTTAGTTGAAAGGATTAAGGAAACATAACTGAATGTTATCAATATGAAAATATATTGCGTCGCAATTTGCTTGTCAGGTAAGTGTAATAATTGCTGAATTCATTTTAGTTAATTTTATTGCTTGTGTGTATTTAAATGCATATTGTTCATGCCGGCAGCATACGAGTACTCTCCTTTTTTTTTCTTACAAACGTTGGAAGCTTACTTCAGTTCGGGAAGTTTCTCTAAGATGATTTAATATAAGAAATTGATTTCGACAAGGCAATGGTCTTGCATGTCAATTTTTCAACATCATTGAATTGTGCGTAATTGAAACAAAACTGACAAAGATGGGTCTCTCCATCTCGAAGAGATGCAAATAGCGCAAGCGCTAAGTGGAAAGAGTTATTAGTTGAGGTCCAAGTCAAATTCAGGCTTAAGCGCTTTCTAAAGAAGAAAGAAAAACACATTTAAGTAATTCATAAATCTCTATGTATACAAATGATAAAGCAAAATAATTATATCGATTGGTGATTTTAGCTCAGCTTAAATTGTTCACCGATTTCCGGGTTATATTACACTAACTGAACAACCACAGCGGCAAATAACAAATCGTCGACGAGGCACATTTCCATTCATGTAAAATAGATACGTAAGCTTAATTATCGCTTCTGTGGGACTGATAATATAGGTGACATGCACGAAGAGCAATTAATTTTCTGAGGTCACGTACTTCAAAGGAACGATACAAATTTCATCGACAAAGTTACAGCCTAAGGAAATCGAGTAAGAGCTTTAGCACCACCTTGTAAAAGATTCAATTGAGTTATTTTATAATTTGTTATTCCATGGCTCATAAATCTAAGATACAGGATAAAGCATTTTGATCGGGTCTTACCCAATCTAGTGACAATACTGCTGAAAAAAAATTTAAATCGAAAGATTTTCCAATATTAGGCGGGACCACATACGCAATGAGCTTAGTTACGATTTTTAGAAAAGAAAATTATTACAAAATTATGTAACTAAATTGAATTACGGGCACCTAGTAAGCGTCCCACATTCTGCGAGTAAATCTTAGAACTCATTTTTTAGGTTGTTGAAAACTTTTCAACCCCATAATTCATGGAAAATGCGGATTGTATAGATCATTTCCGAGTTACCAGTAGAACTGCAAACCGTTTGACTGAAGAAAGTCTTAAGTGTGATTGCAGAAGATTTTAAGAATTTTAAGGATGAATAATGAACCGCAAACCTAAGCTCATTACAGAGATTGATGTAACTATCTAAGATAAGATTCACATGAAGTTGCGCAATATCTAGTTTTTGATTACGTTGGACATATGAAAAAATAAGCCAAACAGATTTTGTGCTTGCCTTTATTTTGTCGATATGCAGCTAATGTTGAAAAGGACTCCTAGTCCGGAAGCGTATGTGCGAATTGAATAATTCGAACTGATTATTCGACACAATCGGACACCGGCGTAACATCTCCTGTCTTACCTTGTTGTATCATTTATTTCACCACCAGTGCTCTACCGAAATCGCCTGCAGTATTCCGCCCCATCAAACTTTTAACCGTAACACCAACGTAGTGAAATAGCCTGTCGAACTCCTTATTTCCTAGTCACTATAACTTGCAAGCAAATAAAACCAACGTCGGTATCTCTCGTTCCTGTCTCCCCAAATTTTCTTCGCCCACGCTATGTGCAAACATCTTAAGAGTACATATGGTAAAATCCCTTATGTGTGCGTTAATTAAAAAAAAAAAAAACTAAAATTCAAAGGAGAACAACAACAACAACAGTAAGCGCTGGTAGATTATGACATGTCCAAAACGTCCTATACCAAGCTTAGACATATGGTAAACAAGCCGAAAGGCCCAACAAGTTTATGGAGATGCTCCTCTAAGTGAAACAACGTGCTGTGATTACTGTGTAATGGCAGGTGATCGACAACCATCCATATCTAGCTGAAGTGGCTACGAATCTTAGGATGGGACAATTTTTATCAAAATTGTGCATCTCCTTCAGTAAACTCTTCTTCACTATCTTAAACTTTTAGTACGTTATGATCTGCCCTGGGTGCATGGAGTGCATGATAGCGACCTTACATAGAGCAATAGTATACATGTAGGATAGCCTTGATATGCTTAGCTGCTCCTGTACAGTCTACGTCTCGCCGAACCTTTTAGGCAAGCTCCTTTAATTTGATTTAGTTTGAGTTTTTGAACGCTTCTGAGTGGAATTTGTGAGCAGACTCTTGGTGTTTAGTATCTCCTTTGGGCTTAGCTGCACATGTGTCCTTAAGTGCCTATGTATTTGGTCTATCTTTTTTTTGCGCTCCTACCATAGGAGAGCTAACTAATCGTACGGACCTGCTATATTTGCTGACGATGAGCCCACTTTATTATTCTTTTTCTTTTTCCCTCTGTACGAGAACGCATATCTGGCTCTTTACAGCCGTTTCGCATTCTCGGGTCCAGTTCGATCCCTAATGAGGGCAGCGATTTGAAACTTTTGGGCCTTAGTGAATTATTCGTATTTCTGCTGAGGCTTGCTTGCCTGGGTCTTTGATACAATCTGGATGCCTTGTAAATTTCGCTCCTGAGAATCGTCTCTTCTGTATCAATTTCAAAAATCAGTTGGGATATACATACAAAAGTTATAAGAGTAAAATACCTCAAATAGCTTAACTGGATGGAATAATTCTGATATTCTAAAACCCTTTCATTCATGTTCATTATAATTGTTGTCTCTTTCCTTCTCAGGGGATTCTATAGACATAAAATTTTTGAATAGCGCTTTGACGCAAAAACTTACGCACTATGTGTGCTGCCGACGTGTTAATTTAATCATTTTACCTCTCATTCCTATTTGCATGTTCTTTTATTTTATGGCTTTAAGTAACTTTTTTTTTCTTATTGTTTTTCAGTTGCTCTTCTTTTCACCGCCCTCTTCCCACCGACCATGGGTGACGATTGGTCAGCAAGTTGTGCTTCAAATTGCACATGCAAGTGGACAAATGGCAAAAAATCGGCCATCTGCAGTTCCCTTCAGTTGACCACAATACCCACCACACTCAGCACAGAGCTTCAGGTTCTCGTACTTAACGATAACCACATCCCCAATCTAAATCGAGAGGAATTCACAAACCTAGGACTACTGAATCTGCAACGAATATACCTCAAGAAGTCCGATGTACAGTATATTCACAAGGAAACATTCAAGAATCTCAAAATCCTTGTAGAAATCGATTTGAGTGACAATAAAATCGAAATGATCGACAAGGACACGTTCATGGGTAATGATCGCTTAAGAATACTATATCTACATGGGAATCCGTTAAAGAAGCTAGTTGCTTATCAATTTCCAATTCTACCACACTTGCGGACGTTAGATTTACACAATTGTCTGATAAGTTACATCGATCCAATGGCTTTGGCCAATCTTAATTTGCTAGAATTTCTCTACTTAAAGAACAATTTGCTTGAAAGTTTGTCAGAGTACGTATTTCAGCATATGACAAACCTAAAGACTTTAGTGCTCGACGAGAACCCTTGGCAGTGTAATTGTAAATTGAGAAAGTTCAGAACATGGTATGTCCAAAATAAGCTTAACAGCATTAGTCTAACTTGTAAGGGTCCCTACCAGCACAAAGATAAGCATTGGGAAGCAGTGGACGAAGATCAATTCGGATGTCCACCTAGGGTGGAAATTTTCAGCAATGAAGACGTCCAAAATATCGATATTGGCAGCAACACAACATTTAGTTGTCTGGTTTATGGTGACCCTATGCCAGAAGTAACGTGGGAATTGAATGGAAAAATCCTAGATAACGACAATGTCATCTTTGACCAAGACAATATAGCCAGTGATAAACTCTGGAGTAATCTCACTGTCTTTAATATGACCAGTCTAGATGCGGGGACCTACTCCTGTGCAGCTCAGAATGTAGTTGGTTCTTCTAGCCAAAATATAAGTATTTATCTGACTGAAATTGTACAGCATGTATTGGTTAAGACGCCCGAGACTTTTTGGTATTTTGGACTCATAATGGGCACTTTTGGGACCGTCTTCCTTCTGATCCTCATATCATTCGTCGTTTGTCTTTGTAAGAGAACTCAACGGCAAAGGAGACACCCCAGCAAAAACATCAAAGGCAGCGTCAGCTTCAACGATCAGGAGAAGAAACTGCTGGATCTCAGTATTACGACAACAACCAACGACCGCGGCGATAGCTGTGCAGGAATCGATAACAATGGTCCAGTTATAAACAAAACTGAATCTGTAATGGGTTTTGAACCAATTGAAATTACGGTAGAAAATCACCATAGAGGACATGGCCCACATCACCAACAGGTGGGAATCCCCATGCAAGGAGGTCCATCTTCGCATATGCCAAATCGGCAACAGCTAATCACTGCCGAAGGACAATGCGGAGTTGTAGGCATTCCAAGCACCAATCCGAATCAAATACCCGAAGAATTTCCACTTAATGTCGGAGTCTTTCCACCGCCACCAGAATTTTGTTCAAACGTAGTCCCTAACCCGGCATACGGTAATATCTTCATATCTGTTTCAGTTACCCAAGATATGCTTGACAGCTCAGACATAAACATTTATCCTGATCTCTTGAATATACCAAAACGAGTGGTGGATGGCAGCACAGCAAGCAGCAGTACTGTTAGCAGTTCAGCTCAGCAACAACTCCTGCCAGGCAATGTTTCGTCATTTGCCACATTGCCAAGGAATAATCAGCGTCGTGGTATTCTCAAAAAGGACCCTACAGTCCAAACGAATTTATATCCACACGATGAAATCGTAAGTTACCATAATTTGGACACGACTTACAGCCAAGTATATAGTCAGGAGGAGCATTTACAGCAACAGCTACAACAACAACATCAACAGCAACAACATCAACAGCAACTACATGCATTGCATCATCAGCAACAGCAACAACAACAACAGTTACAACATTCATCTGCGGGTGGTAGGTGTAGCAGTAGCAGTAATAGCAGCAGTGGCACAGCAACTGGAAGTAGCTGTTCAAGTAATTGTGGCCTAAAGGCACCCACCTGTGTTAATTGCATGAAAGTGCCGCCACCGCCAATGGCATATGCCAAAGACGCAGATGGAACGTCACTTACCTGCATTGGTGGTACGATGCGGCCATTAGGGCCAAAGAGTTCTGCCTTTGGCGGTGCTTGTTTGAAATACGACAATATGGGTAGACGGATAACGGCTAGTGGGAATTCCACGCTATCACTGCCCGACGAGGAACGACTCGAAAATGAGACTTTATTTAATGAGGGAACACCTTTAACAACGTTTGCTAGCCAACGTGAATCCCAGCAACAACAACAGCAGCAACAAAGGGATGCCCAGCAGCAGCATGGTTCATCTAATGGTGGAGTTGGAGTTGGAGTTGGAGGAGTAGGAACCGGAGCATCATCATCATCATCATCGAAACAATCGCAAACATGCGGTCAAACTGAATTGCAGGGTGGAAGTGATTTTGTATCACTGTAGTACTAATGTAGAAATTATCCATAATAAACGTAGTATAATGTAGACAAAGAAGAAGAAATTGTAAAAAAAATACACGAAAATAATAAGAATTTTAGTCTCACATATAAATATGTGTAAAGGAATCATAATTTAGCTTTAAACTTTTTTATATTTTACTCGTATTTTTCAACTATTAAACCCCAACTCGCTGTACACGATTGTGTTCATATATCTTCTTTCTAAATTATGTGTTTGGCTGGAGAAAACAAGAACCAACGTATGGAGGAGTTCGTTGGAGAAGAAAAGAGAATAACAAGGGTAAGAAGAACATATAGGTTAATTCGGATGCTGTAGCATCCGATCGTATAGTTTTGACTCGATTTAAATTCTTCCTTTTTTAATAATCTTTAAATTTATCTGTCCTCTGTTTTGTTCTCTTTGGTTACCGGACACCATGCGTGACTAATTATAAAGGATCCACTACAACACTTTTTTGTATAGATGTTTTATGTGCCCACAAGAGTGCAGCTTTCCTATGATAGTGAAAGTTCAGCATAGCACCCATACCAAATATCATAATTTTGACTGAGAACTATTGGACAACATCCAGCGCTCCTTTAGTGATTATCGTAACAATTCTTTGTTTCTGATTTCTATTTGGTATTGTCCATTGTACCACATTGTATCATTGCTATTGAGTTTTTTGTTCAGAGTTTCTCCCAAGTTAAAAGCCGGTTTATTTTTACACCAGTTCCGGTGTAATCCGGTCATCGCATGGTTGCCTCTAATGAGGACTTACGCGAGGTTGTCTTCCAGTACGGACCACAAAAGGGGGGACGGTATTCCACCCTGTGGATAACCCTTTTGTTGTATTAATATTTCTCATGACATAAATTTGACTTTATTTTTCTTAGGTGCAGCATGTTGCTAATCCACTTTAAAGTCTGTGGATAGCATGTTCCATCGATCTAGATTTCGCGTCGTCAAAAGCACCCTTAATATATATATGGATGTGCAGGGGCTTATGTTTTAAGAGTCTAATGAGATTAATAGTTCTTAACTTGAAAGGCGAAAGACTATTGGGCCCATAAGATTTCAAAGATTTAATGGGTTTTTTCTCTTAGGCACTTCAAATTCCTTAGCTGCTCTCCAAGTCAAAGGAATATATTTTAATGCGAGACTGCAGCTTAAAACTCAGCCTAATGTCGAGGTGAGTCTGCTGGAATATATAGACAGAAGTGCTGCGAAGATACCGTCCGGTTCTAGTGATTTGTAGGTTCTAGTGAGTTTCTTGCTCTTCCTATCTTTTCAAATGTTATTACCTTGATTACTATGGGTTCAAAATGTCTCCGATGATTTTGCAATGTCAATTGTCATGTGCTCTTAGGTCCAATACTTTAGCCCTGCAAACAGGAAAGTGGTTGTACAGAAGGGGCTTTCTACCAGAAGACACATCGAATCGAAAGTGATCTAGTGATCTCACCGTTACTGGGAGCCAAGTTGCGAACACAAGCAACAGCTTTTTAATCCTCTATTTTATCGCGACTTGGTTGCCATAGGTCCTCACCAATATTGATGCTATGCCAACTTGTTTGTTTTTTTTATTAACAGAAAGTCACAGTACATTTTCTAGAAATATTATCTATTCCCGAGGAAATAAAATAGTTTCCATTGCAATCCAAAGTTTATGAGAAAGTTTCTGTTGATTGTTGCCATTCCTTGTGAAAGATATTTTCTTGGCTGTTGAAGCACAAGTGTGTTCTTTGGTCTGTTGACGTTGTACCTGAGAATTACTTTAATACGATGCAGTCTAGTTATTAAAGCAGTTCACTGTTTGACAGTAGCATCGGTGTATCTGATGTCTAACCCGCGTTCATTTCAGACTTTTAAAAGACAATTTTTTAAAAAAGAGCTAATCGCCAGATGACTAGTTTGGTCATCAGTTGACACTCCATTACTCATATTTATGTTGTATTTTTATTTTACCAATTTAGTTCCAACGAAAACTGAGTTAATTTAAATAGAAATCGTTTGAATTCGCAATGTTGTCATTGCAATATATTGATGTGTGCCATCTGCGGAAATTAGAACACAATTGGCAGTTCTTCCAAAAGGTTGCCCAAAAAATAATAAGCGGAAACAATGCTGATATAAAAAATTTTTTTCAATTAAATGTTTTATTGAAAATAATGATCAGTTTAAGTTCATTTGGCATACTTACCAAAGAAAATTTAATTTCAATTTTTATTCACGATATCTTACTACTAATTTAGATCTATATTTAATTTTGTTCTTAAATATTATATTTTCCTCGTTTAAAATTTCAAACTTATATTTAAAAAAAACAAAAAATAAATTGTAAATTTTCCAAACTCTGGTGATGAAAAAAAAAAAAAACAAAATCGATCAAAAATATATAGACAAATTCGATTTAAAATAAAATTAAAAAATTATCATTAATGTAATTACGTAACGTAGATAGTAATAAAAAAAAAACAAATATATATATATATATATATATATATTTAAATGAAAAAAAAAAACAACAAAGAAGCCAAGAAGGATAAAAAAGAGGGATTTATAAAGTGAATAAATACAGATACGTCGAAGGCCAAAACATTTTAGAAATTTCCTATTTTTTATTTTTTTAATTTATTTTTTAATTAAAGAGTTATTAGTACCTGTTGAATAGGCTTATTATATTTAGAAAATGGAGTTAAATTTAAAAACCAAAAAATGTCCAATTTTCATTAGAATAACACATCTAAATCAAAACAAAAAATTAACATTTATTGATTAGAAAACAAACATGTATTCAAAATTACATTCAGTTTATTTCCAGTATATACACATATACAGATATGTTACATGTAATGTAGAGAGGTATGTAATCGAAATAAAACAAAAGCATTGTTTCTTTTTGCCTTCGAAATAAGCATGCAATATTTAAGAAATTTATAACAATTCTCTCTGTCCTTCTTTTATAAGGAATATGGTGTTATTGTTTTTTTGTTTTTAGAGAGTGATGATATTTAAGTTACTGAACAATTGTTTTTATGATATAATCAAATATCAATAAAAATGTGATCTAAAAATGTTCTTTATCGGAATTCTGAAGCAGCGATTCTTATTCTAATTTCGCATTGGTTACAAATTAACTTTCATAAATTTTGGTTTTACTCTATGATATGAGTTTAAAAAACTAAGATTTCTTTTATAAAAGAAAACGATTCTTCTGTTTATTCTCAATAAGTTTTTTATGGGATTAAAATATTGTAAATTCAATAAAGATTTTTTTCTAGAAAATTGCGCTCTTTATGCGTTTACTATTTCTCACTTAACTTAATATACATCTTCATTACAAAACATCACTTCAAAAGACAAGAAAACAATAACAAATATTTTACATCAATAGAATTCAAAAGGAAACCAAATCAACTTGTATATAAAAAAAGAGAACAAAGATTTAGAATATATAATTTTTAATAAGAATAAAGTCGAAATAATTGTATACATACAACCTTAATTCAACTATGTAAGAAAAAAACAACAAAAAACAGAGAAATAAACCTTAAAATTGTATCTATAGAAAAATCAGAAAGAAAAAAATTAAATATAAAAAGATAAATAAACAAAAACTTAATAATTTTTTTCACAACAAATGTTTTCTCCATATTTAGAACCTTTAGTGAGCCTTTCTAAATATTTATAAAAATCAAATCTATAAAAACTTGACTTTCATATTGTATATTATAAAATAAAAAAAAAAGTTATAAAGAAACGGATCAGAAATCATTTAGAAAATTAATAAATAAATTAATTCACTTTTAGAATATAATTGTACATTGAGAGAATATATAAAATAAAAATAGAAAAAAAAAATAAAAACCAAAAAAAAAAAAACATTTTGTACTATAGTTTAAAATGAGAAATGAAATGCCGATGGAAAAAAGAAAAATAAAAGAAAATAGTTAATAAACATAAAAATGATTTTTTATTTAAATTTTTTTCGAGCTTAGTACTTGGAATTTAGGAAAATGAAATGCAAGAACTCTTTTCAGTTAAGGTTGGTTACTCATGTTCAAACCAATATCGCTACCAGCGATATTGACGGAAATACACATCTAGAAGGGTTGTATCGCAAAAAACTATTAACTAGCGAAGGAAAAGCAGATCCTTCGCAAAAAGAAAAGTCCCCGACAGTGGAACTGAAAGCCTGAACTTAAACAGGTGAAAGAAACTTAGTCACCGAAGTGCAAGGAATAGTATTGTAGATATAATTAAGTAGCACTTTCAGTAGCTATGATACTTATTGGCATCAAATAGATAGATTGATAGGTCAAAGGGAGAACCCGCTTTCATTAGTAAACATATATACAGTGTAGAGGAGGCGGCATGGTTCGACAGTCTATCAGCGAAGCTTTTTACAAGGTGTGATTCATCGTGAGATTTGATTTCCAATAGCCTTTTTTGACAGATCACGTTTGATTTCTTTCAAACTGCTTTGTCATTTTTGTTCAGTATCTACATGAAAAGACTCACACCACAACAGCGTCTTCAAATTGTTCAGCTGTATTACGAAAATCAGCGTTCTGTGAGAAATGTTTTTTGTTCGATTAGATAAACTTACGGTGCGTATAATCCACCTACTGAAACCACTATTGGCAATACCATTCGTAAATTTGAGTCCCAGTTTACATTAGTGGATGATACTTAACCGGTTAGACAACATCCAGAACGTAGTGAAGAGACTATAGCAGCTGTATCTGAGAGTGTACGCGGAGACCGAAGAACGAATCGATTCGTCGTCGTTCTCAGCAGCTTGGCTTGGCGTATTCGACAACTCTGCGTTTTTTACGAGAGGATCTAGGCCTTAAATCGTATAAAATTCAACTTGTGCAAGAATTAAACCCAGGCTACTTGAATTTTCAGTTTCTGGAAATACTCAAAGAATGTTACCGTCAATGGTAACCATTATCGCTCCATGTTAACGGACTACCAGTTCTACATACATAAAGTATGAGCCAAAAGATGGTGTAAATGTTGAATGTCAATTACAGTCATTTACTGAATTTTATGTGGTTGACCTTTTTGAAAGATGTTTGATGACGTCCGCTTAACGGCCTTTTGTTATTCAATCCAACTATGAAAATGGGCAATCAGTAAAAGTAACATTTCGTAAGATTCGTGAATTTTTCGGAATGGTGAAGCTTTTCAAAGAAGCTGGTTCGGTATCGGGTCAGCCGATGCATCACCACTGTAAGCGAAAGGGTTCACAATCAGCCAGGCACCTCAATTCATCCCCAGAGTCAATAATGGGGCTTCACTTATGGCACTTTACGGCGAATATTACAAGTTGATCGTCATTGCAGGCCTATAAAATGGATAGATGGTGCTACCGCCTACACAAGCGCTGTACGAAATTTGTAGTAAAGAAATTTGAATTTCAGATAGAGGAGAATTGATTGGCCTCCAAGATCGTGCGATTTGACACCTTTAGACTTCTTCTTGCAGGGTTATTTTAAGAGCAAGGTGTATGCTAATAACCCACTCGATTTTCAAAAAGTTTTGTAATTTTGAGCTTCGGATGGTCGCTTAAACAATGTTGTGTTCCATTCATAATTGTCATATACCGGACCTTATTAATCAGTAAAATTCTACATTTTCAGTACTTGATGATGGCAGAAAAGAACCTTTCGAGTGATATTCTATCGGCATGTTCTTGAGATGTCTTATATTATAGAATTTTTATTATCTTTTCTCGGAACGTTTAGACATTTGTCATACTAGTAGAGTATCCTGCGTCGATTGATTTACGATCAACTTGTTAGACGGATGATTGATCGGAAGTCGTTTATGTCTTTTTTATGAACACTGAGAGAAGTGAAACATATAATTGCCTAGATACGATAATGCTGCAAAATCTATAAGCCTGAATCTGTTTTCGAACTGATACGATATTGAACCTAAAGAGTTTTGGCTTGTTTCTCATATTGCTTCTTTACATTTTTAAATTGGTAGCATTTGCTTTGTCTATTTTGCTTTCCATATCTAATTCGGGACTACTATTAGAAACTACAAGGTGATGGATTTTCTCTATACCGTTGCTTGCGCATCGATCCCCTAGTAACCAGAAGGTTGAGATAACATAAGTCTATAATAATTTCGCTGTCATTTCGGATACCAAGGCCGTGCAGTCACGATCGACAAAATTTTCGCATTAAGGTATTCACCATAACATTTGAAGTGGTTAAGAAGTTCACTTACCTCGGAGTATAAATCAACTTCAGGAAAAATACCCCAGTGGAAATTCGAAAAAAGACATACTCAAGAAACCGCTGCTACTTCCGTTTGATGAAACAAATGCGATCAATACTTTTAATTCGAAGACAAAGGACATGCATACTCGTATATTGTTGAGAGTGCTGGACGAAAAGCGGAAAAAAAAGAGCAGATATTAAAGAATAACGAGAGATACAATTTTCGTCGTATATTTGGTACCGAATGCGAGGGAGCAAATGAAGGAGATTCTCCAACGGCAAATCTTATGTGCTTTATCGTTAGGAGGATCTAGATTAAAGGCCAAATGACGTTGACTTGTGCTTATCCACAGCGTGCAAGTAAACAATAATGCTCCCTTAAGGGTGATCTTCGAATCACGACCGCAATCACACAGAACTTCCGTTTTAAGAATTAGGCTTCCTCAAATTGTAAAGGGCTTGGCTTAGACAACCGAAAACACCGTGATCGAAGAATGCTGAAAACTGTCTTATTTCACTTGCTCTTAAGAAATCGTAAGTAAATGTTAAGTTCTCGCTGTTTGTCAATAGATGGTTCCAGCAGTAAGTGCTGGTCGATTTTGATATATCCAAGACGTCATGAACCAAGCTCAGACATATGGTAAACAAATCATTATGTCTGATTTTTTCCCAAATAATCGTCATTTGCGGGAAGTGTTGATTTTTCTTTCATTCGAATAAAACAGCGGACGTAGCACATCGAGAACTCCAAGAACTACTCCAGCGGCATAGAACGAAGGGGTTTCTTCATCACACCATGACAGTATAAAAAATGGATTCACTACTGCAATTCAAAAAGAAGAAAGGCATGGGTTTTGCTCGGTCAGGCTTCCACGCAGTCAGCTCGGCCGAATATTCACGATGCGAAAGTTATGGTGTGTATTTGGTGGGAGCAGGTCGATATTATTTATTATAAACTGTTGAAACCCCAAAAAAAACCATCATCGAGCACTGCACGGCCACAATACGAGCAGAGGCACGAAAAAGTAATTCTACAGCATGACAACGCTCAGCCTCAAGTTGCCAATGTGAAGTCCTACCATACCCGCTATATTCCCCAGATATTGCGCCGTCCGATTGTTACTTGTTCCATTCGATACCACATGGTGTAGCTGATCAACAGTTGCACTCATATGAAGATATAAAAAAATAGCTTGATTCGTGGATAGCCTCAAAAGATAAACACTTCTACCGTAACGGAATTCGAGCTTGGCCAGAAAGATGGGGAAAAGTTGTAGCTAGCGATGGGCAATACTTTAAATGTTGCGCACCTGATAAGTTCCTATCCGAAGCTGATGTCAGCGCGCTTTTAATGTATGTAGGTCTAGTGAGATATCATTGAATCTCCTATTCCTTAGTAATACTTAGAAGACCTGTTTGACATGAGAATCAATATATGTTTAACGCACTGATAAACCTCTTAATTCTTTGTGATTAATTGATTTCTAGGTCAACTCCGGACACTTTAATTATTGCAAAAACTTAGATTTTAAAGTAAGCGCAGCTGCATCGCCCTGTAAACATATATATGTCCTTTATTCGGGGTACGTGGAGCCAGAGAATAAATCGGCTCTGGTTATTAAGTTCGTCGAAGGAGATAATACGCCAAAGGATACACCAAAGGATGTTAATGATAACGAAGAATTTGCGAAGCTTTAAAAAAAATATAGCTTTGATTGTTCTTTGTCTTGGTCTTAAGATTATAAGTCGTCAGATTTCATCAATCAAAAAAGTATAAAAATATGGGAACCACACTTCCTAACAATCGCAAATTTGCTATAAGACCCTATTTCCACTGTATCATTCCCTGTACCGAAAAGTAGATCTTGTACACTAATAAAGAGTGATCAATGGAATTGTTGGACGCGAGTGAGGCCACAATTTACGTAACCATGGGTTACGGAATTAAAAGCTTCTAGCCCACATAAGAAGAAAAATAATGTAAAATTATGAGAGTGACGAGTATTATTTTAATTGTTAACTCTAACCATAAAGAGAAGAACTGCTTATATATGGTGATACACAGACACTCACTGTAAATCAAAAAGTTTCTATCCTTCTCGAATCTGTCTCCAGTGTCCGCATACTTACTTAACGGGCTCTCGACCCGTGAAGAAACTCTGAATGCAACACCGGAATCTTCCTCAGCAATTCCGGGCACGCTGCTTCTAGTTATTCAGACCAAGCGCTCCTGCATCCACGATGGGCTGGTCTTTAAAACGGAAAATGCCTTTCCTTGTCGTATAGAAAAGCGATTTGAAACCCTCTTAGCTGAAGCGTTCGCTCAAAGTGGCCAAGCCAATGCAAACGATGAGTTCGTTTGTATCTTTGGTTGTTGTATCTTCTTCTCCATTCTCCCTTTTCGCACACAGAATCAAAAATCCGTCCAAGAATTTTTCTTTCGAAGGATCCCAGTATCATATCTCCCTTACTTTGCGCTGCAGTGTTTTGTTATGCGCATCTTCTGTCACCTTTTTCTGGTATACGCATTCATCATCATACCACTCTTTCACTAGGGTGTTTCCGAGTTTGCCCCTCAGAATGTGTGCACGTGGAGGATGTTGGCTTTGGTTAGCGGTTCAACCGTCTGAAGAGCGGTATGTTGCTGTGTGGAAAGTAAGTGCTATCTTCGTGTATCACCGTATTACGAGCTGCTGCAAAATCGATTAGTCGATAGCCGTTGACTGTTTTGTTTCGTAAATTCTGTGCTTCCCAACAAACCCGCCAATGACGTTTTCCTTTTCGACTTTAGCATTGAAGCCCCAGAACAAAATTTTGACTTCATACTCCCGACAAGCTCCGTAGGATCCATCCAGGAGGTCATAAAACTTCTCTTTGATAAGGTCTCCAGCCTAGTTGGTAGGTACGTGTGGACATACCAGGCTTATGTTTTGGAAGGTGCCTTTGATGCGGATCACAGCCATGCGATCACTCATTGGTTTGAAGTCTATGACTTTTACCGTCCGCTGCCGTCTGGAACAAGAGGACACTTCCTAAGTGAGAAGGCACTTCTTCCCCTCCCCCCTCCCCACCACCCTCTCCCAGCCGATATCGAGCCAAGGAGCCAATCTCCATTCGAGGTACTAGGCATCCACCTTGTGTACTTGTGAACGCTTGTGTATTAATGGCATATCATCAATACCCTTTAACCAACGATGTATTCGCATATTTTAATAAAATTTCATTGTCAAATAAATTAGCTTTCTATGATATGTGCAACATCATCCATTAAATATTTGCAAAGGTTAAGAAAAAAACAAAGAAACAAAAAAACAAAAAACAAATAGTACAAACCTTCTATGGTATTAAACAATTAACTGTCCGTGAAAAATCAAAAATTAATTATCCTGACATTCTCCAGTATGCGATACAAATAAGAAGAACATAAAGTCACTCTGACACATACTTAACATAGATATCTAGATGCATGCACACATCCACAGATGATTTTCTTAAAAACGCATTTATGAATGAGAACAAATATTTGTGTCCCAACTACGTGTTATGTAGAAATTATTCATCGACAACAAAATTAGTATTTATCAGTGTTCCCATTAAATGGGTAGCGAAAGAACCCTGGGGACTATACGCGACTTTTGTGCCAGTAGTCAGATGACTTCATAAAATGTTAGAGAGAGAGAGAGAGAGAGAGAGAGCAGTGAAGAAAAAAATTTCGTAATAAAAATATCATCATCTAGACATGCAACCATAAACACAACATTTACCATGTACACGTGCTTCACGGTCAGATAGCCAAGTCATTTTTCGGTATTGTGGTGTAACACCAAATGCCCTTACAAATCCAAGGTATTCTCAGTCGCATGCTACACATTGATATGGATAGGGATTTTCGGTATCTTGAAGATATTTCTTGAAGGAAGTGAAAATGAATTTTGTTCTTTCGTTTCGCTTTTTGCGCTCTGTCCAACTTGAACGTCTTGGGCTTTTATTAGTTCTCTTAGCAGTCAGGGACAGAGTGAATAGTCAAGCAAACTTGTACAACAATGGCCCGAAAGTGGAAAGGAAGTTGACCCTTACTTAGATTGAGGAAGAAACTGCCACTTAAGATGGGCAATAATATTGTGAAAGGACTGGACAAGTGGACATCATTTCGTCGTGGTGACGTGCAAGTGGTTTCCTCTGAACTAAGTACTGAGTTATTTGTGGAGAGTTGGAATTATTGAGTTGTTCACAACAATGCCAGTTAAGCTAGACCAAGTAAGATATTATCTACTGTAAATGTGATTTGGAATTAATTGTTTTTGTTGGAAGCTTGTTTATATACTCGTAAGTACAATGACAGGAGAAGCGTTTGAGAATGAAAGTGTGGTGTGCTAGTTTGTTTGCAAAACTAAACAGGGAAGGTGAAGATTTAAGAACCTGTAAGGTAGTTTTCTAAACTAATATCCCAAGAATAGACCAATTATAAAAATTAACACAGATGTCACAGATTAAAACGCCTCAGGAATACGTCATTTAAATGTTGCAAACAACTGATTGAACAATGTAAAATATTATTAGATTTTTAAGCCAAAAGTTGTTACTATATTTACTGGACTCATTAGACTTTCCCACAAATACGGCATTCATTTTGCAGAGACGTCAGATTGTATAACCTTTGGTTATGATAAGCCATCGGCTGAGTTCTCCAGTCTCATTCAAATTCTATTCGCTGTGTAGTGTTATTTTATTATTTCCACATATTCTACTTTTTAATGAAGAAATCTAGTCAATCGTGACCTACCAAAACCATGTCATCCCATCGAGAATGCATTAACCACGTCTCTTTTAAAAAACTGAACGTTATTTTACGTCCTATTTTATTAATATTGGAATTAAGTTTAACTTGGCTTGAAGGATTTTATCCATTACCTCATAACGGGACACAAAGATTTCTCCGAGGTGTACAGTCATATTCATAAACTTATAAATAGATTAGTTAGTCCACCACGATGTTCGTTTGTGAAAATTAATTTCATGAAACATAATGATTTCCAGGATAGTATTAATTTCCCACCGCCTTAACATCACATCACTTCTAAGGCATTGTAAGTTTGTCTCGTGTAAGATCATGCCTCGAAATTGTGCAATATTTAGTGCCAAGGGAGTACCTTTATAAGATCAGCTCTTCATTGTAAGGCCACTAGTTAATGTTTTTCCTTCTATTTTCCACCAACAGGACTAGAACTAATTTGTATTCTTATAGTAAGTTATAGCTTATAGATATCGACTTTCTATCGCATAATTTAATACTTTTGGCAAGGATACCAATGCTTTTTATACCTCGTCTCTATAGATGCATTCGTAAAACCGATTTGGACTTCTTGGATTTTTTCCACGATCTGCCATAGTGGTCAACTATGAACATATGAACTTGGCTGAACTCTTTCAGTCACACTTTTACACGGACAACAATACATTTATTTTTTGTTAATTTTGGTATTAGGTGTGGTAAACTAATTATAAAAAATAATACAGAAAAATATTACTTTGTAAGACTTTCGAGGAATAAGGTGGTTAGTTACGATGAATACTGTGACTATAGAGGGAAATAAAACTTATAACATGTTATTACTTTATTTTTATTCATAGGTTAAATACATTATTTATTATACTGAAAACCATAAGCTAACTCTATTTCCTATGAAAATTTTGAAAGCGTCTTTTTCCTTGACGTAAGCATAGAGGGACTTTACAGGGACTTTAGGAAGACTGAAAGAGTTAAATTGAATCACTTTCAAAAGATACTAAATGCAGAAAATCCGTGTAGTGGTCAAGTTTTTTAACAATTTTTTTTAGTTTGAATGCAATTTAGATTAGGGTTGATAATTTCTTTTATTTAAAATATTAATGTCTATATCACACAAACCATACATTAGAACTTTAAACGCTTTTCTATTTTTAAAATCGTGAGAAAAGAATTGAATTGTATTGTACGTAGGTACTGAGAGATTCCCAAATTATTTTAATTACGACACAAAGTTTTTTAATCGATTAGTCTACAAGATTAAGTGATTATTTCATAAGCAAATGCAAGAACTCAACGAACAATTTTATGGGTTCTTAGGAGAAATAACTTAATCCATTTCATCAACTATTGGGAAGGGTTTTTAAAGGGCTATTTTTCATTAGTTTTAAGAGATATTGCTCCGAATTTCGATACCAGAGGACAGGTGTTTTCCCTTAATTTCAGGGGATCTACCACATTTAAAAATTTTAATGGGTAAATTTGCGAATTTTGCACTGGGAAGTCAGCAGCCTTGTTGTGCTTAAGGTTGTATATTGTTTACCAAACTTCACTTTAGACTGGTGCATGGATCTCCTGACTTTCACTTCTTCCCTGTTTAAGAGTCTTCAGAAGTGGCCTATCCTTATACGTAAAGCCGACTGTGAATTTACTTAATTACTTTGTTCATCTCTACAGACCTCCTATAGGTTATGTTGCCTTGAGACGTCCTTTTTTACTTTTACGATTAAGTAAAACTTCCGAACATTGGAGGATGAAGTTACTCCAGGAAATACAGAAGGGTCTTCCTCCTTATTCAATCACTTCGCTTCCTGATAACTCCAGAGAACCACAGACTTGGTTCTGATTAACAATCTCCTAATCTTTATTGCTTACAAAGTAATCGCCATTCTGATAGTTTCACTGCAGCTTACTCCGAATTACGAATTACTCATCTCCATCATGTGGCAGCTTGTAGAGATTCACTAATCTAATGCGCCCTTAGTTATAAATGGAATTATATCATAGATTCTGTGAATTATATCCACATTCCCAAGTAATGTACGAAAGTTGAGGTAATCTACTACAGGACACATTAGGACATCCTTCTAACGCACAGAGAAAATTGAGGTAATTGTGGAAAGGTCATAGGTAAATGCTCTATACTAAAGAGGATTCTATAGAAATCTATATATATCAACACCTAATAAAGCCAAGTGTAATCTGTATATCCACCAGCGGGTGGGAAAACAGCCCGAGGTACTATAATTTAAGATAACCTTCGTCTATGTACGATTCTTAATGTAGTATTGGGTAAGTTTAGGTATTTCTTCCTGAGAAACTATCCTGCTGAAGGTTTAGACCTCTTTTTAAAATATTTTTTCTGGAACAGCTATGATTGAGATGAAGACGAAAGTCTCTCTCAGCTCCCCCTTCCGTAGTGTACATAACACTGCTTTAGTTAGGTGTTCTTCTCATAGGTGTCCTTAAAGAACTGGCTAAAGAGGCTAATACCTATTAGCTTAACTAATTATTTACTAGTGAAAAATAAATAGCATGAGGATAACCTTTCTATCTTATGCAAATATTTCAACATTTTCTGATTTATTTAATATTATGACGACAATAATAATCTATGCATTGTATATCTATGAACGTAGGATCTATTAGTTTTTACGAAATGTCTTAATCTCAAGCCAAGGCATTTTGAATGGTTTCCATATCCACATGCAGGTTCAATAATTTTTTTTGAAATAATCTAAACCATTCATCTAGCTCATAGTTTGTTTTTCGCTATATTAAATTACACTTAATGTTTTTGTACGAAAACAAGCAAACAAAACTTCCCCATAACAAGGTACATAGTTACGAATAGTTTCCAAAGTTACATGAGCAATTCCTTTTATTTCTAGCGTTTTCAGGATTTGCAATTCTAACCTACTTGCTCAGAGTACGAGTATGTCGTTGAATGACTGAATTAAATGGCTCGACATTTATCCAGTGCACTTCACTCCAGCACTCTACTACACCCAGATACGAAAATGTTACATCGTTACGTCGTAACAAATGCAAACACTTTCGAACAAAATGGACATTCATTACGAACAAAGTCCCGAAACGTTGACAGAATAGATAGTCTTATTGGACTTTAACGTTTCCGCAATTTCATGGTGGAGAATAGGAGTAGTGTATTTAGGACAAGCACCATAGCACCATGGCACTCGAAAGCGTTACGCTTAAATGAATTATGCATCTAATCTCAGCAAGCATGAATTGTCATTGACTGACAGGGGGTCATCCAGCAAAATGATGGACAAAGTTATTGAGCAATGGTATTTAATTAGAGGGGAATGGCGGTGCCGCTGATGGTTAGTTAACATGACAGTTACTGCCGGAAAGTGTTAAATTGTTTTCATAGAATTATGAAACTTGATTGAGAAGGAGTTATTATGAGTGATGTTGATTTAAATTGGGGGTACCAAATAACGAATTCAAAGAAGATTTTGTTTGACTTATCATAGCCTTTACATTGAGACTTTCGAGTGACAACAATTAGATTAGAGCTAGTATTCAAGCCGTCGCACAATGTGTAATTTTATCAATTTAGGCGTGGAAAATTCGAATTTTAAGATGATTTCTTCGTTTAAAAAGATTTGATTTTCTATTAAACAAATACTTCACGTACAAGTTAACGGAATGCTTTCTTAAATTTGGCGTTAGTTCATTTGGATAAATGCACTAGCGGATAATACTAATCAGTTGATTCATTTCTGATGACATGTGCAATTGGTCTGTCGTACCTAGAGCATTAAAATTTCTTTTTCTTTAATTAACTTTGCATAACGGGATACATTTCTCAAAAATAATAATTTGTGAGTCATCATTACCTTGTTACATCGGTGAGTGTTTAAAAAACCAAAAATTTCAATGTTCCAAACTTAAAATAAATTTTTACTTTATTATATCGCAGAATATCGTTATTAGCTTATCATCATTGAGTAGCTTAACATTCAAGGAACGGAAAAAGCAAGAAATATTCTGCGAAAGTTTGTAAGACAAGTTGTGTATGTTACATTAAATAGCTTCTGAAATTTCGTGTCAGTCAATTTTTGGATATTTGGAGCACAAGTTCAAGCTCCAATATATTTAAAGCCATCATTGATCATGTCTGACAAGTGTTTGATGATATTGCTCTACTTGATTTCTTGCATTATAAAAGTTTATGGCTTCAAAAATACATTAATTTTTCGGATATTGTGACTGGTGAAATTCCTAGTTCTTCTATTGGGTATATATTTTAATTCGTGCGTTTTTTTTCAAAATTTAAACGTTTATCTAAGAAAAACATGTACAATAGTATTATTCAAAGTATAACTTTTTCCCATCTTTCTGGCAATTTGTGGATCCCATCCCAAAAGAACTGCGCCGGCTTGGCAGCCAAGAATGAATCAAGCCAATTTTTGATATTCTGCTCTGATGTGAACCGTATTTCAGTAAGGGGGGGGGGGGGGGGAGGGGGTTCTGCATCGACCGGAACAAATGGTAGTCAGAAGGGGAAAGGTTTGGGCTATAAGGCGGGTGGGGTAAGACTTCCCATCCACTGTTTTCCAAATAGTTCTTACCCGGAATAGCAACGTGATGCAGACCGTTGTTATCATGGAAAATTATTGCCTCGTGTCTGGTCGCATACTCCGGGCGTTTTTCGGCTACTGCTCTCTTCAAACGGATTAATTGTGTTCGGTAGCGTTGTCCATTGATGGTTTCACCCGGTTTTAGTAGCTCATAGTACAGCACACCCATCTGATAACACCAAATACAGAGCATTACCTTCGCGCCATGGATATTCGGCTTTGTCGTTGATTTGGCTGGTTGGCCGGTGTGGAGACCAGTTCAGCGAGAGAGAGAGACTGAGTTGCAAGGGAGCGATCGTGTGTAGGAACTAGTGCCATGATGCGTGGGAGTCAGTTGTGTGTTAGAGTTCGAACCATTCAGGACTTACAAATAAAGAAGTGCTGTACTTACTAGTTACTTTAAGATATTGGTGTTTAATTAGTAGAAGACAGGTTTACACGTTACAGGTTCACACATTGCAGGTTTACACAGCCGAGTTTCACACATGATTTTTTGCACTTGGGGTTGTCGTAATGGATCCATTTTCCACCACCAATAACAATCCTATGCAAAAATGACTTCCTTTTGTGGCGTTCCAGCAGCATTTCGGACATGCAAAACCGTCTTTCGACGTCTCTAGGCTTAAGTTCATGTGGAACCCAATTTCCTTGCTTTTGAATATATCCAGCTGCTTTTAAACGTTTTGAAATGGCTGCTTGAGTGACATCCAAAGATTCTGCGAGCTCTTCTTGTATTTGGCAACAATCTTCATAGAGTAATGCTTCCAGTTCTTCATCTTCAAACTATTTTGGCTGCCCAGGACGTTCATCGTCTTCCAAGCCAAAATCACCACTTTTAAATAGTGCAAACGACTTTTGGCACGTTCGCTCAGCTGGCGCATGTTCACCATAAACTTCCATCAAAATACGAAGGCTTTTGGCGGCAGTTTTCTTCATATTAAAGTAATGAAGAAGAACTTCCCGCAAAAACATTTTTCAGGCACAAAGTTCGACTAATTTGAGTGAAAAAAAATATTGTTGTTTAAGCTTCAAATGAATGACATGTACTGAAATGACGTACAGCTTTCCAACGCATGTTTCAATGGAATAATAACAATGGAATAATACAAGTTACGCCATCTCTTAGCAAACCGCACTAAGTTATAGACCAGGCAATAAACCCGGAACACCGCAAAAAGATTTTTAGTAAATGTAGTTATTGGTCTAAAATGGGAAAAGTTAAAAGCCTTCTCCAAACCAGAAGTCGAGAAGAATTGTCGTTCTCAACTGAAATGAAGCTAAGAAGCGAGGGTAAAAATAATTTGGCTTTAATTGTGAGAGAACTGTCTGTAGCTTTTTCTAAAAGAGGTACAAGTTTAAAAATAGCTCATGAGTCTTTTTGTTAGACGCCCGCAGAATTATCTGCAGATCAAGCACTTGCCCTTATAGCTTATGCTATAATCACTGCTCCAATCACTTATGGATTCTACTATCATGCGCCTATGTGAACTTCAAAAGGATGTTTTACGAGCTTTGATGTGATTTGATGGAGCTGAACAATCAAGGTATCGATAAAAGTTTTCTGAAGAGCAACACGCAGACGAAAGCCTATTCAGCATTTCCATAGTTCCTATACAAATGTACTCTGGCACTGGCAACCAAAAGAAAGTAATTTGGTAAAACATATCACCATTTTCGACTAGACATTGTCGTCTATTTGCTAAAGAATCAGTTGATGTTAAACTTCAGAACTAAGAAATATTGAAAACCAAATTGCAAGGCTCTCTCCAAAAGCTTTTGCTAACCCCATAACGATATAATGTATGATAGACGGTAAGGTATGTAATGCGGTTTCATCTTGTTTTTCAACACAAAAATGCTTTTTGTTTGCAAGGCCCACTGAAATGAATAATCCAAGATGTATTTCAGCAAAGCCTTTAAGTTCCTACTTCTCCTCTTTTTGATTGTCTCCGCTTCATTCTTTGATAAAATTTTTTAAATGCTTGCTGCAAGTTCGTGGCCCAGAAAACAAACAAAAACTAACAAAAAAAAAAACTTGTCCAGGACAGATTTAGAAGGGAATTAGGCTTAATCAACGATATGCCAAAAGAGCAAGCAGGCAATACGAACGATGGAAATATTGCTTGTAAATATTGCTGAACAATCTTCTGAAATAACTGGGGTTAATTAAGAGCTTCTAAAACGATTTCATGTCATCTTAGATTGCTTGAACTGTGGGTTTAAATAAATGTTATTATTGTAAATTTCATAAATACTCAAAACAAACATGTGCCTTATATCATTTATTGTTCCCATTGGCCAATTTTTCGAAGAAGCACAGGATGCGCGAAAGAAACACAACAGGAAATATAGACAACTACAATATGGTATTTACTAGAAAAACATCACGAATCGATACAAACACTGATTTGCTTCATAGGCTTATTTACATCGGATCCACTTAAGCTTAAGTGCTCATCCAAAGACAAGATAACTTAAGAAAAATTGGAGCTGTTAGAAGACACTACTTGTCAACAGCATAACATAACAAGTATAGAAAATCACAGAGAATTTTCGTCAGATCTATCGGGTTCAGAAGACTCTAACAGTGAATAAAGTCAATAATAAAATAAAAAAAAGTTGTTTTTATTATATTTACTTTAAGTTATAATCATGAAAAAAGCCAATTTTATCATATTACGAGTATATTGCAAGCGCAATAGTTTTAACCATCTAGATTGCTTTAATTGCACACTGTGCGTCGTTGAGTTGAATTCAACAATTATCTTGAACTTTGTGTTTGGGACTTCAAAAATACTTAACTTTATTTGGTTAATGTTATATGAAAAAAAACTTTAGTTTAATCATTTGTTTTTTAATTAACACGCGCTTAAAGGATTGCGGATTAATAGTATCCTTATATTAAGTCACGAACATAACGAAAGGTTAAAAAAAAAAACACAAAGAGGATACTGATGTAGTTAAGTTCTATCTTGCTTTTGAACGCTTCTGGATTAAAGTAATGAGGAAACACAGAGTAATATGAATGTTTAAATATTTATGTTGTAGGAACGGCCTAAGAAAGAAAAACTGATGAGCATTTGAAATATGGCGTATATTTTGATTTTGAGACATGCTATTTATTTAAAAAACGATAAAGCTACAATAAGTGACTAGAAAGCTCACACTAGAGTGGAGCCTATATACTTCACAATGTCCCGATGTCAGGTGTTAGTTGGAGTTTCAATATAATCTTATATCAAGATTATCTAGTTTATCTGAAGATGCATTTAGTTTTAGGCATATTAAATTGGTTGAACGCCATTTTCTTATGCTTTCAAAGTTGAAAAAATTATAACATGGAGACATCAATGGAAAGCCGATAATGGCCTACACTGCGAATCTCCCAAAATCTAACAATCATAGCTTGCAAAAAGAACACTAGTCCGAACCTTATCTATTTACAATATTTTTCCGAAAACAAAATGTGAAATTTTCAAGTGAAAATTTAGCAGACATTTCACATGGCTGAATTGAAATAGATATCTACATCTGCACTGATAGCCTTATAGTTATTAAATCTCTAAACTATGTTTTGTCAACATCAAATGTGATTAAAAACTGTCACCTTTAACTTAACGAGTTGAATAAACATTTACATTTGCTCAGTACCTGAACAGAAATATCTCGAGAAGCTGTAAAAACTGATTAGACCGAATAATATCTAAGCTGGATCAAAAAGGTGCAGTATCTCTTATCTATTATTGATTACATGTCAGGCATTGTCACAAGTTTTTGTTTATTTTGTTGACACATCAATAGTCGAAAAGTCAAATAACTTTCCACACGTGCCTTATTAAGCAACTCACTCACGTACTTTTTTTATTTATTTGGCTTAAAGCGATCACGTTTCGTTTATAATGACGATGTTTTGGACAGAATTAGAAAGCAGAGAAGAAGTGAACCTATATACGTAATCAATTTCTCCACATGAGCCATTGTATTCACAAGACAATAATCATTTATCCATATATGAGTCGTTTTATTCTTGGCTCTCAAATTCAAAATGTGAAATTGAGAACTATAATATCAACATATCAACATTTTTAGAGTATTTTAATATTGCTCAAATATGAAAACATGTACATACATACAATATGTAGGCGTGTATTGATGTACTATACATAACAATATAAAAGGTGATTTTTCAAATCCATATTTTAATAACTGCCTAAAACTTCTTATTGTTGGCAATACTTTCCTTAATGACATTTGTAGCGATAAAATATTTATATACAATATATACACAATATATATGTGTATGTATGCATATATAATATATGTATGTTTCTACTAAGCAAAGATCAACAAAATTTCAACGCAGAAGAAATGGAGTATCTTAACAGGTTACTTTCAAATTTATACGATACTTGCGATTGAGATTTACCGAAATATTTAATAAGTACGCAGGACTAAAACCTCAATATCTTCAGAAGAAAAATAAAATATCAAAGCAATTGTGTGGTATACTGTTAACAATATATTTCCAATATGAAGTGTGTTGTCAGTATTTTAAAGTCCTTGTTGGATTCAACAAGCCTAATCTTAAATTTATGAACAACAGACCTAAAGCCTTAAAAATAATAGATGAAACCACTTCATTTATAGCAGACAAACTAAAAGCCAGCATTTCAAAGAACAAGTATTTTTGTACCACTGCCGATGTCTGGTTCGCAAGATACTAAGGTTATTTCACATGAACTTGAGAGAAGTTCATTGACATATAATTCTCGAAATTCATACAAAGTTTGGTATTACCTGAAACAATATTATTGCTACTTTCGGGTTTTCCAATAACGACTTGACAACATCTTTTTTTTTAAATAAAAGGCAATCCATTTGAGATATTTCAAAAACTTTATTATTGGCTTGAAGTTCAATCAAAACATTTATGAATAAAACTCAACTTCGCTCATATGGCCACCGTGGGCACGTTTGCAGCGGTCGATTCGTTGGGCCCAATTTTCAACGACTCGGCCACACATTTCGGCCGAAACGGCAGCTATTTCGCGTTCAATGTTGGCTCTGAGCTCTTCCAACGTCGTCGGCGTGTTGGCATAAGCCAATGACTCAACGTAGCCCCACAGAAAATAATCAAGCGGCATTAAATCGCACGAACGAGGCGGCCAATCGACTGGCCCATGTCTTGGGATAACACTCTCACCATACTTACTCTTCAATAAATCGATTGTAGCGTGTGCTGTGGGTTTTCACACGAACAATAACGCATATTTTGCTTATTGACGAGCCCATTGAGCCAAAAATTAACTTCGTCACTGAAGATGATTTTGCGACGAAATTCATCATCTTGGCGCATCTTCTCCAGAGCCCAATCGGAGAACGTACGTCGCTTCAAATGGTCCATCGGCTTCAATTTTTGAGTCAACTTGATCTTGTATGGGTGTAAACCAAGATCCTTACCCAAAATACGCCATAATGTGGTCTGAGCGATGCCCAATTCTTGAGAACGCAGTAAATTGACTGATTTGGATCGTTTGCTACGGACGTCTGAACGGCAGCGATATTTACGACACTTCGACCAACCCTTTGTGTCACTGACACGGCAACATCATACAACGAATATATAGACTCAAGTTTTGGCACTAAACTTGTTACTGCATGTCTACTAGGGCGAGAAGTACGACCGAAAATTGGAGTTAAAGCTATTAAAGTTGCAGTCACCGACTCCGATATCTGTAGAAAATTTTTATACTTTGCAGACGTTGCTCGTTAGTGTACTTTACCATGATGAAAATGTTGAGTTTACTGAATAAATTGACAGTGAAAGTTTGATGATTAGTAAAAGAGTGAAAGATTCAAAGTTGTCCAGTCCCTATTGGAAAACCCTTTATATCCGATAACGGATTCAATCTCTTCTAAGAAACTTGGAATCTAATATTTTATAACCAGGGAAAAAGACAATTTATTCCAAAACGATGAGCTAAAATCAGAAGCACGTACATACGTCTATTTTCTAATGAAATTTATACGAATTGCTTATCGAAGCATATAAAATATATTACCAATGCGCTCATTTGGCTCGTCATCATGACTAATTTTGACTAATTTTAAAACGTATGTAATTTTTGTTTTGATTAAGATTTTTTATAATTTGCGCACTTTCAAGGGCTTTGAGTATGCCTTAGATGGGCCTGATAGTGTACTGATAAGCATTCAAAGCGAGATGGGTGTTGCGAGAAGGGGCGAAATGCTACTGGCGGTATCTATGGGGCACTGGTGGTGGAAATAGCGATAGAACAGAGTGAGACATGAGACATTAAGTAGGTGTTTGAGTGTAGCTATTGTCTGAGTGATTCTAGTACCACCTATGAGTTTTATCGCACAGTTTTGAATCCTATCTTGCAGGTGCAAAGATGTTTTGATAGGACCCGACAAGATCTAGGGATTGTTCACCAATTTCGGGCAGATCAATGCCTCATACATATATTGAAGAAAGATAAGAGGGGGTGAAATATTTCTTACATCACTTGAGTATACGTAGACATTAAGCTACATTTTTGACGATATCGAATATGAGGTCATTTCAACGCAAGTTATCATTAAAACATACACAGAGAATGGAAAGTTTTTTAATTTCGACGAAGCAAGAGCCATTCATGGACAGTGGCTGGATTTGCTTTAACGACAGTATTGTGTTTTGGAAGCATTAAATTCTACTCCGTTAGTGGCTCCCCAATTAGTTATGATGTTAATAGCAGAATTTATTGAGCTTAACATAGGCTGGCGTTCCTGTTCTAGTAGGGACGTCAGTCCGGGAACGAATATGAAAAACAGAGAGTATTGTCGGCAGCAAATGAATATATTGAATTAGAAGAAGTAGACAAGAGATTGTTGATGAAAATGAGCAAAAGTGTCGAAGACAGGACGATGCCCTTGTGAGTTTATTTTGTGAATATCAAACTTGAAACTATCCAAACAATCTTGAATTGAAATTTCCGAAAGGTAATATTATTATTATTATCAAGGGAACGATACAAATTAATTTGTAGGGGTCGGGATTTAACGCCGTGGTACTATGCCCATGTGGCGCGTTTTGTCAACAACACGCGTAGTACTGAGTTCCCATGTGGTCCACCACCTACGTACTCACCGCGCCCAACACTGCTTAATTTCGGTAATCTAGTGGGAACCGATGCTTTCAGTGTGCCGAGGCCGTAATTTCTAATCCACTGAAGAAGAAAGACATCGGTCCCAAATGCATGCATTTTCAATAGAGCATGGTGTCAAACTTTGTCAAATGCCTTAGAAATATCAAGTGCAACTATTTTACTTTCGCGAAATTGATGTACGCTTTGGTTTCACTTTTTGGTGAGACATGCCGTCAGATCACCAGTAGACCTATTGTTACGAAAACTGTACTGCCGGTCATAAAGAAGTTTTCATATTTCATTAGCTGATGGTTTATCAGGGTTTCCATGACCTTGGAAATAAGGGACGTAAGTGCAATTGGTCTATAGGACGGGAGATGATCAGGATCATTTCTAATTGTTTCATCAAAGACCATGGAAAAATGTTTAAACCTCTGGAGCAAGACGAACAGGTTCAAAATATCAGAACAAATTGTTGCAGCCCAAGGACAGCAAAAGTATCGAACGATTACTTGGGTGGAATTCTTTGTACAACTGCAAGAAAGATATAATTGTCAATAAAAATAAAATAAATAATCTGTGAAAAAAGGCTGTAAGTTCCAAAATTTTTGAAACCAACTTTGAATACCTGGACTATTATCTGCAACTTATAAAACCCATTTCGCATTCCATGGATTTCTTACAAAGTGAAAGAGGAATGATTTATTGTTAATAATTAAAGTTGATAATCTCTTAAAATATTACCTCCGGAAACTGGTAGCTATAACTATTTTATCTGATTGGAAAATTGCTGAGCTCAATGAGATAGGGCAGACATTAATACATACAAACGGAAACATATTTCGTCTGAAATTTGCATGTGCAGGGATCCATTGAGCAAAAGTTCTGACTATCTTTATTTTTCTAAAGTTTTATGCCAAAAATTACTCAATCCCATGTTACATAACTTTATTTGAGTACAACATATTTTTGGAAACTCGGGAAAACGAAAGTTGTTCTAATAACTCTCAATAGCTAGATTTCTAAAAATTAAAACTCAAGCAATTTTCCTGTCAAGATTTGGCTGCTGTGGTCATAATCAGTGAAACGAATGAAGAATGGGAAAATGTCATTGTTGCACAGCTTACTACTCATTTGATTTGGTACCGTCATCACTATCAAAGGCAGTAGCCGAGCTGGTCCAATACTCTGATTCCAACAAGTTGGGACTTATCACGAAAGATCAACTGGACACAGTTTAAAGAGAAGCTTTACAAATTACTGCAATCTCTGCATAAGCTTAGTACAAAGCTAAGGTAAAAGACGAAGAGTGTTTCATCTATAGACTTTTGCCATAAATATTAACTGCATTTGTTACTTGGTCAAGATGTAAGACTATGCTGGTGTAATCCATGCTAGTTGACTCTCGCCATTTCCAATGCACATACATGTATTATAGGAAAACTTAAAACTCTATTTAACAATTTAATTTACCAAAAATTATTTTACAAAGTATCGAATAAGTAAAAGAAGAACTTAGGACCGCCGAACTGCGCTGCGCCAAAGACCAATGAAGACCTTACTCTACTTTCATCATCCACTCATTCCAGCCAGCCATAAATACCAACCGAATTCAATACTTTATGCCACGTCCACAGTTTCAGAGCCAAAATTAACACCATCTTTCCGCTAGGAACCCCAATATCGATCCATACCGACCTTAGTGGAGTCATCGTATCGCTAAGATAACATTGCCCACTTCGCATTTGCTTTTATGCTGCCCAATGTAGGTCAGTACAAAACTGATTCATGATGAAATTAAACAGATCTACATCTCCGTGACTCAGCGAGAGTAAAGAAATCCTGATCGTATGAGTTGACGAACGAGCGGATGATGGCTCACTATATAGTAACTAGAGCTCGAAATACTATTAAGCGCAGCTCTTGGTCGCCGATCCAGAGAAGCCGAGATAGAAAAATCAATTAAAAGAGCAAAACAAATATAAGAAAAAACTTATTGTGAACAGCGATAAACATTGAAAAGTTTATGCATTCTTTTATACATATGATATATGTGGGGGGCAAAATGTTAACATCTGTAGCGCCTGTGAAACCACGCTTAAGGCAGTGAACTCTCTCACCACTCTTTAGAAAGTTCCAAGTCAGGACTGAAAAAGAATACGTCATGATTATAAGACTGCCTACGTCTTCCGTTAAAACTTCCGTTGACAACTGGGTTTCTTACTCACATCTATCATACAATACGTGAAATCAGGCCGACCTGATGATGTGATGAATGCTGGTACTCTTAGATTGTATATTATCTTCTAAACTAGTCATAAGAGTGATAAAAGATAAGTTAAAAAGTAAACTGATTGTACAATTTAGTTTGAAATGTGCATCTCAAATAGGTAAATCTATGTATACCCAGGTTATGTCCGAATCGGATATGAAGCAGCTAACTTGCTGAACAACAGCAAGTCTGTGAAAATGATACCTTACCACGAAAGGTAAGACAAAGAAGCTATGAATGATCTAGAGGCGTCACAACGAAATGCAACAAAATATTGACGTATAGTATAGAACTTGGATAAGCCATAGCAGATCCCCACATAAAAAAAAAAAAATTATTTATTTAAATTAATTGTTACTCGGGGAATACACATTTACATTGACAAATGGAGACCGTTTAAAGTCCTCCAAGCAAACCCCTAGATTAGAATGCATAATATAACTCATAGAGGTAATATTTCTCATCAGAAGAAGGGCTAACTGGCAGTGTGAGAACATTTTTGGGCCAAGATAAAGCCCATAAATCGACGTGACTTTGATAGCACTAAAGCACTTAGCACTAAACTTAATACGCCTTGGTCAGAAGTGAATTTTCCTCCTTTTGATACTCAGATAATAGGCTGCACTCTCAGATCCAATTGGAGTCTATGCTGTATCACGGATTGCTTTTCTTTTTTGCTCAATATTGGCTCTGACGAAAAGTTGAGCTGGAAAAGGAATGCTTTAAAATCATGCTGATTGACTTCAAAACAATAAACAACAAAGTCCTGCTGTTCACTTTGTGACTACAAGGAAGTGAATTTTGATTTTTTTTTTATTCCAAGTGTACTCTAATATCCGACGCTGCTTACTGTCTCTACGAAAAGATGGCAGTTTAATCTTACTTGCAATATTTCCTCATTTTTATTATTATTATTATTTTTTTTTTTTTTGTAATTATTAAATAAGTTTCAATAAATGCAGCAACTTTAAGACTCTGTGGGGAATTCAGACAGTGCATTAACTGGCTTCTTCACAATCAACACTTAGTCATCTTTTATTTTGCCGTAAAACAATTAGGACTTCTTAGCTTACAGCCACGATTCTTCACCCCTCTTTTGACACTCTGCACAAAACACCATCAAAGAGAACAACACAACAAAACACAATTGTTAATCTTCTCATGACTTAAACAATCTGGCTGACACTCATGCTGTCATACAATGAAAAGCATGAAGAAGGGTTATCCTTCAGTTTTTGCTATCCAAGTCATTCCACATCCCACAACCCACATTCAACATTCCGGATTCCAGAACCACTTAAGCATTAGCTCACCCACCCATACATTACAGCACCCTATGTTACTATGCATGAAGCCAGCAAAAGCAAAAAATTGCAAAAAATAACGGTGAAGTCGCTACTGTGGTGTCCTCCTTGCTTTCCATCTTTTTTTTTCAAACAACCAAGGAGCAACGTTAACTCTGTTTCAAAACCCCTCCTTAAGGTTTACTGAAGATGCATTGTGGGACGGAGGGATTGGTTGTCATGGGTTTTAAGTGTCTAAACATTTCTGTCGTAACCTGTAACAGGATTTTTTTTTTGTTTTTTGAAAAATGCATTTTCAAATGAAACAGGAAAGAAAAATCTCCTGCACCCTCTAAGTAAAGATTGGTTCAGTGTGCTGCATATGCTGAGATATAGAGATTAACATCCAACAAGGAAGCCCCATCGCTGCTTTCAAAAGCGGATGTCAAAAAATAAATTTTGCATTCTATTTTCAGGGATTCCATAGAACGTGATCAAGGTATGCTGAAATCGAAGCTTTTCACTTAATAGTGTTACAAGAGAAGGACTACCATCATAATTCATAGAGCCACGGGCATCATCGTCAGATTAAAGAGTACCTCCATCAGCATCATTATCATCATCATAAGCTTCGTCAACGTCATCTGTTGTCAGAAAGAGGATATCATTCTCAAGGAAGCTATATGTACAATAAGTTAAGAAATCAGTTCTCTCTTCTCTCAGTATCAAAATAAGTTGCCTGCCTAATAATCAGTTCTGGGTTATGGCGGGGAAATCCTTTTCAGGAAGATTTCATTCCTTTCGTTGAAATATTTCCGCATATTTTTAAAACATAGAGATTGCGGGAGACAGTGGCAGAAAGAAAAGATTGAAATATTTTAGTTTTTTTTTTTTTTTTTTTTTTTTTGTTTTGTTTTTTTGAGGAAGGTGTTAAACTTTCCACTTGATTTACAGAATTCCACTCGAACGAAGCTGTGTTGAGGTGTAAAAGCGTAAACTGCTCTTGGTGTGTGTAGAGACGTAGTATCCTTTGTGCTTGAATTGCTTCAGATTTTTTTTTAAAATCTTTCTATGAGGAAATGAGAGTGCTGGAAGAATTAAAGGTCATTCATGGACGAATGAATTCAGATAAAAAAATTTTGACTTTATTCAGTATCAAATGATTGAATGCGAACTTGGAGCATAGGATGTCCATTTGAAGCTCTAGATTAGCTTTAATATTAGAGAAATTGAAAGAGTATTTTTAAAGATATTTAAATTATAATACTTGTATAGATATCTAGGTCATGACAACGGAAGCATACCCACCGAGACAATGAATAACGTATTAGCACTATTGTCAAGTGGTTAAATGAAGGTAGTAGCACAACAACATATTACTATCGGAGCCGGCCTTCTTAATCTTCCTCAACTTTTAAATAGCTGTGCTTAACCGAAACTCTTTCAACACTTGGGGCATTCAGCAACATATAAATATACTGTTATGGAAATGGTTCGACGCATCTTTAAGTGCCAGGCTTGATTTCAAATCAGACAGATGTTATGCCTATCACACGAATCTTTGACTTCCTTGATCTAGGAGACTGCGCAAACCCTTCTTTCTTTCCTCCGTAGAAATTGTTCTACTCCCTTTTATGGGTTCGATGATCTGGCGGTGCTCGTTTCATCATCTACTCGTATATCTAATATTTGCAATTATAAATACTATACATATATGGTATTATCTTTTAGGATTTCGATACAGAATCGAATTCGTATTTGTGTGACTGGAGGTTGAATGCGCAGGAAGCTTTCTACTAGCTACCTGCTCTTTCTACTCCTGGTCTACTCTTGTTGATTCCAGCTTATTTTTATTGGACAATCGGCAGTCAGTCAGAGTCGACGTTTAGTACTCTGGAATTGTGTTCATTCAAAACATATTATATGCATATCTACAAACATGTGATCGATTTGATTAGCAGTATTGAGAGTTAAGCTACAAAGCAAGTAATTCTGAAACTGTGTTTTTTTTTTCTGAAAGATGTGCTTTCATACTTATCCACTGAAGGTATGTTTTTTACCAAGTTTGACATTGTAATACAAGAGTATGATTCTAGTAACACACTTTGTGCAGTTGTCAGGTGCAGATGTATTTATCCATATGTTCATAGAATTCAGCTTCGTTGCCGTATCACGTGCACATATTAGCCCGACGTAATGTTCATAATGTAATTATGAGTCGGATAACAGCCAGGAGTTTGTCATTGCCGTTAAGTGAATATTTGTAAACTGAGTCGACTCATATGGACTTATGAAGGCTTTTTTGGCAGCGATTATAGGTGTCCCAATTTGTTCCTTTTTGCGTTATATATGCATCGTATATCACGGACCTCTATAGCCGCTGTCTTATATTGAGGAGTAGCACGTGCGTATGTTCGAAATATAAATTCGTACTCGCAGCTCATAATATGTAAGTGTTACACTAGTAACCAAGGCTTATATGCCTCTAAAAATGGATTTATTGCTTATCCTGCCGGCACAATCCTTAACATTGAGGTTATTTTTTTTATCACAGGAATCATATATTAGTATTGCCCCAACTTACGACAAAGTTTATCATAAAAAAACTTTTTAAGCTAGTATTCATAGGATGTTTACGAATACGAGCACTGAGCACTGAAACGTCGTCCATGGTTTAATACAACTTAGATTTATTCGTGCTCGTGTTTCGATTTTGTATGCAGTTAGAAATATGAAATTTTATTTATTGAGAAAAAAAGAACATACCATTTGTCACTGACGGATCTTGAGTTTTATATTCATTGTTCCAAAACTCAAAAGATAAATCTTATATAAGGCTGTTAAGTCGATTTTTTTAAATTGTTTAAATTGCAATGGTTTAGATCTGTTTGATTGTACAATCAAATTGGATTGTAGTTAAGCAATGACCAGTTACCTATAAATTGTCTAGACATGATCTAAAATTCGTAGCAATTTTTGTATGTTGGAACACAGAGACTCAAATCCAAAAGATGATAAGACAGACAAAAAATAATCAACATCATTTAAGTTATCCAAAAGATTGACATTAAAATCATTTACAAGAAAAATTTTGAAGAAATTCAGAAAATTCATCTTAAATGTTTTATACTGAGCAATAATGTAAAGGATGCACAAACAAAACTATGGCGAATAACTGAAATATTGACTTATAGAAATTAAGTCAGCACCTTTTGGTCGAGTTTTGGTAAGCTCACAGATTTAGTTAAATTTTGTAAAATATCGCCACACCGCCGGCAGGATACGATTCATTGTATGTAGCTTCAAACAAATAATTTGGTATCTGATGCTCATATTTCGATTTTTCAATCTTGTAGATATATACCTCAGAGAAAAAATATTAAATTTTGTAAGTGATCTAAAGCAACAAGCTGCGAGACTAATCAATCAAAATTTTTTCTTAAAATAGAAATTTTTTGATGCGTGACTGAAAAACCAGAACAAGACATAATATCTTTTATTGATCTTTACAAAAACAATTCATATTAATTTAAATGAAAGCGAAAAAAAATAAAAAAAAAATTTGAGAATATTGGAAATAATTTTAATATTTAACAATCAAGTTTAACAAAGTAATAAATTCACCCACTACTCTTCAATCTGCTGCCTTACCTGTTAACGTGAAACTGCATTATTTTAAGAAAAATATTTATCTAATTATACAACGAATTTATTTCTACTAAAACAGTAAATTTCCGAAATAACAGTTGTCCTTGGTTTTGAAACGAAATCCTTAATATCATTAAGGTATGCAATAGGCTTTATAGTAAATGGAAGCGTAGTATCTCAAATTCAAATTAGCTTTATACATATTTATCTACGAAGAAGCTTTTGAATAATCTGCGTCAAATAGTTATCTCTAGAAGAAACTATAATATTGAATCTCAGATTGATATTGACCCCTAAATAGTTTCTTCCTTAAAAGCATAAGGAAATAATTTTAATCTACCATATCTGAAAGTCTAAATCCCACTACAAATCTCTTCGAAATACAAACTGCGTCCGAAAATGAAGTGATAATATCTAACGCTATTGGTGAAGATGGGATGGATATTCGATTTATTAAGCTGATTCTCCCATTTATAGTGTCCAACTTGACCCACATTCTCAATCACATCATCACAACATCAACTTTTTCCAAATCATGGCAACTGCCCGCGCTGTACTGTACTTAATACTAATTAAAGCAGCTTATCCGGTATCCGCAGCAGATTTTAGACCTAAAAGCATGTTAGGTCTATTGATAAATTAATAGTTAAACAGCTGATTCAATGATGAGTTGCTATATGAGGAACAATCTGGTTTCAAAACATTTTGATAAATTAAACCATAAAATCCTATGCTGGAAGCTGAAAATTTTGTTTTGCCTTGGTGACAGTGCAGTGAAGCTAATTAACAAATTTCTGTCTGACAGATTCCAAAGAGTGAGATTCCAGTTACACGTGACCTTTTCTCAACACTCTTACCAGTAAATCTACGTGTCACCCAAGGACCAATTCTCGGTCCGATTGTCTTCTGTATGTTCGTCAATGACCTTTCTTATGTTTGTATATATATCTCAACCCCAGTCCTTATACCTACCTTTTACTACGAGAACGTACCATATACCCAAGCAGAGGTATGGCCAGTAGCAATTTTTCGCGTTTTGCGAACAATGGAGAAATTTCTTACAAGCCTCAATTTACAACAAAATTTGTGGTCGATGAATTTGACAGCGGTTGAAGCTGTGCGAAAAAATAACATTCATATCAAAAGGGATCGCCCCCTGGAGTCGACAGTCTTTGGTTTTATGCTCAATAAAACGTGCCGAATAAAAACAAAGCAGTTGTTTTATTATCATCGATGCATGACGATGATGCCATCAGCACAAGCGGTAAACCAGAAATGATATAATTTTTATAATTTTATAATTTTATAATTTATAATATAAAAGAAAGAGTGGACGTTATGGAAAATATACTTTCCAAAGACAGACGAAACGTTAGTCATTATCTTTATTTTTCAAATTGATGAATTGACGGCATTGGCAGCGTACATCATATATTTTGAAAATAGTATGATCAATTTATACAGTAAGTTGAGGCGTAAACACTTTGTTCGCCAGCTCGCCAAAGACCTCTATATGAGAGTCATTTAAGCGGTCAGCCAAGGTTTAAGTAATGCACAACTTCAACACGAAACTTGGCATAGCGAGCTTTATAAGTACGGCCTTAGAAGAAAGAGCTGACGCAATACCATTAACGTCTACAGCTGCTGGTGGGCGGGAAAAAAAACCCCAGGTTGGAAGCTGCTACATATGTTATATTCACGACGAACGCAGAAGATGCACCCGTAACATGTTCTTTTCATGTAAACGGCCAAAATGTGTGCAGTATTCAAGCAAATCGTTTGTATGCGAAATTTGCAATAATAAAAACAAAAATTAATAATTTAAGTTATAACAAGTAATATATAGGGTTTTCCAATAGCGACTTGACAAGTTTAAATTTAATTTGTGAACGCACTCTTTCACTAAACATCAGACTGTCATTGTCAATTTATTCAGTAAACTCAACATTTTCATCATGGTAAAGTACACTAACGAGCAACGTCTGCAAACTATAAAAATTTTCTACAGATATTCGGAGTCGGTGACTGCAACTTTAGGAGCGTTAAGTTCAGTTTTCGGTCGTAATTTTCGCCATAGTAGACAGGCAATAACAAGTTTAGTGCAAAAATTTGAGTCTACATATTCGTTGTGCGATGTTGCCGTGTCAGTGAGACAACGGGTTGGTCGAAGTGTCGAAAATATCGCTGCCGTTCAGACGTCCGTAGCAAACGATCTAAATCAGTTAATTCCACGGCGTTCTCAAGACCACATTATGGCGTATTTTGCGTAAGGATCTTGGCTTACACCCATACAAGATCAAGCTCACTAAAGAATTGAAGCCGATGGACCATTTGAAGCGACGTACGTTCTCCGATTGGGTTGTGGAGAAGATGCGCCAATATGATGAATTTCATCGCAAAATCATCTTCAGTGACGAAGCTCATTTTTGGCTCAATGGGTTCATCAATAAGCAAAATATGCGTTATTGGTCGGCTGAAAACCCACATGTGCTTCATGGATCACCACTTCATCCACAAAAAATAACTGTTTGGTGCGGTTTGAATGCCGGCGGCGTTACGATCGTCACGTTATTGTGAATGATCAGCGTTATTGCGCCATGATTACCGATTATTTTTGGCCCGAATTAGAAGATATGGACTTGGACGACATGTGGTTTCAACAGGAAGGTGCCACAAGCAACACAGCACACGCTACAATCGATTTATTGAAGAGTAAGTATGGTGAGCGTGTTATTTCAAGACATGGGCCAGTCGATTGGCCGCCTCGTACGTGCGATTTAACGCCTTATGACTATTTTCTGTGGGTCTACGTTAAGTCATTGGTTTATGCCAAAACGCCGACGACGTTGGAAGAGCTCAGAGCTCGAAATGTGTGGCCAATTCGTTTAAAATTGAGTCCAAACCGCTGCAAACGTGCCCGCGGTGGCCATATGAACGAAGTCGAGTTCCATTCATAAATGTTTTGATTGTACTTCAAGCCAATAATAATGTTTTTGAAATATCTCAAACGATTTGTTTTTATTTAAAAAAAAAAAAAGTTGTCAAGTCGTTATTAGAAAACCCTATATATACTGTTAATTTTTTCAACGCAATTATTATAAAAGCTCTTATTTACTTCATTCCGTTATGCTCCTGCAATTGGTTTGCTCTACAAATTCATAAACTTTTTGTTGATTTGTCTGCACAGCTCTCAATTCATTGATCATACGGTGACTGTTTGGATGGAATAGTTCGTTTCGATGATAGCTGAAAATATATTCACTTCTGTAAGACTAACATAAATATGACCAATCAGTGTACTTTTTTTACAATCAAATGAGTAGGTTGGATAATCACACTAGTTAGACCATCAGTTTCATATAACTTAAAACTTAAGAATTTTTCTTATCTTGTACATATGTATGTTATATTGATATTCATGTTGCCCAATGCAAAATTTTCTTGCCATCTTTGATTATTTTAACAATTTCTTCTATAGAACGTGTTATACTTAGTTTTGGTCGTCTATACTTATATTGCGTGAATATACTTTTTTTTACCTTTATGAGTTATGGTGTATTCCTTCATAGTTGACAAATATATTATCAATCAAACTTTGTATAGAGCTAAGGCAACTTTAAACGTCCATAACCTCTAATTCGAGTGTTGGAAGCACAATCGTAATTGGAAGTGCTGTGTTTCCTTTCTTACTCAAATAGTTCCTTTGAATTTCCAACGAATAATTAAAAAAAAAAAAAAAGGAAATCCTCAAACAATAACACAAGTTCCTATGTTTTTATTTTCCTTAAAATGTGAAACCTCTAAGCTTTCTTGATATGGCAGTGCCGCCACCGTCTTCTATTATTCCCTAGAACAATTATTCTCATTAAATAATTCAGTCTAATTGCAACAGTGTTTTCTGTTCTCTCTCACACTCGTTCTTCATCCAACATTTTTTCCTGCAATTTCAGCAAAAGGAAGTGAATTAATTACCTGTTTCCTCTCTAAGTCCAGGATGTATGTACTTGACTTCTCATGAACCCAGACACAATGACACTGCGAACTTAGAGCCAAGAATAAAAATTAAAACAAAACCAAAAAAAAAAATAATAATAATAAAAAAAAATAAAATAAAATAAAAATTAACCACCCTCATTCCTAAAGGGCTTTCGTCTATGTTTTTCCTTTTGTTATGTGAAATTATTTTTTTTTTTTTTTTTGCTTCCCATGCACTGCCAGTTGGTGCATGCCATAGAATAAGTGCATTCTTCTTTTCACTTGCTTCACTAACAATTATTAAAAGAACAACTTAAATTCACTGCCATTTAACATCCCCTATTCACCAAAATACCAACCTCCCTCTTAAAACAGGCTTGAACTTAGTCATTCTAAATGTCCAAAGACACGTTCACTTTTAAGTTCGTTTAATTAATTCACTTCAAAAGAGTGAAAAGGTTCTATTGTGTGCGGACAGACAGAGGTACTGCTCCCATAAAACAGCAAAGAATGAAAGATCCATTCTCTTAGTTTGGGGAAGGACTCAGATGAAATTATCCTTTTATTTTGATTTATCAACTGAATCAAAGTAACACTGTTTCGTTGGAAAATTTTACAAGGAAACAAAAAAAAAAAAAAAAAAAACAATATAAAATTGGAGAACAAGGGATACGTAAGGATACGTTTTGCTAATTGACTTAGCATTTGCATGACTAATCAAAAAGCATACCTACCAATTCATGTTATATTCGGTTTATTTTATATTTTGGAAACAATAATAAACAGGTTGGAACTCATGAAGAGTATTCCAAGCTGAAGAAAAACCAATGCGAGATGTTCTTATCAGTGAATCGAATCCTCAGTAAGTCAGTATAGCGACATCTTACTGGAACCACAAATCGCCCGGATATTTCCCACAAATTGTTTTTGGTAACCTTGGCTGTTGACTGTAACGTGAATTTTGGCCTCATTTCCACACAGTGAAGACCAAACAATGACTCCTTGTGGATATAGTTCAAGCGCAGACCATAAATCCTAGACTAAATAATAACAAAAAATGTACTTGTGCAATGACTTAAAATTATAGGGCAGGGCTCATTGTGAAAGGTGATGGGGCTAAGAGAAAAGTATTTGAACATGAAAGGAGACTAGGTTTGCTTATTCTTAAATTATACTTATTCAGCATCACAGGTTTGTTACAATCATAACCGGGGCAGTGAAATTTAAATGAAAGAGAAACTCAGATATGAGGTAACGTAGTTTGGTGGTAATGTAGATCATTTGGAGCAAAACCGGACAGTCAGTTTGCCTAGAGCATATCACTGACAAACGACAAGAAGTCTTTTCCATAAAGGCAAGGAAGACAATGTAATGCAAAACGTTGATCTGCTTCAATTTGCATAGCGCGACTGCTCCATAAGGGAGACCAAACCTTGTATGCATACTCCAGAATTAGTCATACGAAAGTGAGGTAAGAATATTTATATATTTAAGAGGGTTTGTGGATTCTTTGAAACATCGTTAACAAAGCTCGTTGTGTAATTAGCTCTGTTTTTGATATGATATGATGCGCAAAAATTAAGTTCTCTGTTGCACATAACCCCTAAATTATGTATTGGTATGTATGTACTTTGCTAACAAGTGATAGCTTCGAATTTACTTACATTCAACTCCCAGAAATGTTGTTTGATCCAAATTGAGATGATATTCATATCACTTTGTAGTGTGTAAGTATCCAAATAAGTTTACAGATGTGCATATCATCTGCCTTCTGGATCTTCTGCCATAATTTCATTCACAGCTTCTACGGTTTCTTCTTTACTCATATTATATTGACGCCAGGTGGAGTTTTATAAGTGCATTTAATTAGTGACACTAACTTCTGCAACACTTTATATGATAGCGACCTTGACACAGTAAAGCATTTTCTTTATGGCACTCTAGAATGCCTGGCATACGCTCGCTTCAGGCTTTAAGTATTCGACGTTGGCATTTAAGTACTTTTACTATACGCACTTTATTACTGTAGTGATTTTTCATCTTTCTGCTTAAGAGTTTAAAAGAACGCCATATTACAAAAGTCGCACTTACTTACAACGCTAAACCTTGTCAAAATAACTTTTTGATATCAAATATTACAGAGTTTCCTAAAGACTTTGGTAAACATACCAAAACAAGTCATGCAATAAAATTGACTGTGTTGGGTATTGATTTTAAATTTGTTAGTTCTCATATCGGTGTTGCGACAAATTGTTGACAAATAACTTAAAGCACTGGAAATTGATAGCGATTTTAAGGATATACTTTTGCAGTTGGTGTGCTTTAGGAGGTCTACCTTCTTTAGGACAGGGGAAAAAAATGCTGCGATTTAACAATAGCTTGCAGATAAATTATAAGTGCATGATTTTTACCAAATCTTTTCTTACTGCTTAATACCATCTGCTGCTGCAATTTTTTTTTGGTTTTGCGGTTTGGATAACGAATAACTTACCTCCTTTTAGTCATTTCAACTGAAATCATTGACCATAAACGGTATGCGAAAGTAGTTCCTCCAGTTTTTTTGAACTGATTGTGTTTATAGGCTTTATAGATATGAATCTATTATACTTCGTTTCCACAACGTGTTACCTTTTACGTGTCCTTTTTTGCATTCATACAAGTACGAGTATCTTAGTTGTAACAAAGTGTTATGTTCGTTTTTTGTTTAAGAGCTGATCCCATCGTACTTCCTGGATGACAGTAATGAGCTCTTTCTTCGGCCTGTTATGGTTTTACTCATTCGAGCTTATTGCCATTCATTTATCCTAACTTGCTTCCTGATTACGTTTGTTTATATGGGACTACAGTAAAACCAAAGGCACAAGCCCAACCTGAAGAAAAATTATCAACACTATTTCTATTTTGATATTTGGCTAAATGGCGAAAAATGCTCAAAGGATCTTAGACCCAAATATGTAATTTTATTTTATTGACGTTTGACAATAAAATGCTGCCGAAGCATCTATGATACATCCAGAGTTGGGAGTTGGGAAAGCATAGACTAGGCGTACCATAATTTCCTCAGAGTTATTTGTGGCGTTTGCTGAACTTCTATTTTTTTTTTTTTTTTTTTTTTTTTTTTTTTTTTTTTTTTTTTTTTTTAATTTTGTAGTGAATATTGATATTTCTGGTTATTGTAAGAATTCTATTTATTAATTTACTAATTAATACTAACTAATTTATTTACTGTATTTTACTAGTAAGGCATTTTCTTATGCTAAATCTGATTGATAATAATATTGTTTTTAGCCAGCTATAGAAGTATGGATGCTTTTGAAAGTCGTCCCTAGTATCGTTGTATCTAGAAATCTATGTCAAAGAAGTTTATTCATTCGTTTACGGGTGTTTTTAAATAGATAAAAGCAAAGAGATTCAAAAAAGAGTTCCTTTTTTCGAAGTCAGCTCAGTTAGGTGTTTCAATACTTCAATGGTTTCTATGTCGATTCTAAGGATGGTATACAGACTTTAAAGTGGAAACTATCTTCAGTTGCTTAGGAACTTAAGGGAGATAAACTAAGAAAACATTCAAAACCTCAATAAAACATAAAAAAAACGTTTCGTTTATAGATATTTGTTTCAAGGCTATGAAAGAACCTTTCATGGACAACGAGAAGCTCAGTGCTTTATCTCAATAAATTCACAACTGGAAATCTATGCACCCGTAAAAGCATTTTGGTGTTAGGCTAGGAGTATAGATTTGTATGTGGTGAACAATATGGCAGAGTAGCGAGATAGAGTGAGGATCATAATCTATGGGCAAATTCGAACCTATTGCTTGTATTACTTACATATTTATGTAAGCCTCTCATATGTTCGAAGTAAAGAAAACCATCACCTCTTTTTATTTTCTGAGACATCAGTCAAATCATTAGAATTTCATTAAAGGAAATCCTGCCGGTATCACGAAATCCTTAGGAATTAATGTCTAAAAGGCATATATTACCAATTTCAAAATCTGTCAGCCAAATAAATCCACACACAGATTGTATAAAACAGTCCATTCCTTTAATGGATTTGCAGTTAATAGCAAAATGCCAGCCAATCCAAAAATCGAGCTGGCAAAAAGTTCCTTCCTTCCTTTATGACGAAATGATGATAAAGAAAAGTGAATATAAGTAGGTATACCCACTAAACATGATAATTCATCATCACATCTTGACATAATGAGAATTTAACGTCAGACTAATATATCCACACAAGAATACCACACATATGTTGGCGTATCCTCTTTCCCCGGCAAAATATAACATTATTTACGTACATATCTATAAATATTCGTAAAAGCTCTCCTGTTTATGTAAGTAAGAGACGAAGGCAAAAACCATGGCTACTACGGTGAACGACATCCAGATAACGACGATGAAAACCAAGACAAGACCTTTAAGAAGTATCAACAGGATATTAAGGATCATAACTCATGTCTGATTCTAAGGAATATTCCTCTTGGGTCCAACAAACCCAAAAAAATTGGCGAGGATTACAATAAAATTCTTAATCTTCAACTGGATTCGTTTATTATTTAAGATACTTTGCCAATACTACAATACGCACACGAATTAAAGGAGGGGTACATTTAAAAAAAAAATGCAATAATGCAATTAACGATTGAGTAATCTGTTGCCTCAGGAAATTACTTTTGACTTCATGCTTTTTCAAATGATAATTCAGTCTGAAATCCATCCGAATCTCCACAATCGTACATTTTCAGTTGATTCTATCCTTAGGTTATCTTCTCCTTGTGCACATAAATAAGAATGAATTTAATGATTGCTAAGTACGAGTAAAATCTCCTTACGCTTATTGCTAAAAACTTCTTACGGAAAACGCTTTCAAATATCAGTTGTAATATTGTAAGAGGAAACCTGCCCCCTCCGAGAAACATTTCATCCCAAGTGTCTACTACACTTGGTAAAATGACTTTTATTAAACGCTACTTAGTTTTCAAGTATAGAATAACGTGAAGATCCGGGATAGCCGGCTTTCTTGTGAGAAGAATAACCTTCTGTTCTAATTTGCTCAGCATGTGAAGATGTTTATCTATCCAAAGGAACTCGACGTCATCCTCTAAGCTAAGTGAGGTTACATGAGAATTTTACAAACCTGAAATGCACTTGTGTGTACTGCACATAACATAAATGCGATGCAACCCTATCCTTATCATGGGCACGAAAGGAATATTCAATAAAGAGGAGAAGCTTTCCTTCATTTTCCAACGATAAAACGTATAAGTATAATTTGTATTAGAAACTTTTGAATTAGCTTTAAGAGAAAGTCAGGGAATGGAAAGGATTCAGGATTCATCAGAGGTTGAAGTGAACAAAAATTTACAAAGTAAAGACAGTGATGTATTTTTATGCTGTATCCCTAGGCATTAATTAAAACAATTTCCCAAATCTGTTTGCTAATTCTTTCAGAACCAATTCATGGAAATTAGACAAATATCACGGTGCATGGTGTGGAAGATATGTTACCTAAAACGTAAGCAGTCACAATTCAAAATATACATATTAAATTGACTAAGTGATTGTTCATGTGGGAAACAAAATCGTGTACTAGAAAGTATATATCATACATGCATACATACGAGTATATTTGTAGAATAAAATAAAAATTAAATTTTGTTTGGGCAGCTTTTTAATCACTACTTGTATTGTACCTGGACTTTTCCGTCCATCAAAAAAATATATCATATGGCATTGTAAGTAATAGGTAAAAGTGAATAAACGTGTTCAGAATCCCGCCTGTGTTAAGAGTGGTGTAAAAACGAGAATATTTAGGTAAGGCTAGGTTAAGTAAACGTGGCTGTTGGACAGACTAACACACTTAGGGTTATTGGCCCATTGTGATGCCATGTCGATCCGTGATCCTCCTATTATTGGAACCAATTTGAGCTTTTTTAGGAAAGAGCTGAACATATATAGAGTAGGTGGAGGATTGTAGATGTAGATTCTACAGAAATCGTTTGTTAAGGCGCTAAGCCTTCTTGCCTATAAAGCAGTGTAAAGTGATGACACCTATAATGGCGCTAAGATGTTTCCTTTTTTGAACGATAAAACTCATAGAACGATTCAGATCCATCTTTGGCCAAATCTGTTTTTTCGCAAGATATGTTGATCCAAAAGCTCACCTTAGGTCTTTTGTTTTGTTAGAATCCAGCTTTAATAATTAGTTTCACATAGCGTTTGGTATACCAGTGCTACCCTGTCCCCGTAGAAAAGGTAGAGTGGTTCCAATTTCGGCTAGTTCGTCAGCCCTACAACTCCCTGGAATGTCACTGAAGCCCGGCATCCAACATAGATCAAAGTGGAACTGCTCTACCATCTCCATAAAACATGGTCGGTATTCAAGGGCGGGCTTAGAATTTAATAAAAGTGAGTCCAGTGACTTACACGGCCTAACTATTCGAAAAGATGCGGATATCCTTTGCAGACAGAGCTTCTTTAATTAGTAAAATTAAATTAAAATTAGAGCGCTCATTTGCCGCACCTTGTATATCAGGTGGTAATGATCCATCCACTAGTATGTGTATCCAGCCAATGTATAACCTTTCCATTTTCATCAATAGCAGTTGTCCAGAATTTTTTTACAAAAGCTTAAAATTTTAACTTTAGTCCAATTCTTTTCTTAAAAATTATCATAAAAGGTGAGCCAAAAACTAGTGTTGAAATTTTTATTAAATTAAACACACGCTTGTTAAGAAATCAATGTAACATATGATGCAATGATATGATGTAACATGCAATTCTGAATAAAAAAACAGCATGTATCATGTGATCAACACGGTTGACATGACGGTCAAAATTATCGATGACTTTCTGAAGAATAAATAGATGAATTGCAGCAATTTCAGTTTGGATGTTATGTTTGAGATCCAGAGTTGTCGCTGGATTATTACAGGAAGCAGTTTAAAGGTGTCAAATCGCATGACCTTGGAGATCAAACAACTTCTCCTCTAACCAAAATAATGCCCTGTTCAAATTTCGTATGCAATAAATTGGTTGAATAATGGCTGGTAAGGGTGGTAGCACCATTCTGTTGAAAGCAAACAAAAAATGGTTCAGACACCATTCATTCAATTATAAAAAAATAAAAATAACCGGTCAACATGTTGCTGTAACATTCTAAATTCACTATTACTTTCTCTCCAGCTTCTTCTTTGGAAAAGTACTGGCTAATGATGCCGCTAAATCATAATCCACATCATACGATGTATGTTCAAAAAGTAAGGTTACTTTATATTTTTATCAAAAAATATTTATTTAATTTTCAATTCAAAGAAATCATCCTTAAATATAATACACTTGTGCCAACGCTTTTTCCAATCCTCGAAGCAGTTTTTAAAAGCACCTTTTAAAAGCACTTTTTGGTATAGTTTTGAAGTGTTCCAGCGATGTCATTTTTATTTCCTCAATCGTTATAAATCTCCGTCCTTTCATATGCATTTTCAGTTTTGAAAACAGGAAAAAGTCGTATGGGGCCAAATCCGCTGAATATGGTGACTGAGACATGATTGTTGAGCTATTTTTGGCCAAAAAATTTCTCACAAGCAAAGATAAATGAGGAGTTTCGTACAAAAGCCATGAATTGTTTCCACGTTCACAATTTCGGACGTTTTTTTCGTATTGCTTTTCGCAAACGGCGCATTACTTCAAGGTTATACTCCTTATTGACCGTACGACCTTGAGGTTAAAACTCCTGATACAGTATGCTACGGTAATAAAAAAAAAAACAGTGATCAAAACTTTGACAATTGATCGAACTTGGCGTGCTTTTCGGTATTTTCTTTACTGGGTGCTTCCATTGGGACGATTGGGCTTTGGTTTTAAGGTCATAACCATGTACCCATGATTCATCACCTTTTGAGCAAGTCAGTTTTATCATTGGCGTCATTCAAAAGCTCCTGAGCGATGCTCATGCGACGGTTCTTCTGATCAAAATTCAGAAGTTTCAGAACAAACTTCGCTGACACATGTTTCATGCCCAAAGCATCCGCAAAAATTGCATGACACGAGCCGATCGATGTGCCAGCATCCTCAACAACTTACCTTATGGTAATCCGACAATTTTCCAAAACAGCTTCAACGTTATCATCTTTTGTTTATGTGCTAGTACGTCAAGAGCTAGGTTGACATATTCTCGGCTAGCTTGAAAGAGCTTGTACCACTTATAAACATTATGTTATGTCACTGTCAATGGTTCAGGTATTTTAGAGCACTTGATTCCATTTTTTACACAAAACTTGATGCAAATTCTTTGCTTCAAATCGCCGATCACACCAAAAGACGTATTACTTTTTATCTGTCAAAAACAAATTAAGTATGCTATATACTTGAATCTGCGAAAATATGTTCGAGACATGTGTACCAACACTGCAAAAAAAAAAATCAATAATCGAATGTACGTTGCCGAGGGAATTTCAAAAGTCAACTTACTTTACCTTACACATCTCGTACAGTGACTTTTTTGGGATGTATTGGTTAAGATGAATGGGCCTTATCGGAAAAGATCAAATTCGATGGCAAATTGGACTAGAGGTACAACATTCAGTTAACAAATCGGCTACATCGTAGTCGATCCAAATGCTTCAATTGTTGTGTAATTTGGATTATTGGCGAGCAAGTGAAGATCACTTTTAAAATTCGCCGTAAAGTGCCATAAGTGACTTTGGCGACGAATTGAGGTGCCTGGCTGGTTTTGAACACTTTCGCTCACAGTGGTGATGTTTTATTGTGTACGTGCTAGTCGAGCATGCTGATATGGAGTTTGACCCAATACAGAACCAGTTTCTTTTAAACGCTTCACCATTGCACGCATTTCGAACTCACTAGGGCGAATATTTTGACCGACAGATTCACGAATTTTACGAAATGTTACTTTCACAGATTGCCCATATTCGTAATAAGATTTAATAACAAAAATGCATTATTGCATCGTAAGCGATGCCATGATTAAAATTGCCAAAGATTATATGATATCCGTCAAAAAGATCAACTACATTAAATTCAGTTATTGATAGTAATTGTAAGCCAACATTCACACCGTTTGTTGGCTCACCCTTTAAAATAGTTTGTTTTCTTTTTCAAAGAATTTCCAAAACTTTTAAATAAGTTAAGGTTGCTGTGTCAGTACATTTATTTTTCTTTATCCCTACTTACTGCTTTTCAAAAAGAACCAGATTATACAGAGGTCAACATTTTAAACATATTTGGTCTGCGATGTGTCGTATAAGAGTAATTAAAACTTCTTGGTGTTATGCTTTAAAAATGCAAACAAAAAAATGAGAATTTTATTAGATTTTTCAAATGTTATACTGGTATGAACGGTCGATACAAAATTTAATCCTTTATCCAAAAGCTGTTGATCTAACCATGTAATCCATGAGCAGCAAGTCCATGTCCAACAACTACAGCAGCACCACCTAATCCCACAACTGGAATTGCCGCAGGAGCTAAATGCGCTCCCAGTGGGCCAACCGCGATTGGACCAGCAAGTGGTCCAATAACCGATGCAGAAGCGAAAGCTAAAGCAACAAGGGCGAAGAAAATGAGTACCTGCAGTATATTAAATCAAATTAGCTCTAGCTTATATTTGGATACGGATAATATCTACCTTCATCGTATTAAATGAATGTTTAGGTTGCTGAAGTGATTTTAATTCTGACTTTTCTATCGGTAGACATTTCCTATATATAGTGACCTAAATTGCAAAGACAACATATGTGGTATTGCATCATATCTCTGCGTTTGGTTGAATGGAATAAAGTTGTGTTCTCTCTTAGCAACCGTTGATTGGAAGTTACACCCTTCGGGGTTTTCAAGTAAAAATCAGGTTTTTGGCCGACAGTAAAAAAATTATAATAATCGTGAGGAAAAGTTGCAATTTATTTGGATGTATATTACATTGTCAACTATGTAGACTGGTAGATATGATAGTGTTAGCGATTTGCATTTCTGGGATAGTTCTTAAAGTAATTATGGAAATTGTTCAGATATGGAAATTGAATTGAACACTGTTGACATGGAAAAGCGTAAGTTTGGTTGGATAGAAATAGAAGAAAAGAAATCTCCCCATTCTCAAATGTTTTTGACAAAGTATTAAAAAAAAAGTAAGTTAGAAGCTTGCTACAAACGTTATGTTGCACAAAATATCAATTGAATTGTAATAAATAAGACAATGAGTAGTATCTGTTAATGGGTGCTGCTGCGCTAAATAATGAGAATGGGTCTCCGCAGCCAAAATTTATAAATTGTTGTGTCTTATTTTGCACTTCATCGCAGGCGTATCTAGAAAATTAATGGAGGCAACAAGATGAAAAGAACGAAAAGATAATAGATGTCAGTTGGCCATGGTACTGCGAGCAGCACCGCTAACCCCAAATTCAAACTAATCCATCGGACAAGAAATAATATACTCATATTAGTGACAATCCCTTTTTACAGAATTCTAAGCCACCAAGACTGCTGAAAGTTAAAAAAATGCGGCATGAGGATAGAGCTATCATCATAAGTGCGGATACTCTCCAGTGACCGACATTAATGGTTTGATTATAATCATATTACCCAACAACGGAAGTCTAGACTGAAGATTGAATGTGGAATTTTTATTTTATGGCCTCCTAAAACTTAAATGTAACATATATTTTGATATTAAGACTATTTACTTACAAAAATGGCGCCACATGTTAGGTGGCTCAGGGTGTAAGTCAATATGCCTCTCCAGCCAGCGCGGTATTTTGCCAGCAACATCCAGTTGCGCACACTAATTTGGCAAAGGCCTTCTTCCACTTGTGTGCACCAACTAAGATGAGGTCATCCTCTACAGCGTTGTTTTGTCGAGTTAAAGTCGAAAAATTTCCGAACCGTGGAGCTGGTGTCCATGCGCTCAAAGAGACCCATTAACCTAAGCCGGGTTATTCGATATTTTCTCACGACATCGGAATCGCTATATAGCCCTTCCATTCTCAATTTGTACAAATAAGACCAATAATTATCAGAAGATCTTTTCACTCAAAACGCCTGCTAGTACTTTTAGCCACTTTCTTTATTGTGTTCTGCGCCATAAAGCAGGACTGGGCTGTTGAGTGTCTTGTATAATGCCTTTTCATTGCGCGAGAAAGCTTTACTACTTAATTGACTTCTGAGCCCAAAGAACCAATGGCTAGAAAGAGGGAATCTTCGCATAATTTCCGCGCAGGCGGAGTTGATAGGGGAGCTGAGGTAGATACCATATAGTCCCATACAACCGCAAAGTTGTACCTGTATATTGTGACATTTTGTTCTAGCCATCGGCTTTGTGTTCTTCTTTCTTGACAGCATATATTGTACTTTATTGACGCTAAATCTATCTTTGCTGCTTGTGTTTTACGAGAGATTTTTGATAGGTAGCGCTACTGAGCCAAAATAAGTGTACCATACGGGTCGAACGAGGAAGCCATCGCTGCCGCGGAAGAGTAGTTTGCAGGCCAAAAAAAGACGTACTATACGGAGAGGTTAAAAAAGTTGCAGCACCGCTGGGAAAAGTGTATTGGGTTAAAAGGGGATTATATTGGAAAATATATTGTCAAAACCTTAAAAAAGTCGCGTTGTCATTTCTAATCCGGATATTCAACAAACAGCCCTCGAAAAAGTCACAAACACTCCATTGACAGCTCGCTATGTTCTATGGCTGCACATCCAACAGGCTCTTGACGATGGTGTCTCTGGAGTTGACTTGTAGCTCGCACAATTCTTTAAATAACGACGTTGACAAAATCACATGACAATGCATCGCCTCATTTAAGTTATTTTCTCATATTGCCGCTCTCAGTTTTGTCATAACCGTTGTTGACGAAGCAGCATGTATTCTTAATCGTCATTATGCATTGTCGAATGAGCTTGGCAGGTATACCAAAACTAGATAGAGACCAATCAGTCTATTGACGAAGGTTCTTAAGCGTTAACATAATACAGAAAAGAGGATCTCTTATATAATGTTGAGGAGATTTATTCCACATGTATTTGGCGTAATTCAGGGGATCTCCTTTTTTTAAGATCGGGTCCAGACAAAGAATTTTCTGCCTTTGTTCATGTTAAATGTTTCATTCTGTCATTCGGTGGAATATTGTGGCTCTATGGTGTTTCTTTTTCCATCATTATGGATTTCTATTCGAGCTTTACCGCTTTAGCATGGTCATTTTATTTTAATATCAAAGTTAGAATCGTTCAAATGAGTGGCGTCTACATGGCCTCTATATATTGAAAAGATTGTGGTAAACAGAATGTCAATGTCGACAGCCTATTTATTGGAAAATTGTTTTTGAGCATTAGACCTGTCAATACATTATAGAATCGGTAACCAATCTTGCGATTAGACAGTGATTTAAAAGTTATATTCCAACATCTGAAGCAGTTTAGGAGCCAAAATTGAAATCAATTTCGACAACCTCCTTAAAATCTGTGCACTAATTTATGTTATGCGATTACAGTTAAACAGATTTAAACATAACTGTTTATAAGTACTGGAAGGTTGTGAACAATATTTTTTAGTGGTTGGTCTTGAAGAGGCACACACACACTTCACTCGAAGTTTAAGCCCAAACAGCTAAAGAAGTGAAAATATTCTAACTTGAAACCTAAGTTTCATCGCTAAGTGCAAAGAGATGTATGTGAATATATGAAGACTTTAATTACTCAAAACAGTGAAATTACCAGGAACCTTTCTAAGAAACAAAGGTTACTTACTGATATCGTATGATTAATTCAGGAGATGAATTCACCATTAGCTGTACATACTTTGCAATCTCTATTTATGTTCTCAGAAAGGCCAATGCACTGACATTGACGATATCCCCGAAGAATTTTTAAAATTTGCTCTTAGTATATCATACCTAATTTCGACGACCTTCTTAGCTAACGCATTTGAAAATGAGCATGCTCCTGTTCCTCGAATTATGGGCTCACCATAGAACAATGCGTCGAAAATAAAAATTAAATCTAACTGCTAACTTGAATTCACAAAGGCTGTCGCAGCGTGTATAGTCAGTTATCCATATACAGGCTCCCAGTTTGCAAAAGGACAATAATAAACCATGATCCTTCCACCGAAATATTGCCGGGAAATATAGCAATATAAAGGACACCGACGACTTCCCTAAAATACCTTTAATACATTGACTATAACCGGCTTGCGCATATGCTTTACGTGAGGCTCCGCCACATCAACCAAAATTTTAAGATCGAGAAAAGCAGTACGAGTATATTGCTATACCATATACATATAAGTGCGTCCAAAACCAAAGCGATTCACCTGTCTAGTTCTTTCACATGATGTAATATTGATAGTCGTGAGGACATTAGAAAGTTTACATATTTCCTTAACTACTATAGAAAGCATTATATCGGCTGACGGGGGCACAAATCTTGACGTGCATAGTAGAATTAAGAAAGTAAAATGCATTTCAAAGTTTGGAAGATTAGAGTCTAAAGCATAAGACCAAACTGCGACTGTTTTGATCCAACACTGGTTCAGTACTTGTATAAGTAGTAGAACTTCGACAGTAGTCACCGTGATAACAAGAAATCTGTCGACCTTTGTAAATAGGTGTCTATGATTGATGCGACGGATATGACAGCTCGTTGATGATTAACTTCAAAGCCTAAATGTTTAAATTTTCATCACAAAACTCCTACTAAATCGATGTTAGAAGTTAGGTCTGTAGGTTGAGGTAAACGCCAAACCAGATATTAAATTTCAGTACGACTTCGTCGTAATCCATTTCCTTTTAAAACCTTTTTACCATTAATGAAGGTTGAAGGGTTCGGACTTGGGTGGTATATTTTGAGATTTTTAAAAAAGTGATATTTAAAAAAAGCTGAAGATAAATTTTAAAGTCTCACAAAATATTTGCAAAACATTTAAAGCCCGATAAACTGAGAAAAATGCTAAAGATTTTGAGTTGCTATCTAACGTTGATTTCAGTAGACCATGGATAGGACTAACCCATTTATTTAAAACACCAAAACATTATGTCTATTGTCAAATGCCTATTTGTATTAGCCAAAGTAGCAACAATTTTTTCTTGTATTATTTGTGTCAATTAACGGCATACAAGGCTGAACCTTTACTTTCCTACCCTTTATTGGTTCATTACAACTTTTTTAACAATTTTCGTTTTAAGATTGGATTTCTGGTTTTATTTATAGTTTCAAGATATGAACTAAATGATAGCTATGCTTTGTACATTGCTACCCCAAGCCTATAAAATTGGACAGTAGCAAGAATGATGCAATTTATAGACCATATGACATCATAAGCCTACTATAAATACTTGGGCACAAACGTAGAATTTTCATTATTGTGTCAACTGCAAGTCACTACAAACACTATCCAACAATGAAGGTAAGCTTTGATTATCATATTTATACTCGAATGGATTTTTATAATTTTTCTTTCCACAGGTCTTGATTTTCTTCGCTCTTGTTCTCTTGGCTGTCGCCTCAGCATCAGTCATTGGACCACTTGCTGCCCCCATTGCTCTTGGTCACTTGGGAGTCCCAGTAGCTGGAACAGTTCAAATTGCTGGTTTACCCGGTGCAGCTTTGATCGGCGCTCATGGAGCTTTAATTCATGGTTAGCCGAATTGAAAAAAATTATTTGGTGCAGGATTTAATACAATAAATTTCTCGTTTTTCATTGATACTGCTCTAAGAATGTTGTTTATTGTGTTTGAAGTGTCACAAAGTTTAATCATTTAAAAATTGCCTTACTGGTCAATTTAACTGGTAGTAGATTCACGACAAATATTTTGGTTTGTTTGGTTTGGGTTAAAAAAAAAAAGAGGTATAAGGTTTTGTTCCAAAAAAGCCATCGAAATCCCTGAATAGCAATTCAAAAGAAAAAATTTAACATTTCTCCCTTGAGATACCCATAGTTCTTGTAGTCCATTTCCTATAAATGTTGAAATAAAAATGCAGAATTCTCAACTGTTCCCTACTAGGTTTGAAAATTTCCCTTGTTCTCTCTCGATTAAAAATTTGTTATAATACCTTCTAATCCCTATACTAACCTACATTTACCCATGTCTTGTGAACCATTTAAAGCGGGTTTGATACTTACTCATACCCAGTCGTCCCCAAGTATCCAATATACTCTCATTCGCTTCTGTGAGTTATGCGACAGTTTCTAACTCTATCAGACTTGATGGCTTGATCAGAGGATTGCAGTGCCTTGGTAAAAGGCCTCTGTTTCGGCGATTACCACTTCATCGGTCTTAAATCTCTTTCCGGCGAGCATTCTTTTGAGGTCTGCGAACAGGAAATAGTCGCTGGGGGCCAAATCTGGAGAATACGGGGGATGAGGAAGCAATTCGTAGCCGAATTCATTCAATTTTGCCATCGTTTTCATCGACTTGTGACACGGTGCATTGTCTTGATGAAACAACACTTTATTTTTCTTCAAATGCGGCCGTTTTTCTGCGATTTCGTTCTTCAAACGCACCAACAACGCAATGCAATATTCGCTGTTGATAGTCTGCCCTTTTTGGAGATAGTCGATGAAAATTATTCCATGTGTATCCTAAAATACGGATGTCATAACCTTGCCAGCCGACTGTTGAGTTTTTGGTCGTTTTGGACGAGGTTCGTCGCCTGCTCGCCACTCAGCTGACTGACGGCTTGACTCTGGTGTGAAGTAATGGAGCCAAGTTTCATCCATTGTCACATTCGTAATCGTTTTATGGACTTTTTTGGTGTTTTCTTCTGAAACAGCCTCTTTTGGACGTCCACTGCGTACATCATCTTCGGTGCTTGTATGACCACTTTTAAATTTTTCAATCCACTTGCGAATGGTTCGTTCGGCTGGTGCAGAGTCCGGGTGACACTTATCAAGCCATTTCTTTGCATCGGCTGCATTTTTTCCTATCAAAAAGCAATGATAAATCAACACACGAAATTGTCTTTAATCCATTTTTTTTTCACAATAACAAAAGTTGCTTCACTCACAACGCTATATCTCGAGAACTAATTGTCCGACAGATGTCAAATTTATACACGTATCTTTTGAAAGTTGGTACTAACTGAATGGTATGGATAACGATTTTCGTTCTCTCATAAAACAACATTTTTTGAGAGGCAAAACGGCGAAGGAAACAAAAGAAAAGTTGGATAAATATTATGGGGCTAATGCTCCGTCAGATTACACCGTCAAATATAGGTTTCGAGAGTTTCGTAGTAGCCGCAATTCCACTACCGATCAAGTCCGCAGCGGCAGGCACTCCGATGCGGTTACAAATGACAATGTCAAAAAAATACATGAAATGGTGTTGACCGGATAGTGAAGGTGCGCGAGCTAGCAGATACCACAAAGATTAGTACTGAGCGCACACGCCAAATTTTGGGCAATATTCTGCATATGAAAAAGTTACCCTGCCTCTGGGTGCCGCGCATACTCACTCCTGACCAAAAACACGAAAGCGAGAGTACCTAGAAAGAGTGTTTGGACTTGCTGATGCGGAATCGGGCGAAATTTTGGCGTCGATTGGTAACTGTTGAACACCAGAGAACAGAATGAGTGCCCGGCAAAGAACTGAAGCCGGAACGAGTGCTCCGAAGCGGCCGAAATCGCTGCAAAACGGCCTCACATAAAGCGAGAAAAAAAAAATTGTTTTTGCAAGACAATGCACCGGTGCACAAGAGCTTAGCAACGATGGCTACAATCAATGACTTCCGGCTACAATTGCTGTCGCATCCACTGTATTCGCCCGGTTTGGCTCCCTCGGACTATTATTTCTTCCCAAACCTTAAAAGATGGCTCATCAATAAAAAATTCAGCTCACGCGAGAAAATCATCGACGCCACGAAGGAGTATTTTGCAGACCTTCTGGAAAATTACTTTTCCGACGGGATCAAGAAGTTGGAAAATCGCTAGAATAAGTGTATCAAACTAAAAGGGAACTATATTGAATAAAATAAAAAAAACATTTAATTTTTTTTTTTTTCATTCCCAAGGAGGTTACTTTTCACCCCAGATAGTAGTTTAATTTTTTAGGGGTTTGTGTGTACTACTCCCACTGTTTGTCCAGTTCTCAATTTTATTCAAATTAACGTTCATAATTCCACAGTTTTAGAATTTCAGCAGAAACACCGTGCCCTCGCTGCAGGTTTCTGTTGAGAAGACTTGATTAACATTTTCATTTATCAGGGGTGTTCGAGAAGTTCGAGGAACTTACGGTGCGCATAATCGACCCACTGAAACTACTATTATCAATAGCATTTGCAAATTTAATTCCCAGTTTACATTAGTAGATGATACTCGACCGGTTAGACCACATCCAGTACGTAGTGAAGAAATTATAGCAGCTGTAACTGAGAGTGTACGCGAAAACCGTGACGAATCGATTTGTCCTCGTTCTCAGCAACTTGGCTTGGCGCATTCGACAACTCGACGTTTTTTACGTTAGAATCTCGGCCCAAAAGCGTACAAAATTCTACTGGGGCAAGATCTGAAGCCAGGCCACTTGAATTTGCGTCATATTTTCAGTGAATGGGCTCTGAAAAAGTCAATGAAAATCCGGTGTTTTATCGTGAAATTTTGTTCAGTGATGAAGCCCGTTTCTGGCTCAATAGATACGTTAATAAACAAAATTGCCGTATTTGTGCTGATGAGTAACCCGGAGTGTACTAAGAGCTACCATTAAATCTATTAAAAACAACGGTATGGTGTGGTTTATGGGCTGGTGGAATCATTGGTCCATATTTCTTTAAAAATGAGGCAAATCAGAATGTAACCGTCAATGGTAACCGTTATCGAGCCATGTTAACGGACTATGTGCTTCCTATAATTCAAGCACATGGTCTCGGTGAGCTCTAGTTTCAACAAGACGGCGCTACGAGCCATACAGTGTGTGAAACAATGGACTTGTTGACAAAACATTTTGGTGAGCACTTAATTTCACGTTCCGTTACTGTAAATTGGCCGCCTAGATTGTGCGATATTGCATCTTTGAACTATTTTTTTTGGAGGATAGGTCTTTTTTTAGGTCTTCATCAATAAACCAGATACGATTGACGCTTTGGAAGCCAACATTACTCGTGTTATCCGCGAGATACCAGTAGCTATGCTCGAACGAGTCACCCAAAATTGGACCCTCCAAATGGACCACCTCAGACGTAGTCGTTGCCAAGATTTACATAATATCATTTTTAAAACTAAAATGCCATGAAGTGGTTTTTTAATTGATAATAAAAATTTTAGGTTTGCTTTCAAAGTTATGTATTTTATTTTACAATATAAATCAAACCTTACGATGAATCACCCTTTATTATTTTTTAGTTGCCTTATTTCCTTCCTCAAAAGTATTTGTTAATATACCAGAGAGAGCTAACTTTTGTAAGCAGAATTGCCTGCTTTGTGATTTTAATACAATAATTACATTTTTATTTTCGGAAATTGGCATCTCATAACACATAATTTTCATATATATTATATTCTCTTTCCAAATGCTTCCACAAATAACTTTTCAGTAGCGGGTACCACATTAGACCTAAGGCTAGTTGTCCAACTAATATGGAAGGAAGAAAGTTGAGCAACATATCATAATAATTTAAATTTCGTGTATTATAGACATCCAACACTCCTCCAACTATTAAAAATCACTGAAATAATTAAAAAAGCAACTCCAAGGAACAGTCCATCAAGAAATAAAAATATTTACAAAGAAAAGAGGTTTGATGGTGAGTGCTTTAGGCTAAGAGAATAGTTTTTCTTTATAAGGCTATTGACGAAGCACAACACTTAAGTTTTTAAATCACTTTATTGAGCAGAAAACTACCATTTAAAGCATTTTTAGCATGTAAATAACACGGCCTACGAGTGCTAAATTATTACGATAAGCAGATAGATAGATAGATATAGGATACGATGAAACTGAAAATTAATTACGCAGTGATATGAAAGATGGTTACAGATAACAAGTAGGTAAGTAAGATTTACACGTAAATTATGACATGTAGAAAAACGTCAAGGCTTCAAAGTATTATAAATGGCGAACTAAAAGAGTACTCAAGTCACAGAAGAAAGTAAATCAAGAATAATTACTAAGCTTTTGGAAAATATTCCTTAAGACATATTTCTGCAAAATTAACAAAGGTTGGTTTTCATTAAAATAAAAACCATCTCAGCAGACAATTCCGCATTGTAAATTTGAAAGGAAAATTCCATAGAGAATAGTTTTAATAAGAATTCTTGAGCAGATATTTCGAAAATAAATATCTTTTTTAAATGATTGCGTGTGATTCAAGAAACTCATTCTTGAGTCGATAATATTAGACCCAGCTACTTAGACTCCCCACCTTTTTCAATTAATAAACACTTATTACTACAGAATTCCTTGCAACAGAATAAAGGAAAGGAACAACACACAAATTTATTGGAAAACAAAATTTTAAAGCTTTGGCTTTGAGTAAATGAAAATAAACATTCGCTTCCAAATCGTTAACAGATGAGCAACTGAAATACATTATTTTAGTTTTAAAACTTATTACCATATTATGTTCTTCGAATCAGCTTCTCAATAAATGAAGATCCCAGTTTATATCAGAAACCAGTTTCAACGGACTATCACAGGAATACCAAAACTCAATATCAACCGCAAGCATGATTGGTCTACCCTTATAATCAAGTGAAAGCATTGAGTTCATATAAATTGAGTATAAAATAGAACCCATAACTAAGCCTTGCAGTACTCCCATTTAATTAATCTCTACTTTTTCTATGAAAAAGAAAATACTATTCGGAACGTTCAATTGAACTTGTTTTAGATGATTTTTAGTCTAATACATATAATAAATAAAATACAAATAAAAAAATAAAAAGCAAATAAAATCTCTTGTCTGAATATATTGTACTATATTCCTTTGCTGAAGGCAGTACTCTCTGCTTTTCATACTTGCTCCCGAATTCACGTCCCTGTTTTTCCGCTGTAGAACGGGAACGACAGCTTATGTTAAACTTATTAAATTCCGATATAAGCAGCATAACTTATTGGGACACCATCAACAGAGTGGAATCTATTACTTCCAAAACACAATGCTGTCTTCTATCACTAAAGCGAAAAACCTTTCATGTATGTGTGACAACGAAAACTTACGTTGGAATCATCAAATCATCAAAAATGCTGCGAAATATCTAGGTTTCCTCAAGCGATGCGAGAAATATTTCACCCCTTTGACCTGTACTCAATATGTAAGGCGTTTATCCACCCAAACCTGGAGTATAATATCCACATCCGCTCAGGTGCCCTTAAGACCTCATTGCACTTGTTGCTAGATAGGATCCAAAATCGTACGATAGAACTCATAGGTGATGCCAATATTACGCAGTCATTCGAAACCTTCGAGCACCGGTGAACTGTCTGTCTCATCCTGTTGTATCGCTATTTTCAGCAGCAGTACTCCACGTTCCGACCCTTTTAACTTTTAACCATAACAATAGTCTCTCTACGAATGCTCATCAATAAGCCTTTAAGCCCAACTTCGGACGTACTCTGAAATATCGTTATTATTTCCTAAGACGTAGAACTTGTTTATGGAATGCCCACCGAGCATTCGTTTATGTTAATTCCACTGCATTTGTTGTTTTTAATTGTTGAGACTGCTTCTGTTGACAATATCTTTGAAACCTGAGATTTTTTTTTGTTTATCCATTATACGGTTAAGTTCGTTGCTCACTTATTAAATCAGAGAGCTTAACTCAGATCATCGATTTCGCCTTGTAAGTTCTGGACTACACTCTTCACATAGCATTTATCGGTTTGACAGTCAGTAACTTCAATGGACAAAGCTTTGTTGAAGATAAGTTTGGCTTGACTCAGAGCGTTTTCATTATTAAAATTCGGCACACCAGTAATATCGGAATCATTGCTAAGAAGATTCTATTGCTGCGGTTTAGTTTGCTCTCCAGGTTGTTGGTTTTCATTTCTAGCTATACATTTTCATTTCTTAATTCCTAAAGTTGTAGAAGAAAACGAATGTTTTTTTTTTTTCCAATAACCGCTTGTTGTCATTGTCCATGATTAGAGTGAAACTCCCAGGTGCTGCAGATTCTCTCCATTCACTAGCATCCTTGATATTTCTTACAAAAGCATTGTTATTGTTTAGCTTGGTAACTTAAACACGGAGCCCCTTCTCGCTTGATTCTTTTTCTTTTTTTGTTGGACTGAAGGTTGCTGTTGTTATGGTTTTGTATCGTCGAAGTAGGCAAGTACATTGATCGACGACGAATAACAACACATTTGTCATATCGGAAAGGCTTTCCGCTTGATTTCACGTATTCAACATCTTGATCGGTTAACTTAGCAAATAAATAATGAAAAAAGTTGCAACTTTCACTACAATTAATTTTTCTTGAACAGTTACCATAATTTTTTTGTGAACAAACGAAACAATTGTATGCGGATAACATTGTCTTCTTCTCCAAATCAATTGATGACATGCCGCTGATAATGAATAGACTCGAGGCAAATTGTCGTTATTGGAACTTAACTATTAACTTGGTGAAATCGAAAATTACGGTATTCAGAAGAGACGGTGGTAGATACACTCGCAACTAAAAGTGGATGTACACGTATTGAGGTGAAATATAGGTAAGCACCTGAGAGTTTTTATATCGGCCAACTTATACAAGTATATGAGAAAACGAATGGGAAAATTAACCGAAGATAAGCGTGCAATTTCAGCTGCGTGAGACAGCATTTTGGATCCCAAATACATTGCAACCTACAGGCTAAGATTTATTTATTTAAGTACAATTCATTTAACTAAATAAACACTATTTTTAAAATGAGAGAGAAGCTAATAAAATTAAACTTTATAATCCACCAATTTTGCGCCGCCTCTGCAGTCAGCGAGAGAAGACCTATTACACTTCATAGAAGAAACAACTCCAAAAAAGATACTTCAGATCAGATGTTCTGGTTGTAAACGAAGCTTAAATATGTTGAACGGACAACAATAATGAGGTTGTTGCTATTCCAACACCGGTAATGGTTTTCGCTACAGATGGCGTATAATCAGCGTATAATGGGCGTGTAATCGGCGAAGATCATTAAACTTATTTTAAAGAAGTGTTCGGGATACAGTTACAGTTGGATAAGAATAATTGGTTCATTTTATGAAAAAATTATATAAGAGGGAAAGGGGACAATTTTCAACGCCCGCTGAGATACAGGATGTTTAAGAAAGTTCCTTCGGAAAAGAGGTTACCAACAATTATTCAGTTATAACTTCTAGTAAGTTAAACATAGAACAATCAAGTTGGGCTTGTTTGATAGCCAATTGATTTAACACTATTGTGTTGTTCAATAAACTCTGCGTTTTTTTTTTTTTTTTTTTGGAAGTAGTGTTTATTGTTTCAGCAAATCTCTGTGTATATTGTTATGAAATTGTTGTTGTTTATTTCAATAAAGAGGGTTATCGTTTCTATTGTTAAGAGAATTTGTTTTGATCGGACGTGTTTTAAGTGCTCAATACTTTTTTTTTAAATGGAGGATAAGAAAGTGTATTTTCGACGTATTTTGCTTCTTTTTTTCTTTAAAAAAAATGTAAAAGTCACAGAAGCGCAACGAAAAAATTGCAGCGTGTATGGAGATTCGGCTATAGGCACTGACACTTGTCAGCGTTGGTTTACACGCTTTCCTTTAGGAGTAAAAACCTTGCTAATGCTGTTCGCTCTGAACGTCAACCAACCACATACGACAATTAAATATTGGCTGCAGTTACCGTTGAAAGGCATTTTACGATACGGGAGAACGCTCAGTGGTTTAACATTGCCCATACAACCGTTGCACAGAGACTAAAAAGTCTTGTAATGTCGAAAACAGCTGGATGTTTGGGTTCCTCACGAACTCAGTGAAAAAAATATTATAAATCACATAATGGTCTGTGAGCCTTTGTTAAGATGGAACTCACTTAAGGTGGTTACGGAAGACAAAAAATGGGTGGTTAACAACAACATTCGGCGTAAGAGGTCATGGTGGGCTCCTGGAGAAACACCACAATCGGTCGGTAAACAAGTCTTGCATCCAAAAAGGGTCAATTTGAGCATTTGGTGGGACTAGCGACTGACTTCAGCATCCACTGTACTCTCCAGATCTTGCGCCTTCTGAGTACCAACTATTCCAATCTGTCCAAATCAATTCCGAAGATGAGATCAATACGTACCTGAATAGTTTTTATACCCATAAGTCTGCTGACTTTTACAAAAGAGGAATTATATCTCTTCCTGAACGTTAGAAGAAAATAATAGACTGTGAAGGATTAAATAAAAGCTTCTATACCAAAATTGTGTGTTTAACTTTAACCCTAAAAAACCGCAGAACTATTTGAACAACCCAATATTACCATCAATGCTCTCATTTTCGAGATATTTACCCCTATCACAGCTACGATACGAATACGAAAATATTTGTATCACGAGCCCCGAACGAAATCAAAATACTATTGCCACACACGAGTCCTTTTTTTGGAGTTTCGGAATCAGTTTTTTTATGTCAAATGCGAAAAGAAAAACGATTTTCAATTTTCATTGCAATTTAAAAGGTTGTTAAATTTTCTATAAAAAAATGGACTCAATAGCCATTGCAGTGTTTCAATTAAATGAAGAAAATATAGCACGAAATCGGAATTTAAGTTTGCAATGGAGACTATTAAGAGAGTTATTTAATCCATTCAAACCTGATGACAAAGTGTTAGTATTTTTGTTTTGTTTTCAAATTGTCAGATGTGTATAAAATAACATGATGTGCAGATTTATAAAGAACTTTCGGCTGAATAAGGCAGCATTTAAATATGTTTTGAATGAGCTGGAGTACGATCTAGGATCCTATGTGTACTCTTCGTCGATTACACCAACCACTAAGTTAGCAGCCGTTTTAATATTCATTGCCGAGAGTGGATATCAATACGGAGTCGGCAAGGGTTTCGAAATTGGAATGGCTCAATCTACTTTCTTCACAAGTTTGAAGGCTGTTTTAAATATTTTGAAAAGAAGACTATGTCCTGTTTGGATAAAGCTACAAATGGATGAAAGTGAGAACAGGGAAGCTAAGCTTGGGTTCTATTCCAACTTATATCAAAATCAGAGCTCCGTCAGGGGAAAAGTTATTGTACTACAATCCGAAGGGCTACTTCAGCATTAACGCTATGGTGGTATGTTTAAAGAATATATATTCTATTTTTATAAATAAATGTGTTGGGTATATATATTAATTCGTGCGTTTTTTTTTCAAAATTTGAACGTTTATTTAAAAAAAACATGTACAATAGTATTATTCAAAATATTGTCCATCTGAAGCTTTGACTTTTTCCAATCTTTTTGGTAATTTGTGGATCCTATCCCAAAAGAATTACGCCGGCTTGCCAGCCAAGAATGAATCAAGTCAATTTTTGAAATTCTGCTCTGTATTTGAACAGAACCGTGAACTGTATTTCAGTGAGGGCGTTCTGCATCGACCGGAACAAATGGTAGTCAGAATGGCCAAGGTCTGGGCTTTAAGGCGGGTGGAGTAAGACTTCCCATCCACTGCTTTCCCAATAGTTCTTAACCGGAATAGCAACGTGGGGCCGATCGTTGTCATGATGGAAAATTATTGCCTCGTGTCTGGTCGCATATTCCGTGCGTTTTTCGGCTACTGCTCTCTTCAAACGGATAAATTATGTTCGGTAGCGTTTTCCATTGATGGTTTTACCCGGGTTTAGCAGCTCATAATACAGTACATCCATCATCATTCGCGCCATGGATATTCGACTTTGCCGTTGATTTGGCTGGTTGGCCGGGTTTCACATATGATTTTTTGCACTTGCGGTTGTCGCAATGGATTCATTCTTAATCACCAGTAAAAATCCGATGCAAAAATGACTTCCCTTTGTGGCTTTCCAGAGAGAATTTCGGACATGCAAAAACGCCTTTCGACGTCTCTCGGCTTGAGTTCATGTGGAACCCAATTTCCTTGCTTTTGAATATATCCAGCTGCTTTTAAACGTTTTGAAATGGCTGCTTGAGTGACACAAAAAGATTCTGCGAGCTCTTTTTGTGTTTGGCAACAATCTTCATAGAGTAACGCTTCCAGTTCTTCATCTTCAAACTTTTTTGGCTGCCCAGGACGTTCATCGTCTTCCAAGCTAAAATTACCACTTATAAATCATACAAACCACTTTTGGCACGTTCGCTCAGCTAGCGCATGTTCACCATAAACTTCCACCAAAATACGATGACTTTTTCTTCATATTAAAGGAATGAAGAAGAACTCCCGGCAAAAATACTGTTTCAGGCACAAAGTTGGACATATTTGAGTGAAAAAAAAAAAATTATTGTAGCTTACGCTTCAAATGAATGACATATACTGAAATGACGTACAATGACAGTAACTTTCTAACGCATGTTCCAATGAAATAATAACAATGGAATAATACAAGTTACGCCATCTATTAGCAAACCGCACGAAGTTATAGACCCAATATGTTACTCCTTCAAAAAACAAATAATTAATAAACTAAACTAAAAAAGAAAACTTAATCCACTTTAGTATTTCAGTACTGACACCGAGTTGACTAGCCGTCTTGTTGCAAATTTATCTCGTCAGTGTTGTAAAGTCTGCTTATGAAGTATTGACAAAGCATATTTAAAGCATATTCGTAGATGATCTGACAGGGTTGCTTTATAAACGATATCTATCACCTCCTGTCTATTTCTATTTTTCTATTCTATTTCTATTTATCACAAAAGTTATTCAAATCCCACCATTGCTAATCTCTTAGCTAGCGGAGAGATACAGATGATCTTCATTGTCTTGGAGGTACAGGCTCGCTAATAATATCATATATCGTAGATGCTGCATAGCCTTTTCAATCAACAGGAACCCGAAAAAGAAAATAGCCATGGTATGACTCAGAACGTGCAACAGCCAGGAAAAAATCTTTGATATTTTTGCGATTTTTTAGAAGTCAATATTATTAAAAGAGATATTATTTTCTCAATATTTTCTCAACCAAACAGTTATAGAGGCATATCATTTGTGAACACGGCGGTGAAATTATTCGCTAGGGTAAGACTAGAATACTTAACCGAGTGGATCAGTCAGAATGACCTACTCAGTGAATTCTAGGCTTGCTGTAGAAAGGAGTACTCGACGGCAGTTAACTTTTTCGTTTTAACAAGCATCGCTTGATCGTATCTGGAAGTCTTTCATTCTATAAATAGGAAATCGCTTTTCACTAACTTGGCAATCTAGGCTTATCGCCAAAAATGCTGAATATCAACCGAAGTCTCTATGAGAAAAACTAAACTGCGTCGTGGGAGTAAAGCAAATCTACCTCTAAAGTCCACTTCTTTTCTCACTCTTCTTGGATTATCTCTCAGCCTCGTTATGTGGGAGTATTATGTTCAATGGTGTCAGCATCAAGCAACTTATTTCGTGTTTGCTGGGACACCAAACAAGATAAAATTAATAATAAATAGGCCACAACACTGTTGTATCACTACAACAAGTAAGAAATAATGGTTTTTGCAATAGGACAGAGGGAAAATCATTTGAAGAAATGTGGACTTACTATAGAATTATAAAGATCTAGAGAAAGTGTCGAAGTACAAGTAGCTTGAAGTCTTTACAACACCGCGTTTAAAAATGACAATACTCGTATCCACAAATTGCAGAAGTTTTCTTGCTAAAAGGATATTGCGTCAAGTGCAAAATATAAATTATTTTAAACAGTCATGAGATCAATCATGTACCTTACGGCCTTTGGGGAATTCCCCAGTACGAAGAAGTAAAAAATATGTTAAGACACTTTGTAAAGAAGATGTAATTGTAAATACGCCTTCATATATGATCTGCGAACTGGAGTAACTGAGCTGTATAAGTATGTTCATTTTAAAAATGCATTTCAGCTATTGATGTGAATCCTGAAGTATCTTTAGTACTTACTTACTACATTACATATGTTAAGGTTTGAAAAAAAAAATTATAAATTCACCACTCCTTCTGACCATCACGTACTAATATTTACGTAGACGTCAAAACATTATGCCGCACGTGTACAAAGTGTGAATTAAGAGTCACCTAAAATGCTACCGGCCCATTAAGGCTATCGTTAACATTTATCCACATTTATTAGATTCGTTGAACAATTAAACCACATTAGGTTATTTAAAATATTTGTACATATCCGATCAACTGGAGCGCATCACACCTTAATGTTTGTTCAAACAGGATTTCCATGACTTAAGAAAAGGGGGCGAGTGCCTTGTTTGCCTTTCAAGTCTCAGAGATTATCCGTGGCCTATTGTTTCTTCAATTGCCGTATCCTACATATATCCGCCACACAATCTAATATCAAAATGTTTAACGTGAAAGCCAATAAATTTCAATCCACTACAAGGTCAACAGCCACATTTGGCTCTGAGGTGTTAAATTCTAGTTTGTGGCAATTTTATCCGGTAGAAAGGTGTCACAGGTGCCATTAAAGGACACGCTGCAAAGTCAACCACCTTTGGCTGGGCAAACGAATATTTAGAGAATTCATGGAGCCTGAAAGTACTACACTCTACAGTTTCTTCGAAACCATGCCGTTGGTATCGATTACATAACGTATCTTCTTCCCACCAAACCTTGAAAATTTTGTGAAACAAGAAAATAAGAATACGAAAATGAAAAATATTTCCCGAAACGTGTGGCGCATATTTTGGCACGTAAACTCACAATCTAACCAGAACTAAGCACTTGAAACTAAGGACATGGCCCACGACGAAACGATGGAAAACATTCCTTAAAAAAAAAAAAAAAAACATTTAACACTCTGACGCAACCATAGCATCTGAGAATACACCGACAGGGGTATCTGAATCTTTCTCCCATAGGGGATGCACATCGCACAGGATAAGTTCTAGTATGAAAGGTGGGGACAACAATCCTGGATAACAATCCTTTTTCCTTTAAAAACAAGGCAAGGGTGCAGTAAAAGGAAAAGAAGAGACAGAAAAAAAAAATGGAAAATTGCAATAAATTTTGATGATTATTTGTTCCTGTCGCATTGCGGTTGTAATTTAAATCAGCCCGAAGTCTCTAGGAAATTGTAGTGCGCCTCCTGGAGTGGTAGCATTCGTATTTTTCGCTTGTTCTTATTTTTTGAATGCAGGATATGCTGCATACATCCATGTATGTTATACACAAGGGCCAGTGCACCTACATATATGAGTGGGTGTGTGGAAGGTTATTGACCCCGTATTCCCATAAATTTTGGCTTCCTGTCTGTAAAACCGAAAAAATTCTCCGGAAACGTAGCCAAAATTCTTGGTGATTCCCTGTTTATCCTCTGGCCGTAGTCAGTGCTGGATATGGTCTAAGTGCCCATACGAGTATGCCTATGTTCGGTCTCCGAGCAGAGATTAAGTGTCCTGATTGAAAGGACAAAAACAAGTGTTTTAGGAAGCTGGTTTATGGCAGGCCATTTTTCTTGTTCTGGGCAATACACTAGTGTTTGTAATCTCTCTGTACATTTTGGATTGGAGAAAAGGATTTTGTTGACAGGTCTCATATGAATTATCTAGTGAATGATGGCTTAATTTGTTAGATGCCGGTTTTACTGGAGCTTATTTCTTGGTATCTTGCCATTGTCAATAGGAATGGAATTGTTATCCGTTATCAGTTTTTAGCATAATTTTCAAATTACTTTTGGGCATATGTTAGTGGTCGTTTACCATCACAGGACTTGTGCATAAATGTAAGCAATCACAGTCAAAGGTCAAAGTGTACAGCAAGAACGAAATTACAGTTTCACTAGTGAAACAGCAAAAGTCGATGGAAATAGGTACATGTACTCGTATATGGTTCCATGTCGTTTGTTTTACAAGGTAACACAGGCAATTTAGGGTAAACACAGGTTTCACAAATGGTTGCAGATATAGTACAAACTTGTACACTATTCATTCAAAATCAATGAGTTCAACATGGGATCTACGCATACAAAATGGGTTCTTTATAAAAGAATCCTTTGTTTGCCAAGTACAGGAAAACATTACTAATAACTATTTCTGTTTACTGGCAGCCTTAAATTAGTTCTCTTGTGTACTCTTGTGTACTTACTTCCCACAAAAAAGTTTAAAAGGAAGCAATGACTTTAACTCAAATATTTAGCCATATTGGCAAATGGTTGTAAACGGTGTTTTTTTTTTAGAGGTTTAGAAATAAAATACACAGAACTTGTGATATTTGTTCGCTATTAGTATTCAAATAAGATTTCGGACAGATGGGGCTGCAGCTAACAAGAATAAAGCTCAGTCTGGAATTTTAATATTTGATCATTTTTTCGAGAAGATGGGGCGGTTTATCGGCTATTACGCGGCGAATGTTGATCTTATCAGCGTAGACTATCGATTCCACATATCCCCACAGAAAATAACTCACAGGTGCTAAGCCACATCAACTCAGGCCAAGTTCATTACCCAAAATTATTCGCTCATTCACTGAACGTTTGACTCATGCGAAGATCAAGCGGCTTGTTGGCTCGTAACCCGATACCTTTCTGCAAAATCTTCCATAAAGTTCATGGACACAGCTCCAATTGCAGTTCACGATGGCGAATCGGCTTATATGCGTTTTCATCAATACTGCGGTCCACAGCAGCAACACCTTCTTTGCTGCGCACTGTACAACTTCCCTGTAGATGCTTATTATCATATAAATTAGTGTATGCGTGTTGCAAAAACCTTCCTAAGTTCTTCAAATTCAGTTATACGATTATGTCGACTGTAAATTAGATGTAGTGCAGGGCAACACCATAACACCATAAGTACCGTGCACTAAATCACGATTTTCCTTGTAAATTTGTTCGACTTACAAATGCTATTTAGTAGTCCCATTTTGGTAAAATGGCAAACCGATGGAAAAAGTGTAGCCAATATTAAAAAAAAAAAAAAAAAAAAAAAAAAAAAAAAAAAAAAAACGCGGCTTAGCAGCATTTCCAAAATATGTTCGATACTTATTCTTATTTTTATTATTTTTGTAAAGGTTACATGCTTCAATGAAAGTGTAACATTGACCCACAAAGTTTTTTGTCGAAATTTTCCCTGAAATGTATAATAAATGAATAAATAGGGCTTACATTCAATGATACAACGCTCAATTTGCTCCTTCAAGGCGTGAGTAGTTGTGGGCTTGTTGGCATAAACCTCAAAAAACCACAATGAAAAAGCTCCAATGTCGTTAAATCAGATAACCTGAGCGGCCAGTACTATTCATCAAAATGGGAATTTTTTTCACGAAAAGTTTGAAAGTGTAAAATTTATGACATTATGTTGAAAAAATGATATAATGAGTTAATGCACATTTGTGTTTGTTTTACGGCATTTTGAATTGTTGCTTGGAAAACATCTGGCTCTAAAGTGGTGATTTCTTCTTCAATTAACTTTTAAGGTTTGTGGCTTCTTGTGGTTAACCCTAACCCTAATCCGATCTCGCGATATGGCTGGACAGTTAAAATCGCCAAAACAGGAGCTCACACGGCCTGGAAAATGAAGATTCAAAATCTCCATCGTTGTTCGAGCGGTTACTTCGTCCTGGTGGAACAACAATGCTTGAGTCTCAGTTCAGCAATTTCCAGCAAAAAAAAACTCCTTTAACATGCCAAATTGTGTGCATAGTTGGCTAGTTGATGTGTCTGGACTCTCTTGGACAACCTCGGTCGCAGCAGTGACATTCTCGAGCAATATGGGGCCGGCCACTTCTTGCAACATCTCTAGGTTTTTCGAGACGCTCAGACAAACGTTTAATTGTTAGCGCACATGGTGCAGGACGACGAGGACAACGACAACGAAATTCACGCTGCGTTAAAAAAAAAAAAAAAAAAAACAGATCGAAAATTAGTCAAATAAACAGTAACAATAATTCAGCGTTCTTCTTTGCATGTTGTCAACTTATTCTCTATCTGCTTACAACATAAATATAAAAACATATTGATACTTGATGCCAGTTGTAAAATATTGGCACATTCACATTATGACATTAGCTTTGCCCCAACTTGGACAGTGATGGATAAAAATGAATTTCTCTACTTTCCATTAGGAGCGAGATATCACTCAAAACTTAATAGGTCGTCCCGAGATGCTTAAAATTTCAACAATATAACTATTTAGATACATTATTTAAAACTTCCCTTAGGAATGAAACCTTTAACTGTTTCCCCAAATCACATGCATTGGTGAGTGAAAAATAAAAGCCAATTTGGTTTCAGCTTGAGCGTTTGCAAACTATAAAAAAAAACCATGGGGTGGGTAGTCAAGGAAAAAAATTTAAAAATTTTTAAAACCACCAAATATGCTGTTTGGTGAACTGGTAACAGTTCAAGTACGCTAGTAAAAGCCATGCCGAACAAAACGACAAGATTTATGCTACATCATCAAAGAAAGCGAAAAAGGTTGTTCCAAGGCTTCAATGTACCCATCATCCTACTTCCGCTATGGTTTGGTGGGAAGCATCTTACCAATGTATCACGTTCCTCCATTTCTACATATATGGTAAGATATATGATGCCAAACTCTGTTAAATTTTTTCTTTAGGTGGAGAACAGTAATGTTTTATTTGAACCACCAAATTTGTGTACATTAAGATTTTTGAGTAGTGGATAACGAACGATCGTAAGTTGTTTCATGCTTTTGGGAAGCTGTTTTATTTCTTGCCTCAAATTTATGATCATATCGAAATTTCAAACATTTTATAAAGTCGTAGTAGTCATTCCTAGATCGTTGAAATTTTTGCGGCTTTTTTCCGATGGCTTGGTTTTGTAAAAGTAAAAAAAATTGTTTAATTATTTTGGCAGACTCTTAACAACACGAGTCGTACCACAACTCTTATTTTAATTCATGTGGCCAAAGATAAAAGACCTTGTAGGTGTTCAATTTAGTAAACAGCGTTTCCAATCATATCAGTAACTGTGTGTTCAATGTACGCGAAACTATCATAGCTGGTATGACATAGTCTTCCGAATTTACTATCAACTTCAGATATTCATGCTGATCTAAGAACGGACCTTGCCTTCTTCTTCTTTCATATATCATAACATCTGAAGTTTGTTCTTTCTGATGTTGGCAAGCCTGAGCACTAAGATAAAAATAAATTAAAGGGTAATTATTAATCCGCTCATTGTTTCGTAAACTCTTCATATCTATTATAACAATTATTTATTCTTTCCCTCATTTGGCCCTTTTAGTAGCGTTATTCTTTTCCGGTTTGTCATTGAAATGAGTTTACCAAACATTTTGTCATAAGAAATGGTGGGATACAATTTGTATTTTGTTATAATCAATTTTTTGCGGACTCACATCATTGGTTTGTCCTTCAATAAGTCTAAACACTTCAACAATGGTTCACTGTAGATATGAATGAACGAAAGTATGCGTTCATCTTCTGCGTAATAAGAAGTGTATTAATCATTAGTCATTGCATTAAATTGTCCAAATGTGGTTTGGTATTGAAATGATGCAAACTCAATAGAGAATACCGCGTTTTATGCGGATTTTATCGCTTGAGATACCCTTAGCTCTGCCATTTCCTTATTAACCTCTGTAAGTTTATAAGTTCAACTACGTGCAGCATTTTGTACACGACACGTTCTAAAGTTACATGTCTCTATAGTTCTAACTGACCTTTTATTCGTAAAAATATCGAAAAAAATCTGTCGTCAAGAGGGCTACTTAAAACCAAAACAACCCAAAACAACACTGGAGAAGGAAAGTCAACCAAAAAAGACAAAAAAGAAAAAAAAATCGAAATAGAACTGAAATATCCAATTCCACCGTGGGAATTAAAAATTATGGAAGGTAATTACATTTTAATGAGAATTTTCTCCTCAACAGCAAAGCATTAATTTAACACCTTGACGTAATGCTCCAGTGGCCACAGATGGGGCAGAGATACTCGAGGATAAACCCGACTGGACTGTTTTCGAAAATCGCTATTCTGTCCTGACTGTGCTCGGCGGCTCTCGACGTTCTGACTGCTCTAGCCCTTCTGGTTATTCTCATCGTTCTGGCTGTTATACTGTTCTGCAGAGAATATTCTTTATCCTTTTAATGTTGCGTTATTGTCCTTGTTTTGGGTGCCATTTCTCATGTTCATCTCTATCTCTCTCTGTCTGTTCTTTTAGGGATATGCTTCTGCAGCGGGTTTTACATAATTAAATGCGAAACGAAAATGTTGGTCCTTCGTTCTTGTTCGGAGATGGTGTTGATTACAGAAGGGAATACCGCACTGGACACAACCACTGACTTTAATGAAGGTATACATTGCAGAGGGATGAGATAATGGAAGCTGGTGGCGAATATAATTATTTGTCTATGGGATTGGTTTTAAAATTTTAAGTGCGAATATTTTTTGAGAGGCGGTGAGGACGGTTATTATAGTGTAAGTGGGTGTGAAAGTTCTTTTTAGTTGCTTTTGTGTTTACAATTTAGTTGGATAAATGATTTTATTTTCATTTATAACGTATAACTATACAAACGGATGTTTATAGTTAAGCAAATCGTCAAAATAGTATTTTATGTTTCGTAATGTAATAAGATAGTTATGTTATATGCAGATGTTATAAACAGGAATTAGACTAATTGAGCAGCTTTCTTAGGATCTTAATTTAATATATTGAACTCCTGATGATGCCAAATAATTAATTCACAAGCTTACGGGAATGTGAAAATAAGAAAATTCTTAAATAATTAGACCCTTACCAATATCTATCTATTCAACATTATCTGTAAGTAAGCCAAAATGAAAAGTTAGATGCCCGAATTTGTAGAACGTTAAGTCTCATTTAGTTTGCATCCTAACGTCTAGGCAATTATGAAATTGAAGTTTTTGGAGAACATTATACTCAAAGTAAGGGTCCGGAAAGGTACTTGGTAAAAAAGAGTTTAAAACCTAAAAAGCAAGCCATTCCAGATCTGGGAAATAGATGATAAAAATTTAAATATGAAAACGATTTTTAAGAGAAAAAAAAAATCAAGCATATCACTTAACAAAAGTAATCTGAATATATATTACGTAGTAGATAGTTGTTTCAAAGAGTATCTGCTTAAATTCGTACACAAAACTATCTGACAATGTCCCTACTGTTAAATTATATGTTTGAGATATATTAAAGAAGTTTCACGCTAACTAGAATATGGCAAATTACATTTTACTGAATGAAACTTTATCATCGCTAAAAATGTGGCGCTTGGCATATTTAGCGACCTTAGATTTTCTGAATGTAACGGCAAAGCGTAGAATTCAAAGACTATTTTAAGGTATGATCTCATTTCACTCGTGTATCTGGTATTGACACCTCCACAAATCGCAGTTGCTTTGCACTAAAAAGAAAATTAAGTAATAAGGGCTTATCAATAAAACCTAACGAGATTTTCTATGCGACCCTTGCATAAATAAAAAAACATCCTTGTTCGTTTTGAACGCAAAATTCATTGAGTGATTTTAATTCCGTTTGTGATTATGAGCTTTGTAGGAAGACATTTAATATCAAACTCTACGAACTGGTAAGCAAAGTATGCATAATTCATCTCAAATTGTATCTGTCGTCTTAATTGCTAATTCAAGCTTTATACAAAGCTTTAGACTTAAAATTTTGAAATGATGGTTATACTCCTGCCAACAGCTTTATAATTTTAAGTTTTACATCTAAAAATACATAAAGACAACTGTTATGCTCCATACTGTTTTGCGTATGTATCCTCTGTCTAGGAGGATATGCTTATCAATGTGGAAAATTCTGAGAGATTGCGCTTCGCAATCAGTTGGGCAGAATTAAAGATATAAAAGAGTACGCGTGGTGCGCTTTAATTGACATTATGGGTGTTTTCAATAACGTAACTAAATACGCTCAGGCATATTTAGATGATGTAGCTGCACTGTCTGTGTCGAATGATGCTTCTTGGAACTATCTGCTCTAAAGCATTTGATCGATGGATGGTGTACTTAAAATGCGCTTTCAGTTAATCTCCTCAAGACTGGTATTATTCTCTCAACTAGAAAGAGAAAACTGACTGGTCTAACTAAGATAAGTGCTTAAAGATATCACAGTATTTCTAGAGAAGCTAAGTATTAGGCTGTCATCCTGGATAACAAAATTTTTTAGATTGAATTTGTCGAGTCGAATATCCCAAAGCACTGTCGGCTTTCTGGAAGTGTAAAGGAGCCTTCAGAAAGACATGGAATTTGTCGCAGCGTCTTTTCTATTTCTCATTCAAAGGCAGATAGCTTACTGGTGCCATAATAGGGCACTACACTTTTACTAACTATCTAGGTATAATTGACACAACATCCTGAGGCAGTTGCTGTTAGAGTTATCATTGAAGCGTTTATAAATTTTTCCAACCTATGATTGGAATAAAAACAAAATGTCACTCCAGATCTTACAAAATCAATAAGTCGCAACACTACCAGCTCTTGAATGCACAGTCTCAATGGAAAACTTATATGAGTATGAATTCTCTCCAAGTCATGCACCTCACTTCCTCCAAGTCATCAACGTCTAAGTACAATCAAAAGCTCTAAGGCCTCCAACAAAAAAAAACTTGTTCTGTTCAGTTAAATTTTAAAATAGTTTTACTGTATAATCCTGGAGACCAAAGGGTCACAGGCGGGTTGAATATAGGTACACCCTTCCTCACAACATTGCCATTACATTTATATGGGTTAAGGACATTCTGATTTCGAATATAATTTTCTAACCCACTTAATGCCCATTTCAAATGAAAGTTTTAAATTTTAAAAACCTCCCTCATTGTATTCTCCCTCAAAAACTTTAAAAAAAAGTAATCTAGAGCAAATTTTTATATTCGCTCGTTTTCTCGAGGGTTGTTATTCTTATGATGACCGCATTCTCTCGTACGTTCTTCTATATTTTTCTATGTCGGTCGGTCATCGTACGTTTTTATGAGTGTAACCAAAAAGCAGGAAGAAGCCTGGCAAAAGACTCCATTACACGGGGCCACAGATACGGTAATATATACGGTGGACGTGATAGTTTTCTGTGATTTGTCTATTGTATTCCTGTAGAGGGGGAGTTCCTGTTTCTGGTTCGCGCTTCAGTAGAAACTTTCAGTGATTTCTTGTCCTATTCTATCCTGTGTTCGCCATTAGGTAATCGAAATTTCGCACTGATTGAAAGCAAGGCGAAAGGATTTTCGGTCTTAGTCCTTATTTCTTCTCTATTTCCAAATGCAATAGGGATCATTGTGTCCTGGGTGGGTTCTGCTATTTATTTCTAATGCAACATGATGTTCCGACGCGGAATGGTCGAAGGCTAAAGCACTTTAAGGATACAATACGTGCTTCAGAGACGAGTTGAGGTTTTGCGTTATGTGCGGTCTGTGCTGAATGGAGGTACGGGGTTAATAATGAATGAGAATTGTGATTTCTTACACGATAATGAAAAATAAAGAAACAATGATGTAGGTCGTTGGTAATGGATGGTTTCAGAAGAGCGAAAAACTTTATTCAATGGAAAATGTTGTATAAGAAAAAATTGTTTTCTTTTTTTCATAATGATTCCCGGTATGCATCAATACTTGAATTTGCTGTGAATCGAATCGAGTTCAGTGACGGTTTCGGTTGTATGTCAATGTTATCTGGGTAAACATTTCTAAGATCTTTAAGTGAAGACGTAGTACACCTTCCTATAATGTGCCATAATCCCATCGAGGATAACATTTACCTCTTAGTAGTGCTCGTAATCTCAGAGGGTCTTCTAAATTGTCCTTTCTTACATATAGTGCCGCTGATTTCCCTTATAACTTTTCTCCAAATCAGGCTAAGAAGTCAGTGTGCCTTTTGCTAAGAATCCGAGTCTCGGATGAATATATAAGAACTGATAGGATCATCATTTTTACAGGAAAAATTGAAAGGTTTTTGTAAAGTCATTGAATTCGCAGAGCTATAGTAGGCTTTATATGATTTATGTACCTGTATTTGTAAACTTTCTTCTTCTTCCTGTTGCAGTCAGCTGTTAGTAGTGATCTGGGACTGTTTATTTGTACCATATAAAGTTGGTCTTCCACTATTCTTCAACTGCGACGAACAGTATTCTTTGCGAGGACATGTATTTTGTTTTTCATTCGTTTAAGGCTAGAATAGTTCTGGAACCAATCGGAGAACATTTAAATTCAACTGTCGACGTCGAACAGGCAGGCTCTTGCGCTCTTGCGCTTTTCCTGTATTGACCACATAAATATCTTATGGATCATTATAAAGCAATGCTTTGAGTACAGGTACTGTTTATTGACTTTGAGAAGCTTTTAACAATTTGAATCGAGATGCTATATGGATGTTTTACACAGGAGAGGCATCCCAGGAAAATTCATTGCTATTATTAAAGCTATCTGCGACGTTGGTAAGTGTAACGTTTTACACAATGGGAGTGCATCAGGGGTGTATGCTAATGCAATAACTATTATTGTTGGTGATTATCATGTAACCCGTGTAACATTGACGGAAGACAACTGTGGAATTCGATGAACAATGACATCTTACCTTAAAAACCTTGACTTCGCTAACGACATTTGCCAACTTTCACATCGAATAATGGACCTTCATTTGATGGCCTACAATCTGGAAGCGAATGCAAACAAAGTGGGTCAAAATGAAAACCCTTAGCACTTCCAACACCCGTGCTGAACTTAACATTGCCGACAGGAGATCGAGAAAGTTGACAACTTTCTATACTTATCAAGTGTGGTCTCGGCTAGCCGGTGTAGCACCGAATTGGATGTGTGCAGCAGAATCGGTAAGGCTAAGGCTGCTAAAGCGGAATGCTATCCAAAATCTGTAAAAGCAATGATTTCAGCTTAAGAAGGAAGCTGCGAATGTTCCGATCCAACGTAGGATCAATAGTACTTTTCGGGTGCAGTACTTGGTGCTGTACAAGCTGCAAACATTCGAACATAGATGTCTAAAAATGTTGACTATTTTTTGGCTCAATTGTATATCTCTAATGTACATGTTTATCAAAGAACGGGACAAGAACCCATAAACATTACTAAACAAAGGAGAAATTGCCAATGGATTGGATACACCCTTAGTCGCGAAGACAGCCCCCCGCCCCATCATTGGCTTTCCAATCGAACGGTTCGGGGTTCAATATCAGCCGTGACCGAAAGATTTTCTTTCAGGCAAATAAAATATCGTGAGATAAATATTTGTCTAAATACGACATCAAGTCAATTTAACTAATAATTTAGTCTCCCCATTAAATGTTGTTGGATGCCACCCATGGAGCGAAATTTCCACCGAGCCCAAACATCGTTCTTTCTATTTCTGTCTCATTATCCGAAAAACTTAACACATGACATGTCATGCATAAGTGTAGTCATATCCACTTGAGTGTTAAAAAAAAACGGCAGCTGAAGCTCCAAAAGCTTACGGAAATGCTGTTCTAATTGAAACAACCTGTAGTAATTGGTTCCGTCGCTTCAAATACGGTGATCTCGATGTTGAAGACCGTCCACGTGAGAAAGCCAAAACCCTTCGAAGACGCTGAATTTGAGGCATTGCTCGATGAGGATCCATGCTTACTTCAACGATAGGAGTTACCCGTTAAAATCTTATTTTTATTATTATTAACAAGGTCCCATGTGGTCTTACGTACTTACCGCGCCCAACACTGCTTGATTTCGGTGATCTAGTGGGAACCGATGCTTTCAGTGTGGCGAGCCCGTTGACTAAGATATTTCCAAGCGATTGCATGCATTGAGAATGATTTAAAAACTAAGAACTTATGCTCCTTATGATTTGAAGCCAAAGGACGTTGACCGTCGTTTTTTCGTCTGTGAACAACTGATCCAGTGGCCAAAAAGAGAGGATTTTCATCATGACGGGTGATGAAAAACGGATTCATTACACCAACATAAAAAGAAGAAATTCATGGTGGCTACGCTTCTACAATACATCGTCGGCTCGGGCGAATATTCATGCTGCGAAGGTTATGCTGTGTATTTGGTGGACCAGATCGGTGTTATTTATTATGAACAGTTGAAACAAAACAAAACTATCACTGGGGAACGGTATCGACTTCAACTGATGCAATTGAGTCAAGCACTGTTCGAAAAACGGCTATAATACGAGCAAAGGCACGAAAAAGTGATTCCACAGCATGACAACCCTCGACCTCACATTGCCAAACCCGTTTTAACCCTCATGGAAACACTCATATGGGAAGTTCTACCCCACTCGCCAAATTCCCCAGATATTGCGCCGTCCAATTATTACTTATTACGTTTGATGGCACAGCGGTCTGGCTGATCAGTAGTTCCGCTCATATGAAAAAAATCAAAAAATTGCTTGATTCGTGGATAGCCTCAAGAGGTAAAAATACTGTATTTGAGCTCTGCCAGAAAGCGAGGAAAAAGTTGGGCAATATAATAAAAGATAATTTTTTTCACAATAAAAAAAAAAGCGATAACTTACATATTATTGCGCACCTAATACATATTTATATATTTAATCATTCCTTGAAGCGGTCTTCCAAAAGCTCCAAAATTCCATTAGGGTCGGTGATCAGATTTGTTCATTTTACAATAGTTCATTATTATATACAATATTTATTCTTCACACCTGGCATTTTGGCATAAAGACTTAATTTTCTTCATCATATTCTTTAAGGGCAAGGGCAAGTGTTGACTCGAGACTTATGTTATTGTCGGATGAAACAGCTCAATGGATTAAACCAATAAGATAACAATCCAAAACAACACACTGTACAAGTTTATTCCGAGAATATATGTAGTATGACTGCTGTAATTTATATATATATTCGCTTCTTTGAACAACACGGGTTTGTGTTATTTTTCAAAGAAATGTTGTGTCAGCTTTATATGCCGAGAGACCAGCGGCTAACTCGATTTCTGTGCAAGGAACTAACATGCGTATAGTAAATTCTCAATTCACTTGTGATCTGTTTTCAAGAATTACTTCAGTATTCATAGAAGGTTTTTTTCTGAGCCTTATTTAAGACCTTGTGCAAGGAGGCTGAATGTATGTATGTCAAGGCACGGCCGTAATCTATAAAGTTGTAACGAAATAAGAATATACAATAGTTAAAAAACTATGATAAGAAGTCTACCGAAGTTCAGCTAGGTCTACCGATTGCAGTTGTAGTAGTTGGAGATATAAAGACCGAATATCTAGTTGATAGATCAACCAATCATAGATGCTCTGTGTGACGAACTGAAAGCTATATAGTCGGAATCAAGGAGGCCAGAAAGCCACTCTAAAAGGTATTTTTAGCAAGCACTGGAATTCATAAACTAAGTAAGTTTTTTTTCCAATTTTCTTATAATTATAAAAAATTCATTTGGCTAGATTGCTTATAAATAAATGGATTTTTTGGTTTCCATCTCATGTCGTGCATCTTCTTCAATTTTCAATGTTCCTTTTTTTCGAAATACCGACGTATACGAGTACGCCTAAGTACTCCATTCTAATAGAAAGTAAATATTTTATAACTAATATGATTTCTAGGACCGTGCTTCTGAAATTAATTTGGATTGTCACTTGATTTTATTAAACCTAAAAAAATTAAATCCATGTCCGTACTATACAAGTTTAATTTTTTAATCATACTTCAGTAAATTCCTCAAAACTAGTTACGTACAGATTTTTGAAGTAGAATTTCATGTAGGGCATAACTGAAGATCTCTTTAAAGGAATTTATACATTCCCCTAAACGTTAGATCTTGTTACGCATTGACGCCTTTAAGAAATAGGTAATACAGGCCCGCATCTAAAATCAAGTTCTTTTAACATATGTAGGATGAAAATAAAACTGAAATTCATCTGGGAACTTCAAAGTAAAAATGTTGGCTGTGCTCTTCTCAGTATTCAATTATCCCTTAGAAGAATAAAAGGATTTTCTTTTGTCAATCTTACTGAAACAATAGCAAACCTTAAATTGAACTCTTCAAAAACCTGGAACATATCAACCGCTCAAATGGATCCACCATCCGTAATTGTTTAAGAGAAATAATATAAGAAAAAAAAAAATAAAAAATTTACCATTAGAAATTTATTTCAAGGACATTCTTCAAAGTCATTAACTTTCATACTGGTGACGACCTTGTCCCTATTATGTAATCTAAGGGAGGCAATCTATAATTTCTGGCGACAAAAAAAGCGAAAAGATATGGTCAGTAAATGTAAAAGGGTAATTATTTGCACAAGATAATGTCAGTTAAGAGTTAAGGGTGTATAAGGTGAACGTGAAGGAATTTTGGTAAAGACAGATAACATTACTCTAAGGGGTAGAAAAATAAATTTATTTTGTTCACCCCCAAAGATCCCGCTGAAAGTGGTGATTTACGCTATTAGAAGGCCATTTCACAGCAGCATGCGTGCTAGAATACATTCAACGCTACAGATAAAAACCCTTTTGCAAATAGTTCCACACAATTAGCCAGAAAATAAAAGGCATCACATTTTTTATTGATGAACATTATTCCCGTTGCCATCGTCGTCTTCGCCGTTGTCGTCGTCGTTTTTGCCGTCCCTTTTGTCAATTCCTACTCCTGTACTCGTATCTGTTGTTTGTTCGATGCTTGGAGAGCAATACGAATAACATATCCGTTCATGGAATTCTTTCTAATCCCACCCGCTAGCGATTGTAAACCCAAGGAATCGACGAACTGTGAAAGGACAATGTTCAATGCTTTTATGCGGTTTCCGTTTTTCGGGCCAAAAGGATTTTTATTTTTATTATTGTCGTTGGATAGAGTGTTTACGCTATATTGCTTACAAGTATGTGTGTCCTAAGAATGCATATCCCTTTTCTGTTTTTATTATTTGAGGCATGTCAGTCACTGAGTGTTATTTCCAATTATATTCTTTTTTAACAGCAACAAATGTGATGAGTTTTTTTTATTTCAAAATTTAAGCGTATCTGTAAGCTGGAGTCGAGATGGATGCCTCAATTTAAAATTTATTGCGGCAATTTCAGAGGAGTATGTGGAATATGTTTTTTTTTTTTTTTTTTGGCAATCAAACTCTATAACTGCTGTAGGCAGAGTAAGCACAATTTAAATGTCATGTTCGTTATGATTTTGCTAACTCAGTGAAAGCATTAAGAAAATGTCGTGAATATGCGATATTTCAATATATTGCAGCAGGTAGATATTTGGTCAATGTAGGAGCATTGAAAAAATCGTTAGTGAAGCAGTTGACATCATTGTGATCGCCCGCATATTAGCATATTAGAACCACCCAGAAAAAAAAGTTTACATTCTGACATTATTTTTAGCAATTATTATAGAAAGTTAAATTTTTTAATGTTTTGTCTGGGTCTACACCGGACAACTATATTGGGCCTACTGACAGGTGAACAAATTGAAGTCTAAACTTAAATATAATAATTAACAAAAATTTACGAAAAAAAATTTATGGTAAACGAAAAATGAAGGATGAGAGAACTTAGGAGGAAATTAAGAAAAAAGAAAAGTGAAATAAGGCCAAATCAACTTGTTAAAGTGTCCAACTATGTTTTTTTTTTTTTTTTTGGTAACCTGATTTTCCTCAATGACATGTATCAATCTTGCATTCTTTTCATATAGAAAATTCCGTTAAATTGATATATAGGGTTTTCGTATAACGACTTGACAACATATTTTTTAAATAAAAGGCAAACCATTTGAGATATTTCAAAAACTTTATTATTGGCTTGAAAAACAATCAAAACATTTATGAATGGAACTCGACTTCGTTCATATGGATACAGCGGGCACGTTTGCAGCGGTCGATTCGTTGGACCCAATTTTCAACGACTCGGCCACACGAGGCGGCCAATCGACTGGTCCATGTCTTGAGATAACACGCTCACCATACTTACTCTTCAATAAATCGATTGTAGCGTGTGCTGTGTGGCTTGTGGCACCATCCTGTTGAAACCACATGTCATCTTTCAATTCGGGCCAAAAAAAATCGGTGATCATGGCGCGATAATGCTGATCATTCACAGTAACGTGACGATCGTTATCGTCGATGAAAAAATATGTCCCAATAACGCCGCCGGCATGCAAACCGCACCAAACAGTTATTTTTTTGTAGATGAAGTTGTGATTCAAGAAGCACATGTGGTTTTTCACCCGACCAATAACGCATATTTTGCTTATTGACGAACTCATTGAGCCAAAATGAGCTTCGTCACTAAAGATTATTTTGCGATGAAATTCATCATCTTGGCGCATCTTCTTCAGAACCTATTCGGAGAACGTACGTCGCTTCAAATGGTCCATCGGCTTCAATTCTTCTTCAGCTTGATCTTGTATGGGTGTAAACCAAGATCCTTACTCAAAATACGCCATAATGTGGTCTGAGCGATGCCCAATTCTTGAAAACGCCGTGGAATTAACTGATTTGGATCATTTGCTACGGACGTCTGAACGGCAGCGATATTTTCGACACTTCGACCAACCCGTTGTCTCACTGACACGGCAACATTACACAACGAATACGTAAACTCAAATGTTTGCACTAAACTTGTTATTGCATGTTTACTAGGGCGAGAATTACGACCGAAAATTGCTCTTAAAGTTGCAGTCACCGACTCTGAATATCTGTAGAATTTTTTTATAATTTGCAGACGTTGGTCGTTAGTGTACTTTACCATGATGAAAATGTAATGTAATGTAATGTAATGTAAAACTGAATAAATTGACAGTAACAGTTTGATGATTAGTGAAAGAGTGCGTTCACAAATTAAATTCAAAGTTGTCAAGTCCCTATTGGAAAACCCTATAAAAGTTGAAAAAAAAAAATAGATTTTATGATACTTGGGTAATAATGTAGTAGGTAAAAACGGAATTTGTGATTTCTTACCTACGTTTCCCAAGACAGTTGACGATAAGAATGGTTTTCCGAGAAGTAATAATTTTGCAATAATTTATTAAAATTGCATTGCTATTAAAATATTCTAAAGTGTGCTCGTTTATTTGACTACCATTTCCTTACCCTGTTCCTTAAAAGTTTAAGAAACAGTTATATTTGGGGTATGAAGACCAATTTGAAAAATTTACCAAAAAAAAAAAAAAAAAAAAAATTGTATAAAAGATTATAAAAAAATCCATTTATTAGTATAACTTTTTAACCAAGGTTAATGTTACTTAGAAATGCTATTTGAAATGTCTGCGTTTACAAACCAAAAATACGCAGACATTATTTACGTTTACAGCTAGAACTACAACTACAGCGCGAAAAAATTATAATTTATTCTATCCTAACCGACGACTTCACTACGACGTGAAGGTGTATTTGCGAACACGTATTGGGAATACGAACGCTGGAACAGCAGATGCAAATGCCCAACTTCTTAAAGAACATCCGAAATCCGAATTTACCAAAAAAAAAAAAACGGTTAAAAGAATTTTTCTGTCTATAAAAATAAACTTATCATTTCAATTGTGTATACTTTTGCAAAACAATCTTCTGCAGATAAGCCAAAAGGCTGGCAAGAAATCAAATGTACATAAATACGATATATAAATTTTTGGAAAATTAAATTTTTTAAAACAATAAAGGCACCCAAAATCAAAGTATGTATCACCAGCGATTAGACGGAACTTGCTTTAAAGTGCAATGTGCTTACCAAATTAATGCAGATCAAGTACACCTATCTGTTGGAGCCATTATAGCACCTATGCTTGCATAATAACTATTTCTAGATACAACGCCCGCACACTGATGGATCAGCGCAATCATATCAATGACATCCTCAATACTAAACTGGAAACATAAATCAGATTTGAGTCAACAACTCCGGAAAACGACTTGAGGTTTGTAAAAAAATGTTTTCGAAGACGGTGGACAAAATTATGTCCACAAAAGCCAAAGAGTTCAAGATCCGACAGTGTAAGAATTAACGGTTTTACACTTAAATGCAACATCAGGGTCAGCTCAGGAGGTAAAGGTCCAGAAGATGCTCAGGTCTTTTTTGATTACAGAGACTACTACCACGATTAAAGTCCTCGAGAAGAATAAAGACATACAAGATGTATTCAACTTTTTCAAAACAATTTTCTTCACAGCTTCGACGTTATCATATTTTGTTGATGCACTGGGCGTCCAGAACGAATTTCGTCATTGGTATCTTCTCGGCCATATTGGAAGAGCTTGTACCACTTATAATCATTTTTTTATCTAGAGCTGACTCACCGTATGCCACTGTCAACATTTGAAGTATTTCATTTTTATAATAATTGAAAATCACCGAGCACACCAAAACACTTCTAACCATTCTATCTGTCAAAAACAAACTAAGTACGCTATATAATACTGTTCGGGACATGTGTACCAACACAGTTACTCACCCTTAGCCATTGCTATTATTGTTGACCTTTGCCTGGTAACCCAAGCAGCGACTGGGTATATCTTATGTCCTGCAAAATACTGGGCTGTGTGTGAAAGTTTTGTTGGTGCACTATTTCTCTTTGTTGTAAGGGGATAACGTTAAAAACATTTTGATTCTCTAAAGTTGGTAAACTAACTTTAGAATTTTCACTATTCAACTCGTGATTAACTTTTGAGTTTTTCTATTTTTGTTTTGTGTTTTTTTTTTTTATGCAAATAGTGGCAGTCACTTCTTTTATTCTCTTCGGATGTAGAGTGACAAACTAAAGGTAAAAGCTTGTTTCGATTTCAACTGTAAAAAGGTCTGTCAGGGTAAGAGTATTGATTTTTCGATCTTACAAGGCTACAAGGGAAAACCAACAAAATTTAGAGCGGGTAGATATGATTTCGACGCAAGTGGAAAAATATGACAATGCTGCTCACAAGCATATTGACATCTGTCTTAATCTCTATCCCATGACTAGTTTATTATAAAATTAAATTTACGTATCGTATCGTACATTTATGAATCCACTAATTACGGATATTAATTTACACACATGAATCAACTGGACTAGACGGTATATCTTCTCTTTTCCTGAAGAGCTTTTTTTAACATTAGGAAAAGTTACTCCATAAGTTCTTCCAACAATGCTAATATTAAATTCTTTTCCAAACAATAAATTTTCAGATCATGTCAATTCTCAATGGTTTGGACTACAGCTTTCGTAACAACAGTTCCATTGGTGATTTGATGATGTTTTTTTTTCACTGTCTACTATATTCAATAAAGATATAGTCCATATTCCAATTTCAAAGCCATTTGACAAATTATGACGGAAAAGCCCGTCGAAAGTTGATGCATGTAGGATGAAATAAATGATCTACGCCAATATAAATATGCTTTTCATATTTACTTTCTTCACCCAAATTACTGTAAAATGTCTGGGTTGTCTAAAGAAATTTTGGAAAAACTTCACTTAAACTTCATTTCAAGATACCTTGTCTGTTCTTCAGATTAGTGTAAAACCCAATACGTACCCATATACTCGGGAAAAAGTTGCTAACACTTTGCTATGAAACATTTTCTTTGTCTAATTAAAGCACATATATCAATCTTTGAAAGGTGGGCCGATCAGATCTAGAACACCCTGTATAAATTCTAAAGGAGTGGTAATTTTCATGTTTGTAATGTATATATACCAGATCTCAAGTTGTTGCTTGAGTTTCATCTCCTTAGGCCCGACACATTGCATTTCCGAGTACACATATGATATATTCATATATGTTCCTTTTTCCTTTTTTTGTGCCGCTTGTTGATCGTTCTGTTTGCCTTTTCTCCTTACCAGAATTTTTTTGTTATCGTTCGTTGTGTGAAGATTTTTGAAACACCGAGCAGAGTTGTATTTTTAATCAAACTAAAGCTTGCGTCTTTAGTTATTAAGAAAACTTGTGGAGGAAGGAAAGCGAGTTAATGTTCGTTGGTTTTGAATGTCTGCTTTTTATAATGAATTGGAAAAGAGAGATTCGCAAAATAATTACCATATTTTAAAATACGTCCGAAGATCGACTGAAGAGTAAACGGGTAAGAATTCATAAGAAGACGGGTGTCATAATTAAAAACTTGAGCATACGATATGGTAGCATTTACGACATAGTCAGCACTATCATACCCTTTCGTAACCATTATAAAATTCCTTTTACTGAGCTCGAAACGCATATAGTAGAAAATTAAAAATACAGGTTTATTCACCGAAATTTATATTGTAAAGTAATCCCCATCGATTGCAACACAATTATGCCAGCGCTTGACCCAATCCTCAAAACATTTTTTATAATCGGTTTTCGGTATGTCCTCCGATTTTACGATTATTTCCTCTCGGCTGCTGAAACGCATTCCCCGTAGTGGTTTTTTAAGTCCATTGAACAGAAAGAAGTCACAGGGAGCCAATTCAGGTGAATTTGGTGGCTGTTGGATGGTATTTGTTGCATTTTTCGTCAAAAATGAATAATGATAGTACGAATAATGATAGCACTGTTCGACGGTGCCTTATCATTTTGCAAAATCCACGAGTTTTTTTCCCGAAATTCAGGTCTCTTTCGGCGAATTGCTTCACGCAAACGTGTCATAACGCCCAAATAATACTCTTTGTTTACTGTCAGGCCTACTGGCAAAAATTCATGATGCACTACACCGTTGTAATCCATGAAAAACCGTGAGCATTACCTTCTTTTTTGACTGAAAACGACGTGGTTTATTTTTGCCTCGGCCATTCACTTGCCTGATGTCTGCATTGTGTGTTGTACTCATAAACCCACGTCCTGTCTCCAGAAATGATCCTTTTGATGAGTGTGGGATCGGATTCAGCCTCGCAAATCATCTCTTTTGCGACGTCAACACGGTCTCTGTTTTGGTAGAAATTGAGGTCTCTTGGCACCAACTTTGCTGCTACACGACAGAAACCCAAATCATTAACTAAAATGTTTTTACGCAAAATGTAATACAAGTTCATTTTTGCAAATTTAAATCCATTTCTAAAATTATAAAAAATCGCCAACACACACAGAGATAGCTGAACTCTTGGCTGCGTAACTTTTGCAAATGTCAAGCTATGACTCTAAGGTTTAGAGGGGATATCAACAACAAGAATGTACCAACTTAATAAAAAGAAAGAACTCAAACAATAGGAGCGCCACATGGTGACGCCACCGGGAACTATTTGATCAAGGTGGTATGAAAAGTGGTAGCAACTTATCCATAAAATTAGGCGAAGACAAAAAAAGGAAATTCACCCTTCAATTTTCCAAAGAAATTTCTTGGTAGTCATATTGTTGAAACCCGACAGCTCTTATGTCCTTGAAATGTCTGTTGTAGTATTCGTCATCGTGGACAGAATAATAAATACATGTTGGGCGCGGAATTCATTATTTCATCGATCGAAGATTTTTTAAGGAGTTTGAGCCAGAAGATTTCGGGGGGACTTGGAAGCAATTTTAACACCGCTTTAATTCCTATATACCTGACGTTTTCTGGAAACCAGAGTTCTTCGAGCACCCAATAGCTAAAATCTTCCAAAAGAGCTAGTTGATGCTCAATAAAGAATACTCACCACCAAAGTCCTACTTCTTGTGTTAATATCTGGTGGATTAGAACGCCGAATCACGTGTAAAGTTTTTCGGAAATTTGGATAGAGAGATAGAGAAAGATGTATGGGCTCATTGGTCATTTCGTTCAATGGATGGCATCCAACTTTTAATGGGGAACCTAAATTATTAGTGTAAAATGACATGTTGTTTTATTTTGGGCAACCATTCATCTCACGAGATTTTAGTTGCCTGCAAAAAAGAATATCTTTCAAGAGCGGATTGGATTAAAAGCCTCGATTGGAAAGGCCAAATACACATTTGAGCTACGGCCACTTACCATTGGATTTGATTCTATAAGACCTTGCTGCGGGTCTGTAAGATGAAAAGAAAGAAGATTCATTAACCCATCGAAGTGCCATAAAATAAATGTTCTATCAATTGCTCACTGCTTACTTGCGGTGCGTAACCTTAATATTATAATATTTCAAGTTTCATGTTAATTCAAAAGATTTATAGCAATCGTTTGGTAATTTTTGATGCCCTTACGAACTGATTAGATGAGCTGTCAATATAATAGCAACTCTATTATAATTTTGTTCCATTTAAATTAGTTCACTTACATCGTTCATTTGAAAAGAATTAATTTATATCTGACTGTATAATCCTTCCAGCCAATGACTTCAATTATACTCTTATGCGTTTATAAGTTCAACACTTTGTCGAGATAACGCATCAAACTTCAAAGGATACGCCTCGTCTCTTACTACCAACAAGTGTTGTGTTGTTAACAAATTGTCAAATGCGATATCATCTTTTTTTATGTGAATGATTTATTCTTCCAACAATCTAATGCACATGTGAATAGTCCAATTATTGACCCACATACAGAGTTTATCAATCAGATGGTTGCGTAAGACAATATAATTGGGTCACTTAGTTAAACCCTTCAAGAAGGCAAACTCTCATAAGCATTTGCCACGTTTGCTTTCAAAACAAATTTTATATAAAACACTTTTTTTTGCAAAATCTTTATCTATAGACATATAGCTTATACAATATACAGAAGCGGAGCATCCACTTTTGACATAGTTATATCCTTGAAGAGGATTGCAGATTTTTTATAACAAGCACCACTTGTATTATGTCGTCGATGGTAGTCGATAGTTCTTGATAAGGTATTTGAGCTTGTTGCCAAGAAGTACTTGACTATGATTTTCTGCTGACGAACCAGATAACAATTTCAATGGGATATTGAAGTGATGTTAAAAGTTCTTATAGAATCTGGGTTGTCGAACTTTTTTCAATTTCAAACGAGAGGACACTTGCATTGTCATATTATGGTATTGTGACGTTTTTGATATTAATGACCAAAGAGGGATATTAAACGATTTAACAAGGCCAAGCCCAAAATTTTCTAGTTCAAACATCAACGGAAGGCAGTAATGAAATTGCAGTAATGTAATGACTTAATTGTGTTTTATAGCGTTTTAGTATACAACTTCATTTTATAAATATGAAAGTAAAAACTGCTTATGACAAAAGCTGTGCAACCAATTGACCGTATTGCATCAGTATCTTGCAGCTGTTCTATAACGTAAGAATGCAACAAATTTCATCATATCATATATGAGAATTTACGCGAAATCAGCTTTAAATACAAACAAAGTTAAGATTCAATATTTAATTCAGCCAACGAATCTGAATCGTTGTACGGTTGAAGGACATTCAAATATAGGCGTTCTTTGTAATGAAAATTGTCTAAAAAAACGATAACAAATGCTTTACATGAATAAAATGCTGACATATTTTAGAAATATCTAAACATCTACGTATTTGTTTTCAAGCCCTTCTACATCGGGTGCACATTCAAGTCTTACCTCAGCGCATGTTTTATTTTAGATCGAAAATGCATTCGCAAATTAGTCTGGAAGGTCTGAAGTAATTGGCTTATAAGTAGTCTTCTTAACCGATCTTCGGTAATTTTGATGTTTGTCAAGGGTAAGTTATGCTTCTTAGTGACCAATTAACAGCAAATATATTTTTCCGGAGTGGGCAGCAGCTAGTTTCTACCTGTTAGCAACTGGATATACGTTATCGATACTTAGAAAATTAAGCGTATAAATAATAAAATAGATATCCGATTTAGATACAGAGTATTTATTGGTCGATCATATCGGGTTTTCCAATAAAGACTCGACAACTTTTTTTTTTAAATAAAAGGCAACCCATTTGAGATATTTTAAAAATTATTATTGGCTTGAAGTACATACAAAACATTTATGAATGGAACTCGACTTCGTTTATATGACCACCGCGTTCAATGTTGGCTCTGAGCGCTTCTAACGTCGTCGGCGTGTTGGCATAAACCAATGAATTAACGTAGCCCCACAGAAAATAGTCAAGCGGCGTTAAATCGCACAAACGAGGCGGCCAATCGACTGGGCCATATCTTGAGATAACACGCTCACCATACTTACTCTTTAATAAATCGATTGTAGCGTGTGCTGTGTGGCTTGTGGTACCATCCTGTTAAAACCACATGTCGTCCAAATCCATATCTTCCAATTCGGGCCAAAAATAACCGGTGATCATGGCGCGATAACGCTGACCATTCACAGTAACGTGACGATCGTTATCGTCGATGAAAAAATATGGCCCAATAACGCCGCCGGCATGCAAAGCGCACCAAACAGTTATTTTTTGTGAATGAAGTGGTGATTCATAAGGCACATGTGGGTTTTCACCCGACCAATAACGCATATTTTGCTTATTGACGAAGCCATTGAGCCAGAAATGAGGTTCGTCACTGAAGATGATTTTGCGATGAAATTCATCATCTTGGCGCAACTTCTCCAGAACCCAATCGGAGAACGTACATCGCTTCAAATGGTCCATCGGCTTCAATTCTTGAGTCAGCTTGATCTTATATGGGTGTAAAATAAGATCCTTACGCAAAATACGCCATAATGTGGTCTGACCGATGCCCAATTCTTAAGAATTGACTGATTTGGATCGTTTGCTACGGACGTCTAAACGGCAGCGATATTTTCGACACTTCGACCAACCCATTGTCTCACTGACACGGCAATATCACACAACGAATATGTAGACTCAAATTTTTGCACTAAACTTGTTATTGCCTGTCTACTAGGGCGAGAATTGCGACCGAAAATTGAAGTTAACACTCTTAAAGTTGCAGTCACCGACTTCGAATATCTGTAGAAAATTTTTATAATTTGCAGACGTTGGTCGTTAGTGTGCTTTACTATGATGAAAGTGCTGATTTTACTGAATAAATTGACAGTGACGGTTTGACGATTGGTGAAAAAATGCGTTCACAAATTAAATTCAAAGTTGTCAAGTCCCTATTGGAAAACCCTATACATATCTGTATCATTGGATAATTTGTATTTAAATTAATTTTCGTTAAGCTTTTAATTTTAAATAGATACTGAGTAAATTGAATATGCTGGAGTCTGTTCTTTCATAACTACCACTAATTGGTGAACTCGAAGTGACCAACCCAAATTACTTAGGTAATTAAGAGTAGTACACTAGTACAGTACATTACGTTTGACCAATCAACATTCTATGCTGACAGGGGCATGGAGCAACCAGCAACCAAAGCAAATCCTGAAGTGCCAGAAATAGAAGGAAAACTTGTCAACAAAGAAACAAAAATAAGGAACAACAATAATCCGACGATTTGGCATTCGAGTTAGAAGCTTTTCTTTGCGAGATAGGCAAACCTGCTGTACCATTTCTTGAAATATGGACCTTGACTCTTGGCTTTTACTTTAATTTCTAATTTTTTTAATTTAAATTATAATCTTCAAGAACGTAGGATGGTGGTACCAAACTCTACTTCATCATCGGAGCACTAGGGGCTTTCACAGCGCAAAAATTTGTCTAAGAAGTTCGACAATCACTAGATTAACATTAGTACCGAATTTTGAAAAGTGTTATTGTTAAAAGTTTTGATGTACATAAAAAAGAAAAATCAAAAATTGCTGCCCACAAAGTCATCCTTAGTACAAGTACTGACTTTTTCAAAGATTTAGTATAAGTAGTTGATGTACCGAAACAGGAAATGCTTGACTCCAGGAATTTCAACACACTTAAAGTGATCTTTAAAACTTCTTATGTCAGAATCTCTAGAATTTATTAAGGAATTGCCAGCGTATAATTTCACAAAGTTACATGATCACAATTCCATATCTCATTAGGTCTTAGGGCGAAGGTTAACATCCACGGAATCCAATTCAGGACGATTATAAAGACCACGAACGACCTCAGCAAAGACATCATAAAACAAAAAATACCAAATCCAGAAAAAAATTACGCTTAGGAAAATAACTTAAAATTAAATTTCTCTTATGAACAAAGAAATCGCTCTAACGGATGATCCAAATACAAGATTCTTTTAAGATCATATGTTATTTTCACACCGACAGCTCGTTCCCGGTCGAAATCTTGATTGTCAATCAGTAACGTACCTCCGCAGACCGAAATGAATCGCTTTACACATGAACATTGCGAAATTGGAAAATATTGCAAACTTATTTAAAAAGTGAGTGCTGTGATTCCTAAACAGTGCGTTTTTTGAAAAGAAGTGAAGCACCCACTGCACTGTACGAAAGTTTGTGCAAAAGTTCATGAGACTGACTGAAGTGCGGACTACACTTACCTGTACACTTACTTACCGTACCCGTTGTCGTACGGTGCATACCGACGAGAATGCGGCTACTGGAACTCGCCATCGATCTCAACAACCCAATATTTGACGAACCAGCCTGATGTGAATTATTCCCAAAAAAACGCATTATTCCCTTAGAAAGTTAATTGAAAGCAAACGACCATCCGCTTCGTTATGGCTTCTCATTTTGGTCCTTACAGTAGCTTGACGTCCAAGAAATTAGCAAAAAAAAAATTATTTTTTCTTTCGAGACACTTTTCATTTCGGGGGGCATGTTAACAAACAAAGCTGCCGCATCTGGGGATCAGAAATCCCGCGCGTAATTGTCGAGATACATGGGCTTTCATTCGCAGAGAATGACATTTTGGAGTGGTAGCAACGCTATTTTGGTCAACAGTGAGTTCTACAGAGCCATGATTACCGAACTTTTGCAGAAAAACTCTCATCAGTTTTTACGATGCTCGGACATGTGTCGGCTAGACGTCAACGCATTATAGAAGCTGTGGAAATCAAAAACATCGCCAAACTACATAGTATTACCAGCCCCAAATACTGAAATGTTTTCTTTTTTTTATTGTAATATATACACATATGGTTTACCATATATGGTATAGTTTTTTTTTTTCCTTTAAATTTACTTATATTTCATAATTTTGAAATATCTCCATTTATTATTGCGTTCTTTTTTTTTTTTTTTTTTTTCTTTTTTATTCAAACAAATCTTTGTTGAATCTGATTGATGGTGCTATCGTTTACTTCAAGCCTGCTGTACTTCCTGCCGCATACTTCATTCCCTTTATAATGTTTCTATTAATTTATGCTAGATATGTGACCGACTGATAACTTAATAACAAACAAGTATCACAATGAGGTATGTCGCTCAATGATTAATTTTTTGTGTAATCAGATGAATGCTCTACGTGTGTATCATTTGTCAGCGCAAGGTCTTTTTCACAAGCTTAATGAGCAAAGGGAATTGGTGATAGGTTCCAAGGTTGATATTGTCTGCATGAAAGAATTTTATTTTAAGGATGGTAAAGGAGATGAGGTGCTTAATATTGATGGGTACTTGCTTTTCGGGGGGACAAAATAGGTTCATCCGAAGGGGGTGTTACCATATATGCAAGAGTCGGTTTGAGATTTGAGAACAAATTTATATATCTGCTTTCAATGTTTGCTGTGTTGATATCTATTTCAATTCACTATCAAAAAGTTTTAGTAGGCGGCGATTTAAACAGCAACCTCTTGTTGACAATGATATCATTGGAGGAATGTAGTTACCCAATTTGTTATCAGTCAATACGAATAATGCTAATAACTTCTCTAAAGAAACAAAACTTTGTAGATTTTTATTTATTTATTTTTTTTTGTTATATTTGGTAAATAATCTCGAAGTCACTCTTTTGTAGAATCAGTTTTCCGCATCTGCTTTTTTGCCCTCCCTTTTCTTATTGTTCTTATATTTACATTTACCTTACTAATCCTGCCATTTATTCTTCCATCTTTAGTGCATGTATCAACCTAATTCTAACATCAGGCATTTACCCTTCTCAATGGAAAACTGCAAAAACTAATCTTATTCAAAAGAATTCTAACAATAAGAAATATCAGCTGATTTCATACTGCGTTGCTTGTCTAAGTTATTTAATAGGGTACTTCAAAGGCAAAGTTCTTTCCAAGAACTTGCTTTCTCCAATGCAATCTGAGTTTAGGAAAGGCCACAGCTGTACAGAGGCGATAATTTAATTTTTACTATAGACGATATAGTAAATGGATGAAGGCAAACTATTTTTCTTAGTACTTCTGGATTTCTCAAAAGGCTTTGACACAGTTAATCACACTAAGATCTGCAACAAGCTGCTGACATTTTTTAGCTCTTCGAACTCAGCTACAGATACCATTTCATCTTACCTAAAGCTGAGAGAGCAAGCTATCTCAATGAGCCAAAAATCGCCTGACTTATTGTACAATAGCAAAAGAGTTCCACAGGAATCCATCATGTGACCTTATTGTTCGTTTTACGAATTTACGAAAATTACGATTCCCACGATTGCTGTCTTGGTATGATAGAGGACTGTGAAAGGCTTCACGTCAATCACGTCAAGCACTTCAAGCTTATCAGAGAAATAAGGAAAAAATGTATCGTCATATAAGGGCTGATTCATCGTGAGGTTTGATTTTCAATGGGCCCTTTTTGACAGATCACGACCGACTCCTATTAAACTGCTTTGTCGTTTTTGTTCAGTATCGTTCGACAAATCATCATGAAAAGACCCACACCACAACAGCGTCTCCAAATTGTTCAGCTGTATCACGAAAATCAGCGTTCTGTGAGAAATGTTTTTCATGCGATTCGAGGAACTTACGATGTGCATAATCGACCTACTGAAACCACATTGGCAATATCATTTGAAAATTTGAGTCCCAGTTTACATAGACCAAATCCAGCACGATAACGAATCGATCCGTCGTCTTTCTCAGCAGCTGGGCTTGGAGTATTGGACAACTTGGCGTATTTTACGTAAAGATCTCAGTCTAAAAGCATACAAAATTCAACCTGTGCAAGAATTGAAGCGAGACGACTTGCATTTGCGTCATATTTTCAGTGAATGGGCTCTGGAAAAACCCAATGAAAATCCGGTGATTTATCGTGAAATTTTGTTCAGTGATGAAGCCCATTTCTAGCGTAAATAAAAAAGATTACCGTATTTGGGCTGATGAGCAACCCGAAGAGTACCAAGATCTACAACGGTATGGTGTGGTTTATGGGCTAGTAGAACCATTGGTCCATATTTCTTTAAAAATGAGGCAAATCAAAATGTTACTGTCAATGGTAACTATTATCGCGCCATGTTAATGGACGGTGAGCTCTGGTTTCAACAAGATAGCGCTACAAGCCATACAGCGCGTGAAACAATGGACTTATTGAGAAATCATTTTGGTGAGCACTTAATTTCAAGTTTTGCTACGTTAAATTGGCTGCCTAGATCGTACTATATCACACCTTTGGACTATTTTCTCTGGGGTTATGTTAAGTCTCAGGTCTTCAGGAATAAGCCAGCTACGATTGACGCTTTGGAATCCAATATTACTCTTGTTATCCGCCAGACACCAGTCGCTTTGCTCGAACCAGTCGTCCAAAATTGAAACTTTGGAATGGACCACCCTAGACGTAGTCGCGGTCAACATTAACATGTTTAAAAAAATAAATGCCATAAAATATTCTTTGAACCAATAATAAAAATTTTAAGTTCGCTTTGAAAATTATGTATTTTATCTTACATTATAAATCAAACCTCACGATCACCCTTTATAAAAAACCGCTAGATATTTTCTATTTCCTATACATAATACATATTAAATGGTTCAAAAATCGAGTATGTTGACACCGAAAAAAATCTAGGAGAAAACTTAAGTGGAATAACCATGTCAATACTACAGTTGGTAAATTATATGGAAAGTTAAGCCAGCTCTGGATGTCACATTTCTTTACACCTTTTAAAATCCGACTCTTACCCTACGCTCTTTCTACTAGTTCCTTGTTATGAGCGCAAAATTTTATGTTACTGTGAAGCTATGGGTAAGAGAAAACTTAGCGTCGTTTTTAACAATATTGTGCATTACGTTTTCAATCTCCGATGCTTTGACAGGATCTTTCATTACTCAAAGCTAGTCTAGTTATATTTTCAAAAGCTACGAGATCGATTTTTTGTGAGCAATTCAGAAAATATTTAAGTCCTTATAGCGAATTTAGTCCAAGCCATCCGTTAGATAGAACCACAAACAATCAACAAGGTCTTGGAAAATTAAGCTGACAGAATGCGATACTGCTAGCCCGGAGCAACAACATGAATGATATCGTATTCCATAATTAATGGAAATGTTAGGTCTTTCTAATAAATCAAATAAATGATTTTTTACATTTTATTTTATTTTTAAAAAGAAACTTGTATTTGGAACATTAAGACCCTTAATTCGTTAATCCTGTTGTAGAAGAGAAAAGAAAAGAAAAGCTCTTTGAGAGGAAAATTACAGTACGTAGACCAAAGAACTATGTTACACTATAACTTTACCGTCTATAATTTATTATTTCATTAGCACCGGACTCACAGTGGCAATGTAACAATCACTTTCAGTCGATTTTAATCCTTAAGTCTGACTACTAGCTTGCCGAAAATCAAGTGGATAATATTTGATTGGTATACTCGTAGACATTTGGAAATCTTTCGGTGTTTGATCAATGTACGATTTCATCCGATTACGTACATCCTTGCAGAATAAGGGCTTCCCTCGATTTTGAATCGTTATACTCACAAGAATGTTTTTTGTTGTGATAAACAGCAATAATAAAATCAATAATGGCTAAATGGATTCTTACCTTCTTTCGAGTATTTCCTCTAAATTTTAAAAAAATAAGCCCCCAGTTTGTGGAAAAATGTCACAAATCTTTTACCGTCTCAATTCTCAATATTTCGTTTGTATCTATTAAAGACATTCAAAAATTCTACGAAAAACGATACTAAAGTCATATCTCACATGAAAAAATCCCACCATACTCGTAACTTAAATATCAAGTCAACTGTTCTGACTTTATCTCAACAAATTGACTTTCGTTCATATGAAATTGAGCAGATCTGTACATTATTTTTTGGGTGCAAGTAATTTTGTTTATTTTTACCTTAAAACGAACAAATCCGACAGGGGAATTTAAAAAATTTTCTTCCGTGCAAATAAGGCAATTTCTAAGAATCAATGAAATCAAAAATTTTTTCAGCAGTGTCATGTTCGCAGTAAATTTGATATTTACCTACATGTATCACGTTCGTCACATATTGATTATCATCATTTGGTTTTCCTTATATTAAACATGTAAGATTGACATGGCGACCGAAGTACTTAGCAGAATATTGAACTTATATGTACTCATATGATACCATTTCAGAAATAAAATCCCAAAAAATATCATACAAGTTCATTTCAATAGAAATTGTTTGTTATGCTTTACACAGAAAAACAGAATGTATTGAGTCTGCAATTTATAGGTATAGCATACCACAGAATCTAGGTCATCTGAGTCGGTGAATTCGACTTGTCCAATAGGATGGAATTTGATATTCAGGACAAATTCCAGATTGCTCTTGATTTGCTGATGTGTGAGATGTTTATAACGTAACGCAGATACAACTTTTTGGCATCTGCCGTAAAGAGAGAAGAACAGAAATTGTAATCCAATAGAATAAATCCTTGAATGATGTACGAGTTATGGGCCGTACCAAGTGTTAGTTACCTCGGGTAACAAAAAAGCTAATTTGGAAACAGATTTGGTCCAAAGAGGACAACAATTTACTATATTGCCTTAACGTTGTACATCCGGAATATCCAAATCCGTCCTATGCGGCTGTGTTTCACTTAGTACAGCAAATTAAAATAACTTAAAGTATGCAAATTGCCAACACACTACTTGATGAGAGTGTAAAATGTGGCTTACTACGCGGAAAATCTTAGCACAAAAATGTGCACAAGAATATCCAAAGTTATGGTTAAAGAAATTGCAAATAAAAGTTTAAATTTGTCATTCCATTGTTCTGAGTGCTCCATTTTTCAAGTTACATAGTCAACTACTCAAGTAATAGATTTAGTCTCGGTGGGAGAAGTGCTCGCTAAAAAAATTTGTGATTTGGTCACTCTTCAATTAAATGAGAACGAAATCGTAATCCATAATATTGCAAAGCCCAACAATAACGCAGTTACTTTTGCTATTAATCAATGCGCTGAAATTTTTAATTTTCGTAATACAAATGAGTCAAGTTTACTCGCTTTAAGTAGTGTTGTCTCTAAGTCAAATGCTTCTTAACTGGCTAACAATGCTCCGGCTTCTTCTTCTGATAGCATGATTTAACAACAAATTTTAACTAAAACAGTTAGTGCAAAATAGTTTAAAACAAATGCCAAAAGCGTCAGGCTGTTGATACCTTGCTCCATGATATGGATATCAAAGGCCCAGTTGAACGGTTGTAGGTCTCCAAGTTTTCCATATCAACTAATGTAAAACTGAAGTTATAAAGTCGGTGTTCCTATGAGAGTAACGATATCGTTTGCTATCGTGTTAAAGCTACATCGGCAACACTCAACGGTCAACACTTTGGAGACTTAGCAGATGAATAATACATCATCATCGGAGAAATCTCTGTCGCTATACTAATCTCTCCAAACTCTGGATAAGTGTTTGTTTTTTTGTAAATAAATTGTTTCATACTTTAATAAATATTACTTTTTGGCGCTTTTTTCTTAGCGTGATATTTCTACACCTTTTGAATAAAACAACATACATACAATTCTAGTTTTAAGTAAACCTGTAGAAGGCATTTAGCCAGTTAACGTACTATAAATTAAAAAAAAACCCAATTAATTTAAAAACAGGGGTTGTCGAATAAGCGGTGTCATATCTATTATTACTATCATTACAATGGCTTTTAAAAATCAAAAGCTATAAGTTATTACATTTCGATCGATACATATACGTACAATGTGTTAAAATAGCGAAAATTCACTACAAAAACGAAAAAAGCGTCGGAAAATATTTTCGTAAAGTTCGTAATGTTTTTAGGCATCATCATTTGCACATCTTGGACTAGTAAGTATTCTGATAATTCCAACTTGGGTTCGTCCAGCATGGTCAGCTGAAAGCATCGCCACCGTAACTAAGAGTGTGACTGAAACCCCAGATGTGTCTTTTTCGAGACGATCACAGAAGTCGGGCCTATCCGAAATCACTTTCAACCGCATTTTGCATAAAGATATTGGCGTACATGCTTATAAAGTCCAGTTGACACAAGAATTGAAACTGGCAAACCACACACAACTGATTTGGTGCTAGAAATGAATGAACAAGATCATGATTTTTACACAAATTCCATAAGAATCATAATATTGTCATCAATTATTAACTTTGTATAAAGAAATTAAGGGGGCATAGCTGTGTAAAACCCACAATTTTAAATCATATTTTTTTATTACTTTAAAATGTTCTAAAGGTTACGTAGAATTAATACAATATTTCAAATATTTTCTGAGATATAGCATGCAGAGATGATAGAGAAAGGTAGTGGCGTACAAGTAAGCCACAAAAAAATGTTTTTATAGCATCCAATCCATGAAAATAAAGAAGCAGATGAAAACACTAATGCGATTTAAAAAAAAAAAAAAAAAACTGTTTAACGCTGATAGTGATTAAGCGATATATAACCCACAACATGCATATCGTTTTACTGATTTATATAACAACATATGTTATATGTAGGTATATATGGAAACTTTAAACGCGTTTTACTCGAAACAAAGTTTTCTGAATCTGAGAACACGATCATTCAAAAATGAATGGATAAATTGTCTTCTTTTAAATTGTCATAATTTTTTGGTGAACCTACAAAATTTTAAATTTTAAATGCTTTGGTAAAAAATGCCATATAGTTTTTTAATATTTCAATAACGAAATTTGTACGAAAAAAAGTTTTTAAACTTTCAATAGATTATTCATTTTTAATTTTTTAAGGTATAGCTACGAATTATATTTGTTGTTAACTTTTTTTTTTTGTTCTGAATTCAAAAAGTAAGGACGGGGAGTGTATGCAAATTAGATGCTGCTATAACTTCACATTATACCGTAGGTGTTATACGACAGCCATTCTGTTAATAAAAAAGATACAAATGTTGTATATTTTTTAAATACTTTCAATGACTAATAGTAATACTTATATAGTTTTAATAATTTAGATATAAAACATATCTATATATTGGGTATGTAATTTAATTCGTGCGTTTTTTTTTTTCAAAATTTGAATGTTTATTTAAGAAAAACATGTACAATAGTATTATTCAAACTATTGCCCATCTGAAGCTATGACTTTTTCCCATCTTTCTGGCAATTTGTGGATCCCATCACAAAAGAACTGCGCCGGCTTGGCAGCCAAGAATGAATTTTTGATATTCTGCTCTGATGTGAACCGTATTTCAGTGAGGGCGTTCTGCATCGACCGGAACAAATGGTAGTCAGAAGGGGCAAGGTCTGGGCTATAAAGCGGGTGGGGTAAGATTTCCCATCCACCTGAATAGCAACGTGGGGCCGAGCGTTGTCATGATGGAAAATTATTGCCTCGTGTCTGGTCGCATATTCCGGGCGTTTTTCGGCTACTGCTCTCTTCAAACGGATTAATTGTTCACGCGGTTTTAGCAACTCATAATACAGCACACCCATCTGAATGTGCAGAGCACATTCGCTCAGCTAGCACATGTTCACCATAAACTTCCACCAAAATACGATGACTTTCGTCAGCAGTTTTCTTCATATTAAAGTAATGAAGAAGAACTCCCCGCAAAAACACTTTTTCAGGCACAAAGTTCGACATATTTGAGTGAAAAAAAGTTATTGTTGTTTACGCTTCAAATTAATGACATATACTGAAATGACGTACAATGACAGTAGCTTTCCAACGCATGTTGCAATGGAATAATAACAATGGAATAATACAAGTTACGCCATCTCTTAGCAAAACGCACGTTTTTAAGTTATAGACCCAATATTATGAAGCAGAATCTAGAGGATTTGGACAGTGGAAAAGCCCATTGCATTTCTGCAAGTAAGCAAGAGAGCTAAACGAAAGAAAAACGACCATCTGTAGAGATAAGATCCCAAATATTCTGCTTACCCACCTTACTCAACAATATCCTAGTGTAACCGGTATCGAAAATAATACTCTTGATTTAATCACATATGAGGAAAACGATGAAAAGCCCCAGACTCTGATAAAACTTCATCCCAGTTCTTTAAATATAACAAAAATGTGCTTATATGAAAGCTTTTATGTTTATTAAGCAAGATATTGGAGCAGCAGACCATTTCCCAGGAATTCAAGGAAGGCTTAGTCTAGCCAATACAAAAAAATCGCGGAAAATAATATTCTTATTTGAGTAGCTCCCACGCAGTAATCCAAAAAAAATAAAAAAATACCGGCTGATGACATTGATTATTTCCAGCAACCTTCTTAAAGGAGGTTGCCAAGCAGGATTCATTTCAGAACAAGGAATAAAGCTGAATCGTATATTTTGAGAGGGAACCTTCAACACTGTGAAACGAAATGCGTTAATCTATGTTTTATAATGTAAGATAAATCACATAAACTTGAAAGTGAACTTAAACGTTTTATTATTAATTAAAAGAGCAATTCATGACATTTACCATTTAAGAATGATATCATGTAAATGTTGGCCACGACTTTGTCTGAGGTGGTCCATTCTAAAGATCCAATTTTGGGTGACTCTTTCGAGCATAGCAACTGGTATCTCGCGAATAACACGAGTAATGTTGGCTTCCAAAGCGTCAATCGTAGCTGGCTTATTCCTGAAGACCTGAAAATTTACATATCCCCGTATCCCAGAAAAAAGTCCAAAGGTGTGATATCGCACAATCTATGCGGCCAATTTACCCTATAAAAACGTGGAATTAAGTGCTCACCAAAATGATTTCTCAACAAGCCCATTGTTTCACGCGCTGTATGGCTCGTAGCGTAGTTTTGTTGAAACCAGAGCTTACCGAGACCATGTGCTTGAATTTCAGGAAGCACATAGTCTGTTAACATGACACGATAACGGTTACCAATGACGGTAATATTATGATTTACCCCATTTTTGAAGAAATATGGAACAATGATTCCACCGAACCAAAAATGACAAAGCAGTTTGATAGGAGTCACGCATGATCTATCAAAAAAAGCATATTGAAAATCAAACCTCACGATGAACCACCCCTTAGTACAACTAATAGTACATATAATACAGGGGTATACCAGCAGCTCAGAAGCGTTCAACATAAGTTTGAATAGAACAGTATATATATTTATACATATGTGGTATACTCGAATATCATACGAGAAAAATGTTTCAAAGTCCTGCTATATACAGCATATCTCGCTATATTTTCTATACTTCACGAATATAAAACTTTGTCAACACCATACATCCAAAAAGAAAAATACGTCTTCTCATTATGGTAGTATACGAAATCATTCTAATCTTTAACTTACATGAGCTTACAGCTATGGATATTTCGAAATTCCCATCACAACCAGACTACGATTTATTAGGCATATTTCCGTATCTCAAATAAGTTATTTAAATCCCGAAACGTTTTCCGTTTACACTTTTTAGTTAGCAAATTGTATACATCATCAGTTTCCTTAATGATATTTTATACTACACACTCATTTGTGGTGAGACTTTCGTTAAATTTATTTTCTTCTTTAAAAAATCATTTATTCTTAAAGTGATTATTATTATTTTTTTTTTTTTTAATTTCGTCGAAATGACAATTGTCAATATCCTGACGATGTCTTAAAATTCCGGTTTATTGTTATCACTGTTCGAATTTTTTTTAAAAAAAAGGACAATATTCAAGAAGGGATAACTTACTTCACATCCACAGCAGAGGGGTAAATAATGATCCTAAATATTTTGTCAGTTGGCCCCCTAAAGACCGTTTTTCTTTTTTATAGCACAACATATACGTATACAAGTTTTTGATAACATTTCAACGTCCTCGAGGGGACACTTCTGTATCAATATGGAAACTTCATCGTGTGTAGTTAAGAGAGAGTTTCTTAAAATTTTTGTCCTTCTCATATTGGTTTATTTTATGTTGTGGCCTTGAAGGACATGATAAAATCTTATTTATAACATCTTAAATGTGGAAAGAGTATACAGTTGTTATTTATATAAATACAAAATATACAAACATACTAGATAAACAGGGTTGATATCCAAGTACAATGTCGATAAAGACCTGGGTGATTTAAGAAAATGAAAATGAAATAAAATAATTCTGCAAATTGCGTGGGCCTAAAGATCTTACTTTAAGAAACTCAACATTAAGATAGCCCCAAATATATTTGAAAGTGCAAAAAAAAAAAAAAAAGTCCTGGATATTGTCAAAAGACTCCCATTAGTTTATTTCCATTGCATCTATTGAATCTATGGTTAGTGCCTGTTAGTTAAACTGAAGGAAAACAATTTCATGAGAGCGAGCAGCACCTTAAACTGATATGATCACGAAAGCTTACTAAGCGATCACTAGATGACAGATTAATTTCAAACGCTTAACTGGCTATTGCCGGGTTTGCAAGCCTTTGACATTTTTCAATATATGAGTTCTGGTAAGTAACAGCAGAAAAATATAACTACACCCTTTCATGTCGGACTATAGGAATATCAAATTAAGAATCATAGTCTTGGCCTTGTAGAAGAAGAAAAATCCGCAGAAAACCAGGTGTTAATTCGGTAATTCGGATTTTAAGGAGTATCTCTTATAAAGACTTTTGCTAAAAGACCGAAACAGTAGCTTAAACCAGTAGGCTGCCAAAGTTCTCAAAAGGGAAGGATCAACCAGGCTAAAATTTCTCAGGAAATCAGATGGCACCAACACTGAGGCGAAAGCAGAGACTCTCCATCCCATTTCCAAGAGAATGAGCTGAGTAACACAACACGCTGTAGCTAGTGACGGACGATGACATTCAAAATGGTGTTCCTTTTTTGAAGGGTTCAAGTCACCTGGTATCGACGGCATATATAAAAAAAAAATTTAGACTTTCAAAAGAATCTTCGGAGATGATAGGAGCATTTATACCGAAAATCGCAAAAGAGAACTACACGCTCGCCAAGAGTTTTAAGACCTATAAGTCTGACTTCCTTCATGTTGATGAGCATGGCGAGAATTTTCGAGAGCGCAAAACATGCTTACCAGCATGCTTACCAACGCGGAAGATCTTGCTAGAGTGCACTATAAAATCTGGCAGGCAGTAATGAAGTCGCACTCGGCATCGACATTTCATGCCATAGATAGCACAACTTTTTGACGGCATATTTAACTCGGCTAGACAATACGCCGTAAATAAATCACTAGTTTTGTGGATAGAAGCTGCGCTATTGAATAGAACGTTGATTGCGGATGCTGACTGTTGCCAATATATGATGACGGGGGTAAACGGAAGATGCCCGCAGGCCTGCGTTATGTCTTCACTGCTTTGATGCATATTGGTCGACTCACTGCTCAACATGCTCAATAGTCTTAATAGTTGTCTAGCAACTCTTTACGAGAAGAAGGGGGCTAACTGATATTTTTATTGATAAAGGCATAGAAAACTTACCGAGAATGGCAAGTTTTCAATTTTATTTTGGCATCTACTCTGTTAGCTGATATGCTGAATGATTTAAAAGGTGTTTCTGCTTCAACTTTGCTAATCGGTTTTAAAAACTAAAAAATATATTGCGAAACTTCTGTTTTCAATTAAGATGATGAGCGTTTTCAATTAGTTTTCGATGCGGTTTGAATAGGGTATAAGCATATTACGTCGAAAACCTCTAAAGCGTTTTTTGGTTTTTGGCAGTGCAAAGGATATGTTGGCAAGATAAGGGGCCTGTCAACCAGAAGGTTCTTTTGTTTCTACATGGCTATGATAAGGCCAATTATATCCTATGCGTTGGTTGTCTTTTATTACTGCTTTAACTAAACTCCCAAGAATGATGTGTCTTGTCAGCATGGAGGTTTCCTTAGTACGTCTGGCTCGCACTAGATTAATGAAACTTCTTAATATGGGGTTCACTCTCTGTAAAATATACACTTAGCCTAACTGATGACAAACGATGCACAGTATGCACTCTACTTTAACTTATGATAAATGTCAAAACCAGATCTACCAACTTAATTAACTACGCAAGTAAAGCTAGAAAACACTTCCTCCTTAATTGAATCAATATAGTTTGAAAAGAAAATAAGATCAATATATATCAATGGAATCATATATTATAGTGTTGAGTTTTGTTTAAAAGTATTTAGACATTAAACTCTCAAAATAATCTTCCGTATTTCCGAATTAGTCTTTCGTATAACACGGACTGGGGCTTTGATGAATGTCTTATGACTCAGTTCATATGGGCATGTAGTCTGATGCAATGGCAACAGAACTCCTGCCGTGGAAAAAATACGAAATCGACTTTCCCTGTGCTCAAAACTGGTTTCAGCCAGAATCTGAGCCAGGAAGGGATTGTACGCGGGCCTGCTGAACCCTTTTCTCTTATTATAAACTTAAAATGTTTACACACGGCGAGGGCATGAAGAAAAGAGATGTACCGATATACATTGGTCTTAAATGTTTGCAAGCTATAACGAGTGGCAAATAGAAAGCTGGGCAAGGCATTCCATAAATGAGTTGTCCGGCTTAGGAGCGAATATATCGGATTAGTAGTAGCAGGCAAGAGATAATTAATGAAAATTAAAAAGAGTGTCGAAGGCAGAACGGAGTTCTGGAGCACACCAGCATTTTTTTTAAGGAATATCAGACTTGAAACCATCTATGATAACGTGAATTGAACGTTCCGAAAGGTAATTTCTAATCCATTCAAAAAGACAGTCATCCATTCAAACTGTCTTGCCGATGATTGAGTAGTTTTCGAGTTTCGAGATATTCCATTAGATGACGATTTATCAGGGTTTCCATGGCCTTGGAAAGAAGGGACGCAAGTGCAATGGGTCTGTAGGAGATGTTTTCCATCTGCTCCAAAAGAGTCCTAAAGAGAAGGATCGCTGAAAGAGCTTACGCAGTAGTTTTGCCAGCCGGGAAAAACACTTTTTTAGAAGAAGAGGAGATATAGAATGTGAACCAATGGACTTATGTACTTATGTACTTATGAGATCTTTAGGTACTCTTGCTACTACACGAGTGCGAAAGTGGATTCTTCCCATTGAAGATTCGCCGCACTCAAGTGTAGGCGGGGACGAATCACAATCTGGAAATGTTGAGCTACCAAAAGTTTGCTGCACACTTTTGGCCTTGTCCGAAGAGCAAACAGCTGGAATGTTATTGTAAATGTGCGTTGGGATGTAAGATGAGGCAAAAATTTGAACAACCTTTGGGACATTGTAGTATTTTTTCCTCAGTTTTTGATCGTATTGGAATTTCACACACTTAAGAAAGGCGTTGCAGTCATTCCTGGTTTTTTTGGCTTTCATCTGTCGGGTTGATCTTGTAGGACCGAAAAAAACATTTCTCTAACCCTGATAGCCTCTTAACAGCTTAACAGCTGTACCACGCTTTTTCTTTTAGTCTCATACTCTTCATCCGATATCTGTGATCATGTCAGCAGCGGCATCCACGTCGTAACCGAGAAAACATAACGACCAGTTACAATTCCTAAAGAAACTGTTAGGTCCGGTCCAATTAGCTTTCTCGTATTGCCATGCGGTTATTTTAGGAAACTAAAATACCCCTATACTTAAGACTGCTTATAGGGAAGCTGCCCTAAGTAAAACCAAAGTCTATGAGCGGTTTCCACGTTTTAAAAATGGAGAAATGTCAATTGAAGACCAACTCCGTTCAGGAGGCCCTTCAACGTCAACAAAATCAATGCTTAGTGAAGACCGTCGCTGAAACATTGATCAATTCTGTGAGATATCTGGAATATTATGGAGTTAAATTTTGAGGATTTTATGCGAAGATTTGCACATGAGAATAGTTGCAGCCAAATTTGTCCCTCGCTTTCTCACAGGCAAGCATGTTTTAAGCTTCAGAATCAACTCAAAGGATCCTGATTTTTTTCCAAACTGATTGCTGATCGTGGTGTTATGGAAACGACCCCGAAACAAAGCAGCAATCAAGCCAGTGAAAGACATTTGGCTCTCCTCGTCCCAAAATAGCTCGCCAAGTGAATCCAAACGTCAAGACAATGCTCATTTTTTTCTTCGATTGTAGAAATGTTGTGCACGCGCAGATCATTCCCCCAGGGTCAAACTATTTACCAGAAGTTCTACTAGGAGATTTTAAAAAGATAAAGTTAGAGTACCCAAAGAAAAGGGCAGATCTTTGGCACACATGTACTTATCAGGGTGAGAAACAAGTCCAGGGTGTTGGCGGTATGACTGTCAACGTCTGGTATCCGCGTGTGCTCATTTACAGCTGAGTCAAGTTGTTTTCCGTAGCGAGAATCTCAACACACCGTCCTTCGGGTTTTATCTGTCCAGAATGTCGAAGCCACCCAGAATTGTGTATATTGAAATCGCCTGTTTTAACAATTTCAGTATTGGGATACAGAGATACAATTTTTGTAATGGAATCAGACAGCGTGAAAGGTCAAATTGCTTCCTAGCTTGGGGCTTTTGTAAATAAAGCAATAGTGGATAGCTTGCTTACGGAGATGGAATGAATTCCACATGATATTCAATTTCGGATTTGAACAGGACTATGTTACATTGAAAAATTTAATGTTTTTTAGCTCGCGTATATTAGCTATGTTAACCCTGAATTCTCTAGTCATAACCATAAGCAAACCCAGAAAATACAAACACTGCTCGTAACGACAGTGACTGAGTGCAAGCAACAGTATGGTGGGTGCTGGTAATGTAGTTATTTTATCACTTAAGCGTATAGGCGTCTTTCTACGAAAGACTGAAAAATTCCATTAAAATGAACTTAGAAAAAGTACTGCAATGGACTAGCTCCTTACCTGAGCGATCGTATCAGGCAGCTGAAACTTTATGCTTATGTGGTGGATGCTGGAATCGTATTCTGTGTCTACAGAAACGCTGTAGGTCCTTGAATATGTCACATGTCTCCCTGGATTGGGGATAGCAGACTGACATGATGACTGAAGAACATCATGAGTCAGTGATTCTCGTTGGTTCTCTAATAAAAGTATCATTTTGAATAGTCTATAAGTCTTTTCGACAAATGGAGATTAAAATCTGCGCCCCTAAAAAATACGGTACACTACACGCTTAAGCAATGCATTTTAATTTTTTCAAATTCACTACAAAAATGGTGAATATCTTGCTTAAACAATTCGCAAATTTAAAAGTCTTCTTGCAAGACGTGAATCACCTTTATGTCGAGCAGTGATTCGATTGGCTCAGACATTTAAACTATTACTACAGCCTAGTGATGTGAAGAACCAAAATCTTGCACGTCGTGTAAGAAGGACTTGGAATATTGCTTCTGTAGTTTGAAACTCTGGTTCATGGATTTTATGTATTGGGCATATCACAAGTAAATATCGACCGAATTTTACTTAAAGACTTGAGTCATAAAGCCGATAAAGTTCAATTGACACATGACGTTAAGCCATGTCGATAATCAACAGTGTCATAATTTTGCCGATTAATTGTTAAAAACGCAGGTAATCGATGAGGAATCAAACTGAAAAATTGTTATGAACGGTCTTTATTAATGAGCAAAACTGCAATATTTTCAGCTGGCAAAATTCAATAATTATCTTCGAGAAGCTTCTCCTCTATCCAAAGCGTGTCAATATTCTTGGCATCATTTGACGGTATTTCTTTAAAATAAAGCGGATCTAGCTGTACGAACGGATTGCCTTATCGAATCATAATCAATAAATTCTAATGAGCGAAATTTTAAAGCACAGATGTGAACGATGTTTACATCCAACAAAACGTGACACAAAGTTTTGTTAAGCAATAACTCTTTTGCAAAAAATTTCCTTGTTGAGTCATTTCTCAAAATGGTTTTCAAGATCGACCGCCAAGGCTATACGATTTAACACAGCTTTATTTTTTCTGTGGGGCCATGAGAAGGAGAGAATTTATACCAAGGCCATGGTATACTGAAAATAATTTGTTTGGCACTTTAGAACTTCAAGGACTAGAAGTGTAATAACTTTTATTTTCTTCTTCGATTCGGAGTTTCTAAAAAACCTATAATAGTTAAATTAAAAAAATAATAATAATAATTACACAACACGAAATGAACAATGCCTTATAGAAAAAAAACTATAAATTTAAAAGGCCAAACCTTTGCTTAGATGTCTCTCAAATCCATTTTACCTGAAATCAAATTTTATTGAACAAAAAGAGAAGAATCATACCCCTATCCAATCCTGTGGCATTTGTTTTCAATCGCAACCGGCAAAGTCAACTTTTCCAATCAAGTTTTTACTCGAAGGCTTAAGAGGATTTTTTTTTTTACTTCATTCGTCCTTCTTCACATTTTGTGGCTTCTGAGCTACCCCTAAGGATAATTAATTTCACCATAATTAAGTTTGTACAAGTATGAAGCGGGAAAATTCAAACTCCATAATTCTTTGTCGACAGTGTGGTTGAAGGTTGATTATGTTATATCTTTACAGACCTAGTGACAACTATTATTGTCCTTAAGCTAAAAAAATGCGTTAATGAAAAATAGAAATAACGGATAGGACGCAAGACAAACTGAAAGGATAATAATACTGAACAAAAATTAAATGACTATCTTTTGCTGCTATTTTGAGGGGATTTATAGTTTTATTTATATCGAAGATATTTTTGTAAAGAGGCTGAGTGATGTTAGAAATAATAGACTTATCCTTGTGGTTGTTTTTTTTATTTCTTATTTTAATCCTACATTAGATGCAAGATATTCGTGTGGTTGTATTGGCGTTTCAAGTCCTACTATTCAATATATCTGTTGGATTCAATGCAATTTGATTTACATTAATATTTAATAGTTGGTTATTCTCTCCAATTGTGGTTCAATCTCAAACTGAATTTGCTAACTAAACTTATTTACTTTTATGTCAAGTACGGTTATTTAAAGATTTTGCCTATGTGGCAGGATTTCCTATTTTGATGGCTAATTCGTTGAATTTGACAGCTGATAAGAAAGTTCCCAAAAAGTTTTTAAATTATGACGCACTGTTCCATAATAGTCAGTCTTAGATCTACAAAAATTAACTTGGAACTATTGTACAATATCTCCATAATAACAATCTTAATCTATATTTTTGACATTTTGTCAGTTTTGTGATTTCTGAAATTCGTTCTTTAGTGTTCAAAAGGAGCAACAATCTATTAGAGTTGGTGTAATTAAACTTGGAATTGACCGATCTGATGTTTAATCAATGTTCAACTCTAAAACAAAAATAATTTTCGAAAAAATTATGTTTATACTTGTCGTTTATTTTCGTTTTGTTTCCATTTATATTTTTCATTTCCATTGTCCGAAAGTAAATTAAAGTTTCCATTTTTTCAACATTTCCTATTAAGGTACTTTTGCTTAAGCCAATTTATGCACTTTTATAAGTTTGACCAAATGTAGAGTGTTTTTCTTTAACACAATGGAATGAAGTTATCAGTCGGTTAATATTTTCATGAAGAATATACATTAAATTCTAACCTACGAACCACATATCGCCTGAAACAACGTCGTCAATATTTTCGTTATGTCGGAAGTGAACTGCTAAGAATGCTCCTCACCATTTTTAAAGAAATATGGCCCGATGATACAACCAGGTGTACTTTTCTGACTATATGAGTCCCTCCCAGATACGCCATATGGTATTCCGAAAATGGAAATTTTACCTATTCACAGCCTTCAAGCTGCTCAGGTCGCAAGCTATGGTTTCGTGCACCTAGTTCCTCCTCAGTCTGGATCTTATATGTTGTAATCTAATATTATTCGCAAAATTTTCCACATGATGGAAGAACAAAGGTTAAATTGTTGCGATTGACTCCGGATCCTTTTCCACGTATTCGCTCCCAGTAGCTTCAGATTGTTTCTGCACGCATATTAGCGCATCGTTGGCTCAGTCAGGGATTAGCCCTTTGTTTTTGTTTTTTTTTTTTTTTTTTTTTTAATTCCAGAAAACAAGCGATAATGTTGAAAAGTAAATTATAGTCGCATGATTGCAAATCTCTATTAAATGAATATCTGGTTAAAGGTGCACTTACCAGGCATAAAACCCGAACTATGATATCCGGTGTATTCACAAAACACTAGATATAATCTTTCGTACAAGGTTGAGGAGGATGATGCTTCCTTAATTTGTCTTGAGGGTTGGGCAATCTGTGGTAGAATTCAATATATTAGACAAACAATTGACCATATCAAGCAAATTTATTTATGGTTAGATGCACGAAATTAATCACCCATATTCAGTAGTTTATTTTGTTTAATACTCGTAGTTATACAAATTTAACAGCAAACAATCTTCAGGATTGCATTCCATTGTATATTTGTATATATAGCTTTGAAAAAATGATTATTGTATACCAGGGTATAACTTTGTTATTCTTCAATTAGCGCGGTCTTTGGCTTACGCACTCCAAGTTGGTTGAGGTCCCCTTCCACTTGGGGGAAGGGCGATGCTAAAACTAGATATGGATTTGTATAATTCGTCTCTGTATATGCTGTCATATGCGGCTTTAAAATCGATTACAAGGTGGTGAGTATCGATCTGCGTTTCTTGGGTTTTCTCCAGGATATACCGTGGTGTAAATAATTGGTCAGTTGTGGACTTAAAGGGCCTGAAACCGCACTGATAGGGTCCAATTAGATCGTTGAGAATTTAAAGGGTCTCCTTTCTTTCATCCATTCATTCCATTCATCAGGGATACATTCATCCGACCAAATCTTGGAAATAAGTTGGTGTATACTCTTTACCAAGTCATCTCCTATTGCCTTAAATAGTTCGGCGTCCGGCCCAGCAACCTTGCTTATATTCAATTTATATATTGCAATCCTCACTTCATTTTGGTAGGGTGGACAGAATTCTTGAATATTGAGGTCTGGCAGCGAAATCGATTAGGCTAAGTCCGTTTCCAGACATGGTGTCGTGTAGGCTAATTGTTTTAATTGTTTAGTAGCACATAGATGTCCTCGATTCCAAATTTGGCATAAAAGTTAAAGGTTTCCATTGAGATAATAAATAATATATTTCTTTTTTGTGTGTCTATATACTTCATATGTTTAATGTTTTGTTGTTTATTGAAGAGTTTACTGATCTCTTAGATTGTAAGATTTTTTGGTTTGTAGTGAATTTGTACCTAGTCATTAAGCACCACGAGCATCGCAGTGGCTTGCGTGATTCATAGACGAGCCTACAAGGGATGCATCTGATAAATATTTGACCATATTTATGTGCGCTTCAAGGCCATTCAATTTACAAGAAATGTGTCTTTAATTTTATGATAGCCGATCGCTACATGACGGTACTTTTAGTTAATATTTCAGAAAAAAAGGATTGTCAAATTACCATACCTTCTTAAAGAACTACAATTAACTTTATTTCTTGAGCTGGCGTATATTCTTGCAGTGATACTTCTATTGCTTTTACAATATTTATGGATTCCCTTAAGAATCATATTTGAAACTACTCTTCATCTCTGCCCTTCAAAATGTTGGTAAAAAGACTAAAACCGTGGATATCTAGGTATTTAATAAGAATGAAGTGCAAGAAATATCCTAGTGGTTTAGAATTAAAGAGAAATTACAAGGAATTTTGAATAGAGCTAAGTAGGAGATTCCGACTTGCTGTGATATATATTATACGTTAAACTTTAACTTAAATTTAAGTGAATGTAAAATAGCTAGTATTATAATAAATAAGCCAACTACGTCCAACTATGCGAGGTGTCTGAAAAAAATCAATATTGCTAATGCATTTAATAGCTGTTTTTCTAACATAGGCAATAGTTTACAACCATGCTCAGTCCAAAAGATCTGCTCCCTCTGTTCGTCTATTTTTAAGGCCCATAATATCTTTTGAAGTCTTAAAGACCATTGGTTCCTTAACTTCATTGAAATCATGTGGAGTGAATGTTATTTCAAACTTTATTCTTAAAAAAATTTCACATTTTTTAATAGATGTCCTGATGGCCTTAAATGTGCAGATGTTATCCCATTGCTAAAAAAGTTTTTCTACTGAAATCGGTAATTATACCATAGTCCTATCTCATTCCTTTCTGCTTTCAGAAAAAATATTTGAAAAACGGGAGTTTAGCTAGAAGATAGTTAGTTTTTAAATAAAGCAAAGTTCTTTTACCCAGTTTAATTTGAATTTTAAAAAGGATGGAACAACGAAAGATGAACGCTTACTGTTTTGTTCTCAAATAATGTTTAACCTTGATGACATAAAATGTACAGATGCCCTATTTATTGATATAACCAAGGCGTTCGATATGGTTCACCACAAGTGTTTATTAAGAAAACTGGAAAAAGCGGAGTTTCATGGTTTTATGCTCAATGGGTTACGCTCTTATCTTCGAAATAGGTCTATGGTTTACCCACCCAAAATACTATAAATTTGAGTTGAATATGACCATTGCAGTGACATTCAATTCTATTTTTTGCTTTACTTAAAAAAAAAAAACAAGGCCTTTGAAGTTTTCTAAAAAGTATTTCCCAAAGAATTTCCTTCGACTACGCGATATTACCTCGCATTCACACAGTATGTGTTCTTTCCTCAACAGCTTGCAGATCACCGCAGAATTTGCAAATATAAGTATCTGGCATTTTGAGTCTCTTTGTGTATTTCCGCAGGAAAAAGTGAACTGTCAGGTTTCATATTATTGTCCTAAGCTTAAATCTGTTTTATTTTATTAACTCCCTAGATCTTTTCCTGTCAAAAAGTGGCCAGAGAGCCCTAGATACCCTGTGTTCTTCAAGACTAGACCAATTTAGGTTGGCAGTCTTTATGAATTTTCCTCGATACTACCCCTTACTTTGCAAAGAGGTGGTTTAATGTTAGCAACCTCACTATCATCGAGTAGCCCTTCTCTTCTTGCAAACTCGTACGCTTGTTCATTTCCTTTTATACCTCAGTGTCCTGGCACCCAGCACGGTCTCATCCGATTCTGACTGCATAATGCCTTAAACACTGTACGACAGCCCCTGACTATCTGTTTGGGAGGCATTTATGGCAGTTGGGAGTTACGGAAGATACCAGAACCTGTTACTTCGTCTGTTTTTAAGCTTTCTGTGAAAATTGCAATTTGAAAATTTGACCTGATTATTGAATTCCTTTACAAGTTCTCCTTCTACGGATATATTATATCATACGCAATATCGAAGTCGACTTAGGAAGGAATTTCATCCGTAAGAGTTTGGTTGCCTGGCAGTAGCACTGCTAGGATATTGCTGTGTCCGAAACTACTTTTCTTGAAGCAGCCCAAATAAGTGAGTTTTCTGGTCTGTAAGTCATGTGGTGTTAGGTGCAGAAAGGTTTCCAATGCTGCTGTAGCGGTATCCGTTCTTTGAACCGCCACTTATTTTCCGTAAACCATTTTTTTTTTTTGTTACAATACTTTCCACCATACTAGTGTGCCATATGTAGGTATGGATCTACTACAAGTGTATACAGCCAGTACACCATAGCAAGTTTTTAGCTTCAAATGGTTCCTACCGTTCTCTTGCAGAAAAAAAGAGCAATATATGCCATTTTGATTATTTCCACTGAATTCCAATTCAGTCCTTTTTCCAAAATTACACCGAGATACTTCGCGCTGTTTGAAAGGGTCAATTGCATACCGTTGAGTTCATGGGGAAGCTGAAAGCAACTCTTTGTTACCGAATTTCAGTTTTAGGCAATTTATGTTTTTGAGGTCCTGGAAACTATCTCAAATTTTTCGTTGATTCAAACTGTTATTCTGTAACAAGCTAACCATCCTGGATATTTATTTTTGACTTGATACGAAAGTGCTTGATAAGTAACTAGTACAACGTTACTCACCTTTGAAGTTAGTATTTCACTGGCCTTACTATTCTAAGTTTCAACTTCCTTTCTTATACTTTAAGCTTAAAACGAAATAAAGTTGAGAATGCAGGTTGAATTGAATGGTTGAGATTCATTATCGCGTTCCTAAATTTTAGAAATGTTGATTTGAATGCCAATGTCAAATGCAAGAGTTTTATAAATTTAAAAATTAAATAAACATCCAGTTGGTAATAGGGGAAAGCTATTGATAAGCAAGCACTGACAAGCATAGAGACCTCTTTCTTTTCTATCTTTTGTTGCTAGACATCCGTTTGAAAGGCCATTTGATCATAGAAACTAGGACACTAAGAAAATTGAACTTATAACAAAGTGCATAAACTTCACATGATTTGAGAGCCCATTAGCAATATTTATTTTATGATATTTAACTTACAGTTGAACTGGAAAAGTCTTCATAATTTCGCAAAACATATTTATTTGTAATTGATCATTTTGATCATTGGTTTAATCTGGATAAGGAACTAATACAAATTTTAGAGGCCAAAATAGAGTCGATCTAACAATGTTTTTGCTCCAAGATAAGATTTTAATATTGGTATAAATTTTAAAGTTAATAAATAGCAGTAGTAGAAGTAGCCTTTATTTTTCTTGTGAAGATCGTACAATTATAACTGCTCTTTAATTAGAAGTGATATTAAAGTGGAAGTATTTAGATTTGTTCTCAGTACAATAAAACATACTGACTTAATGTCAAAATGTAGACTCCCAAATGTTTACGAGAATAGCTTTTTGGATACCTAGATAAAATTCGTTCCGACGCAATACTTAAATAAATGACTCTATGTTTTCTATTTAATTTTCTTTTCTAAATGAACGTCGTTTGTGTTGTGATAATGAGTAAACACCCATCACAATCGCTATCAAATAAATTAAAAAGTTTCTCTTGAATGATTCGCTGCTCTGCTTTGTCCTTTTTCTCGCTGTGAAACCAATCTAAATTCAAAGTAACGAAGTACATCATTTGGTTTTAATTTTGAAAGGCATGACGAAAATGGTCATTTGCGTTTTTTGTACTCTCTGCTTTTTCTTTTTATACTCCCTAATTCCATTTCTGTGTTTTCTTTTCACCTCCTCCTACACGGCCCTCAATCCTATTCGGAGACCCATTCTCTTTCCACATTTTTCTTTCGATTTCTAATTAAAAGTTGGGAAATTAAAAAAAAACTAATTTTACAAGGTATCGCTTATCCGATATGGTCGTGATTAATTTTTACCAAAATCCTGAAGAAACTTTAAATTGTCTCTACCCACACATTGCGTATTGCTTGATCAGCTACAAATACCATCAATTCCAGATGTACAACAACGTTGGACCTTAATAAGAGCATCCTTAAGGCAGAGCAATTAAAACTCCTCAACAAATTAAGATCTCATTCTGCACATTATCCTGACAATAACTTTCAATTATTACTCCTTGACGCTAAATTACGACTACAACTATGTATGTACAAGTATAAGCATGAATGGAAGAATAACTTAGATAACTGAGATAACCCTGGGATTTCAGACTTCTGCTCATTTGCTTAATGGCAATTTATTTCACATGCAAAACGAGCGAGAATATTTCCAACAACCTTATGCAATAACCATAAACTATAAATATTTATATTCTTAGGATTATCCTTACGCAGTTACAGGATACAGGATAGTTGGTAGCCCAGCAACGCACGAACTCGGACAAAAGTTAAGGCAATAACCATAAATAAATTTAAACGTGTTTTGGTGCGCATATGTGCAACCGCAAACAATTATTCGATTTTAATCCTTCCGATGAGCTGCATTACCCACAAAGTCGATGATTATTTTATCATAAATACGCAAACACACACCAATATGTACATTTATAGATATCCATACATATACTATTCTTAATTATTGTCCTTTACCGGAAGAAGGAAATAAGGGGAATAATATACTGAAATTGTATATTCGCAACCACAAGTGCGTTTGTTATTCGACCAATTTCACTGCAATCATAAGGATACTTGAACTAGGTAGTGTTCAAGAGTGCACCACAGTAATGCTGGTCTTCATGGGACTTAAGAATACCACCACTGCCATGTTGATGTAAAGGGAAAGTCAGGGAGTGATTTAAAGCATGACACTCGTTACAGACAGTGTGGCCAATAGCTCGTAGTAAAAATCATGTTTTGCAAGCCATTTCTTATTTCCATAACTATTTGTGCATATCGTAAATCCCTGAGATTCTAAGAATAATTACCTGCCGGTAATCTTTTTCTTTTCCTACTTTTATTATTTATCTAATGCTAGACGAATAAATTTCCTCTGCAAAGTTTGTGTCGCTTGGGGATTTGCTAAATTTTAGGGTGGAACTTAGTACCATTCAATGGGCTGCTCCATTGCTGAACCTTGACTACAATTGCGCCTCTATTGCTCTTTGGGCCGCATTCTTAGACGACATCCTAGAAGTTTGTCCACTCTCACTATATTTTTGTAAGGACATCCGCGAATACTACTTCCTATTGGCTCACATTTTGGTTCATCTGCTGAAATTCGTAAGATTTTCATTTCATTGTTTAATGTTTTCAAATCGATGAAGGTGACATGCAACTTTCAGAGCTCTGCGATGCTTCTTCATCATTATCCGAACATTTTAAATATGTAATCATGTCTCCGCAAACACCATGTAGTTTAACAACACTACGTTATCCACAGTATAGAACATTTTCGTATATTTTCATAACATACGATTTTACAATTTGTCTTGTCCGCTATACCTTTATATAGCGGAACAAGAAACATCACCCTTTACATTAGATTGCCAATGCCATTTGAAATCAAGAAATTCAATCCTAGGGTTCGCTAAATTCGGCTTTTGTATAAAGAAAATTCTTTGTTTAGTAACACGTTAAAGTATTCATTCTCTTTATTGCAAATTCATCGTCCAGCGTGGTTAAGATAGTATTATATCTGGGCTTCAGTCCACCGTCGCTGCATGCAATCAATTGCCGCCATTACTTCGAAAAAATCGTATTAGGCTTAGTTAGACATTGCTATTTGAATGAGTTAAGTATGTTTTCATCCGCAAAGTTTCTTGTTCTGAAACCGTTTTCCCAATGGAAGTCTTCGTATTCGCAGTTCAATTGCCAGACGTGTCTTAACCTCATGAACATTATTTTTTTTTTTAAAGCTCATCATTGCTAGTGACTGCCTAGACTGAATAAATGAATAATAAACGTCCTTTTTAGTCAGGATAAGAAAAAATAGTATCTACTCATTTTGAATGCGTCGATTTATATATATTTAAAGATTCGTAGGGCAGTACTTCAGACTATTTAGACGATGTGATTAAAGCAATCAAATTATATGAGCTGCATTTTACCAGCTTAAGGCCAAAGAATTGCTTTACTGAACCTACAAGTAGAACACTTTCTCCATTTACAAATATACACTATCTCCAATTACAATTATTTCTTCAACAATCCACCAGTCCTCTAATTAATCATATAACGAACCTGCCATTAAGCAGACTGACAGTATGATTATGTCATAGCACCAACATTCTATTGAACTAAAAACGAGTATCTCTAAAGTTTTTTCCTCCGATATTTCAAGTTATTTGTTACCCTATTACTTTACATTAAAGCCCACCATTTTCTCTTGAAATTAGTGAAAACTATACAATTACCCATCACAAAGTTACATACCATTAAGCTGTGGAATAGGGCTCATCATTTTTGAATTGAAATACCTTTCAAGAACTGCATATGTACTAGTTAATCAATAGAAATGGTCAGAGCATAAGTCCGTCAGTCTATATTTAGTGTATACTGTAACGTTACACTATGGTAGCATACGTAGAACTCGCCTTGTCCTTTAAGTACCTATTTAGGTGTGCATATCTGCATTGTCCTGTCCGTCTAGCTATTTGAACATCCGCAAGGATGTGAATTAGCTTTTTGCTTAAATCAAATAAAAGCATTCACAGCTTTATCTTAGGGAAGTCCAAAAAAAACTGTTCGCAGCATTTTATTTTATCTTTCAAAAAATGTTCCAAATATATGCCTGCTGTTGAAAGCTTTACTTAAGTAATAGTAAGGTGCGCGTATTCGACACACTTTCTCTCTAATGTATTAATATCTCGTAAGTATCCTCCTCGGTTATGTTTTATTAATTTATTATGATTTTCGAGCTAACAATGTACATTTTCAGCTCACGAAGGAAAAGCGAATCGTTCAGCATCGCTGAAATGTACTGAATGTACTGAGCATCCCTTCTTCTTATCATAGGACCAAGACACAACTACAAGCCTATCTCCGAATAAAGCAGCTACGTATAAATTGTTAAAACCGAAAATATGGAGATAAAATATTAAGATAGATCCTAGCTCACACTTGCGCATGTCAATTTACTTCCCATTTCATTAAATTTGAATATGAAGAATAAGAATTCATTTTAAATCTTTGCAGTATATTAGCTACAATAGGATGTATCAATTGTATCGACGATTTTCAAAGACTTGCCGCTGTCCATGCGTTGGTTCACCAAAAGATTACTCGTAAGGTATTTATCTTTTGGCTCAAAGTCTTTAGATCATGTAAGTGTATAGATGCTCTCATGAACTCAGACACTTCTCAAATTCTGCGCTAGTCTTGCCTATTTTGAAATAATAGTTGCACCTCAGGGTATAAACAGACAACTTTCATATATCTTGGACTTAACCGCAATAGTCATCAAGTACCATCAGTATGATTTCTGTGTGATTATATCTACACTTCAGTGAAATTCATTCGTGACTCGAATAAAAAATTTCTCAGCATGAAAAAAAAAAAAAAAAAATCTGCTATAAAAAAACACTATCAATCTCTCTACGCTTCAGAGAAGGACAATATTGTGGCAGTTGAAGGTTAAAATTTTTCCATTTAATTTGAAATGTTTGAAATGAGGTTTGTGTTAAGCAGACAGTAAACCTCATTTCAGTGCTCTGTTGGGTCAACTACTCCCGTGAAGGCTGAAAAAACACAAGGAATGACCCACGCCGAATTAAAGAGCTTTTCATTTGTGTTTCATTTAAAAAAAAATTCAACTTTATATAACAAAATAGTGGACAACAACAAATAATGGAGTCAACCGGGAATCCGTAATCCCTGCTCCAAACTTCCTCAAGTTAGTCTGGAACCCAGTTCTGCAAATAGAAGGACTCATCACTATCATAACTAACCACTAACACGCTTAAAATTTAAGCTGGTCAAATTTATTGAATAAAACTTAAATTAAAGCCATCGCTCCGACGCCCAAATCACAACGGTAGTTTTGAAGCTGAAGAATAATTGAGATATACGAACTTAATCCTTAAAGATGAAGGTGGGTATTTGTCAAGATGGATAAAAATTCTATTAAGCAATCATATTATGAACGAATAGTAAAACAATTTAGATTTAATTTAAAAAAAAAAAAAAAAAAAAAAACTGACACAAAATCTATCCTGATAAAAACAAAAATGGTCACACTGATTGCTTGTGTCACTGCGATTCTTCTGACTCTGTAAATCTCGCAATTACACTTTTGTTCAATTGCTGGCTCTTCAAAAGAAAGCTGCACCATCGAGGTTTGATAATGCTGATGATGATGAGGTGGATCTAGTGATCACACCACCACTACTCTGGAAGAAAAAAATTAAATGTTCCCAAAGAGCATCCTTGCAGTAGTTTCCGGAGTTTATTGTAAATTGTACAAGTATACGAACAATAACAACTTCGTCTGAATTGTTCCTGGAGCATGACGTTGGCATGGAACATGTGAACTCTCATGTTACAGTAAAGTGGACTCTACTCAACATTTCTGAAGAACGATGAAGAATTACACTGGCTAAAGCAGCGACAACAAAGCAAGTTGGAAGGAAAAATCTCCAAAGAAGACAAAGAATCTGGATGTTGGATGTAAGGAAAAAAAAATCGAAAGAAAGTTGAATTGTGAAGAAATACGAATACCATGTCAGCTGCATGCTATGATGAATGAAACAACTGTATTTGTTATTTTGGAGAAGGAGTGATGCCCATCTAAATCGTTTTGTTGTCTAACTTAAGGTTTCTGGACAAGGGAGATTATGTGAATCCCGTATTTTTGTCTCATTGTGCTTTGTAACAGGAAACAGAAAGTTGTTTGTGGTGATGAAAGGATCAACGAAATAATTGTGTTGCTATTACTCAAGTAAAGTTATTGCTACATATGGAAATATGCAACTTTGTTTCTCTTACTCGACAAACTAAAATGAGATTTAAAATTGTGTGATTTAAATGTTCTTTGCCGTAACAAAATTAGTTTCCTTGGGAGCTCAGTTGTTCACCATACAATATACTCAAAAATCAAATTATTAGGTCAAGACATATATATGAATAATGAAAATTTGTAAAGGTTTTGCTTTCAGATAAGCTGCTGATAGTACTATGAATTGACTTTCTCTCAACTGGCCGATGTAAATATTGCAGCAGCAATTCTCTTGGGACAGAAGTAAATGCAACTGAAAGGTAACTGACTGTCAGAGACTATAATGAGAACAAGGCAAACCATTTGTGATGAGTTCTGAGCGCAACACTGGTTTAGTGAATTAATATCCTATTACTTCATTATTTGTATCGATCCAATAGTCATCTAGATCCGGGAAGGCACTATAGTTCAAGATGTGTGAACTTATTAAGGCCAAGAATGCGAAATCGTTGCACTTACGATTTTCACTGCTTTCTTCAGTATTTGCAACGGAAAAGTAAGAAGTAGCAGTAGTTTTTCGAAATTTTCTGGATAAAGCAATCTTAGAAATCGCGTATATGGCTAGACGTATAGACATCCCAAACATTTTTTTTTTCTTAAATTAATATAATATTTTCATTTTCTTTCGGTGCTCCCAAGACTCACGTATCTAAGCGTCACAAAGATATCTATGATATCTATGATATCAGAATTGAGCCATCGCCTTGTAGATACATTTGAGTTTCTGTGAAGCCTTTTAGCTTATTTAGCCTCCGGATATTTGTCTTTTACAATTACCTTGGTCCCAGCTCTCTTTTCTCATCTCTGCCAGGGTTTTGCCCTTCATCATTTCTACGTCCTGTATGCAATTTTTCCAACTTGCCCTGGGTCTTCCTCTCGGTGCAGTTCTCTCCATTCTCATCTCAATTATCTGTTTGGCTTTTCTTGACTATGTCCGAACCCATTTGGCTGTCTCTTTTCGATTTATCTTGTAGGATCGACTTCCTCTGTCCTATTCTAAGCGTATTCTTTCATTTCTGACCGTATCTCGTCTAGTTTTCCCGCGACCCTTGGTACGAACTTCATTTCATTTCTGTTACCTGCAATTTACTCAGATGTTTATCAAATAATGGTTGACACTCGGCGCCGTATAGTTCTATTGGCACTATAACTGCGCTGTAAATCTTGCCACTATTGTGTTGTTTATCTGATACTAGGCTGATAATGCTCTCTTGGTTCGGCTTATTACTTCTTGGTCTATTTTCCTTTTATAGCTGCAATTGGTTGCAAGGTTTTAATAGGATTCTACTCTTTCCAATTCTCTTTCGTCGCATATTATAATATGCAGATTTTCTGTAGACCTATACTCTTGTGGGTCTATACCACATTAGTTTTTTCTTTGTTATATATATCACCATCTCCTTTACCTTCAGATTAGCGGACAACTTCTTGCCTTCTCTAGTTTGTCCAGATTGTTTGCTAGGATAGCAATATCATCTGCATATAGTGGGAATTGCAGGTAGATGAGGTGAAGTCTCCAGTTTCCAACTGTGTGATTTTCTTTTTACCTCTTACTTGGTTTTGCCTCTTCATCTATGAATAGAACAAACAGTAGAGGGCTAAGACGGGGTCTTAGTCCTTCGCATATTTTAAATAGATCTGACTTTTCCACTGCTAGTCTTACATTTCCCACCGGGTTGTCATAAACACTTTTAATAACGTATATCAGTCCCTCTGGGACATTTTTAGTTTTTAGTGCCTTCCATCCATGCTGCCTTTCCAAACTATCAAATGAGGCTTTTTAATCTACAAACACCAGGTATGTAGATCTCCTAAGCAATCCATTTTCTATGATGGCTTTTAGTGTGAAGATGTAGTCTTGTGTTTGTCGCCTCAGTCTGAATCCCGCCAGCTCCTCCTCTAGATCTTCTTCCACTACTCACCTAAATCGCTTTTCCAGTACTTTGGTATGTAACTTATACACTGTAGATGATAATGTTATTGGCCTGTAGCTGTTACAATCGTAGCTGCTACCCTTCTTGTGAATTGGTATTATCAGGTCTTCTTTCCAGTCTGTTGGTATTTTATTTTCTCCCCATGCCTTTTGAAACCGTTCAATTAACGTTTTTTGTATCTCTAGACCCCATATTTAATAAGTTCTGGGACTATTTCATTTTGTTCGAGAACTTTTCCAATTTTCATTGTATGTATGGGATAGTCAACCTCTTGTTAGTTCGTCTTCTGTTTCTACTTCTAGGAATGGCCCATATGCGAATCAGTCTTCATGAGGTATGACTATAACTTTTTTAAATATTTCCCTAAAGTACTTCATCCATGTATCTAGCACTTCCTTCTCTGTTACCAGTTTGTCCCCAACCTTGGTTATTCTTGTCTGTTTTCCGAATTTTCCTCTCAGATTTTTAACTATTTTCCAAAAAGCTTCGGTATTCTTTTCTTAAGCTCTATCTTGTACTTAGGTCCCATTTCTTTAATTTCATTCCTTTTTTCCACATAGAATCTTCTGTCAGTTGTTGAACGGGTTCGTATGCTTCCTTCTTCTCGTTAACTTTTTGTCTTATATCATAAACTTGTCTCCAAGCTCTCTTGTTTTTCCTGAGTCTTTACTTGATTTTCTGTATAATTCCTCAGCTGCTTTTAGTAGGGTTTCTTTTATTCTCCTTGTCGTGACACTCCGTCGATGTAATCCCGACGTTAATCCTCTTTTTGTAGTACTTTTAGCTAAATGGTTTCGAAGACTTTATATTTTTGCCGTGGTGGCTTCCTAAATCGGATATCTGCTATTAGCTACCAGTGATCTGTCCCCAATTCTGAGCCCGTGATAACTTTAACATTGGTTACCCTTCTTTTTATATTATGTGGATATAGGATATAAACTATGGAGTGTAATCTTGTGTACTGTTTTGTGTGGAAAAAGGAAGTTGCCTGTTAGCGGCTGATTATGAACACATATTGTCGTTTAATTCGTATTCTCTATGCTTACTCATATTTTCGTGGCCTACACTCATGTCCTGCCTATTCTAGCGTTTAAATCAGCCAGTACAATTGCTGTTTTTTCTATCACTGCTTCGTTGTCAACTACCCTCTGCAGTTTTTCGTACATCTCTTCCTTTTTTAGTACCAAGCTATCCTCCTTAGGGGCATACACTTGGATAAGTGACACTTTAATTTCCAGATCTAGTTTTACCACTACATAGTATCCTTGATTTCACAGTTTCCCATCCATGTATTTTTGTCTTCATTCCAGGACTCGTAACTATGCCTACGCCTTCTTTAGCAATTTAGTTCTCTTCCTTTACATGAGTATCTAAGTGTGTGACAGTTCTACAAACATTTTGCCTCTCTTTTTCAGCTCACTTAGTCCCAGCAGATCCAAGTAGTAATCTTTCATCTCTCGCACCAGCTCTAATTCATTTCCTACATTCGTTTTTTTGTTCCAGGTTCCAATTTTCGTTTTTGCTTTCAACTCCGGTCGTCGTCTTATCCATCCGCTCATTCCGATACTCGTTTGTTGTGTTTGAATCGATTATAGCACTAACATATAGTAGCTGATTAACCCAACTCTAGCTGCCGTAGCCCAGGCTGGAGACCGTCATACGGTGTTACTTCCCCTTTCCTTCTTTTACTTCTGGCCTTTGGACCGGCCAATTAAAGATTAATATAACGACTTAAAGTAAAAGGAGGAAAAAAAATATCCAGAATGGTTGCAAGATTTTCAAAACTTTTTTTTCTTTTTTTTATGAACAGAAAAGTTGTTTTAGGAGTTTCTTTCTCAAAAAGGTTTAGGATGTTGACTATGGTGTTCGGCATCTAGTTGAGTATAATTGGGATGCAGTGTAATTGTCTTCTATCGTACGCATTGTTGACTATCGGAACTTTTAAGATTCCTTAGGGTCTTCTTCATGTATGTTGCTGATGATTTATCGGGTCTTTGAAACGAGTGTCATCATAATATCCGGAATATCTTTTGGACACTTAGCACCTCGAAAGTTCTATGCTCTATGGCATTGTTGGGATGCCGATTTTGTATCTTCTTCAAAATGGGTTGAAGTTTTTGCAGCTTGTTTACCACGGCGTAAAGAGCTTGTCTGAGGTTGGAGCGGAGTTTCTCTATGTGCACATCCCATAGAAGGTGGCTTTCGATAATTACTCAGTCTAGGAGGACTATTTGGCAGGCGTGTATTTTTAGGGTTACCTCAGATCAGTGACTGTCTGGTGTGGTCCTCAGATTTAAAATCTGTTTACAGCCTTATCGAACTTCGCCTTCATTATATTTATACCAGTGGCAGCACATCTATGACTGATGACTATCCCTGCATCGTCCACGAAAGCAAACGGAATGCTATTTGTAAATACATACATCGACTCATTCATGGAGACTAGACTAATATACATACCTCTGAGTCTAAGCCGGCTTAATGCTTCTATCAGCTTTGCATGATTTAAAGTGTCGAACGCTTTAAGATGTGGGTGGACGTGGCTTAAGTGGTAGTGTAATGACTGCCCAATCGGACGGTTCGGGGTTCAATGCCAGCCGTGACCGAAGGAATTTTTTTCAGGCAATTAAAATTTCTTGGGATGAATGGTTGCGCAAATACAACATCAAGTCCAATTTACACTAATAATTTAATCTCCCCATTAAATGATGGATGCCACCCTTGGAACGAAATAGCTACTGAGCCCAAACATCTTTCTTTCTTTTGACTGTTAAGTTATTTAAAAAAAAAAAATAAAAAAATTATCCAGTGTTTTGATTATGTTAAATATCTCTCAAACACACATTTCAAAAACACAGGGATTTATGTTGTGTGTTGATGTTATATATTATTGTCATAGTCGTCGATGATATAAAGCGTTTGCTCGCAGAAATGCTTTACAAATTTGCTTGAAAGTGTCGTTGAACATTTTTCCGATGGGAAGTTCTTCACAAGTTCACAAGTACTATACCTCGTTCAAGTTTTATTTTTTTCTTTCCACCAATTCAGTAACTAGGCCCCAGGTTTAACTGGGATAGTTTCTAGGCTGTTTAGCCTTTTGCTTACATTTTTTTACGAATGCAGGGTGATCCAAGGGTTGATAATTTGTTGTAAGTTTTTTTCCATATTATCACCTATCAATAGAGTCTCAAAGTCTGTAAGATGCATTTTTTTGTCCGAATTTTTCCTCGCTCTGGACACCCCAGCACATCAACAAGAGATGATAATGTTGAAGCTGTGAAGAAAACTGTTTTAAAAAATCATCGAATAAGAGAAGTTGTTGAGGTCGGCTCGTGTCATGAAATTTTTTTGGATGTTTTAGATATAAAACGTGTGGCAGCGAAACTTCTAAATTTTGATCAGTAAAACTGTCGCGTGAGCATCGCACATGAGCTCTTGAAAAACGTCAATGATGATCCTGACTTGCTCAAAAGGGTCATAAGTGGTGATGAACCATAGGCCCAATCGATTCAAAGAAGAGCCAATACCAAGTTCAATCAAGTGTCAAAGCTTTGATAACTTTTTTTTTGATTACATTTACATTACAGAGTATTACCTTGAAGATACACGCCGTTTGCAAGAAGCAATATGAAAAAAACGTCCGGAATTGTGGCAAAACAATTTATGAATCTTGCATCACGATTCTTTTTGGCTTATTTTGGCCAAAAACAGCACGAGAATAATGCCTTAGCCACTATATTCACCTGATTTGGACCCATGCGACTTTGGTGTGTGTCACCTCACAGCGAGCGTTCAGCAATTGGCCGCCAGAATCAATTTTTTTTTTCTATCGTTTTTATCTAGTCACTTCTTGTTACTCTACAATCTATGTATCTAGAAAGTTATGTATGATATCATTTCACACATGCAAGTAGTTTTATTCACATCTTTTATGGTACTTACCAAGAAAGTAGGGGTGTTTTCATTTTTCCTTGCCAACACTCGTCCGGCATTATGCCACACATACCTATGTACAGTTACTTATTTTAGCCTTTTCTTTTGCCATCCAAAGGAGGTATTTCCTTTGCTTTGTCAGCTGATTATTTATTTATACGTTGACGTCTGCTTCAGTTGGGGAGTCGGTATTCTCTATAACCTTCTTCAGTGTTATGGGACGAGTTGACCACGCGAGTTTCATGAGTTGTGATTTACACATATGCGACGAAAATGAGGTGATGATTGTGGATTTTTCCGTGTATACGAGTATGTCAACAACATCGTTGACTTTGTGTCGTGTTTGATGGTTTCTTTAATTGCTTTCATGATATCGACTAGATTCTCATTTTGCTTGGGAGGCATATCTTTTTTTTTTTCTACTTTGTTCTTTTTAATAATTCTTGTTCTATGGTGTTGACTTGAGCTGGCATGTTTTGGATTAGTTCATCTTTTTTGTTGTTCAGCTATTTATACTTTCCATAAGTTTATTGTTTTTTGCCAAATTGTTGTTGATATCAACTTTTTTTTATCCCTCGAACTTCTTGTCTAAGCTGCTTTATTTCTTGTAGAATAGCTTTGATGTTGGTTCTCTCAACGGGGCTCTCAGTATTTTCTTCCCTTGGTCGCTTATTTATTTAAGTTGGTGTAAGTGATTTTGGTGTTGGCGTTGGGGTTGAAGTTGAGAACTTTGAGGTCGTTGAACGTTCGGGAGCAGATACATCTATAATCGTTTTTGTTTGCCCCTGAGCAGTTCTACACATATGGCATTTCCAAGCTTCTCACCTTACCCATTGTTTTCCATAACTTTTCTGCCACTTTATTGCAGTCGAAATGCATTTTGCAATCACACTTACACCAAATGACAAATCATGCATCCATGTCGAGTTTTTGCTGTTTAGACCGGGTCAAACTTAGAGACAAGGGCAAGGGAATTTCGATTTCTAAGCAAGATGTGGAAATCAAATGAAAATAAGATAAGTGGGATAACATTTTGGGGAGATTTGTTTTAGAAATCACTGTCTTATTCCTGTTTTATAAATTATGAACAAAATAACACTTGTAAACAACAAAAATAAACTTAAAACTTCAGAGCGTTTATTAAGTACATCCGCGCACTTCAAGTTTCACTTGGAGTTCATTTAATATCATTCGAATTGTCACGATGAAATCAGCATATCGTATAGTTTTGCAAAAGTGTAGTGTAAGAAAGTATTTTCATAGACAATTATCGAAAATTCACCCATTTTATATATATGGAATACAATACAGTAAAACCTGGCATAACTATGCGCTACTGACTATGAGAATGAAAAAAAGTTGTTCGATAAAGAATCCGACCAAACAAAACGGGTGGCAAAAGGGGCAAACAAAAATATGGCACAGAAACGAAAGGAGTAAACAAGCCTTAAAGCAGAGCAATTAAGAAACAAAACAATTTATCAGCTGATTCAGACAGACTACGCAAAGAGTTGTTCACAGCAAAATGCCATGCTTTGGTAAAAATCATCAATCGAGCATGTGAAGAAGTATGTGCCCGACAACTGGAATTTCGATTCATCAGATCCACATGTTATAATTTGCATGAGCATGTAATATATTACTGTCGAATATTGGATATAATATCATATTTTCACCAGCTTGCCACTTAAGCATCTAAAAGACTTTTGATTCTTCAGATTCCAACTTTATGTTTTTTCAAAATATTTCAATAGGGATAACTTTTAAATCCTGCTGTTATTTTTGACAATTCTTTGAAGTTATGTTAATTTGAAAAATAATAAATAGGTTTATACACTAGAACCTTTTCATATCATTCAAATATATTTTAGAAATTGGTATTTAATTTGTGGAACGGATAGGAGATTAGTGTTGTTCTTGGTCCTCATAATTGACCAACTAAACTCTCTATTCGTCGTGTTGTGGATAGATTTCATACCACATGTACTCTACGTGACTCAAATACAATAACGTATCAATGTGATGTACATACAGAACAAATGGTAGCCCCTCTGGCTGCTGTCATAAAAAAAATATATCTCTGCTTACACCCGTTTAAAGTCCAAACTAATCCCGACGAGAAAACTTTATTCGAATATTTAAAGTCGAAGCTCACTATTCACTTTATGGGTTTGTGAATAGTAAAATTACTATTTCTGGAGTGGGACAAATCCGAGAGACTCAATAGACTAAATTAGATACACAAAATTTCACCACTTGGTGTGGTCTCACGACTGTGGCATCATCGGTCCTTTTTTTTCTAAATGAGATCGTAGCTCGCATTACAGTCAATGACCCACCAATGAAGATGATATTAATCCGGTAGATATGTGGTTTCACCAGGATGGCTGAATGTACTTTCTGCTCAAAAGCCAATTCAACGAAAACATTATATGTACGATAAAATGAATCAGTGTAAATCCTTTAGGATATGCTAATAAGCTGCAATTTATTCAGGCAGATTTGCTGCACCAAAACAGTCAAAAAAGCCAAGTGATTGAATTTGTATTCAAAATATGTAATCATTAAGCATTTCTCATAATAAATATAAAATAAAAATAATTCTTTATAAGACAGTTTTTCGCAATTAAGAAATACGAGAATATTTTAGAGTTTCAAGATATATGTTACACAGCAGCTTTACATTCAATTTTAGACCGCGTATGATCGCTTCCCGTGTATGCAGCTGTAGAAGATGATGGTCGTTTGCATCAAAAAAAAATAATCAAGTTCTGCAGCCTAACTCTGGAAAATCTCTGTTAAAAACTCCTCAAATAGGCTGTTAATAGAATGTTATAACTTTAAGTAGTCTGCCACGCTGTCTTTTTGTAGGAGCGTTTGCAACAATAAAAATGAAAGAAAAACAAGCAGACATGTCGCTAAATAAGGAGAAAAGGAAATGTAAGAAATCAGCTTGCATGACCACGACGATACCATAAGAAATCATACGCTAGCTCTAAGCGCACCCTTATGCAATAAACAGAAATGTTTAACTGATATTAGGAATGAAAACAAAATAATTTTTTCTTTTTTTTTTTAACTGGATTTTGAATACCTTTAAATGTTAGATAACTTGCTGTACATCAGAACTCTAAATAAGCTTTACTAAAATGACGTAATGCATGACGAATACTTTAAATATGAAAGCTTTCCATTCCCAACACCTTAGTTCAATACTTTAAGGGAAACCAAATTTTGAGTTTGGTGATCAATCTACCCTGGATGACAAAACGCGTAACCGTAACTGAGAAAACTGGATGATAACTGTGTGTCACAGTCCACGTAGGTCATTCTTTAGCTTTCTTAAAATTGAACCGATCCCTTCTATACTAAGAGATGTGACTCTTTTTATTAAGTGAGTTTTCGGGCTTATCAAAATAAAGAAGTGCCTACAAGATAAACTTGGTTCATTGTTGTTTCGGTTAGGTCTTGGCTGCTCGTGTGAATCATGCTATCAACTACATATGTGGTGCCCGTAACCACTGCCTAAAAGGTAAAAAATCGCGCCAAGAGACACTCCTATTGCAATCAAATGAAACGAAATATTGTACAATAACTAGGCATGATAAAATAAATTAATCAATATAAGTTAGTTTGAAATTGTGGTACTTGATGTTAAAATATAATAAAATAAAAAAATCTAAGGATTTTTAAATCGACATTTAAGAAATCGTATTTCAGTATAATTTTTCTAATCGATCACTGCACAACAACAAAAATAGCTGACATTTTTGAACATTGTTTTGAAAATCAGTCCTCTACTGTGTTAACGCAACGTGCATATTGAAGGAAATATCACGATCTAATAGTCATCGGCCAAAACAATTAAAAATTTCGTGACCGAATTTAATAAAAGTAGCAACATCAAAGCCAAAGTCAACATCTACGTCGGAGTAATGAGAACAGTGATGGATTAAACGATGATGTTGACCAACATCCAGAAACTATCGTTTGGCTTGCACTTATCGACTATGAAAAGCTTTAAGTGTTAATTTGCACAATGCCTCAAGATACAATACAAGACGCAAATAGCTCAAAAATTGTAAATTGATAAAAAATATCGTTGTTGGTGGCACAATTTTTATAATCATATGTAGTGCGAGGCAATACCACCTTAATCAAAAAATTGGCGGTGGCGTCACCGTGTGGCGCTCCCATTGTTTCGATTTTAGTTCTGTTTTTTTTTTTTAAGTTGGTACATCTGTTGTTGACATTCCCTCTAAGTCTTAGCGTCATAGCTTGACCTTTGCAAAAGTTACGTTGCCAAGAGTACATCTATCTTTGTGTTGTAAATTTTTTTAAAATTTTAGAAATGGATTTAAATTTGCAACAACGAATTTGTATTAAGTTTTGCATAAAAAACGGATTTAATGGTGCGGGAACGTTGGAAATGTTGTAAAAGTGTTTCTGCAACGATTCTCTAAAGAAAACGGTCGTTTACCAGTACAGAGCCGGGTACAAAAAAAAAAAACTGGGACTTTTCAGTCAAGAAAGGAGGCAATGCTCACGGTTTTCATGGATTACAACGGTGTAGTGCATCATGAATTTTTTCCAGAAGGCCAGACAGTATTATTTGGGGGTCATGAGACGTTTGCGTGAAGTAATTGACTGAAAGAGTCCAGAATTGTGGGCAGAAAACTCGTGGAAACCATCATACAGCCACCGAATTCAACTGATTTGGCTTCCTGTGAATTTTTTCTGTTTAATCGAGTTTAAAAACCACTACGGGGAACGCGTTTCAGCAGCAGGAAGCATTGATGGACATACCGAAAAGCGGATATAAAAAATGTTTCGAGGATTTGGTTAAGAGCTGGCATAAGTTTGTTACAGTCGATTGGGATTACTTTAAAGGTGACAATATAGATTTAGATGAATAAACTTGCATTTTTAATTTTCTGAATAATTTTCACCTTTTTGAAAAACTTGGTATGTTCGCTATAAGGTCACTCAAAACTCTTATTTACATACTTCGGTGGTGCTACAGTTCGGTGTGAATCTGGGCCTTAATTAACAATCCTCACCAGTTAGTCTGGTATTAAGCGAAGTGCCTCCAGTTGTACACTTCAAGTCAATTTGAGGTCCACTTCTACTTGTGCACGGCACTTAAATTTAGGTTTTCTCCTACTGCGTTGTCACTCCGTATTAGATGCGAAAACTCTGCAGGCCGGAGCATAGGTTATCCATTCGGTCCATAGGGCCTTAACTTTCAATTGCCTCTTTAGCTCAAAGCAACAGCAAATGGCAAACATATAGTTATTCTTCGTTTTATTTCTATCATAGCAGAACAAACTCCTTAACTACCTCGAAATAATAGCTGTCCATTGTGACATTCTGTGCAATTTGTCGATGTTTGTGTCCCTTCTTATTGACAGTTTATACTTGGTTTTACTGTTATTTACCGCTAAACCCATTTTGGCAACTTCCGTTTCAATACCAACGAACGCACTGGTGACAGCCCCCAGCGATTTTTCAATGATTTCGATATCATTGGCGTACTCTAGTTGTTCGCTTGTTTGTTCTATCAACTATGGTGTTAAAGAAATCACGTGACAGCACGTCAAATTATCTTAGACCTTTTTTGACATTAGAGGTCTCGGTTAAGTCGTTAAGTTGACAGAGCAGCGAGCATTCTCTATTGTCATTCTGCACATACGGACGAGTTTGCCAAAATTAGGCATAGCAGTATATAGCTGTCATATGCCGGAGTGCATATACATATATGCACAGTATATGCATATACTTCATAATTCTGACCTTTCTCATATGTTATGTCAAGGAACTCTTAGAAATATTCTTTGTTGGCATCGTCCTTGTCTTTCGTAAGAGCATGGGCCCATATTGGGCTTATATAAGCGAATTTAGCCTTGATACGAATTATCATAAGATAATCGCTGAAGCACAAGATTTCTTGCCTCTGCTGCATATGGCAAACCCGCATCCGAATAATATATGTGGAAATGCCGACTTTTCATTTTGAAGTAATTTCTTTATAATTATTAACAATTAACAATTTACAATTTACGACCACCAGTTGTGCTGAATAATGTTACAGTAGTATGAGTTGTCATCCGCTCGTTTATTGACCCAGACGATCGGAGTTTGTTTACTCTCGTTGAATTACGAGAGACGATCGGAGTTTGTTTACTCTTGTTGAATTACGAGGAGCACATTTGATTTGTCATGAATGGATTTTGTGCTGACCTACATTGGAAAAGCATAGAAACCGAAGTGATATGAGTAATGTTGTCTTCATACTACAATGACTCCACTGAGGGCAATAGTCATTCTTATTGGGGTAGGCAGCGGATGGGTTTTGTTTGGGTTAGCCCTGAAACTGTGGACGTGGCATAAGTTGTTGAATTCGATTGGTGTTTGGAACTGGCTGGATTTATGGGATATTGATCGAGTAAATAACAATAAAAGCAAGCTGATGGTGGAATAGAAGATGAGTTTTGTTTCGGGTCTGGAGAACAGCGGATCGTCAATCGTAAATTGTAAGCTCAGTCCGTTAATGTAAAATGTAGAGTTGTATCTTTAAATTGTAATTCTGAAATTTTTTATTTCCCTTCTTGTATCATTAGTTACTTAAAACATAATAAAAATACTATATTTGCCACATATATATCTCAGTTTTTTATTCTCCCTATGTACGTCATATTCCATCGCACTTCTGGGATGGCGGTTGTATCTGCGTGACAGCAGTCAAGGACCGAAACATTCCACGTGAAAATCCATAATTCGATGTACTTTAAACGTTCGCTAGGGTCGTGAACAGTGAGTCCATTTTTATTTGGAGCTATTATTTGGTTCGTTACACACTTTGGTCTTTCGTACAGTATTCTGAGCCCTGTGACGTCGTAAGCCAGTATAATGGTGCTGGCCGGTCATACCGTCGCCTTTTTTAGCTGGCATGGGTAAGGGTTTGTTAATGCAAGCACTTCGCCACAAACTTAATTATTTTGGATTGGATTTTCGCGATCATTCGCCACGCAGACGTCCACTCAGAATTTGTTTTGAAGTGCATTTATATTTATCAAATATTAGTTCTGGTGAAGTTTATTCTTTGAATTTAGAAGGGGACCGAAATGGTATTTAGAATAACTGGTTTCAATAAGATATTAATTATTTTATAAGATAATAAATAGATTTATTGAAGACGATGCTCCCCTAATCGATTGACTTTAAAAGATGGTCTTATAGAGATACTTGAAAAGCAGAGTTTATGCCAACAAACCTGAGTCACTTAAACAACTTAAGACCAACATTCGCAACACCGATTTTTTACAAGAAACTCTTCGAAAAGTGATGCAAAATGCCGAAAAAGGTCTAAACTTTGCATTCCCGCAAATGGTGCCAATTTACCAGATTTCATTATCAAGAAGACTCTAAATAAATTTGTAAGGATAATGGTTAAAACGTTTAACAAAAATGTTTTAGAAAAATAAGAAAAATAAAAAAAAACTGTTTTTAGAAAAATATTTTAAATTTTTTTTGCTTTAATTCTACTATATTTGGCTAAGAATTATAAAAATACGATTCCCTATTACGAGTGTGTAAGTAACTCGATTTGAAATTTGCAGATTCATTCAGTCGATTCTACAGTATTAATCCGGAAAAACGACAGATTACATCTGTGATTTTCTGCCAATTTTGCATACATAACGTGTTTGTTTGTAAATAAATTCATGTTTCGGACAAAACAAACAACTCCTGCACTCAATTGATTTGAATCGATACAATTTTTTGTTTTTCAATTTTCAATTTTTAATTTTTTTGTATCTATTTTTATTTTGTTCTTTTTAGTTTGATTGGATAAATTAATAATTTCTCTCCATCCAATAATTTGTTAGTTGAGTACCCGCAGGTGGATGGATTTACAAAACCGAGCACACTCGTATACAATAAATGATCCCTCAAGCATCAACAAAATCACATGAAACCGGATATATATATATATATTTTTTTTTTTTTTTTCAAGGAATTGAAACATTTCAATTTGTAACGCTTGAATTTTTTCGTGCACCCCTAGCAAACAACAAACCCATCTACTTTATGCTTTTGAAGTTGTGGAGTAGTGCCTTCCATCCATTGGAATAATCGTACTGTGCATTCAGCTAAGTGCCCTTATACTGGGTTTTAAGCTTTGTTAGCCAACGAAGTGAGTTCCAATAAATTGAATTCAATTGGATTCACAACGATTGTGTCGAATGTTATAAGAGATAATACCGCAGAGTTGTTCAAATTTATCAAATGTAGGTTTTTCAAATTAAATGAGGTTTATGATAGAAGTGGAGGAAAAATTCGTCTATTGCGTGTGCAATCGGGATATTACTCATATTTTTAAATCCTTGATCCACACAAAAAGTAATATCTATCGAAGCACAAAAGCTCAGAAATTCTAGTTGTCAAAAGAGGTTGCTTCTTCCCTTGTTTACCTGGATTTGTATGGAGTGCTGAAGTATAGAATTTAGAGAGGAAAAGAATGTTCCTTAAGTTTCTTTGATAAGGTATCCTTTTATTTCGAAGTTTGTTGTTAACAATTTGAATACCCACTCAATAGATACTGCGATGTATCTATCTGTAATCGACAGCAAATTCTTAAGATCAAGCTGTAAGTAAGAGTATTCTATTTTTTTTTTTTCATTTTGTTCCTTATTGTTCCTTTTTATCTCATTGTGTTTTCACTACGTACATATGTTGTATGTGTGTATATCTTGTTAGAATTGTAAAGTCCTCCGCTCCATGCACATCTTAATTACCAAGATAACTAGGAAAAGATAACCAGGTTAAATCTAATATCGGACATAAAACGGATTGAAATTCTCCGTAAAATCTATATCTTGGATCCACAAGAGTAGGTAAATTACTTGAAATAAAAAATTTTTAATTGATTTTTATTCAGTATATGTACCTTCTTTTTAAATTTATTTGATCTCTTTATAACAGCGACATACAACATAAAATGGTCATAAATACATTGTGATAATGATATCATTGTGAGAGTTTCCATGCAAAAGTAAAGAAAGCATATAAAACTTTTAACCAAAGAAAAGATTTTTGGAAAAAGCATATGTTATGTACATATAGGGTTTTCCAATAGGGACTTGACAACTTTGAATTTAATTTGTGAACGCACTCTTTCACTAATCATCAAACTGTCACTGTCAATTTATTAAGTAAACTCAACATTTTTACCATGGTAAAGTACACTAAAAAGCTACGTTCTCCGATTGAGTTCTGGAGAAGATGCGCCAAGATGATGAATTTCATCGCAAAATCATATTCAGTGGCGAAGCTCATTTTTGGCTCAATGGGTTCGTCAATTAGCAAAATATGCTTTATTGGTCAGGTGAAAACCCACATGTGCTTCATAAATCACCACTTCATCCACAAAAAATAACTGTTTGGTGCGGTTTGCATGCCGGAGGCGTTATTGGGCCATATTTTTTCGTCGACGATAACGATCGACACGTTACTGTGAATGGTCAGCGTTATCGCGCCATGATCACCGATTATTTTTGGCCCGAATTTGAAGATATGGACTTGGGCGACATGTGGTTTCAACAGGATGGTGCCACAAGCCACACAGCACACGCTACAATCGATTTATTGAAGAGTAAGTATGGTGAGCGTGTTATCTCAAGACGTGGGGCAGTCGATTGGCCGCCTCGTACGTGCGATTTAAAGCCGCTTGACTATTTTCTGTAGGGCCACGTTAAGTCATTGATTTATGCCAACACGCCGACGACGTTGGAAGAGCTCAGAGCCAACATTTAACGCGAAATAGCGGCCGTTTCGGCCGAAATGTGTGGCCGAGTCGTTGAAAATTGGGTCCAACGAATCGACCGCTGCAAACGTGCCCGCGGTGGCCATATGAACGAAATCGAGTTCCATTCATAAATGTTTTTTCAAGCCAATAATAAAGTTTTTGAAATATCTTAAATGGTTTGTCTTTTATTTAAAAAAAAAGTTGTCCAGTCGTTATTAGAAAACCCTATATATGTACAGCATTGAGTGGCAAAAGAGTGGTATGCCCCATGTAAAGAAAAAATTCGATGTGAAAACGTTGATTTCGTAATATATAGTGAAATTTCCGACACAGAAAGAGATAAAGAACTACACGATATCGTAATAAAAAATATGACCTATAGTCATATAGATATGGTCCTCTTAACACAGCGTCGCCATGTATCCAAGGCTTTTTCTTGACTTGACCATTACTGGAGATGATGAATACCCTTAAAATAGGCGACGTACTTTATCATAGACTGGGACAAATGCTACAATAAATACATTCAATCAAGATACAATTATAAATAATCGTTGGGTTGAACCATGCAATCCGGTTTTGCTTCGGACTTTCAATGCCCATATTAATGTTGAGCTTTACAGTTCAGTTAAATCAATTAAATATATTTGCAAGTATGTTAATAAACGAAGTAATCAAGCAATATATTCTCTGCAAAATTGAGAAGATGTGATAGATTTGATAAACATTTATATACGAGGTGATATACGAATATAAGGACTTCGGAGGCTGTTTGGAGAATATTATCCAAAAACATGGCAAAGGGTGCTCTTTAATGTAGAAAATCTTCAAAATATTCTCGAAACACCGCGTGAAACAACTTTTTTTTTAATTATTAACAACAATTAATAACAATCTTTAATGCAATGAGATGCACATAGAGCCAAAATAAGTTTCAAGACGAAAGCATTGTGAATATGTAAGTGGTTATCTCAGTGTAGGAAAAGCATTTGCTGCAGGACGTGTGTATACAGTACGTCCGAGTAATACTGAATAATTTTATCTGCCTATCTGGGTTAAAAATAGCAAACGCCATATCGCATGGCAACTACCAATCTGCCAGCAAAGCTTTCGATTCGAATGTATGCAAATCTGATATATCTGTTTCTATAATAGATTACCAATATTATTACGGCATCTTTTCGCTGCAACTTTGCCTTTTTACAATTTCTCCGAACCACTTACCCTTTGACACCAGTTTAGTAATAATTTGGCTGAAAACATCTTAAATCGAGTGCGAAATATTCCTTTAGATACCGATTATAATAAGAGAATATTCAATGTATCTTTAATTCTTATTGAACAAATAGGTTGACCCCCTATCCAATTATCAAGGCTTGGCCCATCAATGACGTTATTTAATAAAAATCCGGGCAGAGCAAAGTACTGGTATTATCGTAGTGGTTTCGGACCGAATATTGCTACGATTTGAGCAGTTACAAGCGGCCGATCATATGTTATATCTTGCTGGCGGCAGGAGCACCGGCAGTCCCTTCCAGGATTTAAATCATGGTACCATGGGAATCAGGAGCCCCCCGGATCTCGGTCCGGGTCAGACTTGTTGAGGCCTATCTCATCCCTTGTGGAATCACCATTGTTTCTGTGACATAAACCCAAATCGCGGGAAGCGTTTTAAGCTCATTGTACAATAGGAAATAAGTACTGGGTGATGTTACCCTAAGCAAGAGTGTTCAAAGTTCTGCTTTGGTATTATATTATTAATGTAGGTAAGCGATAGCAAGGCATTTCCTTGCCCCCATGGATGCATGGGCATGCCGTGAAATTAAGTCTCTTAGACAGGTGTTCACGCTAAATCTAAGAGATGTTCTGAATAAATAGTTCAATCGACAATCAATAAGTTACAAAATGTCATACAACAGAGAAAAGCTTCTGCAATATATGAATAGATGCGAACTCTGCTTGACTGTTGAGCAAAAATTGGTATTTAATAACATTCTTAACAGCATTGAACAAAACAAAAAAAGATACAAATATATTTAAGATGCTCCAGGGGGAACGGGCATAACATTTTTAATTAATTTAATTTTACCAAAAATAAGATCCTCAAGAAAAGTTGCCATTGCGGTTGCATATTCTGGTACAGTACATACTACATTTAAATTATCACTGAACAATGCTTAGATCAGTACTTCGGCTTGAAATATCTTTAAGTAAAGCGCGACGCGCGAAGTTATTGCAGAAAAGTTCTTTAATCGCCTGGGATGAATGTACTATGACTTACAAAATGTCGCTAGGAGCTGTGCATAGAGTAATAAGGGACTTAAACATTAAACATAAAGTTAATGATTGCCTAGGGACAGCTGTATGTAGCAAGTAAATAAACAGGAAAATTTATTTATATTGTCTAAATGGAAACACCGTAAATGTTCTGTACAAGAAAGTACTTTAGCTACTTTAGTACATAGGTACACATTGGTCAAATATGCATAAAATGGGCTTACCTTCAATGTGCAAGAATTTTTAATCCATCTCAATTCATACAACAGTTTGTTCATCCTTATACAAATAAAATTCATGAAAGCGAATATTTTTGTATGTGCTGCGAAGCGGGTACATCAGCGAGTATTAAATAATCTACAAGATTTTTTCAGTTACAAATAAAAGGTGAGTCAACAGCTATGTGGAAGTTTTCATTAAATCAAACACATATGTGTTGTGAAATCAATATCGCTGGGTTATTGTCCTAGACCTTATTCTTCAAATAACCCCACAGGAAGAAGTCTTCAGGCATCAAATCACATGACGTGGGAGGTCAATCAACTTCTTTAATTTCGTCTGCCATAAATTGATAGATTATTGGCTTCGGGTTTGTCTCTGTCTGGCTGTTGGCTTGTCTATTCAGCCTCATCTTCGAAAAAGTACGGGCCAATGATACTACCAACCCATAATCCGCACCATACAGTGACTTTTTTTGGATCCCTTGGATTTTCATGAATCTCGTATGAGCACTGACGTCAGAAATGAAAATTTTGTCTATATTATCTATCCGTAAATGGGCTTCATCGAAAAAGGTAAAATTGGATGACATGTTCTAGCGATCCAATATCCAGTTAACAAATCGGCGACGTCGTAGGTGGTCAAAAGGCTTCAATTGGTGTGTATTTTAGAGGAGTGCTAACGAAGATCAACTTTTAAAATTTGCTGTAAAGCGTCATGCCATTGAGTGAGGCCCAATTGTTGACCTCGGCAACGAATTGAGGTGCCTGTCAGGTTGTTGACACCTTCGTTCTCAGTGGTGATGTTTTGGCGTGTACGTGCCTGCCAAGCAGGCTGATATAAAATTTGAACCGATACCGAACCAGTTTTTTTAAAACGCTTCACCACTGCACGAATTCCGGGCGATTATGTTGACCGAAAAATTCATGAATCTAACGAAATGTTGAATAACAAAAGTACGTAATTGTGTACCAAATGACTCCATGAGTAAAAATGCCAAAGGATTCTATGATACTTTTCAGAAAGATCAACTACATTGAATTCTGCAACTAACAATGAGTGGCAGCTAATATCCACACCATCTGTTGGCTTACCCTTTTATTTAAACATCGTAGGGGAATAAAATTAATTACCCATTATTAGCAGCAATGAACAAAGTATAGATCTTTGCAATACATTGTTAAATTTCACTATCTGTTTTCTATCACTGAAATACAATTTAAACCAGTTCAATTCCTCATTTCTCAAACGAGATTTCAAGTCCAAAGGAACCGCAGCTATTATTTTATTTTCATGAATTTCCTCTTTCTACTTTGCGATTAGAAAATTGAGAGCTCTCTTAAATGAATATTTTGTTCAGTTGCTCAGTTAATATACTCGTATTATTGCAATTTCTTCCAAGATTTTAACAAACAACAATCGCACCGTTTTTTCCAAATTTTTTTCGTATATCGGAAGAATATAAACCTATGATTATCAGTCTTGTGTGATTACCTGAAACTATTTGTCAATGAACTGATTGGATACCATCAAATGGCGAAATATTTATACTTCAGCAGATCCCCGGGAAAGACCACGAAGTTCAGATTGATATCAGGCCTTTTCAATTTGATAATGACTAGAACATATGACAAAAATGGTCCGATTCAAAGAGTCTTTAATTCACATGGCACGGTGTTACATCGTATAATCTGAGCGGCTACTTTGATCATCAATTCCAAAAGAGACTCGGCCAAAAAAGTTTTCTCACAAAAGTGCAATCGTTTCGCATCATGTGTAGTACACATTAAGGCCTTATTGAAAGCTATTATCGCCCACATTCACACCTTCAAGCTCTGCCCATAAAAACGCATTGGCCATGGTTCTCAGGCGTAATCCATTCACGGTAACAATCCTATGATGCCTTCTTATCAAAAACGGTATCACGTCGAGAGAGCATTTTGTACCCAATTAGCAAGTGATCAATTGCATCAATTGAGCCGAAATAAAAAGTCAACGAAATCCTTGTGTAAAATTCGGTGGAGTGCTGTGTTCTTTATGAATTATCCCTAAGATCTAAGCCGGGCTTTTACTTCTCCTTATCTCCTTGCATATTAGTCTTTCATCATTTTTTTCGTCGCCTCCATTTCAAGAAAGGCGATCCCTTGCAACAATTTTCACTTTGTAGTAGAATAATTCCAAGATCCGTTTCATGTCCATTCAGACTAATTTACAGAATTTCCAGATATCATAGTTTTCAGCCGTTAAGTTGATAGAAATCTGGTAAACTTCAAATCAAATGAACTATTTAGACTAACAGCACTATGATATCCCTTTTCGTCATCATTACTCTATTGATTCTACTATAACTACTTCAAAATTCAAAGACCCCACATCTCGTCGTTTTCAATTGTTACCTTCTTTGTGGTTGTTTAAAAATTAATTCAAACAGTTTTATTATGCAATCGAGAAAATTCTTAATATTTCTCAAGAATTGAAAATCCATTTTCCAATAATCAAGTTAAAGTAATTAAATGTCCGAAGTGGTGCAACGTCCGCTACCATATATGCACAATCTTCTTGCATCACGAAAATACTAATTATACACAAGTCGCTTCCTCAAGGTCTATCCTTGTGCGTTGGCATCGTCTATCTTCCATTAAACTACTATAATATATACTACTCCAAATATTTAATCCTCCTCTCCTAGGAAGAGTCCATCCCCCCCCCCCTGCCATTACACAGCTTACTGCCTGAAACATAATTTTTCACTTGAAGTAGCAACGAAATTGCCGAAAGACTTATAAGAAGTACTATCTTACATGAATTCATTTCATTGCCTCTGACATCCAAACCGCACTGCAGAGCCTAGGGGTAGGAGAAAAAAGCAATTTCCGGACCTAATACGGGAAGCAGAGCTGGCCAATTTTGCACGAAACAATTTTCCCAGGAACGGGACAAAGTTGGGTACTATAGGTAAATGGAATAATTTTAGGCAGCAACTATAATATAGTAATTGCGTCTAATGGCAGTACTCAATTAGGTCGGGAATTTTCAGGATCGACTAATATCCTCCTAAATGTCTCATTTAAACATAGTTTGGATAGATGGAGTTGCCTTTACTTTTACAGGTAGCAATCACTTTGCACATTCTCGATGTTGATGTGTCACTAGGCGAACTTTCATACTCTAAATTGGTCATTGACGTCAGTCTGATAGTAGTAGTGGAAATGTCTTTAGGGGTACTGACGCCATCATATGGAGTGCGTCGTGAAGTAAAAGAGAATCCACACTCGAATTCATGGGAAAGCCTACATACGCCCTGGTTTTTCAGAACCCTACATGTATATCTTCAACCCTAAACTAAATGTTCATTTTGACGCTGCAAATACATAGTGCGGCATATCAAATTAAGGATCCACAAGAAACAGTATCCCGATAGTCCCCTACCTACCATTTATTGGCTTAAAATATATGAACATAGGAGGCGACAGAGGCCGAATATTCATATTTTTCTTTTGGATTTATTGGCACAGAGGCCGAATATTCATATTTTTCTTTTGTATTTATTGGCACATTTCAAACTTTATGCCAATTAAAAGATAAATGTGTTTACCACTGATAACAGCAACAGGAGTAAGACTGACATTGTGGTTATATGTAAATAGGTAGACATCCAGATTTATAGGTAAAAATTTAATAAGGTTTCAATCTAATCTATTCGATCAAGAGCGATTGTTTGCAATTTTTTTTCTTAGGAATATTGTATGTACAAATCAGAATAGAATTAGGTGGGAGATCTTTTATTCTTGTGTATTTTGCCTTGCTTTTGTGGATTGGAAGTAATTCCTTGGGAAATTGAAGAAATACTACATAAATGTTTGTGGTGGATAAAAAAAATAATATTTTCTTCTCTCCGTCATTAACCTCATTTTCCAGCAGCATTTGGGTGTATGAATTCGAATAAATTTCATTAAATCCAGTCTCACTTTGCTGAATTTCCAAAGGAAGTTCGTCGGTTGGGTGTTGTAGGATAAGTCTTTGCAATGCGAAAGGAAAATCTAGTGCTGTATTGACTTGACTTTTATTGGCTGTATTTTGGTTGTACCTGCTTAACATCTGTGTGGTAGTCATTGTGTACTGATATCATCCATTCTGATTTGACTAAACCTAGAAAAATATTGCAACATTATTATACTCGGCGGAAATAGTAATCCCCAGAAGAAGGACGTACGATGGATGAGTTCACGGGATTAAATTAACGAAACGCCAAAAGTCTGGAAACGGACTTAGGCTTATTACCTTTGCTGAGGGCTGGAATATCACTTTTTTGAGCACACATTTTGCTCACCTCAGTATTCTCAAAGAAACGTACCAACTATCTTAAAAAATTTATGTTATTTCGATTGACAAAAGACACTCCTCCAATTTTATATTCCTATTGTCGGAACATGTTATAATACGGACTCAGACCACTACCACGTGCAACAAAGGCACGTGTAGAGATGCCTTAGATGCCACAGCAATGGATATATATTGTGAGCAAATTAAACATTGTACATTGTACAATCAAAATAAACGCCCAAAACCTTTTTTGGGAGTGTATTCCTTAACTTTTCATCAACGCCTTTACAACCTGCAATATGTCCTGTTATAGATGCCACAGCTGGTGTACCGAATTCCATTCAACCCACTAAACCTCTCCCTCGACATCCCAGGTATGATGAAAGCACATGCAGCAAAAAAGCATTAGACTGGCCCGCGCGTTCTGTGACAAAAAAGTATGGGAAAAATACCAAATATTCAAACTACAACAAAACGTCATCTATTGTCAACATAGGTGGACGCACTGCATCTGTGAAAAAACATGCTGTACATTTGAAGTAGTTAGCGATTTTGTTTACCTTGTTTAACTCTGATTATGACACCTCATAAGAAATCAAACTAAAAAGTTCATTTGCCCTAGGGCATTTAAATAAAAATGAAAAACTTAGGAGACATAATGTTTTGCCGTCTTCATTCCCGTTCCGCTTTAATTCGTCAGAGTACAAACGATAGCAAACAAGAATTTACATTTATCTTTGAATGGTCGTTAGTGCCATTTGCTTTGGAAAAGAAGTTACAACTGGTACCTCAACCTACACTGTGACATCAATATTATTAGGGAAATACTCATATTTCATCTGAGAAGTTAAAACGAGTTGAAATGAATACAAACACTTCTTCCTGAAGAGTGTTCGGTTCTTACTCGGAGACAGCACTTATTAGAAGATGATTTGAGAAGTCTCATTCATAGTGAGTGTACCACCTGCGGAGAAATCTTCCTTTACAACATTGGTCCATCAGAATGCATTCAACATTCAAGGTCCGGACAGTAGGCCTAAATATCAGTCTCCATAAATACTACGACTTCAACCATACCCTTTCTGATTTCTTTTTGAGCTTTGCGAACTTGAAATTTTTAAGTTTTAGAAATCTTTTATCACTTTAATTTATGACTTTGATGGAGCGCTTAGTTAGTTTCTCTTTTTCTGGGAGGACCTACTCTTTTTCATGTCCCCATTGTTTGCAAGCCTATATCGGCTTTTCATGAACGTTGCGTTGTAGAACTACTGTTTCTTTACATGTGCTTCTCAGAGAAATTTGTGATATCTAATTACGATAACATTTTATTCAGTTCAGTGTTAATAATTCTATATTTGTAACCAACAACATCCTCTGTTCCTTACATCTCACTTGAACTATCAAGGACGATAAAAGCAGAATGCTCACAACACTCTTCTTCTCGAGGGGTGTACTACAGGACTGTGTTGGCCAATATAGGCTTGATGTTGAAACAGATGTTCAAAAATGATTGTAGCAAAATAATCAGGCAGTGAAACAGCCTGGCTTTTAAATATATGACAGTAGTCACAAAATATGTTTTTACCTTTTATCTGGTGAGTTTTTCTTCTAACTAAAACCTGCAACTTATTCCTCATCTAATCATCATAAAAGAGATACAAATTGTAATACTAATTTCTGAAGCTATGAAGCCTTTGAGGTATGAGCTACTTGAGATCAATTGGCTAGAGAAAAAGTCAAAACGCCTATATGGTGTCACGCACAAATGGACACTCATCTCTAAAAATGCAGAAAAATGAATCTTCTATCTTTGGTAACATACCTATATGTACGAAAGCTTAAGCGCCATTAAAAGAATTTTACCGCAAAACTCACTCTCGGAAATTCCCAGGAAAATTGACATTGGATATAAAATTCCGCCCCAACAATATGGACTGATTTGTGAATTTGTTATTGTAGCAGTAAATATGCAAACCAGCCTTTTCATATGCAGGTCAAACATTATTTTAATTCCAGTATTCTTTTTACACAAATGCCGTACGTTATTTTAAGCATTCTCTTTACATGCGATGTAGATATGTTATACTTTGGCGATGAATAAAGGACGCGTCTCATTTTTTCTCCAAATCATACCTATGTATTTTACATTATATTTACAAAATTTATTTTTCCATAAGGGCATACCCATTCTTTAAATGAAAAAAAAAAAACTTTTTAGTTTTGAATGTCAGAACGAATATGAGGGCTGTTTGATGAATACCCGGATTAGAAATGACAAGGCAACTTTTTTAGGTTTTGACAATTTATTCTTCAATATCATCCCCTTTCAACTCGATACACTTTTCCAAGCGGTGCATCAACTTTTTTAGCCCATCTGTATAGTACGGCTTACGTTGGTCTGAAAAATACTTATCCGTGGCGGCGATGACTTCCTCGTTCAAACCGTACTTCTTTCCGGCGAGCTATCTATTAAGGTTTGGGAACATTTTTCTTCTCAAAATGTGATCGATTTTTTCCTAAATCGGCATTGAATCGGCCCAATAAATCGACTTAGTATGCTCATGTGACTGTTTTTCCCTTCTCCAAATAGTCAACGTGGATCACACTAGCTCTCGAAAAACGGTGGCCATCACCTTTCCTGAAGAAGGCGAACGAATAGTAAACGGTAGTACGGGAAGGTGAATGGGTCCCATGCACACCATCGCAGATTTTTCCACTCAAAAACAAGAAACAGATCACGGAGTCAAAACAAAACTAGCCGTCGGATTGTCACCAAACTTTAACAGACGGGCTAAAAGTGGTTATACTAAATGATGGTACATTTTGGCTCAGTAGCGTTACCTATCTTAGAATCCGGGAACTTATCAAACAATCCTCGTACGTTGAAAGCAAATATACTATATATGGTTGGCACGTTAAAGGATTCTTTTTGTCCCTAAATGAATAAAAAACCTACCTTGAATAAGCCCTCAGAAGACTAATAAGGTTCTCATGAATAAATTACATCAATAGCTTGCTGATCATATAAGTTTTATTCTTTTCTATTCTTTACCAACTTTCGCACCTGCCTCGTCAATCCTATTGTTTAAGTCATCCAATGTTGATATACCTGATTAGTAAAGGGTGATTCATCGTGAGGTTCGATTTATAATGTAAAATAAAACAAAAAATTTGAAAGTGAATTTAAAATGTTTATTAGCAGTTAAAAGAACAATTTATGGTTTTTATTTTTTGAAAATAATGTCATGTAAATGTTGACCACCACTAAGTCTAAGGTGGTCCATTCGGAAGGTCCAATGTTGGGTGTTAGTAGCTGGCTTATTTCTGAAGACCTGATACTTTACATATCCCCGGAGAAAATAGTCCAAAGGTGTGATATCGCACGATCTAGGCGGCCAATTTACCGTAACAAAACGTGAAATTAATTGCTCACCAAAATGATTTCTCAACAAGTCGATTGTTTCACGCGCTGTATGGCTCGTAGCGCCGTCTTGTTAAAACCAGAGCTCACCGAGACCATGTGCTTGAATTTCAGGAAGCACATAGTCTGTTAACAAGGCGCGATAACTGTTACCATTGATGGTTACATTCTGATTTGCCTCTTTTTTGAAGAAATATAGACCAATGATTCCACCAGCCCATAAACCACACCATACCGTTGTTTTAAATAAATGTAATGGAGCTCTTGGTACTCTTTGGGCTGCTTATCAGCCCAAATATGGCAATTTTGTTTCTTAACGCATCCATTGAGTCAGAAATGGGAACTGAACAAAATTTCACGATAAAAGACCGGATTTTCATTAAGTTTTTCCAGAGTCCATTCACTGAAATTTACGCAAAATCAAGTCGCCCGGCTTCAATTCTCGCACAAGTTGAATTTTGTACCCTTTTAGGCCGAGATTATCACGTAAAATGCGCCAAGATGCTTAGAACGACGACCAACCGATTTGTCACTCATCTACAGCTGCTAGAGTCTCTTCGCTGCGTGCTGGATGTGGTCAAATCGGTCGAGTATCATCCACTAATGTTAACTTTGACTCAAATTTGCGAATGGTATTGGTAATAGTGGTTTCAGTAGGTCAATTATGCGCACCGTTAGTTCCTCGAATCGTACGAAAAACACTTCTCCCAGAACGCTGATTTTCGTAATACAGCTGAACAATTTGAAGACGCTGTTGTGGTGTGAGTCTTTCCATGATAACTTGTTAAACGATACTGAACAAAAATGACAAAGCAATTTGATAGGAGTCACGCGTGATCTGTCAAAAAAGCCTATTGAAAAATCAAACCTCACGATGAATCACCCCTTAGTAACCAAAATCCTTGATCCCCCATAAAATTTTTATACACGCCGTCTATAACTGCTATTATTGCAGTATAAAATCGGCTAAGCCTTGGAAGAAGCCGACAGGGTCTGATCAGCTTGTTATCCAATATGCCTGCTCATACATTGACGTTCAGCTGATGCTAAGCTTCCTGCTTAGTTATGTGAATTATGGTATGGTATATATTAAGTCAATCGCGGTGAATTGAAACTTATCTGTTCAATAAAGTTAACTTCCGCAAAATATTTTTTTCAGAATGTGATTGCAGAATTTTTAATATTCTTCTGAGTCCCAGTAGCTTCTATATTGGTGTATACCAGAATGCATGCATGCCTTCTGAATGTAGAATCCCCCAGATGTAAGATGTAATGTAAAACGTCTTCGTAGCGAAATCTTTTCACCATTTGCACGTTGTTTCTGTCTCATTCAACCTGGAAAATAACCTAATAAATATGCTGCCATTTGGGGAAGTAGCTGGCGACTTGTTAATTCTATAGGGTTGTTGTAAAAGAATACCCTATCTTTGAGTTCTATAATTTGAACAAGTTGTGTTGTGCTACTGACTTGAAATGCAACGATTTTGTATTTTTATTTTATTTTACTTTATTTTTTGTAAATGCTAATCTGAAAAACGTTTCAGAGTTGCAAGATGTGCCGTAAAAAATTATGACAAAATCAAAATTTTAAGTTTTTACAAAACAAAACAGAACATTTGATCTCTAATATCTTTTGAAACATTAAATTTAAAACAATTAATATACTCATAATATTGTATTGTATTTTCAATAGGAATTAATACCGGTGGAAGGCTTTTCTTAAAACCACTGTCTCGTGAACGTGAAATTAATTGCTCACCAAAATGATTTCTCAACAAGTCGATTGTTTCACGCGCTGTATGGCTCGTAGCGCCGTCTTGTTAAAACCAGAGCTCACCGAGACCATGTGCTTGAATTTCAGGAAGCACATAGTCTGTTAACAAGGCGCGATAACTGTTACCATTGATGGTTACATTCTGATTTGCCTCTTTTTTGAAGAAATATAGACCAATGATTCCACCAGCCCATAAACCACACCATACCGTTGTTTTAAATAAATGTAATGGAGCTCTTGGTACTCTTTGGGCTGCTTATCAGCCCAAATATGGCAATTTTGTTTCTTAACGCATCCATTGAGTCAGAAATGGGAACTGAACAAAATTTCACGATAAAAGACCGGATTTTCATTAAGTTTTTCCAGAGTCCATTCACTGAAATTTACGCAAAATCAAGTCGCCCGGCTTCAATTCTCGCACAAGTTGAATTTTGTACCCTTTTAGGCCGAGATTATCACGTAAAATGCGCCAAGATGCTTAGAACGACGACCAACCGATTTGTCACTCATCTACAGCTGCTAGAGTCTCTTCGCTGCGTGCTGGATGTGGTCAAATCGGTCGAGTATCATCCACTAATGTTAACTTTGACTCAAATTTGCGAATGGTATTGGTAATAGTGGTTTCAGTAGGTCAATTATGCGCACCGTTAGTTCCTCGAATCGTACGAAAAACACTTCTCCCAGAACGCTGATTTTCGTAATACAGCTGAACAATTTGAAGACGCTGTTGTGGTGTGAGTCTTTCCATGATAACTTGTTAAACGATACTGAACAAAAATGACAAAGCAATTTGATAGGAGTCACGCGTGATCTGTCAAAAAAGCCTATTGAAAAATCAAACCTCACGATGAATCACCCCTTAGTAACCAAAATCCTTGATCCCCCATAAAATTTTTATACACGCCGTCTATAACTGCTATTATTGCAGTATAAAATCGGCTAAGCCTTGGAAGAAGCCGACAGGGTCTGATCAGCTTGTTATCCAATATGCCTGCTCATACATTGACGTTCAGCTGATGCTAAGCTTCCTGCTTAGTTATGTGAATTATGGTATGGTATATATTAAGTCAATCGCGGTGAATTGAAACTTATCTGTTCAATAAAGTTAACTTCCGCAAAATATTTTTTTCAGAATGTGATTGCAGAATTTTTAATATTCTTCTGAGTCCCAGTAGCTTCTATATTGGTGTATACCAGAATGCATGCATGCCTTCTGAATGTAGAATCCCCCAGATGTAAGATGTAATGTAAAACGTCTTCGTAGCGAGATCTTTTCACCATTTGCACGTTGTTTCTGTCTCATTCAACCTGGAAAATAACCTAATAAATATGCTGCCATTTGGGGAAGTAGCTGGCGACTTGTTAATTCTATAGGGTTGTTGTAAAAGAATACCCTATCTTTGAGTTCTATAATTTGAACAAGTTGTGTTGTGCTACTGACTTGAAATGCAACGATTTTGTATTTTTATTTTATTTTACTTTATTTTTTGTAAATGCTAATCTGAAAAACGTTTCAGAGTTGCAAGATGTGCCGTAAAAAATTATGACAAAATCAAAATTTTAAGTTTTTACAAAACAAAACAGAACATTTGATCTCTAATATCTTTTGAAACATTAAATTTAAAACAATTAATATACTCATAATATTGTATTGTATTTTCAATAGGAATTAATACCGGTGGAAGGCTTTTCTTAAAACCACTGTCTCGATGGAGATTTATTTCTGACCTCCAAAATTAAATAATCTTTTTCATAAAATAACTCAAGGAACCTTGAGTCAGAATACCAATTAGCATACTAGTTTCGAAACCAAATTTTCTAGTACAGTAGATCTTGTCAAACATTTCGATCATGTTGACAAGTAATTATTTTGCCCTTCAGATATCTAACATATATATACGCGCAAATATATCGAATTACATAATCCTTTGAATTTACGTTCATACTCTATCAGCACAAGTCCATATATTTGAAAAGTTCAACAATTTGGAAATCCGATATTATTTCAAAGATTAGCTGCTTTATTTAATCTGGGCCAGTCTACCTATAAACACGTAGATTCAGTATGCATTTGACTATTTCCCATAGTCGCATCCGCACACTTCATTTTTGGGAGGAATGATATTAGCGCTCTCAAAACATCACTAACAGAACCAGGCAAGACAACCACATTCAATTTTGTTTGCTATTGCCACAGGTAATAGATTTGTTGCACCTATTTAGTTAGACTCAGTCATAGCAACGCTTCTATGTTTATCATGATGAGTTCTAGGTTTAGCATGAAGTACGGGACTCGCATACATACACATCAATGTACTCATGCTATGGCTGATTGAAGCAAAATTGTTGTGGAAAATGACGGATTTGTGGAAAATGTTGCGCTGCCAATTATCGATTCGAGGTAATAACCTTATTACGTTACTAGCCACAAACCAGCTCCAAATAAAATCAAATAACCCTTTCAATATATACTCCTACAAACTGGCATAGAAGTAATTTGCTTTTGCTGTTCGCTGTGGGAGGAAGTCTGTTGCGTGTTGTCTATATAAATATTTCATCAAACAAACGATAAAAACAGGATAAACGTCCCGAAAGTTTGAGCTCCGCGGCTCCATAGAATGTCAATATATTAATTGCTATCTGCATAATACAGATGTTGCTCGAAGATTTTAGACATGTTTGTGGACCCAGGAGTTGAAATAAATTATTGAACCTGCACAAAATGAAATTTCCTGTTTAAATGTACAATAGTAGCAGTAGTACAATGTTCATTGGAATAACTCTAGGCTCGTTTGGATTTAATTTGGTTTTCTCTCCAAAATTATTTATTCCGCGATACATTGTGATTTTCGAAGCCAATAATTTTTTGGTAGACTCTAACAAGAGGATTATAATGTTATAATTCATCTAAAGAGAGGAAATTTAATATTCGTGTTGTTACAAGGGTGTAGTACTTGACCTTCTTCCGGAAGGCTAGTGAACATTATCAATCGATAGAAATATAATATGCAGTTAAAGTTATCACTTCAATTGCAAATCATTAAAACTTATTTAGCAATAATAGTTTATAGACAAAAATAAGAATGTAGGTATATACAGGATGATCAGATAAGAATTATAGGAAAAAAAATAAATAAAACAACAGCAGTGTGAAATAAAAAATTGAATCTGGCTTTATAGAATTTTGAAGCAGAATAGCACCTCCTTCAAATGGTTTTGGCTTCGCTAGCAGTATTTTAAGCGGTCGGTCCAATTTTTCATGACTCGGTCCAATATGTCCGGTATTATTCATTCAATAGCGTGTCAAATGTTGGCTCGTCCACAGTAGTTGGCTTGTTAGCGTCGACTAAGCACTTGACGTAGCCTCAGAAAAAAAATTGAGTATTGTCAAATCGCATGATCTTGGCAGACACCTTCGAGCGTTGCGGCGCTTGTATGTTATGTAGCGCCGTCTTGTTGGAACCACTGCTCAGATATATCGATGTTGTCGAGCTCTGACGACAGAAAGTCAGAGTCAACAGTCAACAGTCAACAGTCAACAGTCAACAGTCAATCTTTGTGGATGCATTGAAGTTTGGCCGAACACTTGTGGATTGTGTTCCCTCCAATAACGGCAATTTTGTTTGGTGACATAGCGAGCCAGAAATGGGCCTCGTCCGAGAAGATGATTTTTTGGTCAACAATTTGGATATCCAGTCGACATTTCCAGCACTCAATTAACGAATTGACGACGTTATCTATGGTCGTCCGGCTTCAATTTTTGCGTCAACTTAATCTTACACGGATGAGTCCAAATCCAACCGCAAAATAAGAGGGTTGACTTTCTGGTGATGCTCAATTCAACGGATAGGCGCCGAATCGACATTTCTAGGTCTTCTTCGATACTAGCCGCTACGGCAGCCATGTTTTATTCCTTTCGTACCAATCTCTGTTTGATTGGTGGCCTAAGATCCAAAAGAGTGTACTCACGCTCCCGGTGCGACGAATTGTCCGTACACTGTAGCCATGATGACGACCGACCTCACGACGAAACCCGGAGTTTCGATAATATTTTTTTAATAATTTTCGCACGTTCGCTAACCGTAAAACGATGCATGATAAAAAAGCAAACCTTGCTGAATATTTTGACATCTGGATGTTATTGGTAACTCTGATTGCTGCTTAAATAATTCCTTGATCCCGGAATTTATTCAGAAAATTTAAAATACAAGTTTATTCATCTAAATCTATATTGTCCCCTTCAAAGTAATCCCCATCGACTGCAGCACACATGCCAGCGCTTGATCCAATCCTCGAAAATTTTTTTATATTCGGTTTTCGGTATGTCCATCAGTACTTCCTGCGATTTTTCCATTACTTCCTCTCGGTGTTTTTTTTAACTCGATTGAACAGAAAGAAGTAACAAGGAGCCAAATCAGGTGAATTCGGTGGCTGTTGGATGGTATTTGTCCCAATTTTTGTCAAAAAATTACGAATAATAATGACACTGTGCGACAGTGAGTTATCATGGTGCAAAATCCACGAGTTTTCTGCCCACAATTCTGGTCTCTTTCCGCGAATTGCTTCACGCAAACGTCTCATAACGCCCAAATAAAAATTCATGATGCACTACACCGTTGAAACCCATGAATACCGTGAGCATTGCCTTCTTTTTTGACTAAGAACGACGTGGTTTATTTTGGTTTGGGCTCATTTGGTGAACACCATTAACTTGCCTGATGTCTGAATTGCGTGTCGTACTCATAAATCCAAGTCTCGTCTCCGGTAATTATCCTTTTGATGAATGTGGGATCGGATTCAGCCTCGCAAATCATCTCTTTTGTGACGTCAATACGGTCTCCTTTTTGATTGAAATTGAGGTCTTTTGGCATCAATTTTGCTGCTTCACAACGGAAACCCAAATCATTAACCAAAATGTTTTGCACGGATCCAGAGGCAATGTTCAAGTCCTCCTCTATCTCTCTGATGGTTAATTTGCGGTTATTGACCAAGATTTATTTTACTTCATCAATGTTTTCGTCGGTTTTCGACTTTGACGGTCTGCCACTGCGTTCATCGTCTTCGATTGACTCACGAGCACTTTTGAACCGCTCGTGCCACTGGTAAAAGACCGTTTTCTTTAGAGAATCGTTGCCGAAACACTTTTCCAACATTTCTAACGTTCGCGTAATACAATACAAGTTCGTTGTTGCAAATTTAAATCCATTTCTAAAATTGTAAAATATCGCCAACACACACAGAGATACGTACTCTTGGCTACGTAACTTTTGCAAATGTCAAGCTATGACGCTAAGATTTGGAGGGAATGTCAACAACAGGTATACATGTTAATTTATAGAAAGGAATTTTTTTACGATGTTCAGTTTGCCTTTAAGACAATTCAATTGCAATAACTTTGTCTTTTTTGGTATATGTAGAAGAAAAACATCTTTCCTTACCAGTATACTAAAAAACAAAACCTGCAAGCAACTATGAGATGCTGATTCACTGTGGGGTGATTCTATACCTGTGCTAACTGTTGGCCTGTTTGAAAATAAAAATGATTAAATAGAAATAGTGCAAACAGAGCTTCTCATGCCAAACATTTTAAAAACCTATGCCTCAGATATCGGTATAGTGATTGGTAAAAATTGAATTAAACAGATTCGCCCTAGATGAATACATCCTCATGGACAAAAACAATTTTAAATAACTCCACTGGAAAGAGTCCACTAAGAGTTAAACCAAGTTGCTTTGGATGGGAAAATCTAATACAATAGAGCAATACAAGGATTTCGACAAAGTTACTTCAAAATTTTGCTACGAGGAAAGTATATGAATAAAAATAAATAGACGATACCTGCAACCAGGCGTTAACCGCCGTTAACCCTATCCACTCAACTGACTATGTTGTTCGCCATTCGAAGTTGAGAAGAACCTATACCATATTCATTTTAATGTCAAAAGTATACATTAACCTACATCTCTGATGTAGAGGCCGACGAAGTACACGCTGTGCACAAAAGGATGTGGCTTAAAAGGAATCAGCCGCTTGACTTTGGAAAATAAAATTTTCTATTTTAAAGGCCTTAAACATTTTTTAAATGTGCAAAGTTCGTACTATATTATTCAGTTATTCCAAATTACAATATAACTTTACACCTTTATCAACAATATACAACCAGTCTTTTTTTTTTCAAAGTTTTGCGATATATGTTGCCACATTCATTTTAAAACCAATTTAGGCTATTTTCTACTTTGATCCCATATTTCACAAAATCCGTAGCCAGTCGGATGTATGGCAAAACCAACACCATGACGTCATTTTTCCCATTTGTAGTTCTGATATGGTAGATACGAATACGGTGTTTCCTGACATTGTCCTCTTGCAGAAGCCTTTCCTGGATAGTTATTCGACTTTGCCGTTGATTTGGCTGGTTGGCCGGGTTTCACATATGATTTTTTGCGCTTGGGGTTGTCTTAATGCCATTTGTCATCACTAGTAACAATGCGATGCAAAAATGACTTCCTTTTGTGGCGTTCCAGCAGCATTTCGGACATGCAAAACCGCCTTTCGACGTCACTCGGCTTGAGTTCATGTGGAACTCAATTTCCTTGCTTTTGAATATATCCAGCTGCTTTTAAACGTTTTGAAATGGCTACTTGAGTGACACCCAAAGATTTTGCGAGCTCTTCTTGTATTCGGCAACAATCTTGATAGAGTAATGCTTCCAGGTCTTCATCTTCAAACTTCTTTGGCTGCCCGGGGCGTTCATCGTCTTCCAAGCCAAAATCACTACTTTTAAATCGTGCAAACCACTTTTGTCACGTTCGCTCAGCTAGCGCATGTTCACCATAAACTTCCACCAAAATACGATGACTTTCGGCAGCAGTTTTCTTCATATTAAAGAAATGAAGAAGAACTCCCCGCAAAAACACTTTTTCAGGCACAAAGTTCGACATATTTGAGTGAAAAAAAAATATATTGTTATTTACGCTTCAAATGAATGACATATACTGAAATGACGTACAATTATAGTAGCTTTCCAACCCATGTTCCAATGGAATAATACAAGTTACGGCATCTCTTAGCAAACCGCACAACTAAGTTATAGACCCAATATATTACACATAACTAATTCATAATGTTGTGAAATCAAATCAAATCAATTTGTTTTTTCCCACTAAAGGTAATAAGGGGCAATATTTCCCAGGGTATGATAAAACATTTCACCTTTTTATATACAACTTTTGGGTCCTTCAATCAAAATGTACAACATTTAATCGATTGCGAATGTGCTCCAATGCAACTGAAATGAGCATAACAAATATTTGCACATCTTCGTTTAGAAAGGAAATTTAGAAAAACAAACTCGTATACAGAGTAGTAAATGTTAATTTGTTTGCACTATCCCGATTGGACTAATAAGATTTTGTTTCCAGTTCCTGCAGGACATAACATCTCTACATTATTTTTTAATCTTAAAGCTTTACTCTATAATCCCAATACTCCTCAAAGACTTCTCATGACTTTTTCTTTTCCATATAAATACAGAAATTTGTCGCAAAAAGTGAAGGACTAGGGAACTATAGTTATATGTACCATTACTATGGACGGAAGTTTTGAAAAGAATTTTAAAAACAAACATCTTTTTCCAAACTGTCATCTTGCTTGTCTCTCTATGAAACTTTAATTGGGTCACACTTAGTACGTAAGAGAAATCATATCAGAAGGCATCTAACAAATAAAAAGGAAAAAAAAGTCAGCCATATAGTGAGAGATTTCATAAGGACATCAGCATGAAGTTGCATGGAGGATCAGAAGCAGTGTTCCTTCACCAAAGGATATTTCGGAAAAGAGGAAGTTACTTTTTCATCCTCAGCTTTAGCAAAAGCAACAGCAATATCAACAGAATCGGCGTCTTAGAGCATTCATGCGCCTCTCGCATCTCAACTAGATTAATGTCACTTCAGGTTATGATTAAATGATGAGAGGTCCTTGATCCTTTTCTGGAATGTTGCGTCGTTATGGAAATTAATGAAAATGGAATGGGTACATGTAGTTATACATGTGGTACATCCACACCCATATATGTATATTTATATAGAACGCACATTCTATTCCTTTCAACAGTGACACTTTCACCCAGTTCATCAATTCAACTTTGCTACTGACACACACCGGGAACCGGGTGATTTGTGATGACTGTTGGATATATGTGTGGGAGTTATTCACTCCAGGAAGTACAGAGTTTGCAGGAGTTTTACATATTTGAATCATCACACTTAACCTGGTTTTCCTAGAGAAATCTTCTTACAAGTGTTTTGAAAATGTGCTTCTAAGGATCTGAATGGTAAACTATTTGTCTCACAGCCAGGACTACTGTAGTTAAACTCATTCAGAAGATAGTAGGTACAAGTTGAATGAAAGCCTTTTGAAGGATTAAGGACGTGAGCAAGTTGGGATGTAATGATATAAAGGGAGTTCAAGCATGATTGCGCCTGCTTGCCTATGAAACATTGTCACCTACATATGTGTACGAATGCGTGGACTCTCTAACCGGTCATTTATTATCTAGCGTCCTTAATTTAAGTTGCGCCGACTACTAACACTCTTACTACTATACTGGCGACGACAAATGACAAACGACAAACGACCGACGACGATGGTCGTAACGAAGACGACTGATGTTAAGGATGGTAACGATGACGATGACGAGGATGAATGAATTTCTTTCGCATGTTACAAAATGGCTACGCTGCACGAACGTGTGCAAAGGTTCCCTTCGCATACTTTTCTGGCTCAGAAAAATGGAAAAGTATCTAAAACAAAACAAAAAACAATCGTTTCCGTTCCAAGGAAGTAATTTATGAAGAATCACCATCTGTTGATTGTTTTGTTCCATGCTTCTACTCTTTCTAGTTACGCATTCGATTTTTGCATTCCATACCTTGTTGACTCTTACAGTCCGAACGAGAAACCATTAATTTTCTTAAAAAAAAAAAAAAAATAGAAACAGTAAAAAGCAAAAGAAAACTAATGATGAGCGACTAAGTGTGCTTTCAAGTCCTTCTTACCTTGTTAAATTGTTTCATTATACAGGCTGAAGTCGAACACCACCTCTGGTGTTATATTGCACCAGGCACTTGTGCAAATGTAGCTTGCGTATCATTATCATTGTATGTGTGGAAAATTTTGAAATTTCTCTTTTGCAAGAGAAGCAATGAACTGTGCTCAAAAAAATAACAACTTCTGGTCAATGATGATGGCAATCAAAATATAGGGCATCATCAAAAACCCACAAATTGCATTGACTATGCATCATGCAATGGGCAATAAAGCAATCGTTTCTGATTACGATGATCCGCTAACACCGTGGCCACCCAATGTTTTTATCCTCTATCTTCTATCATTAGCTAAGCATAAGGTTAGAGCATCGACATGGATATAGACAACAAACTCGCACTCGTATCATAGGAATGCTTTTATAGCTCAAAATACCAACTGCTGGTTTGTTGATTTGAAATGCATTATGCGTGGTAGATTGTGGAATGAAAGCAAATGCTGGAACCAATGTATTCGTCATATTCTCTTCTGTAGATATCCAAGTGTGCGCTTCGAATTGTTCATGATGTAGAACTTTATGATATTGCAGACCAGCTGTGTCCATTTATCTTGATACCACATCAAGTGGAAATTAGAAGGTATTGGTATGTATATTCGATACGAAGAGATAGTAGAATTACAAATCGATCAGAGTTGATTTTGTCTTTACAAAAAATCGTCGAACATATTTAGATACTTTTTAGTATAAGAATTGTGAAATGATCCGTGTTGAAACGTTATATTTCTGTTTTTCTCCCTTGCACCACTAGCTTGAGCCCTATGTGCGAACATAAAATTACTGCTTATCTAAGGTGATGGTATAGTCCGGGAAGAACTTGGGTCTTAACTATCTTGCTTCTCCAGCCACAGTTGATAGATTTCCCTTTCCACTTTTATGCGCCACATGTATTTGCCTTTCTCTGATCCGTTTTCATTCGGAGAAGGTTTCGAAGATTTTTAGAGCAGAAACTATGACGGGCAATCACTTTACATATTACAGTCATCTAAGATAATCATCGATAAATTGTAACTCTTAAAGATCTATAAAGTCTTTCGTTGAAGCCATTGTCGTATATTACTTGAAAAATGTTTCTCTCTGGACCTTTTATTTTGTCTCCAATTTGATATTTCGAGGCGTAGGTAGTCGCGGGCTTGTATGCTTAAAGATTAGACTTCAAAAACCGCCGAATAAAAATCACAATGACGTTAAATCGCATGATCTGGGCGATCAATTTTGACCACTAAAAAGGAAAATTACACGATCAATAAATGACTTATGCAGTAATTGAATTCTTTCTTGCGTTGCATGGCACCTGGCACCGTCTTATTGAAACCACATTTCATCCACATTCATATCTTTCAATTTACATTTTAGGCACAAAAGATTGGATTTCAAAACTGGTCCGATGATGGTTCCAACCCAATTATGCACCTAACAGTGACACGTTCTGGATGCATTTGCTTCTCAACAATCACTCGTGAATCTTTTGAACCCTGAATTCGACAATTTTGACGATTAACAGAGTCATCAAGATGGAAAAAAAACTCCATCGCTGAGGATTTGAATAACGAAGTACGATAGCAGGTACTTCGTTTTTCCCTCGCTTACCGTCAAAGAAATCTTCGCCGCTCATGCTTCCAAACTTGTAAATGGCTCACAAACAGCTCATTGTGTTCCGCCGGTAATGTCTATATTATATTATTCTCATAGGCAAGTACATGTACAGATTTTTGAAAGAGTATGGCTCTTGTGTTGGTTTTCTAGTTATGTATATAATCTCAGTTACGAAGTTGAAGAAATGGGAGTGGATTGCCTAGTCGGAAGCGTTTTTTGACATCAAAGGTCTTGGTAAAATCATTACCGACTCTGACGCAGTGGCGAGGTTTTCCATGGTCATTTTGATGAGTTGGGATATGAAACTGGACAATCTGAAAATATTCTCTAATAGGCGGTTATAGTTAGTTAGTTTACACTTTTACATAGTAAGTTATAAATTTTTAACATTCGATAAAAAAGTTGCGTTGCGTTACGAAAACTAAAAACTTTCCTCCGTGAAGTATGCTCTGTACATGTGCCGTACATGCCTTCGTAGTGTAGTTATACAACGGGCTACTACCATAGTTTCGATTTAAAATATTCAGTGTTCTTTTCTCACCCAGCACAGTCATCCCAAGAGTATCTCAGGCGGTATTATTTTAAAATAACGTTCTCTATCGCATTGTTGTTACACGGAAATCAAAGCATTGGCAGCTCTGGACAATTCGGAATAAAATTAAATGCGAAAAATATATCTTAAGGCTGATCCGCCGTTGTTAATCTGACGTTAAACGTTCCCAATTTGTATAAAGATAACGTCTTCTTGAAATAATTTGATTAACCCCTCAGTGGGCGCGTGGTCTATGATCATAGACCACACTTTTTAAAATAGCTGTAATTCTCTAGAAAATTTTATTTTTTTATGCGTACATCTCAGTATAATTGTTTGAATAACCTAATTAGTTTGTGTTCAGCAGTTTCTAAAGGCGAACTACTGCAGCATGTTCATGCAACTACAATTGTTAAATTTAGGTACGTAATATGTAATAGTTTTTAGCAAATGTGATTTAAAAATGTACAATTAACATTTAGATAAGGAAATGCCTGAAATACTTGCGCAAAGCAGTAGGAGCCCTGAAGTATGAGAGCTATGGCTTCAAGAGCTATCAAGTGGGAAAAAAGTCCAATTGACGAAGAAGATGGAGATTAGTTGGAGAATGTGAGTATGAATGTACATGTCGCCCAACAATGTGAACACGACACAGAATCTGAACAAGGCTTACCGGACCAAGATGATGAAATCTTGTCTGAATACAATTCTGGTGAAGATTGTGTTTCGAATTATTTTCTCGGTAAAGATAGGCTAATCAAATGGAAAAGGACAAGGCCTTATCAGCAATATCATAAAAATATGGTGTAAAGATATCACATATCTTGGTACCATACGCAAAAATAGACGCGCGGTTCCTTCAGGGTTTCCTCCCAGGATCGAAAAGAAAAGTCATCGCTCTTCGGTTTCCAAGCTGATTGTACTTCTGTAGATATCACACTGCAAAAAAAAAGAAAAGAAATCTGTTATATTAATTTCGTCTTTGCACCCTGGTCTGCCTTGTTCCATTTCTAACTACATAACTACATAACTACATAACTACACAACTTAATTGCAATTGTAGAGCATCCAAGAAAAGGGGATGCATTCCAGTTTCCAAATACAAAATATAATTCGGCCTGTCTGTAGGTAAATAAAAAATTCGTTTTAGGTAGTATTGAAGAAGGCTTTCTACTTACTCAAAAGATTAAAAACTCCACACCTGGGCCTTCGTATAAAAGAATCTATTTTGCTGTTGCAATATAGATTTGCGGGTTAAGCTGTTAACAATACAGCGGCTCAAAATTGAATATCTTCGTGTCATATTGAGATTTGCAGTTATAAGAACTCCTAGGTATTTGTATTCTCTCCCTATTTCAATACGTTTCATAGCGTGAATACCTACCGCTTCCGCTTCGACATTGCAAGACTAACACTCAAGTTCTATAACTTGCAGTACACAGATAGTCTGTCTATTATCAATCACGTTGATTGTTTCAGAGCGGAAGACGTTGTTGTCTGCATACATAAGCACAGGAATTTTTACTCGGTTCAGTTCAATTCCGCACATCACAAAATCGTTTACGCCATTGAAAAGTAAAATAAATAAAAGCGCGCATAGAATGTAACCTTGTTTCACTCTTCCTTATGCTTCAAACTCATCACAAACAAATTCATTATCCCAGACGTATGCTTAATTGCTATCGTATATTTCCCTTTAAATGTTGATGATCTTATTAAACATATATATTACATGTTGTTTGTAAAATAGCGCCTCAAGGGCTATTGAGTCAAAGGCTGCACGGGAATCGACAAAGAAGTCATAATACTTGTTGTGTTGGCTTTTATACATTTCAGCGATTTAAATCTGCTTGATTATTTATTTATAAAACCAGCTTGAAATTATCGATGAATTTTCTTATCAAAGACCTAATGGATGAGCCTTTTAAGCAAAATAGTTCCGAACAGCTTAGCCGATGTATAGGGTTCTCTAATAACGACTTGACAACTTTTTTTAAATAAAAGGCAAACCATTTGAGATATTTCAAAAACTTTCAACGACTCGGCCACACATTTCTCTGAGCTCTTCCAACGTCGTCGGCATGTTGACATAAGCTAATGACTTAACGTAGCCCCACAGAAAATAGTCAAGCGGCGTTAAATCGCACGAGCGAGGCGGCCAATCGTCTGGCCCATGTCTTGAGATAACACGCTCACCATACTTACTCTTCAATAAATCGATTGTAGCGTGTGCTGTGTGGCTTGTAGCACCATCCTGTTGAAACCACATCGATGATCATGGCGCGATAACGCTAACCATTCACAGTAACGTGACGATCGTTATCGTCGACGAAAAAATATGGCCCAATAACGTCGCCGGCATGCAAACCGCACCAAATAGTTATTTTTTGTGGATGAAGTGGTGATTCATGAAGCACATGTGGGTTTTCACCCGACCAATAACGCATATTTTGCTTATTGACGAACCCATTGAGCCAAAAATGGGCTTCGTCACTGAAGATGATTTTGCAATGAAATTCATCATCTTGGCGCATCTTCTTCAGAACCCAATCGGGTACGTACGTAAACTCAAATGTTTGCACTAAACTTGTTATTGCATGTTTACTAGGGCGAGAATTACGACCGAAAATTGCTCTTAAAGTTGCAGTCACCGACTCTGAATATCTGTAGAATTTTTTTTATAATTTGCAGACGTTGGTCGTTAGTGTACTTTACCATGATGAAAAAAATGAGTTTACTGAATAAATGGACAGTGACAGTTTGATGATTAGCGAAAGAGTGCGTTCACAAATTAAATTCACAGTTGTCAAGTCCCTATTGGAAAACCCTATATTTAAGAAAGATATGCCCCATATCTCCTTTTTTGTGCAATGGGAAAATAATAGCTCTTTTAAAACTACTAGGAACGTCTGCAGTAAGTACTAAAAAGAATTCATTCGTGCAGTTTCTATAGAATCTTAAGGGGATGGTGTCGTCTACTGGAGCTTTTCGAACTTTCGAATTTTTGACGACTTGTTAGAACCTCAGAAGGTGAAAACGGTGTATCCGGAAGACATCATGAATTAGCGGGGCCGCATAATGAAAAGATGGCAAAGTTTGGACAGGATTTAAGAGCCTGCTGAAATGTTCCCTCAACTGATTTAGATCGAATGATATTTGCTTTCCGTTGACATACTTTGCAGCTATCCAAAATTCTGTTGAGGATCTCGACCTACTGGTTACCTCAATAGTCTGTTCTTCGAAGGAACAAATGCGATTAAAGTCCTTAATTGCTTCACCATACGAAGGCGGTCCCAAAAGTACCGGCCTGACCAAGACATGGCGGTAGTTGTTTGAAAATATTAACTAACTGTATTGGAAAAAACGCAGTCTATTAATCATATGTTTCAAGTTTGAAAGCCTCACGATGTTTAGTATTTGTTTAACATCCATCAATAGTGAACGTTGTCAGTGAATTTGTGAAAATGAAGAAAATTGGTCATCATTATGTGATACAATACTTTTATTTGAAAGGCCTCAGCCCAACCAATATAAAAGCTGAACTGGATTCTGCTCTGGGAAAGTCTGCTCCTTCGTTTACAACAGTAAAATTTTTGGTTACAGAGTTTAAACGAGGCCAAGACGAGCATCGCAGTTGTCGACCAAATGAGGTGACGGCCAATATTATGCGAACTTATTGCAACGTTTGAGCGAAGAAATCAAGCAAAAATGGCCGCATTTGGCTAAGAAGAAAGTGTTACTTCATCAAGACAATGCACCAGCTCACAAATCTGTTATTGCAATGGCGAAAATTAATGAATTAAAGATTAAATTACTACATCGCCAGATTTAGCCCCCTGGGATTATTTTCTGTTCCCAAACTTGAAAAAATGATTCAGTGGTCAAAGAGTTTCCAAACGATGAAAAGTGATGTCGACAGTTAATGGCTATTTTGAGGAGCAAGACAGTTTCTTATTATAAAAAGGGTTTTTTGAACATAATAAATAATAACATAATAAATTTTTTCTCCAACATTTTTGTGTTTTCTTTGTTGGGTCGTAAATGATTTTGAACAGGTTTTTTGTATTTCCGCGGAATTCCAAGAGCTACAAAAGATCTTTCTCTTGATCTCAGACATTTAAAATCAAACTACTTTTATTTACTTAAATTGTTTCACCTTGTTGACTCATTCGGTGTAGCTTTCTTGATTATTTCTGTGAAGTGTTTATTGGCGTGTTTGATACTTTCAGACTTGTAAGTCCGTCATTTAGATTTCTCTGGAAAACTGTAGTTAGGCTGTCACTTCAGATCAGTTTTGGCAAGGAGTAAGTGATTGTGCATTTTCTTCAACATATGTTGTACTTGATACCTGCACTTTTCACGCAATTTGAAGAGGCATGTGATCCGAAAATGTCATCTTTACGACCCTGAAATCAAATATTAGATGATTTCAATCTCCAGAAACCAGAAACCAGACAATAATCTATGTTCGCCTCTAGAGTCGCCTTCGCTGTTAAAAGTCTGATTTGATGGCAAGCTCTTTCACGAGATTTTTGTTCTTAACATCAAGTAAATCCTTTAGATGTTGAGTATTTATTCCAGTGATTGTTTCCATGGATGACTTCTTCGGATTTTTACTGGATTGCACTTCTCGTCTTAAGGTGTTGCAGATTCTTTTTTCAACTATTAAAAAACCGTCTTAGATACACTTTCTTTCTTTAGTACGTTGACCTGTAATGTTTTTCGTGTCTTTTGATTAAATATCAGAACTATTTCCTACCATCTATTATAATCTCTTGGTTTTCTTTATTTCATTCTTTTTGGGCTCTTTTCTTTTTCTAAAACGGCTGCATGTATTTTTTATCCGCTCTTGTCTTCCTTTTCAGCTCCGCTCTATAATGTCTGTTTGAAAAAAATATATATATATATATCTTCCCGTAGAACAAGTCAACGTTTTTCTTCCTACTTTCATGTACTTCTTGGTTGCAGTTTAATTCTGTTTTATAGAAGTCTATGGCATTCGCGAGTTATGTGTATGCACGTGGCTTGTTAAGGTAAATAGGTGCAGTGCCGAAAACCCTTTACCTTTTTGTGTAGCGTGGGTCATCAGCCGTAGTATCATTCATATCCAAAGTTTTCGGTTGCTTTATAACCATACATATGTGTGTATATATTTTTACACTGCCGGCAAAAACCTTTAGCCTGAAAAGGCAGTCCTTTGTGACATCTAACTTTGTACATAAAGTACCGGCTGTATATGGTATGGCAATATGTTGTGCAATCACTTGGAGCGAACTTGGAACGTAGCGCCCTTATCCAGACTTTAAGCAATTTTCCAGACCCCTAACATGTAACTATAATAGGTAAAAGGAATATATGGTGCCATGTTCAAAAAAGCTTGATGGAAAGTCCGATCAAATTGTAGCTCTAGCTCTAGCTACATTTCGGAGGAAAAAGAAGTGGATTTCTAAAATGAAAGTACAACAGCAAACTATTCGGTCGTTTAAGACTAACTCCCTTATCGTCTAAAAGTCCAACAATTAATTAGTAACTGAGAGTCTCGGATAAGGTCTTGCGCCTGGAATATATAAGTTTCTAACATGGCAAGTTAAAGGAGGAAGCGCTAAGCTGAAATTAAGCAAATAACACTATAATCTCAAAGATGAGATGGAAAAAAAAGGGGGATAATAAAGTGCAACTCATGCTATAATTCAGATATGCAACAAGAACCTGAAAGACTAATTGACTTTTTTTTAGCTCGGAATATAACTAGAGCCACAAATAGTCTCCTTATCTTATTTTCGAATCATCAATCATATTGATTACATCGCGATCGGCGCGTAAAACAATGTTCCAATAAAATAAATACCCATTTTCATCGAGCAACGAATAAAGACTCGGACTACTACCTAGTTGCAACCAAGACATGTCTATGGATATCTCCATAGAAGTAGTATCTCGAAGAAACTTATCATTGAACGACTACTATTATTACAAAGCACCAAACGCTAAGCCAAAAATGTAACTCTAAATCTGTCGATAATTTGCGTGCAACCCTCGTCAAATGATCGATTAGTGGCATCAAAGTCAATAAGCTATGTGTGTTCTGTAATAACATATACCCTAATGGAATTCATACCATATGGAGAATGGTGTTGAGAATTTCTACTAAAAATTGAAAAGATCTTGCCAGGAATTCTCTCTGAACCAAGATTGAGTAGGTAAAGAGCATATATGCACCAATTTATCCGTACTTTTTCTTCCTAGAATCCGTAGCAAATTAAAACAACGACATTACTCTAGAGATTAAGCGAGAAATCGCTCTTGCCAATCCTTGTTTCATCGGACTAACGAAGAGAGTACTGTATAAGACTCTTGTCATCCAAATCCTACAGTGGACCAAAATTTCCTTTGATGTTTTGAAAGAAAAGTAATCCGAGTAATTGTTTAGCCTTTCGGCATAAAGTATATCTAAAACAAAAAATAAAACAAGGAACTGTATGAGCTATAGAGAGACATTGACTTGTTCAGAGGGGCTATATGGGTCCAATGGCGCGGTTTAGTTAGCGAATGAACTCCTTCACCAAGAATGCCCTCAAATTATTTACGCAGCAAAGAAAGATTTCACAAATAAGATGCGTTCAAAGAGAAATGTAGTGCACTGTTGATTAAGTAACGGGTCCATCCCCGACTACAGTGCCACCTTAAGCAAAGCAAAACTAAAAATTCACATAGTCAATAAGGCAATGTTCGTTTCCATATAACCTTTCATTACCATTTATATAATTAAAATAGGAAAATATTTTCAAAGGTTAAAAAAAAAAATAAATTACTAAAATGAGTTTCTAAAACTAACTTTCTTCTAATTACTGTTTATGTCATCATAAATCTCTTTGCCATTTTTATTTACAGTTTTTGTCAGAATTTCTTTGAAAAACTTTCCAAGGTTACACCATTCATGTTTAATAGATTTCAAAGGACATAACCAGAATATATTATCTGTTGTAATTAGTGAGAATATCTATATCCTCAATTCACATATCATGTGCTGAGCAGTAATTTTGCCAGTTCTTTTTTTCTGTTCCGGTCAAGGATACACTCTCCGTTGACCATAACGAGTAACTATGTATGAAATTGGATGTCTTTAATGAGAATGCAAGTATTGATTTTAATACAAATATATTTTAATTCAAGATATATGATGCTGCATTGCTGTAATTAACAACTCTAATTAAAAATCTCTTTCCGTCAAAATAAAGAAAATATCGGAGCAGTGATGAGGTGGCAGCGTACAATTATCGTTTAAGGGCAATTAATTTCAATGAAGGTTATCATAACCTTCATATAAAAAGTGGTCACATCCGTGTGAAATTTCTGAATTTTTTTTTTTATTTTTGTTTTGTTTAAAATAATCTTTTTATAATTCCTTACTGTGTTAAAGATAATTTACATTAAGCTTAACATATCTAGAGGGTTCCAGCATTTATTGTACATACTTTCTGACCTCATTTTCTGTGATCCTGTTCTCGCATACCAACAGTCACTGTTTGCATAAGTCATAATTGGTATTATATTATCATAAACAATCATTTGGCGAAAAATCACGTACGTAGATTTATGCAAATGACACTGGAGAGATACAGATTTATCTCATTCCTAAGTTCAAAAGGGGTAAAAATGTGGGAAAAAAACTTTTTCGCGGAAGTACTCTCTTTTTAGAATGGTGGTGGTGGATACATAAATGAAACTGTGCATCCCCAAGTTAGGTGCACTAGTGTTACGTATTTTTCGGTAGCGCGTAATTCAATGCCGATGAGAAGCTCCTCATCAAAATACCCGAAAAGAAGCTTCCGTACTTTGAATTGGGCTTACGAGTAGGATTAAAAAAATTATACAACACATATGTGCAGATATTTAGCATTTTTTTAATATTGTCACTGCTAAGATTTAATTATCCTAGGACCGCTTTTATTGCAACTAAAAAAATGAATAGTTAATGGAATTCATACCATATGTCCTTCTACAATGTAGGTATACATCCCAATAATTAAGTGATTGAAATGGAGCAGTCTTCTTTACTTTTGTTGAGCTAATCGCTTATTGCAGTGTCAACGTTAACAACTGGGAAGATGGAACTTACAAATCTTTTGAATTGTACACTGTTTAAAACGAGGCTGAATTACTATGTCTAGTTTTTTCTAGAATATCCAGATTCACAACTGAATCTTATCATATACATATTTCGTAAAGACGGTCCAATATTCGAAGTCTGTTTTGTGAATTCAAAGCAGAATATTCTTGGTTTTCTTGCTTATTAATAATTGACGCCGTGCTTTTTTTTTAATGTCGGAAAAGAGCACTTAAAACCAAAACTAGAAATTCCTTTGAAATCTTTCAGCCCTACAATGTCTGAAGAGATCGTAAGCCGGACATTCACGGAGATAATGCTCCGCGACATTTAATTAATTTGTAAAAGTGTAATGCCCTGTCACGACGCCAGAAGGCCCGCAGTTTTTCCTGCTTAAGGACAGCAGAAAGGTTGCTAATCTCCTAAAGATATCGGGAAACATATCTTTGGTCTTCCTGCATCACGGGGAGCTGTGGGTTGTGCTGCGGGTTCTGCTTATATGAGACCCAACTGTATATGGAAGCTTTTACCGAGGACGCAGGCGGACCCAACGTAGGTTCGGATACTGAAAAACTCTCCTCTGAACCATAACTGGAAAATACATCGGCGATTTCATTTCCCGTGATCCATTGTAACTAGGTACCCAGACAAAGGTCACTGAATTTAAACTTCCGACTGCGTTCAGTTGTCTCTTCCATTCTCTAAGCGGAGCTTAGCTGTCGCTACAGATGCAAATGCTGAGACCCCTCCACCGGTTCGCTTGATTACGTAAATCTCCGCTTGGAGCACAGATGCAACCTTTCCTAACTAACGCGAAGTGAAATCTAACGGCTCCAGAAAGGCACCAGCGCCACATTCTGTATTGGTTTTGGAGCCGTCCATGAAAACTCGACCGCATTCCTTTTCCTTTCAGATTCTGGTCGAAACCAATCTTGGGCATAAGGAAAAACGATTTCGTATATTTTCCGCAACCGGAGTTTCGGTGTTGTTGCATCGGACGGCATGTCTATAAAACCTTAGTCATAAAACAGTCGGAGCGCAAGGTCATCAAAGCTCCAGTGCATGTTAAACCAAAGACCACTTCTTTACAGACGGAAGATGGCTTTGAGAGTGCAGCCTATGATATGAACATCAAGGGGAGGGAGATTATTTAATGCGTATAGAACAGAGCCAAGACTGCTAGGGAAAGCCCCCATGCATCTGAGACAAACCGTACTTTGGAGTCTGGTAAAAGCATATTTTCGCGAGAGCTTATTCCACTAGACAACCGACGAATAGGATATAATTGGCCTTATCGTAGACGTGTAGATTCAAAGGACCCTTCTCTGTGACAGGCCCCATGTCTTTCGGATAACTCTTCTGCACAGCCAGAAGGCCGACAGCGCCTTAAATGATTTCGACGTAACATGTTTAGTTTAGAGAAGTTTGTTATTCATGATGACAAGAGAACAACTTCAGTTTTGAGGGGATTGACTAAGAGCCCAGCAGACAGTAAACCTACATCATCCGCGTATGCCTGTACAGAGACGTTAGAACAATTGAGGTCAGCACCCGCAATCAATGTGAATCATCTACGCCGTGTTGTCTGGCTAAGATACACATGCTGATAAAAGTTGCGTTGTCGAATGTAGATGAAAATGACCAAGGCGTATTCGTTCTTGTCGAGTGTGTCTTCAATTCTGCCTAAAAAATTCTAAAGCGCACTCTCGCAAGATCTTCCGCGTTGGTAGGCGTTTTTCTTTGCCGACAGAGGATGCATTTACAAGGCGAATTTGCACACATGGATGTCGAGTATTCTTTCAATGCTTTTCTGCATGAAGGAAGTCAGACTTATAGGTCTGAAACTCTTGGCGAGCGACTAGTCCTGATTTCCGATTTTCGGTATAACGGCCACTCTCACTATTTACCAGGGATTCGGTTTGTATGCCAGTGCCAGGCTAGCAGTGAAAATTCTATTCAGAGAATTTTTGTAACATAACTGGGTAAATACCATCGGTGCCAGACGACTTGAAGGCATCAAAGAAAGCAACAAGATATTTAATGCCCTCAACCGTCACCACAACCGATGAGATGTACTACTTACGGCGTGTTATGTTATTCAGATCCGTGGATACTAGATAGTTGGGAGCTGGTTCCGATAAGATTACAAATGAAATGAGACTCAAGCATGAGACGGAGAGTTTCTGCTTCCGATTCAGTATAAGTACCGTCAAATTTTCTGAGTGATATCGGCTTGGTTGATTTTTTCCTTTTGACGACTTTGACCGATTTCACCGATAGTTTCGATCTTTTCGGAAAAAGCTTTGTAAGAGGCGCTCTTCGAAGTCCGAATAAGCCTTTAAAAATCTTTTTGTTTTGAATTGTAAAGATTCCAGTCTTCCCCCAAATTAGTCTTAAATGACTGTGGATTCTGTATGAAGACGTTGTAGGTCTGCGTTCCACCAAGGAACGGGCAATCTACAAGATTTCTTACTAAATACACATGCCATTTCGAAACACTGTGTAATGTTGCCGTTCATGTTCTGAACAGCTTTCTCAAGCTGTTGTTTTGTCCTGAGCTCAGGGGGAGCGACCTCGCATCTGATTCTGAATTCGATATATCTATGGTCTGACATAGAGATCTCCGATAGTACTTTACACCCAGTAATCTCCTTAGCATACCTGTTGGATAAAGTTAAGTCGATTACTTGCTGTTAACGTTGTAACGTTGTTGACAGCCAGGTCAGACGATAGTATGAAATCCAGAAGATGATAAACTATCACGTTGCATTCGCTAGTGCTCCAGAAGGTGTTCTGAGCATTAGCATCACAGCATTTGACAAGTCACATCTTTCTGAAACTACAAAATTCAATGTGTTCTGGTACTGCCTCCGGTACACGGTACTTACTCGTATACCAAAACATTTTATTCTTGGAGTTTGATGAATTAGTTGAATGTTCTGCATTACACAAAAAGTTAAGTATGTCTTCGTCAAAACATCACTTAGTTTGTTCTAATGAAAGTAAAATTCCCATGTACAACATTTTGAAGATTCTATTGCCAACAGTGATGACCGAGGTGTTCAGGGCAGTAAAACCGCGCTCGTACCAGCGTATTTTCTTGCAATTATAAATAAGGTACAGGTATTCTTCTATGATACATTTGGTAGAATAACTGGATTTGTTTGAGTGGGATTCTTTTTTTTTAGTGCCTAGACTTTTGAATAACACAGTATGAGGTTACACTATATACAACATCCACTCGCCCAGGTGGGTAGTTTCCTTTTGTTTTAAAGCGGTGTTCTTTCTTGCTGACAAGATAAATACGCAAGATTTTTTATCTAGTACAATATATCGCTCTTCAAGAAGTTTAAAAAGAAGCAGTTTCTTATTGCGCTTATAGAAAACCGAACATTTTTCTTTAGAAAGACTCACTGAACTTATCTTTTTGATAAGATCTTGGAAGTGCTGATAATTAAAAAGGTCTGGAAGCACAAACAGGTTCACTGGTAATTTATAAGAAAATCTTACCAAAAAATTTAATTTGATATTTGACAGAGTTTGACAACAGGATATTTTGTCAAAACTGCTAGCATTCAGAATACTGAATCTCTGAATCGAAAAGAAAAAAAAAAAATTACAGTAAATTAATTTAAAGTTGTATTTGAAGGTTTCAAGTTTACCCTGCTTGTGTCCCCTAGAACTCCAGTTTGTATCCACCACTTTTTTAATTTGCCTTTTATACAATATTATATATGATATACGATTATATGCAATATACGAATGACAAAACAGCGGATACTATAAAACCTACAACATAATTTACATGTATTCCATCATACATATATGTAAAAAGGCACAGAATAATGCAATCTTTGTTATCCGTTCTGCTAAATGAAACTATGACATTATTCTTCGTAGTTAAGTTCATCACTGGTATTGAAACAACTATAGATTTTCTAGTGTAGAATCTAGTAACAATCTGTGTTAAATGTGACTACGAGTCTGATGTTACGGTACGATATAAATGTCATTTCTTTTATTTTTAAAGTGATTACCAAAAGTGAACGGAATGCCCCCTCGTTTCACCAAACTTATTTTACCTCAAATAACTTGGCACGTATTTTTAACTACAGTATAATGACACTGACATTTCCATTGTACTGGGAAACTGGTGAGGTCATCTCTTTTGCCAAATAAAATATCTAATAGTAAATTTTGGTGAACTAGTACTTTAAGTTTCCGGAAATAATACGACACGTTCTTTCTTAGCCCTATCCAATATATGTTCAGAAGCAATCATAGCTGCTACTCGGCTATGATTAACATTTTAGCTGACATCGGCTTCTCGTATGCTACCTTTCATAACAACTATGTTAGTTATAACACTCGCACCCTTTTTATTTTGTCCGTTTTAGTCCGCTTTGTTTAGCTCGGTTTAGTTTGTTTAATCTACAATCATATAATTTACAGATTATGAAATATATATAGATACATTAATTTTTAAATTCAGGAATAACCTACACATTTCCAAATTTATATAAAGGGTTTGCCATAAATTTTTGCACATTTGAAACACGAATAGAAATAAAACTATAAATGTTATTTTTTTAATTACTTATTTAACGTAATAAACTTTTATTGAAATTTATTTTTTAAAGATTATATCATCGATATATGCCCCGTCTCGTCGTTGCCACTTCTGCAATCGACTACGCAAACTTTATAAAACTCGCTGGCACATGCTGGTATCGCGGCTATCTCCTCCTGGATGTTTTCATGTAAGGTGTAAGATCCGGGCTTCTTGGAGGCCATGGGATACCTCTGCGAGAAAGCAATTTCCGAGGAAACATTTTTATGACCACCGGTACAATCACATTTGACGCATGAAATACTGCTCCATCTGGTTGCATCCAAGTTCTGCTGTTATATCCCTCAAATTCATGTAATTGTGGCGTTAAAATCTCTCACAACATCTTCACGTATTCCACTGAGTTCACAGTTACGTTATTTTCTTGATTATTCTCAAAAAAATACGGACCGATTGTGCCCCTTGCTGATATGGCAGCCCATATTGTCGTTTTAAGTAAATGAAGTGGCTTTTGGTGTTTAAGGCGAGGGTTTTCCTTGCTTCAGTATCGACAATTTTGTTTTTTTTTAAGGTGACCATTGATGTCAAAATGGGCCTCGTCCGTAAGAAATACATTCTTATTGCTCCAGCATAGTGTCAGCCAATAACTTACGTTGAATGTAATCACTTAGTTTCATCTCCTGTACAATCTTATATTGTGTGTAATTTGAGATCCAGTTGCAAAATTCGCCACAGAATAGTTCTTAATATTGCCGCCGAACGCTTACGTGTAGATGATTTTGGGTCGTTCCTTACGGAAATTTCTACCTCCCGAATGTTCTCATCGCTTCTTCTTAAATACTTAAACGTGGCCGTCCTGTTTGTTTAATATTTGTTGTTGATAACGTTTGCTCGAACTTCTTGACCCAAGATTTGATTAAATTAACACTTGGACTCTCACTTACACGGCGTAATTCATTTCTGAATAGGTAACAGTAACGTAGGAATTATTGTTTTTGTAAAAATAAACAACAAACAGCATGTTGTTGTCCCGTGAAGCGCTCCATCGTGACTAAATTTGCATGAAGCAACGCACAATTCTCCGCCTTCCGCGCCCCAACGATTTTTAAGAAATCAAGTGTTGCTATTTGCAAAAATTTTATGGCCCACCTTGTACAATATAATAATTATCAATGGTTGCAACGCAACAAACATTAAATTTTGGAATCCCCGGCGGCAAAACGCATGCACATCGCTCTACAAAATTGGGAGTGCGGAAAATATAGGCAACATAAATAAACATAAACAAATGCTGCCGGCCTTTGTTTTTCCGGCTCCGTCCAGATGCGATGTTTTTTCTTCTACCAACCTATGAGTCAGCTGCGCATGTTTGGGTGACTTCCCCAGCCGACATAGCGCACTAAGTGAATGCAGCTAATCAACCTGAAAGGGAAAAACCAAAAGAGGTCATTGACCACCGAACTAGAGAAACACCGAAGGTTTCGTAATGACGTACAAGGTCCATGGTTATCACAAGAAATTTGTCTATTTGTCTATACTACACCCTGATTAACTCGAACTGCAACCAACTTCAGACTGCTATAATTTCCAAACCGTTCATGACAGTGAGCTCAAATTTTCACACCTGACAGATAGTTTTATTATTTACAAGCCTTTTAAACGATTTATCTCAGTCGTGTTGAAAAATTTTTATCCGCGATGGAATTCAAACGTGATAGTGTGATTGCTTTATATATGGCTTGAAAACCACAAGTAGCTATCGTAAGAGTCTTTAGCGTTTCAAGACGCCATGGAGGTAGTCATAAAAAACAGCAATATCGGCAGATATGGTTCGGAAAGTGAAGGCTCGAATTGAGCAAAATCCGCGTCGATGTGGAAGAAAAATGTCTCGTGAGCTCAACAAATCGTTGCAACGGATGCAACACATACTGAAAAATGAGCTTGGGCTCAAACCATTGAAGTTCCAAAAAGCTCAAGATCTTACACCGCAAAAGAAAATAGTTAGAGTCGAAAAAGCGAAGGAGTTGGTACGCTTGCACGAAAGTGGTGAGTTGCCGAATTTAGTGTTTTTCGATGAGCCGCCATTTGTTATCGAGCAAAATGTCAACAAAAAAATGACTGAATTTAGTTGCCAAAGAGGTCCTTCGAAAATGTACACCTTCGGACGGCCACCAAAAAGCAAGCAGCACCGATGATGATAGTTTGGGCCGCCATAACCGCAGATGGTCGCTCTCCGCTCGTATTTTTGTACCCTGGCGTCAAAAATAATGCGATCGTATACCATGAAACTGTCTTAGAGGCAGTATTGAAGCCTTGGGCAAACAATAATTTTGGTCGGAGACCTTGGACATTTCAACTAGACTCGGCACCGTCTCACAAAGCGCGCGACAAACAAGATTGGTTAAAAAACAATGTTCCACACTTCATTTCTTCGACACAATGGATTGCAAACTCTCCGGATGCAAATCCGTTGGATGTCTTTGGTATTTTGAAGGCGAAGGTTGGCCCAAAAAAAATACCAAAGTTTGGACAACCTCAAACAAGCACTTCGCCGTGCTATGCTTTCTTCGGCCGTCTCATATGTTCTAAGTGCTTGTCAAATTGATTTTTTATGCAAAGTGTCCTAGCGACACATCACTATTATTGTAATCCTTTTTATTTCTTACTTTAGAATGCTGGATGATATTATTATATATATTCTGTATATAAGAATTTATTCTTTAAAATATCCCTGGATAAATAAATATCTAATTCCAAACAATCATTGCAATACATATTAAATGAATTAGAGCAATATGAAATAGACTCATGTTGACCATACATAGTATAATGTCTTATTTCGGCAAGTATAAGTCTTTGTCGAATTAACCTTGTGGGCATACTTGCAAGTAAATTTTTACTGTCGATGGTTGAATCCAAGATATCCACAAGTAAGCATAACTCCAAACATTTTTCTTCTCAATTCAAGTGTTTGGAAACCTAGTAATTGACATTTAGTTTGATAAGAATAAAACACAGTAGTACCATTAAAATTTTCAAATGCAAATTAAAGAAAACGTTTTTGAATACTTTCTGTTCTATTTTCATTTGCTAGAGAAGTTGGACTCCATACAAAACATGCATACTCCAATACATGGATTTAATGGCGCACATATTATTGACTTTATCCAACCAATTTGTTTCTTCCTCTCGAATATTGTTTAAAAGTTCATTAACACTGTGATGCAAAGAGTCGACGTCAGTCATTCTTTTTAAGCATGCCCACTACAAAGACAAGGTCATTCAAATTAAAAAAAAAAAAAAAAAACAGCTGCCTTATGGGGAACTCAAAGCACTTAAAGACTTTTCCAAATCTTTAAATGCTCATTCAGATAGGTCAGCTCAAATCATATGAAACGAGTTGCCACAAAATAAGCCGCACTTGATTTCTTCATAAGGAATTAGATTACAGCACTTTACAGACTTGATAACCATTTTCCTTAAAAAAAAAAAAATAAAATAAAATAAACACAACCACACATGTCAACAATCAGAGACACATCCCGGCCCTTTCAAAGAGTTCAAGAATTCATTGAATCTTTAATGGGACCAATTCAGTAAATGTATACAAATTTGCTGGTCCAGATGGTATATCTCACCATTCTCTAAAAAAATATTCTTCGACTCCCGCAAAACCATTGCGTTAGCCTTATAATTAGGAGTAACTGGAAAAAACCACTGAACTTACTTCATGCTTTCCGGTCACGGAAATATTCATAGCACATATCTCGATATTAAAAAAGTGGAACAATAGTCTACATCAATCTCGCGAAACCAATATATTGTAGTTGCACTTGATATTCCGAATGCATTTTGACATCAGACTCTTTTGTCCAAAATGTGTGCATTTAGGGTCGATGAATCTTTCCTTCAATGGATTAGAAATTACCTTTTGTAACGTTCATATACGTTCCTGAATCACATACTAGATAACGACTGCAAGTTTTATCATCATCCTCAGAAAGAGATCTCTATTCCATGTTTTGGAATTTAAAATAGTTTTGTCATGCTTACCTCATCAAATTTGTCTGCAGCTTTGGCTGATTCCAACAAGGATAAGTAATTCGATCTATGGAAATGTTTTCGTATTTGTAAATTAAAAATAATACTTGAACATCTTGCTATGCATAAATTATGCATTTATGCTAACCACCGATCAGAGCCCGTTAAAGAAACAGATAACGTTCAACCAGCTTTTTTAAGGAAGTAGGACTTGTGCACAGACCTTACTCTTGACTTGTTTAATATACATATATACGAGTTTATTTATTGTAGCTTTGCTTGTGTCTTTCAAGTTCGTTCGCAATGCACATCCTCCCTCTAAAGTCCTTTGTTTCGCTCCTCTTTCAATGTTTCGTAGACAACTATTTGACATCTAGTGCTAATGGGTTTTCCTTTATTCCGTCCATTGGATAAGCAAAGCAACACATATTTGAAATTAAATTTAAGGTTTGTCTTTGAAAGTTTAAGGGAAAGAAAACAATATTCTGTGCAACACTGAGAAAATCAATTGATGTTGATTGCTTCTATTAAATTAAAGCAAAAAGTATGTAACATAATTAAGCATATTTTCAAAGTCATCAGACACTTTATACATGTTATAAGCGCAGTTTCACATAGAACCTTACATTTTTCACTACTAAAAAATTATTCGTAAGGAGTTCAATTACATACGTACTTGCTCCTATTGTGAAAGGATCTAAAGAACCGTTTTATATAGTAATCGCCCCTTTGCTTATTTTAAGACAGATTGAAGAAAACCGAAGTTCACTCTGGGGATAGGTTTAAAGCAGAAATTCAAATAATAGTCCTATAACAAAGTACGTAAGACTTCTTGTGGAAGGACAAAAAGGATATTAAAACATGTGAAAGATAATCTTTACTCAATTAGATGAGAGCCAGATTGCATTCAAAACCTTAGAAATAAAAAAAAAGGGGGTAAAAAGCAGATTCAAATAAGGGAGTATCCTGGAGACAGAGTATTGTTTTCGTCTTCCACGCTTAAGCCCCTAAGAGAATAATGGTTAATTGAATTCCTTTTCAAGGATATATATTATATGTAGGTCGATGAAAAAAATAAATACAAAAAAAAAATTAACCTACTGCTCCTGGCAGGATGTTCTTAAGCAGAAAATCACAACTCTATAAACGGCAAGCGCTTTTCTTAGTTTTCAGCAAGAAATCTGAAATCGTTTGACAATGAAAAAGACCTAATAATCTGTGAAGGATGTTAACGATAATGAAACAAAAAGCCTTATACGCGGATACTGCCCGGCATATTGAGAATATTTCAATATTACATCCCCCCTTTTCCTTTGTAATGAGGAATTTTAATATTTTGATTTAGGGAAGTGTGTTATAATATCATCATCATCTATAAAACTTTCTTCCAAGGAGCGGATACAGCATATTCTGAAGCTCTAATAGATTTCTTGTTGTTCTTTTTTTTTTTTTAATCTCCGCATATGCCAACTTTTCGTTTTTATAGTAAAAATTGTGTTACAATCTCGTCAAAGGCGTGCTAAAAATATTTATATATTTATGCTGAGATGATATTGTATTATTTGTAACCTTTATGCTAATATTTTTGGATCGAAAAAAAAATAAACAGAGAATCCATGATTTAACATGAGACACCCCTACATTAAAAATATATTTTTTCTTATTCAATTTACTGTCAAAAAGACTCTTTCCATTGTTAGCCTCAATGTTCCATGTTATAAAACTTCTTTAATTCTAACAAAGCAAAAATAAAATTAATTACTTTCGGGAAAAGGTGCCAAAAGTGTCAACACTTTGTATTTAATATGAGCTTGAGCCGACAAAGGAAAACATCCGCGATGTAGTTGTAGCTCTATAATACGCAACCCCTATCTATTATCTGGCAAGTTTGCGTCTTGTTTGTTTCTGTCAAGTTTTTTGTAATAAACGGACGGGCAAGGGATTTTGTGTACCCTTAAAATTTCTACACACAGCACAGGTGAAAGAACAGTAAGGATTAGGAGGAAAGAAAGAGAGATGATTTTGAATGTATACAGGTTATAATGACTAGAAAATGTGAGTTTTCAGAGCACTTCCGAAAGTGCACTTGAGAGTAAATTGATGAGAATTCACAGCGAAACGGATATAACGGTTGAAAGTTTGAAGGGTCATAATGCTACTCGAAAGTTTATTGGAGCACTGGTGGTGAAAATATCGATAGAACAAGGTGAGACAGAAGACATTACGCCAGTGTCGGAGGTGATGTTAGCATCACCTATGAGTGTTAAGGCACGGCTTTGAATCCTATTTAGCGGTTAATCAGTATTATTCAAACTTATTGGCAGTTGGCTGTCACAAAGGTTCTGTGGCTGTCAAAAAATTAATAGTTGGTGATCAAAATATTCAAATCATGTACATAAATTGACCGAGAGTGGCTGCGGTACAGCAATGGAAACATCTTATGATTCTGGAGAATTACCTTCTCGCAGAATTTTGATTCCATTAAATCGACGTTAAAAAATATTGCATTACACGTAGTGCCATGCTGTTGAAACCACTTGAAACCATACAGATCCATTCAATCAAATAAGTAAGAATTTTGGTTAAAAATAATTTGGTAATCAACATTTGGCAACATCAAACTATGGGCTTTTTTCTTATACTAAATGATCCGACTAATAACTTGTATATATTTCGAAATTTAGAACTCAAATTTCCGCAGTAAATTTCAACAGCACGAGGCTTTAATCTTATGATAATTTTCCGAAATACAGGGTGAGTTTTTTAACTTGAGACATCAAAATTACTCGAAAAATACGCGATATCGCGAAAAATGTTTCAGACAAAAGTCATAAGGTTCTGAAGGGGACATAAGATGGTGACCACGAGTTTGACCTTGAGCCTCATTTTCAAGGTCAAACGAAGGTCACTTTTGATTTTTTAATGGGAACCCTTATTTTTTTTGACAGATTCGTAATCTGCGTGAAAAATTATAATTCTTTTACATAAAACACTTTTTTCAAAAATGCGTTCTCTTCCCGTCAGGGGGTGCCATAAAACTTAAGACATCAAAATTACTCGAAAAGTACGGAATATCGCGAAAAATGTTTCAGACAAAAGTCACAAGGTTCTGAAGGGGACATAAGATGGTGATCACGAGTTTGACCTTGAGACCCATTTTCAAGGTCAAACGAATTTCACTTTTGATATTTCATTGCTCAGTCGTATTGCTCGTAGGCTTGTCATTTGTTTTTACATACTGCGTTTAGCATAACCCAGAAACAATGACGTGGACGTAGCAGTATTTTGTTTCCTTCGGGGTGATTAATTAGAGTGGGTCCCCTTGCCTCCCACTGTTGAATCATTTAATTCTTCCCATTTCGACGTTTATTTCCCGAGACTATTTCAACAAATGCTCGAAAATTGTCGCAACTCCAATTGCAGTTCTTCTAGTAATACTGGAAGATGGTCCCGCAAGAAGTTTGCATACTTTTCGCCATTCAAGTTGCCTTCAATAAAATATGGACCTATTAATTTATCACCAATAAATCCCGCCCAAACATTAGCATTCCAAGAGTGCTGGCGTTCAACTTGTCGTAACCAAAAAGGGTTTTCGGTAGCCCGTATATACTAAGAGAAATTGCATGTAATTACGTCAGCATCTCTATCGAAAATTTTGTAAATGCAAATGAAAAATTTAGGTTTCTAATAGAATGTAATGAATCTCTTTACGATCTTCTGACGAATCTCAGATGTCAGATGTAATATTGTTTAGCTGTACTAGTCAATTGTGCTGCTATAGATTTGCTGCTTACACATTTTGCGTTTAAAATTCTTTAGCGTTCTCTAATTCTCTAGAACTACGTTCAGGTTAAAGGCATCAGTATATTGAGTTTCAAAGTGCGAGCGTGCACTAACTTTCAACATATGATTACAGGAAAGTATTACGGATGAATGGATCGTAAGCATTGTTTTCTTGATCTACAGAAAAATAATCCCTCTAATACAACAAGACCTTTTCTGCCGTATTGCGTGTAATACTAAAGCATTCTTCAATGATCTAATCCGCTAGGACTAGGTTGGACTGCAATTCATCATGTAGTCAAAACAGCGCACCATAGAGAAGACTCGAAAAATTCAGATCTATACTTCCCACCTATTGGTCGATTTCGATGTCACATATGGCATTGTTAAGAAATTAGATTCAATAAAATAAGTCATAAACAAACAAATGCCTGTAACTATTCAATAATTGAAAACGTTGCGACTTGGACTATTTTCATCTATTCTTTGTGCCCTTTTTTCATTAGAGTACACGAATCCCTCAATTATTTATAAATATCTGACATCTTCAAAAAGTGTCATTTACCATTTGAGAGCCCAAGCCGGCGCGGCGAACGTATCCGCTTATAAAGTGAGTTGCTTTGAAATTGGATGTATTAGAAAACTCATTTGTATTTCCTTCTTTAAAAACCTTTTCATCCGTTTAAATAAATCACTCGCCAAGTGTTGTCGCCTTTTATATCGAGGGAAGTTGAAATTTTATGGGCAAGGAGGGTTTATATTGCCGCCGCTTCAATTTTTTTTCTTTTTATTCTTTTACAACAAAGAATTACTGTTAAGAAGTTCGTCCAAGATATTTATTTGCAACTTCCATTCAAAGAGAATCGCTGCCGCCGGGTATTCTTTGTTTTTTTTTTTTTTATAATTAGTGCGATTTGTGTTTGTACACAGCGCGGAAGATTGATGTCAATCAATCGCAGGAGAAGTTCTCCCCATAGGAACGATAGGTTCGTTCCTGCTAATAAAAATGCACGTTTATCAAGAATCACCGAAAGCCTCAGTATCCTTATGGAAGACCAAGGAAGTGAGTCAAAGACGGATTCGATGATAATGAAGATGGCAGATAAACCGCAGATTTACCAACGAAATGCAAAAACAGCAACATTTAGCAACATTTTTTTAAGAAAGTTAAGTTGCCAAAAATTGGAACATGCTACGGTTGCCGTCACCGCCACATCGCCATATCGCCTCTCACCATCTCTTCAACTGTAAACCGTTCGTCAACTGCAGTTCTAAGTCAAGGCACTGGTATTTAAATTCAGCTGCAGCGTCTGCTATGTGTACCGGTGTTTTTTAATACGCATCATCCTCACCATTTTTATCAATATTCCTACCATCGCAAACATCCATGGCAATAGCAATGGCAATGGATATAAACGAAACGGACACATTTCCCAGTACATCGCATGACTAAAGAACGCTCTTCCACCCTTCAGTTAACCGTTAGATGTAACTCCACCGCAATTTTACATATACTGATCTCGAAAATCTTCTATAGTAGTGGTTGTCCCAAAATACTACACTCATCTGCATGCAATTACCACGCATCCATATGAAACGGTACATCAGGAACCGAAGAAGACATTACACAGCCACGACGCAAACGACAACTCCAAATTGTATATAAAGAGTTATTCATCGTGAGGTTTGATTTATAATGTAAAATAAAACACATCAATTTGAAAGCGAACTTAAAATTTTTAATATTAAATAAAAGAACAATTCATGGCATTTACTTTTTGAAAATAATATCATTTAAATGTTGTCCTCGACTATGTCTGAGGTGGTCCATTCAGAAGGTCTAATTTTGGGCGACTCGTTCGAACATAACGACTGGTATCTCGCGGATAACAAGAATAATATTGGATTCCAAAGCGTCAATCGTAGCTGTCTTATTCCTGAAGACCTGAGACTTTACATATCCCCAGAGAAAATAGTCCAAAGGTGTGATATCGCAGTATCTACGCGACCAATTTACCGTAGCAAAACGTGATATTAAGTGCTCAACAAGTCCATTGTTTCACGAGCTCACTGAGACCATGTGCTTGAATTTCAGGAAGCAAATAGTCCGTTAACATGGCGCGATAACAATTACCATTGACGGTAGCATTCTGATTTGCCTCATTTTTGAAGAAATATGGACTATAAACCACACCATACCATTGTTTTTAATGGATGTAATGGTAGCTCTTGGTACTCTTCGGGTTGCTCATCAGCCCAAATATGGCAATTTTGTTTATTAGCGTATCCATTGAGCTAGACATGGGCCTCATCACTGAACGAAATTTCACGATAAAACACCGGATTTTCATTGAGTTTTTCCAGAGCCCATTCACTGAAAATTTGACGCCAATATAGGTCGATTGGCTTCAATTCTTGCACAAGTTTAATTTTGTACGCTTTTAGACCGAGATCCTCACGTAAAACACTCCAAGTTGTCCAATACGTCGAGCTAAGCTGCTGAGAACGACGACGAATCGATTCGTCACGGTCTTCGCGTACACTCTCAGCTACAGCTGCTATAGTCTCTTCACAATATAAACTGGGACTTAAATGTGCAAATGTTTATTGGCAATAGTGGTTTAATCGCACGAAAAACATTTCTCACTGAACGCTGATTTTCGTAATACAGCTGAACAATTTGGAGACGCTGTTGTAATGTGATGTCATGTAAAACGATACTAAACAATAATGACAAAGCAGGTTGATAGGAGTTTGATCAGAAAATCAAACCTCACGATGAATCGCCCTATACAATGCTACTTCGTGGTGAAGGCTTATGCTCTCTTGAAAGTTACAGGGTCACAGAAATCCATTGAATTTCCAGTGGATGGGCAAAAAGACGCTGGTTGTGGATCTTGAAATAAATGCGGGCAAGGATCATTTGAAGAGGTTTACGTTGTGTGATGTGCAAGCTGTCAATGCATTAGAATTGCTATCTCAGATGTTGCGGACGCAATATATTATACCACATGTGTGCAACAGCAAGCAAGAAGCAATTGCTGATCGGACTTGATAACTGCCACTTGGGTACACTGTTACGCACCATAGAACCTGTACATGGCAAGCCAATAATCACGAAGACCAAGCTTGGATAGGTGATATCCGGAACGGTTTCATTAGAAGTGAGCGAGAGCTACAGCGGACTTCGCACGAGATTTTAGTTTCCTGAATAAAATTCTTTCGGTCACGGCTGATATTGAACCACGAACCGTCTGATTGGGAAGTCAATATACTACAACTTGTTCCATGGCCATCCACATCTGCCATTCAACGTTTACGTTATGCAATATATGACATTTAGAGCCAGCTGTTTGCTACGCTCAGCGAACTTCGTCAACAATTTTTACGTCCTAAGGTTTTAGATAGATCATCTAAGAGCCGATAGTAGACTATCATTATGTGAATGACTATATGGTATGGTTTTTTTCAATAGCATAGGGGAAGCGGTTAACATCACAAAGACTATTATCACGAGAGTAGTGCCACGCAGAGTCCTACAAAATCAACGTAGGCAAAACTCTGCGATTACAAGTCATTTGTACCACAAGTATTGTTTTTTTTATTTTAAAACCTGTTTATACAAATAGTTTTCCATTCGTAGCCAAATACTATGTTTTCACTGGCTTGGAAGCCACTTCACTAAAGTTTTAATGACTGCGTTCAGTGCAGAAAAACTAATTGCACGGGAGAAACTCATTAACGTAAAATTAAAATCTTAAGTCATATTCCACGTTTGCCACCAGAGCATTTTACTGCTCACATCAACGGATTATAATAAAACCAGTTGTTTTATTAATAATAGTTAAGTGAAACTTATCTCTGCTCCTTATGTGCATATTCGTATACATGCATACGTGCATATACTTACTGGTTTATATGTTTGTATTTTCTCACAGTAGATTTTAGTACCATAGGAAACTAGCTCCCAAAAATAAGCAGCTGTTTTCGAAAGAGTGTTTATCACTCAAATTCTAGTGTAATAACACAAAGCAGCATACCATAAACTTTATGACAGTCATCGCTCAGTTGCGAATGGATGTCAGAAATGACAACCGAAAATAAACCAGCCCGAACCACAGAACGACAGAACTTTGGCACCTCCGAACTTCATAACCAAAGAGCATAACCATAAACTTGAGCAATCACGTAAAGTCACTTGGTGAAAATGAGCACGAAAATCCAACAGTGCGGACACAAACTCAACATGCAAACGACACCAACATCAACATCAACAACATCGATGACTACAACGACGACGGGCTACATCAACCCAATGACGCAATGACGATGCAAACAAGCAATAATCCTTAAAACGAAAATCCAACTGAAATATTTATCAGTGTAGTAGCGTAGGTAGTTATTTTGGCACATCATCACACCTCTCTCATTGCCCGCTTGCCTTTGGGCGTAAATATTTTATCTCTCTCAGGGGTATGTTCGGCAATCCCTAGCAAAACAAAGTGCCCAACACTTTGAACAGAGAAGGAACACGAATTTATTCAGTCGTCTCCCGAATTCTTGCACAGGGTGGTCGTGGATTAGTGGTGGTGGTGGAGATTTTATTGCAAAAGGACTTTCAGCGGGACATGAAAATTGATATCGGTTTCAAACGAAGAATTATGGCCCCATTGTTTCAAAGCGGAAAGATTTAAGTGAATTACCAGCAGATAAGTGGTAAGCACGAAAGAACTTAAACAAACTTGGAGTAGAGAAAATAAAAAAAAAAAAGAAACATCGGGGGTGTTTACCCCAAAACTGTTTACGCAAAGGGTTGTCTGTCGGTAACTGTTGCTGGTTTATTGTTGGCAAAGCTTAAATAAGTTGCTCGAATTTCGAAGGCCTGTTACCCTATGTACTCGTAATTTAGGGATTTCTGCTAAAATGACAGCATTTCTATTTTCAATCAGATCAATCTGATGACAGCTATGAATTTTGCCAAACATGTGCTTGAATATCAGCCATGTATTTCTGCAACAATAGTTAAATTGTATGCATACGATTCTGTTCGTTTGACTTCTTTTCAAAATGGTTTCAATTAAGGAAACCAATTAGATAAAGCGTATTAGTGCGAAAACACATGAAACAATTTTGAAATCAAATAAATTGGAAAACGCTCCTCAGAAGTTTTTCAGAGGAGTTTTTGATGTAATTCTTTCGAATTACTAGTGATATACGATTGCATTTGGTTGCTATCGCACGAACGAGGAGGCCAATCGACGGGCCAATGTCTTGAGATAACACGCTCACCATACTTACTCTTCAATAAATCGATTGTAGCGTGTGCTGTGTGGCTTGTGGCACCATCCTGTTGAAACCACATGTCGTCCAAGTCCATATCTTCCAATTCGGGCCAAAAATATTCGGTGATCATGGCGCGATAACGCTGACCATTCACAGTATGACAGTTTGACGATAAGTGAAAGAGTGCGTTCACAAATTAAATTTAAAGTTGTCAAGTCCCTATTGGAAAACCCTATACATACTAGATGGGATGCCTCCTTGGGAATGAAAAAAAAAAGTTTTTTAAATGTTTTTTTTATTTTATTTAATATAGTCCCCTTTTAGTTTGATACACTTATTCCAGCGATTTTCAAACTTCTTGATCCCGTCCGAAAAGTAATTTTCCGGAAGGTCTGCAAAATACTCCTCCGTGACGTCGGTGATTTCCTCGCGTGAGCTGAACTTTTTATTGATGAGCCATCTTTTAAGGTTTGGGAAGAGATAATAGTCCGAGGGAGCCAATACGGTGGATGCGACACCAATTGCAGCCGTAAGTCATTGATTTTAGCCGTGGTTGTGATGCTTTTGTGCGCCGGTGCATTCTCTTGCAAAAACTAAATTTTTTTTTCGCTTCATGTGAGGCCGTTTTGCAGCGATTTCGACCTTCAATCGCTCCAATAATGCACAGTAATACCCGCTGTTGATGGTTTTTCCTATCTCGAGGTAGTCCACGAAGAGTATGCCATGACAATCCCAGAAAACTGACGCCATAACCTTTCCGACAGATCGAGCCTCCCTCGGCCGCTTCAGAGCACTCATGCCGGCTTCAATCCATTGCCGGGCACTCATTCTGTTTTCTAGTGGTCAACAGTTACCAATCGACAGCAAAATTCCGCCCGATTCCGCATCAGTAAGTACAAACACTCTTTCGAAGTGCTCTCGCGTTCGTGTTTTTGGTCAGGAGTGAGTATGCGCGACACCCAGCGGCAGGATAACTTTTTTCATATGCAAAATATTGCCAGGAATATGACTTGTGCACTCAGTACTAATCTTTGTGGTATCTGCTAGCTCGCGCACCTTCCCTTTCCAGTCAGCCAACACCATTTCATGTATTTTTTTGACATTGTTCTCTGTAATCGCATCGGAGGGCCTGCCGCTGCGGACTTGATCGGTAATGGAGTTGCGGACACCACGAAACTCTTGAAACCTAGAAAGAGGTTACTTTTCACTTCACCTAGTATTATTTTATCAGACATTTCACAGCTCAACAGATATTTATTATTAAGTTTTTGTATTTTGTTGGAAATAAAGTCATTATTGACCTTATTATGAAATTCACTAGTAGAGAAATGACAAAGAAGTTTGAGTTTAGGAATACTATAAGCTTCAGTAGCTGGTTGTGTACACTTAACAGCTTTGTTATGTGTGTCTTTGAATAATTATCCTAGACAGCGCTACCATTCCATTCACGATGGATGTGAGCGACGATAACTTCCTAAAATATTTGTAGAGATTGGGGACAATTTTCTGCGGGAAAACAGCTGGAAGCTTTGAACTTTCGATACATATGCCTATTTTGGTCTGTAAATACAAAACGTGCATTGTCACTCGATTTACGTTTACCCTTGCAGTTGGCACATAGATCAGAATCAGTTGTTAGACATTCAGCTATTTTATGATTTCCACCACAGTTTGAGCAAAAATTTTTAACACTACAATCCTTTTCCCTGTGCCCATACATTTGGTAATTTCTACACTGTGTTATTTGTTTTGGCCGCCGGCGTTTGACTAAAGTCTTAAACACAACTTTAATGTTCCTTCTGAAATCTTTCATGCGAATTGAGCCATTAGTCAAACAGACAATAAAAAACGTGTCCACGTAATGTTCATAACACTAAGTTATCATTTTAATTTTTTTGCTCTTAAGACCAAGGTTAATGAGTTCATTTTTCAAGGTTTCGAAAATATAAGGTTTCTTATCATAATCACCATCGTTGGTAACCTGTCAACTAGAAAGCCATGTAGTTTTTTTTTTGTGTATCATCGTATCGTATTAGTTAATATCACCAACAGTCGTCGTCAAATTTATTTTGGTAGAAGTGCAAATGGCACTTTTTGTAAACAATTTCTGAAAGACAATGTTAGCCTTGTCGTAAGCAGTTGATTGACAAAGTAATAAGATCATTTACTTTGCATTGTTCAGAATAGCAGGTTAGTTTTTATTAACAGTGTGATAGGCTCGTTGGTAAATATGTTTTGACAAAGTCCATATCGGCTTTCATATGTTAGTTTTTTTTTTTTTTTTTAGACTCCTTTCAATAGAAATATGGGTAAAAAGGCAGAATTAAACATTACGTATTTGCAAAATAAATTGTTGCGTGTCTGTCAAGAAAATATGCACAGAACTAAATTTATCAAGGCGAACAGTACACTACCGCAGAAGCAAATAAAAACAAACAAAATTAGTGTAAAATTTGCCACGTACAGGCAGAAAAAGAAAAAATACACCACAGTACATATATAGACAGCTTTCGCTGTAATTTGTAAATAATCCTGACTTAGCACCAAAAAATGTCTAATTGCAAACTCCAAAGAATATACTCAAAATTCGATTAGTGAATAAACAATTCGAAGGAAGCTTGCTGAATCTAATTTCGGGATACATTCTCTAAATTAGACACCATACATAAACCCCAAGAATAAAATCAAACGACTTAAATTTGTCAAAGAATTTTTAAGCGAACCTTTGAACGATGAACGTTCATTCGAACTCCATGGATCACTCAAAAAGAGGTTGATATGAATGCGGAAAGAAACCCGTTAAAAAATATTAACCAAACTTTAGGAGGAAGTTCCCAGTAATTGCATCATAAACTTGTAGAATCGTTGCTGAGACATACGCAAAAAGTTGTGAACGCTAAATATGTAAGAACAAATTTTATTTGTTTTTTTAATTATGTGCACAAATGAGTTGATCAAAATAATTATACCAAACACAAATAAAATATATTTTTTAAATGAATTAAAACACACTAATTAAATTAAAATACTTAAATGTAATTACTTATTGTTCTAATAAAAGAACTCCTCTTATCAGTCTCTCGAATTGTTTTTTTATAAACTCAAAATATATTGACTTATTTCTCATCAAAATAATTACGCCGATTACTATATAGTATAATTATTTCTACTTTTCAATACTCATATTGAGTATTGATCAACTTTTATAAGATATATCTTCATTATAAAGGGTTAATCAACTTTACCATTTTCTTGCTAATCAAAAGGTTTATATTCTCTTACTTGCACACATGTAATATTTCTTTGGCTACTGGAATTGCAAAACCATTACCATCGACTCAATCAAGCGAAAACTAAAGCTAACACTCGTCAAACTTTTTTAGCCAAATGCTCTCGCTATAAGGGAAGAAAATATTTATTTACGCTTTAGGAAGCTTTGTAAATTCTATAGCTTGGTTAACCTCCTACACTATAGACGCCTTAATCCAAAAAGACCGCACTTATCCCTCACCACTTTCACCACACAAAGCGCTGGACCAACAAACGACCTCAAACGCCGGACCCGACCAACCATGACCACTGGCCCGACCAAGAGTTTGCATTAAAGTACCAGTACCAGTGTAAATACCACTTCTCCGACAAGGAGGCGATTTGGTTTTCCTAGAATCGACTACAATGCTGGTACTTCACCACAACTTATCAATAAGTGGAAGCTTGCTTTTAATTGGATAAAATTGTTTTGTTGTTCTCAAATGCAGTCATTCGATAACCAGAAGTAAAAATTGAAAAATAAAACTTGCCCAACGAGTAGGAGATTATTTTTCAAACTTAATCACACGAACAAATTGTTGGCGAGTGTAGTTGTTGTTTCGTACTGAAAAGTCCTTTGACCAATGATTTAGATTTATTTATTTTTTTACTACCCAAAACTTTGAACTTACAGATAAAAGGGTGCCTTTTGCATTTGCTTTTATTTAGATGGAATAATCTGAGCAGCATAACACATTTGACTTGCTAATTGTTCAAATTAATTAGCAAGTAATTTGCAAGCCTAGGGGAATAAACAATTGAATAAAGTTTCACATACATACGAGTATACGAATATACAAGATTTGGATTGGAGGTTAAGAAAAAAAAGAAAAGAACCATACGAGAAGTGTTCAAAAAGTAAAGTGAATTTTAAAATTCGAAATTCGATTATCGATTTTTTTCCGGTATTGGTACACATATTCCAAATAATATATGTTCACAGTTTCAAGCTGGTAGCATACTTAGTTTATTTTAGACAGATAGAAAGGTAAGACGGGATTCCGTCGATTTTCAATTATTATTAATAATAATTTCGCATATTATTACGCAAAGAATTAATTATTATGCAAAGAATTTGCATCAAATTTTGTTCAAAAAATGGAATCAAGTGCTCTAGAATACTTGAAATATTGACAGCGGTATACCGTGAGTCTGCTCTAAGTAAAAAAATGTTCACAAATCGTACTAGCTCTTCCAATATGGCCGAGAAGATGCCAATGGCGGATATCGCTTTGGACGCCCCAGCACATTAACAAAAGAAAATTGGTTTTAAAAATCATAGAACTACCTAAAGAAATTAGAAAAGCGAAGGTTGCTCCGAAACTTCTTAATTTTGACCAGAAGAACCGCCGCAGGAGCATCGTTCAGGAGCTCTTATATTTTTTTTTTATAAAAATATTTACTTTTTGAACAGATGTAGTACACACAAGAAGAAAAAAATAAAAAATTACCAAAATTACCATCATACATAAATTAACGTAGATGAAAACTTTTCACTTGGCAAAACATTGACAACCACCTCTGGAAAAATATCGAAACCTAATACACCTGAGTTTCAAACTACATACTACACCACCCGCCCGCGCCCTGGAGAAAAGCTAGTAAAAGGGTATTCATATCCCCTTGGTGCTCGGGATTATAAAAAAAAAAGAAAACGTAGATGACAGCTTTCCAGATTTTGGTCGTTTTAAAAACTTTTAGGATTTGGCATACAACTTAAGTAACATTTTTTTATGGCCTTGATAGCGGAAATTTTAAATTTTCAATGAAATATCCCGACAACTTCTTCTACTGAGAGATAATAGGCTTTAGTAGCAGAAAATATTCTAGACGATCCAGTCAATCTCAATATAAAATTTTAAACTAAGTGTATTGACTTCTCCGGAGCATCCAGAACTGATATGCGTTATCATCATAAACTAAGGAACGAAGGATGCGTTGAAAGTAAATTACTTTAATACTCGCCTTCAAAGAAATCTTTATTTAGTTTTTCGTACTGTTTATTCAATCCTTCAATCGGTGCGATGTCATAAATTGTTGGAGCATGAGTAGGTGGGATCACTGGTACACCATAGTAGCTTTTCTTTCTCAAAGTAAATATCTTAATCTCAAGGAGAAATGTATTGCTACATATATTAAAACAACAAAGAGTTTTGTTCTTGTAATAGGTTTCGAATCGAGTTTCGAGAATCAGCAGCGGGCATTATTCAGAATGCATTGAGTTAATTAGTAAGCTTGATTCATATTTCGGAAACCACTTAAAAATGTATTTGAAATCCCGGGAAAAAACAGTACCTTACTTGGCTTGACAATTCATCACATATTTGAGAAAAGTATTCTGATTTGAAAATTTTCAACAAGAACCAAAAGGAAATTTGTTACATTTCTTCCATACTAAGGCCATTTCCTTATATTGGTGTATCTTCATGTTGCTTTATGTGTTCAGGTAGCAACAAACTCTTTTTTAAGCGTTACAAAATCTATGAATACAATTTTTTTTTGGTTTTATCCATCTTACTTACTTACTCAGCTTACATGCAGAGTACATCTTCAACTAGAGATGTCTTTTACCGGCTGCTTCCAGTTGCGCACACGAACTTAAGATGGGGTTGTCCTATACTACGTTGAACCTTCTGGGTTGGAGTCCAAAATATTTCGGGTTGCAGCACAGTTAACTGTCGAGACTGCTCCTCCATTTTCCATTAACTTGACTGACTTTTCTCGCCAACTTTCGTCAATGTCGGAAGTACTACATCAAGAGCAGGACTGGGATGATCAGTATCTGGTATATACTCTTCTTGGTATTTCGAAAAAGGTTTTTACTACTCAATTGCCGCCTAAACTCGTAGCAAGAGTGAGTCTTCGCATAATTTCATTATCGGAGTTGATAGCGGAACCAAAAAATATTAAGTCCTCACCTTGCGTGTTCCTTTTTGTTGACAGCGTTTTTTATTGACTTCCAAGGCAATAATTGCCCATTATGTTTTAATAGTCGCAAACGCTCCATTGACACCTGGATGTATTTTATGTCGATGTACGTATGAGATTAACTGAATAAACTTTTGAAAGATGATGCCTCTAGAATTGACTTGCGAGCTTCGCACATGAAAACGCATTGCTTTGTTTAAATTCGTTTCTAACACATAATGTCTCGGTTAAATTGTCATCGACTGTGGCAGAGCTGTATGCATTTTCAACTCTCATCCTGCAGAGTCAAATGAAGTGGAAGGGATACCAAACTTAGGCATGGTTCTATATAGTTCGACTTCAAAGATGCGGTCATATACGGCTTTGAAGTCAGTAAAGAAGTAGTGTCTATCAGCTTGGATATTCTGGGTTTTTTCAACATCTGCCTTAATATGAAAACGTTATCTACATATGATAGACATTCTTTACCTTAAATCACACTGAAAGGGGCCGGTGAGACTACTGACGAAGGATCAGAGGCATTCATATGTATAACAAGTCACACAGGTTCTTGTATGCTATTTAGAAGAGACTTATTCCCCTTTAGTTAATAAAGTTCAGGAGATCTTCTTTCTAAAAGATCGGATAAGCTTTGTTGAGGTTTCATTCGTCGGGTATACTTTCGTCGACCCAGATTTTAGAACTGAGTTTACGGCCATCGGGCTCAGCAGCTTTGTTATACTTCAGTTTAAAATACTTTATCTTCGTGGGGTGGATGAAAATGTTGTCAGTATTCGTTAAGGTTGAGTGACTCATTCCACCTGGTAGGATGCTGTTCGTCGTGACGATTTAATAGTCTACATATGGTTTCCTCATCCATCCTTGTGGGTGTCTGGATTTATTTTTCAGTAAAACTAAGTCCTCGATCACCGCGCTTCTCGTGCTCTTTCTTTTTTATTCTTTACACTTGGGCTGCATCCTTTCTTTTTCTAGATTTACCTGTCGTCATTGAATCAAGCATTTGGTCCACAGTTTGTTGATCAGGAGTCAACCAGGTTTCTTTATTATAATTGTAGAAACCATGCGCTGGATATATGTAGTTGCACTACGTTCCGACCTATAAATCATAAAATTGTGTCCGTTTTGGCAAGCATCCGACCAAAGATGTTCTGCTTGCCTAGATTGGCATGCAAATCGCAAAGGAGGTAATCCCTTCCCTCTTTCAGGGTGTGGGGCAATTATGGTGGTTATGTTCACGAATTTAACCTTAATACGAATCGTCGTCAGGCATTTGCTTAAATGCCTGGAGCTAAGGACTTATTCTCTAAGTCTTCATTTTACTGCGAATCCACATCCGAATAAGCTCTGCGACTACTGTTCTTGTCAGGTTGATTGCCTTTAATATTATCCATAGTAGATATAATTTGTATCCTGGTCCTTCCCATTGTACGTATGGATGTCCATAATATCTGCTTTGTAGGAATCGAAGATATCTGTTAGTTATTCGGGTACACAAGGTCTATTAAAAGAGGCAACATTCCACGGGTAGGCCAGAAGATTGTTAATTGGCTGATTCGTCACTCTCTCCGTATAGGGTTGTGAGGTCTACGTCGTGTTCAACCACCCTGATAATAGTCGAGCACGCACTTGTTATTTTAGCCTTTATGAGTAAAGATCTACTCATACTGTTACCGGGGATCTTTACTAAAATGTAGGACAAGCACTACGTTACGAACTTGATTGTAGCTCAGATTGTCCAATGAAAAGTTACAGGACAGTAAACAGTGGACAAATTTAATAATTTAACTAAATATGCTCCCTTATTTTTATGGGTGCCATCGGTAAAAAAGCGGTGGGCTCATCAAAATTTCCCAACCAAGCTCTGGCAACTTTTGACGGGTCATCAAAAAAGTATGTGGTCCTGACCTCGCAAATGCTTGTTGCGGATCACCATTCTTTGTTCATGACCTTCTACACTTTCGATTGTCGAATGTGATAAAGTTTTCATGACTGGTTACGTCTTGTTCAGAAATGGCTCAGGTTCAGTATGTTTCAATAACGTATCGTAGATATTAAATCCATCACGATTCATTCAAGACGAACCCATACATTAGCTTCTTTTTGTATTTAGCTTTCTGTAAATGGCAATTTTATAGTCAAAGCAAAGCCCTGTATTAATGTTAACAGTGCTAGTTTGCGTATCTTGGTTGACTTTTTAAAAATTTCATCAGGTTTCTGGGTGAGCATGGTTTATCTCTGACATCCAAATTACAAGAAGGAAATTTAGCAAACAATTTCCGCACTGCGGATTCGGATATATGGTAGTTCCTTTCCTGTAAACAGTACTTTTCTTTCTCTCGACGTAGTAGTATTACAAGTCGTATTTAAATTTCTCATTATTATCCTCCATTTTCAAATGCGAATAACAATAAAATCACTGCAGCTGGTTTACATTTCCTAGATCGAGTGCCCTTGATCCATTATAATTAAGAGGCACACGATCATCCGAGTTTTTTTAATTTAGTTTTTGGAGGGCCTGAAAGTACGAATATTAAGAGACACACGATCATCAGAGGCTACATGGGTGGCATCCAAAAAAGACAAAATTTCGAATGGGAGGGAGCTGTCAAAATAACATATAATTAAAAAAGAAACTTGTATTTGGATCACCCTATACATAACTGTCTACGAGTATCTAAATTCGCATTAAAAAACGAATTAAAGAAGGCACACAAAGTCTATTACCGAATTGTGCCTTGGATGAATGGATTCGAAATCTCTTTAACTGTTTGTAAAAATCAGTGAGAATCGTTCGTCTTTTAGTCTCGATTTTTGATTATCTTGAGATGTCAATTTTTATTTATGGTCACTGCGTTATACAAAATGGCTTTGTGATTGTTGTTTTTGTTTGATTTGTGTAGATGTTGTGTTGTGTCTAGACATTAAAAAGCCCACACGTCATTGAAATTACTTTAGGAGACGAAATCTTTTTATCACTGTGGGCTGAATTCAATCTGTTTAAATGGGGTTTCACTTTGTAGTATCGGTTTTTCTTACAACTTTGATCGATGATGATGGATTATATATGTATGAATTTGTGTGCCATCAAATAGGATATGTTTTGATTACTTCTTAGAACATTTTAAAATATGAGGACACAGGTGGCTATACTCGTATTGTACGCATAAAATCACACACTTTGTCAGTTTTGGCTAGGGGTTCCATTCATCAGACAACCTTTCCAACAACATTTTTGAGATGAATTTACACTTCCATCAAGTTATCTGCAGTTCGGGAAGCTTTGTTTTTGCTACATATTGGTTCTTTTTATTTGATTTTGATCGGGTTGGGGGAAAACTAAAGCCAATTGGCCATCGTGCACGTTAAACTTCTCCTGACGACTCTTCTGAAGAAAGTAAAAGATCCGGATTTTTTATCGAGAAATCATCTTCAGTCGCAAGGCACAATTTTGGTAAAGTGGACTTGTTAATAAAGAAAATTTGCACTTTTGGCCAACAGAATAGCTATATATGTCCCAGCAGAAGTCATGTATAATATACAAAGACTTGACTGTTTAGTGTGGTCTTCATGTCGGCTGTATTATTGGATTTCACTCAGGATTGCTCGGGAGTCAGATATAGACAATTAAAACCGTGATCTATGCCTATTAACTAAAATTTTGTTCTTGACATGTCACCCTCACAGTTAAATAAGGAGATAAAAGACAAAATATGTATTTTTACTTACAATGGTTAACACCCGATAGGTCTGCGAGAAGACCAGGAAGTATCAAAACCACGTACACTATCTCTTGATCTATCATATTTTAAGGTTATGAGAGCGACTATTGAGACGAGTGACACACTGTACAAAACTTAGTTTGGTTCCGACATCCTTGCAAAGCAGAAATCTGCTAACTCGAGGTTGCTAAAGTTTCTATCTATCTAGCCTCTAAAGTGAACTTCAGTACTTGAAATATCAACCGAAGAATAAATCTCTAAAATTGCTGGTGCCATTAACAAGAAAAGCTATAGTTCTATCCTCCGTGGTAATTAAAAAAGGCAATACACCAAACCCTTAATATCTCTTATTTCTCCTAATCTTCTATATATCGCTAATATGTGAACTAAGGCTCTTTTAGCTGCGTTAAGCCAGATATTGTTGCCTTTTTTGACGAAAAGTGAATGTATAACGCAGAGTTATGCCGAACGTTCAGCAACATGTATTTGCTCAAAAAGCTGACTCTACAGTGAATAATATATCTACAGTTGTCCAGCTGGAAGAATCTTCCAATCCATTATGGTTGTTCAGAGCAGCAAAAAAAAGAATTTAGCTAAGGTAAAAAACATTGTTTGGAGGGGACCTAGATTAATTTGTTGTACACGCCCGGAGGCAGCTAGATAGTGATCAAACTGACTGAAGGGTCTCAGTGGTGCCATTATTATAGTCTTTCGAATGGACCAGTCATTTTGTTTAGGCAGATGTGATTAACACGTATACCGAAACTTGACATAGCTCAGCAAGCGACTGCTTATCAATTTGTTCCTTTTTTTCTTAAAACAAAAATGCCTCTATAGTTGACAACATATCAAAAATCTTTTTACAATATTTTGTTGAACTTCTTTTCTATCAAATCCTGCTACCTTGAATAAATTAACAGGTTTATCCCTACATAGTTACTTCCGATTTTGGACCCTGGCATTTTGTTTTCATTTGCTGTTAAATATAGTATACTTGTTGTGTGACATTTTACAAACTATACGTGGTGTTTTCAAAAAGTTAGTTGACTTTATATTTTTATAAAAAAAATATTTACTATATTTATTCATCATATTAATGTTGTTCCCTCAAACTTTGAATTACTTCTTACAAGTACTTTTTGGTATAGCCTTGGCCGCTCTAGCAATGCCGTTTTTATTTCCTCAATCGTTGCAAGTCTCTGTCCTTTCATAGGTCTCTTCAGTTTTGGGAACAGAAAAACTTTGCAATGGGACAAATCCGGTAAACATGGTGGCTAAGGCATGGTTGTTGTATTGTTTTTGGCCTAAAAATCTCTCACAAGCAATGATAAATGAGCAGGTGCCATGAATTGTTTTTCCACCTTTCCGGACGTTTTTTTTTTTCGTCATTGGCATCTTCTCGGCCATCTTGGAAGAGACTCACCGTATACCACTGTCAACATTTGAAGTATTTGAGAGCACTTGATTCCATTTTTTACGGAAAATTTGATGCGAATTCTTTGCTCTTCTTCTTTGTACGTTTCCTGCGAAATATCAAAAGTCACCATGCTTTTTGAACACACTTCGTATGTAAACGAAGTTTTATTAGTAGCTGATAGCGTTATAATAGGGTCTAAATCATTTATTATCCCTTATTTTATGTCTCATCTCCTATATATCTTATCTTATCGAAACGTCAATCCAATAGAAGAAGACTTTTACCAAATAAATTGTTGGATACATCCTGCCAGAAATTGTATCACAATATGAGTGCTGCAAAAGTATCTACTCTACTGTTTATGTTTGTTTACTGCTTTTTTTTATCCAAATCAAGGCAAATTTTTTTCATAACAAAAGTTTGAGAGTTCGGCCCATAGCAGCATCGGTTTGTTTACTGCAAAGGTATGTTGGGCAATCAATAAGCCTTTCCAAAACCACTGTTGGCTTTTGACAATTCGCATACAGGTCTATATTCATCCTTGGGTAGACTTGCTTTAGATGTCTTTCTTGGTCTACTTAACATACACATATGTCCATTTTGAAGTTGATTCATATTAACTCGTAAATCTTTCTGTCAAGCGCCCACATATAATAAATTTCCTTTGCTGTCACTTGTAGATATTGTTAGACCACTGTTCACTTTGCCATGACACCTTCTCAAATAAGTGTCAGCACATTAATTGTCCGCAAATATCCAACATATTAATACCTCTTCACAAACAGTGTCACTCCATCTGTCACACATCATTCACATTCAATGCAAGATATGTCTATACTTGTAGGTACGAATATGACCGCGAATACTCGTATGCTTTCTGGCTTTTCTATCAAAAGCTCGCTTTCTGCATATCAGAATGGTCATGTGCCAAAGTGCTCATTTATCCTGATTAAGAGATCATTGTGCAGGTAAACCATCAAAGGATATTATCATTGTCCATTGTACATTGCATATGCGGGTGATGGGTAAATACTCAATTGAGTCATCTACATTATTTAAACAATCAGCCAGAAAGGACGAGCAACACTAGGTAAATTGTGTTACTAATATTCGTCACTATAGTTACGTAGTTGATGAGGTTGATGATGATGAAACTCAGTATTCTTCAAGGATACAAGCACGGATAGATGTTACACTATTTGTGTCGGAGTGATGTTGAGTATGGTTGAGTTATGCGCCTATCTCATGGGGTTAAGTAAACGGACATATTTATTTATTAAACTAATGCGGACATTAATAGCAGTAAGTGTCATTTGAACTCAAGTCATTTGGAATAATTGGAAGGTGCAGCTGTGTGTCATTGTTAAGATAGATTTCATGATACCGAGTGCAATAAAGCGTAAGTGTGAAATTTCCCAAAGAACAAAGAAACAATTTCCCCAGGGATGTGTGATATTTGAGTTCACACGAATATGGTGAGTAACTCTTCATAAGATATATGGTATACAATATAAATATGGAAATATTAAAGTTTGATAAACAGTGCGTTATTGATAGTATTCGTTATTGTTTTTAAATGTTTGTATGGCAAAAGAGGTTCAGATTCTTTAGGCTTTCATTTTCAAAAATTAAATTAAATTTAGAATAAAAAATGTAATGTAACTTGATCTTTTCACAAGTCATTTAACTTGTGCATTGCCATAGCATATATTTCCTTGCGGGCACAATTTTAATTTCATTTAACTTGAAATTTATTGGATATCTCATAAGTATGAAAGTTGTAAAAAGAAAAGCGTGTGACTGCTAACTCAAGGCCATATAGTTAAATAGCTTAACTGGTTAAGTACCGAAAAGTCTTGCGTTCGTTTTAAAGGGCACCACTAACGTTATATTGAAGTGCGGTCAAATCAAGAATCCCTACATCCAAACTACAATACTTACTACTAAAAACTCCTCGCCCTTTTATATATCTTCACAGGAAATTGTTTGAATATTTGACTTCAATGATTTTGGTGGTTTCTGCTTGCATAAATTTATCGGATCGGGCTTGTAATTTTGAAAAAATGTTGGAAAAACTAGTCTGGATAAAGCTCTTAAAAATGTAAACCAGATTCACTATTAGCCCAGCTCAGGACTATGTACGGACGTTGAGAACACATCAGCATATTAAGTTTCTTTGAAAAGAAAAACCGGATAGTGCCTGATCGAGGCATCGTAGTAGTTCTAAAGAAATTATGTTCAGAAATCTACCAAAATTTGAAAATAACTTACCAAGGCACAAATGCCGAACAGAAGCATGCAGAGATAAAGATGAAAACATAAAAGGATTACCTCTCAGTCAGGAAAAATAAACCATTCAAAGTAGCTGATGACGACAACTACATTCATCGGACCAACATGAGGTCTGGAAAATGCTTTAAAAACTGAAGACTATTAAGGCTGCGGGAGCAAACGGACTCGAGAGTTGATTCTGTAAGTAGTATACACCAACTCATTTCTGAAATAAGGTCAGATAAATAAATGCATCTTAACGTTGTGTCCGATTCTTAGGAAGACTCTGTAAACTACACCAATTATAGAGGAATCAATCTGCTTAACATTGTGTACAATATTATCTACTGTAATATGTGGACCTTCTAAACAAAGAGGTTCTAGTACTAGTAAGTCCATTATTGACCAGATATTAACTTTACGCCAGTTCTTGAAGAAATAACACAAGCTTCAATTCAATACTGGCTGGTAATTGTGCATGGAAGCAAAAAAGAAAATTTATTGAGACGATATTTTATATGGCAATGTCTAGCATCCCATTCAAACTCGCTCGTATAGGATGGTAATGGAATACGTTGGCTGCTTTATAAATGTCCTACTGTATGGGAATGAAACACTGATTGTATCTTATTCAGATATTTTCGAGAGAAAACTTCTTCGAGTGATTCTTGCTCCCAAGTAGGAATTGAATAGAATTGAATAGAAATTGACATTGCTCGATGAGGATCCATGCCAAACGTAAGCTAAGGGAGTTTAAACGGCTTTGACTTTGCTCCAGTGGCAAAAAAGGAAGGTTTTTTTTCATCGCATCGTGACAGGTGATGAAAAGTAGATTCATTACAGCAACTCAAACAGAAGATAGTCATGGGGACTGCTTTTACGTCGGCGCGGCTGAATATTCACTTTGCGAAGGTTATGCTGTGTATTTGATGGGAGCAGGTCGGTGTCGATTATTATGAACTATAAAAGCCCAACGACACCATCACTAAGGAACGGTATCGACTTCAGTCGATGCGATTAAGCCGAGCACTACGCGAAACGGACCACAATACGAGCAGAGGCACGAAAAAGTGATTTTACAGCACGACAACGCTTGGCCTCACGTTGCTAAACCCGTTTAAGTTTACCTGGAAACGCTCAAATGTAAAGTTCTACCTCACCCGTCAGATATTGCGCCATCCGATTATTACTTATTCTGTTGGATGGCACATGGTCTGGCATGAAGACTTAAAAAAATGGCTTGATTCGTAGATAGCCACAAAAGATAAACACTTTTACAGCAACGGTATTCGAGCTCTGCCAGAAAGATGGGGAAAAGTTGTAGCTAGCGATGTGCAATACTTCATGATTCATTTTTGTAACCATTTTTTTAAAAATATAGTTGCATTTTCATCAAAAAACAACAATAACTTAGTTACGCAACTAACATGATACTGCAAACAAATTGTGTTGTAAAAGCCACAGGCTTTTTCAAGAACTCATTATCGTTATAAGATTTGCAACCACAAGACCAACTTTCAGCCACATATCTTCTTTTATACAGTTCATTAATACCCAATATACATTATATAAAATTGAAATATCGAAATTTCCCAGAAAACATAATTTTCCACGAGTTCATCACATTTGAAAACTACTTACAAAACAGCACTGCACAAAATGTAACAACCAATTCAACAAGGATACCGAATTTTCTTTTACAAAAGTCTGTAAACAAAACATATGTTTATATGGATGTGTATCTTCTTTCACAAGTACAATATCACCGCTGTCATACGCTAAAGCTTTTCACTCCTTGAAGCACTTCATGAAGACAGTTGTTTGTTTGAAATACATGCGATGTGTACATTCTGTGTCAACCCCCAAATCCCTATGGATTGTTGGATTGCTATGCCAAATATCCATAAAACGTATGTCAACATCTCACATTACACAATCGCACAACATGTGTCCATCATTTCATTTGGATCATTTTGGTCTTGCATCAGACTGTGTCAGCCACCACCCACAGCGAGCTAAAGCAGCAACCCACCGTCATCAGCACACCATCAGACCGCCATCAACAATTCATTCAACTGAAGCTCTTCCTGCTGTTGGACTTTAGTGATGGGGATGCATTGTATTTATCTTATACACACAACAGCTATCAACAATGCAACGACAAACAAAGACACAACCCTAAAAGGATACTTCACAGTAGTAGGATGCTCGCATGTACGAGTAGCTGTGAAATTCGCTAAATATATGTACAACGAGGTCTTATAACTGCCACCACGCATAGTCCGAGTATTCACTCGTACAAGCGAATCAATTCTGCCAAATGACTCCATGTAAACCATTGGGAATTTCAACATCACGGATTTGACGGCTGACAGAGGCTGTTTATATTTACTCATCCTGCTCTTGTTTCCGTTCACACCCTTAACCCTGCACCACTCCTGGACGGTCTTTTATTTCGATAGTACATATATCCGAGTAGGTGTCTCATTTTTTGGATATTCGCAACGCAAGCTAATTCCCCCAGGTGAAAATTTGTACTCCGGAGAATTTGATGCTGATTTAGTTTGTTTGTTCGTTTTCCATCAAATGACAGATAGTACATGGCAAAGTGGAGAATATAATTAAAATGTCCTGTTTCTATCAGAAGTAACGTAGGGTTTGTTATTTTCTATAGGACCTCCATCAACTACCAAATCATGTGGGGGCTGTTTCTAATTCACTGGATTGGAAATTTTGATAGAAGGATATTGGAGTTTCTTTGAAATAATTTACCCAAACTGTTCCACTTGTAGAATTAACAAATAACACCTAATTTGAACGGGTACGAAAACTGACCACGACAAAACACATCTTTGATTCCATAAGATGTGTACATTTTAAACTAAAATAAGGATCACACTAGAATTGAAAAAAGAGCATCTCGTGATTTCCGAAAGAACATATGTTAATTAACACAAAAGATGTGGAAAGATACGTCCAATACGCCCGCTCATTCAACTTCATGTTTATAAACAGTTCACAACTGTTTTCAGTTTAACTTTTCCATTAATTTGCATCTTTCCAATTAATGTTTGCTCTTTTTAATTCTGACAATTTCTACAGATGTTTATAGATACTTGTATCTACGAGTATGCATATACGATACATTGCATCGTACATTGCACGAATTTGACTGCAACTTTCAATGAACTGTGGTGACTCTTTCATTCATTAAGATCGACTTGAATTCATTTTTAATTTTTTTCTAAGCGTGCGTTCAAGTGGTTAAGGTACCCTTAAAATGTTTACACACAGCGCGAACGAAAGGAAGGAAAGATAGACCGATGAACGTTGGTTCTAAATATCTAAATGTTACAATGACAAGGAAATAGAAGAGAAAATAGTACAAAAGTGTGATATCGCACGATCTAGGCGGCCAATTTACCGTAGCAAAACGTGAAATTAAGTGCTCAACAAAATGATTTCTCAACAAGTCCATTGTTTCACGCGCTGTATGGCTCGTAGCACCGTCTTGTTGAAACCAGAGCTCACGAAGACCATGTGCTTGAATTTCAGGAAGCACATAGTCCATTAATAACATAGTCCGCGATAACAATTACCATTGACGGTAACATTCTGATTTGCCTCATTTTTGAAGAAATATGGACTATAAACCACACCATACCATTGTTTTTAATGGATGTAATGGTAGCTCTTGGTACTCTTCGGGTTACTCATCAGCCCAAATATGGCAATTTTGTTTATTAGCGTATCCATTGAGCTAGACATGGGCTTCATCACTGAACAATATTTCACGATAAAACACCAGATTTTCATTGGGTTCTTCCAGAGCCCATTCACTGAAAATATGACACAAATTCAAGTCGCCTGGCTTCAATTCTTGCACAAGTTGAATTTTGTACGCTTTAAGGAAGAGATCCTCACGTAAAATACGCCAAGTTGTCGAATACGCCAAGCAAAGCTGCTAAGAACGACGACGAATCGATTCGTCACGGTCTTCGCGTACACTCTTAGCTGCAGCTGGTATAGTCTCTTCACTATGTGGTGGATGTGGTCTAACTGGTTAAGTATTATCCACCAATGTAAACTGGGACTCAAATTTGCGAATGGTATTGGCAATAGTGGTTTCAGTAGGTCGATTATGCGCACCGTAAATTCCTCGAATCGCACAAAAGACATTTCTCCCAGAACGCTTATTTTCGTAATACAGCTGAACAATTTGGAGACGCTGTTGTGGTGTGAGTCTTTCGTGATCTGTCACGTGAACAGTCACGCGTGATCTGTTAAAAAAAGCCAATTAAACTATTTCCGAAAGTGGGCTTGAGCGTATACTGATAAGCAGTGTCACGGTTGAAGTTTTGAAGGGGTGGGACGCTACTGGAGCTTTGGTAGTGGAAACAGCGATAGAACAAAGTGACACACAAAACATTTTATCGGTATTCGAGGTTGATATTAGTATCACCTATGATTTTTATCGTGTGGTTTTTAATCCGTAGGTGCAGAAATGTTTTAAGCGCGTTAGCTCAAATACGTGCATTGTACTCCAATAATTCTGAGCAAATAATTGCCTTAAATATCGAAGCCAGATCAGAAGGGGAAAAAAATTTCTTACATCGTTTGATTAAATCTGGACATTTTACAGCATTTTTGACGAAATCGAATATGTGGTCATTCCAACGTTGTTTGCCATTGGCACACATACCGAGAATTGAAGTGCCATTCATAGATAATGGCCGTCTGTTTAAGTTTCTCTTTATCGAAAACAGCATTATGTTTTGTAAGCACTAAGCTTCCTTTTGTTTATTGCTCCCCAATTGGTGATGCGGTTAATATCGGAATTTAATGAGCCTAACACATGCTGCCGAACGAATATGTAAATCAGAGAGTACTGTCGTCATCAAAGGAATATATTGGATAGGAGTGTCGAAGATGGAACGGAGCCCTGTAGCACGCCAGCATTTATTTTGTGAATATCAGACTTAAAATCATCCCAGATAATTTGATTTGATGCCAAACTCTGTCGAAGATCTTAGTAATACCGAGTATAAATATATTGCTTTCGCCAGATTGATGTAAGCTTAGTTCCACTTGTCAGTGAGACATGCCATCAAATCACTAATGGACCTCTTGCTACGAAAACTATACTGTCGGTCATTGAGCAGTTATCGTGTTCCGAGATATTTCATGAACTGACGTTTTATCAGCGTTTAGAGAGAAGGGATATAAGTGCAATGGTTCTTAGGAATCCAAATTTTACACTACCCTGGGACGTTCAAATGTCGAGGAACCCAACATAATGTGATCTTGTGCTTCACAATTATCTAATTGACAAATGTGTGGATTGAATGGGATTTAGTTTGAGCCAAGATCTGGTTTGATGAATAGCTGGGACTTCGGCTGGGTAGACTAAAGAATTTATGTATGCGAAATTATCAGAGAAGACCTCTGTGGCAAGGTCTTCGCTTGCCTTAGGGTCTTGCCGTCAAGTTAAAAATTGACTTACTGGGGAAGACTTTGCGTTGCCTTACTAGATCAGGTAATTTGCATTCTAGAGATTGTCTCTTAACTTGAGCAGATTCAATTGCAATGTGCATGGCGAACTAGTCTATTTGCGCCACATTGAGTAAGCGCAATAGTTATGTTTATATAGATAGCATTTTTTTAATACCAATAGGCAGTCAATTATAAATTCGAAAGCAGAAGAGTCTTACCGTAAACTCAAAATGAAGGCACCAAAAGTTTCATACTGCTCCCCCATTTCAGTGAAAATAAGTAAGATTTATTTTGGTCTAGTTTTGATAAGGAATATTGACAGTGACATTCTAGAGCAGCAGAAGCAATTCATTACCATTCGAATAAATGCAAAATAACTTAAACAAGGAATAAAACCGAAAGAGAAAACAAGTCGAGTGATTTTAGTTTCGGTAGTGAAATACTTTGCCATAATCTACATAAAAAGTATGTTATTCTTTTTTTAAATAGATAAACTGACAAACATACGCTTCTTCATGGCAAATATCGACTCTGATAGTATCCTTATTTTCTATAGTCTATCCAATGAAAAATAAAAAATTCGGGACAAAGACTTGGTACATACGATACATACGATAGCTTCACAACAAAGCTTTTCTTTGATTGAAAATCATCTTAAATGGCTATTTAAACTTATTTCTGGATATAGTTTTCAAGTCTAAAGCATTATAGACGCTGTTCAAAAAATGTGGAGTGAAATAAAGAAAATTATAAACACGTAATAATTAAACAAGCAATAAGCCGATTATCATTCTTTCTGAAAATTTTGGAATGAACTAATTGCCACACATTTTCATCAGAGCATGACTCCAATCTTACTTTAAAATTCAGTACGCCCAATTGTTCAAAAGCTTACTACATAGAGGCCTAGTCCTCTGCATTGAATTCGTCCATTCTCAAAACAACCAAAAAATAAAATAACACATGGGATTAAAAGTCTGCGCCGTTTTATAGTAAAACACAAAATTTTTGCAAAATTTAACTTTATTTATCAATATATTATAGTTGCCTTCAAGGGCGATACACTGATTGAAACGATTTTTTCAATTTCGGTTTTTCAAAATAAGCCTCTGTTTCGGCGATTACTTCTTCATCGGTCTTAAATCTCTTTCCGGCGATCATTCTTTTGAGGTCTGCGAACAGAATAAAGTCGCTGGGGGCCAAATCTGGAGAATACGGTGGGTGTGGAAGCAATTCGTAGCCGAATTCATTCAATTTTGCCATCGTTTTCATCGACTTGTGACACGGTGCATTGTCTTGATGAAACAGTAATTTTCTTTTTTTCAAATGCGGCCGTTTTTCTGCGATTTCGTCCTTCTGCCCCTTTTGGAGATAATCGATGAAAATTATTCCATGTGAATCCCAAAATACGGATGCCATAACCTTGCCAATCGACTGTTGAGTTTGGACGAGGTTCGTCGCCTGCTCGCCACTCAGCTGACTGCCGACATGACTCTGGTGTGAAGTGATGGAGCCAAGTTTCATCCATTGTCATATACCGATGCAAAAATTCGGTTTTATTGCGGTTGAACAGCTTGAAACACTCCTCTGAATCATCAACACGTTGTTGTTTTTGGTCGACTCAGCCTCAGCTATCACGATCAACTTCACTTTATGGTCATTCGTAATCATTTCGTGGACTTTTTTGATGTTTTCATCTGAAACAGCCTCTTTTGGACGTCCACTGCGTGCATCATCTTCGGTGCTTGTATGACCACTTTTAAATTTTTCAATCCACTTGCGAATGGTTCATTCGGCTGGTGCAGAGTCCGGATAACACTTATCAAGCCATTTCTTTGCATCGGCTGCATTTTTTCCGATCAAAAAGCAATGATAAATCAACACACGAAATTGCTTTGAATCCATTTTTTTTCACAATAACAAAAGTTGTTTCACTCACAACGCTATATCTCGAGAACTTATAGTCCGACATCTGTCAAATTTAACATATACACGTATCTTTTGAAGGTTGGTACTAACTGAAAATGGTATGGATTTAATTCAAATGGTGCCCTCTCTTAGAAACGGCACGGCCCATGTATTATTGTACCCTCTCCATTTTACTGTTACTGCTTAGGTGAAAAAACCCAACCATATTTTCAAAATTCCTCAAAAACGAATCAAGGGTTTAAGGGAGGCTTACGAGAATAATAAGGTACAGAGTATCTTTGTTCGCCTTCCAAACCATAAACACATATTTCGGATTGAAAGATATTACAGTTGAAGAGGTTTCCTCTTAGCTTAAGTGGAATGTGATATCTGCATTTAAACTGATAAAATTCCTTAACATTTCTAAATCCAATCTTGACGACAAAGTTTGTTAGAAACTGTTTGTTTTCTCTTTGCGATATGACGAAAGATTTCAAAAAACACATTCGTAGTTTTTCAGCTTTTTAATGGCTAGGAGGGCATGACTTCTTTATTGACTGGAAGCGGGTTCTTTTCTTGTCTTACCTACATGATGGGCATCAAGTAGTTGCTGAAAGTGCTATCATCTACTATTCCCTGCGTTACTGTAAATATAATTCCTTCATCGTTGATCCGAGTTTGACGTCAGCTGGGAGTTGTTAAGGTGTTCCTATTACAGGGCTTCGATATCCTTGAGTAGGAAGGTTCCATAGACCCCTTTCTTTGTCTCGATACTCTTTTCTCGCTGCTCATATTTTATGCTGCAGTCGCTGTAGGTGTGCATTTTTTGTCACATTTTGTTGTCATACTTCGTCACTATTGTATCAAGGGCGCTTTTTCGGATCAACCTACGGTGGTTGATAATGTTCTCTGCCTATTTCCACAGATTATTTGCTTTTGGTAAATTCATAACGGGGAATCTTTTGCTCACGTGTTCTCTGCAGATTCTTTAGCACTAAAGCTTCCAATTTAAAAAAATTTTTTTTTTTTTTGAATTCTTACTACGAAGTGATTTGACCCTGTTTGTACATTTAGTATGTTGCATGCGTGTCTCGAATTTTTTAGTACGCGTTCGATCTGGGGAGTGTCGAGTTGCTTTCTGGATAAGTGGTCTTGGAATTCAAATGCTACTTATCACTATGTTACAAGCTGCTACGCAATCGATTATTCGAATTATTGGTTCTCATGTGGCGGAGGTTGTCCTTTCCGTATAATTCGCCGAAAAAGTTTCCCTTACGGATCGAAATCTCAAAGCAGGTACCGTCCATGATGTTATCGGAATCCTTCATCATAGAGTCCTCTTCTTCATTGGTAGGGGTATACGAATATCATTCACACATTATTGGTCTGCTGATATTTTGGAACGCCAATATGCTATTTCCACATCCGAACATGGACAGTCTTTCGAAAAAGCTGTAATAAATGTCGCAATTTTTTCCTCATTCCAGGTTTTATCTTATCAATCGTATCTCCTGGATCACAATAATATCTGCCTTATATATACAAGAGCTGTTTGATGAGTACCCGGACTGCAAGGTCGCTTAGCCAAAATTAGTATACCATCACTTAATATAACCAAGTTAAGTCTGCCTGCCAATTCAATTAAGTGAAAATCCCACGCTTAGTTTTGTTTTGACACCCACTTCAAAACATTGTATAAGTGATGAAATGAAATAAAATCAAGCCCATACTCGATGGCGTGTATGGGACCCATTCACCTTCTCATAGAACCGTTTACTGCAGAGTTTACCGCAGAGTTTCGCTATGGCCGCACTTCGGTTTTTGATGAACCGCTCCCACTTGGCCCAAGAACGGTTACCACAGAGAAAACTGTGGACGAAATCCATGATCTCGTATTAGCGGACCACCGAGTGATAGTAGGCATCACTACTGAATTCGGAAGCCATTTCCTGCACAAGATTTTGATCATGAGAAAGCTGTCTGCGCGATTGGTGCCTCGTTTGCTCACACCGGAGAACAAGCGCAATCGTGAGACTACTTCATAGACGTGCTTGGCCCTGTTTAATCGAAATCCGTAGGAGTTTGTCCATCGTTTTGTGACTGTCGATGAGACATAGATTCATCGGTACACACCAAACAATTGAAACAATGGGTTTTACCCGGTGAACGTGATTCAAATCTTCTTGAAGACCGTGACACACAATACAGGAGCATTCTAAGTCGATTATTTTGGTCGATTCAACGCCGATTTAAAGTAGAAACTACCACATTTGGTAAAAAAAAAGTGCTCTTCCACCACGATAACGCTAGGGCTCACACCTCTGCAGTCAATACAGCCCAATTGGTCGAATCGCACTACGAATTGCTCTCCTATCCTATCCAGCACTTGATCCAATCTTCGAAACATTTTTTATAATCGGTTTTCGGTATGTCCTTAAGTGCTTCTTGCGATTTTTCCATTACTTCCTCTCGGCTGTTGAAACGCGTTCCCCGTAGTGGTTTTTTAACTTCATTGAACAGAAAGAAGTCAGGAGCCAAATCAGGTGAATTCGGTGGCTATTGTTTGGTATTTGTTGGATTTTTCGTCAAAAAAATTACGAATAATGATGTCACTGTGCGACGGTTATCATGGTGCAAAATTCACGAGTTTTCTGCCCACAATTCTTGACTCTTTAGGCGAATAGCTTCACGCAAACGTCAGATAACGCCTAAATAATACTCTTTGTTTACTGTCTGGCCTTCTGGCAAAAGTTCATGATGCAGTACACCGTTTTAATCCACGACAACCGTGAGCATTGCCTTCTTTTTTGACTGAAAACGACGTAGTTTTTTTTTTTGGTCTCGGCTCATTTGGTGAACGTCATTCACTTTAATGATATCTGGATTCCGTGTCGTACTCATAAACTCACGTCTCGACTCCAGTAATGATCCTTTTGATGAATGTGGGATCGGATTCAGCCTCGCAAATCATTTCTTTTGCGACGTCAACACGGCCTCTTTTTTGCATGAAATTGAGGTATTTTGGCACCAACTTTGCTGCTATACGACGGAAACCCAAATCATTAACTAAAATGTCTTGGACGGATCCATAGGCAATGTTCAAGTCAGCCGCTATCTCTCTAATGCTTAATTTGCGGTTATTGACCAACATTTCTTTTACTTCTTCAATGTTTTTGTCGGTTTTCGATGTCGTCGGTCTGCCACTGCGTTCATCAGCTTCGATTGACTCCCGACCACTTTTGAACCTGGTAAACGACCGTTTTCTCTTTTTCAACATTTCCAACTTTCGCGCACCATTAAATCCTAAAATTTAATACAAGTTCGTTGTTGCAAATTTAAATCCATTTCTAAAATTGTAAAAAATCGCCAACACAAATACTTGAAAATGTCAAGCTATGACGCTAAGATTTAGAGGGAATGTCAACAACAGATATACGAACCTAACAAAGGAAAGAGAACTCAAATCGGAACAATGGAAGCGTCACATGGTGGTTATATATATATATATTGATCAAGAAGGTATTAAAAAATAAATTGTCAAAACCTACAAAAGTTGCATTTTCATTTCTAATTCGGGTATTCATCAAAGAGCTCTCGTATGACGTGAGAACACATTAAAGTTTTTGAGCAGCAAAAGGTACGTACAGGTGCATACTCACAATATATAGCCCGCGGACGTTCAGAGATCTAAATCCGCTCATGTTTCAAGCTTGCTTCTTGTTTAACACAAGTGCTTATATTTAAATAAAGTAGAATGGGAACTAAATAGTACCCGACTACTTAGAGGTTAGATAAACACAGTAACAGTTACTACACTTGCTCTCGTCGGGTTGATGTCAGTCATTTCCTACCCTATGCTTACATCATATTTCCATTCAGGCTTTCTGAAACGTGAACAACTCTTTTAGATGTCAAAAAATTTCAAAATTTAGATATGTGCAGCTATGTTGTTTTGTCTTTTCTAGTTAAAAGTCAAGAAGTCATGGTTTCTAGATCAAATTATATTTTCAGTCGATTTAGTTAAAAAAAAAATAGGTGTCGAACATATCATTAGTTTGCAAATAAATCTTCACTTGAAAAAAAAAAAAAAAAAACTATAGCTAATGCTGCAAATTTATGTATATTGGCATGTTTTATGCTTGGCTTTGTGCATAGATTTCTACTATGAATTCTCGTTTTTGGAGACTGAATTCAAAACCTCACAAATATCCCACTTCTTATATCAAGTTCCAAGAAAAATAATTTCTTTCAGAATATTCAATTAGCATTCTATTGTTCATAGCAATATTGAATTCATTGTTCTTATTGATTTGTTATGTTCAATAGAAAAAATATTCAAATTGTCACAAGCAGTTTAAATTGGAATAAGCAAATGCATCTGAAATGAAATTCTCGTTATTCGTAGACTCGAATAAACCTGAAAATTGATTTTATATAGGTAAAAGCAACAATAATTCTTGGAATGTAGAGTCCAAATCTATATGATTATGGTGCACTTGTTTTTTTTTCTCAAGTAATTTCAAAACAGATTCCAATCAAAATCCAATTCCAACAGCAACTTCACAGAGTTCTAACCAAATCAAATTTATATATGGTATACCTTCAAACTTACTCTTAGCTTTTCAATTTTCTCGAAAATGTGTTTCTGAATAGATTTCTACATATCAATCTTCAAGCAGAAGTCTTCTTCTATAACTTTCATTTTCTTTACTTTTCCGAGAAATTTCGTACAGATGGATACTAAAAATATTTTATATTTTAATTCCTATTCCATGTAGAAGCCCATTTCCTATTTCATTCTCTGTACTATTACATTTTCAAATTCATAAAATTTTAGCATGCCATCTGGTATGATCTACATTCCCTGCATTGAATATATGTACCTACCTTTTGCGTACAAATCTATATGCTCGTACATATCTGTCACTCCTGCTCAACTGCAGATGTACTGAATTTATGGTTTTCCACAACAAGTGCTACGGACTCAATCCAATTATAGATTGTTATTTTTATTTATTACCACCATACTGACCCAAAAAACAAACAACATTAAGCTAATCACCACAACAAAGAACAATCGACTTGTCAGTTAGAAGTATAGGCCAACATCGTCTACAAATTTCGTTTCATTGCCCAGGATAACAAATATAAAACTGTCAACCCTCCGCAAAGTTACGAGTGCTACGAAAAAGTTATTCAATCTATGCCAGAACAGCAACAACTAAAATAACAACAATCAATTCGTTTTCCAATTTTATTATCTACTCTCGTAGATTTTTGGGCCAAAATAAAATATTTTCCTTTTCTCACCCTTGGCAACATGGCAACATGGCAACAAAAATCATCAATAAATGGTGTCTATACAAAATGAGCTACAAAGGCTAACACATACTCTTACACATAGGAAGACACAGTTCAAAGGATACTTTAAAAAGGAAGACACAGAAGTATCTGCTATACGAAGGCAATAAAAATCGACACCTTTAGCTTGCTTGCCTGGCGTTAGATGCCTGCCGGGCTGACTGATTTATTGGCGACAATTTCCATGGAAGTGGTAGTAGTCGAAGTTTCTGGTCAAATGGCAATTTCCAAAGTTGTTGACACATAGATGGTACCAAAGAAGAGTGGCTGAATGCCAAGGATGGGCTAAGAAAAGCAACCTCTAAGCATACTCGTACATACTATATATCATGAATGGTAAGAAGCCCATCCACAGGTGCAACAAAATAAATTTCCGTTTCCTCCCTGACGAGGAAAGTTGTAATCGTAAGTGCTTTGGATATTCTTTTGTTTTTTTACTCTTCCTTTTCATTCTCGGTTGGGGGTGTGAAATTACATGCTTTTTATTTAATAATTTTTTATGTGACGTCAGGTGATGGTGATATCGGTGTGACAAAATGGAGTGACGTTTTATGGATAGAGAATCATACCTACCTACGCTGGAGAGATCACGATAAATGTCATAAATTTAATAGCATACTGCAGGGGTACAATTTAAGGCCAATGTGATTTGCACATGTATCGCTGACATATGTATTTTGCAGGAAAAGTGTTAAAATGAAATATTTTGGGAAATTTGACAATTCAATGAATGTTACAATTATTGCTTAATTTTTGGGATTAATAATTATGTAATAACTTACCAACATTACAATATAAGATACATATACATTTTGACACCTTTGGTTGTTACAAAAGATGTTGCATGCCTTTTTGAAAAGGACTGGTTTTACGTTAGTAAATTAATCAGAGCAAAGTCCGAATCTATTTTGTATCTATCCAATATTTGAAATAAGTGCTACATACATGTTCCTTTATACTTCTCAAATCAAGTCAGTCTAGAGCATCTCCCGATAATTATTTTAACTTCCCATTAACTCGTGTATTTTCATACAATGAAAACACTGAAGGGACTTTGTATACTTTTTCTGAAGGAAAAGCTTCAGGTGGTTTTCGATTGTTTCGATTGAAACCCTGATAATCTCAAGTTACAACAGATGTAAGATTGGGGACAGGGCTGCTTTAAAGGGGCGCTCTACAAGAGCTTTCATGAAGCAAGGCACGGGTTATGCGTTAAATAGGCGTTAAATATGCGAATGCCAAGAAACAATGCCATTCTGTCCACTGGTTTATATCAAAAAATAAAATTTTAATAACTATTCCACATTTTGGAATAACGTAGTCCGTTTTGTTTAACTTGTGACGTTTATCCATATACCTTGATAAAAAATAAGAATATAAAGAAAACTCGTTAAAAAAAAAAATACTTCAAAGCGAACAGCTGAACCCTATTCTACTTAATTTTCACTCATTCCTTTACACGACTACTTTAAACTCAGATATGAGATCAGTGAAGACTGGCTTCTAACACCATCATCAAAACCTGATGAAAAAAGTTCAGGAATTAAGTACATATATCATCGGCTCTAATTAAAGCAGATCACGGAACAAAAGAGCAAGCATAGAAAGATGATAAAACATAGTTTTGAACGCAAAAAGTTTAAGAAGCCAAGACAATGTGGAAACTATGCTGACTGTTGGTGATTTCAGAAATAGTTTGATCGAATAAAAGACGCCAAGGAACTGGAATCTTCCAAACCATATTAAAAGCTACCCCCGAACCAATAAAAAAAAACCGAGAATTAAGATTTTAAGTAATCCTGAGGTAGGTTTTATTAAGCGCATCATGGAAAATGTTAGATTTCCATAAGATTAGGTCCGTACTCAATCCCAACTCAATGATTATAAAGCTGCGATACGAAGCGTATTTAAAAAGTAAGGTGAAACTAGATTCTTATAACAAAATTTTATTTATTCATTAACATTAATGTTGTTCCCTTCAAAGTAATCCCCTTCAGATATAATACACTTATGCCAACTCATTTTCCAATTCTCGAAGCACTTCTCATACAGCCTATAGCTTTTCCAGCGATGGTGTGCTTTTTTCGGTCTTAGCTCTCCTAGGTGCTTTCATTGGGACCACCACCATATACCCATAATTTGTCACCAGTTATAGTATGACCCTTTTTAGCAAGTCAGGATCATCACTAACATCATTCAAGAGAGATGCTCATGTGACGGTTCTTCTGATCAAAATTAAAATGTTTCGGAACAAACTTCGCAGACACACGCATCATGCAAAACACATCCGAGAAAAATACATGACAAAAGTTGACCGATATGCCAACATTCTCTTATGGTAATTCAACGATTTTCCTAAACAATTTTCTTCACAGCTTCGACGTTATCATCTTTTGTTAATGTGCTGGGGCGTCCAGCAAAGTCCGTCATTGCCACCATCTCAGCCATCTTGGAAGAGCTTTTTTTTTTACTTAGAGCAGACTCACCGTATGCCACTCTTAAATATTTAAGAGCACTTTATTCCATTTTTACAGAAAATTTGATGCAAATCCTTGCTCCATTTTTTATAATAATTGAAAATCGTCGAGCAGACCAAAACACGTCTAACCTTTCTATCTGTCAAAAATAAATTAAGTATGCTATATGGTATACTTGAAACTGTGATTATAACATATGTTCGAGACATGTGTACCAGCACAGCAAAAAAAAAAAAAAAAAAAAAAAAAAAAAAAATTGATAAATGAATGTACGTTTTCCTACCTTTTGCAAAGTAACATCAACCAACACCACAAACGCAGTAAAAATTAGAAATGGCCTTCTCCATGCCACATATTCCATATGGGTGTAAGCTCATACTCACCTCATCCGGAGACAATTGAAGACACTCGTTCCTTTTTATTCTTCGAAGTAACCACCAAGTTGGCGTTCAAAAAGAGAAGCAAATTTGACTGTCGCAGAAATGAATTAATCATTAGATAGGATTAATACTATTGAACTTAGACATTCACATGGGTTTACCCATGCTCAACACTCATACTCACACTCTAATTAATACTCAAATCTAACACTAGACTCCCAGCAAAATAGCCTTTTATATCCTAAAATATTGCCAAAAACATACACCCTTTAATCAACCAGCTTAGGCTTAGAAACACAAATGCAGGTTCAACAACCATGTCCTTCATAAGTCAAGTTGGACGGTAGACACCGATTCAGTTATGATTCGATTACCCTGATACTTCATCCACTTTCTTTACGTGCCTCATTTAATTTCATGGGGATTCACGAGTTAAAAATAACGCAGCTATCTTCTAGTGGATGTACTCTGCTAACCTTGTTCTCATGATAAGCCGTGTAATACTGAATTTAAGCTCTACAAAATTGCATCGGTTATCTAAGGCATCACCTAATATCAGTGATACTCTTACCACTCCCAATTAATGATGGCTAATTAGCCTTAAATTTTTCTCTTCATAAAAAGACAATTTAACTTTATTAATAGAAATAACGACTAGAAAAGAAAGTGAGCCTTCAACTACCTCACTGATTCCGTTTATTAAAATGAGACACTCACATCCATTTTGGATCTAACCAAAAAAAAAAAAAAAAAAGCACTTAAAAAAATGTATATACCCCATCTGAAATAATAACACCCAATGTGGTATGTCTTTCTTCCTGCTCAAAGCGGGAACACCTATAACCTTTCCCAATTCATTTGCATTTATTTCCATTCGAATCATGCTTCAGCGTCACTTTCTCACACAAAAGACGGCGATGTCGATTATCCGTTGAAAAAAAAAAGTCTTTTAATTTTACCCAAAAACCTTTGCTTAATTTTCCTTTGTTTCACTTCTTACGATGCTCGTAATCCCCCATTTTTACACCCCAGTATGCTCTAATTCGTTTGTCTTTTTCGCTTTTGCCAAGCGATAACTAGCAAAGATGTCGAACTAGGTCAATGAACATACCAACATACATAGTCAATCTGTTTATATCTATCAGACAGACTGGGACGGGCACCGTGCTGAATTTATGCCACAAAGATGAACAGTAGCTAGACATTGAGACATAAAAGTTCAACATAAGGCATTGCCTTGTGTGAAAAAAAGTCCTCAGAAAGCTTAAACCGAATAGAATACTATTAGAATTATTTTATTACCATTTATCCGTACAGAAGAAAATAAGAAAAAGGGAATAAAAATCCTTCCCCTCTATTTTTCTCTTTAGCGCGACAGTATAATCTGGATCCCCGAAATTTACAGTCGAATGGAATACAAACTTTTAACCCCAGTTTCCGTCCCTTTTTGTTTGCTCTTTCGAATTTACTTCTTTTTTTTTTTTTTTTGTTCGTCCCTTTAAGGATTCAATTGCAAACTTTATAATTATCATGTCGATATCGCGTTTACACAGATGGTTTTCTGTTGATCCGGATTTTGTATTACGCTACGAAAGCCCAGGAGCAGCAAAGAGTACCTAATGAGGCTGTAATCAAAGATTACATCATTCTTTACAAGGAGTTCAGGAGAAAATGCAACAGAACGAAAAGGAGTTAAAAAAAAATCTCTAAGACAGAATGTCTAGAAGGAGAATATCCAGATATGGTTTATGTTCACGGTCTATGCAACGGAAATGGTAAACAAGTGAGATTGAAAAACTAGATAAGATACCCTGAAAAGACCACAGCAGCTGTCAGGATATTCGTCAGTATTTTTTGCATGTTGTGAGAGGAAGGGTCAGTGGCGAAGGCGGCTTCAAAATTAAATTTTATAAATAAACGGAACAAGACCACGATGTTTCACACTATACATCAGAAATTATCTAACTACCAGCCTCAGAGTGTTTTATCTAATCAATACCTTCACATATATCGGAAGATTTCTGCATTCAGAACGCATGCATCCATTTCGTTGCAGACTAGTTCATTTCAAAGCAATATGCTCCTACTTAAAGCGGTGGACTTTGAAACCTACTTGCTTTATGCTTTGAATGATGCCGAATATTTATATAATCCATTGTATTGGAACACAGCAGTGGTGTCCACAGCTCCAAAAATAAATAAAGACACGCCTAATCCGGCGAATTTTCATTCGATAAGTCTTCTCGCGAATACATGCATGGCATTCGGAAAGTTTTTTAATAGAGCCCTGAATGATCCAATTCGATATCAAAACAAAACTTTATTCCCACATACTGCGTCTTAATTGGTGTCTGGATCCAATTGAAAAAACAAAAACCAATGCAGGATTGCATGATTGATTTACTTGAAGAAAGTCTTCAGAAGGTATGGTTAGAGGAACTCGCTGTACAATACCTTTTTCCCACAATAATATGCTCAGCGCTAAAGAATTCATCGTTAAGAATGTGAATTTGACTTTGTTTCTGCTTGAGGATTATGCTTATTTTATGTCTTAAAATTGTTCCCATTGAGTCGAGAAAACGATATCGGCTAAATGGCCGCCGCCAGAATTAATGACCATTCGAGTCCGATTGATGGCATTTTCCATCACTCTTTCTAGAGCTTCCGGAGATAGATCCTCGCATTCTTAACGGATATTGTCTTTGAGATCTTCAACAGTCTGAAACTTGTTGACATAGACACGTGACTTCAAAAAAAACATCACAAATAGAAGTATGAAACGGTTAAATCAGGCGATCTTGTGATTCATGCAGTATACGCCGTTGCTCCAGTTTGTTCAAACAACATGTTCTCCAGTCCAGGAAGTCGTTCAGCATGATTCTGTAGTAGTAGTCGTTTAACCCCTGACGTTTTCGAAAAAAAAATAACCCCAAAGACGCCTTTCGTGGGTTATACGCGGATTTTTAGTGCCTCAGAAGCGATAATTTACCTTAATCATTTGTTATATCCACAGAAATGGAAATGGGCCTCGTCGTTCATGATGGTTTTTGATGAAAAGTTGTCTCCCTGTGGTCATCAATTTTGGCGGCGCCTACTTAGCCGATATTATTTTCTCGACATAATGGAAAAAATTTAAGGGTATATTCTAGTCCACAAATTTGAAAAAATTGAAAATTTTTTCTTCATATCTCCAAAGTTTCAAGAATATGCCCTTAAAAGGGTTTTTCAAAATTTAAACTATTTTATGAGTTGCAGCCAATTGTGTGACGCGGCGTACTAACTGTGCATTTGGAACTTCCCAGAACCAGAATTCACAGGACTCTACAGAGTAATAATTAGATTACATCCTTTCCATTTGACACCGGTACAGGATTTGCTACCAGGTATTGCGCAAAGAAGAGTGGAATTTGCTAATGGCTACTGCGCAAATATGCAAGAACATTCTGTGGTTGACGAAGCGCAGTTCACAAGAAATGGGGTTACAAACCACAATAATTTGCACCATTGGTCAGACTCCAATGCCCACTTAATACGCACAACATCCTTTCAAAGGTAAGAATTTGATTATTGTAAACAAATTCTTCAAAATGTGTTGCTTTATTTAAAGGAGATTTAGCGTAAACCTTTGAAATGGATTGAAAGGAAACTTTGTTGCCCGTTAATATATAGGGTTTTTTAATAACGACTTGACAACTTTTTCGTTAAATAAAAGGTAAACCATTTGAGATATTTTAAAAACTTTATTATTGGCTAAAAGTACAATCACAGCATTTATGAAAGGAACTCGACTTCGTTCATATGGCCACCGCGGGCACGTTTGCAGCGGTCGATTCGTTGGACCCAATTTTCAACGGCTCGGCCACACATTTCGGCGTTCAATGTTGGCTCTGAGCTCTTCCAACGTCGTCGGAGTGTTGGCATAAGCCAATGGCTTAACATAGTCCCACAGAAAATAGTCAAGCGGCGTTTAATCGCACGAACGAGGCGGCCAATCGACTGGCCCATGTCTTGAGATAACACACTCATCATACTTATTCTTCAATAAATCGATTGTAGTGTGTGCTGTGTGGCTTATGTCACCATCCTGTTGGAACCACATGTCGTCCAAGTCCATATCTTCCAATTTGGGCCAAATATAATCGGTGATCATGGCACGATAACGCTGACCATTCACAGTAACGTGACGATCGTTATCGTCGACGAAAAAATATGGCCCAATAACGCCACCGGCATGCAAACCGTACCAAACAGTTATTTTTTGTGGATGAAGTGGTGATTCATGAAGCACATGTGTGTTTTCACCCGACCAATAACGCATATTTTGCTTATTGACGAAACCCTAAAGCCAAAAATGAGCTTCGTCACTGAAGATGATTTTGCGATGAAATTCATCATCTTATCGCATCTTCTCCAGAACCCAATCGGAGAACGTAGCTAGTTAGTGTACTTTACCATGATGAAAATGTTAAGTTTGCTGAATAAATTGACAGTGACAGTTTGATGATTAGTGAAAGAGTGCGTTCACAAATTAAATTCAAAGTTGTCAAGTCCCTATTGGAAAACCCTATAGTATGCCATCCAAAATGGATAAACGCGCCAAAATGTGTATTCAAATGGAAGGAAGGCACTTCGAACAATTGCTATAAACATTCCATAAATAAAGAGATTTTATTTTATGTTTTTAATAAAATAATAATAAATTGTTTAATAAAAATTGGCTTTTACTACAAAATCTGTTGATCGTACGTAAAAACGTTTCAAAACATAATTTTTAGGAAATTATGCAGGGATAAAAATTTCATAAAATTTCAGAATTTCAGAAATTTATTAAGTAAAAATTTTAAGAAAAATACAAAAAATACATTTTAAGTGAAAAAATGGAACCGTAATTTTTCATAATTTTGAGTTTAACGAGCCATAACTTTCTTGTTGTTGCACAGATGTAACCAAAGTATTTAAGACTTGTATGCAATACTAAATTATGTTTTCGAAATGTCTAAACATATTTTTTTACCTGTACTAGTTTAAAAGAGTTTAAAGTGGTTACACCTTCAAATTAGAGGTCACCCATATTATGGGTTGTAACTTGAAATTGAATGAAAAAAGACCCCCCCTGTCGTACAATTTTTTGTTCTGTGGAACTTCAGGACTATTCTCTTAAAGGATTAAACTGCTAAATATACCCGTATAGGGGTATAGCGGCTTCTGGCAGATAGCTTTGGACAATACGGTGGGTGGAAAAAAAATTCGTAGCCTAATTCATGCAATCACGGTGCACTAACTTGATGAAACAGCACTTTTTTCTTTTTTAAATGGAGCCGTTTTTTCCTTTTTTTCTCAGTTATGTGGATAAACTTTACTTTAAGGTTATTCAAAAATATTTTGTCGGCGTCCACTGCGTGCATCGTCTTCGGTGCTCATTTGGCAAACCGGTTCTCAACGGTTTATTTTCCTGGTGCAGAGTCCGAATAATATTTATCAAGCTTTAGTTTCAAAAGTATTTTTTTCGTAATAAAGTATTTTTTGATTAACACACGAAACTCTTTTTTTGACAATTACAAAAGTTCCTTAAGTCACAATGCTATATCTTACGAGCCAATTGTTCGACAGCTGTCAAATTTATACACGTGTCGTTTGAAGGTAAGTACTACTATAAATATATGGGTTTAATTGTAGTAACACCATCTATGTGTTAGCGAAAGAACTTTTCAGCCAACCTAATATATACCTAAATACCGAATACACAACCAACCATAAAATAATTTAATAAACATTACAATGCTTTGATCCAAATCGTATAAAAACCAAGTATCAAGTTGGAGTAATTGTAAACATGGGTTAAATAATGGGTGATTCATCGTGAGGTTTGATTTTCAATAGGCTTTTCTGACAGATCACGTGTGACTCCTATCAAACTGCTTTGTCAATTTTGTTCAATATCGTTTGGCAAGTCAACATCAAAAAACTCACACCACAACAGCGTCTCCAAATTGTTCAGCTATATAACGAAAATCAGCGTTCTGTGAGAAACGCTTTTCGTGCGATTCCAAGAACTTATGGTGTGCATAATCGACCTACTGAAACCACTATTGCCAATACCATTTGCAAATTTGAGTCCGAGCCCCGAAGAGTACCAAGAGCTACCATTACATCCATTACAAACAAGGGTATGGTGAGGTTTATGGGAATCATTGTTTCATATTTCTTCACAAATGAGACAAATTAGAATGTTACCGTGAATGGTAACCGTAATCGCGCCATTTTAACGGATTATATCCTTGCTGAGCTCTGGTTTCAACAAGACGGTGCTATGAGCCATACAGTGCGTGAAACAATGGACTTGTTGAGAAATCATTTCGGTGACCACTTAATTTCACGTTTTGCTACGGTAAATTGGTCGCCTGGATAGTGCGATATCACACCTTTGGACTATTTGGAAAAGGTAATTTTTTTAAAACGGCAAATAATAATATATATATATATATATATATATATATATATATATAAAATGTGTTGGGAACTATGTAGTTTCATTAATTAAGCAGCACTCTTGTATCATGTTCTTAATTTTGATTACTTGTTTAGATTTAACCCAATAACAAAAGCATATGTGGTAAATATAAACGATTATTTCACCCACAGTATAATGCATAAAATGTCTCGAAAGTACATAAAAACGAAGCCCTAAGTCCAATACGACATAAACGATTTTAAGAATTTAGTCAATGGTATGAGTAATAAGAAAATAACATACAGGACCCCTAAATTACCCTTATATACTATAAATAAGGGCCTCCAAACTTCGTTTGGGGTAATTGGGCGGCAAGATGGAACTGAAAGAACTGGTTGGAGAATATGTGAGATTTGGCGGAATGAAAATACTCCTTAAACACAATGCTCCTACAGATGATTGTTATATAAGTGGTTTCCTGAAACAACATCCATGAAAATCGCTGAAAAAATCAGAACAACTTCGAAAACTCCGAAAAGATGCAGGAAACCCTGATGTTGTTTATGACTTTTATGCAGAAAATGATTGAAGATAATAGATTAATTAACAAACCAAAGTATGACACAGACGAAAGTGGATTTCACTATGATCCTAGTCGAATTCGTATATAAAGATTTATTAATAAACATTTATTATAGGTTTTGTTCCAAAATATTATCAAACGATACCAATTAAAGAAAAATCCTTTAATAGTGTAATTATTTTTTTACTGCGCATCGTAATCTCTGAATTGATATCGTATGACAATATTTTGGAACAAAACTCATAATAAAAGTTTATTACTCCACAGAAGAAAAAAATTGAGATTTGGGTAAGAATTTATAATATTACACAGAGCACAGTACTTCTCCAATTTGGCAGACCTTCTAGAAATCAAATGTCTCTAGCACAAAGGGATGCAGGTTGACGCGCCTGTGTTTTTATATATGTATTAAGATAAAGGTTGAGCCAACCGATGGAGCAGATGTTGGCTATCAAAAGATGTCATACAGTCTTTGGCAATTTTAGTCTTAGAGTCGTTTACCACGTAACAACGCATGTAAAAACTTATTCAATCTTATTACGAAATTGGTAGATCTGTAGAAGTAACATCTCATAACATCAGTAACATCTCGTGAATGTTTCGATCAACATAATCTTATTTCCGTAGTGAGTCCGAAATTCATGCAATGATGAAGCGTTTTGAAGTAACTGGTTCGGTATCGGGTCACACTCCATATCAGCATGCTCGACTAGCACGTACACGTCAAAACATAACCACTGTGAGTGGAAGTTATCAAAAGCAGCCAGGCACCGGGCCTCACTTATGGCACTTTACGGCGAATTTTAAAAGTTTACCTTTATTTTCACGCCAATAAAATCCAAAATTCATAATAACTGAAGCTTTTGGACAATTTACGACGTAGCCGATTTGTTAACTAGATGTAGGATCGCCAGAACAATTTGTCATCAAATTTGATGTTTTCCGATAAAGCCCATTTTTAGATAGATGTGTACGCAAATAAACAAAATTGTCATTTATGGAGACCGGAAAACCTTTACGAGATTCACGAAAAACTAATGCATCCCAAAAAAAGTCACTGTATGGTGCAGTTTATGAACTGGCGCCATCATTGGCCTGTACTTTTTCGAAGATGAGGCTGGGGAGACAGTTACAGTGAATAACTGAATTGAATGAATTGGGTCTAGACCAACTCTCTTTGGTTTCAACAGGATGGTGCTGCCACCTACATGAGCCATCAATCAATCACTTTATTGCATACGAAATTCGAAGATAACATTTCGGTTAGGGAAAAAGTTTATCGGACACCAAGGTCATGCGATTTGCACCAAGGTCATCGATTATTTTGACCTTTGGATGGTCACTTGCAGCAGAACCGGTGGTAGTCACATGAACGATGTTTTGTTCCATTCACCCATAGAACAAACTTTATTATTAAATAAATTTCTACATTGATTTGACAATAAATGGGTGTTTACTTACTTACTTGCTTAAGTTGGCCAGCCAGCCAGCACGATCTTTGGCCAGCTATCTCCGGTTTCGCAGGCCAAGCTATTTAAGGTCCCCTTCCACTTGCGTGCGTCACCTAAATCGCTGTGTTCCTCAACTCCACCGTCTCTCAAAAGTAGATTCGAAGATCTTTCGGACCGGATCATTTGCTTCCATTCGCTCTACATGGCCCAGCCATCTAAATCGTTGGACCTTCACTCTTCTGGCTAAATCGATGTCGCTGTACAGTCCGTACAGTTCGTCGTCGTACCTCTTTCTCCATTCACCGTCTATGCAGGCGGGACCGAAAATTACTCGAAGAATTTTTCTATCATAGTAACCTCATCTTTTGATAGCTTTTGATAGAGTCTATACCTCTGCACTATAGAGAAGGACTGGGATGATAAGGATCTTACAAAGGGTCACTTTAGTTGTTCTAGAGAGGGCTTTGCTACTCAATTGCTTTCTTGGCCCAAAACCACCTATATATATATCCCTCCTTAGTGACAACCTGACCGAGACGTCGCTGTTGGGTGTCCTTTCTTAAGGACAGCATATACTTTGTCTTACCCTCATTGACCGCCAAAACCATCTTGGCCACCTTCGTCTCAATACTCACGAAAGCGCGAGTGACATATCGCTGTGTTCTGCCGATTATGTTGATGTCGTCAGCATAGGCGAGTAGATATGTGGACTTTTAAAAGATAGTCCCTCTGGTGTTAGCGTTTGAGTTTTGCTTATTCTTTCAAGAACGATGTTGAAGAAGTCACATGACAGCGCATCGCCTTCTACATTTATCCTTTTTTGACATCGAAGGTCTCGGTGAGTTCTTTACCGACCTTGATGGAGCAGAGTGCATTCTCTATTGTCATTCTTCACAAGCGGACGAGTTTGGTAGAGATGCCAAAACTGAACATGGCTCTGTATAGCTCGTCTCTATAAATGCTGTCATAGGTGGCCTTAAGATGGATGGAAAGGTAGTGGGTATCTATTTGGGTCTTCTGGGTTTTCTCCAAGATCTGCTGCAGTATGAATATTTGATCGATGATGGACTTTTCTGGCCTGAAGCCACACTGATACGAACCAATCATGTTGTTGACGAAGAGAAGGCTTAAGAAGACTGATACCTCTGTAGTTGGCGCAGTTCAAAGTGTCTCCTTCTTTAGGACCGGGCAAACAATGCTAATGTTCCTTCATCGGGCATATGTGTTTTTAATTAAATGAAAACTTCCACATAGCTGTTGGCTCACTCTTTATATTACACTTTTACTTTACTTACTTTACACTTGTTTTACTCAGGATGATGGTTGACGCTCAAATGGGGTAAGTAAACATTGCGATAATAGATTTTGTGGGAAAGGTATACATTACAAGCTCATGTCTGATAACTTTAACCTCATACCGAAATATTTAATAAATATGGTATAGGAAGGAAGAAAGGCGCCTCGATTTACCCCAGTAATTTAAAACAAAAAGTATAAAATGCAGACACTACCAGAAAACACAAACGGGTTTCTGTAGCATAATTTACCCATCAAAAGTATAATTTCAGGTGTTTCCTATGATAATGAACGTTGTCACAAGTTAAAAAGAACGAATATATATATATATATATATATATATATATATATATATATATACTTCTTTTTTTTTAAATTAAGATGTCATAAAGAAAAGCCTGAAACGTTCCCATTTACCCCAACTGAGTCAAGTTTTCCACTTCCTGTACCTGAATTTAGAATATCACCACAGTTCACAATAGGAACAAGAGAACAATGAGTGGGAAGGCCTACAAAGAAAGGCGGAATGAGGGTCGAAAATAGAGGCACGTTTGATAGAAACAGGTTTTGTATTGAGTTAGGGACGAAAAGTTATTAAGTCGTCTAATTAATATGTTGGGAAAAGGTCTGAAAGGGAGTCAATTTATTAAACTTTGGGATACATTTATTAACATCACAAATATTTGTTTTTTATTTATTTATTTTTTGGTTAAAAAGGTTGACTCTACAACTTCTCTTGGAATAATTGTTTACGTTTGCAGGTATTCTTTAGGACCATACTATATACTTAAGAAACTGAAATTTCATATATTTTGATTTGGCTAGATCAATATCCATATTTAAAGAAAAACATATATGTACATATGTATGTATATATTATATTGCTTTTGTCGGAGTCAATCCGGTCCTTCTAGTATTTGGGTGTCCTGTGCGATTCAATGTGAGAGAAAGTTTGTTTATAAACAAACGGAACCAAAAATTACCCGAGAAACTTCTCTCTCGAAGCGTCCGAGAACATTTTCATCTTTTTTCGTCAGTGTCCAAGCTTCTGCGCCATAAAGTAGGTCTGGTATGGTCAGTGTCTTGTATAATGCGTTTTTGGTTGTCGGAGTTGATAGCGAAGCCTAGGCAGATAAAGTCCATGGATCTATAATTAAATTAATGCGGTTTGCTAAGATATGGCGTAACTTGTATTATTCCATTGAAACATGCGTTGGAAAGCTACTGTCATTAATTTGAAGCGTAAACAACAATAAATTTTTTTCGCTCAAATATGTCGAACTTTGTCCCTGAAAAAGTGTTTTGGCGGGGAGTTTTTCTTCAATACTTTAATATGAAGAAAACTGCTGCCAAAAGTCATCGTATTTTGGTGGAAATTTATGGTGAACATGCGCTAGCTGAGCAAAAGTGCCAAAAGTGGTTTGCACGATTAAAAAGTGGTGATTTTGGCTTGGAAGACGATGAACGTCCTGGGCAGCCAAAAAAGTTTGAAGATGAAGAACTATAAGCATTACTCTATGAAGATTGTTGCCAAGCACAAGAAGAGCTCGTAGAATCGTTGGGTGTCACTCAAGCAACCATTTCAAAACGTTTAAAAGCAGCTGGATATATTCAAAAGCAAGGAAATTGGGTTCCACATGAACTCAAGCCGAGAGACGTCGAAAGGCGGTTTTGCATGTCCGAAATGCTGCTGGAACGCCACAAGAGGAAGTCATTTTTGCATCGGATTGTTACTGGTGATGAAAAATAAATCCATTACGACAACCGCAAGCGCATATGTGAAACCCGGCCAACCAGCAACCAACGGCAAAGCCGAATATCCATGGTAATGCTCTGTATTTGGTGGGATCAGATGGGAATGCTGTATTATGAGCTGCTAAAACCGGCTGAAACCATCAATGGACAACGCTACCGAACACAATTAATCCATTTGAAGAGAGCAGTAGCCGAAAAACGCCCGGCATATGCGCTCAGACAAGAGGCAATAATTTTCCATCATGATTAAGAACTATTTGGAAAACAGTGGATGGGATAAGAAGAACACCACCCACCTTGCCCCTTCTGATTACCATTTGTTCCGGTCGATGCAGAGCGCCCTCACTTAAATACGGTTCACATCAGAGCAGAATATCAAAAATTGGCTTGATTCATTCTTGGCTGCCAAGACGGCGCAGTTCTCTTGGGACGGGATCCACAAATTGCCAGAAAGATGGGAAAAAGTCATAGCTTCAGATGGGCAATACTTTGAATAATACTATTGTACATGTTTTAAATAAATGTTCAAATTTTGAAAAAAAAACCGCACGAATTAAATTACATACCTTTTATGTCTGTCTCTCTGTTTTTTTTTTTTTTTTTTTTTTTGGTTTTAATTCCATTTTTTAATTATTTTTTTCTGATAAATCAGTTTTTCTTTTTTGTTTATTCTAATATAATTAAACCTATATACATACAGATATTTAAATTAACTTCCGCACGATCTAAATTTTTACCCAATTCACCTTAAAATATCACTTGAACTCTTTCTAGGGCAACGTATTCACCATGAGAACACCATCGTAGGGAACTTACGGAGAATACAGAACAAGGGAATTTCGGGTGATTCTCATGTATTTAGTCTACCTATCGCTGCTATATCTATCTGTATCTATCTATATCTATATATCTAACTAAATAAATATGCGTCCATGCACGCAAATAAATTCTATATGAAATTGTCTAAATAGACTTGCGCCATATCTTCAAAGGGCAAAAAAGTGATTAAAAATGTTTAATTGTAGTTTTAATTTTTTAATTTAATTTAATTTAATAGTTCAGTTCTTACATATATGTTAAGTGCCTGAATAAATCAAGAAAAACCAAATTGGTATTTCCACAAAAATTTTGGTAAGAGTAAAGGTAAAGGCTACATTTAACCACCTCCTTTTAATTAAAATATTGGTGAACGAAGATGCATAATGTATAGGGATCTATGTTCAAGACTTTAAACATACCTCACAATTTTTTAATTAAATCGAAAACCACATCACCTTGCTTGAAAGGATTCATAGAATCAATTGTCCTTCAATCGTTAAATCCTCCTGTTCAATAATAAAAAAAAAAAAAAATCACCAGAAGGCAGTGATAAAAATCATTCTAATTACCAAAACCACTTAAACTAAGTACATCATGAAAATGCCAATCAGCGTTTTAATCACATTTTCCCAAGTCCAACTAGGACTTCCAACCCTCATTTATTCGCTCAACCAGCTCATCTCCCCTATTTTCGACTTAAATACTTCTGCTTCTGTTTCTGTAAACATAATCAAAGTGTGTTCCACCATTTGAATGCATTAACATGCCAATTTCCATTTTTCTCTCCAAGCTCATCAGTACATGAGTACAAGTATTGGATACTTGACAGGACCTATCTGCATATCGCACGTCTAATAACTTCTCCCGATAAAATCAATGAATTTTAATTATTCACTTCATATGTTTGTCTGTCTATTCGTAGTTGAAGTAGCTTATGGCAAGTAGTCATTTGCTTAATCCAAACATCCGATAATGAAAAGGTAGAGTTCCTATTCGTATCTCATTGTCTCTTTAAAAGGACGAAATAAAGAAAGATATTTAGACAAGATGTTCTTACAATGTATGAAAATATATACTTCATTTGAATTCTTTCAAACGGATGAGATTTCCTTTTAAAGGCTTTAGTACGGCGATCGAACTAAGCTCATTTGCGTCTCAATGTCCTCTACCTCTTCTTGTCGGCGTTTATGTAAAATATATCTTGGAGATTTTCGTTTTCTTCGCAAAAATTAAGAAAATAGAGGTAACAAAAGCCCTGCTAAGCTAGTACTTTACCATCATATAACTCAAACCCCGAACACACAGCTAACATTTGTACTAGACTTTTTTTTATTTTTTGTTTTATGGTTGTCAGGTATGGACAAATTGTGATAAAGGCCATCTAAAAAGAACAGTAATTCGCGCAAAATAAATTGCTAAAAATGATGTGCTATCTTCCGTGATATCACTCTACGCGAGATCTACATAAAAGAACAAAAGCTGATCTTAGAGAGAATACATAAACTTAGTTCCAAATTTTCTGAGAGATGCAAATGTGCTGATACTATCCTCTTAAATAATATATTTTTCTCGTCATGTTTGGTAAAATATATGAATTCCTTACTTAAATAATTGTTAATGTTTAATTGACTAATTTAAATATTTGTTGTACATTTAATTATTTACTTATTTGTTTGTTAACCTATTTCTTTATTTACCTACATACTCGTATATATTTATCATATATTAATTTATTTATCTATTTCCTAAATTGTCGCAAATCTCCGTATAGGTCTTTTCAGTTCTGGGTACAGAAAAAACTAGCATAGGGCCAAATCCGGTGAATATGATGGTGAGGCATGATTGTCGCGTTGTTTTTGGCCAAAAAAATCTCTCACAAGCAACGATGAATGAGCAGGTGCATAATCGTGATGCAAAAGCCATAAATTGTTTATCCACAATTCCTGACCTTTTTTTCGTATTGCTTGTCGAAATAAGAGTGTAACATTAAGGTAATACCTTTTATTGACCGTACGACATTGTGGTAAAAACTCCTGATGCACTACGCCACGGTAATCGAAAAAACCTTTAATCAAAACTTTAACATTTGATCGATCTTGGCGTGCTTTTTTCGATCTTGGCTGGGATGGGAGCTCATTCCAGAACTCCTGAGCAATGACCATGTCCAATACACGTATAACGTTTTTATCTCTCAAAAACAAACTAAGTATGCTATATACTTGAATCTGTGAACATATGTTCGAGACATGTGTACCAACACACCAAATAAAATCAGTAATCGTACGTTGCCTGTGAAATGTCAAAAGTGACCTTACTTTCTGAACACACTTCGCATATTACCAATTTTAGTAAGGCGTCAAATTTTTGTGTTAGTTAACTTCTGTTAACTCAGACCAAGTTCATTACTTTCTTTTTTTTACTGGGCAAATAATACAGAGAAGCAATCGGTTGCCGAGATAATATAATTTTTTTCGAGTTGCATTTGCTTCTGAGGGCTCTTCTTGTAGCTTGTAGAAGAGGCTTGTATGAGTGTATTTAGTTAAAAGAAACTACATACAAAATTCTACAAATACATGTGCATGCAAAGCCTCTTTACAAACATCTTATTTTTGTCGTCTGAATTTTAACAGAAGTACAATGAAAATCTCAACAACTTTTATTGAATTCTGCAATACTCAATGGAGTACACCAGACAAACAGGAGAAGGCAGACAACACAATGTTAGACTCAAAATATTCGAGTGCTGATTTTCCTGAGGGGAGAAACATTGCCAATCGAATTATATCTGGAATCTTGATGAGATGGACATGTACTGGTGCGTATAACTCGGCATATACATGGTGATTCAAGACCGAACAATAAGATTTCTTGGGGTGATAGTACAATGGGATGGAGGGTCTAATTAACCCTGTTACAAATTTATTGAGGGTGTGAATGTTTTTGAAATGAATTTTCTTTAAATTTTTTCTTAAAATTGTCTAGTGCTATTTCGAACAAATGGAATCTGAGAAGTCTTTTTAAAGATAGATGAATTTTCTGTTCAACCGTGTATAATTTGTGCAAAAATCTCTTCTATTACGAAACAGTGGCCATCAAAATCAAACTTTACATGCCATTTTTTTTTTAATCAAAAATTTGCAGTTTTTGATATGTTAACTATCAGAGTTTTTTAGTGTAATTTTCCAAAAAGTTGCTCATAGTTATGTCCGTTTCAAAAATAGAGCCTTGAAGTCCATTCATAGTTATTTTTGACAGCTGATTGTTGTTGACGTGTTTAGCATCATTTTGAGTATGGACAAAAACGATTTTCGTTCTCTCATATACGAAACATTATTTTTTGAGAGGCAAAACGGAGAAGAAAACAAAAAAAAAAAAGTTTGATAAACATTATGGGGCTAATGCTCCGTCAGATTACACCGTCAAATATTGGTTTCGAGAGTTTCATATTGTCCGCAACTCTACTACCGGTCAAGTCCGCAGCGGCAGGCCCTCCGATGCGGTTACAGAGGACAATGTCAAAAATATACATGAAATATTGTTGGCTGACTGGAAAGTGAAAGTGCGCGAGCTTGCAGATACCACAAAGATTAGTACTGAGCGCACACGCCATAATTTGGGCAATATGGCGCTGGGTGTCACGCATACTCACTCCTGATCAAAAACACCTACGCGATAGCGTTTCGAAAGAGTGTTTGGACTTGCTGATGCGGAATCGCGCGGACTTTTAGTGTCGACTGTTAACTGTGGAAAACCAAAGAACAGAATGAGTGCCCACCAATGGACTGAAGCTGGCACGAGTGCTCCGAAGCGGCCGAGGGAATCTCTATGGGTCGGAAAGATTATGGAGTCGGTTTTCTGGGATTGTCATGGCATACTCTTCGTGGACTACCTCGAAAAAGGAAAAACCATCAATAGCGAGTATTACTGTGCATTATTATAGCGTTTAAAGGCCGAAATTGCTGCAAAACGGCCTCACATGAAGCAAAAAAAAATTTAGTTTTTGCAAGACAATGCACCGGCGCACAAGATCATCGCAACCATGGCTAAAATCAATGACTTACGGCTCCAATCGCTATCGCATCCACCGCATTCGCCCGATTTGGCTCCCTCGGACTATTATCTCTTCCCAAACCTCAAAAGATGGCTCATCAATAAAAAATTCAGCTCACGCGAGGAAATCATCGACGCCACGGAGGAGTATTTTGCAGACCTTCCGGAAAATTACTTTTCGGACGGGATTAGAAAGTTGGAAAATCGCTAGAATAAGTGTATCAAACTAAAAGGGGACTATAGTATATTGCATAAAATAAAAAAACATTTAAAAAAAAATTCATTCATTCCCAAGGAGGTTACTTTAGTATATTAAAACAAAAACCAAAAACATAAAAAAATACGTTATATTGAGGAAAATTGCAGTCTGTTTCTTTCGATGCATTTTTCGCAACTTGTCCTGATCGACTTGATGGCTTTAATTGGTCTTTCACTTGCTCGCAGATCTTCACATGCTTCTAAAGGGTGATTTTTTTTACTCTTTTGGTTTTTCAGTGTTCTATTTTTGACAGCTCACGCGTAATTCGCGACATGTGTAAAGTGAAACATGCTCAGTTACCATTGACATTTCATCATAAAAATACACCCTTGTCGAAATTCGTGCTCTGTGAAAAATGTTCTTCGCGCACTTCGGTCATTTCAGGGTCTTTATAATCGAACTATGGAGCTAGCAATTTAACCCATAGTGAACAAATTTCTCACCCAATTTACGCTATTGGACATCAAGCCACCTACCCGTATGTGTAGACTGCGTACAGGGGAAAGTATTGCTGTTGTATCCGCTAGTATTAATGAAGAATTTGATTTGTCCATTCGTTGCTGTTCGCAGCAATTCGGATTGTGTTACTCGTCTAAGTGGAAGATTTTCCGTAAGGATTTCAGTCTAAAACCTTACAGCTCGTGCAAGAACTGAAGCCGATCAGTGTCGAATTTTCAGTGAATGGGCCTTAGAAAAATTGGAGGCAGATCTTAAGCCTTCTTATCAAAAAATTGTTTTCAGCGACGAAATTCATTTCTGGTTGAATGGGTATATTAGTAAATAAAGCTGTCGTATTTAGTCCGATGAGCAACCTCAGTGTCAACATCAACCGTCAATGGCGCCCGCTATCGTTCAAATGAATAACTTTTACTGATTTTTATTTAGAGGTAGCGACTGGGAGGAATTTCCGGGCTATCGTTCACAGATCCAGGCAGAATGGTAGCCATTATATGGATTCGTCATCCTCTGCCAATAAAATCTGTTTTATTGTAGCTCGTGACTTGTCTTCATCGCTCGGTGATACTGGGATATTTTCTTTTAGTGTGGGGCTTGTAGGGTTAAGTTAACTTTAAGTTTTATTTTCGGTTTAAGGGATTAGGTTAGCGTGGATTAAGTTCACTCAAATGTGATTTTCTTCTCTCAATTTCTTTGGTTTATTTTATCTTTCCCTCTTCCTGTCTTTTAAGTATGTCCTCATAGCCACTGTAGAGTAATGTAGCTTTCTTCATTCCTATCTTTTGTTTCCAGATTTTTTTGCACGAAATAATAAGATAAGTTGAGTTGAGATGTAAGGGGGTGTGGCAGGAACCAACCTATTCCGAAGATCTAGAGCCGATCAATAGCGAGCGTACCACTGCCGTCTACACCTAAAATAGTGGAATGGAATAATGCTAAACGACGACTAAGAAATTCTAAACTGATCTTGTATGAACCACTATAAAGGTAGCATCGAACTTTCTACAAAATTTTTCGAGGAGACACCAGAGAAACTAACAATAACCGACAACATTCGACAAACTTAACCGGCAGAACTTAAGGAAAAAGGCCAGGTCTGTGCGCTAAATTTACGAGAATGCTTACAAAATGAAATAAACGATACTAGAACAAATCATCCAATCTCTCAGATTAATTTAAACAAATAAAACATATCCAAATTTTTTCACAGAATTCATTCTTGTATTTATTTAAAACATAAGTCAATGTTAACCACCATATCAGAACTCAGCTCAAGTTTTACCTATAATCATGTAATTCATGTTTAGTTTGGCTTCCAAAGTATTTCCAATGAGAAAGTAGCGCGTTAGTCCATCATATTTGGTATTGATATGCATACATATTGCCGTACTATAGAATATGCTATGCGTACATATTATGTAACTCACGTAAGAAATTATTATAGAGCAAAACCTCTGTTTGGTTTTAAGTGAGTTAGTTAGTTAGTTAGTTTGATTGATTTATTTATTTCACTAAAACTAAGATAATTTTGTAACTGTCTTACAAATTGTCTTACTGGTATAGTACATCCCAACCACGGTTTCCATTTAGAATTCTTAACATGTCCTCAATTTCAAGAATTCTTGATCCAAAAAATAAAATACAAAACTCTCCTAGAAATGGAAATTTATCAATAAAATGAAATACATCCATTGTTTTAGCTTACAGAGATGGCAGATTACACTGATCAACAAAAAAGGTATTTCCAAAAATCTCACAAATGAAATTATGTGATTCTTAATCAAGAACCTAGAAATCTTACTAAGATTGGGTCACATCAGAATTTCTTGAGAAAGGCTTTTATTTTGATTATAAAACAACACTATACCAAAACAACACTATATAAGTTCCCGAAAATTATTCAGAAAATTAAAAATACAAGTTAATTCATCTAAATCTATATTGTCCCTTTTAAAGTAATCCCCATCGACTGCAACACACTTATGCCAGCGCTTGATCCAATCCTCAAAAGATTTTTTGTATTCGGTTTTCGGTATGTCCATCAGTGCTTTTTGCGATTTTTCCATTACTTCCTCTCGACTGCTGAAATGCGTTCCCCGTAGTGGTCTTTTTAACTCGATTGAACAGAAAGAAATCGTAGGGAACCAAATCAGGTGAATTCGGTGGCTGTTGGATGGTATTTGTTGCATTTTTCGTCAAAAAATTACGAATAATAATGGCACTGTAATCCACGAGTTTTCTGCCCACAATCCTGCGTCACGCAAACGTCTCGTAACGATTAAATAATACTCTTTGTTTACTGTCTGGCCTTCTAACAAAAATTCATGATGAACTACACCGTTGTAATCCATGAAAACCGTGAGCATTGCCTTCTTTTTTGACTGAAAACGACGTTGCTTTTTTTTTTTTTTGGTCTCGGCTCATTTGGTGAACGCCATTCACTTTCCTGATATCTGGATTCCGTGTCGTACTCATAAGCCCACGTCTCGTCTCCAGTAATAATCCTTTTGATGAATGTGGGATCGGATTCAGCCTCGCAAATCATCTCTTTTACGACGTAAACACAGTCTCCTTTTTGCGTGAAATTGAGGTCTTTTGGCACTAAACATTCGTTTTACGTCATCAATGTTTTCGTTGGTTTTCGACGACGATGGTCTGCCACTGCGTTCATCATCTTCGATTGACTCACGACCACTTTTGAACCGCTCGTGCCACTGGTAAACGACCGTTTTCTTAAGAGAATCGTTGCCGAAACACTTTTCCGACATTTTCACGACGTTCGTTCACCATTTAATGCGTTTTTTTACAAGTTCGTTGTTGCAAATTTAAATCCATTTCTAAAATTGTAAAAAAACGGCAACACACACAGAGATAGGTGTACTCTTGGCTAAGTAACTTTTTCAAATGTCAAGCTATGATGCTAAGATTTAGAGGAAATGTCAACAACAGATGTACCAACTTAACAAAAAAAAAAACAGGACTCAAATCGGAACAATGGGAGCACCACACAGTGACTTTTTATCAAGGTGGTAGGTAACGAGAAAGTATTAAAATTTAAAAAATATTCATGAAGATCTCAAAGTCTCTTATAAGTGATCAACAGTAGTCTACCAGCATCGATTGTTCCCATTTGCTTTGGTACCGTCTTCCTATTACAGCAATATTTTGATGGAACCGTTCACCGTTTTCATTACCAACGTCATCCATATTTTCTGGGAAAAAAAGTGGATTTTTAATATTATATTACATCCCATTTTTTATATGAGTACAACATTTGTTTCAGATCAAGACCATAATCAGGGGTCTTAGAAATTCCAAGAAAATTTTCCGTGACTTTCACGAGTGATTTCGAGGCCTCTTTTTCTACCGAATCCAGAGTAGAAGTGTCTAATGGATCCCTTATAAGCTTTCTTATATCTGGACAAATTAAAATACATTCCTTTATTATTGCCTTACACAATGATGGGAACTTGTCTTTCAAAAATTAAAGCCTGGTACGTCTTTTTCGTCGCTTTGACAAAATCATTGATGGTAGAATGACACCTTGTGGTTTGACTTATGATGAGGGTTTAACATTTTTTTGTCCGTTGTTCTTCTAGGTTAATTTATTCTTATGAAATGCACCACCCGAGGTCTACTATTCCACTCACACAAAAACAACAAAATTTAGGGTAACCTAACTGCAGGGCAAGTAAAAGTGCAGCTACTTTTTAATCGGCACATATGTTATGCTGCAAATGTTGTGTATGTTGTAAATGTTGTAAATGTTGTAACTCATTTTATCTACCATAAAATAAATTCCATACCATCATATGTTTCATTTAAGTTAGCAGCATGTGTCAGAGATCTTGACGGGAATTTTTTTCCATTATGAAGTAACACAGCTTTTGAGCTAGCTTTTGGCATGTCAATAAAAAGTCGCCAGTTTTTTGTTTTATGTTCAAAGTCTAGTGATGACATAAACTAATTATGTCATTACAATAAACCAAGGTGTCTTCTTTTGAAGAATAAGGAACCATTTCTATTTTTCTCATACGGTATACTGATATTTTTACCTCAGCTTTGAGTATATTTGATTGCTTCAACCTAAGACTCAATAGCTCTGCCTTTTGTTTGGAGAACGATAGGTCTCTGACTTAGTCATTAAAATCAATCTGACTTAGAAAATGAGGCGCTTCATATGGAGGGAAAAAATCAAATTCTGAGTCTTCCATGATATCCTCTGACAATCAAGCTGAATTTTCTTTGTCTGACACAGGTGGGCTTGGAACTGGAAAAATTTCACTGTGTGGTTCTGGTTTTGTCAGCGAAGATACATCTGCATACACAATGCAATTCTTAGATTTTCGAGAATATAAAACAAAGATAACAATCCTCGTAATTCTGAGGATCCCTCCACATCATAGGCTTTCCAAAAGGCAGTGATCCGTTAAACCAACCAAGTAGAAGCCAATTACACTTGAGTATTTATGTGGTGCTTAAGGTTTATCTTGATATTTAATTTTTGAGTTAAAGTAAGATAAGTAGCACTTTTCCTCCAAAGATATTAATATATATTTCTGCGAATTAGGTGTAAATTCACCACAGACGTAACAGAATAAATCTGAAGAGCTTTTGCAAACTCGCGACATATCTATTACTTTTATTAAATAAATGTTAAAAACACTTGTAACGACACACTATTTGTCCCGTTATCTACAAATTAAACGCATCAGGAAACAGTAGTCTGAGTTTTTTTCTCGATTAACCAGTGTTATCGGTAGTTCTGGCCGATGTGGTATGCAATTCAGATGTAACAATTCTTTTCTTAATTTCAATATCATATTATTTTTTTCGGTTGAGATTTAATTCAAAAAAAAATCTTCTGGTGGTTGTACTTCATTTTACTGTAAAATATTCTGTACGGTGATGACAGAGCTACATTAGTACAATAGTTGTAGAAGAGATGTTCTGTTTATTCCAATATAGTGTCAAATTTTAACTTTAGAGACGTTCCATCTTCGTTGTACGAAATGCATAAATTAATCCCACAATTTTGTACTATTTTTTTTTTTCATTCTTACCAAAGCCCTCCTTTTGTAGAGATTATATGGAAAAGTATTACCTGTGGTAGTCCTTCTTGCTCCAAATTCAATACTTTTACAATAAAACAAAAATGAAGTCTTAGCGTTTTAAAAACTGGGGTAGCGGTAACAGTCTCTTAGTGAAGCATGTAACAAGGTATGTTATTAAACAACCTAAGACCCCTTTTATATAATATCGAACGAATTTTTCGATGGCGGTAAAGGTGCAATAACCCCATATTTGCGCTCAGTATAACACAATATTTTTTGCTGCCCTTTCTGAATATCAAGGTTTTCATTTTTTTCTAAATTAACAGAGAAATTAGCTGTGTTAAAATAATTGTCCAGTTTATTAATCATAAGCTACAAACTATTCCCTGCTTCGGCCAGAAATACAATATCATCTACATCCATCAGCGCTGGCATATTCACATGATTGACTTTAGCAGAATAAAATGAACAGTAGTGCACTTAAGACGCATCCTTGTTTAAGTCCCACAGTTGTAGCAAACTCTTCAGATAGAAGATCATTGCCATATTGTTCTTGCATATAGCATTTAAGCAATTTATTATTTTGCGCGAAATTCCCATTCTAGAAAACTTACAAGATAGTGGTTCGGGAGTTATAGTGTCGAATGCTGCCCTAATTCGACAAATAAAGCAAATAGTTTTTTTTCTTGTTAACAAGTGAAAAAATTTGAAATTCTTGCAGAGCTTTATTATTATTATTCCATTGTATTAGCCTCCCATACAGCAGTACTCCAAATAATTTAGCTGAAGTGTACTAAAAGGATATCTCTCTGTAGTTCCTTGGGTTTTCGTATTCGTCTTTTTTGTGTGATGGAAATATGATAGATCTTCTGAAGCTAAGTGGAATATTTGATGTTGAATTGATGTAATTTCATTGTTTTTTTCTTATTTTGCAGGAAGTTCTGTAAGTAGAATAGTAAACACCACCAAGAACCCAAAAACTAATCACCCATGCCTTTTTGCGATCCCTTGGGTAAAGAGAAACTAATATTCCAGAGCTAATAGCCCACTTCGGGGAAATGGGAGCTATAGCTAAAACATAAAGTGTTCATCGGCCACTATCTCTATTTCAGAGCCCTGAACAAACCTGAAAATTTATTAGTGACCCAAACTTTCTACGTCGAAGTAGCCTATAATAAGTAGATATCCATGATTGTAGGTGATTTGTCCGGCAAATATTTAAGAGAAAACGTCCATCCTTTCCTCCAATAGCTACAAAACAAATAAAAGGTGTATCTTCACTAATAGCTACTCACTCCTCTCTTTATTAATTAACTCTAGCTTTGTTTTTTGTATGAGGCCTATCTAGTTTCCTAAGAACACAACATGATTTTTTTATCGTAAATATGTGCTCAGTAACACAATCAACCGCTGTGTAATAGATATTTTTGAAAAATTTCCATACACTATTGCATAACTTGTCTGGTTTTTAAATTAGGAATTATTACTAGTAACGCACTGCATCTCCTAAATTGATATATGTATGATACTAACGACCATAACACTCTGGTAGATTGACTGTATAGGTAGACTGTACCATTATGCCATATTTCTTTAACCTTCATCTCCTCCTGTGTGAAAAATTACACAAAAAAATGTTGTCCTATACCTTTTCACCTTTTTTTTTTGACCGATGTGCATAAAACTACTTGACAATTCCTGACGCATCAGTTTAACACAAAAAAGTTATTCGGTGCAAAAATATATTTTGATAAGAAGATATTTGGAAACTTACCCTCCTGTGTGACTTTTCACACATATGGAATTTCTATGTATTTTGACTATTACCATTTTGTAGTCAAGTGTCCATGTTATTTGATATTTTGGTAAACTAAATAGATACACATAGAACAAAAACAAATTTACTTCTGAAAGCCACTGAAAGTGCGTGTACACGTGGCTTGAAAATACTGTTGTCTGTATTCAAGCATTTGCACGGGTTTGAGTGGGAGCGTACACAGCACTAAAGAAGAAGAGAAAGAAAGAACAAAAGTGTGTAACAATGATCGAAACCGTTAGCAACAACCCGCCAAAAGACGAATGCAGTGAGCGAATGCTTGAAAAAATCATACATCATTGCTCTAGGTCAGTGTGCTTCTTGCTTTGTTTGCGAAATATCACATATTCGTACTTGGAGAGCACGAAAAACTTGTTCGTGTGTCATTGATTCTTTGGACAAGCTATATTTTTAATACAACATGAACAGACCAAAATATCTTACCGCGAAAGATGTGGACGAAATTTTGAATGATTCTGATGAATATATTTCCGATAATAAAGAAAATTATTCCTCGGAAGAAAATGTTGAATTGATTGGAAATGAAAGTAATTCCGAATTTGATGAAACGGAACAGAGTGAAGAAAATGAAGCAAAAGCAATTACATCAGTAGCTGAAATCGTCGATCCGTTATTCGTTTCAAAAGACGTTATGATTTGAAAATCACAGCCAGTGCAAGATCTAACCGGAAGATTACGAAATGAAAATGTTATCAATTTGCTACCAGGTACACCAAGGTGTGTTGATGATATCAAAGATGCTTTTTTCTTGTTCTTTCCACCACCAATTGAGAATGTTGTTTTGAAGTGATCAAACGCATATGCAAATGTGAAATGTGGTGACAAATATATAGAAATTGATTCAAATTTGTTGAATGCATATATCGCTGTTCTCCTTTTGGCTGGAGTGTACAGGTCTCATATCTCTTGTTTTTCTTACAATCAATTTTATTTAGATCCAAAAATGAATAAATGTTGGATTTGGTGAATATGGACGTCCCATTTTCAGAACGATAATATCAAAGAAAACATTTGAATATATGAATCAAGTAATTCGATTTGATGATGTTATGAGCCGACGTCAGCAAAGTTCTACCGAAATACGAACCGATGGCCGATGGCAATATTCGCAAATATAATCGACATCTCAGCTCTGAACGTATTGATTGTTTACAAAAATATAAATCCAAATTAGCAAATGAACAAAAAAACAATACGACGAGTTTTCTTGCGTAAGCTTGCAATATCTCTTGCAAAATCATACATAACAATGAGAACAGCTATGCCAGGAACCGAATCAGCGGCCTGGACCAGGCCCAGGGGTTCATTAGTCCACACATCGTCAACACTATCTTGCGAATCTTCAGTGTCTCGTGAGAGTTCACCACGAATATTCGACATTCCTCGAAAAAGATGTAAGTGTTCCACCGAATATCAAAGGAAAGGCTAGATGCCACATTTGTAACAGCGAAAAATCGAAAAATAAGAACAACACACATGAAACTATGTGCTGTTTCTGCCAAAAAGGTGTTTGCAAGCGTACTCACAACAGAAATGTTTGTATTAATTGTATTGCAGATAAATTAATTTGATGTAGCTAAAAAATAAAAATAAACATAAATATTATTCACGGTAATTCATAAATTGGACTACAAAAAATTACGTTTCTTGTGCAAAATACATAGAAATCCCATATGTGTGAAAATTCACAAAGAATGCTAAAGGCAAAATCAGTAACACATGAATGAAAATTTCCACTTCTGCCCTGATATTTTCTTCTGTGTCTAGTTTTCTGATATACTCTACACCGCAAAAAAGTTAAATTATTGCGTAAAACGGTTAATTCATCCATTTAAATTGTTGTCATTGTCAACAGGGAACTCGTATAAGTTTGTTCTGTTCAAACATACAACTTATACAAATGAATTAAAAAGTTTCCAAATAAAAACTTCGTTGATGGATTCCAGTTAAAGAGTTCTCTTTTATTTCATTTTTAAAACACCTGCAAATTTCCACTTTCTCTTGTTTATAAGTTAAAGATGCCTAGTTTCAACGAAATCTCCAAAGATCCTTGCAAAGTGGCGTCCAAATTCGAAAACTGAAACTTTACGAGGCAATCCATTACTTAGCTAAAGTTTTCAGCAGACCTCGGTTTTCGTTTATTTCTGACACAAGTCATTCCAAAAAATTTTTTAACTGGTATCTGCAAATGAAATTTAATTTAAAAATGAGTATCACTGAAAGAAAAGTATGATATTCTTCAAAATGTCCTAACAGGACTTGAATGTTTTTCGCTAATTCTGCGTTTTGTATTTGAATCTGTAAAAGTTTTCTTTTTAAACTTTTCTAGTAAATGCAACTCCATTTGTGTACCCCATGCATGTTTGTATAGATGTTTTGCATTATGAAAGGCAAACACAAACGCACAACAAAATCATTATGAAATCGGATAATGGAAAGTTTTCTCATTAAATTCTCCTTTTCATCGAAAAACTACTCAGAGTGGTACTCTGAACAGTTTTTCATTTCGTCCTTTTGGGTCGCATAGTTGGTTGCTATCGCATTCACATCCTTCATTTTTTTTTTTTTTTTTTTTTTTTTTAATTCTTGTCGATCATCAATTTGAGTATATCAAAGTCAGATGATGGAGAAAGTTTTCTCCAAATCCGTAGCAACGTAGCAACGACAACGATAACGACAAAAAATATAAGAAAATCACGAACCCACTCTTAAATGAAAAGTTCAGTTTTGTCGCCTTTTTCATTTTTCTTTGAGAGTCCTTTGTGCGCTTTGTAATTTCTTTCGATCTATCAACACGAAATCTACTTTAACCCTTACCAGGTTTTCTGAAGGGTAAATTCCCAATTTTTTTTTTTTTTTTTTTTTTTAAAACAAGAGTTTTGGGAAAAGATTCAGTACTTAATGGGGTGTGACATTGTTTTACTAAAGTTATTTAAAAAAGTTTGACAATATGTTTGCAATTCAACGAAGAACCCTAAATGAAATTTTGTTGTGGGCATAATATGGAAGAAAGTAGTAGGTAGATTTTTTTTATCAGTAACGTCAGATCTTTGAGTTTTGCTTACGAAAAATCCAAATTATCAAGAACAAGTTATAACTATTAACAATCCGAAATTTATTTAGTAAAGTTAAAAAAACAGAGCTGAAGTAAAGAGAGCTTAATAAATCAAAGGAATTTTATTCAAAGAACGTCGACTAACTGGCTGACGGCTCTTGATCTACGAATTATGTGCCCATTCGGAGCACTATGCTTCAAATCTTGTAGATGCCCCTAGATGGAGCATTTTAACCGAGTTAAGCTATAGCTTTGGTATAGCTCACAGTGTTCGCGGTTGTATCAACTGAAAGGTCGTCTCAAATTTTAAGGTTATTCTGTTCGTTGTGAGTTTTATTTAATAAAAACTTCTTCAATTTTTGTCACTATCTCTACGATGATGTGGATGATGTCGTCGTAGCGGAACTACCCGCTCCAGTACTAAGTTGAACAGGTAACAGACGGAAACCCGGACCAAAGACGAAAAAGATCGAATCAGCTGTTTTCACATTGCAATAATACTGAGAGTTTTCCACTTGTATCTGGATCAGTTTTAACGGAATCCGAAACTCTATTTTTAAGCTTTTAGTCAATGCTGCCAAGCCACTGGGCAAAGAGTTCTCTTGTGGGCTTTGTGGTCCCACTTACAATCTTACAAATGGAGTTTGGGGAAAACGACTTAAGAAAGAATTATACAAATGACTATGATATTTAGGAAGCAAAGATACCGAAGTTCCCTTAAGAAATATATTTGAAACAAACGCAAAAAGACTACCCAGAGGAGTAAGACCGCGTCTTATGTTTCTCGTGCAGCTCGAAGCTTAGATCAAGAAAACTGGAAGATTTATTTGGTCCAGCTTAGAAAAAACTAAATATTTCCATTGTTGGTCGAACCCTTAATAAATTAATAGCGCAGGCCGGTATAAATCACTTGTACATACTCAAAAGTTTGGCAAGGACACCAAAACGAGACAAATTCTCTCTACAGATTCCGTCATAATCGAAAAAGGATGATGAGCATCAATTTTGATTCCGATTTTTTTATAAAATGGTATGTAGTAAAAAAATTTGGTCTGATGTGCAGACTTACTGAACCTAAAATTGCCAGTCAGATAAATGACAGACACTCATCATCGAGTATTTTCAAAGTCATATAGTCATATAGACTTTCCTTGGCTGCAACAAGATAGTGGTTCGATTCTGTTTTTTATACTTGGAGTGTTGGGACATTAAATTTACGATAGTTTGGTGAAGTGCCTTGCATTAATTGCATAATTACTTATTTGGCGGTTTGATGATCATGCAAACCGCATTCTTTATGAACATTAACTTAGGAAAGCTAAATAGTTGCATATTTCCCCTTCGCACCAAATTAAGTGCGTTTGCGAACGTGTCGGATATACTCTATTTCTATTTAGCTCTAAAACTACCGGAAACGACTTGTGAGGATAACGTCATACTGAGGTTGTTGTTTGCCTCTTTTATTAGGGTCACGTAGAAATACTTTTTTTTATGGTACTATTTGCTAGAAACGTGTTTGCTGTCGAATTAGGTCTTAATGCGGATTACTTAAAAATGTTTGTTCACGTTCCGAAATCTGGGAACTTGTTACCTTCATCTTCATTTTCAAAAACCCGCACCCGCACAACATAAACGCAATTCTATTAGTTCAATTCCTATTATTTTTGTATTCCTTCACATTTTTTTTTCAATCCACATACGAATTTAATTTTTTTATTTCGATTTCTCCTTAACTCAGATTGGTATCCCTAAACTAGTATTTCGTTTTTGCTGATTCTACGACAAAGCCTTTCATGCCGTTTGTGTCGGATTAAATAAAGCAATCCTTTTACTGTCATCATTATCGGGCTTATGAACGAATTCCAAGGTAACCTCCTTTTAATTTCCGATCTCATTCTCGCAAGTTCTTTTGACAATAAGATGCCTTAGCGATTCCAAAACGCACTTACCAAGAATATTACGGACAAAATCTCGATCACTTAAAACAGCGTTAAAAGTATTAAAGAGTTACGAAACTTGATTCAGAACTCGGCCCACTTTATAAAATCCAAAATATACAATCTCATATCTCTTCTTAGATCAGTTAACAAATACTGGCCTATTTCCAGTAAGTGGCGTTTCCAGCTATGTATATCAAAAGGAAATTAGACCATTCGATCCCAATGAATTCCTCAGTTTCGTATTGTCCCCCATCACTTTCAACTATTGACAACTTTCGTTATCCCAATCTGCTCTCGGCTTTAAACCTTTTTTACTAAAAGAGATATCTTCTTACCTGGTAAACCGATTCCTTTCTTTTCTTTCTCTAGAGTTTCACAGGGCACTATTCGTACTATTAACCGTCTTGAGAGGGTCATTACTTTCTCTCCCCCTTTACTCTGACGATACAAATTTTTTAAAGTTATTTCTTTTCCCCAAGACTCTAACTTTCTTTAAGAAGAGTTTAATGGGCTTTCAACCTGATGCCTTAAAAACAAAAAAAAAACCTTAAAACTCCGATCTCCTCCCCGACTTTATTTTCTTCATGGTCAAACTATGTCCCTAGTTCAATCTTATCGAGACCTTATCTATAGTGAGCTTAATCTCCGTTCGCATATCGATAAGATGACCTTTAAAGCCACCTTCACTTGACTTTATCTATCGCTGGTCCAAGAAATTTTCCAAGCCGTACGTTACCAGATCTTTCTATGTTACCTTTGCTCGCCCCTGCGTGTGTATGCCAGTTTAGCTTGGCCGCCCTTTCACTGAGTTCATATTTCCCAAATCGAAGCTTTTGCTCTTCGTTGTCTACCCTGGAAAGACCCTTTAATCTCACCTCTATATCAGGACCTCCTCAAACTTATCAATTTTAATTCCTTTTAAGAATGTATGATAGAAATATGTCTGATATTTTCATTCATCGACAGGGATGTTCAGTCTATTTCCTCTGTTTCCTTCAACACCGTCGCATGTAATGTACTATACTATACGTTGCCCAGTCCTAAGTTTAGTCTTATTATATCTTAATTTAAGTGGTAAGTGTGGTAAGCAGAATAAATTAGGGCTTCCCTTCCCACTAAAAGCAAACAGTTTTTCATCCTTTTTTACCAAACTTGTTCGATATGCCGGTGAAGCACATCTGCTTTTTGTTTTGAAACAGAACTAATCCTTTTTTACTAGCATACCTGTTTTATAACAACGTGGGGTCTGCGCTAATTGTTTGGCTACGTATATTCCGTTCAAAATTTGAACATACCCGTGTAGATCTGAACGCTTTTCTCCTTTTTTTTTCGTTTCGGGGTATCGTCAACAATCAATCTATCTTAGCTTTTAGTTGGTATCCAACAGTGAAATTTCTTGTAGTCGGGAGTTAACCAACCCAACATGCCCCAATACTTAGAAGGAATACATTATGGAATACGAATGGAGCTAATGAATACCCAAAATCCGTCGGTAATAAGAGAAAAATCGTAGTCATACTCAATTGAGGGTCGATGACATTTTCATATGAAGTAGCTTAAGGTTCTTTCTTACCATTGTAGTCCACATAAAGCAAAGTTGCCTCAATTTTTTTTCAGTTTAAAGATCTCATTAAAGATCTGAAGGAGTGCGTGTGCAATGATGCTTAAATGTTGCGATAATTCGTATAACCAAGGAGAAACACGTGCGCGGTTTATGGTGTTTCATTATAAACGACTAAAGGCTAAATAAGCCAAGAAACAGGGGGTATGTGCACATAGTATATATATATGTATGGGGACGTACACATACATAACCCAACATGGGCTTAATGACACCAAATGCATGATTGGATTTTATGAGTAATACACTCGCGCTGGATATAAACAACCATATACCGAGTGGTGTTAACTAAATTGGTTTATATATTTTTTGATATGCAACACGCGGTGGTGTAAAATGCTTGTTGTTTGTGTTTTTATTTTTGATGTGTTTTTTCTTATTTTTAAGTGAACAATTTTATGATACACACGATCTTTAGATGTCGGAGATATGAAGATATAATATCGAGTCAATTGTGATAAGCGGTTATATATGGCACATACCCTTAAGGGGGGCGAAAACGATTGAATTGTTTGATGAGACCATAAAGAAGAGGGACGTAAAATAATTGAAACATCACCAACATGCGCGACTGTAAGATATTTTGACAGTTAAGAGACAATCATGAACGCAATACTTTAATAAGAGTCAACATACATAGGATTTGACAAGTTTATAGGTATGTGTACTTTCCATCCTGTGCCATAAGGGATAAAATACAGATCAAAGAGGAGAATCCTTTACCAAACCAATAAATGATATTAAAATGTTTAAATATAGAAAGCCATGACACAGTAATATTTTGCAGTCGAATCCATGACATGGGGTTAAGCATCTACAAACGGTATAATATGAGCCTCTCTTCGTAATACTCGTATCTGTTATTAAATGTTCGTTCTGCACTTTTTTTTAACTTAGCTGTACGTATCCAAGCAATCTGTTAATTAGAAAGCCAAATGATATTAAGCACAATTTCTACCCTCTACCCAGCACAGGGTTAAGTAACGTAGGCAAAACCTCATGCTTAAATTACATAATCTTCATAATGATGAAAAAATCGTTTTGCAAAAAACTTAGCCAAAGAATATTCCCATGCTTAAGCTAGAAGTCCTTTTAAAAAACTCAATGCCGCGTCAAATTAGAATCGACTAACTCTATAGATAATAATACTGTAAAAGGTAAACAAAGGCCCAACAAGTCTCTTCTGTTAATGCTGTTCCTATCTAATCGCTTCTGGTTCTGAAGATCATGTTTGTTAAGAAATTTGTATACTTATGCACGCAAAATAAGTTCTTCCACTACGTACAATGTTTACAACTTTTTTTTTTTTATTTTTGATGGGAGTAATAAAGAAGCAGAGGTAGATAAAATTTTTTTAAGTATCAGTATCGGTATCGTAAGAGGTATTTTATATGTGATGTTGGAAAGCCTGATGATTTTGTTATTAGGCGCAGTTGGGGTATCTTTTTCTTCCATATCTCAGTATTATCTGAGAAAATTTAAGACATAAATCGATGTTCAAGCTCAGGCAAAGCATCGCCAGGACCAGAAAAACCGGATCGATTCGTGAACTCATTCAGGAAAAAAGTAAAGGTACTAATTTCCCAGAAGAAAGAGATAATGGCACGTGAAGGGGAAACTGTCAGATTTTATAGCAAGAAAGAAAGAAAACGTTAAAAGAACAGATCAACAATATACGAACGACAGCCTGCAAGGACATGCATGGCTGATTCATAGATTGATGGTAGATTCATGGTCGGTGCTTAGGACATGTAAGAATTATTTTTTCAAACTGTGAAATAGCGATGAAGATCAATATTTTGCAATCAGAAGATAGAATGAACCATTTAACCATGAACCATGGATGATAGATAATTCTTCTAGCGACCGCAACAAAATAAGGTCTGTCAGTTCCAAATTAATTTCCAAGAATGACTACCAGGCTACCTTCCAAGTTGTTTAAGGCAACAGAATACGACTTAATTAGAAGTGAAAATATATTGTCGGAAGAAAGCATGTCGGACGAATCGAACCTCAGTAGTATATGCCTTATCCTGAGAAACGTAGACTCTTCAAAACTATACTAACTACAGAGCCGTTAGTCTTCTCAACATCGCCTATATGATTTTCTCTCCAGTACTATTCAATTGCCTGAAATCTTCTGTCATCCAATTATCTTTATTAGTGCGGCTTCATGTTGGGAAATTCAACCATCTGACGGATTTTCACATTTTAGTGGTCTTGGAAAAAGCTTTCAAATCCCAAATCTATATCCACATCTATTTGCCGAGTTAAGGCCGCCTATCACAGCTTATATCAGCAAAAATTATATGAACGCTTATAATCGTACATACGAAATGTGTTCAGAATATAACGGGAATTTTAGTCTTTTGAAAAAAAAAAAAAATTATTTATTCGTCTACGTTAATGATTGTCGCCTTCAAAATAGTCCTCAATAGATATTATCCACTTGTGCCAGCGCTTCTTCCAATCCTCAAAACACTTCTCAAACTCGATCTTTGGGATAGCCTTTAGTTCTTTCAACTATGCGCTTTTAATGTCATCTTTGCTTGTAAAACGACTATTTTTCTCTTTATTTTTGGAAATAGGAAAAAGTCACACGGAGCCATGTATAGCGAATATGGAGGTATGGGGTATCGTTAAAAGTTCAAAGTTCAACAATTTTGGAAAAAAATTTTGCTGCCACGAATTTATACCTAAAACCAATCGATATGCCAACATCATCAACGACTTCGCTGATTGTAATTCGGTGATCGTTTATATTCATTTCTTTCACTTATTCCACGTTTTTATAGGTAATTGATGTGCTGGGGCGTTCGATATCTTCAACGTCTTCCCGACCATCTTGGAAACACTTGTACTACTCGTAGACTATTGTTTTACTCATAGGATACTCACTATAGGCCTTTGTTAATATCTCGCACACTTTGTTACATTTTATTTCATTTTTTACGCAAAATTTGATACAAATTCTTTGATCCATTTCTTTTAACAAACGAAAATCACCGAGCTCATAAAAACACGTCTAAACTTAGCGGCTGACACAGACAAAGTGAACCATGCTTAAAATGTTATCATACTTCAGGGCCATGTATACCAACATAATAATAAAAAAAAAAATGTTGACAATCGGAACCTCCAAGCACACGAAATTTAAAAATTCCAGTTATTTTCTGAACATACCTCGTATTATTATGAGGCATTTGCAGATATTCAGGCAGAAGCGGCGAAGATGGGTCTCTTTTATCGAGATAGGACACGCAACATCGATGACTCAGACAAATCTTCGTCGTTCTTAAGAATTTTGTCTCGTTGGGCTCCGCAGTTAATATAAACAACACTCTTGTCAATCGCTATTCTTTAGGACTTAGAAGACATAGAAGGTTGAGTAGCAGAGCCCTCTTAGAACCAACATTTAAGGCACTAGGTATCCCAGTCCTCGCCTATAGCACAAAGACATCAACTTCTTAAAAAAAGTATGAGCTTGTGTTTGATTATTTTTTTGAAAGAACCGTACTTCAAATGATCTACTGCCATGTTTAAAGAGAGAAGGTAAAATAGTTTTCACTAAACGAGTCAGAATTACTTGAATTAGATAACTGAGACATGTAAAATGGATAGACACCAGAGCTTCTACTAGGTGAGGAACATGGATTAACTTGGCGTGACAGGGTTGACTGGATAGACATGCCGATTGGGACTCAAATCCAATCCCAGACTGTAGAGCCACCTTATTAAGTAAAATCATCACCTTCAGCATTTTTATATCTCTGTTGCTAATCAATAAGAATCTATTGACATCTGCTTTAAATGGCAGGCCTTTACCATATAGTTTGAAGATGTATACTAGAGTACGTCAAAACAGGGCGGAACCTTCTTAACTCTAAGTTGTATTGTACAAGTTACTTAATTTCCTCTCTCCGACAAGGGTAACCTGTACAGAGAAAATCTGAGAAAACTGGGCCACGAATATAAAATATGGGAAAACGAGCACACATTCAAGAAAGATGTAATTCAATATACCACATATATATATGTACTATCAAAACTAAATCAAAATCTAGTAGAATTCGCGGAAATATGGCATATGGAAAACGAAACTGATTAGAGAAATTAGAGAAATTAATAGTCTAATTTTTATGGGATGAACTACCATACTTAAAATAAAAAGAAATCAGAAAAAATGGATGGATGGGTCCCGTATTGGCACCAGGAGGTTTTTATATAACAAATTTCAATAATTTGATTGTGAATAAGGCAATGGTATTGAAGAAACAACGAAAAATACATTGATCCGGCGACACTTACGGTTTCGCTACCTATTTGAAGAACTTTCCTATCCACTCTAATAAGAATACTACTGTACTTTATAACCAATGAAGGCGAATGTCTCTTCACAGATATTAAATATCCAATCGATAAGCCTATGAAAGCTACTTTCTATTGTTGCGAAAATACGACACCAGTTCAAATCAGTAACCCACATCGTTGAAATACGCTCCCTGCGGACATCTGAAAAGCTAAACGCCAGATGCTCTTCATTTATCTTCAAAACAAGATACATATTGTCCTTTCCGGGCCAAAGGTAAATAAATGGCTATACACACTAACCATCCATCCATCTACTGACATTAAATATCTTCCTTAAATTCGCCCTTTGACTTTTGCATTGTTTCTATATTCGTACATCAGAGACTCATTTGACTAACACACCAAGGATCAAAGGTCAAAGGAAACAGCAAAGTATACAAATCACTTTCACCACTGCACAACCAGATACCCAAAGATAAAAGAAGTCAGCCTCTTACCCAGTCAATCAATCATTTTTCGATCCCACCAGGCAAATTTCATTGAGTCCTTCCTTCCCTCTACCATATTTAAAGAAATTCCCTCTCTTTTTCAAACTTTTCATCCTTACGAACTAAAAATGTTGGGGAAGATAAATATTCATCCAGAGTGAAGAAAGGGCAATCTTTATTGAATTATGGTGGATGATGAAAGTGTTATTAGTGGCACATGCGGGGTGCCTTGAATTGAGACTTAAATAGCTAGTGTAATAATCTAGAATACACAAATTTTTACATATTCGTACCTATAGCCCAAAACGACTACCGGTAACGGTACCTAAGCAAATCGTATTATTTTGGAAATTTTATTTTCTTTTGGGGAAATTTAACCCTTTGAAAGGTTTATTGGGTGCCAAGCAATAAATTTATTTTTTTATCTGAATTTGGGATAAGGAGCAGAGTCCTAATAGGCATCTGGGAGCCTACAATTCCAGAAGCTCATTAGCATCGGAGGAATTGTTAAACATTTTTCTTTTTACCATTTATAATCTCAAAAGGAAAATGTATGTTACTAGTGGGTTTTTTTTATTCTTTAGGTCCTTATTAAATATAAAAACTGAAGATTGGATATGAATTGCCAAATGAAAGAGAATTGCAGTGTGGTAGGCTTTACGTTGAATGAGATTGTGTGCTTCATTATAATGCGATTATTGTAGTTAGGTTTTATTTAAATTCTCTAAGACAATCATTGGAAGAATATTTTATTGATTTTAAATTGCCTACGAATGAACGATTTAAGTGATCGTATTCAAAAAACATACCCCGCACAGGTGTTCAAGTTCCATAATTTTAAAAAACGCGGACAATACAAATATTGATCATTCAGTCGAGACAAGGTAAAATTAAAGACCATCGAGAACTGAGCAGAACAAGAAAGACATCATTTAATGTAAGGATCCTTTGTCCTTTTAAATTACTTTTTAGTACAGATGCTGATAGTATCAGCACTAAGTAGAAAGAGATTGCTTTTTGAAAAAAAAAAAAAAAAAAAAAAAAAAAAAAAAAAAAAAAAAAAACACTAAGAAATTAATTTGATACGATTTCTTAAATTAATTTGAAGACTCTTTCATGCCATTAAATATTTCAAAATAATTTCAGGCATACTCGTATGCTGCCACGATTGTCTCCTACAAAGCGTATTCTACCAATATTTCGAGCAATTTTTATTATTATTTTTTTTTTTTAATTTTTGACCTTATTGTGGACTTCGGTGACGAATTGAGGTGCCTGGCTGATGACGTTTTAGTGTGTACGTGCTGGCGGAGCGTGCTGACAACAACACAATCTATTGACACACCCTTTATTACTATATACTTCTGGCTGATATTTCTCTTGACGTCCGGTTTTTTATTCGAAAAAGATTTCTTTTGGGACATATTCTCATTAAAAAGTAAAAACTCACATTTTTATGCCGGATGGATTGTGGTCAATTCTCCTAAAACATTGTTTTCCGATTTAAAACTGTCGGGATCATTTCAGTTCAAAAATGTTTAAATTCTATATACCGCAAAATCTATTTTGATGCTAGAGCCTCCCAACTCCATAGCAATCTATGCGAATATTATGCCAATATTTTGAAATGTGGCTCCGATACGAAGCCTTCAATCTAACTTCCAGTCCAATATTTATTAACACTAGCTAAAGGGAGCAGTAGTTTATCGAAACAAATTCTATAACTCAATAGTCTTATATAATTTTAAAAATTTGCACATAAAGACTCAATTCGTCAAAGTATTTTTTCTAACACGTTGTCTCATTACTGAAATTTACTACAGGACAGGACAGGCTGACGTAAAACAAATAAGATTTCACGCAAAAAATCTAAAGTTGCTTCATCTCGAAAAATCATTCATTGATCATCTTACTGCACTAGATGCTTTTGCCTTTATATAGTTCACACACTGAATTCTTTAGCAAAAGACTTATATGTACATGCCGATGACATGACCCTATTACAAAAGACCTCTTGAGCCTATTTGCAATATGAATTAAGAATTGTAGGCGAAGAAGTCGTTTCTATTACTGTTAAGGAAGACAGCTTTACCAAATAAGTTGCGAAATCATCATTTTCCACAAGACATTATATAGCTTCTATACTTTATATACTCCTGTCATGTTCCCGATGCGGCCTATTTAAGATGAGCTTCGTCATAAATAAAACAAGAAGCCTAATATTGAACTAGAAGCTATACTGAGTGCTTAATTGCACCGTAGCTGGTTGAAAACTCAAATGAAGTATGCCGATTCTGAGAATATAAAGTCTTTGATTTGATAAGATATGCCTCAATTTATTTTAAACTTAAATATATTTAATGTCATTAACTATGAAATATGGTATCGTTGAAATCTCCTCCACGGAAACCGCTTGCGTGATGATCTAGACTTTTTAATAATTTAGCCAACGTTCCAGTAATTTCAGTTCGAATGTTCCCATCTGAGTCCTCTAAATCTTTTAACATGCTCTCATGAACCAGAGACTTAAAAAAAACAGTTTAAGGCTCTTAAATCGTACATCGGTTGATAGGTTGCGCTGTATCGAAAAACGCAGCGTTCTGTAAAACCACATTCCAAACAAAGATTTATCAGTATCTATATTTGTCGTTAAATGTGTAAGTGTAAATGTGCATCTAGTGGAAAATTCCAGCAACAACAGGATAGACATAAGTGAGAGTAGAAATACACCATTGAAGAGCGCATGAAAGTGATCACTCTATTTCCAAAGAACATTGAATATAACAGAAGTACGCTCAGACTTAGTTCCGGATAATCAGTGTAAAAATCACTCTAAAACAGCAACTCGACATACCCCTTAGAATTTTAGTTGGTTCAACATCCCTATTCTGGACCTGACATTCTTGTCAGAGAGTTGACTTAAATCTCACCGAAAAGAACAACCAATTTCCTGCAAGTTCAATGATTTCCAATGAAGAGGACCAAATTTGTGAATAAGCAAAACTGGTTCTCTAAGAACCTTCAATTCTTCGTGTGAACGTTACGCATAATGGAAATCACAGAATTTTCTTTCTCCAATCTTACTAGCGGACACGAATAATGATATATAGTATAATTTCAGGATTATGGTATCACAGACCACATATTTACTGAGATAATGAGCTTCATGCATGAACTATTTCTGAAATATTTCAATTTATTTAAAAAAAAAACTCTGATTGTCTGTATCGATGATGATTTAAATTTTTATTTGCAATTAAAAATCAAATTCTAATTCTAACTTTAATTCTAAATTTGAAAGTACTACAAAATTTTACTAAAGCTAACAACTATAGAGCAGTGCGAAAAGTTGTGGAGCCTTTTAAGAAGCATTGGAATAAAAGATGGTATTTGGAAGGCCTGGTTAATCCACATTTATATTGAGCTCGTTAAAATACTATTTATTAACTATAACTATCTGGCATCTCAGCCAAAGGTTCGTAAGAGCTATAATCGGTATAGTGACAATTGAAATAAGAGGAAGATGCTTTTTTAAGTCTCCTGTTCATGAAAATTATTTGTAACTAAACAGGACAGGCACATGAAAGCATTTATAAAGACGAGCTATAAAAAGTCATATTTAGGCTGAGCATCCCTGCTACAGAATGACGATACAGAACGCTCGCTGCTCCGACAAGGTCGGTGACGACTTAACAAAGATTATTAATGTCAAAAAAGATTTGACTTGTTTAACACCATCTTTCAGAAGCCAATGCCAATAACTTAATTGACAGAACTCAGCGGGATCGGAAGGTGCCACAATGGGTTTAGCAGAAAATTATTGCAAAACCAAGTATGCTGTCAACAAGAAGGAACAAATAGCATCGACGAATTTGACAGAACGTCACAGTTGACAGCTATAACTTTGAAGTAGTAAAGGACTTTACTTACCTTGACTATGCTATAAATTCCCCAACAACACGTCAGTAGAAATAAAATGAAGAATAACTCTTGCCAATCGCTGTTTCCTTGGACAAAGAAGGAAATTATATAATAAACACCTATCCAAAGCAACTAAAGTGACTCCATACAAGGCCTTGTTCACGAAATTCCTACTTTATGGTGCTGAACATGGACTCCATTTAAAGGGTTTGAAGATATAGAGGAAAATATCGTTTTAGGTAGCGGTAACATTTATAAGGAAACCTCGACTAAGTTGGCATATGCAACTAAAGGTAGTTAGCTAGGAATCGTTATAACTGGAGAGGCCTATAAGTTGAGACCCAGTTTGACTTTGAACTTGATGGTAAATAGAGAAGTTATCAGATGAGAAGACATTATCAAGTTGCTTGCATTGGTTATTGATCATGCTATTTGGCTGACATAAAGATGTCCATCGAACATATTCACAAATATCGTTGGGGTTTTCAAAATTGATCCCTATCTCCAACTTTTTACTGTCAAATATGGTTTCAATATCAGAAATGAGGAAATTGAAGTCGAAGTTCCCTCGTTTTTTATTACGTAAACATATTTTATCAACTTGCAGTTCTTACAGTCCACACTTCTTATTTTATGTCTCCTATGTCTCAATAACAAGCTGCTAACTAAATTCCAGCAACCTCATTCTGGTACATGTGAATCACATTTTTGCTATTGAAATTCAAATCCCTTGCATCGCAAACCGATAGTAGTTGCTGAGTCCTTTAAATAGCAATCGTGCGGAAAGTATCATATTTTCCCTGTCAAAATGAAGACCGAACAAAATCAACTTCAAAGCTGTAAGAGTTCGTTCAAGTAATTGAAAGTGCTGATGCTGAAAATTTTTCAACAAAAAAGCCTTACAACAGCGCAAAAAGGATTCACTCTTTTGCCTTACATCACTCATCATGCAGAACACATTTGTCCATTGAGACATCAACAGATGGTCTAAGAAGGCAATAGCAATGGCTCTACTACCGGCAATAGCAAAAGAAAAAGCATATCCAAACAGAATATCGTATTCGTCGCTTTTATACAAAGTCAGACAACTGTAAACTGCACATGCTGCATGTGTCACGTCTAAGAGATATGTACATATGCAATGCTGATATCCTTTTCCGTTTCCGGGTACTGGGGATTGTTTACCGAAAAAAATTCAAATTCTGAGCAGGATTCTTTATTTTTTGCATGTCTGATTTTGAGAATGTGAAGCCCGTTTATATATGATGACATCTTCGATGAAAAGTTATGAATACGAGTATTCGCATATGGTGGTAGATGAATGCAATGGATTGAGCTTGATACATTTTTTGGATAGTAGGTACACCAATGTAATTGAATCTTTTTGAGAATTAATCTATTGAAGAAATTGAAGGCATGACTTTGTGGGATTGTTAATTTATAAAATTCATTTAATAAGAATATTGTGCACGAATTAATCGAATAGGCAATTTAAAAGATAATTAATTGAATCAGTATATGAGCACATGTGAATGTCAGACGTTAACAGTCATTCTGCCAACACCCTGGACTTGTTTTCAACTTCTCACCCTGATAAGTACACTGTTGATGTGCTTTCTCCTTCATATTTCTGAAAAAAAGAAGAGAAAGCCAATTTGAGTGGACTTCACACATTTCTTAGGAATTTTAACTGTTCGTTATATTTCCTCGATAACGCTCTTTGGAATGAAGCACTTTATCTTTCTTCGGATGAAGAGTATCAAACTAAAAGAAAAGACTTGCTACGACTCGAACTTTAAATATGCTGTCAGGGTAAGAGAAATACTTTTTTGGTCCTACAAAGCCATCCCGATGGAGAAGCTATGAGAAATTTTGCTTCCATCCCAACGCTCATTTACAATGACATTCTAGGTATTAGCTCTTTGAACAAGGCCAAGCTGACGAAAATCCCAGGCTTTGCGTTCACCTACTATTGACTACCTCGAATCTTCAATAGTATGAATCCACTTTTACACTCACGTAGTAACAAGAGTAAATAAAGATCTTAACATACGCAAATCCGCAGATCCGGATGATAAATTTCCCTCTCTTCCGAAGAGGTGTTCATCCATGTTGGCAACACCACTACTCAAGCTTCTTCATCAATCTAACTGGTTAGGACTCTTTCCGAGTAGATGGTAAACGAAATTTGTCCAGACCGTCCATAAAATGGACAAACAGTCAGCTCTTGTAATATATCGAAACATGAAAACTTCTCAGTGACCGGCAGAACGGTTTTCGTAGCAACAGGCACATTGGTGGATGATGGCATGATGGCATGGCGAGCAAAATATTATACATAGTTCCACTTTTTTATCTCGACAGAGTTTGGCATCAGTTTCCTGTGTCGGAAATGCCCGCATTTGGGACCTACGCATCTCTTCTTTAATTTCAATTTGCATTACTTTGGACCGTTTAAGGTTTGATATCATTATATACTGATATTTACAGTATCACCAAATAGGAAACAATCAACAGATTGAAATTAAATGCTTCCAAAGCACAATTCTGTCTGTTGTCGTTAAAGCGAAATTTAAGCACACGGCCATTATCACTGAATTTCACTTTCATCGTCGAAACCGATAATTCTTCAATTTTCGGTAGATATGTCAACGACGATTGGTGAACATACGTTGGATGCGATGTCGCTGCAAAATGTCAAGGTTTACTTAAGCGATGTAATATTTCACCCCTTCTGATCTGGCCTCAATATGTAAGGCATTTGGCCTCCCAAAATTGGAGTACAATGCCCACATTGGGTCAGCTACACCTGCTAGATAGGATTCAAAACTGGGCAACAAGACTAGTAGGTGATACTTACATCACCCAGTCCATTGACAACCTCGATCACCGATAAAATATTTCCTGTCTTTACTAGGTGACCAGATATGAACGATAAAAAAAAAATAAATAAATATCTACGTTTATGCCATTATGTGTGCAATAGCAAATCATTCAAATGACCGCCTCGGCTTCGCCGGCAGTGCTTCAAGCAGTCGGTCAAATGACTTTTTCCATTATGTGTGGTGTTATTCTGGCAATGACTTATCGAATATTAGAACCGAGCTCGTCCAAAGTGATTGACTTTGTAAGCCAAGACGTAGCTCTAGAGAACAGAATCGAGTGTTGTCAAATCGCATGATTGCGGCGGCCAATTGATGAACGCTCGCCGTGAGATGACCCAGTCACCGAATTTCTCTTTCACAGCTTCGAGCGTTTCGTCGTTTGTATGGCATGAAACGCTGTCTTGTTGAAACTACAGCTCGGATATAGTTTGTTTTCTTCATTTTGCCCCAACCTCTGTCTGGTTGGTAGCTTAAGATCCAAAAGAGTGTATTCACGTACAAATCGCCTGCACAATGAAGCCATGATGACGAGCGAATTCAAGACGAAATTCACGTTGCGTATTTAAAAAATAGCCGGAAATTCGATAATATTTTTTAACAATTACCGCACTTTCGGCAAGCGTAAAACGATGCATGATGAGATTGCAAACCTTACTAAATATTTTATCAGTTAGATGTCATTGGTAACTCTAATTTCTGCTGAAATATAACAATTGGAAAAACTATCATTTCTATCTGGTCACACGTTATCGCTATTTTCAGCACCAGTGCTCCATTGAAATCGGCAACAGCACCCGCCCCTTCAAATCGCAAACATCCGTCTAGACACGAATGTTCTTCAGTTTACCCTAGTCAATATAACCTGCAAACATTCAAAACCAACGTACATCGGTACCTCCCTTTCTTTCCTCCATAACTTTTCTTCCCCCTCGCTGTGTACAAACATTTTAAAGGTACTAAAAATTCCTTGATTTTTTGAACTTTTGAACTATTTGAACTAGACTTTATTTTGAGCTTTTTTTGAATTTTTGATTGGGTTTCTGCTAAGATTCTTTGCTAGTAAAACGTACTGATTTTCTAGGAATACGCGTATTTCCAACCGCATCATATTTTCTCAAACCCGGTGACAATCGTGAAATTTTCATCATCCTTGCTAATTTTTTTATCTTTATACTTCTCGAACATCGACGAGTTCTGTGATGAATGTGTTAAAGCGGATGGAGCCACGACAGATATGTTAAGCAAAACTTTAAGAGGGCTATCCCATCAATTATCACCTTTCAAATTTTGCACTGAAAATCTTCTACTACTCTTCGGGACTAAGGCATATTTCAGAGTAAGGCGACATATTTCTACGAGCCAGAATATTTTGCACACCTGAGTTGAGAACGACCACTACTCATGTAAGGCATCATAGAACTAGCACTTCCAAAGGATATTGGTTCGATAATAAACCTCTTTTTTACGCAATATGGTCTGTTATTCGGGAAAAGGAGGTCCTAAATCTGGATAAGTGTCAGTTGGATGTTACCCAGCTAGCCACAGTATAAAATACTGCTTCCTTCGAAACTCAACGAAATCCCATTTGATTACAAATGGGAGAAAAATGTGAGTTCGATGAGGCATATGAGGCGTAAGAAAAGCTTCTTGCAGAAACAAGATATTTATGGTTATATTTCCGACATAGTTATTGTGCATTCTTTGAGCGTTAGATCTGCCATAGTACTACCTATGGTCTATCTGATAGTGATATGACATTAGAACTGGTATCCGACAATTTTCGATATGGGAGTATAAGTGCACTTGCATCCGTTAACATATGAAACTCACACCAACATATGCGATGGCTTCCAATCTTTACGAAATAGCTTTCTACCGTCATCCTTCATGGTATATTGCAATAAGAAATAGCTATGTATGGCAAATCCTTATAGACGTCTAACGTTAATGTTTAACACTGGTGGTCTTTCATCAGATAAATTCTCCTCTAATTTCTGAAAACGAGTTGATGTTTGCATATTACCTGTCCATCTCTCGCTTCCTTAAATATTTCGGCAGGTAGACAAGTCGATTGCTATATTCATTTTGTTTTGGTCAGTTAGCCAGGCATCTTGGCTTTTTTTTCACCCTGATTAAATGGATCATTCTGGGCTTTTAGTTTTTAAACAGTGTGTGGAAGTGGTTTTCCAATATCATTGGAATCGATTTTTACGCTACTACTAAATTTCCTTTCTCAACACTACAGGATTCTGTTCTGATCTTCTTAACCTAATAAGCTCATCATTACTTTTAATAATAATTTAATAAAACTTTCTAATGGCGAACCCACAATAGCAACTTTCCATTTCCTTGATTGCTCGCTTCTCATAATATTTCTTTTTAGTCTGGATAAGGCGATGATCCCTTGCTTGGGATCCCTTTGGGTTAGTTTCGTAGTAATACTCGGGTAAAATCCAACACATCAGTTTCAGAATTTCTAATGAATTCTTGTTGTCAATGCCATTGATCATCAACACTTGATGTATGGTAAAAAGGACTTAAACAGAGTTTTGAGATCGTCAATCTCAAAATATTCCGATGCAAGTTACACGCTTCAGTAATATGAAAGCTATTGTTGACTCATTTAAAGTTCATCTGCCACCATCGGTATCTCAACAATCTGAGTAGTCATGAAAAATCGTAATTGACCTCAACCTCAAGTTGAAGTTATTCCTTGCAAGGGTCAATCGTTTCTGAAAGAAACTTTGTATTGTTGCTGCTGTCTCTTGGGTATCGACAGATTGATACGACTCAATCTAATCGTACGACACCCACCCACTCTTACATTCGTTTTTATTATCTAACATAAAAACCCTATTTCAAAAGTTAAAAGTTGTTTTCAAAACACATGTGAGTATGTTCACTCCAACTGACCTAAAATAAATTCTACAACATACTCGAACTCGAAACATTTGTGAGGCATTATGTTAAAGTTCGGTTAAAAAAAAAAAAAAATCAACGGATGTAAAATATCTCCCTACCGACCACATCTGCTTCGGCTCGTTTATTTATTTATTCTACAATTCCGCATTTAATTTGTATTTTTACACTCCTTCATTACATTTTATCATGTTTGTTCTGCCAAGCAAACATTCATGGTTAACTCCATGTAAAACTTTTTACCTTGCAAAAAATAGTTTTATATAGCTTTACATACATACAAAATATACTTTTATTATTAATTTTTTTTTTTTAACCAAAACCCTTTTGGAGCATCCAATGGAAGCTATTCAGTACGACTTTATTTTTAAACCAAAAGACGTTAGGAAGAAGGACGGAGAAGGGAAAAAATACCAAACAAAATACAAACAGGAACAACTTTCAAGGATAATCAACCGAACACGCCAATGTAGTGCACTTGCTTTTAACCAACTCAACCTTCTTTCTTCTCGATGCGTCCTTCCCATCAGATGGATAAAATACAGAGAATACGAATACTTTGCAGTGAACACTTATCCTTCGTTAAGCTACCAAATATTCATGTTGTCCTGTCCATTGTGCTGTTGCTGCTGTTGTTGTTCTTGTAATTGTTGTTGGAGTTTATTTTTTTGGCCAAGTCATGGATTTTAATTTGAAAAGCTTCAGAGAATGGGCGGTGAGTGTTTAAAAGTTGTTTGGTGGGTCAAAGTATAAATATAAAATAACATGCCGCTAGAATAAAATGTGTTTTGGTATCTTCTAGCGCAAACATAACAAACTGCATCGGGATAACATTTTTCGGAATTAGTATAATCCAACTAGACAAGAATGGTAGTAACTTATGCAGAGGATGAAATTGAACTAAATCTTGGCAAGGAAATATGTGAACAAGTAGAGAATAGGAGACTGTAGCAATGGCTACTGGCAAGTCATCTGGATATTCCAGAAGCACTGAGAGCACGTACTTTTGTATTAACTCGTGTAATGACAGCTGTACTTTTAGTTTATTCTCAAAATGCTTCCCGTCAATGTAAAATAAGCAGCTCTTTAAACTGAGCTCAAGGTTGTTAATTCACATTGCTTCCGTAGTTATCTGTAATCTGTGATACTAGAGGGACTATCATTTCAACTCACTACATACAACAACAACTACATACGCGTATCAATAAAAGAAAAACGGAAGTGAAAAGAACTTCAGTTTTTATCATTGTTTTAATCTTCTAAGTAGGTATTAATCACCATAGTTTTTTTGTTACAAGGAAGCGTTGCAAATGAAAAATCCACGTCCAGCATTTCGGAACTCACATACATACCCATATGTAGTTCGCACATTAAATGGTGAATAATCTCAAATAGAGTACTTGTTGACACTAGGACCCATGACCTGGTGGCATAGCTTTCAGAGAAGGTTAACTCACTTAACATGGAAATAGGCCATATAGGAATGACAGACTCAGGAATTCGTCTTACGCAGTTATCTTCTTTTCGACGATCTTAATTAGAAAGGTACTTGACTGATAACTGTGTTATATACAAAAATTATGGAAATAAAATGTGGGATTTACGCAAAGCAGAGAATATTTGCGTTCAAGCGAAAATCTACGACTTATGTTACGTAACGAAATCTTCAAAATAAATACTGCAAGCAGCAAATCATACCAGTCTGTGCCACATCTGTAACCTAAGCTGTAAGTGAAGTTTCTTATCAATCTACGACAAGAAATCAGAAGTACGGAGAACATGTTTTACAGTCTCAAAGTCACTCTCAACATCTAAACATGGATAATTTTGCACCCATGCCGTTGTCATAAGCAAGAAAACCTGTTCGTGTCGACCACTAGAAAATTCAAGTGTAAGCCATAACATACAACATACTTACTTGTACACGCAGAAATTGCAACAACAAACACGAATAAAAATTGAATAAAGAAATAGCGGTGTTTCTACTACACTACAACGGTGTCTCTAAATTGTAAAGCTGTATTACGAAAATCAGTGTTATGTAAGAAATGTTTTTCGTGCGATTCGAGGAACTTACGGTGCGCATAATTGATCTCCTGAAACCACTATTGTCAAAACCATTCGCAAATTTGAGTCCCAGTTTACATAAGTAAACGATACTCAACCGGTTAGACCACATCCATCATGTAGTGAAGAGACTATAGCAGCTGTAGCTGAGAGTGTACACAAAAACCGTGACGAATCGATTCTCAGCAGCTTGGCTTGGCGTATTCGACAACTTTGCGTATTTTACGTGAGAATCTCGGCCTAAAAGCGTATAAATTTCAACTTATGCGAGAATTGAAGCCAGGCGACTTGAATTTGCGTTATATTCTCAGTGAATGTGCTCTGGAAAAACTCAATGAAAATCTGGTGTTTTATCGTGAAATTTTATTCAGTGATGAAGCCCGTTTCTGGCTGAATGGATACGTTAATAAACAAAATTGCCATATTTGTGCCACTGAGCAACCCGAAAAGTACCAAGAGATACCATTACATCCATTAAAAACAACAGTTTGATGTGGTTTATGTGCTGGTGGAATCATTGGTCCATATTTCTTCAAAAATGGGGCAAATCAGAATGTTACTGTCAACGGTAACTGTTATAGCGCCATATTAACGGATTATGTGCTTCCTGAAATTCAAACACATGATCTCGGGAAACTCTGGTTTCAACAAGACGACGCTACGAGCCATACAGTGTGTGAAACAATGGACTTGTTGAGAAGTCATTTTGGTGAGCACTTAATTTCACGTTTTACTACGGTAAATTGACCGCATAGATTGTGCAATGTCACATCTTTGGACTATTTTCTCTGGGGATATGTAAAGTCTCAGGTGTTTGGCAATAAGCCAGCTACGATTGACGCTTTGGAAGCCAACATTACTCGTGTTATCCGCGAAATACCAGTCGCTATGCTCGAACGAGTAGCCTACAATTTGACTTTCCGAACGGACCACCTCAGACAAGGTCTTGATGAACATTTACATGATACCATTCTTAAAGAGTAAATGTCGTGAATTGTTTGTTTTACTGATAGTAAAAATGTTAAGTTCACTTTCAAATATATGTATTTTATTTTACATTATAAATCAAACCTTACGATGAATCACCAGCGGCAATTTCTGTGAAAAAATCTTTTTATAGAATTTGTATGTAGTTTTATGAAAATCCCGTCGGCGTCAACTCTGACATGAAGGCATAACACTGATGTTGGAGTGGTTGCTGGCTGGGCTAAATGCAACGAACTAACAACTAGCACGTACTAAGACCCACTGGTTGAGGAGGATGTACTAGCTCGTCCCGTCCAGTTTGACAACCTCCTCTGGGAAAAATATCGAAACCTAATACACCTGAGTTTCAAACTACTAAACCATCCGCCCGCGCCCTGGAGAAAAAACCAGTAAAAGGGTATTCATATCCCCTTGGTGCGCGCGCGGTAATATAAAATAAAAATCATAACTAACTGCCATCCAAGAATTGCTATGGATATCAAACTGATATGCTTGTATACCCCAACTGAGGAGAAAGCTGATGGTTCCAAAGTCATTCTCAACGGGACTTGGTGGTTTCTGAAAAATCTACCACCACAATCACGTTGGATATCCATAGGTTCCGAGGGGCCAGAGTTGACTCGGATTACTTTTTTGTTGTAGCCAAAGATATACCTAACGCCTCTAAGAAGAGAAAATACTCTGAGAAAGGTTGAGTTCAGAAAATTGGAAATCGCCATGGCCCTTGGTGATCAAGTGTTTATTAACAACTCTAGATTGCTGCGCCGCTAGTATCTGTCCCGAAATTCAGTGGCAAAGCCACTAACTAGACGTCAAAGATGACGCCTTTGATGTACTCGATCAAAACTAGCATGCTAAAAAACAGAGAGCATTTGCCTCAACTCCCAAGCCGAAAATATAAATCGGTTCAAACGACTACCCATGCTCTAAGGGCTTCAGATCTATTAGTCTGACTTTCTTGCACCTGAAGATCACGGGCAGAATAGTTGAAGTTCATGTCCAATATACAGCATGCATACGGACGTTACAGTTCTTATGAGACTAATCTTTCAAAGCCAGTGACTACAACTGAAAGCCATCCTTCAAGATAGAATACGGGCAATACACAAATGCAAGGCAACTCTTGATAGCATGTTTAACTTTCTTAGACAAAATGACGTAGGCGAACTTTCATTGCGTATACAAGTAGAAGAGGAGAGGTATGTGATCTTATAGGCAAAGCCTTATATTGTGATAAATATGTATAACGTTTGGTTGCAACGGCTTAACTCTCTAGGGGCTTGTGCAGTGCTTTGAAAACAAAAAGTTTTTTGAAACTCAGCCGAAAATTTTAATTCACTGGGTACTACCCATGTCAAGTAATATTAAGAGATTAGTTCCTGTTTCAGCGTGGGTCTAAGATTGTGTAAGCATTTATTTTTGATTCTGGCTTAACTGAATAAGTTAGGTGTTGTGAACGCATCTTTGGTAAAACGTTTGAAACTCACTCATTTCCTCTGTGAGCTGTATCTTCGTCAATTTAAAAACACCAGCTGCACGCAATAATTCAGGTAATTTTTTTTGTTGGTTCATCAACAATTGTTTGGATTTTATATTCATTTATGGTAATAACGTTTGTATCTACATATGTTCATTGCATATTGATTGACTCATTGACTAATGCCCTTGCGCTTCAGTGAACATCAAAAATACATAACAAATTTACTGATATTTTAAATTGTAATGACGGAGATGATTTTGTGCGCTGACGTACTTTGATTTGAAAAAAAAAAATAAAAATAAAAAATAAAAAAGAAGAACTCGATTGACAGAGAAGGAGAAAAACAGAAAATCTGTGACATTGTATGCAAATTCAACATCATTAATATCCTGTTCTGTTGACATTTAGTCATTAGCTCGTTTTTCTATTCGTTTTCACGTTGCAGCTACTAATAACTTAGTGCAACACGAACGTATGTGGATTGTTGGCTGTTAAAAATCACTGCTGCTGCTGGTGATATTAATTCATAAGGACGTGATTTGTACTCCATAAATGAGATATGTACAGGTGAACTCACACTCTCGCTGATTTTCATGGATTCCAAATAAAAAAAAAAAAGCAAAGAAAAAACTCACGGCAAGCTGTGTGTGGGAGCAAAATTAATCATTCGATCCTGAAAGGATTTCCGGTTTACTAGAGTTGAATGCCTCAAACGGATTTTGTTATCGAAATGCTTGGAAAGGTAATGGAGCCGCATTCTGACCATTCTGGCATTTTGGTATTCTTGGCATTCTACTATAAACTCAAATGTTTACACTTTCTGAAGAAATATGAAGTCATAACAGGAAAGTTTCCAAACTTTTCCTCTTGACGTCAGTCTAGAGAGAATAAATATGCGGCCGTCCTTCGTGTTAAAGTGATTAATGGCCAAGGGAATAGAATTTTACCCACTGGCAGAACTCTCCGCCGAGATTCGTAAGATTTAATAAAACTCTCGATGATGTGGACTTATTGGTCATAAAGAAAAATTTTGGTTCCTCCAAACATAGTTACTCTTTTTTGGCTTTTATTTTTATTTTGTATTTTATTATTGTATAACTTTTCCCCAAAGATAAACATAGAGCCAAGGAGTGAGTGCAACTTTAAAAAACGTACAACTCAAGTGGAAGAGGAGCTGTTGATGGTCCTTTAGATTTTGGTTTTCGCTTCCCGGTCTTCGGTAAGACGTTAGCTTTTTTGATAATTTGTGGCACTTTAATGGCGCCATAAATCAATCGACCACTGTCAGCATAATGTTTATTCGTAAAAAAGTTTCAAAAATTGAAAACGCCCAAGAGTTCGTATTCGTTTTCCCTTTTTTTTCCTTTTTTGGCTGAAAGAAAATATAATATAATGAAAAAAGATTAGGTGAACTTGCGGGTTGAATTAAAAAGAGGAACGGGCTAACGCGTTGCGTTAGGTGATGTGGTGAAAACTTTTTTGAATGGAAAAGTTTATTTGTTCCCTTCCAAAACTGCAATGTGGAAGTTATTATGTTACATTTGAAGCTTATGCTGAGGTTTTGTTCCGGCTTTATTCGTATTGCTGAGGATAAGGTAATTCGGGGCTATTGTTTTAAAGTTTTGTCAACTTGGGTCCATTAAAATTAAAATATCGTTTGTTATTTATAAACTCTTTGGAAACGTTAATGATGGTCATTGAAGGAAGAGTGTATTGTTCATATTCATATTCAGGAGGAAGTGAGTATTAACCATAAAGCTTCCTTCAGTGACTCTTCAGCCAATGAATTCGAGTGGTCGAAGGAATATATCATAAAGGCGGCTTATGCAAATGAAAATAGCACTTAGTCTATGTTTGGGTAATTTAGTGCATTGTGGACGTAATAATTTAAATGAACATGCGGAAGTAGCACTATCCTTATAGAAAGAAGTAATAATTATCATACAATGTGTCCAGTGAAAGTATAATATATAATAAAAAAAATAATCGTTATTCTAATATTTTATTTATAAAAAATGGAGTTCGACAAAGCGGATTTTATATTTTTAAAACAATATTGACTAGATGCCATTTATTTCTCTCAACACACTCTTGCAATTGAACTTTAAAATTTCTGAACACGCGAGAGCAAAGCATTGGTTCAATGGCAGAAATTTCATGGCGCATACATTCTTGTAGAACCTGAATTTTTCGGGGATTGTTGCTAAAGCCCTCGACTTAAAAAAAAAGTCGTACGGTGTAAGGTCCGGTGACCGAGGTGTCCATGGTAAATTTCCGTACTTACTGGTTGCCCTTCACCAGAAACAGCCGAAGAAGCCGTATGATTGAATTTGTATTTAAGAAAAATGTCCGCAACTATTGTTCATATTGATTAAAAAAAATTTGATTAAAACTTAACTTCTATATTTAATTGTTGCCTCGTTCCCAAAAAAAGGAACCTTAAGTTGGAGAATATAAAAAAAAGTTTTTTGCTCATTTGCTTTTTTGCAAGTACGTTTGTTTTCGTTTTAGTTAAATCCGATTGCATGGATTTTGGTCATTTACATTGTATATTAAGCTGCACTTATGGCCAGCAGAAAACTACTTCACTTTATTTGAAGTGATATTACAATACAGGGTGAAATGCCTCAACTAACATTCCTCTTTACTTAGAGCGATGTTGCGCTATAGTTGAGTTTTGCTCTTAAATGTGGTTGAGCTCCCTTTCGATTTAAGCGCGATACTTCGACCCTACAGCTTAGGCTCATTAGTACTGATTTTGAGAATTTAAAGGACAGAGCATTGGTGCTCAGTTGCTTAAGATTTCTCTGCTACCTAAGTCGATGAAGTGCATTGACAATTTCAATATCACTGTTTGTATCTTCTCTTTCACATTGCTCTCATGCAAATCAGACCAAATATCACTCGAACTTCATCTCCTCCATAATGATAATAGTACTTTTATCTTCTGTAAATGTAGTCCTTGCGTTGGGGGCAAAAGAACTGAAACGATAAAGGCTTTGTAGGGCGTTTTCTTAGTGATCCGTAAAAGGGTCTTGTTTTTCTGCTTAGTCCACAGAAAGAGAAAGAGCGTTAAGAAAAAGTGTCTTTTGATTTCGCCTTGGCCTTTTCTACCTTTAAAGTAAAGATAGTAGAACAAAACAGCAGCTAAAAAAGCGTTAAACATGAGTTTCAATTAGGACTCCTAAATTTTATTTTATATATCAATGACTTACTTTCGGTTCTGAAGTAAAGTGATGACTACGTATGCGCTGTTGAACTTGACGTCATTATCAGCCAGAAAAACTTTTAAGAAGCTATGGCAAAATGAATTTAACCTGATGTCATGACCATGGCTTAGTCATCAATGCTTAGAAAACGAATTTCAATTCATGTTCGACCATGATGCATATGTAAAAGGTGGGGTAACAGATGTTGTGGATGTTGGCTGTCAATTACTATAATTTACTGAATTCAAATGGTTGATCGTTTTGACAAATACCATGCAATTTTTAGCAATTTTAGTTATGGAGTCGTGTACCACTCAATGCATTTTTCTTAAATAATTAAATAATGAATCTTTTGGACCATCTACGACGTCGTCGATTTGTTAACTTGATATTGGATCGCCAGGAAAATTTGTTATCGAATTTGATATTTTCCGATGAAGCCCATTTTTAGACAGACGGGTACGTAAATAAACAAAACTATGGTTTCTGGGGATCGTAAGCCTCATACGAGAATCACGAAAAACAATGCATCCCAAAAAACTTAATGTATGGTGTGGAAGAAGGGTTGGCAGCATCATTGGCCCGTACTATTTCGAAGAGGACCGGCTATTTTGTTCCAAAATTTAATGAATTGAGTCTGGAGGATCTCTGATTTCAACAGGTTGATGCTACCACCTATACAAGTCATCAATCAATCAATTTATTGTGGACGAATCTTGAAGATCGCGTTATTTCGTTTAAAGGAGAAGTTGATTGGTCTCCAAAGTCACGCGATTTGACAACTTAAGACGTCTTCCTGTGCGGTTAAGTGTAAGATCTATGCTAATAACGCAGTGACAATTCAGGATCTCAAGCATAACATCCAAACTGAAATTGCGGCCACTGACCCACTTATTCTTCAAAACGTCTTCGATAAATTTGACCTTCGGATGGCCACATGCAACAGACGTCGTATTAGTCAAATTAACAATATTGTATTTCATACATAATTGCCACTGACCGGATTTTATTAATCAATAAATTTCTATATTAATTCCAAAACAAATGTGTGCTTAATTTAATGAAAACTTCCAAACTTGTTGTTGGCTCAACCTGAATATATCTGAATAACCAAACTAAGAATCAAGTTTCATTAAGTTTCCTGCTTATACACAAGTAAAAGGCAAGAGATTATAAGAGACGAAAATAATGTTAAAACGTATATATACCTAATGGTAACTGTGATAAAGTGAATCATCAATTTAAAGACCTCAAACAAGATGGTGCACGAAGCGGTATACATATACTCATATGTGATCAATCTTTGTCTACGTTATGGTTCACAATTATACTATTTCGGATTATTTGGCTACCATTTAACACACGGGATATTAGTATTGAGAAGAGTGACGAAATTGCAACCTCTCAAGCAGCTATAGCAACTTTACTGAATGAACTCCCAATTGAGTTTCATAATCTTAAAAATGTCGAGCTTATAAAAAAATGAAAACCAAATTAAGACTTAAAACCATTTTGATAACATTTCTTTTCAACATATCATTTCAAACCTTCCAATTACTTTTTTTTAAATTGTCTTTTTTTTAACATACGAGTATACTCATATATTAAAACATTATTTTATAAATACAACATTATTGACTAATTTTTGTAGCTTATCTTTTGCAAATAAGTCCTTCAAGATTTGTAGATACGTACAGATATTTTAGTATATTATTGTGAAGGTATACCAATAAAAATTGAATTGAATATGCGTTTCCGCATTACGTCACTCTGTTTTAAGTGATATGCGTCTATGTATCCACTGACTTAGCTTATTTCTACAGCTACCAGCTTAAGCTGCCTACTTTGGTGTCATTTTTTTAATGTAGAAATTATATGGCTTTCAAACTGAAAATCGAATAAATTGTAAGACAGCATATTGCTTCATATATTAGCCAGGTTTTAGCTATAGTTAGTTAAAAACACAAGTTATTTAAAAACCATATTATTTTAACGTTAAAATCTACTTTATTTATAATCCATACTAGCACAAAATTTCACAACAACAAAAAATATAACCCATAATAATAAAAAGGAGCAATGAATTGAAAACATTCATTCATATCCAATTTGTTAACATATATAAGCCCTCCTTTGAAATAACAAAAATATGCTAAAGCCTGTTTATATATCCAAAAAAGAAACAGAAAAAATCCAATCACATCAATTATTCAGCCAATCATCGCTCCGAAATCATATCTAACATCAACGATACACAATCCATCAATAAATGATTTACATAAATTCTGCATCGACATCTTGTCACATTTGTCACCATCAGCGATTCACTGACTGCTGCTCTGTTACGCCATTCGGATAACGATTGAAACTCTACTCCGGTGTGCCATATCAGCAAATTTAGCCTGTGTCCCATGTCGTTTTCACTCCCTATGAGCCACAGATCCAGTTGAAATTTCAGTTCGTCTATCAAAATATTCAATTTGGATTATTTTAGTGCTTGTCCTTTAGGCGACATAAAACTGAGGACGTCGTCGAAAATGCAATAACTCAGTACGCCAAATAAATTGTCCGGAATAACAATAATATTAAAAAAAGGATCAACAGTAAGGAAACAGAAAAAAAAAACGAACTAAGGAGCAAAACCCGAAAAACGCCAAAAAAAAAAAACTCCAGCAATTTTATTTCCTTTGTTTTTCTAAAACCTCCTACAGTACGTACATACTCGTATAACTCATTCAAATTTATTTATGAAATATCTATTCGTTGAATGATTTGAATACGGAAAAATCGGTTTTTCCTGTTCGTTACGTTTTGCAGCGTGCCAAGTTCATCGAGGTCCCCTAATTCCTAGTCACCCTCTACATCCCATGAACACTGAATAAATTGTTTTGTGTCTAAAAATCAATAAAAGGGATATTGACGAAGGACTAAAACCCGGATATGTGACAGTTTTTGCCAGTTTTTGTCTTTCTGTAAGAGAATTCCAATATCCAGAAGGAAAGGTTTTTCATTTTTTTTTAGATCTAAAAATGTGAACTACACACACATGCATATAAACATATAAACAATCAATAGAAAAGCGGATCACACAATGAAAAATAACTTTTTTTTTTTTTAATTTAACGAGTATTGTTTCTGGATATCATGTGTTTGTTTTAGATTAATGTGCTGTTCTATCATAAATCTCATTGATTTTTCTATTGAAGTTTGAACAAGAATTGCTACGAGATGAATGCTTAGGACACAATTTGAACTATTTATTGTGAATTACTCAAAAAACGAAAATTGGTAATTTTCAAAGATTTATTTTAGGGGTTTTATTAGTAGATGCGACGGGCAAATAATAAAATAAACTTCCCTCTATGCAAAGGGTAGTTTTTTGTACGTTTATTTTTAATATGGCAATATTGAGCTGACTGGCTGATAGCTATTCTGACTTACTTACTTATATAGGTAAGTAGGGCCTCAGATATCATGCATCTCCACCTAGAGCGGTGTTATGGCAACTGCCTCTAGTTGCCCACACGAAGTCTTTGCAGCCTGTTCCACTTGTGTTGCGGCAGCTACTGTGTTATCCCTTCTGGGTTATAGTCGAAAATAGAAGGCTGGTGTCCAAGCATTCAAGATGATCTAGCAATCTAAGCCGGGTTATTCGAGCTTTTCTAACGGGCATCGCTTTACAGCCCGTACAGTTTGCTGTTGAATCGTCTCCTCCATTCCCATTGATGCAAATTGAACCGAAAATTACCAGAAAGACTTTTCTCTCGAAGCTTCGAAGAGCATTTTCATCAGTTTTAATCAATGTCCAAACATCTGCGCGTAAAGCAGAACTGGGATGATCAGTGTCTTGTATACGTATAATGTATTTTTGGTTTCTCGATCGAGGAGTTTATTGGAGTTGATAGCGGAATCGAGGAAGATAAAGTCCTTTACTACCCCAAAGTTATAGCTGCCTATCTTGACATCTTTTTTCTGCCTTTGTCTGCCTTTGTTGACAAGATGAACCTTGTTTTTCTTTCGTTAAAGGCTTAATCCATCTTTGCCGTTTCTGCTTCAATAGTCGCAAACCTTACAATAACTTACAGTTAAGGTATTTTTCGCATTATGTCAATGTTGTATGCATATGCTTTGGAAAGAATCGTAATCCTGTATAGCCGGATGAGCTTGCAATGGATGCTAAAACTAGACATGGTTATGTATAGTTTATCTTTATGTACAGATGATGCTATGATGTTATGATGGTCTTTGAAATCGATGAAGAGGTTGTGTGTATCGATTTGGAACTCTTACGTATTTTACCAAGGACTTTCTTTTCTTGACCTAAAGATACTATGATTGGAGGCAGACAAACCGTTTTCCAAGGCTCTTAGGCGTTTACATATATTTTGTATGCGATATAATAGAGACTTATTCTCTTATAGTTGCCGCCGTTTAGAGAATCTTCCTTGTTTAAGATCGCGAAAGCAATGCTAAAGTTCCATTCGTCTTTCATACTTTTGTCACCACAGATTTGGCAGATGAGTTTATGTATGCTTCGTATCTAATCACCATGGTTCATTCTGCCTGTCGGTGGGATGTTTTCCGTCATCACCGTTTAACAGTCTGCAGAAATAATTTTTTTTTTTTGTTATTAGTACTTCCGAGCTTCATTCATCTAGTAACACTTCCCTAAGGCTTCGGTTGCGCACTTCTCGTGCTTTTGTTTCTGAGTACCATACGTACCTTCTATTCTTTTCTACGAGGCCACTATCTATGGAACATTCGTTATTTTTCCATGATCGCCTCTCTGCATTCGTCATCGAATCAGGGGCTTCTTTGTTGGAGTAAGTTGAAACCCAGTACATCAGAGGCGCTGTCTCTGATTGTTCTTTAGTATAATATATTCGATGCTGCCGATGCCACCAAGCGCTCGAGAGGTTATGAGAAAAACGACTTAACTTGACTTCATTCAAGAGCTCTAAGCGATGCTCATGCGACGGTTCTTCTGATTAAAATTAAGAAGTTTCGGAATAAATTTCGCTTACACATGTCACATGCCTAAAACATCAAAAAAAAAAAAATTGCATGAGCCGACCGATATACCAACATCCACATCAACTTTTCTTATGGTAATTCAACGATTTCCAAAACAGCATCCAGAGCGAGGTTCGTCATTGGCATCTTGTAAACATTTTTTTTGCTTAGAGCAGACTTACCGTATATAACTATAAACATTCCAAATTTCTATATACTTGAAACTCTGAACCTATATTCGGGACCACACACTGGGGTAGCCGTGGTGTAGTGGTATATGCATACTCTCCTTCAGCAGAGGGTCACGGGTTCGAATCCCGTGCGAGGCAATTCTCTGAAAAAGTCTTTTCGTAGAATTTGCATGTAGTTGTATGAGAATCCCGTCGGCGTCAACTCTGACATGAAGGCATAACACTGATGTGTGACTGGTTGCTGGCTGGGCTAAATGTAAGGAACTAACAACTAGCACGTACTGAGACCCACTGGTTGAGGATGCACTTGCTCGTCCCGTCCAGTTTGACAACCACCTCTGGGAAAAATATCGAAACCTAATACACCTGAGTTTCAAACTACTACACCACCCGCCCGCGCCCTGGAGAAAACAAGTAAAAGGGTATTCATATCCCCTTGGTGCGCGCGGGATTATATAAAAAAAAATGTATATCAAAATAAAAAATTGATAATCTAATGTACGTTGCCCCCGAAATTTCAAAAGTCACCTAACTTTTTGAACCTTTTATATATATATTGTTTTTAATGGGTAAAAGATTTTCCGAATTATAAGCAGATGAAAATTTTCACTCGCATTCAAAAACCGATCGTCAGTCAAAAAATGATTTATGTGATAGCAAGGGATGTAAAGTACTTAAACACACAGATGCTTTCGATTGCCAAGTTTTAAGTGGACGTTGCGACGGGGATCCATGAGGTGAATACATTTTTATTGGAGGCACATCCTGTTCAGATATAGACTACTGCTTTGATAGTGGAGGTTGGCACGACATACTTTTAAACTTTTGAATAGGAAAACAGATTTTCTTAGATCATGTGCCATTGGAAGTAAAATTTGAAGTGTTAATTGATAGGAATATGATTTACACGAACCAGCTCAGCTCCTCACCAAAATTATTATTATTATCTAATTTAAACTTCAAAATCATTCAACTTTATTCAGTCTAACCAATTTCAAATATTTCTTAAGTAACAGTCTACACTAAAAAAGCTTCACCAAATCCAACACAATTCAGAGGCAAGAACGGACAATGTAAACAAAAGTGGTTCGACAAGGACTGCATGAAGGCAAGAACCAGGTCATTTGCTTTTCTTTTTAATACCTATATTTTAAAAAGACTACATGCTAACACGAATAAAAAATTCAAAATTTTCTATGGTTTCAAAAGGTCAGCGTATAAACAACGAAATATTTCCAAAATAAATAAATCGGACTTTTGGAAAGCAGTAAAACATTTAAATAGAAGAAAAAACCGTATTGGATCTTGTCTCGAAGCGCACGACTTGCACATACGCTTCAGATCTCTTTTAAATACTGCACCGAAATATCTGAAAATTCAGTACGCAGATCCTTGCATTATTGATGAGCATCTGGATGCATCATTCGAACTCGCAGAAATATTTTAAGTCATAAAAAACGCTAAATATAACAAAGGCCCAGAAGGAGATGGTTACCATTTTAAATTTTACAAAAGCATGGAAAACATTTAAAAATGAAACTATCGGAAGCAAAACGAACAAGTGGAGTACTTGCATTCAAAGCAAATATCTAACGTAGCTTTACATAGGAAATTATTGAAGCGACTGCAATTATTGACCTCGTCGAAAAGTTCCAACGCTATTGCATTAAACGAGTCTTTGAACTACTATGTTGTACTCAAGATTACATGATACACGTGGAAACAGTTTGTTCATCGTTTATTTTACATACTTTAGTGTACATAGCCGCACTTTGGTTATATAACAAAAGTTACGGAAATGAAAGAGGAACGCTTGCCGAAAATTGTGCTGCAACATATGACAGCAAACAACGCATATTGCATCAAGGAAAGCCAAGAACTTGCAAGTTATTATGGATGCAGTCTTAATATCTTACCTAATGACAGAGCCATAATATTGAGATCACACAAGAAATTATTAAACTGAACTATGTATATACCACATCGACCAGAGCTAACTATATTGTGATATCTCTGCAGCTTTAAGGAGAGAGGACATCTATCATTTTATTTCTTATGTCCCATTCTTAACAAAATTCGTAGAATGTATTTTAGAGTTAGGACGCTTGAAAAGGAGGATCGTGCTTGGGATGTATTAAATAAGTACACTGCAAGTGCTCTACCAGAGAGGAGGTTTTTACAAAATATATATATATACTGGGTGAGTTTTTAAACTTGAGACATCCAAATTACTCGAAAAATACGTGATATCGCGAAAAATGTTTCAGACAAAAGTCACAATGTTCTAAAGGGGACATAAGATGGTGATTACGAGTTTGACCCTGAGACCCATTTTCAAGGTCAAACGAAGGTCACTTTTGATTTTTTGATAATTCCTGATTGCTCATTGTCTTATTCATTCAGTGCTAGATATCACTGCACTGGCACGCCTAAATCATTAATGGGTTTCCAACGTTGTTAGGGTGTTAGAAGATCAAGATTTGTTTTGAGGAAGTCATTGTTGCCTCGAGTGAAGTTAAAACTCAAAGCAAAGAAACAAAGAAAAGAGACAAATTGTCCTAAACTTATCTGAGAGTGTATGATGTGCACTCTGCCCTTTTTTTCTACTTGAACGAAACTGTACTTTATTTAGAATTTCGATATTTGTTTTGAGGAACTGATTATTATCAGTAACGTTTTCCAGATTAGTAATGCAGGCTATTTCAATTCAAAAGAAAATTGAAATGATATTGATTAATTGAGAAAATGGAAGGAACATCGATGGTGCTGTTGCTCTTCACGCCCAACGTTTCCCAGACCAGATACGATCGCGCGCTTCCTTTTATCGGGTCATCCAACAATTCCCTGGTAAAGAAAAGGAATCGGTCAAACAGGGTGGATGTTGAGGACAATGAAATAGCAGTGATAGCTGCCGTTGCACACGATCCTCACATTAGCACTCGCTAAATAAGTCGTGAATCAGGAATTTCTCAAACGACTGTCTGTAAGATATAACTTCGGCATAAATACCATTCTTACCATGTTTCAATGCATCAAGAACTTTCTACAGAGGGTTTCCGCAACCGGGTTTCCTTTTATCAATGGGCACTTCAGCAAATTAAACGAGACCGCCTTTTCTTCGCCAAGGTGTTATTCTCTGATGAGTCGACTTTCACCAATCACGGTACGGTCAATCGACATAATATGCATTACTGGGCTACCGAAAACCGTTTTTGGTTGCGACAAGTTAAACGGCAGCACCCTTGGAATGTTAATGTTTGGGCGGGAATTATTGGGGATAAATTAATAAGTCCATATTTTATTGAAGGCAACTTGAATGGCGAAAAGTATGCAAACTTCTTGCGGGACTATCTTCCAGTATTACTAGAAGAACTGCCATTGGAGTTGCGACAAACAATGTGGTGGTGGACAACATGATGGTTGTGGACAACATGATAGTTGTGGACAACATGATGGTTGTCCAGCCCATTATTCCTAAGTAGCCCGGGGCGTATTAAACAATGTTTACCATCAACGATAAATCGGACGAGGTAATGGCCCGCTAGATCACCTGATCTTACGTTACTTGATTTCTTCTTGTAGGGCTACTTAAAAGTGAGGTTTACAGAAAAAAGCCAACAACACGTCATTACATGAAAAGACGAATAATTGAAGCTTGCCAGAAGATTACGCCAGAAATACTTCTCAGTTTTGTTGGTTCATTTAGAGCGCAGATAGTGTATTGGAGTGAATGGTCACATTTTTGAGCATTTGTTGAAATAGTCTCGGGAAATAAACGTCGAAATGGGAAGAATTCAATGATTCAACAGTGAGAGGCAAAGGGACATACTCTAATTATTCACCCTGAAGGAAACAAAATACTGCTGGTCCACGTCGTTGTTTCTGGGTTATGCTAAACGCAGTATGTAAAAACAAATGACGATCCTACGAGCAATACGACCGAGCAATAAAAATCAGGAATTATCATTTGAAAAATCAAAAGTGACTCTCGTTTGACCTTAAAAATGGGTCTCAATGTGAAACTCGTGGTCACAATCTTATGTCCCCTTCAGAACCTTGTGACTTTTGTGTCTGAAACATTTTTCACGATATCGCGTATTTTTCGAGTAATTTGGATGTCTCAAGTTAAAAAACTCACCCTGTATTTAAATATAAGGGGTGATTCATTGTGAGATTTGATTTTCAATAGGCTTTCTTTGACAGATCACGCGTGACTCCTATCAAACGCCTTATTTATTTTTGTTCAGTATCGCTTAGCAAAACATCATGGAAAGAATCACATCAGAAGAGTATCTCCAAATTGTTCAGCTATACTACGAAAATCAGCGTTCTGTGAGAAATGTTTTTCATGCGATTCGAGGAACTTACGGTGCGCATAATCAACCTACTGAAACCACTATTGCCAATACCGGTTAGACCACATCCAGCACGTAGTGAAGAGACTATAGCAGCTGTAGCTGAGATTCGTCGACGTTCTCAGCAACTTGGCTTGGCGTATTCGACAACTTGGCGCATTCGACAACTTGCTTATTTTATGTGAAGATCTTGGCCTTAAAGCATACAAAATTCAACTTGTGCAAGAATTGAAGCCAGATGACTTGAATTTCGTCATATTTTCAATGAATGGGCTCTGGAAAAACTCAACGAAAATCCGGTGTATTATCGTGAAATTTTGTTCACTGATGAAGCCCATTTTTGGTTCAATGGATACGTTAGTAAACAAAACTGCTGTATTTGGGCTGATGAGCAACCCGAAGAGTACCAATAGATACCAATAAATCCATTAAAAACAACGGTATGGTGTGGTTCATGGGCTGGTGGAATCATTGGTCCATATTTCATCAAAAATGAGGCAAATAAGAATGTCAATAGTAACCGTTACCGCTCAAAGTTAACGGACTATGTGCTTCCTGAAATTCAAGCACATGGTCTCGGTGAGCTCTGTTTTTTTAACAAGACGGCGCTATGAGCCATACCGCGCATGAAACAATTGACTTCTTGAGAAATAATTCTGGTAAGCACTTAATTTCACTTTGGCCTATTTTCTCTAGGGATATGTAAAGTCTCAGGTCTTCAGGAATAAGACAGCTACGATTGACGTTTTGGAAGCCAACATTACTCTCGTGTTATCCGCGAGATACCAGTCGTAATGCTCGAAGAGTCGCCCAAAATTGGACCTTCCGAATGGACTACCCCAGACGTAGTCGTGGGCAACATTTATATGATATTATTGTCAAGAAATAAATGCCATAAATTGTTCTTTTAACGAATAATAAAAATTTTAAGTTCGTTTTCAAATTTTGTTTTTTACTTTACATTATAAATCAAACCTTACGATGAATCACTCCTATACATATACGTATACTCGTATATTAAACTTATTTTTAAATTTTGTTTGATCAACTTATTTTTCTTTAGATTGTTATTTTATTTTGAAATATGTTTATAAAGATACAAAATCGTACAATCTGGTAGACGGCTTATAGCCAAACCTAAAGACTGTGCTATTATCATAAAAATGAACTATTACTTCAGTTCAGGTGAACGTTGGTGCTGTCGCATAACATAAATCATAGCATTGCGTTTGAGACGGGAACGAATATTTTCACATGACATTCCAAAGCAGCAGTCCCATTCTGGAACGTAGGGAAGCATGCTAGCGAATTTAAAAAAATATATAACACTACATATATTTGCGAAAACATTTGTTTCCCCAGAATTGCTTCTTTTTTTGTGGAAACCGAGTTTACTTCTAAAAGGGAAATAAACTTAAACCAAATACAAATAGAAATAGATATTAGCTTATTTTATTTACTTAGTTTTAAACACATTATTTTAGCATTGAAGCCAGTAAATAAAGTTATGTATAGATCCACACCTTTGCATACAAAACTAAAATTGATTTTATCACTAAGAGTACTTTTAACAACAGCTAAACTTACAATTGGAACAATCCAATCAATTTATTGAATTAGTTTATTTAAGTCACCAATTCATTGAAGTTTGCCAAAAATGATGTATGTAGATACAATCTGATAATTGGACTTGGCATCAATTTATATTAAACAGTCAAACTAAGTTAAAACCGAAAGCAAAAGAGCAATATAAATCCATAGTACGGTTCAATAATTTGTGAATGAGATTCCAATTAGTTTTTCTTTAGCACCCAACACACAGTACGAATTTGCATTGACATTTATTATATATAGCTCCATTGATACAAAAGTTGTACAACAATATTGTACAGTTTGGATAAATGGGTGCATTTTACATACTGCCTATCATTCCACACAGTGGCAATACCATTATTAGAATTTTCTCCCATAAAACAAACCTAAAACAAACGAATAGGCTTTCTAAAACCGAGCTAACTTCTCTTATTGGAGCAACCCATAACATTAACATCACATCCACCCTTCAGCCGTAATAGTATTTATATTACCGTATTTAGGTCAACCATCACTAGCATCAGGAAAAATGCAAACATTAATTAATTTTTTGTGAAATGCGCTTGGCCACCATGCTACACCGCTGCTGTCACTGCAGCCACAACCAATGGTGACATTGACAACAGTGTGGCCAAAATAGAATATTTTATTCTATTGTATTTGTGGGTGATTTAGAATTTATCACTGAATAGAAAGATTATATCTTGAAGCCTTTCGATCCGGAAAATTTACATGTTTCAATTTAGATAATTAAATATAAATTTTATGCAAAAGACTGTTCTCTTAAGCTTCTGTTTTCTGATGTTTTCCTTTATTTTATTTTCGAATGTACGCTGATATAGCCTGTAATCCAGCCTGTAGTGTAGAGTACACGAAAATCGATTTTCTTGATGATATGTGAGTAGAATATGAACGTTGGTTGGATATATCCATAGGTAAAGCTTACAGAACCTGCAGAATAAATCCATTTAGATGAGACTAAACACGCTTCCGGATGTGTCATGGTAAGAAAGTTACAGAATCATGTTTTAGGCAATCTGTATACCCATGTCGCCAATCATATCTCATACGTTAATCATTTCACAACTCTTTAAATATGTTAAGCGGAAAAGATGACAGACTCTTATGGCAGACTTATGGTTTATTTGGCTTTTTATATGGCAACTGAAGGTATGAACTAAAGCCTGGTCATTCCAACTTACTATGCAACGAACCATGAGGAAGTGACTAACACAGAGAAGTTTAGTGCGTTGACAGAGGTTTGCAATTACCTGTCAAAGGAGTGGCATTTTATTTTTCGGTGTACGAGTATGCATGGTAAAAATAAATTTGGGACCTCTTCCATATAACTGGTAATACATGTATAGCATGTTGGCTATACCTAATGGACACTAGAATTCAAAAACTTATAACTACAAGAAATTTCTTGAACTCCATTGAACGCGGTTTTTTTTAAGGGTATATTCATTGGCAAATACTACTCTGGAGGTGATAATTTAATAGGAGTAATAGTTCCTGTGACCTATTTTTTTTTTTTTTTTTTTTTTTTGTGGTACAGAGGTAGAGACAGTTCCTTTTTTCAAACTCTGGAAAATGAAAGCTTATACGGTTTTTCGTTGGCGTAAATTTTGATTGTCTAAGGTTTGTCATTGTCTAGTTTTTAATATATGGCCCGGAATGCAAACCCTTATCTGCTGAAAAGTATTCGGCAATGCAACGTCATCAGTTAAGATATTTGCATTATGGCAGAAACTTCGACCAAAAAAGTAAGATAGCTATCACTTTTTTTTTTAATCAGATGATTGAGGCTTACTTTCTTTTAAGTCTTTTTCTTCATTCAATGAAAATAATTTTGTTAATTATTTTATTTTATTTCAACATTTTCATTTTATCACAAATTTTTATTCAGCTTCGATATGTGATAATTTTTCTTATTTCGTCTGAACTTTAAATTACGTTCAACGTATAATGCTTTTTATTTTGTCTTGAAAATTCAGCGGAGAATGTTGTTGCATTAAAACCATTCTATATGTTCAACTAGATTAATTCATCATCTCTAAAATATTGCAAAAGTGGTGTTTAGAAATAATCTTTGGAGTTCTTTGACTGATGTTCTTTGTCTACCGAATTTGGTTGACTTGAAGTGTACCCAAGGTGAATTATGTATTTCGAAAACCACCAGAAGACATTAATACTTTTTTCTATTTATCAAAGCTAACGATTATATTGCGTGCTTATACTCTTACATCGGATTCACTCAACCTACTTAGTGAATACATCAAAAATCTCACACGTCAGTACTTTTATTTTATGTGTCGCTGCGAGCTAATCAAAGTCCAGTTATTAGACCTACTGTATGATAATAACAGCTCTTTTAAAGTCACTCATCACCCCTAGCTTTCATTCTTGATCACTGCTTTTATCCTCATATCATTTATAGAGTTTTTCACTAATGACATGCATTTTTGTATCCTAAGAACCACTGCAGACTGGATTATCGAATTAATGTCATCATAATCGCGACCTGATAACAATATCAGTGAAGTGGTTTCGATAGTTTCCATGGTCACTTCCTTTATTTGAAGTAGCAACTTGGAGAAAAGAACGAATATGCACTTGTCAGCGGAAATAAGATATTTGAAGTTGACAGAAAACGGTCATACTGGCAAGCAACCATCCATTCAGAATTTAACATGGAGTGCTACTCCATGAATACTGAACCAGGATGTGTTTATCCCACCGAAAGGCAGAAACAATAGACCAGTGGAATGAGAGGGGAATACTATGATTGCTGCCGGACTCGTATCGTAACCTATAAAATACAACAAATTGCCACAGTTATACTTTGGTGCGATGCCCTGTGGTGCGTTGCGTTGCGGTACCTGATATAGGATCAGCTCTCAACGTCATGACACTATAATAGGATGTCGTTGTCCTTTCGTATTTTATTGTATAAAAACTTTATCCTGTTCTGATTCTGAAGCGTATTCTGCACCAGTCCATGCAATGCAGAAGGCAATCGTCAATAGCAAAATTCAATTTAATCAACCAACTAAAGGGCACAAAACAAATCGGTTTTGCTTAAAGTTGGCGGGTGGATAGATCGCTTCCTCTGTGTGGTTATGGTTGACAGGGTATTGATGAAACTTTACCATATCTTTGCATCATGTATGTGAAACATGAAAAATTTAACAACTGCGACATTCAATCAATAATTATCTCATTCGCAATACGTCTCACTATTACATACATATGATGAAAGGGGGGATTATCCTTTTTTTTTTTTAGGTTTTTGTGTGAGCCTTTTATGTAACTGCTGAGTCTAGTACTTGGGACAATTTGTGAATAGCAATGTTGGTAGCCGCATTTAAATGGAATCAAATAAATTGTTGTGGCATTTTTATGTTGCAAGCAATGTTATTCCCATGTATTTTTTTTTTTTTCGCCAGTTCTCAAAAGCCATTGTTAAAAAGTGACGAAAAGCCTCGTTGTATAGCCAAATAAATGATATTATGTGGTGAGGTTTAAATTTTCAAAGCTGAAAATGTTTAACAATTCAAATAAATCTAAATCATGGAGATTTTGTTCATTTATTAATAAATGTGTAATTTATGGCATACTGTCTCAATTATTTATTCATTGTTGTTTCCTCAAATTATTGTTGCTAGTGAGAGGAGTATCAATAACGAACTATCTATCTACATATAAATTCAGCTTCCTTCATTGATGCTCTTCCAAAGATATGTCATTAATTTATGTCATTCCATCAATGTATTCCATTTCCGACTGTAATTTTAATGAGTTATAATGAGATTCCTGAGTAGCACTCACAAAGGTTATGCTACCTCAAAGTGCCTTGATATAATTCTAACGGTTCGGGTATAATTGTGATAGTCGACCTATCTTCATATAAGAAAAATCGGTCCTGGTCATCAATTCATTGCATTTCGGAAGATAATGAGGAAACAATGTGCCACTGTAATACTAACTAGTTTAAATAACCTGCCCGAGGAGGAGTGTCCAAACGCTATGATTGAAAACCCTATTCATACTTTAGGTTCTTGTTCTGAATCCTGCATGACCGAGCGAAAGCGATTCCTTGTTGTAAGCTTTCATATATTCATACTGGTCATGAGTATACTGATTGCAACCTCATGGGCGGGCTCGATGTGAGATCTTTTAATAATGTTGAACAATGTGTTTTTGTCGCATCGAGTCATAAATATCTTGATATGATTCAACTTTAAGGGACATTTAATCTTGGATTTAGTTTCTAAAAAGCCTTCAAAGTGACGAGAGCTTTATTCTTCACATAACGAAGCCCAGTGCTATGACTATGACTGCATACATTAGCGCGATCTGCTTCGCAAAAAGAAAATCGTGGAAAAGATTTGTTCCAACACTGAAAGTACAACAGAATGTGCCAGGTTAAGAAAAGTCATATTTAAGGAAGCTACAGTGGTTGAAGATCTAAACGTACCTGACGGAAGCTACAGCCAATCCTTTGAAGCTTTTGGACCCTTATTAGAACGCCACTTTCTTTGATGCAGTCCCACTCCAAAATCAGCAGTAAATTCATATATATATTTCCCTAACCCATACGAAATCCCAGAGGAGATACTAAAAGAAAAGAAAATCGGTTGGATATAGATTTATTCTCCTGGAAGGAATTATGTCAAACATAGTTAAAAAAAAAAACACGCTGTGATACCGTTCCCTAAAAGTTTATTGAAAAAACTGTTTGGCACTCATATTCGAAGTAATCTGCACCCAGAAGCTTTACCATCAAACCACCATGTCTCTATAAAAGATAAAGGTGCGGAAACGGCTCTACATGATGTTGTCAGCACGATTGGAAAAATTCTTTACGACAATGAGCACACATTAGTAAAATGTATCGATTGCAACTATACGTCAGTCTGATGATTTCTTTATGTCATTGTCACTCCGACGACGCTAAGTTCAAGACGTATTTATAACTAAGTTAGAATATTAGTATGTAACCATTTGAAGATACGAATTATAACTATATTAATAAACGGATTGTTAAATGAAGTGAGTGAGTTTTTATTACAATTTTCAGTCTTCCTTTTCATTAAAGGAGCCTTCACCAATGTCAACATTTTCGCTATAAGTAGAAACTTGGGATAAGCTGGAGTTTATCATGCATTAAAGGACCTGACAATCTGTATGCTCCACAACATTAACATCAATTCAATACTAAGTAACACGGTATTGAGGGTTATATCACTCTTTCTGCGACCACTAGGTTTAAGTAAATATGTAATTCTGAATCTTAAAAGCCACTGAATACGTGGATGATATGATCTTATGGCCACCAGCAAGTTCCTCTTCAATATCAGTGAAATCCTAAACTATGCCCTAGGTACCCTTGGAGACAAGGCCAAGCTCTATGGGCTGGATATCAAACCCCAAAAACAGAACTTGTTCTATTCACCTATAAGAGGATAAGGCCAAAATTTTACCTTACTTTCATAGATGGGATAGCCTTCTGGCTGTCCAATAGTGCTAAATACGTAAGTATCGTACCAGATAGTAAACTAAGTTGGAATTTGGATGGATTTTGAGGAATGGGTGAAAAAACAACTATCGCTTTCTACGCTTTAAGATTGCGTCAGCTTAATGGGTGGAAACCAAACCCGAAAATCCACTCCTTTATCCTTACAAATTTACTGGGTTTGTGCTCCAACACGGACTACAGTATACCCCATTACGACCTTGACTGCATTTTCCCATGCAGAGAGGAATGGCAGAGGAACCAAAGGTTACAAGACTCGAAATCCATTTTTGCGGATGAATCAAATATGGAGACAGGATCTGGCGCCGCTCATGACCTGCCGGACTACAGCTGTGTCTTTTGGGTTAAAATATCGACTGTAGCCAAGCTTGCGGCGATAAAAGCAATATCGCATGAGGATATTACTATATTTATTGACGTTCAGGCTTCCATCAAGGCCAATGCGGCAGTCGAAATCAAATCGAGACCTGTGTAGAAACTGGAATCAAGTGAGTCTACACAGACCGATGCTTGATGAGGTTTAAAATGGACTCGGTTCCAGATATCTCGCCAACTTAACCTAACCTATGACTACACACATCAATTGTGTTTACGATGTGGTCGCCTTCAGATATAAGCTTCTTTCATCCGGACTTAACTTTCTATGTTTATAAGCAAGTTCTAACTTAAGATACCTACAGAATTGTAAATGCAAGACCAAGACCAAAACCTGATTTGTCAATACAACATACAGTACTACCTACCTAGATAGATAGAAATCTGTCAGATGAACTGATTTCTCTCACCTCTTCTGTAATGAAGCGGGAGTGTATTTTATAACTTTAACTCTTCTCCACCCCTTTTTACCATTTTGTTTGTGCTCTCTTCCTCAGTTATTCCAATTTTGGAGGTAAACTTACATCAAGTTCGGTTGCCTAACATTTACAATCAGGCCAAATTCTTAGAACCAAACAAATATTGTACGCATTTAAATCTGACAGTTATTTGTTGCATTTAACTTTTACGAACTTTGAACAACCATATACCGGTCTGATTTTCAAATTGTGAGTTCACTAGTTAACAACGAATGTTCAAGGACTGGACATGAATTTTGGAAAGTGAAAGTAAACTTTGGCTTTCACTTTCAGCAAACATAATAATAAGCTTCCCAACCTGTGCCATAAAAAGTTAATGTATATGCGTGTGTATAATACGATTACATGTGTTACCCAACCGATAAAGATGAACTTAGGCCCAAGGCCAATAGAGAATTTCGTAATTCGAATACTACTTCTTACTCTTCAGGTATATAAGTTTCTATCCCCAAATCTCTTCCAAATTCATTACTACCGGACTGAAAATCAAATATTATATCGCACCTTCCCTGGAGAGATTAACCCAAAAACTTTTTTTTGGAACATATGGTATGTTATATATGGTATGTGAGTACATATTTAACACATACGACTCCTGTATACCCAAGCAAAAACCAGAACAGATAACTAACAGATGTAAGGCCAAAAAAATCCCCACCACGAAAGTTCTAATTTATGTTCCATCTACCAATGCCACTGAAGGATATAACAAACGATATCATCACATACCACAGAGGTTCCCTCTAGCTACAGAAAGAAAGTAAACGGGAGGAATGGAAACCTTCTATGCAAAAAGTAAATCGGAGAAAAAATACGGTATCTGCTTTGCAACGCCAATTTATTATCCCATGTACTAAATATTCAGACCACCATGCAATTGAATTCCAAACAAAAGATCTCTCACCTGTTCAAGACCTCAGCAATGTAATCGAACTGACAGATCTATCCCTCCGCCTTCCCTGAAACTATTATTGTAGTATATATGTATCAGTATGTATGTATAATGTGGATCCCCAAACTTACATCCAACATCCAACATTTATGTTGCCAGCTTTCGTCCTGTGTGTGTTTGCCTTGATATAATTGCTTTTAGGACCGACGCATTCTAAGGAGTGAATAATTAAAGCAAACTTATGGATTGTTCAAAATCTCAACTATTGCACTACATTCATATATGTACCTACTGCGTTTCAAGCCCCCCGTTATGGTATGTTAAGAGTTTCCCATAGATTTCCTATAACATGACAATGCATTGTAATTGGCCGGAATCACGTATACCAGAGCCTTTATCCCAAGTTCGCACGCTCTCCCATCGGATGTCGGAAAGGAAGATAGGGAAATTGAATCCGAATTCTTACTTTGTGAACAAGGAGTCATGGAGAATATTCTCTTGTGTCTAACTGAAGTAAATCGAAGGAGCCATATAAATCGGTTATCCTGTCAATTGAAGGTACTAACCTGGACCTATTATATGTACTCGTTGCCGTGTTCTGTAGACTGTATTTTGGCATGAAGATTTGAGAAACATTACCATAATAACTAATTTTAGAGTTATTTTGAGAAGGAAATGCAGTCAGGTGCAAGCATTGCTCAAACAGATGGTAAGACAAGATAAATTGTTGTAAATCTTTATCGCTCAGTTGTCCCCAATTCTAAATCAGTTGAGTGGTAATGATGTTTACATTTCGTTTGTCATACATCACTGATTCAAATTATTGCGTAATCAACTCATCTGTTTACAGTAGAATCTGTATAAGAGAATAATTTCCAACTAATTGTAATTACTCGTATATAATACTATAAGTATACAATTTATTTACGATTACTATGGAAGTTGGGAGTGAGAGTTAATTCAATGACGTTCCGCAGGTTATTGAATATGAATGAAATTTTCTTTTATTCCTTCGGGAAAACGACTAGTAAGGTTACAGTATTAGTTCTGAATTCTATTTAAGAATAAATGAACCTTTAATAATTTCTCTAGACTTTGATAAAGCTAAGAAGTATATATATACTATGTACTATATACACAATGGATTCCGGTACAAAAGTAAAAATGACACTATTACAAAAAAGTCTTAACGTTTTTTCTAAGGATAAGGCACTTCAAATCTCTTACTTAAGACGTAAGCAAACATTTCGCGAAGATATACAAAAAATTCAACGAAGAAGCAAAGTATCTTTAACTAAAGATAAAGACAAAGACACCTGGATTAATGAATGGGATATATCCATCTAAAATTGCAGATAGAAAGAATCATCTAAAAATCTTTTACAGAATGAGGACACTCATACATAAGGTATTTGCATTGACATTTTCTCTTTGCAGACATAAAATCTAAAATCGTTACAACACTCAAATTACTCGAGCGCACTCCTACCATGTCAACAAATAGCGGTAATGGAAAAACTAATAGATCAAATACACTAAATGAAAAACAAAAGCAAACGGTTGAGGTTCCCTTCCACTTACGCGCGCCAGCTAAGGCTCGTTATTCCTCCAAATAAGAGTAGAAGTTTCTGCTGGTGTGCATTTTCTCTACATGTCCCTGCCATCACAAACGCCAAATGAGCAGTTTTTTGACGAGATGGGTGTCACTGTATAGCTCGTAGAGTTCATCGTTGAATCGTTTCCTCCATAACCCGTAAATGCATACGGGACCAAATATCTTACGAAGAACCATAGAGTAAGACTTGGATTACAAGGGTCTTATGTAGAGTTAACTTGGTTATCGGGAGAGAGCCTTATTATATAGTTGCCTTCCCACCTCAAGGAAACAGCCATTGGCAAGCGTTATTCTTCGTTTGATTTCTGAAGTGATGTCGTTTTTATATGTGATAGCAGAGCCAAGGTAGACAAAGTTCCTTACTACCTCAGAGTTTTAGCTGTCGATTGTGAAATTCTTGCCTATTTGTTGATGTTGGGTGTCCTTTTTTGTTGACAGCATATGGTATACTTTGTTTTGCCTCATTCACCGCTATACCCATTTTTGCCGCTTCTGTTCCTATACTCGCAATCGCACCAGTAACAGCTCGCTGTGTTTTACTAATAATATCAGTATCGTCGGCGTATGCAAGCAATTGAACAGACTTTTAAAAGATCGTACTTCGTATGTTGGCTTGTGAATTTTGCACAATTCTTTCAAGTATGATGTTAAAGAAGTCACATGACAGCGCGTCCTGCCTACATCCTTTTTTGACATTAAAGGTCTCGGTTAGATGATTACCAACCTTGATGCAGCAGCGAGCTTCCTCCATCGTAATCCTGCACAAGGTTCTATTCATCAGCCATGCATTCACCTGACTTAATCTTGGAAATAAGTTGTCCGACACGGCAGCCTTATTCAACTTCAGATAAATATTGCTATCCTCACTACATTTTAGTTGAGTGGACTAAAAAATTCTTGACTTGCATCGTCAAAATTGAATAGTCCACTCTGCCTGACAGCGGAATTTGTGTCGTCTTTGCCATTTAGCAGTCTGAAGAAATCGGTTTTTCATATCCTCAGCACCGACTACGATTCTGCTACAAGAGTTCATTGTTCATATCTACAGGTTTCCATTTGGGTCTTTTTACTCCGACACGTTCTTTTTAATTTTTGATAGAACTTCCGAACATTATTCCTGGAGTAACACCTCTCTATTTCATCGATAGCACGCTTCCCATGCTCTTTCTTTCTTTTCCAGAGAAGCCAATGTTCTTCCCTCCTCTTTTGCTAGTAGAGCTCACAAGTCGCTTTCTAAGCATGTTGTTTTGCTGCATGGGATTGCCGACACTCTTCATCAAACCAGGTGTTTCGAGGTGGTGGGCGGGTGAAACCCAGTACGTCAGTGGCAGCATATCTGATGGCTTCACGGCGTCTAAGCACTGGTCTTCAGCACTTAATGCTGGCTACAAAGGACATCTCGGAAGATTGAGGGATACGCGATCGATCGAGTCAATGTTGGCGGCTCGGAATGTTCCGACATCTAAAATACTTGAGGAGTGCCTTATGTCGATCGCATGTACTTATAAGATTACGTCATATTATACTCGCTGACACATTTAAGTTGCTTACTTACCATATTATGATTAATAGTCTCTTATACGTAATATGAAGAACAAAAATGTCTCTGATACCTGATGCTAATAAGATTGTATTCGTCAGCCAGCTTTTCTCTAACCGAACTGCAGACAGAGATGGGCTGGACACAGAGTTCTGTGTTTTAGTGTTATTCACTAGAACAACTACACTGTTTAGCACAGTAAGAGGCAATAAACCCTAATTACCATTGGAATTTACCAAAAATTACAAAAAATTCAAAAGAACTCGGGAAACATTTTGTTATTTTTTTTTTTTTTTTTGTTTTTCACGGTACCTACAGTTGGTTAGCTATGCGAGATAGATGCTGCAACCCTCGAAAAAAGAAAAATTTTTGTCAAAAATTTATCATAAGAACTGGCAGCTAAACACTTAGAAAAAATAATTTCAATAGCAAGCTTGCGAAATTCTGTAAAAACTGCGATGGTAATGATAGAATATAAAATAGAAACTATTTTACCAACAATTGCAGTTTGCAATTCGTGTAGTGTACCTATCTGCACAAGCAACTACATAAGAATGTGCGAACGATTTTATGTAACAGGCGAATCGATTTCTTCGTTAACGCCAACACAGCAGAATTCACTCATCGACATGTGAGTAAGTCATCACGATTTAACGTGATGATGCTGTTCTATCTGGATGTCCACTGACCACAGACGACAATTAAATCTTGGCTGCAGCTACCGTTGACAGGCATTTGACGACACGGAAGATCGCTCAGCGGCTTAATATCGCCCATACAACCGTTTCGCAAAGATTGAAAAAGCTTGGAATATCGAAAAGGTGGATATTTGGGGCCCTCACAAACTCAAAGAAAAAAACATTATGGATGTTGAGGCTTACCTAAAAATATTGGTTACGGGAGACGAAAAATGGGTGGTTTACAACAACATTCGGCGTTGTGAAATACTGCAATCGGTAGGTAAACAAGATTTGGATCCCAAAAAGGTTGAGCATTTAGTGAGACTGGCAAGGTCTCCTTTATTCGGGTTGCTTCCACGCAATCAGACGATAAGTCCCGTTTCAATATTGCACTTAGCTCGATACTTTAAAACAGGCAGTGGAAGAGTTGAAGAACAGGAAGGGCTTTCCATCATGAAAATTCCAGACCATATACAGCTTTAGTGAGAAAACAAAAGCTAAATTCATTTGGCAGAAAAATTATGCAGAGCCCACCGTACTCTCCAGACCTTGAGCCTTCTGACTGCCAACTGTTCCGCTCTCTCCAATACAATTAGGACAGAAAGCAATTCAATTCCGAAGATGAGATCAAAACGTACCTGGAAACATTTTTTAACCACAAGTCTACTGACTTTTATTTTATAAAAGAGGCATGATGCCTTTTCCAGAACGTTGGAAGAAAGTTATAGACCATGATACACTATATCTTTTATACCAAAAATATGTGTTTAGCTCTTACCTTAAAAAAAAAACGCAGAGCTTATTGAATAACCCAATATTTTAAAGTTGGCTTCTTCATATATTTACGTAACCCAAATTCCGGAGGACAACGATATCCTACGTAAGAGAATTACTTGCAGTTTCAGCGATAAAAATATGGGTTTCTGCAAGGACGTAAAAGGAACACACGTAAGGCTACTGCTCCAGACTCAAACCAAGCTTTGAAATAATAGTAGTTACACATTAAATCGAAGTCCAGTTCCTCATTCTTCTAATATATGTATAATATAAATAAAATATCATTAAAAAAAGAAAACCCTATCGAGATATCTAGTTCCTCGACAATATTGAATAATATTTGCATCGAACCACTGACATTTATGTAGCTACTTCATGAGGGCATATAGCTCAATAAATTATGTGCAGTTCATTTTCCGGGAAACTTTTACTTTTATTTATAATTCCTTCTCAGGTTAAATATGACTGTATGGTGTAAGTCATGCTCTTGCAAGTTTAATAGCTGTTTAATAGCATACACACACGTCACTATTCCTAGAAAACTATTCACAATCATACAACATTCATTGCTACTGGACATCTTTTCAAAAAGACAGCTAGCAGTTTTCGGAATAAAGCCTTTTTGTTAATGCTCCAATTATCATGCTTAACATATTATACCAAACTCTTACCCGAATTGATACTCCATGGAAGCTACTAATTACATAAGACGGAGGAGGTATTTTCTTCAAAATATCAAATATGAAGTTCTCCTTTAGTGCATCTAGTTACTGTTTGTCTACTAAATGATAACTGCTCAAAGTTTATTTAGTGGTTTCGTCGGATTACATAAAATAAAATTGCTCTGACATTTCTAGCACTTGATAGGTACAACTATGTTGAATTTTGGAATAGACATCCTCCAAAAGCCTTATTGCCTTAATTCGTAAGCAGTTGGATGTGCATATGAACGCATGTACAAGTGTATTATTCAATCGTATTAAATAGAAACCTGATTTCCGCAGATAAACATTCGTATTCACCACAGTAGCAACCCGTAAAATTGTCCCTATAAAGGGTATTTTTTTTTTCTTTTTTTTTGAGGTTTCGTTTTAAACTGGAAGCTCTGTTTCTACAGATTATGAATTTGTCATTTGAAATTGTCATTTTACAATGAATAGATTAACGCTAGAACAGCGTGTGCAAATTGTGTAAACTTATTTTTAAAATCAAGGTTTGGTTCGCCAAACTTATGGTGCAACAAGTCCATTTTACGGTCGATATAGTCGTCCATCTGAGCAAATTATTCGAAATACGATAAATCATTTTCGCACCACGTATACTCTAGTGGATAATACGCATCCCCAAATTCGACAAACAGTGCGAAAGGAAGAAATTGTTGCCGTTGTGGAACGCAGTGTTGAAGAGAATCCAAATGAGTCGATTGGCCATCGTACACAGTAATTGGAGCTATGCCCATCCATTTTGTGGAAGTTTTTACGGAAAGATCTTGGCTTAAAAGCTTTTAAGATCCAGCTTGTGCAAGAGTTGAAACCGCGTGACTATTATTATATGCGATTATTATTATACCATTAGGTTCAGTGAATGGGCCGAAAACATGATTCAGCTTGATCCTCATTTCGAAAGCAAAATTTTTTCCCCGATGAGGCCCATTTTTGGTTAAATGCATATGCAAACAAGCAAAATTAAAAAAACTTGGAGTTCAGAAAACCCAGAAGCCTATGTCAAGACGCTTTTACAACTATTAAAACTTACTGTTTGGTGTGTTTTATGGGCTGGCAGAATCATTGGTAGAAACAAGATTTCTGACTTCTTCGTTCCTCAGTTGAATGGCATTAAGGTGACAGAGCTTTGATGTCAACAAGATGGCGCAACATGCTACACGGCGCGCGACACCATTAATATATTACGGGAAACATTTGCTGAGCGCATAATTATGCGTAATGGACCAGTGAACTGGCCTAAACTATTCTGTTATCTCACACCTTTAGATTACTTTCTTTGGGGGTATGTGAAGTCACTAGTCTATACCGATAAACCAAATATGTTGGACGATTTGGAAGTCAACATTTGCCGTGTTATTCCTGATATACGGTCCCAGTTTCATTTGCGCATCACTTGAGCTAGCTATGGCGCTCTAATACCCTATGTTATATTCAAAAACTAATGGCAATATTCAAAACACTAATATCATAGACATTTATATCAACTTGAAGCATTTTATTTAATATTGTATATTTTTATATTTGTATACCTCTAAAAAACATCCTTTACATTATAATTTAACATGAAAAGCTTGTAAAAAAATGTCCCCTCAATTAACTTGTCTTAGAATTGTTTCCACTTTACTCCACTACCGTCATCTGGTATTTAGAAACAAAACGAAAAAAGAAAAAATAGAAAACGATAAAATTATCCAAAGGATTCGTTAGAAAGTGTAGGAAGGAATGAGTACTTCTGTTATCTTCTCGGCGTTCTTAATCGTATATATTTTTTTCTCTCTTTTCGTTTTCAGTGGAAACAAATTTTTTTTTTTATCTGTTGAGAATTGAAACACGTGGGTAGAATACAAAATATGTCAAAGCTTGGGAACATCAAATAAGGATAAAGGCATAATCGTGCAGCTAATAAAATTAATTTCACATCAAAGAAACTCCATGACAGTATCTAAAATGTTCTGACGATTCAAGAAATCTCTTTTCTAATTTTATAAATTTTGTGATATAACTTACTGCTGAGATAAATTGGGAAGTTAGATAGCAATTATTTTGAAAACCAATAATTTTTTCATGATTGTGGAATGGATTCAAGTACATACATCACTTTAGACTAATATAGGAAGTCGCCCTTGTATCAAAAAGAGTCGGATCCTTTTTCAAGTATGAACACTTAATGAACAAATTATTGGCTTGGGGAAAGAATTATTGACAGAATTGGAGTCTGGCGCCACAATTGCTCTCTAGCTATTGTACTTCGTAAACAGTGACTTTAGTCGATAAGACATCTCTTATTATATTTTCGTTCCATAAATTTAGGCTTAAGAGGAATATATTGATCTTCAGAACACAATAACGTAGAAGGCTATTATAAAAATTGCTGACTTTATCTCCCTGTCATGTAGTCATTGTTAAAGATTCATAAACCATGGTTTTCCTGATTGAAGTCTGCAATTTATTCCATAGTAGAAATTTCAATTTATTCCGTAGTAGTTGTAGTAGCTCGTGTACTTTTTGTTTGATAACCTTTTGTCACACCCTCTGACATTCCTAACATTTTCATATCTACGGCTGTCATTTTTCCTTTGTACCTTTCGTACATTGCCTAATATTGTTATGCGTATTTTGAAGCCGTAAAAACGACAGCCATTTATAGCAGATCTGAGGAAATTCTATAAAATGCTTTTTCAAAGTTGAGTTGTGATCCGATCAGTAAGTGATCCGATCCGTCAGCATGATGCCGCTTCATTTTTCTTACTGCTTTGCTAACGTTGCCTTCTTAAAATTTGCTTTTCTTATTTCATTGAAATTCGTATAAAATAATGGTGTTAATTACGTTAGGAGGTATTACTCCTCGTTTTCAATACATTTAGGCGATTGAATCTCTTCATAGTTTTCTTTCTGTTATGCAGCAGTCTTGAAAATATTAGCTCTACTATACTACTGTTTAATAAAAATAGTCTTGAGTATAAACGAAATTTGGATGAGTTGGGCTTATATTCCACCGAAGATTTTCTCATTCGCAAACCGTTTTTTATTTCTTTGATATTTTATTTAAAATATCCTCCCCACATTATTGTTTTTTTCCAATTGCCCACTTTTCCTATTTGCGGTTCATGGACGCTAACAATATTCCAAGTTTTATGTTGGTGTATTTTCACTCAATTCTTTTTCAACCCATGGTGCGCTGGTATCAGTCAATGTATGAATGCATATTCTAATTTTTTATTTTTTTTCCTTCCACTAGTCTCCCAACGTGGGAACTTGATACGCTTAACTAATGCCTTCCTCAGCATAAGCTACTCATAAGCAATAAAACTAGACTAATGATTTGCAGTCTGAAAGATCCTTGTTTACTTGACTTTCTTTCGCTCTAGTTTATGTTTCAAGGTATCGTTATCTGTTCATAAGTGTGGTCAGGTCAACTATCCGGAGGATATAATATGTAGTCCAAATTGTTTTAAAATTGAAGGTGTTGAAAACTACAAGTATTTTGGCGTACTTATAGACAAAAATATGAAAGGAAATGTACAAGTCGAAGACCTTAAACGATACCTACTATCTGTTACTCATAAAATGTATCTGTTAAAAGAGCATTATTCACAAAAAATTCTGTTAATATTTTACTATGGTTCTGTCTAGTCTAAATTACAGTACGTTATTGCAAGTTGGGTACTGTTATATGTACGACTGAAGTATTGTACACATCCCAAAAACATAAAATAAGAATAATTTACAAACGTACTCGTAATCGATTAGCACACAGTTGGTCAATATTCCTGTACTTGCATGTACTTTTCTTAAACCATCTATACATTTTTAAGATTCTAAGAGTAAGAATAAAATATATGACAATATTCAATTTCCCTTTCTCTAAAAAAAACTTGTTTCCTTAAATTTTACACTCGTCAGCACCAAGCCTTTTCAATAAACTACCGATACATATAAGAAAACTGGTTTAACCCATTTTATTTTTAAAACAATTAAAAAAATTTCTCTTTAGCATGGATAGCTCTACAGTTAGAGTTCTTCTAAATATAAATTATTTTTAAAATCAAATTTCCTTGTCGTTTTGTCATAAATTAACTAAAACAAAAAACAAAAAAAAAAAACCTTTAAATATATAAGGTGATTCATCGTAAGGTTTGATTTATAATGTAAAATAAAATACATAAATTTTAAAGCAAAATTAAAATTTTTATTATCGTTTAAAAGAACAATTTGTGGCATTTAATTTTTAAAAATGATGTCATGTAACATAAATATTGGCCACAACTACGTCTGAGGTGGTCCCTTCAGAAGGTCCAATTTTAGCGACTAGTTCGAGCATAGCGACTTTTATCTCGCGGGTAACACGACTAATGTTAGCTTCAATCGTAGCTGACTTATTCCTGAAGAACTGAGACCTTACATATCCCTAGAAAAAATAGGCCAAAGTGAAATTAAGTGCTCACCAGAATTATTTCTCAACAAGTCAATTGTTTCATGCGCTGTATGGCTCATAGCGCCGTCTTGTTGAAACCAGAGCTCACCGAGACCATGTGATTGAATTTCATCAAGCACATAGTCCGTTAACATGGCGCGATAACGGTTACCATTGACGGTAACATTCTGATTTGCCTCATTTTTGAAGAAATATGGACCAATGATTCCACAAGCCCATAAGCCACACCAAACCGTTGTTTTTAATGAATGTAATGGTAGCTTTTGGTACTTTTCGGGTGGCTCATCAGCCCAAATGCGGCAATTTTGTTTGTTAACGTATCTATTGAGCCAGAAATGGGCTTCATCACTGAACAAAATTTCACGATAAAACACCAGATTTTCACTGACTTTTTCCAGAGCCCATTCACTGAAAATTCAAATTCAAGTCTCCTGGCTTCAATTCTTGCACAAGTTGAATTTTATACGCATTTCGGCCAAGATCTAAAATACGCCATGTTATCGAATATGCCAAGCCAAGCTGCTGAGAACGACGACGAATCGATTCATCACGGTCTTTGGGTACACTCTCAGCTACAGCTGCTATAGTCTCTTCATAACGTACTGGATGTGGTCTAACTGGTCAAGTACTATCCACTTATCTAAACTAGGATTCAAATTTTCGAATGGTATTGGCAATAGTTGTTTCAGTTTTTTATGCGCACCGTAAGTTTCTTGAATCGCACGAAAAACTTTTCTCACAGAACGCTGATTTTCGTAACAGCTGAACAATTTGGAGATGCTGTTCGGGTGTGAGTCTTTCCATGATGACTTGCCAAAGGACACTGAATAAAAATGACAAAGCAGTTTGATAGGATTCACTCGTGATCTATTGAAAAAAGCTTATTGAAAATCAAACCTCATCACCTTTTACATATGCAAAATCAAAATGAAGGATCATTTGTCTCTAGTTACTCATGGACTATTGAATGATTCCTATCCATTTCTTAAATGTTAATTATTTTTAAATTGTAATAAATTTTAATAAATTACAATAAATTGTAATAAATTGTATTAATATTTAAAATAAAAAATGCTATTTCCCACATAATGGCATGAACATGGCTTCAAAATAAAGCCAAAATCAATTTTATATCTCACACTATTGTTGTTTTATTTAAATTTTTTTCTATCAATCTTATCTGGTCACCGTTTATACACGAGCCCCTAATTCAAATTATATAAATTGGAACTATTTTAACAAAAGGGAGTAAACCAGGAGAAAGTAAGATTTCTTGTTAATTATATTAATATAATAATATTAATTATATAATATTATAATAGAGGGTTTGGTAATGTCATCAGTCGGTATAGTTGTCGTGAGGAATATATCCCTTTATAACCCCAAAATCTAAAGGGATTTAATTATCGAAGTATATGAAGATAGATGCAAAATGAAATTCAATTCCGTAGAGAATGAATGAGAAACGGGACATTTTACGAAACTAGAAGTAAGCAAATCAGTGAAGAAATTAAAGTGGAGGCGTACCATCAGACTGAGTCACTTATGCTCCGAATTATAGGAGCCTACTACCCCTGTAATCATTGTAATAAGATAATTTGTCTTGTAAAATACAACTAATGTTGATGTCCTGGGACATTCAGAGCGAGGTTCGTCATTGGCATCTTCTCGGCCATTTTTTTTTCCGAATGCCAGTGTCAACATTTAAATTGTTTTAGAGCACTTGATTCTATTTTTTACATAAAATTTGATGCAAGTTTTTTGCTCCATTTTTTAAAATAATTGAAAATCGCCGAGCACACCAAAATACGTCTTACCTTGCTATTTGTCAAAAACAAACTAAGTTTGCTATATATATGGTATATATTGTTAACATATGTGCGGGACATGTGTACGATTAAGTTCCCCGCGAAATTTCAGATGTCAGCTTAATTTTTGAACACACCTCCTTATCCTGATCTATTTGTATTATTTTTGATGAAGGAGTTATAGGCTATTATTGGTCCTAAATACCTCATCGATAATTGCCTGCCCTATATAAACCTGCAGTTGTCGAAAGATTCTTCCATATGAAAGAAAGCACATATTGACTAGAATGTAATGTCATTCCCAAAGTTTTTCATTTCAAGAAAAATTATGTCAAGCTAATCGGAAAAATACAAGCCATAAAAGGAAAGACAATTTAATTGAAACTATTTTGGAAGTATCTGCCTCTCTCTAGAACTTTGAATAATTATAACGCAAAATGACCTTTTAACTTGGTGTATAGCGAAAAATTTACCAGATATATTGCAAATTGAATGTTGTTAATGTGATAACTTCGAAAACAGATAAAGTAGTTTGGTACAAAACAAAGCGAAGGAAATGCACCTCATGTATGGTAGTAGTGATGTTACTGTCACTGTTTTTAAAAACAGGGTCTCTTCTTTTGGGACTACTTTATGAAGATGACCTGCAGTAATCAGAGTATTAAGATAGCAGCCTTGCTTCAATGCTAAACATTCGATACCTTAAGTGCAATGTTTTGTCTTGGTCATTTATTTAGATGTAAAAGGTTTAGTTGTATTGCCAACCCATGGCCTTTACTAATAGGTGTCGTATCTTTGGACAACATTAACTCAGTCTTTTTGACATTAGGATTGTTATTAGCCCAAATTTGTAACTGCTATTTTCGTAATGGTTATACATCATAGAATCCATTGTTCGTGGGCTTTTAAGAAAACATTGGAATACCGAAGAGTTTCGTGTTGAAGTAGTTATTGTAGGCTCTACACATTCTAGACCTCATTCAGCGGAAACATACAACATAAGCATTTTGCGAAGAGTATAATTTTTATTTGACAATATTGGAACTTGTATCGGCAGTGCAATGTAGCGGCTTGGCAATCCAAAAAACGCACTACCAAGAAGATTTTATGGTGGAATATTTCACTCTAACCGAAGAACTGAAGTCGATAGCGATAAGTAATTCAATACCACCTATTAAAAATTAAATTAAATGTCACTTTTCCTTGAACTACCTTAATGTTGGAAAAAAAGCTGATGTTTGCCGACCAGGTTATTCTTTTCCATTGATGAACTTCCTGAATATCGATAAAATCTTTATTAAATGATAAAAAAAAAACAAGTGTTATTGTACAGCCATTATTTGTCCATGGCTATAACCCTATTTCCCCTCAGAAACATCCTTTTACTAATAAGATTTTAACGACAAAAAATGTTCCAATCGGCAAGTGATACATACATCTGTAGGCTCAATATTAAAACAAGGCAAGTAAAATAGAGAAATAACCATATAGCCGTACATATCCTTGGAAACATTTTCCATTACGACGCATTCAAGTGACAAATGTCTGTAGCACTGTTTGTGTCTATACACCACTTATTCTAAGATTTCATCCAAGTCAACTACCATTTTCGTTGATTCTGTGAAACGATGCAGTTCGTCCTTTCACCTCAAAGCAATGCAAGCATTCCATCAAAGTAACACCACTAGAACAGTAGCACTCAAGTGGAAACCTATCTGCACTTTTTATTCTCCCATTTGACCTTGTTTTCGTAGCTTTGAGATGGTTCATTTCTTCTGGTACTATGCTATTAAAAGAAAAAATAAAAAATATCAAGACGGCCTTCTGAGAAAACTAATAAAATTTTCCGTTTTAAGTATTCCCAACACTATGGGCGACACTGGTCATGAATGCTGATATTTCCTTCTTACCGCCTCTCAGTGAATTTTAAGAGAAGCCTTGTAGAGCTTGAACTTAGACGTCGTCAATTTCTTGGCCGGGTTGCCGGCATGGCATGGCTTTTTACTCTTTATTTTTCTGAAGGTACTTTCACAGAAGTAGACATCTTATTATATATATATATATTTTTTTTTTTTCTCTTTTTTTTGCACAAGACTTTCCTACCATCTCTCTATGGTTTGGAAGGCAACGCTTGTAAGTATGGTTTAAATACCACAGTGCTGTTCCAAAAATTATGTGCAACACGTATAGATAAATTTATGCTTTTTCTTATCTATAGAGCAAAGAGGACGTATTTAAGTCTACAAGCCAGTATGGATATCGTAATAAGATATCACACCACGTCACAGGGTAAAAGAATCCATTTGCCTTTTTCGAAACGAGTAGACATTCTTTGTATCCTCCTATACGAATATGGCCTTGGGATGCTGCCTGTTTTTGGGGAAAAATTAATTGTTATTATTTTTGGAAGGACATGAGTTATTGGTACCGATGGCTGGAGGAAATTAAAATTTTACACTAACTTCTATGTCGGAACAACATATATAAGCGTAGTTATTGTTATGTTTTCGAGAGTAATGGTAATATTTTAGGGTTTTAATTAATATATAGTATCTCTTCAAACTGGGGCTAGGCGATATTTTATGGTCTCGTTAAGAAGTAATTGTAATTACTCTGTATTAAATATTTCCGACGATTTTTACTTAAATAACTGAGTTAGTCTACAAAGTGAAGGTATAATTTATTTTCAAATTGCTTCCAACCTGATTTAATACTTAGAGTGGATTTCACAACAAAATCAAGAAATAGATTCAACTTAAGCTAAGTAGACTAAAATCATTGTCCTCAATCACTCCTATTGGCATTACGACACAACACTGATAAGATTCAAGGCCCTCCAGGCAGTCAGATTTATGTGGATATCTGTCTCTGTAAAAGAAAGAAAATTTACATTAGTAGATTAGTAGATAACAACTGATTGAGAGTGAAAGTAGAGAAGAATATACTGGAAGTCCGGTGTTAAAAGAAGAAGAAAATAATGTATCAAAGTGCAAAGCTTAACAAGAAAAATACGCCAACTTCCGAAGACGGAAGGCCAAGTACGTGTGACAGCATAACTATCTTAACGGGCTCCAGCGAATGAACTGAAGAAACATGCCCTGGAAGTTAAGGAATTATGACCTCTTTCAGAGCACCAGACGAATCATTCGATGTTGAACAACAAGATTTAACGTCGAATGCTATTGCATGGACCATATCTGCCTTCTCTGACCTCTACAGAACTCTACTCGTTCTTTGATTATTCGACTGAGATGCTTTTTGCATCACCCTGTGAAGAGGACGTATTTTCCGAGAAAATAAACGCTTACGCCAAAGCTGCAGACAATAGTGCTAAGTGTTGTGTTTTGCACAATGACAAGATATGGGCTCGCAGTGGAGCGAATCTAAGCTGTATTGCTCCTCTTCGTAATCGTTTCTGATGGTCACCATTAGCATGATATAGAATTAAGGCATCTACAAGTTGCAATTTAAATCCGAAGTGAAGCGCCCCTAAGCTGTATTACATCTCTTCATAATTGTTATTGGTATTCATCACTAACTGGATAGTGGCATCCTACTTTAAAGACATTAACTATGCCTGAGGGTTACCTATTTTTCAGATCAAAATTTACCAAAAAGACAGGCTTTTACTCGGCGATCAGTACTTTGGAGTCATTTCATCACTTAAGTCAATGTGGAAGAAAGTTCCTAAGTTTAGGTTTAGTTTTCTTCTTTGGGAGAGATTTGTGCATGTACAGAGTAGGTGGAGGATTCTTTTCTTTTCATACTCCAATCATCGTCCAATCAGCTTCTGTAGAAGTCGTTTGTAAAAACTCTAAAATGTTTCCTATTTTAACCCTCAGAGCGAAATAGATCCAGTTCTGGTCGCCAGACGTGTTGGACTTTTAGATACTCCACTTACGGTTTGTTATTTTTTTTAACGTCCAGCTTATAGTTTGCCCATAGCGATTGGTATAACGATGACACCTTTTACAGGTAGGATAGGTATTGTGGTTCCAATTTGGCGGGTTCGACGGCCATACAATTCTCTCGAATATCTCTGTAGCCCGACATCCAACATAGGTGAAGGTTAAACTGTTTTGCCATCTCCGTCAGAGATGATTGGCAGTCAAATGCGGCTTAAGAATTTTGTGTGACTGAGTCCAGTGATTTGAAAGCAGCCTGACTATCCGAAAAATGCGGATAGCCTTTGCAGATATGATGTTTCTCTTCAGCCAGGGCATAACTTTTTTAATCGCCAAAGTTTCCGCCTTGAACATGCTACAGTGGTAGTGGCAGTATCTAAGCAGAAGAAGAGGCTTAGATTAAGCTTACCTGAAAAAAGACCACCACCTACACCGCTTTTGGTATTGGATCTATCTGTATAGAAATAAATTTGACCTGACGTCTATGAACACATCTTCCTCCAAGAAGAGTCTAGAGGGGATCTTTACATTGAAATCTTTGTCAAACTAATATTGGGCATAACGTAGTCGGTATTCTCTGAACCTATTACTAATGTATAAAGAATACTAGCGTGACCAAATAGATCATTACTGTACTATATAGTATATTTAAGGCGAATAACCCCGCTAGCATCTACTGGCCCCTATCGAGGGGCGTCAAATAAAACAGAATATCCAGAGCCGCGGCGGGAATAGTACGTAGGGTTCCGCCTATGCACAGACATGCTCTTCTTCGGATTAGTGTTGTAGATAAGGAATCCAAAAAACATGTCAATAGATAGCTTAGAGTTTAATTGAAATAAGTCTGAGATCTTTTAGATCGAAGCGAAAAAGGCTACTAAATGGTGACCAGATAACAACGAGAGGAAAAAAATTTAAATAAAACAACAACGGCGTGTGATTTAAAATTGATTCTGACTTTTGACTTTGAAGTTACGTTTATGCCTTTACGAGGGCTGTTTGATGAGTACTCGGATTAGAAATGACAACGCAACTTTTTTAGATTTTGACAATTTATTTTTGAATATAATCCCCTTTCAACTCGATACACTTTTCCAAGCGGTGCTGCAACTTCTTTCACCCCTCCATATAGTACGACTTTTGTTGGCCTGCAAAATACTTCTCCGCGGCAGCGATGACTTCCTCGTTCGACCTGTACTTCTTCCGGTGAGCGATCTTTTAAGGTTTGGGAACAAAAAAAAAAGTCGCAGTTAGCAAAATCTGGAAAATACGGAGGATTGGAAAGCAATTCGTAGTGCAATTGGACCAATTTGGCTGTGGTGACTGCGAAGGTGTGTGCCGATGCATTATCATGGTGAAGGAGTACCTTTTTCTTCGACAAATGTGGTCGTTTTTCTTCAAATCGGCATTGAATCTGCCCTATATATCGACGTAGTATGCTCCTGTGATAGATTTTTCCTCCTCCAAATACTCGTAGTCAATGCGGATCACACCCCAGGCGTCCGGCCGAAGTCACGGTCTTGTAAAACCATGTAAAACCTATTTAACAGGCCCAAGCACGTCTTTGAAGTAGTCTCACGATTGCGCTTGTTCTCCGGTGTGAGCAAACGCTGCGCCCGTCGCGCGGACATCTTTCTCATGCCCAAAATCTTGTGCAGGATATGGCTTACGTGTTCAATTGAGATGCCAGCTATTTTAGGCAACTTGTCAATTTTTACTCGGCAGTTTGCCAAAAAGAGATTATGGATTTTGTCCACGGTTTCCGTGGTAACCGTTTTTGGGCCACCTGTGCGCGGTTCATCAAAAACCGGCGTGTAGCCACGGCGAAGCTCTGCAAATCAATGGTTAACGGTAGTAGGGGAAGGTGAATGAGTTTCATACACACCATAGTGAATGGGCCTGATTTCCTCGTAGGTTTTGTCACTCAAAAACAATAATCGGATCACCGAGCGATACTGCTCTTGTTCCATGGTCGCAAGAACATTAACACGATGTTTTGAAATGGGTGTCAAAACAAAACCAAGCATCGAATTGTCACCATATACTAAATTATGGTACACTCAGTAGGGTCAGCAGCACCACCTATCTTCCAATCCGTGTGCTCATCAAACAGCCCTCGTATGTGTGAAATAGCAAATCATTCAAATGGCCGCCTCGCCTTCGCTGTAAGTGCTTCAAGCGGTCGGTCCAATTTTTGATGACTCGGTCCAATATATGCGGCGTTATTCCGGCTAAAACGTGTCGAATGTTGGCCTCGGGCTCGTCCAAACTGAATGGCTTGTTAGCGTAGACCAAGGAAAATAATCGAGTGGTGTCAAATCCTATGATCGCGTCAGATGACTCAGTCGCCAAATTTCTCCTTAACAACTTCGAGCGTTCCGTCACTAGTTGGAACCATATATCGAATATATCGATGTAGTCGAGCTCTGATCACAGAAAGTCAGTTAACATCGCTCTATACCTAAGACCATTGACAGTAACTGTCTCTCCTTCCTCACTTCGATAAAAAACATAAACCGTACCAAATAGTCAATCGTTGTGGATGCTTGGCCGAACACTATTACATTTCGTTCCAGATCTCTGGCCAACATTTCCAGCGCCCAACTAGTGAACTTAAGGCGTTGTTTGTCATGAATTTCTGCGACAGCACAATCTAATACGGATGTAGACCCATATCCAACCGCAAAACAAGGGCGGTGCCTAATTCAGCTGATCGGCGCCAAATTAACATTTATAGTATGTGTCTTCTTCGATACCGGGCGCAACGGCGGCTATGTTTTCTTGATTTCGTACCAATCTCTAGGTGGTTGGTGTCTTAAGATCCAAAAGAGTGTACTCACGCTCAACCATTTCCACGGTGCGACGAATTGCCTGCACACTGAAGCCAAGGCTTTGGCCGACATCACGACGAAATTCACGTTGCACATTTAAAACTGAGCCGAAATGTCGATAATATTTTTAATAATTTTCCCACGTTCGGCAAGCGTGGAGAGTCAACGTGAAGAGTTGACAAAGTCATCAAAGAGGCATATAAAACAAATTTAAACTTTCTTTGAGTAAGATTAAGTCAAGAGTAAATGATGAGTAATCTCATCATCGATATTCACCTTCCATGTAATCAGATCATTAGCGGTTCAGAGTCACCTCATTTGAGCAACGTTCTATGACTTCGGTAGTGCTAACGGATGAAACTCTGTGACCGTTTTGTCGGCGATAAATCGCCTAGCACATGCAAGTGTTTTTGTTTACCATATTTCCAATTATACTTGAATTAGCTTTTTTGACTGTGAACATAATCTTTTTTGCTAGCTTGTCATCTGCTTACCTCACATACTAAACCTCTGACAAGCGAAAAAAGTAGTTTCCTCTTTTTAGGATCAAACGCTGGCTGTCGGTCTAGCCATACCATTTGGCCAGATCATGTTTTATCTAAAATACGAACATCTCTAGACACAAGTAATCACTTGTGCATGAACAGCAATATTTTTCTGTTTACGAAATCGATGAAGTTCCCTATGTAGGGCTCATCCATAAAGTTACAAAGCTTGGCCATCCATTTTTACAACATAATTAGAGATTTGGGTGTCAGCCTGGCATTCTTGGGCCTAAAGCTTCCAAAATGCTGAGCTTTTTGGCAATATAAGGAAGCGCCTGCAGAAATAATTGGATTTCTTTATCAGTTGTTTGATTAAATACGTTTTCATGCAAGTATCAGGTCAAAAAAAAACGCCTGTCTTGGATATATAGAGTTTTCTCCAGTACTCCTAGCTCTACTATAGACGATATTTCTATCTTGGGCTTCACTTTCAATTCCATTTTTTGATCAAAAAAGTAGTCCTTAGAATAACACAAAGTGAAGTTTTAGAAACCTTGTGCGCCGACTGTCTTTGACTTTGATTTTTTTGACAACATCATCTAATGTAATAACACCAGAACTCTGTGCGGTTGCTGCAGGAATACAAAATCAGACTTCAATCGCTTCTGGGACTGTCATTAGGTGGAATTTACATTAAAACTCGGTGTTTTATATAACTACATATAGACCAAAAAGATATTTCCGAATGTCCCTTAAAATTCAGCAGTATCTTTGATATTCGTTGGATTATAACGATTCAAGGATAACTTTTTTTTGTTAATACTTTTCATGAAAAATAAATAAAGCTCATCGATGAAATGAATGCCATTCACCTTTGTATTACTTCTTTTAATAGATGGTCAATCTTTCCAGTTGTTTCAGAAAATCAGAAAACGCGCATTCGCTTTCCACTATTTCCTGTTTTAGCTCCTCCGTTCAAAAAATATCAAAGTTAATCCAACATCAGATGAAAAGCTTCTTTTGTTCTCTAAACATCGCTAATCAAAATGACATTCCCATTTTCACAAACATCTTTTTGATTGAAAGGCCGTCATTTCGCTTTGTACAAATTATTTTTCAATTAATTTTTCCTTTTTAATTATAAGTCCTACATAAACACAATGTATCTGAAATGAAATTTATATTCATTTCCAAGTAATCCGCGTAAATAGAAGATCCGGCTACCTCAAAGATAAAAACTTGAAATTACAACTCAAACGTAATGCCTAACGGTTCATTACAACTAAGACAAATCTCCAGGAAGTGCAATATTAAGGATTTCCGGGAGTAGCAGCAAGAAAAGGGAAGGGATATAAAAATGAATAATAAAAAAAAAAAAACCATAAACAAAAATCCTACTTTCCCTTAAGCTGTTAAATTTATAACCTTACTCTGGCGAACAATATAAAATGCCACAGAAGCCATACCCTCTTTGCCTGTCGGCCCACCAAGTGCTCTCGGATACTTAATCCCGGGAATTTCCTCCCATTCCTGAATCTAATTTATTATGAGGCAAACAAACACAATACTGACTCTTTCATATATCACTTTCTCTACCATTAACGCAACAAAAGTATCACCACCACTAATACCAAGGACTTCACACAAACCTCTTCTCAAAAAGAAAAAAAAAAACAAACAAAATAAATAAATAAAAATTCAAAACAAGCTCGGGTAATACGAAACTCAAAAGCTCGTAGGTACCTATACGAAAACAGGACATCCTCCTTTTGCCAACATGACTAGCCCTTATCCCCGAAGGGGGCATTTCTAAGCACCAAGCTAATTGATAAAGAAAATGAGATGCTGCGAATGTAAACATAATTTAAAACGTAATTTTCACCACTATGATTCTTACAAAAGGAATCCTTTCCCAGCAGCTACCAGCGTTGTTCCATATCTAACACAGCTTAGCACATTCTCGCGGCTAAATTGAGGATGCGGACTTTAATTACAAATTTCAACAATTTAAACAAATTATTTAATTAATCTTAATACTCGTACATGAGCATATCAGGAGTACATGTATGTACATATATTATGTTATACTCATATTTGTGCAGTGAAGAGGTTAGTGAAAAGTAATGCAGAAAGGACACGCTTTTTACCTTACAGTAGCGGATTAATTGCATCCGACTATCTGTTTAAAATGCTGATCACATACTCGTATTTTACCGGGGCTGGTCCACACTACGAATAGCTACTGATTAGAGTTTAATCATTGTCCTGATCATAACAATGGCGGGCGACCACCACAAATTTGTTCCTAAAAGAATCCCGCTCTCTAGGTTGGAGCAGACATACAATACATACTAGTACATGTTAAAAGCAAAGTCCGCGTTGTGGTATCCTTTTGTGCACTCCAATGGGAAGGATAATTTTTTATGTCCAGTCGCGATTTAAGCTTTGGAAAATGATGGGGACAAAAACTGTCTTTTTAAGTGAAAATTCTCTGTCACCGCGTGGAACTCGATATCTATCCTCTGACTGAAAATTCCATACCAAAAATTTGTTTCTGCTCTTTTATTTTTCTTTTTTGTCGTCTGACGGATGTCGGCGGGGATGTCGTTGTTGGCGTTTTGCTGCCATGCAATGATAATTTTACCGTTTTTGTGTTTTTCCTTTCTAAAAGGATTCTTTCGTTTCGTTACGTTTGGTGTCCTTTCTTTCAACATAGTGACTCAGGGGGCAAAGCGTTAAAACGCTACCAGGATGTATTTGAGGTTGACTCTTGCCGGAAAGTCATTAGAATTTGCGTACTGCGAGCATTACGTAAAGGTCGGTGGATGGTAACCTAATAGGAGATGATTGTGACGATGTTGACGGCGATGATGATTAAGATGATGGTGATGATGATGATAGCGATTATGATGACGATGATGATGATGATGCCACCGGATGCTTATGGTTACCGGTTGGATGTTCTTTCAGATGATGCGATAAATATCTTAGACTGGCCAGATGGCAGCAGACATAATGAATTGGCTCCAATTTTTTTTTTTTTTTTTCAGTTTTTCGTTTCATTCCATCTAGAACGAGGTAATCGGTTTTTTTTCTTGCGTTTCCAAAGAAGAATTTCGAGAGACTGGATTATCGATAAGAAGTTCTTTAATCAACAAGAAACAAAAGAGTGCTGCTCAATCAATTCTGTACAAAGAAATGAGTTTTATGCAAAATAAGAAGTTGCCTTGGGAAACTTATGCAGTTGGTGAATAAGATGGATTAACATAAGTACCTTTGTCGAACTTTAACTAAGTTTTCCTCTATCGAAAGTTGTGTGTGCTATTAGTTTTAACTTAAATCGATAGAGAACAGTATTTTGGTGGATACTCACATACAAACATACTCTTGAATATGTATGTATAGTTTAGTTCGGGCGTTACATACATATTTTTTGAAATTAACTTTTAATTCAAAGAAACTGTCCATCAGTGAATCACACCAGGAAAAAGTCATATCAAAAGCAGGGTCCCAGAAACTGCAGCTTAAATAAATATCGTAGTAAAGCCGGTATGTAAATTTTTCTCCTTTTCTGGTGAGACTCATTTTATCATAAATCTCAATAGTAAGGTGGAAGGCACTTGATAAGAAATATCATCTATCCAACCTTGTCGCCGTACGAAGACCAGCTCTAATCAGGATCTTAGATTCATTAACAACAAAAGCTACATTTTTTTTTTTGCAATAATAATACCGATGAAAAGTGATTATCTGTTTTCGATCATAAATTCCGAAAAGGAATTCAATATCAATCGACAGTAGATATCTGGTACCTGCCATAACATACGGTGACAAATGAAGCTATTAAGTACCCTATTACGTAACATACTTAGATAGTTTTAAGTCTACTGGCCCTAGTGGCTTATTTTCTGTTCCAGTTGATGCCAACTTTGAAGATAATCTGCACTGCCAGTCTGAAAATGGATTGTACTATATATATATTAGTGAAAATACCTCCAGCAAATAGCTTTTATACCAAAAATCAGCACGTTTAGTACTCCCTCGGTTAGATGTTCAGACTTCCTTCCTACTAGAGGTAGATCTCGTGAGAGTGCTTCAAAATCAAAGAGCAAAATAGAATATGGACTCATTCCTCTCATTTGCATCGACATGGCCCTCAATTGCCTACGATAACGCAAATTTTTGACGAAATATTTACTAGTTGCGGTCAATAATGTGATGAGGAGAGCAAACAAGTATTGAGCGCCTTTATAGAGTTATTAGTTAAAATTATTATTGTTCTTTGAATAATAATAATAATACTATAAGAATCCTTATAGGATTTAATGACCTTATACAAATATACAACGATGACAGGCAATGATAAAGTGGGCTAACTCGTGAAGAAGGAATCAATACTGACTACCTCACAAGACTTCTTATTCCAAATCATGCACAACAACTGTTGTAGAATATGCAGAAATGAATAACAAAATAGATCAGTCCGTTACCAACTGGACCAACGGAAGGTAGTAGAAGAAGGGTAATTTGTCATTGTTTGCTATGCCAAACATCTTATGTCCGTAGCTAAACATTGTGCCTTCAAGACTTTATTTTCCGACTACATTACTAAAGATACTATTCTCTCCAGCTTGATTTCAAGCAAATTTAATGCCTTTTTAGGCCATCTTCCATAAGCCAACATGCTTACGCTTACTGATGTGGCGTTAGACAAGAACTTTTCACTTAATTCGTACGTCGAGGCTACTTACCTAATTAAAGTTTTAGTACTACTCTGCTGCTGAAATTTTATCGATGACAGATCTACGAACGACTTCGAAGTCGGCAACAACAAACAAGTAAAATTTGTAAAGCCAATTTGTTCGATTTTAAATTTCTAATTACTTCGATGTTCAAAATATTTATTCAGAAAACATATTAGACAACTGGTATTCTAATAGTCACGACCCTACCAACTAATTCCTGCTTATTCCAAATATGATGTTAAAAGAAGCCCATTGCTCAAGAATTCTCAAACTCCTTCCATCAAAAACACACCATACTGTGAAAGCTCCGACAAGCAATTCAGGTTACAAATATGTACTTTTTTCTGATTCTAAAATTTTCTTGATTATAGTGAGTTCTAACAGTGCAGTAGATCACCTTTGAGTCGCTGTGGAGGGCAGTGCACCATAACTGATTACTCTTACATCTAAATCTTAATCTAAACCGAAAACGAAATGTAGACCACTATCAGTTTTTTTTTTTTTAATCTTCATAGAATAGGAGTAACAAATACAATAATAATAATAACAAAAGTGAAAAGTATACCTATATATGCACTCAAAATTACTTAAAGTACGACGACTAGAAGTGAGTTCTTTCATATGTTTCCAGCAGATGTATCCCTTCCTCCCCTTCCATCGCCTTCCACCCCCTCTCTATATAAGAATACCACGATGTGGCTGCAAACATCTCTCCATAACTAGCTTCTGAAGCAAGCGAGATTTTCCCCAAAATAACCAAAAATTCCGGCAGTAATTTATTTGAGCAGCCATCCCCCGGGTTTCCATCAGGAAGTTATATGCACCAAAGATCAGCTTTCAGAAACCACCGCCAATGCTACAGTAACATACAAATATACAACCAAAGCCAAAAAGCCCACTAAGCTCACAATTTTGCAAGCCCCACCGTTGTACCTTATTCTTCAGTATATCATAGTCCATCGGCACATACATACCGAGCATGTAGCAGTACTCGTACTCGTATTACCACTCTGTTGCTGTAACTTACGTTGCTCGTCCTTCCTCCAAAATAGGATGGAAACGGAATAAAAAGCGAAACTTTTTGACACCCAAACCGCAAGCTACTCCATGGTCATCGCACATCACCATACCGCCGAATTGAGTAACCTGGTATTAGCTCAGAGGCCCATCTTTACACCACGGGACATACGAGCATAATACACATAAGCATAAATCACATTCGAATCTAGATGGCGATACTGTATACGAAACGAAACAACTACGTCAGAGAAATATTATGGGCTGCCTGTAGCAACTACCATCTGGCGAACGACGACCGATGACGCTCGTGCCAAGGACCAAAATGGATTTATGCAAAAATACGCTAAAGTGTAAAGGAGGTGGAGGATATGGTATGCTTGCTTCTGAAAGTGCATCCAACGATTCAGCTATTAATTTCTTCACGCGCGGATGCAAACAAAATGTTTTTGGCGTAAAGTGTGAAGGCCGTTATCTAATAGGGGCGTCCTAAAGTGGGCAACGATTTTGAATACTCATTTCTGTCCGGTCCTGGTATTTGGTATCCTCATAATTTCAGATTCAGAAGTTTACGCAGCTAAGTGCTTCCATAGTTATACTCGGTGTCATATCGACTTGGGGGTTTTGTTGGGTGCGAAAGCAATTTCCAGAAATTGGCAGTTCAGTGTTGGATGATAGAGGTTGGGAAAACGTTTTTAGCTTGTGCGATATAGGGTCATATATCATTTCTTATATTCCGCCTTGAAAGGGAGATGATGTTGCGTTTTGATGGTGCATTGTGCCGGGATGCTATGTTTAATCTCAAAGTCATAGAGCAAGAAAAAGGACCGCTGGAATTGTGTGGAATTGGATACTTGATGTTTTGAAAAAAAAAGTCAGAGGTCGAATTTTTTTTGCTGATGAAAGTGATAAAAGATTAAACTGGTAGGCAAGAATTAGCATTCTGTTGATTTTCGGCAGACAAAAACTAAGAACTTAGAATGTCAGCTCGAAACTATAATATTGCGAAACCTTCCCTATGGCCATAACACAATACCGAGTATGTATCAAATGTATCAAATGTATCAAATGTATCAAAATAAAAATAAAAAAATTTAAGACTTCAATATCACCTCCACCTTCCATGCCCCCCATGCTTCCACAAAACGTATCTTACACATATTCTAGTCTACCTAATGCATCCTTCTATAATGCAACCAGACCGGTATGACTTTATTAACAAAATTTAGGGGGCTGCACACAAAACAACTTCTGTTCGTCTCAACTTCCAAAATTTCCCTATAATATCTACAAGTGCTTTGACCGAAATTAATCGAATATCTGATACCAAAAATTCATAACTACTTACACCAGAATTCGAAGGGTTTTATGGTGATAGCAGAGAGTGATGATGATATTGGTTCAGGTCTCCTGGTAATAAACAGTCATTGTGATGTTAAACTCATTATAAAGTTGCTGATACCTGAGCTTGAATTTACATATTTGTGTCAAATTCACTACCTCCAAGCGCAGATAATATAGCTTCTGTTGCTTTATTACCTTGATCAAAGATTTTTTTTTAATTTTTTTTTTTTTTTTTTTTTTTATTTATTCAGAAAATTAAAAATACAAGTTTATTCATCTAAATCTATATTGTCCCCTTTAAAGTAATCCCCATCGCCTGCAACATACTTATGCCAGTGCTTGAACCAATCCTCAAAACATTTTTTATATTCGGTTTTCGGTATGTCCATTAGTGCTTCCTGCGACTTTTCCATTACTTCCTCTCGGCTACTGAATCGCGTTCCCCGTTGTGGTTTTTTAACTCAATTGAACAAAAAGAACACAGGGAATAAAAGAAAGAAGTCACAGGGAGCCAAATCACGTGAATTCGGTGGCTGTTGGATGGTATTTGTAGCATTTTTCTTCAAAAAATTACGAATAATGATGGCACTGTGCGGCGGTGCGTTATTATGGTGCAAAATTCACGAGTTTTCTGCCCACAATTCTGGTCTCTTTCGGAGAATTACTTCACGCAAACATCTCATAACACCCAAATAATACTCTTTGTTTACTTCTGGCAAAAATTCATGATGCACTACACCGTTGTAATCCATGAAAACCGTGAGCATTGCCTCCTTTTTTGACTGAAAAGTCCCCGTTTTTTTTTTTTTGTACTCGGCTCATTTGTTGAACGCCATTCACTTGCCTGATGTCTGGATTGCGTGTCGTACTCACAAACTAACGTCTCGTCTCCAGTAATGATCCTTTTGATGATAGTGGAATCCGATTCAGCCTCGCAAACCATATCTTTTGAGAGGTCAACACGGTCTCTTTTTTGCATGAAATTGAGGTCTTTTGGCACCATCTTTGCTGCTACACGACGGAAACCCAAATCATTACCTGAAATGTCTTGGACGGATCCATAGGCAATGTTTAAGTGCGCCGCTATCTCTCTGATGGTTAATTTGCGGTTATTGACCAACATTTCTTTTATGTTTTCGTCGGTTTTCGATGTCGATGGTCTGCCACTGCGATCATCATCTTCGATTGACTCACGACCACTTTTGAACCGCTCGTGCCACTGGTAATCGACCGTTTTCTTTAGAGAATCGTTGCCGAAACACTTTTCCAACCTTTCCTACGTTCGCGCACCATTAAATCCATTTTTAACGTAAAATTTAATACAAGTTCGTTGTTGCATATTTAAGTCCATTTCCAAAATTGTAAAAAATCGCCAACACACACACAGAAATAGATGTACTTTTGCAAATGTCAAGCTATTACGCTAAGATTTAGAGAGAATATCCACAAGAGATGTACCAACTTAACAAAAACAAAACTTAAATTGGAACAAGGTGAGCGCCACACGGTGACGCCACCGGAAACTTTTTGACCAATGTGTTATGTGTGGACTATTTGTGGTTGACTCAGTTTTTGGGCTAATAGCCCCTGTGACGATATCGTAGTTCATGTCGATTTTATTCTTCCTCATCTCCTATAAACTCATTTAGATGAAAGATCTTATCTTGTCTTCTTATGTTGGTCTCCCAACATAAAATATAAGGATTACCACCGAATGCGACGCCGTAAACAATCGACCGAGGATACAGAGAACAAAACCTTAAGCGAAATGTCAAATGCGCCCGATGACAAATTGACGATGCACCATCGGGCTCTTTTCTATCACATGAGGATGATCTCTTCACAATCAAGGGCACTGTCCTAACCAGTCGCACTAATTACGATGGAAATCGGGCGAATTGTATTGTTTATATAGGTCAAGGTCAATGACCATATGATTTACAACTGAGGTGGTAAATACATAATACCACCGAGGTAAACAATTTGAACTTAATCGAACTTAATTTAAATAAAGCCACTTTTATAACGTTCAAGAAACGTCACCGTATTTTATTTCCTTTTTTTTAATATAATTAACCGTGAAGTGAATCATCTATTCACTATAGCTGGGACGCCATCTCCAGCATAATTTCCCGATGTTCCCCGCGAAGAGAACATTTTCAAGCCTTTTAAAAGAAACCACGATAAAAAAATTAAATTAATTTAAATAAAAGTAGTTAGTTTCAGTGGAAAGTACCACCAACATAAAAAGAAAAAAAAAAGACATTGAAAGTGTACTGTGTCAGTGTGAAGCCGGACCAATAATCCAAAAATAACAGCCCAATCATCAGGCAACAGTACCCAACGAGAATACCAATCCCGGTTCCAACGAATCTACGGATTCAAGGTGGTCTGTAAGCGGTATAACGGCTAGAATCACAGCAAGGAACTGTGGTACGCAAAGCCTTCTGCAATTGTAACTCAGAGTTCAATATACTGTAGTTGCAGTTGCAAAAGCAATTTAAGCCACGCAACACCTAAACCCAACGAGTCGACAAAACCTGTGTCCATCGGATAACAGTCAGCAATTCTACAAAGAAAGCTGTACAACAATCTACGAGCGGCCAGAAATAACAGCAAGGAACTGTGCATCACAAAGCCTTCTGCAACCGCAACTGATACTCACACGCACTGAAGTTGCAGTTGCAAAAGCAAACTAAGGTAGGAATATTATTCCTTTATTTATACCTTATTGCTAAATACATATTTGCATATATTATTGTATAATAATTTAGAAACATTAAGAAATAACAATTATTTAAAAAAAAATATTATTACCTTCAAATAAAAAATAAAAAAACGCCTAGTGAAGTCAAAATGGCAAACTCGAAATTAGCTAAAACAATCGAGCGACAAGAGCTAACGTTAAAAAAGAAATTGAAACCGATTTCGACGAATTCAAGAACGGAAGTGAAGCACAAAAATCAAGGGGATACGTGATCGCGTGTATAACCGATAGTGATGAATGCTTCAAACGTGCGAAGAAAGATCATGAGGCGATTGTTAACAGTTCTTCTGATCCCCTTAAAGACGCTTACACTAATGCTAAAATATTTGCAAAAATTAAACGCACTTATTTTTCATTTACGGGTACGTTAAATGACCATCTCGACAAATTTGCACATGAAAATAATGCAAATCTAGAAGTTTCGTGGTTAAACGCCACCAAAACTTCGGTGTGTGACATTCGGTTACCACCAAATTAAATTAAAAAATTCTCGGGCTCATTAGATGAATGGTATGAATTTCACAACTTGTTCGAAAGCATGGTTGATCAGAACATTGAATTATCTGACACACAAAAATTACAATTTTTCAAAACCCATGTCACAGACAATGCTGCGCTGCTGATACAACATTTGTTAGTTGAAACAGATGGTAAAAACTACGCTGCGGCATGGAAAATATTAAAAGAGCGTTATCAAAATAAACGAAAATTGGTTAATAAGCAATTAAGGGTATTGATGGAGCAAAAAAAACTCACCCATGAATCCGCTGATGCTTTAAAATCATTGCATGATACAAGCATAAACTGCATTCGTGCACTTTCCAATATGCGAATAACTGTCGAAAGTTCGGATGCTATTCTTATATATGTAATTTATCACAAACTTCCTCTCCAAACACAAAAGGATTGGAAAGACAAGCTCGGGAGTTCTAAATGTCTTCAACAGTGGAAATCATTTGCCAAGTTTATCGAGGGAAGATTCAGATTCAGTTGCCTTGAAAACATTCTGGAGTCAAATGAAACTACAAGGCACCAAAACAAATCATTCAATCCATTCAAAAAGGCCACGCCATTGGCTTGTTATATAAAATCGTCTTATGAGACAAAGAAATTCTTGTGCTGTCTTTGTAAGGTGTCGCATGGAATACGACAATGCAAACAATTCTTAAAAATGAACGTTAAGGTTCGTATCGAAGTAGTAAAAGCAAATAATATCTGCTCAAACTGTTTGGGATACGATCACCATTCTTCAAGTTATAAGAGCAGCAATCGTTGCCAAAAATGTAATCAAGAACACCATACTCTTTTACATTTTGAGTCCCAAAACGCCTATAATAGTAACAATCAGCAAAATTATCCTCACGCAGCATCCTTTCAAGCGCAGAATCACACTGAATACAACACTCACTTGATTCAAAATCCAAATCAATACAGTCTCCCAAAAGTTTACAGCAAAGGACAAAATAGTGTATCAGCATCAAACTTCACGCCGCATTGTAATCCGAATCATTTCATCCCATCGAATCAATGGAGCAATGCGCAAAATGGTGCTTCGACTTCTTCAAATTTCACCAACCCACAACTCCACCAGAACTCGAAATCCAAATAGAGTAATTCCCAAAATGGACGAACGATGGGCAAATCAATCCATCAACATTGACCGGTAACGTTAATTCATATCTCAACCAAATGCAATCCAAAGCCCTGTTAGCAACGGCATTAATTAAGGTTTTTACTGCAAATGGAGTACCCTGGCATTGATAGATCCGGGGTCGGAAGCCACATTCGTAACCGAAAATATTGCACAGCTTCTTAACTTAAGAAAACAGAAAACATTTTCGGATGTAAAGGGCTTAGGGCAAATGTCAACAGGTACCTCAAACTTTATGGTTGATCTAACTCTATTTTCATTCAACAGTCCATCCTTTTGTCTTGATGTTAGAGCGTTCGCCTTTTCCCAATTGACCTCTATGTTACCAACACATCACCTGTCGACATCTTCTTGGAACCATTTGGCGAATCCGCCATTGGCAGATCCATCATTCTTTATGCCCGGGAAGATTGATATGCTTTTAGGTGCCTATGTTTATGCGGCTATTATCCTTGAAGGTTTAATTCCAGGACAAAATGGATCCCCAGTCGCACAGCAAACAGAGCTAGGATGGATCTTAACCGGAGCAGCTGGCATAAATCCATCCTTGACTTCAGTGATAGTACGAAACCACCACATCACAACAGATGAACAACTCAGGAAATTTTGGGAGATAGAAGAGGATATGGAGACACGTAAGTTAACACAAGAAGAAGAGAAGTGTCAGCTACATTATCAAAACACAACAAGGCGAAGAGAAGATGGTAGATATGTGGTAAGGCTACCGTTTAAAAATAATATGCGACCCAATCTTGGCAACTCCAAAAGGGCAGCTATAACAAGATTCTTCCAAGTTGAAAAACGCGTCAACTCAAACGAGAAACTTAAGAAAGCATAAAGGAGGCCATTATTTCCTTCCTCACCACGCTGTATTTAAAGAATCAAGCTCGACAACCAAACTTCTATTAGTTTTTGATGAGTCCTGATTAACATCCATGGGAATTTCATTAAATGATCACCTCACGATTGGTCCACCATTGCAGTTGGATATTATTGATCTAATAGCGCAGTGGAGGAAGTTTAAAGTGGTATTCGCAGCGGACATCAGTATGATGTATCAACAGATATGAGTAGCACAAGAGGACGCTCCATACCAGCTCATTCTGTGGCGGTCAAGAAGCGACGAACCCATAAGGACGTATGCTCTCAACACAGTAACATTCGGAACAGCGTCAGCCCCATATCTAGCTGTAAGGACCTTGCAGCAGTTAGCGATGTACGTCGAAAATTCTAAGCCTCATGTAACGAAAGCAATCATGAACGGCTTTTATGTAGACGACTTCATAATCTGATGTTATAACGACATTGAAGTCGGCTGCTTTTCCGTTACGCAAATGGGCCAGCAACTCAACAACAATTTTAGAACAGATACCTATTAAGACTATAGGCATCCTGCAAAGGATACATTTACATTTAAAATAAATATACCTAAGGTATTGTAAATAAACACACAAAGCGGTCAGTACTTACGATTTAGCACGCCTGTTTGATCCCCTGGGATGGATTTTACCGTGCTTCATCACAGCAAAACTGATTTTGCAGCAGCTTTGGGTCAATGCATTGTCCTGGGACTCCAACATATCAATGGACATAGAAGGACCGTGGGTCGAACTTCGAGCTGGTCTTCAAAAACTAAACAGGCTGGAGATTCCTCGTTGAATAGCAAGTGAAGAATCATCACAGGTCGAACTCCACGGTTTTAGTGATGCATCAGAGAAAGCATATGCAGCAGTCACATACGCACGAGTGATATCAAATGGACAGAAGAGAATACACTTATTGGCATCGAAAACCAGAGTGGCTCCAGTAAAAAATATATCCTTACCACGACTGGAACTCTGTGCTGCAGTATTACTGCAGTTATCCATGATAACCCTGGCATGGATAAAAGGAAATTCAAACGCTCACAAACAAGGATATCTGGCGACATCTAGGCAGCAAAGATAATCCAGCGGATCTCGGGTATCGGGGACTGTCTCCCGAAGAGTTGATCGGCAGTAAACTGTGGTGGTATGGTCCACAGTTTCTTAAGGGTTTTGTATCGAGTACTGTACCAACAACAAATCTAGTGGAAACAGAAGAGGAAACGAGAAAGGAAGCAAGGCAGTGTCATTGTTCTACTCTTAAATGATTAGTACGCAGCACGGCAATTTGGCGACGATACCTTGAAAAGGTTCGAAATAAGCAAGGAAGAAGGCCACTGGATACTTATCCAATCACTGCAGATGAACTGATGTCATCTCACTATCAGGTTATCAAAATTGTACAGATATTAACGCCCTGAAGGTCAATCGACCCATACCAAGAACAAGTTCACTTAAAACCCTTAACCCCTTTCTTGACTAGAGAGAAATTCTTCGTGTTGGGGGTAGATTATCAAATTCACCACTCCCGTTTCAGTAACGACACCCAATAATACTGAAAGAAAGCCACTACTTCTCAAAATTCCTGGTAGCAGATGCCCATGAACGAATCCTGCATGGTGGTCAGCAGATGATGATGGCTGATATCCGAAGAATTTATTGGATAACGAAGTTAAAGGGTCTTGTAAAGTCAACAATTCATAAATGCGTTCGGTGTCATCGCTACAACGCGAAAATGCAGGAGCAGTTAATGGGAAATCTTCAATTGGAGCGCGTAAGTGTGTCGCGATCATTTCACAACACAGGGGTTGACTATACTGGACCTGTTGAAATTAAAATGTGGAAGGAAAGATGCAACAGGATAACCAAAGGATATATTGGCATTTTTATTCTTGCGACAAAGGCAATCCACATTGAGTTAGTCAGCGATTTAAGCGCAGCAGCATTCATCACAGCCTTTAAACGATTTGTGGCTAGACGTCTGTCATCGCTACATTTTGGAGATCTGTGGGAGGTTGGTGTTAAATCAATTAAACACCACTTAAAACGGATAATTTCATCTTCAAGATTAACGTTCGACGAATATGTGACATTGCTGACACAGATCAAGGCATGCCTCAATTCTAGGTCATTAAGCCCAATGACGTCAAACCCCGACAATCTGACTGTGTGAACCCCAGGGCATTTCCTCATTGGGGCACCACTACGAATTCTGCCAGATAGGAACTTAACAGAAAAGAACATAAATAACTTGGACAGATGGAGATACCTGCAACGTCTCATGCAGGAATTTTGGAAGCAATGGAGCACATTCCATTTCCACCTACTTCAACAGCGCCCAAAATGGTTGCAACAGCAATGTGATATAAATATGGGAGATATTGTTCTCGTTAAGGAAGACAATCTACCCCCATCCGAATGGCTTCTCGCGCGAGTCATCGATCTACACCCCGGATCGGACGGTCTAACACGCGTGGTGACCATTAAAACACAAAAATCGATAATGAAACCACCGATCGCAGAAATATCCCCTTTGCCAATATCAAATAAAAAAATACATACATATGCATTGGGTATCTAATTTAATTCGTGCGGTTTTTTTTTTCAATATTTGAACATGTACAATAGTATTATTCAAAGTATTGCCCATCTGAAGCTGTGACTTTTTCCCATCTTTGTGGCAATTTGTGGATCCCATCCCAGAACAACTGCGCCAGCTTGGCAGCTAAGAATGAATCAAGCCAATTTTTGATATTCTGCTCTGATGTGAACCGTATTTCAGTGAGGGCGTTCTGCATCGAACGGAACAAATGGTAGTCAGAAGGGGCAAGGTCTGGGCTATAAGGCGGGTGAGGTAAGACTTCACATCCACTATTTTTCAAATAGTTCTTAACCGGAAGAGCAACATGTCTGGTCGCTTATTCCGGCCATTTTTCGTCTACTGCTCTTTTCAAAGGGATTAACTGTGTTTGGTGGCTATTCATTATTAATGAGACGCCATCTCGAGCATGGTTTCTCGACGTTCCCCGCAAAGAGAACATCTTAACTAATAGCCTAACTCCTAACTTTAATCTTATTCAAATAAACGCCAATCCTAACAACATGAGTAGGCTTGACCATATCTTTTCATCTGATACTGTAAAATGCTTTGGCCTTGAATGTGGACTTCTCTCTAAATTAGACCGTATCTATTCTTTTCTCTTAATAAGCTATTCATATGATCACAATAATTTTTATAACCGCCCAGAAATTTCTTCTCACTTCAACTTCTATAAAACAAATTGCTCAATTTCAATTAATTCAACTTGACTCTAGTCTTATACTCGATAATTCGATACAACGCAAACCATCCCTTGTAGATGACATGGAAATCTTTCGTCATCCCCTTCTTAGTGGGAGACTACGTGCATTTCGTAACAAGAGAAATAAGTAAAGGCACAAGTAAAATCCCGAAATTGACTATCGAAATTACCTACAAGCTTACTACCACATCTCCTAACTACTCGTACTTTTGTGAATTTCGGTATAAAGATACCTCAGTCCTCAACAATCTACCCTCATCTCTGACCTTAGAAGATTCTTTTGCTTCACTAATATGAAAAAAAAAAATTGAAGAAGTTAATGGATTTTTACAAACATCTGCTAAAATAGCACACAAGTTAGTTTCTTTCAAACTCAATGCTTTTAGTTTCCTGGACTTTACTCCTATCATGGATTTGATCCTATTTGGAATAACGCAACAATCAAGTCCATTTTCATTTGAACCAATTTAAGCCACTTCAACGTTCCACAAGGCAGTCACTTTGTTCCATAAATTTTCATTTTTCCTATGAATGATGTTGTTAATATGAATTGTAAAGAACTCCCAAATATACGAGTTGGTCTATGTCGATGGTTAGAAAATCTTTAGAAAATCTTCCAATTTTTCTGGTTCTCAATCTTTACAAGGTGATTTCAATATGCCATCACATTTTTCCGAAAGCGTTTAACTTTTCCTAACCAAACGTCTTATATTCCAACCCAGTCTGTAGTGTTAAGTTCCTCAGCGCAGGATTTGGGCGTTATTTTTGATTCATAAAACAATTTCTACACCCATATGTATTCCATAATTAGCAAAGCCTAATCTGTTTTCTCGGTTTTGTAAATAGTGGTCCAAATAATTCTTTGACGGGTACCGCACAAGATCATTCTATATCTCGTTTGATAGGCTTCTTGAGTGCGCTTTCCAGATATGGTCCACTTTACTATCAAAATCATATTCTAATTTGAATCTGTTCAACGCAGATTTTACCCTACTCGGGTTCTCATAGGCTAGTTCCCGATGAAGATCCACTCAAAACTGTTTATTATACTGACTGACGTTGTGAGTCAGTCGATTTTCTTTTTATCCATCAGCTCCTAAACAAAAAAAAAATTTTATACCAATCCTCGCAATTTAAAGACGTTTACTATTTTCGACCCAATAACCACCTGACGACATATTGTTACACCACGTGCTCGATTTCCATTGTAGCTGAAGTAACTTCAGGAACGCTCTTAATAATCACCTACCCCGATGCTAAATCCCGATGCTAATTAGATTTAGCTTAAGATGAGTTTGTATTAAACTTAAAAGTCATTTGAAGTTGACCCGGGCCTATTATATGATATTATCAAGGTCCGGTCTATGAGAGCCGGTTCCCGATAGAATTAGTCTCAGTGCAGCAACATCACAGCCGAGCTAATAGATGTTCCATTGTATGCTCATTGATTTTACTTTGTGAAGCCTACTAGTCGATTTTTTTCAAGGGAGATTTAATATGGGAAGACACATGGCTTACTAGTATGATAGTGATAGGTCAATCGTTACCAGCCCTCACAATTGGTAGTACTCAAAGCAATTTTAAAACAAACCGTAACAATTATTGTACAAGAAGGGTATACCATAGTAACAAAAATAGTAAACCTGAAGTTATTATCCAGAGCTGAACATTATAGTAACGAAAAATAAAATTGTTTTTAGAGTACGGAAAGAAACAGTATGTGAGTACGTTACCAACTCTTCAACCATACAGCAAATACCCAATAACTTACAATAAAAAAAATGTTGGAAAGGGCATACCTTACCACCGTTACGCAATATACTCGTATGTGCATGGAATTATTTCACTTCCCTGGTGAAAATCTTATCCAAAAGATTGAAGAGAAAAACCTAAAATTAGTATTAAATTATTAAAATAAAGATCCTCACATGAGTACAGAAGTGTTCTCAGTTATACTTGTACGTTTTATGGTCCAACTTTCACTGTAGATACACAGAATGAAGGAGAAAGTGTTAAATGAAAACAGATTTACCCATTTCCGAGCATCACCTTATTCTTTTCAAGGTTTTCTCATCTCCAACATACCAACTGCGCTGGTAAGGACAACACGTTTTAGCAATTCATGCACGCAGTTGACTGTTAAAAGTTGCAAGGATGAAGGGACAAAAGGACAAAAATGTGAAAGGATTATAGCCCATAAAGCATACTTTCGCGTACACTATCTTCTGACGATACCACCAGAAACTACTTCCGACAAGAAAAAAACGAAGTGACAAATTTATTTCCATTTAATTAAGGTGGAAAAAAAATTCTGAAATGTAGTACAGCAACAAAAAAAGATAATACTGGAATATACCGTTACAGTAAAATGGTTTTTCGCTGAACTAAAATCCTTTCACGGAGAAAAGTCAAAATGCATAGAGAGTCAGAATAAGAGTGACCATAAACTTTGACATAAATTATTGCATTAAAAAAAAAATAGAAAACTAAAAAAAGCTGTTCTCTTAATAGAAGCATATCTTACGGGCATGTCGACAAATCTTAAAGTAATTTAAAAATAAACTTAACATGCAATTAGGGACATTAAAGGGGCCATAATTTTTTCACCTACAATTTGTACAAAAAAATATCCAAACGTTTGATGGATAACTGAGGAAGTTTCGACGAAAAACAAACGCGCTAGAGCTAATTCTGAATCTGCGATCCAAGTGCGTTTGGTGCATCAAAGGCGGCAAGTCCTCCTTTTGTGACAAATCAGTACACTTTTTGAGCTCTGTCTAGAAATACCTAAAGGCTCTTTTGTTTTGTTGGTAAAGTAAATAGCTATTATATACGTTTATACGTTAATTGTGTATAAAATGAGTGACTTTGAACCACATCGTCTGATATCTAATATATATGCCTCCTTAAACATTTCTAATGAATTTAATATTAATAATCCAGGCCCATTAACAAGTCACTCAATTTGTAAAGAACAAAACTAGAAATATCAAAAGAGAACGATCAAAAACTGGTAAAGCAAAGAAACTGAGTTGTTAAATACATGTTAATTAATCAAGCAGGTAAACATATCCAATTGTGCAGATATGGTTTTGAATATCTCCATGGAATGTCAAAAAAAAAAAAAAAAAACGTGTTGATAATATTTCGAAACAGTATCATGACCTCAATGTAGCTATTCCTGCTTTGTCTCAGCATGGCAAACATAAAAATAGACAAACCGTATTTCAAGTGGACTGATTGCCAAAGTTAACTTTCAAATAAGAAGTTTTCCACGACGTGAATCACACTACATTAGAAATAAAAGCTCTCAATATTATCTATATAATATTATTATATTTTAAACGGTATGAACCTGGTCTCGAAGAATCTGATAACTACATATAGTTTCATTTGGATCTTTGTTTCACTTCGTTCAGACACATTTAAGAAGTGCGGCATGCTTGGTAATAAATTAAAGTATAAAATATAGATAGCGAAGAAATTCAACAAAGAGAAACATAAAAAATGTTTCACGAGTCCAATACTGAGCCTATTTTTGTTTATTTAAAAGAGAAAAAAAAAACATTGATATTTTAAAAGCTAATAGTGACTCATATATTGTAATTATTTAGTCCACTTTTGGTCTAAAACCACTCCTTGTAGAACCGACTAGAATAACAGGTAAGACACAGACATGCAAAGACCAAATTTTTGTTAGAATAGATTCTAAATTTGCACATGACTTGACTAGTGAAGTAATTGACCTTAAAATTTCTGATCACTGTATGACTAATATAAATATAGAAACCGCCAGAAAATATGTACGATTTAAAATTAAAAATAAAATTATGTACGACAAACTTATAAAATGTCTGAAATTTGACTTTTGGTAACCTGTATACACAGAAAGTGATCCATCAATTATAGAAACACTAAAGGGACATATTCAAAATTGTACACTGATTGTTAGATCAGACAACTAAAAGTTAAAACGTCTAAGACCATAAATTAACAAAAAGCTACTTATAAAAATAAACAAAATAAGTTTGCTAGCAAAAAATGCAAACGCCATCCTTGTAATACAGCTTTAAAACGTTTTTATTTAAAATTAGGCGAAGTCATAAAAAAAAAGTTAGAGTGTCCTTTATAACTGCAAATCTGATGTAAAGCAAAAATGGAGAGTAGTTAATAGCATCCTTAACAGAGGATATGATAGAAACGATAGCAAAAATGAAGTTTATAATATTGCAAATCAATTTAATATATTTTTTACTACTATCGCTTCAGACAAAAAACCATCCGTTAGTCATTTTGATTGTAATAGAAACATGTTTCCTGACTTAGTTAATGACATTTCTTGTCGTAACAGTTTTGTTTTTCAACCAATTCTACCAAACGAGACTTATAAATGTATATTTTATGTCGCTTGATAACAAAAATTCTTGCACATCTGACTGTATTACCAATAGCCTTTTAAAGCGTATTTCTTTCTATGTAATCGGTGTGTTAAGTCATGTGTTTAACTTTAGTGTGCATTGTGGTATTTTCCCATCCTCTCTAAAAAAATGCAGTGATCATTCCTTTGTTCAAAAAAGGCAACCGATCCTTAATTACTTAATAAAGGCCTATATCCTTACTTCCAACAATTAGTAAACTTTTTGAAAAAATAATAAAGACGCGAATTACTTAAATTCTGAACAAAAACGATTTTTTTAAAACCGAACAATATGGGTTTCGTAGAAAAAAACCACTGAAGATGCTATTCTTAAGCTCTGTATGGAAATTTATGATTGATTTAATAACAACAACTTTGATTAAGTGCTCTTCATAGATATAACCAAAGCTTTTGACATGGTCAATCATGAAATTTTACTCGATAAGTTATACACAGCAGGCTTAAGAGGTACAATTCAAAAATTAAATTATTTTTTTAGTGATCCACAAAAATTAAGATTGGTGTACCACAAGGTTTAGTGTTAGGTCCTTTGTTATTTTTGATAAATGTTAACTCACTATTTTATCAAAATCTCAGTAGTTATGTTACAGCATTTGCTGGTGATATGGCTTTTACTTACAGTAACAAAAATATTTTTATATCATCAATCCAATTACATAGGGATCTAAATGGTTTGCTGAACATGAGCTTTTCATAAACAATAAAACTAGACTAAGGATTTGCAGTCTACACATCCCAAAAAAATATAATTAGAATAATTTACAAACGTACTCGTCCTTGCATGTGCTTCCCTTAAACCACCTATACATTTTTTAAGGTTCTAAAAAAAATTATTTTTTTGCGAGGCGTACTAGGAATAAACAATATGACAATTTATTATTTTCTAAAAAAAAAAAACTAGTTTCCTTAATTTTACACTCGTCAGCACTAAGTCTTTTCAATAAACTACCAGTACATATAAGAAAACTGGTTCAACCCACTTTATTTTTAAAAGAATTAAAAAATTTTCTCTTTAGGATTGGTAGTTCTACAGTTAGAGCTCTAATTTTTAAAATCAAATTTCCTTGTAGTTTTGTCATAAATTTACTTCTTTAAATTGTTCTTATTTTGCAGATATACCCCACAAAAAAAAAAAAAAAAAAAAAAAAAAAAACATTTAAATGTATGCAAAATCTACCTGAAGGATCATTCGACTATAGTCACTTAGTCACTTATGGACTATAGAATGATTCCTATTCATTTCTTAAATGTTAATTATTGTTATAAATAGTAATAAATGAATAATAATAATGCGAGGTATCAACTTTTGATTATCATCAAAACTTGTTATTGCCGAAAATTCCAGCTGGTGAAGCATTTTATAATCGTCCACTCTAGGCTTATAATTTTTGTATTGCTCATTTTTATTTATATGATGAAACGACAGCTCGTTAATCACTAAACGAAGTCATATCTTTCTTGAATCACTACATAAATAACACATTAAGAAAAACTCAGATAGTGCAGCAGGACAAAATATAGAACTCGACATTAATTTAATACAATTTTATAAATACAATAATATGTATAATAGGATGCCCTTATTTGAATATTTTATCATAACGAGGCCTGTTCAGACTAATCTGTCTATTTAACCTCAGAAATCTATGTACGAGTACGATCATTCTTAAAGTACAAAGATTACTCATTACTTATGGCATCTAATGGTCTAAAAAGCCTTATATATTGGGTATACATTTTAATTCGTGCGTTTTTTTTTTTTTTCAAAATTTGAACCTTTATTTAAGAAAAACATGTACAATAGTATTATTCAAAGTATTGCCCATCTGAAGCTATGACTTTTTCCCATCCTTCTGGCAATATGTGGATCCCATCCCAAAAGAACTGCGCCGGCTTGGCAGCCAAGAATGAATCAAGCCAATTTTTGATATTCTGCTCTGATGTAAACCGTATTTCAGTGAGTTCTGCATCGACCGGATGAAATGGTAGTCAGAAGGGGCAAGGTCTGAGCTATAAGACGGGTGGGTGTTTTCCAAATAGTTCTTAACCGTCTGTGTCTGGTGTCTGGTCGCATATTCCGGGCGTTTTTCGGCTACTGCTGTCTTCAAACGGATTAACTGTGTTCGGTAGCGTTGTCCATTAATGGTTTCACCCGGTTTTAGCAGCTCATAATACAGCACACCCATCTGATCCCACCAAATACAGAGCATTACCTTCGCGCCATGGATATTCGGCTTTGCCGTTGATTTGGCTGATTGGCCGGGTTTCACATATGATTTTTTGCGCTTGGGGTTGCCGTAATAGATCCATTTTTCATCACTTGTAACAATCCGATGCAAAAATGACTTCCTTTTGTGGCGTTCCAGCAGAATTTCGGACATGCAAAACCGCCTTTCGACGTTTCTCGGCTTGAGTTCATGTGGAACCCAATTTCCTTGCTTTTGAATATATCCAGCTGCTTTTAAACGTTTTGAAATAGCTGCTTAAGTGACACCCAAAGATTCTGCGAGCTCTTCTTGTGTTTGGCAACAATCTTCATGGAGTAATGCTTCCAGCTCTTCATCTTCAAACTTTTTTGGCTGCCCAGGACGTTCATCGTCTTCCAAGCCAAAATCACCACTTCTAAATCGTGCAAACCACTTTTGACACGTTCGCTCAGCTAGCGCATGTTAACCATAAACTTCCACCAAAATACGATGACTTTCGGCAGCAGTTTTCTTCATATTAAAGTAATGAAGAAGAACTCCCCGCAAAAACACTTTTTCAGGCACAAAGTTCGACATATTTCAGTGAAAAAAAAAAATTGTTGTTTACGCTTCAAATGAATGACATATACTGAAATGACGTACAATGACAGTAGCTGGAATAATAACAATGGAATAATACATAATATTGTGTAAAATTTCAAATTGACAAACCATTGTATGATTGCACTTAGTATATGTTCGGATTCTGATCCATTAAAAAGTCAAAGCAGACCTGCTAAAGAGAAATATCTAACGGATTACAAATTATTAAAGGAATGCTTAAGATATGAATTTTGGGAGCAGGTATATGTAGAAAGAAATCCATCAAATGTTTTCGATATTTTTCTAAACGTATTACAAATTCATATTAAAAACTGTAAAAAGTTATCAACGCCTAACTTATGTAGTAAATAATATTTAAGGCCGTTGATGACATATAACCTTTTGCAATAGATAATAATTATAAAATAAATGTAAAAAATATTCTCAAAACATAAAACTTAACAAATATTATGGCAAACTTTGCAAAACCGTTCATTAAAGCATTGAAAATACGCGTGTAAGGTTTATGGTAGTTCGGATGTATTTATATTACAATAGCTACGGGTAATATATATTAAGAGAAGAATGGAAAGTATCTAATAGTATTTTGGGTAAAAGTAAACAGTTTGATAAAATTGATAGTCTAAAAAATTATAGTATAAGCCACACTAATTCAAGTATCATTTCTTATAACTTCAATGATTATTGATTATTTTATTGAAATTTCGGAAAAACACACGCCGTCTGTTGTACTTGCTGCAGGCTGCCATCGCTCGATATCTTTGTACATTGCTGCAGATAATATTCAATGGAATAGTTTTATTTTTGAGTCGTTTTCTTCAAATGAAATCTACCGAACCATACTGTCTTTAAAAAATAAAAATTTTTGTACAAACAAGTGATGGTGTATCGAGCGTGTTACTGAAAAAAAAACATGCAGATAACAAAAAGTTAACAAAAATAGAAATGTTAGTGATTCTCGTTTTTAAAAAAATGACGTACTGCAGGGTTCAGTTCGCGGTCCCTTGTTGTTTCTAATTTATATAAACTCCCAAATTTGAACTGAAGTTAAATGGAACGAACGTTCACTGCTTTTGCAGACGACATAGCCTTTACATACCAGTAACTAAACTTATGACTTTTAAAACATCTAATAATGTTTTATATGGTTTAAGTCTCTGTTTTCATGCATTTGATTGTAAAAAGTTTTGCTTACCCATTCGTAGGTGCGGAAAAGGTAATTACTTAAATAACATTCAGTGTTTTACCAATTGTTTTATAATTGAATCAGTGCAACACTATAAATACCTAGGCGTACTTATTGACTACAACTTAAATTGTAAAGACCATATCAAAACCACTAAGTTCCATATGTTGTTGGTGATACGGAAGATGTACTTAATTAAACAATACTGCTCCAAAAAGGTTATAAAATTATTCTACTACGGTCTTGCTCACTAGTTGCAATATGGCATCACAAGTTAGGGTGGTTCGTAAGCTAACTCTTTCGGACCTTTGTTGATAGTTCAAAACTATTTATTTCGAATCATTTTTAATAAAAATCGCCTTACTCAGAGCTGGCCTCTTTTTGAGACCCAGCGTATCTTACCAATAAGACGCCTTTATATTTCTAAAGTGCTGAGAGAATTCCTTAAAACAAGTGGTAATATACCTAGCAGGAACTCCCAGTTATATAATACAACGTATAAATAATATGGATCTTACCAGCGAACCAATTGCTTTCAAAACATATTTTTGACATTTTAACACCGTTACAGCTTCTACATTTTTCAATAAGCTACCATTTTTTATCCAGACAGTAAAAAGTAAAAGACTGGTTATTCACGATCGACTATCCTACTACTGAATTCTTTTTGTTAAGTGTATCATAACCATCAGCACAAGTTAATCATAAATTTATATAAGGGGTGATTCATCGTAAGGTTTGATTTTTAATAGACTCTTTTTGACAGATTGTGCGTGATTCCTATTAAACTGCTTTATTATTTTTATTTAGTATCATTTGGCAAATTATAATGAAAAGACTCAGACTACAACAGCGTCTCCAACTGTATTACGAAAATCAGAGTTCTGTAAGAAATGTTTTTCGTGAGATTCGAGGAACTTACGGTACGCATAATCGACCTATTGAAACCACTATTGCCAATACCATTCGCAAATTTGAGTCCCAGCTTACATTAGTAGATAATACTCGACCGGTTAGACCACATCCAGCAGTTGTAGCTGAGACTGTACGCGAAGACCGTGACGAATCGATTCGTCGTTGTTCTCAGCAGCTTGGCTTGGCGTATTCGACAACTATTCAGGAAAAACTAGAAAAACTCAATGAAAATCCGGTGCTTTATCGTTAAATTTTGTTCAGTGATGAAGCCCATTTCTGGCTCAATGGATACGTTAATAAACAAAATTGCCATATTTGGGCTGATGCGCAACCCGAAGAGTTCCAAGAGCTACCATCACATCCATTAAAAACAACGGTATGGTGTGGTTTATGGCCTTGTAGAATCATTGGTGCATTAGTCATTGGTCATTGGTCATTTTTGAAGAACTAATGAGGCAAATCAGAATTTTACCGTCAATGGTAACCGTTATCGCGCAATGTTAACGGACTATGTGTTTTCTGAAATTCAAGCACATGGTCTCGGTGAGTTCTGTTTTCAATAAGACGGCACTACGAGCCATAGAGTGCGTGAAACAATGGACTTGTTGAGAAATAATTTTCGTGGGCACTTTATCACGTCTTGCCACGGTAAATTGGCCACCTAGATTGTGTAATATCACATCTTTGAACCATTTTCTTTGGGGATATGTAAAGTCTCAGGTCTTCAGGAATAAGCCAGCTACGATTGACGCTTTGGAAGACAACATCACTCGTGTTATCCGCGAGATACCAGTCGCTATGCTCGAACGAGTAGTCCGAAATTAGAACTTCGGAATGGACCATCTGAGACGTAGTCGTGGCCAACATTTACATGATACTATTACCAAAGAATAAATGCCATGAATTGTTTTTTTAACGGATAATAAAAATTTTAAGTTTAATTTAAAATTTATGTGCTTTATTTTACCTTATAAATAAAACCTTACGATGTATAGGTATATATAGGATATATTCGTATCTTTATTGTTTAAAATGTTATTTTATTGAATTTTAATGTAACTATTTTTAAATTTAAGAAATTTATATTATATTTGAAGTCAAATAGTGTTAATGGCAAACTGATTGTCATCATGGATTCAGGAATCATTCCGCACTAACTTCTAAATTATAGAATGATAACAGTTATCTGATTCCGTATTTTTAAAAACTTTTGTTAATTAGTTTTAAGTTTTGGAACTAAATAAAATGAATGCGATACAATACAATGTGATGCAACTGGTCGGGAACTATTTTCCACCAAATAAAATGTACTTCTACAGGGCTGTTAAAACTGAAACTGCTGGACCGAATGATGATATTTCTAGTGAAGATGACGATGATCATCATGAAGTCCACCTTTAAATTTGTAACTTTCTTTTACACTCATCTGTTGCTTGTTTAAAAAAAATCACCTAATAAACACATAGTATATCTATGTCGGTCGGCAAGGATAAATAGTAAGAATATCATTTCATTATTGCTAGGATTGTTAATTATAATCCCTCTCATTAATTGTGAAATTAATGTAAATAACTTTTGAAATAAGGCTGAAGTTTTTATAGAAAAATAAGGGTTTGTAGGACATGAATATCATAGAACGATATAGACATGAGCGAATAAAATGAAGACATGGCTAAAATTGAGCATAACTTAAGATTTTAATGTTTCGACCCACAACGAACCGATGATTTTGATGATCCACCAGCTTTACAGCAGATACAATATACTCTAGAACTATCATGTAAGCGCTCTCTCGGAAGAATAAAAAAAAAAAAGGTCACCACACTCAGTATTACGTCTTGTAGGAGAACTGTTTCATTCTTTGTCTGGTATAATGAATTAGGAACACACTGTCCTACTAGCTATAAAGATTAGATAAATCCAGTAAAATGAGAATTATCTGTTGCAACTCCTACGTTATCAATCATCGGTTCAAGATGCAACAATAAACATTATAAAAAAGTTAAATTAAGTGAGCTGGGAAAACTTCAATGTATTGAACAATTCTTTGTATACCTTCAGTAATGGTGTTACCAACTTTCTTTAATACGATATATCTACTATTGTATGCCATAACCAGTGCAAATATCGCCAGCTTTAAACAAATGCAGGGACAATAAAAGCGCCATTTGGAATTCCAGAGGAAATTTCTTTGAAAGAATACTGCCAGTGGAAAAATTTCAACAACAAATTGAAAGGACCTGATTCGGGTCCTTTAGAGCTTGCGCGCATTACTACCACCACAGAAAAAACAACAAAGGATTTATATTGTTAAATAAAATAATACATTTAATAAAGACATACATTTTTGAATTGTATACAATTCATCCGTATCCAACGTCTCACGATGGGGTTTATGCAGGTATAAATCCAGCATATCCCCATATCTTAATAAATGATAAAAGAACAATGTTCTACGGTATGGTTAACGATAAGTTTTGCCAGTGTAGAACCATAGCTGGAATAACTGCTTGCTCACAAATGCATCCACTTTATAAGGTAAAAAGTAATTGAAACTGCGAAGTTCAGTTGTTGCAAAAGAAACAAGGAATACCAGAAAGCTGCGAGGGAAGCCTAACGTAAAAACTATTTTAATTGTTATGTTTTCTTGTTAAGCTTTCAGTTTTTTCGCCTTACTTGCAAAATATGAATATGGGCGACATGTGGTTTCAACAAGACGATTCCACATGCCAAACGGCCAAAAAAAAACAATTCAGTTACTGCTAGAGTCTTTTCCTAGTCGTATAATTTCCTGTGTCAATAATCAGAATCGGCCGCCGAGATCAAGCGATTTAACGTAGTTGGATTCTTTTCTTTTGGATGTCTTTGAAGTCTAAGGTGTATGCCAACAACGTTCGCGCTATATCAACGAAATTCAGTCACATTTATGCAAAACTGTCATGTAAACTTTCGGTAAAATGCATATGTGCTAGCAAAGCCGTGGAGGTCATTTACCCGATACGCTATTCAGCCCATATACTGAGACAGAATGACAGAGATCATTCATTTTCGTTGGTAGCAATTGACTGTAGGAAACTCAGTTCTCTCCATCAAATGTAAACCTGAAGGATTAGACAGCATCCATCCTATCTTCATAGAAGTCGTTCTTCCTTTTTCACTGCCCTACATCACCCATATTTTCAACACCATTATAGTGACCTCTACTTACCCTCTGGCTCGAAAAAATTTAAAATTATCCCGATTCCCAAAAATGGAATTCCAAAAATAGACCCATAGATATTTTTTCTTTTTTTTATCTAAGGTATTTGAATCAATTTTAAACAGCAAAATAGAAGTATTATTCAATGACAAACAGCTTCTTAGTCCTCTGCAGTCTGGTTTTCGGGCACGACACACCTGTACTTATAAAACGTTTCTAAAAACATAAAACAAGCAATGGACTCTGATATAGTAACGGTAATAACATTACTTGACTGTTCTAATGCATGATATCTATGATAAGCCAGTGACATTTTTTAACTTCTGACATTTCTAACTAACCTGTTTATACATATATGAAGCTGGTTTTGATTCTTCCTGTTTCTAATGATGTTGGTTGAGATCCCTATTCTTGTCCCATTATAGTTCTTGTGGTTTTAACTTGAAGGCTTTTTCAAGAATCGGTGATGTGGCTTACTTTTCAGGATTATTTACAAAAAAAGAATCAAACAATTTTTTTCAAGAAAATACTTTCGACCTAATAAATTTTCCCGTTTGACACTACTCAGTTAATTTTTTTCATTTTTGCTGTCAAATTTTCCACTCATGTGAGGTCTAAGATCGAACACGAAAGGCTTTTAAAATCTTTCCAGTTTGGACCAATTTAGCTTTTTCTTTTCTTTAAACTCCTAAGTACTCTTGATTGTGCTTTTCAATCTAAATATCTGTTTTTAATTTTAAACTTTATGTTTATGTTTACTACATACGTAGTACAATGTATGTTCATGATCAATGGAATCCTGGCAGTAAACGACACTCAAGCGTGAGTTGAACCAATGTTACAATATGTGAATATTCTTCTTTAACCAGAAAATCTCTTTAAGGATAAACATGTAGTGTGAATAGAATTAAACAGCGCATTTAAAATGGAGCACGATGTTTTACGGTAAGTCTATTTGCAGTCATTACCGAACATTCTTTGGAACATTGTTTGAACACCAGTGGCGTATTAACTCTCAAACGCTCTGCAATTCTCAGCAAAATATTCCCCAATGAACACTCCAATTTTTCTCTTTTGAGAAAGAATTAGGAAAAGTTGGTAAAGCCAGCTGCAGAATCTTTAGAGCATTTAAGAAATACCCAATTTTCTAGATACAGAAAGAGCAGAAGAGAGCTAACCATCGCAATCCAAAACCTGTAAAAACACAATATTAATTTTTACCGGAGACGGACACATAAACAGTTTTACTTCTTATTTATCACTGACCTGAACGGGATTTTACCTTTTATGCAACAAGACCTAGTAATTTTATTTTGTGGCTCACACTGATTCCTATAAGCTTCATAATTTATAATTACATACCCAACTCATGCAAATGTGTAAGTAATTTTCACTCGAAAGGCTGCTAGGCACGACCATCAAAATCCGAAAGATGTAAGTCAATAACTCTCCCTTCCTTGTATAAAAAACTTTTAAATGCATCTTATACCTACGAGTATAATATACAGTGTGTTCAAAAAGTAAAGTGACTTTTTTACTATTGTTGTTTCCATAAGGCCTTTTTGGTATATCCATGATCTCTTCCAGCGATGCCGTTTTTCTTCCCTCAATCGTTGCAAATCTCCGTCCTTTTATAGGTTTCTTCAGTTTTGGGAACAGGTTAAAGTCGCATGGGACCAAAAACGGTGAATATGGTGGCTGAGACATGAATTGCTTTTCTACTTTCCCAGAGGTTATTTTCGTATTGCTTCTAGCAAACGACGAGAATACTCCTTATTGACCGTCTGGTTTCGACGTCATAACCTTATGCCTATGAATTGTCACCAGTTATGACTCTCTTGAGCAAGTCAAGATCATCATTGACATCATTCAAGAGCTTCTGAGCGATGATGATGCGATGGTTATTCTGATCAAAATTAAGAGGTTTCGGAACAAACTTCGCTGACACAGGTCTCATGCGAAAAACCTCCGAAAAAATTACATGACACAAGCTGAACGATATGCCAACATCCTTAGAAACTTCTCTTGTGGTAATTCAACGATTTCTCAAAACAATTTTCTTCACAGCTGTGAAGCTATCATCTTTTGTTGATATGCTGGAGCGTCCAGAGTGAGGTTCATCATTCGCATTTTCTCAGCCATCTTGAAAGAGCTTGTACCACTTGCAAACATGTTTTTTTACTTAAAGCAGACTCAACGTATGTCACTGTCAATATCTTAAGTACTTTAGAGCACATGGTTCCATATTTTACACAAAATTTGATGCAAATTCTTTGCTCCATTTTTTGTAATAATTGAAAATTGCCGAGCACACCAAAACACGTATTACCTTTCTATCAATCAAAAACAAACTAAGTATGCTATATATTTAAAAATTGAACATATGTTCGGGAAAGCAAAAAAAAAATCCGATAATCAAATGTACGTTGCTCCCGTAATTTCAAAAGTCATCTTACTTTTTGAACTACTTTTTACCTCTAGGTTGGGCTATGTTCCTTTAAAGTTCTTTTTTTTTAAAAAAAAAAAGCCAAAAATTAGCAATTATAGTATAGTGCTATCAAAACTATTAGCCAGTGGTCTCTTAATTTTGCTCTCATAAGATTTTATGTTTTTAAAAAAAAGGGAACTTCACAACAAAAAATATACGAAAATGCAGGGATGTGCATGTCCTCTTCAATTTTTTTTTTTTTTTCCTTTTTCAACAATCCTTTGCGTACATTTGTTATTTTAAAGTTCCTTTTTTTTAAATTTTAATTTTTAAGAGAACAAATTTAAGAGACCACTGTTTTGAATATGTAGCTCTTTACTTTGAGCCGCTTACAAAAAATAGATTACACAGCCAGACTAGGTATTTTCATATGGCACATACTGCCACAGTTTCAAAGCAGCAAATTCTTATGCACTATATTTTACATAGGCTCGTACATAGAGCTTTAGGCAAACTCAAGGAAAATATTTAAGAACAAATAGTTATCCTGACTACCACAGTCTAATTACACAGGTTTAGGTGCTTTCCATCAATACACCTCACAACTAGGTCATATGAGGTGTAGTAAAAAAAAAAAAGACGACACCGTGTGCTTTCTCAGTTCTTTTTTTTAATATGGTATAACCCCCTCTCTTACCTTCTCAACCATACTACTCGTAGCATTGTTTCCAAGGAATATTGCGTATTGTATACATTACTGACTTACTTCCTTTGGTCATATTAAACGAGGAACTCTTGGAAAAGTTCATATACACATATATATGTGCATACATATGTGCTCTTTGCAACGGAACCGCATGATTTTCATCAAAAATTTAATTTCACATCAAAAGCATTCTGGTCACACTGTAAAGGCAGTTTCATTCTCAACACAGTAACTATGATTACGTGTGTTATGCAGAACGAAGGGTTTCATTCCGTCATGGACGTGTGATCGCACAAGGAATGGCTTGTTTCACCTTTTACAAACCTACATACTAACAGACCTATGAAGGTACCCTTGTGTGATGCAAGCAAATCTATAGACTGCACACTGTCAGAGAATTAAAATAAGTGTCAACATGAACGAAATAATGGCTAAGGATCAAAAATTTCATTAAATTCTTCTGGTTCTACGTTCTATTTTTAGTAATTACCTTCGTTGCCTGGTAAAACGTGTTAAGCACGAGTAAACCAACACCTAAAAACTTACACATTCAAGATGGATTCTTCGGGTAAGGTAATGTGTTGAGACAGATGGAAATATTGTAGAAAGATTTTATGTTATAATAACAGGTTTGACACTAAGTGGAGCAACGGGATGAACATGTAGATACATAAAAAAAAAAAAAATCAGAAAGAAGAGAAAAAAGAAATATGCTTATATATGGTATTTTGATTTCCTGAAGATTTGAGTTTTAGATACTACATATACCTTGAGAGGTTGAACTAAGTGAAGATGGTTTACTGGATGTCGTTTTATTCTATAGGAATTTGTCCTGAAATCACTCTGATGGAAAAGATTTATAAAGTCTTAGAAGCCTTAAGGCTTAAAAGATTTATGAAATATCTTTTCTGGAAAACATCTCTGACCTACACATGTTTAAACAATTCAGAAGAGGGTAAAATTCAGGCAATGAAAAAAATTTCCAATGCAATACGATATGCTATTTGTGTTTAAATCTATGCAGAATATACCTATTGTTCTTTCTATTCTAGCTTGCAAAACAGTAGGATGGACAGGTCACCGTCGACAAAATATGCTAGGACAGCTAGCTGGCGTCCCTGTCGGATGTTGTTCTTAGTTCTTACTGCAAGGCTTTTTTATTAAGTTTAGTTTGTAAGTGAGATTATCCATGTGAGAATACCTTTTTCATATTTTGGATTCATTTAATGTTTCCATTAGGTATGGTGAGTACACAGCAGAAAGGTTCTCATTAATCTTGATCTGGCTATGCCAAGGATGCTATGGAACTATCGTTACGTCGTTTCCTGTTGCATCGCCACCATAATTTCTTTTGACTGTCATTCTGCAGCAAACTGTTAATGGGACCACTCCGAAGGTGATATACTTCTTTAATCGGTCCCCTACGACGAAATCTTCCAAGGCATAAGCACATGTTTAGAGTAGTTCCTAGATTTTAGTTATGTCTGTTCCGTAAAACTTGATGGTTGTCATAATTTACTTAAATACATTATAATTTACAAAATGCAAGCAACAAAATACTTAACGGTGTAAACCGATGGATTTTATCATTTCAATTTGTCATTAAAAGTTAATCCTTTTTGAGAAGGTTTTCTTTAATTTTACAGGAATTTGAAAGTTAATCTAACGCCATTCTAATCTATAGAACCTCCAGCAATCCTATCTTAGTGCGAGGATAACTTTCTAATCTGTGTGTCTCGATACGTTGACTCTATCTAAAGAATGAACTGGCTATTTTCTCATACCAAGAAGAGTGTCACAGCCAGATTGATAGCGCGATAAAACTCCTAGGTGACGATAATATCACAGAGTCAATAGAAAGCCTGAACACCGATGAAATATTTCGTATCTCGCTATGTTCTATCGCTATTTCCACCAACTATTTCCATAGAAATCACCAGTAATATGCCGCCCCTTCAAACCTATAACCGTAACACTCAATTTGATATTAATGCTCATCAGTATACCTTCAAGCTCACTTTCGGACGTACTCTGAAATATTGTGATTGGTTTCTAGGCCATACAAATCGCTTCTAACCTCTCGATTTCCTAGCCATTGTAACATTCAGACATTTAAAACCAATGTTTATCGGTATCTTACTGTGCAAATATTTGAAGGGAACTCTACCGCTAATTTATTAAAAACAAAACCCAAACAGTATGTTTCTCTTCAAAGAGCAATGCTGTTAATGTTACAACGAATCCCACTGGCACATTAATTCAAAACTTGAACCACCTTCATTTCGCCGAGATAAATTACAATTCATGTCTTCTAGTCTTAACCTTAGTAAGTCTCGCTGTAAATATTTTTTTTTTTTTTTTCAACTCCGAATTATGAAAGTTAAATGATGAAAGGATAGTTAAGGGGATGCATGCTAGATGAAGTCGTTAAACTCTGTTTTGAAAATCTAGTCCAAATCCTGATTGTAGATATAAAATAAGAGCCAGCAAAGTATATATGTACAAGAACCAATCCGTTCTTGCCTATATCATTTCACCATTTCTTCTAAACAAGAAAAAGAACAGAATGAATGATTAAAGTGGTAAAATATGATTACTATACAGTGCATATTCTACCATACCATGGCCACTCATTCCTTTGTGGATTGAAATGTAGTTAAAAATTTCAAAATAAGACTTTGTGTTCCTTCAGAAGTTCGCATTTGAAAGGGTAGAAACAACAAACTCTAATTTCTAATTAATAAACTGTAGTCTTTGTGATATAATATACTCATAAGTTTTAATAGCACCATGACTAGAGGAATTTAATCACTTTGAAAACACTAAAGCAAATCACGTTTTCTAAAAGAAGAATCTTTAAAAATGTATATACAATAAAAAAAAAAAAAAAACGAAAAACAAAAAATCTTATCAAACATACTTAGATAATATTATTCTTCCTAATAAACTATTTTAAATTGATTTCCCTGGACAAGAAGAGAAAAACTTATTCATGGATTTTTAAAACAATTTAAATATGGTAAGCAGCAAAAGTAACAAAAGTTGCTCTAGTCAAAGGATACCATTGGATACCTTATTCATGTATCCGAAAAATATAACATATTTAGATAGTTATTCGTTGACTTCGCAAGTTAAAGTGCTTTTACATACTACATTAACCCTTATTAACAGCAACATCGCATTCGATGTTCAGTTGAGTTGACGACAGAAGTACTCAGTCTCGAATTCTAATGAACTCAAAATCACGCACAAACGTTCAGAAACCTAATAACATCTCATATTTATTCAACTGGTGAATTCCGGAATAACAACAAAAGCTGAAATTAATCATAATTAATGCGATAATTATGCGCGGTTATTCCCCGTAGCCATCCATGTTGCTATTAAATATGCCAAAGTACAAACCCCTAGATCCGGAATCAGCTCCTCTATGGTATCTGTAATTCCCAATTATCCAAAAGTAACATACAGGTTAGTTATTTAGTTCATTGATATTACTACATATACAATCTCGAATCACTGGATTTGAAACGTTCTGATGAATTGAATTTTGACAGACAGCTCCATCACCCCATCACATTACTACCGCTGCCATCATTTTATTTAAAAGTATGGTAGCAATCAGTAGAGCAGTATTTGTCATTGGCGTTCACTAATTAAAGCAACACATGAAGCTACCGACTGGGCGGATGGTAATTGCCTCTCACCCATACTGACAGTATTTCAAATTTCTGTTTAACCTCCCCTCTCCTTTATACTAAGGGGTTTCCATCAAAATCATATCTTCGTATCTAGTGGCATTTATTTGAAGGCATCCTATGTCAGATTACTTACTGGAATTATGCAAGGCGTCATGGTTAAGAGGTTGTGGGATGCATCATTACAATGGAGGCGCTTATAACTTTTGGGCTATGTAGCAGATTTGCCCACATTCGAACCGTGTCTCATTTTTTTAAAAATTTCGTTCACGAATTTTTCAAATTACTATAAAACAAACTAAGGGTGTGAATAGGTCGTATAGTGGTGCTCTCATCTACACAGATGAGAACAAATTACATCGATTTATGACTAAAGAGGTGACGAAGGTTCTAAAAACAAGAACTCCGTTTATAAATGTTTTTAAAAAGTTGCGAAGTTCACGATAGTTTTATTTAACCTAAATCAAATCTTCAAAAGTCATTCCTTATCTCACTTTCCCACCTGAAATTCCAAGTTTTTTTTTCTTTTTCTGCTTACCTTTGAAATGGTTTTATGTGGTACCAAATTGGCTGCATCACCTATGTATTTTAGTAGTAAACAAATATTGCCGGCATTTTCCTCCATCCATAATCTTGTCTCGTAAGAACTTCTCTGACAAGATATTCGCCTCATCCCTCATTCGCCTCATGATATATTATGTTTCCAAAAGAACTTTTTAAGGAAGCCCAGAATTTTACTTTTCCTAAATGATGCCATTCTCGTTCATTCATTCATTTATTCTCATTCAGCTCAATATATGAAAACAGTACCAGATACCGTCCACATTTTAAAGGTCTAAACTAAATCAGAGCAGCCTCTGTGTTCCATATATTGATACCAAAACTTTGTTAAATATACAGAGATACAGATACATAATAAATAGTTATTCCCCAATGTTTATATCCCATTGATCCATTTTTGGCGATGTTTATATTGGATTTGCTGGAACTTGTGCCTCCAACACAGTTCCGATTTCGTATCTCAAGCAATGGGGCGACAGCATGGTGTATCCTAGCTACCATGAATGCATGGGCATTGCATAAAATTAAGTCTTCACAAAGATGAGTTCACGTAAAACCCTAGAGACATCTGTTTCTCAAATATCAGTTAGCTAATATTATCCCAAACACCAAAGAATCGTAATGCTTGCAAGGAAATGGCATCTATACTTACGGAAGAGTACTAAGCGTGGCGTCGAATCTTGTTTTTACATATTTTTGTACGTTTTACATTTTGTGTATTTTAGCACACTTCAATTTAAGTTTTCAGACTCTCTAATTTTAAATAATTAACATCAAGAGCCTTCTGATACCTGAGTAAGTTATATCTGTTCAACGAGTATAATTCGGTTGACTTTGCTATGAATATTAGCATTCACTACTAAAATTCCAGCAATGAAGCAAGAACATGAAGCATATTAAAAAATTTGCTATCAATTGAATGAGATTGTTAAAATTACCTTGACCCTAATTTGAAATAAAATCAGCAAAAGGTCATGCTAATTGTAAGAAGAGTAACCCCATTCTTCCTTCATAGGATATCCAATAATATACATGCCCTTCAAAAGCGTGAAACCAAATTATGTTAGTTAGGATAAGTAAAAGAAACTGACACAAGGTTCCAGGGCATTCTTAATTTTATTAATCCAGCGTCAGAAGATACTTTTATTAGTAAATTGCTGATCGTCTTTCAAAATTAAATTGTCTGTGAACCTTGGGTGAAGTAGCATTTTAATCCATCTTAGATCACTACATGCCACATAAGTGTTGTAACATAAATTTTTCGAGTCCAACGAACCATACACCGTTAAGAGTTTCAGAATTCTTTGTTTAAAGAAAACACAAAGAATTTGGTGACGATTTATAAAATTTACTCGAAAGATTATTTAATATTTGAAAATGATTTTCGATATATGTCCACCACGGCTGAATCGTACAAAGCGCATACTAAAGATTAAATTTTCGACCACTTTTTTGAGTAATTAGGGGAGTATATCGCCTATTACTCGAACAATGTTTTGCCCCAAAGCGTCGATTGTTGATGGTTTATTGGTATAAACTAGTGACTTGGCGTACCTATACGGAAAATTATCCAATGGCACCAAATCGCAAATTCTTATCGTATCGTATCGTAGCTAGAAAGATATCGTCAGTGATCTGAAAAATAGGCATTTTTAAATTGTTGATGCCGTCAATAATAAATGATAGAAAAAAAATCGGAAAAGAAGAAAATTAAAGCAAAACGCAGCCTTCCTCTTTTCATGCGATAAAAGCGACCTTCACATTAATTATCAAAATCAAATCTCTGCATACGAATACAAAACTAATCCCTCAGTGCTAACGCTGTCAAGGGTTCAATCACACGCAAACGTATTGCCAGAAATGCGCAGAAAATAATCTCTTCAAAAACTGCGCATTAGGTAAGGAAACCTTTGCAAGGCGTATTAATTGTAAAAGAGGAGAACATCCAGATTAAAAAATTGCAAAAAAAAGCGAGATAGATTCCTTAAGTCGCAAAATTAGCACTCAAAGGTGAAGGAAAGCCTAAGCCCGCTAAATTAAAAATAGGTAAAGGAAAACCATAGAGTTACGGTCACAAAAATATAAAAGAAAACATGATAGAAGAAAAGCCTTAAACGGCAAATACCGGGCAAACTAATATATGCCTTTTGAGAGCAATTAGACAAGAAATGCAGAAAATACTTACCTGGAATGCCAGCGGAATATTACAAAAACTTGAAGAATTAGAAATATTCCTACGAGAAAAGAGTATTGACGTTTGCTTGGTCTCTGGAACTCATATGAATTGTATGTAAAATCTTGTATTACTTTATATATATACTTGTATATAACTTCAAAGAGTCTATTGAATATACCGAAGACCTTAAAACAGCAAGTAATAGATTTAATTTCTTTACGATTTCAGTCACTTAGTGTCCATTTTTATGAAAAACACACCTTCTGTGGCCTAAAATGCATATCACCGAAAAGTAGAATGCTCTATGAAGTTGATATGGAGCACTACTCTGACTCACATTCGACGGGCAAACCGACATACTGGCCGACTGACACCTACAACAAAAATATCCAATCTTATCGATTTCTTCATTTCAAAAGGAATATCTAACAATTTTATAAACGTTGATGAAATCTTTTAGTTTTCCTCTGGTCCTTCTTCGGTCATAACTCATGTTAGAATACGTTTCGAGTCAGTGGAAAGTTGCTAAAGTCATAATGGTCCTAAAACCAAGAAAACCTTCGAATGACAAGAAGTCTTACAGACCGATTTAAATTCACCGAATTTTATCAAATATCTTTAAAGGGATAATTCTGAGACAAACTCGTATACTGCCATTTATTATTGACTTAAAAAAAACTTTTCCCTAATCACCAGTTCGGGTTCAGGAGTAAACACTCAACTATTGATCGCCTGCTAAAATCACCGACGTAATTGCCAAAGCTTTGGAGAAAAAAAAAAAAAAGGATTTTCTCAAGCGTATTCCTTGACGATTGATGATGATTAATGCTTAAAGTAAAAATTACGCCTGAGCTTTTTTAATATAAATAATATTGTAGAATATCTCGAGAATTAATGCCAATGTGTTAGATAAGAAATGTTACTTAAACCGAGACTCTAAATTCCTATTATCAAAGACGAGACAAAACAAAAAACAAAAACGACAAAACTGACATATTAACAGTATAGTCCAACAAATTTTGGACGAGAGCAACCTACTGCACCGTCTTCAAAAGATCAAACTTCTGCAACTAACACATGGGCTGAAAAGTCCGTTTTATAGTAAAACACAAAATTTTTGCAAAGTTCAACTTTATTTATCAATATATTGTAGTTGCCTTCGAGGGCGATACACTAATTGAAACGATTTTTCAATCTTTCGATACCATTCTTGTAGTACGATTTCGGTTAAGCCTCAAAATAGGCCTCTGTTTCGGCGATTACTTCTTCATCGGTCTTAAATCTCTTTCCGGCGAGTATTCTTTTGAGGTCTGCGAACAGGAAATAGTCAGCCATCAGACAGCCATCGTTTTCATCGACTTGTGACACGGTGCATTGTCTTGATGAAACAGCACTTTCTTTTTCTTCAAATGTGGCCGTTTTTCTGCTATTTCGTCCTTCAAACGCTCCAACAACGCAATGTAATAGTCACTGTTGATAGTCTGCCCCTTTTATAGATAGTCGATGAAAATTATTCCATGTGTATCCCAAAATACGGATGCCATAATATTGCCAGCCGACTGTTGAGTTTTTGGTCGTTTTGGTCGTTTTGGACGAGGTTCGTCGCCTGCTAGCCACTCAACTGACTGCCGACTTGACTCCCATGTGAAGTGATGGAGCCAAGTTTCATCCATTGTCACATACCGAAGCAAAAATTTTTTTCACAATAACAAAAGTTGCTTCACTCACAACGCTATATCGAGAACTTATTCCGACAGCTGTCAAATTTATACACATATCTCTTGAAGGTTGGTACTAACTGAAAATGGTATGGACTTAATTCAAGTGGTGCCTTCTCTTAGAAACGGCACGGACTTTTCATGTCCCATGTATTACGTCCAAAAGCAGAACATGCAGGAACTTTCATTGGAAAGTCGCCGATAGACTCACCAAACGAGTCTATTATATGATGAAAAAAAGTGCTTGATAAGTCGAAAGTCGATATTAATATCGTACTGAGGTATTTTTAGTGAGTAAGAATCTCACACTCCTTTAAGCACGCTCTTGTAATGTCCATACTTTCTAATGAAAAATTTGCTCCTACGCTCGCCGAAAAAAAATCCCAGCTTGGTAGAACCACAGTTTTTCCACGTTGATGTCACGAAAGTTTTGGAATAAATCATCGCTTTGTATCGGTATTTATTGACAATAACTTGTGATCCGGTCTTATTTTTGAATGAATAAAGAGCGTACAGGCGTACAATCCGCACCATATTGTGCATTTTCCCAGATTCAGTGGAATTTGGTGAACTTCTTAAAGATTGTCCTCTGTCCAAATATAGCAATTCTGCTTGTTTCCGTAACGTCTACGGTTGAAAACTGAGTCAACGGCTGGTTGACTTAAAGCTTAATCACTGAACACCCGACGCAATTAAAAGTTCACGCGGCCTTAGCTCTTGCACCAACCGGATCTTATAAGCTTTAAGACCAAAATCTTTACGTAGAATTTACCAGGTTTTCATATATCGACAAATTGGAGTCCTCTTCAACTCAAGCTTTCACAGTCGCGATGTTTTCTTCGGAACTCACTGTTCTCGTTCTTGTTGGTATGCGACTATCCAGTACTGTGAATTACGTGCCAAATTTTTCAATAATACAATAAATAGGTCGACGATATCTATCATGGATGTTACGTCAATCTTTCCATGATGAAATGGCAAACTATATATACTGAGAATAAATGAAGCTTGACAGCTCAAATTGAGATTTATTGAAAAGACTGACACTACAAAAAAACGACCCATTACTCCTTCATATGGGTTATACTTAGCAAGCTGAAGTACCAGCTTAATTGATATATATTTCGCCCAAATTATTCTTGCTGATGCAGATAGAAACATACTGCTCTACCCATCTCTAAAACAAAAGATGATCTCCGAAAGAATTACCCTATGGACGGGCCATATTGAGGAGCAATCTTTATTGGTTTGTGTCGTTGTTCGAATTTACAGCGAACCCTAAGTAAGCAAAGTCTTTTACCATCTCAAACTTGCATTTTCAACTTGTGGCTTGCTATCCAAGGTATCGAAAACATATTCTTCGTTTTACATTCACCACTAAATCACACGTTTATTTCGATCCCTTATGTCAATCTATGATACTGACCGGAAGACCAAAAAGTTCTCACTTGTATCATTCGGACACACAGACAAGTCTAGTGGGCTATCAAAATTTGACAGAGCTTATCTTTTTTAACGCTACCATATTGGCCTTAAAATCAGTTTGCATTGATTTAAAGTTATTTCGATATTTTAGTCCTTGGGTCCTGCAAAAGCATCACTGTGCTGAGTCAATTGCGCGCTTCTCTGTTTGTTTTTCTGTCCTTCCTGTTCCTTGCATCTCCATTGCATAATGCAATATAATAGTGGTCTTAATCGATGTTGATTCCTCGAATCCAAGAATATTAGAGCTGCGTCGATCACAATACCAGCAATCTTGTTGGTTGATTACCAAATCCATTTATTGATGTTGTGGTGTGGTTATGATACGTAGCCGATTAGCTTGAGTCCATTTTCGGAGCTGATGTCGTGTATGCTATTGTATGTGATTGTCTTATATTTTTATACGATAACCTACACTGCTGTAAGCTTCTGAAGCAATACAATAATCGTCTTCTCTACTACTGAGGAGATAAATCTATATTGAGATCTTGATCATCATATCGTAACCTTCTATCGTTACGCATATGTTTGGGTATGATACCATACCCTTAGAAAATTATTTGAACGGGAGATTCTTTTGTGCCATACATGCATATGTATGCACATCAAGAGGTATTCTAGGGCGAGATTTTTTCTAAGGGCAAGCAAACAAAATAATCATAATAATAATTCAAAAGTAAAAAGTGATATGAAACCAAGATTGTCCCCTAAAATCTACACGTCAACAAGAATTCTCCAATCTAACCTTCAATATTTCGTTGCCACTGACATCCGTTCGTTATCGTTTCGTTTGCAATAATTTTTAACTTAAAGGGGTAGATAGAAGCATTAAGAAATAACGTGACTTGAAAATTGTCGTTGCTTAAAATCTTGTGGATGTTACGATTACATATTTTGCTGTCGACGGGTAGCAGAAATAGTTATTCTCCGATGCGTATTGGATACGGTATTCAACAAAAGGAATCCGTGGTTGCTTCAGGAAAATTATTCAAACGTTCCCTTGCATCTTTTCTACAGTAAAGCAGTATGTTTTGGAGGACATTTTTACGTGCAGTCATGGAATAGACGTTGGCAGTTGAGCTAGGTGAACGTAGAGGAAAACTCTACCCACATAGAAAATGTAATTATTCCTTCCTTCGGTAAGTCTGGACGGCAATTAATTTCATGACAATAATTCCATTTAGAGGCATTGGACAAGGTTGAATGGGGGTGGTTTGTTGGTTGGTTTTGGCAGGTGTTTTTGTGCCCTTGTATGGTACAATTGCCGCCACGTGGCTTGAATGGTTTTATTTTGATTGGGCTACAACTTGAAATAAAGTGGTAGTATTGACCTAGAATGTATGTTTGTTTGCTTGTGTACAACATTGAATGAGTTTTGGTTAAGAGAAGTTAATGGTGGAGATGTGATTTGAATGCAGTATCGGAAAGCTGAATGTTTTGGTTTTCAGTTAAATAGAAGTATAAAGTGTCACGAATTGTGCAAACATGAACTTAATGTTAATGGAATTTAGAAGGGAGAGTGTCGAACTTTTGTTTTGCTATAGCATAAAAATGATGGCCGTTTGAAATGAATAAGAGAAATAAGACATGGTAATATTGGAGCTACATTTACCGCTTTAAGCATTATAAGCTTCAATACTCATAGAATCAAAGAGGAAATCTAAGTCCCAAGTTTCGATATAATGTGCAATCAAGTCTGTTGAAAAATTGATTGGTAATTCGGCTTTGATATCACAACCCCATTAAAGAATGAATATTACAGTGTACAATACATATACATATAACAGTTCGTTGTTGTGACATCTGTTTTCGGTTACATTTAGAGAAATCTAGGAATTTGATATGGGTAGAGAATTCAGCATAACTTGGCAGCCGATATTTAATCGTACCTACTTACTTAGATAGCGTTACAATCTAGAACTGATCTGGGCCTCAACCAGCAGAGGTTTACTTCAACGAAAGTTAGTTTAAGACCTTTTTCACTTAAGTGCACCATCTAAAATGCGATGTTTTTCTACTTCATTGTCCCACTGGTGTTGATTTGAAGATTTGACGATCCAGAGCATTGATATCCATTCACTCTATATGTCCCAACACTCATATTTTTTAATACGTTAGTGTTGTTTGTCTCTTGTCGTTGACAGAATATACTTCGCTTTGCTCTCCTAGTTTTAGCCATTCCTCCTCTTACACACATGTAAGAGCCCTAGGTTCTCCCAATACTAAGGCCAGTTTGAAAGATTGCCCTTCGGGTGTTGACGTCTAAGCTTAGCAGAATTCATTCCAAAGTGATGTTATGAAATTCGCATGACAATGTGTGGCTGCTCTAAGCATTGTTTGACATAGAAGGATTCGTGAAGTTTTTACCAATCGTGGTGTGGAACAGCATATATTTTCCATCGGTTTCTTGCACTGTCAAATGAAATGAGTTTAGTAGGAATGGAAAAACTAAATATGTAAGATACATGTATAACTCATCGATAAAAATGCGGTGTGTATGGATATGGTGCTTGCAGGGCTTTTAAAAGATTTTAGTAATAATTGTAGTTCCTTCCCAAATTCTGATAAGTCTACCTTCCTTTGTATATACCATCTGAATAATGAAAAATCTTTAGGATCTTCAGTTATTCACAAAAATGTCCGTATCATGAGAACTAATTTTAGTACTTTTTTCTCTCCCCTTAGACCTTTGGGTCTACCTGATTTTATTTCCTTTCTGAAATTTAGATGTTCAAAGAAGAGATTTGACCTAATTCGTGATTATACTTTCGATGTAGCTTGTAATGAGTCATATGTATGTAGCTGGTAGTTTCGGGATATTTTATAGAAGCAATATCTTAGAAGGTAAAATTAATAAGTATAACTTTGAAAGCACTGATATCAGCGTTAATTGTGCAGTTTCTGGTGTTCACTATTGTTTCATTTGTGTTTAAAAACTCCATAAGTGCGCAGTTTTTTGGAAGAGTTTTTTGTTTGATAGAATATCTAAATTCATATATGGTACTGCTAAGTAATTTTAATATTAACATCCTCTGTGATTCTTCCGTCGTAGATAGTTTCTTGTCTCTACTGTCTTCAATTGGTTTTGAAATTGTGCTCTGTGATCCAACTCGTCTTAATTCTTGTTTAGATCACATATTTATAAGGCTCCAAAGAAGTAGTCGCGTACCCTATAAAACAAAGGCTTACGATCTAAAGATAACGGACCATAGTTTGACTAGTGTTTACCTTAATTGTAAAATTAATAAACAGAACCAATCCATCTATAGTTTGCAAATCTGTCAAGAATGATTTTGTTGCTTTAAGATCGCATACAAATTTTGAGTTTTTGTGCAAAGTATGTATATAGTGTTATCTGTCCATCTATTGCGTTTGATTAATTTCTTAAAAAATTACATTTTTATATATCGATCTGTTGCAAGAATAGAAACCAGAAAAATTATACTTTAAGATGTCTGAAACAGTGGAAGTCAATCTCGCTATTAAAAACAATTAAAAAAAAACAACTATGTTTACTTGTCAGGAAGCATGCAATTAAAATTAAGCTTAAGAAATATTATGATAGGACTTTTCCTAAGGTTAAAATTTTATTCCCTATTTGCAGAAATGCTTATTTTAACAATAAACCTGCTGAGAGTATGGGGAATTCTTAAAAAGAATGGCAGGTTGTTAATGAAATTCTTAATAAAAACAATTCCAACACAACATAGATATTATAATACACAATATCAATTCTACTATTTTAGAGCCTTTATAAACTGCCTACTTATTCAACAATTTCTTTTCTGAAATGGGTTCCTGGCAATTCCACATCTCACTGTGAAAATACCATTATACATAGAATCAAGCTTCCAATCTGATTTTTTTTTTGTGATTCAAAAACGTATAGTTTCCCTTAAACCATATCACTCCTCTTTTTTTAATAATATTTCTAGTACGCTATTAAAAAAAATATTTTTTCAGATTTCTGATGTTCTTTTTTTTTTAATTCATGTGTGCCTTAAGGTGTTTTTCCCTATTTCCCAAAAAAATCAGTTATAATAACTCTGCATAAAAAAGGTGATACAATGATATTAAACAACCACCGTTCCATTTCCATTCTATTCTTCTTAGATAGGCAAATCTACTGAAAGTGAAATGCTTAAGCTGACTAGGGAACAATACTACATCAAAAAGTTCCGGAATGCATTCAGAAAATTAAAAGGTTTATTCATCTAAATCTATATTGTCCCCTTCAAAGTAGTCCCTATCGACAGCAACACACTTATGCCAGCGCTTGATCCAATCCTCAAAACATTTTTTTATATTTGGTTTTCGGTATGTCCATAAGTGCTTCCTGCGATTTTTCCATTACTTCCTCTCGGCTGCTGAAACGCGTTCCCCGTAGTCGTTTTATAACTCGATTGAACAGAAAGAAGTTACAGGGAGCCAAATCAGGTGAATACGGTGGCTGTTGGATGGTATTTGTTGCATTTTTCGTCAAAAAATTACGAATAATGATGGTACCGTTCGACGGTGCGTTATCTTGGTGCAAGATCCACGAGTTTTCTGCACATCGGTGTCAGCCTCGCATACATCTCTTTTGCGACGTCATTACGGTCTCTTTTTTTGAATGAAACTGAGGTGTTTTGGCACTAACTTTGCTGCTACACGACGGAAACCTAAATCATTAACCAAAATGTCTTGGACAATTTGCGGTTATTGACCAACATTTCTTTTATGTTTTCGTCAGTTTTCGATGTCGATGGTCTGCCACTGCGCTCATCATCTTCGATTGACTCACGACCACTTTTGAACCGCTCGTGCCACTGGTAATCGCCTGTTTTCTTTAGAGAATCGTTGCCGAAACACTTTTCCAACATTTCTTACGTTCGCGCACCATTAAATCAATTTTTTTAACAAAATTTAATACAAGTTCGTTGTTGCAAATTTAAATCCATTTCTAAAATTGTAAAAAATCGCCAACACACACAGAGATTGATGTACTCTTGGCTACGTAACTTTTGCAAATGTCAAGCTATGACGCTCAGATTTAGAGGGAATATCAACAACAGGTGTACCAACTTAACAAAGAAAACAGAACGGTGTTTATTTTTTTATTTATTTTTTGATCAAGGTGGAATAACAGCCTTATTACCTCTCAAATTTTTTCTTGCCTATTTATTAAAATAACAAAGGCTTTTCACATGGTAAATCATTGCTTATTATCTAATAAACTATTTAATGTAGATTTTAGAGGCTTTATACGTAGCTGGTGTTCTTCTTATTTGAAGAATCGTAAGCAAGTGGTAAAGTTAAAAAATGTTTTCAATTCTGAAAAATATATGAATAGCGAAGTTCCTCAAGGCTCTGTTTTGGGCTCGAAATTGTTTCTTATTTATGTAAATCTATAACTTATTCAACCTTTTAAGGGAAAATTACAGCATTTGATGGTACTTCTCTTTCGCATTCTAATAAAAGTTATCTTAATCTGTTTTCGGACGTAAATAATGATTTAAACATTTTACGAAAATGCTGCAAACAACAGCACAAACTGCTAATTAGTAATAATATCAAGTTTATGCTATTTAATATGAAGGGTGTAATATCCAATGACTTCCCACTATTATAACACTCACCAACTTGCTTACGATTCAGCTTATTTAATCCATTTTCCCAGCAAGCTATGACTTTAAACGACACTATTAGTTGTTGTGAAGGTTGCTTTGAAATTAAACGTTTTGATGGTTTTAAATACTTAGGTTTATACTGGATTCCAAACTTAGTTAGATTGATCCCACTTTATACTTAAAACAATATTTTAATAGATTTGTGAGGCAGATGTTCCATCTCAGTCTTTACTGCAATCTACCAATTTTAAAGATGGTCTATGATGTAATATGGTATTTCTTGCTGGGATGGAACATATTTCAATAAAATAGAACAACACCAAAGCACGCAATTAGAATTATTGCTAAAGTTAATCGTTAGATTTTGTATTGTTCAAAACTCTTAAAATCCTTTCTCTAAAACATTTGTACTCCTACAAAATATTTTTTGAAAAATCCGGTTATTACCATGTCAGGCTACATGAAAAATATAATTTACGGGTCAACATTAAAAACTTTGTAACTACTCCAAATATGCACAAAAAAACACACTTTTCAGGTTTTTGTTTTGTTACCGCACCTAGGTTATTTAACTTTATACCTGAAAACTCTACCTGAGTGAAAGAAATCAATATTGTTCAACAATGTCAAAAATTGGCTTTTCTCTTTTTTATTAAACTTTAATGGATATATTTCTGGCCACATTATTATCAATTTAAAGTTTTCTCTGTATTCATTTGTATAATATAGAGTATCTTATTTTTATAACTTATGTTTCCCCATCAACAGAATATTAAATGTTAACCTCTAAAGTATTGATGCTTTCGCCTCTTGTAATTTTTTTGTCAATAGATTGTACTATACTTTTTCCTTCAAAAACACAAACTGAATTCTTAAAAATCGTATAATTTAAATTGTATAAATTAATTGTTTTTCTGAAAGTCTTGATTTTAAACCACTTTAGGATATGCCTTTAAGGCTACTGACGACGAGTTTATAGGCGTTCACATGGGTACATATATTGGCGAATAGGATTTTTTATGCAATGCTTAAGGAAGTGAATCATCTCTAGTTGGTACATCGTGTTTGGTAAGCTTTTTCTCTATTATACATATCTAACGAATATGTGGATGGCTGCATCCTACCCAGCCACTATCATCTGATTTAAGTAGATAACCTGTGAAATATTCAGCGTAATTCCATTAGAGATAAGATACCTTTATTACCTATTTAAAATGTGTATATTTAATGTATGTGCCCTAAAGAATAAATATTGCCGTAGTAAACACAAACAAATATTAATTGATAATTTAAAGGAAAATGAAGTAGTAAAAAGGGGATCGAGTAAAAATACGAGCAGTAACACTGTAAATGATTATATCCAATGCGATTATCCTTAATAATCCAAGCTTACGCCCCAACAGAACCAGCAGCGACGAGCATCTTAGAAACGTTTTTTGATGATTAAAATACAATACAAGACCAAACTTATGTGTTTCATAAACAACTTCAATGTTAAACAAGAAAGCATGAACAGACAAAACGAAGATACATTATGTATCTTCACAAAGAACTATGGTTTTGGTGAAAGGAATTAAGGATGTAAGATGTAAGACAGCGACACTCTTGTCAGCTACAAACCGAAACCTCAAAAGACTGTTTTCTTACCCTCCACCTTGCAAGATGAACCTATCACTGGACCAGTATCGAAAAAACATGAAAAAATAATGTCTTGCAATGTAATGAAAGGTGCCTTGAACCCATATGATCAAATCTGTGGTCATTCAAGTTGAAATCAATGTGCCACTTTGCACATTCTACAGTATGATAAATATGGCTGTATTGAATAATTAATATTGTATGTATGAAGTGAGCGTTTTTTTTTTTATAAAAATAAAACACTAATTTTTAATGGGAAAGTAAAAAACATTTAATTGAAAATATCGGCTATTGCTAGCTACACCTTTCACGCAATTTACGGATTCCACGCCAATAAAACTGTTCGTCTTTTGAAGCAAACCAAAAAGTCACCCAATTTTCGACTTCCTCGTAGGATTCAAAGTGCTGCTCAGCTAATGCGTGTCCCATCGATGAAAACAAATGGTAGTAGGAAGGAGCCAAGTCAGGTAAATACAGCGATTAGGGTAGCAGCTCCCAGTCAAATGCTTTGGTTGTATCCTGAACCAGTTTTGCTTTGTGTGCAGGTGCATTGTCATTGAGAAAAATTACCTTGCCCTGTCTTCTGGCACATCCTGGTTGTTTTTCGATCAACGCGTGGTTCAAATTGATCATTTGTTGTCGGTAGCGATCTGTATTAACAGTTTCACCTGGTTTTACGAGCTCGTAGTACACCACACCTTTCTGGTCCCACCAGATACACAGCATTGTCTTCTTGCCGAATCAATCTGGTTTTGCAGTCGAAGTTGATGGTTGTCCCGGATTAACCCATGAGTTTTTCTGATTAGGATTCTGAAAATAAATCCATTTTTCATCGTAAGTAACAATTGGATGCAAAAGTCTTTTTTATCGTGTCTTTCAAGCAAAATTTCACAGGTGCTTTTCGGTTTTCCGTCTGTCTATCATTCAATTCATGTGGCACCCATTTTTCAGACTTTTGGATCTTTCCCATAGCTTTTAAACGGTCGGAAGTTGTTTGTTGTGCAACATTTACCGTTTCTACTATTTGTTTCCGACTCAAAGTATCATCTTCATCCAAAACTTTTTTCTTCATTTTTTCTTCAACTTCACTTCTCACATCAAAATCGTTATCTCTAAACCATTAAAACCATCTTTTGCATGTTGCTTCTGACAGAGCATGATCACCATATGCCTCGACAAGCATTCGATGCGACTCTGTAGCATTTTTCTTCAAATGAAAACAAAAACTTAATGCTTTCCGCAAGTCATCATTGGTAAAAAATTCAACATTTTTAACACGATGAAAAAATATGGTGTTGTTTGCTCAATGACAATGATGTAGCAGGTTACCGGTATGAAGTGAGCGTCAAGATACAAATGTCTCGATAGGGAACACTTATTGTGAACGGGCCTTTTTTTTTTTTTTGTTAACCTGTCAAACATATTTAGTATATGGTATACTGAACGTTTCTAATTGCCATGTCTTCAGATAAAGCCAATGACTAAGAGAGACTTCATAAAAGATTTAAGCAACGATTGGTATAAGGATTGGCGCCCTATCCATTTAGAAGAGAGAACTCAAATGCGAAAATGGATTCGTTAGGCAATACTATATATGACGAACTCGCGACATCTGAAAATTAACCTGTTCAATATTGACGTGCTGGATCGTCAGGAAAGGTAAAAGATCAGTGTGTATTATAAATTTTGTCCTCCAAAGAAGAGGCGTATAAGTATTAACTACTCCAAAAAATGCAATAAAAAAATAAAAACATACTGCTTAGAACATTGACCACTAAATTGTTTCCAGGCCTTTAAAACTTCCTGCATTTGAAAGGACTCTGAAATAGTTTAAAGGCAGTACAAGAATTTTAGTAGTTCTTTTAGGATATTTTTATTTAAACTAAGAATGCAATTTCAGTTTTTAAATGTCCTTACACCGAGCGTTTGTATTATGGGATATAAAAACATATTCTCTGCCGTACTATGTAATCACGTTAAATCGAAAAAATACAAGATGATATATGCATACTATATATACATACTATATATATATATATTGTACACTTAAGAGCAGTGTACACCATTCAATTTCTCTAACATATGAGGTATATGTTTGTTTTGTGTATTTTAAATTTATTTATATTTCTTCAAATTTCACCATCCAAGCATTTTCAAATGACACGAAAGCGTTTGATTAGCTCTAAATTAATACATACTAGTTATTTACATGTTTCCGCGTTATATAAAAATGAACGTGTAGTATATTTTTCATTAGTACTGATTGCTGTTTGAACATGACTGTGAGCAGATCTACATAACACTTTTCTGGGCTTATCTTGGATCTGCTTCGTTCTTTTAACTAACGGGTGACCAGATATCAATGATAGTTTTTCCAGTTGTTATGTTTCAGCAGCTGTCAAAGTTACCAATGACATACAGCTGTTAAAATATTCAGTAAGTTGTTCCATTTCATCATGCATCGTTTTACGCTTGCCGAACGTGCGACAATTATTAAAAATATTATCGAAATTCCGGCTCAGTTTTAAATACGCAACGTGAATTTCGACGGCAGGACGTTCGTCATCATGGCTTCAGTGTGCAGTGTGCATGAGTACACCAGACAGAGATTAGTGTTAAATGGAGAAAATATAGAAAATATCGGAAAAGACACATCATCGATTCGGCACCGATCAGCTGAATTGGGCATCGCCAGAGATTCAATCCTCTTTATTATGCGGTTGGATTTGGGCCTACATTCGTATAAAATTGTGCTGACGCAAGAACTTAAGCCGGACAATCGTAGACAACGCCGTGAGTTCGTTGAAGGAAGATCTAGATTTTGGCCAAACAAGCAAAATTGCCATTATTGGAGCTAACACAATCCACAAGTATCCGGCCAAGCAGCAATGCATCCATACGGTTTATGGGATTGCGGTATCATAGGACTTGATTTCTTTCGAAATGAGGAAGGAGACACCTTTACCGTCAATGGTCTCAAGTACCTGATGTTAACTGACTTTCTCGACAGTATTGATATATCGTTTATGGTATACGAGTACATAAACAAAAAAACAAACAAAAAAATCGAGTGAAAAAACGAATGAAATTAACAATTTATTTGTTACCCCTTTCGTGATATATGGTAAGTCCAAGTGAACGAGAATGTCACTCAGCGACAGGCACCCACTTCCAAGCAACTCATGCATATTTACAAATTTTTAGATTGCCCTCAATTAACAGAGAGCGAAAAGGGATTATGATGACAGCCATGACCATTGCATGAGTGGGCGGATGAGTGCTGCTGTGTGATCTGTAATTCAACTCAACTATACATACATCGAGTCACCAGTACAAGATTTACAATTAATTTACTATTGCGAGTATACATTCGATACATGTACGGTGAGTCACAACTAATCGCATGTACGGGGTGTATTCAAAAAGTAAAGTGACTTTAAATTTTTATAAAAAATATTTATTCATCAATATTAATGTTGGATCCTTCAAATTAATCCCCTCAGATACAATTCACTTCGGCCAACGCATTTTCCGATCCTCTCATAAGCACTTTTTGGTATATCATTTAGCTCTTCCAGCGATGCCTATTTATTTACTCAATCGTTGCAAATATCCGCCCTTTCACAGTTTCGTTCAGTTTCGGGAATAGAAAAAAGTCGCATGGGACCAAATTCAGTAAATATAGTGGCTGAGGCATGATTGTCGTGTTGTTTTTGGCCAAAAAACCTCTCACAAGTAACGATGAATAAGCAGGTGCGTTAACGTGAAGCAAAAGCCATGAATTGTTTTTTCACCTTTCCGGACGTTTTTTTTTTTTTTCATATTGCTTCTCGCAAACGCCGCATAACTTCAAGATAATACTCCTTACTGACCATACGACTTTGAGGTAAAAACTTATGATGCACTACGCCACGGTAATCGGAAAAAACAATGATCAAAACTTTGACATTTGATCGAACTTGGCGTGGTTTTTTCGGTCTCAGCTCTCTTGGGTCTTAGCTCCCATTGCGACGATTGGACTTTAGTGTCGAAGTCATAACTATGTATATAGCCATGATTCGTTGCTAGTTATCACCCTTTTGAGCAAGTCAGGATCATCATTGACGTCATTCATGAGCTCCTGAGTGATGCTCATGAGACGGTTCTTCTGATCAAAATTAAGAAGTTTCGGAACAAACTTCGCTGACACACGTTCCATACTTAAAACATCCGAAAAAATTGCATGACACGAGCCCACCGATTCACCAACATCCTCAGCAATTTCACTTATCGAAGTTCGACGATTTTCCAAAACGATTTTCTTCAAAGCTTCGACGTTATCATCTTTTGTTGATGTAGTGAGGCGGCCAGAGCGAGGTTCGTCATTGGTATATTTTCGGCTATCTTGGAAGAGATTGTACCACTTATAAAATTTTTTTTTCTTAGAGCAGACTCACTATATGCCACTGTCAAGATTTCAAGTATTTTAAAGTACTTTATTCCATTTTTTTTTTTTTTCGCAAAATTTGATGGAAATTCTTTTCTCCATTTTTTATAATTGAAAATCGCCGACTACACCAAACAACGTCTAACCTTCCTATCTGACAAAAATAAACCAAGTATTCTATATACTTGAAACTGTGAACATATGTTCAGGACATGTGTACCAACACAGCAAAAACAAAATCGATAATCCAATGTACGTTGCCCGCGAAATTTCAAAAGTCACCTTTTTGAACACACCTCACGTAATGTAAAGAATACCGTGACTGACGTCGGTCACAATATTTTAAAAGAAAATGCTTCTCTGAAGCCAAGAAGAATTTTGCTCCAATAAACGACCACGGTGTACTACGTCTAGCGATGCGGCCCATTTCATTTACATTTTTTGGTGCTTACTTTTATTGTATTTTGTTTAACTCAAATATCCAGCCGCTGGCCATTTAAAGCAATTTAAACACAAGTTAGCCGATTGTCGCCCCTCTTGAGAGGGTATATAAACACTCCTCTTTCCTCTTGTGCGACAGCCGTCGTGCTGCTTTGTTTTGCGTTAAATTAATTGCAAATTACTTTGTTCCCTGTTGGCAGGTATCCCTGTTCATCTTCAATATATATGGTATATATCAGCGATTTAATATTTTACGAGTTTTTTGCTTGTTACCGGCTTATAGATTTTGAGGGTATCTCTCCCTATTCTCGATACATTCACTAGAGCAAACGCTCTAGTGAATAGCGACCTATAAAATTTTTATTTTTCCTGATTGCCTGCTGCCTTGTTGCACACCTTGTGGGTGTGTGAGGAGATAAAAGTATTTCAAGTTTCGTATTCAATTATTAGGTTTATTGTAATTAGTTGAATAAATTTTTTCTCAAAATCCATTTTTTTAGTTCAAAACTTTACCCCGTCATTGTGCTACCTTCCGAAGGTAGGTGATATGAAATCTGGCTCTGGCAATATTCTCTTCCCTCAATCGTTACATCCACAATGCCGCACTTTTCTTCTTTCATCCGTGTGGCGCTCGTATGCATGTGTAGTCTCCAGATGTAGAAACCATACAACACATGCGGAATTCAAGTTGTCTCATTAGATATCAATGCGCCTCAGAGCACTCTTATTTTTTCAAAAAAAAAAAAAAAAATATTCTGCTAAAATAAAATATGAACTTATAAAGCATATCATAATAATTATAGTCGTTAGCGTAGCATCGTTAGAATTAGGAAGGAGGAATTCTTATTTAAACTTCCGTCATATCAGGCGAATCAATCCAACGGATCGTTATCTAACCGGCCAAGAATTTCGTTTTTTTTTTTTTTGTTTTTTAAATGGTGAACCTGAAAGCGTAAACCCTGCCAGAATCTAAAAGCAGTTCAACGCTTTGAATCGTTAGGCAAAAGATAGTTTGCTTCTAAAGGAATTTGCATGCGTTTTAAAATATTTGCCAATGGCCTAAATCGATTTGAGAACAACCGCTGCGAAAAATGGTTTTACAGGCAATTTGCTTTCATTTTAGAATACCACATCACTATCAGAACTCTTGGGCAGTTGAATGCAATAAGATTGGAGTTGGAAAGCCCTTAGTCTGTTTAAAGGATGTTTCTGGTGAGGAAAAAATGTTTTTGACTTCCCTATAGCGAATGTTCATTTGCGTGGATTCAGTTTGCTTGCCCAGAAAATTGAGAAATGAGCAACTGTTAAGGGTAATCGTTTTGTGGCTCTCGTATAGCTAGGGATTTTGCAATTAAAACCACATGCAGCAAATAAACAAATTCAGACAAAAGAGCCACAAAGGACGTCTAAGGGAATGTTGAATATTTCGAGTTTAATTGAAATTCGCGTAAAATTTATTTTGAGATGCAAATGTATATGTAAAGCGATTCCGGAGAAGATTAACCATACCACTAGTGTAAGACATCAATGTTAACAAAAAATTTTAATTTTCTTACTAAACGCTTCTTTAAGAGAAGCCGATTTTTAGCGAATGCCCAATACTACTATTGCAATACTAATATTCATGAGGTATTAGCAATGAAAAATTTAAACAATTTTTATTTAATCAATTTTCTTCCAGGCTAAGCTAGTGTATTTCTGCAGTTTTTGAACTTCATTATAATAATCGAAGTTATTTACTCTGTAGTCTGCAGAGTACTTTAGAGACTAGATATTTTGATGTTTCGGGTACTCTACATGACCTAGCCATATCAATAGCTGTACGCAAAGCACTATAACCAGATCTATGCCGATATACAGATGCTTTTGATGTTCGTAGTACGTTTTTCTTCACATTACGTCAGCACAAATGCGACCTAAGATCATCTAAGATCAGCCCGGTATAACTGCACAGAGATAACGAGTATCTTCATAGCGTTTTCTTCCTTAGGTGGAATAAACTGTATCAAACTTAGTAAAAATTGTTGGTAGTTGGTGCAAAAATTCATACAAACTCTGTCATTTCCTGCATCCTAACGCGCATCTATAATGGCGTTCCAGTTGACAGATTTTGGATAAACCAAGGACATCCCTACAAAAAGCGTGGGGTGGCTGTGGTGTAGTGGTATATGCATAGACTCCTCAAGTAGAGGGTCGCGGGTTCAAATCCCGTGCCAGGCAATTCTGTGAAAAAGTCTTTTCATAGAATTTACATGTAGTTATACGAAAATTCCGTCGGCGTCAACTATGACATGAAGGCATAACACTGATGTTGGAGTGGTTGCTGGCTGGGCTAAATGTAACGAACTAAGAACTAGCACGTACTAAGATCCACTGGTTAAGGATGCACTGGCCTGGAGAAAAAAGCCAGTAAAATGGTATTCATAACCCCTTGGTGCGCGCGCGGTATTAAAAAAAAAAGCGAATCTTCTACCCTTTTCTCCTTCAGACCCATTGCACTTACATCACTTCTTCACAAAGTCATAGAAACCCTGATAAGTCGTCAACTCATGAAATATCTCGAAACACGAAAATTTTTCAATGACCGGCAGTAGGGCTTTCGTAGCAACTGCTGATCTCATCGAAAAGTAGAGCTAAGTTCTACATTAATTTGGCGAATGCAAGATAATTGTACATCAGGCTCTTTTGTCCAAGAATCCGATGTAAACAGCATAAATAATTGGAGAACCACAGACGAAATTGGCATCTGTCTGCCTGCTGTCGTTCAACTTGCATCTCTTAAAATGACAAAATTTCAATTTAAGTTATATGTGTCAATGAAAACGTACGTTAAAATGACCAAATATTCAATGTCGTTAAATATTACGAAGTATCTAGGTTTCCTCAAACATTGAAAGAAATATTTTGGAGAACAATGTCCATAACTTCTCATTGCACTCTTAGGACCTCTTTGCACCTATTGGATAGGATTCAAAATTTCTATGCGATATTTGGCTTATGTCATGTCTAAAACCAGGCAGACAGTTCTGGAATTCTATTCATCTGGCATACATTAGTCTCATCAAATTTCAAAAATGAACACTTTAACGGGTGACCAGATAGCAATGATAGTTTTTTCCAATTGTTATGTTTTAGCGGTTGTGAAAGTTATCAATGACATCTAGCTGTCAAAATATTCAGTAACATTTGCAATTTCACCATGCGTCAATGGTTGCAGATATAAAGCGATGTTAACCGACTTTTTGGTCAGAGGTTGACATCGACTGTGGTTTTAATAAGACGCCGCGACGTGCCATTCAATTGACGCAACGCTCGAAGTTGTGAAGGCTAAATTTGGCTACTGGATCATCCCACGCCGAGCATTCCTCAGTTGACCATTTCGCACCATTTGATTATTTTCTTTTGAGCTATGTCAAGTCGTTAGTCTACGCTAACATGCCAACCACTTTGGACAAGCACGGGGCCAACATTCGACAACATCGACTACAAACGAAGCCGAGGCGGCCATATGAATGATGAACCACACATAATGGCATAAATGTGGCTTAAAAAAAAAAAAAACAAGATTTACCTTTTTTATCTCACACCGTTGTTGTTTTATATAAATTGTTTATCCTATCGTTCTTACCTTATCACCCTTTATTTTAATCGGGCTTTCACATTCTACGTCAATGTTGAAGGGATATCCTGTTTGACAGCGCATATTCATCGTCGACCTTGGGTTTTTCGACTTACGCCTTTTTCTTTGCATTTATAGAAAAAGATTCTATTGCTTCTAATAATATCATCCCTAATTACGAGCAGAATAAAGCAAAACGAGTCAGTATATCTTCCTCCATAAACAAATCTTATGACTTGCCTTTTTCTATCTGTAACTTCTATAAAAGGTTCCAGATGAACTTCAACAAGGCGGCGCGGTAACCACTGTTAAATGAAAATTACATTTAATGATTTTAATTTTCTTGATAGCTTTTTTAGACTAACGGAGCATGGTTCATGAAGATCTATGTCGGCCAGTTATGGAAATATTTTTCTCCCAAATGGGCACCAATTTCAGCATAAAAAAGACGGACACTTTATAGAGTTTTTTTCTTAGAATTTTGTTAATATCTGGACACAGCGCCTATATTTCCAAACGAAATAAAAATATTTTTTAAATCACAAGGTTGGCAAAAGTGTATCTCAGCGCCATTAAGGCGGTGTACTTAGCACCTTAATCCGTTTGAAACTACACTTCAGTACTGTCAAAAACTCTTCTTCTTTCGAGAAATTTTCAATCAGAATCCGAAATCTTTCACCATTTACGTGTATAGTTCTGACACCATCTAATTTGGTTTTATGACTCTTTGCATCGACATGCGAGACACAACGAATGAAAACAAAGCGCATTCGTATCAACATTTCTGTATTTTTTGCAACACTTCAAAGAATTCGTTCAACATCTGCTTTAATCTGGGACTTAATCTTCCAGTTCGAGAAAGTTAGATTACAGTGCTCTATTGATAAAATCGAGCGACAAGTGACCGACTTATGTTCATAGAGGAAGGGTTTCGCTTATTATGTGCAACACTGAATTATGTGCAAAATACAATTTACTAGGGTTGTTAAAGTGCTGTTGAGTACGTCATATAAAATAATCCTGTTGTTGTTGTTGTTGCTGTCGTTTTTGTTGACGGTCATGGTATACTTGGAATAGTGTTAACAGAAATCATCAGTCCAGCATGCGATGCGTTTTCGGCAGCCTTGTTAGAAACCTATTCCGATTAAGTCGTTCGCCCGGATAAGTCAGGTAGCCTAGGTGCCTAGGATTGAATTTTCTGACTCTGTAGCGTTACAATTTACTGACCACTGTGTTGATCCTATCCACACGAATCTATACACTTTTCTGGTCTTACTTAATAGAGGAACTACAAGAGTTAGATCTTCTGCAGAATTTGTGAGCTAAGTGCTACGTATGTTTATTAAATATATAATTTGCAACACATAATATACTTTTCGACCACTCAAATAGTTATTCTCTTCGTAGATTATGTTATCGTTCCTTCGGCATTGCAGATTCAATATTTTTTGTTAAACTTTAAACTGACCCACTATTAAAGTATCATAGGGTTAAATCTTAATCCTGTATTTTAGCCTTCATCAGTACACGTTATCCTTCATTACCAGTAAAATCCGCATTTTTTTACATAAAAACGAATAATCTACCCACACTACAGAAACCAAAGCAAAAAAAGTGGATGCAAAGAAAAGAGAAATTTCCTCATATGGTCTTACCGCTAATAAAGTAATGGACGAGTACAGGCGTTTTTTTTTCGCCTGTACACACTCATACACAAAAGATGCAAAAAAAAAAAAAAGAAATACGGAAAAGAGATAATTCACTTTACAACCTCAGCACTGGGTATGAATGGCCTAGGTACTCCAGAGATAAATGGAAAGATAATACCTGAGTCGTCCTCGTAGTTCATTAGGGCGCAACGAAAGATTACACACACACAAATATAGCATAGGTAATACGTTTGCACTTTGACCGTGGGTTATACGTTATAGTTATAGTTTCCTCCCTTCCTTCTTTCTTCATAATCCCGTTTCACCAGCTCATTCTATTTGCAAATTAAATCGCAGTGCTTTTTTATTAACGCGTCCTGTTTGTGTGCACTTAAAAGACAAGAGCTTGGAAAATTGTAGTAAAATAAACCCTAAAAAACGACGAGGAACAGGACATCCTTTGAGGTGATTTCCCTTACGGAATTTTTTATCACACACGTTAGATTCAAAGAAACTGCGAAAATTCTTGTAGGGGAGTTAACCACCGCCAACCACAAACAAACAAAAGAAAATTTATAATAAAAAAAAATATAAAAATAAAAAAGAGAACACATTTGTATTCCGCATTTCATCGAGTCCCTTGTTGTTTTCATTTTTCTTTTTCTTTACAAATACATGGATCTATTCGTATCCATTTTCATCTTTTGGTCTACAACCGAATGGGAGCTGAACTAACTATTAGTTACTGGTTGCTAGCCACTTTTAAATCCAAGAGCTGATGATCTTTTTTTCAGATTTGATGTCTGCTACCTGCTACCAAGTTGTATGGAACCGCAGAAAATAGCTTAAACTGGCAAGGGGAAACGAAATCCCGAAATATTATAATAACTCTAAGCTCTGTCTTTGAACAGATAACAGCGAAACACATTAACATCCCTAACTGTGTCCAGGGAGTACTCAAAACGGGTACACTGTCGAGAGAACACGAAATTTATCATCCATTGGGGAATGGGTTTGGCAGTTTTCCTCTTGCACTCTGCAGAGTTGCTGCATGTGTGCATTTTTACATATGTATATGTATACATGTTTATATACTATGCTCGTATCTAGACATAGTGGTAGTGATTCCTTTGCTGAGGTTGATCCTGAAACGGATTCCCAAGGGAGTGGGTTAATTTAAATAACCAAGTCACTTCAATATCCTTTTATTTTTCTGCTCCAGAGTCCTGTGCTGAGTTTTGGTTGTACTTATGGCTGCCAGCCTGCAGGCTTGTCTGGTTGCTTGGATGGCTGCCTAGTTGGTGGTGGTCGGTTGGCTCGTTGGTTACCCTGGTTTGCTTTTCCTGCGGGTATATCATGTATGTTGTGTTACATGTTCGTTATGCAATAACCCTGTGTGTGCTCTGTAGTCCTTTGCATTTCAGTATAACGATGACAACTGCAGTTAAACAGGGATATGCACATGTACTGGGCGTATGCATGCAGGTTGGAAGATGTGGAGACTTTGTAAATAGTTGCTTACTGTTAACTATTCTCCTGTTCCGGTTTCCTTTTCCTTCTTTTGTATTGCCGAGCTGAATTCTGCGCTTACACTTCTGAAGCCAAGTTAGTTTTGAAACATTAGAATTCTGAATTGTATGCAACAGAGACCGCTTTGCACTGCTGACTCTTAAGTGTTATGCAATTGCGAGCACATAACCTAGGTTCTTCGCCCATTTTTCAAAAAGCGCCCTTTCACTTCTGGTACTGTTGTTGTCATAGTTGCCACCCTAGTTACAGCAGTCGACTTAGAAGGTGTGGCATTACGTCCTACCCACCCAACAGAGTGGAAAAGTGATGCTTTTCCGTTTGAATAAATGGAATATAAAATATACAACACGTATATCCATATGAGCTGAAGATGAATTCAAAGGGCATTTGGGTTTGATCGTATATTTCATCATTATATCGGAAAAAAAAAAATTAAATACGAGACGGGAAGCGAAAAGGTTAACTTTAATCTCATTGCAGCTGAAGATTATTTTCGATCCTTTATAAATTTGAGCGGTCGGCGGAACAACAAATCTATTATATTCCTAAGCTATAGTAAAAAGTTAGCTTCTTAAAACATTTTTTTTTTTTTTTTTTTTTTTTTTTCTTTAACAAAATTTATGATCACTTAGCTGATTCTATAGAGAATCATGCTGTTTTATTATACAAATATCCGTGTTCAAAAAAGTTTTTCGACAAATTTAACTAGTAAACAGAAAACAGCAGTGTAGTTCGAAGAAATCGATCTCAAACGTCTAATTTCAGGATGATGTAACCATTTGATGGAATGGTTCGACTTTTTACATAACTTAGTTCAAGATAGCAGCTACCTTTTACGGTTGGACTGAAGCTTATAACACTTCCTCGGAAAAAATTGTGGTCATGTCGAGCATATAAGAATCTGATAACGTTCTAATACAACTGCAGAAATTCGTGCAATCAAAAATTAGAACGCAGAGTTTAGAAGGGTGTGTGTTTGATGTTATATTATCAATCCGAATTACAATACAAGCAGACTTCATTCGCTTGATCAATAGCAGCATATGCAATGTTGACTTGTCTACCATAAAAGCTGCGTTCGATCTTACATAGACTACTACCACTTGAATGAAGTAACAAAAAAGTACTTTAATCCTCTGCCACTCATAGACGATTATTTTGCCACATTAGTTACCTCTATATAGTTTTCTATCGTATGCTTTCAAAATCGCTGGTAGCAGGTTAAGGTGCATGAGATGGACAAACAAAACACCGGGCTTACGTACGATAACACTCTTTGATATCTTCGTGTTATGCCTTCGTACTGTACCAGCCGAAAGATATGTAATAGACCTGAAGTTCAAAGGATTTTCATTTCACACTGCGTTATTCTTTAAGTTAGAGTCTTCATATCCTTAATCTGTCCGAGACATTCAAATTTCTCGATTGAAATTTAAAATTACACCTCTTGTTGAATGACCTTCTAAAAATGTGTAACAGACGCTGTTGCAACGTGCTCCAATTAGGTATATGGTACATATCCCAAATTAAGCAGTTCTCTTTATTTGCACATACATTTAAATGTATGTAATGACCTGTAAAAATCCTAGGGGTTGTTCGTCATCCCGTGGTATTAATTCTTAAGCCGATCCTCAAAACGGATGATTAAATTGTTTACCTGTGCTGTTACAGTATTGAAATGCTAGCGGTTTTTTTTTTCAGTTTACTAATAGATCTTTGCTAAAATAATAATCACTAACTTTAACCCGTTCGTATGATGAGTACAAAAGTTACAAATTTCTTAAATCGAGGCAGTGAAAATTGACCCACACTGTAGAAAATGTGAGAAAATGGCGGCCTTCAATGGACACCGTGTATCTTCTCAACTGGGTAGGGTTTTCTCATAACGACTTGACAACTTTTTTTTAAATAAAAGGCAAACCATTTGAGATATTTCAAAAACTTTATTATTGGTTTTAAGTACAATTAAAACATTTGTGAATGGAACTCGACTTCGTTCATATAGCCACAGCGGGCACATTTGAAGCGGTCGAACCGTTGAACCCAATTTTCAACGACTCGGCCACACATTTCGGCCGAAACGGCCGCTATTTCGGGTTCAATGTTGGTTCTGAGCTCTTCCAACGTCGTCGGCGTGTTCGCATAAACCAATGACTTAACGTAGCCCCACAGAAAATAATCAAACGGCGTTAAATCGCACGAACGAGGCGGCCAATCGACTGGCCCATATCTTGAGATTGTAGCGTGTGCTGTGTGACTTGTGGTACCATCCTGTTGAAACCACATATCGTCCAAGTCCATATTTTCCAATTCGGGGTAAAAATAATCGGTGATCATGACGCGGTAACGCTGACCATTCACAGTAACGTGATGACCGTTATCGTCGACGAAAAAATATGGCCCAATAACGCCGCCGGCATGCAAACCTCACCAAACAATTATTTTTTGTGGATGAAGTGGTGATTTTCACCCGACCAATAACGCATATTTTGCTTATTGACGACCCCATTGAGCCAAAAATGAGCTTCGTCACTGAAGATGATTTTGCAATGAAATTCACAATCTTGGCGCATCTTCTCCAGAACCCAATCGGAGAACATAGCTCGTTAGTGTACTTTACCATGATGAAAATGTTGAGTTTACTTAATAAATTGACAGTGACAGTTTGATGATTAGTGAAAGAGTGCGTTCACAAATTAAATTCAAAGTTGTCAAGTCTCTATTGGAAAACCACACACTATACACAGATGTATTAACTTAACAATAAAAAAAAAAATAAACAGAACTCAAATTGGAACAATGGGAGCGCCACATGGTTTTTTTTTCCGGGATCAAGGTGGTATATACTATACAACTGAAGAGATATGTAATACACGTGTACAGCTGCATCATAGTCGATATTAAGTATATAAAGCAGCATGTCTCTGCAGAATGTACCTGTGCAGCGGCTCTCTGTTGTTGTTGACCCACCGCCCATATGCAGCATAATTTTTTTTACATTTTTACATATTGAAAGTGTTTGCTTTATTAGGCTCTGTGACCGCTATGTTCTTTTATGCCGCAAGACAATTCGACTAAAAAGTATTCAACTTTTCTTAAAAAGTTGAGCAGGTCATCGAGGCTTCAATAATGTCCTCAGGAGTCAGTGTATTTTTGATCTTTAAGGAAGCTATACAATCAGAAAGTATACATATAAAATATGTTCACCACACCATCATTATTCTTTTATCCGTTGTGTACATATGGATCGATTTAGCCTCTAAGAAAACATCTTCCCCCTAAATTAACCTGGAAAGAATGACCACTTGGAAATTCTTCTTGGATTGTAAAGTGTAATTTTTTGCTGTTCGGTTTTTCAGTATTTTACTTTTGACAGCTCACGCGACTAATGAGTTCCAACACAACCTTTGATAAAAAAAATAATTCTTTCTCTATTCGACTGACAAAATCAACTGAACTTAAAATCTAACATAATTAAGAATGTAACCTATGTTTTGCAAAGGTGATTGATCGAATGGAAGTTCAGCAGACGCTCATCAGGCATTTCTAGAATTTACCTGTGCAATTACAATTAAAATATATTGCTGACATTATTATCTGATAGTGTTACTGTTGACCTTGCTTGATGGCCGTGCATTCTATTATTGTTGTTGTTGTTGTAGGTGGCGGGTTGTTCTTATAACGGTGCTGTGGGTATACATTTTAATTCGTGGGTTTTTTTTTTAAATTTGAACGTTTATTTAAGAAAAACATGTACAATGGTATTATTCAAAGTATTGCCCATCTGAAGCTATGACTTTTTCCCATCTTTCTGGCAATTTGTGGATCCCATCCCAAAAGAACTGCGCCGAGAATGAATCAAGCCAATTTTTGATATTCTGCTCTGATGTGAACCGTATTTCAGTGAGGGAGTTTTGCATCGACCGGAACAAATGGTAGTCAGAATGGGCAAGGTCTAGGCTATAAGGCGGGTGGGGTAAGACTTCCCATCCACTGTTTTCCAAATAGTTCTTAACCGGAATAACAACGTGGGACCGAGCGTTGTCATGATGGAAAATTATTGCCTCGTGTCTGGTCGCATATTCCGGGCGTTTTTCGGCTACTGCTCTCTTCAAACGTATTAATTGTGTTCGGTTGGCCGGGTTTCACGTATGATTTTTTGCACTTGGGGTTGTCGTAGTGGATCCATTTTTCAGCACCAGTAACAATCCGATGCAAAAATGACTTCCTTTTGTGGCGTTCCAGCAGCATTTCGGACTTGCAAAACCGCCTTTCGACGTCTCTCGGCTTGAGTTCATGTGGAACCCAATTTCCTTGCTTTTGAATATATCCAGCTGCTTTTAAACGTTTTGAAATGGCTGCTTGAGTGACACCCAAAGATTCTGCGAGCTCTTCTTGTGTTTGGCAACAATCTTCATAGAGTTATGCTTCCAGTTCTTTATCTTCAAACTTTTTTGGCTGCCCAGGACGTTCATCGTCTTCCAAGCCAAAATCACCACTTTAAAATCGTGCAAACCACTTTTGGTACGTTCGCTCAGCTAGCGCATGTTCACCATAAATTTCCACCAAAATACGATGATTTTCGGCAGCAGTTTTCTTCATATTAAAGTAATGAAGAAGAACTAACCGCAAAAACATTTTTTTCAGGCACAAACTTCGACATATTCGAGTGAAAAAAATTATTGTTGTTTACGCTTCAAATGAATGACATATACTGAAATGACGTACAATTATAGTAGCTCTCCAACGCATTTTCCAATGCAATAATTCAAGTTACGCCATCTCTTAGCAAACCGCACGCAATTAAGTTATAGACCCAATGGTCTCTGCATGCTAATACAAACATGAGCACAACTGTTGAGACTGCTAGGATGGCAAGAATGCAGGCATCTCGGAGTGTATTGTCCCATGCTAAAGTGTTTAATGTTTCTTGTTGGTGGAACTTAAGATCATTAAATTTCTTAAGATTTAGTTTTTCAATTGTGAGGTTAACATGGATGTTAGTAAAACTTGTGGAATAGATGTGAATCTTGTCCCAATAGGTATAGGGCTGATGTCTGTAGGCTACTATATATTCTGTTGTTGATGTAGACTTCACAGTTCTGGTATGTTATTAGCGATGAGCTTTCGATGATGGTGCGGGGTACGTTTATCAAAAGTATGTGGTTGTTTTCTGGCTAAGTGATTGATTTAATTTCGCCGACATCTTCCATTTGACATGTTGTATATTTTTTCTTCAGAATTCTTCCGATGGATGTTGATTGTTTTAATACTTCGACTCTATACATATAAATAATTTCTCTACGCTTAAGCACTTGTTTGTATAACATTATCATTAATAGCTACATATGGTCTTACAATGATATTGTATGATTGGTTTTGTTTACAGGTAATGGAATGATATGGAAGAAGGAAAAGGATTCTTGAAAGAAGATGGGAATTCTTATGTTAAACAGAATTTTGAGCTGTAATAATAAGCCTGGGGTTCAAGTATCTCGTATAGGTGTTCATCGGATTTTACTTCTAAGGAATTGTTAAGTAGCTTTTGGATGAGGGAACATTTATTTGAGTTTAATATGGTTTTTAGGATGACATTAGCTCTAGCAAGGATCATTGCTTCTGAAATATCCCGAATGTGATCAGTTAAGAGGTCTATGGTAAAACTAATTTGGTTTAGGTGCTGAGCATGAATAAATGTATCTGCATTTGATTGTATTAAGATTAATGTTTTATTATTGTAGTCTGTCATATATTCCTGAATGAGGTTCTGCTGGTACTTTGTGATCGGTAATGTATTAAGGATCATTTCTGTATTAAGTTTTGATTTGAAAGAAATGCTATTAATTAATTGGGTTTGAGTATTCTTCAAATTTTCTATTTTATAATTGATCTTTCCTGCGTCATATGCATCCATGCTTCCAGTTATAGGTTAAGGTGTACTGCTTAGTCTGTTAATAAGTCTTCTTCTTTGTCTTTGGCTTGGTAGTAAAAGATTTATTTTAGATACTGATTCCTGAAACTTGAATTCTATAATGCTTAAGGTTGGTTGAAGATTTTTGAAACTTCTAAAGTTTGCAAGGGATTTTTTTTATAAGATACGTGTTCTTTTCATATTCTTTCAGATCGATAAAATGAATTAGGTTGAAGAAAGAATTTATTAATTTCGCACTTCCTAGCTTAAGTGGAAGGATTCCATCGGTTTTCGTTAAATCACATATGTCTAGTTCTTGTGCCAAAGTTAATTCAAACCTTAATAAAAAATAAAGAGGATAATTAAAATTTTAGCATACCATATTTACTTTTCTTCTTAATCCTGGATCTATGAAATTTCTTGTTGTTTGTTGTTAATAGTGTAACTTCCTTGTTTTTTGTTTTCCTTAACTGCATGCTTAGTAAGCCTTGTGGTGAGTTTGTTTCTTTTACACTATTTTCTATATATAATATCATCTATGTTCCTATTCTCAGGTTCTTTCCTATCATTATTAAGTTTGTCAGCTCTCTTACGAACTGTTTGTTCTTGTTGAAATTGAGTCAGTTCTTTTAAATATTCCTGTTCGTTGGTGTGCGTTTAAGAGTTGTTAAATTTATAGGATCGTCCAAAAAATACTTCAAAGAGAGTAAATTTTGAAGCGGAGTGGATTGTTATAGGTAAATAAGGTTTCAGAAAAAATTTTATTGTGGTCTATACCCATTTTGTTTTCTTTCAAAGTTTTGTAAATGTAATGTAATGTAATGAATGTAAGCGTTCTACCGGCGAATTGCTGCTTGTTTGTTGAAAAGAAGCTATATGAAGGTCAATTTGATATATTTTACAAAACTCCTTGAAAATAATCGGCTCGTTAATCAACTACAATTTTTGCTGGGATGCCGTGTAGGCTTATGAAGGTCTTGAATGATTTTAATACGTTAATACTGTTTCTAGAAGGAATTGCATAGCCAGTTGCAAATTTTGAAAATTTGTCCACTATTGTTAGAATAAGTTTATTATTAATAGTATATATATATCCATGTGTAGTATATCAAGCGGTTTTAGTGGTGTTTCAGGTATTTTACATTTCGACAGCAATTGGAGCCGTAAGTCATTGATTTTAGCCGTGGTTGCGATGCTCTTGAGCGCCGGTGCCTTGTCTTGCAAAAACAATTTTTTTTTTTTTGCTTCATATGAGGCCGTTTTGCAGCGATTTCGGCCTTCAATCGCTCCAATAATGCACAGTAATACTCGCTGTTGATGGTTTTTCGTTTTTCGAGGTAGTCTACGAAGAGTATGCCATGACAATCCCAGAAAACCGAAGCCATAACCTTTCCAACAGCTTCGGAATACTCGTGCCGGCTTCAGTCCATTGTCGGTCACTCATTCTGTTCTCTGGTGTGTAATAGTGGATCCGAGTTTCATCAACAGTCATCATCAACATCATATTTATTCAACTTTTCTTTTGTTTTCTTCATCGTTTTGATTCTCAAAAAATAATATTTTATGAGAGAACGAAAATCGTTTTTGTCCATACTCAACATGATGCCAAACACGTCAACAAAAATCAGCTGTCAAAACAAAACTAAAGACAGTATCGCACTGGCATGTCTGCCTAAATATGAACGGACTTCAAGGCACCATAACCTTTTTTGCAATAGCAGTACATTCTGGTGGTCAAGAAGGTTACTTTTCACCCCAATGTCCGAAAAGATAGGATCTAAAATACTTAGTTGTCCACACGATGGCAAGAAGCTCTTTCTCTATAGTTGAGTAGTTTATTTCAGATGTGGTTAAGGTTCTACTTGCAAAATATATCGGCTTGTCACTTCCAACTGGACCTTGCGACAATATTGAACCGAGAGCAATATTGTGGACATTGAAGAATGGGATCGTTTGTTAGAATTTTTTTGCAAATTTGAATGGTGTTAAGATACTCGTCGTATATTTTTTTTCGTCGTATATTCTTTTCAAATTCTTTGCAGAGTTTTACAAGTCCTCTCTTTTCTTCCGTATTCAGGTGTTCGATTCGAAGGAATTTTGAAATATCCGGATCAGCTTGGGTTATTTCGAGGTTGATGTTAAAGTTGTTTATTTCGACAAAGTTAGAAGAAAGGTAGGGATCGACTTTAAGGGGTTGTTCCATCAGAAAGGGTTTATCAAGGGCTGAATTGTTAGAAATTTCGACAACATAATACCAATCCTTTGCGGTATAAATACCTTCAGATATAGCGATATTGGGTTAGACAGATGTGCTTTTAATGAAAACATCATTGTTGCATATATCTACCAGTACTTTAACAAGAGTTTTCGTATTAGAAGGAATAACGTATTTTCCGGAACTAAAATAAGGCTTGAAATGAAGTGGAATAGTGTTATTAGGAGTGATGAGAAGCTTATTACCTAAATCCTAAGAGGCCATTGAAATAATTATGAAACTTGAAAAGAAGAAAGTCGAATTTGCCTAATTCATTAAATTCATTTAATGTAGCAAGAGAAGCTTCTATTTCCAGCTTATTGTTATTTAAAATAATGAAGATTTTTATGAAAGGGCAATTGTAATAATAAGATTTTTAGTGAATTCTGGGTTTCTAAAGGAAGCCGAGGCTCCTGTATCTACGGGGAATATAAGAGGACGACCGAATGGAGATGAAATATTTATGTAAGGTAAAACGAATCCATGTTTGTTAACGTCTATGTTTGTCGATTCTGGATTTTTAAAATTTTCAATTTCAAGCTCTCGCATTGCATGTAGTGCTTTTTGGTGTTGTTCGTTTAAATCCTGATCCTGGTAGGTATAATATTCCTCAAGGTTAGCAATATATAATGGTGGTAAGATGCGCTTTGCTTGGTGCGCGACAACGTTATGGACTTTCTCGATAGTGTATCTTGATGTGTTGCTGCTTCTTCTAGTCTGTTGTTTTATAGATGGTTTGTAAATGGTTGGCTGCGTATACGGGGATTGAGTTGAACCGAGTTGCATGGGTTCTGGCGGAGAAACGACAATTCCTTTGGGGAAAGAATTTTTGAGCATTGTTTGGATTATGCGGTGCAGGGTTCCGAAAAAATGTGGGACTATGTGTAATATTGTTTGGGAATGGTCTCGGGATCGCATGAGGGGATCTATGGGTTTAGTAGTGTGTAGTGTTCTGTAACTTTGGTTTCGAACATAATTTCTTTGTTGATTGCTAGATTTCGTATTGTACTTTCGTTTTCTAACGGGGAGACAATACTTGTATTTCATGTAGAACATGTTCTGTTCTTTCATGCAATAAGAAAGGGCAGCTGCAAGGGAAGTTGGTTTCATTGCTCTAATATTTGAATCAAGTGGTTTTCTTTAATCGGAGAGGAAAGCATTTAGGCACATTTCTGAAAATAGCTCTTTCTTTGCCTTGATAACATTCGTATCCATTTCATGGATTAGTATGTTATTGTTAAGTATCTCCTGAAGTTCAATCGCTTCACTATGGAATTCCTTAACACTTCTATTTCCTTGTAAAATAAATCTCTTATTAATGAGGTTTCATTACGCTTATCTGAATAGTGCAGCACGAGATTGGTTTTGATTTCGTTCCAATTCAGACTCGTAAAGTACATTTTCAGTACCTCGTTCGCTTGACCATCGATCTTGTTGTGGATTGCTCTCAATATTATTTGTCCTAGACGGGTTTCCCAAACTCCACTTATGTGCATCAATATCTCTTCCACGTTATTGATGAAATCATACAATAATCTGGAATTTCCATCAAAGCGTGGTAAATCTTTTACTGCGTCTGGAATTCTAAGGCTATCGAAAATGCCGCGAAGTTTGTGAGTTACAGCGGCAGATGCTGCAGAAGTTATATCAAAATTTATATTCATATTTAGGTTTGAAAGTGAAGATAACGAATTAAATTTGCGATCACTATTTATTTGAGAAGTTCAGCAGACGCTGATCAAGCATTTCTAGAATTTACCTGTGCAATTACAATTACAATATTATTATCTGACAGTGTTATTGTTGACATTGCTTAATGGCAGTGCATTCTATTATTGATGTTGTTGCTGTAGGTGGCGGGTTGTTCTTTTAACTCGCGTGATTCATGACATGTGTCAAAGCTCAAACATGCTCAATTAGCATTACCATTTCATCATTGAAAGACTTACACCCGAACAACGCTTACAAATTATTAAATTTTATTATCAAGATTCATGCTCTATAAAAAATGTTTGTCGCACACTACTACTATGGTATTTTACGGTTATCATAATCGACTTGCTGAGTAAGGAGTTCAAGTCATAGTGACTACATTTCTCACAAATTTCACGCTATTAGACATCAAACTACCTACTCGTATGCGTAGAGTGCGTACAGAGGAAAATATTGAAAAAGTATCCGCCAGAGTTAATGAAGACCGTAATTCGTCCATTCGTCGCCGTTCGCAACAATAGGTATTGTGTTACTTAACTACGTTTAAGATTTTAGAAAAGAAAAGGAAGATCCACCTTTTTATCAAAAAATTGTCATCTTTTTCTCTCGTTTCAGACCAGTGACTTGCCTGAATAAATCTTACGATTTGACATTTTTTAACCTCTACTTTTTATGAGGTTACGTTAAATCATTCGTCTATACCAATAAAACAGTGTTAATTATAGTTAATTATAGCGATTCAAAGTTAGACTCCCCGTATGGAACACTTAAAACGTAGTCGTCAATATTAACATGAAATAATCTTTAAAACGTAATTGACACGCGTTGATTTATCAACTCAAATAAATATTTTATACACTTTTGCAATTTTCCAGAGTTTTTTTTTCTTTTTTTTTTTCTGACAATTATAGTCAAACGCCTAAAAAATCACCCATTATCTTGAGTATGGATTAGTTTATGTTTGAGTTGATTTGAATCGGATAGTTGTTTTGTTAATAAAATGTCTGCTAAAAATTCCGAGGGGAGTCAGATAACAGATAATTTCTAGTGCTCATACGACAGAGGTTGAAAGTCCCCCGCTTGTACATGACTAATGGCTTTATTCAATGCAGAAATTTCTATACCTAGACGTATAGAAAATGAGCTACTAATAGTTATAGATAATATTTATTTATAGTTGCACTCTTCGCGCAAAAAAGCGTTATTGTATTGTATCTGTTTTACATGCTTCTTATTCAGCTCGTATTCCTGTTTAGAACGGCCTTCCTCTACTGATAGATCTGAGAGATGTCCCATCCATTCGTACGGTTTGCTAAGAGATGGCGTAACTTGTATTATTCCATTGGAACATGCGTTGGAAAGCTACTGCCATTGTACGTCATTTCAGTATATGTCATTCATTTGAAGCGTAAACAACAATAATTTTTTTTTTCACTGAAATATGTCGAACTTTGTGCCTGAAAAAGTGTTTTTGCGGGGAGTTCTGCTTCATTACTTTAATATGAAGAAAACTGCTGCCGAAAGTCATCGTATTTTGGTGGGCCAACGTGCCAAAAGTGGTTTGCACGTGGTGATTTTGGCTTGGAAGACGATGAACGTCCTGGGCAGCTAAAAAAGTTTGAAGATGAAGAGCTGGAAGCATTACTCTATGAAGATTGTTGCCAAACACAAGAAGAGCTCGCAGAATATTTGGGTGTCACTCAAGCAGCTATTTCAAAACGTTTAAAAGCAGCTGCATATATTCAAAGCAAGGAAATTGGGTTCCACATGAACTCAAGCCGGGAGACGTCGAAAGGCGGTTTTGCATGTCCGAAATGCTGCTTGAACGCCACATCGGATTGTTACTGGTGATGAAAAATGGATCCATTACGGCAACCCCAAGCGCAAAAAATCATATGTGAAACCTGGCCAACCAGCCAAATCAACGGCAAGGCCGAATATCCATGGCGCGAAGGTAATGCTCTGTATTTGGTGGTATCAGATGGGTGTGCTGTATTATGAGCTGCTAAAACCGAGTGAAACCATTATTGGACAACGCTACCGAACACAATTAAACCGTTTGAAGAGAGCAGTAGCCGAAAAACGCCCGGAATATGCGGCCAGACACGAGGCAATAATTTTCCATCATGACAACGCTCGGCCCCACGTTGCTATTCCGGTTAAGAACTATTTGGAAAACAGTGGATGGGAAGTCTTACCCCACCCGCCTTATAGCCCAGAACTTGCTCCTTCTGACTACCATTTGTTCCGGTCGATGCAGAACGCCCTCACTGAAATACGGTTAACATCAGAACAGAATATCAAAAATTGGCTTGATTCATTCTTGGCTGCCAAGCCGGCGCAGTTTATTTTGGGATGGGATCCACAAATTGCCAGAAAGATGGAAAAAAGTCATAGCTTCAGATGGGCAATACTTTGAATAATACTATTGTACATGTTTATTTTAAATAAACGTTCAAATTTTGAAAAAAACCGCACGAGTTAAAATATATACCCAATAGTTTCAGTGTTGACAGAGTATTTGCGATCGCGAATGCTAACACACTTTTTGTACCTTCTATGTCTAGAAAGGCTACCATTGTACGATTAGTAAAGTAAAGAATAAGTCATAGTCATAAGTTGAGTCATAGACAAAGGTTACGTACCAATGTTTGTACAGAAATTCTGAAATTCTGCAATCTATCATATACCAGAATTAGGTATGAAAACCGTTTTAACTTTTCTCCATAAAAAAAGAACGTGGCAACTCCAAGCAAATCTTCAAGGTTATCTCTTACACTTGCAGGTTGATATCTATAGTTATTTGTAATTCGGCTTGCCCTACAGATTTTAATAAAACTTAGGTACCACACAAAGTAGTACCTAATTGGTTACTACTCAAAATGTGGGTAAACGAGTGGGAGCAGATTGAGAGATTCTTCGCATAAATACGTCCAGGAAACATCGGGTTTTCTATCAACATCATTAGTTGGTCTAATGTTTACATTTCGCTGCATTTTGAGCCAATCTATTTTCCGCTAACTTCGGAATAATAGCTGCCGTCAAAACAGAATGTTTTGACTAAATTAGAGTTATCAATGATCCTAAAAGGAGTGTTCAGCTAATATTTTTCAATTTAATATTTTCCGGTTCATGGTCTCAAAGGCAAGAGTAATAGGACTTTTGTCAATTGTTAGTTATGAATATGTGTTGAATTTCTATATTACGCACAGTACCACTCTCGGATAGTATGATAAACATTACCATAAATCTAATAAAGCTTTGAGTCTTATGCTGCTTCGCTACTGCATTCAGCCTCTCCAAGTAATCAACAGGAAAGAGTTAACATGATCATTGCCACAATATGGTGAAGCTATGTGCTATATGACTTTGGCAGTTTTCAATTAGAATGCGGTGAAGTTATATCAACTCGACACCTACATTGGAATATTTCCAGGAGCCCTAATTCCACAAACCAAGTCTTTAGAAAGAAGAAGAAATAGAACGATCGAGGCCTTTTTGAATACTAATCGCATTATTTTAACCTCATACTTCAATTGACTGGGCATTGAATTATTGATGGTTATCGCATATTTAGTATTGGCAAAAATGCTGCAAATCTCGCTGACATACATATTTCACCCTTTAAAATTTGCCAACAATACACTGGTATACTCTATTTATTCTCCATCAAACTTAAGTACAACGTTCATTACTGGTCGGTAGTCAGCACGAGTAAACGAGTGATATTCAAAAAAACAAAGTAACTCTGTCAGACGGAATGAAACACTCAATAGTGTGATGATGGACAATTCCATCTAATTTATTAATAGAAATGTCTAAACACTTGGCGACTACTTTACCATCTTAATTTTTAAAAAGGCTGAAAAGGGTTTTGTTTTAATGTCGAATTAGAGCACTCAGACAAAGAACCAGTCCATTGTACTTTTTGTAAAGTTCTTTTAATAAAAATCTTTTAGTCTTGTGAATAGATGATTAAGTGCTTCAGTGATAAATAACCTTCAGTACCAGCTCCCACCACGTCAGCGCCGAGTACCTGCAGCCTGATGCGAGCGTTACCCCGACATTCACAGAGATAGTGCTTCGAGGTGTCGCCATCACTTTCGCAGCAAGCATCGTAAGAAGTTTAAATTTGCCCAGAAAATTTAGTACTTTGGAAAAGTGTAATTCCCTGTCACGAGCCAATAGAAGCTTAAACCAAGTACGCTGGTAGACCCAATGTAGATTCGGGTCCTGAAAAATTCTCGTCTAAAACATGCCTGGCAAGTTCATCGGCGAATTCATTTTCCGTAATCCCATTGTGACCTGTCACCCAAACAAGTGTCACTGAATTTAGTCTTTCAACTGCGTTTAGTGATCTCTTCCTTTCGTGAACTAGCTTGGAAGTGGTAATAGGATTCAGCAAGGCTGTAAGCAGTACAGCTTGCTGCCATCAGATTGCGTAAATGTCTGCTTGGAAGACAGATGCAAGCATTCCTAACGTGAAGTGAAATCTAACGTTGTTATCCTCCAAAAAAACACCAGCGTCACATTCTATATTGGTTTTGAAGCCGTTCATGAAGACTCCACTGCATTCCTTTCCTGCTTCAGATTCTGGCCGAAGCCAGTCCTGGGTACAGATATAGTCGATTTCGTATTTTTTTCCGCCCATGATATGAATATCAGGAGGAGGTAGATTCATTAATGCGTCTAGAGTGCAGTTTGGTGTGCTGGAAAAAGACCCCATGCACCCGATGCAACTGACTAACTAATTCATACGCAAAGCATTATAAGAAAAAAAATACAATATAACCGATGAGTTAATCTTCAACATTCTTTGGTCGATGCTAGTGAATAGAAACATCAGTTTGCTTAACACAACGTGTAAGAGTTTTCTATTGTGTGAACACTAAAAACTCAAAGCAGAAATTGGGTGTCAATACTTCATTTGATTTTGCAAAGGTCTTAGATTGCCTCCAATTTTTACAGCTATTGATCAACTTTAAACCATTAAGACAAATATAAGTTTGAAGCTACAATTCCTAGAATACCAAACCAACCATTTGTAGACTAGCATTTGGAAAGATAATTTAACTCCGCTGTCATTTGTGATAGTAGCTCTCCTACTAGCTGTCCAAACGAGTAGTCTTGCGTTCAAGATTTATGAACATTTATATGAAAAACAAGGGTCTCGTTATACCGTAGTTCCGCCATTTAGTTGTAGGGGGATGAAATATCACCGTCTTTCGATTTCCAGTTTTTTTTCGCGACTATTAACTCTAGTCTTTCTTTTACTAGCTGTCAGGTAGTTTTCTAGAGTACCGCCCAATAGTCTCTGTTGATGGTGACTGCCATTTTTGGAACTGTAGGTGTCCTTACTTTAATGGACCATTATGCCTAGTCCATTTCATATCCTCCTACCGTTCAAGGAATCTGGAATTCTTTTTTTTCCATAAACAAATAGAAATGAAGAAGAATACATTTTAAATAAGAATAATAAAAACAACAAAACGTATTCTTAAAGTCTTTCAAAATCCGGCCAAAGTTGGATTTATTATCTTGGTAATCTCTATGTCTTTATTGTTTTGTTTATTTAAAGCCGAACACTTGTTCTTGCTTTTCTTGAAACAAGAATTATTTTACATCTCATTTAGAATTAGGTACATACATTCGTATGTTCGAGCATGTTTTTATATCCCTGACAATTTTTTAGAGGTTATGAAATACTTCCGCATATGATTCATTTCACAAGAACGCAGAACTTTTCACTTCACTTTATCTTCAACTCATGTGCTATCTTCTTTTTTTATTTCTTGAATTTCTGTTCTTCCGTGCTCACAAGGCCAATTTTCATTGAAAAACATTGCTAGATTTATTCAAGGATCAATCCCAACAATTGCTGCTCCACCAGTTATATAACTCATTTCTGGATTTTGAATGCTGATCTTTATTATGGCAGTAGCGGTTTTAAAGAAGTTTATGAACTTTTAACACCCTCCGTTGCCACGAGCCAAGAACCAATTTTCATAATGAATTCTATCCCACTGTAGGTTATGAATTGCAAAGCTGAACTTCAATCAGAATTGCTAATGATGCATGAACCTCTCCACAATTTCTTTGTCTACAGATACAGATTCTTTGATTTCTTTACATTTACTGATGTTCGTTGAAATATATGCATTGCGATAGCTATTTTTGATTCGCCCCTTGCGTATCATCTAGTTATATTATTCTCCTTTATTTGTTTATTCACATTCTCTTTATCTTACCCCCGGCTACCACGTATCTACCACCACCAACGTCATCAGATTGTCTAACGTAACATTAATTCAATATCGATTACACTCTTTTTAGAGTACAGCTAAACAATTTATGACTTCTACTCTCCGTTGTGTTGTTAACTCATCTATTTCCCTCCACCTCCCTTAACAATTAGTTGGTGTAAGCGCATGTTACTATACAACAGCGCTACCACCCGAAACGCTCCATTGACAACATCTCAACCACGACCAACCACCCCCGAGGATGAAGCGGAAACATTGATGTAAATTTATTACCTGAAAAAAGAAATTATCTTAATGTAAATGAATGAATTTCCTTTTTGATGGGAACAAGTGATGTATGTATGTACAGTGGCATCACATAAAATAAGGAACACTTGAAGGTTTCTTACTTGATACGGACATAGGTATAACTTTATTTGTTTTCTGAACATGATTCCGGGATTGATATTAAGGTTTAACAGGGTCTAGAATGCAAGCTGGCAGTCCTTGCGTATGCAAATATATGCTATTTTTCACCTGTTTTCTATAATGAATAAATATAAAAATATAATAAATACTGTCGTTTAAGCAGACACACGTATGTCTGCTGAGAGAAAAATAAATCTGAAATTGTCACATTACAAAAATAAAATTTAATATAAAATAAGTTTAAAAACAACGCTTTTATGGGCGTATTAAGGTTAGCTTAGGTTAGAGTGGCCTATTGGCCCGTTATGGTTCCACGTGGATCTATGATCCCCTCACTCATGGAACCAATTTGAGCTTACGATGAAGTACAGGAGACTGTTAACGCCTGTATTTTTTAGATCGTTTAAGTCGTTGTAGAAGAAGGCTCCTAGGTGGAGTTTTCTTCTCTGCGGGAGAGCTGGACATGTACAGAGAAGGTGGAAGATTATCTCCTCTTCCTCCTCGTCCATGCAGCTTCTACAAAAATCGTTTGTAGAAGCGCCAAGGCTTCTTACATGATTGCCTATAACGCAGTTTCCAATGATGACACCTATAGTGGCGCTGAGATGTTTCCTGCTTAAAAGAATCAGATTTTTAGAGCAATTCAGATCCACCTTTGGCAATATCTGTTTAGTCGCTAGACATGTTGGCCCATCGGTCCATCTAAGGTCTGTTCTTTACCGTATTAGTACCCAGCTTAAATAATAATTTGCACGAAGCGATTGGTAATACCTATGCTGCCCTTTTCCGGTAGAATAGGTAGAGTGGTTGCAATTTTGGCGAGTCTGTCGGCCCTACAATTCCCTTTAATGTCTCTGTGGCCCGGCACCCAGCAAAGGTGAAGGTTGAATTGCTCTGCAATCTCCATAAGAGATGATCGGCATTCAAGGGCGGTTTTAGAATTTAGTGAGACCGAGTTCAGGGACTTGGTAGTGGTCTTAATATCCGAAAAGATGTGGATATCCTTTGCAGATATCACCTTTTTCTTCAGCCAGGACAGAGCATTTTAATCGCCAAAATTTCAGCCTGGAACACACTATATTGATTTGTAAGACGAAAGAAAAGGCTTAAATTTAGCTTATCTGAGGAAATACCTCCACCAAACCCGCTATCGGTTTTAGATCCATCTGTATAGAAATAGATAGACTTGTCCTCCATGCATCTTCTCTTTATCAAAGTTTAAGTAAGGTGTAATCGATCTTATCTAAGTGGATCCCTAATATACCACCTTGATCAAAAAAAAAAATATAATATATTTTACATTGCTCCGATTTGAGTTCTGTTTTTTGTTAAGTTGGTATATCTATTGTTGACATTTGCAAAAGTTATGTAGCCAAGAGTACATCTATCTCTGTGTGTGTTGACGGTTTTTTACGATTTCAGAAATGGATTTAAATCTGCAACAACGAACTTGTTTTAAATTTTGCGTATAAAACGGATTTAATGGTGCGCGAACGTTGGAAATGTTGGAAAAGTGTTTCGGCAAAGATTCTCTAAAGAAAATGGTCATTTGCCAGTGGTACGAGCGGTTCAAAAGTGGTCGTGAGTCAATCGAAGATGATGAACGCAGTGGCAGACCATCGACATCGAAAACCGACGAAAACATTGATGAACTAAAAGAAATGTTGGTCAATAACCGAACATTGCCTATGGATCAGTCCAAGACATTTTGGTTAATGATTCGGGTTTACGTCGTGTAGCAGCAAAGTTGGTGCCAAAAGACCTCAATTTCATGCAAAAAAGAGACCGTGTTGACATCGCAAAAGAGAATATTTGCGAGGCTGAATCCGATCCCACATTCATCAAAAGGATCATTACTGAAGATGAGACGTGGGTTTATGAGTACAACACGCAATGCACACATCAGGCAAGTGAATGGCGTTCACCAAATGAGCCGAGACCAAAAAAAAACACATCGTTGTCAGTCAAAAAAGAATACAAAGAGTATTATTATATACATATGGGCGTTATGAGATGTTTGCGTGAAGCAATTCGCCGAAAGAGACTAGAATTGTGGGCAGAAAACTCGTGGATTTTGCACCGTCGCACAGTGCCATCATTATTCATAATTTTTTGACGAAAAAAGCAACAAATACCGTCCAACAGCCACCGAATTCACCTGATTTGGCTCCCTGTGACTTCTTTCTGTTCAATCGAGTTAAAAAACCACTATGAGAAACGCGTTTCAGCAGCCGAGAGGAAGTAATAAAGAAATCGTAGGAAGCACTGATTGACATACCGAAAACTGATTATAAAAAATGTTTAGAGGATTGGATCAAGCGCTGGCATAAATGTGTTGCAGTCGAAGGGGACGATATAGATTTAGATGAATAAACTTTTTTGATCAAGGTGCTATAAATCTTTTCAATATAAATTCAGCGTCAATATGTGGACAGGTGCAATTCGAAACAAGTTATTTGGATCCTTCAGCATACCACCTGAGCTGAGCTTTACAAATTATCTGGAGTTTTTGCGAAATGATTTACCTGAACTATTTGAGGACATTCCACTGATTTAATAAGCATCATCATGTTGCCAACAGGATGGTGCTCCTGCCCACTATGGTCGTGAGGTTAAGAATCAGCAAGATGAAGAGTACGGACCAGTATACTAGTTTGAAAGATCTTCTGACCTCACAATATTGGATTTTTTTTATGGGGAAGATTAAAAGAACTTGTTTATTCAACCAGAATAGCAACGCTAAGAAAATTGGAAGAGCGTATTCTCGAAATGTCATCAAAAGTGAGGCACCATATAGCATCGATAAATATTCGTAGTGCAATCCAAAGACGGGCTCCAGCATGCATACAAAACTATGGAGGACACTTTGAACACCTCTTATTACTGTTTTAGTATACAAATAAAATAAAAGTTATCTAAAACCACACAAAATCATTTTAAGCCCTCGATAAATGATGTTAACATTACACATACCATTATCCCTTACGAGGGCTGTTCGTTCGACGTTTGGCATTTCAACTCAATACTGTGCCAAGTTATTCATGCGGAAGGATATGCAAAGGCCGCAGTACAAAAGATAAAATCTGTTTGACACCTGATGTGTAATTTTCCTGCCCTTGCTGACAAAAGAGTGAAATCTGTAGACAATTACTTACTGCGACGAGCTTTAGATCTTAAGAAAATTGAGCTGGACAACGTTATGAAATTCATATATAGATAGATTCCCCTAAAGTTGATCGTAGTGAGAAGTTGTAAATTAGTCTAAGTGCATTCATCTATTGTACTTCTTAGCTAACAACTTATATGTTAGACAAATTAATCAAATCATTCAATCAAACAACTCTGAACCTTTTCTTGTACAAATATTAAGCAATCTATGTAGGTTTTTTTATGCAAAACTTTCATGTACTTGATCAACGTCTTTTGCTATGTCTCTTTTGTCTTTATTTATTTATTTTTTTTTTTAAAGACTCAGTATTAACTTCTGTTGCGGTATTTCTTTTGAACGGTACCAAAATATTTAAATTTATTATTGTACTACTTATTAAACTTCATGCATAGGCTCAACTTTAGTTATTACTAACAGTAATGCTTTCTTCTTCTTTGTTCTTCCTTTTTTATATCCTCGCATGCATAAATTTTGTAATGCCTCTATTGACAAACCGTGTAACGAGTATGAAAACTTTATGACTACCATGGCCTTCCGTTTCACCTATACTGTCTTTTACAGCGAGTGGGCATCTTGAGGAAAAATCGCGGCGCAAAAAATACTACTGAATTTAAGCTTCAGCAGCTCTTATTTATTTTTGGCCGTCGCTGAGGAAGAAGTACAGATCTTACAGGGATTGGCAATCAGAATTATTGTAAGCCATGTGTTCTTTTTTTTCTTCATCTCAAGCTGGTTCAGGTTTTATAATGATAAGAAAAGTAATAATAACAGAAAAAAATTTAAATGTGAATTTTTTTTCTGAGACTTTTTTAAACAATAGTGTTTTTAATTTTGCGGCCTGGTGGTGTATGTGTATCGGACGGTGGTGGTTAAGAGGTAGTCGAGGCAAGCCCGTCATAAACTCGTCGAAATCAAAGAGTAGAAGTACCTCTCGGGGTTGAAATTACAGAGAATTGTTGCCCTGATGTCTTTTTTTTAAAGCTCATCCCTCCATAGTATCAAATTTAACAGATAGTCGAATAGGTGTATTCGTAAGTTAAGTGATTTTGATGTTGACAATATTCAAAATGTCAGGAGATGGTATACTAGACCCATGAGACTGATTCTTCGGGTTATGCCTGATGCCTAATCGATGACAAATTCAACATATCCCCACCATTATCGAATGTTTTCAAATCAGATAAGCTCAAGTGACATTCATAATTCATAGGTCCAAAGACAGCTATGTATACATCCGTGTAGATTCCAATTTGATTCTAATTCAGTATCACCAGAAGAGTACCATGTGAGCATATGAAATTTTTAAGTGAAATTTTTGAATTTTGAATTTCAGACTCTTTGGCAGATTCATTTGCATCTTTATTACTTGCGAAAGAATCTGAAGCAATTGGAATACTCGCGCACGCGAGTTTTCATTCAAAATTAATACATTTGTATGCAGCACGTTTGTCTAGGAAGAAACATGTAAATGTAATCTAGGTATAATATATGTGATGTTGTGCGAATTTTCACAGATTCTTTATGCCCTGTACATTACGGATATGCTGGCTATGAGGTTATACGCAAAGAGCTATGAATAGAAAAATAGAATGAAATTTAAAAGGATTAAAATAAGTTTGTAACTGAAAATTAACTCTGTTAATAATTCAAAATTTGATGATATTCCAAAAGGGCATGCATATGAATAGTCTGGTTTGTTTTAAGCCTCTTGATGCCGCAGTACACCTACCAGAGCGAGCTCTTGTTCATGGAATTTTTTATATTACATATCAAATAAACCTGTCTCTATAAGATGAAAATTTAAAGACCAATTATATGAAAGCATTAAAGCTCTTGCTAAAAAAAAGTGATGCGTTTTTTTTGATAAAAACAGGTAAAGACATTCTATGAGATTTGGTTAACTCCCTACAAGCGTTACCTCTGAGAATTTTCAAAAAAGTCTCAAAAAAAAGGACTCACAGGCTAGAAAAAAATATATGTATAACTTATTATACAAAAATCATGACAGGTACCTCACTTTGTCAGTCGGGGCTTTTTTCATTTAAACATTTAACAAATATTTATTTATTTTATAATTCATTATTGATATACTTTTTAATTGCTTACTATTTATAACACAGTAAGAATATTAACTTTAAAAGCAAAACAAAATATTAATTCTCCAAATTAACAATTTAATTGGACACAAGAAGTCAAATCATTAATTAATTGTACACACCAACTTCTTTCCACTGCTCTAAATTGGCTAGCGCGAATACTTTGTGTGCATGTGTATCTACATAACAACTTGATCAAAAAAATTTCGGAATTTATTCAGAAAATTAAAAATACAAGTTTTTTTTATCTAAATGTATATTGTCCCCTTCAAAGCAATCCACATTGACTGCAACACACTTATGCCAGTGCTTGATCCAATTCTCAAAACATTTTTTATATTCGGTTTTCGGTATGTCCGTTAGTGCTTCCTGTGATTTTTCTATTACTTCCTCTCGGCTGCTGAAACGCGTTCCCCGTAGTGGTTTTTTTTTTAACTCGATTGAACAGAAAAAAGTCACAGGGAGTCAAATCAGGTGAATTCGATGGCTGTTGGTTGGATGGTATTTTTTGCATTTTTCGTCAAAAAATTACGAATAATGATAATGATGCGACGGTGCGTTATCATGGTGCAAAATCCACGAGTTTTCTGCCCACAATTCTGGTCTCTTTCGGCGAATTTCTTCACTCAAACGTCTCATAACGCCCAAATAATACTCCTTGTCTGGCCTTCTTGAAAAAATTCATGATGCACTACACCGTTGTAATCCATGAAAACCATGAAAACATTGCCTTCTTATTTGACTGAAAACGACGTATGTCTTGGACGGATCCATAGGCAATGTTCAAGTCCTCCGCTATCTCTCTGATGGGTAATTTGTGGTTATAGACCAAAACTCCTTTTACTTCTTCAATGTTGTCGGTTTTCGATGTCGATTGTCTGCCAATGCGTTCATCATCTTCGATTGACTCACGAATACTTTTGAACCACTCGTGCCACTGGTAAACGACCGTTTTCTTTAGAGAATCGGTGCCGTAACACTTTTCCAACATTTCCAACGTTCGCGCACCATTAAATCTAAGTTCGTCGTTGCAGATTTAAATACATTTCTAAAATTGTAAAAAATCGCCAACACACACAGAGATATATGTACTCTTGGCTACGTAACTTTTGCAAATGTAAAGCTATGACACTAAGATTTGGAGGTAATATCAACAACAGATGTACCAATTTAACAAAAAAACAGAACTCAAATCGGAATAATGGAACCTCCACACAGTGGTATATAAATTAAGAATAAATACTAGATCACCAACATACGATCTACAGTGGAATAAATATGTTAATTGACCGACTCAGCATCTGTGCGGACGACATACATTTTCCCAGGGTTAAGTCACCGGCAAATGCAGCGGCTAATTTCTTGGAAAGAAAATCGCTGAAGCAACATCTGCCATGGTTTGCTGAATTTAAAACTAAGGTTTAAGTATAAATGTAATCAATTGTAAATTCGGAGTCTTACTTTAATAATAAATGGGAACGGTTATACCCGAAAAGTTAAAAGAAAATAGTTTTTTTTTCTTTACCTCAGCGCAAAGAAACCTATGAGTACAATCTGAACTATTTTTCCTTGAAATATTTCATGCTTTGTTTGCATGTCTTCGGCTTTGTAACTTGTTATTGTTATAGAAATTCAGAAGTTAGCTGTATTTAAAAAAAAAAGAATGAAACAATTAGGTTCATTCAGAAGATTTAAGTAACAATAAATGCATTTTGATGAATTCAATCCTCATCAAAGCTAAATTCCTCAGTAATATGCTGCTTAAGATTATTGACACCACTGCAGTCAGAAATGTCGCATCTATGTAATATACTGAGTTTCTTGTGATGAAAAGAATGTTTAAAACTAACAAGACTCGAACATAAACCTGTAGGGATGAGCAAGAAAATTTAGCAATAAATTTGAGCAATCGGTGCTCAAGATCTGAAAAAACCACTTCTCCAGACCGATAAACTTTTGGAATGAGGCAGACTCCGCTGTCAGACAAACGAAACATTCAACCTGCACGATAGTCCTACAGTTTTGTCCCCACCAATGGTTAATGAAAACCTTAGCTAAAACAGAGTTAGTGATGTGTAATGATTTCTAATATGGACTGTGGCAAGCATATCTGATGAATGGAACCTAAGCAGAAACAAGAATCAAAACTCTCATAAGGTATATATTCAGGTATAGAGGACTTTGTTTTCTTAACATCGCGTTCAATATTTTACCGACCATATTATGATACGACTTGAAAACTTTTATTAACAATACACCATCGAACAGATATATCCAGACGAACAAGTTTGGCAAGAATGACCTACTACCTCATAGATGGAGACAATGAAGGAGAATATTGAAGAATGTGCGCTGCTTTATAATAGCTGGTATGATACTATTGAGAAATGCTTAAAATAGATTTCGACAAGATAATGGGATGTGATGCTTTAATTTAATTTATCGTTTGCGCAGTAAAAACAAAAAACAACAATTAACTTTGTCTTAGTTACCGCACATTATCTTACACCTACGGTGCCTTACTGAAATTCTTGCTAATTTGTAGTTCTACAAAATAGATAATTTGAATTTGAATTTTACATTCAATCATACCAAGATCTCAGTATAAAAAAAAAATGATATGATACGAGTTATTATCGTTTAAATTACCAACATCACAATCAAATTAATAAAAAAATTTATAGAAATATATAAACAAACAATAAATAAATAGGAAATTAAATAACTAGATAAACATATATGTATGTAAATAAATAAATAAGTAAATAAATAAATTGACAACAGACACATTAATTAGTTAATTAAAAATTGACATATATGGTATTTAAATAACGAATTCATGAACTCTGTGTGTATTATATCCAACATAACTAGGAAAATAAACTATTAACGAGGGGATTATCAGCATTGGTGCATCTCTCTTTGAATTTTGCATATCTATCTAAGACCAGTTCAAGTTTAGTTCTTTTGTGGAGATCTCGCGTAGAGTGATGCCACGAAAGGTTAAACATCATTTTTAGCAATTTATTTTCCGCGAATTGCATTTTTTTTTTATTGTAGATGACATTTTGCACATTTTCCCATACCTGACAACCATAGAGCAGAATTGCGTGAAACACTACCTCGTATTTAATTACTATGTTTTCTGAAGACAATAAGGATTTTTTTATTAATAAAGGGGTTATAAGAGTTTAGTACTAATGTTGTTCAGGTTTTGGTTGATTTGATAGTTAAATAAGTGGTGATTTATCGTGAGGTTTGATTTTCAATAGGCTTTTTTGACAGATCACGCGTGACTCGTATCAAACTGTTTTATCATTTTCATTCAGTATCGTCTGTCAAATCTTCATGGAAAGAATCACACCAGAAGAGTATCTCCAAATTGTTCAGCTATACTACGAAAATCAGCGTTCTGTGAGAAATGTTCGATGTTCTCAGCAGCTTGGCTTGGCGTATTCTACGTAAGAATCTCGCTCTAAAAGCGTACAAAATTCAACTTGTGCAAGAATTGAAACCAGGCGACTTGAATTTGCGTCATATTTTCAGTGAATGGGCTCTGGAAAAACTCAATGAAAATCCGGTGTTTTATCATGAAATTTTGTTCAGAGATGAAACCCATTTTTGATTCAATGGATACGTTAATAAACAGAATTGCCGTATTTGGGCTGATGAGCAACACGAAGAGTACCAAGAGCTACCATTACATTCATTAAAAACAACGGTATTGTGTGGTTTATGGGCTGGTGGAATCGTTAGTGCATATTTCTTCAAGAATGAGGCAAATCAGAATGTTACCGTCAATGGTAACCGTTATCGCGCCATGTTAACGGACTATGTGTTTCCTAAAATCCAATTACATGGTCTCGGTGAGCTCTGGTTTCAACAAGACGGCACTACGAGCCATACGTCTGGGGGGCACTTCATTTCACATTTTGCTGCCTATATCGTGTATATCACACCTTCAGCTAATATAGACGCTACGATAGACGCTTTGGAAGCCAACATTACTCGTGCTATCCGCAAGATACTAGTCGTTATGCTCGAACGAGTTGCCCAAAATTCGTCCTTCCGAAAAGACCACATTAGACGTAGTCGTGAACAACATTTACATGATATCATTTTCAAAAAATAAATGCCATCTTTTAAAGGATAATAAAATTTTAAGTTCACTTTGAAATTTGTGTCTTATTTTACATTATAAATTAAACCTCACCTTTAGTAACTAAGAATCAAGATAAACTTCCAGGTACTTGACATATGGATCCCATTTAATTAAAATTTCATTTATTCGTAAGTAATTTGACGGAAGATAGGAAGTTTTTCTTTTTCGAGTAAATAAGATGGCTTGTATTTTTTCCTCTGTTTAATTTACCTTACCATTTTTTGTATAAATCATTCAAGATGCTAATCGCATTAACTAAGTTCGTCTTAATATTGGGAGCGAGCTCATGCGATGTGTCTTCAACATACATTGCTGTTTTGCAAAATGGAATCTTGGGTAGATCTGATGTAAACACCACAGGACTAAGTACGGCACCTTGTGGAACTCCATAACTAACATATTTTCCATTAGAACTACTAGTATTCACTAACATATTAAGCGAACGTTGAGTTAGAAAACGTTGAACTAACTTACATAAAAATGTTACATAAAAAAATTTAACCCAATCATTTTGAAAATAAAATCATTACACCATACAGAATCAAAAGCTTTTTTTACATTAAGTAAAGTCATGGGCATGGAAATGTTCAGTGATCTTTGATGTTTTACATAGTAACGTATTCTCAAGACTTCATGCGAAGTACTAAAAGAACGCCTTAATCCAAATTGTTCATTTGGTAAAATATTACTATTTTCTATAATTTGAAAAAGTTTCTTTTTGGGAATGGTTTAAAAGACTTACTCAAGCCACTAAGGAGGTTTATCGGTCGATAGCTCTCTATTGATTCGATGGGTTTCCAGATTTAGGAATTGGGATAACATTTGCTACTTTCATTTCATTTTGAAACATGCATTAATAACGCAGTTTTAATTTTTTTTTCGAAAAACGGTCCAATTAGCATTTTTTTTATATCTAATAAGCATTCAGTCTTTATTTTCTAGAATCTAGATCATTAAAGTTAACTAAAACTGGGTTGTGATCTGAACTAAGTACAGTTACAGTGGTTGGTTGCATTAAAAGATTACAAACATTAAAAAATATTAAAACATTTAAAAAAAAAATAGTTCGAGAGCAGATGGACTTTTATGAGAACTATCAGGTACAGACGTTGAAATAGATGGAAAAGTTATATTAATTGGAAGCGAATTACAGAGATTGGATAAGATATTATCCCATTCATTCGCTCTATTTTAACAACAGTCTCTATGCATACAGTTCAAATCATCGTCAATAACAAAGTCCCCATTGTTACTGGAAAGTTTTATTAAATCACGGGAAAAACTTTGCCTTTTGTTAAAACTTGTGAAACAGACCGGGAAGAATGTGAGTTTAAAAATCTATTCAAAATGCTGACGACATTATGCATTATACGAAGAAATCATCAAGGTAATTCAGAAGCAGCGAAGATGGACATAAAAAGGGACATGCCAGGAAATTTCAGGGCCTGTTTTATACGCAAAATTGACTGTTTGGCTTGGTTTCCCTGCTTGTGGTATGTGGGGCCGTACTTCTTCCATGATGATGCCGACTATTCGGTTAGAGTCAATGAAGGTCGCTACTGTCTCATGCTTACCATGTTTTCTATTTTAGGATAGCTATCAGCTTTAAGACCCGGAAGTTATGGATAAAACCATAAACTGAACAATGCCACTTGACCAATTGACCTTTCCGCTTCTGCACTTTAACACTTTTTGAATCTTTTCTTTGAGGTTACATTAGGCGATTATTCGACGTATGCGAATAAAATCATAGAAAACCCGTCAATTGCACCCAATCATGCAAGCGATATCTTAGAAGACATTTCAATATTTTAATCCAAAATAAAATAAAAGAATTTGAGACGAATTTAATGAAAAGCCCTGTAGTTGCCATGATACTTCCTCGAATCTTGTCATCATTAATTTTGTTGTTGTTATTTAAATTTTGCTAATTTAAAGATGAAAACCTTTTTATTTTCAGAAATTTTTTCTAAGTACTTCAACAGCGTCTTATTGATAACGAACATTAATATCTACATCTTAAAGGTAACATCAGCTACCTGCCGTTTTGATATTTCAATTATCTTTAATGCTTCCATCGATCCTATACCATTAATGAAGTGCCTGCGCCTTTAATATATATTTCATTCTTTTGACTTTCAAGCAGGTGTATGAATTCAATGATTCGTAATTTTTTCGTTGAGATAGGATGTTTACTTGGTACCCTCTTTTATTTTTCTTCCCAACTTATAGAAGGCTGCCAGTTTGAACGGTTAATTAAGTATCGCTTTTTTCAGGAAGGACTGTAAGCAAACATTTTCTCAGTTATTTCTTTCACTTTTACAACGAAGAAAAACATGAGTCTAATATTTTCACGACTGAGTTCGATTTCCGGTATTTATTTCCCCCATCATTGGTGAGCAGTTTGGTTGCATTCCGTCTCATGTTAATTTTGAAGATTCTTCTTTTCAACATAGTTGCATAAATGCACTTTGAGCATCGAAAATGGTTCATCCAAAATCACATTTGATACGGTGGCTTCTGTACTCAACTTGTGTCTCCGGCTTAAATTATAAATATCTTGAGATCTTGCATAATATGCAAAAGCAAATTCAACCTAAAATATAATAACACTTTCTTTACCCCAGGGGTTCACCAACCGCCTAACAAATTTATCTACGTGACAACATAACCACATTTAATCTGTTGTATTCCTCTAAAAGCCTCTTCTTCTAACCTTGCCGGCAAAAAAAAAACCTCAACAAATTTAAGAGACCCAATCCCGCACTTTTGGCCTTTTTTTTATTTCAAATCATCTTTTTTTAACCAAACGTTTATCCATCACTAAGAACTGATGAAGGACAAGCGATAGCAATTTCGCCGCTCTTTCCCTACCGATTCCGGATACGAGTACAAATCAAATTCAAACCCCAGGATTTAATCCGTCTCAATCTCGTACTTCATCCCTCCCGGCGATACGACAACTGCTACTGTTTACAATAAAATGACTAATAACGGTCTATTTGGGAAGTTAGGTCTGCCTTTTAAGTTTCGTTTCAGCGATTACAACAAGAATATCAACAACACAACGAATAAAACAAAATACTGAAAATTATTTATGACATAACAATATGAATGCTAGTGAACCTACTCGTATACAATAAAGAAGCCAAAAGAAAAAGAAAAACGAACAGAAAAATAAAAAAGATTGGTTTGACCAAATAGCCTCTGTTGGGGGGGGAGATTTAATACCAAAGCCAAGTCAAGTCGACACGAGAGATAAGGCAAATTCAGATACACACCTCCCCGGGCAGAACTTCAATAGTCATTGTTGAAAAAAGTTGTCAACTTTCATGCGGTAGTTTATTCCCCGAGGTGTAATTCTGGCGACGACACGGTACAAATTGGTGAGCATTTACCTATGCCTGTATCCGTATACAAGGAGAAAGGCAAAAATAGCCAGCCCAAGCCGGTAGTGCAAAGTCAAGGCTTATTTGTTAGCCAGGTCCCGCAAAGAATGCTCCCTTGATTCGATAATAACTTCAATAAATTGTGACAAATAAACGGAACATTTACATCGAGTGACAAGCGCTGACGTACATTCATCCTGTCATACACGTGCATACGTCGAATAATCATGGGATGGGGTCACTCTATGGGTCAGCGTCCGCATGAGACGAATGATGGTAGAAAAGAAAGGTGTTACGAGGGATGGACAAAAGTTTGCTGATGATAATTTTTGTATTTTTATCTGAATAAATAAATGGAAATGATTTCCAAGAGGGAGGAGTGATTTTTTTTTTTCGTCCGTTTAGAAAAGAGCTTTAGATTCAGAGGGATTTTTTTTTTTTTCGGTAGGCTCTTTAGGGAGTCTGCTCTCGTGCCATGACTATGGCAGAACTCCCTTGGGGGCACTATGTTCTTTAGTGTCTGGTTGGTTCATTTGATTGGGTGTAATTTTTTTCAAGTGAAAGTGGACTTTTGGTTTGGGTTAAGTTCTATGGGAGTTGAATAAGTTTGACGTATGATTTATTTTCATGAGTGCTGTAGGAATACGATAAGAGGATCTAATGGAAGGCGTCAATTGAAGGACAAAAGCATTTTTTCTATTATTGTTAAGCAAAGAAAAAGTTGTAATGACTTCTTCTTACTGTGCGGAACTCCAGAGGTAAGATATTTCAAGTTTCCTTCTCAAAGTTTGAGTTTCTTGCTAGAGTGCCATCAGATTTTGGGAAGGAAAACAGGAAGAAGGCAACAGTCTGGCTTCATGAAATTATATGTATATAAACACACTACCACGGTCCGAACTTTTTTCACACAGCGGATGAGTGATCCAAGGCCATATAGAAATATGTGTCGGAGTTCGACAATTCCCTGGGGCGAGCAATTTGATGATGATATAAAAAAAATGCATATAGCAAGTTAGAAAGGACCACGGCACAGTGACAGGTATAAGTTTCAAATAAGAAGACTCATTACGTTAGTGTAAAATCGATATACGACTCTGATGTGAGTATACGCAAAATTAGCGACAGTTTAATGGGCATAAGACAGCTAACTCAAAATAGACAACAAGCAATCGGAAAAAGAAATGTTTTGGTGCGATATCGATGATCTTTAAATGTAGCCATCTCTAGTGGGAAAGATAGCTGGTTGAAATCTAAGACGAAAATTCCTTCAAGCTTCTAAAATTGTGACCCAATCATTTACAACTGCTCAAAATACTTAACATACAGCAAAATAATACGTATTGGAATTAGGTTTCAAAGATACTGTGGAAGAAAAGTTAAAGACATTGCACTCAATTTGGTTATCAAAGACAGATAAGTTTTGCATCAAACCAAACTTAATCAACAAAGGCGGGTCTGTAGAAAGAAATGTTTCTTCAAGCCCAATTGCTTGATCCACCAATCATATTAAATCAGTAACAGGACAATGTTGAAAAATCATCCAAGGCCTATAGTTCATTTTCAATCTATATAGAACAGATAAATAAATAATTGTAGTACTTCTGTACTCGACAAGGAGACAACAAATAAGCGGCAAAACCCTCAGATAGTCATTTGTCATTTTTTTAAAAAAAATCCAGAAATTGTATTAGCCTGGACAAGCCCAGAACAGGATCTCTTGCCCCTTATATTTCTAAAGAATAGATTAAAACTTATCCAAGGAATAACAAAATAGAGGCAATGGCGCCATATAAAATCAAAGCAGCAAAAGAAGAAAATCGACGTTGGATACCTAAGCACACCTGGAGTAGAAAGACTCTACAAAGAGCGCCTGAGTGAGAAACTCTCCACTTTATCGCGAAATCATTAAGGAGGTAGCCGAAACTACTATAGGGTACCAGCCACCCTAAGAAAGATGCATATAAGAAAACGCTGCAGCGCAAAACAAGGGCAGCGAGGGAAGAGTATTGACACAGTAGAAGAGAGGGGAAGAAGACCCTACATAGAAAGAATAAGGCCTACGCAGTCTTCCAGATCAAGGAGATTGAAGAATCTCCGTTCGAAACAACACTCAGAGGTTTTATAGGTAGGTCCAGCAACTGGCGGCTGGCTTCAAGACCGAAACACAGGCTTTTTGAAACTGCAAATGAAACCTATTCACCGAAGCACAGGAGATAATAGATGTGCTCAAGCAACATTTCTAGCAGCTGCTAATTGCCCATCAGTCAATGAAAAACCAATTCCAATAGAAGAAGTCGGCTTAGCTATAAAAAATCTTAAGAACAACAAAGCCGCATGCTCCAATGGCTTACCAGCATAGCTCTTCAAAAACGGTGGCGATGCTTTGGTAAGGCGTATGCACCAAATCATCAACCAAGTACTGTATATGTGGAAGAAAGCATGTCCGGTTACAGAACTATCAGCTCCATATGCCCCATCTACGAAAAAGGCAATCCTATGTCTTGCAATAACTATCGAGGCTTATCTCTTAATGTCGCGTTTAAGATTCTATCCAACGTAAATTGCAAATTTCTCAAACCGTTCTGCAACACACAAATCGCCACGTACCAGTATGGCTTTCGGTCCGGCAGATCGATTGTAGACTAAATTTTCACACTCAGACAAATCCTGGAAAAGACCGACGATAATTCATCACCTATATATTGACTACAAAGCTGCATATGGTATTTATCATAAGGGGCTTTATACCGGTGATGGCCGAATTCGGCATCCCGGCAAAACTGATCTAGATGTGTCGCGTGACGCTGGAAAACATGCGCTGCAATGTGCAATTTGGAAGTAGATCCTCCGAACTATTTCAAACGTGCACTAAAATTCGGCAAAGGAGATGCACTATCATGTGATTTCTTTAATCTCGTTCTTTAACAGATAGTGCGCAGGACAGGTGTCAACACGGAAGGCACTATCTTCAATAGGTCTTTTCAGCTATTGGGATATGCGGACCATATAAACATCGTTGGTCGTTCCCAGCATGCCATTATAGAGGCTTTCACGGCGATTGAAAAACAGAAGAATAGAGGACAAGACTAAGTACATGCTATCAACAAACAAACCAATATCAGTCCACCACCTAAGACAAAACATCACTTCTTATAGCCACATTTTCGAGGTAGTTAAGGAGTTCACCTACTTTAGAATAACGTGAAGTCCACCAATGACATCGTAGTGGAGATCAGACGAAGAATTACCCTAGAAAACTGTTGCTACTTCCCTCTGACAAAACAATTGTGTTCAAAACTCTTAACTCGAAGGAAAGTATATTTAACAAAACCCTTATCCTTCCAGTTCTGGTATATGGTGCCAAGAAGGGAAGAACTGATATTGAACTCCTTCGAAAGAAAAATTCTAAGCTGGATCTTTGGTCCTGTGTTAGAGGAGGGCGAATGGAGAAAAAATATGTAACCGCAAGCTCTATAAGCTGTATCAAGATGTGGATGTCGTTCAGAAAGCCAAACTACGGTAACAACATTGGCTCACCTACATCGAGGTAAAGGGCAATAATGGAAGGCAATCTTTGATTTCCAGCGCTCAGATTCAAGATGCTAGGATCGTGACTGCGTACCGGGGATGGCAGAGGATTGAAGACTGCAGTATTCCAGGTGGTCTGTTTTGGAGTTGAGGAAAAATATTCTTCGTGAAATTCACAATAAAGCTACTGCAGCACGTGATATGAAACGCGGTAATCAGCTTTCAACAGTATATGCGACTGAATAGATGGCATTTTGACAATATCATTTTCAAAAAATTGAATCCGCATTATTTTTCTTTATATTAAACTAAGTACCATAGTACCATAGTTTTTGTTTTACACACGTTTAAAAAGATAAATCTGCAACCAGACTACCTGTATAGCTTTTGTTCGGCTTGAATATGTTAGCTAAGGTTCAGTTAACTTATTACTCGTACATCTCCACATTCCCCGGATAGAAATTCTAAATCAGATTTTGTGCAGTCTAAATGGAATAAATCATCAATTATACATTGTTAAGGGTGAGCCAGCAGATGTTGTGGATGTTGGCTATCAAATACTGTCATTTGCTGAATTCAATGTATTCAATTTGATATGTATTACACAATCTTTGGCAATATTAAGCATAAGGTCATTTGACACTCAGCAACGCATTTTTTTTATTCAATGTGTGAAAGTAAGATTTCGTAAAATTCGTGAATTTTTTCGGTCAACATAATCGCCCTAGTGAGTCCGAAATTCGTGCATTGGTGAAGCGTTTGGAGGAACTGGTTCAGTATCAGGTCAAACTCCATATCAGCATGTTCAACCAGAACGTACACAACAAAACATCACTACTGTGAGCAAAAGTATCCAAAACCAGTCAGACACCTCAATTCATCACCGAAGTCAAAAATTGGGCCTCAGTTATGGCACTTTACAGCAAATTTTAAAAGTTGATCTTCATTTGCACGCCTATACAATCCAAATTACACAACAATTGAAGCCTTTGCACCATCTAAGACGTCACCGATGTGTGACATTTCATCTTTTTCGATGAAGCCCATTTTTGGATGCATGGTTGCGTAAATAAACAAAATTATCATTATCCCAAAAAAGCCACTGCAACGGATAATTGGCTGGCGGCATCTTTTTCGAAGATGAGGCTCGAGAGACAGTTACAGTGAATGGAGAACGTTGCTGCAACATGTTGAAAGACAATTTTTAACCAAAATTATTGTAAATGAGTTGGGTCTGGACGATCTCTTACTTCAACAGAATGAAGCTCCCATCCACAGAAGACATCAATCAATAATTATAATTAATCAATAAAAATCTATATTGATTTCATAAAAAATGTGTCTTATTTTTATGAAAACTTCCACACTAGCTGTTGGCGCACTCTTAGTATAAAAACTATTTTCAACCATTTTTTCAAAGACAAAAAATTCATCTCAGGCTTCTAACGAATATCAAAATAAAACTTCAATTACACCTCACAGGCTCCTATAGATGCACACATGAAACTATAATAACACATTTTTCTATTTAAAGATATTTGCAGTGGAAAAAAATAGAAAATTCCTCCTATTCTCTGACATTTTCGTTATCGACTATCAAAAACCGTCATCGGAAGGAATTGATAAAGTGAAAGGTCGGCTATTCGGGAATTTTTCGATTTTTAATTGTCGTAGAATCGTAGCGCCCTTAAAACAATTCATCCATCTATGTACTACTTTGGTTACCTTCATAATGAAAATAATACCAGGACAATGGAGAACTATGTGCATATTCGTGAATTCGTTAGAATCCGTTTACCATAGAAAAAATTCACCATTAGTTACACGAATATCGAGCTTCAATTTTTTGAATTTTCTATTGTCAAGATCCGGGGCTTAGCTTTATTTCCAAACAAAACCAAAGAACTAAAGCGGATATGGCTTTAGTTGGAAAGAAACTTTGATTGAAGTCAACTTTACAGACACCTGCATTCAGTTGGTCGAAAAGAGCGAATGCAATGAATGTATGAATATTTACTCTCAAACGAATTTGCAGCTTATTTTGGAATTCAAATGAAGCCAAGAATAATCAAACTATGATTTACTTTGAGCTAGCATGCAAATATATATCCTTTCGACTTTGTGGAATAACATGATGATATAACATTTCAACAGAAATAGATTTGACGCGAAATTGTTATTTTCCGAAATGTTTTGAAACGTACATATGTAACGCATAACATAGCAACGTAATATAAATATGCTACTGATTGTAATTTTTGCAAACATTCAGGTTGAATATATTGATATATTTGGTCAAATACCTGCTATAATTAAATTTTAAGCCTAATCCTGCTTGCCTTGGATTCTATGATCTAGATCATACGAGTATGTTACAATATATTACGACAAAACTTGCAGGTGTCATCAGCGCAATCCAGGTACTTGGCTTTCATTATATATTGGATTCCGGTACTTTCTTTAGAATGCGCCAGACCATTAGAAATATTCGCTCTGATGTTAAGATGATGTTATATTAGATATAATTTTAAATAACTTTGTGTTTCGGACTAATCCTCATTGGGTTTTCTACTTGAGCTTAAATTTCACAGATTTAATTTTAAAATTTAAGTTTTGTTTTGTTGAGAATACTACTATAGGGTGATTCATCGTCCAAAGGTGGCCAATTTCCCGTAGCAAAACGTGAAATTGAGTGCTCACCAAAATGATTTCTCAACAAGTCCATTGTCTTGTTGAAGCCAGAGCTCACCGAGACTATGGGCTTGAATTTCAGGAAGCACATAGTCCATTAACATGGCGCGATAACGGTTACCATTGACCTGGCGTGGCTTCAATTCTTGCAGAAGTTGAATTTTGTACGCTCTTAGGCCGAGATCCTCACGTAAAATACACTAGGTTGTCGAATACGCCAAGCGAAACTGCTGAGAACGACGACGAATCGATTCGTGTACGGTCTTCGCGTACACTCTCAACTACAGCTGCTATAGTCTCTTCACTACGTAGTGTAACCGGTCGAGTATCATCCACTAATGTAAACTGGGACTCGAATTTGCGAATGGTATTGGTAATAGTGGTTTCAGTAGGTCGAAACCACTATAATCGCACGAAAAACATTTCTCACAGAACGCTGATTTTCGTAATACAGCTGAACAATTTGCAAACGCTGTTGTAGTGTAAGCCTTACCTGATGACTTGGCAAATGATACTGAACAAAAATAACAAAGCAGTTTGATAGGAGTCACGCATAATCTGTCAAAAAAAGCCTATTGAAAATCAAACCTCACGATGAATCATCCTATATAAGTTGTCCGTAAAACAGTATTCTTGTCGACAGTCTCCTTGAAGCGTCATTATAATATTCTAGCAATCATCTTGAATATGATTTGAACTGCAAGCATTTCCAAAAATGCTTGATTTAAAATGGGGACCTTCAGCTCTAATGTGTTTTATGGCTGCATTCTGCATTTGTGCATGGTGGACACGTTTCCCATAACAAGAATTCCCTACCCCAGATTTGGTTTAAATAGACCGACTTTGACCTTTAAAAGTACATTTGGTGTACATGACTATCGATTGTCACATCAAGATATTCTAAGCGATCTCGCTTTTTACATTCCAAAAAGCCTAAACCAAAAGCTCTTTCCCTTCAGCGCATGTTGCATCTCAGACAGAAGATGGATTCGCAAAGCAGTCATGCGCACATGAATCTCGGCCATTCTCTTTCTTCAAAATGAATGAAGTCAGACTTATAGGTCTGAAACTCTTGGCGAGTGTGCAGAAATGTTTTCCGATTTTCGGTAAAAAACCTACTCTCAGTGTTTGGGATTTTTGGATGTAGGTGTTCAAACTAGAAGTGAAGATTCTCTTTAGATTTTTTTTACAATATAAAGAATCTGCTTCGCGGCGCATTGGGCTCTAAAAGATCTTATGTAGCAAAAAATTAAATATGACGAAGCCAAGAGAAGCGCAACTCTTTTGATGAAATTGAGAATCTCTCTGGTGGAGATCCTGGGAACTGGATAAATTTCTCTGAGGAGGTATCGTGCCCTTAAAGTAGTTAGAGCCATGCATTCACATAACATATGTTTCGCAGCTTCGTCGTCTTCCATACAAATCGACATTCAGTTTCCTAAATAAGACCTATTTTGTGCATGTGATATCGAAGGGGGCAGTGTCCTGTTAGAAATCCAACCAGTCTTCTGATAATATCCCTTTGAGTTGTAGGGATTCTTTTGATTTTTTGTGAAAGCATTTGATGACTTTATTAGCCTGGTGAAGCCCTGTGACGTTTTCTTAATGGGATATACACATACACATTTTTAATTGCTGAATTTGGGATATTACAGAATGGCTTAGGGCCAATGAAAAAATCAACTGAACCGTTTCCAGTCAGTTTATTCGCTATCCCATCCACCATTGAAGAGATTTTGTAATAGCATATGTTGAAGCAGTGCATGACTGATTTGAAGTCAATGAGATTAGAGCCTAATGCTTGAATGGCTGCTTCGCTGTCTGTGAGTATATGCATGGGGACACCCTTCCTCTCTTATTGGGGATGTCATGTACTTCCACTTGAAATACGCTTTAACTTTGTCCCATAGGTAGCAATATACTCGTGTTTAGTCTATATACCATATACCAATTCCCACCTCCAGGTCTATCTTTTATCCAATCGTATATCACTTGATGCCCTCAGGGTTTGAGGTGGGGTTTTTATAGTTCCACGCTTTTCGGCTTTGGTTTACTACATTGAATCTTCTGCTGAAGCACAAGAGTCTTAAGTAGGCGATCGTTTACCACGCAGATTATGTCATGCTCGGAGATTTCAGAGAAAATATTCATTTGATCCATGTGATCTAAGTAAGTTATCTCTCCTGTCCATAATAGCCTGACCGTGCTCGTAAATGCCATCTTCTTTATAAAGACGTAGAGTGACGTAAGCCAATGAAGGCTTCTACAACTTCTGTGGGGCGTGTGTGCATTCCGCCGGCGATGCCGAGGTATGCAAATCTTTGTTCCCGCTGTAACTTTTGTTTGGCAATTTTCTGTTTTGTTTTGTTTCACAATATTACTCATGAGTAGGTGATGATTGGTCGTATCATCATTGTATATATCCAATGGGTAACCTTTGGGGTTAATCCCCAGGTCTTACCATACATACGACAGGAATCCTAAATGGCTTTAGTCCCTTTGGTAATTCTATTGTTAATATATATAAATTCTAATTTGTTTTTTTTTTATCGAGAACCATTTCAAGATATTTTATTTAAATCGAGTATCCAATCACTGTAAAGGCTCAGTTATCTTTCATGAGGGAAGGTAACATTGAGAGATTTTTTTCAACACACCAGTCATTTATTGTACAATTTTTAGAGCAGTGTGCATCTTATAGCAAACATCTTAAGGATGCTTACCCTTTACTATTACGACTATGAACAAGTCCTCGACATATCCTATTGTTTAATAACCCAAACTACGAAGTTTTACTATGTAGTAGGTCATCAATAATAAGTTATCATAAGAGCGGTGAGAGAACGCCTCCTTGTGGACAAACTTTGACGGCTGAGACAGAGATTTTAGTCTCACCCGAAGATGTAGAGATTTTCCGGTTTACGAGGATCATTCCAACCCAACAGGTAATGAGATGGTCAATACTCTTTTTGGACATGGCTTCCAAAGTGGATTTATATCCGGATTTATTATCTAGGAATAAACATATTGCATTGAAAGTTCTTTAATATAGGGTGATTCATCGTAAGTTTTGATGTATATTGTAAAATTAAACACAAAAATTTGAAAGTGAACTCAAAATTTGTATTATCGGAAAAAAGAACAATTCATGGCATTTATTTTTTAAGATGACATAATGTAAATGTTGGCCACAACTACGTCAAAGTAGTCTTCGCGTACACTTTCAACTACAACTGCTATAGTCTCTTCACTACGAGCTGGATGTGGTCTAACCGATCGAGTATCATCTACTAATGTAAACTGGGACTCAAATTTTCGAATGGTATTGGCAATAGTGGTTTCAGTAGGTCGATTATGCGCACCGTAAGTTCCTCGAATCGCATGAAAAACATTTTGCACAAAACGCTAATTTTCGTAATACAGCTGAACAATTTGAAGACCTTCTTGTAGTGTGAGTCTTTCACTAATGACTTGCAAAACGATATTGAACAAAAATGATGAAGCAGTTTGATAGGAGTCATGCATGATCTGTCAAAAAAGCCTATTGAAAATCAAACCTCACGATGAATCACCCTATATGTGTTGCCAGATTTAGTAGAGCACCTTCCGTGGATCTTAGTTTCCTGTATGCATATTGGTGAGGGTGCAGAAGTTAATTTCTGTTGAGAAGATGTTGATGTGTAAATCGATGTCTTTCCATGATTTTCAGAAAAAATTATGTAAGACTTATGGGTCGATAAGATTTAGGTAGTACACTAGGTTTATCTGGTTCGGGGATACAAAAATGATATACCAATTGCAACGGTGGCGCAGTTCGATCAGGTCCTGTATCCGAACAGGGGAAATCGCATCTATGTTTTCTGGGTTGAGGCGCATAAGAACTTTTACAATGCATTCTCCTGAGGTAGTTCGATGATCGGTGCCACTAGGTCTTTGGTTTTAAACCCTGAAATGAGAAGATAATTAATTTTAAATCTGATAAGTAAAGCAGCCCCCGGTCTAAAATCTCCTCGGGCAAATTCTACTTTTTGCTCATTATTGATGAGGCCAAATATCTTACCCGCAATAGTCCAAGGCTCTTGAACTAGTTCTAGGGCGATATTTTCTCTGGGGAGTCGTATGTTAAAGGTGTACGAGGCAACTTTAGCATTCTATAGGCTTCCCTGCAAAATTTGGGTCTGTTCGCAGCAGTTGGTTTTTGTGTTAATCAGCTCGTTGAGAGGAGCTCACTTGATCTATCACCCTGAACTGCAGCCGTATTAACAGTGTTGTTTAGTAGTTTCTTTCAAAGACAATTGGTGATTGTTGTGTTGAAGGTAGCTGAAATTTTTTCTGAACTCTTTAAAATGAGTCTTATATTACCGAAATGGTACTCCTGACCTTTTAAGTCGTTTAGTCATTTTACCGAACTGTCATTTACACTAAGGACCATGTGGACGAGATCTTTATCTTCCACTTTTTGCGAGATTTTCCAAGTTATGGTGTTTTTTTTTGTTTTTATAATCCCACGCGCGCACCAAGGGGATATGAATATCCTTTTACTGGTTTTCTCTCAGGTGTATTAGGTTTCGATATTTTTCTCAGAGGTGGTTGTCAAACTGGACGGGACGAGCAAGTGCATCCTCAACCAGTGGGTCTCAGTACGTGCTAGTATGTTATTTCGTTACAGTAACCACTCCAACATCAGTGTTATGCCTTCATGTCAGAGTTGACGCCAATGGGATTCTCATATAAATACATGCAAATTCTACGAAAAGACTTTTTCAGAGAATTGCCTCCAACGGGATTCGAGCCCGCGACCCTCTGCTTGAGAAGTGTATGCATATACCACTACACCACGGCCACCCCCTTAGACCTGAGTTCTATGCATCCAAGATGCGACAACTTTCTCGTTAGCTAGGCCAATGCCTTACAGAAAGAACCCCTTATCATGTTTAGTTTCGGAAATAAATCCTTCTAACATCACATTCAGACCGCATTGTCCTTGATTTTGAAAAAAAAATATTCCTGAGCCAATTTGCAGTGTCTTCCTTGGAGCAAACAAACATGATCCAGCCAGCTCTAATAGTAAAACTGTCAAAAGACGATTTCACCTCTTTGTCTCGATATTTGTTCAACATCAAGGGTTTTAGATTAATGCCTTCCAGGATAGCACAAAGCCTGACTCGGCCCAGTTTATTCCTATATGGAACCTTGTCGACTGTAGCAATTTCTGCTCTGTCTTTGCTGGACTCTCTTGGCTTCCGATGTCGGGGGAGTGGACATGGTGAAATAGAGCAATTATTTGAATGGTGCACTCAACATTGAAGTGCTATTCAGCTGGACATAAGAAGGTTACAGAGGTTAAAAAATAACCATATATATAAGTGACTATCATTGACAATTTATTTAAACGAGGAAGTAAAAATCTGGCGCTAAACCTTCTGCGGGTCATCTGTAATATTTTAACGTATACGAAAATACGTCCGATTAGAGAAATTCCAGTACCGATATTAGAGAGCATAGGTTAAACAATGACCCAGTATCTTCATGCCAAATTCAAGTGACCTTACTAATGGCAATTCAAATTGACTCCAAGAGCAATTCCCTTTCAAACAAAGGTAGAAAACTTTTCAAAGAAAATTGCTATTTCTTCATCCAACAGATTTCCCAGCGTGAAGCAGCAGAAACATTATCATCTACATTATCACAAGCTAAATCGATTAACATTCCTGGCTACACAAAGGTGTGCCATTACAACAAATAACCACAATCACCACTTACATTACATTCACAAGGTGATTTCCCAATTCACTTCGCAGGAAAATCCACTCTCCAATAACACACCACTCTCCTTCTATCTGTACGAATCACCTGTACGCAAACTTTGACCTTTCACCGGATAACTGAGAAAAAGGATAATCCAAGAACAACTGCCGTTGCGAATACGGAATTGATTTTCACTCCTCTCCAAAAAAAAAAAGATAAAAAAACTTTTCTTTTTCTACCTTCAAGCCAAGCAAAGGTAAAGCCGACTTAATTAGGGGACAAAAGAACCGAACCGGCAGTGAAAGGATGTGCGTTAAGGGATTTCACTCTCAACCAAAGTTTGTTGGGCAGAAAACCGAGCAAAGCTCCGACAAAAATCCACTAAGCAATTTTACTTGATTGCAAAACCCTACGAGCCAAGGTGATTTTCTTAGGCATTCAGGCATACATACAGCAATCACAACCAAGAAAAAAACAATCCCCAGGGATAGCCGCAATTGTATATACTTGTGAGCTCGTGAGTATCCTAGCTGCCATTGGCAGAGTCCTACCCGACCACACAAACGTGATATTCACACCAAACAAATGACCAATTTAGGCAAATCGATAGATGTAGCAAGCGATAATTATAGGATACCCTGAAGTGGCACTTATGGCTTTAAGATGAAGTCCTTACTTTATTCCCGGCTCAATGGTAATTGAGTTCATCTATGACAGTTGCATTCGGGCTAAGCGGTTTGTCTTATAATTCTGTGGTTAACGGCAATACGAATATTGTTTATATATGCTCATATAGGGGCACATATCTCGAGGCATCTAAAATAAATCGTTCTGAAGGTTTGGGTTCAATTTAATGGCTTTTCAAGGGTTTTTAAGGCCTAAATGTAAATGGTTCTCCTATAAGGCGGGTGGATGTATTAATTAAGTAATCAGTGGCCATATGTATAAACTCTACATATGTATGTTTTGAAATGCACTTATGGTAAAAGCATGGCGTGGCATATGATTGGAATGTTTTTGGGAATTTTGTCAGTATAAAGTGCATAAAGGCATAATTTGCACGAGAGTATAAATGCTTCAAACACAAATGAGACGTCGATATGTATTTATCTAGTCTATCTACAGTATGTAGATATGTATTTCAGTAGCAAGCTAAGATTGATTGTTTTATGCTTTGTTAAGGCTTATACCGAATGCTGTGTGAAATTGACGCTTGACATTTGGACATATAACATTAATAGTTATAGTTATTGCTAGTTTGCTTAGTAATGAGAAAGAGCCTCTACTGTCTAATATCTTGAAGTTATACCAGGAAGGTTTTGCAGAAATAATGTTAAAAATTTCTCCCAAATGTCAAGAGAACTTAAAAAACATACAATTACTGAACAGAAATATGTAGAGATAAGGATGGTAACATAAAAGTAAATTCACAGTCGGTGCTGATATTTTGTAAGGATTACTTTTGAAGACTTTTTAACTTAGAAAACAACATTCCTCTATCAGGCATAGTCATTCAACGCAGAACAGCTTCCTTCAACTAATCTGTTGAAGAAGAAACAATTTCTAGATAGCTATTTCTGAACCCAAGACCAATAAGTCAGCTGGAATTATTTAAAGCAACGGGGGTTAATTTATTGGAAAATTTACATAATCTATCTGCTGAATATGGTCGGATGCTCGATAAATAGAATGTCAGCGTTGTTTAACCGATTCTCGGAATGAATCGGTCTCCTTAAGAACGTGGACAAGATTTCACTTACTGCACTATATGAAAGCTTGCAATACTATAAGAACTTACTTGTGCTGCAGCTCAACCATCAAACAGATATTCAACACCAAAATCCCAACAACTTCAAGCCTATACCAACTACCTTCTTTGTAATTATAAGGCCGCATATGTCAGCATTACTAGAGAAAACAAAATGCTAAGCCATGTCAGCTTCTGATATGATTGATTTTAATTGATGTTAAAAAAGGATTTCCGACCACTTTTCATACGTACGAACACATTCCTCTTGAGTTCCCAAAAACCAATTGCCTCAGAGAATAGCAGAAGACTCAAATCAAACCAGCAAAAACTTTTTATTCCTATTTACTTTACAGCTCTGGAGTAAGATCTATGAACAATTTCAACTTCAATAATCTTTTCGTCGACAGAAACAACACGACCCTTGACGTTTGAGCATCTTTACATTTAAAACTACCTAAAATTTTGACAATAGCACACAGTAACAGTAATAAAATTAACAATTTACAACCTTACGCACGCATTCGGCATTTCTATCTTAATTAAAACATCGTATACGACCCTTGATTGAATTTACGCGAGGTATCCGCATCAATTCACATTCTTCGAGTGCTCAACATTTCAGCGTCCGATGGAAAACAATTTTGAATGGCAAAATTCAATTCCGATTTCACGAAAACCCTGGAATTTTTTGGTTAAAGTTTTTATTTTTATTTATTTTCTTTTTAACTTTCTGCTGCCAATCACTTTGAAATCTGCGCAAAGAATTTGAATTGATTTTAATTAATTCTGCAATAAATGACCAAAGCTGGTATCTCCTTTTACCTTACTATATTGGCAGATACATGGTATTAAACTTTTTTGTTAAATTTTTCGCTTTATCCCATCTCTTTCCCAAAACTTTACATCACAGCATGATACATTATTTTCATTTCATCCAAGGTTTGCACTGAAATTGTGGCCACATCCATGAAAATGCACAGGAATTTATATTTCACACTTTTATGCTTTGAAAATAGGAAAAGAACGTAATATAATTATCCTAGTCCGAATAAGGATAAATCCACAAAGGTAACTTTTCACCCGCTGGGTGGAGCTGTAGAAAAAATATTACGAAAAGCCATAGCCAACATCTTCAATGTTCTTTATTTCCTTGAGTGCCTTTGATCTTGGATTAGGAAAGGGTGTCAAGCCTTACAAAATGGTAAGTATATAGAACCATTTCAGAGTGATGTAGAAGGGATGGTGGTAAATAAGAGTTCTGACAACATCATAATTGTATGGTTGTTTCTCTAAAATTTCGCCCAAAATTAGAGCACATGAGAGCGCTTAAAAAAGGCCTTCGCTACAGCAAGAATTTATTGCAATCCACATAACTACAAACGTCGGGAAAATTAAGCCGGGCATCAAGCGTTATTGAAGCTGAGAAGATGGTACAGACTGATCATAATAAACAGCAACCATTACTTTACCTAGTAACAGAAAAATCCATAACATGACTGATAATCACCTATCAAAACTTGGAAAGATATTTTTTATGAGCTGTAGAACTTATTTTATGGAATAACAAGAGGCATATCATGTCATGAACCAGTCTTCATCTTTGTTCGTTATGAAGAATGGTTCATGACATTATGTTTTGCAATTTATTGTGTGAATTGTGTCCTTGTATCCTCATACTGAAATCGATTTCAATTTACACGATTCTGGATGGTTTCGACGTTCTGGATGTACAACACCCGAAGGACAATGTGTCGAGATCTTTTCTGCGAAAAACAACTTGACCCAGCTTTTAAATAAGCCCACATGGATACCAGACATGGATAATAGTCATACCACCAATACCCTAGAATTGTTTTTAACTTTCCACCCTGATAAGTATCCTCTTAATGTTATTACCGTACCTAAAAAATTCAAACGAGCTAGGGATAGATGCAACGTCTTTCTAAAGAGTGTGAACTTTCAATAGGACCAAAAACTGAGGCAAAAAGTATTACAATCTCCCAAAAATAGTAACAATTTTTGGTCTTTCATCAAAAATATTAGGAATCCTCCATTGCAACGCTCATTTATGATGACACTCTGGATATCAGCTCTTTGAACAAGAAAATCTACTTGCTGAACACTTTGGGGCCAGCTCAACGCTTTTAGGTTGGCTTTTGCCCACACCTACTATCGACCGTCAAATATTTGTTAGGACGAATTCACTTTCGCACTTATGTAGTAGCAAGTGTACTTAAAGGTCTTAACATTCACAAGTCCACTAGTCCGGATGGTATATTTTCCCTTCTTCTAAAGATGTGTTCTTCCACGCTGGGAAAACCTCTGCTTAGGCATTTTCATCAATCCTACTAGTTAGACTCTTTCTGAGCAGATGTAAAACAGTATTTGTTCAGTCCGTCCCTAAAAAATGTCATTGTATTGGGCTTAAGATAATATGTTGAGATCAACGACTGTCTTGTTCAATAAATTAGAAATTACCTTGCGGAACGTACAATTCAAGTTGTCTTAGACGGTTACAAATCCGATATCCACAAAATAAATTCTGGTATGCGACAGGGCTCCGTCCTGTCTCCAACATTCTCTGCTCTTCGGCTGCAGAACGGGAACCTTTTAACATAACTAATAAGGAAACTACTAACAGCTTCCAACACAGACACAATGCTGTCTGGTCGAAACTGAAAAACTTTTCATTCTCAGTGTTTCTGTCATTGACAACATACGTTGAAACGACCAAATATTATATGTAATCAAAAATACTGCGTAATGTCTAAGTTTCTTCAATGGATGTAAGAAATATTTCACCCCCTTTGATCTGGTCTCATATAAGGCATTCATCCGCCCAAAATTGGTATGCAATTCTCACATGCTCTTAAAATATCTTCGCACCTGCTAAATAAGATTCGAAACCCTACGATAAAACATTACACAATCAATTAGCTCACTTTTTTCTATCATAATATTTACCATCAGTTCTTCGATGAAGTTACCAGTAGCATTTCGGGTCCTGATTAGTAGAAATAGGCTCTTAGAAGGAAGGTGGAGCTTGTGCCCTCAACACAGATTCCGCTTTGGTATCAAAGTGAATTTATGGAGAGCGATGGCATGGCGTATCCTTCCTTCCATGAATGTATAAACATTCAGTGAACATAAGCCTGCACTGCAGAGAAAGACACATGACAAATGTGCAGCTAAGGCGTCTATGTTTATCACATCTTATACAGTGTTCCTCCTTTCTTTTGGAACAGCACTGGGTAATAGGCTCCAAGTTCAGATCTCTGTACTACTTTTCAAAAATATTTATAAAATACATAAATTCAAAAGCAAAATTAATATTTTTACTATTAACTAAATGAACAATTTATGGCATTTACTTTTTAAAAATGATATGATATAAATGTTGGCCATGACTACGTCCGAAGTGGTCAAATTGGAAGGTCCAATTTTGGGCGATTCGTTCGAGCATAGCGACTGGTATCTCGCAGATAACACGAGTAATCTTCACGCGCTGTATGGCCCGTAGCGCCGTCTTATTGAAACCAGAGCTCACCGAGACCATGTGCTTGAATTTCAGGAAGCACACAGTCTATTAACATGGTGCGATAACGGTTACCATTGACGATAACATTCTCATATGCCTCACCAGCTCATAAACTAAACCATATCGTTGTTTTTAATGGATGTAATGGTAGCTTTTGGTACTCTTCGGGTTGCTCATCAGCCCAAATACGGCAATTTTGTTTATTAACGTATCCATTGAGCCAGAAATAGACTTCATCACTGAACAAAATTTCACGATAAAACACCGGATTTTCATTGAGTTTTTCCAGAGCCTATTCACTGAAAATATGACGCAAATTCAAGTCGCCTGGCTTCAATTCTTGCACAAGTTGAATTTTGTACGCTTTTAGGGCGAGATCATCACGTAAAATACGCCAAGTTGTAGAATACGCCAAGCCAAGCTGCTGAGAACGGTGAAAAATCGATTCGCCACGATCTTCGCGTACACCCTCAGCTACAGCTGCTATAGTCTCTTCATTAAGTGGTGGATGTGGTCTAACAGGTCGAGTATCATCCACTAATGTAAATGGGACTCTAATTTGCGAATGGTGTTGGCAATAGTGGTTTCAGTAGGTCGATTATGCGTACCGTAAGTTCTTCGAATCGCACGAAAAAAATTTCTTAAAAAACGCTGATTTTCGTAATACAGCTGAACAATTTGGAGACGCTGCTGTGGTGTGAGTCTTTTTATAATGACTTGTCAAACGATATTGAACAAAAATGACAAAGCAGAGTCAAAGAGTCTATTGAAAATCAAACCTCACGATGAATCACCCCTTATAATAGTGTCGCTTCTAAGCTTTGATTTAATATCTCCCATTACAAAGAGGTGTTCAGCGTTAGGCAATCATCCTCATTTTGAATACAGCTCTTCATTTACTGTCATTGCACGGTTTTGATGTCATGAGGCTCTTTTATCTTATACTATCCCTACGCCGGTATCTCACATGCTCTCATGTGGATTTCAAAGTAGAGACAGCGGTTCTAATTATCAAAAGAACTTAGAATCATTTTTTCATTTATTTTACCTACCCCCAAGGAACCCATCCTCTGCAACACAAATTCTTTCTCTCTCAGGGTATCTGGCATTTTATGGTAAATCTGCTTTTCTCAAGAATCTGATCGGTGTCCGAATCTCACCGTTGTATTGTATGTTTTACAGTTGTGTGTATTCTTCTTGACCGTCGCATCCGATGGCGGATGCACTGCACGCGATTTTAAAGTACTTTAATATTTCAATTACAGATCCTAAGCTCGCTGCCCTTATTTTATTTCTATGGGTCATCAGCAGTAAATCTGTTTTTGTGTAGCGGGGTATTCAACCCCATAAATAATATCCTAAAGGGCCATACCCTTTCGGTGACCTGTCGAACAAAAGGGAGCTGGTTAATTTGGAGTCAGTAATATACTTCGGGGTTGTGGAAGATGTCATGAAGGCAATGTTGCGTATGTCGTCCTTCTGATGCAAGTCATCTGGTTCGACACTTGGGGTTAGAAAATTTAGCAAGTCAAGTCTTTGTTATATATGTATATACCACGAGAATAAGTGAAATTGATGAGGAGAAATATTTACAGCAGTAGGCCTTGCCAGGTTGTACTTGGTCAATAACGGGAGATTGATGGGTGTAGGAATATAGGGTAGATTTAAACAAAGTTTTTATATATCTGCCAATCCACTTTTACTGATTGTCCGGACTTTTTTCCAGCATATTCAATAGTAATTACGGCTTACGGCTTACGTATCCTCTGTCGTTAATTATTATTGTAATGTAATTTTCTTCGACATTGTATCCGTCAGGAGTGATTGAGCAAAGTGAATTTTTTTTCGAAATAAAGACAGCTATGCGTATTTAATAAAGTTCCCACGACTTTAAGTCTACGTTGTGTCGCTGTTCTTGATGAGACTAAGAATATTGGCTTTCTTCCCTAGAAGCTCGCTAAACCTAAAGGCCTCGTTGGTTGGTTTCTATATCTCTATGTCTTGTTTATTTTGCTTATTGCCTCACTTTTATCCTTCAGATTTTCTGGAAAGGTATTTAAATCTTCTTGACATTTCCTAACTATTGTCGTGCTTATGAACTTACCCCGGTGTTCTTTCCTGGTTTCAATCGACATCAATCAATCTGGGTTTTATATTAATTTAAAACTGTATGCATCTGTGATCGGGTATATTAACTTCCTCAGCCGCTTTCTACTATCCAAATATTACCCTCCTATTGTTGATTATTAGTCAGAAGTTACGGTTAGATATTGGAAGCTTAGATAAAAAAATAGAGCTTCATTGTCATGTAGTCAGACCGGCTGCCATACCCTAAAAAATTCGTAAATTTACAAGGTGTTTCCTTTCGCAATTGTCACATTCAACAAGTTTAAGTATACAAATATACGACAAACTATCCATCTCTTCACCACTATGTACGAGTTACTGTAATTCCAAACAAAATAATAATGTGGCTAAAGGAGTTCTGAAGGAAGGAAGAATAGGGTACTTGTTTTTCTTTCCTTCTAAAAGGCCTATGTGTACTTGCCGGTGTTATTATCTGTTTGTATAAGTAAAAAGTTTTGCACGCACTTTCTTTTCGTTGTCAGGTCCCGTGAAAGTTTATCTTTGTCTTGCGAAAAAAAGATGCCAAAAAGAGGAAAAAAAAAACTTTAAAAAAGGACTTTCAAAAATAACATAGCTAAGAAAAAAAATCGAAGAAACACAGAAACTTTTTACTTGGCACCCATTAAAATGTATGCATATTTAACGAAATGTTTGTCGTTATGTTTTCTTTCTAAGTTTTATTTTGTTTTTCGTTCATCCTACGTTCTGTGCTCTTTAGTTACACCCTGGAAGTTTTCCGGAAAAAAGAAAAAAAAAAAACAACAAGAAAAGAATAAGTTAGTTCCATCAGTCGTCGTCCTAAGTACTTGAGGACACAAATTTTCCACGAATAATTTAATTTTCTTTTTGTTATTTGAAAATAAACATGATGTAGGGGCCAAGCGATAAGAACGAGGGCAGATTCTCAAGATATCCGCACAGGAGTACTCGGATTTGAGATATTTGTATGGGTAACATATTTGTTTGTACTCACGCAGAGGCAAACTCTATGAATTTGGATTATGACATCAAAGATACGGAGTCCTGCGGATTCCAAGGTATTCATGCTGATGGTGGTGGTATTGGTGGTATTCTTACATACCAGGAGATGCCAACAATTTGAAATGAAGTGCTTTTATTTAATTGCACAATTAATTATGCAGAAAAAAAGACACCGAAATTGGATTTGGCTGGTTGGTGAAGTGAACGTAGATCAGTCTAAAGGATGGGATGGTGAGGTCTTTCATTTGTTTTTTTTTTTTTTTTTTTCGTTTGTAGGCCCATTTAATGGAACGATGTCATTTGGCAGACAAATGTAGTGATTATGTCGTTTATGGGTAGGTGGAGAGTTGGAAGTTTTTGAACGAAAGCAATTTTTATTTCGGAGAATTGTTTTTTTTTTTTTTTTCTCAAATATATACATGCCAATTGAAATAAGTGTTTTAGATTCATTAGGTTGGAACACAAATCTTTGATGAATTACAAAATCGAAGGCGTCCTTCTGATGAAGTTTCCTCGGTAAATAGGATGTGGTCCAGTAAGCCTTTGTTATTGATTGAAATCAATTGCGATATTTCGGGACTTAGACAATACTTAACAAAAAATGGTATTTAAAAATATGCGCAAATTTAACTGGATTTCACCTAGCAGGCAACATTCATTCATATTTGAGAGATAATTTTGCGATACAATGTTACGCTTTATTCTAAATGCAAATAACTCCCTCGCAATCTCTTATGATATGATAAAATGCCAAGCCAATCAGATATCAGATCAATCAGATATACATCGAAAGGCTTAAGTGTTACTGTACAGTGCAAGGAACTTTTAGAAATATAAAAGCAGAAGCGATCAACAGCTCAGAAAACCGGAAAAAAATTATTTTACAGTTGGGGAAAACATTTCCATCAGAATCTTCAGAATTACATAGATAAACACCAGCTGAGGCTACAATACAATATAAAACTGCAGCGAAAACGAGGAAAGAGTTATAGTATAGTTCCAAAAGTGAACTATGATCTTAAAAGCAAGCAGATGCGACACCAGAATCGACGACAGCATCATAAAGTATTTAACTTATAGTCGGAGTTTCAGATAACAAATACTAATATGATTAAATAGCATGCAGTTGATTTCGATTGCGAATCAACTTATCAGGTGGGCTAAATGTTCGAAGTATTACTATTCAGTTGGACACTACATTATGCCTGTTTTTCGTGGTTGCAGCAGGATATCTCACACGTCAATACATAGGAAATACACTGCGAGGACATTAATAAGTTAATTTGCTGTAATTGGCACAGATCGCAATATCTAAAAATAATAATATAATAAATTCTTTATTTTATATTATAATCAAACATAAATAACATGTTGCCAGAAAATGTTTAGATTAATGTAACACATGGGTTGAAAAGTCCCGGGCCTAAAAAGAAAAACACGGTTTTTTTAATTAAAAATTGACTTTATTCATCGATAAAATCTCCATCAAGAGCAACACAATCATTTCAGCGCCGCTCAACATTTTAATACTATTCTTGTAGATTTATTTTTTGCCTCAAAATAGGTCTCAGTTTCGCTAATAACTTCTTAATTCGAGCGAAATTTCTTACTGGCGAGAATTGTATTTGAGATCTGAGAATCATCAACACGTTGCTGTTTTTGATCAACAGTGAACAAACACGGCACCCACTTTGAACAGAACTTTCTCATGGACAAATGCTCACGCAATATAAAGCCAATACATTCTTTTGATATCTTTACGATGTCAGTTTACTCATGCAACTGCACTTTTCGATCATTCAAAACGATTTTTTTTTTTTTTTAATGTTTTCTGATGTTACCGCCTCATTTAGACGTCCACTGCGTTCTGCATCACTACAACCACTTTTGAAGTAAGCATACCAACGCTTTGTTGTTGTTTCCGTTGGAGCGGAGTCCCCAAAACACTTTTCAAGCCATTGCTTCGCTTGAATGGTATTTTTTCTCATCAAGAAGCAATGTAAAATTAAAACATGAAATTATTTTTGATGCATTATTTTGAAAATAACATAAGTAGCGTCACTCCTAGCACAATAACTCACACTCTAATGAACTGATTGTCATGAAATTTTAAGACCTATCTTTCGAAGGTTATTACTAACTCAACATGAGGTGAATAATGTAATATAATTAAATTAAAATATCTGAAATAGTTAGGGATATTCTGTTGCCTGACGACAAATGGCGAATATAGAACAAAAATTTTAACTAATGAATTATTTAACTATTAATAGGGAAAAAGTTAAATATAATAAATACATACAATAGTACAGTACAGGTAAGAGAAAAGAAAAAGTTATGCACATATGCGAAAAAAAAAAATTATCAATTGTATAATGATCACAAGATAAAAGGCAAGTGATAATATTTTGTAAAAACAAATATTGCCTTCTCTGGCATTTGATATTTTCCGATAAATTATTTAATAAGCAAAGTGCAATAATGGTAAAAAAACGAAAAAGAAGACCCTTATTGACTCTTGGTTAAGTTACATAAGATTATAAAATTTATTTATCTTTTTACAGTTAAACATTTACATTCGTTATTCTAGCACAGCTTGCAGAAGGATATGGTAATTGATAATTTACTACTAAATTTACAATTGATCTGAGTGCGCTTTGTATATTTATAAGTATGTAAGTTTAGAGAAAAAAGTGTAAGAAAAGCATCTAGGTATTTAAAAATCTTTACAGTTAAAGTTTAACAAAAATAATTACAAGGTCCAAAACAAAAACAAACAAAAAATTAATAGTAATATTAATAAATAAATAAATAAATAAATAAATAAGATTCAACAGAAAATTAATCAAGTAAGTAAATAAAGAAATAAATAACACTGCATGACAAGATTATTTTTTGCGTATCTTACTATACATAAGTAAAATAAGGTAAATCTATTGGAAATTCTATTTAAAGATATAGCAATGATTATCTTGTAATACAACCTGTTTCCGTGTATCTATGTATAAAACGAGAATTTATATCAAAATGCATATTAAATTAGAAGTGACAAAAAGCTTATTAGCATTGAAACTTAAATAATCAAAAAGGTAAATTCATTTAATTCATTCTTAAACATAAATATTTGTAATTCTTATTTATTATTTTTCGCTTTCCGCAACGCTGCCAGCACTACGGTAACGAGCTATGGTTCGAGACACAAATGATTTATTCACGTTGAGGTGCTGGAGGGCTCTGACGACAGCTACTTGTGGTTTTCCAGCCAAATATAAAGCAATCACACTATCACGTTTGAATTCTATAGCGGATAAAAATTTTTTAACACAACTGAGACGTTTAAAAGGCTTGTAAATAAATAAAATTTACATCTGTCAAAATTTGATCTCACAGTAATGAACGGTTTGGAAATTATAGCAGTCTGAAGTTGGTTGCAGTAAGAGTCAGTCAGTTTGGGATACTAGGTAGATCAGCTAGGTAAACGTTAAATAAAGTTGGAGCAACCGTTGGCACTGTTTTAGAAAAAGAAAAAGCCCCTTTCAGGCAGACTAAAATTGTTCGATTAAACCTACCGACTTTTGTTGATGAAGTTCATGCTTGACTTCCTTGGTAATTCTTAAAATTTGATTAGACGTGCTGTGCTGTTTTCTAAAGCTAAACTGTACCTCTGACAAATAAGTTTTATTTTTATAACCCTTTCAAGTATTTTACTGCAACTATTCAAAAGGCTAATTGGAATTGTAGCTATTTGGATAAGAAAGGTTCTGACCACGTTTTAAGATGAGAATAACCTTAGAGGTTTTTTTAATTTCATGGGAAAGTAATGAAAAGTCATTCAGTCAAGCGTTTATAATAAACGTAAGGAATACTAGAGCCTTTTTCGAAAGAATTTTGATGACTCGATTATTAGTATTATCCAATCTTGGTGATTTTCTATTTTTCAGATCGGAAATTATAAATTTAATGTTATATGTAGAGACGAATTCATTTAGATGGACTTCATTCTTGATTGATCGATATTTGATTAGAAGTTTCTAAGACAATCATGAATTTTATTAGAAAGATGATGTCTAAACATAACCCAATTTGCGTTTTCATAGTCTAAGTATTGCACTTTGTTTAACATTGGGCTAGACAATATGACAGACAGATGGTCTGAATTCAAAGCATTGTTAAAGAAAAAGTCTAAAGTAGACATGAAAATCTACTAGAAGCTGGTATGTAGGACTAAAAGGATACATAATTGTAAAGTCGTGCCTTATTAATGGATCATAAAGCACATTACACCAAAGAATTTGCTCTTAAACAACCTCAATTGCGATGGCTGCAGTTGAGATCACCACCAATAATAAAATGATCGCCGCTCAATAGTTTTTTTAAGCCGCTTCTCGAACGCTGTGTTTGTGGGGAGAGATTCGATTTTTTTCCGTGGGTGAGTAGGTAGGCGAAAACCTTTAAAAAAAAACCATAAACACGCGCTCATAAGAGCAGAATCACATCGCCATAGCAAGCACATAAGTACAAACGCCTGCTGCCTACCACAGTAGCATAGCAACGCTATTATGGGCTCATGGTAGTGTGAGATTTCTCACTAAAAAACCTCAAATTTTCTTCCAGATTACGATTACGTTTCCATCTTCTGTAAAATGTTCACGTTTTTTTAGGTAGTCTTCCAGCGAAGGCACCTAATATTTCCGTTATTTCATACGGAATGAATACATATGCCACTTTGTTTAGTACAACCCCAAAGTTGTATACCATACGTCGTCCAACACGGTTTAAGTACTTGCTTATATAAAAGCAGTTTGTTATATAAGCTTAGTTCGGAATGTCTATCTGGCTTGTTGATACATTTCTCTAAGCCTAATGTGTGTGATTTCCACTTCAGTCTTGCGTTTAGGAATTATTTTACGGAATTATTATAGAATTAATAAACAAAGGTAAATTATCTGCAATTCTATTAGTAAAATTGACATAAGTCGACTTGGTCTAGTTTAGCACGATTCTCCAGGTATTCGTCCACTTAAACAACTTGTTTAGGGCTCGTTGGAGATTTATCGTCGAATATCCTAATGTTTGGCCTGTGGCAAGAATAGCCGTATCGAACGCGAACTGTCTCTTCATCCTAAGGTATATCTCTTGTATACAGTAGGAATAAGTACGGACCAAGAACATTTCCTTATGGCACACCAGCATGAATTTCTTTACATTCCGAGAATTCAGACCCATGTCTAATCCGAACCAGCCGGTTTTTAAGGTATGAATTTCTATTTTGCATAATTTGTCAGGTAAGATTTGCCTTAGCTTATATCTCAGGGCTTCGTGCCATAACTTGCCTAAGGCTTGTGTCACATCGAGGAAAACGCAGGAGCAATTGGCTTTTTTTCTAAGGCGTTTTTAATTTCATTTGTGATCCGATATACCTGATCTCTCTTCACTTATACGTTTCAACTGTTTAAGCAAAAGAATTTCGAATGCTTTTGAAGTTATTGGCAAGAGCGAAATTGCTCCATACGATTTTTTTTTCTCGTTTCAGAACCATTATAACTTCGGCGACTTTCCATTAGCTGGGAACGTATAAAAGTGTTATTGAAGCATCTATTATATGAAGTAGCTTGACTACTGCTTTTTCGGGAAGTTCTTTTAAAATCTCGCTAGTAATCAGATTATTTGTCGAAGCGAATCACTCAGTGATACGTATTTTTTTCTATAATTGTCAGGCCCTGTACTGACATCGTCATCTTCAGTAAGTTGTCGTCCTTCGAACGGTTGGAAAGTTTCTTCCAAGCGTTCGGCAAATAAGTTTGCTTTCTCTGCGTCTCCTTTTGTCCACTCGACGTAGGCGTTCCGTATTGGCGAAGAGTGCATTATCGGTTTCTTGGTAGACTTCATGGCTTTCCAGAGCGAGTAATTTGATGTTTGGAGAGATTAGATGACCCGCCGGGAAAGCAGACCGAACAAAAATTTAAGTAAGTATTATTAAATAAGTAAGATTGATTCCATCGTTTTCAACTACTTTTGTACATAAATTTGGCAGATTAGAGTGATAAAGACCGTTTTTTACTAAGATGGCAACGCCGCCACCTTTTCTATTTATACGATCTTATCTATAACATTTATAATTGCTACATGCAAACGAACCACCATCTAAACCGGTTTCACATAAAATACATACATCACATCCAAATGGGAGAGAAAATTTAGAAACTTAATGAATTTGTTGCGAATGCTTCTTTCATTCCAGCATAAGAGCTTAAGATATAAAAGAATAAAAACATTTTTTTTTCAAGCTGCGCGAAAGCTTTAAATTAATGGGCTTTTGTTTTACAATTTTATAGCTTAGAAATCATTTCTGTCTTCTGACATAAAAATTGATTGTTCCTCGTGGGAGAATATATCGTTCTCGGATGAAGAGAATGATTTTGAATAGAGTGCTAAATTGATATTAGATAGCTGCTGTCGCTTACGTGACGAATTTAGAAGAGTTGGAAAGTCCTCCGTGCTATTGAAATTGAAGGGCTTGGTTTTCACTCAAGCTTGCGCTCTTTATCGTATTAGAGTTGATAAGCCCGATCGAGATTTTTGATTTGCTTTTACGATTATTTGGATATAGGTATTCAGTACGACTTTATGGTTACCTCGGTAGTTCGCACATTTGGTGATTGCGGTAGAAATGCAGATGTTTGTCTGTACCTAAGAAATTTACACAGAAGGTTTTTACATTACAGTGCCTTTCACAATGCCTCACATATACTTTTTATGTTGTTTCTTAATCATTTTTACTTCCTTACACTTTAATCCAAGAGTAATTGTCTCCTATTTTAGGATAGTCGGTAGAGTATTCATCTAGAAAGAAAAGAATAATCTTAAATGACAGAGAGAAAAATTGACACTTTTTTTAATTTTAACGCACTAGAACACATGTAGGTATATGAATTATTTGATTTAAAAAAAAAACGTTAATACCTATTGGAATCTTTCAAACAATCCGTAATTTTGCATTGATATTAGAAAGTTTAATACAAGAATAATTTAGAGCTGTAAATTTGCATGTAATTTTTCTTTTAAAAAAAGTTTACATAAATCAAAAACAATACCGGACCCAAAACAGAACTCTGTGGGACACCCAAATCTATAGTTTTTTGTGAACTCATATAATCCTTTAATCTGACTATTTGATTAGGTCTCCACAAATAAGACGCAAACTACAATATGTATGTTTAAAATCTCTAAAAGTTGCATTGTAAAATTTGCTTAGTAGTAACGAATGATCCATTATATCAAAAGTTTTGAAATTTGGGAACCATTTACTCTATTACAAATTTCTCCGCATTTCTATAAAGCATTTTCAGTGGGTCTTCCACTTCTAAAACCAAATTGAAGTTCACTGAAAGATTTAGTTTTACCAAAAAAAACACAATATTTTAGACTTAACAACTCAAAAACTTGGGAGAAGGAAGATGAAAGGGCAATTGGACGGTATCACCTTTTTTGCGTACAGGAACTACTACAGTGGTCTTAAGTAAATCAAGAAAGACACCTGCTTAGATTAAATATGTGACATAAAATATCATATTAGTGTGCATTTTTTAGAGATTTCTGCATTCAGCTTATTTCTATTTAAAATTCCATTAACTGTGCCCCACTATTTCTTAGAATTCCCAATATTATTGACCAGCTTGATTCTGAAATAAATATTTCTACAATTGATTATCTTTTGCTGGCAAAGATCTAGCTAGTAGGGCAGTCAGTCATTGATGAAAATCCTGCCGCTTGTGTCATTGCTACCACTGCCGAGGTTAATTCGGTCATCGTCAGAAATTGCAGAAGATAGTTTAATGTTCTCCTAACGTATCTTGGTCTTTTTTTTGCAGAGACGAATCGTACGCACAAAACGTTCAGTATTATTCTCACTGCATCATGCGTTTTCCATCTAATGTTTGCTTTTATTGTAAGATAACAGTTTGCAATCCAAGTCCGTCAGCTGGTGATTTAATAATAATGGCGTTTGCATTATTTACACCTGATATCCCAACAATGTCGACTGGACACTGCCTGTCTCTTTGGTCTAGCGAATTCAGCTTAGCTCTAATGAGAACTATGGGCAATTCCGAAAAAAAAAATCGACAATTTTCAGTTAATACCCTGGAAAATATTCCTTCTACCATGAATTTCTATCGAAATTTATTTCCCGCGGAATCTAAGAATTGTTTTCGAAATTCATATTTAAGAGTTTTTTTTGCACATATTTGTATGTTTTAGAGTAGAAATTTGTATTTATTTGATATATGTATGTAATTTGATATACCAAGTTTGGTAATTTATAGCCTTGCATTCAGATTGCTTACCGAAGAGCAGACTCAAGAAGAAAAAATGAGCAAAGATGCGTAATGAGAAATTTAAGGGATAAATCAAATCCCTTGGATTACAAGCGTTGTAAGTAGAAATAAAGTAGTGTTTCAATGCAGTTATTATATTATTGTATACTCGTATTCCTTATTTATCAGATTTCTCTAGTACTTCAGAGTAAATAAAGCAATGTATAAATATATGCTGGATTTGCTTACGAAAAATCTTTCCGCATCTAAGAAATCATTTGCCATTCTTCCCATCGTCAAGCTGAGTGCATGCCTGAGTTTCTTTTGCAGAATGTGGTTACAAAAACAGGAGTGGGAAAGAATCATAAGATTGACCTCACTGTCCGAGGTTCTTTCATATGTCCTGACAATTTTTGAGACGAAGCTGTGCCCAGTTTGGTTTACCATACCATACCGATGTCAACGACAGAAAAAGGAAAAATCACTCAAAGCTTTTACGGGAAATTTCAAATTCCTGGAGTTATAGAATGCATAGATGGGACACATGTTCGAATAATTTCTCCACCAACAGCTAAGCATCTTTACTACAATTGAAAAGGATTTCTTAGTGTAAATGTGTTACTTGTTAATATATTTTGTTTGATAAATATTTAAATTTCTTTTTATTTTACTCAACCCTGTGATAATAAAATGAGAATTCGTTTCGTTGATGCTACATACCCTGGAGCGTGTCACGATTCACTTGTTTGGAAAGTAAGTGAACCAAGGTCGTGGCTGAAACAACAGTACTTACATGGTGAAAGGAATTTGTAGCTCTTGGGTACATAACAGTTTAGTTTTGATTGCAACTAGTTTTATTCTATGTGGTTCAAATAGGAGACGATGGATATCCATTGGAACCATGGATCTTGACTTCTCACAGGACTACCAAAGAAAATACTACTAAATTTAAATTCAACGAAGCCCACACGCGCTGTCGAAATGTAATAAAAAGAACCAACGGTGTGCTAAAAGGTAGATGGAGATGTTTACTTGGTGCAAGAGAGCTGCACTATCTTCCGCACAAAGCAATCCAAATTGTGCATGTTTGCTGTGTTTTGCATAATACTAGGTGGAGTGAAAAGTAACCTCCTTAACCGCCAGAATGCGCAGCTACTGCAAAAAAGGTTATGGTGCCTTGAAGTCTGTTCATCATGTTGAGTATGGACAAAAACGATTTTCGTTCTCTCATAAAACATTATTTTTTGAGAGGCAAAACGGCGAAGGAAACAAAAGGAAAGTTGGATATATATTATGGGGCTAATGCTCCTTCAGATAGTTTCGTGGTGGCCGCAACTCCACTACCTATCCAGTCCGAAGCGGCAGGTCCTCCGATGCGGTTACAGAGGACAATGTCAAAAAAATACATGTAATGGTGTTTTTGGGCAATATTCTGTATATGAAAAAGTTATCTTGCCGCTGGGTGCCGCGCATACTCACATTTGACCAAAAACACGAACGCGAGAGTACTTGGAAAGAGTGTTTGGACTTGCTGATGTGGAATCGGGCGGACTTTTGGCGTCGATTGGTAACTGTTGAACACCAGAGAACAGAATGAACATGGCTTAAATCAATGACTTACAGCTCCAATTGCTGTCGCATCAACCGTATTCGTCCGGTTTTTCTTCCTCGGACTACTATCTCTTCCCAAACCTCAAAAGATGGTTCATCAATAAAAAAATTAAGCTCACGCGACGACGCGGAGGAATATTTTGCAGACCTTCCGGAAAATCGCTGGAATAAGTGTATCAAACTAAGACTATATTGAATAAAATAAAAAAAAACATTTTAAAAACAATTTTTTTTCATTTCCAAGGAGGTTACTTTTCACCCCACCTAGTATTTGCATATATTTTAACAGCGACATTCCAGAAACAGTGCTGTGTTTTGATGATCGCTATTAGCGATTGCGAATTGATGGCTGAAGCGTATTAGAAAACAAATAGTTCATTATTTAAAGTTTTTCCTCTTCTATTTCTATAAGCCGCTCTTTAAATTGTAATTTTATTTCCCATTTGCGTAGCTTTTGTATTTCTAGTTTGTGACGTTTTGTCCCTCTAAGACCAAATTTTTTTGGTCATAAAACCCATCAATCGATCGATAAATGTAGTAGTAAATTTTCATATTTTAAATAACTTGTCCTATATTATCGAACATTTCACGTTGTAATTGGATTTCTATTTTTTTTTTTTTTTTGAGATGTTGTTTCGGCAAAGCTTTTGTGAATAAATTATTTACAAGTACTACCGGTGCCGTTGACGGACTGCAGTTATCTAGTGCATCAAATAGCATTTCCAAGAAAGAACCTTCTTAAAATTTAGAAAATTGCGGAACATTGCTAGATTTGTTATTTTCAGATACTAATGTAGTATTCTCTTCTTCGCAATTATCCGTAATCAACTTCCTTTTTTTTCGCAGGAAGGTAACCCAAATGTCGCTGTTTTAGGTAAACCTTGCACTGATTCACTCATTGAGCATATCTTTATTATGGCTTCCTCCAAATGAATGAACCTTTATTCTTTGAAAGAAGTATCATTTTTGTTTTTTGTCCCCACATATTTATTGACTTAACCATTTTGAATAATTTTAATATGTTTATGCATATATAAAATTCAAAAAAGGTACCTTTTCACCACACTAAAATTTATACTCTTTTAAAGTTAATTCCATTTTTTTTTTTTTGTAATTAATAATATGAATACTGGATTTTCACCAGAGCGCAGGCGGGTGGTGTAGTAGTTTTTGAAACTCAGGTGTTAGGTTTCGATATTTTTCCAGAGGTGGTTGTCAAACTGGAGCCAGTGCATCCTCAACCAGTGGATCTTAGTACGTGCTAGTTGTTAGTTCGTTACATTTAGCCCAGCCAGCAACCACTCCAACATTAGTGTTATGCTTTCATGTCAGAGTTGACGCCGGCGGGACTTACATATATCTACATACAAATTCCATGAAAAGACTTTTTCAAAGAATTGCCTCGCACGGGATTCGAACTCGCGACTCTCTGCTTAAGGAGTCTATGCATATACCACTTCACCACGGCCACCCCCATGGTTGTATGGTTGTGATCCCATTAACACCCACTATAATATTGCCGGTAAAATTCTCAATAAGGCTTGTGAAATCTGTATCAGCTGCTCGAGACCACATGCATCGGCCACAAGACGCCACTATAACTGCTAGATTACACCCAACAAGATGCAAGTTTTTGCCCAAACACCGCCACCTGGTTTGCTAAAGGATGCAGTTAGGCATACGTGCCGGAATGACTTGCCTATGAAGTGGTACTGTCTAAAAATATTAGAATGGCTCATGCGCCAGGATGAAAAAGCATCAGATTATCAGAAAAGAATGTGAGAATCGTGTCGTCGAAAGTTCAATAGGAAATGAACAAAAACCTATAAGTATGAGCATTTAGATCTCTTCGTTAAGTCAAAGTGGAGGACTACACGATTTTTCAAGATTTTGTCGAAAGAATTTATGCCTGGAGAAAGAAGCCTCATCACCATTTGGCTGATATAAAAGAACGACGATTCTTGACTACACCGGCTATAGAGGTATAAGTCTACCAAATATTACGTACCACGTGCACAGTGTATTTTAAAGTCTGATAGGTGCTTTGATTGACAATTGACAAAATAAAGAAAATTCTGGAGAAAACTCAGGAAATACAAATCTCTATTCAATAACTTTAAATCTACACCGGCTATAGAGGTATAAGTCTATCAAATATTACGTACCACGTGCACAGTGTAGTTTAAAGTGTGGTAGGTGCTTTGATTGACAATTGACAAAATTAAGCAAATTCTGGAGAAAACTCAGGAAATACAAATCTCTACTCAATATCTTTGAATCGATTTTGAAAGACAACATGTACAGTGACAACTTACACTTATAGTTTTAGCACCTCTGCCAAGCTCGTCAGATTGCACAGAATGACAGCGATGAAGAACGCTCGCTTCTCAGTCAAATTCAGAAGTAATCTCCATAAAAGCAATAATTTGAATAGCTCGAAATGTCAAATGAATTAAGGTTTATTATTATGCGTTACCATGAAACATCTTCTACATCTCCTTTAAAAACTTTGTGCGAAAATTGTAAACCACACCAGAGACGAAATGTTTCGAAAGTTTGTGGATCGATGTACATGTGCTGATACCATTAGCATCATTGGCAGAACATAGCGAGCTCTTACCGGTATGTTGCAAGCAAATTTTCAATGAAATATATGTATATATGAGCCCCATTTTCCCAATAGGGATTCAATGACCTCGTGCATATAAACTTTAAACAGATGTCTGTATTTCAGATTGTCGACTATTTAATAATGGAAAGGTATATGCTTCAGCAACGCTTACATTTCATCCAATTTTTTTTTTTTTTATAAAACTTTGCAGTCAGTAATTGAAATTGTTGGCATTTATAATCGTCTCGATAAGCAAACAATTGTGCATTGAGTAAAAAAAATTTAATCGACTTATTCACTCATAGTGTTCCGTACCACTGAGACAGCGAAACGCCAGAAGTAAAAAGAATATTGCGACTATCCGCAAGTCGGCCATTGTTCTCAAGAGCAAGGCATTTCTCATACTTTGGTGAACGTCTGTAGAAACATTTTTTTGTTTTTTTTTTTTAAATTAGCACTGGGAGACTTGGAAAATATGTGGTTTTAATAGTATATGGGTGCTACTTGCCACGATCGATTTACGTGCAACAATCGAATTACTCAAGAACATGTTTAGTAATCGTCTTATCGCCATAAGTGTTAATTGGGTGCCTGGCTCATGCAATTTAATACTTTTAGACTGTTTTTTTTTTCTTGGGACTAAAAAAACTCAGGTCTACTCCATCAAGTCATCAACTTTTGATGACTTTTAGACGAACTTTCGACGTGGATGGAGAACATATACCGTGCATAAAAATGTGCAGCTGTTTTGGTGGAAGAAATAATTAATGTACCCCGAACGATACAAATATTGGTCGAATTTAGTTTTGCGGGATTTGTTGCAAAGGCTGTAGCTTTCAGCAACATAGCCAAAATAGCACTAGAAATTCCAATTGTTTGAGTGTAAAATTGACAAAAAAATGAATTAGAAACACTGACGCAGTGTAAAAAACACAAGCTAATTTATTCGTAGCACTGATATATAATTTAAGAGGAAATTTCTTGAAACGATGAAGTAAACAACCAAATACTAACGAGAGCTCAAATGCAATATTTTCAGCCTTCCTCCTTTTTCCTATAAAGTAGCAATTCAATGACACCACAAATGAAGTCTTTTGTCAGTCGAAGTTTCCAGATTGATGCTGAAGGTTTAACTTCATCCTTATTCATAATGGATGGAGCTGCAGGATTGTTTATTTCTCGTGAAATTTGCCATTGTTTTTGCTCTGTTGTTGTTATTATGTGCTAAATCTCGAAGGTTCCCGGATGTGGGCGATACATTACATCCGAAATATAAATTAGTATGGCGATGAGCGAAATGTCAAACACCGGGCCCGCTACCTGAACTTGCAAACGAAAAAATACAAATGTATTATTATATATTGGACTAAAATAAAATTGTATTGTAGTTGGCATCATATTGGCTGCACTTGGTGGATGAAGATATAAAATACTTTTGTTAAGCAATATTACATGCATTATTTATAAAGTAATAGCGGCACCTCCTGAAGTATGAATACAGAGCCCCAATACAAAAGTTTACTATAAACACTGGATAAAGTAAGCCATGAAGGAAAGTTGTGGAAAAAAACCTGCTTAAAAACCATTAGAGAATCTAATTCCAGCCGAGTTTAAAGGAAGAACAATCATTTGAATGCACAAATGAAGTTGCATTAAAAAACAATTGGACCAAAATGGAGCGGCTTACAACTAATATACGCAAATTTGACCAACCCATAAGCGGTGAATTATAAATACAGATACATTGGGGAAATGTTGTTACATATTTCAACAGTTCATAAAAAAGAAGAATCTTGATGGACTGATTTCAAAAAATTTGATGGTAAGAAAGTGGTTCGACTTCTTACCGTTCAAGGGTTCAATTTCACGATGTCACCATGCAAATGATGATCACCCTGGTTGAATTTTTGCAACAACTAAATCTTGGAAGCGTGTAAGCTTAATGCTTTTATCAAAATCTTCCACACAGTCGATGTCCTAATTCTTGTGCCTGTTGACGAATCGCTGAATTAGGATCTTTCTCAACACTGGTCTCAAAGCGCCGTTATACAAGGTTCACAAAATTAATCGGAAGATGGCATAATTTTTGCAAATGGCATCGTAGGTCAATCATATTTGACATTTGTGTACTAGGCAGCTTCAGTATACAAACAGACAAGGAATGTACCTCTATACTGAAATAATTGGAATAATTGTGTCGATGTTATTGACCAATAATAGGTCGGTGGTGTTAACTCAGCGTGAATTTCGACGTCATCACAGGAGACCAAGAAAAGCATGGCTGACACCGGACTGGTCGTTTGGTCGAGAATATTGCAACTGTGGCTGCCGATGTCGCTGAGAACGAAGAAACATCAACCAGACGATGGGCCACGCAATTGGGCCTCACCTGACTTAACCTCCTGCGAATGTTAGTGAAAGACTTACACATGTTCTCGTACAAAATGCAAATAGTGCATCAGCTTATTACACACAGGAGGCGTGTGTCGCGTGTGAATTACTGTAAAGCCATCCTCAATCTCAACAACATGAGCGCAGGGGCGAACGCTACAGGGCCATGAAAAATGACTTCTTAGTGCCGAAATCGGATAAGAGTGGCTTGGTGAACATGTGTTTTCAACAGAACGGTGCAACAGCACATATAATACGAGCCAAAACGGATATTGTGAATGAAGCGTTTCCTGGTAGCGTAATCTCCCGTTTTGGCGTTTTGGCATGGCCAGCAAGATCGCCCGATTTAACCATCCCAGACTTTTTTATTTGGGACTACTTGAAGCCTCAGACAATTGCAGCCCTTAAGGAGAATATTCGACAAGAATGCGAACAGTTATCACCCGAAATCTTGCGATAAGCCATGGAAAATGCAATAAAACGGGCACAAATGTACATTATATATATATATATATGTATTATATATTGGGTATATAATTTAATTCATGGGGTTTTTTTCTCAAAATTTTAACGTTTATTTAAGAAAAACATGTACAATAGTATTATTCAAAGTATTGCCCATCTGAAGCTATGAGTTTTTCCTATCTTTCTGGCAATTTTCGGCTTTGCCGTTGATTTGGCTGGTTGGCCGGGTTTCACATATGATTTTTTGCCCTTGGGGTTGTCGTAATGGATCGATTTTTCATCACCAGTAACAATCCGATGCAAAAATGACTTCCTTTTGTGGCGTTCAAGCAGCATTTCGGACATGCAAAACCGCTTTTCGACGTCTCTTGGCTTGAGTTCATGTGAAACCCAATTTCCTTGCTTTTGAATATATCCAGCTGTTCTTAGACATTTTGAAATTGCTGCTTGAGTGACACCCAAAGATTCTGCGAGCTCTTCTTGTGTTTGGCGACAATCTTCCTAGAGTAATGCTTCCAGTTCTTCATTTTCAAACTTTTTTGGCTGCCCAGGACGTTCATCGCCTTCCAAGCCAAAATCACTAGTTTTAAATCGTTCAAACTACAGTGATGAAGAAGAACTCCCCGCAAAAAAACTTTTTCAGGCACAAAGTTCGACATATTTGAGTGAGAAAAAAAAATTATTGTTGTTTACGCTTCAAATGAATGACATATACTGAAATGACGTAAAATGACAGTAGCTTTCCAACGCATGTTTCAATGGAATAATAGCAATGGAATAATACAAGTTGCGCTATCTCTTAGCAAACCGCACGAATTTGGTTATAGACCCTATATATTTTATATACATTATAATATATATATTAACACTAACAAAAACAGTTGTAAAGATCCAAGTAAAGATTTCCATCACTCAAAATAATTTTTTTTTATTTAGTAAAAAAGTAATTCAATAACAAAATTGGATGATTAATTTTACGCCACCTTGAACAAAAGTGTTAATGCAGTGTGAAAATTACCACAATTTGCAAACGTCTTCCCATATAGATCTGCCAAACAATACTGATTAACATCAATTATCGAATCAGTTATTGAAAATTAAAAAATCAAAACACCCTTTATAATAACAAAAAACATTCTTAACCCTACCACGCAAAAAATGTAATCCTGTTTTCACTTTTGTATCGTCTGTTTGAATTTTTGATTTTTTTCCATATAATTTTGCTCTTGCATAGATTAGACGTTCATTCATACCCATGTTTTCTTTTAAAATCCAAAATGAATTTAAATTAGATTTATTTGTAAAATAAATTTAATTATTGTAGAAAAGTAATCGACATAACTCTATTTTACTCAATGGTTTAATTATATTATCATAAGTACATTTTAGTTCCATAAAATAGACTAAATATCAGTTCAAGGCGATAACCATGAATAGCAGGAGATAAAGATTTTTATAAGTGCTAAAGCAGAAATTTGTTTTATGTTCACCCCTTATGAGACATGAGGGAATAGAGCTTCGGAGTTTAGAGTATGTTCAGTAACTACCAGTAAATTGAGCCAAACTTGGCATCGAAATATCACATTGTGTATATAAATCTACTTTGATTTGCCAAATTGGGAGTCATAAGTCTTCAATTAGTGTATTGTACAAAATCTGGGAAACTGCGGGAAACGGTACTTTGGATAGTAAATCCAAACATACATGCGTTAACACATTGCTCCAATGTTCCATTGAATGTATTATACAAATATTTTAAGTGCTCTTTTTGGAGGCCAAATCTACTAAATTACATTCCCCAACAATATGCCAAATCAAGCCCACAAAAAATTATATCATTTGTTTTGATAGAAAAACGGAATATTTTTTACAAACAACAGCAAGAATCAAAACGGAATATGCCTTTATATACACCGAAAAATACAGAAATGCCTTACTGCTCTTCACAAAAAAATTTCAACAACCATAACAGGCACGTGCTTGCTGTAAAACTGCCACTAATTAAAACCAAATTTTATGCCCCAACAAATTTTACAAATTTCGCAAGCCCTTAATAACCTTTTTTGAATTTCTCATTTAACAACTAACCCCAAGGATATATAAACAGATAAAAAAAAAAAAAAAAAAAACGGAAAGAACTAATTCGCCTGACTAATCATAACTTAATAAAAAGAAACCTTAATTCGGTCTCTTGAAAGATCATCAGCGTAAATGTCACCAACTCACTTCCAGTCAACATAATCATCTTTTTCGCACTTGCCAAAGACTATCTCCAATGCCAAAGACTAATCTTAGATGTTAATAATAAAAATTAATAAGTTCCTTACTAAAAAAAAAAAAAAAAAATAGCCCCTGGTATATTCCTTCTTCCGTGAATATCATCTATGTAAAGGACTGCCTTCTGGCACAAATAAACGTAATAAGCTTGAAGCACTTAAAACGCAATTACAATAAAAATTAACGCCATTTGGCCTCGGCTAAGAAGCAAAACTTATCTCCATTGGCCCATACTGCAGCAGCGACCATTTAACCACCAGACCGTTTGACCATCCGACCGTTCGACCATCCGACCGTTTGACCACCTCCGGGTGTGTGTCCTTTGATCCAGCAAATGAGTTCACTCTCGTGTAATTTTTCAACCAAATATTTAAGCATGACTCTGTGATCTGTGAAGTAGGCAACGAGAAAAAGAAAAAAAGGGGGAAATTCACAAATACAACCAATTCTTGCTCATCCAACAGATACAGATAGCAACAGCTTCCTATCTCGACGAGAAAAAACCTTGCACAATCGCATCTTCTCCTCTGCTATCGACCGGAAGAACGAATGTTCTTCAACAGATAAGCGAAAAGGACACCATTTCCACCATTTCACAAATTTAACTAAATTTTCCTTGAGAATATGAGCATCTCTGCAAAAGCCATTTCCACTCATTACACCCACTCACTGGTAGCCAACCCCTCCGCCTATTCCCAAAAAAAAAGGGATACGACTGCGAGTATGTCCTTGTCTACAGTAATTTGCAGAATTTCAACATTTGTATTTAATTTAGCTATTTTCATATTCCTTCTGAAAAGTTTGTGGGTGGTAATGGGTGCTGAAATGGCGGTGAAGGACGACACCCCTTTCAGAGTATGTCTCCAACTCTAGCACTAACTTAAAATGGGACTAGTTAGCACAAAATAATCACCCGACAAATCTGCACGGGTAGCCGTAGTATTCGCACAAACAATGAGGGGTGGGTGACTTAAGTGGAAAATTCAATTAAACCCAAAGGTGAAATTATTGCCCCACAAATGAAAATAAGCAATCATTTTGGGTACCGCTACACAGCATACATATCCCCCTAGCAGTTGTTGACACAATGCTTTCAAAGGATATACTCACCACTCAACAGTAAAGTAATTAGAAAATATTCGCGCTGACTTTGGTGCGATTTTTCATATCCGTAATCGGCTTAAAGGCGAAATATACTCAAATTCTCGAGCGACGCGACTACGGCGAAATTACTTTTTAGCGGGAATTAAAACACATTTCGTCAGATCGCGCAAGGTGGACAATTTCTCGGTTTTACGCTTTTTCGTTTTTCTACCCCAGGAATTGTTAAATGAGCAGAGATTCATTTCAATTTTAAGGAGGGCGATGCGCGATTAATTCTGTTTCATTTAAGGGAATTTTTTTTCGTTTTTCTAATTTATTTTGGTTTTTTTCTTTTTTTGCACGTAATTATGAAAGTACATTTTGTGCAACCCTCCAATTTCTTCGTTTTTTGCCAAACCAATTTCACAGACATACTAGGCTTAAAATTTGAATGGATTTGCTATTTGTGATAATGATACTTACTTACCATTAAATGTGTATACCGGTGCGTATGAAAATGGATAGAACACATTTTTCGCAAATTTGCAGATTCTTTGGGGTGTTATTAATTAATATTAGGGTGGATTTAACTTAGCGCGGTTACCATTCATGCTGCTACTTCTTTATAGGAATGCTCAAACACCACGGGGATTCATATTAATTATGATATTTTATATTTTCCTAATTTACTGACCCTGGGTGTCGATGCAGTCTGGAGTGAGCACTGGCATTAACCAACAGCTCTTTTCACACCATAGGCGCACTTGCTAAGGCGAAGTCCTCTTTGTTTCTCCTGGATAGAACATGTGAACACTTCATAGTCTTCTTAATCTGTAAATGCTTGACCTTCTGTCAAAGTTACTTTCGCTGTATAGGTCATAGAGTTAATTGAAACCTTTTCTCATTTATGCCGGCCTGGCTAAGATCATCAACAATAAGCTTATCAACAGAAGCACTTGGAAAGCTCATTGAAATGGACAACATAAGCAAAAGATGCGCTATGTGAATAAAAGAGAACAAAGTGAATACAAATGCATGGTATTCGGGCTGGTATCCAAAGCTTACAAAAGCATAAATAGCCGCTCTGCAACCATTCTTACGATGTTGTAGTATAGCTGTGTAAAAACGAATCACAATACCACTTTTGGAAAGGCAAGGTAGTTATCGACAAAAAGCATCCTAAGGGTAGCCATAAATGCCTAACATGCCAATGAGCATTAAAATATCATATTTCAGCTAAATTTAAGCCACTGTGTGGTGGTCCAATGCCTTTAATCACAAAGTATTCATGAACTGGGAGTAGACGTGTCAATTTTAAGAAAATCGTATCGGCAATACGAACAATACAATTTTTTTGAAAATACCCCTATTCTGAGATTTATCTGTCTTCTCAAATATGAAGGGATAATACAGGGTCATCCATTTCTAGGTTCCGAAAGTAAATTAATAATTGAGCACATAATTTAGATTTCGATTTTATTTATTTCAACATATTGTTTGGACCTTGCCATTATGAATGGAATGTAACTTGATTCTGAAAAAGTCATTTTCGATGATTTTTGGACATATATTAGGCAATAACCCGGTCATAACTTGACGAATTTTCGTTTTCGAAGCGTCAAGAGTTCGCGGACAGACAGTGTGCATAAACACGATTTTTTCATAGCCACACAAAAAGCAAAGATCTTGGTGGCCAGTTAACATCACCAAAACGCGTAATAACTCGTCCCGGAAATTTTTCTTATAATAAAGCCAAAACGGGTAATTTTGTGTGAGATTAAGCACCGTCTTGTTTAAATCACATGTCTTCCACATCCACATTTTTAATTTGAGGTCCATATGTTCGATATGGTGACGGTAATACCTTCCCCATTTTCAAAGAAGTATGGACCAATGGCACCAAATTGCAAAACATACAGTGACTTTTTGCGACAATTTAGTTTGTTAACTAAAGCATCATCCCTGAATAAAATGTTGTTGTGAAAATTGGTCATGCACACGGTGATGTTTAAGTACTCAACCGGTATATGTTCTACGCATTCCGTGATCATTTGTCTTCAATTTTTGAGTGAGTTGAAGTTTATAAGCCACATTTTCTATAGAGCGTGCATTTCGATGATAGATAAGCCTTAAAACATCTGTAACATTGCCAGTCTCTTCGAATCTTTCTTATAGTACGCTCATATGGTCGACGATTGACGATCGACCATAATCTGCTCATAATGCGCGAAACGTACCTACTACAGAATCACTATTCTTGTAGTAAATTTTCACAATTTTAATACGTTCTGCGGTTGTTATTCGACCCATACCTTTAATACCTTTAACTAAACAAACACAGTCCCGGATATCACAGAATACGAATTGGATAAACCCATACAATCAAGCACGTTGAGTCTACAAAAAATCTGGGTATAACTTTTAAAAAGATCTTAACTCGAAGTCCATTCCCTATGGCAATCACAACGTTTTCTTACAACTAAACCTAAGTTACTTCTAGCCAAAAGTTGTCAATTCAAGTTCTTAATGAATGTGAGATCTTCTATAACTTGATTTATTACTCCAGAGGAAAAATGATTGTAGTATACAACAGCATTACATGATATTTATACAATTTTAAACGCCTTAACCGCGAGTCTGTGTACCCCAAGAAAATTTGCCGCAACTCGATCTTAAATTTACTAAAGCTTCATTTACTTTGTTTAATAGACGAAGTAATAAAGGCTGATCACCCAGAAAATCTGCATACAACATATAACAAATAAACTTTTGTAGCGTCATGTGGAATATTCGTGTTGATTCAAATGATAACATCCGAAAAGCTATTTCTTATAAGCGTCGTTCGACATTGGAACTTTCTATCCCTTAACATTAGAAGAACCAATTACTTGGCAGTTGATTGAATAATAGATTAACATATGTAATTTAAAAATATTGCATAAATACACTTTTACATATATGATAAGCTCCTAACATGAGTTATCCTACAGTTATAAGCAAATACAAATAAATGCTTCCGCAAATATACATAGACCTTTGCCCTTTGTTAGCGGCTTGAAAGGTATTTTGCTTTTACCCGTAATAGGATCAATATTAGAGACCAATAAAAGTGCCATTCTTGTTATCTTCGTGTGATTTGATCTTTCATTTAGGTGCATCGAGTTCAGAATTCCAGGAAGAGATATATGTTAGGATATATGTTAAAGTTGCGGCAAATAGCAAATACGTCGACTACGGAGTCCTAGAACTCCCAAAAATTGCAATTCTAAGCCAATTTTCTCTAAGCTTGACTTCTTAGGCAACTTTGAGCCTAAGGGTCTTGCTCCAACTCTTTCTTAGACTTACTAAGAATGGCAAGAATCTAGATTCATTTACGAGTAAACCTCATTTCACGAAATCTGAACTAAGCGGTCAAAGTAAAATTCATAAAAGCTTAACTTTTATACCCCGATACAGACACATAAAAGCTTTTGACTAGTTATAAGAAACAACAGAATCAAAGGCTTGGATAAATTCGACATGTGTACAGATATATTCCAGTGTTAATATTTTTCGGCTATTAGCCAAATGCAAATATTTAACAAACATTTAAAACTGATATTGCATAAATTCTTTTATATTCACTTATCTCCACCATTTCAAATCCAAATGTTTGTCCTTAATCCCATCTCAATTGGGTTTACCCCTTACGAGGAATTTATCACCGCACTCTCATCTGCGAAACCACAAATTATTTCCTTATCAAGTTCATGAACATTAATATTAATTCCATTCAATTAACATGACCACATCCTCTGAAGATCGTACAGCTAAATCCTCCCCCATATAAGCTACCCTTGTCCGGTATGTGCACGATGGCACCTATAATTCTTTCCTTTTCGCTTTTCCGCCACAAATGCAGACATAACTTCTATAAACGCAACAAACCAGTGAATAACAAAACAAAAGGAAAGAATCTAGTAACACAAAAATAAACAAGAAAATAAAAACAAATAGGAAGGAAACGGAAACATGTTTACTTGTGTTATAATGGCTCGAGCGAGAAAAAGAACAACTAAAACAAAGAACTCATCCAAGGAAACAGAACATTCAGAAGACCTTCTAAAGATTAATGGAACTCACTAGAGTATAGGCTGTCGTCCTCACCAATGTTTGACCCATGTTAGTATCTAGAGTAACGTCAAATTGCCTCACGCTTTTCAGAGGCAATATGGGAAGGTCCTGCCACTGATACTGGTACTAGCAGCCCAACCAAAGCCCAGTGACTGAGAAGGCATGATATTTCCCATACTGTACCAAAATAGCATGAAATACCCAACCACGAGCCCTCTTATACCACTACAAACGAAATGAACGCAATTACATTTTAATGAAATTTTTGTTCCTAGGCTCCTAATTTAACACGTTGACACTAGTTTTAATTTGCCCACTCCATGCCCGTTCCATCAGCATAAACACGAACCTACCGACCGGGTGGAACATTAAGTGGGTGGTACCACCGTGTAGCAAGTTTTCTCTCACATTCCTTGAGGGATACAATTAAGCGAGAGTAAAAAAAACATAGCGAAATAAAGAACGAAAAGAAAAACGGAAAACGGATGTTAAAATTTAATGGCATGCCACCTTACAAGGACGTGTCCTCAGATTTGAATGTGTGGTACATGCACACACAGTAAGTAATTGTAGCGTCCCCATTGAATACGAACACCTATCGCTGGCATTCGTTGCATTCTATCCTAAATTAGGTAAAATAAACGTTTGTCACACGTCAACCGAATGGATGGTGAAAGGTGATTTACTTGCGTCTGCTTTGACGATTCAACTCTCGACGCAATGTCTTCTCTGAATTTGCTGATACTCGTTAGACTTCCGTAGATGAAATTTCTGTAATGTGATGAATGAAAGGCCATGCCACACAGTTACAGGGTGGGCACATTGTTTATGAAAACTCTTTGGAAGTTTAAATTGAAAATTAATTTTAAATTACTTTTCTTGCTTAGGGCAAGGTTGCACACAAGACGCTATGGCAAATGGCTATGGCAGACACTCGCCTAAAATTTAAATGACACTCCTTTAACATGAAAGCGAATTGATACATTTTTACTTATTTTTCTCTTTTCTTTTGTGGTATAAAACTGAATAGCCTTTAGGTTTAAGTAAGTCTGTGTTGAGCAACAAGTGCCAAGTGGTAAAAGATGTTGTATCTACATATAGGTTTATGTACAGGTCATAAAGGAGAGCACCTACCTCGGTAAATTAAAACTGCTTCTGGTCAATTCAAACCATACGACACAAGACATTATAGCTTGTTTTCGATCTACGCATTAATGCCTTTTCAAATTTTGTCCGTCATTCTTACTTCATGAATGGGAGTTTGCTCAACATAGTCTTGCAGGGAAGGGATAAGCCTATTCGTATTCATGAAAACATTTTGAATCAAATTATAAATGGAATCTGATTGACAGACAGCTTTAAACAATAAAATTTTCTTTCTGAGTCATCGCTCCAGATTATAGGGTAGGATTCCTAACTACCACTGAACTTAGAGACAATCTCATGTCCAGTCCACAATATGGCCACTAGGTATTGATGGCAAAATTTAAGAGTAAAACCAGAAACATAATTATTATCCGAATGAGAATGAGAATTCGAGAATCATACTACATGCGCTCCCAGAAAAAAGATAAACAGCATTTGTCCCAGACTCTTTTGTATGAGTAAAAAGCATCGATGAATTTGTAAGAGAAAAAGGTATTTATACGCCTAAAATTGAGAAATAATGCCTATAGTACATTTGCTCACATGCTCCCAAAACCTGCCCCAACCGGATAAGATTCAATATTGTGCAATAGAATTTATAGGTGATGTCGATATTACCCAATCAATCGATGTATTACCTATGAAATGTCTTTTACCACACCGTTTTCTATTTTCAATGAATCTTCAAACCTTTGATCATAACGTCTGTTTCGCTATTAAGCTCAACAATATATCTTTAAGCACATCTTTGGTCTTACTCTGAAGTACAATGATTTTTTCCTAACCCGAATAGCTCGCTTATAAATTTTTTTTTTAGCAAAATTCTACAGGCAGCCTATGCTTCTACTATAAATAGTATTATGTCGCATGTTGGCAGAATTATACATATTTTCTCGTTGAGAAATCTTAGTTCATTCGTTTTTTTTTTATGTACTATACCTACCAGCTATCACATGTAAATTAATTTTTCAACTTAATAACATTTTTTTAAACATAATTTTCCTCACTGCCAACTAAGTCTTGAATCTCTGCTGTTCCCCTTAATTGGATCATAACTTCTGGGCTGATCATATATCTAAATCTTACGATAACTGAAATTCAAAAAAAGTAACTCTCCTATAGAACCTTGTATAAGATCACAAAATGTCTACAATCACTTAAGTTAAGGACAAATAACCTTAAGGACTTAAAGCTCAAAATTATTCAAAAACATATTCCGTAGCATATTGTATCCCCGCAATCGATGATAAATAAGCAAGCAAGCATATGCAAATATTTAGTGGAAAAAATGAGTTTCAGTCAAATCGCTTTGAATATTATTACATCACCCACTTACATGTATTAGTGTATCTCGTATCCTTACACTAGTATATAGAAAGAAAAAGTAATTTCCAAAAAACTTCTTCTGCCAGACGAGACAAGACGACTCGACATGATACATCACGTGCAAACTCACATAAAACCCACTCTGAATTAACTTTGAGACTTCAGTATTTTTAAGGGACCATGGAGTAACATCACCATCGGCAAGACCACATCCTTATCTTAACTTATGAACATGTTCCTACACCACATTTTTGGTCGATCCAATTGCTGACTGCTGCAGAGAAGCTGCCAACTTAATGCCATGCAAATAGATTCCAAGTTAAATGGCAGATAGCAATACAAACTAAAAGAAAGAGTCTAAAAATAAGAACGAAGGAAAAAACAGACAGAATTTCGCCACAAATCACTGACATCACTCTGCCGAGTTCAAAGGACCACCACACCTCCTACAGATCCTCACACATATGAGTTCTCAGAAACTCAGCCTATGAATTACATGAAGAAAAACATTTTCAATGTCTTCATCTTGAATTTTGTCCTCATATGTTATGTGCTGTGCGGTTGGTTCATATCATGTCAGTCACCATAGCCAGGACGACTCATGACATGACATTTGCTTTATTTAGATATCGCCGACAAGCACACCAATACAAAAGCAAATAAGGCCCATATAAAATAAAGTCGACAGTTTCCGTTCGTCGGTCGCCTGTCAAGGACATTTCGTTTTCTTTATCTTTTTTTTTTTTTTTTTTCAGATATATTTACTTTTTTATTTTTTTTCTTTTAGACAGTCCTTTCTAAGAATGTCGAAAGGAACGAAGTTATAAATGGTGAAATCCGCTTGAAAAGAATTTATATAATAGTTGCGGCACTGAGAGATTTAACTAGCACAACGCTGAAGGAGTCAAATTGTAAACCTAAAATACGAATACTCACACAGATGAAATCTCGACTCGAAGGAATAGTCAACTTTTTTGGTCGGAGCTTTTTATATGCACCGACGAAAAGATTTGCCAGGGATAATAAATCTTCATTTCGATTTAAGGAAACAAAAAAAAAAAATAAATAAATAAAAAACTGCATTCTCAGAGAGTTCCTTCCGTCATTTCCATCCTTTGGGTTTAGTGTTCTTTGGCTTTTAGCTCTTAGAAGCAAGAAGGAGCAAGAGGGAAAGTTTGCTAGTGAGTTCGAATGATTTTTATTATTATTATTTCATTGTATTCAAGAAATCAAAAAGATTCAAAAAATCCTTGGTGACATTTCTTAGGGCGATAGAATTTGGTTAGAAACGTATTCTTTTGGATTACGCGTGCTGTGACGAATTGAATTTTTGTGGAGAATTTAATTTTATATTTTTTTTTAATTCTTAAATCGCTCCTATCTTTTCTCTCGCTGTTTGTTTTATTTAGCTATTTGTTCATCAAACAGGTTATTTCCTAAAAAAAAAAAATTTTTTGAACCGTAAGGAAAATACAAGACTTTTTCAAAATGTGGAGAGATTTATGAAAGTACATATGGTACTCCTAAATAAAATGTACTTGATATGGAAAAGGAGAATCAACCACACATTCGATTTTTTCAGGTTTTTTTAAAACAACATTTCTCAATGAGGAAGATAGCTCTTTGGGCATTTCTTACTTATTTACTTACTTACTTATCCGGCCAGCGACCCTGAGCCTGAGCTAATACCGCTTTCTATCTTTCACGGTCCCGGGCACGTTGCTTCCAGTTTACTAGACCAAGGCTTCTGGCGTCCGCTATTCTTTATACCTGAGACTTGGTCTTCCTTTTTTTCGTGTACCAGGTGGCTGGGATTGTCACATCTTTATATAGCTTATAGGGTTTTATTTCTTCGTCTGCATAGCCCAGCACCTGGATGGATTTGTTAAATATAGTGCCTTCTATATTTACGCCGCCCTTTCGCACCATCTGTTTCAGCATATTATTAAGGAAGTCACACGACAGAGCGGCTCCTTGCTGGAATCCGGCACATGTCTAGAAAAATTCGGAAGTTTTGTTTCCAAGCTGCACGGTGCATTTCGAGTTTTCTAGCATGGCGCGACAGTTTTCCCGGGATTCCGAATTCGGCGATATATGGTATAATTCAGTGCGATGAATGCTGTGGTATGTGGCTTTGAAGTCGATGAAGAGATGGTGAGTATCGATTTGGAACTCATTGGTCCTTTCCAGGATTTACGGGAAGATTTGGTCTATCGTCGAAGTGCCAATGAGTGTGGTGTTAGCAAAATGAAAAAAATATACATAGCACCCAATTTAATGTTGGTATGTTCTTCTTTCTATCATTGGATAGTTCTAAAATTGGGGTTTGCCAGAACGCTTGTGCGAATATCATTTTTTGTTGTCGTTTCATTGTTAAAGTAATTACGGAATTTGGGAAAGGCTACCGGTTGCTAATACCAGATACCCGATTTAGGAAATTACCGAGACAAAAATATAAAGTCTAAAAAACCATTAAGATAAAAGATACAAATATAGGATAAAATTCGTGCGTAGATCGACGGAGTGTCACGATGACTCCAAGAAAACCCTGAAAATAAAAACCAAGAGGTTAAATTAAAGAGAATTAAGCAAATCCTACTAAAAACAGCTGAGGAAGTATGCAGAGAGACAAAAATCGACACAATTAAAAAGAAGGCAGCTTGGTAGTCAAATGATATAAAGCAGAAAGTTAATGAAAAGAAGGAAGCATGGAAGAATTTCATATGAACCCGTTAAAGAAGAAGTTGAGGGACAAAAGCTTTTTGGAAAAAAGTTAAAAATCTGAAAGGAAAATACGGAAAACAAACAAGAACAACCAGGAAGGGGGCAAGCTGGTAACAGAAAAGAATGACGTGCTAGATACGAGTACATGGATGAAGTACTTTAAGGGAAAATTTAAAAAAGTTGAAACCATCCTGATGAAGACGGAACTTATTCAATACAGGGGTATTGTGGATAATACCAGAAGGGTACTAGCTACGATTGTAACAACTACAGGCCGATAAAATTATCATCTACAGTGTATAAATTACATACCAAAGTACTGGAAAAGTAAATTAGGTGAGTTTAGCAAGAAGATCTAGTAGAGAAGCAGGCGGCATTTAGACTGGGTCGATAAACAAAAGATCACACTTTCCCAATAAGAGCCATCATAGAAAAATGGATTGCTAAGGAGAAAAACCTATTCCTGGCGTTCGTAGATTTAAAAGCGGCATTGATAGTGTGCCAAGACAGCATGTATGGAAGGTACTAAAAACTAAAATATGTCCCGGACAGACAGTGTTTATGACAACCCGGTGGGGAAAGTAAGGCTAGAGGCTGAGAAGTTAGAAGTATTCAAAATATGCAAAGGACTAAAGCAAGGAGACAGTGTTAACCCTCTACTGTTCATTCTATTTATGGATGAAGTAGCAAAATCGTGTGAGAGGCAAACAGAAAAGAACAAAATTGGAAACTAGAGAACTCACCTCTTCAACCTGCAATTCTTGCTATATGCAGATAATATTGCTATCATAGTAAACAATCCGGACAGACTGCAAGAGGTAAGAAGTGGTCCGCTAATCTGAAGATAAAGGGGATGATGGTAAATATAACTAACGAAATATTAATGTGGGTCCCTAAAGAGGATAGCTCTACAGAGAATCTGCATATAATGTGTGATATCAGAGGACTAGAAAGAGTTCAATACTATGAAAACCTTGAAACCATTGTAAGCTATAATGGAATAAGCCGAATCGAAAAAGCAATGTCAGCGTACTATCAGATAAACAACACAATAGCGGGTAACGTGAGACAAGCTCAAGGACAAGACTCAAGCTCTACAACGCAGTTATTGTACCAATAGTACTATACGGAACCGAGTGCTTACCATTATTAGATAAATATCTCAATAAATTCCAGGCAACACAAATTAAGTACGTACAAAGGCTCGAGTGGGAAAAATAGAAGAAATAGGGCTAGAAATGAAAGAATACATTCAAAAGTAGAACAAAAGAAGTCGATCCGACATGAAACGAAGAGAGACAGCTAAAATGATTCGGACATATGCAAAGCATGGACGAGTCAAAAAAACCAAACAGTTAAGTGAGATGAGAATGGAGGGTACTCCACCGAGAATAAGTCCCAGGACAACTAGGGAAAATCGCATCCAGGACGTGGGTAGGATGAGAGGCAAACCTCTAGCAGAGATGAGAAATGAAAACCGGGACCGAGTTAATTGGAGAAGATGGATATTCCGACGCTTAACAGCAAGCGGTGATCGAAGAAGTTGTCGTTTTATGATGCCAAGTTGTCGTCGTTTTCGGTTTTAGTTTTAAAATACCGAAAAACGATATTGATGTAATTCCCACAGGATCCATCTGAGAAGTAATAAAAGTCCTCCTTGATAGCATATTCAGTCTCGTCGGTAGAAGTTTTTTATTCATTTAAGGTTTTTGATAAGGGATTCAGTAACTATGTGTATTATAGCGGTCCGATCATAAACAGTCGATTCAATTTGAGTGAATTTTCACACAAGCTCAATTAATTTTAAGTATAATATAGACGAGAACTGTGATATGTGGCCTTCTAATTAGTAACTATTTTTGAAGGTATGGTTAGTGTTCCAACAACTCAATAACATATTTTTAATTCATTGTTTACGATCGTTCCGAGACGTGATTTAAATTCATGTTGTTATTTATCGAAAACGTTTGCTTTTTCTGTAAGTTGGTAAAATCTTTTCTTATTACATATGTTTGGGGATTGGGTACCCGGCGCATAATCCTCAACCTCGAGGAATAGATCTATTTTGTATATCTATGTTATGAAAATCAGGTAGACTAGTTTTACTAATCCAACTAGGGGATTAACTGATGCCATTGGTCACGAGAGTCATTCACCAACTTTAGTATTTCTGATTAAAAATCCCATTTTAGCACATCGAATCAACAGAAAAGGCCGCTTCTGTTTCTGTATACGCGACCCGAGGTACAATTGGATGGGTTCTACTTCACATATATACGAGTATATAATCAATATTAATAAAATCTGATCACTACTTCATTGCTTAATAGCTCTGGGATACAATTTTACGCAAAATATTCCAATAATGTGTAACTATAGCTTTATGTTCTACTACCGCGGTATTAGTTAACATTTCGCTTTTTAAGGCAAACACACCTAAATATAGTGCCTTGAGGTCTCGGTGTAATTATCATCGGCTTTTTGATGGTTCTGTACGGATTTGAAACTTTTTGCTATGTCAACTCAAAAATCTTCACTTTGTCGAAATCGGCAACCAATTTGCAAATTTACCGCCTACAGTCTGCGACACCTTGTCTCATACTAAAGTAAATACTTTCAAATTTTCCGTCCATAACTGCCCACTGCTATGTAGTCTTCGCCATTGAAGCAGTTAATACCCAGAGCCTTAATTTCACAAAATGAAATTGTCCATTTTACTGCCATGTCGTTTTTCCCTAAAACGCATAACCGGATGTTAGAGACTATCGAGTGAGCATGATTTCATTCTTTTATCTAACAAACAAAAAAACAACATGTTGTCCTTTCGTTATTATTTGATGAAGTGAACATCATAGCTTGACATCATGGGTTACGCTATGAATTTTTATTTCCGTTTCCGCTTCAGTTCAACTAAATAATCGGACATAGGCACAGATGGCGCAATTACAGCAAAACGGTTAACAACTTTACACCTTCTAACAATGTTATTGCTGTCGTTATTTCTCATACTTCGACAATATATTTTTTCTTCAGCCAACGGCTTTCCATTTCTGGTCTTATGCGTCATTTGAGTAATCCTTGTCATGAGTGTCTTTCGTGTCCTCTCCAAGTCGTCTGTGACATTGGTGTATGCTTGATTCCAAATAGGACTACACCACTAACAACAGGCGGAATTTCATCCTGAAATGGAATGGAAAAATAAAAAAGTAAAAAAAAAAAAAAAAAAAAACATATTTTCAAATTCAAAATAGGATAACTGAATCATAAAATAGAAAAACTGCACACCCTGGGACAATTGTGTTTAGAACAGGCCAACCCAGACCAGCTTACTCGTAATTCAGAACCAGGACCAAGAATGGAACATCTGCCACTGCTGCAGTAGTAACCGGACATTTTATGCAAATTTAACTATTCAGACGGAAGCTACATATTTGTGGAATTTTCAAAAATTACACTATTTGAAAATGGCAGATGGGCGGCATATCCTGGTCCAGGATGGGACTCAAACACAACATACGTCTCATACTACATACTTTGCCGAACCGGCTATCGTTTGTCTCTTGTGTGTGTTTGTGTGTAAATTTGCCTGTGTAGGGTAATCCTCTCGTTTTATTTAGTTTAATGCGGTCATGGTAGCATTGGATTGGAAAATGCCGACCCAACAATTTGTCCATGAACATTGTTTTCGGCTCTTTTTTTCTTCGCCGTCCATGGAAATATTTCCGATTTGATAGAGGGCATGATGATGGGGGCAAATAAGTTGCATTTCCGCTTAAAAGAAATTCCAAATTTTCAATTTTAAACTATGAATGAAGGATTCATCAAATTAAGGACGAATAGCTTTTTGATTTAAGCGATTATTATTATTTCTTTCAATTGAAGCATTGAAATCATTACGAACTATATTGAAAGTTGTCAAGCAGAAGGAGCAGAAAGTATAAGGACTTAAAATATTTATACTTACCTTTACTCACGCACATGAAAGGTTTGAAATTTGAAATTCAACTTTATAGTATACCAATACGAACAGTTCGGCTAATACCTTTGAACCATTTACTGCTGCCGAATCAAAGCACGAACTAACTTAAAAGGTATTTTAGATCAAGAAATCTATCGCCCAGGCAACAGTTTGAAACCGTTTTCCATAATTTGTTTGTGATGCTGCTACTGCTATGAGATTTTTAGTTCATTCAACTAAATCAACATGTGTCCTAGTAGCAGTTGAAGAGAGCGTCAAAGCTACAAGAAATCTATATCCAATCTTTATGGGGCATCTGCAAATCAACAACAAAACTAATGCTGAAACAGATACTTCGTCTTAATACAGAAAACACATTAGTATCTAAATATGTGTATATGTATATCATTTTCAAAATGCTTTTGCGAATCGTTAAATTTATATACCGATCCCGACGAAAAGACATTATCCGAGTGTAAGGCAATATCCTTTATTTTACGTTGGAACAAATATCGGAAGTAAGCTAATAACAATCTTATTTAAAAGTGTATGAAAATAGTATCAAAAATGGTATATGTATGTTATACTCGTATATGTATGATACTTACTTTTTAAGAAGGTCCGAGGCAGATAGATCTGGACCAAAACTAATAAGCCTCACATTCCAAGTTCACTGAGGCCTCCTTACACTTGTATGCCAGAATACCTACTCAACTGCGTGTTCGGCTGGGTTCGAATCGAAAACCTTTTAGGCTAAAGGGTGAAATAGACTGCCTGCTTTGCCCTCGTGCATTGCTTAATCCTTTGTTGACACTACTGTTTAAATACGTGTAAACGCACCAGCGAAGCTTTTACTAATGTTTTAAGCGCTTAACTACTCCTACAGTGTTTTGGATGACCAAACGTTCCGAGCAGCTAACATTAGCTCGGACGAACTACAAATTATAGAAAAGATGCGGTTGCAGATATCCGAAACAGGAAAAAATTAACAAACCATTGTGAGGAAGATATCATCATGGCTTTTTCTCTTATCAACCCGCCCCAACAATGAAATTCCTAGTTTAATCGAAAATGCAGACAGGTAAAGCTAGAAAACAACGAATTTACAAAGCGGTCCTGCTGAACCGGATGGCTGAAAAGCAGAGCTGTTTCGAGCAGCAGATGATGGTTTGATACGGAGCATACATCATACATACATCATACATCATCTCCAAAATCTGGGTCGACGAAAGTATTCCCGGAGAATGGAACTTCAGTATAGTTTCTCCGATCATAAAGAAGAGAGATTCTCTGAACTGTGCCAACTACAGGGGAATAAATCTTCTTAACCTAAACTATCCCACTGTACCGCAAAAATTCATAGCTGAAAAGAAGGCCACTAATTTAAATATTTTTTTTCCGAATTTTCGCGCTGTAGTAAAGTAGGATATGATATTTTTATGTCAAGTTTGATTTATTTATGTTTCATTGGTGTTAAAAGCAAGACAATGTCGAGGAAAAGGTAAGTAATTCTCAATTGCTGGCTTATATTAAGTTTGAAATCGAAAGCTATGTAATCAAAACAATAGCAAATCATTCTATTCAACTAATTTGACAATTAAGATATATTTTGTTGCTGTTACATGAATATTCATATTGACTGCATATAGTACAGTGCAATAATACATATCCTTTCGGGTTTTTTAGGTTAACTGTCAATGAGATCATTACTTGCATAGATGAAAGCGATGAAGGCGATTTTTATTCAGAAATACCCATTTTGATGTGGCTTGTGAGACAATTTGCTCCGTAATCAGCTGGTGGCAGAAATTGTTTTACACCCGGATAACTTTGATGAAGAGGATGAAATCCCACTTTCTTCGTTTGTCACTAAAAAGAAAGCGCGACTTATATTTTTTTATGGAAAAAAGAAGACTTGAAAGAAACAATTACAGACTTAAATTATGAATCTTGCAACCTTAATCCATCTTTACCTCCTTTAGATCTGTTCTCGCTCTTCTTCGATGAAACTATATTTGAAATGAAGTACTCTAATTTATATGCCCAGCATCATAATCTTCTGCCCGATATACAGGTTAGTGAGCTTAAAAATTTTATATTGAGTGGCTACAATAATGTATCAAGACGAAGAATGTACTGAGAAAATGAAGAAGATTCACGAAATATACTTGTATCGAAATACATCACTACAAATAGATTCGATCACATATTCCGATTACTACATTGTTGCGATATTACTTAACTAGATCCAAACGATCGTTATATCAAAGTACGACCTTTGTTTCAACACCTGCTACAAAACTTATTATTGTTTGCTCCAGTAGTAGAAAATTATAGTGTGGATGAGTATGATACCGTATTTTGGAAGTCATCCGACTAAACAATTTATAAGATGAAAACCAATTGGATGGGGCTATAAATTTTGGGTTGTTTGGTTTGATCCCTATCTTTGATCAAAATTATCTTTAACGCCCAAGAATAGAGAATTCTTTCTTGGAACACAAGTTGTTCTAGATATTTGTCATGCGCTTATTGGACGAGGCTTAAATCTAAGATATCATGTGTTTTTTGACAATTTTTTTTTCTTCTCTTCAATTATTTCATGAATTAAAGAAGTACTGGGAATATTACAGATAATCGGTTAAAAACCTGTTCCTTTCGTGGATCGGATAAAATTCTGAAACGAAAAGGCCGAGGTGGGTACAGCTACGAACTCTGTTTAGAACTCAATACGGTTGTATGCAGATGGAATGACAACAACATTTTAAATATAATATCAAACTGTGTTCCAGTACATCCAACAAATTCGGTGAGAAGAAAGAAATATCAGTTCCCCAGCCAAAACTTATAAAAGGTTATAGTAAAAATATGGAAGGCGTCGATAGATCAAACTAAAATATCAGCCTTTATCGGATTGGTATTAGAGGGAAAAAATGGTATTATCCACTTTTTGCTCATTGTATTGATATGGCAATTTCAAACGCACGGCAGCTTCATAAGTACAATAAAGGTACACTGGACTATTTGAAGTTCCGTCGTAGACTAGCTAGGAGTTTGCTGGGAAAGCACCAGACCACGAAATTTTAAGCCAGCAAATACAGAGAACCAAAACATTAGATATGATGAAATAAACCACTTGATTGTCGAGCAATACAAGCGAATCAGATGTCGAATTTGTCACACTCAAGCAGCTACTGTTTGTGAGAAATGTGGCGTTGCCTTACATGTGCGCTGTTTCAAAGCATATCACACAATGTCACTGTAATTTATGTATAAAAATAATCAATAAAACACACAATATTTAATATAAATTTAAATCTGCGTAATATTTTGATATCCAACTGTACCATACGGGCTACACCTTATCTCCAGCAAATGGTAAGTTAATTTTTTTTTCCATTTTTTTTTTACAATACAAATAGTACGAGTCTCCTTACTTCCAAATTTCATTGATAAGTTCAAAAAAAATTTTTTCGGGGATAACCCGGGTTAACATCGTATATAAATTCCTTTTTGCCGTATGAACATATGTGAACACCTAAAAATCTTCGTAAACATTCTGGCCGTCCCTTATCGGTATATTTTCAGGCCACAAAAGTCCAACATGAACCAAATTTTCATATTACTGCAGATTTTGGAAAAAACCTGGATTTCACTCACATATGAAAGCATCTACAGGGATGGACTATACAAAGCCATGTCCAGCTTTGCATCTCTGTCAAGTTCATTCGATAATGTAGGACAACAATGGAGACTGCACATGGCTCCCTCAAGGTCGGTTATGGCAAAACCGAGGCCTTCAATGTCAGACCAGGACTTAAACAATGCAATGCATTGTCGTGTGACTTTTTCTACATGCTTCTTGAAAGAATTATTCGAAACTTACTAACGAAACTAACTCCAGAGTGGCCATCTTTCAAAATTATAATCAGTTCCAAGCATCTGCAGACGACATGAAGCGTTTGCGATTATTGAAGAAGAACGGGCAAAGATGAATTAAGTGATCAGTGAAATAAAAAGAAAGTATATGCTCGTACTGTCAACATAAAGGGACACACAAAATCGACGTCTGGGTAAATATCACAATAGGTAGCTACAACATTGGGCTCCACTAGCAACTCCAACAACGATACCAACTCGGATATCATCATATCGATTATAATTTTACTCTTGTTAATCAATACTTTTTTGGGCTGAGAAGGCAATTGAGAAGTAAAGCTCTCTTTCGAAGGCCGTTGTTAACTTTGACGACTGGGTCATCTCTCGGCGAGTGTTCATCAATTGTCCGCCGCCATCATGCGATTTGAAATCACTCGAATATTTTCTCTGAACCTACGTCAAGTCCTTACTCTGCACTTACAAAGCAAAGACTCCGGATGAGCTCGAGGCCAACATTCGACAAGCTATTACAGGAATAACGCCGCACATATTGGGCCGAGTCATCAAAAATTGAACCGATTGCTTGAAGCACTGCCAGCGAAGCCGAAGTGTCCATTTGAATCATGTGCTGTTCCACATATGATAGCATGAACGTTGCTCCAAAACAAAGCCATAATCAATTTTATATCTTAGACCATTATTATTTTATTTAATTTTTAAATTTTTTCCTTTCGTTCTTATCTAGTCACCCTATACAATTCGATGAACTCGTTTGCAAAGCTTAAAACAATAAACCTTGAGTATGGTATTCCAGACATTGGGCTTACTGGAAGGAAACAAGCACTAGGAAGACACATTGCGAGAAACAACTGACTTCCTTCTGAAAACATTGTAATCCAGTTTACAATAACTTAGACTGTATAAAATTTATTGAATCCAAATTTTCATAACATTGTACTTAACGGTGTCCGATGAGAAAATCCAACGCCAAGACTTTTATTATTCTTGACGATAAATCTACGGTCATTATCAATAAAATACTAATACTAAACGCAATGGATAAGATATACTTTACGCAGATATCATGCGAGTAAAGCAATACAATATAGAAAAACTTAGGTCATAGGAATATATCACGGATAAGAAGTCACTTTCTAATTAATATCGATCAGGTGGCGTAACAAAAAGCTTATATCACATTTCTTGCCACTTCTGGAGGGGCACAGGGAAAATATTTCTGACTCATCCTCAGGGGGAATTTTCTCTTGTTCCTGCCGCTTCAGAAATCGCAGCAGCATTAGCAGAAGGAGGGAAGTCCACTAAGAGGTCGCCCAGGTGCTCAAGGTATCTAAATTACTCATATGGAAAAAAAAAGATATTTTGTATATGTCTGAGAAGAATGCTATAGAGAACTAGAGGAGCTTCAGTACTTAAAATTCTATGGTATACCAGTCAAAAAAATCCTCTTGTGTTTCTTATATTCATTTTTGTGCAGTAAATTTAGGGATTAAGAGTTATCAAATTTTCATAGAGAAATACTGGAGATTAGATAAGTTAGATTAGCAGCCAATTCTTTTGCGTGCATAGAATTGTAATTTTATTCTCCCTTTTAGCTTTAACAGTTGTAATATTAAGTAACACTTGCGTTCATATATTATTATATAATAATACAAATTCGTGCAATAATTTTATCTTAAACGTTATCTGTAAAAACGACAGATCGTAGGTAATTATTTGGCAATCTTCTTTATAAGTCATAATTGAGAAGATGCTGTTGTTTATATGCTCACTACTCTTGGTACCCTAATCTCACACTTTATGTCACTTTGTCACTTTATTTACAAAAAAAAAAAAAAAAATGCAAGACATTTTTTAAGCAAATAAGCATAAAGAATTGTAAAAGCAATCAGATGGGCTGGATTTATACTCGTATATTTCGTCTCCACATATACATATTACCGAAAGTTAGAAGATATTGAAAAGCTGACTAACCCTTTTATAATGAGAACGAAACTCTTTTAAAGCAATTTAACATTCTTTTAGAAATCTTCGACCTTAACAGTTTTAGATTTACAACTTTACTTAGATAAGAATTGTACATTTGTTGTATAAAACTATCTGAAGTCATTTTATAAATTTAAGACATCTTGAGGCTATTTTGTATGAACATTAAATCAAATCAATCTTAAATTCTTGGTCATTTTCAAATTTGCCATGAGGTTGGTTCGAAATTCACACTGAGGAAGGATCAGCGATTTCAGAGAAGGTTTAAAGTTTTAAGGTTTAAATCGAATTTAAGTTTTTAGCAAAAGTGAATCAACAAACTAGAGTCATTTTGAAGAAGTCTGACTATGGTATTCTTTAACAAAGTACTTCGAGGTGAACTGATAAATAGCTTTTTCATGAATCCATGAGTGTAAGTCATTGGCTACTTCAATGGCATTACCTTTACAAAATATTCTTTATATTAATGAAATGTAGAACCGAAAGCCTGCAAATAAAAAAATTATAACATTTCTCTTTACAGTCTTATCTTCGGAATTTACCTTTAGGAATTTTCAATTTACGATATTCAGAAAAAAAAATATTTTCACATGAATTTTTTGGAAGTTTTTCGTTGTTAAATTTTCCAATATGATTTATTTTTCAGCAGCCGTTTTTAAACTAAAATCATCACAACTTTAACCCGACTGCCCATAAAAAAACACGCCGTCTGTCTAACAGTTTTGGAACAAGCCTTCCTTAATGCAAAATACTTTCCTATTAGCTGTACTCTTTAAAATTCTAAATTAAAATACAAACTCGCTGATCAAAAGTGAATGACCCGCTAGAAACACGACTATCGACGCACGAAAGTCGTAATGAGTTGAATTGATTTCTTGATCGATTTACATAGGTCACTTAACAGTTGGATAAGTGAAAATTCAGTTTTTTTTTGTTTTTTTTTTTTTTTTTCTTATATGTGTGTTCTTGAATGTATTCCGTCTTTTTTTACGTTTTTAACATTTAGATTATTGCCGGTCTTGGCAAAATGTGGGTATCTTAATGTTATTTCTTTATTGGCCTTCAAACGGACCTGTAGTCTCTCCTGAGCGACCGGTGAAATTGAAATTGGTTAAATTGAAGTTGGTTTCTTGTATAATTATTTGATTAAAATGGCACTTGTTATTAAATATCTGTACGCTTGGATATCATATTGGTTTAACGAATACAAAGGTGTAGTGAAATTATAGTGTCCTAAATCATGTTCTGTTCGTTTAATGGATTTTTTTTCGTCAAGATCCCCGCATGGAAGGAATACTCTTACTTGGCTCACCATGGCCAATGTATGGAATTCTTGCTCTCTACCTTGGATTTGTACTAAAATGGGGCCCCAAATGGATGGAAAAGCGACCTCCGTTTGATTTGAAGAACGTCATACGATTATACAATGCAGTTCAGGTTATTGGCAGTTTAACACTGTTCATTTTTGTGAGTGTACCAAGCGCTATGTTAAAAAATACCAGAGATTTATTAAATCCTTTTTTAGGGACTTAAAAATTCTTACTTTCGCAAGGAGTTCAGTATCTTATGTCAGCCGATTGATACCAACAATAATGAACCATGGATGCAAAATCTGCTTTGGGCTACTTATGGATACTATCTCACTAAATATTTGGATCTCTTCGATACAGTAAGTCAAGTTTATTCTCCCATTCTCATAGACGATTTACAAATCATGACTCACGACTCGTTTTAGGTATTTTTCGTGCTGCGAAAAAAGAACAGCCACATTACATTCCTTCATGTATACCATCATGCAGGTATTTTATTTGGTTCCTACATTTTCACAAAGTTCCTAGCTGGTAATTCAAAGGCATTTGTATAATTTCTTATTTATCAGATTGATTAATTGACATTTTTTTAAACAGGAAGCCACTCGACAATGTTGGGTGTTATAAATTTATTTGTCCACACTATAATGTACTCCTATTACTTCATTACATCTGTATCTGAGCACTCGAAAAGTATCTGGTGGAAGCGGTACATAACTCAGTTGCAATTAGCTCAGTTTGGATATTTATTGTTCCACTTCGTAATTGTTATTGTCAAAAATGACTGCAACCATCCGGTTCTGATATCTTTTGTAGGCGTCATTCAAAACTTATTCATGTTTGTTTTGTTCCTTGATTTCTATTTGAGGACCTACGTGCGGAAAAAGTCATCAAAGGTAGAATGAAATAGCCGAACATTAATTTGAAATTAAATTAATGTGGTGTTTTTTTTTTTCTTACTTTTCTCTCTCCCCTTTTTGTACATTTTCCACTTTGGAATTAATTTTCCTGTTCGCACGTATTTCATTTTAATTTCCGTGTTTTTCTTTTAATTTTACCATATACAAGCGTTCGTAGTATTAACTGAATAAATAAATAAATGAGTTTAATTTTTAATTTTAGTTTAATTCAAATTAAAATATGGAGAGTTTTATTTCAGTTCGTAGGAACTTTCAAAAGTGCTTTGGTAATATTCAAAAAAATAAATTTGCATTAAAATTTTCGGGTCAGAGCATGGATAGTCTTCTCACGGGACAAATACTAATAACAATATTCCTGAGTAATACACAGGGTGTTCCAAATAATGTGTGAAAGACTTAAAGGGGATCTAAGGATTCCTTGACATATTCTGAAGAATAAATCATTTGGAAAGGGATCGAAAATGAATCCCAAATAAAATACAGAGGTTTTAAGCAAAGCGTAACGCTGCCCTGTTTCAATTCCTATCGATAACAATATCTTGCAACAAATGCGGTTAATACTCGATATTATAGGTATGAAGTATGAAATCAACAAACAGATACAATAGATGATAGATAATAAAACTGGGGACATATTGTATATTGAAATATTTTCCAATTTGAGGAAGATGCGTTGTTCTGAAAATTGTCAAGAGACGCAGAAGAATTTCGCAGCTACGAGGACATTTTACGTTGGGACCTCAGAAACTATGCAAATGCTAGCCTCAGGCAACTAATTATACATTTTAAGCTAAACAGGACTTACAACTAGAGAACTAACACTCAAAAGGCATGCATGCATTCCGTCATAAGCCAGTAAAATAGCTACATACTGGAAAGACACTTTGCAGAAGAGATCTAAGGCCATGCAGTTAGAGAGTTGTTAGATTGCATTTAGGAAAATTCGTGGATAGGGCGAGATGTAATTATATTTACAAAGACGGATGAAAAACATTATTTACTCATCAGAAATAACAACATTGAATGGATTGACGAGGCATCTGCGAAAGTCTGAGAAGAATTGGATATACAATATCGATATCATACGATATACGATATCACAAACCGTATAATGAACAAAATAAAATGAAAACGTTCAATTAATATTTGTTATTTTTTCCAAACAATTTTTTTTTTTTAATTTAATTTCTTTATTTGTTTCAATAAGTTGGGTCGTGTCTTGAAAACAGCAGAATTGAGATGAAATGGACTGGTATTTCCTTTTATTTGTAAATATTAAGTATAGTACATGCTTCAAAATTGCAAAGTGAGCGTGATATGTAATTCAATATTCGAAGTAATTCGAAAAAATGACAAAATCAAAATTTTAAGGTTTTAAAATAAAGAAAAAAGACTTTTGATCTTCAATAACATTTGACTTTTTTTTTAGGGCAACATTTAACCTAGAACAATTAAAGTGCTCATAATTAAGAATTCCCAATTTCCCATACCTCATAGATTTGAAAGATGTTATTTTCAATAGGGGTTAAAACAGGACAGCATGGAAGACCTAGTTTTTACGAAAACTATTGTAATCTCTCATTAAACGAAAGTTTTCACATACATTTTTTAGTTTTTTAAACCCCTTAGCAGACGTAGTTTTTAATGAAAACTCCTCAAAATTTACTTCTAATTGTGAGGTTGTTGAAGCAGACACACCTTTTCCAGCAAACCCAAACCAGCTAACTGTGTTATTGTCAACACAGTATTGCAACACTTCAAATTGGAATAAATATTGATTGTCTCATGGTAAGTTTTCTTTAATTTTATCAATAAATAATTTAGTTTTAAATAAAATAATAATTTTTTTCAACACAATATGGAGGAGAAAAAAAAATCGAATTAAAAATCCTTGTCTACACAAAAAATTCACAGCTGATGCAACTGTCAAAAAAAACCTAGTCGGTATTCGGTGTAAACGCTTCTATGAGGTTTCGTAAGGTTTTTAACAAAAACTCGGCTTTCGATGCGGTGTAAAAAGGCTATAAGGCTTTGCTTAAAACCTCTGTATCTCGGATAGGAGGCATTTCTAATCCCCCCCCTACCGTACTAATTTTTCTCAAAATATGTCAAGAAATCTTCCCTTAAAATCTTCGTCACATTCTCCGGAGCACCCTGTGTGTATTATTTTCAATTAATTGGTCTAAAGAGAATGGTATATCACAAGCTAAAGGTGGTTGATGTAATTTATTTTGAATTGAGCTATAGAACAAGCGAATTTACGTTTTTGATTTAGCATATTTCTAAATAAGTTCAAGGACAGCTAAAACATGAAAATAGGAATGCATTCAAAAGCTGGATTGTATCAAATGGGCTGCTCAAAATCTATACGTGGATCTGCGGCCGCAACTTAACAAATTTTGGTCACACTTTTATGAAACAATAAAATAGTTTTATTCAATAATGGAAATTATTTTAATGAGCAGGATTTGAATTAATTAATGAAATCCTCAGCGGCAATTAGCCGAAAATTTGAGTTTATTTCGTTATTACATAGAATGAATTTGGAGATTCTGATTTCAATCGGTTTAACTGGATTATTATTATCCTCTTTTTCACTCTGTCCTGTTGTTTTTGCAGATACAAAATTACCTACGGCTTAGATGCAGGTTCGCAGAACTGATGACATTCGAAAAAAAGATAAATAAAGAAGTTATAATAAACATAATATAAAGCAGGCAACTTATTAATCTTTTTGATACATCTCTGTAGTAATGACTCAATAAGATAGTTTTTTCGTAGAACATGTACGAATCCAATTGACTTTTAAAAGATACTCAACGGCGAGTGATCAATTTCAACTAGAATTGTTGTCTTATTTCGTTCGTCACCAATATAAATGTGGTATTGAGGTATGCGAAAAAAATAATAAATCAGACACAAAATCAAAAAGATGACTTCTATTATATGGCGTAACTTGTATTATTCCATTGGAACATGCGTTGGAAAGCTACTGTCATTGTACGTCATTTCAGTATATGTCATTCATATGAAGCGTAAACAACAATAATTTTTTTTCACTCAAATATGTCGAACTTTATTCCTGAAAAAGTATTTTTGCGGGGAGTTCTTCTTCATTACTTTAAAATGAAAAAAACTGCTGCCGAAAGTCATCGTATTTTGGTGGAAGTTTATGGTGAACATGCGCTAGCTGAGCATGAAGATGAAGAACTGGAAGCATTACTCTATGAAGATTGTTGCCAAACACAAGAAGAGCTCTCAGAATCTTTGGGTGTCACTCAAGCAGCCATTTCAAAACGTTTAAAAGCAGCTGGATATATTTAAAAGCAAGGAAATTGGGTTCCACATGAACTCAAGCCGAGAAACGTCGAAAGGCGGTTTTGCATGTCCGAAATGCTGCTGGAACGCCACAAAAGGAAGTCATTTTTGCATCGGATTGTTACTGATGGTGAAAAATGGATCCATTACGACAACCCCAAGCGCAAAAAATCATATGTGAAACCAGGCCAATCAGCCAAATCAACGGCAAAGCCGAATATCCATGGCGTGAAGGTAATGCTCTATATTTGGTGGGATCAGATGGGTGTGCTGTATTATGAGCTGCTAAAACCGGGTGAAACCATCAATGGACAACGCTACCGAACACAATTAATCCGTTTGAAGGGAGCAGTAGCCGAGGCAATAATTTTCCATCATGACAACGCTCGGCCCCACGTTGCTATTCCGGTTAAGAACTATTTGGAAAACAGTGGATGGGATCTTACCCCACCCGCCTTATAGCTCAGACCTTGCCCCTTCTGACTACCATTTGTTCCGGTCGATGCTGAACGCCCTCACTGAAATACGGTTAACATCAGAACAGAATATCAAAAATTGGCTTGATTCATTCTTGGCTGCCAAGCCGGCGCAGTTCTTTTGCGATGGGATCCACAAATTGCCAGAAAGATGGGAAAAAGTCATAGCTTCAGATGGGCAATACTTTGAATAATACTATTGTACATGTTTTTCTTAAATAAACATTCAAATTTTGAAAAAAAAACCGCACGAATTAAAATATATACCCAATAGAAGGGACATCTAAATTCCAAAAAATCTGAGCTAGCCAGGAGAAATATTTGGCTCGAAACGCTTTTGAAATTTTAAATCTTGAGAGACCACAACTGCCCAATTGCCCAATCGGACTGCTTCATTTTTTTTATTCAAATGGCGCTATAGCGCGAAGTGAGTTTAAGCCAAAATCAGTAAGCCTCTCCAGGTTATGCGGTCTCTTTGGCCAACTGACAAATGTCTTCTCTAGCTTCCTTTACATGTTATTGGGAACTCACGTAATTGAAGCGTTATTCTCTTACCAGGTAGATTTTTGAAGATTTTTCTTAAACACAGCTCTTTTTCGAAAATTGTCAATGTAAACGGAACTAAAAAATCGATTAAGAAATCGTCTGTTCAAAACGACTAACGATATCTTTTCTAATGTCCATGTTTTTGTCCAATAGAGCGGGATTAAAACGATTTGACATTTACAAGTATACATATATAGCTTTTTAGAATCCACAAGACCGTATTATGTGAAACTCAATTTTGTGATTCTCAATAAGGGGTCACTATCAGAGTTAATAGTGTTAAATACGTTAAAGTTGTGCAGTAGTCGCCAATTTTGACTTTTTTTTTTTCATAAGCCGATGTTGTACACCGCTTCCCGTTGACAGCATATAAGTACATGGTTTTGTTCTCATTCAAAGCTAAACCAATTTTTCCGGCTTAGGATCCAATACTTGCGAGCCTTCCAGTAACAACTCGTTGCATTCTGCCAATGATGTCGTTATCATCAGTGCATTTAGGTTAAAGTGATCCTGATTTATGTTGAGTCTTATGTGATCAGCGTTAACTCTGAACATTTTCACAAAGTCGCAAAAAAAAATCTAGCAGACTGGAAAAAAGTTTCAATATATAAAATTTCTGACAGGTCTTTACCTTTTTTATTTTCTGGGGTTTTCTCATTCAAGCATCTACTTAAACTATGTACATTAGCAAAAATTTATTTATTTTAAAATTTATCCTTGTCATACATTTTAATTACAAACTATAAAACAGTAATGACATTCATTTTATTTTAATAAACAAAACATAACATTTAAAAACGTATGAAGTAAAAACAGTACGAGTACAGTAAGTATTAAGCCAATTTAAAATTCAGTCTTCAAAATCATATAAAGGCCGTCCCAAAATGCACACAAGGATTGAATTTTGCGACAATTATGCGATAATGTGTTGCGAGCAAAAATAAAAAGACAGCGTGACAGCTGGCAGTTCAGGGTTATTAAAAATTAAGCGCAACCCGTTTTCATTGCTGAGCAATATTTAAAATATTATGAAGGTTTGACAGCTACAATTTGCAATTATCGTTCAAAATATGGTTAGAATAATGATTTAACTTCATTCACTTTAAAGAAATTAATTCAAAAATTAAGGCAGACTTGATCAATTAATGACCTTAGATACTCTGCCTTCCTTCAGTAAGTCATTCAACATAATAAGTCGAAACACTTCGTGATAGTGAATCTGAGAGACAATGAACATCAATTGCAATTTCGGCAAGCTTTCTACAGCATATTCTCACGACAAATTTGCGTCCTCATGCATACAAAGTGCAACAGTCAAGAGGGTTCGTTGAATGGATTATGGAACAACGACAAGTCGATACTGATTTTTCAAACAAAATCATATTCAGCGATGAGGCTCATTTTCGTCCTGACGGCTTTGTTAATTGTCAAAATTGTCGAATTTGGGGTTCAGGCAATTCACGAGTGAGTATTGAGAAATAAATGCATCCACAATGTATCACTGTTTTAGGCTTTATATTCCGGTTTTTTGTACCTTAATTGCAAGATATGGATATGGACGACATGTGGTTCCAACAAGGCGGTGTCACATATCGTACAGCCTAACAAACAATTCAAATCTTGCATAACTCATTTCCTAGTCGTGTGATTATCCGTTTTGACGATCTCTTAAAGGAGTAAATTGAGATCCATATCAACAAAACTGGCCAGGAAGTTTTCGGCAAAAGGAAAACCGCGAAGGCCATTTACCCGATACGCAATGCAATTTGAAGTGTTTTCCCTTGAAGTGCTCCATGAATACATATAGGGTTTTCTAATAACGACTTGACAAATTTTTTTTTAAATAAAAGGCAAACCATTTGAGATATTTCAAAAACTTTATTATTGGCTTGAAGTACAATCAAAACATTTATGAATGGAACTCGACTTCGTTCATATAGCCACTGCGGGCACGTTTGCAGCGGTCGATTCATTGGACCAAATTTTCCACGACTAGACCAAACATTTTGGCCGAAACGGCCGCTATTTCGCGTTCAATGTTGGCTCTGAGCTCTTCCAACGTCATTGGCGTTTTGGCATAAGCCAATAATTTAACGTAGCCCCACAGAAAATAGTCAAGCGGCGTTAAATCGCACGAACGAGTGGCCAATCGACTGGTCCATGTCTTGAGATAACACGCCCACCATACTTACTCTTCAATAAATCGATTGTAGTGTGTGCTGTGTGGCTTGTGGCACCATCCTGTTGAAGCCACATGTCGTCCAAGTCCATATCTTCCAATTCGGGCCAAAAATAATCGGTGATCATGGCGCGATAACGCTGACCATTCACAGTAACGTGTCGATCGTTATCGTCGACGAAAAAATATGGCCCAATAACGCCTCCGGCATGCAAACCGCACCGAACAGTTATTTTTTGTGGATGAAGTGGTGATTCATGAAGCACATGTGGGTTTTCACCCGACCAATAACGCATATTCTGCTTATTGACGAACCCATTGAGCTAAAAATGAGCTTCGTCACTGAAGATGATTTTGCGATGAAATTCATCATCTTGGCGCATCTTCTCCAGAGCCCAATCGGAGAACGTAGCTCGTTAGTGTACTTAACCATGATGAAAGTGTTGAGTTTACTGAATAAATGGACAGTGACAGTTTGATAATTAGTGAAAGAGTGTATTCACAAATTAAATTCAAAGTTGTCAAATCCCTATTGGAAAACCCTATGTATTCGATTACGTGAACACGAGGGGTGTTTAAAAAGTAAGGTGAATTTTGAAATTTCGCGGACAACATACATTTTTTTTATTTGTCTCGATCATATGTTCACAGTTTTAAGTATATAGCATACTTCGTTTGTTTTGAACAAATAGAAAGGTTAGACGTGTTTTGGTGTGATCGACGATTTTCAAGCATGAGACATGTTGTCAGCGAAGTTTGTTCCGAAACTTCTTAATTTTGATCAGAGAAACCGTCGCAAGAGCATTGCTCAGGAGCTCTTGAATGACGTCAATGATGATTCTGACTTGCTCAAAAGGGACATAACTAGCGAAGAATCATGGCTATATAGTTATGATGTCGACACCAAAGCCCAATCGTCACAATGGAAGCTAAGACCCAAGAAAGGTAAGACCGATAAAAGCACGCCAAGTTCGAAAATGCCAAAGTTTTGATCATCAATAAGGAGTATCACACTGAAGTTATGCGCCGTTTGCGAGAAGCAATACTAAAATAACATTCGGAATTGTGGAAAAAACAATTCATAGCTTTTGCATCACGATAATGAACCTTTTCATTCTTCGTTGCTTGTGAGAGATTTTTTGGCCAAAAACAACACGACAATCATGCCTCAGGCACTATATTCACCGAATTTGGCCCCATGCAACTTTTCCTGTTCCCAAAACTGAAGAGATCTATGAAATGACGGAGATTTGCAACGATTGAGGAAATAAAAATGGCATTGCTGGAAGAGCTCAAGGTCATACAAAAACTGCTTATGAGAAGTGCTTCGAGAATTAGAAAAAGCGTTGGCACATTTGTATTTTATCTGAAGAAGATTACTTTGAATGGGACAACATTAACACTGATTAATAAATAAATATTTTTTTTATAAAAATATGAACACACCTTGTATGTATAAGTTTAATTGCGAAGATTTCTGAGGATATTTAAATCTGTAAATTATGATACTACTTGAAGTAGTAGGTATAAAAAGTTTATGATTTATCAGCATACACCAAATTCTTTACTTAACTCCACAAGAAATAATCGAGAGGAGCCAAATCACATTATCTCGGTAGTGAATCCACTGGTTCTTTTCACAATATGACGTTGTCTTTAATTTGAGTTCTTAGGCAATAATTTCATGGACAGAATGGCATTTAGCGCATATAACGAGCAATGATATAACTATCGTGAAGACTTCACCCATTAGTGCACTTTTTGGGTGTAACAGTGTAACAGTCTCATAAATCTCCTCCGGATTTGCTCACTCCGAATATGGGGATTTTGCTTGTTCACAAACCCATAGAACAATAGTGAACCCCGTCACTAAACAACACTTTCCGATTAAAATACGAGTCGACTTCAAGCTTCCCTAGCGCCTAGTTATTACTCTCGTGACTTACTTTACCGAATCAGTTTTATCTTACTGAGATAAAGCCCAAAGTATTTTTGCAAAATTTTCTACAAAGTGGATGGACACTAACGCCATATTAACGATTCTGCATCTTCCTTCATACTTTCATTTTCATCGGCCACATTTTTTCTGTACGCAAGTAGTGTTGACGCGTTCTTTGCCTTACTTCATGTAGAGTAGATGTGATATAAAGTTTATTAACTATACGGCGGATAGCGGGTTTAGTTAGTTTGCTATGAAAACTAATCAGTAGTACGCAGTCTTTTATACATTTCGCGAATTGAAGACCGATTTTCAAAATAAATTTGAATGATACGGAAGCATTCTATCGTGTTCTATTCACGATTATTTGTCCAACAATACATAAAATAAGTGTCAACCAATTGTCAAATAAGACAGCACGCCAATTTTATGCATATCCAGCCTAAAAGGCATACCTCATATAAACGTTTCCTGGTCTCTTCTAAAAAATAGAAGAACCTTCAAGGGGCTTTGTATTCAAGCCAAATTCAGATTAAAAGCGTATCGATGAAAGAGCTATAATACATACATATATCTCAAAGAAAGAGTTCCAGGAGTGTCTTGAGGATTCGAAACCGGGCTAATATTAGTGTGAAGTATCTTATGAAGTCTATTTTTGAAGGTGGAACAATTGAAAAGTCTTCCTTATTTTTTGAAAATTTATTGTTCAAGTCACAATAAGGACTGAAAAAGTCAATGAATTCTTTGTGGAGTGCTCCATATTCAATCCTCGCACACCGGACCTATTATTCGAAAAAATATCTTCCTTTCGAAGCTCTCGGCTCTATAAAATAGAACTGGTAGAATTATCATTCTGTAGACAATTATTTTGCTCTCTTGAGTTAGCAATTTTGAACCAAGTTTTCTTCCAAAAAGGAAGAAGCTACGGTTTATATTACTAAGGTCAGGTAAAAATTTACCTCAGGTTTAAAACTTACCTCAGAGGTAGATGAACTACTTAACTACTCCAAAGTTGTATCTGACTTTAGTCATGCCTTTAGTAATGATGGACTTTTTAGTTTCTTCTTTTTTTTTGCTGCATTCTGCTAGTACATCGTAGGCTTTTTTCTCTCGATAGTTGATATTTATCTTAAGATAGACACCCACCACATACCACGAAGAAGTAATAATATACTTAGGCTTATCGACACTTAAACTATTTACAGGAATATGCATGAGCAGACAACGTCGGAGGAGGCTCTTGCAATGCTAGACATAAGAACACTTAAATTGAAAATTATGAAATATGTCAGATAATACAATATAAGTATAGAAGCTCTTGTATTTCGTTGTTTCACATCCAGTCTACCAAATTTTACCATATTCAGAGCAATATGCTCTCTTGTTAATACATTTGGCTGGCTAGCAACCGGGCCAACTGCAGAAGCTTGCCATTTGTCAACATATATTTTCTTTCTTTCATAAAGGAATATATAAAAAAGTATATTTAATACATACATCCTTGAAATCACATCCAAGTTGCAAGGAATTTAATTTCTGAAAACGATATATTTGCTATTTTTCCTAGCAATCCAATGAGTACTTATTAAACGTGCAACACTACATGCAAATTTTCTCTGCCTCCCTCTTAGTAATTGAATATTTATTGATTTCACAATGACGCACTATAATTCATTTATGTGTCACCTTCTCGACGTAAACTAATTTAGAAATGAATTTTACAACAGTCACAATGTATTTGGTGCATTTTAAGCTATAAGTGAGCTTATCTTTTACACGAGTCTGTTTGACAAAATTTTGTTAATTGATGACTTAACATTCTTCCCTGGACCAAGGCCTTATTTCCCCATGCACTATTGGTTACACTTCAGAGGTTTGCCACTGCCTACCGAAAGTGTGACTTGTGATTCGCGATCAGATACTTTGAATAGTTTTCGATGAAAATGAGCTCTTATGACTCATTACCAACTCACTGAAGGAATTTAAGATATAAAATTGCGATTGTCCACTGAAATCATTGGCCTAATAATTCTAATCCAAAACTCTAATAACAACAGACGCCCGGAAAACAAGATAAAAGGAAACTTAACGATCAATTTTTATATGGTAATCACAGACTTTCCAAAACGCAAAATGCACAAAGTTATGTATATTATTTGAGTATTTATTCAAAATACTCATAGAATACATAATTTAAAACATAGTCGTAGTTATATGCAGTTTCAATAGGTACGTATTTTTCCTGAGACTATGAGGTGTGTTCAAAAAGTAAGCAGACTATATTTTTATAAACAAAAATTTTTATTCACCAATATTAATGTTTTCGCCTTCAAAGTTAACGCCCTCAGATATAATACACTTATGCCAACGCAGCCGGTGAATATGGTAAATGAATCTGATTGTCGCGTTGTTTTTGGCCAAAAAATCTCTCACAAGCAAAGATTAACAATGAGCAGATGCATTATCGTTATGCAAAGGCCATGAATAATTTTTCCACAATTTCGGAAGTATTTTTTTATTACCTTTCGCAAACGGCGCATAACTTCAAGGTAATACCCTTTTTTGACCGTACTACATTGAGGTAAAAACTCCTGAGGCACTACGCTACGATAATCGAAAAAAAAATTATCAAAACTTTGACATTTTCGAAATTGGCGTGCTTTTTTCGGTCTTAGCTGTCTTGGGTCTTAGCTTCCATTGTGACGATTGGGCTTTGGTGTCGATGTCATAATTATATAGCCATTATTCGTCGCTAGTTATGACCCTTTTGAGCAAGTCAGGATCATCATTGACGTCATCTAAGAACTCCTGAGCAATGCTCTTGCGACGGTTCCTCTGATCAAAATTAGGAAGTTTCGGAACAAAATTCGCTGACAACATGTCTCATGTCCAAAACATTCGAAAAAATTGCATGACACGAGTCGGCCGATATGACAACATTTTCAGCAACTTCTCTTATGTTAATTCGACCATTTTCCAAAACAATATTCTTCACAGCTCCGACGTTATCATCTTTTGTTGAAGTTTTGGGGCGTTCAGAGCGAGCTTCGTCATTAGCCTCTTACTGGCTATCTTGGAAGAGCAGAATTCCCGTATGCCACCCTCAAATTTTCAAGTGTTTAAGAGCACTTAATTTTTTATATTAATTGAAAATCGCCGATCCCACCAAAACAAGTCTAACCTGTCTCTCTGTCAAAAACAAATTAAGTATACTGTATACTTGAAACTGTGAACATGTTTTCGGAACAAGTATAATAACACAACACAAAAATAGGTAATCGAATGTACGTTGCGCACGAAATTGTAAAAGTCACTTTAATTTTTGAACACACCTTGTACATGGAATTTTCGTCTCTCGTCGCCGACTTCGCAGTGATTATTCCTAGTACATTCACTGTTTTAAATTTAAGTCAGGATGAAAAGCGGAGGACCCAAATACTACGAGGTGCTCAGGATATTTCCGAGTTGTTGGCAAGCGACGAGCTAAAGAATGTTCATTTAAGCTGATGGAGGCAAAAATTAAACAGTGCTTAAAATATCGGTATAAGAAGAAGAACGACTGTTATAGAGAGATTATAGAGAGTTTTTAAATTAATTTTACTAAGTCAAGTACGGGTATATATTTATGTATACCATATATCTAAGTCTATCTGTTCTAAGAAATATAGAGCTATAGATGTGTTCATAGGACAGAGTTTAGAGACCGGTCTCTCTGATAAAGATCCAGATAGGATAGTATGTGATTGCTCGCTTAACAAAGCAATTATGTATACGCGTAAGATCAAGCCATCTTTCAAGACTATTAATGATCCCACTTTATTGGAAAATATCGGATTCCGTCTGACAGGTCATTAAGAACAATTTTGCCTCAGACTAGTCGGAAACCATTTCATACATTAAGTAGATTTAAAATACCCAAAGGAACAACTACGATGTCGCCTTAGTGGACATGATTAAAAAGTGAGATAAACACGTCTTCATCTAGATACTAACTGCGGGCTGGTAAAAGAGCACGAATGAGCAAACAATCTCGAAATAAGCAATGGACAAGTTTTTATAAAGTGCAGATTTGAGACAAGTTGATATTTGCATAACAAATTTTTCTGTAAGTAAGCAAGTTATAGTAGGACATTTTTATGCATTTTACAATCTATCAGATGAGGAATATTGTAGCGTTTATCATCCCTCTTATAAACTTCGATGAGAAGTGGCGTAGAGATGTTAGATGCGATTTAAATTTTGAGAGTTGAAGAGTTGGATGAAGAGTTATAATTTAAAATAACCAAAATAAAGCTCATCGTTTAAACAAAATACAACATAATATACATGCTTGGGGCACTTAAAGAACTAAAATAGGAGACCGAGTGAAACTTGTGTACCACCATACTATTTCTTGAGATTCTTTCAAAAAAAAAATTTCCAATCAAAACCAATTCACGCTTTTCAAAATATAAACAAAAACAAAAACACCTTGAATGGACAATTCTATGTAGTAATTAAACTACAGTATGATGTATTAACTATTATCACTTCAAAACAAACTTTTTTTTTTCCTAAATTTACATTCACAATACTTCAAAACAAATTAAATTCCTTGGCATAGGCCAAGTTCAATTAAATCGAAGTTTCCACATAAGAAAACGAAGTTTTCACATGTAAATACCATGGAGGTAATTAGCAGCCTTGTTTGTTGTATTTTAATTTATAATTTAAATATTTTATTATACTATAGAACATATTATTTGTTCTTTCGCAGTTTACAAGGCATGGTGTAATATTTCGTTGTCCCAAGGTTTTTCAAAAAGGATGAGGATGAGTTCAACTTTTCAGATTCATATCGCTACCATTATGTTGGTATTTGAGAAAAATATAAATAATATAAAATTGATCTTCGTAGTGTCTTTGCCATAGATCTACTGATTAATTAGGAATGGTTTAGTGAATCCCAACGAAATTTCTGAAGACCATAATTGGCCCTTTTCAAACGAAAAACGTAAGTCAAAAAACCTCATCTTGATATACAGATATTTTAAATAAGCTCTTACATTGGGCAACGTAATGCTGCTGTCATCATTAATAAAACGTGGTTGGTATTCTTGAGAAATAACTGCAGATAGATTAGTTACATCCTTACTGTCATATTTCTAAAGATTAATGAGAAATGCTTAAGTAAAATAGAGTGTAATCAATACTACTATACAACAGTTTTTAGAAGTAAAGATCTCACCGTCATTAAACATGACTATGGCTACAATAGCCTAAAACTAAAGATAGATCATTAATACTCTTTCATTAAAGAATACTCAAATTTCCTCTTACCCCAATGTTTCGCTTTATCCAGGAAGTACTGTGTCTGTATATATTTATTTTAATGATTTATAGTATAATTCAAACCTAACTTTTTCACAGAAAATTATATAAAAATCTTTAAGCTAAGATAATACCAGATAAAATAACATCAGTATTTTTGGTGTATTTTTAATATTTTAAACGGAATTTGATAAAGCCAAAATCTAAATGTCAATGATAAGTCAACAATAATCCTATTGATGGTTTTGATATCATTCTTCTACTTTGCATTTAAACACATCTATAAAGGGTGATTTTGTTGCTGTTTGATTTTTCAGTGTTCTATTTTTGACAGCTCACGAATGATTCGTGGCATGTGTTAAAGACAAAAGGCTTACAAATTATTATTTTGTTTTATTTTATTATCAAAATTCGTGCTCTGTGAAAAATGGTTTTCTTGCACTTCGATCATTTCTGGTCGTCATAATCAACCTACTGAGCAAGCAATTCAAGCCATACTTACCAAATTTCGCACGAATTTTTTATTCGTATAGTGTGTACACATTTTGCTACCGTATTCGCCAGTGTTAATGAAGACAGTGATTTGTCCATTTTAACCTGTTTTTTTCTCAAAATACACTTAAAACTAAAAACATTATTGGTTGCCTAAATACAAAATCAAGTCAATTTACATATATATAATTTAGTTTCCCTATTAAATGTTGGATGCCACCCATTGAGCGATGTAATCACTATCCAATTGTCCGAAAAACTTAACTTAACTTAAAAGTGATAAAAATTAGCCTCGCCGTACGGACCGCTTAAAACGTAGTCGTGGTCAACATTTACATGTAATGATCTTTACAAAGTAAAAACAATGGCTTGAATAGGTTTATTAACCTAAACAAAAATTGTATACACTTTTAGTCTATACATTTAAAAATAACATACTAAAATTTCAAATGAATATCTCAAATAGTTTTTGAGTTACAGCATTCTAAAGAGTAACCGCTCAGTGATTAGATACCAATTATTTTAATTTTAAACGAGTTTTTCCCAAAACTACATTTTTCAAATTTGTTACAGTTGTAATTCGAACACAAATCATCCGAACGCTTTGTTTTTTTTTTTCCGTTGTATATGGTATATGGTATTTTTTTCTATATATTGACTTTCCAGTTTTTTGATTGTATGAAAAATGTAATTTTTGGCGGGTCAAAACTCAACAAATTTTCGGGCATAATTCGACATTTTATTCAAAACTCTGCAATTTCGTTAAGTTTAAATTTTTTTTCACAATTATTAGTCATTGTACCTACTAGCTTAATAATTTTTATATTTTTTTTTTTTTTTTATTTATTTATTTTAGCGATTATGAAGGGCGCAATCACTACAGCAGTGGAGGTTTTTTTTTGTGACATAGAAGATATCGAATAACTCGCTAAAAATTTAAATTTTTCCTTTGAAAATTTCAGTGTATATTCACTATTTACCATATGTATAAATATAGCTCATATTTTAAAACATTTGATAAAGTAGTATTCTTTAAAAAAAAAAAAAATCACAAAAAATCAAAAAATTACCTTTCTTTCGGCGGTCACACTAATTGTGCCCCTTAAAAACCAAACGCTTAAAAATTAAACATTAGAAAGAATTTTGTAATTATTAAAGCCGATCAAGATAATGCTCCGTTGACTTTGGTTCTGCCACATATAGGCCCTTTAACGATATTCGTCCGAAAACACCAAATAAACCTTATCTTTTCTTAAGTAGCGTACCACATTTAAAACTAGTTGCAAGAATGGGAATTGCAAACATTACTTAATTTAATTAGCGAGTTTTAATAACCCTGAATGGAATACCATATTTATTCGCCATTAATAAGATTTCTGCATTTTTTGGGCGAGAGTCTTCGACATGAACTGTATTATCAAAATCAAAATATAATATCTCACAAGGATACAAAACATTCACAAGCATGTAATCTAGATTTATTTCACATCCAAAATAACTGTAGACTGTTTCTGGGTAGGTAACAAAATTAATTTTTTGCATATAGAATTTCTACGGAACTGAAGAGTTCGCGATAATAGCTAGCATGATACATCCTCAAAGGTTTAGCTGAAAAAGATATTTTACAATACTTTGAATCGAAAGTTGCTACAATTTCGTTTCCCCATACAGTAACATTTACATAATTTTAATCCGTTATTTAACAAAGGGGTGTGTTTGTCGTTTTTCGCATTTGAAAATTATCAACGTCTAGGACTCGAGGTCAATGCACACATTTCAAACTTAATTACAATACAGTTTTTTTCAAAAATCTTAAGTTTTAACTCATAAAAATTCAAAACACGTGTTTAAAATACTTCCAAACGAGTTTGAGGACCTCTATCAACCTCAGCTCAGTTCAACACAATCAGCGTCCTATGCAAGATAGGAACAACAAAAAGCCCCCCTTTTTATGGAGCATTGTTCTAAACATTTTTGAAAGCACTATATACTTAAAGTTATGCTAAGAAATAAATTTTATTAATTCATATCTATAGTCTGTAGACGTATGCCTTTAATTACATACACTCAACTACACTTTGCGATTCGCACTTTGAATTTTTTAGCACTTAGCATTTTTTAAACTTCCCTTTACCCGGCTACAGATACGTAAACAAGTATTAAAGTGTATTTAATTTCGCTATTGTGTGACCTCAAAATCAAAGGAATTAAATACTCTGTCTTATAGGGTGAGACGCCTCAGTCGCAAAATACAGTTCGCAAAACGTAGTCTCGTTTCTTTCCTTGATCGGCGAGTAATAATTATCTTCACTTAATCGGAACGCAACTAACACCGTGGTATTCTATTTTATGACAATAAGTGACTTCGAGTGTTTTTTAGTGTAACAGAGTGTGTTTAAATTTAACTCAAAATTATGGCTCTTGTTATCAAATATTTAATTAGAGAGCTATCAGTTTTAAATCAAAGTTCTTACAAGGGTACAGAATTAAAATTGTAAATACTCAAAACTAAAATTAAGTGAAAGTGTTTTGTTACAGATCCTCGAGTGCAACATTTACCATTAGTTGGTTCACCAATACCACCTTTAACTGTGATAACTTTATATGTATTATTGGTAACAAAATGGGGTCCCAAATGGATGAACGATCGGAAACCCATGAATGTGAAATTTCTTGTACAAATTTATAACGCAATACAAATACTGCTTAATACTTATGCCTTTTCAATTGTAAGTTTATGTTTTTTTACTTGAAAATTCATTGCAAAACTGGAAATAGCTTTGGTTTTTGAAATACTTATAAACTTTAAAACTGTATTTGTTTGCTATTTACTGTTTGCTATTGTTAAACTCGGGGGAAGTTGAAAGTAGACCAGAAGGTACCATATGTTACAGCATCGCCAATAAATCGAAGAACACTTAAACTTAAACTCTTTACAAAACTTGCAAATGAACAGCTCTGAATTTCTGTAACTCACTTGATTATACTCAAGATATTAAAAAGGACGCGCTTAAATTTTGGTTAAGGCCTTAGTCTGCTTAATTTTGTTAGTTAATGCTAAGGTTGTGACCCAATGAGTAATGGAGAATGCGTGCGGAAGATGGAAAGGAAAAGCATCAATTGCATTTCATTATGTTCTTCCAACAATCTGTTTCCTTTTTAAAAACCATTTTCTCTTCTTGAAACACTGAGGAATGTTAGATAAAAAATCACAAATATGATATGTGAGTTAAGGACACAATTTTTCCGTCGCAATTACTCTAGTAGTAAACAAGGTAGTTCATTGTTTTTTTTTTTTCATTTTAACGGCTTTTGAAATAATAATTTGAGAAGTTACCATTATTAACTTAATATAAAATCAATTTTTCTGGATCTAGAATCATTTTTGCAGAAGAAAAAAAAATAAACATAAATGTGTCCTTCTCTATGATTCTCATTGTTTTAGGTACGCCTAACTCTTTTTATTTGTTTATATATTTATTCTTTATTGAACTGATTCACCTAAATTTCATATCCTGTGCAACATTTTTATTTTTTGTTTTTAAATTATGTTTTTAGGATTATAATTCCATACCTTCTGAATAATATCCAAATGATAGAAAAATGATAGAAAAGCCAAAGCGATTTTATTCAAAAAAAAGATAAAAAATTTACTTTATTAGTTGTAAAATTTTCTGTCATCTCTTAATATATTTATTTATCTTTCCTTTGAAAGGGCTTTTGGAACTCTTATGGGAGAGGATATTTAAATTTTACATGTGAGCCAACTAGATATCATGATACATCATCTTCTCAAATGTATTTATTGCATGCTTCCTATATTTACTACATCACAAAGTATTTGGATCTTCTCGATACGGTAAATCATAAGAATCCTTATAAACATTTTAAATTCAAAATTTATTGAGTCAATTTTCAGATATTCTTTATTCTTCGTAAGAAAAATAATCAAATATCATTCCTTCATGTGTACCACCATGCTATTATGGTTATGGCTGTCTGGTTGTACATGACATGTTTAATGGGTAAGTTTTTATTTTTCTTACCCATTTTGAATTAATTTTGTAAGCTAAATTTAATAAACACTGCCAATATGAATAAATCTAGTGTTAGTTTTTAATTACATTATGCATAACTAAACAATAGTTTTCCTTTTATTCTTTTCTCTTTTTTTGGAATATGAACTATGCAGTTTTATAGTCTAAAACTATGACAGACATGTGTACTATATTTTATAATAAAAATTGATATTTATTCGTATTTTTTATTTTAATCTTTTCTCCCTTTTCAGGAGGTCACCCCACTATGTTGGGTGTAGTTAATGCATTCGTTCACACAGTTATGTATACCTATTATCTGCTTTCAACAATGAGTCTGAAATTCGACCTCATTCCATGGAAAAAAAGGATCACGCAAATTCAAATAACACAATTTTGTTATTTAGTTATTCATTTTTCAATGCCATTATTAAATAATTGGTGTAATTTAAATTTCAATGTAATTAATTTTATCGCAGTCGCACAAAATATTTTCATGGCTGTTATGTTTTCAGACTTTTACTATAAGACTTATGTTAAGAGAAATATAAGCAAAAGGGCGGTGACGTCCATAAATTAAGTATAAGTTTAAAATGTTTAGTCGTAACTTAAGGATAAATTTATGAGTACTTTTACAATATTTACATATGTATATTCTCTTTAATTTGATATAAACCAATTTTTAATATAAAATATAATTCACGTATTTATATATTTATTCTTAAAGATGTATGTTAGTGCGACTACATTTATATTGTTAATGCTTATAAGGAAAATTAATCTGTCAGGTAAGTAGATGCCAGTAATAACGGAAAGTACTCACCTCAAGATTAAACAAACTAAAATAATTTTGGTATTTGTCACCATTTTCTCAACCTACGTATTCTGTCTTCAAATTTCTACGCTTTGGTAATCAGATTAACAAATAATAATAAAAATACAAATATCCTACTTTCAAGGTTATTGTAATCGATTTAATACCTCATTAAAAAGCCGCCAGCTCTGTAATAGAACTCGTTACCTAGGCTAGTAGTAGTTATGGAGGCTAGTTCAAGAAAAAATCGTCTTTTTAAAAGTTTGTAAGTACCGAAATCAGAATTTGAATTAGAAGCGTATCTGTAGCATTAAAGCGATGCTCTATAATTCTGTTCATTTTATTACCTCGAAGTGTCCCAAATCAGTAACTTATATATGTAATAGGAATTGTTTTTTTTTTTTTTTTTTGTGTACTTTTAGACATTTTGATAGGGATTTAATATCAAATAAGCTGAAACTAAACTTCATTTATTTTTAAAACAATTTGCCAGGTCGTCATGGAGCGATTGACGACACAACAATTCGAAATCTTTATACTTCATAAAATCTGTGGTTGACATCGTAGGCGTGCTAACTTGATGTGAAATAACCTGCCTTTTTTTATTTGTAAAAACTAGTAACATGTTTTAAAATTGCAAAAATTGGGGGCTAATTACATATTTTTCCGAAAAAATTGTGAAAAAGTTAAAATCTCCCTTTAACGTCTTCGACACTTTATCTAAATCACCCTGTATAAGTTAAATAAAAAATCCCAATGTCCTTTTATAAAAATATCAGGCATTTTTCTTGTGCTTTATTGAGTTTACTTTTGAAACTGAATCAACTAAATCTAAGATACATTTATTAATAATACTAAATGTCTAAAGTCAGTTACTTCCGATGTATAGGAACAAATTGGGCATCAGTATTGTGATCAAAATTGATTATGCAGGTGTGAATTGACCTGGGTTCGTTATTTTGCGATTTAATGCAGGGGAAATGTGTGTCAGCTAAATGTAACGCACTGAACTATGTTTAACTGGATTCATTGCATGGAATCGGTGTTAATTCTTCCCTTTTATATCTGATTGCCCCAATCAATTAAAAGTATGATAGGTCGTACAATTATGTCCGTGTATTTGAAGGTAAAGGTAGTACTACTGTATGATAAAACTTATACTTCAGTATCTCAAGAACAAGATATCCAATAAATACATATATACCTTTCGAAAAACTAATATAAGATCAATCGATTTTGAGTATCTCAATTCTCCTCTACTCTCAGAAAGCTGGACGAACCTTTATGTTGAAAATGATCTCTTTACCGCATTTAATATCTTTTTTTTAGAATCCTAAAATGTCATGTCCATAAATGTCTCATTGTATCTAGCTAAGAAGGCTCAAGCTTCTAAGCCTGTCTAAAACCAGGCTTAATAAGATTCAAAACAAGAATAAGCTTCGTATTACATGCAAGAAACATCTTAATAACGTTCATTTTATTTCACTTAACATGTGAACAATGCGTTAACTATGAGTACCGAGTTGACCACCGACGATTGCATAAACCGTACACAAAAATAAAAATAAAATAGTGCAGTGTTGTTGGAGAAAAAACAAAAACAAAAATATCACACAGTGCGAGTATTCCACCTCTCCCGCTGCTGGTCAAAGTACAAGTATTGCTTGCACTTTGTCACTGCCGTTACTGTACTCGTATTTATGATACGGTACGGGCAGGGACTGAGTGTAGTAACAACCGATAGAGAAAGTGTGAATTTTATTGGTTCACCGATTCAAATTGTTGTAGGAGCATAACACCTACAGCAAATTGATTCGGTAAGCCAACGTCAAAATTCGCAATTCGCAACCTTGTTTAAAATCGTCGGTATTTGTGTTTTTTTGTGTTATGACTGGAAAAGTTAGGGTGGACGTAGCCAATATATGCGGGCTACTGATATGATAACAGATATTATTCTCTTTGAAGTGAGATGCTTTATCCCTTTTCGGATGAAGACAATCGAACCAAAAAATGGGCGTGGTACTACTCGAGCTGTAAAGAGGCTCTCAATTTTTTTTTTTTCTATCCTACAAAACAGAGGAAAATCGAAAAAAAAATGCCCACAACGCCTTTCCTAAGAGTGTAAAATTCCAATACGACCAAAAACTGAGGCAAAAAATACTACAATGTCCCAAGGGAAGTAAAAATTGTTTTTCGTTCTTCAAAAACATTAGAAATTCTGCCTCATCCTCCATCCCAACGCTCATTTAGAATGGCTTTCTAGTTTTTAGCTAAAATCTAGTGAAAGCAGGAAAGTTTCACTTGATATTTCTAAGGCATTTGACAGAGTTTGACACGAGGCTCTTTAGTTGAAAATGCGTGCTTTTGGGATCGATGACTCCCTTCCTCAATGGATTAGAAATCACCTTTCGGAACGTTCAATTCAAGTTGTCTTGGATGGTTTCATGGTTCTGATATTCACAAAATAGATACTGGTGTGTGGTGTGTCTCCAACACTCTTTTAGTTTTCATCAACGATCTCTTGTCAGCTACTTCTAATCAAATATATTCCTTTGCTGATGACAGTTCCTTCTTGCATTTTATATTCGTTCTCGAACGTTCTCGTTGTAGAACGGGAAAAGCAGCGTATATTAAACTCATTGAATTTCGATATTAATAGCATAACCTATTGGGTAACTATCAACAGAGTAAAATTAAATGCTTCCAAAACTCAATGCTGTCTGCTGTCATTAACTACCCAGCCATTATTTATGAATGCCACTTACATCGTCAAAAACGATACCGTTTTCGGTATGTGTGTCAGTAACTACAAATTCGATGTCGTCAAAAATGCTGTAAAATGTCTAGGTTTCCTCAAGCGATGTAAGGAATATTTCACCACCTCTGATCCAGCCACAATATATATAAGGCATTCATCTGCCCAACATTGGAGTACAATGACCAGATCTGATCAGATGCTCCTTAAACATCGCTGGACCTGCTAGATAAGATTCAAAACCATGCGATAAAATTCATAGGTGAGACTAATATCAGTCAGTCAAATGACACCCTTAAACACTGACATTATGTCTTGTGTCTTACTTTGTTTTTTTGCTATTTCCATCACTAGTGTTCCATTGAAATCGCCAGTAATATTCAGCCCTCGCTATGAATGATCATCGGTATATGCCCAAGCCCATATAAACAATTTTGAAAAAGAATGGCAAATTCTGAACTGCTTAAAAAGAGTATCTAGTACTTTATATCTTTTAACAATTAAGTTCTCCAGAATCCAGCAGACATGGCAGATGACTTCATTGAATATTTTGCAAATGCTCTCTCTAATACACTTTCTAAAACACATTTCAAAAGTCCTTGAAGAGCTGCTAAAAAACCACCAACTGCCAGCGTATTTTACAATACTAAGTCCTGACACCGGTAGTAAAAATAGTTGTACTACCTTACACAATGTCAAAATAAGTTGTATATCCATATGCTTTAGTAAAATCGATAGCGCATTAAACTGGGGTGCTTCTACCGGCTCCCTTAAAAAATACTTGCTAAAAAACTACGTGCATAATGTGCCACCTAAGACTATTTGTTCCTGTAAACTCTAAAGAAACCATATATTATGGCTAAGTGCAATCTAAGTTGCAATATAGTCTGGTTTGTTGACAATAAAATCATCTGGAGAAAGAGAGACATGGAGAATAGCTTTTTGCTTTTTTCAATTATTTAAATATTCAATTATTCTGCCTCTAAAGCATCTGTACTATTATAAAGTACTTAAAACCTATTTTTTAAGAGGTTACTGCTTCCATCGAAATCCAATTAGTTATGGTCATAGAAGCAACGATCGAATTCTGGCCACTATCCCAATGCACAGTTCCAATCACTTCCTAAATGTTTATACATCCGCTGCTACTAGACTTTATAATTAATTACTTCATTAAGTAATATGCACCAGGAATCAAATTTGTCCAATCATGAAATTAAAAAAATGGCCCTTCACGTTCGATATAAATGAAGTAAATCACTTAATAAGAATAATAACTTATTCATGAATGCAAAAAAAATTTTTTTTTTTTATTTCTGCTTTGTATTTCTCTCTTGTCTCTTATATACCACCCCACTACAACCTTTTAATTACTGTACTTACATACTATTCCTCAAATCTAAATTGATACACTCGACACTAGTTATAAATACTATATATGTTAGCCTAAAGAGTGTGTCTATCTATGAACTATTTACGAATTCTGGGCTGTGGGGTAACCGATTCATCATGAAAGTCGTTTTCTTTTCGCTCTGATGACATTGGTGCTATTATGTTTCTTATATGTAAATATAGGCTTTTCCAACAGGGACTTGACAACTTTGAATTTAATTTGTGAACGCACTCTTTCACTAATCATCAAACTGTCACTGTCAATTTATTCAGTAAACTCAACATTTTCATCATGGTAAAGTACACTGACAAGCAACGTCTGAAAATTATAAAAAATTTCTACAGATATTCGGAGTTGGTAACTGCAACTTTAAGAGCGTTAACTCCAATTTTCGGTCGTAATTCTCGCCCTAGTAGACAGGCAATAACAAGTTTAGTTTTGAGTCTACATATTCGTTGTGTGATGTTGCCGTGTCAGTGAAACAACGGGTTGGTCGAAGTGTCGAAAATATCGCTGCCGTTCAGACGTCCGTACCAAACGATCCAAATCAGTCAATTCCACGGCGTTCTCAAGAGTTGGGCATCGCTCAGACCACATTATGGCGTATTTTGCGTAAGGATCTTAATTTACACCCATACAAGATCAAGCTGACTCAAGAATTGAAGCCGATGGACCATTTAAAGCGACGTACGTTCTCCGATTGGGTTCTGGAGAAGATGCGCCAAGATGGTGAATTTCATCGAAATATCATCTTTAGTGACGAAGCTCATTTTGGCTCATTGGGTTCGTCAATTGGGTTATTAGTCGGGTGAAAACCCACATGTGCTTCATGAATCACCACTTCATCCACAAAAAATAACTGTTTGGTGCGGTTTGAATGCCGGCGGCTTTGTTCGGCCATATTTTTTCGTCGACGATAACGATCGTAACGTTACCGTGAATGGTCAGCGTTATCGCGCCATGATCACCGATTATTTTTGGCCCGAATTGAAAGATATGGACTTGGACGACATGTGGTTTCAACAGGATGCTGCCACAAGCCACACAGCACACGCTACAATCGATTTATTGAAGAGTACGTATGGTGAGTGTGTTATCTCAAGACATGGGCCAGTCGATTGGCCGCCTCGTTCGCGCGATTTAACGCCGCTTGAGTATTTTCTGTGGGGATACGTTAAGTCATTGGTTTATGCCAACACGCCGACGACGTTGGAAGAGCTCAGAATCAACATTGAACGCGAAAAAGCGGCGGAAATTGGGTCCAACGGTTCGACCGCTTCAAACGTGCGCGCTGTGGCTATATGAACGAAGTCGAGTTCCATTCACAAATGTTTTAATTGTACTTAAAGCCAATAATAAAGTTTTTGAAATATCTCAAATGGTTTGCCTTTTATTTAAAAAAAAAAAAAGTTGTCAAGTCGTTATTAGAAAACCCTATAATATAACTTTCAAAGCAATGGGATTGAAAAGAGAACTGCAAGTATGAGTATTGTGATAGAACCATATGTAACTTATAAATTGAAAAACCCGGAAGGCTTTTTACAAAATATCAAATTTATTACTTCATACATACTTCATACTTCATATTTACATACTTCATACACTGGCGGATACTTATCAACTAACTTATAATTTTATTATGCCATCTTAAAATAAATTTCACTTAATTTTGTTTTACAAGTTTAACTGTCGCGTTCTCACAGGATTCCCACGAGCATGAAGAAAATGCATGCGATATAAAAGTAAAGGGTGAGCCAACAGATAGTGTTGAAGTTAAATTAAACACATTCATCAATTTTGAAAAAAAAAATTGCTGTCACAGTAACTGTCTCTCCTGCCTCATCTTCGAAAAATTACGGGCCAATGAGGCCGCCAACCCATAATCCGCACCATACAGTGAATTTTTTGAGATGCATTGGTTTTTCATGAATCTCGTATGGTTTTTCTGGTCCCCAGAAATGATAATTCTGTTTATTTACGCACCCATGCATTCAAAAATGGGATTCATCGGAAAGATCAAATTCGATGACAAATTGTGCTGGTGATCCCACATCCAGGTAAAAAATCGGCTACCGCGTAGATAGTCTAAACTCTTAAGGCCTCAATTGTGTACTACATATAGTTTAGCTTTTATAGGCGTGCAAATGAAGATCAACTTTTGAAGCTCGCCGCAAAGAGCCATAGGTAAGACCCAATTGTTGACTTCAGTCACGAATTAAGGTGCCTGGCTGGTTTTGAACACTTTCGCTCACAGTGGTGATGTTTTAGCGTGAACGTGCTAACCGAGCATGCTGATGTGGAGTTTGAACTGATATCGAACCAATTTCTTTAAAACGCTTCACCATTATACGAATTCCGAACTCACTAGGGCGACTATGTTGACCGAAAAATTCACGAATTTTACGAAATGTTACTTTTACAGATCTCCCATTTTCGTAACAAGATTGAATACCAAAAATTGGGTGTTGCGTAGTAAACGACTCCATGACTAAAATTGCGAAAAATTGCTTGATATCTGTCAAAAATATCATGTACATTGAATTTATTAAATGACAGTAATTGACATCTAACATCCACACCATCTGTTGACTCACCCGTTATATTAAAGGTAATGGCATTCGTGTGACACGTGCGTTTTCCTTTACCTGTTTGAGTTTGAGCTGTAGAGTATTGGTGTGTGGTTTTTCCCAACTGTAAAAATTGCCTTTGTGTTATTTACATGAATTTCACTCATCATCTTTATGTGAGCGTATTTCTCTGTAGTTGCTTTCCTTCGATTTTGCTTAAAATCTCTAATGATTCTTGGAAGATGAATGAGTGTTCTGTTCAAACTATTGGTGGTATTTTCGTGTTCCAGGGGACCAGTAAATTGGTTTAGTAGTATCGTATCTCCCGAAATCACATCTATATATATTTGGTATGTGCTGATTGTTAATAGTATGCACGTAGCCGTTACATTAATTATAAAATTTTTAACGCATGTATCTTTATAATCATTATTTCTTCATTATTTCTTAGTATAACATTGAAAGACATTTCTCTGATATAATTTCTTTTCTTTTTATTGTCTGCTTGACAAACTTTCTTTTCAATTTTTTCAATTCAATTCAAATTTATTACATATTCAAAAATCAGTACATTTGATTAAACTTACGACTATAAAGAGGCCGACTTTCAAGGTATGCCTGGCTGAAGTAATATAAAATAGACATTTTATAAATGTTTAAATTTTACATCAATTAAGCTTTTTTTGAGCACTTAAATCTAATACTAAAACTAACTAAAATTAAAAAATACTAGTGAGACGAAGTGGGTCAAGTATTACCCATCAGGAAGATAAGTACATCTAAACGTATTTCCGTCCCCCTCATCTACTTACTGAATTATATAAAACGTCAGCTTGTTATGTACTATGAGTTAAGATTAAATCTATCCTCTAAGATTACCAGGCGTTGCCCTGTCGTAAAAAGGAACCGTAAGGTTTCTATATGTTTCTGGTCTCAGATGGGACTCAGACGCGTTATTCAAAAGATTGAATGGGAAAGGTAAAAGACGTCATTTATACTCTTGCTTATGTTTGAATCGAAAACGGCTTTCACTAGAGGGTTAGAATGCAAACTACAACATTGTAATCTTTTCAATAACAATTGAATTTGGTACAGCATTAATGGTTATAAATTTGTTGTTTCTTATAAAATTTTGTTTGAGAACAATTTTTTGTCAGGTCTTCGAAACTTTCACTGCAGACTCTTAAAATCTTTCTTTCAAAGCTCTCTAATTCTTTGGTAACAGTTGGCGAAATAGAAAACCAAAAACCAAAACCGTAGGTCAGTACGGGTCGTACAAGTGTTTTATACATTAATACTTTTGTACTCCCGGGCAAATGGTGGAATTTATCAGAGGTTTTAAATTTGCTTTTATTAAAGACTTTCTAGCGTGTTTGTTAAAATTGAATCTGTTATGAAAATGAATACCCTATATCTTGAGTTCAGTTTTTAAAGACATGTTATGGCCATTAATTCGAAGTGTAAAACTTTACTTTCTTTCATAGAAAGATAATGAACTTTCCCGCTTGAATTTCTGAAACAAGTTAAGCTACACTTTTCTGAATTTATTTTAAAACCCCATCTTCCAAAATACAATATCTTTCTTTTTTCTTTTCTTTTTAACAAGAGGAATATTTATAAAGTAAAGAATAAATGAACTCCTGGTTACAATTTTAGTTTCAGAAAAATCTGAAGCTTCTTCGATCGTACAATATGTTTTGGTTTTACAAAGTAAGGGGTGATTCATCGTGAAGTTTGATTTTCAATAGGCATTTTTGACCTATCACGAGTGACTCCTATCAAACTGCTTTGCCATTTTTACTCAGTATCGTTTAGCAAATTATCACGGAAAGACTCACACCACAACAGCGTCTCCAAATTGTTCAGCTGTATTACGAAAATCAGCGTTCTGTGAGAAATGTTTTTCGTGCGATTCGAGGAACTTACGGTGCGCATAATCGACCTACTGAAACCACTCCTGCCAGTACCATTCTCAAATGGTAGAGCTTATATTAGTGGATAATAGTCAACCTGTTAGACCACATCCAGTACGTAGTGAAGAGCCTATAGCAGCTGTAGCTGAGAGCGTACATGAAGACCGTGACGAATCGATCCGTGGTATTGGCGTATTCGACAGCTGGTCGTATTTTACGTGAGGTTCTCGGCCTTAAAGCGTACAAAATTCAACTTGTGCAAGAATTGAAGCCAGGCGACTTAAATTTGTGTCATATTTTCAGTGAATGGGCTATGGAAAAACTCAATGAAAATCCGGTTTTTTTTTCGTAAATTTTTGTTGAGTGATGAAGCCCATTTCTGGCTCAATGGATACGTTAATAAACAAAATTGCAAATTGAGGCAAATCAGAATGTGACTATGTTACATATGTGTTACTATGACTATGTGCTTTCTAAAATTCAAGCATATGGTCTCGGTTAGCTCTGGTTTCAACAAGACGACGCTACGAGCCATGCAGCGTGTGAAACAATGGACTTTTTGAGAAATCATTTTGGTGAGCACTTAACTTCACGTTTTGCTACTGTAAATTGGTCGCCTAGATCGTGCGATATCACACTTTTGGACTATTTTCTCTGGGGATATGTAAAGTCTCAGGTCTTCAGGAATAAGCCAGCTACGATTGACATTTTGGAAGCCAACATTACTCGTGTTATCCGCGAGATACCAATCGCTATGCTCGAACGAGTCGCCCAAAATTGGTTCTTCCGAATGGACCACCTTAGACGTAGTCGTGGCCAACATTTACATGATATCATTTTCAAACAGTAAATTTTAAAAAATTAATTGTTCTTTTAACCGATACAAAAAGTTTTAAGTTCACTTTCAAATTTATGTGTTTTATTTTACATTACAAATCAAACCTCACGATGAACCACCCTATACAAATATTAGTGGATATTTTAATTTCGTTTTTGAATAGCATAAATGTGTTAAGCACGATGACTCCAGATTTTAACCAATGTATTGTATGACTAATATTTTCTAATTCTTTGTGATTAATACGAACGTATTACTATTTAAGTTGCAAAGTCGTCATGGTCGGGATTTTCGACAAACCAATTCCATACCTAGAAAATTAAATGATCTTTTTGCTCTATGTTGTGTAGACGATTTTTTATTTATTGTATCGCATGTGAAAATATTGGGAAGAGAAAGTGTTACTGAACTTTCCTAAGGCTTAGGATAAGAATTATTTCGGATAAGAAAAGTTTTTATTGATCAATAGATTGATTCTATAGCCTTCTCACTGGTAGTAGAGTGAATTGTAAAGTTGTACTGAATCACTGATTTTTCTAAAAGTTCTTACGTGTGGGTCTTCTGCTCTGATACATATTACTATTTCTGATTTAAATGGAAACGTTTTACTTATCCATTAATCTCAGTCTTGTAGGACGGTATCTTAAATATTTTAACATAATTGAGTTCGATGAATTTACGTTATCGATGACATGGAAGAACAGGATTTCCCTTAAGGTCCATCTAACATTTTAATAGATCGAGAACCTATTATTTTCTCTTGAGCAAATTGAGCTGGCGATTGCTGGTAAGAACGATATATTTTTCTGTTGAGAAAATTTCGATACAAAGTATATACAAAGATATATAAGAGTTGGATAAAAGTATTGGATAATTCTGCCTCTGAACCCCACAGCTCCGATAGTAAAGAATATGTAATTATATATATATGTTGGGCGCTGGAATCATTATCTCTCATATCTAATTTCTTTACTTTGAAAACTAAAATAATTAGCCCAATTTCTTTTAAAAATTTTGAGTTATGGGCAAAAGAAAACAAGTGTGTTTGTGACTGTAAAAACAACTCAATTTGCTTTAAAGGGTTTTTTGTTCGGAATTAGGTTTCTGATGAGACGTGCTTGATCGTAATTGTTATTTGATAAATAATTTGATAATATCTCCACTCTTCGTTTGATAACGAAAATCTTTTTAGTCTAAAAAATATGTGTCATCAACGTCTTCGGGCAAATCTAAGATGAGGTTATTCGCGAAGTCGATGTTATCTATAACGACCGGTCTTATTTCTCAGCTGTTTTCGTATTTTCATTTGCCTTAATTTATTCTGTGCAGTATCCCTTGACACTGCTTTGGTATTTTTCCTAAAAGAAAAGTTACTTTTTTGGTAGGATTTTTCTATGAATGTGGCCTATTTGGTAATTTACTTACCTCGTTCTTACGAATTGATCAACAGCCATAGATTTGGGTGGCAGACAACGTAGATGAGAGTTGTGAAATTAACGAGATTGCTGAGAAGGATATGGATACGACTGCACATTAAGCCGTAAAGCTTGAGAAACGCAAGGTTCTGGATAAAATTCACGTCTGGAAGTAGGAAAAGGAGTTGGATGAGCTCGGTGAGACTGGTTTCTAAGTGCAGGAAGTGAGGGAGATGCTTAAGAATTTACTTTTCGATAGGTAGCCGATGTGTGTAGTAGTTTACATTCTGTAACTTCATGCACAGATTCAGTGCTTATGGAAGTTCCACTGGTTCCCGAATACTGTTTAATTGGGGAAGATCACCATTTTCCAATTCCATTGAGGATAAGTTGTTTAATATAAGCGGGATGTGTTGATAAAAACCCGCGATATTGTTTTTGCCTAGGACAAAGGCAGTTATTTGTCACTCGAGGGTACTTATATAGGTCGCGTTAACTTGCATAGTGAAGTGCTAACACGTTGAAAAATAAAAATCTAACCTTGACCGCAGAATTTTTTTCCTTATTTTGTATTAAATTTGATGTTGTACTAAGTATTCAAAGTGGAAACAGATTTAAATGCTCGCTAAGGCCCATTTTTTAAAGGCTCCTAAAATATCCTTCCAAATACTCTCTCATTTTGACCGTTACTCATCCATTCTGTGATTAAAGTAATCCACTGTTGATCCACTGATCACCCTTTAAAATAGCCCTTCGAAATAACAGCGGTATGTAGTTCTGATAAATCTATCCTCAAAAACTGAAGGAAGCTAAATCGAATTACGACATATCGTAACATCTACTATGCCTATCCAAATATAAACATTGAACTTGTATTGAAAAGCTCCCTATTTCTAAAAAAGGGTGTTACTTTTTGCCTAGAAGTAAAAAATGTGAAATTAATCCCCTCCCTAGTGAGTTGGAACTCATCCTACCATAGAATTGGGCCAAAAAAGGTATTCATCCGCAAGCCATTCCAAAGTATGATTCCAGATGTCCTATCAAAATGTATTTAAATGAGTCCCAATATTGTAGCCCTTGTACTAGCATGCGAAGAAATAGATGTATGTGTTCCGCATATAGAACCCTCTAGAAATAAATAATGTTAAGATTAAACTGTCTGCTTACTTTTCGCATGCTGATAATTTAATGGCTTCTGACGTTTTATAAGACATTGTCATGACTTTGAACTTCTTCGACTCCAGTAGAATGACAGTACCTCTCTTCTTTCGCAACGTTATAGATAAATAGAAAAAAAATATTTTAGTGGTAGCACTATAATCATAAAAATTATACCTTTTCTAGGACTCTAAAACTACTATAGAATTACTAAAAAAAAAAACCAACCAAATTAAGATTATTAAAACAAAAAAGTTAAAAATAAGTTCTATAGTAATCGTACAATCGTGTAATTTGGTGGTAAAAAAGAGAAGAAAGTTATACAAACCTGCAGTGTCGTCGAATTCATACCTCGTATCTGGTGATACGACGAAAGTGACGAAAGGAGGTCAGCCAACTTGGTGTGCCTAACTGTTGGCTTTAAGTGCGAAGAACAATTTATAGACGAAAATACCCCATTAATTCTTGTTGTTCGATATGGGAATAACCACTGCATTTGTCCTAAACATATACATCAGATATCAGAAAATCAGAGCATTCAAAGCCACGAGCTGCATGTGTTTGATTTAATGAACACCCAAAAGCCTTATTACAGTCAAAACGATGTTCCTTTATAGTAAATTTAATCAGCCTTTGACGGTTTCCGGATGTACGTGCAGAATATGCATGTCTGCGGTCCTATCAATTCTTACTTCGTACTTCAGACATTGCTCGTAAAATATTTCCAGGAGTCTGTGGAAGTCTTTCTTGGAAACGTCATCATTCTTTTAAGGATATATAAAATGGTTGTCACAACAGCTACCATAATTTAATCATTAAAATTAAGTCCAATGCCGAATTCTTAACACAAATGTAGATGAAAAAGAATTTGATCTTCTTGTTATCCGATTTCTTTAACCGTATCAGCATTTCTAGTATTTCGGAGCACATTGCTTATCCAGAGTCCTCACATTTCAAGTATATACCCGACCGTTAGTCTCTTTTGTGTCATGTAATCATTGGTCATCATCAGCGAAATTAATCTTTTCCAAGATTTTGTTTACAGTTACAGCCTCCACTATCTTCAGTAATTTGAAACTTTTATCTTATAATGACAATTACAAATTACAAATGCACATTGCTTGTGCATTTACAATCCAGGTATTGGTTTCTATGTTGATTTAATCCCATACCCTAGTTTGAAAAGATTGTATTTTTGGGATTGATTTGTTTCTTATTCATACTGCAAAACAATTTATGGTTATGGTTATAATTGTCGTTATCTTCTTTAAAGATAAAGTTCCCATTCAATATTAATTGGACAGCTTGATCGTTTAATCAAATTTCCACAAAATTCAAATGTGCATTTCCTTTCATATATTTTGTTCTATTGAATTAACTTAATTCATTAATAAATACAATCAATATCCTGTCTTCTTAAGATTTACTCACAACTTCCTTATCATATCGTCTATAGAAATATTTCAAAATGAACTCACTTATTAGATCTAGCCCAAAGCATATTTTACTTGCAATTATTTTAGCAGTTTTTCAAAAATATTGCAAATTGTGCAGTTATCTCACTATTGTAATATTTGCTAACCTCAAAATTAATTCAAACCTGTCTTAAGATTAGATTGTTAACGACAAGTTCAATTATATAAATTTGTAAAATACATAACTGAAGTTGGTTTTTTTTTTTTTTATTTGAATTTTTCGATTAACATAATTCGCGTTCCATATGTAAATAACATACTCGTATGCTCTTTCATATAGAAAATACTTTACCTGAAAACACCTTTTGTTGACTGTAAGTTCCACATGGCCCTCAACTGCCCGTCAAACTTTTCCCATATCTACATATGTAAAGCTTCATCTATGTACATCATTCTATACGCTATGATTACATTCATACTCATATTAAGATTTCACCACAAGAAGGCACGAAGGCGGTTGTTATACAATTTGCAACCGCCAGTTATTCCTTGGCCTGACTTCAACTTTATACGTGTTTGTCTGTGAAAAAAACATCCACCAACTCCCTCACCAATATATGTATAAATTGAACTTCACTAGGTTCAACTCCTCATGAAATAATAGAGCAAGGACAGCAAATACGAGCCGGAAGGTTTCCGCATTTTTGTGCAGTATATTGTACTGCCGAAAACTTTTAGCTTCAAAAATCAATGCTGTGTATTTGTTTTTTTTTTTTTTTTTTTTTTTGGGAAGGAGAAGTAAATTGCAGCCACATCCCGTAATTCCGGCAACAAATGTCTTAAGACAAGTTTTAGTCCTCTTTACCCTTGCGCTCACATGGCGAATATACTCATACTATAGATGTAATATATAACATAACTTGGTTGCAAGGAAATTGTTCAAGTTGTAAGCAAGGGCAGAAGCAACGTGACTACATCGAAAACTAGGACAAAATCCTTTCAACTTAGATACAATTGTCCCGATAGTTTTCGAAAAGGAAAACTGTTTCGTCCTTGTTAATCTGGACATGGGTACGTTACTGTCTTGAAGACTGAGTGTCTTTAAAGTCCTTCATCGCCCCATACTGTGTAGACAAGAAAACAGACAATTAACTAACGGCAAAAAACACATTTAATGATCCGCAGTGTATAATGGGCCACTTCCGGGACTTGTCTTCTTACCACCGGAACGACCGGTGTAGCTGCATCCGGTTACACATTTTTTACGTTTCCCTTAAAACCAAACGAGGGAATAGTATGAAAGCAGACAAGAAGACAAGTTGAGAAGTGCGAGTAGATAAAAGAGAGTTTTCTCTAAGAATATTTCCATTTCCTTCTTGTGCTCTTGTGGTTGGCATTATAGACGGAATTTGTGTTTTCTTGTTTTTCAAAAATAATAATTTCCCCTAAATTCTGAAAGTTTACTTCCGATGATTACGTGTAGAATGTCGACAAGCAAAATGACTACGACGAAAACCAGGCAAAAGAAAACGATAGAAAATAGAAAGAAATATGTAAGAGAGTTGTTCTAGAGTAGAATGTGTCCTGCAATAACTAATCAGGATGTTGAGATGTCCTTAGCCACGGATAGGTGGTTTCAATTTTCTCTATGTTTCTCTAGGTTTTACCTACCTTTTCTATGTTGCTAGGAACTTCTTCCGGAAATACATCCACCGACTGGCACTCACAACAAAAGGTATTGTGTGGAGACAGAGAACTTTGTGTTTTTTTAGACATGTGAGTGTCGAGTATTCTAACAATTTGTCTTCCGAATTTTTTGAACGCAATGCTTTGGAAGTATTAATATGTACTTATATGTTGTGTGTATTTTAACATCTTCCATTGTAAAATTTAATTGATATATTTGCCTAAGTTAAAAGTTGTTTAATATGTTTTTTTTAGGATCAGCAATATTTGAAGTGGAGTTTAATTAGGTTTTGAAACATAGTACTTTGCGTATCACAATCTGAGTATGGCGATCATGAATGAACAATTACTCAACTTTGGTTGGTGGTTAATGTCACATCCACCACCTTCATCGCATCGTGACGGGCGATTAAAAATGGATCTATTACAGCAACGCAAAGAGAAGAAAGTCAATCGCATGACAACGCTTGACCTCATGTTGGCAAAACCATTAACAACTACGCGGAAACGCTCAGATGGGAAGTCCTACCCCACTCACCATTATTACTTGTTCCGTCCGATGGCACACAGTCTGGCTGATCAGCAGTTCCGCTCCTATGAATACATCAAAAAATGGCTTGATTTGTGAATAGCCTCAAAAGATAAACACTTTTATGAATGATTCATTTATAACCATATTTTCACAATAAAGTTGCATTTCCATCAAAAATCAGCGATAACTTAGTTGGAGGTTGGCCTGATTTACGATGTACGTATTAGGAAGTTTGAACATATGTATATTTAATGTTGTATCTTAAGAATATTTCAACTCCTCAATATTGTTGCTGTTATTCTATATAATTTAAATTTTTATACCATATATATTCCATGCAGATAAAGTCGGTCTTATTGCTTCTGAAAGTTTAGCTTTTAGATTGTTTTTTTATGCTGAGGTTCTTTGAGACTATTGCTCTTAAGTATGTCATTTACATTCATGAACAATCTCGGTTGTCCTTCGTTAATAGATCCACTTTTCATTCCGCCTTTATTTTAAAATATCATATTTTTTTGCATAGATTTTATTGCCTGCAGTGTCAGAAAAAAACGTACATTTTTCATTTAATTATTAAAGACAACTTTGTTCTGCCGGTTGGAATAAACATCTACTCCTATTTCATAAAAAAAAATGTATTTTGTTAACAAATCAAAACTAATTATTTTATTAGAACCCCCTTTATGAAATCATACATTTGCGATAGTGCATATATGTACAATTGGGTGGTAAATAAAGATAAAATTTAACTACCAGCGAATGACAATACATATAGTATATTGATATATTTTATATGATTTAAAAATCTTGGGTACAAAAAGTAAGTTACTAATGTTAATATTGTAGCTATAAAAAAAAATTGAAGAGAGAAACGCATTGAAACAATTGTTTGATCTGGTACATGGTTAAGTCTTTTCTATTCTTTCACTGTTCTTCTTTGTATTTTTAAGCACAGAACAGACCTCATGTTCATTTATTGACTTCTGACGGCGAGAATGAGAAACGTTTTAATATGCAGAATTTTTTCTATCGAAGATTTTCGCAATTCAACTGACAGCATCGTGTCTTTCTTTAGCTGAATTAGTAATATCAATAAGCGAAAACGCTATGCCCGATAGACATTTAAGAAAGACCTTTCAAAATGAATTCAACCTGAGACCATTCCATCCATACATAGATGTATCAAAAGCTAACTTTTAAACTTCTATTTTTTAGAATATTAACATATACATATGTACGTAGATACGAAATTAGGAATAAAGTACTTGGCGGTGTTTTATAGGAATTACCACCAATATTTTTGAAAAATAATATCATTTCTGGATAAAATCCATACGAAAAACCTTTTTTCGAACATAAAATAAAATCGTCCGATCTATAATTTAATAAATTTAGATTGAGTAATATACAAAAATTAAATTGCGATGTACGCTAAGCCAGTTTGCATACGCTTCCTACTTAGCGGAAGGAAAAAGGAGCCTTTAAGTATTATTTTCTACGTTTGCTATAAATCGTTGCATTTTTTTTTTTTTGTATAGAACTTAACAATCAAGACCGACATTTATATTGCCATAACATATAATAAGTTTTTTTTGAAAAATGGGATAGAAAGACACATATTTGGGCTCAGTGGTTATTTCGCTCCATGGACCAGTGGAAGGTCTTGTATGGAATCAGCGGCCAAAAATACTTCCACTGCCTGTATCAAAGTGAAATCTTTGTCTTAGCTTTTTAAATTTATAATAAGTAATAAACAATAATATTAACATAAATAAACCGCTCTCCCTTATAATGATAAGATAATGGTGATAACGAATTTTAATTTATTATATAGTTGTTGATATAGTTGATAAATGAATATTATTTGTTTGAATATTATTCAACTAAATCAAAAACTGATTTTAATAAATTCGATTCATTTTTGCATGATGATTTTCGTTGACCAGTGATCAAAGGATCTGAGCTCAAAAGTAATCGGTTAATCAAGTCCTATTTGTAGCGAACCGTGAGTTCTTTCGTGTATGATGGAGTCGATACATCTTAACGTCCTTATTTCTTGACTCAGCAGCTTCTTTAGAGAGCTCTTCAATTGAAACTAATCCGGAGGGTGAATTAAAATTTTATGGCCTGACGGAAGAAGACAATACATATATGATCGACGTAGAATTTTCGGTTGGTAGCTGTTTTGAATTCAGTGTAAGTCAGTTGTTAAATTTTGGTCTTAAAATATATTTCTTCACTGATTCCTTTTGAAATTGAATTCGAACAGGGCGGCGATAGCGGCGCATGAAGGTCGAGGGTTTTTCCAAATTATTTGGTGCTCCTCATCATTCTTCGATTGTTCGATTGTAATCAGTTGGAGAGGGACATATGACGTTATAAATAAATTACTGTCTTCCAAATTATTATTTTCAAATTTATGCTTATATTCGTTCTGCCAAGAATTAACATCAAAGTCCTATTTTCCTATTAATGTTAGGTAATTAGAGGATTCATCGTGTTCATTGATTACATCGCTTTGCAGCTCTAAAATTCGCGATGCAGTGTGATCCAATAATTTTTGTAGCTCAACTTCAGCGACAGATTCTGAAACTCTTATTTGCTCAGGATAGTTTTTCTGTTTTTTCTTTAAAATGTTATCATAGCAGGGTTATAGTTAATATCAACTTTATTGTTAACGAACCTTCTAATAAGTAAATACTGATGCTTTGCTAAATTTTCTTCGGTTATATGTAAGTGATATTACTTCACACGTCTTTGCTGTAAAGATCGCTGGATTCGGTTGACCGAAATTTGTCAAACGCAAATAATCAGCAGCGGACATATCAAGTTCTGCTAAATCTGCTATCCGTTGCCCCTTGGTTCTTTTTGAGCACTCTGCCAGACTTAATCTAGGACGTCCTCGATTTTGATTCAATGCAGATGATTGTCGACTTAATAATACATATATATTCATGTTGTGCAAACCAATCCGAATTTTTTTGGATAACTTTGGATTTTGTTCTGTTGCTTTTATTCCACATTTCTCCTAATTTCTTAAATATATAGCTAAGTCTTTTCATAACAATATTTTCTGTATATTCGTAGCCATCAGATTCAAATTTTTGTTTTAGGTCGTCAAATACTTTTTTAGCTTTATCAGCAAATAAATCTTTTTCTTAACACCACATATCAAAAATATATATGCGTGAAAGTTCACATTGATATGATGTGCCTGTACGTATAAAACAAACGTTTGATAAAATTAAGAAAATGATGATATTAAAACCAAAGCGCAAACAAATATGAGGAACAAAACACAAACAATGAAAACACAAAAACAAAAGCAACACGTGTTATCTGTACATACGAAAACTAATGGAAAGCAAGTAAACATGCAAAAACGCATGGTAGAATAACACGAATAACACAGGGAGGGGCAAAAAGTGGCACCTGAAATAAGACTTAGAAAACATTGACAAATTATAACAAATATGTTTCGTTTAAGGGCGAGACGGGGATCACAACTTTTTCTATAACTTAAATCAATATATAAAGAAAAATATACCACTCAACAGGTCACTGATAAAAAAATAATTTTAAGACAACATGTTAACATATTATTACATAAAAATCGCTTAGTTATATAGTCTATACCTTTTTTTCAAAATTCATTATAATTTTCGGCGATTAAACGCGATTTAATATTACAATTTAATTTTTTTTTGAGGAAGATAACTTTTAAGCTCCATTCAGTGCACAGTCCGCTTGTTTTTATTGTCTCCCTTCTCTCGCTATTCGTAGCGCTTGCGAATGGGGTAGAGCCAAAATTAATTTACCGTTTGTCTTGTTGTTCTTATAAGAAATAGTTTTGATACATACAGTGTCAAATTTCAGACTTTTTTTTATTTTTGGCCTATAAAACCGACCACTGTGGAATGGGTGTCATCCAATATTTAACAGAGAGTCTGAATTATTAGTGGAAGTTGGCGTGTTGTTTTTTCTGGTCAACTACTCATTTTACTTAATTTTATTTAACTAAAAAAAATAATGTCTTTCGGGCCCGTTTGGGATTTAGACATCGAACCTTCTGATTTGGAAGCCAGTTCATTATCACTTGGGCCACGGCCCCCCATGAACTTACAGAAATGTCAAACATTTGACATACCCCGAAACAACTGACAACTCAAGAAAAATTTTTCAAACAAAATTAAATCCAGCCATCCATCCATGCAAAAAAACACTACTATAAGATTCTTATAATCCTTTATATACATAAAATGTACATATATTTTGTATGAACTCAATATCAATGTGTACATGCTCCTTTTTTAGTTGATAAAACTTATACAAGTACTTAAAATTCGAAAGATATTTTTTATCATTCAACATGTGTAACGCTGATTTGCTTGACATTAAACATTCAACTAGGATTCTGTAAAATTGATTACCAAACGAGTTATCTTGAATTCATCTCACTAAGTTTGCCCATTATCTACGTTCATCATTTACATTACATGGTGAGCACTGAGTACAGCATTCCCCTTCACCATTTCAATGTATCGCGCATAAAAAATTACTTAGGCATAATAAATCAAAGTTCCAATGAAAAGGAAATTCTCTACAAGTGAGCGGATCCTTTCGATTAATTTTTTATTTTTCGTGCCTAGAAATTTTTAGGAAAATACCAAGAAAACAAGAGAAAAATTAAAAAACTTTTACCCAAAACAATTTCGGAATCATTGAAAATTTATTAATTCATCCCAAAAAGGTCATAATCTCATTTTGGTTTTTTTTTATAATTTTAATTTATTTAAGGGAAGCGTACCCTATATTTTTAGAAAAAAAAAATCAAGCACCCTACTGAGAGTTTACAGACTCGGCTCACGACGGACAATCGACAAACAATGAATCAAAGAAATTTATATTTGAAGAATTCATGAGCCAATAAATATCTTTCACCAGAATGCCTCTTAATGGGTTTAATTACTTTTATATAATTTTTGTACACTGCTCTCTTATTTTGGAGACCATCAAAGTGAACACAAAGAGACCCTATTTAATAGAATCTTAAAATGGTTTACAGCATAGCTGCCGACTAACGACAATATGTATATTAAATGTTGTGCTGATTTATAAAATCGGGCATCATATCCATTTTCAGTTAATTCAGAAAACTGCAAAAATATATTAAATTGTGTGGAGGTATGTGAACTCCTTAACTACCTCGAAATTATTGCTATTAAAAGTGACGTTTTGTTTTAGGCTATGGACAGATGCTGGTTTGTTTGTTGATAGCACGTACTTAGTCTTCTCCTCGTTTACTTCAAGGCCAACAAATTTCGCCTCTTCTTCAATCGCCGTTAAAGCTGGGAACGACCGATGATATCAATATCATCCGCATATCCCAGTTACTGAAATGACCTGTTGAAGATAGTACCTTCTACGTTGATACCTGCCCTGCGCACTATATCCTCCAGAACAAGATTGATGAAGTCAAATAATAGCGTATAACCTTGCCGAAATCCGGTGTACGTTTGAAATAATTCGGAGAACCTACTATCAAATTGCACATTGCAATTTTGCCAAAATTTCGAGTTCGGCGATCGACGACTATGCGGCTGAAACTGCTTTACTTAACGTACATTACTTAAGTTCATTTATTTAATGACTTCTGTTTTTTTTTTTTTTTAAGTTTTCTTAACTTCAATTTTATTAATTTAGCCAATTAATTTAATTGGATGTTTATATACAATATTTCTAAATACCGACTCAATCATAAGAAAGGTAAAAGACAGTGTAACAACAAAAGAACCAAATGAAACAGAACGAAACAAATATGTTGACTTGATTTTTATGATAAAATTACAAAAATGGTTATTTGGTGTTATAAAGCATATTTTTTTCAAACTCTGTAGAAGTCTTTTTAAAAGAATAACAGTATGAATTGGTGTTGAATTAAAAATATTGATTCATTATGAAGAATAGCTCATCGCTTTATATTTAAACTAAAACTTCAAGCACATAGCAAATGTGCAAATGTGACCAACTCATTGGTCCATTTCGCGATATGATGTTGTCGTTGAATAAGGTTCTTAATAAGTCAATGAATTCACATAAGCTATCCTATTGAAACCAAATACCATTCGGATCAATGTCATCCATGGCTTTCCGTCATCTAGAGTGAATGTGAACGCAATTAATCCAGACACACGACAAATAGTATGCTCGGTTGACAAAAAAAACATGTATGTTCAGGTCATATGCATTTGCCTTGAATATACTATGTAAATAGTATAAGTTTTGCTTGGAATAATAGAAATTCCAAAAAATTATTAAAGGCTCATATACGAGGGCTGTTTTGAAGATTACCCGGATTAGAAATGCAACTTTTTTAGATTTTGACAACTTATTTTTTAATATATTCCAATTTCGACTCGAAACACTTTTTCCAGAGCTGCTGCGACTTTTTTAACCCCTTCTTATAGTACGACTTTTTTTGGCCTGCAAAACACTCCTCCGCGGCGGCGAGAACTTCATCATTCGACTCGTACTTCTTTCCGGTGAGCGATCTTTTAAGGTTTAAAAACAAACAGAAGTCACACATAGCCATATTCAGAGAATACGGAGGATAAGGGAGAAATTCGTAGTTCAATTCGACCAACTTGGTTGTGGCGACTGCGGAGGAGTAAAAAACCCATGGATAAAACCCATTGTTTTGATTGTTCTTTTGTCTCTGGTGTATACCAATGAAACAGGGCCAAGCACGTCTTTGAAGTGGTCTCACGATTGCGCTTATTCTCCGGTGTGAGCAAACGCGGCACCCATCTCGCGGACAGCTTTCTGTCCACATTCAGTTGAGATGCCTGCTATCTCACTCAACTCACGAATTTTCACTTTGCGGTCCGCCAATACTAGATCATGGATTTTGTCCACGGTTTCCTCAAAAACCGACGTGCGGCCTCGACGAAAATATTCGAACCAATGGTAAACGGTTATACGGAAAGATGAATGGGTCCCATATACACCATCGATAATGGGCTTGATTTCCTCGCATGTCTTGCCACTCAAAATCAAGAATCGGATCACGGAGCGATACTGCCCTTTTTTTGGGTGTCAAAAGAAAACTAAACGTCGGATTGTCACCAAATTTTGACAGGCAGGCTAAAAGAGATTATTCTAAACGACGGTATACTCATTTTGGCTCAGTAACGCCACCTTTCTTCCAATCCGAGTACTCATTAAACAATTTCAGTACATTCATGCGAGTACATAATCCTACAGTATTTTACCGCAAAGTGTCGAGGTTGTTCTTTCCTTAACGAATTTTCTCCATCTGGTTCTCTCTATTACTATTGTTTTTACTGTGCTAAAGCTTTCCTTCTGTTTCTAGAATTTTGTTGATTATGTTGTTCCAAGTGGTTTAAGGTCTTCCTTTTTTGTTTTTTCGAAAGTAATGATTTTTAAAAAGAGTCCTGGTATATTATCAAGTAATAAAACCTATCACTTCAATGGAGACCATACACGAATAGTTAAAGCTTTTAAGAATCTTGGAGTTATGAAAACAAGCTACGTTAATATGTTAACCCACTAATAGAATAAGCTCCGATCTGCAGTAAGTACTACAATACATGGAACCGTACTAGTTGCATATAACATCAAATATAGAGTTTCTCATGCAGTGACTGAAGCCCTCATTACACTTAAGCCCTGCATGTATGTTTAATATGAAACCATGGGAAAACTCTTGAGATAATACATTTGTCTATCCAGTAATATATCCAAGTATGCGATACAAATCAAAATAGGATTGAAACTATTAACAGTTAAAAAGTTAAGACTTCATTTGGGAAATAATCCACAAAAACCATAAATATAAACATAAAAATTCTAGAGACGTCAGACAAAAAACTTCCTAAATTTATAAACCATCGAAAGGAGAAGCATATGGTATAGAGAACTAAAAGAACTTATGTTATATTGCGGAACGAGTTTTCTTTTTTTAGCAGAGAATAGAGCATATACAAAAAAGTGTTTTACGGTTAAAAAAAACAAAAACAATTCTACATTCACAATGCTTCTTTAGTTCACAGATCACCTTGTAGAAAATGGAACAAGCATGCGCGCATGCTTGTTGACATCCTGAGAGGTCACAGGAACTATGATGACTACGGCGGAAATAACTAGACATAATAAAATAAAATACCACAGCATCTCGATATCGAAGGATACAATTATTTTTCCTTGTACAGAGGGTTAAAATTGCAATGTACATATATAATTAATAAAAAGAGTAAATAAAGTATATTAAATTATTGTATTGTATGTACAATAGTTTATACAAAACTATTTCAAAAAGAATAATGATATACCATAATTTTTTATGTACAACTTTGTTTATATTTATTTTTACAAGCCCATTGTGAAAAATCATTCTTACGAGTAATTTCAGAAGATTTTCTCATCACTCAACATCAAACAATATAAATTGCAGTTGAGTCCTTTAACATGATTTGAATCATAATAGCTTCGATTTATTCGGAGATTCATGTCGCGTACCGTTATTAATAATTGAACATCATCGAGAGTTGATGATGATGCCAACTCTGCATCAACACCACCACTATCACCCACCGCAACGAAAACGAAACGATGACGAGCTTACACGAGGCAACAGAAAAAGTACGACCAATTGACGATATAGCTGAAACGTACTAAAAACTTTCTATGAGTAAGCATAGACCGTGTATAGACTTCTCCTAGCGATACATTCACCTCCTGCGATGCGCGAATCAATGTAGCGCAATTTGAATTTGATACCTGAGCTCAATAGTCCTGTGATAATTCATTCTCAACAGTTGCTAAGTTATCATATTTTGTCCTCAGTATCCATCTCCATGGCCGATGCCATAGTGTAGTCGTATTAACGTAGGAGATATCATTTATACTCGTTTGTGCGAGTATGGGATCGTTTGTGGTGGTCGTTTTCATGTTGTGGCTTACAAATCTACAAAAGTCCTTCTGGTTAAAACCCTGAATTGATTGGGATCTGCTGGTTGTGTTTCATGCGAAAATTGTCGATGTCAATTGTGGATAACAAATCTTCACGAAATATGGCAGTTGGAACTGTCATACAAATCATTTTCAGTATTAATATCGGTGCTATGCCATGCCATTGGCAAAGACTGGCTACATAGTAGTACGATGACTATGAAACTGTGAGGTACGGATTGCCTGCAGCAAGGTTACAAATGCAAAATTGTTCAAATGACAATCGATTGGAGCGTATTGGTTTGAGGATTTTCCGTTTCGATTTTAGAAGAATCTAGATTGATGTTGAATTATTTAGCAACCAGATGGTTTATCAATTTCAGGTAGCAAATACTGATATGAATTCCCATTGAAATGATATCAAGAGTTTTGTTTCATATCTCTTTGAATTTTAGAAAGCTGGTATTAGTGGGAAATTTCAATCCCAAAGTACACACTGCATATCACCTCGTTGCACTTAGTACCAAGGAAGAATCTATTACGAACAACGGGCAACGAATTTAAATGAGAACTCAAAAATCACCTTAATTCTATTCAGAATCTGAGTGAGCCCTTATGTATGTATGTATGTATGTATAGTTCGTAATACTCATATATACTGTTTTGTCTACATTTTTAAGTATATTTATTTTATTGAGACTAAATATGTAACTTAGAAAACGTAAAAATCGTTGGAGTATAACAACGTTAGACTACACTCCTCGTAAGAAAAATTTCCGTCTGCCTTTCCAGCAGAGATATACGCTATCCTGATGGCAGTGCACTGCTTTGTGAAGAGTCCATAGTGACTGTTAATTATATATATTGATAACGATAACCGACTAACACTTAAGGCCTTCCTGAATACTTCCACCACCGAGAATTGAAGACTAAACACAGTCCGAAGCTTGAATTTACTGAGTCTTATTAAGGTCAAGGTAACATGCAGGTGGCATGACTCTCTAGGATGGTAGCCCACCAAACTAATACTTACCGATGTGTCCAAAGGTTATCTATTTCCATTGAAAATCTTTAGAGGTGGAGATTTAATAACGAAATCTGCAAGCTTCAACTACTTCGACTTGATCAAAAAAGCGCTTATTAGCCCCGTGAGATGGCTAGGATATGTATACAAAATTGACAATAACGCCCCTGGCCGAAGAGTTTTCAACTTCTACGCAGAAGTACAACACAGTAGAAAAAGACCTCGTCTTAAGTGACCAGCTAATTAATTTTATAATTAAGAGGTTAATTGGTTGTGACCCAGATCTATACCACTTCGGTTTTCTAAGTAAAGTACGACTGGAATTTTTTTTGTATTTGTTTTGTTTTGTATTTAGGAAAAAAAAAAACATTGGCGTAAGAAAGTTATAAAAAACACATACTTAACATCTGGGTAGGATGATTGGGGCTTTCTAAAAATTTTAAAATCTATTAACGGCATGATTAATTTACCATGCAATCCAATCTAAATCCATTTTTCCTTGGAGATGAAGAAAGTTGATGCATTGTACTGCAAATTAGAGTAAAGGACACTCGAAAAATCCTCTGTAAATGAAACTGTAATAAGGCTCGAGAAGAACATCGAATTCTGCAAGGACTTTTTAAATATGACATAAATAGTTTCTTAGAACGTGTATAACTTAATTTTTGACATAGGTGAAGTATCTGACAGATTCAAATGGAATAAAATTTCTCCTCATAAATAATATAGAGATATCACCAACCTGACCAATTACAAAGGCATTTCATTCCTTAACACTGCAATATCATCGAATGTGAACTTGCTACAGCCAAACAACGTTCGCAGCGAGTTCAAAAAGAACTAACCCAACTAATCCAACTCTATCAACTCTCGCTATGTATTAAAAAACTATACGTGCTCTTTGTGGACTTTTAACTACGATTGGCTCAATTAACAAAAAAAATCTCATCTATAAACCCGCTAATCATCTGGTTCTTAAATTCATGCAATTCCTTCATGAAGAAAGCAGGATTGTTGTTTGGGATGGAGAATACGGATAAGTTTCCATCTAGCTTGACTGGCAGGTTGCCTCATCAGTCCTTTACTTTTAAAATTTGGAAAATAGATATGGCTGTATGAAGAACTAAAGAATGTAAAAAACGAAGTTGTTGGTACCAAGATGTGCAGAAACTTTTGAGAGAATTCATAAAAAAAATGTTTAACTACATAATGAATCTTATATCAATGCAACTTTGTACAATATAGTAAAACTACACTTTCAATATTTAAAAAATAATGTCGTTCCGCAGTCGGTATTTCTCAAAGTTGTTGCATACCAACTAAAGACGATTGGATCTACATCTTACACAATAAAATGTTTGTGGAATAAAATGCTTAATCACGAAAATAAACTCTATAGAAACCAAAATAAAAAAACAATTTCAGGCTTAACACATTTAGCTCTAGCGGTTTTTCCTTTGTTTTTTTGGGGGAATGATTTTGTAAGTGTTTTATATTTTTTTGTAATAATCGTATGTAACACATACACGAAGTTAATTTAATATGCTTTTGCATTTTAAATTATGATTTTCAAAAATATCCGTGAGAAGGATATACTGCTTACTTACTTACATACTGCCCACTAGTAAGCTTATAACGCTGGAATCATATGAACAGTTGTACTACTAGTGGACAAAGCGACTCACTCCTACTCCTACAAAAACTTTCCACTAATGTCCACATAGGGCTAAATATAATTTAACCAATGTCTTTTCTCATAAGCAGTCATTTATTCAATTGTTTTAAGATTACAATTAAAATGATTAATAAATCACAACAATTTTAACAATTATGTCGGATTCCATTGCACATTTAACTAAAACAAAAAATCCAGCTTTCTATCTGCACATACAATATATCTAATATTCAAAGCTATAATTACATGTACATATACAGGTATTCCTCTACTCTACACTGAAAATTCTTTATATATGGATAACTAACATATATATGCACGCTGGAAATTTTTAATGTTTCAATTAAACTCTATCTCTACCTAATTACTCTTTTATATGCTCTCATCACACTATTCAAACAATACGAAATGCTTATTTATTACCAATAACAAAAGACGTATCCTTTCATTTTGGGCTATTGACATCCCAATATCTGACAACGCATAGCCAGAGCAGAGTCTGAATCAACCTGCAGTCTAATATTTCTATCAAAGCTGACTTTGCTAGTTCTGGTCTACTCGTACATGTGCATGAGTTTAGTGATGATATTGTATTTGTTTTCAAATTGTTTTATTTAATATGAGCGTCTGCACTATGCAGGACGGATGAATATTGTTGTCCTGCCGACATGTTTCTCATGTGTACTCGAAGGAATTTTCTTTCTGTCTGTCGTATCACCGTTTATCCTAATCTTAGTTTTTAGATCTTCAACACATCCATACAGGTACACATATGTCTTTTATGGGAATCTGTGTTTCACATCTCACATGCCAAACCGTTGCAGAACCTATAAGCTTCGAACGATCTACTCATAGGTGCAGATGAAACAGTAGTATCTTGACTAACTCAACGAACATACTAAATGCGACGAGGACGACCTCGACTCTAAGCAAATATAAGGTCCTTTCAGTACAGAACTAAATCAAATGCAGGGATGTAATAAATCTTTTGGAGTATGTAAGGACAAGGACGACATTCCAGACACCAACACATTCACAAACAAACAAAACATACTCACTTACACTCCCTCCCTAGAAAACAGTAGAGGTGATAAATTATTTAAAACGAAGCCTGGTTATATCCTGTAGGGCTTTAGCTATTGGTGTATTTCACTGTTACGTCGGCTGCCATATATTGTTGTGTGTTGTGTTTGTTCCGAGGTCCTTTGCTTCCAGTTCATTCATTCATTTATTTGGCTATCGGACATGTGTATTGAACGTATTGCAATACGATGTGGGTTGTCAAGCTTGTTTCTGTCTTTGTTTGTGGGAGAACGTGTAGCTTTAGTTGCGGTTGTTTTGTTGGCTCATAAGGAAAACATCACGTTAGGAAATTCACGGCGAACTATTTGCCTCGAATAAGTGAGGGAAGCGAAATACATGGGTCAAACGCGGCAATTGGGTCGAGTGGGCCATTTCGAAGGGTTGATTGGGCGATTATGGAGCGTTTTCCATTTTGAAGGACGCAGAAGGCAGGGACTGCAAATTAATCAATGAAAATGTTTTGGCAAATTGACAGGGTGAATGGAGGAATTTTAAATGGCAATCAATTGTGAGGGAACTGTTTTTTTTTTTTTTTTTTTTGCTCGGTTCTTCATTCTTGAATCAACCTTTTGTTCCCCCCCCCCCCCCTTGATAGAGAAATGTGTACTCTATTGCCTTGGTATCTGCAGACAAACTTGTATATTTTCGGTTCGAAGTTGACTTCTAAATTATTTGATGTTTGATTTTACTTAGATATTGCATCTTCTGGCTGATACTGGTAATGGATCTTCCAAAACAGATACACATACATACTGTATGGCTGTTGAATAGTTGTTTTCTTTGAGTTAAGACTTTATGTATAAAAGTTGAATCCGGGGGGTTGTTTTGTTGCGATGCTTTCAATTGAGTACAAAAACGCTTTTGTAAACATGAAGTGTAATGAAATTGTAATATGACTGATCTTATATAGCTAAGATGTAGTGGGTGTGGACACAATTTCGGAGTATTTTTTCAATAACATAAAAAACTCTTTTAAGAGTAAACGGTTGGTAAACGAAGCTATCAAGATATCATCTCCAAACATGAACCTGAGCTAATCGATCTTGCGGCATACCAATATATCATCGTCGTAACTGCTATCTTCCTTCTTCATCATCCAAAAATAGTCTGTTTAATCAAAACCTTTTCAAATAGATTATTAAACAACATGGTAAGCTTTCACAAAATCACTGTAATGAAGACTGTAAGGATAGGGCCTAAACAGCTTGTGAATTCTATCATCCATTCCGAAAAAAGGACTAATCGAAATATAGTTGTGGAATTTTTTTACGGATATAGTGGCCTATATTCTGTTGTTATGTAGAATCAACCGTTCAATGTGGTTTACAATCAATGACTAAGATTAAGTTAAGATAGTAATGTCCAAACGAAAGACCGGCAGAAGGCGGTGTGCCAATTTTGAAGAAGTAAGACAGTATGAGTTGTGTTACAGCAGATGCGTCTCATTCAAATTAAGAGTGGACTAAGCATACAGAATTTAATATTGAAGCCCTTTTCATATACTGTAAACATAAAACAATATTTTTTTTCGAAAATGTTTGTTGTCTTTCCTAGGGGCCGTTAACGTGTTTAACAAATCGCTATAATAGTTCTCAAGATTTCTTTGAAACCATTATGAAAAAATTAGTTTCTTGAAAAACACATTTAAAGTTTTTTCAGCTTACCGTGTCTTACTTTTATCAGTACGACTTTCCTCGGTTGCTGCGGCATACCATTTCAATATACGCCATCCTGAGAGGTATTCTTGACTGAAAACACTGGTTAAATGATATGCTTAAATCTACAACCGACGCTACAATCTGATCTCCATCACAATGGATTTATTTCTAACTTATCACCGTGATAAGTAAATAATTGATGTACACTTCCCTCTATGCTCGTCGGACTATTGTTCCTCATTAGGTTCTCTTGCACTGATTACACCACTAGAGAAATGTTTTATAAAAGAACCATATAACAACATAAGAGAAATCCAATTGGAATCTTAACTGGTTTTTATGTTTCCTCGATAACGACCTGAATGCCGCTTCTGACATGATCACAAACAGTCCTTCTGGAATATCTCTTATCTGCAATCGGATGAAAAGTATTAAGTCGAAAGAAAAGCTGCGATACGACTCAAGCGGAAACCTAGGCGAGAATGACTCTAATGCTTTTCTGAAGCATATGAAGTTCCAAAATGAACAAAAACTAAGACAAGAATACAACTATGTCCCAAAAATAGTAAATATTTTTGGTCGTTCGTTATAAGCAGTAAAAACCTTGCCTTATGCTCCATCTTAACTCTTAATTATAATAACATTATAGTTGTCAGCACTTTTGAAAAAACCAATCTATGATATTTTTTGCGTATGTCTCCATCTAAACTTAAGTGTGGCGAAATTGCATTACCCGAATCTTTCTTCGCATTCGATTAATATCAAAAGTACCTATAGGTCCTCTAAACAATTGTTCTTTCACATAGGCAAAACCACTGCAGAAGCTCTTCCAAAAATCCCATTTTTTAGGACTTCTTTCGAGTGGAAAAAAACTGTATTTATCCATCTTATCTCTAAAAAAATTGTTTCCTTTCCCCTCCGCCAGATTCATTGCACTTACGTCACTTCTTTCCAAAGTTTGGGCCTCGTCCGAGGAGATGATTTTTTGGTCAAAATCCCGATGTCCGGCCAACATTTCCAGCAGCCATTTCCAGACGAAATGACATACATTACTGAATATTTTTACAGCTGGATGTCATTGGTAATAACAACTGGAAAAACTATTATTGCTACCTAGTCACCCTTCTTTCCTTCATATTTTTCTATTGCACGCGGAATGCATTAAGGGTGCACATGTATGTATGCATTAAATGTATTGAACTATTGCAAATTATGGAAAAAGAAACTGCCCCTTTCAAATGGCCTTGACAAAAAATATAACACAGTTCATGCTGTGTGAACACATCTTAACGATGCTCATAATTCCTTCAACACGCAGTTATTATTTAAAAAAAAAGCAAAAATACGAATAATGGACATGCATACATGTATTTCTATTTTTTCCATTTTTTTAATTTTCGTTCTTTCGAAAACCTTTTGATATTTTTGATTTGTCCCAGTGAATTAATTAATATATATATTCACATTAACCTCCTTCTTCTGAAAACATGTCGCAATATATCGCTGAATGTCATCCCTTTTTTTTCGAAAATGTCACTTTTTTTCCAATATTTTTGTTTCATCCCAAAACCCAATACTAACTCTGGCACTTCATGAGTTCTAGATTTATGATCATTCTGAAGAACCTTTTAAGGTAAACCTTCCCCGTAACTCACTTAAACTACCTTATTTATTTGACTTACTCCTTAAAATTCAGAAACATATACAAATTACTTATGCAACCACTTACCCGTGCCTGCAGCGTCAGTGTTTAATTTATGCCCCCATCAATGATACACATGTGCACCGTACTAGCTTGTATATTTCAAGATTGTCTTTTGATTAATTCTCCTTTTAGCATGCTAATGTGCAAAACTCAATAAAATTCCAGGCACAAGCAAACAACGAAAAGATAAACATGTTTTTCGGTAACAAAAATACACTAAGCAATAACATTGTCGTTTTGTAATTAAATTATTTCCATATTTTTGAGTACGATTGCCTTAAGAGATGGTCCTAAGCACCTATCTGATTTTAAAAGGAAAAAAGGAAAAAATAATTTGACAAATCAAATCAACTTCAACTGGGTAATAATATTATTGCCCTGTCTGCACAAAAATGCCTTTATTTTCAATATTTGTACATATTTGATACCAAGCACCCTTAGGTGTAGTTTCCAAATAAAATAAATACCCGAATTCCAAGGTTTTTCTAGAAACAACTGTACTATATAAGGATGAAATTTATTGTCTAATTAATACATACACATACACTTCAACGACAATTTTTAATTTATCGAAATCTACACTTTTTCTCAAAGAAGAAAATAGTACTGTTCACCAAGTTACCGAAAAATTCGCACCGCATAAACACGTCTTGCCCAAATTATATTTGACGTAATTGAAATTTGCATATTGAACGTAATTTAAACGCAAATTAAGCGGATGCTTTGGATGCCCTTCCTATCCCGGAAGAGGTTTACCCGACCCTTAAACTTGAATTCCTAATCGTTCGCTAGGGGAACCCTGCAATTAAATACATTTTGATGGTGCATAATTTTACCAAATGGAAATGTAAACGTAATTAGTAGGGGATTTTGGGTATGATGAATACGGAAATGATGGGAGAAAATTAATCGTTTTTCAGAGCACTGAAAATATTCAACATGTATCAAATAATTTCAGAATTTATTTTAAAGACGAATCTTAAATTATTTATGTAGGAAAACTTGTTTTCTTTTCAAGAATTTTTAATCTGCCGGTTGTGATGTGAGAGAGCAACATATTTTTTAAGAAGTTGTAACTAAAAAACACATCAATTATCTAGAGGATTACAAATTCTTCAAGAAAATAGGTATGTTCTTACATAGGATCCGCACACAGCTCCAAAGTTCTATCTAGCCCTGTGCTAAATGAATTCAAAATCTCAGTAAGAGACAGTAAATGATTCTTAGCGTTCCTTGCTACTGACATTCATGAAAAGTAGAATGAATAGAACTAGAAAAATCGTTAGCACGAATCTACAAAAAAATACTGCGGCTTAAGAATATATGTTAACTCTTCCCTAACGGCTACTAGAAATAATAAGAAAATATAACTTTTTGCATTTAAATCGTATAAAGTGATATAAAAAGAAAAAAAATATTTTTTTCAGACTTTTATTGAAATGGCATTGGAAAATGTACTTAGAAACATTTTCCAATACTTAGAAACATTTTCCAATACCTCGACTTTTTGGTACCGCCAGGAACTTTGTGTACCAAAAAGTCTGGATTTTACAAACTTAAGAACCTTTTGGATTTGACTGTATATTTTTCATGCTGCAGACTTCATCTTCCCCTGCTTTTGTCGAAGCGAGGCCAATGAATACTTTCATTTCCCATCTTAACGTCTTTGAGGAAAAAGAACCCCAATTTACGTAGCTTTCACACACTTGGCATTGTAACATTGGCTTCTGATGATCTTTTTTTAGAAACAGTTTTATCTTTCTACAACATAAGGTTTTATGCCACTGACCTTTTAAATTCTTCTTTTTTTTTTTTTTTTTTTTTTTTGCTTTTTCTCAATTATTAGTCCATGCAGAATATAGGCATTTACAAATTCTATATCTAGCATCCCCAGAATAATCTGTGCCAACACTTTGGAGACTTTATGCTCTCAAACGATCCGCGGTATCCACCTTCCCATGAATTGGTTATAGTCTTTTACAGCAATGGGACAGACAACTTTGTATCTCATGCCATCTTTTTCTTTTCGCAAAACAGTAGTTTTCTCATTTCCATAGAAATTAGAGACAAAATGCAGAACCTTGTTGTCTTCCCCAATGTCTAAATTCGAAAACCTGTAGTCATAATCTCCTCTGTTCAATTTCTTATCAGCTTGCATGTTCTTAGGCGGTAGCTTTTGGTTGCTTCTGATTGTTCCGCTGATTGTTCAAAGGTCCCTTCAATTATCAATTTCTCCAGTAAGGGAACAGATGAGAAAAAATTATCGAAATATATGACTTAGTTTTTCCGCAATTCATTTTCCATCATTTCCAATACAACTCTTTCTCCGCAAGTGAATAATCTGCAAACTTCGCGATCATTTGCTTATCCTTGCCTTTAAACCTCTATGATCGTCCAAATACCATAGGTAATACTCATTTTTATATGTTTCAACCAAAGATATTGTTTCAGAGCCGATCTGCCCTTGAATTTTACCACCGGCTCATTACCACTCGTTTCTCTGGTTTCATGATAACATTCCTGAAATTTCTGGTTCTTTGATAATGTAACATTCCCGAAATTTTCATTTCAGCTCCTCCAGAATTGGCCTTGTCTTGAACAACTTATCTTCACAGTTCCGAGTCATCATAGAATTACCATTACAATATAAAAATGACAGTATTGCCGCAAATTTGCCCCCTGGTCATCGTTTTGCATATAACAGCGTTGTTTAAATCAAGACCCGAAAAAAAATGGTAAGTCCAAGCTGATCTCGAATTCTCAACTCTTTTTTTTTTTTCAAATTTCGTATTTTATTTTTGGTGATAGCGTAAAAGTTGCTTTGATCCACAATGCTTTCTAATATAGAATCTATGAAAAACAAAAAAGTATCTGTTGGCGTATCGCAATCCGAAAAAAATGCTTCAACTGCTCCAGTATCACCAAAATATTCTGACAATTTAGTTAGCTTATTGCTTTTTTTCACTTTCGGTCTTCAAGTCTTTTCCGCTAAGTTGGTCTGGTAGCTAGCGAAGTGTCTGGTATTATAGCAGCAATATTCACATTAGGGCTTGATGAAAAAGTAGTGGCTGCAGTTGTTTTTTTCTTCCAAATCGACAGCTGATTGAGCTCTTTTTTAATAATTCTTCGAGAATTTCATCGGAGTTCCTCAAGGGTTGTGGTTGAAAGTCTTATTGATTCTCGTCATAAGACACTTCTACGTCATTAAATGACCTAAAACAACGCTACAATTACTTAGCAAATTCGAATATGTACCACTCATTATTTCAAATAAAAACAAGTCCCGGCAGTCCCCTTCAGATTTTCATAAGCTTAAACGAGAAATAACATGAAATACGTGTAAAACTTGTAAAAATACTTTTATTGATAAGGTAAACTAACTAAACTAAACGAAGACTATATTTAAATATACCATATATTTAAAACTTTCACACTTCACTTCTTCCGCCGTTTTTTTCTAGTCTGAACTTGTAATCTTTACATATTGTTTATATTGTGATTGGCTTGCCAAACGGATCGACAATGATAATTGTCCATTACGCGGTCGGGTATTTGAAATTTTTTTCGGAAAAGTAGGCCATACGAATTAGTACTGACAGATAGAAAAGGGTTAAGCTCCTTAATTCAAAAAGGGTGATTCAATGGTGTACTAAAAATGACCGTCCACTTATTTAAATAGAACAAAAAGTCACGCCGGCATTTCGGCTACACCAGACCTCAGAAATACAAGTGACATTTGCATAAAAATCTCAATAAAAGTAAGATATTGGCGTGACATACATTCAACGTCATAAATTAGTTCCACATCCTTTATTCCATTTCAGCGTGTCCAGTTAAATACAATGTAAAAATCTCCGCCAATTTTTCTTCCTATTTACTTTGAAGTGAATTTGAGTCTTAATCTACAGCCAATTAATCTAGTGTTCATACTCATATGAGCTTCATTACACGAACATCCTGCTTAAATAGAGTTTTTCTGGCAGTAATCCTCATGATTGGGAAGACTCTGCTAGCTGAAAAGGTGGCATATAATTTATATACAATATATATATAAACATATTAAATAACCTATACTCATAAAAAAACTGACTGCTGACTACCTACTTAGAGTAGATAATCAGAATGCTACCGCCTGCTGGAGATGCGCAGAACTGTTCACACCTCTACGTAGTTTCTTTGGATAGCTATTACTTTAAAATCCATTGAATTGTGAACTACACCTAAAGAGAGAGGCATATTTATTCCTCAGATAACGTAAAGAAAATGTCAGTGTACGAATATATCCCTACATACCCCTGATAATAACCCTTATTTGTGATCACAATCTTCGGAAACGTATAATACTTCAAGGATATGCACCAAATTACCGAATCCATAATAAAAAAAAATAATCATAATTTATTAATTTAGATGACGTGCTCGTAAAAGGTAAAGCTGATGCAACAAAACTGCTTCAAAAATAAATCCTGTGCAAGAAACACGAATGTACAAAAGTGAGAGACCCTAATACTCTATAGGTTGTCTCACTCGCGGTTTAAAAAACGGGAAAGGTTCCTTCAGAGAATAAAACGTAAATCTGATGACAGATGTGCAAAGGATACTTATAATATGCGGGTACCGATTGATGATGAGAATAACAATACAGCCAATAGAAAAAAATTGTGTGGTAAAACCAGACGACTAGCCGAGGTGAAGTAGGTTTTCAGACGCACAACTTCAACGAAATCCTAAAAGCTATTGTTCTAAAACTAAAAATTATAAAACGGTCGCAGATGCCACGCACACATAGCAAGAGGAGAAAGCCTGTTAAGAATAAGTTTTCTGAATACCACATATCGAATTATGGAACAATATATCACACGTATTAAGCAAACGATTTAAGCCCATTGTCAACTAACTGATTGGAGCTTATGAATGTGGCCTTAGACTTGGTAAGACCGTATAAATTACTTTAAAAAATGATTGCCAACTGCCCAATGAAAATTTGTTAGCGGAAAGGTGTCCGATATTGCACATATTCATTCAAAAACAAAAAGAACAAAGAATGGTTGGAAAATTGTCTCCATGTTAATACTGAAAGAACAAAGTACGTATTCAAAATTATTATTACAATTCAAAGTAAATGTAGCTGTGATGGATCATCTTGGCAAGGTGCCCGCAAACAAAAAATAAATACAACAGGTAGTGGAACAGATACAAACATGTTTATGGTCTCTTTTTTCACTGAGACTTAATGGTTCAAATGGTCCATCATCAGTTCATTTTTTCCAACCCATAATGTTCCAATATGCAAAGGAAACTGGAGAACTCATAAAAATTACAGTCAATGATTTAATAAGTGAAATTGTTAATCTTCAATCTACTGAATATAAAGTGGGAAGGGGAAAAAAAAAACTGCCACGATATTTTTATTTGTTTAAGAGTTATGATTTTCACAAGCAAAAAAATCGAAATGAGCCACTGTGTGCCGGTCTAAAGACGTTCATCGCCTGTCTGAAACAGGACGGTGTTCCTAATTATTTTTATTTGCACGTAAGATTTAATCATCAAAAATGCATCACGTTCTTCTGCGTTTGCCTTATACGCTGGGATGCCCCCTTAACCATCGCGTCGTGTATAAGTATAAGCATTGTTACGACCAATTAAAATCAGCCAGTATTTTTAGAGTATTGAAGAAATAAGAAATAAGTCTTCGGAAGATCGTTTATGATAATTTCTCGTTAGTGTTGTATTTACCGTTTGTAAAATCCGCAACCACGATTACGTTGCCGTACTCGTATTATTTTATCACCACCGTTAATGTCACAGTTGTTCTAATATCTCTTGCCCGGCCTATCTCATGTGATAGTTTGGGAAGGTGTTCTATTCGATTTGCATCTGCTGATAAGCTAAATAAGTTCATCCTTTAAAAAGGTTTATTTGGCATAGTACAGAGTTTAATTCCTTTCCAATTTTTTATACCTTAAAGATGAAACTAAGAGTTGACAAAGACAGGCTAAACAAATAGTATTCCTAAATATTATAATTTCTGAGATAGTGCTAGCTTACCGCAAGGTCTAGCCATTATGACCTGTTTCCACGTTTAAACAGCTAACCTAATTAGTGTTGATCAAATCTTTTAAGGGGATTAAATAAGCTAACCAACATCGACAAATCTATGGTTTCACCCTTGCTCTGTTAACGCTTTAAATTATTATTATTATTATTATAAGCAACCACACTATTAAACTCTACAAGCCATGTAACTTACTTCTGAACCAATTACCGCTTATGGGTTTAAGTAGCAACTGCACAATTGCTTCTAATCAGCTGGTAAATCAATCAACGTACGGTAGCCTTACCTTATTAACATACTGAACATTCAGGTAATATTTCCACTCTTTTTTTATAGATGAAAAATATAAAACCTTTATGGGTGGATTTGAAATTGATATAACCAAAGGCGATGCAATGTGGCAAAGTAGCAATGGTAAAATAAATTCCAGAATCTTTTATCAACATGTCTTTTTTAAAATTTCTGCTAATAGAACTGCTTTCTACTATAATTCATAAGCTTCATAGCTCGATCCGTTCTCTTCTGATATTTAGCAATACTACTAAACCTATTTTATTGTCTTCATTCCCCATCCGATCGTAAATTCAAATTTTCCAAGTACTAATGCTTTAGCACTTATCCATTCTTTTGATTATTCTACTTTTATAAGGAGAACAATTAATTGCAGCATATTCTCTAGTTAAACAGGCAACTCAGGTTACAAATATATTGCTCACCACACTCCTTAAAAAGGCAAAAGGTAGTTATTGTAATGTAAGCTCAAGTAAGTATGACATGTATGTATATGTATAGTACTCAAGAGCTTAAGGGCTTATTAGGTGTATATGATAACTTCCTTAGAATCTCGTTTGTTTGTCTCTGACATTTATTTCATGATATTAGTTTCGTTTCGTTATAAATTTCACACATAGACTCGTCGTCGTCCACTATGACCTATCTAAAATGTATTAATTTAAAATAATCCTCAAACAAAATGTTGTTGCGTAAAGCTGAAAGATGTAGTTGTCAAATTTTAAGATCTTAACATGATTTTATTTTATTTACGATAGATTTCAAGAATACTTAGGGGCTTTATGGAAACTAATAAGAAACAGTTAACAATAAATTTACTGACGCAAAATAAAAAAAAATAATAATAAAAAAGAAGAAAAGCTTTGTTAGTATTGTGTATCCATTTGATTAAGTTCCTATTCAGAGACAACTCCAAATTTATAAATCGCGTTGTGTTCATATGTATCTCCAGGCTTTAGAATTATCTGAGGAAAATTTGGCTAAAAGAGAAAATATCATTTTACAAACATTTCCACGAAAGACAAAGTCTAATTAATTTCAACTTACCTGATTAACAGCATCTGGATATGCTTGAGTCTCAAAACAAAGTGCGCATTGTCGTACATAAGTGGCACCTTCTTTTCCTAAAATAGGATTTTCCTACAAAACAAGAAACAAGATAAATTTCACAAAAGTCTATTGCACGAATAAAATTTAATAGCCTGACTTTAATAAATATTAACTAGATTCGATTTCATATTTTTGAACGAAACAGTATGTATATTTCGATTTCGGAGAGCAATTTCAGCCTGCTACAAAGTGACTGTGAAATCATAATTGTGATGAGGTAGAGACATTTAGGGGAACTATTTGCGCCGTGCGAGCACAGTATTGTTCAACACCGTAAATTAACGGTTTATTGCCATTTTATAAGGCTTTTCTGGAAACTTGTTTAATAAATGTAAATGCGCGTGAGAGAAAGATCTTGGTTCTCTGATATAACTATGAGACAGGACCCTGAACAATTAAGTAATTTTAGGGGATGTTACGGCTAAGTAATCAGAAATTACCATTTAAATTAATAACTGTGTCAAGTGGATGAAGTAAGTGGTCTTCATTTTATAGGACTATAAAAAAGTTAGTCAAGTAGGCTGCTAATTATTAATGTTGTATGAGGACTTATTTGATCCCATTTGAACGTACATATGTACTCATATGTATGGGAAGTAAGAACAATTTAACTTGAGAGTAAACGTCATCAGCAGAGGTTTTCTTAATATACCAAAAGTACAATTGAGTGGTTGTTTGCATATAGATGCGTAGAAATATTTTAGAATTTTAGAATAATAAATTCCTGAAAAGTTTTCGAAACAGTACTAGAATACAATAATTCAAAGCAAAATATATCGATCTATCGAAGAAACTATAAAATGTTCCACTAGTGAAACAAACCTGTGTCCATAGTAGAAATGTTTTATTCCAATCGAAACTTCAGTAGATTATTAAGTAAGCTTAGGTTAGAAAAGCCGTAATATTTTGTTTTCGGCAAAACTGAAGAATTTACTGAATGTTACATATTGGCGACAGTTCTTTTTAGACAATTGAAAGGTAAGTTACACAAATAAGTTTTTTTTCTTTGATGGAGAGCACAGCAAATGAACACTGCTTCTTCCTCCTCATCCTCCCTCTTCTTCTTCAGAAATTATCAAGCTTGAACATACGTTTACATTTAGAGTAATACACTCTTATATAAAACTGAAAAGATGTCTAAAGACTCGCCATTTCTGACTGTCATTGTATATTTCAACGTTCAGGTGTTGTTCGATGTTCAATATTTCCATAACCAAATTCATAGATCTAATAACTGCTTGGCTATAAGTACAGATGGAGATTAAATAATGCAAATGCCCTCACCACCTAATTTGTTTTTGAGCTTATATTTGGATAGACTCTGTGTTCGGCAAAACATTACCCGTTCAAACCTCACTGCTCAGGATTTTCAAAACTGCTTTTAAATGAGAGAAAGAAAATGAAATGGTTTGAGCTTTAGCTGATATTCTTTATCTTTATGTTACCATAGATGTCCAGAGATGGCAGATAGGGAAGTATGTTACGTAAAAGAGTGGAGATAGATCCAAGAGTACATCTAATGTATATCGGGTCGACATTTAAAAGTTTTATTGTGTTAAACTTATACAGTTGACATATTTTTGTATATACTGCTACATCTCACACTAGTATGTATATCTTAGTTTAACTAACAAAATATAAAGCCAATGACGCAATATCACTTCTTTTTTCGTGTACATAGTCCCACCCAGGCTTTGTAAATGCGTTTCCAGCTATTTTGATTTTAATTTAATTCGTTGTTCAAAATTGTATGGAGAAATTTTATCTGTCTGAAAAGATCTGGCTGGATTCCAGATAGAGTGAGTGGAGCTTTAGGCAAGTTTCTATGCTTCCCGTTGGAGATAATTAATTCCGTTTTATTGTTATTTACTTAATTTTCTTCTACATATGCGAATACTTTGTAGCCTTCCACTTCTCGCATGTCCGGGTACTTTACCGAGTAACATATTCTATAGAAAGAGAGAGAAAATATAACTTGCAATATGTCTTTACCGACTTATCTGCTACCTTCCTAGCTTTGTGCCATATATTCTTCTAGCCACGGTAAAGCAACGCTGCATGTTAGCAGGAAATGTTCCATCTGGTCCCGGGGACTTAAATGGATCGAAGGTTTTATAGTCAACTAAATTTACGATTCGCTGACCAGAGCATTTTGATTAAAAGAATTAGGGTTTTCCGAAGTAACTTCAAATAGTTTGTGGAAAGTGTCATACCCCCTAAAAAATGTTATTCCAGTAGAACGTAAATCCCTTTTTTACTGAAATAATACATATAAAAATAAAGGATCCTGTTTAATTAGTTAGGTAGGTAAAAGTGTTTGGTTGAAGGCGATAACTTAACGAAGTATAGAGACTTCACATGTTCCCATAGAAGAGTTTCCAAAATTTCTTTTGATTTTACCTAAGTTCAATTATGAATTTTTTGAAAGGCTCTTTAAATACTCCTCTATTTACATTTTATTAAGAGCTGTCGAGTTTCGCTTTTTAAATCTTGAAGCAACTTGTTCAACAAAATCGGTTCCAGATACTTAGAGCCGATCATAACTCTGATTTCAAACTTTTCTAAAATCTCTTTGCATATATCGTATATGCAATATGAGAAAACAAATTCATTTGGAAACATAGTTAGCTTTCATATACTATATAACATCTTTAATAAGATCTGTTGTCTGTGCGACCGATGAGTAACGCCAAAAACTGGCTAATACTGTCAAAAACAAGTTAGGACTGAGAGGTTTTGGTTAAGTTAAAAAAAGTGTGGCAGACTTACTTATGTATATACTTGAAGTGAATTAAAAAAAAGTTACAGGACTTTAGACAAAAGCTTCAATCAAAGCTCTAAGTTCTAGGCAGAATATATATATACATTTTTTTGATAATTTAAAAAGTCATGGGTACGTTTTCATCCTCTTCCTATTCAAAGTGATTCCTTATTTTTGTCTCACCAAAACCAATCACCCATAAAAATTTGACCGATCAGATCTGTGACTTCCTTTATTAACAAAATCGTAGTTAGAACTGCTTTGACGGTTCTGAAATTGTTGCTATTTCTTGAATAACCCAGACAATTCTTAGCCGATTTTTTTCAAATATTCCTTAAATGTGTGCTATCTATTGATAGATTTCGGCAAAAAATTCGAAAGAGTCCTCTATTTTCTATTGTAATTTGTATATGCTTTTTTTTCGACTCACCAACATAAACTGAATCTAAATAAATTCTATACTACCAAGAAATATCAAATGCTGTATAAAAAAAAAAACCCTTAGACCAAATAAATACAAAATCAAGGTTATAACGTATTAGAGATCCGTAGTTTTATTTTATTCCGTTCTTTTAAACACAGAGACATTGCTTCTTCTTAAGTCGCGAATAAAACGGATTGTGAAAAACAGTTTTCATAGTTTAATAAAAAAAAATCAAATAATCATAAATAGAAACATTATACACTAGAACTATACAATTGTGAGAGAATTTAAAAGATTCAAACGCGTCGTTTAATAAATTTTACATAAATACAGTTATGCATCAAAGAAGTGCATCGAAGAATACCATCAGGTTTAAAAGGTAGGTATTCAAGATCGGTAGTTTTATTTTTTTCCGTTTTTTTTAGACAAAGAAACAGTCTGTTTTTAATAACTCATAAATGATTGCCGGATTTTGGTAAAAATCCATTGGCCACTATTCTACACGAAGTACCATTATCTGACAAAAATTCAAATCGAAACGCATTTCGATCGAGAGTTAATATTTGCCAAAAATGTTTACACATACGGACACATATACACACATATACCCATAGCCATCTCCTTGAAAACTTTCTAAAAACATTATCAACACCTTAAAACGTAAAGATATTTTCTCTTCGATTTTCGAGGCGAATGCAGGATCTTCCCTATCAGGAAGTTAAAAATTAAACGCCACGAAATAATCAATTGGATTAATATAACTCTAGATTAATTGAAAAAAAAAAACTGCTAGCGAACTATACTCCGGCATTTGACAGTTTAATATTTGTAGGGAGATAAAGCCTATATCAAAACGAGCATATATAAGGAACATCTAGGTATGAGTATAAAAAATACATGCTCAAATTAGTTTTTTTTTTTTTTTATTCTGAAGACCAGATACAGATTCAGCGACAGACACTATATATAAATTGTTTCTATCTTCAACACCAGTGGGCCAGTGTCATCAAAAACAACTACATATGTTTATAAGAAATGTAATATTAAGGTTATACCCATCAGCAATTTTTTGAGGATATGGAAGTCAAAATCTCATAGTAAAACGTGTCACAACTTTAAAGACAGGAACAAACAAGGAATTCGCAAATTCGTATCTATGTTATACAAAGACTTCTCTCAAAAAATTTGATGAAGACTAAAGAGACCTAAAGTTATAATTAAAAATAGAACGAAACGGAAGTAAAAATGGCTGCGTTTATGATGGCAGTCCACATTTCATAGACAGACATTTTTTTGTGCCAATTTATTTACCAGTCCAGTAAACCAATAGATATTTAATTCTACAATATTTAAGTAGCAAAAGCTCTACAAGTGATTTTGAAATTTTTGAAAATATCTTCCCATTAAAGTCAAATCCCTGCCTTTTGGCTACTTAAAAACTAAAAATGCATTGAAAACCTTACCTGCTTTGTTATATCAGGCATATTATTGCCTGTATAAAATTGAAGGCCCGGTTGATCGGAAGCCACTTCCATCCACCGACCCGATTTCGAATGAACCGCCCTGCAAAACACCAAAGCAATCATCGAAACAGAATTAAAATGAAATAAAATGACTTAATTGCTCATCTATGTATGACTTCACTTACTTTGCAATCATGGTTATCTTATTATCATCCAAGTTAACGCAGTAATTGTTATCGAATCCTTTTCCATTCAGGTCTCTTATACGTTGGCCCAATTCTGAGATATTCCTGAGATCATACGGAGTGCCTTCAACGTCCAATAGCTTACCGGTAGGGATTAAGTCCTTATCGGTCGCAGTAATCTTATCAGCTTTAATTAAGACGCTGTGGTCAAATAAAGCATCCATTCCAGCTGCCTAAGTATAAAAAACAAAAATAAAACCAAAACTTGTGTATAGACGCAGATAAGTCCCACGTCAGTCAATAAAACTTACGTGACCAGCCAGGTTAAAGTACGAATGATTAGTTAGATTGACTGGAGTAGGTTTTGTTGTAGTAGAGTTAAATCTCACATGGAAGCAGTTGTCAGCAGAAAGCATAAAACTTATGGTAGTTGTAACCTCACCCGGAAATCCCTCGTGACCATTCGGTGACACATGTTTCAATTTCAATAAATTTTTAGAGTGATCCAACTCAGCAACAAACCAAAGCACTCTATCAAATCCTACGTATCCGCCATGTAACATATGTGTGTCATTCAAATTCTTGCTAACCTGTATCTTCTTGCCCTTAAGGAAAAATCGCCCATTCCCAATACGATTGGCAACTCGACCAACAGTTGCACCAAAATATGGGTTAGTTTCACGGTTAAGGTAATCTACAATACAAAACGGATGTCTGTGACGAGACATTCTTGCCAATAACTATAGATATGATTGAAGCTTACCATCGATTTTGTCAAAACCAAGAACAATATCGGCCACTATTCCTTTGGCATCGGGTACTTTAATGCTGGTTATTGTAGCACCAAGTGTTATTACCTATATGATAGTTTTGCGGAGAGTAGACCAACAGTATATATAATATAAATATACACAAATTATAGTACTCTTATATACGAGGTGTGTGCAAGAAATTTATCGATTTTTTATTTTTTATTCTATTAGTACACTTGTTTCGAACATATGTTCACAGTTTTAAGTATATATACAATAACATACTTAGTTTGTTTTTGACAGATAGAAAAGTTAGACTTGCTTTGGTGTGCTCGGCGATTTTCAATTATTATAAAAAATGAAGGAAAGAATTTGCATCAAATTTTGTGAAAAAATGCAATGCAAGCTCTAAAATGCTTAATATGGTGACAGTGACATACGGTGAAAATGTTTACAACTTACAAGCTCTTCAAAGATGGCCGAGAAGATGCCAATGATGAACCTCGCTCTGGACGCCCTAACACATCAACAAAGGATGATAACGTCGAAGCTGTGAAGAAAATTATTTTGGAAAATCTTTGAATTGCCATAAGCGAAGTTTCTGAAGATGTTGGCATATCAGTCGGGTTGTGTCATGCAGTTTTTTCGAATGTTTTGGACATGAGACGTGTGTCAGCGAAGTTTGTTCCGAAACTTCTAAATTTTGTTCAGAAGAACTGTCACATGAGCATCGCTCAGGAGGTCTTGAATTACATCAATGATGATTTTGACTTATTCAAAAAGGGTCATAACTGATGATTTGGCCCTATGCGACCATAAAAGGGAGATTTAATACGATTAAGGAAGTGAAAACGGCATGGAAGAGCTTGATACCGTAAAGTGCTTCGATTATTAGAAAAAACGTTTGCACAAGTGTATTATATTTGAAGGATTCTACTTTGAAAAAGAAAACAGTAATATTGATGAATAAATAAACATTTTTTTTATAAAAATATAAGCACACCTAGTACTATATTCATAAATATTTGGAAGTAAGAAGATTGAAAATTTTGATGTGCAGTGATTTTCTTCTTGAATTATGCTGTAGATAAGTTTTTCTACACATTTTAATTTGCAACTTAATTGAAAACACAATTTCAAAAATAAGATTTTGGATTCGGAAAAGAGGTTATTTACTAGGTGGAGTAAAAAGTAACCTCCTTGACCGCCAGAGTGTACCGCTACTGCAGAAAAGGTTATGGTGCCTTGAAGTCCGTTCATATTTAGGCAGACATGCCAAATTTCAGTGCGATTCTGTATTTAGTTTTGTTTTGACAGCTAATTGTTTTTTACGTGTTTGAGTATGGACAAAAACGATTTTCATTTTCTCATAAAACATAATTTTTTGAAAGGCAAAACGGCTAAGGAAACAAAAAAAAAAGTTGGATAAATATTATGACGTCAGATTACACCGTCAAGAGAGTTTCGTGGTGGCCGCAACTCTACTACCGATCAAGTCCGCAGCGGCAAGCCCTTCGATGCGGTTGCAGAGGTTGTTGGCTGACCGGAAAGGGAAGGTGCGCGAGCTAGCAGGTAGCATATTTTGGACAATATTCTGCATATGAAAAAGTTATCCTGCCGCTGGGTGCCGCGCATACTCATTCCTAACCAAAAAAACGGACGCGAGAGCACTTCGAAAAAGTGTTTGGACTTGCTGATGCGGAATCGGGCGGACTTTTGGCGTCGATTGGTAACTGTTGAGCACCAGAGAACAGAATGAGTGTTCTTTAATGGATTGAAGCCGGCAGGAGTGCTCCGAAGCGGCTGAGGGGGGCTCGATGGGTCGAAAAGATTATGGCGACGGTTTTCTGGGATTGTCATGGCATACTCTTCGTGGACTACCTCGGAAAAAGGAAAAGCCATCAACAGCCAGTATAAGTGTGAATTATTGGAGCGATTGAAGGCCTAAATCGCTGCAAAACGGCCTCACTTGAAGCTAAAAAAAATTTTGTTTTTGCAAGACAATGCACCGGCGCACAAGAGCATCGCAACCATAGCTAAAATCAATGACTTACGGCTCCAATTGCTGACACATCCATCGTATTCGCCCGATTTGGCTACCTCGGAGTATTATCTCTCCCCAAATTTTAAAAGATAACTCATCAATAAAAAATTCAGCTCACGCGAGGAAATCATCGACGCCACGGAGGAGTATTTTGCAGACCTTCCAGAAAATTACTTTTCGGACGGGATCAAGAAGTTGGAAAATCGCTAGAATAATATAAGTGTATGAAACTAAAAGGGGACTATATTGAATAAAATAAAAAAAAAACATTTAAAAAAAATTTCATTCCCAAGGAGGTTTCTTTTCACCCCACTTAGTAAGGTTTGACTACTTGTTACAGCTCATTTATTATATTTCTTTGTAGTCATTAACACATTCTCCGTATACAGGGTCTTAAGGATAATGTTTCGAAGACTTTTAGCGTAGATTCCTTGATATATTTTGAGAAAAAAATCGTGTAGTTGGAAAGGGGGTCATAAATGCATTCCCTCTGAGAAACCTTACGCAGTCTTATATAGTAACAAATAATAACGAATTATGAATACTTTAATTGTTTTAAAGTAAATGAGTCAAAAGTTATTGCAGATCGAATGTGATTTTTTTTTTAATTTAAGATTTTGACCGTTTTCTTTTTTTTTTTTATCTAGAAAATATCTTATCACATCCAATTCACTTTTTGCAACTTTGAAACCTATATCTTTCTCTTATTCAGAAATAAAAAGGTCGGGTCATTTAATCTCAGGCCAGTAGTTTTCAAGATACGACCCAGCTTCTTCAAACTATAAAATTACAAAAATCATAGTTAACATCTGCTTTGGAATTTGGTTCCTCTTAAAATAAACTAATTATAGTGCAATGTATTTTAAATCGAACCACCTCAGACAGATAACGCCCATCTTTAAGGTCAACATAAAATTACAGGTACTTTTTGTTGAAAAAAAATTTAACAAATCTCTTATGAAAGAATCAAAAATTATTTACATAACCAGTTTTTAGTTTTCAACCGAGATATTGACGTCTCAACATAAGAAACACAACGGACTTTTCAACACAAAAATATGCAAACATGGTTTATGCCTTCGGTTTCTCCAAAGGTGATGATAGTAACAACGAGGAAATCGTCGAGAGACTCACAGCCTGCTTTAGCAAAAGGCGTTCGCAGCTGCGAAGACGTTTTAGTAATATAAAATCATCAAAATCCATCCAAATACTAATTCGTCAGAAATTGAATCAATAATTTCCGTAATTTACATACCTGGGCAGGAAGCATGAAATTCATTCCATGAACTACAGAGTTTTCAGCATAAGTTTAATCAAAAAATATATTACTCAAATTTATTTTTTCCTAAAATGTTTTACATTTTTTATTGTTTTATTTAATGTTTTACCTGTTTCAATGAGCTGGATCGTATGTTGAAAACTACTTTAGTTAAAATGACGTCACTTTTGTTTTTGTTTTGTAAATATTAGGTATACGCTTCAAAATACAAAAGTTTTAAATTTTAAAGTTTTAATAAAAGAAAATTGTTTGATGTTCAATAACTTGGATTCTCAATAGCATATTCCATGCTCATTTTCTTTGCTTTTCATCAACATTTTTAGACATTTTTTACATCGATTCAATTCCGATAATGGAAAATATATCCTGAACATTAATTCAACAAATATTATCCTCATTCAGTGTTTTCATGCCTTACTGTAGTAAAAAGCTTCATCCGAGTTATATGGCAGGATAAAGACCCGTTGAATCACCGGACGATACTCAACATTAAAATCACTATATCAATTTAGACCAATACAAGATTTTATCATTAAAAATGAAGTACAATATATTGTGGATGAGCGTACTCAAAAAAAATTAAGCTCTTGAGACTTAGTTACATAACTGATAAGAAATTTAAAAAAAACGTTATTTATAAAAAATGCCATCAGCAATCTGATTTACAACACTCATATGATGAAACCATACTCAAATCTATAATAAAATGCCAACAAGGTACTCTATAAAAATATAATTAGAATTTTTCTTTTGAAATCGGTTTAGAAAATATTTTTAGATATTCTAGTGTCTATAAATCTGGACTAGAAACAACAGCAAACAAGACTTCAAATAACTTCATTCTTATTAAGATTACAGTGACAAAATGTCACTGGTAACTTAATTATCATTTTAATGAAATTGGTTTATGCTTACTCACATAGCTCTGTATTTCAACTCTGAATATTTCCTTTCATATTCATTAAAAAAAGAAAAAATAAACAACTCACCTGAACTACCATATCGTTTTCATTGGTAAAGGTGAAACGTCGGACTACTTCTATTTTTCCCGAAATTGGATCATTGAAAGTACCAAAAACGTCTTCAATAATTGCTACCATTTTGCTGTTAGAAATAGGATTAACAAAACAAAACGGAAAAAAAAAATAAATAAAAGAATCGTTTGTCTGTAGTACGCAGCTTAAATTCCAAACGCGAACTACGGCTACAAATGGCAAATTGACCGTTTTATTGGCGCGATTATTTTCAGAATTGAAAAATTACCGCTCGCTCACTGCTAAAATGCTATGCGCCTTAAGAGAGTGAATCAACTACTTACTGCACTTGTTTTCGCGGCAAAAAGCTTCACTCAGTCTGACTGTTTCTATTTCTTTTTCTTTTCTTTTTTTCAATTTCATGTAAATGATATAGAAACAGAAATAAAACGGAAAATTTTGCAAGTGTGGTTAGATTATTCGATATCAACTGTCGAATCAACACAAGTGCGTTATCAGCTGAGTCGTGTATCAAACGTCAACAGCGGTTGCGGTGCGATAGCCGTATTTTTTGCATTGCATTCTCTTTCTGAGGTTTGTTTATATTTTTGAACTTTCTTGACTATATTCAGATACAGACTCACAGCTTAGATAGATGCACGCGCTTTTATCTATTGAATCTTTTTTTTTTTTTTGTAATAATAGCTTTTGTTGACAACTGATTATGGTTGTGGCATTATAAAAATGCTAAGCAAACAGCTCGATACGATAACGAATTTTTCGAGACAATCAGAACGAATTTCAGTCTTAATCATTTATCCCACAATTCGATTTGAATGAACGAAATAAGCGCAGATTTTCTTCTGGTATTTCACGTTCTGATTTTCTTTTGCTATTTGAATAAATATAAAAAAAAAACGTATAAAAAAAACTCCCGCCAAAGTCACGTTCATTGTGCATGAAGCTTACAAAGAAATCACGTCAAAATATCATTAGAACGAAGAATTTGTTCATTATCTTTGCACATGGATTAAGGTTGGGGGCTGGGCAAATAGAGAATTTGAAACTAAATAATTTATTTCACCTTTGAGTACGTCTGGCTAGGAATTGGTATAAAGAATTAAGCCAACGAGGAAAAATATTTGAACTATTAATAAACTAATCGGACTAAATTGTATCTCTGTAACATCCTATTTGTAAGACTCATATGTCTTAAAAGTAAGGATCTGAAGTTTTAAAATGATTTATTTAAATGTTTGCACAGAGTGTCGCACAAAAGAGATTAGAATCGTAGAAGATGATTACCATCAATGCACACTAGCCCTAAATAACCAAAGATTATAATGCAACGAAGATATTGGTATGGCACTCTACATAAAAGCTGATTCATTCGTAAAGTTTGACTTATAATGTAAAATAAATTAAATAAATTTTAAAGCGAACTTAAAATTTTTACTATTAATTAAAAGAACAATTTTTGGCATTTACTCCTTAAAAATAATATTATGTAAATGTTGGCCATGACTACGTCTGAGATAGTCCATTTGGAATGTCTAATTTTGGGCGACTCGTTCGAGCATAGTGACTGGTATCTCGCGGATAACACGAGTAATTTTGACTTCCAAAGCGTTAATCGTATCTGGCTTATTCGAAAAGACCTGAGAATTTACATATTTCTAGAGAAAATAGTAAAAAGGTGTGATATTGCACGATCTAGGCGGCCAATTTACCGTAGCAAAGCGTGAAATTAAGTGCTCACCAAAATGAATTCTCAACAAGGCAATTGTTTCACGCGCTGTATGGCTCGTAGCGCCGTCTTGTTGAAACCAGAGCTCACCGAGACCATGTGCTTGCATTTCAGGAAGCACATAGTCCGTTAACATGTCGCGATAAGGGTTACTATTGACGGTAACATTGTTGTTTGCCTCATTTTTGAAGAAATATGGACCAATGATTCCACTAGACTATAAACCACACCATACCGTTGTTTGTAATGGATGTTATGGTAGATCTTGGTACTCTTCGGGTTGCCCATCAGCCCAAATACGGTAATTTTATTTATTAACGTATCCATTGAGCCAGAAATGGGCTTCATCGCTGAACAAAATTTCACGATAAAACACCAGATTTTCATTGAGTTTTTCCAGATCCTATTCACTGAAAATATGACGCAAATTCAAATCACCTGACTTCAACTCTTGCAAAAAGTTGTACGCCTTTAGGCCGTACGACAAGTTGTAGAATACGCCAAGCCAAGCTGCTGAGAACGATGAGGAATCGATTCGTCACGGTCTTCGCGTACACTCTCAGCTACAGCTGCTATAGTCTCTTCACTACGTGCTGGATGTGGTCTAACCGGTTGAGTATCATTAACTAATGTAAACTGGGACTCAAATTAGCGAATGGTATTGGCAAAAGTGGTTTCAGTAGGTCGATTATGCGCAACGAAAGTTCCTCGAATCGCACTAAAAACATTTCCCACAGAACGCTTATTTTCGTAATATAGCTGAACAATTTGGAGACGCTGTTGTAGTGTGAGTCTTTCCATGATGATTTGACGAATAATACTGAATAAAAATGACAAAGCAGTTTGATAGGAGTCACGCGTAATCTGTCAAAAAAAGCCTATTGAAAATCAAACCTTACGATGAATCACCGTATACAACCGCGTGGCCAAAGATGGGCTTTCTGGTAAACTGACTGGCATTCTTAGCGGGTGAGGGTCTCATTTTTACCTGTGGTTATAATGTAGAAATGTGAAGTCTTTGAGGTCTTTGCTTAACTGAGTTTTTTTCATTTCAGCCCATAAAGAGCGGATAGAAATGTAGAAATACAAGTGCCCTTAATTAAAGTTGTTTTTTACTGATAGTTCTTAAAATAGAGATAACCAAGCTGTCATTTTTCATTTTAAGCAGTTGTTTAAAATATTTTCACTAAGATTAACTATAATCCTAAATTCTTTCTGGTTATGAGCACCGCTAATTTGAGAATGTCTGATCATTCTATGATAAGTTTTTTCATTCAGTATTATTCAGTGCAGAGTATAAACAAAGTAAACCCTTGTCATTTTTCGAAAGCCATGAACTACATACATATATCTAAATAATCTCTTACGACAGAAAAAGTGGTCAGACTTATGGACAATAAATTATCTCAATATTGCTTTTGACTTGTTTTCTAGCATAATTTATAAATACGTATTCGTTGACTCTGCAAAAGAAATGTGAAAAAATCAACTAGCTCAAGACTTTGATATCAAAAAATCTTATGAAGAAACTAGATGAAAGAGTGAAATATAAATAACATCCCTATAATAATTAATCATTTTTATAGTGCTTATGATCAAATTTATAATGTAATTGCCCTGAAATCTTATGGATCAATATATGATATTGTTGTTTTTATGTCAGCAAATTCAACCAACAATGCATAAAAATAATGAGATTTTAAACAAAAACACTCCTACTCGTATGTGGATACCATCAAGTCTACGTTATAATAATAGGGATAGAAATATTTCTGACTATACAATATAAAACACCTAGAAAACACCTAAAAAAAAACCAAATGTTTTAACAGAGCACAATTCAATGGCTCAGAGCTCTTCCTATGAATCTATTTCATTATTTGAGGCTTATAAAACTATTAATTTATGTCTTTCTCAGCAGGAAAGACAGCAGTTTGCTTACTGGCGTCGTGATAGGGCATTACACTTTTGCAAAGCACTTAAATGTGCTAGGCATAAATGGCACAAAATCCTGCGATGCTTGCTCCGAGAGTGATGACAATACCGCGGAGCACTTTCTCTGTTAATGTCCGGCTTACGATCGTATCAGGCTGCAGATATTCTGAGCTAACGTGGTGAGTGCTTGTACTGTAGGCACAATGTACTGTAGTACAATGGACTAGTTCTTTATCTGAGTGCTCTGTTTCGACATTTAAAAAAAGGGGGGAAAAATATGTCATTAAATATCTTGAATTCTGGTCATATCATCAACAGTATCTGTCATTGTATCGTAGATATTAGCTCATGTCTTCAACAAAATTCCAGATATGCTAAAAATCTCATTATTTCAGGTTCATAAAACCATTATGTCATTTGAAAGCTTGGATTCTGTCAATAATAATTCATATTCGAATGCCTTCATCAAGAACATCTATCTTTATATTGTAGATATTTTGGCTCATATCTTTAACAAAAGTATCTACTGTCATAAATTTACAAATATATTAAAAATTGCTGGAGTCATACATATTTTAATTTAATTCGTGCGGTTTGCTAAGAGATGGCGTAACTTGTATTATTCCATTGAAACATGCGTTGGAAAGCTACTGTCATTGTACGTCATTTTAGTATTTGAAGCGTAATTTGAAGCGTACACAACAATAATGTTTTTCACTCAAATATGTCGAACTCTGTGCCTGAAAAAGTGTTTTGGCGGGAAGTTCTTCTTCATTACTTTAATATGAAGAAAACTGCTGCCGAAAGGCATCGTATTTTGGTGGACATGCGCTAGCTGAGCGAACGTGTCAAAAGTGGTTTGCACGATTTAAAAGTGGTGATTTTGGCTTGGAAGACGATGAACGTCCTAGGCAGCCAAAAAAGTTTGAAGATGAAGAACTGGAAGCATTACTCTATGAAGATTGTTGCCAAACACATGACGAGCTCGCAAAATCTTCGGGTGTCACTCAAGCAGCCATTTCAAAACGTTTAAAAGCAGCTGGATGTATTCAAAAGCAAGGAAATTGGGTTCCACATGAACTCAAGCCGAGAGACGTCGAAAGGCGGTTTTGCATGTCCGAAATGCTGCTGGAATGCCACAAAAGGAAGTCATTTTTGCATCGGATTGTTACTGCTGATGAAAAATGGATCCATTACGACAACCCCAAATGCAAAAAATCATATGTGAAACCCGGCCAACCAGCCAAACCAACGGCAAAGCCGAATATTCATGGCGCGAAGGTAATGCTCTGTATTTGGTGGGATCAGATGGGTGTGCTGTATTGTGAGCTGCTAAAACCTAGTGAAACCATCAATGGACAATTAATCCATTTGAAAAGAGCAGTAGCCGAAAAACGCCCGGAATATGCGACCAGACACGAGGCAATAATTTTCCATCATGACAACGCTCGGCCCCACGTTGCTATTCCGGTTAAGAACTATTTGGAAAACAGACCTTGCCCCTTCTGACTACCATTTTTTCCGGTCGATGCAGAACGCCCTCACTGAAATACGGTTCATATGAGAGCAGAATATCAAAAATTGGCTTGATTCATTCTTGGCTGCCAAGCCGGCGCAGTTCTTTTGGGATGGGATCGACAAATTGCCAGAAAGATGGGGAAAAGTCATAGCTTCAGATGGGCAATACTTTGAATAATACTATTGTACATGTTTTTCTTAAATAAACGTTCAAATATATACCCAATAGATTTTTAATAATAATAATTTTTAATAGTAAAAGGCTTATGTCTATTTTTTGGCCATTGGCATTATGATTCCAGAGCTTATAGATAAACGGAAGGTGCACTCCTTACTTCTGCAGCCGAATACTATATATTAAAACATTATTAGCAAGAAATCAACAGCATATATCAACAATTATATCTTTATAGATATAATTAAAGCTTTATATTTACTGTTAATGATACCATCTTACTAAACAAATTAAGCAAAGCCAGTTTCGGAGTATCTTATTGTATATATAATAATACTTTACCAACTGGTAGCAAATGGTAAGAATAGAGCATATTTAGGGAATATTGGAAATAATAACTGATGTTTCTCAGGGATCTACATTGGGACCACTTCGTATTATTCTTGTAATTTATAAACTAGATTTTTACTCTAAGTGTGAGAAGTAAACTTACCGAGTTTACTGATGACATACATACTTTGTTCATTTCCTAGCAACTCTCTCTCAGATCTGACAGCTGATATCGACCACGACTTTGAAATAGAGAGACATGTGTTAGTTAGTAAGTAAGTAAGTTAAGTTAGTTATCAGCGATAAAACTAGATTGGTGCTATTTAATACGCGAATTTACAACTTCCACTTTTTTTATGTTCCTAATTTGTGTTGAAACAGAATTTTGGTAAGTTCTGACACTCATTGTGAATATTTAGAAGTCTTGTTATAGTATACTAAAAAACGTTATTTAACATATTGTTTTGCAATTGATAATGTACAGTAGGTTAAGCTGAAGATCTCATACTACTACCCTAAGAAATTAACTGCTAAAAAACAACCAAAATAATTTTCCATTTGAGACGATTTTCCACGAAGAAACTTTTAGAGCAATATATTATGGTTTGGACTAATAGATATGGGCGACCCATACACAAACCAAATACAACCTTTGTCTGTACTCCAAAAATATTTGCTCAAGACAATCTGCAAAAAATACGGGATGAATATATTGTATTTTTCAACTCTTTATTGATACGTTCTTTGTGCCTCTTACTTTACCTTTTCAAAGCTTTAAAAATGGAATCTTGCATTTACCAATTCACCGACCCTCCCTCCACCATACACTCCACCAAAATATTCATATTATATTAGAAATCTTACGAACGTTATAAACTCATGCACTAGCACGTCAACTTTTCCTGATGCCTGGAAACACGCAAGAGTAAATCATAACATTCTTTGCCTGAAGCTAAAGCATCTATTTGGTTTCAGGGATAGTCTTACGTGACTAACTAACAGGCTGCAAAGAGTTGTAGTTGGCGAGAGACTCTTTGCATCTAAGGCACCCAAACAGGGCGTAAGTACCACAGGGTTCTATTTTGGGCCCAATTTTATTTTTCATGTTTGTGAACGACCTTGGTGTGCAAACATTGTTTCATTTATTTTTATGCTAAACTCCGTCTTTCCCTTCCTCTAAATAAGAATGGTCAACTCGTTTTACTTTTAAATAGTGACTTATCTGCAATCAATGATTTGTCCATAAGAAATACCCTACTTCTTAATCCAAACAAATATCAAACAGGTTCTTCAAATTCGACTGTGTCCCTGATATATGGCTTACGAACTTCAAACTAAAAGAAGTTGAATCGGTTACCTGCCTTGGTAAACCGCAAGCTTTCTTGCTATAGCCATATCAACCCCATGGTTGGGCGTATTTACGGGTACTTAAGAAAGCTTTGGCAAGCCGCAAATTTCATTCCCCCTGAAATTCGGCAAAAGCTTGCTCGCACTCTTATTATGCCTTTGGTCACATATCCCGAAACTGTTTATCCTATCCCTGATTCACTTTCCATGCACAAGCTACAATTAGCTTTTAATAATATGGTCCGGTATGTGTATAGTCTCCGCAGGTATGACAGAATATCAGTTCTTAGGACGAACTTTAACACAGCACATAAATGCCAGAAATTGTATTTTCCTTCATAAAATCATTGTAATTAAATCTCCACCGTACTTGTACGAAAAACTAGATTTTTCTCGTTCTCTTAGAACGATGAACATAAATGTGTCTTGATATATTGACAGCTCCCCTTTGTTCTTTATTCACACAGTCAGGCTATAGAACTCGTTACCTTCACACGTTAAATCTTTCAACAGAGTCACAACTTTTAAATCGACAATCTTAAAATAAAGGGTGATTCATCTTGAGGTTTGATTTATAATGTAAAAAAAACACACATAAATTTGAAAGTGAGCTTAAAATTTTTATTATCGCTTAAAAGAACAATTAATTTCTTACAATTTAGTCGAGCATAGCGACTGGTATCTCGCGGATAACACGAGTAATGTTGGCTACCAACATTCTGATTTGCCTCGTTTTTAAAGAAATATGGACCTATGATTCCACCAGCCCATGAACGACAACATACCAGTGTTTTTTAATGAATGTAATGGTAGCTCTTGGTACTTTTCGGGTTGCTCACCAGTTCAAATACGGCAGTTTTGTTTATTAACGTATCCATTGAGCCAACAATTGGATTCATCACTAAACAAAATTTCACGATGAAACACCCTATTTTCATTGAGTTTTTCTGGAGCCCATTCACTGAAAATATGACGCAAATTCAAGTCGCCTGGCTTCAATTCTTGCACAAGTTGAATTTTATACGTTTTTAGGCCGAGATCCTCATGTAAAATACGCCAAGTTGTCGAATACGCCAAGTTGTCGAATACGCCAAGATGTCGAATACGCCAAGTTGTCGAATACGCCAAGTCAAGCTGCTGAGAACGACAACGAATCGATTCGTCACGGTCTTCGCGTACACTTTCAGCTACAGCTGCTATAGTCTCTTCAATACCTGTTGGATGTGGTCTAACCGGTCGAGTATCATCCACTTATGTAAACTGGGACACAAATTGGCGAATGGTATTGGCAATAGTGGTTTCAATAGGTCGATTATGTGCACCGTAAGTTCCTCGCATCGAACGAAAAACATTTCTCACCGAACGCTGATTTTCGTAATACAGCTGAACAATTTAGAGACACTGTTGTAGTGTTAGTCTTTCCATGATGACTTGCCAAACGATACTAAACAAAAATGTCAGAGCAGTTTCATAGGATTCAGGCGTGATCTGTCAAAAAAAGTTAATTGAAAATCAAACCTCACGTGGAATCACTCCTTACTTTGATTCAAATTTGTAGTATTCTCTTTTAAACTTCAATCTCCTCAACTCTAGTCTTCCTTTCTAACTTCTTCCTATTCTACCGCAATTTTCTCTAATTTCTTTCTATATCTTTCTCTTTCTTCTCGCTATTCTATTGCAAATTTTTCTAATTTCTTTCTATTTCTTTCTCTTAGATTTAACGTAAGATATAAGTAATAACAAATTTTATTTTTAATTTAACATTTCATTTTATAATGCTTACTCTTTAGTACTACAAAAGACCACGTATTAATGTATATTGAATGCTGCATTCGGAGAATTCATTACCAACCTCAAGTGCTCTCGAAACGATCGTGATGTACGTAAGCGCTCGAGGATCATAGTCAACAAATATGATCCACTACATTAGCGATACATCAGGATCAATGTCGATATTTCCAATCAAATAACCTCAAAGTTGTAGAGAATTTCAAAACCTATCAGTTACTAGGTGCTTCAAATAGTTGTTTATTGGGCATATTAAGTTAGATGCTCGACTCACTCTGCAGAACACTTTGTTTGGTTGGCTGGTTTTGAGTACTTGATAAGCTGTCACGGGCAATATGAGGATGCCAATTTAAATATAAGTTAGTAGAAAACTTTTGGAAAATAAAAAATAGAAAAAAATTATTGCTTACCCCTGATGAAGAACGTTGTGAAAACCATTTGAAATATTTTTGCTTAAGCCTGTGGGTACTTAGGCCAGAACCATCGTTGACGAAACTTAGGGTTACGTTTGATTGTATTTGTCGCACATGATCAAATATTTCGTTGAGTGAGGTTTTACTAATGGGTCCAGTTTTCAATAATTCTTAAAATTCGATTTTATAAGTACGCCTAACTGTAGATATTACTACAATGTATAAGCAAATACTATACATGTTGAGGAAGTGCCAGTGCTTACTTTTGAGGAACAAAGCCACGGGTGATATTAGTTAAAAATGGTTACGTATGGGACAACGCCTGCGTTTAAAAAAAATGCCAGCAGATAGCAACAAATCGAAGTATCCATTGGGAGCAAAAGTATTGGATATGATTTTTATATGGATGATCTCATAAGTGGAGGAGATTATGCAGAAGTCATCGACATACACGAAAAAGTCAAGATCATTCTTCAAAAAACGAGATTTGAGTTGCGGAAGTACTGCACAAACGAAAAGCTACTGCTACAGCACACATATTCCAAAAAGCAGAGAGAAATTCCATTAGGAATCAATGAGTCTAACATCACCAAGACGTTAGGAATCAAGTGGAATAAATAGGGTAATCGCTTGCTGTATATGGATTTCAGCAGGTCAATTTTCGAAGAACATTACTAAATAAGTTTTTCTGTATTTACTAACTCAACAGCTCAGGTCAGTACTGTGATATCCATTTGAATGAGAGCAGCGTCATCAATTTTTCCATAGCAAAAGATTTCATTAGCATCAACCATTGGTGAATGGAGAGTAGAATGGAATTTTCTGGCAAAATGGAAAAGTGTACGTAACACTGGATGGCGCAGATTGTTTTTGAAATATGTCATTGGAGTACAAATATCAGCATCCCCAAGGTGTGCAAGTTTAATCATCAGTTGAATTTGAAATATGAATTAAGATTTTTAAATAAAAGATAAAGAAAAGTAAATGCGGTTGAGATAACCGATTGGATTGTGAATTATAACTGTATTTAATAAAGAGATTGTATTAAAAAGGAATACTATAAAAGTTATCATTTGCACCCACACAAACATTTTACAGTTCAAATCAATGGATTCGCGGATACTCCATTTAAAATCGAATTGAACTGAGCGCTACGCAGCCCTTGGTAGTGCTTTTTGTTAACATTACGTCAAACTTAGCTTTTTGAGCACAAACTCAGAAAATAGTCTTTTGTTAGTCTTCACGGGAAGATTTTGCAGCTAGTAAAGTATCTCAAATACAAAACGAGCAACCAGTCGCAGTGTGGAAGCGTGTTGATTCTAAACAGAATCCTGCTAGTATCATTTCCAAAGGTGACTTTGTGAACGAGTTGTTGGAAAATCGGTGATTATTAGGGCCAGCCTTTTTAAATCCAGCGAGAAAAAATGGCTGAATAAATGTTGTTCCAAAATCAGTACGAGTAATCCTCATAAATAAAGGGAGAAACTGAAATATAAGCTGCTAGATTATCTTCCATAGTAGAGTATCCAAACAACCTGAAATCTACTGGACTTCAAAATCCCATTATCTAACCTATCGTCCAATCGCTAAACTCTCCCATATTCCCAAACTCCTCGAAAGTATTTTGTATGAAGCTCTAAGTTTCTAATGCAAATCACTTATTTCCCCTAGACAACATGGCTTCCTAAAGGGTAGGTCAACCACCACAAATCTTGTTGAATTCGTATCCTTTGCCATCTCTGCCCTAGAGAACGGCAACGAAGTCGATGTAGTTGCAACCGATTTTAGCAAAGCCTTCGATAAAATCTCTCATCGATTAATACTCTTCAAATTGTCTGCCCTCGGCTTTGAACCCATACTGTTAAAATGGATATCTTCTTACCTCGAAAACCGTTTTTACAGTGTTCGTTTAGGTCAGCCCACTCCACTCCATTTTTGGCCACCTCTGGAGTTCCTCAAGGTAGCCATCTCGGCCCCCTTCTCTTTATATTAACCATAAATGATCTCGATAGGATCATCAAATACTCCTCCGTCTCCCTCTCCCTCTGATAGTTTTTCGATCTGGTGCCTCAAAAATTGTTTGGAACTTAATATCACCAAATGCCAGTCCATCACCTTTTCACATAAGCGGCTCAAATCTCCTCCCCGATTCTACCATCTCCAAAACCAACCGATCTCCTCCGTTGAATCTCTTCGCGACCTCGGCATTTTGTGTGATAGGGAGCTCAATTTCCGTTTGCATATGGATGGGATAATCCTTAAAGCCAACTCTGCACTAGGTTTTGTAAAACGATGGTCCAAAGAATTCACCAACCCATACGTGACCAGGTCCCTCTATATTACCTTTGTTCGTCCCCTTCTAGAGTACGCTAGTCAAGTATGGTCCCCATATCATCGCGTTCATATCTCGAGAATCGAAAGCATCCAGCGCCGTTTTCTTCGATTTGCTCTTCGAGGTTTGCCCTGGAATGATTCTTTTACTCTGCCCCCCTATCAAAACCGTCTCAACCTTATTAACCTAAACACCCTTGAGGAACGCAGAGACGCAGCCGACTTTCTCTTCATTCATCGACTTCTTTCAGGTCAGGTTGAATGCATGTCCCTTCACAATTCTATTTTCCTCAACACTAACCCTTGCAATCTACGTACCCCTCGTCTCTTCTATCTCCCAACCCACCACACCACCTATGGCGCGAACGAACCAATCTCCCGCATGTTACGAAAAATTAATTCAAACCCTAGCGTCTTTGACTTCCACCGCACCACTTCCTACCTCAAATCGGTTCTCCTTCACCACAACAACCAACCTTAGTTTTAAGTATTAGTTTAAGTTTAATTTTAAGTTATAGCTTGTATTAAGCCGAATAAATGGAGGCTTTCGCCCCCACCAAAAATATTTGTCAAAAATCTTGTTGTTTATTTGCATTATAGGTAAGATTACCATGCTAGGCCGCGGGCACTGTTTACAATCGTAACACAGCGCTTCTGGGTTCTTGATGTCCACAGATTAGCACAAAGGTCGTGAACAACTGTCTACATTGCTTCAAATATCAACCGAAGTTGTCAAAATAAATAATGGGAATGGATGGTTAATAGAGTGCAATCATCTAAACCGTTCCACAGAACAAGTATAGACTTGTTCAGGCCGTTTCATTTATTTAACATTTAACATCGAGAACATTTGAATGTCGAGAATAGTAAACTTATAAGGCATATGTTGCGGTGTTAATATGTTATGCAGTCAAGGTATTATATCTGAAGGTGGTATCCGATCTTTCCACCACACAAGGTCTTATAGCAGCCTTCACGGGGTTTTTTCTCTTAACTTGTACTATGTCGTGGTACTAGTATCTTCTACGGCAATGGGATGAACGTTGTTGGAGCCGAAATGAGCTGGCAAAATTCCGGCAGCAATTTTTGAATCACCAGACCCAAAGGTGAATACAACCTGGAGTGCAGCGGAATAGACAAATTTTCACCACATCTCTTCTAGAGCACCTCATTTCGGGGCTCTGTTAGAGGAGCCTATTTGAGGTTCAAAGAGTTGTCCAAAGTCGTGGCGGATATTAAGGCAACTCTAAACCCTCGACCCCTCTACGCTATGCCGATCGATCCAAGTGATGAGAAAGTGATAACTACGGGGCATTTTTTGATTGGTGCTCCTCTAAACGCGATAGTTGAACCATGCATCGAATTGAAGCGAATAAACGCTCTAAATAGATGTCGGCGATTATCCCATATTAAGCAATACTTTTAGGCTCGTTGGTCTAAAGAGTATTTGCTAGAGCTACAAAAACTAACGAAGTGGAAGCCATCAGAAGAGAAAGTCAAATTGGGTACTCTAGTCTTGACCGCTCATGATACACCAATTTATCGACAATTTACCAGCTCAACAATGGTTGGTGGGAAAAATCAATAAAGTGCTGGCCCACAGGCTGATAAAATTTGAGTGGTCAACATAAAAACTAAAATTGGATAGAAAGTTAAAGCCTCTGTAACTGTCTCTGTAATCTCAGAATGTTAATTGTTGTCTTCATTCGAACTTTTTTTATAGTTGAAGTGTGTTTTTTTATAAAATTTATATTTACATCTTTTAAACTAATTATTTAAAAGTAGTTGCGTGTTGAGTGTTTATTAATATGAAATATTATTGATACTGTAGTATTAAGTCCCTGTGGACTCTCTGGTACACTTTCATCTTATTTTAACCTTTTTTTCATATTTGCAGGCTGCCTTTCTAATATAATTGAAAATTTTAAATCACTATGTTTGGCAAACAATCAATATAAGTGCAATTCTCATTATAACAATGAAGGAATAAATAGAATAATTTTTATTCTTATTTGTGTCTCATTTAATGAACTACAAGATATAAAAACTCTTGGCTCTTACATCCTTTTAAAAGGAAGTCAATAATCAACCTGCTCTCCTAGAAACCATATAAACATGGGTAGTAATGTCTGCACTCCTTTATCAAAAAAGGAATGGCTTCAAACATTCTTACACTTGCGATTTATTTCTAAGTCCTAAAATATACAAGTGCATGTACGTATATATATATATATATATAGATATATGTATTTTGCAGCAGGTATACAATATTCACTCATTAATCATAGCAATCTTCTATTTCTAATCTTAATTAATGTTTTGACATGTACGCACCCTATATACAGAAATGTTTGCTACATGAGCTGATTTTCTATATTCCAGTTATCAAACAAAACAATGTCAATGGCATCCAAGTGATAAATTGCCATTCCACGACATCTATTCCCACAAACAGGATGTCTACGACTATATTTTATACCTGAAATACTCGTACATTGCGCCGCGAGCATCCTGTTACTCTTATCAGAAAAAAATGGCCCACATATTTTATGATCTGAATATTCATATATACCATAGATTCAATAACCTTGTTTGTCTGCAGGTGATTACAAAACAAGAAAGTCTGGGGTAGAAAACTGTGTCACCAAACGCTTTGCGACAGACAGGATATGGATCCCTACTGCCTTCTTAACCTCTGCTTACACTTCTCCTATCTACGTCAATTAATTAATTGATAAATTGATTGATACCATCAGAGTTCCCACAAAAAATGTAAACAAGCCAGCAACCAACGTCACTCTACAATCTGTTTTAATGAAGAGCAATTGGAACCCTAATCAAATACTTTCACCGTGATATGTTGGCAAGCGGTTTGAGGTCCTTTTAATTGTACTTTTATTTTAGTTTAGCTTTTCTCATACCATATTATTTTGATGATGATGATATATTTTTTTTTTAAACATTTTGCATGGATTGTTAAGCTTATTTATGAATGTTGGGATGCTGGCATAGTCTTGCTAAAAACTTATTGGAAATATGGTAAAAAAGTGCCCAGAACTTTGATCTGTAACATTTTTTTTGAAAATTAGGAGAAAAATATGCCATTAAATTTTTTCACTCCGAAATCTCAAAGGATGGATCCTTGTTACAAGAATCTATAATCTAAATAAAATCCCCAGCATTTGAAATTGGAAATGGACCGCAGCACCACTAGGAGATCCTTAATTTGATAAAGAATGGGCTCCGTAAATAAAGTAAAAAGCATATAAACTTTCGCTATGAGGAACAGAAATAACTGATCTATGACCAACGAAAAAACACCGACGTCTCCACAGGGGGTGGCCGTGGTGTAGTGGTATATCAATAGACTCCTCAAGCAGAGGGTCGCGGGTCCGAATCCCGTGCAAGACAATTCTCTGAAAAAGTCTTTTTATAGAATTTGTATGTAGTTATATGAAAAATACCATCGGCATTAACTCTAACATGAAGGCATAACACTGATGTTGGAGTGGTTGCTGGGTGGGCTAAATGTAACGAACTAACAACTAGCACGTACTAAGATCCACTGGCTCGTCCCGTCCTGACAACCACCTCTGGGAAAAATATCGAAACCAAACAAACCTGAGTTTCAAACTACAACACCACCCGCCCGCACCCTAGAAAAAAGCCAGTAAAAATGTATTCATATCCCCTTGGTGCGCGCGCGGTATTATAAAAAAAAATAAAAAATTTATCCAAAGTTGAATGCCCAGTAAAGTAGAAAGTGAGACGCTTAGTTGAGTCGAAATTAGAGGTTATAAAGTGAAAACCCATTATTGTGACAATGATTCTAATATCAACAGTCAGTTAAAAACGAAAATGACTACGAAAACTACCATTATTTCCTTTCTCTTTCTTTTAGGTGCCGCTTCGAATAAGAGCAGACCAAGGCCGCAACTAACAGCTTTTTTCATTAACCATCCTCTTACGCTTACCACTTATCTCCCAATGCCCACGCCAAGTTAGTAACTGCCATTTTGCACAAGCTAAAACCAGATGTAAACTTTACCACTTTTTTTCTCTAAGATGAAATCAAAGGAACTATGATAAGACATTTATGTAAATCCATGAGGTAAGCCCTTTCTGATAAGTTTAATGTCGATGTGCAGCCCAACAGTTTGTTGCTGTACTTGTATCTTGTCGGACTTATTCATTCGAAGACATTTTCCTCGAAATAATCAGCAGCATTTCGCACCATATAATAGACCTATATTAAGGTAATAAAGGTTTTATCCAGTTCCTTTTTCGTTTTTTCTAAGAGAGCCTAATTTCTCATTCGACTTTTACATACAATATATTGCCTAGTAAGAGTTTCGCATAATTCTTTCGGGTATGATGACATCACTTGTTTGACACTTTCAATAATTTGATAAGCTTCGGCATACTTATAATTTCTTATTTCAACTATCACTATCCAGAAATTGTTTGCCCCGCCCGGGATAGTAATCCTTCCAAATCTTCAGAACCGATCGTAACTCAACAACTACATTCTTTTTTTTCTTTTTACTATATTTCTGCATGCTTTTGTTTAGAATTTGTATCCTTGGCATATTCTTTTAACTCTAACATGACCTTGCTGATACGTTGAAACGTTCGAACATCCATAATATTGAATCTATGCCCTGCATCGATCGCAATGCTATTAGATCTAGATATACTATTATGTTGTTGTTTATTACAACAATAATTTACATTGTTACGAGAATTTGTTTTGATCGGACGTGTTTTAAGTGCTTAATATTTTTTTTAAAGTGGAGGATGAGAAAGTTAAATTTCAGCATATTTTGCTTTTTTTCTTTAAAAAAAAATCGTCAAAGGCGCAACGGGAGATTTGCAGCGTGAATGGAGATTCAGCTTTAAGCGCTGACATTTCTCCGCGATGGTTTATTCGCTTTCGTTCAAGAAATACAGACCTTGCTGTTGATGTTCGCTCGGAACATCCACCCACGAGAAACGACAATGAAATCTTGATTGCAGTTATCGTTGGCAGACGTTGGACGACACGGGAGATCGCTCACCGGTTTGACAACGCCCATACAACCGTTTCATATCAGCATGTTGAACATTTTGTGACTCTGGCGAGATGTCCTTTACTTCAAGTTGCTTCCACGCAACTCTCAGCTCGATAATTTGAAGCAGATGGTGTAAGAAATTATTCCAGAGTTGATGAACAGCGTTAAACACAGCGTTAATGACAAAACAAAGGCTGAATTCATTTGGCTTGGAAGTTATTCAGCAAACACTGTACTCTCCAGACCTTGCGCCTCTGACTACCATCTTTTAATTTCGAAAATGAGTTCAATTGCGTTGAGACCTGAGGAATTCCCAGACGATAGAAATAAGTCAATGCCTTTGTCGGTAAACCATCTCATTGAAAAAGTGGACATGTGGTAGGGTACATTATCTTGCTAGAATTTGGCATTTTGAATATTTTTGTCACTGAAAAATCTTTCTAAAAGATGGAACCATAACGTTTTCTATGGCTTTTATGTATTTATTCAAGTCCATATGAACATTTTCTCGACTCTGCCCTCAGCCTGATCATAACGCTTCTTCCGTCGCTTTGTTCTAGAGGTCGCATCACTCATTACCCAGAACTTCGCATCATACAAGTGCAATTATCAAAAAAAATAATATTTCTTAAAAATTAAAAAAAAACTGACATTTTTTTCCCGCGCTCTTACGTTATGTCAGCAGCCTTTTGAGATGACGTTATTTTTCGATTTTCGAAAGATGATCCGGTGTAGCAAACTCGATATCTTACAGCACTTGAAAACGGATAAACATAAAAGTTGTTGCTGCGTATCGATTTTTTTTCGAACGAAGATAATTGATGACGCAGGAAGAACAACTGCAATCAACAAAGGTACCTGGACGTTTTACACAATCTTTCTTTCCATTATTTTGGTCTCTTCGTACTAAATGTAAACCAATCGTTTGCAATGTCCATCGAATTCAATCCAAGACATCAGAACTAATTTGTGCGCAGTAAATTTTATAACAGTTTATTCGGATTGCTCAAATCATGGTAGCACAAAAAAATGCCTAGTACTTTGTAGCTATTTTATGCGGTAAATGGCAGTCCAAGTTAGGTTACTGGAAGTCGATTTGACCCATATTCATCAGCCGTGCCCAAACGAGGACACCTAAGCAAATACCGTTAACTTTTCATTTTATCTGCTTTTTCTTCGTCCTTTTGTTGACATTTGATGTTTAAGAAGCTGTTTACGTGTTATTAGACGAAAGAATAATCAGAAATATTTAAAAGTGATTTTGTTGCGCATATTGTGGAGTTGTTTCAGTGATCACTAAATACATAAAATAATTAATTTTTATTTGTAAGTTTTTCCACTAAGTCTATTAGTTTTCTTACAAAAATTACATAAATATATTGTTGAAATCAAGATACATAAAAATTATTTTTGAGGAACCTCGCTGGCGTAAAACAGAACCTATCTATGAGTATGTAGTTTCCACTGAATAGGAAATGTGCAAGTGCATCTTGATAAATTATTGAATTAAATGAGAAATCAAAATCCATTACAAATTTTTGAAAAAGTATTTGACGAGGATGTTCTCGCCATGATTGTTCAATACTCGCAGATTTACGCGGCTCAGAAAAAACAAGCATGGCTTCAAAGTATCTGTCGATGAACTCAAAATATTCTTCGGTATTCCATACCTTTCATTGACTCAAGGAAGTTTGTACTGGTGCCTGGACAAAGACTGTGTCGGTGTCGATTGTATCAAGAGCTATGCCAAGATATCAATTTGAGGAAATAAAAAAAATATCTTCATTTCTGTGACAATCTTATCCGACAAAATGTGAATGATGCTACCGCTTGTTAATATACTTATAAAGAAATTTTTGCAGTAGGGTGTTTTTCACCAAAATTTCTCCATAGACGAGTCAATGGTGAAGTACTTTGGGCGGCATCCGACGAAATAATTCATACGGGGCAATTGGATGGTTCGGACGGATACTGTTACGCCTTGTACTCAATGGCTCTTGGGGATTGGCACCTGGGGATTTTCCGCAATACAAGAGTGGTAAAGCTATTACTCGACAAACAAGGCACAAGTGCCAAAAAAGGCCATGTGGTGTTTTTTGACAACTTCTTCACTAGTTTTGAATTGCTCTGAGATTTACGAAAAGCTCGTTTTCGTGCAAATGGTACCGTTCGCGAAGGTAGAACCAAGAAGTGCCCTCTAGTTGGAGTAAAGGAAATGAAAAAGATTATCGTTTCGACCAAGTCAACCAAATTTTATTCTTCCGTTAGCTGAACAACAGTGTCTGCACCATGGGGTCGAACTATGATGGAACGCAGTGGAGAAGAAAAAAAGTAGACGTTGACATTCCGCATGTTTTTCAAAGCTACAACAATTGTATGGGTGGTGTAAATCAAGCTGATCAATCATTTTCATTGTACTGCACGTGGCAAAAAATGGTGGTGGGTTTTGTTCACATACAAGCTGTATCTAGCCGTGGCAAACGCTTGCGCCTTCACATTCTAACGAATGATGACAAGTTAGATTAGCTTCAATTTCGTCGCTACATTGCTCGTCACTATTTGAGACACACAAGAAGTGAAAATCTGCGTCCAACACAAAAAAACTATCCCAGAAACTAAGATGTACCATGTGTCATAAGAAAGCACGTTGCCAATGCAAAAAGTGTGTGTAAACTTTATGCGTTGAAAAAGAATGCTTTGAAATTTTTCATACTGCTAAAGCCCAGTGTCCCCATTTGAAGACGGCTTTTTTTCAATAATATTTTCTTATAACATTAATAGTTTTTATCAATTCATAAAGAAATTTTATTATATCATCCTCGAAGTTTTATTTGGGCCCAAATGGGTTAAACAAATTACAATGCCCAGATAACACCAATTTAGCTTCGGTGGGTTAGCAAGACATGAAATAATCTATTCAATAATCTTCAAATTTCTACTGAAAAAATTCTTATTTGTGTAAATTGTACTGTTCACATTTTAAATAACTATATTCAAACGGCAATAGAACGTGTTTCCATAAATACCGAAGTAAAAACATATACTATATTATACAATACATTCGTTAAGGAAAATTTGGGAAATGATTTTTGATTATTCCTAAAAAAAAATCATTCTACAGTAACGGCCTATTTCCAATGTTGACATCATTTATCGAGGATTTAAGAAAAGACTTACTTTGGTGTACCCTGGCCCATGTTACCGGAGATTTTTCAGTTGATACCAATGTTAGTAACATCGTTTAGGACTTTATTTCTAGATAAAATACCAGTCTTTGTAACTGCGTTTAAATAAAGTTAATGTCTTGTTTAAGTCTTCAGATATGCAATTTCTAAGGCTGTTCCATTTTTCTTGTCGATGCTAATTTTTAACTTTGAGGTCACGTTTCTTCAGATAATGTGTAATAAACATAACGTTTTAAGGACATACTGCAGCAATAACACAAAAGCTCAAATTTTACTCCAACTAACCTTCTTACTAAAAATATTTAAAAGAATTTGTCTACTAATTGAAATAGTGGACCTGGCAACTTTAATATGTGAACTGTTAGTACCGAAACCTTACAAATGTTTTGTACTTGGGGATATGAATACTGTGAAAACCAAATCGGTGTAGAACTTGAATAAGTACAGTTCTAGTGTTATCTTATAATTTATGGTAAATTTAACGAAGACAACAACCAATAATCGTATCGTAAAATTATACAAAATCAGCATATTTAAAACTGTGTATAGCAAAGAACAACACCGGAAGAAAAAACTTAAAGAGCCGTGGCAGTTTTGGTGTTAAGATTAGGTTTTCGATAACCTAGGTATCGAAATCTATTCAACTGAGTACAACATGGTGGTTCCCCTAGAACTATACAATTTTTGTTGTGATTGCTAATAAATTTGTTCAGAAATTTCTCTTGGAATAAGTAAATAAGTTTGGAAGCGTGTTCATCAAAAGTGTACAGGCATATAAAATATTGAAAAGGTCTTTAATAGCGTTTTTCATCAGCCCAAAGAAGCCTCCTTTTTGCATTTTGAAAATTAAAAAGGTGACATAAATCTGTTACACTCTAAGGAAGTGTTAGTCAAACGATTCTGATAAGTCGAGAGCACTAGAACTGAATGCAAAACTAAGTGACATTTTATGAGGTAGTGGACTAGATTTTAAGGCAATAACTTTCCCCCTGAAATTTCAGGCAGATAAATAATCTTCAAATATCAGCTGATTTGCGGATTCTGATTTCAGTTGAAGTTGTGGTTAGTTATTTGGTTGATAAATTGTTCTCTTTTATGGGAAAAAAATGCTATTCAATCATTAAAGTTAATTTAAAAAAAATAAATAAATTAATAAATCCAATAGAAAGCACATTTATTCTCAAAATAAAAAGTTTCATTTTCGGATATCGCGTTGACCAACACATCTTGCACTTCCACTTTCAGGTTAATTTTCTCGTTATTATTATTAAACGTTATCGTCTGCACTGGATTCCTCTTGAATATACACTTCGCTGTTTTCGTCTCACAATATGTGAATATGGTTATACTATGCAATCCACAACAATTTTGTAGACCATATTAGGGTTGTCTGCGTCGATATATTTAAGGCAACGAAATCTTGAATGAATTTTGAAAGATTGAAGGATCGTTTGCAGCAAAAAGTATACCTTAGCCTTTAATTTAAATAGTTTTTTTTTGTAGTACAAGTACAAAAGATGCAATGACAATTGTTTGTTCATCTACGTTTCAGAAGCAAAATTTCACTTCTGGATTTTATGTCAGAATCTACTTTCATACATCCCATAAATAGAAACGTTAAATAATAATGTGTGTCAAACCAGATTTTTGTTTTCAAGCAGTCGTATGTGTGCAGCTTGAAAGTTAGAAGAAGATTTCAGTATTCTATTCTGTTTCCAACTCTCTGACTCTAATTGTAGAGACAAAACTCACACATTTCTTGATTTCGCTCCTTCCACCCACATGCCAAACCAACCACATTAGTGCTTCAATTATATAACACTAGCTACCTCCATTTCACCCCTTCTTGCGCCAATCTCACGCTCTACCATTTGCGGTCTACGATCTGACTGATACTAATCTAATTCCTGACATAAAGAAACAGGAATTATTTCCCCTAGTTTCAATGCTTTTCAAGACGACGATCTTACCCGTCCAAAAGATGATTCTCCTTTCGAGATGTCCTACTGGCTGTCCACAATGTCCTAACTACTTCGTCTAAGCTTGACTACGTTTCAATAAATTTAACACTCCCCTGCAAGTCATTGTACATTATGTGTTTTTACATCCTACCGGCACAACCTATTGAACCCTACCAACTAATTAACTTATCTGATTCTGTCAATGATATTATTGTATTCGGCGATTTCAGTCTACTCAACTGTTCTGGACTCAATCAGATGATGAATCTTTTTTAATCGCAAACCCTAACTCAAGTAAAGGGTTTCTTAGTAGTTCTTCTTTCTCTTTTCCACCATACTCCTATTCAGCCCACCCCATCTTTAGCTGCCTCTTTTTATGACAAATTTCAGCAATATTAACGCATATCTTAGTAATTGTTCTTTTAATTCCGCCAATATATCCCTTAACGTTGCTCTCTTCATTTTTTACAGAAAACTATTTAATTCCATTTTTCTTTATGTCCCCTTTTCGCAAAATAAGACCGCTTCTACGAGCCCCCGTGGTATAATCGTAGACTTAGCTCTCTACGTAAAAAAAGAAACAAATTATGTGCAGTTTTCCTTTGATCCAATTCTCTTGCTGATTATTCCAACTATCTCGGGTCATACCCCCAATTCGACCAGCTAACAGGAGCTGTATAACTTTCTCTACCGGCGATACCTTGGTAGTGCGCAATCTAAACTTATAAACGATCCTACATCTTTTTACGAATTCGTTAACTACAAGAAAAAAAAAAATTCGACGGTTTTTCTCTTTCCCTCAACCTCAACCTCAACCGATCCACATACCAAAGCCAACTTCTTTGCTACTTTTTTTTAAGCAATCCTTTGCCGATAATTCATTCGAACCAGATCCCTCCTATTTCAAATACCTACTTAACTTTCCCATTGGCCCCTCTATTTGTCAAAATTTTGTCATAGAGTTATAGAAAATAAGTAACAGGCCCAGATGGCCCTTTATCCTTATTTCTTAAAAAGTGTTCCTCAACAGTTTCCCACCCCCTTTAAAATCTCTTCCGGTTATCGCTCTCTCAAGGTGAATTTTCACAAGTATGGAAGTCTTCTTTCATAACGCTGATACACAAGAAGGTATTAAAGAGTGAAGTCCTCGAAAGCATTTTGTACGAAGCCCTAAGCCTCCAATGCAAATCTCTTATTTTCCCTAATCAACACGGCTTTCTAAAAGGTAGATCAACCACCACTTACCTCATACGATTCGTGTCCTCTTATCTCTCAGCCATAGAAAGTGGTTAAGAAGTTGCCATTATATGAACTGATTTCGATAAGGCTTTTGATTAGATATCTCATATCATTTTGTTCAAATTGTTCATTCTAGGCTTTGAACCTTGCTAAAATCGATAGCTTCTTACCTGGATAATCGTTTTTATAGTGTTCGTTTCAGGTCTGTCCTATCGACCCCATTCTTGCCCAGGTCTAGTGTTCCTCAAGGTAGTCACCTAGGTCCACTTCTATTCATCCTAACTATTAGCGATCTTGAAAAGGTCATTTAATACTCAGCACTTTCTCTCTATACTGACTATAGTATACCAAATTTTTTAAACCCATTTCCCCACAACACGACTTCAGCCTCCTTCAAATATGGTAGATCTAAACCGTTTTCCACCTGGTATACCTTCTCTATAACCAACCTATATCCCTTGTTCAGCCTATCCGCGACCTATGCGACAGGAAGCTTAATTTCCGCTCGCATGTTGATGAGATAATTACTAAAGCAAACTCATCACTTGGTCCAAAAAATTCTGCAATCCGTACGGACCAGATAACTATATATCCCCTTTGTTCGCCCCCTTCTCAAGTATGCTATCCATGCGTGGTGTCCCTTTTTTACCTAAAGTCATGAATGTGTTGAATCTTTTTAGGCTTTAGTTCTTACAAGTTTAGTTGTCAGACTTGTAGGTTTATAAAAAATGTTCTACACCTCTTTTCTTTCCTCGGTCTTCTATGGTATGTTGTCCTATCTCGCATAATGCCTTGGGCTGCCCTCTGTCTTCAAAGAAAGATTGCTGCGCTGATGGCCCAATCCAAATTATAAGGCACTCAGCAGTTTCCTAATCAATCGCCACGGGAGTTTCGAAACCAGCTACCTCTCGAAATATATTTTCCCTAAAACAGTTATTGTTGTCAAAATTCAGAGCTCTTTTCTTTTTTTTTTTTTTTTGTTCTCTTTACTAACAGCCAGGAGACCACTCGATGGGAGACGAGACAGAGCCGACTTAGACGAATGCAACAATCGATGATGGTTGTTGACCACTTCCTTTAACTTTAAGAAAACAACCAAACTTGTGGTTTATTTTAGTTAACTTTAAAAATATTTGATAAAAAATAAGCACATATAGTGTGGTTATGTTATGTACTATGTGTGTGCCACGCAGAACAGGTTTAGTATAAAAAGGATTTTTTTCAAAATTCCGTCTGACTGCTATGAGATGATAATAGCCCTCGTGACAATAGTAAAAACATGCAAGATTAGTTATTCTTGAAGTAATCGTGAGGGGCACCTAATACTTTATTTCTTTCGCGAATGTTATTTTCCCATTTTGTGGTTTTCTTACAGTGTTTAGCACGCATAAGGTTTTATACGGCGACGGTTGGTCTAGGGTGTTTGTCATCGTTAAAGATGTACTTTTTTCTGCCAGTCCTATATATACCATAAAATGGTTATCGAAAGCATCTTTTGTAACTCTGTTATAACTTTTGCCTCTAGCACGAAGCATGGTATTCCATCATTTCGTTGTAACCGTTATTCGTCATGTATTAAAAATAGGTTGGTGACTATTGTGCGAATCCCTTACAATATTGCATGTACATACACACCTATTACCTTGTCGGTTTTCTCTTACAACTTCAAATCAATAATTTATACATAATTTAAGGCTTTGTTATTTTTGTTCAGTATCGTGGTATCACACCACAACAGCGTCTCCAAATTGTTCAGCTGTATTACGAAAATCAGGGTTCCGTGAGAAATGTTTTTCGTGCGATTCGAGGAACTTACGGTCAGCATAATCGACCTACTGAAACCACTATGCCCAATACCATTCGCCAATTCGTGTCCCAGTTTACATAAGTGGATAATACTCGACCGGTTAGACTACATCCAACACGTATTGAAGAGACTATAGCAGCTGTAGCTGAAAGTGTACGCGAAGACCGTGACGAATCGATTCGTCGTCGCTCTCAGCAGCTTGACTTGGCGTATTCGACAACTTGGCGTATTTTACATGAGGATCTCGGCCTAAAAACGTATGAAATTCAATTTGTGCAAGAATTGAAGCCAGGCGACTTGAATTTGCGTCATATTTTTAGTGAATGGGCCCTGGAAAAACTCAATGAAAATTCTGTGTTTTATCGTGGAATTTTGTTCAGTGATGAAGCCCATTTCTGGCAAATTGCCGTATTTGGGCTGATGAGCCAACCAAAAAGCACCAAGGGCTACCAGTACATCCATTAAAAAAAACAGTTTGATGTGGTTTATGGGCTGGTGGAATCATTGATCCATATTTCTTCAAAAATGAGGCAAATCAGAATGTTACCGTCAATGGTAACCGTTATAGTGCCATGTTAACGGACTATGTGCTTCCTGAAATCCAATCACATGGTCTCGGTGAGCTCTGGTTTCAACAAGACGGTGCTACGAGCCATACAGCGCATGAAACAATGGACTTGTTGAGAAATAATTCTGGTGAGCACTCAATTTCACGTTTTGCTGCCTAGATCGTGCGATATCACACCTTTGGCCTATTTCTCTAAAGATATGTAAAGTCTCAGGTCTTCAGGAATAAGTCAGCTACGATAGACGCTTTGAAAGCCAACCTGACTCGTGTTATCCGCGAGATACCAGTCGTTATGCTCGAACGAGTCGCCCAAAATTCCATCTTCCCAATAGACCACTTTAGACGAAGTCATGGCCAACATTTACATGATATCATTTTTAAAGAGTAAATGCCATGAATTAATCTTTTAACCGATAATAAAGATTTTAAGTTCACTTTCAAATTTATGTTTGTATTTTACATTATAAATCAAACCTATTTTTTGTAAGTATTTTTCGCATATTTCTTCAGGTTTTTCCCTATACCGGCGTCACACATGGATCAGCTCTTTACTTAGGAAGTGTTCAATTCAACTCATAGTCACTGGGAGCGTCTTGGTTGTTTGATATCGAAAATAATATTTTATATAAACTAATATCGCTCTGATTATTTTCAAATTTTTATTTTCAAAATCTTAATATTTTTATTGAGCATAGCTGATTATTTAGTGTAATTAGCCAGTAATTCTCACAGAATTCATTTCTCGATCTTTATAGGAGGCTAATTATTTTGAGTGAACTTATTTAAAGATAAAACTTTAATCGTAAAAATTTTAAATAATTTTACGTTAAAACTTGTAGACATTTTTTTTTACTTAGAGCAGAATCAAACACGTCTTAACTTTCTATTTATCAAAAAAGAAAAAGTATGCTATATACTTGAAACTGTGAACATATGTTTGGAACATATGTACCAACACAGCAAAAAAAAATAAATTGATAATCGAATTTACGTTGCCCGCGAAATTTCAAAAGTCACCTTTTTGAACACACCTCGTATATACAAAGAGTTAGACCTGTTGGACTGTAAAAAAAATGTTTTTATAACTATGACCTATATAATGAACAATCAAAGTCAATTTCATAAAGATCATCTAGATCAATTCCAAAACACTAAGGAAAACCAAGTTCATGACTAAGTTCGAAACCGGAAATACCGTCAATTCACAAAAACGGTTCAAATATGCACTTCACCGAGAAGTGTTTGTCATACTCTTCTTTCTTTGTTGGAAAGTAGAGAACAAAATGCATATCAATTGCATAATTCAATTCGATTGTATTTCAGACTGGTATCACTCCATATTATCAAGATAAGAGCTTTCCCCTCAACCACTAAAGACTACAATAAAGACTGCATGGAAAGCTCAATGAGTTCATCAGATTATCACGATTGCCACAAGCCTAGCACATTCAATGGTAAGCTGCAATATACTGTCACTACTCCTTTCAGAAAAATTATTTTATTATATTTACATTTGCCGTAACAAAAGCGAAGTCAAGTAAAGCCCAATCCCATCCCCTTTATATTCTTTCTTTCTCAATTAGATACGTCGTGCTGTTTATCTATGTGAGAGCGTTTTTCAAGTATTTCAAATCGGCTATCTACCCGATGCTCCATTACTACTGTATCTTAGTTTACACTATGATATTCAGTCATAACCATGAATGAATATGGTTAAGTGATGCCGCTGTAAATTAAAAACAATTTCAGAAAACAAGTTTTCTATTAACTTAAAAATACTTCATTAACATAATTTAAGAATACCTTTTCCTTAAGGAAGCAACTTTCAGATTTAATGCTGCAAGTCGTATACATGGCCCTTAGGGATATTGCTCAAGTAATCTTAAGTATATATAGGGTTTTCCAATAGGGACTTGACAACTTTGAATTTAATTTGTGAACGCACTCTTTCACTAATCATCAAACTGTCACTGTCAATTTATTCAGTAAACCCAACATTTTCATCATGGTAAAGAACACTACACGGTGACTGCAACTTTAAGAGCGTTAACTGCAATTTTCGGTCGTAATTCTCGCCCTAGTAGACAGGCAATAACAAGTTTAGTGCAAAAATTTGAGTCTACATATTCGTTGTGTGATGTTGCCGTGTCAGTGAAACAACGGGTTAGTGATTGTGAATTATTTTTGGCCCGAATTGGAAGTTATGGACTTGGACGACATGTGGTTTTAACAGGATGGTGCCACAAGCCACACAGCATACGCTAAAATCGATTAATTGAAGAGTAAGTATGGTGAGCGTGTTATCTCAAGACATGGGCCAGTCGATTGGCCTCCTCGTTCGTGCGATTTAACGCCGCTTGACTATTTTCTGTGGGGCTACGTTAAGTCATTGGTTTATGCCAAAACACCGACGATGTTGGAAGAACTCAGAGCCAACATTGAACGCGAAATAGTGGCCTTTTCGGCCGAAATGTGTGGACGATTCGTTGAAAATTGGGTCCAATTAATCGACCGCTGCAAATATGCCCGCAGTGGCCATATGAACGAAGTCGAGTTCCATTCATAAATGTTTTGATTGAACTTCAAGCCAATAATAAAGTTTTTGAAATATCTCAAATGGTTTGCCTTTTATTTAAAAAAAAAAGTTGTCAAGTCGTTATTAGAAAACCCTATATTTGAAACTGATCTTGTCAATTATATATTCCTCCGTTCTAAAGTGGTCCATAACTCAAAGATTCGTTATATTTGATCATACTACAGGTGGCGCAAAATTAATGACCCTATCGGAAGATAGCATAATTTCTGCAAATGGCGTCGTACGTCAATCATATTTGGCATTTGGAGTGCTATAATCCGCAAGAGTGTGGAATAATTGTGTCAATGTTTTTGACCAATAATGCATGCAAGGCGTGGCCGCCACCGGACTGGTCAATCGGCCGAAAATATCGCGGCTGTGGCTGCCGATGTCGTTGAGAACGAAGAAACTTTAACCAGACGACGGACCACGCAATTGGGCATCACCATACGAATCCTTTAGCGAATTTTAGTGAAAGACTCACACATGTTCCCGTACAAAGTGCATCAGGTAATGCCTTCTGACCGTCAGTCGCGTGTGAATTACTGTAAAGTCATCCTTAATCTCAACAACAAAGAGGACAATTTTCTGTCGAAAATCATCATGAGCGATGAGGCGCATTCCACATAAGCGCATTCAATTAGCAAAATCTTCATATTTTACATGAGGATCTCGGCCTAAAAACGTATAAAATTCAACTTGTGCAAGAATTGAAGCCAGGCGACTTGAATTTGCGTCATATTTTCAGTGAATGGGCTCTGGAAAAACTCAATGAAAATTCTGTGTTTTATCGTGGAATTTTGTTCAGTGATGAAGCCCATTTTTGGCAAATTGCCGTGTTTGGGCTGATAAGCCAACCGAAAAGCACCAAGGGCTACCAGTACATCCATTAAAAAAAAACGGTTTGATGTGGTTTATGGGCTGGTGGAATCATTGATCCATATTTCTTCAAAAATGAGGCAAATCAGAATGTTACCGTCAATGGTAACCGTTATAGTGCCATGTTAACAGACTATGTGCTACCTGAAATTCAATCACATGGTCTCGGTGAGCTCTGGTTTCAACAAGACGGTGCTACGAGCCATACAGCGCGTGAAACAATGGACTTGTTGAGAAATAATTCTGGTGAGCACTCAATTTCACGTTTTGCTGCCTAGATCGTGCGATATCACACCTTTGGCCTATTTCTCTAAGGATATGTAAAGTCTCAGGTCTTCAGGAATAAGTCAGCTATAATAGACGCTTTGGAAGCCAACTTGACTCGTGTTATCCGCGAGATACCAGTCCTTATGCTCGAACGAGTCGCCCAAAATTCGATCTTCCGAATAGACCACTTTCAGGAAAACTGAAAATCTGCGTGATGCATGAAGAGCCATTACATCCACTCAAAGTCACTGTGTGTTGCGGCGTTCACGCAGGCGGAGTAATTGGGCCGTATTTTTTTTAAGGACGCCATCGGTAATACGGTCACTATTACTGGCGAACGCTACAGGGCCATGATAAACGACTTCTTACTACCGGAATTGGATGAGCGGGGCTCGGTGAACGTGTGGTTTCAACAAGACGGTGCAAATGCACACACAGCACGAGCCACAATGGATATTATGAAGGAAGCGTTTCCTGGTCGCGTAATCTTCCGTGTTGGAAGCTACTTTGAAGTTACAGGGCTATGCTATGCTATGCAGCCCTTAATGAGAATTTTCGACAGGAATGCGAAGTTATCACCGGAAATCTTGCAGAACTCATGGAAAATGCGATAAAACGGGTACAAATGTGTATCAACATTGGAGGCAGACAACTTGCGGATTTCATCTTTTCCACTAAACAGAAACAATTGTACAGTTTCAAGTAAAGATTTTCATCACTCAAAATCTCTTTTTTTTTTATTTATTAAAAAAGTAATTCAAAAACAAAATTGGATGATTAATTTTGTACCACGTTGTATAATTCGTAGGAAATGTGATATGCCTAGATCACTGATTTTTAAATATAATATATTATTCACAAAGCTACATAAGAAGGAAGCGGATTGGCAGTCTGAACTGATTAAATAAAACGAGAACTCCGTAGGTTCTCCCTCTCTAAGTAGAAGACACATCTTATATCTCAAAAAAGGTATCATGCTATCGAAAATTCAAACACTTTTGAAAATGTATCTTTTTTGATACGCAAGTGTTATTTTGGATACACTACACTAACGTGTGAATAGGCTGATTATATTATTGTCTCGGCATCGGCTGATCTACAATATACAATTTTGAACTGCATAATCATAAAGAAATGGGGGCTCGGTCTTTGGTCATCCGACTTCTTTATAAAAATACTGAGAGTCTTTCTATGAGTCTTTGTAAGAGTAAAGCATCAAGCTGATTCCATTTCCTCTAACCTTTTGTTGAATAAGCGGTCAACAACGAACAACAACAAGGTGACGAATGATAAATAAAAATATGATATTATTTAACTCAGTAGATACACGTTTGTGAGCGTTTTGTGCACAAGTACACAGTTATAGATACTCTTGGAACAGTATAATTGAAGCTAAATGCAATTTTATGAGTTTTGTATTGGATTTTGTGGGGAATAGCAATTTGATAGTTGCATACTACGAAAAACTGACGACAAGTGGAAAGCAAAGACAATCTAGCGGATTACCCGACCCGTGAACACATTTCAAGACTTCTTATCTTACCCGTAAAAAGGGAGGACCTCAAATTGCTATGCTAGACACGATAATAGTAGTAGAATAGAGTAGCAGTAGCTAGGCGTCATTTGGCAGAGATGCTTTGTATTTGGAATGCGACTGAGAATGGTTGTGCCATTACCCACATTATTACTTGGTGTGAGGTAATTAAAAAAAATTGTTGACACATGTCTTTGTAGAGGATATTGTTGGTTTTAGTTTGAGTCAGAACATTTACACTTTTTCTAGATGTGCGTCGGTGGAAGATGTCACGTAGACCGCTTTGGGCGAGAGCATTTTCAATATTGTTTAATGTACGAGTACATTAGTCAACCCATTATTTTGACACCTAAATAAGGTTTCACTATTGTTGAAGAAATTTAATAAAGAAAAATTCATCGTGGCGAATGCGTGTGCATAGATAAATAAAGTATAGGACTTAGGTGGTTTTGATGATTTTCCTGCTCATTCATTCCTCGTTTTATCTGACACGACACTGGTTCTTTAATATTTTTTAAGAAGGTGAACTGTAACGTAGGATGAGTTACACTTAATGAATACAAAATGGGCGTACTCATAGTAATATAAGATTCTTATTCACATAAAATAACCGCAGTCGATACAGACTTCCTAAATACTACAAATAAATTACGACTTGTCAAGCAATTTTTCTATCATTCGACAGAAAACTTCGGCAATTCAAATTTCCGAAATTCCTCATTTTTCTACTACTTAAACACAGCAAAGTTGAAGATTTGATTCATTGTGGCGCGTTTTTTGTTTTTGTTTTCCGTCGTAAGAACTCCGAAATCTCTGTGTATATAGGTATTTCTTATGTATCACGGGACAGGCTATAGTTACCCCGAGTCGTATACCATAAAATCATACTGATCTCAGCACATGTACTAATAAGCCTGCTATCAATCTTTAACATTGTTAAATTTAAAATATTTTTTAAGTTATCAAATGTTTTCCGAGATATTGAGCCTCGTATGCGAACGAAATATTGATCAAGTTTATAAGAATTGACAACCTTTTATATATGAAATTTTATATATAAAATTTACATGAACAGATTTTGTTTTGATGATTGGGATCCTCCATTTTACGTGTAGAGTCATTTATCCTGTTTGCAGGATAGCAAGCGCAGCTAAATTCTCTCGATATATCACGGGTATATTGAAATACCATTGCATTTTTGAAAAAATTCATTTAATTCCGGTTGCTTGAGCTTTAAGCTTTTGCGAGTTTTTTTCTGCAAACCCCTTCTAAATTATGTCAGAAGTCTTGGGTACTTCGTCAGTGGTAAGATACTTTCTTCTGAACCTGTAGCCAATATAGTCAGCGATGAACTGTCTGTCCTCAATAATCGCATGTAAGCGCTTGAGCATGTAATATCCTTTGGATAGATCTGGGAGAAGCAAAATTCTGGTCACTCAGCAGTTTTTTGCTATTAAGATCATTCTGACATTCTATTAACTTGGAACGTTCCGATCTAACAAAGAGCTTATAATATAGAGAAACTTGAGTAATGCATTTTTGCCAGCTTATTTAGGTTTAATTCCTTTATTTCTTTTTTTTAGTTCGGTAAGGGTTGCTCAAAATCATCGAATGACTTAAGAGTTTCCTCTAGATAGGAAGCAAAAATGTCAACCCTCTCTTATTCTCCCTTCGCCCTTTTTTTATTATTTCATTTGATTAGCGGGGTAAATTGTTTAGGTGGTTTTAGTTTACTTAGGATATCTTAAAGCTGTCCAAAATGAGTAATTAAATTTCATTTCCGCTGACGAAGTTTCAATTCAAGTTTTTGAAATTCCTTATGATATTTCAGCAGATTCCAATGTGCGTAATCCGATGCGGAAGTCAGTGAGTTTTTGCTACCTTTTCTTCGCAGATAGCGTTTAATACCCCATAAAATATTTTTTAATATTATTTAAGCATTAGTTCAGATGTTTTACTTACTGTGGATAATTTGAATTCATACAGCAATACTAGCAGATTTCGGATAAATTTTCTTATATACATATTTGTTCAATTTTAAAACTTACTTTTCTTCAGTGAACCCTGCAATTGGGACACACGGGTAATATGCAATGATGTCCTTATCGTCCGATATCTTTTTTATTGGGATAATTCTCGTAAATGAGTACATATAAAAATGTGGAAGAATAGTTCTTTACGTATTGAAGCCCTAAGTTTATCCCTGTTTTAAAACAAAGTTCAAGTAATAGCATGGCACTTCGTCTCCTTTCGGTAACTTGACTTTCGTATTGAAAATGTTTTATAAATTGTGCAACAAAATCAGTTTTTTCCGGATCCTAAAGTTGACCATCGCTTTATGGAACTTGTTGCGACCTTGAAGTCGATAAATACTTAGGCGATGCTTAGTTTTGGTCTATTAGCGATTTCCCGGGCCATAAGCAATACTGATATTGTCAGGTTTGAGAGGTGCAAGTCAATTTATATTTGTAAATACCTGCAAAAGCTCCGCGTAGATCAAATTTGAAGCTATCGCCTATAAGAAAGGGTCCCTAATCTATTTTCATTTACGCGATCAATGATGTAGCTTTCCAAATCTCTTCATAATGTTATCTCCTTTCCAATCTGAAAAACGACAGGTATGGTCAAATTTCCGAGTCACAAATTCTTGTTTACAACAGCTTTAATATTAACCACAAGAAAGCAAAAACCAAAGAGATAATAAACTCTTTTCTCATGACATTTATCTACGAAACTGTATGTGCATTAATATTGTAATATTATTTAAGTTCATTGGAGCCGTTGTCTAAAATCTTTAGTGTTGGAGATTTAAAAATCTTTCTAACATTAAACTTACTGAAAGAGTGTATTTTAAGAAATTATTTGGCTATTCTGAGTTTGTTGTTTCGGAGTACCTATTGGAAATCAATATTTATATTGTTTTGCTACACTATTCCTAGAAATGACTTATGTCAACATACTTAATTACTCTCATTTCTCTGTTGACATACCATAAGTACTTCTAATACCATCCACTAAGCATGCATATTCTGAACTCACTTTTCTCTCAGTTGACATATTAGCTATCTATATGAACATTGAGTATAAAAATACTTCATAACAGCATTGCGCACTTACGAGTATGGTATATTCATACAATCAAACTCTGAAGGAACTTTTAATAACCACCATTACAACTTCGTACCACATGAAATTGTCTAATCATGAGCTAAGAACAGTTGAACCATACTTGCACTCAATTAACGATGGAAACCCTATTCTTGGAGAGTCCTTAATGTCGGTTACGTGCTACTCTAAAAAGTAGTCGTTAAAACCGATACCCAATTACAGTCAGTAGAGTCAATCAATACTGAGTTGAGTCCCTAGAGAAACTATTTCCAATACAAAATATCGTAAACTGTTCAAGAAAATTTAACGGTCAATTGTGAGTCAGTGCTTGTGACAAATTAGGCATTCAAATCAGCGCATAAGTTATGACATTCCTCTGTCATTCATTCATTGACATTGAATTCGTTTGGGTTATGAATTTGTTTCTATTTGATTATTTTGCTTTAGAAATTTCTTCCGTGTCCCTCGTGGTAGGTATCAGGAGCCTTCTTTAGCCAAAAGTGACATCTTTCAAATGAAGTACACAAGAAAATGCCATGTGTCGTTATTATTGAATTAAAATTATGAAAAACATAATGTATTCACGTGACGTTTCCTTTTAAATGAGAGTTGTCAGTCAAAGTCAAAGATAATGACAACATAATATTGCAATAATTCCAAATTAATTTAGTATAATAACTGCAAGGGTCATATTTACGAATAAACGCGAACGACTTGTGCAAAGGTATTTAGACATTTGAAGAAAGGTTTTCTTTTTTAACAAAGGAAATATAACTGTTTATGTATTGAAAATATATTCAAGTATTTATAGATATGATAAATTAAATTTAACTAGAAGTGGGCTGTTAATCGTATCTTGTAAAAGAATTCTTCATATTTCATTGTGGGTTTTCCAGAGCTTTAAGCAAGTGCAGATCTTTAACACACTATTTGCAATTTCCTGACATCAACGCGACGATTGAAAGTAATTTATTGCGCAACCTGTGTACTCAAAATTTATTCACACAATATAGTAAACTAAAAATAACAACTTTTATACTAAGATACTTCGACATAAAAATGCCGGCCGATAAGCATCCGGAACCTATTACCAAACATCTGATTCATTCGTCTAACACATGTGCTAGTCCCTATAAAATATCAGTCAAGTATCACATGTTTACAAGAATAAACATAAATAATAAACCAGTGACAATGAACTTAAATATCGACATCGAAAGAGCGGTATTTTCTACCAAAGCTTCCCATTTTAACACTCGTGTATGCATACATAGGTCAGGAATTGTTGAATATTAAATTATTGGCATTAAACCAAAAATAATTTTGTTAAATTACAAACATTTACAGCACATCTGTTTTTGCAATAGTGGGAGGGAAAGTAATTCGTAAACAGAGCTATTTTCGCCACTTTATAAAATATTGACTCCCAGTGGCCTATCCCACATCAAGCAGATGGAGAATCATTCAATCAGCTCGTGAAGTCGATATATCCATAAAATCTGTTTTTGTGCTGGAATATTTTAAAAGATGAAATGTTTTGATTTTATTAAGACAAAATGATACTGAGCTTATTGGACATGTTTTTGAATGAATTTCTAAGTGAAATAGTGTGTAGTTAAGTATGTGTTAGGGTTACCATGTACACGTATATTGTAAATAAAAAAGAAAAACAAAAGCGTGTATGTACACTTTACAGTAACAGAATAATTTATGCACTCCAGGAATTCTTTAGACAGTCTCATCAATTCGAAATAAATTGCTTTGATGGCCAACAAATTAAAAAGTAACCATATTTAACTTATGACTTACAAAGAAATTCAATGCTGAAGTTAAGTATAACATATATAAATATGTGCCATTGGGAAAAATTTTCAATTAGTTAAATTGAAATGATATAAATTAGAATATTTAGGTTTTTCGTTAAATGTTGTCACTTAAAAAAAAGAGAAGGAGAGAGAGAGTTATCCTTAAATTATATATTAAGGGGTGTATTTTTCTATAAAATGTCATACAATTGTTACAAGCTATAGTCATTAAGTTGTATCAAATAAGCAACATTTATTCAATGGATTTATTTGAGTTGCTTGCCCTGTAGTTGTCTTTTATCTATATTTCACTAATTAAAGTCTTATAGCATTGGCGATTTTAAGAAGTGAATTTTAGCCAATATATAGTATTCAATTAAAAAAAATTTCTTCCTTTATTATTCAAATACAAATTGAAATTGAATTTCAATTCCACTTAGTTCAGAAAGTATATTCTATTGATAAAGGACAGTTAAACAGAATCACAAAAAAACTTCTAAATATCTTAAGAATCTAACACACAAAATACTGGCTACTTACTCAGGAAGACAGCACATTTAATCAGCAGAAAATTATTAATAATGGGAAAAAAGGTCGAACAAGTGGTCTTATTTCCTGAACACCAATCATATCCTTTATAACATACATTGTAATATATATGTTATAAATATTATACATAAGACCACATCTAAGCTAATGCAATACAATGAGGATATAGGTTATTAAGAATATGCAGATATTTCTCAGTTTAGAACTAAAGTAAGAAAGGAAATAAAGCGTAGCCTAAATTCCGACAGGCCATCTATGAATGATCATAACATGGGGGAAAAATTACAATAAATCGAATTCCATATCGAAGTTTTGTAAAACTAATCAACATAGTGCAACCTTCAATCAGATTGCAGTACATCACTTGCTCTTGGAAAGTGGCAGTAACCTAATGCCTTTTAAACAGGTAATAAGATAATATGGCACCCAACTGTGCTGGGATGTGCAAATTACAGAGCCATCAAATTCTAACGGTTGTTTTAATCTACTTTATATTTGATGAAGAACTATATCATGTTTGACGATACCTAGGTTGTATCGTATTCTATCATACTTTTTTCTTGATAAGCCAGCTGCTGAAAATAGTTTTCAATTGATCATGTAAAGATCTTGATAAATCCGCCTGCTGCGCTTTTAGGTAATTACCAACGGCCAGTTTCTGAGTTATATTACACAAACACCGGATGTTGTTTCTGTCGCGAAACTCTTTCATTGTATTGAATTTCTATGAAACTTTTTGTAGGATCTTATATTTCTTACAAGGCAGTTTACATAACAGTTGAGTAAATATAAACACTTTGGCTCGAAGACTTTTGAAATTAATTAGGTATGTTTAAATAACATTGAGAAAATTCGAAACACCGAAATGTTGAAAATGTAGAAACTGTTTCCGCATGGATTGAATTCACAAAGTTATAACTGAATTAGGATGTGACTTTAAAGCACAGAACCCAAAAAATACTCACACAACAATTTTCCGCATGCTCCTAACACTATGTTTCTGCGCTGATTAATTAAAAGATACAAATTGGAAGATTTTCCCATAACATTAAAAACCACGTGATGTGCGTATTAGCCCATTTTATGCTCCTGAATACTACTAACAATTTTCAACTTCTGCGCTATTTTCAAAATCGTTCCCAGAATCATTTCCTTCCGCTTGCCGTTAAATGTTTATTCCTCTATAATTTGAATCTGTCTCTGTTATCTGTCTGGCTGCACAGTATGAGAAAACACAAGTTCTCTTAACTAAGATACCATACCTGCCGCACGTGGAAAGAGTATTATTACTATAACTTGAATTTGAATTTATTCCTTAGGTGTTTGAACTAATTTTTGAACTAAAATTCGCAGGACATGAGTTTGCTTTTATGACTTTCCTGCATAAATTAAATTACATTGATGGTGTTCGCTTCTTTTCTTTATTACGAACATTTTTTGTAATGCAAAATATTTTGCTCTGTGAATGGATTTACGTGTACGAACTCGTACGAACGCGGTCTACCAATGTTAACAAATATAAAGATTTAAGTGTTATGTAGAACAATTCATTGGTAATACAAAAGTCTGAAGTTTTCCTAAAGACATATGAGGTATAGTAAAGACTTTTTGACCGGTTGATTTATTTGATTTGTAGTCAAGGCTCCTTGAGTCTGCATTGCGGAAACAGAAATAAACGTCCGGCAAGTATGTAAAATGAAATCGAGAATGTGGTTGCTTCAGGAAAACTTGCAAGGATGGCTGGTGCGTTGAAGTATAGCCATTTGGTTTAGATCTAATGTTAGCTGCTTAAAAAATCATAAAAGCCAGTCTGGTAAAAAGGTCTCAAGGATATTTTTTTCCTTTTTTCCGCAAGATTTCTTTATTTGTAAGATTTATAAGGACAAACAAACTATTTTTGCCAAGACAACCGCATTAGTTGCTTGTGCAAAATGCAAACATTAATTTCTACAGGAGATAAAAGGACTCTAGTCGTGGAATATTGCAAATATTTTATCTAATGTTAAAAAAATCCAATCAAAGTAGATAATTTAAGGTCAATTAAGGCTTTGACATATATGGAAATATATTTGAGTAAGTTATAGTGAAACAGATACTTAAGCACATCCCACAAAAAAAGGTACTCAATTTTTTCCACGAGATTTCCATAAAATCTTGATAATATTTTAAAGGAGTTAGAGAGATCAGCTCTACTGTAAATAGTAGAATTTTAATACGTTACCATCCTAAAATTAAATATTTTCCAATTTATTCCGAATTCAAACACATGGTAAGATCTGAAATTTTGAAATCACAAGTTAAGATCGATTGAGCCTCATATAGCCTTGGCTATACAATAAATTGGAGCCTGTTTAGCGTTAATTCACATTAACATATATGTTAATGTACCCCCAAATACTCCACAAAATTCTTGATTGCATGCAATAATAAAAAGTATTACCTTTTTGTATCCTTTAATCGAACTTAACATTTCCTGTTTCCAAAAAGAAACTTCATTCTACATATTTACATAATTACATTAATTTTTTTTTCGTCAAGGCAATTTCTAATACTTCCCATAAAATTCGCTTCGAAATTAATTTGCCTTCTCCAGTGGCGCTACAGCCCATCCACGGTGTGGACCTTCAACCAATGTATCTTTCTAGTCAGCGCATTCTGTTGCCACGTTAAGTTTTAGACGAGGTGTCCAATTTGTCTATGTTGAGCGGTTTCTTCTTCTTAACAGTGTTTATGATACTAGCTTTTTCCTCATTCATAGCATTCGTTCTACACATTCTGACGAGTTTGGCAACATTATTAGAATTAGAAATATGTTAGTTCTGTCTCTATAGATGTTCTCGTATGCGGCTTAAAAACAAAAAACTGGTAACGAGTATCGATCTGGGATTTTTGCAATTTCTAAAAGAATTAAAAATTAAGAATAACTTAATTTCACGAAGTGCTCATACATCCATGTGAGCCAGTTTCAGTAGAACCAAGTTGAAACCTGAGTAAAAAAAAAAGGTGGATTGAGTCGACGTTTACCTAAAACCTCTTGCTGACCTTAGGGGCACGGCGCCCAGCACTTATTTCAACTCTACATCGAGTCAACCAACTTAGTGGAAGACCCTTCCTAAGACTTTAGGTTTAAATCACAGCTAGAATGACGATTCTACTAGGGTGTCTACCTCTTTCAATTCAGGTCCGAACTGAAGTCCGGCAAGTCCTGACTCCCATGGTAACGAATTTTCAGTCCTGGTGGACCTTATGGCCGACCCGGGAGGGGGTCCACTGAAAAAGGCCAAAAAGACACTTTACAAAAGCTTGTCACGTAGTGCTAAAGGGATGCGATGTATGTTAAAAAAGTATCCGAACATAATTTTTTATTTTCAAAATAAACCAGATATAAGGGACGGGGCTTAGTTTGCATGCTCAATTTTTTTCACGACCACGACGCCGTAATGTTGCTTCTACTCAATTATTAGCTACTTTGTCGAGACCCTCCTGAGTTAAAATAAAATGAATGGATCTAACTCTAATGCTTAACGCAAGCAGCAAGTTCTTTGACCGTTATTCGGCGTTTTTGAATCTCCAGGGTCCTTACTTGATCAATGACAACCTCTGTATTAGATGCTTCACTCTCCACTTGTAAACAGTGCCAAGGGTTGTAAAAGTAATAGTAGAGTCTGACATCTATTATATGTTAGTTTATTTACGGCTGTATTGGCGACTGAGCGGTAATCTGGTCTTGAAAAGAGCTAGCACACGCACTAAGTATGCCTACTAATGGTCACTAAAACCCGCTTTCAAAACTTTGTTTTGCCAATAAAAATGATCGGATTCTTTTTGAACAGACCTCGTATGCAGCTATAGCGTAAACAAACAATATTGAAATGCACTTTATTAGGCATACTTACCTCCAACAGAATGAGTTGGATAGGTCATACTTAAGTAAAATTTCCTTGCTTTATCTCTAGAGGTTCTGTGTTGGTTTAACATGTGATTTTTACCTTTTGGTCTATTCCACTCTGCAACAAACCTAATCAACATATTTGCTTTATTTTATTGTATTTTTTCTCAAATATTAAAATAAATTAAAAATTCAGATAAGAAGATAAACAAGGTGAATGTTCATAGAATTTTCACTAAATTAAAACTCCCCTTGAAGAAGTGCAATTTACTAAACTTAGTCGGATTTAAATACTGCACTAAAAGATTTTGTTTATCGGAATGAAAAAGCTTAGAGGTTTAGACCCGTCCAATACCAGCTATAGAATCGAAATAAACTCCCCAATTACTCACTTAAACAAACACGTTTATGTTTATGATACTCCCCTATCTATATAATAGTTCTCTACATTAAATTATTGCCCATAGCTTTACATATTCGTTTATCTGTAATAAAGCCATACTTTGTATATGGTGCAGTTGTGGTATGAGAATCTTCTCCAGCAGACATTTAGTGAAACAGAACAACTTGCTTATATCAGCATCGTTTACGATATGCGCATAGCTTAATTAAAATAAAAGAAATACGGATTACCCAAGTGAATTCTGGGCTATAGCTTATTCAAAAATATTTTTTTAAACATCTTCCTGGGAGGAAGCAGAAGATATTCTCCATTTCGCAATATGTAAAGCTAGTGCCTTAATAAGTAAATATATGGGGGGTCTTAAACCGAAATATGTAATATATTGTAAGTAAGCGAGTGTTTTTCTTAGAAATAACTGCATATATTAAAATTACAATAAAATATAAAAATTGTCTGCTCCTTACAAATCTACGGCAAGAGTGTGAGAAAAATTCTCTCGCTACTTGAAGCCCTAAAATCATCAACAACAATCAAATTATCCAACATTCGCTAAAAGTAAGAATTAAAATTTGTATGCTTAGGTATCTAAGCATATATACCGATATACCGATCCGTACAATCTCTGTTATTTTTTCAAAATTTCGAAAAGCGATTTTAAAAAATATGTCATTTTAAGGATTAGAATGAACCTTAGAATTAAGTTTGCGTTTAAACGGAATAATTATTTAGTAATTTAATAAATTCCACAATTTTTTTTTTATGATTTGCGCGCGATCAAGGGATTTGAGAAAGGAAGGAAAATTAGGGAGGAATGAAAGAAAGGTGATGAACTTTTAAAGGCTGTAATGACTAGGAAATAAGTATCTCAGCAATGCATTCCGTAAGCGAGTTGTACGGGCTAGGAACGAATCACGTTTATTTAGAATACGTACGAAAGTGGGCTTGAGGTTGAGCAATAGAACATGGTGAGACATGTGGCATTAGGTCGGTTTTCGAGAGTGTCCATTACCTAAGTTATATAAGAGTTAGCTATGAATTTTATCATATGGTTGTGAATCCTATCTAACAGGTGCAGGGGTTTTTAAGGCCCTTCAAATGTGGGCGTTATACTCCAATTTCGTATGGTTAAATTGGAGAGAGGGTGAATTACATTGCTTGAGGAAATCTTGACATTTCGCAGCATTTTTGTTGCCATCGAATATGTGGTAATTCCAAGATAAGTTGTTATTGGATACATATACCAAGAATGGAAAGTTTTTCGGTTTTGACGATGCAAGTTTCATTTATATGTAGACAATGTCTGGGTGTTTAAATTTTGCTGACATCATTGAGTTTTGGAAGCACTTAATTCCACTCTGTTGATAGTTTCCCAATTGGTTATGCTGTTATTATCTGAGTCTAATGAGCGTATGTTACGCTACCGTTCCCGTCTCAGAAGCAGAACGGAGCTCTGGGGTATAGTAGCATTTTGTGTTATTTGTTCTGTAGTCCTTTTGTAGGAAATATGCTTTTAGAAAAAATTAAGAAAGTAGTTTATTTGTTTTTATGTTGTTTATATTTTCAGAAAAAAAAGAAACTAAATCACTGCTCCGAAGAAGTTCAGATCAAATTCCTGGCGCAACAAGTTGTAAAAAGTTTTCAAAATTCACCATACCCACCACGACACATGTGCTAAATCTTACCACATCAATCGACAAGAGCTTTTATCGTCCATTTACAACCACATTGACTCACAATGCACACAAATACCAGTAAGGGTAAGAAAGCCCTCAGCTCCAATACCTGCACAATCCGACAGTAGAAACACCCCATGTCATTGGGCTTGAGAGGGATGAAAAAAAAAATGTATCTCAACATCCAATTGACTTTTTCTACCCAATTCACCCGCGCACTAGCCCTCCAATAGCACATAACGTACTCATCCGTTGACCGGAATAGTAGTCGTTCACTGTCTTACTGCAATACGTTCGAAATAAATCATCCGCACGCCGTAATTTGAATCGTTATAAATGTATCTATTAAATAATGTTTCTTACATGTGGAGAAACATCTCATATTAGTTAAATTTTTATTTGGTTTTTTTCTTTAAGATATATTGATAAAGAAATTTTCTTAAAGTGTTCGCTATGGGTCGCCTAAATTTTGTGCGCGTCAGAAAGGGTTATCCTCAATTCGGGCCCGAAAAGTGCGGGAAAATTATTTAGAATCATAGTGTTGTCACATAATTTGGAAACGAAAAATTTTAGTGAAAAACTTTTGCTTCAAAAATGAGAAAATACCATCTTAATTTTAATATGAAAATACAAGCTCTAAAAAAGTGATGATAGTAAAAAAGAAAATAAGAATTCAAACTATCCGCATCACGACTCGTATGCAAAACAACAAGCGTGGATTAATTAAATAAATTAAAAATTTCCTGTTTACTCTGGAATAACTAACTAAGAAAAGACTAAATTCCTTATCTTAGTCAGAAATCGTGGTTTATGTAGATTTCCGTTTATACAATCCCCATTTGGACAATCTTAAATATACTATATGTAAGTGGACCTATTCGTATTTATTTCGATCAACCAAGTCATTTATTTTTCAGAATAAATTTCTCTCCGTTCAAATTAGAAAACATTCGTAAGTAGACAAATACTTCATCGCATTCATTAGCATAAACAAATTAAATGTATTTTGTTTAAAATTGCAAACCATTCTTCCTTAAATATTGTACAATACTGTTAAGCATGTAAAGTGTCTTTCTTTGTAACTACGAATACTCTATGGCTTATTTAAAATTAACCCTCAAATTGACTACGGAAATGGATGTATCTAGCATTCTACATATCTATTGTACGTATGAAACTCGACCCATTCGACTGACACCTGTTGAATTTGAAATTTGTTTGATGTACTCATAGTTTGCCGCATGTTTTTCTCTATGAGCATAGATACAAAACACAAGTACGATTAGGTTTCTTTGATGTTGAGAGAGTCTTGGATTTGTTATTTCTTTGGCACATTTGGATAATAAACGACAAGCCACATGATTATTCCGGTCGCGGTTATTACTTAGCACCTGGTGCAAAATTAGTTATATCAATTGGAGGTGGTATTGTCGTTTTAGAACGGGTTGCCCTGGCACCAGGGTCCCGGTAAATTTATTGATCAGCAAATCGTGTGTTTACTCTGTTTGGAAGATTTTTAGCTGGAAATTTTTCACCATCAATATTAGAAAAAGTGAATCTCTTTTACTTATAAATGATTGCGAAAGTTCAATGATTTTGCCAAAAGTTTGATAAGATTTGTATTTATTGTACCAAAGTTTAATGTAACAACTTCAACATCTGTTAGACAAACGATAAACACACAAACAAAATGGTTACAGATTGTTTATATTGTACAAAATTAGCAAGTATTGTAGTTAGCTGAAAAAATTCAATAGCAACAAAGCACCGTGAGTTATTTTCTGAAAGTTTTTTTTCTAAAATTTAAATTTTAACATGTGAACTTATAATTACATACACATATGTGTACATTGGTGATATGATATGATAGAAATGCATCATACTGTTCTAATCGCTTTGCTTTCTGCTAGCTTTACCATTTGTTGAACCGGTTTTTATGCCGGTCTTCCATAATGAAATGATTTCTTTTGACTCATTAGTTTTTTGGTAATTCGGTATATTGTATTATCTAAATATTTATAAAAATCTTAATCTCAAGAACGCCTTAAATTAATTCAATGTTAAAATGTCACTGCTACATTTTAAGTATAAATCACTAAAAGTATGCCTAAATGGAGGATCTACACCTTACAAACCTTTCAGCATCCAGTGCAGAAGACCAGCGCCAACTCTCTCTACTGCATGTATTAAATCCTGAGCAAAAAAAAGATTCAATTCATATAGAATGGTTTTGTTTCAGAATTCTTAACCAACTTTTACTAAAGTAAATTAAATTTTTTTTATTTGTCAATATAGCTTCATATACGTTAATGGATATGAGAACAGTATAATATTTATGTTACACATTTACCAAGTGTGATCTGCTGCAAGGCTGGCCACGTTTTTTCAAAAGTGATGCGAAAAAATATTTTCTTTTAGCACTATTTTGACAGCAAGGGACTGTATAACGCAAACGTGGAGTACAGCGAATCAGTGCCTCTCTTATAATTGCTATAAACCTCAACTGCTTGAAGGGCAAGAAGGTTTCTGTGCTGTTTTTCTTTTCGCTGGTGGCAGCATATTTAGAGACTTGTTATTAAACTAGGATACCAATCCCAATTTCGCTTCATCTAGTGTAGGCACTTTTTCAATCTGACTGTGCCCAAACTTAGTAATCCATTTTTGGATTTTTGAACTGTGATACCAATTATTAGAAAAAAAAAAAATGGTGATTGAAATGTTTAACCACTGTAGATATACCCTTGTCACTAAGACTGATCGACGATAAATTGAATTAACTCCTCCGTAAAAAAGACGGAAAATAATCCCTTGTGTTTTCAGCCGAATCATCAATTCTGTCAGTTGTAAATTCAAAATTCTTTTCATCGTACGAGTCCAATTGCTCTTTTCTCTAATACAAAATATTTTCAGGCATGCCTTTCTTTTGTTTTCAAGTTGATGCAGCTAGTTCGATTACAGGCTCAAAGTCGGTGTCAGTTTCAAGCACTGTTGTTTAGTGCAGGCTCATATTCCACATAAAAGTCTGATACTTCATCATCACTTTAAGATTCATTTTCAGGGATACAGTTGACATCTTTGAAGAAAATTGAAATAACATCATTTAAAAATTATGTGAAAAAAATTTTTTTCAAAACGAAATTATTAATGCATACGAAGCAATATATGCCTCCGCGAAGAACATCACTCGTAACGTAAATGGTACTATCTTTGCAATCAAAATTTATTTACAATATTTTAAACTATGTATTTCCCAAGATAATTATATATTTAACAAACGCTCCAACAACGCAATGTAATAGTCGCTGTTGATAGTCTGCCCCTTTTGGAGATAGTCGATGAAAATTATTCCATGGGTATCCCAAAATACGGATGCCATAACCTTGCCAGCCGACTGTTGAGTTTTTGGTCGTTTTGGACGAGGTTCGTCGCCTGCTCGCCACTCAGCTGACTGCCGACTTGACTGTGGTGTGAAGTGATGGAGTCAAGTTTCATCCATTGTCACATCATCAACAAGTTGTTGTTTTTGGTCGACTGTGAGCAAACGCGGCACCCACTTTGAAAAGAGCTTTCGCATGTCCAAATATTCGTGTATGATATATCCAACATGCTTTTTTGATATCTTCAGAGCCTCAGCTATCTCGATCAACTTCACTTTACGGTCATTCGTAATCATATTGTGGAGTTTTTTGATGTTTTCATCTGAAACAGCTTCTTTAGAACGTCCACTGCGTGCATCATCTTCGGTGCTTGTATGACCACTTTTAAATTTTTTTAATCCACTTGCGAATGATTCGTTCGGCCCGTGCAGAGTCCGGGTAATACTTATCAAGCCATTTCTTTGCATCGATTGCATTTTTTCAAATCAAAAAGCAGTGATAAATCAACACACGAAATTGCTTAGAATCCATTTTTTTTTTTTCACAATAACAAAAGTTGCTTCACTTACAACGCTATATCTCGAGAACTAATTGTCCGAAAGCTGTCAAATTTATACACGTATCTTTTGAAGGTTGGTACTAACTGAAAATGGTATGGATTAATTTCAAGTGGTGACCTCTCTTAGAAACGGCACAGCCCATGAATGCAAAGCCATATTTAACATATTTAAATATGGATCGTTTTACAATCGCACGAGAACGGATTGCTAAGGGTCTCTATGGCAAATTTTACATCTTGCTTGTATTTACATCCAAACAAGATATAGTAAAAAAAAGCAAGACTTCGACCCTTAAGATGAACAGCTCGAAAATGCTCAAATTATTGGAATAGAATCATCTTCAGTGTTGATAAACATTTTCGCCTCCCTGTATGTTAACAAACAGAACTCTCGTGTATGAGCATCATCAAATGATTCAAGAAAGATAATTTTATGAGCAAAAAGCCATCGATATTCACTTTTTCAATAGTGATGAAGGTCAAACAGTTACAGTCGATGGGCTGCGTTTTGGCTTGTTATATTTTCTTTATGGAATCAAGAGTTTTCTCCTTATTTCAAGACTATGTATAGAACATGAAAACGTGAGCAACGTCATTGCCTAACAAAAAGGATTTTCACGTTCAATATCTTTTTCCATAATGTTTTCATAAATCAAACTTTCACCTTTTTCATGGCAATTCAACAAACACATTTCAAAAATCCAGAGAATGAAGGGTATTTAGGGGCATGGATTATGTGCTTAGTCACTTCCTTTGCTTTTATCTTATTTCAACTGTAATTCCAAACACAAGAATTCAATCTAACAACCAACTTTTATATTATAATACAAATTTCATAATATTATCGTAAGCACATTCATACAAGTATTATCATAAATTACACTTCATCATCTGTACAAGGCTTTTTCTATGTATATGCAGTGTAATTATTATTTTCATCTTGTATATATAAATCGTGAGTGCGTGCTCGTATATACATGCTCCCCCGTAAATTTCATGCATTTGAACTTAGAACAGCCCAAGTAAATAAAGATGATGATTCTGAAAATCAGCGCAAGTTACTATATACGGATCTAGTTAGAAAAACGTGCTCCAGAAATCAATGGATTTAAATTTTGAGGAGGGAGTGAATTCACGTAAACAGTAACCCACACCTACTGGTACAGTCTAATGAAAAGTTTAAATACATAGGACACGTGTCTGTTCGTACAATGGTAATAAATTATGTATATCTATTTACATATGTCAGTAGATTTATAGAATTATTTAAAAAATAAGTGTAAAACGTGCTTGGAACCGCTTCCCTAACATGCATTAATATCTACTATATATACGAGTATTGATGCAGTTTTTGTACTTGTATGCTGGTATACAAGTTTAGGGACATGTAGTTGCCTTTCTTGGAAACTGCAACGTAGGATATTTGCATGCACTTAAATTTGAATGAAGCCAAATAGCTTCAGTGAAGTTTTAATTTATTAGTAAGCAAATTAATCATTTCAAAATTGCCGGTCTTGCTGTTTACATGCACTTCTTCTTTTCGAAAAAATTCCTGGCATAGGAATCACCAATCATACATATATGTACTATGTACATATGTGTGTTAGTACCCATATATTTCGGATGATTAAAGTGAATAGCGAAGTATGCACTATGGAGCATCAATGGAGGAAAATTTATATTACATACATATATGAATATAGTAAAAAAGCGAAATCGAAAGGAGAAGTAGCCCAGTATAGCACCTGTTACGTCCATTTCAAAGTTTGTTCTCTGGCATCCAAAAAAGGAAAGGTTCACTGATCCAAAGTTTCACGTTCACAAAATAAAATAAAGCCAAACATTAAAATTTGGTCTTATTTCACGGCACTATACAAATACGTAAAAAACATTGAAGATGTTTTAACTTCTCTGCTTTGCACACAAACTTTCGAACGACAACAAAGAATGAAACGCGTTGCCAATGCCTTAGTTTGAAGAACGTCGTAGAAACCCCATTTAACCAAACAAACTTATTTATTTATCACCATACAATTTAAAAAATTGTATACATATCCATATACCTATGGGTACGTTTTGGAAAATATTTGAATATTAATTGGAATCAAGAATTCAGCCTGCAATTCATTTTGAGCATTTTAAAATAGTGGGTGATTTTTTAAGCGTCTGGCTTTTAATTGTATTTACATAACAATACCCTGGAGAATTGCAAAAGTGTTTACAATTTTTATTTGAGTTGATAAATTGAATATTTTCGACAGATTATTTCACGTAAATGTTGATCACGGCTATGTTTTAACTTGTCAATACGGAAAGTCCAGTTTTGAACCAATTGATATCTCGTTAATAATACGTGGCTGATGATTTGATGTATTCTCATAAAAAAAAAGTCTAAAGGCATCAATTCACCGGTCAAAACGAGAGATAAATTGCTCACCGAATTAATTACTCAATTGGTCCATCGATTCGCATGTTGTTGTTGTGTAGCGCCACCTTGCATTTTGAGCAAAAAAAAAAGTTCGAAATCATTGAACGATAGAGGGTGCTGTTGATAGTAACGTTGTTTTTGGAGTCATCATAGAAAAAATTTGGTCCAATGATTCTGCCGGACCATACAAAAACCACACCAAACAGTGCATTTTTCTATGTGCATTGACAGCTCTTGTATTGTCTAAGGTTGCTAATCGGACCAAATACGGCAGTTTTGTTTATTAACATACCCATTCAACCAGAAATGAGCTTCGTCGCTGAACACAATTTTTCGATAAAAAAGCGGATCTTCCTCCAACTTTTCTAAGGCCCACTCACTGAAAATTCAACGCTGTGGCGGGTCGTTCGGCTTGAGTTTTGCACGAGCTGTATTTTGTAAGGTTTAAGGCCAGAATCATTGGCTAAAATCTTCCATGTAGTCGAGTAACACAATCCCAATTGCGAACGGCGACAAATGCACAAATCACGATCTTCTTTAACATTAGCGGATACAGCAGCAATATTTTTCTCGTGCGTATGAGTACGCATACTGATAGGTGACTTGATGTCCAATAACGTAAAATTGGTGCAAAATTTGGTCACTATGGCTTGAATTGCTCTCTCACTTGGTCGATTATGAGAAAAACATTTTGAACAGAAGACGAATTTCGATAATAAAATTCAATAATTTGTAAGCGCTGTTCGGGTACAAGTCTTAATATGATAGAATGGCAATGCAAACTGAGTATGTTTGACTTTGACACGTGTCACGAATCACGCCTGAGCTGTCAAAAATAGAACACTGAAAAAACAACCAACAAAAAAATCACCCTTTATTTATAAATGCAAATTAATATAAAACACCCAAGCAAACGAATTGTGAGTTTTAATCGATTTATTGTTAAACTTAATCATCAAATATATGTAGATGTTTTCTTACTTTTCGTAAAAAAACCAATACGAAATATTTATAAATTTATCATTAGATAAATAAATAAAATTTACTTTGTTAGAAAAGACTAAGATTTGCTTTCCTAGATTTGCGATTAGCAAGAGTAATACTGATGATTTGGATTGTGGAATTTAATTGTGGATTGTGATTGTTGAAGTTAATAGCAGAGCTGAGGGAGTTAAAGTTCCTTACTATCACAAAGCTGTAGCTGGCTAACGTGGCGATTTGTCCTAGGCGTCAACGCTGTGTACCTTTCTTTGTTGAAAGCATACCCATATATTTGTTTTCCTTCATGGAACGCTAAACACATTTTTGCCGTTCTACTTCAAAAGTCGCAAACTCTCCCTTTACAGCTCGCTGTGTTCTTCCAATTATGTCGATGTATCTGTATATGGAATAACTGAATAGACTTTTGAAAGATTATGTCCTTGGAGTTGACTTGTGAGTTTCCCACCATTCTTTCTAGAACGATGTTGAAAAATTACATTAGAACACATCGCCTTACTTAAGTCTGCGCGTACTGTCTTGTGTGGCTTTGATTTATGATTAATTTTACTCGTCTTAAGCCTATTAGTGTGGTGGGGCCAGTAAAACTGTTTACCAACATGGAAATTTGTATATCATGTTGAAGAGACTTATTCTGTAGGATCGGACCAACAATTCTGAAGTTCCATTCGTCGGGCATACTTTCGGCTAACCCCGATTTTGCAGATGAGAGGAGCACACGTCAACTCCATCTAATCATCACCAGCTGATTTAAATAACTCGGCAGTTCAGCTATTGGGTCCAGCAGCTTTCTTGGACTTAAGTTTTAAAATGACTGTCCTGACTTCATCATATTCGGGTGGACGGAAATGTTGTCTGTATTCGTCAAGGTTGAATGGTTCATCCTGCCTAACCGAGGAATGCTGTTCGTCATCACCGTTTAACAGTCTACAGAGATAACCTTTTTAGATCCCAAAAACTTACTGTTGTTCTACTATAAGGTTTCCTCAGTCATCCTTACAGATTTTTTTTTTCAGGCTTTAAAGCATGTTTAGTTTATTTTTTGATAAGAATTCCGAACTTCACTCTTCCATAAGGCCGCTTTCTTTTCTCTTCTGAGGAGCACATGTTCTTCCCGCCTCTATTTTTGTTCTTTGTTGGTGCGGGTTGAAACCCAATACAGCAGAGGCGGTCTTTCTGATTGATTATTTGCAGTGATGCCAGTAGTCTTCTACGTTTGATGCTGACGGCATGGCATTTTCTGAGAGATTAAAGGAAACTCGATCGGAAAAGGCCCTGGCGGTCTCTTGCAATTGTAGCCGTTCGAAAATGAACTTCCTCACAATGGTTTGTGCCTTTGCGCCACCATATCTGAAAGGGATACCACCGATTTGAAGGTACGATTTCAAGGTAAAATTGTCTTAAATACTATAGCCTAGGTCCTGTGCGTCTTCACCTACTAGATTGCAGTTCTTAATTAAGACATCCTATAAAATTTCTATTAAAAATTTTCATAAATTTTCTATTTTTCAAGCAGTAAAAATTGTGGAAGAATGTTTGAAAAAATTTTCAGAAACAGTGGGGTTTATAAGCTTCATCACATCATATTATTTCATTCGCGATTAATTTAAATATTTTTTTATATTAACTTCCAACTATGTTTGCTATTAGGGACGTGATGTACCATATTAAATGTCCCATTACCTGTTTCCGAAAGTATAGTAGATTTAATTTATCTACACTACAAATATGGACTTGTTTACAAACATTCCAACATTTCAATTGATCTTAGGAAGTAAAATTTATCGAAGAATTGTTTAGTACCTCTGTTCGTGTTAAAATCTACCATTTGCTTCGTCATCATAGTAGTCATAAGACTTCAAAGTACATACGAGCTCAATTTTTGATCCCTTCCAAATAATAAGATTAGTCGATAATTTGACCCATAATTTCATCCTTGATGTCGATTGGGCGTCCGGAACATTATACGTCACTAGTGCTTGTGCGACTAACCTTCCACAAGTTTATCCATGGCTTGAGTGATGCATTTTTTTTTGCAATAAAATAATGCCTGATGAAACAAAAACTTCACTTTTTTCCATGTCCATTTTTTTAAACTACAACAAATTGCGGACAAGCATATTGAGCAAAAAAATTGCATTGGTATATTCCTCAATCGGAAATTTAATCGCTAGGAATTTCAATGTAACCAACTTAAACTATCATTTTTCGATTGGTAGCACACATCGCGATAAGGGTGAGTTCAATAATTTCGCCACAACTTGGATGCGTTCACCAATACTTACCACAACTCGTCCAATCTGACAGATTGATGTACCTCAATCAATTCTTTATTACAATACAATACATACATTTAGATATTTTTTATTTTTTTTTTAGGTTGGATACAATTTATTTCTTATTAATATATATTGTTTAAATACATGTTTAAAATAATTAAAAAGACGCTTAATAAATGGAATAAGGAACATTAAATGACATTCAGTATCTTGGATACAAGACGTATAGGAAATAGTTTTGGATGCCACATCAAGAGGCTGTTAGAATTACAAAATAAAATACTATTTTGGATGGGGCTATTAAAACAATTAACAAATTTCAAAAATTAGATACAAAAAAAAACAAAAATGGACAAAAATGAATTGAAGCCGAATATTGAACAAATAGAAGTTAAAACTTTAACAAAAAACATAAGGAAAAATAAATAAATAAAAAAAGCAAGATTTATTCAAAAAGCAAATAATTTAGAAACAATTTCAATTGTACCAGAATGTTAGAGATAATAGATTCCAAATAATAGTAGTTGCACTGAAAAAGCCAATTCCTTACAAGTTTTAGAAATATGCCAGACATTGACATAGCCCTGATGGGATGAAGAAGTTTGTTAAACAAGCGATACGACGAAACAGAATAAAAGTTATGAAGGGCAGTAGTACGAAATATGCCTACAGATAGCATATTAGACGAGTTTCCACGTAAGTTGTAATTTGAGATTAAGCGAAAATTTCGATTACCAGATTTCATTCAGAAGATTTTCAAAACCTTAAAACAATAAAGGTGACGAACCGGAAGAATTTTTAGATCACAGAACAGTGGAAAACTGGGATGTCTTCTGGGTTTACATCAAATATGGTAGTACTTTTTGAAAAATAAGCAACTGGATGCAGTTGAAATGAAACTCCATGTCATCCTTCAACAAATTTAACAAGGGACTGGAATTATTTTATATTTTTTTATATCTTGAACATGCCTGTCGCTTGGTCGTATACCTTGGGCTGTGACTTTATATCCCAGACATTTCATTTCGGTGCAGCAAAATTTACATTTTGATAACTTTAGCTTTAATTGATATTCTGATATGCAGCGTAAGATCTGCCGTAGAAGATTTAAATGCTCCTCTAACGAAGCAATACTACAATTTTCCCCCGAAATCTATTGAAAGCCTGAGAATACTGAAGGAGCATTCTGGTTTTTTTTAACAACAACATCAGTTTTCTTAGAAAGATCGGAATGCCTATGTAGATTTCCTATTTGTTATTGTGTAATCTCGTCTGGGGTTGCTCTTGATAACATAAACAAGTCATTTAACCATCTTTTGCGGATCTACAGCTGTTACGTGGGCAGTTTGATGAATACCCGGATTAGAAATGAGAACGTAACTTTTTTAGGTTTTGACAGTTAATTTTTTAATATAATCCCCTTTCAACTTGATAGACTCTTCCCAGCGGTGCTGCAACTTTTTTAACCCCTCCGTATAGTACGACTTTTGTTGGCCTGCAAAATACTCCTCTGCGGCGGCTATAACTTCCTCGTTCGACTCGTACTTCTTTTCGGCGAGCGATCTTTTAAGATTTGGGAACAGAAAGAAGTTGCAGGGAGCCAAATCCGGAGAATACCGCGGATAGGGGAGCAATTAGTAGTGCAATTCGACCAAAACCGATGTGCGGCCACGGCAAAACTCTTCGAACCAATGGTAAACGATTGTACGGGAAAGTCAATGGGTCCCATATACACCATCGAAAATGGGCTTAATTTCCTCGCATGTCTTGCCACTCAAAAGCAGGAATCGGATCACGGAGCGATACTGTTGTTTTTCCATAGTTGCAAAAAAGGCTAACACGATGTTTTAAGAGGCGTGTCAAAACAAAACTAAGCGTCAAATTGTCACCAAGTACACAGGCGGCCTAAAAGAAGTTATACTTAATGATGATATACTCATTTTGGCTCAGTAGCGCTACCTATCTTTGAATCCGGGTACTCATCAAATTATCAGCTCTCGATGTCTAGCATGCATGGTTTATAGATTTCCTTAAATGGGTTAACTGTCGACTTACATATGTATGCTACCTATAAGTTGTGTTCTCTTTCTTATGTGCGTACCTTAGTGGGCAGTTTGAGATAAAAATGGAAAAAATTGTTTTTTTTTTTTTATGTGTGAACTTCTCCATCTGATCACTCATTCTCCGCCCTCCATTTTTACATTTTTTGAATTTTCAGAAATAATGCAATTTTTGCGATTGGTCTTGATAGAAATGAAATTGGTTTTGTCATTGTTGTTCTGCAAAAGTCTTCATCGGGGAGGATAAGTAGTTTTATTCTTTTTCTTTGATTCATAAATTGTATGAAGCATTCGTTTTCTTTACAGGTATTTCAAAGACCTATGTATGTAGATACGCCTAACACATCGCCATACAAATGGGATGGCAACATTGAACACTGAAGGAAACTTCAGTGGACCACCGGTATCGGAAAAAGAACAGCAATTGAAATATTTAATTAATGTCATTTAATTCGTAATTTTGACAGAATGTAACACTCACCATTTGTAAACAATTTAGGATACATCTGACTCGATTACATGTTCTTGGCTCTGAGGTGGGCCCTCTACGGTAACATGAGATATAGCTGCAACATGATTTCCTCGTTTTGTACGTCTTGGACATTCTGAATATTTGTGCTCCTTTCTTCCACATGTAAAGCAGGAACCAAAAGCTCGTCTTTTCTATTTCGTCTGATGGGTAGTTGCTTCTTGGTGGGAACGGAGTTTCTTCTTCTTCTGAGATTTGTATTAATGGTGTTTGATGAAGCAATACTAGAGCATTGACGGGTTTTCTCGTTCTGAAGCAGTAGCGCCATTCATTCAACATCGCAACATTTGTTTGACTATTAAGCAACCCCTCGGTAATATAGTCTAAATGGTCGATGTGCTCAATGTCGTCTCGGCTGGCTAACTCTTGTACGCTAATGACATAATGCACCAGGTTTTCTTAAATAAAAGTTAGTAAACATCTCTTTCAAGTCAGCTCATGCAACTGAAAGTGTCATTTTATTGGAGCAGTTTTATCTCAAGACTCTGTTGGAGCATTCATTTCTATTTTTCGAAACGGGATACCAACCGTTCCATTTTAATATTGTCATCAGGTTATCGGGAATAGATGTATTTTGGTCAGAGTTTGATGTGTCTGCGAAAGCGAGTGGCAGTAAATGGGCGGATTGGAACTGCCCTGGCTTTGTTGCTTGCGTGTTGACTATAGGTATTGTTTCGCCATTCGTTATTTCACAAGATGACACGTTGATCAATCACTGCTGGTGGATGCTAATTAACGCGATAGATATACTCGTTTTTTTTTTTTTTTTTTTTTTTTTTTTTTTTTTTTTTTTGTAATTGAGTTTGAAACCTGTGCAATTGTGAACCTTGTTTATGTCAAAAACTCTAAGAAGTCAATCACAAAAGTTTTATTTCTCTTTGTAATTTATCTAAAAAATGGTCAAAAATAACATACCCAGGTAGGCATTTCGATAAAAAAAAAAAATGAATTAACATGATCACAATCTGCACAAGTTCAATAAAATTATTCAGAAAGAAACGACCTTGTATGCAATAGAAATATCTATTCCCTTATCATTTCTGATCTTTTTAAAAGAATTGAATCTGCAGTAAGCGTACTATATGTTTAAGTATACTGTATACGAGTACATCACACGATACACGTTGTCCGTTTAGATATAGCGGACCTGAAGAAATCGATCGGAAACTTACGCACCAACACAAAGGATACTTGTAGGACTGGATTACTACAAAGTAATTCAGATGTCCTTAATTTCAAAATGCCTGGTTCTTAACTATTGACAGAGTCGCTAAAAGCCAAGTAAAAATTTTTTTCGTGCCCTGTTTCGCCTGCAGGCATATGGTGTTATTTGCGCAATCAGTTGTTGTACGAAAATGTTTGAAGAGTTTGTCAAGGTCAATATTGTGTCTTCGCAAATTTAATTCGTTGAAAACGTTAAAGTACTTTGTTGATGGAAAGAGGAAATGTTAATATTTGCATTTTACACCTCATTTTTGAAGCTCTAGCACCATTCGGCATAATTAAGTATATGTTTGTGGTGAAGATATAAAAATTAAAATTAGTTCAATAATCTGTGACAGCAAAACGTTTGCTTGTTCGATTTAAGTATTATATATTATAAATACAATAAAATTATAAAGAAGATTAAAAAGTTTCAGATGTCTTTCAGGAATGCATTAAATTGATCTGATGGTTGTTTATTTATTTATTTTTTTTTTTTTTTTTTTTTTTTTTTTTTTTTTTTTTTTTTTTTTTTTTGTATTAATAACTTTTTTTGATTTTCCCTATTTTGATACTGTTAAGTTTTATTGGAAAATTGTATTAATAGAAAATGCCGAAATGTTGACTAATTTTTGAATTTTTTTGATTTTTTTGAAGATGTGGTTGCCAAGGGATAGGTGGTTTTTAATAGGGAATTTCGAAAATTTCAGAATATTTCATGGAAAATTAAAGTGGTTATTAATGAACTTTTAAATGGGTGAAATTAAATAAAGTGAAGTAATTATGCTAATTAGGCGTGGTATATCTAAGCGAAAGTACTTTTTTAGTGAGTAGCATTGATAATGTATTTTAGACTTTTGGTAATCCATTCTTGGTTGTGCTGAAAATCGAGCAATCTTTCAAACTTTTTTAAAATTCAAGCTCTGTTTTATAAAATGTATGACAGGGTACTCTTGTTTTCCTTATTAGGGGTAAAGGAGAGTTATTTTAAACAGTAAATACAAAATATGTTTATGTGTACGAGTAAATATATGTTACAAATGGCTACACTTCACTCGATCTTATCCCCAGAGTATGAGATTCCTCTTCAATTGTCCTCCTTTGGGCTACCTACTTGGTTATTTGATTCATTTACATGGCGTTTTTTGTAATTGAACCTCTCTTCGTACATCCCAATCATTCCCCTTCTTATCTTCTAGAAGTACTTGAATTTTGATTACTCTTCAATGATTTTAAGACTTCCGCTTGTGTACGCAGTTTCGCCAGGTGTCAACTCCCTTATTTTTCTTAAAATACCGAACGGTCAATACAATTTCCGTGTTTTATTTTGCAACCCACTGTTCTCAATTCGATTAGTTGTTCCTCATACGTAGTCAATAGTATGCAGTTTATCCCACTTGTGACTAATAGCTGCTTCCTCGTCCATTCGTGTTTAGTGCGTTAATGTAATTACTTACTTTAGTCAGCTTGTAACTCAGAAGACTCAGTTATTGGGTGGCACAGTGAGTGACTTTACCGACTATTATACAAGAAATCCTGGCCAACGTCAAAATACACCTAATTTATTTTTCTGCTACCACTACCTAAGGTGAAATATATATCTGCCTATTAAGAAGTCTCTAACCCATCTCACTGTGCACAGCATCACAAGCTAAGAAACAAGCTGGAGTTAATTTGCCTCGGTTCAATGTGGATAACCGGTAGAAAGCGGTATCCTATGCATTTTATACTTATTTCTACCACCGACGCTGTCTGTCTTAAAAGTTAAATCAATTTTCACAGTCGTAAAAAAATCGTAAATTTTTGCAGAAGTGACTCTGCTTAATACTTCTGACAGATTGATCCCGAATCTGTTGTCTCATTTAGGGATCCTAGACCATGTCAATATTATAAATAGGTATCTTTATCTAGTTGGAGCGGTTACTTTTAATAGATGTAGCAAACGAACAAAAGCATAAGAGAAACCACATGAATTCTGGCTGTTCCATGTTATTATTTATTTTATCCCAGTAGGAAATTCTGTTGCTCCGATCATCATAGCCAGCACGTAAATACACGCCAAAGTATCACCACTGTGAGCGAAAGTGTTGAAAGCTAGCCAGACAGTTCAATTTATTACCGAAGTCAACAATTGGGCCTCACTTATAGCACTTTACGGCGAATTTTAAAAATTGATCTTCATTTGCATGTCTATAAAATCTAATTTACACAACAGTTGAAGCCTTTAGACAGTCGCCGATTTGTTAACTGAATGTTGGATCGCCAGAACAATTTGTCATCGAATTTGATCTTTTCCGATGAAGCCCATTTTAGGATGGATGGGTACATAAATGAACAAAATTTTCATTTCTGGGAATCGAAAAACTCATACGAGATTCACAAAAAAATCAATGCATCCCAAGAAAATCACTGTATGGTGCGGATTATGGGTTGACGGCATCATTCGGCCGTACATTTTCGTGAAAAAAGAACGTTACCGCATCATGTTGATCATCTATTTTTTTTTTTTTTTTTGCAAAATTGAATGAATTGGGTCTTGACGATCTCTGGTTTCAACAGGATGGTGCTACCTCCCACATAAGCCATCAATAAATCAATGTATTGAGTACGAAATTTGAAGATCGCATTATTTCGGTTAGAGGAGAAGTTGATTGGCATCCAAGGTCATCCGATATGGCACCTTTAGAATTCCTCCTGTAGGATTATTGAAGAGTAAGGTCTATGCAAATAACCCAGCGACAATTCGATAATTTTGACCTTCGGATGGTCGTTTGCAACAGAAGCCGTGGTGGTTACATGCAAAATGTTGTGTTCCATTCATAATTTCCATAGACCGAACTTTATTAATCAGTAAAATTTAACATTGATTTCACAATCAATGTGTGTTTAATTTAATGAAAACTTTCCCACTAGCTGTTGGCTCACCCCTTCCATTCGAGTAGAGTATAAAGTCTATAAACACATAAAAAGGAGAAGACTTCAAGTTAACTTCTATTGAAAACTTTTAAAATATCCGCATAACCAAATCAACATAAGAATATGGTAATCTGGTAAACTTTTTTTACAAAACAGCCAACTTTCAAAGAATTTGTATAGTATATCCAAGTTTCCGACACAGAAACGATATGTAAAATGCACGCAAACGAATCAATGTGCATGACAAAAGTCGCAAAATTGCTTCTCAAATTTCTTGCATTTGGTTGTATAATAAAAAGAAAAAGTTTGTTATTGCAGTACGAACTAGCTATTATGAGTATGAAAAATGTTATTACAAATAGAGCTACAGGATTTAAGGGTGGAGAAGTCTTCGGTCAATTCATTAATATCATTAAGCATTTTTTATCCTACTACTTTTACGAGTAGTTTGATTTTCCTTCTCTTGTTGCTGCCCCTGTGGCTAACGTCATAGATGCAAGCCACTTGGGTGTTAAAGTTGTTCCTGTTTATCTTCTTTGCGCTCCTATAAAATTCTAAGCAAATGATTGATTTCGATTACCATTTTTGTCCTTCGGTTTGCTTATATTGAAAGTAGCAATTCTCGATTTTGTTGACAAAAATTTGTAATTACATTAGTGTAGTTGACATTTGACAATCCAGCAAGTCACTTCCAGTGACATCGGTGTGGTCGAAGTTTGCTGTCCTTTGTTGTTGCTCTTTGGTTGGTTTTTATTAGCGCGATAGATGTAGGTTTACCCTTAACAGTGTTGTTGTTTTGCATTAGTAAGGCGAATCAGCAGATGAAGAGAACGTCGTCTTAACACTCCGAATTTGACAGACTGAAATAGCATCTTGCTTGATTATATATATTCATTTTGTTCAGTGATGTTAACAAATGAATAATTAAACAAAACACTCCAATCACTATACTTGATTTCGCGGAACAGTTTCGGTCAGTTTTTAGACAACATATGGAGCAATTATGTTCAATTATGGAAATGTTTAAAATTTCAGAAAGACCAGTAAATACGACATCATAACCTGTTGATTTTTTGCCAAACTTTGTCACGAAAATTGTAATGTCCAAAAAGCAAAACAAGTAAATGTACCTATATACATACAATACATCACCGAATTCAACTAAAGGTCCGATAATCAATTTCGTGAATTTGTCTACTCGTAGTTTATAAACAATAAATGAACTTCGTCACATAGAAATTATTTTCAAAAATTATATTTGAAAGTTAGTATGTAGTATAAATCTATCAAATTAAGTTAACCGTGAAAATGTAAAATTTCTTTTCTATTTCTGTTCATAATATTCAATACCAAGACTAAGCTTGCAACTATTAATAATTTATTGCCTACCGACGGTGATAATTGTTCATGAGCCCAAATAAGAGTTTCTAATTCGTTAATAACGTATATATCTACATACAAACCTTCCTCTATCATAAATATATCATAAAAATTATTTTTAGACTTTGACGAATTATTTTCCTCACACTTAAAATTTAAATCTTTCTAATTAACTTTGATCACTCTTCATTAAATCGTTAAGCCTGAAATAATGATAAGGAAAATTCAAATCACGTACATGTCTGCAGAGTACCAATAAGTTCAGCTTGTAAATTACAGGACTCACAAAACAAATCAATTTTAGTCTCATTTTCGTTCATCCCAACGCTTATACTAGCGATATATTTCCCATTCATTGCGCTCTATTAAGTCCTGGGATTACATCTCTAAATGACACAAATTAACTTTTAATTACTGAAAACGAAATTAAGAAAATACTTGAAATCCACAATTTTGAAGTCATGTCCTTTTTGTCACTTTTGTTGATAGTTGAAACTGGCTGTCAACTCTACTCTGAGTTTTGAATACACCACTATCAGCAAAAAGCTGGCAATATTCACGTTCTATAAAAAATTTATGTTTCATTATCAACACTCCATTATTTAGAGACAATAAAGTTTTTTATTTTCTTGCTCTTGAATCCTTGGTCAGTTCTCTTTTGGAAAATTTATCGCATTCGTTTCGGGATGTGCGAGTTATGATTGTTTAATAGCTCTACACAACACTATAGAAGATAATCAAACGTAGTCATACGAATATACTATATGTAGCATATGTAGCATAACATAGCACTGGTCTTCAAAGGCTTTATGAAAAATTGCCATCGTGCGCTTTGTTCAGTGTTGTATCCTTTTACGGACCATCTAAACCATACTCTTCAATATCAACACAATTGATTTATCAAAATTTATGTCAAGATATGCTACGGAGTTGACTTTTGATGGTGCAAAATAAACTATGCTAAAACTTGTCATCTGTCTGATAGGACTCAAGGCTAAACTATGACAATAAATGATAAAAGCGATAAGGTTTAGGTGTATAAAATAAATAGAGTGAATTAATTTGATCACAAGAGAAAAATTCGTTTACTTTATCACAATATCGACCGAGGTTTGGGCGATTATCGAATTGGGCGCCTTAATGTTAAAGATGTCGCACCGAAAGCAATCACATACAACCTTTACAATATGTTCCCTAAAAATGACATGTTCTGAAACCAGAAATATCTATTAAAAGTGATATACTTGATGAGATTGTTTGCTCTCTGAAAGGTGAGGTGACAATTTTTATTTTGTATCTGTGTCTAAGCAAAGAATTACTGCTTATTGAATGATTAGCTGTCATGTTACGGTAATAAATGAAGTGTTAAGGCGAGGGGACCGATTTAATATACGAATAAAATGAACATAATCAAAAAATCTACTAGGCTGGGGTGGGATTAACATGTCTAATATGCGACACCATATTTATTTTGTAGGATGAGAGCACAAGTTGGGAGTGAAGAATCTGCCATCAACTGAGATCAAGTGCATTATAATCTACTCGTAAAGACCCCTTAAATTAAGAATAAAATGCGTACATGGACTTGATATTACATCATTTAAAATAAAGCGTTTTGATTAATATTGGTTTCTATTATTGCTTTAATTAGTAGCATGAAAAGCACGTTAATAGTGATTAATATCTTGGACTGCTTTACTATTTTCATAGCTTTTACTTTTTAAAAATGATACGACATAAATGTTGACCAAAACTACGTCAGAGGTGGTCCATTATAAAGGTCTAATTTCGGGATATTCGTTGGAGAATAGCGATTGGTATCTCGCGGATAACACGAGTAATGTTGGCTTCCAAAGCGTCAATCGTAGCTGCCTTTTTCTTGAAGACCTGAGGCTTTACATATTCCCAGAGAAAATAGTCCAAAGGTGTGATACCGCACGATCTGGGCGGCCAATTTACCGTAGCAAAACGTAAAATTAAGTGCTCACCAAAATGATTTCTCAACAAGTGCATTGTTTCACGCGCTGTATTGCTCGTAGCGCCGTCTTGTCGAAACCAGAGCTCACCGAGACCATGTGCTCGCATTTCAGAAAGCACATAGTCCGTTAGCATGGCGCTGAAAATATGACGCAAATTCAAGTCGCCTGGCTTCAATTCTTGCAGAAGTTGAATTTTGTACATTTTTAGGCCGAGATCCTCACGTAAAATACGCTAAGTTGTCGAATACGCCAAGCCAAGCTGCTGACAACGACGACGAATCGATTCGTCATGGTCTTTGCGTACACTCTCATAATAATCCACTAATGTAAACTGGGACTCAAATTTGCGAATGGTATTGGCAATAGTGGTCTCAGTAGGTCGATTATGCGCACCGTAAATTCTCGAATCGCACGAAAAACATTTCTCACAGAACGCTGATTTTCGTAATACAGCTGAACAATTTGGAGACGCTGTTGTAGCGAGTCTTTCCATGATAACTTTCCAAACAATATTGAACAAAAATGGTGAAGCAGTTTGACAGGAGTCACGCGTGATTTGTCAAAAAAAGTCTATTGAAAATCAAACTTCACGATGAATCACCCCATATTACCAGAGGAGTCGTGTGGTATAGTGAACCATAAGAAAATGTTTATCTAAGAAAAAGTTTACTTTCCCAAAGTTGGCAGATGTAAATTATTTGGTGTATACATTTTCACAGTGACAAAAGTTAAGCCATCTATTTTATATCGTTCGTTTGCTGACATTCCAACTTGGTTGAACAAAGTGCAATTTTTTCATTGTACTCGAGACATAGAAGGTTTAACATGTAACATTTATGTTTTATATTGTTGTTGATATTTAAGGTTTTGATAGCCATCAACATTATTATTTTACTTTTCCGATTTGTGTGCTTAAGATTTAACAATACCCTTCGAACGAAAGGAGAATAAACTACAGCACGTCCTCATACATACAACTCAACTTTATACATAAGAATGGGCTTGTAAAGGTGAACAACCAAAGCTTAAAAGTGTTTTACCTTAAAAACGAAATGAGAAAAGCCATGATTGCATTAAATTTCCACGTGATATATTCTTATTACATTCCTCGAAAAACAGGTTGCCCATCTAAGAAGCATGAAAGTAATCAATAAAAATTGTCAATTTCACGAAACCAATTGTTTTCCGCAAGGACTTACTTGCTCTCGCCTGTTCGAACCTTCACAAAAATCAATTAAAATCTAAAAAATCATCGTGTTTGGCCAGGTATTACTCTCTATCAACATTACACATGCTTCGCAGATTAATTTCCTTCACAACCCGAGAAACAAAAATGAAAATATTGCAATAACGATGTATCGAAAACAATTACAAAAATCGATTGGATAGGAGACTTACTCAGGGGTTATTCACTTCGGTGAAACACTACCCATATAGCAAGTCACGTCTTACGCGTCATCGTTGTTGAGTCAACATTACTGGTGCTGCAAAGTATTAGTGCCGATGTGAATTTTTTGACAGATAAGCATGTGTCCTCAACCAACTTAACCACCACTATGTATCACCAGGAGTTTCAGTTGAGTAACACTACTTAAAGGAGGCACTTGACGCAGGAGGATCTGCTGCATGAAGTAATGATAACGCGCCAGAGTGTTACTCGATTACAGTAATCGATGGTAAATCATTTTTACTCTTTCTCGCTGCTTTACGCGATATTGATAATAAAACGTAAATTAAGGATGACACTCGTATCGTATAGCACTTGACTCACTAAACAGTAATCGGTGATAATAGTGCAGGAAGCAAAGGCAATCAAATGGCATGAGGCAGGTACCTGACGTGCAAGTTAATTGTGAATGGTGTGTACGAAACCGATGTAAAAATTTAGTGTTATAATTTAACTTTAAATTACTGTTATGCACAAACGGTAAAATCAAATTAATTAATGTAAAAATGATGTTTTAACTTTTGTTGTAAGCATAGTGTACCATAAGAACATGAAAGAAAAAATTGGAAACTATCAAGTATTTGGAATTAATGCAACCGGAGATATCTACGAAGCGATTAATATAATGTACGGAATCAGAGCCTAATTCGATGTATATTTATCAGAGGAAGATATATAACACATAGGTAAGGAGTAGTAAGGTTCATGCATCTGAGTGAACCCCTGAAAACAATCTTCATCGAGATTAAACTGGCTAACATCAGCCTAATTGCGCTTACACTCCAACCATGGAAACTTTACTGGAGATTGCTGCAACAAATTTAACCGTCTTAGCTAGAAGTTATGAAAGGAGAATATCTTTGGAGCCACTGTTACAAATTATCATCTACACGACACCAAATTGCAGGTGGGCAAAACGTAATTACACCTATCAAACGTTTTACACACCTTTATATCCAGGCCGAAGAATCATCTGGTCAAAAAATCGTCAACCAGATTAATAATATTAAATTTGTCAAAACGTTTTCAAGAGCCAACATCAACCTAAAGCACTGCTTTTGCATAGCCAAGGTGCGAATGCCGAATATTCTGGACGACCAAAGAGTAACTTTGAAGAAATTTAACGTTAAACGGGTACAATCGTAAGTGAGCAACTGCATGCCGCGAAGAAATGCTGCAAAGAACGAAGGGCACAGGTTTTACTTCTCATTTTGTTAGGCAGAACGAACCATTCAAAGTGGGTGATGGTCGAGAGCAACTGCGTTCACCCAACTAAGAATGCCGATTAACAAAGAATCGGCTTCTCATTTTGTTAGACAGAACGAACAGTTCAACTTTTGTGATAGTCAACAGCAACTACGTCTACCTAACAAAGAATTGCTCTATACCTACTCATCTCTAAAATGTGCTCGATGAAGGTATGCCCGGTTAATAAAATGTTTGTACCATTTCCTCGATCCCCAAGATCCCAATTTTACCGATCGGATTATGGAGTTTATATAAGCAATCTGTTAGGTATGAATTAAGAGCCGCTAAGTCCATCATCCACTAGATATTCACCATACGAAGGATCTTGGAAAAGAGAACTCTGAGAGCTAAAATGATGCCCATTGACTGTTTTTTTTTTTTTTTTTTTTTTTTTCTTTTTTTTTTAGTAGTATTTATAGATCCCCATTAAATCTTCTTACCCCTATATACCAAAAATCTGTACAACCGCTAGCATATATCGACAACGTTGACATTATGGGAAGAAATCTGCCAGCTGATTCTACCTTAAGGTAGGACAAAATATATGGTGTTGACAAGGAAGGATGCTCAACTCCAATTGTTCGGGCAGCACGCCACAAAACTTAACTATAACTTTGAGACTTTGAGATAGTAAAAGACTTTCGCTGCCTGTGCTGCACTGTAAATTAAAACAATGATTCCACAGTAAAAAACAAGCGAAGAATCACTCTTGCCAATTGCTATATCTTTAGATTAAGACGGCAACTGGGAAATAAGTCCGCTTTATGAAAAAATAAGAAAGCACTGTATATCGAATGTGAACGAAAATGTCCATTTTTTATTTTTACCAAATATTAAGAGACCACAGTTGCGATTCGGCTTTTAAAAGAAAACGCAATACATTAAAATCTTGATTAGTTTTATCTGATGAGAATGCAATTACGATTAAAGTTGTACCAATCATATATCATAACAATTTCGCCAAGTTCAAAATACCCGTATGCCCGTATAAAGCCAAACATAGATTTTTTCATATATTTTGGTGTACTAAAAGGGTATATTTGTTCCATATAATAATGTTGAATAAATCATAACCGACGCTGCAAAACTCGTTACATAGTTTTAAGTGATTATAAGAAAATAACGGAAAATTTTCAAATACAGCAGTGAAAATTCCTTAACTCTGATACCTCCCGATATTCCTAAAGAAATATTCGGCAATTGCTCAAATACGATGATCTCGCCGACCATTTCAAATAACACTTAACTCCCGAGAGACATTTCTCTTTTGACCAAATTGCAAACTGTGTGATCTCTTGCTCTAAATCTACGACTCCCCCAATCCCCATCTTAAACAATCTCCTTTCGGTTGAAAAATGCGGAATGTTAATACTGAAAAGGTCATATCGTTATCACTGACTGGTTGTTTTCAAAGTTAGCCCGCAAGGTAGGCCTCAATGTTCTTTGATCTTAACTATATTGACTAATGGAACTGAAAAGTCGATAGAATGCAATGAGATTAGGTGTACTTATCTCCCGTTTCAACTCTGGGCCGACTTGTCGGTTTTGCGCACCCTGTATTACCGTGAATACATGAGATTACATAAGTTGATATGGTGATATACTTGTAGCTTATATCACCAAAACTTCGGAAGCTAATGTAATATTTAGCTTACCCACACCAAGGCTAATATACACAGGTATCTGTGTATCTTATATCAAAATAGCGGTCCCTACAAGTTTTAGGGACAGTAATAAAATTAAATGGGCACAATATATCCCAAACTTAAATGAGCAGAAGCTAAAAAACACAATCCACAGATTTCGTAGCCTTACCTTGATTTTCTCTGCAATTACTACTTTGAAAGCATGGTCTTGGAAACCAATATCAATTGAAGAACCAACTGAAATAGTCATTACGGACGTATCTGCCAATAAGACATAATAATGTATCTAAAAACTCGCATTTAAAAGGCTGTTCATATCCTGCTTGAAATCATGAAGAGGCAAGAATAAAAAAATTAGTAATTGTAACCGTTTGGCTTAAAGTGGCGTATTTTTTGATGCTGACAAAAAATTTCCACAAATCATTAATACCTCATCAATAAGTAAATATCTATGATATACATCCAAGTTCAATTGATGAGAAAATGGCGAAAGGTTACTTAGGATTACATAACAAGCCCTTAGCTTATAACTTTGGTGAAAAGTAAACTAGCGTATTTCACATAAAAGAAAAATATGTTTCGAGCATATCGTGAAACAGCACTGTTGAAATAAAAGTACTTCTTTGTGATTCTCATGGATTTGTGTGGGTGAACAGATTATTGTGTCTTTTCTTTTAAGTTTTGTGTACAGGATTCGTTGCCAAAGTCATTCCCAAATTAATGTTAAACACCAATTTGGATTTACAATATTTCATGTAGTAAATTAAAGGGATTATTTATTTTATTATAATTTGTACTGAAATACATACAATATGTATTATAAATAATTCTCAACTGTTTTCTTCATCTTATCATTTTGCGCGTAGTATGAAGGACCAACGTCAAATGTGTGTTGGACTAAGAAACTGTTTCATAATTCATAGAAATGCCTCTGAGTGAAGCTCTCTCGTGATGCATGTATTGGTGTGTGATAGCACTGAAAACCTGCCTTTGATATAACTACTCAATAGCAAGAATATTCTTTGAAGCATTGCTTGAGAACTAAGTAATTGCCGATTTCACACATAGATATCTTTGCCCATAATTTGTAATGGCTTCTGTCAATGACATATTGTTTTCCTTTTGACATTAGTAAACTTTCAATTTCACTTTTCTTTGAAAGCAAATTCCGCGTATTTTTGTGAAAAGGTATTATTTTGGTGTCAGTTTTAATATGGTGTGCAAGAACGAGCATTTTCGTCAGACTTTACTTTTTTATAACCGTAAAAGAAAGAACAGCACAAGATACTAACAAGTTACGTGATGTGTATGGTGAAGTAGCCTTAAAAGAAAAACAGTGCCAGAATTGGTTTGACAAATTTTATTTCCAGAGATGATACCTTTCAATAAAAGGTGAACAACATTCAGGTTGACCACATGAAATTTTTGATAATTAAAATAATCATAATCAAGTCGTTCGGATCGTCATGTAACTGTACGACAGATTACGAGAGATAGCAAAAAAACAACAAACTCGTTCAAAACCTTGATATTTGGGTTTCACACAATTTGAAAGAAATTCATTTAAAAAAGCATAAACGCTTGCGATTTGCATTTTAGACACAATGAATCGGCCCCTTTTTTGAAACGAATCATCAGTGGCGATGAAAAATGAATTTTTTACAGTAACGTCAATAAAAAACGATCATGGTTTAGGCTTTATGAGCCATCACAATCCACTTCGAAAACTGATATCGATTTAACTCCCAATTTGGTGGAATAGAAAAGGTGTAGTGTATTTTGATCAAACGATCAATTCGAATGTGTACTATCAACAACAGAATAAATACAGCGATCAACAAAAAATGGCCAGAATTAGCTCACCGCTAGGCCACTTAAATTTTTAGTCACTCGTCAAAAATTATTGGAGTTTGCTTGCAAATTGATGTTATATCCACCATATAGCCCTACTCCATCAGCTTACCATTTCTTTGCTAACATCTAACTTTCAATAATGATGACGCTGTAAAATCACATAGTACTACGAAGGTGGAATTATAAAGTTGTCAGAAAGATAACAAGAAGTGATTGAACAAAATAGAAAATATATCATTGAATAAAGTTTATTAGCTGCATATAAAAAAATGTGTTTTATTTATGTGAAAAAATCAGCATTTACTTAGTTGCCAAACAACGTTCTGTTTTAAGAAATCTCAATACGATTGAATGTTTGGTCTCTAGACTCTGTTTTTTTATATCAGCGAAGTCATGCGCTCAAGATATCTGAATCACTTTAAGAATAATCTTGCTTAAACTTTGAAAAGCACCGTTAGGTGTCAAAGACCTTCTCTTAGTACATAAAACAGGCATACATTATATCATGTTTTTGTACCATTGAATAACAGGTACCGGCGTAGACACGGAACTCGTTTTATCATGCCTCGTTTAGACGCTGATTTGGTAATGCAGAACTGGTCGACAAACTCAGCCACTAAGACAAGCTAATTTGCATAACTAAGACACGACAGATGAACAATCTTTATCATCAATATCAAGCAAGTAATCAATGTATTACTTTGAAAATTTGTAACTAGACATAATTCACTATGTTAAGCTAGAAATCGCAGCAATTGTCTTAACTAAAATTGAACTAAGACGGTGTGTCAAATGTACTTAACGATAATCCTATAGCTAAAACTTGTTCTGTTGAGTCCGATGAATCAACCTGACAATACAATGCTTTTTGGATTTTGAGAAGAAGCCACTAACTGCCTTATCTTCTACTTCAGTAATGAGAAACGCAGGAGTACACGCACAAACGGAAGGATCTCAGTAAATTAATTGGTAAAAAGATAAATGCAGAGCCATGACACGGTACTTCTCATCATGCGTCTTTAAGAAAAAAAAAAAACGAATTGTGTAACCACAATCACAAAAACATCACAAAAACGACCAACCCCAAACTTACTAAACCTATTCATAGGTAAATGGGTAATTGCAAGTACATACCTTCATTCACATGCATATAACCTTAATGCTATATTAAATGCCTGTAGCGTGTTCGCCTTCAATAAATCTCCGACCTTCTTCATTTTAAATTTTTTTTGCTCCACACTGACGAGAACTCATGCTTTAGTCAGTATCTTACACTTTTGGATATTAAGTCCCCAATATTCCTATTTTTTTAGTGCTGACAAAAAATTTCTACGCCTAGCACATACACACACGTAGTGTGTCCACAATTAAGAAAAAAAACTGTAGAAATAAAGTATAATAACAATTGCCAGATCTAGAAAGTACATTGCTAAAATTCCCAGTAATTAAGATGAAGAAATGTCGTGATTTCAGGAATTAACTTCCAAGGTCAAGTAATTAATTTTAAGTAACGAGCTAACTAATTTTCCTTTTTCAGTGTCATGAACCTTCAGCATCGTGAAAAGTTCTTTTGCCTTTGAGATTTATACTTTCTGCTGGTAACAGTCCTCATTTCGCATTCGTACTTAATCTCTTTTGACAGTCATTGTTGAAATTTCCCCCAAAATATAAAAGCAAAAACGCTTTCTTCCGAGTAGGGATTATGCCACTCGAAAGGATTGGGATTATTTTTATGAGACTGAATCACATCTTGTCTTGTGATGGAACTACAAAGAAAGAGGATAATTCAATTGAAAGCTTAGCTCTTGTGTCTTTTTATGTATATTTTTTTTCAACTGCTTTAAAATTTAAACTCCATCTTCAAAACAAATTTGATTTTACAAAAACCAATCCACTACTCAATTTATTTAAATTATCTACGATCCACATAAATAGTCAAACCGTAAATTCTCTTTGAATTTGCATCCACCATGTAGGTTATGATTAAAAATTGGAATCCACCTATTGAGATTTGATGAAACATCACTTAACTTATCTCCTATTGCAAGTTCATTTAAAAGACACTATTAAGTCATATGTGCGATGGTAGAACTACCAGTAATGGGTGATTTTTTATGCTCGAAAAAGTGATTCAAAATTAAAATACTTAAAAAGTAGTCGTGGTCAGCATTGACATGAAATAGTCTTTAAAAAGCAAATGGCAAGCACTGATTTATCAACTCAAATAAAAATTTCATACACTTTTCTTTGGCAGTTAAAAACCAAACACTTTAAAAATCACCCATTAAAAGCAACTCTAGGGAACGGAGGTTTTAACAGAACTGCATGTCAATGTCAAGATTTTACAATTTTATTGTCTGTATTACACACATGAACATGACACAGATACCTTTGGTCTTTTGGCAATTAACTCAGATGGAAAATCGGTTCAATAATGTCGAATTTCGGAGGTAGACTTAATGAAATTTTGGGGGTACAGTTACTCTTGAGAGTTAAATTTGAATTGCAATAATAGTAAGTATACATATGTGTGAAAGTAGTCATAGTGTCCTAAGAAATATATGTATATGGGAAGCAAATACACGTACAGGTATGTCTTGAAAATAATATTTATTTACGAAGACAGTAAATGGCATTCGGAAATGTAATCGAAATTCTGAAATCATAAATGAAATGCTAATAACTTACAATATCCACTATAAGAACACTTTACAAAAATTATATTAAATTGTACTGAACCAAAGGATTGTGATGATAGTCAAAAAAATGTCAACTTTAATTCAACTAAAGCTTTTCTGACATCCTCAATATTTTTAACCCACTTTAAAATCTTCAAAAAACACCACTTAGTTCAGAGCTGGATGATGTTGTCATCGTTAAACCTTCTTGTGTCAAAATGTTTGGCTTTTATTATTTCTGTATTTTTGTTTCTGCTTTTCTTTTTTATAATATTAATCCATCAAAATTTGATATAACACCATCTCCTAATGGAATGGAAACCAGTTTTGTAAAAAAAAAAAAAAAAGAAACCTTAATCTGAAAGTTGAAACACATCATCAGTTACCAGGTAAACCATATTCAGGATAAACTGTTGACAAGTGTGGGTAAATGGGTTTTTCAGTTATTTTTAAAAACAGATTTTTCTTTTCTAAGAAGTAAATGATGGATCTTGAGTATTCTTGAAAATATATATATATTTTTTTTTTTCGTTTTAAATTGATATGGATTAAAACCACTCCGTTCACTTAGGTGAGCAAATCCAAAAGCCAGTAGGTATACTATTCGCAAAAGCCATCAGATTGGATTGATGAGAAATAATATATCGGTTTCATATGGTATACAATATTACAAAAACCAATCAAGTTATTAAACTCAAAGAATACAAAAGAACATTTATTATTAAATACATATATTGATAAAACGAATAATAAAGGGTGAGCCAACAACTAGTGTGGAGGTGTTCATTAAATTAAATACACACTTATTCTAAAATTGATGTAAAATTTTATTGATTGTAAATAAATGGTCTATGGCACATATGAAACAAATACAACATTGTTCATGTTATCACCACGGCTTTTGTTGAAAACGACCACCCGAAGACCAAAATTATCGATAATCTTTTAAAGATTAAGTAGGATAATGGCCGCAATTTCAGTTTGAATGTTATGTTTGAGATCGTGAATCGGGTTATTGGCAAATAACTACACAGGAAGAAGTCTAAAGGTATCAAATCGAATGACCTTGGAAGCCAATCAACTTTTCCTCTAACCGATGCGATCTTCAAATTTCATACGCAATTAATTGATTTATTGATGGCTTGGGTGGACGGTTACTCCATCCTGTCGAAATCAGAGATCTAACAGACCCAATTCATTAAATTTTTGAAAAAAAAAAAATAAATAGCCGGTCAACATGTTGCGGTAACGTTCTTCATTCAATGTAACTGACTCTTCAGCCGAATCTTCGAAAATGTAAATCAAACACGTAATTTATAGTACAATGTTGGATCAAAGACATTTATTAAACAGTTACCACGAGGTTAGACTCATAAGCAAACGACGAATGGTTGGTTTTTTTGGCGGTGAACATGTTGGTTGACACTTAACGTTTTATGACGTTTTAAGTAGGTGTCTAAGGACCTGTACCCATTACGTCCCCCTTCTTTGAAGGCTTGCTCAACAGGTGGGACTACTGGTTGTGGGTCAAACGCTGATGTTTGACTGATCTTTCATATCTGGTTTTTACGAGTGTTCACGACGGCAAAATAGCCGACGCTAGTTGATATCACTTTGTGGTAGCGGCGGTGTCAATTTATAGTTCCTGGTTGGCGACATTGATGTTTGTAACCGATCGGTACTGTGGTCGATGAATTGTGTATTTCAGCTTCAGTAAGTTTGACATAACAGGAACTGCGACGAAACAACTTTTCTTCCTCGTCGCGTACTATATAGGATCTTGGATGTACTTGGTTGATCATAACTGCTGGATCCCATTCTTTTGTCCTTAACACAGCTCGTCTCCGTTAGCTTCTTTGTTTGCGTAGTGAACTTGTTTTTAGCATTCTCTGTTAGTAATTGTGGTATGTCGAGTGTCTTTGATATCTGAATAAGCGATGAAATGGTCTTTTTAGAATTTAAATTACATTTTTAGATCTAGCTTCTGTTAGTATTTCAAATTTAATTTAACCTGAGTAACCCCCTAGTCATCCTAGTCATCCCCTTTAAAACAAAATTAATCTGCGGCGGTTATCTCAAGGGGATGATTTGGTATATCCTAAGCTCCAACCTTTAAAATAAAATAAATCTGGGGCGGCTATCTCAAAGGGATAATTTGGTATATCCTTAGCTCCAATCTCGATTTTGTTGTTTTCCCGTTGGTGGACTTAAAACGCAGAGCACTTTTTTATATAATTGGATATGTCAGTATTCGGTGAGAAAATGATGCCTCTTGCTTTCCGAACACACTTGTCATAACTCAAGTGATCACTGTGAATGAACTTGATGACCTTATCTCTCATTTGAACATTTGAACTGGAATTAATGCCTTTTGTGCGTTAAATATGAGTTCATCATAGATTGAAAGTTCTTCTCTAAAATTCCATAAAGGTCTTACACTCTTTGGGATAGCATTTATGTTTCCTAGCCAACTGTTAAGTATAAACTGCTTAAGTTGTTTAAATGTCTCGTCATGTTTGGAGAGATTGAACAGATTCGTAATTCATTGTCGTCGTGATCTTTTTCTCTTTTGTTTTGACAGTCTCTACTTAACGGTTCGGCTTAGTGCATATTTTTGCCTTGTTTGTAAATAACAATTAGGTTGTATATAAGTAACCTCAATCGAATTCGTTGAAGGCGTGCCGATGATGATTGAATTGGCTTTCGGAAAATTACCCCAATGGCTAGTGATCAGATTCTATCACAATTTTTTTTTTCCCCCATACATATTCGTGGAATTTTGCACAGCTAAATTTAATTGCGAGTGATTCTTTTTCTAGTTGTAAATAATTGAGATGGCTCTCGGTTAGTGCTTTTGAGGCAAATGCAACAGGTTGTTCTTTTTGAAACATAACTGCCCCTAGTGCCGTTAAACTGGCATCCATTTGCAGTTTTACGTCGTCATTAACGTCATTCAACTTAAGTACCGGTGGTTTGCTTATCATTGATTTAAGTCTTTCGAATGCACTGACTTAATCAGATTCCCAATTCCAATGTGATGAAAAGTTTTTAATATATTTTTTGAGATAAGTGAAATTTCCAAAAACTTTCATTAATTCTTTACGGTTTGTTGGCTCTTTAAGTCGTTTAATCGCATCTGTTCTCTCGGGATCTGGTATCATACCTTGTCATAATTTCAATCCATTTGCTTTTAAAATGCTGATTACAAGAGAGGCCCGATTGATGACTTTGACGACGAATTACGATGGCTGGCTGGTTTTGAACACTTTCGGTCATAGTGGTAATGTTTTGGCGTGTACGTGCTAGCCGAGCATGCTGATATGGAGTTTGACCCGGTACCAAACCAGTTTCTTCAAAACGCTTCACCATTGCATGAATTCCGTACTCATTAGGGCGAACAATTCACAAATTTTACGAAATGTTACTTTTACTGATCGACCATTTTCGTAATAAGATTGAATAACAAAAATGACTAAAATTGCCAAAAATTGTATAACATCTGTCAGAAATCCACACTATCTGTTGACTCACCCCTTATTTAATGCACAAAGGAAAATAACTCTCTCTAGATCTAGGGATGCGAGTATATGATATTATTTTGTTGTATGTACCACGAAATTGAACTTAGAGAAATAATTCTGCCTATTTGAACCAAATTGCAAATGAACTCTCTTACAAAGTTTTGAGCTTGGAAACACCCTTGAACCTCATTCAACAAGCTTACTGTGCTAAGCTGCTTTAAAACTAGTTGTTTCTAAAATTCCAAAGCCATTTACCAAAGTTGCTTAACTGTCCTTCATGTATAGTCCCCTGAAATGCAATTGTTTATCAAGGTAAATGTAAGTCCAAAAGATGCATATCATATGTAACATACAAGCAACTTTATTCCAAAATTCTGTCTATAATTCAGATTTTTCTTTGACCGTTTCTAAGAAAACAAACAAGATCTTAAAGATCTTGTCTTCAATCAACTGCTCGCCATATTTAACGCAATCTTGCACTTACCACCTACAGTTTTGCACATGAAGTCTTTTCAACTTGAGTACGAAGGTCTATTTTTTGCGTTTAATTTTTTCGGAATGCTTTTAAAGACTTTCCTGTTCAGAGCATTGATGTTCATTTGCTCAGTTTTCTTATCCACGTAAGCACAAACTGATCGATACATCTTTTGTTGCATCATTTCTTTAAAATTCCGTCTATGCTCACTGAAATAAAACACGTCCAATTCCATGCATCTACATCAATTAGCAGAATTGGAACGACAAAAAATTTTTCTTTGTTTTTTTTTTTTTAAAGGAGACTTGTTTTCCAGTTGTGTTCACGGTTTGCAAAAAAACAACTATTGGCTTAGTACCTCGACCGTCAAAATTCATTTTGACATCAAAAGTCTCAAAATACTCTCGTTTATTATCCTGCACAGATGATTGAATTTAATAGGCATAGATAGTATACTTCCTCAACCTATAACCATGCTTGGAATAGCTATGATTTGTAAATATAGTGATTATCTATAATCAGTAAGTATTATTCATAGAAGGTTATGCGATATATTGACTGCTTCTGAAAACTCATTCTTCTCACAGAATAAACTCTGCAGTTCAGGATGCAGCTTTAAGTTCTTCTTGTTCTCTTGAAAAAACTAATTTTCAGGTCAAGAAAGACTTTTAGATTTCGCGAGCAGTTCCAGTAATAGCTCCCTTTTCACTACATCTTCCTATGAAAATAAAATCTACAACATTAAAAGACCAGCAGCTACCAATAGCTTGCTAACAATGTCTCCACTGATTTTCTTAATGCTTGCAACGTTTCTGAAGAATACTGAATCTTCGTTTTTTATTAATCGCAGTGTCTTCTGTTGTTCGACATGACTTAAATGTTCGGCCAAGAATATGGTAGGAGAGACAAAAATGTGTCGGAAACATTCTTCACATTCTATGAGTGCGTAAGAACATATTAGTATTAAATTTGCAAATACAGCCATAAAATAAATTGTAGGCTCTTTCCTAAGTCTTCTTCTGACAGCAAATCTGCAACGAAAAAGATACTTTCATGATATACGGTTATATCATGCTCGTTAAAGTGGTTAAAAATTAGAATTCCAGGATGCAGTGCAGTGATATTTATCGAATAAAAGGACCTGTGCTCGTTTGCTCAACTTACGTGTGTTTTGTTAAAATTTCAAATCTGACAGCCCTAAAGGAACAATCTTTATTTAACGTGTTCTGACAATTCTGCCAGTAGGCCACTATAAAAGTATGAACGTTGCCATTTTTTGACTATGATCTCCTCGCAAGATGCCTAAACATTCTAAAATGACTTAAGTTTCGAATGTGTCGAGATACCTTCAACTGCACATTCTGCAGCCAGTTCAACACTTCCAGATTGTGCTTTGTCCCCGCCTACACTTGAGTGCGTCAAATCTTCAATGGGTCGAATCCACTTTCGGATTCGTGTAGTAGCAAGAGTACTTAAAGATCTCAATATACAAAAATCTGCTGGTCCAAATGGTACGAGTATATTTCTCATTCTTCTGAAGGGGCGTTCTTCTTCGCTAGAAACACTACTGCGTAACATTTTTTTTAATCCTACTCTTTAGGGCTCTTTTCGAGCAGATGAAGAAGTAGTTTTTTTTTAGCATCAGTAAGGTTTTCGTAGCAACAGCTCCACTGGTGATGTGATGGCATTTCTCACCGAAAAATGGAACCAAAGCGTACATTAATCTGGCAAAAGCAAGCTAGTTGCAATTTATACTTTTAGGGGTTTAACACTTCTAGTCCAATATAAAAATTTCTTTGCTGATGGCAGTACTCTCTACTTTTCATATTCGTTCCCGGACTCACGTCCTTGCTCTTCGGCTGTGGAACGTATGTAAGGTTATGCAGAGCGTATGTTAAGCTCATTAAATTCCGATATCAACAGCATAACCAATTGGGGAACTATCAACAGAGTGGAATTAAGTGCTTTTAAAACTCAATGATGTCTGCTGTCATTAAGACGAAATCTAAAATCCGCCAAAAATTAAATTACAATGCCCTCATCTGGACAGATGCTCCTAAAACATCTCTGCACCTGCTCATAGGTGATACTAATATCAGTCAGTTGATTTACATCCTCGAGCACCGACGCAATGTCTCCTCCCTCACTTTGTTTTATCGCTATTTCAACCGCTAGTGCTCCAAAGAAATCGTTTAAACCTACAAACGTAACACCCGTCCCGCTATGAATGCTCATCAGTATACCCTTAGACTCACTTTCGGACGTACTCAGAAATATCGTGATTCGTTTCTAAGCCGTACAACTCGATTTTTCAATGCCCTGCGGGCTCTCTATTTCGTATTCACTATAACTTGCAAACATTTAAGACCAATGTATATCGATATTTCTTTTTTCTTCCTCCCTGATTTTCCTTCGTCCGCTCTGTTTAGAATCATTTTAAGGGTTCCCAAATTCCTTGTGCGAGCGCTTATTAACAAAAAAAAAAAGATGTTATATGACATTTGGTTACGCTTAACCAGCGTTGACACCATCAAAATATTTAGAATTGTAGAAAAAAGTGTATAGCTTCTGTAGTATAAGAATTACTTGATTGTGGCTATCAAGCACTATACAAAATTATAACAATAAGTCATTAAATTCAATCACCACCATTTAATAGCATTTAACAACTCCGCAATATGTTTGTTGTATAAAAATTGAAAATCGTGACTTGTCATAAAGTTTGAAGTGAAAAGATTGCACAGAGCGGACTACAGAACTACACGATACAAAAGCACATATCGAGCAAATCACAGTGAACGAATAGACACTTACCGTTGCTGGATTATGTAAACAGAATAAGAACATTAAGCATCCTCATTTTACATATTTTATACATTTTAAAATAACGTACTTAAGAATCATCCTTCTGCGTCGTTGCTGCTACACAGCCCTCTATATTTATATAACGATGGAAAGTTTGCCTGAAAAAGAACTGCGGTAAGGAAAACCTCTTTTATTACCGATTGTGGGTCGCTTATATGTTTGTGACGAAGTAATTTAAAGTATTCTTCCGGGCCAGTGTTGATTATTTTGTTCGTTCTCGTACCCTCATGTTGGTCATATTGGGGACGTCGGTGTATGCATTAGATGTCGGATATGGACACGTTTTTCATATTATCAATAACAAGGAAATAAAAAGGATGTACATTTTGTTGCTGTGAGCTTTAAGTCCTGAGATTAGATATGGAAAAAACGATTTTTATTTGAATGAAGTATGTATAAATGCACATACAGACACGTGCATGCCCATACTTCAGATTAAAATAATCGATTTTTCATATTTCAGAATGACTTCGTCTGATGTTTGGGACATACTCGTATAATCCTGCCTTTATTATGATAATGCCTCAACAATAGATGAATGAGTAAGAGACCCAATTTATTGTCACATAAATTGTTTGCGGCAGTTTTTAACAGAATTTCTTCAAAGCGACCACATTATTGATCAGACAAAGTATGTGCACTTTTCAGTTGATTTTATAAGCTTTTAGTTAATGATGTCCGGAAAGATATTTCACTGGTTATAGCGATAAGGTGCAATTATTTGATTTCCTTAATATAAAAATAAGTAAAAATGGTATATCGAATGAGTTATACACCCTGACTGACTCGGACTGCAACCAACTTCAGACTGCTATAATTTTCAAACCGTTCATGACAGTGAGCTCAAATTTTGACACATGACAGATAATTTTATTATTTACAAGCTTTTTAAACGATTTGCGTCTCAGTTGTGTTATAAAATTTTTATCCGCGATGGAATTCAACATGTGATTGCTTTATATTTGGCTGGAAAACCACAAGTAGCTATCGTTAGATCCCTCCAGCACATCAACCTGAATAAATCATTTGTGTCTCGAACCATAGCTCGTTACCGTGATATTGGCAGCGTTGCAAAATCCAATGGTTCGGAAAGTGAAGACTCGAAATGAGCGAAATCCGCGTCAAAGTGGAAGAAAAATTGTTTGTGAGCTCAACATATCGTTGGAACGGATGCAACACATACTTGGGCTCAAGCCATTGAAGTTCCAAAAAGCACACGATCTTATACCGCAACAGAAAAAAGTTAGAGTCAAAAGAGCGAAGGAGTTGCTACGCTTGCACGAAAGTGGTGAGGTGCCGAATTTGTTTTTTTCCGTTAAGTCGCCATTTGCTATCGAGCACTATGTCAACAAAAACAAAAAGACCGAGTTTACTTGCCAGAGAGGTTCTTGAAAATGTATACCTTCGGACGGCCACCAGAAAGCAGGCAGCACCGATGGTGATGGTTTAGGCCGCCATAACCACCGATGGCCGCTCTCCGCTTGTATTTTTAGACCGTGGCATCAAAATTAATGCGATCGTATACCGTGAAACTGTCTTACATGCAGTATTGAAGCATTGGGCAAACAATCATTTCAGTCGGAGACCTTGAACATTTTAACAAGACTCGGCACCGTCTCACAAATCGGGCGTCAACCAAGATTGGTTGAAAAACAATGTTCCACACTTCAATTCTTCGACACAATGGATTGCAAATTCTCCGGATGCAAATCTCTGTCTGGGGTATTTTGAAGGCGAAGGTTGGCACTAAAAAATGGCAAAGTTTGGACCACCCCAAACAAGCACTTCGCAGGGAATGGGTCAAAATACCGCAGAGCCACTTGCGTGCAGAGTGCGATGCTTTCTTCGGCCGTCTCAAGGCCATTATTTGCGCCGAAGGTGGACATATTGTAAACTACTCAATTTGAAAATTGATGTATTTGCCAATATTTTTTGCCTTGGCACAATAAAATTTATCAAAAAGTAAAAAAAATATATCATTTTAAAAAGTTGCAGTTCGAGTCAGGCATGGTGTATAATCTGAGTTTCATTTATTCCGTACATGACAATAGAAGGACTTAAATATTTTTACAGTTTTTACCAATAATTCTCTATTTAACAAATACCTGCTATTCCACTGTCGTGACCCTTTAACTAATTTAACTTTTAAATAAATTCGAAACAATAACGCTAATTTATAAGGCTTATGGGTAACATAAAGATCGATTCAAATACAATACGAAGAAGTCTGGAGTAAATAGACTTCATCGAATATGAAGATTGGGTAGATGTTGCATTGTTTTCCAAGACGACAGTAATTACGTACACAAGAATGTACAAAGTTTTCTTGTATCTTTAGAAATCACATCTTATTCGTACAAATTTTTAATATTGAATACTAAACGTGAAAACATGACGTTGAAGATGTACAAGCTGGATTAGACGAGTGCACAACCTTTAAACATATTTTGTATTGTTTATTATGGTTAGATAAGAAAATTGTGAAATATCACAAACAAAAATTCCATTGGACTATTTAGCTATCTAACTAAAAAATAACTTCCATATTCGAATATATCGCCATCTGACCTTGGAAGTTTTTGGCAACAATCTTTAATACCTTACCCAGCAGAGGCATTGATCATATAACTAAAAGGTGAATTAGGCAATATGTAAAAACCGAAGCATTATCTTCAATTTTGCAGGAGATTCTGTGATAGCATCTGATTACAGTAGGCTACTAAACAAACTTACCAAACAAAAAGCTTCTCTAAAATATTCAAATGTCATGGAGTTATTTTCGATAAACAATTCACCTCATAATAAGATCATTAAAAGCATTTTCTAATGTACGCCAGAAGCCTGATGTGGTGTACTGATGAGTCAAGGATAAATTGTGTAATGTTGAAGCTGGTTTGCCAACAGTACTGTGATCCGTAGAGCATTACCGAAGCCTCAACAAGTGACCTCCTCCAATTATAACGGAAATTAAATAAGTTCCTTATCTTTTCAACATCCGGCACAAACATTTGTAGAAGTCGCTTTAGCACTCTACAATTTTTAAATATTTATATGCTACAATTGACCAGCGGCACCATGTCATCAACTGTGGACCAATGTTTCGAAATATTTGTGATGTTTCTGTTTTAGTTAATTTATGAACTAAATTTGGATGATGCAGGAATACCTTGAACATAAGATGACATTTTGTGTAAAACTTAGCAGGAATTCACGTAAATATGAAATTTTGTATAAGCTCATGTATGACAGAATAAATTATTTATTACATCCCTACCATATGAGATTATCTTTCGATCTCGTTTTTAAAGCTGGGATATCTTTATGGGTATAATAGTACTCTTATAGTACAAAAGTTCAGCACATCTAGATCCCAGGCTTAGCAGGTAAATTAGAAAATTGATGGTGCCATTGGTCTGATATATGGTATTCCAAGGCCTAGTGTTTCATTTAATTTTTTTTTTTTTTTTTTCTTGTCACAAAGACTTTTTTGCCCAGTCCGAATGGCGAGAGATTGAGAAACTTTTTATTGTCAGAAATTTTTATTGCGCTTATATTAAGTTCTCCAATTAGTTATAGTACTGTTGGTTTTCTCTCTTTCTGATACTGACGCTATAAGTTCAGCTTATCGACTGTGGGTAGACAATAACTATTATTCAAACTAAAGTTTAAAAAATTCTGCTTCTAAATTAAAATTGTGTAGAGACATTTTTTGTCGTTTTCAACACCAATTAGCATTTTAAACTAGAAAACATATATGTATGTTGTAAATACATTCCATATGTATCATATATGTAGCAGCGGCTTAAGAGTCGACTTTAAAGGAAATAGCGAATATCGTAAATTACTGACTGAAATTCATGTTTAACTACCGTTATGGGTAAACATGACACATTTTCCATGAAAAATTACAGTATGTAATCGTAATAATCTATAACCAATTCGATTGTATAAAAATCCCAAACAATTAAGTTGGTATAAAAGAAAAGTTAGACTTGCTTAAAAAAGAGCTTGGATGTGGAAATTTTTAACTAGTTCCAAACATTATTTTTGTCTGTCAAAGCGGACTATCATAAAATTATTAGATTTTAATGGCTAATAATTATGTTGGCTCTAAATATATCACAATTAATCAGAAATTATTGTTTTCTTTTTAAATTAATCTCTCTATCTCTATCTTAGATCTATTTTTATATAAGAAAAATATCTTAGTATCTGTAGTGCTATACCATAAGTCCCTTAACTAGATTACTTACCGTGCCTGCAAAAAGACGCAATTTAGATGTACCTCCAATTACCAAAACAAGATTTTGCAATGTTTGCCACAAACAAAATACTAACAACTCTTTCTTTCTCTTTTGTGACGTAAAATGTTTTAACGTTAAAACTTGAAGATATTATCACATTTCGTTAATATTATTTGCCAAAGAGATCCCCAATTATCAAGTTAAAGAATCCCACAGGGGAAATCTCTTTAATCCAATTCAAATTATTTCAAATCAATTGTAAATTCAATTCAATTTACCATATTATTGGCATATTTTAATTGTACATTGAGAACATTTTCTTCTATGGTAATCCGAACATATCTAAGCATATAAACAGTCCTCGTAACAGAGTTAAATCATATATTCAGAGAGCAATAAGTCTGGTACAAGGAACAGCTATAATTACTTCTTAACCCACATTGAAAAGAGTTAAGGAGATTATTAGAAGAGCGATGACTTATTATCTGCTTCAATATTAGTTTCTCAAAAACCTTTGATAGACACTGTAAAATTCTTATGGGCCTAAAGCCACTGACGGAGGTTGCATTTGATTTTTTTGGCAATCGGTATAACCTTTGCAATTTCCAGCAGTATGGAAACGTGGATGCTTTTATACAGTGGTTAAGAATATGAGCTGGGTGGGTTATAATTTCGGGTAATAAAAGCTTAATGAAGAGAATGGATACATCATCCACACCAGTCGAGTTAAATTTCATAGCCATAACGCAGCCAACAACTTTACCTTCGGTAATCACTTTAAAATTACCCGACACATGAGCAAGTGGACCACGAATTTCATTTAGATGCAAGTCAGCCGCGTCGGTGTTATTTCCTCGAAAAAAAGTCATTAACTACATCAGGATCTAGGCCACATTTAGCATTCTTCATACTGTTTAGATGGAAGTGATGGGCTTAACTAAGAAGCATAATAGTTTCGCTTTGCAATCCGGATGACTAAGATTCCATTGTTATGCGCTCTTTTATATGCAGCCAAATTAGAATGGAAGGGCTTGTGCCTCCAGTTGCTACAAAGTTTGTTCCGATTTTTAATTTGGGCAACAACTTCACTCGTAAACTCTTATTAAGAGCAATTACAGATTTAGTGGGCAAACATGTGTCATAAAGTTTACATATTTGGTATTGAAAGTAATTCAGCTTATCGTTTTGAATGTTGTGTTGTGCGGTAATTATAAGTGAGAAACTCATCACTTTAGAGAAACTTGCAAATAAGATTCAATGCTAAGATTTAGTTTTATTTACTTCAATCTATCTTTCTATCTATGTATAATTGGCTATAAACCAAATTTCATCGGATACATTTTGGCAATGGTTATGTTGCACACAAGACGGATATCAATGGTTTATGTACATTCGATAGCTCTAATCTCTTTATTAAAATGTAAATTTTTTTTCTCATAAAATAATAATGAAGTTGATGTAACACATCTATTGAAACACATAGAAAACTAACTTATTCGTAGAATAGCAATACAGCGATGTTTGATTGGGGTAATTCGCCGGTGTAGAATTGTGGTTCCTTGACAAGCGGAATGATGAAACTGATTAATTTTTGAGAGGAAATGATTTTCTTTTATGTATCTTGGTCAATTCATTTAAAGTTTTGGCAATACTACGATTCTAAGACTAGGTACTACCTAATTACGGTCTCAAGAAAAGAATGTCTATAAAATATGGTATTTTTTTGCTTGAGAAAAAAGTGAGTAATATTTGGTTATCTGTTCCAAGAAGATTGTTCTGTGCTCTTGATATTTGCTTTTCAAATGTCCAATAGGCTTTATGGTGAAAAGCAGTTTAGTTTATTTTTGTTGGTCGGAAATGTCCAATAGGCTTTATGGTGAAAAGCAGTTTAGTTTATTTTTGTTGGTCGGAAATGCAACCACAAGGTTTTTCACCATTTATGGCTCAATTTCGTATAAACACGTATATGTGTGTGTATATGTACATCAAACCTATAAAAAGAAAATGAATAGTTTCTTACAGACCAACATCTGTAAGGCCTAACTTTTTCGTATCTGGAAATCATGACCAGCTACCAACTGAAATCACCAACCCCGCCAATTTTATGGCAGAAAAAAACTTAATCGATGAAGTTCGGTTGAGGTACATTTTTCTCTTTTCATCTCAAGCTGATACCGTTTGTTTGTCAAATTCATAATTCATATCATATATTGCTTGAGTTGCATAACCAAACTTTTTCAACTCCAGTCAAAGAGGAAAAACTAATTCTACAATATGTGTAACCTAAACAACCAAATAACCATCACTTAAATATGGTTCACAAAATGATCGATGTCTGCAATTTCAGAAACAAATAAATGAAAGTGTCCTTCTAAAATTGCGAAAATTTTTTTTCCATTTAACTTCCCGTTTCCCAACAACTGACCTGCATGTCGTTCAAATTTGTAATAATTCAAGTTGTGGGAAAGTGTTGAAGAAGTAAATATTTCATTTAAGTGGAATTTTCCGCCAGTTCAGGAGTGGGTGCAAAAGGTTCAAAAGACTAGGGAATAGCATGTCCTTGACTTTGTCATTTATTTATTTTTCATTTCAAGTTTTGTGGTTCAAATGCACAGACGGACTATTGGAGTAACTATAATCCGCTATAGAGACATGTATAATTTCTTCGAATTATGGTTGCGTGCTAACGGATTGTTCTTTGGTAATTGAGATTGTTTTGTGTATAACGAATAACTAATGTTGACTGCATGTGACTATTTCTTGGAACCTCAGTTGTACGATATATATGTTATAGTGCTGTACATAGTGTTATATGTGAGTGAAAATAAAGTTTAAGCAAGAAGTAGCCGAAACCAAACGTGGATGAGAAAATGTATTTGTGATGAAATTTCTTACAAAAAATCAATTCTGGGACTTTCAATTTGCAAGCATAATCGGACTTATGTTTTTAATGTAAATATTTTGTAATGGCACTTCTTATTATTATTGGATTGGCTCTACTCCGGACAACTTTATGAAGCTTATTAACAAGCAAAAACTTAAAGCTTGGCTTAAAAATTAGCATTCTAGATATTGCTTTAAAGTGACCGTAATTGGTGCGGTGATTTCGAATTAGGATAAGTGGGACGGATCTTAGATTAGGGGGATTAAAAATGAATGAAATTGTTGCGTTATTTTAAGGCAGTCGATGTTTCCAGTGGAAACATTTGGGTATGCATGCTAATTAGTCTTAGCCTAGTTTTATAGGGAAGTAATCTATATGGGTCGACCAAAGGTAAACCACGAAGTGCGTACCGGATAAAATTGCGTTAGACTGTTTCAATTCTTTGAATGTGGATTTGTTTGTAAGTGACCAAACTTGGCTGCAATATTCGAGAAGAGACTTTACAAAGTAATGTACAGGGACCTTGTAACGTAAGGGTTGGAAAATTTTTTTAGCCAGCGTTTGATAAACCAAATGCAGAGTTAGTTTTATATGTAATGCTGTCAATATATGAGCCGAAATTCAATTCTCTGTCAAAAATTATTCCTAGATCCCATACTTCGGTAGTGGAAGTAAGTAGTAAGGCAGTAAGGCTCATCGCAGACGAAATAGCATTTATTGACATTAAGGTCCGAAATTTTTTGCTTGCAACATACCGAAAATTTATTTAAGTCACCTTGCAAGCAATTAGAGTCAGAAGGCAACGAAATGATTTTGGAAATTCTCTTGTCATCAGCAAAAATAAAAAAATTAGAATTCGCTAAATTGAGATTTTTATAGTTAATCGTTAAAATAAAGATGATTGGTCCAAGGTGACTACTCTGAGAGATATCAGATATTGCTTTAATGGGATTGGATATTGACGATTTGAAGATGTTTCGGTGTTCTAAATAGAGTTTAATCCATGCCACAAAATTAGGGGGAAAACTAAGTTTTTTTAGTTTAAAAATGATGAGTTGGTGAGAAATTTAATTGAATGCATTGCTGAAATTTGTGGAAATTGAAACGGCTTCATCACTGCCTTCTAAAACACAAAGCGTTCCAGAGAGGAACTCAGTTAGGTTAGTGGTGGCTGATTTACCTTCCATAAAACCGTGCTGATTTGTGTAGATAGTTGGCATTGATAGTATGAAAGCAATTATTAATAGACTATGCTTTTAAAAAATTTGGGTATGTAAAAGAGTTTTCCTTTGGGCCTATAATATAAAATTCCTTCCATAGGAAAGGGAAAGTACCTGTTGAAACAGATAAGTTAAATAGGGCAGCGAGTAAAGGACCGAGATGGGTTACACACTCTTTTATTGCAATATCCGGAAGGCCATCAGGGCCGAACGAAAATTATCTTAAGTTTGGTAATGTTTTCAGATTCCACTCCAGTTCCTATCAGAATTATTAATATAAACTAGTGCCAAGTTCCGACGCAAAAGTGTTTTTTTTTTTTCATTTTATCAGCCAACAGAAGTCCAACAGAAAAAAACGGAAAAAAATTAGACTGAACCAGAAATAAGAGCAACGTCTTCGTAAAGAATGTGAACAGCAAAAGATTGAGATAAAAAACATTAGAGTATGACAAAGGTAAAATAAATTTTGAGTCATCTTCTTTATGACAGAATAATTTGCTTGATGCACACTTTTTTATAATCTGCACGCGTTCAAAGCTTTTGAGCACCCTTGCTTGCACATAGCGCAGGCGACAAAAAATGAGGGAGTAAACAAAGAGGAGTACCAATTAACGTTTGTTTAAAATATTTGAAGGCTATAATGAAGATGAAATAAAAAGCTCATCAAGGCATTCCATCAGCAAATTTCACTGTCTACATTTGAGTACGTTAAACATTATATGGGACCAATCTATTTTCGCACCAGTGCACTGGCAAGGGTACTTAAATCTACTCATTCTTCTATTAATCCTCATACAACATACATGGTATATTCAGAGGCTATGTCATCCGTAGTTCTAGAATATGTTCCTCCACGTAAGCAAAACCATTGCAGTAAAACCGGATTTATCTAGTCGAATTTTTTTCTCTCTTCTTCTATACAGCTATTTGACTTACATCCCTTCTTTTGAGGTCATGACAATCTTTATAATTATTATAACAGATAACAGATATGATCTGACGAAATAGTGAACGCTCTAAATGACTGTAAGCAAAGATTCACTGGTGGTTTGATGACGTGTCTTAAACACCACGAATTTATCAAAATTAATGTATTTGATATATTGCATATGAATTTCTCCTTCAATAAATTAAAAATCTATCTCGGAATTTAAATTGTTTTGAATGGTCTAAAGTCTGATTTCTACAAAATAAATGCTGATGCACTCGAGAGCTCTGGTCTGCCTCCGACATTCATTTTATTCTTAATTTATTATCTTTGGTTTTCTAGTTCTAATCCAATGTATACCTTTGTACCTGCCTTTTATATTCCTTCTCAGACGTCGTTCTTGGGGTGTAGAATATGAACGGCAGCAAATGTTAGCATTATTAAAAATTATATTAGCTTTAAACGATATGTAATCGTTTAATCTACTTCTATGGAACTTAGTACCTAACGAACTATTTAAACTTTAAAAAAGACGACTGTAAAGGATTCGACTAACTGCGGACAATTCAGTTAGCATCACTGTAAGAAATTTAAAACGAAAAGGCCAATAAATTCGAGGCAAGATGTAACAGTCAGGGACAGAATTTAACATTAGCTAGAAATTAGAGAGACCGACACTGCTAAGAGCCACATACACCTGACCCTTCCCGAAAAGTTTACTGCGAAATCGACAACGGCCCAGTCTAAAGTTGTTTCTTGTCATCTATATACCCTCACCGCCCAGCATAGGATTAAAGGAAACATACGCCGCTCAACCTTAAATTTATCACGGCTGCTGTTTGGATGATATGAGAGAATAAAAAATACCACATTCATATACGCGCAAAAAATGTAACCTTGCCTTTGCAGTCGCGCAGTCGGATGAAAATTTCAACAAAACATTAACATTTTTAGAGGGAACAGCAACATTCTAATTATTGAGAAAAAGTTTCAAGTATTATTAGTTTTATTATACATAGTACCTCCCTCACATAATTTCACGACATTTTTGTAATTTAGATATGTAAATAACATCATCAAATCAGTACGATAAGGGTTTATTAGATGAATTCTAAAGGTTTATACCAATATTTACCAGTTTATGAAGCATGTAAACGAATGTGCTAATTGATAATGATCTGGAAAAAAACGTTTATTTATTAATTAAGAAGATATATATTCTAAAAGAATCACTCTTTTTTTGACTTTAATCCACTAAAAATGAATCATTGATGTAAATGTTATAATCCCCGAAAAGACTAAATTCGAACTCATTCTAACACCTCTGGAAACCGTTGGTTTTATGCAAATTTAAACTTTCAAATAAAAATTGCACACCATTATATTTCCCATACAAATTATTAGAAAAACTAAAATCGCAACACATAAGCTTGTCAAATTTTTAACGCAGAACATAGAATTATTGGACATATAAAAACGATTCCATACATAACTAATCGCTAAATCAAATTACTCGTAAAATTTTATTATTAGTATCTAGGACATTTTACATTGTATCATTTACCTTTATATTGTACGTCATCTGTTTTTGTTGAATTTAGACGCAGTTAAAAAATCACCTAAAATTCAAGGGTCGTGCTACCTTTTGTCTCTCGTAAAAGAACGGCAAATATTTTTTGTTCAAAATAATTCTAAATACATTATGAGAAACCCTGCAGATACACGTAATTTCAACTTCCTTACAATCTATCGACATACCTATACAATCCAAGAAAATTTGATACAATTGCAAGAGTTTTTCTTTTACGTTTCCATCACAATCTAGGAATAATAAAATAAGGATACCTCGTCGTATAACCAGATCGCGTACTTTGCTCTTAAGCCAAAGGACTTAATTCACAACAAGTGTTTTTCCAATTAAATTGCTTCTTGGTAATTATTTTTTAAGTCACGCAAGCAATTAAACAGGAAGAAGAAAGCAGTAGAGTTTTTCCGTGTCAATTAATACGAGTATAGTATAGCAAAACGGGAAATATGGTATAGTAACATTTATCTTTGTTAATCTTTCAAACATATATTTTTGCTAAAAAAAAAAAAAAAAAAAAAAAACATTTTGAGGGACTTTCACCCAATTTCTTTCTATAGAGAAGGAAATTTTTGTTCAACTGACTGACTCTAAAATAGGTCGACAGTAAAATTATTTTATTACAGTGAGTTATGAAATTACAATCAGAATAATAATCCTGTTATAGATCTGTATCAAAAAGACAAGTTATGCATAGTCGAAATTGCGAGAATCACGATTTACCAAAAATCTCGCCATGTATGTTATAGTTGGGTGGTCACTTAGGTGTTAATAAAGAGAAAGCTCAAAATTGTTTGAAGATTTGTACTGGAATATCGCATTTATCTTCATCTTTCAATAATCAATTCAGAATACAGAAAAAATCTACAAATATAAACAGCCTCATACATACACTAACGTTCTGGAAAAACCACCTTCTGCAGGTAATACGCCAAGATGAGTTTTCTTTCGGTGGAGAGATGAGAGAAAATAAATAGTGCTATGCTTAAAGTGTAATTTTTTATTTCTAAGGTTCTTGCGAAATAGTTAAAACAAAATAATGCCGATTCTATTAGCATATCTGCCAAATAAAAGATATTATATTATCAATCAGGAGAATCTCTGTTCACCTCTGTTGACCACGTACGCAACTAATGTGCATTATGAGGTGTTGGGCCATCTCGTTGAGAGATAAGATGATAAAGGATTTTATTTTCGCAAAATTAATATCTATCTTAACAAATCTTTTTTAATTTTACCAGCCTATCTTTACTTGATTTTGTCAGTAAAATATTTAATTCCACAAAAGAAACAAATTATGGGAAGCTTTTCTTCGCACGAATTATTATTCTGACTACTCTATTATGAAACCTGTCTCCAATTTGCCCAGCTCTATAGCGCAGAACAACCTTATTGAGGACGCTAAGACATTTTGTCAATTAGCACCTAAAAAAGAAAATCAGACGGTTATACCTCCTCTCTCTCATTCGATAGATGTCTCCAAATGTCATTCTATAACTTTGTCACGTAAGTCCAATCAATCTCACCCTCGACTTTATTTTCTGCATGACCAACCTGTACATCAGGTTCGATAGAGGGGTAAACTTCCGTTCACATATTGATAAGATAATCCTTAAGCCAACACATCACTTGGTTACATCAAACGATGATCTAAAGAATTGTGTAACCCTTATGTGACAGGGTTACTTTACATTACCATTATCCGGCCCTTCTCGAATATGCCAGCCAAGCGTGGTCCCCTTCTCGCAAGTTCATATATTCCGAATCGAAAACATTCAACGTCGTTTCCTTCGATTTCCCTTCAAGGACTATCCTGGGATGACTTCTTTACCTCCCTATCGTGACCGCCTCAAACTGCTTAACCTGAATACCCTCGAAAAACGCTCTCTAGTTCTGTAGATTTCGCTACCCTTCACAATTCTATTTCCTTCAACACTAACACCTCGTAATTTACGCTGTCCTCGTCTCTTCTATATTCCAATCCATCGCACCTCTTAGGTCAACTCAAACATCTCCCTTTTTGATTTTAACCTGAGCACTTCTCGTCTCAAACTTATTCTCCTCCACTATTCCAAGATAATCAACATCACTTGTTTGAGGAATACTATACAACACCCCTACCATTTGATTTGTTCTTGTTCAAGCTGTGCACAGGAGATGCTAAAATTCATGTTTCCAACAAATTATGCTTATTTGACAAAATCCAATAAGCCTTACTTTAAAATTCAGTAGGGCAGTCTATTTAGAAACGCTTGCACTAAATTTCTTAGAACATTCAGATTCTTGCCAATTATACATGGAGTAATTGTATATCATTCGATAAACGAACATTCACAAGTTTAAGCAGTTTAAGCAATTCATTGGTTATAGTGCTCTACTGGAAAGAAAACACCACATGGCAGTGCGCCTCGTAGGAAATTGATAATTGAATTGAAGAATTGATTCTCAATTCTGACATTGCTGCTGTTACTGTTGAAGGTACCTTAAGTGCCAAGATCAAAAGATACTATTCCTTGAGATTAACTATGCAACATGCAAAATGACTTACACTTGCAGTATACATGTTGAGTTGTCGGGAGCTACTATGAAGCTCATCTTTCTTTCCAAAATTTTAATAGGAATTGCTGGCAGACTGATAGGTGTTATCTGATAAGGATAACTACTGGAACGTCTTATAATCATAATCTGGGGATAAGTACTAAATCTATTTGTATAACTATTTAGAATTTTTAAGCCGGAATGTCAGAAGTTTTTTTGTTGTCGGGAGGAAAGGTGCTAACTAATTCCGAACTCTTAAATTGAATGAAGCTGTCTATAGCCGAATTGAATTTAATTCTGGCAGTTAGATTTTCTGACATTGAGAGTGAATCCAATAGCAGGTTAATCGCGTGTAAATCTTTTGAAATTCGTAGGATTTCTCTACAATACGCCTACAATATTTCCATCGGGCTTCACAAGTACAATTTTGATTTTATTTTTTTTTTTTAAGATTCCCAGTCTCAAGCTGCTCTAAGTCTGTAGCTCTATTGAAAAGCCATTAAATTTCTCGAATTTAAATTTTGACATTCATCCACATTCCACCTCTAACAAGACTTGAGTTCTTGCGAGACTTGTTGTATAACAAAGTCAGTTACTTTACCAGAGGGTCTAGATCCTGCGCTCAAGTAGAAGAAGTGAATTTTTACGTTGTATATATTGTATGTAGTAAATAGCTCTAAGATATCATAGGCATCATAGGCTCATAGGCATCCGCTGACGATCTTCAAAAAATATGATATATGGTATATAGACATTTACAATGTATTATATTGTTAGAAATCAAGAACTATTAATAACAGCCTCGATATTTCTCAGTAACAAAAGTGGGTTCTCTCACTTTATTAAAAATGTATTTTATATTTATTTATTCCCTCCCAGAGCGGAATTTTTTGTGTATTTGCATTGGATTGATTGGTTTAGTTTTTCTTATTATAAAGAAAAGAGTCTACCGCCCTATCAAATAAAGCCTTTTATATGAGGGCAATGACATCCAAAGTTGCTCTATTGTCCTTCTATTCGACAGTCTTATTTCCAAATTGGAATGAGGTATTTAGAGCGAAGATTCCGGAGTAGTATTTCAGTGAAGGGAAAATAATTAAACCTACACATAGTCATTACTCACTTCTATGAATGAATATGTTCCTCCCCTGGGTATTTAAGTTCGCGTTTCCTAACACTTTTCACAACCACCTTCCGACCTGTAACAATCTCAAACTATCCCAAAAATATTTAATAAAGATATCTTTACATCGGAAGTGCTTTTCTAATAGAACTCCTCATAACCCTCTTCTTTATCGTTATAAAGCTCTTATCAACTCATCCTAAATCTGTCAGTGTTTTGGTTCGGTTCCCCATAGGTTTACCCTATCGATTCTGTATAGAATTCTAATGAATCTTCAATCTTTATTGCTTGCAAATGAATGTTAAATAAAAATACTCTACAGTTTAATGCTGTAGTCGGTGGAAATAACCTATGCTTAAATGGCATACTACTAGTTCTAGTTTTGTATTTACGCTGAATTAAAATTCACGTTTCTGCTAAAGATCTTGCTTTTCCATAGATAGAAAAATGTAATACATTTCAGATATTTCCAGAATAATACTTGATAGATGTTAAAATTTTTTATCATAAAAATTTAATATGAATTTAAAAAAAACACATAGTCATAAACATAGTCTAAACATAGTCTAAACACATTTTTTGAATATTGATTGCCTTTTGTAAAACAAAATTTCTGATCAACGAAAATGTCTATCAAGGCATTAATATCAAATGTCGTTGAGGGGATAAGCCCCACCTCTGGTCATGTATCCGCAGAACTCTTTCCATGAACCCTGTCAGACAACCGAGAAAAAATATGGACAAGAGATTGGAAACAACTTGTGACTAAGTACACACCCCTAATTACTTAATGGGCTGAAAGATTACATAAAAGTGTTAAACTCATTCACATTGCATTTGCAATTGAATTTATTTTTTGCTCAAGTCTTAGCATACAAGGATTCAGTGCAAACATATCCTTTTCCATTTGCACTTTTACAGGAATAAATTATCGCGGTTTTGACTTTCATTCATTTTTTTTTTTTTTTTGTCTGCATTCCCGGTCTCCAATTAAATTTCTCTCTTCTTCTTTCTTTTCTCTTTATCTCATTAATTTATGCTGGCTTCGTTAGACTGATCAGCAAGGACACTCCTGCTCTGAAATATTATAGATTTGTGGCAATGTACTTCAAATGATTGTGTCGGGAATGTGAGTTAAATTTATGTGTCACTGAGCAAATGTTATCATATCCTAAGCATATCTTGTTTTGAAATTCCAAAAGAAAACTTTAAAAAGTTCACAATTTTGCTGGTGATGACAGCAAAGAAAAATTGAATTTCTGCCAATTTTTTTCTTGCTTTCTAAGAAAACTGCAAAAGCGGAAATGTATGTATCGTCTGCACTTGAAACGTTCTGAAATGAAAAATTTATCTTGGTTACTTAACATGGCATAGGTATTGACACTTGTACCATAATTCAAAAATTAAAGTGCACACTTTGGCAGTAAAGACTATCGGAAACCTGACAAAAGTAGATACATACTTAAAGAGTAATCCAAATTGCAACTTTAGTGGTCCGCAAATGTCATGTGTCATGCAAGATCTTTATGATTCCAACTCCTATGGGATATTTTTGAATGTTTTATTGCACGTTGCTTTTAAACCGCATATCACTTTCATAAATCTTGGCTTAAAAAAGATAGGTCCATGAGGGATATAAAATTTTAATTTACGAGCAAACAGTTGCAGCACTTTTGTATATGTATATACTGTGATACCCAGAGGGTAATTGCGTGACAACTACGGCAAATAGAGCAAATATATGATAAAAGCAACAGATTATCTTGAGATTGTTCGTATGGTTTTAATTTTATATATGATAGGGGGATAATTTTAGTTCATGTATTTAACAGAAGATAATGAATCAGTTATTCTGAATTTCTGAGTAGTAGAAGGGCAGTTGAAGAAAGGAAAATACCCCTAAAGGAGCTTTCATTGTAACTCACCACTTTAATACATCGATTTTTCATCTCTCTTAATTTTTATCTCTAAAGATTCCTGAGGAGAGATTTACAACATTTCATATGTAACATAGAGTTATTCTAGACCGGAACATTCATCGACAAGCAATTTAGCGCAACTGATGTTTTGTTAGAGACATTATGTGGAAATAAAATAGAATTATGGTTATACTTCAGAGCGCACAAGAGGTTAAAATTGAAAAAAGAAAAAAGAAAAACAAAGAGTCAGATAATAATGAGTATCTTCCTCCTTGAAAAGGAAGAATTAGGGTAATTTGTAAATGATGCATTTTGCATCCTCTACGTGTATACGACAGTTTCCATGAAATCATTTATATCATTTATTACGGTGTCTTGGAAAATATCTTCGCTTAGATTTCATCACATTAACTGGTAACAAAATGTCCATGAATTGTGAGTAATGTATATACTTCATGTAGAGGAACATAGGAGTGATAGAAATATGTGCATAAATAATATGCTGGTTTAAATATTTGTGTTGAAAGACCGATTTTAACTCAAGTGTACGAGTATGTAGAATTTTTTTTTCTAAAAAAAGGTTGTTGCTTCCTTAGTTTATTATTTTCTCTGCTTTTTCATTTACTTTCATCCTTAAATCATGACTCACTTCCAGCAGGGAACTTATGTTCATCCAATCTACAGCTTACACATATGATATAATGAATTTTGTTTTCGAGAATCTGTCAAAAGCGAAAGATATTGGATATCGTTATCTGCTTTCGATAATGTTTAGATCCTGTCTTAGCCACATTAAAGCGTACTGGATATTATTATTTTTGACTTTATATTTATTTCGCAGTTTCCTAACACAGTTTTTTTTTAATGAGGTGTACTTTACAGAAGGAAAAGAGGAACTGGGGTTGTTAAGTACCTTATTACCTTACTTATTTTTACTATTTTATTCTTAATATCAAAGTTTTAGCTATCTATTTCGTATATCTGAAAATTTTGTCGGCAATAGATGTCCCGTCTTTTGATGAGGAACATTAACAAAAGTGATAGTTGTGCTGTGAGGATGTAGACAGTTATTAAAAACTAGTTTAAAATTTTTTACCATTAAAATAAAATAAGACTATTAAGTTAACCTTCCTCCTTGTATAGGTTTGGTTACCTCTAGTGAGAGAAAATTTCGAAAATAAGCCAAAGGAAAGATCAGAAGACAAAAGAACTTGCGACATTTGTTGAATAAAATCCAGCTACGTCGGTTCGGAAATGTAAAAAACCGCGAAAAATGGATAGTTCAACTCTTAACAGCAGCGAATATGGTATGACTTTTGAAAGTTGAAACAGGCAGCATGTGGTTTTTATGTACATAGTCGTCAATACAATAATAACAAAAGGTCAAAGGAATCGTTAAATGAGAGTGGGCCTCCTACCCCAAAAAGTTAATTATGACAGTATAGTGGATGGGTGGGGAAGTTGCGCAATAAACGTTTCTCGAATACAAAAAAAAATAATCACATACTCTTTCACCCTCACGTGTCAAGGTTGCTTTTGTTGTTTTTCTTGTTATTTCCTTGATGAATATCCTCCATCTGGTTCTCTCTCTTGCTATTGTTTTGGGGAGAAATCAAAATAATGGAGATCATTATCAAAGGCATAATTTCATCCCTCTGCATGACAAAGCCAGACAAAATATGCGACACAACTGAAGCTCCAGAAGCTAACAAGGTTGGTTTATGAAATCCTGCCTCATTCAACCTACTTACCAGACTTGTCCTCTAACGACTACCGGTGAAAGTAAAGCAAATCACATTCTAAATATGCAGTTTATAAAGCCATATGTTATAAAACTGGACTTAGAAAGAGGAGAAGAACTTAAATGGATATATTTATATAGGGATTTTATTAAATAAATAGCTTAATTTAGTTTTCCACAAGAATATCGGCAATTTCATATGTAACGGCTTAATAATTCTGCCTTCGTACAACACTAAATCTACGTTGGCTGCTTCTTTTAAACGATACAATCAAACTCGTGATAAATGTACTCGTACAAGTGCATCAGTCTTCTAAGCATTATGCTTCAAGAAATGTGACAGCGTCTCAAATTTCTAATTTTTAAGGATTTAGGATTTCAAAACAGAAAAAAACAGGTTTTAAAGCATAAAAAAAATGAACAATGTTTCTGCAAATTCTTGGTAGAACTCGATTCTTACCAACTTATGACATGCGTTACCAAAAAAAAAAATCCGTAATTAAATGTCATAACAGATGATGTATGTGACCTGATGGCATTCAGATGACAGGTCGATTTAACTCTTGGGATATTCTAGTGACATCAACATCATCGGTTGCAAGCAATTTAGTTAGTAATTGATTTAACTAATTAAAGGATAGATGAAGAAAGATGAGCTGAAAATGAATAAGGACCAGCCAAAATGGTTTTTGTCGACATATCGACTGAGAAAAAAAATCACTGTCGACAACTGTTATGGAAATAATTAATGAGCTCTTTTAAAGGTTTACTTATATGTTAACATAATTTTATATTTAGATTTTTCTTATTAACATTTAATAACATTTTGAAGCTATGAATATATGTAGCTATATGATATGTTACATTATCATAAAATTATTTGAACATTTCGAACGAGATAGCGAGATTAAGGGGCCAAAGGGCGGGGTATGTTATGGGATTTCAAAATATTTTATAATTTAAATTATAGCAAGCAAAATCAACAAAAAGTCTTGCAGATTTCAAGGATTCGAAGCTTATTAGGTTGTAAACGAAAGAATACTGTACTACTCGCATAATCTGTAGAAGACAAAAATAATCAAATACTTAAACTACCGGGATCTAATTTTATCGCTGCTTTAAATCGGGTGATTGCGGCGGTAGTGTCTTGATCACCCTTCGACGATTATGAGACGGCCATTCTCTAACAAATCCAGCCTAGTGCTTCGGATCATTACTTTGATAAAAATGAAAAGTATCTTTAATTCCAAGCTTTTCAGCTTTTTCAAAACATCTAAATATTGAAATTTATCCATATACCGTTCAACAAAATGTAGGATACCAACCCCAGATGCTAATCATGCACTTCAGACCAACACATGACCACCACCGTTTTTAACTATGGGACGCAAATGCTTTGGATTCATCTCTTTATTTGGTTTTTTACATCGCCTGTCTGATCCAAAAATGTTGTACTTACTTTCATCCACAAATAAAACGTTTTTCCAGAACGAAGAATCCTTCATAGCGTAGTTGTGGGCGAACTGCAATCGAACATTTTAGTAATTCTGGCTTACGAATGGCAATTCTACCATTTAATTCAGCTCTGGGTAGAACTGTCCGAACTGTTTCAGAATTGCAATTGTTCAGATGTTTCTCCACCGTGTCTTTTAATTTTGGTGCACTTAGTCCTCGATTCTGCTTAGATTAATGGACGATCCAACGTTCATCACGCTCAAAAAACATCTTCTTGCTGCTGATTTTTGGCTTGTTTATAACTCTGCTCTCCTTCTGAAATAATAATAATAATAGTAATAATATTCCTTATTGTTTTACGGGCTATTTTAAGAATTTTAGATATTTCTCTTTGACTTTTTCCACTTTTAAGGTGTCCAATAAATAAAATTCGTAAGTCGATTGTGAAGTGCCGTCCCATCTTGCAAAATATAACATGTACGACTAAATTACACGAGAGTCAACGAATAATACAGTTGCATTTAAATGTGTAAAAGTAAATTTGAAAAACTAACAAAATAGCAAAGCGAAAAAAAAATAAATAAAAAATAAAAATATTTGAGAAGTCGATATTTATAGTTGGATAAAATTTGTTCTTCTTTCTGTTTCTATTTTGTTCTTTTTGTAACAGAAATATATTATATTTTTATTGTTATTGAAATAAGAATACTCGTATAATAAATCTGTCAAAAATGAAAATTTGCGTTTTCCGTTTTGCTTTATTTTCTTGAACTTTTTCAACAGAAAAGATTTGAGTTGCTGTGGGTCAATTTCAGTGTAAACCACGAAAATCATTAGGCATATAGGTATCATCTTCGTCAGACTTTTTGCCACTGCTGGAAGACCTAGACAGATTTTGTACTTGGTGTCAAAAGAATTTTCTTGAGCCTAACGTCAATAAGAGACAGGCTATAAGCTATGCCCGTATGCGCCCTCTTACTTCACTTCGCTGCTATCTGATCTTTAGTCTGCCTATTCCATTAATGAATTAGTTGCGTGATTAAGGTGTGATAAGTAATTCAATTTCCGTTGTAATATAGATAATATAATAAAACAAAACCCAACTCTGCCCTTGGCTTCACCAAGTGCTGTTCTAAGAAGTTTTCCAATCCTTATGTTACCAAATCTCTTTACAAAACCTTCGTTAGGCCTCCTCTTGAATACGCAAGCCAAGTTTGCTCAGGCAAATACAGAACTCACATCCTCCGGATGAAAGCTGTTCAACGCTAATTTTTACGATTTGCCTTATTTGGTCTTCCATTGGATGATAGCCAAAACTTATCTCCATACACTGATCGGCTGAAACTTATAAATTTACGACTCCTTCCTATACGCCGAAAAGTTGTCGATATTCTCCTTATTTATCAAATCTAAGTTGATAATATCAACCTATCTCTTTTAACACCCACCTAAACTTAGGTCCACTTTTCCGGCTAAATATTCACAGAACGAATGTTCTGTCTAGAATGTCAAGAATGCTTCGTAAAGTTAACGATATTCTGCCAACTGTCCCTCAGGAACATTCTCGTTTCCACCTATGCCTTACGTCTCAATTATCGTTAACCGATAATAAAAAACCTTTAGTTTTTTAGTGAAACTTTTAATTTTATGTCTAGATTCTAAAAATTGTAATATGTCTAAATAAACAAATAAATAAATATATTAAAAATATGTTTTAATGTAACATTAGTTATGTTTATACCTTTTTATAGCGGCTTAAATCGGCTGATTAAAAAAAGTATCAGTATGCACTGATTGTAATACACACACCTTAAGTTCTCTATGAATCAAAAGCGATTTCTTGTGTTTAATGCATATACTATAAAATTATGAAAATAAATATTTATATAAATATAAATATAAATAATAAATTTATATTGCTTCAACAAAATATAAATCTTTTGTTTTGTTATCTACCTACATATTTATTCCAGTAACTAAGTTATTGCACCAAAATAATAAATTAAATAGCGTGATCCTATTGAAAAACTTATTGAACTTAAATTATTTGGTCGGGGGTAAGAAAATTCACGTACACTCTTACCTTTTACTTCAAAAATTATAACACGGTTATGAACTACGATAGACATGAGTACACTGCACTTTACAGAGATATAAGAAACATATCTCTACTTTCAACTCACACTACCCACCCGTGGAATAAAAACAATCTCCTGACTGATTAAATTAACCTTGAACCACTTCCAAATTGATAACTAGCAATTATCCCAAATTTCGTGCGGAATACCACTTCCATCGACATATCACTGAAGTCGTCATAAAAGTGTTTACCCCTAAACCTCATGTCACCAAAAGTGATCACACTTAACCAAATTTACGCTTTCACACTTCTAACGATGTCACGAACTTCAACAGTATCACTTGGCAAAAAGTTTCTTTTGTCCATATCGTTATCATTAAAAGAAAAAAAAAAAAACTCTCACATTTTTCTTCATTGTTACGAGTTCGTGCAAACACAAGCAACGTAAAAGGATTTCGTCGCACGATGTTTGTATGTTACATAGATAAAGTCATTAGCGCGTATATACCTTAAGATAATTGAAAGTGATCCAAACTGCCAAGGATATTCGTATATTCCAAACTAAAGTACCGGTCAAATGTACAAACTCATAAAAATTGAGCCGACTCAAGCGACTGGCTATCAAGGGCTCCAAAGGATTGCGATTTTTGGCTATTTATTGCGCACTCATTGTCAACGTAAATCCTCCACTGATTTAGTACTCGTATAGCCTGTATCCCCATGCATTTGTTTGTCCTAGGTATACATACGAATATATGTATATATGGAGAGATAAGCCAATAAACACAAACGTGTCTCATATTAAATGAGTGCAAATTTTAAGGGATCAACATTTGCCTTAACACTTCCATTGAATGGCAAACTACTATAAAAATACTTTCTCCTAAACTCCGTACATTTTCCTAAATAACAATTAAAAACAATTTTTGTCGCAAAAGATCCGAAAGGATAATAACGAAATTAGATACTCTCCAACTTTAGGCGGTTCTTCGTCCCAATTTTGTAATGATAAATACGCAAAATTGGAACAAGGATCACACAGCACACAGCGCATTAAATCTCGACAGATATCGGAGAAGTTTTGTATAGTGTTGGTTTGACTGGCAACTTGTAATTGTATCCGCTTCATTAAAGATACAAAATTTTCTAATCTTTTGCATGGCGTGGGTGTGTGTGCAATTTTGTAGGTTATGTAGGAAAAAGGGAGGAAAATACGATTGACACTAGTTATGTTTGCGTATGCTATTTCAAGACCTTTTAAAAGGACAAAACTACTCTGGACGAAATTTATTAACGATCAAAATAATTTAATTGGAAAGTTAGTTCAACCATTTTTGAGTTCAAATTGATTTCGACTCAAGGGTATGGAAAAAAGCTTCAAATATCTTATATGGTTTAAGAATACATATGTACATATCATGTGTATAAGGAAGATTCGTTTAAATTTTAAAGCTATCCAAAGGATATAGCTTTATCATAGACTCGAGTGAATAAAAAAGCTGTAAGAAATTAATCTCTAGATACCGAATAGTAAATACTCGTACGAAAGACGGAATAGAGCTTACCTAGCAGTTTAGTTCTCAAGGAATTGTTACTCAGATTAAGGAAAAAGTCTGTGATATACATAAATGGTGAAGTTAAATCTTTTCTACTATCTCCTCTATCACTACATATAATCCTTTGAAGAAATTTTACAAAAAGTGGAATGAGTTAATAGTTTTTAAAGGACACTATATGCTTGAGATTCTGTATACAAGTGTATGTATATCTTATATCTTTAAGTACAAAAAAGACAAAGAAATTTTCTCAGTTTTCTTAAAGTAAATTTATAGACTTTTCAGTAATACTATATTGTCGACCAGAGAATTGTTATAAATTTTTCACCATAGCTTCGTCGTTATCTAACATTCTTCAGTTAGTCCGTTACAGCACTTCTATATACGAGGGCGGTCTGAGCAAGACATGGCGGTAGTTGTTTGAAAATATCACTGTATTGGAAAGTTTGTTTCAAGTTTGAAAGCTCCACGTTGCTTAGTATTTTTTTGGCAGTGAATTTGTGAAAATGGAGAAACTTGGCCATCGTTATGTGATACAATACTCGTACTTTTAACATATTAGAAAGGCTTCAGCCCAACCAATATATAAGCTGAACTGGATTCTACTCCGCTCCTTCGTTTACAGCAGTAAAATTTTGGGTTGCTGGGTTTAAACGAGGCCGTACGAGCTGCTAAGACGAGCATCGCAGTGGTCAACTAAATTGTAGGCAATTCAAAGATTTTCAAACGATGAAGAAGTGATGTCGGCAGTTAATGACTATTTTGAGGAGCAAGACAGTTCTTATTATAAAAAGGGTATTGAACTTTTTGAAAATCGCTGAGAGGAAAATCGGAGAGAGCTGAAAGGCGATTATGTTGAAAAAAACTAAATTTTTTCCAAAATTTTTTTGTTTTCTTTGTTGGGTCGGGTACTTCTGGGGCGGCCATCGTAAATTCTGTTTTATGCTTCCTTAAATCAATAAGCACGTAATGGTTACCGATTGAAAGTTCTTTGGTATTTTCTGCCGTATGATTAATACAATAATTGGCCCATGGTGAGCCCACTAGGTTTACGACCACACTGATAGATTGTTTATATAATCAGACAATCATATGGTATAATTAATATGAAACTAACCATTTATCGAATATGTTTTCAGCCAAATGTAGTTTAGAGATGAGTTTTGTTTCTTTACCATATCAGCCCTCACTATTTTAAATAATTCGACACGGAGTCCATCGGCTTTTTCATATATGAACTTTTTCTTCATTGCATGTATGAAATTCTTGTTAATCGTCGTTGAATGAATAATTCTGTCTGAGAGCAAAATCTTTGTCATCTCTGCCGTTGAACAGTCTGCAAAAGTAATACTTTCAAACTTTTAGCACCAACTGTGACTCTACATTATCATTTTTAACTTTGCTCGCTTCTGTTGGGGATTTTTTTGGTTGAAAAATTATCTTCATTTTCTCGCAGAACTTCTGACCACCGGTTTAATATACATTAGCAACCCTCCTTAACCTCGGTTTTTTGATTCTTTCTTTCTATTTTTGTTGTTCCTCATATCTGATTTGCTCATATAATAAGTGAGCAGTTCCCGTCCTTCTTTGTAGTGCCCCCTTGTACTCGTACACCTTCTGTTTCCACTACATGCGGAATGTTTTTTAACTCCTTATAACAGTCGTGTTCAGCATTTGATGTATGCCAATTAGTGTTAGGTGATTTTGTGAGGAACTAGCCCTTATTATTGAAGCATTTGACGTAAAATTTTCTTACAGCACTTCTTCGGTGTTTTGGTAGTTAAACCGACGGCATAATGGGTATGAATACATTTAATTGATTTTAGTTGACTTACAATAATGTATGTTTTTCGGAAATGGTTGGGATAAGAACACCGATTTAAACGCCAATACTCGAAATATACTCACATGACCTGAGCAACGAGTATGTCGATGGATCTTAAATGAGCTTATCGCTTGATCATCGTAGACTCTATATTAGGCACTCCTCCACCAAAATGTCCGCATTTTGATTTGGCTAATTCATGGATATATACTAAAATTCACCCAACGGTGCTCTGCAGATGGTGATTATTTCAGTGACTTCAATCATTCTTTTTCAACCTGGTCGGAACTTTGACTGAGTTACACGAAGATGCAAAACCGATTAACCAAATTTCGTTGTCTATATTTTTGATAGCGCTTCATTTCGACACCAAGACCTTAGCCAACAAACCATACCAAAAAACCAATTTTTACTTCAGTTTTGCACGCCGATTTACTTAAGACTCCTTTATTACATCAGAAAGAAATTCACGTCGCGGTACAGCCCGTTTAATTGCCTTTTGATCCTTTCCCTTAATATCAAACAAACAAAAATACTTTTTCCACTTTGGACAGATTTCTTGCTAATAGCATGAATTGGTCGATTAAACAAAACTGGCTCGATTTATGATTTTCTTAATTGATTGATTGAATAAAGCTTCTAGTTGATCGTTGAAGTTATTCGTCTTACCCTCAGTCAAGGGTTCATTCGGTATGTTTAATTGTATAATGTCACTGTTCTTTGGAATCTTGCCGTCGATATCCTCGACGATTTCCAGCATGCTTTTAGCTGGGTATAACAGTGTTCCTGAATGACCGCGAAAACTCACTGGCAACTGATATTGTGCAACTTTTGTATTTTGTGGTGCAAAACTTTCTCATATGCCCCTTTTATTGTCTTCAATTATCCGAAGAAATTACCAAAAAGAAATGCAGCGAAAAGACATTAAATTGAACTTATTAACAGACCTGGATTGTGTTCGACTGTTGAGGATTCTTTTCGCTTATTATGGAACCAACATCCAGCAGAAGCTGATATGGATACCTTTAAACATATCATTTAGTACTTAAACCTTTTGTTTAGTAGCTCACGGGCTAGCTTCTTCAGTACCCCTGTAACCATCAAGATTGCTGCCAATCTTGCCAATCAATTAGCTCTTTGGAAAAAAAGATGTCACATTAGCATTTCTATAAACTAAGAATTCATTGTTTAAAAGTTGGGAAAAAAAGTGAAAACAACTCTTTGTGGGTGTAAGCAAACTCAATTGTAACTTCGAAGGAAAAGTGAATATCATGACTCATTTTCTAAAACCAAATAAATGTCAGCATGAATATTAAGGCTGGTCATAAATGGCAACTCCATGAACTAAATGAACTCCAAACTCCCAGCTGAGTAATTAGCCAGTTGGGTAGATACCTCATTAAGGACAATTGCAAGGGAAATTAAATTTTTAGGTCATGAGCTTTGGTCAAAACAATTTTTTTTTTCTTATTCTAGTAAGAGAAATACACATATATGTACATATGAATATATGTTATGCATAGAGGCATGCAATATATTGAACTTCCCACATGTCACTATGAATTTTGAATTATCATTTATTTATTTCAAGGTACTAGTTCCGTTTTATAAAAATCGATTAATGTTGACATTGAATAAGGACAAAAAACTTATCAGACAAAATTTGAATTATGATTTCAAAAATTAAATTTTCGACTGCGGCTAAACTTATAACGATATATAGACGAAAAATGGGTCTAGTTTCAATGACTGGGTTTACCAAATTCGGATCCACTTTGTCAAATCACGTATGAGTAAGACCTACACATCGGCTATGCTCGGTAATACGTACCACGTATATAATTTCATTTACAATACAATGACCACAGTTGAATGATGACATACGTATAAAGACAATTTGTCCAAATTTTCGCCTTCAGTTCAACGAATTTTACCACAACACACTTTTTCTACTGCGAAAAATGATATGTTTGTTGCGTTGCTTTGATCTTTGCATGGATTGGCTTCGATTGCAAGTATACTCGCATTGTGAGTAAATGGAAATCTCAGCAATTAGTATTAATGTCATTATAATTGATAGGTTATCGAATATGGTATAATCGATTGAAATGTGCCATAGAGCACCAACGGCGTGAGGAGAATTTTAAAGTACCAATATAGTCAACGCAGACTGCACTGCTTGCTTTTAAATGAATAGAGCAAATATTTTTTTAGGAAGGATACACATGCAATTTCAGGTTTTTTCAATATATGGGTGAGGACCTAATCAAAATACAAGTTAATTTAATGGAAAAGGTATGAACGATATTTTTAGATACTTGTATGAAAATTACCTTTATAAGCCAGGTCAACAATCACTTAAAACATGTCAAAATCATTAATACCGGGTGGAAGATGATTGTTACTACATTAAGAAGCTCTAATAGCTTTTTTTTGAAATCATGTAATCTATTTATGTTTAGTTCATTACAAAGATAATTCATTTTTATTATTTTTTTAATGGTTTTTAAAAATTATTAATTTTAAATGCCACTCTCGTTGACACATATGCGACATCTTATTATAAAATTGTTCATAATAGCATGTTCGGTTGCAGCCGGAATTGCCTCAATTATTGTTAGAATGGATTGCTTTAATTCATTCAAATTTGTGGGTTTCGTTTTGTAGATTTCCCGTTTGCAATAAAAGTACAAAAAAAAAGTCAGGTATAGTTAAGTCAGGACACCTTTGTGGCCAGAGGTAAGTAGAGTTCCTGGAAATCAGTTTGTTTGGGAATTTTCGCTCTAATTTTGTTATAACAGACCTGGCACCATCGTTTTGAAACGTAATTCTGGAAAGAAAATTTTCTTCAATGTTTTTAAATAACGATCTCTATTCACCGTTACAGTATCACTATTTTTTTCAAGAAGAAAAAAATGGTCCGGCAATGCAGCTTGATAAAACTGCATACCATACTGTGACTCGAGCTGGATCCAGTTCCATCTCATGGAATATCTCCGGATTACAGTGACTCCATATTTGACCATTTTGCTTGTTTACATTGCCATTCAAATTAAAAAGAGACTCGTCAGACATAAAAATGAAGTTTAACATGTTATTGTCCTTTTTTACCAGAATGATCTTCTGGCAAAATTTCAGACGAATCGGCAAGTCAGCTGTGTTCAATTTGCTTGTAATTTGGACTTCATAGGGAAAAACGTTCAAATCTTTGTGGAGAATTGTCTTTAGTAATTATTTGCTTATTCCCATTTGTGCAGATAAATTCCGAAAGATAAGCAGCATAAACGTATTTTATGATGTTGGTGGACACCATTAAACCCAGATTCTAATCATGGCATTACACTTGGCTTTTATGAATATGCAAAGCAGGATCTTAGCTCAGAGTATGGGGCTTACTTAATCAGGATCGCTAAGGAAATTACCTGCAGGAAAATACTATTAGATATCAGCCTTGCTGAAGAGGATAATTCCGAAAAATCTCGCCTGAAGAGGAGGAGCTGAGCAAATCTCTCAAAACTCTGCTTGAGGTCAAGATGAAGCAGAAGGCAGTTGTTGATGAGTTGATGCACATTTGTGCTCGTTTTACAGTCAGTTCAGATCGCCAAAACGGAAGATCACACGGTCTAGAAATTGGTGATTCAAAATCTTCATCATTGGCTGAGCTGTGTGAGCGCTTGCTCCGTCCTGCTGGAACCAACAATCCTTGAGACTCAATACAGCAACTTACGGTTAAAAGAAACTCGCTTAACATCTGTCTGTAGCGGCGGTGCCGTCGACGTCCTCAAAAAATACTTGCATACAACTAGAATCTGTCACAGAATTTAAGTATCTCGGTGTGACCATTGACAGCAAACTGAATTGGAAAGCCCACATTGCCAATATTAAAAAAATGTTTGAATATAGCTATGATCAAGATTTTGCACCTTCGTAAATTAGTGCCATAAAATGCACTGACCATTATTTACTATGCGCTTGTCAACTCTCGTTTGGAATATGGTATCTCATGCTGGGGCAACGCCTAAGCTAAAAATCTACAACCTCTTATTACCGCCCAAAAAAAGGTACTTCGTGTATATGTATATGTTTAAGTCCAGATGGAAGCAATCATTTCCATTGTTTCAATCTATTAATATATTGCCACTCAGACACCTACCTGTTTGTCTATAAAGTGCTGAGAATGTTTTATTTGCGAGGCGGTTACTTGAACCGCAGAAGATGTGATACCTTAAGATAGGCAACCGTCTGCAATCACAGTGCCAAGAGTGAACAAAGAGCACCACAGACGATTTGCAACCACTAAAGCACCCTTCATATACAACAGACTTCCCCTAATTTCTTAATCCTTATATGTGTTTCATTACAATTCGTACGTATTCATCTTTACGCACCCAAATGTTTGCCTTTCTTTTCATACTGTTTACCTTTTATTGCATGTAACAAAAATGTCTTCTTTTTCTTATCGCGGCTTTCATGAAATTCATTAATATATTCAATAAATAATACACTTACCACTAGTAATCCATGTACCACCAAGTGTTCAAAAGATACCATTTCAATAAGTTCTGCAAAATGCATAGTTAAAGTTCTAAGAATAATTAATTGTATAATAATGAATTTGTAAATTTGATATGGAATAAATCTAAATCTAAATCTAAAAAATAAGGGCAAATCACTTTTTCACAGCAAATTCCGCACCAAACAGTCGCAATGAGCGGATGCAATTGCCCTTCGTGCATTCCATGTGGATTCTTCGTGCCCAAGAAATGCAAAGCTTCATCGTTAGTTATCATTTTGGATACGAAATCATCCTCTTCTTGCACCAGGTTTAATAGAGCATGGGAGTAAGTTAACCTCACTTTACGATCAACAGGCAGCAATTGGTGAACGGTTTGCAATTTGTAATTGAACATCTTAAGGTTTTTTACCAAAACTCGACGCAACAAATGTCTGCTGATGCTAAATTGTAAGCAACATTGTGTCGTCGATGATTGGGGACTATCTCGGACGTTCCTGCAACAGCGGTGATATTCTCGGTCGAAGGAGTAATATGGGGTTACTTCTTACGACATTTTTGGTGGACCCAGTTTGCACGACACGCTTAGCCAGACGCTGAAATGTTCGCGCACGCGGTGCAGGTCGACGAGGAAAACGACGACGAAATTTACCCTGCGTTTAAGCAACAGACCGGAAATTGGTCAAATAAGCAGTTCTTCAGATGTGTATTCCTCCATTGCTTATTGTTAACAAATTCTCTATCTAACTTCAAAGCATAACAACAAATTACACAATTTGAAAAAATTATAGCACATTATGACATTACTTTTGCCCCACTTTGTATATGTATATTTCCATTACATGCCAAGCGGATTCTATCACGTATGATTTTTGGTGGCTTTGTTAGCGTTGCATTACCTTCATATCATGCGCTAAGTTTGCAGCATGTGCCTAAAACGCTCTGCAATGTACCATATGATCAGATGGTGACAGTTTGTATATACATATATCACTCAAGACGAAGACAGACCTAGAAATAATCGACGATTTATGCACAGAAAATTGGCTTTGATTTAATCGCAAGTATCATACTTCACTGCTATTATCGCCGAACTCAAAAGAACGGTCTGTTTCGGCTGTATGAAAGCTTTTCGTACCATGTCTGTGTCTCATTTTCTTTATTTTACTTTATATCCTCCAGCACTGCGACTCATAAATTATACCTAGAAATACGACTGCCGTGTTAACTCTAAAGTTAACATATTTTGGTCGTAAAAGGTTGAAGTTCTAGGTGCTATCCCATACTTTATCGCCATCGCAGTATCCCTGATGTTTTACAAAGCATAACTATGTTTCCGTTTTCTCTGGAGAACGCGCGCCCCATCGCTAATAGAAGAAAAATTATTCTATACTCGTCGACATGCTGCATTAATAGAAAATCTTGTACTATGTATGGAGAGCTCCGAAACAAACATAGGGACATTTTTTTTTTTTTTTTTGGTTATAAATTGAACAATGTAAACAAATTATTTCACCAAAGCTTCATTTAAACTCCACAATATCTGTGCAGTTGTAAATTTATTTTACAATAGAGTGCGTTTTTATTGAGTTAAATCATCAATTACATGAGTGTATTGTGTTAATATTTTATGAATCGTTCCATCCCTAAAGGGCAGTCATAAAAATACTAGTCATTTGCTTATGTCGTAACGTTACACATCCTCTCTGAAGCTTGTTTGTTGAATGCGAAAGAGAAAATTTCTACACAAAGAAACAACTAATGCACTTTCTCGGTTTCGTTCTTTGTAATACACTTTTTTTACATTTAAAAGATTTTTCTTTAACTGCTTTAATTATTCCGTCGTTCCACTACCAAATTTCCTTATTTATGTTAACCTTTTGAAATGCCGATGAGAATTTTTCGATACATTTTGCACGCTTAGTTCTTTCATTTAGTTAGTGTCATTTAGCAACTTCTCTCTTTTCCTATTCAAGTTATGCCAACACGTATGTACTACAAATTCTAACTTGATTTCCCTTACACCACTTTTGTATATTTTATCGCCATCTCGCGTTCCTAGATGGAAATCAATCTAGGCTTAGTGTCTACGTCATAGTGTCTTCGTCATTCTGCCGTCATTTCAGCTTGCAATACGCAATCTTTTCTCCACAAGCATCTAATTCTATTCTATTTCTATTCGGCTCGGCATCATTCCTTCGCTGTTCAGGTGAAATCCCTGGCTGGCTATTGAAAGCCACTTAATAGCCGTCCAAACAGCAAAGAAAATTATTCCTGTCGATTGATTTCTACCAACTCACTTTCAATGTCAATGTAAGCCGTAAGTATCAAGCAATGTATGATAGTTGACGGCATTTATTAGTTATTTTCAGTTAAAGACAAGTGGTCGTGAATAAATTATCTTTGAAGAAGCTATTTTAACACAAAACCATATAAAAATTTATAAGCACTTCTTCGATTCCTGAATATTTAGTTAAAAGCGGACTTTTTACCTCTTGTTTATTTCTTCTCATTTACTTTGGTTTTCCTCAAGCTCCAATTTTTTGATAAGCAATGAACGATATGCATCTTCCGCGACAACCAGTGACAGATTTCATGATTCCAGTGACATTTCGCAGACTCAATTTCATTTAAACATTTACAACAAGCCAACGCAACAAGAAACACTATGCTAATTAACACTTATTTACACGGTATTGTGCTGCCTCTTTGCATACTTAATTGAAATCCAATAAACCCAATTAAACTTGCATTCTATTGACTAACCTTCATTTCACCTCTCTTGTCTCTTATTTCAGATTCACATACCTATAAATCAATTTACACTGGGCCAGCGGAAAATTTCCCGATCATGTTCTGGCGTCGTCATAAAATTTAAACAAAAGGATACATTTCAACGAGACCAGAAATTTAATTTGAAATTGTCGAATGGATTCATACGTGTGCAGCAACTACGGATTCATTTGCATTCCGACAATGTCCTGGTCTTTAACTACCGCCATCGTAAAATTGTGCATCTATGCAAATCCAGTATTACGTCCCATAAGGAAATTACTTGTCAATTATCCTGCAAAGAATTATACATGAAAATAAAACTGAGACCACACGCGCATTTGAATCCCTTACATGGTAATCCTTTTCAAGGTCATTTATATAACCTGTTAGCACTGACACAAAGTTACAAATACAAGTACAGTGACTTGGAATCAGGTGGGAGGATACTTCACATAGAAAATAAGTGAACGCAGTACTTCTCTCAGGAAACAAGAAATCGTTAGGAACTTGATCGAGAAAAAAAAAAGGAAAAAAGCTAAAACGTAAACGAACATAACGTCCTACAATTTTTTTTTATTGAAACAAAAAAAAAAAAGGAAATCAATTACTTCGCAGCAGAAAGAAGTAGATATTGTGCGATTTCACCTCGCCTACAGAAACTCACATTTACGCGATTTGAAGTGCCAAAAATTCGCCATGACCGAACATCGATTCTTCTCTTACACCGACTTCGAGTTCTATTCAAATCGCTCGGAGAATCTTCTAGACCTGCCATTTAGCCGATATCATCCGACCATTGGACCGTCTGGTGCCTCTGTTGCAGAGGTTTCCACTGAGCTCAACATTCCATACGCAGTATTCGAAATCCTTGTCGCAGTCTTCGCCATCGTTGGCAATCTCATGGTGATTATTGTGTTCCATCGCGACCGGAAGCTACGCAGAAGGACAAACTACTATATTGTGTCCCTGGCAATGGCGGATTTTCTAGTCGGCTCCTTGGGTGTACCATTTGCGATACTCGCTTCAGTGGGGCTTCCAACGAATTTGCACGCCTGTTTGTTTACAGTATCATTGTTGGTGGTTCTATGCACGATATCGATATTTTGTCTGGTAGCTGTATCTGTTGATAGATATTGGGCAATACTCTACCCAATGGCATATTCAAGGAATGTGCGGACTAAAACAGCTATTGGTGAGTATTTGTTATTTTCCTTTTTGTTTACTTTTTGTTCTACATCAACTCCTACTTCCATAATACTACGAGTACTACGCCATAAATGTGACAATAGGACATTGTGAATGTGTCTAATATTTTTTGAATTTCCGGTTTTTTTTTTAGTGAGAATTGTGCAAATAATTGTTGCCGTTAACATTCCTTTGTCTACATTTTGTGTATTTTTTGGTTTGTTATTATTTGAATTCCTAGATTTGCAATTTTAGAGATTTTTTTTCTTTTGTTTCCATTGGCTGTGTCAATAAAATATTCGTCACGAAAAAGCGCAAAATGGAAATCAAATAGGCGGATGTACTCATACAATATGGTACTTTTAGCATTTCAACGAAATGAGATGGGACACAATTTATTCGACAAATGAAGCTGCAAGGATATTTGTTCTGCTAAAAAGTGTTTATTTTGTTTTATGCATTTAAGTGTTTAGTTTAGGATCACAGAAAATACTACTTATTATACAATGTAGAGATAAGATTTTATCCTTGTTTTTTTAGCTTAGTCACTGAGCTTCAGAAGACTTTTTGACTTAATTAAATTCAACGGCATGTTCTGAATGAATTTTCGAAATACTTTAAGCCGAAATATTATTTTATATGTGCTATATTCAGAGAAATGTTATATAGTGTGGAAGATAAGGATAATACTGAAAAAGAAAAAACTGCGTCTCCTTATTTAACCTTTTCTACAATAACCAAAGATAATTATATTGATGACGAAATACAAAAGGAAATACAAGAGGAACAGTCTCTGTTCGGGGTTTTTGTCAGTTTAGGACTAATTAAATATCATCGCAGCAAACACCATTGTTTATGTAAAATATAAATTATCTTACTTCAGAAGATTGGTAATCATTTTCTTCTTTCATAATAAGTAAATGAAGAAGCGCAATACTTTTCTGGTTTCTAAGCACTTTACCATAATCACATCATCTTCCTTATAAGAGGTTTTAGTGGTTACTGTGGTATCAGTGAAATTTTGGGAACTTAGTCTGAATGAGATTAACATTGCTTGCAAAAGGATATGTGTGAGTTTAAGATTGTCAGAGAAATCACCTTTTCATTAGTTTTTGTCAACGCTATTTAATTTCGCGTCTGGTGCTCCAATCTTTCAATAAAAACTCAAAATCGATTTCCTTCGCAAAGGTAACTGAGACGGGCGATGGTTTGATTGTATCTATTAAGTTGTCCGATTTTATAGTCAAAATTTAAAAGCCAATTTATAATTTGTTTGTAAAATTTTATTTAATTAAAGTATGATCCATAGGCATTTATAACTCTCTTCCAACGTGATTTAGGTACAAATATTCTATTTTTATAAAAGTCCTGACTTTTTGAAGCAATGGAATCCTCAAAGCCTCGGTTTTGAGTAAACATCAGGAGATGTGTTTGGTGGAAGGGGAAGAGTTTCAAATCCCAACTATAGCAGTTTTACCATACACCGTTACATGTATGGCATGGGGCCTGGCGTTATCATGGAATATGATTGGACCATGCTTACTAACCATGCAGTGTGTCATTATCAGCACATCACAGAACGGCATTTATTGTTTCTTTTGGAATAAAAGATGGATTGGATGTAAAGCAGGCTGTGACCATAACATTTTCTGCATCCTACCACTGCACGGGCTTTTGCAGTTGTCATACAGAGTGTAATTTTCATCGCCGATGTTAATTACATGCAAAAATGCTTCACTTTGGTATCTTAATCCAAAGGATGCAAAGATTTGTAACTGCCAGAATTTTTGAGGTACCTACTCGTTGAGATTCTTAACTTTTTCTATGAAGGAGAAATATCGAATTGTTATCATATGGGAATCTCCCATCGTTTTCGAACTTTGGAACAATGAAAGTAAGATTCTACACTTTGTACATACCTTTTTAGAAGAATATTTTATAGAGAAGATGGTATATATTCTTAAATCAAGTCAACTCCCTTTGCTTTAAATAGTTTTGTCCATTGTTTATCATGATCTGCCTGACATCTGATTATTCACTCTTCAAAAATATATATTATATAAAGAAAGTCACATCAGAGTAACAGCACATCTCCTTGTCTTAACCCTTTTTTAATATTAAAAGTCTCGGGGAGATTGCTCTCAACCTTTACAAGGAAGCGAAGTTTAGATTAGACATGTATGTCTATGTATAGTTTATTTCAATTAATACGACTGATAAAGATGGCGACTATCGTTCCGGTATTCTTAGATTTTTCATCATTATCTGCCGTAATGTGAATATTTGGGCAATTGTCGATTTGTACTGACATGACCCGATTAGATCACTACAAAATGTGTCTAGGCACTCACAGAATACGACAGACTGATGCTCCTTCAGGTGGAGAGGGTCTTTTTTTTTTTTGTTCGAGCAAACGGTGGCGGCATGTTTATCGTCTTAGTCTTGTTAGACTTATTGCTGTCCCAATATTAACAATTTTTTTTTTTTTTTTTTTTTTTTTTTTTTTTTTTTTTTTTTTTATTAAGTGGACGGAATTGTTGGCTTTCACCCCAAATTGAGTGATTCGTTTTTTTTTTTTTTTTTGCTTAAGTGGACGGAATTGTTGGCTTTCACCCCAAATTGAGTGATTCGTTTTATCTTGCAGTAAAATTTGGATCATGTAGTGTGTAAAAATAGTTTTACCATACCCTCAGCACAGATTATAACTTTATAACTAAGTTAACATGCTCAATTTTTGCTGCTCAATTCTTGGGTCACTATTTTTACCTTTTGGTAAAACTTCCCAACATTGTTCTCAAAATAGAATCCCCATACTTTTCCTCTACTTTTTTTCATAGTGTATCCTCTTTGGCTTTTCTATACAGTGCTACTTCGTAGCTGGTTTGCTACATTTATGCACCATTTATAAAACCAGGAATTTCATGGGCGTCGGCTATAACCCAGCACATCAGATGCAACATTTCTCACAACGTCCTCAAATCAATGACACTGGTATTCCAGAGGAGTAGATTACATAGGCCTTGCCGAGAGATTTACGAACACGCTGTCAGGAAAATTGAAACGTCCAAAGTTGAATCTAGACACAAAATCCATCCGTTGTTATGGCTACTGAGTTGTACATAAGTTGGAAATTAATAGTACTCTTAGTCGGAAGAAACCCCAATATCCTGTAGCAACTACGCTGAAGTAAAATAGGCACAATTGATATTTAGTTATAGATACCAGTACAACACGCGTTAAACGCCGATTCATTTTCTCATATCTTTTCACATCCTCTCACTCCATTTAGTAGAAAAACTTTTACCGGAACGTCAGTATTGGACCCATTTAAAACATACTTTAAAGCAACCAGTGTTACTATACATACTGCTTAGCTTTCCTTCTTATTCCTTAACCGGCTATGGGAGAGCAGCACCCTATTGCCAATGGAGGAAAACCATGAGTATTTGTTGAAGCATTGCATTTGGAATTTTGATATTCGCTAAGTAGAGTTTTGAATTATTCAATACAATAACATTCGATAACACATAATTGCACAGAAACGTTCAACCAGTGTTTTATCCATTGCAAAATGGAATACATAAAATTTGTAATGTTAACTTTGCATCCAAATATTGATATTCTCGATACGATAAAAGCATCTAAGCTACATCTATGTTTTCAGTCAATTGAAACTCACATACCCTCGTTAATTATAGTGCCGGTAAAAAAATAATTTTCAAAGTGTACCACTCCTTGCTTCAATCTAATAAAATATTATAATTTAACTAACCTAACCAAGTGTTCCCCTTAAAACAAAAAAGGCAGCAATCCTATATATATCCTCAAAAGGAAACCCTAAAAGGAATCCCCACATGTCCTGTTTCGTACATAATTCTTGTGGTAAAAACTCATTGACAGCCTCCAGGGTAAAGTAATTATTTTATATTCACATACTACGTCAAATAGACAAGCCTCCTTCTTCTATATTTTGCCCTTTTTCTGACGTAAGTTCGAACGCGTTGTCCTTTTTTCTATTTTTACATTTTACACGCAAGGGCATACGCTTTCTATAGTGGTTGAAATACTGACTGCAAAAGCATCTTGCTTTGAAAATCCTTCCTTTGTGAATTTCAGGTTTAAAGAAAAGTTTCGGTTAAATCATATTATACGTCTTCAAAAATGTATAAGCGCCTTTTTTTCAATATTGTTCGACTTAAAAGAGCTCAGAACTGTGCAAAATATGAAAGATACATAGAAAAGGGGTGTGGTAGACGTCACTGCACTTGAATTATTTAAATGGATGATTAACACCCCCACCAAGCAACGAATGTCGAGACGCGTCAATATCAGTACATGTGGCAACAATTGCAATTTATTACCAAGCTGCTGATGACATTTTCCAGAAATTAATTTACTTAACACTAACAAAAGGGTTGGGGGTAGAAAGTCAAAGTTCTTGCGGTTATCTAGGGTGGAGTTGGGGCAATCAACTTTTTCCAGTTCAGTAAATAATAGCCTTCGGCGGCAAAATAGAATAAAAAGGGTTGAAGACCTATCAGCGTCGTCATATGCTGATAAATTTATGAGAGCGGTGAGTTTTGTATTTTTGATTAAGACTTGTAATAGCTGTGACATATTACATCGGCAGAAAGGTCAGTCACAGCAGAGGGATGTCGTTTAAAATGTGAAAGGTGAACCGGTCAAGGAAGTGAGAAGGAAAAGTTTAAGTATATGTATAGTTTGCTTCATTTTTCGTGTGATATTTACTTACCTCTGACGCATTACCTTATTTTCTTCTTTCAGGTATTATTTCCATGTGCTGGGTTGCTGGAGCAATAGTTGGGTTTCTGCCTCTCTTCGGCTGGCACGCCGGTAATGAACACAATGAGGCTTGTCTTTTTGTCAAGGTTATGGATTACAATTACCTCGTCTTCCTTTATTTTGCAACAATCATAACACCGGCATTACTCCTATTAGCATTCTACGCTCATATTTATCGAGTTATCATCAAACAGGTTGGTTGTCACTAAGTGAAAATCTTCAAAACCTAATCTTGACGTAGACCTTTCCAATTTATTTATGCCCACTTTACAAACTGACGCAGGTACGACAAATTGTGACTATGAATCCAGTTGGGGACATCAGTCGCAGGTCATCCACTGCACAAATTCAAACTGTTCCAAGTCGTATGTGTCATGGAGGTACTATGCTTCGGGTACTTGGTGCAGCCAGGAAACGAGATGTTAAAGCAACACAGAATCTATCTATCATTGTACTGTTCTTTATGATCTGCTGGATACCACTCTACACGATAAACTGCATTAAAGCTTTTTGTCCAAATTGCTTTGTGCATCCAAAATTGACGTTTTTCTGCATTATTTTATCGCATTTAAACTCAGCAGTCAATCCAGTTCTATATGCCTATCACCTTAAGGACTTTAGAGCGGCACTGAAAACTTTGATTTTAAAAATTATTGGTGTAGAAGTAGACCAACACTTAGATGTCGCACACAGATTCTCCTTGGCCAGTCAACATCGACTGCATTCAATCGATAACAAACGATCTTCCTTACAAGCGAGGATCTATGTTGGTAAGATTGATCTTTTAATTTTACAATTATCATTTCATTAAAAGATTTTATTTTTTCATTAGATTCACCGATTTGGCTACGCCAACAACAGCAACAAAGTCTAAAAAATGATCTTTCAACCCAAATTTGTAGTAGCCCCCGCAGCCCCCCAACAATAACAAACAGTCTCGCTGGAGTTCATCAGACAGTAGCGGCTGTTGCATCTGCCACTGCCGACATTGATCGTGATATTTGGAACATAATGGAAGCCTCTAGCGGCGCCGAGAAAGAAGAGGATACACCAAAACATCCATCTTCATCGGACGATGGTCGCGGCAGTCCTTATTCATATGACAACCATAACTATTCATCAAGTCCCGATGATCTAGACTACGATGATGTCTTCCTTAATGCCGAGCAAAATGATCGACAAGCAGCTGTTTGTTCGTCAATTCGAAATCGACTTCGTTCAGATGATGACTCCTATAATGAAAAGTACAAATTAGCACAAAGAGCTTTAACAGATTCCTCATTCAGTGACTATGAGATTCCAAAGAATAATCTAATACCGGCATCTAGTGAGACTACTGTTAGCTTTAGTCCATCAAACGTGGGACTAGAAAATTGTCCACCTTTAACGATGAACACAGATAGTAGGCATTCTTCAAGCATTTTCGTGATAGAAAATGACACAAATCCTCTCTCACCTGGTCATAAGCCAAAGTTACGGAAGTCTCCTAGACTTTCATTAGTTGGTACTCGTGCTAAAAGTAAAATAACACGTTCATGTAGTTGTACAGGAGATGGTGAGCTAGTATCGTCGAATAGTAATAACAGTATAAATAATTTAAGCAGTAGTAATAACAATAATATTAGTCCTAGTTTTGGAGAGAGATTTAGCCCATTGAAGGCGATGAGTCATTTTATTTTTCCACCTGTTAAGCATTCCAGTTTTATTCATATATTCGCCGGAGGAGCAGGAGTTGTTGGCGGTGGGGGTAGTGGAATAGTTGGGAGAAGAGGTGGAGGATGTAATCAACAACATGAACAGCGAATATCAAGTCAAGAAAGTTGTGCATCAAATGGTGGAGCAACGGTTTTCAGACAACAAAAATCTTCCGATAGTTAAAAGATAGTTTTAATTATTCATTTTACGTAAGAATACTCAAAACATTCCCAATAGTTTAATTCCTTTAAGTTTAATATATCTTATTATAATCTTTAGCTGCATAAGTCTAGAGTATTTTTATTTTATTTATTTATTTTGCAAGAATGATCAAAAACAATGATAACGATAAGATGAATCCTATGCGATCGACATCAACACTTGGAGAGGCTTTCTGAAGTATGTTTTTGTTAATTTAAGCACTTTACGCTACTCTTTTTGTATTTTTGCCATTCCTTCACAGATATTACTTTCTCAAACTCTAGTACCTATGAAAAATAGATATATCGCTTTCCATTTCCGTTCAAGGGATTATTTGTAAGTCAGTAGTACCTGTATTAGACATCAACTTTGTTATAGGATATTGTGATGCACTTTGAAATGATCTTGATATTTTTAAACAGTATATGCAGTTTTTAAAAACATTCGTTACTACAATATTTATCGGGAAGAAGATGAAGTTCATGGCAAGGGTATATATGGGTACTTACTTACTTCCAACATGCGACGCAGGAATCAAAAATGGACCTGGGTCTCATTCTTATGCACCTCAATTTACATCAATCGCCTGAAAATTTTCCAAACAAGCTTCTAAAAATCTCAGTCATCTAATTTTGAGCTTAAACAAATTTCGCCATAACAATTCTTATACTTTTAAGATTTCGAAAATCGTCACGAGAATCGCCCGAAGAACGACCCAAAACACTTCACTTTAAACAGTGAAAGAACGCGACCATGTATACAACTTTGAATATCATATTCCTCTGACAGGCAGAATAAACTTTCCTTATGGTGATCTTTATTCGACAAACTGTCTAATATGATCTCTAGAATTTCAATGTAATCGATGCACGCGAATACAGAGGAAAACAACTGACCTATCCAAGACCTCTTTAATAGAGGATTGCTTTGAAGGAGGAAAGGTATGTTATAGTGCCAAATTCATTCATCTTAGCTCATCAAGATAATGATCTTTTCATTACTGGGAATTGACCTACAAATTTGAGTTTGTACGAGTATATCACGAGTGAATTCTTTCATCACTTAAACTGAATTCCTACTAATTGCTTTCATGATTACATAAAAGTTCGTTAAATTGTTGTTTTGCAGATGGTATTTTGAACTTAGAGATATTACACCAGAATTTAAAGAGATTTTGAAGTAGTATTTGACTGTGGTTCCATGATAAACATAGTGATCTAAAGACGACTTCTACTTCTCATCTTCGATGGTTAGGTGTCATTCAAGTCTCCTCATGAAGCTTTTAGACAAACTATGTATCGGAATCTGCCAGACAAAGTGTGACATAATCGGCCTTGTACCACCGTCATGCTAGTAACTGCAGGGCTTCCTAAAACTAAGCAATGTTTGAAAATTTATGAAAGATGATTTTTTTGCTGTTTGGTTTTATAGTGTTCTGTATTCAGTTAACATATTAACTCAGTTAGAAGCTAGCTAACAATTTATTGAATTTTATTATCAAAATTGGTGTCCTGTGAAAAATGTTTTTCGCGCACTTCGACTATTTTAAGTTCATCGTAATCGACCTACTGAGTAAGCCATAGTGACCAAATTTCGCACCAATTTCACGTACTTCTTGTTCTTATTAATGAAATATAAAACGTGCATAACTAACTAGTCATTCTTACCGACATCGCTCCCGCGTCGCTTGCGAGACTAGGCTAAATTTGAAGATAAATAATTAATTAATTCTATTCCAGAGTCCAGTATATTTTGGTTCACCAATGTTGTTGCATTCTATCGATCTAATATTATTTTTCTTTCCTTCTTTAAACCTCACTCATTGGAACTTGAACTTTTTTTTTTTTTTTTTGACCATATATTCCGACGACCTTCTTCGAATATGGCAAAGCTTTCTGATTCATCCTATATATCCGATTTTTGTCCGACTGTCTCGTACACTATTATCTTCATTCAAAAAGGAAGAGAGGTCAATCAAAACTATGATACATATTTATAGCAAAAAGGTTTCATCAATGATTTCGAATTAAAACAACAAAAACAATGATTAAAAGCTTATGGTAAATAAGAAATCAAATCCAATTATATATAAATGCATCTGTGATTGAGCTCTTAAACAACAAAACCCGCGTTAAAATATTATTTAAAAAAAAAATCCAAAATTAAAAATTAATATTACATAAAATTTAAAATAGCTCAAGTATTAGAATAAAATAGAAAGTATAGACACAAAATATATGTATTAATTTATACAATGATTGTATAATTTACAAAAAATTTTATTTAAAATACTTGTAAATAATAAAAATGTATGTACCTTGAATTGTATACTGTAGATTAAAAATAAATATTTAAAATTAAATTTTAAGGAATATTCCAGAATGTAGAAATTAATATTTTTTAAGGAGTATTTATTTAGAATATTTTGTTTAAATACAAAGTCAAAAAAAAAAATAATGAAGGCCATGAATAAGCTATGTTGTGCTATTTTCCAAATAAATGTTTATAGTTGCAAATGAAAAATATACATGGTTTGGTTTGAAACATTTTGCCAGGAACTGGGAAAAAAGTTATGAATGAGATACTTAAGCATTGGAAAATTAAATTTTCGATTTAACAGAATGTAACTCACAAAATATTCCATGTAAGGAACGGCTAACACCATAGGAGTGTCTAAAGGATATTTGCATATTTTCTGAAAACTTAGGATCATTCTATTAATGTTATTGATTTTGTAAGTGTAAGTTACTCTCACTAGATTCTGTTCTGTTATCAACGATTCTATTGATAAATGTGTTTGGATAATGATGATATTCAAGTAAAAGTAGTGGAGCAATTATCTAGTTTTTTATTTAGTTGTGCTCTTCACGAAAATAAATTTCAAAACAGTTATAATATGATCATGCTGCCAAATTCTACAATTTACAATGGAACTCCCTTTATTGAGAAAAAAAAAAATATTATTAACGTGTGATAATAGCTTTTACTTACTCAGTTATATTAAGATTAAATAGGGACTAACCCTATGAGCTCTTGCGTAGCACAGAGACTGCATAAGTTCAATACTATATTAGCGTACCTTTAAGTGATGCCTTAATCCGATATAGGCTTTACTTAACAAATCTTTTCATTTGAGGTGATCCGGAAGTTGTTGCTCCTAGTTACACACATGAAGTTGCTTGGAATGTAGTTCCGCTAATTACGATACTTTACGCAAAGTTTTACCGCCATTTAAAATCTGAGCATATCCTTGCCGACTAAGCCTACGGATTCCGGCTCTTTTAACCAGACTTATATATGATACATATGGAAATCTCAGAAAGGCCGGTATTGTACAAGTTCATATTTAGCTTTCTTTCTTGATTGTATGATAATATTTATTTATATCTCGCCTATATACATGTTAAGCCAGGCTCTGTCTGTCGTGTATTTAAGTAATTAGTATATCCCCTAGGAGACATAATATTATATCCGTTTAAATTCGTAGCAAAACGATATTAGAAAAATAAAGTATTGTTCATTGAATTTCGGTATTGAAGTTTGTTTTTTATTTGAGCCAAAGGGCCCAGTCCTACATGTTATATTTACGCCCATGGTTTCTGACTAGACTAAAGGCTCCTCTGGTATCCCTCAAGGTAGCACCTTTCGTCCGTTATTATTTTTTGTGACTTTTAATGACGATAGTTGTATCATTAAAAAATTTATACATATCTGTGTACACATATAATATAAAAATTTGTAGATATATATCTAGTCTTTTGATTTTTACCGAAGAATAATAATAATATATGTAACTCAGCTTACCACCTTGATCAAAAAGTTTTATTCAGAAAATTAAAAATACAAGTTCATTCATCTAAATCTATATTGTCCCCTTCAAAGTAATCCCCATCGATGAAATGCGTTCCCGTGGTTTTTTAGCTCGATTGAACAGAAAGAAGTCACATGGAGCCAAATCAGGTGAATTCGGTGGCCGTTTGATGGTATTTGTTGAATTGTTCATCAAATAATACGCTTTGTTTACTGTCTGGCCTTTTGGCAAAAATTCATGATGCACTACACCGTTGTAATCCATGAAAACCGTGAGCATTGCCTTTTTTTGACTGAAAACGACGTTGTTTTTTTGGTCTAGGCTAATATGGTGAACGACATTCACTTGCTTGATGCCTGGATCGCGTGTCGTACTCATAAACCCACGTCTGGTCTCCAGTAATAATCCTTTTGAGAAATGTGGGATCGGATTCAGCCTAGCAAATCATCTTTTTTGCGACGTCAACACGGTCTCTTTTTTGCATGAAATTTGGGTCTTTTGGCACCAACTTTGCTGCTACACGACGGAAACCCAAATCATTAAACAAAATGTTTTGGACGGATCCATAGGCAATGTTCAAGTCCTCCGCTATCTCTCTGATGGTTAATTTACTGTTATTGACCAATATTTCTTTTACTTTATCAATGCTTTCGTCGGTTTTCGATGTCGATGGTCTGCCACTGCCTTCATTGACTTACGACCATTTTCGAACGGCACGTGCCACTAGTAAACGACCGTTTTCTTTAGAGAATCGTTACCGAAACGCTTTTCCAACATTCCCAACGTTCGCGCACCATTAAATCCGTTTTTTACACAAAATTTAATACAATTTCGTTGTTTCTAAAATTGTAAAAAAAATCGCATTTTTACAATTTTATTATTCTTGGCTAACTTTTGTAAATGTGAAGCTATGACGCTAAGATTTAGAGGGAATATCAACAACAGATGTACCAACTTTACAAAAAAAAAAAAAAAAAACAGAACTCAAATCGGAACAATGGGAGCACCACACGGTGGTTATTCCGTTTTTTTTTTTTTTTTTTCATCAATGTGGTATTTTTTAGCTGTCTTTCCAGTCCACGGATTAGCAATTGAGAATCTTAAGAATAGCTAAAACCACTGAGGGTGGTTTGGTGAAAAGCATTCACCGCATTAACAGCTAAAAATTGTAGAATAGTTCGTGCTTAATGTTGTAAAAACATATCACAAACTCTCTAAGAGGTACCAAATATGAAGACAACATTACTACTGAGTCGCAACTATCTAGCTAAGGGTATTTTCAACTCCCAGCCCCTCAAGTTGAAGATGTAAAGCAAGACTAAATGCCTGGCTTATGAATCGAGACCAAACAAACACAGGTAACCAAACCCAAAAAGAATAAACGATGCCTATATATTGTATTAAATATGGATCTTCAACGGATTGACATTATTGATATAATGCAGCGGGTTGTCATTATTGCGTTTATTATTATACTGCTGCAGAAGACAGTAGTTTAACGGTAAGGAAGAGGAAAAGAAAAAAAACAAAACATCAATTACTTAACCACAAATCATAGTGTCAGCTACAACTTTAAAATTATAAGAGACTGGGTCTCCCTATTTCTTTAAAGTCATGAAATCAACTCAGACACCTGGACCCTACAGAAAATTGTTGCATTACCTAAAACAGTAATCACGTACTATAAAGTCGTATAACTTAACCAAAATTGTATACTTTAACCTTATGAAAGTATCAGTCGAGTGTTTTAGGTCCCGTTTGTACTGACAGCGAATGGAAGAAAAATCACTCGTCCATGGACTGTAGCATCATGTAAGTAGCTGAGTACGAAAGTAAGTGAATTGCCTGCAGTTTAATATACTTTACCTTGCATCTATAAACTTTTGGGAAGCACTTTCAAACTGAAGTAAAAAATTGGCCATATTAAACTGACATATCTGTACTGATCGCAGTTAAACAGAACACAAGCACTGCTTCAATTGATAATATAAAAAAATGTTAAGCGGAATTATAAATACAGGGTATTCCGGAATAATGTTTCGAAGACTTTAAGGGGAGAATCATTGAAATATTTTGAGTTAAAATCATATCAAATCATGTACCTCGTCCGAGAACAGGCCCTACTATTTTTACTCCTATTGAAAATAACATTTTTCAAATTTATGCCTGTATTTTTTCAAAAAAAATAATCTTAAAATTTTGACTTTATCATAATTTTTTTCGAAAAAATAATGTATAGTAAAAATCTTTGCAATTGTGAAACGTGTCAGTTTATCTCAAGTCAGTTGTTTTCGAGATACGACCCACCGTTCAAACTGTAAAACTTGGAAACACTTTGAGCACCTGTTATGACTGATTTAGTACATAAATTAAAAATTATCTAAAACCACTTAAAATCATTTTTGGTGAACCAACATATTGCGTGAATGTTGGCTATCAATTACTGTCATTAACTGAACTTAATCTGGTTGATATTTTTGATAGATGTCGTACAATTTTTGGCAATTTCAGTCATAGAGTCGTTTTCTACGCAACAATGCATTTTTGTTGTTTAATCTTATTACGAAAATGGGCGATCTATTAAAGTAACTTTCCATAAAATTCGTGAACCTATTCGTAACCTATTCGAGATTTACGAAAAACCAATGCGTCACACATGAACGATGTTGTGTTCCATTTATAATTGCTATAGACGGAACTTTATTAATCAATAAAATTCTATCTACATTGATTTCACAATAAACTTGTGTTTAATTTAATGAAAACTTCCACATTAGCTGTTGGCTCACCATTTGTCATATATGCAAACATGAATTTTGTAATTAGTTGTACAACTATTCTACAGAATCGATTTTCATAATGTAACATATATAATGTTGGAAAGCCTAATTTATAGCTGGTAAATATGATCGACATAAAATACAAGTGGAAGATGATGCTCAAAACTAAACAAACATATGTACATATGTATTGTATATTGAAAGTTTCGTAATTAGATTCGAAATTAAGTTATAAATTCCAAATCTCGAGTTTATCTACATAAGTTGAAGGTATTACAACAATAATGTCCGATTAACGATAAGACTTTATGATGGTAGCTACGAGGGCTGAGGGCTGTTAATGAGTACACGGATTGGCAGATAGGTGACACTACTGAGCCTCCAAAATGAGTGTATCATCATTTAGTATAACATTCCGACGCTTAGTTTTGTTATGACACCCATTTCAAAACATCGTGTTAGTGTTCTTTGCGACCATGGAAAAATAGCAGTGTCAATTCTTGTTTTTGAGTGGCAAAACCTGCGGGGAAATCAAGCCCATTCTCGGTGGTGTATATGGGACCCATTCAGCTTCCCGTACAACCGTTAACTATTGTTACGCAGAGTTTCGCCGTGGCCGCGCGTCGAGTTTTGATGAACCGCGCCCAGGTGGCCCAGAAACCATTAGCACAGAGTAAACCGTAGACTAAATCCATGATCTCGAATTGACGGACCGCCGAGTGAAAATTCACAAGCTGGCTGAAATAGCAGGTATCTCAACTGAACGAGTTAGCCATATCCTGCACGTGATCCTGGATGCCGTTTTTGCTCACACCAGAGAACAAACGCAATCGTGAGACCATTTAAAAGACGTGATTGGCCCTGTTAAACAAAAACAATCACAGAAGCATGCTAAGTCGATTTATTTATTGGGCCGATTCAACGCCGATTTGAAGAAAAAACGACCACATAACCACGACGATAACGCAGCGGCTTACACCTCCGTAGTCACCACAGCCAAATTAGTCGAATTTAACTACGAATTGCTCCCCCATCCTTCGTATTCTCCGGATTTGGCTCTCTGCGACTTCTTTTTGTTCCCAAATCTTAAAAGATTGCTCGCCGGAAAGAAGTACGGGTCGAACGAGGAGATCATCGCCGCTGCGGAGAATTATTTTTCAGAGCAACTATATACTATAAGGAGGGATTAAAAAGTTGCAGCACTGCTGGAAAAAGTGTATCGAGTTGAAAGGGGATTATTTTGTTATAACCTAAAAAAGTTGCGTTGTCATTTCTAATCCGGGTATTCATCAAACAACCTTCGAATAATAAAGGTTTTATGGCATAATCATCCAATGAAAAAAAACGTTTTTGTTTTTATACATATATTGTATGTATAAACAAAAACTGAATGGATGAAATCTGAGTAAAGTCATCGTCTGGCGTAGAAGTTTTTAATATAAAATAGCTAAGATTTCGAAGAAAACATGGTGAAAGCTGAATTGTTGGATTTTGCCAAGCGCCACAAAGACAAACTTGAGGTATACGTGGTAAATTAACTGGCTCAAATTGCAGGACCATAGTACTACTATTGCCACGAGCTTCATCCTACAAAATTGAAGTAAAAATATTCACATCGAGCCAAAACAAAACCTTCAAACTAAAAGACAATAAGCTTCTATTCGTATTAACAGAAACACAGTGGGCATGTGAGAGATGCAGCAAACATGTTGAACTAAAGGTTGAGCAAAAACCATACAGATGTTTTCGCCGAAACAGCAATAGAAGAAATTGTTATAACTTTAAGTGATAAGAATGACAGAAGCTGCAAATTTTCTACGAAATAATTTTCTAATATTACTCGTATATAATATTATTATGTTTTGCACTGTTTGGAACCATAAATAAAAATAAATAAAAAATTGAGCTTACGCAATTTATTTAATTCTTTCGCAAAAATACAGTATCATTAAAACAGTTAGATGGCATTCCTAAATTCCTCTCGACAAATACATATATGTATATCATGGTGTCCCTATGAGAGCGTTCAAGAGTGAAGTGTTTATGAGTTTCATTGTAACCAGAGTTAGAGGGAAATATTCCCATTTTTTCTGTACTATAGATTTTTGTAAAACAAGTTATAGATACTATGTTATATTAGTTGATTTAGATATTTTCCCTGTAAAATAAGCTTATAATTGCGCAATATAAATCCAACAAACGTAGTTTTAAGAAAAGTTTCATTTTATGACCCCTATAAGGGAAAAAGTCCCGGGTAGGTAATGCCCATTTTTTTCAGGTAAAAAAAAAATTGCTGATCTTTTTCCGAAAAAAAAAAATATTATGCGGATCTGAAATAATATAAAAAGAATGCAAAATTATTTGCACAATCAGGTTTTATTTTTTAATCGAAATATTGATGATTGATTTTTAATAAATTCGATGATGGACTTTTCAACACAATAATACGCAGACATGGTTGAGGTCTATGTTCTCTGCAACGATAACGGTCAACGGCGAAATTGTAATATCTAAGACGATATCCTTTTTAGAACTGCCCCAAAAGACAGGACATTTATTTGAACGTTTTCCAAGTTGTGGGAGACAAGAACAACGCGAAAATTCTCGAAAGTCTTACAGCTTTAGGAGAAAGCGTTCGCATTTACTAAGACGTTTTACAATATATCAGAAATAATTCAAATACAAATCTGCGGCAATTAAGGAGACATTTTAATCCAAGCAGGACTTATTTTTGGAGAATTCTACATTCAAAAGGCAAGCATGCACTCCACCATATACTACTACAGCAGTTACAACCCAGGGACTCAGAGAAATGCTTGGAATTTAGCAATTACATTCTGAAAAGACACTTTGGCCGGATTCTATGAACGAATGGATTCCAATTCACCGGATAAGGAATCACTTATTTCCACAATTTACATACATCATACATGTGTATGTATGTATTCCAGGAAACATAAATCTTTTCAACATAAGTTCAATGTCAATATGGGAACAGGCATATGGGATACCAAACTAATCGGACTCCATCGGCTTGCTCCAAAACTTAATTCAAATCTATAACTAAAATTTTTGCGAAACAAATTACCGAAACTATTAGGCGATATACCACTACAACATAGAACAACCATTGTGTGCCAATAGAATGGCAGACCGCACACTTTGGCCATGCAGTTAGAGAGCGGTTAGATCACGTGTTTGAAAATTCATTCTGTAGTCTCCAAAGTATCCAGACCTTTCCTCAAAACTCTAAGGCGTTGTTAGAACTTTTCAAAGACGTGTTGCACTTTGAACAATTTGTTCAAGTGAGATTAATAAGATATTTCTCTGAAACATGAACAAAAAACACATAACTTACCCTTGTACTTCAACATTTTCTTCACTTTAGTTTTATAAGATGCTCGGAAATATTTTAAAATATAATCTTTTTATCGATATCAGTACGAATCGCACAGTGAACCCACTTTGAATAGCTTTCTAAAGCTCTTTTTTTGGTAATAGCCAAATCACAATGTCGCGTTCACGCTTTGACATATTGAGTAGAAACAATGGGCCCTTATGGATCAATCCGAAATGTAACCTCAGGCGTTTTTGACACTGCTACTCTCTAGTTCGTCGCGCGTTAAATAGCTATTGGCTATCGGCCGACATTACACGATAAGTTGATTTGTTCGATTTGTAGCTAAAAGGTAGGTTATAATATAGTGTAATGTACAAATTTACTCCGAATGAATGAAATCCGTTTGCGATTATTTTACTATGGATTTATTGCACAAAATAGTAATTTGAACTATGTATTTGTTGTTTTTCTTTAATTTATCTATTTAAACACATTTTTTGTAGAGGTATTTCTCCTAATTAAATTTTAATATAAATAAGAAGAATACATTTCTACTCTACCTCGTGCAACGAATTTATACATTATAAATCTGAGGAAACAATACTTTATCTGTCAGCTCAATGCCGAAGCGACATCCCGGAAAACAAATTTCAAGTTCGTGCTTTTGACACAATTTATCGTGAGTTCGATATAAAGCGTATGAAGCATGCCAAATCACGCGCGCGTGAACATGCAACTAACCGTTACAACTGAGAGTCTCCCAAACTGGAGTACAATAAACACACACAGTTCAGTAGTTGCGTATGAGCGTGTAAGCAAGAACAACAAAGATCCATGCGGATCAGGGAAATTCAAATATCAGAACTTTATTAACAATATCAATAATTTTTTTGACATATTTGACACATTTGTTTTAATAAAATATTTCGAAAATATTTCATTTTAATTTAATTAAATCCTATTCCACTAATGCAAGTTACCCATTTCCATCAAACTAATCTCACTATTGTGAACGGGAACCAAAGTGTCACTTTTGTAAAGGACAATAGGTTATGTCCAAATGTCAAAACAAAACGTATATTTCACGTGTGCAGTCTCTGGATTAAGCGCGTTTATTTAATTTGTTATTTAGTTAATTAGAAAATGTCTTCGTTCTTTCTCAAAAACAAGCCAAAATTATCAAAAAAGCGAAAGGTATTTTGATTCCTCGTAAATTTTATCACGTCTAATTCATTCAATTCCAGCATGAAGCACCGAAATCTTCAAAATTCTCCAAACAATCGAAGAAACCCTCAAAACCCAGAGATGACGAGGAAATCGACAGTGATGACGCTTTCGTCAGTGATGATGGGGAAGGTGGAGGAGGAGCTGGAACCAGCAATTATATTAGTGATGAAGAAATACAAGAAACAGTTCAAGACAAGCGCCTACGTTTGGCAAAGAAATACCTCGAAGAAATTGAAAAAGAAGAAAGAAATCGTGCTGAAGATAAAGAAGTCAACGACTACGTATCCCATCGTTTGCAAGAAGAATATCTAGAAAGTGTTGGCAGATTAAAACGCCAAATTGCTGGCTCAATCACCGGATACATCAAAGGTACAGTACTGAAGCACAAAAAACAAAAACTTCCACTCACCACAGTGGCGCTGACGAGTGATGGGAAATATTTGTTTACGGGTGCTAAGACACAGTGCGTGGTGAAATGGGATTTGTCTACGTTACGACCAGTTGGGTCATTTGATGTCCAACCGCACACAGAGGATCCCGACCGGGGTATCAAGAGACGATCGCATGTGATTGCCATGTGTCTGTCGACAGATATGAAATTCCTCGCACTCGCTGAGGGCGGAAACAACATTCAAATATGGTGTCCTCAAGAATTGAAGCATTTGAAGACTTTTAAGGGGCACCGAGATGTAGTTAGTGCGTTGGTGATACGGAAGGACACACATGACCTCTACTCGGCCAGTAGAGATAGGTCAGTGAAGATCTGGTCGCTAGATGAAATGGGATATGTCGAGAGTTTGTAAGTGCAAAGTGAGTTTATGAATAAAGAGAAAATAAAGTTTTCTTTCTTTCTCCAAAGATTTGGCCACCAAGCTCCTGTGACAGGGATAGACGCACTGTCTAGGGAACGTGCTATTAGCTCGGGAGGATTTGATTGTAGTTTGAGGATTTGGAAGATAACAGAGGAATCCCAGCTGATTTACAATGGTCATCGGGGGAGTATCGAGGGTGTGAAATTCATCAACGATGAGAATTTTGTTTCATCTGGTGATGACGGGTGAGTGAGAATTAAAGTGTCTGGAATCAGTACTCATGCTTAGAGTGTGTAGGTCTCTCTGTCTTTGGAGCGCTCTAAAGAAGAAACCTCTGGTCACACAAACAACAGTACACGGAACCCAGCCAAATGGTGACGCCAATTGGATTTCTGCCATTGCTGTTGTAGTGAATACCGATTTGATTGCTTCAGGTGGGTTGAAACCTTGTTCGTTTGTATTTTTATTTAAAAAAATTTCTTTTCTTTTAGGTTCCTGTGATGGCTTCATTCGACTTTGGCAGATGAGTGACAACGGTCGTAAACTGACGCAAATTCTCGAAATTCCTGTGGAGGGATTCATCAACAGTCTAGCCTTTTCCCAAGATGGACTCAAACTCTTCGCGTGCGTTGGACAGGAGCATAGACTTGGCCGATGGTGGCGGATAAAGGAAGCCAAAAACCAATTGCTTGTGATCGACTTGAGGACTGGGACAAGTTGACTAAATAAACCCCTAGTTGTGTAGAAAGAAAACAAATTCATTAGTTTTTCATTGTGTGACATTTATTTTCTTACATCCATCCATCAGACTAGAAATTGTAATACGAGAATCGGAATGTGCTTAAGTACTAACTGCAGCTTACCCTTTGTCTGAGCCCTCGCTCACTACGTCCGTAATTGTGGCTACCAAGCGCCTGCAATGTTCAATTGCACAGGTGGGCGTCACCAAACCCAAATGCATGCAGAAAATCTCAAAGCACCTTATCTTTCCCGGTGCGGTCTTTGGAAATCCAATTTCGGTGAGTTGGTGGTAAAAGTCGGAAGCTAGCAACCCCGGAGCGTGTTGAGGTTTCACTGCCGAATCGTTAATGAAATGGCTCTGCAAGTCGATTGGCTCCATTGCGACCGAATTTTGATCCTCAAACCACATGAAATACGAGTAATGGAATGTCTTATCTTTCCACATGATAGTAGTGTGACCTTTCTGCACATAGGAGCGGGTAAACTCAACCATCGTCCAAATGCGTGGAATAACCGCATCCAACTTTTCATCCTTGGTGAGGTCTGGAGCAATAATAGCGCCTTTGGTACGATTGGCAAAAATAAAATGAACCAAACCGGGGAATTCCTCTAGATATGATTCTATCGTAAGATTTCTTTCAGCCTTCACACTCAAAAATTCGGAGAACTCCAAAAGTTTGCCCTCAACAAACGAAGCAACATCTGGGATCTGCTCCAAAGCGATTTGACTGCTGTCACAGCATGTGCAGGTGTAGAGGGTTTTAAGATCTTCTAGAAACGGTGGAATGTTTGATTCTAGCCGAACGGCTATCTCCTTGTCATAGTTCTTGAAATATTCCCCGTACATTTTACGGATATTCTCCCACTTCGACGCAAATTTTTTGTGTATAATTTCGATTTCATCGCCGCGAAACTTTGCTTTCTTTAGAGCGTCTAGTGTCTGTTTTACGTACACCTCCAAATTATCGAAAGTCGACTTCACAGAATCAGTGTCCCCTTGAACTTGGACATTTTGAATCTTCTGCAGCACAAAGAAGGTATCATAGATGCTGCTGGCCACTTGAAGGTTGCAGTACTCGATTACAAAGATGGCAATCACTCCCTTGTCCAGTTCGGAAAAATGCGCTACACACGGAATACATCCAGACACGTTACTGGTGTGGTCTCCCTCAAGAAAAATAGCTACAGACCTATTCAACTGTTTGGTTTTTTTCGTTTTTTGCATTGTCCTTCCCAAAAGCGATAGAAACAAAACATCAGACGCACTCAGTTCTGTAGCTGTACGCGACGTAAACGAGCTGATAAATTTATTCCTGATAAACAGCAACGCATGAGAACGATTAGAACCAACGTCTTTCAACTTTTCCACAGCAACTTCTAGGGTGCGCTTTATGGAGTTTCGAATTTCTGAATTAATCATCAGCTGTGCCATCGCCTCTACGTGCATTCCTTGATCTGTTCTCGCCAACGACTCATAGGAATCAACTAAATCACCAAATATATCTTCTTGCACTTTATCGGCAGCAAATAAATTCGGTCCGTAGAGATGCCGTGCTAGAGAAATCGCAACGTCACAATTTCGTCGCATTACATTCAAAGGAACCTGTCCGATTTTGATGAATGAAAATCCCAAATAATCACCAAAAGTAAAAATTAGATCCTCCTCGCACTGTATGCTACTGTAGGTGTTATCAAATTGACAAAACATAATCCTCTGGGAATTAATCATTGGGGAGAAAATTTGAAGAATTATATTCGAGTCGATGGGAGTGTCTGCGTCCGTGATGAGTCCTTGATCCTCGGCAATTTTACGGATTTTCTGGTTGAGTTCATAATTAAATTTTTTAAATACAACATCATTAGAACTATTAAATGCAATTATGCCATTCATTTTGGGTTTAGGATGAAAGTACTTTAAAGAATTTCCAAAGTATTTACCGACAATCAATTATTGTATAGTTGTGATGGGAAAATTCGCGTAAACAAATTTTTTTGTTTGTACTTTGACGTAATAGTGCAGATATGGTATGAGGAGTTTACCATGGTGATGGGTTTGTCACTTTTAGAGGTGTTGCGCTTTTTCTTTAGGTCATTCCACACGAGTATTCAAGGTAACTCGATGATAACAAATGGCCCAAAAACACAATGCTTCTGGTCGGCTCCAGTTACTTTTTTTTTCTTTCTTTTCATTGAAAACTTGTTAAATTATACCACGAACTATGGCACAATAACCGAATCGTGAGGAAAAGTTCAGATGTCCCAACTTTTGAATCGAGTTGAATGTCTTACGAAAATCGAAAGGTATAAAGTCGATGTGACAGAGTACGTAGAATTTCTATAGTTACAAATAAAATGTCAAACGAAACTCAAACCGAAGTATCATTATGGTCTATCCATGAAGAGGAGACTGATTTTTTCTTTTGTATTCGCAAATATATTTTCTTACTCCTTTTAAATAACTCTATAATATATTATTGTATATAGGGATAAAGGTACATAACAAAAAAGGTGTGCTGACCACCATTATGCTATCTAGCTTACTCGTACAGGGAGCGTACAAAAATATTGTGATAATGATAAAATCGAGAGGCTCATTATCAGCATTATCAATATTTGAATACCTAGTTGCTAAATAAATTCTAGAGAAGAAATATGTAAGATCAGACGTAGAGAAGACAAAAAAATCATTCAAGGCAACTTCTATAGCGCGCAAAATAAAGCCTAACGTCCTACACATGATCGTAATTAACATGCTGATTCTATCGTAATAAAGTATAATCAAAAATGATTTTATTCGCATTGGACATACCACATGACAATACCTGACAATTAGCTGCCGCAGTTTAATAAGAACCTACACGAAAAACATAAGATGGCAGGAAAGCCATACTCAGTTACTTAAAAAGTACTATAAATTATAAAATATTTTATCGTAAGCATCGTCCGCTTACGTGGATGCAGATTGGAACATACAGAATTACACTTGCTATTCCCCAAAGCGCGGCGGTGCTGTAATATCCAGAGTAAAAAAATAGGACCTACCTGAAGTACCATCGCTCACCAAAGCGGAATATATGACGCTGAGGACAGTGTTCAAAGAATTTGGTGAAAGAAATAGGTTTTTAAACGTCATTGGCAATTCCACAATCATTCATTTTAATAATCAGTGCACCCAGCGGATAGAACACAGTTTACTATGAATGAAATAAACATATTGACATTCGATTTTACTATATAAGAGAACTCTAAATACCTAAAATATTAAACCGGTCATTCATTAGTTTAAAATGATGTCAATCACCTCTGCTTATATTGGTTACACAAGAGAAGTGGAGCATATGAATTTCAAAGTCAAACAAAAGGCTTCCAGTGTAGTTAAGAGAGCTCGATTTCTGTCTTTACAAGTGTTTAGCAAATTTTCAATTTATCTTGCCGACCATCCATGGCTTTTAATTACTTACTAAATTTTTATGGTTCTACTGCCGGGAGGTATCCGTTTTACCGGCATTTAAAAGAAGCATGTCATCTACGATTAACCAAATTGTCAATGGAAGACCTAATCAAGGACGCAGGTTCGGATTGTGAAAAATTCTCCTCTGAGCCTAACTTATCAAGTTTATCGTTACAAACAGAAGGTTTTTGGCCGGCCAGTTGAAAACGCCAATACACTCGTAAATAAATAATTATTAAAAACCAATTCACCAAATGTAATTTTTGTAAAATTTTTTATTGAGTTAATACATTATTGTGAACTGAAACAGCCTGCTTAAATTTTCACTGTGACGGAACTTAGACTTTGACAATTACTTCAGGATAAGAGAAAAATATTAAGTGCGAATTAAAATTGCTCGGTTCTTTTGATTTTAGTTGACGATAAGGACAAAGTAAATGGGAAAACTTGTGGAAGTACACACGTTGCAAGGTCACAAAGGCCGAATATGGGGAGTTGATTGGCACAGCAAAGGAAATACGTTTGCTTCATGTGGTGAAGACAAAACAATTCGTATTTGGTCGTTGAGTGGCAGCAAGTGGACAACCAAAACAATTCTTTCTGATGGGCATTGTAGAACAATTCGTGAAATAGCTTGGTCGCCATGTGGACAGTTTCTGGCATCGGCTAGTTTCGATGCAACAACTGCTATATGGAGCAAGACATCAGGTAAGTAAGAATTTTAATAAACCCGTCGCAAGGGATTCATGTTTTTTTTTTTAATTAAAGGTGAATTTGAGTGCAATGCAACTCTGGAAGGACACGAGAACGAAGTAAAAAGTGTCAGTTGGTCAAAGTCTGGGTCTCTGTTAGCAACTTGCAGTCGTGATAAGTCCGTATGGATCTGGGAAGTCGAGGGTGACGATGAGTTCGAGTGTGCAGCTGTGTTGAATTCACATTCGCAGGATGTGAAAAAAGTTGTCTGGCATCCATATGAGGAAGTCTTAGCATCTGCGAGCTATGACAACACGATAAAAATGTACAGAGAGAATACGTTAGACAATGACTGGGAATGCACGGCAACGTTAGCCTCACATACATCAACAGTTTGGAGTGTTGCCTTTGATGAGTTTGGTAAACGCCTCGCATCATGTTCGGATGATAAAACCATAAAAATTTGGCAGTCTTATCCACCAGGAAATGAAGAAGGTATTCATACACCAGATAATGAGACAGTCTGGAAGTGCGTGTGTACAATTTCTGGAGAGCATACCCGAGCTGTATACGATATTTCGTGGTGTCATCTAACCGGATTGATTGCTACTGCTTGCGGAGATGATTCGATACGCGTGTTTAAGGAAGACGAGGGTTCATCAAAGAATGAACCGACCTTTTCGCTGGTCTGCTCGGTAGACAAAGCACACTTGCAGGATGTGAATTCGGTTAAATGGAATCCTGCCACACCGAGACAGCTGCTGTCTTGTAGCGATGATGGAAACATCAAGATTTGGAAGTTTGTTGAGTGATTCAGAACTTTTATTTGTTTAGAAGGATAGAGAATATATTTTTAAACAGAATTCTAGTTTATTTATTTAAGAAAGGTTCGTGAAGGGTTTTGTACAATTGTTTGGCTTTTCTTGGTCCCAGTCCTGTAATGAGGGACAGTTTTTCCTCACTGGCATTGACGATGTTCTCTAGATTACCAAAATTCTGAAGCAGAGATACTGCGTCTGTTTTGTTTATCGGTTTAATATTGGTAAGTGCAGCCACAAGCTGGAAAAAGAAAATTCATTTGTAATACAATTTCTCTGTTGTTTTGTATTGGCAAATCACCTTTTGATGAGGATCTGATTCCGGGCGTTCCATAATCAAGTCTGGGGGACGATTTTCAAACAACTTGTAAGTCTCTATGATCTTTCCGGCTTCTTCAGCATTCCAAGCCAGCATCAGAGTAAGATCTGTTAGTAAACAAATTCTCGTCAGCGTTTTCAACGATTTGTGAGGTTCCTAAAATATGCAAACGTATGGTACAGTATTCTTCGAGTATTTGAATATACTGAGCTCACCGGAGCATCAACCTGTACAAGCAAAACCCTAAGGGCGTACTGTTTTCCGATATCTTTCAGACGTTGGCATATGTATTCGGGATGCATTTGATGGTATTGCAGGGACAGATACAGTATACAGGCACATTTTCCGACCACATAGTCTGGTACAATGTCTCTGAACTCGTAGGGGCAGTTAAGGATACTTCGGAGAACGGGGTTACCTCTTTGCTTTGGATGGACTTGGATACAGTGAGAGTTTGCTGGAGTAATTACTTTGCTAGTTGATGCTGTTGACGATGACGCTGAAGTGCTTGCATTATCAAGTATTGTTGTTTGAACTTTTGGTATTTTTGGTGCAGTCGGAATGTCGATGCTAGCTAAAGCATCGTCTATTGAATCATCGAAATCGTTGTCATCCATTTTCTTAGCAAACGACAAACAGAATTTACTCTGTATTTCACGAAAATTTAATTTTTTTATAAATTATTTGTTGACAGCTTATCTTTAGCGGGGACAATCACCGAAGACAAGATAATGCAGTTTGAGTGCTCTCTTGAGGTCTGCTAACATTTTTCTTTTGTTGAAAATCATTAGTGCTCACTGCTCAGTTATTTATTGCTTCTTCTAGGACGTCGTTGCGAATATAATATTGTACAATAGGTCTGTTCACTATATATCTAAAAACTGTCTAGTCTGAAAAGTGAGGATGAAGAAAATATGTTAAAAAGTAATTACGTTTCCATTGACTTCTCTCTGGAAGTTGGGCAATTTAGACTCCAAATTAATACAAAAAACTTCTTCTGACTTTGTTCTCAAAACTTTTATGTCAAATAGTGTTGTGTCTCAACCCAGAATTTGGTTTTCGAGCAATCGTCTGGATTTGATTTCGTTGTTGGAATCTTCCAGAACATAGAAATTGCGAAATAAAAACTTTCCATTTAACAACTTAGCAATTCATGTAAAAATTTTCACAGCTAAATCGAAATGATTTTTTTGTGGTACATCCACCATAAGATTGCACAAAAAGAGTCAATGGAAAACTTCCGGTGGAGATTGTTTCGAAAGACAAAAAGAAATCTTCATTCTCTAGATAATTTAGAAGTATAAACATGTTGCAGAACTACAGTTCATGCAGCAATTGAATTTGCTATCACCAATTCAACTGTGGGTGGTCTATTTGCACTGCATTAAAAATTCTGGGCAAGTGCTTTGATTTAATTAAAAATCTGGTGAGCTAATTGAGGTTTTTCATAAAGGTTTTTGATAGACAATTTTGTTTGACTTTTAACGGGTCTAACTCAGCAATAATGCTTTAGATCAGATTTGTTCAGTTTTGCTGAATGCTACAGTTTTGAGATGGATAACAGAATTGTAATACGGTCGTATTTAAGTCGGCCTGAATTTTATGAAGTTCACTCGTTCAATACTGAGGGTTCAAATGTCATGGAGTCTGGATATACTTGTATGAACTCTAAATGATAGTCGAATATTTAAAAGTGAGTGAAAAATCGATAAATTGTTCTCATTGTTCTCAAGCATTGTAGAAAACTTATTGCTCGTTTCGGAGGATCCTTATAAAAGCCTTAATACAATACAAAGTTGTATTGTATAAAGTTATGAATGAACTTCGTGGAAAAAATTAAAACCGACGTGCCATTCCATGCTCATATTCTTTTAATTTATCATCTTATGACCTCATTTTGTTCTTTGTATCAAAAATAAATGCATGGTCTCAATTTTTTAACGCAACCCGATTTTGCAGTTGAGCAAATGTTTCGGAAACTGATTCAATTTAATAGAAAAGTATGCAAATTTTGACCATCAGACCGTTAACGAAAGATAAGTGGTTCACTAGATACAAGAAATATGGGATTTCAGACGTAGTCTAGGAGTCTCTATAAAGGAATGTTGTGCAGCGCTTTACAAAACGATAGTATTGGATATCCTTTACTGCAGAAAACACACAAGTTTGTTTTACCCATTTACCATATTTGCTATGTATCTAATAAACAAATAGAAAATTTTTCGGAAGGCTCTATAACAGAAAGCCTTATCAGTCTTTGTGTAGCGTGATACATCGTGAGGTTTGATTTTTAATAAGCTCTTTTGACAGATCACGCATGACTCCTATCAAACTGCTTTGTGATTTTTGTTCAGTATCGTTTGGCAAGTACTCATGAAAAGACTCACACCACAATAGCATCTCCAAATTGTTCAGCTGTATTACGAAAATCAGCGTTCTGTGAGAAATGTTTTTCGTTCGATTTGAGGATTTTACGGTGCGCATAATCGACCTACTGAAATCACTATTGCCAATACAATTCGCAAATTTGAGTCCCAGTTTACATTAGTGGATGATACTCGACCGGTTAGATCACATCCAGCACGTAGTGAATAGACTATAGCGTTATAGCTGAGAGTGTACGCGAAGTTCTCATCAGCTTGACTTGGCGTACTCGACAACTTGGCGTATTTTATGTGAGGATCTTGGCCTGAAAGCGTACAAAATTCAACTTGTGCAAGAATTGAAACCATGCCTATTTGCGTCATATTTTCAGTGAATGGGCTCTGGAAAAACTCAATGAAAATATGGTGTTTTATCGTGAAATTTTGTTCAGTGATGAAGCCCATTTCTGGCTCAATGGATACGTTAATAAACAAAATTACCGTATTTGGGCTGATGAGCAGCCCGAAGAGTACCAAGAGTTACCATTACATGCATTAAAAACAATTGTATGGTGTGGTTTATGGACTGGTGGAATCATTGCTCCATATATCTTTAAAAATGAGGCAAATCAGAATGTTATCGTCAATGGTAACTGTTATTGCGCCATTTTAATGGACTATGTGCTTCCTGAAATTCCTGAGCACTGGTTTCAACAAGAGGGCGCTTCGAGCCATATAGCGCGTGAAACAATGGACTTGTTGAGAAATCATTTTGGTGACCACTTAATATCACGTTTTGCTACTGTAAATTGGCCGCTTAGATCGTGCGATATCACTCCTTTGGACTATATTCTCTTTGTTTTCTTTGAGATACCAGTCGCTATGCTTGAACGAGTCGCCCAAATTTGGATTTCCGAATGGACCAACTCAGATTTAGTCGTGGCCAACATTTACATGATATTATTCTCAAAAAGTAAATGTCATGAATTATTCTTTTAACCAATAATACAAATTTTGAGTTCACTTTCAAATTTATGTATTTTATTTTACATTATGAATCAAACCTCACGATAAATCACCCTATATTTAAATCCGTTCAATGACTAGTTACTTTACTGTATTTTTTCGGGCTTTTGGCGTAGGCTTGACTTTTTCTGCGTCTGACGTCTCTTTTGGATCAATTTTGGGAGTTCTTCCGAAAAAATGCCTGTATTGTACCTGGTGTGCAACATGTGAAATGATGTTGGTTATCATCTAAGTCTCCCTTCTCAATTTTACAACTAAGACTTGAATTTGGTCATGGCGGAGTCTTATTTGCTTGCGCATACGTTTCATTGCCTTATGTACATTCTACGTTCATGAAAACTGCCTGACGTGACTTCAAATGAAATCAAGATCAAAGATCAACGACTATACTAACTTTCCATTGATGCGCTTCTAATTAAACCTTTATTGTAATTAAATGAGGCTTAAGACTAGCAAAAGTTTGGTTCAATAGTTCATGCAAGGAACAGAATCATTTTTTTCTTATTTAATGTAGAAGGAAATATAAAAGCTGACACACATTCATTATAATTTTAATGTAGAATTTTATTAATTAATAAGGTTCGGTCTATGGGAAGGTCAAAATTATTGGACACTTTTTTGATTGTGGGTCAATGGCCGCAATTTTAGTTTGGTAGTTATGTTTGAGATCCTGAATTGTCACTGGGTTATTGGCATTGACCTTCCTTTTTTTCAAATAACCTTACAGGAAGAAGTCTAAAGGTGTCAAATGACTTTGGAGGCCAATCAACTTTCTCTCTAACCGAAAAAATGTGATCTTCAAATTTCGTTTGCAATAAATTGATTGATTGATGACTTGTGTACACGGTAGTACCATCCTGCTAAAACCAGAGATCGTTTAGACCCAATTCATTCAATTTTGAAAAAAAAAAAAAAAAAAAAAAACGTTCAGGATGTTGCGGTAATGTTCCTCATTCACTGTTACTGTCTCTCCAGCCTCGTCTGGCTGGTTTTCAACACTTTCATTCACAGTGATGATGTTTCGGCGTATATGTGCTGGCCGAGTATGTTGATATGAAGTTTGACCATATCGAACCAGTTTCTTCAAAACGCTTCACCAATGCACGAATTCCAGACTCACTAGAGCGATTATGTTGACCAAAAAATTCACGAAATGTTGCTTTTACAGATTGCCCATTTTCGAAATACCATAAGTTTGAATAACAAAAATGCGTTATTGTGTGGTAAACGACTTCATGACTAAAATTTCCAAATATTGTATGACATCTCTCAAAAAGATCAATCACATTAAATTTAGTAAATGACAGTAATTAACAGCCAACATCTGCACCATCTGTTGGCTAACCTTTTACTACCTAGCACAAACTTTTATCTCTTTGGTTTGTGGTAGTATTATTTCGTAAATTTGTAGCTTTTTTAATAAAAGACATTTAACACTTGTTGTGTTGTATCGCAGAGATATGGTTTCGGAGCCCGATGATTCTCTTCGGAAGTGTTATGGTAACACATGAGCTGATAATGTTTAAGCCCCACATTTGAGCAGATGCTCTTAAAATATCTCTGCACCTGCTAGATAGGATTCTATACTGTGCGACAAAACTAATAGGTGATACTAATATCAGTTAGTAAATTGACACCCTCGAACACCGACGTAATGTCTCCTGTGTCACTGTTATCGCTATTTCTACCACTAGTTCTCCAATGAAATCGCCCGTAGCATTTCGCCTATTTAAACCTTCAACTGTAACACCCATTTCTTTATGAATGCTCATCAGTATACCCTCAAGCCTACTTACGGACGTACTCCAAAATATCGTTCCTAAGCCGTACAACTCGCTTATGGAATGCCCGGCCGAGCTGTGTATTTCCCGGTCGATATAACTTGCAAACATTTAAAAACAATTTACACCGGTACCTCTTTTTTTCGCCCTAAATGTCCTTCGCCTGTGCTGTGCACGAACATTTTAAGAGTACAGAAATCCCTTGAATGCTTATTATAAGAAAAAAACAAACTGTGTTATATATAATATATAGGTGTTAAGGTGTTAAAGGTGTTAAGTTTTTGGTTAGAGAACCAGTAAATTAATCCTTAACCGTAAGGTTCAGATTTTAATAATAGAGTATACATAATATGTACTCGTATGTAATCACCCATACAGAAGTTCTTCCCTCTGAAAGCTAAAATATCTAGTAGAACTCGTTCTTATTCGGAGTTAATCACTTGATCAATTTTATTTCTTCACATTTTTAGTTTTTATTTGTCCCTGACTACATAGTCTACTTCCTAAATCTTTCTTATAGTATTGGAAATACTTTTTTGAATATTGAAGAGCTTGAGCGTAACCTTAGACAATTTTAATCAAAAATTAAAAAAAAAAAACACCCGTTCTTAAAAAACCTAATCACGCATCGCACTAGCTATGCATCAACCCACGTGACTGTAATAATAAATCCAAATTTCCTGCTTCAAATCTTTTGAGACATGCCACCTCATTTCATAACTTCCAAACCCGCAAATATTTTAGTATGCATAGGAACTTAGCTCATGTGGTTGCATTTTTCTCATTACCACTGTAATCAGACGTGAATAACGTGCAGCATATTTATTACCATGCAGTTGAGCTGTACGAGTATCAACGTATCATACATTCACTTGATTCTACTAATAAATTGTGTCTCAATAATCGTCGCAGAAACAAAACCTCTGTTGGTGTAATTGCAGATATCCCATGGAATTGTTCATTATGAATCCGCACGTATGTACGTGCAACACTGTATCTGTTGGAAAAAATCTGAAATCACAAATGAATCTGAGTTTAGCTTACAACACATACCACAGTTTCAGCAAACTTACACACCCTCTAGTGAGCCCTCTTGCCTCCTTAAACCAGATGGCATTGATTGCGCAAATTGCCCATACTTCGGGCAAAAGCGATCGTTCATCGTGTACCATAGAGTATTAAATACAAGATACATACCGCACCACAGATACGAATACTCGTAGTATATACATATATGCAAGTCTAAAAACTACCAGCAACACTTTTAGTTTCATTGAATCAACGAATTGGAACAATTTCCCGCTTTTCTGGTGTTGCCTCTACCAACCTTCAGTCTAAAAAATTCGATAATAACTGTTTTGTTTTTGTTTTCGTTTTTGTAATACAATTTGCCAAAGTGGGTTGGGTGGGCTGAATAGACAAAGAGGGAAAAGCGACTGTTTTTATTGATAAAGTGCTTTGGAGTATGCTGTCGTGAATGTGGGCAGAGAGTATGCGCGACGGTTGACATTCAAACTTCAATTGCAAAAAAAAAAGTTAAACAATTTCTGATTTAATTTGATTTTAAATGTTGCGGCAATTAACATTTGCTTAATTCTTTATTACGGTTAACCCAAATGCGGAATACATATACGGTAAGATTAAGATCCGGGTTTCTAGTTGAATCTTGAAGGGTATTATCTAGGAGCACATTCAATGAAACGTGGTGCCGAAAAAATGCTAGTCTCTTTGGTCCCAAAGTTTATTTCGTCATTTTTATGCATATGGAGGGGGCTCTACGGTTTGAACAGCGAGCGAACCGGAAAATTTTTCATGGACAGAAGTTTTCGGGTTCGAGGAATTTTCCACTCTCTTGAATGAGTGACATCAAAAATAATTTTTTCTATTTTTCAGTGTGTAAGTTAGGAATGGAACTTATGAACTCTGGCGTAGCACACGAGTAGAACTCAAACATTCGCAAAAGTTATATAAGATGTATATTATATCAAGAAAGCTGCTGAACCCGTTCTTAAGAAACCTAACCATAGAAGATGACAATCTGAATGCAGGCCCTAAAAAATTTTCTTCTTTCTGACCAGAAAATTCATCCAAAATCTAGATTCTTTTTTTTATTGTGTCCTGGGTCCCTTTTAAGGATCAGAGTACTCAAATCACAAAGTAAAGTTAATAAGTTTTTGAATTTTTGAATTTTTTTTTTTGAAAACAATGAAATAGTTTAAAAGTTGATAAAAGGAAGTAAGTAAGTAAGTAAGTAAGGAACTGTAAGGATTCGTCAAGGAGATTTCTTGTTACCTGATCGGGACTTTCAGGGATTTAAATAAGGAATACTTGACCAACGTTTTCTTCTATCTTTTTTTTAACCGTTGGAACAACTATCTTTGAAATTGTTCCTTAAGCTGCCGTAAGAGTCAAAGGTACCTCAAAACAAGGCGAGATGCTGAAGTAAACGCCGAAGACGTCTTACACTGCTACCGAATATGGAGATGACTTCAACGAATTTTGGTTCTCAGGGTGATACTCGCAATCGCGATCATATTTTTATCGCGACTTAATTTTAAATTCTGTAAGCACAAATCGATATATGTTATATACTCGTACTACCAAAACACCGCTAACTTAGGTAGAAGTTGCTAGATCTTTTGATTTCGATGGCTTTGCGGCTTTGCGGAGAGAAGCCTTAACCTGTTATAATGAAGAGTTCTTGACTCAGGAATTGGTGAAAAGGACGATTAAATAGGCAAACACTTTGTTTCTGCGAGTCATACTGGATTCTCATCATCTTCTTTTGACTTCAAGCAGCGGAAGGGAGCTTTTCACAAGATATGCTTCTTGTCAACCAGCAGAATTCTCTGGAATTACACGACTATGATAAGACTTATTCTACTTTTTGTGTCAGTTGTTTTATGCAGTAAGGTGTTACGTATTTACATATCTATACCACTGCTGTTTTTAACCAACTCTAAAAGCCGGTTTACCTCAGTTGCTTGAATGCTTTTTGCCAGCGTCTGACTAAATAACATTACTAGCTTCGTCTGAACCTGAGCCAATGAGAAAACCTCCAAATTCACTATTCGCTAGACAAATTTGGTGGTTTGTCCAAGCTCTGAGTGCTCTGTTCTGACAGAAAAAAAGACTTGGGACTTTCACATAGATATTTACCATTGCGCGGTCGTCGGAAAAAAGTATAAAAGTCATTCCGAAACTACCGATCTTCAACTTGAATAAAAAGTTTTGCACGACATACTAATATACTGTAAATTTTATTGGTGTTTTCCAATTTCGGATTTCTTATTCCATTTTTTTTCTGTTGCATTTTTGTGCATTTTTTTCTTGTTTTGATTTGACGCTATCGTACTTTTCGCATACTGTTTGTACCTATCGAATATTTTTTAGGGTCAAACGTTTTTGGCAAGTTGACAAATTCAATCCCTTACCGGTCTCTTGTTAGTTTGTCATTATCTATAAACTTTCCGAGCTGAAATGACTGTCAGAAAATATACCGATACTACAGTGTCTGCTATCAAAAAGGTGAATTAAACACACATTTTGTATTGATTAGTAAAGTTCGGCCTATGCTAATTATGACCACTATGACTTCTGTTGCAAGGATCATCCGAAGGGCAAAATTATCGATGACTTCTTGAAGAATAATTGGATCAATGGCCGCAATTTCAATTTGGATGTAATATTTGAGATCCTGAATTGTCACTGGGTTATTGGCATAGCTCTTTTTCTTCAAATAACCCTTCAGGAAGAAGTCTAAAGTGCCAAATCGCATGACTTTGGAGGCCAATCAACTTCTCCTTTAACCGAAACAATGCGATTGTCGAGACCCAATTTATTCAATTTTGGGAAAAATAGCTGGTCAACATGTTGTGGTAAAGTTCTCCATTCACTATAACTGTCTCTCCAGCTTCATCTTCGAAAAAGTACGGGCCAAAGATGCCGATAACCCATAATCCGCACCATACAGTGACTTTTTTGAGATGCATTGATTTTCGTGAATCTCGTATAGGTTTTCCAGTTCCCAGAAATGACAAACTCAATGAAAAATTGTCCTCGCGATCCAACATCCCGTTAACAGTTAAAAAATCGGGACGCCGTAGATGGTTGAAAGGCTCCAATTCTCAATTGTTGACTTCGGTGACGAATTGATGTGCCTGGCTGATTTTAAACACTTTCGCTCACAGTGGTGATATTTTGGCGCGTACTTGCTGGCAAAGCATGCTGATATGGAGTTTGACCCGATACCAAACAGTCTCTTCAAACCGCTTTACTATTGCACGACTTTCAGACTCGCTAGGGTGATTATGTTGACCGAAAAATTCACGAATTTTACGAAATGCTACTTTTACATATCGCCCATTTTCATAATAAGATTGAATTACAAAAATGCTTTGCTGTGTGGTGAATGACTCCACGACTTAGATTGTCAAAGATTATGACTGTAATGACTGTAAATTCTGTTGGCTAACCCTTTAAAACTAATTGATATATTTTAATTTACTTAATTGTTACCACCCGTAATACATATTATTGCTGAAAGAATTAAACTAGCACTTTTGGAAATAGTAACCTATCAATGAAGTAGTTAAAACAAGTACTTTTTAAAATAATCCATACGGTTCTGTTTAAATATCTTTTTCCCTCTTAGCAACAAAAAACAAAATCTAAACAAAACCATTCTTAAAAGATAGTGCATGACTGATACATGAAAGAGTACAAAACTGAAATTTAGAGAGATGCGTCTATCTGCTTAACTTAAGCACCTAACTCCATCTACCACTCCACTCTAGCAAAAGTCGAAAATATGTGCATATCTTATGGATATGGCTTGGAATCTGGGTTTAAGAATACCATATTCGAAAAAGTTGTAAATAAATTTTCTGCCTGAAAAATTGCTTTCTTGAATATCACTACCAAGTTTTATTTTCTTTTATTGTGTTATGTTAAGAGAAATTGTATATCTAACATAAGTCACTGGAGTCATCATGAAGGGTTATTTGTCATGTTGCCATAAGTGTCTATTAATTATTTTATTCATCCAGTTATTTTTCTGCTCTCAAAAGAAAAATCACCTTTCCTAAAATTGGGATATGAAGAGATGTCATAAAAGGTACACCATCATGTTCAATCTTTCATTTGTCACATTGAAAGTTCTATTTCAAATTAGATGAATCCTTTATTATATGGTCTTTTAACGTAAAGTAATGTAAGAGCTTAAAATGCACAAACATTTGTTTAACCCCTAATAACAACATTTCTTAGTTTTAAAATAAACAGTGTAAAAGAGGTGACGCAATAAGCAAATAACAAGACAAGTATGTTTTCGAAAGGTTCGAATAACCACAACACAATATGTTGACAAAAAGTTGGTACAAATCCGTAGTTCTTAGATCATCTCCTCCCACATGCCATCCATTAAATGACTAAGAGATTCCTTTTACAGCGTTATGCAAAAAAAGCCATGATTGCTGCTTTAGTCAAAAGAGAAAAAAACAAAAATAACTCCCACGAAAAGTTCCGTAAAAATAAGATTTATTTTCGATTAGGCCCAATATTTCATTTAACTTAAATATAGTTGAAAAAAAAAAATAAAATAAAAATAAAAACAAAGCTAACAACTTAAGCTAGACGTGCGCATTTCGTCATTAACAATTTCATCTGGTAACGATTTTTAGATACCCTTAACCTTTGCCTTATTGGATTCATGGTACTTCTTTTTAACTGCAATTGTAACAATTAACACATATGGTAAATTAACCAAAATCGCTTTTTTTTATAATAGTGAAGTACTTACTTGTAATAAGAGTATCCGGAGCTTCTTCTTCGTCCGTATGCTTGACCTTCTTCCGGAGTTTCTTCAAATAAGCCATCTTGTATTCCTCACTTGGTTTTCCACCTAAGCCATAGCTTACTTCGTATACCGTTAGAGGAATCACAGTCGATGAAACGGGTACCAAATCTGCGGAAGATTTTCAATAAATTGTTTTTTTTTTTACAGTTTTTCAAGGCTTGCACTTTCACAAATTTTTCGATTTACGTATTCAAGCACACACCTGGCTCATATTTGTCATTGTCGTTCTTTTTGTAGAGCATTGGAGTTGCCAGAACAGCACTCACAAGGAGCATAAGGACGAAAACTGAACAGGGATTATGCATTATTTTGTTTCACTCGAAACAGTAATAAAAATTGAAATTTTTAGTCCGCGTTGCAACAACGGAAAAACTTGTATAATCGTTACGACTCGAGCGAAACTGCAAACTAAATGAAAACCAGGTCTAGAGGCATTCAGTTACCTTGACTACAACATAGTTAACTTATTTTTTGTTTTTATTTAGTCAGTTGAGAAATTACAACAAATTGGCATGGGAGCTTAAAGCCAGGCTAACACTCAATGTCTCTCTCTGCTTTTCTCTTTATCTCTGTATCTAATTACTTGTATGAGATGCAGGGTTTTATGTTTTTTGGTGGGAGTTTGAATCCGTAAATCGTAATCCATTGGTATTTCATCTCTTAACTTCTCATGCTAACATTGATGTTTTAGCTCTTTCTTCGTTGTTTGCTTTGTTGCTTTTTCAATTTTGTTTTGTTTGTGTTTTGTGTGTTGTCGTTTGTTGCATCTGATTACCTAATTGGTAATTGAAGATGAAAGTGAGTGGAAAGTTCACGTTGAATGGGAGAATCTGTTTTGGAATTCGCATGATTTCGGCTTCGAATTTCTGGTTTATCTCATGGTTGCGATGTATGATGCTCAGCGGGGCGACAGAGCGTATGTGGAATATTAATCAGGTGGAAAGAAGTTAGTGTATATTAGTGTTTTCCCTATTATAATGTTTTGATTCCGTGGTAGTCAGTGATATTGGCTGATCTCTAGTATAATGAGCAACTTGTGATGATAATCGGTTTATTGTATCAGACTTAACTGAAAATAGGAGGCATAAATACATTTTGTTCTTTATTTATTTATAAGCAACAGATTACTTGGGTTAAAAACCGATTCATTGAAATTCTTTTGTGTTGCTTTATATAAATTTTTTCCGTCTTCATCATTTCAGTGATAAATTGCCTGTACAACTGGCGCTCACTATATAAGAGCCTGTTACATGTAGCCTAATGCAAGGGTAAGCTATACGTTCATAGACAAAGTGCTAGGCAGTGTCTTATTATTACTCGTACAGCAAGCGTCGCAGGAGCTGGTGTAACTTCACTGCCTAGCAGGTGATAGTCCTAACGCATGATGTCATGAGAAGTTCTCCTCATGAGCTAAGCAAGTTCATCGGGGATCTTATTTCCTTTGACTTCATAACGACCTCAAACCCAGCCAAAACTCTATGAATTCAGCCTCAAAATTCCGCTCAAAGTAGTCTTGCACTGTCGAATCAGCGTACAGATAGAAGGTCTAAGGCAGGCTTAGACGCAGCTTGGTTGTCACTAAAAAACCATATATACTCGACAGACTCCATCCACCACAGTAATATTTGCCTATCAAGAAGTACATACTAAGGTTGTAGTCCGCCACAAAGAACCTAAAATCGGTTCTAAGGCTATCTATAATGATTCGAATAGGTACATTGCTTCTCTGGCTTAGATTCTAGATGAAGCCAGTGTTTAGTAGTCGATTTTGTATTTTCGAAGCGATTAGGGCTTAGAAGACATGTTTTTCAATCCCCAATTGATTTCTTCAGAAGAAGTGGCCTTACAATTTGGGCCAGCAGACTAGTGTGTGATTTTTAATTTTCCTTGGTACTACAGATTACATTCCTGGCTCGTTTAATATTTTTTCGGTTTATTTTGTACGACAGAGGGAACAGTTCTCTATTCCTGACAGCAGCCTCCTTACAACTCGAATTTTATTACGCTTTTTCTATTGGTTTGATATTTTTCATTCGATGAGGGACATACATAGGACATCATTTCAACAATACATAACAACCAGTTAAAAGGACCTGTTGATTCAGCTTTAATGGTCTTATTATTCCATACGATCCCCTTATGTATATTCTAAGCTCGCATTCATTTTCTACTTAAGTTTTGAGAAAAACAAGTAAAAATTAATATATATCATCGAAAATATCTTTATTGTTTTTCAAAATATAAATACTCTCCATGAAGATCAATATACTTTGGTAAGCATTTGAACCAATTTATGATGCTTTTCTTTTACTTCGAACGACGTAGGTACAACACATGCGTCTTAAATGCATCAAAACGTTGACCTCGCAATTTATATTTTGATAAGCGGGAATAAAAAGAAATCACTACGTGCCAAGTAAGGGCTGTACGGAGGATGGCTCATGAATCCGATATTTTTAGTTTTTCTCATTTCTCCAAGGAGTTCTAGCAAATAAATAGTGTTGTACCATTCTTGTGGAGACATGTCCGGTTTTTTCGAAGAAACAGCCGACTAATGCTTCGAAGTGCTTTGTGCGCGAACAACTTACTCGTATGTTGGTTTTGGCTCGTCTTGAAAGATCAATACAGTCGACTGCTATTCAGTTTCGTGCTCATATTCACGGATCTATGATTCGCGCCGTGTGACGCGATCTTATAGATGCCTTTAAAACACCGCAATCGAATTTTTGGGATGGGCTAAGCTGGGATGAATATTTTAAGGCTCTGTTAAACACACAAATAGCAATCAGCATAGTGTGGTCGCTTAGTACGATAAAGGATGTGGGTTCGACAACGAGTGGAACAGACATATTTTTTAAGTTTTTGTTTAAAAAAAAGAAAAAATAAGTAATTAAAGTGTTGCTTGTGTGGTGTACTACAACATCACGCGATGGATTGTGGAGAACGGCCCGCTAAACCAATAGCTGGATTAGCAGATAAAACAGACGAGACATCAAGTGGTTCAAGCCAAACACTAGGAATGACAGAACCAAAGACAGAGAGAAGGAGGAAGCTAAGGCCAACTTCTATCTTGGTACAACGTCCCACCCTACCAACTTCCGCTATAAAGCTGCTTGGTAGAGTTGGCAAAAGCACGCACTTAACGTCATCAATAGCAGCAATGAATCATCCCGGGCATGTTACTGACGACAAACCATTTGTCTCAGATATTCACCACCATCCAAGAGAGAACAGATTGGATTCCTTGGTGTCAACCGAATCGGAAGATAATGAGGAAGAAATGCTATAGCAAAGAGTACTGGCCATTAAAGAAAAGCATATGGTAAGAAGGAAAAGGGAAGAGCAAGAGCAATCCCAATAGCAACAACAGACGCAGCTAGCTCAAAAGCATATCCAACAACATCAAACAAATACAATAGCACAAGTGCTACAACTACACCAACAAAAACTGAATAAACACAGCAACAGCAACAAGAGCAGCCAAAACAACGGCAACAGCAAAAACAGCAGCAACCACAACTACGGCAACAGCAAAAACAGCAGAAGCAGCAGCAACAGCAGCAGAAACAAAAAGACCAGCAGCAAAAACAACAGCAGAAACAACAAATTTCGCAACAAAGGGTTCCACCTATAAATACATTTTAGATGGAACTAAAGGAAACAAAAGAACTATGTAAGTCAGCCATAGGAAATAATTTTTATTTTTATATTAAAAGACTTATCTTAGATAGGCACTCGATCCAATGTAACACAGTGGATTTGGATCTCCTGCTGTTCGACTCACGAATACAACTGACGTGCACTAACCAACAACCTACAAACTGTCTACGCACTTTCGTGTATGACAGTGACCATTGTGGTCCTAGCACCGAAATAACTGTTCCCAACGGTAGTGCGGAATTGGAAGAGTTTGTTCAAGGACATTCCTACAATTATGGTAGGGTCCGTTGGACATACTTTTCAAGAATACTGAAAAGAGCACTCTCCTTGAATTCGCTCTACCCACCGTTCAACAGAAATCTTTCAAACGATCAGATTAACAGGTATCTAAAACTAATGGACGAGACAATCAAACGAACAATGGACAAAACGATACCTCGGTATCAACACACTGACGACGAAGACTTATTCCGCAATTCAACTACTACTACTACTAGACTGCTATTAAGACTAAAAACCTTGTACAGACAGTTCACTACAGACATAACCCGGAGATTATGATACTGAAGTCGTCGATTAAAAACCTCCAAACATTAATAAAGGAAAATTACAGAAATTCTGTAAGTTTGTATTGGAACAATAAAATTCGGGCTGTAAACATCAGCAATCCGAATATGTTCCCTCAAATAAATTATCAAAACAACGAACAAATACTTTTAGAAGCAGGCATAAATCCAAATGAGGGCTTTGATGATGACAATTTCTTTGTGATCGAGGATCTGCAGGAGAAGGTAGAGTCTATAGGAGCGACTTTCCAGAAAGTGTACAAGGCGAATGTTATCATTGGCCAGAACCACGATCTGGAGAATCGAGTCCTTATGCACAATTTCTACCATCGAAATGAAATAGTGAATTGGCGATTTGAGAGCTCGGGTTTCACCCAGTTCAGTCACGAGACTATGGCAAATAGTGTAATCACCAATGAAATGGTACTACCGCCGTTCATTGCGAAGAAGTAAGAAATCAGTGGGAACCGATGAAATACCGAAAATTGTGCTTCGACATCTCCCGGTAGAAGCGGTGGACATTTATACCACCCTGTTGAATAATACAATGAATACTGCACATTATCCAGCGCATTGGAAAACTGCGGTGGTACATCCCATCCCTAAAAGGGATAAAGATACTTCCAATCTGCCGAATCTTCTAAACTTCAGTAAGGTTTTCGAGAAGGTGATCAATAGAGTCCTGACTAAGTGGATTGAGTACAAACATATAGTTCTGGATAATCAATTCGGTTTCAAGACGGGGCATGATATCATTCATTGTGCGTCTAAACTCGTTTCTGATATCCAAAGAAAGGAAAGGCAAGAACCAGTGGTTAGAGGGACTCTTCTTCAAGTTGAACAGGTTGGGCATTAATAAACTACTGCTGTATATTCTTTTTGATATGCTTCCCAGTAGACAGTTCATCGTGAAAAATGGCGATTTGACTTCTGCTAGAACATTTTACATTAAAAACGGTCTGCAACAAGGTGCGGTAAATTTGCCAATCCTGTTCAACATTTACACAAGTGATCTGACAGGTTCACTTCACCATGCCATAGCGTACGCAGAAGACTTAATCGCGTACAGATCAGGTCCAAAGATTGAGGTCATTAATATACTTTTGCAACGTGACTTCGACAAAATTAAGCGATATTGCGATGACTAGAAGATGAAAATCAACTTTCAGAAGTCAGAAACCATTTTGTTTAGGACGCCTTTGTCTGGGGCCTCTAGGGATACCAGAAAGAATTGGCGAAAGTTTTCGATCGTTGAGCAGCACGGGCTGCCACTTGCTTGTCGAAATGTAGTCAGATACCTTGGGATCTGACTAGATCAATATCTGTATTTTAACAAACATATAGATGTTGCTCTGGCCAGAGCCAGAGGTGCTTTTGCCCTTACAAAGAGACTGTTTTATAACAGCCAACTCGATGCGAGGGTGAAGTTGATCTGCTACATGGCCCTTATCAGGCCCATGCTTGTATTTGGATGTCCCGTGTGCTTCAACGTGAGAGCAAGTTTATTGGAAAAGATTCGGGTGTTTGAGAGGGCTTGTCTTAGGACTTGCCTTCGCTTATACAGAACACCAGAGTCTGAGTACATAAAATTCTATCCTAATGAGGTCTTGTACAATAGGGCGAACCTAATAAGAGTGGACAATTTTGTTATAAAGTTGATTCGAAGGCACATTGCAAGAGCAATGACCTCGTCGAATAACCTGATCTCCGGAGCTTACTACCCCAATTATATGTATCACGAGAGAGTACGCTTTGACGGCTTTATTCCTCCAGAGGCGTTCCTCTATCTAAATAAAAAAAGGTCTGATCCAGGATAGATTAGCGGTGCCGTTAATCTTCCACATCGCTTAAACAGCTGCGGACAGGCGACTCAACTACGACAGAGACGTCGTACACGGCAGTAGGTCGGTAGGGAGTCTCGACAAAAGGGATGTTGCTCAGCAGCACCAAAAATTTTGATGGCTTGTTGAAGGAAGGGAATCTACGTCGTCGAATTCCTCTACTGCAGGATAGCTTCAATAAGGAGCAGAAGTGGGTAACCTTCTTCAAAAAAAAGGAATAATACCTAGAATAAGTTAATTTAAGTAGGGTAAGCTGATGTTTATTTTAGGTAGTTTTAACTTTTAGCTTTAAGTTAATAAAAATATAATAAAAAATGTTAGTTTACTAAGTTTTTAAATTAAAAAAAAATATTTTCTTAGTTTTAATTATATTTAATGCAAAAAATTAATATTGTACTGCACGTCGAAAGACAAAATATAATTGTTAGGATTAACTTAGAGTGTCCGCATGGGGCCTACAAATTAATTTGTATCGCTCCCTTGATAATAATAATAATAATAATAATAATAATAATAAATTAATTAATAAAATAAAAATGCTTTAAAAACAAAACAAAAACTTTAGATGCTTTCGAATTTTATTATAATTGTTTTTTTAAGAACAGAGAGAAAAAGAAGGAAAGAAATTGATTATTTCGCTTCATGGGTGGCATCCAACATTTAATGGGGAGATTAAATTATTATTATAATTCGACTTTTTGTATTCTGTATTCATTCGTCTTACATGAATTTAGTTGGTTGAAAGAGAATATCTTTCGGGAGCGGCTGGTATTGAACCCCGAATCGTCCAATTTTGAAGCCAATACACTACCACTTGAGCTTGCCTTAACCAGTTATGCTATTTTTGTTCATTTAAAAATAGTGGTGTAGTGGTATATGCATAGACTCCTCAAGCAGAGAGTCTTTTCAAAGAATTTGTATGTAGTTATATGAAAATCCCGTCGGCGTCAACCCTGACATGAAGGCATAACACTGATGTTATAGTCGTTGCTGGCTGGGCTAAAATGTAACGAACTAACAACTAGTACGTACTAAGATCCACTGGTTGAGAATGCACTGGCTCCAGTTTGACAATCACCTCTGGGAAAAATATCGAAACCTAATACACCTGAGTTTCAAGCTACTACACCACCCGCCCGCGCCCTGTTGAAAGCCAGTAAAAGGGTATTCATATCCCCTTGGTGCGCGCGCGGAATTGTAAAAAAAAAACATTTCGAATACACTAATTAAATAAAACACACAACATCATTGTTTAAATATACATTTATTGCATTGTTTCTGCCGTTTGTGCCTACACAATAGTTTAACAAACACCATTTCATTTTCAAATTTATTATATATATATTTTTTTATTAATTTGTTGTTCTTTCATTGTGTATACTTTTGGAAAAAAAAGCGCTCAAATAAATATTTTCTTAAATAAATTAACATTTCACAAAAATAATTTTCATTTGTTTCTTGTTCATATATATTGTATATTCAATTTTGTATCTTATTTAATTCATATTTATTTATACCGATTTTTTGTTTCATTAATTGTTCTTTTTTTATAATACTGCTTTAAATTTTATATATCCATATACTTATATTTCTTTTAACAAACTATTTACACATTTATCAAAAATTAAACAAAAATCAAATAATTACTACATGTTAACTTTAGTACTCAAACAATTCCCCCTCAAGTATCTTTTGCTTTTTGTGTTTTAATTTTCCACGGTTTTAATATCCTATTCTTAAGCATTTGACTTTTTATTTATTTACTATATCTTTTCGGTTTATTTATTTATTATTTTTTTTTTTGTTTTGTTTTTAGAGATTTGTTTTAAAATTTTACCTTGCATGTTTGCTTTCGTTTTTGTTTTTGGTTGATGTTGTTGTTGATCTTTTAATTTATTCGGCAGTGTTTTTTTTTACATTTTAATTTAAAATCTTGGGTTTTTTTTAAACATACATATGTCCTTTAAAGCATTTATTTATTTTTCTTACAATTGTTTGTCTTTCTTGTGGTGCGTTTGTTTTTCGTAATGAAGGATTTGTTTGTTTCTTGTATTTTTTGTTTTATTTAGAATTTCACATTTACAGTAAATGTATATATATATATTTTTCTTTAATAAAAAAAATTATTATCTACAGTAAATTTGAAAAATAATTTATTTTTAACTACACCCTTGTTAACAAATTAAATAAATACATTAATGCACTATTGCGCGCAGAAATGATAAAAAATTCTCTTTTCTTTTATATATAACAAATATTAATTTTGTTTTTATTTAATAAGCGTTTTTGATTTGTTTTAAATATATACTCTTTTTAATTGGAATTTTGAAATGTTTAACTTTTATTTCTATGAAAAGGATTTCTCTTTTCATAAATAAAATAATTCAAGATAAAATTTAGCAACTTAAAAAGAAATCTGTTTAGTGGAGAATCGATACTAATGGGAGAGATAGGAGGACACAAATACCAACGTAACATTTAACATTTAACACTTTTTGTTTAACTTTTTTCCATTTATTTAATACATTTCATTTATTTAAATTCTATGAGTTATTTATTCTTTTTTTATTTTGTTATAAATTTTTTGTTTTGTGTTTTTATTTATATAAGTGGGATTTAGATATATATTTAACACTACACACATATTTAGTATATTTTGGTTTAAATATTTTAATTTATGTTGGCTTTGTTTCATTTTGTTGCTTACTATAAATATTCTTTTTGGGAAAGCAGAGAGAAAATATTTCTGTTTGGCATGGTGGTTATTTTTTTTTTTTCGGAAGTTTAACAGTTTTGTGGCCATATAGCTAAATTATGTTGATTAAGAAAAATAAACGAAATTTAATAAGGACTTATATAAGTTTTAAAATTAAGTTTATGCAATTAAAAAATCGCTACAAATGGGATAGATCATACTCACATAGATACGAGTTAGGAGATCGGGCACTTCCCACAAGGAAAACTAATTTTTTTATTAGGTATCACATTCCTTCTACGTACTACATATACGTTATCAGATTGAATTCAAATTAAATGTCCAGTTTACAGTATTTTATTAAATTTACTCATCATTTATATAAAGTTATAACCAAAAAAGTGGATTGTGTTATGATAATAGTTTTCAACCGAACTATAAAAGATTGCGGGCGAGAAAAGATACAGAATATGTACGAAAATATGATGGAATATATGAAATCATCTTCTGCTTCATCTGCATGGCTGCATATTTAATACAAATTTATCGCGATCTGCTACAAATACAAATCGTCCTGACTACATTCGCATTACAAGAATTTTACTAAAAGAAAAAATTGACGTGTTATGCAATACTGGCGTGGAGCGCCATCTTAAATTTCTACCATCGTGACTGAAAATCTCGGTATTGATTCGTCAACTTAGGTCTGTCTAAATAGGCAGATATTGCTACTGCGAAGAAGTCTGAGGTCTAAGGGTGTACTAGAGCCTTTTCTAATCATGTTTCCCAAATCCCTTACAAGAAGCTTGTTACCAGACGACTTTGCCAGAAAGCCATCGAAGCAACCATCTAATCGGCCAAATTTGACTGGCCCGCCACAATGGAACCTCTGGTACAACGAAGATTGCTGATTAGCCTGTGGAGCTAAAATCGTTTGCAGGACAAAAGTTGTTAACTAATTCTATAAACAATAGAGAAAAAAGAAGCTAGAGGATCGGGGTGGTGTCCTGCAAAAATATTGTCCAAAAGATCATTGTTAATATACCTGTCTCGAACACAAAACCACAGCCAATCCTGAAAATTCGGAACGACGACTTCACCAACCGTTTGAAAGGGACAATTTCTAGTATTCCACTGTAAGTGAATTGAACCATTCAATATCGTTAGCACTTTCTTACATTTGGAAAAGAAGAGGTCTGGATAGTGATATCCAAACTTATTACCAACTGTACAGTTTTGTCATCCATTTAAAACTCGTCCATCATCGACGTAAGCTCAAATAAGGGCATCACTCTTACTCGTAGATACGACGTCACATTCCTGTTTCTTTTATCTAAGAAACTTTATCAACTTCATAATTTATTTCTCTCATAATTGCATTGAACTTAAGAGACAAGAGTAAAGGAAGACCTCGCTTTAGGAGGTGAGCTTATATGGAGACGAACCTTATTCAACTTTGTATTCTTAGATGAAGGTGTTAGTGTACTAGAGATTCTTATTATGTGCAATGATTTCCCTAAAACAGAATGGCAATGTATGGAAATCATATTAAACAATATTGATTCCAAGTCTCTAAATACTTCATACTTAAGGGAGCTTTTGTTATGTTTGGTTGGTAGTTACAAGTAATAAGTTTCCTTGCTATCTCATATACCAATCTATTTGTTCCCAAATAGTCTGACCCCAGAGAAACTATTTATTTAAGCTGGGGCTTACTGATGTACGTCCTCAATGATGGATGGATTTACCAAATATATTTTATACGTTTATTCAAATATCGTCGTCTTTATACAACAGTGGACTGTCCTCGAGAGAAATATTCATATCAGAAATATTTGCCCACCTCTCGCAGCCATAGCGTAAAGATATTAATTTAACAACAAATTATTTATCCTGTGTTCATGAATCATTAACGAATCGAAGATCAGCGGTTTAAGAACCTGTACCAAAAAAAAAAAAAGGCCTACAGATGCAAATGTATTCATATATTAACTCTGATATTTAGAAGGTGAACATCAAGAACAATGGAACTTTACGAATAAGGTGGTTACCTTTGGTAGCAAGTAGTACATAAGGCTATGAGTTTTTTATCATATAAGATTAATGCACCCCGAATAAATATTTTGCGAGAACTAGTCAGCCATCGCCTGTTCAGTATCTCGTAAAAGATTCCTGGTTCGTTCTCGGTAGCGCCTTAAGCCGCTTGGAAATATATTTTGGGTAAATTCATGTAAATAAATGAAAATAGACAAATCTCCAAAAAGAGTTGCAGTTGATAGAGACAAGACTACATGAATACATACTGCATGATGAACTTATAAAATAAAAAAAATAAAAAATTGTAAATGTTCAAATTTTAAAATAGTTTTTAAACCACGCCTATCAACAGACCACAAAACTTTTAATCAACCTACAATATGAATAAAAATAATTTGTTTTAAAAATATATTTTCTTTTTACAGAAACTTGTGGGAAATTATTGGTGGTATTTAATTCAAGTTTTATTTGAAAATTTAGTTTTCTTTTGTTTATAAAAATTTAACAATTTTCTTAACAATATTTATGTTCGCGTTCGTTTTTTATTTTTAGTTATTTTTCTTAAGGATTCCTTTTTTTTTTTTGTTTTATTTAAAAGTATGTATAAGTAGTATTTCTTATATATCTTCTTATTTCTTTTAAAAATATTTTATCAGGAAGTTGAATTATTTTTTGGAGTTTTCTGTTTGCGTTTTGTATTATACATATGTATGTTTTTTTTTTTTAGAATATTGAAATGAAATCATTTTTAATGTTTTCTTTCTTTACGTATAAATAAAATTTTTAAGGTGTGTTTTTTCATTTCTTTTTCCTATTTTTGTTTTCGATTTTTGTGTTACTCGTATATTTTTTTTTTTTTTTGAGAACTATTAAAAATAAATTCCGTTTGTGTCTCTATGTAGTATAACTTCCTTCCGCATTTTAAACTATTTTGATTTTCTCTTAGGTTTGTTTTATTTTTAATTAAGTTAATTGTTTTTGGTTTTGGTTTTGCTTTGAAATATAAATGTCATTTTGTTGTTTTTTGTTTTGTTAACTTATTGCTATTTAAATATATATATTTTCTTTCTATTTTTTTTTACTTGTTTACATTTTTTTTGTTTTGTTAGTTTTGTTTTTTTTTTCAAAAATTGAACTAGGAGCCGGATGATAAAGTTTTAAAGGACTGTTTCCATTTCAGCAATTTCTGTTTTGTAAGACCTGAAAAATGTTGATTTATTGAGATGAGTTGCAGATAATTTTTTAATTAATTATTAAAATATGGTTAAAAGTACTTACCTTTCGGGAGAATTAATTTGTTGAAGTAATATGTCATTAATTAAATAAATATTTATTTTTGGATAGAGAGAGAAAGCATGCGAGAAAATTATATAAAATTGTTTATGATTAAGAGCTAAGGTAATGCAGACACCAAAAGCGCTTCATTTATATAAAGTCACATTTCTAAATTGTCATGCTTTGAATTATAAGAAACTACCAATTAAAAAAAAAAAAGAAAGCTTAATTAACCAATAAAGCATCAATAGGGAATTAGTTCCCTGATTCTTCAAGACATTTCCAGAAAAAGAAAATACGGAGAAATATTAGTATAATTCTTCATAGAGAGAGTTTTGCCATACGAAATGGAGTTTCCCAGTGATCAACATCGTCTAATCAAAAATTTATGGTTTCCTCAGAGATGATACTCAAATCAAAATCTGGGCTAAGAAAAAGTTTTACACCAGGATTAGTTGGGAACTTTTCCGTCTCTTCGCCGTTAAACATGTCTAAATTGACGATTGCATGTCACATAACAGTTGAATAAAGGTAGAATCATGTTCAGGAATAGCCATCTATTTATGAAAAAGTCGAACAAAAACGAATTACATAATCAGTGGAAGAAGATAGGCTTTGATATATCCCGGAATACGAGCTTATCTACACACTTCTGGAAATAGGAGTCTGAACTCTGAACTTCTTACAGTGATTTTGTTCCGGATCCTTAAACTTAATTGGTAAATGGTAATTGAGAGTCCAAACTCTGCATTTATTAAAGGATATTTTATTAATGCCGCATAATATTTATGGAGCACTGCCTTCAACGGGGAGGCAGTTTTTAAACTACTTTAAGAATTTTATAATTTGGCATACTAATTTTAAATAATTTGTTTCCCTATTAAAAAAAATTGCATTTAAAAATTACCTAATTTACAATAACATTTCGTATTTAGTTGCAGACTAGAAGCTACATATTTAGTGGACACTATTTCTCGCAACACTCTTCTGTTTGGTATTGCCAAAAAGCTTCGAACAATTCAGATTTTAGAATTAAGATTTAGATTTAGATTCTAGGAAGAAAAAAAATGGTAAGAGGAAAATACCCAATCCGCAAATTGAAGGCAATTCTTAAATCAAACAAAATTATCGGAATGCTATGGACTGAAGAATTAATAAAGGATTTCTCTAGTCAAGCATATATAAAATGAAGAAAGGACAAAATTAATAAAATTTTGTGGTGAAATTAAGGGTTCAATAAGAATTTCAACATTCTGTTTTGTACCTTAATCTGCTGCAACAGAACATGCATGCATGCATACTGAATGTATGCTTTTACACAACTTTAGATTCTCAAAATTAAAAAATTTGATTCAGATAATGGTCGAGAATTACGTAACCACAAGTTTCCTGAGAAAGAATGAACGTCGACTTACAGTTCCACATACCTCACAGCAAAATGGGGTGGCGGAACGTAACAATCGAGCGCCCGTCAAAATGCCGTGGTGCATGCTCATTCAGTCAGACGTTTGAAACTACTTTTGAGCAGAAGAAGTAGTAACGTCAAATTAGTTGCGAAATAGGTGTGAAACGGTCAGTTTGGATGGCCACACACCATTTAAGTTTTGGGACAGAAGAGTCCCAAACGTGTTTGGACCAAAGGCATTTGTTCTGGTAAGCGAAAACTTGGGGAGCATTAAAGTGAAAACATTATTGTCGGATACTCTGAAACATCCAAGGGCTACCGAGTGTGGGTTTCTGAAAAAGGAAAAGCGATTATTACGGAGGATGTCAAGTTTAGCGAAAACGAACTGTTTGGCGTAGATCATAAAGAAAAATACGAGTATATTGAAGTTTCTGGTGGAATGCCTGTGAGTGGTTACGAGTATGTATCAGAAGAAGATGAAGAGCTCAAGGTAAGAACGACACCACAGGATTATGAACGAGTTTGGGAAATCCGCTCTGAGTCCCAAGAGTAACAACAGAGCTTGAACAAATCAACAGAGCTGTCGAAGAAGGACGAAACAGATGTCGAGATCATTTTAATCCGCCTGCTGGGGTCGGAAATATTGAAATACATCGAAACATCGGAGAGCTACCACTGGAAGATACAATGTCTGAAACAGATGCACTAAAATGGGTGAAGGTAATCAAAGAAGAGATTCTAAAACTAATCAAGAAAAATACCTGGTTGGGACCTGATTGAGCGTTCAGTGAACTGTTGAAGCTGTTGTAACTAGCAAGATTGTTTTGCGCAATAAATTGAAGTCAGATGGGTTGTTGGATCAGAAAAAACCTCGTGTTGTTGCCAGAGGTTTTTTGCAACGCCAAGGAATAGACTTTGAAGAATTTTTTGCGCCCGTGCCACGACTTGAATTTATCAGAGTATTAATGGCATTGGTTGTTCGTAAGAACTTGGCAGTTTACCAGACGCATGTCATGGTAAACTGGAGGAAGAAATTAACATGGACCCAACCTAAAAATACCTTGAGCAGGCATTGAAGATGCTAGTGAAGGAAGGTGGGCAAAAGGATGGAGTAGAAAAATGGGCAAAGAGATGTTTCAGGAGGCCAGAGCAGATAACAACGGTTGTAGGCTCAAAAAGGTGCTTTACGCTATTCGACAAGCAGGCCGCCAGTGTCATAAATAGCTGGACAAAACATTACGTAATCTTGGCTTGAAACCGGCCACTAATGAAACATGTCTCCACTTTAGACCAAGCAAATAAGCGTTCACCGTGGTTGCAGTGTATGTCGATGACATTTCGTATGCAACAAGAAGTCAGGAGATTTTGAAGTGTATAAGAGCTAGCTGCGGTTTTCGAAGTCAAGGATCTGGGATTGGCGCAGTACTGTTTGAGCGTCAAAATAATTTAATTAAATGGTGAAATAAGACTAAAGCAACAAACATATGTCAAGGAGCTGTTGAAGAATTTCAAGACAAGGCAAAACCGTCTGGGATACCGAATGACACAAAGGCGAAATTGCTGAACGAAGAGCACCATTCGGAAGGATTTCATGTCGAAAAACTATATCATCGGGTCGCTTATGTATCTTGCAGCTGCGACAAGGCCAGATAACGCTCTTTCTGCAAATCGACTGACACAGTTAACCGAGAGTTATCTGTTATCAAGATGTGCATTGGGCAGCTGCAAAGCCTGTTCTAAGCTCTTTGCAAGATGCAGAGTACTACGAATTGGTGTACACAAAGAACACACTTGAAACATGATGACTGAAATGAATTTGCCTGGGTTAGCTAGGATAGGACGTGTTCATCAAACCATTAGCTGAACTAGCGCACTATCGATGTACAAGTATGAGGTAAATTGAGATAACAGTACATTAACGTGCTTTGTTTTAGGAAGGCGTGTTAAAACATGAATTCAGCCAGCGCTGTAGCAGCACTCTGTCATGATGTTTTTATACGAATTATCGTTTTGTTTTTACTTTTTCTTTCTTTTGTAAAATGGTCTCCTTCTTAGAATAAATTTTGAACACATTTGAACAACTTTTACCTAAGCCTAATTGCTAGTTTATAAAATTAGTAAAGATATATACTCTCTTTTTACTGATAGACTAGATATTTTTTAACCGTTTCTTAACATTTAAATTCGGTATTGTTCGACAAATCTTCATGAATAGACCTATTCCAGAAGAACACTTCAAAAGTATTTTGAAACTCGGATTTCAGTTCGTGAAACCGGAAATTGAAAAACCATAAAAAATGTCGTATTTAGTGGCGAGACTCACTTTTGGCTCAATGGATTTGTGAACAAGTAAAATTGTCATTTCTAGTATGAATTAATTATAGAAGAGATTCAACTATACCTATAAAGTGCAACGTTTTTTGTGAACTTAGAGTGAGGCAGGTGTACGCATGCAGTCAATGGTCGTGTTCAAATAATGTCATAAACTGTTCTTAAGAGTGGACAATAATTGTGATTTTAGCTCCGGCCAGGTGTCATTATAATTTATAGATTAATTTTTATTGTACGTATTTGACTATAACATGCTCATTCCACTTCAAGCCACTACATCAATAGGTAAAAAAACTTACCACCTGTATAAGTCTTGAGCACTGCCTCCTAAGCTTAAATTTCCCAATAGTGGTGGACGTTCCTTCATATGATGGTGGTTAAGTAGATCTGACGAGGACGCAAGCCTAAAGGCAATAACAATTATTTTGAAAATACCTTCTAAGGGTATAAGTATATAATCTAACCTTAATTGTGGAGGTTTAATACCATGTTTATCCATGGTTTTTTCAAGTTGCCTGATTCTAAGTCTGGCCATATCCAATTCATGTTTAACTTTCCACAAATGTGTATCACAAATTGGATCATTACAGCGATGTTTTTTAAGAATCTCGGTTGCCTCAAATACCGCACCACGAAAAGTTAATGATTTTCCCATTGATAGGGAAATTAAAGCACAGCAACCTCCGCGATCAGATTTCGCTAAACGCTTACGGAAATATTTAAAGTACACATGCTCGAGTAGCAATAGTAAGGCGGCTAGCAATATTCCAGCCATTAATAGAAGAAAGGCGGACAAAAACTGCTCCAGGGCAAGTGGATCTGAAGATTTATGTTCCTGTTTACCCGGCCTACAAGTACCGGTCATCCAATATCGTCGTAAACGTTCCAGATCACCATTAGCTCTAAATTCCAGTAGACGCTTATTGAACATTTGCACATACTTTGAGTTTCGACTGAAAGCCAGACCATATCCTGAAAGAAAATATCAAAATAAATATTTACATTTATAACTCTCAACAATTCTATTTGTACTAACCTGTCATGGCATACCAACTACCAACTGTCAGTAGCCGACAATCTTCATCTTGTGCCACCAAGTAATCCAACACGGTTCCATCGTAAATAAAGCAATCTAGATTTCCATTGAGAACTGACGCAACTCCTTCCGCCACACTGGTCTTGCTGAAACTTTAAAATTAAGCAGAATAAGAATGTGTCTGTTCACAAGAATAAAGGACGTACTCCTTCATGTAATAATGCATTTCCTTGAAATATCTATTGATGGTAGAGTCTGTATGGCTATATGGTATTGTACCAAATTTAAATGAAGGCTTGTGTGAGTATGGAAATGTCAAGCGAGAATCATTCAAACCACTAAATTCGTGAAACTCCTCTCTGAAAGAATATTCAAAAATAATTACTTAGTTACATATAATGCAAAAGTCTCATTGCCTCGTTATCATGAAGGCAGCCAAGTTGGCAGTGTAGATAGCCAAAAATACCACGGCAAATAAGGCCCAAACATTGGTCATGAAGCGTGATGTGAAGCCTCTTGGAGAATCAACGTGTACAGCAGCTTGAAAAAGTACTGCCCATACCAACCAGTATGTCCGAAATAAGGAGAACCTATAAGGAATTACAGACCCTGTCTGCAGAGATAGCTTCATATCGAAACCACTCGGTGAAAGCCATTCAAAGAGAAATATCATGAAAGTTGCCGCTTGGATTGCCACTATTCCAACCTAAAGAAAAAATTATATAAAGAACTTTTCATGGGTGATATATAGAAAGCCTCTTACCAACATCCATGAAGCTGTGTCAAAGGGCTCCAAGAACGCTGTAGGTGATATAATCCCCGTTCTTTTTGCCACTACTATGGCAATACCAGTTTCCATAAATGGCTCACTAAAATCCACAACAGCTTCTCGTTCGGTATTAATCATCAAAGAAGTTAAAACCATATCGGTCTTTCGGTTGACCAAATCCGCAATCAGTCCATTCCATTTGCCATTCACAACGGTGCCCCATTTGCCATCTTCCACACGTACCAATTCATAAGTGAAACCTAATTCTTCTGCAAACTTCTCTAGTAAATCTATACAAAATCCGCTGCAACATTGATAGAATGATTCATTCAGATGTGCCTGCCCAATATCGATTTCTGCTCCCATTTTATCATCAGCTGCTACCCGACAAAGGACACCTCTATCCATAAGGCATTTACCACTAACCGGATCTGCTGGTGAAAGGTTAATGTAAGGTGCTTCTTCTAGGAAGGTTATTTTTAAATGGAATTTCTCTGGAACACCCTGTGGTGGAGCATGTGAATTTCCTGGCCATGCTATGTCACGAATATCCAACTTCTGTGTTTCCCATGATTTCCATACCCCAATCTAAATAGATATGAGTGAGAAATACAAAATTAATGTCAAACAGATAAGATCTTATAATACGGATTCTCAAGCTTTAGGCATTATAATATAAAATATCTAAAGATAGGTAGTTAAGGGGTGAAGTTCAAAGGGAAGGGATTTTGTTTACACTCTCCTATTAAATATTTGATGGCATAATCAGCAAATCAGAGTATTAATAGTTCTACTTGTGTTTGTGTGTGTGTATTTTTTTTTTGTTGGCACAGTTGGACGAAATCGTTTAAAAAAAATTCGACCATGACGAAAAGTAGAAAAGAAACTTTTTTAATTGAAACGAGTGGAGTAAAGACTAGAACGATCCAAACTTTTCAACGCATGGTTCATACATTTCGAAACAATTTCAAAGAACATTGTTCGACCGGGATTAAAAGGACAGCGTTAATATGTACAATATTGTGGACTGTAGGAGTAGCTAGAGGCTAATTAAAATGTATTTTATAGATTCATGAATACAAAATTCTATTGAAAATAAACTATTATACATCATAACAGAGAGGTAGTAGTAATAATGAATAACACAGGAGTTTTACTTTATTTAAATGTTAGTGAAAGACTCTTCTATTTTCTTTGGAAAACGATACGTCATTTGATAATATTTTATATATAGAGCTATTCGGAATTTCTTTTAACATTTTGGTCTATCAAAAGCTATTCACGCCAGACCGGCTTATTTTGTCTGCCAACATAGCTATTCCCAAGTTTTTTTATTTTTTGCTTATTATTACTTCCAAACTATACCATTTTAGACAAAGTTTTGTATTATAAATCTTTTGTTCCATATGAAATGTCTTACTAACTTACTTATCAGTGATATTTGGAGAGGCAGAGTCTGAAATTGAGCCGTCTTTCTTAGACGCACTTACTAAACTGCAGTTTCTAGCGTACTCGATTGCTTAGTCCTTCAATCGATGGTTGTGTCTCTCTTTATCTATAGACGTGTTGCTCGTGTTAAGATTCAAAAACCGTCTTACCTGGAACATACTCGTCCATTCGCTCCATTGAACTCGTGGTTGTATCTCCAATCCCTCTCCTCGAGGACAGGCTAACTTTTTAACGCATATATTTATGCATGTAACAAAATGGTCATTTTGGCTGAAATAGTGAGGTGTTCGTCTCTACAACTAAACAGCAGGTTAGCACAGCTTTTTTCAGAAGACAGCCACTCCGGTTTTGCATTAAACCATAGACTGCTTAGTTTGTTAAAATAGTTTGAAATCAACTCTTTCAATTCTGATTCGTTTGCCTAAAAGCTGTAAAATCTATGTATGTACATACTCCTATATGAAAATAAGCACTGAATGCAAATATTCAGATAGAGATGTCATATCCGTCCACATGCAAATTTTCAAATTGACACAGTACGCCATTCGATGTTTTGATCATTTTCTCTTTCAAATCTAATAATGACGATCTAGCTATGACGTTGGTAATCACGCCAATTTTTTTAACTGCACAGCCTTATTAGTCGACGGTTGAATACAAGAAATTCAAACAGATTTCATATCTTTTCAAGACTGCTCGTTATGTTTCCTAGATTACCTATACTGAAATGCACACAAACACTTTTCGCTTCGGAATTAGGTCCCTCATTGCTTAAAGACTATTAAACCCAGCGTAAAACGTAGAACTCGACTCGAGGCTATCATGGAAATATAACGGTTTTTTCCGTTTTACAAGACCAACATGATAGAGAAAAACTAAAAAAAGAAAAAACCTATGAAGCGTTAAAACGACCAACAACTGAGGCGTACAGTACTATATACATTGCCCCAAATGTAGTAACAATTTTTTGTGCTTTGTTGAAAACTTTAGGAACTCTGTCTATCTTTCATCCCAAGGCTTATTTGTAATGATATTCCAGCGTCAAGCTCTTTAGACAAGACAAATCTGCTGACAGACACTTCGCACGAACCTATTGCACTTGAGTCCCTTCTTTCCAAAGTCATGGAAAAATACAATACTGTCTGCTGTCGTTGAAGCGAAGCTCAAACATCCAGCTATTAATCATAAATTTCATTTGCTTCTTCGAAACAAAAAAAAATTAATATGCTGCGCAATGTGTAGGTTTTTTAAAGGCATGTAAAAAATATCTTACCCAGTCTGATCTGCTATATATGGTATATACTTGTTCATCCAAAATTGGAGTTCAATGCTGGATAGAATTAAGACAGTGCGTTAAGACTTACACGTGACGCCAATATTTCCCAGTCAATGGCACACTTCAATACCGATGTAATGTTACGTACTTCACCAGTGCTTCAATGAAATTGATATGAAATAGCAATCGAAACCTTCAACTGTAACTCTTGTCTCGCTATGTTTATCAGTTTACCCCCACCTTCGGACATATTCTGAATATCTTTAATCATTCCTAAGCCGTACAATTTACTTGTAAATTGCCTTGCCATACTCCTTATATCTAAGTCATTATTGCCTGCAAACATTCAAAACCAACGTACGTACATCAGTATCTCTCCTTTTTTACTCCCTGATTCTCGCCCGTATTCGGGCTCTTGAGTGCTCGTTAGTTACATACTCATATAAAATAAAATCATGGTATATTATATACACATTTATCCGTCTATGGTAAAATATACTACATGATGCTTATCTGTTATATTTTTCGAAGTTTTGCAGGTTCCTCCTGGTCCAGTAGACACAAAAATAAAGTGCCATAAAATAAATATGTTATATATATGAAATTACCGTTACCATATTTATTTAGTCATACTCGTGGCAAACATAAAATATCAACGAGAATAGCAACCCCGTGACATAAAGACCCATACCCACACAAACCCTTATTATCATTGTACTCGTACGTTTTATGGGTAGGTGTGCCTTTCAATTTTAAATCAAAGCCAGTGGGCGGCTTATTTTTTTCGGAGAGTACTATGGAAAGGCTATAAAACTTATAAATGAAGTCAGGACCAATATCAAAAATAATAAATAGGTTGCTAACATTTATAATATTAAAAAAAAAAAAATCTCAATTGCACTGTATTGGAAGCGACATCTTAGATTTTATCCGTAAAATGATACTTAAAACATGTTAAAGAGTATGTTTGTCGATTTCATTTGGATAGGGAAGTTTTATTTGACCTTGCAGTATGTTTTCGTAGCAGAGGCTACGATATGTCCTCTGTATATAGATGATAAAATGTTCATGAAAAGGTTCAACGAAAATTGTGCAGATTCAAATTCAGGGATACATGTGTTACTGTACAATTGAATAAAAAAATATAAGAAAATTAAGGGAAAGTTTAAAGTTTGAAAATTCAGTATTTGGATCTAGATAACAATATATGTACATACAGAGTTTGTTTTCCAAACTTATTGGTAGAGATAGGATATTTTTACTAAAGAATTTAATTTGATGAGTAATAGGACCTGGAAAGCTCTTATCTTTGATCTGACTTTCTTTAATGTTTGCTGGAGAATTTTTCTATGAACATCCGCTAGGACATTTACTCGTAAATGTTTTGAACAAAAATTTGCAAGCTAATTGAAAAATAACACCCTACACAATATTTACTGGGGATAACATTTCGAGAAATAAATTCGCACTATACTTGCGAATCTCTAAGAAAGGAATGGTAAGGGGTGGACTTGTGTCAAACTGAGAGAATTCGATTATTTACTTTTTGATTATCTTTCATAGCCCTGAATGAAAAAAATTGTTGTCTTTGGGAAAGAGATGTCAGTAGTCGCCATTGAAAGATATTCTCTTAAGGAACCAGGTCTAACTAAATTTTTTAGGGTTATACGACTCTGTGGTGCTGAGATGGGTTCTCTGCTATGCATATACATACAAGATATAATAATTGCAATGCAGAGCCTGTACCCTTACAATAGTCATTACCCACAATTGGTTGTTTTTCAAGTTGCATATATATGCATATGCATATAGCATATAGATTAAAGTATTTAAATATTTGTTGATGGAAGACACGTTTGACAATCACCTCTGGGAAAATATCGAAACCTAATACACCTGAGTGTTTCACCCTGGAGAAAAAGCCGGTAAAAGGGTATTTATATCCGCTTGGTGCGCGCGCGGTATTATAAAAAAAAAAAATTGACTCGGACCACCTAAAGTAGCTTAGGTACGTATACGAATATGAAGGACAGTTCAAATCTAGAAAAATACAGCGATACACAGATTTTGTGTCAGGCAGCTTTGATGGCTTTGATGGAGATCTACAGAATCTTTAGTGATTCAGTTTACCACAACTTTTTATAAAATCTCGCACCATCACGATCAATGCAGAGGACTAGTGGCGATATTGTTAGCAAATAACCAGAAACGCTACAAATGAGAAATTCATGAATTAATTTATGCTCAGCATTTGCGAATTGAATGAATCCCAATGGGGCAACGTATTCAAGGAAAATGTTACCCAAATTGTGTCACGCTAGTCATAAACTGGTGTTCCGTTTGTACAAACAAAGAGACCATGAACAAATAAGGAACCAAAATTGTAAAACAGGGTCAAAAAGATTGTCAAAATTTATTTTGTAAATATCAGAACTGAAACCATATTGGTAGAACAACTTGAACTGATATTTTCGATATTGAATTTTTAATCTGTTAAAGAAGATATTTAAATACCGTTGGGATATCAGGAAGAACTAAGTGTCTTTCATTTAATATAATTTAACTGTTTTCCGAAATTGTTCCTTCCCTCCGATAAGAAAGGAAATTAAATCACGAATGGAACTGTTGATATGAACAAGGACAGGCAGCCAGTTATTAAAGCGGTTTCTCCAAATGTGTGTTTCATAAGATGGCAATTTATTAGTGCTGAAATACTTTACATCATTAATAAGTCCATTGGGTCCATAATTTGTTTTTGACAGATAGAAAGGTTACACGTGTTTTGGTGTGCTCGGAAATTTTCACTTGAATTTGCATCAAATTTTGCGTAAAAAATGGAATCAAGTGCTCTTAAATACTTCAAATATTGAAAATGTTTACAAGTGGTGCAAGCTCTTCCAAGATAGCCAAGAAGATGCCAATGACGAACCTCGCTCTGGACGCCCCAGCACATCAACAAAGGATGATAAAGAAAAGAAAATTGTTTTGGAAAATCGTCAAATTACCATAAGAGAAGTTGCTGAGAATGTTGGTATATCGGTTGGCTCGTGTCATGCAATTTGTTCGGCTGTTTTGGGCATGAGACGTGTGTCATCGAAATTTGTTCCAAAACTTCCTAATTTTGATCAGAAGAACCGTCACATGACCGTTGCTCAGGAGCTCTTGAATAACGTGAATGATGATCCTGGCTTGCTTTAGTGTCATAACTGGTGACGAATCATGGGTATATGGTTATGACGTTAAAACCAAAGCCCAATCGTCTCAATGGAAGTACTCACGAGAGCCAAGACTGGAAAAACGTCATCGATTGAAGAGCTCAAGGCTATACAAAAAAGTTCTTATGAGAAGTGCTTCAAGGATTGGAGAAAGCTTTGGCACAAGTATATTATATCTGAGGATGATTACTTTGAAAGAAACAACAGTAATATTTATGAATAAATAAATATTTTTTTTTTTATAAAAAATTTAAATAACGCAAAAATGCCGCAGCCTTCTATGACTGAAAAATACCGCTTAAGCTTATGGCTTTGCTATACATGACAGTCATGCAGCTCAACATATGCACCGCAGTGTTATGAAAATGTTATAATTGTTATGGTTTCCAAAAAAAGATGAAGGAATATTTTAAAAGGATGAGAACAGTCGATTCGAAGAAAGTCGTCCAAAAATCCGGTCCAAAACTAAATTGGATCTTAAGTTTAAGCCAGTAGCAAAACAGATAATGGGTGAAACGTGATATATAGCATTAGCAGTTTTTATGTAATAATACTTTATATTTGTTTATTTATATCTATTCTTTAAATATTATTCCCATCTTATTTAGCACAATCATTTATTTATTTCTTGTAAAGGTATTTTTTATGATCTAAATTTAAAAATGAAAAACTATTCCAAAAACAGTCAGGAATAGTTACTCATTTCACTTTCAGTCACTAAGAATTGTAGCATAACGTGTGATATATTACATTATGTAGGTATCTATCTCATCTAAATGTCTTGAATGGTTCGTGAACAACGTCAGCCATTTCATTTCATTAACAATAATTTGTCGATAAAGTACTGAATTCTAAAATATCTCCTCTTCTAGAAGAAACTTTTTTGTGACATCATTCCTGACATTTCCAAATGGATAAGGGTTCCTTGCTGCTATCAATAAGATTCCCAGAGAAGCAAAACAAAACAAAAAAACAACGAGTAATCGAGGTACCAAATACATTGTAAGTTAAGTGCCGTAATAAGTTCTCGTCATTTCAAATAGTAGTTCCATCACCGAAAGGATAATGGGATAAGTTGCTAAAAAAGTAACTTGTATCTATGAATTTATTTTCTTTTTTTTTCTGTAATTCCAGCACTAAACACACTCAAGTATACATATATTCAACTACATAATATATATTGTTACACCAAAGGAGATTTTTCTTTTTCACTTACCTCTTCCCAAACTAAATTCTTATTATTTGCACTTGGACGGAGGTTCATAATTTTTAATTCGGCAGACTTGAGATCACCATCAGCTGTGAATTCTATGTTTGGCTTATTTAGGTCACCCTCAATCGATACATTGCGCAAATACTTAAAAAATCTGCAAAAGAAAAAAAAGTTTAATCCGAAAATTTGTATACACTAATGTCACATTAATAACGCCCAAATGCATAATCAACATCAAAATCAACATCAATATGAACACAACCATGAACATGAACATCATCTTCATCAACCTCATCATCATTGTATTCATTATTGTTATCATCATCATCATTATCATGATTTTAATCGTCAATTTTAATCTTGTTTACTCACATTTCTCCATTGTCCCAACGGCCCCGGCCCTCATCTTCACATGAAAGTGACTGAGTTGTCAACTTTCTTCCAACATTTGCCGGATCTGTCAAGTATGCTTCTACTCCATAACCATAGATTTTAATGGCATTAGAAATCTCATTCATCAACGCTCCACTGCTGGTGTCAAAATGCACTCCCAACATCCCCACCGGAAATTGGGGATGTGCATCCTTCTTTTCAATTACAGACTGACTCACCACCCACACATAGTTCTCACCCGTCAACTTCAACTCTTGAGCCTTTCCAAGGATATTGATGGCTTCACCTTGAGTGGCATAGAGGAGCATTACTCTGGCTTCGCTGTTGACCAACTCCACAAGGTCACCCGGTCGTGTTACAACAATTGAATTTAGAATTGTAAATTTGAAATGTTCCTGCATCTCGGCGACACGTTCTCGTACAGCTTGCACGAAATCATCATGACCGGCTATCTGAGAGGTGACCACCGAGAATTGATGCCACTTGTAACGTTCGAGAATGCTCAACATGGCCGCACTTTGGTGTTCTATGCTTGGAGCTAGCTGAAGTTGAAGTGTCGATTGGGAGGCACGTCTTTCTAGACCAGAATTATCAGCATTCCATGATATCACTGGAATGCCTAAGTATCCGGCCAATTGTAGAAAATATTGCGCTGATGCCGTACTGTGACCGAATTGTTCATTGTTCATCATATAAAGTATGGCCGAGACGTTGACGTGAAGGAATTCCTTGCAGAGGGTGCTTAGAATTGCTGTCAATCGTAAACAAAAACAAAAAATAAAAATCAGAATTTATAAAAATTCAATAAAAGTTATTTAAGAGACCAATAAGAATACAAAAAAAAAAAAAACATACAGAAAAATAAAGTGGATGAGCTGCCATGACATTCAACTTGGAATTCTGGACAAACGATTTTTACGGACGTTAAGAGTTGTCGCTACAGTTTTCAATTGAAATCCTTAACAAATAAAAAATAATCTGTCATGTGCAATGTAATAAATAACCTCAATAACAAAAATGCTGTCCTAAAACTTGAAACTTACATGTGAGGCTTATTTTAAAGAAGACAAGTTCATCAAAGTTTTTGATGGAACTGTTGACGTTCAGTTGAGAATTTGAATAATATTCCAGTAAAATAATATAGTACACATGCACACATTATGTTACATGTCGAGCAGCGATGATGGAAGACTTGAACTTGCCTTCAGGAAGTCACAAAATTTCTCAAACTTAAACAAGTTAGTTTTAGGTTTCTTCATATATGGCGTCGTCTTCCTACACAAGTGCACTAATTAGCTGCAGTGTAATAGGATAAGACTGCACATACAGGTTTTCTGTCTTTAGTAATTTTAAAAATGTTGATTAACTATTATTTTAACTTTAATATAACATTTAACGTGTGTCTATTCAAATATATAGTGTTTCCGATAAAATTAAGACAATTTTGAGGGGTGACTCCTTGACATATTTTAAGAATAAAATTCTTCGGATGAAGAAATACATTTATACGAGTACGAAATACGAGTATAGTATTAATACTCATTAGTGAAACTTTGGATTTCGCAATTTTGCTTCTAAATGTATGGTAACAAATAAGGTAAAGCTGAAATTGTAATTGCAATTGCTTTCAATCTCAAAAAGTAATCTTTTCTCTTGGTTTATTGTATTAAAAAATAATAAATAAATAATAAATGGAAGGAAACGGTAATTTGTTTTCAAGAACCGAAATTTTTTTTTAACAATGTTTTCCATTTTTTCCCCAAACCCACTACTCATCATCTCCATTCTGGAAAAGCAAAGTATTGAGCTTCACCCGAAATAAGAGAAATTAACTGCGTCACGTTATGTTAGACATCAGGCTCCGAAGCTGGACAACATGTCCTCTGATAGTACTCAAATAATCGTAGAGCTGTTGGCTTAATTATTTAAACAGTCTTTCGATTACCACTCCGGAAACCTTTCCCAGCACTATTCTCTTACTTGAACAGCTGTCAACAAGCATTATTGATTTCGGGCAATAATGTAGCATTAGTTAAGGAAACGATTGATAAGTCTAAGAACGAATACTTTGCTGATCTTGATAGTCTACCCACCATCTTTAAAAAAGTTGTGCGAATTACCTGGCACAACTACTTATAATTTTTTTTCAGATATACATTTCTTAGGATGTTTTTCGTAATTCCTAGAAAAACTCCATAAGAAAGGTCTTAAATCTTCGCGGGCATTGTATATGGCTTAATGTTTTTCCACCGCAAGTATATATACGGATTCTTAAAGAGCAGACAAATAACATAAACCGAACAGAATTCAGCAAAGAAATTAGTATAAACGTAAAGTTAAAGTTCTCAAATTAAAGGCTCTTGGCTTCCAAGCTGATTTTATGATGTGCATTACTTCATCCTAAAGAATGGCACTTCAAAGTCTTCTATAGATCCACAGTATCTAAGCCAATAATACCCGGTCTGGTGTACAATCCTTAGGCACATTTCGTCTCCGACTGAATGTTTTCTTTTGTAAGAAGACAACAATACCTTTCCTCCTAGTTCCAGAAAATTTCCTCGAATTTAACGCCAACAAATGTCAAAATATCATTTAAAATACACGTGAAAACGTCTTACAACTTTACATCGGACTTATTTTCTTCTTTTTTTTCTAATGATCCTGATCTCATAGTGACAAAAATGGGCCATTTACATGCTATTAATAATAACTAACATATCCCTCATGGCTAACATAAAAATGAAAAACAAATGCGCTCTCGGTTTCATCAAGCGTTGATCTAAGGAATTTTCCTTACTAAATTTTATGGGACTAATAAGAACGATTGGAAAAAAAATTTAAATAAAACAACAACGGTGTGAGATATAAAATTGATTCTACCTTTATTTTGAAGCTACGTTTACGCCATTATATATGGAATAGCACATCATTAAAATAGGCACCTCGGCGTCGCTGGCAGTGCTTGCAGCGGTCGGCCCAATTTTTTATGACTCGGTCCAATATGTGCGGCGTTATTCCGACAATAGCATTTCGAATTTTGGCCTCGAGCTCGTCCATAGTGGATGGCCTAAGGACTTGACGTAGCCACAGATAAAATAATCGAGTGGTGTCAAGCCGCATAATTGCAGCGGCGAATAGATGAATGCTTGCCGTTGGATGGCCCATTCGCTAAATTTCTTCTTCACAACTTCAAGCGTTGCGTCGCTTGTATAGCAAGTATCACCGTTTTGTTGGAATCACAGCTCAAATATATCGATGTTGTCGACCTCTAACCACAGAAACTCGGTTATTTCTCCTATGAATTTCCTATCACGATGTGGAGTCCTGAAATACTTAAAAGCAACATGCAACTAATAGCTCAGCAAAAGAGCCTAACTGATTTAGAGACTCAATAGCCGTCTGATAAATTTAAAGCGATGGAATCAGTAAAAGAAAGACAAAGAACTATGAAATCTGCTACAGTACATTGGTAGTTGGCTTGAGATAGCTTAAAAAAAAAAAAAAAAAAAAAAACAGTGGGTCCCTAGCAATCTCAAGCAACTCACATTTTCACAGTGCTATTCAAAAAGTAGACATAAGCTTCGTCGCTTCCAAAGAATGCTTTTGCATTTTTTATTAGGACTTTGGAGTAATCCACATAAACATACTTATACCACACTGCAGCTAAAGGAATAAAATTATTCAAACCAACAAATGTGTAATCAAACTGACCACAATGTGAACGAGTTTAGTTCTACTAATTCTGACAAACTTCCGAGGGCACAGTACGGCCAGTATAGACTAGAAATTTTTTTTTGTTATTCATATATACATATGTAAGTTATTCCAAAAGTGAAACAAAATATCTGCGAAACTATAACTTTCAAATACTCCTCTTAAAAATTTCAATTCCTCCGGCATCAATTGGTGAAGCAAAGCAACTGCCAAAGCAATATGAATTTAAAAACGCCGCAACTGAAATGATTGGTTTTTCTAGGCCATCACAGAAAATACACAGAGTTTTTGAGAAAAAACAAATTATAAAATACATGCAACCCAGAGTATTGATCTATAATGTTGTATGAGTTATATAGAAGTTAAGGAATGAATAAAAAATATCATATCGGAGAACATAACTCGTTTATCCCCTGAAGTGCAGTTCCTGAATATAAGTCCATGCATACGAGTACTTATTTTCCTCACAAAATTTGGTTGAATGAAAGTATGTATGATTGAAAAATTTATTAAATGTCATCTGTCAATGACATATGAACATATTACCTTGTCTATATTTATTTATGAATGCCCCAAGGTTTTCGCTCAGATATAACATATTATACGAACCTTTGTAATATAGGGGTGATTCATCGTGAGGTTTGATTTTCAATATCCTTTTTTTGACAGATCACGCATGACACCTATCAAACTGCTTTATTATTTTTGTTCAGTATCGTTTGGCAAATCATCGTAAAAATAATCACACCACAAGAGCGTCTCTAAATTGTTTAGCCGTATTCCGAAAATCAGCGTTCTGTGAGAAAAGTTTTCGCTCGATTCAAGGAATTTACCGTGCGCATAATCGACCTACTGAAAAAACTATTGCCAATACCATTCGCAAATTTAAGTCCCAGTTTACATTAGCGGATTATACTCGACCGGTTAGACCACTTCCATCACGTAGTGAAAAGACTATAGCAGCTGTAGCTGAGAGTGTACGCAAAGACCGTGACAAATCGATTCGTCGTCGTTCTCAACAGCTTGGCTGGGCCTATTCGTCACCTTGGCGTATTTTAAGTGAGGATCTCGGCCTAAAAGTGGCCGAGAAATCAGTTTGGTGAGCACTTAATTTCACCTTTTGCTATGGTAAATTGGCCTAGATCTTGCGATATCACACCTTTCGACTTTTTTCTCTGGGTATTAGGTAAAGTCTCAGCTCTTCAGGAATAAGCCAGCTACGATTGAAGCTTTGGAAGCCAACATTACTCGTGCTATCCGCGAGTAATTTATGGTGTTCGAACGAAGTTAGGGATTCGTCGAGAATATTGCTTTCAGTTTTCTCTATAGTAAATTGTTATCAACTACTGTCCTTTTTCACTCTAAGTAATAGAGCTACGTACAATAGTAAGGAAACTAGCAGTTCAACACTAAAGCTCTTAATCTTAAAAAACTGAAGAACTAAACGCGCTAAGCAGTAGCATCGACTTAGTTTAAAAATTATGCCACACAATTCCCTCAGGTTATCTATTCTATTTCAAAACTGCAGCAACTTCCGTAGGAAAGCAGGAACTTTGAGATAGGTCACTCACGACTAATTTGAAAGGAGACACAGACCTTAGCAAGATGACTATAAGAGATTTATCCGAATTTCGAAGAGTTCTTCTTGTATGTTGATATTTTTGCAGAAGGATGAAAGCACCCGGCGAAACCAACAGATGATTCAAAGTAAGATCAATTATTCTGATGGCACCTGCACCGTTTAAGATTACGCTTCAAAATCTAGTAGGTAAAATCGAATGTGCAGTCGACAAGAAGGAAGGTTTAGGACAACTTCACCATCAGTGAGAGTGCCTTCGAAACGCTTGTATAGAGCAATCTTGATTACGGACATGGATTACCTTCAATATGTAATGAAAGGAGTGTCTTGTTTCATATATATGGCATACGGAGATGGTGCCGCTACCTAAAGACCATTTGCTCTAAAGCGCTGGCGTTCTAAATATAAATAAAGATGAATATATCATATTAGAAATGGGCTTTCAGTCAATATACTCAATAGTGAAGTGAAAGGTATCACAATCTGTTTCTGCAATGCAGTCACGTATCATATAAGCAGAACTAATTGCTTTTGTACAAGCCTGCTGCGTTAAAAATTTCCAAAGCGCTGCCGGTTGGCTCGCAAAGCAATAAAGCTTTTTGAAAATATGAGAGTTATCACCGAGGCGGATTCTCCGATTATGCATAAAGGTCTCTGCTGTTACACAGGACTATTAACACGGTTTGTCTAGGTTGCATTGGGATGCCTAACCCGGCTCCCTCTCGTTAATGTTTACTTGTATATTATATTGGATGCACTCGCAAAATTACCTTTTCGTCGCCGACTATCCTTTGAATCTGGTCTTTTTGACATGACACTTAATGAACTCATACCAGAACTTCGATTGCTATGAGAATGTGAAGTCAAATTTTCCTCTACTCAGTACGGAAGAACATCTGGAAGGGGCAAAACATCTGCTTGTACGAGTATACCGAGAGTATAAGTTGAACTGTCTTACAATTTTCAATTTAGTTCGAAAATTCAAGACATTTTTTAACATAGTTAAAAAATTAAATTCACCGAAATTTGACTGGGTCCCGACTGGGAAAACGATTCTTTATGGACCAAAATAACAGGCAGTTTTGTAGTAAGATTTCGGTTTAGCCTCAAAATAGGCCTCTCTTTCGGCGATTACTTCTTCATCTTCCGGCGAGCATTCTTTTGAGGTCTGCGAACAGGAAATAGTCGCTTGGGGCCAAATCTGGAGAATACGGTGGGTGGGGAAGCAATTCGTAGCCGAATTCATTCAATTTTGCCATCGTTTACATCGACTTGTGACACGGTGCATTGTCTTGATGAAACAGCACTTTATTTTTCTTCAAATGCGACCGTTTTTCTGCGATTTCGTCCTTTAAACGCCCCAACAACACAATGTTATAGTCGCTGTTGATAGTCTGCCCCTTTTTAAAGATAGTCCATGAAAATTATTCCATGTGTATCCCAAAATACGGATGCCATAACCTTGCCATCCGACTGTTGAGTTTTTGGTCGTTTTGGTCGTTTTGGACGAGGTTCGTCGCCTGCTCGCCGCTCAGCTGACTGCCGACTTGACTCTGGTGTGAAGTGATGGAGTCAAGTTTCATCCATTGTCACATACCGATGCAAAAATTCGGCTTTATTGCGGTTGAACAGCTTTAAACACACCTCTGAATCATCAACACGTTGTTGTTTTTGGTTGACTGTGAGCAAACGCGGCACCCACTTTGAACAGAGCTTTAGCATGTCCAAATATTCGTGTATGATATATCCAACACGCTCTTTTGATATCTTCAGAGCCTCAATTATCTCGATAAACTTCACTTTACCGTCATTCGTAATCATTTTGAGGACTTTTTTGACATTTTCATCTGAAACAGCCTCTTTTGGACGTCCACTGCGTGCATCATCTTCGGTGCTTGTATTTTTATTGTATTTTTCAATCAACTTCCGAATGGTTCGTTCGGCTGGTGCAGAGTCCGGGTAACACTTATCAAGCCATTTCTTTGCATCGGTTGCATTTTTTTCCATCAAAAATTAGTGATAAATCAACACACGAAATTGTTTTGAATCCATTTTTTTCACAATAACAAAAGTTGCTTCACTCACAACGCTATATCTCGAGAACTAATCGTCCGACAGCTGTCAAATCTATACACGCATCTTTTGAAGATTGGTACTAACTGATTTAATTCAAGTAGTGTCCTCTGAGAAACGTCACGGACCTTTCAGCTCACGTATTACATATATAGACTAGAGTCTTGTTGGCCTACGGTTTTGGTTATTCTAGTTTTAACTCAAACTGAAACATGAATTTAAGAATTAAAAAAAACGAAACTGCATGGTAGTCAGAAGGGGCAAGGTGTGCGCTATAAGGCGGGTGGGGTAAGACTTCCCATCCACTGTTTTCCAAATAGTTCTTAACCGGAATAGCAACGTGGGGCCGAGCGTTGTCATGATGGAAAATTATTGCCTCGTGTCTGGTCGCATATTCCGGGGGTTTTTCGGCTACTGCTCTCTTCAAACGGATTAATTGTATTCGGTAGCGTTGTCTATTGATGGTTTCACCCGGTTTTAGCAGCTCATAATACAGCAAACCCATCTGATCCCACCAAATACAGAGCATTACCTTCGCGCCATGGATATTCGGTTTTGCCGTTGATTTGGCTGGTTGGCCAGGTTTCACATATGGTTTTTTGCGCTTGGGGTTGTCGTAATGGATCCATTTTTCACCACCAGTAACAATCCGATGCAAAATTGACTTCCTTTTGTGGCATTCCAGCAGCATTTCGGACATGCAAAACCGCCTTTCGACTTCTCTCGTCTTGAGTTCATGTGGAACCCAATATCCTTGCTTTTGAATATATCCAGCTGCTCTTAAATGTTTTGAAATGGCTGCTGGATTGACACCCAAAGATTCTGCGAGCTCTACTTGTGTTTGGCAACAATCTTCATAGATTAATGCTTCCAGTTCTTTATCTTCAATCTTTTTTGGCTGCCCAGGATGTTCATCGTCTTCCAAGCCAAAATCACCACTTTTAAATCGTGCAAACCACTTTTGGCACATTTGTTCAGCTAACGCATGTTCGCTATAAACTTCCACCAAAATACGATGACTTTCGGCAGCAGTTTTCGTCATATTAAAAAAATGAAGAAGAACTCCCCGCAAAAACACTTTTTCAGGCACAAAGTTCGACATATTTGAGTGAAAAAAAGTTATTGTTGTTTACGCTTCAAATGAATGACATATACTGAAATGACGTACAATGACAGTAGCTTTCCAACGCATGTTCCAATGGAATAATAACAATGGAATAATACAAGTTACGCCATCTCTTAGCAAACCGCACAAATAAGTTATATACCCAATAATATTGTGTTTAAGTTAGAGAGCACAGAAGCTACAACTTAGATTCTAATTTAGCCACTCACAAATGGCGAAGTAGCAATTTAAATAAGGGGGGGATATGTAATCTTAGAAGGAATTATACATATTACACATGTCAACTGTTAATAAAAGCAGAAAAATGACACGGATAAAAAATGTTGTACACCTATTGCTAGTTTTTCCAGCTTAGGTGTATACTTTTCGAGTTTATTGGTGTAAATATAAAGTAGACAATGCCTTTCTTTATGAGATATTGAACCATATCAAAAATATTTTTGCTTTTTAATTAGTCATAAGATAAACCATAGAATGCCGATATTGCTAATGTAGAAATATTTCCATAAGTCAAAACCGCTTCTCTGTAAACAGAAGCTGTCTAAGATGATTAACATAGTTGAATCCATATCACTTAAACATAAACATAAACTTCAGCTCCAATAATTTATTATTGCAAAATTATTTCACAAAAAAAGTATCTTACATACTGGCAAGCATAAATTGTCCTTCAACACTACAATGATTTAACTTACACGGTTTTGGAAGGTCAGTAAATTCTATAAGAATTGAATTGGGAAATACTCAAATACATATCTACAATACTCTTAACGCTTGATACTCTCAGATGACCACCAATTTCAATTCCACCCAAATCCCCTAATGGAAAAGCATTTATAAATGAAAATGAGATGTCTACGGGATTGCACAGGAATATTGTATTTTATATGAAAAAAAAAAAAAAAAAAACAGCGGGTGGAATAAATATACATAAATAGGCTACAAAAAACCTAGGCGACAGTAATAGAAAATAATGAGTAGAATGTTGAAGGCTGAGAATTACATTAAGAAATTTCATTTTCATTAACAATTCGACATTTATGTTTAATTTTATTAGTTTCATCTGGACTGGCAATGGCACTCTTCGCACCGAATCAAAGGCGCTTAGTAACTCGAGAATTCCACTTGAGTATAAAGTTTAATTAAATTTCTACTTATTTTAGATGGATACCTCCATCAATTCATCTGCTTATGAGCTATACTTCAATGTTAAGACCGTCCAGTGTTAAGATGTCAGCCTAGCAGGTGGCATTTCATTAAGCTACACTAAACTAAATATTTTGTTGTTGAAGTGGTATCTTCCTTCAAATATCACTTGATTGCTAGATAAATTTGCAGCGTAGAATTAGTTGAAATTTCTTAATTGTCTCGTCGAAAGTACCATAAAGCCATAAACTAAAGAGAGGAAATTTTCTTGAAAGGAGGTCTTGAAGACATAAAAACGCAGTAATAAGATATACTTAAGAATTAATAATATTATGAAATAATATCAATAAAACTATATCACAATGTCACGCTTTTTGAAATGTGTTGCAAAACACAATGCAGAAATATAGTAAAAAAGTATTTGCAATTTGTCCGGCATTTTTATACAAAGCGGGCTTATGGATTCACATCTTTTTTTCATCTAATTTTACATCATCTAATGAAAGCAATGAAAATCGATCTAATCTTGAATAAAATCCCGACAAGATGAAAGTTTGGTGAAACTTCTGGAATAAAATATATAATATATAATTGATCACAATCAACTGTGTAAGGCATGGAAAATGTTAATTTATGAGCAAGTATGTGGGTTTCATAGAAGTCCAGAAGTGGTCTCTTCGTTTATCCAGTTAATAAAGTTATCAAAATTCACTTAGGTAAAGGAAATCGATTAAAGAGCTTTTACAAGAAAAGTTCAAAGTCTACATATTTATTTATTATACTGTACAATATTTAACGGGATCCAACAACATACTCTACAGGTACAACTCTGAAATCATTTTATGAATTAGGTTTCATGGATTATGTTCATTCTACAATAAGAAGAGAGATACACCGAAAATATTATGACATCGAAAATAGGTGACCCAATACTCAAAACCTCCGATAGATAAGTAACAAGCAAAAAGTAACAAAGAATATCTACCTCGAATGATGACACAGATCTTACTACCGCAGATAATTTATAAACTGCAAATTTGGTGATTTGTTCGAATATCGTAGGCAACGTGGAGCAAAATGGTTCATAGTAAAACTGTCGTGTGCGAATATGGCAAATGGATGAAAAGATACAACCGTAAATTCCAAGAGTTCTGCCAGATGTACAAATTGGACTACCATATATTGGTTCAGTCACATCGGGTAGATACACGATAATCATCCAGTCTTGGTCAAACAAGAGATAATTGATATCAAAAAGCTTTTTTTGGTAAGTTACAAAGCTATATGCCCAGGCAGTCTAACTCAACTGTTGGGAACCTGTAAGGTGTCAATAAGAAAATTGAAGTATTCTTGCTAAAACTTCATAAAGAGTGAGCAAACAGATGATGTGTATGTTGGCTGTCAATTACTGTCGTTTACTAAATTCAATGTGGTTGATTTTTCTGACAGATTTTATACAATGTTTTGCAATTTTAGTCATGGAGTCGTTTTGTAATTCAACTTTATTTCGAAGATTGGCGATCAGTTAAAGTAACATTGCGTAATCGCCTTAGTTATTCTGGAATTCGCGCAATGCTGAAGCGTTTTGAGGAAATTGATTCGGTTTCGTGCCATACTTCATATCAATATGCTCGTCTAGCAAGTACACGCCAAAACATCACCACTGTGAGCGAAAGTGTTCAAAAACAGCCAGGCACCTCAATTCGTTGCGGAATTGAGCTTCACTTATGGCATTTTACGGTAAATTTTAAAAGTAGATCTTCATTTGCACGCGCTTATAAAATCCAAATTACACAACAATTGAAGCCTTTGGACCATCTACAAGGTCGCCGATTTGTTAACTGTTAACTGGATGTCGGATCGCCAGGAAAATATTTCATCGAATTTAATCTTTTTCGATAGAGCCCATTTTTGGATAGATAAAAAAATGTCGTTTCTAAAACCGGAAAACTCATACGAGATTCACGATAAACCAATGTATCCCAAAAAAGTCAATGTATAGTGCGGATACGCATTATTGTCCCGTACTTTTTCGTGAATGGAGAACGTTACCATAACATGTTGAATAAATTGGGTCTTGAGGATCTCTGGTTTCAACCGGACGGCGCTGCCGTCCACTCAAGCCATCAATCTTTTAATTTATTGCGTGCAAAATTTGAAGATCGCATTATTTCAGTTAGAGGAGAAGTTGATTGGCCTCCAAGGTGATGCGATTAGACACCTTTAGACTTATTTCTGTGGGGTTCTTTGAAGACCAAAGTCTACGCCAATAATGACAATTCAGGATCTCAAACATAGCATCCAAAGTGAAATTGCGGCCATTTGTTATCCATTAAAATATGTGTTTAATTTAATGAAAACTTCCACACTAACTGCTGGCTCATCCTTTATAAGAATAAGCTGCGTCTAATTAGCACCGTCATAATATACGGATTTAATATGGATTAAATTATAGAGTTCGGTTTATTGGATAACGCTTCAAATTAAGATAGTCACCTATAATACCTTCACCAAATGATTTGAATATCTACCGGTCGACCTTATATTATACTATTTAAAATTTTAGTTAACGAAGCTGGGATGAAGGTGATTGTGAACAAATCACAGGTTTATAAGTTCAAGTAAGAATACCATCGTGATAAAAAAAAAAACGGAATAACCACCGTGTGGCGCTCCCATTATTCTTTTTGTTTTGTTTTTTGTTAAGGTACATCTGTTGTTGACATTTCCTCTAAATCTTAGCGTCATAGTTTGACATTTGCAAAAGTTACGTAGCCAAGAGTAATACATTTGCCATGTTACATGTGCCGTTTTATAGTTAAACACAAAATTTTTGCAAAATTCATCTTTATTTATCAATATAGTTGCCTTTGAGGGCGATACACTGATTGAAACGAATTTTCAATCTTTCGATACCAGTTTTGTAGTACGATTTCGGTTTAGCCTCAAAATAGGCCTCTGTTTCGGCGATTACTTCTTCATCGGTCTTAAATCTCTTTCCGGTGAGCATTCTTTTGAGGTCTGTGAACAGGAAATAGTCGCTGAGGGCCAAATCTGGAGAATACGATGGGTGGGGAAGCAATTCGTAGCCGAATTCAATTAATTTTGCCATCGTTTTCATCGACTTGTGACACGGTGCATTGTCTTGACGAAACAGCAATTTCTTTTTCTTCAAGTCAAGTGCGATCGTTTTTCTGCGATTTCATCCTTCAAACGCTCCAACCTTTGGAGATAGTCATTGAAAATAATTCCATGTGTATCCCAAAATAATGATGCCATAACCTAGCCAGACTGTTAAGTTTTTGGTCGTTTTGGACGAGGTTCGTCGCCTGCTCGCCAGTCAGCTGACTGCCGACTTGACTCTGGTGTGAAGTGATGGAGCCAAGTTTCATCCATTGTCACATACCAACGCAAAAATTCGGCTTTATTGCGGTTGACCAGCTTTAAACACACCTCTAAATCATCAACACGTTGTTGATTTTGGTCGACAAAAACCACCCACTTTGAACAGAGCTTTCGCATGTCAAAATATTCGTGTATGATATATCCAACACGCTCTTTTGATATCTTCAAACGATAAACTCGATAAACTTCACTTTACGGTCATTCGTATTCATTTTGTGGAGTTTTTTGATGTTTTCATCTGAAACAGCCTCTTTTGGACGTCCACTGCGTGCATCATCTCCGGTTCTCGAGAACTAATCGTCCGACAGCTGTCAAATTTATACATTTATCTTTTGAAGGTTGGTGCATACTGAATGGTATGGATTTAATTCAAGTGGTGCCCTCTCTTAGAAACGGCACGTAAATCAGCCCATAATTTACATCTATCTCTGTGTGTGTTAGCGATTTTTTACAATTTTAGAAATGAATTTAAATTTGCAACAACGAAGTTGTATTACATTTTGCGTTGTTGGAAAAGTGTTTCGGCAACGATTCTCTAAAGAAAACTGTCGTTTACCAGTTGAACGAGCAATTCAAAAGTGGTCATGAGTCAATCGAAGATGATGAACGCAGTGGCAGACCATCGGCATCGAAAACCGACGAAAACATTGAAGAAGTAAAAGAAATGTTGGTCAATAACCGCAAATTAATCATCAGGGAGATAGTGGAGGACTTGGACATTGCCTATGGAACCTTCCAAGGCATTTTGGTTAATGATTCGGGTTTCCGTCGTGTAGCAGCAAAGTTGGTGCCAAAAGACCTCAATTTCATGCAAAAAAGAGACCATGTTGACATCGCAAAAGAGATGATTTGCAAGGCTGAATCCGATCTCACATTCATCAAAAGTTTATGGGTACGACAATACAGACAAAAGCCAAGTGAATGGCGTTCACCAAATGAGCCGAGACCAAAAAAATTATGAATTTTTGCCATAAGGCCAGACAGTAAACAAAGAATAATATTTGGACGTTATGAGACGTTTGCGTGAAGCAGTTCGCCGAAAGAGACCAGAATTGTGGGCAGAAAACTCGTGGATTTTGCACCATGATAACGCATCGTCGCACAGTGTTCACCATCACATCACATTTTTTGACGAAAAATGCAATAAATACCTTCCAACAGCCACCGAATTTGATTTGATTTGGCTCCCTGTGACTTCTTTCGGTTCAATCGAGTTAAAAAAAAAACCACTACGGGGAACGCGTATGAAGCACTCATGGTCATACCGAAAACCGAATATAAAAAAATGTTTCGAGGATTGGATCAAGCGCTGGCATAAGTGTGTTGCTGTCGATGGGGATTACTTTGAAGGAAGGGGATAATATAGATTTAGTTGAATAAACTTTTATTTTTAATTTTCTGAATAAAGTCCGAAATTTTTTTGATCAAAGTGGTATGTTGCAGTTCATAGCAGCCTATTATTCAGATTTTTACACAAGTCAAAAAGGTTGTCGAAAAATTGAGACTTGCAGCTTTGTAGCTCTACCCAGGACCAAAGGGACGATCGCGGCAGCAAAATGGCTCCTAGTCTAAATCACAAATCATTAGCTACTGATACTGATATTTTGATTGGGAAAGGTGGCTCTATCAGTTAAACCTTCACAACTCAAAACTCGTATCTATAACTTTTCTCGATCCCCCCCCCCCAAAAAAAAAACAACATCAAAGTGAACTTGAAAGCAAAAAATGCAATATCGTAGAAGCATGTTAATTAACGACATGTATCTTTGCGAAAATTAGACTGTATTTGGGGTGGCCATATCGGATATACTACACACGCCCTACGGAAAGTCATTGCACCTAATTAGAATATAAGAGAGAAGAAGAGAAGAAAAGAAGAATTATCAGCATGAGTACGATCGAAATCAATAGGATTTTAATAATGATCAATTGAATAAGTTAAAAATTGGTTCTTTGGTATTTCCCCAGCCTATCTTCAGACATTTCAGAAGACATAAGGGAAATATACATCAAATTAGACTCTCAAGTGCGTTTTGATGCACGTGGCTTGAAAAGTATGAAGAGAAAATTATGAATCCGCTTACACCAGGTTATTTAAAAATATCCAACAATTTGGTAAGCTAAAAAACTGAATTTTTCAAAACTGCCGCCTGGGAAAAACAAAACAGGAAAGCGTTTTCTACGAAAATGGAAAACGTAGCATAGCAAGTGTACTATCTCATATAGGAAATATTATACCAAAACTCTTAAAGACGTGTTTCTTCCAAATGGGTTGTAGACTTACGAAATGAGATAAGGATTTATTTAATGCAGCAAACTAATATATGATTATAACAACATGAAATTAAATGGACAGTGGGAAGCTTCGTTACAGCGGGAGCTAGCCGATAAAGACTACTTAAGCGAAGTTAATGGTCACAAAAACATACCATAAGGTGGATGACAAGGTCAGTGAACTAATCTATTCTCTATGACTTATCCGCGGAGACAGTTTTGTAGAGAGTAGAACACGTCGCATTTATTTACAAAGGCAGATACTAGATACCGAATCTCAAAGTACTCTAGCATTTTTGGTGAAATGTAGTCAACTTTATATAACAGTGTTAGAATAAAGATCCCTATAACGGGTTGGATTTAATGTATGAAGCTCTAGATCCTTTGCTTTATAATGTCAGTTGTGTCTAGTGGAGTATGCGCCTCGCAATGGCTCATTTAGACTTTTTTACTTGCAAAAATCATAACTCTTAAACAAATAGGAATATCGTGACAATTTTTTTATCTGTTTGAGAAAAGGATTGTAAAATTAATCAATTTTGAGAAACATGCTCCACAGGGTGTTTCAGAATTTTCTGCTAAAATAGAACTTTCTCACCATAGGGGATAAACATAATATTTTACTTTAAAAAGTATTCCAAAGTCCCTGATTAAAGTAATAACAGGGTGTCTAAAAGCTAATCCTAGCAAAACAGTGGTGAAATAAAGTAAACGAACCATTTTTTAAATGTGTTTTTTAGGTGTAGCATTGTGTGTAGAGCATTGTTTTTTATTTGTGGCACATCAGAGAACATATTAAAATATTTCAGTGAATCATTTCAATTTAAACAGTGGAGAAAAAACAAAACAAAGCAAGAATTTAAATTAAAAAAAAAAAATCTTTTGTAATTTCTTGGAAACTTTCGTCAACATCGGGAATATTGTCTAATAAAATTTTCATTTTTGGAGAGTATTGTGTTTTGAGATCCTTTTTGGTTCTGAAGAAATGAGTGTGTCCGATGAGACTGCAAGCATTGATATTCGATTAAATTTTCACTATACGTCAAGAGTAGGTAGGTGTTGTTTTTCCGGATATGTTTTCTGTTACAACTCTGCTGTTTTCTTGGCATACTCCTCAAAATTCACAGTGTTAACGTTTTCCCTGCAATTCAAAACATTAAGTATTACTCCAACCCTCGGTATTATTTCTCTATTAACTCCAGTTATACGAGCTGTTGGCTCCGATTCTTCGATGTATTTCCATCATTGGTATTTCCAAATCTTTGTTTTGATCTATCCATATCGAAACTTTTGGACCTCTCGTTTTCCTATGTTTTCTGCTCCCTTGATTAAAGTAGATTCATTAGTATCCTCTCGCTTTTGTCGAAGTGTATATGCAAGTTTCAAAATATATTCCATGCACCTTATTTTTGCATTTAGTGGAAAGATTTTATATTCGTAATTATGTTCGTTATCATTTGATTCTTATTGATTATTGAAGTCGTTTTGTGTTCTTTGCATATGGAACATGACCTGTTTGAATCTGTTATTTCATTCAGAACTTTTTTGCCAATTATAGTTAAAAATAACTTCTGGTTGAAAACTATACCTATTTCGGCATTAACTTTATATACAGTAGAGTGAAGATTAGTAATTTGACTGTTAATATCGTTGACTGAACTTTTTATGAGTTCTCCAGTTTTCTCAACATATTGGAACATTATGGGTCTGCAAAAATTGACTGATGATGAATGAGAGTTCGTCCAATGTTTACTATTGGAACTGTTAAGCCTCGGTTGAATGAGTACTGTTCACATCTGTTTCACCATCTGGCGTAATTATTTTTTTACTCGTAGATATCTTGCCTAGATTATCCATCACACCCCGCTTACGTTATTATGAAAGAATTCTTGGAAGTGCAATTACTTCTCTCTCACTTTTGCTTTCTAAAAGCCGCACTATGATTCATCATGTCTTAAAGTTTCACTCTATCTGATATTTCGATTTCGTAATTTCCTGGAACTGCCTCTTAGTCGGCAACTATTAAAATTGTGTAGGATGTAGAGGACTTCTTAAATTATATATTTTTCTTTTGACAGACCCAAATCCCTAAAAAAAGCCAATACATTCTCCCTTATAATATCATTTTTGGAGTTGAAATGCTTTTTTATATTCTTTTCACTTACAATGAACTTGCGGCAGAGACTGCCTTGGGTATATCAGCTTTCCTCTTTTCATGATCCTTACTATAATCGTACTTTATTGCTAATGTATTAGAAAGGTCTTTAGTGGTTATGTTTTCGGTAGCATTTATTTTATTTTGTTTTTTTTTTTTTCGTTTTTCTGTTGAGTTTAGGTTGGATCCTTACGGACTTTTCTTTTAAGCTCAACCTAAAATCCAAAAAGTGTGATGGAATCAGTGTTTCATAAGCCATTAAATTAAATAGTTTTAAAAGAAATATAAAATAGACTGCGATCATTTTTGGCCTTACAAATGAACAGATGTATCACACAAAACGAAAAAGAAATGATTTTTTGAAATCCTTTGCCTAAATAAATTTAGGTGACCTTAACAATTACTTAACTTTGACTGGGTCTACAATCAGAACTATTTTCGATGAATGTAAAAATTTTGCATTGTAACTCCAATGCAATTATTTTTTTATTTTTTTATTTTAATTATTCCAGCACTTTTGCCTAAATGGGGCACTGTGCGCCGTTCCTCCATCCTACTGGAACAGCATTCTCCAATTTAGGAATAAAAAATTCATTGATCGTGGATCTGTAGCGCTAACTATCCACAGTAACAATAAAACAATCCTCCAGCGTAAACAGCACAAAAAGCAGCGACTTTGAGTGGATGTAATGGCTCTTTGTACATTACTCGCAGTTTTTCAGAGTTTTGAAATTGTTATGTATTCACATACATATGTAAATAGAAATAGTCGATGCGTCAAAATCACCGACGTATTGTTTTTCAAAAACACCGTGACGATATTCCGCGCCCTTCAGGAGTATAGGGTTCCACTGTTTATTTACACAAATTCTAATTTTGTTCAAAATTCTAAGTGTCAAAACCGAATTGACATTCGACACAATTTTTAAAATCATTGACACTAACTGATAGGGTCAAACATTATAGCCCACCCTGTATATACAAGTCGGTGCAGACATCTCCAAGTTAGCGACTATTACAGAGTAAAAGTCATAAACAAAAAGCCAGCATTATTTTATTTTGTTTGCGGGTGTCCACTGATGGCTAAAACAAGATTTTAATCACTATTTAAAGTGTTCTCTGTAAAATTCCTCAAATCTTTTTACTTATGCTGGAGCTGAGCTACCAGATAAGGTTTTGTCATAGGCGCTGACATTTTCATTTCTGAGGCTTTTACCTTTTTACCAAGCTTATGCTAAGCTCGTTAAATTCCGATATAAATAGCGCCACCAATTGGGGAGTAATCAACAGAGTGGAACTTAATGCTTCCAAAACACAATGCTGTCTGCTCTCGTTAAAAGGAAATTCAAATCAACCAGCCATTATCCATGAATGGCACTTGCATCGTTGAAACCAAAAAACATTCCATCCTCGGTATGTGTGTCAATGACAGCCTACATTGGAATGACCACATATTTTATGTCACCAAAAATGCAGCGAAATGTCTAGATTTTCTAAACCAAGTAAAAAATACTTCTCCTCCTCTCATTTGGCCTCGACATACCAGGCATTCATTCGCCCAAAATTGAAGTACAATGCCAATATTTGGTCAGGTGCTCTTAAAATCTCTATGCATCTTGTAGATAGGAAGCATAATCGTGCGATAAGGCTCATAGCTGATGTTAATATCACTCAGTCAATTGACAACTTCGAACACTGACGAAATGTCTCCTGTCTCACTTTGCTATATCGCTATTTTCACCACCAGAATTCCATTTTTTTTTTTTATAATACCGCTCGCGCACCAAGGGGATATGTATATCCTTTTACTGGCTTTTTCTTCAGGGCGCGGGCAGGTGGTATAGCAGTTTGAAACTCAGGTGTATTAGGTTTCGATATTTTTCCAGAGGTGGTTGTCAAACTGGACGGGACGAGCTAGTACATCCTCCTCAACCAGTGGGCCTTAAGTACGTGCTAGTTGTTAGTTCGTTACATTTAGCCCAGCCAGCAACCACTCCAACATCAGTATTATGCCTTCATGTCAGAGTTGACGCCGACGGGATTTTCATATAGCTACATACAAATTCTATGAAAATACTTTTTCACAGAATTGCCTGGCACGGGATTCGAACCCGCGACCCTCTGCTTGAGGAGTCTGTGCATATACCACTACACCATGGCCACCCCTTAATTGAAATTATCAGGAGCATTCCGCCCTTTCAAACCCTTAACCGTAAAACCCATCTAGCTATTAAAGTTCATCAATTTATCCTCAAGTGCGCTTTTGAACTTACATTGAAATATCGTGATTCTTTCCTAAGCCGTACATCTCGCTTATGGAAAACCCTGCACAGCTCTTTATTTCCTGACCCTTATAACTTTCAAACATTTAATACGAACGTACATCGGCACCTCCCTTTCTTTCCTCCCTAGCTTTCCTTCGATTGCGCTTAATGAAATCATTTTAAGGGCACCTTAACCCCTTAACCGCGCTTATATAAAAGAAAAAAGAAACAACTGATTAGTAGACGGCATCTTTGACCGACAGCCATTCTTTAGAAGGTTTGTAACCTGATCTGACTCCATGTATCCGATTCAACTTATACTTCTTACTATTTCGCTGACCCATTTCTGTTTTGTTACGTTACTTTGTATTCTGTGAATTTCGTCGTTTTACGATTTATCATTCACAGATAAAAACACTCACATACATACTCGTATTTTCGAGTAAAGTCCAACCGAGCTGATGATGAAATCTGAAAACGGATGTGTATTTTCTTTGCAAAGTGTGAGCAACCACTTAACTTAAACCGTACCATTTATAAAAATTATGAGAGAGTGTAAATTGCCTACATTCGCTGTAACCTCAAACTACTCAGTTTGATTATGAGTGCAGATTCATCAGATAAATGACCGCTAAAACCTAAGAATGTGGATAGGGGTGTTTGCATCAGACCCAACAGCTGCCTTTTACCCGTCTCGGTATGTGTTTGAGTTAAGGGCGAAGGCCAGAGACATATGGATGCAAGTAATTAGGGAGGAAAAAGTATTTAGTAATATACCTATGCTATCCTTTATTATTGCAGCCTCATTTTATTTTTAACAAAGCCATTAGCGTATCCATACATGTAAGTATATTTTCTCTTACAATAACCATTTGTCCAGCTCTTGTAAGTCCATAAATCTTGAAATAGAGTACTTCCTGTGCTCACTTGCGAGGGTGAACTAGTATAGTACACCGCACTGCAATTGAATTGGATCAAAGAGAAAAGTTTTTCTATTCATTAAAATGTTGTTTTTTTTTTTTTTTTTTTTTTACTATTAAAACAAAAGCGCGGTTTGTGATTAATGCCTTGTTTTATTGCTTTGTTTCATACTTTTTAAATCCTAACTACTACAGTTTAGTTTCTCCTTAATAATACAAATGAAAGTAAAAACAAAAGAATTTACAAATCAGGTAAAATGGATTATTTGTTTGATTTTCTGTAACTGACCCTTGTTTACTATTGCGAATCATTTAATATGCCTGAAACATTTTGATATAGCTCAGTTAAGGAACCAATATATACAATAAACATCCACCACACGCAGCTTATCAAGAGAGAATAACGATTCATAGTATCAGCACATGTCAAATGAATAATTGATTTCCAATATTTCCACTTAATAAACATGACAGATTCTTTACTTTTCAATAATAAAATTGAATTTATATTGTCCGGCAGAAGTAAATATATTTACTTATTTAGAAGACGCTATAGTGTGTTATGAACCTGAGCCTTAACCAATAAACTTCTCCAGTTATTGCGTTCTTTGGGTAACTGCCTCCAGTTACGAACCGAAGTTTTAATTTTATAAGCTCTACATATATAGAGTTTATTAAGTATTAGTTGACAAGGCTAAGGTAGTAACAATTGCCTTGTAAGGCCAAATAAACAGTGATTGGAAAGTGTAACTCTTCGTTTGATTTCTGATGATGTGTTTATCAGAGTAAATAGCATGCGAATTTTTTATCATTTGTGGACTTACCAGGCTTTAATCTGCACTAATAGAAGCTGATCAAATCGATTTTAAAACTTTGATAAAGGTTTTCTGCCATTCACACAATATGGCATACAAAATATTGTGCGCAATGTTAATGAGTCTGGTATATTTTTATTTGGTTCAATTTATAGGGTCTCATTTTCTGTGAATTAGACAAATATTTGTCAGACATACGCTTCTCTGTCCAAATCACGGAAATGAGCCCGGCAAGTGTTCCGGCAGGATTTAAGTTTAGATATTGCTATTGCCATATCCTAGCTATAGATATTTCATCTCGCACCAAACTCAATTAGTCTAAATCCATTTCCAGACGTGGTCTCATGCAACATGTGTTTTCTGATGCCAGGTAAGCATAGCCTACATGACACCACGTCTGGCAACGGACTTAGGCTTTTTGACTTTACGGCGGGACGAAATATTGCTATAGAAAGCACATTATATCCTCATCTCAATATACACAAAAAGATATGGCAGTCTCTGGATCATGAAACGCCGCTAAATCAAATTGTGTGGGAAATTTTACCCACAAATAAAAAGGATGTATCAGGACAAGAAGACATGTACAGAAACCTGTAGAGATGTAGAAGAAAACCTTGTAATTAAGTCACACTTGGTGCTGAGAATTTAAAAGAACTTTTTCTGCAGACTTTATAACGAATAAGAAACCCAACACCTCGCCGTTAGGCAGAATATACCATTCAATTTAGATCCTGATAGTTAGAGAGATAGCAATATCTAAGCTGAAATTCAACAGAGCAGCTGAACCAGATGGCTTACAGACAGAGGTATTCAAAGCTGCAGGAAATGACTTTGTGGAGAGCGTACACCAACTCTTCCCAGAAAAGTGAAGGACTGATGAATGAAATTTCGGCATCTCAAACCACAAAAAAAGGACCCCCTCAACTGAGCTAACTGTAGTATTCTCAACATCGCATACGATATTTTATTTTCCATATTGTGTGAACGTCCTACGCCCTTCGTCACAACCTAATTGGCCACTTTCAGTACGGTTTCAAACCAGGAAAGTCCATAAGAAACAAAATCTTCACACCTCGGCAGATCCTGGAAAAAGCTCAAGAACTCTAAATCGATACCCACCATCTTTTCATCGATTTTAAGGCCGAATTTACAGCAAATAGCTATGTGGTATACTCGTAGAGTCATGCCTAGTCTTACCAAAATGACAATGGAAAACGATCGCTGCTCAGTCGAGGTCGTTAACGATTTAACCGAGACATTTGATGTCAAATAAATTGTTAGACAAAGTAACGTGCGGTCATGTGACTTCTTTAACATCATAATTAAAAGAATTGTGCGGAACTCACAAGTGACCACTGGAGGCACAGTCTTTCAAAAGTCTGAATAACTACTAGCACACGAGGATGATATTGATATAATTGCCATCACTTAAATATTGAAATGGAAGTTGCCAAAATAGATTTAGCGGTACATGAAGGTAAACCAAGTACATACTGTCAACAAGAAGCGATACAAAACATTGGACAGAAGGTCAAAGTCGACAACTATAATTTCGAGGTAGTAAAGGGCTTTGTCTACCTTAGTTCTACTATGAATTCTGTCAAAAATATCTCAGCAGAAATAAAACGAGGAATCACACTTGGAAATCTCTGTTTCTTTGGGTTAAGAAGGCAATTGAGTAGTAAAGACCTATCCTGAAAAACTAAAGAGACTCTTTATAAGACCTTGATTATCCCAGTCCTACTTTATGGCGCAGAAGCATAAATCATATCGAGGATGAAGATATCCTCAGTCGTATCGAGAAAAAGCCCTTCGGAAAATATTTGATCCAGTTTGCGTTGGCGGGCCTTGGAGGAAAAGATTCAGCAACGAACTATACGAGCTTTAGAACGACATCAGTCGCCAGAGATGGCTAGGATTTGTAGAGCGAATGGATACAAATGCTTCGGCCCGCAGAGTCTTCGACTTACACCCGGAAGTATAAACCAGTAAAGGGAGACGTAATCTTGGCTGACCGCACAAGTAGAAGGGACCTCAACCGAATTGAATTGCGCAACTGGAGGCAGTTAGCTAAAAATCCGGCTTGCTTAAGAAGGTTGTTAATTGTGGCCCAGGTTCACCCTGCTTAGTAAGTAATTACATACTTACTAGTTAATTATTCGAGAGTAGTCTTGAAAATTTTTTATTGAATTCTAACAAACTTGGAGTAGCTTACATACATTCCACGTTGACTATTGAAGTCATTCAGTCAGATTCAGACATGCTTGTTCATCCGCAATCAATTGCCCTTCTGAGGTTGAGTCATTTCTGACAAGATACTTTAGTTTTCCTCTTTTCTCCTGCTCAACACTCACCCTTATAAGTCTGACAACTCAAGTCCGACAGAACCAGATTACTTCCCGGAGGTTAAATAAAAAAAATTGATGTGTAGTTAAAGATGTAGCACTGGCACCGCCAGTTTGACGCCGCTCACTGCCTACTCTAATCGTACAACAGCCACAAATCACTTAATATATTTTAAATATTTCAATTCGCAAAAATCCTCTTAAACTATCATATTGGGTTTTCAAGGGCATCCTAACGATGTGCTTTTAAGAGGGTTTCTAATTCTGGATCATTACATTTCCAACGACCTAAAGTAAAAATAAATTTTCATCACAACCCATGAAATAAATAATGTTCGTTCGTGGCAAACTGTAATATAACAGATTACTAAAACCCCTAAATCTTGCAGTAAAATTTGATTTGAGATTTCGCTCAAAGTACGGCAATCAAAAACCACTTCATTCCATGTTGAAGGCACATACACTGTTAGTATCCCAACGCACATATGTAACATACTCGTACATAGTACGTACAACAGCTATGATAAAGATGAATTTCCGAAATAATGTATTTTAAAAATATAGTCAACAAAAGTATTCTTCTATCCATCTTAAACTTGAAGAACGATATAAGCATACTTTTAAACCAGAACGGCATTTAGAAACATAGACACATAACATATGTAAGCGTACATATGGTACATATTCGTACATGTCTGAGGACAGCATCTATTCCAAACAGAATGAATTCCATGGTAGCAAAATCATTTTGCCAGTATAAAGTTAAATGTATGTAAATTTACTATGCGACAAAATTCTGCGATAGAATGCCGACGTCGACCCTCTAAAAAGATGAAAGCCGAAACAACCGCAACAGAACCCGCGACTGCTGTTAAGGAAGGCCTTCAAGTCAATATCGAAAACTTCAATTATGCAAAACAAAAACTGGGAGGCTTGCAGAGAAAACAGATTAACGTCTTTGTTTCCTTGGAGCGATGAATTCCGGACGACTACTAAAATATGAATTGTATAACCCTCGCTGATTTTATTCCAACGAAACACAACCGGTAGTGATTATTCAAGCTTCTGGTTCTCTAGGCAAAATATGGGGTAGATGGGATATGTTAATATAGTGTGACAGAAACAAAAACGCATGGAAAAATCATTTTAGCATATTCGTACATATTTCGAGCAGTGATTTTGACAGGTCGGTGAAAAGTATTAACGTTTGAATTATTTTCACATATAAAATCAAAAATATTTAATGTGTCCTCTATGATCGTAGTAAAATATTTTCTAATAGTCTAATACTGCTCGTAAAAGAAGAGGAAATAAATGGATGATTGTTCACGGAATCGATATACTAGTTAAAAATTGGCAACACGAATGAAAGTCACGCAGCCCTAAAATTAAAATGTTTGTATTTTTTTTTATAATTTCGCGCGCTCCAAGGGGATATGAATACCCTTTTACTGGCTTTTCACCAAGGCGCGGGTGGGTGGTGTAGTAGTTTTGAAACTCAGGTGTTAGGTTTCGATATTTTTAAAGAGGTGGTTGTCAAACTGGAGTGTATCCTCAATCAGTGGGTCTTAAGTACGTGCTAGTTGTTAGTTCGTTACATTTAGCCCAGCCAGCAACCACTCCAACATCAGTGTTATGCCTTCACGTCAGAGTTGACGCCGACGGGATTTACATATAACCACGTACAAATTCCACGAAAAGACTTTCAGAGAATTGCCTCTCATAGGATTCGAACCCGCGACCCTCTGCTTGAGGAGTCTATGCATATATCACTACACCACGGCCACCCCCAAATGTTTGCATACGACTTTTGAAATAGACTTGAAAACATACCGAAACTGCAGTTACTAACAAGTACGTGGTGAACCGGGGGCTCAGTCAACAGACCTCCCCAGCCGGCTTAATAATTTAGATTACGATAGCCAAGATGTACACATGTGCGCGCCACCTAAAATGTGATTTTTCCTACTGCGTCAGCCCACTGATGTTAATCGCTCTACACAACTCAACCAAAAATAACGTGTGATTCGGTACAGTTTGTCGTTGAATTTGTATCTCACTATCACAGCAGACATGATCAAAGATTACACGGAGTATTTTCTGCTAGAAATGACTAGGGATTTCCCCATGCGCTCTTTATAAAGACCAGTCTCTACAGCATATGGATAGGTTGGAATGATCATGGTTATATATAGTATAGAGGCACCTTTCTTGTTAAAAAAAAGCTTTGTAACACAATTGCCTTCTTAGCCCAAAGAATTAGTGAGTAGTCACGTAGTTATAAGACGTGTTTAAAGCGGAGCTCATGTAGACAAAATGCTGCTTACTTTATATTAAATCTACGTTTATGCCATTATGTAAGCACATTATTCAAATGGCTGTCTCGGTTTCGCTGGCGGTCGGTCCAATTTTTGATAACTCGGTCCAATATGTGCGGCGTTATTCTGACAATAGCGTTGGAACCACAACTCGAATATATCGAAGTATTCTAGCTCTGACTACAGAAAATCTGTTAGCATCGCTCTATACCTGAGACCATTGACGGTAACGGTGTCTCCTTCCTCGAAAAGAAATATACTCTAATGAAGCCGCCATGCCATAAACACTACCAAACATTCAATCTTTGTGAATGCATTAATGTTTGACCGAATGCTTATGGATAGTGTTCGCTCCAATAACGTCAATTTTGTTTGTTGACATAGCCGCTGGGCCAAAAATGGGTCTCGTCATAGAAAATGATTTTTTGGCCAAGATCCGGATCTCTGACCAACATTAACGGCACTGTCTTTGGTTGTTCGGCTACAGTTCTTGCGTCAAAAAAATCGTATACGGATGTAGGCCCAAATCAAAAAACGTTTTCAAGAAGGAGAAATTTAGAAGTGTGTGAAGAATTTACAGGTGGCAAGTAATAACATAAAAACCTATGAAATTAATGTAAGAGTGTAGTGATTTTAAGGCCACTTAGTATTCGTGCAACTGATAAAAAAGAGTTCAACTCGCGATAAAGCTTTAAAATTTTTTGCTTTTTTAAGCTTACATGACATTGATGTAGGTCAAGTCACTGAAACAGGGCTCAATCAAAATGTACATAAATTGTGAAATAGAGAATACGAATATTAACGCTTAGATATAAGAGAGAAGAGGTGGTGGTGTTGCCGTTGTCGTAAAAAGAACAATAAAACACTAAAGTATAGGTATAGAAATACCTTTCACTGGTGGTCGTGTTACAGCACAGAAGCGTTTCGATTTAAATCGCGATTTACGGAAATTGATTAGTTTCAATGACATTTTTCTAGTAGGAGACGATTTAAATTGTAGGCATACCGTTGGGATTATCTCAGAGAGAATTCGTGGGGAAATATCCTTGCTGACCTGCATTCTAGGCACTCATTTCATATTTTATACCCTCCTCATCCAACATTTATTCTCTCAAGCCCGCGGGCTAACCAGTCAACATTAGATTTGTTTCTTATAAATATGCAAGAACTTTTTAGCAAACCTATTGTGATAAATGACCTAAATTCTGATCATTTTCCGGTTAAATATAGCATTGTTTTGTCACTCAAACAGCCGAACAATTTAGGTTTTGACTTTCAGAATGCTAACTATGATCCATTTAGGAGTAGAATGCGTTTGAAATTGAGAAATTACCAGGAAATGTTACCTGATGCAATAAATCAAAACCAAATCGAGTAAGCTGTAAGTCACTACATTACATCAACAACTAAGAAAATCAAGTGTTGAAATAGCCCAGATTCGCTCACACGTTATATCATTAATCTGATCAAAATGAGAAATTATGTCAGATCCATATAAATAAGAACGAGAATTGACTCATATTTGACCGTAGCAAAAGCTTTAATGGAAACCATAAAGTAACTAATTTTGAGTTTTCGAAACAGATGGTGGAATAGAAAGTTTCAAGGTCTAGAAAAATGCAGCAAACCCTTTTGGAACATCATCAAAGTTATTAAACGGAAAAACTGTCTCATTCCAGCATTTAAAGAAGGAAGCACAGTATTGCTGTCCAATGCTGAAAAATCGGATGCGCTAGCTAAGGTTTTCTTTGCGAACCATTCAAAAGGTAGAAATATAATTACCAGGGAAGAGTATACAGTACAACAGTTGATTAATATAATCGACACTCACGATTTAGTTATTGGAGATGGAAAACTTGTTTCAATTGAAGATAAAGAGACCGTCATTATTAGTCTTAAAAAATCGGTTTAAAATTCTTGCAACGGCTCTTTAACTGTTGCTTTAAACAGGGATACTTTCCTAAAGAACGGAAAAAAGCAAGAGTTATGTCCATTCTAAAGCCTGGTAAAAATTGTTCTTACCTAGTTATTATAGACCTATGAGTTTGCTGAGCTCGTTAAGCAAGTGCTTTGAAAAGTTAATCAAAAGAAAATTAACAAACTATCTAAACGAACAAAATATATTGTCTGCAGAACAATTCGGTTTTAGACCGCATTCCACAGTGCACCAAATTCACCGTATAACAAAGCGCATACAAAACAATTTTGAAAGGGGAAAAAATACTGATATGGTACTTTTTGTCATCGAAAAAGCATTTGACACTGTATGGCACCAAGGTTTGCTGCACAAACTTTTCAGCCTGCATTTCCCTATGTATTCAATAAAAATAATTCAGTCATTCTTATCAGCGTGTACTTTCATAGAATTGGTAAGCAACTGGCTATCAACAGGTTTTTCTATTGAAGCAGAGGTACCCCAAGGCTCGGTATTTGAGCCAATCCTATATAATATTTACACTTATGATTTTCCAAGATTAAATATTATTATTAATTTTTGCAGATGACACATGAATTTATTCTTGCATATTGAAGCTTATTTGAAATCTGGTTTATGGTAAATGTTATCGAAAAATACTTTGAAAATTGGAAGATTAAAATTAATGCTTCAAAGACTCTATCTATCTATCTATCTATAGGCAATCTTCTTACAAGAATAAAAAAAGTCTGCTTCTTGCCAAGCAACAGGCTAGTACTAAATAACATAGAAACGGATTGGAAATCAAGTGCTAAGTATCTTGGGGTACACCTTGACAAATCATTCACGTTTGGTCTTCATATTCAAGAGACCATCAGTCAGGTTTACCTAACTGCTACTAAAATGTTATATCTATTTATAAACCGGGGATCAAAAATTAGTAATCAAAATAAACTTACTATTTTCAAAGCAATTTTCCAAGCAATAATGTTTTATGGATCACTCATTTGGGGCAAATGTGCAAAAGGTACAATCCGTAGATTACAAGTAACACAAAACAAACTTTTAAAAATGATTTTAATCTTGCCTTTCGACTGAAGAGTTACATGTTATATCAAAAAAAGAAAAAGTTTTCTTAAGATTTGACAGATTATTTGAACGTTACAGCTGGTCTTGCAGTTTATCTGATAATTTCTTGATTTCAGTTTTACTACATCAAGCAAAAACCTTAAATACAAAATAACAATGTATATTGTATTGGGTATATATTTTAATTCGTGCTGTTTTTTTTCTTCAAAATTCGCCGGCTTGGCAGCCAAGAATGAATCAAGCCAATTTTTGATATTCTGCTCTGATGTGAACCGTATTTCAGTGAGGGCGCTCTGCATCGACCGGAACAAATGGTAGTCAGAAGGGGCAAGGTCTGGGCTATAAGGCGGGTGGGGTAAGACTTCCCATCCACTGTTTTTCAAATAGCTCTTAACCGGAATAGCAACGTGGAGCCGAGCGTTGTCATAATGGAAAATTATTGCCTCGTGTCTGGTCGCATATTCCGGGCGTTTTTCGGCTACTGCTCCCTTCAAACGGATTAATTGTGTTCGGTAGCGTTGTCCATTTATGGTTTCACCCGGTTTTAGCAGCTCATAATACAGCAAACCTATCAGATCCCACCAAATATAGAGCAATACCTTCACGCCATGGATATTAGGCTTTGCCGTTGATTTGGCTGGTTGACCGGGTTTCACATATGATTTTTTGTGCTTGAGGTTGTCGTAATGGATCCACTTTTCACCACCAGTAACAATCCGATGCAAAAATGACTTCCTTTTGTGGCATTCCAGCAGCATTTCGGACATGCAAAACCGCCCTTCGACGTCTCTCGGCTTGAGTGCATGTGGAACCCAATTTCCTTGCTTTTGAATATATCCAGCTGCCTTTAAACGTTTTGGAATGGCTGCTTGAGTGACACCCAAAGATTCTGCGAGCTCATTTTGAGTTTGGCAACAATCTTCATAGAGTAATGCTTCCAGTTCTTCATCTTCAAACTTTTTTGGCTGCCCAGGACGTTCATCGTCTTCCAAGCCAAAATCACCATTTTTGAATCGTGCAAACCACTTTAAGTACATTTGCTCAGCTTGCGCATGTTCACCATAAACTTCCACCAAAATACAATGACTTTCGGCAGAAGTTTTCTTCATATTATAGTAATGAAGAAGAACTCCCCGCAAAAATACTTTTTCAGGCACAAGGTTCTATATATTTAAGTGAAAAAAAATTATTGTTGTTTACGCTTCAAATGAATGACATATACTGAAATGACGTACAATGACAGTAGCTTTCCAACGCATGCTCCAATGGAATAATAACAATGGAATAATACAAGTTACGCCATCTCTTAGCAAACCGCACGAATTAAAATATAGACCCAATAATTGTTATATATTTGCTATTATTTATTAATCTTATTATTCTATATTATTATGGTTATAGCATTATTCATTGTTTGGTACTACGTTTCTATTTACTTTTATTTATTAATTTATTACTATTTTTTTAAATTATGTTTTTCTCTCTTCGGTTATTTTTTCTTTATATTCTTATTTATGTATTTATTAAATCATTATCAATTTTATTAATTTTTTTATTTGTTCATTTATCACAATTTATTTACCTATTTATTTTTATTTATTTATTTTATATTTATTTATATCTGTTCATTTATTTAATTGGTTTATCTATCTATTCATAATTGTTAACTTATTTATATTTGTTAATTTAATAAGTTTACTACAATAGTTTTTTTTATATCTGTCAATTTATTTAACAATACCCAACAAGTTTAGTTGAAATCAAGATCACGCACCACCACTTCTCTCATCTCGATGGTAAATAATTTAAGTTTATATTGAAGTTTTTCTCAGAAGCTTTTTCTCAATTATCAATTGATCATTTGAAATAATTTTGCCTTCATTCATTTGAAATACTTCGAGTAAGAAAAGTAGCAATCTCAAAATTGCAAATCTCTATAAATTTTGCAATAGAAGTTTTAAGAATGTATATTTTTGCTGTAATAAAAGATATAAATGTAACTCGGGAACAGCTCACCATAAAGTTTCATCTGAAAGACCGGACTTAGCCCCAACCAACTCACCGCACTTATACTATATTAAGTGCACAACGCATAAACGAATAAACTTAGACTCCATAACGGACAAATCACATCGTATCTCAAGTGGTAGTGGACTGGCCCGAAAGACATTAATTTTTTTAGTTAACAAAAATCAATGGGGAGTGGCCGTGGTATAGTGGTATATGCATAGACTCCTCAAGCAGAGGGTAGCGGGTTCGAATCCCGTGCCAGGCAATTCTGTGAAAAAATCTTTTCATAGAGTTTGTATGTAGGTATATGAAAATCCCGTCGGCGTCAACTCTGACGTGAAGGCATAACACTGATGTTGGGGTGGTTGCTGGCTGGGCTATATGTAACGAACTAACGACTTGCACGTACTTAAGACCCACTGGTTGAGGATGTACTAGCTCGTTCCGTCCAGTTTGACGACCACCTCTGGGAAAAATATCGAAACCTAATACACTTGAGTTTCAAACTACTACACCACCAGCCCGCGCCATGGAGAAAAAGCCAGTAAAAGGGTATTCATATCTCCTTAGTGCGCGCGGTATTATAAAAAAAAATTAAGATGAGTAGTTGGCTAGAAATTAACAGCAAGTCAATTTCCACTCCCCATTAAATGCTGGATGCCACCCATGGAGCAAAATAACCTCTGAGACCAAACATCTTTCTTTTCCTCTCTATCCCATTTTCAAAAAAAAAATTAACACATGCTGAGGCAATATAAGTGTATTCAATGAGTGTTAAGTTCTTTAAAAAAAATAATATATAAATTACACATACTTTCTTTTTAAAAAATGAAACAAAATAAATAATACGAAGTTTGAAAAGTGTAAAGATAAATATTCCGACTTAATCATCTTGTAAACAAACAATATCTGTAATTATCACAAATAAAAATCTCATTAGTTTTGTACAAACCCTTATCAAAATAATTTCCGTACAAGCCTTTCTATAAGCCTTTTCATTAAAGCCTTGTATTAAAAAATTAATACAAAAAATTTAATTCAACCACCTCGCCTTGTGGCTAATGAAACTCCGGCTCCTATTGCCGCCGCCCCTGTTCCAAACCAAAATGAACTTCTTTATTGACATACCCGGACAGAACAAACTACAAGAGTCGTTTCGCAAGTATTTCCAATGGAAAGACCACAAATATATTAATTAATAACACCCTTCATCCCAATATAGATATTAACAATGATACAGATCAGACAGAATAATAGTAGATAAGGTGTCTGACATTGCCAACAGTTTTCGCGAATTTTCAGGACCATATAATTAGCTCAGAGGGAATTCTTAGTACAATACGAGAGCAAATCGTTGTGCAGACTGATAATGCCCTTAAACTAGAGTAAAATTCATAAATGCCTCATATTGAATATGCCGACAGGAGGGATCTTGGTATGCTAGATTACCAAATAATTACTCTTGTACAATGAAATAACTCAATTCCTGAATTCTACCAAAGAATATATCAACATCAATCGGTGATTTTAAATAAGCTGTCCTGTATGGAAATGAGTAACGAATCTTTAAATAGTATGACTCAGTCCTACAGAAACAAGGCATTAGATACCTTTGTGGGAGGATTAATAGGCGAATTACCACGTACTAAAGAACCTGTGGATCTTTTACAAACTCTACATTTGCGCCTGAAGTTGCAAAATGTAAACTTTAGAACACAATATGTCATAACAGTCATAATACTGCTTACAATGTCCAATTGCCCCCCGCATTATCACCAAAACCAATGCAAGCTCCTCGCACAAATTTCTATTCCGAACTACTACATAAACCATAGGCGCCAATAAAACCAACGTTTGAAAAGAGATTCCAACCAAACCCTTTTCAGCACCACGTTTTCATTTACCATTTCAAACGAGTAGTTCCACTGTATCCAAATTCTGCTCCACAGAATTTTTGGCAACAATTCGGACATCCAACGAGACCACAATTTGGATAGAGCTCAGCCACCGCCCAAACCCATGAGTATAAATCAGAACGTCCATTCACGATAAGTGAATTATGCAAACTGACCACAGATTCGTCAGATACAGAAGCGATATTACAAAGGCAAACCCAAACAAATTTCAAAAGATTTTAACCACCAAACAAGAAAATGATGACTAGAAAAAAAAACCCAATATGATGGAGAAGTTTACTCCGAGGGGGTAAGCCCAGGCATATGAGGAATATGTGGAATCTCATGACAATCCCAAATATGATCAAACAGAGGAATTAGACGACATCTAGTTTTTAGATTAAGTCGCTCTTCCCTTCTGTACTTTGAAGTTAAAGTAAAAAGTAGTTGCAACCTAAGCGTTTAAAATTCCCTATCACTAATGAAAGACCCTATTTGCTAATACCGTAGAAGTTATTATAAAAATTACACATCACGCGTTTATAAACCTATTTCAGCAAACTATTAAACAATTTTAGTTCTTTATTCTTCTCAGTCTAATATTCATTGACGGGATAATAATGCAATGACTTTCTTAAGAAACTCAAAAGATAAAAAAAAAACAACTCTACAAAATTATTAAAGATTGCCTGTAACTTTTCGAAGCTTTTTAGAAAAACTGAAAACGGTAAATTCGAATTCGTTCGTTTACCATTTGGGCTGGAAAATGCTTCTAGTGTGCCTAACCACCAACCACTTGCGGTTGGTATAGCTAAGTGTATAGGGGTATAGCTAAGAACTTAAGTATAAGCCAGGTAAAGCCAATGTCGTCGCAGATTCCCTTTCAAGAACCCCATTTGTAAATCAAACAACTCCTGAAGTTGCGGTAATTGATAATGAAAAATCACTTAACTCCACTCTTATACTCCTTATGATGGAAGGTGATTTACACAACAAAGTTCTTACAACAACCCTTTATAAGAATGAAATCAACGGCATTATTGAACGCTTTCAGAAATCAAACGATGTCATCGAATTACCATCATATCGATGGTTACCCCCGCTCCTTTGAGCAACTTTTAGAGGGAGATATTAACAAATGCAATTTCACAATATATTCTACGAGAAAAAAAAAACCGTTGAACTATTTTTCTTACGTTCCCCAAACATAGACTGGATTTTACGAATTTTCAAGCGTTAGCAATACATACAAGACATACTAGGATACTAACAGAGAACTTTATTTTGTGATTTGAGACCCGGGTCAACTCCGGACAGATTTATTTAAGCTTATTACAAAGCATATTCTTAAAAGTAAAAATTTTGCTTAACACTAAAGATAACATAAAAACTAAAGGGTGGGAGCGGTTAAAGAAGTTAGGACGTGAGGCATAGGTGGGAATAAGAATATTTTTGAGGGACAATTTGCTGATGTGGTAGTCGAGAGAGACAGAATATCGTCAGCTTTACGAAGCTTTCGAGATATTGGCTTCAGGTGTCCGTAGTTCGTTCTGTGAAGATTAAGCCTGAAAAGTGGAACAGACATAAGATTGCGTGGGTTCGTGCTAAAAGAGATAAGTTGAAGTAAACAAAGACAATTAATATTACCAACTATTATAAGATGTGATGAATAAAGAGAATATCGGCAACTTTACGACGTATAAAAAGGTGGTGTAAAAATCGTAAAAACCTGCGTTTAACAGATTCTATCCGGAGGATATGAGTTCTGTTGTAGGGTGACCAAACTTGACTTGCATATTCAAGAAGAGGCCTAAGATAGGTTATGTAAAGAGATTTGGTAACATAAGGATTAGAAAACTTCAAGAAAACGCCAAGGGCGGAGTTGGTTTTTTTTTATCGTAGTATCAATGTTAGAACGAAAATTTAGTTCTTTATCACAAATAACACCTAAATAACTTAACTCATTCACTAATCGAATAGGCAAATTAAAGATTAGATCCAGCCGCGAGGTAAAGTAGAAGGGCGCTTACGGCTACAAGCTAACCTACCACTTTTTGATGATGCAGTCGTAGACTGTCTGAGGACGATGAAATAAGGTGTGATTCAACGTGAGGTTTGATTTTCAATACTTTTTTTTTGACACATGCGTGATGACTCCTATCAAACTGCTTTGTCATTTTTATTCAGTATCGTTTGGCAAGTCATCATGGAAAGACTCATACTACAACAGCGTCTTCAAATTGGTCATCTGTATTACGAAAATCAGCCTTCTGTGAGAAATAGTGAGAAACCACTATTGCCAATACCATTCGCAAATTTGAGTCCCAGTTTACATCAGTGGATGATACCCGACCAGTTAAGCCACATCCAGCACGTAGTGAAGAGACTATCGCAACTGTAGCTGAGAGTGTACTCGAAGACCGTGACGAATCGATTCGCCTTCGTTCTCAGCAGTTTGGCTTAGCGTATTGTACGTGAGGATCTCGGCCTAAAAGCGTACAAAATTCAACTTGTACAGGAATTGAAGCTAGGTGGCTTGAATTTGCGTCATATTTTCAGTGAATGGAAAAACTCAATGAAAATCCGGTGTTTTATCGTGAAATTTTATTCAGCGATGAAGCCCATTTATTTGGGGTGATGAGCAACCAGAAGAGTACCAAGAGCTACCATTACATCCATTAAAAACAACAATATGGTGTGGTTTATAGGCTGGTGGAATCATTGGTCAATATTTCTTCAAAAATGAGGCAAATCAGAATGTTACCGTCAATGGTAACCGTTATCGCGCCATGCTAACGGACTATGTGCTTCCTGAAATTCAAGCACATGGTCTCGGTGAGCTCTGGTTTCAACAAGACGGCGCTACGAGCCATAAAGCGCGTGAAACAATGGGCTTGTTGAGAAATAATTTTGGCGAGCGACTTTTTTTCTCTGGAAATATGTAAGGTCTCAGGTCTTCAGGAATAAGCCAGCTACGATTGATGCTTTAGAAGCCAACATCACTCGTGTTGTCCGCGAGCATAACGAATCGTTATGCTCGAACGAGTGGCCCAAAATTGGAACTTACGAATGGATCCCGTCAGACGTAGTCGTGGCCAACATTTACATGGTATCATTTTTAAAAAGTAAATGCCATGAATTTTTCTTTTAATTTATAATAGAAATTTTAAGTTTTCCTTCAAATTTATGTATTTTATTTTACATTATAAATCAAACTTTACGATGAATCACTCTTTATATCTAAAGTTTTTATGTCATCAGCGTAAACGGATATGTATGAATTTTCAATGATACAACCAACATCACTAATAGTCAGAATAAATAATAAAGAACCAAGGTGGCTACCTTGAAGGACACCGGAGGAGGTCTTAATTGGGTCATAAACTATGGGTCTAAATAGCACATAGTAATGTCGTTCATTTAAATAGGATTGAACCCACGTTATAAATTTTATTTGGAAACCAAAAGCCTTTAATTCTAGAACAATTTTATCATGAGAAATTCTGTCAAACGCTTTGCTGAAATCGGTGCCAATCACGTCAATTTTATTTCCAGATTCTGGTTCTTGATACGAATTGCGTTAGGTTGGTGGTTTGAGAGCACTTAATTATCGTAAAGAAATTTAAAATAAGCAGTGCAGAGAAAGTTGTTCAGTTTAGCGTAGTTTGCTCTATGAAAACCAAAACTGTAAGAATACTCATAGGAAACGGGGTTCATTATCATATGACAACGTAAGAGAAAGGAGAGAATGGAAACTATCCAACTTAGAGAGAAGATGTCTACTTTCTAAAACGATGCAATATACGTATTAACGGCGAAGACAAGGTCGAGTTCTCTGTCAATATTATTGGTGACACCACTTAATTGATGCAGAATCAGTAAGGCAGTTGATAAAAAGATTTTCTTTATCAGTGGTTGCAGTAAAAAAGGACTGTCTAAAACAATAACAACGTCGTTGGGATCAGCAGCATTAAAAATACAATCGATTGCATCAATAGTTGGCTGAAAACCCTGAATTGATTGAGAGGGGCGAATATAGCAGCAACAATAACAATATGTTAGGTTGCGCTTGCAAATAGAAATTCTAGCGCAAACAATTTTAAAAAATGCAGTAGACGATTTTTTATATGGTCTAGACTCGAGGTGATGGCTAGAAGTACAGCACGACCATATAATTTATCCTCTTTATCTAGACCATCGTCACGGTGTAAATGGGATATGGGAAAATAATTCATTATTCATTATTAGGGTTGAGATTGGTTTCGGTGAGGGTAAAAATGTCGTAGGACAGAATCTGCGAATTAAGATATATATAGAAGAAATCTTAGTAAGTAATCCTCTCACGTTTTGATAGTTAAAGGGCAGAAATTTGGGAGGCCTTGGCAAAAAATTGAACAGCGGGTAAGGAGCGATTATAGTTTTTGAAACTAGACCGTGTTCTCTAAAGGTGTAGTAGTAGTAAAAGGCCCTCCTTCTCGCAGAATGAAAACCATTTCATTGGTTTTCGTTATACCGTCGATACAGACAGAGTCTGTCCTATCGTATACATATATGTATAAGCGAGATACAAACGCACATTATCATATAATCTGCTGTCTCTTCATCGAGAGAAGACATACCGAACATCCTTCCCTGAATCGAGAAGGTGCTTGGTTAATTTACCTTTGGAGGAAGTATGGGGTCTAAAAAAGAAGGTGGTGTACTGTTAGGCTGAGAGTCTGGCATAGAAAATGAAGAGGGATTTGAAATATGGGAACTAGTAAAAATAAAATAAAAATTAAACTTATTCACGTTATCTACTTGGACAAATACAAAACGAGTATTACTCCAATTATTATAACCCATAGAAATAACCCAAGAAAATAACTAGGGATAACATTAAACATGAAATCCAACAAATTTAAAATTAAACCGCGAAATGTAAAAAGATCTTTAGACTTTATATGAACGCCTTGGAAATGGATTGCGAAAAGCCCTGATTATGATTTACATAACAATTGACGGAAAAAATTAACAACGTAATACAGAACAACGATATTATTAATGAAAGCATCAATAATATTACAAACATGTCAAATTAGATTAAAGTACTCCAAGGAGATAATATTTTTAACTATAAAATAAAGAAAGAAGAATTAGATCATGTGAATTACGCCAAACATTGACCAAAACTTAGCATCATTAACTCTCTTATTTTATCCAAGCAAGAAGTCGTCTTGGCCATTAGCACTATAGCACAACGAAAATTTACCCTTTACTATCATTGAACAAGCTCTGAGGTTTGCTGAGGTATAATAAGCAATTCCATTTCATCACTCTATATTATAATACATGGGCTGAAAACTCCGTTTCTAAGATAGGGCACCACTTGAATTAAATCCATACCATTTTCAGTTAGTACAAGCCTTCAAAAGATACGTGTATAAATTGGACAGCTGTTGACGATTAGTTCTCGAGATATAGCGTTGTGAATGAAACAACTTTTGTTATTGTGAAAAAGAAAATGGATCCGAAGCAATTTCGTGTGTTGATTTATCATTGCTTTTTGATAGGAAAAAATGCAGCCGATGCAAAGAAATGGGTTGATAAGTGTTACCCGGACTCTGCACTAGCCGAACGAACCATTCGCAAGTGGATTGAAAAATTTAAAAGTGGTTATACAAGCACCGAAAATGATGCACGTAGTGGAGTCTAAAAGAGGCTGTTTCAGATGAAAACATCAAAAAAGTCCACAAAATGATTTCGAATGACCGTAAAGTGAAGTTGATCGAGATAGCTGAGGCTCTGAAGATATCAAAAGAGCGTGTTGGATATATCAAGCCGAATTTTTGCGTTGGTATGTAACAATGGATGAAACTTGGCTCCATGACTTCACACCAGAGTCAAGTCGGCAGTCAGCTGACTGGCGAGCAGGCGACGAACTTCGTCCAAAACGACCAAAAACTCAACAGTCTGCTGGCAAGTTTATGGCATCCGTATTTTAGGATACACATGGAATAATTTTCATTAACTATCTCCAAAAAGGACAGACTATCAACAGCGACTATTACATTGCGTTGTTGGAGCGTTTGAAGGACGAAATCGCAGAAAAACGGCCGCATTTGAAGAAAAAGAAAGTGCTGTTTCATCAAGACAATGCACCGTGTAACAAGTCGATGAAAACGATGGCAAAATTGAATGAATTCGTCTACGAATGACTTCCCCACCCATAGTATTCACTAGATTTGGCCCCTAGCGACTATTTCCTGTTCGCAGGCCTCAAAAGAATGCTCGCCGAAAAGAGATTTAAGACCGATGAAAAAGTAATCTCCGAAACAGTGGCCTATTTTGAGGCTAAGCCGAAATCGTACTACAAAACTGATATCGAAAAATTTAAAAATCGTTTTAATCAGTGTATCGTCCTCGAAGGCAACTATATTGATATATAAAGTTCAATTTTGCAAAAATTTTGTGTTTTACTATAAAACGGCACTGACTTTTAAGCCCAAAAAAAACGTTTACGTAATACTCGTAAACAGTCAGCCACAAATCGACGAAGTATTGATACGGTTTATTCTACTCAATAATTTTAATGGGACTTTGTCAACGGAAGCAAGACGTCTACTCCTCGATGGCACATTTTTAATCAAATTCCATAAGACCAGATTTACCATCAATGACGGAACATTTATTTCATGAGAAGCATCAAGCCAACAAGCGCTCACTGCAATTTTGCAGCTAACGGCCGAAGATAAACGATATTGGCAATTCCTTTCGTTATAAATGATGAACGAACTATACATTAACAATACAAGTGAAATCAAGCTTTTACAATCCAAGGCTACAGTACAACGATACACCACGTACGCTATTATATTCATTATAATTGCAGTTGTAATTACAGTCATTTATTTTACAAGACGGCTGCAGCAGACGAAATGACATCAAGGTAATAATCCAAAAATATGATCACTTTCAGGCCCAAATTGATATTTTTGAGCGTTCACATAAGGTGGAAGATATATATGGTTTAATGTATGATGTCATTTCATGAGGATTAGGGAATCGATACTTTCAACCATATTTTGCTAATAAATTACCAACATATAACCGATTTCATGTGGTTCCAACAAGACGTTATACAATTGAGAAACTTTTTTCCGGCCGAATAGTATAATACGTATCAAGAAAAGGTGATATCGATTTAACCGCCTCCAACTTTTATACTTTTTGTGAAATTTATATAAAATTTAAATGTACCATTTTCCTCGAGCACTCTTTAACCTAAAAGATCCTAGTTATACCCCGAAAGCCAATTTTCGTGTACTGCTAAAGTGTATAGTGGAATTTCAATCTAACCCTGTGTAATTTTTTTTTTGTCTTTTAAAGAAAGCCCACCTCTATATTAACCAAACATCCCGGAGATTAACACAACAACAAATATGAACTCAAAATGGGTCAGGGCAAACACTTTGTTAGCTTATTTTTGGAAATTAAGGAACTTTTTTTTAAGTCGCAGGCAACATCTCATTATAATATAAAATGTCCAGAGAGCTATTGAAAATTTATTATAAAATATCTATCTAAAGAATCTGGGAAAATATAATGCAGAAAGAAAAGTACGAGTAGGTATCTCCAATGAATTGGGGTTGCGGCCAACATCCAATACATAAAGGACAGCAGATGGGCAAGAAAGATTAACTACTCCCTGGCAGATATTAAGGCTATAAAATCGTAGTAACCATGATTGTTATAGACGTAAGACATCAAAATGGCGACATGATAAATCTGTACACAGAAAACCAAAAATGATTGTCATTTAACTGAGAACGGCAAGGATGACACTCCCAGTTAAAGTGATAAATGAGGGAATATATATTGGTTTTTTTTTCTTACCAATGAAACAAGAAACTAAAATCAAATTGATTGAAATGACTGAGATTTTGCAGCGCTAATACCTTATGGAATTTAATTATTAAATTAAAAAATAAACGCTTACCAACGTAAGCGTAAAACGCGTGGTGTAATATAAAAACATATTTTCATATTTTCACATTCGGTGCTAGATTAATACTAGAAACTACTATAGTGTAACTGTTTCTATGTGTACTAACGACAGTTGCTACATTATACGGTAAGGTTATATATTTTTTAAAAGAGTTAATAGAAATTGTTATTATTGACTTTTATGCACGCTTCATTAATTTTTTCCACAAGAAATTTGAAGAGATCTCAGCAGCTCGACGTACACAGGGTGTTCCAGATAATATGTATATCGAAAGATTTCTTGACATATTTCATATCATCATTTGTTTCAGAAAAATATGTAATTAATCCCCAATTTTTGCAACTCTGAAACGTCTACCCAGTATTTACAAATAGAACTAACCGAAATGGGTGCGACCAAAAATCACGCCAAGAACTTCCTGATGAAGAGAACTTATAGTATTCTCCAATGATTTTTGATATTTTTTTAATCTATGTGTTATCATTTAAAAGTTTAACTGATCAGATCTGAGGCCCCTTGTATTTACGAAATCGTAGTTAGTACTGCATTGACGGTTCTAAAATTTCTGCTATTCCTTGAATAAATCTGATAGTTCTGGCCCAATTTTTATTTTTTCCAAATTTTCGAACGAGTACTCTATTTTTAAGAAAGAATCAATCAAGCACCGAAAATGATGCACGTAGTGGAGTCTAAAAGAGGCTGTTTCAGATGAAAACATCAAAAAAGTCCACAAAATGATTTCGAATGACCGTAAAGTGAAGTTGATCGAGATAGCTGAGGCTCTGAAGATATCAAAAGAGCGTGTTGGATATATCAAGCCGAATTTTTGCGTTGGTATGTAACAATGGATGAAACTTGGCTCCATGACTTCACACCAGAGTCAAGTCGGCAGTCAGCTGACTGGCGAGCAGGCGACGAACTTCGTCCAAAACGACCAAAAACTCAACAGTCTGCTGGCAAGTTTATGGCATCCGTATTTTAGGATACACATGGAATAATTTTCATTAACTATCTCCAAAAAGGACAGACTATCAACAGCGACTATTACATTGCGTTGTTGGAGCGTTTGAAGGACGAAATCGCAGAAAAACGGCCGCATTTGAAGAAAAAGAAAGTGCTGTTTCATCAAGACAATGCACCGTGTAACAAGTCGATGAAAACGATGGCAAAATTGAATGAATTCGTCTACGAATGACTTCCCCACCCATAGTATTCACTAGATTTGGCCCCTAGCGACTATTTCCTGTTCGCAGGCCTCAAAAGAATGCTCGCCGAAAAGAGATTTAAGACCGATGAAAAAGTAATCTCCGAAACAGTGGCCTATTTTGAGGCTAAGCCGAAATCGTACTACAAAACTGATATCGAAAAATTTAAAAATCGTTTTAATCAGTGTATCGTCCTCGAAGGCAACTATATTGATATATAAAGTTCAATTTTGCAAAAATTTTGTGTTTTACTATAAAACGGCACTGACTTTTAAGCCCAAAAAAAACGTTTACGTAATACTCGTAAACAGTCAGCCACAAATCGACGAAGTATTGATACGGTTTATTCTACTCAATAATTTTAATGGGACTTTGTCAACGGAAGCAAGACGTCTACTCCTCGATGGCACATTTTTAATCAAATTCCATAAGACCAGATTTACCATCAATGACGGAACATTTATTTCATGAGAAGCATCAAGCCAACAAGCGCTCACTGCAATTTTGCAGCTAACGGCCGAAGATAAACGATATTGGCAATTCCTTTCGTTATAAATGATGAACGAACTATACATTAACAATACAAGTGAAATCAAGCTTTTACAATCCAAGGCTACAGTACAACGATACACCACGTACGCTATTATATTCATTATAATTGCAGTTGTAATTACAGTCATTTATTTTACAAGACGGCTGCAGCAGACGAAATGACATCAAGGTAATAATCCAAAAATATGATCACTTTCAGGCCCAAATTGATATTTTTGAGCGTTCACATAAGGTGGAAGATATATATGGTTTAATGTATGATGTCATTTCATGAGGATTAGGGAATCGATACTTTCAACCATATTTTGCTAATAAATTACCAACATATAACCGATTTCATGTGGTTCCAACAAGACGTTATACAATTGAGAAACTTTTTTCCGGCCGAATAGTATAATACGTATCAAGAAAAGGTGATATCGATTTAACCGCCTCCAACTTTTATACTTTTTGTGAAATTTATATAAAATTTAAATGTACCATTTTCCTCGAGCACTCTTTAACCTAAAAGATCCTAGTTATACCCCGAAAGCCAATTTTCGTGTACTGCTAAAGTGTATAGTGGAATTTCAATCTAACCCTGTGTAATTTTTTTTTTGTCTTTTAAAGAAAGCCCACCTCTATATTAACCAAACATCCCGGAGATTAACACAACAACAAATATGAACTCAAAATGGGTCAGGGCAAACACTTTGTTAGCTTATTTTTGGAAATTAAGGAACTTTTTTTTAAGTCGCAGGCAACATCTCATTATAATATAAAATGTCCAGAGAGCTATTGAAAATTTATTATAAAATATCTATCTAAAGAATCTGGGAAAATATAATGCAGAAAGAAAAGTACGAGTAGGTATCTCCAATGAATTGGGGTTGCGGCCAACATCCAATACATAAAGGACAGCAGATGGGCAAGAAAGATTAACTACTCCCTGGCAGATATTAAGGCTATAAAATCGTAGTAACCATGATTGTTATAGACGTAAGACATCAAAATGGCGACATGATAAATCTGTACACAGAAAACCAAAAATGATTGTCATTTAACTGAGAACGGCAAGGATGACACTCCCAGTTAAAGTGATAAATGAGGGAATATATATTGGTTTTTTTTTCTTACCAATGAAACAAGAAACTAAAATCAAATTGATTGAAATGACTGAGATTTTGCAGCGCTAATACCTTATGGAATTTAATTATTAAATTAAAAAATAAACGCTTACCAACGTAAGCGTAAAACGCGTGGTGTAATATAAAAACATATTTTCATATTTTCACATTCGGTGCTAGATTAATACTAGAAACTACTATAGTGTAACTGTTTCTATGTGTACTAACGACAGTTGCTACATTATACGGTAAGGTTATATATTTTTTAAAAGAGTTAATAGAAATTGTTATTATTGACTTTTATGCACGCTTCATTAATTTTTTCCACAAGAAATTTGAAGAGATCTCAGCAGCTCGACGTACACAGGGTGTTCCAGATAATATGTATATCGAAAGATTTCTTGACATATTTCATATCATCATTTGTTTCAGAAAAATATGTAATTAATCCCCAATTTTTGCAACTCTGAAACGTCTACCCAGTATTTACAAATAGAACTAACCGAAATGGGTGCGACCAAAAATCACGCCAAGAACTTCCTGATGAAGAGAACTTATAGTATTCTCCAATGATTTTTGATATTTTTTTAATCTATGTGTTATCATTTAAAAGTTTAACTGATCAGATCTGAGGCCCCTTGTATTTACGAAATCGTAGTTAGTACTGCATTGACGGTTCTAAAATTTCTGCTATTCCTTGAATAAATCTGATAGTTCTGGCCCAATTTTTATTTTTTCCAAATTTTCGAACGAGTACTCTATTTTTAAGAAAGAATCAATTGTATTTTGTGTTGTTTTTTTTAATAATTTTAAAAGTCATCGACGGATTATTGTCAGAGTCAATTGCCCGGAATCGGCATAAACGTACAACACCATCCGACATGCAGTCAAATTAAAAGCACAATTTGTTCTCAACTTGTCGTTGGTCAAAAAAATCTACACATATACATACATACATTTTCTTTAAAACTGTCCATCACCTCAAAACCTAATATTATCACCAAATTTTCATTTTTGATCTTTTTGGTGAATGCAAGAACTTCCTTTGGATTTTTTTCCCCGTAAAATAAGTTTATTATTTCGCAATGCAAAGCCAATATACAATAATATTTTTTTTTTTAAATCATAAAAATTTATGAACCTTAAAAGAGGAGAAAGGGACCATCTCGGTAAGTAACTCGAATTTTTCAAGTCAAAAGAAAAAGTGCAGTTTTTTTTCTGAAAAAAAAAGAAATTAAATAAGTCTCTTATAATATGCAAAAAATAAAACAGGATGCAAAACCGAGATATTGAAGTTTAAATGATAATATCCTCGATCAACACAAAAATACGCTAACATGGTTTATGTCTATGGTTTCTGCAGCGGTAACGCTCAAAGAGCAAAAGTGAAATATTTAAGACGATACATCACGTGTATGAAAATTCATGGATCGTGCGGGATGAATCCATTCTGTAGCCTCCAAGCTCTATGGACTTGAACCCAATGACCTTTTATTTATATATTATTTATCCGTCATAAATAACAATATTGGATAACTTGAACCATAGGATTGACGAGGCAGCAGTAGAATTTGAAAAAGCTTCTCCAAGACGAGCTCTGGCATGCATATAAAGCAATACAATTAATATGCTACAAGATTTAATGAGAAAAAAATAAAAACAAAAATAATTTTAATATTTTCAATACGTTGGGTCATATCTTGAAAACTACTGACCTGAGATGAAGTGACTTGACTTTTTTTTATTTGTAAGTTCTAAATTCATGTTTTAAAGTTGCAAAAATTAGGTATTAATAATACATTTTTCTGAAAAAAATTATGGCAAAGGCAAAATTTTAAGATTTTAAAAAAAAGTCACTTTTGATCTTCAATAACACATTAATTTTAGGGCAAACATTTACTTTGAAACAATTCAAAGAATTCATAATTACGAGCTCAAATGTACCCCATTTGTTTACATACACACATACGAGTACATTTGAAAGGTGTTATTTTCAATTGTAGTCAAAACAGGGCAATGTAAAGCACTGTTTAAAATATCTGTACCTCGGAGAGGAAGCATTTCCAACCCCCTACTCAGTCGACTTTTTTTTTAAACATGTCAAGGATCCTCTGCTTAAAATGTTCAATACATTATTCGGAACACCCTGTACTTATACATAAAGAAAGCGAAATATCTTTATAATTATTGATAGCTTTTCCATCAAGATTTATTCAATAACAGCAAAACTCATTAATATGGTATAGATACTTAAAGTGATTTGAATACAAGTAGGTCTGCCTGTCGTCTTCTTCTCAAACTATATAGCGCGTATAGTTACATCCAATGCTACATATTGCTGGGTTGGCTAAATTTGCAAAATCCAGCTCCATTCTACATTTTGGTCAAAAGTTTACTGATATTTTTGCCTTTAAATTATCCAAATATTTTTATTCGATCCCTTGCTTGAACCTCAGTTGGAACTTCAGCCTTTAATGCTTTCTAGAAATCTTCGTTGAACATGGAAACGCTATCTAATAACCTTTGCCTGAAGTTTTCCACTATCCGTTTCTTAATATGGAAACATTCGCGACGCTCCGTTATTCTTGTTTTTCGTTTCCGTTACTGTTATTTTTTATTTAAACTTGTCGAATACCGTTCAACACTGCTATGTTAAAACCGGACGAAGAGTTTAGGTGCCATTCTTTTTCTGTAAAGAAAAGCGCACTTTGAACCACTCTACTTCAATAGAGATAAGAAGTGAAGTCGTTTTGGGCTCATTACTTCAATAGAAAATCTGGCAAGACATTGAAAAGCAACGGAATTTTAAGACTTCCTCTGGTTACTCCAGTTTTACTTCAAATTTTTCGTTTATTCCCACAGTCATGAAATATTTGTTTTAACGTTCGCACATATATGTAAGTATCGGGTACCGCTCTTATATGCAGAAGCCCCAAACTCGACAGCAATTCGACCATTAACGAGTTCGATGCGCTGTCTGACTCCAATCAAAGAATTGATTCCCTGTTTTCTCATACTGAAATCGTTATTACAGGCGATTTCAGTATACACAACTTTAGGTGGAGCGGACTTAACAGCTTCTTTAAGAATTTTCAGTGGTCGTTATGTTTTCTCTATAGCAACGTAGATGCCGCTGCTGATATGATCACAGACATCATTCTCTTTGGAATGAGATACTTTATCTCTCATCGGATGAAGAGTATCAAACGAAAGTGTTAGGGATAGAGAAATGTTTTTTCGATCCTACAAGACCAACCCGACAGAGGAAAACCGAAAAAAGTTTAAACGAGTGAGGAATGACTGCAGCGCCTTTCTTAAGCATGTGAATGTCCTCATCCTCGCTCATTTACAATTACATTCCATCCGTCAGCTCTTTGGTCAAGGCCAATCTGCTTGCTGCACATATTGCGGCCAGCTCAACACTTCCAGATTGTGTTTTGTCTCCACCTACACATGAGGGCGTCGAATTTTCAACCCATTGTACTTACGTCCCTTCTTTCAAAGGTCATGGAAACGCTGATAAACTGTCAGCTCATAAATATCAAGAAATACGAAAACTTCTGACGGTTTTCGTAACAACGGGTCCACTGGTGATTTGATGGCATGTCTCACCGAAAAGTGAATCCAAAGCATCAATCTGGCGAAAGCAAAATAGTTGCACCTGATACTTCTAAGGCATTTGACAGAGTTTGGCATCAGGTTCTGTTGTCGAAAATTCGTCGTTTTAGAATCTATGAATTTCTTCTTCAATGAATTAGATTACCTTTTGGAACGTTTAATTCAAGTTGGATATTCACAAAATAAATGCTGATTTACCTCAGGGCTTTTTTATGTCTCCGACACTCTTTTTTAATTTTCATTGATGATCGATTGTCTGCTACTTCTAATCCAATATACTCCTTTGCTGATGACAGTACTCTCTACTTTTGATATTTGCTCCCGAACTTCTTCGGCTGTAGAACAGGAACAACAACGTATGTTAAGCTCATTAAATTCCGATATTAACAGCATAAAATTTGGAGAATTATCAACAGAGTGGAATTTAATGCTTTCAAAAATCAATGCTGTCTGCTGTCATTAAAGCAAAATCTAAATACCCTATGATTCGTTCTTAAGCCGTACAACTCGCTTATGGAATGCCCTGTCGAGCTCTCTATTTTCTAGTCGTTATAACTTGCAAACATTTAAAACCAAATTACGTCGGTAGCTCTCTTTTCTTCCTCCCTAGATTTCCTTCTCTGTGTACACGAATCCCTTGAGCACTCGCTAATTATAAAAAAAGGATGAATTACATTTAAGAACGAAACGCTCATAGCTAAATCGCTTAGTTTTATTCTGTCTTCCATCAGGACAACGATCAAATATAAAGCAGCAGATATACAGTGATATGTCATAAGTATCTGCATAAAACCCTTATTGTTACATATAGTATCTAATAACATCTTTGTCTAGAAATTGCAAGAAAGGTTTCAACTATTGATTTCGGTGTCATTATTTTAGAATACGCTCGTGAAAATTCAACGTAATTTCAGGACTTTTGAGATTACTAAAAAAACTGTCGTATCAATATTCAAGTTTACTGAATAGATTTTTTCATGGGCACTAAAGTAAGTAATACGATTGAGGCATGAGTCAATAGCTCATTCTGACTGCTTCCCATTGACACCAAATTTATTATGCTCTTGCTATCATTTAATGTCTATCCTGAAGAAAACCAAAAGATTGTACGAAACAAAAAGCATGGTACCCCTTTCGAAAAAAAGATGGTACCAACAATCACTTTATGAACAAATCGTGAGTAAGCGAAATCTTAGTTTTTCTGCAAATAGTTTTTATATGAATCACGAATAATATAGAAAGTATTCTTATATATAATTTACTACCTTAAACCAAGTTACACCGAACTTCGTATGTAAAATTGCATATGTTCAGCATATAAAAAATATACGTTGTTAATGAAGAAGTCCCATAAGGTTTGTCTGTACAATTTTAGTTAACAGATATTCCCGTAGACATAACTATGAGGATTAATCGTTTCACACAATGGCAGATGAGAACTACGGATTTATTGGATTTACTAAGAAAATGCAAAAAGCGTAGCTGAGCTCTAAATAAACTCTTTACTGTTGGTGACAAAATAATAGTACAATAAGAATTGTTTAAATTGAAGACCTTTGTACAAAGTCGAACAAAATATTAATTTGAACATAAAGATACAAAGTCAAGTTACAGTAAGTTCGCGTAACTCCAAGCTAGGAACATCAAAGAATGGAATTTATAATTGAAATTTTGCATTGTTTTAATTCATTAGGTCGGGCTTTGTTTCATGTCAACTAGAATATCTTTCAAAACTCAAATCCTCACTCACACGAATGTGTATCTAGGAAATTCAGTTCATGACAAAACATCCTGCTCATAGTGCTGGCTGTACTGGTTTTTCGAAAATTAATAAATAAAAAGCTGCATTACATAACTAGATTTGCATTAATTTCAGCTTTTCAAAAGTCCGTATTTCTATTTAAGTATTCTGTTTTCTGTTTTCAGTTTTCAGTTTTCAGTTTTAATAAAAATAAAATCTGGACATGTTGGGCTTCAAAGTCCTTGTTCTTTATCCATTTACAAAATCTGCCACTGGAAACAAGTAAGCTTTCATTTATTTACCGTCAATAAACTTTGAAAGGAATAAATTTAACCTCAACACGTTCATCCCGACATGCTGATGTAAGCAAGTCCTTATCTATAGATACGAATACATACATATCTGATTGCTTTACAAAAATCCGATCTCTAATTTTCACTATAGTAGTGTCATCATTCAAATGATATTCACAAGAGCTACACGCGAAGTACATAAATAATATGAAAAACATGAATACCGGAGAGAACAAAAAAAAAAAAAAAAAAAAGAACATAAAGAACGTAAAGAACTAAATAAGAAATAAAAATAAACAAGACAAGCAAAATCTTAGGGAAGGAACTCAAATAAAACTTAGAAACGTGTAACTCCCTCGAGCAGCAACTCTTAAGCCCAAAAAGCACTGCAAATCGTACATTCCATTTTAATGACTTAAAAAAAATAAACACTTTCAAAATAGAAATACAAGTACACTGAGGATAAGAAGAAAAAGAAGTGGGTAGAATGAAAATTTTTATACACTTGAGTGAAATCATAGATGTGGTTTCTTCTGACAATCACAGCATCAAATTACAGTCAAAGCCCATAAACTTAAGTAACAGTAAGACCACGTAATGCTGGCAACACCTACTACTCGTAATTACTTTACTTTTTTTGTGTTCTTACATTATACTGTCATTATGTCCTTAAAGAACAATTAGAAGGAAGACGAACCAGAATCCAAAAACGAAAGTACAAACATAACAGAAACTCAATGAAAAGTAATTCCAACAATTCATCTATTCTCGCTTTATCGTCCCAAGTTAGTTTTGTCATTTTTAACGGATGACATTTCGAAAGGGATTACCGTTGTTTCATTTGCCATTTAGCAAATAATATATTACAACCAAAACTATTCGATATGATTTGTGCTCGTAACTACACAAAAGAAAGAAGAAATAAATTTCACAGATGTTGCACTCGATTACTAAATCCCCTCGAGATATTACAACAAGTACTAGGTTCTTTGAAAATGGAAGCCAAAGAAAACAGCAGTAGGTAAGCTGCTTGAACAGCTCGAAGTGGTGACATCTCAAAGAGGATAGGTAACCGAGGGACAAAAATTGCGCTAAGTAGTGCCAAAATGGCCAGGGGGAATCTCCTTTACTCCGTATTCACTCCTACGTATCCTTTTTCTTCGTAGCCAGTGTGAAGTTTTTGCACTCGGTTGAGTTTTCGTAAAAAGGATGTTGGGTTGTTCTGAAACCTAAAGCACTTTGAGTTGCCTACAAATACTATACACAGGTCCACTGCCACACAGTCACAGATCCAGCCACAGCCATTGACAAAAATACACTTCGCACTCTACCTAAGATGAGGCACGAGTGACTCCTATTCCTATGATATAGAATAATTTGTCAAAGACAGCAGCAATAGTGACACGCTGTAAAGTGTAGAGTCTTCATGTGTCAAGTGAATGTTGAGATACATATAGTAGTAGAGAAGAATTTTGAAGCTGTTCACACTTTATTGCTTTTGATTGGTAAATTGACAAATGTAGGTCATGAGGGACGACATGGCAATGATGGCACCAGAGATATTGCTTGCTGTTAGTGTTCGAGTTATAGGTATAGAGCATGAGAACTTTTAAGAAAATTGTGAACTAATGTAGATGTGGAGGTCTCTTGAGAGGTACTTTGTCAATGAACTAAACAAAGGAGAGTACAAAAACATTGTAAGCCATGGTATGTCGACGGAGTATTACATGTTTTCTCTTTTAAGCTGAAAAGTTCCCAAGTATCAAAGGCGATGATGTCAAGTGCATGAAAATTTTGCTTAGTATACTTGTATCTCCATTTCTTTATTCAGTACATTTTGTATGTTTAAACTTAATTTAGTTTAGTAATAACCCTCTTTTCACTAAAAAACAAACGAATTTAGAAATTAATCACGCCTCACTCGCTTAAAAATTGGAATCGAAACATAGACAAAGTCTTATTTTCGGAATTATAATACTTAAAAAAAAAAAAAAAAATTAATATATGGAATTCTTTGGAAATTCTCTGTTCTCTATTTATTAAGTAACTCTGCAGACAGAAAAGAGTATGCGGCTGAGCTGTCAAAAGTGAAATGAATGTTCAAGCATATGGTAAGCAGTCACGGAAATGTGAGCCACTTCAGGATGGGGAGTAAGCATACATACGAGTATGTATGTTATTAAAATTTTTTGCAGCACCACAAAATGTAATGCTTTAAAGTTGTCCATTATTAAATTCTAGTTATTTGTTGTTTTTGGATCTATGCGAGGTTAGTTTTACTCGTACATACGAGGGCGGTCTAAAAAGTACCCGGCCTGACCAAGCCATGGCGGTAGTTGTTTGAAAATATCACTGTATTGGAAAGTACGCAGTCTACGAAGCATATGTTTCAAGTTTGAAAGCACCACGTTGTTTAGTATTTGTTTGGCAGTGAATTTGTGAAAATGGAGAAACTTGGTCATCGTTATGTGATGCAATACTCGTACTTTTATTTGAAAGACCTCTCTCCAACCAATATAAAAGTTAAACTAGATTCTACTCTGGGTGAGTCTGCTCCTTCGTTTACAACAGTAAAATTTGGGTTGCTGAGTTTACACGAGGCCGTACGAGCTGCCAAGACGAGCATCGCAGTGGTCGACCAAAGGAGGTGACAACTCCAGAAATGGTGAAGAAAATCCACAAAGCGGTACTGGATGATCGTCGACTGAAAGTGCGCGAGCTAGCAGACATTGTAGGCATTTCAAAAAGTGCGGTACATCGCATATTATTTGAAAATTTGGACATAAGAAAGCTGTGTGCAAGATGGGTGCCGCGTTTGCTCACACTCGAGCAAAAATAGTGTCGTGAAGATGTTTCAATTGAGTGTTTAGCGAAGCAACAAAGCAGAATTTTTGCGCCGTTTCATAACAATGGATGAAACATGGGTCCATCACTTTACACCCGGGACAAAAAAAAAAAATCAAAACAATGTATTCAAAAGGGAGAACAGGCCTTTTCATCTGCAGGCAAGGTGATCGCGTCGATTTTTTGGGATGAGCAGTCGGATAATTTTCATTGACTATCTTGAAAAAAGAAAAACTATATTATGCGAACTTATTGCAACGTTTGAGAGAAGAAATCAAGCAAAAACGGCCGCATTTGGCTAAGAAGAAAGTGTTGGTTTCATCAAGACAATGCATCAGCTCACAAATCCGTTATTGCAGTGGCTAAAATTAATGAATTAAAGTTTGAATTGCTACTTCATGCACCCTATTCGTCAGATTTAGCCCCCTCGGATTATTTTCTGTTCCCAAACTTGAAAAAATGGATCAGTGGTCAAAGATTTTCCAACGATGAAGAAGTGATGTCGGCAGTTAGTGGCTATTTTTAGGAGCAAGACAATTCTTATTATAGAAAGTGTATCGAACTTTTTGAACATCGCTGGGAAAAGTGCATAGAGCTCAAAAGCGATTATGTTGGAAAATATATACATTTTTTCCCAAAATTTTTGTTTTTTCTTTGTTGCTTCGGGTACTTATGGAACCGGCCTCGTATTATTAGTTAGTAATCTTAATTAGATTATTTGTTGGTGTGTGCGTATTTTAAGAAATAATCTCATTGGAGTATTGAGAAATGAAGCAACAGTTATGAATACATTGCTAAATGAGCGTCATTAGTTATGTAAACCTTGTCTGCGTTTAAGAAAACGAAAACTTTTCTAGAGAAAAGTAAGCCTTTTAAATGTGGAACCAGGTGAAAATATCCTAGTTGATAACCAAGAGATAACCAATCTCTTCTTCTTTCAAATGTTAAATAATGTATTTAATATCCGCATTAAATTCTTAATAAACTATAGTATATTTATCGGAAGCGAGCAATATGATAATAATAAATTACTTATGGCAAGCTGAAACGTCGGAACAATTCTGGTTAAAAGAATCACACAAGAAAACATACTACAGCAACGTATGTATAATATGCATTCATGAAATTAAATTTAAAAATGTCGGAAACAACTTTCGCTACTTGAACTTTCAAACGAAAGCACACAAAATATATTAGTATCAGAAAACGCAACAAAATATGGCAGGATTTTTTGATAGATTGCTCAGAAAACTATAATTTTTTTTATTTTTATTCATCTAAATCTATACTGCCCCCTTTAAAGTAATCCCTATCGACTGCAACACACTTATGCCACCACTTGATCCAATTCTCGAAACATTTTTTTATATAAGGTTTTCGGTATGTCCATCAGTGCTTCATGCGATTTTTCCATTACATCCTCTCGGCTGCTGAGACGCGTTCCCCATTGTGGCTTTTTTAACTCGATTGAACAGAAAGAAGACACAGGGAGCCAAATTAGGTGAATTCGGTGGCTGTTGAATGGTATTTGTTGCATTTTTCGTCAAAAAATTATGATGACACTGTGCGACGGTGCAAAATCCACGAGTTTTTTGCCCACAATTCTGATCTTTTTCGGCGAATTGCTTCACGCAAACGTCTCATAACACCCAAATAATACACGTTGTTTACTGTCTGGCCTTCTGGAAAAAATTCATGATGCACTACACTGTTGTAATCCATTGTAAAACCGAGAACATGGCGAAGTTTTTTTGATCTCGTCTCATTTGGTGAACGCCATTCACTCGCCTGATGTCTGGATTGCGTGTCGTACTCATAAGCCCACGTCTCGTCTCCAGGAATGGTCCTTTTGATGAATATGGGATCGGATTCAGCCTCGCAAATCATTTCTTTTGCGATGTTAACACGGTCTCTTTTTTGCATGAAATTGAGTTTTTTTTTTTTTTTTTACACAAACTTTGCTGCTACACGACGGAAACCCAAATCATTAACCAAAATGTCTTGGACGGATCCATAGGCAATGTTCAAGTCCTCCGCTATCTCTCTGATGGTTAATTTGCGGTTATTGACCATCGTTTCTTTTACTTCTTCAATGTTTTCGTCGGTTTTCAATGTTGATGGTCTGCCACTGCGTTCATCATCTTCGATTGACCCACGACCACTTTTGAACCGCTCGTGCCACTGATAAATGACCGTTTTCTTTAGAAAATCGTTGCCGAAACACTCCGTTTTTTACGCAAAATTTAATAAGGGGTGATTCATCGTAAGGTTTGATTTTCAATAGGCTTTTTTTGACAGATCACACATGACTCTTATCAAACTGCTTCGTCATTTTTGTTCAGTATCGTTTGGCAAATCGTCATGGAGAGACTCACACCACATCAGTTTCTCCAAATTTTTCAGCTGTATTACGAAAATCAGCGTTCTGTGAGAAATGTTTTTCGTGCGTTTCGAGGAACTTACGGTTCACATAATCTACCTTCTGAAACCACTGTTGCCAATACCATTCCCAAATTTGAGTCCCAGTTTACATTAGTGGATGATAATCGACCGGTAAGACTACATCCAGCGCGTAGTGAAGAGACTATAGCAACTGTAGCTGAGAGTGTACGCGAAGACCGTGACGAATCGATTCGTCGTCGTTCTCAGCAGCTTGGCTTGGCGTATTTTACTTAAGGATCTCGGCCTAAAAGTGTACAAAATTCAACTTGTGCAAGAATTGAAGCCAGGTGACTTGAATTTGCGTCATATTTTTAGTTAATGGGCTCTGGAAAAACTCAATGAAAATTCGGTGTTTTATCGTGAAATTTTGTTCAGTGATGGAGCCCATTTATGGCTCAATGGATATGTTAATAAACAAAAGTGCCGTATTTCAACAAGATGGCGCTACGAGCCATACAACGCGTGAAATAATGGACTTGTTGAGAAATCATTTTCTCAATTTTCATTTCATTTCTCATTTTTGATTTTCAGGTTTTGCTACGGTAAATTGGCCGCTTACATCATGCGATATCACACCTTTGGACTATTTTCTCTGGGGATATGTAAAGTCTCAGGTTTTCAGGAATAAGCCAGCTATGATTGACGCTTTGGAAGCCGAAGCTCGATCGAGTCGCCCAATTATGAATGGACCAACTCAGACGTAGTCTTAGTTCTTTTAACTGATAATAAAAATTTTAAATTTACTTTCAAATTTATGTGTTTTATTTCACATTATCCATCAAACCTCACGATGAATCACCCTTTACAAGTTCATTGTTGCAAATTTAAATCCAGTTCTAAAATTGTATAAAATCGCCAACACACACAATGGTAGATGTACTTTTGGCTACGTAACTTTTGCAAATGTCAAGCTATGACGCTAAGATTGAAAGAAATGGTCAATAACAGATGTACCAACTTAACAAAAAAAAAAACAGAACTCAAATCGGAAAAACCGGAGAGCCACACGGTGGTTATTCCCTTTTTGATCAAGGTGGTATTCGCAGGTGAACTACCAAAGGGATGAGCCAACAGACGGTGAGGATGTTGGCTCACAATTACTATTATTTACTGAACTCAATGTGGTTGAGCTTTTTGATAAATACAATATAATTTTTGGCAATTTTAGTTATGAAATCCTTTACCACGTAGCAACGCACTTTTGTTATTCAATCGTATTACAAAAATAGGCAATCTGTAAAAGTAACAATTCATGAATTTTTCGATCAACATAATCACCCTAGTGAGTCGAAAAATCGTGCGATAGTGAAGCGTGTTGAAGAAACTGGTTCGGTATCGGGTCAAATTTCATATCAATGTGCTCGGCTAGGACGTACACGCCAAAACATCACCACTGTGAGCGAAAGTATTTAGAACCAGCGAGGCACCTCAATTCGTCGCACTTAACGGCGAATTGTTAACTGTTAACTGTGATGTTGGATCGCCAGGACAATTTGCCATCGAATTTAATCTTTTCCAATGAAACCCATTTCTGGATGGATGGGTACGTAAATAAACAAAATTTCCGTTTCTTGAGACGGGAAAACCCATACGTGACTTACGAAAAAGCAGTGCATCTCAAAAAAGAAGTCACTCTTTGGTACGGCTTAGAGTTTGGCGGCATCATTGACCCGTACTTTTTTGAAGATGAGGCTGGAGAGACAGTTACAGTGACTGGAGGATTTATCAAAATTTATCAAAAAGGAATTATTTCTCATCAATAATAAGACCCCAAGGACTGACACATCAGGGAACCAAACTACGATATGAAGATTGTTGTGGAAGAAACAATATCAAGAGAAACTCAGCAGGATAATAAACTATATATTGATCTAATGCAAACCCCATGGTTTAACCATACCAAATTCGCTATATATTAAGCAAAAGCAATCGATTATAGTCTGTTCTAGAATAAAGTGAAACGGAGAGCAAACGGTTTTAAAGTGTTTTCGGGCGAAAAACTAACAAATCCGCATCGACTTATCTAACAGACTTTTTCCAGAGAAAACTAGCACAGTCAAGAAAATAAACATGCTCAACCTAAATAATGTAAGATTCCAATTCTGTGAGTTAGATTTGCTAAAGCGGCAAAAGATATGCGCTAGGTATGCGGAACAAGTTCTATGAAGAATAAAAGGTTAGTGCATATGATCTACTCACTGTTTCAAAAGGTAGACTTCCCACAACAAAATCTACAATTTACAAAGAAGTATTCTGGTGTAAAAAACGTTTTTTCGCCTGTCGGATATGAGGAGAAGACGGTACTTACTTACTTATCCGGAAAGCGACTCTTGGAGCTTCTGAGCCTGAGCTTATGCATGTAGCTTCCAGCTTACTAGACCAATGTCTCTGGCGTCTGCGATTACTTGATCTTTAAGCCGATGTAAATGCACGAGTCAGTGCAGTGCATTCCAGACTACATCCACATCTTTAAACAATTCGTAAAGTTCGCGGTTATATCTTCTCCTCCGTTCGCCTTCCTTGCAGACAGGAACAAATATTCAACGTAGAATTTTTCTTTCGAAGGATCCCAAGGTCTGATCCGCTGTCTCGCTTGTCGTACAGCATTCAGCTCCACAAAATAAGACTGTCAGGATCAGGGTTTTGCAGAGCGTGATTTTGAATCTTTGAGTTAAGAGTTTGGACCCTAGCTGTTTGGACAAATCGAAGTAGCAGTGGTTTTCTAAGGATTCTTCGTCGAATCTCCACTAGCATGTCATTTGTGGAGCCTGTATTTGCTCCGAGCTATTGTAGATAGACTGTCGACAGCATGTACTTTCTTTTATCCTCATTCATCATGAGACCACTTCGTTTGGCTTTTTCTTCTATATCAGTAAAAGCCTCAATAATGTCACGCTGGAAACGATGATATCGATATAGTATGCATAACCCGGCAGCTATATGGATTTGTTAAATATAGCGCCAGAGTATGTTTGGAATAATTTAGAATTTTTGTTTCCAAGCTGCACGGTGCATTGCGAGCTCTCTAACGTAGCGCAACGCAATAGGATCAGTCCGATGAATGCTGTCGTATGCGGTATATAACATATAGCGCTGATAGTCCAGTCGTTGGGCATGCTTTCCATCGTTACGAGAGAATTAAATGTTTGGGAAGAAAATGGACCCGATTTAATATGACGAAACGGCGCAAAAAAGGATAATGATTTAAAAGAATCCCAAATCAGTAAGGTAATAGCTTTCTCGCTATATTATAAAAAGGCAAAACGAGAAATTGCAACGAATACCGATCAGTGAAACTTATTCGCATATTGTAAAAATTTACTAGAGAATTAATAACGCAATATCATTAAACTCCATGGCAATCCATGCGGCGGTATGGGAGTCAGAAGAAAAATCGCGATGCTTCGCAAGAAGATGGCCAAACCAACACAATGCCGAAGTTTTTGTTTTTTGAAACCCTAACAAATGCGACTAAAACGATTCATTGTTCTCTTGGAGGACCCAATCCTGTTTCCACGTTCAAACAGAATTTTAACAGACGAAAACAAACTTTCTTTGCACAGCATCATTTTTAGAACATCTAAATTTCCAGTAGATGTCATTTATTTTCTAAATCCCTCCGCCTAGAAAAAGCAATAACCATCTTTGCATCTTTGTTGGTTTTTTCAATGTTTGATGGACGATTTTACAAAAACTGAAGATAAGAACATTGTGCTTTACTTTTCTGAGCAAGACGTTATATTTGTCAGAAACTGTAAGCTTTTTCTTTTTGAAATAGTCTTTAATTTTCCCCTATTCAGTCAAATTGTTTTGCGTTTCCATGTTCACTACTTGGTTTCATTCACTTCCTCACATAAATCTCTGACTGCAATTTAGAGGAGGAATATTTCTGATGGAAACCAAAATTTTTAATCGCTTGCAACTAATGGACTAACCTGAGAGTCCGAAGGTAAAGTCGGAACACATCAAGACATCGTGCAAAATCTGTTACTTTTCAATATTGTGCAAGATTTTATATTAAAGAACCGCATTAGAAAGTACTGGGCGATTTCTTTCCCTATCATTGGAAAGATTTAATGTAAATTTTGCATATGCATGAGAAAATTAGTTAGTGTTGCCGTATCCATCGAAGGCCGCCCTAAAAAGCAGTTTTGAGCAGGTTTATAAACTGAGGTTCGAGGAAGAATCCACAAATTTAGACTTGTTGGCTTGCAAGAATCATAACTCTTAAATAAATAGGGACATCGTGACAGTTTTTGCTTAGATAGTTTTTTTTTGCTTAAAAGAAATACCCAGGGCTCTAAAATTAGTGAATTTTGAGAAAAATGCCTCAAATGGTTTTTCAGTGTCTTCTGCTGAAATAGGACTTTCTCACCACAGGGGATAAACATAATATTTTACTTTAAAAATATTCAAAAGTCCATTATTGGTAAATTGAAGTAAACGAACCATTTCTTAAATGTTTTTTTTAGGTGTGGCACACCAGAGAACATAATAAAATATTTCACTGATTCATTTCAAGTCTTCGTCAACATCTTTCGTCAGCATCCCGGGTAATGTCTAATTAATTTTCTGGAGAGTATTGTTCTTTAATATCTTTTTTGTGTCTGACATGCCTTAACGAAAAAATGAGTGGGTCCGATGAGGCTGCAAGCACATTGAAAGGTCTTCATTTTGCCGCATCCTTGAAACTTTCCATGCATTTTGATAACTACAGGTTGAACAGGTAGTAATGATGGTTTTTCCAATCGTAATGTTTCAGCAGCTGACAACATTACCAATGACATCTAGCTGGCAAAATATTCACTATTTTTCCATTTCATCATGCATCGTTTTACGCTAGCCGAACGTGAGAAAATTATTAAACAATATTATCGAAATTCCGGCTCAGTTGAAAATACGCAACGTGAATTTCGTCGTGAAGTCGGCCGTCATCATGGGTTCAGCGTGCAGGTAATTCGTCGCACCGTGGAAAAATTTGAGCGTGAGTATGAGCCACCAACCAGATAGAGATTGGTACATTGGCCAGTATCGAAGAAGACCGAGAAATGTAGATTCGGTGCCGCCGATCAGCTGAATTGGACATAGCTAGAGATTCAACCCAATGCATCGTTGCATCCACAAAAATGACTGTTTGGTGTGGTTTATTGCATGGCAGCATCATTGGACCTTAATTTTTTCGAAATGAGGAAGGAGATATCGTTACCGTCAATTACCGACTTTCCGTGGGCATAGCTCAACAATATCGATATATTCAAGCAATACAAGCGGCACAACGCTCGAAGTTGTGAAGGCGAAGTTTGGCGACTGGGTCATCTCACGGCAAGCGTTCATCAACTGTCCACTGCTATCATGTGATTTTACACCACTCGATTATTTTCTCTGGGGCTACGTCAAGTCCTTTGCCTACGCAAGGACCGAGTCATCAAAAATTGGACCGACCATCACCCTTTATATTTCTTGTAATCTTTATTTCTGGATTCCTCAGCTCCTTCTGACAATTCTTCAAGTGGAAACGATTGATACTCGATTAAATTTTGACTATGAGTTCTTGTTTTCTTCTTTTTTCTGCTTGCTTTATTCCAATAGATTCATTAATATCCTCTCCCTCTTGTCGAAGTGTGTATCCAAGATTCAAAATAAATTCCATGCACCTGATTCCTGCATGTAGTAGAGAAATTCCATATGTGATATGGGTTCCATTCCCTTCTCTTTTCGAAATTCCTTCTTGATCTATGAACTGCGACCCATTTTGAATTAAGATACCCATAACATTTTTTCTTTCTGCAATTTCGGACACCTTTCCACATGACAAATTATCATTGGACAGTTAGCAGTTATTTTTTACGGAATTTTGTATAAAATATTTTGTGTAGAAGATGCAGTTACGAACATTGGAATATTGTTGCAAGGTGAAACTAAAGATGTTATTTGCAATATTTGCAAATGGTGATAGCGTACCATATTGTAAAAGGCAGCTTGGAGTTTATTTCTGAGTTAAGCTGACCGTATATTATTTTGGCGTAAGAGATAACAGGTATCAGTAGTGTTTTCATTAGATGAATTTTTTATTTAATTGGGATGAGACCAGCATATAACCAAAGCTTCTGACTATAGGCGTAAATGCGACTTACCGTGTGGTTAACTTGGTCCTGTTGTGACCAAGCCAACAATTTATTTTAAAACTTAAATACGTAATGTTCAATACGAAAGGGACTCTTGTGTTAGTTATCAACACATAGAGGCATTTTTTATTATCATATTGAATTTAAGAAATCATTATTGATAGACGAGTTTAAGTGCATTTTCAACAATCCAAAGATAAACCGCATGCAAGTCTTCACTTACCCTGCAAAAAAGTTCTTCCATCAGGCTTGGGACGTAGATTTGTAGCTCATCTAATAGCAATGTTATTGATATATAGTATAAATGCAGAAACGTAAACATTTAGATTGAGTGCAACCTCCATTACTATAGGTCCTTTGACAATGACCAAACAAATCGCTCAACAAGAGTATTACCGAGTATCACAAAGTCCATATGGAAAAATTAGAGAATTTAGGCGAAGATGATCGACGATCGATGTATATTCACTCCCTAAGTACCTAAGGCAGAATTGGAAGTATGCTTATACTAGGTGGAGTGAAAAGTAACCTCCTTGACCGCCAGAGTGCGCTGCTACTGCGATACTGTCTTTAGTTTTGTTTTGACAGCTGATTGTTGTTGACGTGTTTGACATCATGTTGAGTATTGACAAAAACGATTTTCGTTATCTCATAAAACATTATTTTTTGAGAGGCAAAACGGCGAGGGAAACAAAAAAAAAGTTCGATAAATATTACAGGGCTTATGCTCCGTAAGATTACTCCGTCAAATATTATTTTCGAGAGTTTCGTGGTGTCCGCAATTCCACTACCGATCAAGTCCGCAACGGCAGGCCCTCCGATGCGGTTACAGAGGACAATGTCAAAAAAATACATGAAATGGTGTTGGCTGACCGGAAAGTGAAGGTTTGCGAGCTAGCAGATACCACAAAGTACTGAGCGCACACGCCATATTTTGGGCAAAATTCTGCTTATGAAAAAGTTATCCTGCCGCTGGGTGCCGCGGCACTTCGAAAGAGTGTTTGGATTTGCTGATGCGGAATTGAGCGGACTTTTGGCTTTGATTGGTAACTGTTGATGAAACTTGGATCCACTATTACACACTAGAGAACAGAATGAGTGCCCGTCAATGGACTTAAGCCGTCACGAGCGCTCCGAAGCGGCCGAGGGAGGCTCGATGGGTCGGTTTTCTTGGATTGTCATGGCATACTCTTCGTGGACTACCTCGAAAAAGGAAAAACCATTAACAGCGAATATTACTGTGCATTATTGGAGCGATTGAAGGCCGAAATCGCTGCAAAACGGCCTCACATGAAGCGAAAAAAAAATTTGTTTTTGCAAGACAATGCACCGACGCACAAGAGCATCGCAACCACGGTAAAATCAATGACTTACGGCTCCAATTGCTGTCGCATTCACCGTATTGGCCCGATTTGGCTATTATTTATTATTATCTCTGCCAAAACCTCAAAAGATGGCTCTTCAATAAAAAGTTCAGCTCACGCGAGGAAATCATCGACGCCATGGAGGAGTATTTTGCAGATCTTTCGGAAAATTACTTTTCGGACGGGATCAAGAAGTTGAAAAATCGCTGGAATAAGTGTATCAAACTTAAAAGGGCCTGTAAAAAATAAAATAAAAAAATATTAAAAAAATTTTTTTTTTTCATTCCCAAGGAGGTTACTTTTCACCCCACCTACTATATGGCAAAATTAATTTTAAAAACCAAAAAGCTATTCCTTCTTCATCGATTGTGTTTGACTTTAGATTATTTATAACTTCAAAGATGACACTTTCCACAACAGTTTCACAGTATTTGTTTAAATTACTACACAAATTATTATTTAGCAAGAAGTGACGACTACTTCTTCTATTCGATAAGAATAAGTTGTTTAACTATCAGGGCCCAATAAGCAATCAAAGTGATTTTATTGACCAACACCAAAGAGTCTTGGATTCTAACGACATGTTTAATTGATAGAGGTTGTAATGCGTTTGTACTGCCAATTCACATTGTTAGAGTAGTTCCAGGTATGACGAAAATGTTTCCAGATACTCGATACTCTTTGCATTTGTGATAGAGCTTCCTTCGCTTATTGATGAAGTCGAGAACATCAGAAGAAAAACAGGAACATTTCGAATTTTTAATTTTAACTGTCTTTAGTGGTACATTTTTATCAAATAGCTTTAGAACCGAGTTTTTAAGAAAGAATAATTTTTCATATCATCACATTTATTATAATGAATGTATGTGGGGGTGACATCAATCGAAAAGTTAATTTTAAAAATCAGATAAATTAAATCGTGGTAAGATATGCCATCAAGAGAAATTTGATCATAAAGAAAAACATTTTCTGAATCAGACACAACGATGAGTTCGAATAAACTTGGATTACATTCGATGGAAATCAGGCAGGCGAGGAGTAAACATTTTTAGTTATAAGATCAATAAATTGCTTCGACCAGTTCATTTTTATTAACAAGTTTGTGTTAAAATCTCCGCACAATATTATATGTTCATATTTCCGTCCGTAATTACTACAATATTTTTATATTTAATGCCGTGAGCTGTATATGCCTGTTCTTCTAGACAACGTAGCTTTAACCTAGAGTAGATTGAAATACGTCCACCTGCGATGTCTGTCATGCGATCATCATATTTCGTACTCCACGATACTAAAATCAATGTTTTCAAATTTTCAACCATGTTTAACCAACACAGATAACATCCACTAGAGAGTCCTTAAAATTGTGTCTTAGATAATCTAATTTACTGGCGTTAAGACTGTGTGCATTGATCTAAGCAATTTTAAACCCCCGATGAGCTATACACAAAATTTTTATAACACTACCTTCTTTATATTATTATTACCTGCACCATTGACAATGGAGTTAATAGAACGAAACATAAAACAACAGGAACGTAAGAGGCAATATTCATCCATTATTGTGAAACCAAAACGAACATTCAAAGAGCAGCAACATAAGAAAATAGCGGGAAAAGATAATACTAGTAAAATTAGAAGTAAATGTAAGTTAAATACAATAAGAGGTAGAAAGGTAAGTAGATAATGTGTTGTAGGAATGAAATTAAAAATAAATTATTGAAAAGGTTGCAGGAACATTTTCACATCATATAAATCCGATAAACTCTTGAGAAATGATGTTCTTTTTGATGGTTTTTTCACTACCACCGTTCCGTATCTAGGTTTTTGCTGCGATTTAAACTCATGGCATGTTGCAGCAGAGAGCGATTTAATTTTTATTTTTAAGCAATAAGAGATACTTTAGAGAGACACTCATTTTAAAACGATAGCAGCTCTTTTTTTATTTGTTTAACAATAAGCTTCGAGCCGTTGGTCCAGTAAATCAAGAGTAAAACCAATAAAGTGGAGTGGAGCTGCATTTAGTTTGAGTTTACATTGGTGTTAAAGTGCTTATTTCCTGTCAATGAACATGTTTAGCAGATCTTGTTGGAAGACCAACGTTTCGTCTCCTTATTCAGCGTAGCGATAAGTTATAAAAGAAAAGTTGGGCAAAGAAAAAGCACAACAATCGAAATTAAAAGTTATTGGAGCATGGGATTTCCTTACTTGACTTCATTTAAAGTTAAGGGCCCGAGTGTTGGGTGACCAGATAAGAAAGATAGGAAAAAAAAATTAAATAAAACAACAACGGTATGAGATATAAAATAGATTCTCGCTTTATTTTGAAGCTACGTTCATGCCATTATGCCATTTGCACATCATTAAAATGGACGCCTCGGCTTCGCTGGCAGTACCTCAAACGGCTGGTCCAATTTTTAATAAATCGGTTCAATGTGTGCGGCGTTATTCCGGCAGTAGCGTGTCGAATGTTGGCCTTAAGCCTGTCCAGCATTGATACTTTGTCGAACACTTGTGAATTGCTTTCGCTCCAATATTTGCAATTTTGATGCTGAGAAATGATGATGTACGAGAAATTGATTTTTTGGCCAACATTTCCAGTGCCCAATTAGAGTAGCCACGGCGTTGTCTATGAATACCGCATCAATTCCTTCATCAGCACAATCTTATACAGATATAGGCCTAAATCCAGTCGCAAAATAAGTTGGGTTGACTCTCTGGCGATTCCCAATTAAGCTAATCGGCACCAAATCGACATACTGATACTTTGATACTGGCCGATACAGCGGCTATGTTTTCTTCATTTCGCACCAATCTCTGTCTGGTTGGTGGTAAAGATCGAAAAGATTGTACGCACGCTTAAACTTTTCCACGGTGCACTGAATTGCCTGCACACTGAAGCCATGATGAGGACCGACTTCATGACGAAATTCACGTTGCGTATTTAGAACTGAACCAGAATTTACATGTTTTTATAAGATTTCCTCACGTTCGGCAAGTGTAAAACGATGCATGATGAAATTGCAAACTCTACTGAATATTTTAACAGCTGGATGTCATTGGTAATTTGACAGCTGCTAAAACATGTTAGGTGCGCAACTAATTTCCCAAGTTCTCTAAATTGTCAATAGATGGCTCCAACAGTAAGTGCCGGTCGATTTTGACATATCCAAACAAACCGTTTTGACACATTAGTGATTTTTTCAGCGTCATATACTTTTGGTTGCGTAAAAATGCCAATTAATTCTCATTTGCGGAAAATGTTGATTTTTTTTTTTTCTTTCATTCAAATAAAATGGCGACTGAAGCGCATCGAGAGCTCTAAAATTACAGAGATGCTGCTCTAAGTGAAACAACGTGCCGTGATTGGGTTCGTCGCTTCAAAGACGGTGATTTTTATGTTGACGACCGTCCACGTAAAGGAAGGCCAAAATCCTTCAAAGACGCTGAATTGAAGGCATTGCTCGATGAGGATCCGTGATAAAAGCAAAAAGAGCTTGCTTCAGCATTAGGAATTACCCGCAAGGCCAATTCCAAACGACTGAATGTGTTGGGAATGATTCAAATACGAGCAACTTGGGTTTCTTATGATTTATAGCCAAGGGACGTTGAGCGTTGCTCTTCGCCTGTGAACAACTGCTCCAGCGGCAAAAAAGGAAGGGTATTTTCATCGCATAGTGACAGGTGATGAAATATGAATTCATTGCAGCAACTCAAATAAAGTCATGGGAACTGCCCTATAATGCCCCGACGTCGTCGGCTCGGCCGAATATTCACGCAGCGAAGGTTATGCTGGGTATTTGGTAGAATTAGGTTGGTGTTATTTATTATGAACTGCTAAAAGCCAGCGAAACCATCAATGGGAAACGGAGTCGACTTCAATTGATGCGATTGAGCCGGGCACTCTACGCGAAAAACAGTCACAATAAGAGCAGAGGTACGAAAAAGTGATTCTACAGCATGACAACGCTCGGCATCACGTTGCCAAACCCGTTATAACCTACCTGAAATCGCTCAAATAGGAAATCCTGCCCGCCATATTCCCCAGATATTACGCTTTCCGATTATTACTAATTCCGTTCGATGTCACATGGTCTGACTGATCAGCAGTTCCCCTCATATGAAGACATCAAAAAATGTCTTGATTCGTGGATAGCCTCAACAGATAAACACTTTTACCGTAACGGTATTCGAGCTCAGCCAGAAATATGGGAAAGAATTGTAGCTAGCGATGGGCAATACTTTGAATGATTCATTTGTAATCATTTTTTCACAATAAAGTTGCATTTTCATTAAAAAGCAATCACTTAGTTGCGCACCTAATAACAATTAGAAAAACTATCATCGCTACCTGGTCACCCTATGCCACGCACAAATCTTTCATATGCTTATAATAAATCTTTACTCAGAGATTATGTGTTATTGCAAGCGAGTAAAAAAAGCTCAACTATTCACAAAAGAGGTGTTAATATTTTTGCTCTACAAGCAAAGGAAATAATTTTTTTCGCTTACCAAAGCTCCAAACATTTGTTAATCCAGTGAAGATCCATGCCAAAATTTAATTAAGCAGGCACTTTTGCCAAAATTAGCCACTGTGTAAGCAATAGATGTAATTATACGCCTTACATATTTCAACGGTTAATAATAGGATAGTACCGTTGCTTACACTTGGTCACTGCTGTTGCTGTACTTATCATACGGCACGGGCAATGGCTGAGTGCATGTAACAACCGATGGATATAGCGGGTTGTGAATATGAATTTTGTTGGTGCACTGTTTCATTTTATTCTAAGAGCATAACACCTACAACAATTTGATTCGGTAAGCCAAATTTTCATTTGCAGCCTTGCTAAGCATCGTCGGTGTTTGTGTTTTCTGTGTTCGTTTGTGATTATCACTAGGGAATTTCAGGGTTAACGGGGCTAAGCTTGAGTGGCTTCGACATTCTGGACAGACAACACCCGAAGGACGGTGTGTTGAAAACTTCGCTGCGAAAAACAACTGGACCCAGCTTATAGATGATCCCACACGTATACAAGGCGTTGATAGTCATACGTCCTACTTGTTTTTAACTTCTTACCTTGATAAATACAAGGTCAATGTGTTATCCCCTCTAGGCTTGGTCGAACCACTGTGTCATATCAGCTATTTTCTCGTACATCGACCACGCAGTTAGAGAAAAGATTCCTAAAAGAACCATATGGCAATACGAGGGGGCCAATTGGAGCAGACTTAGCAGCTTCGTTAGGAATTTTAACTGGTCGTTATGTTTTCTCGATAACGACGTGGATGCCGTTGCTGATATGATCACAGACATTATTCTCTTTGGAATGAGATCCAGTCCTCATTGGATGAAGAGTATCAAACCAAAAAAAAAAGAGGAACGACTCGAGCTGTAAAGAGGCTGTCAGGGTTTTGTTTTTCGGTGCTACAAGATCAACACCATTGAAGATAACCGAAAAAAGTTCAGGAATGACTATGATTTTCTTAAGAGTGTGAAATTACGACAAAAAATTTAAGTAAAAAATATTGCAATGTCCCAATGGTAGTAAACATTTTTAGCGGTTCGTCAAAAACGTAAAAAATCCAGCCTCATCCTCATTTACAATGACATTTCAGCTGCCAGCTCTTTGGACAAGGCAAATCTTCTTGTTGCACGTTTTGCGGCCAGTTCAACACTTCCTGATTATGATTTGCTCTCACCTACACTTGAGTGCGTCGGATTTTTAATAGGAAGAATCCACTTTCCTGCTCGTGTAGTAGCAAGAGTCCTTAAAAAATCTCAATATAAACAAATCCGCTGGTCCAGATTGTATGCTTCCCCTTCTTTTGAAGATGTGTTCTTCCTTGCTGGCAAAACCACTGCGTAAGCTTTTTCATCAATCCTACTCTTTAGGTCTTTTTCCGAGCAGATGGAAAACAACTTTTGTCCAGCCCGTCCCTAAAAAGACAAAACTTCTTCTCTTTCTTCCTACAGACCGATTGAATTTACGTCCCTTCTTTTCAAGTTCATGGAAAAGCTGATAAACCGTCAGCTCATGACATTGGAATTTAATGCTTCCAAAACTCAATGTTGTCTGCTTTCATTAAAGCGAAATCTAAATACCCAGTCATTATTCATGAATGGCACTCACATCAGCGAATCTGGAAAACTTTCTATTTTTGGTATGTGTATCAGTGACAACCTACGTTAGAATGACCACATATTCGATATCGCCAAAAATGCTGCAAAATGTCTAGGTTTCCTCAAAGCGATGTAAGAAATATTTCACCCCCCTCTGATCTGATTTGATAAGGCATTCATCCGCGCAAAATTGAAGTACAATGCCCACATCTGGTCAGGTGCTTCTAAAACTTCTGTACACCTGCTAAATAGGATTCAAACCCGTGCGATAAAACTCATAGGTGATACTAGAATCAGTCAGTCAATTGGCACCCTTGAACACCGACGTTATGTCTCCTGCCTCACTTTGTTTTATCACTATTTCCACCACCAGTGAAATCACCGTTAGCATTCCGCCCTTTAAACCTTCAAGTGTAACAGCCGTCTGGTTATGAATGCTCATCAGTATACCCTCAAGCCCACTTTCGGACGTACTCTGAATATCGTGATTCGTTCCTACCCCGCGCCGTACAGTTCTCACTTATGGAATGCCCTGCCGAGCAAAAAATTAGCAAACAAACCGACCAATGCACATAGGTATTTCTTTTTTCTTCCTCCCTTATTTTCCTTCGCCCTCCCTGTAAACAAACATTTTAAGGGTACTCAAATCTTTTGAGCGCTCGTTAATGAAAAAAAAAGTTCGACTGAACTTGTCAAAACAGGTAGAATGTTAAAACCAAATATCCTTTACCGAAATACAATTGTGTTTTTACTGATGTTAGGAATTGTATAATATCGAAATAATGCTACGATTACACCATAAAATTGAACTTTAGAAAAGACTAATTTTATGACCCTCCTTAGGCTGGAATTATTAATTTGCAAATTGTGGAAGCAATATGATTTTTACCACAAGTTCAACGTCAAAGTGTTGATGTGTGGCTTAATTCGGATTTGCACTCAATTTTTTTGAGAAATGAGTTACCGGAACTACTAAGTAAAATAAAATACTTTGTCTGGACACCCATCGGGATTGGGATGGGCCCATTGTGTGGCCTCGGAGATCTCTGGACTTAATCTTATAATTTTTATTTACATATTCAATAGTCAAATTAATGGTTATCATACTCAAATTAAATATAAAAAATCAAAGAAAAAATTATGCAAATTTTTGAGTAAACCTAAGCATTTCGCGGTATATTTGACCACATCAAATATATGGTTATTCCACGTAGGTTGTCATATATCATGAGTGGTATGCAAATGCCATTCACGGATACCGCCTAGGTGTTATAATTTCGATTGAATAACAGCAGACAGCATTGTGTTTCGTTAAATTCCACTCAGTTCATGGTTCGCAATTAGATACGCTGTTTATATACTATAATAAGTCCGTCTACAGCGGATGAGTAGGGAGGTGAGTAAGGGAACAAATATGAAAGTAGAGACTGCTGTCGAGGGTAAAGGACTATATCGGATAAGAGATGGCGTCCAAGGGATGATTTATGAAAATACAAAAAGTGCCGGAAGCAGAATGGAGCATTGAGGCATACTAGCATTTATTTTGCGGATATCAAACTTGACGACGTTCCGAACAACTTCAATTTAACGTACTAAAAGGCTATTTTTAATCCATAGAAGAAGAGATTCATTGATCGCAAATTCGTGCATTTTCGACAAAAGAACCAGATTGCACACTCTGTTAAATGCCCTTAAAATATCAAGTTTAACTATTGTATCTCGCTTTTGGTAGATTAGTGTAGAATATTAGTATAGAATATGTAAACAGGCACTTTTCAAGACCTTGTAAAGAAATAACGTAAGTGCAATGGGTTTGTACAACGGGTGATCAGATAGCAATGACAGTTTTTCCAATTTTTATGTTCCAGCAGCTATCAAAATTAACAATGGCATTCAACTGTCAAATTATTCATAAAGGTTTGCCATTTCATTATGCATCACTTTACGCCTACCGAGCGTGCGGAATTTTTTAAAAAATATTATCGACTTTTCGGCTCAGTTGTATATACGCAACATGAATTTTTTCGCGAGGTTGGTCGTCATCATGGCTTTACACCGTGGAAAAGTTTGAGCGTGACTACTCTCTTTTGGATCTTAAGCCACCAACCAAATATAGCCGCCGTAGCGGCTAGTATTGAAGAAGACCCAGAAATGTCGATTCGGTGCCGATCAGCTGAATTGGGCATTCCAAAGAGCGGTTGGATTTGGGAATACACCCGTACATAATTATGCTGACGCAAGAATTGAAGAAGGACGACCATAGACAACGCAGTAAGTTCGCTTGTTTTCTCAAACGAGGCCCATTTTCGGCTCAGCGGCTATGTCAACAAGCAAAATTGCCATTTTTGGAGTGAACACAATCTAAAAGTGTTCTACCAAGCATCAATGCATCAACAAAGATTGACTGTTTGGTGCGGTTTATGACATGGCAGCATCATCGGGTCTTATTTCTTTCGAAATAATGAAAGAGACACCGTTACCCCCAATGTTTTCAGATTTAGAGCGACATTAACCGACTTTTTGTAGTCAGAGCTCGACAAAATTTATATATCTGAGCTGTGGTTCCAACAAGAAGGCACTACGTGCTATACAAGCGACGCAACGTTTGAAGTTGTGAAGGAGACTGGGTCATCTCCTTGCCCGCCGCGATCATGTGTTTTGAATCCACTCGATTGTTTTCTCTCAGGCTACGTCAAGTCCTTGGTCTACGCTTACAAGCCAACCACTTCGGACGAGCTCAAGGCCAACATTCGTCACGTTATTTCCGGAATAACCCTGCACATATTCAGTCATCAAAAATTGTACCGACCGCTTAAAGCAATGCCAGCGAAGCGGAGGCGGCTATTTGAATAATTTGCTATTCAACACATAAAAGCATGAACGTATCTTCAAAATAAAGCCAGAATCAATTTTATATGTTATACCGTTGTATAATCGTTCTTATTTGGTCACCCTTAGATAGGAAAATAAAAAGATACCCTGCTATTAAGGACGGTCTGGACAATGCAGTTTTTCTATCTTAAAGAGTAAATTAATTAAAATCTTTTATTACAGCAGTTTTGCCAGCGTAGGACAACACCTTTTTTGATTTTTATTGAAATTTCACACGTTTAAGAAAAACGTTACTGTTATTTCTGGCTCGTCTTAACGTTTTTCATTTCTGCTCTATAGAGCTGGTAATATAAAACCAAAAAAAAAGAGGTCTTTAACCTTAATAGCATCTTTATCAATTCGGATCACACCACGCTTTCTCGTTTGGTGTAATATTCTTCAGCCGATAACGCATAAAAAGAATAGTATGCAGTATTGGGATCATATCCGTAGCGGCATCGCCAACTTATTGAGGAAATACAATGACTACTTAAAATTCCAAAAGACGATGTACTCGTATGTAAGTCTACCTAAATTGGTTTTCTTGTATTCACATACAGTTCTTTTAGGAATCTTTTCACTAACTATGTACGATAAATCGGCTGATATGGCACAGTAGTTTCACGAGGATAGAAGGGGGAGCATATAAGCGTCCTACTTACCAGAATGAGAAGTTTATAAAAAATCCTAGAAGTGTGTGGCATGACTGCTAACGTCACGTATTTATGTAGATCCATTTACAAGCTGAGTTAAGTTGTTTTCCCTATCGAAGATCTCAATACACCGTCCTTCGGGTATGTGTTTCCAGAATTTCAAAATAACTCAGAGTTGTGTACATTAAAACAGCTTGCAATACGGATTTCACAGGGACACAGGCTTACAATTCTCTAAATGGAGTCTGACAGCGCTTCAAACCCGTTAAAAGTCGAATCGCTACCCAGTTCGCAAATAAAACAGTAACGGATAATATGATAGATGAAATCTAACCTCACGAAGTTAAATACGCATTGTGGTGGAGTTCGGTAAGGTACGTCATTACGCACTGGAATCACCTTGCCAGTAAAAAAACTACGCTAGTTCATGCACAGGTAGATTCACATCATGAATGATTCTATCCGAGAGTTTCATTACTGATATAGACGTATACTTTGAAGTGGTTAGTCCCTAGCCAGCGTAAATTTGTAATATCTACTCTGAACTATATTTACAGAAAAAAACACAAACACCCACTGCATCGACTTCTGCAGACATTTTTTAAAAAAGAAGAGGATAGGATCCCTACTGCAGTTAAAATAACAATACCGCCGGAATTAATAAATATGGTATGTACTCGTATACCTATGTATGTGAATGTAATATATGGTCCTGACACTTTGTTTGAGAATAATACCTAATGACATTTACTGCCATCCACAGTTGCATTAAGTCATACATTTTTCAATTTCGAAATGTAAATTCCACACTTTAAAAAAAAATCAATTGCTCTGTTTCAAAGTGCTAAAAAAATGAATTAATACTTCTGTCAAAAGTATTTCACTCGCGGTGAAAATTCACAATTTTTTTTTTATGGAATTATTTAGACACGAATCCACCTTTCATCTTGCTTTCCGAATGCACTCATTTGAGATAATTATTTTTTTGTCCTTTCAATATCCGATGATTCTGCGAACAAATTTAAAGTTATCAATGCTAAACATTTTGGGTGGAAACGCTTTACATGCTAACAAATTAAAAAATTAAACAGCTGTGGGCCTAAACCGTGCAATGTATATGTATGCAGCTAAAAGAAATCTTTAGGAGTTTTATATTGTACAAGCTGGAATGGGAATGATGATAAATCAAATTGAAACCTTGAAATCGCATATGAGTATTAAGCAATGTCATTTTTCAAAATGTATTAATTCTTCTTGGATGACTTTCTTTTTACTTATTGCGGATTTGTTTCTCCGTTGGAGTTTAAGATCTTCCCGTGCACAACTCAGAAACAACATTGCGGCTTGTGGGTTTTGATAATACACAAATAACTCTGTCCCGTAAGGTGCTTTAAAAATTATCAGTAACGATTCGAAATACTTTAAGGTAACAAAATAAATAAATAAATAAATGACACACGAAAGGACGTAAGTGACTCGACTTTTTGATCACATGATTAGCAGAATAATAGGCTTTTGTTCATAACTTTTTTATTGGGTCTATAACTTAATTCGGTTTGCTAAGAGATGGCGTAACTTGTATTATTTCATTGCTATTATTCTATTGTAACATGCATTGGAAAGCTACTGTCATTGTATCATTTCAGTATATGTCATTCATTTGACGCGAAAACAACAATAATTTTTTTTTCACTCAGATATGTCGAGCTTTGTGCCTGAAAAAGTGTTTTTGCGGGGAGTTCTTCTTCATTACTGAAAACTGCTCCCGAAAGTCATCGTATTTTGGTGGAAGTTTATGGTGAACATGCGCTAGCTGAGCGAACGTTCCAAAAGTGGTTTGCACGATTTAAAAGTGGTGATTTTGGCTTGGAAGGCGATGAACGTCCTGGGCAGCCAAAAAAGTTTGAAAATGAAGAACTGGAAGCATTACTCTATGAAGTTTCTTGCCAAACACAAGAAGAGCTCACAGAATCTTTGGGTGTCATTCAAGCAGCCATTTCAAAACGTTTAAGAGCAGCTGGATATATTCAAAAGCAAGGAAATTGGGTTCCACATGAACTCAAGCCGAGAGATTTCAAAAGGCGGTTTTTCTTGTCCGAAATGCTGCTGGAACGCCAAAAAAAGGAACTCATTTTTGCATCGGATTGTTACTGGTAATGAAAAATGGATCCAACCAAATCAACGGTCAAGCCGAATATCCATGGCGCGAAGGTAATGTTCTGTATTTGGTGGGATCAGATGGGCGTGCTGTATTATGAGCTGCTAAAACCTGGTGAAACCATCAATGGACAACGCCACCGAACACAATTAATCCGTTTGAAGAGAGCAGTAGTCGAAAAACGCCCGGAATATGCGACCAGACACGAGGCAACCATTTTCTATCATGACAACGCTAGGAAGTCTTACCCCACCCGCTTCATAGCCCAGACCTTGCCCCTTCTGACTAATATTTGTTCCGGTCGATGCAGAACGCCCTCACTGAAATACGGTTCACATCAAAGCAGAATATCAAAAATTAACTTGATTCATTCTTGGCTGCCAAGCCGGCGCAGTTCTTTTGGAATGGGATCCAAAAATTGCCAGAAAGATAGGCAAAAGTCATAGCTTCAGATGGGCAATACTTTGAATAATACTATTGTACATGTTTTTCTTAAATAAACGTTCAAATTTTGAAAAAATAAAATCCACACGAATTAAATTACATACCCAATAGTTGTGTTTATAATTCAAGGAAATTTTGAAAAAAAAATTTAATTAAATTATAATTCAGTATAAAAAATAATGAGTACCAAATTCATCTTTTAACAAAATTTTATACAACAAAAGTAAAAATAGGGCATTTGATCAATTTTTTGACTTTGCGAAACTGTTCCTACTTAATAATTCGTATGGCCTCCTTTTGCTTTGAAGACCGTGAGGAGGACGTGGTGTAGTGGTATATGCATAGACTCCTCAAGCAGAGGGTCACGGGTTCGAAACCCGTGCTAGGCAATTCTCCGAAAAAGTCTTTTCATGGAATTTGTATGTAGTTATATGTAAACCCGTCGGCGTCAACTCTGACATGAAGGCATAACACTGATGTTGGAGTGGTTGCTGGCTGGACTAAATGTAACGAACTAACAACTAGCACTGGTTGAGGATGCACTGGCTCCAGTTTGACAACCACCTCTGGGAAAAATATCGAAACCTAATACACCTGAGTTTCAAACTACTACACCACCCTCCCGCGCCCTGGTGAAAAGCCAGTAAAAGGGTATTCATATCCCCTTGGTGCGCGCGGAATTATAAAAAAAAGACCACTTTTATTCTTCTGGGCATGGATTCTATTAATTTTTTACATTAACTTGCGGTGATATTTATGCAAGCAGTTTAAGTGCGGTGCCATAATTCATGCAAATCTGGACAATCTTCAGGCAAATCCGAAATAGCACGTTTTACCTCAACCCAAATATGTTCGATCGGGTTGAGGTCTGCATATTGTGGTAGCCAATCAAGTATTTGAAATAGCTGATTTTGCAGCGATGCTTTTGTAATTTTGGCTGCGTGTTTCGGATCATTATCTTACTAGAAGGTAATGCTCGACAATCTTTATACCACTTTTCAAATTTATAAGGAGTCCGTCCTCGGATGGTGGTGTAATGTGTGGCATTCATACGACCCACCACTCTAATGCATTCACCAACCCCTTCTATGCACATGACCATTTCCCAACCATATTTATGGCAACAAAGTCAAACTCCACAGCGTAGAAAGCAGTAAAAGGCAAAAAACCTCTACGCCGCCAAACAAAAAGTAATAATTAAGAATGGCTAAAGAGATAAAAATAGAAGCGGACATCTTCGCTGCTCGCTTCGAGGAGACCCTTAGGCAGTTCAATGGCCAAGCAGCTGACAATTACACAATAACAAATACTTTACAACGTTAAAAGAACTCAGAAAAGATATATTGAAATTAAAACTAAAGAGAGCTCCCGGTTACGACTCAATAACCGGAGAAATCCCTAATAATCATTAACTTAATTTACCTACATAATCGTATATTATAAACGATAAACTAAGATATGACTACTCACACTTCCGAGTCAGTGGAAGGTTGATGATGTAATAATGGTTCCAACATCAGGGAAATCATCAAGTGACAAGAAGTCTCATATACTACTTAAACGTACACTTTCATTTTTTGATGGAGAAATTCTTATCCCTGATCACCAGTTTGGGTATAAGAGCAAGCATTAAACTATTGATCAAATGTATAAAATCACCGATGTAATTGAGAAAGCTCTTGAAGAGAGAAAGATTTGCCCAAACGTCAACGACGCACTTGTCGAATTGTGGCACGAAGAATTGAAATATTAATTAAAACATGTAAAGTAATTTTAGGAGGCGTACCGCAAGGTAGTGACCTCCTCCGATCAAATGAATGGACAAAGTCTTTTATAAACTTGGTCGGTATTCCATTGAGTTTTTTTTTTATAATCAGCCCGCGCTGTTTGTACACAGCGAATAAAGGAAATAAAGAGAAATACCTATGTACATTGGTTTTGAATGTTTTCAAGTTATAATGAATAGAAAACAGAATTCGACAGAGCATTCCACAAGCGAGTAGTACGGCTTAGGAATGAGTGTTAAGCGAGACGAGTGTTAAGGTTAAAGATTTGAAGGGGCAGAATGCTCCTGGCGATTTATATGAAGCACTGGTAGTGCAAAACGGTTCTGAATCCTATCCAGCAGGTTCAAAATTGTTTTAAAAGCACCTGACCAGATGTGGGAATGTGTTAGGCATATGAATGCCTTATATGTTGAAGCGAGATCAGAAGGGGTGATATATTTTACAGCATTTTTGGCCACATCGAATATGTGGTCATTCCAATTAAGATTGTCACTGGGACACATACCAAGAATGGAGAGTTTTTCAGTTGTTACGATGCAAGAGCCATTCATGATTTTAATGACTGGATATTTAAATTTGGCTTTAATGACAACAGACAGCATTAAGTTTCGAAAGCATTAAATTTCACTCTATTGATAATTCCCTTATTAGTTACGCTGTTAATATAACATTACACTCGGCGCGCAATGTAATGAACTCGAAAACAAATAGAGAGAAATATGTATGCTGGCTACTTGGAAAATATTCCAAGCTTAGCATCGAAAGCAAGCTGCTATGTAATTATACGAGTATTACTCTGGAGTTTTACCAAGAAAACGAATGTCAATATTTTACAAACTTTTAAAAATGAAGTGTTAAAAAAATTGTCCGTGCACCGTCCTACAGTCAAAAAGAAAAAGCAAAAAATTCGACTAAATGTACAGTCGTACAAACTTCTGATGAATGAAAACAGTCTTCAAAGGATCAAGCATTTTGACTTAGCACTATAAAATTTAACCACATTAAAAAGCAAAACAGAAACTTTCATTGGAAAGACACCAGGTAAACACGTTTATTTCATGATAGAAAAATTGCTTGTTGAGGCGAAACATACTTGCAGCACGAGATATATTAATTTTGAAGTGAGGTGTTTGTACCATGAACCAGCGCTTGCGATATTCATTGGGTGTATGGAGCAAGTTTATATTCGCTTGGCAGAAAGAAACATATTCGAAAGCAAACGCAACTGTTCTCAACAAAGAATCTGAAACACATACTCGTGCAACTTTAGGTTACTTTTTCCATCATGCCACGATTAACGCAAACAATAGTGATTGTCAAGATACCAAGTATTTCGTAATTTGCTTAACACTATCGAATGACTGCACGTTTCACAAATACCTACAAAGTGCCTAATGGTCAACTTAAAAGTCAATTTCTCGACATCAACTTATCACCACTTTTGTGATTTCAATTAGTGGATGATTTTTCACACCTTACGACATATTTTTAAAATCCGGATCGTTTCATTTCATTTTAACTGTATTTTTATTATTTAAAATTCATTGATACAAGCTGGGCACAAAAGTTATATTAGATGTCCGAGAAAATTTTGTCTTTTTTTATCACATGCACTCCTTTCTATGTACTGTCGACTGTTAGTAAATAAATAAGTTTTGCATACCATATGTTAGTGCACTTTGAATATTGTATATTATGAGTTCTGAAAAGGCAATAAGGCGGTGTCGGTTTTTCAAATTCCTTCGAAAGTTGAATCTCGGTCAGGAAGACCATGATGTTAATGATGAAGTGCTACGCATTATTATTAGAACGAATCCTACTCTAACATCCATAACTGTGGCTTTCAGACAACTGCGTTGGAACACATTCCAAGGCTTAATTTTGTGTCAAGACATTCTATATGGGTACAACACGAATTCAGTGAAATAATGTAATGGACCGAATTTTCGTATGTGCCTCAAACTATGCTCATCAGAAAATGAAGCTTTTTTTAGATCGTTTGATTGCTGTAGATGAAAACTGAATAGTCTATGAAAATTTTATAAGAAAAATACCCTATGTTTACAGATGAAAAACTGCGTCATCAGTGTCAAAAGTTGGTGTGCAGCTGTGTTGCGATCCCAGCAAGAGCGTGGTGAACTATGAGCTGCTTCAACAAAATAAAAAGGTAAATAATGATAGTTATTGTACTCAGCCAAATACCATATTTTGAACACAGAAATTTAGCGTAAACTTCCAGAGTGTAGTCTTTTACGAAAACCAAAAAATTACTGAGTTGAAATTCTAACCACCATAACATATTCTACTGATATTGGACCATTGAGTTATCGCCTATTCCGATCCCTATAAGACATCCTTGATGGAAATGAGTATTTAAATATTGATACGAATAGCAGTGAAACAGTCTCATCTCAGATTGATGTCATCTCCCATAGAGCCCACGGCTTAAAAATAACCCACAGACCTGCTTTTGTCCCCTAAATTGAGGAAAACGACAAAGGAGTTTTTTCTACTTCCCTAAGCTATCAAAATTCTTAGCGCGGTCAACAAACATGTCTCATGTCATGATTTGTTACTTCTTAATTGAACAGGCTAAGAGCTATTGAACGACTGACTTTATTGGACAATGCAAAATTGAGACAATGTTCATTGGAAATGCATATATTGCTTAATCTATTATATTTTCATGTTGTGTATAGTTCTACATACACTATCGCTAGTTCCTCCAGCAATGTGCGTAGGAGTCCGCTTAATGACGAAACCGTCTACTCTTATTAATTTTGACTATTTGAATACGACATCATTAAGATAGAATTTTGTGTACTCAAACCTTGGTGTTCTGTACAACTCCTGCCTTAGAAGAGTGCTGCTAATTGAATACTATAAAACAATCTATTTATAAGAGCTAAAGAAACATTTATATGTTTGTTTAAACCTGTTTTTTGTAAGCAATACTGACAAGGTACTGATCTATGACCAAATTTCAGCACCTGCCTTTTCAAAGCATGATTTGTTGTTTCTGACATATGATTTTGATATTGGACGATGTGCTTTAACTTATACGTACAGAGACTTTAAATTATTGACAGGTTTTCCCTTGAGCGACACATAATCTCGATTCCGTGGAACTGCGTTTATTATATCCCCTCATCAGATGATCAAGTTGAATTTCTAAACAGAAACATCACTCATTTGATACGTACGTTCCAATTAAAACAGGTACTATTACAAACAAAACAATAGCATGGCTAACAAACGAAATTAAAGAGCTCATGTTGCAATGTGGTTTGGCGTATTGTCAGTGGAAACGCTTTCGTGTGAACGAGTTTCATCAATCTTATAAGAGCTTGCGTAATAGTGTTGTTCGTCAAATTAAAATAACGAAGACGCAATTTTATTCCAGCCGCTTCAGTTCCACTTCAGATAGTCGTAAAGCCTGGAATAACATTCGTCAATTAGAAGTCGGAAAGCAGACGTTAAATTGCCCGAGCAATGTTGATTGAAACGACCTTAATCGCAAGTTTTCATCAAACTCATTTTCATGAGCCTCAGTTCCTATTCCATTTCCTGAAGAAGCTGTTTCACATACTGTTTTTCAAAGAGCCATTGATGCAGACATAGTTAAAAGCTTTCTGCCTTCAAAGTCAAATGCAATAGGAGTAGATGAAATTCATTTAGTTTTCGTTAGAGCTATCCTTCCATACTTGCTACCTTTTATTACGCACGTTATCAATACAATCTTTATGACTGGGATTTTTCCATGCCAATGGAAAGTAGCAAAAATAATTCCGGTCACTAGAAATTCCAAAAGTGACGAATTTCGACCAATTTCAATCCTGTCTTTTCTTTCGAAAATATGTGAAAGGATCATGCACAGACAGCTTAACGAGTTTTTTAAGTGACAATAATTTGTTACTCCCAGTGCATTCAGGTTTTTGTGCTAAACATAGCTGTACAACAGCTTTATTGAAGGTAGTTGAAGACATAAGGGATAAATTTGACAATGACAATGTTACGTTCTTAATATTATTAGACTTTACCAAAACATTCAATATGGTAGATCACACTATTCTTATCAAAAAATTAGCATTCAATTTTTTAATTTCTCTTTTTGCGATTAAGCTCATCTCGTCACATTTAAGTAAAAGAAAACAAGCTGTATCACTTGAGGGTATCTTATCCGACTTCCTTTCAATAAGTAGAGGAGTTCCACAAGGGTCAATTTTAGGACCTCTCTTGTTCTCAGTCTATATAAATTATATTACTTCAACTATAGTATTTTAAGCTCATCGAAGCATATTTATGCTGACGATGTCCAGCTTTATCGTAGTTGTCCCTTAGGTTTAGTTGAGGATTATATCAGTAAACTAAATGAAGATCTGGTTTGCTGCTAAATATTGAAAAATGTAAATGTATAGTAATTTCCAAAACAAAATTAAAACTTTCCTGTTTTCCAAGTATACTGTTAAAAAACCCAAACATTAATTTTGTTGACTTATCTAAAAACTTAGGAGTAGTTTTCAATAATACATTAACTTGGAACAACCATATAAACTCTATTGTGGGAAAGACATACAGCGTTCTTAGAACTTTACGCAGTGTTGAAAGGTTAACACCACTTAAAACAAGACTGCTATTGGTAAAAACTCTTCTTGTTGCTTCATATATTTATGGGTGCGAAATTTTTTTATAAATAGCCCCTTCGCATATCTCAGAAGATATGACAACGTTTTGCACCTGACCAAAAAAAAAAATAAGAAATATGTCATTTGAAAATTAAATCAAATTCCGCAGAGTACTGCTTCTCTTTAGTATTCTTGAAAGTAGGCAACCTGTATACCTATACGAAAAAATCCAGTTTCCGATGTCTAATAGATTGGCTTGCTTAGTACTTCCGCGTTTTTCATGCCTTACATCTGAAAGAAAGTTATTTATTGCTGCCATTTGTCTTTGGGATTCTCTTCCACGTAACTTACGAGAGAAACGTGATGCAAGGTGGTTTAAAAGCAATCTACAAAACTTCTTTGCAAATCTGAGCAACTAATTGCCTTCCCACTCCCTTCTTCCTCAAGCAACATTAAATTAAAAAGAAAACATTGTATAATATTTTGAATTTGTCATAACTAATATACATATATCTACATCTAAATTTATAATTTAAAGTTATATTGTTATCACTGTCACAATGTGTCAGTTTATAAATAAATGAAGGCATTTTGGTCTACGACCGATGAAAGTTAATCTTCAAGTTCCAGTCATCGCAATATCATTGAACCTTATCGAAATCACTTTTCAAGAGTATACAAATGACCTCGACTTTTAGACGTGATCTGTACTGTATACTCTATAGCATACTGAAATGAGCTCAAAAGATGTATGCAGATGTTGAATTGGATCGGCGAATCGGTTTTTTTCACGATGAACTGTCACGATGAGCAATCAAAAGCGAAGTTTGATGCTGTCTATGGGGACAATTCAATGAGATATTGGTTCAACGAACTTAAACATGGCCGCATATCTGTTTTTAATGAAGAAGTTGAAATGTTGAAGAGAAGTTTGTATTAAACTTTGATGAAAATCGATGTCTGGAATCGACTAGCGGTGGATTAAGTTTACTAAAAAATCTGGTTCACTCCGAACCATACAACCATTAAAGAATTTTTCCTAATAAGAAGTTTAATTTTAGTGCAATCACCAAAGTTAAATGATTAATACTACTACTACTAGATACAGTAAAAGTTCTTTTTGAGTTATTGATTCGCACACATATAAGCACTTTGTGGTTATACATAGTTCAAGTACGATGTCAAGGAAAATTTCATAATGGACAGAGATATTCCTTTCTCATGACCTGATTAAGTCATTGCCGTCCTTGGTTTACTCAACAGATTCATGATTTTTTTTCCTTACGCATGGCGTACCCCTACAGTATTATACAAGTGAAAGAGGTCGCTGGTTTTTTTTTCCAATTTTATTATTATTATTATTATTACTTTTGTTCTTTCATAACAAAAGATTGACGAGAATTTAAACTGCGACCTTCCATAGAATAATCTGGCCTAAATAACTCTAATGTTATGTTGCAGTAGAATGTGAAAAGCAAACTTTGCAGTTATGAGTATGATTGCCTACCTTAAAACCGCGATGGAGTGAAGGAAATTCCAAACATTCTCAGAAGAGAATACTTGGAAGAAACATTTGTGTTAATTTCAGATGAAATACAATTCCATTATGCTCACTTACGTACGTACGATTACAAACGGATATCAGTGTGAGGATATTACTTCTTGAGATACAAAGATAGAAGTCAATGTTTTAAGCTTTGTTCTTGGTGTGACGTCAGTGGACAATAAGGATAAAACTTTATGAATTGTTAGGCAATCAGAAAAGTTTTGAACTTTATTAGGGGTGCAGAAATCTCTTTTAGGAGAACTTCGCTAAAGGGTAATATGAGAGTTTTGTAAGAGAGATACAATGTGTTTGCATGATTGGCTAAATTATTTTCAATTGAATGAAATTTTGAAATGAAAGCTTGGTACTTAAGTATACCATATACCAAACAAGCGTGTATCTATCTAGTTAACAAAGGATAAAATATGGGTGCATAGGGTTGTAAACAAAAGTATTACAATATATAAAGCAAAACTCTTTTTCTTTTCTTGAGTAGGTAGAGATAACTAATGCTGTTCTTTCTTGAGGTAAAGTAAAGTTACGCCCCAAGCTAAAAATATTTAAAAGCGAGCTGTATGAAGATCATATGACACTCAAGTTGTTGGAGGTATTAGGTTTTAGTTTTTGTAATGGTACTCATATAAAAAGTACCATTCTCGTAAAATATAGTCGTACAATTACATCTAATATAAACAAACAAAAAACTAAAAAGAGAAATAACATATATCATCGGGATACTTTTTGCCGTAGATAACTGAGTTCAAGACTACGCTTAAAATTTGAGAGATTGATTTCTTAAATATACATATGTCTTTTAAACTAGTTGAATTATTAATTTAATTGTTTATAAAGGTTTTCTAAGAAGAATTGTAATTTTTTATTTATCAAGAAAACACGACTCAATTGACTGGGTGGCGTTGGCATAACCCTTCTTTTCCCGGAACGGTGTATCGTATGAATCATCATTTCATCATCAAAATGAGTTGTCTAGGAAATGTTGCTCCCAAAAGAGCAATAGTAACTCAGTTTGGAAATAAATATCCCCCGCACTCATACCACGTTCCGGCCATCCATCGAAGTCTTCTGACAAAACATCGCACCAAACACAAGTCTTAGATAGGCCTTCACCATTGAATGGCCTTCTGGTTGAGCCGTAACATGTATAATGAAAGGCAAATTTGTAGAAACTGCCCTGCACGAAGAGGTGGCGACGGCGGCCTTCCTCGATATAGAATGAGCCTTTAATAACTTGGAGTGCAGCACCATAAAAACCGCTCTAGTAGTTGAAGAGCTCTAATATTGAACAGGGCATTACAAATTGGGTTTGCAACATGCTTGCAAGTAGGAAAATAAACTTTTCCTTTGGGCAAAGCTTAAAGCAACGCCTCAAGGGGTGTATTATCAATGACATCTTTAAAAAGCGTAGTACAATGGGTATAAGTGCCATGGCATACGCAGATGACGTGGTCATAATAGTGCAGGAAAAATACATAAATATTTTGAACGAGATCATGGAGTTGGCCTTGATAACAATAAGCACTTGGGCAAAAAGTGTGGTCTCAATGCCAACACTTACAGAACAGAACTGGTTCTTTTTACCATAATGTACAAGAAACTGCAAATAAGGCTCCCAAAACTCAACGAAATGGAATTGTCCCTCTCTAACACCACGAAGTATCTGCGAAAATAATCCAAAAGGCATATAATGCTCTTTTTATCTGCAAAAGAACGGTATGAAAAATTTGGCTCTTAAGACCTGCTATGGTGCACTGGCTACATACTGTATACGAGTGCGGTGGTGGTAAGACCCATATGTTGCACCCATATATGATGCACTATTATGATGAAAAGCAACAAAGAAGAAGACGTTTTACGAAAAATTAGTGGCGGTACAAAGAACGGTTTCCGTAGCCATTACAGGGCGCTCCGTACCACCCCTATGGCAGCATTGGACACCTTTCTGCACACAACATCGTTTAATTTACAGATCAGAAAACTTGCTGTCACAGTGCTATACAACTCAATTATTTGGGTTACTGGGACACGGCACGGTCCTAGCGGAGCAGGGCAATCCAATTAAGACGGATGAAATTTTTTCCTTGGTCGACTTCGGAATTCCGTATGATATAATATATAATAATGCAAAAAAATGCAATAATCAGGTCAAATGAAATTTCAATTTTCACAGACGGTTCAAGAATAGGGAGAGGAACATGCTCTCGTATCTTCTCAGAAAACCCAAAACTAAGAGTGTCTATAAGACTACCGGACACAAGTAGCATCTTCCAATCATAGGTTCTGGCTGTCCTCAGGTCGGCTGATTTAATGCAGATGAGATCGGTATCCGAAAGAGATATCACTATCTACACCGATAACCAGACTGCACTTAAGGCAATGGAATCGATCAACATCAATTCTGATATAGTCAGGGGCAGGGGTTGTTGCACACTGTTCAAGGTATTATGCAGTCAGAACTGGGTGAGGCTATGCTGGGTACCAGCACAGGAAATGAACATGCGGATGAGCTTGCAAGAAGAGGAGGGCTACTCGATAAAAGTGAGGTTGTTAACATAAAACTACCCCTTTGCATAGTAAGAGCCATTTAAGAGAAAAAAATCATAAAGATTGCCAACCTAAGGTGGTCAAGTCTTGAAGAACACAGGATATCCAAGGCTCTCTTGCTACTTTTTGACGGTAAAAAGATCTAGCGAATTAATAAAATTAACCAGCGATGAGCTAAGAACAATAAAAGGAATTCTGGCAGAAAACACGTCTCCTGCGAAAACACGCAAAGAGGCTCAGATACGGATATTCTCAAATTCTGTGGTAATCTGCAAGCTGTTGAGCACATAACACACATATGGTGTGAATGCGAGTCAACAACGCGTACTCGAAGAAATTTTTAGAGAAATAATTTTCGAAAACCTAGAGGAAATAGACGGTAAAAGCTGTTTAGGTTTTAGCCATTTGAATATAAATTCAACTGGTTCCAAAGGGATCGCGATGGGCTTATTTTGGTGCCTAGTGTCTGTGTGATAGCATATCCATCACACCCCTGTTTTAACCTAACGTAATCTAAGACCCAAATACGGAAATTCTGCTTATTAACAAAGCCTTGAAGAGATGAAAATGTGCCATCTAATTCTTGACTTTTCCACAAATTTTTCGCCTGTTTAATGTATGGTATATCCAACACCCAGTTGGCAAAGTAATGATGCTGCTGCTGTGTGTTGTGTGTGATATAATCAGGTCTTGACATCGACGTTGAATCGAGAAACCTGGGTTTTCAGCCACATTTCAACAGAAGCAATATTTCTACTTGTTCTTGTCCGACGCGCACAGTTTACACACATCACTTATGTTACTTGTGCCAATAGTTGATCTTTTTGAACTAATCTAACAATTGCTAGGCAAAATGGTACTTTACCTCCACCGTAAAAATCTTTAACTTTTTGAACTGTTTCAATCAAACTTTCACCAATTTCGAAGTGAATTCATCTGTCAAAAAATTAAAGTCGACTTTTTGACAAGCACCAAAATATCGGAGTATTCAAAATTAAACATTTTATTGGAAAACTTCAAGAGCCGAGGAAATGGAAATATTTTGAAAGAGCTCTTACTTACTGCTTGTATTATCAATGAGACTTCCATCGGACAAAGACTCCAGCCTTGACTTATAAACTACCTTGCTAATCCTAAACGCCTGTCCGGGCAGTAAGAGCTTGAGCACAAAGCGGGTATGACATTGGACTCCAGTGTCATCGCATAAGTATGAAGGTGAAAGCTTTAGACTTACATTCGTCCCCCGTAAAGAAAATAGTGGTACGACAAGAGTTCAAAGAGTAGTAAGAAAGGCACACGAAAAAGCGATGCAATGGAAATCTCAAGCAACAAAGGATCAGTGACGAAAAAAGGCAGCAAAAAAACAGTTGAATGTCGCTCATATTTTTGAGGTAATTTTCGCTGTATCTGGTAACACGAGCCCCGTTCTTATTTTTAAAAAAATTAGGTCCGATGATGTAATCACTGTGAAGGAATTTTATGGATGCAATTGAGTCTAATGAGTCTCTCCTGAGTTTGCCTTACCCCAGAAAAGCTAATTTATAAAAAAAAATCCGATTTCAAGTCACTTAAGAGCCTAATACTCTCGGGGGCTAGTTATTAGCTAGATGTTATACGGGTGTGGGCCGAGAAGATTTCACATAATGAACGGCCAAAAGCTAAACCGTAACTTCGACTCCGAATTGACACTGTACTCACATCGGCTATCATTTCCTCGGTACATTATCTTTTTACGTTGTTGGCTTTTCATATAGAGTGAATGGCGACGACTATCGAGCTGAAAGATGAAATATAAAGATGAAAAGAATCGTGTAATCTTCTAAGCATTTTTGGATTTTAAGACTTATTTTCAAAATAAGTTTGAATTCCATGGAAGAGTTCTTTTGATGTAAATCTACTTATGATGATTTGTCAATCAATAGGTCTGTTCGCATGAGATTTTTGTAAAAGAGAATTGTTTGCTTAAGCTTCAAGAGTAGAAATAAATTCTTTTTTAAACCCAACAGCTCTCCTGAACACGTTTTTATAAAATGTGTTTGAAACGTCGAAAGAAGCAAGTAAAAACAAAAGAAAAATATAAATTGTAAAACAGGAGGAAGATTATGATATTGGTTATCATTACTATTTTATTGGTGTAATATGCATGTAATGAGTTCTATTGAATTATTCGAACAAGTCATCTTTTGATGACTTTTTAAATTTAATTGATTTGACGGTTTTTGCAATTCTTGCCCAAAGAAAAATCTCGTGTAGAAGCTTTTAAGAACTGGAGGGGTGGGGAAATATTTTGTAATGTTTTACAAATTTTTTCTCACTGGAAAAGGTTTTGTACAAATTTGGAGTCCTAAAACAGACCTAATACTAAACATAAATGCCAGGGAACTGTCAAATCTGACATCATGGTTTTAAAAATATCTCTATTGAGACTCAGAATGGAAAATATTACGCATATCTTTTGTCCTCAAAATCCTATATTAATTTCTGACAGCTCGTTGGCTGGCATAAATTCGAATACGTCTTGGGTTAAAACATCAAGAAAAAATAGGTTTGTTTTAATTTTTTCAAGCACAGTTCTATTTAAACATACACTTCACAAACACTTATTTCGAAACTCACGTATTTTTTCTCGACATTCTTATCAGGCAAAATTGAATTCTTTAACAAATTTATTCATTTTGTTTCACACCGAAATTAATCTATGAATTTGCTCCCGCCAACAAGCTTTCAGAAATTAATCTGGGAATATGGTTAAAAAAAATGCCACCAAGGGGTGTTGAAGCACTTTACCGAGTGTCAATTAAAAGATGTATTATTGGAAAAAAAAAAAACATCCTTTAAATATTGACATACCATATGCCGGAGGAAAAAACTACGAAATATGGAGAAATAAAACCATTCTTGCTGATGTAAGTGATGATTGGAAGAGCACTGTTTTATTTTGAACGACAAAACAATTTTCACTAAACAATTATTGATTTAATTTGGCTTTTCTCATTTGGTGTGTTATTTTATTTGTTTTTGCAAATTAAATTCCGATGCGTATCCATTTCTAATTTTTCACTTGTCTTGCCAGTAAGCAATAAACAGAGACTGAACACAGTTAACATATTTTACACAAGTAGGTATTCGTTACCATTGCGCAATGGGTAAGGGTAAGCGATTTTTAAATAATAATATTTACTGATGTAACGGCCGCTTTAGACGAACTACTATCTTCACTCCTTCAGTTGGAATATTATGACGACATCAACATTACCAGTCATTATAATGTGCAGAACTAATAACGGGTGACTAGATAGAAATGATAGTTTTTGTCAATCAATCAGCTGTCAAAATTGAAAACCAGCCGTTAAAATATTCAGTAAGGTTTGCCATTTCATCATTCATCGTTCAGCACTTGCCGAACGTGCGCAAATTATTAAAAAATATTATCGAAATTACGGCTCAGTTGCAAATACGCAAAGTGAATTTCGTCTTGAGGTCAGTCGTCATCATGCCTTCAGTGTGCAGGCAATTCCTCGCACTGTGGAAAGGTTTGAGCGTGAGTACACACTTTAAATCTTAAGCCACCAACCAGGCACAGATTGTTGCAAAATGAAGATAACATAGCCGTTGTAGCGGCTAGTATCCAAGAAAACCCAGAATTGTCGATTCGGTGCCGATCGGTTGAATTGGGCATCGCCAGAGAGTCAACTTGGCTTATTTGGCAATTGGAATTGGGCTTACATATGTATAAGATTTCTCTGAGGAAAAATTTGAAGCCGTACGACCATAGACAACGCCGTAAGTTCGCTAATTGTCGCTGGATATGTTAGCCGGAGGTCCGGATGTTGGCTAAAAAATCATATTCTGGGACGAAGCCCATTTTTGGCTCAGCGGCTATGTCAACAAGCAATGTCGAGGCCAACATTTGACACGTTGGAATAACACTGCACGTATTGGACCGAGTCATCAAAAATTGGCCCAACCGCTTGAAACACTGCCAGCGAAGCCGAGGCGGCCATTTGAATGATGCACTATTCCACACATAAAGGCATGAACAGAGCTTCAAAAAGAAGCCATAATCAATTTTATATCTCAGACCATTGTTGTTTTACTTATTTTTTTCTTTTTTTCATATCGACAAGATAAGAAAAGTATAAATTTGAGGCGGAATTGCAAGAATGTGTATTTGCAATTTGCTAATTACTTTCTGTAATCTTTGATTCGAAGTTTCAGTTGTTGGTGACGCTGAAATCGATCTGTCGATGTTGATCTTATTTAATAACAGATGCGCGCGCACCAAGAGAATAAGAATACCCTTTTACTGGCTTTTCTCCAGGGCGCGGGCGGGTGGTGTAGTAGATTGAAACTCAGGTGTGTTTGGTTTCGATATTTTTTCCAGAGGTGGTTGTCAAACTGGACGGGATGAGCCAGTGCAGCCTAACCAGTGGGTCTTAGTACGTGCTAGTTGTTAGTTCGTTACATTTAGCCCAACCAGCAACCACTCCAATATCAGTGTTATGCCTTCATGTCAGAGTTGACGCCGACGGGATTTACATATAACTACATACAAATTCTACAATATGAAAAGACTTTTCAAAGAATTTCCTCGCAGGGGATTCGAACCCGCGATCCTCTGCTTGAGGAGTCTATACAAATACCACTACACCACGGCCACCCCAACTAAAATGGATTTGATACGCCACGACGCAATTGTATTACAACTATGTACACTATTATGCATGCCTCTAAGCACAGAAAAATAAATAAAAAATAAAATAAAATAAAATAAAATACTGGGCACACTACTTGAAGCCTACTTCAAAACTGAAATCTATTCATGCGAGCCACACACATGCTTCGGTCTATGCTCTGGGGGTAGGTATTGAACATTTAAATTTGATTTTTTTTCGGCTGCCTGTACAAGTCAGGTCACCTGTGTAGTTACACAGGGTGCTCCCGATAATATGTAAAAGAAGAAAATGTCGAAAATTCATTCCGCTCAAAGATACAATGATGGCGCTTATTTTTTAGATAAAAAATGTTCTTTTCCTAAAAACAAAACAAAACGCGAACGGGGAGGCCAAAGCCTTCCTCTAACTGTTCAACTGCTAAATAAACCTCACACGTTTAAGTTACAATAAAAATTTTATTTATACGTTCTAATTTATGTCCGCCGAAAGACTGACTCCCAATTCACCTTTCTAGTTTCACGCCAGCTCGCAACGTTCAATTCGTTCTCCTAGCCAAGCAATATCGTCCCACCGATGACTCGGTGCGTGCTGGTTTCCGATTAATGCTTTTCCACAACCAAACGGATGTGCGTGTGCTTCGTCAGCACAGGCTCCCATGCATCAAGTACGCAGCCCATCCAATTAGGTTCTATATCGAAGTTCATTAAAGCTTCTTCCGTTTTAACTTTGCTAACGTAACAGTCTGCGCTGGGCTAAGATGTAGTCTTACCCACTCACTGTGTTGTTCGTCTTTTGTGAAACCTTTTCACAGTCAAAAAACTTTACCTTCGAAGGTTAGCTATTGCCCGCCGAGAATATGGTGAAAACGATGTTTTACATATTTTCTTCCTCAATTTTCAAAACACTTGTCAAAACGCATAACAAATTAATATTTTTGTTTCCACAATCTTAAGCAAAATACAAGGAATGTTATCGACATTTAATGCGGATCACCCTTTGTATCAGTTTCTTCAACAATCTCAGTTCAATTCACTGCACCTTTAAAAATTTTCCTTTTTTGTTTTCGAGCTCGTTTCGTAAGTTGTTGTTTACACACTGCGGTAACCATCCATCTTCCAAAGGTTACATAGATAATCAGTTATTTTGGAACGAAGATGACTCTATCTTTTAGAGTTATGGTAAAATAAAATCCACGTTACTGGGAAATATATAAACAAAACGTCATTCATGACTCCTTGAAAAGAAATAGTCAAGTCACTGCTTTACACTCATGTATGAATGTATAATACAATATTTTGTATGTGGTCTCCAAACAACCCATTCATCATCGATGCGTTTGAGTAATTTAGCTGAGTTTTTCTAAAATATATTGAAATGTGAATTCCCCTTTTAAAGTGCAATTTCTTTTTCTTTTTTTTTTTTTAACCAAAGCAGTATTTTTCCAATCTATCCCAATTTGTCAAAACCAGAAACGCGAAAGCAACGAAACAAAACAAAAAACAAAAATGCTGCTTTTCCGTATGAACTTCTACCCTTGGTCTGATATTCCTTACGACTAATAAACTTGTACACACTCATATGTACAATATTTATGTACCTACTCGTTTTCACATTTTGTTTGACTTCACCCATTAACCCCATTCGACGGTTTCTGGTTTAACTTTTGTTTTTTGAAATAAAGTAGTTGCATCCCACTTTGATGGGAAATCACGAATTTCATAACCAGTGTACAGATTCTACGGGTACGTACCACAATGAACTTATGCATTGACTACACACCGTATATATATGTGGCAAAAGTTTCAACAATTCCGTATGAGAAAATGTAAAGTTGTCATCAAAATTTACAATTCCTTTTAATTTAAGTTAAGCTGTTGATGCACGAGAATGAAATGCATTCAAATATCTTGAGAAAATCATCGTCCATGAATGGAAATGCTTGCCAGGTACGATTACATACGAGTTCTTGTATCTTTTGCATATTTAAAAAAGTTTCATATTTATATCTCTTTCGTATTGCTTCTCGTAAACGAAAACGTCATAGGTATTCGTACAAATATAATGAAGGAAGTGAAAATATGGATGAAATTGACGACTGAGAAATGATGAGAAGATTTAATTAAAACAGCATGAGGTCACCGGATGCTGCAAAGGAGCTCATTCATACAAGTATTTATTTGTACGTGTGCATACACATACTTGAGGCGAATAAAGTGAAATATTTCCTATGGTTGACCGGAACAAACAGAGAAGAATGGTACGAGATGAAATCTATTGTATAAAATGCACACAAAATAGGGTATTTTCAAAGTTGGAGAAGAATCAACAAGCGATAAGAACGAAACAATAATTGTATAAATGGCCTCGGGATAAAACAAAGGTTATCGAAGCACATCCATTCACATAATAAACAAGTTATAAATGCCACTGCCGATCGTCTATAATCGCATGCGAATACATTTCTGAATTTAATTCATATTATGTATAATCTATTGTTAATCTGTTTACATAAAATACTCAAAGCAAACTGTTTTATAATTATAAAACTAAAAAAGCAGAAATTTAAGGAATTTATAAATGTAGAGTATAAACGCACTGATGATGAAAAACATCATAAATATTGGTGTAGTCGCATTCGACTTATTTTTCCAGAAAAAATTAGTCCTGCTTAAAAGCCACAGCAAACAGTATCTTTACTATGGTAAGATGGTAAGATGTGCTTCCCGATAATTTGATTTTAAGCCCCAAATGCACCAGTTTTATTCACTGGCAAGGTGGAAATGGAAGGATTATTCAGTTTAATTCTTGATCAGTTTTCAGCATTTCCAACACTCAATTCACAAACCTACGACGATGCTGATAATGGTCGGCATGCTTAAGTTCTTGAACCTTACAGACTTTATGAACCAAACCCTTATGCGAAATTCCTTGGAGTGTTGTTTGTGATTTGGGGAATTTCTGAGATCCATATTTTGAGCTACTTACTTTGTTACTAAAGTAACAAACAAAGACACTAGTCCGATTTTAAGCTAACTGCTTCCAGTTGCGCACTCCAAGTCCGTGAAGACTTTATGAACCTTCTACTTGTGCGCTCCACCTAAGGTGAGGTCTTGTTTCACTGCGTTGCCCCTCTGCGGACCTGAGCATTAGTGTTTATTCGCTCTACATGTCCTAGCAATCTCAGGAGACTGATGCGCAATTTTCTGACTACATCGATGTCGCTGTATAGCTCGTATAATTCGTCGTTGAATATACTATTCCAAAGACCGTCAACGCAAACGGGACCGAATATTTTTCGAAGGTTTTTTGTCGAAACTACTAATGCTATCTTCATTTACTTTCGAAATGCCTACAATGTCTGCTAGCTCGTGCACTTTCAGTCGACGATCATCCAGTCACGCTTTATGGATTTTCTTCACCATTTCTGGAGTCGTCACCTCGTCGTCAGCAACCCAAAATTTTACTGTTGTAAACGAAGGAGCAGGCTAACCCAGAGTAGAATCCACTTCAGTTTTTATATTGGTTGGGCTGAGGCCTTTCAAATAAAAGTACAAGTATTGTATCACATAACGATGACCAAGTTTCTCCATTTTCACAAATTCACTGCGAAACAAATACTAAACAACTTGGTGCTTTCAAACTTGAAACATATGCTTTATAGAATGCGTACAGTGATATTTTTAAACAACTACCGCCATGTCTTGGTCAGGCCGGGTACTTCTGGGACCGTCCTCGTAGCACAAATTTCTCTGAATTTTTATTGCGCAGTTATTCAGTGCAACGTTACATATTTATTAATGGCACAGTTTCTACTTATTAAGATGAAAACTTTTTAAATTGAAAACTCTGTATACAATGCAAGCACCTAAGCAAGAATTTGTTAGTGTATCAAATTTAACATCTCTCAATGGTCGGTCTGATTATACAGCTCTGGATTTGGCAGATGAGGACTGGAGTGATTAAATGAGCAGCCTTATCCCTGAAATACTGACGAATCATTTGAGGCTTATAACAAATGAAAAAATTAAAACCTTGAAAAAATATAGCACCTAGAGACTAAGGATAGTTTAATGACATTGAATGATTACCATCGTCTTTAACATTAATGACGATTTTCTACAATACGAATTAATTTTAAATATAAATATATATAAATTTTGAATAGGCTTTTTGTAACAGATCACGCGTGACTCCTATCAAACTGCTTAGTCATTTTTATTCAGTGTCATTTGGCAAATTATCGTGGAAAGACTCACACTACAACAGCGTCTCCAAATTGTTCAGCTGTATTACGAAAATCAGCGTTCTATGAGAAATGTTTTTCGTGCGATTCGAGGAACTTACGGTTCACATAATCTACCTTCTGAAACCACTATTGCCAATACTATTCTCAAATTTGAGTTCCAGTTTACATAAGTGGATGATACTCGACCGGTAAGACCACATCCAGCACGTAGTGAAGAGACTATAGCAACTGTAGCTGAGAGTGTAGGCGAAGACCGCGACGAATCGATTCGTCGTCGTTCTCAGCAGCTTGACTTGGCGTATTCGACAATTTGGCGTATTTTACGTAAGGATCTCGGCCTAAAAGTGTACAAAATTCAACTTGTGTATTTTCAGTGAATGGGCTCTGGAAAAACTCAATGAAAATTCGGTGTTTTATCGTGAAATTTTGTTTAGTGATGGAGCCCATTTATGGCTCAATGGATACGTAAATAAACAAAATTGCCGTATTTGGGGTGATGAGCAACCCATATTTCTTCAAAAATGAGGCAAATCAGAATGTTACCGTCAATGGTACCCGTTATCGCGCCATGTTAACGGACTATGTGCTTCCTGAAATTCAAGCACATGGTCTCGGTGAGCTCTGGTTTCAACAAGACGGCGCTACGAGCTATACAGCGCGTGAAACAATGGACTTGTTAAGAAATCATTTTGGTGAGCACTTAATTCCACGTTTTGCTACGGTAAATCGCCCGCCTAGATCGTACAATATCACACCTTTGCACTATTTTCTGTGGGACTATGTAAAGTCTCAGGTCATCAAGAATAAGCTAGCTACGATTAAGTCGGAAACTTTAGGTCCTTTAGGTCTTTCATTGGACGAGTTAAATGAAGCTGATCAATGATCGTGACTTAAATGGCAGTATACTGGCTTTCAAATCGGAAGGATCAGTAATCGAATCCCAACGGCGTCCGAAAGACAATCCAACTTTCATTTACAATTTAGTCTCCCCATTAAATGTTGGATGTCACATGTTGAGCGAAATATTGTAACTACTGAGCCCAAACATCTTTCTTTTCTCTCTTTTTCTCTCTGTCCAATTTTCCAAAAAACATAACATATGCTGAGTGTACTCATACCCACTTGAGTGTTAAAAACAAATATATATATGTAGGTGAATGATGAGATTTTTCACACAGTTGGGAAGTCATTTATAAAAACGGATCCCTAAGATACCCCTTGTAAAACGGGTTTTAGATCTGAAAGTTTTTAGCTGGATATAACTCGTTGCAGCCTTTTACAGTTAGTTCCTTAGGTTCAGCAAAGTGTTTCATGGTTGATCTTATCAAAAAGAGAGAGAGAGAGAGAGAAATGTAGCAGAAAGAGAAACTAAAACCTTGTCATATTTCTTCAAGAAAGTTAATAGTGGAGCAGCTGTGGTTAGCTCGAAAACCCGACTAACGTGTTTAAGTACCTGCTTTTCAATAAGTTTCTCAAATACCTTCGATAAGCATGACAATACGAGTATGCTGATTGGTTTGAAATCGCCTAGAATTTCTGGGTTAGCTGTTTTAGCCGTTTGTTCCCGTTAACGCTTCTAAGTCATTAAGTATGATACCGACAATTCCGTGTTTTCGCCAAAGACAAAAGATGTTATGTCCGTCCATCAAGATCGAAATTATTTTTCTTATCTTTTATACTATCAGAGACACAGATTTCGCGCAAATTGCTCCACAACTTTTTAGAAGGTAATGATGTGGTAATTTTTTTAACATTGCGAACAGTGAATGTGCGCATTATGCGCAATTTTATATGTCAGCCAATTAATATTAGTTGGTTTATGCTTTCATTTACTATACAATACATCAGATGCATTTGAGGTAAGCCAAAGACAGCTTTTATTTTTTATTCTAAAAGGCATCTACTCTTTAGTTCGGATTAGGATTTATTCGGCATTGTTCCCAAGGGGCGGATATTGTGGCATTTTTAAGGACACTAAGGTCAATGGAGGAAAAATCTTTAAACGAAAAAGACAAAGGCACAGCAGAATGAGTAAAGTGGATGTCAAAGGTACAAAAGATAATATCATGATAACATCAAACAAAAATTGATCAAAAAAAAGCACCATCGTCGAAGCAGTTACGATGGAAAGATTCAGAAGGCTAAGTGTGCATTCTTTAGCAAAGGATGTTGGATATGATTTGTTAGTAATTTCCAATCCAACTGAGGAGACGAGATCTCTTAATTGAAAAGAACGGGAATCGTTTTTTAGCAGATTTGCATTAAAATCTCCTCAAACAATATATTGTACTTCTAAAGCAAAAGCAGGTGTTCCCTACAAAGCGGGTTCCTATATTTTACGGGCAGACACCCGTAATGTAATGTAATCGAAGACTGGTGTGCAAGAATGGACTTTCACTAAATCTTCTAAAAGCTGAAGTTATTATCTCCACGAGAAGGACTTAACTGAGAGGTGTTAAAAGGTGTAACCTCTCTTTTTCCAATGGAAAAGAAATTCCAAATTTTCATGAATTGCCCCAAAACCGATCTAAAGGGTGACCAGATAAAAATGATAGGAAAAAAGTTTTGAATTAAACAAAGAGAACTCACGGCGTTATGTGTGGTCGTCTGGCTTCAATTCTTGCGTAAGCACAATCTTATATGGATATAGGCGCAAATCCAACCGCAAAATAAGCCGTGTTGACTCTCTGGCGATGTTTAATTCAGCTGATCCGCGCCGAATCGTCATTTCTGGGTCATCTTTGATACTGGTAGCTGGGTCGGTTATGTTTTCTTTATTTCGCACCACTCTCTGTCTGCCTGGTTGGGTTAAGATCCAAAAGAGAGTACTCATGCTCACACTTTTCCACGGTGGGACGAATTGCCCGCACACTGAAGCTATGATGATGACGTATCATTACAACTGAACCGGAATTTCAATAATATATTTTAATAATTTCCACACGTTCAGCAAACGGAAAAGAATGCATGATAAAATGGCAAACCATATTGAATATTTTGATAGCTGGATAACATTGGTATCTATTATTGCTATCTGGTCACCCTGGTTGCTTAAGCTTAGGAATATGACTTTACTTCCAGTTAAGGACATCTTCCAGGTATTATAGATACAATCATGTGAATTAAAATTAATGTGTTCGTAGAGATATCGAAGCAATGCTTTGAACCTTCCAGAGGCTTTAAGTCTTGTCTCAATCCATGTTGCGGAGCAAATACGAAATCGACGTTCCCTGTGCCCAGGACTGATTTCGGTCAGAATATAAGCCAAGAAACGAATGCTATCGGGTCTTCACGGACGGCTCCAAAACCAATATAGAATCTACCGCTGCTGACTTTCTGGAGAACGACAACGTTTAATTTCACTTCACGTTGGAAAGCTCGCATCTATCTTCCAAGTGGAGATTTCCGCAATCCTAATGGCATCGATCGTCCGTGGAGGGGACTACATTTGCATCTGTAGCGACAGCCAAATTCAGTGACCCTTGTCTGGGTCCCAAGTCACAATGGGATCAGGGGAAAAATCGCCGATGAATTTGCCAGGCAGGATTTAGAAAAAAAGTTTTCAGGACCCGAAACTACGTTGGGTCTGCCTGCGACCTCGCTAAAAGCTTCCATTTATATTTAGGTCTAATATGAGCACCGGCCGGGATTGGTAGACGAAACGAATGCTTCCTGACATCTCTAGGAAGTCAGTGGCCTTTCTGTTGTCCCTCAACAGGACACTTCTTACTTGCGTCATGACAGGACATTACACTTTTGAAAAGCACGTAAATGTGCTGGGCATAACTGACACAACATCCTGCAGTGCTTGCTTGCCGAGCATTATCTCTGTGAATATACGGCTTACGCTCGCATCAGGCCGCAGGTACTCGGCGCTGACGCGGTGGGTGCTGGTACTGTAGGCACTTTATCACTGAAGCGCTCACACATCTTTCTTCATAAGACTGAAAGATTTCATTTAAAAGGGACTTATAAAAAGTACAATGGACTCTGGAACTGAAGTACAAGTTTTTTGTCTGAGTGCTCGGCAAAAATAAAAATAAAAAAATCCCTTCATCTTATAATGACAACCATAAGTTGTATGCTATTACAGACAACAGGTAGACCAACTAGCTGCTTCCAAACAAATCAGCGGCAAACCTTAGTTGAAAAGCTCACTGCCTACTGGGATTTTTACAGGGCACTATGTTTGTCCTAAGCATTCAAGTGTCTCAAGCGATGATTTTTGTGAGTTTGATGCGGTTTACACTTGCATTAGGCTGCTGTTACGAGGTACTTATGTTGTGGGTGCTGCTATAATTGGCACTTTATCACTGAAACGACTACTTAGGAGTGCGAAATTTAGAATAAAAGGAGTACAATGGACTTATTCTTTATCCAAGTTCTCTGATCCGATAGACGAAAAAAATACTTTTCTTCTGCAAATGTGACCAAACATCAGAAAGACAAAATAGGCTAAGCTAAGCTATATTATATCAACGAACAAATAAAAATCAATTAAAAAGCGAACATAGAGAGCTCAAATCAGCTATTATTACATTCGGATCGAGCTTCAAAAATCTTAAATTTCTAGTTACCATCCAATTTCTTCACTGGATGGTTAACCTAATACCCGTAATGAATTTGATCATGAGCTTAACCCCATTCTGAGTAATCTTTTAGACAGCAATCAAACTACAAAATATTCAAAATAATAGAGCAGAGTCTACATAGTTTAAGATAAATTTTCTTTGAAGGCCAGAAAATATTTAAGCGAATTTAAAATACCTTGAGTTTATATATTTGAACACAATACTATCTGTATTGATTATACTATACGAGTATATCTAAGAATAAAATGCAAGACGACATGATGTGATGGATATCTACGAGTATTGCATTGTGTAGAGATCACAATCATTCAATCATTTAATATATAACTACAAATTTTTATCAACAGTGTCGAAGGTGATTTTGCTTATTCAAAATGTTTGAATACGTATCTTGCAACTAATCTCCACAGAGAATACATAGTATGTAATTAGAAGCATGCTTAAAATAGAGATACAGAGAGAGCTGACAATAAAGGAACAAAATTAACAACCAACCCAAAATTTCGCAAGTAAGTAATTGATTTCTTCATCGCTTTCGAAATTGGCTGATATTCAAACAAGTATGTCACGTATCATTACATGGAAAGGGATTACCGTAGTTTCAAATTAGAATTAGCAGTTTGCGATTGGGTGAGTTTTAGAAGTTCACCTATCTCAATTCAGAGAAGATATATCGCAATCTATTATATCAGACCATCTTTTGCACTTAAAATAATACCCGGATTAGCAGAAGATGTAATAAGGTCCGTTTCATATTTATAAGACACTTTTTACTTTTGGTGAAGAACAACAATGTGTTGATAATATTGACCCCTTATTTTTAAAAATATTTGGAAAAAAGTAAAATAATCCTTTTCCTTATTAAAAAATTAATTTTCTTTATAAATCGTTTCATAATCGTATTTATAAGACTCAACGTATTTCAGGCTGTAATTACATATAATTTAATTTTTATTGATCAATTTGACCTCAGTTGACCGCGATTAAATCGAAAATAATTTTATTCATTAAATGAATTAAAGATTTTCTTAAATTTGGATCCTTTTTTATTTTTCTTTTGTCTGAAACTAACTTACCGTTTTCTACGTAAACCCGTCGAATTTATATACCCCAGATGTACTAAATCAGGTTCATGTCTGTATGATTCACCGGTAAATCTAATACCTCAATGCAATATTCATTGTCTCGGCACTCGTGTGGATTCAACTATTATTTCACTAAAAATACCAGCGTCTTTTAGACTTTATAACTTATACATAACAGAGCCTCTTCTAAAGCTTCTTTTAAAAAAATACCAAGGATCTTTTCTTAAATCCCGCCTGTATGGCTTAAATTTATCCGGACCCTCCAAATTTGGACTCGCTAGACTCCAATCCATGGTCATGTGAATCCTGGCATATTCTAGCCTGACTATCTTATGACGCTCAAGAAGGCGAGGTGAAGATTTCGTAGTGACATTGACAACGAAGAAGAGAGAAGTTCCTTCTAAGTTCTCCCTACTGTTGCTTTTGAAAATTTTCACTTTACAATACACTAAAGCACTGCAACTCTTACTGGAATTACTTGCTACTTTAAGAATTGTCTCTTTATCTCTCTCCGGGAACTTCATTTTTCTTAATGAACTTTTTATGGTGCCATAGCTAGCAATCTTGATTTTTTAAAAAGTTGCGTACTACGGAACGACTTCGCCTAAACTTTTTTATAAATACTATATCGCTCAAATATAATTTTCGTTTGAATAGGTGTCCTTCAATATTATGTCCTTTATCAACGTCCGTTAACACTTTTCCGCGAGGTAGTTTACCAAAACCACCAGCTTAAAAAAAATATAGTGCAATAATGAAAAATTTGTCAGATGCCTTATAAATTTGAAGCGCACCTTATGTACTAGATTAAATAATAAAAGTTAAAGGACTGGCTTCTGAAAAGAAACAATAAAAAGTTATGAAAGACGATTTTGAAACAAAAGGTCCTTTCAAACAAGAACTTCTAAAAAGACACCCTTGCCAATGACTGCGCTGGTTATTATTTCGAATTACGAGTACTTTAACAAAAAGGCAAATATGGCGTTAGCTGCAAAATTGACGCAGCATTTGCAATTAAAGACACAGGTTTTAGCAGAGCTGTATAAAATAGAATATAAAAATCAATCAATCAATGAACGGATAGCCGAATTACGAAAAATAGGACTAGAACGTAAATATGCATGTACTATATGTACATGTAGGTATAAAACCTATAACTAAAATATGTAGAGGGACTACTTAGAGACGTAGTGGTACTGCACACATCATATGATTCAGTGCGTATCGCTGCATTTCAAAAACCCAAACAATCATTGGTCGACGCCTTCGCTGTAGCAGGGGTATTTGAAGGTACGAGTACAAAGTTAATAATCCATATAATCACAAACGGAGTGTAAGTAATGGGAGTCTACCAGCTTAAAGTGTAGCAGCAAATAGGGTCATATGAAAAAAAGTAAACGCAGAAAAAAGACCATTACGGTAACGATAAGACAAATACGGACAAAAAAAAAAGGAAATCATATGTAGACGATGATACCAAAGACTGTTAATATAGGGTTTTCTAATAACGACTTCTAATAATGACTTAACGTAGCCCCACAGAAAATAGTCAAGCGGCGTTAAATCGCACGAACGAGGCGGCTAATCGACTGGCCCATGTCTTGAGATAACACGCTCACCATACTTACTCTTCAATAAATCGATTGTAGCGTGTGCTGTGTGGCTTGTGACACTATCCAGTTGAAACCACATGTCGTCCAAGTCCATATCTTCCAATTCCAACCATTCACAGTAACGTGACGATCGTTATCGTCGACGAAAAAATATGGCCCAATAACGCCGCTGGCATGCAAACCGCACCAAACAGTTATTTTTTGTGGATGAAGTGGTGATTCATGAAGCACATGTGGGTTTTCACCAATAACGCATATTTTGCATATTGATGAACCCATTGAGCCAAAAATGAGCTTTTTCAGTGAAGATGATTTTGCGATGAAATTCATCATCTTGGTGCATATTCTCCAGAACCCAATCGGAGAACGTTTGCAGACGTTGCAGGTTAGTGTACTTTACCATGATGAAAATGTTGAGTTTACTGAATAAATTGACAGTGACAGTTTGATGATTACTGAAAGAGTTGTCAAGTCCCTATTGGAAAACCCTATACAAAACCAACGAATTGGCACTCCTCCAGTATTATAGATCTCCGAACATTCATTGTAGTTACAGCCTAGCTACGTGTACGGATATCTCAAACTCCACAACAACATGTATTCATTGTGAGGAGATTTAACACAGTATTGAACGGCTGAAATCGTATTAAGCCGCCAAAATCCTTTCTGATCGCGTATTCATCAACATCTTGTAAAGGCAAAAATATGCTGCAACTATTCTGCTGAGTTTTATCGAATCAATCGCTCAATGCTTTAATGACGAAAACGGGTAAGCATATGTAGCAAAATATAGTTACAATATTGAACGGCTAAAATCGCAATAAGCCGCCAGAATCCTTTCTGATCGCGTATTCATCAATATCTTGTAAAGGCAAAAATATGCTGCAACTATTCTGCTGAGTTTTACCGAATCAATCACTCAGTGTTTTAATGACGAAAACGGGTAAGCATATGTAGCAAAATATAGTTACTCGCCTATGAAGCGACGCTACAGAGGATAACTAGAGTGGAACCTGTACCGGAGAGGTGTAACTCCAAGAACAACGTCCACAAGTTTTCCCAAAAGGTAAAAAAAAAACGAGTCAAGCCCATAAAGCCTAAATAGAAATGTGTAGAGATGAGTAAGAAAATTTAATTATAGATTCATAGTCACAGATACACAGTAGCTGAGCATATGGAAAAACCATTTCTGCTGCACCGGTGGTTTTGAAAGAAATTTTTCCCGATGAATGAAACCTCAGCTTCCTTTCTACGATCTCGACTCCAGTATTAACTTTGATAATAACATCTCAGCAGTACCGCACACTTACCAATCACTATTTCCTTGGTCTAAAACTGCAATTGAGCAATAAAGTTTTGTCAAGAAACCCTGTATTAGACCCCTATCAATCAAGTCATGCGCTATGGCATAGAACCATAGACGGGAAATTAAGATATTCTTGGTCGTTTCAAATGCAAGATTTTTCGAATGATTTTTGATCCCGATTATCTTGACAATGAACTCTACAATCTGTACAGCGAGATCGACGTGATAGGGTATGTAGAGCGAATAAATATTAACGCTCCGGGCTAAAGAGGGCACCGCAACAGAGGAAGACATATCCTTGTGTAACGCTTGACGGAAGATAGTTGGAGGCTTTTTGATTGAGGTCCAAGACCACTAAAGCAGTGAGATTAAATTTATACTATAAATAAGACTAAGCACAAATATTTTATTATTTTACCAGTCAACGGCATAAAAATATAATTTCAACTTGATACCGGAGAAACTAATTTTAACTTAGCAGAGTCTTCGCGCGTTTAGGAACATTTCAGTTCTAATTTTTAAGTTTAAAATAATTTTGCCTAGAATTTAACTTCGAAGAAAAGTTTATGCGACTCTTGATCATGGCATTGTTGGCATGACTTGCTTTAGCGCACTTCATTTGAAAATCCATAAATATTCATTCACTTCCAACGAATTAGGCAATTAGAAGCTCACAAATTACAAAATCACCTTTGTGAGCTTGATCATGAAGTTCCGAAGTTCAGAAAATTAAAAATACAAGTTTATTCATCCAAATCTATATTGTCCCCTTTAAAGTAGTCCCCATCTACTGCAACACACTTATGTAAGCGCTTGATCCAATCCTCGAAACATTTTTTTATATTCGGTTTTCGGTATGACCATCAGTGCTTCGATTCTTTCATAACTTCCTCTTGGATGCTGAAACGCGTTCCCCGTAGTGGTTTTTTAACTCGATTGAACAGAAAGAAGTCATAGGGAGCCAAATCAGGTGAATTCGGTGGCTGTTGGATTGTATTTGTTGCATTTTTCGTCAAAAAATTACGGATAGTGATGACAATGTGCGACGGTGCGCTATCATGGTGCAAAATCCACGACTTTTTTGCCCACGAATTACTTCCCGCAAACGTCTCCTAATGCCCAAATAATACTCTTTGTTTACTGTCTGCACTGCACCGTTGTAATCCATGAAAACCGTGAGCATTGCCTTCTTTTTTGACTGAAAACGACGTAGTTTTGTTGGTCTCGGCTCATTTGGTGAACGCCATTCACTTACCTGATGTCTGTATTACATGTCGTACTCATAAACCCACGTCTCGTCTACAGGAATGATCGTTTTGATGAATGTGGGTTCGGATTTAGACTCGCAAATCATCTCTTTTTCGACTTCAACGCGGTCTCTTTTTTGCATCAAATTGAGGTCTTTTAGCACCAACTTTGCTGCTACACGACGGAAACCCAAATCATTAACCAAAATGTCTTGCACCAATCCATAGGCAATGCTCAAGTCCTCCGCTATCTCTCTGATGGTTACTGACCAACATTTCTTTTGACTCACGACCACTTTTGAACCGCTAGTGCCACTGGTTAACGACCGTTTTTTTTAGAGAATCGTTGCCAAAACACTTTTCCAACATTTCCAACGTTCGCGCATCATTAAATCCGTTTTTACGCAAAATTTAATACAGGTTCGTTGTTGCAAATTTAAAACCATTTCTAAAATAGTAAAAAATCGCCAACACACGCAGAGATAGATGTACTCTTGGCTACGTAACTTTTGCAAATGTCAAGCTATGACGCTAAAATTTAGAGGGAATATCAACAACAGACAACAGAACAGAACAGAACTCGGAACAATGTGACGCCACCGGGAACTTTTTGATCAAGGTGGTATAATTTAATTTGGGAATCAAACTACACTAACACTAACACTAGCAAGGATTTTAATCAAAGCCTTGTTGCTGGAAATTTAAGTGACGGTAAATTAAATAAACTACAGAGATTGAAGTACTTATTTATCAACATGAAGACGATAAAAAAGACTAAAAAATATATTTATCGGATGCTTATTTATAAGTGACCAGCTTCTGTGATATTTTATCGGGATGCTATGAAACTTTATTTTAATTTACCTCGTTGACATAGCCATCACAGGATGTAATGATGAAAAGCATTTTCGAGAGAAAGTTTTTAAGCGACTTCAGAAGAGTGGACTTTGATGCAAGCGATAAAAATAATATATAATTATACAGCGCGAAAGTAACTTATTTATGGAACTTAATATTTATATGAATCCGGAATTCAAATCTGATTACCGTGTTTCAACTATAAAAAATGTACTTAGAATTGAAACAGTTGGAAAATTTAATTGGAAAGGTAAATTGGTAGAATTACTTTATAAAAAAAATGTTTGTAAGTATGCGGTACGAAGAGAGTAATTTAAATGCAAGAATCAACAAGAACAAGCATTTCAATTGTTAAGAAGGCAAATAATTATAACAACTCGGCTTATGGAATAGGTGTAGCATCCAGATAGCTTAGACATACATCAACATTGGTCAAACCAAATAGGAAAGTAAGTTCTAACCATTGTATCTGGAGTAGTAAAATGTCATCAGCATTTCCATGCTTCTATCTATGTCTTCTATAAGACCTTAAATGCAATTTCAACTCAAAATAACAATTTACCAATGATACCAATTTTGGACTCATGATCTTAAAATATGATAATTGTTATAAGTCTACCCTGGGAAATGCCAATTCTGATGCACTGATCTTGACTTTGATAGTGAAATCCATTTTCAATTAGATATACAATTTAAATTGGAACTTTTTTGGAGGGTTTTCTCATATTTTTTTGTAGCGAAACATATTAAATGTAAGTCCATTCTGAAGTCCACAAAAAGGTATATTTAACAAGGTTGGCCAGACAAATTTAAAAATGGTGAAAAATCTGTAATAATTTTTTTTTTTTTAAACCGCAGGTGTATACGAGTATTTTCAATTGAGGTCTTTCCAAACTGAGTGGCAAAAGAGTTTCTTCAATTTTAATTATCGGCTTACCATAGGCATTAATACTGTCCCATTTCATCTAGAAATTCGTATAACCTTACAAAGGAATTCGCATTCTGTTTTTAAATAGGCTTCAATCAGTAATAAGTCTGAGGTAAAAGTTGAGATAAGAATTAAAAGAAAATCAAGGTTTGGCTTAATTTCCATGATTCCTTCAATGTTTGGGCAGTAACGAGATTGTTGACATAAAATCTGAACTTCAAAGAATTCCAGAGAAAACAATACAAAAGTTTCGAATCCCACAATACAGGTACCCTATTCTGGCCACCCAAATGGAAAATTAAATGATACAATTATACAATTATACAATTAAAAAAACAGCTCTCACTACAACTTGGTGAGTGATATATTATCATCAGATACTTTAACTTTGGTTTTAAATACCATGAATTTCGTTTAGTTGCTGATGGTCAGTTTATGATAACTAAACCATCGTCTTAACATATCTAAGTCGGTATTAATATCTGCAAACATATCAGGTAAGCTACTATTGGAAAAGAAAAGAGATGTATCATCAGCGAATGCCGTGATTTTGCCTTAACATAAAGCTTGAAATATTGATGATTAGATGTTGATGATTAGATGTTGATGATTAGATGTTTTAAGCGATAATAAAATTTTATAAATCTCAAGCGAAGAAATTTGTTCAAAGAAAAAACATTTTGATGGAATACTGTCTTGAATTAAACTTTTGTTACAAAGAAGTATGGAATGAGACACATTTGAAACACCATTACTAGACGCTATATTAAACAAAAAAATTATTAAATGAAATAGCAACTTCTAAAGGTTCATTTACAATCAGATTATTGTTTTAAATAAAAATGTCTATGTGAGGGGTATTTTTGTTCAGTATCTCATTAACAACTCGCCATTATTCTTTGTAATTACCAAGGTTTCTTCCTAATTTATTTCTGATATATTTAATTTTTTTAAAAAACAGTTTTTCGATTTAATAACTGAAATTTTCTTTTTCTTTTTAATTTTTCTCAATAACAAAGGAGTCATCCATTGCTTAAGGAATTTTAGTTTGTTGTTGCGTTGTTGCAGACTACAATCCTGAATATGAAATTGTAGCTTAAAGAAAAACAGATCAAATGCAATTGAAGGGTCGATCAAAGCTACTCTTCGACTCTATCCCAAAAGTTAAATTGTTTTTTCTGAAAAAGACAACTGAGTTGAATACCAATTAAACTATGATCAGTTATTCTTCGGACTATTGCTGTGAAATTTTATAAAAATATGGTATAAACAAGAATTTAATCAAATAGACTTATTTGCTTCGCGTGATGTGTGGCAAGTGGTACCGTCCTGTTGCAACCACATGCCCTCGAGATCCATAACGTCCGTAACGCACAATACCTTCTTCGAAGGCCAACAGCATTGCGATGTTTCTAGCCCAAAAAGTTTTGCTTGCCTACGTAGCCAACATAAAAGTTAACATTTACTGTTAAATTCAACGGATAGAGGAAATTTGTAGAAAAGTATGCGAGCGGATTTCAGACAGCTTTGTTTATCAACAAACGTCCAATGTTTTTATGCTTAACATTATTTGAATGTTAAGCAAATAAATAAAATATTGGCGCGGTAGTCCGCGGTAGTACAAAGGCCTGTTCAATCTAACTCATTGCGTTGTTCGCTTTCTCATGTTGTGAGGGGACCTATAGTTTTTCGACGAACGACAGGATATATTTGTCACTACCATATAAAAATTAAGTTTATGGATAAATTTAAAAAAAAATTCTTTCTGTTGATGACTTTATTGCAAACACTTAACAAGTCCCAAAGAAAGAAAGCAGAGCAGACGAAAAGATTAAGTAGCAGTAGTTTTCATCAGTTAAAAAATAAATAAACTGGAAGCATAAATAAATTGGATATCAAAAACTAAGTCAAATCAAAAGAATCTGAGGATACTTAAGTTCTTTATAGTACGTTTCTGAAGGCAAAAAGATAATAGGAAAGAGAATCGGCCGTTACAGTCTGCTAGATTAAATATTTTCTTTTTGAATTCCTAATACATAATTTACGAATAATCGCAGAAGATGAGTGATATTTTTGCAAATTTGTCTATCCATTGCAGAAATAAATCAGCTGATTAGACTGATCAACTGCTAAGCATCGCGCCTGACTCAATATCTTAATAAAGCTCCAATGCCAATTAAGCCACAGATATAAACAATAATAATCTATATCTTCTGAGTTCGCATTCGACTTAAAAAAGAAATAAGCCATTGTAGCAATATAATCTATGTTATAACGAATGAGCTATTAATTTATCGGAACAAGCGGAGTATGGATCGTTTCTTTCAAGAACCGTCTTTTCCTCAAAGAATTGCATGTCTCAGAAGGAAATAGCCAATTCTTCTTCCAAAAGCGTAATTTCTTCCGCTCGAAAGACAAATTATGCCGCCTTAATTATTAAACATATTAAATGTCTTATAAAACATATTTAGATTTCTATATGATAGCAGGTATAAGATCTTCTTCGTGGCTTTAAGATTAAGAAAAATTAAATTAACAAAAAGTAACATTGGAGCGCTTGTAATGACGTCCCGGTAATTGCCCCTTACAGGACCATTCAAAGCAAGCAACTTGACTGTTCAAGTACAGCCGAAGTATAATATCATATGGTAGATAGTTTTATGTTTGTTATTCATTAGTTCGAAGTTGAAGGTTGAGGTGGTAAAATTAAACCGGAGAGACAACCGTAGTTGTATGACTCATATCCTTATTTGAGCGGGTCAGAGCACAAGGGGTCTAAATGCAAATTTTATATAAATGGAGATAAGTGCGTAAATGATCACATAAATGACATTATTTTTCTTTTGTACAGAAAGGAAACAAGTGTAGGCTTCATCCATCGGGAAAAAATGATAACTACTCATCTTTTAGTAGTTTTTTTTTTTTTAAGTTAAAAAAGGATTCCTCGAAAGCCGTGCTACTGTTAGTTAGACCCGTTGTGCCCTGAACCCCTCATTTATATAACGGAAGAGTTACCAAGTATGTATTCATCTACAATTTTACTCATATTTATCTTCAACATCCCATTGCTGCTACTGCCTTCCCATGTACTTAGTTGGTTTCTGTGTTGAATAAGAAACCTCACTCATTATTCGTGCATAAGCCATGGATGTGGAAAAACCGCATCTCTGGTCTTAAATCTTATATAACAAGCGTGTTATATGTGTGAACAATATGAAAGACCGAAAACTTGTCGAATTGCTCACTCTCATTCACTGCCAGTATTAAAGCTTGAACAATTTTCCCACCAAGTCATGGCTGTCGGATTTATAAACTGCAAGACAAACGGATATTGGTATAAGTTTGTCTAAAAAAGCTGTCAGAAAACCTTCGCTGTTCAACCAAAAATGAAGTAAGCACTGAAAAATACTACCAAATGTTTCTATGTTAGACTAGAGATATATTGAATTCCGCATCAGATAAAAAATTTCGACATCGACGATACCGATGAAGAGGGGAGTTGCAGGAAGGATCAATTGGACACAGTTTGAAGAGAAGCTTGGCACATCCGCCTTAGCTCTGCACAACGCAAATGGAACGCAGATCTGCAGCGATTATATAGGGAAACCATAAATTCTAAACAGGCCGCTTAAAATTAGTTTGGACATCTTTGATAGAAATCGAAACAAAATGAATATAAGAGACTAACTCGGATATCGAAGAGTGTGGTTGAACTTCATGTTTGCAGAACTACTTTGTGAATGCATCCTCTGACTAATTGAAACTGCGTTTCAAAATGTAATGCCCAGAAGTGAATGCGTACTCGACAAGAAGGCATTTTCACCGAATTTGCAAATCGGTTAGACCAAACCACGTAGATAGTTCGTTATTTACTTTTATTGATTACGAGAAATCGCCCTCAATAATTCCAAATTCTATGCGCTATGTCGCTATTTGTCTTCATCTGAGACGAAGATAGATATTTGAGTGTCATTATCACGGTAATACAATAATAAGACGAGTTTTTGACAGAACAAGAAATAGCTGTCCGTAGGGGACAATAACCGTAGTCTTTTTTCCTCCTTATGTAAGTTTGCGTTTGTTTTTCAAGCAGAGGCATATGCAATTCTAATAACAATTAACTGTGTGAAGTAAAGGTGAGCGAAGTGAGCGAAATATTTTCGTATAAAGCGACAAGCAAACTCTGTTTAAAGTCGTACTGAACCCTTTTACTACTTCTCTTCTGCTTCTCTGAACGCAGTCGAAAAGCTTTTCCTGGCCCATGTTACAGTCGAATCGCGGATTTCAATTTAATTTAATTTCTTTAAAAAATGAGCGACATTCTTGTTGCCTCTTATTACGAACAACTATTTACTGCCTAATGGCGTATATAAAGGGCATAACACTTATCCTAAGAATCCAAGTGTTCTGAGCACAAGCTATCACAATGGGGCAATAGGTCTAAGTGGGTTGGTTTTCCCAACAGCCACTCATACATAGGATACATAGACAAAAACTACACTATCTTCTCCGACGCTATGAAAGCTATGATGAAACCCCTCTTCAATGAATTTGCTGCTTACCTTCCATTCGCCTGTTCGTCCTAGACACTGATGTAGCGTATGTTGGTAATGTAGGCTCTTTATCACTAAAGTGATTATTATTCTTTTAATAATGAAAAGAAAAAGTTTCATTAATAGCAACATACAAAGTGCACAACGGACTATTTGCCCAGATGCTTTGTTCCTATGAATGGTATATATATTTAAAAAAAAATCAATTAATAAACCCCCCTATTGAGATGTGTGTGTGTTCTTCGTATTTTTTGGGGAAAAATTCGTTAAAGGTAATAATTTAAACCCATTAAAACTTTTCTGAAGCAAAAATAATGTTACCACTAATTCAATCTATGGTAAGCTTTTGATTATTTCGGTTGGAATTGTTACCGTGTACCTTAACAGAATTGCAAAGTAACGAAACTCAATGTTTGATGGTTTCGAAAGAGATCAAAAGCAAAACTTAATTTTAATCCAGAAGCATAACAGATTAAACAAGGATATCACTCAAGTGATGATTGTTAATACCTTACCTTCCTTAAATCATAGATTAATCTCACGTCAATATACAAATCAGATTAGCTCATTCAAAACATTTCACTGTATACGAAGATATTTCTACTGACAAAAGGGCAACATCACGAAGCTATGTGATCAAGTTTAAAACTGCAAAACCGCACACCTATATTGAGTTTGACAACACAATCAACTAATAATAGAATATGCAAATAAGAAACCTAAGTGAATTCCATTTACATTCTTTTTTCTTCACTTAATTTAAGCCAATTCCTGAAACAATCCTAATCATATGGAAAATACAAAACACATCACTTTATCGGCAGGAGTCCTTCCCAAATTTATTACGAATTCACCTTTTCAAGAACTTAATCATATATTGTAAATTGTCGACATTTCTATCTGGGGAGAATAAAAAAGTCGAAATAAAAAACTAAAATAAATAAATATAAATAACAACAATTTCTCGCTTGCATTTAATATCATGCTCCACAAACCTTAAGGACTTATACTTCCTTTATAGACTTCCTCTAAATGCCCTCCCTAATTATCTCATTACTAACAACATTAAAGACTAAATGCAATTCCCATTTTTGCCATTCGTTTCTATAATCACCCTCTGATACCAACTTGAACCTTCACCCCAACTCTAAGCCACCGGCCACATAAAAAGACGCTAAAAAATGAGAAGGAAGATGTTAATCAATAATTAACACCCCAGCCCAATGACACAACAGCAGGCGAGGCAACACTGCGTCATTATATGTATAGAGGCGTCTAACAGTTACACTTTAAATACCCATCAATGATAGGCACACGAAATGTTATTTCTCAACAGAGCACTGGTGTGTTATATTCATTTTTTTTTTTTAAACACCCACCATCCCTCAACATAAATAGAAACCGTATATATAGAGCAAACGAGCGCGGGAATACGGGTAAAAGTGGAAGAAACTAGGGTATTGAGGAACACAACCTCTAATAGTCTCCTTTTGTATTCACCTCGTGCATAATAACCATTAATTAATGTTAAGTAGCAATTCACCACAAGGATTCTCACTTTCCTATCAACTGAATGTGTTTTCAAAACTCGTGTAATAAGCGGAAACCATCCAAGAGCACTTTTCTAAGAACATAAATAAAAAGAAAATAAAAAAAGTTTTTTTTTTTCTCTTGTTCCTAGAGCTGGAAATACTCGTATTTTTCATGCAGGTTTGCCCCTGACCCACCACAAAATCTTAGGCGCCGAGCAAATTTGCCGATTAAAGAATACACTCAGTTTTAGAAACCTTAACAACATCGGTACAACTACCAGGCAGAGGTATCCTTCTCAGTAGACTCAGCATAAATATTTAATTTTTTTGTACATGAAAACGTGATAGTTTGTCAACATCACCCTGACTTTCCTTCAACACAAAGATCTGGATCTAGGTAGCCGCAAAAAAAAAAAAAATAAATAAATAAATAAATTCTTCGAACCGACAAAAACAGTTTTGAAGTGCATTGTCAACCTCTTGAAGGGGATCGGTTTTATTTTTAAGGAATATGAGCCTCCGTCATACACAAAAAGGAGATGGAGGACTCATTTTGCCATAGTAAGGATCAAAAATGAGAGATGAATTTGAAATGAGAATGGTGTGAGAATTTTTTAGCTCACCTGTTGGACTTGGGGTCAACGACATCATGTCGAAATGAATATTCCTGGGCTCGAACATGTAGTCCCTGAGAAATGTCAGCTTAGCACCACGTGTCTTTGTCAATCCTTGCACAGCGGTATTAATCGCACGGAGATACTCGCGTTTGCCGAAATTCGTGTGCGGTGCTATTAGACCAATGTTTAATTGCTCTTTACTGGCGCCCGATGGTTTACCAACCCCGTTTGTCAATCTCAGGGCTGTCGTTGGGCGTGGTATACACAAACTTATAACAATAACCAGTATAATTGGAAATAGAAACTTCCACATCTCCAACATTGTCGTCATCAGCAGCATTATACGACCAAAGGTCTAAGTAGGAGTGTGAATATGAAAACGAGCACTGTTACAGCTTCTCTCTATTAATCGGTTAGTTCGTGTTAAATAGAAAAAAGAAATCCTAAAAAGTCCTCCTTTAAAGTTATCCTTCACGTCGATGGTGCCTATCTCTGATGGCTTTGGCTGTATTTGCCGTTGACTATGCCTTTGGCGTGGCGCTGTTACTCATAAAGCACCCTGTGCTCTCTGTATCCTTTGTGTTACAGAATCCACTTCTAGTATTGCCTATGATTTTTGTTTTGTTTCTGTTTTTATTTATTATTGTTATTGCTACTATTTTCGTTGGTTATGCCATACATTTATGTATAAATATCGAATAGACAATGTTTGTTCTAAAAATTTAATTTTTTTTAGTACATTATATTTCGCCATTTAAGTAGATTTAGAGATAGTAGTGTGAAGAAGGACGATTTTCTTATTTTTATTTTTTTTTCCTGTTTTCCTCTTTTTTTGCTTTGCTCCCTCTTCCTTTTGATCCGTAGATTCAATTCCTTGAATTTCCTGAAAATTTCATTATTTCCTTGGTTGGTTTTTTTTTCTTTACTACTTTTAATTTTATTTAACATCGAATTATGAGCTTGAAAAATTGAAATTTAGGAAAAGAAAAGGAAATTGGAACGAAAACCGTGGTAGCCCCTCCTTTTGGGTTCTTCGAAACCGTTTACGGCCTATAGACGTTTTATTGAAATCGCGAAAGTATTGCATATTTTATTTGTATTATGATATTATGTTTTTGGGCGTTTACTGCTTTTACATTTTTTTTTTAAAGATTTTTGGCACTTTTTTTTTATTTAGGGAGCACTTTAAAATTGAATCAGAACTTGAAGACATAGAATTTAGCAAGCAAACTGTGACGACGTTTTAGATTTTTTTTTTTTTTTTTAATTTTTTTTTATCACAAATTTCCCTGAAAATTTTCACATTTTCACAGCAGCAATACACAGGTCCACACCCAAAAAATGTTATCTTGTTACACACACGAAATTATGGAGCAGCAGAAGCACACAGCACAGCATCATTGCATGAAAAGTTGGGGGATAGAAAATTTTCTTTAGTACTTCTAAATCTCGTGTACATATATTGTGTACTAAAAAGGGAGCAAAACAAAAAAAAAAGTACAAACGTTATTTTCCCCTTTTTGGTCGAAGTAAGAAGGATAAAACCAAACCCATTTTGACAGTTGACAGTGAAAGTTTTAGTAAGCGAATGATAGTATGGGAGCGGGGATGGTAAACAATTAGTGGTACGCATGATGTAAACAGAAGACAGACCACGTGTTGCGGATTGTTTTGATTGTGCGCAATGTTATGGCAACACTGGGGAAATGTATTTAGTAAAGTTTTTGACGTACGAGTATCTGGTACAATGTCATTGCATGGGATTTTTGAAGGAGACTGAGAGAATGATGTCGAAGGGGATTTGCAATTTGTTCTGTTTTTTTCTTTGGTTTTGTAAACTCTTTGTTGTGTGACGTAAATAGTTTTGGATGTTGTCCTCTATAGAAGTATTTTTTACTTCTATTTTTTTGTTAGTATTGTTGTTTTTCTAGTTCTCTGTCTTTTAGGTGTAGAACAGAGATAAATCAGCTGGTGGGTATTTTTTTTATATAATTTTTCTTCTGTTTTTATCTTATTTTTAAGGTTTCTTGTCTTTCTTGCTTGGTGTGGAAAATGTTTCTTCAGTATTCGGTGGGTGTAGTCAGTCATTTGTTCGTTAAAGAAAGGAGAAAAAACAGAGTTTTCACACGTGTGACCTAGAAAGGGGCGACACAAAGGGTAAACGAGCGACATCTGTATGTGATAATATTTTCTTAGGTCTATTTGAGTTTTGGGATTTCTTCTTTTTTTTTTCCTCTCCTCTTATTCTTTATAATGAAGAGGTTAACCTCTGCAGGGAGTTTTTCGTTGTTTCCTTTAATTTTTTTAGTATGTGGTGTAAAAATACATAGTTAGACAGAGATAAGTGTGCTATGGTCTAGTAGAGTGATAAGTAGAACTTGTTAACGATGCCCTGATTCTTCAATCAAGTAAATTTAAGTTATTTTATCGTTCATGCTGTATGGGAAATGGGCTATAGACTCTACTCTGAGTCCTGTCCATTTAGGAGATAAATAGACGGATGGTAAAAAACAAAGATAGAAAAGAGAGTCCCATAAAATATTTCGCCTCTTTTTGCATGCTTCGGAATAAGTAAGAAGAGTACTTTTGGAGGGTTCCAGTGTGTGTTTTATTATGTTTGCTAAGTGGATGGTGTTTTAGTACTTATTACGTCCCCCTTTGAAAGTTGTCGTTTTTTTCCTGTTTGTATTTTATCGCTGCTGTAAATTGGATTTTTTTTATATCTTCTGAAGAATTCTGTTGTCTTAAGGGATTTAGATTGGCAATTGGTTTAGTCTTTTGATGAGCGTAGTAGCTGCTTGTTGTTTATTTAAGGATTTTCTAGACATCGCCATTCATGATGCCAAACTGTTAATTATTATTTGAAACCGTTATTTTCTCTCAATTTTCTTTGCCTATATATACGAGAAGACCAGACGATACATTTTATTATACCCTTGAAATGGTTTTATGGGGGATGTAGATGCGATGGATGAATAATAGTTTGTTTGTGAAGGAAGGAGAAATTTTGGGCGGATTGACGGAGTTAACCAGAAGATATTCAAATTGAAATTTCTGCACTGTTCTTTGACAAAATAGTAAATGAGGCTATGGGAAGTTTTTTTCAACGATGTCATTGTGTTCCTTTGTTAAGCTGACCGATTGATCGATGACGAAATTAATCAACATGTCATGAAGTTTTTGGTACTTTAACTGGCGTACTTTATCTGTTGTTTGGGTTTTTCGTTTCAAAATAATTAAGAGTATTGTATTATGTATATACGTACCTTCAAGATTAATCTATAAAATAAATCAAGCATGTATACATATTACTTATATACATGTGGATGTACAAAGCAGGCAGTGTATATCGTCAGTTGTCGAAGGAAAAACAAAATCTAACGTTGAAAATACTCTTTAATAACAGAATAATAATTGTGTAAAATAAAGTGAAACATAGTATGCATTTTTATGTATGTAAATACGAGTATATGAAACCAAATTAAGAAAAAAAATATTTTCATTTTGTCCTAAACGTAAAGGAATTTATTAAAAGGAGAGAAAATGACTTAAACCGATTTTTCGTCGAAAAAGCCACCTTTACATTCGTTTATTATTTTTACAATTCTTGGCATTCTAGCTATCAGTTTTTGAATTTTAGCCTGTAATAACACCTTAAAGTTCCCGGAACTTATTCAGAAAATTAAAAATACGAGTTTATTAATCTAAATCTATTTTGTCCCCTTCAAAGTAATCCCCATCGACTGCACACTTATGCCAGCGCTTGATCAAATCCTCGAAACATGTTTTATATTTGGTTTTCGGTATGTCCATCAGTGCTTCCTACGATTTTTCCATTACTTCCTGCCGGCTGCTAAAACGCGTTCCCCGTAGTGGTTTTTTAACTCGATTGAACTGAAAGAAGTCACAGGGAGCCGAATCAGGTGAATTCGGTGGCTGTTGGATGATATTTGTTGCATTTTTCGTCAAAAAGTTATGAATAATGAATGCACTGTGCGACCCTGCACAGCGCCCACAATCCTGGTGTCTTTCGGCGAATTGCTTCACGCATACGTCTCATAACGCCCAAATATTACTCTTTGTTTACTGTCTGGCCTTCTGTAATCCATGAAAACCATGAGCATTGCCTTCTGAAAAATATGTGTTGGTCTCGGCTCATTTGGTGAACGCCATTCACTTGCCTGATGTCTGGATTGCGTGTCGTACTCAAAAACCCACGTCTCATCTCCAGTAATGATCCTTTTGATGAATGTGGGATCGGATTCAGCCTCGCAAATCATCTCTTTTGCGACTTCAACACTGCCTCTTTTTCGCATGAAATTGAGGTCTTTTGGCACCAACTTTGCTGCTACACTACGGAAACCCAAATCATTAACCAAAATGTCTTCGACAGATCCATAGGCAATGTTCAAGTCCTCCGCTATCTCTCTGGTGGTTATTTTGCGGTTATTGAGCAACATTTCTTTTACCTTATCAATGTTTTCGCCAGTTTTCGATATCGATGGTCTGCCACTGCATTCACCATCTTCGATTGACTCACGACCACTTTTGAACTGTTCGTGCCACTGGTAACCGACCGGTTTCTTTAGATAATCGTTGCCGAAACACTTTTCCAACATTTCCAACGATTAATTTGTAGGGTCCGGGATTTAACGCCGGGGTACTATGCCCATGTTTCGCGTTTTGTCAACAGCACGCGGAGTACTGAGTTCCCGTGTGGTCAGCCACCTACATACTTACAGCGCCCAACACTGCTTGATTTCGGTGATCTAGTGGGAACCGATGCTTTCAGTGTGGAGAGGCCGTTGACTACGCAAAATTTAATACAAGTTCATTGTTGCGAATTTAAATCCATTTCTAGAATTGTAAAAACTCGCCAACACACACAGAGATAGATGTATTCTTGGCTACGTAACTTTTGCAAATGTCAGGCTATGACGTTAAGAGAAAATGTAAAAAACAGATGTACCAACTTAACAAAAAAAAACAGAACTCAAATCGGAACAATTTTTTGATCAAGGTGGTATATTGCTCCAGCAATCCACTAGATTCTGATGTGCATTTATTCCGCACTCTTCTGTCCCGCTCCTTCCACAACAGCTGTATATATGTATGAGGTGAAAAGTAACCTCCCTGGGAATGAAAAAAAATTTTTTTTTTAATGTTTTTTTTATTTTATTCAATATAGTCCTCTTTTAGTGTGATACACTTATTCTAGCGATTTTCTAACTTCTTGATCCTGTCCGAAAAGTAATTTTCCGGAAGGTCTGCAAAATACTCCTCCATGGCGTCGATGATTTCCTCGCGTGAGCTGAATTTTTTAATGATGAGCCATCTTTTGAGGTTAAGGAAGAGATAATAGTCCGAGGGAGCCAAATCGGGCGAATACGGTAGATGCGACAGCGATTGGAGCCGTAAGTCATTGATTGTAGCCATGTCTTGCAAAAACAAAATTTTTTTTCGCTTCATGTGAGGCCGTTTTGCAGCGGTTTCGGCATTCAATTGCTCCAATAATGCACAGTAATACTCTGTTGACGGTTTTTCCTTTTTCGAGGTAGTCCACGAAGAATATGCCATGACAATCCAGGAAAACCGACGCCATAACCTTTCCAACCCATCAAGCCTCCCTCGGCCGCTTCGGAGCACTCATTCTGTTCTCTGGTGTTCAACAGTTACCAATCGACGCCAAAAGTCCGCCCGATTTCGCAACAGAAAGTCCAAACACTCTTTCGAAGTGCTCTCGCGTTCGTGTTTTTGGTCAGGAGTGAGTATGCGCGGCACCCAGCGGCATGCTCTGACGGAGCATTAGCCCCATAATATTTATCCAACTTTTCTTTTGTTTTTTTCGCCGTTTTGCCTCTCAAAATATATATAATGGTTTATGAGAGAACGAAAATCGTTTTTGTCCATACTCAACATGATGCCAAACACGTCAACAACAATCAGCTGTCAAAACAAAAATAAAGACAGTATCGCACTAAAATTTGGCATGTCTGCCTAAATATGAACGGACTTCAAGGCACCATAACCGTTTTTGCAGTAGCAGCGCATTCTGGCGGTCAAAGAGGTTACTTATCACTCCACCTAGTAGGTCTTAAATTTGGTGATTGTGATGACCACATCAGGATTTGTAAGATTTCATTATGCTTCTGTTTCAATTAATCCTTTCTAAATCTAGACGTGTTTAAGGTCATTGTTCTGCTCAAACATGAATCCTTAGCCAGTTAATATTCGTTCAGATGTCACAGGGTTTTCTTCCGATATTGTAGAAAAGCCTCCCCAAATTGTAACAGAACCGCTTCCACGCTTGACTGTAGGAGCTCCATACAGTCTGGTAGCATCTTTTCTTCAGCACTGCGTCGAATTAAAACTGTCCGATTTGTGCCAAATACCTCGAACTTGGATTCACCACTCCATAAAACTTTGTTAAAATCTGCTTATGTCCAGCCTGTACGGTGTTTGACCCAATCTAACCTTTTCTGCTTGTTTTGTGGTCGGAGCAGGGGTTTTCAAACACAAACGCCCAAATAGTTCAGTATATCATAATCTTCGTTTGCCCGTTATCAGGGACAGGGGTTTATTCCGTATTACTATAGATTACTTCGGCAGGTATTTCAGGTGCTGTTTTTTGTCTACTTGTTTTGCTTGTTGTGACTGTCAGCAGTTCCACGTGTTTAGTTGTAGCTCTAGGTTATCTTAGTTATCTTAACCGTACGCTGAAAACAACACCTTGATATCTTCAACTCCGAAGCAAGTCCCAGCCGCCAATTGCTTTTTTAGAAAAAAAAACTTATAATTGCAGATCATTTCTCGACTGTTGTTTCTGCCAATTTTCTCATTTGTTTACTTAAGATGCAATGTAGCTCAAATTAATTCTTAAGACTTCTCAATAAATCACAACTAACATTTGTAAACAAAATGCCCGCTGTTCAAAAACTTGGGTGTAAGGTCCGACTTATGGTATATTATCTGAATATGTTCTGTGTTGTTCAGGTAGAAAATTAAGGTAAAAACAAACCCAATCAAATTTACAAACTTCAATCTTCAAGCATGCATCGTAAAGTAAAACGGTTATCTACCATTATGCTACGGATATACACTTCGAAACTTGACCCCCAGACTCTGATACATGCATTATATGCGCATATGTTCGACTATATCCTATGGCATTGAAAGAGTATGCTTGTGGCCCACAAGTTTTAACTTTTACGTGTTTGCTCTGTAGAATTGATTTTCTGCTTTTATGCCTAGAGTTGCTTGCAATGTTTTCAAAATTTCAAGATAATTCAGACGACGTCATTTGAGTTGCCGCCTTTTTTTGTAAATGACATTGTTCCTATCTTAGATGCACTCAATCTTTGTTAATGGCACCAATCACCTAACTCTTACCGCTAATAATAGGCCGGTAAGATGTTTCAGGGGTCGCTTTACACATATATATATGTACATGCACATATCAACTTAAACTAGGAATCTATTTTGTGGCATTTTTTCTGTCCTTGGTCTGCACAAAGCGGACTATAATATCGAAATCTGAAGGTCTACGTGCGCCTTATTTATGCGATTAAAAATATGGAAGCAGAGCAATCAAGTACTAGATTAGACCTTTCTCCACAAAACGATTGGCACGTTGAAGCATCATGAAAATAAATATAGGCTGTTGGATGACCTTAAAACTGTGATTTGTAGCAAATTTTTTAGGGTTAGGATCTAATACTGCCTGACAAACAATACTACTTTCGATAAACCCATCAAAAACGGAAGTTTTCCAAATAACTGACATTTGACAGTTATCGCAGTAGGTAGGTAGGTACCTAGAGTACTGTATATACCAGCTCTCATCACCACATCAACCTTCAGCGTGATGCAAGCATAAATTGGATACTAAAATATGCTGCTCCGCGGTGTCATCATCACTTTCAGAGCAAACGTCGCAGGTTGTTATGTTACTTATGCCAAGCAACATCGTTACATAGCGCAGTGCACCGTCACGACGTCAGTATGTTTTAAGCCTTTCTTTCTAAGGAAAATCGCTTTCCTCTTAGAAACGTCCGAAACATTCGTTTAATCCGCCTGCAAGATGAAGTGTCTTACCATCTGCAGTTCTACTCATATGAAACTGTCAAAAGAAACCCTAACCGACGACCCACGCAGATCTAGCCCGGGTTGAGTTCCTGAAACACTCTCCTCTGATCCTTGCTCACCAAGTTCATCGGCGATTTATAGTAATTTCGTGATCCCATTGTGAATTGGAACCCAAACAAGATTCAGTGACAGTAGACCCGCCTACATTTCCTGCCTAAAACCATTCCTGGACACAGGGAAAGTTAATTTCGTATTTCTCCGACAACAGAAGTTCTGATGTCGTTACATGTCCGTGAGATCAGAGTGAAAAGACAGTCAGCGGGCAAGATCATGAAAACTCCAGTGCGTGTTATACCAAAGACCGGGTCTTTTTAAATAGAAGATGGCTTTGAGAGCGCAGGCCATGGTATGAATGTCAACGGAAGGGAGATTCGTCAGTGCTTTTTGGATCAGTTCCTGGCGTGGTAGGAGAAAATCCAATGCAGCGGAGACAAACCGCTCTCTGAAATCTGGTAGAAGCAGCAGTGGCATATTGTTGTGAAAGCTTGTTCCAAGATACAACCGACGCAAGACTGAAACTCCCCTTATCAAAGCCGTGGGTATTCAGAGGGCGGATTATCTTGATGATAATCACCGTATTTTACCGAAAGCTCCTTTACTATACACCACCAAAAGGTTTTAACGCTTCGGAGATTTCCAAGTGACTTGTTTATTCCAGTGAAGTTTGTTTTCCAGATTGACACCAAAATACTTAGTTTCGCAGGAGAAACGGATGGTGATGCCTTAAAGCACTAGATAAGTTAGACCATTCAGGTTTTTCCGTCTCGTAAAGAAAACGGTCTCTGTTTTCTGGACTGATTTTGATTTTGTCCATCAGATTTTGAAGCGCAGTCTCACAAGATCATGTTGGCATCTTAGATAAAGGATGCATTCGCAGAGCGGTTTTGCGCTCGAGTATTTGGCTCAGAACCAGAACCAGATAAGAACGATAAGAAAAAACAGAAAAAATTAAACAACAGCGGTGTGAGATAGAAAATTGATTCTGGCTTTATTCTGAAGCTGCATTCATGCTATTATGCTATTAGCACATTATTCAAATAGCCGCCTCGGCTTGACTGGCAGTACTTTAAGCGGTCGGTCCAAGATTTGATGACTCAGCCCAATATGTGCGGCATTATTCCGGCAATAGCGTATTGAATATTGGCGTCGAGCTCGTCCAAAGTGATTAGCTTGTTATCGTAAACTAAGGACTTGACGTAGCTCAAAAGAAAATAATCGAGTGTAGTCTCGCGGCGGCCAATTGATGAACGCTCACAGTGAGATGACCCAGTCGTCAAATTTCTCCTTGACAATTTCGAGCGTTGCGTCGCTTGTATGGCATATAACCACATCTTGTTGGAACCACAGCTCGGATCTATCGATGTTGTCGATCTCTGATCACAGAAAGTCGGTTAACATGACTTTGTACCTGAGACCATTGATGGTAACAGTGTCTACTTCCTCATTTCGAAACAAATAAGATCCGGTAATGCCACTAAGCCATAAACCGCACCAAACAGTCAATCTTTGTGGATGCATTAATGCTTGGCCGAACATTTGTAGATTTTGTTCGCTCCAATATTGGCAATTTTGCTTTTTGACATAGCCGCAGAGCTAAAAATAGGACTCGTCCGAAAAGAAGATTTCTTGGCCAAAGTTCAGGTCTCCGGCCAACATTTCCATTCTTACGTTGGCACAATCTTATACGGATGCCAAATCTAACTGCAAAATAAGTCGGGCTGCCTCTCTGGCAATGCCCAATTCAGCTGATCGGCGCCGAATTGACATTAATGGGTCTTCTTCGACACTGGCCGCTACGGTGGCTATGTTTTCTTCATTTCGCACCAACCTCTGTCTAGTTGGTGGCGTAAGATACAAAAGAGCGTACTCATGTTCAAACTTTTCCACGGTACGACGGCACGAAGCCATGATGACGATCGATAATATTTTTTTATAATTTCCGCACGTTCAGCAAGCGTAAAACGATGCATGATAAAATGGTTAACCTTACTGAATATTTTGACAGCTGAATGTCATTGGTAACTTTGACAGCTGCTGAAAGATAACAATTGGAAAAGTTATCATTGCTTTCTGGTCACCCTATAGTTCTACACATTATCCGGGAATATTCCTCCCAAAGATGTATGCGATGTATAAAAACCTCTTAAGAACAAGGGTCCCAAGATCCCTTGAAAGGTATGGTAAGTCGTGCTATCACAAGGAGTGACCCGTTTCGTACGGCTGGGTACTGCCTGTGGCGCAAAAAAAAGTCGGATATACATTTTAATATTCACCGTTATACTATTTAAAGAGAATAATACAAAAGTACAACATAATATTCAATGAATATCACGTGAAATCCGGTCCAAAAACAATTGAAAATCAAGCTCTCGCTAAAGTTACAAATATAATAGAAAACTTTTGGCCTCTCAGCTCTACAATTTTAGTAAGTTCTACAAGTAGCGCAATAACAAGTAGCTTTAGTGAATTACGTATTTTATGAAGCATTAATTGTTTTTATTTATTATTCATATTTCCAGGGCTAATAAAAGAAGTGTTATGGTGTTCGCATAACTACATAACTTAAGCAATTACCCTTCAAGCACGAAGCTTTTCCGAAAGTGAGAAACCATGACCACAGACTACACGTTACATCGTTACCTTTCGTTACAGTTTTCTTCTCCCAATTTTTTTTTTTTTTTTTATTAACTTACGAAGTGGGTTTAATTGTCTGTCAATACCATGGTTCATCATCGGCGTCTTTAGTGTCTATAACGATTTATTTTTAAAACTATTTTCCCTTAGAGTATTTATCAATTGCTTTATTTGTATGAACCCGTATTGTTGACGCATTTCTTTCTTCAAAATTATTTATATGGATATTTTAGACAGCCAGTGTAGTGTAGAGCCAACAACCATTCGAAAGCAGTACCAGAAAGCAGCTCATAGTCGAAATACGAAAAAAAAAAACAACTATTTACACAATCCTAAACAAAGATGCAACTAAATTAACAGATGATGTGGAAAGCTGAGTGCGAGAACGTTTATCTTCATTTTAAAACTTCTGATACGTTCAAAACTCGTAAAACGTATGCACAGCAATTGAATTTCTACCATATTTGCAACATATGAACAAAGCTTATTTTCATTCCAAGATATCGTCTGTCAATTTATCGAAAACTACAGGATTACAGAATTAGATTAATTATTAATTCCAGATCTACCCTTTACAATTAGTTCAAAGTTATGGCATTTTTAAATGGGGATAAGAAGATTTCTTAACTTCTTTAGAAACAAAATCTCTGCATTCTCACAATTAATTCACAATTCATATCAAAATTGATTCAAATAATGTAAAATAATACCACCGTATACGTCAAATAAAATAGCGTTTTTTTTCGTTTGGGCTTTTCTCCTTTTTCTGGAGAAAAAAAATGACGTAAACAAAATTTCGTTTTTCGTATTCATTTGGGAATCATTATTTCTCTCCTGAATTGTATGTCAAAATGTATAAACGTAAAATAATGTGTCCAACTAGATTTCTGTTTTCGTGCAATCGGCTGTGTTTTTAGGCAATTTTTTATCTTTAAGTATTCAAATTGATTCGCAATCAAATATATTTGAAAAATAAAAGAAGGTTGTACTATTCTCATCGAACATAATAATAAGAATAATAATTCCGAAAAAGTTTTTATTGTTACATTAGAAATAAAATCGGAGTACACAAAAAATATGCTTCTGACTACGAAACGAAAACGCCATGACTGTGTAAGTTGGGCATATAAAAATAAATAAACTAGAGAAAGATCCTGCACATTTTAAAGAGTGTGTTATTTTCACTTTAACTCTTTTCAACTAAAAACATAGAATATCAGGTCTTTTATTGGAAAAACCATTTTATATTTTAAAAGAAGAAGCAAAGGCATTTTTCGAGTTAGATTCCAATCCGTGATAGATAAATTCCAAAGAGAAATAAATAGAAAATACCATTTATATAACGTTGATTTATATGTTGTTATTATCGAACTTCTTTTGCAAAGTTAATTCACACATGTAATCATTCCCTTACACTCATCCACTACAATTATCGAATTCATCTACTACAACTTCCACTAAACTAAACGAAAAGAAGTCAACGACTACGTGACAAAAATGCCCCTCTGCCATTTTAATTTCGCTCCCAGTGGCATACGCAACGTAAGTTTCTAAATTTTAATTAAAACAGATTTTTTAGGATTATTTTAGTGAATAAAATATAAAAAGTGCTAAATATTTCCTTATCCGCGTACAATGGTTTCATTGTAACAAGGCGTTCATTAAAATACGCCCTGTAAATGCCGCTCGAATTGTCTGCCACGTGCTTTGTGTCGGGCGTGATGAGGTTAAAGATTTTCTAATTTACAAACCTTACATTTTTTTCAACACAGGTTCTCGTAACTCTTTTAAAACGTTACAATGTCGGGAGGTCTGGATATTTTATCTCTGAAAGAGCAAGATGTCACCAAGATGTTGGCTGCCTGCACCCATTTGGGAAGTGAAAATGTTAACTTCCAAATGGAGCAGTACGTTTTCAAGCGCCGCCCCGATGGCGTTAACATCATCAATTTGGGCAAAACTTGGGAAAAATTAATGTTGGCTGCTCGTGCTATCGCCGCCATAGAGTACCCACAAGATGTAAGTAGAGATTCGCTCACAAATACGCATTTACGAATCCTAGATGATGATTTAACTACTAATCTTTCGGGTCTGAAGTTCAATGAAGACAAACTAATGCTGATTCTATACTTTAAAATCTATTTATCTAATTTGTAAAGACGTAATTGAAATAATGTTTTTTTTTTTTTTTTTTTTTTTTGTCTTTTAGGTCTATGTCATCTCGTCTCGCCCACTTGGTCAACGTGCCGTACTCAAATTTGCCAAGTATACCGATACAACTCCAATTGCTGGACGTTTCACTCCTGGGGCATTCACCAATCAAATTCAAGCTGCTTTCCGCGAGCCACGTTTGTTGGTTGTTACCGATCCATCCACCGATCATCAACCCATCATTGAGGCTTCTTATGTGAATATTCCAGTTATTGCTTTCACCAACACAGACAGTCCACTTCGTTATGTTGATATCGCCATTCCATGCAACAACAAGTCCCCGCATTCAATTGGTTTGATGTGGTGGTTCTTAGCACGTGAAGTACTTCGTCTACGCGGTACCATTTTCCGCCAATATGAATGGGATGTCGTTGTCGACTTGTTCTTCTACCGTGACCCAGAAGAGAGTGAAAAGGAGGAAGCTGCAGCCAAGGAGTTGTTGCCTCCACCAGTTAAGGTCGAAGAAGTTGTTGAGCATCCAGTTGAGGAAACTAACAACTGGGCTGAGGAGGTTGTCGCTGCTGAAACAGCCGTTGCTAGTGCTGAAGATTGGGCTGATGATAATGTGAAGACATCGTGGGGCGGTGATGGAAATTTCTAAAGTAGTCAAGTCACCAAAGTAATTTGTTACTGACTTATTTTTTACACTCTTGAAATAAAGCATTTCGATCGTAGAATTTCTAGTTTTGAATTAATATTTGGTTTTCGTTCCTGAAAAGGGAGGTGTGTTCGTTCTACGCACATTTGGGTATTATTAAAGCATGTAGAGTCACCAAATTCATTTGGGCGTTTAAAGCTCGTCCAAATGGGACAGTGTAGCGACAAGATATAGATCTTGCTTCAACAGCAAGGAACCAGATTGAAAAACGATGGTTAAGTGATGTTTCGGCCTACGTTAGGTTTTCGTTCGTCCTAGGTGAGACGGTGCCTTCGTCTATGATGTCGCTTACACTGAATTCTGTAATGAGCTGTGAAAATTTGAAAGGGTCATTAGTAAAGACGTAAAACAACAATTTATTAAACAAACACTGTTTTCGGAAATGCTTGCCTTCTCGCATTGATTTTATTTTTTTCTTGGCACAGTGAAATGGATGATAAATAGATTGAACTCTCGCCTAAGAATTTTGTTTTTCTGTTGGTAACAGCTTGTCCATTTTAACTCAACCTAGGATAACCTGGGATTAAATGTATTCGTTAACTATATCTACAATTAGATATAATAGTTGTCCTATTGCCAAAGGGACATAGACTAAGCTGATTCCCATAGCATCAGAATGGGCAAATTCATTATATCAAATAGAAATCAAAAGTTGAGATTGGTACCCTTGGATTGTTAGAGAAAAAAGCATACAGATGCAAAACCAGTTATTTTCAAACAGCAAACAGAATCAAAAGGAGTTAGGTGTTTTCTATTCTGCCATTTTGTAGTTGCAAAACCAGTCAAATTTTTTCCGACGCTACTCAGTGTAGGTTAAGGTTTACAATTTTGAACAAAAAGTTTAAAAAAGGAAAGAAATGTTTGAAAATCCCACTGGGTTTTCTTAAGGTAGAAGTTATGCTCTATCTGAAGTGAAGTAAAAAAATAATTACCGCCTTATGTATTGGGTTTGTTGAACATGGCGGACAGTAGTTCCAAAAGGATGTAATTCCATTTATAGAAGCAAAACAACTTAGTTTTTTCTAATTTTATCAATAAAAATATTTCGAATGAACTTATATTATTTAGATTTTACAATTTAAATCAGTAAAGATTTTATTTTAGTCTACAGAAAAAATTAGGTCATTAATATGGATAGGGAGAGTGTTAACTGTTAGGAGTCTTTCGTTATTTGCCAAGAATCTTATAAACTTTTATCCTAATCTTATAACTAGCTTATCCTAACTAGTTGAAATAGTTACACAAAATTGTCAAGATAAGCTTTTTAGACATTGTACGTTTTGAAAATTAATTTTCTCCCCTTCCGCATTCATTAACTGCTAAAATGTTTGCAATCCATAGCCACAACTTTGACAGTTGCAAAGGTGCGACAGCAACACTGCAGAAGCTGTGTTCAACAAATTTGCAGCAATTTTTTTTATATATATGAATTCACCGGATTATTTTGTACACCAAGCGGCAACTTGTGTGACCACATACAGTGAGTATTGGCGAATTGCACATAATTTCAACCCAAAAATTGCCATGCTGAACAAAGCATGTTATATGTATTTATTCCTTAGTAAACCGGACCACTACCATACGAGCTTATAGACCCATACTTTGACTAACTTGTATCTAATTCCTTTTGAGAAATCGACTTAAGTCAAGGCAATAAAAGAATTATTGACAGAATAAACATACAGTACATATACGAGTACACCAAAGCAGTCAGTGAACTAAGTAGTAGAACACGGGGTAGCTGGTATCTGTCATCGTGGTGGTGACCGAAGAGGCCGAAAAAAACGCAGTTGCTTTCTTTGATGGCTTCAAGTCGCTTGATACCGACGCTACAAAAACGTGTAGCTGCTTGCAACTCGGAAAAGAATCTTCACCGCAAGCCTGGCATAGGCATGGATGCATACCGAATTCGTGGAGAACAGTTATTGTAGAAAATCGGAAGAAATTACCTCACGTTCGCCAAGAGCTTCAGACGTATCAGTCTGTGCGCAAAACTGCTTTGCAAATCTTCTTCTGTCCACGATGCCAATATGTTCCTTTGTAACTGCCTTTCGAAATCTAGTGAGCAGAATCAATGGCACCCACAAGAAGGAGTAAGTGTTGAGCATTTTCTAAGACATTCAGAATGATTTCGACAACGATTTCATTACCCTGGCTGACTCGAACTGCAACAAATTTCAGACTGCTATAATTTCCAAACCGTTCATGACAGTGAGCTCAAATTTTGACACATGAGAGATAATTTTATTATTTATATTTTTATATTTATTATTTATATAACGATTTGCGTCTCAGTTGTGTTAAAAAATTTTTATCCGCGATTGAATTCAACCGTGATAGTGTGATTGCTTTATATTTGGCTGGAAAACCACAAGTAGCTATCGTTAGAGCCCTACAGTACCTCAACGTGAATAAATAATAACCATAGCTCGTTACCATGATACTGCCAGCGGTGCAAAACGCCATGGAGGTGGTCATAAAAAAACAGCAACATCGGCAGAAATGGTTCGGAAAGTGAGGGCTCGAATTGAGCGAAATCCGCGTCGAAGTGGAAGAAAAATGGCTCGTGAGCTCAACATATCGCTGGAACGGATGCAACATATACTGAAAAATGAGCTTGGGCTCAAGCCATTGAAGTTCCAAAGAGCACACGATCTTACAACGCTTGCACGAAGATGTGAGTTACCGAATTTGGTTTTGTCCGATGTACATATTATGTAACTTGTACATGCTTCATATGCATTAAGTGTTGCATTTTCGAACATTTTTTTTTCTCATATTTTTATTTATTTCATTTAAATTTTCTTCAGAGATAGAAAATTTAAAGGTTTATGGACCAATTTCAAATGTCAACTATATTCCTGGAGATGATCTAAAAGTGATGATGAAGTAGCAGATTCTGATTTGGAACTTGAGACCGCACTAAAAATAATAGTGACTGCCTTATAGTGCCCGAAACTGAAACCGAATCTTAGCCTGTAATCGAACTACTTGCATTGACTCCAAAATAAAAAGAAACAAGCCTGAAAATATTTTGTATGGGAGAAAAGAGCAAACACAGAGGATTATTTTTCGTCCTTTTAACGGAGGAGTTAATTTAATTTCTCGTCGATCAGTCAAATTTAAAAGCTCTTCAATACAACGTAAATAAGACGGACAATGTAATAACAAACGAAATGGAGCAGTTCATTGGCATGGTGATTTTCACATGGGTGACCAAATAATACCCATTAACTGCCGTCACGAACTAAAACGGTATAATCCAGCCAAGCCTCACAAGTGAGGTTATAAGAACAAAGTTCTAAGTGCAGTTTCCGGTTACGGATTCAAAATTATTGCTGTTGAGCAGAGTAATATCTCGAAAATGCATCTGATTTAAGATTCACTAGAAACTTAGTGACGAGGCTTACACAGTGGTTAAAAAATGTCAACAACATGTCACAGTCCCAAATTGGAAGTTCGCCTGAACACAAATGGATTACTGTTTTTGAGCACAGTCAGACTAAGCCTAGTCCTCAATTCTAAAATTCAACAAAAAAAGGAATGAAAAAAGAAGGTTGTAGAAGCATAATTGAAAAAATTACTACACTTGATGGAGTGAAATTGGAACTGGTATTCTATTGCAGTTTGATAACAAGTCTGGAAACATTCTTTCACATTTTGTAAGAAGCAAGCCAATCATCACGAAACATTGAAAATAGACACAGTACAGATATATTCTTGTTTCTCAAGCTGTTGAGGTTTATAACAAACATGTGACTGGCGTTGATTTGCTGGAATCCACGCTTGGGTTATACAAAGAAAACATATTTTCGCACGATCGATTTATGCTCAGTAAACGTATGGCTATGTCAGAATGACTTCTGCCCTCCATTATATGATTTTAAAACAAACAAATCACTTTAAAAAAAAATAAAAAATGTGGTTGACCTTACAGTAGGTCAGCTACAATCAGATTTGATAAATAATATAACATAAACACTGTTCTCGTAACCCTTAACGCATACGAAGCCATTTATGACTTGGTCTTCTATTTTTTAAACAATTTTTAATTTATTTTTATGAAAGTTGGTTAATAATCCTTAAACAACACCACTTTAAGGGACTTTAATTTTTTTGCTCTGGATTTAATTCATGCAGTAGAGTGTTAAACGAGTACATACTAGTACTTATCATGTAGTTAACGGTTCAGACGCTATGGTGAGCCGATATCGAATCGATGCGCAGAAAGCCATTTCGCAGCAACTGCCTTTTGGTCGCTGCTGCACGTGTGTCATGTGCGTCACAGGCCTTAAAAGTCAGCGGGCAAGTAAAATTGATTTTAAATTATGATTTTTAACCAATAGACTGACTGGTACTAAAACCGTAAATTCCAGATAAAAAATAAATCATCTATTTTTTTGTAAAAAATAATGCATTTTATATTTTTCCATTTGTTTGTTTGATTTTTATAAAATTAATAATAAAATTATAGTAAAAAAACGGTTACAATTTACCACAACTTATTATTTCGTCTTCCGTTATTACTATTTATGAAATTCCTTCAATACGATTTTATTATATGTAACAACTTTCTTTTCTTTATTAAATACGATTTTATATTTAATTTATTTGTTTTAGATATTCGGAAAAGAAAACAATTCAAAAAAAAAAAAAGGAAAATAAAATAGGAGGAAACAAATAACAAGAATCGTCGTCGCTGGTGAATAATCGAGACGTTGTTGGGGGAGCAAGCAGCATTTACTTATTATTTATAATTTTCTAAAACAAATTTAACATACATACACATTCAAGTTTTATATTTTTTTTTTCAAAGAATATTTAACTGTAATGTTGCATACTGTAACAAATATAAATGTTAATTTCAAGAAAATATATTTTATAATGCATTATGCCTTAGAATAATAATAAAAAAAAAAAAAATAATAATAATAAACAATCTTAACACTACTATTAGTATTTTCATATTTTTATTTAAATAGATGTATAATGTTTATTTTGTTAGAGTAAAAAAAAACACAAAAATCAGAATAAGTATATTTTGTTGCTTTAATTATTTGAAAGGATTTGGTCGTGCTTTGAAAGATGTTAGCTTTCGAATTTCTTTAACTAATTCCTCTTCGCGTTTCTTGCGTTCTTCCTCCTCCTGCAAAACAAGTAAAAATCACCACATTAAACAAATACTGATATTACATTCTGTACATTATATTACATTACTATACATCAAATATACTGAGTTGTTAAAATCAGAAATAAATGCATGTCCAACTATAATCAACTAGTTATCAACCATTTTAATCCAACGAATATCCAAGGATGGGGTTATATCCAACAGGTGCTAGGGAATGGGGTAACAACCATTCGTCAAATTTCGAATGTCGAGCAATTTCCAAATTTTTTGGCGACGTTAAACATATGACTTCTCCGTGCAAGTTCTCATTAATATACATACATATATGCTATTTACCGCCAATAGAAAGTTGTTCGATCTCAAAAATGTAAGTGCCATTAATGGCTCATAGGAATTGATTGATTAAGCACATGAAATATGAACTGAAAGATTAGATCTATAAATCTTAAGGCTATAAAGGGCGCATATTTATATTGGGTCTATAACTTAATTCGTGCGGTCTGCTAAGAGATGGCGTAACTTGTATTATTCCATTGTTATTATTCAATTGGAACATGCGCTGGAAAGCTACTGTCATTGTACGTCATTTCAGTATATGCCATTCATTTGAAGCGTAAACAACAATAATTTTTTTTTCACTCAAATATGTCGAACTTTGTACCTGAAAAAGTCTTTTTGCGGGGAGTTCTTCTTCATTACTTTAATATGAAGAAAATTGCTGCCGAAAGTCATCGTATTTTGGTGGAAGTTTATGGTGAACATGGCTGAGCGAACTTGCAAAAAGTGGTTTGCACGATTTAAAAGTGTTGATTTTGGCTTGGAAGACGATGAACGTCCTGGGCAGCCAAAAAAGTTTGAAAATGAAGAACTGGAAGCATTACTCTATGAAGATTGTTGCCAAACACAAGAAGAGCTAGCAGAATCTTTGGGTGTCACTCAAGCAGCCATTTCAAAACGTTTAAAAGCAGCTGGATATATTCGAAAGCAAGGAAATTGGGTTCCACATGAATTCAAGCCGAGAGACGTCGAAAGGCGGTTTTGCATGTCCGAAATGCTGCTGGAACGCCACAAAAGGAAGTCATTTTTGCATCGGATTGTTACTGGTGATGAAAAATTAATCCATTACGACAACTCCAAGCGCAAAAAATCATATGTGAAATCTGGCTAACCATCGAAATTAACGGTCAAGCCGAATATCCATGGCGCGAAGGTAATGCTCTGTATTTGGTGGGATCAGATGGGTGTGCTGTATTATGAGCTGCTAAAATCGAGTGAAACCATCAATGGACAACGCTACCGAACACAATTAATCCGTTTGAAGAGAGCAGTAGCCGAAAAACGCCCGGAATATGCGACCAGATACGAGGCAATAATTTTCCATCATGACAACGCTCGGCCCCACGTTGCTATTCCGGTTAAGAACTATTTGGAAAAACAGTAGATGTGATGTCTTACCCCATTCGCCTTTATAGCCCAGACCTTGCCCCTTCTGACTACCATTTTTTCCGGTCGATGCGTCCTGCCTCACTGAAAAAACGGTTCACATCAGAGAAGAATATCAAAAATTGGCTTGATTTATTCTTGGCTGCCAAGCCGGCGCAATTTTTTTGGGATCTGATCCACAAATTGCCAGAAAGATGGGAAAAAGTCATAGCTTCAGATGGGCAATACTTTGAATAATACTATTGTACATGTTTTTCTTAAATAAACGTTCAACTTTTGAAAAAAAAAAAAACCGCACGAATTAAATTACATACTTAATATATATATTTATATTCAAATAAATATCGATAGAAGATGAAGTAAAAAGCCTGCACCTTACAAAAAAGCAGTTTAATAAAAATGTCTACACAATAATGACCGAAGTTGAAGAAATAAAAATCCAGCAAGATTCTCTTCAAAAAGATAAAAAAAATTATCAAGGCCAGCCGTTGGGTTACTCACAGGCCATAGTCTTCTGGGAATGTATGTAATGAACCTGCGCCCTAGTAATGACGTCTTAGGAAGTTGTGAAGACAAAAACTTACGGTAGGTATAAGCTTCACTTTGAATATAATTGTCTTAGCCTTCGCAATCTAAGAAGAACACTACTAACATAACTTTGCAGTCAACTGTTTAATTTTGTATATATAGTTTCTAATTCTATTTTAGAACCCATTTATATTTTGTAACGAACACTCCTTCATGATTATTCACAAAATGTATGTGGGATTACCCCGGTTCCCAAAAATATAATAAAAAAGTAACGAATTTATTTGTATTTAAATGAAAATGTGTACATCGTGAACTAATAAGAAAAAATGAAATGTAAACTTAACAAGAAAAGGCGTCCAATACTAATGCCAAAACAAGCATTTGTCACATTAAGAATAGCGTAGGGATAAAGCAGCTTCTCTACTAGCTACAACTAATGTGTATTTTAGATCAACCAATTATACCTTAAAATTTGGTCATGTGTAAGATTCATAATAAACACTTAAAGTATTTTTTTTGCCGTGAAACAAGTAAAATCCTCTATAAAGAAACATGTGATCTGCACTGACTCATTGTCATCTGTAAAAGCCGCAGCCAACATTAACAATACAGACTACTATCTAACACTTATCATATCAGATAACCACCCAAACAAAACTTATATGGATCCCGAGTAACCTTCAAATCCCTGAAAATGTCTATGTAGGCCATGTTGCAAAAAAACGCACCTAAATTTACCTCTAATTTACACTCCAAGTTACAACACCCACGACATGAAAAAGTTTTTAAACCTTCATCACAAAACCAAACATCAAAAACATCAACTCTTCGGAATGGTACAAAAATGCAAACATCAATATTGAAAATAAAATAAAGTGATCTAAAATTGTTAGAATCAGACTGACACATAGTAAACTTTTCCATCAGCATTACATGGATAAAACAGCTTTATCTCAACGCGCAATAGCTCAAAGATATCCATCGGGCGTATTCTCAACACATACCCCTCTTTTGAAGAAATCAGCACATTCTAGCACATGGATCCAACTCTCCAATCCTAGGCCCCAAAGCATCAATACAGTTTTATATTTCCTCAAACAATCTAAATTATACCATCTAATATATTGGGTCATATAAAGTCTCCGCGGTTTTTTGGTACACCTTTACACCTTTGAAGAAGAAGAAGAAGAAGAAGAAAAAAAAAAAGTTTTTATTTAAAATCAATTTCAATCAAATACATATTAGCCATTATTATCGATGACTTTTTGCGATTTTCTAGGTAGCTTCAGAATTCCATCGGTTTAGAACTTCTGTTGTTTATCAGCGGACAATTTGGCCAAGCAATTTTCAGTGGCTCTTCGGTCGGCCAATTTTTTAACATCAAGAGAGTTTTGCAAAGACCGAAACATCAGAGGGTGCAAGGTCCGGGCTATACGGTGGATGCATCAAAAATTCTCAACCAAGCTCCGTCAATTTGTTCCAGGTCTTCAAAGATGTGTGTGACCTAGCATTGTCATGATTTAAGACAACTCCCTTTCTGTTGTCCAATTCTGGTCGCTCTTTCTTGATAGCTTAATTTAAACGGTCGAGTAAATAGAGGATTGAATAGACCGTTTCGCCACGTTCTAGCAGCTCATAATAGACAATTTCCTTCCAATCCCACCAAACACTCAATATAACCTTGTTTGCCGTCAATCCAATCCTTGAAGCCGTTTGTGGTTGGTCACCGGACCTTGACCATGATCGCTTGCGTTGGATAGTCTCCTATTTAATCCATCTTTCATCGCCCGGAATGAATCACTTCAAAAATGGTTCCATTTCGTTACGTTTTAGCAACGTTTCACTGATGGGTATTCGGTCAGTTAAATTTTTTTGCGTTAATTCATGTGGCACTCAAACATCGAGCTTCTTTGAGTAACCTACTCGTTTTCCAAACTGTCATACGGTTGATGTTTAGTGCCTTCGCTATCTCCAGACAGCTTCCATACTGGTATTGCTCCATCAGTTGCAAAATTTCATCGCATTTTTCAGTGACAGGCCGACCATGCGAGGAGCAGCTTTTACACCGAAATTTCCGGAATGGAATCGAACAAACCACTACTCCTGGGTCCGGCGTTTACTCACAGCATTCTCACTGTAAACTGCATATATATTCAGATATTTCACTCATATTCAAATCAGTATAACTTTTAACATGAGCAACGAATTACACAGCTGTCTTCACAAAACATGTAGCCAGACATGTCAGCTTTTAAACACGTGTTCGTTTGACACAATCAGATTAGTGTTATCAGATAAATGGACAGCAACACTAACTAGTGGCGTTTGTTGCTATAGCTCTAGTCTTATTTTATATTATAAGTCAATCTTTTAATTAAACAAATAAATAAATAAATAAATAAAATAAGCACTTAAAATGTGAAATAGGGTGAGTTGAAAGTGACACATTTGAGATCGATAAACAACAATTCACACTATTCGTGATTTTTTTTTAAAACAAAAATCACATAATATTTGGGCTGCCAAACAACTACGAGTACAATTCGAGCCAAGTTAGAGCTCCTATGGGTCATGACGATATGATTCTTTGAACCAGATTAAGTGTTCCTGAAATATACTCGTACCTATTCCGAATTGAAATACAATTTTTTATTCAATATTTGTTGAAATTTTTATTATCATTTTTAAAACAGAAAAATCATAAAATACTCCATATATTATTGAGACTTTTTGATCGAGTTGCCGATTGAGGAACACATTTTATCTTTCCTGGTTCATTGCCAAATCTATTTTCGTCTACAAGTTGAAAACTTACGCATACAAGCATTTTATTTTAATTTACGGATAATGCAAAACCTATGTACAAACATTGAAAGTATTAAATTTTTGATAAATGTTTTCAAGAATTTCAACAAAAAAAAATTTAAAATCTTATATAATAAAAGTGGGCTATTCCTTTTTTTAAAGACCAACTTCTAGACTAGGGTTGAAGGGTCAGGGCAAGTTACAAAACATGTATTGGGTTGTTCAACAAGTTCTGCGGGTTTTTTTTCTTGGAAGTAGTGTTTATCGTTTTAATCTCTGTGGCTATCGTTATGAAATTTTTTTTTTTTATTCCATTAGAGAGGGTTATCCTTTAAGTGCTCAATATATACATTTATTTTTTTAATAGAGGATGATAAGAAAGTTCATTTTCGTCATATTTTGCTTTGTTTTCTTTAAAAAATGTTTCAAAGCGACAGAGGAGCAACGAGAGATTTGCAGCGTGTATTGAGATACGGCTAAAAACGTTAACACTTGTCAATGTTGATTCGCATGCCTTGCTGATGCTGTTCTCCCTGGACGTCCACCCACCACAGACGACAATCAAATTTTGGCTGCAGTTACCGTTGTGAAGCAGGGAGATCGCTCAGCGGTTAAACTTTCTCCATACAACCATTTCGCAGGGACTGAAAAGGCTTGAAATGTGGGTTGCTCACGAACTCAGTGGAAGAAACATTATGGATCGAATAATGGTCTGTGAGCTTTCCTGAAAAGAGTAGTTACGGGAGACGAAAAATTGGTGGTTTACAACATTCGGCGTAAGAGGTCATGGTGCGCTTCTGGTGAAACACCGCAATCTGTCGGTAAACAAGATTTGCATTCCAAAAACATCATGTTGAGCATTTGGTGGGACTGGCGAGGTGTGCTTTACTTCGAGTTGCTTCCACGCAATCATACTATAAATGCCGTTAATATTGCTTTCAGCTCGATACTTTGAAGTAGGCAGTGGTACTTTAACTATAATTTAAATCTAATCTAATTAGATCTAATTGAACAACCCAATACATCGCTGTTTAAAAATCTGGAACTAGGATAAACGCAATATTCAAGTTCAAAGATAGCCGTCCGAAAAGTGATCGAAACAAAATTCGATTATTAAGATCCTCTGATCATGACATCGCTGTTGTAAAGATTCGGCGAAGATACTTCTGTTCTGGATATGTGAAAGGTATAGGTTAAAACTGTTTACCGAAGATTAAACTTTAATACTAATTTCTTTACAAAATCAGAACAATCATTGAACTTATTTTTCCATTGACGCAAAAAACACTAACACGATGTTTTGAAATAGGTGTCAAAAGAAAACTAAGCGTCGGATTGTCATTAAATTTTGACAGACGGGCTAAGAGGTTATACTAAATTAAGGAACAATCCGGGTACTCATCAAACAGCCTTCGTAATTAACAATAGTTTTTTTTTTTTTTTGTACCGCGATGAGAAGAACAAAAACTAATTGGTGTGAGGCAAATTGGTAGAAAAAATTTATTACACAATAGCTGTGTAACAGAATCGGGAAGGATTTCAATTATTTGATCCACATAGGCATATGAAACATTCGTTTCGTCTATGGCCTTAGGTTTTGGTTCATCTAGCTCTTTTACGTATTGGTTGAGAACTTGGAGTAGTTGAATTGGTTTTAGTGTTTGTATTACTTTTCTCACAGTCACTGAGTACGCATGCATGAGAATATTTCAACTTTCCTCCTGCATAAATAAAATTAGTTTTAAGTTCGACAGCGTTGTGATCAGGTCAACATTTTCACATTTATTTTACTGAGAATTTAAATAATAGTGTCTTTATACGTGTAGAATCGTTTAAGAAAATTGCTACATTTTAAAATGATTTCTACGATAATCTTAAATATCGGCAATTGCGACAAACAGAGATTGCTGTCCACTGATGGCTTTTTAGATGCTAATGTAATTGCAGTAGCAATAAGTCTTCAATTATTGCATCTTATGTTTGTTATTCCATTCATATAAATAAACAATACTTTGAGAGGCAAATTACCGACTTACCAATTCCATTAGATTAGAATTGTTAACGTCACTGAAAAAAATCCGAATTGTGAATAGTGAGCCAGATATAATTGTTCAACAATGACCAAATTAATTAATGTTACTATTTCTATAAAATTCTGATTTTATTCAGCCATATTTGAGGTAAAGACAAGGACAATAACTTTAATATTTTTTATGTAATTGATGAAAAATATCTAGAAAAAATATACTCGTATGTTAGAATTAATAAATAAAATGAAAATGCTTTCAAGTACCTATACGAATACGAGTAAATGAAATTAAGTTTAACAATACAAATAGCAATCATCAGATGAATTTTTTAATCCATTCAGACGCGCTTACATTTTAAATTTTTAAAAAATAGAAAATACATTTTCTCTGCGACGAAATTTTATCCTCATCGCTCCAAATGTGACAGTTTTTTAAGATTTTTTTCTAAAAAGTACGCGAACAGACCTTTTATTTCTATTCAGAAAAGGATAGTTTATTTCGCATTTTCTATAAAAATACATCTAACAGCTGCCTATGGTTGACAAAATGGCCTGAGGCACTGTTTCCAACATAATCACAAATTGCTTCCGTGTCATTCAAATTATTTTCTTAAATAGGCCTTCATTTCCCAAAACGTATAAAAGTATACGTAATTTGTTAGTCCTCATAATCGACCAGATAAGCTTGTCCTTCGTCGTATTGTGGATAATTTTTTTACCACATATAAATATACTTTACATGACGCAATGCAAATGTGTCGACGTGATGTGTGTAGAGAAGAAACTGTAGCTAATCTGAGTTGAAGTGTGAGGCGGAAAATCGCAACAATTTGGTTGCCCATTATGTATATGGTACACTTTTGCAAAGAGGTCTTGCCCTATACCCGTCTAAGATCCAGATGGCGCAGGAATTAAAAGCCACGAAACTATTGCTTGCGACAGGAGTTTGGGGATTGGGCTGATTGAAGAGTCAAGCTTTATATTTACGAAAAATCGTTTTTAGTGATCTTAGGTTCAATCGGTTTCTGGAATGAGGCAAATCTCAAACGGACGTGAGAGACTCAATTGCACCCACAAAATTGCAGTGTTTGGTGTGATCTTTACTTTTTGGCATCGATCCTCTTTTTTTTTTCAAAACGAGTCCATAATTCGCTTTACAGTCAATTGCCAATGTTGCCGGACAATGATCAGTGATTATTTCTTCGTGAATATTAATGAAATCGATACGCACGCTATACTGCCCATGAACAAGTCTAGAGGACTAGATTCAACGAAAACTTTACGTCGCGAAATCGACCAGCGAATTAAATACCGACATTGTTCAATTGTGATTGATGCCATTCGATTACTTTCTGTGAGGTTACTCGGTGCACGCTGATAAACCGTAAAGTAAAAGGGTTTTCATTAGATGCGCCCCATTTTTTCAACAGGGATTCTCTAAACTCAGACATACCATCTTCTGACAGATGTCATATTTGTGTTTTAAACTGTCTACCATTTAATCTTGGAATAGTATACTGTTCAGCGTCATAAATATATTATACAATTTCTTTATAACAAATCGCGATAAGTTTTGACTTCGTTACGTGCCAATTCACGACTAATGTAATCGTCCTGACAAGCAAACAATTGAACATTTAGTGAAATAATTCGAATCAACTTATTCACTCCATAATGTTTCCGAAACAGTGCGTCAGCGAAACGCCAGAAAAAAAAAAAAACAGTATTGCGTCCGCAATTGATTCCGCAATCAATCAGCACGTCCGAACGTGCTGTGACGTATTTTGTGATATGACTTAGCTATCGTCGTAAAAGATCATATTGCCTCAAGAACGAAAGCCAAATGACTACCGTGCAGGTCGAACTCCTGTTTATTGGGTTCTAATGAAGGTGGAAGATCAAGATTTTCACCCAAAACTTTGCCTCCGGAGGTGCTCCAACAGTGGTAACTGTATACGAACAAATTCATCAAGAGGATGCGGGGGAGTCGGTTACAGTTAAACCACCCGACAGCCCGCTTCATGCTATATAAACAATTTTTCTTTTTGGGAAAATTGGAAGTGGAAGACTTAAAGAAGGATATGTGGTTTCAACTTACTGATGACGAAGTTCAGTGATCGTCTATTCGCCAGTCTCTGGAAAATTATAACAAGCTAAGACGATTTAGAGTGAACATTCGACATAAAATTGTTGTATTGGGTATATAACTTAATTCGTGCGGTTTGCTAAGAGATAGCGTAACTTGTATTAATTCATTGGAACATGCGTTGGAAAGCTACTGTCATTGTACGTCATTTCAGTATATGTCATTCATTTGAAGCGTAAACAACAATAATTTTTTTTCACTCAAATATGTCGAACTTTGTGCCTGAAAAAGTGTTTTTGCGGGGAGTTCTTCTTCATTACTGAAAACTGCTCCCGAAAGTCATCTTATTTTGGTGGAAGTTTATGGTGAACATGCGCTAGCTGAGCGAACGTGCCAAAAGTAGTTTGCACGATTTAAAAGTGGTGATTTTGGCTTGGAAGACGATGAACGTCCTGGGCAGCCTAAAAAGTTTGAAAATGAAGAACTGGAAGCATTACTCTATGAAGATTATTACCAAACATAAGAAGAGCTTGCAGAATCTTTGGGTGTCACTTAAGCAGCGATTTCAAAACGTTTAAGAGCAGCTGGATATATTCAAAAGCAAGGAAATCGGGTTCCACATGAACTCAAGCCGAGAGACGTCGAAAGGCGGTTTTGCTTGTCCGAAATGCTGTTGGAACGCCACAAAAGGAAGTCATTTTTGCATCGGATTGTTACTGGTGATGAAAAATGGATTCATTACGATAACCCCAAGCGCAAAAAATCATATGTGAAAGCCGGTCAACCAGCCAAATCAACGGCAAAGCCGAATATCCATGGCGAGAAAGTAATGCTCTGTATTTGGTGGGATCAGATGGGTGTGCTGTATTATAAGCTGCTAAAACCGGGTGAAACCATCAATGGACAACGCTACCGAACACAATTAATCCGTTTGAAGAGAGCCTGGAATATGCGACCAGACACGAGGCAATAATTTTCCATCATGACAACGCTCGGCCCCACGTTGCTATTCCGGTTAAGAACTATTTGGGAAACAGTAGATGGGAAGTCTTACCCCACCCGCCTTATAGCCCAGACCTTGCCCCTTCTGACTACCATTTGTTCCGGTCGATGCAGAACGCCCTCACTGAAATACGGTTCACATCAGAGCAGAAAAAAAAACCGCACGAATTAAATTACATACCCAATAGTATCGTCCAAATTATGCGAAGAAATCATGATTCCATGGAGGACATTTGAATGACGTCAGTACATATCAGATTTGATACCTTAAATATAGGTCTTTTTATTAAAAAAAAAATTGGGTATATTATAAAAAAAACTTTTATTTCAACTTGGAATTCAGTATACACCCTTTTTAACAAAAATCAAAAGCTCTTAAAAAATTTTTTTTACAACATTTAACAGTCAAGTTTTCACAAATTGCATTGATTTTTTAAATTTTTAGGACCTGTAAGCGGCTTGTCTAGAATTGAGATAATTGGGTCTCAAAAGTTTGGAGTACTTTATGAAAATAATCCAGTAACACCAATATCGTTTGATTAGCAGATTTTCGTTGGAGTCTGAGACTTATACTGTCAACCAATTGATTTCATATTCAAAAAATAGCACTCTGACAATAAGTCACTTTAAAAAGCTTTCTATTCGTTTAATTGAAGGAATTGTTTTATTTTTAATTCATTAACAAAAATACTGAGAAATTGTAGGCGGGTTTCCATGCACTTATAAATGAGTCACAAGGTTGTCATTAGCACAGATTTTTTTAAACTGGCCGCATTCGACTCGTATTGTATTTAAGCATGACTCAATGAAAAATAATTAATTTAATTTTCCGAGATTTATTAAAATATCATCGTTGTTAATCAGTTAATGTCTTCCTTATAAACCAGATTTAATTTACTCTAACCCAAATAATTTATTTTCATTTGTCTACAATTTAAATACTTTCGCCAAAGATAAATGTGAGAATATAATCCGTTTTGATAAGGTTTTTGTTCTCACGTTTAAATATATCAATTCAAAAGTCTTTTGTGTTGATTACACCTTCCATATATGTATTTGGATGTAGTGGCTTCCTTAACCCTTCCAACTCGAGTACATACGAGTAATCCCATATCTTGGTGAAATGTATAGATATCGGAAATTTAGTATCTTAGAAAGGTCATTAATTACCATACACATTAATTACACGGAAATACTTATAGTTATTATGCGGTGAATTTTGATTATCGAATTCCATATACACAAAATGTTCACTAGTTGCTGCTTATCATTTCTATAAATTGACGCAATTGCTACAAGGATGTGATAATCTATCTTATTACAAATAAAATAAAATACAATTTTTGCATTGAATAAAAATGGGCAGTCTCATAATGATGACAGTAATGAGTCATTTTTGGTACAGAGACGCCTTTAATGCGATCGCTCTTAACCAGTAACGAAGTACTCGTATAAAACTAAATGATGACTTTAAAAATAGTTTCATTATTAATCTTTCAAATACGTCATTCAGATCGGATGGTTGTCCAACGTCAATCATTTTGATAAGCATAGTACATTTCTAAAAGTGCGAGTACTTTACCCCTTAATTCATTTTTTTGTTATTTAAAGTCGCATGACTGTGCGCGTTTACTTTTCGAAAACAATTTCATCTTAGCAAATGAGATGTTTCTTTGTAACAACGGTCTAAGAAAATTTTCTTATCAAAAGACCTTCAAGTTATCTTAATGATTTTTTTTTTCTCAATTGAGCTCATGCAAAATAATAGAGGAGGTGTTTCCCCAGCTGATTTTGTAGATAAAATTAGTCTTTGTGGATGCTTACATCATTTACATGTGTGTATCTCTACAAAAGATCTAAATAAAATGAAAGTTTATGTGAAATACATATATTATTGTATCGCTGAGGTTTATTTTCCTGGGAATTTTGCATATGTAAGTTCACTGCAGAAATAGAACAATTTTCAAAAATTTTGTTATAATTTTTGCTTAGTTATTGTTCAAATTCTACCGTGTGAGAGAAATTTTGTCAAGCATTATACACTACTTACTACAATTATATGTATGTACAGGTTTATATTGGTGAATGAATAAGTGGCTCAAACTTCGGTTCGTAATATCAACCACTCAGTCATTACAGTGACGGTCTCAGCGCATAGCAATAATCGGTTAATGGTCTCGTCGAGCCGGGCTAAACTTGCATTTTAACAATCCGCATCAATACTTAATTCGCTAAAATTAGCGTAATAGGGGCTCAGGTCCCCACAGAAGAAATAGACACTGATATCAACAACTGTTTTAACGAACTCTTCTGCAAAGCCTACGAGCTAAAAGAGAAAAAGAGGATATCTTTGAAACAACACTACATCCGGAAACAGACCTTGGGTAATTCACTTTGTGGAGGATCAGAATATGGTATACTCAAAACCCAAAGATTGATTATATTACAAATTGATTATATTACGGAAGATACTCCTCCAGTATTAAAGATAGCAGAACACTCCGAGAACATTAAAATGGAAACTTGTTCTACTAATTTTTTGCACCCAACGCACGTGTGCGATATTTCAGATACCACAATCATTGGAGAAATAGTATGAGATAATTTAATGTTGAATGGTTGTAATCGCAATAAACCGCCATAAACTTTGTCGATCGCGTATCTATTGAATCCTTATTAACTCCTTTAAAATCTGAATATTAGAGGCATTGATGCCAATAAAGTAATGGGTTTTGCCCGACCACCACTGCGAAACCACTGATTTGATAAAGAGTGCATACAATCTCGTGTTGCTAAATTTCTTTAGGAAGCTGGACTGTATAGAAAAGCCTATCGACAAGCAAAAAGGGATGGAGGAACATTGGCTTTTCCGAGAAAAAAGAAAGATCTGGGAAATGTATAGTTCGGATGTTTAACCAATAGAAAGTGTTGAGTTTACTAGACTTGAAAAAGTAAGCAAATAAATTAAGTTGTGAACTCACAGTCGGTCCTGTAGATATGGAAAAATAACTTGTACTTGATGATTATGAAGAAGAGAACGAAGTTGAACGGAAGTGAAATTGAGGAAGGCAAATAGGTAAAATTAATGGGAGGAAAAAGTTTTCCTGATGTGGTGATTTGATTATGACGAATTGTTCAGTTATGATATTCAAGGTTTTGACAAGATGATAGATGCAGGAGGACCTAGTTCTGAAACTGTTCATTGTCAAACGTTGAATCAAAATGTTCTTTGAATTTATCCAAAATTATTGTCTATTAATTTGATTCCCTCTAGTTGCCGCACTTCTTTAGGTTACCTTTCCTAAGCTGTTGCAAATTTTCCCGATTGGTGAGTATAGAAATTTCTTTGAAATGTTTGAAACATTTCCGGAATGCAATCTACGCCAACTATTTTTATTTTTTTATTTTTATTTTAGGCCCTAGCAACTTAGGATTACTAGTGGGCAGATGTGAATTCTGGTATTTGTTACTGTAAAAAGCTTTTCCTCATTGCGATGATCATAATCTCTCCTTAAATTGTGATATACATACATATATCAATTATAGTAAGTAGTTGAGCAGTGATTAAACGATTTATAATTCACAGATGACATAGGACAGGAATGTAAAATACCAACCTCTAAATTAATTACCCAATTCTCTTGACTCAGTAACCAAGAGACAAATAGTGTTTAACCGCCCTGATTAGAGGCAAAAATTATTGTTGTGCACTGGTTATCAACAAAAAATGTAGATCTTATGCATCTTATATTGAAGATGGATCTCTCTACGGTGAACTTTTAAAATGTAGGCAGGTGATAGAAAAATTTAAGAAAATCCTATTTTAGGTATGGGATTAGTTTAACTTTCAGGAGATTGACGCTTCATCATTTTTAAATCCAACATCAAAATTGGAATTCTCTGAATAACAGATAAATTAAGCAATTTTGCATTTTTTACTGCCGAATCATAAGTAATTTATGTTGGCCCTCGGTGGAATATAATCTTAAGTAAGCTTTATTCCTGCGATGAATTGAAGTGACAATCTCATTTGACAATTTTTTAGATCGTTGGTTTATCAAAATTTGGTTGGCCAAATCTCAAATTCGATAACCCTTATAAGGTCCATTGTAGTCTTAGCGTCTCTTAGTAAGATAAATACAATCTCAAATCAAAATTAACTGGAAAAGCTTTTCATTAAACATCTTCGGCAACAATTTATTGGACCAAAGATTAGGAGGATTAAAGAAAATTATACATAAGAAATTTTTCAACAACTACGAACTGAAATTTAAACCTGCGTTAAAAATAAAACATTTCTGACCATACGCAGCTGAAAGGAGTTTGTATCGAATCCAAGAAAACGGAAAAAGCGTATGTATTGCATCGTAATTAAAAATGGATAGCACCACCCTTCATATTATCTAAATATATCTTGACTCTAGTTCGTTAATAGTGTAGAGTTTTTAACGTGGTTACTGATTTAATAAGCAAATTGGGGTCAACTGGTTCAAAAAAAAAAAAAAAATAAATAAATAAAAAAAAAAAAAAAAAAATAAAAAATAAATATATGAATATCGTCCCGACATTTATGTATTTAAATGGTAAATCCCAGAGCATATTCGAAGATATAAAAGGTTTTTCAAACCATAAACAGATGTCTTTAACTGCAGAATCCTTAATGGAGCCGCAAGGGCAACGACAGGGGTAAATATACATTTCTTGGACGAATAGCATGCTTGGTAATGAATTACTATTTCTCTGCGGGGAATCTGTAGCTCCGACTTCAGCGACTTCCGGGTAAAACATTTTCGGAGCATATGGATTCGATTTGTTTTCCAGATTTCAGGCAGCCTTAAAACTGAAAACTCAGCCCAATGTAAGCTTTCAAGAAACATATGGTATAAGAATCTTAATACGAGTTTGCAAGTCATCAAGCGCCTTACAGAAATAGTAAAAAATCAGCTCTCATCAGCAACGTCCGTTAACTATACCTACGAGAAAAATATATTAAGCAAATAAAAGTGGTTCGAAAACATCTTCGATAAGACAACATTCGCGTTTCTCAATATATAAGGAACAAACAGTTCCAATACGTTTAAAGACCCACGTAGCTAAACGAGCGATTTGCGCAGTTTGTGGTAGATGTATAGCAAAAATATAAGCATTCACTTGAAAACAAGAGTCCAGTCTTTGTTCCTAGATACTTTAATACCATATGGGCATGAGCTATAGAGATAAATAAAAAAATTATTTGGAAGACGAATCCAAGAATCTACATACATTCGATTTGAATTTACTGTTTATACCAAATAAAAAGCTGAACTCATAAAAAAAAAAAAAAAAAAAAACAAACTCTTTCTGGATTAGATCATTGCACTTAAAAAAATATTTGTGAATGAAACGTAGTTTTCGCAAATACGGCCAAATACAGGGTAATTTATCGTGAGGTTTGATTTTCAATAGGCTTTTTTTTGAATGATCACGCGTGACTGCTATAGTCCTATCAAACTGCTTTGTCATTTTTGTTCAATATCGTTTGGCATATCATGGAAAGACTCACACCACAACAGGGTCTCCAAATTGTTCAGCGTATTACGAAAATCAGCGTTCTGTGAGAAATGTTTTTCGTGCGATCCGAGGAACTTATTGTGCGCATAATTGACCTACTGAAACCACTATTGCCAATGCCATTCGCAAAGTTAAGTCCCAGTTTACATTAGTGGATGATACTCGACCGGTTAGACCACATCCAGCACGTAATGAATAGACTATAGCAGCTGTAGCTGAGAGTGTACGCGAAGACCGTGACGAATCGATTCGTAGTCGTTCTCAGTAGCTTGGCTTGACGTATTCGACAACTTGGCGTATTTTACGTGGGGATCTCGGCCTAAAAGCGTAAAAAATTCTTGTGCCAGACGACTTAAATTTGCTTCATATATTTAGCGAATGGCCTCTGGAAAAACTCAATGAAAATCCGGTGTTTTATCGTGAAATTTTGTTCAGTGATGAAATTCATTTCTGGCTCAATGGGCTGATGAGCAACCCGAAGAGTACCAATAGCTACCATTACATCCATTAAAAATAACGGTATGGTGTGGTTTATGGGCTGGTGGAATCATTGGTCCATATTTCCTAAAAAATGAGGCAAATCAATGTTACCATCAATGGTAACGGTTATCGCGCCATGTTAACGGACTATGTGCTCCCTGAAATTCAAACACATGGTCTCGGTGAGCTCTGGTTTCAACAAGACGGGGCTACGAACCATACAGCGCGTGAAAAAATCCACTTGTTGAGAAATCATTTTGGTGAGCACTTAAATTCACGTTTTGCTACGGTAAATTGGTCGCCTAGATTGTGCGATATCACACCTTTGGACTATTTTCTCTGGGGATATGTAAAGTCTCACATAACACGGATACTCGTGCTATCCGCAAGATACCACCTCAGACTAAGTCGTACCTAACATATACATAAAATCATTTTTAAGAAGTAAATGCCATGAATTGTTCTTTTAACCGATAATAAAAATTTTAAGTTCACTTTCAAATTTATATGTTTTATTTTACATTATAAATCACACCTCACGATGAATCACCCTATACAACTTTAATGAGAACATTAACAACATTAATTGCACCCTTAAAACGTCAGTTAAAGTTTACATTTTTACCATAGTGATGTACACGAATGAGCAATATTTGGAAATTATTAAAAATTACTACCGAAATTTTGTGTCGGTAGTCGCATTTTTAAAAGCGCTTACTTTACCGTTCGTAAGTGCCTCAGTTTAAAATGGACCAAATCACCTTTTCTACGCAGTTCACAAGAACGAATTTTACGTAAAGATCTTAGCCTTCACCCCCTTACAAATTCAAAGTAACTCAAGAACTGAAGCATCTTCATCATTTGAATCGCCGAAACTTATTTGATTGGGCTACGCAACAGAAAATTCTGAATTTCATCGAAAATCATCTTCAGCGATGAGGCTCACTTTTGACTTTTTTTTTTAAAAAATTGCGTTATTGGACAGCAACAAACCCGCATGTGCTTCAAGAGACTCCATTGTATCCACAAGACCGTGTGGTGTGGATTTCATGCCGGAGGTGTGATTGGACCGTATTTTTTGCAGATGAAAATAATCGCCATGTTACGATCAATGAAGTTCGCTATGGTGCCATGTTGGAAGACTATTTTTGGCCAGAATTGGATGGACTTGACATCAGTGATATGTGGTTTTAACAAGATGGTGCCACATGCCAAACAGCTGGTCAAAAAATTGATCCATTAAAGGGGAAATTCGGTAGACAGGACAATAATAGAATTAAAAAAAATAAAGAGTCAGTCTCTTTCGAACCAGGTGAAAAAAAAAGAAGTCAACTGGGCCATCCCCGTCAGTTCAATTTTTTTTTTATTTGTGCGAAATCTCAACTTTTCTTAAAATTTTACTTAAAATTCGTATAAAAGCATTTAAAAAGATTTGTTTCTTTATTCATTTTTTTTTTCTTCAACATCTATCAGTAAATCTGCCGAGCTTTAACATGTATTTATAATTTGAATAAAATAAATAGTCTAATAACTCGTTGCAGTCTTCCAGAGAGGACAACCGTTTTGACTGAAATGAAAGGAATTCATCAGTTTCCAGTATTTCATAATTGACCTTATAAAAAAGCTTTGATAAATCTTGCAGACAGAGAAATGTCACTAAATCTTTAAATAAATCTCGTTTAATTTTTTCAAGAATATAATGTTGTTAGCAGGTTCTTAAAAACCGTGGCAATATGATTATTGCTATGAAATAACAAATAATGATTGGCTAGCGAAATGTGAACGTATTATAATCTAGGTACCTATGGTTTAGTGTTTTCACTAACGTCAAAAGATAGTCCCCATAATGAATTCAATGTGGTTGATCTTGAGGAATGTCATACAACCTTTGACAGTTTTGGTCATGGAGTTGTTTATCACGCGACAAAGCATTTTTGTTATTCAATCTTGTATTATTCGTGAATTTTTCAGTTAACATAATCGCCTTAGTGGGTCCGAAATTTGTGCAAAGGTGAAGCGTTTTGAAGGAATGTATCGGGTCAAACTCCATATCAGCATGCTCGCCCACCACGTACGCGACAAAACATCACCACTGAGGCACGAGGCGTCTAATTCGTCACATTTATGGCAGTTTACGACGAATTTTAAAAGTTGATCTTCATATGCACGCCTATAAAATCCAAATTACATAACAATTGAAGCCTTTGGACCCCACCTACGACGTCGCCAGGATATTTTGTCATCGAATTTGGTTCCGATGAAATCCATTTTTGGATAGATGGGTACGTAAATAAACAAAAATGTCGTTTCTGAGGACCGAAAACCTACACGAGATTCACGACAAACCAATGCATCCCAAAAAAGTCACTATATGGTGCGGATTATGGGTTTGCGGCATCATTGGCCCGTATTTTTTCGAAGATGAGGCTGGAGAGATGGAGAGTCAGAGGAGAAGTTGATTATCACCTAGTCATGCGATTTGACACCTTTAGACTTCTTCCTGTGGGTTTATTTGAAAAGTAAGGTCTATGTCAATTACTCAGCGATAATTCAGGATCTTAAACATAACATCCAAACTAAAATTGCGGCCATTGACACACTTATTCATTCGAATCTGGATTTATTCCAAAGATTATGGAAACTTTAAGGACATTTGGTTAAATTGAAAAAAAAAAAAAAAAAAAATCTTGAAAGGAACAGCATATACGAAAGCAAAAGGAACCACTATCTTCAAAACAAGACATGCTTTGTTTACTTAGTAACACACTATGTTTTGCATTTCCCTATTTGTAATAATCATAGGGCGAGAGGATGTGCTGCACTTCATCTCGGCATGATCTATTTTAAAATAAACAGGAAATGCCTTACTACATGAAAGAATACATATTTGTATATGTATAAATGAAACAAATAACCAAAAACAGTTGTTAGCAAGAACAAAAAATTAACAATGCAACAATTTGGGATACATCTGGATCTGGAACATATAATATAAAATTAAAATTTACCACCGATTGAGGTAAGAAAAAGTTTTAAATTAAATTGTTCGCCACATTCATGTTTGTTTTTTATTAGACTATGCTGCTTCCAATTATCCGATAAAAATACTTGATCACACATGAAATGAATCTGTATGATGCTTTAAATAATTTATTCATTATCTTTTTAATTTTGAAAAATATAAATACTTCTTAGAAGATAATCGGCTGCCTTAATTGACGACCAAGAAACATATTATGTCAGAGGGTACTTTATTTCTTGGTGATACAATATGATGAAACTAGGAAAGTAAAATCGTAACAGGAAGAACTTGATGAATAACAAACTAAAGCATTTAATGTGGCTTATCATTAGTACATTTGGTTTACACTGCACCATTATATCAGACAACACTTAGAACAAAAGATTTAAGCCAAACCCATATAATTGAAATAATTAATTTATTGTAAGTATTGTACACTATTATATCGTTTTGGCCTCAAAACCGATGTGAAAGATGAATTGGTGGTCGTTCTTAGAATAGAACTTATACATAACACAAATTCACTACTTCGTTAAGCTTGTTAGTTTTCACTCAATTGTGGAAGACATTTTAAATAGTGATTATTATGTTTGGAAGAAAACGTAAAGGAAAAATGTTTAAACAATACATACTCATGGGTTTTTTATTTTGTATAATAGAATCCTATGTCTTTTCTTAGATTCGGTATAAATATTCTTTATTAGTTATATTTCCATGCATTCAAACATTCTTAAACTTGAAAAATATCGCACTTTACATACATAGAATTGATAATTGTCGTCATCCTCTCTGCTGCGAAAATAATAATCAGATATTTTATAAAACCACATAGAATGGGCCGAATTATACTCAAAACAAGTCCTAATCTAAACATCACATGTTAATGTCAAAAATAAACATCGAGAGATAACAAACTTTTGACATAGCATGCTAATTACATAAACTTATCACAGGTAGAACAGATCCAATGACGTGTAATTTAATTCGACAGCAAAAGAGGAATTTCAAACCAAATTGAGCGATATAAAATATTTGCATCAATCTAATTTATTGTTAGATTGGTGCATTTGATTAAATTATGACAATGCGATCTGTTTGCACATGTCTCAGTGTTTTTTATCGTCAATCGGTTTAGTTAGTGCAAATCATGCACGGCAATGCGTTCTTCCAAACTCGTGTGGTGTGAAGCTTCCATTGTCAAAGGTCACTAACTCATAATTTGCTTTTGCTTTTTACATAAAGAATGAGAGACTTGATGACAGCAAAATGCAACAAGTGCTTTTTATACACGAAAACAAAATTAAAAATAAGAGAAAAAATCAAATGCAATTTAGGCATACGTGGTGTGTCAACAAAACGCATACAACTTAATCGTGATTCTTGGTAACCTCACAAAGTATTTATGACTCAGAAAGAGTACGTAAGTATCAACAAATTATGTTGAGTACACAATTTTTTGCATTTTATTGTAGCTTACGCATACAATGAGGTGTTGTTTAGTAAAAAAAAAAAATATATATATATATCTTTGTCATGAATTTAGAACGTGGTACATCATAAGTTGCTATCAAGTATATAGTACCGATAGCTTGATACGCAAGGATTGAGAACCTACCCATGTATAAATCGTTTGTCTAAAACAAAGAAACATCTGAATATATAAATAGACAATAAGACACAGTTCATAAAGAATTGTGGTAAGTTTAAATAAAAAAATAAGAGACCTACAAATGGACTTAATCTTACACAATTTTTCTTAACTTTTAATCTGTATTCATGAAATTGAAACGAAATACGAAAAGTTATGAAAAGATGAATATATTTTATGTTATCGCAAATTGTGCGGATATGTATTTATAATAGATCGGTTGTGGCTCCTGCAACCAATTTTAGCAAAGGAAAAAAGATGAAATTAATTTCTACTCTACATTAGTTGCGATATTGGGCGAGCTACTGGCAGGGAAGATAAGCTAATTAAATAAAAGACAGCTCGGTGTGACAAGAGTGTTGGCTTTTAATCTGACTCCCCACAGTGACTAAAATTAGCGATTTAAATTTTGTAAGTGTCAACAAGATTAATTTCCATACCTACACAAATAATATTATAAGAAAAGCCAACCTCGCTTTCGGTTTCATCAAGCGCAGGTCTAAGGAATTTTCTGACCCATTGATTATTAAATCCCTTTATACAACTTTTCTTTCGCCTCTTCCTGAATACAACAGTTAAGCCCAGTCTATTTTAATACCTATATATTGCGCGTAGAAATTGTGCAACAAAACTTAGAAAACCACCTAACTTCCGTATCAATCCTCATCAAACGAATGGTATCCAAACCTATACCATGAACACACGTTCGGAATGTTACGCTCAACCCAATTAAATCAATCGCTCAAAACTGCCTTTATTCTTCCTATAACTCTCGTTCTTGGCTCTGATTTTAAAGTTTAGAATTCAAGTTCTTCAAATCGATGAGAGCCGTCTGTAAATATAGAATACAAATATAATAATTACGAACCGGGGGAAGCAGATCAGTGCAGTGGCCATAGAGGATTTATAATAGAAAAATACTACCCCGCAAACGATAAGCAGGTTAGAAGCTTATAAGAAATGAATGATCAACGAAGTAAAAAAGAGACTTAATCCTTGCAAATTAATACTCCCTCTGTGTTGGGCATGAGAAGAAAACATCGGATTTTACAAAATATGAATGCAATGACATGAATGAGGCGAACTATACAATCAAAAAATACAGCCTTGGCCAAAAGTATGAGACACCCTTTGTTTTTAGCTCTATATTTTTTATATTGCAATATGTTCTATACTGCGATCAATATATGATTATTGATTAAGGTTTACAGCGAAATGTAATAAATGATGTGTTTTGCAGTGATTTTAAAATTTATTAATTTGTCTTCCCAAAATGCTAAATGTAAGAAAAAGTGAGATCAGTCTAATAAAATGTATGAAAACTCAATTTTTATACAAATAAGGAAAGAACTGAAGTCAAATAAGAAAAGCAGTGAAATGTTTGCATTGTCTCGTATTATAATCGTACACTGGATCTCACCTGAATCGTACAAGAACATGCAAGAAAAAATCGAACACACATAAAGAGGACCAGATCTTAGTACGATCATCTTCGAAAAATTGTAGAAAAACGTCATTTCAGCCGGCTGCTGACATAACGGAAGGGCACGGGAAAAAATCTCCTCTATAATCCTAATAAAAAGGAGTTAAGAAGGTGAACAAAAAAGATGGCTCTCAGAAAGAGCGAAAAGTGTCACCTAGAATGGACAAAAAATACCAACCTTTTACTCAGGAAGATTGGTGTAACGTGATGTGGTTAGATGAATCAAATTCTGAGGTGAGCGACATATCAAAACCCTCTAATAAACATTATATACGGGAGCACTCAATAACATAAAAAGAGTCGCTTCATTTCGTTTCGGAGCAGATGTGGAACGAAATATTGTAAGTTCAGATGAGTGCCGCATTAAAACCCAACAACAAATATAATTTTTATTTAATAAAATAACTCATATGTTTTAAACAGCTGTAGTGCTCGGAACAGTAAGTCAGCAAAATCGTTACAAAACAAAAACTAGAGAAAAGTTAGGTATGTTAGAATGAATACCAGATGTACCGGTATGAAGTGAGCGAAAATAAAACACTAATTTTTAATGTAAAGTAAAAAGTCATTGTCCATTGCTAGCTACACATTTTTCCCATCTTTCAGGAAATTTATGGATTCCATGCCAATAAAACTGTTCGTCTTTTGAAGCAATCCAAGATGTCACCGAATTTTCGACTTCCTCGTAGGATTCGAAGTGCTGCTCAGCTAATGCGTGCCCCATCAATGAAATCAAATGATAGTCGGAAGGAGCCAAGTCTGGTGAATACGGCGGGTGGGGAGCAGCTTCCAGCCAAGCGCTTTGGTTGTATCCTGAACCAGTTTTACTTTGTGTGCATTGTCATGGAGCAAAATTACCTTGCCGTGTCTTCTGGCCCATTCTGGTCATTTTTCGATCAATGCATTTTTCAAATTGATCGGTAGCTATCTGTATTAAAGGTTTTGCCAGGTTTTAGGAGCTCGTGATACACCACACATTTCTGGTCCCACCAGACATACAGCATTATCTTCTTGCCGAATCGGTCTGGTTTTTCAATCGAAGTTGATGATTGTCCCGTATTAACTCATGATTTTTTCCGTTTAGCACTCTAAACATAAATGTGTTTTTCATCGCCAGTAACAATTTGATGCAAAACTAATTTTTTATCGTGTCTTTGAAGCAAAATTTCACAGATAGTTTTTTGGTTTTGTATCTGTCTTTCATTCAATTTATGTGACACCCATTTTCCAGACTTTTGGATCATTCCCATAGCTTTTAAATGGTCAAAAATTGTTTGTTGTGCAACATTTAACATTTCTGCCATTTGTTTTTGACTCAAAGTGTCATTTTCATCTAATATTGTTTGCAATTCGGCGTATTCAAACTTTTTTGGTGGTCTTCCACGTTCTTCATTTCTCACATCAAAATCGTTATCGTTGAACCGTTAAAACCATCTTTTGCATGTTGCGTCTGATAGAGCATAATTACCATATGCCTCGACAAGCTTTCAATGCAGCTCTGCAGCACTTTTCTTCAAATGAAAACACAAAATTAATGCTTTCCGCAAGTCATCATTTTCTGGTACAAAATTTGACATTTTTAACACGATGAAAAAATGTGATGTTGTTTGCTCAATGACTTGATGTATACTAAATATGTTTGACAAACTAAGGCCCGTTCATAATAAAAGTTTATTATCGAGACATTGGTATCTTGACGCTCATACCGGTACACCTGGTATGTGTCTTCCAGAGAGATACTCGTACACAAATTGATTTTTTATTATTCTGAGCCTTTTCGAAAGAACAATTCTTCATTAAATAAACAGTTAGTCCTATGTACACAATGAACAAATGGAGAACAAGACACGACTGCAGTGCTGTGCAAAAACTCCAATTTTATTTGCTCACAAATTTTTTTATGAATTTGAGGGAATAAGAAGTAAGATTAAGGACAAAAAGAAGTCTTTGGGACATAATTCGTATTGTTATGTTATTACATGATTTGATATATTGTTTGTGCAAAACATACCGAATTTCTGTTTATACCTTACATTGTGTCCAGTAACCGTTGTTTTATGATCGCTTCCTATTTTGTAGATATATACGATATTAAATTTTTAATTATTTTTTTTTTTTTTTGGAATGCTCTCGCATTTTTAAGAACCATGTCTTTTCTTTATTTTCCATGAACGTCTTCCAAAGTGAATGAAACCGATTACTTTGCTACTTCGAAATAATTCGTAGATTCGAGTATTATTTATTTATAGCTAGTTTAATACAAGAATACAAGTCATCCGAAGGTAAAGAGTAATTAAATTTTCAAACAATATTACTTTTTGCCTTAATATGCAATAGAGTTCATTAAGGACCACAGGCATTACTATATATTTAAACGATACAAGTTAATTTAAAACCTTTAAAACGCAGCACCCGTTTATATACTCGGTACCCTATGATAAATAATCTCCCAGATGAGACCATAGCAAATCAACAATCAGCGACCGATAAGTGACCATAAAACTGGTTATTAAACTGAAACTTGGAAACACCGAAAAAGGCGATGAGCAAACGGAAAAATAAGCTTTTTGGCACGTTGATGAGCCTAATAAAAACCCAAGAAAAGCGAAGAAAAAAAAAAATAGTTAAAGTCAACTTAAATAATTAAAGGGGTTCGCTTTGAGCGCTAAATTTCCGATAAGGGCCGTAGGATACCCTAAATCAAATAAAAAACTAAGTGCACAAGTTATACGGAACAACTTCGATAAAATATGTAAGAGGAGTTCAAAACGCAATCATGGAATGATGAAACGAAAATCCCAGTAAAGAACCCGAGACGAGTTAGACTACAAATGATGCAAAAGAAGAGCTAATAAGAATTAAAGTTAGAGCTTGTGCGGCAACAAAAAAGGCACTGTATTGGGATTTAAATGAGAAGTGGGCACCACTCATAAAGAGGCGGCAAGCAATAGAAGAAGTGCAACATTGAGGTACAGGTAAACCAAATAAGCCACGGTTAAGGGCGCAAACACTGCAACAATGGAGGACCTTTTTTTGTGATTTGGGAGATAGCGAATAGCTTGCTGAAAATTTACTTTTCTCCTTTGAAAATTTGAGTGTATATTCATTATTTATGTAAAAAAATATATCCTCGAAATTTTAAAATATTTGATGCAGTTTTTTGGCGGTCACACAAGGGCGGACCTAAACACAAGGAAATGTATTGTATATTATAATCGTACTATACATGACATATACGTATACATATGTTTAACTATATTATTCGCATATTCGTGAAGGAACTGTAAGTTTAAAACTTAAGGTTAAACAAATTAGTCAATTTTGCCATGTTCAACGAAAGTCCTCAGTTTCGAAAAACGAAAAACAAAAATAATAATAATAATTAAAAAAGACATCAGTAAACTCTTGGCTTTACTAACAAGGTGATATAAAATAAAGTAGCCTGCAAAATGGTAATAAGATCAACAAATTTAGCCCAACCTAAAAGTGGCACACTAACAATGTATACGCATCGGGAAAATATGTAGCGTTAGATATTATAATACGCGTTATGGTTAAAAAGAGAGGAAGTTAGTTTATATTTAAGACAGCAAAAAAATCCGATTTCAGCTCAGAATCGAAAAGTTGTTCCAGACACAAACGCCGCACGTTATAAAACAAAAAATATCCAAGTGAATATTAAATGGATGAAATAATTTCAGTTTATTTACAAAAATGTCAAGCTTTCGATGCGCTAATAACTGAAAACTAAATTGTTAAGGAAACATGATATTATATAGTAAATTATTAGAATGAATAATAATTTATAAATTTAAAAGTAATTTAAGAACAACAAGTAATACGTACGTAAATTGTTTTTAATACTTTCTTTTTTGTTTGTAGAGCTTTATTCTCTGCAATTTCAACGTTATCCACGTTGTGTTTAGTTTTTTCTTTTTTCACATTTCTTTTTGATAGATTTTGTGTGTTGTAATTGTAGTTGTTATGGTTTTTTGTTTAAATATGTAATTATATATATAAAAAAAAATGTTAAATCTTTCTCGTCCTTCGCCAAGCAACAAAATTGATAACAGTTGCCAGCAGGCCAGCCGCTGATGTTTCAATCGCTTCCTCTCTATTTCTCTGTTCACTATTGTTTTCATCAACTTTCCCGCTTCGACGCCCTTTCACAGATTCTCCTCCACCTCTATCCCCCTCCTGTTCGTTTACAACGTCGATACCACCACCACCATCGACGCCTCCACTAATATTTGTTATACATCACTTGTTGCTGCTATTGTTGTTGGTATTCGCCCCTGCTGCTACTGTTGTTACTGCTGCAGCTAGCGACTGGCTAACACCCTCTTCGGACTTGTCGGATAAAACCGACGAATCACCATAGAATGTTGGCTCGCAATGCTGCTGTTGTGAATGTTTCTGATGCTCATCCTCATCACCATCTGAATCATCTTCGGCCGAACTATCAGCGGTTGCAACAGCTGCTACTGCCGCCGCAACAGCATTGTTATTCGTCGATTTGCCTACGGCAGTGACAACATCGGGTGCATTGACCCCTGCCTTGTGGTGTTCCTGTGCCTTGGCCTTACTCAAATGATCATAGCAGCCAAGGCAAACTCGTACGGCCTTCGTGCTCTGTTGTGGCAGCAAGAATTTCTTCGAAGAGCATGGTCCACATACTACAGCGCCACAATGACGACAGTGATGGCGACGGACAATCATTGTGAATTGGGTTTTTTTGCAATGCATACACACGGATGCCTCGTTATCTGGCACCCAGACGGCTGCATGGTTTTCGACGGGTTTCTTTCCGCTCTTCCGGAGCAAATCTTCAACACACTTGTTGATATGTGCCATCCATTCTTGTTTTTCTGTACTGGTCGCTGCATAAACGACAAATGATTTTGTTGTCGTACGGATAAGCCAGCCGTTGCGGTACTGGCCATTATCATCGATGCTCTCTAGTTGGACCTCCTCTAGGGGCATTATGTGTTGTTTGTTGTATTTCTTTTTACCAATAACTATATTGCCGTAGACGAGGATGTCATTGAAGAGGAAAAACTGACGGCTTTTTGGACGTTTGCGACACATTTTTGTGAGTACTCCCTCACCGACCAGCACCCGGCCTGGAATAGCTAGTGGTTGGCCTGAGCTGCCGAAACAGCTCTCCACTGTAGCTATGCGTCGAGTATTTGCTTCGCTGTTAACTAGACGGTCCACCATTCTGCTGGTAGATGGCGTTGATAAACCGAACAATCTCGCACTGATTTCACTTTTTTTCTTTTCTTTCTTATTCTCCTCACCTACGTTTTTTTTCTACTTAGGTGCAGCTCTGTGCTGTTTTTATCTTACTTTCAATTCACCTGTTTTTTTTTTTTTTTTATTTTGTCAATTTTTAAGGCCTTTTTTGTTCACCTTGAAGCACAAAGAAACTAAAACCGAAAGGCAAACAAATTTCGATTCTTGGACAACGAAAAAATGTACAAAAAAAAATAAAGTAAACCGAAAAAAGAAAATATTTTGCTGTTGATTTCTCCACAAATTCTCGCACTTTCCACTTCTGACAAACGGGCGAAGATGGTGCAGTGCAGTCAACTGTGTCTTCTTTTTTCTCGTTCGTCGTCTGTAAATGTAGTTTTTGCTTTTTCTTTTGGTTTTTAGGTGACTCACTAGGCAGCCAGAAAATTACCCGATATGTTTGCAAAGATTATAAAATTCTAACACAAAAACTAATGCGAATACGTAACGCGGAATTAATTAAGTCGATTTTGGAAACTCTCGATTAAATCCCAACATCTCAAATTGTAAGGCGATGCACCGTGAAATGTTTTGGTGAACGAGACGACACGGCAGCGAATCCACGGGTTGAGGGAACGTTTCATTTTTTTTCCCTTTTTTATATTTTGACAGTTGACAATTCATGCAGTTGGGCAATGGGGCTGAATTGCTGAATGACAATAACTGGATGTGTTCGTAGAGTTTATACATAAATGGTAGTAATGGGAAACATTTTGTTAAGATTTATTTATATTTTTAAAGAACTTAATACTAAAATGCGTAAGCTATTTTTTTTTATTTTTTTTTTTTTTGTTTTGCAAAGAGGAAGAAACTTTGGGATTAGTGGATATCCCGCTATAAGGGTGGCGTCCAAAATTTAATGAGGAGTTTAAATCATTAATATAATTGGGTATGTTGTGTTCTCATGGTAATTTTATTTGACTAAAAAAAAAAAAAATTTCTTTTGGGGTCGCTTGGGATTCGAACACCAAATATTCCAATTTGAAATCCAATACATTATCACTTGAGTTACGGCCATCCAAATTTTTGGTTAACGCGTTAAACTACAGTGCGTATCAAAATTACAAGACACCTTTATTTTGAGGTTTTCTTATACTTATTGTCATAGAAGGTAATATGAAATTCATTCAAATTTATTGAAATAAAGAATAACAACACTTTTTGGCTAAAGGTTTTCGAAAACTCCAAATGCTTTAACACCAAATACTTACAGATTTTTGTTCGACATTTAAATTTCAACATTAGCTGTTAAATTTTTACGTTTTTGATAAAAAAAAAACAATTTGCGCGCATATAACTTTAAATAATATGACTAAAATAATGATTTGTAACATTTTGAATGTAATTCGCATTCATGGAAATAAAGTTGAGCAAGATTCAGAATTCTGATTCAGAATTTTAATTAAATTTCAACTGATAGCATCTTGTCAGCTGTCTTTCAAGGTTTGCTAATTCGCTAAAAATTATTGAACTCGCTCCAAAAAGTTTGTTTGGTTAGTTGAACTTTCAATTTCAAGTAGTTTTTGATTGGTTTTATCAAAAACTTGTGTTTAAGAAAAATTGTGGTTTACCAAAATTTACCATAATGTAAACCTGTGTTTTCCTATTCGTTCGATATGAAAAGGCTATATAGCAATAAAAATAAATGAAAATTACGCACATTTTCCAACATATCAAAATTATAAGAAACTTGCAGTTTTTAAGCTGATTTTAATAAACAATTTGTTTATTTGTTTTATTTGTTAGTTTTGGCATTAAACATTTGAATTTAATAGTCGACTGAGCTACCTATTGCCTTTCCGACATCATCGGACGACTGATTTTTTATTTTTATTTATTTATATTTTTTTTTGCATTGAATTGATGAGGTTATTTAATGAACTCAGTTCTAATCGATTTCACTAATTTATGATAACCAGTTCCTTAGCTGTCTAAACAATATCGTATTTTCTATTATCCATGTAAACACGCCTCACGATTACAAATATTGTGTAATTTTTATTTTATTATTATTTTTATTAAGAATAAGGTCAGGTAAGGCCGGCCACTTCATTACTTCAACTGAACATGACTCTAGGAAGACCTGATTTTGACGATTTGTTTGAATGTGTTAACCTTTGCTGATCACTTTGTAAGCTTCCATCAATAATTTTGATTTTTTTAAAACATAAGCAATTGATGAGTGTCTTATTTTGATACGCAATTTAAATCCTGACATTTTGATTCTAATACCATCTTTTTTCATATTTTGCACGCGATCAAGGAATTTAAGTACCCCTAAAATGCTTGCACACAGCGCGGCGCAGAAAAATCAGGGAGGTGGTTTTAAATATTTAAAGGATATAATGACTAAGAAATAAAGAGCTAGGAAGGGCATTCCATAAGCGAGTTGTACCGCTTAGGAAGGAATCACGATATTTTAGAGTATGTCCAACAGTGGTATGCTGATGAGCATTCATATCGAGACGAATATTACAGTTAAAAGTTTGAAGGGGCGGAATACCACTGACGATTTCTATGGAACACTGGTGGAGGAAATAGCTAGTGTGAGACACAAGACACAAGACATTACGTCGATGTTCGAGGTCGTTCATTGTCTGAGTGATATTATCTATCTACCACTACTATCTACTGCGTGCAGAGATGTTTTGGGCGTACCTGACCAGATGTAGTCATTGTACTCTAATTTCGTGCGGAAAAATACCTCATAATGAGGCCAAATTAGAGGGGGTGAAGTATTTCTTAGACATTTTGCAGCATTTTTGACGACACCGAATATGTGGTCAATTTAATTTAATTGTACAAAAAACGGAAAGTTTTTCGGTTTCGACGGTGCAAGTGTATGGGCAATGGATGGGTGTTAAAATTTCTCTTTAATGACAGCATCAGCATTATATTTTGGAAGCATTCAATTCCACTCTGATAATAGTTTCCTAATTGATTATGCCGTTAATATCAAAATTTAATGAGCTTATCATACGCTGGCGTATGAGTATGACAGCAGAGAGTACTGTCGTTAGCAAAGAAATATATTGGATTATAAGTAACACACAACAACAGACATGCATAGACTCCTCAAGCAGAGGGTCACGAGTTCGAATCCCGTGCGAGGCAATTCTCTGAAAGTCTTTTTGTAGAATTTGTATGTAGTTATATGAAAATCCCGTCGGCGTCAACTCTGACATGAAGGCATAACACTGATGTTGGAGTGGTTGCTGGCTGGGCTAACTATAAGTACTATAAGACCCACTGGTTGAGGATGCCACTGGCTAAAATTTGACAACCACCTTTGGAAAAATATCGAAACCTAATACACCTGAATTTCAAACTACTACACCACCGGCCCGCACTGGAGAAAAGCCAGTAAAAGGGTATTCATATGCCCTTGGTGCGCGCGCGTTTTTAAAAAAAAAAGAAAAGATAAGAGATCGTTGATAAATATTAAATAGTGTCAGAGACAGAACGGAGACTTGAGACACACCAACATATATATATATATATATTTTTGTGTTAAGCCTTATGCTTAACTCTGTCAAATGCCTTTAAATCGAATTTTTCTTAAAACTATGAATGTAGTTATTTTTGTCACTTTTATTTTCGGTTATCGAAATTCTGTTGAAAATAAGCACTCCAAGCGAATTTGATTTCTATTCAATGGAATTGGCAAATAAGTAGTTAAAAAGATAGATAGCTATTGCTTATTTGGAGTAATTATTGGCTAACCTGGCAGCACGTGACATTTGCAACATACTTGTTATTTCAAAGGATTGTAGTTGACGCAATGCTAAATAAATATCCCTACAATTTACAATTTATTTGTTAAGATTCATATTTTTATATAAAAAAAAAAATAAAATAAAAATAAAAATAAAAAAAAACCTTTTTTGAAATTCCCTTCATTATACCCACAGAAGTAGATAAAAGATCTTGAACGAGAGGTTACATTAGTGCGAAATACCAATAAATGTGCTGAAAAAAGTGTTCTCACAGTCTATGGTAAAAAATTATCTGTAGCTCTTAGAAAAATTATATTTAAAAAATTGCGTTGGGATTGTTGCGGCTAATCCTGTTGGAAGTGAACTAGAAACCCATAGTATCTACAAAAATGAAGAAGCAGCGGGCAGATGCGATTGCACAGATGCTGCAGCCAATAATACGCGAAAGGTTTTAAATAAAGATCAAACTGAGTCGAACTTCAGTTAAGATATGTCAGGACGTTGAGATTATTCCTGATGAATCAGAGACATCAATCGTTAATAAACGTTAAAAAAGTGCAAATAAAGTTATGGAAACTATACGGACATAAAGAGGATGTCACTGCCATCTGGAAACAATAACATATGTGATTTACTAGGCTCTACATAAATAAAGACTATTTTAATCACTGCAGTGTTCATCACAAGAAACAAGATAGCATTCCATTTAATGCAAATATTTGCTAGAGTAAATCTTAAACAAGAAATCAAGCATACAAATTAATAGTCTTAAACTTAAGGAAGATGTAACGTTGATATGATTTGCTTGATTAAATCAACTAGACCGATAGGTTATAGCTGAATTCTTACCATAGTATGACCGTTTTCCTGCTCCCCATGCACCGAAACTCGGGGTGATCATGGATTTTTATCATTTCAGAGGTTAAAATAGCATTTTTGAGATTGCTGAATTTAGTGTCTGCCTCGACCATTTTAGATATGGCTTTACGGGCGCGACCATGTGCCATAGAGATAGACGCAACAGCTGCAGTCATTTCTGGCGCCAAAAAAACTCTGTTGGTACTGAAATATTTGATAACTGTCATCGGTAACCATGCTCCCTAACATTTTCGAGATAGGAACGATACAAGCAGGTGTATAACCCTCTTAGATAACTGGGAGGCTTTCTTGCCTGAAATATTTATCCGCGCAAATGATGTGTTTAAACAAAGGAATTCATCCATTCCATAGTTTCTATATTGTTGGATAAAACTGTCTCCGATGGGATGAATGTAAGCTCAAGGCTGCAAGCAGTCAAACTAATTAAAGTGATATACAGGAAAATTCAAAACATAAATATTATAGCAACTAATTGAAAGTTAAAGGAAGCCGGACATTGCAGAATATTTTCGGGTTCTTGTTGTATGAAAAAGAGGTTGTGTTTTGTCTCTTAAGCGGATAAAATTGCTGAAGAGCGTTGACAAACTAATATGCATATATTTGAGGCATACTCTCATATACCAACTTCTTTCAGTGAATGTGAGTATCAGTGCGGCAGGTTCCTAGAGAAAAATTCATTACTAAGTACCTACGCATTCACGGGGAACACCATGGAGTCTCTGCTTTCTACTTCGAGGTAGAATTGAAACCGATTCGGAATGCGCGCCTATTGTTGATAGTGGAAATAATTGGTCATCCATTACCAACTTATAGCTGCACCCGCTTCTCAGTTTTGTTACCAGTCATTAGTCGCTCAAAAATTTAAAACTATGTGAAATTGCTCATAACAAACAGGAATATGCCTCTTAAAATATGCCCTTTTCTCTTGTATAAACGCGGCGCAAACAGGAGTGTGCATTCATGGGTGTGTGTCGGGTAACGTAGAATTTAAAATAAACTTTGAAACACAGGTTTTTATGTTTGCACACCCAATGGCAATGACATAGAACAAACGGACAAAGACTCTAATCAGTGACCCCATCAATGCCCATCAGTCGTCGATAGACCGGTCCGACTCGAACAATATTGCATTATACAAAATATTTTTTCACTTACCTGCTTTTGTTTCTCAATTGCAGTTCGTCTGATTTGATCATCGTAATGTTTACGTTCTCCTATCCTCTTTTCCACGTGCAGATTAAAAGGTTGCATTTGAACTTTACGTTCTGGTTTCTTTGGGTTGAACGGCTCTTCTCGAAGGACAGCTGGTTTTCGACTAATGAACCTAGGTGCTGGGTTCTTTAACTTCCATTCTTCAAGCTGAGCAAATTAGCCATGCCAATTAGAATTCATTAACATCTCCAAGATAAATTTTAAATTATGAGTGCTTACCTTCTCTTTGCGTTTTTTTTCGGCTTCGCGGGAATGTTTTAACACCACTGGCGTTTCGGGCACAGTTAATTTGCAGCAACTTGGCGCTTTACGGTTCAACTGATTTTGCGACGCGATTACAGACTTTGGCACAGGTCTACTGAGAAAAACTCTATTTTTCTTCTCCTCCTCTAGGAGCTTCTTCAGCTTCTCTTCTTTTTTCTTCTGGTAAATGTCCTTAAATTCATAGGCATGTGGTGGTTCGTGTTTTGTTATATTTTTTCCAGCTTTGGCAATCGTCGGTGCACCAGCATCAATTGGTTTTGCTTGTGGTTGAGGTGGATTTAGACATGTTACAAGATTAGTTGGCCGCTGATTGGAGTTTGCCAGTGGCACGGGAGATAGTGACTGCACTGAGATTTCAGGTATAGGTCGTTCTTTTTTTGGTGACTTTGAAGGATTAATTGTAATTGATGTCTTCTGCTGATTGTTAATCGGTTTAGTGTTCTCCTTATCTTCGTTATCGTTGTCTTGATCTATGCCAAAGGAAGATGATTTTTCTAAGTCAACTGCAGCTAGAACACAAAAGGATTTATTGTTTGAAGAAAACTGAAAGTCGAGGATACTGGTTACTTACCCATTGCCTGAATTATATTGAATTCTTCAGAGTATTTTTCGTGTTTAAGGTGCTTTTGAGCTGACAAATAAAAGGGTGTGAGTAAAATTCGGTTCTAAATTTTGTTTTTATAGTTTACTGAAAAAATTTTCCGAGTGATTTAGATCGATGCGTCCAACTTCGATATCGTCCCAGTTATACGTGATTTCACTTCCCATAATACTTTTCTTTAATTGGTTTTAAGTATTTATTGCTTCGAAATAAATTGCTCAGCCGGTTTGGGCAGAAATCTCCGAAATTGAATCTGTATTGCGAACGTTTAAATTAAAATTTGAATGCCAAAAAACCCGTAAACTTACGCTTCCCAACCAGCCGTGGAATGTACTGTTCGGTTTTTTGAAAAGAAAGTCATATTAGAATGACGATAATGTAGTGTACGTCGATAATGCTGTAAATTCTAGTAGTTTTGGGTGTGTTAAGCGAATTTATTAATTGATAAAAAATAAAAACTGATAAAATTAACCGAAATTTATTTCTTTTAAACGTCTAAGTATTTCTTTACATTGTATATATCATACAAAAAACCGCTGAAATGTTAAATATCTTAAACTATGGTATCGTTTCGAGCAACAAAAACGAAAACTCCTCTGCGGATTGACCATAATTTTTTTTTCGGCGTTTGACATGCCAAGATGGAAGTGGCTTTGCGTCAGCATTTCATTAAGTTAGCTACTCACTTTACTTTTGAGTGCACGCTATGGAGTAGTTTATCCAAAGCACTGATGTTTAAAATGAATAAATAAATATATGAAACGAAAGTGTTTTCTTTGCTGATTGGATCAGCCCTTCCCAATTGCAGTTCATATATGACGAGCCGGTGGATTATACATTTAGTGATGGGGTTTGAAGATTTCTTCGAATTTTTAAGGGAAACACCACCACGCTTACTAAAAGATTTAACAGCAAGGACGCATTCTATATCAAACTGTTCTTTTCTTCTAAATGCATGGCACTGGGACCCAAAAGTTACCAAAACTTACTGGCGCTTCTTTTCTTATCTCAATATACACAAGGGGACATGGTGGTCTCCGGATCATGAAACTCTAAATCAAATTGATCACATTGGGATAGACGTGAAGCAGTCCTCCAAAATTCTGAAGGTCCGAACGATCCGCGGAGACAACATTGACTCGAATCACCATCTTGTTTCAGCCAAAGCGCTAATGCGGATTTCCCAAACGTCACAACAACCAAGAGCTGCTGTGAGGAGATATAAGAAGATAAGCTGCAATAGCAAGAGACCGCCAGAATCTCAACAAATCCTATGCCTGCAGAATTTAGAACCGAGGACTTGTGGCAGGGCTCCAAACGTGGCACCAGTGAGACCACAACTGATGTGCTGGGTTTCACCCGATCACCACCAAGAAATTCCTGTTTTCATGAAGAATGCCGGCAAGCATATGCGGCTAAATAAGAAGCGTACAAGGAGGAGCTGCCACGAAGGACGAGAGCCCCTCATGAGTTCCACGAAAAGAAGAGACAGAAAGAATATAGGCTTTTTCCAGAAGAGGCATCATCATCTCATCATCACATACAAGATCTTATCTGCCATATTGTGTGAAAGTCTGAAACAACCTGGTTGCCAAAAAAGGTTTTAGGCAAAGTGACCCGCTGTCATGTGACTTCTTTAATATCATATCTGTAAGAATAGTGCGGAACACATAAGCGAACAGTGGAGGCACAATCTTTTAATGGTCTGTGCAACTACTAGCGTACTTCGAAGATATCAAGATAATTGGGAGAACACAGTAGGCTGTCACCAGTGTGTTCGCATTGAAACGGAAACTGCCAAAATAGGTTTACCAGTAAATGAGAGCAAAACCAAGTACAAATATATGCTGTCAACAAGAAGGGATACACAATATCGAAGAATTGGGCATAAAATCTTCTTTCCATGAAGGTTCGACGTACTCAAGTGTAGGCGGAAAGATGACATGAAAGTGTTGAGCTGGCCGAAAAGTGTCCAGCATGCAAGTTGGTTTTCCAGATTGCGCTTATTTCGAGATAGCCGCGGCATCCATATCTCGCTAATAACAAATCTCAATATTTTAGGCAAAACGACAATTCGTTTGTTTCTCTTTTATTGTGTGAATTGTTGTTTGCTAAATTTTTGTAGGCCCCAAGTTGAACGAACCTAATAAGTCCGTTCACTTCAACAACCACCGAGATTTGTGACACTACTTGGACGTTTTTAAAATATTTAAAAGCGCTTACTTTTACGAAAACGAATATCGGGCTTAACTATTAATATTGTTAAAGTTTTGCACCACTGGCAGTTTATTTGGAAGCATTGTTGCTATCCATGTTAAAGCCGATAAATATTGCATTGAGTTAACGCCTATAGGTTAAATTGTTAGTGTAATTTTCACGTACATTGAAAATAAGCACTTATATCGATGTGAAAAAAACACACCTAATATATTTGGATGAGATCAGCACGGTGTTATTCTTGCTCTTTTTGCTATTTAAACAAAACACTGAACAAAAGCAAGACATTGTATACCCTGCCAAAAAATAAAGGGTTTCAGTGTCAAAAGCTCGGATTGTACGACACATTAGAGAATCCTTAAATTTAAGGCAGAAATGGACTTCACTACAATCAAATAAGAATTACACTTGCTAACCAATATTTTCATGGAGTAAGATAGTGCTACCGTCCGGAGTAGATCTGGGTTTGAAGCCAGATATCGCGGTCTTTAGCTAGCTGCTTACAATTGCGCACTCCAAGTTGGTTGAAATCCCCTTTCACTTGCGGGCGTCACCTAGGACGAGGTCTTCTTCTTCTGCGTTTTCGTTCTGGGTTAGAATCCAATACTCCTCGTAGAGTTAGACGTTAAATCTCCTCCAAACCCGTCAACCCAAATGGAACCAAGAATTTTGCATTCAAGACCGCAAAGGATGTCTTTATCCACGTTTGTTTGTCATCAGCGTATGAATGTAGTTGTACAAACTTTTAGAAAAGTGTCTCTGCTGTCCATTACATATTGCCTTTAGCTCGATACTTTGAAGCAGGCAGTTGAAGAAAAACGGCTAGAGTTGGCGAACAGGAGGGGCGTTGTCTTACATCATAAGAACGCCGGGCCACACACAGCTTTAGTGACAAAACAAAAGCTGAATTCATTTGGCTGGGAAGTTATGCAACAGCCACCGTACTCTCCAGACCTTGCGCTTTCTGACTACTATCTATTCCGCTTTCTCCAAAACAATTTGGACGGAAGGCAATCCAATTCCGAAGATGAGATCAAAACGTACCTGGAAAACTTTTTTACCCATAAGTCTGTTGACTTTTACAAAAGAGGCATTGTGACTCTTTCAGAACATTGAAAAAAAGTAATAGACCGCAATGGACAATGTCTGATGGATTAAATATAAGCTTTTGTACCAAAAATGTGTGTTTAACTTTAACCCTAAAAACCGCAGAACTTATTGAACAACCCAATAGTATCTGCATCTGGAGCGCTCAAAAATATTAAGGCGACTTTTATACATCCACATTATTTTTCAATTATGTAAACTTCATTTTAGTTTGCAAACAAAAGTATTTAACATTTATTCGAATGCATAGATAAAAACAAAATGTTTACAATAAACCCACAGCCCCTGTGCTTGGACTTACTTTTTCTGCAAAGGTTCATCGTATTCTACGTCAATGTAACGACTTGAATCAGTAGGAGCCACATTCTCTAATACAACATTAGAAGGGACAATTCTGATACCCGAAGTTCCAGATGGATATCCATAAGTCACAGTTCGTACGGGATATGCAAGAGGATCATCATACTCTAAAGTCCTGTAGGATCCGACGTTGACGATTCTGGAATAGTTAGGTCTCCTAAACGCCGGAACACGATATCGCCTGCGAATACCAGTAAGTGGATAAGGAGTATAGACGGTTATTGGAACGCCCCGAGGTATACTTATTGGTACAGGTGGTAAATCTTCTAGCGGATATTCAACTATATCAGTCTCTGAATCAGAGAATTGCCGGACACCCCTATTGAATTGAGATGAATAAGTCCTGACAACATTCCTAGGTACGGAATAAGTTTCTGTCCTATATGGAATGGGAGTGCCATTCTCAACTACTCTCCTAATAACAGGAGTTGGCTTAAAGGCAGTAGGAAGTGGAGCTGTGAGGGCTATTGGTTTTTTGTAGTCCTCAGGCTCTAAAGCTCTGGATGAATCGAGATCAGATGATGAATCAGAAGGTGGTTTGTAAGTAGCAGCAGGTTCTACTTTATATTGTTGGGATTTGTAGATCACTGGACCTACGTCATCTTCTGCTTTAAAAAGATCCTGATTAGTTCTGGAGAAGAGAGGTTTTGAGACTTCATTCTTGGAATCAACTTCAATACCATCAACGATATCGGAGGTGCTTGCAGTAACAATTGCCAGAGTAAAAATGAAGACCTGCAAAAAGAAAAAGAATCAAACGTTAAGTTTCAATGAGAGCATATTGTTGCAACGGCTTACCTTCATTGTTGAGATAAAACTGATTTGACCTAAGGTCGTGATTGGCATTTTATAGTTTTTGGGAACATAGGACATTCCTTTTATTCCAGTGTTGACTTCGTAACGGGTGCCAATTTTCTAAGATAAATGTCATAGTGTTTTCAACTAACATTCAGTGACTTTTAGTTTGATCGGATCTATAAGTTAAAAGAGATTTATTCGTCGTAGATAAACAGTGGTAACGAATTCCTTTTTATAGATATCTCAGGTCAGTTTATAAAACTTTTGTAGTAGTTTGGTGGGAAAAAAATGTCTCTTTTTATTTTTTCTAAATAAGAATCTTGTCGGTAGAAATTAGCTTAGCTTGACATTGATATATGCAAAACGTGTATCTACAATTCGTAAATCAAGTTGACTGTTTAGCTACTTCTCTTTGAAATTAGTAGAAAGCATCGCGGCATACGTTTTATGCACAATGGCTAAGTGGGTGAAGACGTTAGCCGTGATACTTTTGTATTCGTCATGAGTTTGCAAATCGGTGACAAGTTGGAACATTGTATTGTAGAATTTCACAGGTGTCTATTGAGGGACATTTAAAAAATAATGTTCAAAAGAAATTAGTTTAATTAACAGAATGCAGAAATATGAATTGCTTAGCTACTCTACTCAAAGTAACATTTGTCTGCACCTGCGGCTGGCTTAGGCAAGCTGTCGTGGGTTTGTGTTACAGATCTTATAAGTTTTCTACCGAAGCTCATAATATGTGCAATAATATACCATATATCCCTAAGGTGCATACTGTATACTGTATTTTTCAGACAGAAAAGGGATAAAAAAAACTATGAAATATACAAGGGTTATTGCTACAGAATAAAAGTAAGGTGTCAAATCACTTGAGCATGGTCCTTCGTGGTGTGTACTGATTGCAGTCAACGGGATATTTAAGATACCACACCAAAGGAAAAAAAACAAATACTGCCAGAATAATTTCCAATCGCGTATTCCTCAGTTTCTTGACAAAACTTTCTCAATCAACATCACGTATTGAAGACTAGTGGAATCAATATTAAGAAGCCAGCAGAAACGCTGCAACCTGTAGCTGGTTTTCACCCAACCATCCCCATGAAATCACTGGTTTGATCAAAAATTCAGATAAGAATATTTAGTAAAACAACTCGCTTATGAAGCGGCGCTGCACAGAAAGTTGAGAGGTTAGTAAGAGCAAAAAAGGAGGGAAGAACATCGCCAATTTTGGATAAAAGGAACGAGTATCGAAAGTGTGTTAGGAAATGGAGAGACGTCCCGGATGGAACTATTTTCAAAAACCTTGCCAAATGGTTAAAGAGTGGATCTAGTTAACAAGCAATGAACAGAGCCCTGTATAGATGAACTTGGGAATCTACTATCAAAGTCATAGTCGCTGCTGAGGACGTACGTTACTATTATGGCTCAGGCATGGCAGACGCATAACAAGGTTTTGATAAAAAAAATAATTAAAAAACTTTAAAAAAAATAATAAAAAGAAAATGGGTAACAACTTTTTTCCAAAAAAGGAGGTAATCCATATAAAAAAATATGATTGTATTGTATTACGAGTATATATACATAAGTTAATTTAATTTTTTACAAAATTGTCCATTTACTAAGTTTTTATATAAAAAAAATTGTTTTCTTAGTTTTAATTTTAGTACAATAAATATAAAAATATAAATAACTATATTAGGTGCTTACTGTTAGAAACGTCAAAGGACATAGTCTAAGTAACTTAGAGTGTCCGCATGGGGTCAGTAAGTCAGAATGTTAACTTTTAGTTACAATAATTAAGCTAATTTTTTAAGTATTGTTTTGTTTTGCATGTAAGAGTTAATGAAATAATTGAAACGCTCGCCATTGTAATTTCGTTCTCCGAGTCGGTATTTTCATCGCACGAGGATGTTAAAATGTGGTGTTGTACTATATTTTAAACGGCCCTTAGTTGATTTTAAAAGTTGTTACTTTCCTCCCCTTTGCCGCGGTTTATGTTTGTGAATAACACATAACTGTGCATGATTATCTTAGCGGGAGTTAAGAAAAATTTTAATACTCCAGAATCCTATTGTTATGCTTATTCGATAGCCAAATGTCGTCATCAAAAAATTTGTCTGTATTCGGTACTTCTCTGTTTCTCTGTGATTGTTTCTTTTTTTAATTAAAAATGTGGTAACATGGGCTGACTAAGTTGAAACTGTATCTCAAAGATTTATTGCGGTTGCTCGTCAGTATTATTAATCTGTTCACATTTAGTTCACTTTCTTCAAACAACTCTTTTTAAGGCTTGCCATGTATGTGTGGTTGTATAGATAGAACCCTTAACAACATTGATATACCAATGAAATTTAAATCTGCCTATGCCCGTGAAATTCAATTTGGTAAAACTTGTCGACACGACTAAGCACAAATCAAAAGCTGGCAGTACGCTAAAAATGCTTACAGAAAAATTCTGTTCACTGAGGAAAAAATTTTAAACTTTTAATTAACAAAATGATTGAGTCTATCCTCGGACATTAAAAGAAGCCTCAGAATATATTCCAAGGGTTGAAAGAGGTCGCCATCCCCAAAAATGTAATGGTATGGTAGGGAGTGAGATACATGGCATAACCAACTTCTATTCTTGTGCAAAGGATTGAAGACGTCGGCGAAGGGTTGCCAAACCACTGTTTTTGAAGATGTCGTTCAGCCGCTTAGCCCAGCAATGCTGGTAAACCAGGACTGGGCATTCCAACAAGATTCTGCTGCAGACCAAATCAGGCCAAAATCACTAAAGAATGGTTAAAACAATGTTCCCGACTGGTACACTAGATGATTGGTCAGCTGGTAGTCCTGACTTCAACCCTTTGGATTACAAGTTGTGGTCCTTTTCGGCTAATCACCGAAATATTGAGTCTTTGAAGCGAACCCTTGTCCCCACAACTTTTCGTTGAATGGGGTAACATTGTTATACTTTTGCTCTTCTGTGTAGTTCTGAGTTGAGTGTACTCAAGATGCTGTTCAATCGGAAAACTGCCGAAGTAAAACTGCAACAAATAAATTTCCTTCTTTTCCCTTATTAGAGAACTAAAAATATTTTATTCTATAGTGATATATATTTCTTGCTGCAATATCACAAATTGTTAGTAAAGGTTGAACCAACAGATGGTGTTGATATTGGCTGTCAATTACTGTCATTTAATGAATTCAATCTGGTTGATTTTCTTGACAGATATCATACAATCTTTGGCAATTTTAGTTATGAAGTCGTTTACTACGCAACAACGAAAATGAGCGATCTGTAAAAGTAACATTTCGTAAAATTTGTGAATCTTTCGGTCAACATAATCACGCTAATGAGTCTGGAATTCATGCAATGGTGAAGCATTTTGAAGAAGCTGGTTCGGTGTCGGGTCAAACTCCACATCAACATGCTCGGCCAGCACATAAACGCTAAAACATTACCACTGTGTGCGAAAGTGGTCAAAACCAGCCATGTACTTAAATTCGTCGACGAAGTCAAAAATTTGGCCTCACTTATGGCACTTAACGGTTAATTTTAAAAGTTGATCTTCATTTGCACGCCTATAAAATCCAAATTACACAACAATTGGAGTCTTTGGACCATCTATGACGTCACCGATTTGCTAACTGGATGTTGGATTGCCAAGACAATTTGTCATCGAATTTGACCTTTTCCGATGAAGCCCATTTTTAGATGGATGGGTAAGAAAATAAACAAAATTGTGATCTAAATCCATACGAGATTCACGAAAAACCAACGCATCCCAAAAAAGTGACTGTATGGTGCGTATTATGGGTTAGCGGCACCATTGGCACGTACTTTATCGAAGACAAGGAGAAGTAGTTACAGTGAATGGAGAACGTTACCGCAACATGATGACCGCCTATTTTTTTTTTTCCGAAATTGAATGAACTGGGTCTGGACGACAGGATGGTGCTACCGCCTACACAAGCCATAAATCGATAAAGTTATTGTGTACGAAATTTGAAGATAGCTTTATTTCAGTTAGAGGAGAAGTTAATTGGCGATTTGACACCTATAGACTTCTTCCTGTGGGGTTATTTGAGGAGTTTTCAAGAACTCAAACATAAAATCTAAATTGACATACGTATTTTTCAAAAAGTCATCGAATATTTTGGTTTTCGGGTAGACGCTTACAACAGATGCGGTGGTAGTCATATGAATGATGTTGTTTTCTATTTGCCATAGATTGAGCTTTGTTAATCAATAAAATTTTATATTAATTTTGTAATAAATTTCCTTAATTTAATAAAAAAAACTTCTTCACCAGCTGTTTTCTCACTCTTTTCTTGTAATAAACAACTTGATTTTCCAATTTTTTAAGCTTTAAACACAAATTTATTAAAACCTCACTTGTAATTTGTGAAATAAGAATGTTATTTCAACACGAAATATGGAACACACCCTGTATTTATATATGAATATTTTTCAAATGAAGTTCACAGTTTTATAGTTTAAAAAATGGTATATATATCGTATATATATATTTTTACAGAATTTGTGTACTGAAATGATTGTAATTCAGTTATTTTTTATTAATTAAAGATCCTAGCATTGAGTTCATAGCATTTACAGGAATAAATAGTACGCTTGCTGTATTAGTCAAAAGTAAATTGATTATTCCGCCAACGTCTGGTCCGTTTCGATTGACTTCGCCAAAATCTTTGGTCGGCATTATTGTGGCTGGTATCACATTAGCGTGGATTAATACAATTATCCAGAACAGTAAACAAAGCAAGATCTAGGGCAAGATGTACACATGGAATTTATAAATTCGAATAAAAACTCACCTTAAAATTCATTGCTCTCTTGTGTTTGAAGGCCTTCTACATTGAAGTAAAACTTGCAAGAGAGCTCTTATTTATATGAAAGTCAGTCCTCTTACATCTTTAAAAAATATAGGACAGTTCCATTTTAATGAAAAGAAATGCAGTTCAACGTTTAAACGAATTGTTTCAATGGCATCGATTAAGATATCCAATCGAATCAAATTGAATACCAAATAAGATATTCAGTTGGTTGGAATGATTTCATGCCATCAAATTTGCATTTTTAACACCAAACTCCTTTCTGTGTACAATCGTGAATGACGAGGCTTATGACAAGAAAACACAGTAAATTTTTATACTAAAGATCAGAATTGTTGTTTGTCTGATTACACCAACATAACTTTTGTAAATTGATCACCGTGTGATGATGAACGGAAAATTTGTCAGAAAAGTTGCGAGATAACTATACAATTGAAATAGAACCTGAAGTATTGTCATTTAATTTATGTGGTGAGTCGTTTCGCTTTCTTCTCAATTTATTTTAAGTCTTTTCTTGAATTTACATAGAGGCTTTTAGAACGGCACGTTGGGTTATACCCAGCCAATGACGTCAATGTCATCAACATTTTCCACGAACTGAACGGATTTATTAATGACAGTACCTTCCACCTTTCTTTTTTTGCCGAAATCTGTTGCATATTTGGAATGGCGCAACCACAAGGCACACTGAATGTTTTCCAGCAGTATTCCGCATAACTGAGTCAGTATTTGGGTGATCTCAAATTAGTTTTGTTATGGTATTTCCCAAGGATGAATGTATTCATATCCTTTCTGTTTGTTGTAATCCAGAATTTGTCTAAAAGTTTGTCTATGCGAAAATTATGCCAAATGGGATTCTACGTAGGTTGCCATTTAGGTTTCGATATATGGAAAAACCGGTGTAGATACGTCAAATCTGACTCACCATCGTAAAGTTTGACATTTATAGTGGTACAAAAGTTTTAGTCATACGAATGATATTTGTGTTTTTACAGAGACTTGAAAAACCAATCTCAGCCAAAAATTGGAATTAATTCGTGAACATTTTTAAGCAATGATTTTTATGTTTTTTTGACGAGGATTAACTCAACAACAGTTGATCGGCAACTCGCTTGGACTTTTGATAATGAAGAACTATTCCAGAATATGGTCGTCGTTCTCTTAAGAAGGAATTTCATTAAGGTCGTCCAAAATCGATTGTTTTGTCTGAGAACATCGATGCTGTGCGGGAACTGATATTGCAAGATTGACTTATCGTGAAATTGAAGCATGCTTGGGCATTAAAACCCGAAAATAAACAGAAGTCGACTGTATGGGTCTTTCAAGACGAGCCAAATCCAACAAAAATTGTGGAATACTCGTACTTCGAGACAAATCGTTGCCTGTTTCCTCTGAAAAACCGAGCATGTCGTCACCGTGTCATTAGATCAAAATGGAACGGTCAATTTGGAATGGTACACCACAATTTGTTTGCCAGAAGTCTTTGGGGAAATACACACACGCCTTAGTAGTTCTGGCAAAAAATAAAATCACCTTTCTTGTAGTCGGGACAGTTATTAGACCAATCAAAGGGTTGAAATGGCTGTTTTTTAATTTATGAATTGTATATTTGGTCTACTATATTAGATACCGGATCTGTGTTTTTTTCATACCGTATTGCTCTCCTTATATCATGTTCACTAAGCATCTACAATTTCTCGTGGATCGGTGAGAAAATGCACTTTGAAATCACGAAAAATTAGCTTTTTAGTCTAAAAGCCAACAATTTTACTTTTTTATGTTAAAAAATTTTATAAAATTTAGATATTGCTCATAGTGGCAAGAGACTTTCCGATTTTCTTGAGGTTGGACACTTTTAGATTTTCTTTTCGTCGGGTTTTCTATTTTTCGCTTCTTTTACCCAACTACTGTTGATTGATAGTTTGAAGTTGCTTCCGCTACTTACTTTCAGTTATGTTTGTTTCTATGCTTTTTTGCAAGATTTTCTATTGAAACAGTACACCGAATCCAGGACGATTTATCTTTTTTAAGACGGTGATAGCGCTTTCATAAGGAAACACGTGGCAGCCTTTCGGACAACTCTTAATGATTAGCTAAAAGCGCTCGAAAATGACAGGTTACAAATCAGTTGATCGAACCAAAAAAAAAAAAGAATGCAAACATATCAGCAAAAAAGTAATGCGGCAATGTCGTACGCCTAAGTATAAGAAATCTGACATCTACGAAATGACTTTCTATTGGTCGAAGGAAATTATGCCTGGCAAATGAAACTTCATGATACACAAGAAGAATAACATTTAAATTACTTCAAGCTTAAAGCCATCAGTCTTCTTAACATCGTGCCCATAATAATAATTTCTTAACGTTATGATTGACCTCAATCAGTACGGTTTTGGGTTAGGACAATTAACCATGTATTAACATTATGGAAAATTTTAATTCCAGATTGATATTCAGCACCCCTTGATAGACTTAAAGGCCTCATCTGACTATTTTCATAGAAACGATGTGAAAACTAGAAATGACTCTGAAAACATTTCGCAGTTTTCGCATCCTTGCCAAATTCGCTTTCGTTGACACCTCATCTGCCGTAGAATGTCAATTGATATATTTTTGACCTAAGACGGCAACTGAGTAATAAGGCCCTATCAAGAATAACTAAGGAGTCTCCATATAAGACCCAGTTTTGCACTTTTGCACTTGCGCTTAAGAATGGACTTTAACGGAAGTGCTTGAAATGCATGATTTTTTGAGTGGTTTTCTTGCTATTTGGTTTTCCAGTGTTCTATTTTTGACAGCTCACGCGTGATTCGTGATTCCAATTCGTGACATGTGTTAAAGTCAAAATGCTCAGTTATCATTGCCATTGACATTTCATTATGAAAAGACTTACTATATTGAATTTTATTATCTGTGAAAAATGTACTTCGACCATTTTACGGTCGTTATAATCGACCTACTGTGTACGCAGTTCAAGCTTTAGTGACCAAATTTCGCACCAATTACACGCTTTTGGACATCAAACCAACTACCGGTATGCGTAGAGTGCACACAGAGGAAAACATTTCTGCTGTATCCTCAAGTATTAATGAAGATCGTAATTTGTCCATTCGTCGGGTGGAAGATTTTACACAACGATCTTGGTCTTCTAGCTCGTGCGAGAAATGAAAATGACCTGCCACAGCGTCGAATTTTTGGTGAGTGGGCCTTAAAAAAGGTGGAAGAAGATCCGCTTTTTATCGAAAAATTTTCTTCAAAGACGAAGTCGATTTCCGGTTGAATAGATATGTTAGTAAACGTAATAAATACGGCAGCTTTGTATTTTTTCCGATGAGCACCCTCAGGCAATACAAGGGTCGTTTGATGAGTACCTGGATCGGAAGATAGGTAGTCGCAAAAACACCAACACTTTGTTTTGAAAGGGGTGTAAAAACAAAACTATGCGTCGGATTGTCACCAAACTTCGACAGGCGGGCTAAAAAGGTTTTACTAAAAGATCTGATAATGCACCCGCAAACATGCACTGTTTGGTGCGGTATATTAGTTTGGAGGAATCATTGGCCCTAATTTTTCAAAGATTACCGTGAGAACAACGTTACCGTCGATGACGCCCGCTTTCGTTTAATGTTCTTTAACTTTTTTTGTCCAAAAAACGCACGAGCTGAATCTGGTTGAAATTTGGTTCCAGCAAGATGGCGCTACATGCCATACAGCACACGAATCGATAGGCTAATTGAGAAATAAGTTCAGTTAGAAATTTATTTCTCGTTTTGGACCAGTGAATTGGCCGGCTAGATTATGCGATTTGACGTCTTTAAACTATTTTTTATGGAGATACGTCAAAGCGTCAAAAATTTGACTTGTAAAAATCCTTAAAAATAAATGGCAAACATTGATTTATCAACTCAAATAAAAATTGTATACACTTTTAAAACTTAAAACTTTTTAAACACATAAAAAATCCCCCATTAGATCCCGTTTGCTTTGATGGACTTGGGAGGAGCACATTTAACAGCGAACTGTTACATCTGTATAGTAAACAGAAATTAATTTCGAAAAAGTGGCTACGACTTGTAGAGCAAATGGGTATTAACGTTCCGCATAAATTGGGCGTAGAGTTTTTAAAGAAAAAGATATAACATAAGTAAATTTAACTGATGCTTCCTGCGCATTGATAAATTACTATATTTCAGGTAGCTGTTTCTGAGAGGAGAATCAATAAATGAATGACTTTTAAATTTGATTGCAATATAGTGAAACACCTAAAATTATGTGTATCGATATGAATTGAAAAAAAGATTATGTTACTTGAGTATACAATTGGGCGAAGGTTCTATATATTTCTATAATTCTTATGCGACACAAGACATTATGGGTTTTATAGTCTACTTATTTTTTTTTTTTTTTACTTAAAACAGTGCGGTAGCCTGATATGAATCGTGATCTTCCTCTATGAATTTCTCCAAACATTTTTTTCTACTTTAGTAAGGAATGAATTTGTAAACTGGAGAATGGATTTTCATTTGCTTAGCATATCCTATCTGGCATGACATAGGTATTTCCTTTTCCTTGTCTTAGTCCTTATTTCGATTGGTAGGCATTGTCAAAGCTGAAAATGTGAAAATATATATTTACTGGTTAAATCAATTCTTCTGATTTTACTACCGGAACTTTTCCATACACTGTACGGAGTCAGTTTCTTACTGCCAGATTGATTACTCGCAGATTGAGATGGAGACTAAACTACATTGCGCAATAACAAAATGTACCAGGCACTGTGGTAAAGTCAGCAGCAGACTCTAAAGCGCAACAGAGATTTGAATATTTCACTAGTACTCAGAGACGTCGATTTGCTACCATGGTAAAAGATGGTATGAAATTAGAAGAGGCTAAAGACAAAGAGCTTCTTAGTTGTGGCTCGTCCAAAAGGTGCAAATTTATGGACAACTCGCCGAAGGACCAAGGAATAAAAAGGTACAAGCCTCACTCAGTGTGGAACAAAAATCAAGTGCTGGATCATCACTAGAAGGGCCCAAGCAGTCGAGCATTGATCCTAGCAACCACCATGATTCGTACGCATTGATTATGCCTTAAACCAGGATATTAGTAATCTTCGCCGTTTAACAGTCCAAATTTGCATGATTTTTTCAGTCGCAACACCTACTCCGACTCCACTATTTATTACGTTCCCATTATTATCTTCGTATGCTTCTATTCGGTATGTGCATACGAATATGTGTCCCTGGTAAATTCTTTTCACAATTTGGTAAAACTTCTGAACATCATTTGTACCAATTCATGGTGTGAGTCCAGTGCTACTCTGCTTCTTTCTAAGATTCCGATATTCACTCTGATTCCTTTGCTCATAGAGTTTGAGAGCAGCTATCGTCCTTCTTTGCAGCATTAGCCTCTGCATCGCTTGCTGGCTCTATTCGTAAAGCCAGGGCTTTCATTGGGGTAGTTGGGTGAAACCTAGCATATCAGATGGATTGCTGACAATGTCGCCACGGGCCTTCAGTTTTTATGCTAAGGAAATAGGGGTTCTCGAAAGATTTTGGGAGAATCGGTCACAAAGGCTCTAGTAGCCTCTTGTGATTGTAGTTATATTTTTTCAAAGTATTTCTTCATGTCCTTGATGGCGTTTTTAACATTATGAGACATTTAGACATTCAGAATACTGCAGCCATATTTTGGGTCGATCCCAATGTGTTTAATTTGGTTGGCTACCAAGTCCCTTTGTGAATGTTGAACTGTGAGAAATGTATAACTTTTCGCTATGCCATCGACTTGTCTGAGTGAGGGAGGGTTTGTTTTCCAATTAAGCTGTTAAAAATCTTTTAAATAATCAAGGACTTAGAACATTGCTCATACTTCTGGTCTATTAGATAGTAGAAGTAGTATACATAGTAACTTTATTTACTATAAAGATATTTTGATTCCTAGCTATTAGCTAGAACATGTTAGGCAATTGAAGATACATTTTTTCTTGATTTCCTGGAAATATCACGCTATATGAAATGACACGTTACTTTCTACTTAATTTTACTTTTCACTGTTTGGTGAATGTCTCTTCCTGTAATGTATGTCATATGAATAATTTCATGTAACTATGTGTATGTGCGATTATCTGAATTTTTTTGAATTTTACCAAAGAGAGCCCGTTTTAAATTTACAACCATTCATATAAATTCGGGCGATAATCAGCGCCATAATTTGATGAATTTGATATATTTGCATATATCTCATAACTGCCGGAATTATAATAATTTATTAATATAAATCTTTGGTGAATCTACCGAATGAAAACAAGTTAGAAAAAATTAAAATTGTAAATTCACTGTACAATCATTTAAATGCCATAAATATCATATTAATATCACCAATGTAATGTAGATAACACAACGTTAGTCGGTTGATTAGTTGTTAGTTATTTAGCTGATGTTAGTTTCATAATTTTTTTTAGTAATATAATTAGCGCGCGCTTATGGGAACATGAACACAGCTAAGGAGATTCCACACAGCGCGAGCGAAAGAAAATTACCGATTTTCGTTGGTTTCAATTTCTTTGTAGTACAATCACTAGGTAATAAAGAGTTTGGCAGATTGTACGCCTATTCACAGAATAACGATATATGAGAATACGAGTACGTCCGAAGCTAGGATCAAGAGGGAGATTCGTCGCTATAGCGGCGTTGCTATTGAAAGTTTGAAGGAACAGAATGCTACAGGAGCATTCGGAGCAGTTTTGGTGTAAAAAGCTTTAGAAAGACGTAAGAGAAGGAACATGACGTCGAGTTTGAGAGGGTCAGTTAACTGAGAAGGATGATGATATTGCAATTTTTCCAAATAAATAACCACCTTGGCTCTGTTGCAAGCGACCAACCAAAGTTCACAATTATCTATGATTTTTTGAAGAAAAAGTGGGTCAATGGCTGGAATTTCAGTTTGGATGTTACGTTGGAGACCAATCAACTTCTCCTCTAACCGAAATAGTACGATTTTCTAATTTCTGATGCAATAAATCGATTCATTGATGGCTTGTGTGGGCGGTAGCACCATCCTGTTGAAACTAGAGATCGTACAGTCCCAATTCATTAAATTTTGGGAAAATAGAGGGTCAACTTGTTGAGGTAACATTCTTCATTTACTGAAACTGTTTCTTCAGTTACTGAAACAGGACAATGATACCACCAACCCATAATCTACACCACACATTGACTTTTATTGGATGCATTGATTTTTTGTGAAACTTGTATGGATTTTCCGATCCCCAGAAATGTATCCATCCATCCAAAAATGGGCTCCATCTAAAATGATAAAATTCGATGACATCTAGTTAACAAATCGGATACGTCGTAGATGGCCCAAAGGCCATGGTATAGGAAAAGGAGAGCAAAACTACCGTTATGGGACTCTTGTCAAATTTGAAATTATGTTTCTTTTACTTAATGTAACTGAAACTCTCTCCTGAATACGTTTTTTTTTTTTGTTTTTGATCAAGATAAAACGAAAAAAAAAATCCAATCCGTAATCCAATCCAAAACGTAACTCTGGTGCGTCTATTCGACTGAACCGCACTGTACATAAGTACACCAGAGAAGAAGCAAGTACAAATGAAAAATCGATTTTAGACTACGTTATAATAGAGCAAGCACATAACTCGGAACCGATCATTTTCTAGTGGAAGTAACAATGAAAGTACAAAGTGGCGCAAAAGTTGTCACGATGATCTTTGGCCGTAAATTTTTTTATAAATGAAAGACGTTGGTTCAGCTTTTGGATAATGTTTATTTGATGTCTTAAATTTAAGTCGTAAAAATCATATCGGCTAAGTGGTTGCCGCCAGAATTAATGACCGTTTGGGACCGAGTTGTGGCATTTTCCATCACTCTTGCCAGAACTTCCGGCGATAGGTCCTCGGATTCTTGACGTATATTCTCTTTGAAGGTTTTAAGAGTCTAAGGCTTGTTGACATAGACTCGTAACTTCAAAAAACAACATAAAAATGAGTCTGCAACAGTAGTCCTTTGGCCCGCTGTGTTTTCAAAAAAATAAGGCCCTGTGACGTCTCCAACTTAAACAATACACTATGCAGTAACTTTGAGCGGCTGTAATGGCTCTTCGTGGATTATATTTATTATATTTTATTTATTCAAATATCCACAGAGATGGAAATGGGCCTCGTCGCTCATGATGATTTTCGATGAAAAGTTGTCTTCTTCGGGGTCGAGATTCAGGATGGCTTGATTAGTAGGTTACACGCCCTTGGCGCCCAACAGCTTACAGCTGATGCACTATCTGCACCTTGTAGGGGAACATCTTACAGTCTCTTACCAAAATTATCTGTAAAGACCGCCGATTGATGCTCAATTGCGTGGCACGTCATCTGGTCGATACTTCGGGGTCCTCTACGACATCTTCAACCACAGGTGCGATATTCTTAACAGATTGGTTGCCCTGGGGTCGGCCTGACTTGGCAGCATCTCGTGTTGTCCCATCCTCTTCTAGGCGAGTCGTAAACGTTGTAGTATTGTAGTAGTCCGGTTGGTGTTGGACGACCGGGAAATTTGCGACGAAACTCAAGCTGCGCCAACACCACCGACGAATTAATCCGCAAAAAAATTGTAACAATTATTCCGCGTTCTTTAGGTGTATAGAGATTCATGCCTTATTGACGTGTATTTTGTATGCAAAGCGAGACATAACATATTAAATCAATTACGCAATTTGTGAATGGGAGTGGAATGATTAATTAAATCATAGGCTTTGGAAAAATCTAGAAAAATATGACAGTGCTTATCCAGTTTTTTCTCACTCACTCACCTAAAAAGAAATGTATAGCCGCAAGAAATTTATTTGCTTATCCATACTTCGTTCATATATCATACTTTGAAAAGAAAAGGTAGGATTAAAAAGGGCCTTAATTTTTGACCTGTCGAAATGTTAGGGATTGGTATTATTTTAGTCATTTTTCAAAGCGGGGAAAGATGTCGGTCGTATAAATGGTATAACACACATTGTGATGTGCAGAAGTAAGAGTAATATTGCTTTAATAACGAATAAATGCACTCCATCGACTTATCAACTCTGAAAGCAAACTTTTTCTGAGCATGGGATATGTAGTTAAGTGGTTTGTTATTCGTTCTGATAAAAGTTGTTTCAAGAGCTTTCGTTAAGCATGTAACAAGTGTTTAATCTGCTGGAAAAATTAGAATAATTCTATCTGCAAGAGGTAAAACTTTTACAAGAGCTTATAAAACTTAGGATCTGAAAAAAATTAATAATGTTGTTGGCATATCAAAAATTTCGAAATATCATTAAGCTTTGTTGGTTGCACTGGTTTTGAACGACTGTCAAATTTATTATCAGCTTTGCTGAATGTAGAATTGGATTATTTTTCTCGCTAATGAATCTATCCTGAATCTTGAGATCCATGCTACTGACTTTATTGATAAGGTTTTCATACCAGTGGAATATCTCACTCTTCAAACATATGGTGTAGCAAAATAGCAGACATCATAGGAGCGGATTTGTGAAACTACCTTGTTTATGCTTTCCCCTGAAACTATTTCTATCGAACTATATCCTGATCGCCGTTTCAGCAAAAAATGTCTAGGTCCTTGGAAGATGTTAATATCTACGAACCATATTTTATATTGCTTTTGCAAAATATTTGGAAGCAGCTCGATGGCTATTAGACATCAAACAGATTGAATTATCTTCTGAAGGAAAGTTGGTATGTTATATCCGGATATCTGAACGTTTACTTATTGATACTTAGATTTCAAAATATCATAAAAAGAGTATTAAATTTAACATTCAAAGCAAAGTAAATCTATAATTTATAAAAGCGGGTACGTTCGTTAAATGAAGGTATAGAATTAGGGTTCACCAAACTAAGGACAAGTATTCAATAAAAGAGAGAGGACGGTTTAAAATTACACGAGACGTTTTATTTTTTAATGAAATCGATTCGAGTAGTTTCATCATCTTATGTTTATGCTAATCACGAATAAAATTAAAGTTCCACTTAAACAAATTTAACATATAGGTATGTTTATATTTATACTTTAAACCTGATCTTTAAAGGTTGCAATCTATAGGTATGCATTCGTATGAATTTCAAAAAAATGCTCAATTTGAGTTAAATTTTTTACAAACTAAATATCTTTTCAAAGATTTTTTATTACATATAATAAATTCACCTTCACTGTTTACATTTTAACCCTTCTTACCAAGAGTGTAAGAGTGTAAACTCGACACAAGTGGAGCTGAGTGAATGCCGATTGTTGAGATTGGAACAGCAATTCTATGGGCTACAGGACTGATATGAAATGTAGTGGTGATAAGAGTAATGGTATTAACTCTAGTCAAATCTGGCGTTGACACCAATCAAATGGTAGTGATTGGAGTCATATAAGTGGTGGAAATTGGATGGAAAATTCTTACAATTGGTGACAGGATTCCATGAGAGATGAGTGAAAAAATTCTTTTGGCAATTGGGGACGATACATAAGAAGAACTAATATAATTGAGCTAGATAGTAGAGGAGCACTAGCAGCATATTCATATGTATTATATCCTCCTAACCCAATTACGGCAGGAGAAGTAATCAATGAAGCTGATGCTGTTACAGCAAAGATGGATGGGACAATGAACATCTAAATGATTTAATGATTAGTTTAACAAATTTTTAGATGGGGTGATTTCAGGAGAACTCATTTTCATTTTTTTTGTTGGAGGTTAGTTGATAGGCAAATCAAGTTGAACTATGTTGAGTTGAGGGTCAAAGTTGTACTGGTTGATTTGATCATCGTTGTTTAGGTATTAATTCAATAGCCTTAAGATTACACTAACTATTCGAAAACCAGTTAATGATTATAAATATTATTCTCGCTGAGTTCTTTGTGGGTTGGTGTGTTGTAACGCAAGTAATGGACAGAAGATGATTTGTTCTAACTTTTTCGAAAGGTTTGCTTTGACTTTGAGTTTTTTTTTTGCTAAGCTTTGAAAAGCATTTCAGATACAAATAAAATTCTTATAAAATTTTCAAAATAAAGATGTGGAACTAATAGTTCACACTAACCTTGCTGTAGACAACTTATTAAAACAGAAAACACGACAAGCAAATAGAAGTCAACCGCTCGTGACTATTAATACTAAGCCTATATTTTATTTTTTCATTTACGACAATCTATTGGTATTCATAGTCTTATAAGTAAATCACATTTTTTTTTCTGACTTTCCGGTTCAGAAAAACGATTAGTTTTCTTATAACTAAAAAAGTTTAGCGCCAATATTGACATTAGAATTTGACTTGGTGTTACATTGGGCGGTGTTGGAATTTTGTATTTAGATTGATGGTTTATTCAAATTAAGATATGATCTCAAAGAGCATATTTTAATTTTGTTAGCTATCTGCTAAAAATAAACATCTACCAGTTTTTGTTTCTCATTGACATTCAGAGGTGCGTATTCTCCTAAGTCTCACCATACATATGGAAATTTGATTACCGTGCTCAATAATTAAGTAGCTTAAAATTGTATCAATATTCAGAATGCTTGTTTAGTAAAATGGTAATTAATTAATCTGATAGGCGGATGCATTTGGCTACTGGGGGACATTTTCAAAGCGGTAGGTTTGCAAACAACAATTAGAAATACGACACATAAGATGAAGATATTTAAATAATTCATCTGTTAAAGTGATGCTTTGAAGTTTAACCATATGTAAACATGTCAAGAAAGCCATTGTTTAAGCTAATTGTAGCATTGTACGGCTGTAGATGTTATTGCTTGACAACGTCTTTAAATGAGACGGGAGAATTAACCTCATTTCAAGTGCTTGTCTTACTTGGTCATGGTATCCACTGAAATCTACATGTGTAGGTCTTTACATACATATTTAGGCTTTAATTTTAAGCGCGAGTCCTTGACTTCCTATGATATTCACAAAGAACCTCGTTAGATCAACTCCCTGGTTATAAAATAAACGAAGTTTCGAATACGAATCATGTTAGTCGAAAAAGGCAATGCAAAGTTAAAAAAGAAGCATATTTTTCGTAACACGGCAAATATAATCCACGCTACATTATCTCCGTATACGGATTGAGGCTTATCGATTTTGTTTCCGCAACTTGATATTCAATCTACAGTCAACCGGATTGATCACAGCAGCACATCTAGCCATAACATTCTGCAAGGCTGACATTAACTTAGACAATAACCTTGTTGTGGCCAAAGAACGAATGTGGATATCCCTATGGAAGGATACTGTGAGGAAGTTTGGCTTAAGCAAACTGCAATAGCATGATACCGCAAGGGTCTTTGCCGATCAAGTGTATATTGTACTCACTTGATGTCCTGCGCCACATATCAAATACGTTACCTTTGATACACTGGGTCTCGTCTGACCGCAACTGCGAAACCCGTGGTTCGACGATAATGCCAGCTAGAGCTGCAAAGACAGACTAGAGTTATAAGAATAAAAGCGGAAAGGCAAACTTCCGTCTTCTTAGAAGGAAAAATGAAGAACAAGGGAAGCGCGAGACAGGAAAAGCTGAAAGATATTTAAGCAAAATAAACATTTGGAAATGTTACCAGAAGGTAGAAAGAACAGCACAGGGTAACCAAATATGTATGGACACCTGTAAAGGCGAACAAGGCAACCATGTGGTGCACTCATAGTCAATGCACAAAATATGGAAGAACTATTTCTGCAGATTGTCAAACGGACTTTGGAGTATTGGAACAAATCATAGTTCATGTTATTGTGTTGTTCATCTGTCGTACTAAGTCAATCAATTCATTCCTAATAAATAAAACGAGTTTGAGGAGTGTGCCCTTATTAATGTTCTGCAGAAGGATTATCTGCGGGAACCTGTGTGAAGATTGATCGGGATATTGCTGACTGTCCTATAACTTGGATTGGGCTAGTAGCGCAACAATCAAGTTTGTAACAAAGTGCTTGATTTATCTCTCAGTGGTGGTCCCCGCTAACTTCATGAGTGAACAATTATTGGCTAAAATGGCAAGGGCACGCTCGGTCTTTAGCATAGTATTGGCCTACGCTGTCATAGGGCTTATAACCCTATACGGAATCATTGTTGATGACCCTTGCAAACGTTTAAAAGACAACGACGTTCTAATGCGCACGTGGAATATGCGGACCATACCACGTACATTCGAACAATTAGCAGAGACTCCAATACTACTGGGAGTTCTTACATTGCTCAGACAGCCAAATATTTGGCGGTCTCAAAACCATTATGTATCCTTGAATAACTCCAAAGTACGATACACGAAATTACGAGTAACACCCAACGGCCGTGAGATGAGAAATATTTCGCCAAGATTTCCGATGTTAGCCCAAAAAACAATTGCAAAGAGCTGAAGCCAAACAACTTTACGCGAAATTAATATCACGTGCCAATAATAGTCAATCTTCTAAAATGAATGCGTTTAATCGTGCACTAGTATTTATGAATAGACTAGGAACATACATACGTACATATGTGAGTATATAACTTCTTGTCAAACTCCTTATTAAATTGTTTTTTCAGATTCTCAAACTGACACTTAAGTAATTACCTAAATAGCCACATAGTTAGTTTGGATTAAATCTAACTAGGAAATAACCTCTAAACAAAACCACATTAACATTTCTTTAGAATAAAATGTCTATAATTATTTTATTTAGTTTGATAGGCCCAATTGAATTTACATAATCGCAAAACAGGTGTCATTAGTCAATGTAAACAGACAAATTCCCTGGGCGTGAAAACTATATTCATTCAATGTCTCGGGGTTCTAGGTATCTAGGTATGTAATTCAATTCAATTTCTGATGCTTTAAAAAAATCTGAGAGCAGACGGTTTTATGGTCTTTTGTCGGAAGTTAGTCAGAAGATTGTCTTGAGTGCTTAAGAATTCGGCGACAATCATCGTAAATAATTTATTTTGAATGCCAAAACTGATTTTAATAGTACCCAATGATGTTTTAAAACAAAGGCAATTTGTTTTGTGTTTAATTCTCAATTCTTTTGAGTGGAGACATGTTTTAGTTTTTCTTTTTTTTTTAAGAATGTCGACACTTTTTTCTTTTTATGTATTCGTATATTCCTAAGCGAGGTGATGAATACCGTGAGCTAGGCGAGGTTAGCTTAAAGTAGTAGTCTGATAAAGAACCTTGACCTACTCCAATTTTTTCTTTAAAGTTGCCTCTTTGGTGAGCAGAGTTAATATCTTGTTTGTCAACTCCCACCCATTTACTAGGTGGGGTGAAAAGTAACTTCCTTGGGAATGAAAAATTTTTTTAAATGTTTTTTTATTTTATTCAAATTAGTCCCCTTTTAATTTGATACACTTATTCCAGCAATTTTCAAACTTCTTGATCCCGTCCGAAAAGTAATTTTCCGGAAGGTCTGCAAAGTACTCCCCCGTGGCGTCGATGATTTCCTCGCGTGAGCTGAATTTTTTATTGATGTGCCATCTTTTGAGGTTAAGGAAGAGATACTAGTCAGAGGGAGCCAAATCGGGCGAATACAGTGGATGCGACAGCAATTGGATCCGTAAGTCATTGATTTTAGCCGTGGTTACGATGCTCTTGTGCGCCGGTGCATTGTCTTGCAAAAACAAATTTTTTTTTTTTGCTTCAAATAAGACTGTTTTGCAGCGATTTCGGCCATAAAAAAGTTCCCAATAACGCACATTAATAATCGCTGTTGTTGGTTTTTCCTTTTTCGAGGTAGTCCACGAAGAGTATGCCATGACAATCCCAGAAAACCGACGCCATAAGCTCTCCGACTAATCGAGCCTCCCTCGGCCGCTTCGGAGCACTCGTGCCGGCTTCAGTCATTCTGTTCTCTGGTGTGTAATAGTGGATCCAAGTTTCATCAACAGTTTCCAATCGACGCCAAAAGTCCGCCCGATTCCGCATCAGCAAGTCCAAACACTCTTCCGAAGTGCTCTCGCGTTCGTGTTTTTTTATCAGGAGTGAGTATGCGCGGCAACCAGTGGCAGGATAACTTATGGTATCTGATAGCTCGCGCACCTTCACTTTCCGGTCAGTCACCACCATTTAATATATTTTTTTGACATTGTCCTCTGTAACCGCATCGGGGGGTCTGCCGCTGCGGACATGATCGGTAGTGGAGTTGCGGCCACCATGAAGCTCTCGAAACCAATATTTGATGGTGTAATCTGACGGAGCATTATTCCCATAATATTTATCCAACTTTTCTTTTGTTTTCTTCGCCGTTTTGCCTCTCAAAAAATAATGTTTTATGAGAGAACGAAAATCGTTTTTGTCCATACTCAACATGATGCCAAACACGTCAACAACAATCAGCTGTCAAAACAAAACTAAAGACTGTATCGCACTGAAATTTGGCATGTCTGCCTAAATATGAACTGACTTCAAGGCACCATAAACTTTTTTTGCAGTAGCAGCGCATTCTGAAGGTCAAGGAGTCTTCACCCCACCTTGTAATGAACGAAAATTATGTAAAAAATTGTGTAAAAAAAACGGTAATATTTGGAAGTTTTTAACGTATGTGTTAAGAACTCTTCGGTTTCATTCAAATTTACTCTGAAAATCGAACTTCAATTCGTGGAGCTGGATCATTCTACAAACACTACATGACACAAAATCAACAAAGTAATGGTCGACCTCCTTGAAATCGTGCTCACTTTTAGCTCAATGGATTTATGAAAAAGCAAAATTACAATTTATGGAGTAAAGCAAATCGCGAAGAGACTCGCGAGACTAAATTATGCCCACAAAAGCGCATAATTTAATTTAAAATTGGTGTGGTCTTCATGCTGGCGGTATTAATTTCTTTGAAATTATGGATGACATTGACTCGGTTGAGATGTGCTTGCAGCATTTTAGGGCTACGTTACCCATTACATTACATAAGTAATAAAGTCATAAGTAGTAACGTCAAATCAGGTGTCGCATTGAGTTGTCAAGCTTTATTTTCGGTAGAATCTGATTGACGGCACAACAACGATTTTAAATCATTGAAATTTTTCCAAAATCTAAGATCTATCTATTCGCAAAACTTATGGAGCAATTCATGTAATTTACGGAAAACATTATCGGCCATTTCAACGTGTACAAGGTCTGATGAGTACCCGGATTGGAAGATAGATGACCCTACTGAGCCAAAGTGTTACATCATTTAGTATAAACCCTTTTAGTCTGCCTGTCAAAATTTGGTGACAATTTGAAGCATAGTTATATTTTGACGCCCATTTCGAAACACTCTCTTACGAGCATAAAAATAAAGTAGATTCACTTTTAAAAAATTGTCGCTTATCTATGTATGGGTTGCAAGTCATTGTAATACCTGACAAACGAAGAAGAGCTTGCTCGCGAAGCCAATCCGGTACTCGTGAAAAGGCCCAACTAAAAACGTAAGGCAGGCATATCTCCCGAAGTTTTAAAACCAAGAAATGAAAAAAAGCCCACTGTACCAACCAAGACAAAACCCCAAACGAAACGTCGCCCTCCACCCGCAATAAATGCGGTCGGGATTGCAGACTACGGAAAGTTACGGGACCTTCTCCAAAGAATACTAAAAGGAAAGTTCAATATAATTTCACTCCATAGTAACTTGTGGAAAATTAATGTCGATGACTCCGATTCTTATCGCGCATTGTCGCTGAAACTTAACACCGATAAAATTCAATGGTATACTTATGAAAATAAGTTTGAAAAACCGTTACGAGTCTTCGCTAGGGGATTTCACTCGTCGTGCAAAAAAGAAGACGTTATAGAAGACGTTCAAGCATAAGGTTTTAGAATTATTAACGCTGTGTACGTAATCAAGAAGGTAAAACAACGAACGGATAGCGACAAAGATACCGTAGTCAAACGCGGACTTCCTATTTTCATGCTTATTTTTTAATGAAACGAGAAAGTCGACGATATTTATAAAATTAAATCTATCTTAAATATCAGAGTCAAAATGGAGCGAATGCGTAAGGGGAAACAAACTATAATCCAATGCAAACGTTGTCAAGAATTTAACCACACGCGGGCGTATTGTCAAAAAGATCCACGATGCGTAAAATTCACAGGCCAACATTTCTCGGAAGAGTGCAAAACAAATAAGCAAATCCCAGCAGTTTGTGCCAATTACACAAGAAATCACCCAGCTAATTACCGAGGTCGCGAAATCGCCAAAGAAATACAAAGGAATCGAAAAAGTCCCAAGAAATTCATTCATGCGGTCCTAAAGGTGCAATATCCTAAAACCGATGAGCCCAAGACAGCTAAGAGAGTCACAACGAAGAAACCGGTAACGCAAAAGCATAAATCTGCTTAAAAAACGTTGCCGAAACAAGTGCAATTAAAAAACCTGTACCGGTCAGCGCAAGTTCATACGCTGAGCTCGCGTCAAAAGCCAACAAAATAGATTCGGCCACTACAGATCCGCTTCCTAAAATTCTCGCAGTCATATTAGAAAAACTACATGAACTAATAAAAATAAATAAGCTATTGTTTGAAAAACTAAGCCAGCTCGAGTTCGTTCCTCGGAAAAAATCTAACAAAAATGAAAATGAAACAGTTGACTAAGATTTTAACAAGGAACTCAAATGGTCTTCTGAAAAAAATCGACGAATTAGAATCTTTTCTATGGAAAGACCGTAGTGACATATGCCTTGGGAGTTAAACCCAAGATAAGAGGTTACTCTGGTTATCACGCGCATCATCTCTCAGAAAACGCGAGAGGTGAATCCTCACTTTATATTAAAGACTGCATAAAGCATGCCGAGAACGTGACAAAAGAACTTGAATCTATGCAAATAAGCTCAGTTTCCGTAAAGATAAATCATATAGACTATAATATTGCATCTTGCTATTTCCCTCCGAGATGTAAGATGGCAGACGACGTCCTCGATCGCCTTTTTTACCAACTTGGGTCAAACTTTATTCTCGGTGGTGATTTCAACGCAAAGCATATATTTTGGGGTTCAAGATTCATTTCGACGAAGGGCAGGCTACTGTACCAAGCAAGTATGAAACGTGGCTTGGAATTTTTTTCGACGGGCAAGCAAACCTACTGGACCACCGACACAAATAAAGTACCTGACCTGGTCGATTTTTTCATTACAAAATGGGTCCCCAAATATCTCACGACTTTAGAAGAATCCTGTGATCTCTGCTCAGATCACTCGCCAGTAATCTTTACAATCGGCAGGAGCATAGCAAAAACCGAAAGACCGCCTAGATTGACGAATAAGGAAACAGAAGAAATTGCAAGGAAAGTATTGCTTTTAGAGTTCCATTTACGACGCCGTTGTAAATAGAAGACGAAGTTGGCAAGTTCGTTTAAATCATCCAAAGAGCTGCGTGGAACAACACTTCCTTTCGAACAGGAGGAATAAAACATGGAAAATAAATATATGCACCCGATAAAGAAGGACTCCTGCAAGAAAAAAGGAAAGTACGGAAGAGATGGTAACAATCACGTGCGCCCCCGCATAAATCCTATTTGAACCGCCTATCAAATAAGCTAAAGCAAATGCTGCAAGAATATAAGAATCGTCAGACTTCTAATTACCCCGAAGGCTTGACTGCGGACAAGAGTTCCAATTATTCGCTCTGGAAAGCCGTGGAGTCGACTAAGAAACCTGTTATGCAATTGGCACCGATAAAAACAGCCGACGGCGAATGGGCAAAAGGAGAAAAGAGAAAGCGATTTGTTTGCCTACCACTTTGAAGAAACTTTCAAACCGTTCGAAGGACGTCAATTGGCTCAAGAACTTAATCTCAGAACAGGATCCGACAATTACAATATAAAATCCGTATCACTGTCTGAGCTACAGCAAAAAATAAAAAACCTAAAAAATAATAAGTCTCCAGGATACGATTTGATTACCAGTGAAATTCTAAAGAAGCTACCTCGAAAAGCGTTTGTCAAGCTTCTCCACATTATAAATGCTTCCATGAGACTTTTATACGTTATAAGCCAATGGAAAGTCGCAGAAGTCATAATAGTTCCAAAACCGGGGAAAAGTCCAAACGACAAAAAATCATACAGACCCATTTCGCTCCTGCCGATAATTTCAAAAGTCTGCGATATACTTTTGCTTAAAGGTTTAAAATAACGATAACTGAAGAAAGACGATTGATCCCGGATCACCATTTCGGTTTTAGGGTCCAACATTCCACAATCGATAAGGTCTATCGGATAACAAATGTAAATGAAAACGCGCTAGAGGGAAAAAAGATATGTTCAAGCCTTTTTATCGATGAATCGCAAGCCTTTGACAAGGTATGGCACGAGGGCTTGAAGTATAAGCTACAACAAATTTTACCGAGAGAAATGAATAGAATACTCGAATCTTATTTTGAAAATAGACTGTTTCGGGTTAGATATGGGATTGAATACTTTGATTTCAAGGAAATTCAGGCTGGCGTTCCACAAGGAAGCGTTCTGGGGCCATACCTATTCTTAATGTACACTAGAGACATACCTCTAGATGAAGAGACTGTGGTAGCCACGTTTGCGGATGACACGGCGATCCTCGCCACAGGACAAACAGTTGAATCCTCTACTGCAAAACTTCAACGAGCTCTGAACAAAAAATTTGAGTGGACGAAGAGCTGGCGAATCGTGCTTAACGAGACTAAGTCAACACACGTCAATTTCACGTACAGACAGATAAACAACTTACCTTTATTTATCAACTCGGTACAAATACCGTATGCAAACGAGGCAAAATATTTGGGAATGACCCTAGAAGCAAAACTGAAGTGGAAATCACACGTAAAAAAGAAACGTGAAGAGCACGAAATCAGGCTAAGAGAAATGAATTGGCTTATCGGAAGATACTCTAAACTAAGCACATATAACCAGCTGCTTATCTATAAGCAAGTGCTAAAACCTTAGTGGACTTATAGTATACAACTATGGGGTTGTACCAAATCAAACAATATGTCTGCCCTACAGACGTTCCAGAGCAAAGCACTTAGAGCATTCGTAAATGCTCTATGGTATATAAAGAATAGCGATATTCTCCTCAACCTGGGAATTGCAACCGTAAAAAACGAAGCAACAAGCTTTGCTTGTTAACTTCGCACTCGTCTTGTACATCATTGCAACAAGGAAATAATCCGGAGATTGAACGAGACAAATCTTGTGCGGCGACTTCAAAGTACAAAGACTGTTCGACTTTGCGCTTTAAGGAGAAACCGTATGAAATAACGGTATTAGTAGGTGCCTTCGCTGGAAAGCTACCTACCAAACGCGATAAACTACAGAAGCTTGAGCTACTTGTTAAGGAAACTTAGTCGTAGTCTTTTAGAAAATTTGAGGTTTTTTAGTGAGTAAGAATCTCACACTAACATGAGCGCTATGCCACTGTGGTAGGCAGTAGATGCTCGTGCTTCTGGTGCCTGCTGTGGTAGGACTGTGGTGCTCTTATGAGCGCATGCTTATGGTGCCTATGAAGGTTTTTACCTACCCACGGAAAAAAATTTTTTTTCAAAACATTGTATCTGTGTTTTTTACCTGAAAATATTTCTGACATACCGTTACGAAAAGTTTAATTTATCTCAGAAAGGAAAACTTGATAAAACAAATTTTCAAAAATCTCTGTTGTTATCCATGCGTTCTTAGTAGCCTTGTATGTAAGAGGATTATTAAAAGTTTTCGAAGACTCCTGTGTTAGCTAACTTGCTAACCTTTCTTCCAGAAGCGACTTATTTTCAAAATGTTCACTTCGTGTAGTTTTCTGAATTCTCTGTACACTCTTTCTTTTGTCTACTTCGCCCAAAATTTCACTATTCTGCTTAAAAGTCAAGAACTTGTGGTGCTTTTGAGGATACAAAGATGTTTAAAACCTAACTTGAAAATGTAATTTATTAAAATAACAAACCGTTCACAAAGCCAAGTGACACAAAAATGTTAACTGCCGCAAACCTTCAATGTTATTGTCTCAAAAAAAAAAAAAAAAATCAACTCACAGTCTACTGAATTGGAAAGGAACACGTCCTTATCGTAAAAACGTTTTCATCTAATATTTCTAAGAAAATACTTTTAACTCTGTAACAAAAAAAGCACTTAACAAAGAAAAAACGGAACAAATTCAAATTACAGAATACCAATTTTGGCAAATATTTGAATTATTAGATACATAATGTTCAAATTAGTGGAGCATTCGAATTACTGAGTGTTCGAACTAGTGAGGTAGTAATTTATTTAATGACATGAAACCATCCTTCGGGTGAATTTAATGAATCGTAATCAAGTTACTTTTTTTGTATTTCATTGTATATAAACAAAAAAGCTTGATTTCTTAAAAAAAAACAACCTTCACATAAATGCATGCAAACGACTGTTCAAGAGTTTACACTACCGCAGGTAAGGTTACCTCTAGTTAAAGCTCCGGTTATTTCTGTGCTTATTTGAATGATTCACTTGCCAAATCGATGAAATCTACTTTCTGAATTTTCTCAAATTTATTTAAATACTTTAATGACTCCTCACTGTATAATATTCAAAACAAATAAGTACAATATATATTAACACTACTATATGATAACATTTCTTTAGCCTTTGTATAATAAATAATGCATTCATAAGCCAATTTGATAAACTGCATTATCTAGTGTAAATTATTAGTTAAAATTTAGTTAAATCACTTTATACAAGGCAATCGTCTACTTATTATATATATATATAATATATATATATATATTTTGCTTCTTAATGCAATGATGTAATACGAGATAATAACGTTAAATTGTTTATTGTTAATGTCCCATTACAAAATTTTCATTTCGCAGCTTTGCTTATTTTTTGCTTATTTTTTTATTTTATAATTACTCGGGAATTTAGGGTGGATATAGCAAATATACGCGGGCTAAAAAGTAATCACTGTGTAACTACGAACTAGTGCCATTATTTTTCTCTCACCGCGGTCATGCTATTTACATCCGTAGTGATGTTACTTACCAAACACCACCACAATGTTATCCTTGTTCCGGAAATCAATTTCATGTGGTTAAAATTCCATCTCTGAAAGCAGATAATCCAATGTTGATTTATTTACAGAAAACAACTTGACGAAGCTTGTAAATGAGCCCACACGTATACCAGACTTTGACAGTCATACCGCCAACACCCTGTACTTGTTTTTAACTTCTCACCCCGATAAATATAAGATCAATGTGTTATCCAGCTAATTGTGTCAAATCAGCTAATTTCTCGTACATCCATCACGCAGTTAGAGAAAAGATTCCTAAAATAACCGTATGCCAATAGGAGAAAGCCAATTGGAGCGGACTTACGAGAGCTGTTTGATGACTATCTGTATTAGAAATGATAATTTATTTTTCAATTTCAATTCGATATATTTTTCTCAGCGGTGTTGCAACTTTTTTAACCCCTCCTTATTTTTGTTTTTTTGGTTGCACTATGGATGTGTAATCTTCATAGATACCAATAGCCCGAGGTCTAAGTAATCGATGCCAAGAGTACACCTGCGAGTACACACACCCTACACTTTAAGAAAAACTCTAATTATGACCTGGACGATCGCGTCTTGGTGCACGACTTCTACATTCGAAATGAAGTAGAGAACTGGCGAACCGAGGGCTCTGGTTTAATAATGCACATTATCCAGCGCATTGGAAAACTGCGGTGGTTCAACCTATCCCCAAAAAGGGAAAGGATATATCCAATCCAGCGAATCTCCGATCGATAAGTCTCCTTCCGAATATCAGTAAGGTATATACCAATATATGTATATAATTGTGTAATGTCTATGTGTGTTTATGTGTGTATTGTGTATGTAGGATTAGGTAGATTAAGGTTTGTTTTAAGTTAGATATTAAGTTTTTATAAAAAATAAAAAATTACATCCATAGGCTAAGTTTTTTGTTAAATATTTTTTCTTAGCCCTAAGTATACAAAATAAAATTTTTTAAATAAAATGTAAATGAAGTCGAAAGACATAGATATAAGAATTTAGATTAGCTTAGAGTGCCTGTGTGGGGCCAGTAAGTTAGAATAAGATTGTTAAGTAATTGTAAGCTAGCATTTAAGCATTTTTTGTTAGTATGTAAGAGTTAGAGTTTAAGAAAATAAAATGCATTTAAAACTAAACTAAACTTAAAAAAAACTCTCCCCGCGGGACTGCCATAAGGTATTCCTTCGTGGGGCTGGTTAGCATTTTATGCTCTATTGTTTAAATTGTTTTGGGCCACCTAAGCGCTGTTCATCAAAAGCCGACGGTAAGGTGAATGGGTCCCATACACACCATCGAGAATGGGCTTGATTTCCTGTTTAATAATGCAATGAATAATGCATATTATCCAGCGTATTGGAAAACTGCGGTGGTACATCCCATTCCCAAAGGGAATAAAGATACTTCCAATCCGGCGAATCTCCGCTCGATCAGTCTTCTTCCAAACATCAGTAAGGTTTTCGAGAAGGTGATCAATAGAGTCCTGACTAAGTGGGTTGAGGACAAACATATAGTTCCGGATAATCAATTCGGTTTCAAGGCGGGGCATGATATCATTCATGCTGCTTCTAAACTGGTTTCTGATACCCAATGGAACAAAAGCAAGAAACATTGCACTGGTGCCTGTCCGATTGACTTGGAAAGGGCCTTCGATACCGTATGGTTAGAGGGACTCTTCTTCAAGCTTGAGAGGTTGGGCATTAGTAAACCACTGCTGTATATTCTTTTTGATATGCTCTCCAGTAGACAGTTCATTGTGAAGAATGGCGATGTGACTTCTGCTGGAACATTTTACATTAAAAACGGTCTGCAACAAGGTGCGGTAAATTCGCCGATCCTGTTCAACATTTACACAAGTGATCTGATAGGTTCACTTCACCATACCAAAGCGTACGAAGACGACTTAATCGCGTACAGATCGGGTCCAAAGATTGAGGTCATTAATACACTTTTGCAACGTGACTTCGACAAAATCAAGCGATATTGCGATGACTGGAAGTTGAAAATTAACTTTTAGAAGTCGGAAACCATTCTGTTTAGGACGCGTTTGTCTGGGGCCTCTAGGGATACCAGAAAGAATTGGCGAAAGTTCTCTATCGTAGGACAACTTGGACAGCCACTTGCTTGACGAAATGTAGTCAGATACCTTGGGATCTGGCTAGATCAATATCTGTATTTTAACAAACATATAGATGTTGCTCTGGCCAGAGCCAAAGATGCCTTTGCCCTTACAAAGAGACTGTTTTATAACAGCCAACTCGATGCGAGGGTGAAGGTGATCTGTTACATGGCCCTTATCCGGCCTATGCTCGTATTTGGATGTCCTGTGTGGTTCAACGTGAGAGCAAGTTTATTGGAAAAGATTCGGGTGTTTGAGAGGGCTTGTCTTAGGACTTGTCTTCGCTTATACAGAACACCAGAATCTGAGTACATAAAATTCTATCGTAATGAGGTCTTGTACAATAGGGCGAACCTAATAAGAGTGGACAATTTCGTCATTAAGTTGACTCGAAGACATATTGCAAGAGCAATGACCTCATCGAACAACCTGATCTCCGGGGCTTACTACCCTAATTATATGTATCACGAGAGTGTTCGCTTTAACGGCTTTATTCCTCCAGAAGCGTTTCTCTACCTAGATAGTAAAGGTCTGATCCAGGACAGATTAGCGGTGCCAATAATCTTCCACGTCGCTCGAATAGCTGCGGACAGGCGACTCAACTACGACAGAGACGTCGCACACGGCAGTGCGAAGCGTCTCCGGTTCAGTAGGTCGGTAGGGAGTTGCGACCTGAGGGATGTTTCTCAGCAGCACCAACAATTTTGGTATCTTTTTGAGGGAGAGGATGCTTCGTCGTCGAATTCCTCCAATACTTGGTAGCTTCATGTGAAGCAAAGTGGGTCGCCTAATTTTTTTAGCCATGGCCGGCTTAAATAGTTTTAAGTAGGATTAAGGTAGATTTAAGAAAAAAAAATAAATAAAAACCAAAAAAAAAAAAAAAAAAATTAAAAAAAAAAAGAAAATGAAAAAAAGAGCATATATATATGCATATATTTGTATATTAAGTATATATATATTGTATATATATATATATATATATATAGATACATATGTGTATGTACTACTTACATCTAGTAGGTTAAGTAGATTAAGATTTAATTTTAAGTAGTTTGTAGGATTTTAGTTTTATGTTTTATAATAAAATAAAAAAAGTCAGGTTACTAAGTTTTTTTTTTTTTTGTAAAAAAAGTTTTAATTATAATGAATAGAAATAGTATACTATGGTAGTAAGATACGTCGAAAGACATAATTTAAGCGTTAGGTTTAACTTAGAGTGCTCGCATTGGGCCAGTAAGTTAGAATAAAATAATTTTAAATTAATTAAGCTAATTTTTAAGCATTTTTTTGTCTAGCAAGTAGGAGAAAAATTACGTGATACAATAAAAATGCATACAAACTGAACTGGGCTTGATTTTCTCGCAGATTTTGCCACTCAAAAACAAAAACCGAATCACTGAGCGATACTGCCCTTTTTCCATGTTCGCAAAAAAACACAAACACGATGTTTTGAAATGGTTGTCAAAACAAAACTAAGAGTCGGATTGTCACTAAATTTTGAAAGAGGTTATACAAAATAATAGTTTACTCATTCTAACTCAGTAGCGCCACCTATCTTCCATTCCGGGTATTCATCAAACAGTCCTCGTAAAGCCAGCATCAATTTTATATCTCACACCGTTGTTTTTTTATTGAAAAATGTTCCCATCGTTTTTATCTGGTCACCCTTTATTTTCTCATTTTTCTCAACTTTTTGTTTTATGGAGTTATCGATTTGCCAAGTGAAGCATTCATTTATTGATGGGAAATATTCGATAATTCTAATGCCGACAGTAAAAGAAAAGTTCAAGGTACATTTCACAGCATTATTCGTTATGTCTACGGTCTCAGATGGTTGGGAAATGTTTCAAACTTGGCAAACAACTTGCTCGGAATATTTTTTATACTCATATAGCAGGTACTCGTACTCTCGTAATGCTTTTTAGTTTTTAGGGACTGTTTTTCAGTTCGAGATTATTCGAGAAAGAAAGAAGGTTTTCTGTTAATTTAAACTCTGCGTTAGTACCGTGTTAACCCAGCAAATTTGGTGGGTTAACTCGGGATTAAATAGGCGTATGTTTTTGACAGCAAGTGAAAAAGGCTTCGAAAAAGAAAAAAATGCAAATCGAGAAAGAGAACAACAATAAAGGCAAGATATCCTTATAGAATCGATACATTTTGATAGATTTTTGACATTTTGATACCAAGTTAAAACCCAACGAATGAAGACAATGTTAATTCTGTTCTGAAAAACTTCTTCATGAGTTAACTTCAGAGTTGGGCTTCCTTTCTTCAGCTGCCTTGTCGTGGCAGGAAGGATGAAGTCCCAGGTGAGATGAAGGACGTCTTAAATAAACGTAAAAAAGTTAACAGTATGGAGGATTTTATACTATCGTCTGATCTGGCTGTTAACAACGTTGGCTCACAATCAACTTTTGTTATGAGAGTAAGACAGCAAGTAATCGACTTAACTTTATCCAACAGGTATACTAAGGAGATTACTGGCTGGAAAGTACTGTCGGAGATCTCCATGTCAGATCATAGATTTATCCAATTCAGAATCGGATGTAAGGTCTCGACCTTGCTGAAGAGGAAGAATCCGCATAAAACCAAGTGGACACGATTTAAGGAGGAGCTTGACAAATACAATAGTGCTCCCCCTCAGCTCAGGACAAAAAAAAAGCTTCATGCCACAACATGAACGGCACCCTCACCAAGTGTTTCGAAATGGCATGTCCAGTTAGTAAGCATTCCTGCAGCGTCTACGTAAAGATTCCTAACAATGAAGCTAGTAGTGAGCTAAACAACACAACATTATATTATATCTCATCGGTTCTGGTGATGGATGGGGGTATCAAACATGTTGTTGTTTCCTTTGATGGTTTCAAGTCGCCTGGTACCAATGGCTGCCAATATGTGGTGGCAAGTGTAAACAGGAGCTGCCCTCAAGGCGGAGTTCTGTCTCCACTGCTATGATGCATGTTGGTCGACTCACTGCTCAATGCACTCAATTGTTGTAACGACTAATCACAAGCATACACGGATGATGTAGCTGTAGTGTCTGTTGGATCGTGTCTAGCAACTGTCTGTTCCAAAGCGCAGGCCGCCCTAGACGTTATCGACGACTGGTGCACTAGTAAAGGGCTTTCAGTCAATCCTCTCAAAATGGCTATCGGCAAGTCATGGGGTATGTCACTGAAAAGGATCTCAAACGAGCACAACTGCAGATAGCACAGCTCCTCGGGATGTAGGCAGGCCAAACAAATAGTTCCCGGAAGTCAGTGGCCTTTCTGTTGTCTCTCAGCAGGAAAGATTGCAGGTTGCTTACTGGCGTCGTGACAAAACGTTACACTATGCTATGCTACGAAAGTGACGATAAATGATGTGATAATTCTGAATAACAAAGAATTGCTCACTCAAATAAAATTTTAATTTGAATTCAATCAATTCTTGTCACATTTACGTTTATCGCTTTATGCAAATTCGTTTTTCTTTTTCGTATTGAGACATATAATGAAAGTAAATCGAAACATATTGTATAATAGATGCAAAGCAAACCCAAACAAAACAAGTGACGCTTTTTTGAAAGAAAAAAACAATAACGTACGTAGTTTGAAAATATTAAATGTAAATTCAAAGATACTTGTTCTATGGCCTTACGGCAATGGATTCCACAACGTTATAAGGTTATGACTTTTTATTTATACATATAATACATTTTCTTTTAAAAGAAAAACTTTATTGAACCTTAAATGAATTTTTCTTTTTTTATAAACCGTTGATACTTTTATGACTATAACGAGCAAACTATTTTGTTGATTTTAAAGAAAGTGTGCATACCTTAAAAATTAAGTGTTACTTACCATATTCTGCTTACGTTTTAACATTCACGTTTTGTATAAAAAATATTGCTATAAAAGTGGCACGACCCGAAAAGTACCATCCTAAGAAGATGATAGGTAACGTGGTATACACGCGTAGTCCAACTAGTTAAATGTGGTATACTATATTAGATAACCCGAAAAGTGCGTTAGCTGTCTTACTATCTAGAAGATCTCTTTTGCACTAAAATCTGTAAGTCTTTCTAGGCGTAGGTCGTAAAAAAATAAGGGAATATGATAAGTATTTAATTTCGCTTATCTTATTCTTTACGTGATTGGCAAAGAAATATAACTTTCCTTCCTGTCAATCAAGACTCGTGAGCCCAAACAAAGTAACATTGTTGACATGTGGTCCATTTTTGTAATGATTATTACAAAAATAACACAATGCATTTCTGTGTCGGTGGAACATCATTCAAATTTCCATCTTATCGTTGGTTTCTTGAAAAATTAGTTTTGGTTTGAGTCACTATTGGGTGATGTATTCGGATTTACTGGGCTGGGTACTTTTTTCAGAATAACAGAACGATTAGTTTTTTTTTTTTTTTGGTTCACGGACTCTTTTTGGCAATTCTGATTTCGACGGTTTTGGTTTCTTCTCAACAGTCTCTTTTCGTTTGTTTATTGCTGCAATACTTCCCATCAATTCATTTTTGTATGGCGAGAGGTCAAAATAGTCGCCGTCGTTTTTCTTCCTCTGCGGCTATTAAGAGGTCGTTTAATTTCTGGTGGTGCAGATATTTCACAAGGTGTCACATAATCTAACCTTGCGGAGGGAGTGGATTGCCGATTAAGTTGTACGGAAGATTTTAAACCTTGTGGTTCAGTATTGACATGATGGTAAAGAGATAGGTCCTTACTAGTGCTAGCAATCGAATTATCAATCAGTTGAGGTAAAACTTCTGGTATCTGAACATTGGAAACGGGCTCTATTTGGAATAGGGTCATGGGTTCAGTGCTCAGTGTAGTTTCTTTTTTTGCGTCTGCTTCTTTCTTTCAATTTTTGTTAAATAGATAATTTCCAGCCGTTGACCAGATTGTACCTTCAAGTACGCTTTCCAAAAAAGTCTCACCAAATCATATTGGGTTACATTTCACATGCAAAACGTCTTATTTCGTCGGTATAGAAAAACTTTTAAAGGTCTCATAAAATTTTTATCCAATAGCTGCATTTTATGGGTTGAGTGCGATAGCAATGATATTATAACCACATCATTTTCGCGAGCAAATGTTATATTTCTTGTGTGACCAATATAAGGAGAACTGGTTCTCTTTTGAGGGTTTCATCTGAAACAAAAAGTCTTTAAACCATTCTGTAAATATGGAGACTTATATCCATCCAGATATATGGCATGAAGACTTCGCACCAGGAGTTGGTTCGTTCATCAGAAAAGGATGTTGATTTTTTCTCGGAAAGATAAAATATGGTGAGATGAAACTTCCACCTGCGCTCATGCAATTTACTACCATTATGAGCGACTCTCGTTCAGCCGATGTCATGGCACCCATCTGTCGCTTTTCTTTTCGGGCTAACACTTTTAATTGTTTGGTTTGAACATTGCTTAGCCCTGTTTCATCGACGTTCCAAATGCGACCAGCCGGATAATTACATATTTCATATTCTTGTTCGAGCAAGTTATAAAATATTTCCAGATTTTTGTGACTAAACCCTTTAGCTCGTCCAAAAGACGTACCTTTTGGTGTTCGCAAGCTTAACCTCCCCTCGGGAAAATGTTCTCGGAAAAATCCATAAAACTATTCTTCACCAGCACACTCCTTCAAAACTGAGAACTTGTTGGGTGTTTTATTTACTTTCGCTATTTGAATTGCTAGTGATCTTATGTCACGTTTTGTAAGCCCTCAGAAACAAGCTTCCATAACCAGTGCATAGTCTACAAGCTGATTTTCAATAGCTTCATTTAATACTGGCTTTCGGCACAATCTGTTAAAAAGCAGATGGTCAATGGGTTTTTCACTTCTTGCCATTCTCTGCAGCGCCGTGTGTTGAACTAAGAATGTTCTAGATGCAAGCAATATGCCAATTTGCCCGTCTCTGACTGCTTTAATGGCCTTCTCCATATCAGCTTTGTCCCATTTTCTGATTTCTCCGTTTTTAGGCATGGTTATCTGTGATGGGCAAAAGTATCAATTTTGAAAAATTTCCCAATAAAATATATATTACATCTAATGCTGCTTACTTCTTCTACGTATTTGCCTGCATTGGTACTGCGTCACTTGTAAGGTTTGTTCATTTTGCAGACCTTAAAATCATTCTGTAGACAGGTCTATTTTGGGTCACCTTGTCACTGAGGCTAAGAGGTTGCTAAAGTTTTTTTATTTGAGTAAAGTAGAGGCTTGAGCCTCCGTTGCTTTTTAAATTTCCGACGACCATAACTAAACTTCGTAAAACCAGCTGATTTGGCCAGCTTGGAGTTTATCCACTATCGGTTTCTTAATGTAGAAACATCCGCAATTGTGTATATTTCATATTAGATCACGTTTTTTTACACTCACGTTGGTATAATTTAGCTTTTCATCGTTTGTTAAAGTTAAACGTACGTCTACGTACGTGTATAACGAACCTAATGCTTAAGCAGGATTCTGCGGAGTTTTCGCGCCATTTTAGTCACCAAAGAGCAGCATCGTTGTCCAAATTTGTTTGGTGGTTATGACAGAGCCTTAGTATTGAAATTTCTCGCACTTTGGCACAATGACTCCTTTTAAACAGATATCAGGGTTTGTGGGTTCAAAAAAGTAATAATGCAGAATTTCGATTTCAGTACGACTGATTCGTTACCCGTTAGATATCTTTTCGTGTCTTTGACATTAGCAGTGACGAACTTTGTACACGGACTTGGTGAACTCATTGTTTGACAGGTCGGAAATCGTTCGGCTTTGTCTTTATAGAGTAAAACAAAAGACGTTTGATCACAGGTAATTTAAACCCAAGGTTTCTGATGGTTACCCAAATCACGGTAGCGTGTTTCAGGTGGAAATTTTGATGATTAAAGAAATCCTATTCTAGCTGACGAAAAACGGGATAACGGCAATTCGGATAGTCAGGCCACAATCAAATCCCTGGACTCAGGCTTACAAAATTCTAAAACAGCCACTGACTGCCGACCTTCTTTTAGGGAGATGACATAGCAGTTCAACTTTCACCTATGTTAGGTGACGGGGCACAGAGAAAATCCAGGGAACGAGGGACAACGAATTCGTCAAGAAACTACTCTACCTACCTCAAAAATGTAGCATCGGTATGCCGGCATCGGTATACATTTGGATCAACATGTCCAGTGATCAAACAAATCTGACCAAAACTATATCTGAATCGCTTTAAGAGTATGATCTTTCAAAATAGGAAATATCTCAGTGCTATGATAGGAGTCATTACTGAATACTGTCTTATGGGCAAACATGTAAGAAGGCTTGTCATCTTTACTCATATGGTTTCTGCAGAAGCTGCATGGACGAGGAGAAAGAGGAGACAGTCCTTCACATATTCTGTATATGACCAGCTCCCTTCCAAAGAAAGAAACTTAACTTAGAAGTTTTCTTCTACAATAACTTGAGCGATCTAAATAATATAGACGTTAACAGTCTTCTCGCTTCATCAGAAGCTTGAAATTGTTCCAAGAGTAGGAGGATCACAGATCAACGTGATATATAACCTAACCCTAAGCTAACCTTATTCGTGCGCGAAGGAACAGAAATTCTTCGTTTACGTTACAAAACGACTGTCATCGAGGGGTATATGATTGTTTATAAGCTTTAGTCCGAAGCGTAGGAACAGCTACTACATACAAGTTATTACCACAAGTATCATATATTAATTTTTTTTTTTAAGAAGTTAATTATTCAGGGAACTAAATTTATAGAAAAATTAGTTAGGAGTTTTAAAGCGAGACGAGCAAGAAAAATTTTCAGATCATAAAATATTGTTAAACTACTTTTTTATAATACCACCTTGATCAAAAAACAAAACGGAATAACCACCGTGTGGTGCTCCCATTGTTCCGATTTGAGTTCTATTTTTTTTTTTGTTAAGTTGGTACATGTGTTTTTGACATTCCCTCTTAGCGTCATAGCTTGACATTTGCAAAAGTTACGTATCCAAGAGTATATCTATCTCTGTGTGTGTTGGCGATTTCTTACAATTAGAAATGGATTTAAATTTGCAACAACGAACTTGTATTTAATTTTGCGTAAAAAACGGATTTAATGGTGCGCAAACGTTGGAAATGTTGGAAAAGTGTTTCAGTAACGATTCTCTAAAGAAAACGGTTGTTTACTAATGGCACGAGCGGTTCAAAAGTGGTCGTGATTCAATTGAAGATGATGAACGCAGTGGCAGACCATCGACATAAAAAACCGACGAAAACATTGATGAAGTAAAAGAAATGTTGGTCAATAAACGCAAATTAACCATCAGAGAGATAGCGGAGGACTTGAACATTGCCTATGGATCAGTCAAAGACATTTTGGTTAATTTGGGTTTCCGTCATGTAGCAGCAAAGTTGGTGCCAAAAGACCTCAATTTCATGCAAAAAAGAGACCGTGTTAACGTCGCAAAAGAGATGATTTTCGATGTTGAATCCAATCTCACATTCATTAAAAGGATCATTACTGGAGACGAGACGTGGGTTTATGAGGACGACATGCAATCCAGACATCAGGCAAGTGAATAACGTTCGTTTTCAGTCAAAAAAGAAGGCAATACTCACGGTTTTCATGGAATTTAACGGTTTTCATGAATTTTTGCCAGAAGGCCAGACAGTAAACAAAGAGTATTATTTGGGCGTTATGAGACGTTTGCGTAAAGAAATTCGCCAAATTCTGCATTGTGGCAGAAAACTCGTGGATTTTGCACTATGATAATGCACCGTCGCCCAGTGCCATTATTATTCGTAATTTTTTGAAGAAAAATGCAAAAAATACCATCCAACAGCCACCGAATTCACCTGATTTGGCTTCCTGTGACAATCGAGTTAAAAAACCACAGCCGGGAACGCGTTTTAGCAGCCGAGAGGAAGAAATGGAAAGATCGCAGGAAGCACTGATGGACATACCGAAAATCGAACGTAAAAAAATGTTTCGAGGATTGGATCAAGCGCAGGCATAAGTGCGTTGCAGTTGATGGGGATTATTTTAAAGGGAATAATATAGATTAAGATTTATTTTTAATTTTTATTTTTAATTTTCAGAATAAATTCCGGGAACTTATCGTGTGGATGTTTTTCTGCAGTCATCACCTGCAACGAAAACTGGATCCTATACGGTAATAGTTAAGGTCTGATAAATAGTTAGATGTGAATGAGCTTCATAGAGGGCTTGCGAAACCTACTTACCAGACATTTCCTCCACCGACTACTACCCTTTCCACTGTTAAGGCAATCACCTTCAAAAAAAAAAAACTAAAAAAAAAAAAAATTATTTCTAACTTTGAAGATTCTTCGGCGAAAAGGATGATAAATTTGTTGAAAGAGGCACATTTATCTTCTCATTTATCGCTAAAATCATTTTGTTAGCTTCCGTTTCACTACTAGTAAACAGACCGGTGGCAGCCTGCTGAATTCTGCCAATTACGTCGATATCAACGGCGTGCGCTAATAGTAGCACAGACTTTTGACTTTTGTGCCTCCAGTGTTCATTTTTGAGTTCCGCATAATTTTTACAAGGTATCCGATGTTGAGGGGATTTATATCTCTATAGTTGTCACAGTTGAGGAGATCTCCTTTTTTGTGGATCGGGCATACAGCTTTAAATACCTCGGCCAGTAAACCGATTTGTTGGATTTTAACTTAGATATTGCTATTCTTACTTCGTTTTGGTCAGGTAGGCGGAAGTTTTGGCTATCATCGCCTAAGTTGAGTGGTCTATTCAGGATGACGGCATCATGTTGGGTTTCTTCGCCATTATACAGTTTTTCCATATTCGCAGCACGAACTGTGACTCTACTACAAAACTTATTTTCTCATCTATACAGGCGCTTACTCTAAAACCCACAAAGACGTACTCTAAAGTAGGGAGATTTTTTCCTAAGGCTACAGCTCGCTTATTTTTTTTTTTTTTTCTCACTTAATCCGTTTCACTACTAGTAAACAGACCGGTGGCAGCCTGCTGAATTCTGCCAATTACGTCGATATCAACGGCGTGCGCTAATAGTAGCACAGACTTTTGACTTTTGTGCCTCCAGTGTTCATTTTTGAGTTCCGCATAATTTTTACAAGGTATCCGATGTTGAGGGGATTTATATCTCTATAGTTGTCACAGTTGAGGAGATCTCCTTTTTTGTGGATCGGGCATACAGCTTTAAATACCTCGGCCAGTAAACCGATTTGTTGGATTTTAACTTAGATATTGCTATTCTTACTTCGTTTTGGTCAGGTAGGCGGAAGTTTTGGCTATCATCGCCTAAGTTGAGTGGTCTATTCAGGATGACGGCATCATGTTGGGTTTCTTCGCCATTATACAGTTTTTCCATATTCGCAGCACGAACTGTGACTCTACTACAAAACTTATTTTCTCATCTATACAGGCGCTTACTCTAAAACCCACAAAGACGTACTCTAAAGTAGGGAGATTTTTTCCTAAGGCTACAGCTCGCTTATTTTTTTTTTTTTTTCTCACTTAATTGGCTATGAATGCCCACATGAAATGCCCTGTTGAGTTCTTTATTTCTTAGTAATTATAATCTGCAAATATACAAAATCAACGTGAATCGGTACCTCCGTTTCTATTCCTTTAATTTCTGGCCACACTGTGCTCAATACTTTTACGGTAATTGATAATGGCGTATACGCTGGCTTATCACAAAAACCGATACCCAAGTCAATGATGTAGGTACTAATCATCCATTTTTCTACTCTGAACATGATGCTGTTGACAAATACCGGAAAAGGCGACGAAACATGAAGAAGAAAACTACGCAAGAGAAGTAATCTTTTAACTCAATTGAATCGAACATCCGTCAGTTTTAAAATAAGGCCAGACTACTAAAAACAATGAAGGAAATCTGGTCACTGGTGCATAGGGAATCGTTAATGTATTTCAAAAGCTAATGGAAATAGTTGCGGAATAAGGGTTGAAGAGAGAGAGAGAGAATGCAACTTCCAGTCAGTTAAACATAGACCTACATTCAAGTATCGAGGATAATAGGACCGCTGATTCTGATGGTAAGTTTTGGTAGGCTAAATGCACCAATTCATTAACTGATGGAATGGATGGAAGGAAGTTTTGAGGCATTTCACAATCAGCTCTTCTGAACTCCAAACCTGACCTTCACAAGATTCAAATCTTCAACGCAGGACAAATGACAGCATTGAACAAAAAAGTGTATGTCCTTTGGATATCTGAGCTCAATTATTCTGTCCCAAATGTAAATAAAAGTCACTGGAGTAAAAAAATTTAACGATCAAAATGACATGAAATGATTAATACAAATAGTGTCTGCTAGAGAGGATGACTAACATTTTAACTATTATGGCACCAGGTCGGCTATCAAATTCTCTCTCAAACTTGAAGCGACAAATATAGTGATTTATTAACTTCCTTCTAATATTAATTAATTATTTAGTCAGTCTTACGGTAGGTAAATTTTGTGAAATTTTTTCAACTTTGTCTGTATATTTTAAACAATCTACGTATACGTGTATATTAACATATTCTAATGCGGTGGAAACATCTTTCAAATCGGAAAGAATTCCGGTTTGTTAAAAATATTTGTAAACATAATTCAATGCAAAAAGATGCGTGCGAGTTGACGCATGGCGCTTTATGTTTAGTATAAATAGCCTAGTGGGATTAAGCTCTTCAGTTAGTAGCATTCGATACTACAATATAAACACCAAAAATGAAAGTGAGTCTAAAACGAAAAAGTGGATTAACATAGCTCTCTGACACATTTTGTTATTTTAGTCATTCGTCGTTCTTGCCTTGTGCGTAGTTGCTGCTTCAGCATCAGGAATCGTAGGCTATGGAGGTATTGGTGGTCTTGGAGGACTTAACTACGGAAGTATCAGTTATGGACAAATTGGTGTTGTTCCAGTATTAGGCAGCGTCAGGACCATTCATCCAGTTACTTCTCATGTTGTTACACCAGTAGTCACCCCAGTGGTTAAGAATGTTGTTACTCCAGTTGTTTCCCGAGTTATAACTCCTGTCGCTGTAAGGACTCCAGTTCTAAGTCACGTTCCCGTTCATGGACTAATTCATTCCCCTGGAATCATCTCCCCAATCGGCTCAATAGGAGGATTGGGATTGAAGAAGAAGTAAATTATTTCTTCTATTTGAATTGTTTATTGAATAAATGTAATTATTGTTTTTGACTATGCGAAAAGTATTTCATTTAGTGTGTACAACATTTAGTATGAATGCATCGTTATTCTTTCGGTTCGTGTTTGTAAAGTCTAAAAGTAATGCTATTATTTCCATGCAGTTTATTTTTAGCTAGCAGAACAGTTTATTTTTCGGTTAAACAAGTGATTGCAATTTATGTTTATTTATTCCAGTTGTGCAAGGCCGGAAGAGTTTTTTCAACACAATTAATTGTGAGAACTTCCGGAAATAATCAAGCCGTTCACCTTGGCATAGGCGAGCTATGACGGAAAAAGTTTTCACATCCTTCTTTTGGTTCTTTTGTTACTGCTTCTCTAAAATACGGGAATACATTTAATGCTACATAATATGTTATATGGTAACCGAGGAAAAAAGAAAAAGAAGAAGCAAAAGAATCACTGGATAGTGGCCTTAGAGAGGTGCTACCAGAAGAATGAAGTTCGAAAATTTTACCAAAAATATAAAACGAACATGCCAAAGCATGTAACGATCTAGAAGGAAAGGAAAATTCATAGTAAAAGCACCACAGTTGGTGTTGAAAATCTGAAAAGATTATTTCTACAGACTGTTAAACAGTGATGACGAACAACATCCAACCCTCAGACATAATGAACAATTTAACATGAAGGAAGACAAGAAAAATTTCAATCCACCTGACCAAGAAGAAGTTAGGACAGAAATTTCTAAGCTTGTTAAAGGCAAAGGGGTTTCATACCAAAACATCGTCGATTTCAAAGTGGCACATGAGAACATTAATACTGGCAGTTTATACAAAACCATGTTTAGTTTTGACAGCCCCGATAAGCTCATTCGACCGGTTAAGATCGTTGACCATCTTAAACAAAGCTATGAGTTTTCATGTGATTTTTTCAACATCGTTCTTTAAAGGATTATACAAAACTCATAAGTCACAAGTCAACTCAAGAGGCACCTTTTTTTATAAGTCTATTCAGTTACTCGCATATGCAGACGAAATTAACATAATGTGAGAAGTCACTTAACTGCCAATAAAGCGTCTGGGACTATTGAAGCAAAAGCCTCCAAACGTCATGATGGGCACCTACAACTTTGAGGTAGTAAGGAACTTTATCTACCTACCTCCGAAAACTCCAACAATGACAGTAGCGTGAAAATCATGCGAAAAATCACTCTTTCTGATCGCTGCTTTTTTGGGCTTGGAAGGCAGATGAATAGTAAAGCCCTCTTAGACATTTTATATACGTTTTAACAGCGAACTTAATGGGTTGTACAATGATACCAACTTCGATATCAGCGTCCCACCCTGGACAATTTTCGACTCCAACCCAGAGGAACAATCCAACGGTCAAGTTTGTGTGCACAACTGGAGGCAGCTGGAGGAGCATGGCAGATGAGGATCTGGTCTACCCCAGACTGTAGCACCATCTAAGTAAGTAAGTAAGTAAACATCGGGGAAAAAAAAGGAAGATGTTCCGGAGTCTTTGTACACTTCTTCTGGGGTTATGTATTTTCGCTGTGCATTGAACTTTTATTCTAACATCATCATCTTCTTCCCAATCGGACAAGTTTTTTTAAGGCAACTAAAATGTCGTGGGATGAATGGTTGCCTAAATTACAACAACAAGTCAATTAACACTAACAATTTAGTCTCCCCATTAAATTTTGGATGCCGCCCATCACCAATGGAACGAAATAACCGCTGAGCCCAAACATTTTTCTCTCCTTCTATCCAATTTTCCGAAAAACTTGCTATAACTGGTGCTAAGGCATTTTGAGAGTAATAATACCCTCTTGAGTGTTAAATTGATAAACAAAAGAAATCTATTCTCCATCATTATATCTAAACGTATGATAAGTCAAGCTGTGTCTCGAAATGCGAGTAATTTAAATCCTAGATTTCTGATTGTTTGCCATAGTTCGGAAATATGTGAACCGACCTGATTGCGCGCCGCTGTCGTTTTTACTATTTCCGCTGTATCTTGCGCGCACAATATACTAGCACAAGGAAAATTGGTTTTAAATGTCTGAATGTTATAACGACTGGGAAATAAAGAGCTATGCAGGGCATACAAGCGCAAAAAACTTGGAGCACAAAGGTTGGAAATGCACATAGCCTGATGCTGTAGTTGCTGCTCGTATTCGTCTTCCTCGTCTTATTCTTAGATCCAGTTTTGGTTTTTGGAGATTAAGTTCATGACGCAATCACCTCTAAAGTCCATTTATGCTAGTTGATTCTATAGAATTGAATCATTTAATACAATAAACCCATTTCAACTATTTTCAAGTGCTCTCGTTGTTAAGGTGTACAAATAATTATCCGAATATGAATTCAAGCTTACAGATTTATCTCAACGCCGATTTCAATAAAACTCGTTCCAGGAAACTAATTGAATAGAAAATTAAAACATGCGCTGAATATTTGCATTTACAGTCATCGGCGTAATTATTTTGACAGAAGTGCAAGTCCCATTTATTGTAAAAAATTTCTGTCGGACAAAGTTTTACCATTGTTAATTCTCATTCAGTGTTGACCTTGTTATGAGCAATGGATTGACAGAGTAATTAGATCATTTTCGTTGTATTGTTTGAAATAGAAGATCAGTTTTTATTAACAATGGGGTTTCCTTGTTGTCAAATATACCATATTTTGACGAATTTCCTAACGAGGACTAGTTAAGCGAAAGCATTTTTTTTTTTAGTCAGTATTGACTATTATATGGAAGTATACAACTTTAAGACTGCTTTCAATAGAAATATGAATAAAAAGCAGGAATTAAGCATTGAGGTTAGAATAGGTGTAGTTACATTCTTTTTTTCAGGCAACTAAAATCTAGCCAATTTACACAAATAATTTAGTCTCCCCATTAAATGTTGGATGCCACCAATTAAGCGATTATATGTAACCACTGAGCCCAAAAATCTTTCTCTCTCTCTGTCCAATTTTCCGAAAAACTTAGCACATTACTGCGTAAATTCGTCATCGGCCATTATTTTACGATTATTTACTTGTGATCCAACGAAAATAAAAATATTGAAAAATTTCAGAAGAGCCGTCATAAATTGTTTCATAAGACCTAATTTTATATGTAACTGAAGCATCTATACATCCTTGCGGTAGAAAATTGTGATTAATGAGCAGGGCTATGCCTGCTCTACTGACTCTATAACAAAGGTAGTAAGGATATTCAGCATACACGTCTTGCACTCCCATCAGAAAAATAACCACCTTAAAGTAATTTCGTTAGAGGATTAGAGGAAAAAGGTAAAGATAGAATTGGAAATTTGTTGCCGTTTTAAAGAAAAACAGCTTTAAAATCAGAACGTGTGCGTGAGATGTCGATCTCATTAACCACGATTTTCAACTCGCTCCAGTAGCAAGATTTTTCACCGGAGACACCGTTACCGTCAATGGTCTCAGGTATAGACCGATGTTAACTGACTTTCTGTCAAAGTTCGACAACATCGATATTTCCGAGCTGTGGTTCCAAGACGACGCTACATGTCTTACAAGCGACGCAATGCTCGAAATTATGAAGGAGAAATTTGACGACATGGTCATCTCACGGCGAGCGTTCATCAATTGTTCGCCGCGATCATGCGGTTTAACACCACTCGATTATTTTCTCGGGCGCTATGTCTAATCCTTGGTTAACGCTAACAAGCCAACTACGACCAGCTCGAGATCAACATATTAGACCGAGTCATTAAAAATTTGACCGATCGCCTGAAGCAATACCAGCGAAACCGAGCCGAAGATTTAAATAATGTGTTATTCCACACCTAATGGCATGAACGTAGCTTGAAAATAAAGCCACATTACTTTAAAACTCACACAGATGCTTTTTTTTTTCCTACAATTATTACCTGGTCATCTATTATTTAAAATAAATTAACTATTTAAGCATTAAGCTTACTATGTTATATTTTATTTATGTGATCTTTCTTCATAAAAATTAAAGTTTGTCTGTCTGTCCTCTATGCGTTCCTATACCATCCTTTGTTGGGCGCACATGCGGAAAGCTTTCTCACTTAGTATTCATTTGTAATATTCTTTAACTAATCTATTTTGTTTTAGAGCTTTAAGCTATAATTGAATACAATAGCCACATAGGCCAAAATATGATCTCGTCATTGAATTTGAAGTCCTGTCCGGTTTTGCATACATCATATGCGATGGTGATAATCAGAAACTTTTGCGGACCCTAGCAACATTTCTAGCATTATCATTTAATTGCTTCGTAGGCCGTAGAGCCAGTCTTTTTTTCTTAAAACATGATCGCTAGCACGAAAAGCATTTATTAATTATTCAATTCAAAGGATCTTTATTTATTTCGAAAAGGTTACGACTATGAGCATTGCCGCTCCTGTCTTTGCTTTTTCTCGCGATAAGCTTTGTCTTGATAAAGGGCTTGGACAACTACTAAAATGAAACTATGCGATAGCGTTGCAGCAGAAATGTCGCACATGGATGGCTGGCCAAAAATTAACATCATAACTAATTCACAACTTATAATATAGTAACCAGTTATTCACAAAAGAAACTCCAGTATTCTTTAGACAGTGGAAGAATTCGACGTACTGAATCCGACACAGGTATGGGGAAACTCGTTTTAGAACAGACAAGAAATGATGTATCTGTTGATATAAAATTCTTCGAATTGGGAGTGTTGGTATTGCGGCTAAAGCAACCGAAATGGATACAGCCATTTAATTAAAATATGTCGGCTAATTGGCAGGATACATGCTCATTGCCTAACGACGAATTCGACCATTACAACTTTGTTAAAAACAGTGTGCCATCAATGTCTCAAAGACAAAAACAAAACAGATTTTATCAATTCCAATTTAAAACCAATTTTATCACACTTCGATATGCAATTATGCAAGATTAGAATCATATAATACTAAACAAGTGCGCGGTGCCGTATCTGTTCCTTTAGACCCACTACACTTACATGCGACCTTTACGAGGTTATGGAAACTTGATAAATTGTCAGCTCACGAAACATTCCTAGAAACGAAAACTTGTGAATGACCAAATGTACGATTTTTGTAGCAACAGATTCGCTTGCAATTTAATGCCATTCACGAAAAAGAGAAAAGTAACGTAGAAATAGAAACCTTGCAATAATAATTTGAAATTTCAGAGGCATCAGATTCTTTTGTCAGAAAAGAGAATGAATGAATTGCTAATTACCTTTTAGAACACTGATGCCCCAGGTCTCCTTTCCGAAACTGTCTTTTGTCGTTAAAGCGGGCTTTGAATACACAGTCAAATGTCAACATGTAAAACTTTCACCCTGAGTATGTGTATTAGTGACAACTTATGTTGGAATGACTACATATTCGATGTTGCCAAAAATATAGTAATATGTCTGGGTTTCCTCAAGATATGCAATAAATTCGTCAGCCGGAAATGGCTTATAAGACTTTTATCCGTCCGAAATTTTCTCACTTCTTATCTCAGCAGCTGTTAGCTAGGATTCCAAACCGTGTGATAAAACTTGCAGGTAACTCTTATTTTGTCCAGTCAACTGACATCCTCCAAGACCACGGAGATTTCAACCTGAGCCGAAAGACATTATTTTTTCCAGTCATCCAAAATCATGTAAACCGAGTAGCTGTTAAGAACAGAATAATAAGTCAAATTACTTACTTACTTAGGTAAAGCTTCAGTTCGGGATATATCTGGGCGTCAACTAACAATATTTAGACCGGTTTTTAGCTAACTGCCTCCAGGTAAGCACTCCAAGTACGATCCGAATACTCTGCGCGCCGGAGCACTGGTGTCCATTCGCCTTACATTTCCTAGCCATCTTAGGCGACTGATGCACAGTTTTCTGACTAGGTCGATGTCGCTGTATAACTCGTATAGTTCGTCGATGTATCTTTTTCTCCAAAGCCCGTCAACGCAAACGAAGAATTTTTCCCTCGAAATCACTGAGGATGAGGATCCGCTTTCGATGGAGTCCATGATTCAGTGCCATACAATAGGACTGGGAGGATCAAGGTCTTATACCATATAGAGTCTCCTTGATTTCGACCTCATTTATCGCTAAAACCAGTTTTGCAGCTTCCGTTTCCATACTAGTGAACGGACCGATGGCAGCCGGCTGAGTTCTGCTAATTACGTCGATATCATCGGTATGCGCTAATAGTAGTACAGACTTTTGACTTTTGTGCCTCCAGTGTTCGTTTTTGAGTTCCGTACAATGTATCCGATGTTGAGGGATTTATATCTCTATAGTTGGCACAGTTGAAGGGATCTCCTTTTTTGGGGATCGGGCATACGGTGCTAAGATTCTATTCATCAGACATACACTTTTCTGACCAGATGTGAGAAATGAGATGGTGCATGCTCTCCACAAAGTCATTTCCAGGAGCCTTAAATACCTCTGCAGATAAGCCGATTTGTTGGATTTTAACTTAGATATTGCTATCCTTACTTCGTTCTGGTCAGGTGGGCGGAAGTTTTGGCTATCATCGGCTAAGTTGAATGATCTATTCAGCCTGACGGCATCATGTTGGGTTTTTTCGCCATTATACAGTTTTTCTATATTCTCAGCACGAACTGTGACTTTACTACAAAATTTCTTTTAACAGGCGGTTACCCTAAAACCCACAAAGACGTACTCTGAAGTAGGGAGATTTTTTTTTAAAGCTAAGCTCGCTCATTATTTTTTTTTTTTTCTCTTAAGTGGCTATAAGTGCCCACATGAAATGCCCTGTCGAGTTCTTTACTTCTTAGTCATTATAATCTGCAAATATTCAAAACCAACGTGAACCGGTACCTCTGTTTCTATCCAATTTCTGGCCACACTGTGCGCAATACTTTTAATTGATAATGGCGTATGCGCTGGTTTATCACAAAAACCGATATCCAAGTCGATGATATAGGTACTAATCATCCATCTGGCATTTTTTGTGTTTATTTCGAGAGGACCAAATTTCTACTCTGACCATGATGTTGTTGACAACTAGCGAAAAAGGCGACGGAACATGAAGAAGAAAACTACTCAAGAGAATTAGTCTTTTAACTCAAATGAATCGAACATCCGTCAGTTTTACAATAAAGCCGAAGAACTGAAAACAATGAAGGACATCTGGTAACCGGTGCATAAGGAATCGTTAATGCATTTCAACAGCATTTCCAGTAGTTGCTGAATAAGGATTGAATTGAGAGAGGGATTTTGCAACTTCCAGTCAGTTAAACATAGATCTACATTCAAGTATCGAGGATAATATGGCCACTGATTCTGATGGAAGAGAGCTTGCCCGAGGTCTCTACATTTGGCTTCGTATGCGCCAAACATGTGAACGTTTTAAGTCATTTCGCAATTCAATAGTCGGTAGTTCGGTAGTAGGCAGCTCTTCTGAACTCCAAACATGAACTTCGACAAGATCCAGATCTTCAATCTAGGGATGGAAGGGATAATACGCAGGACAGATGCCAGCATAGAGAAAAAGATGCCTATGTCCTTTGGATATCTGAGCTCAATTATTCTGTCCCAAACGTAAATAAAAGTCATTGGAGTAAAAAAAAATTTAACGATCAAACTGACATGAAATGATTAATACAAATACCGGTGTACTGGTATGAAGTTTTTTTTGTGAAAATAAAACACTAATTTTTAATGGAAGAGTAAAAAACATTTTATTCAAAGTTTTGGCCATTGCTGGCTACACATTTTTCCCATCTTTCAGGCAATTTATGGATTCAGCGCCAATAAAACTCTTCGTCTTTTGAAGCATATCAAACAGTCACCCAATTTTCGACTTCCAGGTAGAATTCGAAGTGCTGCTCAGCTAATGCGTGCCCCATCAATGAAAACAAATGATAGTCAGAAGGAGATAAGTCTGGTGAATACGGCGGGTGGGGGAGCAGCTTCCAGCCAAGCGCTTTGGTTGTATCCTGAACCAGTTTTACTTTGTGTGCTAGTGCATTGTCATGGAGCAAAATTACCTTGCCGTGTCTTTTGGCCCATTCTGGTCATTTTTCGATCAATGCATTGTTCAAATTGATCGATAGCTATCTGTATTAAAGGTTTTGCCAGGTTTTAGGAGCTTGTGATACACCACACCTTTCTGGTCCCACCAGACATACAGCATTGTCTTCTTGCCGAATCGGTCTGGTTTTTCAATCGAAGTTGATGGTTGTTCCGTATTAACCCATGATTTTTACGTTTAGCACTCTAAACATAAATCTATTTTTCATCGCCAGTAACAATTCGATGCAAAATTGATTCTTATCGTGTCTTTCAAGCAAAATTTCACAAATGGTTTTTCGGTTTTGCATCTGTCTTTCATTCAATTTATGTGACACACATTTTCCAGACTTTTGGATCATTCCCATAGCTTTTAAACGGTCAGAAATTGTTTGTTGTTCAACATTTAACATGTCTGCCATTTGTTTTTGACTCAAAGTGTCATCTTCATTCAATATTGTTTGCAATTCGGCGTCTTCAAACTTTTTTGGTGGTCTTCCACGTTATTCATTTCTCACATCAAAATGTTTATTATCGCTGAAACCATCTTTTGCATGTTGCTTCTGATAGAGCATGATCACCATATGCCTCGAGAAGCATTCGATGCGACTCTACACCAATTTTCTTCAAATGAAAATATATGATGTTGTTTGCTCAACTGACTTGATGTTTACTTAATATGTTTGACAGGTGTCATAGCAACCAAAAAGAAAAAAAAAAAAAAATAAGGCTCGTTCACAATAAATGTTCCCTATCGAGACATTTGTATCTTGACGCTCACTTCATACCGGTAGTGTCTGCTAGCAAGGATGACTCACATTTTTACTATTATGGCACCAGGCCGGCTATTAAATTCGCCCTCAAACTTGGAGCGACAAATTTGGTGATTTACTTACTTCCTTCTAATATTAATTAGTTCGTTAGTCAGAGGTCTACGACTGGCAAATTTTGTGAAATGTTTTTAACTTTATCTGTTTATTTTAAACAATCTGCGTATACATGTATATTAACATATTCTAATGCGGTTGAAACACCTTTCAAATTGGAAAAAAATTCCGGTTTTTTAAAAATATTTGTAAACATAATTCTATGTAAAAAGATAGGTGCGAGTTGACGCATATAAATATAAAGCATAACGCTTTATATTTAGTATAAATAGCCTAGCGGGACTAAGCTCTTTAGTTAGTAGCATTCCATACTACAATATAAACACTAAAAATGAAAGTGAGTCTGAAACGAAAAAATGGATTAACTTAGTTCACTGACACATTTTGTTATTTTAGTCATTCGTCGTTCTTGCCCTGTGCGTAGTTGCTGCTTCAGCAACAGAAATCGTAAGCTATGGAGGTCTTGGAGGACTTAACTACGGAAGTGTCGGTTATGGACAAGTTGGTGTTGCTCCAGTTTTAAGCAGCGTCAAGACCATTCATCCAGTTACTTCTCATGTTGTTAAACCAGTAGTCACCCCAGTGGTAAGGAATGTTGTTACTCCAGTTGTTTCCCGAGTTATAACTCCTGTTGCTATAAGGAGTCCAGTTCTTAGCCACGTTCCCGTTCATGGACCAATTCATTCCTCTGGAATCATCTCCCCAATCGGCTTGGGAGGCTTAGGAGGATTTTAATTGAAGAAGAGTACATTACTTCTTCTACTTGAATTGTTTATTGAATAAATACAATTATTGTTTTTGACTATGCGAAAAGGTTGTATTTCTACTGAACTACATAGAATATAAATTTTCTACAACAACATTTCAAGATCTCACATCCTTCTTTTGGTTCTCTTTTTATTACTTCCTTGAAATACGCGAATACATTAAATGCTACAATTTTGAATCCCGTTTGCATTAATGGAGAATGGAGGAGACCTTTTAACAGCTGAGGATCTGGTCTACCCCAGACTGTAGCACCATCTAAGTAAGTAAGTAAGTAAACATCGGGGAAAAAAAAGGAAGATGTTCCGGAGTCTTTGTACACTTCTTCTGGGGTTATGTATTTTCGCTGTGCATTGAACTTTTATTCTAACATCATCATCTTCTTCCCAATCGGACAATTTTTTTTAAGGCAACTAAAATGTCGTGGGATGAATGGTTGCCTAAATTACAACAACAAGTCAATTAACACTAACAATTTAGTCTCCCCATTAAATTTTGGATGCCGCCCATCACCAATGGAACGAAATAACCGCTGAGCCCAAACATTTTTCTCTCCTTCTATCCAATTTTCCGAAAAACTTGCTATAACTGGTGCTAAGGCATTTTGAGAGTAATAATACCCTCTTGAGTGTTAAATTGATAAACAAAAGAAATCTATTCTCCATCATTATATCTAAACGTATGATAAGTCAAGCTGTGTCTCGAAATGCGAGTAATTTAAATCCTAGATTTCTGATTGTTTGCCATAGTTCGGAAATATGTGAACCGACCTGATTGCGCGCCGCTGTCGTTTTTACTATTTCCGCTGTATCTTGCGCGCACAATATACTAGCACAAGGAAAATTGGTTTTAAATGTCTGAATGTTATAACGACTGGGAAATAAAGAGCTATGCAGGGCATACAAGCGCAAAAAACTTGGAGCACAAAGGTTGGAAATGCACATAGCCTGATGCTGTAGTTGCTGCTCGTATTCGTCTTCCTCGTCTTATTCTTAGATCCAGTTTTGGTTTTTGGAGATTAAGTTCATGACGCAATCACCTCTAAAGTCCATTTATGCTAGTTGATTCTATAGAATTGAATCATTTAATACAATAAACCCATTTCAACTATTTTCAAGTGCTCTCGTTGTTAAGGTGTACAAATAATTATCCGAATATGAATTCAAGCTTACAGATTTATCTCAACGCCGATTTCAATAAAACTCGTTCCAGGAAACTAATTGAATAGAAAATTAAAACATGCGCTGAATATTTGCATTTACAGTCATCGGCGTAATTATTTTGACAGAAGTGCAAGTCCCATTTATTGTAAAAAATTTCTGTCGGACAAAGTTTTACCATTGTTAATTCTCATTCACTGTTGACCTTGTTATGAGCAATGGATTGACAGAGTAATTAGATCATTTTCGTTGTATTGTTTGAAATAGAAGATCAGTTTTTATTAACAATGGGGTTTCCTTGTTGTCAAATATACCATATTTTGACGAATTTCCTAACGAGGACTAGTTAAGCGAAAGCATTTTTTTTTTTAGTCAGTATTGACTATTATATGGAAGTATACAACTTTAAGACTGCTTTCAATAGAAATATGAATAAAAAGCAGGAATTAAGCATTGAGGTTAGAATAGGTGTAGTTACATTCTTTTTTTCAGGCAACTAAAATCTAGCCAATTTACACAAATAATTTAGTCTCCCCATTAAATGTTGGATGCCACCAATTAAGCGATTATATGTAACCACTGAGCCCAAAAATCTTTCTCTCTCTCTGTCCAATTTTCCGAAAAACTTAGCACATTACTGCGTAAATTCGTCATCGGCCATTATTTTACGATTATTTACTTGTGATCCAACGAAAATAAAAATATTGAAAAATTTCAGAAGAGCCGTCATAAATTGTTTCATAAGACCTAATTTTATATGTAACTGAAGCATCTATACATCCTTGCGGTCCAAAATTTGTGATTAATGAGCAGGGCTATGCCTGCTCTACTGACTCTATAACAAAGGTAGTAAGGATATTCAGCATACACGTCTTGCACTCCCACCTTAAAGTAATTTCGTTAGAGGATTAGAGGAAAAAGGTAAAGATAGAATTGGAAATTTGTTGCCGTTTTAAAGAAAAACAGCTTTAAAATCAGAACGTGTGCGTGAGATGTCGATCTCATTAACCACGATTTTCAACTCGCTCCAGTAGCAAGATTTTTCACCGGAGACACCGTTACCGTCAATGGTCTCAGGTATAGACCGATGTTAACTGACTTTCTGTCAAAGTTCGACAACATCGATATTTCCGAGCTGTGGTTCCAAGACGACGCTACATGTCTTACAAGCGACGCAATGCTCGAAATTATGAAGGAGAAATTTGACGACATGGTCATCTCACGGCGAGCGTTCATCAATTGTTCGCCGCGATCATGCGGTTTAACACCACTCGATTATTTTCTCGGGCGCTATGTCTAATCCTTGGTTAACGCTAACAAGCCAACTACGACCAGCTCGAGATCAACATATTAGACCGAGTCATTAAAAATTTGACCGATCGCCTGAAGCAATACCAGCGAAACCGAGCCGAAGATTTAAATAATGTGTTATTCCACACCTAATGGCATGAACGTAGCTTGAAAATAAAGCCACATTACTTTAAAACTCACACAGATGCTTTTTTTTTTCCTACAATTATTACCTGGTCATCTATTATTTAAAATAAATTAACTATTTAAGCATTAAGCTTACTATGTTATATTTTATTTATGTGATCTTTCTTCATAAAAATTAAAGTTTGTCTGTCTGTCCTCTATGCGTTCCTATACCATCCTTTGTTGGGCGCACATGCGGAAAGCTTTCTCACTTAGTATTCATTTGTAATATTCTTTAACTAATCTATTTTGTTTTAGAGCTTTAAGCTATAATTGAATACAATAGCCACATAGGCCAAAATATGATCTCGTCATTGAATTTGAAGTCCTGTCCGGTTTTGCATACATCATATGCGATGGTGATAATCAGAAACTTTTGCGGACCCTAGCAACATTTCTAGCATTATCATTTAATTGCTTCGTAGGCCGTAGAGCCAGTCTTTTTTTCTTAAAACATGATCGCTAGCACGAAAAGCATTTATTAATTATTCTATTCAAAGGATCTTTATTTATTTCGAAAAGGTTACGACTATGAGCATTGCCGCTCCTGTCTTTGCTTTTTCTCGCGATAAGCTTTGTCTTGATAAAGGGCTTGGACAACTACTAAAATGAAACTATGCGATAGCGTTGCAGCAGAAATGTCGCACATGGATGGCTGGCCAAAAATTAACATCATAACTAATTCACAACTTATAATATAGTAACCAGTTATTCACAAAAGAAACTCCAGTATTCTTTAGACAGTGGAAGAATTCGACGTACTGAATCCGACACAGGTATGGGGAAACTCGTTTTAGAACAGACAAGAAATGATGTATCTGTTGATATAAAATTCTTCGAATTGGGAGTGTTGGTATTGCGGCTAAAGCAACCGAAATGGATACAGCCATTTAATTAAAATATGTCGGCTAATTGGCAGGATACATGCTCATTGCCTAACGACGAATTCGACCATTACAACTTTGTTAAAAACAGTGTGCCATCAATGTCTCAAAGACAAAAACAAAACAGATTTTATCAATTCCAATTTAAAACCAATTTTATCACACTTCGATATGCAATTATGCAAGATTAGAATCATATAATACTAAACAAGTGCGCGGTGCCGTATCTGTTCCTTTAGACCCACTACACTTACATGCGACCTTTACGAGGTTATGGAAACTTGATAAATTGTCAGCTCACGAAACATTCCTAGAAACGAAAACTTGTGAATGACCAAATGTACGATTTTTGTAGCAACAGATTCGCTTGCAATTTAATGCCATTCACGAAAAAGAGAAAAGTAACGTAGAAATAGAAACCTTGCAATAATAATTTGAAATTTCAGAGGCATCAGATTCTTTTGTCAGAAAAGAGAATGAATGAATTGCTAATTACCTTTTAGAACACTGATGCCCCAGGTCTCCTTTCCGAAACTGTCTTTTGTCGTTAAAGCGGGCTTTGAATACACAGTCAAATGTCAACATGTAAAACTTTCACCCTGAGTATGTGTATTAGTGACAACTTATGTTGGAATGACTACATATTCGATGTTGCCAAAAATATAGTAATATGTCTGGGTTTCCTCAAGATATGCAATAAATTCGTCAGCCGGAAATGGCTTATAAGACTTTTATCCGTCCGAAATTTTCTCACTTCTTATCTCAGCAGCTGTTAGCTAGGATTCCAAACCGTGTGATAAAACTTGCAGGTAACTCTTATTTTGTCCAGTCAACTGACATCCTCCAAGACCACGGAGATTTCAACCTGAGCCGAAAGACATTATTTTTTCCAGTCATCCAAAATCATGTAAACCGAGTAGCTGTTAAGAACAGAATAATAAGTCAAATTACTTACTTACTTAGGTAAAGCTTCAGTTCGGGATATATCTGGGCGTCAACTAACAATATTTAGACCGGTTTTTAGCTAACTGCCTCCAGGTAAGCACTCCAAGTACGATCCGAATACTCTGCGCGCCGGAGCACTGGTGTCCATTCGCCTTACATTTCCTAGCCATCTTAGGCGACTGATGCACAGTTTTCTGACTAGGTCGATGTCGCTGTATAACTCGTATAGTTCGTCGATGTATCTTTTTCTCCAAAGCCCGTCAACGCAAACGAAGAATTTTTCCCTCGAAATCACTGAGGATGAGGATCCGCTTTCGATGGAGTCCATGATTCAGTGCCATACAATAGGACTGGGAGGATCAAGGTCTTATACCATATAGAGTCTCCTTGATTTCGACCTCATTTATCGCTAAAACCAGTTTTGCAGCTTCCGTTTTCATACTAGTGAACGGACCGATGGCAGCCGGCTGAGTTCTGCCAATTACGTCGATATCATCGGTATGCGCTAATAGTAGTACAGACTTTTGACTTTTGTGCCTCCAGTGTTCGTTTTTGAGTTCCGTACAATGTATCCGATGTTGAGGGATTTATATCTCTATATTTGGCACAGTTGAAGGGATCTCCTTTTTTGGGGATCGGGCATACGGTGCTAAGATTCTATTCATCAGACATACACTTTTCTGACCAGATGTGAGAAATGAGATGGTGCATGCTCTCCACAAAGTCATTTCCAGGAGCCTTAAATACCTCTGCAGATAAGCCGATTTGTTGGATTTTAACTTAGATATTGCTATCCTTACTTCGTTCTGGTCAGGTGGGCGGAAGTTTTGGCTATCATCGGCTAAGTTGAATGATCTATTCAGCCTGACGGCATCATGTTGGGTTTTTTCGCCATTATACAGTTTTTCTATATTCTCAGCACGAACTGTGACTTTACTACAAAATTTCTTTTAACAGGCGGTTACCCTAAAACCCACAAAGACGTACTCTGAAGTAGGGAGATTTTTTTTTAAAGCTAAGCTCGCTCATTATTTTTTTTTTTCTCTTAAGTGGCTATAAGTGCCCACATGAAATGCCCTGTCGAGTTCTTTACTTCTTAGTCATTATAATCTGCAAATATTCAAAACCAACGTGAACCGGTACCTCTGTTTCTATCCAATTTCTGGCCACACTGTGCGCAATACTTTTAATTGATAATGGCGTATGCGCTGGTTTATCACAAAAACCGATATCCAAGTCGATGATATAGGTACTAATCATCCATCTGGCATTTTTTGTGTTTATTTCGAGAGGACCAAATTTCTACTCTGACCATGATGTTGTTGACAACTAGCGAAAAAGGCGACGGAACATGAAGAAGAAAACTACTCAAGAGAATTAGTCTTTTAACTCAAATGAATCGAACATCCGTCAGTTTTACAATAAAGCCGAAGAACTGAAAACAATGAAGGACATCTGGTAACCGGTGCATAAGGAATCGTTAATGCATTTCAACAGCATTTCCAGTAGTTGCTGAATAAGGATTGAATTGAGAGAGGGATTTTGCAACTTCCAGTCAGTTAAACATAGATCTACATTCAAGTATCGAGGATAATATGGCCACTGATTCTGATGGAAGAGAGCTTGCCCGAGGTCTCTACATTTGGCTTCGTATGCGCCAAACATGTGAACGTTTTAAGTCATTTCGCAATTCAATAGTCGGTAGTTCGGTAGTAGGCAGCTCTTCTGAACTCCAAACATGAACTTCGACAAGATCCAGATCTTCAATCTAGGGATGGAAGGGATAATACGCAGGACAGATGCCAGCATAGAGAAAAAGATGCCTATGTCCTTTGGATATCTGAGCTCAATTATTCTGTCCCAAACGTAAATAAAAGTCATTGGAGTAAAAAAAAATTTAACGATCAAACTGACATGAAATGATTAATACAAATACCGGTGTACTGGTATGAAGTTTTTTTTGTGAAAATAAAACACTAATTTTTAATGGAAGAGTAAAAAACATTTTATTCAAAGTTTTGGCCATTGCTGGCTACACATTTTTCCCATCTTTCAGGCAATTTATGGATTCAGCGCCAATAAAACTCTTCGTCTTTTGAAGCATATCAAACAGTCACCCAATTTTCGACTTCCAGGTAGAATTCGAAGTGCTACTCAGCTAATGCGTGCCCCATCAATGAAAACAAATGATAGTCAGAAGGAGATAAGTCTGGTGAATACGGCGGGTGGGGGAGCAGCTTCCAGCCAAGCGCTTTGGTTGTATCCTGAACCAGTTTTACTTTGTGTGCTAGTGCATTGTCATGGAGCAAAATAACCTTGCCGTGTCTTTTGGCCCATTCTGGTCGTCTTTCGATCAATGCATTGTTCAAATTGATCGATAGCTATCTGTATTAAAGGTTTTGCCAGGTTTTAGGAGCTTGTAATACACCACACCTTTCTGGTCCCACCAGACATACAGCATTGTCTTCTTGCCGAATCGGTCTGGTTTTTCAATCAAAGTTGATGGTTGTCCCGTATTAACCCATGATTTTTTCCGTTTAGCACTCTAAACATAAATCTATTTTTCATCGCCAGTAACAATTCGATGCAAAACTGATTCTTATCGTGTCTTTCAAGCAAAATTTCACAAATGGTTTTTCGGTTTTGCATCTGTCTTTCATTCAATTCATGTGGCACCCATTTTCCAGAAATTGCTTGTTGTTCAACATTTAACATGTCTGCCATTTGTTTTTGACTCAAAGTGTCATCTTCATTCAATATTGTTTGCAATTCGGCGTCTTCAAACTTTTTTGGTGGTCTTCCACGTTATTCATTTCTCACATCAAAATGTTTATTATCGCTGAAACCATCTTTTGCATGTTGCTTCTGATAGAGCATGATCACCATATGCCTCGAGAAGCATTCGATGCGACTCTACACCAATTTTCTTCAAATGAAAATATATGATGTTGTTTGCTCAACTGACTTGATGTTTACTTAATATGTTTGACAGGTGTCATAGCAACCAAAAAGAAAAAAAAAAAAAAAATAAGGCTCGTTCACAATAAATGTTCCCTATCGAGACATTTGTATCTTGACGCTCACTTCATACCGGTAGTGTCTGCTAGCAAGGATGACTCACATTTTTACTATTATGGCACCAGGCCGGCTATTAAATTCGCCCTCAAACTTGGAGCGACAAATTTGGTGATTTACTTACTTCCTTCTAATATTAATTAGTTCGTTAGTCAGAGGTCTACGACTGGCAAATTTTGTGAAATGTTTTTAACTTTATCTGTTTATTTTAAACAATCTGCGTATACATGTATATTAACATATTCTAATGCGGTTGAAACACCTTTCAAATTGGAAAAAAATTCCGGTTTTTTTAAAATATTTGTAAACATAATTCTATGTAAAAAGATAGGTGCGAGTTGACGCATATAAATATAAAGCATAACGCTTTATATTTAGTATAAATAGCCTAGCGGGACTAAGCTCTTCAGTTAGTAGCATTCCATACTACAATATAAACACTAAATATGAAAGTGAGTCTGAAACGAAAAAATGGATTAACTTAGTTCACTGACACATTTTGTTATTTTAGTCATTCGTCGTTCTTGCCCTGTGCGTAGTTGCTGCTTCAGCAACAGAAATCGTAAGCTATGGAGGTCTTGGAGGACTTAACTACGGAAGTGTCGGTTATGGACAAGTTGGTGTTGCTCCAGTTTTAAGCAGCGTCAAGACCATTCATCCAGTTACTTCTCATGTTGTTAAACCAGTAGTCACCCCAGTGGTAAGGAATGTTGTTACTCCAGTTGTTTCCCGAGTTATAACTCCTGTTGCTATAAGGAGTCCAGTTCTTAGCCACGTTCCCGTTCATGGACCAATTCATTCCTCTGGAATCATCTCCCCAATCGGCTTGGGAGGCTTAGGAGGATTTTAATTGAAGAAGAGTACATTACTTCTTCTACTTGAATTGTTTATTGAATAAATACAATTATTGTTTTTGACTATGCGAAAAGGTTGTATTTCTACTGAACTACATAGAATATAAATTTTCTACAACAACATTTCAAGATCTCACATCCTTCTTTTGGTTCTCTTTTTATTACTTCCTTGAAATACGCGAATACATTAAATGCTACAATTTTGAATCCCGTTTGCATTAATGGAGAATGGAGGAGACCTTTTAACAGCTGAGGATCTGGTCTACCCCAGACTGTAGCACCATCTAAGTAAGTAAGTAAATAAACATCGGGGAAAAGAAGGGAAGATGTTCCGGAGTCTTTGTACACTTCTTCTGGGGTTATGTATTTTCGCTGTGCATTGAACTTTTATTCTAACATCATCATCTTCTTCCCAATCGGACAATTTTTTTTAATGCAACTAAAATGTCGTGGGATGAATGGTTGCCTAAATTTCAACAACAAGTCAATTAACACTAACAATTTAGTCTCCCCATTAAATTTTGGATGCCGCCCATCACCAATGGAACGAAATAACCGCTGAGCCCAAACATTTTTCTCTCCTTCTATCCAATTTTCCGAAAAACTTGCTATAACTGGTGCTAAGGCATTTTGAGAGTAATAATACCCTCTTGAGTGTTAAATTGATAAACAAAAGAAATCTATTCTCCATCATTATATCTAAACGTATGATAAGTCAAGCTGTGTCTCGAAATGCGAGTAATTTAAATCCTAGATTTCTGATTGTTTGCCATAGTTCGGAAATATGTGAACCGACCTGATTGCGCGCCGCTGTCGTTTTTACTATTTCCGCTGTATCTTGCGCGCACAATATACTAGCACAAGGAAAATTGGTTTTAAATGTCTGAATGTTATAACGACTGGGAAATAAAGAGCTATGCAGGGCATACAAGCGCAAAAAACTTGGAGCACGAAGGTTGGAAATGCACATAGCCTGATGCTGTAGTTTAACAGTGGGGTTTCCTTGTTGTCAAATATACCATATTTTGACGATATTCCTAACAAGAACAACGTAAGCGAAAGCATTTCTTTTAACTGTAAAAGACTAACTGTATTAACTTTTATATGGAAGTATACTACTTTTAGACTCCTTTTAAAAGAAATATGAATAAAAAGTAGAAATTAAGCATTGAGGTTAGAGTAGGAGCAGTCATGTATTATAATTGTGGATTGCCTGTCAATCAAATCAGCACAAAATAACAAATAACAAGTTTACAAAAACAGTAAACTACCGAATAAAAAAAAAAATACAAGCAAACAAATTCTGAGCGAAATTTGCCATGTACAGGCAGATAAAGGGAGAATACACCAAAAGACGGTAGACACCTTTTGCGGCAGTTCGTAAAAAATGTGGACCTAACAACAATAAGGGTCGAACTTCAAATAAAGTAATATGCGCAAAATCTGATAAGTGAGCAAACAATTCGCAGGAGGCTTACTGAATCTAATCCTGGAAGATATACAATACATAGCCCCCAAGGACAAAATCAAGTGATTGCCAATCAATTTTCAGAAATAAACCGATGACAGATCATTGGAATTTTGAATCACCCATAAAGCGATTCATACAAATGCCGAAAGAAACCCGTGAAAAGCATACACCGGTTCTGTAAACTACAAGTCATTGTGGCGGGTCAGTAATCTTCTGGGGTTGTATTTCTTCGAACGACCATGAAGATTTAGTCCCAATTGATAGAACAATAAACAAACAAAAATATTTGAGTGTCCGCAATAATCACGCAATATCACCTGGGGAAAGCCTCATCGGCGAGTCAATTATTTTCCAACAGAACATAAAACGAACGAGAATTGTTTTCTTAACCTGGGGCAAAAAAGATTCCATTTCTGAGATAAGCAATCTTTGGAAGATTCTAGGATAATAGAGTCGCTGATTTTGATCGTAGATTTTGGTAGGCTACATGCACCAATTCATTAACTGATGGAATGGATGGAAGAGAGCTGGCCCGATGTCTGGACATTTGGCTCCGAATGCGCCAAACATGTGAACGTTTTAAGGCATTTCACAATTCAATAATCAGCTCTTCCGAACTCCAAACCTGAATTTCGACAAGATTCAGATCTTCAATCTAGTGATGAAAGGGATCATATGTAGGACAGATGCCAGCATAGAAGAAAAGAAGTATAGTTTATGTCCTTTGGATTTCTGAGCTCAATTATTCTGTCCCAAACGTAAATAAAAGTCATAGGAGTAAAAAAAATTTAACGATCAAACTGACATGAAATGATTAATACAAATACCGGTGTACTGAAATGAAGTTTTTTTGTGAAAATAAAACACTAATTTTTAATGGAAAAGTAAAAAAACATTTTATTCAAAGTTTTGGCCATTGCTGGCTACACATTTTTCCCATCTTTCAGGCAATTTATGAATTCCGCGCCAATAAAACTCTTCGTCTTTTGAAGCATATTAAACAGTCACCCAATTTTCGACTTCCAGGTAGGATTCGAAGTGCTGCTCAGCTAATACGTGCCCCATCAATGAAAACAAATGATAGTCGGAAGGACCCAAGTCTGGTGAATACGGCAGGTGGGGAGCAGCTTCCAGCCAAGCGCTTTGGTTGTATCCTGAACCAGTTTTACTTTGTGTGCATTGTCATGGAGCAAAATTACCTTGCCGTGTCTTCTGGCCCATTCTGGTCATTTTTCGATCAATGCATTGTTCAAATTGATCGGTAGCTATCTGTATTAAAGGTTTTGCCAGGTTTTAGGAGCTCGTGATACACCACACCTTTCTGGTCCCACCAGACATACAGCATAGTCTTCTTGCCGAATCGGTCTGGTTTTTCAATCGAAGTTGATGGTTGTCCCGTATTAACCCATGATTTTTTCCGTTTAGCACTCTAAACATAAATCTATTTTTCATCGCCAGTAACAATTTGATGAAGCAAAATTTCACAAATAGTTTTTCGGTTTTGTAACTGTCTTTCATTCAATTTATGTGGCACCCATTTTCCAGACTTTTGGATCATTCCCATAGCTTTTAAATGGTCAAAAATTGTTTGTTGTGCAACATTTAACATTTCTGCCATTTATTTTTGACTCAAAGTGTCATTTTCATCTAATATTGTTTGCAATTCGGCGTATTCAAACTTTTTTGGTGATCTTCCACGTTCTTCATTTCTCACATCAAAATGTTTACCTCTGAACAGCTGAAACCATCTTTTGCATGTTGCTTCTGATAGAGCATGATCATCTATGCCTCGACAAGCATTCGATACGGCTCTGCAGCACTTTTCTTCAAATAGAAACAAAAAATTAATGCTTTCCGCAAGTCATCATTTTCTGGTACAAAATTCGACATTTTTAACACGACGAAAAAATATGATGTTGTTTGCTTAACCGACTTGGTGTTTACTAAATATGTTTGACAGGTGTCATAGCAACCAAAAAAAAAAAAAAAAAGGCCCGTTCACAATAAATGTTCCTTATCGAGACATTTGTATCTGGACGCTAACTTCATACCGGAAGTGTCTGCTGGCAAGGATGACTTACATTTTTACTATTATGGCACCAGGCCGGCTATCAAATTCTCCCTCAAACTTGGAGCGACAAATTTGGTGATTTACTTACTTCCTTCTAATATTAATAAGTTAGTTAGAGGTCTACGACTGCAAATTTTGTGAAATGTTTTTAACTTTATCTGTTTATTTTAAACAATCTGCGTATACATGTATATTAACATATTCTAATGCGGTTGAAACACCTTTCAAATTGGAAAAAAATTCCGGTTTGTTAAAAATATTTGTAAACATAAAGATAGGTGCGAGTTGACGCATATAAATATAAAGCATAACGCTTTATATTTAGTATAAATAGCCTAGCGGGACTAAGCTTTTCAGTTAGTAGCATTCCATACTACAATATAAACACTAAAAATGAAAGTGAGTCTGAAACAAAAAAATGGATTAACTTAGTTCACTGACACATTTTGTTATTTTAGTCATTCGTCGTTCTTGCCCTGTGCGTAGTTGCTGCTTCAGCAACAGAAATCGTAAGCTATGGAGGTCTTGGAGGACTTCACTACGGAAGTGTCGGTTATGGACAAGTTGGGGTTGCTCCAGTTTTAGGCAGCGTCAAGACCATTCATCCAGTTGCTTCTCATGTTGTTAAACCAGTAGTCACCCCAGTGGTTAAGAATGTTGTTACTCCAGTTGTTTCCCGAGTTATAACTCCTGTTGCTGTAAGGACTCCAGTTCTTAGCCACGTTCCCGTTCATGGACCAATTCATTCCTCTGGAATCATCTCCCCAATCGGCTTGGGAGGATTAGGAGGATTTTAATTGAAGAAGCAGTACACTACTTCTTCTCTTGAATTGTTTATTGAATAAATGTAATTACTGATTTTGACTATGCGAAAAGATTGTTTTTCTACTGAACTAGAATATAAATTGTCTACAACATTTAGGATGAATGCATCGTCATTCTTTCGGTTCGTGTTTGTAAAGTTTAGAAATAATGCTATTATTTCCATACAGTTTATTTTCGGCTAACAGAACATTCTCAGCCAACAACACCCAGCTTTTTTCAGGTCGTAACTAGCTGTCATCGCTGTGTGATCCTGGGACATGTTACTCGGTGTAGGGTATATAGAGTTAAGTTAGGTTTTAATTCGTTCAATTAAGTTCCATATTTAGGGTATATTTCAGTGCAGGATTAGATACTTTGTAGTGATGGCACACAGATGTGATCTTCTTGTTTCCTTTCTTCCTTCTTTCTCTCATCCTCCCTTTTAAGTCCGTCCGTAAAGTAACATAACTTTCTTCTTATCTATCCTTCGTTCTTTTTTGATTTAAATTTGATTTGATTTAATTTGAATTGAATAATTTAAAAACTGGAAAATGAAGGAAATATTGTATATGTGTGAATTGCAAGCAGTGGGAATGCTATATGATTGTTGGGTCGCTGTTCTCGCTTCGCCAAATGCCATGGAGCTCGTATTACAACAACAGATAGACGATTGAAGGTTCATGTGTGCCAGTGGAATGAAATAAACCGCACTGCTGGATATGAGATACCAGTCAATCCTCTCAAAACTAAGGTTGTTCTTTTTACGAAAAGGAAGGAGCTGCCTGCTCTGACTCCCCTAATGCTTAAAGGCATCACCATCCAATTCTCCAAAGAAGCTAAGTATTTAGGTGTTATCCTGGATAATAAACTTCTCTGAACTAAACATGTTACGTCGAAAGCATCTAAGGCGCTATCGACCTTCTGGCAGTGCAGAGAAGCTCTCGGCATGACATGGGGTCTGTCACCGAGAAGGGTTCTTTCGATGTACTGGTTATAATAAGGCCAATTATATCCTATGCGTCGGTTGACTGGTGACGCGAGAATCGTGATTGCAGCTTTTACCAGACTTCAAAGACGGGGTCTGTCTCTAATGCATGGGGGCTTTCCCTAGCACTCCTGGCTACGCTCTAGACGTATTGATGAATCTCCCTCCCCTTGATATTCATATCATGGGCTTCACCCTCAAAGCCATCTTTCCACTAAAAAGAAGTGGCGTTTGGTATAACACGAACTGGAACTTCGGTGATCTTACTGCATGACTCCGGTATTATGGACATACCGACTAATGCAATGACCCCGGAACTCATGTTGCGAAAAATAATACAAAATCGATTGTGCTTCGGCCAGTATCTGAGCCAGGAAAGGAATGCAGTCGGGTCTTCACCAGAGGGCTAAAAGACCAATATAGAATGTTGCGCTAATGTCTTTCTGGAAGACCACAACGTTAGATTTCACTTCACGTTAGGAAAGCTTGCATCTGTCTTCCAAGCAGAAATTACCGCAGAAAACAGAAATTGCGGAGAACTAGTGGAGGGGGAGGAGCATTTGCATCTGCAGCGGCAGCCAAGCTGCGCTTATAGCTTTGCTGAGCCGTCTTACGACTTCAAGAATGCAAAAGATCGTTGAACGCAGTCGGAAGGCTAAATTCGGTGACCCTTGTCTGGGTCCCAGGTCACAATGGGATCACGGGAAATTAAATCGCCGATGAACTTGCCAGGCATGGTTCAGAGGAGAGTTTTTCAGGACCCTAATCTACATTGGGACTGCCTGTGTCCTCGGTTGGTCTCATACGAGCACAACTGCAGATGGCACAGCTCCGCGGGATGTAGGCAGACCAAAAAAATGCTTCTCGACGGCCTTAAGGCGAAGGAGAGTCCATGCTTTCCTAGACACGGGTTCTATTTGGATCTCCTGTTATTCGACAGACGAATAGAACTGACGTGCACTAAGCAACATACTACAAACTGTCTACGCACAAATATATAACAATGACCATTGCGGTCTCAGCATCAAAATAATTGTTAACAACGAATTTTTTCAAAGGCATTCCTACAATTACAGTAGGGTGCGTTGAACAAACTTCTCAAGAACACTGACTAGAGCACTCTTCTCGAGTTCGCTCTACCCACCGTTCAACAGTAATCTGTCAAGAAGATTGACAGGTATCTAAAACTAATGGACGAGATAATTAAACGAACAATGAACAAAACGATGCCTCATTATCAACGCACTGAGAACGAAGACTTTATCCGCAACGTAACTATTGACGCACTGTCCCGACATAAAAGTAGACTGCTGTCAAAACCAAAAACCTTGTATAGGCAGTTTATTGACAGTCATAACCCGGAGATGATGACACTGAATTCGTCGATTAAACCTTCATACATTAAAAAAAGAAAATTACGAAAATTCTGTATGTTTGTATTGGAACAGTTAAATCCGGGCTGTAAACACCAGCAACCCGAATATGTTCCCGCAAACAAATAAAATATTTCGGACGAATAATTAAAACGACCTTTCGTGCCTTAAAATCGTCCAAAAAACAGACAACGAACATATACTGTTAACAGCAGGCATAGATCCAAATGAGGCCGTTGATGATGACAAATTCTTTGTGATCGAGCATCCGCAGGAGAAGGTAGAGGCTATAGGAGCGACTTTCCAGGAAATGTACAAGGGGAATGATATTATTGGCCTGAAATACGACTTGGAAAATGAATTTCTACCTTCCAAATGAAGAAGTGACCTGGTGATCTCTCTGTACTGTACGGCTCCCCATATACTTCATCAGCTACTTTTGCGAATCCCATTTCCTTCCTTCCTTCCTGCCTACCAGCAAGGTTTTTTTTTTTTAAAACTTTCCATTAGTAATAATAATAAAGGGGAATATGCAGATAGTGGTTCATAGGTAACCCATCTGACTCAAGATGTAATGCGTTTCAAAAAGAGTAATCGTCCATCAATTGCGCAGAAACTTTTGATTTTGCTTTTTCGGGAACATATTGGTTGTCCCCTCTTATAAGCATAAATGCAGAAAGACAGTATGCAACAACCAGCCAATTCTTCCTCTAATATTCTTTTCCAAGAAGACAACGAATTGTGTTAGATTAGCGGACCGTTCGGTTTATCTACGGTTGTTAATTCTTCAAGGTGCTAAGAAAGTGCATCAGTGGCTGATGGTTCCATGTTACATGCTTACCGCTTATCTAGGACTTTCAAGGACCAGCAAAAAAAAAAACAGCAACAACAATTGAGCCAGAAGAGGGCGCAAGAAAAAGGGAAAGCACAAGCACATAGAGAAAGAAAAACTTGTGTTAAAGCAAAATAGTAACAAAGTTAAATCGGTATTTAAAATATGAAATAATTATCTTCTGTTGAAGACCGACGATTTGCTATCAAAATTACACATTCCACGGGAATGACCACATCTCTGTCCAACAAACAGAACAATAAACGATATCTGAATAATATGCCAACAACTTTAAGGAGAGGTTTCTTGTTCAATGAATTCAACGATTCCCCGTTTCTTACCATACAAAAATAATTTTAAAAGATGTTATTTTCTTTATCTGAAAGGGTATGTATTTCGGACCACCCCCATCCAAACAATTTTTTTTCTTAAAATTTGTCAAGATATCTTGGCTTAAGGTTTTCGACTCACTAACCGGAACACTCTGTATAATGAGTTTGCTTCCTGATTTGGAAATATAAAGCAACCCATCCGAATGCCTGATGATAGATTCTCAACATCGACTGTCCAATTTCTTATATAGCTTACGGCTAATCTAATAAAAAAGCCTAGACCTTCAAGCCGAGATCTTAGGTCTGTTCCTTGATTTGTATGCCCAAAATGAAAGCCTTTTTAGAGACAACCCACGTTTAGTTCTTGCAGCTCTATGAAAATTATACCTTTTATAGGATTGCTACGGAAACAGCATTGGGACATTTCATATGATGACAAGGATATCTAACACCAAAAACAGGGATCGTTTTGAAGGGAGACGGGCTTAAATTGAAATTGACACAGCTGTAAAGATCAGCTTGACCAACTCCTCAATTGTTTTTTTTTTTTTTTTTCTTATAACTAAGAAGGCAACTTGAAAATAAGTAAATGCCTCTTATGCGCAACCAAAAAAGCACTGTATAAAACCCCTGTTATCCAGTCTTGCTACACGCCGCCGAAGAGTGAATTTTATCAAAAGAGGATAAAAAAGATTTTCCCTACGAATTTGGAAAAGGGGATACAACAATAAACTGCATAGGCTACACAGCTACATGGTTTTTGTCAGAAAGTCCATAATTCATTGGCAAGCAAGCCAATTGCTTAGCTAGGACAAGATTAGCGAGCAATGACCACCGTTCCAGGTTTATTGTCTTCGAGGACATCTCGAAAGGAGATGAGGCAAATGATGGTCTCGTCCTAGGTGGAAGATTTAATAAATGTTTCAATGTCCACCTCGGAGTGTAGAGACATCTTAAGTAAAGTAAGTTCCTATTCCTGAGTGTAATTACAGAGTTATATGCATATCTGTCCTTTAGAGTATAATCAAACAGAAATTTATCAGCACAAACATGAATGATTCTCTCGATCAACTCCGCATTTCGGAAACAAACATAGACTAGGCCCCTGCATTCGTTGTATCAAATTTCTTACCTATTCTTCAAATTTCGCTCTATACGGTATGTTCGTTCTGAAGTGCAGTTGTACAGTTAATTGCACAGAAGTGGCTTTCAGCCGATTTCTTCACATGAGTACTAAGCTGCCTTATTACTTCCTCCAGCTAGACCAAGCAATATCTCTGGTACTCGGTGCCAACAAAAAGTTAGTACTTGTGCATTTCTTCACATCGCTAGTACTAGATCTAAATTCACTAAGTCTTATTAATCTTATTTCTATCTTTTGCCTTCAGCGCATCATATTTTTGTTCGCTTTCTTGTGAGAGTATTTACAAAGGTTACCACTCAGTGCAATGTCAACGCCATTTTTGCCTGCTCCAAAAAAAGGTACAGGGAAATCGAAATTATTTCACTCTCAAAAGAGACAATATCAAACAAACGGGTTGTAACTCGTCTTCTGTTCCAAAAATTTGAATGACTATGTTGGAGCTCCGTTTGTACTATAGCCATTTACGATTTATCATTGTTCAACTGGGACAGTATGCCACTGCATGCAAATAAATCAAATGCAAATACGTCGCAAGCTACCATAACAATACCGGTAGAACATTTGGATTGGTAGAAATTCAACGAAGCTTTAAATGATGCGATCGTCTGTAATTCGAATGCCGGATGGACAGTTCCTCGGAACATTTTGCCACGACGAAGCGAAACAACGACATCGACCGATTGTAGTTCGATGCCAGCTTCATCGCCCCTTCCTATCTTTAAGCCAATTTCATCGACCCTGTCTGCTTCAAAAACGGATGAAATGCGTCGACAACTGATCGACGAAGGGCGTAAACGTTTGCCAGTATTTGGAGAACTACGAATGCAATTATATCGAGAGGAGTGCGATGCTCGTTTGGAAGAAATTCGACAACGAAAAGCTTTAAATGCTGCTTTGCAATAAAAGCAGCTGGAGTTCTGGAATGAGCTCTGAATGTCATCTTTGTCAATCGGCAGTATTATCAGTGTGCCAAATACTGGTTTCCAACTATCTCCATGACCATTGACCAACCCTCAGCATTTCGATCGATTATCACGGAAGCATTGGGTAATTAACCAATCTATAATACTCAAAGGGCGAGAAGTGACAACCTCATTGCCTGTAATGAGGAAGATCTCAAAGACATTTATTATGCTCGCAGCGATAGCTCGATTAGTACTTAAATTTTAATTGATTTTCTCTACGGATAGTAATCCCTATCTCTATTTTGTTTCAAATGAAGATTGAAATTGAACTCGAAAATGTTTCCAAATAAAACAATAAAATGAAATGCAATATTTTTTATTCTTGCAATTGCAAAAGAGGTTCCTCTCTCACTGTGCGTTATCGATTTCCTCGTTTGCCACGTGGTGCATCTGGTATTTCATCGTCAATTTGCTCATTTTTTTCTTCTGAACATTCTGGTGGCTACAATTCGTTGGCATTACTGTATTCGCATTCGTTGTACTTATGTGATTTATGTATGTGATTTCCAAAATCGCCAGCTTCCAAACTCGCGCGCGCACATTCGAATGACGAAAAATTGTTTAATCGTGCACAGAACCCGCTAAAGGTGTAACAATGTTAAAAAAAATTTTAATCGGCCGACGATATTATTTGTTCGTTGAGGGAAAACCATCCTTTGTAGTTACGAAAACCTTCGTACTGCAAATGAAAAGAATTGGGCGCAAAATTACAACCGATTTCAATTGAATATTTCATATATGCAATTGCACTCACAAATGCCCCACCAGGTGGTTGCAATTTAACATTGGTGCAATCGATTGTACCAGGTACTTACGCCGCTAAGATGCCCATTTTGAGGGCCCAGTTAATACCGCGTACTAACTAGCACTTGGTTCCAAATTCGGTACCTTAGCGCGCTAGTACTTAGTGACTCTTTGAAGGGAAACGAGTGAATAGATATGGCCTCATATAAACAATATATATTTAAGAACAAAAATAACAGTAATATCATATTTGTTTCGAAACACAATTTTTTTTTTATTGATTTTAAAGAAATAATGAAGGGATATTGTTGTCAATACATAGAGGGTACATGGCAGTTCTTTTGGATTTCATATTTTAAATCTTTTAAGCAGTCTAACCAATAACTTTAACACCACCAACAAGTCCTGGAGCAATCAATCCGGGGATACCCAATCCTCCGACAACAACACCTGGAGCAGCTACTGGCACTCCCAAGTGAGATACAGCAACTGGTGCCAATCCCAATGGGCCAATTGGTCCAATGACTGATGCTGAAGCGACCGCCAAGCAGAAGAGAGCGAAGAAAATGAACACCTAAAATTTGTTTAGAATTTAATTGATTTCAATTCGAATTACAATCCTTTTTGGAATGTCTATGCAAACCTTCATGATTAAATTGTGTTTTGTTTGAGTATACTGAGTTGACTGGTAGTCGATTCAATTATGATTAGTATCCAGATGAATTGCACATATTTATACCAACTCAAAGTGTAATTCTAATACAAAATTGCATCACTTTTATGCAATTAATCTTGTATAGTAAGTACTTTACATCGTATCTTGACCATAGGCACAATGAGATCAACTTGGGACCAACGTACACTTAGCACTTTAATGAAGTGTCTAGGTGGAATCTGGTTTTAAGTGGGCGTCAGGAAACCAAAACACAACCACAATAGCTTTGTGTTTGAGATAAAGTGCCGATAAGACTGTGTAAATGCACTTAGTACTTGGGTGTCGTAAATGGAATACCTCCACTTAAACCATCCAAAAAAAGATTATGGACAATTTTTTATGTTTAGCAAATAATTTGTTATGGTCAAATACCGTAGCTGAGAGCATAATAAATCAGTTTATCTATTTTTCAATTTTTTAAAAATTATTTTTAATTTTAATTTAACAAAATATTTCCAAAAATATTGGTGGAGCAGTCAGTTTGGATCACAATATTTGTATTTACATTAACTTGGACAATTACAAAAACAGTTAAACAAAGACCGTTAGAGATCTACGAAATATGGCATTCACAGTTCTATCGTTCAAAGATCGGGCATTCTTTCGGTCTTGTACAAAAATGAGAACGATTAAAGGAAATACAAAATTCTATAGCGCGGAGGCTTTGACATTGTGGCATGAATAGTGAACGCCTCCACTGGGTGGTCGTTGCGAAAGTGGTAGTGTATTGTCTTCCCAATCGGACGCTTCGGGGTTCAATACCAGTCGTGACCAAAAGATTAAGGCAACTAAAACCTCTTGAGATGAATGGTTGCCTAAATTAACTACTGAGCTCAAAAATCTTTGTTTCCCTCTCCGTTAATTTTCCTAAAAACTTAACATTAAACTTTACCAACTTGAATATTAAACTTTTTCAAAAAACAAGAAAAATAATAATATTATTCATTAATGCCTTGATTAGAAGATCTTAAAATAGGTGAAGTAACAGATGCTAACAGATCGACCTGAAAATCTCGGCTGGTCAAATGGGGCAGCGACGGTCAAGTCAAAAAGATTGAAAGATGTAAGAAGAAAGCGGGATGCTTGAGTCAAATCGACTTTCGCTAAAACAGGACTTCAGTGGAAGCCCACCTAAACTGAAGGTCTTCGAAGTTGTTGACTGCTCAGCTTACTTGGGTTGTTTAAAGCCCAGTAAAGGGACACTTTAAGGAGGATGAGATTCTCTTGAAAAAGAAAAACGCTGATGGGGAATGCGCTACGGATAGCCCATAGTGTACTCCAACTTTCTGTGTTGTACTTTTTGAAGGTTAGGGCTTAATTTATCTTCGACCGCATTTGAAAGGATCAGGAATTCATCACTCTCCTTTCCGGTAAAGCCAAGTGGTGTCGAAGAACCATAAAAATGGGCAGCAAAGGAAATATGCTGTTTGATTTAACGAAGGCCATAATACAGGGCTTGCTCCTCTCGAGATTCACAGCAAACCAAAAAGCAGGCCCGAGATTTTTGACTTCCTTAAAGCCTTCAATTGACATGAATATCTGGAAGACAGAGAAGAACAAGAGGGGCGTAATGCAGATAACCATCCATTCAGGAACTTATCATAGGAATCGTTGGATAGGAATAGGGTCAAACCAATGTTCTAATAAAACATTTTATAGAGGAAACACAAGCTTTTCACTTTCGCTTTTCAACGATGTATCAGTTCAGCTCTGGTGACTACCAATTTAACTCTGGTGGCAAGAGGACTATTTACTCTTTGTTGTGATACTACGATAATACCCATCATACAAATTGGGGTAGCAAAAGTATTAACAGCATAGATGACGTTCTTTTAAATTATAATCGTATTTTGGACTCAAATCTTTTTATTTGCAATATTTATGACTTTTAAAAGAAGGGAAGGCCTTTACGTTACTTTTATATCGGAAAACAGTTCTGTATTGAAACTTTAGTGGGTATGAATACAATTAAAATGTCTAATCACTCTTCAAACTGGAACTCAACTAGAGTCAAAAGGAACCCGAGAGGTAGGGAATCAATGAGTCAGTATTCTAGAGGAAATATTTCCAGATATCCTTATGAGCTCTTGCTTTTCTCGCAAAGATATGTTCAGGACTACTTGCAGCTTAAAACAGATTGTAGAAAATTGGTTTCATACAGAAGTTGTGAGACGAAGGATTTGCTATTCTTGTGAAAGGCTTAAGAAAAGGACCACCCACTTTTTAAACCTCAAAAAAATCAAAGGGAAAGTGTACATCGCATTTTTAGGATTAAAAACGACGACAGACATACTGACATTGCAGACTATGTTCAGTCTGATTTTGCTGAATCTAAGTAATTCGGTGGTTTGGCGGAAAAAACTGTTCTTTACTCTGTACTCTGCGGAAAGTATGCTTACTGCATTATATGGCTACGTCTTCATACTCTCTTATTGAGTGATTACAGAAAGCTTTTTAAAAACTAATCACATGATCGCAATACGGCCCCTTCAAGGAAGAATCTCCATAAAGAGGAATATTCTTTCCCAAAATAGGAAAACTACGTGATAACTACATTTATTCAGGAAGCAAAAATCATTATCAAAGATCATTTTGACCGAAGGTCAATTGCACTTCACGCGGATCGCTAGGTTCTGAACTCTTTGCCAATCAAATCAAGAATTGTAAATAACAACTTGCAAGAATTCCTAAACGAGATATCGAGTGCCAGTGTGGTGACCCTTGAATGGCAAAACACACTATGAGTATCCGGGAAGCAAGATGAAGTCTCTTAACAGTCTCTTAACACGCTCGGTGGAAGGGTGATAAGTATCACCATTAAATAAAAACGTAAAAGATGACTTCTGCAGTAACTGACAACACGTCATCAAAAAGAATGGCCACGGAATCCAAAATAAAGAAAAGTCCATTAAGTTATCTCATCTCTCATATGTACATGCATGAAATCATTTAATTGTTTGCATGTGTCGTCGCTCTGCATTGAAGAAAGGGATGCAACGTGGTGCGCAGAATACTACCAATATCTACGAATAAATTGTAATGGGATAACAATTAAGAAAAAATCTTAAATTTAGAGTGAAATCTACGAATTTATTCAAGTAAGTAATATAAATATACACGACCAAGAAAGAGTAAGAATAAAATACTTTATAAGACCTTTATCGCACATTCAGTATGTCACTGAAGCATGACCTTCATCTAAAGCGATGTTTCAACCCTTGGCTGAATCGAGAGAAACGTTCTTCGAATTATTTCCGGTCTCGTCTCTACACATGTAGTTTGGAATAGATTGACTTCAGCAGAAAAGCTAGAATTCATCGGCTTCGACGCTTTAAAACGCCACGATTTTGGAGTGGAGAAACAATGTGGTAAGGTATGTAAGATCGCATCTTAAGTAGTAATGGTGTTAACCTTTGCGAAGTTTAAAAAAAAAAATGGATGGAAAAAATTAGAAGGTTTAGAGGATTACAATTTGAGGAATGTGTTTATGGGAGATTATGGGAGATTAATATTACAAATGGGAATGATATAGGGTGTTGGGGTTACCTAAGGAGTAACCGTAACTCGCGATCAACTGAAAAGGGTTCTCCACCAAATTTATATGCATAATTGAATACGCACAAATGGAGACAGTCGATAATTTTCAATTCTGACAAGTGGTAGGTAGCTGAGATAGTGCCTACCTTCAGAGGGCTTACACAAAAAATAAAGATTAATACGATATTAATATTTTTGATAATTCGAAGTCTCCTTTTGTGATTAAGATGTCTTCAACTTCTTCACTGGCAACGGCACACGCGTTGCAGTCTAGTTTTGCGTTATAGGGTTTACCAAAGATTTTGGTTTCTGACAGTGGGCCGAAGTTCGCATCCAAAGAGTTTGGGAATTTTTGCTTAAGAAATTCGATACATCTAACATCTAACATCTGCTCCTTTTAACCTTTAGTCTAATGGAGCCGCAAAGCACATGGTCGGGACTTTCAAGACGTCTTTATCAAAAATATTAAAGCAAAATAAGAGGGACCCTTGAAAAGATCTTTTATTTCCAGGACATTAGTCTAAAGCTTTTTGAATTGCATTTTATTATATTTATATGTTATACCTATAGGTACACGGATCATCTACTTCCCCCGATTCAACATTTCAAAAAATAAAATGTAAATTACTTTATGACGTAGAGGCATTTGAAATGATATTATATTCTCTGATTTTGAAGTAATAATAACTACTGCGAAATCTATAGATTTTATTCCGAAATTATCTGATGCAATAGCTAGTTTCCCTAGAAAAGTCAACATTTTATTAGAAAAAAAAATAAATTAATTGGTATACAATGCCAACTCCAAAAGTTTCCTCTTTGAAAGATTGTTCCTCGTGATTTAAATAAAAAATATTTATTCAATTCATTGATGTGCGAGTATAGGGGAGAATGTCGTCAATTTTTGTGATTGGGTTACAAGATTATCTAGCAGCTACTTATTTTCCTAAAAGGCTTTAAGGCAAAATAAAAATCTAAATGTTGGAAGGCTATTAAACAAATCGTACAATGAACACCTGATCACGAACCCTTTCTAAATCACCGAGGCAACATGAGGTCACCGTTATCATGAAGCGTATAAACAAGAGCTCTAACAATAAATTAGACCAGTGAAAAGAGGCCTCGCATTTAAGGGAAAGCGGTTGAAGCACGAGAAAAAATAACCGGAACCGACATATTTTGGAGCGGTGATACGATCCGGTCGATGGAAATTAAAGTTAGAGACAGTAGCCCCTAGGCAAGGTATGTATGATACTTTCCCACAGCCAGTCTCGAAGAGGTTAATACAATGAATACTAGCTGTCTACCAGCAGGTTTTTATAAAGGCTGGAATTATGAGAAGATATCATAGATTGTAAAGATTCTGAAGACTACAGAAGGCTAATCGAATCACAATTCCATACAACACTGATTGAAATTAAAAATGGCAGCCATTTCGAATGCGAGCTAACTATGAAGATGGAATGAGAATTCCATTTAGTTCGTAACTGTGTACCTAGTTGGTTAAGGTCTTCTTCCAACTCAGTGCGCCACATTTAGTAATTTATTTTTTTACTGTTTTCGTTTACTGTGTGATGCATCTATAGATTCTGTAGAATAGAGCACATATGTCCCTGCTCTCTTTATAGCCTAGCTGTTATAGTCACTCTGAACACAGTGTTCTGAACAGATACATGTACCACTGTACCGACGGTATAGTTTTTTGTTTACCTTCTTTTTCACAATCCGTCAACTCAGACAGCCTCTTCTTTAGTCGAGAAAGCGCTGTCCAATTCAAATGTCTCCTTATCCAATGAAAACAGCGGAAAAAAGAAATAACCATATTTCTCGCTGCATTCAACGGTCATATTATTGTTAAAATTCACTGCCGTTCCTGTCTGCTCAAAATTATAGCTATTCATTGTTTTGATGTTGGCCTTGGTTTCCTTTTTTTAAGACAGCATACATACATTTTGTTTTGCTTTAATTGATTGGTTGAACAATTTTCAGCGCTACTGCTATATATAATATTCACAAATATTTTTAACAGCCTGCTGATTTCTATCGATAATAGCAATGCCATCTGTATAAATGAAAAGCTGTACAGATTTTTGTAATATTGTGCCTTTTGCGTTAGCTTGTGACTTACAAATGTTAAAGTAGTCACATGTTAGCGGGTCGTCCTGTCTTTTTTTTCCTTCTTGACAGAGCAAGTTTGGAACAGACACCACAAACTAGCATAGCTTGTCTCTATAATCGCTATCGTATCAAGACAATGCAATGGCGATATCGACTTGTTAATTATTTTTGACTCTTCTCCAAAATTTGCAGCACCGTAAACATTTAGTCGATGATGGTCTTATCAGTTCAAATGCTGCACACAATTGGTCCTGGCATAGCGGTAAGCCTCTTCTATGTTATATTTCCAGCATTAAACTTCGGTAGTTGACGCAGATCAAAGGCATTTTATTTGGTCGTAACCGGACCAACGATTTTTTTTCAAAAAATTTTATTTCGAAGAAGTTTGTGTTTCGTTTATCTCATCTTTTTGCATATGTCAGCATCAGCTACACTTTCAGCGTTCACGGAGTATAGTGCTATTCAAAACAGTTGGCCACATTTCTCCTGTACTGCAAGTGTTTCTTTTTTGTTGTCACCTTGTGATTTCTGGTCGCCTCGTAGCACACACTTGATGACAGGTTGAGTGAAATGCAGTCTGTCTCTTGCGTTTGTAAATGTCTGATGTTAATCTTTCTCACAACACCAATTTCAAGATTCTATACTGCCCTTCGTATATTAACCTATGCTCCTACTAGGTGGTGGTTCTAGTCAATATTGGTGCATCTAAAAAACTGGATGAATATATTCCATCTATCGCAGTGATATCAATCTGCCTTGTTGTATTATGGTCTGAAGCCCACCATGTGGCTTCGTAGACGATGTTTTATCCACTTGTAAGGTCAGCTAATAGTTAATATATCAAAGTGATATACGATGAATCATAATAAACAGGAGAAAACTTTTGGAGGAATTCGAAACTGCAAGTGGTGTTACTACAATCCCCATAAGGTCTGTTCTTTTGTAAGCATACAACTTTAATATTAATTTGCACGTAACGAGTTTTGGCGAGTTCGTCAGCGCTACAATAACCTGGAATGTCTCTGTGGCCCTTCACCTAAGGTTGAACTATTCTACCAACTCCGTAAAGAATGATCGGCATTCAAGGGCGGTTCTATAATTTAATGAGACTGAATCCAGGTAGTTGATAGTGACATGACTATCCGAAAATATGCGGATATCCTTTGCAGATATCAAGTTTTTCTTCATCCAGGACAGAGCATCTTTAATCGCCAAAATTTACCCCTGGAACACGTTACAGTGATTTGAAAGGCGGAAGGATAGGTTTGAATTTAGCTTATCTGAGAAAATACCACCGCAAACCCCCTATCAGTTTTAGATCCATCTGTGTAAAAGTGAATTGACTTCTCCTCCATGAAAGCATCTTCCTCCCAGAACGATCTAGAGGCGAAGCTTACATTAAAGTTTTTGTCAAACCAAAGTTTGGGTATAATGTAATCGATGTCCTCTGTGAGGATTCCTAATACATATATTAAGAATATTAGCGTGGTCAAATAAATTTTTTGTTCACTGTGTAGTCGCTTTAAGGCGAATAGCTGCGGTCATAGCTACTTGCCTCCTGAAGATATCGAGGGGTGTCGAGTATAGCCATGTTGTTCTTTGGACTCTGGTTATTTAAATATGTTACATGCTTTCGTTGGCAAATACTAGTGTAGTTCTCAACCCAGTGGATCAACAATGCACCAATATTTTCACTAAAAAAAATCCTAAACAACAACAACAAACAAATTCTAAAGATAAACTTATTTTAAATTGATGTGTCTACCCATACTTTTCATCCAACATTTAAAAATTTGATAAAGCTCCGCCGCAGACCATGTCCAATGTGGTAGATGCGAAATCTATTTTAACCCAGTCACACAGCATGAATAGCAGCTACAGCCAAAGGCTTGTAGATCTGATAGAAAACCTACTTCCACATTCTCGTGGTGCAATATGGAAAATTTTAAGGGGTCGAAATGTCGGTTGAGGTGTGAGAGAGTAAACACTACAAATTTTTTACTCATTCAAGAAATCTGAGATGTCTCATATAAAATATAAACAAATTCTTTTATAACGATTTTGGCTATCGAATAAGGATTCTTCGAAACCGAGAGTGAATATATCATATGCATAATAAAATTAACATTCTAGTATTGAGCAAAATAATATGGCTCTACATATGTATGGTATATGACCGAAACAAGGTGGCTATGAAACTAAGTTGACAATAGTAAACCTATTATCGCCTCATTATTGAGCACAAATCCTGCCATAGGATAAGTTGGTTTTTAATTGACAGACAACAAACATACAAGTGATCAGCAGTTAGGTGCCTAGAGGAGCATTAAAAAGCTATCCAAAATATGCCAAGGCAATGTTATCAACTTAAAAACAAACCTCTGACTTTTTTGTTGTAATGTAGAGCCGTTTTTAAGTAGAGGGTTCAATAATAAACTAGTAAATGTCCATACACCTTCTTTAAAGTATTCTGGTGAGCTGTGTCTTGAACGAACGGTTCCTATTGGGAACAAATAACGAACCAATCCAATTCATAATATGAGAGTGGATCAATGAACTCGTGATTTTTCGAAGGAAAAAATTTTTTTCAGAAAAAAACGCCGTTTCCATTGGGTATATATTTTAATTCGTGTTGTTTTTTTTTTTCAAAATTTGAACGTTTATTTAAGAAAAACATGTGCAATAGTATTATTCAAAGTATTGCCCATCTGAAGCTATGACCTTTTCCCATCTTTCTGGCAAGCTGTGGATCTCATTCCAAAAGAACTTCGCCGGCTTGGCAGCCAAGATTGAATCAAGCCAATTTTTGATATTCTGCTCTGATGTGAACCGTATTTCAGTGAGGGCGTTCTGCATCGACCGGAACAAATGGTAGTCAGAAGGGGCAAGTTCTGGGCTATAAGACGGGTGGGGTAAGACTTCCCATCCACTGTTTTCCAAATAGTTCTTAACCGGAATAGCAACGTGGGGCCGAGCGTTGTCATGATGGAAAATTATTGCCTCGTGTCCGGTCGCATATTCCTGGCGTTTTTCGGCTACTGCTCTCTTCAAATGGATTAATTGTATTCGGTAGCGTTGTATACAGAGCATTACCTTCGCGCCATGGATATTTGTCTTTGCCGTTGATTTGGCTGGTTGGCCGGGTTTCACATATGATTTTTTACGCTTGGGGTTGGCGTAATGGATCCATTTTTCACCACCAGTAACAATCCGATGCAAAAATGACTTCCTTTTGTGGCGTTCCAGCAGCATTTCGGATATGCAAAACCGCCTTTCGACGTCTCTCGGCTTGAGCTCATGTGGAACCCAATTTCCTTGCTTTTGAATATATCTAGCTGCCTTTAAACGTTTTGAAATGGCTGCTTGAGTGACACCCAAAGATTCTGCGAGCTCTTCTTGTGTTTGGCAACAATCTTCATAGAGTAATGCTTCCAGTTCTTCATCTTCAAACTTTTTTGGCTGCCCAGAACGTTCATCGTCTTCCAAGCCAAAATCACCACTCTTAAATCGTGCAAACCACTTTTGACACGTTCGCTCAGCTAGCGCATGTTCACCATAAACTTCCACCAAAATACGATGACTTTTGGCAGCAGTTTTCTTCATATTAAAGTAATGAAGAAGAACTCCCCGCAAAAAGACTTTTTCAGGCACAAAGTTCGACATATTTGAGTGAAAAAAAAAAATTATTGTTGTTTACGCTTCAAATGAATGATATATACTGAAATGACGTACAATGATAGTAGCTTTCCAACGCATGTTCCAATGGAATAATACAAGTTACGCCATTTCTTAGCAAAACGAATTAAGTTATTGACCCAATATTTCTCAAGATAGTCTCCTTTAAGCTCAATTCACTTCGGTCAATGTTTTTCCAACTGTTTAATCCTTTCCAATTAATACGATTTGTCGAGGTTCACAAAATATGTTTAGCTTGGTTTGGTCGTTTGGTCGTTTGGTCGTTTGGTCGTTTTGACCAAATACCTATGCCAACACATTAAAGTTACTGGAAACTAAAAGAGGAGAATACCACCTTGATAAAAAAAAAAAAAAAACACCGTGTGGCGCTCCCATTGTTCCGATTTGGCTATTGTTTTTTTTGTTAAGTTGGTACATCTATTGTTGAGATTCCCTCTAAATCTTAACGTCATAGCTTAACATTCGCAAAAGTTACGAAGCCAAGAGTACATCTATCTCTGTGTTGGCGATTTCTTACAATTAGAAATGGATATAAATTTGCAACAACGAACTTGTATTAGATTTTTCATAAAAAACGGATTTAATGGTGCGCGAACGTTGGAAATAATGGAAAAGTATTTCGGCAACGATTCTTTAAAGAAAATTGAAGATGATAAACAAAGTGGCAGACCATCGACATCGAAAACTGACGAAAACATTGATAAAGTGAAAGAAATGTTAGTCAACACCCGCATCAAGGTGATAGCGGAGGACTTGAACATTGCCTATGGATCCGTCCAAGACGGATTGATTAATGATTTGGGTTTCCGTCGTGTAATAGCAAAGTTGGTGCCAAAAGACCTCAATTTCATGCAAAAAAGAGACCGTGTTGACGTCGCAAAAGAGATGATTTGCGAGACTTAATCCGATCCCACATTCATCAAACGGATCATTACTGGAGACGAAACTTGGGCTTATGAGTACTACACGCAATCCAAACATCAGGCAAGTGAATGGCGTTCACCATTGAGCCGAGACCAAAAAAACCACTTTGTTTCTAGTCAAAAAAGAAGGCAATGCTCACACTTTTCATGGATTACAACGGTGTAGTGCTTCATGAATTTTTGCCAGGAGGCCAGACAGTAAACAACAAGTATTATTTGGGCAATATAAGATGCATCATTATCATTATTCGTAATTTTTTTACGAAAAATGCAACAAATACCATCCAACAGCCACCGAATTCACCTGATTTGGATCCCTGTGACTTCCTTCTGCTCAATCGAGTTAAAAAACCACTACGGCGAACGCGTTTCAGCAGCCGAGAGGAAGTAATGGAAAAATCGCAGGAAGCACTGATGGACATACTGAAAACCGAATATAAAAAATGTTTCGAGGATTGGATCAAGCGCTGGCATATGTGTGTTGCAGTCGATGGAGATTACTTTGAAGGGGACAATATAGATTTAGATGAATAAACTTGTATTTTTTAATTTTCTGAAAAAATTCAGGGAACCTTTTGATCAAGATGTTATGCCAGTAAATGAAGGAATGTAGCCCAATTCATCAAATTTCGACATTGCGACTACGCACGTATGCATACGCGTAAATTCTGTCGTTTTTCATTTAGATCATCATTGATCTGGTCCAATAAAATGGCATAATATCATAATTGCTGATGATAGTTTCTCCGTTTTGAAAGGAATCGATGTCAGTTGCAGCCTGGATCGCAAAATAAATTTTGTGATGAATTTGTCGCTAAACAAAACCATATTGGCCACTGTTTCTACTGCTGCTTGATAAACGGTGTGTTGCGGTGAATTCATATTTAATCTACTGTTATGAAACGGTGCAAAACCCCATCTGCATTGCGATTGAATAACGCCAAACACTCCATCATCACACAAAATTTACTTGTTTTCATATTCGCCTAAATTCACGCGGTTGTCTGCTTTCAATGTCAAAACAAGACAAGAGTCTATTAACAGGTGGTAGTTGATGGGAGAAGTGTTTATTTTTTCTACAACGCGGGAAATTCTAAATGTCACCGACTTATTGATCGAGGTCAAGCCACATTAGCAAAACGTCTGAGCACCCTGCAGATCGCCCACCCTTCTTTTACATATGTACATATGAACCATATATACATGTAACAAAACCGGTCCAAACTGCCTTGCTTGAGCATTTCACTCCAGTTCCTAGAATAATTTAGTGCGGGAAAAATTTAATACAAATAAAAAAAAAAAAAAAAAAAAAATTCGTGTAAATTAAAAAAAAAAAATAAACACTGGTAACTAAATATGTATCATACATGTGTTGTTACATTTTGTGAGTTATGTATTAATTTGTTTTCACATGTTCACCGCTGTATTGTTTCTATATATTGCTATATATATCTTAAATCTTGAATCTTAAATCTTTTTTTTTCTAAATGGAAACTTCAATGAATATTTTTAAGGCTAAGTTATATCCGGGTGTGTTGTTTATTTCTAATTAAAATAGTCAATATCAATTTATAAACATAGCTTCCTACTATTGCTATTTGTATAAATTAATTTAATTATAATTAAGAGGTGTCATATAACGTACATGTATATAATTTTTTGTAATAGTAATTACTATTGTCTTACAATTTTTTTTAAATAAAATAAAAAAGTTGAAGGTTGTAATCCAAATAATAGCGAACAACACAATCCGCAAAACAATATTCTGGATTGCGTTTCATTAGTTAATAGACATACGTGTAGTTGCGTTCTTATTTCTTTGTTGACTATATGACCAGATAGAGGTCAAAATAAATCATACAAAGAATTCAACTAGACAAGTTCATTGCCCAAAACAACTCTACCAACCGGTAGAGTTGTGATCCTTCCTTACATGCATGACCCAAACGTAATGACATGATGCAATGTTGCATGTTAATTGCACTGCACCGCAGAGATCGTATATAAAAGCGTACTTGATCCCAGTAAGAATCATAATTGAATTGACTAACAATCCACTCAGTACAACCAATACAACAATCTAATCATGAAGGTGAGGGAGTCAATTTTCAAAATATTGAATAAGAAAACATTTGAATAAATAAACATTAAGCTTTTTAACTTTAATTTTGGTTACATTTCAGGTCTTCATTTTCTTCGCTCTCTTCTGCTTGGCCGTCGCTTCAGCATCAGTGATTGGTCCACTTGGCCCACTTGGATTGGGAGCAGTTGCTGTATCTCCCTTGGGTGTACCATTGGCTGCTCCCGGAGTTGTTGTCGGAGGATTGGGTGTTCATGGACTGGTCGCACCAGGCCTTGTTGGAGGTGTTAAAGTTATTGGTTAAACCAATTTTGTAAAAAAAAGACAAATTTAATTTTTTGTACTGCCGATAATCCATTCATTTCTACCTTCCACCAACTATCATTAAACATTTTATGCTTTTCTAAAAAAAAATCTGTTTTAATTATAGTAAAATAGTCCAATTTCACAAATACTCGTTTTCCAAAGTACTCGTACACATCAACTTTTTTAGAAACTCCAAAGTATCTAATGGTTAATTTTGGGTTTTGGAGTGTTTATCGGGAATTGGACGTATCACAAACAACACTCTACCGAATTCTGTATAGTACGTAAAAGGTTCAATTGTCGCAAGAATTAACCATGCCGACCTTAATCAAAGTGCATGAAATTGATTAAGGAATTTACAAAAAAATTTAATAACTAAAATTGCATAATTTGAGGCCCAGATAATCCAGAAAAATTGGGGTGACATTAGATTTCTTCAAAAAGAAGCAGGTGGCTGTCAACGTTAATGATCATGCGTTGATTCTTCTGATCAGAATTAAGAAGTTTCGGAACAAAATTCACTGACAAACGTTTCATGTCCAAAACATCCGCAAAAATTGCATGACACAAGCCGACCGATATGTCAACATCCTTAACAACTCCTCTTATGGTAATTTGATGATTTTCCAAAACAATTTTCTTCACAGCTTCGACGTCACTATCTTTTGTTTGTGTGCTGGGGCGTCCAGAGCGAGGTTCGTCATTGGCATCTTCTCAGCCATCTTGGAAGAGCTTGTACAACTTGTAAAATTTTTTGTTACTTATAGAAGACTCACCGTATGTCACTGTCAACATTTTACACAAAATTTAATGCAAATGCCGAGCACACCAAAACACGTCTAACCTTTCTATCTAGGGAAAACAAACTAAGTATGCTATCTACTTTAAACTATGAATAAAAGTTGGCAATAAGTTTACCAACACAGCAAAAAAAAATCGATAAACGAATCTACGTAGCCCACGAAATTTCAAAAGTCACTTACTTTTTGAACACTTTTGAAGTTTGAGATTGCTCAATAAAAACACACCCCTTTACGGAATCAATGTGTTGGTTGTAACAATTAAGTTTAGACTTTTCAATGAAGTTTCTAACATTAAATATGTATATGTTTCGATGCATTATTAATGTGGTCTCGTTAGTTTCAGTGTTTATTTCTTACACATACCATTATAACTTGCACAGTTTCGAACTGTATTTTAAATTGGGCAAATTCCTAAATATAGGGTTCTCTAATAAAGACTTGACAGCTTTTTTTTTAAATAAAAGGCAAACCATTTGAGATATTTCAAAAACTTTATTATTGGCTTGAAGTACAATCAAAACATTTATGAATGGAACTCAACGTTTGCAGCGGTTGATTCCTTGGACAAAATTTTCAACGACTCGGCCACACATTTCGGCCGAAACGGCCGCTATTTCGCGTTTAATGTTGGCTCTGAGCTCTTCCAACGTCGTCGGCGTGTTGGCATAAACCAATGACTTAACGCAGCCCCACAGAAAATAGTCAACCGGCGTTAAATCACACGAACTAGGCGGTCAATCGACTGGCCCATGTCTTGAGATAACACGTTCACCATACTTACTCTTCAATAAATCGATTGTAGCGTGTGCTGTGTGGCTTGTGGCACCATTCTGTTGAAACCACATGTCGTCCAAGTCCATATCTTCCAATTCGGGCCAAAAATAATCGGTGATCATGGCGCGATAACGTTGACCATTCACAGTAATGTGACGATCGTTATCGTCGACGAAGAAATATGGCCCAATAACGCCGCCGGCATGCAAACCGCACTAATCAGTTATTTTTTGTGGATGAAGTGGTGATTCATGAAGCACGTGTAGGTTTTCACCCGACCAATAACGCATATTTTGCTTATTGACGAACCCGTTTAGCCAAAAATGAGTTTCGTTACTGAAGGTGATTTTGCGATGAAATTCATCATCTTGGCGCATCTTCTCCAGAACCCAATCGGAGAACGTACGTCGCTTTAAATGGTCCATCGGCTTCAATTCTTGAATCAGCTTGATCTCGTATGGGTGTAAACCAAGATCCTTACGCAAAATATGCCATAATGTGGTCTGAGCGATGCCCAATTCGTTGTCTCACTGACACGGCAACATCACACAACGAATATGTAGACTAAAATTTTTGCACTAAACTTGTTATTGCCTGTCTACTAGGACGAGAATTACGACCGAAAATTGGAGTTAACGCTTTTAAAATTGCGGTCACTGACTCCGAATATCTGTAGAAAATTTTTATAATTTGCAGACGTTGCTCGTTAGTGTAATGTTGAGTTAACTGAATAAATTGACAGTGACAGTTTGATGATTAGTGAAAGAGTGCGTTCACAAATTAAATTCAAAATTGTCAAGTCCCTATTGAAAAGCCCTATATATATACAAGAATAAATAAATTAAAGATTAAGCAAGTATTTTGAGCAATCGTTTCATATTCACGTCCTCGAATTAGTACGCATATTACGGAAATTATATTCGATTTTAACTAACCCTTCGAAAACATGATTACTTATTTTACATTGCTCTTCAAGTTTTTCAAGTAGAGGAGAAAAATCATAAGAAGTTGAGTCCGCCGAGTATTCGGTTCTTCTATTTTATATAGTCGCCCCTGATGTACGTCTTCTAGAGTCTGACGGTTTATATTTCTTCATTTTTCCCTTAGTTTTTTTTTTTTTGACTAGAGCTCTATGGCTGTCCATTTTTTGGCTTAAGGAATTTCGCACTCTCGGAAATTATCTGGGTGTTTTTTTGGAATCAATACACACACAAGTGACGAAATCATTGCTCTTTTGAGAGAAAAGTTCTCTGGACGTCGAGATGATGGAATTTTACATTATGCGACATCTTTCTTTTGGGCCATGTGAAAGAGAAAGCTTGGGCCAGGGCTGTCGAATCAATTGAAGCACTTAAAACCAGTATCCGTGCTTTTATCGCTGAAATAGAGCCACAAATATGCAACAGAGATCATGGGGCAATACCTATTCTATTGATTAAAATCAGAAACCTAACTCCTAATACGTTCCTTTCAGAACGAGTAATTATTAAATGCGAACAACTGAAATCCTTAGGCCTTATCGCTAAATATGCTGTTCATCACTTATCACAGAATTAGTGTGTGGTAGCAGAAATGTTGCGGAAACACAGTAGATAAAATTCTCTAAAACTTATAGCTTTGTTATATATTGCAGTCGTACGAGTATATATATTGGATGATGTAAGAGAAGTGTTCTGTTTAGAAATTCGTATACCGTACCCTGAACCAAAAGTGAAAAAAACCAAATTATTTTGGTTTGCCATGTGAAATATGCAGTCGGCAAACTCGGTCGAAAAAGTATTAACGGCTCCAGTTCGAGGATTTCGACAAAGGGGCCAAAAATCAGGTGATCCAAATTAGAGGAGTCTGTAGAAAGCACTAATGTCCAAGACCTCAAAGGGCACAATAATAATAAAGATAGATAGGAAAGAATTACTATATTTAGTGCTTATACCATATTTGCCAAACATATTTCAACGGTTAACAAGAAAGTAAGAAAAACAGATAAAAGGTGAGCCAGCAGATGATGTGGATGTTGGCTGACAATTACTGTCATTTACAAAATTCAATGTGGTTGATCTTGTTGACAGATGCCACACAATCTTTGGAAATATAAGTCACAAAGTCGTTTACCACGCAACAACGCATTTTTGTTATTCAATCTTATTACTGAAATTAGCCATCTGTAAAAGTAACTTTTCGTAAAATTCGTGAATGCCCTTATTTCTCGTACCTGGGTCGTTAGTAAATCCTTTATTGTCTCAAGCTTTTGGTTGTTTCCAAACAGTGACATTTTTGCGTAAAGCCTCATATACAACGCACAAACTGGACTTCTAGGCGCTTATTGTGACCACTTAGGTGAGGTCAGGTTAAAACAGGAATATGATGGATATGCCATCACACAAACACTAGACACCAAAACAGGCCCATCGCGATGCCTGTGGAATCTGTTGAATTTATTTTCAAATGGCAAAAAATCTAAACAATCTCCCGGGTGAAACATCCAATTTTTTTTGCAAAAGCCAAGAAGGCTTTTGAAGTTCATGCTGTTTATTTCCTCTAGGTTTTCGAAAGTTTTTCCCTAAAAGTTTTCTTCGACTACGCGTTCTTCACAGCTTTCAGATAATCGCAGAATCTGCAAATATCTGTATCTGACAGTTTGAATCTCTTTGCATATTTCTGCAGGAGACAGTGTCCTGTCAGTATATACTCGTATATTACTGTCCTAAGCTTATTCCTGTTTAGCTTTGTTAACTCGGTAGATCTTTTACCAAAAAGTGGTAGAGAGCCTTGGATACCCTGTGTCAAGCTCATGAGCTTGTTCATTTCCTTTTATATCACAGTGTCCTGGCACCCAGCACAATCTCACCCAGTTCTGACTACACAATGACACACAGCACTGCGTGGCAACCCCTGACTATGTCAGAATTGACGTCGATTCCATTGCCTTAAGTACAGAGTGGCATATCTATTTCCGATACCGATCTCATCTGCATCACCTCAACTGCCCTGAGGATAGCCAGAACCTATGCATACGGTAGTCTTATAGACACTCTTAGTTCTGGGTCTTTTCAGAAGATACGAGAACTTGTTCGTTACTGTGTTTTCGAACCATCTGTGAAAATTGCAATTTCATTTGACCTTTTTATTGCATTTTTTTGCCAGTCCTCCCTCTCTGGAAACATTATTTCGTCCTTCAAACGCTTCAACAACGCAATGTAATAGTCGCTGTTGATAGTCTGCCCCTTTTGAAGATAGTCGATGAAAATTATTCCATGTGTATCCCAAAATACGGATGCCATAACCTTGTCAGCCGACTGTTGAGTTTTTGGTCGTTTCGGACGAGGTTCGTCGCCTGCTCGCCACTCAGCTGACTGCCGACTTGACTCTGATGTGAAGTGATGGAGCCAAGTTTCATCTATTGTCACATACCGACGCAAAAATTCGGCTTTATTGCGGTTGAACAGCCTTAAACACTCCTTTGAATCATCAACACCTTCTTGTTTTTGGTCGACTGTGAGCAAACGCGGCAGCCACTTTGAACAGAGCTTTCGCAAGTCGAAATATTCATGTATGATATATCCAACACGCTCTTTTGATATCTTCAGAGCCTCAGCTATCTCGATCAACTTCACTTACGGTCATTCGTAATCATTTTGTGGACTTTTTTGATGTTTTAATCTAAAACAGCCTTTTTTGGACGTCCACTGCGTGCATCATCTTCGGTGCTTGTATGACCACTTTTAAATTGTTCAATCCACTTGCGAATGGTTCGTTCCTCTGGTGCAGTTTGTCCGGGTAACACTTATCAAGCCATTTCTTTGCATCTGCTGCATTTTTTCCCATCAAAAAGCAATGATAAATCAACACACGAAATTGCTTTGAATCCATTTTTTTTTTTTCACAATAACAAAAGTTGCTTCACTCACAACGCTATATCTCGAGAACTAATCGTCCGACAGCTGTCAAATTTATACATGTATCTTTTGAAGGTTGGTACTAACCTTCAATGGTATGAATTTAATTCATTTGGTGCCCTGTCTTACAAACAGCACGGCCCATGTGTTATATTACGTGTTCTTAGCTTAGCTCGTTCCTGAGAAGTGTTTGGCCTTATTCAAGTAATGTGTAGATACCATATGTGAATCCGCCCCTCTAATACGTGGTCAATAGCAGATCTTAACAGAAATAAACTTCTTTATGATATATATCTGAAAAAGAATTTATGGTATGTGGATCTGCAAAATATGTATTCGGTATTTTATTTCAACAGCAAACTAGATTTAATTTCAAAATTGTGTTTTAATCAAAATAAATTTATATCATAAAGGTTGTAGACAATAGAAAGCGAAGGAAATCCAGTTCGGAAAAACTATGATAATATTTGCTATGAACTAGGATATGTTTATATATATTTGATTTTTTTTTTGTATTGCAAATCAAAAGAAAACTTGTTTAGTATAGGTAGAGCGAGCAGCTCGCATTGCTTAGCTCTAAGACTACCATTCTTAGTTTAATTAAGTAAATCAAGCAAACTATAAGTCACAGCACAGTAAAATAAGCATCAATTCATATGTAGTCTAAAGTAACCATGTTCAATTAAAAGGAACAGTATTACCATAACTAATGCAAATTAAATTCATTACTTGGCTTCCTTGAAAAACCAGTAAAGAACAAATGCACCTACAAACAAAATTGAACAGGTCGATAGTGTTATGCTGATTTCAATTTACGTATTTATAAAACTGCTCTTAAATGCAAACTGTCACAGCGATATTGAACTTGCATAAATAAATCAACAAGTATCGCATGGATATTACTAATTTACTAATTATGCCGCAATTCTGGCAACGGTAACTTTTTTCATGCAAATTCATTCAGCGTTTTCTAAACTGCTCCTAAGAATACAGCCCCGTTAACAATAAAATTAGTAACTTTGCATTAAATAACTGCAAAGCTTTGTAAAATTACCTCCGTGTAATTATACAGTCGATGAGATTTCAGTTAATTGAACGATTCATTATGTCTCTTGTTTCCAAAGAGTTTATGACCAATTAATCTACTTTCAAGCGACCAGTTACGAGTATATACTACTTTTAACCAGCAATATCGTTGGCCACTATATTTTATTAGTCAAAATCAAGTAAACTTAAAAGGTGATTAATTTAAATTCGAAATCAATGCCACAGAAATTAAGATAAACGAATAGGAATAGGGCTCTCCGCAAACTAAACATTATATATGTAATCCAAATTTGAATTAGAATTCGAATTCAAATCCTTGAAATCGAAAGGTGTTTTGATTGAACTTCAACTTTTCCATTTATAGTATTTATTTTTTTTTTATGCAGAAAGTAAAATTTAATGTGTTTACCAGTAGAACCAATAATTACCAAATACAAATACTTTTGATAGAATATTGTATGTCCAAGAATTTGTGACGGTTATGGAAATGAAAAAAAAATAATAATAAAGAGATAATAATCTTGGTGCAACTTAAAAAATTTCGGTTTCAGATACTCGTATCTGTAAATTTCGTTATGCAAGGTATGTAAATTTTGAAATATTATTCGACACTTAATTTTGTCATTTGCGTAGTCATCGAGGAGAGAAAGATGCAGACGTTATTATGTCTGGCGATGTCATGCAGATACGAGTTTGTAAGTGTACCTATTAATTTTAATTACCTTTTAACTAAACCAATAACATAAGTTTCTGGGTAGCAGTTAATTGAGAAAATATCGTATCTGTAAAGACCAGAAAGGATAAGGTCTCAGTGATCAAATATTCTCTACATCTATGCGGTGATTTCTCATCAGGCAACATTAGAACTTTTTGTGAATTGAATCAAAATAAAACTTAAACTCTATTAGTCAATCTTCAAAATTTTGTAGGAATACATTGACAAAGCTTGTTGTTTGGAAATTATGTAACTCTGGCTAATTGAATATTGGCCTCTACAATATTGCACCGTTTCGATGCCTCATCTAAATGAGCCTCTAGTTTATTGTTCATATTCATTCGCCGCTGGACCGGAGGAACTCTAACTTACTTTGGTAGGAGGGGTCTAGCTGCTGTTAGCAAAGATTTCTATACTGGGGTAAAACGTAGGGATAAGACTGATTAGCATATGGTAAATGCCTTTCTTTTTGCAATGCTACATAGTTCTTCAATATATGGTATTTGGGTTTCTACTTCACTTTTTTTTAATTTAACTGAATTTTTGGACCTTCGAGCAACCTGTAGCTCTGTTGTGAATTACAGCTCTAGTGATGCCAAGATTTGACCGATGTTTTTGAATTTGATTGTTCAAATTTGTTTTCTTCGAGCATAATTCGAATGTCGGCAGAAATTTACGCTTCTATTGTTTTTTAACTATCAGATCCCTTAATTGGGAACTTCCGCGAATCCGCATATTTTTGTTGTGTGAAACTCTATGACAATGTCAAATTTTGTTAAACTCGTCTGCCTGTGTGGGATGACTATTTCATAATAACACAGAGTTCACCAAATCGTTGTCAAATCAAGTCAACTAAGATCAAGGGGACGAGAGAGACCTTCTAGACTAGCTAGACCATTAACACCACGGAGATTACCGAGACCACCGAGACCACCGAGACCACCGAGACCACCGAGACTATCGAGATGTTTTGGGGAATGTCCTTAGAATTCACTCACTAGGCTTATTCCGGATATAATATTCAAATTCCCACTCTTATCTTTGGAAAAAGCTGGTGCTATGAAAATAATTTCGTGAATGTAATTTATTAAGCCATCCACATAAATGATTACTCTTTATTTTATTTATTAACTTATTTTAAATTGATATTATAATTATTAGCGCAGTTTATATTCACAAACTAAAATAACATTTAAAATTTGCGTCATATACGAGTATAGGTGCAGTGTTTACTTCAATTTCTAACTATTCATTGTCAAGGTTTTGATTATGTTTATGCATGAGTTATTCCAGGGCTTTAAAGTTATCTATCTTTAGCACCATTACCTATTGTCAACTGATTGACCAGAAGATCTGTATAAATCTGCATAATATCTCGGCGCAGATCTAATTTGTTATGCTGAAATATGCTAATGTGGTGTAACCGCACAGACGTGTAGGTATACCATCTAGCGCCTGGACAAGTATATCTGTATTCTTTTATGATTATCTCATGTAACAATATCTGGATAGTGAGTTTAATCTTCTTTGTCAATTAGCTGAATAATAGAGTTAGCATTTGCTACGAAGAAAGCCATATTCATGGCGAACTAGTTATAGATTAACAGTCTTCCCTCAGGTAATTGAATAAATCTTATCGCCCATACAATAAAAGAAGAAAAAACAAATCGATTAGTTTTTACCCCGGATAAATAAAATAGCAGCTGTAGGTTAATAAGGTGCAAGCGCTACAACAAAGAATAGAATAACTTTATTTGTAGGCGACAAAAGTTCATGCTATAACGTTTTATTTGCGGCTTGTTTCTGGTTTCTGGGTCAGATGCTGCCAACTTTTATGCCGCGAACTCTTTTCATATATCGTATTTAAATCAGAGATTTGATGAAAGCCAATGGATTAGCAATAGAACTCTATTTTAACTTTTAATGACACGTCACAGTACAGTACATTGTACATGAAGATATTCATAATAAAGCGGTAGATGATAATGGCATGCTCGCAGTTGCTAGGCTCTATCTCGATATATGAGATAAAAAATCCAGCAGAGTTAAGAATGTCAAAGTATTAATATCCAAAGGCTTATAGATTACTTCTACTACCAATAGTAGCGCAGTATTGCACCTAATCTTTGGTTAAAAACCAGATTGAAACCTGCTTATTTCTCAAAGGCATGACAGGAATAGCAAGATTGCAATGAGCCTGTATTCAGTTGCATTCCGCCATCCTTTCTTAGGGATTAGGATGATTTTACTTTTTTTCTATTCAATTTCGAAGTTATATAAATAAAATATACGGTAGCAAAAGTAGGCCCGCTAAAACTGGGGAGCATCTTTACTCCCAGATGGGTTGCCATAGGAAGATATGGAATTCCATATTGCCTATCCCGGTGCATAAGGGCTTAACTTATCATTATAGAATTTTATCTGAGCAAATCTGACTATTGCGACGTAAGAGGCGATATTCTTTTAGGAATTCATCAAGTTTAAACATTTTCTACTTTCGATTATCAATATTTCGCTTTTCTATAAGTTTAAGGATGTAAGGAGCTAACCATTTTGTATGAGGAAAGAGTTATTTATTTCAGAGAAATGTGATTGTCATATATGTACATAGGTTTAAGGAAAATAACTGGATCGTGTACAGAAAGCATGAAATAAATGCGGTCCCATTAAATGTGATTAATATCGCGAGGCCCTTTATTGTTATCTCTACTACGGAAGTCGCTACAGGAATTTTTCATGACGCAGCTGTTTAAATGTGTATTGAGAGATATATAATAGATAACTTCGTTCTTAGAAAAACCCAGGAACGAAAAGCGTATTTGAGACATTACAAAATAAAATAACATCTAGAAGGGAACGAGATTCCTCCATAAAGTGTGTAGGTTAACAAGTACTTAATTCAGCGTAGTGAACTGAACCAACAGCACTCGTAGGTATATACATAGCTGCACCACCACCTGTACGACTGAATTCATTACATTGCTTCGACACGGGAATTACAAAAAGCTGACGGAACTCGTCCACTTCAAGTAGCATACTTTGAGCATTTAGATGGTAAATGTGGAAAACATCGCTTTGAGCTCTAAACACCCTTATCACCATAGAGAGATCCATTCAAATTGCGAGCAGTGGACTGTCTTCATTATCCAAATTCATGGTATTGGAGGAGATTGAATTGCAGATAAGGTAGGTAGAAAACGTAAACGAGCAAGTTTATAAAATAATTAAGAGATAATGAAACAGATAAGGTTTCTTTTAGCATAATACCCCTTTCAAACCGCATCGAAATCCTAGTACCATACATATATACATTTATATAAGCTTTTGAAACCCCTTATTAAAGAATTTTTTGATTAAGACTCCTTAAAATCTACTTCCAACTGTGAGGTTGTTAAAGTTAAGTATTAATTATGTCTGACACTTTTTGAAACTTTCAACAAAACAATAGACAGAGTACTTGTCAAAATAAAATTGAAAAATTTCAAATTTGAAAAAATATTGATTGTCATTGATGTTAAGTTTTCAATTCCTTTATCAATTAATAATTCAATCTTAAATAAAAGTATTATGATTGGTAAAAGAAAAGGTGTTTTAAGTCCATTGAAGTAAGCTAGTGAAAAATAAACTTCAAAAATTTTGAAGTAAATGGCAACACCAAACATCGATTTCATTAATTTTGTTGCTGTTGCGATCTCTTTAGGTTATTGGAGTTTAGAACATTAAACGTTTGGCCGTGTTGAGACAGCTTTACAAATGCTGATTCAAGGTTAGTGTATGCGCTAAAGAATTGCATTTTTCGCTTACCTCGTTGAGGTAACAACTGAATTTGAGTTAATACCAAAGTCACGCAGGCAAAGAGTTTTTTTAAGATACATGGCTGCTGAGCGAATAACGAAGTTTCTCTCTTTTATAATAGGCGCAGATAGGTTGTTGTTATTCTTGAGCTTACCACGAATAAAACTTTATACTGTCGCACAGAGGAGTATTTTACCTTAAAATGTAAACAAGCATATAGGGTAGGTTTAATAAAACTGTTGTTATGCGATTGATGATATTTTATCATAATATTATGTAGTCAAGCCTATTTTAATGAGGATTTGACTTGCTCACTAACAGAGCGATCGCTGAAAAACAATTTTGGGATTCCAATCAGAAGTTCCTATACATGAAGCTATTTTTAAGTTAGTATCCGCAGGAGTCACAAAAAGGTGCCAAATTACAGATGGTAAACTAACCCTTCAGAGGATAAATGTACACCTTATATATCAAATATTATGATTTTCAAATATCTTATAGATAAGATTTTTTTTAGATTTAGATTTTTATTCAATATAATAAATTGCACATTATAATCAGTGAAAAAAAAAATGAATAAAATAAGGCATGACGTTTATGTCGTATGCCTGAGTGAAAACATTTTCATAAGTTTTAAAATATATTAATCATTAAACGAAATATTAAATGCATTTTAATAACATTTTCATGTGCTTTTTGTAAAGCGAAAGTAAATGACTTTAAGTTTAATTAAAACAAAGATTGGTTTGAAGGAGACTTTAATATTTTTCTGGGCTTTTAGTTTAGCTAAAACAGAGATGTAGTTTTAGAGTATAAAGACTTTTAGTTTAGTTAAAAACAAATTATGAAAGTTAAAAATTTTGCTTGTTAAAAATTTTCGTTGATTGTTCTCGTTCTGTAAGCACTGACTTCGATGTAATACTTAAACAATTGTATCCAGTTTGAACCGTTAAGATAATATTTGACCTTATAATATTAAGAATGTTCGTCCCTAAATGGAAACGTCTCAGCTCTTTCAGTACCGGACATACGCCAATGAAATGCAGTACGTCTTCCCTCTTATGTAAGTTGCAAAGAGTGAAATTGCTAGTCCCTTCGTTTTGATGTGGTACATAGTTTATTTTAACCATCTCTCCTCTAATTTTGAAAATTGTTCCGATCATAAAACTGTAAAAGCTGCTTTTGAAGTAATTGTTTCGATTTAGGCTATAATTAACCTTCGAAAAGTATCGCCTCTTTGTTGACTCCCGCGCTTTTTCAATAAAGGAGTACCTCTCATTTTCATCTGTGAGCCTGATAACCTCATAAAAAGCCTTTTCAATCCATCATCATCACTTTCGGCGAAGTTTATCTTATATTTTTCAATATTTATATACATAAAAGAGTGCACCACAGTAAACGAGGATCTATAGACGATTTATAAATAATCTAAAACCGACATTGGATTGCACAATTAATTAAGAACGATTATAGCAGTTAATTTATTCGTTGTCTAGATTGTTCTTAAAAAATCAATTATCTAGTTCAGTCTAATTCTGAAGGTTTTTTTAAATAAATCAATTGAAATAAATAAATAAAAATAAAGCGAAAGTTATCTCAAGTGAAAAAGTTGTTTAGTTTATATAATTTAAAAAGTATCTATGATGTGACAGACTATTCATACGAGTATACTCAAATATGCTCGTATCTCTAGATACATCAATGTATAACAGATACAAAGACCAATGAACTCAAAACCGGGTCCACATTCAACTATTGTTTCAAATTATCTTATATGGCTTACAGATTTTTCTGTTCGCACCTCTTTTGTATCTTGTCAGTACTATAGGAGGTTTTTGCCAGCTACGCTTTGATGTTTTTGATATTTTTTTTATCTATTTCTATATAACTACGTGATTCAGGATGACGTAAGAGCAATATTTCTTTTTATAATGTCGGAACAGAGCACTCAGACAAATAACTCGTTCATTGTACTCCTTGTAAAATTCCTTTTAATAAAATCTTTCAGTCTTAAGAAGAAAGATGAATAAGCCCTTCAGTGATAAGGTGCCTACAGTACCAGCACACACCACGCCGGGCCAAGTACCTACAGTCTGATGCGAGCGTAAATCGGACATTTACAGAGATAGTGCTCTGCGGTTTCATCATCACTTTCGCAGCAAGCATCGCAGAATGTTGCGTTACTTATACCAAGCACATTTAAGTGCCTTGCAAAAGTGTAATGCCTCGTCACGACGCCAGTAACCAAAAGCAGTCTTTCCTACTGAGAGACAATAGAAAAGCCGCTGACTTCCTAGAGATATCAGGAAGTAGTCGTTTGGTCCGCCTACATTCTGCGGAGCTGTGCCATCTACAGTTGTGCAACTGTTAATGGAAGCCTTAACCGAACCGTGCTTGGTAAGTCGTCGGCGATTTCATTTCTCGTGATCCCATTGTGAACTGGGACCCAGACAAGGTTCACTGAATTTAGCCTTCCGACTGCGTTCAGTGATCTCTTGCATTCTCGAACTAGCTTTGTAAGCCATAAGAGGGTTCAGCAAGGCTCTAAACGCAGCTTGGCTGTTGTTGCAGATGCAAATGCTTCCCCTCCTCCACTATATAGTTCGCTGCCATCAGGATTGCGTAAGCTTCTGCTTGAAAGACAGATGCAAGCTTTCCTAATGTGAAGTAAAATCTAACTCTGTCGTCCTCCAGAAATACACCAGCGCCACATCCTACATATATTGGTTTTGGAACCATCCGCGAAGACCCGACTGCATTTCTTTCCTGACTCAGATCCTGGCCGAAGCCAGTCCTGACACAAGGAAAGTCCATTTCGTATATTTTCCGCAACAGAAGTTCTGGTGTCATTGCATCGTAAGATCAATATGTGGCATCAACATTTATTTGACAGTCACAAAGTGTAAACTAATACGAAAAACACAAATAAATCTTCTCAAGAATAGACTAGTGGGGCTACGAAATATCAATAAAATAACGTGATCAGCCAAAATCAAGTAAATGTTTGGATTTTTAAAATTCTAGAAGAGTGGTCAAAAGCAAAATCTCAGATAATGTATTTTGCGTATCGTGCAACAACAATGGTGATATCGGCAACAAAAAACATTAGAAATAAAAGAAAGATCTATATAAACGATTTTCTGACTGGCTACACAAAAGAATTACTGAAAAAAGCTAATCACCTCAAGCGCAATAAAAAATGCGAGTTTGTTTGGATAAGGGATTCAGCCATTCCAATCAGAAAAAGATAAAGTGACAAAACTATTTAAATTAATAAGTTTGAGGGTTTTCAAAACTTGAAACCAATTATTTATTTAACTTAATAATAACTAAAAATGGTTTTGTATAGATCATCAGAATAATGAGATCCTTTCAAACTTTTCTGTCATTCAGAAAAATATACGCAGTGTGAGATCTAATTTTGATAGTTTTCACACTCATCTTGCATCTTTAGATCATTTACCAGATTTCATTGTCTTTCTGAAATTTGGAAATTTTGAAGCAAAGGTTTCTGACCACAAAATACTCAATTTCTTATTTGAAGCAAATAGTAATGACACGTATTCAGCGCGGTGTGTTGCAGTATTTTATAAAATTATTTATTAGGTTATGAAATTAAACAATATAAATTGGAAGATGCAGATATTATAAAAGTTTCGTGTCTAATCTCTGCAATTAGTTACAATTTTATATGTATTAAAAGATGGCACAAGAGTACAGCATAGTTTTTAGTTTTTATATGAATTTTTAGGATTTCTCGAAGCACAAACTGGTAAAAACATAATTCTTATTGTTAATTTAAGTATTAATATTTTGACTGTTTCAATTGACGCCGATTATTTTTTCTCGATCTTATGCTCATTTGGTTTTGATTCCGTGTTGATTCAACCTACATGTTTAGCTTCTTGTTTGGGTCACATATTTAAACGGCTTCATGGAAACAATTATGCCAATTAAAAAACCATAGTCTTTGACTTGAAAATATGTGACCATAATTTAACTTGATTGTAAGGTACCCAGAGTTACACAAACTGATTATAAAATGATAAATATATGTAATTTATATTTTTGCTCTTTAAACACATCTTAATTTTGAGCATTGGGATAAAGTTGATGATGCGCAAGATCCCTCAATTGCTTTTAATCATTTCCTAGGGAATTTACTAGCACGATATTATATATCTCATGGCTCCCAAAATTTATATTGCAAACTGTACTTTTTAAAGATTATTTCATGTAAATTTTGACTACATATTTTAAGTGGTCCATACTGAGAGTCCAACTTTGAATCACTTTTTCAAGCATATTGGCTGTAATCTCGCTAATAAAACATGTAATGTTATCTTCCAAGGCTACAAGTGACGCTGGTTATAGACGAGTTATTTGACGTTTCCCCATAAAAATCTAGCCGGCCAATTGACCACTCCAAAATGAGAGATAAATTGCTCACCGAACTCACTTCTCAATTTGCCCATCAATTCACATGCTGTGTGACATGTAGCGCCGTCTTGCAGGAACCACATGTCGACCAGATTCAGCTCGTGCACTTTGGGGGGAACAAAAGTTCACATTCATTGAACGATAGCGGGCGCCATTGACCGTAGCTTGCTTACATAAACACCTGTCTATAAATAACCAAATAGAAAGAAGTCCAAGTCGGTCAAATTCAGTTATCTGGGGGACCAGTGCATATTGCCAAAACGCGATATCAGACGACTGGGAAACGCTTGTTTTAGAATGTTGGTTGTAACTGGTGCAGTAAGCGCCGTTGCTGTGGAACAACATGTCCCAATTTATCCAACTGAGGAATGAAAAATTCATTGATCATGCCTCTGTATTGCTCACCATTCACAGTGACCGTTTGGCCTGAGTCGTTATAAAAACAAAAAACAATCCAAACAACACAACATGCAGTGAATTCTTTGAATGGATGTAATGGCTCTTCATGCAATACTCGAGGATTTTCAGTGCTCCAGACGCAAACGTGAGTGGTAGGATCTACCGGAAGAATAAAATGATTGAATACGGAGCACACATCAACTCGTTTTAAAAATCTGGATCGACGAAAGTATGCCCGACAAATGTAACCTCAGCATTATTTGTCCGATTCTAAAAAAAGGATATCCCCTGAACTGCACAATCCACGGGCGGAATAAGTCTCCTCAAAATCGCATATACAGGGACTTGACAACTTTAAATTTAATTTGTGAACGCACTCTTTCACTAATCATCAAACTGTCACTGTCAATTTATTCAGTAAACTCAACATTTTCATCATGTTAAAGTACACTAACGAGCTACGTTCTCCGATTGGGTTCTGGAGAAGATGCGCCAAGATGATGAATTTCATCGCAAAATTATCTTTAGTAACGAAGCTCATTTTTGGCTTCGTCAATAAGCAAAATATGGGTTATTGGTCGGGTGAAAACCCACATGTGCTTCATGAATCACCACTTCATCCACAAAAAATAACTGTTTGGTGCGGTTTGCATGCCGGCGGCGTTATTGGGCCACATTTTTTCGTCGACGATAACGATCGTCACGTTACTGTGAATGGTCAGCGTTATCGCGCCATGATCACCGATTATTTTTGGCCCGAATTGGAAGATATTTACTTGAACGACATGTGGTTTCAACAGGATGGTGCGACAGGTCACACAGCACACGCTACAATCGATTTATGGAAGAGTAAGTATGGTGAGCGTGTTATATCAAAACATTAACCAGTCGATTGGCCGCCTCGTTCGTGCGATTTAACGCCGCTTGACTATTTTCTGTGGGGATACGTTAAGTCATTGGTTTATGCCAACACGCCGACGACGTTGGAAGAGCTCAGAGTCAACATTGAACCTGAAATAGCGGCCGTTTCCGCCGAAATGTGTGGCCGAGTCGTTGCAAATTGGGTCCAACGAATCGACCGCTGCAAACGTGCCCGCGGTGGCCATATGAACGAAGTCGAGTTCTATTCATAAATGTTTTGATTGTACTTCAAGCCAATAATAAAGTTTTTGAAATATCACAAATGGTTTGCCTTTTATTTAAAAAAAAAGTTGTCATATTATGTAAACACCTAAAATCCTTCGTAAGCAGTTTGATCGGCCCCTATCAATGTGGAGTTATACCAGGAATGTCCATCATAATCAAATTTTTATATTACAGCAGGTCTTGGAAAAAACCCTGGAGTTCCAAACCAATACACACCACCTCTTCATCGATTTCAAAGCCGCGTATAACAGCATCTATAAAAATTAATTATACAGGACCATGTCCTGTTTTGGCATTCCTAATAAGATGGAGTATGAACTATTAAGGTCGGTAATGGCAAAACCGTGACATTGAATGTTAGAAAATGACTTAAACAAGGCAATTCGTTCTTGAAAGAACGAACTCCAGAGGTCCCGTTTTCGTCAATGGAAATGGAAAATGGAGAAAACGTTTTAACAGCGAACTTTACAGACTTTACAGCATGCCAACCTCTTCAGAATAACTCGGATAACTCGCCTTTGATGGCTAGATCACCTTAAGCGCATGGAAACTGTAGAGCACGACCTCATCTTTGGTGGTGCACACTAATTGGCGTCAGCCAATTTCGCGTTCTGACATGTTTGATGAGGCCCTGTCTGTCTTCACTGTTTTTCTGGTCAATCCTCTGCATTTTACTCTCCTTTTAGTTTCGAGTACTGCGTTCCCAATAAACTCACTTTCACAAATCCTCTTGACTTCACCAATTGTGAAAGAGGAATCCATTTAATGCCATGCTTTGCAGTCGATCTTCTATCCGAACGAGAGTACTTCTTTTGTTCTGGTGAACTCATTACGTCCTATCAAGAAATATAACTACTCTCGATTGAACCGTCTTCACCTGTATAGGACAGTTTTCCTGGGTATCATTCTAAAGGCTCTTCTTAGTTGTAATGATATGCTATCTAGTAGTGCTGGTACAGATCTGAATTAATCCTTGGATTGAGCCGGAATGATCCGTTTGGCTAGTTTTCCAAAATTGATTGCCCTCACTAACAAAAAAGTTATTCTATTCATTCTGATTGCGAGATAATCCCTCAATAGAACTCACCTAAACAAATATTTCTTATACACTTTCTTGTATTCAACAAAGTTTAAATTGCCGCACATTATACAATATAACCTTATGGCACAAAAGCATGCCTATAAAGGTTCGTTTTTAATTAAATTCACAACATTAATTTTCTGGGAAGCTTAGAATAGTTTATATTTTGTTCGTACCTTTCTCCAGACATCCTTAACCACTTTTGAAGGATTTCAACAATTGTTTGCTTTTCCATTTAGTTTTAAAGAGTTAATTACTCGGTGCTTATGTGCAGTTTTTTTAAGGCTCACGAACTTTATTTTACAGAACTTCGCTGTATCAACAAACTGCAGAACTTTTCTCCACTCTGTATGCAAATAATGGACTTGAAACTTTATATGGTTCCTACTTGCCAGCAACTTTTACCATAACCATTTAATGCAGTTTTGCTAGACCCATTGAATATAAAGTTTGGGCAGACAGAGGAATTCTTTTCGAGACTTCTTGTTTGCATAAAATTCTGAAATCTCTTACATTGGACGTGCTGTTAATTGACTGCAAATGGTCGTCATAATAGGCTCCGATAAGAAGAATACTTTGCAACGTTTTCCGAGAATTCCTAATCATCTTTGACGAGAGATTGCCAAAGGATACGAGTAGACCAGATATTTAGCAAAAAGTTATGAAAAACTTATCTACCTACAATTCTCACCACAATCTTGACCAAAATGCCACATACAAAGAAATTACTTTGAAATTCTTTTCGATTCCAACTTTTCTCACTCAAAAACTTTTTTGTCTTCAAGTGCCATACACTCGTAGATAGTTTTTATGATCCAGGACGTTTAAAAAGTTGCAAGTCATTTCAAAGAAGGGCAATTTTTGATGCAAAAAAGATCTTTATGGGAAGTCTGTTGTATTTTTGTTTTTTCAAGAAGTCATCAAATTTGTAGTCCATGTGCATATATACGTATGCAGATAGAAATGCACTGATGGAAAGCAATTGTCACTGTTAGATAAAATGAAGATGGCAGCGGCAAGCGTTTTAGTGTTATTGGCAGATAAATCAAAAAGCTGATGGGATTGGTCCCGATGTTATTTGAATCACAAAGAAGGTTTAATTTATATTACATATTGTAACTTCGCTTTATGTTAACTGAAATTTATTTGTTTGAATTTCCTGTCTACGGCGAATAATATTTTGCTTTAGGGTAAATGCAATACATCTGGTGGCCATATGGAGATTAGCTCAGAAGTAGTAAAGACTTTGTTTTTTCTGTTGCAATAGTGCACTTAGACACCGAGACAACGAACTAGTCCATTGTACTCCATGTAACTACCTTTTTATGGAAGTTCTCAGTTTTTCAAAGAAAGACGAGTAAGCGCCTCAGTGATAATGTGCCTACAGTACCAGCACCCATCACGTGAGCGCCAAGTACTCCGAAAGATGCACTGTTTGGAGCAGTATTTCTTCAAAAAAGAAAATTGAAATGTCACCGTGAATGGCGACCGGTACATGTTCAACAATTTTTTGTTTCCAATAGTGCGTGCATTTGTTTTGGTTTGAATAGAATGGTGACATACATACTTAACCACCGAGCTATTGAAGGGAGTAATTGATGACAACACTATCCCCAGAAATGGACATAGCCTCCAAGATTGTGTGATTCGACTCCGCTGGACTATAGTATTTTCAGTGGAGGTATTTGAAGTCGTTGGTCTATACGGATAAGTCAACAGCGATTTTACCCTTCGAATCCAAATTTGAGCGCATCATTCGTGAAATACGGCCTCAGAAGCTCGAAAAAGTGGTGGAAAATTAGAGCTCCTGGTTCCAGTCCCTGAGACGCTCGCGTGGTGGCCAAATGCTCGAAATCATTTGTCTTCATAAATGCCATAAAATTATTTATCGTGTTATGTTTATTGTGCTTCAAGTAGATTTTTAAGAATATGCCATGACCAAAATGAATCAATTTTAAGAGCCATATTGGGGTTTAAGTATTATATGTTATATCAATAGAAACATCGATATATCACTATCCAGAGAAAATTTTATAAATATGTATATTAATGTACTATTTTTAATTAAATAACGTAACCTAACAACCTTTTGTAATTATTAACGGATTTCCAACATTTATAAGCCTATAAAATTGACTTTAAAAAACAAGGAATTCAACATACGTTTACCATACTCGTGGAAATATGTTTCCGTCTTCTTCTTTACATCAAATTCGTAAACAAGTGATTTTCGCTTTTGCGCTGAGTAAATTTATCCAAAGTGTGGTTTCATTTCTCCTTCGGATAAAATTTCTCCAGCTGTGACATAAAATACTGGGTACACTTCGTACTCCGTACCATTTTCGAATACGAAAAAGCTGCACAAAGTCTCCACTTTATTTAATGAAAAATTGATTTTGAAATGTTCTCACAATAAAGTGCTGTAGTTTGAAATCAGTGTTCGTTGCTTTAGGAACAGTTATATTGAAAAAGTATTATTCGCATTTTTCCGAAAGCAACCGAAACGAACTTATGCACCCAATTTCATGACTGACGGTAAAAAAGGTAACGTGTGTCATAAATTTTGACACTTCATCATAAATCATACAAATTCTTTCATTCCTTAAATCAAGTACACTATAAAAACGAATACAGGATTAACGTATTCTTTATGCACTCCTGCCAACAACAAAATTTATTTGACGGACTGTAGAGCTCGAAAAATTACCACAAGCCATTTACGACTAGTTTTATTTTTATACCAGCATACTCTGACCGTGCTCATAAGCTTTTTATGCATCCATTATCAGGACTTATTATCTCTGCAATATTTGTGTTGATTTTATGCTTCAAAAAGAAATTCCTTTAATAGAGAAAAGAAAAGTATTAGATGCTCGTACATAGTTTGGCCATTTAAATTTATTTACTTTTGCCGGAGCTCGTAACAAGTTTCACATTTAATAAGCTCCTAAAGTCTGTCTCAATTTTGTTGGTGTAGTCAGTCAGTGTAGTTAGTCCTTCGGTATACAAGTACTTATCTATGGTAGAGAATTATTTAGTACCATCAAAGAACTACCAACACAGAATGACGTAAAAGGTTTGGCAACTTAGTGTCCGCCGACAAGATAATTGATAGAGTTAAGAAATGAAGCAATAACAAACGACATTGGCAATGTACGGCATGAAATACCACTTTGCGGTTAGCTGGTCATAAATTCTTGTAATCAAGGATTGTAGTATAAAGAAATTTATTTCGTAGTAGCACGATATCGACAAGAGTACAGGGATACATCTGATACAAAGCTGTCTTTAATTATAGTTTACGATATTGATTTGCTAACAACTTGTGAATGTATGCTTAACGATCATAAACTGATTATCCGGTATTGAAACGGTCAGCTGTTTCTGACCATAGATTTAATGCATTGCATATTTGAAGCAGCGATTCAGAAAAATTAATATGTATATAGTTTCAGAGCGACTAATACTTTAGAACTCCTCAGGCAAGTATTAAATTTGTAAATTAAATTAAACATGTCTTCTTTAATGTGGAATGTCTGGATGTTTCTTTATAAAATTGCTTGTTGGTCAAAGTACAATTCAGTCAAAGTACCCAGGATAGATTAATCTCTACTTGTTTCCCAAAAAATAAAGGACAATACTCTCAGTATTTTTTAATGATGTTTACTCAGATAAAACTTCAACTCTTCATTCTCTTATTGCTCTTCTTTGTTGCAGTCTTATCTACAGAGCAATAGATGTAATATCTTTTGGCAACCATAATATTGTATGTATATCAGTTTGTGTTTGTTATGTGTTGCGAAGCAAATACTTACTGTAGGGTCATTTTATTCCATTTTTTTTTTTTTTTTTTTTTTTTTTTTTTTTTTTTTTTATAATCCCTCGCTCGCACCAAGGGGATATGAATACCCTTTTATTGGCTTTTCTCCAGGGCGCGGGCGGGTGGTGTAGTAGTTTGAAACTCAGGTGTATTAGGTTTCGATATTTTTCTCAGAGGTAGTTGCACTTGCTCGTAGTTGACGGGACGAGCAAGTGCATCCTCAACCAGTGGGTCTCAGTACGTGCTAATTGTTAGTTCGTTACATTTAGCCCAGCCAGCAACCACTCCAACATCAGTGTTATGCCTTCATGTCAGAGTTGACGCCGACGGGATTCTCATATAACTACATGCAAATTCAGAGAATTGCCTCGCACGGGATTCGAACCCGCGACCCTCTGCTTGAGGAGTGTATGCATATACCACTACACCACGACCATCACCCATAGTGGTGATCCATGAAGGATCGACCGACTTTCTGAACGACATCCCTTCGATTTGGCTGAATAGGGGTAGAAATTCTCATTGAAGTTGTACGAATCATAAGGCAAAAAAAGTTTTACAGAATTCGATATAGTTTGCGTGTAACGGAACTCCAAAAAATCAAAATTTATGCTTTCTTTCATACTTATTGTGTATATATATAACCCGAGTGCACATACATAAGTACATAGCTGTTTTTTTTTTAGAAAAAAAAACGTCACTGTGCTTGTTTTATTTCTTCAATGACTAGTAACTGCCCGTTTTTTGAGGATTTTAGAAGTTAGGCTTAATTTATTTGCACTCACTTGATGTCAATCTGTCGTGAGCTCGGGATTTATTTTACATTGTATCGTAATAAGAGTCGTGAGTAATATAAATTTATAATAAATGCTTTTGTGTGGAAAACATGCTGCAATCCTCTGGATTTACCACCTCATCAACTCAGTGCTCATGATTTGCGGCCTTAACGACCATGGATGTTTACGATGCAATCAAAATTGAACACAAAGTTGGTAATTTGCTCTACGTGTAGGAAAAAATTGCGTCAGATTCGAAATTCTGATACAACGCCATCATTGCTAGAGGCTGAAGATCAAATTGAAGTTGATGAAATGTATTTCGATAAAAACATTGCATTCAATTTGATTAACGAATGCATACTGTATATTGGAGAAGATACATTCGACAAGAGAAGACTTAGTGCCTTAAAATATGTTATTATTACTATGTTACTATTGATAATGATGAAGATAATTCCACAGAGGAAGAATATTTTGTAGGGAAAATAAAAGAAAATATCCATAAAACTACAAGCAAAGACACCAAACTTGTTTTGTTGTCTTTACTTTCAAGAGAATGGAGCGTCGACAAAATTATAGAAGAGTTTCCAGGATCGACAAGCTATATGATCAAGAAACCTAGAAAACTTCAAGAAGATCAAAGCGTTCCATCAACGCTTAGATGCTTAATTCATAAGTTCATAATAATGTTAAGATTGTATTGTATATTCCAAATTCGCGTCGTTAAGACCAAAGAACTGCATTTTGGCCGGGGCAGAAGGAACTCATTCCGTGTGTGTTTGCACCATCCATCAACATATCAAACTCATGTTTGAGGGTAGCAATATATCAAGGCTGATAGAAAACGAAAATAAGCATCTCAATGACAGCAGAGCCTGATTATCTTTAGTAATTTGTAACCCTCCTGATATAAATTATTACTTGGGCAAGTGCCTTAATTTCCCAAACTATTCTAAATTAAGGAGAATATTTGACACCGTTTTTAGTAATCACTTCATAGAAGACGTGACATACTATCAGTGGACCCACATAGACCGATCAAAATTGGAAGTGAGAATTGAAAACTCTGAGGATTTTATTCAGAGATTTTTGAAACGGCTTGGTGTTTTCATTCGTCATGTTTTTATAACTGATCAACAAAACAGGTACATAAAGGAAGTCAAAACTCTCTTAACGAAAACGGACATACTTGTTTTATTGGACTTTTCCGAAAATTATGGTTTTGTTATGCAATATGCAGTGCTGGGATACCACTGGACTAACGAACTGGCGACGACTCACCCTTTCGCAATATATTACCGGAACCAGATGGATTATATTAAAAATGAAAATTTTGTTGTAATCAGTGACTGCTTAAAGCATGACACTATCGCAGTACACTTATTTCAGCGCCATCTCTTAGAGTTCCTGCACAAGAAATGCCAACATTTTAAGAAAATTATTTATTTTTCCGATGGTTCTGCTGCGCAGTACAAAAACAAGAATTTTTTTAATTTAACATTGCACGGACAGGATTTTGGAGTGAATGCTGAATGGAATGGATGGAACCTCTTTGCGACCTCTCAGAGGTAGGCTGCCAGAGCTAGCCTACAAAGACCGTAGAGGGAACACATAACAACTCGTTTACAGTTATATAACTGTGACCACACAGGAGTATAATGAAGAAAAATTATTGATCGAATCGGGATTTTCTAATTTATGAATTGTGATGGAAACAAGTAAACCTTGCCTTATGATTCGTACCACTCCAATGAGTATTTCTACCATTTTTCAGCAAAATCGGAGGTATGTCGTTCAGAGCTCCTCATATAGCTTAGGCGATTTATCGTGGAATGACCCTGTATATGTATATAGGTAGAAATCTCTTAAACTTCATAACATTGTCTAAAGTTGTCATTTACAATCTACGAAGGGTACCAACCCTCCCTTTGCTAAGCCGATTGTGAAGCCATAGATTTGGCGAAGAGGACTTATTAGGTAGGCCAACCGAAAATGACAAAACAGAATGAGGCAAAATCTAATGGAAGGTGTTAAAAAGCAAAAGGCATCACTGCCACTAAATTTTTTGTATTTAAATTACATGTCCAGCGAAGACATTTCTTCCAGAAAGTCTGTTTCATCGTAGGATGCAAAACTGCAGTGGCATCGTAAGAAAAGGAAGCAGACTAAAATTTCAACCAATCGAAGTACAAAAAATACGAGAACCTGTTTCGAATATAGGAGTATTTCCATAAAAGTTTTGAAGGAAAGTCGAAATACGGGTTGAAACTAGCACGCTGATTAAAGGGTTATCTTGCCCACTAAAAACGCTTGAAATAATGATATGAGTACCTACACAGAGTGGAAAGTAGAGACGCCATTAAGAACATGCTAAAAACTGCAAACACCGCCACCAAATTGATGGTATTGCAACTGATTTCACCAACGCTTTTGATGAAATATCTCACGAATGCTCTACCGTGCGGATTAACCTGGCTTTATAAAAATTCATGTTTCTCACCTGGATAAATAATAGTTTACCTTTATGCCCGCACTCTCAACATTCTTTTTAGATCACATATAGTGTTTCACAAGAAAGGTCCACATCCTTTTACACTTATTACCTATAAACGATGTTAAAAAGGTTATTTAAAACTTTTCCTCCTCGTACTCTTCAATATCAAATTTGTCAAAGTCATTTCTTTAACCCTGGTGTCGAAAGACCAGTTTTTTTTTTTTTTTTTTTTTTTTTTTTTTTTTTTTTTTTTTTTTTTGAGCCTCAAAAATTGTTTACCATAGAGATACGAGTATGCCGCCAAATGCTAATCTAATACCTTATCATACATATAATTGTAGTCAATATCCCCCGCGACTTTATCTTTTCGCAGTCAACCTAAATCTCTGGTTCAAAATTTGTCCTTGACATTTCGTACAACAAGGGGCAAATTTCATTTTGCATATTGATAAGATACGAGTAATCCTTAAAGACAACTCATCACTTCGCTTTATAGCTGTGGTCTAAAGAAATTATCAACGCTTATGTGACCAGATTCCAGAACATAAACTTTGTTTCTTCCATGTTTGAGTACGTCAGTCAAGCGTGTGGTTCCCCTTTCAACGAGCTTATGTGTCCAGAATTGACAAAGTCGGCACTTTGAAGAGTCGACTGGATTCATTTTGTTGAGGTGAGATCTTAAACGGTGATGTCGACTTAGATTTAGACAGGTTCGTTTTGCCTGTCTTAGACTTGAGCTATTCTTCCAATATGAGATAAATCCCGAATGAGGGAGTTTCCAGTCAATGCCCTTATGACCAGGAACATACCACATAATATATAGATGTTTGTACCTTAGATACCAGAGTTGTAAAAATGTCTTGGCACATACCTGAATGGCGTGAATTTTTGCCTGAAATACACTGGGACCTTTGCCCATAGCTTGGTCTGTGTATTCCTTCTCTCACCCTATACCATTATGGCTGTTTAGTGGGTTATTGCTAACCCATGCTTCTTTGCAGCGAATCTCCGTGGAGAAGCATTTATTGAAAAATAATGTTTTTGAAGGCGGTCTGTTACCGCGCAGATCATATCAAATTCCGACATTTCGAAGAGCTGAGTCCTTAGGTCAGGGTGTTCGCTAAGGTTTAACTCTTTAGTTTGTACCAGACTACTACTACTTTGTTTAACATATATATAATACAACGTGACAGCTGACAATTCAGGGTTATTAAAAATGGAGCGTTAAACAAAAGAAAAACTTGTTTTCATTGTTGAGCGATATTTTATATGATACTTAAATAATGAAGATTCTATAGCTACAGTTGACAATTTTCGTACAAAAAGTGATTTAAATTCATCAACAAGTGTGGAGATTAATTTAAAAATTCAGTAAAACTGGATAATTAATGATTTTATACACTCTGAGCATCCTTCAAGAAGTCATTCATGTTTTGTGTTTCAAGATTGGACATTTCGAGAAGCTCTCCACAGCATACTCTCACGAAAGATTTGCATCTGCATGCAAAGCGAAGAGCGTTCGTTGAATGGATTATGGAACAAAAACAAGTGGATGCAGATTTTTAAACCATCATTTCCTTTCCATCTTGTTGGCTTTGCTAATCGTCGAAATTGTCGAATTTGGAGCTCAGAAAATTCACGAGTGATTATTGAGAAACAAATGCATCCATAACGTGTCACAGTTTGGTACGGATAAAGACACCATCTACCATTTTTCTGCTCGCTGTCGCAACATGATAATCCAGTATTTTGTGCCTTAATTGCAAGATATGTATCTAGACGACATGTGATTGCAACAAGACGGTGCTTCATGCCCTAAAGCCCAAAAACCAATTTAATTAATGCGTGAGTCTTTTCCTGGTCGTATAATTTCCCATTTTGGTGATCAAAATTGGCATGCCAGATAACATGATTTCACGCCGTTGCACTTTTTCTTATGGAATTTTTTTGGATTATAAGGTTTATGCCAACAAGCCATCCACCCCTTGAACGAGCGTATAATGAGATTCAGCGACATTAATGCAAAACTGTCATGGAAAATATCGACAAAAGGGTACGTATGTGCCAGCAAATATACACCAAAATGTTCCCGGAAGTTATTCAGAAAATTAAAAATACAAGTTTATTCACCTAAATCTATATTATCCTTCAAAGTAATCACCATAGACTGCAACACTCGAAACATTTTTTATATTCGGTTTTCGGTATGTCCTCAGTGCTTCCTGCGATTTTTCCATTACTTCCTCTCGGCTGCTGAAACGCGTTCTCCGTAGTATTTTTTTAAGTCGATTGAACAGAAATAAGTCACAGGGAGCCAAATCAGGTGAATTCGGTGGCTGTTGAATGACATTTGTTGCATTTTTCGTAAAAAACTTACGAATAATGATTGGCACTGTGTGACGGTGCGTTATCATGGTGCAAAATCCACGAGCTTTAGCTTGTTGCCCACAATTCTGGTCTCTTTCGGCGAATTGCTTCACGCAAACTTCTTATAACGCACAAATAATACTCTTTGTTTACAGTCTGGCCTTCTGGCAAAAATTCATGATGTGACGTCAACACAGTCTCTTTTTTGCATGAAATTGAGATCTTTTGGCACCAACTTTGTGCAGCAACTTTAATTGTAAAAAATCGCCATCACACACAGAGAAAGATGTACTCTTGGCTACGTAACTTTCGCAAATGTCAAGTTATGACATTAAGATTTAGAGGGAATGTCAACAACAGGTGTACCAACTTACCAATAAAACAGAATTCAAATCGAAACAATGGAAGCGCCATCTCTTTTTCCTTCTTAGAAACTAGTGTTCATACCGCTCTTTTACTCATAGTTCTCACGAGCGTATCTGGTCCTTCTTTGCAGCATGATTCTTGTTTCGTTGTATTTCTTTGTCGACTTTGTCGAAGCCTGAGTTTTCACTGTGGTGGTTGATACAAGCACAGCAAACCACAGCTGGAACCTCTGATGGCTGTCGGACAGCCGTGCTTTAATAGCTGATGCCTGCGGCATAAGACCCCTTGAGAGATTAAGAGACACCCGATTTGCAAATGATTTAGCGATCTTCTGTGGCTTTAGATTCCCGACGTTGAACTCGCTTATGCTTCAGAAAATCTACAAAATTCGTCTGGCTCAACAAGGATGTAAGTTGGGTCAATGTTCGCCCTTCTGAATATTCGGAGATTCCATCAAACTCGTACACAAGCTATACTTTCTTTCCTAATTTTGTAACCTATTGTCCAAAGCAGTTTTAATATCATATCTGGGGCACTGCTCGTACTTTTTGTCGTAGAAGTTGCCTCTGATACCATCGTCCTTCTTCTCTACGATACGAGGGCTGTTTGAAGAATACACGGGTTAGAAATGGCAACGCAACTTTTTTAGGTCTTGCCAATTTATTTTTAAATATAATCCTCTTTCAATCCAAGGTATATGAAATGTGGATGGGGTCATTATTGATATGTAACTCGCGTCCCAAAAAACTGTGGCCATCACCTTCCGGCTGAAGGCACGCTCTTCGCCTTCTGTGAAGCACGTTCAACTTGTAAAACCCATTATTTCTATTGTTCTTGTGTGTGTACCAATGAATCCATGTCTCATCGACGATCACGAAACGACGCCGAAACTCCTCCGGATTTCGATTAAACAGGGCCAAGAATCAGATCACGGAAGATACTGCTCTTTTTCCATGGTGGCAAAAAAATAAATTAAGACGATGTTTTTAAATGGTTGTCAAAACAAAACTAAGCGTCGTATTGTCACCAAATTTTGATAGGCGGCGCCACCTATCTTCCAATCCGGGTACTCATCAAACAACCCTCGTATCATGCGAGCATATTAGTCCGCTATTTAGACTCGAATCATCACAGGCACTCAACATATGCCGGAAACTCAATACTTTTGGACAAAGTATAGTCTAGTCATAATTACAACAGAGTTTTCCCAGGTTCGTTTCTCCGCTCTTCATGCAATACTTAACCAGCGTTATTGGTAGCGGTTAAAATCCAAATATATATTTATATACAGATTTCAAACTTCTATCTACGGTAAAATATTTTTTTAGCTCTCAGCAACATCGATACCTGAGACCAAAGCAAACAATTATACATCACTTGAAATACAAGATGATGATCAGGTTTTTACTTCTGCTTTCATAGAAAATATCCTCAAGTTATATCAATGCAAGCAATAACAATGTCCACCGCAAAATTTGTTTCATGTCAAATTAAGAGAGAAAGCTTTTGGGGAACGATACTCGTATATGCTGGAATAAAGAAAAAATCGGAAAGAAAAACCTTTCAGAAAACCATAGACTGGAGAACGTCTCAAGGACATCGAATAAATCATCAAATCGAATCTAAAAGTCAAAAATAATGGTTTAATACCGAACGGTTACTTGCCCACATACATGGTCCAACTGTATACACATCCATCTATGGTATACCGCAAGAAGATATAGAAACATTTACTTGCCACTTAAATTGGTATATTTACAATATCTTTTTGTGACTTTTATCACTTAATGAGTGCTCAAAGAGCTTAAGAAAGCCATCAATTATACTTTTGTTATGTCTGAAACTTTTAATGTGCTCAACAATTTGTAAGACTCGTAATTGCTAAGACAATAAACACATTTATGGCTGAGGAGAATTTTCCAAATTAATTTGACTTGTCTTAATTTCAAAATAAGTCAAAGTATGCCTCCTTACTCAAGTTGGAAGCTAATAAAAGTTGAATTAAATTTTACGCCAGCTTATGAGTTAATTAGACATCTGCATCTGTAGTAAACATTTGCATTGTGGAAGTAAATTCGCAAATTGAGCGAATTTTCAGAAAATTATAAGCGGCCTTTGATGATCAGTTGGGATAACCTAATGAGTCGACCTATTCCGGAAACCAAAAGTTATCTTGTCTTATATGCATATACCATGCAAACTCTATAGATCAAAGTGTAGAATAACTCCCCTAGAACACTTAATGTCAAGAAAGCTTTTAGATAAGGTGAAGCGATGTCATGTTACTTCTTTAACATCATACTTGAAAGAATTGTGCGGAGCTTACAAACCAACATTGGAGGCACAATCTGTCTAAAGTATGTGCAACTTCAATCGTACGCCGCGCTCAAGGGGTTGTTAGTGTAGTACGATAAACTTGTAAAAAAAATAATAATAATATGTTCTCACCCTATATTTATATTAGCACTTTCTTATGTACATATGCTAATGTAATCAAATAATGTACTAATGTTACTGTACTCTCAAACTATTATGATCAAGTGTATATTACTGTATTTGACTCTGAACCTGTTATCGTAGGCCAACTGTTAAAATTAAATTACTTGCAATAAAGACGTCTCACAGAAAACATCTCGTTTTTCTTTTCTCTGAATTCACCGTAGGCAAACCATTAGTAACTCTTTTAAAATATCAGAAGTGAGATTATGTGCACACGTTTTTTTTTTCCAAATTTAATTTTATTTTACGTTTAAGTTACCTAAAATTTAATATGGCTTTACGCGCTAATAAATTTATGCAATTCGCAACTGTGCAGCAATTAAAAGAAAAGCTTTGTGAAATAGGTTTGCCAAATTCAGGAGTGAAAAACATGTTAAAGTTACGGTTAGAAGAAAGTGTGGAACAGTTGGACGAACAGTAGATCGAGGTTTTGTTCCCAACACACGTGTTAGATGACTTTAACGATGAAGCTCAAACGGAAAGTAATACAGAGCTCGAAGACTTGTCGCAGCAATTCAATGAACTTCGGGAAATCGTGGCAAAGAAGGAAGAAATTGCGTTGCTCCAGAGAAAGCTAACGGAAATGAGTAACAGGATGGAGTCCGGCACATCCAATCGTTTGAGTTTAAGAGACATAGAAGAGTCTTCGGGTGACGATAACCTGTCCGTTACAAGATGGATTAAATTGTTCGAAGAGTCAAAGCTGATTTATAAGATAGACCAGCAGAAGTGCTTTATCTTTGCTAAGAGGTTACTCACCGGCACCGCAAAACTTTTTTTTCGATCTACTTCTTGCCGCTCATGGGAGGATTTAAAAACGGCCCAGATTAATGAGTTTAATCATCACGCTAAGGTATCGGACGTGCCTAATGCTTTGCGGAATCGAAGGAAACAAAAGGCCGAAAGCTACCAGCAATATATTTTAATCATGGAAGAAATCGCCAGTGTCGCTGACATCGAAGAATTGGAGCTTATAGCCTATATAATAAGAGGTATCCCGGAATCAGTTTTTAATAAACAGCTTTTATTCACGGCTAACAATTCAACGGAGCTGAAAACTGTTTTGCGGAAGCATGAAAAAATGCGTCTTAAAGTTCATCCGACGACATCAGTTGCAAACGGTAATACTAAGAGTGCCATGTATGTCCCAAAAGCGATTCCCCAAGCTTAGAAAATGAACCTGTGCTTCAATTGCAACGATAAGGGGCAGATAGCAAAAAATGGACATATTGCTCCAGACTGTATAAAATCATCATCAGTGTTATTAGTGGAAGACCACATTCCACAGGACAACTCTTCATTTCTGCAAGATTTCCAAGGTTTAATTGAGATCAATTTTATGTGCGACGAATCTGATATTAACACCAATATGACTGCCTGGTCGATGATAGATACAGGAAGTCCAATAAGCTTCATTCAGGAGAAGTACGTACCATCCTACCTGATGACATTTTTAGAATCATTATTTTATTTATTTTTTTATTATTATTTATTTATTATTATTTCAACAAACCTCTTACACACCGACACACTATGTCGGGATAAACAACAGAAAGTTAGCTATTTTAGGTAAAACGTATTGCAAAATTAAGATTAGAGATAGTTGTGTTAGTTTATGTTTGCATTTAGTAAGAATCTGTTCAATGAAAAATATAGTTGTTTTAGGCAGAGACTAAATGAATATTAAATAAATATAATATAAATATATTAAAAAAATATAGTTGTTTTACGAATAAAACGAATATTAAATTAACAATAAAAGACGAAAATGTGAGTTTAAATAATTTAAAAAAAATTAAAATGAAAAGTATTGACGACGTCGTAAATAAAATTTTAAGTATTGATATTGATAGTGAAAGCGATGATAAATTGAATTTGAAAATTAATAAAAATTTAAGTTATAACGAAAAATGTCAAGTAAATAACCTTGTTGCCAAATGTATTCCTAAAAGTGACTTTCCAAATCAAAATGTTGAAGTGAAGATTATTTTAAATGATTCTAAAGCTATTTTTAAGTGAACACCTCGACGTTTACCCTATGCCCATACACAAGAACTACGTAACATATAGTATTGAAAGATTGAATGAAAAGGAGTATAATTCATACTCGTTAAAAATAAAACAGGAGAGCTTTGTCTATGTATCGATTATCGTCAGCTTAACAAAATAACAGTCAAATATAATTTTCTGTTTTCCCTTATTGAAGACCACCATTGCTAGACTTAAAAAGCGGTTTCCATCATGTCAAAATGTCTGAGGATTCAATAAAATATACCTCATTTGTTACAGCTGTAGGACAATTTGAGTATCTCCTTTTGGACTTAAGAATGCCCCCGGAGTATTTCAAAGATATATTAACTCAATTTTTAAGGATCTTATTATTGAAGGAAAACTGTTGATAGTTTATATATAGACGATTTGCTTATTGCAACGGAAAGTAAAGACGAGCATTATGATATTTTTACAAAAAATTTAGATACAGTAAAGAAAAACAACTTGCAGCTGCATTATGATAAATGTTTGTTTCTTTACAAAAAAAAATCACTTACTTAAACTATGAAGTATCTCAAAATGGAATTTATCCCAACCAAGCAACCAGTTCAAAAAATGTTCATTCTTTCCTAAGATTATGTTCATATTTTAGAAAATTTACAAAAGATTTTTCAATAATATTCAATCCTTTGTACGACTTAATAAAAAATATGCTTCATTTGAATTTGGTAAAAACGAATTTTCTGTTTTTGAATTACTAAAACAAAGATTATTGAATGCTCCTATCCTATCCGACTTCAGATACAGAGTTGCATTGTGATGCAAGCAGACTAGGGCTCGGCAAGATGATAGATTACTTCATCCAATATTTTTCTTCTCTAAACGTGCCACTCCTCCGGAATCTAAATATCATTCCTACGAGCTAGAAACGCTTGCGATTATCTATGCCATCGTAGATTTAGAATCTATCTTACTAAAATCAAATTTAAAGTGGTTACGGACTGCAATGCATTGACACTTACTCTTAATAAAAAAGTTTTAAATCCCAGCATCTCTAAATGGACGCTAGAGCTCCAAGATTATGACTTTATGATAGAACATAGAGATGGAAAGAAAATGAGTCATGTTGATGCACTTAGAAGATGCCATAATGTTTTACTTGTTGAAGCAGCTTCTTTTGAGAACCTTCTTGCGGCCGGTCAACAGAAAGACACTTTCATAAAAAATCTGATAAGTGAATTAGAAAAGAAAGAGAGCCCTTGAAGAGAGAACTTGAAGGCAATGTAGTCTTTTTTGTTCCATCGCTGATTGAGATAAATGTAATACAGACGCACCATGATAACCTTTGCCATTTTTGTACTGAAAAGTGCTATAATTTTATCAGGAAGACATACTAGTTTCCTTGTATGAAACAAAAAATTAAAAATTATATAAAAAATTGACTTAAATGTATGCATTTCTCTCCATCTGCCGGAAAGAAGGAAGGTGCTCTCCATAATATCTCAAAAGGTGATTCACCTTTCGAGACAATTCATATCGATTATTACGGTCCACTTCCTTATGGAACGGGAAATCTAAAAAAGTACATACTTGTTATCGTAGAGACTTTTTTCAACAAAATATTTTATTCAATCATATTAGGAACAATAGTCAAAAAAAGAATAAGTGTTATTTTGATAAAATTCATAAAAAACCGCATGTATATAAAATCGGTGATTTTGTTATGTTAAAGAATGTCGTCAATACTCCAGGAATTTATAAAAAAAACTTATTGCTAAATACAAGGGATCTTTTGAAGTTGTACAAATATTAAAAAATGATCGTTATTTAATAAAAGATATCGAAAACAGGCAAATTTCAAGAATACCTTATGAGGATGTAGCTTCGCCTGAAAATATGAAGCCGTATGTTAATTTAAATGTATTTCATTTATCATTTTCGTTTAATTATGTTTAATCGAAATTATGTGTTAACTTTTTATATTCTGTATTATTATGATATATTGTTGTATGTATATAAGAAGTTCGATAATTATGTGCTATTTTGCGATTTCGATAAAATATTAGTATTTAAAAAATCGAGGACGATTTTCTGTCAGGATGATCGAGCTGTAAGTGTCATAGTACAACAAGTTTGTAAAAAAAAAAATAATAATAATAATATGTTGTCATCCCAAATTGATTTTAGTACTTTCTTTTGTACATATGCTAATGTAACCAAATAATGTACTAATGTTACTGTACTCTCAAACTATTTTGATCAAGTACATATTACTGTACTTGACTCTGAACCTGTTGTCGTAGGCAAACCGTAGGCAAACCATTAGTAACTCTAACATTAGTACCCTTAAAATCTTTGCACACAAAGTGGTCGAAGGAAACTTAGAGAGGTCTTAAATGGTCTTAAATGTTGGCAAGTTATAATGACGAGGAAATAGAGAGTTCGGCGGCCGATTCCATCTGACCAGATGTTGGCATTGTACTCCAATTTTGGGCGAATGAATGTATTATATATGCCAGATCAGAAGAAGTAAAATATTTCTTACATCGCTTGAGGAAACCTAGACATTTCGCAGCATTTTTAGCGATATTAAATATGTGATCATTTCAACGTGAGTTGTCATTGACACACATACGGAGAATGGGAAGTTTCACGGTCTTGGCGATGCAAGTGCCATTCATAGATGGGTATTTAAATTTTCTTTGTTTTTCCGAAGTATCAAATTCCACTCTGTTAATAGCTCCCCAATTCGTTATATTGTTAAGGGGCACACCTCGTGTGCAATTCTGAATTGAGTTACAGCCTTCTAAAGAGTAGCCGCTCAGCGGTCAAAAAGTTACGTTTTTCACAGGGTCAGCTAGGGTTATTGTTCAGACTCTGTTTCTATTATTGACCTTCAGGTATACAAAAATGCATTAGTAAGCATTTAGGAATTTTTCGTTTATAACTACGTTCATAACCATACACATTTTGTTTTACTGTGACCGATATACTAAGCACATCGTAAGTTATTTTAGTAAAAATAAGTGATTAACCTTAAACTAAAAAAGTACTAACTACATTTCCAGGCATAGATCAGTTTCAAGGACTTGCCTCGGCGTGAATTGCTTGATAAATGTAAGCGTAATAATACGCAAAATAATAATGAAAGTTACAATGGTTTACTTTGGCACTTTGATCCGATCGTTCTGATTTTTGGCTTATTTTGTATATGTTTCTTCATACAATGACCCTCCAGTTTTCGATTGTATAAAAAAATGTAATTTTGACGGGCAAAATTCGACATTTTTTCAAAACTCTGCCATTTAGTTAAATTCTATAGGTCATTTTATAGGCAGTACTTTCTAGTTTAATAAGCTTCTTTGAATTTTTGATTTCATCCATGTAAAATGCCGCAATCACTGCAGCAGTGTTGGACCTTTTTTTGTGATTTGGGAGATAGCGAATGACTCGCTGAACATATAGTTGTCCCTTTTGAAAATTTTAGTGTATATTCATTATTGATATACATACATTGGGTATATATTTTAATTCGTGCGGTTTTTTTCCTCAATTTGAACGTTTATTTAAGAAAGACATGTGCAATAGTAGCAGCCAAGAATGAATCAAGCCAATTTTTAATATTCTGCTCTGATGTGAACCGTATTTCAGTGAGGGCGTTCTGCATCGACCGGAACAAATGATAGTCAGAAGGGGCAAGATCTGGGCTATAAGGCGGGTGGGGTAAGACTTCCCATCCACTGTTTTCCAAATAGTTCTAAACCGGAATAGCAATGTAAGGCCGAGCATTGTCATGATAGAAAATTATTGCCTCGTGTCTGGTCGCATATTCCGGACGTTTTTCGGCTACTACTCTCTTCAATTTCACCCGGTTTTGGCAGCTCATAGCACAGTACACCCATCTAATCCCACCAAATACAGAGCATTACCTTCGCGCTATGGATATTCGTCTTTGCCGTTGATTTGGCTGGTTTGCCGGGTTTCACTAATGATTTTTTGCACTTGGAGTTGTCGTAATGAATCCATTTTTTATCACCAGTAACAATCCGATGCAAAAATGACTTCCTTTTGTGGCGTTCCAGCAACATTTCGGACATGCAAAACCGCCTTTCGACGTCTCTCGTCTTGGGTTCACGTTGAACCCAATTTCCTTGCTTTTGAATATATCCAGCTGCTTTTAAACGTTTTGAAATGGCTGCTTGAGTGACACCCAAAGATTCTGCGAACTCTTCTTGTGTTTGGCAACAATCTTCATAAAGTAATGCTTCTAGTTCTTCATTTTCAAACTTTTTTGGCTGCCCAGGACGTTCATCGTCTTCCAAGCCAATATCACCACTTTTAAATCGTGCAAACCACTTTTGACACGTTCGCTCAGCTAGCGCATGTTTACCATAAACTTCCACCAAAATACGATAACTTTCGGTAGCAGTTTTCTTCATATTAAAGTAATGAAGAAGAACTCCCCGCAAAAATACTTTTTCAGGCACAAAGTTCGACATATTTGAGTGAAAAAAAATTATTGTTGTTAACGCTTCAAATGAATAACATATACTGAAATGACGTACAATGACAGTAGCTGTCCAACGCATGCTCCAATGGAATAATAACAATGGAATAATACAAGTTACGCCATCTCTTAGCAAACCGCTGAATTAAAGACCCAAAAAAATTCTCAAAAATAACCTGTCGGGGCCACACTAGGTGTGCACCTTAATATCGGAATTTAATGAGCCTAACATACACTTTGCCGAAGAGCAAAGTCGTGAATCCGGGAACGAATATGAAAAGCTGAGGGTACTGTCGTCAGGAATATATAAGATTAAAAATAACAGAAAAGTCTTGGAGACAAAATGGAGCCCTCAGGCACACCAGCATGTATTGTATTTTGAGAATATCAGACGACTGGAATTGAACGGAAGGTTTACAATCCACTGAAGAAGAGATTCATCGATCCTAAATGTAAACATTTTCGACCAAATGGCCTTATACCAACCTCTGTAAAATGCCTTAGAAATATTGACTATCTTGCTTTCGCCAGAGTGATGTACGCTATGAGAACCGTGCTGTCGCTCAATGAGAACTTTTCGTGTTTCGAGAAATTTCATGAGCTGACGATTTATCAGCATTTCCATGACTTTGGAAAGTTAGTGCAATAGGTCTGTAGGAAGATAGAAAAGAAGATTCGCCTTATTTTTTTTGGTTTGATAACCCTCATCCTATTATTCCATACCAAAAAGAATAATGTCTGTGATCATATCAGCAGCGGCATCCACGTCGTTTTCGAGGAAACTTAAAGACCAATTAAAATTCGTGTTGCCATTCTGTTCCTATAAAGGAAAGCACATCAACAATGTACTTATCAGGGAGAAAAATTAAAAGCAAATCCAGAATGTTGGCAGTATGACTATCAAGATCTGTTATTGACATAACATTTTTGCCATAACTCAGCAGACATAGCAGACTGTCACTGGTGCGTTCACTAATATTGAAATGAAAGCTGTCAAAATTTAATGGTAAATGAGTGCAAAAAGAGTATATGCTGTCAGCAAGAAGGGACACAACGAATTGGACAGAATATCATCAATATCTATAATTTCGAGGTAGTAAAGGACTTTATCTTCGTAGTCAAGAAACTGACTTAGGTTAAATTTTTCTTACTAAAAAAAAAAAAATACTTTGCCTTAAAAAAAGTAATGCTATAGCACCCGATGGCATACCAACTACTTTCCTTAAAAGATGTCGCTTCAGCTTAGTAAAACCATTGTTTATAGTTTTTAATTTGTCACTGAAGGAGGGGGTCCTTTTAGAATGCTAAAAAAAGCTCATTTATAACTCCAATTAGTCCGAATCAAAACAGGACGTTATAAACTATCGATTCATTGCAAAACTGCAGTCTATTGCAAAGGTTTTTTAAGGCTCTTTTAGAGATAAATAATTATTTTTCTGTTCGTAATCACAGTTGTGATATCACCACTATTAGCATTGACAGGCTAAATCCATTAGGATCACCTTGAGATTAAGAATAGTACTTCATTAAAAAACACTGAAAACATTCAGTTAATTTAAATTTATCTTCGTATATACCATCATGGTCTTCATTTGTGTTTGTAATTATCGTAACACGAACTGTTAACTGGGCCTTCAATTCCAGGAGCAATTCAATGCCCTATACGGATGACCTTGCTCCAGCCCCATCACACCACTTTCCACGAAAACAAAACTAAAAAATAAAAAAAAAAAAAATAATTTTAATAATAACTATAATAATATCCAGTAAGATTGAAATTGCAAAATTTGCATTACGAAACGCGCCAGTAACAGCGAAATGGCGGAAACCACGAAACATTTCAATTTTTTGCCCTTTAACGAAGCTGACGGTGTTCTTTCGCCAACTGAACTACAATGGGTATCCTATAGAAGGTAATTTAATTGGTTAATGAATTTTTAATAGCATAAGAACGTTTTATGATTGCAATGTAATTAAAAGTGCGCAGACTAATTATTTAATTAAAAGGACCATGAATATAAATGTGCCTTCACACTTGACTCTTTTGATTGATTAAAGGAAACTGCTGTTGAGAATATTCTTTTCTTATCCATCGATCCATTTAGTTAACAAAATCTCGATGAGGAAGATACAATATTTTAGTTCATCTCGCGTTAACAGTTGGTCATATAAAATTATGTACATATGAATGTATCTTTGTCTCTAGGAGGATATGAAATACTTACTTCCGCCAAACAAGCTGTTTTGTTTATCATATTTAAACTTCGTCTGAAAATATAGTACAACAACTTGGGACAAACCATCACAGCAAAACGCACCGTCGATAAAGGCAGATACGAATAAGATGTTTTTCAGGAGCATGTCTGTCACAATAGACAACAAATGATTTTTGTTTGCTTTCCTAAATCTGGGATAAAATAATTTAATGCCATCTTTTAATAGGTGCACGGAGAATTGGGCCATCGAACTAAAAGATTTTGGTGTATTTGCCCAAAAGATAGGTTTCGTTGTCGTGAATCATTTGGTTTGAATGGCACTAACCAAAGGTCTCACAACAACGATATTGTGAATTTTATGAGCCAATTATTGGCATCTGGTGAAAGGTCGAATGAATGCTCTTTCAGTGGAGTATAACTGATAAAACTGATTTGGTTATTATTAAAATGTAGAAATATATACTTATCTGAAACTAAATTTATCGGTCGGTACTCTTCATGAAATTTTGTTGATTTAGCTTAAAATTTAATTTTATTGTAAAATTAGCAAAACGTATTACAACACGATCGATTTGACCTTAAATATGTATGTTCATAAATAGAATCAAACGTTTCCTTGTAAAAGATTTGCTTCTATTGTAGTCCCACAAAATTTCGAATACATTCACTGAACCCTCTTGCAAATAGATTCAAGAATGTTGTTGTTAATGATAAAGATAGCGTTCTTTGCTTTAAGAAAAGACATGTAGCTCTTTTGAACTGTTGTTGGGTGTGTGACCAGCTGGACAGAAGATGTGTCTACCTTCGAAACTTAGCAGAACGCTTAAACATCGATTTTCTATCATCGGCAAAAATTTATTAAAATTAATTCGAAAACGTCAAAAATACAACGTCTGATATATTTCTTGTCGTCCAAATTTGAGGCTACCAGAGGGTCGTTTAGTGGACGGCGTTCGTGGTTTGTCTTGGTAACCAAGTTAGAGATTCTCATACTACATAACTAAACCATCGAAAAACTTTGGCAGGGGAAGCTGATCTATACTCTGAGCCTGTCGGTTCATCGGTGATCTCATTTCCTACGAAATGTGACCTGGAACTCAAACAGGACTCAGTTAGGTCATTTTTTCAAAAAAAAAACCTTGGATTCTCGTCGTAGATTGGAGTTTGTGAAAGGGTTCGCCTTACAAGCAGAAAATTCGCAATAGAAGAGATTTAGAGTCATTCCAAGATCAGACAATGTTTTATCGATTTCGTATTCTCGCACAAATGGAGTTCTGATTTAATTGAAATCCAAGTCAAATGACATTTGGTGCGCAATTCAACTAAGGCCCAGTATAAATTGTAACAAAAACCAAAACCTTTTTAAACAAAATGTGAGCTTTTGACAATGCGGCCCGTGATATGAATATCAAGGGGAGCGAGGTTTATCAGTGCATGTAGGGCAGAGTCTTTCGTTATTAAAAAAACTTATTAGTGGACAAGACAAATTGTTCTTTGGAGTCTGACGAAATCAGCAGTAACGTATTTGCATGAAAGCATATACCACCAATTGGAATTAGGGATAGCAATGGATATTCAGAGAACCCTCTCCTGTGGCAAACCTCAAGGCTTGACAAAAACTCCTACACATTGCCAGAAAGCCGACAGGACCTTGAAGATTTTCAGTATGACCTGGCTATCTGAGACTACTCCCAGATAATAAGTTTCGCTGGTAGAAAGTATATTGACACCTCTTGCCCCTGGATAAAACAAGCCAGTTTTTACCTGCTCGTAAAAACAGCAACTTCAGATTTAAGAGATTAAGTAAAAGCCAATTTTTAGTAAACCAAAATAAAGTCGCTATGCATGATCCGAAAGTATATCGTCTGCATACGTCTGAGGGTAAACTCTAGAACTATTAAGAGCGTTAAACAGAAAGTTGACCTACATAGACCATGTGCATTTGCTTTCATTCTGACTGGTTTGTCCCCTTTGAAGTATCCACCGAATATTTCGGCCTTTTAACAAAAGCCCTGAATCTAAATCTGAATAAACCCTTTATAATTTATTTACATGCTCTGATATATAATGTAAATTTGTAATATGATATTCCAGTCATATCCAGTCATACTCGTATTCCTATGACCTATGAAGAAGCTTTCTGATTTTTTTTCGACACTATTTCAGTTTCTTGATACGGTACAACAGTCTGACCAATTCGCTTTATCTTCCACTTATGTATTGTTGCGTCGATGTAGTTGTACTAGATACAAGTTACAATATATACAGTATATCCAAAACTTTCCAAACTGATTTAAAAAAAAAAACGAGTTCGGTTAAAAATGTAAACATATAGCCCTGCCATCTCTACACACAGCGCCCCTTGAAGGTTGTCGAGAAATTTTGTACCGGAGTTACTTGCAGCAATTGTCACATTTGAATAGCCTACAAGCTATCAAAGCGCTCTCATTTTATGAAAACCTTTAGCTTAGTGAATAGAAACAATTTTCGAGGTCCAAAGTATGGCCTGTGATTAATCACAGAAACTGTGAAATGAATAGCCAACTGTTCTATTTGCTGCACGCCTTTGTTCCTGGCCTGCTGTTAGCGTATATGGAAAAAACTTCCACTAATATTCAGTTGTTCTGACAAAATTTTAACCGTAGCTCATGGACTTGAATAAAAATGGAAACCCACGCATTCAATATTCTCATCCGTAATGGAAGTGTATCAACTTAGATCATCTTCTAACGGCTAATCACCGTTTATTCAAATACCTTGCATAGACTCAAACTCTCATCACCATACGCAGTTTTCAATATCTGAAACTTTTATATGGAGTTTTTATCCAATCCGAAACTAAATTAAATGGCAGCTCTTTGTTACTTTGTAAAAAAAAAAACATGACCCGACAAACCAAAAACAAGCTCAAAATCAAAATAATCAAAATATCGCGTTGAAACTTGTACAGTGTCTGAAAAAAGAGCAAACCAATATTCAATAAACTGTATGCACTTCGCTTCACTTTCTTTTTTATACATAGTCCTGCACTTATTCAGATTACTCTACTGATGATGCTGCTACATTTGACATTGAGAAAAAATTTATGTCATATACTGCGGTTTCTCAGTGTACCCTTTATCGACATTCCATGCTCAGATCAGCTCCTAAGCAGGATGGTCCCTATTTGTTGTAGTAATACACTGTAGTACTTTGCTGCACTACTATATCCCCCCCCCCCCCAAAAGCAATATTTGCATCTTACAATAGCAACAAGTACAGCATGCAAACTAAAAAGGGTAACTAACTGGGACACTTAGGACGATCTAACCGGAAATATAAATCAATGAATGAAGAATGCATTGTGGGAATTATTTTGTACTGAGCCTATTGCTTAAGTATGCAAGCAAAATTATCTAAAAATTTATATTATTTTTATATTATCTACAACATTATAACGATTAAACTAAAGTCTTTCTCTTCGTTCGTATACTCTTCTCCGCATTTTGAATGCGGAAAGCACGGTAGATAGGGCTTAATCTAACAATACAGTAATCGACAAACCGCTTGCCGATGTCATTTGAATCTCCAAGGCTGCTCACAACGTCACATCCTACATCGACGTTGAAAACTGGCAGCACAATAATGACGTGACTGCTTAACCTTAGGTTGAGAGCGTCACTTGATTTGCAATGAAAGTTGTACACGCCGGCAGCAACCTTACTTTCACCTTGGAAATATTCGAAAAGCGCATGATGAGGCGGAGCAATCTATACTTGTGGGCGATGGGATTTCTTTAGGTAGACGCATGAATTGCAATTTGCACCATCTTACATGTGCAGAATAATAGTCTGCAGGTTTTGTCACCTTAGTCTAAGTCCAAAATTGGATAAATTCAATTATTTGTTTGCTAATTCTCAGGTTGATATTGCGTACGTAAATGAAACACGATTGTAAACGAGCGTGAACAGTAAAATACTATATATATGATAAATTAAATGGCTTTACTAAAGCCTTCCGCACCGATAAAAAATATTGGCGGGGAATCTGCAATCTACATACGAGACGGATTGAAGAACTATCTGATTACCGGATAAATGCGTAATTGCCCAATGTAGCATGTTTTTATAAATGTTACTTGTGACACCAACAAAATACTTGTAGGCACTCTAACTAAATAATCTGTGGTCAATATGCCCTTGATTAATACCTTAGAACAAATTTCATATCGTATGTGGTAAACTTAACTGCAATCTTCTCGAGCATCAGATGTTTTCTCATTTTCAAAGCAGTTTCTTATCACTCCGCTTACATGCAGTAAATTCGTCTCAGTCCACCCCATCAATACGAATCCAAACAAAATTATTTTCTATAACCACCTTCAGCACGATCTCTTATTTCTGAATTTGAATTACATAAATTAAAGTACAGTGAAGCGAAATATAACCATAGGAATTTTCGAAATTTATATCTCGAGCTTCTGTTGTGAGATACACACCAGATGAAATGGAGCAAAATATACCTTCTACAATCCACTAATGATCAGGCTAATTTATAAGAAGATAACCTCTGTTCTATTTTTAATAACAATGTCGCACTTAAAATTCAAGGTGTAAGCCACACATTGTCTCCCTGATTAATTCATGATATACGTAAGCTCATGCAAATATAAAATATCGCATATCGCCGTTGGAAACGATTCAAATGCAATGTTTGAGCCTCCAAATCGACATACTATACAAACAAGCTGAATCAATACTCTTCGAATAATAGATACTTGGAAAGCTTTGAAAGAACTTGGTATCGGTAAGGCCACCTCAGATATCCACCGAAAAAAAATTGTTTCAACACTAACTTCTGTATCTAGCAACAACAGTCAGTTTGTTCCTGTGGACATCTCCTCCTATATCTTACGACTTTTGATACACTACCTCCGAGTTCCCATCCAGGTGGAAAAGTCCAAAATCATTCCAATACCGAAATAAAAATTAATACTATAGTAGGTGATGAAAAAGATTACAGGCTCATAGCAATACTGCCATTTGTTGGCAAGATGTTTGAAAAAGAAATTTATAAACCATTTCAAAGCTATCTTGCAGAAAGAGAGCTTCTGAGTATCAAACAATCTGGTTTTCGTCCGAAGCACAGCTGCAAAACTGTTTTGCTATCTGCAGTAACTTCTTTAAGGCATTTGATCCGAGGGATCAATCCTTGGACCGATAATCTTTTCCTTTTACAATAATGGTGCATCCAATATGCACAATATACAAATATTTGTACGCCAATGACGTTCAATTCGTTTTCAGTAGCCTCATTAACAGTTGAGATGAGTTTGGCGCAAAAATTAATAAAGACTTATCAACTATACTCAACTTGCCAGTACGTAAATTTCTTTATCTCAAACGGGGATAATCCAAGGTAATTGCCATCCATAGAAAAACCCTGACCTATGTATTTGTTTGTCCACTTATTAAATTTTGACTAGGTATTATACCCTATTTCGCTAGCGCCAAGAATATAAGACTCACTTCACTGTCGCTTTTTCGTTTTATCGGGTGTTAAGGAGAGTTTAAAGTGGAACAACCTTATTAGTTACGTAGGACCACTACTGTTGCAAATAATAATACAACTTCGTGAACACTTCATCCATGGTTGACTCGAACTGCAACCAACTTCAGACTACTATAATTTAGAAACCGTTCAGGACAGTGAGCTCAAATTTTGACACATGACAGATAATATCATTATTTACAACGATTTGCGTCTCAGTTGTGTTGAAAAAATTTTATCCGCGATGGAATTCAAACGTGATAGTGTGATTGCTTTATATTTGGCTGGAAAACTACAAGTAGCTATCGTTAGAGCCCTCCAGCACCTCAACGTGAATAAATCATTTGTGTCTCGAACCACAGCTCGTTACCGTGATACTGGTAGCGTTGCAAAACGTCATGGAGGTGGTCATAAAAAAACAGCAACATCGGCAGAAATGGTTCGGAAAGCGAAGGCTCGAATTGAGCGAAATCCGCGTCGAAGTGGAAGAAAAATGGCTCGTGAGCTCGACATATCGTTGGAACGGATGCAACACATACCGAAAAATGAGTTTGGGCTCAAGCCATTGAAGTTCCAAAACGCACACTAAATTTAGAGTCGAAAGAGCGGAGTTGCTACGCTTGCACGAGAGTGGTAAGTTGCAGAATTTGGTTTTTTCCGATGAGTCACCATTTGTTATCGAGCAATATGTCAACAAACAAAATGACCGAGTTTACATGCCGGAGAGGTCCTTCAAAAATTTATAACCGTTAGCCGCCGATGGTCACTCTCCTCTCGTATTTTTGGACAGTGGCGTCAAAATTAATGCGATCGTATACAGTGAAACTGTCTTAGAGGCAGTATTGAAGCCTTGGGCAAACAATCATTTCTCATCGGAGACCGTGGACATTTCAAACATGACTCGGCACCGTCTCACAAAGCGCGCGTCATCCAAGATTGGTTAGAAAACAATGTTCCACACTTCATTTGCAATTAATGGATTGCAAATTCTCAGGATGCAAATCCGTTGGATTTCTCTGTCTGGGGTGTTTTGAAGGCACTAAAAAATACCAAAGTTTGGACCACCTCAAACAAGCACTTCGCCGGGAATGGGCCAAAATACCGCAGAACCACTTGCGCTCAGCGTGCGATGCTTTCTTCTGCCGTCTCAAGGCCATTATTCGCGCCAAAGTTGGACATATTGAAAACTGCTAATAAAATTTGAAAATTGATGTATTTTCCAACATTTTTTGCTCTGCACAATAAAATTATAAAATTATATAACATTATAAAATACAGTTCGAGTCAGGCAGGGTGATTAGTGTCATTTGCAAGTATTATTATTATTACTCTGAATGCCAAAGGAACTAAGTACTCGTTTCTTCGGAGTTCGAAACCACTTCATGCCGCTTTTTCGTTTCATTGGAGTTCGGAATTACTGCCCAACGAGCGATAAAAAGTTTCACTTCAAAATCTCCTCCCAAACAACCACCGTCCATCCGTGCCATTCATGGCAACATCAATAGACGAGTTCGGTTTTTTTGTGGCGCACATTTCAACCAACAAAGCAATAAAACCAACACATCACTGTCAACTTCATATAAAGAATATCTCCCTTGTAAATAAAGGTGTTAAAAAAAAAAAAAACAAACATTAATCGTCGGTCACCGCAATTTGGGTACATTTTATCCAAAGCTATTAGATTAATACATGTTAAAACCCATTTCCATGCTTACTATAAGATTTTGTTTACCCAAAGGCACCAGCAGTCAACTAATTCTAGCACAGCGCTCACAATGGAAATTTAATATGTGTATTTGACTCGGACCTACCGTTGAGAGTTTTTTTTTTTTTTTTTTTTTTTTTTTGTGACCGGTATATATAAATAGACTTGCATATCTAAGATAAGATATAACATATCAGAGAATCCTTGACATGAACATGCCACACCGTTTCCATTTAATTAAATCCTGTATGTCCACGGACAGCTCTGGAGCAGTTGGATCGGAAGTGCGTGAATATATAAATTTCTAATACCTTCCAATAAAGGATTGGGTAACGGTTATAGGAAGCGATGAGTGTTCCTTCAAGGATAAGTTCATTTGTTTGAGTTATTATCATACGACTGCTCCTTAGTTGACTCGTGTGCTCTTATTTCAAGCACAGAGGATAAGTGGTTTATGTCGGAGATTTTTGTTAAGGCTGGTGGTGTGCTTTCACACTTTCTGTAGGTTGTACAATGAATAGCATTGAAAATTAATAATAATAAAGTTGATAGGTAATATTTCGCATAAAGTAAGACATCCCTTAAAGATCAAATCGATTAAAATATGTCATAGTTGAAAGTCGGACTGCAAAAATGATACTGATACACTCGTTTATACTGTTTTGACAAATAAGTGCAAATCCCCAAAATTCTAGAAAGAGTTCCCAACAAGTTAAACGGTAAAGAAGAGGGTCTTGCGACTTTCTAGCTCGATGATATTTGAAAGTGTAGTGAACAAACCAGCACATAAATAACGTATGCCTTGTCCTGTTGGTCAGACTGTCGTGAAATGTTGTCAAAAAAGTTGCGAAATATCTAGTAGCATTTCACCCCTTCAAACCTTTAACCGTAACACCCGTTCCGCTATGAGCGCTCATCAGTATATCCTGAACCCTCAAACCCACTTTCGGACGTACTCTATAGTAAAACATCACGATTCGTTGATAAGCCGTATAACTTGCTTACGGAATGCCCTGCCGAGCTCTTTATTTCCTTGTCCTTATAATTTGCAAGCATTTAAGAACAATATACATCGGTACCTCTTTTTTCTTCCTCTCTAAATTTCCTTTGTCCGTGCGGTCCGAGCGTTATTTGTAAAAAAAAAACTACCACATTCGTCAGGTTTAGCAGGATGACTATGAAAAATGCTCGTTAATACATCAAATAATGAATTAACCGAGATCCTCGATGTCAACAAAGGCTTACGATAAGGCGACCTATTGTCATGTGACCTTATAAACATCGCCCTAGAAAGAGTCATGCGAAATTACTCACAAAGTCCTCTCTTTTTTTAGTCCGCGCAATTTCTTGCGTACGCAGTTGACATTGATGCATTGTTTTGCATATGCCTATGCGTGTGTATTGAGGTGGAAGCGGTTAAAATGGTTCTGACGTTAAGCAAGGACACTTCGAAAGCCCAGTTCTGACCCAAAAAGTCTTTAATTCTAACCCAGGGGAACGTCGCAGCAAAGGACGACTGATCCAGAATGGCGCGCGTAAGTGGAGAGGGACCCCAACCAACTTAATTCAGCACTGGAGAAAAATCGTGTTAGCCTGTAGCTCCACCTAAGTAACTAAGTAACAAGGTCGGCCGCTGATTGTGTGGCAATGTATTAGATATAAGGGGTTTCGATGCAGTAACTTATTAACTTAGCAGAACCCTAAGCCGTTTTGTTATATTTAAGGAGATTTAGATCGATGTACGAGTAAAATTCTCACGCCATTACCTGGGCCGGATGTTGCACGCAACATCGGTTATTGATATGGTACCTTGTGGTACTGCTTTAGCCAATGGAATAAGTAATACGTTTATGTGGTTACGCCTATTGTATTTCACACTTCGTTAAACTTTGATCTGAACTTGAATAATAATGAATTGTGGAATAGTTAATTTAAATTTCACCTTTTAACTGTGAACATGCTTTATCTCATTATGTACATCACGATATATTATATAACTCATTGCTTAATTTTCATAAAATAGTCTACATAGTTATATAGTATCGAAATCTTTCTTAAATATACTTCAACAGATCAATTTAAATTTTCTGAGAATTTTCTCAAAAGCGAAATTGTATATTTTTTTTATTTTGTTTTCAAATTACTTTAAAGGGTTTCTAAGCATCTCAGCCAAAGTACATGTCAAGGCCATGGTATTTCCAATACGAGTATAATCCGATGAAATCCTTTTTCGCACACCAACTCATACTCCCAAAGTCTATAGGAGATTTTATTTTCTTAATCTTGCCAACGTGAATTTAAATGACACCGACTGAATGGATTGACATTTTGTGAAAAGCTCGCCTTCAAACCTTTTTTTAATTATTGGTGGACAATGTACTATATACATTTACGTATGTTATAAATATTTAAGGGTTATTTGTTCTGATTATATTCGCATCGTATGGATACTTAAATCCTTTATTGTTCTGCTTCAATTAAGTACGAGTAAGTACCATAAATATTAAAATTAGAATTGCCACTTTCGAAAGAAAAATGTTTTTGCATTCTTAATGCTGCTGGTTTCGATTAAGGAATCAATATTCGTGTTCTGACTTGGAGTTTCATTTTCACCAGACTTCTAAATGTTCAATGACACGTTTATTGCAAGGCAACAATTACACTTTTTCAATATGGTAGCAAGTATCTGTATCCAAGAAGCAGATTAATTCTCGCGATTAAAACTAAGAAGCGTATGTAAGTTTTTCTTTTTTAAACCGAATAACCAAATGAACACCTTTAAAGAGCCCAATTCTTCAAAAGACTTAGTCATCCAGACTAAGAACTATACAAATGACCTCGTTCTCTATCATAGACTGGATATAGACAATTGCCCTGCAAATATCAAAAGCTGCAACTAAAGCCCCTGAATGAAACGTCCAAATAAATAAGTGAATTAAATTTATTTTTGGTTTTGGGGTGTATGACTTTCTCACATAGTAGATAGTGAACCCGGGACTCATGAATCTGGACACCCACTGTCTTTATGTTAATGAAAGTACGTAGATAAACATTCGCTTTCACTTGTCCACACATTACATTTTTGTTTTGTTCTGTCGTAAAAGAGCTATCAGATCAGATCACTAGTCGATTGTGATATATTCCGTTTTTGGACTTTGACAGTCTTTCGTATAAGGATGATTGCGTTGGTCATAGAGTCGGTACCAGTGCCTACCACATTGACGTTCTGTCTATGTTCCTTTTTGTTGACCGCATATACATGGTGGTTGTTGTTAAGTAATTTCGTGATACGCTTTCGGCAAAAAGAAAAGATTCTTGCGACCTCTACGTAGAGTATGTTAGTTCTTATTTGCTGTGGCGCTTGGGAGATTGGCATTCGGAAGTCAAAAATACTGGAGAAATGCCTTACCTTAATCACAATGTGATCAATTTGATTTTTGCGTCTTGTGATCCGGAGACCACCATGTTCTTGTACATGCGTTTATTAAGATAAGGAAACAGTGTACTTGCTATAGTGATATTTCGTCCGCCGCATAATCAATGAGCCTAAGTCTGTTGCTAAACGTCGTGTCGTGTATACCCCACACTTACCTCAACAGTTTACCAACTGTTTTACCAAAGATGTCCTCCTTTTCTATCCTGGTGTTATGATATGTCTTATCGAGGAGCTCGTAGAAACATTCTTTGGTAGCGACTTCCTTGTTTTCCGTTGGAGCATGGGGGCATATAAGGCTTATGTTAGCGAATTTAGCCAAGATACGGATTGTCATTAATTTAATTTAATTTTTTAATTTTTGTGGGGGAGACGCCCCTTAATTCAAGCTTAATCTAGCTTGAAAACTAACAGCAAGACTTAAGAGCTAGGAGCGACGGGAATAATGGACGAGGTCCTTTTTGAGACGAGGAGTGCTCAGGTTAAAATCAAAAACGGAGAAGTTTGAGTTAACCTTACGGATCATGATTGGTTCGTTAAAGCCATAAGAGACGCGGTGAACTGGTAGATAGAAGAGTCGGGGACAACTTAAATTACGTGGGTGGGTTTTTCAAGAAAATAAAGTTGAAAAGGATGCGCAGTCAATGAATGCAAAAAAAAAAGATTAAAGAGCAAATCGGAGGAATCGACGTTGAATACCCTCGATTCGGGCAACTTTTTGACTAGTTGTTGATTTTTAGTCAACTACTTATTTTTCTGATTTTCGCTAACTAAAAAAATTAATGTATTTTGGACGAGGTTGGAATTCGAACACAGAACCTTTCGATTTGGAAGCCAGTCCACTGGCACTTGAGCCACAACCACCCTTAGGGAGAGGAAAATAGTTTTAAAAAATTTTGTGTTGTCAGCGTAAAGGGAGAGGGAGAAGTGTTTGATGACCCTCTTAAGATCGTTCATAGTAAGAATGAAGAAAAGAGGACCAAGATGGCTGCCTTGTGGGACTCCAGATGACGCCAGCAATAGAACAGAAAGGGCGGACTTAAACCGAGCACTATAATATCGGTTTATCAGGTTTTATTTTATGAACTGTAATATAAACCTTATAAAATAGTGAAAGCCTAATATAATGTTTATATATAAATTTATCAATATAAGTAGAGAAAAAAGGGGGCAAAATATTATATAAAACTGGGAGACAAAGGTGAGAAAAAAAGAAAAGAAAAAAAAAAGTTATTTATAAATAACTTAAATCTAAAGGAACATTAAGTAAGTGAGTAGTTAATGATTAATTATACTCGCTGACCAAGAACCTAAAAAGTGAGAGTTTAAATCGTTTCGTGTTTCAGACTCTTCGCAATTCAGAGGGAAGGGAGTTCCATAGGCGAGTGGCATGTACGAAGAACTATCGCTCTGAGGTCAAACAGGAATATATAGGTTAAATTAAGGCATAAGTCCTTTGTGATCGGGAGATATTCGGGTTGGTGTGCCTGTATGATATTGTACAGGCAATATATTCTTCGAAACGATATAAGGTTATCAAATGAGCATCCTGCGATACTTTTGGCATAATCGAATATGTAGTCACACCTTCGAAGGCCATAAACGTATCGAGCAATGTTATTTTATGCAACATTATGCCTCCTCCTACTCACACAGTCAACGTTACCATAGATCTCACAACCAAACAATAAACCTTTCCGATGGTAGTCCAGGTAAGAGTGCTATTAAAGACTAGTCCAAGGTTTTTAGCAGTTTGAAGCAGTTCTTGGCCAAATTGTATCGGTGGTAAGATAGAACAGTCCTGTATTTTTCTTATGGCCAGAGCTTTTGACTTTGCTGGATTTAGGAACAGAGAGTTACGTTGAGCCCAGAGTGTAATATTACCCAATTCTTCCTTCACCAACGCAGCGGTTTCGCCAAAGCATCAATATGCCCACTTAAAAACAACTGCACATCATCGGCGTACATATGAACTCGGCAATGTTGAATGATATGCAGCAGTTCATTGATGTACAAGGAAAAAAGGATGGGTCCAAGAATTGAGCCTTTAGAAACACCACTCAAAATATTGCGAAAAGAGGAAGATTGTTCCTTAACAATAACACATTGCTGTCTTTGTGTGAAGTAAGAGTACATAAGCTTCACAGATTCTTTTGAAAAACTGTAAAGGATCTGTAGTTTTTGGCAGAGGAGAACATGTTTTGCTGTATCAAACGCCTTTTAAAGGTCCAGTAGCACTAAAAGAGTAACGTGTAAAAAAGGTAAATATCATCAACTACAGATAACAAATCTGTTTTGCAACTGTGCCTGGGACGAAAGTCAGATTGGCAGCAGCTCACTACATTCTTTTCGGACAGGTAAGTTTGCAATTGTTCCAGAACTACTTTTTCAAACACCTTACTCAAGAAGGACAGAATCGATATGGGCCTATAGTCTCCAGTTGTTTTTTTAGGTACAGAAATTACTTTTGCCTTTTTCCATTTATCTGGATATGTATAAGTCATGTATGGTATAAATAAAACCAAAAGATTCGTTCGGGTTGGGACTGTCGGTTAGCTCGAAAATTTGGTGCCCTGTTTTGAGAGAGAGAGATGATGGTATCGTAACAAATTGGCTATTGAATAGTTCGCAGTAAACGTCGTCGGGTATTTTGGGGTTTTGTTTTCCTATTCCAAGCTCTTTTTACATTTTTTACGTGCTCTTTGCGGGACGACTTTCAGTAAAGAGCTGTTGCAGTTCTTACCTCCAGGGCTTCGCTTCGCAAGCTTCGATATTCAATTTTAAATGATTCTATTTTAAACCGCTTCCAATGACTGTATGCTGCATTACGCCGCTGCATCAACTGCGTAATATCGCTAGTTAGCCAAGGTGGTGCAGCTGTCGGAAACTGGTACCTAATCTCCTTCGGTTTGGTTTTTAAGGCTCCTTCAAAAGTCAGGAGCCGATAGTTAAGAATAAAGAAGGACCTTACTTGTATCACTGACAAAAACATGATCAATAAGGGTACTTGCGCCGCCCTGGAAATGAGTGGGGGTAGTTGTGTTTACTGGGAACAAATTGAGGACTTTGAGGCTATTTAATAAGTTTGACGAACCACAAGCATCCATCAAGTTACAATACAATTTAGGTCACCACATAGAACAACGTTAGAGGCACTACAAGAGAATTGCTCTACTATGCAGCTAATGGCTGTATAGTCTACGTACTGATTTGCCCTGTAAACAGTTCCGAGAAGTATTTTTCCGGCTTCGCATACAATGTTTACGAGACAATAATCTAGCCCAGTATTTTGCATAGATTTACAAACAGACGTGCACTGTAACCCTTCGCGCACATAAATAGCAGATCCTCCTGTCACAATATCACCTCGGATAATTTAAAGCCATCCATGTCACGGTTTGTTTTCAATATTACAATGAAACCAAGTCTCAGAAAACATCTATCTGAGATCCTACAAAGGTATACCTAAATTCTTCCATTTTTACCCCGTTGTGCAAACTTTGCCAAAAACGTATACAACTTACCTGAGAACTGAGAATACAGACCATACCATGCAAGTTGAGAGCTAACTGATGGGACTGCCATTTTCTACCTGTGGTATAATCATTGTGTACCACCTTAATCAAAATATATAAATAACCACCATGTGGCGCTCCCATTGTTCCGATTGAGTTCTGTTTTTTTTTTAAGTTGGTACATCTGTTGTTGACATTCTCTCTAAATCTTAACGTCATAGCTTGACATTTGCAAAAGTTACATAGCCAAGAGTACGGCTATCTCTGTGTGTTGGCGATTTTTTACAATTTTAGAAATGGATTTAAATTTGCAACAACGAACTTGTGTTAAATTTTGCATAAAAAATGGATTTAATTTTGCGCGAACATTGGAAATGTTGGAAAAGTATTTCGACAACGATTCTCTAAAGAAAACGGTCGTTTACCAGTGGCACGAGCGGTTCAAAAGAAACCGTGAGTCAATCGAAGATGATGAACACAGTGACAGACCATCGACATCGAAAATCGACGAAAACTTTGATGAAGTAAAAGAAATGTTGGTCAATAACCACAAATTAACCATCAGAGAGGTAGCGGAGGACTTGAACATTGCTTATGGATCCGTCGAAGACATTTTGGTTACTGATTTGCGTTTCCGTCGTGTAGCAGCAAAGTTGGTGCCAAAGGACCTCAATTTCATGCAAAAAAGAGACCGTGTTGACGTCGCAAAAGAGATGATTTGCGAGGCTGAATCCAATCCCACATTCATCAAAAGGATCATTACTGGAGACGAGATGTGGACGAGATGTGGACGAGATGTGGACGAGATGTGGACGAGATGTGGGTTTATGAGTACGACACGCAATCCAGACATCAGGCAAGTGAATGGCGTTAACCAAATGAGCTGAGACCAAAAAAAACACGTGGTTTTTAGTCAAAAAAGAAGGCAATACTCACGGTTTTTATGGATTACAACGGTGTAGTGAATCATGAATTTTTGCCAGAAGGTCAGACAGTAAACAAAGAGTATTATTTGGGCATTATGAGACGTTTGCGTGAAGTAATTTGCCGAAAGAAACCAGAATTGTGGGCAGAAAACTCGTGGATTTTGCACCATGATAACGCACCGTCGCACAGTGCCATCATTAATTGTATTTTTTGACGAAAAATGCAACAAATACCATCCAACAGCCACCGAATTCACCTGATTTGGCTCCCTGTGACTTCTTTCCGTTCAATCGAGTTAGAAAACCACTACGGGGAACTCGTTTCAGCAGCCGAGAGGAATAAATTCCTAAAATTTTTTTGATCAAGGTGGTATATCCAGTTTTTTTTAAAAATTATTACAACCTTGGTGGAAGGAGAAATGTAGATCCTTATACGCCAATTTACTTCGAGAAAATTATATTCTGATAAAATTTGATTTGCGTATGATGACGATTGGATAAATGAAGAAAAAGGTCTCACATGAATTGATTGATTGTGTTTCTATGTAGCTATACGGTTTTTGATTATTTGCTCATTATACTTTCGTAGATCATTATTGCTGGCAAAGTTAGAGAACGACAGTGTCACAGCAAACGTTTTTTGTTTATCAGATTTTATTTGCTTGGCACGTAAATGTTATTTTAAAAAAAAAAAAAAAAAACGTTTTTATACCCTACTTAGTAACTGAAGGTATGATGTCTTGTCACAAACGAACTGTTGCACTTTCTTATTTGTTTAGTTTTGCTATGAATTATAGTGAGATAAAACTTATGATGAAATGCAAATATTAAACAGATTTAGAGTAAGCAGTAAAAGGAAAAGCGGAACGATAGCATACCGAATGTGTGGTTAGTTTTGGTTTGAAGTAAAGAAATAAAAACATACATACATATTTAGATACCAATTGTAGATGACTTGATCTGTCATCAGTTTGGAGAAATTTTCAATATTCATCTCATCGTGATAATATCCTGTTTTAGTTCCATATTAAAATAAAAACAACATCTGATCCTTTGAAATTGGCACCTTTAATCCACGTCTGGTACCATCAGTCCATGCCCTTGGTCTTGTGTGTGAGCTGTGACCTGATTTCCTTTTAGAGTTTTCCTTTTCGTGATGAATCCATGACGATTTCCTGTATTTTTATAAGTTTGTATCCTAATTGCTTTTTTAGAAAATTAGTTGCGATGAAATGCAGCCAACGAAAAAGAAAACACTAGCTATCCAATATAAAGAACATTTTTGTTTTTTTTTAACGAATTTTAAAGAATCCAAATGTATGCGCCACTAGAACCAACATGCGAATGACAAAAATTAACCAAGTAGACCCTTTTATAGTCTTAGGTCATCTATGAAAAAGCCGCAACATGTGGTACAATAGAATCGCGAGTAATTAGATACATGTAACATGTAAAAAAAGTAATGGACTTTTGGTAGAAATCGAGTAAAAAATATGGCGTTAATAATTTTTATAAGTGATTACCAAAAAAACGGAAATAAAACACTTAAACAATTTTATTTCTAAGACCTAAAATTCTATTCCAAAACTTATGAACTAAAGTCCCTCAGGTTGAAGCAAACACCATAAAATAAATGGAAACACGCCACATACACAAGTACCTAAACCTAAACCACAAAATGTAAAACCATAAAAAACGTTGAGAACCTAATCAATTATTATCGGACTAATGCATACAAATTCAACAAATATACATATGTCCTGAATTTTTTGCCAATCCCTAGATAACAGGTAGCATTACATATGAAATACGTTGAAATTTATGAACCCCATACTTAAAATTAAAAAAATTAAAGTAATTTATGAAACAGCATTTTAGTTCTAAACTATGTAAAGATGGATTAGTCATTGTAAATTTCAAGCAAAAACATTTACTCTTTCGTGCGATTTTTATTCTCTTAAATCCTCTCTGCGCAATCGACCTTTGGCAAACTGAGTTGGTACGGACTATAGTGCAGCATAGATTTTTAAAAATGCTCTTGAGGCTTTCGTTTGACAGTATAGGTACTCCAAAGAGCACATCATCGTAAACGGCTTCCCTTCTTAGGGAGATGCTTTTATCTACATCAGCAAATCCACGATCCCAGTTTTCTTTGATTTCGTCGATTTTCATAAGGAAATCACTGCGCATTTTGAATATCTTCTCTGCAAAGCCAAGCCTTAATAGCTCGGCTTGACTGTTAAGGTATCCTTCCAGAACCTTGATTGTTATTGCTGTGTTGGTATTTTGCTTCGTTGCGGGTGAAGATGTGTGTGTAGGCGTAGATGGAGGGCCATTTGTTGCAACGGCTCTCGAGCGAAGGCTCGTTTTAAGAGAGTAAATGATACCGTAGTGGGTACAGAAAAATAGCAAAAATTTAACAACTCGCGTTTAACAAAAAACTCTTTTTATTGTTTAGAGGAATCAAACAGATGGTCTTTTCCAACACTTTTATTGTAGGAGACTTTGGAAAAAGCTTTATGTTAAGTTTGAACGCACTTTTAAACTTCACAGCAGAATGTTATGGGAGATTGTTTGAAACCGAACCGATCTGGCTGAACACCACTATGATACCGACTTCATAGATTCCATATTCTTATTTTTACACAATCGCATTTGTAAAGTACATAACTAAATAATTTATACTAATCTAATATGCATTACTGTTTAACCTTTGTGGAATCGAAACATAGCATACTCTAATACTGAATTATGCTTTTGTCATGTTAGTCGTATAAAACCTCTTCATTGAACGGTTTTCTTTTCTTTAAAATGATTCGCTTCGCAATATTGCGGAAGAGAAATGATAATTTCAACAAATTTTCCGCAATTATGTTTATACAATTAAACAATTGAAAGGAACATGAGCCTGACCCTTTTTATATTAAGTTATGACTTTTCCATAACATCTGGTTATAAAATACTGTTCTAAAAAAAAAACGAAACAAAAATGTAAATAATTGCGTTAGTCTCATGGTAAATATTATAGTTGAATTCTGCAGAAAGAAAAACCAAATAAAAAACAAATATTTTTCAATAAATATTCGCTTTAATTAAATTATGAACTATGTGACTTACAAAATAGTCGTTTTGAAAATACATTTAAATATTAAAATTACTTCTATGTTTATTTACCAATAGTTTTTCCTCGATTTAAATTCGAAAAGAAGAACACCAAGTATTCAGAGTATTGTTTCTTAAGTTTTTGGAGTAACTTAACTACAACTAGGTAAATAGATACACTAACGAAATAGGTAGTTGCGTTTCAAGGTTAACTTAAAGCTGTCCATCGTTTCATTTGTTATTAACTCTAATCAAACCTAATTATTTAAATGCCTTCTCGACACCGTGGCACAAAAAAACTGGCACAAGTGCATTCCCAAATTGGCATCGAGCCCTCCCATTCAGTTTCTGTTGACCACTTTTTTGTGTAGATATCGTAAGTTTGAACACTTGAAGAATAGCTGGTAGTTTCATCAGAATGCAAACCGCCAACAAAGTAGATTTTTTCGTGAATTGCTGTTATGCCAGCATAAAATGTTGGCACAGGATTACATGTCTCAAAGCACCACTCGTCTTTGCAGACGTCGTAAACGTCAATATCTCCAATAAGAATTCGTGTCTCGGTTTGAGGATCCTCGTACCAACCCCCACAGGCGTATATTTTCTGATCAATGACAAGCAAGGCATGATCACTTCTTGGTGTTGGCATAGGGCTCAATTGTTTCCATACATCTTTATGAGTATCGAAGTAACAAAACGATGATAGGACAATACCGCGATCAATTCCACCTGCAAAGAACGGAAATAGGTAAGTAAAAAACATAATATTAAAATAAAACATATTGTAAATAATTGTTTTCCTTTGCTTTTACATACCAGATATGTACAAATTATCTCCGTGAACAACGCCAGCATGTTGACTACGATTTTCATATAATGGTGGAAAGAACTCCCAAGTATCTTTTGCCACATTATAGCGCTCACACTTTGAGACTGGTCGTCCAAATTCATCAGGTTGTTCATTTATACCCCCCACAGCATATAAAAAATCACCTATAGCGTTTAAAGAAAATCGACATCGCTCCACTTGAATAGGTGCCATTGTACTCCATTTATTTTTCGCTGCATTATAGCGAAACCCAAAACCATGAATGTACTCTTTCAAACAGACGTCGTAAGAACCTCCCACAATGAATAGGTCATTTTCTAATACTGCTACACCATAATTGCACTGGTTAATGTGTGGAATCGAAGTCAACTTATGCCACTTCTTCTCATCAGGTAATGCAAAACTAAGCTCATTATGCAGCCCCCCGTGGTAAATACCTCCAATTTTCACAAGAGCTCGTGCCATGCCTCGCGAATTTTTCAAAACGCTTTTTTTTTCGCATAGGTATTCTTCGGTTTTTTGTATTTTCCTTTGTTGTAACCCTGCCATAGCCATAACCTTATAGTAAGGTAAGTAGACCTCCTTTTCGACATACAATAGCCGTGGCCATTCGCTCTTTTCAGTAAGTGAGATTTGGTCGTAGCGTATATTTGAAAAAATCCTTTGCGCCGAATCTAATGAGACTTTGTTCCTTACACAATACTCAGCTGCTATATGAAGAACTTTTACTTCTGGACAATGAATTGGATAGTCACAGCTAAGGATACCCTCCAGTTGTTCACAGGTGAGATTGTCAATGTTCTTGGTATTCGAAAACTCTTCTAAATGAGCACAGATGAAATGGGAAACTTTATTTTTGAGTTTTTCCAATGAATAGAGATCAGCGAAAGCAACTATATCATAACAATTTTCCAAGTCTATTTGAGATTCTAAGTAAGCGGAGCATGCCATAACAATATCATTCATTTGGATGTATGTAGCAGCGGATAGAATATCTTGAATGTTACTCTGATTTAATTCTATCTTAGAAGTATATGCGTATTCAAGTAAAATTTGTGTTCCACGTGCTGAGATGCCATTTAATTCGATTTCAGGCTGAGTGGCCTCTTTCATGGGCTCTGAGAACATGGCGGAAAAATAATCACTACAGGCAGCAAGAACTACGCGGTGAGCCTGAAATTAAAATTATTGTAAGAAAGATAATTAAACAAGATAACTTCAAACGTACAAGATTTACTTTCGCCAAGCAACAACCAACGTCCAAATTATTAAACTAAATGCAAGATAGGTATTCAATACATATTAATTCAAAATTGTAACTGTGTTCAATACGTAGGCCGTTTCATATTATTATATATTCAACTTTCATCAACCTAGCTCAGGGATCTAAATAAATAGTATTCACAAGATGAATTTCTTAAATTTCTTCTATCCTTGCTTGCTTTTTGTAACGACCAACGCTGCTCTTTACAAAGAATATTTGCAAAGGTGAAAAGGGCGAGCAACACGTTCTTAAAAAATAATTCCCAACACTTTTTTGCTGTTTTCTTGTAAGAGATCATATATTTTGTGGAAGTTGAGGGAGAATTGGTAGCGTGTACATACCGGAAATTCTGATTTAAATAATTGTAAAACCAAATAATCGGTAGAGATCGAATGTCTAGCCAATAGAGGCCGAGGTTTCTTGTTTAACTATTGTTTGCATAAAAGCAAAGACACGAGAAACTACACTATAAACTATACCGTACACCTAATTTGGCACACAATTCAAATTAATGAGCGAGTTCTTATCAGTCGCATCACAATATGGTATAATGGAGAAAAGATCTTCAGATTATCTTTACCGATTGGAAAAAAATTTTTTGAGAGCTCTGAAAGATCTTATATGAACAATGTTAAGGTCGATTATATGGTATATACGTTGATAATATATACGTCGATTATATATACACCCAAGAAGTTTCAATACACTGGTTAAACCGGTAATAAGGAGTGTTGCCGAGAACCTACATGTGTCGTATCGTCACCGCGCTTAGCATTTTGGCGTCAGTGGAACCACCTTGCGGCGCATTTTAAAGGATGATTTGCATTTGTTTCAGTATAAAGTTCAATAAACGCAAAGAATATTGCAGACAGATCGTTTACGTCGTTTGGAATACGGCCAAACGAAAACGTTCGAATTGCCGCATTTGTTGAACGGAGCATGCATACGAGACCCATGGAATGAATATTTGGGCCAAAACCATGTTTGGGACGTTTTTCTTCAGAGAATGTCAAAGAGTCGATGAAAATCGATATCTGTGGATGTGAGCCCACAAATGTATGAAAAACGTCTGGACAGTTACTGATTTCAACAAGACACACTGCAAATTAAACAATGCAATTTCTACAACGAGAATTCCCTGGACGTGTGCTGTCAAACTGGCCGACATTGACTGGCCTCCCAGATATCCAGATTTGACCTCTCCAGACTTTTTTTTGTGTGGTTAATTCAACAGCAGAGTGTACGCTAGCAAGCATGAAACCATTGACGAGCTCAAGGCAAACATTTGTGCCGAAATCATCGCTATACTACCTGAGATGCTCGAAAAAGTGATGAAAAACGCAACGAACTGTCGGCATAATGTAGTTGACAAGAGAACGGCCAGTAAAATGGTATAAAGGTCTACAATCTTAAGCCCTAAATGCTGATAACCTCATGTCTCGTAGATCTGAAATGTGCCCAACAATGTCTTCTAAGACGAGCTTAATCTCTTATGTTAAGATAAAGAATCTCTCTCGATAGGGTTGATATGTCATGAATCAAAGAATACAAGTTTACGTCTTGTGCAGACATCCACTGCAACCATCGGTGGAATAAGTGAATAGGCAGTGAATGAAGAGACAGTGAATATCGACCCAGACTTCTCTAGTTTCTTCTGAAATCTGTCATAGTGTAAATATTTGATCAATTGTGGACTTACTGGTTTGAAAACCCACTGATAGGGAGCATGCAGACCTTCGACTAATGGTTAAGGAAACTTTTCCATATATAGTTGGCGCAGTTTTAGTCTCCTTTTATGTGAATCATTCTAATGTATCATTCATATCAAGGTTTAGTTTTGATTTAACAAGAAAACATGTGTTTTATTATTTTTTTTTTTTTAGCTTTTATGTTCATTCTTATTTGAAGCGGTAGAAGGAAAGGAAATAATGAAAAACAGTATCAGCTAAGCGACTTGCACGACCTATGTTGCACATTCAGGCTGTTTTCTATTTCACCGACAACAGCAAGAATTTGAGTACTTTAATTCACTGGAGGGCACTGGCATTGACATTCCGCAAAAAAAGAAGAAGTGAGAAATGACTCGACTATGACTATGCCAATTGTATAGCATGGTACGGTCTTATTGAAAACAAACATCCCCACATTTACGAAGAAATCAGGACCAATGATGCTCCCCTGCCACAAAAAACCCACGAAACAGTAACACGTTGTGGATACAGAAGCTTCTCAACAAATATTCTTTGGTTTTCTAGCCCCCAAATGCAACAATTCTGCTTATTAACAAAGCCTTGAAAATGGAAATGCCAATCATCGCCCCAAATGATTTTTCGATTAAATTCTTGATCAATTCCAACAATCAATCAGCTACGTAACGACGTTATTGGCAGGCTTAAGTTCGACCAATAATTGAACTCGATTGGCTTTATAATCCAATTCTTAAGGCAAAATTCGGTAGAGTTTTGTTTGTGATATGCTCAATTCATTTCATTTGCCAACTTATCCCAACAACTCTTCATCAAACTAGGGCAATCGTATGTGTAATCAAATAAAACACATCACATCAGTGGTATTTTTTATGCTTCTTGGCATCGATGCCACCGATCTTCAACAAATAATGACGCTTATAAAAGGCAATAGCGGGCGTTAAGGAATACACGATAAGGATGTATTCTGGCATTTTATTGCTTTTGCAGTCATTCAAAGTTAAATGTCCTGACAGTATTTCTACATTGTTGTGACGTCTGTGCTATCCGTAGACGTATTTTCTTTGCGACTATGTGATAGTTGGAGTCTATATCGGTTGTTCTACAATACTGGAGTATTATAAGATGCTAATTAGATACACAAGGTCAGCTGACAAAAATGCAAAAAGCCACATCGGTCACCTGAATCTTATTCGCCGATTATAATGAACATAAGAAACCAAAATCTTATAGTAGCAAGAAATAGAAACAATCACTCTTACAACCGCATGGGTTTCTAACGAAGAAATAGAAACAATCACTCAACCGATTTCACAAATATATTGTCAGAAGTGGACTGAAAATATCTAACGCATGGGTTTCTAAAGAAGAAGTAGGAATAATAACTCCAACAACTGATTTCACCATTAGATACTGTCGGAAGTTGACTAAGACCTAACGTATGGGCTTCTTAAGATTGCTGATGACTGTTCGATGGACGGAAAAGTTTAAGAGTACCAATTACCACAACTTCAAAAATAGCTAGAAACGAACGAACGAACGAACCCCGTCACCAGACGTGATTATTTATTAAAAAATAATTAAAGCACTTACAAACAATAAAACTGTAGAAATTACGGGCTAACTTAACATTAATTTCATAGAGCTAATAAAAGCAACGACAACTACATTTAAAAACTTTCGCATAGAACTGCATATTTTCCCAAAGTCTATAAAGCCATAATAATCGGGAAACAAGAATTTACGTGCCTCCCGCAGTTACCATATTAGTAGCGAAAATCCATTCACGATTTAGAGGTCCCTCGACCTTTGTGAAGTTGTCAACGTGTCAACTTTAACCTTGGAGCTGAAATTCATTTGAAGGTCCTATTAATTTGAATATCGTTTACAATTCGATTGATGTGGCTGAGCCATTGTAGCAAACCCACAACATGATACAGATCGTAAAAATTTGCGTTTATATTTCCTTCCGACGGTTTTATTTTCACCAGAGATTGGTAAGCTCCTTAACTATGATACTTCGAAGTTACTGAAGTCAACAGTGACGTTTTGTCCTAGATGGTGGACAAATACTTCTATCATTCTTGGGCGAATATAAAATAACAGGACCTGTGTCAGGATTCTATTAGCGTAATTTTAGGCGGAAGTTGAATGAGTAACTTCCTATTGTCTACACGTTATGTAGCAGACGCTTACCCAGAACGAAATCAAGGAAGTTGCCCGATAAGTGTATGGTGCAGAGTAAACATGACAGTAGAAAAATCACCTCCCCAGCGACCAACACTTGGCTTTTTTTTATTTATTTATTTATTTATTTATTTATTTATTTATTTTTTTTTTTTTTTTTTTTTTTTTTTTTTTTTTTTTTTTTTTTGTTATAAGGCGCGCCCAAGGGCTTAAGAAAGGGCAACTATGTTCTTTATTGCACTAATAGGTACCCACAAATATGTTATGGATAACAAACAATATCCTGCTTAATTTTCCTATCTTATATTAAAATTCAACACTGATAACGACATCCAACGAAACCTCAAAAAGCATATAAATTAACGATTCATTTTGTTAATAAATTTCGGAATTTCCTCTTCATTTGCTGGCGAAAAAAGTAAACCAACTACCAACAAAATAACAACACCAACAACAAGTAAAAGCGTGGGACACTATTAAAGTTTTTTTTTTTTGTTAACCCTTGTTGCCTTTGATAACCAACAAGATGTATGTAGTAACACTTTTATGCAATCGGAACAAATTCCGTCTCTCATAACATATAATTACCTTATATAATCTAGCTCGCCATCATACTACAAGTATATGCGAGTAACTCACCTTTATGGCTACACCTTCAACTATCAGAGTTACGTCCAATAGCTTGTTGGCACGTCTTAATTGATCTAATCCGAGCATTAGATTTCGTGAATGCATCTCCGTACTAAGTTCTCCATTTAAATTTTGCATGCTGTCTTTTTTTCCGTTCTCTGTCATTCTAACAAAATACACTTCTCTAGTATGTTTAGCATAGGTACATGGCAAAGACATTACTCACCTCATAAAAGCTCCGTAAAAGACAGATAAAACTTAAAATAAAAAAATAATAATAACTGGGTCAGATGAAATCACAAATTAATTGAGAACGTGGTGCTTGATACATAAGATATTCACAATTGCAAAAACTGCCTCTAGTACTTGCACTACAACCAAACTCCTGAGAAATAAGAAAAAATTGCAGAGGAATAAATTAAAAACAATATTGTAGCAAGACCCACATCACCTCTATGCATACCAAGTAATCTATCGATTCGTTCTTTTAACAAAGTGAATAATTCCAAATGTGTTATCACTAACTGGAACAAGGTCGGGGAATCCGTCTTATCAATTGTCGTAGCTCGAACGATTAGTTTCTTAAGGTGACTTATTATTTCTTTTGTAGAATTCGAAAGAAATTACTGTGGAGTTGGTCAGTTATTGACGGGAACTCAGCTGTCTACGTACATTCTCTAATACCTACACGAAAAAACTGGTGTTACGGCTATCCACGGATAAAATGTGTGCGGGCGGGCAAGATACAATAGCTGGTGGAAAGATTTTGACTGATGTTTACTACCACGGAAGTCAAGGTGCACCATTTATGGCAACAAAAAAAGGTTTTCAATTCATTATGGAGAAATGTGATACAGATCGAATTGAATCCATAGGACAAGTTGATCCACTATGTTGCCATTAGGTTTGGTTGCAATGTTTTGAAAGATATGGAGCATAGATACAATGGGCGAGTTCAGTGGTGTTTACATGTGTAAAAACTTGGATAAAAGTTTCGGCTGGAGTTCCGAAAAGTACTCACCTCCAATTTGCTTGAAATTTTTTTTATACTTAGTCTACCACTTAGGAAGGTTAAAACGGTTTTTGCGCAAACCACTGGAAAAGACGAAAAGGACATTTGAAAATTGAAAATCGTTTAAAACAAAGATTCAAATATCTTCTAAGCCGTAAAGCGTATGTAGGTAAACTATATCTTAAATTAAAGCTACAATTGAAGACTTTCATTTGGGATATAAGCCGTTTTTAAGCTATAAGTAATTAAGATCCAGGCGCCTGCCTAACAGTTGTTGACATACCCTTAACGGAGCGACGAAGTCGCGTGAGCGGGTTAAACCCTTCGGAAAAAAGGGTTAAAATCCTGTTAGCGAGCAAAGCGAGCCACTCACCTTATACTTTAAATACACCAGAGTTTCTTATAAGCTTAAAAAAAATACTTTTTTTTCTTAAATAGATGTACATTTTTTTACAAAATTAACAAATGCAGAAATCACCGAACACCTACTCCGTTTTGTCGACTTCACACTTATCCGACCGGAAAAGCATTTTAGTGCTGCGTGTCTGCCAATGTGATAAACATATTGCATATGAGAGAAAATAGGGATTTGATAGTTATTGGATTTCTTTTACGCACATACTACTCACAATGTTTTGTAAGTAAATATTGTATTATCTTTTTCAATTAATTATATGAATACAGCTTTTGTATATAAGAAAGGCAAAGAGTTTCACACTTTTAAAAGCAGAGAACAGTAACCTTCTATCATGGAATTTGGTGGTCACTATTAATTTTCCGGCATTAGATATATGAGTATGCCCTATCTACAAAAAATTCGATCCTATATCTTGCAAGAACTATCGAGGCATATCCCTGCTTAATGTCGTATATAAGATCATATCAAACGTACTGTGTGAAAGTCTCAAACCGTTCTGCAACACACTAATCGGCACGTACCAGTGTGGCTTCCGTATAGTGTGACACTGAAAAACACACGCTGCAATTTGCAATTTGGAAGTAGCTCTGCCGAATTATTAAGACGTGCACCGGATTTCGGCGAGGAGATGTGTTATTATGTGACTTCTTCACATCTCACTATCTTCAAGAGGTATTTTCAGCTACTAGGATATGCGGACGATGTTGACATCATCGGTTGTTCCCAGCATGCCGTGATAGAGACTTTTACGGCAATTTAAGAACCGGCGAAATTTGTTGGCCTTGAGGTAAACGAGCACAAGACTAAGTATATGCTATCAACAAACAAACCAGCTTCTGTCCACCCCCTGTGACAAAATGTAGCTATAGATAGGAACAATTCGAAAGTTCCACGAATGACACCCTAGTGGATATTCGACGAAGAATTACTCTGCTACTTCGTTCTGGCAAAACAATTGGGTTCAAAATTTCTAACTCAAAGGATGAAAAGTATGTTTTTATAAAAACCTTATGCTGCCAGTTCTGCTATATGATAAGCAGAAAGGGAGAAAAATTCTTCGACGGGTTTTTGGTTCTTTGTCTGAGCTGTATCAAGATGTGGATACAGTCGAAAATTTCAAAATACGTCGACTACATTGGCCCGGTCATATCGAGCGAATGGACAATAATGTTCCAGATCCAGAGGATCTTCGATTCCCAACCTCCAGATTCGAGAGGACAACTAATGCCAAACCTCAATTATAAAGACCAAGCCATCGTAGACGCCAGAGCGCTTGGTCTGGATAACTGAGATCGCAGAGTATGGAAGACTGCAGTGTCTCAGGCAGAGACTCCTCATGAGTCGGGAGCCCGTTAAAAGAAAGAGAGAGTTGTATGGGTTCAAATCCATGTGGTAATATGGAAAACATAACAAGCAACATCACTAGCTTTCGAGCAGCCAATAACAAGTATATGACAGTCACTCTCAAAAAGTCTTTACACTCTCGCCGCTTGCAATTTGCTAAAAACCGTTATACCATTCTTAAAGCTTTTGATTGTTGTAATTGCAAATATGATATATGTATTCATTATGTTTTCACATTGAGTGATCGTTTTTCTTGGTTCATAAACAATATTTACTATGGGTAATACTAGCAAACAAGGATATCACAGCAGTGATTCGGTTTCAGTGACTCTCTTCTAAAGGGGCTGACGTATTATTAACAAATGATTCTTGTGGCTTATGACATGTTTGTGAAAGCTATGGTTTGTGAAGCTACATATTTAACATATTGTGGTGTTGTTTAATGTGTTTTTTTCCAGGAAGCTAAGTACTCGGATCTTCACTAATGGTTTCAAAACCGCTTTAAGATGCGGCGCTGTAGTCTTTCTGAAGGATGACAACGTTAGATTTCATTTCTCGTTAGAAAAACATGCATCTATCTTCCAAGCGGAGATATACGCAATCCTGATAGCAATGAACTGTATTATAAAGAAGAAGCATTTTTCCAAGCTAGTTCGAGAATTCAGGAATTCACTGACCACAGTTGGAAGGCCAAGTCTCGCCCATAGGTGAACTAACATACGAGTAGATTGCAAACTTTCCAAATATTGGAAATCAAAAACCTGCTTTCCACTGATCGCCTTTATCCGTGTGACCCTGTCTGTGAATATATGTATGTGAATTGTCTCTCGTAAACAAAACCTTATATTCACATAGTGAACTTTACATGTAAATTGCTTTCATTCTGACAGCTTTACTTGAAAATTGCCCTCAATCTAGCAAATTAAAGCAGTTTATAGGCTTGTAGAATGTGTTAGTAGGTAATTCACTCAAAGTGTGTATGTGCGAAGTTTAAGGACTTGCAAAAGTATTAATAGAGTTTGCCATATATGTTAGTTCATTTATGGTCTTGCGTGGGTCCTAGGTCATAACGAGATCACGAGAAGTGAAATCGCCGGAAATTATAAGAAGTACAATGGTATCTTAATTGATTATGCGAGTAGCTCGTGTTGCAATACGAATTTGTGTAAGCTCGAAATCATGGCTTTAACGGCGTGTTTGACAGAAGAAGACGTTTTCTAACGTCCGAGTTTTCGGGAAAAGAAACTCCATTAGGATCAATAGAATGTTAAATTTTTTGCCGCTTATGGAAATTGCTCGATATTGTTGGTTTCCAAGCTGAGCTTTAAAAAGTAAGAGCAACTCCTGCTCAATGCACATCCTGTCTAGTTTGTTGGGCCTGAAGCCTATGACTGCCGAGAGAATGCTTATCTGTCAGAACTACCTATTCATAGGTAAAATTACGTTTGAATGTATTCAAGAAAGAGAAGAATTAACGTTATACGGATGTAATCCAAAAAATAGGCACCAAAATAACATAATACTCGTATTTATATTACTATTGTAAATGGATATCAATGCCGCAGACCTATCGGTCCTATCCGAAGGAACGATAGAAGAATACTTTGCCTAACTTAGTGTGCCTAAATTGATAAGAACTTTAACTATAATTGATTGCATACCTAGAGGCATAAGTGACATTAAGGGTTTTCCCATCATTTTTTCGGAATCAAAATCACTTATCTGGATTTTATGTCAAAATGTTTTACATTGACATAAACGTCAAATAGTATTGTATGTTAAACTAGATTTCTGTGTCGTGCAATTGGCTGTGTTTGGCCAATTCATTATTCTGAGTGTGTAAATTGATTTGCAAGCAAATATATTAAAAAAAAATACGTGTAACAATTTTAACAGCAAAGCCCGAAGAAGTTTGAAACTTTGAAACCAAAATCGGATCACAAAAAAATAAACCTTCTGCATTGAAAAATGAAAACGCCACTAGTGTTTCAGGCCCAGGTTTATTTTGCACTATATCGTAACATAATTATGTTATCTAAGATTTTGTTATTTACTAATTTTCACATAACCAACAATTGTTTTTAACAAAATAAAAGTGCTCTGAAGCCTTCCTTGACTGTCTCACTACCTTACCTACATTAATTTTTTTCAGACTGTCATCTAATCCACCATTGAGGATTTCTATAATTCAAAAAAACCTTATAAACCTTATTATCGGCGGTGAAAATTTTTATTGGTTAACTTATTTTACTCTCTTAAATTTGTGTTAATTGTTAATATATTCTTTTATTAAATTCGCCAACAAAGACCATGGTATCCCTGCAAGATCTTTCCACATTGGCATCGCCTGGCAATGTTCCTGTATGCGAAAGAAGCGGTCGCCTTTGTACGGTGCCTCAGGTCGAAATTAAAGGCAATGCGTTTGTTGTAAGTTTAAGTTACAATACGCCATGAATTCTGTGATAAATTCAATACAATTTTAGTTGGAATATTATCCAGAGATCAATATAAACTGTGAAGTATTTAGCGCTGCTCTGGCCAAGCCGGTGGATTCATATCGCACGGTCATGGTGCCGGTGAATGAGCGAGTAATCAAACGTATTACAAGAACTTTCTTCGAAAGTGGATTCATGGAAGCTCTCAATGAAGCTAGGGATCCTGCCACAGCTGCTTCGAGTCCGTTAATATCATCTGCAGCTGAATATACATTTCGTGCGTTGGATTTTATTCGTAAAATTAAACTTATGGTATTTCCCCATCTGAAAGAACAAGGCATATCAAGTATTGCTAAATATTCACAAACAAGGTAAAAATTGTATTGGTTTCTATTTTCTTAAACTCTGATAAATGTATTTTTTAGGGATTGGATTCGCAGTTGTATCCGATTCATAGTATGGCATCCGAACTGTTTTAAAATCGCTGTTGCCGGGTCAGATGATGTTATTCGCATTTACACTGATGAGCCAGCTGCAGTTCCTGTCCTAAAGGTATTTTTATATCTTTTATTCAAGGTAGAATTTTCCTAGATTATCTATTTATCTCTATTATAGAATAGTCTTCAGAAAGGAATTACTTCGATGGCGTGGAGACCTTACAGTGGTGCTGAATTGGCTGTTGGTTGTCAGAAAGGTATTTGCCTCTGGACTATGGACAGTAACTTACATATTACTCGTTTCTCATCTCAAGCTGTCTTCCTAAAACAGTAAACTAGCGACATAATATATATGTAGGGAATATATTTAAAAAAAAAAAAATAAAAAAAATTGTTTAGTCCCAATCACAGCCCGATCACTTCGGTGCAGTGGAACACAGATGGTACACTCCTGGCTACATCGAGCATAGCTGACACAGATGTGGTGATCTGGAATGTTGATAAAGCTAATAGCAGCATTCTTAAGCGTGTCGGTCCCCCGTGTTCAATTTTAAATTGGTCACCAGATGGTTCAAGTCTGTTCTCGGCAACTGTCGGGAATGTGTTTCGGGTGTGGTCAGCCGATAAGCACTGGATACCGGAACGTTGGACTATTGCAAAAGGATTTATACAATCAGCATGCTGGTCACCGTGTAGTACATTTTTATTGTTTGTAACCTCTGAAGATCCTACGCTCTATAGACTGCAATTCTTTGAGGAACAACTATTTGCAAGTAAGTAAGAAATATTTTGATTGATTTGGCTACCAATTACTAGGAAAGGAAAGAAAACAATTTGATTTTCTTAGTAACTGACAGCCTAGATAAAAAAAAGTTTTCTTGGGCAAGCTACAGGTGAGATGTTCCTTGAGTTCCGGAACATCTTGTAAATGCTGCCAACATAAAACGAATACGTTTATTTGATAATTCCTTCCCATGTATTTCAAAATAATGTTTGGTGTGATGCGGCCACTAACTCTATCACCCGCTTTCGTTCCTAGCATTCGGTTGTTTTTTTTTTTTCGAATTCTAATCAAATTCGCTTTTGTAACCTGACATTCCTTTTTTTAATATAGATGTATTTATTTCAAAGCAAAACTGTACCTACTTTCTAGCAAATCCACGTATCTAAAGGGAAACCAAAACCCTAGCTTTTCTTAAGTGTGTAGTATTCCTGGCCTCGATACTCTGATCATTAAGAATAACCAGTTGAAGTAGACAGTCTAGACACACTGGATGCCAGCGAAAACAGCTTATGCTAGTGCTTGAATAATTGGGACTGCTCTTTTGTGCAGAAATATGAAGTCTCAAGTCTCTGCAAAGCGTCTGTCGACTTAGTAGCTAATTAAGCTCACCTTGATACTCCGAATTCTGATGAATCACATGGATTGTACGTCCGGTAAACCGAGATTTGGTGCAAAATGATTCTGGTTGTACTTATGTACATCCTTACTCTCCAGGGTTATAGTAATTGAGTGTAGCTCTAGCTCTTTGCAAAGTTTGAAGGAACTCCAAGATAAGACTTATAGTTTTGGTCATATGAATTCTCAGACCCACTCTGCTGGTTGTATTTTCCAAATTGTGGGCCATTTGGTGCAAGTCCATGATTCTATGAGAAAGCAAGTAGACATCATCACCGTAGTGTACTCAATTATGATTGCCATTGTCCATTTTAGTCCGTAATTTTCTCTTCCCATGGCTGGCTGGACTAAATCCTTTAACAAATTTAGCAATGTTGATAATATATATCCTAGTTACACTTCTCTGCCTACTGCGAATTTCTTCGAAATGTTACTTCTACGTAGAACGTGACATTGTAGCCTCATAGGAAGACAGTTCCTCCAGAAACTGCGCAAAGAATAAAGAGCAGCTGTAGTGGGAAATTTATTCTATGCATTATTCCTTGATGATCCTTTTGATGTCGAGAATCCGGCGTGGAACCCTTATTGTTCGATATCCAGAGCTCGCAAAATTACTAACATTGCAGGCGTTATTTTCGTTGGAAAATTGATATTCATTCCTGTCTTCCCATCGCCCAGAAAAATTTCGATTCCACGAATTTGTTTAATGAGTGGATGCAGAAATTTTGCTGATATATTTAGCGAGATTTTAACATCAACCGCACAGGAACGCCATTAAATCCAACCGCGTTATTTCCATGTTTTTTCGGGATCGCTAATTTACTGAGCATATGCATTGCCTTTTTTTTTTTTTTTAGGAATAATTCATATTCACTCACTATGGTCCAAATGGCTAATTACTACGGTGAAAAGCTTCCTCTATCTCCTAAGTGTTGATACTTATAAAACGTTAACGGAGTTCCATTTCTATGTTTGGCCACCAATTCACTATTGTGGCTCTGTAGAGCCATCATGCTAAAACATCTATTACCTGCTTTCTCAGCTTGTCCGGCATTTGCGTTGATTAGGATTTCGTCCACATATCGACTTTCAGGCGAGCCTAAATTCAAACTTCTCCCACTCTACTACTACTAAAGATGCTAGAATTCTAAATTACGCGATAGTGTGTGTATTGGGGAATAGTACATTCTCGCTTCGAGTCATCTTATTCTGCTTAATTTGAGGAATTTTCTGTTTTTGAGTTTATTTGATCGTTGCACCGAGTTGTCAGTATGTCAATGGTTTCATGACGGTACATACCGTCATTGTTCTGGAATCACATATCGCCCGGCTCAATGTCGTCCATATTTTCGAAGAAATAATCACTAATTACTATTGACCAGTAACGTTAACAATTGAGTGCTATGCGACGTTCGGCCCCGTTTTTAAAAAATAAGAACCAGTGATGTCAAAAATATGACTACAACTCCAAAAGTGCACTTGGATGCACTGATTGGAATTGTGAATAAAAAATAAAAATAAATAAATAAATAAAATAAAGGTCGACTCCAAGCTGTTAAAGAGATCATTGAACTCCGGTCGCAGTTTATGGTTTCGTGGCCTCAGTTCCTGATACCAGCTGGTACTTGTAAGAGCTTTAGACCCAGAATCTTATATAGTAAAGTTTTTCACGTATTGGGGGGTTGGACAATTCTGTACCTTCTGTCTCATTTTTCCTCACAGTGGCTACAGTTTCTTCTGTACGCACATCATGGTGACGCGTTGTTGGCTTTGCGTCACGTAGAGTGTATGTGGTAAATAATGTATCCCAAACACTAGCTCAGTTATTCGATTAAGAGGGCTATCAAAATTACGTGATATTGTAATGTGTGAATGATACTTGTGTAAGTATATTCATGATGATTTACCAAACAAAACTGAATACAAATGTCAACGGTTATCATATCAGTGAAATAAAAAAAAAAAAAAAACATTCTTTGGGTCTTACAAACAAAATATTTGGCATCGCTCTAGCTTTTTAAAAGGCAATCCACTTGTCAGATGTTGCATCTGCCTGAAAGTTCTTATCTTCTTCAACTAACTTGAGCACTATTTACAGACCCCAGCTCTGAAGGTTCTTTAAATATATTCGATTTGATTTACATAACTTTTATCATATAAATTTGACCGAGAGCTTACTTTATAACTATCTACTATCTACTACTATATTTGCTAGAATTCAATTATAAATTCTTTGTATAACAATTAAGTCTCTTATCAAAACATACATTCTTCTACCTTTTTTAGCATCAACTTTACCAAAACAAGCTCTACCCGTTGCCGATTTGACAAAATTCACAATTGGTCACCGAGACGTTGGTGGCCAACCGCAATCCCTGGCCTGGGACCCAAATGGACGTTTCCTCGCCATCAATTTCAAAGATAGTTCTTGTATTGCCGTATTTTCCACATGCATTGCAAAACACAATCTAAGCATTTCACCCTCATGCTTCCTAACTGGTATTGGCACGGAGTACCCTTCCTTTATTTGCTTCCAAAGCAAGAACCGAAAAAACTCGGACAGTGTGTTAACCATTGGTTGGTCCAGTGGACGGATACAATACTTTCCCTTTGTCAACATGTAAATTGCATAACTAACATATAACTTTGTTAAGATTTTTCTTTCATTTTTTTTATTTATCATTTTGTATACATAAATATTTTTAAAACTTTTTCAATTCTCTCACATAAAATATATAATATCCGTAATAAAACTGTTTTTCTGGTTTTTGTTTTGTTTTGTTGCAAAGATAAGAAAAGCTTATAAACGTATTTTACAATTAATCACCATTGAATGTTATTTTCAAATTGAAGCTCTCTAATAGTTGTCGTGGTCTACAATACATACAATATAACAAAAATCTGTATTTCGGTACTCAAGTGCGAGATTATTACATGTTAAACGATAATAATATACCACACGCTTTGCTAAAAGTAAATACTTTACATCACATTAAGGGTCACAATCGTACTTCCTTTTTATCAGAAGGAAACACAGAGAAGGCGAAAAATAATTGTTATTTAAAAAAAAAAAAAATCAGACTCCTCCGTAAAAGTATCCTAAAGCTGTTGATGCCTTGACTCGTACAACATGACTTTCATCTTTCAAAAGAATGGCAATCTTGTTGCCGACAGACTCGGTGTGTTGATTTTTATCATTGAGGAAATTATGGAGTATGCCTGAATATAAAAAAAGAAGTTTTAATGAATAAGCAAGGACAAGAAATTAAGAATAAAGTCAAATTTACCAATGACAATAGCTGCATTGCCACGAACTTCAACCCATTGACTGCGCAGTTTCGGTATGCAGGAATCGATAAAGTCTTGAATTAATTCAAGAAGTTCAGCGGCCTTTAAAAAAAAAAATCCAAAAGATAACATTAATCTAAGTTAAAAAGCCAATTTCCAATTACTGACAATCAATTTGACAAAATCGATGATGAAGACGCTGTAATTCAACTGGCCATGATCGAGTAAATGCTTTTGAGCCATCTCGTTGACCTTGGGGGCGTTAATCATAGCGCACACCTTACGAAGTGTTACTTTACAGGCCTGAAACGAGAATGAAAATAAAAAAAAAAAAGTTTTCGTATTTAGTTAAAATCAGATGTAGTTCTCCAAAGGAATACCTTTAATCAGTTTATTTGGTTTTCTATGACAAATTTGAGTTTGTAAACAGCGTGAGCGACAGGAAAAGTTGTGAGGGATGGGAACGAGATATTGATGTGCAATGGGTTTGAAATGCTTATGGTTTATAATCACAAAACCTTCGACTTAGAACATTTATACATTCATACATACCATAAAAACACAAGTAATGGATAGTTTGCTTACGGAGACGGAATTTTAACCACATGAAGCCCAAATCCGGATTGGAAGAGTGATAGTACGTAGTTCAAAATAGTAAGCTTAGTCGCAACGTTTGTGTATATAGCATTAGTCTTTCATTGAATTGGGTTTTATGCAATGTCAGAAAACAAGAACGCTCACGCAATGTTATGTTATGTATAAAGCTTTAACGAAGATAAATGAGTTTGTGAAGCAGAAAACACCAAGTTTATCGAAACAGAATGTAGATGATATGCCCTTGCGGCAATTATCATAATAGTCATAGTAAAATTTACACAATCAATCTTTTCTTTGCCAGATATCATATATGCATCCACTCGCATTTTTCATAAAAAGACAGCACCAACATTTATCAATGCCAAACAACTATTAATAGAGATTGGAATAAGAGGATTGTGAGACGCGAGTGTTCTTTGTTCGTTATAAAACTGTGACAAATTTCTTAAATCTTCTAAAATTAAACGAATAAAAATATAATTCAACTAACTTAATTGATTTATGTACACAACACAATTGATTAAGAAGATCTGAATTAAAATTTATCAAAAGCAAATCGAAATAAAAAAAAAAGTTACTCATAGTTAGGTGCTGCACACGTCCGTTGCCAGCTCAGAGTGAATTCAGCGAAATTTTTGCTTATTGGTACAACGAGCGATAGCAATTTTACATTAGCAAAGGTTTTCGTTTATCTTTTCTTTAATTTGATATTTTTTTACTTTTTTATTGTTCTAATGCTATGTCTCCACCAAAGTAAGATTTAGATTTACATTAAGTGGTTCCATCGGGATTTAGGATTTATATTGACGTTTACTGAATATATGAAAACAAACGATGTTAAAATATACAAAATCAAGTGAAAGTGATAATACATGCATTGGACAGGAAACAGGATGATATTATTAAACTGCTGCAATAGAGAAAAAAAAGATTTATAATAATAAAGCCAAAGCTTGAAAAAAATTAATCAACAAGTGTCTGGGGTACCTGTGTGCTGAGTTCTCTCTCACGAAAATGACATGTGCTGGTATTAAAAAAGGATTACTTGATTTGTGTTGCATTAGGATATAAGCAGGATTTCTTATAAATTTTGAATTTAGATGAGATTTAAAGACGTCAAACCATATGGTTATTATTACTAAATATTAAAATAATTGGATCGACAAAAATCCAAAAAAAAAAAAAAAACATTACTTGCGTCCATAGTTTTGTTTTAATATGTAGGCAATGTTTAAAAATCTGTTACTTAAAAATTATTAAGATCTTTGAAAAATTACACACAACATTATAATATAAAGAAATCGGGCAAATATTTGTATTTCGGAATAATTTCTTTATTCACTGATGAAAATATGCAATAACATTTTTTTCTGACATTACTGTAATTGAATTAAGGCCTACAGGCGAACTATGTATAGGCGCAAAACAAGCGTCTTATCTGTATTCATTTGTATAATCACACACATCACAGCCACATGGATGAAAGCAGGAATAATACGAAAGTACGGTATCATGGAAGTAAGGTATATAAATACACTATATAGCCGGGCAGTTCTTATGCACATTTCAGAAGGTATCCCAGGGTAAATAGAAAAAAAAAATCATGACAGAACTTGATGGTAGTCAGATGCGATTGATATGGTGCTTTCAAAAAAAAAAAATTAATTACATATCGCAAGCTGGAAAGGCCCAATGACGACACAACGTAAAGATTACATAATTCCTTGCATTTAAGGAACCAAATGCCGAAATTTCGAAAGCAGAGCGAGGCCTTGAACTTACAAACGGAAGGGTATAGAATGTTTTATTACGGAACGGGAGAACATAAGAACAGAGTGGTCTTCATCATAAGATCGTAAGCGTATCAAAACTAAGCAACCGACACATCCATATGATTCATAACAGAATGCGAAACTTGGAATATTGTTAGCGCCTATGCACCCTAAGCAAGCGGTTGGCAATAAGAAAAATAAATTTTATGCCGCGACTTTGATAAAGAACATCAAGGGAGATAATTAATTTTATTGGTGCAAATTTAAAAGAATAAGTCGGCCAAACGAACTGCAGACACTAAGCCTGCCATGCAGTTTTAGCAAAAGCGAAACTTAATTACGTGCTGCATCGGTGGACAACATAGTTAGACAGATTACAATCTGTGCTGGAATAACGTAAAATAGTGAGTAAGAAATTCTATACCCTGTCCAGCATAAATTTGGCAGTACAAGTTTTATGGGGAAGCTTTTTCAAAATCAGCAGCGTGCCATATTTTTGCAACATACAATATTGAAAGAAACCCCCCATAAAAAGTCTTTTGCAATTGCAGCTGACACGAATCCAACACGTATTATTCAGCGCACATTTGAGTGTGCACTGATTGGCTGTGGCCTGTGCCTTGTGGCTGCTATTAAATTGATTTGCATTCAGCGTTACCAGTGTTCGTTTGGTAAGTTTTTTCCTTGAGTTTCTGTTGAGGAGCTTTTGGTTTTAGAGTTTTGAAGAAAGTTCTTAGTGATGAGTGTTATCGTGGAGATCTTGTTTTGATCTTTTGCATTTCTTTTAATGAGTGAAAAATACGTTAAAATGCAGTTACAAAATTGTAAGCTGTTTTCTTTAAGAAAAAAGTTTATTTGGGTAGGTTTTCGCAGCGCACGGTTAGTTTTTTGATGTAACGTGTATATTTCTAAATTTGGCTGGTGATATTAATGTGAAGTTAAGTGTTTTTATGTACATATACCTGCTCCTCGAAAGCATTTTGTACGAAGGCTTAAGCTTCAGTGCAAATCTCTTATTTCCCCTAATCAACACGGCTTTCTGAAAGGTAGATCAACTACCACTTACCTAGTCGAATTCGTGTCCTCTGTTCTCTCAGCCTTAGAAAGTAGTAAAAAAGTTGTAGTTATAACAACTGATATGATATCTCTAAGCAAGATATCTCATAAACTACTCCTGTTCAAATTGTCCGTCCTGGGTTTTGAACCAATTTTGCTAAAATGGATATCTTATTAGCTGGATAATCGTTTTTACAGTGTTCGTTTCCAACCTTTCCGTTTTCGATTTCAATCACAGCACAATTTCCAGCACATCTTCACCATCCCTAACCTTAAAACCCTTATTAAATATTTAGTATTTGAGTTTTTAAGTCTTAGTTTTTTAAGCTTGAATTAAGCCAAATAAATGGGGGCATTAGCCCTCACTAAAGTTCTAGCACATTGTCGAGTCTGGAACGACTTCTTTCTTTTTCGCCGATGTAACGCTACTATAAGCAACGATGTGATAGTAATTCAGGAAATTCTTAATAAATTAATAAAGGCGCTGGGAACAAACGGGTTGATCCTTCTAAGATCGGATATCTGCAATGCCATTTTCTCCAACCCGCAAACCTAACTGCTGATATTTATTTCGAAGAATTCACAGTAGCGAAGTACGGAAAATTGTAATATCATATGCTTTGTCGTTTAACCACTAAGCAAATTTCGGTTAAACTCAGATATCGAGAAAAGCAAAATTATTCAGTGTATTTTGGGTAAAGTCAAGGCAGATTTGAAGCCCATACAAATCGTTTATTAAAGTTGATTTCACAAAATTCCACCGCTGCTTAGCAAAAACTCCTTTACACTTCGCATTAACAGTTTTCAATACTATCAATGATATCTACGTGGTATAGACGACTTTCAGAATCCTCTTATCAATTACTTCTTCTCCGTGAAAACTCGGTTTAGAGAGGATTGACTGAAAGAACTTTAATAAATTCACCAATTCATGATAAACTACATTGTGTAAAGAAAGAAATTTTGCTGGAGGCGCGAATAGCATTCGACAGAAAAATTTTAGTCATTCGTATTGCTTTAATCCATAACAAAGTTGCCTTAAGGCACCATCAATGTCGTTAAAAATAGCCAAATTTTACTCTGTGTAGTCTGTTTGTCTCGCAACATCTTCTGCATTGGTCAACATATATTAAAACAGAGGATGCATTTGCAAATACGATGGTTTGCTGTCAGGGCCTCTTTAAAATGTTGACATCGTTTTGTGATGAGGCATGCACCAAATCATATGTAAAGACTATGCGAACATCAAGGCGATATCAACAAAAATTCTTGTATTTCTAATAAGAGGCACTTTGTCATTAAAAAAATTAAAATGTCGAACACGAAAGGAAGCTTGTTCTTTACAACTTTAAGCAGAATACATGGGGCTTTAAAAGAGGAAAGAAGAGGCGCATTCTATAAGGCAGTCGCTAATCCTACCAAATTGATAGCACTGATGCAGCGCACAAGTCAATTTAGTTGGAATTTTAAGAAGAAACATATTTTGCTATATTTCAGAATCGCTCATACATATAACTTCGAGCATTGTTATTTAAATGTTGTCATCTCACTTCTCGCTGTTTAATATATTCCTTTCTACCTTTAATTATATGGCGGGACAAACCTCACATTCACATTCCCTAACGGCTGTTCACTAAAGAAATCTATTGGAATACACTAAACGTAATTTCTTGCGCATTTCTGAACTACAGCAAAATAATTGTTCTACTATTTTACATTCACTTCGTTATTGTAAGCCAGTATCTAATGTAGTTTCAACATGACATAAATTAGATTCAAAATACTTATTACTGATTTAATTTTTCAACAATAACAAACAAAGCCAATCTTACCCGTATAACTGTTGGTTCACTTTCGCTTAAATGCAGAATAAGTGGGAAAAAGTTCGCAAACAGTTGTTCCCTTAAAGCTTCTGAAGAGCAGTTTGGTGTCCTGCTGCCATCGTTGTTAGCCATTTTCGATTCACATAAATCCCCAAATAAAATAATTGCTGCTTCTCGAATTTCGATGGAATAGCTACCAAAGAATGGTCGAATCCGAATTGCCAACGAGACATGAAAAGATTCCACACGATCACTGGGTAGCATTTGAAGGATTCTTGAAAGTCCACGCATGCTCTCCAGAGGGATGTTAATAAGGCAATCACTTTATAATAGAAAAAAATCAATCAATTACATGTTCTACATAAACGCTCTCGCTACCTATCCTTACCTATTTGTATCATCAATTCCTTTTAGAAGAGCTGTAATAGCTGTTTCTGTATAATTATCTATATCAAGTTCAGTCAAATGTCCCACATATCCCAGTCCCTGTATACTCAATCCTCTCACAACCGGATTTGGGTCACTAAGCGCCGAACTAAGGTGTAGCATTATTACCGATGAGATTTCACCACATGGACGTAGTGGTACCAGTCTTGAAAAAAGCCCAATTGCGGCTACACGTTGTCCATCGTAAGGGCTTGAAACGTATTTGCTTAATGAAATGATAACTTGTTTCATTGAACTAGAACTGATTGTAAACTGATTAACAATGCCAATTGCCATCGGAGTTAGTAATTCAATAAAGTTCTTCAGATCAGTGCTGTTTGACAAATTAATACAAACAGTCAGTACAGTAGAAATTTGTTCCATTTCCAAATTCGCTAGGAAAGCTTGAAAGGTTTCCAACACAATTTGGCAAGGATTCAATTTTACAGAGTCCTTGTTCGGTATGAATCCAAATTTATTCTTGCCAGATGGCAGTGGTGGAGCTCTTCCTGATGTTGGTGAAGGCTTTGTCATTAGCATTGGTGGTGCTAGGTTGGTATAAGTCGCCAGTGATGTTAAGAGCATGGTGAAGAGCTCTGGGAATTTTTCTTTCAATTGCTGAATAATAAGAAGAGAAAACGATTAAATCCAAATTACCTTTTATGTGTAAGAGTTTTGCACTTACTGTATTGATATCCTTGCACGGGAACATTTCACGCAACGCACAAAATATTGCAAATGGCTGGACGCTGGCAATTTTCTGTCGATCTCCTGTACTTTCATTGGGTTCATACAGACAGGAAGCTGATAAAATCGTCAAGAAATTCTCCAAAATGATTCCTGTCAGCTCGGAATCAATACAAATTATATGCCAATATTCAACAACGTTTCTACAAAAGAAAATATAAACCGTTAATAGAAAAATTCACCAAGCTTCCCATATCATGAACTAACTCTTCAAATGGCAAAGGTTGTGCGAGCATTTCAGAGCATACAAGCTTTGGATGGTGTTTGGTTAACGCGGCAATTGCCTTAAGTACGCCAGAATTAGCCCTGGATATAGAGCACTCACTGATAGCTGTCAAGCTATCTTTAACGAGATCCGGTATAGCATGGAATAGTTCAGAACCCTTTTGCTGAATAAAGAATTTCAAAACAACTGAAGCACCAATTGCTGAGCTTTGTTCTGGATCCTTCAGACAGTTGAGAAGGGTTTTACTAAAACAAGCTGTTGAATATACGTCGTTTGAACAAGGAAAATAAATCTTACCAAAATTGTAAATACTGAAAGTTTGACATCTTTAAGGCAATAATTTTTGCAATATTTCCCGCCAAATGGTAGATCTTCTTTGGATCATCTGTGATGATGTTCTCTTTGACCATTTCGATTTCCTTCACCCAATCAACGGTGCTATCAGCTATTGTTAACGTCTCATAAATGCACGAGATCTCTAATGTTTTTTGAAGAATTTCAACCGAAACTTGTCTCACTGTTGCATTAGAATCAATGCATCTCGGAACAATCTTTCCTAGCATCGTTCCAGTCTGATTGAATTTCGACGGAGCCTCACAGCCGATCCGCATTGATTTGATGTACACTTCCAAGCAATTGTTTAACACGTGGCTAGCGCAAATTCGTACCTCGCTATTAGGCTCTCTGGTCCAACATTCAATTATAGAAATTATTAGATCCAATGTCGCTGGTGATGGATCATTTTCGATGATCTCCTTCACAAGTAGATTTAGTTCAGGCAAGGATTCATTGAGATGCTTTGCTAGAAAACTATTTTTCTCGTCTTCTTCGGTTGAATCGAACTTTGTTCGTAAAAATCTTGCGCATGTGAAAAAATTCTTGCAAGCGATTTCGAAAATAACTCCTCCATCAAATTCCGCTCCACTGTCTGAGTCTACACGAACGAAACTTGTACCAAGTTTGAGAATTATGGGAAGCAGTGGTAGTTCGTCAAATGGTGACTCAATTTGAATTCCGAATACAGCATCCATCATTTGTTTGCGGAACTTTAAAGGATTTGTGTACTCTTCCTTACAACGGAAAATCTGGTTACAAATACACAACAGCGTCGTGAGGCATACTTTCATCATTGTATGATCTTTGGTTTCGGTTAATTGCTGAACGAGGAAAGAAAGAATTGTGTCATCAATTTGTGTATTTCCCACTTCATCATCGTCCATCATGTGGCCATAGGCCTTTACCACTAGAAGGTTTGTCTTATACAATTCAATTTCCTTATGTGTGTCTTTCATGAAGTGTAAATTGCTAAAGAAGCCAGTTGAGTGTTTGCGGGCACCCAAGTTTGCCAGTTCCGATAGTTTCTTTACCACCAAACCTGAATGCACTCTTGAAGTGTAACCAAGAGCTCGAGCTGCACTGGATATTTTTTTTTCATAGTCAACATGTGATACATGCTTATCGAGCTTTTCTTGCTTACTCGAACCGATGATAAGGTCGATCTTCGCCAAAATTGTTTGCTGTTCAACAATGTGACACAGAGTTAAACCAATTGCTTTCAACATCATACCACGCTCATCACTGAGCGGGGGGATATAAAATTCATGAACTGGTATTTGAATCGGATACATAATCATCTGGTCTGACATCTTATTGACTAAGCGCTCTGCAAAGTTTGTGTCATTCTGTTGCAGAAACTCGACAGATTCTGTGATAAATTGCCTCAGATAAATATAAAATGTCTTCTCGACGCCAATGTAGAGAAGGAGATTAGGAATCTTCTTATCCCACAGACTTGCGAGTCCAGGATTTAAGTGAGGATAATAATATTTCAAAAAAGAAAGAACATTCGAGATACGTTTGATGTCAGTGTAGTTTCCCAATAGAGCTAAACTTCTTGCAAATACTGTCTCTGCACTTGGGACTACTATTTTTGACTTAGTATTTCCGCTGGCTTCATCATCAGGCTCATTGTTCACTTCAAATTCGATGTTAGGATTTTTAGCAAACAAGCTTGTCATACATTTTGTGATGTTTGAGCAGATGTCTGTGTAATCCATTAGAACATAGTAGTTTAACAATTCCCGCTTTAGAAGCTCATCCATGGTGCCAACAGTTGAAGACAACATAAAAAGGGAATTCTCACACGATTGGACAAAATCCTGATGTTCTTCACTGGAGCCATGTTCTGTGTTGATCTTATTATATCGGCAGCAATGTCGGACAATATACCAAACGAATTCCTTCTCTTTGATAAAGGACTTTTGAGCCAACGCTACTATTGTTTTCAGGAGAGTCATCTTCATTTTAATCGCCTTTTCGATTAAAAGCATTTGTTTTAGAACTTCCATGAAACCAGGAATCTTACTTTCGATATTCTCGGTAGATGTGTTTGTCAAATGGGTAAGAATGAGAAGAGACTTGATTCTTTCACGTTCACTATTATTGCGAAGATGAATGAGTAGCATATCCATAATTTTTTCTGCATACACACCAGACAACAAATGCAAACACCGAAGAACTTCGTAGTGGCCCTTAACTGTCTGTGGTTTTTCGTAATCAGGATAAACACAGACTAGGTCAAATAAACTTGTGACCAAAGCATCAGCAATAGGGTCAAGAATATTCGGTTGAATGTTAATATTCGTTCGCAGAACCGAGGACAGGAACTGTGTTACAGAATTTCTCTCAATAGACCGGCGGTAAAGATTTAAAATACTTGGAATCAAACGTTGTGATTGATCTTTAATTTTTTCCTTCGGTAAAAGTGGATACATGCTTGAAAGTGCTTGTAGGATTTCCACACAAACCTTTGGTTCGCGGGAGTGAAGCCATTGATTAAACAGCATATCATAGGCAACGGAAATTTCAGTCGAACATGAGAAGTCCATTGAGTCTGATTCGGACTCAGTTTCCTTTTTATCAGTTGTCTGTTCGAGAAGTGCTTCGCTGAAACGTCCAATCGCTGGAAAGAAGGCAAGTTATCTTAAATTTATTTAAAATGTCTCTGTATATGTTTACCAAAAGCGTGCGCCTGTTTGACATGATCCTGTTTGATGCCACCCATATTGGGAAGAATGGCGGAAAGTACGGTCTTTATAAATGGAACTGTGCCAGAGACATTTGCGGTAGCCAGAGTACCCATACATTGCATAATCATGAAATGCGCTACGGTTCCTCCCTTTGTGTGAGCTATTAATGCTTCCATTACCTAACGAAAATCGAAATTGAAATGTTAAAGAAATTTTCAAATAAAAATTTACATATTTCTGTTGCGATATCAGAAACAAAGTAGAAAAACTTCAGTTTCAAACGCGTAAGCAGAATTACTTTTACAAACCAATGGCACCAAGTGCACACATCTATCTTTTAAATATATCATCCTACTTGAAGTTAACAGCGCCTCAAGGAATTCTGATTTCGATTGAGATGACTGGCTTACAATTTTAAAAGGAATTGGGGCTGAATGGATACAAATATCTTAAATCACAAAACTTGTGTGAGACCCATTATCAAGTCTATGGAACTCGCCCAAAATGCATTAACCTTCTATTAGCACCAGGGACCATTTTTCTTACCAATTTGCAGTCCTCTCTGCCGATTGCGACCAAAATAGATGAAGCATGCGATTGAATCGAGGGGACACTTTCATTAGATTTTGTAAGCTCATCAATGGCAAGCGAAATTATCGCTTTGTAACTTTCCTTCTTAAATGCCACATTCGAGCTGACTGCTATTTCCAGAACTCTGTATTAAAAAAAAACTATTATTATTAAATGACGATCAAATTATTTGGAAATATAGTAGTTTACCTCAACAATATCGTAACAGATTGGTCAATCAATTTCGGATGCTTCGATCTGTAGTCCACTAAAATCTCTGTTGATTTTTCTGGCTTATTTTCAAACACTTTTACCAATGAGCTTTGTACAGACAAACGAACAGTTTCATCTTTATCCGATAGACAATCGAAAAGGTTGATCAGTATACCTGAAATTAAAAGTAACAATGATTATAAGTACATATAAAAAGTGAACATAGAAAAACCACATGTTAGTACAATTCTCATTTCCTTATTAAAGCGCGGAGTAATGCTATACTTGTAAAGTGTGTCATTAAAAAGGCACCGTGTCGGTTAAGTAAACGAACTCTTGTTAAAGCCATACAAATATCTGTTAGTGTTTCTATATGGGTTAAATTACATATTATGTAGTGATTAATACGCTCGAAAGGCTGTTGTACCTTTCTTTCTTGTTTGTAAATAAAACCCAATACTTTCGAGTATGAAAAGGAATGTACAGGCATTAATTTCAAATTATATTAAATTTTGACAAATATGCCATTGTGTCGCGCTGAAAATAATCTTTTTTTTTCAATAAAATGACTACGAATAAGTTATCTATTTATGTAGTCTATAAAAACGTAATATTCGGGTATTTGTTTTCTTCGGATTAGTTACAAAGCTTTGCTTTCATACTGTGGATCTATGGACAAGCCGACTGTTGTTCAAAAGATCATTATGTCTACAATTGAACTCCTCCATCAACACTGATAAGCCGAATCCACATTTCAATTCAAACACATACGCGGAAAGTTGAAGCTATCGCTAAACAAGATTATTTTATACCGGAGATGGTTCAGAGCATCCAAGCAGTCATTTTAAACTGCATTCATGTATTCACGCTGCAAAACAGGAAAAACGGGAGGGATTTCTGCATACTATCGATAAAAAACAACATTTCCTTGCACACGTACCACATTGATCACCTAGGTCCGATGACGTCTACTGCGAATATTACAAACGCATTTACGTTGTCGTCGACCCTTTCTCGAAATTCGTGTGGGTGTACCCATACCCATACCCATGCACCACATTTCCAAACTACCAGTGGGAGAAAAAAAAAAAAAAAAATACATGGCTTTTCGTCGAAAGAGTTGCCTGCCTGTAGTTAGAAAAATTTGTACTTGCACATCATCAACCCCAGCACCTGGACAAATGTGTTGAAGAAAATGCCACCCGTTTAACACGTGCCTTGCGTACTGACAGGTGTTCCAGAACTATTGTACAAGATCAGTTTTGCCGAGATCTCAAATTCGGCTTTCGCCTTGTAGGGAGATCATGACGATGAATGCTATCATATGAAGCTTCGAATTCGATCAAGAAATGGTGAGTCTTCACTTGAAATTCGTTGATCTTCTCCAGGATTTGCCTCAGAGTGAAAATTTGGTCGATCGTCGATCTGCCGAGTCGGAAGACACAGAAGCACTTAAGACGTTCATACAATATGAACATAAAAAAAGATATGGATATAGGATATGCCTTAATAGTTCTTACGAGACAGAGGATTGGCTTGCTTGATTACCGGGCATATAAAGCTGATAGTTTAGTCATTGGGTATGCTTTCATCCACCCATACCTGCTTGATGATTAAACGTATGTTAAATGTTTGAAAACCTTTGATGGTCATTGGAGTCGGCGGCCTCTTTGCTCTCAGCTGTTTATTAGCTGAGCCAACCAACCTCTTCTATACTAACAGGGGGATCGATTCTAAACGGGTTCTTTTCTTGCTCTATAACTCTCTCCACCAGATGCCCAGGTAACTGCTGAAAACTTATACATAATAGTCAGCATTACACGATTTTCATTTTAATCGATATTCTCAAGAACCAACTTGACACAGAAGCAAAGATAAGGCCAAGTTCCAAGTGACCAAACAAAACATTCTAGAAAACGAGAGGGATTCCGCATTCTAGAGAAACAAGCCATACGTCCAGCCGAACCCGATGCTGATAACAAAGAAGACTCAAGATTCCTGGACCATCAGCAAATTGGTTACTTTAGGTAAAAAAGGTTTTTAATATATGGGCAACAGAAACACTAACCTGTCTGAATTTGTCAAGCATATAATTTGATCGTTTTTCGATCGATTTCTAATGATTCTCTCAAAAATTAAATTCAAGTTGTTTTTTTTTTTATTAATGTAATAGTACTTATATTTTGCAAAATGTTTTGATGAAAAGCGTATTCCTATTTGTACAATTTGTTACATTACTCCACTCATTTCTCGTTTAAGATTTGATGTAGAGAAATTGAAAAGAATAAATCAGTAGAATGAATAGGCACCACTCTACGGTGATGTGAAACGTAAAAAAGTAACTCGATGATCTACAACTAAGGGAAAATTTGTCATGCTTTAGTTTGTGTTTTAATTAACCTTGAACTAATCAGAAATCATTTCCATTATACTCGTACTCGCACGTTTTGAATTGGAATTGCTGTATATCCGACATCTGTAAACTTGATAATGACGCAAACACGTTACTATTGACTAATTGTGAGACCGTTACTTTTAATTCCCAACATTTTAAGGTATCAATTGCAAATAAAGACACTACGTCAGAAAATGTCTAAAAATAAAATTGTATTGGGTATGTAATTTAATTCGTGCGGTTTTTTTTTTTCAAAATTTGAACGTTTATTTAAGAAAAACATGTGCAATAGTATTATTCAAAGTATTGCCCATCTGAAGCTATGACTTTTTCCCATCTTTCTGGCAATTTGTGGATCCCATCCCAAAAGAACTGCGCCGGCAGTTGCTCTGATGTGACCCGTATTTCAGTGAGGGCGTTTTGCATCAACCGGAACAAATGGTAGTCAGAAGGGGCAAGGTCTGGGCTATAAAGCGGGTGGGGTAAGACTTCCCATCCACTGATTTCCAAATAGTTCTTAAACGGAATAGCAACGTGGGGCCGAGCGTTGTCATGATGGAAAATTATTGCCTCGTGTCTGGTCGCATATTCCGGGCGTTTTTCGGCTCCTGCTCTCTTCAAACGGATTAATTGTGTTCGGTAGCGTTGTCCATTGATGGTTTCACCCGATTTTAGCAGCTCATAATACAGCACATCCACCTGATCCCACCAAATACAGAGCATTACCTTCGCGTCAAGGGTATTCGGCTTTGCCGTTGATTTGGCTGGTTGGCCGGGTTTCACATATGATTTTTTGCGCTTGAGGTAGTCGTAATGGATCCACTTTTCATCACCAGTAACAATCCGATGCAAAATTGACTTCCTTTTGTGGCGTTCCAGCAGCATTTCGGACATGCAAAACCGCATTTCGACGTCTCTCGGCTTGACTTCATGTGGAACCCAATTTCCTTGCTTTTGGATATATCCAGCTGCTTTTAAACCTTTTGAAATGGCTACTTGAGTAACACCCAAAGATTCTGCGAGCTCTTCTTGTGTTTGGCAACAATCTTCATAGAGTAATGCTTTCAGTTCTTAATCCTTAAACTTTTTTGGCTTCCCAGGACCTTCATCGTCTTCCAAGCCAAAATCACCACTTTTAAATCGTGCAAACCACTTTTGGCACGTTCGTTCAGCTAGCGCATGTTCACCATAAACTTCCACCAAAGTACGATGACTTTCGGCGGCAGTTTTCTTCATGAAGAAGAACTCCCCGCAAAAACACTTTTTCAGGCACAAAGTTCGACATCATTCAAATGAATGACATATACTGAAATGACGTACAATGACAGTAGCTTTCCAACGCATGTTCCAATGGAATAATACAAGCTACGCCATCTCTTAGCAAACCGCACGAAAGTTATAGACCCAATATAATTTGAAAATCAGGCTCTTATAAAAGGCCCAATACAAAGGCCAATACTAGTCTGTATTGACATGACGCTAAAAATCATAAAAAATCAAAAAGAATCATTAAGAGGTCAAAAGCCAAACAATTGCAACAGGTATGGTCTTCCTCCACTCACTATGGTGTCTAATGAGGAATACAAGTGTCTACATGAAGGGTAGGGGTCCGAATAGCGCAGAATAGGGCAGAATAACACAACGTAGCGACAATTGTGGAAATTTAAAGAATTTAAAAGAACTAGGGATCGGTAAGCGCAAGCAAGAATGTAATAAAATTATCGATATTAACGCATCCGATTCTTTCCCAAACCCTCAGGAAACATTGAAGAAGACGAATCACCAGATGCATTAAATACCTATTTCGAGGAATCCTTTCATTTTCCATGTATTGAGAGCATCAAACGAAGTTGAAAGTTTCTCTCCATCAAGTCTAACGCGGTTGGGATTACCGAAATACACCCGGTTTTTGTAAAGGCTATCGTACCCATCATCCTTCCGTTCATAACACATACCTTCAACACCATAACCGGGGTTTTCCCTCACCCATGGGAATTAGCAAAAATCTTACCTATTCGTAAAAGTCCCGAAAATATTGATTTTAGACCTTTCTCATTACTTATTTTATGTCCTAAGCTTTCGAAAGAATAATACAAAAACAACTTAATATTATTACCTCAGCGCACACAACTAATTGTCATCCAAACAGTTCAGTTACGTTCTTGGTGCTATTAGATTTCTCGAAAGCCTTTGGGAAAAATTGCCCTTTGCGTCGAATAGAAATTGACTGACTTTAAATCCATTAAAGTCTAAATGTCTCTTCATAAGTAGATCCAACTTAACTTTCCCTAACATTTTCTTAAACAATGATGTTTTTGAATACACAAAATCAGCTTCAAATCTAGGCATGCTCTTTAACAGCAGCTTAACTTGGGACTCCCATATTAATTAAGCCGTAGGTGTTGCCAGTATACTATGGATTTCACAGCGGTTTATCCTTTTAAAAATGCGCATAATGCTTGCGAAAAAACTAGTAATTCCTATTCTTCCGTATGGATATGAGGTTTTTTTGCCATTGTGATGCTCTCAGTAGGAGAAATGTTAATGTTGCCTATAATAGCACGGCACGATACATATACGGATTAGAACGGATCTCAATTTTCTCAAGGTAAATCTACTTTATCACCCTAGATCACCTTTTACCAATAATCAAGTTCGTAGCGAAGTGCTTGCCTTACCGCCCAGTGGTGGTAACCGGTAACTGGATGAGCAAACTCTTAATCCTGCAGGCTAAAATGGCAAGGGTATGCCCGGCCAGTAGCATTATATTGGCCTACGCCGTCATAGGGTTCACAACCCTATACGGACGAGATTAAAATATGTAATGAACCAACTAATGGTCTCGGATTAAAATGAACTCAGAGGCTATCCCATCCATCATAAAATTACTGCCATCCAGGAAGTGCGATGGCCGACGGCCGAGGATGGAAAACTGTGATACCTTCTATAACGATTGCTATCGGAAAAAGAAACAGAGCTTATTCGAATGCGGATTTGTCATATGCGGCAGACTTAGGCAAGAAGTATTGAGCTTCGACATGTGAGCTAGTGTTTTATGACAATCGCCATCAAGGCTAAATTCGCTAACAAAAACCTAATATGCGCCCATATCTCTACGGAAGGAGAAGGACAAGGCTACCAAAGAATGTTTCTACGAGTTCGTCGACAAGACATATGAGCAATGTCTGAAGTAAAAATCGTACTAAGCGAATCGATAGCATAGGAAAAGAGGACATCTTTCGTATGACAATTGGTAAGCATAACCTACACGATACCATGTCCGGAAACTATTTCTATTACTATAGAAAGCATACGATTCGCTCATCTCAATATACATAAGGCAACATGGCGGTTTCCGGATTATCAAGTTAATCATTTTGAGAAAGACATAAAGCTTGCCTCCAGTATCCTGGATGTCCGAACGTTCCGGGTAGTCCACATTGACTCGTATCAACACCTAACGGCTTACCGACCGAGGTATTCAAAGCTGCTCAAAATGAAGCACTAACTCATTGCTCAGATCTGTTCAAAAGAATGTATGAATGGAATCTCAGCTCCGTATGCCCGTTTCACAAAACGGTGCCAACTATAGTCCTGAACATAGAAGAAGATTAAGTTTGCCATATTGCGTGAATGTCTGAAACTCTTCGTCAACACTGATTGAACCCAATCAGTGTGGTTCCAGAACAGGAATTCCACAATCGGCCAAATCTTCACAAAATCGGTACCCATCACCTTTTCATTGATTTTAAGGTGCAAATGGCAGCATTTATAGAAACGAACTATACGAGTATAGAACCATGTCTAATTTTGGTATCAGTGCCAACCTCGCTCGTCTATGCAGAAAGTCGATTGAGAACGCTTGCTGCTCCGTCAAAGTCGGTAACGATTATGAGACTGGAGGCACAATCTTTCAGAAATCTATGCAGCTACTAACGTACGCTGATGATATCGACATAATTGGTAGAACTCAGCAGGCTGCCACTGGTACGTTCACTACTATTGAAACGGAAGCTACCAAAATAAGTTTAGCGGTAAAGGAGGTCAAAATCAAGTATAGGGTGATTCATCGTGAGATTTGATTTATAATGTAAAAAAAAAAAAACACATAAATTTGAAAGTGAACTTAAAATTTTTATTATCGATTAAAAGAACAATTCATGGCATTTACTTTTTGAAAATGATATCACGAAAATGTTGGTCACGACTACGTCTGAGGTGGTCCATTCGAAAGGTCCAATTTTGGGCGACTCGTTTCAGCATAGCGAATGGTACCTCGCGGATAACACGAGTAATGCTGGCTTCAATCGTAGCTGGCTTATTCCTAAAGACCTGAGATTTTACATATCTCCAGAGAAAATAGTCCTACGGTGTAATATCGCATGATCTAAGCGGTCAATTTACCGTAGCAAAACGTGAAATTAAGTGCTCACCAGAATTATTTCTCAAAAAGTCCATTATTTCACGCGCTGAATGGCTCGTAGCGTCGTATTGTTGAAACCAGAGCTCACCGAGACCATGTGCTTGAATTTCAAGAAGCACATAGTCCGTTAACATGGTGCATAATGGTTACTATCGTCGGTAACATTCTGATTCGCCTCATTTTTGAAGAAATATGGACTAATAATTCCACCAGCCCATAAGCCACACCAAACCGTTGTTTTTATTGGATGTAATGGTAGCTCTTAGTACTCTTCGGGTTGCTCATCAGCCCAAATACGTCAGTTTTGTTTATTAACGTATCCATTGAGCCAGAAATGGGCACCGGATTTTCAATGAGTTTTTCCAGAGACCATTTACTGAAAATATGACGCAAATTCAAGTCGCCTGCCTTCAATTCGTGCACAAGTTGAATTTTGAACATTTTTAGGCCAAGATTCTCATGTAAACTACGCCAAGTTGTCGAATACGCCAGCTACAGCTGCTATAGTCTCTTCACTACGTGCTGGATGTGGTCTAACCGGTCGAATATCATCGACTGAGGTAAACTGGAACTCAAATTTGCGAATAGTATTGGCAATAGTGGTTTCAGAAGGTCGATTATGCGAACCGTAAGTTCCTCGAATCGCACGAAAAACATTTATCACATTTATTTATCCTAATAAAGCTTTACAATTTGGAGACGCTGTTATGATGTGAGTCATTCCATGATGACGTGCCAAACGATACTAAACAAAATTCTTTAATTGTTTGCCTTATAAATTTCCTTCATTACTTTGTAGAACTACATACTAGACTGAGTTACGGAGCTGCATAATGCAGTTTCTGCAACTATTACCCTCCATTCACCTTTAACCAAGCATTCAGTAGTCATAATAATCAGCATATTGTGGTGGATTTTTTGTTTGCTGATTTGCAATAACAAATTGTGAAGATAACAGCAGATCGTTTTAATTGTTCTAGCCTTTCCTGGATTACAGACATAGTTCTCCCTAAGGAGATTAAAAGGTTAATCCTATTATGATCGATCTGGTCATCATTTTCCAACTTCTTCGGTTTTTAAGGTATGCGTATTATACCTTGTAATTGTAAAATAGGGCTTGTGCCATTCTTTGGAAACTTTATGGAAACGTGTTTACCATCGTACCACATCGTACCTACACAATTTGATAAATTTCATATGTCATTTAATTCGTTTGTAATTCTAACAAACTCGCTTTTTTTAACGCTGGGATTTCATTGCCAAATACTTGGGATATGGTAGAGCAAACCTGATTAAATATTGTTTTTAAAAATGCTGTTTGCCTATTCTGTAGACAAACGGTAAATATTTGTGAATTGTATCACTTGCTAGATATCTACAAACAGATAAACCTCAGTTTTTTAGACAATAAATTATATGGATGTATCTACCATATACATACTCTAACACAATCGCAAATTTTTCAAATGGCTTTATATAGGGTTTTACAATAGGGACTTGACAACTTTGAATTTAATTTGTGAACGCACTTTTTCACTATTCATCAAACTGTCACTGTCAATTTATTCAGTATACTCAACATTTTCATCATGGTAAAGCAACGCTAACAAGCAACGTCTGCAAATTATAAAAAATTTCTAAAGATATTCGGAGTCGCAAAACCATCTTCAGTGACGAAGCTCATTTTTGGCCCAATGGGTTTGTCAATAAGCAAAACATGCGTTATTGGTCGGGTGAAAACCCACATGTGCTTCATGAATCACCACTTCACCCACAAAAAATAAATTTTTGGTGCGGTTTGCATGCCGGCGGCATTATTGGGCCATATTTTTTCGTCGACGATAACGATCGTCACGTTATCGCTCCATGATCACCGATTATTTTTAGCCCGAATTGGAAGATATGGACTTGGACGACATGTGGTTTCAACAGGATGGTGCCACAAGCCACACAGCATACGCTACAATCGATTTATTGAAGAGTAATTATGGTGAGCGTGTTATCTCAAGACATGGGCAAGTCGATTGGCCGCATCGCTCGTGCGATTTAACGCCGATGGACTATTTTCTGTGGGGCTACGTTAAGTCATTGGCTTATGCCAACACGCCGACGACGTTGGAAGAGCTCAGAGCCAGCCAGTTTCGGCTGGTTTCGGCCGAAATGTGTGGCCGAGTCGTTGAAAATTGGGTCCAACGAATCGAAACGTGCCCGCGGTGGCCATATGAACGAAGTCGAGTTCCATTCATAAATGTTTTGATTGTACTTCAAGCCAATAATAAAGTTTTTGAAATATCTCAAATTGTTTGCCTTTTATTTAAAAAAAAAAAGTTGTCAAGTCGTTATTAGAAAACCCTATACTTTCAATTGGCCTCAAATTTCTCTTTGGTAAAAGCATACACTACACTGTAGGGAACAGATTCTAGAAAATTTCCGGGTCCATAACATATTAAGTCCTCTCTAAACATACTAGGGTTGTGTATCAAATCCAGGAACTACCATATATTATTATTATCATTATAATTTATTAACATATAAATAAAATTATAAAGCTAATATACCAGGTGTACCGATATGAAAATAAAACACTAACCCACTGCCCAGACTTTTGCATCATTCCCATAGCTTTTAAATGGTCAGAAATTATTTGTTGTGCAATATTTAACATTTCAAATGACACTCAAAGTGGAAAACAATATTGGATGAATTGGATGAATATTGTTTGCAATTCGGCGTCTTCAAACTTGTTTAGTGGTCTTCCACGTTCTTCATTTCTCACATCAAAATCGTTATCTTCAAATGAAAACAAAAAATTAATGCTTTCCGCAAGTAATCAATTTCTGGTCCAAAATTCGACATTTTTAACACTATGAAAAAATATGATGTTGTTTGCTCAATGACTTGATGTATACTAAATATTGTATGTTTGACAGGTGTCATAGCAACCAAACAAAAAAAAAATTAAGGCCCGTTCACAATAAATGTTCCCTTTCGAGACATTCGTGCGGTTTGCTAAGAGCTTGTATTATTCCATTGTTATTATTCCATTGGAACATGCGTTGGAAAGCTACTGTAATTGTACGTCATTTCAGTATGTCATTCATTTGAAGTGAAAAAAAATTATTTCACTCAAATATGTCGAACTTTGTGCCTGAAAAAGTGTTTTTGCGGGGAGTTCTTCTTCATTACTTTAATATGAAGAAGACTGCTGCCGAAAGTCATCGTATTTTGCTGGAAGTTTATGGTGAACATGAGCTAGCTGAGCGAACGTGCCAAAAGTGGTTTGCACGATTTAAAAGTAGTGATTTTGGCTTGGAAGACGATGAACGTCCTGGGCAGCCAAAAAAGTTTAAAGAAGAAGATCTGGAAGCATTACTCTATGAAGACTGTTGTCAAACACAAGAAGAGCTCGCAGAATCTTTGGGTGTCACTCAAGCAGCCATTTCAAAACGTTTAAAAGCAGCTGGATATATTCAAAAGGAAGGAAATTTAGTTCCACATGAACTCAAGCCGAGAAACGTCGAAAGGCGGTTTTGCATGTCCGAAATGCTGCTGGAACGCCACAAAAGGAAGTCATTTTTGCATCGAATTGTTACTGGTGGTGAACAACGGCAAAGCCGAATATCCATGGCGCGAAGGTAATGCTCTGTATTTGGTGGGATCAGATGGGTGTGCTGTATTATGAGCTGCTAAAACCGGGTGAAACCATCAATGGACAACGCTACCAAACACAATTAATCCGTTTGAAGAGAGCAGTAGCTGAAAAACGCCCGGAATATGCGACCAGACACGAGGCAATAATTTTCCATATTGACAACGCTCGGCCCCACGTTGCTATTCCGGTTAAGAACTATTTGGAAAACAGTGGATGGGAAGTCTTACTCCACCCGCCTTATAGCCCAGACTTTACCCCTTCTGACTACCATTTGTTCCGGTCGATGCAGAACGTCCTCACTGAAATACGGTTCACATCAGAGCAGAATATCAAAAATTGGCTGCCAAGCCGGAGCAGTTCTTTTGGGATGGGATCCACAAATTGCCAGAATGATGGGAAAAACTTTGAATAATACTATTGTACATGTTTTTCTTAAATAAACGTTCAAATTTTGAAAAAAAAACCGCACGATTTAAAATATGTACCTTATAGATCAAAGGTAAATAATATTAGGTCACTTGGTTTTTGCTTGCCTTCTTTCTTAAGGAGTTTGTATACGTCTGTGACCCCTCGGATTTCATTTCACTGATTATTTCAGCTTCTGTGACATTAATGAGACAGGGAACTTAAGCTATACCTTTAGATTGGTTTAAACATTCATGTAATTTGACATTAATAGGGCAGATGTTATCAAGGTCTTTGGCCTTGAGGAAAGAAAGGGCAGTTTTTTGCGAATTGACAAAAATGAGGAATCTACCGTCTCGAAGTCGAGTGATGGTAGTGTAGTCTTTGCTGATGGCATCAATCGTTTTCTGTTCCAAAAAATCTTACGCCTTTTGGAAATCGTTCTTATGATTTCCTTTTTTGCAAATCGGGACTAACAAGGAAAGAAGGAAGGTTTCTTCTTCCATTTGCTAATATAGAGCTGACCAAATGGAACAGCACAGACTTTCCTTTAACTTTCCATACTTTGAAATAATCAACAATAATGTCCAGGACATGCTACAAATCATTTTCAATTTCATGGTCAACCTAATTTAAACTCTAAATAGCTATTGCTATTTCGCAATTCAAAATACATATCTTGAAAGTTGGCTACAAAGAGTATTCGTATATATAATAAAGGGGTTAACACTGATCCTTAGAGAACTCTTGACGTTATATGTTTTAAACACGACTATATGTTGTTCAAGTTAACTAGAAATTTTCTATTTGCGAGGAAACACTGTATAAACATAAAAAGATATAAGGGACATCCAGAGATCATTCCATATACTGTCAAAAGCTTTTTCAAAGTCCAAAAGGACAAGACCAATATGTGGGTACAGATTCGTAGAACTTGGTGAGCAGTGTTGTGTCTTTGTTTAAATCCAAATTGTTGTTTTGGGACAATGTTACAGAACTTTTTTTTCAATAATTTTTTCAAATATTTTACTTTGGTTATACACAATCTTTGTATCATTTTTCATCGTCGCCAATATTTGAATTCCTCACATTTATTTGTCATTCATGCTGTCAAACTATGGAACTCACTTCTACTGTGAATCAAATTAATATCTAACCGTGCAAACTTTAAAAGTGCAGTCCTTCTTCACTTCTCTTCTTCAAAAATCCAACCCTAAGCCACAGCCTTCCTCTTTTCCTTGCAATCTCTTCCTCATAATAATATAGGGTTTTCCAATAGGTACTTGACAAATTTGAATTTAATTTGTGAACGCACTCTTTCACTTATCATCAAACTGTCACTGTCAATTTATTCAGTAAACTCAACATTTTCATCATGGTAAAGTACACTAACGAGCTACGTTCTCCGATTGGGTTCTGGAGAAGATGCGCCAAGATGGTGAATTTCATCGCAAAATCATCTTCAGTGACGAAGCTCATTTTTGGCTCAATGGGTTCGTCAATAAGAAAAATATGGGTTATTGGTCGGGTGAAAACCCACATGTGCTTCATGAATCACCACTTCATCCACAAAAAATAACTGTTTGGTGCGGTTTGCATGCCGGCGGCGTTATTGGGCCATATTTTTTCATCGACGATAACGATCGTCACGTTACTGTGAATGGTCAGCGTTATCGCACCATGATCACCGATTATTTTTGGCCCAAATTGGAAAATATGGACTTGGGCGACATGTGGTTTCAACAGAATTGTGCCACAAGCCACACAGCACACGCTACAATCGATTTATTGAAGAGTAAGTATGGTGAGCGTGTTACCTCAAGACATGGGCCAGTCGATTGGCCTCCTCGTTCGTGCGATTTAACGCCGCTTGACAATTTTCTGTGGGACTACGTTAAGTCATTGGTTTATGCCAACACGCCGACAACGTAGAAAGAGCTCAGAGCCAACCGTTGCAAACGTGCCCGCGGTGGCCATATGAACGAAATCGAGTTCCATTCATAAATGTTTTAATTTTACTTCAAGCCAATCATAAAGTTTTTGAAATATCTTAAATGGTTTGTCGTTTATTTAAAAAAAAAGTTGTCAAGTCGTTATTAAAAAACTCTATATAAGATAATTTTTCAATATCTTTGTGTATCATAGTTTTTATATTAAGTTATTAAACCATCCACTCTATAATATTGTAGATACGTAAGAAGACGATCTAATTGTACATAATACTTATTTATCAATAAATAAAAACTTGAGACAAACGTTAATAATAAAGCATATAAAGGTTACCAACCATTGGGTTGGTAGATTTTTAAAATAAACATTTTTTCAGAGTATCTAGCCCTGGTGATATACTCGTATTGCTTCGTATATTATGTATTATGAATTGGACATCTTCATTTGAAACAAGAAGGTGTGTTGGCAAGGTCACATTAGTACTATTTATTATTTTTACTTTGTTGTTAACAAGGTAATCAAAGGATTATTAAACATTTTTCCAAATGAATCTGCAAAGATATCTACCTTTCCTCCATTTATTATAATGAGAGAATCACTATGGTCTTAGTGAGGCATAAATTTGTTTTTGCTTTTCAACACCTTGGCTATTTTCCAGTATAGTTTAGAATATGGATCTGTGTTTTGTTTTACAATTCCGATATTTTGAAAGCTATTAGTCGTGTGTATTTCTTTATTTAACTATCCTTTAAGATATATTTTTTAAGAACAGTAGTCTTTGCTCAGGACTCATCTAGGACTCATCTACGGTTTCTAGTATAGATTTTGTGTGTTGGAAGCTCCACCAAGTAAATGTATAAGCAGACATAATTTTAAATTTAGTATTATCATTTAACAATTCGATACCAATAGTTTCAAAAATATTGGTTTTGACATTTGGTACTAACTTATGGATTAAATTTATTTTGAGAACGACGGCAACTTCACTTTCTACATCATCATCTTTTCGATCTAATCAATGTGAGTGATAATTATTGCGCGAAAAACAAATGCTACTATTTAGCCATGTCTCATATACAAGCCAAACAAGATAAAAAAATTTAGAATATTTATTTCGAATAGTCCTGGCATTCCAACATACTGGTACATTAATAGAGTTTAATTTATTTAACATGTCGCAATAAATTTATTTGTCGCAAGCTGCATTATAGCTTCATTTATTTTGATTTACATACACTTAGCTTAGTTACCATACATTTGTATACATGATAAGAGAACATAGTTCATACTGAGTGAACAGATCAGGCTCATTGATATGATGATGGATACGGCTGCACTTTGAGTCCACTGCTGTGATTATACACGTACTTGAAGAGCAGCTTAAGATCTTGATATTGTAGACACAGGATGTCTATTCTGTCTTGGGAGGATGTCTATTCTTTGACAGAAATTCGCTTGTAATCATGTAACTTGGGACTGTTCTTGGGAGATATTTTTTTTGAGCGTAAGTCAGTGCAAGATTTCTCAAGGTACAAAATAGTGAGGAATAGTTTGTATCAGTGGATTTGTGATTTTCCTGACAATTAACCCATTTGAAAATTCCAATGGATGTACATTCAAGTAGTATGGGATTGGGATAAATAGCAAAATGTGTTTTAACTCTGCCGGTGCTCTCACCATTTGAGTATGGAGAACGTGACGTATGTTTTTCCTTAAGTCAGTTTAGTTTACACTTTGTTTTCCCAGAATTACAATATAAAGCACTTCAGTTTATCATTTTAATATCCTTGCTTTGTAGTTCTAATTTATTTTATCTGCTGGATAATAACGATATTTACTTCGTCTAAACTAAAGAGAATAAATATCGACACTTTTTATATTTTAATGCCGCATACTTCCAAAAAATTTATTTTTCTTTTTATTGAGAGATGTTTGCAGTCGGAGACATTTCATATTCAACTTCACTGGCGTAACGTGAAGATTTGTCTTAAAATGGTTGCCGGTAATTGCTATTGCAGATGAAAGATCAAAGCGCAGCGAATGCGCTTGGGAATTTTAAATCGTTTCGACACGTTAAAGGAAGAACGATGCATCTTACTCTATTAAGAGCGCGACGATAACTAAAAAACAATTTTTTCTTATTGAAAAAGCTTTTCTAGTGGTGAGGCTCACTTTTGGGCCAATGGGTTAGTGAACAAGAAATTATGCCGTGTCTGGAATAAAGTAGATCTAGAAGAGATTCATGAGACTCTATTACTCCATTAAAATTACAATGTTTGGTGAATCTCTTCTCGCTGGTGGCATCATCGGTCCTGAATTTTTCAAAAAATGAGGCCAGAGCTGGCGTTATAGTAAATGGCTTATGTTACTGGACAATGATCAGTGATTATTTCTTCGAAATGAACCACCAAGTGCGACTTGGCGCCACTCGATTACTTCTTTGAACTATGTAAAACCTTTGGTGTATGCTGATAAGCATCAAACTATAGAACCCTAAATGCTCCAAAAATGTACTTAAGATATGACCGACTGGATGCGCAAACTTAGTTTCTGTCGTTATAAGTCACAGTATGTCAGAAAGGTCTCTTTCTTTAAATGAATCTATAAAATAAAATACAACTTCAAGTGGCAATCACAACTTTGTAAAATGACAATTTTGTTAAAATAAAACAAAGACGTCATGTGAAAAGAGCTATGAATTTAGAGATAAGATCCAAGTTTAAATACAGAAAAAGATAACACCATCACCAGCATGAGAAAGTAAACTAAGATCCCACATCAAAAGATGATTCACTTCGCAAATTGAATTGTATCCACTAACCGTATATGGAGCCGAGAAACTGCTAATAAAATATTCCAGTTCTGGTTACAGCACAAACAACATCGTCGGCCTGCTATCTTTATGCACCACTTTAAAAATCAAAGTACACGTAAGAGAAACGACAACGAAGCTACAAACATACTCAACGCGCGAATCGAAAACAATTCTCCCCTAAACTGAAAGATCACCAAATGTTTGCTTTTTCCGGTACTGCGTGCTGTGTTATATTCGACAATCTTAATGTACCCATATGCGAACATTTGAGTTACAAATAACAACAGGTACTTTATCAATTTGAAAAGAAAAAGTTTTAATACTCCAATTGGCAGGCAACAACAGCGAGTGGAGATTTTCTCCTATTCACCATATCACATTGTCATATGTATCTATTTTTGGATTCAATATAAATGGACACATCAATAGACAATCAGGTCAATATTTTACCAGCCATTGTTGCTAATAATATTGCCACCCTTTAATTTTAATTGAATTATATACGCGCAAAAGGACTATGTGTACCTATACTCGTACTTGTACGCAATTCACTTTGCTTTCTCCACAAAATAAATACAGAGTTGAACAACCAGACAACGGAGGATTTCTTGAATTAATTCTCTTTTGTCATTTTGTAGATAATTTACCTTCCAAAATTGAAATCTTATCGGCAGTTGCAGTTGTCCCTTCCATTTTTCGTGAATTTGTCTGCCCCGTTTTTTCCAGCACTGAACTTTGTTATCGTCTTCAACACTTTGCGCGACGGTGAAATCTCTACTTGTACTCTAATTTGTTTCGTTTTCTTCCTCCCATCTACTGTTTTATATCTTTATATTCACTTTTAATTTTTTTTCTGCTTTTTTAATTATCACTCGTTAATTTTTCTTTTTCGAATTGAATACGGATGATATAATGTGAAACAAGTGGGGGCGAATCAGTATGACCGGTTTAAGTTTTAAAAAAATAAAAGTTTGATCAAATTTTCAAATTGCATTACAAAATCCATTTGCCTTGCTTGAGTCTTAATTGATCTTTTGTTTAGGAAAATTGATTTACACAACGTCAAACGGACCAAGCAATTACAAAACACGAACTCAAATTGCAGTGAAAATACAAAATATTGCGTTGTCAAATTGAACAGCTGACAGGTGGTGGACTGTCAGATGACTGGTGCTGACATCTGGTTGTGAGCATTGTGCTAATTATCAGTTAATGGATAGTTTACATGTTTTGCCTGATCCAGTGTAAGCAGATATACAGCCCTGGATTGCATGCAAATAGTGGTCAGCCTGAAACACTTGCCAGACAACCAACAGCAAGGTCATGCAAAAATGTATAAACATTTGAGAGGGTGTCAGTATCACCGCAGCGCATGGATTTGGATTAGAAACACGCAATATCTCATCGAATACAGGAAAAAAGGCCTTTAGCTCTGATCCTAACTACAGAAATAAATTTTGCACAACAGTTCATATATTTTTGGTAAGTGACTTGTTTCATGTTGGTGTTTTAGCATTTCTTGACTGATTGTTGTAACATTAGGTAGATGATTAGGGTTTTAACTATAACTACACATCAATTGTGCTGATGATGCCTACCATCTCCTCATGGTAGGCATCGGATACTGGACTCTTCAACAATATAATTTCCTGTCTGAAAAGATTACACCACAGAATAAGCAGAATATTGAATCTTATACATTTAAGATACTTCAACAAAGTCAAAGGCCAGATTTTCAAAGACGAGGTAGTTGTTATATCCTTGGGCGTTGTCCATGAAGTTTACTACCTATATATGTATGTATATTGGCTACAATCCTATTAATAGCCTGATTATTAAATTAATTAACCTGTACAATACTATATCTGGAAACGGTTTCTTCACCTTACTAACCTTCACGTTTACTAACGAATCAAGATAGGCTCGAAGTTCCACATAGCTGCAGAGAACGTCTGTGGATATCTAAAATGGAACAACATCGGAGAAATATTATGAGGAGTTTTAACAATAAAAGGTTGCAATAGCAACAAAACGCCAGAACATTTGCTATAGCGTATCCGCCATCCTCGCGAGAATGCCTGTGGAACCTGCATTAAGTACTTAAAGCAGTCACAAATGCCGCAACTTATGTAATGGGTTTCACCTCTAGAAAATCACTGGTTTGATAAAATGTACAATGCTGCGATGCGTTGAAAGATGAATGAAAAGCAGCAGCATGAGAAGCGCGGGAACTACAAAAGAAAACAATACTACCACTATTCCGGGAACAACCTTTGGAAAGTTTACCAAAAAGTAAAAGGAAAGCATTAAACTAACAAGACGGGAACAAATACTCGTAGAGATGAACAAGGAGATTTAAAAGTAGAGTCACCGTCAGGGCTGAAATCCTGTTGTTAGGCAGAATGAACCATTTGGCATAAGCAATGAAAGGCAACTTAACAAGGAGAATGTTCACGTCTCTGTACAAGTCGAAAGCCATCTCACCGAGATTATGAGTAAAATTGATATAATTGGCAAAATGCAGTTGCCACTGGTGCGTTTGTAAATATATGCTGTCAGCAAGAAGAGATGCGCTACCTCGAAAACTGGGCAAATATACTTTCATTAACTGTTTTTTGGCGTAAAAAGACAGTTGTTTAAGAGGATTTTGTCGATCATTTACCCTTATCATCCCAGTCCTACTTTATGGCCCTGAAGTATGCACATTAGTGCAAGCGAATGAAAATATCAAGATTCTTCATTCTTGGTTCTGTTTGTGTTGATGGACTCTGGTTCTGGTACCTAGAATTGCCCGGACATGTAGAGCGAATGAATATTAATGATCTGGTCCAAAAAGTCTTAGATTTCTACTCGGCGAAACAACTCAGTAGAAGAAAATCTCGCTTTGGAACCTACAAGTGGAAGGAAACTCTTAACCATTTTAGAGTGAGCTATAGGAAGTAGTTGGCCGGATTCCGTACGTATTCGAAAAAGCTGTCGGCCGGAACGGTGGTTAACATATCCTAGCCATCTAAGCAATGAATTGTTTTGCTGCCTACACAGTTTGTTACTATATCTTCTTCTCCGAATTCCGTTTATGCAGACGGGACCAAAAACCTCTCGTAGAAGTTCTCACTTGAAGCAAACGAGAGAATTTTATTCTGTTTTAGATACAATGCAACTGAGGCGATAAGGGTCTTATTCAGTGCTTTCTTCGTTGCTCGAGACAGAGACTTTTTTCTCAATAACGTGCTGCTTATCAAGTTGATCCGCTGCGCGACAGGGGTCGCGTCCGCTTCTGTATACTTGATTGTATTTGGTTTAGGTTTACTATCCAGACCTCTACTGCATAATCTGCAGTACTAGTAGTAGTCTTTTTAGATTTTCAGCGCTGACTCTGGCTTAACTATTATATTGATTATACCTGTATACTTAGTTCCTTATGTTTCTGCTGATTTTTATGTTTAATGTTGGCAAGTTATTTTCACTTTTGCTATTACTTTCCGACATCACTTCTGTTAAAGCGCCTCTCCGTGGCCTTGATAGGATTTTTGTGTTTCTTACTTTTTACCTCTGTATTTGTCCTGTATCAGAGAAAGCTTTGGCCCTTATATGCCGCAACGCTTCTTATTTCGATGCATGAGCTTGGTGAGATTTTTAGCCACACAAAAGTTTTCTTCGTGATACTCGGATGAAAAAGTTATGCCTGACGCATCAGATAAGTCGTCGCTTGCTGAAAATTTCATCACTAGACTTTGCGGTTTATGTTGGCAGAATAGAACTTATCGATAGGTGACAGAGTCTACTAGAAAATGCTCTAGTAATATCTTGCATATCTTCTTATTCGGTATTTAGTCGTCCGGGAGATCCGCACTCAATTTGGCTACAAAAAGGTGGTCTGAGCCAATGTTAGATATTCAAAACGTTTGCACATTAAGCATTTAGAGCTATGTCTTGCGTCGGTCGCAATATTATCAATCTCCTTGACGGCATTTTGATCAGGTGATCCCTGCGTAGATGTTAAGTGTGGAAAACTTGTGCTAGCTACGATGTTATTTCGCGCAGCCTCGATGTAGATTAGTCTGAACAATTGTCCTTTTTCCGCTCTTGTGTTGTGTGGGCTATGTTTTAAAAGTGTATGCCCTAAGAACCTGTGTTTCCAAAACTAAGATCGTCATCAATTATGTTAACGTTGTGCCTTGATGCGGATTATAATCAAAGAGACGCTACGTACTCTATCTAAAATAGTTGACATGGTTTTCCATTCCATTCTTGGATGGAATGGGACTTCCGCTATATGTGTATGTTCCATCCATATCAGACGTTTTTTGTTACTTCACAATATATAGTTTTTTTTTCATAATCGGGCGGCTAAACCAACGACCCAACTTCCAACCTGAAGGACCAACTATTTGAGAATAAAGTGGCAGGGAGACCAGCCGTTGTTTAGCTTGAGACTATTACAACATTTATACTTCGAAAAGTCGAAAAATACTCCTAAGACCTGAGCTCTGACTATGTCTAAGTAAATCAAATAAGGTTATTGATTAATCTATCTCTGACGTTGTCGTTGGTCCGAGTTTTCAGTTCCAATTGCATAATTTGATTTAGCTTTACTGCAAAATGTTTGTGGTCATCGTCAGCGGTTAGATTCAGCAGCAGGAGCAACGCGCTGGTACGTATGTAGTTCTTTGCGCGATAGTTTCAAGGTAAAGTGATACCATAATCACCCAACATTGCACTTTCATTGAAAGGAAATCGGATTAGGGTAGAAAAAAAGCACCTGTAGCTTTGATAACGTGGTGGAATAGGTACCCTTTTACGTAAATGCGTTACTTGTTCGTTCGTTCCTTGTTCCCTGATTTTGCTCTAGATTCACTAGTGAATATCTCTACTGATGTTTAAATGACGAGGTTTTTAATATAACTCGCACTGAAGTTGGATGATTTTGTACTACGATTGCCCTATAGAAATGATGTAAAAGGTAATGACGCCAACGTTCACTCAAATCCTTTTGTAGATTTCCCAGATCTCCGATAAGTTAATTAGGAAAACCTCACAGAAAAAACATAAGGTCCTGAATTTTAAGTCTACAAAATTCTGCATCACTGCTCCCGTTAAAGCGTTGACTTTCCAAAAGAAGACAGACAAACAAATTTTCTCTGTTGGTAACAAGAGGAATAATCGAGGAACCATTGCGAACGATTTATCACTTCATTTGTACTTCACCTCTATTTATTGATAATATTTAAGTTTCATTTCCTTTATCTTTTAAATGCTAATATATAAAAATGTGCTGTCATCTATTTGATGTACTTCTCCATGAACTTCTTGTGGAACTCTGAACGTAGCGAATCGTTGATGAAATGTGATTTCTTCTCTGGTTCAGTTCGGGCGCAATTCTTGAAAACAACATCGTCATCCCATCGTCGTTTTACCTTAAAAAAAAAAAACAGGATTACGCAATTGAAAATGACAACTGAGACCTTTTCCTATTACCTTCAAATCTCCGCCTTTACTGCCAGCTGCGTAGTTAATCAAAGGATTCCCAGACAAAATATTCTCCATGCGAATGCGTTCGTCTTCTTGTTTTTTCTCTTGTTCTTTCCGTGCATTCTCTTGTAGACGTTCTTCCTTTATTTTGTTCAATTCGGCTAATAGGGTTGCAGTGTCATCTTCCGAGTCAGAATCCGAATCAGAGCTGTCATTGTCTACTGGATCATCAGCATCAAGATTAACTGGGGCACCCTTCAAGAAAACAGAAAAGAGGTTATCAATTCACTGTGTTTAATACTTTCAATCAAATTACATTATCCAACTTTGCGCGTTTGCTGCCGCTTGCATTGTTTGCTTCGATGGCCTTGCGTACAATTGGTGGAAGATTCTTTAATGGACGTGATTCGCGTTCTCGTTCTTCAAGCTCCTTGCGGAAATCACGGTTGCGGAGTTCTTCAGCTGTTCCTTGTCCAGTTTCTCTACAAATTTAATTACAGGAAATAAGTGATATTTAAAATTATGGCAAAAATTAAACAAAAACCTGTATTTAAGCTTTGTGTGGCCTGGCAAATCCCGACTGGAGTATTGTTTGCTGAGTGCACTTAAGTCTTTTTCACCACGACCTGAACCACCACGTGCTGGATCAAAAGTTGGTCGAGCAGCTGTAGTCATTTTTTTTTTTAATTTTACTATGTACTCAAACAAATATTTATGCAATCCTCCTTACAAAATATAAAAACGTTTTAATGAATGTTGACGAAATGGTTGCTTTTTTGTGGTGTTGTTGAAAAACCAGCTGCTAATTGACATATAAAAAGGAAGTGTCCAGATGGTGTCTGTCGATGGGTGCATTCAGGTTGTTATATAAAAACTAATTCAAACTAAACACTAAAGGAGTACTTTTGTACCAAAAGGAAAATTAAATGACCTGTAGTCTTATTATTATTAAGTTTATGATACTTATATTAAAAATTGTGTGTACAGTACAACAAAAAAATTTGACGATTACTAAGTCAAATAAGCTTGAAACTTTTGAAACTAAGAAGACCAAGTGACTTTCTAAGTTTTCATAATCAACCAACTGTGCTAGCTCGCCGTCGAGTTTTGGGTAAATAAGTTACCGTATCTTAGAAGTGCGCATGAATAGGGGGCTATTACACATTGTTTATACAGTGCCTGGTGTATAGGAACAGAACGTTCATGTTCAAATTCGTTAAAATTCGTTTAAACTCTTACTAACGATAGTAGGGCCACTAGTGAGCGGGATTCAGCTCTAATTGGTGACAGTCGGGGAAAAGTGTTGGTAACAATTCTGTTGTACTTAATTGCTTACCGAAAATAAATCTCTGCTTTTTGCTAACTCTATGGTTTTGGTGCGCGTAAGATCTACATCACAAAGTCCTTTAAGCTCTCACAGGAGTTTTAGAATTCACTATTAAGTCGACTGCCTAACAAATATAAGGTCCTGTCAACTGTTTTTCAAAAAGAAGACCTTCAATCGCTTTTGGTTTTGGGATTGGTATTGGTACTAGTATTAATATTTTTTCATTAGAGCGGATTATTTTTTATATATTTTATAGTCTAGTCCTTACACTTGGGGTCTATTGATAATTCAACCTAGATACCTTATGTATAGTATATGCTTTTATTCTAAAAAGCCCCAATAATTTCGAATATCTCAAAAAAAATCGGTTAATTTTAGTCTATGGAAGTATTTAACTTCTTCTACAATATATCCTTCGACTGGAACGTTTCTTTCAGGTTCATTTTTTGGTAGGATATTGTACCATTCTACTGGTCTATTTTGGATCACCTTGTTAGTGATGAAAAAAGTTTGTCAATACTTCCGCGTTTCAGCAATCTGATTATTGTTTTTTCGGACTTTTTCCAATCGCGCCTGGGTCTTTGTTTTTGTACGGGTTTTCCGACAATTTTCGTTGAAATTAAGGTGAATTGCTCAGCTTCCGGAACGAAAAAGAATTCTTAATAAATTTTCCAAGTTCGATGATATTCATAAAATTGATCATTAAGATCTCTAGATGGTGGTAACGACTTGTATCTAGGGATTGCATTCTGATTCGTAAGAAAATTATATGTAGTAGACTCTACATATCTTCGAATTTGTGACGTTGCTTGTGTGTATAAGAACAAGTACATTAAAATAACCGACGCGGGTATTTGATTCAGGGTAATCCAAACAGTTGCTTGATGAAAAGCTTAAAATTCAAATATTTAGATTAAAATGGTACAGTTGCGGGTAGATTAAGGATTGGTGTATGCAGGGATTCGCATGGAAGATAACTGCGTCAAGGCTTTCAGCTGTTTTGGAGTCTACGTTGCAAAACTACAGGATGGATATCTAGCAATCATCGGTAAAGTCAGAGGGGTTTTATTTAACTTGATTGGGGTAATGGAGTTTTTCTGATTTTTCTAGTGTTTTGGCTGCATTTAACATACATTATGCTAAGTCTATGCACAGCTAGAATATCAAGATTATGGTATGTTTAAGGCATATTAGAGAATGTAAGCCAAGGTATGTGGGTGCTTTCAGCATGCATAAGGAGTGACGTCGTCTGCGTACCACATCCGCTCCTTTCATTTAGTAGGCAATCTATTGAGTGATACGTTCGTAACAGGTGAGAGATGTTTCCCTATGTGGTTTATTTTTGTAGAGCAGGTACCAAAGGTTTTATTTATAACTATACTTCTGTTTAGAATGAAGTAAATCCTACTATAGGCAGAGTTATATTTGAGGAGGATTGAGGAGGTCCCAACGTTGTTGAAAGTTCTTTCGATATCAAACAAGGCACCTATTATATATTCCTTGAGAGAATGTGATTTTCCAATGGATCGTAAAAAAGAGGTTAGTGCAGTATCATCCATTTTAACTATCTTGCAGTTCAATAGTATTCTGTGATTCAGACCGCATTTGATGTGAAGAGCAGGGATCATTTCGAGGGTCTCTTAAATAAAAATTGACAGACTGGTGCATCTGAAATGTTTCGAGATCATATGGGTGAGATTATGACCTCAGTCTAGGTCACGCCATGTGCAAGCACTTTAAGGGTACCTAAATCCCTTAAGCGCTCGCAAATTATAAAAGGATCAAGGGCCCTGGGTTTTAACCCTATTCTTAATAGATTTATTGAGTTCTGATCTAGCCACTCATACTGGTAAAGAGAATGTTGTGGTGCATTCATAGAGATATTTTGGTAAACAGTACTCTATAAACCGCCAATTATTGTACGTGACCTTCCCGTCAAGATAGAGTACGTCGAGAACCCCAACTAAGGGACCGTCCTTTATCGCTTTAGAAGATGTTTTGAAGGAGAATTTTAATAGTCCTCAACTTTTTAAGACCTTGTACAGCTCTTTGCTGGATCTGGGATATATCCACTAGCCACTGATATGCTAACAAGTAGGGACGCGGGTTAGGAGTTTTTGCCTTTACATTTAGGAGTTTCACAGGGCGTTTTTTTGTGGAACTTCGTTTGGGTTTTTGATAAGAGTTGGCCAGACTTTGGTGCAGTCTACCCGAATTTACTTTCTCGGTTACTAACGGTTACGATTTATTTACTCCGGGCTAAGCAATGCCCTTCAGCCTTCAATAAGGGGTTGTGTGGTTTTCTTCCAGTTAACTCACGTGATGCATTTCTAAATTGAAATTGAGCAGTTTACTGGAAAAAGATGCCTTTCAACCTTATAAGTCTTACCAATAAATGTGCTGTCGGTGATTGCGATGCTTTCCGAGTTTCCAGGTTTTGGATTTTTCGATTTAAAATTTTGTTTTCATAAGTAGTTAGGAAAGGTTGGAAGATTTTAACGAAGTACTGCATCGTGTAGACAAGGCTGGTTTGTTTAGAAATGTTCCCAGCAACTAGACCCACTGCAACTAACTGGGCTCTTTTAAAACTGGGCCCTCAGCCAGATTGATTATTGAAACGGACCGGTTAATACCTTTAATGGGACGAAAGCGGATATACAAGTTGGGGTGATCACCTAATCATTTTCGAAAATCCCAGTTAAGGGCCTAGTTCTACTTAGGCCTCTACACAACGACAAAGTAGGCAATCGTTTTTTAGGGATTGTTAATCTACGTTCTAAGTATCCCAAACAGTTTTCAATGATTTTCAATTGCATATTACATTTTGGCTAACACCTCTACGACAAGCTCATAGTTGAAATTGGTTGTGCTGTCGATGTATCCCGTCTACAGGAGACATGATTACAATTTGTTTAGTTTGTTCCTGAAGCATTTGCGGTCCAGAGAGTATTTCACTATTTTCGTGTCATTAGAAGCCCAATTCAACTTTCTCAACACAACAAAAAAAAAAAACTCCGGCAAATCACATAATTTTCTCATGCCGATCTACACTAATCTGCAGATAATATATTCAATATCCATTCAATGATTGATTCTTCCTGCATCCACGTTTAGCAAATGCAAGTGCAGCATCGATCACCGGATATCGCCAATTGGCCTTGTCAGTCATGATTGACTGCCCATGACTTTTGATTGGAATTTACCGCTTTGTGTTATTTGATTTTTTTTTTCTTCTTTTGATTTCAGGTGTGAGAAGAGGAAGAGTATCCATGGCAAAAAGAAAGAAAAATGGAAGAATTTTAATTAAATAACAACGGAGCCCCGAACGTACACCACCTAATGATCACTGAGGAAGCTGACGTATGCAGATATGAGTATGTGTAAACGTGAATTAACACTTCTAACCTCTAACCTGGCACCATAACTTGGGTTTACTGCCCTTAACCTCCTAAGCCCGAACTGGGGCCATAATTTAAAAGTTCAGCACTTCCACAACAGGAGCAGATTCGCATGGTTATTTGGTTAAAAGTGTGAAACCGCAAGCAGATCACGGTAGCAGTGGCTCCTTTTTATCTGCTGCTGCTTCTCCTCCAATAAGAATATCACGGATTTGATCCAGAAATTCATTGTTGAATGAAGTTCAAGTTTTTGTTTGCAAGTGGAACGAGCAAGCAGCAGTGAATCTGGCTAATTCCTTTCAATTTCGCATATGCTCTTTGGAAGCTCGGAGAAAATCAGCCGATGTTGCACAGTTGTAGATATTGGAAGGGGTCTCTGGAGGAAACGCGTATAAGACGCAATCATCATTATAGCTACGTGCCCTACGTGTGCTGCGAACTTCGACATGTTAATGGATGGTGGGTTAATGTGATGCAAGTAGTTCCTTCCTCAGAAGTCAATTATTATGAGAAAATTGAAAACAAGAGCTAAGGGATTTGGATGGTGTTTTTATGTATTTTTTCATTTTTATTTTTATTCTTTCAGAAGCGTTTGTGAATTGCACCGTGGCATTTCGAAACAGGTCTTTCTAGGGGGTATTGCTATGGTTTTAATGAACTCAAAGTTGAAAAGGGAGACATGGCAGATGTGGAATATTGACTTAGTTGCAGATAGAAAAATATACATACAATGCACCAAACTCTTGTTATAATAGAATCGTTAAGAGAACTACTAAAACGCCTATAAAAGTGCTGAAATAAGTATCATATAATGCTCTTCTTTGCTAATCAAGAATTTGTATCAATATTGTATTTCGATTATCTCACAGGAATGAATTTTTACGCATCTTTCATGAATTGTGCTACCCGCGTTTGATGCTTCCCCATCGAGGTCTCATTTATATATCTCAGTCGATTAGGAATGCAAACTACTCCAACTTGATAACTTAATTAGCGGGCTCCCAGCCTGATATGCCGTAGTCATTCCGACGATCCCGTGTAATCTTATAGTTTTATGGTGATAGCGATAATTTGGTCCTTAGATCGGTTTTTCGTTGTCTTGGCTTTTTGGACTTCTTATACATCTTGGTACGGCAAATGTACTTGATCCTGACTTTTTAATCCGGATTGCAACGATTTTTCGTTCGGGATATCTGTATTCGTACATTGGCTACAACAAAGTAGAAGTCTGTGTTCGATAATGACACTTTAAAATATTCAGACATGAAATAGACCAGCTGTGAATGGTCTCTATCACAGTTTTTTGATTAGAAACTGACACCATCACTAGCATCGTGCTAGGGACATTGTTTTTATATTTGATCGAGGAGAAATTTTTAGCAGAGACTTCCTTACATTGCTTACTTGCAGAAACTCCCGAATGCAATTTCTGTCGGCTTTTGTAAGAAGAAACATTCGGAAACATACGAATACCAAAGGCACTTTTATATTGTTTGTTGGTAGCCTTTTTTTCTATTGGAACATAACACTTAGACAAAGAAATAGTCCCTTGTACTCCTTGTAAGTTCCGTTAAATGAATTTTCTCAGTCTTTCGAAGAAAGATGAGTAAGGGATTCAGTGATGAGATGTCTACACCACTATACTAGCGCCAGGTAACTGGAGCCTTGTAGGAAGAACACTCATAGACAAAGTACTCCACAATGTCACCATCACTCTTACAACAAGCGTCGCGGTGCCTAGCAAAAGCGAAATGCCTCGTTACGAGTACGACGCCAATAAACAATCTACAATCTTTTCTACTAATAAAAAGCAAGAAAGCCGAGAATTTGAGAAGCATGCGTTTGGTCTACCGGGAGTCATGCAATATGCAGTTGTGTTTGCATCAAAATCAACATTCAATGGAAGCCCAAATAAAGGACATAGGTGGTCCTAATGCAGGTTGGGGCTTCTGAGAAACTGTCCTCTAAGCCTTGTCAGCAATTACAGCATTGGCGATTCTAGTGTAACTTGGGACCCTAACAAGACTCAATAAAATCAGTCAATCTATTGCGTTCAGAAAAGCTTTGTCTTCTCGAACCAGCTTGAAAGTGATGAGAGTATTCGGAAAGGCTTTACGCGCAGCTTGACTGCTGCTACAGTTGGAAATGCTTCGTTCTCTCCACCGATTTTTCACAAAATATAAGAAACAGACTAAGGATTTCCTTACGAAGTAACATTGTCGTCTTTTAGAAAGACACTGCATCTTAAATCGGTTTTGGAGCAATCCGTGAAGAATCGACTACGAGGGCGGTCCCAGAAGGCCTGACCTAGACATGGAGGTAGTTGTTCAAAAATATCACTGTATTGGAAAGTACGCAGTCTATAAAGCACATGTTTCAAGTTTGAAAGCGCCACGTTGTTTAGTATTTGTTTGGCCGCCATCAATAGTGAACGTTTTCAGTGAATTTGTGAAAATAAAGAAAATTGGTCATCGTTATGTGATACAATACTTTTATTTGAAAGTTCTCAGCCCAACCAATATAAAAGCTGAACTGGATTCTACTCTGGGTGAGTCTACTCCTTCGTTTACAACAGTAAAATTTTAAGTTGCTGAGTTTAAACGAGGCCGTAGGAGCTGGAAAAACGAGCATCGCAGTGGTCGACCAAATGAGGCGACGACTCCAGAAATGGTGAAGAAAATCCACAAAGTGCGACTGAAAGTGTGCGAGCTAGCAGACGTTGTAGGCATTTCAAAAAGTGCGGTACATCGCATATTATTTGAAAATTTGGACATGAGAATGCTGTGTGCAAGATGGGTGACGTGGAGATGGTGGATACACTCGAACAAAAACAGTGTTGTGAAGATGTTTCAATTGAGTGTTTAGCGAAGTTTGAATTGCTACCTCATGCACCCTAATCGACAGATTTAGCCCATTCGGATTATTTTCTGTTTCCAAACTTGAAAAAATGGCTCAGTGATCAAAGATTTTCCAACGATGAAGAAGTGATGTCAGCAGTTAATGGCCATTTTGAGGAGCAAGACAGTTCTGATTATAATCGTAAAAAGGGTATCGAACTTTCTGAACATCGCTCAGAAAAGTGTATAGAGCTGAAAGGCGATTATGTTGAAAAATAAGTAAATTTGTTTTCAAAATTTTTGTATTTTTATTTTTTTATTTGTTGGGTCGAGTACTTCTGGGTCCGCCCTCGTATTTTGAACAGGGGGGGGGGGGGGCTTCCGTAACAGAAGTTGTAGATGACATGTCTATAAGGCTAAAGTCACAAGATAGTACAAGTTTATCAAAACTCTTATGCGTGTCACCCCTAGGAAGAAAAGTGTCTTTCTGTCTTTGAAAAACGTGTTTTTAAGAGGCACTCTTAGAAATCCGAATTATCTTCTTACTATGTATATATTCGTTTTGCTTTGATCTGTTAAGATTTCAGTATTCCTCGAAATTAATCTTAAGTGACATTTTTGCTGGTAGCTTACTGTGGTCATGGCTTCCTCCTTAATGATGTTGCTGTGAGTATATTCCACTATTTGTTATACCGAGTATTTCAGCGTCAAATTTTATTTTAGACAGTTATACTCCGAATGAATCTGCCACAAAATTGCGTTCAGTGTTATGTTAACATTTGCGCATTTAAATTGCATGTTCATAATCCTGGATAAGTGCGTTATTAGTTATTTAGTCGTGAATTCTATGCGATCAAACTAATCGGCTGAAAATGTTTTCCGTACCCATACCCATTAGGATGGTTTTAAAATTCAGGGTCTTCTTCGTTGTCGATAGGCCTTTAGTTCTATGGTCACCTAATGATGATAAGTTCAGCATTATTAATTGTTTGAATCACTGAGAGTGGAAGGCTATTACAGCACTTGATATCTGATCTGGTTTTATGGTACAGCAACACTTACCCTCGAAAACTTGCTACAATCTCGAAGATTACGGCTTATGAAACGAATTGCAACCCAAATATATGATACATTGGTACACTTTAAACATAATACCTCTTTGGTTTTACTACTACCTAAATGTCACCCTCCTTCTCATAAATTTAAAAAAATCTTTTATGCATCTTCAATATACCAGCCGTTTATAACCATCACAAAACCACCCTTCAATTTGAAATATTGTTTGGACCAGACCTGTCTCATTGGTATGGACTTCCTAACTCCGAATACCTCATCGACGAATTGCGAAAATGAATGACAAAACGCGGCGAATAAAGATTTACGATCTTACCAACATTGGTCATATATCTATGTACTCGTAAATCCATCAGAATGCGAACCACAACCTGCTAAGCTCTCTTACTTTGCACCTTCATTCATGCCATATCCGAATCCAAATCCATCAAGTTTTCTTTAAAGAAAAAGATTTCATTCAACGCTTTATTCGCATACAACTCCCTACGCATTATTTCTGCCCACAATAACTTACGATCGAGACTGCTGCAAACTCATGGTTACCCCAGGCTCCTAACCAACTTTGGACATCCCACAAAACCGCATATTCCTTGTGCCAGTGGCTTACAATGGAAGCAGGCTACTAATTAAAATTAATTCTCTGATAGGATGCTGGAAAATCTGGGAGAACAAAACGAAAAAAAAAAAAACACAATCCATATCCAAGGGAAGGAATGATGATGGAGAATAGCTGCGTTGACGGATTTTATGCATCCGAGAGTTAAGCTTTGTCCTTACAAAGTGTTAAATGGTCGGTTGCATGTTGCACCACCCAGACATTGATTTTGATTAACTGTTCCTTGTCTTGACGTCAGCTTGCTAAGGAGGAGCAGGTGGAGATGATGATTCGATTTGGTCTAGGAGAAATTCTCCAATTTCAAGGTGTGAAATTGGCAAAACATAATTTACCACACAGTTACCCATACTCATTCGCAATCCATGATCGATCCATGCTCAATCACGTTAAAGCTATTCAATTCACAATTCAATCAAACGGCGCAAGATTTAGTTCGGCCTTTGGAGGTTCGGATGGATTTCCCAATTACCCAGAAGACTGCACAGCAGCAGAACTAGAAGCCATGAAGAGCACAGCGGAGGCCAATTGAGAAGCTTCCGCGCGCGTATTCAAACTGAACCTGGAATTAAATTAGGGTTCAGGTGCATTACACTACCCTTGCCATTGGACGGAGTACCTCTGTGTAGAGCAATAAATGCGTTCTTAGTTCTTAGCCCTTTGTTAGGCTTTGAGTTTTGCATTTTGAGAAGAAATTAACTTCGACAAGTTCAGAGTTGCATTGTTGCTGCTTCCAAATTGACGAAGGAATACGAGTACAACACAATAAAATAAAATAAAATAAAAGAACAAAACAGGATTGGATTGGAAGAGGAATACAAAGAAATAAGATACTACATCGGGCTAAGGTTGCACGTGATGCCAACGAAATGATAGATAATTATGAAAGAACAGCTTCTGATGTTTCACCTTCACGGTGCACTCTTTTATAATGCATGAAGATCATGGAAGGCCAGACGTCAGAGATTGGGAACATGCAAATTGACAAATGATTTATGTGGACGATTTAAAAGGCAAAATAAACTGTCGAGAGAGATTACAATTATTATTATTTGCACAGTAATCGAAAACTATCGTAGTGTCTATTTACAGTAAAAGCATGCCAGTGCACTGCAGAATGAGAAAAGATTTCTAAAAAGGCACCTAGACTCTTCGAAGTCCTTAAGGTAATTTTATCATCCACAGATGAGACTGAATTTCACCTTTGGCAGCTTTTACAGATATTTGCATTAGCACATGCGCTATTAACTGTGGAAAGCTGATATCGATTGCATAAGGAATCGATGCGAGGGTATTTAAATTAAAACTTGATCCCAGCGTTGTCAAGTTAAGGCTTTTCTTAAGATAACTGAGAGGAATGAAAGATGACCGGATAAGCAAGTCAGTAAAATGCTTTGTATTTGTTGAGCTATATATGAGTGTACATATAACATTATATAACCTTTTTGTCGTCTAATTGCCTTTAGGACGTCCGCCTTTAGGACTCCTCAAATGAATTATATGGAGTGAACCTTTATTTGTGCTTGAATTGTACGACTAAAATTGGTACTAAAAAGTTCTAACGATGCTTGACGATGCCAAGCGCTGAAATTCTGATCACTTCTATCGTATATTGTGCTTATTCGATCGCTCTGTATTAACCAAAACCACTGCGTACTGTTCTCGCCTGTATAAGTTTAACTTAGAAGTGCGAGTGTTGGAACAGGAGCACTGAACCTCAAATGGAAGACGTATGGAGGATGAATTAAAGCGAATCAACCGTGGTGTCAACATTCAGCTTGGCAGATATCTCATACATGTTTGGAGCTGAAAGAAAAAAAATATTTTTCTATGACTTTACTTTACGGTGCTGCAACAAAGATGATTGTAGATGAACACTTTAGAGTTTAATACCTGACCACATGAAAGCAACTAAAACCCACCGACTGTAACAGATTAATTGTTGAAGAATTGTGGACAACGACTTTCGGATCTGCACATGAAATATGCGAACCTTTAGCATCCCATTTGCAGCTAAACAGCAATCAAAGACATTGACTGCTAAAAAGTTCATATCTCTACTATCGAAAGCCAGAGGATGACAAACTGTGACTGTGATTGGCACAGAGAAGAACAGGTGCAGATTTGTTATAAGCGTAGGACTAAAGGAACAAATTATGAGTTTTCAGTATTTATCATTGTAAAAATGTGTCTATGAGCGCCTCCTTAAATCATACGAGCTAAGTCTCCCCTTCTCAATATTCACAAAAAGAATTGAGGTCAACTGCTGTCAACAATCCGTTTACCACTTGATAATGAAGCGATCGAAGTAAGACTTACTTACTTATTTGGAGCTACAGTCTGGGGTGGAACTATGCTTTAACCAATAAACCAAACCCCTCCAGTTTGGCTAGCTGCTTTCAGTTCCGCAATCCAGATGGTTGCGATACCATTCCACTTGTGCGCGCCGTTTGAAACATCTTTCACTCCTGCGTCGTTCCTCAAGGTAGGAATTGAATACTCTTCGAGCTTTTAATACTCAGTCACTCTACCATACATGCTTTATAAATTTCAAACAACTGATGTGCTCTTTTCAAACCAGGTCAATGTAGCCTTACAGGTCGTAGAGTTCGCTGTTATATCTCTTCCTCCAAGGCCAGTTAAGGCAAACGCAGCCAAAAATCATTCGAAAATTCTTGTGTTGAAGACGACCAAGGGTATTTTTATCTGCTTTTATGTACGTCCATACTTCTGAGCTATAGAGAAGGACTGGGATGATAAGGGTCTTATAAAGGGTCTCGCTAGTGTTTCTTGATAAGACGCATTACTCGATTGCCTTCTTAAATCAAAGAACAGTCAGATTCTGATGTATTGTGCCTTTTCTTATTGACAACATATGTATACGTACACATATGGGGCACAAGTAATGTTCTATTGTGAATTGCCTGCCATTTTGTTAGAAATGAAATGAATGACATTAAGCTGGAAAAATGATATTGGTCAAAAGACCATCTCCTGAGTGGTTGCACATTTGTACTCATTTTACGGCATTTTGAATTGTTGCTCGCAAAACGTCTGTCTCCAAATTGGTAATTTTTGCTTTTCAAGACTTGTATTATTTTTGTTTTGTTATTGTAAATACGAGATTTAAAAAAGACCCAAAGGAAGAAGTCTACCGCCATCAGATCTGGCGATTTGGCCGAAAACGGGAGATTACACGCCCTGGTAATTAGTGATTCAAAATCTCCATCGTTGCCCGAGCTGTGTGCGCTGTTACTCCGTTTTGCTTGGACTAACAATGCTCGAGACCCAATTCAGCAATTCGCGTCAAATTTCAGAAGTAATTTCAGAAAAAATCATTAAATTCACAAAAATGTACTGTTTGGTGTGGTTTTTGGGCTGGTGGGATCATTGGTGTATTTTCTTCGAATATGCAAATAAAAAAGCTCTTACTGTCAATGGAGAGTGCTACAGACAAATGATTGAAGATTTACTGAGGCCTCAAATTCAAGAAATAGACACAGACGATCTTTATTCTTAACAAGATGGAGCAACGAGTCACTTAGCTGAACGTCATCAGTGTATGAGTGGGCCGTTGCATGTAAGCATACTGATGGAAGGCCATTAATGAATGCACAGAATAAGATTGATCCTTGCACTACAACTTGTCTAATTATTTTCAAGGCAACTTCTTGGGATCTATTGGAAATATAACTTTTAAGAAGTTTAACAGTTAGTTCACTGAAGCCAAATTATATCAATCAAAGAAGTATTACATATCCCTAATCAAAGTCATGTCTAATATCATCTAAAACGTTAATCATAGCCGAGGAACAGCTTTGATTACTTCTGAACTTTGATTGGAAAGAGTTAAGGAAATTGCTAGAAGAGGGATGACTTAGTATCTGCTTTGATATAAGTTTCTCAAAAACGTTTGATAGACAGGGTAAAATGGTTATGGACCTAAAGTCACTGATGGAGCTTGCATTAGGTTTTTTGTCAATCGGTAAAACTTTGGCAATTTTCCATGACTGTGGATGGCATTATACAGTGGCAAAGAATATTAATCAGGTGGGTTAAAAAATTTAATGAAGCGAACTCTTCACACCAGTCGAGTTAGATTTAATAGCTATAACACAGTCAACAGCTTCATCTTTGGTAGCCACTTTAAATTCACCCGACATATGAGCAAGTGGATCTTTCTCAGGTTAAAACTTTTGAAAAGTGTGTTCAGCCCTTCTGACAAAGAAAAAAGGAAGTTCTTGTCAAATTAAGTTGACTTACGAAAGGTGGAACCGCTGGACTTCCATGCAGATTTTGGATATCGGATAGCGTCCCACTCCTTACACTGATTATTATGTTTTATTTTTCTGTACACTGAAAAATGTTATGTTATATTTTTTTCTTTTTTTCGTTTCTGTCTTGTGTTTTGTTTACTCCTGTGCTTTTATGCATATGGTGTGTGGTGTGTGTTGTAGAGAGTTGCAGACATTCTGCCTGGCTCTAGGCAACTGGTGCGGGTTGTAGATGTTTTATTTAAACAGAGGGTTCCAGACCGTTCATCCGGTTCTAGGTGTGTAGTTCAAATAATATGACCGTCCGTCAATGTTCAGAGTGTTACAAGCCATCCGCCTGGCTCTGTCTTTTCTGGGTAGACCTACTTGTTGTCACCTCCGAGGAGTGTAAGGACAGAAGTCCAGAATTAGAAGAATCCGCAAGTGCCTTCCGCAAATACGTTTCTCTAAAAGCGACAACGGACACAACAGATAAGGCGGGTCAAAAAATTAAGGGGTTAGGAGCGGAATACCTTGGCTCTACTCGAGGCTGGAGACTACCTATTAGGGGAGACAGAGCAACATGTGGGTCAAGGGTCGACTACTTCGCGCTGGACCCTCGCACAACAAATCCTATACAGCGCCTTCCTCGCGCTCTTGAAGCGGGCCACTCGCCTGCTCGGTTGGTGGCTTTGACCGTCCGTCCTACCTATTAATGTTGTCCTTCCAAGATACTGAGAGAGTGTACCGATGGCTAATGCGCCGATGGCTGCCCATCACTATCTCAGGATGTTGCAAGACCAACTTTTGAGAAGGAAAACGGTTTGAAGGGATGAGGGAGAAAGTTTTCACGGAAAAAGAGTCCAGCTTGTTGTGGTAGATTTTACCGCAACACATTTAGATAAAAGTCAGGCGTGTCCCGGTTACTTCTCAGAAAGAAGTCATTAAGGACATAAGGATCCAGTTCATACATAACGCTGTTCATACTACAGAGTTGTTTAGATGAAAGTGATGTGTTCATAATAGTTTCGCTTGGCAGTCTATGACTGTAACAATGACACGCTCTTTTATATGCAAGCCAAATTAGAATGGAAGGTGTTGGACTTCCATTTGCTACAAAGTTTGTTTCGATTTTTAATTTGGGCAAAAACTTCACTCGAAAGAAAAGGACAACTCTTATTACGAACAATTACAGATATAGTGGGTTCATATGCTTCATAAAGTTTACATACAAGGTATTGAAAATAATTCAACTTCTGGTTAGGATCAGCACTTAAACTGCAACCACAACAAAGGAGCTAAACGGGTTGCGGTTAGTAAAGCTAGAATGTCGACAAAGTTAAAATCTTTAAATGAAAATGACAAAGGTAAAGAAAAATGAGAATAGTCAATATTGTAGGTGCAGAAAAGGAGATCATGGTCAGAAATATAATTTAGAGAAAGTTGGTCGAAAAGTATGACCAAGTATGATGTAGTTGAACTGTCAGAAAATCGCTTAGAGAAGCAGTCATTAACAATTTGGAGCCCAAAACAACATACCATATCTTTGATTTGGAAGGCACGAGAGTCATTTTTGAATAAATCAGCATTGAAGTCGCCACTTATAATAATATGCTGAAATAGCGCAGAAAACTCAGAAAGAACACTAAAAAAAAGGCTGAGGTGAGCAGCTTTTGTTAGTTGGATACTAAACATTTAGAGTAGCCATCATGAACTTTTACAATCAATTTATTTGAGTTTTTTGAAAAGTCTATGTGGATAAGGCAACAGAAATTACACAGCTGAAAAACAACTTTTAGACCGAAATTGATGAACTTAATGCGGTAATGTGTGAGCGAGTCTTTGAAAATTTTGATGTTCGTATATAAAAACAAAAAAAAAAATTTTTTTATTAAAAAAAAAAAAAAAACATCGGGTCATAATAGATAATAAAAGCAACCAGAGTATTGTTGGAGAGATAGTCATATTACTCAGACAGATTGTGCCAGTAACTATTAAAGGCACACCGGTAGATAAAATAAATGTCTGTTTAAAAGCGTCAACTTTATTGCAAATATGCGAGTTTAACTGCACAAAGACATAGAATCAGGGCAATATGCGGATGCTGTTCGGAAGATCATCGAAGATCGTATTGCTACAGATCCTAACGGTATGATTATATTATATCGTGAATTTTGAAATATTGTTCAGAGTACTGAGAATTGCTAATTAATATGAGAAATAAGGAATTGTTGTTTGAAAGGAGATTTTTGGCGCCGACTAATGAAAACGTAGGACAGATAAATGCAAAAATTATGTAACCAGCAGAAGAGGATATTGTTGAATTTTGTCTGTGGATAATGTTATGGAGACCAAGTCCCCTCATACCCTATAGTGTTTCTTAACTCTTGAATATGTCTGGAGTGCCTTTTATTATACTTAGATTGACGGTTGCTGTTCCGGTCCTCCTAATGCGAAATTTTGATGCACCCAGATTATGTAACGGTACACATTTATGGGTTACACATCTGGGCCAAAATATTTTAAGAGCATTTGTAATTAGTGGCACATCAGAAGGAGAAAATGTTTCGATCTCAGGAATCCCAAATATACCGAGGAATTTGCATTTCCAATTTAAAAAATTTCAAATTGCTTTTGAAATGAATATAAATAAACCTCAAGGGTAAAATCTCAAAGAAGCCGCCATAACGTGGTTAAAAACCTTTTTTTTTGTAATTTTTTAAGTGATTTTTCATTTTACCTATACTTTAGGAAAATGTTGAAGTACCTATAAAGTTACGGCTCTATGTAAACTCAAAGTTAATATTGTGAATCATTCAGATAAGAACGAATGTAAACAAATTTTAACTGTCAAACTTTAAAACGTGATTAGTTAAGTTAACTGTTTTTAATAATTTCAATTTAGTAATTGTCGATTTCACACATAATGGCTTCTGTCAATGACATATTTTTTTCCTTTTGACATTTGTTAGCTGTCAGTATTACTTTGCTTTAGAAGCAAATTGCGCGTTTAGTTTGGCGTCAATTTTAATATGGAGTGCAGAAACGAGCATTTTCGTCATATTTTACTTTTTTATTTCTGTAAACGAAAAAAAGCAGCGCAATCTGCTAAAAAGTTACGTGTTGTGTATGGTGAAGAAGCCTTAAAAGAAAGACAGTGCAATCACATGAAGTGATTGAGAAATATTTAAAAAGCATGAAGCTCATTAAAAAGCTTGATGTTTGGGTTCCACATGATTTGAAAACAAATTCGTTTAACGAAGCACGTCAGCGCTTGCAATTTACATGTTATACGCAATGTATGATCATGGTCCAGGCTTGATGAGCCAGAGCAATCATGAGCCAAAAATTATTGGAACTTGGTTTGGAATTGATGGAGCACTAACCTTTCTTCATCGGATTACCATTTGTTTCGGTCTTTGCAAAACTCTTTGGATGGTAAAACTTAAAATGATGATGACTTGATCGCATGATCACACTTGGTTTTTTTTTTTTGCTGATAAAGATCAGAAGTTCTACGAATGTAGAATTATGAAGTTGTCAGAGAAATGGCAAAAGGTCATCGAAAAAAATGGAAAACATATTATTGATTAAAGTTTATTTGTTATATTTAAAAAATATGTTTTATTTATATGAAAAAATCGGCAATTACTTAGTTGCCATATTATTTCAATATGAAATTTATTTCTGGGATTGAGAGAAATAAGATAATTTGTGTATGCCACTTCTAACCTATTCCAAAGTTATGACAATTTTTTTCAGACTAAACTCATACATATATCAAAGATGGAATTGTTTGAATTGTGGAAGAAGACCGAGCACGGGTGAATAACAAATAAGATGCTAGACCTTATTTTGGAGAAATTTAGATGTGAAGATATTGCAACTGAAGATAAAAACGGCAATACACTCGATTGTAACAAAAAATGGCGTGATTGCAACAAGACTAACACTATTTTCTTAAGAAAAAACTAATCGTGGTTAAATGAATATGTTTCATTGCCATTATTGAAAAAAGGTGACTTATCTGACCCAAGGTCTGGATCATCTAAAAAAAGGTCATATTCTTTAAAAGGAAGACCTCGAAAAGAGTTCAAGGATTTCAGGTTGAGTTCACAAGAAAGCTTTGATTTATTGCTTGCAGCAGAGACGAGTTTGCAAGCAGCCGAAAATAAAGAAAGCCAGTGAAGGCAATTCTGAAATTTACCGTCCTTAACTTCGTGTACTGGAAGACACAAAAGGAGTATTATCACAGAAACATTGTCATAACAAAATATACGGCAGAAGTGGGACTTAAATCATTATTAAACCACTCCATTCGGCGAATTGTTAGCGTGGTTTCAGCCGAAATATTTTCTGGTTTTGAGCTTAAGGTTGATATTGAGATGGTTTTTAAATGGAAATTCGAAGGAAGAAGTGGCCAGAGCTTATAAAAGCGGCTTCTATCGTTCCTCTTAAACTTTTTTTTAAAAAAATATCCTGATATAGTTTTCTGGTTCAACCCCAGCTCTAGAAAACTCATCACAGAAGCCAGTTAAGAAAGCTAACTACAGCTTGTCGAAACTGCCTACGCAAATAGAAAACCGCTTCAGAGGAAGAAAAACGATTAGTGAGCGAACAAAAATTAAAAATTCAATAAAAATTCCGTTCTCAGTTAGGATTGCTCTATGATGTTCTGAAACCGGGAAGTGGAACAACAAACGATGTTAACAGATTTCAGCGATTCTTTAAAAATCCGTCAAAGTCAGCAGAAATCACTGGATTAAGTGTTGAACTAATTTCCTCATTTGGAAAAATGTTGAACACAATTTCCAGTGGATTTAATATTAATACTGAGAAATTTGTTGAATATTGTAAGAAAACTGCGATATAATTTGTAAATTTGTATTTATGGTATTATATGCCCGCAAGTGCGACATGCATTCGTTTCCATTGGTCAGCTGACAGAGGGAACGCAAGGAGCAAGAAATAAGGATTTAAAATTTTATCGGGTACATCACATAAGGAAATTCATTATAATCAGCACCAGGAAGATTTGTTTCACATGCTCCTTTTAACTTCTGATCCAGTTGTAAGCTCTTATCGACAACAACCAAAAAAAAAAAAAAAGCTTTCCACACTTCCCTCAAAAGTTTTTAGTTTACCAGAATATCTTGAAGAGGTTTCGATAAATAAGAAGTGATTCATTGTAAAGTTTGATTTTTAATAGGCTTTTTTGATAGATCACGTGCCATTTTTGTTCAGTATCGTTTGGCAAGTCATTATGGAAAGACCTACACCACAAAAGCGTCTCCAAATTGTTCAGCTGTATTACGAAAATCAACTTTCTGTGAGAAATATTTTTCGTGCAATTCTAGGAACTTACGGTGCGCATAATCGACCTACTGAAACCCCTATTGTCAATATCATTCGCAAATTTGAGTCCCAGTTACTCAATGATGATACGGATAATACTCGACCGGTTAGACCACATCCAGCAGGTAGTGTAGAGACTATAGCAGCTGTAGCTGAGAGTGTACGCGAAGACCGTGACGAATCGATTCGTCGTCGTTCTCAGCAGCATGGCTTGGGCGTATTCGACAACTTGGCATATTTTACGTGAGGATCTCGGCCTAAAAGCGTACAAAATTTAACTTATGCAAGAATTGAAGCCAGGCGACTTGAATTTGCATCATATTTTCAGTGAATGGGCTCTGGAAAAACTAAATGAGAATCTGGTGTCTTATCGTGAAGTTTTGTTGATGATGAAGCCCATTTCTGGCTCAATGGATACGTTAATAAACAAAGTTGCTGTATTTGGGCTGATGAGCAACGCGGAGAGAAGAGAACTACCATTACATCGATTAAAAACAACGGTATGGTGTGGTTTATGGGCTGGTGAAATCATTGGTCCATATTTCTTTAAAAATGAGGCAACTCAAAATGTTACGTTATTGCCCCATCTTAACGGACTATGTGCTTCCTGAAATTTAAGCACATGATCTCGGTGAACTCTGGTTTCGTCAAGGCGGGGCTACGAGCCATACAGGTCTCAGGTCTTCAGGAAAAGGCCAGCTACGATTGACGCTTTGAAAGCCAAAGTAACTCGTGTTATCCGCGAGATAGCAGTATGCTCAACGAGTCGTCCAAAATTGGCTCTTCCGAGTGGACCACCTCAGACGCAGTCGTGGCCAACATTTACATGATATCATTTTCAAAAAGTAAATGTTCTTTTAACCTATAATAAAAATGTTAAGTTCACTTTCAAATTTATGTGTTTTATTTTACATTATAAATTAAACCTCACGATGAATCACCCTATAATATATATACCCTGCCTGACTCGAGCTGCAACTTTTTAAAATGCTATATTTTTTTTATTTTTTGATAAATTTTATTGTGCCAAGGCAAAAAATGTTGGAAAATACATCAATTTTCAAATTGTATCAGTAGTTTTCAATATGTCCACCATTTGTGCGAATAATAGCCTTGAGACTGCCGAAGAAAGTATCGCACGCTGCACGCAAGTGGCTCTGCGGTATTTTGGCCCATTCTCAACGAAGTGTTTATTTGAGGTGGTCCTCATACAGAGAAATCCAACGGATTTGCATCCGGAGAATTTGCAATCCATTGTGTCGAAGAAATGAAGTGTAGAACATTGTTTTTTTAACCAATCTTGTTGAGTCTTGTTGAAATGTCCGACCGAAATGATTGTTTGCCCAAGGCTTTAATACTGCCTCTAAGACAGTTTCACGGTATACGATCGCATTAATTTTGACGCCACGGTCCAAAAATACGAGCGGAGAGCAACCATCGGCGGTTATGGCGGCCCAAACCATCACCATCGGTGCTGTCTGCTTTCTGGTGGCCATCCGAAGATGTAAATTTTCGAAGGACCTCTCTGGCAAGTAAGCTCGGTCATTTTGTTTGTTGACATATTGCTCGAAAACAAATGACGACTCATCGGAAAAAAACCAAATTCGGCAACTAACCACTTTCGTGCAAGCGTAACAACTCCTTCGCTCTTTCGACTCAAACTTTTTTCTGTTGCGTTATAAGATCGTGTGCTTTTTGAAACTTCAATGGCTTGAGCCCAAGCTTCAGTATGTGTTGCATCCGTGTTGCATGTCTGCCGATGTTGCTGTTGTTTTATGACCACTTCCATGGCGTTTTGCAACGCTGCAAGTATCACGGTAACGAGCTATGGTTCGAGACACAAATGATTTATTTACGTTGAGGTTCTGGAGGGCTCTAACGATAGCTACTTGTGGTTTTCCAGCCAAATATAAAGCAATCACACTATCACGTTTCCATCGCGGATAAAAATTGTTCAACACAACAGAGACGCAAATCGTTTAAAAGGCTTGTAAATATATAAAATTATCTGTCATGTGTCAAAATTTGAGCTCACTGTCATGAACGGTTTGGAAATTATAGCAGTCTGAAGTTGGTTGGAGTTCGAGTCAGGCAGGGTGTATGTGATTTGAACTTTTTAATTTAGGTTGTATGAAATTATTTTTTATTTTTTTTTTTAATTTTAAAATTAATAAATGTATTAAAGTTGAATAAATAAAATCTAAACATAGAATAATCGGCTTTTTGCTGTTATCCGGGGTGTTACAATGGCCTTCATAAATTGTTTTTTGCTTAGATCAACAAAATTTTCATTCATTTTATTTAAAAATAATTTAATATCGATGACAACTAATAAATAAATGATTCAAAAAATAATTTTGCCAAGGTAGATTGGTATTTTTGACCACTGTGTGCCACTCTATGTGTGTGGCTTGCGTGTATCCAACCTACGAAATCTTTATGTCGTTTTTTATAAAACTGTGTTAGGAGTTAGGATCTTGCAATGCGATTACATAATTAAAAAAAAATTATAAAATGTTAACTTAGGTCCAAAATACAGAAAAATAATAGACACACATTAATTATGTACCTATGGACGTGAAATACATGTATTTATACATACTCACATAGGTCTGCACCATCCAGTTACTTACAAATACTTAAAAAAATACTAGATTACTTACTCATCATCACTCTCGATAACAATAATACTAGTAACCGTTCGAAGCTGCAGGTAACAGCAAGTTATTTATAACTTGAACTTTTTTTCCCCTGGTTGACTTGTTCATTATCCATGATTAGCTATCGCCCAAAGCCATTGGCCTTTCACCGTATTGACCTCAAACTGGGCACCAATGGTTACAAAATTATTCCACTGGTATTTAATTGTTAATTTGTTTTTATTTGATAGCTGGACTGCCGGCAAAACAAATGGAATGAAGGTAGTTATTGAGAGAAACTGTACAGCTCTGCTTATTAATCGGGCACTGTCACTCATTCGCTCACTCAAAGATTCACTCAAACCAAATAAGAATAGTTGGAACCAATGATGAATCGATGGTTACTTAATAGAGATGGATTAAGAAAGAGCTAAGACCAGAAAATGAAAAAAACACCTAACCAAAATACAAAAAAATAATTTTATTAAATCCAACTTAACATAATTAGATATTCATTCATATTTCGAGCGTCGCAGATCAACCCGCCCGCTTAATCTTTGTTCTCTTCTTCGGCATTTTCCTCTTTTCCTTCCTCGTTTTAAAGTCTTAATTGTTACTATAATTAAAATCTCCGGCTGTTGTGGTCAACCAGGAGCGTCAAAGATGTTCTAACAGTATGTTCTAACTGCTTTTTATGTAGACCTGCTGCTTACAACTTCTCAGAAGAGTGGTTTATCCCGCCAGTATATTTTTTCACAACGACAGTGGACACAAAATACTAAGGGTGGAAGGGTTAGTGCTACTTAAGTCTGTCGACTATCCACCGGAGAGGGACCGAAATACATGAGGATCCAGATCTGAGTTTTCTACGCTAGCCCCTAGCTAAAAGAAATCAGAAGGCCCAATGGTTCCTTTTTGCGTTTTTCTGAGTACGATGTGCCGCCCGTCCGGTGTTGTGTGTGTGTGTGTGTAAACATTTGTAGAAATATTTGAGCGATCAAATAACCTGTTTTATTGTAATATCATTCCACTGGTTTTATTTGGCAAAACGATTTAAAATTATAAAAAAGCTATTGTATTTAATATTTCTCTTCTTTCTCTATTTCTATATTATATACTTCTTTAGGTGGAAGACTTATCACTCCAACCCTGTCATATGTCCAGGCCTAAGCACAAATGGTAGAGTAACTCTAAAAATATTTTCATGTTGTTCTTTGTAACCATTTACAGAATGCGGAAAGATACACACAAAGCTACCAACATTTTATAAAATATACTCTGCTTGTCTGGTGTTTGTGGCACGTCCGGCACTTAATGGCCATACATTAGGTACGAGGGTAAAAATGACTGCCATTCGAATCCACTGGGTATACGCATATATTTAAACTGACCTACGCACCATCGTTGGCACCCCAGCTACCAATGTGCTCCACCATTACGAATAGACTTGTAAACTGGTCATTTCCTTGCAATTTCAATGTCCTGCAATTGGATTAGAACACCTAATATATGGCAGGCAACCTATCGTTCCTGTAGGATGAAGTCCTGGCACTTTAGGTTATTTTGTCGCAGACATCCACTCGTAAAATGTAAAATCACAAAAGTCATCACCGAACCTACCATTTGCGTACGAATGCGTTTTATTCTCATCCGCTGCTGATGGCTGCACATTTCTTTAGTCAGAAGACGACCTTGTTATGGCCACCCGGAGCATTGTTCTCCTTCCTTCAACAACAATAGTCAACTGGACGAAGATAATTTTTGCTCACATTCGAAATACTGACCCTGGCCGGTCTAGAGAGAGGAGCATCGCGATTAATATGCTCTAATCATTAACAGATGTTGTCCTGTTGTAAAACAAACATGTCCTTTGGACAATTTGTTATGTTTTGGAGGTAGTACTCAACCGAAGACTGGGGAATGTGTAACATGTAAGTTACATATTCAAAACATGATGCTGCGTTATTCTCTTTGGATTTCTGGAAATGAAGAGTTCAACATTCAAAAATTCAAAAACAGGAAATGCATTTTCAGTTTCAGACTGTGGAGGAAATGATTTTTAGTTTTTCCGTTTCGTCCTTAGCAGAAGTACTTTGTGTATTACGAGTATTAATAAAGGGATGCGTGTACGCATTTACCTTAAATGTTCGTATATCTGTGCAAAATGAGTATGCAGTCATGTCCTTGATATTCAATTACCCGTACTATAGGAGAGGTGAATGTAAATTCCGATTAGTATCCTAACTAATGTCCATCAGGTTGTCTGATGCACAAGTGTGAGATGCTCAATCTCAAATTTCCGAACATAGTACATAGAACGATTTAATTGAGTTGGAAACTGTGAGGAGTAATAATCTTAAGAATGGCATTGCTATGAGCCGCTCTTATTCCTAACGAGAATGGATGCTGAAATGACTTTATCATCAATGTAAGCCATAGTTCTAGAAACTAGCTTAATTGCATTGGGAGCAACGAAAATCCATCCGAAGATAGTAATTTTCATAATTTTATAAGGTGTGGTGTTTGCGGCATCTACTACTGTGAGGATAATTATAAGTGTCCTCTTAGGAAAGGCTTGATGACATTGTGAAGGAAAAAAGCGTCTCATTTTCAATCTTAGAAAATATCAAATGCCAATGAGAGCTTAATAGTGAAATAGAAAAGCTTAATCTTCTAAGGGTAAGTCTGAAAGCATTATAAACAAAAAATAGTGTGGATGCATTGTTTATCACTAACCAGGTTGGGAAACCTTACGCCTTATATGAGAAACAAGAAAGGTTTCATGACTCGAAGAAATCTGATACAAATTGCAAGAAGATCCTTGTGTCTTAGGCATTCCAAAAAGAATTGTTTGAAACAATAGAAATCTCCTCATCATGTTCACGTATTTCATCCTTACTCATGCGCCCATGCCCCTACAAAAGACAAGGATGACGGCACCAAAGAATATACTACGAACTCCTCGACAGGACATATGAGCAATGTCCAAAGTATGACGTATATAGAAAAGACGGACCTCTTATTGATTTTACGGCGGGACGAAATATTACTATAGTATGCATACGGTTTTTTCATAGGGACTTTCGGATCATCAGATAAATGGCGATTTCCTAAGCACCACAACAAAGAAGAACTACTGTAAGAAGATATAACTTGCAATCGCAAGAGACGAACGCGTATCCTGAAATTTCTCAACAACTCTTATGCTACCAGCATAAATTACTGAAGGGTAACGCTGCTAACATTCTATCAAAGACGCCGTAACTGTTGTGCTAGGTTTCGCCCGACTTCCACCAAGAAATCCCTTGTTTGATGAAGAATACTGTCAAGCAAATGCAGCTAACCAGCATGCAAAGTGGCGCTGCAACGAAGGACCTCTATGAGCAGAAGAGATGGGAAGAGCATCAGGTTCTCTAGAAGAAAAAAAAAAAAAAAAAAAGAAAAGGCGCGGTCGCCGATGTTAAGAGCTTGTACTCCAGGAAAAATAGAAAAACAGAAGTCTTATCAACGGGTAACGTGTCAAGGCAAGAAGACAGAAGCATGTAGAGATGAAAAAGGAAACTTTGTAGTAGAGTCACAGTCAATGCTGATTATATGGAAATATTCTCAACATATATGCCCAACATCCTACCGTCAGGCAGAATAGAACATTTAATTTAGAGGGTGATAGCCAGAACGACCATTCCCCTGACCAAAACGTAATAAGGATAGCAATATCTTAGTTGGAATCCAATAAATCAGCTGAAGCTGACGGCTTACCTGCCAAGCTATTCAAAACTGCTTGAAACGATTTTGTGAATAGTACGCACCAACTCAAATTTCACATCTGGTCAGAAGAGTGTATAACTGATGAATGGAATCTCAGCACCGTATGCTAGATTCACAAAAAAGGAGACACCCTCAACTTCTTCTCTTCTGCTTTTCTCCAAAGAATGGTTTAATAGTTTGTAGGGAGGCTTTAACAGTACTCACAGATCTGCTCAAGATGCTCCACTATTTGGAATCATGAGCAGAGTGTATCTATCACTAAGGCTACTTAAGAAAGATGTGCTCTTATAATTCACCTCAAAATCAATTGAATCAAAATGAATTGTGCCAAGTTCAGATACAGAACACATACTGATACCGCTAATATTCTTTAGCACGGTTCACTGTTCAATAGGTACACATGTTGTTAACTCTCAGAGTCAACTTGGAGAGATGTAAAGCTAGACGCTGTGCACTAAATAAAAATTCCTTTGATGACCTTTTAGTCTTTTTAGGAATAAAATTCATTAACATAATCGATTTCGCGGTTCATTTCTACTCAATAGAGCCTTCATAAATCTAACGGCTAGTGGTTTCAAAATTGCGTTAAAGTGCTTTCTTGGCAGGACTCCAAGAATGTCTTGTAACGCAGTGCTATGCTGCTTAGTTGTGGCGCAACTGATTAGAGTCTTTTGGTGAACGATGAAATTAGAATTTATTTCCCATGCGGGTTGTCTTTTGAGCAAATATTGCGGCAATTCTTCCGAAATATTGCAAAAACTCAGATTGCTTTGAGTTTTGTCAGTAGGGTATGTTTATTGACTCTTGTTGGAATATTATGTTTTACTGCCATCCTAGCAAATAAGAACTTACAGAAATTCATTATTTAAGCTTCAGACTGCGGGTTATAGACAAACGAAAAGTATTCGCTCTATGTTCTCCCTGTTTTTAGTAAGACAACGTGTTCTTACAGGCTATTACTCATCTGTTAAGTAATTTAATGGACAGGTATGACGTGAAACTACTATTTGTTCACCTTATGACGAACAGATTAACATAACAAAACACTCCTTTTATTTTTGTTCTTCCTATTCTCGCATCAGGTCGCACATATATTTAGTTAATGTGGATTGCTGATCGTTTAACAAAGCATAAAAAAAACAATAAAAAAACATATTCGTGTGGTAGAACAATAAATTATAAGATATGTCTGCAATTTTTAACATGAGAAATTAAGCAGATTGGACTCTGTCAGAATATCATTCCAACTGAGAGTATCTTTTATTTACAGATATGTTATGAAGATAGTCGGGAGTTCCTTCCTTTTAAATACGAAGCTATCGTGGAAAAATCAAGATTTTCAAGATGCATGGTCAGGGGAATTGGCGGCAACACAACTCATGTCTCCCAATAAAAAAATGTTTAATTCAGTCAGATCTAATGTGCTTTTAGAAATACTAAGCTAATAATAAGAGGTTATCATTATTCTTGTTCCTGTTTCAAAAGGCCAAGCGACCACTGTTTGCCAATGGAGCAGTTACATAAATATACTCAGAGTGGTATCAACTTGGCAATGCTCAGTGCTGTTACTATGAACTCACAACAATTGTGCTTACTTTACCTCATCGTTGTAGCTGCTAGGTACTGATTTTGTCCAAATGGACTTGTTTTGACAAAGTGACAAACTCTAGAGTTGAACAAAGATCAAGACCATAATGTCCTTTAAGAAATGATGAACCTTAACAAAAGGGCGAACGGGAGACGATTTCATGTAATTGAATCATGTGACTTAATGTCACATGTCACTTAATGTCAGGTGGCTGATAGCTGTTAATAGGTTAAGGGTTGTTCTCGTATAACCAATAAAGGATACTGGCTCCGGAATATGCCTCCCCTTTGCCTGAGGGTCCAGAAAGTACCTGATTTTCTAGTTTAATGTGCGTTAAGTCACCCGACCACATACTACTGTGACAAGCCAAGACACAATCCTGTAAAATGAGCAAAAGATGACATTCGGATCTGTTCATGGAATGTTTTAGTCTTGAACAAGCCACTAGTAGAAAAACACCTAGCGGAGACCATATATATAAACTAAATATAAGCTCCAGATAGAAATTGCGGTGGGATTACCAGATAAAATAGGAATGAAAAACTGTGTCATATACAAGTATTACGGTAACTGCAGCAGAAGAAGAATCTATTGAGTGCAGATTTGTAGCAAGCACCAGACTCTACAACATTCGGTTGTACAAAAATACAAAAAAATGTTTCTACACGCTTCTTGGCAAAACATACAAGCAATGTCAAAATAGGAAAAGAAGACACGACATCTGGAAACTGGCGTAGGCAATTACTTTTGCTGCTGGCCGAAGTATCAGTAATTTGCCCGATCATAAAAGTGTCAACCTAACTGATGTTGCGACTGACGAAGTGCACTCCCGCAGTATTATAGATGTCCGAACATTCCGTGCAGTTAATATAGACTCGGAACACTGTCTAGTTCCAGCCATTTCTATAAATAACTACGAAGCTACAATAACGGATAAATTCTGGACATGGAGAAGATTTGACATTATGGCTGCAACTGTAACAAACCCATCAGAAACTTTGAATATCGCATATTTCAAAATCTATTGTCAACGCCTTGCAACGTGTATTAAGTGATTAAGATAAGAAGCATCAATGCAATCAGAAATAAAGTCAGAAATGAAGCATTGGGTTTCGACAAATCACATGTAAAACAACATCTAGCCTATAAAGCGGCGCCACATAAGACAAGGGCTGGAGTGGCTCGTGCACTGTGTGAGCAAAAAGAAACAGTAAACAATAGAGGATATGAAGGAACGCAAGTCCAGAGGAAACTATCCGAAGTCTTACCAAAAGTTTAAAATATGTTTTCAACCCGAACAAAAATCTGTAAAGATGAGCAAGGAAGTTTAAAAGAAGAGTGAGAGTCAATACTGATGATATGGAGATACTTCTGTTAAACGGCTGGGATGACCCAAATTCCACTGGTATGCAAAATGAATCGGGTTTTAGGCTGTCTAAACTAAGTACAACAAGGTTACCGCATAAGATGATTTAGTAAAGTCTCTATTAACTCGTTTCCAAGATTTGATCGGAGAAATATAAGTATGTGCCTGATGAAAAGAATCTAAACATCATTGGTTCGATCCACGAGAGAAGGAGGCCATGTAAACTGCATAATCTATAAAGGCATCAGTCTTCCTAAACTCGCGTAGGTCTTTGTTAGACAAAATATTTACACTGTGGCAGATCCTAGAGAAAACTCAACAATACAAATCATATCTGCCTACTCTTTAAAGATGTTAAGGCTGCAGCTTCTATAGAGACAAACTGTATGGAGTCATGTTAAGTTTTGGTATCGCCGCCGAGCTCGATTATCGATAGAGAATACTCGCAGAATCGTTAGAGTTTAAGGCAATGTCCCCTAAGCTTTTGATATCTTTTGATATTAGGCAAGGTGATGCGCTATCATCTAACTTCTTGAACGTCATCAAGGGCACATTTTATTTGAAACAGAAACTGCAAAAGTGGTTTATGCCGACAGTGATGGCAAAATCTTGTATATGCTGTTGACAAGGAGGAACGCAAAACATCAACGTATGTTATTGGACAGAACGTCACAGTAGCTTTCCGGCTCCGCTATTAAGTCTGATAATGACACTTTAAAAAATCCAATGAAGAGTTACACTTGCCATGATAACGGAGTAGTAGTAGTAGTACGACCTTATAAGAGAGCACTTAGAAAATTCAATTCAAGACTCCCAATACTGCTCTATGCCGAAGAAGTATAGACATTAGCGAAGGCACGTAGTTGTATCAAACGCAAGATTCTTCAAGCAATTTTTGTTCCCATTTGTGAAAACAGACCTTGGAAGAGGGGATATTAGAAGCTATTGTCAGACAAGTACGTAGCTTGACATGAAAAGGCCATGTAGAACGAATGAAATTTAATGACCAGGTTCAAAGTTCCCTTGACTTCTACCCGTAGGTACATCACAGTGGAAAAACACCTCTATGCATACAAGTGGTAGAGATTCCCAGCGAACTGCAGTGCGCCTATGGAGATCAAGGTTTTTAGCAAAAAACGCTTGTTGGAGAGGTTTATTCATTGATGCCAAAATCAACCAGGGAGAATACAATTTGGCGTAACAAAATCAAGTATTTAGCCGATGAGTTCGTGTAAAAATCACTTCTATTAGAATTCAGTTATTGCGAAAGTTCTATTTTGTATCACCTATTACCTAAAGTTAACAACTGTATAAATGAAAAAATCGGTCATGACTCATACATTCATACATATGTATGTATATCCATTCATAAAAATCTTTATACGATGGACTTATAAAGGGCTCTCCGAATATGGGAGGCGATTTAATTTATTATCTTCAACTATCCGGAGCAACCTCGAGAGGTGACAAATAACTATCATGTTACATTGGCTGACCACCAAATAATGCCCACGAAACATATGTAATGGCCTTTCCGACATGCACACCCGCCGCTACGCTACCACTCTACCACTACGGCCGACCGGCAAAACAAAAACACATACACCAGCCACTAGCAACAACAATAAGCCAGTGACGGCATTAACAAAATATTTAAATTTCATAAGCAAATAATAGAGCCAGTGTGTGAGTATTGTATGTGTTGCATATTGCTTCAGCTAGCCAAGCCAGTCAACCAGAAATAGCTTATCCTACCCACCCACTACCTGCACCAACAGCATCACCAGTATTACCACCACCATCGAAAAATGTCTCCATCATCATTTACACCCAGCGACACATGCGTTGGAGGATGCCGTGTCTGCTGCAACAACCCAAACTACCCAACAACACCAGTGATTCGCAATTTTGTTGCAGGAGTCATTTAACGACAGGATAATGGGAGCCGAGGACTAAAAACTTACCACTACCAGCGGGTCACGCGCTGGTGACAATTTTATTAAATATGGCAATGGGACGTCGCATGCTTCTGGCATATTTACATGCTCCACACCCACTGACATATTTAGTATCCAGCTTGGTGTGTAAACTTGCCCAACAACCCTTCAAACATTTACACTTTAAACACTTAAAGGGGTTAATTAAGTCGCAAGGCGGATAGATCAACTTACCCAAAGGCAGTGTGAGTAGACGAGTAATCCATCTCACTGTCTGAATGTACCTGTTCATTCAATTGTCTACTTACAATAGGATTATGCCACTCGGCTGGTAAGTCAATTCTAAGCGGATGAGTGCTTCTTCTTCATTTAGCATGAAGACCATGAATATTATGAAGACAATGTAGAAGGAGTAACCCTGGAAGCAGCAAAGACAATGCGAGAGCAACTGGTGGCCAATTTACAATAAATACACTCAAGGCAATGAAAGTCATCGAAAGGCGTAATAATTTTCAATTCCTTTGACATTAACGACATATGCACTCGTACGTAGTTTGCACTTGGAACTGACTTTCTAATGGCAGGCGGTCTTTTCGACTTTGGGTAAACTGAACACGGTAGCTAGAGTAGCTTACTACCAATGACAACATCTGGAAGTTATTGACATTTATTTGGTCATCAATTTTAAAGAATAATTCTTGGCCATTGTCTTAGGCAGACTTTAAATTCAAAAACAAGTCAATCTACGGATTTCCGAAGAGCAAATGAACATCTGCTTTATCTGGTGGTAGATTGTACCCTTTAATTGTCTTGTTATTGATATCAACTGCAACAAATGAATTGACTTCCTCACCATCCATTTGGCGAAACCACAATATACATAAATAAATGTACATAAATTCGTTGGACATTTTTAAACTGTGCAGTCAAAAGTGCGTTTATGCGTTTACATTATTCACGCTCAGTGGATACCTTCACCAGCCGTGTACGCATGACAATTTTTATTGGTCTGTGATTGTTGCAAATTCATTAGCCCCCCACACTACCAAAAAAGACCTAATAAGCTCTTTACTGCGGTTTATAGATTTTTCAGATTGGAAACGTGACGATTAAATTTAAATGAAGAGGCTGAAAGGGATTTTTTTTGGTCAGTATTGGGTAGATTACTTTGCTTAAAGGCGGCAGATACTAATATAGAACTTAAAGAAGCATAGGTCTGCCACCAAAATGGTGAGATGAGAAATGGCTAATGAGTATATAAGGTCACAGATTGCGTGACTTTATGCGCGTATATCGCTACTCTATTGGGTTTAGTGCGGGAACTTTCAGGAGGCGAGTTTAGAAAGCCATTTCCGAATTTATTTATTACAGTGTACAGTGTGCAGATTTACAACTTAAGGTACACCGCTCTGTTAATACCGCCATTATGCAGTAAGTTTGGTCGGTCGGATGAATGCCTTATATATTTAGACCAAAATTTTTGGCGACATTGAATATGTGGTCATTCCCCAAAGGGGTCACTTAAACACACATCTTCGGTTTTGAAGATGCAAGTGCATTAAATTTCACTCTGTTAGTAGCTCTCCAATTGGTTATGCTATTAATATCAGAATTTAATGAGCTGGCGATCCTGTTATACAGCCGAAGAGCAGGAACGTGACTCAGGGGATGAATATGAAAAGCAGAGTGTACTGTCGTCAGCAAAGGAATATTTTGGACTAGAAGTTGCAGACAAGAGATCATTGATAAAAATTAAAAAGAATTGCGGAGAGAGAACAGAGCCTTGGGGCAGACCAGTATCTATTGTGTGAATATTAAACTTAAAGCCATCCAATTTGAATTGAACGTTCCGAAAGGTAATTTCTAATCTTTTGAAGAAGAGAGTCACCGATCCCGAAAGAACGCATTTTCGACAGAATAGCCTGATGCCATACTCTGTCAAATGCATAAGAAATATCAAGTGCAACTATCCTGCTTTCGCCAGATTGATGTAGGCTTTGGTTCCACTTTTCGGTGAGACATGCCATCAGATCACCAGTGGACCTGTTGCTAAGAAAACCGTACTACCGACCATTGAAAAGTTTTCACTTTCGAGATATTTCATGAGCTGACGGCTTATCAGCGTTTCTATGACCTTGGTAAAAAGGGACGTAAATGCAATGGGTCTGTAGGAGAAGAGAGAAGAAGATTCGTCTTTTTTTTAGAGAAGGACTGTATAAATGCTGTATTACATCCTAAAGAGTAGGATTGATGAAAAAGCTTACTTAGTGATTTTGCCAGCGAGGAAGAACACCTCTTCATTAAAAGGGTAGATAGACCCTAACTGGATTGAATTGATCTCATTCCAAAGAGAATGGTGTCTGTGACTATAACAGCAGCGGCATCTACGTCGTTATTGAGGAAACATAACGTCCAGTTAAAAATCCTAAAGAAGCTAAAGAAGTTAATTGACTTTCTTGTATTGTCATATGGTTCTTTTACGAATATTTTCTATAACCTTGTGGTCGATGTACGAGAAATTAGCTGATATGACACAGCAGTTCAACGAGCCTTGAGGGAATAACACATTGACCTTGTCTTTATCAGGGTGAGAAGTTAAAAACAAGTTTAGGGTCTTGGCAGTATGATTATCCACATCTGGTATACGTGGATAATACTGGTATAATGGTATACTCATTTACAACCTGGGTTAAGTGATTTTTCGCATGTCCAGAATGACAAAGTCACCCACAGTTGTGTTTATTGAAATCGCCGTTATAACGATTTCAATATGATGATACAGAGATACAATTCTTTGAATGGAGTCAGACAGTGCATCGAACTCGTTAAAGGTGGAATTGCTATCCAATATGGGAATTCTGTAAATAGCATAAAGCTACTAGTTCGTAGCCAGGGATTTTTACATCGGAGTAATTTGAAAAGTATGGACGAGGATCTACCTGTGTTTCACTAAGTACAAAAACAGCTGGCCTGTGTTTGCAAACGTGGACGTACGCAGAAAAGTAATTACTTTTTTTTCGCGTTTATAAGCTACGTCAACTCTGAATTCCTTGGTCATAATCGAAAACAAACACTAACTCCGACGAAGCTTAGCAAGGATGCGAAGTAAAAATTCTAAAGATTTTTATGCTGACGTCCTCAGAAAACAAAGAACCACGGAACTTAGCTATATACGTGGAATGTTCGGATCCTTAATAGACAATATGCAGCCGAACAATGAGTTGAGAGTCTAAACAACTAAAAAGCTGTTGACAGAAGGATGGAAAGCTGTGACATAGGTGATAATTATTTTATATATATTATACTTGAAGCATCCCATTCTTCCAATAGAGATTCTCTCAACTCATGCAGACAGATGTCATATTTGTTTTTCAAATCGCAAACGAAAGGATATCGGTCAGTGTTTAATATCATATCATTCGAATCGACTTATTTCTTTCATAATTTTACCCAGCCAGAAGTGAACGGAGTATTTCGCCTGTACCAAAGTGGTAGGTCAAGACCGTAATTAATTGATTCCGCGGCGTTTTAAAGTTTGTTTTGTTTTGAACGTTAGTGTGTTGTATTCTGCTACACGTCCGTGTCAGATCGTATATATAGAGCTAATCCAAATGAACATTCGCTGATTGGGTTCTTTTGAAGATGGAAGGAGATCGGGATTTTCAACTAAAAATTATCCTCAGTGGCAAGTTTTGTATCATTAGTCCACAGTTCTTCGGAGATAATGTTGGCGATTCGATTGACGGCAAGTCAATGAAGACCACGATCGCTCCATGTTAAATAACATTTTTTGGAATAAATTGGAACTGAAAGGTTGGGAGAATATGCAGTCTTAACATGATGCTACCACTTGCCACACAGTGCGTGACGCTATCAACTTATTGAAAACTAAGTTCGTTCGATAAGACAATAATATCGCCAGAAATATCTATATATTTGGCACCCCTCTCGTGTGATTCAACATTAATTTTTTTTGGGGGGCTACATAAAGTTCTTGGTATATGCCAACAAGCCAGAAACTTTAGATGGCTCGAAAGCGAACATTTGTCGTGAAATAGTCCACTGTTCTTGCCATTACTTGCAATATTTTTGTCAGTAAAAATTCGAACCGTAATTCCCTATACAATTTTGAAGGTAGAAAGTATGGCTTAGCGCGGCAACGGATTATACATAGATTATTGGCGGATTTGACTATGTGGGTAAAAACCATATTCAGACACTTTAACACTAAGAAAAAAACGGACATATACACGTTTTAAAAGGGTGAATAGTATGAAGTGCACGTATAGGAATATACTACCCCGCTGCTTAATAACGGAGAATTGATCCTGTCCCGCAAAAAAGCTAATTTTTCAGGCATGCACTAAGTGTAGCGGAAATAGCGAATTCAATAAAGTTACAAAAAAGCGGTAAATAAAGCTGTTATGGTAGCAGGCATGAGCCTGAGCAGCATGAGAGGCATTGTGTTAGGAATAGGAAGAAGTATTCTTAAAGTATGGCAAACTAGTTAATACGAGTATTTTTAAGCTTACGGCACAGTGAAGTCAAAATTTGAGAAAGAATCAATTTCGAAAATATATTAAAGACGCGTAGGATTACCTTCTAAAGGGAAACAATGTAACGAAGAATTCCTTTGCAGTACCATTCCTTCGGGTGTCACATACGAAGAGCGATCGTCAGATTTTACAGAAGCCGAAGTTGGCGAAGAAGTAAAAAGAATGATTCGTCGACTTGCAGACGTACCGGATCTCATACTGTTGCAGCTATGGCGGCTGCAACCACACCTTCTGACTAACGAACGATTGTTATTTCGTATCGTTACAAAATATTTATTAAAATCTAATTTTAGTTCCAATTCATTTATATTCTAATACATACTACTTACTTGGTGTTACAATGAGGTAAATATTTGAGACTTAGATTGAACAATTTCTTAATATTGCCTAATAGGCCATTTTTACCGTGGGCTTCTCGAAGATCCTACTGCGCGTTTGCACGTGCGCACTGCGGTTCTGTCCATCTTCAGACTGGCGGAATTTGACTACCCGGCCTTTCGGCCAGCAGTTCCTGGGGTTATTTTTGTCGACTATTAGAATGACGTCACCCACCTGTAAGGGCTTCACTGGCAGAAACCATTTCCCCATTCGCGTAAGCGTGGGCAGGTATTCGTTCACCCAGCGCTTGCAGAAGCTACCCGCAAATTGTTGTGAAACAAGCCATTTTTTCTTACCACTCTCCCATAATTATTAAGTTCCGCCACAGGTTTTAGACCGCTCGATGTCCCCACTAAAAAGTGATCCGTCGTAAGAGCTTCCTTATTTTCACTCTCTATTGGTATGTATGTCAGAGGACGCGAATTTACAATATTTTCGGCCTCCATCAGCATGCTGCGAAGCAACTCGTCATTCGGATTCCCCATCAGCAACGTAGACGTGTAGAGTACCTCCTTTATAGAGCGAACTAGGCGCTCCCAGCAACCTCCAATGTGTGGTGACCTGGTGGTATAAATTTCCAGCTGGTGTTGGCATTCGTAAAGGTTTTCCTCAATTTTTTGGAATCCACAAATTTCCAAGCTTCTCGCAGCTCCCGGTCAGCGCCACGGAAGTTGGTCCCATTATCACTGTAAAACTCGATGGGCGTACCACGTCTAGTCATGAAAGCATGTATGCACAGGATGCAAGAGTCCGCAGACAGTGTGTGCGCAATCTCCAGAAGGACGGCTCTAATGGTGAGGTACGAAAAGAGTACGCCCCAACGCTTTTCCGTCCGCCGACCAACTCTTACTGCTATCGGACCGAAATAGTCGATGCTGACATAGGAAAACGGTCTGCAGAACGAAGCAAATCTGGCTGCGGGAAGTGGTGCCATTATGGGCGCCTGTGGTTGGGCCTTGTTATTCTTGCACACTTGACACATACTTTTTACTGCTTTCAGGGCTGTTCGTAGATTGGGTATCCAATATTTTTGCCGAATTTCGTTCACGACTGTCTCATCGTTGCGATGTTTATACTGCCGGTGGACAGAATTAATTATATGTGCGGTGGTCGGATGTATCCGAGGCATGATGATCGGCTGTCGTAATCCTTGGGCTGCTCCCTTAGAGAGGTGAATCCTTCCAGTCGCTCTAACGATGTGATTGTATCCAGGGACGGGCATAGGTTGTAGATCTTACTCCCCTTTTCGACTTAACGATTTTTTTCCAGGTCAGCAACCATATCAGAAAGGGCTTCATGCTGCGCGTCCCCTACTAACGCTTCCTCTGCCTCCTTGAGTTCATTGCTGGCTGGGCACCCACTCCTTCTATCCTGCTTCTTTCTCTGCGATTAAAGATTGTGCAGAAACCTGAGAGCATACGCCGTGCTCGGAAGAAGTGTTGTCCAGCTGGAGATGTCGTTGCTGCGAAATACTGGATGCCACTCTTGCTGATATATCCCAATGAAACGCGGTCTCACCTCTTCCACTGTCGTTCCTAATACCTAATACTGGTCGGTTTGAGATCCGGCGTTTTTTGCCACTTAGTGGCTTCATCAGCAACGTTCGCGCCTGTCGGGACCCATCTCCATTCTTTCAGTGTGGTGAGCTCCAGGATTTCGCTAACTCTAAAGGCCACGTACTGCCGGTAACGACGGTGATCTGCTCGGAGCCAACACAGCACTGTCTTCAAGACCGTCCAGAAGTAGCGTCTATTAAAGGTTATCCCGTACGATGCCTCGATGCACTTTGCGCAGCGAGCACCCAGCAGAGCTGCTTGTAGCTCTAATCGAGGTATTGATAACATTTTCAGGGGGGCTACTCTCGTTTTTGCCCCTATTAGACTGCTTTCTATGAGTGTGGTGGTGAAGTTACGAATTAATGCTACCAACCGGAACTAACGTTACATCTGGAAATGTTCACCGCATCCAGTTTCGGGAGTTGCTGAACCCATTTGATCCACCTTTGATGCTCCGCCACAGGTATCTCGTCATCCCATCCTATTTTGCACCGCCGGATTTCTTGAAGCAGGACCTTCAGGAACATAAGTAAGCAGGCTATCAGTCCCAATGGATCGAGGATTCTCATCAACACTTTTAAGACATCACGTTTCATCGGGAGCTGTACTCCAGACAGAATATCCGCGTGCCGCATGTTTGTCCTGATCCTAAAGGTCAGACAGTCTAATGCGGTGCACCACCACATTCCCAATACCTTTTCTGCCTCGCCTCCGCTTTCCGCTGTCATGTCTAGTCGTTCTGTTGGTTCCGCGCTCAGACTTCGAAGCACTTTAGGCGAGTTCGAAACCCAGTTTCGGATGTGAAAAATGCCTTGGTTGTGGACGTGTCGAATGTTCTTGGCTAGGTTAATGGCTGCCTCCTCTGTTGGCACACTATCCATCAGGTCGTCTACATAGTGCTTATGCTTAATGGACTGGACTGCTTCAGGAAACTCACTGGCGAAGCGCTCGGCGTTGATATTTTTGACTAAGTGCGCGGTACAAGGCGAAAAGGCTGCTCCGAAGGTCATCACCGTCAGCTCGTAGGTATAGGGTTCACCCATCGCGTCATTTCCCCAAAGAAACCGTTGGTAGCATTGGTCTTCCCGTCGGACGGCGATCTGGTGGAACATTTCCATGATGTCTCCGCATATGGCGATCTTGTGTTGCCTGAACTTATAGAGCACCGCGGTTAGAGGCGTCAACTGATCATGTCCTTTCAGCAGAAGAGAGTTCAAGGATACACCTTGGGTGGCGGCAGCAGCATCCCATATAAGTCTAACCTTACCGGGTTTGTTTGGGTTTTCGACGGGAAAGACTAGCAGGTACCACGATTTTTCCCGGCAGTTACTTGATTCTTCCGATAAAAGTTTTCGGGCGTACCCTTTCTCGAGATACTCGTCGATTTTTGTGTTGAGTTTATCGACTAACGATTGATCTTTCCTCATCCGCTTGTGGAGGCACTGAAGTCTTCGCCTCGCCATTGGGTAACTGTTCGCTAGGCTGATGTCATCATATTTCCAGAGAAGTCCTGTCTCGAAGCGGCCGTCCTTATAGATCGTCCTTGTTTACAGCAGATCCATGGCGCGGGCGTCGTCGGTAGACAAGGAGGTGTGTCGCTGCATTCGCATATGTGATAGCATCGACCCTCATTGATGTCCGTATCTACGGCAGCGAAACTCCCGTGGATTACCCATCCCAAGCGCATTCTGGGGGCTACAGGTTCGTGAGATCCGGCTTCTCTGGATTTTAATGGGAGCCCGAGATGTGCATTGTTGACACCAATGAGGAAACGTGGGACTGCTTCACGGTACGAGTCGACTGTTATTCCACGAAGGCGACTGAACTTCTCTTGCAGTTCGTCCATAGGAAGTATTTGTGCTTGTAGGCCTAGGTTGCGCACGGTGTGAACGTCAGCGATCGAGAATTTCCTAGGCGCAGAGAGTCCTGCATCGGCGACACTGGTTGGCACAATTGGCGAGTCGTTAAATTTGGTGGACGGTGGCGACACAAAGGGGGGGGGGATCTCCACGACTAGCAGTAACTACGGCCGCATTGGGCGCAAAGAATTCCGCTTCAGCGACACTAGTTGGCACAATCGGCTGGTAGAATGCTGGCGCAGAAGTTGCATGTCGGGCAGCAAATTCGGGCCCCCTTGATGAACAAAACCTTACAAGAACGGTGGATCTAATCGCCCTTGGCGACGCGTGGACGGTGGCAGGATTTCCACAACTGGCAGCAACTGCGGCCGCACTCGGCACAGAGAATCCTGCTGGTGCGATACTAATTGCAGAAATCCTGGAAGGCGTGGTGATGTTCGGCGAATTTGCTGATTCGTTTGCGAAATTGCTGCACGTGGTTTGTAGATTCTCTGAAAACGCGTTACGGTTAGCGGCACTGAGTGACGCCGTTGATGCCGTTATAGCGGAACCTTATGGTAATTTGGCGTGTGGGCTGAATATTATTTGGCTATGTTTCACTAAATTTGGAGATACCCCTCCCGAAAGACTAAGCAAACTACTACTGCACTTACCTGTACACGCTGCGCACATAGAGGTCTAGAACTTGATGAAGCTGTCCACTCCAGCACACTCGAAATACTCCCATGCATCACATGCGTTGCACTGCACCATGTCCCCCGCTGAATCCGATCGGTCGCAGGAACGGCAGTGGGATTCTTCATTGGGGGTATGTTTTCTCCCCGGTTTTGTCTTTTTTGGCATGTTAAAGATTTCCAGGAAGATGAACTTGTTGAATAACACCAAATTTTGTAAGATTTTGCAGCTATGGCGGCTGCAACCACACCTTCTGATTAACGAACGATTGTTGCTTCGTATCGGTACAAAATCTTTATTAAAATCCAATTTTAGTTACAATTCATTTATACTCTAATATTGTACATACTACTTACTTGGTGTTACAATGAGGTAAATATTGGAGACTTAGATTGAACAATTTCTTAATTTTGCCTAATTGGCCATCCCCTTATGGCGATGCTGATATTTAATTTAATCTTTATATATGTACATTTGTGACAGAAGGATTTTTTTCGCCTACTAGGTGGCTGATCGCGCCACCTCGGTGTGGGTAGGGTAAACTACCTATGTAAGGGCACGTTCACCGCAACACATACCCTTCAAAGTATGTGCAACAATCGGAAATCTTGCGTTATCAATAAAATGATAAGAATCAATCGAATGCCCAACCAGAGAAGGATGAGCTTTCTTGTTCTACTGTATGAATGCAAACACGACACGAAAAATTTCAACCTTTACCGATCTATGAAACAAATGTAGCATAATATGAAAATATAGGAACGGTACAGTCAGTGGCGCAGTTATATTAAACTCAATGGCAGTCAATACGGCGCTATAGAAAACAGGTCGAAATACGATGCGATTCAAATTTTACGGATAGCGTTGAAGAAGTTTTGCGACGAAATGAACAGAATTAGGCTTTGTTTTCATGAAAAGCTTACATATTCGTAAATGTTTAAAATTGATGACATTAAGTTAAAAAATTAATATCGGTTAAATTACCACCCTCTGAGTTAATGCAAATGTGTGCATAACCAAATTGGTAATTTCTGCTTCAATTTTGGCTTCTAAGAATTGCAAAGTTTGCGGCACCGTCAGATGTGGCGATCCGGCCACATCAAATTGCCAAAACGGGAGATCACACGCTCTGGAAATTGGTGATTTAAGACTTCCATCGTTGCCTGAGCTGTGTGAGCGGTTACTCCGTCCTGCTGGAACCAACAATGCACGAGACCGCCTTCAGCAATTTGTGGCAAAAAAAAAAAATCGTTTGATATCTGTCTGCAGCGCTCATCAGTTATGACGTCCTCCAAAAGACCAATCACTTTAATGGGATGCAATGGCTTATGTGCATTTCACGTGGATTCTCTGTACCCCAGTACGCAAATTTTATTCGCGCACATTGTGCAGGACGACGTGCAAAACGACGACGAAATTCACGCTGCGTTAAAACAACAGGCCGAAAATTGGTCAAATAAGCAGTTACAATAATTCCTCGTTACTTAGGAGAATATCGCTACTTTACTTGTTGTAAACTAATTTTCTATCTCTCTACAACATAAATTGTCAAAACACATTGACACTTGATGCCATTTGCAAAAATTATGGCAATAATGTAACTTTGAAAAAAGGTTTCGGATTGTGATGGTTCAGACACAGAAGAATAAGCGAAGAATTTGAAATTAAATTTGGAGCACACTAGAGCGTATAGTATTTTCTTCTCTTCTTTTCTATGTAGATCTCCGGTTTCGTCGTTCTTATTCTCAGAAAATCTGACCCAAAATGCGTGAAAGGTTCAAGTTCCAATCGAAGTTTAAAGAGGAAACCGACAGAAAATAAATGGATCACTCAAATTCAAAAACATCGACAAAAAACGAGGTGACACAAATTAGAGCAGCATGTAGAATTATTTATTTAGCCAACCCCATTTTCAGATATGTGGTAAAAATATGTAGTACTTACTAGAAGCAATTACTTATATGTGTTTAATATTTCAACAGCTTATAAACGAAAATGTGGAAAAGTATCTACCCAATTTTACAGTAATTATTCGGGTTAATAAATTATTCGGCTTGCACACTTTCTAAAAATTCACCCCAATGAACTTTACCTTCTTCTTCTGATTTTTGATGAACAAACATTTGCCACTGCTGTTCGTAATTTTTGTCCAGCTCTAACGACGGGAAAGGTTTTTGTGATCTTTCCTCCGAAAAATGTTATTTGTCAGCAGGAACGTTTTCTGAATATTATTCCAATAGAAACTTATTAGAGGACGAGGCGCACACAAGTGGAAGGATATCTCAGCCAAATTTGTCTGCACAGCTGGATATCGCGAAAAACCGCGCTGTCTGGAGAGGGTTGTCCGCTGAGCCCCAAGTCCACCCATTAGGTGCACCGTTATTTTCCTTAATAAATATTTTGAGGTTTTTGATCAACGACTTTAGAGTCATGACCTTCTATTTCTTTGGGGGCTATGTAAGTCAAAAGACTGCCTGTATAAGGTTTTTAGACTCGACAGCAGTCTATCTTTGTGTTGGTGTAGTACGCCAATAGTAGCGTTGCGGAATGCGTCTTCATTGACATTGTGTCGATACGAAAGTACCATACTGCCCATTTTTTGGGCAGCATCACACAATCTGGTGTGATGTTACCAGAAGGCGATGTCGTCAAGTCGGTAACCACAAATGGCGAAAGATTTTGGCCTATGATTGGGCATTTTTGGAGCTAGCTATTGGCGACAGTCCTAGTATGAAGTCTCAATAGGATAAAGCTTATTACACTAAGTGATATTTTTTTCGGGTAAATAATTTCCAAATTTAAGATTTATTTTATTTATTAACACACAAGCATAAATATGAGCGATAACATGTTCGATATAAGGCGAAATAAAAATAATTTAAAGCTTTGCTTTGCTATGTCTCGGAGGGTATACATTTTCGGTTTTCGAGATATACATTTTTTTTTTTTTTTAAATATTTCAGGGTATCAATCTTTAATTTTAATTTTGTTGGCCCTCTTTACATTATATATTTTGAATATGTTCATTTGCGTTCGTCTTTGCAAAGTTCAGATAGTCTTAAATGTTCTCAGTTCTACCTCAAGACCGGTAATAGAATATAACACTCTATTATAAGAAACGAAGGGTGTTACGCAACTAGCACTTAATAAAAGTAAAGGCAATGTCTTACATTGTGTAGCGAGTTTACGCTAATCAAGTTCTGGTTCCAGTTACTTTAATTTTATTTTGTTTCAAATTTTTCACACCCCGCAACCACAAAGTAAGATAATTTTAACAGAACTCTGACTCTACCTATGTACGGATACTATAAGAAACACCAATATGAATAAATATAAAAATAAAAATAAAATCTGTTCAACTGAATGCGGTTTTCTAAGTGCGGTTTCTGTGCTTCACACTACATGAATACAAATCAGATTGGAAATGGATTTCAAAAATAAACGTAAAAAAAATCCAACTCTTGCATTCTAAATTATGGAAGGAAACTGTGTGTAAATTTGGATGCGGGAAAATCCAACCAACTCGAGCTCAGGAAGCCACGACCTGAGAACACGCACGTATTCGAGTGCGAGTCTTGGAAGGCTCTATCTTTTCCTCTCGTCTGCAGTCGATTCATTTAGATTCAAAGAGATATTGCACAACAATTGAAGGAATAATTAAACAATTTGCCTGTTAAGTTGTGCTGCGGGTGCATGATTGAAACGAACGAAGATTTTTTTTTAAATCTTTTTTGAAAGTTCTGCGGTTAAAGTTGAACTCAAAATTACAATTGCAAGGTTTCGAAAACAAGCAATCTTATGCGAAGATAAAAAGTGAAATTTTTATGGTCTGCGGCTTAAGTTTTAATTTTAACCACCAAAATACCGCCATCTGGCGATGGCTCTCTCACACTGAACGTATCCGTAATGTTCTGCATGCGAATAAATCATGAAATTCAAAGGAGAAGAAATCCTAAAGGAGTATCATTCTTGTGGCATAAACGGATACATAGTGAAAGATGAGGTCAAGCTGTCCTGTCCCAGTGGTAACAAAATTTTCAATCAATTTGTCAGTGTCCCATCGGTCAAAGCCAAATGATGAATGGCAACAGATTTAAAAATTTATATTTGTTGTAGGGTTTTGGGGGAAATTTTGTATTAAAAATTTAGTGCCAGTCGATATCCATTCGTAGGAAGTGCTGGAAAAATAATAATTACGAGAATTTTGCATCGATCTGCCCGCAAAAACACCGACGCGGTTTAAATGCAAAATTAATAAGTCAACTCGGTCAGGAAGCAAAATATTAATTAAGCCATCGAATGGACATAGGATGGTCGAAGTTCGAGGGGTGATGATTCAATCGGAAATCAAAATCAGTTCCGTCAATTATCGGTCAATGAATTGCTGGCAACACAAAGGCAGGAATGCGTGAGGTATACGAATATTTGTGTAGCTGGGATGTTGAAACGCATTTGTTGGAGGAAATCGATTTGTTGATTGTGTCATCAGTTTGCACATGTCCATTAAGAGTGGTACAAGGTTGTAGATTTTTGATTAAATACAATGTGCTCATAAGCTTAGACTATTCAGTTTGGCTTTTAAATTGGAATTCAAGAGAGAGCTAAAGGGGAATGAATATATTGTGCCACATGGAGTCTAAAATCTAGTCCTTGGTGCTTAGTCAACGTACGAGTATTACTTTGGTTGTTTTCACAGTTTTAGGATTTGTAACTCCTAATAATTTATACCACGGTAACACAACCAGAGAAAGAAAGGTTCGTCTGTATACGCCAAAGCTCGCGTGACTGATTGTCTTGACAATTCTCTATTATCAGACATATATATCAGACAGGCCCTTAATGACCACAATATTAGTTAATGTGATTCCGACTCAGTTCATGACTGACAACTACGGATGTTATTGGGTATATATTTTAATTCGTCCGGTATTTTTTTTTTTCAAAATTTGAACGTTTATTTAAGAAAATCATGTACAATAGTATTATTCAAAGTATTGCCCATCTGAAGATATGACTTTTTCCCATCTTTCTGGCAATTTTTGGATCCCATCCCAAAAGAACTGCGCCGGCTTGGCAGCCAAGAAGCCAAGCCAATTTTTCTGCTCTGATGTGAACCGTATTTCAGTGAGGGCGTTCTGCATCGACCGGAGCAAATGGTAATCAGAAGGGGCAAGATCTGGGCTATAAGGCGGGTGGTGTAAGACTTCCCATCCACTGATTTCCAAATAGTTCTTAACCGGAATAGCAACGTGGGGCCGAGAATTGTCATAATGGAAAATTATTGCCTCGTGTCTGGTCGCATATTCCAGGCGTTTTTCGTCTACTGCTCTCTTCAAATGGATTAATTGTGTTCGGTAGCGTTGTCCATTGATGGTATCACCCGGTTTTATCAGCTCATAATACAGCACACCCATTTGATGCCACCAAATACAGAGCATTACTTTCGCGCCATGGAAATTCGGCTTTGCCGTTGATTTGACTGGTTGGCCGGGTTTCACATATGATTTTTGGCGCTTGGGGTTGTCGTAATGGATCCATTTTTCACCACCAGTAACAATTCGATGCAAAAATGACTTCCTTTTGTGGCGTTCCAGCAGCATTTCGGACATGCAAAACCGCCTTTCGACGTCTCTCGGCTTGAGTTCATGTGGAACCCAATTTCCTTGCTTTTGAATATATCCAGCTGCTTTTAAACGTTTTGAAATGGCTGCTTGAGTGACACCCAAAGATTCTGCGAGCTCTTCTTGTGTTTGACAACAATCAACATAGAGTAATGCTTCCAGATCTTCATCTTCAAACTTTTTTGGCTGCCCAGAACGTTCATCGTCTTCCAAGCCAAAATCACCACTTTTAAATCATGCAAACCACTTTTGGCACGTTCGCTCAGCTAGCGCATGTTCACCATAAACTTTCACCAAAATACGATGACTTTCGGGAGCATTTTTCTTCATATTAAAGTAATGAAGAAGAACTCTCCGCAAAAACCCTTTTTCAGGCACAAAGTTCGACATATTTGAGTGAAACAAACATTATTGTTTGAAATGACGTACAATGACAGTAGCTTTCCAACGCATGTTCCAATGAAATAATAACAATGGAATAATACAAGTTACGCCATCTCTTAGCAAACCGCATGAATTAAGTTATAGACTCAATAGTTTGTATGTTTTTGGATAAATATTTCGTGAAAATTTTACTTTTTCAATCCGAATTCATTCGTCATAGCAGGATTTAACTTGACAGCTAAAATTACTTCATAAACCTTATCATATGGTTACTCATTTAGCCGTTAAAACAAAGTTCCGCGAGCTACTTAAACGACCCTTAGAAAATAAACAATCAAAGATTCCCTCTGCACCTAAATCATGCATGCAGAAAACCCGGTTTTCCCAGACCATTTCCACCTTTTTGCATAAACGGTTCTTTAGGTTCGTCATCGATTCCGATAACACATCGTGACAACTGTTAACAAGATATTAGCAAATATAACTTCAATCTGTAATTGGGTTTTTCCTTTAATGAAATCATGGACATGTAAGTACCAGACTTCACGTCATAATTAATCACTTATTCAAGAGGCACGAGTGGCCAGTGACGAGGGAATTTTCATTTCATGCGAATTTAACACCATATCCACACTTCATCTGCATCTCAATTTAAACTATATATTGTTGCTTACTTCTATAACTAATATTAAGTGGATCTCCTTCCCACGAATACATTTAAGATTGATTCCCACTAAAAAAAAAAAAAAAAAACTACAAATGTGTTTGTATTTGGTAGTTAAACGATTCGTCATTTCAAATTAACTCGGCTACGTTATTCCCACAGATAATCGCTATTACGAGCAGGTGCCGGTGTTTTATCAAACTCTCGTCGACACCGGAAATGCCTTCAAACATTAACGAGTTTCAAATTATTTCTCGGTTTTCATCTGATGGCGCAGCGGATCGCCGCAAGACCTGATTACTCAATCAAGAGACCCGTTCTGCAAATTATCTAAACAATCAAACGAGTACATAATTTATCCGCGACTTGTGAGGGCTCGATATAAGTCCCAAGCAGTTCCCAAAATTAATTAACGGCCAAATGGCGGCGCCATAAAATTGCTCATATTCCATAAGATCCGTACCAAAAATCTGTCGCTTGTCACAATGAAGATCGTTTTGGGAAAAAAACGAAAAAAAAAAAAGAAAAAAATTTTTGTGGTCGATCAAGATCAGTTAGGTATCCGTACGTTGATGCAAATTTTGCAGATTGAAAAAGAAAAAAAAAAAAGAAAGATCCTCATATCAATGAAGCGGCTGTCGTATCTTTGGATATGTTTGCCAGAAAAGTGACGTAGAATGTGCGTGTTTAGTGCTACCAATTATCCTTCAGGTCATAGACATCAAATGGTCCGCTAATCCTGCCCAGTATCTGGCCTTTCCATAATTTTTTTTTTTTTTTTTTTTTTTGTACAATTTGTGGCATTCAATCAAACTTCTGTATGTGCTCGTAGGGAGTTTCTGAGTTTTGGTTTAGCACTTTGTTCGAATGCGTGTCCGGAACCAATTAATCAGGTGTTATCCTGTCTAACAACTGAACGGAAAACGGTCAACCTACCCTGTCTGGTAGGGTGCTCTGGGATCGCTAGTGTTTTAAAAATATTTTGACATATAGAGCTCGACGAATATGCGTGTCAGGTGATGGACTACAATTTCACATTTTGGCGAACGTTTTAAAATAACATATTTTAAAATGGCTTAGGGTGAATCATGTTCATTCGTGGTACCCCTTTAGAACACTGTACGCCTTAAGGGTGGAGGTTCATTAAGTAGGAGCAAAAGTGCAAGATCAATGAATATCATTAGAACTGACAGAGCTATACCGCAGGCAGCTAGGTAACTGCCGAAAAATTACTCAAATTCAGATGCAATTTAAAAAAAGATGCACCAGAATACCGGAGTAGTTACGCACGTCCGTGCATGTTACAATTGCATGGGAGTAGTCAGGTAGGCAGCAACATACTCGTTTTAGGCCTATTCATGCTCACTTTTGTCCCTTTTCTCATGAATTGCCAATTGGTTCAACATTGTATGCAAGGGGACACAAATGATTCAATTGAGTTAAAAGTCAGTGTCCGAAACTGAATCTGCATCCAAATTTATATCCTCATATTTACTCGTACATGTGCGAATATGCGTGCAAGCGCGTTTTATTCTGATGGCATCAATGGAACCAGTGGGGCCACAAGTGGATTGAAAATATTCGCACATTGATAAAAATTGTTTTTTTGAAAATAGTTTCAGCAAAGTTGTGAAGTTAATTAGTGTTTGAAGTGACGTGCTTGGTCAAACAGCACATTCATGCGCATACGATTACTTCGTCAATGATTTTGCATAAAACTTGCGCACAGTTACGATTTTTTCCGATAGAAAAAGTGATGAAAATAGATTTTGCGAGCGACGATGTCTCATGGCCAATTAAGTTGCCCGATCGTTAAGTTGAAAGAGAAATTGATTGCCAGTTTCAGCATACTCGTACACATGTCATTGATGAGATGGCAGAAAAGCTGGTTTACTTAAAAATTCAATCGTGTCTTAGAAACCAAGCCAAAAAATTAGACTCAAGCTGATGTGAGACGTATTATGATGTTTTTAGTTGTGCCATGCTTTAATTTTTATTGAAACATGCGAAAAAGAAACTAATCTTTTGGCATATTTAAGTAGATCGTTTAGGAAAGTAGTAGTAGTAGTTTCGATCATGTGAATGTTTTGCTTAAAATCTTTCGCTGGTGTGGTTTAATACATTTTCTGATTCTATAAAGCATCACAAACGATTTTGATAACACAACTGGCTGCCTTTATGTTATGTTGAAGTAAAAGATACCGGCATTATACGTTTAAGTAGGTCATCGAAGCCTTTGGTCAGTTTATAGCTGAAATCTTCTGATAAATGTAGTTATATTGTGTTTGCACAGTAGGCCATGTTACGAAACGGAGTCATAGGTTTATATGTCCTATTTCATTTAGGGATATGTATAAGAAACACAATTACTTTCAGGCTCAAACACTTAAGCAGTCAACTTGATACTGATCTGTTGATTGAAGTAATACATGGGCTGAAAAGTCTGTTTCTAATTGAATTAAATCCATCCAAAAGAGGCTGTTTCAGATGAACATCAAAAAAGTCCACAAAATGATTACGAATGACCGTAAAGTGAAGTTGATCAAGATAGTTGAGGCTCTGAAGATATCAGAAGAGCGTGTTGGAAATATCATACACGAATATTTGGACATGCGAAAACTCTGTTCAAAGTGGGTGCCGCGTTTGCTCACAGTCGACCAAAAACAACAACGTGTCGATGATTCAGAGGAGTGTTTAAAGCTGTTCAACCGCAAAAAGCCGAATTTTTGCGTGGGTATGTGACAATAGATGAAACTTGGCTCCATCACTCCACACCAGAGTCAAGTCGGCAGTTAGCTGAGTGGCGAGCAGGCGACGAACCTCGTCCAAAACGACCAAAAACTCAACAGTCGGCTGGCAACGTTATGGCATCCGTATTTTGGGATACATATGGAATAATTTTCATCGACTATCTCCAAAAGGGGCAGACTGTCAACAGCGATTATAACATTGCGTTGTTGGAGCGTTTGAAGGGCGAAATCGCAGAAAAACGGCCGCATTTGAAGAAAAATAAAGTGCTGTTTCATCAAGACAATGCACCGTGTCACAAGTCGATAAAAACGATGGCAAAATTGAATGAATTCGGCTACGAATTGCTTCTCCACCCACCGTATTCTCCAGATTTGGCCACCAGCGACTATTTCCTATTCGCAGACCTCAAAAGAATGCTCGCCGGAAAGAGATTTAAGACCGATGACGAAGTAATCGAAGTATTGATAAATAAAGTTGAATTTTGCAAAAATTTTGTGTTATCCTATAAAACATGGGACTTTTCAGCCCATGTGTTAACTTAATTAAGGAACGAAGGAAGGAAGGAAAGGAACATTAAGTAAGTAAGTAGTTAATGATTAATTATACTCGCTGGCCAAGAACCTAAAAACTAAGAGTTTAAATCGTTTCGCGTTTCTGACTCCTCGCAATTCAGAGGGAAGGGAGTTCCATAGGCGAGTGACATGTACGAGGTCAAACAGGAATATATAGGTTGAATTACGGCATAAGTCCTTTGTGATCGGGATATATTGTCTGTATGATATTGTGCAGGCAATAAATACTTCGAAACGACATAAGGTTATCAAATGAGCACCCTACGATACTTTTGGCATAATCGAATACGTAGTCACACCTTCGAATGTTATTTTATACAACATTAAGCCTCCTCCTACTCACACAATCAACATTACTATAGATCTTACAACCAAACAATAAAATTGCCAATAAAAGCGTTCTTGCATTTTTCTAGCAGTCATTGGTGTGAACAACTGCGTTGACCAAAGGACACGAAGTCCTCCGTAAACCTTTCCGATGGTAGCGTTTATACGATCTGTCCAGATAAGCGTGCTATTAAAGAGTAGTCCAAGGTTTTTAGCAGTTTGAACGTAGGGAATCATTTCTTGACCAAATTGTATCGGTGGTAAGATAGAACAGTCATATATTTTTCTTATGGCCAGAGCTTTTGACTTTGTTGGATTTAGGAACAGAGAGTTACGTTGAGCCCACTTAAAAACAACTGCACATCATCGGCGTACATATGAACTCGGCAATGTTGAATGATATGCGCAGCTCATTGATGTTCAAGGAAAAAAAGATAGGTCCAAGAATTGAGCCTTGAGATTGTTCCTTAACAACAACACATTGCTGTCTTTGTGTGAAGTAAGAGTACATAAGCTACGCAGATTCTTTTGAAAAACTCTAAAGGTTCTGTAGTTTTTGGCAGAGGAGAACATGGTTTACTGTATCGGACGCCTTTTAAAGGTCCATTAGCACTTAAAGGGTTACGGTCTTTTCAGCCCATGTGTTATATAGCTCTGGTAATCTATGTCGTGCTGAGATCTCTAAACCTCCATCTGACTTTCCAAAACAAAGGCAGTCATCACAAATCAAGGATTCATCTTCTTACTCATCTAGAAGAAGATGACTTTAATTTTTGTTGGGCGAAGAACTCATTTACTTCACTTAAGTTGGTAGCGCTACAGTTCGGGGAGAACCAACGTACAAGCCTCTTTAGTAAGACCGATCCTTAGCTAACTGCCTCTAGTTGCACACTCCAAGTCAGATTAGTTGGTAAGTTCTTTCTCTTCTGCGTTGTCTTTCAGGGTTAGATTAGAATACTCTGCAGGTCGGAAGATTGGTGTTCCTCGCTCCACATGTCCTAACGATTTCAGGTGGCTGATGGGCAGTTTTATGACTAGGTCAATATTAACGTCAACGTTAATAGGACAGGATATCTTACAAAGAATTTTTCTTGAAACAACTGAGAATATTGTATCTTCATCCGCTTTTGATAAGAGTCCATGCTTCACCGCCATAAAATAGGGCTGGGAGGATCAAGGTCCTAGTCTGCTTAGTTTTTCGGGATAGGGCCTTAATAGTCAATTGCCATTCTGGCAAGAGTGATTATTCGTTTTATCTCTACTGGCGTTGTCTCTGGCGTTCTTAGAATAAATAACCGCAGTCGCAAAAAAAAATGCACCATAGATTCGCTTTATCCATGCAACTTCTTGAGAAATTGTTGTTAGGAATACTCAATCACTGCGCGTGCAGTGGTATGCCCCGTGATTATGTTTCTGTGTTTGAATATGTTCCATTTCCTGTGGTTGATCAGGAGATGTCTCCCAGTTGGTTTCAATAGCCCAGCTATCACTGGGGCGCTTAAAAGTGTGTCATTTCATGTCATTTAGCGTATGAGACATTGATGAATTGACATTGCTAAGCTGCCTATTATTTGTCCCTAGAAATCTGAGTTTGACCAGTTCATCAGCGACAAAGTTCTCTGGGACACCTGAATGTCTTGGAACCCAACAAAGTGTGATTAGCCATCTCGTTAGATCTTTGTTTGCCTCTCTATGAATATAACGCTGACCGATGCAGGTATTGCATCATAACTTATGCATTGCTTCGAGGTTTTGTCGAAGACCTAATAGAAACAATCTTTAGAACATATCATGTTAGTGCTGCCAAATTAAGTCTTGATGAAAATTGTAATAAAATGTTCGCTTGCGCGTCGAAAGTTCATTGGCTCCTGACCTTGTGTGCCACTTAGAAAAAATCCATACATAATGAACTCTGCAATCACCGTCATATATGATATAATTTTGCATTCTTTATATCACTGCACTTTCTGTCGGTGATATATGCTTTATAGCAGTTAACGCCATCTGCTGTGCGTCTGCACGGGGAATACCAAATTTCCATACTGTCCAATTCTACAGCCGTCAACTATTTATCTGTTCATGGCCTTGACTTTTGGTTGCTTCTTGATGGTCTAGTTTCTACGTGGTCGTGTGGTAATCTCTACACCCGAGCTAGAGAGCTAGGCCGTTTCCGGGACCACTATCAAAAGGAACCAGATATTTCAGGGTCAGTATATGAGAGCTACTGCATTCCCCACTATCTCTTTTCCAGAACCCTTACAAGTCCGGAAAAGTAATAGTTGAACTTTGGCCCAAATAAACTAAAGTAGCCTATTGACGTTAATTTGTTCGTCTGATAGACTTGTTTTTCTGAGATATAGTCATTACTAATTAGATATTCATTTCTCCTCATTACTCGCTAAGCTCGTTTGCACGAGAGCAATGAATACATAAATATAGGACTGGGTAATACCCAGCCACCATTCTTTTTTGTATTATAGATATTTCGTGTATAAAGAACTTCTTAACAAATTTTGTTTTTATTGCTCTGATTATTATTTATATTTATCAAGCTTCATGCCAATAGATACATTCAAAAATTTAATGGTAGTATAATATGATTGCTTCTTGTCCTTAAAACAGTACCAAGAGAAATGCACTGGATAATTCACCAGTATATCACTGAATGTGGTTTTGTCTAGGCCATCTAAGAGTTTTTTGAAACACACTGTCAAGTTAATAATAGTTGATAACCTGAAGTCTGAAAACCTGTAAGAGCTTGAAACTGAAAGTCTTTCGATCGCGTTACATGTCGTGAGATAATAAATGGGTACACATGTAAGCTGGAAGAGTTTCATTGCTCAGCTGTACTTTAGCTCATACATAAATTTCTTAAGCTGTTTATTGACTTCAGGTTACACATATTACTGCTCCAAAGTTTACTACCTTTTTACATATGCAGAACCCACTGTTCATCGTTATAAAATACCCCAGAATAAGGACATTGTATCCATCGAAAAGGACTTTTCATCCAAAGTGCAATTGGTTTAGCATTCAAATGAGACGGCATTCAACTCCTTCGATCTTTGACGACGAAATTCCATCTAAAAAAGGATATCTCCATTCAAAAGTACAAAGTTGTCACAGATGCATAAATGCATCTGAAAAGGATTTGCATAAAAGAACACCTTTTCTAGGATACAAAAGATTCATAGAATCATTATCGGGAAAGACATACCGACTTGGTATTGTCATGCAAGTTTAACACTTGTAGCTTCTGACAAAAGTATCTTCGTACTTTTGTGATTTTGACGAATAAATTGATTTGCATTGCCTGGCCGGAATACCAATTAGATGGCAGGAAAGTGATACGTGCAATATGAAGTGTTATACGTACAGTCCAAGTGATTCATTTACTCGTTTACTCGTCGCAATCGTCACCCAGCTACGTAGAATTCAAAAGTCTGATATGAGTACTCGAACCTCGAACCTCCTCGTACCCCTTTTTGTGGATCACACTTAGGAATGAGCAAAACAACGCGCCTGGGAATTCCAAGTTTACGTTTATTTTAACGTTTCTTCATCCCCTGCCGCCCCATTTTATTACAAATATATTTTTTTCTTATTTTTCGGACTTATCATCGAAATCGGGTCGATGTTAATGACGACTTTTATATCGTATTTTCCAAAGACATGGGGTGTAGTTTCATAACATAAATAATAATTATTCACGAGCTGAGTGTATACTCGTAGATACAAGTTACGAGTATAATGGAATATTTTTTTTTTATTTGCAAAAATGATGAATTTTAAATGTGAAGATAAGAAGAGATCTCTGAATTCCATTTAAGCTAGTGTAGTGGTGTATAAGAGGACAATCTGAATAACAAACGGGTACCAGTATATGCATCTTATTTACTTTCTTCACGATAAGTTGGGCTTAGATGGACTTTAATGAACTTAGGTTAATGAAGTGTTAAAAATGCTCAATGTACAAGTTTGCTCTATTATGAAATACACCATCTCATAGGTCTTACTTTAAAGCGCGTAAGTTGTTGTAAGTTGACTGTAAGACGTCAGATGAATCCACCTGATGGGAACCGAACCTATGCTGGTGGATTTGATTGGATATGAACCAACTAATGATGTTTATGGTTGAAAATATGCATGTAATTCTTGTAAATACATAGAGAAGTGTTTTTGCCATCGCATCTAACATCACTAATGGTAAAACTGAAGATTAGTAGATGGCTACCTTGTGAGAATCTATAAGGTGGCGCAAAAGTTGTCACCCAATATTCTTTGGCTGTTTTTTTTTTATGAATGAACACTTTGGTTCTGCTTTTGGATTATGTTTACTTGATGTCTTATATTACTTTTTTCATTAAGTCAAAAAAATGATATCGGCCAAGTACCCGCCACCAGAATTGATGACCATTTGAGACCGATTAATGGCGTTTTCCATCACTCTTGACATAATTTCCGGCAATAGGTCACCGTATTCATGACGGATAGTCTTTTTGAGAGCTTTAAGAATCTGAAACTTGTTGACATAGACTCGTGACTTCAATAAACCCCGCAAAAAGAAGTCTGGAACGGTTTAATCAGGCGATATTGCCGGCCAGTGCAAATTGCCAAGACGAGAGATTAGACTACCCGGAAATGCAGCCCTCAGAAATTCGATTGTAGCTCGTGCAGTATGCGCCGTTGCTCCATCCTGTTGGAACCATATATTCTCCAGTGTTTGAATTGGGATTCATCCAATACGTTGTCCATGACGTATTATTGGTACCCCAGAACCGATAATTTTGCTCATTCACATATACATAGAGATGGAAATGAGCCTCATCACTCACGATGATTTTCGATTAAAAGTTGTCTCCCTTGTGGCCGAGATTCAGGATGGCTTGAGCGTAGGTTTCACGCGGTTGGCGCTCAACAGCTACCAGATGATGCACTTTCTGCACTTTGTAAAGGAACATCCTGCAGTCTTTCACCATAATTCTCTGCCAATTGCGTGACACGTCGTCTGGTCAATACTCCGGGGTTCTCTGCGACACCATCAACTAAAGCTGCGATATTCTCAGCAGAACGGCTGCTCTCGTGTTGTCCCATACTCTTCTAGGCGAGCGGCTAAACGTCGTCGTGTTTGACTAGTTGGTGTCAGACAACTGGGAAATTTGAGCAAAAATTTAAGCTATGCCATCACAACCGACGATTCATGTCTTATTGACGTATATTTTGTATCTGTTTATTTCACAAATGTCAAAGAATTGACAGTTACTGTCATTTGCAAAAATTATAGTATAACTTTTGCCCCACCACAACTCATAATTGTGCAGTCCAATCCCCCTTGCGCCAGTTAAAAATGTGTCTTATTTCTAATTCATGCAAAACCCGTTTCGCAAAACTAAGTATAGGGCACCTATCCAAGAAGTGATAAACGTTCTACCTCTCTCGTAAATTACATATTACATTACATATTACATTACATTGGTAAATTTTCTCCATAATTTCTTAACTCGAAAACTGTAGCTATCGTATGGTTAGAGTACCTTTCGTTGAAGTAATTTTTTTCTCGGTGTACTGAATTTTTTACATTTCCAATGCAATGTGAGCATTCATTTTCTCATCAACCGCCGAACGTAAATCATAAAACTATTCTATCCGTTGAGTGATGTTTCCAATACTTATTCTACAGGTGTATCCACAGAACTCTGCTAGTGACTCTAATTCCTCCTAAGACAATATTTTCGCCTCAAAAACATAATTTACCATGTTTAATCAACCTTTCTCCGTTCAAAGGCAAAACTCTTAAAATGTAGTTGAAATGAATTTCAATGTTTATTTGGACACTAACTTTAAGAAAAGCCGACGTAGTTTTTTCTACTTGGGCTCCAAGCTTTTCCTTAAAATGATGTTACATATTCATGTTACTGCAGGTATTTACCTATTTGCCCTAATATTTGTACGATTTCACTGTTTTAATTTCTTGTCCCTTTCGAAAAGTCATTGTTTAAGATTAAGATGTGTTGACCTTTAATCTCCACTCTTGGCAGTATGTTTGTAGCTGGTTAATCATTCTCTGTAAGCTTCATCTTCATACATTTAAACTTGTATGACAGTCCTACCAATCCTGACACAGCCACAAAGGTATTTCGAAATATCGTCGATAAACATCACAAATGCTTGAGGGTTAAAGTTACCTCCCTGTTTTACACCTGTAATAGTTTCGAAGAAAGTCGAAAGGTGGTTATCGTCCCAAACAGCTAACGAAGTTTTTTCGTGCAGTTAGTTTTCCGAATATTCTTAATATACTAACATTATATGTACAATTTATAGAAAAGTGCACTCCTGACAACTGTATCGAAGGCCGCTTTGAGGTCGACAAAGAACGCATTCAGTTTTTTCTTAACTCTGATGAAGTTCTGCGTTATTATGGTAAAAATAAAGATTTGATCAATTGTTGAGTAATTCTCGCGAAACCCCGCCTGGAATTCACTCCGATTTTTTTCTGAGGTCCAATACTGTCTAGCGCAGGCAGCCCTAGACGTGATCGAAGACTGGTGCACTAGTAATGAGTTTTCAGTCAATCCTCTTAAAACTGAGGTTGTTTTCTTTACGAGAAACTTTCCAAAGAAAGCTATTCGGACAACAAACTTCTCAGTACTAAACACGTTACGTTGAAAGCATCTAATATGCTGTCAGCCCTCTGGAATGCAGAGGAGCTATCTGCAAGGCACAAGGCCTGTTACCTTCTCGGTTAAGGCTTCCAATGATAGTTGGATCTCATATGAGCACAACTGCAAACGGCATAGCTTCCCTGGTTGCAGGCAGACCAAATGAATGCTTCCGGACGTCTCTAGGAAGTCAGCGATCTTTCTGCTGGCCCTCAGTGGGAAAGACTGCAGGTTGCTTACTGGAGTCGTGACAGGAAACCGTACTTTTGCAAAACACTTAAATTTGCTGCTGTTAAAGTGATGACGACACCGCACCATCTCTGTGAATGCCCGGCTTACGCTCGCGTCAGGCTGCAGGTACTCAACGCTGATCATCACTGAAGCGCTTACTCATCTTTCTTCGTAAGTCTGAAAGATTTCAATAAAAAGAACAAGAAAAAAAGCAGTGAAAGGGATTTCCTTCTTCGGCTTTCACATTCAGAGTATGTTTTTGTTTAAAAGCTTGTTTGTTTTGTTTTTGTGACATAAAAGCTATGGAATTTTTGAGAATCTAAATTATATCGTCTACCATATATTCCCAATTGTAGTCATGGTTTCAAACTGTCTACTCAGGTTCAACCGATACCTTTCCTTCTGACTGTGATTCCATTTAAATAATGGCAACAGACTCATTAAGACTTCAAAGCTTTTCATTTCATGGGCATTAAACTCAATAGTTGTTACTATTGGTCAGTAAGTGGTTAGTAAACTTGAAGTTTATGTAAAGCAATTTCAGGAGAAAATTTATCAAAGAGCTTGCTGATACATATTAGTAGCAACTACGTGCCACGTGGACTATTTCACGTTGTTCATGTGAATATTTTACGACTTTTTGAAGAATTGGAATAATAAACAAGCTAATGAAAAGGTTCTGATACAAGGAGACCTAAAAGAGAGAAACTTATTTGGAAAAATTCATCAGAATCAAAAGAACATTTGTCTTTTCATATGTGTGTGTGCTTTTTTTCTGCGAGCAGAACTAAGATGATATTGTTATGTATATTTAATCTCCTGATTATTAATTTCGTGGTGGAGATTTGGTTGCAGAGTGGTCAACTTCGTCAAGGATTCTGATTTATTTTCCCAAGTTATACTTGTATATCGAAAGGCAGAAATGTTATTTCTTACATCCCCACACTTTCAGCAGGCAATGGAAAGTTTTAAAAATCCAAAGCCGACTAAAAAACCTTCGGCCGGGTCAGTAGTCTGTGTCATTCTGTGTTATTTTGATATTATTCCGGTAAGAATGAATTTAGACAGTGCAAAGTTATCGTAAGAATTCAATTTTCATCTTCACAGACAGCTTTAAAATAATCGAATGTATTGACGCATAGATATTATCTAAAGAGCTCTGAAAACACAAATCTTTCAGTCTGATCACATACTGTATTTCATTATACCTCTGCATGACTCAGTGTAAATCTAATACCTGCAGCGGTTATTGTAATTTACATAGTATGTTAAGCAGTGATTAAAAAATCTAACTTCGATACGACGAATTCAAGACTGAGGTGCATCCCTCAACGAAGAGTCTTAGCAGCACAAAATTAGTATCTTTTGGGATCCAGTAAACTCGAATGCTTCAGAGAACTGCGCCGCAGATGAATTGTCCAGACTCGGATTTGTAGAATGTCCTCTGCCAAGTAAATGACATATTTTCAAGCAACTGTACGGCTAATGTGGCCTATATAGAGAGCTAATCAACCTCTGGAGAAGATATAACTGAATCGCACCACGATGGGCTTACAATTAGTCTTAATGCACTTCAAAGAGGACAACCCTAAACTTACCTAGCCTAAACTAAGTTGACCTTTGCGGAGTCATTGTGGAAAGAAGGTGGAGATCCAAAGCAGTGAAATGAAAGAGTCCTATCAGATTTTTAAGTCAACAATTTTGTATTGATTAAAGTATACTCGGAGCAATTTCGGTAGATACTAACTAGTTTGAGCTTAGTGATGTTCAGTGGTAACACATCTAAACTTTGGTCTTAACCTTGCAGCTACGCGGAATACGATTATAGCTAGAATAAGTTATCACCATCTCCGGATAGATTATTATTTTCGGGAGTGAATAGGTGTATTCTTTTTAACACTTCCGGCAAAAGTTGTTTGATTACGTACGAGTATAACTGCAACATTTAAAAGAGGAATGAATATTATTTCCTATGAATTGTTGCCTTAAATTCGTGCTATCGAAAAGCTATTAAATAATTACATTTCTAGCCTCCATCTGACAATGTCCAGGTTGATACAGCGAACTGATCATCTAGAATCCAATGCCAACAATGAAGTCAATGAGTTATATAAGCTGAGGAAGCGTTAGGATATCCTGGATACCCAAATTCATGGATGAAAACTTGCAACCTGCAACCAACAACATCTACAGTAAATTTTGCAGTACATCAAATTTACAACGCCAGCTTTAAGGAACATATTTCGTACAGCCAATCGTAACGACAAAAACGAGCCTTCGGTCATCGTTCAATTCAACAGTGTATAATTTTCCTTATTCCTTATCAATGGCCAAAATCAACTTCTTAACTACCTTTCCTTTCCTGGTTGTTCAATGACTTCCAGGTTGACGTTGTTTGCATATCTGAGGCCTGGTATGCACTTATATTCAGTGTACAATATTGAGGGTTATAATCTCATTCGTGGCGATAAGTTTGATCGGATAGGAGGTGGAATCGCTATTTATTTTCGAACCAGAATAATTTAGAAAGAAATGTGAATATCGAATGTAAGTTTTGATAACGATTATTTGTTTCTTGAAATATACATTTTGTTTTATAATTAGCATTTTTGTTGAAGAGCAAGATGGCTTGTTTGGCCTGTCTTAGATCTGAATTATTCTCTCAATATGAGATGCATCTTGACTGTTCCCAGCTATTAGCAGCTAAATAAGAACTTCAGCAGAAGACTTCAGTCTGGACGAAAATTTAAATGGACTTTTTAATTGACACGTTCCTCTTAAGCATGACAAGATTAAAAACCCTTCATCACCCTGGATAAGAAAAAAAAAATAGATACTAGATATATAAGCGTAATATTGCGTACAACCGCTGAAAGCTATATAAACTGGGCGTATTTTCTGAAAATTATCGTACGCTTCGTAACTTGGTAATTGTGCGGATAAGAACCGAAAAAAAATTCTAGTAACCAATCAGGAAGAGAACTATGGCAAAAGTTGCGTAGACTTGGAAAAGGCAAACAACGTTTCCAGATGTCCCCGACATTAATTGCAACTTCCTTAACTTCGACTTTGTATACGTATAAACTCCTTCAACACTTTGAATTTTGATCCTCCGCTTCTTAGACTACAAGTGAAAAAAACGATAGAGAATATCATTTTAATTTGAATTTTACTCGGTTTACAGACGAAGACATAGTCCAAGCTATGCTGGCAGTTAAATCGAATGCGTCAGGTCTTGACAATATAAATTCTTAAATTTTTTTAAGTTCGACTCCCACAAATACTCTAATTAATAACCTATGTTTCTGATTCTACAATAACGGCTTGTGAAAACCCATTGCCATTTCTGTTGAAGTTTCTTGAAAAGTTCATCCTGGAGTAAGTGCAAGTACATTTAAAATAAATCCCTCTTAAGCCCTGCTCAGTCAGGTTTCCGAACCAAAATAAGCGGAAAAATTGCCCTTCTACTTGTAGATGACATACGCAATGCCATGGACGCTGATTGTGCAATTTTTTTTTTTTTTTTTTTTTTTAACATACTATGTTAAAATTTTTGTTTGATTTTACAAAAACGTTCGACACTGTTGACAACTTAGTATTCATAAAAAAGCAGGGGACTAACTTTGGATTTTCTCCTTTTGTAGTCAAGCTCTTGCACTCTTATTTAACATGTCATCAACAGCGTTTGGGCGTTAGAAATCAAATACTTTCTTTCCTTGAAGTTTCTGCACGAGTGCCTTAGGGTTCAACTCTTGGGCCGTTATTACTTTCACTGTATGTGAACGAACTTCCTTCACTTACTAAGTTTGGCGATGTTAACATGCTTGCTGTTGAGGTGCAGGTGTATATAAATCCTCCTTTAGACAATATAAGGAGTGATTCATCATAAGGTTTGATTTTCGATAGGCTCTTTTTGAAAGATCACGTATGACTTCTATAAAACTGATTTGTTATTTTTGTTAAAAATCTTTTGGCAACGTTCTGTGCGAAATGTTTTTCGTGCAATTCGAGGAACTTACGGTGCGCATAATCGATCTACTGAAACCGCTATTACCAATACCATTTACAAATTTGAGTTCCAGTTTACATTAGCGTATGATACTCGACCGGTTAAGCCACATCCAGCACGTAGGGAAGAGACTATAGAAGCTGTAGCTGAGAGTTTTACCGAATACCGTGACGAATCGATTCCTCGTCGTTCTCAGCAGCTTGGTTTGGCGTATTTTACGTAAGAATCTCGGCCTAAAAGCGTATAAAATTCAACTTGTGAATGGGCTTTGGAAAAACTCAATGAAAATATGGTGTTTTATCGTGAAAATTTGTTCAGTGATGAAGCCCATTTCGGTCTAAATGGATACGTTTATAAGCAAAATTGCCATATTTGGGCTGATGAGCAACCTAAAGAGTACCAAGAGCTACCATTACATATATTAAAACAACGGTATGGTGTGGTTTATGGGCTGATGGAATCATTGGTACATATTTCTTCAAAAATTAGGCAAATCAGAAAGTTACCGTCAATGGTAACAGTTATCACGCCATGTTGACGGACTATGTGCTTCTTGATATTCAAGCACATGGTCTCGGTGAAATCTGGTTTCAACAAGACGGCGCTACGATCCATACAGCGCGTGAAACAATGAACTTGCTGAGAAATCTTTTTGGTAGGCAGTTAATTTCACGTTTTGCTACGGTAAATTGGCCGCCTAGATCGTGCGATATCACACCTTTGGACTATTTTCTCTGGGGATATGTAAAGTCTCAGGTCTTTAAGAATAAGCCAGCTACGATTGACGCTTTGAAAGCCAACATTACTCGTGTTATCCGCGAGATACCAGTCTCCATGCTCGAACGAGTCGCCCAAAATTAGACCTTCCGAATGAACCACCTCAGACGTAATCGTGACCAATATTTACATGTATCATTTCTTAAAAACAAATGCCATGAATTGTTCTTTTAACTAATAATTAAAATTTTAAGTTCACTTTCAAATGTGTGTATTTTATTTTACATTATAAATCAAAGCTTACGATGAATCATCCTATACTTGTTATTAATAAAGTGGAAATAGAAATATTCCAGCAGTCATTTTACCTTGCCGATCAATTTTAACATCTTATGATCGGCACATGTACATGCACATATCCTGGAGCTCAACCGACCACATGTGAAGAAGAGCATAAAACTGCATGTAACGTCCTTCCTATTTAAGTAAAGACCGTACACCCATATAGTGACAAGGCTTTTTCTACCAGAAAGAAGATCCTTATTCGTTCGTTAACTATAGATGCATCACACCACTCAGTTTCTGATGCAAGTTGTGAACGCGTCGCACAGTTTGGCATCGATCTACAGCCTATCAATGCAGCTTGAAGGCCGGTAAATTCCACAGTCAATTATTGGGCATATGACTTTGAGGTAGTAAAGGATTTGTCATTGCACCTTCGACATAACACAGGCAGTCTTAGTCGACATCTATTTGTTATTGTCCTTTAGATGTAAAAGGCTTAAAAAGGAGAAATAGCGAACTTTAAGCTTAACAATTGGGGTTCGCGGGTTTAGACTAACAACTTTAAGCTGTTTTGTTTTGGTTATTACCTGATTACGCAGTCTTCCAACAAAACTTTTAATGCGGCGAAAAATAAGGGCTCGAGTTTCCATTATGCGCACTAAGCAAAAGAATTTTTTTATGGTTTAAAATGGCCTAAAAAATATATTATTTGAAGAAATGAAGAAGAAAAATATATTATTTTTTTCTTGAGGATCTGAATAATTTTTTTTACAATAGTTTTAATTTTTTTTATTATTAAATTTTAATGTTTTTTTTTTTAATCCAGCCATGTTTATGTGACTCATACACCCGGGTTTTAAACCTGTTTTCTGAAATCTCCATAAACATGCACCACTACTGGAAGCAACTCTTCAAAGGGATCTAACTTTTTTTTTTCGCAATTTCTCTCCTCCACTGGTATTCAACTATCCAATCAGCGAAATTATTAGAATAGTTGTCATTATAAAATTGTCTCTTAACAACACGCCACTGAGATTCGATTCTCTGTGTGTGTATGCCATCAGGACCAACAAAAGGATTGTCAGGATCACTGCGGTTCACTTTTTTTATGAATTAACTCATAAGCACCCAAACAATCGTACGCCTTCCAGCAATCGGTGTGAATGATCGTTCCTGGATTCACATGCTTTTTTATTAGTGGCACTAGCACTTTAACACTGTGCTCGTTTTCTGGGCAGACTTCCAGTCTTAAGTCTTCAGACCCATCCTCAATCAAACCGAGCATCCAGTGTCCGTCCACACGCCTTCCTTTGTTAAATTTTCGTTTTCCAAATTTACTCTCGTCGATCTGGACGATTTTGCCTGGTATGCCTATCTTTCATTCGCTTCAAATGTTTCCAAAAACTGAATTACTATTGTCTTCCGGCAATAATTATACCAGTCGGCAATAATCCGCTGATACAGACATTGAGTCGAAGTGAAATCCTCCACCTTTACCGTTTCGTAGGAATATTTCCTACCGAAGCAGTACATTACATAAACAGATCTTGGTAAAGGCATTCGGGCTTGATCAAACCAGCGACTTGTTCTTACTGCACAATTTGATTTTGTGCACCTGAACTCGCCAATTGAATTTCCGTGCACAAAAATCTTCATTGGAATTCTATGTTCTCGGCACAATTTCGAGTTTATCATCTTCACTTACAATAATTTTTATTTCATAATGTAAAACATGAACAACATTGAAAGAATGTATTGGGTCTATTATCGTGCGGTTTGCTAAGAGATGGTACCTTGCATTAATACATTGTTATTATTCCATTGGAACATGCGTTGGAAAGCTACTGTCATTGTACGTCATTTCAGTATATGTCATTCCTTTGAAGCGTAAACAACAATAATTTTTTTTTCACACAAATACGTCGAACTTTGTGCCTGAAAAAGTGTTTTTGCGGGAAGTTCTTCTTCATGAAGAAAACTGCCGCCGAAAGTCATCGTATTTTGGTGGAAGTTTATGGTGAACATGCGCTAGCTGAGCGAACGTGCCAAAAGTGCTTTGCACGATTTAAAAGTGGTGATTTTGGCTTGGAAGACGATGAACGTCCTGGGAAGCCAAAAAAGTTTAAGGATTAAGAACTGAAAGCATTACTCTATGAAGATTGTTGCCAAACATAAGAAGAGCTCGCAGAATCTTTGGGTGTTACTCAAGCAACCATTTCAAAAGGTTTAAAAGCAGCTGGATATATTCACAAGCAAGGAAATTGGGTTCCACATGAACTCAAGCCGAAAGACGTCGAAAGGCGGTTTTGCATGTCCGAAATGCTGCTGGAACGCTACAAAAGGAAGTCATTTCTGCATCGGATTGTTAATGGTGATGAAAAATTGATCCATTACGACAACCCCAAGCGCAAAAAATCATATGTGAAACCCGGCCAACCAGCCAAATCAACGGCAAAGCCTAATATCCATGGCGCGAAGGTAATGTTCTTTATTTGGTGGGATTAGATGGGTGTGCTGTATTATGAGCTGCTAAAACTGGGTGAAACTATCAATGGACAACGCTAACGAACACAATTAATCCGTTTGAAGAGAGCAGTAGCCGAAAAAAGCCCGGAATATGCGACCAGACACGAGGCAATAATTTTTCATCATGACAACTATGGAACTATTTATAAAACAGTGGATGGGAAGTCTTACCTCACCCAGACCTTGCCCCTTCTGACTACCATTTGTTCCGGTCGAAATACGGTTCACATCAGAGCAGAATATCAAAAATTGGCTTGATTCATTCTTGTCTGCCAAGCCGGCGCAGTTCTTTTGGGATGGGATCCACAAATTGCCAGAAAGATAGAAAAAAGTCATAGCTTCAGATGGGCAATACTTTGAATAATACTATTGTACATGTTTTTCTTAAATAAACGTTCAAATTTTGAAAAAAAACCGCACGAATTAAATTACATACCCAATAAATAAATTACCAAGGTCTTTTATCAACCGAGCAATATTACAATGCATTTTCACCTCTTCAGAGTACAACCGATGCTTTACATAAGGACTCTCACCCGAAGTACTGAGTGAAGTGGATCGCAAAAATGCAGTGAAAATTAGCTCTGTCGATCGTGATAATTAACTGTTACAACAGTTTACAAAATAGACCGTTACATTTTTCGCATGTTTTTCATTTGCTTATAGTTGAGAACAGGCAGGCGCTTGTAAGAAAGTCTGATGTATTTAAAGTTTAAAGGGATGGGTGGCTCGCTTCGCTCTTTAAAGGGATTTTAACCTTTTTTTCAGCAGGGCTTAGCCGTATGTCAACAACTGTCAGGCAGGCGCCTGGAGCTAAAGATTAATTATATTTAATCGGGGATATTTAGCAGTATACTCGTAATATTGTCAGTCAATAAAATAAAAAAAAAAAAAATATATCAAAAAAGACAAAATTAAATAAAATATTAAGTAAAAAAAGAAAAGTTTCCTCACCAAAATTCTTTTACAGAACATCCTAAAATATTCCATATTAAATAAAAAAAATAAACATTGCTTAGTGCGCATAATGGAAACCTGAGCCGAAATGTATCAGGAATTTTTATTCCTCATTGTTTTTATTAAATATGACTTCTTATGAGAAAATTACACAAATCATGAAAAGAAATTAATTTACAAAATCATCAATGTTGGTAAACTTCAACAATTTTTAATTACTAAAGGTTTTACTAAACAAACTCAATCATGACTTTCGAATATACTCGTAAATGGTGGGAAAAAACAAACTCGTGCCCCAGTGACTACAATAACCTTAATTTAAAACATTTAAACTGCTATTTCTTGTTCTTGGAATATTTTGGAAATACCATCTTTTGTCTGCTTAGAGACTAGGTCATTGTACGAACGGATTTAAGTAGAAGTAGTCTTGGCGATGAGCAACAGTTAAGAAGTTCAAACCATCGTCAACAGGCGGCAGAAATAACGTCGACATTAGCAACTTAAGTGTAGATTCCCTATTTTATTCATTGGTAATACTCGTATTTAAACTGGAAATCCAGTACCATGTGTTTTTCTTATTAGGAAAAAGTGAAAAAGATCAGCACAATCAAAGGTAAACCTCTCTATTTAATTAGATCATTAGATAGTCATTAGATAATTAAATATGGTAAAGACATGACAATATTTTATCAATTATTATTGTATTATTTATTACAATAGTGTAAGTTCTCTAGATTGAGTTTACCGATCACTTTATATTTCAGAGGTTTAAGCACCCTTGTGGTGTCCACAATCATATCAATTTATTTAGTTAAGTGCAATAAGCGGCCTGAAGGCTCTTTCCACTAATGTGACATCTTTCTTTACGACGGTGTCTACCTGTAAAGATTTCAAAGACCGCCAGAAGTTCTACCTATCGCGTATCCATCTATTTTTCGTGTTAAGGGCCAAGTGCTGAAGACAAGACTTATGGAAGAAGTCAAATGCACTGAGTTTCACCTGATCAACTTCACAAAATTCATAGTTTGCTAAATAGTGTAGGCAAGAATACGACAACTCTCTTACGAAGAAGAGTAAGAAAGCCGGACGATCGGGGATATGAAGATGCTTGTACAAGAAAGATCCTGTCAAGGAGGAGTTTTATGACCTCCTGGATGGAGCCTACTGAGCCTGTCCGGATTATGATGTCAAATTTGTGTTCTGGGACTTTAATTGCTAAAGTCAGAAAGGAAAACATCTTTTGCGGCTTAGTTGGTAAGCACAGAATCAGCAGAACGACAACAGATAACAACTACCGATTAATCGATTTTGCAGCAGCTCGTATTACGGTGATGTAGCATTAGGTTTCCAATGCAAAGGGTTCACAAAGCAACCTGGCGCTCTCCAGAAAGTCGAACCGCCAACAAAATCGAATATGTGCTAATCGATGTGAGGCACGTATTTAATATCATCGACGTGCGCACATTCCAAGGGGGGAAAGGTCAACTATCACCATTCTCTTATTGCGGCTAAATTAAGAGCTCGACTGCTCAACGCGAAAAAGCTGCGAACTACCCAGAAGAAGAAATTTTACAATATATTAGACGCCTAAGTATACCTGAAGTAGCCAGTAGTAGAGAGCGCCTGAGTGAGAAACTCTCCACTGTGCAGTCACCCACCACTAATCAATCAGTAGTGCTAGTATCGCAAAATCATTAAGGAGGTAGCCGAAACCATTGTAGAGAAAAAGAGCCCGTGGTGTGATGATGAATGAAGAAGAAGAAGATCCTGCGTAGAAAGAAGTGGACCTACGTAGCCTCTCACCTCAAGGAAATTGAAGAGCCCCGCAATCGAAAGTACATTCGAAGCTTTTAAAAGAAGGCCAATTAACTGGAAGATGGCTTCAAGACCGAAACACAGGCTCTTCGATTTTTGAAGCAAATCTAGTCACCGAAGTACAGGGGTTAGCAAATGTGTTTAAGCAGCATTTCCAACAGCTACTAAATGGGCATCATATAGGGAGAGTGATAGGGCAAGAAGAGAACGCACATCCAGTCAATGAAGAACCAGTTCACCACCTAACATAGTATAGAAGAAATCGGCTTTGCTATTTAAAAGCTTACGAACAACAAGAAACTCTTCAAATGCGGTGGTGGTGCTTTGGTAAGACGGATGCACGTAATCATCAGCCAAGTATTGATGGAATAAAGCACACCTCATGTCTGGACTCCATATGCCCCATCTACAAAAACGGCGATCTTATGTTACTATCGAGGCATATCCCTGCTTAATGTCGCACATAAGATCGTATCTAACGTACTGTATGAACGTCTCACACACACCAGTCGGCACGTACCAGTTAGGTTTCCAACCCGGCAGATCGACTATAGACAAAATTTTCACATTGAGACAAATCCTGGAAAAACCAGAGGACCTTACTAGCTATTCATCGATTTCAAATCCACATATAAGTGTATTCATCGTCAGAGCTCTATACGGCGATGGCCGAATTAGGAATTTCGGCAAAACTGATCCAGATGTGTGGCGTGATGTTAAAAAACCCCCGCTGCAATGTGCCATTTGGAAGAAGCTCAAAATGTTCACACTGAGCCAAATCCTGGAAAAGACCAAAATACCTCACTAGTTATTCATCGACTTCAAAGCTGCATATGATAGTATTTATCGTCAGTTTTCTCCTTTCCTTACTTATGGTAATTACTGTACTAGAACCTCTTCTTGACTTTAATAGGGCGCTTCTCTACTTTCATTTCAAAGAAGACAATACGCCTCGCGTCATCTTTGCTAGTAGATTTTCAGAGAGGGATTCGCCCTTCCTTGTAGAGGTGCATTGCTTTTCTACTGTTTTCCTGCATTTGCTTATTGGAACTAAGCCTGGTAACAACTTCGCTACTGCCATGTTGGACTTAAATTTTTCTTTACAATATTTTCTCGGTATTTTGTCGTCTTGGTGGATCTCTATTTGTATCTTGTCTATAAAAAGGAGGTGGACCGAATCAAATACACCCCTCAGAACGACTGGGCATCCAGAAAACCAGAATATTGAGGCTAAGCCTTGCGACGATTGTAATGTGATGAATCTGGTTGACGTGTGACTCTCTTTGTGGATGTTGAGGTGTATGAAACCCGTGCTACTTGTAATGACATTTCGTCTAGCCAGAAAGTCGATTAGCTTGAGTTCGTTCTCCAAGGAGGTGTCGTGCATATACTCAGTCTTCTACCAGAGTAAACGTCTGCTTTTAAAAAAGTTCCTGGAGAGATCCACTGATCATGGGACGCAATAAACAGTGATGTTTTACGTTAAATATCACACTTATCCGTCAAATGGAATGTTACCACCTTGATATTGGCAATACGTGATTTGCAGAACTTGTGAATAAATAAAATGTTTGCATTTCGGACCAGTACGCGCTGCAATGACACTGTTAATTGCTAAATGCTTTCGAGGTGGTTCTGAAAAAACAGATATATTAACAGAAATTTTCCGAAAAGTAAAATAAAGCAAAATTATCTAAAGATCTTAACATATAGTACGGGTCAAGCATACTAAAAGAATGACCTTAAATTGAAGCCCTACAATATCCAAAATTTCAGGACTTAACACTAATACAAACGGCAGATTCGCCTGCGGATCCAGATAAAAATATGTTTCCTGTTCAATAAACAGGGAAAATGATCATATGTGTTTGCAAAACAAGTCTAACGATAATTTCCAAAATCAACATTTGGTTCGTAAGCAAGCGTCTGCTTCTGTGATGGTTAGGGCTGCTGGTTTAGCTGCAGACGGACGCTCTGCGCTCGTATTTATCGTTATCGGGCGTTAAAGTGAATAACGATCAGTCAAATCAGATAATATGGGGTGGCCGTGGTGTAGTGGTATATAGTGGGTTCGAATCCCGTGCGAGGCAATTCTCTGAAAAAGTATTTTCATAGAATTTGTATGTAGTTATTTGAAAATCCCGTTGGCGTCAACTCTGACATGAAGGCATAACACTGATGTTGGAGTGATTGCTGGCTGTGGGCTGAATGTAACGAACTAAAAAACTAACAACTAGCACGTACTCCCCTCCTCCCCACTGGTTGAGGATGCACTGGCTCCAGTTTGACAACCACCTCTAGGAAAAATATCGAAACCTAATACACCTGAGTTTCAAACTACAACACCACTCGCCCGCGCCCTGGAGAAAAGCCAGTAAAAGTGTATTCCTAGCCCCTTGGTGCACGCGCAACAAAAAACTATAAAAGCATGGGAAAATTGACGTCACCGTCACAAAAGGACTGCCTCAGTCATTTGCTATATAATCTTTAGAAATAAGAAACTAAAGTATGATATTTTGAATACGTAACACTTATGGTATTTGACAGGTTCTGTAGGATTACAGTTCTCCATTTCAAAATGATGTCGTTCCCAATTGAAAGTAGTAGCTGTTAGGTATGACACAGTATGCTGACATCCGATTACCAGTCGCCCGACATTGAACGGGATAGATAAAACTTTTTTTGCATGCCTATTGTCAGGTAGCCTCTGTATCTGGCTATAGTAATAAAACCATAAGTGAAAGGAAATCAATTGCTTTTGTACAATAAGTCAAACAGTGTAAATAGAGGAATTTCACTCCATAATTTCCATGTTTTTTTCGAATCTTCTTCTCTCCACAACATCCTTATAAAGTATTTCTCATACGTTTATTGGACTTCACTAAAATCAACCTCAAACCAATCAATTCGAATGAGCCAAACAAATTCACATTAAAGAGCTTTAAACAAACAAACCTCTAACAGCCTTTAACAACCCTTAACCACGTTGACCGCCTTAATCAGCGGTTAACAATTTTCAAATCATCTACACGCCCGTTTTACACCACCACGACTGACGCGACGTCACTGTGATGTATCATTTCAAAACATTCAAAACAACAACAGAAAACCAACGAAAAAGTAAAATAGAAAAACAAAACAACAACCACAAATATTTGGCAGAAGGTAAATTTGATTAGTTTTTTACCACTGATCTCCGGTTGGGAGGGGTGAATTTGTATGAAATTTTGGACCCTACTCTATTTTAGGCTTTGGCGCTTACCACCACGTCATTATCCTCGTTTAAATGAGGACGTGTGCCTTTTATAGGTTTGACATGACAGCCGGCCAGCGCCGTGGTTTCCAGTCACTAGAAACATGCATCAAACAGATGCCCTTTGTACCCCTCATTGCGTGTACTCGTATACTTTCACTGCAGGTGAACGCGCGTGTGAACAGTGTTCGACGCGCACTTTAATTCGCGAGGTTTTGATTGAAAACTTTAACCTCAACATGTCACCGATTGAATGGGCGATAGATGAAGTTACGCGACACAGTAGTAGTGAAAAGTGGTGAAACGCGGTACTGCACAGTGTATCCGTATCCGCTAATTTATTTCCAAATAGGCCGATAAGTTCATGGGAGAGTAGAGGAAGTCCCAAACGAAAGGCTACCCATGGGAATGTGGGCTATGTTCATTGATTGACCTGTGAACTTGATTAGCGGTTTCAATGAAGCTGATTGTTTTTAGGAAATTTGTTTTTGGCTTCGGTTTTTGTTTTTTTTTTTTTTATGTGGTGTCCTCTTTGCTTTGGTTGATGGAACACACACATAGTTCATTTCTCGGGAAATGCCAACGCGTGAATGGACGTGGTTTTCGTCCGGTATGTTGCAGTTTGTTGGGCTGTTCCGACCGCTAATTAAGAGTATTTAGGGGAACAAAGTGTCTGGTCATCGAGTTTTTTTTTTTTTCTCATACTCATACGAGTTGAGAAGAGATACGCTGAGGCTTGTTTGACTGATTGATGTGAAGTTGAGAACGCTCTTTCGCGGTTAATTGGCTGCTAACATAGTTGTAGAATGTACTTTTTTTATATGCTAGTAATTCATTAAAGTGGCGATGTAATCAGGTTTTTGGGCTTAAAATTTTCCAATCGAAACCCATATTTAGTATGATTCAAAACAATGAACTCTAAGAAAACGATTTTAGTAACGAGGGTAATGGTCTTCGGAAACATTTCACATTTGACTGCTTAAACACTAGTTTCTTGGATCTTATTGGCTCAAGTTGATTTAGAATGCCTCTGTCCAATTACATGTTTGTGTGTGCTTTTCTTTTTTTTTTGCTATTAGCCGTGTATAAGCAAATTTTTCGAAATGATTTCGATCATGTTAGCTTTAAGGCGGCGATTAAACTGTTGTTATACTCGACCACGGTTATAATATTAGCATCACCGTTCTGGGCGTTAAACATTATTACATTATTAGGTTGGAAAAAAATTGCCAAAGGCCTTAACTCACAGCCCACCAAACAGGCTAGTCTCTCGCTAAATAGCAGCAAAATTACTATTAATCTGGCTTACCATACATTGCTCAAAAAGCGACGTACTATCTACATATATTACTTTAGTGGACACATTTTCGACTTCAAGGGAACTGTAACTAGCATCTTATGCAATTCCTGTGTGGTTATGGGGTTTCCCGAAAGTGTCTTTGGAATTGTAGGTACGACGGCTCATCATTCTGCCCAAAGTTACAAGTTATGGATAATTTATTTCACATGCTATGTACATATGTGGAGCTACGGTAAAAGGAAAGCCTAAGAAGCAGAAAAAAAAGCAGAATAAGCACCTGATACAATATATAGCAAGCTATCCCTGTTCAAACATTTAACTGTAAATTTATTCATACTATGAATGATCATCAGTTTATCCTGAAGCCCATATTCGGGTGTACTTAGAAGTATTGTGATTCTTTTCAGCCGTAAAACCCACTTATGCAATGTCCTGCCGTTCTTTTTATTTCCTAGTCTTAATAATCGTCAAACATTTAATACCAAAGCACATTGGCATCTCTCTTTCTTTCCAACCTAAGTTTCCTTTGTCCACCCCGTGTAGATTAAGAGTGTTAATAAGCATCTTTCTTTGGCTAGGCCAGAGTGGTCTTCGATGAGATGCATTTAGAGTAGTTGTAAATGTAGCTGCTTCTTCACAGTGCAAAGATCGTTTAGAACTTGAAAGTGGTCAGTGTGTAGACATTGCATTCTGATACGTGTCATGGCAGAGCAATTGCAGTGCACCACAGATTTCACGCCACAGATTGATAACACCGAGTATAGTCTATATTTGTGTCCACCTCTAACTGATCTTAGAGAGCGTTGAAAAGGGTGTCGTTTGTTTGGTGTAGGACATTGGGAGCCTGACGTTGTCAAGCTGCTTTCTATTTGTTTTTTGGGATCCACAATCGTCCGCATGTCCGAGTGTATCAGAACTCAAAAGAGTGTGATTTTGTGCTGATTAGCCACCTCTTTGAGGTGGTCGAATTTATGTTGTTCGAAGTTAGGTTTATCTGATCGGTGCCTGACCGGCCATGTAAATTGCAATTTCCGAAGCTAGTATTGCATTCAAGCGGAGTCTAGCAGCGGATGGAACCTCAGCTTAAAAGACGGTATATTATGTGAATAGACTAAAAAATTTGTGTACGCAGAGGTCCTTAAAGAAGTACCCTGCGTCAACGCCCGCTGTCTTAGAGCCGTATATGAAAACAGAAATACACTTATTGAGAAGAGAAGTCAATTTCAATTAATTGGATATCAGATAATTGGAGGAGATCGCGATGCAGCACGCGTAGACTAGCATTGCCTATACTTAGCTCTTTCAATTGCTGAGTGGCTCTCAGCTTTATGACAGAATTTATTGTAATTAGCATGCCGGAAAACTTCACGGGTCGCTAATGGGGCAGAGTTTGAAAAAGAGTCATTGTGTTGCTTAAACAAAGCAACAAAAGTTTATGCCATGAGTGCGAATTGGTGTCACGGACATTGTATAGCCCCAGTGTATGACTTTGGGTTGTATTCCCCATCTTATGCCTGCAGCCCTTTTACACGAAGAAAGTACAAGTAGAACAATTTTATTTTACTCTGTCGAAATTTCTTTCTAATTAAATTTGTTATCTAGGGCGATTGGATTGTGAGACATTCTGAAGGACGATAGAATGTCTGTGTGTGTTTGCTGCAAGCACACTAGCACGCTGCATTTTTCGTCTCCTTGGTGTATGCATTTATGACTCTTCTGTTAAGAATAAGATCTGAAGGTAAAGACATTTTTATGTAGTTGTTGAAGACAGTTGCTATTCGAAGAAGCGTCAACGTTGTTAAAAGCTCCTTCAAAATCAAAGAACACCACCATTGTAAACATCTTGAGAGAGAGAAAGAGAGAGAGAGAGATTAATTTTTCAATTGGGTCGTAAGAAAAAGTGCTATGCGATCTTAGCTGATTATCCCTGGCGATTCAACAGTTTTCTGCAATCGAGATCGCACTTGCTCGGATAAGAGACTACCACGTCTAAGATCCTTTAGAAGAATAAGGGTAGTTAGTTATACCTGCCTTTGGTATAAGAACTACGGCTATCTCAGTCCAGTCATTGAGTTTAGTTTGGTATTATAAACAGACGATATCAGCAAAAAATCAATCATGGCCAACCTGAATATTGATAACATGCCACCAATTATTTATATTTCCGAGTCGCAGTGCTTAAAAAATCAAGTTTTTGGAAATCCTCGCCATCTCTTTGAAGATACTCTCCATATTCTACCTAATTGATCAGTAAAAGTCAGTTAAAAATAATGATTACAATATCGGAGATCGCACTTAAAAAAGTACCGTCCGTCAAGTGCTGATGAATCATTGATTAACTGATGTGACACCCAAGGGGAACTCATAAGATTTGATCACCGTCACAATCAAACACACAAATTAATTATTCTCTTCTGATTATTAGAACAATTTTCAAGTTTAAATTTTAAGAAAGAACCTTTAGCCACTTGGAAAGTCCTACTTTCTAAAACGATAAATTTCTGGAATACACTATAACTTAATGTATTTTTTTTTTTTTGTTTTTTTTTTCCTAAATATTTGTATGTCCCTGCAGAAGCCGTCCTCAATCAATTAGGTTGTAAAATATCGATCTAACGAAAAACCCCATTTTGAGGCGTTTTATCAATCTCTTATATTTTAAGACGGTGACACATTGACAAACTTCGATGACAGCTTCTATAATTCCGAATAAAGAAACTGTTTGTATTACATTATAGTCCAGATACGAAGTTGTATGTGTATTGAAACAGAAGGCAGACCTTCATATTATTGAAGAGGAAATTTAAACAATCCAAAGCAAATAGTCTATTGATCTGCTTAAGAATTATACTTCTTAAAGCAACCAATCTGTTTCCCTTTTCTTCATTATCACTTTTATTTTAAGCTGAATTTATCACGATGAAAATTCTAGATCTCGATTCCTGTAAACGCTGCCAAATAGTCGTGCCAGACAAACATCTTCCGCCTTCGTAATATATAGACGGGAAAACCCCCACAACCATGCCTATTATCGAAATATCCATGCCGAATTCGAATCTAGTCTAATAATTCAAGTACGAGCCACTATACTCGGATTTATCATATATTTATTGTACAATTAAAATTCAAAACCCATCTTATAATGTGAATAGATTAAAAGCTTGATTATCGTTGGCATCGATAGTAAAAGTCACCTGCTATCTGTCACGTTTCTATAACATCTCAATTCTGATTGATTCACAAAACACGTTCCTAGATTTAATAGTTTCATTAAACCTTAAGAGGTAACAACTACGAAAGTAACCATTCTGCGTCACCTGGAGTACTTACTCGTAGTCTCATTATCAACATGATTATCAACATGATCATGGTTATTGATTGTAAATCGTTGATCATTATTGAATTTGGAAAACTATCTTTTCTGTATTCGTTTGGAAAGACTAGTTCCTGTCCAGCCGCCAAAGTCATTCCTATTACTTCACAACAATAACTCTTATATGGTTGATCGAAATTCCACTGATTCTAAACGATTTATGTAGGGTGGGACTCGTTTAATTCAAAAAGTAAACAAATATCAAAAGTTTATGCCAATAAAAATCGCCCCAGCTAAAAAGGAATCCCCTTCTACACCACAGGCCATTCGTTTTAGATATTTCGAAATCGAAATCATAGTCGTCATTCCCGTATTCGTATTCGTGTCGTATGGGTTTGGGAGTAGCAGGCATCTTGAGATACACTAAACTTCCTTAGGGCTTTAAATAACCCCAGGGTGACGGGGTAGAAAGAGCTCTGATTATTCATAAATAATATGTCAACGCTTAGTGCTTAGCGCTACAAGTTACGAGTTAAAAGTTGTTGTACTCGTACGAGTGTATGGTATGTATAGTACTCAAACTTTTGCTCGTATTCCATATCTCAGTTAAGCCAACCGTTTGGCTTGCGATACACGTTACGTGTCATTTCTTGGAATCTTTTTTCTTGACTCTGGTAGAGGGAGAGACAAACGTACACATATCAGCTGATTGAAAGCTCTAACGGTCTAATGAAATGAGTTACCCCTCTCGAATAAAAGCTCCATAGTTATGCCTGTATTTTGCAATTGTTTCATTGAAATCGAATTAATTACAAGCGCTCTGACGTCGCATCGTGTTCGTGTGTTGTTTGCATTAGACAGTTCATTGTGAGAGGGGAAATGTAAGCTTAGCACAAAGTGGCTGAATTCAGAGATTTAACCATGGTTCCACGGAGAAAATTTTATTTGTACTCTCTTTCAAGCGATGATATAAATCCTAAAAAAATGTTGATTTGAATCGCAATCCAAGGCTCGTAGAGTACTGAGATTTATAGTGACTGCGCAGAGTCAAGATTAGAGGCGTGGCAATTTGAGCGGCAAATTAACGCCCACTTGCTGCACAGGGCTGAGGTAATAATGTCAAAATTGTGATGGTGTTTTCGTGTTGACAACTTACGTTTAATCGGATTTCGCCGAAAAAAAAAAGGATTTCAATTGTTGGCGAACTGGTATCTAAATGTTTTGGGAAATATCAAAATGGTGGATTGCTATTTTTTTTTTTTTTTTTATAATTGACTTCTTCCAGGAGACAGCGGATTATTAATTATCTTTAAGTTGGAATTCAAATAGCCAGGCAGACAGTTGTTATTTGAGTTGTGTGGTTGAAAACAAAGATACCTATGCTTGGAAATGTACAGTTTATGAATTTGTAATTGTTTTGAATTATGGTAATGATAAATAGGAATTGAGTTAAATTAGGGCAGGGTAATCAACCCAGTAGTCAGTCTTTTAGTGCAAATCTTTATTTCCAAGAATTATTTTTTAATATCAATGAAAGAATGCCGAAAATAAAACAATATTCGTCGCATTCTATGTTTTTAAGATCGTTGTCTTCGGTGTCAATTATAAGGTCTTCATCACATTCGAGTTCTTTTCCAACCATTCGCCTTTTTGTGTTTATTTTCTGTTGCTGTTCTTTCTTTCTTTTGTGAGCCTCTACTTTCTTTTCTTTTTCCTCAATTCTGTGTAGTTTTCTTCTTAAAATATTGGCCTCCTTTTTTTTTTCTTTTCAAACTGCCTCCATTCTTCAGAAGATATTGTTCCAATTCTGTTAATTGATTTCGATTTTGCTGGTTTCTTCATTGAAGAGGGAATTCTCAAATGTGTTTTCACCACAAAAGAGAAGCTTGGTGTTTTGTGGCATGTGCTGTGAGGAGATAAAGGTTTTCGAACTTCACTTCCCATTAATGTACTACTATTTCCTCCTTTCGTTTCATCAAATCCTTTTTCATTTTCCGACTTGGTTTCTTTCCCGTCGCTTTTTAGCTCCACATTAGTTTCGATAGGACCTGAAAAAAACCTTTTGTCGAAATTTCGAAGTTCCCACACGGTATGTCAAGGTGAATGTCTTCTCCACATTCTTCATTTCGTTTCTCCTTTTCAGGACTATTTTCTACGAATTTAATGGAAGTAATGTTGAACTTTCGGCCACTTGAAATGATTGAAATGTCATTTCGTTTTCGTCATTAAACAAGTAATTGTTTCACAATGTTTCATTGTCAAGAGCTGGGAAACTGACATTATCTTAGTCTTCTGGTATTGCTACAGTGCGAAATGCATTTGACCAATCGAAAATACGTTCAAGAACTTCCTTTTAAATTGACGAAGTCAGAATAGTAGGATTCTGTGGACTTAAAGAATCAACTCCGGAATCTATCAGGTATTGGCTTATAAAGTTTATGACCTTTGTAGCGGCATCGCATCCCTTTTCGTTACTGCTGACGATTTCACTTGCATATTAAAGGAATTTCCCCACTTTTATTCTTAGCTTGCACAAAGATATTGTGGACGCACTTTGTATAATTGACGGCTTCCGGATTGAACAGATTTCTGTCAAATTTTCTTTTCTCAAAATTCTCTTTAAAGGGGACAGAAGGTTGACTTTGTCAAAACGCTGTTATGGTTTTCGGGTTGCATTGCCAATTATGAAGCGTACCTGCTTCTTCGTATATGACTTCGATGTCCGTCAACCAAGACAAGGTTTGTCTAGCTCTTTTGTTGTATAATCAAAAAATATATCGGACTTCTTCCAACCGGTTTTAGATTTTCCTAGAAACCAATTATCGGGCATGCTTTTAATAACGTCCTTTGGGGGTGTAATGTGAGGGAAAACTACACAGGGAGGCAAAGTTTTCCCACTTGCAGAAAAAAAAGGAGAACAGTCAAAGTTTCTTTTTCTTTTCCTTGTGAGATTTTGTAGACATTATTGAATCCACAAGGTGGCGTTACCTTACCACTCTTTGGGCAAAGACTGAAATCGGTCTCAGCTTAGTTAAAAATCCGATCCAGATCTATCAATATGTCGCCAGCATATATGTCCAACAAATGTCTATGTATTTCTTTAAATCTGAACTCCCCTTTCTTATTCCTTCTTCTGTTATAACGGGTCGACACTTTGATATGTATGTCTTCGGGAGAAATACTAATATTTAGACCCAAATTCACGGAAATGCCAGTTGTCCGCCACCTGGGGCTGAACATTGGATTAACCAGCTAAAAACCTATCCTAGAAGTCAGCCTCCTTTTATTAGGTGCGCAACTAAGCTCTCAATGTCAATAGACGACTCCAGCAGTAAGTGCTGGTCGATTTTGACATATCCAAAACGTCATGAACCAAGCTTAGACTTATGATAAGCAAACCACTTTGACATATAAGCGATTTTGTTTTGGCGTCATATACTTTTGGTTGTGTCTGATTTTGTGCCAAATTATTGTCATTTGCGGGAAGTATTAATTTTCTTCTTTCATTCGAAGAAAACGGCGTTTGAAGTGCATCGAGAGCTCCCAAAATTTAACAGAGATACTGCTCTAAGTGAAACAACGTGCCGTTATTGGTTCTGTCCCTTCAAAGACAGTGATTTCTATGTTGACGATCGTCCAAGTGAAGGATGGCCAAAATCCTTCGAAGTAGCTGAATTGGGGGCATTGCTCAATGAGGATATGTGCCAAACGCAAGAAAAGCTTACGTTAGCATTAGGAGTTACCTGCCAAGTCATTTCCAAGCGATTGCATGCATTGGAAAAGATTCAAAAACAAGGAACTTCCTTATGATTTGATTTCTTTTTTTCGCCCGTGACGGGTGATGAAAAATGGATTCATTACAGCAACTGAAAGACAAAAAAGTCATGGGACTGACCGCTCATGCTTCTATGTCGCTGGCTCAGCCACATAATATTTAAGCTGCGAAGCTTATGCTGTATATTTGGTGGGACGAGGTCGATGTTATTTTTATGAACTGTTGAAACCCAACGAAACCATTAAACCATTATTAAATAAAATAGTTCATTTTGATTGTTGTGATAATTTTTGCCTTAAAAAACTTTTTATAAACAAAAAAGGCCACAAATGGCCGACTACTGGTTGAGGGCTAACTACTGAGTGAGTTACTCCATCCGATTGTGCTGTGGTGGACGTAGTGCTGAGATCGCCCAAGAGTTCTTCATCAAAAAGGCTTATTGGTTGAAGCCTAGGTCCACCCTAGCCATATAAGTAGTGGGCTGCTACAGAATTGATTAAGCCACGCAGGAATTTTTAAGATTTAGCTCTAGTTTCGAAATCGTGCAGGTGCAACACTTTGAAATCCTAAGAACCTGGTATGAACCTTGTATATTCATTAGTGATTTCATTTGGTGCTGTTCCAGTTCTTTTTCGAAAATGTTCAGAGAACTGTTTCAGAAATGGGTCAAGAGTTGAGTGAAATCTTCTTCATATTGATATTTTCAATCCGTTTTCTGTTGACTAGGATTGTGAATAATTCAGCTGGAGAGACAGATAGATGCCTAATGCTGTTGAAAATGTGAAGCAGAGAGCAAAGAGAGTTCTTATAGTCTTTCTTAATATCAAGTCTAAGAATTTCTTAAGGCTACCCCGACCTGGAACATTTTAAATACATCAGCAAACACTCAAACTCTGTCTTGCAAAGAAAGATCAATTCCATTTCTCTTCAGATGATCTGGTATAGACATTAAAATTTAAATTTGAGACAATTTCTTGCTAAAATGGTGTTACAGAACTGACTGTACCTGAATGTAAAAAAAAGTCATCTCGATTTAGCTGTATTCCGATTCACACTGATTGAAGCAAGTTATGTTGCTTTTCCACTTATTTGTAGCATAGAACAAGTCGTTTCTTTTGAACGATAGACCATGAAGCATGAGGACACAATGGTGTCTGAAAATGGCGACAGATAAGCATTCTTTGTAATCCTTATCTAGTTTTCAAGTTTTTGATGAACCGAAATCAGCTTATTCAGCCTCTTTGTTCCGAAAAACCTGTCAATTCGTTCACCATTACTTTAGTTGTATTAACCAACCGACCACTGACCACAAAACTCAACACCTTTTCAGATCACCGCATATGTGCTCTCGTATCTTTGCCGGTGAATGCCGCCATCATCTTTTCAAATTTTTCCAAACACCTATCAAACGTCCAATCAAAGCTGGTCGCCCAGTTCTAGTTATGTAATTCATTCGAAAAGCTGCCTCACAATCCATGTAAGCAGTCTAATTATGGAACTACTGCGCGCCTCTTAAAGCACTGATCCGTCGCAAATACGCGAAACCTCAATGAAGTTAAGACACCATCAGCAAAAGAGAGATGGAGAGATAATCTGTTGTTGACGCTGGTGCAATTGAAGCCAAACGAAAGCCAAGAGTGGGTCTGAGCTCTGGATAGTGGGTATACGCCACTATGCACACCATTGCCATGCACTCGGACAGACGTGCATCATCGTTGGAGCGCAAAATCGACAGCGACATAAAAATCTCGGCGCGATATCAAATTCGCTGTTCGCTGTGTGCCAGCACTAGCGCTAGTTCAGATTATGAAGAGCGCGCGATCAGTCCGAGGCCAGCGAGAAGCAGTACGGATGGGAGATGGGGGAAACATACTCTGAGTGAGATGGAGAAGGAGTTTGAAATGGAGATGAGGATCGAGATCGAGATCTCCGTTTTCCAGATTTTATTTCACTTTATTGGATTTTCCTGTATCTCTGCATCTTGTCATTCCTTACCTTCATCGTCGTCGTTATTGTGTATATGAAGTTTATCGATACGGTGTCCCTCCTTCCTTCAGCAAAAAGGTGTAGTTGCTGTAGGTACCTGGAGAATATTTGATCACCTTGCGGTAAGAACTTTCTAATCAAAATGAGGAATGAGGAATGTGTTACCAGGCAACTCTAACAGCAAAAACAACAACATTACCATCAACAACAACAACAAACCCGATGAAGTAATTCAATAGGTTATCCTCTAAAGTGCTGACAGAAGCCGATGGTGACGGATAAACACTGTTTTGTCCATCGTCTTCTTGGCTTGGTTGTTGGTGTTTGTTATGTGGTGCTGCTGCAGCAGTGCTTGTTGTCTTGTGTTCATCGCGAGCGGCTTCTTTCGATTAAAACAATCGACAATGACAACGATGACGACAACGAAACGGTGGGTCACGCAAATGATATTCAAGAAGACGACCACGATGATGGAGACGCTGAAGATGACGATGTCTATGTTATAGTCGAAGACCAGTGGCTCATGCGAGGCAGAGGGTCCCGTCGCTGAAATGGATAATAATTAAGTGTTACACGGAGGAGTATGCACGTGGGTGGTGTTGATTGAGATTGCTTACCTTTTTTAAAGTTCGTGCATTTTGTTTTTAGTTCTGAAATCGAGAAGGTTTTGGAACAAATTGACAAACTGTTGACTGCCATTCAACAGGTGCTGTGCTTTTTAGCCTTTAAAAATGTTTTACTACCGACTTACGTCTCTGTAAAGTCCAAATTAATTAATTGTATTGTAATCAGTTCAATCAGAAATACCATTCGGAGTATGGTTCCTTTTGAAAAAATTCATGGGGACCATAAAGGAATGTTGCTGACGCTATGGCGATCTCCACTGTTAATGATATGATATTATAAAAGTGGGCAAAACCTTCTTTTAGATGATAGAATGTAGAAAGTGAGGCAGCCTAATCACAAAATATTTAAGAAATTGATAACGTGTGCACAAGACTTAATGGAAAATCAAGAAATAAAGTAAATCATTTTTAGCCATGAAGTGACAAAAATTCCTTCATCAGCTATCTATAGCGCCTTTAGTCTTAGGCCACGAGCAAGTTGGTACAGACGAGTAAACTTTGGTCCTTACATGATTTCAAATAAATACAAAAGATGATTTAGTTAATCCGGTTGATAAAGTAGAAACGCCTGCCAAAGTGGATTAGCTACCTGCAGAGGTATGTAAGGCAGCTTAAGTTGACTTGATGGAAAGTATACAACAACTCATATCCCTTTAAGCTCCGTCAACAATAGAGGGATGGGTGTTGGACGCATAAGGAACCATATAACATGAGAAGTAGGAGCATTTAGCGCAAATCCTCGCATTAATAAACTGAAAGTGCACAAAAATCAGCTCGTTGTGCCATGTTCGAAGAGGTCCGAATAAGACCTCAAAAGAAAATAATTCTATTACTCAAATACAAAAACATCAGCCAATTCTTGCCCTCACTAACGAGATTATCTATCATAGATCGTCCGGTAGAATGTTTCTAAGGTCCTTTATTTTAGCCAACCCAACATACGGCGCAGTCACATTCTATGTATTTTAATTTTCCGCGTGACATTTTTCAACCGTCAACGAGGCAGCAGTCTATTTAACATCGGTTTTAGGTCGGATAAGTCCACAGTTGACCAAATATTGACGCTACGAAAACAGAAGAAGGAAAATTGGCTTAGCTATGAATAAAGGTTAAACTATGTAAGTATATGCTGTCAACAAAAAGGTAGCACAACATTGACAAATCAGATAGATTGTCACAATAGATAACTTACCATTTTATAACATTAGAGTGGTAACGAATTTGATCCATATATACTCCGCTTTTAATTTCGATAGAGACACCAAACCAGAGTCAGAAACCAAACAATGAGTTATAACACGCGAATACTACAAGCTGTACAGCGCCATCGACCTTGCCGGGAAAGCAAGCATCAATCGCCTGAGATGGTTTGGACACTTTGAGCTCCGCCTCATCGACATCGAATGAGCCTTAAACAATGTCAATGCATGTATACTCTGCAATAAGAATATTAATGCAATACTATATAACACGGTATTGAGGGTCACTCCTCATGGCAGAGTGATATCACCTCTTCATAACACTCCAAAACGACTTTGAAACACCCATTCGTTTGCATTTTTCGAAGCAGAGAGATATGGAACAGAAACATATGCTGGGTCTCTGGCTACAAAGGAGTGGCAGGTATTGAACATGCATGACGAGCTAACTCGAAAAGAATCTACCAAGCAAAGGAACTGACAGATCAAGGTATCAAACCTTTACTCTCTACTCTGCGCATACAAGTGGGAACAATAGAAATAAAAGCTAATGAAAGGGGGAAAAACCTTTCGACCTGCGAGACATCAAGGCAATTATTGCCGATGATTAGCAAATCAGGAAAAGGTAAGATTTTCTTGAATCGCAGAGTTAAACTATCTACCCTTATTTGCGGGAAGATACCCTCCACTTTTTCGAGACAAAACCCTTTAGGAAGTTCTTACTTTTACAATCTCTCAGAATCATCTGCTACTTCGCTTATATCTCTTTTCAGATTTGCGAATACAACAGGTTGGCTTAGACCCTCTTAGGGTCATCCAACGAGAGAGGGAAAGTGGGAACTAGGAACTACAATCAAACTCCTATACCCTTCCAATACCCCGCCTGAGCATCACAATGGGTCTAAACAGACCTAAATGTGATGAGATGTAAAACGGACTCGGCTCTAGATACCTCATCAAACCGCTAAGCTAACCCAGCCTAACCTAATAACAGGACACAAATGGGCGCACAGCTCATCCTTCTTGGAGTAGAAAAGTTTATTAATTGAGGCCCAGTTTCACCCCAGAATGTAACGACATAACGGGTGACCTGATAGCAATCATAGATTTTCCAACTATTATGTTTCAGCAGCTGTCAAAATATTCAGTAAAGTTTGTCATTTCATCATGCATCGTTTAACGTTGTACGTTTTACCTAAATTATTAAAAAATAAAAAATATGGCTTCAGTGTAAGGCAATTCATCGCACCGTGGAAAAATTTGAGCATGAGTACACTTTTTTGGATCTTAAGCCACCAACCAGACAGAGGTTAGTGCGAAATGAAGAAAACATAACCGCCACAACGGTCAGTATCGAAGAAGACCCAGAAATATCCATTTGGCGCCGATAAGCTGAATTGGGCAATGGGCATCGCCAGAGAGCCAACCCGGCTCATTTTGCGTTTCGATTTGGGCCTACATCCATATAAGATTATCTTGACGCAAGAATTGAAGCCGGATGACCATAGACAACGCCGTTAGTTTGCTAAATGGGCGCTGGAAATATTGGCTAGAGATTCGAATTTTGACCAAAAACTCATCTTTTCGGACGAGGCCCATTTTTGGCTCAGACTCTATGTCAACAAGCAAAATTTCCGTTATTGGAGCCTTAACCACAAAGATTGACTGTTTGGTGCGGTTTATGGCATGGCGGCATCATCGGACCTTATTTCTTTCGAAATGAGGAAAGAGAAACCGTTACCGTCAATGGTCAATGGTCTGGTACAGAGCGATGTTAACCGACTTTCGATATACCCGAGCTGAGGCGCTGACGGTGCTACATGCCATACAAGCCACGAAGTTGTGAAGGAGAAATTTTGCTACTTGAACTTGGCATGAACGTAGTTTCTATTTTATATTATCTATTTTATATTTCACACCATTGTTGTTTTATTAAATTTTTTTTCCTAGTTCCTTTTCGGAAAGGGAACGTTAATTGGACGATCAAATTATGATGCTGGTTTTAAGCACTTATAGCTAAGTCAGGTCTGCTGAAAAATATGTAGTGACGGAGAGGTCTTTATGGACCAGGGTCAGTGACATCGGTTCCTGAATTCAGATGCTGGTTTTAAAGACTCCTTTCGTTCAAGGAATTCACAGAGAGCCTGGTTTTCCGGGCTTGGGAAAAAGTTTCGGAAATGGGGTGATTCCCTTACACACATATTATGAGGACAAACGAAGTAATTAGCTCTCTCATTTTATAAATAAAAAATATGTCAGCCCTTTTTTTTCAATGCCATAATTTTTAAAATTTTCAATGAAAAATGAAATTTGTTGTTGGATGGCATTTGTTGTGGTCTAACGGTGTGTTGTCATGGTGCAAAATCCACAAGCTTTCTGCCCAAAATTCTGGTCTCTTTCGGCGAATTTCTTCACGCAAACGTCTCATAACACCCAAATAACTCTTTGTTTACTGTCTGGCCTTTTGGCAAAAATTCATGATGCACTACACCGTTGTAATCAATGAAAACCGTGAGCATTGCCTTCTTTTTTGACTAAAAACGACGTGGTTTTTTAGGTCTCGGCTCATTTGGTGAACGCTATTCACTTACCTGATGTCTGGATTACGTTTCGTACTCATAAACCCACGTCTCGTCTCCAGTAATGATCCTTTTGATGAATGTGGAATCGGATTCAGCCTCACAAATCATCTCTTTTGCGACGTCAACACGGTCTCCTTTTTGCATGAAATTGAGGTCTTTTGGCACCAACTTTGCTGCTACACAACGGAAACCCAAATCATTAACCAAAATGTCTTGGACGGATCCATAGGCAATGTTCAAGTCCTCCGCTATCTCTCTGAAGGTTAATTTGCGGTTATTTACCAACATTTCTTTTACTTCATCAATGTTTTCGTCGGTTTTCGATGTCGATGGTCTGCCACCGCGTTCATCATCTTCGATTGACTCACGACCACTTTTGAACTGTCGTGCCATTAGTAAACGACCGTTTTCTTTAGAGAATCGTTGCCGAAACACTTTTCCAACATATTCAACATTCGCGCACCATTAAATCCGTTTTTTACGCAAAATTTAATACAAGTTCGTTAATGCAAATTTAAATCCATTTCTAAAATACTCTTGGCTACGTAATATTTGCAAATGTCAAGCTATGAAGCTAAGATTTAGAGGAAATGTCAACAGTAGATGTACCAACTTACAAAAAAACAGAACTCAAATCGGAACAATGGGAGCGCCACATGGTGGTTATTCCGGGAACCGGAACCGGGAAGGTGGTATTTTCTTACAAAAAAAAGGATTAGGTGGAAGAAATAAAAAGGATATATGATATCCATAGATGAATATTTTTTGCGAACGGTACAACAACGACGACGAGTAAAATACCACTGCCCGACAGGACGCATTCTGATAGGACTTTAAAGTGAGTGGTTGAGAGCCAGGAAAATTTGCCACTAGAGCAGATCCAGGAAGGAATCAGCTTTCAGCGCAGAGATGAGAGGGACAAATCGCTGTGGAGCATTGGTATCGCTGCGTGCGATGATGATGGAGAATACCAAAGTTGATATGCATTTCAGTGTTCAAAAATAATTTTAACGAGGCGAAGCATTTAAGCGTCTTGAATTAACTGTACAAAAAAATAAGAATGAACGCAAGCAGATAAATTCTTTAAAAATCAGAAGTCCACTTGAAAACGCGAACGGCATTGTCATTATTCCACCAACAAGAAGTCGAAATATGTGATACTTTGATAATAAAGAAATACAAGTATCTGCTGACGTAAGTCGGTAAGGTTCAAAATGTTTTTAAGTTGTATAAATACGTTACATACATATAGGACCATCTTCAGAGCAAATAATAAGAGGTCGTCATCATGTTTTACATACTTCCGGCGCGAGAGAAAAAATTGAATACGTACAAACTACATACCCGGTTCCAAAATCAAATTGAGAATGAAGAAAGGCCAGCGCTGGAAGATCCATCGCCCAAATTATGCAGTATAGTGAATCTGATTGCGCAAATGTAAGTGAACACTCAGACTTGCGCATACAAAACTGGGTAAATTTCACCGCCTATCCATGAACCAGCGAAGCAAAATATCAATATTTTGGCAGAGGAACTCCCAAGAGGGATTGATAGCCTAATGTGAGCCACTTCAATATATTCGAAGCTCATATCATATGAGGATGTTTTGGCATCAGGCTGTCAAAATATATATGATGACGAAAAAATTTCAAGAATACCAACGCTGGTCTAGTCCAGTAAAACACTCTACGTTGTTGCCCAGCAAGCAGCCTCGGATATATAGGGACTTACTGTTGGCAATCCAAATAATAATCCGAATGAATAAAGAAATAAATATTTTTGGTGGACACCTGATTACAGTCCGAATTAAGGGTAAATTCCTTAATATAAGCCTGAGTTCCTCAACCAGACCCTTGAGCAAAGTTTTAGGCACAACGCTAGGCTCATCCTTGGTTATACTAATGTTAAATTAGAAAGCGAAAACATCTTCAAAAAGTACTTGAGCTAATTTAAAGCGAGACGAAATGTCATCGAAGCTAGCAAACTTTTCCACAATTCAATACCCACAAAGAGGCATAGGTAAAAAAACTGTCTATCACATTGCGATCGACGTAAGATGTAGTTCTAGTATTCTGGACGGCCTAACGTTTCGAAAAGTGAACTTCGACTCAGACCACTAACTTGCTGCGGGCTAAGTTGGAATGTGAATACTCGTATTTCGGACGCCAGAACACGTAAAAAGTATTTTTTAGAATTTTGATGTCGATTGGCTACCATTGCAAGGGACCGCTAGATAGGTTCTCTTAAATGCTTTCAAGAAGACATATGCTGTTAGCATCAATCGTCGAATACTGGTGGCGATCTTGTCGGCAAGCTTTTTAAGACCTTTAAAACTTTGAAACGCTTGGTTTGACGAAAAGTACTGGAAATGGCATTCAGCGAGGCAAGAGTTGTGCAAGACCGTGTTGCAAAAAAGAATGATAGATATTGATATATTAATATTCGAGACAAGTGAAAGGAAACAAAGTTTTGGGTGGGAAAGTTATAGAGCGTAGGCAAAGTCAGTGCTGGAAATTTTAAAATATAACTTCTGAAGGCTGTCTACCGGCGAATCGACCGACATTTCGCTGTCTGGAATAATAAATCTACCATACGATCATTCAACAGTCATTTCGTTCATTTGACCAAGAAGAGATGTATACCTTTTGGCCAATCATTAACGTATGAGACCTTCTTAAACTACGCCAATCATAAAGGAATCAGTGTCCTTTACATCACGAACAAGATCTTGTCTATAGTATTGTGCGAGCGCCTAAAACCATTCGTCAGGGAACTGGTTGACTCAGTTCGGATATCAAAGTTTTTTATATACCAAGTTTTGGTACCCGCTAAAGGCATATAACTATACAGAATGACGATGGAGTAGTCTCATCGATATCTTAGATATCAAAAAAATGGTTTATAAAAGACGAAACCTAAAGTTTGCTTAGGTCTCCCTGGAATAACAAGTCTACATAAAAATAAGCATCGTCTTTGATCTTTGCTGCAGTCGCCGTATGTCGTAGTTTCTCATCTGATTTTTGACTTTGTCATCTTAGCGCACTTTTTGGATTGCAGTGATATTCACTTTATAATGGTATTAAACCTCCACAAGTTCTTCGGCAACACGTGGTCTATTAGAGGTCCTAACATTCGATGTGCAAAGTTGAAATTCGTTGCATTTAAAACGTTGCTGGAGTCTTCAACATTCTAACCCTCCGTATCTGATGCTTTTGGCTGTCTCTAAACTCTCTACAGAAATAAGACTCTTGCCATTCGCACTGTCTTTGGGCAAAGGTAACAGAGACCTCTGTCGTAAGCCAATACTGGAAGCACTTGGTCATTTCGAGAGAAAGATACTGCGGGTGTTTTCAGGTCCCGTTTATACTGACGAGGAATCGAGTAGACTATTTAACCACGAATTGTACAGGGACATCGGTCTAGGCAGGCGGTACGGTTCCATTGTCGTAGATGGGTGGGCTATATTAGCGAGTCGTCTTCACAACTTTGGCCGAGGACAATCGCATCTAAGGTGGCTCACGCAAATGGAAGGGTACCTTAACCAACTTAAAGTGGGGCATTGGAAGCAGCTGGCGAGATATTGTGTTAACTAGAGAGACTTATTAATCCAGGTTCATTTCCGACTGCAGTGACACCTAATTAAGTAAGTAAGTCTTAGACAAAATAAATACAACGACGGGCAGCACAGACGGGCAGATCGCAACTTATTTTATTCGTCGGAGTCTGGAACCAATGCAGCACCGGGTTTTTACTGAAAGAAGTTGAAAGAGACAAAGAGACTGCCACTTTCTTGTTGGTTGGATGAAACACTGCTTCGCTATCAGTCAGTAACACCCGTTATAAAGGAGCAAAGCAAAGCTGCAAGTTTTTTCTAAAAAAAAAAAATGTTCTCATCACCTCACATGAGCAAAAAAAAAAAAAAAAATTTTAATTACATTTACTTCTTATAAATGGCGATGTATATTTATTTTAATTTCTTTTATTTTATTTCAATAAATTGTTGTTCTTGTTTTTTTGTATAAATAATACTTAATCTATTTACACTGCAACTAACTAAGAAAATAAAATAATTTTTTTATGATTTTTTTTTTCATTTTTAAAATTAAAATTCACCTAAAACATTCTTTCTTATACTTAAACAGCAATTAAACGTATCTCCTAGCTACCTACTTAAGAACTATTTACAAATGCGTACGTTCTATTTCCTATTTAAAAAATTTAGCTTCCCTTTATTACACTTGTTGCATTTCGTTATTCTAGTTGATTTATTAGTCCATATTGTTTTTAAATTAAAATTTCAAGAGAAATCAAAAAATAAAAAATAAAAATAAAAAATAATAATAACACACTCGCATAGACTCAAAAACGGTCCTAGTTCAGTTCGATTTCAAAATAATTTACCGACGGTCAGTAGGGTCGCCAAACACTTCCAGGATCTACAACATCACTGTCATCGGTTCGATGATCCTGTGGCACTTCAGTCTCCTGTTGAACATGTTGCGGGTGCTGTTGCTGCTGCTGTTGTTGTTGATCTGCTGCTTCATTACTCATCATAGCCGCTTCGTGATCAGATGTCCCGATACCAATTTCAATGCCCGAACGATTTCCGCCTAGGGAACTGATGGTAAGAGAGTTCTCAGGTCCAAGATACTGCTCCAATTTATCCGTGCCATGGAGGTGTAGGTGAATCTGATTTTGATTAACCGTTGAATACAGCTGAGGATATAGAACCATTGTTGGCGCCGTATGTCCTGGATATTGAGCTTGTGCTGCACAGCTTCCATACTGATAGTTATTGTAGCCATTGGACCAGTTGTTATAGGAAGGATATGACGCGTTTAGAGAATCAATTTCAGACTTTGTTGAGCCGTAGGTAGGGCTACAAATAGGTGGCTGGGTATGGGGAATGATTCCAGTCGATGCTGCTGTGGGAGCAATCCCTGTGTGATGGTAATCGGAGGATGAACAGAAGGGTTGCATATCTGTAAGTACTGTGGGCAGATGAAAATTTGCATGATGATCTGGCGGTGGGGGCGGAGGTGGTGGTCCTTGTGAGGTATTTCCCGCTGTGTGACTATCATAGCCATAAGCTGCTGCTGCTGCTGCTGCTGCCGCCGCCGCCGCTGCACTTGATGCATTCGTCTGCAATGGCTGGTACGTGTGGTATGAGCCAACGCCTGATGTTGTTGTACTCGGCGTGTAGCCCGTCCACTCGGCAGCACCCATCAAATTGTTTTCTACAAAGAGACATGCAAAAATATTAATCAAAAGCTGTAATTTCAATTTTAAAATAGGGGAATGGAATGTATTCCACTGTACAAAAAGACGGTGGTCATTTTAATAGAGCTATTAACATTGGATATATCTCATTAAAGGTATAATAAATGGGGTTGTCTGGTTGGACGATGACAGCTCCCTTGCAATTACCAAACGTCAATTGAGGGTAAATTAATAGCAATCCAGTAGAGACTTTCCTTCTTTGAAGAAGAAGTTGTTTTGTTTCATTGAGAAAGCCGTAACTATGAGTGCTCGTAGTTGATTGGGGCTGAACTTGAATTTATATTTCGTGATGACACACATAAATTGAATTGTTAACTTGTGACAACTGTGGAAACTCACCTGAGAATATGCGAAATTCTCACAGATTAATAATTCAAAATATTGATTGCGTTTTTGCAGAGCCATTTGATAAAGTCAGGGCAAACAAAAGATATTTGAACATAAGTAAATTTTGTTTGCTTCCTCTATAATTTGATGAAATTTTATGTGAAGTATCGGTTACTTAAATCAACACCAATTTCCAATTTTAAAATTATTGTAAAACTTCCGTTGAAAGGGTTTCTTTGCACGAAGGGTCAGCGTCATAATAAAAAACACACAGTGACTGAAAAGCGTGAGTCAAAATTAAAATTGCTTTATCTTGACTTTGCATTTTCACATTAACTTTGATTTTTTTTTTTATTATCTTAGTCAAGACTTCTGTGGTGTGATACAATACATACTACGACGTAAGCAGTTTGCTCAATTCTGGGACCTTCAAATCGTAACTGGATTGTTGTATATTTGAGTTTTTTATGACAAAATTTCGACGTCATAAACTAATGTAAGGGCTTCGCTAGTACCCTGACGGATGTGAAAATTCAAAAAAACTCAATCAATACTTATCTGCAGACATTTCAACCTTTAGTCATTTGTTTCTTGACACCGTTCTTGTTTAGGATGACAGTGAAGAACAATGACTGCTATTGCAATTTTATTTCAATTCTGCAAACGAGATGTCCACTATTGAATGTTGGGACAACTACAAATTTATGTTACAGAGAAAATAAATATGAATATAGTGGTCTATTAATGATTTGCTTTAGTATGAATATCCCATGAAACATTGCTTATAGCTGACTAATGGTAGCCAAGACTGCAAACAATGGTTTTGTCATTATGCAGAGGCAGAAAAAATTGGCTTTTTACCGTGGCTAAGCAGTCATCGCATGTTGAAATAAATTTGATTTTCCAATTTTTTTCAAAATCAGAGATTAGTGATCCAGTTTATGGTATGAGCTACTAGCCATTTCACCAAACACATAGCTTACTTTGTCTTATCCTATTATAGGAAAGGTAACTTATTATAGGAAAGGTAACCAAGCATTGGGAATTATAACTATGGAAATACCACCTGTTTACCTAGACAGCTATTCCACAATTTTGATTATTTCAAAGGTGATTCAAGTATGATGGCATTAACCATTAGCAAGGAAACAAAAACAAGCAAACTGCCCCTGGATAGATTTTCTGTAAGAACACCGAGTATTCCATTCAGTACATCTCAAGATAAATGCTGACTGCATCTCATTTTATTCCTGGTAATGACATCCAAGACTTTGCCCTCCAACATTTTTCTAATGTAACCAAAGCTGGGTGAGCAAAGCACAATACAGACCTTTTGCGAAGGAATTATAACACTAAGAAAAAGTTAACGAAGAAGTGTGGGGAATATCTTGTTCTTAGATAGAGGGAATCTTACACATATTTGCAGCTCAGGTTTTATGAGGCATTTTTAGTATTGCCCATGCAATATTCGGACCCTTAACAGTACAAATGCACCCGAATACTTAGCAGATATGACTGCCATCGAAAAAGTGCGTTGAGATGGGATGGGTAGAAAAAAAAAAGAAAATGAAAAGAGCGCGAAACAAGGCAAGACTTAGGACAGAAGTCTTAGGATTCAGGCTTTTGAGGGAAAACCTGATTACAATCCATGTTAAGAATAAATTTCCCAACATAAGCCTAAAATGCTCACACTCTCTACAGAGAAATACAACGAGGACTTTGACAAAGATTTGTACCGCGACCTGACGTAAGATTAATGTCCTAAGAAAGAGGTTTAGATGTGCATTGTTGATTTTAAACCAAATTAACAAAGAAAGGCACCTTTAGCGGCACAGTTGGCAAATATAGCTTACATAATACCAGTTCTGAGAACGTAGTCAGGCTAATTTAATTCACAGCAAGCCAAAATGTCATAATCAGTATACAATTAACCAGATTGATAACATTGGGATCAACGTTAGACTTATCTATGTTATTATGGATGACTGAATGCCTCAAGAAGCGAAAATGGAATCAGACCTCTCTTGTGAGAGGTCAGACGTGAACGCGTGCCATTGAATGACTTCAGTTCAAGAGATGCCCATACATCTCAGGATACGCCTGGCCAACGCTTACCTTTATTAGTAATACCAAAATCAAAATCTGTGTTGAGAGCACAAACTTCACTCTTGGTATGAATGGAGGCCGACGCAGAGCCTCAAGCTGATCTTAAGGTCGCAGCACCCAGTACTTATTGTAACTCAACATCGGATTAATCATAAATATCTTCCTGCGAATTTAGGTTTAAACCACAGCCACGCCCGCACTAAGGGCCCTACCTCTAACAAATCAAACACTGAGCAAAGTCTGACTCTCACGGTATAGATTTTTAAGTCTTGATGTACCGGTGGTCCTGTCACTCAAAATGACTTATGACCGGCAGCTTGTAACTGATTAAATTAAAGCATCCTTCTGTCGTGTCAACCGGAAAACGTTTGCAATAAGATCAGTGATTGCTCTGATAGCCGTCATTGATATAGCCTTCTCTGATCAAGTGCCTAAAAACTTATCGAGAAAAATCCCATACTCACAGCATCTTGACGCTGCTTCTGATGTGCTAGGCTTAACACGATCACTACAATGAAACTCGGGGTTTTACGAAATATGTTGCCAAGTGCATGCAGCAAAATAAGGGGAGCACAAAGCCACAGTGCAAAGACCAGAAACGCTTATGAACTCTTTAAGCAAAAGAGACGGGATGAACATCAGCTTCTCAGAATGAAAATGCGAAGAAACGGATGACGGCCCTATTTAGTACTAGATGAGACAAGCCCTCCTCCCCCACCCCTTTTTCTTTCTCGTGAAGAGCCCAATGCAAGTTTTGAGAAGATCGACTGATAACATCTGCATTATCTGCATAAGTTAGAACTGGTGGTGAACGTTATGCAGAGAGTCAATAAACATGCAACATTACAGTGAAGACGAAACGTCGCCCATGTTCATATTTTATTCAAGAAACTAGGGATTTATCCACGCCATGGGGAAGGAGTTGTTATAATATAGTTGTTATATTGTTGCATTGTTGCAACGTTGATATGCATGTTGCATCTAAGGTAAATACCATATACCATTTACTATGCATGTTCTGCACACTTGAAACTTAGGCGTTCTCCCCATGTTTTGCAGCAGGACTGAAGCAAAACTGGTAGGGTTAGTAGTCATTTTTGATCATTTTCTCATTATTCTCCAGAGGTTAGGCGTATAGGCCAAAGTAATTAGAAGCTGGGTTATACGTTCCATAACTGGAAAAATTATCAAATTAACTAGCAATAATGGCCTCATTTGTCACCAAAACCCATCTTAACTATGTAGGATTGTTGACAATATTTGTTTCTTTTGCAGTTCCTGTAATAGGGGTTGATTGCAAAGCAGCTCTGATCTGGTTACTTGGGAAGTGAGTTTCGAGCATGAAAATAAGAGTTTAGATTTTAGATTCAGGTGCCATCAGTTTTTCTGAATGTTTCAATTCGTACGGTAGTACGAAGGCACAGAGGAAGTAAGCTAACGCAACAACGAACTTAAAACATTCTCCGTCTGTTTTGTCGTTTATGACCACTGCATGTAAATCTTAACAATAAAAGTGTTCATGCTTAGATTCTGCGAGTGAATTTGACGCAATTAGACGATTTAGAGGCGGTTTTGGGATTGTGTATCCTTATCACCAGGCCAGGCCATCTTCTGCCTCTAAATATGGTTTACATAGAAGACATAGACGTGTTCTGCGTAGATGGTTACAGTGACAAAGGAAGCACATACTCTGCTGTTTCATCGTGTTCGTTGCATATGCGACAGTTGTTGTCTTGTGCTATTCCCATAGTCATAAGGTGTTTTTTGACACTGCAATGAACTATTAAGAATCCGGCTACTATGTGTATCTGACCCCTAGATAATTGTAGGAGTTGTTTTATTCTTCTGAGGAAAGAGATTGGTAAAAGTTGTTGGCTTGCCTCTTACCTTCAGTTTCTGTCCAGTAATGGATTGCCTTTGTTTCTAAACAGTTATTTATATAACTAATTGGTAACTCACAGAATGGTCGTGGGAACATGAATTTTGAGGCCGAACCTTTTCTGGCTAATTCATCTGCTCTTTTATTATCATCATAATCACTGTGGACTCTATTGGTGCTGGTTGTGTTTTCAGAGATGCATGAGTGACTATATGACTAGCAATTACTGTGTACTCGAGTGGTACATTGGCTTCCCAATCGGACGGTTTGGCGTTCATTTAAGATGAGTGCTGGCCTCAATTACAACAAGCCCCATTACACTAATAATTTCGTCTTCCCATTAAATATTGGATGGCACCAGTGAAGCAAAATAGCCACTGAGACTAGACATCTTTGTTTCTCTTACTATCCCATATTTCTTAAAATTTGATACTTGATGTAGCAATGTTATCAGCGTGGCCTTTCCTTATATCTCTCTCTGCAGCTCGATACTTCATCTGTGCCCACTATCGCACATTTTGGGACCGAGTTTTCGTAATAACAGTTGACCTCCATGTTGTTTTGGCGTATAAACTCGGCTTATACCTTTAGGGTTCCATTGGAAGCACTGCTTCGCTATATTGTCATCTGGTTTCCTTAGTGTATGGTCAATTCAGAGCAATTTTCTCTGTTTGATGTTAACTTCCACTTTTGTTTGTCCAGTCCTAAGCACCAATTTATTGTTGGAAATCGTTTGTAGTCACCAGATCTTTAGGATGTAAAGCATTTGCACGTTTTATATGCATATAGTAGTACATATGTATTTTACATTGGATTCAAAATGTTTTAACTTAGTCTTCGCTGTTTTGCTAGAGTTCCATACTGTTAAAAGGATTCCGAATGCACGACGAGTTTCATTTAGTCGATTTCTCTAAGTAAGTCCGTTCTACCATCGAGTTACACATAACTACCTTAACAGTTGAACTGCGTGGTCGCCCGGTTTAAGATAACCTGCTGTTGGTGGTCTCGGCTAGAATATACAAATTTTGTCTTTTTGCCGTTTGCCGTTCTTAAGCCAGCCACCTTCCCATTCTGTTACAGTGAAAGACACATCTGGTTAAGGGCACCAATGTTGTTTGCCAGAAAACAGATATCATTAGCGTAGTCCAAATGGCTTAGCTTATCCACTTGATACCAAATCTCTCGTTTGTATCCACCGTGGCAGTCATTACATTATCGACTGCAAGTAAGAACAAAATCGGTGACAGACCATCACCTTGTCTCATTTCAAACTCATGGGAAAGCTGTTCACTGTGCAAAACGAAACATCTTGTGCAGTTTTACGACTCTTATTAATAGCAATAATTTTTCCAGGGATACCTGGAATACCTCATAGCAAGCGATCTCAAAGTCGATGAACATGAGGATGGGCGGTGATTGGTTCTCCGACTATTGTTCAAGGTTGATTTGCAGGGTGGTAATATGATCGACGCATGATCGACCACTACAAAATCCCTCTTGATGCTTCTTGAGCATCGATTCAATCATGGACTTATCCACTCGAGAATGAAAGTTGCCATCAGTTTTGGGAATACGAACAACAGGGTGATACGACGCCAGTTATTGCAATCCTCTTTCATTGGTATTTTGACAATAACTCCATTTTTTAATTCCCTGGAAAGTTTTTATTTCCATTCGCAGAGCATGCGAATATCTATCTTACTATCTGTTTGATAGAGATGATGGTTTCTGTAAAAGTAATGCCTGTATAATGGACCATCCCTGCTATGACTATCAAGCATTTTTTCTATTGTTTTTGGGAAAAACATTACATCTTTCCAGCTTTATGGTATGTAACACAACTAGTTCCAGATATGTTTATCAGGAGCGGTTTTTTTTTTAATAATACCTTTTTGGAGGAGTGCTGGGAAGATTCCATCTTCACCAGACACTTTGAATAGGTGCAATGAATTGATGTCAAATTTTATTTTACCTTCTTCAAATATTTCCTCTTCAAGTCCTATCTGGTTGGTCTATTGAGCATTCCCTGGAGAGGATAAGGGAATGTGGTGGTGGAATTTGGGAACTGTTTGGTTCGGTATTTATTAGTCCAATTGAATCGGTGTGCTGTTTTGATAGAATTTCTTGGATACGAGCGCTGCTTCGAATGTTCGAATTTCGAATTTCTTCAAATCGGCGTTGAATCGGCCCAATAAATCGACGTAGTATGCTCCCTTCTCCAATTAGTCAACGTGGATCACACCTCGCGCGTCCCAAAAAACGCTCGCCATCACCTTTCCGGCCGAAGGCACGGTCATTGCCTTCTACTTTGGGTAAAACCCATTGTTTCGATTGTTCTTTGGTCTCTGGTGTGTACCATTGAATCCATGTCTCATCGACGGTCACAAAATAACGCAGAAACTCCTCCGGGTTTCGATTTAACAGGACCAAGCATGTCTTTGAATTGGTCTCACGATTGCGCTTGTCCTTCGGTGTGAGTAAATGCGGCACCCATCGCTCGGACAGTTTTCTCTTGCCCAAAATCTCGAATATGGCTAACGCATTGAGGCTAACTCCTGTTATCTGAGCCAACTCGCGAATTTTCACTCGGCGATTCGCCATTACGAGATCATGGATTTTGTCCACGGTTTCCTCTGTGGTAACCGATTTGGGCCATCTGGGCGCGGTTCATCAAAAACCGACGTGCGAAAAAAGAGAAACTCTGCGAACCAATGGTAAACATTTGTACGAGAACGGGAATGGGTCCCACACACGCCATCAAGAATTGGCTTGATTTCCTCGCAAAAACAAGAATTGGATACGAAGCGATGCTCTTTTTCCATAGTACCAAAAAACAGCTAAAGAAGTTAAAAGAGGTTATACTAAATGATGGTACATTCACTTTGGCTCAGTAGCGTCAGCTATATTCCAATCCGGGTACTCATCAAACAGCTCTCGTATAAGGAAGAAAGGAGCAATTTGACAAATAACCTACACATGGAGTTGTCCCACTGCGGTTTCTGACACGTTGCAAAGATCTTTTTTACTATCTAGGGTGTTCGATCTAAAGTGCATAATTTCAAACTAGAGCCTTTATTTGTTTTTATACAGCAGCTTTCTGAAAGTTATCCAAATGTTGAAACATTATTCACCTTGTAAAATATATTTCATCCTCTTAAGACGAATTCCACGTTAAGTAATAACCCAATATTCTACTCATCTTCTTCTCACTTATTTCGCAATCCATGAGTTCCTCAAATCTTCTCACATCTTCTCAATAAACGCATCACTCATTTGAATTTAAAGAAAAGTAATGAAAAAAACCTCTTCGCCTAACCTTCAACCACTTGTAATGACTCGCGCTTATAAACTGCCTTTGACTCATCCATTTTCCAGAGCTGTTAATTTATTCAATCAATAAATTGTTGAAAAATTATACAGATGAGATACGCGTCACCGCAGGCCTCCGTCGCCTCCTACAAACTTCGAGCGAGCCTCCCTGCCTTACCTGCCTTACCTGCCAACATATGTATCAAATGTATGTGCATGCGCCGAAACTAAATATTATACATACGAGTATAGCCCCTCTTCTAGGTTACAATACCGGACGGCAATCTTCATTCACACTAGAGCCAGTTTTTATTAACAATAATTTTAGAATACCAGGTATCCGATGGATACGACTATTTTGGGACATTTTGCGCTTTACGATTATCGGAAAGTCGAAAAGTAGCAGCGGTGTGAACTTGAACACACACAGAGTGGACAGGAATAACACCATCTTGTACAATAGTTAATGACCGGAAATGCTTCATTTTTTCATCATCAAAATGGGAAAAAATCAAAAAAAAAAAAAAAAACATCTCTGACTGTTATCGATGATGAGACAGATACAAGTTTTTCGGCTAAGCTTTAAGTGGGTGAAAAACGGGTGTTGTGCGTCAGATAAAAAATACGAAAATATAATAGTGAAACAGGAATAATTTAAAAGGCTCACACTTCATGGCTCAAATTTATGAACACTCATTCCGGATATCCGCAAATCAATCAATATGTGGTCACCATAATCGACAATAGGGAGTCCTTCGATTTAATTTGAATTTGAATTTGAAGTGTGTTCTTCAAACTCTTAGTGCCAGAAATACTTGGAGTAGATAATAAGTTATATTTACAGTTATTTGGAGTATTCCCGTACTCTTACTCGTATCTATATTCATGTAATACGAAATTGAAGATCCCACCGCCTGTTAAATGAACGCAACCAATAAACTAACCAACCGACTAACCAACAAAAAATAAATGCAAACCACATCGTTCTGGCCCCCGAAACGAAATGTTGTGGTAAAGACGAAACCAAAACCACATCGACTTCCGTCTTCGACTTTAACTTAGATTGCCTTGCTATTGCTATTGGTTCTGTCCAAAACCCAGACAACAAAATAAAAAGAAGAAAAACCTTCCAGGAGCAGAGCCCAGAAGTTGTGCAGTGGCATCCAAGTGTGCAACAAGTTGACCTTTTATTTGCATCTACTCCAGTGACTGGTTCACACTGAGAACTGAGACTTGTTCTGCTCTTTTAGGGCGATCAAAAAAAATGAGTGTGAGAAAACCCTTTCAGAAGTTTAACTAAGACGTTTCGGTAACCATTGCCATGACACTTTCGCCGAATGAAGGAAGTTGCACGCATGATCTTATCCAGGAGTAGCGCTCTTTTCTTCGAGATACTCCCGTTGAGCACGATTGTAATCAAATACCTATAAACGAAATGTGGATACTGAAGGAGGAGGTGAAGTAGAACTCAATTCGACGACAATGATGGCGATGATGATGATGATGATGAAGACGACGACGACCTCCCTTGGTTGCATGTCAATTTCTTGGCTGCAGATTCAGTTGATAGGTTGCTCACTCCTGTAGGGTTGACTTAATACGCTCGCATCTACGTAAATATATGTACTACTACTCGCACTAGCTGAACTGTGCTCTATACTGCGTGCTCTGTGCCCAGTGCCAAAGTGACAAAGAGCTCGTGGAGCAAATTCCTTCTTTCCAGGTTGCAAATAGTTGGAGTTGACGGTCTTTCCTGTTTTTTTTTTTCCCAACTCGATTTTTTCTTTTCGTTTTCGCTCCAACGACTATTGGTCTGAGAGTACGAGTACCTTGCCCAGTTGACAGAGGGAGGGTAGAGCAGGAGAACTTCAGGGAATATATTTCGCATGCTATTGTTGTACAAAGTTGAAATTAATATTGCGGCAAAAATATTATTTTCCAATCGGTAAACATACACTTTATTGAACCGATTGAATTTCAATTGTCGTCGTCGTTGTTGCTGTTGTCGGAGCTGACGTTGGTTGTCGTTTACCTCGTCGTAGTTGAAGTCGTCGCTGACATCATTGTCGTCATCGTCAGCCAGAGTTGATGTCGCCCGTCGCCATCCGTTATCGGAGTTCTGTCGTATTTTTTTTATTTTTTTTATTTTTATTTTTTCTGTTTATCACAAGGGGTAGCAATAGCGTGGTTGAGATTTTTTCAGGCTTCAGATTGGTAGTACTTCGATTCGTAGAGGCGTATAAAATCAACCGAGAAAGGTCTACGCGCACGCGAGTGTCTTCATTTTCCATTTGGATGCTCCAACTCTAAGTGATGAAATGTCATCTGTGAAGGTGCCGATTGAATTTCTTTGAATGTTCGAATGATCATTTCGTAATGGTGTACGATTTGATACACCAGTATATTAACACAACGAGAAAAGGTTCTAGAAATTAGTAGAAATCGTGTTGTTCCATATTACTTTTAGTAATGGCGATGGACTTAGAGATTTCAAAGAACAATTTTCTTTAAATTCAAAACTGAAGCCTGGACTTAGCAGCGAAAAAAAATATTCAAATTTGAATATTTGCATTGAGAAATGCAACCATTGCAATACAACCGAGCCAACTATCTGCACCGGCCGAATCAACACACTTCAATGGATCTAGAAGAATACTAAAAAGTTTAAAATTGTAAGTTTAAAAGAATTGCTCAGAGAAATACATAAAGCCATGTCAAAGTCGTCAGAAAAAAACTATTAGTGTGGTATTAATCGGGCTAATAATATTAAGAACAACAATGATAGGTCCCTTGCTCCAGTTAGTAGGGACGTATCAATAATATGAAATTGCTAAACAAGCCAAAATGCTGCATCTCCTAACTAGCTGCGCATAAAAAAATATTCATGCATAAGGTGACGGCACTGAACTTGTCGATCAAAAACCTCAAAATATTTATAAAAGATAAGTTTTTCTAGGTTTGTATTGTTCGTATAAATAAATAAAAGGACTTTCTGGATCTTGGCATCGTACTTACGACGAAGAATTAACAAAGACCGCTGGCAACAGATATAGCTTTAAAAAAAGCTGTCAACAATGAAAACGATTTCTAACTTTGAAATGAAAAATATAGTGAATTATGTTATATCATCGCCGACAAGCTGGAGATATCTCAGTTAATTTTGAATTAAGGCCTCTACACGACTTTGACTTTGAAGTATTAAATCAGTGGGAACACTGAGAGACTAAGATTAAGTTTATCATAATTTGCTTTTCCTTGCTTTGCCTGGTTTTTCACGGAAAATAGCTGCTTATTAGTTAAAGACGCTAAGTAAGCGCAAAGGATATTCAAAATAGACGGTAAATAGTTGAACAGCATGGGAGTGACCGACTAAGACTATACTCAAAGCAGTACTCGCAATAGCTATGATCCACTTCTTGTCCTCTCTATTGCAACTGGGGTACGGATCCTGAGGGGTCCAGCTACCATACTTAAAAATAGCCTTACCAGTTTAGGGGCTAACTCAGCAGTTGCTTGATTTTTCGATTTCTATGACATTTGGTAGATTGTGCTTCCCTGTTACAGATAAAACAGAGTAGACAGATTGTTTGTCAGAGTGCTTTTTTGACAGATACAGCAAGTGGTGTCAAAGGCGTGAGTACTAAAAGCCTAACTTCTCTAGTAGCGACTGAAAAGAGAAACAGATCCAAAATGTATCAAGCTCTTGCAATTGAAATTGGATCTTTTTTTCCTTCTTGAACAGGCCCAGAGGAAGGAATTCTCTTGGCACACCGTCTATTGCTGCGATTCCAGTGGAAGAAAAACGTACCGTGTGACAAAATTAAACAAGCGGCGGCTTTGTTTGCACACAATATTCGAAATAGGTCGAAGTTCTGCTGGGTAGAAGTTGGTTGATGTGGTCAAATCTAACCTGATAAATAACCCTGGAGGTGGTTTTCTCCGAGTATTGGTTCTGTATATCATCGCTCTAATGCTAGAAATTGAGAAACTGGCAATGACAACAGTCTATATGATGCTGAATGCAAACACTGTGTTGATCAACTATGGGAGCTAGCTTAAGCAGATAATGTTAGACTATCTGTTGAGTCATATACAGTGAATATCTGAAAGTTCAGGTAGCTTCAGAGGTGACCGACGTTTAATGCACTAGAAATGACACGGTTGATCTTTCCGTGAGAAGGAGGTATCACTATCCGTTTCATGTTTCGTCGAAAAGCTGCAATGCGATGTCGGCTTTCGTAACTTCCAGCAAGGCATGGGACCTGTAACCGAGGAAAGTCCTTAGATATACACGAATATGATTAAAACCAATTGATTCCTCTGTGTGGTTGAACAGCTTTCCCGAAAATATGCTAGCTTTGCTTCTACTTTCTGTATCACGTCTGACTTTGGTGCAGTCTTACTAATAAATATTTCTATACTTTATCATGGACGGTACTCTCAAATCCATCTTCCATTTAAAATGAAATAATATTCGGTGGTAATAAAACATGTTGTGAAATACCAGGTGTACCAGTATGAGCGTTTTTTTGTGAAAATAAAACACTCATTTTTAATGGGAAAGTAAAAAAACATTTTATTCAAAGTATTGGCCATTGCTAGCTACACATTTTTCCCATCTTTCAGGCAATTTATGGATTCTACGCCAATAAAACTGTTCGTCTTTTGAAACAAATCAAAAAGTCATCCAATTTTCACTTCCTAGTAGGATTCGAAGTGCTGCTCAGCTAATGCGTGTCCCATCGATGAAAACAAATGGTAGTCGGAAGAAGCCAGGTCTGGTGAATACGGCGGGTGAGGTAGCAGCTTCCAGTTAAGTGCTTTGGTTGTATCCTGAACCAGTTTTGCTTTGTGTGCAGGTGCATTGTCATGTAGCAAAATTACCTTAACGTGTCTTCTGGCCCATTCTGGTCGCATGGTTCAAATTGATCATTAGTTGTCAGTAGCTATCTTTACGGATTTACCAGGTTTTAGGAGCTCGTGGTACACCACACCTTTTTGGTCCCACCAGACACACAGCATTGTCTTCTTGCCGAATCGATCTGGTTTTGCAGTCGAAGTTGATGGTTATCCCAGATTAACCCATGATTTTTTCCGTTTAGGACTCTGAAAATAAATCCATTTTTCATCGCCAGTGATGTGGCTTTTTGGTTTTTCATCTGTCTTTCATTCAATTCATGTGGCACAAATTTTCAAGACTTTTGGATCTTTCCCATTCCCTTTCAACGGTCAGAAATTGTTTATTGTGCAACATTTAACATTTCTGCCATTTGTTACTGACTCAAAGTGTCACCTTTATCCAATATTGTTTGCAATTTGGCGACTTCTATCTTTTTTATTGGTCTTCCACGTTCTTCATTTCTCACACCAAAATCGTTATCTCTAAACCGTTGAAATGATCTTTTACATGTTGCTTCTGATAGAGCATGATCACTATATGCCTCGACAAGCATTCTTCATTCATTTTCTTCAAATGAAAACAAAAAATTAATGCTTTCCGCAAGTCATCATTTTCTAGTAGAAAATTTGACATTTTTAACACGATGAATAAATATGATGTTGCTTGCTCAACGACTTGATGTATATTAAATATGTTTGACAGGTATAATAGCAATTAAAAAATTAAGGCCCGTTCACAATAAATGTTCCCTGTCGAGACATTTGTATTTTGACGCTCACTTCATACCGGTACACCTGGTATTCTGTGCGGTTTAAGGAAAGTTAGGGAGGAAAGAAAAGAATATACTGGTGTATAGAAAATAAATAGCATTCCATAGGCGAGTTGTACGGATGAGAAAAAAATCACGATATTTCTTGAAGGTAAACTGATGAGCAATCATAGGGAAACGTGTTTTTCGTTTTAAAGTTTTAAATGGTGGAATGCTACTGGCTAGCAGTTTTAATGAAACGCTGGTGCAAAAAAAATTTCATCTGAAGCCTTATATACAATACATTTTAAAGAAAGCAATCTGCTTTAACTGATGTTCACTGTTTCTCTTGGATTCTGGATTATCAAGTTTCCAGAATCGTTCCATGAGATTGTGTTTTAATTCAGTGTGGTTGTATGCTGCACAGGGAGATGTTGAAATGGTCAATGACTGAGTCAGTAGTTTTTCCATTTAATTCTCATTGTACGAGGTGGCTTGATTTGTTTGTTGGATTAAAAATGAACTCCAAACAGAACAATTTTATTTCAGGACCACTCCGTTTGACAACCAAAAAGCTCACAGTCTACTTATCGAAGTCACTTTAATTCTTCTGGTTCAATTACCATTAGTCATAGTAAAAAATAAAAATTAATAGTAGGGACATTAGTCCGGGGGACCAAGGTCCAGTCTCTTTGAGTTCGTAATGTTATTTTTTGCTCTTTAAGAGAGCACCGATTCCATTATTTGATTCAGTTATCATATGTTCTTTCTAGCCCTTTTTTTGCTGACAACCATTGAGGAATTACAAGAAGATGACCTTTCATCTGCTTAAAATCGTATATTATAGTGTAGTATATTTCCAATCTTTACTGTTGCAATGCACATGTCTCATATGGTATGTCATTCTTGGCTTTCAAAGCGCTTGCTTACGCTTTCGTCTCTGTAATTATATAGTTCTTCCATTTCAGTGGAAAAAACCCTTTCTCTCTTACCTTAAAGATACATTCATTTAGGAACTTTCTTCAGCATCCCCTAACTTTTCTCAGACAAAAAAATTAATTTCTTAATTAATTTCTCAAAGACACGGCGCTGTTACCATTCTACGGCAATAGAAATCCGAAATTTTCCAAAATAGTAGCAGCAAACCCTAAGTACAAGTAATTGACTTAAAATAATGAAAACATTCCCTCCAACAGCAGAAAGGGTAATTAATCAAAATATGTTTCGAAGAGTTTACTTAGAGTTTGAAGAATGAGCGGTGATAGAGCTCACGATTTTGTCGTCATTGTTGTCATTGTCGTCATACATTTTTGACATCCTTTAAGCACGTGAAATACTTCGATTTATTATGATAAAATATTCACGGGATCTAAAGCAATTCACCGTCAAATAAAGCACGACAATGAGGAGCAACCCTTCGCTTGCATGTGTGTAATTATGAGTAGATTTTCGGTAGTGTTTATATCTATAACCATAAGCAATCAATTAAGAATTTGAGTAATAATTTGTCATTGACAGGATGTAAGGAAATATTAATTAATTTCAATCAGTGTGTGATGGTTGGAAAATCAAATTTTCATTAAAAAAAAAATTATCACAGGGTTAAAGATTTTTAAGCGAAGTTAAAGGAGTTATGAGTTTCAGTACCTTTTTGAAAATACGATGCCTTACAACATTAAGGAAACTATTTTGATGGCCATGAAATAACCCAGAAAACAGGGACCATTTTATTGAAACTAACTCTTTTGAGGCTTTCAGTTCATCGAAGCTAAAAGCGTGCCATCTTCTGGTCTTTAGGAAAAAGAAGATATGTCTACGCACGACGAGGAGGACTTTTTGTATCCAAACAACTTTTGTAAGACTAATTATAAGCCACACGTCGATTGTCTGGTGGGACAAGTCTTCATGAAAATATGTCACTGCTCCTTTAACCAGACTTCAAAGAACGGGGGCCGTCGCCCCGTTGGTATTTGGTACAACACACGCTGGAGTTTTGATTAACTTGCGCGCCGATTGCCTTTTAACTGACATGTCATCTGAGGCAATGACACAAGAACTTCTGTTGCGCAGAAATCGACTTCCCCTGTAGTTAGTTTAGTTAGTTTAATTGACTATTTACTTCATATTAAAAATGTATTCATAACAATTTTAGATACTTAGTCTATATGACTTGGCATATGGCCGTCTACCAGATTGACGATTATTTACTTTTTGCAAATAATTTAACCAATTTAATGTGTTATTTTTAGAGGTTTTCCTCTATAATGCATTTTCTATAGCGCAGTGCGTTTATTACGTAGTTATATAATCTATCCCAGCGTCGGTCATTGCTTAAGGAGCTTGTCAGTTCATTAATATTGAGTACCTGTACTCCAAAGAATCTGCAGCGGAATTCTCTGAGGATGGGGCATATTGCATTAAAGTGGGAGATCTGAGCGGTGCGGCATGTAGTTTAAATTTATCAGTTCACCTCTTACCTTGAAGATGAAGCTTATCATATCCGTTCTGTAACTCGTCAGAAAGTAGGTTCAATTCTGAAAATTATAATTCAATTTGGTATAATATGTCCTGTCTTTGTAAATTCTATGGCCTGTTTTCTCCAGTAATGTGTGGAACTTATATTTTATGGGGTCTAGCTGTTCATCTGGTGTAACAGGAAGATTGAATCCACATTGAGATGCTAGATTTTCCCAGCCTTGAACTCATTTGGATGAGCACTATCTTCGGTATCCTTTCTTCCCTCATCTCCATGACTCTAACCATATAGTTAAGGTGGAGTTTAAGGGTATCCATAAATAGCGGTGCTTCTCCAGTCTCAAGGTGAAGCATGTAGTTAGGTGAGAATGGTATCCCCATACTTGGGCAGCGTAAAACAGGAAAGATGCTGCAGTAGCAAGCATCCCCTGTAACTAGGAATGAGTTTGGTCAAAATCTGAACTAGGAAAAGAATGAAGTCGGATCTTCACGGTTGGCTAAAAAACCGATATAGTTTTTCTTTGGGAACGACAACGTTAGAAAAACCTGAGTTTTTCTTTTAAGCGAAAATTCACGCAATCGCTGTGCCAATGAACTATCAAGGACATTTTTTTGTGCAGTCGCGCCAAAGCTGTGCTTGAGGCCTTGCGGGACCATCAGACAAATTCCATGATAGTTTGAGAAAGGAAGGACATTTTAATTCACTGAATCTTGTTTGGATCCCAGGTAACAATGTAATCACGGCAAACGATATCTGCAAAAAAGCTCAGAGGACAGTTTTTCATTAACTGAAGCTACATGCGTCTTCGCTTAAGGCTTCCATTTTCAGCTGGGTCTCATATGAACATAACTGCACAATGATTTTTCTGGTTGCCAAGAGACCAAACGAATGCTTCTCTACATCTTTAAGAGGTCAAAGACTTTCCTGCGGTCCCTCAGTATTGCAGGCTGATAACTAAGATAACAGAGCTAAGCACTTAAGTGCTCTGGCTTGCTGTGAGAGCTATGACACAACGAGTATTACCTCTGTGAATCTCCGACCTACGCTCATATCAGGCTGCTGGTACTCGGCGCTGACGTAATGAGTGCTGGTACTGAGGGCACTGTATCATTGAAGCATTTACTATATTTGAGGGAAAGACTAAGAAATTTCAGATATATAGTACATACAAAATTATACAATGGACTAGTTACATGTGGAACAATTTGCAAAATAATTTTGGAATGTATGCGTATTAGATCCAGCCAGGTGCATTTAATGCTACAATAGAACTAAAGTCCCGTAACCATGACTTGTGACAGAAGTTCATGGATTGCGCTCTTAGGGAGCTTGAAGTCAACCAGGAGGCAAATCCAAAGAGACTCGTGAAACATAATTACACCCATCTTCTGCCTAAGATGCAATATGTATGTTATGTATAATATACTAACGCGGAAATCATAAATGTGAGCTTAAAAAGTAGAAAAAGTGTTGTACATGTACATATTATCGACAGTTAGGATGCCAGACAACACGGCGTAGAGTAATCACCCGACAGAGGAAAACCAAAAAATTTCAAACGAGCCAGAAATGACTGAAATGCCTCTCTTAAGTATATGAAATTTTAAAACGACCAAAAACTGAGACAATAAAACACTACAATGTCCCAAAGGTATTAAAAGTTTTTGGTCGTTCGTCAAAAACGTTAGACATTCTGCCTCATCCTTCATCTCAACGCTTATTTACAATGACATTTCAGCTTTGGATATGGCCAATCTGCTTGCTGCTCAATTTGCGGTCAGCTAAACACTTCCAGATTATGTTTTGACACTTGAGTTCTTCAAATCTTCAATGGTACGAATACACTTTCGCACTCGTGTAGTAGCAAGAGTACTTAAAGATCTTAATATACACAAATCCGCTGGTTCAGATGGTATATTTCCCCTCCTCCTGAAGAGGTGTTCTTCCTCGCTGGCAAAATCACTGCGTAAGCTTTTTCATCAATCCTACTTTTTAGGGCTGTTTCTGAGCAGATGGAAAACAGGATTTGTCCAGCCCGTACTTAAAAAAGCGAATCTTCTTCTCTTCCTTCTTACAGACCTATTTTACTTACGTCCCTTCTTTCCAAGGTCATAGAAACGCTGATAAACCATTAGCTCAGGAAATATGTCGAAACGCGAAAACTTCTCAATGACTGGCAGTTCGTTTTTCGTAGCAACAGGTCCATTGGTGTTTTGGAGCGATGTCTCACCAAAAAGAGGAACCAAAGCGTACATCAATCTGGCGAAAGCAAGATAGTTGCACTTGATATTTCTAAGGCATTTGACAGATTATGGCATCAGGCTCAGACGTATTCTTTGCACAAGATATGCTTTTTCAGTCAATCTTCAAAGTTTGTTCCCTTCACGAAGAAGAGGAAAACTGACTGGTTTAATTCATATTACTCTAAGTCGTTTCACTATCTGTTTCTCTAATGGAGCTAAATATTTGGGTATTGGCCTCGGTATCAAACTTCTTTGGACTAAATATATCATCGAAGGGCTCTAAGGTAGATTTCTGGCTATGCAAGAGACATTTGTTTAAAAGACTTAACTTTTCATTGAGAAGGATCCTTTCAGTCTTCACGCCTATGATAACATAGGATTTGACGAATCAACATCTCTAGATGCTCATATGACTACTGAAGTGCTAAGTGGACAGCTATGAAAATTTAGAAGGCAAAGTCATCTCTTGATCTCAAACATTCAACTATCCTCTTAGTGATCGTAAAAACCGACTTCAAAACAACATTTTTACCCAAAATGGGTTCAACTCGCCTAACTGCTTTCAACAACTTGTGCCTTTAATTTCTAAATTTAACCTGTATCGCCTCCTGAATGGCAAACAAAAAAAGTAGAAACAACAACATAATTACATCACATCTAAGTACTAACTCTTTGAAAGTTAACCACTGCAATTAAGGACAAACAACCGCATTTATCCACTTAGACTCGTTCTCCACCGACAACCTCATTAAGCAAATTAATCAAATGGATTGAATCAAAAAAAAAAAAAAATATATTTATAGCATATCTAGTCCTACATTGTCTCCATTAACGGAATCATATTCGAAAGATATTTTCATAGAAAAACCTCGAAAAAAGTATCTTAATCTGGTAAGTCAGACTGGGCACACTTTTATGTACGTACCTTGTATCTGCGGTGCATTGGGTTTATAGTCATGACAGTCGGAATTAATTGTACTATTGGAGGATGAGTGATTGCTGGCTAATGGTGCTAGGGATGAGCCAGTAGGAGCCTTACGTCTTAATGTCTCTAATTCACGAAAATGGCTGGAGAATGGAGCATCTAAAAAGGGTCTTTGACCCAGGCCCAAGGCGCGAAATTGATGACCACCGGTTGGACCTAAACAAAAACAAAAAAATAAAAGAAAATTAAAATGAAATGAATATATTTCTTAAAAAACCATAATAAATGTTATAAATTTGTTCAATTGACGTTGTTGGGTGTGTGTGTTTTTTTATACTTGAAAGTCACGTACTTGACTCACGTGGGCTTCATAGGTGAGACTGGATATCTAGAGTAAGTTCAGCCCTTGGTCAAAGAATTTTATTTTTTATTTCTTTTCAACTCGCTACGATTACCAAGTTTCTGTTTTTTTTCCCCCTAAAACCGCAAGAAACTATGTATAATACAAACAATGAGGTGCCGCTGTAGTTATACTTGGATAACTGCTGTTACTACATTAACGGGTACAAACGAAAGAATATTTTTCAAAAGAAGAAAAAAGAAGAAAAACTGCAGAATCAAGTGCATTTTCTTGACGTTATCCTGACACAGTAACCCACAACACCATTGCCACCATCACCATTAATACTACTCTGGCATAACTAGGGTACCTACGTCATTCAAATTGCAGTGGACAAAAGCCGGCGTGTAATGGTCTCCAATTACATCAGGGCACATCCTGTTCGGTAAGTCAATCTAATGTTTTGACATGGCAATAATAAGGAAAACGCCTTCGATTTTTTTTTTTTTTGTTTTGTAATATTTTTTGGACTGCCTTCACTGTGGTAATAATTATGAACAGAATTGACTTATGAATAGAAAGAGTCCTTTCTGGGTTTAACAGATGCATGACGCGGAAGCAATGAAGAAGGAGATGTGAGAGTACGTAAGTAAGTCAATTATAACAGCGGGATCCAAATAATTGTATGCGCAAAAAAAAAAAAAAAAAAAAAAAAAAAAAAAAAACTGAAATTGTTTATGCCTTGCGGTAGATGATTTTTAAAAAGACATCGATTCAATACGAGAGGTGAAAATGCAGGAAATTATAAGAATATATTGGCAGTGGACTACTCGTAGGAAGTCAAAATCTAGGCCAACGATAATGGGTATCACTCAAGTTCCTGGGAATTTAAGTACATACATCTCTCTCTGATATTTCAACGTATTATTTGTATAACTTTACCTTCGTCACTTGTAAACTATGTTTTAAAACAGCGGAGAAAATGCTTTGCATTGAGAGTGATCGATTATTTAAAGGACTAAACCCTCAGGTGGCTTAGGTAAAATTTGATCAGAACAGCTCATAAGAGATTTGAATAGCTTACTCGTCTTACTAAGTTGGTCGTAGAATTTAGCGAAATGTATAGGCTTGCCTAGTCATAGATATTTGACACAACGAAAATGAAGCCAATAACCATCTGTCAGTCTTTCCCTATGCACATCTGGCGTCGATATTTTTATTTCTTTCTATATTGCACTGTGTAGGAGCTCAGAGAAAAGCGATTTTATAATTAACTGACCAGAGTCATTTTGATGACACATTTAGTAAAGGTCAAGGCTAATTGCAGCTGGACTTATCGCTGTAAATTGTTATGTTGGTTTTTGGATTAACTTTGGGAGTTGACAGAATATCAATCATTGCCTCTCTTATGGATAACTTGAAAGATTCGGAAGCGTCAGTTCAGTCGAGAATTTATTCGATCGACAACGCACCTCGTCTTGTAACCGTCGGTATTGTGTGGTATATGTTCAGCAATATATTAGCTTTATTTTGACCGCTAGATCTTTAACAACCACTTATCAGTTGCTTTAAGTTATACTGCACAAAATGTAACAATGAACTGGATGTGTTTATCCAAGGACAGAAGGTTTAGGGAAAGTAAGTATTTTTGAATGTCATGTTCGGCTGTTTTTTAAGCTCTATTAAATGTTATGATGTTGTAGGCTTTCTTTAACGTCAGCCATTATACTATTGTAGTTGCTCATAAGTAAGAATTAACTGTCATTTATTACATTTTTCTCAATGGTTTTTCTGCAGACGTTAATTGAATTTTCGTTCTTAATTCATTAGATTTTTCACGGATTAATAACCCAAACCCTGAGCTTTGGTGCTGTTGAGATCAGAAATCAAAGATACTATCATATCGACCCAGTGTGCTTTCAAAAAACAAACTTCAATCCTCGGAAATCTTCTTGACGTACATTTCCTTTCCTCTACTTTGCAGCGTCCTTAAATATAGATAGCCCGCGATGACAGTGATTAAAATATCAACAAACATCCTATCTTGGAAGCTTTTCAGAATGAACGAAGTTAAATATTGAATCGGTTCACTTGAACTTTTCAAGGCTCAAGCAAAAGAAAGAGCCTACTAAGACATAATGGACTTGACTCTATAAGCTCTTCTCTAGTCACTTTATTCAGAACAATCCGGCGAAGAAGTCCGAAGTTTGTTGATGTGATTAAACAAGCAATAGTAATGGTTTAACTTTTTGGATTAGTAAAACCGATTCAGACGTGAAAAGGTTTGGTCTAAAAAGAGACATTCCATTAACTTTGCCGTCGAGAAGCAACGCTTCCAAACAGAATCTTCTTTAATTTGATCCTTCAAGTGGGCCATGCCGACCTAATTGCCAAGGCCAAAAATAAATGTCATTCATTGCAGTTGGTTGATTATCAGTGGACGATTGAAATAGAATCTTGAGTATAAAATGCCGAATTAGGATAACTTAGAAGTGAGTTACGTGTAGACAAGGTAGTGGGCTAAATGTTGCCGCATAAGAGGTTTTGCATTTCAAAAAAAAAAAAAAAAAACGAATGAAAGAAGACCCCAGATTTGAATTCTTATTAATGCCAAAGACACAAAAAGAAGATTTTCAGAAGTTATGTTACACTGCTTAACTATAAAAAAATTATCTGATTCGACTTATAATGTTCAACTTCAATGTTCTATAGAGAAATTCAAAATTTACTGTTTTTACACACGTTCAGCTTTAAAATCATGGGTAGATCCACAATATAACTGCTTTTCCAACAAAACCTTATTTAATTGGTATTCTTTAAAATGTCACGCGAATGTGTTAACAGTCCCAATTTATTTTCCTATATTTGCGGTGAGCTAACGCCAAAATCAAAAAAAAAAAAAAAACACTTTCGGTTACACTTAAACACTTAACTGTTTAAGGTGTTCTACATATCTGAATAGGTGGCGAAGCATCGATAAAATGCCGTTTGGCTCGCCAATGATTTGGACTGAACCAACGAATCATGCCGTGGATTGCTATTTCTGTTAAACTCCACTAAAAGAATTTTCAGAAAAATCTTAACGAAGTATTCAGTATGCAGATGTATCATCAGTCATAAAACCTAAGCCACATTCCTACAATTTACCTGTACCTGTATCAGTACAATATTCTGGGGTAACCCAAAGTTCGCTAAATTCAATTTTTGTACAGGACAATTCAGACCCACTCTTTGTCAATCAAACAAAGCTCAATGACCTTGTAAGAGATTTAAACTTATCCATCGAGAAAGCAGAATAACTTAGTTCAAGATTACAACAATGGAAGCTGTTCGAGATAGATGTGAATGTTACTTCATATAGAAAAAGACATAGTTTTGTCCCATATTTTTCCAAACAAGATGGTTTAGTTTTCTGCAATGATTCGAATGGTTTAATGTTAACTTGATCATGATTATGATTATGATGCCAATGAATGAAGATTGTTTATTGATTCTTTCGAAAACAAGTTTAAAAGTCGTTTTGCTCCATAATGGAAATAAGCTTGCATCTTTAAGACCAGCCTAGACTAGACGTATGATGTCATGAAACTCTTATTAGAAAAAATTATTTATGGACTGCATAGATGGCTGATTTATGTAGACCTTAAAGTTGTTTCTCTCTTGACTGGCCTGCAGACAGGCTATACAAAATGTTGTTGCTTTCTTTGCAGACAGCTGAGCACCATCAGAACATTTTTTTAAGAAAAAATTGGCCGTTTCGGCACTATTTCATACTGGGACAGAAAAATTTTAAAAATAAACCTTTAGTTGATTCAAATAAAATATTTTGCCACAGCTACATATCGAATTGGGACTCATCAAAAATTTCGTAAAATACTTAAACAAAGACGGCCCTGCTTTCAAATTTCTCAAGCAAAAGTTCCCCAAGCTTAGTGAGGCAAAAATTAAAAAAGAAGTTTTCGTAGATCCAGATAGTAAGACACTGATTGAAGATTTATCTTTCACATCTACTCTAAGCTTAATTGAAAAAGAAGTATGAAATGCTTCTATTGACGTGATCAAAAACTTCCTTGGAAACAATAAATCCGCCGATTATTACAAAAAAATAATAGTGATGCTTGACCGCTACTATAAAATGGGATGCAATATGTCTTTAAAGCTGCATTTTCTTCATTCTCATTTAAATTTTTTTCCCGATAATATGGGTGCGGTAAGTGATGAACAATAAGATGTTGCTGCAATTGAGAAGCGTTACCAAGAAAAATGGGAGCCTAATATGCCAGCAGACTTCTGTTGGAGTTTCGTAAGGGATGTCCCAGAATCCCAGTATAAGAGAAAAGCCAGTCACTCAAAAAAAAAAAAAAAAAAAAAAACATCGCCATTTCAATCAAAACATCATTAAAAATCAAAGTAAATACTAAAGTTTTGTATCTCGAAATTATATACTTCTATTAGGGTCATAATATGAAACAATTATCACGTAGTAATATCTCAGATAATTTTAAAAGTTTAAAAGTGTTATATGTTGTATTTTTTATGGTAATAGAAGAACATAAACTAACTCAAGCATCATGAAAGGCGATGATCAATGGTGGTTCCAACAGTCAGCATGGCAGATATTTTGAATGAGTTGGTTCAATATATTTGAAGCCAAGGCCGCTGAAATAGAAATGGGTTCGAGAAAGAGCTTCGTCCTGCTAATTTTGCATCTGTGCTTGGAATGTGAGGTAGGAAAGAAAAATAGGAACCAATGTGCGTTGGTTTTAAATATCTAAATGTCATAACGACTAAGAATTAAAGAGCTAGGCAGTGCATTGCATAAGCGAGTTGTACGGCTTAGGAATGAATCACGTTATTTTAGAGTGTTGATGACATTGCGATCGCAGAACCCACTCCTTCGGTATGATAGATGTCCGAGGCGAACTTTGATATAGACAACTATCTATCATAGTTATAGCCAGACCTGCCAGATCGTCAGGGCCTTTTTTCAATTGGGTATATTTTAACCTTTCGCTACCAAAAAGCCATCAGAGATACTGCATCTGGCGTCGAGGAAAAATACCGACAGAGGCATGCAGCGAAACATAGTACATATGGTATGTACAAAGCAGTGCTGCATGAAGCCCGAGGCTATGCCTGAAATCGTAGTCGATGAATAAAGATTGTCATATCTAATTGGTAAGGAATTTACTCTAACTGACCTGCAAAATATGGTCGAAAGCATTGCTGATAAATGGAAGACAATTAGGGGGAGCAAAATAAAGTGTGTGCCAACAATTAAGAGTGGCCCACAGCGCAAATATCTCAATCTAAATTTTACATTAGACAGATAAAACATTGAGGAAGTTAGGGACTTTTCCTACAAAAGCTTTATAATTAATGACAACGACACTGTAGAGTGTCTCGTGTCTCGGAGAATCTTCGAAACCATCTGAGTGGAATGATGCCGTAAAGGAAGTCCTCGATTTATATAACATTCGAAGCTACCTTACGATTCGTAAAGGATGAACAGGCTAGAGGCCCAGTTAAAATATTTAAAAGGTTAGACTCAATATTTTTAATCGTGTTAAAAGGCTGGGCTAAGCCTATTAGTGACTTTCAATATAAGATATTGAACGCAGTTTTAAGCTGACTCCTATAGTTCTGTATTGCAGTGGGCTATGATATTATGTGCTCTAGATATGAAAATACGTTTCAAATAGATGCTACATATATAAATTATATTAAATTTAGCCTAACTTTTAAGACACGAGCAAGTTGCCTAACCGATTTGTAATATATTGAGTTAAAATCTCAAAAGTACTTCATTTAAATGAACTTTGCAATCAGGGTCACAGGCCAAATAAGCTTTTACTTCATAGTCCCCATGTCAAAGAGAGCTGCATATAAACAAGGAAGCTGTCTGACCAAACACTGTGCACTCTCCTGGAAAATTTAATTTCCCTTGAACACATCAAATCGTATAGTGTATTTCATTAACGAGTATAAACTGAATGAAATACATAGATTGTTTTACTCACCACGTTAATAAGCGGTTAAAGAGAAAGGCAATATCTACACTACAAAAACAAATGCCAATGATGACACATAAATATTATCTAAATTATTTTGTGCTTGAATTCACCTCCAAAAAAAAAAAAAAAAAAAAATTCCACTATTAACCTAATGAACGAGTATGTACTCTTCGTTTTTTTAGATAATTTTCATCTCTAAAAACTAAGATTAAACCTCACCATGTAGTTTATGCGGCTTTAGTGAAATATTTCTCATGGATGCTTCCAAATCCTTGTACGAATATTTGGTCGTTGATATCACACATTTTCTATCCAACAACTTACTTGTTTTTGATCTTGGCTCCCGGGGTCCGTCAACCGTCACTTTGATGGCTTTTCCATATGTGGCTACCTGCGGCGGACTCGTTGACACGGTAATCGTCAGCGTAAAACTCTTCCCTATAAGAAATAAATAAAATAAAAAACAGAGAAAGAAATCCAAAATTATTACACTTTAAACTGAACGATAAATCACACAACAGAGTTGGTATCCTGCCTGCCCAAGTCAAGACCACCGAATTCGTTAGTACTGCGGGCTGATCGTAAAATAAACGCCTAGTGTCGGACGGACTTCCCATGACCGAAACCGGGACCAATCCGCCGACCATTCTCTGTTTAAATTAATTTAAATTATCTAAGCATAGTACAGAAACTTGCAACACGTGTCAATGGTGGCACACTCGCGTTTCGCTCACTGACATTTACGACAACAAATTATGTGATCATTCAAAGGATTTATGTCAGAACACGATACGTTTCGACGAAAAAAAAAAATCATTTTTGACTTATTGCCAATGGAAAAGCAATACTTTGTTGCACAGCGTCCCTCCCATTTGACATCAGTTTAATTAACCTACAGTCTTGGGAAGGAATTTCCTCTTCTTTTCGTTTTTTTTTTTTTTTTTTTTTTAATGAGCTTTTCATAGTCTCCCCCGGCAAATAGACATAAACGTCATTATTCTTATAAATGGATGGCATCGACAATATACGAGTACAGTCCTGTAACTATATATAAGGATTGCTAGCCAAAGGATACTAATTCGTAGGTATATTTACAAATAATAAAACCGCAAAACGTTTCGCCAAACTACATAAATATTCAAAGAAGAGAGGTAGTATAGGAGTGGAAGTCAGCTATTGCATCTGTAGTCACCCACCTTAAAATGGCACACCCTCGATTCGGGGGCAGAAGTTCATAAAACCGCAAAAACCTCAGTTGGAGAATAAAACAACAAACTGCAATGGAACGCGCGCAAGGACTTACTCTTGTAAATAACAAAGCCGTCAATGGTCATGGGAGTGAGAGTAGGAGGTGGAGCAGGGATACTCATCCACTGCAGGACAATTACACGTTTAACAATCCAAAGGAGTTACTAAATAGAACTCCTGTTTCAGAAAAAAACAAAATTCCAACGTTATACCAGAAACTCTATGGAGATGGATTAACGTAAAGTTTCATTGCATAGAGTTTTTGGGTGGCCACTGTACGGATATGTTTCAAACATCCTACAGTACCCGCAGTGCATTAAAAAGCGCTCTCACAATTTGTTTTTCTTTTTTTTTAAGGACGCATATTAACTGATTTTCCGACTGTCAGTGACAGGATACATTTCAAATATCGTCGCAACGAGTAAATTGAAAAAAATGGGCGGGAAAACCGTTGTTGATGGCTAATTGTCGCACAAATCGAGAAAGGCAAAAGGATGTGGTGGACTTGAGTTTAGAAAATTTGACGATGATGACCTTTTCTGGTGCTGAAAGAGTGGAATGATTGAATTTTTTTGAATACCATCTCGTAGAGGGAAAGAAAACTCGTGAGATTTGTAAATAGTAATGGTGATTTTCGACCCCCAAGCAGGAGTTTGCTTGATATGACACGTAATCAAAAAAATGTCCAGCGATTTGCAAATTAACCAAATGATAATGTTGTGAGGGATTTGTTTTAAAATTTACCAGCGATTAGTTGACAAATAAAAGTGGAAAACCCCTTAATATATCAGAGATTATAACTAGGTCCAAAGTCATTTGGAGTTTTCAAACATAAATTACAAATCTGTCACCAGAAAAGTCATTGGGGTAAACGTTTGTACAAAAATTAATCCGTCAGCCATTCGCGATCGCACAGGATGCTGATTGAATGTTTGGCCTAACGAGAAACTAAAATGTGTTTTGTTATTATTGTCTACCACCTGTTGGGAATCGGTTCTAAGGCCTTCAAATAAGCATGCAGTGCAATTCAAAATAATGTTTTAGATTTTTAGATCTGAATTTTGGATATTTTTAAATACAAGGCTATGCGAACCTTTTCAAACCGAAGTGTTACTTTACCTCCCTATTTAACCAGAGTAGGGAGATGCTCTTCTTTTAAAAACGTAAGCGAGTTCATACTAGCCCAATGACTGAAGTCAATTTTATAAAGTAACTTTATAGTAAAATTATCTCCTTAAACTTATCTCCTTGTATATTTTTACAAAACGGAGTCAACTGTCTTGAATTGTTCGAGAAATCTGGGCTTCATAGGCAAACTGAGGTAACGACAATGTTACAGAGAACAATAAGCCCTTAACTTTTACAAGAGGGCTGTAGGCTCATGCTTAGATTTACAACCTAAACCTATGTTATAGCCGTTTGTTGGTCTGTACTACAACAAGAGCATAAAGAACCTGCTCTAAAACTAAATGGCAATCAGCAATAGAAAGAGCTTTATGAAGGGCATATCAGTCTGTTAGCGCGGCATCACAGCCTTGACAAAAAAACTGACCATCAATTACCTAAATGCGATTTCAAAGTTGACTTTATGTACCTGAAACCAAAGGGAGCAATACGAAGTTTTTCTTAGTAAGCCTCCAAAATGGCTTTAAGACAGCCGAAGACGTTGGCTTACAAGTCTTCTTTAAGAACCTCTACATACACCAATAATTCAATCTACCAAGCAACTGTATCATCTTGTAACCCGAAGCTTCAGCAACTCATCCGGCCATTGCTTGACGCAATCTCAATCCAATATCCGCATCGGATATACTTCTACGTAGACAGTCAAGCATAATGTCTAAGGTGGTTAGAGACTGCGGCACATTTCTCAACCAAATTGCTAAGCAGCACATGAGGACACTCGCACGTCCCAATGATAATTCGGATCCCTAAGAACAATAAGTAAGCTTTCAAGCGCTCTTTAAGGCTAGACATAAGTGGAACCGTCGATACAACTATTAAACAATCTAGACCAGTTCAGCCCTTACTCGATTGCAAGCGATCCAGAGAGCTGATTGAAAGACATACTCAGCGGTTGAGTATTCCTCACAGGATTTCTGCGTAAGCTATAAGGCAAAAAAGAAGATGAAACTGTGGCACACATTCTCTTCAACTGATCTGTCTTGGCATGCATCAGAATACAATCTATAGATATTTACCACTTCCGAAATCTAAATCATCTCTGCTCTATAAAATCACATCCTTGACAAATTTACTAAGAAATCTCCTTGATTTCTTGCTTCTTCGCCATATAGTAGGATCGACATTGTCAGAGCATTACGTAAAGCCTTGTTTGTGTTTCTTGACAGGGACACGACTGGCAAGTGTAACTCTTCACACTAAATTTCTAACTACCTCAATGTTAATGGTGATGTTTTGTCCGATTCGTCAAGGTTGTTCATCCCTTCTTGTTGGCAACATATACTTTATCTTACCCTCATTTATATTGTAGGTAAAATCATTTTTAAAGTTAATAATTATAAGGGGGACCAGATACAATGATAGTTTTTCCAAATGTTAATATATGTTTCAACAGCTGTCAAAATAATCAGTAAGATCTGCCATTTCATCATGCATCGTTTTACACTTGCCGAACGTACGGAAATTATCGAGATATTATCGAAATTCCGGCTCACTTGTAAATACGCAATTTTGTTGTGATATCGGTCGTCATCATGCCTTCAATGTGCAAGCAATTTGTCGCACTCTGGAAAAGTTTAAGCGTGAGTACGCTCTTTTGGATCTTAAGCCATCAACCAGACAGAGATTGGTGTGAAATGAATAAAATATAGCCGCCGTAGCGGCCAGTATCGAAGAAACACAGAAATGTCAATTCGGCGCGGATCAGCTAATTTGGGCATCGCCGGAAAGTCAACCTGGCTTATTTTGCGGTTAGATTTGGGACTACATCCGTATAAGATTGTGCTAGCAGAAAAATTGAAGCTGGATGACTATAGGCAACACTGTGAATTCGCTAATTGGATGCTGGAAATGCCAAATGCCAAATCATCTCGGACGAGGCCCATTTTTGGCTCAGCGGATATGTTTGGCCAAACATCAACGCATCCACAAAGATTGACTTAATGATGTGGCTTATGTCATCCATGACACCATTATCGTCAATTTTCTCTGGTTAAGAGCGATGTTTACCGATTTTATGTGGTCAAAGCTCAACAACATCGATATATCCGAGCTGTGGTTCCAAAAAGACTGCGCTACAGTCTAGGTCAACAAGCCAATTACTTTGGACGAGCTCGAGGCCAAAATTCGACACGCTATTGCCGGAATAACGCCGCACATTTTAGACCGAATCATCAAAAACTGGACCGACTGCTTGAAGCATTGCCAACGAAGCCGAGGCGGCCATTTGAATGATGTGCTAATCCATACATAATTACATGAACATAACTTCAAAATAAAGCCAGAATCTGTTTCATATCTCACACCGTTGTTGTTTTATTTAAATTTTTTTTCTGGTCACTATTTAGCTCTCTGTGTTTGTCCTATGACATCAATCTGGAGAAGTCTTGTAGGGCCACGCTTCCACGATACATACTATGTATATACAAATGGTATCAACCTCAGGTAGAGCACCGATTCGACAGCCGATCAAATTTCCTGCTTCTGTTTCTTGAATCTACTGATGAAAGAAAGCAATAGTAACACTGTTATCTAATACAAGTACAACTATGGAAAGTTATATACAAAGGCCAGTCATCAGAATAAAAATGAAACATCCAGACCTTGTGTCTTGAAAAAGGTTTACTTTCTTGAAATCAATGTAAAATTTGTAAGGACACTTAGTAAATTCCAAAGCAATTTTCAAATCCGACATGTGCCGTTTTAATTTCTTCGCCTTTAGATACATTTTTGTGTGAAAAAAAAAAAACAAAAAATAATGGATAACTGCGCGGCTTCTATTCACAACAGAAGAAAAAGAACACAAAAAAAAAAAATTAAATAAAAACGCTTCAAACTTCAATGTTCTGTAAAATAAATGAGCTCCAATTTGCGTCGTTTTTGTTGAACCATTTCTCCCTTTAGCAGAAATTTCCAAGTGACCGACACGCGTCATCAATAAGCGCCTTTCATTCATGTGTCCCTGTTTAAGATCAACTGATGATGACTAATTTAGATTAACCGAGTTCCATCATCAAAGAAAAATCTTTAAACAGACAATGTCCAACAATACGAATGTCCAACCTTCCATCCAAAAGAACAAGCACAAAACACATGAAGACCTTTTCAATTTTTAATTTTAATTTTTTTATTTTTTGAATCTTTGCTTGGTCTGTCTTTTAAAGACCGCTGAACACCGCATACCCTTGGATTAGGTTACGGATGAAAAGAAAGGATTGCTGGGTTGTTGTTCTGCATGCTGGTGTCGGTGGTGTTTTGAGATACTTAAGTGATTTATCTGAGCTGATACAAACAATAACCACAGCTCACCAGTGAGGAGATTTCTGATGATTCCATTATCAAAGAAAGAAAACATCACCCCACCACCGTATTGAGATGTTTTAATTCGATTACAAATGTAATTGTGATTCTGAATATTATTTTGGTTGTTGTTGTTTTTGGTAATGTTAACATGCGTGCGTACAACATTATAAGTAGATTAGTATAATGTTTGGATTAATGAGAGATGTTTAGCTTTACGATTTTGAGCACAGAATCATTTAGTATGGAGAAAATTTTTGTTCGAAAAAAGACTGGTATATTATGCCTCCCGAAAATTTGAAAATGAGGTTTATTTTGAGAGACACTACATAGTGAGTGCCGTTAAGTTATCAGCATTTTTTTTTTTTTTTTTTTTTTAGTTTGAGCACATTATACTTTCATGGTCCGGTATCATACGAAGTTTTTCTACAATAGTTTACTTGTGAGAGATATCAATTTGACCACGTTAAAAAAATTTGATTCAGCCCTTCAAAGCTGTCATTTACCATATGGACTTATTTAGTCCCCCTAGGATCTGTTTTGGGATAGAAACTAGCCTCGTAAAAGTAGAATTGTCCAATGAATACTGGCTCGCTTAAAAACGAAATAATGTGTCTGCAGACCAATACCTATAGTGCTACTTGTAAGCCATTATTCCGTGCCTCGTGCCTCGGATACCTAACTATTTATAATGATTGGGTACCGATAATGGACCAACTATTTAAATCTGGAATGTAAAAACTCTCTAACGAAAAAGCTCTAGTTGCGAGTCTTAGAGATTAGTTCTTTTCCTTGAATTTATGCTTCCAGACCGGACAATGTAGGAATAAGCAAAATTAGATGTTGCGAACACCGTATCCAAATCCCCGAAACTAACAAACGTTGCCTGGTATAGTGTAGGGCTCCTACTTACCCCTGAAGCGAGATTTAGCCTTGTTCCTATCGTGACAGAATATTGATGGCAAAGTACAAGAGAAAGATCAGAAAAAAACCACTTTCCACTGCTATGCTCTGCCAAGCCAAACCGAACAACGTAGGAGTAAGCGAAATTAGATGTTGCGAACACTGTATCCAATTCCCCGAAACTAACAAACGTTGCCTGGTATAGTGTAGGGCTCTTACTTATTTAGCCTTATTTCTATAGTGACAGGATATTGATACAAGAGAAAAATCAGGAAAAAACCACTATCCACTGCTATGCTTCGCCAAGCTACGCTCATGAGGATGACAAGGACGATTTCTATAGTATACTGAGCGCAGCCACTAACTCAACGTCTAACTGAGATGTCCTGATCATGATGAAAGATTTTATATCAAAGGTGGGCAACGGCAAATGGGACACAAGAACCTTGTTAAGGATATTCGGGTATATAACCGATGGACTCCGATATCCCGAAGTGCACCTACAAATCCGGGAATAATGTCCAGCTTCGATCCTGGAGCCGTCGTCGACTACATTAATACTGCGAAAAACAAGTCAACGTCTAGTGCAGACACCATTATCGGTAGAAAGCAAAAAATCCAAAGCTCATGGCCAACAGCAGACACCTGGTGACGATGTACGCGCTTAACGCATTGGATTCGATGTAGTGGATTGCAAAGAACACCGCAATAGAACGCTCTGACTTAAAAGTCCCATACAGCTTGAACGCACTGAATTCAATATATTGACCTCATTAGTCGAACAATCCGAACTAGAAGTCGCATACAGCATGAACTGAAAAGAATAGCATCGTAGATAAGACAACTGGAGCTATCATATACAATATAAACGCACTTTCCTGCAAGGCAAACAAAACAATAGCAAAAAGATGCTAGGACTAGAAGGAAATATGTTGCTTTAGGATGAATGAACAGCTTATGAGATGGCAGAAATATTTTATAGCAAAACATCATCACTATGAGCGAAAGTGTTCATAACTACTCAGGCACTTCAATTCGTAGCCAAAGTCAACAATTGGGCCTTACTTATTGCACTTTACGACGAATCCAAATTGCACAACAATTGAAGCCTTTGAACCAACTACGACGTCGCCGATTTGTTAATGTGATGTTGGATCGACAGGTTAAATTTTCATCGAATTTGATCTTTTCTGATGAAGCCTAGAGAGATAGTCACAGTGAATTGAGAACTTTACCGTAACATGTTGACCAGCTATTTTTCTTTCAAAACTGAATGAATTGGGTTTTTACTATCCCAGGATGGTTCTATCGCCCGTCGAACCACTGCATAATAGATGTAAAAAAACCGAGGGCCTTATAAAATATACTTTCACAGCCGATAAACTGTCGACAAGCAATAGAAAAGTGCAATGTCGAAGCACGGCAAACGAGCTATTATTTTTAAAATTGCGATACAACGAGGAAAAAACTCCATAGAGATTTAATCGCCAAAAATTGGTATATTCCGAACAGAATCTGCGAACACTTTAAAGTGTTACTTAACGAAGAATCCCCGCGCAATACCATTTCCTCGACTTTCTCAGATTTTACGGATATTTTACGATATGTAGTCGGACCGGATCATATACCTTGCAAAATATAGGCGAGAATTGGATATCTTGGAATTCAATAATTGAAATAAAATTATAGTAGGTGACCGCATGTTTAACTAGTTGAGGGAGAGTTTTTTATTCCACTGTATAAAGGCAAGGCGACACTAGAAATTGCAACAGCCACGGATCGGTGAAGCTTATGTCAGACGAGATGAAAATAAACGAACAAATTCTAGACAGTCGACAGCGGAATATCATTGAACTCTATAACAGACAATGTGGCTTTGTTGGAGGTTGAGATAAGCCGCGATCCAAAGCTTACGAAGAGCGTTGGAGAAATTTCGAGACACATCAAAAAATATGCACTCGTACGTATATCATTTTCGCCATTTCAGAAGAAGGTTTTAGAATTGAGCAACAGAGACCTTTATTAGAATGGTATTATGACCTTAAAATGAATTTAATTATCCATTAGATATAACCGAAACATGTAAACACCAAGGCAGAGTTCAAAGCGTTGCATTCTAATTTCGTGCAAGTTTTCTATTGAAGCAGCATATTAACCAGTATATAACGCTGATGATAGCGCTATCATATGAATAACAACTCTTCAGGCAACTTTTAATTTGATAATTTCATCACCTTAATAATCATCTCGACGAGGGGGAAAACATTTAAATATTTAGACTAAGTCGCACTAAGTAGGCATGGGGTGGAGTGGCTCAAATTGCGCCATTCTTCGTAACAAAAATTACCACTTAAACCTTAAGGTTCTGTCATATGCGACAATCGCAGATCCTGATACGAAAAATCGCTACAAAAAATCAGTTGGAATAGCTACTGTTGTTTTTGAAATGACTCTGGATGTCACCCAGTGACTCCCTGGCAGGACTCTCTTGTCTGCCTTCAAACTTTCAGAGCAATTACCTGCATATGACTGACAGATGACCTTTTGAGCCACTTTTTTCAGTTTGATTAGATCTAGTCGAGCTTCTTGGATTCCCCTTGGATTCTTTTAGTTTTTTCAATTTTCTCATATTTTCCCCTGCTTCCATAAATTTTTAGCGTTCTTATTAACTTGTCATTCAATAGAATTATCTTACTCGCACTAAGCTAAAAATAAATAAAACATTTGTTTCCCTGAATGATGATAGGTGTCAACTCCAAACTGGTTCATAGTGTCTAGGGTTTTTTCTTTAAAACCTGTTGTAAGTGCGTTGTAAGTATGGTAATTAATTGCATTAAAAGAAATTGAAAAAATAGTGAGAGCAAAACACCTTATTGTAAGAGGAATGATTTATTGTTTTTCTTAAGCATACATACTTAGTTATAGAGTTTTGTTTAATTATTGTAATTGGGAAGTCCACTGCACGACAAAAAATCTGATCAGCTCACAAAAGTTTAATTTCTTTCTACACTACTGAAAGAAAAATAGTCATTAAGTGTTCCACGAAGTTCCTAATTCCGTATTACTCCTACACAGGATGTCTTAACAAAATAATAAAATTGAAGTAAGACCCACGTGGCACCCTTCTGGTGAGTAATTAAAACTTTATAGAAATCTACTGAATCTATGGAATCTAAAAATGACTCAAGAAACCGCCTTCAAATCTTGTCCTACGTCGCCAATTCGCATTAGCATAACAATAGTTTCAAATACCATCTGCTGACTAACTGATCATAAACCACATACCATTAAATGGCCTTCAAATTTTAACACTTTCCCCTTGATCTAATTAATAACAATCAATAGTTAATCTACAGTTAGTAGTGCTCAATTATAGGAATAGTCACTGCCTAAACACTCATTCTTCACTTCCGGTCAAAGGGTTTTTCTTTTTTTCTGTCTCTCCCCAAATCCGTGTTACTCACCTAAAGCAACAGCAAATGAATCAAATCTTAATTAATGCAAATTTCATAAAATCATCACGGGAAATTAGATAGAAAAAAATTCACTATACCATCTTGTACGAGTAGGTATATGTATTACTCACTAGCATCCCTGGAATAATGAGTGTTGCAAGTGCGTGCGGAATAGGCATGCATGCAATTGCACAAAACATTTAATGTTCTGTGTTCAGTGCGCGCACACGCCCACCCGAAACATCGCCGGCCGGTGATGCTAGTGGTAGCATTCAGAGCTGATAACGCATTTCTTAAATCGATTATTACCACTTGCGTGTCAGAATGGGAACTGCTGCTGCTGCTGCTTCAAAGTATCGCATGATAGCCAGAAGCAATTTCGTCCAACAAATGTGACGACGACTTCTGGTGTACAATTGCAGTGCGCCTTTTGTAATAAATTGCCAGCCAATGTCCAAGAAGACAGAACAAATGACGTCTGAGAGTGGGCAAATGTACGCATGCGCAGAAACAATGCAAGCACGAAACAAGATAATTAACAGAATTGACAAAGATGATGGCCATCGGTTTGGTCTTGGCGCATGCCATTCATAAGTTTTTTTCTTTTTTTTTTCTCCCATATGGCAGGCGGAATTATAAGTGTTTTTAGTGTTTTGTGTTAAACTTACCTCGTCCGCTACGTCCGACAAATCGCAGGTCATTAAATTTGGCAACTTGATTCTTCATCACTGCTGTACAATTGCGCAGCTCCGCACAGTAGTTCTCATCGTTACCAGCACGTATGGTCACTATTGTACCGTCGCCAACATCGACTAGGGCCACCACTTTGAAGGCCATCGGTAGAGTCTTATTTGACCGCCAATGTGTGGGCAGGGCTGAGCAGAGGAAATAAGGACTACCCGTTCGAACTGGAAAGAAAAAAGAATTTACAAAAAACAATTAGTCAGTAAATGGTGCATATTTAAATCGTTGTAAGTATAGATTAATCGACTTAACTCTCAGTTAAATTTTTTTCAGAGAGAGTCGGCAGATCATTTGATGCCCTGTGGAATGTGCAGATGCTCCAGAACTCGTGAGGGAGTCAAAGCCAAAACTCTAGATTAGATTAACTTGGGCAATTGTCCAAACAATATTATGTGAACACCTTGTGTCTGACAAAAATAATATGTCGGGGCATGTTCCCGACAGTAAAAGAAGCTAATTGATACACTCACCACCAACATACAGGACCTTCTTTAAGGGAAAGAAACCTTAGAAGTGTTAGATATTGATGGTAGCTTAATAAGTCTTATTTATACCCATTACTTAAATTAAATCGTGTCTGAAGAAGGATAACTTTTACAGAAAAGAAAGTTCAACCAAAAGTCAAACGGGAGGGAAAGGACTTGTCTTAACACCAGTTTATTTGGTCTGTGCATATGGCCTTTCCATTTTACCTCTGTCTCTGTTCTCCTAACGTTAATAAATATTCCTCCCCTTTGTAATCTTCTTGTGATGGGTTGCAATCTAAAAGATATTTGTCCGAAGTTATGACACCGGAACTTTAGCTTCTGCGAAAAAAAGGAAGTTGGCTTTCCCTCTAATTAGAACAAAATTTGGCTACAATTTGGGCCGGAAAGTAAATATAATCAAATTGGGCAAATACAGGATATGGATCTAATGTTCTTGAAGTGGTCACTTACCTTAGGCTTCACATATTGATGGCCGTGAACTGTACATGTTAAGGATATAAAGATCCGGACACATACCTGCATCTCCATCGCCTTGGCTTAAAATTTCGATCAACCCTTAAGCCATATCCAAACTTGTAGAAGAATACAAGGTTTCGCTAAACGCGGTTGAAAGGCTGTATTCGCCATATACGAGTATATTCTCGGTCATATGATAGGTGATAATGAGTTCGTGGGATATAAGATTGCTGGTAAACTTGTTAAAATTGACTTAGAAACTAACATTTGAAGACCTAAGTCTAGGCTAAGAACATAGGTCTAATCGCAACATACAACTACTCAGAATGTCCACAGAAGCGATGCTAACGCTTTTTAGCCTAGATTACGGGGGCTATCAGTTTGGGTTATTGAATCTCTACCGCTACCGAAATTGACATCATACCTTGAATAATAAGAGATAGAAAAGAAAGATAGTTCGAGATACTAACAACAGGAACATGAGCTTAACCGGTATAATTTAGACATATTGGAAGACAGTGAGATAAGGTAGTTAGTACTAGCTACCTTACTCCATTCAGTAACCACTAACAGTGGGTTGGCTTGCTGCTAGTAGTTTATATTACCAGCATCAAGATGTTTAAATCCCAACAACTAGATTCGCAACATCAAACGGGGACATCTTCAGTCGGTAATAACAACAACCCGGCTACATAAACTTCAGAATAGCAATGGTGTAATATTTTTTCGCTGCCACAAAGTCAGCGAACATCGTTCTTAAGGAGTAAAAATATTCACCGGCAGATAATTCAGAACTACTCAAGAACATTGGATCACTAACCGGAAAATGGCATAAAAGACAGTGCACTTGGCTTGGATACATGGAGACTAATCGATGAATAGAAAGTTCTAAAGGCTATCCTTGTATTGACCTTAGGCATCAGAAAAGGAGCTTGTGTAGTTACACCGGTTAAGAATGCGAAAAGTATAAGAAAAAGATACGTTACAAACGCAACTACACTAAGCAGCGATGGCTGTGAAACAAAACGCAGCTACAAATAGTTGATATAGCAGAACCGACTACAGAAACACTAAAGAGCTGACAAATTGCCACATCTCTACACAACATCAAGTGAAAGCCTTGGATGTGGGCTCCCGTGGGCTAACTCTAAAGATGAATAGACAGAATTGCTTCGGTTCTTAATCTAGAAATCCCGATATGCAAAGAAGAGCAACAAACTGTAGAGTTTGATGGATTATTTTAAATCAGCGCCAGCCGGACCTTCAGAGTTTTCACTTGTTGAGCAAGCCTGGTAGATTGAGTCTTTAACCGAAGATTAGGATTCGATTAGATGAATGATCATCCAGCATGTCTCCCCGTGTCGACCACATCAACATCCTGCGGATCATTATTGAAGAGAGCGTATAATATCGAACTCCATTGCATATGTTCAACACTATTAGCAGAAAGTTTGTCTAGCTTGCAATATCTGATATACAATATTCGAAGTTCAAGTTCAAGATAAAGGAAGTTGATTGCGTTAAGGAATTTTTTATAATAAGCGGAACTCTGACTTGAAAACTATAATTGTTTGCTATCTCATACAAATGACAAACTTACATGTTAGCATTGTACGGCAACCAGTACGGAAGATCAAATGTTTCCAATAGGTATTTCAGGAGTTTCGTCTCTGATCCAAATATATGTAGTTAACCGAATTAACAACACAAAATATGCAATAGATATATTGGCCTAAATATAGAGAAACAATAACACATGGGCTAAAAAGTCAGTTCCGTTTTATAGCAAAATTCAACTTTATTTATCAATATAGTTCCCTTCGAGGGTGATACACTGATTTAAACGATTTTTCAATCTTTCGATACCAGTTTTGTAGTACGATTTCGATTTAGCTTCAAATTAGGCCTCTATTTCGGCGATTACTTCTTCATCGGTCTTAAATCTCTTTCCGGCGAGCATTCTTTTGAGGTCTGTGAACAGGAACTAGTCGTAGCCGAATTCATTCAATTTTGCCATTGTTTTCATCGAATTGTGACACGGTGCATTGTCTTGATGAAACAGCAATTTCTTTTTCTTCAAATGCGGCCGTTTTTCTGCGATTTCGTCCTTCAAACGCTCCAACAACACTTAACACACACTAAACACTCCTCTAAATCATTAACTTGGTCGACTGTGAGCAAACGCGGCACCCACTTTGAACAGAGCTTTCGCAAGTCCAAATATTCGTGTATGATATATCCAACACGCTCTTTTAATATCTTCAGAGCCTCAGCTATCTCGATCAACTTCACTTTACGGTCCTTCGTAATCATTTTGTGGACTTTTTTGATGTTTTCATCTGAAACAGCCTCTCTTTGGACTGCGTGCATCATATTCGGTGCTTGTATGAGCACTTTCACAATTTCAATTTCAATCCACTTGCGAATGCTTCGTACGGCCGGTGCAGAGTCCGGGTAACACTTATCAAGCCATTTCTTTGCATCGGCTGCATTTTCTCTCATCAAAAAGCAGTGATAAATCAACACACGAAATTGCTTTGAATCCATTTTTTTTTCACAATAACAAAAGTTGCTTCACTCACAACGCTATATCTCGAGAACTAATCGTCCGACAGCGGTCAAAATTATACACGTATCTTTTGAAGGTTGGTATTAACTGAAAATGGTATGGATTCAAGTGGTACCCTCTCTTAGAAACCATCAGCTTAAAAATCAGGCTGCGGCTTTTCCAGTTAAATATTGAAGGATTTTCTGGCCAAGCAGTATTTGCAACTCGAATTTGCAATACCAGGGCTAAGAGGGCATTGTATTTCACATACTAACCCCCTTGGGAAAAAGACCGAAATACACAGAGTACACCAAGATCAAGGAAGAACTACATAAATCAGAAAGAAACTGAGAACAGCTTATTCACAACTCGAAACACGAAGGCGATCGCGGGTACATGGCTTTTAGCCCCAGGACCCAAAAGAGTATAAGTTATAAAGTTAGTAATGGAGTCCCACAAGGGTTTTCGTTAAGCCTGAGGAAAAAATTACCGCACACGCTATCTAGTGAGTAGATTCCATACATGGTCCGTGACAGCTCACATATCGAATGGAAACTTCAAATTGTAATAGTAAAAGTCTAGTACAACTAATTCCTAACAGTTCTTCGAAAAAAGAAAATTCCTGTGACAAATTCTAAAGAAGTTGTTACTCTGCCGTAATTTGAGATCGGCTTACTTTATTTAATTTTGACTAAGAAAAAATAGTAAAATGTCAGTAGTAATGCATAAAAATTGGGAAAATATGTATCATAGTTACATTTTCGTACTGATCGTTTTTTTCATCCTTAGACCCCAAATGCAGTCGTTTGATTGTAAAAGCTTGATAGCTTTACAACTTGAATGGTACTCGATGAGAAAATGTCAAAGCAGGATACTCAAAACTTGACAAGGTGTGCGAGAATTTTTCCCCCTGATATTTTTATGCACGATTTATGAAAATATTTTGCTACAAAATATTCGATAAGTAGTACAAATTTAGGGTTATGTAATACAGACACATTTCTTGGTAAATATTGGGTGACCCCTTTTATGGCATTGGATTCGAGAGGCATAAACCTTTCGCAGGAAATCAAATTCTTAGTTTCGTCAGTCAAGAAGATAGTTATGTATATCACATACAAGGGGTCTTATTGAAGGAGGATAATCCGGTAAGTGGAGATTCTTGAAGTTCCTCTCAAGTTATAGGCAGTTGAAGTGAAGCACCATTGATATCGATGTGGAATTAATTAAAATACTGTAGTTTTGAACGGTTACAACTAGAAAAACATTTCTGTATATTTTGGAAAACCAATTTAACAATTATTGATATCCTATTTAATTGAATCTATTTTAAAAAAAGTTATGACTTTTAAAGTCAAAATTATAAAAAATCGTTGTTAAAATTTTCTCAATAAAACATTTTTTTTTTTTTGAAGTTTTTAGTTTTATTTTTTCTTTTACTAAAACTTTTATCTTAACCTTATTTTCTACAATTTACGTAAACCACATTTTCACCTACGATCAGCGGAAGTTGTAGCAAAAGCCCATTTTATTCAGCCAAAAATGTCCCAAAACAAGAAAACCGAAATACGAGTATTGTGCCTCTTAGAAAAACTGTTAAGCTTTTCGAAATGCAGATTCATATGCAAGATACTCATTTAGAAATCTCTATTAAATAAACTTTTTTCTTTCACATAAGGTGTTAGGTCAGGAGAAAGGTCCACACCGTCCATCAAATTTCTGGTTGAATACCGACGTGACACTACTACTACTATTGTATAACAACGAGCTCCATCATGTTGGATTTTTACCTTTGAAAAGATGTTGTGCTTATAAAATGAGAATTGGAGTCTGCCCAATAGTGCAAATTGTGTTGGTTAGTAACTCCAACTCTGATAAACTGAGCTTCGTCTGTTCATAACATTTTTTTGATGAAGTGCTTAGTCTCTTCTTGTTGACGTAGTAAACATTGACAAATTTCTAATCTTTTTGAACATTCCCTGGCCTGTACCAGAGTTAAAGGGAAAGGCTAAATGTCGTTGCTTTGCAGAGTTTTGTGGATTCTGGCTTTAGCTGTTTGCAGCTGTACAGCATGAAGAATTCTGTCCTCCACTTATTCTGTCGATGCGTCTAATTGCCTCCCTCTTCGGTCAGCCAATTTTTTACCATCAAGAGAGTTTTGCAAAGACCGATACAAAAGATAATCAGAGAGTGCATCAAAACTTCCCAACCAAGCTCCGTCAATTTGTTCTAAGTCTTCAAAGATGTGTGTCACCTAGCATTGTCATGATGGACAATCCCTTTCTGTTGGCCAATTCTGGTCGCTCTTTCTTGATAGCTTTATTTAAACGGTCGAGTTGTGCATAGTACATAGAGGATCGAATAGACCGTTTCGCCACGTTCTAGCAGCTCGTAATAGACAATTTCCTTAAAATCCCATCAAACACTTAATATAACCTTGTTTGCCGTCAATCCAGGCCTTGTAGCCGTTTGTGGTTGGTCACCGCCTTTGACCATGATCTTGCGTTGAATATTCTCGTATTTAATCTATTTTTCATCGCCCGTAATGAATCGCTTCAAAAATGTTTCCATTTCGTTAAGTTTCAGTAGCGTTTTATTGATGATTATTCGGTCAATTAAATTCCTTTGCCTAAATTCATGTGGCACCCAAACATCGAGCTTCCGTGCCGTTCTTGTTCCAAATTTCATTGACTGTTTCAGTGACAGGCCGACCAGTGCGAGGTGCATCTTTTACATTGAAATTTCATGATCGGAACCGAACAAACCACTCGGGTCCTGCGTTGACTCACAGTAGTCTCACCATAAACTGTACAAATTTTTTGGCATGTTTTTGCAGTGTTTTCCCCTTTTTTATAGTAAAAAAGCATCACATAGCGTATTTCTTCGGATATTTCACTCATATCCAAATCAGTATAACCTTTAACACGTTCAACAAACTACACAGCTTTCTTCCCCAAAAATGTAGCCTGACATGTCACCTTTCAAACACGTGTTCGTTTGACACAATCAGATTAGTGGTACCAGATAAATTGATACCAACACCATCTAGTGACAAAAAACCGCGGAGACCTTTTATAGAACCAAATATTTATGTAGATAACATAAAACCAATCTTATATTCCAACTTTCGCTAAAATCTCTGGTATTACGAGAGTTTTTCTGGACAATATTGAGCAAGTTCGCTTATTACTTATCCACGCGTGTGAATAAAAATATGAAAAAAAAAAAATTAATGCTCCCACACATTCTTTGCCGCATGCACCATATTTGAGTATCATTGCCAAAATCCAAATCATATCAGGTGTCACATGCAAGACAAGGACTCTTAGGAAACACAAAAAAAAAAAAAAAAAAAAAAACTACTGCAAATTTGTTGTAAAAAGAACAGAAAATAATACTCAAGCAAAGCAGAATTGCGAAAGAAATATGAACGAAGCCATAGTATGAGTTCTCAGTTCTGGATCAATAACAAGGGACAATATCAATAGCAATATCGGGTGATCAGAGAGCAGTTCGGGTGTATGCATCTCACGCGCCAGATTTTTTCCATCGTTACCAGTGATATTGAAAAGTTCAGGAAATTTGTTAAAAAAAAAAAATTAAGAAAACATACACATTTCTGTTTAGTAGCCTTACATCACCTAACAATTTGTAACATCTAGAGTTTAGGCATGTAAAGACGGTTTACTTGGTTTTTCTGTTTTAATAAAAATTTAGCAAAGATCTAAGCAGGTAAACACGGGCTTTTTGTGAAAGAGTATTCAACCCTTTAAGCTTGTTGTATGTTCCATGTCGTTCTCTTAAACATAAACACTGCATATACTTATATACGAGTATTTTTTGCTTCAGATGTGTTTTTTTTTACCATTTCTGCACTCGTATATGGACTCATTTTGTAGGTTTGTGATTCATTGTGATGTGGAAACCATACTATTGGATAGTAAAGGAGATAATTGTATCTCCTTTTTACGAAAAGATCTTCTGCTTTAAAGCGCAGGCAGCCCTAGACGTGATTGACTATTGTTGCACTAGAAATGGGCTTTCGGCCAATTCTCTTCAGCCAACCTTCAGGCGGGGGTTTCATAATCGAAATGTGCATCCCTTGATATTCATATCGGAAAGCCATTTCCCGTTTCAAAAGAAACGGTCTTTACTACAGCATGCATTAGAATTTTGGTGACTTCAGACATATCATCTGAAGCAATAGCATTCGAATTATTATTGCGAAAATATGAAATCGACTTTCTCTGGAATCAACTAGAATCAACTAGAATCTGAGCCAAGAAATTAGTGTTGAAGGATGGCTCCAAAATCAATCTAGGATATGGAGCTTGTGTCTTTCCGGAGGATGATAACGGTAAAATGCAATTCTTTCTAAGGAAATCCTGATGAAAATTAACTTTATTGTGAAGAAACAATGGAGGGGAAGAGTATCTACATCTGCAACGACAGTTAAGATCTTGCTGAAAGCTCTCATCGTTTTTTTTTTTTTGTTTTTTTCTGCTCAGAACAGGGCCACGGGAAATCTTGCTAGGCAAGATCAGATGATTCACTGCGTCTTCAAATATCGTTTTCACGATAATTGGGTTTCATGCGAACAGAACTGCAGGTAGCATAAATCTACATGTTTCTGGGAGACCAAACGGATGCTTTCTAACCTAATCAGTGGTTAGAAACGACACCAAGATACGATTGTTGTAAGGATCATGACGAAACACCGGAGCGCCTTCTTTGAATGTCCGGCCTACAAGAAGTACAATACGAGTACACTTGCAAAGTGCAACAAAAAAAAAAAAATATATATATATATATATATATATATATATATATATATATCACGCAATGGACAAGTAAATAAGCCAAAAAGATCTTGCAATTTGACGCCACTCGTAAAATTTTTGTAGAACTAGCAAAGTTTGAAGTGTATGCTGCTAAACGCTGATAAGATAGAGCTCCAAAATAGCTTCTAATTAGATTCAAACTCAACCCCAATAGTTATTGCGTAAAAGAGTTCTACAGCTTACCAAAAATACACTTCGATCGTTCGACTCTAGAAAATAAACTGCTGTATCAGAGAATTGTATTCATTGTTATGGATCCTGTCTATAAAAGTATATATGACTTCCAATCATAAGGCCTATAAATATAATAGTATAAATAATTTTTTCTATTGTTACTATATCATTAATTATTATTACTTTATCAATTCGATCTTATGGAATCGAAAGGAAAGCCCATAATGCTTTTTTTCATGCAGTTAGCGTATGATTAATGAAAGTCAGTTTTAGAAGCACAAATTACTGTTGTCTAGTAGAAAGATATCAGGAAAATAGCGTACATAAAAACAAGACTAAATTCTCTAATAATAAACCCGCGTGCAAGGGCCTATAAACATCCTTTAAGTATTTATACCTAAAATTACAGAAGAACGAAAGGCCGATACCAATACACTTTTTTTTTTAATTTACAGGTAATAATGATTAGAAATAAAGATTCAGATAGAGCGTATTGTACGGTTCAGGAATAAGACACAACGTATCCAAAGACAGGCTTAAGGGTAAAGTACTCATAGTTAAACGGGTAGTTGTGGGATACTAGTTGTGAAAATAGTCGCTGGATGTGGGCATTGTACTCCAATTTCGAGTGGATGAAATCCTTATACAATGAAAACAGTATTTCTCACCAGGGTTCGGACTTTGATAGTTGTATTTCAAAGCTTTACGTGTCCACATTGTGAGCAGTATAATGGATTCACGAAGGATGCCGACTATAATCGGGAAGTTTATAAACAGTTGGACTGTAGTACCTTGGCGGTGGCTAGATAAAATGATCTGAAAATTAAAGATCCGTTAAATTAAAGAGATTACAGATTGAGATATTGGCGCAATTCGAACCGAAGTGTGAGACCAAATACAAGGCGTACAGAAATCAACTAGAAGAAGGATACCGACTATGCACAACTTGCGATCGTCATCTCAAGATAGTTTTGGGTTCTAGATTTTTAGATTTGATCGTTAAAGCAGCCGCATTTGGCCATGATTAAAATTTTGTATTCTTAAGTGTCTGCCAGATCTGAAAAAGGCCAATGTTACCGACATATTAGGTTGTCAACTTTTCAAAGCTTTAGCAGGGGTAATGACCAATCGATTGGGAAGACCCACTCATATGCTGCTTAAATAATTAAATTGTGGAAACAAATAGCTCTATGTTTGCTTCGAATTCGGAACGCAATTGCAATCGGCCGTAGTCCATATTTGGAGCGATGTTTCTTTCAATTCCTAGTTTGCAATGAATGCCACAATAAAATGTACGACGATCGTTTTACGAAAATAAATTATGCATCCGTACACTAGTTTCACCATTCTTTGGGTCCAAATATTGGACCTACTAACACCCTATCGTCGTCCAACAATAACTAACAATTCCTCGGCTTTTTGGTGGTTATTTCAATAGTGCTCAATATTTTCAGAGCATCGTAATGACATGAACTCAATTAAAAAGAATATAACACGTGGTTCGTCACGCAATGAATCCCAATCCAGTGTGACTTTACGGGAAAACTCAATATTCCCCGAGCAGGAGCACTAACCTCAACCGATGAATTCTAATTCTCTAAACGGTTTTATTGACAATGGTGGTCTCTTTGTCATTTTGCAATTTTTATCTAACCACCAATGGTCCAGTTTGCTTCATTTGTAGTTTGCTCTCAGTTAGTTCATCGACAAATCTGAATTCTCACCTATCACCGTTGTTCCAATCACGATTACTGGAAACCGATGAAGGCACCCTCAACCAATTATATTTCGAATGCATTCAAAATTTCGCAAAATCACCGATTTAACGGAGTGAGTGACCTATTGAAAAAGAAGAAAAAGGATCAGGCACTGTCATATGTTTCTAACAACGTTTCAGTTAACTAGTAGATTCTTATTGACGGTTTCGTTTAAATATACATACAACAAATTTACAGGAAGAAAGTTAGTATGCAGCTAAGATAGGCAATTGTGGGTGCTGGATTTTAGTTCAGAAAACACAAGAAGCTTCATTTCACCGTTTTGATGACAAGTCTGAACTGAACACGGTTTCCCTGTAGCTAATATTATCAAGATTCTTCTGCTACACGTAGTAATGACTAAACGTATCGTGAGCTTAGTGCAAGTTTTACCTCGCAAATAAACAAATAAACTTTTCAAGCCATGATATAATTCACTTGTGTTTCCCATGTAATCAGATATCAAAAGAATTAATAGTATTTTTGTTTTTTATTTTCTGTTTGAATATTTTTTCGTTAATTCAGTGAATATATATATATTTATACACCATGCATAAATCCTTTAACCCCTCGGGAGGCATAGGGCGTCAACAACGCCTACGCGCAGTCTTGTTCGGAGTTCCTTAAGAACTCGATTCCTCCTCGACTGTTCTGCGCTATGTACGTCTCGGACATCCCGCTGTTCTGCCTGCTTGGCTAAGAGTATTTCAGAGCATGGCGTACTTTGCAATGAAACTGTTTTCCCATCGTAGGGTGTGACCAATCCATTGCCACTTTCTCCTGTCTATAGGTTCTTGGCCCGTTCTCTGATTGCGCTATGTATTAGATTAGGTCAAAAAAACTTCAAGATGATTCTTAGACATGTATGTTATGTACGAAAGTTTGCTGTTTGCGTGTGGTAGTGGTGTTCACCTTTTAAGTACTGCACTCATAAAGCGGTACTGTTTCTACATTGCAGCGGAACAGTTGATCCTTCGTTTTTAAGCTGAAAACATTGCTTTTCCAGATTTTCGATAGCATTCCGAACGCAGCTTTAGCCTTCCCGATTCTGCTGCACACAATCGGTTAGCCGACACCACACTTCCTAAGTATAGAAAGTTGACAACTTTCTCGACCTTCTGTCCGGCAATGTTAAGTTGAGCGTTTCGTTTTTGCTGTGTTATTTTGAGCCCCACTTTGTTTGCATCAGCTTCCAGATTCTGGGCCATCAAATGAAGATCCATTATCCGATGCTCTATATCAACGCATTGCTCTATATTGATACGTAAGGTGTTTATTTGGCCGATGCCGAAGGATCCAGCGCGAAAGCCTGCCTGTTCGACGTAGAGAGTTAAATCTAAATGTTCTCTAAAATTCAATGATGCATTCTTAAATGATTACAACCTTGCAGATATACAAATATGATTAATGTTTACAACTTGTACATTTATGGATTTGTGTTGGAGTACTGTTTTGAAGTAGCTTTTCTGAATTTGGCAATCTAGAGTAGCTGTTAATAGTGGGTTAACTAGAATGTTAATGGTTTTTTTTTTAGCTTATTGGAAAAATAAACCGCCTTATAGGAATAAATAGTGGAACAAATTTAGGAAGAATTAGTGAAAAAATTAAGGAAAGAAGTTCCATCAAATTTGCTTCGAAAATGGAATTTCGGCTTCCGAAACGTTGAAAATATTGGAGAAAGCTTTTTGTGGCAATGCGCTGTCTAAAGTGTTTTTGATGGCAAAGTTGTTCAAAGAAGGTAGGGAAGTCGTTGAAGGTGATAAATGTGTTCTTCATCCTTTGACGTCTACAAATCAACACAACGTCAAAAAATTCCTTGGTTCTGTGCTCAAAAATCATCGATTAACAATTAGAGATCACACAAATATAGCTTGGGTCGATCGAGTGGGATAATCGATTTCACGATCGCGTTTAGTTCAAAAAAACAAAATTTATTTCAAAAAAGGAGTCATGTTAATGCCTTTAAAACAATGATATCTTACTACTAAGCTGTCCTCAAACGCATTATTACAGAAGATGAGTCATCTGGGCCTTCGCCAAGACCGAAAATACCAGATTAAAGAAAGTCGAAATTCAAGGTGTGGTGCATTATGAATTCCACGCGCTGGACCAAACTGTTAACAAGGAATGTTGTTTAAGCATTTTGCATCGTTTGCGTGAAGTAGCCAGAATTATAGGCAGATAGTTCTTGGCTTTTGCATTATTATAATGCGAGATCTTACACTGTATTGGCTGTACATACGTGTGACTATTTAGACAAAAATTGCTCCATATCGTTCCACAACCGCCCTATTCATCTGATTTAGGTCCGTCTGGCTTGGTTATTCCCAAAACCAGAGTTTCGTTTTAAATCAAAGTCCGTAGTAATGAACGTGGATCGGGTTAGATTATTGGTTAGAGCTTCAAAAATATATTGGGACAATCAAATTTTTAATCACATTATTTGCCAAACAAATTCAATGCTTAAAACTGCATTCAGATTTAAATCACAAGCAAACTGAAATAAATTCTCTAACAGTAGTTATTTACTGCTGTATTCTAGAACGCCAGATTCTTGGAGAAAAGCCTGCCACTGTAAAAAATAAATTCAAGAAATTGAATTAAAAATCACCGAAAAAAAGAAAGAAATACGACAATGTTTTGAAAATACAATACAAAATTTTTGACGCTGCGGAAAGCGGAAAACGTCACGATCGATTCCTAATGACACTTTTAATGAATTTCGATAGCTTCACATACTTATAGGTAGTAGTAACTTACCTAATTCTCCGGGATACTCCTGTTGTGCATCTAAAATCAATCGCTCAGTCCACCAGAGATCCTGCGATGTTGGTGGCGAACTACTTCCACTATTATTACTCGGGGGGTCAATCATTCCCCCCTTATTGTAAATAACACCGCCACTGGCCTGAGCCCAATCTGTAGCCGAGGAGGATACTGACGTAGTCGAAATTACCGGTCCGGCGGTGGATCCAGTGTAGACTGCCGTCGTTGTACCGCTTGGCAGATGCATTCGATGGTAAGAATTTTTGGGAGCTATTTTGACGGTTTTCTTTGAGCCAATGAAAGGTGTATAAACAAAATTCACTGCACTGTGCGTTCTGAATAAGCCGCACACCTATCATAAACACTTTTTTATTAATTTTTTTTTTTTGTTTTGTTTTAAATCTCTTCTCACTTTTTCGATTTGTATCTTTTTCGATTTGTATTTTGATTTTTTATCTGTTACGAGTATTTCGACCACTGACTAGTCACAAACAAACAAACAAACAAACAAAACCGTCGTTATATCTAGATACATAGGTAGATACGCTAGAAACTAAAGCCGGCTCTTGGGCTAGAGAGCTTTTGTTTTATGTTTTTTTTTTTTTTTTGTTTTTTTCTTCTTCTTTTCAAAGGAATTACTTTATTTGCATTTTAATTTAATTATTTCCGAATTTTTTGCTTCGACGACTTTGTTGTTGTTTTTGTTTTCGGTTTGAATTTCGCGCGATAAAAGCTTCAACGGATGGAGACACGTACTTTCTGTTACGCGGGCAATCATCAACAAGTTTTCTCCAGCCACTAGCAGCAGCGAAAAAAAAAAAAACATAAACGTCAGCAAGAGACGACACAGATTTTGTGGAGAACTCAATTTGGAAGCAACGCGATTTTCACTGATTCATGGAATTCGTAGAACCTCTGACACACAGAACCGGTATTGTACGCGTATGTCACTTTTTAAGGGGCCTAACCATCGTCTGTTTTCAAATTCATCAGACAAAACCCTGACCACTCATTCATTCAGGGAATCCAAAGACCCGCTAAGAATCCCACAGACCAGCTGACTGAGGCTACATAAGCGATGATGATGCGTTTTCACACTTCCGATACGGATGTACAGTGACGAAACGTCAAAAGCTTAAAATTCCCGCACTTTTTCTTATGTTGCTGTCGTTTCAAACTATCCGTAGCAGCTGTAAGATTTCGATACAATGTGACGTCATTCGGAATTCGTAGTACTGCTTAACACTTCAGCATATGTAGTCGCGAGCGCGGGCTTCAGACACAACAAAAAAAAGCTTCAGCTGTGCTAATGCTTTCGATTCACAGGCCAAACTGGATGGTGAAGTGGCCACAATTAACTTTGGAACCTCTGCTGGAGCCAAGTGTGACTGCGTGAGATGTCTTTTCGGATGAATCGCACCAAAGCAGGAGAGTGAGTGAGATACTCAGATACCCAGATACTCAGTTGCTCAGTTACTCTATTCGAATTCAGCCGTTGAGTTGCCACGTACAGAGTGGATATAGAAGAGATGGCGATTTCCCCGCTTGGATTTTTTAGAAGACCGCCTGTTGACTGGTTTGGTCGTTAGTGGTAGCGCGGTAGTTACGATATGCTGTGCTCGAGGACATCAGCGAGGGTTGGCCACTATTTGAGAAAGAGGGTTGGTCCCATACCACAAGAGTACTTGTGATGTGCTGTGCTGTGGTGTGGTTCGTTTTATGGGTTTTCGAGTTTTTCTTTTTTTTCTTTTTCCGTTTTGATTTTTCTTTTCTTGTTGGGAAGATGAATGAGTGGTGGTGGCATAAGTGGTGGATTATTTCTTCTTCCTTTTTTGTCACCAAAGACTGCATGCATAGTGATTGGCAGAAGACGATAAACGGGTTTTGTTGGTGCCAGAAGGGGCGGTTTCATTTAAAAATCCGTTGGGGAAAAATTAAATTGAGAAGAGTTTTTTTTTTTTTTTTTTTTGAAGTCGAAGCGATAAAACAACGTAAAGATATTTTTCTCGTTTAGCCTGGTGATTCGTTCGTTATGTGCGGTTTACAGTTTGTTTCAGCTTGGAATGTGGTTGTGTGTGTGTGTGGAGAAAATGAAGTCAAAGAAAGGAGGAATTAATTTTCTTTAATTCTGAGGTTCCGACTGTCAGTAGATACAAGCATGTAGTTACATTTATCTAACGTGAAAATAGTACGCTGAATTGGCAAGGTCATGAAGTGCGTTTGTCAAATTTCACCAAATTGCGGAAAAAGCTATTCCCTATAATAGATGTTCTGGTATGTATCTACATAAGTAAAATTATGTTCGACTTCAGGTTTATTAATTGCAGGGCTATTGGCAGGATTCAAGGTTATTTTGCGGTTTCAACTGTGTTAATAATTTTGAATTAATTAAAGCTAATGTAACACATTTTGAAGGTAAACGATAAACGTAAATTTTGTATCCATATTAGCTTAGATGGCGATATGAGTATGAGCTGGACGAGGGCTCAAATATTACACCTCCCCATTTAGCGCGGTTTTTGCCGACTGTCTCCAGGAACACATACCAAAATGGTTGTGGTCCTCTTGCACTGATGTGTGTTAGCTGTCCTGTCTTCCTCCACTAGGTTATCTCTTTGCGTACGTTTTGAACGGTTAGTATTTTTAGGCGACTGGTTTGAATTTTTTCCCAGAATGTTAAAAGAGTTATAAAGAGTTTTCTCTTTTGGTTTTTTTAACTTCCAATAGTTCTTTTACATTTATGTTCAGTATTGTTTGAAGAATCATCATGGATAAACTTAATGTACACCAGACAAATGCTTCTGTAGGTAGATTTTGTGATTCGACAACTGAGCTCGCTATCTGTAGTGTTGTGAATAATGTGCGCACCGAAGGAACTGCCTCTGTTAGTGAAAGTCTGGCGAAAGATCCGGTATTTTCACTTCTGTGTCTTTTGTCCGCCCATTATTTGAACAATTTTGTAAAAAGATCGCGACCTACACACGTATTAGATCCAACAGCTAAGGCTACTGCGGGAGGTGTTAGCGCATTGAATTCTTCAGCAGCAGCATTGGACTCACTTTTGGTTTAATAATTTTGTAAATAATCAAACTTTTTTTTTCTGAAGAAAAGCAAATCTAAAAGGGACACAATATACTTACAAAAGTGCTCTCTTTAATGTAGTCTTGGGGCTAGTGGCATCGTCGGTTCTTCTTTTTCCGAAAATGAACTCGCGTTACAGTCACTGGTCAATGTCACTGGACAATGAGCACTGATTATTTCTTTAAAAATATGGATGACATCCAGGCGACATACGAGTATAAGTAGTTCTAGAAGGATAGTGCTATTTGCCATACCGCCCAATTAATCATTGAATTACTGAGGATTCGATTCAATGACAACATGACATCGTGAAGCGGACCACCGAAGAGACCACCGGGAGAGTGTGATTTGACTCCCCTTGGTTACTTGTTTTGTAGCTATGTAAGGCGTTTAGTGTATATAGTACTGATAAATATCACTCTACTCTTCAAAATCCAGTTAGCGCAAATGCAACAACGAAGGATATTTTCATCCGCCATTGTTTATGTTTAGGCTTCTGCATAATAGAGCAAGACTGGTATAAGTAGGGTTCTATAAAGATTTTTCCTTAACCTTATGGCTCAATTGCCTTCTTAGGCCAAAGAAAAAGGGATTGGCCGTTGAAACTCTTCGTCCGATTTCCGATCTGGTCTCACTTCTTCTACAACTTCGTTCCTTTTTTTCGACAACATAGGAGCATACTTGCTTTACAACTCATCGACAGTGAAAACTCATTTTTGCATTCGAAACGCAGATTTTGCTTTGCCGATTCGGTTGACAATATCCTGTTCGGTTCCATCTTCGGTAGGGCCAATACTCTCTACTCTTTCTACCGGTTGTTCAGTAATGCTAATTTGAGTTGATGAGTACGCAGGTTGATGATTTTTGATAGTGTTAATCTTTAAACCCACAAGATTTGACTCCCTCTTCACTCTTGCTGTCAATTGTTGCAGAACACTAATCCTGTGAGAGAATAAAAATGCTTGAGAAGAGTCAAACGAATTTCTCCGCGTCCAATGGACAAGGCTGCGTGAAGCACATCGCTAGGCACCATTAAAAAAAATTTTCGGCGAAAGAATGCAACCTTGTCGGGTCTCGAATTCCTCTGATATCTTTGCTCTATGCAGAACATGATATTTATACCCATCATAGGTTGCTTTAATTATAGCCATAGTTTGTCGGGTACGTCTCTCTTGCGCAATGCAAACTGGATAAACTTCCTGTTGACACTGTCAAATGCCGTCTCAATGCTTCAGCATTAGGAGTTAACCGCCAAGCTATTTTCAAGCGATTGCATGCTTTTGGAAAAGGTTCAAAAACAAGGAACTTGGGTTCTTTATGATTTGAAGCCAAGGGATATTGAACGTCGTTTTTTCGCCTGTGAAAAAACTGCCCCAGCATCGTGACGAGTGATGAAAAATGAATTATTTGCAACAACTCAAAGAGAAGAAAGTATTCCAGGCCATGCTTTTACGTCGTCGGCTCGGCCGAATATTTACGCTACGAGGGTTAAGCTGTGTATTTGGTGGGATCAGGTTGGTGTTATTTTTTATGAACTGCTGAAACTAAACGAAACTATTACTCGAGAACGGTATTGACTTAAATTGATGCGATTGAACCGAGCATTGTGCGAAAAACGGTCACAATACGAGCAGAGGCACAAAAAAGTGATTCTACAGCATCCCAACGTCTGGCCTCACGTTTCCAAACTCGTGAAAACCTACCTGGAAACGTTCAAATGGGAAGTTGTACCCCACCGGTAAGTATTCCGCAGTCCGATTATTACTTGTTTCGTTCAATGGCACATGGTCTGGCTGATCAGCAGTTCCGCTCATATAAAGGCATCAAAAAATGACTTGATTCGTGTATAGCTTTAAAAGATACACTCTTTTACTAGAACCGTATTCGAGCTCTGCCAGAAATATGGGAAAATGTTGTATCTAGCGATGGGTAATACTTTGAATGATTCATTTGTAACCATTTTTTCACAATAAAGTTCAATTTTCTTAAAGAAAAACAGCGATAACATAGTTGCGCACCTAATAATTTGTATGTCTAAGCACAACAGCGAAAAAGGGACAAACTCTAATGTGGAAATACAAAAATTTAATATTCTTCCTGAAAAGGTTAGTTTAACTAGAATTCACTCCTCGTTGGCGTATACAGGACGGTGGCATATCGGTGGTGTAACACCAAAATACATGTTGATCTTAGTGGCTGTGGGAATGTATCAACAAAGCCGGCAACCATAATTTTGACTAGTATGCACGGACTTCGTCAAAAAATTGATTGCTAAAAATTTAGCTCGTTTGTATATAGTATACAATTTCTTATATCGGTGTAGTAAATGGGAGTGAGTATCGCATGTTTCATAAAGCATGCCTGTTAGCAAAGTACTGTAAGAGGACTCTATGGACTCTATCCATTGATCATCAGTGCTTATGCGCCACCATCTCTAGACCTTGAGGTTTTGCAAGAAACAAGAATATATGTCTCATCTCTTATTTCTTATGTGATGGTGATTTGTCATTGGAGTTAAACTTAGAGATGAAGTCTGGTTGATATGTAAATGAACGCCATGACAGTTCGTATCAGGTTAAATTCTCACCATCATCTTCACTTATATGCGTACATGCCCTGGACAAAACATATTAGCAGTAATCTTAGCATGACCCTTAAATTCTCCTGAGCTCGACGCCACAGATTCAGCTTAATAGACTTTGCAACGAGTTGAAATATTTTTTTTCATTAGCAAGCGGTTCCGTCATCTCTCATTCTGCGAGAAAACTTGTCATCAGAAAACTACAATCCCAAGAGATCCATAGAGTCTTTTGTCGATCCAGTCCCCTCAATCTTTCAAGAAGTCCTATGCTGCTAGTATCTAGCACTGGCGACCAGTAGCAGCATGTTCACCAAACGGAATCATAAAGTGCGGTGCTTGTGCGAGGACTAGAGCTACTTGCAAAATTTAAAAACTGGATAACCACGGTGATCAACTTGTTCCAAGAAGGAGCGTGGAAGCGCAAGGTGGTGTAAAAGAGAATTGCAGGAATGAGGATTATTAAAAAGAATGTGTCGGGCCTATGAAGACAATCAAGGGAACATAATACTACAATCGCATAAAATATGGAAGGGATGAATACTGATTCAGTATTGTTTTTTCGATCCGCAAGAAAGGAAATCCTTAAATTGTACCAACTCCAGAGGAATAAGTCTCCTCAATATCGCTTACTAGATCTCATTTACTATACAGTGTGAATGCGGCGAATACGCATACAGGAAAAAAACTAGGTGTATACTATTCACAAAAGGGACATTTAACACGGACGTCTCTGACTCCAAAATGATATAACATTGAGGTAATTAGAGACATTGTCCCTGCTATACATTGTGCAAATGACACTAGCGCTGAGTTCAAACGAAGAAAACCACACTTTGAGAAAAAATTGTTGGCCCTGTCACTACAGACAACTGGTTGGGGAGAAGATACAAAGATGAACGTACAGCGATATTGACCTAATCAGAATAGATCTAATGCAATAACTACAGTGACTGAATCATGTAGAGAGCGTATCAATGCCAGTGTTTTGGCTCGAAGATTCTCCAAATCTACCCGGGTGAGAGGTAGTAGTAGAGAAAAACTTCTACTCAAATCGCAAGCGCAATTGTAAAGGGGCCTCACCACATTTGTTGTGCGTAATTGTAGCCCAGGAAAAAAATTATCGCGACATATTAAGGAGGTGGTCGAGGCTATAATTACGATCTACACTCTGCCTCTAAATAGTTTATCTTGGAGACAGCATTTGATCCAATCTATACGTTCTGAACAGTGTTATTTTAGATACACCTTCTGCAGACTCCGTGGTTATTAGAGTAGGTACCTATGAAGAGCTTTGAAGGAATTGAATTTATTGGCATGGAATTTGAACAATGTAGGTATATATGTATATATGGTATATTATTTACAAATGCGGTCTTACTCTAAGTGCAAACATTTGCACTTCTTTATCTGCGATCCTGAAATCCTCCTAAAAGCGAGCTTCAGCTACTTGAATTCTAATTCATATTTCCAATTTATCTCAAATATTAAACTAAAAACAAGAACCGAAGAACCTACTCATAACGGTATTTACTCGTACTACGTAGGTTACTGATTATGTCCCAAATCTTATCAGGTATCTATGGAAGTGCAAAATTTGCTCCCAACTCAGTTCTGATGTTAGCTAAAAAAATCCCAAGACCTTAACAGACAGCGAATTCTTTTATCTAAAGTCGGTAGACATCTGCATTTCCAACCACATTGTCCAGGCTAATAAAAGAGAACCACAAAATATAATCCACATATCACACATTCGTATCTGAATAAAAACATCTAGAATGTTGTTCTTTAATTAAAAAAAATATCAAAACCACCACCACAAACAGCAATCTTACCACTAGTACTCGTAGTATCTAATCCATTGGTTCTGATAAATAATGCAGTATATTCATTCCAGCGCAATCCCTAAGATTCAGATATATTTAGAGCGACTACACTCGTATTTTGTTTACTTCTAAATGTGGAAACCGTGAGAAAAATCTAACTGAGCTTTGATTTTGATTACGACTACAAGTACGAATATGAATGCGAGTACGAGTACAAATCTGTTGTTCCTTCTAATAACAGTGACATTTGTCGGCTACTAAATTTAATACTTCCCAGATTATGGCTTATATCGCTTATCAGTAAAAGAGGTCGTCTTTGGAACACCGCATAAGTGGTTTGACGGAGAAAATAAAATTCAAAAAAGAAAACACAAAATACACACGACAAAAAATCATAGAAATTATGGAAGTAATTGTGGGAAACGTTGTTATCAGTTGGAGCAAAGCACTTCCAAGTTAAGGTTTCTTGATTTTGCATGTTCAGAAATGGTATCAGTACCGATTCCCGATCCCACGATATGAATTATGGAAAGCAAGTAAAAAAGCTTCTACCCGTACTTGGCGCTACTCGTACGAGTACTATCGCCTGTCGGATGTCGAGGCGTTTGAATGCTTATCTCGGAAGGTGTATCCAATCTTTAACTATCGTATTTTTATCGCAATACTATATTTTCTTCTAATGAATGCTATGTGTAATTGCTATTATTAATATATATTACATGTAGCGCCAAGTTATATAATATAATAGGCCCTGGCCAACCCCGGATGACTTTATTGAGTTTAATATGGTCTTAAGCTGGTCTTAAACTCAAACTGATGGTCAGGGAGGATTAGAGTCGGAAGAGATGATAATTGAGGGCGTTTTTAGGGGTATTTCTGCTGCAATCGAACACCTCAGGCGTTACGTAACAAACGAGATAGCGGTTAAAACCATATGCCATTCGGTGGTTATTTGGACGAAAAAGAGGTGCAGACCTTAAATTGCGTGGGTTGGTATTAAAAAAAAATCTGATCCAGCGGTGAGGAACAGTCGATGGTGCCGGTTAAGAGCTGGTGTATAAAGAGAATAGTTTTTCCACAGTTTTTTCCACCCAGCAATTTGAGTCAGTTATCATATGGCGGAAGGATATTGCTACCAGTTCGTGGGCGCCTGCGCAAACCGAATCATAGAATTTGCGTTGGACAGATTCGATACGTAGAATATGTTTTTCACAGTAAGGACTCGGCTAGCATATTCGAAAGGTGGCCTAACAAAGGTGATGTCCAGAGATTTTGAGAGGTAATCGTTTGGACGATCGTTTAACAAAGTCAACCGAGGAGTGTGCTCTCTTAATTATGGAACCAATGTGTGTCTAGAAATTGAGTTCAGTATCATAAATGAATTCCAAGTCCTACGTTGAAGTGACCGAAGCTAGTGTTTGGGTTAATATATATTGTAGTAAGTTAGGTCAGGAAATGTTAAACGCTCCCGGGAGTATGAGAGGTTTTTTAGAGGTTGAGAATCAGAAAAATTGGAAATTTGTCTATAGATTTTTATATCATCGGCATAGACAGATATGTGTGAGTTCTTTATAATACTTACAACATCATTATCAAACAAAAAGGACGAAACCAAATGGACCAAATTAATGGACCAAGTTGACTGCCTTGTGGAACACCTGAAAGGCTTTAAAGTACCAGATCACGGTAAAACATTATTTTTTTCATTTTCTGAAAGATGCAATTGTTAAGAATTTAATAAATAAAATCGTAAAAAAATCGGCAGACGCTCGACTGTTAAACTGCTTTGCTCCCTAGATGGATTAACAGTTTTTGGTGATGGAACTTAGCGCAAACGCCTTTTTAGTTCGTTAGATGGTTATTGTTCGAAAAAAAAAATGTTTCGATATTTTTATAAAATCTGCATAGTGTAGGGAGTGTGCTCTGCGCAAAGGCAAAACTTATTCAGTTGGTTAGAAGACCATGCTGAATCCTGTAACGCAAACCACGTTAGCTGTGCAGGCAAAATGGAAACTGATTCTGTGTTAGAGAGGTTTCAAAGAGCAGAGTGTAATTGATACGGAACGAAATACGTCAATTATACCGGGAATGGCGATTCGAAATCTTATACAAAAATTATGCAAGCTCTTCCGTATGATGTGAAAAAAAAAGAATGTGTCAACCATGTTCAAAAGTGGAGGGACAAGATTGCGAAATTTGAAAATGAGGGAATAAGGGCCTCGGTGGAAAATGAAAGCTGACTGGATTTCCAATCCCCGAAACACTTCTCATAAGCATCTTTTAGTATAGTCTTGAGTTCTTACAGCGATGCCGTTTTTATTTCTTCAATCGTTGCAAATGTCCGTCCCTTCATAGGTCTCATAAGTTTTGGGTAAAGGAAAAAATTAGCATGGGGCCAAATTCGGTGAATATGGTGGCTGAGGTATGATTGGCGTATTGATTTAGGCCAAAAAATGTCATCCTCAGCAACTTATCTTATGGTAATTCGACGATTTTCCAAAACAATTTTTTTCACAGCTTCGACGTTATAATCTTTTGTTGATGTGCTGTAGCGTTCAGAGCGTCCAGGTTCGTAATTTTCATCTTTTCGGCCATATTAGAAGAGCTTGTACCACTTGTAAACATTTTTTTACTTAGAGCAGGTTCACCTTATGCCAACATTTCAAGTGTTTTAGAGCACTCGATTCAATTTTTTACACTAAACTTGATTCGAATTCTTTGCTAAATTTTTTTTATAATTTTTTATAATAATTGAAAATTGCCGAGCACACCAAAATACGTCTTACCTTTCTATCTGTCAAAAACAAACTAAGTATGCTTTATACTTGAAACTGTGAATATATGTTCGGGACTTGTGTACCAACACAACAAAAATGAATCGATAATCGAATGTACGTTGCCCCCGAGAAATTTCAAAAGTCACCTTACTTTTTAACACCTTAACACACCTCGTATAGAGTGGGTTTTTTTTAAATAAAAGGCAAACCATTTGAGATATTTCAAAAACTTTATTATTGGCTTGAAGTACAATCAAAGCATTTATAAATGGAACTCGACTTCGTTCATATAGCCCCCGCGGGCACGTTTGCAGCGGTCGATTCTTTGGACTAAATTTTCAACGACTCGGCCACACATTTCGGCCGAAACAGCCGCTATTTCGCGTTCAATGTTGGCTTTGAGCTCTTCTAACGTCGTCGGCGTGTTGGCACAAACCAATGACTAATCGTAGCCCCACAGAAAATAGTCAAGCGGCGTTAAGTCGCACGAACGAGGCGGCCAATCGACTGGCCCATGTCTTGAGATAACACGCTCACCATACTTACTCTTCAATAAATCGATTGTAGCGTATGCTGTGTGGCTTGTGGCACCATCCTGTTGCAACCACATGTCGTCCAAGTCCATATCTCCAATTCGGACCAAATATAATCGGTGATCATGGCGCGATAACGCTAACCATTCACAGTAACGTGGCGATCGCTATCGTCGACAAAAAAAATATGGCCCAATAACGCCGCCGGCATGCAAATCGCACCAAACAGTTATTTTTTGTGGATGAAGTGGTGATTCATGAAGCACATGTGGGTTTTCACCCGACCAATAACGCATATTTTGCTTATTGACGAACCCATTGAGCCAAAAATGAGCTTCGTCACTGAAGATGATTTTGCGATGAAATTCATGATGAACCCAATAGGAGAACGTACGTCGCTTCAAATGGTCCATCGGATTCAATTCTTGAGTCAGCTTGATCTTGTATGGGTGTAAACCAAGATCCTTACGCAAAATACGCTATAATGTGGTCTGAGGGATGCCCAATTCTTGAGAACGCCGTGGAATTGACTGATTTGGATCGTTTGCTACGGACGTCTGAACGGCAGCGGTATTTTCGACACTTCGACCAACCCGTTGTCTCATTGAGTTTAAAAAGAATAAACTTACTCGTATGTACAATGTTAGCAAAGACCTTGTTAAGATCGGTAGTAATCTACTTTCTTCTTTCCCTTGCTCTAGGGCACACAATGTACTAGAAACAAACTCAATAAAGTTTGTAGTGGCTGATCTGCCTTTAAGAAATCTATGTTGGTTTGGAGCAAAAATAGATCTGCATTGAAAGAACACTGCATCATAAATCCTGCTCTCAAAGATTTTGGGAATGTAGCATTACTCAGCATCAAACGCACGCTATTGAAGATCAAGCCATCTACGCTTAAGCATTGAGCTCGTACAGAGGAAAATATTGCTGCTGTATCGGCCAGTGTTAATGAAGCACGTGATTTGTCCATTCGTCGTCGTTCGCAGCAATTGGGATTGTGTTACGCCACTACGTGGAAAATTTTACGCAAGGATTTTGAATTAAAACCTTACAAAATACAGCTTATGCAAGAACTGAAGCCGAATGAACTGCTATACCTGTGTTTCCAGCACGCGAATCAATGCACCAGTTGAGAAATGGTATGGTGTGGTTTGTGGGCTGGTGGAATCATTGATCCATATTTCTTCAAAAATGAGGCAAATCAGAATGTTACCGTCAATGGTAACCGTTATCGCGCCATGTTAACGGACTATGTGCTTCCTGAAATTCAAGCATATGGTATCGGTGAGCTCTGGTTTCAACAAGACGGCGCTACGAGCCATACAGCTCATTTTGGTGAGCACTTAGTTTCACGTTTTGCTACGGTAAATTGGCCGCCTAGATCGTGCGATATCACACTTTTGGACTATTTTATCTGGGGATATGTAAAGTTTTAGGTCTTCAGGAATAAGCCAGCTACGATTGACGCTTTGGATCCCAACATTACTTGTGTTATCCGCGTGATACCAGTCGCTATGCTCGAACGAGTCGCCCAAGGTTGGACCTTCCGAATGGACCACTTCAGACGTATTCGTAGCCAATATGTACATGATATCATTTTCAAAAAATAAATGGCATGAATTGTTCTTTTAACAAATAATAAAAATTTTAAGTTCTTTTTCAAATTTATGTACTTTATTTTGTATTATAAATCAAACCTGACGATAAATCACCCTATACCTCTTCATATAGTTGGTGAAGTTGAGGGGGTCTCTGATGCTGAGTTTCTATTCACCAGGCATACACTCTTCTGATCAGGTCAGAGAAATGAATTGATGCATTCTCTCCATAAAGTCATTTCCAGCTGCTTTGAATATCTCGGCCGGTAATCCGTCAGGTGCAGCTGCTTTGTTAGTCTTCAGCTTAGATATTGCTATCCTTACTTCATTTTGGTCAGGTGGACGAAAGTCTTGATTATCGTGGTCTAAGTTGAATAGTCTATTTATCATGAGCCTCATCGCCGTTATATTGTCTGCAGAAGAAGTTTTTCCATATTCTCTACACCGAATGTGACTCTCTACACGTTCTTCGTATCTGTTTGTAAAACCTACGTACATTGTTTTTGAAACAATGTATCTTTGATATTGCGTTTTTCGTGCTCTCGTGAGAGGAAATGTTCACCTGTCATATCGCCTAGTACGATTTTAACGTCTTTACTCATATGTCTTGTCAAGCTAGTAGAAACATTCTTCAGTGGTGTTATCCTTGTCTTTCGTAGGGGCATTGGTTCATATTAGGCTTATGTGGATTGTCACAAGATGCTCGCTTACGCTTGCAATCACCATAGAACGAATATTTATCACAGTTTGTCATCCTGTTTTTCCTCGACACATCCCATCGCACTTCCCGGGTGGCGGTGATATATGTGTGATAGCAGTCAAGTCATATGCAGATCCGAAGATTCTTGTCTTTAAACGTTTGCTTGAGTCGTCAACAATGAGTCCATTTTTATTCGATGCCATTAGTTGGTGTGTTACTTATTTTAATCTCTTTCATACGCCCTAAGATGGCATAAGCCAATATAATGCTATTGGCCAATAATTTTAGCCTGCATGAGCAATGATCTACTTGTGCTGTTACCAGATTTCCATCACTGTGAGATAAAGAATGCACTACGTTACGTACTTGATTATTGCGCTGCTGGCCCGCATCATTTGTGGATTTAAGTTGTGACGAGTTTTTGCTGAAATTTTTCTGCGTGTGTGTTTCTGAAAGAATATCCAAGCCTACTGCGTGATTCCCATAGCACAACTGACACAACCGGCTCACAGTAAGAACGGCCGAAATTTCTGTTATCGAGGAAAAACTAAAACGCCTTCATATGTATGTAGATTATGGGCAATAAGCTGAACGTGACTCTATAACTCAATATCGTATTCTCTTATATGAGTGTAGAAGATCCCTTGTTTGTACGTGAAATAAATTTTACTATGATACAAACCTTGTTCAGCTGGAGATATCTGCTATTAAAAGGTGACAGAATTATCGATAGTAATTGGTAATCTTGTAAAGGAAAGCCCTCCTTTTAACACGCGTCCAGGTGAAGTTTCAGCAATCCAATCCTTGTACGGTCAGCCATTTTGGATTTATCTCGTGCATTTGTATCGCTAAGTAACGAGTAAATAACATCTAATGCTACATTTTCTCCCAGATATCTGCATTGCTACTTCATAAGCAGTGATTATTTAAATTGCGGACCTTTGAACTGTTATTTACCTGGCTATTGAAGCTAAGATATCTTATCAAAAGACATTTCAGGATTTCTTCATTTCAGTGAAAATAAACATTGCTTCAAACTGTCCACAAACTTTTTCTATTACAAAATCGTTTCTAAATCTACTACAATTCCGACACACATGGTTTGTTTAGTTTTGCATCTCACTCCTTTTAACCTTAAGACCACTTGTTTTTGTCTCCATTTCATGCGGAAGAACAAACACAAAAACTCAGGCGTGCTCAAAAAATTAAAAAGATATCACAACTGTCATCGGAAACAGCTGTTTTGTGTCAGTTCCGCAAACGTTTTCATGTATCTTCGTTTGTGTTCGCGTTTTTTTTTTTAATTTTTAACCCCTTAAGCGTTAGGTTCTAGATTTAAGTAGATAGTGCAATAATGTTTATCACTTCCCGCTTGTTACCGCATAGTGGGCGCATGCTTTTCAACATTTACAAACAGAATTTCAATTATGTCAGGCCTCAGTTATTCTCTTCAAAGTCCAAGACGGTCGAAGGTCAGATAACAATTGGTGATGTAACCAAAGATATTCAAACTCCGGCAAATCCTGAGCTTGTTCCTCAGAAATATGGTGAGTTTAAATCATTCAAAAGGCTCCACGAATAACTAATTCTATGTTGGACCTTATTCAGTTCAATATGCCGAGGATGGAACCATACAGCTGACGCAATCTGCCTTGCATCATCTACGATGGATGCTGCAGAAAGATTCCCTGAAGCAGGACATGTTTTTGCTTGGTTATCCTGGGCCGCTGCGGCGGAATATTGCTATGCAATTTTCAGAACTAACTCAGAGAGAGTTGGAATACATTGCTTTGAGCAGAGACACCACAGAAAGTGATTTGAAGCAAAGGCGGGAGATCAAAAACAAAGGTGCCGTGTACTTTGATCAGGTATGACAAATCAGTGCCTATTAGAATGCAATTATGCAAGAAACTTGTTATATGTGTAGTGTGCTGTTCGAGCCGCCTTAAATGGACGTCTTCTCATTTTGGATGGTGTGGAGCATACTGAACGAAATGTCTTACCAATTTTGAATAATCTGCTGGAGAACAGAGAGATGCACCTGGAAAATGGCAAATTCCTGATGGCACCCGAACGGTATGACGATCTTTTAAAGGTTATAATTGATTGACTCATCTCTGAGTTTCTGAGAATAATGATTACTTCTTTTGTAGACATACACAAAGAAACAGTTAGACGAATGGGGGCTGTTACGAGTGTCTGAAAACTTTCGAGTTGTTGCTCTTGGTTTGCCAACGCAAAAGTACAAGGGAACTCCATTGGATCCCCCACTGCGGTCACGGTTCCAATCTAGAAATGTATCGCATTTCTCCTTCGAGGTAATTATATGATGAATTCATTTTAAATTGGCAAATGAGCTGATGGAATTCTCTTGAATAAATGTGTATCGAAGACTTCCCTTAATTCTTTGCTTGAAAAGAGGTAGGTCCCGGTTTTATTGTCTATGTATCTTGATGCAAAATGGAAGAAGAACCAGATAACGAGGTGTTCAGCGCGACTTTTTCCAATTGATTGGGGTTTTCTCCGAAAATATAATCATTCGCCGATCCTTCAGTTTTAGTTTTTATATATCCTTTGATTATTACTCTATAGTTGATGTAGTGGTAATGGTAATGGTATTTGGAGCCTGGTCCCTTGATTTCAATCGGCCAAAGTTATCTAAGAGTTTTGCTGCATGTTTCTCTTAAGCTCTGCTGTATGTTTTTTGGAAGTTAAGTCCTGAAATGCTGCTTCAATTTTATTTAAGCTCCAGGGATATATTTATTGGTTAATAGGAGACTTTTAGAGTCACCCTAAAGAGGCATTAAATCAATTTTTTTTTCTTTAATTTATGTGTCGCCCCGAAGGATATAAAGCGTCGAACACGCCTGTGCGCAATTTTATTTTTAAGGGATATTGAGTTGTATTTAGCACGCTATACTTCACCATATTTAGTTTCCGACGCAGCAGGGGTAGAAATCGCATTTAGCATGCTTTACTCCGCAATGCAAAATTCTTTGTTAACTTTTCATTATGACAGGCATCGATCTAGCACATTTGAATTGAACCGACGATTCGCTTTTATTTAAATGTTGTTTAACAAAAGATGACAACGTTTTTAACCTAACCTTGTTAGCCGAATTGTTCTTTCAAACTGTATCTGCTTAAAACATTTGAAAAAAATGAAAACTTTTTCGATCTGTCTAGTTCTAGATTGTTCATTTTGAAATTTTACCATTCACGAGACTTCCGCATTTCCAACTTTATTCAGAACGGTCTCATTTCATCAGAAAGGTTTATGGGGTTCAACAAAACATATGTACATACATACAAGAAGGGCCTAGGCACAGTTTTTGCCCTATTTACTCAGGTGTTTACGGTTCTTAACTCAGGCTTAGAGTAGAGTAGCAAGTAGGTTCTGAAAGACATTCCGACTTATAACGCTGTCGGGCGTGGCAAGCTAATTGTCATCAAAATATTATTGGACAATATGAAATAGTATGTGATTGTGGTTGTGTCTTGACATTTGTCAGTGTTTTACGCAATGTGATTGCTATCGATTACTGCGATGCGGCTTTGTGTCCTACCGGGCGTAACTAATATTGGTTGCAGTGACACAGGAGTAAGATAAATCATTGCCTTCAACTCCAGGATACTTAATAGTTCTCTTTCTCATTCTTTAAACTAAGCGGCTGGATTGTCCATCTAATTTTGAGTAAATCAAACTTACAACAACACTGCAGCAGGCTATTGTCAAGGTACACAACTTGAAGAGTAACCAAATTGCTGTTGGTAATTTGAAAGGCTTTTAAATCCAGCTACCAGAATCGCAATAATCCGTTGGAATCGAGAACTTGCTGATGTGGTTTGTTTCATTGCAGTCGGATGTATCTATGATCATGATAAATGTCACAACACCGATCTTTTCCAGTGGTGTGATCAAAATATCACCAGGACTTGGTTGTAGAGTTGTCTTACTTCCTCTATAGTTTTGACAAGGACAACTATTATTATTGCGATGTCATTTGCATATTCAATGCCGTTGACGCCTCTTGGTTTGCACATTCGAAGTACTCCATCTTATATTCCACAGCATTAGGCATAGGAATAGCCCTCCTTTATTTTGATTGTCGTTCGTTGAAGACACCATCGTCTCTTTTGATGTACTGGCGGTTTTTTGCTGATAGTTTATGCATGGATATGAGACGATGGTTACGCTGGAGCCCTAGTTATCTTTTTGGAGTAGGAGTTCTATCTTTTCTTGTTAAAATATTGCTTCTACTAGGCATCTTCTATATTGGTTCTTGAATGCTTCTGGTTTCTTCAGGAGTGCTCCATTTAGTGCAAAGCTAGGGATTTCTCCCATTCCCTGGTTACAGTTTTCAAGGAGCCAATTACGATTTAGACACTGTCTTGTTGTTGTCATTAAAAACAAATTTGACCGTTCGATAAGTGTTATGATGCTAAGATCAAGCACAGCAAACCAGTCTGTAGTCCATTAGAAACGTCGCATACAAAATGCTAGGTTTCTTCCCACCGTCACAACCAAACAGAGAGTGCTGGCAAGCGCTTGGAGCAAAACAAGAGACACAAAACGCGCTGCAAAGTAACAGCGAGCGGTCATTGAAGCAGAAGTGTAGGAGACGGGTTTATTAAGACTTTATTTTCGGTCCCATCTGCGTAAACAAAAATTAGAAAAAGAGATATAACAACAACCCAGTAAAGGTAAGGTGGCGACCTTAAGTGGAAAGGATCCTCAGCGAACTTGGCGTGCGCAACTGGAAGCAATTATCAAAAGATCACGCTAGATAGATTGAGGCGTTGGTTGAGGACAATATCCATCGCGGACTGTTGCACCGTCTAAAGTAAAAGCTCCAATGGGAGCTTTATATATGTATAGATATATATGCCACTACATGCTCTGCTGCTCTTCATCGACTTAGACTTTTAATAATTTATTGGGGAATTTTAAAAATGAGTATTTATTGTGCAGTGGCTAAAATTTCAATGCTTGTACGATCCAATTGGTACAAGAGCTAAATCTGTGTTTTCATTTACTGCGTCGGGAGTTTAGTGATTGGGCTTTAAATCAACTGGAAGTTGATCATGTTTTTTACTGTAAAATGTTGTTCAGTGACGAGGCCCATTTCTGGTTAAGCGGCTACGTGAGCAAGCAGATTTGCCGTATTTGCGTATTGGGGCGAAGACAATCTTCAAGAAGTTTTGCATCCAGAAAAATGTACCATATGGTGCGAATTGTACGCCGGTGGCATCATCGGTCCTTATTTCTTCACTGCAAAAGTTACTGCCAATAGACAACGATACAATGCTATAGTCAATAATTATTTACTTCTAAATTTCCATGACATCAATGTGGAAGAACTGTGGTTTTAACAGGATGGTATTCCACCCCATAATGCCAACAAAAACATCGTTTTATTGAAAACACGATTTGGTAATAGAGTCATTTCAAGAAATGAACCCGTCAATTTTCAATCAAGATCGTACGACTTGACGTCATTGGGTCTACGTCAAATCACTTTTGACGTAAATATAGGGGTTTGTTTCCTAACTGATCTATGGTTGGCAGTGTGCTTCAATGGTGTCTCTCAAAAAAGTAGTTGGTCGGTATAGAGAACAAATAAACAAATGAATGCTTACAAGTGTCATGTACTCGTATTTGCTATGTATATTTAAGTGACCGATTTCAAGTGTTGAATTAGAGAAAGGATCCAATTGACAATGGAATTCGACCTTCAATTCACTTTTATATAGCCTTTTGAGACAATCAGTGTGGTGTGAGTAGTTACAAAGTGTTTTGTTTTCCTTATATTTTTTGGTGCCCCCTTGAAGCCATCCTTATTTCCCTTAACATATGTAGGTAATAATTTTAATTGAAATATCTAATCACTGAGAGTGCTCCTACTCGTAACATAATAAATTTGTATGACCTCTATAGGTTATGGTTAGTTAAAGCTTGCTGTTTGTCAGCTGTTAGATTTCAACGTTGCGCTTCTCAATTATTGTTTTAATTTGGTACAATTCAATTCGTACTATTGAGTTGTTTAATAAGTTCTGCATTTTGGTATAAAAGCTTATATTAATTCATCATCATCCGTCAAAATTGTTTTGGAGAGAGCAAAACAGTGTCTGGAGTGTCTGGAGAGTACGGTAGGTGCTGCATAACTTCCCAGCTAAATAAATTCAGCTTTTGTTTTGTCACTAAAGTTGTGTGTGGTCTGGCGTTGTCATAAGGAAAATCAACGTCCTTTCTGTTCTCCAAATCTGGTCTGAGAACAATATTTAACGGCATTTATTGCAAAGGACTCCTCGCCAGTCCCAATAAATGCTCAACAAGCCCTTTTTTTGAATGCAAATCTTGTTTATCGACTCAAGCGAGGTCCATCTCAACAAAGACACACATACCATTGTGCGTTTCTTTCACTGAGTTCATGAGGAACCCAATTATCCACCTTTTTCGATATTCCAAGCCTTTTTAGTCTCTGCGAAACGGTTGTATGGGCGATCTTAAACCGCTGAGCGATCTCCCGTGACGTCAAATGCCTGTCAACGGTAACTGCAGTCAAGATTTTATTGTCGTCTGTGGTGGGTGGACGTCCAGAGTGAACAGCATCAGCAAGGTGTGTATTTCCCCGTTGCGCCTCTGACGCTTTGAAAACCATTTTAAAAGAAAAAAAGCAGAATGTGCCGAAAACGCACTTTCTTATCCTCCATTTTAAATAAAATATTGAGCACTTAAAACACGTCCGATCAAAACAAATTTTCGTAACAATATAAAGGACAATTCTCTCTATTGGAAAAATAACAAAAAATTCATAACGGTATTCAGAGATTTTCTAAAACGATAAACACTACTTTCAAGAAAAAAAACCGCAGAACTTTTTGAACAACCCAATACAGTAAGAGTCGTGTTGTCACGTTAATACACTGTTCTGATTGAGTCATAGGTTCCCTTTAGTGTTTGGGGTTGAAATCTATGCCGCCTATGGAAAGTCTTAAGTCTCCTTCGATCCTAGCCTTATGAATTGTGAAAGTGCCTTGAGTTCTAAGATAAGTGAACTATGCACTATGCACCTAAACAGACACCATGCACAAGGAACTACACAATACATGTCTTCTGTGACTGACACATTGACATTGAAAGCCTTTTCTGTAATACCTCGTTATATAGTATAATAAAAAAAAATGATAGACAACTGGTTTGTTGTACTATTTTATATCTTTTGTTCTCCATTTCATGCTCTTATTTCTACAAGATGTGTAGGATTTGATTTTTGAATAAAACAAGCAATTGTTGAGACATCTCTGATGTATGGTAGACCTTGGCTTTAACACAGCCCAAAAAAAAAAAACCGTCTAACAGGGTTAAGTCGCACAATCTTGGCGGATATTGGGTTGGGTCCGAAACACGAAATAACGCTTCCAAGAAACTTCGTTCCCAATTACTCGATTGTTTTGCAGGACTTTCCTGTTGAAAGTAGAAGTCGTCCGTATTCATATTCTCGAACTCCTGCTATAAAAATTTGTTTATCGTGTCTCGGTAGCGCGGTCCATTGACCGTAATGGTTTTTTCGGCCTCATTTTCGAAAAAATACCACCTCCGGTCCATAAACAATATTAAAGAGCTACCTTTTCTGGGTGGATTGGCATCTACTGAATCACGCGTGAATTTTCTTTGCCTCAGATGATGCAATTAGTAAGCAAACGTTGCCGCCACGATTTTCTTGTGGCAAATATCAATGTCAGCGTGCATGTTTTCCAAGACCCAATCCGAGAACATACGGCGCTGCTGGTGGTCAACCGACTTCAGATTTTGCGTTAGTTGGACTTTATATGTATGGAGCGCTAAATCCTTGGAGTTGTTTGGGTCGTTTTCGAGATTTGCCTTTACTCCGGCAATATTTACCATTAAACATCCGGGGAAATACGTTTCGGCGTCTTCACATCTTATACTGATCCCGACTTTTAAAATTTTTTGATTATACGAGGGGTGTTCAAAAAGTAAGGTTTTTTTTTTTTTGCTGTATTGGTACACTTGTCCGGAACATATGTTTCAAGTAGATACAATATATTACTTAATTTGTTTTTGACAGATAGAAAGGTAAGATTTGGTGTGTTGGGCGATTTTCAATTATCATAAAAAATGGAGCAAAGAATTTGCATCAAATTTTGTGTAAAAAATACTAGAAAGTTATCTAAAATACTTGAAATGTGAACAGTGGCATACGGTGAATCTGTACAAGCTCTTCCAAGATGGCCGAGAAGATGCCAATGACGAACCTCGCTCTGGACACTTCAACACATCAACGAAAGATGGTAACGTCGATGCTGTGAAGAAAATTGGCTTGGAAAATCGTCGAATTACCATAAAAGAAGTTGCTGAGGATGTTGGTATATCAGTCGGCTGGTGTCATGCAATTTTTTCGGACGTTTTGGGCATGAGACGTGTGTCAGCGAAGTTTGTTCCGAAACTTTATAATTTTGATCAGAAGAATCGTCGCATAAGGATCGCTCAGGAGCCTTTGAATGACGTCAATGATGATCCAAACTTGCTCAAAAGGGTCATAACTGGTGGCGAATCATGAGTTTAGGGTAATGACGTCAAAGTCAAAGATCAAGCGTCCCAATGGAAATACCCAGGATAGCCAAGACCGAAAAAAGCACGCCAAGTTCGATCAAATGTCAAAGTTTTGATCACTGGAATTGTGGAAAAACAATTCATGGCTTTTACCTCACGATAGTGCACCTGCTCATTCATCGTTGCTTGTGAGAGATATTTTGGCCAAAAATAACACGACAATCGTACCTTAGCGCGCCCATATTCATCGGATTTGGCCTCATGCGACTTTTTTCTGTTCCCAAAACTGAAGAAACCTATGAAAGAATGGCTGTTTGCATGGATTGAGGAAAAAACGGGGTCACTGGAAGAGCTCAAGGCTATACCAAAAAGTGCTTATGAGAAGTGCTTCGAGGATTGGAAAAAGCGGTGGCGCAAGTGTAATATATCTGAGAGGGTTTACCTTGATGATGAATAAATAAATATTTTTTTTTATAAAAATATAAAGTCACCTTACTTACACCTTGCCGCGATTTTGCGTTTGCACGTGATTTTTTGTAATTAAATTCAACGATTTGAATCTTTTCTTTCACTGTGTAGCTTTCAATGGATGACATCTATCACTGTATCTAAACCCTGCGTGCTGTAAAATAATAGACCTTTCGAATCCTTCATTGAAAAACACTTTACATACAATACATTAAAGGTTTGGTATTTGAGCAACCTACACAGTGTGGCTTTTCGTTCGGTCCTTATCAATGAGTTTGCATTCAGTCCAAAAACTTTAAGGTTTCGCTCGCCATGTTCTTACCCATTACGTGCATTACTTTGCTCTTAAAGAGCGTCCGCTAACTGATTCTGAATGAACCAGTTATGCCATACATAGGATATGTCACCATTTGGCCGGCAGTAATTTTTCAGTACGAATTACTTTCAGCGTACGAATTACTCTTTTTATGTATTAGAACTTGAGACAACCCCTATAGCATGCGGTGTCTCCCGCGTTCCTGTACAAATAACACGAAAGTGGGTTTTTATTACACGCTACATCCGCATCCAGAGCTCATTATTTGGACATGTATTTCTTTCCGGACTTAAAGCAGCGAATGTTGGATTCCGCAATTTTAGCAGACGTGCCAGAAATTTTGGCAGCGAACACAATTTATAAAAAAAAAAAAATGATTGCCTATGGCTAAATTACATAGCTCAATGGTGTATTTTGATCCCATTTTGAAAGTGTTGATTGGTTTCACCTGATTTTATGCTGCTGTTTCTGCTGCTGATGTTGATATTTTACTTGCAGTTGTTGTTGCTGTTGTTGAGAGCCCTCGTAATTCTCGCCATTTGTTTAGTCTTATAGTCTTATAGTCAATACTGTAAAACATGTATCCAACCCAGAGAGTCAATTTAACTCAGGTCACGTAGTGCTAATTGCACAATTTGTCCATGATACATGTAGGTTCTGCTGATTCAAAATGCATTTTTTAACTATATGTGTTACACTGTTTCAAACTCAAAACAAATAGGTAGATCAATTTGGAGAGAGATCATGTATTTCTTACTCATACCTCAGATAAACTCAAATCTCCATAGACACACTTTTTCGCAACAATTCATATTTAACTTATTTTAAAATCAGTTCCCGAGTGAGAAAGGCATCACCTTTCTGATATTGTAACTTCCATATATTCTTCTAGGAAATTCTTGCTACCTTGAAACAACAATCATCAAATGTAGATGAAACCAAACTACGCAGCTTGATATCCTTTGGTCTAGCTGTACACTCAGCTGATTCGTCAGTTAATTTGCCTGATTTCCCCATAGATAATCTACAATTAGTAGCTGCTATGATGGTACGTATTTTTTCTCCTATACACTACATTCAAAATTGACTATATACGAGTATACTCTTAAAGAATAGCAACCCATTGATGAGTGTCCACGACGGTATATGTGCGCTTTATCCATATCTCACCACCCAAAAAAAGGAACATATAGATCGCATAAAGAACCTTCTGGAGTCATTGAAAATATCTCAGAAGCAATCGAAGCCAGTTAAGAATGTTACAACAGCTAAAGGCTCTAAAGATGTTGTGCAATTAAAAATCGATGAAGTTTCGCTCAAAATACCTGGTGGTAAGAAACCTCACGTCATGAAAGGATTCGTTGATTTAGATCACCAGAGAGGAATCCTAGCATCAATGATTCAGAAGTATGCAGTCGGAGACATTTGTTTGATCGGTTGGTAGATTCGTTGGAATGTAAAGAAAAGGTTTTTGAAGGATTTTTTCCTTGCAGGTCCAAAGGGTGTTGGAAAAGCAACATTAACAAACCAATTGCTGCATTTGCTTAATCAGTCCGTAGAACCAATGGTGCTCTATGAAGACATGACCTCACGTGACTTGGTCCAACAGAGAATCACGACGGTTGAAGGCGATACTGTTTGGCGTGATTCACCTTTGGTAAGGGCTGCTAAAACTGGATCAGTTGCTATACTAAATGGCATTCATAGATTACACAAGAGTACCGCATCAGTAATGCAAAGGTAGTGTGATCGATTGGGTTCTTTCAAAATTAATAAAATATACTTTGATTGCATACTTCTTTCCCTTAGACTTATTCACGATCGAGAACTTCAACTCTGCGACGGAACAACAATGTTGCGAAGCGATCGTTACGAATCTCTTCTTTCACAAGGCCTTACTGAAGCTGAATTAGCCGTTAGAAACATCTTAAAAATTCATGACTCATTTCGTATAATAGCTTTAGCTGAACCCCCTAATCCAAATTTCACTGCACAAAATTGGTTGACACCTGAAGTGCTCAGTCTGTTTCTATTTCTCGAAGTACGTCCACTTCAGCAGACTGAAGAATTCGAAATCATCAACAAACTCTACGGAAACATCGACTCAAACATTCAAAAAGTAATCAAACTCTCGCATATTCTTCGGGAATCGACAGATCCAATTTTAAAAGATCTTTCAGGAACGTTGTCTACAAGACAACTTATAAAAATCGCCCGCCGAATGGCAATCTATCCGGCAGATGATCATGACGCAAATCCCCTGAATTCGGTATATGACATCATTCAAAATACATTCCTAGCAAAGTTTCTACCGGCTTTGCCACGCGCTGCTTTAGAAGATGCAATCAAAGCAGCAGGTATAGATAAGACACAAAGATCTGGCTCTGGTCGAAGATCTATTAATGTAGATGGTGATGTGCTTCGCATTGGAAACACAGAAATGAAGCTTACCAAAGCAGAAGATGAGAGTAAAATTCCAAGCACGTTATTCTATGATGTGCCGCAGCATGTTGAGTTGCTGGAGAGGTTGCTACAGGATTTCCTTATCGGAGATCATCTCCTTCTAGTTGGCAATCAAGGTGTTGGTAAGAATAAGTTGATTGATAAACTTTTGCAGCTGATGAACAAACCAAGAGAGTACCTTCAGCTTCATAGAGATACTACTGTTCACAGTTTGACTGTCCAATCAACGTTGCGTGATGGTCAGGTGGTATACGAAGACAGTCCTCTGGTAAAAGCGGTAAAGAAGGGTCATATCTTGGTTATTGATGAGGCTGATAAGGCACCGGTGAACGTTACGTGTATATTGAGAACTCTAGTTGAAAACGGAGAAATGATACTGTCTGATGGACGAAAAATTGTTTCACCAGAAGAAGGTTCTAATGAACCTGGGATAATTGAAACTCATCCAAATTTTAGAGTGATCGTTTTAGCTAATAGACCCGGTTTTCCATTCTTGGGTAATGACTTTTACGCATCATTAGGCGACGTTTTCAGTTGTCATGCAGTCGATAATCCATCACCGGACTCTGAAATATTCCTACTTCAGCAGTATGGACCGTCGGTTTCGAAGAAGACTTTGACTACCTTAGTAAATGCCTTTGGTGAGTTGAGAAGCATGGCTGATGAGGGTCTTTTGAATTATCCCTACTCCACACGTGAGGTGGTCAACATAGTGAAGCACTTGGAGAAATTTCCTGAAGAATCGATGTCAGAATTGGTTGGAAATGTTCTCGACTTTGACAGATACTCCCCAGAAGCTCTAGAACAAGTAACTGAAGTTTTGGCTAGACATGGTCTAGAAATCGAATCGTATGCTAAGAATGAGTTATTTGCTCTTCGAAAAAAGAAAGAACTCCAGATGACTGTGAATCGAACAAGTGGGTTGGGCGTTTCTGGCCCAAAGTTTGGCAAAGTCGATCCAAAGAATGACCCCCATGTTGGCGGTAATACCTGGGCTGGTGGCACTGGAGGTCGAGACACAGCTGGTTTAGGTGGAAAAGGTGGGCCCTATCGTCTAGATTCCGGTCACAAAGTTCATCAATTATCTGATGAGGAAAAGGATGCTATTCCGGAGGAAATAAAGCAGGCCGCCAGAGAAATGAATCGCAAAGCATTTGAAGAGAAGCTGAAGGAGATTAGAATGTCAAAACATGATTACAATTTATATGCTCAGTTCAGTGCTCCGATTCGAAAGCAAGTCACACAATTAAAAGCAATTATGGATGCTTTACAGACAAAAACCAAAGAGCGTCAATGGCAAAAGTATCAAACACATGGAGAGTTGGACGATACCCGACTAATTGAGGGTATAACTGGAGAGAAAAATATCTATCGACGACGTGCAGAAGCTAATCCTTGGGCAGATCATGTTCAAGAAAAGCCAAATCGTTTGAAATTGGTCGTCGATGTTTCAGGATCGATGTATAGGTATGTTCAATATTAGAATTTGTCAGTTTTCTTTGACGAAGCTTTTTTTTAGGTTCAACAGCTATGATCAACGTCTAGATCGCGAGCTTGAAGCCATTGTGATGGTAATGGAAGCCTTCGAAGGCCATGAAAAGAAAATTGTGTACGACATTGTCGGTCATAGTGGAGAAGGATATGATATTCCGTTCGTTCGAGAGGGTAAGCCACCTACCACAGACAAGGAACGATTAGAGACACTACGTATGATGCACGCACATTCACAGTTTTGTTGGCAAGGTGATAATACTGTGAAAGCTACACAAGAAGCTATAGAGACTTTATCTCAGGAAGACTATGAAAATTCGATAGTAATTGTTCTAAGCGATGCAAATCTTTCGAGATATGGTATTCACCCGAAAGAATTGGCAAATGCATTAAAAAAAGGTGATCCAAAAGTGCGTGGGCATGTCATCTTTATTGGCAGCTTGGAAGAGGAAGCTGATTTGTAAGCAAAGAATTTTTAATGTTTAAATCGTTTATAACTTATTACATATGTGTCATTTTCTCATTTCAGTATTAATGCACAGATGCCAGCGGGACACAGCTTCGTGTGTATGGACTTGTCGACATTGCCACAAATCCTCAAGCAAATATTTACTTCATCTTTGACTTAAAGATGTAAAATTATTTAGTCAAGTGAATAGTGTATATACGTATGTACGAGTGTGTTTGTTATTGTTTAGTATATAATTCTATTTTTATATAAACGAGAATTCCATAGTTAAACTCAAGTGCAAGTTCTCTTTATTTTTGTTTCAAGGGTGGAACAACTTTCTGTATTTTCCGTAGATTCCTTATTTATTATTATTTTTTTTTTTTTTTTGGAGCACTAATGCAACTCGAATAATAGTGTCATCCGTCTAGGAAACTTTTTTGAAAAAGAAATTTTACTAAAATCCTGCATTTATTTAATCGTTAAAGGTAGAACCATGAATTTGATGAGTTGATTCTTGGACCCACAAAACTAGAATATGGTACTGGACTTTCACCTCGCAGAACATGGTATTATTGACGGTATGCTGCTTGTGTCAGGCACAATGTACGAATATTTTACAAGAAGCAGTCTTATATTATTTTGCATTTATATTTGTATGAACGCTAAAAAATCTGATCGGTCATTTAATGATATCTTCACACACCGGCAGATCCTGATAAAGACTAACGCAGTTAAAATCGATTATTTAAATCTGCTCCTCTCATATCAAAAATGCTTTCGACTTCTGCATCCATTACACGAGCTACATAGAGATGTTTAGTTCCTTTAGAAGATATAAGGTTCCATTTTCGCTGATGGCATCTTGAGAATAACATCCGAAGATTAAGTGATTGCCGATAGAGAGCTGTGCGCGATGCAAAATGATTTGCGCGATACCCATCCTCTGCTGCGTTGTCCCCGGGGTTGAAATTCGGGTCGGTAATATCCTTTTTACTTATCAGACGACTAATGCGAACTTTAATTATCAAGTCGATGTAGGCCTACAACTCATAGAGGTCGATGTAATACTTTCTCCTCCAAAGGTCATCAATGGAAAGTGGAACAAAATTAACCCGAATCATCAATCTCTGCTTACGTTCATGATTCGGCGCTATAGAGGAAGTCTGGGATTATTAGGAGCTAAACATCGTATACATAAAGAGTCCCTTAATGTGTTTTAATAACACTTTAATTTCAAACAAACAGCTGATGACAAGTGCAACGTTTCTTCTGATTTCTAGTGAGGTAGAGATGGAACAAAAGTATATAATTTTTTTTCTATCGTGACGTTTCCATTTCGTCGATGTTGTGCGTCAATGCAAATACAGGGACCCTATCGAAAAATGACATAGAATGAATATTCGTCAAATGTGAATTCAGTTTTGACATTTATGAAGCAACCAGAATTAGAATTTGTGTGAAACTTTTGGTGCATTGCCGAAGCCCACTGGTTCTGGCTGCGGTTGTAGGGCACTGAGAATTTGCGACTAATGTACGAGGAGCCATTACATCCACCCAAAGTCATTGCATGATGCGCTGTTTACGCTGGAAAAGCTTGTTTTTAAGAACTGCGGATCAATGATTTTTTCATTCCTCAATTGGATGAATTGGAACTGAAGGACATGTGATTTCAGCAGGACGGAGCAACGGCATATACTACACGAGCCACAACCGATGAAGGGTCTTAAAGTGTCTTACATTATTACCCTATCTTAGATTTAGTTGTGCGGAAGTGAATTACTATAGATCGTTGAAAATTATTTGACAATTTCATACAATCACAAGATGTTAAACGCGATGCTTAGAATATTGATGTCTCTATAATTGGCGCAGTCTAAAGGCTTTAAATACTTGTGCATCCAGCAAATGATTCAATCATCAGACAGGTTGAATGGTTAGTTTTGCCGTTTAACACTATGAGAAGTGTGTTTTACACATTTTTTTTTTTTTTAAAGAACTTAACTCAAGAGCGTGTGACTACTTTTAAAATGCCGGAGCACGTGTTAAGCTTTTCGGAAATTTGGGTTGAGAGAGAAAGATGTTTGGGCTCAGTGGTTATTTCGCTTTACGGATAACATCCAACATTTAATGAGAAGACTAAATTATTAGTGTAAATCTCATCTCATGAGATTTTAGTTGCCTGAAAAAAAATCTTTTGGGCACGGCTGGTATTGAACCCCGATCGGTTCGATTGAGAAGCTAATACACTACCACTTGAGCCACAGCCACCCACTCAGCAACGATTGTGACTCCGAGTAAAATAGTTCACGAATTTAAAATGAGGATGTAGCGTTAAACTGACGCACTATACAACTTTGGTTTGGAAGGTACCTTCGGGAGATTTCAGCCTCGAAAATGAACCAAGTTAAAAGCCGTAAACATTAAATGACGACGATGTTTTAAGAGCGACGGTGGATGCAGACCCAACAAAATCGGTGCGGGAAATTGCACAAAGCATGGGAGTATCCGCTAGTGACTATAAATTGACACCGTTCTCTCATAGGAAAGGTAAAGAAACTCGGTAGCTCATGAACGAATCATAAAAACTACGTCTGGAAATCTGCGCATCCAGATAGTGCACCGGATAGTCACCTTTGATGAAAAGTGTTTACTGTATGATAATCGTAAAAGATTTGGGCAGTGGTTGGATGCAGATGAAAATCCAAAACACACCCCCAAGCCCGATCTTCACCCAAAACAGGTTATGGTGACAATTTGGTGGACATCGAAAGGACTAATCCACTTTTCATTTCTTCAACCAGGAGAAACGATAAACGCTATCAAATATTGTGAGGAAATCGACCAAGCAACCTGCGTTGGTCAATAGGCACGGTCCGATACTTTTGCATGACAATGCTTGACTCCATACCTCACAAGTAACGGTGCAAAAACTGTTGCAGTTGGGATTTGAAATTCGTCTGCATCCACCGTACTCTCTCGATCATTTCACCAACGGATTACCATCTTTACCGCAATCTGGATTCATTTTACCGGCAGAAGGTTTTCCGAAACCGAGCAATGGTCATAAAAGCCTTTGAAGATTTCATTGCTTCAAAAAGTCAGCACTTCTACGAAAAAGGAATATTTAACCTTGTATCACGTTGGAAGAATGTTATAGATGCCAACGAATTCTATTTTGATTGAATAAAAATTTACGAAAAACTAATATTGGCTTTTAAATTTTTACAATAAAATCGGATATTTTATGTGGTACAACCCAATATAAAATTTCAGAACATTGTCTTTGGAGTCTTTGATGGCTGCGCATTCCTGCAATCTTCAGCAAACCAGGAGTTTCGCGTAGGTGGAACTCAGTAACTCAATTGCACCATTTCTGATCGATGCTGATCTTTTGTCCCTAAAAAAGGTTGTAAAGAGTTTGACAAGAGCGTGGCGAATATTGAATCGTCAAAGGTTGCTGCTGTTTGTTGCGATTGGCCAAGTCCAAATATTATGTATTGGACCCAGAATATGAGTAGATATGAGTAGGACATTAAGAGGGCAAAGGCATCGCCGTTCGGAAGACTGCAGCAGAGTTTTTGATTCCAAACGCGGTCCAAAGGGGATACGATTAGCTATGAACCAGGCTAACTCCTGAAGTTTGTTGATTGAGATCTTGATTTACGATGGAACGGTAGCACCCAATAAAAAAAAGTGTTATGGACTCAGCAATAAACATCCACTTGAATGCATTTCAAGGAAATGCAGCAATAGCATGAGTAAAAAGTCCAGACCGAAATTATTTACGGAAGCAGATATAAAGTGAAATTCTCAGTCGATCGAAAAGCAAAAATTAGGATAAATTTCATTATGGTTACTTTAAACTAAGGGGAGTGATGTGTCTTGTTAAATAGGAGAGCTTGCACGTTAATGATGCAAAAAGGATGTAGAGCTTTTACTAATGATGGACAGAGAAGGATCTGAATATATACAATATATATGTATTATCTTTATATCTAAGAGCTTGAATCATAGCAAAGTGGCTAAGAATAATCCAAAGCCTACAGCCCTAAGAGCTGAAAGGAATAGCACCATCAATATCTTAAAAATCGAGGCATGTGGGATACCAGAAATGTCGATCTAACAAATCTGACTGCTTCCAACTTGTGGTTAGGTACTTATAATATGTATTCCAGGAAGAATCACCGGAAATGAGTGGTAACAGGATTCGAGAAACTTAGCTGTGAAAGTGACACATAAGTACACCCGTAAGTAAAACCTTAAAACTCATTGATTAAGCGTGGTTATATCCCAAATGAATATATGGCAACACTTTTATTGATTTTTACGTTTTTTTTTTTCTTCAGTTTTTGTTTTTAAATAACAATAATATTGTAATATACAACATTCAGTTCTTTACACGCACTCACATCACACAGACTTGTTAACTTTTAAGTACTTACAAAGCTAATAAAACTTATTCTAACAAAATAAATGACTTAGCATCAAGGATTGCCGAGTAGCCTTATGCTACGTGTTGTGGTTCTCTTTTGGAGGAATAACTACCCAGCCATCTTCGGTGGCATCTGTGGCAAGGTTATCATTACTTAATTGAGGTTGTAACAATTTGGCTGACCGTGATGTTTGTGGATCACAAGAAGTAACTTGATTTTGTTGAGACTGAGAAGCTCGGATACCTTCCAGTTGTTGTTTCAAGTCGTTATACAACTCAAGCAGTTCTTCCTAAACTTACAAAAAAAAGGAAAATCTTTATAAGGACTGATATAATTTATATGATAAGACTGACCTTCTCTTTCATTTTTTTAATAAGTATCAGTTTCTGCTCCCTCTCGACTGGATCCAAGCTAGATAGATACTTATCTCGGCGAGCTGTTGCATAATACAATTCCGTAACTACGCGCAAATATTCTTTGGCAAGTTTAGTATGTTCGCGATAGATTGATTGTGATAATGGATTATTTGGTATTGGTGGCTCCGGTTGTAGTGATAGATCAAGCATTTGATGTAGCGATTGATCTGCTTCGTAGTCATCATCGCCAGAGCAATCATTTGGTAGATCATCATCGAGTTCTGGTATCACTGGTTTTGTTTCGGTGACTGTAAGACGTTCGTTCCCATCACTTTTTGCTATAAGAAAACAAGAATCAAAGAAATGTATGTATGTCGTTACAGAAGGGCTTAAGAAGTTTGAAGAAAATAAAAGTATAAAAATTATTGTAAAAAACGTAAATCGTACTGTAAATCACCCAGAAGCTATGCAGATCTGTTTGTTTTGGCAAAACGGCAGTGGCATCACACATTCTAGACTGGATAAGTTCGTAGTTTTTGAAATTTACGATTAAGGAAAGTGTTTATTTATTCTGAGAATTATAATATGGTGCAAAGGTTAATAAGCCTAGATTCGTTCAGGATGAATGATAACTTCTATTTGACCAAAATACCAATTGCATGTAATTATATTTCAAGTTTAAAACTATAAGGGATTCCAGGGATGAACATAGTATAGCAAAGCTTATAAAATCTATAGTCAATGTCCTTGCAAGGGGGTGGCCGTTGTGTAGTGGTATATGCATAGACTCCTCAAGCACCGGTTCAAATCCCGTGCGAGGCAATTCTGTGAAAAAGTCTTTTTATAGAATTTGTATGTTGTTATATGAAAATCCCGTCGGCGTCAACTCTGACATGAAGGCATAACACTGATGTTGGAGTGGTTGCTGGCTGGGTTAAATGTAACGAACTAACAACTAGCACGTACTTAAGATCCACTGATTGAGGATGTACTAGCTCGTCCCGTCCAGTTTGACAACCACCTCTGGGAAAAATATCGAAACCTAATACACCTGAGTTTCAAACTACTACACCACCCGCCCGCGCCCTGGAGAAAAAGCCAGTAAACAGGTATTCATATCATATTATAAAAAAAAGGGGACGGGATCAGCTTCAAGACGATAGGCGATTGTCTGGCTGCACCTCACTTCTGAGACATATGCATAAAAAAGCAAAATCGTATTCTGGTGTTTTGAATGTTTGTACGACGTTTTAGTCGGAAATCACAGCTTTCACAACAAAGCAACAGATAATGGCTTCATATTATTTGCCCAACTATCTTTATGTGGTCAGATTGCCGATTAAGAAAACTTATCTCGATACAAGGGATTCATTCTACATCCAATATTTAAGGACAGAAACAAAAAGTCTGACAGTTACTTTTAATATGTCAAAGAAGGAACTTTACGGTAAGACAACTAGAAGCAATTTTTTTTTCAAAGCAATAAATTCGGCACTGGACGATTGGAGTAAACTAAGCATACAAGTGTAGTGAGCGCCCCGATTGAGAAATTGTGCATTATACGTCCACTATGAAAAACATCAACAATATGTATTTACTAGTGTTACGATTTATCAAAAAGGCGGCTACATCTAAAAATGTTCTCCAGTGGATTCATTCGAAAAAACGGGATATCAACGGAAAATGAGCCCGGTGAAAAAAGCGATCAAACTACTGACTTTGAGCCCAGCAAGTAGGGGTAATTTGCAATAGTGAAGAAAAACTTTTCTCGTTCATAGTTTTAAAGCTGAAAAATAATCAGGAATTATGACTTCAAAGGCTTGCAAATGGAGCTGTTTAAATATGAATTATTTAGATTTCAAGCACTAAAGTATCAGTCAATGATGATTGCTCGAAACCATGCCAGATGGCTGGTAAGGTCTTCTACAAGTACTCAATCAATTTACAATATCAATCATAGCAGAATGACCGCTAACAAAATTTTTATACTTTAGAAAATGTTGGAGAAGCATTTATTTTACTGGGCCTTGCAAAGTGAAGGATCTATTTATACCGAATACGTGCTATGTGCAGCATGCAAACAATTCTCTTGAACATATTCAGATTGTCCATGGATTTCAGCAGGAAGATGCGTTTTCATTTTTTTTCTCTGAAGCTTGTTCTCAAACATGTGTGGTCATAGAAGTCGGACATAAAGTGAACAAGAACAAATCAAAGTAATAATTCAAAGTAAGTTATACATCAAAAAGTAATTACAGCGAGCAAAGTACTTGACCAAACATATTTTTGATTCTTGTGATTAGAGCAAGATTCAATTATGTATGAGTTATATGTGGACTTAAAAAAACCGATCGAATACATTGAACAATGCTGCTGAAAAGTATTTGTGAGTCTGCCTTTCACGTGTCTGTCAAAAAAGCTATTTTTAAAAATCGTTGATTTATCAATTGATGATTAGAAGTTTGCCTGGGTAGATCAGAAGATACTCATTATAGATCTGACGCTCCTCTCAGTCAGACATTTATAAGAAATTGAATTGACGTTCGAGGAAGTATGAGCTGTTGTTTATCGATCAAAGTGAAATGATGTGTAACTATCAACATTCCCTTTGGTGAAGAGCGGCGTCAACCACCATGACGCTCTCACAAGGGGCTTACCTCTACCAAGTCAGGCTGAACCGAAGTTCCGGTGGCTTCTGATTCTTATATTTCCAGAACAAAGTTATTGGTAAGGCTACCAATAGGGCTCCCATAAGTCTCAAGATTTATCACTAATGCCTTCAAAATGTAGCTGGTAAAATGCATTGAACAGCAGTGAGTACTCTGATCCTCATCTCCCAAACTACGCTTGTGTAATATTGGTATGCTTATTTCCAGATGATTGTTGGATTTGGTGGTTTTTACTACTCTATACAGAGTAGTTCATTTTGGCTTAGACGGCATTGAACTCTGTTGCCATTTCTAAACTTCGACTTCAATTTACGTAGAATAGAGAAAGAAAACAGGGTTCAAATAAATGTATGGAGAATAATTAGAATTATTATAATTATAACAATTAAGTGTCTACATTGAACTCCCTACAGCAAAGTTCTAAATAAATACCAAAGAGAGGAAGATAAACCTCGTCCTCTGCTACATTTTGAAAGCATGTAGGAATGGTAAGTTTGGCTGCAAATTGTATCCAGTATCATGTGGGAAGGACGTGTACAAGTTTGAAGTAGGCAGCCGAAGGTAACTTTCCAATTAAATAGCCTTTAGGCTACAGCGAAGTAGAAAACAATGTTTTTTGGCTAAAAACCGAAGGGGAATACCTTGAGTAGAACCGCATTTGGATTTCGTCTAATATAATTTGCTAAAATTGTGCATAGTAGAAATATATGCGACTAGGTATATCCACCACTAAATATAAGTTTGGCACTAAGAGAGACATTGCAAGGACTGGGTAAAACTTTTTTAATTTTTCGCCGGAGAAATCCACTTCCCGCAAGGGGGTAAGAAGAGAAATAAATCAACAAGTCTAGTACTTTTTCAATACACAACAATGCACTTGCATTGCGCAACAACGAATACGCAACAATATTTTACATATGAGCATTGTTCACGAAATTATTTTATACTCCTATTTGCTTTGGATATAAGAGGAACCCTTTCACTCCTCGAAGATTTTAAACAAATACTTTCAATAAAAAATATCTTTTGTATAATGCCTTGGCATTTACTAGAAACAAATAATCAGTTAGTGGCACAAAGAAAAATTACTTAATACAAACATTGCATCACATTTGTGGAAGACAAACGAAATATATTTCCCGTAATAGGACTCCCAATCCAAATGGGATGTATTTGCTTGAGAAATATCGTATCTTGAGATACGAGTATAACCCTTCAAATGTAGAAAAATTTTAATTGAAAATCATTGCACGTATGAAGTGCGATTTTTTTTTGTTTTTGAATTTTGAAATTGTTGAAATGAATTAGCTCACAGCGCTACTTGATATCCTTGGATGTGCAATTGGTTTCATTAGTAAAAAGTGATCGCAAATTAAATTATGTCACCAACAACTAAATAGAGAGAGACTTGTCTAAACCACTACAACAATTGAATCTTGATCAAATAGAAGAACATCACCCCGACTATTTGAATCTTTAATCGAAAAACTACAAACTTGATCTTTTTTTGGACACAAAACGTTTATCCGTTCCAACGGATTGTTGGATAATAATATCAGTTTTTATTACGCGGTTGACTTCATTTAAGTTTCATACAAGTCAATAACTCTTCGGCATTTTTGAATATATATTTTTTTTTTTTGAAAATCGAAAATAGATTAAAATGTATCCTAGTTATACAAAAGGTTTTTTTTTTTAATTTTAAAATTTAACGAGAAAATCTATGCGGGTATTTTTTGTCTGTTTGTATTCGACTCGACAGCACTTCAATAGGAACTAACTAGCAGCTGTGCGCGCCTCCGCAATTCTATGAAAACTGTGCTCCGAAAGTTTTGGCGTTTTATAGCCAGAAATAAATTCAACATCGTCAAAATGTGAAACGAATGGAAATATGTTTTAACTGCTACTGCCATGACTAAGGCACCGAAGATACCATAGCAATTTCTCGCACTCGTCGCCACTCATAGTCGTGAGTGTTACTCGCCGTCGAATAATGTAGAAAAAGGCAGACGATCATAGCACATTTGTCGTCAGTCAATTGTACGGGATATGCTTTGTTTCTTACATTAGACAGTATGGAGAGAATGTTTACGGACAGTTGAATGTAAGAAAGATGAACATTTTAAAATAAATTTACACCATTATAGCGTTTACAAAGTGTTGTTTTTTTACTGATAGATCTTTAAATAAGGATAGCTTTCAAACAATGCTGCCAGTTTTGAGAGTCTAGAGTTCTCGATTCGGCATCATAAGTAACAGTGTGGCCTTTGTTTTTCCAATATTTGAACCAAACAATATATGACTTTGCGGATTGGGCTCATGAGCAGCTTAAAGGCGACTTTTGGCTCAATTGATTTGTGAAGAGCTAAATTATGATTTCTGGAGTTAGGTAAAACTTTTTTTTGTCATCGGTTGTTTTTTTTTTTTTTTGGGGGGGGAAATGAGGTCGGAGCTCAGGTTGCAGTCAATGGGAAAGGTGGTATTATAGTCTACAAAAATTTTTTTTTTTTCATATTTCCAAAGTTAAGACATATGCCCTTAAAACGATTTTTTAAAATTTCAATTATTTTATGAGTTACAGCCGTTTTTGTTTTGTATCAAAACTTTAAACGCATTTTTCTCGAAACTACTTTTTTTCGAGTTTGGGTGCACGATATCTCAAGTTCTAATGAACCGCCTCAAGCACGTTCAGATCGTTTTTCAAACGGCCGCCATTTTTGTGAAATAACCAAGGTTCGATCTATAGCGGTATCTATACCTATTAAAAATCCGTTCGACTTTTTTGTTTCAGATAACCAGAAGGGTTGAAATTGATTCAAACTTTATTCCTGGTATTTGTTTGTAAAAATAAATAAATAGCGCCAACAATTAAAGAAATATTTTTTTGCTAGAAATTGAATAAATGAGCATCCTCAAGCATCCAAGAACATTCGAATAATTTGAATGAAAGAAAAAGCTATCAAAGAAAGCGTACCACTTGGCCTTCCATAGGAACTTACCATTTTTTCCGGGGTGAATTAACTCCCAGTTAAACCAGAGTTAATTAACTCTGAATTAAAATTAATCTAGAGTTAACTCATGCAGCAGGTTTTCAGTAGAAGGTTAACTTTGCTATCAGGCGTTAGGTTTTAATTTACTATCATTGCTCTTTCACTAGGATTTATCGATTTAACTCTCAACGTTTATATATTCATCTCACTGTTGTTCTATTCCCCGATTTGCATTTTTTTTTTTTTCTTTTTCTAAGCTTTCCATAATTTTTTGCTGTATTTATTGACGTACAAAACGTCTTCTCTCTTAACTAACATAACTTTTCAGTCCAATCTACTCCCCCACAAGTTTCTCATCTTACGACTTTCATAAGACAACCTTTCACAAAATCAGTGACTATCTTAGCAGATCCGCCTTTAACTTTCACAATCTTACTATAAATGATGCCTTATCCATTTTTCATATACATGTTTTTCCCTTTAGGTTCCGTTTTCCCGCCTTAAAACATCATACACTAGTCCTCCCCGGTATAATCGTAAGCTTCGTTCCTTACGAAATAAGAGAAACAAGTTATGGGATGTTTTCCATCGTACCAGATTTCTTTCCGACTATTTCAACTATCTCGGTTCTTATCATCCTTCCACCGAACTTTATGATTCCCTTTACCAACGCTACCTTAATAATGCGCAAGACAACCTTATAAACGACCCTTAGTCCTTTTTCCAATTTGTCAACTAAAAAAAAAAAATCCGATGGTTACCCTCCTTCCGTCTCTATAAACAACCAGTCATCAACCAATTCTCTCACTATTGCCAACCTATTTGCCTACACCTTCACTAACGACTCCTTTGTACCAGATCCATATTATTTTAATTACGTACCTACCAAGCTTCTTCAATGGCTCACTTCTCTCTCACACCTTCGACCTGTCTTTTTTCGAATATACGTTACACCAACTTAATGACAAATTCACACCCGGCCCAGACCATCTACCACATTTCTTAAAAAATGTTATTCCGCTCTTTCTGTTGCCCTTTCTAATCTTTTTTGTCTATCCATTTCATTAGGTGAATTTCCTCAGGCTTAAAAAACTTTCTTCATAGCCCCGATCCACAAAAAAGGATCATCGCCAAACTCTCTTATATACACAAACTCTTTGAAAGACCCATCTAGGTCCGCTTCATTTTATATTAAGCATAAATGATCTCGTTTTTAATGATCTCATTAAAAGCTTGTCTGTCTCCCTTTACGCCGACGATACCAAATTTTTTAAAACCATTTTCTCACACCATGACTCCTTTTTACTTCAACAAGAACTTGATAGTTTTTCGATCTGGTGCCTCAAAAATTGTTTGGAACTTAATATCGCCAAATGTCAATCCATCACCTTTTCACATAAGCGGCACCAATCTCCCCACCGACTCTATATTTTAAACAACCCACCTATCTCTCGCTTTAATCTCTTCGCGACCACGGCATTTTGTGTGGTAGGGGGCTCAACTTCCGTTTACATATGGATGAGATTTTGGGTCTATAACTGAATTCGTGTGGTTTGCTAAGAGATGGCGTAACTTGTATTATTCCATTGTTATTATTCCATTGGAACATGCGTTGGATAGCTACTGTCATTGTACGTCATTTCAGTATATGTCATTCATTTGAAGCGTAAACAACAATAATTTTTTTTTCACTCAAATATGTCGAACTTTGTGCCTGGAAAAGTGTTTTTGCGGGAAGTTCTTTTGCATTACTGAAAACTGCTCCCGAAAGTCATCGTATTTTGGTGGAAGTTTATGGTGAACATGTACTAGCTAAGCAAACGTGCCAAAATTGGTTTGCACGATTTAAAAGTGGTGATTTTGGTTTGGAAGACGATGAACGTCCTGGGCAGCCAAAAAAGTTTGAAGATGAAGAACTGGAAGCACTACTCGATAAACATTGTTGCCAAACATCAGAAGAGCTCGCAGAATCTTTGGATGTCACTCAAGCAGCCATTTCAAAACGTTTAAAAGCAGTTGAATATATTCAAAAGCAAGGAAATTGGGTTCCACATGAACTCAAGTCGAGAGACGTCGAAATGCGGTTTTGCATGTCCGAAATGCTGCTGGAACGCCACAAAAGGAAGTCATTTTTGCATCGGATTGTTACTGGCCATATCCATGGCGCAAAGGTAATGCTCTGTATTTGCTGGGATCAGATGGGTGTGCTGTATTATGAGCTGCAAAAAACCGGGTGAAACCATCAATGGACAACGCTACCGAACACAATTAATCCGTTTGAAACACTATTTGGAAACCAGTGGATGGGAAGTCTCACCCTACCCGCCTTATAGCCCAGACCTTGCCCCTTCTGACTACCATTTGTTCCGGTCGATGCAGAACGCCCTCACTGAAATACGGTTCACATCAGAGCAGAATATCAAAAACTGGCTTGGTTCATTCTTGGCTGCCAAGCCGGCGCAGTTCTTTTGGGATGGGATCCACAAATTGCCAGAAAGATGGGAAAAAGTAATAGCTTCAGATGGGCAATACTTTGAATAATACTATTGTACATGTTTTTCTTAAATAAACGTTCAAATTTTGAAAAAAAAAACCGCACGAATTAAATTACATACCCAATAATCCTAAAAGTAAATTCTGTAAAAAACCAAAGAACTCACCAACCCATACGTGACAAGGCCCTCTATATTACATTTGTTCGCCCCCTCCTAGAGTAAGTCCCTATATCACCGTGCTCATATCTGGAGAATCGGAAGCATCCAGCGCCGTTTTATTCGAATTGCTTTTTGAGGTATGCCCTGGGATGATACTTTTATTCTACTTCCCTATCAAAACCGTCTCATCCTTATTAACCTACAATAAATACCCTTGAAGACGCAGAGATGCAGCCGACTTTCTCTTCATTCATCGACTCCTCTCAGGTCACGTTGAATGCACGTCCCTTCACAACTCTATTTTCCACACACTAACCCTCGTAATCTACGTACCCCTCATCTCTTCTTTCTACCAACCCATCAAACCTACTATGGCGCGAAGAAACCAATCTTCCTGCTCAAATCCGACCTTAGTATTAAGTTTAATTTTAAGTTTGATTTAAGTTAGTTTAAAATTGTATAGCTTGAATTAGGCGGTCCGCACCAAAACGAAAAGAAATCCAAATTTAGTATAAGATTAAGTAACATTTTCACACAAATAAAGATGAAATAAGATCTTTTTATTTAATCCCGAGTTAACTAACCAAATTTACTGTGGTAACACGGAGTTAACTCAGAGTTAAAATTTACTGAAAAACTTGTTTCAGATCATCTCACACTGAAAAACTGGCCCTTAGAATTCAAGTTTCAGCCATAGGGATTTAAGCGCTAGTGTCGTTGCACATTTAACATTCGACATGCTACTTAAGTTTTGAGATATGGCAATACCGGTATTGATACGTCAAATCTGACATCAACATGTCAAGCTTGACGTTTTTAATGGTACACATGCTTAGAACATTTTTTCATACGAGCCCTATTTGCGTTTTTTACAAAAAAAAAAAAAAAAAAACTGAAGAATTCATCTCAAACAAAAAATGGAATTAAATCGTAAACATTTTCGTGTGATAATTTTTTTTACGATTATCAACGAGGGTTAAATCAACAACAGTGTTCCGATTAACTCCTTCGACCTTCTCCAGAGCTACTGTTTTTCACTGATTTTCTGAATTCAATCGTTGGTCATCGCGCTAACTGGTATTTTAGACAAAAAGCTGGCCAAAAATCATTTTTGCAAACATTAATGTATGGAGCTGGCGTTGAGTCCCAAAACAGTTACTTAAATACGATGCATTACACAGTGTGCGATTTTGCAAGATAAGCGGGCTAAAATGGAAAAAAAAACCTTAAATGAAAATTTTTACTGTTAAGATGATTTTAGATGAGCTCAAACACTAGATTAACCACATAAAACAAAATTATAACGATAAATAATTTGCTTGTATTGATAATCAGCCGACAAAAGCAACTGTTTACCGACTAAGCTTCAACAATCGTAAGTAGTTCCTCTCCGTGACATATTGTAAATTTTATTTGTTTTAAGTGTTAATTTACTAAAAAATAGTTCGGTATGGATATTTTACATCAAGGTATGTACTTCCTGTTTCACTATAAAAACAGTTTTTTAAACAATGATTTCGTAAAGTAAATTGAACCAAAATATATTCCTTAGATAGCTGCAAACTAATTAATGTTTTGCATTTGTTGAACTATAAAAACTTTTATATTATAATTGTACAAGTATTTTATAATCTGAGTTCTACATATTTAAATAATAAAAAAAAATAATTGGAATAAACTGCTTTTCTAAAAACGCACTGTGACACTCTTCTATTTGTATCAAGGAAGGAACTTTACGAAATTTCGAAAAATTATGAACATAACTCAGGAGTGTCTTGAATCTATTCTTCTTGATTACGTTAAAACCAAATTTATTTTAATTAACGTTTCTGAATTACCATGTGTTCCGTTATGAGCGTCAAGATACAAATGTCTCGATAGGGAACATTTATTGTGAACGGGCCTTAATTTTTTTTTTTTTTTTGGTTGTTATGACACCTGTCAAATATATTTGGTATACATCAAGTCATTGAGCAAACAACATCATCGTGTTAAAAATGTAGAATTTTGTACCACAAAATGATGACTTGCGGAAAGCATTATTTTTTTGTGCGGAGCCGCATCAAATGCTTGTCGAGGCATATGGTGATCATGCTCTATCAGAAGCAACATGCAAAGGATGGTTTCAATGGTTCAGAGATAAACATTTTGATGTGAGAAATGAAGAACGTGGAAGACCCCCAAAAAAGTTTGAAGTCGCCGAATTGCAAACAATATTGGATGAAGATGACACTTTGAATCAGTAACAAATGGCAGACATGTTAAATGTTGCACAACAAACAATTTCTGACCGTTTAAAAGCTATGGGAAAGACCCAAAAGTTTGGAAAATGGGTGCCACATGAATTGAATGAAAGACAGATGGAAAACCGAAAAACCACTTGTGAAATTTTGTTTCAAAGACACGATAAAAAATCAGTTTTGCATCGAATTGCTACTGGCGATGAAAAATGGATAATCCTAAACGGAAAAAATCATGGGTTAATCCGGGACAACCATCAACTTCGACTGCAAAACAGATCTGTGTCTGGTGGGACCGGAAAGGTGTAGTGTACCACAAGCTCCAAAAACCTGGTGAAACCGTTAATTCAGATTGCTACCGACAACAAATGATCAATTTGAACCATTCATTGATCGAAAAACGACCAGAATGGGTCAGAAGACACGGCAAGGTAATTTTGCTCCATGACATTGCACCTGCACACAAAGCAAAACTGGTTCAGAATACAACCAAAGCACTTGACTGGGAGCTGCTATTTACCGTATTTACCGACTTGGCTCCTTCTGACTACCATTTGTTTCCATCGATGGGACACGCAGTAGCTGAGCAGCACTTCGAATCCTACGAGGAAGTCGAAAATTAGGTGACTTTTTGGTTTGCTTCAAAAGACGAACAGTTTTATTGACTTGGGATCCATAAATTGCGTAAAAGATGGGAAAAATGTGTAGCTAGCAATGGCCAATACTCAAAGTAAAAATCTTTTTTACTTTCCCATTAAAAATTAGTGTTTTTTTGGGTCATATAAAAAGTGTCTGCGGTTTTTTGTCACTAGATGGTGTTGGTGTCCATTTATCTGGAAACATTAATCTGATTGTGTCAAACGTTTGAAACGTGACATATCAGGCTACATTTTTTGAGAAGACAACTGTGTTATTCGTTGCTCATGTTAAGTTACACTGATTTGAATATGACTAAAATACCTGAAGAAATATGCTGTGTGATACTATTTTACTATATGAAAGGGAAAAACGCTGCAAAAACATGCCGAAAAATGTGTGCAGTTTATGGTAAAATATGCATCTCGCACTGGTCGGCCTGTCAGTGAAAAAGTCGATGAAATTTTGCAAACCAGTACGGAAGCTGCCTGGAGATAGCCGCGGCATTAAACATCAACCGTATGACAACCGTATGGACATGTTCGGGTGCCACATGAATTAACGCAAAGAAATTTAACTGACCGAATAACCATCAGTGAAACGCTGCTGAAACGTAACGAAATGGAACCATTTTTGAAGCGATTTATTACGGGCGATAAATATAAAAAATGGATTAAATACGAGAATATCCAAAGCAAGTGATCATGGTCAAAGGCCGATGACTGACCACAAACGACTTTAAAGCCTGGATTGACGGAAAACAAGGTTATGTTGAATGTTTGGTGGGATTGGAAGGGAATTGTCTATTATGAGCTGCTAGAACCACACACATCATTGATGACCAGAAACAAATTGACGGAGCTTGTTTGAAAAGTTTTAATGCATCCACAGTATAGCCCGGATCTCGCACCCTCTGATTACCATTTGTTTCGGTCTTAGCAAAACTCTCTTGATGGTAAAAAATTGGCCGACCGAAGTGCCGCTGAAAATCACTTGGACACGTTTTTCGCTGATAAACTACAGAAGTTCTACATCGATGGAATTATGAAGCTATCCGGAAAATGGCAAAAGGTCATAGATAATAATGGCCAATACGTACTTGATTGCAATTGATTTTGAATAAAGAAAAAAAATTTTTTTTCAAAAAATGTACTAAAAAACCGCGAAAACTTTTTATATGACCCAATATTTTCACTTCTTACATGCCATCGTAACAAAAGTGCATTATTAAAGAAACATAATGATTGGCTAAATGTAAATATTACCATTAAAAACGTAGATGCACCTAGTTATTCTATCTAGTAATTGCATTATCAGTAAATCTTTCACTGATATTAAGTTGCAAAAAAAGAGACTGTTTTCAATTAAGTTTTTGTTGAAGACAAAATTGTGGTAAGCAACTTAACAATGAGTTTTAAATGGGGTTTTGAAGGTATTGGAGGTCAAAGTAGATTTAAGCAGACGACCATCTCAAATCCTTGGTTCCTTTGCAATTACATGAATTCAATAAAGCGAAACAAATGATTACAATGATTACAATCTACGCCCAACGTCTACCTCGTACTGCAGACCAATAAGATTTAGATTTCTAAAAGAGACTAATGACTTAGATTTGGAAGAATTTGCAAATGTAAGAAATCAGATCAAAGAGATTCAAAGTTGACTTTAACGAACAGATGCATCCAGTACATCATAGATTTAAAGAAACAGTGGCTGATGGCAAGGTATGTATGTTAATACCCTAGCATCAAACAAATTTATGTTATACCACCTTGATCAAAAAAAGCGGAATAACCACCGTGTGGCGCTCCCTTTATTCTGATTTGAGTTCTGTTTTTTTTTTTAGGTTGGCACATCTGTTGTTGACATTCCCTCTAAATCTTAGCGTCATAGCTTGACATTTGCAAAAGCTACGTAGCCAAGAGTACATCTATCTCTATGTGTGTTGGCGATTTTTTACAATTTTAGAAATGGATTTAAATTTGGAACAGCGAACTTGCGTAAAAAACGGGTTTAATGGTGCGCGAACGTTGGAAATGTTGGAAAAGTGTTTCGGCAACGATTCTTTAAAGAAAACGGTCGTTTACCAGTGGCACGAGCGTTTCAAAAGTGGTCGTGAGTCAATCGAAGATGATGAACGCAGTGGTAGACCATCGACATAGAAAACCGACGAAAACATTGATGAAGTAAAAGAAATGTTGGTCAATAACCGCAAATTAACCATCAGAGAGATAGCGGAGGACTTGAACAATGCCTATGGATCCATCCAAGATATTTTGGTTAATGATTTGGGTTTTCGTCGTGTAACAGCTGAATTTAAACGAGGCTATACGAGGTAATGCAAGGCCATGGCGTCGATTTTATGGGATGCGCGTGGGATAATTTTCATTGACTATCTTGAAAAAGGAAAAACTATCAACGGCCAGAATTATGCGAACTTATTGCAACGTTTGAGCGAAGAAATCAAGCAAAAACAGCAGCATTTGGCTAAGAAGAAAGTATTGTTTCATCACGACAATGCACCAGCTCACAAATCCGTTATTGTAACGGCCGAAATTAATGAATCCAAATTTGAATTGCTACCTCATGCTCCCTATTCGCCAGATTTAGCCCCCTGGGATTATTTTCTGTTCCCAAACTTGAAAAAATGGCTCAGTGGTCAAAGATTTTCCAACGATGAAGAAGTGATGTCGGCAGTTAATGGCTTTTTTGAGGAGCAAAACAGTTCTTATAAAAAGGATGTCGAAATTTTTGAACATCGCTAGGAAAAGTGTATAGAGCTGAAAGGCGGTTATGTTGAAAAATAAATAAATTTTATTCCAAAAATTTTGTGTTTTCTTTGTTGGGTTGGGTACTTCTAGAACCGCCCCCATACTTTACATGCATAAGGCTAATAGAATGTGTTTTACATATTGGCTTCTAAAGGGAAGCTTAACATAGATACTAGAAAGAAACTAATAATAGACAGGTTTCGATCAGAAATTGGATTATTACATGATACTCCAAAACAAGGAGAAGGAAAAACTAATGATAGAAAAAGCGCGAGAAGATTTTTCAAAAATTCGGCTCTTGCTTCTAGCATAATAGGAGTTGATCAATCAATTACTGAGAGAATTGGCATAATTTTAAGGATTTTAAGGACATCAAATAAATATAGCTGCATTTAAACAATACAAAATTGCAAATTTATACATTCAGTTGTATAAATAATGGTATTCGATGCCAATAGTCTTACATAAAATACGATTACTGTTGCAAGGGCCTGAACTAATACAAAGTTTTTTATTTCCAATTGGACACCTGTACGATAAAGCCCAGAAGTCTAGCCACAACGAATTATTTCGACAAATTAGAGTTCAATACTCAAGGAAAATATTGAGATTTCAGGCAAATACGGATATTTTAAACTGTCTTCTAATTACTTCTGACACAGTCGTGACATCGCTAAGGTCAAAAGGAAATATTAAACTAAATTCTCTTCAATCGGATATTCTAAAATTGCTATGCTCTAAAAATATGGCAACATTATCAGAACCACAGGTAGAGAAAACTGAGAGTGACTACAGATTCTGATGACTGCTGATCTTAAAAAGATTTAAATCTATGTAAATATGTGCATATTTCATATTTGATAAATATTTCACAATTTTAAATATATTTTATGATACAAATGTATTTTTTCAGTTATGCAAATAATTTTGTCCCGCTGTGCCCTGACGGCTTTATCAGTTAGATGGGACAGCGGCCAGTTTACAGAACTCGCTTGATACGTCCAGTCTTTATTTTCTGCACTCATTTTCGTACATTAACACACTTGCATTACATTTTTTATTTTATTTTTTTTTTCATATTAGAAGTGGTTTTAGTGAAAATATTTGTCATGAATATGTCTAAGGAAGGTTACATACATAACATACATACTCAATATAAGAGTAATTTTTACCAATTTTGTATTGTTATTTATTTTTTTGCCGCTTTCAGTTTTGTACTTTATTATTATTTTTACTATATCAAAGTTATATGATATGATACTTTAGAGTGTTTATTTTGATAAAATAATGTAGGAGTTTTCCCATGTTTTCACCAAAACAAGAAAAAGGTGTCAATATAGTCGATTTATTATTTTCCGAATATTTTCTTTTTTGAGTGTTTTGAGTTTCCAATGCTTCAGTCAGCAACTTCAGACTCAAAAGCAACTACACGAGCTAATAAGATGAAGCACAGAAAGGCTGTTTGACGCAAAACTCAAAGGAGCAAAATCAGTAATAGTTACGAAGTGTCCGTCTGAGAGATTATCCGAATTTACAAACTTCATTAACAATTGTAAGATTGTTTACAAGTGAAAATAGCTCACGTGTAGTAGTAGAGAGAGCCGGTTTTTTTGGAAAAAAAAAAAAAAAAAATCAAGAATGGACCGACAAAAGAATTTAGGGATCGAGTGACCATTCAAAGCGGCGAAAAACAAAGGATCTTAGAAATAACAGTCCTGTTGATGAACTGACATATGCTGCACAAATAAGTCACCGGACTGCAGGTAGAGTAATTCATTCAAGACATAACAAAGCCCCCAATCAGAGCGACAAAAATTCACAAAGCAGTTTCGGTTAGTAGTCAATGTACTACCACAAAAAAACATTCACCCGAAGAAGCTTTGGCAATATTTATGGACGCCAACTTATTCATGAATCAGTACGAAGTTTTACAGCTTGCCAACAAGGATGTATATCTCTGTTATAAATACTCATATGTGCAAAAAGCTAAACAAGATTGTTATCCGGCACAGATTGTCCATGAAACTTATACTGAAGTTAAATTGCAAGATTTGATGTATCATACAACAAGGAGATTGTGTAAATATTAATACCAAGTAACAGAAGTATATTCCGAAAAAAAAAAATAACGATTTTGTTCTGGTTTTTAAGTGGTGATAGGATGGATCACTGTAAAGTCAGCACAAGAATAAATTTCAAAACGATAAAGACATTCACATTCACTCTAAGGTGAAAATGTGATAAAGCAGTTATCTGGCAGAATCTTTGCCTATCGTCACCTAGATTTGCAGACTAATAAGGATGAGATTTATCAAAGAAAACAAAGATGTCACAAATGAAGAGATTGAGTACATAGAAAGCGAGTCAAAGAATTTGCAAGCGACAAGTATCGTCGAAAACATTAGCATAAAACACATACTACTACCGACAATAGTGGACGGAAAAGTGCAATTCAGCCACTTAAACTGCATCGACAATGCGCAGTACCACATATACAAGGTGTATTCAAAAAGGTGACTTTTGAAATTTCGCGGGCAACGTACATTCGATTATCGATTTTTTTTTTCTGTGTTGGTACATATGTCCTGAACATATATTTACAGTTTTAAGTATACGGTGATTCATCGTGAAGTTTGACGTCGATGTCACCTCCCATATCAACCGCGTCATCAACTCTAACTAAAAAAAATAGCACAATTGGTTTTGAAGCATTTTCCTCGATAGCTGAAACAACAACTCCAGAAAACCTTCCTAGAAGTAGTGGAAACAGTATATCCACAAATTATAATCACCCAAATCATCAAACCCAAGAGGCTGATAGCTCAACGAATCCTCTACTGAATACCAATTGGAGCCATCGAAGGCCAAACGTCGATCCCAACGGATAGAGGAATAGTCAAATAAAATAACTAGGAGGATCCATTGGAATTCTCATCAAACGGCAACCGCATTTATGTAGTTGCGATACTATGGTTGTTTTACATTCCAGCTGTTTTATTTGTTAGTTCTTTCAATAAAACATATAAATTTGAAAGTGAACTTAAAATTTTTATTATCGGTTAAAAGAACAATTCATGGCATTTACTTTTTAAAAATGATATTATGTAAATGTTGTCCACGACTACGTCATTTCGGAAGGTCCAATTTTGAGCGACTCGTTCGAACATAGCGACCGGTATCTCGCGGATAACACGAGTAATGTTGGCTTACAATGCGTCAATCGTAGCTGGCTTATTCCTGAAAACCTGAGACTTAATATATCCCCAGAGATATGTTAACATGGCGCAATAACGGTTCCCATTGACGGTAACATTCTGATTTGCCTCATTTTTGAAGAAATATGAACCAATGATTCCACCATCCCATAAGCCACACCATACCGCTGTTTTTAATGGATGTAATGGTAGCTCTAGGTACTCTTTGGGTTGCTCATTAGCCAAAATACGGAAATTTTGTTTATTAACGCATCCATTGAGCCAGAAATGGGCTTCATTACTGAATAAAATTTCACGATAAAATACCGGATTTTCATTACGTTTTTCCAGAGCCCATTCAGTAAAAATATGACGCAAATTTAAGTCGCCTGGCTTCAATTCTTCCACAAGTTAAATTTTTTTGGCTTTTCGGCCAAGATCCTAACGTAAAATACGCCAAGTTGTCGAATACGCCAAGCCAAGCTGCTAAGAATGACGACGAATCGATTCGTCATGGTCTTCGCGTACACTCTCAGCTACAGCTGATTATAGTCTCTTCACTACGTGCTGGATGTGGTCTAAACGGTTGAGTATCATCCACTAATGTAAATTGGGACTCAAATTTGCGAATAGTATTGGCAATAGTAGTTTCAGTAGGTCGATTATGCGAACCGTAAGTTCCTCTAATCGCACGAAAAACATTTCTCACAGAAAGCTGATTTTCGTAAAACAGCTGAACAATTTTGAAACGCTTTTCGATATGAGTCTTTCCATGATGATTTGCCAAACGATACTGAACAAAATTGACAAAGCAGTTTGATAGGAGTCACGTGTGATCTGTCAAAGAAAGCCTATTGAAAATCAAACCTCACGATGAATCACCCTATATATAGCATACTTAGTTTGTTCTTGACATTTAGAAAGGTTAGACGTGTTTTGGTACTATGGAATTTGGATCCATTTGAAATGACAGTGGCATACAGAGAGACTGCTCTAAGTAAAAAAAATGCTTTCAAGTGGTACAAGTTTTTTTAAGATGGCCGAGTAGATGCCAATGACGAACCTCGCTCTAGACGCCCCAGCACATCAACAAAAGATGATAACGTCGTAGCTAGGAAGAAAATTGTTTTGCAAAATCGTCGAATTACTATAGAAGTTGCTGAGGATGTTGGCATATCGGTCGGCTCGTGTCATGCCATTTTTTCGGATGTTTAGGTCATAAGACGTGTGTCAGCGAAATTTATCCCGAAACTTCTAAATTTTGATCAGAAGAACCGTCGCATGAGCATCGTTCAAGAGCTCTTGATTGAAGTCAGTGATGGCCTTGACTTGCTCAAAAGGTTCAAAGTGTTTCGAGGATTGGAAAAAGCCTTGGCACAAGTGTAATATATCTGAGGGGGATTACTTTAAAGGGGACGACATTAATATTGATGAATAAAAAATATTTTTATATAAAAATTGTAAAGTCACCTTACCTTTTGAACACACTTCGTTTATATGCAATAGAACGTCAAAAACATTTAACGATTTGATATTACAAAGTACGGAAAATCCAAATCCAAAAAAAAAAAAAATTTAATGCGTTTGGTTTTTAATTGTCAAAAAAAAAAAAAACAGGAAAATAACTTGCCATTTACTTTTTAGTATAAATGTTGTTTAGTTAAATGTTGACCACGACTTCGTTTTAATAGGTCCATACGGATAGTCCATTTCTAAATTACTTTTTCGAGCATACAGACTGGCATTTCGTTAACAAGACGTGTTATGTTGTCTTTCAAGGCTGCAATTGACGCTGGTTTATCGGTATACCATAGACGAGTGATTTGACGTATCCCCACGAAAAATAGTCTAAAGGCGTCAAATTGCACGATCTAGCCGGCCAATTTACCGGTCCAAAATGAGAGACAAATTGCTCACCAAACAAATTTCTCAATTTGTCCACCGATTCGCATACCACGTGGCATGCAGCGCCGTCTTGCTGGAAGCACATGTCGATCAGGTTCAACTCGTGCATTTTCGGCAAAAATGCGTTGTTCTCACGGTCATCTTCGAAAAATTACGGATCAATGATTCCGCCGGACTATAAACCGCACAAAACAGTGCATTTTTCTGGGTGCAATGGTAGCCTTTTTATTGTCCGAGGTTGCTCATCGGACCAAATATGACAGTTTTGTTTATTAACATACCCCTTCAACCAGAAATGAGCTTCGTCGCTGAAGACAATTTTGCGATAAAAATGCGGATCTTCCTCTAGTTTTGCTAAGGCCCACTCACCGAAAATTCGACGCTGTGGCAGGTCATTCGGCTTCAGTTCTTGTGCAAGCTGTATTTTGTAAGGTTTTAGACCAAGATTCTTGCATAAAATATTTCACGTATTCGATCAACACAATCCCAATTGCTGCAAACGGCGACGAATGAACAACTCATTGTCTTCATGAACACTGAGCCAGCAACACGCTGCATGCACTCTACGTATACGGGTAGGTGACTTGATGTCTAATAGCGTGAAATTGGTGCGAAATTTGGTCACTACGACTTGAATTGTTTGCTTAGTAGGTCGATTATGACAACCGTAAAATGGTCGAAGTGCGCGAAAAACATTTTTCACAAGCACAAAGAATTTTGATATAACTTTTAATAATTTGTAAAAGTCGTTCGGGTGCATCTTTTTCTACGATGAAATGGCAATGCTATCATAGCATGTTTAACTTTGACACATGTCACGAATCAGCAAAAAAAACAACCTTTTATAATATTACCCACATCATGTGTCAGAATTTTTCTAAGCCACACTGTCACTTTTGTTTGCTCTCACTTTTCATTTGAATACGATTTTGGAGTTCAATGTGAGTCGCCGATTTACAATTTAAAATCGATGACTAAACTTCTGGGGATACCCTGGTCCATTCCGATTTTGACTAAGTCTGGTCTACTGGCCCAAACTTAATACCTCATTTGGTGAGTTACACCAGATGATGTTTTATTTTACGTTTTTTATTAGTGCCGGCAGCATTTGAAGAGATTATTTCTGGAATTCAAATTATGTCACTCACATATCGGGGCTGCTCATCTTGGCGCACATGTTAGCACATTTCGCGATGTTGTTTCATTGAATGTGTTTGGGAGTATCTGTGTGCAGATAGTATAGGTAAATCGATTGAATCATCCTTTGTCTGGTCGAATTAAGAGTTGATTTGGATTGCGCATACTCATACAAGTTAAATGTCTAAATGAAACAAAAACAGAAACAAAGTAGATCGTACAAAATAGCGACCGACCGGGAGTTAAAGTGGTACCAGCCTCTTAGAAAATGATTTCATAATGACTCATAGTTTTATCGCAGCTTTGGATTTTGGTGTTTTTTTTTTTATTTCTCCCTTTCCCAAATAGCTCTTTTCAAGCACCATCTGTTTATTTGCTTTCCCAAAATAATTAGATGGCTGTAAAAGAGGGTGGGTAAACTGGTCAAATGTAAAATATTAGTGTTTGCCTTTTACAATAGTTCTTTTGAATAACGTCGACGTCTTGGCATAAATAAATTTAGAGTTCGAGCACTTGAGAGGGCACAAACATGCAGACCCGTTCAGAGGGAAGTGTTTTTGGTTTTCAAAACTCGAATGACTGGGGGATTTTCAGAAAAATGGCCAATGGCCAAAGGCCAAAATAAATTCATAATCGAATTACGTATGCTGTTTGATTTTTATCTTTTTTTGGTGCACAAGTCACGTGATGCGTGAAAACCTTGTTTTAACAGAGTTGACTATAGCCTTCGACAAGGCGGTGGCAAGACTAACTAAGAAATTTGATCCACAAGATCAAGAAAATTAAATCTGTTATGTAATTCATCCTTTTAGAGAAAATGTTATAAAGTCTGAACACGATCTTCTCAAAAATATTGTAATCGTGCAATTCTGCTATGTGGTGTTTTAGGGATGTGGTGTTTTGTAATATCAGTCAAAGCTGTAAGTGGAACGAGACTGTTTAATAATGCAACAGCAAGATTGACAGCTTAGAAACAGAACATTACCATAAGAAAAAACAACTCTTAGTAGGGATGGTTTTGTATCTATTAGGCATATGTGCATGTCTCATCTCACGATTTAAAGATAATAAATAATGAGTCACAAATAAATTTAAAAGGCTAAGAATGCAATAAAACCTTTTAGAAGTATGAATTAGATTTTTTTATTTCAGTTGAGTACTTAGTCACTGCATGAAAATCCATTTAAAATGCACTCATTTTCATTGGAAATGTTAGAGGGTATGACTTTACTTTAAATTATGAGTATACTTAGCTGATTTAGACATCGAAGAATAGTTCAGTGGAAAATATGATTACATTGCATATATCCATACATAGATGTTAATGTAATTGGACCAAAAACACCAGGCAAGAGATATTGAATGATCATAAAAAATTGACATACGCGTCAAAAAATTTCCTGTTGCTTGATTTTTGGTCAATAATTTAAGCATTTAAGACAAAGCCAACAATGGCAGAGTCAATTAAAACTGACCTTATATGGACAAATTGAGACCTCACAAGCTAAAAGCAGAAGAAAAGAATATATATAAATAAATATAAATGCCGATTGTGACTTTTAGTCCAATTCGTCTCTGATATCTGTCCTTATTTTTCGCTAAAGCTATTTTGGCATCTTCTATTTCAATACTAGCGAACGCACCCATGACAGTCTAACGAATTCTGCCAATTATGTCAGTGTTATCGGCGTAGTCTAGTATTTGCACAAACTTTTTAAAGATTCGGTCTCGTTTCACAGACTCACAAAATTTTGCTTGTGAGTTCCGCAGAATTCTTTCAAGTATGATGATAAAGAAGTCACATGACAGCGCGTCTACATGTCTAAAACCTTTCCTGACTTCAAAGATTTCGGTTAAGTCGTTACAGACCTTGACGGAGCAATGAGAGTTCTGCATAAATGGACGAGTTTGGCAGGGATGCCAAAACTAGACATGTCTTTATATAGCTCTTTTCTATGAATGCTATTATACACGGCCTTAAAATCGATGAAAAGATGGTGGGTAGTATCGATTTGGACTTCTTGAGTTGTTTCCAGAATCTGCCGAAGTGTGATTTGGTCGATGATGAAGGTTTTCAGATGAAACATAACACGGCAGATAAAATCTTGTACGCAATATTGAGGTGACTTTTACCTCTATAGTTAGCGCAGTTGAGGGCTCTCCTTTTTTGTGGATCGGGAACACCCTTTATCCGACATACACTCTTCTGACAACTTCCAGCAGCTTTGAATACCTTGGCCTTTAAGCCGTCAGGTCCAGACGGGAGTTTTCGCTATCATCGTCTGAGTTGAATGGTCTATTCTTCCTGATGGTGTAATGTACCAGGTGTACCGGTATGAAGTGAGCATCAAGATACAAATGTCTCGATAGGGAACATTTATTGTGAAGGGGCCTTAATTTTTTTTTTTGTTTGGTTGCAATGACACCTGTCAAATATATTTAGTATATGGTACAACAAGTCATTGACCAAATAACATCACATTTTTCATCGTGTTAAAAATGTCGAATTTTGTACCAGAAAATGATGCAGAGTCGCATCGAATACTTGTCGAGGCATATGGTGATCATGCTCTATCAGAAGTAACATGCAAAATATGGTTTCAACGGTTCAGAGGTAAACATTTTGATGTGAGAAATGAAGAACGTGGAAGATCATCAAAAAAGTTTGAAGTCGCCAAATTGCAAACAATATTGGACGAAGATGACACTTTGAGTCAGAAACAAATGGCAGAAATGTTAATGTTGCACAACAAACAATTTCTGACCGTTTAAAAGCTATGGGAAAGACCCAAAAGTTTGGAAAATGGGTGCCACATGAATTGAATGAAAGACAGATGGAAAACCGAAAAACCACTTGTAAAATTTTGTTTTAAAGACACGATAAAAATCAGTTTTGCATCGAATTGTTACTGGCGATGAAAAATGGATTTATTTTCAGAAACCTAAACGGAAAATATCATGAGTTAATCCGGTACAACCACCAACTTCGACTGTAAAACCAGATCGATTCGGCAAGTAGACAATGCAGTGTGTCCGGTGGGAACAGAAAGGTGTGGTGTACCACGAGCTCCTGAAACCTGGTGAAACCGTTAATACAGATCGCTACCGACAACAAATGATCAATTTGAACCATACATTGATCGTAAAACGACCAAAATGGGCCAGAAGACACGATAAAGTAATTTTGCCCCATGATAATGCACCTGCACACAAAGCAAAACTGGTTCAGGATACAACCAAAAGCACTTAGCTCCTTCTGACTACCACCTGTTTTCATCGATGGGACACGCATTAGCAGAGCAGCACTTCGAATCCTACGAGGAAGTCGAAAATTGGGTGACTTTTCAGTTTGCTTCAAAAGACGAAAAATGTGTAGCAAGCAATAAATAATGCAAGCAATGAATAAAATGTTTTTTATTTTCCCATTAAAAATTACTAGGTGGGGTAAAAAATTTACCTCCTTGGGAATGAGAAAAAAAAATTTTTTTTAAATGTTTTTTATTTTATGCAATAAAGTTCCCTTTTAGTTTGATACACTTATTCTAGTGATTTTCCAACTTCTTGATCCCGTCCGAAAAGTAATTTTCCATAAGGTCTGCAAAATACTCCTCCGTGGCGTCGATGATTTCCTCGCGTGAGCTGGATTTTTTATTGATGAGCCATCTTTTGACGTTTTGGAAGAGATAATAGTTCAAGGGAGCCAAATCAGGCGAATACGGTGGATGCGACAGAAATTGGAGCCGTAAGTCATTGATTTTAGCCGTGGTTACGATGTTCTTGTACGCCGGTACATTGTCTTGCAAAAACAAAATTTTTTTTCGTTTCATTTGAGGCCGTTTTGCAGCGATTTCGGCCTTCAATCGCTATAATAATGCACAGTAATACTCGCTGTTGATGGTTTTTCCTTTTTCGAAGTATGCCATGACAATCCTAGAAAACCGACGCCATTACCTTTACAACCCATCGAGCCTCCCTCGGCCGCTTCGGAGCACTCGTGCCAGCTTCAGTCCATTGCCAGGCACTCATTCTATTCTCTGGTGTTCAACAGTTAGCAATCGACGCCAAAAGACCGATTCATACTTCAAAAAACTACTTCATACACTTCTTACCGGTACACCTGGTAAGACGCCGACTAAGACTCTACTACAAGGCTTCCTGCTATAGGCTTCTTTACGGGTCTAGTTGCCTTGACACGTTCTTTTTACCTGTTGGTATAATTTCTGTTAATATTTTCGAATGCTTTCGATCGATTGATCAATATCTTCTTGTACCTCCTTCTTCTTCTTCTGGAAAAGTCGATATTCTTCCTTGTAGAGCTCACGACTGGCTCTCGTCCTTTCTTCCAATGCCATTTTGCACGCTTCTTGTTTAACTGCATGTGTTTGCCGGCATTCTTCATCAAACCAGAGATTTCTTGGTGATGGTCGGATGAAATCCAGCTCATCAGTTGCGGCCTCTCTGATGGCACGTTGGCAACGTTACCGCTAATGTTGGGTAATTGATGCTGGTGGCATAGGAGTTGTTGAAAGATTTCGGAATTTAATGTTTTCTGCCCGAAATGGTCGGATGTTCAAAATTCTGGAGGCATACAATATACCGATCAAAGATCAATTTGGCCATGTTCCCTTATGTATATTGAGATAAGGAAACAGTGTGCTCGTTATAGGGACGTTTCTGCCCACCGCAAATTTAGTAAGCCTAAGTCCGTTGTCAGATGTGGTTTCATATAGATTATGCTTATCAACTGTCCTACCAAAGATGTCTTCCTTTCCATACTTTGCTTATATTTCCATATATTGTTCGTATGTCTTGCCGAGAAGCTTGTCTTCCGTAGGAATATTGCCGCATATTATGCTTAAGTTAGCAAATCTAGTTTTGATGCGGATTGTCGTAAGACGCTCTCTCACGAGTCGGAAGCCCAAGACTTCTTGTCTACGTCCACTGTGTATGACAAATCCGCACACGAATGATATCTGGCGAAGAGGAAATTGCAGATTTCAGGGAAATACTGCAAAGTTAGCGAAGCAGTATATAATGGACCGGAGGCGTTCGGATAGACAGGATAGCATATACTCTCAAGTAATGTGTGTTCGACAAAAGCATGTAGTTTGAAGGAAAACAGCCGCTTCATTTAGAGAAACAAAATTATTTTTTAACATTTAATTAATACAGAAAGTGCTTAATGTGCTATATATGGATTCATCATAACACACCAGAGACCAAGTAATAGTTGAGACAGTGGACTTCTCCTGGCGAATAAAAGCCGAAAAAGGCCAAGGTGCGTTTGTCGGCCAACAAGGTCAGGCCGACAGTTTTATGGGATGCGGACGCATCCGCATATGGCCAGAATCTGAGTCAGGAAGGCAATGAAGATAGGTGGGATAAAAAATCAGATGACAACGTTAGATTATACTGCTCATTAGGAAAACTTGCAACTTTCGAGAGGGAGAAGTCGAAATGCTGAATTTACTTAGTCTCAGGTCACAATAAAGCCTCGAGTAATACTGTAATTGCTGGTGTGGTTAAGAGCAGAGTTTTTCAGAACCCCAACCTGCATGTGCCCGGTTAGGGTTTCCATTGAAAGTTGACATGACTGCCGACATCCCCTGGTAGACCAAATGATTGCTTCTCCCCAACATCTCGATTTTCTTGCTTCGTCTTAGTAGGAAAGACTAGGTTGCTTATTGCCATCGTACTTGTAACGAGGCATTTCGTTTTTGCTAGGCACCGCGATGTTTATTGTGAGATTGATGATACATCAGGCTACAGGTACTTGGCACTTCGGTGATGAAGAGCTTATATGATCGGCGCATATCACCTTACGGCATATTCAACGTAGTGCTCAATGATATTGTCAAAGGTTTTGAGAAGCCGATACAGAAGGGATCAGTACAGAACCCTGATGCTTGAGTGCCTCTTAGTTGGTTTTTGACCCAAATTAGTTCCCTTAATTATTACTAAGCAAGTCTTTTGCAAATATTGTTGACGTTGCTTTTCATAGATTCATGGAGTTGAGTGCCTTGGCAGCGTTCTCATATCAAGTTCGAAAGGTCGTCATTCAGAGACGAAAAAAAACGTAAACACATCTAAAAAAAAAAGATGCGTCGTATAATAGTGCGAGGAGACTTATAAAAGTGGGTGAGTCATAAAAAAGTGTGGAGCGTCGTTTTTTGAAAACTTTAGTTTACTTGAATCACTTTATGATCACAGAATCACCTATCCGTCAATAAGTTGCGCCCCATCTTTGCGTATTTGTAGACAAAGTTAAACTTAGACTAGTTTTTATCACCTAAAAGATAAACAACTATCATCTCGAGATACTAGTACTAATTGATTGCGTGCGATTTGAAATTAAACGGCCTACAATGAACTGATTCGTAATTACGATCTTTAATATACAGTCACACCCGTTTGCATATATCGTGTCTGTGCTTTCACAGATATGTTTGTGTTTAAGTAAACACAAGAAAAAAAAAAATAAAAAATAAAAAATCCACCAGCAAGGAAAATAAATTAACGAACAGAAAAAGAAAATCGCAGCGATTTTCAGCAGCCTCAAAGTGGGTGACTCACTCGATATTGAGAGCTGCGCACATTTGTCGAATACTCGTCGCCGAAAAACAATATTCGTACCATTCGACCGACCAACGAAGCATATGCCATATGGGGGGGAAGCCGAAGACGGACAAACATTTTTGGCACACGAACGATCGCTCGGACTAACGACTACAAGAATTTTCCAATTAACAAGATTCAATATGTGTTGCGACAGGAGTGGCGGACGTTCAGTTCAGTTCAGAAACGATGCATTCACATTGGAATTGGAAAATCGTTGTTCTTTGAATATTTCTCAATGAGTAATATGCCGATTTAGAGCTAAAACGATTAACGACCTCTCAAATATTGTATGGGATTAGATGAAGTCGTGTGCCCTCAAATACGACCTTTGCACCTGAGTTCGATGACGAAAATACAATTCGGCAGAGGGGGACCCTCCTGATCGGAGAATACTCATAGTTGGTCTTTATGAGGAAATTCAATCTGCAGTTTTCCACTTTGATGAAATTTGTGAATTTTGCTGAGTCAATGTTAGATAAATGATGTAAATTGGATTTCTTGCGAAATGTTTACATTTGAGCTTTCTCGCTCTTCTATTTTAAGTAATCTTTCGTCATCATAAGAATTTGATTGGGTTTGCATTTTGCTTTTCCGCCTTCAACGTGTTGCACGCCAATACCTAATGCTTGCAGATGCTTGTTTTTGTTTTAAGTTTTGTGTTTCACATGCCAATGAAAAGCGGGACATTCTATTGGAATTTGGCCAAAACAAATTCGAACATATGCACTAACGACGATCAGTCGGAAGAGATACGACAAGGGTAAACGAAAAATACCCTTAAAGTAAATACGTAAGAGCTATTAAAACTAAGGCAGGTCTTGACGAGCTTGACGTCGATCGTTGTCGTGATGTATACCTCAAAAGTGTCAAAAAAAAAAAAAAAAATAGAAAATCCTTGAACATGCATACGAATTTAAAGTTTTGTACACAAAACTGGCGTAAAATAGATTTAGAAGAACACAGAAAAATCTAGGAAGTGTTGGAAGAAAAATGTTTGCGGTAGAGTTCAATTGTTTTTAAAACACTATGACACATGGTCATATACGAGTATTTTAAATTGAGTAGATTTCCTCACAGATAAGAACGCCGTTTTTAAAGATATTTCTACGAAATTCTTGTCACGTTAGAAGGTAGATGATTTCCTCAGTGTTATACTAAATATCACGGAAGTGAACATCCTTAGGGCCAGTAGATGATTCATTAAATAAACCTTATGACGACCTCATGATCTTTTGACCACGTATCTAAGCAATTAGGAGCGGATGCTGAAATAAGTGGCTAGAGACCAAAATACGATGCAATTTTTTAATCATTTAACCTCTGCTTCGATATAAAAAAGGCTACTAGAAAAACAATAAGATGAAGGTATGCGATAGTATGATACATACGTACTTCAGGAGGAATGTACAGGACAACAGATCCAAACGAGAATAACAATGCAGTAGCCTCAACTGATGGACATACCACCTTGAACAAAAATTATCAGAATCAGATCAGAAAATTAAAAATACAAGTTTATTCATCTAAATCTATATTGTCCCCTCCAAAATAATCCCCATCGACTGCAACACACTTATGACAGCGCTTGATCCAATCCTCGAAACATTTTTTATAGTCGGTTATCGGTATTTCCATCAGTGCTTCATACGATTTTTTCATTACTTCCCCTAGACTGCTGAAACGCGTTCCTCGTAGTGGTTTTTTTTAACTCGATTGAACACAAAGGAGTCACAGGGAGCTAAATCAGGTGAATTCGGTGGCTGTTGGATGGTATTTGTTGCATTTTTCGTCAAAAAATACAATTAATGACACTGTGCGACGATGCGTTATCATGGTGCAAAATCCACGAGTTTTCTGCCCACAATTCTGGTTTCTTTCGGCGAATTGCTTTACGCAAACGTCTCATAAAGCCCAAATAATACTCTTTGTTTACTGTCTGGCCTTCTGGCAAAAATTCATGATGCACTACACCCTTGTAATCAATGAAAACCGTGAGCATTGCCTTTTTTTTTTTACTGAAAACGACGTGGTTTTTTTCGTCTCGGCTCATTTGGTGAAGGCCATTCACTTGCCTGATGTCTGTATTGCGTGTGTCGTACTTATAAGTCCACGTCTCGTCTCCAGTGATGATCCTTTTGATGAATGTGGGATTGGATTCAGCCTCGCAAATCATCTCTTTTGCGACGTCAATACGGTCTATTTTTTGCATGAAATTGAGGTCTTTTAGCACCAACTTTGTTGCTACACGACGTAAACCCAAATCATTAACAAAAATGTCTAGGACGGATCCATAGGCAATGTTGTCAATGTCCAACGCTATCTCTCTGATAGTTAATTTGCGGTTATTGACCAACATTTCTTTTACTTCATCAATGTTTTCGTCGGTTTTCGATGTCGATGATCTACACCTGCGTTCATTTTCTTCGATTGACACACGACCACTTTTGAACCGCTTGTGCCACTGTAAGCGACCGTTTTCTTTAGTGAATCGTTGCCGAAACACTTTTCCAAAATTTCCAACGTTCGCGCACCATTAAATCTGTTTTTTATGCAAAATTTAATACAAGTTCGTTGTTGCAAATTTAAATCCATTTTTAAAATTGTAAAGATTTTAGAGGAAATGTCAACAACAGATGTATCAACTTAACAAAAAAAAAAAAACAGAACTCATATCGGAACAATGGGAGCGCCACACTGTGGTTATTATTCCTTTTCTTGATCAAGGTGGTATTAGGTTAAGGTTAGGTTAAAACAGGGGTGTGATGAATATGCCATCACACAAACACTAGACACCAAAACGGGCCCATCGGGATTATTGTGTAAGTTGTTGAATTTACCTTCAAATGGCAAAAATCTAAACAATCTCCCTGGTGAAATATCTAATTTCTCTGCAAAAGCCGAAGGCCTTTGAAGTTTTTCCCGTCTATTTCCTCTAGGTTTTCGAAAAAGTGCTTCCTTAACAATTTTCTTCGACTACGCGATATTGCCTCGCATTCACACATACTGTGTGTTATGTCCTCAACATGCAGATCACCGCTGAATCTGCAAATATCTGTATCTGATAATTTGAGTCCTGTCAGGATTTCTATTATAGTCATAAGCCTATCCCTGCTTAATGTTATTAACTCTCTTGATCTTTTACCGTCAAAAATTGGCCAGAGAGCCTTGGATACCATGTATCCTTCAAGACTTTAACACCTTAGGTAGGCAGTCTTTATGATTTTTTCCTCGATGGTGCCCCTTACTATACAAAGAATTGGTTTGCAAGCTCATCCGCTCGTTCATTTCTCACTATACCGCAGTGTCCTGGCACCTAGAACAGGTTCACCCGGCTCTAACTGTATAGTGCTTTGATCACCTGCATTAGCCGTCTGTGAAAACTGCAATTTCATTTGACCTGATCGGTGCATTTTTTGCCAGTCCTCCCTCTCCGGATATATTTTATCATACAAAATGTCGATGTCGACCAAGGAAGGATTTTCATCCATTAGAATTGGGTTGCCTGGCAGTAGCTCCGCTAGGACTGTGCCGTGTCCGAAACTAATATTGTAATGGTTATGAAAGCCGTTGTTTGAACCGCCGCTAATTTTCCGTAAACCGTTTTTTTAATTTGCTGCTTTCTACCATACTAGTGCGCCATATGTAAGTATGGGTCTTATCACCAAAGTCCCAAATTTTTGCTGCCGTCATTTTGCAGATAAAAAGATTTGATTTTTTCGAGTACATTAATTTCGCCAGTTCAGGTTTTTGTCCTTAATTACACCCAAACACTTTGTGCTCTCCGAGAAGGGCAATTCCAGTACGTTGAGTTTTGGGAGTCTGAATTGCAGTATTTTGTACTTTCTGGTAAAAAGAACCAGTTCCGTTTTGGAAGAGTTGGCATTGAGACCGAAGCTTTTTGCTCAAGTGCTGATTGTTTTCAGGACGACCTCCGTAATCTCACTTAAAATATTTAAGCATTTTCCCTGCACTCTTATGACCACATCATCTGCGTATGGCGTTTCCTACCTACAAGCATGTTGCAAACCCAATTAGCGTCTACTAGAGCGCTTTTGGACATATTAGGAGAAAACTAAAATCCAGCATATGTAGATTCGGAGGCTCAAGAGGCCTATTGATTAAGTTTCACGAATACGCGTATGTTGCTGAATTTTGGCTCCTTATTTATATTAAACCATTAACATGTATTACTATTGTAAAAGCCGAAGAATGACAGTCACTTCAGGAGAGGTATCTTTGAGACTTTTTCATAGTCTGTAGTCGTAGATGACCTATTCAAACAAACCGCAGTTGAGATATTCTTAAAAGTTTTGTTTTATGTTAGTATATCTGTCATCTGGCTGTCAACTACGGGTATCTCGCGCACTTTCGCTTTACAGTTGTTTAAAACGATTTTGTGGATTTTTTTTTTTGATGTAGGCGTAACAGTCTCGTTTGGGCACTCAGCGCGTGTTTGTACGACCGCGTTTGTATTCAGCAAACTCAATTCTTGAGTTAATTTTAATTCTTCCCATCAAATAACAGTGTTTTTTCAACGTACATCATCAAATTTTGACACATATCGTTTGAAGGTTGGCACTACTTGCGTATGGATCTTTTATTAGAGTCACCATCTATGTGTCAGTCTCTTTTAAACCACATGCTATAATATTATTCCTTGAACATAAAGGGTAAGCCAACAGCTAGTGTGGAAGTTTTCATTTAATTAAACATACATTTATTATGAAATCAACGTACAATAGAATTTTATTAATTAATAAAGTTCGGTGTATGCCAATTATGAATGGAGCACATGTTCGTTCATTCGACCTAAACGGCTTCTGTTGCATGCGACCGTCCGAAGGCCAAAATAATCGATGACTTTTTGAAGAATAACTATGTCAATGGCCGCTTTTTCAGTATGGATGATATGTTTGAGATCCTGAATTATCGCTTGGTTATTGGCATAGACCTTACTTAAAAAAAAAAACCCACATAAAGAAGTCTAAATTCAACTTCTCCTCTAACAGAAATAATGCTATCTTCAAATTCCGTACGCAATAAATTGATTGATTGATGAATTATGTGGGCAGTAGCAACATCCTGTTGAAACAGGAGATCGCCCATATCCAATTCATTCAATTCTGAGAAAAAAAAAAAAAAAATAGTTGGTCAACATTTTGCGAAACTGTAACTGTCTCTCCAGTCTCATCTTCGAAAAGGCACGGCCCAGTGATGCCGCCAATCCATAATCCGCACCACGCAGTGACTTTTTGCGTTGCATTGGTTTTTTGTTTATTTATTTACGTGCCTATCCATCCAAAAGTTGGCTTCATCGAAAAATATCAAATTCAATGACAAATTGTCTTTGCGATCAAACATCCAGTTAATAAATCGGCGGTTTCTTAGATGGTCCAAAGGCTTCAATTATTGTTAAATTTGGATTTTATAAACGTGCAAATGAAAATAAACTTTTAAAATTCGCCATAAAGTGCCATAAGTGAGGACGATTTGAGGTGCCGGGCTGGTTTTGAACTCTTCCGCTCACAGTGGTAATATTTTGGGGTGTACGTGCTGGGCGAGTATGCTGATACCGAACCAGTTTCTTCAAAACGCTTCACCATTGCACGAATTTCGGACTCACTAGGGCAATAAGATTATGTTGATTATGTTGACCGAAAGATGCACGAATTTTGGTAAACAACTACATGACTAAAATTGCCAAAGATTATGACATCTGTTAAAAAGATCAGCCAAATTTAATTCAGTAAATGACAGCCAACATCCACACCATCTGTTGGTTCACCCTTTATAATAACAAGCAAATATATTAAATCAAGTAGCGTTTGATTAATTTTGCTATTGTTTGGATTAACTTAATAAATAAATAAAGAAAAACAAATTCGAAACCATAATATGTTTTTTTTTTTTTTTTTTTTTTTTTTTTTTGAAAAATTTCTATAACAAAGTGCGTTTAAAATATTTCCTTAATCATTTGTGTCACTGTGGAAGATTACCCAATTATAAATTGCATAATAAAATTATTTTGACTTTTATTGCTACAATAACTGATGGACAGCAGCTGACACTTAAAAAATTATCTCTTACTGAGGGAATATAAATTTTCTATAATAGCTGTCCTCAAGCTATGAGAAGTAAACTAAAAATATACGATTCACAAAAATATAAATATATACCTATATACGAGTAGATATATATATATATTTGTTATATATTAATTTGTATATTGCACTTTTGAAATAAATCTTTAATTTAAAAAAAAAACAAATGATATACCATATGTACACACATTTGTATGTAAATATTGATTCATAATATAAAAAAAAATTTACCACTTGTTGAAAGCAATCAGATTTTGATAAAATTGTGAAATTAGATAAACATATAAAGGGTGCTTTTTTTAACCGATAAAACTTTTCTGACAGTTCTTTGATATTTACGGCCAGTATTCTTTGATCAATCATCACGAAGATCATCAGAAGTATACTTCTGTATCATTTAAACTTATTTTAAGAATCACTCTTCAAAATTTGGTTATGTAGTTAATAAATTTCCAACAGCATATCATACACTCTGCATGACGCAAAGCCAACAATGAGTCAACACAACGCGTAACCAAAGAAACTGTAGCCATTTTGAATAAGAATATTTGTGCACTGTGTGCAAAATTTTGTGAGTAAACAACCCACATAAGATCCAGCTGGTGCTGGCTACAAGACCATGGCTTGCGACCGAAGTTCGCAAGTTCGACTGTTGAGCAGCTGACCCCTATTTTTATCGAAAAATCGTGTCAAGTGACAAGCCTTACTACTAGCCCAATAGGTTTGTGAACAAGTAAAATTGCTATTTCTGGAGTGAAATAAATGCAAGAGACAACTACCACGACTAAATTATACTTGTAATACGAGGTGTGTTCAAAAAGTAAGGTGACTTTATATTTTTATAAAAAAAATATTTTGAACGTTGTCCTCTTCAAATATACACTTGTATCAACGCTTTTCTCTTCCAAGATGGCCGAGAAGATGCCAATGACGAAAATCGCTCTGGACGCCTCCGCATATCAACAAAAGATGATAACGTCGAAGTTGTGAAGAAAATTTTTTTGGAAACTTGTCGAATTACCATAAGAGAAGTTGCTGAGGTTGATGGCATATCAGTCAGCTCGTGTCATGCAATTTTTTTTTATGTTTTGGGCATGTAACATGTGTCACCGAAGTTTGTTATGAACATTTTTAGTTTTGATCAGAAGAACCGTGTGGCGCAAGAGGAAAAGTAAAAACAGTGAATCCAAGCATGCAGTCGAGCTTGATCACTAAATATTAGCCATAATCGGAAATCTTTGAATTTTTTGTTTCACGATTTTGTTTAATAAAATGATGAGAGGCGATCGGATGTCTAATCGGTGGAAGACACCGACAAATAGCACAAGCGACAATAGAAATCCAAATAACTACCGATCGATAAAACTAATGACGCATACAATGAAACAATATGAAAAAGTTATAAACAGTCGACCGTAAATTTTTTTATATTAAACTTCCTCGCTATTTATGCGGCTTTATGTCTGTCGACATATGACACGATTCAAAGCTTATGGGTAATGAGGGGAAAACATCGCGAGGCTTCAAGGATCTGCATATCATCTTCATCGACTTGAAAAAAGCATTCGACAGAGTTGTATGAGCGAGAGTGGTGACCAGCAGACAAAATTAGCAGCACTATAAACAGGATAGCGGATTAATTCCCCAGATGTAATCAACGGTGAAGTAAAATTCCAGAACAAATCAAATAAGACTTTATCTGGGCTACTCAGACATTGGAGCTTAGGTCGGTAAGGATTTTCGAGACGAAGCAAAATACGGACGGATCTACTGTTGACCACCCCTGCAAACGAAACAAGGATAACGAACTTCAGATCTGAACGTGGAATGTTATGTTCTTTAATAAACCAAGTGCAGCCGAGCAGCTAGCGAAGGTCCTGTACTGCTGCAAATCAGATGTTAAAAGCAGCGCCTTTTTGGATGCGTTTGTTAGAGGCAAACATAGACAAAAATTCTTGAGTTTCCGGCATGTTAACAAACGCCTCATAACAATCCGTATTAAGGTTAAATTTGCCAACATTAGGCCTATATCCGCGCACACTTTAACAGAGGAGAAAAATTAAGAAAATAAAGATAGCTTCTACGAGCTCTTTGACAAGACTTACGAAGAGTATCTAAACAATGACATTAAAATTGTCCTCGGCGACTTTAATGCAGAGCTGGAAAGGGAATGCATCTTTGGTAGTATTGTCAGAAAGCATAGCCTGCACGACATCACCTCCGATAACGGATTCAGACTAATCGACATTGCGGCGGGACAAAACATTTTCGGTTCTCGCATTTCGAGGGGTACCAAAGGGATTTGGAGAACTCTTGAATAATAAACCTTCAACCAGATTGACCACATTGCGATCGACGCAAGGCACTCCTCCAAGATACGGTTGCCAAGATACGGTTGCCAAGATACGGTTGCGGATATTCCGAACATCGCAAAGTCTGTGAGGAAATTCGACGTCGAACGGCTTCAATAGCAAGATATCGCTAAATCCTTTTCCGATCAAGTCTCCGTTAACACGGAAACAAACTCTGAGCCGAAGTCTATAGAGACGAACAAGGGAACATATTGATAGAGTCGCAGTCGGTGCTGAGGATTTGTAAATAGCATTTCTGTATATTTTATAACGGCAATGGCGAATCAAATACTGCCGTTAGGCAGATTGAAAAATTCAACATGGACGATGTAGACCATGTAGACCGCTCACCCGCCCTGGATAAAGTGAAGATAGCTTTATGTTAGCTTAAGTCCAATAAAGCTACTGGAGCGAACGGCTTGACTGTCGAATTCTTTACAGCGGTAGGCCATAACTTGGTAAGGAGCATACACCAACTCATCCGTAAAATATGGTCGGACGAAAATATGCCCGATGAATAGAACATCAGCATTGTTTGTCCGATTTTCAAGAAAGAAGACCCTCTGAAGTGCGCCAACTACATCAGCTAAAGAACTCACCGATACCTTTGATTAAAAAAAAGAATTTAGACAAAGCGATGCGCTGTCATGTAATGCCTTAAACATCATTCTAGAAGGAAGAAGAGTGATAAACTCACGCTCCAACTCAAGCGGCACCATCTTTCAAAAGTTTGTCCAATTACTCGCATACGCCGATAATATTGACATAATCAGAAGAAAGAAGCGTAATGTCAGTGGTGCTTTCGCGAGTCACGAATGTTACCCTCTACAATATATACCTTGGAGGTAGTTAAGGACTTTATCTACCTAGGCTCCGCTATGAACTCAGACAACGGCACCAGCGCTGAGATAAAACGAAGAATAATTCTTGTCAATCGCTGCTTCTTTGGGCTTAAAAGCCAATTGACTGGTAAAGAACTCTCTCGAACAACAAAAGTAAACCTATATAAGTCTTGCCCTATGGCGCAGAGGCATGAACTTTATCAAAAATAGATGAGGCTGTACTAGGCTGCTTTGTGAAGAAAATTCTTCGGGTTATTTTCGGTCCCGTCTACATAAACGGCTGAGGCTGGTTATGGCGCCACCTTAAGTAAGTAAGTAAGCCTCTGTCGTTAACCACCAAGGAAATTGCGATGATGATGTCGCATATAGTGTCAGAGTGGGGTTTGTGCGGCTTAAGCTTAACATACAGTTTATATTGTATTTAAAATTAGCATCAGAAAATCCAGTCCAAAAAGCAATAGATTCCCAAGTAACAGTCGAGTTTTGAATAAGACATTAAAGCAGAAATACTTAAATCATTCAAATGCAAATAGTGCGATCTGTAAAATGGCTCTAAGTAAGGCAGTAACCATCCAGAAGCATGGGGGAAATATGTATTATTAAATGTAATGGATTATACGTGTTACATGGCAAAATATTTTCATCGGAATAGAATTCACAATTTTTAATAAAAAAAAAATATTGTGGATCCTTTCTAAGACCTAGTTAGTTCTGTATTTCCCGATTTCAGTGTGTGTCATTTATTTTTATTTTTATTTATTAATGTCAGAGGTAAATGCTAAATTAAAGCTAATAAGCTTTTCCGCTAACATTGTGCGCCACAAAAACAAAACAACAACAACAAAAAGATTGAATGGCCTATAGCTTAGCTTATTCAAGGCTCGTGCAGGCGTGGAGGTGTTTTACGAAGTCCCATTCTATTATTTAAACGGAAATCCAAAACTTATGACACATTTTCTTGATGGTTCGTTTATGGCTCATAAAATTCGTTATGGCCAATAAAATATCAAACATAAAAGACTTGTGAGTATCCCTTGAATTAATCATAAGATATTTAGTGCTGCGTTAAAAATGTTACAAATTAGCAATGAAATCAAAAAAAAAAAAAAAAAAAATAAATAAAACAAAAAATATTTTTCTTAAAATAAAAACAAAAAAAATTACGCGAAATTATTACGATAAAAAAACTTTAAAAAAATTTTTAAGATTTAAAACTTTTTTTTACATTTATATTTAAATTGTATTTCAGTTGTAAAATGTATTAAAAGTGATTATTAACTTATAGAGTTTATCCCGATAAAAGTATCTTAAAAATATCCATGTAGAGTTATTTCGTATGACAACGACAACGTCGGACAGTATCCTTCCGTACACCGAATGTGTCAAAGGCGAACATATAAAACCACTCGGCACGAGCTTCATTAGAAGTCTAAATATCTATGACAAGCAAATGTGTCTATTTTCTTTTTATTTATTTATTAATTTCAAAAATATAAAATCTAAAAAAAATTAATAGATAAAATGTGTCAAAATATCCAGAATTGTGATGTCGAGCGTAAGCATTGACATACATTCTCGTATATATGTACATATGAGACTACTCGTGTATCGAATTTATTTTTTGCTTTCACAAAGTACAAAACATAAAAATATATCGCAAAAACATTTCAAAACCGATTATGAGATTTAGTGAGAATGTTTGTCTTTTTTTATAAGAGACGTTAATTTTTAATAATTAAGGCTTGCAAGTATATTGACCTTTTGTGGTCATGTTTTCTTTTCCATGACTCACAGTGTGTTGACCCATTTATTTTTTTGTTAAAAAAAAGGGGGAAATCAAACCAAATGTTTATATAATATAAATATAAACATTTTTCTCCGAATTTCTAAATAATGTCAGAAAAAAAAAAACCAAAGTCTAACATAAACTTTTAGCTGGATGACAAATTGCCACAAATTGTTTTGGAGACAGATAGAAACAACAATAGGACAAGTCGAGCCAAAGTGTTCTCATAAAATTTAATTGTAAAAATTGTGAAGATGTAACGTCAACGATATTCTAAGTTTAGAATCTTCATTATTATTATTATTATTATTATTATTTATTTATTTTTTTTTTTTTTCATTTTTATATCGAAGCGAATTCGCTAATACAGGGTGGGTATGCATTTGCTATTGTTAAAATATTATAAAGGGGAGACTAGGTCTTCGAATACTATAAGTCTTAAAAGCTGCGGACTAAACCATATAACTAAACTGATTTAACGCAACCTTTACACCTGGTAACTGTTCTCATATAGATCGGAAGTCTTATTCCTTATATGATAACTGATACATTTCTTTTGAAAACTTATAGTTTCGCCGAATTGGCTGCAGTAATCTGCGCAAGCAAATTTGGGAAACCACTATGTTAGGTGTTAAGGTTTCTCTCAAGACTATTGTAAAATTATCTCAACCATGTGTAAGGATCTGACCAGTTAAAATCTATTTTGCTTCCTTTAGGTGGTGCTTCAGTCCTGGGTGGATTCGGGCCTCAACCATAATCTCTTTCGATTCTTACATTATTTTCATAAGACCCGATGACCTCTAGCCATTTTGATCAAGTCAATGTCGCTTTATAGCTCACACCGTTTATTGATTTATCTTCTCGAAATTTTGTACAAACAGTAAAAAAAATTACTCGAAAAACTGGAGTAACCAAACGTAATTTCGTTCATTTTAGACAAATTTCACATTTCACGCCATAATGGGTTTTTTTATGGTCCGTGAGAGAGACTTATTTCTCAATTGCTTTTTTTGGGAAACAGCGATCGGCAAGAAAATTTCTTCGACTTAGTTTCTATATTTCATGCGTTAGTGCCCCTTTCTGTCATACATACTATATATGTCCCAATTTACTAATGAAGCAGTTTTCCATTGTTGATTTCTTCCCATAACGTCAGCACATAGCACGACCTCTCTTACTCGTATATGGGATGCTAACAATGTAAACAGGTTCTTCAATAAGAAACGAAAACAAAAACTAAATATAGGGTGATTCATCATGAGGTTTGATTTTCAATAGGCTTTTTTTGACAGATTACGCGTGACTCATATCAAACTGATTTGTCATTTTTGTTCAGTATCGTTTGGCAAGTTATCATGGAAAGACTGTATTACATAAATCAGCGTTCTGTGAGAAATGTTTTTCGTGCGATTTGAGGAACTTACGGTGCGCATAATTGACCTGCTGAAACCACCATTGCCGATACCATTCGCAAATTTGAGTCCCAGTTTACATAAGTGGATGATACTCGACCGGTTAGACCACATCCAGCACGTAATGAAGAGACCATAGCAGCTGTAGTTGAGAGTGTACGCGAAGACCGTTACGAATCGATTTGTCGTCGTTCTCAGCAGCTTGGTTTGGCGTATTCGACAACTTGGCATATTTTACGTGAGGATCTCGACCTAAAAGCATACAAAATTAAACTTCTGCAAGGTGACTTGAATTTCCGTCAAATTTTCAGTGGATAGGCTCTGGAAAAAGTCAATGAAAATCCGGTGTTTTATCGTGAAATTTTGTTCAGTAATTTCTATCTCTATGGACACGTTAATAAACAAAATTGCCGTATTTGGGCTGATGAGCAACACGAAGAGTACCAAGAGCTACCATTACATCCATTAAAAACAACGGTATGGTGGGGTTTATGGGCTGGTGGAATCATTGGTCCATATTTTTACAAAAATGAGGCAAATCAGAATGTTATCGTCAATGGTAACCATTATCGCGCCATGTTAACGGACTATGTGCTTCCTGAAATTCAAGCACATGGTCTCGGTGAGCACTGATTTCAACAAGACGGTGCTACGAGCCATACAGCGCGTGAAACAATGGACTTGTTGAGCACTTAATTTCACGTTTTGCTACGGTAAATTAGCTGCCTAGCTTTGGACTATTTTCTTTGGGGATATGTAAAGTGTCAGGTCTTCATGAATAAACCAGCTACGGTTGACGCTTTGGCAGCCAACAATACTCGTGTTATCTTCGAGATGCCAGTCGCTATGCTCGCACTAGTCGCCTAAAATTGGACCTTTCAAATGGACCACTTCATTTTCAAAAAGTAAATGATATGAATTGTTCTTTTAACCGATAATAAAAATTTTAAGTTCACTTTCAAATTTATGTGTTTTATTTTATATTATAATTCAAACCTCACGATGAATCACCCTATATAATTCGCCGAACTTACTTCTCTATCGTCACTATAACAAGTATAAAGAAGAAGTATGCATCATTTTGATTGCTGTGGTTTTAGCCGAGGTGTCCGCAATTGAAAAAAAGAAAACCCAAGAAGGCCACTTCTTTACCGAATTCAAGGCCGCAAATGCATTGTAGAGACCATCAGGGGCATATTTTAATTTTGGCATCTTTACCGACATTTAAGCAGAATTAGCTGCTCCGTTAGAACGTCAACGAATAGAACAGAATGTCACAATAGGCAGCTGTATACATCCTAGTCCTACATTGGGATGGAAGCATGGACATTCATGATTCATTGTCGTTTTGAAGGAACTACCTAGTCTAGTCATAAATATTGATAAAATTTTTATTGCAACTATTTTAAATAGTTTAAGTTGCAGTATTTTCATGTTAACCGTTATTTAACTCGATGCTTTTATACTTCTTTTTCGTAAAAAAGATTTTTGTTTTTAGTCGTTTACAATCATGGAATGGCGTGACATCAAAAATTGTGTCGTTGTGATCGGCTTAAACAAGTGTAATATGGTAAAAAGTGATATTTTTCGGACCTTGTGATCACTTGGAATCACTAGTTATTTGGTTTATCGTACTATTAAATTATTCGAGGATAATGGTGGCGTACGTGAGCGTCAAACTTCCGGTCGTCCATGCGATGTGAGGACTCTGGAAGCCATAAAAGCCGTGTAGGCTCGAATCAGACGCAAACTACTGAGAAAGCAGAAGATCTTGCCGCGAGAAATGAACTTTTCAACGGATATTTGACCATCTGGTAGTCCGAACATCAACACTTTGTATTACAAGTTGGTGGTCCGTTCGAATGAAGTCTTCTATAAGTTGTAGCTTGAGATTTGATAAGATTCGTATAGATTTGTTTTTATAAATATCAGCGCGTTTTCATTTGGCATAATTTTTTTTTTTTTTGTATCAGTATTTATGACTAGAATAAGTATTCTTCGAGTGAGTTTTGGTGCTGTTTAGGCTTTGGAATAGAACACATAACACTGAACTCAACGACCTGGTGCTAGGACAATTGTATATTAATATTCCTACTTTCCACAAGTGGAAGTAGACCTCAATTTACTTTAGTTAAACAATTTTAACTAAAACTGCGCTAACTACAGTTGTCAATTGATTGAGGACTAATTGCACCCCGGACTGTAGTTCCTTTCAATTAAGTGTTCATTACCGGAAAAATGGATACGCGATTCTTGCCCTGGAATTAGAATAGATACATTCTGGCCAATATCACTAAGAGTTTGGATTGCAGCATTTTTTTTTTTTTTTTGTCTTCTAATACGGCTTCGACTGATGGAGAGCAGGAAGTGAAAACTAATATACCACCAGGATCTGGAAAAACTTTGTGTAGGTTGTGTGTAGAAAGCTAAGATGACGAATGTTCAGGTATAAAATTCCTTTAACACCCGATGTTCTAGATGGAGATCATTGGTATACACTATTTCATAATGTTGCCCTTTGTTTTTCGCAAGAAGAGTTTCCTTTTCACCCTGTATGGTTCATGTTCTATTTTAAAAAAGAATCTTTTCTACTATAACAAAAGGAAAGGAAAAAATAAAGGGGGAACAGAAAAAGAAAACAAAACCGATTTTTGAAAATATTCTTCCCTAAGGCGTTTCTAAGATTTTTATAGCCCGCTCGTAAAACAAAGCAGAATATTATTTATATACTGAAGCGTGCATCTGTTCACTCCACGGTCCGATGCGATTAAAATACAATAATTCGCAGCAGAGTTCTCGTTGTCGGATGGCGACGGCCTGAGCTGAAAAGTGCGTAATGCTTTATATTTTGGCTTCTGCGGCTAAGTGATGACTCATCATATGGGGCCTGAAGAAGCGTTCGGCTTTTACGCGATCGCTGCCAGCCATTCAGAGGACACATAGAGCTATTTTGAAAACAATTTTTATTTTTCTCTCTGGCGTTGCCTTTTTGTTTCTTGTTTTTTCATTGGATTTTCTGAGTTTATTTATGTGTACAAAAGTGTTAAAATTGTTGAAAAAGAAAAGCAGAGGTGAAATTTATTTTATTTTACTTTGTCCTTTCAATTTTTCTTTATTTTACGTATGGAAAACATTTAATTAAAGAAGAGGTAAATGAACTTTATTGAGGATTTGTATTAAAAATATATATACCGTATATATGTATTAAAATTTCGAGAACTAAATAAATGCTTTGCACACAAAAAAAGCTAATAAGCTTATTTTGGATAAAATAGGAACACGTTTTAAAAAAAGAATCTTTTTACGTGCTGGTAATTGCCTTATTTTCAACAGAAGTGTCTCTTCAACTAACTACCTTTTCCTGAGTTTAAAGCTGAGAGGCGAAACCATGCCATTTCAAAGTGATAAGGATCGGGAAAAATAAGCCATTAAAGTCTCTGTCCCTCGTACTTTTTGCATAGTTATTACAAAAGTACATTACATACATGCATTGGCATGGTGCTTTTATTTAACATAACATTGCCTGTGGTTGTGTAAAATGCGGAAAGCAAGATACCAGCAAAACTAGGATATAATACCGCCCTTTAGAAGGTAGTTTCGAGTTAGAATTGAATCAAACCGTTTTAAATGGAATATCGCTTAAACTGGTTTTTAGTTCAGTCTGCTATGATGGTGAATGGAGAGGAAACAACGACGACCTATACCATATATTATGTGGATGCACAGCAAAATGAACCTAGCCAAAAGAATTTGACCCCGGTCCGATGCCCTCTTCCGAAAAGTGTTACAATCCACATCATAAACAGGCCATATTACAGATATGCAGGAGATCTTACAGGTGAAATGCTAAAGTAAAATAAAACCAACTTGTGGCTGGTAATGGACAATGGAGGACAATTGTTGGAAAGTTAAACCCTTCACTAAGGATAGTTGACTGAAGACCATGTTCATAACCGGCTATAACACTAACTATTTTAGATACTAATTTCCAAGAGGTCGCTCCGCGTCGAACTTAGAAGACTTTTGCAACGAAATCAAGTAGTTTACTGTAGTCTTTTTATGCTTCTTTGAGAGAGAACTCTCAGCCTTCTGAAGAAAGATAAGTTATCGCTTCAGTAATAAAGTGTGTATAGTACCAACACTCATTACATTAGCGCCTAGTGCCTTTTACGATCGTAAACCCAAAATTCCCAGAGGAAGTATTCTTACACAGCTAGCATCGCAGGGAGTGGTGTCACTTATAACAAGCATTATAACAAGTTAAGATGCTAGTAAAAATTCTTCTATATTTCTTGTGATGGGATAGCAGAAAGGCCGCTGAATTCTTAGAAAGACCCGGAAGCATTCGATTGAGTCATGTCGCCAACAGTTGTGCTTACAATAGTAGCCCTAATCTAAGACTCAGCCTTGAATTTTTCGGCGGCCTCTTCTCCCAGTAAATTTCTCCCTTCCGACTGCGTTCAAAGAAGACTTGTGCTCGTGAACTGTCCTAGAAGTTTCAGTCTGCTGACCTTTACTTGTTCCTTTTAATATAGTTTATTGCCATCAGGATTCCGTATGCCTCCGCTTGAAAAACAGATCCAAGTTTACCTAACGAATTGTGAAATCTAAGGTTACCATCCTCCACAGGCATGCCATCTCAGAACGGTTCTAGAGCCATCACTTGTCGGGCACACTGTTAGAAAAAGTTTATTGGCATATTCGACAGACAGTATTTGCATATTTTTGGGTGAAGTGGTTGAAACTGTCAAGAATAGCAATACAAACCATAGCAGTGGAGACAGGACTCCGGTATGCGGTCAGTTCATCCCCGACATCAAGGTTTTGCTTACTTTTTTTTGTTTAGATACAAAACAAAAATCCACAAGAATTTTTTGGCTGAGTTACACGTGCCGTCAAAAGTTGTAAAAGTCATAGGCAATGTTTTCACTGTTCGTGAAATTTGGCAGCAGCTAGTTTACATTTTTTTTTCAGCATAGCTGAATATATGTACATACGAGGGTTAGTTAATAAGTCCCTGAAAATTAAAACAAATGACGTTGCCACCTCAAATTCAACATTTTGCTTGTCAATACGCATCTTTCAAAAGAACGCGCCCAAATTTTCAGACAGATCTGTCAAATAATTATGTTGTGACAGCCATTTAAAACAGACGCCTACGAGAATTTTGGTAAAAATGGAAAAAGTAAATTTCGTGTGCTCATTAAATACCATTTTTTGCACAAAAAAATCATGACGCAAACTAAACAAAAAATTCAAAAGTACTATGGTGACTATCCACCACGGGATAGTCAGTTTCGGTGCGGATGTACCAGCACAAGCGACGCAGAATGTTCTGATGGACGAATTGAAGTCATAAAACCAGAAATGGTCGATAAAATCCAACAATATGATATTGGACGGTCAGTTAGTGAATGTGCGCAAATTTAAAGACGCTACAGGCTTATCACATGGATCAGTGATTTTTTGCAAAAATATTTGGATATTTAAAAGCCATGACGACAGTTTTTTTTTTTTTTGGAATGTGCGCGCTGTCATTTACATCGATTATGCCTATTATGCAGAGCTGTTGAATCGATTCCAGGAAAACGCTCCAGCTCACAAGTCCGCAGTCGCAATTGCGAAATTGGATTATTTAAGTTACGAATAGCTCCCTCATTCAGCATATTCTCCAAATTTAGCTCACTGCGACTATTTTCTATTTCCAAACATGAAGAAATGGCTCGGCGATAAGAGATTTGGGTAAAATGATGAGGGCATCAATGAAACAAACGCCTATTCGTATTTTGAGGGCCTCAAGACTTTGGTGAAACGTTGGACGAACTGTATGGAGCTAAAAGGAGATTGTGTTGAAAAATAAAACGTTTTTTTATTAATTCAACCTCACATGGCATCAGAACTAAGCGACTTAAACCCAGTAAGAAGGCAACAGTGTATTAACTGGTCTCATCCGTCACCAACAATGATGACAAATATCAACTACAGTAGATTGTATTACACAGCTCACATACAGTAATAAATCTTTCTTGTGAAGCGGTTATGATAGTAAGAAAGTAGTTTAAAAGGTAAAGTAGTAAGTTTTAAGCAAGAGATTGAGAGTCTCTATTTTGGATTCAGTATACGTAGGTGTGGATTCAGTATACGTAGGTGTCATCAGATTATTGAGTGTTTCCAAGCTGGCTGATTTGCTATTTTGAAGACTTTGACTAGTCTGCTAGTTTCGAAGAGAGTTTCGAATTTGTTACAATTCTCCATAAGGAGCACTCATCAAAATTTGCAACTGACCTCATTTGATGAGCCTATATTTCTCTACTTTCTATCTCTTTCTGAGTTAAGGCGGATTGTGAAGCTACTTAAAGCATATTCAGTTGATCTTTCTTGTTCCAATTTAAAATTGACATACCTGTAATCTAACAGGCTTCGATATACTACATATATCAATGCTCGCATCGCATTGCTGTCGACTCTGAAACAGGGGGACTCAAGGAAAACGGTCTAAACAATTCGTTAAAAGTTAAATGCATGGTAAAACTTCCGTTCAAAATGGATGACTCACAGTCAAGTCGGCCTGTACTTTGATTCCGTCAGAACCTAGCATTTAAACCGGTACTATTACACTCATAAGGATGAAAAAAAAAACATGGTTAGAGCTACGAACCGAAAGTAGAAGTAAGAAGTACAATTTGTACGTCTGTGTACAGCCAGCGAGACAATTGCAAAGAAGCCAAAAATAAAGGAAAACTTGTCCCACTTAGCATAGAAATATTTTCTTTTGGAAAACAAGGATACCCAGCGAAATTGTAGTGATTTCGTAGGTAAGGTGAGGAGGCTAGTGTTAGTAGTTAGTAAGTTAGTTAGTTAGTGTGAAGTACTCCACGAGGATACACTTACACAACAGATTTGATAACGAATATAAGCCGTTAGTGCTTCGTCATGCCACCTATTAATTCAGGTCAAAGGCCGTTGGGCACACATCTTCATTGCAGTTGTTTACAGTTCTTCTTAAAAAATCATATATGTATGCATGTAGATTTGCTACAATGAACTTAAATAAACATTGATATTTATGTAAATTTGAATCTGCAAGGTGCGATCAAAACTAAACAGGACTTTTTAAAAAATAGAACAACAGAAAGTTTTTTTTTGGCAAAACCGATTTATCTTATTCCGACTCAATACAGCGATTTGCACGGTCTAAAAGCATGTCGAATGAATGTTCTAGATTGTCGGCAAGGATCCCATCAGGATGGCGCTACTAGCCTTTTGAATGGCTTCCACATCCACAAAACGCTTACCTTTCATCGCCAATTGCATTTTTTCGAAAATATATAAGTCGCACAGTGCCAAATCAGGCGAATACAGGCAGTGGTTAGCAGTAAAAATGCGATTTTTAGCAAAAAAAAATCGGTCAACAGTGTCGATCGATGAGCCAACTTCCTATATACACGATACATGATACACCAAACGGTTCAAAACATCGATATAGAATTGTGCGTTATCAGTTTGGCCCAGTGGAACGAATTTTTTTTTGGGCAATGCCCTTGGAATCGTAAATGCAAATTAACATTGCCTTTACTATTGCTTACTCCTACAACGAGATTATTGAAGTTGTAACTCGTCTACGCCTTCCACTTGGCACTTGGTTTCTTGATCATATTGAAAACACCACCTCACAATGTTATAAAGGAAGTATTTGCTCTTTTTGGCGTCCTTGATGATGTCCTTTGAATCTTGAATTCTGAGCAATTTTTGGTCATCAGCCATTTTTGTACCGATGACACATACATACTCGTACTGTCACTTCAGACGCAATACCTTCACTTGCATTCGTCCAAATGTCAGTAGGTATATCAGTGTACCTTTATATTTCTACCAATAGATACAATATTTTAAAAAGTCCTGTTCACTTTGGAACGTACTTTATAAACACACAGATTTATTCACATTATCCACGAATAACTTTAGAGAAAGGGTTTATAGTTAAATTCGCTCGACCTTAGTTAATCCACTTAGCCTAGTGCAAACACCTTTTAATTACCCATGTATGATAAAGGGATCATCCAGCAGCACTTGTTATTCACTTATATAAGAAAATTATATCAATAATGTTCACTAAAATGTTTTTAATTAAAATAACACGCAACACAATGTGTATATTAACTCGAGCACTTAAAGCTATCAACTGAGTGTTGAGCGGGAAAAAATCATTCGCAAATTAATTTCAATTGAAGTGATCATTGTTATACTGGTGCTCAACAGATGTTTAGGCCCCCTCTATGTACATATCATCAAAGTGATGTCGCATTGTGTAGATCAGAGATCTCCCCCCTTTTGTTTTACACTCAGCGGAATTTTAATTTTGATTCGAAAGTGTAGATACATCTAATTCATTGACACAAATACTAACGTACGACTTTGCAAAAAAAGAAAGAAAAAAAAAAAAGCTCACTCATACTATCCAGATGCATGAGATAGGTATTTTCTACTTAATTCATAGTCATACTGCAAGCCTCGAAAATATGCCTTCGATCTCTCACCTTCATCTCATCGTTGTCGTGAGATACGAATACGAGTACGAATACTGTTGCTAGTACTTGTACTACATGTAACTAAAATTACCCACCGGTGGCGATGAGCTAGGTATCTTCATCTTTAATGCAATGCAAGTGCCGGCCGCTGCCGAGACTGCAATTAAATATTTTCGTTAGTTTACGCGGTGTTACGTGCCGCCCCTCATACACTGATTCATTACCACTCAACGCATCAATTATTCCAAATTAACATAATTAATGGGTGGGTGGTGGTAGAAATGACGGCTAAGCAAATAATTTTACTAAATTCCCACCCCTAATTGTTGGATAAAATACGAGCACAAGTATGTAAGGCAAAAACAAATATTTAGACGACGACGATCCGTTCAACCCTAGCTAAAGTTTAAGTCCATTCAACTAAAACTAAACTCACTCAATTTGAGTGAGAATGTAATTTATGTGACTATGATCGTGCAATATCTAGATCGACATTTTGTTGATCACGCCGAAAATAACAACGTCGACGACGCACGCGAAGCCAACAATTTATTGAGGGATCAACGATGATTCACCAATTGATTTGTTGCAGATAAATAAAAGATCTGAGATAGATCCGAGGGGTGATAGTGACGAGCACGGTTAATTGTGGTATTAGATTTTTGTTTAGAAAAATCGGATAAAAATAAACTGCGGTAGCAAGATGACAGATTCGGGAGCATTTTTTAATCGTGCAATTAGTATCGAGCAATGCACTGTACAGTCTTGAATTTTATTTCGATTGTTTTTTTTTTTTTTTTTTGTAAATTTGCATTCAATAGCCGGGTAATTGTTATTTTTAATAGAAAATGATTAGTCACTGTGCATTGGTGTGTAGGAACTACAAGTACAATATAAACCTGAGTCTGGTGATTCGATGGGCAGTGTTTATTTTTACCCCCTAAAACCACCCAAAAGGGGAGGCATGCGTTCGGGGTGTTCTTAAAATTCAGAGTCGAATTGAAATCGGTTTACCTGTCGTATGTTATGTTGATTTGATTTTTGTGTTTTTTTTTCGTTTTTTTTTTCGTTTTTTTTTTTTTTCGTTTTTTTGTTTATTAAATTGTTACAACAGAACAATAATTTAAAGTTAACTCAGTTGGTGGAAGTGAAACTAAAAAAACTTGTAGTGTAAACAATTAAGAATAGCGAGTGAAACAAATAATTTTCGTAAACAAATTTAAATGTGAAGAATAATATTGTGCAATCAAAAAGAATTATACAACTTGGTGAATTATTTACTAAAACACTTTTCGGCATCGGTAAGGTTATTCACAATTTGATTCTTGTCCAATAAGAGATCGGGCATATGCCAGAAATTAATCGCAGGTCGAACACAAATTGCTTGAAATGAATAAAATTTTTAAGAAAATTAGCGCTGGTTGAATGATAAAACATTGGTCTTCCAAATAAAGAGTACACAGAAAGTGGAAATGTTCTTAGGGTAATAGAGATATACACGATCGTTATTCGACTTTTTGTTCACAATTCACAACATTTAATCCAACCCTGAAACACTTCGATATATTTAAAGAAACAACAACTAACAAATTTTTAACGAGCCAATATCTTTTATCAATCAACACTCTCTTCTCAGTTCGGAATTATATAATGGCGAATCCTTTAGGATTTACGGTGTTCTCGGCTTGAGAATTATTTCATATTTTGCTCACACAATTTGTGTCGAAAACCTTTTTTAGAATTTGACTTATTCTTAGTGGACTAGTTGTTGAAACCATCAGCATTATTGACAAATTTTTGATCTTATTTTCGATTAGAGAATGCAAGATCACTACGAATGACATTGCAGGTCTGGTTCCATGTATTGTGTTGACAACCAAATCTTTTTCTTGCAAACTTTATGAAAACATAACCCACAAGAAGTGTAAGATCATTACCAAAATCATTTTGTCATTTCAATTAAAAAAAATTTTTTTTTTTTGCTCAGATTGAACCTACGAAGGCTAACTATTTAAGGCATTTTTTAATCAGTATACCATGGCAGGTGGTGTATGCTTATTATATTAATTGACTGATGTAAAATGACTATAAACCTAGAGTGCCTAAGGTATGATGGGCGATTTGGTGGTAATGACATAATGTATTGCCTGCAAGACGTCACTTTCGAAAACGGGTTCAGGCTAATAGATTCTGTGATGAGGGTTAATGTTGTCGTGGCTCGTTCATGATTCTCTCTTCACAATATTCACAAGAGGAGTCAGAAGACTCCCTATCAATCAACAGTGAATACTATTGATTACATTACGGTCGATGTAAGACATTTGGTAAATGTATTGCCGAAATTTACGAAGGATGAACATTGATTCGGCCCATTACATAATTGAAGCTAAGGTATGGTTGTAGATGTCCCAATGCTAAGAATATATTGTGAAGAAGAATGTCGTCAGAGTCCTACAATCCGCAGATGCATTGTCAATCAAGTGTTTCTAAATCTCTCAAGAGGTCTTATGTCTCAACTTTCAAATATTGTAGAACAGTGGAAGAGTTCCCAAGAAGCCATTTAAAATTTAACTTCTGATAAGCTCGGTTTAGCTCGGTCTTCGCCCCAAAACCCCTGATTCTACGGAGAATGCCATCACTGAACGGTGTTGTACAGACGGACCAGTGCTGCTTGCGAGCTGTACGAGCAGAAAAGATGGGATAAACTTCGGCTACTTAGAAGAGATTCAAAAATCTGCCAAAAGGTAAAATGAACATAGCAAGGCTTTAAAGTTTGAGCTGGAGTCTGCAAAAATTAACAAGGAAGCATTACAGTAAAAATGCAGTAGATGCTTATGATATGGAAGGACCATTTCTGCGATTGTCATAATAATGGTGTCACGCAGATGGAATCTTTGGGCGACGAATATAACATATGGGCTGTTTCTAAGACAGGGCACCACTTGAATTAAATTCATACCATTGAAGGTTAGTACCAACCTTCAAAAGATACGTGTATAAATTTGATAGCTGTCGAACGATTAGTTCTCGAGATATAGCGTTGTGAGTGAAGCAACTTTTGTTATTGTGAAAAAAAATGGATTCAAAGCAATTTCGTGTGTTGATTTATCATTGCTTTTTGATGGGAAAAAATGCAGCCAATGCAAAGAAATGGCTTGATAAGTGTTATCCGGACGAACCATTCGCAAGTGGATTGAAAAATTTAAAAGTGGTCATACAAGCACCGAAGATGATGCACACAGTGGACGTCCAAAAGAGGCTGTTTCAGATGATAACATCAAAAAAGTCCACAAAATGATTACGAATGACCGTAAAGTGAGGTTGATCGAGATAGCTGAGGCTCTAAAGATATCAAAAGAGCGTGTTGGATATATCATACACGAATATTTGGACATGCTAAAGCTCTGTTCAAAGTGGGTGCCGCGTTTGCTCACAGTCGACCAAAAACAACAACGTGTTGATGATTCAGAGGAGTGTTTAAAGCTGTTCAACCGCAATAAAGCCGAATTTTTGCGTCGGTATGTGACAATGGATGAAACTTGGCTCCATCACTTCACACTAGAGTCAGGTCGGCAGTCAGCTGAGTGGCGAGCAGGCGACGAACCTCGTCCAAACTCAACAGTCGGCTGGCAAGGTTATGGCATCCGTATTTTGGGATACACATGGAATAATTTTCATCGACTATCTCCTAAAGGGGCAGACTATCAACAGCGACTATAACATTGCGTTGTTGGAGCGTTTGAAGGACGAAATCGCAGGAAAACGGCCGCATTTGAAGAAAAAGGAAGTGCTGTTTCATCAAGACAATGCACCGTGTCACAAGTCGATGAAAACAATGGCAAAATTGAATAAATTCGGCTACGAATTGCTTCCCCACCCACGGTATTCTCCAGATTTGGCCCCCAGCGACTATTTCCTGTTCGCAGACCTCAAAAGAATGCTCGCCGGAAAGAGATTTAAGACCGATGAAGAACTAATCGCCGAAACAGAGGCCTATTTTGAGGCTAAACCGAAATCGTACTACAAAACTGATATCGAAAGTTTGAAAAATCGTTTCAATCAGTGTATCGCCCTCGAAGGCAACTATATTGATAAATAAAGTTGAATTTTGCAAAAATTTAGTTTTTTACTATATAACGGCACTGACTTTTCAGCCAATGTGTTATATGTATATATAGCCATATTTTAAACTAAAGTTGACAAAGATGCTAGGGCTGACGGCATAGCTGCCGTCACATTGTGTACATTAAATTATCTGATTAGTATGGTCGAATGAAAGTATACTCGATGAAAAGAACCCTATTATTATTCGAGTGATCCTTGTGAAATTAAGATTCTTAAGTTTAACAAGATCGCATTTGCTGGACTGTATAACCACCTACAATTTTTTTAAAAAACACATCGGTCCATATCGATGTCAAATGGAATTTACTTAATAGGTACGCAACTAAGTTCTCTAATTTCTAAGTCAATAGATGGCTCCAGCAATAAGTGCTAGTTGATTTTGACATATACAAAACGTCATAAACCAAGCTTAGGCATATGGAAAACAAACCGGTTTGACACATTATTGATTTTATTTTGGCGTCATATACTTTTGGTTGAATGAAAATGTCTGATTTTGTGCCAAATAATCTGTGTTGATCGTGAGCTCCAAAAAGTTTACGGAGATGATGCTTTAAGTGAAACAACGTTCAGTGATTGGTTTCGTCGCTTCAAAGACGGTGATTTCGATGTTGACGACCGTCCGCGTGAAGGAAGCTCAACATCTTTCGAAAACCTGAATTGGAGGCGTTGCTCGATGAGTCTGTGCCAAACATAATAAGAGTTTGATTCAGCATTAAAAGTTACCCGCCAAGCCATTTCCAAGCGATTGCATGATTTGGGATTGATTCAAAAACCAGGAACTTGGGTTTCTTATGATTTGAAGGCAAGGGACGTTGAGCCTATGAAACCATCAGTGGGGAACGGTATCGACTTTAATTAATGCGATCAAGCCAAGCACTGCGCGAAAACGGCCATAATACAGGGGTGGCCGTGTGTAGTGGGATATGCATAGACTATGAAAAAATCTTTTCATAGAATTTGTATGTAGTTATATGAAAATCCCGTTGGCGTCAACTCTGACATGAAGGCATAACTCTGATGTTGGAGTTGGTTGCTGGCTGGGCTAAATGTAACGAACTAACAACTAGCACGTACTAAGACCCTCTGGTTGAAGATGCACTGGCTCGTCCCGTCCAGTTTGACAACCACCTCTGGGAAAAATACCGAAACCTAATACACCTGAGTTTCAAACTACTACACCACCCGCCCGCACCCTAGAGAAAAGCCACAGTAAAAGGGTGTTCATATCTCCTTGGTGCGCGCGGGATCATAAAAAAAAGAGGCACGGAACCCGTTAAAACCTACCTGAAAAGGTTCAAATGCGAGGTCCTACCCCACCAGCCATATTCCCCAGATATTGCGCCGTCCACTTATTACGTGTTCCAGTCGTTGGGACATGATCTGTCTAATCAGTAGTTCCGCTCATATGAGCACATCAAAAATAGGCCGATTCATCGATAGCCTCACAAAATAAACAATTTTACTGTGATGTTATTCGAGCTCTGCCAAAAAGATGGAAAAAATGAAAACAATGTCTTGAATGATTCAGTTGTAACCATTTTTTCACAATAAAGTTGCATTTTCATAAAAAAAAAAACCTAATACTACGGTAGATGCTTGAGAAAACCATGATTTAAAGGTCGAGAATGGAAACATTTATAAAGATGATACACAGACCAATGTCATATTTTAATATATTGTAGAATCTCTGATAAATTCGTCCAATTGAATAGTACAGCGCTGGTGAATGCTCTATCAAAGTTGATAAAGACATTCGATATTAAAATAAGAGTAGCGTAGATATCTATAACTTGTTCGTGAGTATGACTGACTTCGGAAACGGCTGTCTTCGTCCATCTACCCAGCGTATTTCTAGCAGGGCAAATCAAGCATACCGTATAATGTCTACAAAAAAGACATTTGACATGGACGAACAGAACCGCATTTGGAAGATATGTATATTATCTTGAGGTAGCTAGAGACTTTCCTCCCTTTCATACGAAGAATACTACAATATAAGTCTATCCAATTGCTGTAGTAGCACAATCTTCTATTGTAAAGTTAACATAACTTAGATTACATATTAATGTTTTCTTTATTTTTGTAATTCATTATTGTAATTTAAAACTTTGCACACTTATTTGAATTTTATACTACGAGTATTACATCTTTTTGTCGTAACTTAAAACTTTAGTATTTCTGCGCAATATTAAAAGAGACGTCTACCTTCTCGGAATGCATAAATGGTGAAGAAGCTTGTTGGTGGGATTAAGGTACATCCTGGAATGTGGAGTCATCTTAAGTGAGTCTGGCAAACAGTCATTGAAGTCAATCGGCAACTTATAGCCATGCAAATCCAGATCTCTTGGAACGCACACTATCTTAATAATACAATATAACTAAGAAGTCAGAGGGACTTTACCGCTCAAAAGTTTGGGATCAATCAGAATTCTGAGCTGAAATGGCCTTAATCCTACGAAATCCCTTTTCAAATCATTCTTTTTATGGTATACTGTGCTCTTAATGTTTGACTGTATAGTAACTAATTCGAAATTAGACTTTTACAACGGACAATAAAAATTTTTTAAAGCTTTATCTTAAAATAACGGTTCACAAATATTTGAGAGAATATTTATTTGAATGAGAGGAAGAAAAATAAATAAAGGCATTATTTTAAGAGCAACCATTGTCATCAGTTTATTCACATGGTGTCACTAGTTGCAAAAAGAGCTCAAGATGAATTAGCATATTATTTTTGATTTAACAATGACACCAAAACAAGAGATTTCTATAGAAATGCAATGCTCAATTATTATTTATGCACAAATAAATATTTCCCTCGTGTTTTAACGCAGTGCTTGTTCGACCGAGAATCTCGCTGCTAAGGCTAAGTACGTCCAAAAACGTCGGCGAGACAACGATGCACATAATTTCAAAAACCTGAAGATGTTCCCTTCCGAAGTGCAAACCGTTCACCAATTCCTGCTTACTGACCGTCAAATGAAGTTAACTTACTCCCATGCCCTGTTAAACGTGGTGCAAGAAGAGGATGATTTCATATCCAAAATCATAATAAGCGACGAAGTCCATTTCCACTTAAGTGGTTATGTGAATAAGCAAAATTTGCATTATTGGGGCACGAAATGTACGAAGAGCCGTTGCATTTCATCAAAGTGACCATTTGGTTCGGCATTTGCATTGAAAAAGTGATTGGCCTTTATTGTTTTAAGGACACCCCACGCAACGGTACCACTGTGACCGTAACTGGTGTTCAACGATTTTTTATTTTTTTTTGCCGCAAATTGCTGAATTGGGTCTCGAGCATTGTTGCTCAAGTACGTAGTAATGGATTGGCATCCCAATTGGACGGTTTGAAGTTCAATACCGCAGCCGAGCCCGAAAGACATTTTTTTTTTTTTTCAAACAACTAAAATCTCGTGAGATAAATGGTTGCCTAAAATACAAAAACGAATCAATTTACACAAATAACTTAGTCTCAACATAAAATTTTGGATGCCACCACTGAACTCAAACCATTTTCTCTCTCTCAATCCAATTTTCCAAAAAACTTAACACGTGCTCCGGCATTTTAGGAGTAGTAATACCTTCTTGAGTGTTACGTTCTTTAAAAAAAAAAAGTTGGTAAAAATGGAGATTTTGCATCAAGAGCTTCCATGCCGTGTGGTCTTCCGTTTTGGCGATTTAAAATGGCCGGCCGGACAACGTCAAACTTCTTTCTTTAGGGCGTTTTTCAATTCTTGTCGTTTACCACAACAACTTACAAACCTTGCCAGTCTTGAAAGCCAACCTTGAAGAAGGAATTACGACTTTGGAGCTACATGTTTTGCGAGTATCAATTCAAAATGCCGTAAAACGAGCACAAAAGTCCATCAACTCAGGAGGTGGTCTGTTGACCGATATCATTTTTTCAACTTAATGTCATACATTTTACATCTTTAAATATACTTTTCATGAAAACAGAGCCTATTTTTTTTCATTTCTAACAAAATGGCAGAAAATTCACAATGTGACATTACTTTTGCCCCACATGTATAACATTACAAGTCTTATTCACTATCCAATATAGTGATTCTAAACGTATGTAACATATGTAGGGAAATACATTCCAAAACGCGTTGGAATTCTATTTTAGGTTAACAGTTAAAAGTTAAGAGTGTTTAGAGCTAACATTGAAACCCAATATGACTGACGATCACAGTACCTATTTCAGACACTAAGACCACTGGTAGTGTTCCTCGTCATGTTCTTACTGACCACAATTTAAAAAAATTAGTTTTGTTAAAAGCTAGGTTCACTTTTTGAAAAAGTATGAATCAAAAATAATGAATAAAACATTTTTGTAAATTGAATACAAAGTTTTATTTCTAATGTTTCTATGTACAATAATTCTGTGGAGACTGGGAAGTATTTGGAGTATCGATCAAATACTTGGCAGTGATACCTAAGTATTGGATATACTGGTCAAGTACTTTGGTACTTTAGTACACGATATTTGATACTTGCGACGAAGTACTTGAAATATGCTGGTCCTACCCTTTTCCAGGTACCAGTATCAGGGTATTGAAGTACAAGTACAAATCGCGGTACTGTTAGTACGTACTTGTACTTAGTACTTGTAAAGGGTACGCCAATAGATGGTGTGGATGTCGGCTGTCAATTACTGTCATTTACTGAATTCAATGTGGTTGATCTTTTTGACAGATGTCATACAATCTTTGGCAATTTTAGCCATGAAGTCGTTTACCACGCAACAACGCATTTTTGTTATTCAAGCTTATTAGGGAAATGAGCGATCTGTAAAAGTAACACTTCGTAAAATTCGTGAATTTTTCGGTTAACATAATCGCCCTGGAAAGTCCGGTATTCGTGCAGTGGTGAAGCATTTTGAAGAAACTGGTTCGGCACGTACACACCAAAACATCACCAGGTACCTCAAATCGTCGCCGAGGTCAACAATTTGGCCTCACTTATGGCACTTTACGGTGAATTTGAAAAATTTATCTTCATTGGCATGCCTATAAAATCCAAATTAGACAACAATTGAAGCCTTTGACTGTTGGATCGCCAGGACAATTTTTCATCGAATTTGGTCTTTTCCGATGAAGCTCATTTTTGAATGGATGGGTACGTAAATAAACAAAAATTTTAGTTTCTGGGAACGACAAAATTCATACGAGATTCACCAAAAAAATGCATCCCAAAAGTCACTATATGGTGCGGATTATGAATTGGCGGCATAATTGGCCCGTACATTTTCGAAGATGAGGTTGGAGAGATAGTTACAGTGAATTAAGAACGTTACCGCAACATGTTGACCGGCTATTTTCCTTCCAAAACTGAATGAATTGGGTTTGGACGATCCCTAGTTTCAACAGGATGGTACTACCGCCCACACAATCCATTAATCAATCAATTTATTGCGTTCGAAATTATTTTGGTTAGAGGAGAAGTTGATTAGCCTCCAAGGACATGAGTTTTGACACCTTTAGACTTCTTCCTGTGGGGTTTTTTTTTTTTTTTTGAAAAGATAGGTCTATTCGAATAACTAAACGACATTTCAGGATCTCAAACATAACATTAAAATTGAAATTGCTGCAATTGACCCATTAATTCTTCAAAAAGTCATCGATAATTTTGACATTCGGATGGTCGCTTGCAGCAGAAGTCGTAGTGAACATGAATGAACAATGTTATGTTCCATTCATAATTGCCATGGACCGAACTTCATTAATCAATAAAATTCTATTTTACATTGATTTCACAATAAGCGTGTATTTAATTTGTGAAAACTTCCCCCCAATTTGTTGTCTCATCCTTTACTTGTAATTTTACTGGTCTGATTGAAACCTGCATTTGGAATATTGTACTTTGCAGCAATGAAACCACGATAAACAACAAACAAATTCATATAAATTATTATTATTTTTTTATTTTCATCATTTAAGAGTTACCCATACGAATAAAGCTATAAAATAAAATTATTGTTTTTAATACTGGAAAGGGGGTGATAAAAACAATTTAATAAAAGATATGTAATAAATATGACTCTGCATATACATATTTAATATAGATACTTATGTTCACATGCGTATGATTGCATCCCCTCGCATACACATCACATACGTACATATGTATACTCGTACACTAACATATATCGAATAAATAAGCTCAAAAAAAAACCTAGTCATGCACTTCATTATTTTAAGAATAAATCTGGCACGGGGAAGATCAATAGAAGTAAAACCTATTTCATCACTGATTCTGCAAAGTATTTCAATTTCTTCTGTTCAAGTGTACGCGGCTAAATCTTGTAAAATTGCCCATGCTGCATAAATTATGGTTCGATAAGCTTCGTTTTCAAAAAAATAAGGTCAAACGATGTCTTCTGCCCAAAAATCGCACCAATTATGATAGTAGATTGATATTAGATTTTCCAAATCGGCAATTCTGATTATTAACAAGTGTTGCTTGTGATATGCCCAAACACTGAAATCGAATATGGAATCTACAAACCCATGTTTGCGGCCACACACAGAAGCTATATTCCTATTTGTTGCGGGCACAGTTTTTCATTTATCATTAACTAATCGAATTTCAAAACTCGAATCTCTAAAATAATTTATGTAACAATTCTTCGGCGAGACGGTGCTTCGTATCGACCGAGAAAGCTTTTAGCTTTCAAACAGTTTTAGCCAAATTTTCACCATTTACAATAGTAGTGAATTTAAACAACGCATTGTTGAGGCGTATATCGTTCTTTTTTTAACAGATGACAAAACAACTGACTACTCAAATGAAACTTTTTATTGGACAAAGAGTTAACACTGTGACTTATATAGGCTTTAGAATGACGCACAGACAAGTTTCGATCTCTCAAATTCAAGAACAACCTGGTTCATACAGAAGAACTACCTTTGGCAGCAAAACGATCTCATTTTATACATTTTTTTTTTTTTTTTTTTTTAATTTTAAAATATTCTTCAACACCACACTTTATTGTCCCAATTAGTTAATGACAAATAAATCATAGCTTGATAGCCCATGATTATTTTCTCTAATATTTTCAATTTCAAAAATAATGCGTTATGCGTTGACTCATTGTGTGGACTAGTCCACCACAGATGCCAAGTGTCACAAAGCTTTTAACAAAATCATTCATGATTCTTATTCAAAAAAAAAAAAAAAAAAAAAAAAAAACAAAACAAAAAATGGTTCCTAAATAAAAAAAAGTAAAAGATTTTTGCAAAAATGTCGTGGGATTTTATAAAAACCAAAAAAAAATTTTTTTTGCCGTCTTTTAAATGTCGGCTTAGTTTGTCCAACCGGCAGGGAGCTTCTTAAATATAGAGTTTCGACATTTATTCCAGAGGATGGGCGTGTATTCAATGCTGTGCTACACAGGCGACAATTCGTCGAAAGACAAGCAGTCTAGTCTCTCTAGATATTCGCAATTTTATTTGACAACAATTTAACAGTGTGATTTTGTTTGAACAAAAACTGCATGACTCATTGAGACGGTTTTTCGAAACTTATTTTCGGGAACGGCCTCTTTTATGCGTATCGAGGGCATCCGAATGAACGCGCCGAATGACATCTGCGTTTTGGTGCACGCCTCAATGATTTCGTATTCAAATATTTGTTTGTTCTCTTGTAACATGGAGTGAATCATTCCTAGTCAACAACAAAAGCAACGTGACGAAAATATCAAGTGAAAAAAAAAAAAAAAAAAAAAAAAAAAAAAAAAAATAGATTCAGTAGATGTTTTTTTTAATTAATCTTCGGAAATGAAACGAAAGAAAACAAGTCGTTGGTTTCCTTTTCGAATCGAATCAGTAAGAGAGATCAATTTCAACGGGTGTATTTCTGGAAGCTCGGTAAGTTTTGTACTCTTAATATCACACAGCTATTGCCTAAAAGGAGTTGACATCTGCAAAGCAACTGAAAATAGATTTTAAAATCAGAAGTGAATCAGACGTATTACACATTGCCACTGATTGTCATTGTTTCGAAACTAAGAACTGGAATCTTGAAATGATTTGAATATTTTCTCGGAAATATTCATAGGCACATCCGTGTTTGTTTAGGCAGAATAAATTTTCAGAAACTCAGGGTTGGACAGATCAGTTTTTGGAACTATCGATTTCTTGCAAATTATACATACAGATTTTGCATTTGTATAATTTGGAAACAGCTCATTTAAAGTTTTGAATGCACCTGATTTCGGCAAGATACGTTAACATGTGGCTTTTTCAATTTGCTGCTAGAGTAAATAAGTGCGTAAACACTAATTTCCAGCAGTGTTAAGATGCTTATAAAATATTAAGCACCGACGAGACTATAAGGGCAGGATCAATCACATGTTAACAATAAATAAAACGCCGGAGGATCGAAACTTATATTCCAAAAGATAAAACTGATACTCTTCAAAATGTCAGGCCAGTTCTGCTGCATGGAGCCGATACTGGATATTAAACAGGGTACCAAAGCTAATTCCTAAACCGCGTCTATAAACTCTACCAAGATGTGCAGATCTACTACACGGCGATTTGTCCGGCAAAGGCGCATCAAGCGAATAGACAAAAATGCTTCTGCTTAGAGAAATGTGTAGTTGGTTGTAAAACATGGACTAAAAAGTCCAATTCTAAGAGAGGGCACCACTTGAATTAAATCCATACCATTTTCAGTTAGTACCAATCTTCAAAAGATACGTGTATAAATTTCACAGCTGTCGGACGATTAGCTCTCGAGATATAGCGTTGTGGGTGCAGCAACTTTTCTTATTATAAAAAAAAAAAATGGATTCAAATCAATTTCGTGTGTTGATTTATCATTGCTTTTTGATAAGAAAAAAATGCAGCCGATGCAAAGAAATGGCTTGATAAGTGTTACCCGGATTCTGAATGAGCCGAACGAACCATTCGCAAGTTGATTGAAAAATTTAAAAGTGGTCATACAAGCACCGAAGATGATGCCCGCAGTGGATCCAAAAGAGACTGTTTCAGATGAGAACATCAAAAAAGTCCACAAAATGATTACGAATGACCGTAAAATGAAGTTGATCGAGATAGCTGAGGTTCTGAAGATATCAAAAGAGCGTGTTGGATATACCATACACGAATATTTGGACATGCGAAAGCCATGTTCAAAGTGGGTGCCGCGTTTGCTCATAGTCGACCAAAAACAACAACGTGTTGATGATTCAGAGGAGTGTTTAAAGCTGTTCAACCGCAATAAAGACGAATTTTTGCGTCAGTATGTGACAATGGATGAATCTTGGCTCCATCACTTCACACCAGAGTCAAGTCGGCAGTCAGCTGAGTGGCGAGCAGGCGATGAACCTCGTCCAAAACGACCAAAAACTCAACAGTCGGCTGGCAAGGTTATGGCATCCGTATTTTTGGATACACATGGAATAATTTTTATCGACTATCTCCAAAAGAGGCAGACTATCAACAGCGACTATTACATTGCGTTGTTGAAGCGTTTGAAGGACGAAATCACAGGAAAACGACCGCATTTGAAAAAAAAAAGAAAGTGCTGTTTCATCAAGACAATGCACCGTGTCACAAGTCGATGAAAACGATGGCAAAATTTAATGAATTCGGCTACGAATTGCTTCCCCACCCACGGTATTCTCCAGATTTGGCCCCCAGCGACTATTTCCTGTTCGCAGACCTCAAAAGAATGCTCGCCGGAAAGAGATTTAAGACCGATGAAGAAGTAATCGCCGAAACAGAGGCCTATTTTGAGGCTAGACCGAAATCGTACTACAAAACTGATATCGAAAAATTGAAAAATCGTTTTAATCAGTGTATCGGCGCGGACTTTTTAGCCCATGTGTTATCTAAAGGAATCAAATAAAATTGTATATTCAATTATGCAAATGAAATAGTGTGATACATACTGTACCGTTGATATACCACACTCTATCGGACCTTTGTACTTTCGTTAATTGACTGGCACGATTATTCAGGAAGATTTTAAGTAATACACATATTTGTTTGTATTTATTTTGCATTTTAATCGCAGAAAAGTTAGAAAAATGAATTTTTAATTTAATTTTCTATCCAAAATAGAACCGAAATATTTGTCATTCTTTGTTGAGGATATTAGAGAAACTTTTCGTTTTTTCGTAAAGTTCTCTTTATTCAGTGTATATGTATTCACGCGTAATAGGAAGGTTATAACAAATAAACGAATATTTCTTGAGACATCTAAATCTCCAAAAGCATGATACCATCAGAACTTGAGGTCTTAATGCGTAGAATTTACACATGATCGAGAGGTATTTTACTGACGACGTGAATACATCGTTTAGATTATAAACGATACAATAATCAAGATCTAATACTGGCGACATTTTCAGATTTTAAACAATAACAAGGAAAAGATTCGACTCATTTTTCACGAGGTTTTGGGCAAGAGGTCTGTGTTTAGTTTGTTTTGCGCAAATTAACAGATGAACAAAAATAAATATGTTTTCCATTCTAAAAATGTCATTGCAGCTGCCAAAAACGATTCAAACTTTCTGACAACAGTTGTTACCAGTCATGAAATATGGATGGAAACACAAAAACTTGCTTTCAAAATCAGGACTGTACTAATCACATTCTTCGATGGAATAGGAATAATTCGCAAAGGATTGGTCAAACCATAACAGGCGCATACGCATATAACATCGATGTGTTGAAACACCTAAATCAGAGGCGACTTTTGAAATTTCGCGGGCAACGTACATTGGACTATCAATTTTTATTATTTTTATTTTTTTTGCTGCCGATGACGAACCTCGCTCTGGACGCTCCAGCACATCAACACAAGATGATAACGTCAAAGCTGTGAAGAAAATTGTTTTGGAAAATCGTCGAATTACCATAAGAGAATTTGCTGAGTTGTATTACCTTGAAGTTATACGCCGTTTGCGACAAACAATACGAAAAAAACGTCCGAAATTGTAAAAAAACAATTCATGGCTTATGCATCGCGATAATGCACCTGCTCATTCAACGTTGCTTGTGAGAGGTTTTTTGGACAAAAACAACACAAGAAATTTTGTTTATTTGCATGAACGATTCGACAAAAATAAGAATCGACTTCAAGCTGATTGATCCGGAAATTTCCGTTGTAGGCCATGGTCTTAGGACGTTTTTGCATCAACGTACCGTTGTAGCCCGAGATCTTTTCAAAGATTGTCCATAAGTGGAAGGACAAAAGCAAAGCAGTTACAACCGAGGCAGACTTGACAATTTCTTCGCTATACATGAAAGATCTAGTGGACCAACATTTAAGACCGTTTCCTTTATAAATATAACTCTTTCAAGGTTGAAAAAACAATAGATATGCCAGAATTTCCACAAAGATTCAGGCCAAAAGTTGACGAGAACGTTTATTAGAATCATAAATGCGAAATAATGACGTCTTTCACTAAGCTTGAAGATTGAAGAATCCTCGTATGTAGGGAATATGTATTATGTAGAATATATAGGGTTTTCCAACAGGGACTTGACAACTTTGAATTTAATTTGTGAACGCACTTTTTCACTAATCATCAAACTGTCACTTTGTAATTTTGTCAATTTATTCAGTAAACTCAACATTTTCATCATGGTAAAGTACACTAACGAGCAACGTCCGCAAATTATAAAAATTTTCTACAGATATTCGGAGTCGGTGACTGCAACTTTAAGAGCGTTAACTCCAATTTTCGGTCGTATATATCGCCCTAATAGACAGGCAAAAACAAGTTGAGTCCACATATTCGTTGTGTGATGTTGCCGTGTCGTGAGACAACGGGTTGGCCGAAGTGTCGAAAATATCGCTGCCGTTCAGACGTCCGTACCAAACAATCCAAATCAGTCAATTCCACGGCGTTCTCAAGAATTAAGCATCGCTCAGACCACATTATGGCGTATTTTGCGTAAGGATATTGGTTTACACCCATACAAGATCAAGCTGACTCAAGAATTGAAGACGATGGACCATTTGAAGCGACGTACGTTCTCCGATTGGGTTCTGGAGAAGATGCGCCAAGATGATGAATTTCATCGTAAAATCATCTTCAGTGTTGAAGCTCATTTTTGTCTCAATGGGTTCGTCAATAAGCAAAATATGCGTTATTGGTCGGGTGAAAACCCACATGTGCTTCATGAATCACCACTTCATCCACAAAAAATAACTGTTTGGTGTGGTTTGCATGCCGGCGGCGTTATTGGGCCATATTTTTTCGTCGACGATAACGATCGCCACGTTACTGTGAATGGTCAGCGTTATCGCGCCATGATCACCTATTATTTTTGGCCCGAATTGGAAGATATGGACTTGGACGACATGTGGTTTCAACAGGATGGTGCCACAAGCCACACAGCACACGCTACAATCGATTTATTGAAGAGTAAGTATGGTGAGCGTGTTATCTCAAGACATGGGCCAATTGCCACGAGCGGCAAAGATGGTGTCGGGAAAAGAAAGTGTTCGATTGTGTTTTCTGAGTAATATAAGCATATTTTCTGCACGTTATATTAAAATACAATCGAAATTGAAGCCCTATGTCTAGAGCTGTTCGGCAAAATTCGTAGATTTCGTTCTCAACAGGATATTGCTCTATGTTACACTTCGATGACAGGTCTAATTATTCTTTAGTTTAAAAAACAAAACTTTTTCGGTAAATATGCAGAGTAAGACATTGAATTTGCATTTTTATTTCTTAACAATACTCTGCAACGCGGCAAGCCTCGTCTATAAAAGCATGCAATCACGGGTGGACAAAAATAACAACATCAAATACAGCTTTGGCCTTTGAATGTGCACATATTTAAGATCAATATTTCAAATACAACATTAGAAACGTATTCCGTTAATGCAAAGGAAAAAAAACGACCTCAAACCACACAGTCAGTAAGTAACGGATGATCAGATAGCAATGATAGTTTATCCAATTATGTTTCAGCAGCTGTCAAAGTTACCAATGACATCCAGCTGTCAAAATATTCAGTAAGGTTTGCCATTTCATCATGCATCATTTTACGCTTGTCAAACGTGCAAAAATTATTAAAAAGTATTATCGAAATGCTGGCTCAGTTGTAAATACGCAACGTGAATTTCGTCGGGTCGTCGGGAGGTCGGTCGTCGTGAATTTCGGCGCACCGTTGGAAAGTTTGACGGCGAGTACACTGTTTTGAATCTTAAGCAAGACAGAGATTGGTGCGGAATGAAGAAAACACATCAGCCGCAGCGGCCAGTATCTAAGAAGACCCAGAAATGTCGATTCGACGCCGATCAGCTGAATTGGGAACGCTGAAAGTCAACCTGGCTTATTCTGCGGTTGGATTTGGGCCTGCATCCATATTGGATTGTGCTGACGCATGAATTGAAGCCCAGCGACCACAGACAATGCTCTAACCTCGCTAATTGGGCGCTGGACATGTTGGCCGGAGATTCGGATTTTGTCAAAAATTCATTTTCTCTGACGGTCCTGTTTTTGTCTCAGCAGCTATGTCAACAAGCAAAATTTCCATTATTGGAGCGAACTCAATCCACATGTTTTCGGCGAAGCATCAATATATCGACAAAGATTAACTGTTTGGTCCGGTTTATGACATGGCGGTATCATCGGACCTTATTTCTTTCGAAGTGAGGAAAGAGAAAAAATTACCGTCAATGGTGTCTCAGATATAGAGCGATGTGGTAGAGCTGTGGTTCCAACAAGATGGCGCTTCATGCCATACAAGCGACGTAACGTCCGAAGTTGTGAAGGAGAAATTTAGCGACTGGGTCATCTCACGGCGAGCGTTCATCAATTGAACGTAGCGATCATGCGATTTGACACCACACGATTATTTTTTCTGGAGCTACGTCAAGTTCTTAGTGTACGCTATCAAGTCAAGTACTTTGGACGAGTTCGATGCCAACATTTTACAAGCTATTGGGCAGAGTCATCAAAAATTGAATCAACCGCTTAAAGCACTGCCAGCGAAGACAAGGCTGCCATTTGAATGATCTGTTATTCCACACATAATGGCATGAACTTAGATTCAAAATAAAGCCAGAATCAATTTTATATCTCACATCGTTGTTGTTTTATTTAAATTTTTTCCTATCGTTCTTATCTAGTACCCTTTATAAGAGCTAGATTCACAGGTGAATCGGTAATGGGGTGAACAGTAGAACCATCACAATATTATGATCTAAATTATGTTCAAAATCTATCCAAAAGGAAGTCTGTCCTTGCCTTAGAACAACTCCGAGTAATTATTTCTGATGCCTACACTAGAGAAATATTTAGATGTTTGAACCATAACAAATTATGTTTTAAATAATAAGCGGCTTAAAAAAGCATTGTATGAGTTCCATTTTTTTATTGTTTGCTTAAGATTTCTTGCACTACATTATGCTAAATTAAATTAAAAACTTATATTTATTTTATTAAGATCCCTGTATCTGTAAATTTAATTCAAAAAAGTCATTTAAAAAAGTTTTTACAAATTGCAATTGTTCTTTGGTTAGTTTTTAAACAGGTACTTACGTATATTCGCAAAGACGTCAGTGGTATCATTGTTCCTTAGTTCCCAAGCATTCTGCAAGCATACACATTTAAAAGTTGAACAATCATAACTTAAATTACATCTTCATCCTCACCTGATCAATGTCTACAGAAAGAGCCATCATTGGCTGATTGCCTCTTTGTAATATACCATTTCTTATTGTTTCAGTTCTCTTGGCAGCTTCCGGTGATGGCTTCAAACGGAACGGATCATCCAAATGCTGTTGCGGACTACTACAACACATTTTACCCTGTAAATAAGATTCCGTATTTGGATTTGGGTCATGATTCTCTTTAGGACTTGGATCATTATTTAATGTTGATGTTGATACGTTATGATTAAAACGTGAACTACGTTTTGTTGTATTATTAGGACTATTTGCTTGGCTAAGGTTATTAAACATATTCGTAAGATAACGAACTGAATCTGAATTTGTAGGTGTTCTCTGTGATGAATGTATGGAGGACCAAGGACTATAACTTGCCCTACTATTGTCGATGGTAGCATCTAAATCCGTTGGTTCTTTTGTTGTTGTCTGCTGTTTTATGGAAGAGAGCAAAACGTAAGTTAAATTTTTCATCAATGAGAATAAATTTATTTACAATTGTTGTATTTTTATAATCCAATGGCTGATCAGCGCCGGGAAAAAATTTACATAAAACTTTCATGACTTCGACTACATGCCGCATCGACGGACGTATGTTGGGTTCAGAACTCCAGCATGATGTGTACAAGTCTTGAATTGGTTTTGGACAGCCTTCTATTAGTGGTGGACGGTTTCCTGAAAAGTAATATCGAGGTAAGATATATAAAACCAAATTAACATATCAACAATGACAAACAGCACTATGTATCATAGCATGTTCTAATGAATATTTTTAAATAAACAGATTTACACATTTTCAAAAACTTTATAGACTGTGTATTCTATTTATCCACAATTTGATCAGCAAGCAAAATTAAAAAATTTAATTTTTATAAAAAGAAGTTTGTTGTAGCAATTTATAGCATGGAACACGAATATTTCTTGATAATATTGGCCTAACTGGGGAACTCAGGCCGGTGTGTAGGAGACTGTGAATCTTTGCCTTAGATCCGCTTTTTTTGGTTTAGTTTCTAAATTTTAGACCATTTCATCTCAAAGAATTAGTATAGAAAGACATAGACGGAATGTAATTCAGATGTTTAAGATACAATTCCACTGCCAGGCACTTTCTTCTATCAAGAATACTCTTACTAAGTCGCTTATTATAATTAAATTTTGTAGTGAAAACCAATAGAAACTTGATACTCATCGAAGCAAACGGTGATTGCGTGGTGTAGCGATCAAGTGTGGCACATAAACAAATGCGTCTGCATTTGACGTTTCTGTCAAAATCAGGTTATGACCGAAATGTATGGAAATGGAAGGTACAAAAGCCGCAGCGCACTAGCGCACCCCGAATTCTATTTTCATCTTTGAAGTCCGCTACGAAGTAGAGCTAGGTACAGTGAAGGATTTTGAATGATATTTCATTAGCTGTTCTCATTTTTTGGGTCAAAAAATCTTTTTTTTTTTGAGAGACACTTTATTATTCAGGGAATAATATTCTTTCTGAATTAATTTTGTAAATGTGTGCTTGAAGTAATAAATTTACTAACTAACTTTCAAAACAATGTCCAAATCATAATCTAGTTGGTGAACTAGGATATTTTGAAAAAAATTAAAATTGTAAAAGCGGTAGGCAAAATACTAAGGAAATTAATTTTGTGTGCTGAACTAAGAACCTACGTCACTAACCAGGCAATACGTCTACGAACATAATGCACAAAACTTTGGGTCAATCGAACAATTAATCTTTGAGAAATCTTGTCATTTTGAGGAAAACGCGTTTGAAGTTTTTTTTTTCGTGAAAAAAACATGCAAGTTTACCAAGATACAAGATACCAGGACCAAAAATTCATCGGATACCTCCTCCTGCTCTTCACGAGCCTTTTTTGGCAATGCGAACTTCTTTAGTCGCTCACTAATTTTTTTGTCTCTGCCAAGCGTAGTCGTTTCTTATCGCGTCTCATAGTGTAGGCGTATGCAGGCCGCATGGTTGCCAATTTAAAATTTTTAACACCCTCATAATTTTTGAATAAAATGTAAGAACTTTCATTAGAAACGCAAGTGGCGATCCAGGATGCCAACAGAAAATGTGCATGGGACAGAGAAGCCAAATGTTTAAATTCTTGTTGTTGTTTTGGGTATTTCTTTCAAGGCACATTTCTGCAGCTTTCACGCAACGCAGATGCATTTATTTATGTAACACCTTAAGTTTGTTGATATCTACGCCAGAATTGGTTGGAATCTCATAATTTTCCGAGATCACGAACGTTTCGACAGGCAATGACAGTGGCAATCAAGTTCCTTCACTCTTAAGCCGTTAAGAGCTGTGGGAAAATCGTAGATCTTTATCTCTGTGGAAAAAAATGTAAAAAAAAAAACGGGCACTGTAACTACCCAATAGTGCCGCCAACCGACAGACCACACAGACCAATCAATGCGATGCGCATTGATTTTTCGTGAATTGCTCTTTAGGTGATAAGCTAATTCAGTTTGTTTACGTATTTTCGTTCATCCAAAACTATCACTTCTGCTGAAAAATTGCCTGTTTATTTCAAACATTTAAATATTGTTTAAAATTCTGACTTAGACTGGCGGTTATGGTGAGCGAAAAAATCGCGAATCTTGCGAAATGTAATTTCCAAAGAACGGCCATCTACATAACCCACTAGATTAACATATTTTTAAGTTCTAAGTGCATTTGTCGACATTATTAAGTAAAAATATACAGAATGTTGGTATGGTTACTTTGAACGAATGCAGTCTATAACATTCGACAGTTTGAATCAGTTTTCTTTATAACTGGTCAATTAATAAAAGATCGATCTGGTAGGATATCTGTCGTTAAAATTTGAAAATGACAAAGGAAACTGCGTTCAATAAGCAAGCTACTGGTATTGCATGCGTATGTATCAATCGAATATCAATACCCTGTAAAAGAAACGCTCGTTTCATTCATCATTTGATATAATCTAAACTTCGTCAGAACCTCAAATGTCGACAGGTAGTTTCATAAAAATTGTTTCAAACAGAAGAAATCTGTCTGTAGTTGAAATAATTTAAGCAATGGCTTTCTGCATAATGAAGCCTCTGCAGGTATTTTTATTTTTATATTAATGAAGCCCAAGTCAACTGAAAAACGGTTAACCATAAGAGCACCAATACTTATTTTTGTAAACACAAAACATAAACTTAATCTTATTAACTTACCTTTGTGTACACCCCACATAATCGATAAGGCGTGTTCCACTTCCTTAAATGGCTGTTGCCGTACTAATACCTCCCAGAGGATAATTCCCCAACTGAAAACATCACATTTTTCCGTATAATTAGATCCTTCAAACACCTTTTTAGAAGGAAAACAAATTTAGAAAAGAACGGCTTAAAAAAATAAAACAAAAACTCCTTACCTCTGGCGCCATCCAAGCTGCGCTTCCTTTGTTGTTTGTCATTAGCGTAGACTTATCAACGACGGTGCCGAAATCACATATCTTTAAGTTTCTTCCATGGTTCACAAGTAGTAGATTCGGTGGTTTAAGATCGCGATGAATCAGAGGCTTCGGCTTCATCGCGTGTAAATAGGCAACGCCCTGCAATGATTATCAAAAATTAATATTTGGTTAACTTAAAAGAAAAACAAAATACGATTCCTTAAGTGAAGTTGAATCTCAAACTCATTCTGAATTTACTGAATTTCCGTTGATGAGGGAGAGTTTGCTTATGTGAGGATTAATATGGAAGAGATGAACGGGTCAAAGATAACGTGGGTTGACGTTAATCAATAAGGACAACTTGGGATAGACTAAAAGATTCAAAGTTATCAATTAAAACCTGATAAATAATCTATATACATATATCGGACGATCAAGATACGATGACAGATGTGATTCATTCCGAAGGAGTTCTTGTACGACAGCTGTTTGATGAATACTCGCACTTTTAAGTTTTGACAATTTATTTTTCGATACAATCCCCTTTCAACTCGATACAGCAGTGTTGCAACTTTTTAACCTCTCCGTATAGAAGGACTTTTGTTGGCCTGCAAAATAACCTTTGGCGATGGTGATGACGTCCTCGTTCGACCAGTAATTCTTTCCAGCGTTCTTTTCTTTTAAGGTTTGGGAACAAAAAGAAGTCGCAGGGAGCCAATTCCAAAGAATATGGAGGATAGGGGAGTAATTCGAAGTGCAAATCGACCAATTTGCGTGTGGCGACTGCGAAGGTGTGAACCGGTGCGTAATCGTGGTGGATTTCTTCGCCAAATGCTGTCATTTTTTCTTCAAATCGGCATTGAATCGGCCCAATAAATCGACATAGTATGTTCCGATAAATATTTTTCCCTTCTCCAAATAGTCAACGTGGATAAAACTTTGCGCGTCCCAAAAAACGGTGGCCATCACCTTTGAAGGCCGAATGCACGGTCTTCGCCTTCTTTTGAGCACGTTCATCGGGTAACACTCATTTTATCGATTGTTATTTGGTCTGACTCATCATGACTCATCCACAATCCACTCCTTTGGATTTCGATTAAACAGGGCCAGGCAAGTCTTTGAAGTGGTCTCACGATTGCGCTTGTTCTTCGATGTGAGCAAACGCGGCACTCATCGAGCGGGCAGCTTTCTCATGCCAAAATCTAGTGCAGGGTATGGCTAACGTTGAGATCCCTGCTATCTTAGCCAACTCGCGAATTTTCACTCGGCGGTCTGCCAATACGAGATCATGGATTTTGCTCTTGGTTTCCTCTGTGGTAACTGTTTTTTGGGCCACTTAGGCTCAGTTTATCAAAAACCGACGTGCAGCCATGGCGGAACTCTGCGAACCAGTGGTAAGCGGTTGTATGGGAAGGTGAATGAGTCCCATACACACCATCGAGAATGGGCTTGGTTTGCTTGCAGGTTTTGCCATCGGATCACGGAGCGATACTACTCTTTTTCCATGGTCGCAAAAAACACTTACACGATGTTTTAAAATGAGTGTCAAAACAAAACTAAGCGTCGGAATGACACCAAACTTTGACAGAGTGGTACATGATGGCTCAGTAGCGCCACCTATCTTCCAATCCGGATACTTATCAAGCACAGTCGTAGTGCGGCACTGATAAGCCTTCGCTTTATATTTTTTATGCGCAATAAATGCTTTATTACTTGGATGACGCTATTACACCAAAACGCGTCAACGCAAACAGGACCAAGAATTACTCAAACGAAGCTAACGCCCATGTTTCTGCATCGTAGACCTAGACTGGGATAAATAGGGTCTTTTATAGGGCCTAGTATGTTTTTCTTTGCAAGGCCTTATTACTCAACCGCCTTCTTAGACTAAAGGAACAATGAATGACAAATGTAACTCATCTTCATTATTAAGCGGTTGTTCGTTTTTATGGATCGAACAATGGTTGCTTAAGTTCCATTCGTCAACCCTACTTTTCTCTTCATTACCAAGTCATCTCTTGCTGCCTTAAATTCTCGGCAGCACGGTCCGGATCTCTTAACCTTATTTTAGTGGGATGGACGGATTGGCTATTATCACCCAAGTTGAATAGTTCGTTCTGCCTGACATTTTGCAAAAGTGGTTTTTTATACCATCAACATCGACTGTGGTTGTGCTACTAATTTTCCTTGCTCATCTCTAGTTTCCTGTTCTTGTTCTGTTTTTTTTTTACCTTCCTGTAAAACTTTCAATCATTGTTCTTAGAGCCGCAGTTCTCTATACTTTTTTTATTTCTGAAAACCCAATGTTTTTGCTTCTTCCTTTGTTTGAAGAGCACACGAGCAAACGAACAAATTTTGTGGTCAAATGAAAACCAGAACGTAAGTTGGAGTATCTCAGATGGCTTCTTATCATCGATGCCACATGCATACCTTACAAGACTCTGACAGTTCCTCTTTTATTATCCGCTGAAATATGTAACCCGTATAAATACATCAAATGCTAAATATTTATTTCTGTGAATCTTATAGAGTTGGCTTAATCCGGCTACGGAAGTACCATTCCATAGATCGCTCTATTTTGAATTACCAGTAAGACAAGGAATTTTCTGTTGGAACTTCATTCTCGATTGCTGTTAGGATCGGATTTTACTACGACATTCACTGATCATGGCAAACCTATCTGATTAGCTGTCTAAAGATCCACTTCTGAGACTTCTGTGAATGCGCGTACTTCTTATTAGATCAAGCTTTGTCACAACCACTGACATTCGTTATATCTCCAATTCCGTCGCCGTCATTTTTCCTCTATACCTGTTGTACGTCGTCCAACATTGCGATGCGTATGTTAACAAACCTTTACGCTTAACCGGCACTTTTCTGTCACAAAATATTTAAGCCACCCCACACTGACGTACTATAATCGCAAATTCCCCGGTAGCCTAGGTATTTCAATTTTTCGCACTTTGGCAAGATGACTCTAAATAGCTGTTAGGACTTTGCATTTGCGGGTAATAAAGATACTTAGCCTTAGAACGTAATCCGTAATTTTTTCAGTGCCTGAAGACCTATCACGTCATTGTTTTTAATAACACTGACATCATCGAGAAGAAGAGAAGTCATTCCACACACGTAAGTGTACTGCTTCAATACTGCTACACTACCTTGGGATATTCCAACTTAATCGTAAACTTCGAATCTTCGGTTATTCCTTATGTGCAATTAGTTTATTGTTTAACTTTTTCGTATATATCTAGTACCATCCTTATATACCCCTCAGATATATTTGGGGATCTTAGCGCCGTTCATATATCAAATGCTATTCCCAAAATCGGTAAAGACGATTTACACAGATATTTTAAAGTGTTTCGCCCTTTTTCCATCATATTCGTCAACTTTAAGTCCCGTCAAATGTCGACTTGCCGTCAACAAAGCTGCATTGGTAAACACAGAGTTAAATATCACTTAATCGACAACCTAGAACTCTGTCGTAACATAGTATGAGACAATAGTTTCAGCTATGGGTAGTTGTTGCAACTTCTCGTGCCACCTTTACCTCTATACCGTGAAACAAGCACCCCTTCTTCACTGGTTAGTTATTCAATCGCATTTCATCATTTTATTGGGCCATTCAAATCTAAGATTTGCTGACCGCGCTGACTGCACGACCCCCAATTTATTCTTTTTACTGCTTCGCTAATTTCGGCTTAAAATTTTCCGTTTTCATCTAGTGCGCAACAGCCGTTAAATATTTCTTGTAACTTTCCCTTACTACTAGCACCACAATCATAAAAAAATTCACAGCCATGAATAACCACAAAAATAAAAGATCATAAGCAAATCTAGTCTTGTCATCACGGCTGTAAATTTCTGAGAATTTCACCTCCAGATTTCTTGAAGAGTCTACGATGGAAATAATTAAAGAATTGCTGGCTGCTTGCGCTAAACCGTTTGAAGATCCTCATTCACATAATTGGCGCAGTTTTCAACTGGTCTAGAGGAAAACTTCGATAGGTTTAGATGTCGTGTTGTTTTGATAAATTCAAAATTAGAAAACCTATATACATGTATGTGCACATAAATCTGCGCTGTTATTCTTTGTTATTTGGTTGATAGCATCCTTCGCAGTATTCGCATTCGACTGAAGATAACGCTCCTATCGGTGCTTCCACATGTTGAAGAAGTTCTAGAAGTTCGTTTTTACGATGGCTTTGTATTAAGGCCGTATAGTTTAAGAACAATACCTCTTATAGTGAAAATGGGAGAGGTTACAAAACAGACTCTTAGGTAACGCCTTGTGCCAAAGGAAGAAACTTTGACAAAACATAATTCAAGAACATAGTCTTGTATCCAAAGCTTTGGAAAGGTTAAAAAGGATCATGAAGATCACATAGTATTTATACGGCCAGCCATATTTTCACTTTGGGGAAAAAAGATACAGGGAGTCAGGTCGGACAAGCATGGTGGATAGGCCAGCATTTCGTACAGTAATTTGCCCACAGTGATTCTGGATGAGTAATTTGGTGTGTTGTCATCGTGGAACAAGACTTTGCTCTGTGCCAGGACTTTGTCAATTTCTTATCAAAATGATCTTATAATTTATTGTTGTATTGCCCTGTGATTCCTTTTGATTCTTTTAAATCAAAGAGTTCTTTGAGTCTTTTTGAGTTCTAAAAAATCGTAGCTAAGACATTTTTGGCCGATTGAACCCTTTTTGCCTTCTTCGGAGCAGATTCGCCTAGAAAAATGCACTGTTTTGATTGCAGCTGGCGTCATAAACGGTAACGACTCGATACTCCTGCCGATTCCGATTGTTGTCCTCTGTGACATAGCGGCATCATGTTAAATAATGATTGCCGTTCTGTACGATACGATACAGAACGCTCAGTAACGACGTTTAAATTAGTTGAACCAATATCTCACCGTTGTCTTATATGGTAAATAGATATTCGGGCCCAACATAGGTTTTATTTCTTCACACGTCTTCCATCCAAAAATAAAAATCCATCCAAAAAGATTTAATATAACCGCTGTCAAACCAAAACTTTCCAAAGAAACGTAGTTTCAAAGATAATAGTACTCACTCGATGGTAATGCCAAATTTCCTTAGCAACAAAAATTGTCTTGTAAAACAGGTACTTATTGACTCAATCTGGTATGCATAATCCGTTCACAAACTTGGTGATATTTTAGCCACGTTCCTGGTAAGGAAGGATACCGTCAATGGCTGTGGCGAATATTGAATTAGCTTCTTCAAGTCGCATTGCATTCGATTTTATGAACATAAAGCTTTCAACTATGTCTATATTATCCACTACGTGACCATCGTTATAATTTTCACCATACACCGCTGAGGCTCTGAGGAGTTGTGTGGCCGGAAAAAGAGGTGGATCAACGTTTTATATTTCACGGCTTCAATGCGGTCCCAATCAAAGCACCATACCTACCATATGTCGTTGAATATTTTTTTCTATTTGCATTTACATTCATTACTTATGTATTCCTTGTGTGAAACTAGGATCTTCCAAAAAAAAAATTAAACATAACGGTTATTCTACAGAGCTTGACGGTCTAAGACAGGGTCTGTTATCAACTGTTCGTTAGATCACCCTGAATTGTTTGATACCTTTCCCTTACGAGGCTGTTCGCAACACACTCCTTACATATGAAGCCTTCCTTGATGATGGCATCAGAGGAAAGACTTTGATGTTTGAAAATAATCATTTGCTTTACGCGACCGACAAGTATGTACAAGCTATGTAGGGTGTCGTCGGTGAAGTCTTTAACCACTGTTAGTGGACGTTGCTATACTACGCTTCCGAGTCAATGCTTTGACGAATTTAATCTGTCATCGTCACAAAATTTCAACCAAAGACCTTCGTCGCTAAGCGTCGCTAAGGTTGTGATGCTACTTACGAGAACTTTTTTTTTTTTTTTTTTTTTTTTGAAAAGAACTAGTAATTTCAAATGCGCAAGCTTGGCTATTAGATCCGTGATGGCGACATGTTTTCAAAAATCTGAAAATGATTGCGACTCATGTATTGACGAGTTTTTGTGTAAGCTGCTCGAATTTGGAGAAGTGACAGGAACTGTAACGATGCGTACGCACATTATGTTATTAAAACTTAACATGTGTGGAAATTTTTTCAACGTTCATAACAGAGAAGATACAGTCTTCACAAGTGTCTTGGTACTAATCATGTCGCTGTTCAATCTCGTATCACAATCACCGGTTATGGTAACATTACGTACAACACGACCAGGTTTCCTACTTCGTTCATAAGCATTCCGTATCGAAAAATCTACCCCTGTCTGCGTTGTATCACAAATATCTTTTACAATTTCACTATCAACAAAATCATTACATCTTCCCGAGCTAAAGACAAAAGATAGGAGTATCTCGAACAAATAAACGTATACCATGAGCTAATCTTAACACACCTTAGCAGACTATCAATACATTATTTACCTACCTCTGCACACTGTAATGCCCAATTCATAGCATGCGCTGCCGAGTAGTATGGTTTAGCAGTTCCATGCAGAAAATTGTATAACGATCCACCCTCTGCGTACTCCATGATCAAGTAGACGCATTCATTTTTTATAGAAACGCCAAAAAGGGCAATAATATTCGGATGCACCACTCGTGACAGTTGCTTCACCTAAAAAAAGCAGGAAAAAAAAAAACAATCAAATCCATTAAAGAAACAAGGAACAACCACACCCCAACCACACAAAGATGATAAGGCCTTACCTCTGTATGAATTGCCTTCTGATCGGCAGTCACATAGAATTCCTTTACAGCCACATGTGCGTCCTGCCACAGAGCCTTGTACACCGTTCCAAAGGATCCTCTGCCAACAATCTACAACGAGATTAAAACAGAAATTCAAAAGCGCGACTAATACTCCAAATACACGCGCAAATGGCGTCGAGTGTCGGCTTTCCAACATCACAAGTGCGGCAGGGGTAACCTAATTTCGTTCCACTGTTTATATAACAATAAACAAACAGACATTTCTTCATAGTCTTTGTTTTGGGTGTCTAGGTCGTCTCTGTAGCCACCGTCGTCGTTGGAAGAGTGTCAAAATAAACATATTCGCGAAACAATAGACAAACGCGCAGCTGATATGCATATCACCCTTTTCGTTTGGCTTTTTCATTGATAAAGAGCGTCACTTTGTTTCTTTTTTTTTTTCTGATTTTGGGGAATTCGCTCGACTTATCAGATAATTGCCAAAATTCGAAACGAAGGGGGAATCACTTTGTACAAACCTCACGGTCGCGGACTTCGTCAAAATTAATTTGCCGAAGATTCATCAGCGGCTGTCCGCCCTCCGCCATTGAATTTTCCTAGATTTCCTTGTAGACCGTTACGTTTTGTTGATTTCAAAGCATTTTCGATGAAATTCACGTTTGTTAACGCGACTAATGTGAGAGTTTGCAATTTTTGAATTTTTATTGCAGCACAAAGCGAATGGAAGCGTATTTTGATAAAGAAATTTTCTTTGCTGATAAAAATCGACTGTGGCGGAGAGCTGTCAAATAAATGTCATTTGTTAGGGATTTGTTTTGACATTCGGCTGTGCCAACATCGCCACCAAAAACATTGGTTTGTGTATAGGATTTTCATAGTTACACTTGTGAAATGCTAGGTGGCAAAAAAGATTTTTGATGAAAACGTACACTAGAAACTTAAAATTGAGCTTACGTTAGTTATAGGGTTTTTGTTATAATTTTCTAAATTGTATTTTTTTTTTTCACGTTGACTAAATATTTGATTTAGTCAAAGAAAGCTTATACATTATCAGTTAAAACATTTCTGCTGCCAAAGTTGGTATTCATTTTGCTTTGCTTAGGGTGGCGCTTCAGGCCGGGTGTACCTGGGTCTCAACCACCAACCAGTTCACTCCATTTAGTGCGGTCTTGTGCTGATCACTTCAGTTGTTGATGGAAAATCAACCGCCTTGTTTCATTTGCTCAACAATGCCTAGCTATCTAAGCCGATAAATTCAAGCCTGAGAAAGTCAATACAGATGTATAACTCTTAGAGTTCGTTCTTGTATTCAATTTATTTCAGATGGATCATTCGACGAACTTCTCTCCCGAATCAACCAAAGGATAAGGAACTTATTTCTCAGTTTCCTTACTAATTCAAAAGAATAGCGATTGGTAAGATTGATGATGAAATAAGTGAAAGTCTGATGAAAGTTTATGCTATACAGTAAATGTGCCAACGCATCCCAATCAAGCTGCAACATTTTTTGCCGAGTGGCCAAACTTGTGTGTGGCATTGCATTGTCGTGGTGACAATGACACACCCTTTAAATATATCTGCTAGGACATTTCTGTGCGATGGTATCACTTAATTTTTGTAGATATCGGAATTAATCGTTTTGTTTTTGGAAGCAGATCACAGAAGGCTGGTTCTTTTCAAACCCGCCAGATTGACAGCATCACTTTCTTTTGTTGGATGTCGGTCTGTTCTTATCTTGCCTGCTCCAACTTTTTTTTTCAGCTGAAATTTATGTAGACAATCTACTTTTCATTTTCGTCGCCCGTGAGCATACGCTTCACGAATAGATCGTTTTCCTCGCAGAAAGTAAGTTAATCACAGACATTTATGTGCATCGTCAAATGAATTTCTTTTAACTGATCTGGTATCCAAATATCGAACTTCTTTACGAAGCCAAGTCATTACAAATAGCTATGAACTCTTTCAATGGACAATTGGAACCATTGAATGCTTGCTTGTACCAATATTTTGATTTTATCATCGTTAATCTTGGAAGGCCTTTCCGGAATGATGAGCGCATTCAACTGTAAAATCACCATTACGAAATCGCTCAAATCAGTTTGGCCACGCAACCTTTTTCATGTTCAGTTGTTTCTTCCCTCTTTTAAAATAATAAAGCAAAATATGTTCTTCAAAACTCTCCATGTTCGAAACAATATTGCAAGCACAAAACTTTACCGAATCGCGCAAACTTTTTTTCGTGTTTAGTTCAACGAAATCTCTCAACAACCCATATTCCGCCAGTATCAAGTTCCGAAGACAAGTGGCAACGGTGTCAACGTACCTTCAAATTAGTAGTAACTGATGTGATGGATTTCACCTGACCACGACCAAGAAATCCCTGGTGTGATGAAGAATACCGGCAAGTACATGCAGCTAAACAAGAAGCCTACCAAGCGGCGCAGCAACAAAACTCGAAAGTTGCTTGTGAGCTGTACGAGCAGAAGAGACAGGAAGAACATCTGCTTCTCCAGAAGAAGAAAAAAGAGCACAAGAAGCGCGCGATCAAAAATATTGAGAGAACGTCTCAAGGCAAAAAAAACCCACACAGAAACCTGTAGAGATGAATAGGACACCGTATATTCAGTCACAATCGATGCTGAGAATATGCAAGCACTTTTTTTGCTGACTGTATAACGGCGAAAAAATCCAACATTCCGCCGTCGGGCAGAATAGGCCATTCAAACTTCTTTGTTCCGAAGTAAGGATAGCAATATGTTATTTCAGCTAAAATCCAACATATCAGCTGGACCTGACAGCTTACCGGCTGAGAGACACAAAGGTGCTGGAAATTAATTTGTGGGGAGCATGGACCAACTTATTTTCAGATCTGATCAGAAGAGCATATGTCCGATGAATTGAATCTCAGCATAGTATGCTCGATCCACAAAAAAGGAGATGAACTCAACTGCACCAACTATAAGGATATAGGTCTTTTCTTCCTGGAAAAATTTCAAGAAATTAAAATCGATACCAACCGCATTTTCATCTATTTTAAGGTCACATATGACAGCATATATGTATAGAGACGAGCTATGTCAATCTCGTCCGTCTGTGCAGAATGTCAATAGAGGTTTTATACAAGATGACGCGCTGTCATATGACTTCCTTAATATCATACTTGAAAGAATTGAGAGGAACTCACAAGACAACACTGAATGTTACAACAGTCTGTGCAACTACCAGCGTACGCCGATGATATCGACATAATTGGAAGAACTCAGCGGGCTGTCACTGGTGCGTTCTTTAGAATTGAAATGGAAGCTACCAAAATGGGTTTAGCGATAAATGAGGGGAAAGCCTTACTGTCAACAAGAAGGGACACACAACATCGACGAATTAGACAGAGCGTCATAATTGACAGCTATAAACAACTTTGTCTACCTTGGATCTGCTTTGAAAAGCGGATAAAGATTTCCTCAGTTGTTTCGAGAGAAAAATCTTTCGAAGGATAATCTGTCCCGTTTGCGTTGATTTGATTTGGGCTTTGGAGGAGAAGATTCACCGATGAATTATATGAGCTGTATAACGTTATCGACCTAGTCAGAAAACTGCGCATCAGTCGCTGAGATGTAAGGCGAATGGACATTAATGCTCCGGCCCGCAGAGTGTTGGAATCGAACGCGGATTGACAACGCAATAGAGCAAGAACTCACCTTTCCACAAGTATAGGGTGATTCATCGTGAGGTTAAAAGAACAATTCATGGCATTTACTTTTTAAAAATGAAGTGGTCCATTTGGAAGGTCCAATTTTGGGCGACTCGTTCGAACATAGCGACTGGTATCTAGCGGATAACACGAGTATTGTTGGCTGCCAAAGCGTCAATCGTAGCTATTTTATTCCTGAAGACCTGAGACTTTACATATCCTCAGAGAAAAATAGACCAAAGCTGTGATATCGCATGATCTAGGCGGCTAATTTACCGTAGCAAAACGTGAAACTAAGTGCTCAACAAGTACATTGTTTCACGCGCTGTGTGGCTCGTAGCACCGTCTTGTTGAAACCAGAGCTCACCGAGACCATGTGCTTGAATTTCAGTAAGCACATAGTCCGTTAAGATGGCGCGATAACGGTTGCCATTGACGGTAATATTCTGATTTGCCTCGTTTTTGAAGAAATATGAACCAATTATTCCATCAGCCCATAAACCACAACCACACCATACCGTTGTTTTTAATGGATGTAATGGTAGCTCTTGGCACTCTTTGGTTTGATCATCAGCCCAAATACGGCAATATTGTTTAATAACTTATCCATTGAGCCGGAAATGGTTTTCATCGCTGAACAAAATTTTACGATAAAACACCGGATTTTCAATGAGTTTTTCCAGAGCCCATTCACTGAAAATATGAGGCAAACTCGAGTCGCCCGGCTTCGATTCTTGCACAAGTTGAATTTGAACAAGTTGAGAACGACGACGAATCGATTCGTCACGGTCTTCGCGTACAGCGTTCAGCTACAGCTGCTATAGTCTCTTCACTACGTGCTGGATGTGGTCTAACCGATCGCGTATCATCCACTAATGTAAACTGGGACTCGAATTTGCGAATGGTATTGGCAATAGTGGTTTCAGTAGGTCGATTATGCTCATCGTAAGTTCCTCGAATTGCACTAAAAATATTTCTCACAGATCGCTGATTTTCGTAATACAGCTGAACAATTTGGAGACGCTGTTGTGTGTGAATCTTTTCATAATGATTTGACAAATGATACTGAACAAAAATTACAAAGCAGTTTGATAAAAGACATGCGTGATCTGTCAAAAAAATCCTGTTGAAAATAAAACCTCACGAAGAATCACTCTATAGAAAGGACCTCAACCGATTTGGAGTGTGCAACTGGAGGCAGTTAGCTAAGGACCGGATTAACTTGAGAGGCTTGTTAGTTGAGGCCCTGGTTCCCCTCGAACTGTAGCATCACCTAAAGTAAGTAAAGTCATGCAGTTTTCGGTCATATTGACATTTCATACGTTTGCAAGATAATACTTTGCTTCGGACTCAAGTTTCCTAATTTTCATAATCGCTTGAATTAGTTGACAACAAGCAATGGAGCGATGAACACCTGAAGAATTATTTTTACTGCCTATTTGCTTATTAAAGGCATTAAGCGTTTGCCTGAGCATTTCGTTCAAATTGGGTAGACTAGAGATGTCGCAAGAAGTGGCCGGCCCCGTATTGACATTTGGCACCAGTAGACGTTCGTTGCTTCGAATTTTTGTGAAAGACCTGAAGATATTCTTATAAAGTGCAAACCGTTCACAAATTGCTGCCTGCTGACCGTCAAGTGAGGTTAACTAATCCACATGCTCTGTTGAACCTGGTACAAGAAGGGTAAGATTTCCTATCCAAAATCATAATAAGCGACGAATCCCATTTCCACTTAAGTGGTTATGTGAATAGACAAAAATTGCGTTTCTGCGGCATGGAGAATCCACATGAAACGCGCGAAGAGCTATTACATCCCCTCAAAGCGCAGCATGAGGTGCAGCATTTGCGGTGAAAAAATGATTGCCACTTATTTTTTTGAGGACGCCGATGGCACCACCGTGACTGTAACTGATGAGCATAATCACATCACCATAGCAGGCACATAAGCACAAACACTTGCTGCCTACCGCAGTAGCATAAAAGGGCCCAACATAAGCACGGGCTCATGGTAGTGTGGGATTCCTTCTCACTAAAAAACCTTTTTCTACGTAGTCCACGCACAAGCATGGTCTCGTCTAATGTCCGAATTATTTCTGGGTTGCAGTGATGCACAAGCAGAGCTTGCTACTTCATCTTTTACAGTAGCAAATCCTAGGTCACGGTGAATATCATTATTCCTAAGATACAATGGAGCATTCACGAATGCTCTCAGCGCTTTGTTCTGAAACTTTTATAGAATACATATGTTACTTGGTTAAGTACAACCACAAAGTTGTACACCATACGTCCAACACGGTTTAAGCACTTGCTTATATAAAAGCAGTTTTTTATATACTTAAGCTTAGTTTGAAATGTCTTCCAACAAGCCAATACATTTCTCTAAGCCTAATGTCGAGTTCACAAGTTTCTTTTTAACGTGCGATTTCCACTTCAGCCTTGCGTCTAGAGTTATTCCTAAATATTAATAAATAAAGGTTAATTATCTACCTTTCTATTAGTAAAATTGACATGAGTCACTTGGTCTCGTTAACCACGATTTCCCAGGTCTTCGTCTGCTCAAACAACTTGCTTAGGGCTCGTTGGAGTTTTATCGTCGAAGATCCCACCGTTTGGCTTGTGGAAAGGATAGCCGTATCGTCCGCGAACGTGGCTACTACTGTTTCTTCATCCTAAGATATATGTCTGTGTATAGTGGGAATAAGTACGGTCCAAGAACACTTCCTTGTGACACACCAGCGTGAATCTCGCTCGTAATCAGATCGCATCAGACAGATGTTAAAGGTTTTTTTTTTGCCGCAAGTTGCTTAACTGGCTCTCGAGCATTGTTGGTTTCAGCAGCACGAAGCAACCGCTCACAGAGCTCTACCAACGACGGAGATTTTGAACCACCAATTTTCAGGCCATGTGATCTCCCGTTTTGGCATACCTCTCCCTTTGGGGCTTTCTAAAATCTCGCGCTTACTACAACAACCCACAGACGTTTGAAAGTCAACATTGAAGAAGAAATTACCAATTTGGAGCCAAATGTTTTGCGAGCAACAATTCAAAACGTCGCAAAACGAGCACAAATGTGCATCAACTGAGGAGGTGGTCATTTGATCGATATAATTTTTTGAACTGAAAACAATGCCCAGTAACATATTTTTTGCCCTATCTTGTAGAAAAGGCTGTTAGGTACTAGTTTTTCAAATTCAATAACATGCATGGCTCAATCAGTAAGCTTTATGCTTACTGTATTCTATTAAAAAAAACAATGCTGAAGCGATTAAAACTTATTGCGAAACAATGCGTCCACTACATTTCGAGTTTTTTTTTTCATTTTGAAGACATTTAGTACCGTAATTAGCGACAAGGTCCCTAGGGACCTACATATGTGTATTATATTGAAGAGATTATTTTCCATAAGGGAGAAGGGTTAACAAAGATACAACTTCATATGAATTGGGCAATGAAATCATTTGTTTTTAATTGTCCTTATTCATATTATATATCATCCTTTTCTATGTCGTATGACCAATAAAATGATTAGGAGGAAAAAGGTTGCAATAACTAAAGTGTGGTTCATCGTAAGGTTTGATTTTCAATAGGCTCTTTTTGACAGATCACGCGTGACTCTTATCAAAGTGCTTTGTCATTTTTGTTCAATATTATTTGGCAAATCATTATGGATAGATTTAAAATACAAAAGCGTCTCCAAATTGTTCAGCTGTATAACGGAAATCAGCGTTCTGTGAGAAATGTTTTTCGTGCGATTCGAGCAACTTACGGTGCGCATAATCGACCTTCTGAAACCACTATTGCCAATACCATTCGAAAATTTGAGCCACAGCTTACATTAGTGGATAATACTCGACTTGTTAGACCACATCCAGCACATAGTGAAGAGATTATAGCAGCTGTAGCTGAAAATATACTCGAAGACCGTGACTAATCTATTCGTCGTCGTTCTCAGCAGCTTGGTTTGGCGTATTCGACAACTTGGCGTATTGTACGTGAGGATCTCCGCCTAAAAGCGTACAAAATTCAACTTGTGCAAGAATTGAAGCCAGGCGACTTGAATTTGCGTCATATTTTCAGTGAATGGGCTCTGGAAAAATTCAATGAAAATCCCATGTTTTATCGTGAAATTTTATTCAGTGATGTAACCGATTTCTGGCTCAATGAATACGTAAATAAACAAAGTTGCCGTATTTGGGCTGACAAACAACCCGAAGAGTACTAAGAACTACCATTACTTCCATTAAAAACATCGGTATGGTGTGGTTTATGGGTTGGTGGAATCATTGGTCAATATTTTTTTTTTTTTTTCAAAAATAAGGCAAATCAGAATGTTATTGTCAATGGTAACTATTATCGCGCCATGTTAACGGACTATGTGTCTCTTGAAATTCAAGTCTCGGTAAGCTCTGGTTTCAACAAGACGGAACTACGAGCCATACAGGGCGTAAAACAATGGACTTGTTGAGAAATCATTTTGGTGAGAACTTAATTTCACGCCTAGATCGTGCGTGCGATATCACACATTTGGACTATTTTCTCTGAGGATATGTAAAGTCTCAAGTCTTCAGGAATAAGCCAGCTACGATTGACGCATTGTAAGCCAACATTACTCGTGTTATCTGCGAGATACCAGTCGCTATGCTCGAACGAGTCACCCGAAATGGGACTTTAAAAATGGACCACTTTATTTTTAAAAACTAAATACCATGAATTGTTCTTTTAAATAATAATAAAAAATTTAAGTTTACTTTCAAATTTATTTATCTTCTTTTACATTATAAATCAAACTTTACGATGAATCGCCCTTTATTTCCAGTTGTTTACTAACCATGTGCAGTATCGCAGGCAGCATTAGTGCATCCGTTTATGATTATTCTAAGAAAATTGTTTATTGCTCTCATTTTTTACATCTCGTCTAAAAAAAGGATGAGCTTACAGGACTCAGATTTTCCCGTACTTGTTTTGGGTGCCATAAGGGCGTTTTCAGGCTATCCGTCCATTTTTCGAGTAATTACTCATGTTTGGTTTTGGTTAGTTAGTCTGAGACTATCGTTTTGTAAGAGAGCATTGCTTCTGTCAAGTTTTTGTGATATTAAAGTAAAACTGGCACAAAATGGTTTAAAGATCCACCAACGAGTAGTCGCATTCGTCCTCTTAATATTGTCGATTACACTGAAAGCAAGTCAGGGCCATTGAAAATTTTGGTTCATGATCCCTTTACCATCTTTCGATCTCTAATCACTAAATATATGACGCACATCATCATTCGAGAAACGAATCGGAAAGCCAAGCCGGTAATTGCTACATGGAATGAAGCACATTCAACTAAGCAGAAACAATACAAACAGTTGTCACCAAAAGAGTTTGATAAGTTTTTGTAAGCTGGGATGTGCAAATCAAACAGCGACCCTGCTAAGGAACTATAAGGCCCAACACAAGCTCCAATGTACAAACCGCTTTATCATATAACCCTTTCAAATATGTATATAACAAAATTTATTCACTTTGATAATGAGATAACACGGCCGGAGAGATAACTCATAATCAAAACTGCTGCTATTGATCATTTATGGCTTATGCTGCAAGCTAATTTCGCAGCAGATTACAATTCGCACTATTCGATAAACGTGGACGAATAAATTTTTCCTTATCGAAGGCGGACATGTTTCACACAATACAATCCGTATAAGCCAGCGAAGTGCGGAATAAAAGTGTGGTGATTGTTTGATTCGAAGTCCTACTACTCCCTCAAGGTTATGATTTATGGTGGAAAGATGCCGGATCAGGAGCGCGAGATCAATCAAGGCCAAAATATCGTATGTCGATTAGCTGAAAAATACCTTGATACCGGCCGGACAATATATGCCGACAATTTCTTCCCAATTATTCACGAGACAATTGGAAATTTCAAACATTGAAGAATGTGCCACCAGTCCACGAATAACGTGCTATCCCAAAATTCGAAATGCTATAGAAGCATTTGATGTTGTGGTAAGTTGAACTGAAAGCCACGTTAAGAAATAATAAAATTTTGTGTCTTTTAAGGTAGTAGCAAAACCATTACCAAACCATCGTGCCACTTATGTCTTGCAAAGTACAAACGGCAGCATAAAACCTGAGAGTATTGTTATATCTGCAACAACGCAATTTGTGCTGAACACTCAGTACATTAACATAGATGCTCTAGCTACATGGCCAACATAAATACTTAATAAATATGTATGTTAATTAATAAAAAAGACCATCAGGAATAACTGCATAATGACAATATTGTACATTTGTTAAAACATCCTATGGATCATATTGCTAATACCATCAAAAAGTTCCCGGAAAATACAACTTTATTCATCTAATTCCTCGAAACATTTTTCGTCAAAAAATTACGAGTAATGATGGCACTGTGCGACGGTGCGTTATCATGTTGCAAATTCCACTAGTTTTCTACCCACATTTCTGGTCTCTTTCGGCGATTACACCGTTATAATCCATGCAAACCGTGAGCATTGCCTTCTTTTTTGACTTAAAACGACGTGGTTTTTTTGGTCTCGGCTCATTTGGTGAACGCCATTAACTTGCCTGATGCCATCTCGTCTCCAGTAATGATCCTTTTGATGAATGTGGGATCGGATTCAGTATCGCAACACGGTTTTTTTTTGCATGAAATTGAGGTCTTTTGGCACCAACTTTGCTACTACAAGACATAAACCCAAATCACTAACCAAAATGTCTTGGATGAATCCATAGGTAATGTTCAAGTCATCCGCTATCTCTCTGATGGTTAATTTGTGGTTATTGACCAACATATCTTTTACTTCATCAATGTTTTCGTCGGTTTCCGATGTCGATGGTCTGCCACTGCGCTCATCATCTTCGATTGACTCACGACCACTTTTGAACTGCTCGCGCCACTGGTAAACGACCGTTTTCTTTAGAGAATCGCATTTCCAACGTTTGCTGACCATCAAATCCGTTTTTTTACGCAAAATTTAATGCATTGTAAAAAATTGTAAAAAATCTCAAACACACACAGAGATAAATGTACTCTTGGCTATGTAACTTTTGCAAATGTCAAGCTATGACGCTAAGATTTAAAGGGAATGTCAACAACAGATGTACCAACTTAACAAAAAAACACGTAACAGAACTCAAATCGGAACAATGGGAGCGCCACACGGTGACGACACCGGGAACTTTTTGATCAAAGTGGTATAACGTTATCGAAGCTGTCGCTGATCGGAGGGTTAAGAGTGCCTCGCGGATCGGAAGACAGAGCGAGCTCCATCTATTCACTTTTCTCGTCCGCAATGGAAGGGAAGGTACGCATCGGTGTTTAAACCGTGAACACCATATAAACATAATATGCAGTTTTCAACATTTGAAAGACTCCCTTCAAGGTTCTATTTAGTACAGGCAACATTCAAAATCAGCTCTTTGTTTCGTTGTAAAAAACATGACACGAAGGTACATATAGTACCATCGGCAAACATAATAGCGTCACCTGTATATTATATGGGAAATCAGTCTCGGATCCTTTTGAATTAATTGTGTACCTTCTCCACAAATAGGATTTGTTTGATCCTTGAACTGTGGTACAATCTTCAATCATAGGCGCGATGTCATCAGACTTCTGATGCGACTCCACACAATGCCATGAGAATCACAAAGAAGGAACTTTTAAAATTAAATAAATAAAATCATTCTCTAGATGTTATTAAAGTATCATAATTTCGGATTCGTTAAGTACGAAATATAGCCAAAATAATTGAGTAGATTTCGTAACCTAAAATTCTTGAACATGTTGGTAGAATTAAACTTCAAAAGAATCTCGAGCATCAGAAACAATCATTTATTTACCAATTCTGAAAAACGAACAATATTTGATACGCATTGTCTTTTCTGGTCTCTTCGAAGACTAAATTTATGTAAATAGAAAAGTTCCTGTTGGTTGCATCCTTTTTTGTCCTTCATTGTCAATTCTCAAAAACACCCGCAGCATTTCTATTGAAATAGTTGCTACGTGCTCCTACATATATTCGTATTTCAACAGGATACTGTAAACTTTTTCACTATCCTCACCGATTTAACCCCTTGCGATCACCGTCATTGTCCGTTTGTCTATCGGCCGGTCAGACACACGGTCCGTCATTAGTTTTACATTTCTGAATTTAAATAGATACTCGGTTCGTTGAGTAGAAATGAACGTACTAATGTGTGCTGTCTTGTTCTTTATTTTGTGTGCGGAGTGTCCGTACCCTTATGTCCTATCACTTCGTTTGCTGCACTGTTGTGTCACTGGCACTAACACCATACTGCCTTTACCATCTATCCATCTATCCAATGCAAATGCATATTTAATGCCCCGCTATTTGCGTTTCTTGTACCACTATATACAAAATTCAGCTCGCAGAAATAAAAGATAAAATAAAATAAAATATTCGTCCTTTCAGTCTTGCCCGAAGATCTGTGTGTTCGTACGATTGTGTGTTTGTTTGAGAAACTTTGCAACTTTGTTACTGGAGTGGAGATTTATTTTATTTCAATTGCTAGGTTTTTTTGCCTGGCCAACCCAGAGTACTCAGAGTTAAGACTTCAATTTGGCCACCCAAAAGGACTTTCCAGCTGCTGCTGTTGCTGCTGCTACAGTCATTGCCACGAAGAGAATACTGTGTTGGTGAAGACAAAACAAAAGTTTCAGGATGCTTTTAACGTCATCTCCATATGCAATCTGGTGGGTAGCTGGTTAGTCGCTGGACGATGCGACGATAGACGATTTACGATAGAAGGGGATCTACCAAGAGGTGGCCAAATCAAACACAACTCTATGTTGCACTCCGCTTAAGGATATCCTTTTGAACTCTTTCGTTACCATTCTATTTCATGAAACTCGAAAAAAAAAGAAGTAGAAAAAAGGGTTCTATCCTTTTTATCCCTGTCCTTTCCACCCTATCACTGTTTCTTGTAGTTTTGCATATTTATTGTATAACGATAATGTGGGTCGTCGTCATGGGTTCATCCTTAGACCGAACGAATGGATGGACGACTCTGATGAAAGGCCGAGCAAAAGTTTTCGCATTTTTCTTTTAGCTTTTCACTTGGTTTCTCGTTTTTTATTTTTTATATCTATAGTCCTGGGATGATACTCTGCCGATGATAGGAATATCTACCTACTTCTGTAACCCAGTATTCATAGGATTTATTTAGAATTTCAAAAACTTCTTTGTGATGAAAAGAACTTTCGTCGTCCTGCATGAGGAATAGTCGGAGGTATTTACATATATGTGGGCTTATACGACTACGAATACTCACACATGCAAATGTGAATAAGTTGGGATTTATTTTAAATTTTGTTTTTTATTTTTTAAGGACGACTTTACTTTTCAACACTTTAGATTCAGAGACTCGGCTACACAAAAAATAAAGGGTTATATGCAAATGTATGGATACGAGGCCAAAAGAAGGGTGGACCTTATAGAACCCACCCAAACTGAACTAACTGAAAGTAGACATGAAAGTCCTGATGGGATTTTTATACACTTAAAACTCATGTTGTATGGATGTTGTGTTGTATCACTTAACATTATATTTTATGAGATGCCACCTGATTTCTCCGGAGTTAAGTGTAAGATGGATGAATTAGGAGGATGAGAGTGGTTGGTAAAGATCCGTGCTGAAAGAGATGGGAAAACTCTAGAGATGTTCTATTCTATAAAGTTCCTCTAATGGGAACTTTGACACATGTGGAGCGATGTGAGGAATAGACAAAAGTTTCTGATTTTACAGATTTTCTGTTGTTTCAATTTTGTTTTTAATGTATATATGTAAATTGAGTAGAGTTAGATAGTGGATATGGGGTGCGAAATGTAGTCTTAATCAGTGAAAATGATTTTTTGAGTTCTATTTTTAATGGGCTTAAATGTGTGAGTATGGAGGAAAGTCAATTTATGTAGAAATTTGTTTTTAAGCGAAGACTTTTTTAAGTTAAATGTGTTATGAAGCAATATTGGCCAGAGAACTAAGGTACTACGGAAAGCATTTCGGTTCCATTTAGTTTGTAATTGTAATCATGGCTAGTTCGACAGCAACTGGCAAAGATCTTTTTTTGCGGAGAAGCTGCTATTTTTAGAACTAGTCTTTGACAAATTGATTGGAAATCGTTCTTATGTTCTACGCAGGTAAGGCGTCAACGTCGCATGGACACGAATTAAACATATGTAAGTAAGGCCTAGGGGGAATAATAAAAATGTTCTGTGTCTCGTTGGGAAGTATAGTCCGCACAATACTGGATCTGGAAGCGAATATAGGCTAATTGAGATCGTTGCTGAAAGGAATGTCACTCTAGCTAGCATGAGTTTATCCGCCATAACATTCACAAAGGAAAATTACCTTCATCAAACGGTCAACCAAATTAATCGATCATTGCGATCGACGTATTTCACACCTCCAGTTTTATAGATATAAGGACATTTCGAGCGCCCGTGCCAGCTGTGTCGAGGATTTGTACGTTTGACTATATCTTAGTTGCCAAAATAACGGAGAAACACTGTGAGGAGACCATCATAACTAGTATCACGGCCAACATTATAAATGCCCACATGATGAAGACTATAAGTGAGCATATGAAGCATTACTGCAGACACATTTGTCCAAAAGTTCTTTACAACTGCGTGATCGAGGAAATGAAGAGATATTTCTCAATAAGACCAGGTCAGACGCCATTAGAAATGAGCAAGATTATTTTATAGTAATGTACAAGATACTTCTGTAAACTGTTAGTAGACAGAAGAAACCACTTAACAAGGGCAATGTAATCCAGAACTAGGACGAAGTAATAATAGGGAAATTTACTTTACTAGCTGATGGACCAGATGGCCTTACCATTGACCCCTTTAAAGCCAACTTGGTAGCGCGCATAAAACTGCTTAACATATTTTTAACATTTGACCGGAGGAAAATGTGCATGAAGAATAGCAGCATCATCTATAGAGACAAGCTATACAGAGACGTATTAAGTTTTTTGCATTCCTGCAATGTGATACGCTGCCATCTATTGTAATTTTTAAAACATTATTCTCAAGAAAACTCGAAAAAAAAAATTACAAGCCAACTAAAGAGGCACAACTTTCTAAAAATCTGTGCAACTGCCTACATACGATAATGACATTGATATCATTCGCAAAACATAGCGAGCTGTCACTTTGCGTCACTTTGGCAGTGCTGCAATTGCAGGTTATAAATCCGAGGTGGCAAACATCGATGTGATTGTGTGTGAACCAAACCAAGTATATGTATGCTGTCAACAAGCGGAAACGCGCAGCATCGTCAGGACATTATCCTTGGCAGCTGTAAAGATTCCGCTATGAACTCTGACAATAGCACTTCGTCAGAACTCAAAGGAAGGGTTACACTTGGCAATCGCTATTTTTGAGGCTAAACATATAATTGAGTAATAAGACATTGTTAACAGGGCGTCAGTATGATGGATAAGGGTAGGTGGGTCTCAAGATCAATTTACAATATATATATATTTTTTTTTTATCTGGGTGACCATATAAGAACGATAGAAAAAAAATTAAATAAATTAAATATCACACAACAGTGTAATATAAAAAATTGATTCTGGCTTTATTTTGAAGCTACGTTCATGCCATTATGTGTGGAATAGCACATCATTCAAATTGCCGCCTAAGACTAAGGACTTGACAAAGCTCCACAGAAAATATTTGAGTGGTGTCAAATCGCACGCTCGCTGTACGATGACCCAGTCACCAAATTTCTCCTTTACAACTTTGACCGTTGCGTCGCTGGTATGGCATTTAGTGCCGCCTTGTTTGAACCTTAGCTCGGATATATTGATGTTGTCGATCTCTGACCACAGAAAGTCGGTTAGTATCGCTCTATACCTGAGACCATTGACTTTAACAGCGTCTCCTTCCTTATTTCGAAAGAAATAAGGTCCAGTGATGCCGCCATGTTATAAACTGCACTAAACAATTAATCTTTGTGGATACATTGATGCTTGTCCGAATACTTGTGGATTATACACTCGCTCCAATAACGACAATTTTGCTTGTTGACATAGACACTGAGCGTCCGAAAAGATGATTTTTTTCCCAGTCTCTGGTCAACATTTCCAGCGCCCAATTATCGAACTCATGGCGTTGTCTATGGTCATCTAGTTTTAATTCTTGTGCCAGCACAATCTTCAACAGATGTGAGCCCAATTATAACCGCAAAATAAGCTTGCTTGCCATGATGACGATCGACCTCACGAAGAAGCCCACGTTTCGTATTAACAACTGAGACGGAATTCGACAGTATTTTTTCAAAATATCCGTACGTTCAGCCAGCATAAAGTGATACATAATGAAGTGGCAAACCTTACTGAATATTAAGACAGCTGGATGTCATTGGTAACATAACAATTGGAAAAACTATCATTGTTATCTTGTCACCCTGAGGTTTTAGACAATTGAACTTTAAATACTATGTCCGTATAGGCTGAGTGTACCGATCCAAGTGAGCGATATTGTGCTTGCACTGTCGCATTACGGAAGAGCAACATAAAAGAGAATGCAAAGAATTAGATAAATAACATAAATAACAATGAGTAACAGAAAAGATCTATTATAAAATAATGTTGAACAGGTACTTTATTTTAGTATTAAAAAAACTATAAAAGATATAGCAAAAATAGACATGTTCAGTATCAATATACAACCTAATGCCACAGAGATTGAATACGCAGCCCATGTTTGAAATTGTTTCCACAGTTGCAAAAGCTCAAACATGCCAGCAACTCGTGTCGCTATTCCCACACGATCGAAATGCACATTCCAGTGTGACACCTGAGACCAAAGTAAACACCTGCTGATGACAGTGCATCATCGATGTAAGCAGTTCGAGCTAGGTTTTAATAAAATTTAAAGTTTGATTAAAGTTAGATCTAAAGTGAAAACAAGGATAAAAATATTTTTTTTTAATAAACTTTAATAACTAAAAATTTGATTGGCGCCCAACGTGGGGCCCATATGAAAAATATAAACGTCAATCAAATCAAAATATAAGTCAATCTAAATACCTTGCCGCTCACAGTACTAGTGAAAGTACAGTGTGAGGAACCTGGGTCGTACCCAAAATGGCAAGAATTTACTGGTATTTGTCACTTTTGTACTTTTATAAAATCCATCTATTTTAATTCAGGGTGATTCATCGTGAGGTTTGATTTATGAAGTAAAATAAAATACATTCATTTGAAAGTGATCTTAAAATTTTTTTCACCGATTATGGCATTTACCTTTTAAAAATGATATCATTTAGATGGTGGCCACGACTACGTCTGAGGTGGTTCATTTGGAAGGTCCAATTTTGAGCGACTCGTTCGAGCCTAGCGACTGGTATCTGGCGGACTCGCGGATAACAAGAGTAATGTTGGTTTCCAAGGCATCAATCGTAGTTGGCTTATTCTTCAAGACCTGAGACTTTACATATCCTTAGAGAAAAGAGTCCAAAGGTGTGATATCGCACGATCTAGGCGGCCAATTTACCGTAGCAAAACGAGAAATTAAGTGCTCACCAAAATGATTTCTCAACAAGTCCATTGTTTCACGCACTGTGTGGTTCGTAGCACCGTCTTCTTGAAACTAGAGCTCACCGAGACAATATGCTTGAATTTCAAAATGCATATTGTCCGTTAACATATAATGGTTACCATTGACGGTAACATTCTGATTTGACTCATTTTTGAGAGGTTTGTTGCCCATAAACCACACCATACCATTATTTTTAATGGATGTAAAGAAAGCTCTTGATTATTAACGTATCCATTGAACCATATGCCAAGTTTTCGAATACGACAAGCCAAGCTGCTGAGAACGACGATGAATCGATTCGTCACGGTCTTCGCGTACACTCTCAGCTACAGCTGCTATAGTCTCTTCACTACGTGTTGGATGTAGTCTAACCGGTCGAGTATCATCCACTAATGTAAACTGGGACTCAAATTTGCGAATGGTATTGGCAATAGTGGTTTCAGTAGGTCGATTATGCGCACCGTAGGTTGCATCTAATCGCACGAAAAACATTTCTCACAGAACGCTGATTTTCGTAATATAGCTGAACAATTTGGAGACGCTGTTGTGATGTGAGTCTTTTCATGATGATTTGTCAAACAATACTGAATAAGAATAACAAGGCAATTTGGTAGCAGTCATGCGTGATTTGTCAAAAACAGCCTATAAATCAAACTTCACGATGAATCACACCTTTCTATCGAATATAAATCTAAAGTAATTAAATTCTTAACAAAGTAAAAGAATGGAGCAAAGGTACGTGCTTTTTGATGACCGCTCTTTCAGGAGTGACAATAAAAAAGGAGAGAGAGACGATAACATTCGCTGATGGTATTGTGAGTATAAGATCTACGTTACAACATCTTCCCCTCGCTGATTGAATGCAAATTGCACCGATTATTTTCTCGTCCTTTAGGACCGCCTTGGCAAAGTTCCATACTCCGATGTTTCTATTAGAAAGCATCTACTACCACCAACCACATATTCTTCAAGAACAGTCCAGCGAAACCGACATGAAATCTCTTCCACGTTAATTGGTACTGGATTTGACATGCAGAACAAGAAGCTACCAAATGCTCAATCTGATCGTCGATCCCCGTCCACTAAAAGTAACATCGACTCAGATTCTACATTCGACTGGATCCCTAGTGATCTATTTGTAGCATGTGAAAAACCTTTGATTTTAGGGCTTTCGGAGTAAAAAATAACAATGTTAGTATGCATACAAGGAGAAAATCTTCGAAAAAATAGTAAAAGGCTTGATTGGTCTATTGGCAGTTTGTTGGGCTAACACTTTCGAATATAGTTTGCCCTTTTCCGGATTGTCTCGTCTTGGTAAGAGGCGTCTGCTTTTAGTTTATTGTTGACAGGGAAATGGGCAATAAATGTGCTATAGATGTCTTCTATTTTCAAACAAGATTCGACTGCTTCATAAAACTACTTGTCCGTTATAAATTCTAACGTTAGATACTACCACTATTGGCGCAGTTCACTGACCTGTCTCTACAGGTCTCACGTCTTTACTCCCCAGTCGTTAGCTTTTACTGCTTGTTTTAAAGCAAAAGCCGTTGTCCTGTATTTGGAATATTTGGGTTGACTACCTGGTTTTATTGCCAAATGAGACGTATTTAGTGCTTTTATCCAACTCATTGTTAAAAAGGACTTTGTAGCTTTCACAAAGATACTTGGCGCCTTGCTTCAACTCAGTCTTTAAGTGCAAAGAAATTTTTGAGACCTCGTTACAACTGACCATTTGTATACTTAAATTAATAACTCTGAACCGAGAGAACTCGAGCCCCATTATGTGTGAGCTCTGCGCATTGTTGACCATTAACATGCCACTGCAACTCCGCCTCAGTAATACTCTTAAAAGGTACCACGCCACTGCCATAACATTTAAGTACCTTCTCAGTCAGCACACATGGTATACAATCAAGTTCGTTATATCCCCTAAGGCCGATATGTAAGCTAGTACTCATACCCGTGTTTATCTGGAATTCCAGCGTGGTCCTATTAACAATGAGTATCGTACAATGTTTTTGGTTTTTCTACTTCCATTGAACATTGAGTGTTCGATACTTCTTTGATTTGGTGATTCTAGTTAATCTCAGCTGTAGGATACTTGCGCCCAAAAATCTTTCTTTCTCTCTCAGTCCCATTTTCTTAAGAACTTAACACATGCTCAGGCACTTTAAGTTTATTCATACCCACTTTAGTGTTGAAAAAAAAAAAAAAAATAAAATAGAGGCATTGATCAAACCATCATTCCTAGATACGGGTCTGACCTAGCTAGTCTTTACAAAATTCCAGACGTGGTCCGTAATTAAAGAGAGTTCTTTGGAACCCCGGGTGAATTTAGTTCCTGGCGCAAAAGTATTAACAGGATTCTAAGTATTTATACAATATTACCCCATTAAATTGGGACTGCATATAACTGTACAAATAGGAGCAATCTGGGTACACTTAAGTACCAGATGACCACAGTGCAGGTATGGGAATAATAGAGTCATATTACCTATTAGTGTATTACCATCTATCACTGATATTAAACAAAGTCTCAATCATGAATGTACCAATAGAGGCGTTTTATCATCTGACAGCCTCCCACAGAGAAAAGGCCCTTGATACTTTCATTAGAGGTCTCAAAAGAGATTAGACAAAGCTCCTTGGTATAAGGGAACCAGTAAGTTAGCCGATAACCTTAACCTCTGCCTTAAGCTTGAAGTTTTAGAAATTAGCAGCAATTCCTCCTCACAAGAGTCAACCGTTTTATCCTCACACTGCATTCTTACCGCAAATGCCTCAACAATTTTCACCCCAACCTTAACATTACCAGTTTGTAGTACCCCAAAGACCTATTTATTTACCAAATTATCCTACTAATTATCCCTCATACTATCCACCTAATCATCGACAAAATCCTCAACTCAATTCTTATCAGTGCCAGATCTAACAAGTATTAAATACTTCAGCACCAAAACCTCTTCCAAGATCAATGAATGTGACCACCACTAAGACGAATATTGTAAATTACGTCAACGTCCCTTCTTTTCTGTTCGTAGACCTCGAGCGCCCCTGTCGTTCAAAGTTCCAGGTTTGCTTGTCTGCATTCGCCAGGGTTTGTTTTTGTTGCGGCGTGTGATGCTATTAGTCCTGGCGGTTTCTTGCGATTGTAGCCATTCGACGTTGAACTTCCTCAGAATGGTTCGGTAGTCTTGGGTTGTTACGTATATCCGCATCCTTACCTTGGCTTCAGCGAGATCATCGTCCATTTCGACGTAACGTTCAGACGATCAATTTTGTTGTTGTTGATCAGGAGTCAGCCAGATACCTTTAGGATATCAAGGTGTGGAAACTCTGCCGTGGCTATACATGGTTACATTACGACTCACCACAAAACCAATAAACCTATGGCGTGTAAGCTGTACATCCGCAATCTGTCGAGACGTTTTTGACGAATTTACTCATTGTCGTCAGACATTCGCTTAAATGCCTGAAACTCAGTACTTGTTCCCTTAGTCTTTCTCTCACGGTAAATTTGCATCCGAATAAACGCAGCGACTGTTGTACTTGTCGCACCGGTTGTCTGTAACATTCTCCATAGTAGATATTTAGTGGTATTGGCTATTTTTTCTGCTCTGGCGTAGCGTATATTTAACTGATGTAGGCGAATTTATTTTAGTCTTAATGGGATTATTTACATATATACTTTCGGTTACATGTTGAAAGCTTAAGTCTTCTTCGTTCTTCTTATGATGCTCACAATGATCCGAACTCAAACATACGCGGCTTCTGTTGTGTACAGCAGTCACCTTAGTACATGTTACAGTTTATCATGATATAAATTTTTCCGTTAGCATTTCGGTTGTGCCATATGCAAACCCAAATGTCGTTGTCTGTCTGCCCTTATCCTAAGTCCTTAGTTGCCTCAATAATAGGGTCTTCCGTCCTGGTAGTTAATCCACTGCACAACCCTAGCTTCAAAGTCATTTATAGGACCAGATATTCCGTAGCTATTAAACTGCTTCGGTTATATGAGAGCTGCCGCTGACCCATTAAGTATTTATTCACCATCATTTTTGTTTTAACTCCCCAATTAGTCCTTAAAAGTTCTTATTGTTTTCTCCTTCAAATATATATATTGAAGTAGCAGCAATAAGATGTCTGTCTCGCTATATGTTTGTTGAATTAATTGCGTTAACTCGTCCTCTATCCAAATTGCTTCCGTCGTTTATTGCCTACAAATCCCAATCTGTGGTCAAGAAAATTCTCAATTTTTACTCAACACTACCTAGATGCAATATGGATTAATATGTATTAAATAGCTTCTTAGCGTTACCCCTGAGCTAGCAGGATATGGAAAGAGCTCCTATTTTTTTCCTCTCTTTGGCTCATCCAAATCAGAAACAAGTAAGCTTGATAGAGATGCCCATTTGCATTGATTCCCAAAGGCGTAGCAACTAGAATCCGCAAAATAAGATAACACGTGTTAGACCAGATACTCGTCCTTTGAACGGAATAAATATTCTAAATATTATTTTTAATTTCAGCACAAGATTCAATTTCTTTGATCAAGCAATGTAAACATCAAAAATTCGTTTGGTAACCTTTTTTAAAAATACTTTAGCCAAATTAAAAAAATATATACACATGTTCATATATGTAAAAAAAATTCTTTGTCTTTTCCTTCGTCATAACGCTAATTACAGCAAATCATTTTTTTTTTCTGTTTTTCTTTTTTTTTCATGAGAAAAATGTATCATTTTCCAGTTGCTCCACCAAGTTAAAAGGATAAAGAGCCAGAGGAATGGCATGCGTTCCTTTTTTTGTTTCTTCATTGTAATTTAAACAAATTACAGGTAATGGTACATCCATTATTATATGTAAGATCTTACATTACAGCACATTATCCTGGTGGCATCAAACGATTTTTATTTTTGTAGCTCTGTGCCTATGTCGTGCTCATGTTCATGTTGTTTACTCAAACGCTAAGAGCAAGGATATGAAAAGGTGAACTTTTTAGCTAGATTTTATTTTTGCTTTTTTTAGGACAAAAAGGTCGATGTAGATACAGAAAAAAGTATCTGAGGATACACATTGAGAGATATAATTACGCACATGCCCAAGGAGTTGGGCGGAAGAAATAGATGTAAGGATAATAGAAAAGGGGTTAAATTGTCTGCCTACCGTACGTCAAAGTTTATCCAAACGGAAGAGAGTGATTGTGATTGAATCTGACGGGATACGAGTGTTCCAGAAGTGATACCGCCTTGCCACAATACTGGTAGTATATGAGTATGAGTGGGTGAGTGATTTTTCGCCTTACGAATATTAATTATTGTAATTTATTTTTTAAGTGGATACCATTTGTGTCGTAGAAGTACTTTCCACTCTGTAAAAAAAAAAATGATAATAAAATAGATAAATAAAAAATGTACCTTTATTTTGTTTATAAAGAAAAGATCCTCTGGCTTAAGTTTTTGTTTAGTTTCGTTTAGTTTAGTTTGTACATCATGTATCTATGAAGAGCTGTTGCAAAATGGAAGTGCGACGTTGACAAAATTTGATTTCACAAGAACGTGAAGGCCTATGCAAAATTTTCAAATTTGTGGCAAGTGGCCTGTATTCTTTAGAATGTAGTTAAATAATTGAATTCGAATTCTTTACATTTCGATTGACGTAACACATGCCTTCAGAATTCTGGACGCAAATACCTTCCGGGCAACCAACATTATTTCGGATCACCACCTTGTTGCAGCCAAGGTAAGAATGCCGATATCCCAAGCTACACAACAAAGAAGAATTACTGTGAGAATATATGTATAACGTATCTCAACAACTCCTCTGCTGCCAGCATGATGTACCAAAGAACAGTGGTAACGTTGCCAACTTGCAATCATCACCCAACCACCACAATAATATCCATAATTTGATGAGGAATGCCGTCAACCAAATGCAGCTAAACAAGATACCAGTACAGAAATCCATAGAGATGATAACTTCGACAATACCCAACAGCACGCCATCGGACAGGATAAACCATTTAATTAAACGATGATAGTCAAAACTTCCGTTCACCTCACCAAAAAGGTATAATGATAGATACATCTACGGCTTGCCGCCCAAGGTAGTCAAAGCTGCTGCATGCGACTATGTGGAGACCAACTCCTTTTTCAAATTTGGTCAGAAGAGTGTATGCCTGATGAATGGACCCACATTATCGTGTTCCCGATTCACAAAAAGGAGAACCCCTCAACTGCACCAACTATATGGTAGAGGTACAAGTCTCCTCAATGTTGCATTCAAGATCTTATCTGCCATATTTTGTGAACTTTTGAAACCCCTCGTCAACAACCTGATTGGCCTCTATCTGTGTGGTTTCAGGCCAGGAAAGATCACAAGCTACCGAATTTTCACATTTAGGCAGATCCTGAAAAAAAAAAACCCCAGAAGTCCAAATAGGTACAAACCATCTCTTCATAGATTTTAAAGCCGCACATGACAGCATTTTCATATAAAAACGAGCTCTAGTTTTGGCACTTTTGCCAAACTTGTACGTCTGTGCAGGATGACGATGGAGAAAGTTCGCGGCTCCGTCAAGGTCGGCAATGACTGAGATGACGCTTCTCATGTAATTTCTTTAATTCTTGTAAGAATTGTGCGGATCTCACAGACGAACACTTTAGGCGCAATCTTTTAAAAGTCTGTGCAACTTCTATATAATTCAAGGTAATAAAGGACATTGTATACCTTGGTTGTGTTATGAATTCTGTCAACAATACCCTAGTAGAAATAAAAGGAAGAATCACTCTTTCCAATCACTGTTTCTTTAGGCTAAAAAGCCAATTGAGTAGTAAGCTTGGAAGCCTGGAAAGAAGAAATGGGCATCCTTATAGGTAAGCCGTTCTCGTACCTCTGGCGGTTTGGGGTTTTCTTGGAGGTGGATTTTCCAGTGACATCTAAAATCCGTCTACCAGAACTACGATCTTTAATTGTTGGTGTTATCTTCATCAAAAGGTTTGACCGCTGATTGCTGATTATTTTTTGAAACAATTTAGTGCTTAGTCTCATGCTGTTTCTAAAGCATCAACTTATCAAAAATTGGGCAAACTGCATAGATGCGCTGTAAATTCTCAACGAAACACTAGAGATAGTGATGCTGAAAGTTTTCAAGGACTTCTTTAGTTTATTTATTTATCGACTGAAATTGCTCTATATAATTGCTCCCCCTTTTTTGCTTTTGTCAATGAAAAGGAAACGACCGTCTATCAAGTGCTAAGGACATCTCTGCTAGCGACAGATACTCGTGTTCTTTTTAATTACTCCAATAAAGTGACACAATCCAATTTGTGTTAAACGGCAAACCGAGGTTAATACACAAAAATCCACCAAAAAAGATTCAAACAAGATTCAAACATCCAAATAAAAAAGGACACCATGTACCACATGTGTTACATATTGTTGTCCAGTATAACTTTTTATTTCTCCCCTAAAATTCTATTTTTTGTTTTTCACTCTACATAATATGTTCTTCCCCCAAAACGAGACTGTAAGGACACATAGATACATTACAAATTGGCTCAATTGCAATTTTATGTCACGCTCAAGGATCCTAACGAACCGAACCGATAGTCTCTATCTCGCCTTTGGGCTAAAAGAATTCTTCGTATTCATGAAAGTTGTGTTCATGTCAAAGCTAGAAACACGCATCTACGAGTACATATGTATTCATGCATCTGCGTCGATATAGCTTAAAACGGAAACGGATATTGGGGGGTACTATAGCACAAAATTGTATTACACCTCAGAGTATCTGTGGCAGCTGGGAAAGCAGCGAAAGTGGCATTGGTTGCGTTGGTTGCTCGGTTAAGTGGTGTTCCTGTGTCCTTTTTCTTCTTCTTTTTTTTATGTATTATTATCTTCAGTCTTACCCTTATCCATATCCATCGTACGCTTAATTGAATGGGTCATCCAACTCAAAGGGCGACGTTCCGAAGGCCATTGAAATGGAACCGGAAAACGATAAGAATGACAACGGTCAACTTTTTTATTGGTTCCAATGATGGCAATGATGATGATGATGATGATCCGTGCTCTAGAGAAACACCTTGTGTCACCCCAATGCGAAAAGAAAAATCGTATTCAATGCACGACCACACTTTGTCCTTTTTTAATTTTGTCTTTAACGTAGTGAGGAACGGGAAACCTCTCTTTGGAACAGTTTCCCTTCGTTTTATTCTTTTTTTTAGTTATTTATCCGTTTTGCACATGTGTCGGGATCAAATAGGTTTTGCTCCCATCCGGATTCTTTTGGAGGATGTTAAAATTACTTAACTGCGACGAAGTTCGACGTCTCACAGAGTTCGTCTTTCCCCCTGCATGTGGCCTAATCGTACAAGTTTTACAAAACCAAAAGAGTATCTGTATGACTATGTAGGACTATGACTATGACTACCACTACCACTACCCTTGTCCTGGTATCGTTTTTGTGCAATTTTTTTTCCCTTCGTCCTCTTTTTATCGAGTCAACTTAAATTTACTACCTTTAGCAAAGTGGATAAGGGGTGGATATAATTTGTTCGGCCCATTAGATCCTTTGCTGCTAGTGGCAGAGAGGTGAAGTAACATTTGTACAGCGGTTACAGCTCCCATGTGTGTTGTAATCGTGAGATGCTTCTTGGTTCTAAGTTGGCTTTTTTACAAAGCTAATATCATTTGATCCACGAGTTTACGGGTTATTGGGGTTGATAAATGGAAAAATCGCGATTTTTTTTTTTTTTATATTATTCAACCCCCATTCTGATGTAATTGAGAATCACGTTTGGTTTGGCTAAAATTAGCGTGGAGGAACAATATGTTTTGACATAAAAATGAATTTTCGGATACCGGGGGTGAGTATTGGTCGCACCCTAGCACATTTCTAACGTCATGGTGAAATGTGTATTCATATTCTATTCATATAGTAAAGTAGAGCATACTGATATATGGACTTTAGATTTATTATTCAGAAAGGCGGTGCATACACATACTGTTTAAATGAAATTATGCAAGTTGAAGGCGAATTTATGTATGTTGCACTGGAGAGAGGTAGTAGAGTCTCGAACGGAAACGGGAATAGCTTTTCCTGGAACCAAAGACATGTCTTGATAAATTTGTCAACGTCGCTAATCTTCATAGAACACAGATCATTTATTCCTCTGAAAGGGGAGAGATTATATTGTAAACTTGATCAGTCTTCTTGATCGCTTAGGATCCGAGTAAGGGCCATATTAGTCTAGATGCGTCAGAGTAATATTGATGAGTCCGTTTATGGCTGGCGTTAGAGAGTAAAAGTATGAAAGTATATCAATTGTTTGGCAAAAAACATTTATTTTTAAGGACCCGAGTATGGTCAATACACCAGTGACGCAGTTTGCTTGGATGTTTGGACATCTTCCAGCCAAAGAAACCAACATATTATGATATTGTGCTGTTTAGCTATAGTTGATAAATACGAGGTATTTTCTTATCGCTGTTGAATCTATGGTGTAGAAATTAGAGAAATGATCAGTGTATATGTGTATTAGAATGTCCGATGTCCGGTTTTGAATTCAGGGTGAGAACAGCAGCGCTGTAATGAATAGCTCCCCAATAGAAAATGACGTAATTTATGAGTAGCCTGAATGACTTGTGTATTTAGAGGTCCTCAGAAACCCGTCTGTCTGATGAAAATAGACATCGCGCTGTCTACATTCATTCCTTTCTAAAAGCAGATGTCAAAGTTGAAGTCGGTTTTAGTTGATTGGGTAAAGTCGCGAAGCAGCGCGTGTAGACGGGCATGTCCTACGTTCTTCCATTTCGGATTGTGTTCCCCAGCCTGAGGTCAAATCTAATTGTAATCTACATGCCGTAAAAGTATTAAAGTACCAAATGTAACAAAGTTTGGAACACTACCTTTGGAGAGGCTCTTAACGCATAAGTGACACTTAAAAGATTTTATTCTACCGTGAAGTATATAGACCCTTTTCATAAATGTTGATTGTAGACTCCACTTTGAGCCTACAGTCTTATTGCACGAGTATGCATATATCGTATATACGAGTATATGTATAGAAACATTTTCCTTCCATCTCTGTTTGTTTTCAAGGATGAAACCTAGATTCTTCGCACTAATTCAGATACTCAGAATTTTGGCATTTAAGTTAGGTGGGATGATGCAGTGTAACTTGACTGCATCGTGAATTCCTATCAAGTTACACACTGTTTGTGTAAAAAAAAAAAACCTCAACAATTCTACAATGTTATATTCGACAAAAAATAAATTTGATAAAATTCTTTCTTTCTTCAAAAAACGTGCAAATTATGATATTTATTATTTTTTTGGTGGTTCAATAGCGAAAGAGGCTGAAGTTTTCATTAACTTCGAGATTAGTACTTATAGAGGTCAAAGAAAAAAAAAAAAAAAAAAACCGAAAATATATAACATATCTGTACATATAACAAATGGTTTTGCAAAAATGAAAATGAGAATTAAAATTTATTGTTAATTGATTAATTGTAAAAAGTGTGATGTTTGACGATGAAGAACAATAAGAACAAATCTCGGTTTGTTTTATATAAAGTTTGAATAGATTTAATAGAAACACACACCACATACCATGTTCCTTAATTTGGTGAGCAGCTCAATGATAACTAGGTTCCATTGGAGGGGAAATCAAAGTGTAGATACTGAAGATAGTATTTAGGGCACTGATCATGAGAATAAGCGTCAAACTGTCTAGCTTGGCTTAGGGCTTTGATGAAAAAGGAGGTGTCAATGTTGATATGAAGGAAGTCCATTTCATACCTCTTGAAATGATTAAAACTGTTTTCACCACACTCAATGCAATGGCTCAGAAAATCCTTAACCAATAGTTCTCTACATTTAGCGCAGTCTTGTGCTAATTCCATACATCAAGTTCACTAGGGTTTCGATGCACTTGAGTGCGCTACCTTAGCCGAGGTCTTCCTTTACCCCTTTGTAACTCTAATTAAGATTCGAAAACATTCTGAGCGGCGGTGTTCAGTTACTCAAGGTCACTTCTGACTAGATCAATGTCGCTGCATAGCCCATACGAGCCTGCATAAACGGAATCCTGAGAACTTATGCTTTAAAGCAACCAAAGTTTTGTCATCCGTTTTAGATTCTATGCGCTATACGAGTACAATAGGACTGAGATCACAAAGACCTTATACTCGTTCATTTTTGTTTTCGTTGCTCTTGAGAGAAATTTCTTTCCTTCTTAGTTCAAAAGAACAGTTTCAAAAGAAAAGTGATTCTTCACTTGTTCTTAACGGTGGTGCTGTCATTTGAACTTACCACTTCGAAGTAATAGTTTGCTGTTGTCACATGCTGTCCGAACTGCTGATGTTGGATGTCCTTTCTTATTGACAGCATATACCATATTTTACCGTCATTTACCATAAAACTCATATGTGTCGCTTCTGTTTCAATAGTTGCAAACTCTCGCTGATTTATTTCCATATTATGAAAGCAGTCATCGTTGTTCGCTTGTGAGTTCCGCACAGTTCTTTCAGGTATGATGTTAAAGAAGTCACATGAAAGCGCATCACTTTGTTTAAAATCTCTTTCGGTGTCAAAGGTCTCTGTCAACTCATTTCCGACTTACGGACGAGTTCATGAATGCCAACACTAGACATGGCTCTATATAGATCGTCTTTATAAATGTTGTTATATGCGGCCTTATAATCGATGAAAAGATGGTATGTGTCGATTTGGACTTCTGAAGCTTTTTTAGGATTTGCCGAAGTGTGGAAATTTGGTCCTTTGTGGACTTCCCTGGCCTGAAACCGCACTGATAAGGGCCAATCAGGTTGTTGAGGAAGAGCTTTAGCCGTTCACATAATATAGCCGATAAGATCTTGTTACAACATTAAGGAGACTTGTACCTCTATAGTTTACGGCATTGAGGGGGTTTTGTGTTTAGTAAATCGGAAACACGATACTGAGGGCCCATTCATCAAAAATGAGTTGGTGAATGCTATTCGCAAAGTCGCTTATAGTAGCTGCGATTACCTTGGCCGATAAGTCATAAGGTCCGGCGGCTTTGTTGTATTTAAGCTTAGCTTTTACTTTCCTTACTTCATTTTGGTTAGATGTTAGGTTTTTTTGTCGCTATATAGCTTGCAGAAGATGTTTTTCAATATCTTTAGCACCGATTGTGGCTCTAATACGTGCTTCTCACGCTCTTTTTTTTTCTGTAGAATTTCATAAAATTCGATGTTCTTCCCGTCTCTTCTGCTCTAGTCCTTTGTTGCAGCGCCGCTTTGTAGGTCGGGTGAAAACCAGTATATCAGTTGTGGCGTAACTGATGACATGTTGGCAGTGTTGCCACTAGTCTTTGGTACTTGATGCTGGCGGCATAGGGGTTGTTGAGAGATTTCGGGAAAAGCGTTCGGCGAAGATTCTAGCAGTCTCTTGCTATTGCAGCTTTTCTAAGTTATATCTTCTCACAGAAGTTCTTCTTTGTTTTGGGGCTTGGGAAACCCGCATTCGCACTTTGGCTCCAACAAGGTTGTAGTCCGAGTCAATGTTGCGCGGAACGTTCGGACGTCTTGAATATTGAAAACTAGACGATTTTAACGTCATACTTCGAACATTGCTCATATGCCTTGTCGAGGATCATATTGGTGGTGTCGACTTTGTCTTTAGTAAGGAATGAGCGCATATTAGGCTTGCGCTAGCGATTTAGCCTTGATGCAGATTGTCTTAAGACACGCACTCACACGCAGCTCAAGACTTCTTGCTTAGATCTACTGTATATGGCAAATCGGGATCCGAATTAAGGGCTATTTGTTATTCCTACAGCAATCACCATAGTATATACTCGTATCACAGTTTATCATCCTCCTACATGCTGTGGCACTTCCTGAATGGCGATGATATCTGCGTGATAGCAGTCAAGGGCCTCTGCCTCTCTGCGCGTGGCCTGGTAATGGTCCGAATATTCCACGTGCAGATTCGAAGGTCGTCCGCTAAATGTGTGCAAGGGTCGTCAACAGTAAATCCATTTTTATTCTATTTAGTTGAGTCACAACATTTTATTAATCTCTTCCGTATACTTAGGTCTGTGAGCCCTATGACGCCTGGGCCAGTATTATGTTATTAGTAAAGCATGTTCTTGCCATTTTAGCCTACATGAGTCAGGGTTTACTCGGAAACCACCACTGGAAGGTTCAAACTTCTTTGTACTAAAACCTCTATGTCGTTATGCCTCGTAAACCTCTAAGTCGCTTTGAGCTTTTCGGCAGTATACATATAGGACCTTTGGACTAGGTATGGGGCTTGTCTAATACAAGTGTCTTTTGATCTGCAAAAAAAACCCCACCAGCTGGATAGGCTTGTAAGCTGAGTCCCTGTTTTACCCGGGACTGTGGTCTTATCTATGTTCATCCAAGATCACTTTACAGTTCTCAGTCGCTGTTTCACGTTATTCCTAAATAAATGGTACTCCATTTGCAGTATATAATCAAGTGCCGTTCTTGGTCAATTAATAGCGTATACGTATTAAGTATAGTAAGACCGATTAACAGGAGCTTTATATGGATACCTTCTCCCACAGCGTTTCTAGTGCTGAAATCGTTTTCTTCATGACAATCTATGTATTTATGTATTCGTAGTTTAATTTTCCGTCGTGCCGGTTTACATGATGATGACAACTCCGCTTTCCTTACAAGTTCAAGTAGCGGGCCCAATTTTCGACATTTCGCCGCAATACGTTTTTTGGTTCAACAATTCCTCGTCATTAAACCACATTATTCAAGGTGTGCCAAGACGATTTGGAGAAAGGCTATATGAGGCTATATAGGTTACTCAGCCGCCTAGGACGAAAGCCCTACATTTCGGAGAACAAACTCAATAAAAAATTAGCGTTTGCACATAAATATCTTAATTAGACAATTGTAAAATGGAAAACGATCCTTTGCTCTAATGAATCCAAATACAATAAAAAAAAAAAAAAAAAAAAACAGATGGCCTCAGCAGAGTAAGAAGACCGAAAGGAAAAATAAAATAGAGAATATTTTATCCAATGTAGATTGGAGGATAGGGCCAATCTACAGAATAAATGGTATAATGGACTGTTTTAAATATTAAGACATCTTAAAAACAGTTACGTTGCCTTACGCTGAAGAAAAAATGCCAGTAAAGTGGTGGTTCCAACAAGACAACGATCCAAAACATACCAGCAAAGCTGTCTAAATCTGGTTAAATATCAATAAAATCGAGGTTCTGGATTGGTTTGCGTAGTCTCCTGAGCCTAATCCAATAGAGACCGTCAATAGACGAATTAACCTGGACCAGTGCAACAATCTGGATCAGTTTTACAAGACAGTAAAGGATGCATGGCAAAGTGTGCCTCTAAGTGTGATAGACAGCCTCATTTTTTTATTTTGGACAAAAAAGAATTCACTCTCGTTACTACACTCTGACATTCGTTATAAGCAAAATTCTTAGTTTGCTCACAGTGCTTTAGTTTTGTCCAATACTGTAAATGTATGCGCATATGTTCCGAATACAGGCGTTTCAGGCTCACCCTTGAAGTTACAGTGACTAAATATGATTCTTCCCCAATTAGTTGCCTTTTACGAAACGCATTTGATTCCCGAATTGCTTCAATATTCTGTCACAGGAGGGCACTTTTACTTAGCTTCAAGAGTCACACAAATAAGCAAGTGCCAATTCGGCTCCTCGCTCTAGAAGCAACTACATACCAGGATTTATCGAATTTTTGTATTAGCTAACTTTTTTGAAAGCGCCTTGTGTGTACTGCCCTTTCAAGTGTCATGGTTCGATTTATAGTAGCGCTGCATCAAACATAGTTCAGTGGATCGCCTCTTGTTCTAGTTCAGCGGAACTTTGACGAGATCCAGTTCGACAATTTTGACAGCGGCGCTTGAACTAGGACACACAAAAGTGTAAAATAACAATTAATTATTTTTCATCCAACTTTTTTGCTTATTAAAATTTATATTCTTTGGGAAATAAAACGTGCCTTTTAAAGGAAAAAAAAGAACGTTCTTATTTGTTAACACCCCCGCATCGCCTAGACAAAACAAGACCATAAATACAGAATTTTCAAAGAAAACGTTAGCAAAATTATGATGTTTAAGCACAATAGAACAGGTAAGTACTAATGACTGACACCTTCACTTATAGATTTTACTCTATATACCGATGTATGTACGTACATAAGAATGTTTGTTTGGAATTCAAATACTGTCCGTTACAATAAATGCCTTAAAGCTAAGAAAAAAAAAAGAAACAGAAAAGAAAACGAATCCAACCCATTTGGTCATCTGGCAATTTATGGGCAATTAAAACATAACCTAAAAACACGCATTTTCAAGGGCCCTTACCTGTTTCCATTTGTTAAATATAGGGGCTCACCATTTGCTCTCCATTGCAAATAGCCGGAAGGTGTTGCAATGCAGCATCCTTTAAGGATATGACAATTATTATTGTCCTGTGTGCTATGTGGATTTGAATCCTGACACTCTACAGCCAACCAAAGAGTTAACCCCTGACGAATGTGCGACTATGCAGTGACAACAATGTTTGCCCAAGTTCTTAGTCCTTCCTTTCTTTTCTTCTATGCAGTGTGTACACTTGTTTTGTGTTAACACAGGTAACTGCCGTGGCAGTAGGAGCATGCATCTTAAAACACCCCAAGTCCCATTCTGTCATATACTCGTACATGTCAAACACCACACACACACAACATGAAAATTGTGTCAAAACCTTTGTCAACACAGCTCAAGCTGTCAGACAATTTTCTTTAAGTGTCTAGCAAACATTGCAGATGAATGTGATGAAATCAGTTAAAGGAATAACAACGAACGTGGGCCGAATAAAAGCAGGCAAACGAAAATTGGAACCATGTCTGAAATTCGATTCAGTACACAGTAGTGGTTTGTGAAATTTTATCATAGATACTTGCACAAACAGAGCAGAACTAAGAAGTCAAGAAATGGCTTCCAGAAAACGATTTTTTTTTTTTTTTTTTTGACATGGAGTTATATTGTATACAAAGATACAGTACGTGTTAGGACATCGTATGTATGTATTTAAGTTACCTACATATATATACGATATTTTTACATTTTAAGTGTGATAGTGACAGCCATCTGAACTGGAATCGGAACTGGTCTTGTGGGTTCAATTCAAGTCAATACACCGAGCGGTCGAAAAAGTATTTCTGACGTCATTACACATTCAGATTATAAGATGCGTCAAGCTTTCCGGTGAAATAGAATTTTTCAGATGACATATGGTGTCGAGTGGGGCTTTCGTTACAGCAATGGGATGTTTAACGATTTTTGATTGAAGTGTGGTTTACTCAGTCCTTATAGGGTAAAGAGATCTTACGAGTACATAATAGCAACCTGTATTCGGGAGATCAGTTATCACAATTTTTAAACTAATGAACAGGCCCAATGTTTATGATTGAATTTCAGAAGGCATTGAAATTCCGTTTTGGAGAAGGAACTCTTAATATGGAGGTAATAATGCCGTCATAAACAGATGGAGCGATGACTTTGTTTGAATTTCTTCAACCGGAGCTCAGGCCAGTTTTCGCAATATAAATAATGACGTTAGAGCTCAAACTCACATATCTGGGGTACTGATAATATCCTCTGAAGTATCCAACTCCTCTGGCTACGAATTCTGCAGTTCAGTTGAGTCAAATCGTGCACATTACCATATATATTGAAATAGTAACAGCCTCGGATATGGATACACTTGCTGTTGACAACCCCGAAAACGATGAACTGGCAACGATTTTCGGTTATACGAGTGGAATGTTCGAACCCTTCACAGTTCACATGTCGAACAATAATCGGAGGTTTTAAACCGATATAAAAAAGATAGCTGTGCTATTAAAAGAAGTGCGATGGGATGATGGAAAACTGAAACATATACAACACTATGGTAATTGCTATAGAGAGCTTCAGGTATTTTAGTCTGATTTTAGTCCACTTTTCACAGAAGAAAAGGACGATCTTGCCAAAGATTGTTTTCACAAGACCGTCCATCAGACGTGTAATCACTGTCTGATGCACTAAGTTTGAAAAGATGAGCATTGTTGACGGCAAAGTTGGAAAATATATTACATTGCGATCGACGAAAGACACAAATTTAGTATTCTGGATATCTATACTTTCGAGGAGCCAAAATAGAATCAGACTTGGACATCGTGTGCGTCGTGCGTTCGGTACGATGAAATGGATTTATGTAACTGCAAAATTAACGTTTAAAAGAATGGAAGCATAACAAGATGAATATATGTAGACAACTAGTTGTACAATCGTAGCTAGTGGTGAGAATATGGAAAGACTGTTTGTATATCATCGATGATGGTCAAAATACCGCTGTCAGGCAGAATGAACCTACTTGCATATGTCATCCTCCAGAAATCCTCTCGCGACTTAGATTCTGACTAAAATCACTCCTGAATGCGTTCATACTCATGTACATTATAGTTGGCACTCGAGGTTATCAAAACTCCAATCCCTTTTGTACCAAAGACGACTCTGAAAGAGTTACACATGTCGAAAGCACTGAATTTCCTGCCGAGTGCACTTCCAGTTCCGCTCACCACCACCAGATCTTCCACGTTGGTAAGCATGTCAACAACTTCGCAAAGCAATTCTGTACACATGAAACTGAACCAATCATACTGTTCAACATGAAGAAGGTCATACTGATGGGTCTGAAGCTCTTACCGAGCGTGTAGTCACTGCTCGCTAAGGGTTCAGTATGTATGCCAGTGCCAGGCTAACAGCGAAAATTTACTTCTGAGCTGCACGCAGCTATATAGATATAGATTTTTTTACAGTATATCTGGATATAGGTATATATGTCATTGGTGCCAGGCGACTAGAAGCAATCGAAGCATCCGTCACCACTATCGATTACAGATACTAGCTTTGGCGTTTTGTGTTACTCAGATTACTTGTACTTCGTTGACAGAAACTGGTTGTAAGCTGATTTTGATTAGCTTACTTGGGAAGTTCTATCATAAAACAGGCAATCTGCACTACTATTTCCAAGCTGGAAACGTTGGCTGCAAACACTGGGTGAGACCTCCGTTGGCAACCAGACCAGACGATAGTATGAAATCCAGCGGATGCGCGCCTCTCACGTTACATTTGCTACTGTTCCAAAAAGAATAGCAGTATATGATAGGTCCAATCTTGCTGAGATCAAAGTACACAGTGTTTTCGGCACACACTTGCTTAGCCATTCAAGAGTTTGCTGCACGGAACATCACATTCTAAGAGTTGCCTTTTTCATATCGTATCCTTCTGATTGTATGCGAAGTTTCGCTGTTTCTGTTATCTCCCAGAGTTTTTACACAAATTTCGTCCACCCGAACTGCAAACTTTGCTTCCATCAGAGTTTGATTGCAGGTTACAGCTTCTTTCTAGAATCTTCTAGATCTTCACCTACTACCAAAAGAAGGTTACCAGAAAAAGGAACGTCTCTATTGAAAATAAAAAAAATATGCTGATTTTTGCCGAAAAATCATCCACAATGATGAAACAAGCAAATTTGTCGCATTTGGTCAAGCGAATAGCGGAATTATTGTGTACGAAAAAAATTGCATAGAAATGTCAGTATTCCAGGATGATACCGGAGAGTTAGTTACATTGAATGAAGATTACTATGGCTACATGTTTACCATTTTTTTGGATTAATAAGAACTGGAAAGCTTGGGGAGATTTGTGGTTTTAACAGGACTTGCAACAATATTGATTTATTGACTTATTGAAGATGAAATGCTCCCGTCAGTTGGACGTGAAACTTTAAACCATTGTTCTTTATGCTTTGCAGCTACATTCAGCCTCTGACCTTTCCTAGAAATATCGATCGACTTATGCGAAGATGTCATTAAAAATTGGGTTCGTCGTTTACACTCATGCAAGCGGTACTTTAACTAATCAATCGTATTAATAATATTTCAATTCAATATAAAATTTTCATCGATACCCTAAATAGGGGCGCATCTAATGAAAAAAGTTCCAGTTGGTAAAAAGGTTACGACTCGACTAAATTTTTTCGTGATAACACGATTTTCTATTTTCGAAAGTATCGTAGTTAAAGTTTATCCTTTGAACATTTTCGTGCTGCCTTTATTCAGTCATGTGAATCGCAGTGTATCACTTATTGGTTTCAATTTGTAAAGCTACGTACTTACGTCTTCAAAATCGTAGCTTGTTTCAAACGAAGATCCAGCTAAATTGTCCACGAATGAACCACGAGCGCCACGCAAATTTTATTTTCTCTTTAGACGAAAAAGGAACAGACCCGTGGTGATTAAAAAAGGTACGATAAAAGAACAGAAAAAATGAGAATAAGAAAAACGAAATGAAAAAAAATTTCTCATCACTCTCACCGTTTCAACCAACCAACCTTATAACGTTGGCTTAAGCAACAGCACACACAATGACAAAATGTGGCCAACCAACGTCTTCAAGAAAAATTCCAATATGCGGTTGTTGGGGAGAGTTGTGGAAACTCACCGGAACGGTTGCCTAGTTCAGTGGGGATAAATGGAAAGAGAGTCAGCAGAAAGAACAGAGTGAAAAGAAAAAACTGAGAAAAGTCCTGACAGCTCGCGATTTCCCCATGAAACAAATAGTGGTAGGCTTGGTGGCTCGTGGTGGATGTCAGAAATATGAACAATAAATCGAGGAATTCCTTTTCTCGTTCCGTTGGTGACGTTATTGGAAGAAATTCTTCCAGTAACGGTTGTGGTATGGATAGTAAAAATGGGGAAGCGGGTTTTTTTCTGAGTTTATTTTGTTGTCATTTTCTTTCGAGATATGCTTCTGGAAAAAGTACACGGCAGGCAGCGATAAGAGGAAGTCGCTAAGAGAGTTCGTTTTTTTTGTTTTGTTTTTTGCTTTGTTCCGCTTCCAGATACATGAACTGGCGAAAGAGAAACTTGCAAGGAATGGAAAGATTACGAAAATGGAATCTGATGTCATGGTCCTGGTCCTGGTCCTGGTCCTGGATGAAAGAGTGGTCGGAAGACGGAGGTTCAGCAAAAATTCTCTGAGTGGCTTATATGCGGGGATGTCGTGGTCCACCATTGGAGGGAAACCGCCAATGTGCAGATTTTTTCCTTCTCTGCTCTGCTATCGTCTTCGTACGACTCTTTTGAAACCACTAAGTATATAAATGGGTACATATGTGCACCTATAGATGGAAGAGGGATATGATAGAGGAGCCTAATGCGATATTTTATGGGTGCTTATATTATTTAGATACTTCAGCATCAGTGTCAGAAGAGGGTGTAGATTTGGTTGAGATCCACCCGTTTCTCGGTGACAGTTTGATACAATTTTCTTTTCCTCTTCTTTAACTTGTGGTTTTGTTTTGTGGGAAAATATTGGAGGTGATTCATTTGGCTCCGCCTTTGGGTTGTAATGTGGTAGATATTTGAAGAACTTTGTGGTCATTATGGAGAACCAAAGAAGTTAAGCGGCAATGAATAACGGTTGATAGGAATAAATTGTTTTAAATTAAAATTGACCTCATGTTGGGCGCCACTTTTTGGTCCTATTATTATTGTAAATGCGTTCTGATGGTGGATATAATAGGATTAACTTATTGAAAAATGATATATAGTTAAGCAAATAGGCAACGTCCGCTTATTTCTACTACCGGCGGCAATTGGTTGGAGTTAGAGAGCGGTGAAGTGACAAAGTGGATGCAGATATCAAGAAAGGTTTAAGCAATAGATCAACAGATGTCCATTGCTACGACATCTATATTGTACCTACTCAATATATACTTTAAAGCAGTGTCATTTGACCGTAAAAAATTGGAGAGAAATGCATACTTACTTTAATCGAAATATTGGTAAAAGGTTTTACTAATGGTAAAAAGAGTTTACTTTTCGGATACCTCAATGGATCAACCATTGACCATTTTTTAACTGAAAGTCAATTTTCTTGGACTACTTATCACTAGGGGTTCAAATTCACTGGTTTCCCGTCGGCAAATGTTTCTGTATCCTTCGACTCTTATTCACTTAACACTCACACCTGATTCTCAAACCAATTTGTGGGCTGGCATGAGTTTTTCCTATATATATCTATATATATTTATATATATATATATTTTTTTAAATTTTTCTGTTCCGCTTCTTTTAGCTCCATCTTCTTCGTTCTTGGTCCTCAAAATACTCGGTATCTAAGTCAACTCCTCTTCTACGTTTATGGTCGAATACAGCCACAATATTTAGCCACAACACATTGGTCGGATTTCGGGGTAATACTTTCTGTAATTTTGCAACCCTTAAGTTTTAACCACTACCACATCACCACGATGAAGCCCACCGATTTTCCCACAGGAAAAACTTCAGGAGAAGGAAAAGTAAAAAAAAAAAGAAAATACAAAAAATAGAAGGACGAAAGACGAAAGAAAGAAAGAACTTAAGATATTCACCCACCCACTGCCTTTCGTTGAACCAACTTGCAAATGGTTATGTAGAGATAGAGATATCCATACCTTCAAATGCTAGGATATGAATACCAGTTTGTGAATACTGGATGCTGGATGGTGACTTTGAGGTGTTCTCTCCACCATCACTACTACCAATGATGGTGTAACTTGATCTTGGAAGATTTCCCAAACTCCTTTTGTATCCTTTTCCTCTCTATTGGGGCTGGGGGCTTGGAGATTTTTCATTTCTTTTTACGAATACTCTTCGGGTTTCAGAATTTTTCCTTCGTCTCAATTTGGCGGTGTGGAGTTTATGTACATGTAACTGCGACCATTTACCGTTTTGTGGAAAAATCTCTTAAGAAAAAGTCAAGAAAAAGGAGATGCTTAAGTGGATAGGTATAGGTATAGGTATAGGGTAGGTACACGAATGAGCGAGAAGATGTGTTGTTTTTTTGGATGATTACGGTGTGGGGGTTTGCCATCTGGGCTAAAAAAAAAAATACAGCGAGAAAGAAGGAAAATGAGCGGAAAAAAGAAGAGAAATGACTTTACTTAAGGGGTGCGCTGTTTTGATGTTTATTTTTATTCTCTCGTTCGTTTTTGTCACTCATTTTCGTTGCAAAATGTCGCTTGAGTGTAGAGCTATGCGGTACAGGACCATCTGACAACAATGGGAAACGTATCCAACCTGGGCTCTGAGGAGATCTGAGTACTTTTTGTTCTGTTTTTATGATTTTGAAGAACTTTACTGCTTTTGGGGGGTTGTGGTAGTAGCAGATGAGGCGCAATACTTAGAACTGCCTGAATAGATAGATGGTGGTGTTGCAAGTTGTTTATGTATTTTCTTTTAGCTCAAGTTATTTGAAACAGCAGGAAGAGTGATGTTGAGTTTTTTTATGAGTTTTTTATTCACCACTGGGTGGACGGAGGATGGAGGGTAGATATTATTCTCATTTTCTTTCGTATTGGAAATCTGGAGCGATTTTTGCGTGAGTCCAGAGGACAATACACACACACAACAACAAACGTCAAAATAATAAGAAGGGAAATGAAAAAAAAAAAAAATAAATAAATAAATAAATAAAATAAAAATAAGCGAAAAAGCTGTGAGAAGAAGTACATAGTATAGGTGAACCAGTTATCCTTGGGTTGGTTGTCGGTCGGACGGTTGGTTGGTAGGTAGTACGGCCTTCCACATAAACCACTGCTACTGGTTCTCGCGGTAACGAAAACGACAACGAAGACTACCACGACGATATGAATGTGGATTGGGGATGGAGTAAAGTTGGAGATGATGATGACGACAACGACGACGAAGACGACCAAGACGACGATGATGATGATGACGAGTAGTGGTCGGGTTCATGGTTACCGCAAAAAATAGTTTAATATCGTTGCGTCGGTTGATTCGATCGGTTTTTCGGTGTTTTGTGGGAACAAGAATTTTTATCGTATCGTCGATACCCTACTGTTATTTTAAAATATATAGATCCAAATCGAAGCGAGATTCTCATTAGTGCAATAGAATAAAAACAAAAAGTTAAAATACGGTGCGGTATTTTCTGTTTTTTTTAAAGATTTTTTTGTTTTAAAGTGCATAAAGTGTAGAAATTATCCTTGCAATGACGTGGTGGAATAAAATAAAATAAGAAAATAAACCAAAATCAAATAATTCATGAAATAATAAATCTTAATTTAAAAAAAAACTTATATGACTATCTACATAAATATTGATAAAAAAATTAATTCATTTAACCAAAAAAACTAGACCAAATTTTGTATCTTCAGAGCTTCAAGGATCTCAAGCATTACGATTCTGAAAAGGATTAAATTCGCAAAAACAAAAAAATTAATTATTGGAACAACACAGCTCATGGAATTACCTTTGGAGGGCTACATATCATACCGAGCTATGCTCACAATACTTTTATTTATTTATTTATTTGTTATTATTATTTTTTTGATACTCAAACTATCACTATTTTTTTATTCCTTCTTATTATTTTCATAAATGTATTTCTTTTAAATTAAATGTTTAAATTAGCGATACATTTTAAAAATGCTTAAGCCAATTATTTGTTTCCCGAGGTGTAGCAATCCTTATAATTGATAGTTCTTTTGGCTTAAAGTACCAGGAAGAACATTAAATAAAATTACCTTCGTCCGTTCGTTCGCTGGTAATGTCGCAATAAGAGATCTAATTTTTATAAATTATTACTTTTCACAATTTCACAATATTTTAGACACGCTCTATTGAAATTTGTATTGAGGAAGAGATTCCTTCAAGGCGATAGATCTTTTCTTATGACAAAAAGTACAATATAATATATATTGAATATTTTTTCTTAAAAGAAATTTTATTTGTTTTGTTGAAAGTAAATATAACACCAATAACTAATTCCTTATTTATAAATTGGTACCTCTTATTTTTGAGGCAATTTAAGTAATTGCTTTTACCATATAAGACCCCTTTTGTAATATTTTCGGTTTTTTTTAACACATTTCGTGGTTTAGATTTAGATTTTATTTGAGAGAAGAACAATATAACAGAAATATCTGTCAATACGCAGCAGATTTTTGTGGAATCTTTTAATATTACAAAAAATGAGAGCGAACCTGTCCGATTTTAAATATTTTTAATTTTTAGTTCTCTTACACCATAAGATTGTGAAAGTGTGTTAAAGGAATCGGTGAAATTTTTGAAATTATTCATTGAAATATAATTGACACAATTAGTTATGAATATAAGAACATTTAAATGTTTTTCATGGAGTAGCTTGCATAATTGGATATTGGATGCGTTAGATCCTATTTTCTGTGAATTTTCGCATAATTCTGTCGATGTTTCAGCAGTTCTACATAGTATACACTAGATAGTTAAGCAAATTTTAAAGAAAAAAGTTTTAATATGTTATATTGTACGGAATTCAGAGAATCGCTGTTGGAAACACACTTTACTACAGGCTAATTTTCTAAAATTCTTAAATCTGTTAAAAAAAAAGATCCCTTCTTTAAGTATTGAAAGGACTTTTTTTGCCGATCGGCCCAGGCAATCCATAGCAGGCTACGTCGGTGATTTTCCCTGAATTAGAGTTAACGGCAAGGTCTGAGATCGATTTACAGGCTATTTTATTTTGGCATAATTGAGCCACTTGCTTATAATTGAAAGTCCTGAGTTGTCTGACATTTAGCGCGGATGCCGAATTATTATGCCAACGGAAGTTGTAGTGACATAGTGGCACTTGTTTTTAAGCTTCTGATTCTCCAGCTTGGAGGATATATATCTCGTATTGTACTGGTACTACATATGATGTGAAGCTACAAATAGTCATGAATGTGTATGGCCTAACCATTGTCAAGCCCACCAAAAAACGATGGCTAACCGCCTGGCTCATAGAATACTCTGACCTTAAAACGACCGCATGTCGAAACGCTATCAAAAAGTGCGATGCTATAGATCGGGCAAATGTAGGTGTAAAAGTTAAGATATCTACAGCACAATACCGCTATAATCAATCCGGAACCAATTTGGATGCAGATATGAAGTCGGAGGAAGACTAAGAGGCGAAGTATTAAGCATCAGAACTAAGAGCGAACCCCCGTTTTTAATTTATTAGCTTAAATAAATTTAAGTCCGTTCACGCCATCAGAAGTAAACAAAACGATTATCTTAAAAACTTATTTCAAAAATAGCAAATTTTCAAATTCGTCATCACCCTTTCGGCGGGCAATGGCAAACCTCCGAAAGTCAAATTCTGTCTATGAAAAAGCTTCTCGGGAGAGCCGTTTGAAACCGGCAATAAACAGTAGGCCCTGCTCAGGAGTGTAAAAATTCGCAAAACGAGAAATAAAAATGAGTGCGAGAAACTAGGCCTTAGCCCACACGGGCTGTCGCGCCAAAGTATTAATTTATTTTTAACGTCCTAATCACGATCTACTATAAAATGCTGCGGAATCTAGTAGACAGCTGATCAGTGTTGAATGTTTCGAGGAGACGAAATTGTCTTAAACTCCTTTTTTGAAAGTCAAATAGTGAATACGAATATCGCCAAAACACCGACACCGGGCTAAAGTCGTAAGGGCTTCTGCCACTTAGAGAGTTTCCTAAGAAGGTATGAAAGTCTTTTCGGGGATTCTACGATTCTTGTGGCGCCATCAAATAAGTGTAATTTTCAGTAAAGCAGACCTCGAGTAATCTGGGAAATATAATAGAAGAATATTTATCTCAGACAGTGTTCGAGATATCAATCTTGAAAGTCTGTATATTGTGTATATATGTTGAAAACTGGCTGAGCCACCTGTTGGGGAGCGAAGCCCCCAGACCTACAAAAAATAAGTCGAGATAAATTTTTTTTATAATTTTTCACAGATTACCTGAGGTCTGTTTTATTGAAAACCTCACTTACTTTGCGGCGCCACAGAAATCGTAGTATTGCCGTCTTTTCTTGTCAAAAAACTCACTTCGACTTATTCACATAACAATACCTGTATACCACGCGACAACTGGAAATGGCTATAAAAGTCAAACTCAACAAACACTGGCGTCCGGATTCTGGTAATGTAAAGTGCTTCGCCACTGAAAAGGGTTTTCTGGTGAAAATCCGGACCTTCTTACATCTTAACGATGGTGATTTGGTTTAAGCTTTTGGGCCAATACACACTTAAACAGACCTATGACCACTAATTGTATTTCGCTGTTATCTCACTGGTACAACAATTTTATAAAGCTAGTGAGTCTATTCGAATTTTGTCACTAAATCCTTAATCGTTCGTTTACCGGAATGACTGTGGTTTAACACCCAAAAATTAGTATTAAAGCACACAATGTTATCGCAATTGACCACTAACTTTGATAAAAGATTTGGATGATTTGTGAACGTTGTTGAAGAGTATACTTTTTTAAGATTACTAGGTAAAATTGGTTGATTTCTGGCATCTTCTTCGACTCAGTTCCAACATCAGGAGTATTATGCATTGTGCTTTGGACCATGGTACATGGTACATTGTACCAATATTGTAGTATCAGTAAATGCTTCGGAAGTATACTTCTTTTATTTTTTCTAAGCGTGCCAACCATAGCCAAATTCTTTTGGAGTAATTTTTGACACAATTTGTTTGAAGAAAAAAAGTTGGCATATACTACCTAAATGAGCAACAACTATGGAAACCAAGTAATTGCTCGTCACGTCATGTTACGCATGAGAATGGGTTGTAGAACACAGGAAGCAATTGAATCCAGCAGAATGAGGAAATACGCATGCAATATGCTTTTGCCTATTTCTTTATATTTGCCGCCGAATTTTGGGAATATAAGAACATTTAAATGTCTTTCATGGATTAGTTTGCATAATTGGATGCGTTAGATCCTATTTCCTATGAATTTTTTCAAAATTCTGCCGATATTTCAGCAGTTCTACGTGGTATACACCACGTATCCAGATATCCAATTTCAAAGAAAAAAGTCTATAGATGTTAAATTATACGGAATTCAGGGAATCGATGTTGGAAAAATGAAAGCATTTAATGAAACACAATTGTAAATTGTCGTACTACATATAGATAAAACCAACAGTGCTGAGCTCATATTCTTTTTAGATACAAAAAGTGGATCGGAATCCGCTTGAATCAGATTTTTCATCGAAAGCAATTTCGGTTTTAGACACAAATCTTCATCACTTGACGAATGACTTGACATTTTATCAAAATAATCTTGCTTCTTTAATTGAATTACAACAAAAAACGATTTTACTGGCGTATGCAATGAAATGTTCGTACAAAATGTGGCCAATCTGATTGAAAAGATTCAAATTCAGAAAAGCTCAACCATCTAAGAATAACAACTTAAGACAGTCAAATTTCGATGGTTTAAAGTATAAGTAACAATTTGGAGTTAGTTAAAAAAAAAAGGTTGAAGCGACTCTAACTTAGGTTCACGGTTAAATATTCTTTAGGGCATAAGAAGCATTTTTCGTTTCTGTGTCTTAATTTGAAATACATTCAAAACCCTTTAACAAATACAAAATGAACATATTACATCGTGCAATCTATTCTCTACAAATTCCCTTCGAGTAACTTGTTGTAGGTACCGTGGGATTTTCTGAGTGGTTCCAGCCTGGTTAATCTTTCCCTTTTGAGGACTGGTTCACCGATTTGTAAAAATTCCAATCTTCCTCCAAATTAGTCTCAAGTAACCTGTTTAAATTCATTACAAAGACGCTGCAAGTCTGCGTTCCACCAAGAAACGGTCGATCTGCAGGTTTGCTTAATGGCTGTAAATGCCATTTCGAAACACTTGGTAAGGGTGCTGTTCATGTTCTAAGCAGCTTCCTTAAGCTTTTGTTTTATTCATAGACCTCGCATCCGATTCTGAATTCGATGTATCTATGGTCTGACATAGAAATCTCCTTAGTATACCTGTTGGATAGAGTTAAGTCGATAACTTGCTGTCTTACTCTCGTAACATTAGTTGGATAAGAGTCAACATTCTTGACAGGCAGGTCAGACGATAATATGAAGTCCAGGAGATGATTACCTCCCACGTTGCATTTGCTACTGCCCCAAAAAGTGTTCTGAGCATTAGTGGCGCAAATAACGAATTACCATATAGGGAAAATAAGCAGACGCAACGACAAATTTCTGCCATTCTCCATTCGTTTCAAAGCTTATGTCTGCAGTAACTAAATCTTGGTTACAATATTGCACAAATTTAGATGATCAGAGTGAGTTCGGCACATACAGACAAGCTCTCGGCCTTGCAGATCGCAGATCGTCATAAAATGGTGTGAAACGCCTTAAACATCCGAACCCACAGATACTTTTATTTCACACCCATGGTTCCTAAACGGCTGTTATGTGGGGAAAGCAGAGACTCATGTTTGAGTCTTCATTTCCAGGTTATTTAATTGGAATCAGCTCACATCTAATTCCTATCAACGAAGCTGGTAGTGAGCTGGTATAGCTGGTATACTTCATCAATTGTGCTGTTGCTTCCTTTGATGGCTTTAAGTCGCCTGGCTGTCATTTACCTAGTTTCGTTAGAAAAAAGTATAGATCAGCTGCTGGCAACTCTGAGGAGAATTTTCACTACTAGCCTGGCAATGGCATACATACCGAATCCCTGGCGAACAGTGAGAGTGGCCTTTATACCGAAAACCGGAAAGGAGGACTACTTGCTCGTCAAGAGTTTCAGACCCATAGGAAAAATGGTAGAGATCCATGTGTACAAAAGCCGCCTTGCAAATGTATCCTCTACCGGTGATGCAACACGCCTACCAACTTGGAGAGTGCGCTTCAGAATCTGGTAGGCAAAATTGAAGGCTCATTCGACAAGAAAAAATACTCCTTGGGCATTTTCATCAACGTTGAGGGTGCTTTCGACAGTGCAACTTTTGACTGCATGTGTCAACGGCGTTAACGATTCGCTAGTTTTTTGGATAAAATCAATGCTAGTTAATAGGAGATTGATTGCAGATGCTGCCTGCGGCCAATATGTAGTGGCGGGTGCAAATATGAGTTTCCCGCAATTCGGCGTTCTGTCTCCACTGCTATGGGGCATGTAGATCGACTCTGTGTTCAACGCGCTTAATAGCTCTAACGTCTATGCACAAGCATACGTCGATGATGTAGCTGTATTATCTGTACTGATGTAGCTATAAAGCGCAGGTAGCTTTAAACGTGTTTGACGACTGGTGCACTAGCAATGGGCCTTTAATCAATCTTCTCAAAATTGAGGTTGTCTGACTCATCTAGTGCTTAAAGGCATCACCATCCAATTCTCTACAGTATTTGGGTGTCATCCTGGATAACAAACTTCTCTGCACTAAACATGTTATGTTGGAAGCATCTAAGTCGCTGTCGGCCTTCTGGCAGTGCAAAGGAGCTATCGGCAAGACATGGGGCCTATCACAGAGAAGGGTTCTTATATCCTATAAGTCGATTGGCTAATGGAATAAGCTTTTGCGAAAATACATGATTACTACTTAACTCCAGACTCTTACTAATCATTTACTTTACGACATACTCTTAAGAACGGTTTGTCTCGGATGCATGATGGTTTTCCCCAGTACTTATGGATTTGCTCTAGAAGAATCTACCTCCCTTTGATATTCATATCATATCTTCCGTTTAAAAAGAAGTGGTCTTTGGTAAAACACATCGAAGCTTTGATGACCTTGCGCGTCGGCTGTCTTATGACTCTGGTCTTATGGAAATGCCGTCTGATCCAATGACACCGGAACTCCTTTTGCAGATATAAATCAAAATCGACTTTTCTTGGGCCAGGATTGGTTTCGGCCAGAATATGAGTAAGAAAAGGAATGCATTCGGATCTTCACGGACGGCTCCAAAACTTATATAGAAAGTGGCGCTGCTGCCTTTCTGGAGGAAAGCTTAGGAAAGCTCACATCTGTCTTTCAAGTGGAAATTTACACAATCCTGATGGCTTCGAACTATACCGCGGAGAACAGGTGGAGGGGCGAATCATTTGCATCTATAGTTGCGCTTAGAGCCTTGTTGAACCATCTTACGATTTCTAACTTACTTCAACAATGCAAGAGATCACTGAACGCAGGGGGACGGCTAAATTCAGTGACCAGGTCACAATAGAATCACGGGAAACAAAATCGCCGATGAACTTGCTAGGAAAAACCTTAACTGAAGAGTTTTTCAGGACCCGAATCTATGTTGGGTCTGCCTGCGTCCTTGGTTAAGGCTTTCATTGACAGTTGGGTCTCATATAAGCACAACTGCTGATGGGATGCAGGCAGACTAAGCGAACTCTTATCGACATCTTTAGAAAGTCAACAATTTTTCTGCTGTCTCTCTGCAGGAAATACTGCAGATTATTGGCGTCGTGACAGGGCACTATGCTTCGAAAAGCACTTAAAATATGCTGGGAATAGGTGACACAACATCCTGCGATACTTGTTGTATAAGTGATGACGACACCGCGGAGCACTATCTCTGTAAATGTCCGGTTTACATTCATATCAGGCTGCAGGTACTCGCCGCTGACGTGAAGGTACTGGTACTGTAAGAACCTTATCACTGAAGCGCTTAGTCATCTTTCTTCGTAAGATTGAAAGATTTTATTAAAAGGAGCTCACACAGTACAATGGATTAGTTCTTTATCTAAGTGCTCTGTTCCGACAGAAAAATAATGTAATAATCGGTATCTACTTTTATTAACCGCCGAAACATGTTAGATATTTATTTGCATTGGAATTTGTGCAAGGCGCCTCTTCTTGCTTAGCTAACTGACCTTATAACCATTCTATACGTCAGCCTATTTTGAATTCACTTGTTAGTGAAGTGAAATATTTGATGCTAATGTAGCTTTACATGATACAATTATGGACCTTTCGGTTCCTTATTTGAATTTTGGTTGGATTCGAACCTTTTAAAGTTTTTGAATCGGTTGATCGTGACAAAAATCAGCTGAGTTGCTCAGCCCCAAGTTTCACTATAGGTTTCCTAATGTGGGAACTTGGTATACCCTTAAGCTCTTCCAGCGATGCCGTTTTTATTTTCTCAATCGTTGCAAACCTCCGTCCTTTCAAAGGTCTCATTAGTTTTGAGAACAGGAAAAAGTCTCATGGGGCCAAATTTGGTAAATATGGTTGCTGAGGCGTTATTGTCGTGTTGTTTTTGGCCAATAGATTTCTCACAATGCGACGGTTCTTCTGAACAAACTTCAATGAAACACATCTCATAACAAAAACAAACGAAAAAACTACGTGACACGAGCCGACCGATATGCCAACACCGTCAGCAACTTCTCTTATGGTAATTCGACGATTTTCCAAAACAATTTTCTTCACAGCCTCGACGTTACCATCTCTTGTTTATGTGGTAAGGCGTCCAGAGCGAGGTTCGTCATTGGCACCTTCTCGGCCATCTTGTAAGAGCTTGTACCACTTGTAAACATTTTTTTTACTTAGAGCAGACTTACCATATACCACTGTTAACATTTCGAGTTCATTTAATTTAATTTGATGGAAATGCTTTGCTCCATTTTTTATAATAATTGAAAATCGCCAAGAACACAAAACACGTCTAACCTTTCTATCTCTCAAAAACAAACTAAGTATGCTATACCATATACTTGAAACTGTGTACATATATTCGGCACATGTAAACCAACACACCAAAAAAAAATCGATAACCGGATGTACGTTGTCCGCGAACTTTTAAAAGTCACCTTACACTCGTATACGCGTACTTCTGCCGTTACGTCTCGCTTGTCCATCGTCTCTATATCGTCCAATACTGTGATGCTTATATTAAGGCTACACGATCGATTCTCATAACATAAACAACAAACTTTGAAGATTTAGTTTTTTTTTTCTATCACAAAGTAGTGCAGAGTTTACGCACCATTTAGATTTTACTATACTTACTCTATTTGCAACATCCTCATAGCTATTTCCTTGGTGGTTAACGACAGAGCATAAGTATTCAAATCAGAAGTTCTTTTTAGTCCATAACCCGTTGTCATGAAACACTTTCCGACTGAAAAATGTTTAATTAAAGTATCTGGCGTGTTTTCTGAGCACTTTTTTCAACATTAGACAATACATTGTCAGTTAACCACTTCGGAATACCAGAATGTAACCATGTCCAACTGTACGTTTCCACATGATATTAGCTTCACTGAGGTTAACAGTATTATCAGATGATTGAATGAAAATAAATCAACAGGAGTCAATGGTATAGGAGCAGGAGATATAGAACGGTTAACTGCTATTTTTGCTCCCATTCTATGCAAAATGCAAAAAAAACTGTGTTTATTGGAAGGAAAAATTCTAAAAAACTTTAAAACCGGTTGGTTAGATAAATCTAAAAGGGGGTAAAAAAATGATATCAGCAACTATCCATCTATATCTAAATTTCCAGTAATAGAAAAATGAATGGAAAATGCAATCATGAACTGGTTTTACAACTTTATTAATAAATATTCACCTATCCACCAACAAAAGTAGCGTTTCCAGAAAAAAAGAGCACTGCATCCCCACTTGAAGAGTTCTTAAACTATGTCATTGAAGGTATATACATATAAGTTAGTATATTGAACATGGTATTGGACATACTTAACCGTTTGACATATTGTACCACGAAAGTTTTTGAAGCCCTGGAGCGCGTGGAATAATCAATAAAACCAGTTACAACCGGGACACTTTTTTTTATTCAATCTATAAAGTTGTAAAATGAACAAGGAATTGATAATAAATATATGTACATAGGCATAGTATAGAGATTTGGATATAAAAAACTACATATGCAAAAAAAAAAAAAAAAAAACGAAAGTGTTATACATTTCGCAACTGCGGCCGGGGTATGGATTTTTGAACCCCAACCGACATTTTAGTATGTTGCGAGAAGTTGACCTACGACTTCCTACGTGGTTCGAATCCGATGACTCCAGAGCCTATTTTGGAACATTTTCCGTTAATTGGGCTGCTGCAATGAAGACAGCAACCGGTAGGCCCTTAGTGGTTGTGTTCATGATTTTAACACTAGTTTTTTTTTTTTTCATTAATAATGTTTGCGGTGAGCTTTTCACAAATTGCATACCTCAAAAAGGTGGTAATCGATTTAGGGTCCAGAGGGTTTAGAAATATGAATTTTCGTCCTGCCTTCACGTTTATTTTTTAATTTAAATCTTAAATATTAAATTAAATTTAAATATTTAATTAAAAAAAAAAATTGTATATACATAAATGCTATTTGTTCCTCTTAATTTTCTTGTTTGCTTGTTTTGTTTTAATTTTTATTTTAAATTTTATTTATCCACTTCCTTTTGTGCTTAATAAACACAATTTTGCTCTTTGTATCCAGTTGTGCACGTCTGTGTGTGCTTTTCCTGAAGTTATTTTGGCCATATGTGCGGTTTTCACAGGCGATTGTAGTTCTTTACCACATACCGTTTCGTGTTGTCCTTTTATTATTTTATTTTTATTTTAATTCTGGTTGCCTACTTTGCGTTGGTTTTTTTTTTTTTTTTCTGTGTTGAGCTGTTGTTATTGTTATAAAGTTATAAACGAGCGGATGTTTTAACAGTCAACGTCAACCAGCAGGATAACCGATGCCCGATGGCAACGATAGAGTTTGAGTTTGAGCAACTGACAATCGTGATGAGTTTTCATGTTTCATTCAGTTGTGCGAAAACCCGGAAAATTTTTATCATCAAGTAGACATTTAAATGTTTTTTTTTCTCTTTTTTTTTTTTTAAATAATTTTTCGTTTTTATATTCTGATAGGCAGGGAAGTACAGTGAGCGTCATATTCGTAATTTAGGACATTTTCTTTAACAAAAACATAAGTATAGTGTCCTAAAACCAACTTTATTGCAGTCTCAATTTAAGACCGAATATATTGTCGAAATAATTTGTTTTGAATAAAAAATTTTAAGAACTATTATGTTGTTCCCATTTTCGTGCTTTCAGCCCTCGTTTCAAGAAGTTGATTAATACCTTGTTATGAATACAGAAATTCTCTGGCCCATGAAATTCATCAGCTCAACCTTTTCTAGTCAGTTCATCGGTATCCACCAAAAGTTGACTTTGTTCCTTTTGAATATGTCCTGAAGAATATTTCTTCTGCTTGAATTTCTGTGAGTATATTGATGAGCCGCCTTTCAATCTTGTTGCAAGGATGATATAGGCATGATATAGAACTTTGTTCTATCCAAAAAGATGCTGTGATTTCTTCCCATTGACTTTGTAACGTATATTTTGGGCACCTATTGATGATTTTTGGGGACATCCCCTATGTTTTACTCAACATGCGCTTACCAGCGCATATGGCTGTGGTAAGTTTGGTATTTTTGTTATTTATATGTGAGTTCCAATTTAGTATTTTGTTTACAACTACCACTACTTGGAGAACTCTATAATTGCGTCGTTCAGAGAGATCTGGTTGAGTACCTCGCTTATAGGATTGAGGTTTATTCCTACGAACCAATCAAAACGCTTTTAGAACATTTCGCATTCTGTTGCGAATTTCTTTTGATGATGACCAAGTCATCGGCAAATCATACATAAGAAAACATCTTTGTGGACAACATTTAGATATTGAGACAGTAATTGATTTTTCGCCGGAAGTAGTGGTTATCCTACGGCTTTCGGGGTCGCTGTCACCTATCTCCGGGTAGGGAGAAAATTGCATCTGAGTTGCATAGCATTTGAGATGGTTTTGCTGGAACACAAGCACTTTTTAGTCGAAATTTTCCATGACGATTTTGCCTAAATGTGATTGAATTTCGTTGATACAGTACTCAATTGACTCCTTCAAGGCGTGAGTGGTCATGGGCTGGTTGGCATAAATTGTAAGACTTAAAAAATCCCAAAGAAAGAAGACCAACGCGGTTAAATCGCGTGATTTAGGTGGCCAATTCTGATCACCCAAGCCAGAAATTACACTACTAAATCACATAAGCTAGTTGTCTTTGCCCGTAGTGGTTGTTAATTCCTGGAGTTTCGAGTAGTTTTTGGTCACGTCTTATACAATAGTATTCTGATTGTGATGTTTAGGTTGTTGAAATCTATTGTCATCGTTACACTCGTTTAGTGTCGTCATTAAATTAAATAAATATAATATTGACATCTATAACTTTATAACTCTAAAATTAGTTATTATTTATGATTTTTACTAAGTGGCGTAGAATGTTGAAGATAATGTCGAGATGACTTTTGTAGGCATTTCCTCAGGTTAAGACTTTATTTCGCATCCAGGACTCAGCTAACGAGCAATTTGCATTTCTCTAGACTTCAATTATTGTACGAGTACATTGCTTCACCACAATGGCGATATCGTCTGCGTATGCAAATGCTGTTCTGTAAAAGCCCGCAGAAGTTCATTACTAAAGAGAACTAATAAAATCGGTCACAGCATAGAGCCTTGCGGGATACCATACTCGCTCATTTTTTCGTCATTGACAACATTAGAGCCTTTTGCTTTTGCCTTTCTATTTGTTAGATAGTTTTTTTTTTTTTTTTTTGTTAAAAATCCATTGCACTATTTGTGCACTTCTATTTTACTGTACGCAGCACAAGTTTGGGGTTATCAGTCATTCGAAACAATGGAAAAGTTTCCATAAACGAAATAAGATAAGTGTGTCCAAGAGCGGGAAAACGAACTTGATAGTTCTGTCTCTTCACGACTCATTACTAATCGAATATCATCCCAAAATATTAAGTCCATGAGAGTTTCAGTAGCTTGAAGCAGGACTGAAGATTCCAAATGACTAATTACTAATAGAACTGGAGTCGAACTACAGAGCACAGAAATAAAGTGTGCCTTCCTGTAGATTAAGCCAAACTATATTTTTTTTAAAGTGAAACTGTATTAATTTCTTTGTCAAGCACTGTTAAAATAATTTTCCCAAATTATAACCATTACAAATGAGATATTAAATAGCTCTTTATCAACATGAGCAAGCAACATATTTTCCAGCAGTCTATGGCCGAGTTTTGTGCATGGGTTCCCTTTCTAAATTCAAAAAATAAAAATAAAAAAATAAAAAAATAAAAAATAAAAACATTTATTTCTTTTTCCTTTATCTCATTTTTAGCAGCTCTAATGACAAAATTGTGAAATTTGTTCATACCAATTTTCAGTAGAAAAAAAATTAAAACAGCATATATTTTATCACACACTGCCATATCCTTCATTTGCATAATCAACTGACAGACTGTTTGGAGCAATATCCTTGCGGAAACCGTAAAAAAAACGCACAGAGCATAGAGCATAGGCTTCTATGACAACAACCAAGTAAAAAGAGTGAATGTCCTCGAAAAAAAAAAAAAACAAATTAGTCCCGCGATTTAATTCACATCTGTGGTGACATTATTTATATTTCGTATAATTTTTCTCTCACACCAGTTCTCACTCACACGAAGATTATGCGTTATCCTGTGAAAACAATAATTCGTATTTTCTATATGTGATTTTTATTTGTGCCTTTTCTCTATCGCACTTTGTCATATTTTTTCGAAAACCCCATATGGTCGGGGGGTAAGATGAAAAATAAAGGAAAGCAGTAAAATAGGACCCCATCAACTGGTTTTAGTGTGGCTCCACTTAATCACCCACCGAAACCATTCCCTGCTTGAACAGAGATTTTTTTAAAATTTTTTTCGAATGGTCTGGTGTTTGTCCAACTCACCGTTGATCTGTTCATTTGTTTTTGTTTTGCCCGGGTGTTCAAGAACAGTATGATGTGAAAGTAAGAAGTTACCTACATTGATCATAATATGTCTATGTAAGGAGTTGTTAGAATGATAACTCTGTGAAACGAGAGCTGAAATCCTACATTCATATGGGAGCGCAGTAAGACAGTCAATCTGTCTTTGCGATTTTTTGATATTTGTTTTCTAACCAACGATTTCCTCATACTAACATACGTATACGAGTCTACGCAAATAATTTGCTGACTTAATGACATCTCAACCACTGTCTGAATACTAAGCGTGTCTTCCTTTTAACAGCACATGTATTACAAGGTACATCACATGAAATTCTCTAAGCATGGGATTAAATGAAAACCATCCTTTGATTCCCTGAGATTACATAGATCGCAAATGATCAAGAGTTCAAGTCAGTGCAGCATGTATTTTGTCATTTACAATTTTAAAAACACGTTTTACTTCAGTTTATTGTAAAACATTATATTCTGCGATAACTTCACTGTGTGAAACTCTAAATTTTTCAACCGTTTTGTGCCAATTTTTCTTAAACTTATACAAGGTATCCTCTTCTTGAAAATACGTGGGAAAGTATTATATTTGGCTCCCTTCCTTGCTGTATGGATGAAAGAAAGCCATTTGGTGCAATAAGGCCATACAATATGATAGATTGATGAATCTAAGTTAACAGACAGGTTGCATGTGTTACTGTAACTTTCAGTCTTTTTATCATAATGGGCTTCAGGTAACATTCCTCTCCGGTCTTTCTACAGCTCTTTTCTTCCACTTGTATTTACCACCGAAGATGAGGTCGCCCTCTACAGCGTTTTCCCTATGTGTTGGGCTCGAAAACTTTCCGGGCCGGGGTGTGGTGTCCATGCTAGGTAAACTAGCCATTTAGGCCGAGTTATTAAAACTTTTCTAACCAGGTCTGTATCGTTCTACTGCCCATACAGTTTGTTGTTGAGATATTTCCTTATTGCCGCTTACGTCAGTTTCCAGTTGACGTCAATTGGCAGTGTTAACTTTGCTTTTCCTTCATCCACCGCTAAACCCATTTTATCCGCTTCTGCTTCAAAGTCGCTGACACTATGTTCTCGCTGATACTAACTCGCTATACTCTTTTTATTTGGCAGACTTTTGAAGGTTGGTGCCTCTAGAATTTACATGCAAATTTTGGCATAATTCTTTCAAAAAGGATCTTGAAAAAATAACATGATATGGCATCGCCTTATTTAAGTAATTTTCTGGCAAATAAGGTCCAGGTTTTGTCTTTACCAATCTTGGCGGAGCAGTATGCATTCTCCATAGTTATCCTCCAAAGTCGAATGAACTTGTCAGAGTAAGAGTCTTGCTGAACCCTTTTACGAATTATAAGCTAGTTCAAGAATGCACAACTTCAATGAGTCTTGTCTAAATCCGCAATGGGATTACGGGAAATGAAATCGGCGATCATCTTGCTAGGCAAGAATCAGATGAGTATTTTTCAAAACCAAAACCTGGTCAGGTTTGCCTGATTGCTCGGTAAGAGCTTCCATTAATAATTGGTTTTCATATGAGCATAACTGCAGATGGCACGGCTCTCTAGGTTTCCGGCAAACTAAATGAATGTTTTTCGACGTGTTTTAGAGGTCCCTCAGTAGGAACGGCTGCAGGTTATCTACTGACTCGTGACAGGGAACTACAATACAATTTATCTGAACACTTAAATGTGCTCGGAATGGGAATAAGTGATACAATATCCTACTACCTCCCAACTACGCAAGCATCAAGTTGCAGGTACTCGTGATGGGTGCTGGTACTATAGGCACTTTATCACTGAAGCATTTACTCATCATCCTGTAAAGGACTGAAAGATTCCATTAAAATTAATTCACAACTTATTTGTCCGAGTGCTCTATTTCGATAGAGAAAAAATTAAAAGATAATTTGTATCGATTTTGAAATTTTAGGTATTTCCAAGATCTACTGTATTGTTAAAATTTAATGGATTTCCCTGGCCTAAAGCCACAATGATAGAAGCCGATCAGACTGTTGACAAAGGGTCTTATCGTTTACATAATATAGCAGAGATTATTTTGTATGTAAGTTTGAAGAGGCTTATTCCCCTGCAATTGGCGCAGTTCAGGAGATCTCCCTTCTTTAGGATTGGACAAACAAAGCTGAGGATCCATTCCGTCGGGCATATTTTCATGGACTCATATTGCAATGATGTTAAGCCATCTGATCCAGCATTTTGTTTAGACTTATGCTTGAAAACTATTGATTTTATCTTGGTCGGATGGACGTAGGATGGAAGTCTCCGTATAGGTTAAATGGATAGTTCTGAATGATGGTGAGATGTTCTTCGCCATCACCGTTTTGCAGTCTGCAGAAATAATTCTCAGCAATGACTGTGTTTTTACTATTTTTTTATCCTTGCATATTTTTGTTCAGGCTTTACAGCTTTGGCACGTTTGCTTTATTTTTTGGCTAAACCTCCGAACTTCATTTTTCTTATAGCACCTCTCTAAGATCACGATTTAGCAATCCGTTTCATTTTTTCTTCTGAGAAGCCCAAAATCTCGTTTTCAGTCCAATAATCAAACGTACCGATGACACATAACTTTGTCAAGCGGCTTTAATTCTTGCACGAGCTGGACCTTGTAAGCTTATTAACAAATTTCTTTCCGTGAAACAAGGCGAATCAAATCATTCGGGTCCTCGTCTTGCACTCTTTGTTAAACCAAAGCTTTCAAGGGGGTCTCCAGCTAAGCGGACAAATTCAGCGTTTCTGGCTTGTTGGCATCAATTCCTCTGGTTTTCAAGAATTGATGTAAGTTGCATGGCACTTGCGGAGAGCTTTTGACGGTTTGCTGTGATTGGAACCATCCATCATTAAACCTCTTTAGAGCATTTCTTTGTTCTTGTGGCATTTAGATAACTCGAGATGTGTCATAGTTTGGCTGCAATTTAAAAGTAATCCGTGCCGATTTGTCGATCACAACCTGATCAATTTGGCTGACTGTTTTATAGTAATGCAACCGCAATATTCCCTTATGTATGTTTAGGTGCGGAGGGTGATATTCCTCCTCAAACCAAAGTCTATTTATCCTACCACGTTTTCAGACGAGGTGTCATGTAAGCAATTCCTTCCAATTGTACAAATCACTTCAAACGTTTAAATAATTTACTAAAGGTTTTGTAGAGAAGCGCGTGAAAACATTGGCGGAGCAGTATGCATTCTCCATAGTTATCCTCCAAAGTCGAATGAACTTGTCAGAGTAAGAGTCTTGCTGAACCCTTTTACGAATTTCAAGCTAGTTCAAGAATGCACAACTTCACTGAGTCTTGTCTAAATCCGCAATGGGATTACGGGAAATGAAATCGGCGATCATCTTGCTAGGCAAGAATCAGAGGAGTATTTTTCAAAACCAAAACCTGGTCAGGTTTGCCTGATTGCTCGGTAAGAGCTTCCATTAATAATTGGTTTTCATATGAGCATAACTGCAGATGGCACGGCTCTCTAGGTTTCCGGCAAACTAAATGAATGTTTTTCGACGTGTTTTAGAGGTCCCTCAGTAGGAACTGCTGCAGGTTATCTACTGACTCGTGACAGGGAACTACAATACAATTTATCTGAACACTTAAATGTGCTCGGAATGGGAATAAGTGATACAATATCCTACTACCTCCCAACTACGCAAGCATCAAGTTGCAGGTACTCGTGATGGGTGCTGGTACTATAGGCACTTTATCACTGAAGCATTTACTCATCATCCTGTAAAGGACTGAAAGATTCCATTAAAATTAATTCACAACTTATTTGTCCGAGTGCTCTATTTCGATAGAGAAAAAATTAAAAGATAATTTGTATCGATTTTGAAATTTTAGGTATTTCCAAGATCTACTGTATTGTTAAAATTTAATGGATTTCCCTGGCCTAAAGCCACAATGATAGAAGCCGATCAGACTGTTGACAAAGGGTCTTATCGTTTACATAATATAGCAGAGATTATTTTGTATGTAAGTTTGAAGAGGCTTATTCCCCTGCAATTGGCGCAGTTCAGGAGATCTCCCTTCTTTAGGATTGGACAAACAAAGCTGAGGATCCATTCCGTCGGGCATATTTTCATGGACTCATATTGCAATGATGTTAAGCCATCTGATCCAGCATTTTGTTTAGACTTATGCTTGAAAACTATTGATTTTATCTTGGTCGGATGGACGTAGGATGGAAGTCTCCGTATAGGTTAAATGGATAGTTCTGAATGATGGTGAGATGTTCTTCGCCATCACCGTTTTGCAGTCTGCAGAAATAATTCTCAGCAATGACTGTGTTTTTACTATTTTTTTATCCTTGCATATTTTTGTTCAGGCTTTACAGCTTTGGCACGTTTGCTTTATTTTTTGGCTAAACCTCCGAACTTCATTTTTCTTATAGCACCTCTCTAAGATCACGATTTAGCAATCCGTTTCATTTTTTCTTCTGAGAAGCCCAAAATCTCGTTTTCAGTCCAATAATCAAACGTACCGATGACACATAACTTTGTCAAGCGGCTTTAATTCTTGCACGAGCTGGACCTTGTAAGCTTATTAACAAATTTCTTTCCGTGAAACAAGGCGAATCAAATCATTCGGGTCCTCGTCTTGCACTCTTTGTTAAACCAAAGCTTTCAAGGGGGTCTCCAGCTAAGCGGACAAATTCAGCGTTTCTGGCTTGTTGGCATCAATTCCTCTGGTTTTCAAGAATTGATGTAAGTTGCATGGCACTTGCGGAGAGCTTTTGACGGTTTGCTGTGATTGGAACCATCCATCATTAAACCTCTTTAGAGCATTTCTTTGTTCTTGTGGCATTTAGATAACTCGAGATGTGTCATAGTTTGGCTGCAATTTAAAAGTAATCCGTGCCGATTTGTCGATCACAACCTGATCAATTTGGCTGACTGTTTTATAGTAATGCAACCGCAATATTCCCTTATGTATGTTTAGGTGCGGAGGGTGATATTCCTCCTCAAACCAAAGTCTATTTATCCTACCACGTTTTCAGACGAGGTGTCATGTAAGCAATTCCTTCCAATTGTACAAATCACTTCAAACGTTTAAATAATTTACTAAAGGTTTTGTAGAGAAGCGCGTGAAAACATTGGCGGAGCAGTATGCATTCTCCATAGTTATCCTCCAAAGTCGAATGAACTTGTCAGAGTAAGAGTCTTGCTGAACCCTTTTACGAATTTCAAGCTAGTTCAAGAATGCACAACTTCACTGAGTCTTGTCTAAATCCGCAATGGGATTACGGGAAATGAAATCGGCGATCATCTTGCTAGGCAAGAATCAGAGGAGTATTTTTCAAAACCAAAACCTGGTCAGGTTTGCCTGATTGCTCGGTAAGAGCTTCCATTAATAATTGGTTTTCATATGAGCATAACTGCAGATGGCACGGCTCTCTAGGTTTCCGGCAAACTAAATGAATGTTTTTCGACGTGTTTTAGAGGTCCCTCAGTAGGAACTGCTGCAGGTTATCTACTGACTCGTGACAGGGAACTACAATACAATTTATCTGAACACTTAAATGTGCTCGGAATGGGAATAAGTGATACAATATCCTACTACCTCCCAACTACGCAAGCATCAAGTTGCAGGTACTCGTGATGGGTGCTGGTACTATAGGCACTTTATCACTGAAGCATTTACTCATCATCCTGTAAAGGACTGAAAGATTCCATTAAAATTAATTCACAACTTCTTTGTCCGAGTGCTCTATTTCGATAGAGAAAAAATTAAAAGATCATTTGTATCGATTTTGAAATTTTAGGTATTTCCAAGATCTACTGTATTGTTAAAATTTAATGGATTTCCCTGGCCTAAAGCCACAATGATAGAAGCCGATCAGACTGTTGACAAAGGGTCTTATCGTTTACATAATATAGCAGAGATTATTTTGTATGTAAGTTTGAAGAGGCTTATTCCCCTGCAATTGGTGCAGTTCAGGAGATCTCCCTTCTTTAGGATTGGACAAACAAAGCTGAGGATCCATTCCGTCGGGCATATTTTCATGGACTCATATTGCAATGATGTTAAGCCATCTGATCCAGCATTTTGTTTAGACTTATGCTTGAAAACTATTGATTTTATCTTGGTCGGATGGACGTAGGATGGAAGTCTCCGTATAGGTTAAATGGATAGTTCTGAATGATGGTGAGATGTTCTTCGCCATCACCGTTTTGCAGTCTGCAGAAATAATTCTCAGCAATGACTGTGTTTTTACTATTTTTTTATCCTTGCATATTTTTGTTCAGGCTTTACAGCTTTGGCACGTTTGCTTTATTTTTTGGCTAAACCTCCGAACTTCATTTTTCTTATAGCACCTCTCTAAGATCACGATTTAGCAATCCGTTTCATTTTTTCTTCTGAGAAGCCCAAAATCTCGTTTTCAGTCCAATAATCAAACGTACCGATGACACATAACTTTGTCAAGCGGCTTTAATTCTTGCACGAGCTGGACCTTGTAAGCTTATTAACAAATTTCTTTCCGTGAAACAAGGCGAATCAAATCATTCGGGTCCTCGTCTTGCACTCTTTGTTAAACCAAAGCTTTCAAGGGGGTCTCCAGCTAAGCGGACAAATTCAGCGTTTCTGGCTTGTTGGCATCAATTCCTCTGGTTTTCAAGAATTGATGTAAGTTGCATGGCACTTGCGGAGAGCTTTTGACGGTTTGCTGTGATTGGAACCATCCATCATTAAACCTCTTTAGAGTATTTCTTTGTTCTTGTGGCATTTAGATAACTCGAGATGTGTCATAGTTTGGCTGCAATTTAAAAGTAATCCGTGCCGATTTGTCGATCACAACCTGATCAATTTGGCTGACTGTTTTATAGTAATGCAACCGCAATATTCCCTTATGTATGTTTAGGTGCGGAGGGTGATATTCCTCCTCAAACCAAAGTCTATTTATCCTACCACGTTTTCAGACGAGGTGTCATGTAAGCAATTCCTTCCAATTGTACAAATCACTTCAAACGTTTAAATAATTTACTAAAGGTTTTGTAGAGAAGCGCGTGAAAACACTCTGTGACAGAACCGTCTACTTTATCAATTTGATGTTGGAGAACTTAGTCTTAATGCGGATATTTACAAAGCGATCGCTTATGTGCCGAAGGGCCAAGATTCCTTGCCTTAGTTTGCCGCTTACAAAAAACATACACCAAAATAGATTCCTTTTTTCTTCTTTGTTTTCCATCCTGTACCTGTACACCGATCATATCTATTTTATAGCAGTCCTGAGCCTCCTCTACCTATTCGACTGCATAAGGTTTGTTCAAAGTTCGATTATTCCTTCTGCAAATCTGAACGTCGTTATCCTTTTTTTTTCACTTTAAAGGGTTGTTAGCAGTGAAATTGCTACCCTTGGGTGAAGCAGAACGGATACGCCGTAGTCAGTTGTAGCTTGCAGCCTTATATTACTGCTACTACTACGTTCACTGCGCTGCATATATTAACGAGTAGAACAACAAAGGTATCAGCCAACTGTATATAATGTGAGTTATAGACAGCAAGCCAGCTTAATCCAGCCATTAAATCTACCCACCAAATCACATTAAAAATAAGAAAGCCCTACTTTCACACACCACTGTAACTCGGGATAATGAAGAATACTTTTTTTTTAATATTTTCCAAGTTGTTACTGATTTGTTTGGTTATATGGCATGTGGGCCACCACTGTATGGTCTGTGGCTCGAGAACACAAAAGCCACCAATGCTTAAACTTTGTGTGTGCACAAAATTTCAGGATATCCCCCACGTGGTGGCCAAGCACAACTGGCCATCCACAGTGCCACTAGCGAGAATCATCATTTAATTTTTATTTTCATTTTTGATTCGAATTATTATTTTTCCATTTCATATACAAATTGGGCTAAGAGAAGAAATATATATATTAAAAAAAAAAAAAATAAAATAAAATAAAAAATAAACAAAAAATAATAAATGAAACCCGACTCACACATTTGACCTGAAAAAAAAGTATTTCGAATCGCGCAAAAAACCAACCAGAGTGTCACATGTGCGGAGGACGCACTGCGAAAAAAAGGACATTATTAACGGTAAAAATTATTATTCAGCGCGTATATGAGATATTGAGAATTTTACAAAGAGTCGGACGTCGGTCGGGCGATGAGCGATATTTTTTTTTGGAAAGTTTTTATCGGTTTATTCGAAAGTTGAAATCAAAAGCGACCGGACACGGCCGGTTCCGTAAAAATAATTCACGCTATTTAAAGTACTTTGTTGGCGGTTAACGAGTAGTATAGTGGTGTCCTGGCAAATCACCGGTTGGTTCTTTTGACGTGATTATCAATTTCTTAACATTTTAATTGTGAGTTGTCATTTTGAAAATAATTTGACTATGCTTTTTTCTTGACGCTTTTCCTTTTGCATCAAGAGTTTGTTATTAAATTCAACAGGTCTCCATCACACATTGCAAGGGATGATTATTAAGGAGTCTAGTATTAGCCCTTAAATGTAATTAAAATTTATTTATTTTTATAGAAAAAGTTACATGAAAAAATGTGTACATAGTCTGTGATAAATTTTGCGTTAAATTCATGCAAAACTAAAAGTGAGAAAACGGTACTAAGCGGGTTTTTGGAAAAAATATCGAAACAAGTGATATGCATATTTCAAGTGAAGTTAGTTCTACAACGAATCAATCACATCATGATGGCGGCCGGTCTAGTCGAAGTAGTGAAAGCAACAACAATAACAACACTAGTAATAGTAATAGTAATACAAATTCCGGATGCAACAGTAACAGTGCGAACAACAAGAAAAGTGTAGACAATAGTCCTTATTTGACACCAGAGAATTTAATCGAGAGAACAGTTGATGGATTGCTGGCGGAACATCCTGGAGAATTGGTCAAAACTGGATCACCTCATGTTGTAAGTATGATGGTCAACTGCAATTTTAGTTTTAACTTTTCCACATTATAGTTAGTGCGAAGAACGTCAACTAAGCGAATTTAGATCAATAGCTAAACATGCTCTAAAGCTCGCACATTGTAACCGTATAGTTCGAATTTTTTTTACTGTACCCTTTGCAGCAAACAAATTGTAGGCAACGTCTGATAGGAAGCATGATTGGCTTCAGTTTTTGGAATATTATTTGTGCAGTCCATGGAATCACTTGCATAAATGGATGCGCTCGACCCAATTTCCCATGACTTTTCCGATAATCCAGCAATTTCACGTTACATTGACTGTAGATGAAACCGCAAAGAAAAGAGTCTTAGACATCTGACAATAAGACGATAAACGAACTTAGTCTTCGCAAAAAAAATTGGTCAACACGGAGCGTTCTCTTGACTAAATGTGGCAACTTCAAAGTCGTATAAGTCAAAAACGTGACAAGTCACCGAGGATGGTTTTTTGGTGAAAATTCGGATCTTCTTCTGTCTTCAACAGAACTCAATCAGCGAATGTTCGACCTCATTTGACGTCAGTGTGCCACAGGGACGTTCAAGATATGACAATTTCTTGAGATTGGAGCGAAATCTATTGATTGCTTGACTTACACGTACACGTACAAGCAATATCCTCTTCACTTCTGGTATGTCGGTGTCTCACTAGGGGTAGGTAGAGGTATGTAAGAGTGGCTGTTAGAAATACTGACTCATTTTAAGGTCACATGGATCGGTGATACTTCAACTCTTGGAACCAATTTGACCTTATGATGAAACGTAGGAGACTTTTAACGTCTATATTCTTTAGATCGCCTAAGTCATTGTAGAAGAAAGCTCCTAAGTGGAGAAAGTCGAAGAAAGCTGGGCATGTTCAAAGTAGATGGAGGATTGTTTCTTCCTCCTTCTCGTTAATGCAAATTCGACATGCAAGCCTTCTTGCAGTCCAGTGAAGACACTTGTGATGGCGCTAAAACGTTTTCAGTTTAAAATAATCAAACTCTTAAAGCGATTCAGATCCAGTTTTAATCAGATCTGTTCGGTCGCTAGATATGTTGGGCCAATAGTCCATCTAAGTTCTGTTCTTTTGTGACCATCCAGATTTAATATTAATTTGCACGTAGCGATTGATTGTAAAGTGGTTCCAATTTTGGAGAGTTCATCAGCCCTACAATTCCCTGGAATGTCACTGTGGCTTGGCAGCCAACAAAGGTGAAGGTTGAACTGCACTTCTATCTCCGTAAGATATGACCGGCATTCAAAGGTAGTTCTAGAATTTAATGAGACTGAGTCCAGGAACGTGATAGCGGCTTGACCAGCCGAGAATATGCGGATATCTTTTGCAAATATCACGTTTTTTTTCAACGATGACAGAGCTCCTTAAATCTCCAAAATTTCCGCCTGGAACAATGATTTGAAAGACAGAGGCTCAGATTTATCAAACTAAAGTTCGGATATGTTAGCGTGTTTAATAAATTATTTGTCCACTGTGGGGTCGCACCTACTTTTCTGCTGAAGATATCGATAGGTGTCAAGTGAATCAGACGAAGCAGTTTGATAGGAGTCATGCCTAATCTGAAAAAATAGCCCATTGAAAATCAAACTTCACGATGAATCACCCCTTATAACCAGTGGGTTATTTTGCAAGAGAATAAAGCTATCGTAGCTTTTTTGACTCTTTCTTGAATGTTAGGTTTCCAGTTTAGTTTCCTGCCAAAAATAAGATCCATCGTTTCAGAGAAGGAGAGAAAGGATACCGCTTTGCGGCATACCTGTGCTGACACTGACGTTTACTAACATGGCAACATTATAAATTAAATCAGTCAAACCGAATTTTTTCACTAGACACTCAGTTTTTTGCTCCTTGTGACGATTTAAATGGTCGAAAATTGGAGTTAACATACTCAAATTAATCGTAAGATTGGATGATTTGTAAACAGATTATAATCCAAAACAAAAAATCTGGCAAAACGTAGTATGCGTTAGTTCAGATAATATCTGTTAAAAGAATGGGGGCATCAAAAAAAAAAACCCTCGACCTTCCATGTTTTTTAATAGCTTAGAAAACCAACTAGAATCTTTGAATCACCCGTGACATGTATTGACCATATACATATGTATTTACTAGGCTTTATTGTAATTCTAATCTTTTAAATAGGGCAATATCCAACTTTTTCTTTTTACAGTGTGGAGTGGGCATAAAAAACATTCTGTAAGCACGAGTTATGGTATAATATAGTGAACAAGAAATTCAACTGAAATTTGATTGCCTGACAGAGCGTTTACTGCAGGAACATTTATTATTATTTATTGCTCTATAAGAGTGAATGTTTAAAATGTCATGCAATATGAATACTAACCTACGCCTTTAGTGCAAAAAAAAAAAAAAATTCCAATTTCAACTGAAATTTCACTGTGCAAAGAGAGGTATACAAAGATGACCTGACAGCTTATGGGCAAATTGTTAATAAGCTTCTTATTAAAAACACATTTTCTTACTCTGTTAACAATTGTTGAAATACGTTACACGTAGATCTTATTCGACATATTTCCGATAAATATCTAAATTGCAACAGCGTCACTTGTGAATTGGTTAAGTGTGCTGAACTTAAAATAATTCAAATGTTTTTGAATTTAAGCGATCCAATAATTTTTCTTTCGGCCTCTTCTTCAAACTTTGACTGGTACTACAGCCTCTATTGCTATTTGGACCGAATTTTAAATATCGTAACACCAGCTGATCTGATTACCTTAAACTGTGTCCACTATCGGTTTTAAATGTGCAAACTTCGCTGACGTTGGTAACATTTTTATTATTATTCCCATCGCTGTTATTTTTTTTTTTTAAACATCGTCCAATTATGCAATTTGCATGTTAAGACTTGACGAACGACTCTCGTGTATCTTAAGATCTGAGTGGTATTTTTCTTCCACAAAATAGTCCGCATTCACGGATTATTCGTACCATTTAGGCCATCTAACACTAAACCAATTTTCTTGAAAGCATTTAACATTTTAGCAATTTTTGCTCGACTAGAGGATGTCTTTTCAGAAGAATTATTTGTTTAATATGTCAACATTTTGGGACCTGATATTTAATCCTACAGCTCATAACATCCTTTTATTCCGTATCCTTTGACAAATTATTGTGGAAAGACTTACGCCCGAGCAACGTTTACAAATTGTGGAAATTTATTTCCAAAATCAGTGTTCAGTAAAAAATATTTATAGAGTGTGATGGCAATTCGCCACGCAATTGGAAAATGTCGGACTACATTTACTGTCTATGTGGACTCCAAGCCACTGACAAGAATGCGTGAAGTGCGCACATTTGAAAATATCGGTGCCGTTGAGGCTAGTTTTGAGGAATATCCTCATTCAACGATTCTTCATCGTGCGCAAAACTCGCCCTGTGTCCATGGAAAGATTTAATTGCTGGTCGAACTGGAACCAAGCAATCATTGTTTGCGTCACGACTTCGCTAATTGAACGCTAATTGAACGCTAATTGAACTTGCTTGAACAGTTTCAAGGCGAATCCACATCTTTACCGTTAAATTCAACGATGATGATGATGAAACCGAGTTCTGTCTCAATGACTTTTTTAATAAGCACAGTTGTCGAATTTAGGTGATTAGCACGCTACGGTTGCATCCCGAAAAATACGGGATGTTGCGGTTTCTGGCAGTATCTTCTTGTCGTACTTCAAAAATGAAGAAAATCGAAATATTACCGTAAATGACGCCCGGTGCAGAACCATCATGAATGATTTTTTGTTTCCAAAAATTGCAGCATGCCTCGCTGTCGGCGAATTCATCAAGTTATTGAAAAGTGTTCGATGATAACTTTATGTCTGGAAATGGGTTCGCACCCTTTCCTCCATGATCGTGTGATTTACCATCATTGGATTAGCTTCTGTGGAGATATTTAGAGTCGCCAATCTACGCTGATGAATACGAAACGATGGACGACTTGGAAGCCAATATCCGCTGCGATATTGTGGATACACGGCTACAGCTGGTCGAAAAAATTGTAAATCCGAATTCTCTGGTTGATTGTCATAGGGTTCAACAATAACGCCCAAAAGGTTGTCTAGAATTTTTTTAATATATTTCCATGGTTTGTGATATTAGCTTCACCGATCAGCAATTATTTGATGTTACAGTCTTCGTAGTGATTGTGTCTTTTATTACTCAAATTAACCTTCTTAAACTACAACTGCATCCTTTCAATGTGGAATACGAAAACCCATAAAATATCCTTGCAGAATCCGTTTGTGTAAATTAAACCCATTTGTGATTTCGGGGATACCCATGGGGATCCCCAAGCCCATCGCTGCTCCTCCTTAATTCCGAACGGAATACAATTTAGAAAAAACTGCTCGAAAACTAAACGGTGAATTCACCAAATTTGTTATACTTCCCCGAAAACACATGAAAGTTCCTATCACTGAAGCTCTAGGTGAGCTGCATGACAATACCCGCTGCAATTGGTATCTGTTATTGATTGTGATGACAGATGCGGCCATTAAATATGTTGTGACGTCTTTTGATGGCTTCAAATGAACTAGCGTCGATGGCATATATCCAGTAGTACAACGAAAAAGTATATATTAGACCAGCTGCAAACATTCCTGAAAAAAAAGAGTCTTCACTGCATGCGCATTAAGCCCTTTGTGAATAACAGGAAGCTTTTACACTGATAATTCGAAAAGATAACTACACGCTCAACAAGGAACGCCGAAAATCCTGCAAGGAGAAGAAAAACTACGCATTAACCATTTGCATTTACATTTAGAGTTCATATGTTACTCTGCTAGGTAACACGGCGTAGATGAATTACTATTTTTTTGGATGAGAACAAAGCTAGTTTCCCGGTTTTGGTTTCCCACAGATCGATATTCTGTTTCCACTGCATAGGCGCATGCTGTTTGACTCGCTGCTCTAACGTCAACGCTTATGCATATGCAGATGAAGAAGGTAGCTGAATGGTCTGACTCATCTGCACATGCACAGTAATGGTTTCAGCTGGAATTTCAGTCAGGGAAGGAATATAGTGAATATAGCATATGTGTCTTTAACGACAGCCAAGCTGTGATTAAGGCCTTATGAGCGCTCGCATCACTTCCAGTCAAGATCGAGAATAGAAGATATCTCTGAAAGCAGTCGAAAGAATATATTCACTGAGTTTTGTTTGAGTCCCAAATCACAATAACTCCACTCAGGATGCACCTGTTAGGCAAGGCTTATAGGAGAGTTTTTCAGAACCTGCGTCTGTATTGTCCGCGTCTTCGGTTAGTGCCTCCATTGATAGTTTTCCTTAGCGTGACCATAACTACAGATTGCATGAATGTCCCGAGAGGCGAGAAATGAGTTGGCCTTAGCGTGAGCATAACTGCAGATAACATAATTGTCTTGATTGGCGACAAATCAAGCACAGGTCTCCCCAAGTCTCTAGGAGACCGTTGAGCTTCCTGCTGTCCCTCAGCAGGACAGACTGTTGCTTAGTGTGCTAGGCATAAGTCAATCAATATCATGTAATACTTGCTGTGTGTATGATGATGAAACATCATAAAACTCTCATCACGCTGCAGATACTCGGGGCCTATGTGGTACTTTAGTACTTTACAGGTTTAATCCAGAGCGTTTCCTTATCTTCTCTTAAGATTGCTAAATTTAAGTAAAAATAATATATAGGGATTTGTTCTGTGCAGGTGAATCTACTCGTAAGGGCAGTAAGACAATTTTTCAAATTGTGTCAACCTTATGTATTGTATCCTTTTGTAGCTCAGATCCAAATATGCGATGGATAATTGTATAGATCTAGGAAAAATTTCATCGCTATTTATGAGTATGTTGTGTAATATATTCAAAGTTTTTTATTGTCATTGCCTTGCATAGACGTTTTAGTCAGTTGCCTCGCCATTCAATAGCGTATGTGTGTCTGAGGCTGGGTTCCGGAAAAAAATGTTTAAAAAGAAAACTTAAACCTGTCTAAAAATGTCTGCAATACGGAAATAAATTTTTGTTTATATTTTCCAGGTCTGCACAGTGCTTCCGACCCACTGGCGCTCCAATAAAACTCTACCGATTGCCTTTAAAGTATTAGCGCTGGGTGATGTCATGGATGGAACAATAGTGACAATACGCGCTGGAAATGATGAGAACTTCTGTGGTGAGCTACGCAACTGTACGGCAGTGATGAAGAATCAAGTAGCCAAATTCAATGATCTCCGATTTGTGGGGAGAAGTGGAAGGGGTAAGTTTATAAAGAAAATCCAATTTCATAAAAGCAAAAAATAAAAATTTACCGACCCAGCATAGCTCAATATTTTTCACCTCTCTGCCATCGCCTGCATCTGACGGTTTGATGTTAACGAACCCTTAATTTGAGCTTGGCTAGTTTTTCCATATAAAAAATTTACAAAAAAAAAGAACCAACAACCCCTGTTTATTAAAAAAGAATCTATTTTTTTTGTTCAGCCTACCTCCGGCCTTTGTGGACGCAAATGATTGCTCATTTTCCCTGTCTGAGTTTCCACGGTCCTTTACCAATCTTTGCTAAAGTGTTTGCTCGGGAAATTAGGATTTTCTTCGTTTTTCATTTAATTCAATCAGATTTCACTTTTCTTTCCGTGTTTTTCTTTTCGCTGTAAGACGTACAAACAAAAAAAAAAAAAAAAAAAGAAAAAACGTCAAATTGATTGTGTGCATAGAGAGTGAGGTGAAGACCGCTGGTGTCGGCTGTCGTATGGTCGCAAAGCGCTAGTGACGTCTGTCTGTCAATTTATCACGGCTGAAGTACGAAATCAAATGGTGGGTGACATCCTCAAATCGCAGAACTTGGGGTGATTTCAGGCTTTTCCAATTTTTCTTCTGTTTCTGTATATGTTTCTAAAAAAAAAGGAATCGTCCATACATACACAACTCGTAAGGGTGGTAAATCTTCAGAATTTCTGACGACTTCTGCTCATCGGGTTTTGTTTTCCTCGACTGACTTCATCGCGGAGCATATCCTTCGCGGTAAGTGGGATAATACTAAAGGATTTACATTAAGCTTTTTTCAAACAGAAAACAAATAACAAAGAAAAAAAAAAAAGAAATAGAACCAATGGATGATTCTGGGAAGGGGTGCAACGAGAGAAAAAAGTTGCGTGCTTGAATGTTTTAAGGTTTCAACGGCTACGATAATTTCCTGAGCGATTGCAGTTATCCTTTTTGTTTTAACAAATTTACAAAAGGATTAGTTGGGTCGGTCTGTCATCATTGGGTGGGTCTTTTCGGGTCATGTCACAGGCTTAAGTAGTCATTTCTAATGGAATCACTTATTTTTTCTTTTTGTAATGCTTTTTATATTTTCGAGACGCCAAGGCGCAGCAATTGATGATAATGGTGATGGTGGTGATGATGGCGATGATGACTAGAGAGGATCGTCGGGTTTTAAGTGGTTTAAAATTCAAATCGAGCTGAAGTGGGCTTTGCCCTTTTTATTTCCCAAATTGTTGCCTTTTTGTCGGGTTGAATTTGTTGGAAATGGATATGCTTAGGGATTCAAGACTGAAAGTTTATTTATAGACATGGTCCTGTAACATGTATGGGAAAAGACTGTTTTTGTGAAGATTTTTGTGATTTTTAAGTCGCTTATAAGGATAATTTTCAGCTCAAGAGAAATATGTATAGGATCGACGGAAAGCTTATTTTATTTTTCTATACATAATGAAGGGATGGCGGTTAACAACAAAATTAAAAGAAAACCTTTAAATTGTTTGTTACTTCAGTTTTGTTAGCACTCCACTTCCACCTTCAAGCTGAATGATTAAATTAACTTGCTTCGATTTTGTGCTTTGATTATAACTTCTAGGCTAGGTATACTCTTCTTAAATAAAGAACACAATTTTGCTTTCTACTGTGATCCATCGATTTGATTGAAACATTGTTCGCTCTCTCTTTAGTTTTTGGTCCGCGTTCACATTCTGCAGCAATTCATGTATTTTGAGGTAGTGTTTGAATCCGGCGCTTTTTTTTCTTACTTTGAGCGTTCTATGGACGTAGATCTCTTAGGACTACGGTATTTTGTAGAGAGTTATCGTGGTCTTTGAGTAAGTAGATTTGAGCGCAGTTGTTTTGCAGAATCAAAATACTAACTTATTTGATAAAGCAAAATTTCGTCTTATTTCCATTAAGGTCTCGTTTCTAAAACATCAACCGATGTTTTTGTTGATGTATGGTAGTCAGTGTAGCTCAATAGCAGCTCAAAATAGTGCCTTTGACGGATATCCGCACAGGTTAGCAACAGTCTTCCCCATGTAGAACTCTATAAGATAAATCCCCTTAGAAACGTTGGTCTTTTCAGGATTTGTCAAGAGGACGAATAGGCTTTTCTTGCTTCCCAACTTCATGTCTATTAAGCAGATACTATTCTACTACTAATAGCTATTATTTATTTGCATCTTCTTCGAATCAGCAACAAAATTCCTGTTAAAATTGTACAAAGTTTGCGCTCTGGAATTAAAACCAGCTGTGTATTCCTTGATATATTTTAAGAAAGTAATCGTATGGATAATAGGGTCATCTCTCTCCGAGAGATGCTATCAAAGCATTACGCTACCCTGTCTATTTATCTATTGAAAATAGCATTATTCAAATTTTAGCATTTATGGTTATAAATGGGGTATCGGTAAACTCGTAATTATGAGTACTTCAATTGATTGAAAGTGAATGTTAGCTCAAAGCTAATGCGTCGAAAGTCATTGAAGATGAAAGGTTTTTTTTTATAAAAAGCTTACAATTTTTATCTTGTGATCATTTTTTTCGGAAAAATATGTTATTAACCCTCACTTTTTGCAACTTTGAAACGTGTACCTAATATAGGGTTTTCCAATAGGGACTTGATAACTTTGAATTTAATTTGTGAACGCACTCTTTCACTAATCATCAAACTGTCACTGTCAATTTATTCAGTAAACTCAGCATTTTCATCATGGTAAAGTACACTTACCAGCTACGTTCTCCGATTGGGTTCTGGAGAAGATGCGCCAACATGATGAATTTCATCGCAAGATCATCTTCAGTGACGAAGCTCATTTTTCTCATTTTTGGCTCAATGGCTTCGTCAATAGGCAAAATACGCGTTATTGGTCGGGTGAAAACCCACATGTGCTTCATGAATCATGTGCGGTTTGCATGCCGGCGGCGTTATTGGGCCATATTTTTTTATCGACGAAAACGATCGTCACGTTACTGTGAATGGTCAGAGTTATCGCGCCATGATCACCGATTATTTTTGGCCCAAATTGGAAGATATGGACTTGGACGACATGTGGTTTCAACAGGATGGTGCCACAAGCCACACAGCACACGCTACAATCGATTTCTTGAAGAGTAAGTATGGTGAGCGTGTTATCTCAAGACATGGGCCAGTCGATTGGCCGCCTCGGTTGTGCGATTTAACGCCGCTTGACTATTTTCTGTGGGGCTAAGTTAAGTCATTAGTTTATACCAGCACGCCGACGACGTTGGAAGAGCTCAGAGTCAACATTGAACGTGAAATAGCGGCCGTTTCGGCCGAAATGTGTGGCCCAGTCGTGGATATGGCGGTGGCCATATCAATGAAGTCGAGTTCCATTCATAAATGTTTTGATTGTACTTCAAGCCAATAATAAAGTAACTATCTCGAATGGTTTGCCTTTTATTTAAAAAAAAAAAAAAAGTTTGGTCATTTTTATCTGAAGTCAGTTATATTTAAGATACGAGCCAACTAGTGAAACGGCTTTATTTTTATCCCCCGTAAAATAAGTTTACTATTGCACAATGTAAGTCCAGTAACAATCTTTTTATGACCCCTAAAATCCAGGGAAATAAGGGAGCAAATTATTTAAGTTTTGAAGCATAGCAACACCGGTGTAGATATGTCAAATCTGACATCAGCATCGTAAAGTTTGAAGTTTTGTCTTAGGAGAACTATTTGCGCGTTTTACAGAGATTTGAAAAAAAACTAATCTCAGTCAAAAAATGGGAATATATTGTGAACATTTTCGGGCGTGAACAATGTGACTATCAACTTGCTTCGACTTTTGACTATCCCTGGTCAACGTGTTTCACTGGTTTTCCGAATTCCATAGTGGTCGTCGCATACATGTAATATTTTTTCGAGCTTAATACCACATAATTTGATAATCGCTAACAAAAAGACTCATGTCGATTGATGCAAAGAAATGTTGAAAAAAACCGATCGCTGTGCTTTAAAAAACGTCTATAGCATCGTGACAAGCAAGGAATCATGCTTCAAAATGCTTCAAAACAAGCCAAATCCAACAAAAGTTATTTACGCATGAAGAACTTCCAAGCAAATGGTCGCCACTGTGCCATTTGAACAAAGTAGAAAGGCCAATTTGGAATGATATACCACTTTGCCAGAAGTCTTTGGAAGAATTAGGAAAAGCAAGCGCCTACCACGGATCATTCTCCACCACGACAATGCGAGCTCTCATAGGTCGGCTCAAACAAGTGACATTGACATGAGCACTCAAAACATCGAATTAATGATTTATCCAATGTGTAGCCCTGACTTGGAAAACAATGACCTCTCAAAATCATTGTGACATCATCAAAAATAAATTGCGAGGTGAACGTTTTTCAACGTCTGAAGAAGCGGTTGATACGTTTTGGAGTTACCTCGTTCGGAGTGGGAAAAGTGTTTGGTACAAAGGCACGCAAAAGTGTGCTGATTTTCATGGAGAGTATTTTTAAAAGCAATAAAGCTATTTTTGTTGATAAATATTAAAACAAGTTATAACAAGTTTGTAGTTTTTAACCGCGATATTGGCGTTGAATTTGTAATATCCTCGATAATGGAATTTTCAACACAAGAATACGCAGATGTGGTTCGTATCTATGGTTTCTGCAACGGTAACCGTCAATGAGCGAGATTGTAATATTTCAGGCGGTACCGTTATAGAGCTCCTCTATATAGCAGGACATTTATAAAAACATTTTTCGGGTTGAGGAAAACAGGAATAAAGCGGAAATTGTCGAGAAACTCACATCCTTCTTTAGCAGAAGGCGTTTTATACTACGTCAGAAATAATCCAAATACCAATCGTAAGCATGGTAATTTATATCCGGTTTTCGATATGTCCATTAGTGCTTCCCGGTATTTTTTCATTACTTCTTCTCGGTTGCTGAAACGCGTTCCCCGTAGTGGTTTTTTTTAAACTCAATTGAACAGAAAGAAATCACAGGGAGCCAAATCAGGTGAATTCGTTGTCTGTTGGATGGTTTTTGTTGCATTTTTCGTCAAAAAATTACGAATAATGATGGCACTGTGCGACGATGCGTTATCATGGTGCAAATTCCACGAGTTTTCTACCCACAAATCTGGTCTCTTTCGACGATTACACCGTTGTAATCCATGCAAACCGTGAGCATTGCCGTCTTTTTTGAATGAAAACGACGTGGTTTTTTTGTCTCGACTCATTTGGTGAACGCCATTCGCTTGCCTGATGTCTGGATTGCGTTTTGTACCCACGTCTCGTCTCCAGTAATGATCCTTTTGATGAATGTGGGATCGGATTCAGCCTCGCAAATCATCTCTTTTGCGATGTCAACACGGTCTCTTTTTTGCATGAAATTGAGGTCTTTTGGCACCAACTTTGCGGCTACACGACGGAAACCCAAATCATTAACCAAAATATTTTGGATGAATCCATAGCCAATGCTCAAGTCCTCCGCTATCTCTCTGATGGTTAATTTGCGGTTATTGACCAACATTTCTTTTACTTAATAAATTTTTTCGTCGGTTTTCGATGTCGATGGTCTGCCACTGCGTTGATCATCTTCGATTGACTCACGACCACTTTTGAACTGCTTGTGCCACTGGTAAACGACCGTTTTCTTTAGAGAATCATTGCCGAAACACTTTTTCAACATTTCCAACGTTCGCGCACCATCAAATCCGTTTTTTACGCAAAATTTAATACATTTCTAAAATTGTTAAACATCGCCAGCACACACAGAGATAGATGTACTCTTGGCTACGTAAATTTTGCAAATGTCAGTAGCAAATGTACCAATTTAAAAAAAAAAAAAAAAAAGTTTAAATCGGAACAATGGAAGCGCCACAAGGTGGTTATTCCGTTTGTTTTTTGATCAAGGTGATATACCAGTACAAGAGCTACAAACCGAGGACTCAGAAAAGCATTTGGGACTCTGCAATTACATTCTTAAAAGATAATATGCAGTAGACAACAATTAATTCACTAGGCATGGAATAACTAATTTCCACAATTTACATACCTGAGCAAAAAGCGACCCCTGACCTCCATGAAACAGTAAGCTTTTCAGCATAAATTTAACGTCAAGCTAATCGCACCTTACCAGCATCCTTCAAGGCTTACTTCGAATGTCTTCCTTTAATTTGTGCGTGTTAAATTACCAGAATTGTTAGGTGATATATCACTGCAGTAAAGAATAGCCATTGTGTACCGAAACGGTGGTGCCCCCGCACACTGTAGCCATGCAGTTAAAGGGTGGTTACATCGCGTGTGATGAAAACTATGAAAATTTGTCAACGGACCTTGATTTATGAGGACGTATGGAGGACATTGGTAACTCATCAGAAGGATGAGCCGAAATGTGGCCTGTATACAAAACAATGGTTTGCACTTTTGAACATTTATATTATACAAAAGTTGATAAAAAAAAAATAAAAGTAAAAACATGCAAACAGTATTTGCATTTTTTTTTTAAATTTTTAACAACTTTTAATTTAGTATTTCACCAGTTTGAATAAGTTGCTCCGTATCTTGAAAACTACTGGCTTGAGATGAAATGACCTGACTTTTGTTTTATCTATTATTACTAGGTACACGTTTCAAAGTTGCAAAAAGTGAAATGTTATTCATAATAGAAGTCAAAATAGGTCAGCGTACGATTTTGCTTAAAACCTCTTGGAGAGGATGCATTTCCAACCTCTTCCCCCAATACACTATCCGGAACACCTTGCATATGGATGTAAGATCAGGCAGATAAAAATATTTCTTGCATCGCATGAGGAAACCTATCTAGATATTCCATTTTTAGCGACATCGAATAGGTGATCATTACATTATATGTAATTCTAATTCTAATGACACGCGCCTAAACATCGTTCGAGAAGCTCGTCTTTACTAGGGTCCACTTATATCGATTTTATTGCCTCAACGGAATTTACAAGCAATGCAGGAGTATGTGTATAATCGTTCAAAGTTCCTTTGGCATTCACCTGCTGCCACGAATACTACTTCGTCTTCTCCTTTCGGGCAATACTCATGTTGGGGGTTCTCGTCTGTGGAACTTAGCGATCTACGCTACTAAGCGGAAAGAAAACAATGCTTCCAAATACAATTTTTACGTTTGCGATGAATCGCTGCAATGAATTTTTTGAAATCTCAAACATTTGACATATCCGACAACAACTTACCCATTCCAATAACAACATTTTTTCATAATTTAAATTTGTTTACCAACCGATATATGTGCTACCAAGTTTTTATGAAAAACTCTTAAGCGGAGATGGTGGTTTTTTTCACTAAAAGAACTCAAAAAAGAGGTCAAAACTAAAGAAAGCTTCTGGTTGCGCCCTAATAACGGGAGAAGTACTTAAAATTTTGCCTAGAAAAGCATTAACTGAACTTATCTATATCATAAATGCGGCACTTAGATTAGAATACGCTACGAGTTAGTGGAAAGTTGCTGAAGTCATAATGGCACCAACATCGAGTGCCAAAAAGTCTTATAGGCCGATTTTCAAAATTGCTGAGATGATACTACTTAAGCATATATGCATCCCTGATTGCTAGTTTGGTTTAAGAAGCAAGCATTCAACTTTCGTTCAGGTATGATGCATATCATCACCGACGTAATTAACAAAGCTCTTGAAAAAGAAACATTTGTTCAGGCGTATTTCTTGATACTTATCTCCCAACCCTTTGGCAATATGTGACGTGGATGCTTACAATTCAAATTAAAACAGGTCTTGCATACTGTACTAGAAATGTATTTCGACAACAGACATTTCCGTGCCAGGCTCGGAAACCAATTTTCGCAATTCAAAGAAATTTTAGCCGGCGTACCGCAAGGAAGTGTTGTCTGCCCGCTTCTATATCTTCTATATACCCATGATACATACAATAAAACCGGACAGTTTTAGTTAGTTTGCTGATTATATTGCTTTACCGGCAGTAGATAAAGTGTCGGAGAAAGAACAGAATGCCCATAAGGAAATCAAATCTCTTCAAATAAATATCCTCAATCTGTACTCTGTTCGAAAATGAGACTAAATATCTTGGATTAAAACGCGAAGTTAAAATGTAAGCCGCAGGTAAAAAGAAACGTGAAAAACTCGAAAACAAATTCGTATAAATGTACTGGTTACTTGGAAAATATTCCAAGTCTAGCGTCGAAAACAAATTGCTCTTTTAGAAGCAAGTGCTAAAGTCTCTATGGACCTGTGGTATACAAATCTGCGGTTGTAGTAAGAAAACGAATGTTAATATTTTACAAGCTTTTTGAAATAAATTCCGAAGTGAAAGTGAGAATGCACCGTGGTACATAAGATACGACACAGAGGCCTCGACTAAAGGGGCACATCACAGTCTTAGAGATTTTGGACAAACGAAATCTCTTACGCCGTCTTAAAGAACCGAACCTTTCAACTGAGTGCTATAAAATGTGATCGCATTTATCAGGTGTACCGGTATGAGCGTCAAGATACAAATGTCTCGATAGGGAACATTTATTGTGAACGGCCTTAATGTTTTGTTTTTTGTTTGGTTGCTATGACAAATGTCAAACATATGTAGTATACATCAAGTCATTTAGCAAACAACATCATAATTTTTCATTGTGTTAAAAATGTCAAATTTTGTACCAGAAAATGATGACTTGCGGAAAGCATTAATTTTTTGTTTTCCTTTGAAGAAAAGTGCTGCAAAGTCGCATCGAATGCTGGTCGAGGCATATGGTGATCATGCCTATCAGAAGCAACATGCAAGAGATGGTTTCAACGGTTCAGAGATAACGATTTTGATGTGAGAAATGAAGAACGTGGAAGACCACCAAAGAAGTTTGAAGACGCCGAATTGCAAACAATATTGGATGAAGATGACACTTTGAGTCAGAAACAAATAGCAGAAATGTTAAATGTTGGACAACAAACAATTTCTGACCGTTTAAAACCTATGGGAAAGATCCAAAAGCCTGGAAAATGGGTGCCACATGAATTGAATGAAAGACAGATGGAAAACAGAAAAACCACTTGTAAAATTTTGCTTCAAAGCCATGATAAAAAATCAGATTTGCATCGAGTTGTTACTGGCGATGAAAAATGGATTTATCTTCAGAATCCTAAACGGAAAAAATCATGGGTTAATCCGGGACAACCATCAACTTTGACTGAAAAACCAGATCGATTCGGCAAAAAGACGTGGTGTACCACGAGCTCCTAAAACCTTGTGAGACCGTTAATACAGATCGCTACCGATAACAAATGATCAATTTGAACTATGTATTGATCGAAAAACGCCCAGAATGGGCCAGAAGACACGACAAGGTAAATTTGCTCCATAACAATGCACCTGCACACAAGCAGCACTTCGAATCCTACAAGTAAGCCGAAAATTGGGTGACTTTTTGATTTGCTTCAAAAGACAAATAGTTTTATTGGCGTGGAATCCATAAATTGCCTGAAAGATAGGAAAGATGGTACAGGCTACAATTCTTTAAATGACGACCGCCAGCGCATTAAACTCATAAAGAGTCGAGCTGCTGTCTAGTTCGAGGCTTCTGTATACTGAGAATTTTAATTAAATAAAGTTGAATTTCGCATCGGAATGGATATTGCGTTATGAATAAAGAATACTAGCACTAGTTTCTATACAGATAGTTTTAACTCAGCGTGATAGGAGGTGTCAAGGTTTTAAGCCGTCTTATATTTGTAATATCCACTTTGAATTTCCTATAAATGACTATGCAATCGATTGGTTACACTACTAGCTAATGGCTTCTATTGGTTATTGAATAGTGTTGTTCTGAGCATTGTAATAATATAGTTATTAACGAAATTCTATGCATCTAGTTAAGTGAAGGATTCTTGAATGAATTTCATATGGAATTTTTTGCACGACCCTGTAGAGGACTGTCTCTGTAGATCTCTTTTTAATGCATGCGTATGCTTACTGTGAAGATGTTTCTTAAGAATCTCTCGGTAATGGGAATTTTATATTTGAATTACACTGTACCGCTAAACTTATTATCCTCTTAAGTTTCCTGGAAAATGAAATGCGGTACAGACGTCCCTACCAAGGGAAAATAAGAACTCAAGACGCTTCGAAGTAATATTTAGGTAAAGGACGATAGAGCATCCTTATAACGTAAATTAAGAAAACTGTTTTGGCTTGAGCATTAGTAGAAAAAATTCTGGAATTATGCAGGCTTTAACCCCTATTTGAACATATGTTAAGTCCGAAGAGCGTACTTAAAATAAGTCAAATGTTTCGTAAACTTATATGTATTTCGACTTCACTCAATTAAACTTAATTCAAACATTTAATCTTTGAAAAACACGAAACTTCAGAAGTTTATCTATCATTTAGAATCCTCCAACCAATGTTTGATTGGTTTCGCCATTTAGATATTTAATTTTTTTTTTTTTTTTTCTGTAAAATACACCGCGCCATCAGCAAAAGCCGACGCAACATTTGTTTATTATTCCAAAATAAATTTACAGTTTAATGTATTTTCTAATAAGTAATTGATGAAGTTAATTTCCAGGAACCCTCGATAATGCCGGAAAAACTGTATCAAAGAAAATAAGGCAAGAAAAATGCGAGAAGCAACAAAAAATAACAACACACAAAGCAGGAACAAGTAGAAAGCCAGCCCTGGATAAACATGAAACTTCCGTTTCCATAATTTATCAAGGAACGTAAGGAAGTTAACAACGAACAGAGAAAAAAGAAACAGATTCCCTGGTAGTTGGGGAAGGTACATATCCTGTAAGTTTAAGCTAAGGGAAGCCATGGAGATAAGAGAGAACAAAAAAAAAAAATCAAACCAAAACTCCGTTACCCATGAAAGAAAAATGAATCTTGCATAAAGTGCGAGGGTGGTTTCCGGTGTATTTTTTTTTTCTCGTCTTCGTTTTTTGATTCTGATGCTTTAGTTGAAATCTCTTTCACATCTGCATTCGAAATCAAGTACCCATCCGTTGCCCTTCCCGATACATGTACCATTCTCACTCCACTAACTGCCAAAGGCGAAAAATCACGTCATTATCGCAATTTTCATTTTGTCATTTTTTTTTTTTTTTTTTTTTAAAGTCTCCTCTCTTCTGTTTTTCTTTTTTTTTTTTGGGAAAACAGATGAAGGCAGGACTAGCTTTGAAACCAATAAAAGAAAACAAAACGAAACGACAAAAATCAGGACACAGATAAATGACATTCCAGGATGGACGTGTAGATTTGTGCAGAACAGATACTCGTACTAGCATAGAACAAAGTTGAATAAGAATACAATTCGAGGGTGACAGAATCGTTTTCCGTTGGATTTTGCGGACAGGAGAAAAATGAGAAATAATGTGAAGGACATTTAGGATGGCGACGGTTGGAGGTTTTGTGGCAATGCAGTGCTGCCGGAAATTCCGGTCGATTGGTATCGGAAGTGAATATTTAACATAAATGTTTTCGACGAAATGTTTTGAGATATGTATCTGCTGAGTTTGAATTTTCTCTAGAAGTCATTTAGTCAGTTCTTGGACAAGGAAACACTTTTTGGATCTAACAAATTTGGCCTATTCTATCGAATAGATTTCCTTATGGATACCATTAATTTTCAGTATTCCTTTATATAAGCATAAATTGAATTCTGACTCCTATTTAGGCAAAAGAGTTTTAATACTTTTTTTTTACATTTTTCAAAATTATCAATCAATTAATCAATCATATTGGTAATAATAAGCTCATAGCCACACTTCAAGTACCAGAAGGCGAGCTTACTGGCGCTTCAAGGGAAACACTATAGCTCAATCCGTTCAAATCTGTTCAGAACTGACGTCTTCTCTCTAGACGTACCAACAGACTCATTTCGACATTAGTCCGAAATCTTCATACCTAAGGATGCCTTCCCAGAGTTTCCAAAACTTTACAGGTCCAGCAGGATTCTGTCTTTCATGTAAAAGACTATGGAAACAGTTATTGGTCCTTACATATGGGAGGGTATATGTTATACACTCCGTTTCACCTCTTACAATTTGAGTACCAAAAAGGCAAATCCACAAACTCAGCACTTCACACACTGGTCTTTGGCGTAGAAAGAGCATAATGCTCTTGAAGCATAGCACTATACACATTCATGGACATTGAGGGTCCTTTTGACAACCTGAACTTTAGATCGATGAAACATCTTCTCCTAAGGAACATGTTTCCCACATTTCAAGTTAACTAAATACACCGTACAGCACACCCATCTGATCCCACCAAGTACAGAGCAATACCTTCGCGCCATGGATATTCAGCTTTGCTGTTGATTTGGCTAGTTGGCCGGGTTTCACATATGATTTTTTGCGCTTGGGGTTATCGTAATGAATCCATTTTTCATCACCAGTAACAATCCGATGCAAAAATGACTTCCTTTTGTGGCGTTCCAGCAGCATTTCAGACATGTAAAACCGCCTTTCGACGTCTCTCGGCTTGAGTTCACGTGGAACCCAATTTCCTTGCTTTTGAATATATCCAGCTGCTTTTAAACGTTTTGAAATGGCTGCTTGAGTGACACCCAAAAATTCTGCGAGCTCTTCTTGTGTTTGGCAACAATCTTCATAGAGTAATGCTTCCAGTTCTTCATCTTAAAATTTTTTTGGCTGCCTAGGATGTTCATCGTCTTCCAAGCCAAAATCACCACTCAGCTAGCGCATGTTCACCATAAACTTCCACCAAAATACGATGACTTTCGGCAGTAGTTTTCTTCATATTAAAGTAATGAAGAAGAACTCCCCGCCAAAACACTTTTTCAGGCACAAAGTTCGACATATTTGAGTGAAAAAAAAAATTATTGTTGTTTACGCTTTAAATGAATGACATATACTGAAATGACGTAAAATGACAGTAGCTTTCCAACGCATGTTCCAATGGAATAATACAAGTTACGCCATCTCTTAGCAAACCGCACGAACTCTTTGGCTAGAGCAATTGGCTGAGGACCTCTTCCATTTTTGTGCGACTCCTAATTTTTCAATCTTATTTTGACATTTTAATACATGTTTAATCTAACTTAAGAACTAGGATTTAATAACTAACAAAAAGACTTAAGAGCTAGGAACCAAAATTAAGTTTGAGACGAAGAGTGCGGAGGTTTAAATCAGAAACGGAGAAGTTAGACTTAACTTTTTGAAGCATATGGGAGATTAGTTTGTTGGAACTGTAGGAGGTGCGAAGGGTTGGAATATAAAAGAGACAAGGACATCGTAAATTACAAAGACGTGTCTTGAAAAATAAAGAGTTATAAAAAGAGGTGCAATTAACCGAACCAGAGAGTAGTCAATGAATGGTGACAATATGAGATACGCCTCTGCGATTTTCGAGGGTATTCAAGTCAAGAAGTTTGAAGCGGTCTCTATAGGGAAGTGAAATAAGGAATTCATCCCAAGGTTGTCCTTGAAGAGCCAATCGAAGGAAATGCCGATTCGGAATACTATATATGAATTCGCTGAAAGAAGGACCACACTCGCCTAGCATAGTCGAGAACGGGTCGGGAAGACATGTCACATAAGGGTCGAATAATTCTTTGGAGCATCGTCAGATTTTCTCGTTGATAGGGTTGGTCCGCGCATTTTCAATAAAGCAGGAGGGAGCTTTCAAGGTAGTTAGAGTACCTAGAACAAGAATTAGTGCGACAAAATTCATTTCATAAAAAAACGATGTCTTCTGCTATACCAGGGAGGGGAAGTAAGTGATGTTCTATATCAAGATAAGGGGATGTAAACATAAATAGAATTAAATATTTCACTGTAAAAAATTGAAGAAGCATCAGTTAAAGATAGATTAGTAAAATCAAAAGAAGATTTGCTGAGATAGATATCAATTTTGCGAAAATTGTCTTATGAAAGTTATTAGTAGAAGTGAGTAGGCTAAAAAGTTGACTGGAGTGGAGAGTTATGGAAAAATAATAAAGGAAAAGGGTGGTGGGATCACTAGTGAAAATAAAGTCTAATTGCTTACAGATAGAATTACTCTTATTTAGTCAATGAATATACAAAATATACAAGTCGAAAGTTTTCCAGCTAGGAAGCTAATGTCCATGCTCTCAAGGTGACCTAGCCATTTAAGCCGGGTTAGGCGAGCTTTTCTGAAGAGGTCATCACTGTACAGCCCGTTGAGTTCGCTATTGAAGTGTCTCCTTCATTTTCGCCAGTGACCGAGCTTCTGCACTTGACTTAATTTATCTGAACAGCGTGCATTTTTCATCGTGGAATGAACTTGGCAGGGATGCTAAAACTGGACATAGCTTTGTATAGTTTATCTCTATAGATCCTGTCATATGCGGATTTGAAATCCATGAAAAGGTGGTACGTATCAATCCGGAACTCTTAAGTTTTTTCCAAAATCTGTCGTAATGTGGAAATTTGATTTGGCCTTTCCTGGCGAAACTGTTTACGAAGGACGCTAGGCGTTCACATATTATAGCAGACAGGATTTTATGTGCGATATTGAAGCGACTTATTCCCCTGTAGTTGGTGCAGTTTAGGGGATCTCTTTTATTTAAATTCGAACAAACAATGTTAAGGTTATCAGACTTAAGCTTTGGAACTACTTCCCAAACCGCATCTGGTTCGTCCACCCGACACGAGAAAGTTTTTTATCATCATCCAGGTTAAATAATTTTTCCTACCTGACAGTGGGATGTTGTTCGTCATCACCGTTTAACAGCCTGCAAAAATAATTATTTCAGATTCCAAATGATGGAAAAGGATACGCACTAGGTCTATCTGGACGGTAAATACGTGTTAAATGGGCTCTTATACTTCTGAATCTTGAAAGAGTTCGACTGTTTATATTTATGCACACACGACTTGAATACACTCTCTAGAAATACATTGACATACGTGTATATAGTGACTGTTTGAAATAGCATAGCTCAGTCTTGAAGTTTGGTTAGTGATTAATTTGCAAACCAGGATAAGACACACTTAATCATTGTGGTAAATTTCTGACCACAAAGATACTTCAGGTAAATCTCCGCAGTACCTAATTGCGCTCCCTATTTAATATTATTTCTTCCTCCATGTTCTACACGTTACTTTAACACTTTTTGTCTGTTAGATTTGTGTTTCTATAAACGTGCTTAAGACCAAACCATCTGTAGGCCATCAATTAAAAACTAAATTGTTTCCTTTCACTCAGATTGTGATTGTAGCAAGACCTGTCACAGCCAGACATCCCAATCAGAATGTATAATTAAAAGGACACTTCTTCAAATGCCACATTAATTTCATTGAAAAATTGCACCCTCTTCTGTGTCTAACCAAAACTGAATTGCAATTAAAAACTTGTAAACAACCTCCACTTTCACATCACCTTTCACCGAAGCTCAGAGACCGTATCACACCGTCCTGGTATTCAAGCAAACAACGATAATTAATACTCATCTCTGAAAGATCTTAAGGGCCGCCATTGTTCCAACTTTTACACGTCCTTTCCGTATAATGGAAAATATTCGCAATTTCCTTTAATAAGCTGAAACCAAATAGTTTGTGGATACATCCAACCCCCCTATATCTAGGTACTTACACTCAACTCACTTCCCGAAAAGACATATTGTTACTTGCTCTAAAAATTAATACCACGTCATATATTTAACGGTTTTTATACAAAAAAAAAACTAAGGAAACAACCGAAAAAGGATACAAAATCGCTCACTTCCAGGATATTCTCGTACAAGTGTAATAAATGGCGTCGTGTAGGTGAAAAGATGTTCCTTTATCCTTTATTTATTTACTCTACCAGGATGTACTCGTACCTACAACTAGTATCGCATCCCAGTGTGTTAGTGTATGAATATGTATCCGCGCGCACAGTAAAGAAAAACTTAAACCGATTAGAACAAAGTAACAGTAGCAAAAAGGATACAACCCCCGAACTCTCCGTGATCCATTCGCCATCTACAGGCGCCTCATAAGAATGGCCCTCTAATTATTATTATGAAAAGGAAAAGGCTTTCAAGATAAAAACGGGTTACACCAACAACTGCTGAAAGGATGCTTACAGTGGGTAGTAGCACAGCAAACTCCTGTTAAGTATACACAGCGAGGTTAAGTATTACGCCCTCGAGCTACTCATCTATGAGTAAATGCAAAGACAGAGGGTGTAATGACAATGATGGGGGTTACATGGGGTTGTGCAGGACTGTTCAGGGCTGTGCAATAGTAGTGGTGGTGACGGTAACGAGAGTTGGGAGTTTTGTTAAAGTTTTTGGGTTAGATGAACTCTGTTGGTGTGTTGTAACCTCGTTAAGCTTAATTAATAGCAGTGAACACCAAGAAACAGGTGCTGGTTGAATGTTTTTCTCATTCTTAACTTTGCCCTACTATAGCTGAGCACTTAATTTCGAGATGGGGTTGGAGGGTAGATCAGTGGCTCGAAAATCTTTAAACCCCTCCAACAAAGCAAAGAGAAGACAGATTTTTTGGAAGCGCATACAATTACTGTGTTCACTACACAAGATGGGAAGAAAATTGATTTTTCGCCGTTTAACGCATTATTAAAGATAAATTCAATTAACTGCTTTAGGGCATTCAGTTAAGTAGGCTTTTGGTATCCTGGGAGTTTTTGTATGGATTTCTCAAAGACCTTTAGTTTCTTGTAGCGCCCAGTCGTGGGTAGATTTCATTTTCACTGACATTCACAAGTTATTTGAATTTAGAGTTGAATACCCGTACATCGTCTTTTTTATTTAGACAAAGTTGATGAGGCTGAGTTGATGAGGATAATGGCACAGGGAATAGGTTAAGTGTTTTCAAGTTATTATTCAATGACGTCACCTGAGAAAGCACGGTTTCAGTTAATTGATGACTGATCCTCAAACAGCATACCATACTTTTCGAGTGATTTTATGAAATTTTGGATTCCTGTCTAACTGACAGAATTTGTTTATTTGCTCCAAATTGAAAGGAAATCTAGAGGAAGAAAATTGGAATACTGTAGCAAGAGCTAGAATTCAAGCGTCAATTCCTAGTGCTCTTAAACTCTGTACTAGAAGCTAAGAATCTGGGTGTTATCCTGTACCTACAAACAATTATTTGGAAATATGCTTGGGCTAAGACTGGCAAGACGTTGATGGTTTTATGGTGTTGCAAGAGAGTCTTCGGCCAGAAAGGGCCAATAGTCGGCTTGTTGGCGAAATTAGCTTGTATCGGCTGCTTAAGGAATTGGAAAGCTTGATTCTGGTCTATACATTTCTATTTCTATTTTTTTGATTTTTATATCAGGCGCTATAGTCTCAAAACAATTGCTCGGTTAAAAATAATTGTTCTATGGAATAACCTGCACTAGTTTCCGAAGAACCAAATGTTGGGAGTCTTTCAATTCTAGACATGCTACTGACAAAATGGTACCAGAGTCCAAACTACTGTGAAAATTTGAAGTCGGCTCCCAAGTACTCAAAATTGGCTTCGGCTAGAATCTGAGTCAGAAAAAAAACAGTCAAATCTTTACGGATGGCTGTACATATTACTAAGGATATGAAGTATGAAGTACGAAAACCTAATTTTTCAGTTAGAGCTCAAAGTTTTCTATTCAGGCTACACATACTTCCAACTAGAATACGAGATTTCTCCTAAAGCCGTCGAAACGCTGGATTGATTGAATCTTTTCTTGGGCACAGGCTACCATACGGTTGCGAATAATGATATTGCTCATAAATTTTTTTCAGTTTATTTTTCAGAAAGAAGGCACTGCGAACTGTAGGAGCTTTTGTGCCGTAAACCGATAAAACTTACTCCTCAACTTTCCTAATAAGGTGGAAGAGGTCACAAGCCAGTGCTTTCATAATGTCATAAGGCGTCGTTAGTTACATCATTTCCATAGTTTTTTCATCATGTTTAATTTATGTAAGTGATATCCCAAACAACAGGGTCAAGAAGAAAGCCCTCTTATGAAACATCTTGTATAATTAATCCCGTTAGTCTTATTTCTTGGACATTATTCAAGTGTATAAGCTCTTCCTCCTTTCCCTACTTGCTCAGTATGCTGACGAGCTTAGTAGGAATCAGCACCGGATTGGTTTCTCGGTAGAGTTCTCTGTTGTTTTCTAGCGGTTGACTAGGTGTGAAGTTTAACAGTGAGGTTTTGTTCTAAATACCTTATGGTTCTGTGAATAGTAATAAGTAATAACTCCTCCTAAGAGGCTTTCTGTGATGGACCTAGACTTGTAATGGGATATAGGGACTAGGTATTTACGAGTACATATTTGATAGTACTGTTTTCACAGTCACTTTAATACCTTAGTTGGTATAAAACAAAAATAGGTAAGTTTAAAAGGTGAGTGTTAAGTGCTCTTTTTAGACAATCAAAAAGTCAGTTTGTATAGCTTTAAACAATCAGAAACCTTACAAACTATGTTTTTTGAACATCGAACTTGGCAACATTATCGCCAGCTGAGGAAAGAGTCCTTAATTGGGAGCACATAGTTCTCGTTATTGGTTTTTCTGAGGCCTGGAGAAATATGTCATATTCGAGTTTATCCGTTGAGAGGTCTTGGTACCCATATCACTGGAGTCTGAATAAACTTATGTAATATCCTTGGGGGTTGGGGCTCTAGCTCATGGAATGGTCTACACAGGAGAAGTAGATATATATATTCTGTTTTGACCACTACATTACCAAAATTGATTAATGGGGTGGTAACAGCGGAAGAACTTCATAATATCTTTGGCTTTGATGGGATAAAATGGGTTGGTGGCCAATTTTCTTTTAGCTTCTCCAAATACTTCCTTTGCCTTTATCCAATTCTCCCAAAGAGCTCATATGACCGTGTATTAAGTAGGAACTTCTGAGCAATTCAGAATGGCATAAGGGGATAGAAGTTGCATTTTAACTCGATGCTTTAGCGTCTGAGAATTATTTTTACCAAATATGCCATCTGCCTTTTTCCAATTCTCTGTGCGAGAGAATTTGGTTACTGCACTATTTTCTAATGCTTAAAGGGCAAAACATGTATAAAAATTGGATTCGGTAATTTAATTTTCACAAATCCGCTAGTCCAGATGGTATACTTATCTCAACCTCTCCTGAAGAGGTATTCTTCCACTGTGGCAAAACTACTGTGTAAGCTTTTTATCTGTTCTTCTTTTTGGACTCTTTCCAAGCAGATGAAAAACAGCAATTTTTCAGGGTCCTACAGACCCATTGCATTTACTCGTACTTGACTTCTTTTATGCAAAGCCAGATTTGATATTTATGCAAAGTTTGGCATCACGCTCTTTCTTCGATGCTTGTATTTGAGATCGATGATTTCAATGGATAAGAAATTTCCTTTCGGAATTTTCAGTCCCAGTCGTTGTGGACAGTTTCAAATCTGATACCCACAAAATGCTAATGTGCCCCAGGGCTCCACCGTATCCCCGAGATTATTTTTAAGTTTCATTAGTGATCTCTTGTATGCTATTTCTGTGTTCCTTTACTGAAGGCAGTACTCTGTTTTTCATACTTGTTTCCAGGGTCCCGTTCTCCTATTCGGGTGTAGAACGGCAATGGCAGCGTATGTTAGGTTCATTTAATTCCGGTATAGAAAGCAAAAATAATTGGAGAACTACTATTTTAGTAATGCTTCCAAAATTCAATGCTATCATTTAAGCGAAATTTAGATACCTTCCTATTATCTTTGAATGGCATTTGCAACGTCTCGGTATGACAACATAAAGATGCTCCCTTATTCAAGGTCTCCGAAAATACTGCGAAATATCTTGGTCTCCTAAGGCGATGCAGGTACTTCTTCTCCTCCAATCTGGCCTTAGTATATACGACTTCTATCCGCCGAAAATTGGAAAACAATAAACACTTCAGGTCCGGTAAGATGCCAACCTCATATTACACATCCAATTGACACCTTCGGACTCTGTTGAAATGTCTCTGCCTTATCTTGTTTTATAGCCATTTTCACCACCACTGCACCATTACAAACTGCCAGTAATATTCCACATCCATATCGATATGGACCCTCATCAGTTTACCCTCGGCCAATTTTCGGGCGCACCCTGAAATATCGTGACGTCATTACAGCCTGCAAACACTCAAAACCAACTTCATCGGTACCTCTATTTTTTCCTTTCTTTCTTTCTTTCTTTTTTACGTAGTCGTGTCTTCCATCAGATTGTGACTATACAAGGCGAGTTTTTTAGCTTGAGACATCCAAATTACTCGAAAAATACGCGATATCGCAAAAAACGTTTCAGACAAAAGTCACAAGGTTCTGAAGGGGACATAAGATGGTGACCACGAGTTTGACCTTGAGCTCCATTTTCAAGGTCAAACGAAGGTCACTTTTGATTTTTTTAATGCGAACCCTTATTTTTTGACAGATTCGTAATCTGCATGTAAAATTACAGTTCTTTTACATGAAACGTTCTTTTCCCGTCAGAGGGCGCCATAAAACTTAAGACATCAAAATTACTCGAAAAGTACGAAATATCGCGAAAAATGTTTCAGACAAAAGTCACAAGGTTCTGAAGGGGACGTAAGATGGTGACCACGAGATTGATAATTCCTGATTTTCATTGCTCAGTCGTATTGCTCGTAGACTTGTCATTTGTTTTTAGAATAACCCAGAAACAACCACGTGGACGTAGCAGTATTTTGTTTCTTTCGGGGCGATTAATTAGAGTGGGTCCCCTTGCCTCCCACTGTTAAATCATTGAATTCTTCCCATTTCGAAGTTTATTTTCCGAAGCTATTTCAACAAATCCTCGAAAATGTGACCATTCACTTCAATAGACTTGTCTATCCGCGCTCTAATTGAATCAACAGAACTGAGAAGTATTTGTGACGTAATCTTCCGGAAAGCTTCGGTTATTAGTCTTTTCATGTCCTCACGTGTTGTTGACTTTTTTCTGTAAGCCTCACTTTGTAAGTAGCCTCACAAGAAGTAATCAAGTAACGTAAGATCACGTGATCTAGCAGGCCATTGCCTCGCACCCCCTCGTCCGATCCATCGTTGATGGTAAACATTGTTTAAAACGCCGCGGGCTACTTGGGAATAATGGGCTGGACAACCATCATGTTGAAACCACATTGTTTGTCGCAACTGCAATGGCAGTTCTTCTAGTAATACTGGAAGATGGTCTCGCAAGTAGTTTGCATTAATTTCGCCATTCAAGTTGCCTTCAATAAAATATGGACCTATTACCTTATCCCCAATAATTCCCGCTCAAACATTACCATTCCAAGGTTGCTGGCGTTCAACTTGTCGCAACCAAAAAGGGTTTTCGGTAGCCCAGTAATGCATATTATGTCGAATGACCGTACCGTGATTGGTGAAAGTCGACTCATCAGAGAATAACACCTTGGCGAAGAAAAGGGGGTCTCGTTCAATTTGCTGAAGTGCACATTGGCAAAAGGAAACCCGGTTGCGAAAATCCTCACTAGAAAGTTCTTGATGCATTGAAACATGATAAGGATGGCATTTATGCCGATGTAATATCTTACAGACAGTCGTTTGAGAAATTCCTGATTTGTGACACTGCTATTTCATTGTCCTCAATAGCCACCCTATCTGACCGATTCCTTTTCTTTGGTTGTACACTTCCTTCACCAGTGAATTGTTGGATGACCCGATAAAAGGAAACGCGCGATCGTATCTAGTCTGGAAACGTTGGGCGTAAACAGCAACAGCACCATCGATTCCTTACATTTTCTCCATAAATCAATATCATTTCAATTTTCTCTTGAATTGAAATAGCCTGCATTATTAATCTGGAAAACGTTACTAATAACAATCAGTTCATCAAAACAAATATCGAACTGCTAAATGAAGTACATTTCCGTTCAAGTAGAAAAAAAGGGCAGAGTGCACATCATACACTCTCAAATAAGTTTAGGACAATTTGTCTCTATCTGAAATTTCTTTGAGTTTTAACTTCACTCGAGGCAATAATGACTTCCTCAAAACAAATCTTGACCTTCTTACGAAGGCCTTCTAATGATTTAGGCGTGCCAGTGCAGTGGAGACCTTTGAGACTCACCCGGTATATATGTTAGTAAATCAAAATCTGTGGATCTTGTCTGTCTCAATGATTCACAGAGTATCATTGCTGTAATAATGTGGCTATGATTAAAGTTTGAGATTGCTGTTGGTACAAGTATATGCTAAATGTTAATGAAATTTACATATACAGAGTACAGATAGAGAGATCTAGAACTTTTCTTCTGATCCTTTTTGTAAAAGAAGGGCTGTTCGCATGATTTAAAATGTCCAAGTTATGAAAATAAATAAATTATAAGGCCGTCTCGTCTCTGCGGAGCTGTCTTATGTTGTGCGATGAGCATTTGCATCTGCTTCGTAGTCCAAAATTAAATTTCATAAATGCATAACACTAGTACATATCTGAAAATATTAAATTCACATCTCGATCGGTGGAGTTGCTTTGTTAGTATGCTGAACATATAATTGCTACGGTCAAACTTCTTTGCCTAGCGAGCTTTGCTATTACCGCTACCAAATCGATGTTCATGTCTTCTGGATTTGGAGTAAATTTAATATTGCCTTTATAGAAAATGGAGGGGATGGTCTACCTTCATTAAATTAGTATCAGAGTAAATTTAAATGACAGGCCTTTTGTCTGATCCTTGTATATGTATATATAAGGTGATTCATCATGAGGTTGGATTTTCAATAGGCTTTCTCTAACAGATTACGTGTGGCTCCTAACAAACTGCTTTGTCATTTTTGTTCATTGCCGTTCGGCAAATTATCATGGAAAGACTCAAACCACAACAGCTTTTCAAAATTGTTCAGCTGTATTACGAAAATCAGTGTTCTGTGAGAAATGTTTTTCGTGCGATTCGACCTACTGAAACCACTATTGCCAATACCATTCGCAATTTTAAATCCTAGCTTACATGGATGATACTCGACCAGTTAGATCATGTAGTGAATGAACTATAGCAACTGTAGCTGAGGGTGTACGCAAAGACCATGACGAATCGATTCGTTGTCGTTTTCAGCAGCTTGGCTTGCCACATTCAACAACTTGTCGTATTTTATGTGAGAATTTCAGCTTAAAAGCGTACAAGATTCAACTTGTGTAAGAATTGAAGCCAGGCGACTTTAATTTGCGTCTTATTTTCAGTGAATTGGCTCTGGAAAAACTCAATGAAAATCCTGTGTTTTATCGTGAAGTTTTGTTCAGTGATGAAGCTCATTTCTTCAAATCAGAATGTTACCGTCAATGGCAAACATGATAGCGCCAGGTTAACGGACTATGTGCTTCCTAAAATTCAAGCACATGGTTTCAGTGAGCTCTGGTTTTAACAAGACGGCGTAACGAGCCATACAGCGCATGAAACAATGGACTTTTTGAGAAATCATTTTGGTGAGCACTTAATTTCACGTTTTGCTACGGTAAATTGGTCGCCTAAATCGTGCGATATCACGACTTTTGACTATTTTATATGGGGATATGTAAAGTCTCAGGTCTTCAGAAATAAACCAGCTTTGATTAGTGCTTTGGAAGCCAGCATTACTCGTGTTATGCGCTAGATACCAATCGCTATGCTCGAACGAGCCGTCCAAAATTGGACCTTCCGAATGGACCACCTCAAACGTAGTCGTGGTCAATTTTTACATAATGTCATTTTCAAAAAGTAATTGCCATGAATTGTTCTTTTAATCAGTAATAAAAATTTTGAGTTCGTTTTCAAATTTATATATTTTATTTTACATTATTAATGAAACCTTACGATGATTCATCCTTTATAGTTGCTGGACAAGGGCCACATCTAAGTGATTTTCAGAAGTCTACGACACAGGACCGCTATAGAGGCACCGTAATTCCATGATTAATCGATGGTCGAATGTGCAGCAGAATTGAAAGTAAATCCATCTGATGGGTTACCCTCTAGCATTGAGGACGCTGAGGTTAATTCTTCTGACGTTTGTAACACGCGTCCAATTGCTGATTTTTCATACGGTTTGCTTGCGCCAGATGATATCGGGTCAGGGACACTGCGGGTTTGCCCTTAAAAGTGAAGCTATCAAATAAATTAAAGTTTTTTCTCTTGCTAAGATTGGCTAACCAGAGGTAGACATATCAGAAACACCCGGGCCCCCTACTTAAGAGAACCTCTTTGGTGATGAGATCGTGCAGAAGAGAAATGCAGTACAGGTAAATTCCATAGATTGAGCTTGTATTTGCATTGATTTTTAATAAGCATTGTATTCGGCGAAGACTTGGCAGTTGTCTTTGCCGACAGGAATCACTTCTTCGTTTCTGCATTCATCATTTTTAGCGAAGGTCAATTATTATCTGGTTACCTTCACCAATATTGTTTTACCTGTTGAAGGTAGCCTTGAGATCCGCTGCCATAGAAATGGTGTTTGGAAGACTTACCAAGGCCAAAAAGTGAAAACGTATTTTATGTACTGGTGTTCAATGATGATTTTAACGTATTTTCAGCATATAACGTACAAAGAGGCCCACTTACAGGTTACCTATATCTGGTTTCCCCTTTCCTACCTAATTATTTTTACAAATTGATCAGCATCAGATAGGTGTTGACAATAAATTTCAAAACACACTTCTTGTACAATGATTTTCATCGTCCGTCAAAGCGTTAGGCATACACATCTCCTTCAAAACACTTCTCAAATTTCTCAAGTGTAAAAACCAAATGAACATCTGTACTTCACCATTATTTGGAGAAAAATTTTCTAAAAGTCTTACGGAGTTATTTATATTAAGTTTCATCCTTGAATCAACAATCTTTGTTTTTTTTTCCCCCTTTTTAACTGAGCCGCTACCGTACTGCGCTTCCAACACGCCAAAAACATTATCTTCAAGTGAACAGTCAGGTCCCAAAGGCGATATCCGTCCAAAAACCTGGCAACAGAAATTTCGATGAAAATGAAAGCCAGTGCTCCTCAAGGACTCTTGTCAAGAAAGCGGATAATGAGCACTGTGAGTTGATGGTATAAGAGGCGGATGGGGAGACCAAAAGGCAGCTAAAAAGTCGCGGGTTAATGATTTCAATAATACGAAAAGCGATTTGCCTTCCACGTGATGCCCTCCGGTTAGAATTGGGGGAGATATACAGAATCCAGAATAGAGACTACAAACAAGCGGATCCAACACGGAATACACTAAAATGTACAGATACAGTGATACTGAAAGATTCGCAGATTGTTGGCGTACCTAACAACGGCAATGGTGACTACGTTGGCGGTAGCTATAAATTGCTTACGGATTTGGGTCTTTTATTAAAGATTATGTGACATTTATTGTTCACGCTGTAATCGTAGGCCGCATCCTTGTTGCGTTCACGACTTGTTTGTTGTTGTTTGTTCCTTGCGTTCCTGTTGTTTCTGAACTTTCGTTTTTATTTTTACGCCTGGAGCTATTTGACAATTGGGTTGAGTACTCACTTACTCGTACTTTCGCATGTTCTCCTTCATTTATGAGATTCTCCTCGTCTGCCTTTACTACTGTAGACATTGTGCGTATAATCACTTTCGTATTCAAACAACCCTCAGGCTCCATACGAAGCACGAGTATTATACAATAAAAGGAAAAAAGCTTCAGAACGTCAGATAAAAAAGAGGGAAAGGGAATAAACTTTCACCGAACAACAGGAGTCATTGGCAATGTAATTGTGACTTTGTGAAATTTAATTTCCTTTTTCCTCACAATCCGATGCTAGATTGAAGGGGAGAGCGGGTAGTTGTTGTGTAACCCCTCGCAAGGCCACAAAGAGCATACGCCAAGCAACCACTAAAGAAAATGAAAATGGAATCTGAAAGAAACTTCAACCAGAAGCCGAAGACGAGACGTCCTTTCGTTTCTATTCATTTGCAAACGAGGAAAAGAAATTAATTTTGCATTTTTAAGTAGCTAAGGAAATTTAGTCCTGGAAGGTTTCTTTCGCTTTAGAGTTTATATTCCATATGATTTTGAACTGCATTCTGTTGCTTCAGAATTTGTAAATCCTTGTTGTTTGGGAGCGAAAATCGAAAGTTATCGTGTTGAAGTGGTTGCCAAATGACACGAGAGGAAAAAACTTCCTCTTCCGGAATAAGTGGTCGGACCCACATGCTTTCGAGAATGATTGGAACATGGAACGTGACTTCAATTAAATTCCTTCGATTTGCTTAATGCATGCGCATATACATGCGTTGTATGTGTGGGTGCAATTGAAGTATGGGAACACTAACTATAGCTAGTGGTATCAGATGAGTAATTTAATTGAATATTTGTCCCTCGTCGGATTGCCAGACGCCGAAAATTGGAATTCAATTGATGGAATCGGAAGTTTGGTGCGTTTGCTCTCTGTAAAATGTCTTTGATTCATAGGAATTCGATTGTTTGTTTTTGTCTGCTCCCTTCGATCGAAGAAAGGAGAAGAATTTTTGTTGAGAATATTTAAATTAGTCGATGATTCCTTTAAAATGCGGAATGGAATGATTTTTCTTTGATTTGTAAGCGCCTTATTGTTGGCCGCAAGGAATCGAAATGAGTTTACTGTTGACGGAAGAGGATTTGAAAGATTTGGAAACCTAATTGAAGACAATTTTGGACAATCTAAACACAAATATGGTTAACATTAGAATAGTGGGTATTAAGAAGAAGAAAAATTTCCAATTTTTTGCTGGTTGCTTCTGGAGTTTGCTGAGTTTTGAGCCAAGGTAACCTTAGTTTAAATGAGCTTTACTTCAGATGGTCAACTTAAGCTTGTTGATAGTTCTTATTGTCTATGATATACACGGGTAAGCAGCCTGCGGATTGTCATAGAAAGTTTTCTGGCGTTTTCAATCGTGTGATTGGACCAAGAATTAAAGAGACCTCTTTAACTGGTGTATTCTAGGTATACAGAAGTGCCCCACTGTAAGATACTCGAGACTAAAAGTATTCGGAGGCGACAACTGTCTCCTTCGCAATCATGAAATTCTTTTGTAGCATCTTGTAGCGGGAATTTTATATATATACTCGTATGCTAAATTTATTAGGCTGATACAGCGGAAGTAGATGCGGATCCCCGGACCACGTTTCGTATGAATTTGGCAGACAACGATGGTTCATGGGATGAAAATTTTGTCATCAGCAACTGACACTTCAATAACATCTCTGCTGCTTATACGACTGTCACAGTTAAGTAATGGTACCCATCTACTTTCCAGGGCGGTGTACGCATAGAGCGGGAGATTTGATTCCACTGTTCACCTATATCTGTAAGTTGATGAGGATTTTGACGAGCTGTGAGAAAATTTATCTGTCATCCCTTTTGTTTTGCGACATCGAGTTTTCGCGATGTGCATTCACGCACATTTTTAGTTAGGCAGAGGCGTCTGCAGAAGCGAGCTCTATAAGAGTCCCGACCAAAACAATAAGTGCATCTGTGGCAAGGCAAATTATACCAATTAATGCTGGACGATCTGACTGCAAATGCGCTCCACAGATTCTCAGTGGTTATAAAAGGCGACTTTAATACAAAGATAAACTAACATAAATGCAAACTCTACTTATACAGTTGCAATCTCTTAAACTACTCACAAATATACTGTAAGTGAATTATCAACGTATGTCCAAACCTGTCAACTGCTACAATTTGCTGGAATATGGACGAAGTTTTTGTGTTTGCATCTATGCTGCAATGCATGGAGCACAGAGCGAGGCTGCAGATACCCTATGAGTAACATCAGAGGTCAGACATTACTTTGAACATTCGCACCCCTAACTATATTTGGGTAGGGCTAACACATATCGAAAAGCGGCGAAAAGCAACTCTAATCTAGCTACCATAAAATGGATGGTCAGTGAGGAATATTCTCATAGCGGCCGTCAGGCGATATTAATGGAGATCAAATAAATAAAACCGGTTCATCTCCCAAAAATTTTGGGGCCAAAATCAAATGATAGATCTTTTGATGGCAATTCTTTTTGAGAGATGTTAAACTCTAATTTGACCCTAGATGAAACAGTGGAAACCCTTGCGTTTCATCTCACAGCTATCATCAAAGCAACGTGTGATGCATCAATGCCTAGAAGACCAAAAAGCAGAAATACAAAAATTAGCCTATTACTATGAAATAAAGGCACTCCGGCCAAAATGCTTACAGGGTCGTAGCAAAGTCAAGCGTGCAAGAAGGACACCAATATTCCAACCATTGTTGGACACTCTTAAACTGACGAGAAGCAAGCTAACTAGAACCATCAACAAAAGCAAAACCACAAGCTTCAAATTCTCTGTTAAGAAGTCTATATAAATCTGTGGGGTTCAGAATATATGGTAAAATGATGATGGCGAAATTAAAAAGCTATATGAGCTCCCGATAACATGCTCGAAAATTCTGATATCAATAGTAGGTCCCGCAAACATTAGCCACTATGTACTACATTATAAGAGGAGTCAATCCAGAAGAAATCCCAATAATCACCCTAAAGGAGTTACTAAGGACCTGATGGCATCCCGAATAAAACAATAATAAGAAGAAGGAACCTTTTCCAAGAGATGGAAAGCACACCACTTAGCTATACTACCAAAAGGAAAGAAGAGCCCTGGTGGGCCATTTTTCTATCGCCGAAAATGCTTCGATAGTATTAGTCGATATCGCAAACGTAGCCGTGAAGGGTGAAAGATGGTTCTACCGCACAAAGGAGTACAGTGCAGTATTTACGCTGGACGTTAAAAACAATTTTAACACTGCGAGCTGATTACCCACTTGGTAGGATGATACTTGCTGAGGAAACTGACGAACTGTCTTAACAACAAGAAGCTGAAGTCCAATTCTGATAAAGGTGTAAAATGTTACAAGATCACTGCGGTAGGGCCACTGTTATGGAACATAATGCGTGACGGCGTCTTACGAATAGCGCTGCTCAGGAGTGTTCCAGATGATTGGATTCCCTGACGACATTGCCATCCTGACAGTAGCCAAACAGATTCATGAAATGGAATCAGCCACAATTTGACAAAAGATTGGCTTATCTCCGCTAGATTGGATAACAAGTCGGAAAAAAGGTGAATCAGCTAATTTTTGGATCAGTAACCAAACCGTCACGTCCAAAGAAACAATTAAGTACCTGCGATTTATGTTGGGCAACAACCAGCAGTACAAAAAGCAGTTGAGTGATATATGTAAAAAATCATCGAAAGAACAAACAGCTCTATCGTGAATATTGCCTAATATCGGCGGACCCGGATACAATAAAAGAATTCTGCTTTTTAGAACAACAACATCAATCTTTTTGTACGCCGCACCAGTCTGAGCAGAGGCGGTTAACCATATTGGACGAAGCTGATTTTGTTATATGTAGTTGGAATGGTCCCCTTTGACATCCTTGCAGACGAGACGCTCAGAATAAATAATAGAAAAATCTTCACCAAACACGACGCCAATGGCATCAAGGCGATTAAAACTGAAGAAAAGGAAGCGTCAATAACATAACAAAATGCATATAGACGTTCAAATTAAGACTGAGTAAATCGAAAACACGGGGACTGTTACTATCACCTATGCCGCTTCGGGCAGGATAGCTTACCTTCTTGCACAGGCTCAATCAAGGGGAAGACACGGAGGATGCAATATTCCATTGCATATACTTTCTGGGATAAAGAGCTGACATACTAAGCCCACAGATAATAATTGACCAAATGTTGCGGCCAGAACACATTCATAACAAACGTACAAAACGAACTGTAAAGGATCAAAAGAATAATGCATGCAGATGGAGCAAATATAGAAGATATTGCATAGAATGTTTGCCAACTAAGCAAAGTAATACCTGACGTTAGTACCGCGGGAGAGTGGTCGCAGTGTGTAGGGTGTAGTTAAGTACGTAGACGTATTCCTAGAATCGAGCACTCAAGCTAGCTAATCGTTTTTGTTGGTAACCCAGACTACTGGTATCTATGAAGATTACACACCCTTTGCAGATCTGATATGGAAGGAGCTGAAGGTTTCATTGGAACTATATTATCTGTCACTAAGTCATAACCAATTTAAGAGCGCGTTTTTTGATTAAAATTTGCAAACTATCATGTTACGCGCTGCACTGAAATCATGAAAACTGAATTTTTCGACATCAGACTCCTTTCTTTCCTTTATTGCATATCTTCTCTTCAAGATTATCAAGCAGGATTTTTATACAGGCGAAGGTATCGGTCATACACATACTTGATGCATGCCCTGAATCTTTATTTGGCCTCATCATCCTGTACTGTATACAGCTGTTCTTCCGCATGTGCGTATCTGGAGACAGAGCATCGCAATCTCTTGTTAACGACACGTAGCATGGTATCTATGGTATAGAAGATATCTCAGATTGCCTTTAGGAGCATCCCTGTCCTTTTGGTTCATTGGTTCATTGCGTAACAATTTCTGTAGCCATAAAGTAGACGCCACATGGAGATTGTGAGTTAACTTGGATTTAGAAGGCAATATTACAACTCGAACTTATGCCTCCCGTAATTTGGAGAGGTAATGTATAATATTGTTATTATGACTCTTTCGTCAGGCTGGAAAGGATGTGATTAAGACATAAAGTTTGAGACACATCCTGTTTCGTTTTCTGTAGTGTGCTTGAGAACTTATTTTCCAAAAGACAAAATTTACAAATCTATTGCTTTTACATTGACCTGCCTTTGGTTTAATATTATTGTAGTCATCCTCAATATCGAGGAATAGCTTTCCTATTCATGTGACTAAACATTATAAAGGGTGATTCATTGTAAGGTTTGATTTGTAATGTAAAACAAAATACATAAATTTGAAAATAAACTTAAAGTTTTTATTATTGCTTAAAGAAACAATTTATGGCAATTATTTTTAAAAAATGATATTATGTTAATATTGGTCATGACTATGTCTGAGGTGGTCCATTAGGAAGGTTCAATTTTGGGCGAGTCGTTCGAGCATAGCGATTGGTATCTCGCGGATAACACGAGTAATGTTGGCTCTAAAGCATAAATCGTAGCTGGCTTATTCATGAAGACTTCAGACTTTACATATCCTCTGAGAAAATAGTCCAAAGTCTAGTCGCATGATCTAGGCGGCCAATTTGCCGTAGCAAAACTTTAAATTAAGTGCTCACCAAAATGATTTCTCAACAAGTCCATTGTTTCACGCGCTGTATGGCTCGTAGTGCGTCCTGTTGAAACCAGACCTCACCGAGAATATGAGCTTGAATTTCAGAAAGCACATAGTCCGTTAAAATGGTCCGATAACGGGTACCATTGACGGTAATATTCTGATTTGCCTCATTTTTGAAGAAATATGGACCAATGATTCCACCAGCCCATAAACCACACCATAACGGATGTCATGCTAGCTCTTGGTACTCTATGGGTTGCTCATCAGTCCAAATACGGCAATTTTCTTTATTAACGTATCCATTGAGCCAGAAATGGGCTTCATCACTAAACAAAATTTGACGATAAAACACCGGATGTTCATTGAGTTTTTCCAGAGCCCATTCACTGAAAATATGACCCAAATTCAAGTAACCTAGCTTCAATTCTTACACAAGCTGAATTTCGTACGATTTTAAGCCGAAATCCTAACTTAAAATACGCCAAGTTGTCGAATACGCCAAGCCAAGCTGCTGAGAACGAATACGAATCGATTCGTCACGATTCTTGCGTACACTCTCAGCTACAGCTACTATAGTCTCTTCACTACTTGCTGGATGTGGTCTAACTGGTCGAGTATCATCCGCTTATGTAAACGGGGACTTAAAATTGCGAATGGTATTGGCAATATTGGTTTCAGTAGGTCATCGAATCGCACGAAAAACATTTCTCACAGAACGCAGAATTTTCGGAATACAGCTGAACAATTTGGAGACACTGTTGTGATGTAAGTCTTTGCGTTATAATTTGCCAAGCAATACTAAACAAAAGTGATAAAGCAGTTTGATAGGAGTCATACGTAATCTGTCAAAAAAGGGCTATTGAAAATCAAACCTTACGATGAATCACCCCTTGTTTTCTATTAGGCATACTAATGAATGCAGAGCGATACTTGATTTCTAATCGCAGTATTTAGAAAGTCGAGTTGTATTTATGCTCTGACGATATAACAAAAAAGTAGTAATACAAATTCTTAAGAATCTCTAATGGAGATATTTATGCATACAGATTCACCTGAATGCCACTTTACAAGTTAATCGAACTATTGCAGTACATACTTGCATCAGATGAAAATGTTGGCCACCGGAGAAGCAATAACATGACATCTTTGAAACAAGGATAATCTAACTCTTCGTATCAGCAAGATTGTAACTGGACGTAGATAGAACATAAAAAATAATATCTTTCGGCAGAAGGAATAGAAGCCACGAGACTGCAACACGAAATACACATTGTCTAGTAGAAAAACAGTCTAAAGACTCTTTATGAGCTGTATTATCAGTTTGCCCAACATGATCCAGCGATTTCAAATGTTGCATCCTAGATGCCTGACTAGACCGATGTCGCTGTACAGCTCGAACAGATCTTGATTGAATCTTCTCCTCTATCCCCCGTAAATTCAAACGAAACTGAAAATCGCACGCATAATCTCTCTTTGCAACGGCCAAGAGCTTCTTCATCTGCTTTTGACAAGGCCTAAGCTTTCGCGCCAAAGAACAGAGCAAATTTGGTCTTGTGGGAGAGGGTTCTGCGATTGTTAATAGTAGTTATGCGCCTGATCTCTGTACTGAAGTCGAAGACAAATAGATGGTGAGTGTCAGTCTGAAATTATCGGGTCTTTCCCAATACCTGCTGTAGTGTGAATAATTGATCGATGAAGGACTTTAGTGGCTTGATACCGGATTGGTATTGACTAACCAGATCGTTCATCAATGATTTTAGATGCTCACACAATATGCTGGAAAAGATTTTATAGGCAATATTTAGAAGACTTGTTTTCCTATACACTTGGCGCAGTCGAGAGAGTCTCCTTTCTGTGGATCGAATAAACAATGCTGAGATTCCTGTTCGGGCATGCTTTCTTCTGACAATATCTTACAGGTGAGCTGGTGCATTATTCCAACCACGTCATCTTCAGCTTCTTAAAATGGCTTTGCAGGCACGTCGTCCTCATCAGCAGCTTTATTGGACTTGAGATTCGATATTGTTACAGGACAAATGGCTCATTCTGACTGACAGCGGTTTTTCGACTATAATCGCTGTTGTACAGTCTGCAGAAGTAATTGGGATTGTGTTACTTGTTACTACGTGTAAGTACAAAATACAGTTCGTGCAAGAACTGATGCCATATGACCTGCCAGAACGTCGAATTTTCGTAAATGAGCTTTAGAAAAGCTGGAGAAAGATCCGCTTTTTGAGCAATCTTAGGCAATAAAATGCACTGTTTGGTGCAGTGAAAGATGACCATGAGAACAATGTTACCGTCTATGGCGGCCGCTATCGTTCAATAATTTCGAACTTTTTTTCCCTAAAATGCATTTAGTTGACATGTGGTTCCAGTAAGACGGCGCTACATGCCCCACAGCACACGAATCGATGGGCCAATTGAGAAATGGGTTCGGTGAGCAATTTACCTCTCGTTTGGGCCCTGTGAACTGGCCGGCTAGATTGTGCGATTTGACCCCCTTAGACTATTTTTTATGAGGATATATCAAATCAATCATTTATGCCGATAAACCATCGTCAACTGCAGGCTTGAAAGACAACATTACACGTGTTATTAGCGAGATACCAGCCAATATGCTCGAAAAAGTGATTCAAATTTTGACTCTCCCTATGGACCACTTAAAACGTAGTCGTGGTCAGCATTAAGATGAAGTAATCGTAAAAATGGCAAGCATTGATTTATCAACTTAAATAAAAATTCTATTCATTTTTATAATTTTCCTGTACATTTTTTTGACAATTAAAAACCAAAAGCTTAAAAAATCATCCATTATGCTTTTTGCTTGGCTGCATGTATTTGCCATTATTCATCGTCAAATAAGAGATTTTTTGTGGCAGCGGCGCTTTGAAATCCATCACACCAGGATCAGTTTTTCCATTGTTCGTTGGCAACATTCCTATTGACGTTGTACTCGCAAAGTGTGTGTATGATTTTGAGAGAGCTTGAGGGAAATGCAATTGATGTCGAACTTTGATGGTCTTACTTCACTCGGTTGCCTATGTGATTTCCACATTCGTACTCCGACTTCAACAAGATAATGAATCGAGTTGATGTTGGCTACTCGGAAAGCTCTAGAACCTGGAGGAGTGTCTTGCGTCGATCCCAATATAAGCAATTTTGTAGACGGTTGCTTGATCAGGGGATAGCTAAGTCCTTTTATTGATGTTGAGATGTGTTAACCGTCTGGGATGAATGGGGTAGCTAGTCTTTAGTCTTAAGGCATCTGGTAACTTCTTTCAAATGTAAGTTTAAGACTTTTGATCTGACCTTTGAAGATGTTGATTTATTTTTGTGAAATAATTTGAAAAAACATAAGGATATTCTTCATAGGGGGAAACACTTTTGGTAAGAGTGATCTCATCAACGGAATGGACAATGAATTTTTTATCCTTTCGAAAATAAAATTTCAAAAGTGATTCCAAAGCTTCCAATCGCTCGTAAGAATACAGACGCTCAACTATGTCACTTTATGAATATTTCACTAAATAAAATTCATAACAACAAATAAAGGGGGAAAAAGAGGAAAATTCCAATCACAATCAGAGATGAGACGAACGTTTTTATCGCTGCCACAATAGCAACCTACGAATTGTCAAAGCTCATGCAACCGTAAGTCGCAATCTAATTTCCTCGTCGTCTTCCGCAACGGAGACAACATCTGAATGGCAAACCATTTCACTTGATTCTATGCAAAAGTTGCCATGGATAGAAGAGTTATGAATTTTTAAAATTCACTAAGGGTGGATGCGACCAGGATCTTAAGGGTAATAAATTTCAAAAGAATTTATTGAATCTGTGTATATCCCCATAAAGATTTGTGTCATAGTCTGAGAAAGTTAGTGGGTGGATTAGGGTTGTAGGTGGCTACCTGGGTGATAAATGTGTCATGTGATGCGGATTTGTGAAAGCAGTGGTTGTACAAATTGAAAATGTGGTGAGATGCAAAGTATTTTCCAGATATTTTTAGCTGCAGGAGTATCTGCAAATATGTATATATTTGAATTTAAGGGTCGACTTTGAGCTTTCCATGAGGCGGGAGTTAAGACGATAGTGTTTGGAAAATGGATTTTCATTAGAGATAGTAGTTGTCGACAATGTTGTGCACAATGCACATTTGTTCTATTCTTTTCGAGTTTTCTATGATATTTCGAAAAATTAGTTGGAAAAAAGACTTGTGAGTGTAGGATGCGGCTCATTACATTACATTACAATCGAAATATGTATGTTCCGCTTGATCTTTCAAGAGGTATTATGCTGTCAGTAGTATTCTCAATCGGTGCCAGTGCTGTCAAGAAACAAAAAAAAAAAAAAACAAAAAAAAAACAAAAAAAAATAGAAGAGCTGACAGCCTTCTGGTCGAGCTGATTTAAGCATCAAAAATTACTTAGTAGATTCATAAATTTATTCATCTTGAAAATATTTTCTAAAGAAAGGACGCCGAACAAAGCCTTACAACTGCTTGCCTGATCCTCAAGTAAAGAGAATCCAAAAGCTGCGTCTACTACAGATGTGTACGCCCACCAATATTGCCAGCAGTATATGAACAACAAGTTGATATGTCCATGTTTGTGTGTTCAGGCCGGGAATGTGAACTTCACTTACAATTTTTACTCTTCTGTGGGTCTTAGATAAGACACCTAAATTTCATTCAATTCATGTCAAGGCGACGCGATGTCGTGCTTTGACAAAATTCACACGCCTACACCAGAGATCGGTTCATTCGAATATTCCGACAATTTTGACATAATGAGAAGAATACTGAAATCAGTAACGTTTTTGCGAGTATCGCTTCCGAAATGACGAAGATGAGTTCAGCGGTTGATAGGACGAAAACGACTTATGTATGTGCCGGAACAGAACAACATTCAATACAGACGTCAAACGCAGAAATAACTTTGATGTAGCTTGACACTTAGTCTACATTGGCTTGGGAATTTATTTCAACCAAACGAAAAAAAACTCTATGATCCAGGGAGTTGATGCCTGTTCTAATACGAGTATAAGGTATCAAAATGTTCCTTTCTTTTTATGAAACATGCTAGTCGAGACTCATATCATACAGTGCTACGAGAGGTGAAGAGGAATTCCGGTATGTTGGGGGCATCACTACCTATGTCAGGTATTCGCATGGCCGAATAACACATCCAAATCGTTGAAGGTCGAATTGTTGTCTAGCTTGGAACTTCTGTAAATATCCTCTAGTGGGCAATTTAAATTTAGAGTTCAAATTCTTCCCACACAAAATCGAATTTTGGATTAGAGCAGAAGTCACATTATTGAATTTTGTTGGCTACATCGCATAAGTGGCGAGGGTGTTTTTTTAAGAAGTTTATTTTTCAAGCTTACTTGCTTACTTAAGAAGGCGCTACATTCCGGAGTGGATCTGGGTCTCAGCCAACAGTTGTTTTTAGCCAGCTGTCTTCAATTTCGCCTGCTACTTTGGCTGAAATCCCTTACAGATGAGTTGATATATGCTCCTTATCAAGTCATCGCCTAACGCTTTAAAAGGATCATTCTGCCTGGCAGAGGTATTTGATTCATTATCCTATGCAGCATCTTTGATGGCTTTATGAAAATGTTTCCACTGGTCTTCGAACTCTTAAGAGCTTAAGGGAGACGCGATTGGGAAATCATCTGGCGATCTCTTGCGATTGTAAGCGTCCGATGTTAAACTTCCTCACAGTAATAGCTTGTCTTTGTGATGTTTGTGATATCCACAATCGTACCCTGGCTACCACAAGTTAATGGTCCGATTCGATGTTAGTACCTCGGAACGTTCGGGATTCCATAACACTGCCTTTCGTCGATCGCAATGTGGTCAATCTGGTTGATGCCTGATTGATCAGGAGTTCTCCAAGTTCCGCGTGCTAGCTACGAAGTGTTTGCAGGTTAGCCTTTTCGTCAATGCTATTGAAGGTTTCTTTCTTCCTAACGTTGCGGTTGCGTTAAAGTCGGCCAGGACAATTTAAATGTCATGACTAAGGCACTGATCATAAGTCTTTTCCAAGAGCTCGTAGAAGCAATTTTTGTCGTCATATTTCTCCTCCCTGGGAGCGTGCGTGCATATAAGGCTATAATTAGCAATTTTAACCTAAATGCAGATTGTTAGGAGGCGCTCGTTAACATGCCAGGGACTCAAGATTTCTTGCTTAAGTCTGCCCCTAACAGTGAATCCTCATTTAAATAGGCGTTGCTTTTGCATCGATAACAATCGTTGAAGTAGATGTCGGAGTTTTTCATCCTCTTTATTTGTGGCCTATCCCATGGCATTTCTCGAATGGCAGTAATATTTGCCTTGCAGTAGTCCAGGACCTCCGCTATTTGTTCGGCTGCACGTGCCCTATTAAAATACCTAAAATTTCACGTATAAACCCGATTTTACTTCACTGTTGTGTCCATTCGGGGAATTCATCCCCGTTTATAGTACTAATATTTTTATCTGCTGGTTAACACTTGCACTTATAAGTTTGGCAAGTTGAGTTTGAATGAGTAAGGACATGTACTCGAAGGTTACAACTTAAAGGTAAAACAAGCTTAATTGGTATGTACAAACAGTTATAACACTGTCTATCATCAGGTTGACACCTCTTAGTGACTTCTCTATTTCTACAGCGCCGTGCCAGCTTAGACCTAAGAATCTTTTACAAATTGTGGACATTTATTTCCAAAATCACTGTTCAGTAAAAAAAAAAAAAAATGCTTATAAAGCGATACGCCAATAATTGAATGTAATTGAAAAATTTGGCACGACATTTATGCCTTTGGATTCCAAGCCACTGATAAGAAAATGCGGAGTGTAGTTAAAAATATCGGTGTTGTGAGGAGAGTATTGAATGAAATCCCAATTCATCAATTGATCACAGTGCGCAAGGACTTGGTCTGTGTCCATCTACTCTGTGGAAGATTTTGCTCAAAGATCTTGGCTGACATGCTTACAAAATTCAACTGCTGCAAAAGTTGAAGTCAGGCTATAATTTGCGTCGTGACTTCCCAGATTAGGCGGCTGAACAGTGGGAAGTCAATCAACTTTTTTCTCGTTAAATTTTGTTCAGTGTTGATGTTTACTTATGTATGTCTCGGTGGCCTTGTTAATATGCAATATTGTCACATTTGGAGCGAGGAAAGCCTAAAGGCGATACATAACCTACCGATGCACTTCAAATATGGCTCGGATATCTTCAAAAATTAAGAAAATCCATGACAGTCAATGACGCACGGTCAGAGACGTGATTAAGGATTTTCTAAAATTTCATGAACATGGTCTGCAGTATATTTTGTTTCATCGAATTATTGAAGGAAGTATTCGATGAGAACATTATCTCCAGAGCGCACGATTTGTGAAATAGCCCCAAATGCTAGAAAAATTTATCGAAAAGCGGAGCTTCTGGATGTAATTTCTGAAACACTCTCGTGGTGGTCTTTTGCCGAAAATCATTTTTCATCATGAATACATTTTTCTATTGGCCTTGGATCGTTTGCTCTACTTTTGTGTTTCACTTTAATTTCAAATCTTACAGCTCCTAAAAAACACCCTTTACTTTGGTAGGGCATTCCACAAGCGAGCTGTTTGGCTTAGGAATGAATCCAGATATTTAAGTGGCTCTTGAGGTGACGAGTGTTACAGTTGAAGGTTTGAAGGAGTGGAATTCTATTATCAATTTCAGTGGAGCACTGATGGTGAAAATAGGAATACAACGAGATGACACAGGAGACATTACGTCGGTATTCGAGGGTATCGAATGGTTGTGTACCATTGGCATTACCTATGAGTTTTATCGCACGGTTTTGGATCCCACCGAGAAAGTGCAAAGAAGTCTTCGGGGCACCTAACGATATGTGACTGGCTCTATCTATAGAAAGTAAAACAAGCAAAACATTACACTTTATGCAACACTTAAAAGCACAGTCTCAGTGCAGTGCGAGCCGACGTTTGCAAGGATATATTCACCTTTAAAATTGTATTTTATTTCGGTGATTTTTCGTATGAGAAAGTGGTTTAGATAGATAAATAAGCAGTTGCTAGGTTTTACTCTGCACTACCCCTCTGTCCAGAGGTGTCCAATTGTTAACTGAGCTCATTTGCACTTTTGCCAATCTCCAAATTGCTGAGAAAGAATTCTTTTCGAAAGTCGTTTAAGGCTCTATAGATTGGTATAACATAAATTCTTTGAACTTAAATTAAAATTTATGTAGTTAAAGCGAAGCAAAGTAGAACTACTCTGCTTGACTTATTTTTTAAATTACATCTTTTGTTTCATTAAAAGTAAGTTCTTTGCTTTCTTCTTTTTCCCCTTTCCGGGTAGAGAGAAAGAATGGTACGTCTCTCATAGCAATGAAGGTATTCTTAATTGCTGCAGAATTCTAATAAGAATCCCATTAAGCAACGCAATTTTGCTATCCCCATCTCCATGCCGATTCCGACGGTAGCAACAATTTACCCCTTGTTCGGTGTAGACAGCACGAAACCAACACCGCTGCCATCCCACTGATACGCACCACATTGACATCATTGGGTGCTAAGGCGACAACAAAAACAATTATCTCCCCCCTTTTAAATTTTACACCAACAACCGTCGGATTCAAGCTGAGTTAAGGGTACCCCAAAAACGCTAGCAATTTAATTCGCATTGTTTCGATTTTATGACTATGGTTCCAGGGGTAGTTATTCGTAGTGTGTGTCTTGCACTAGAATCAGAATCAACCCCCAAATGCATAGGGTGCCAGTGCAAAAGCCGAAGCCAAAGTCGAAGCCAAAGCAATAGACATAGCCAGCCTACGAATATCTCACAGAGGCTGAAGCTACATGTTGTATGACTAATGTGCAGTTGATGCTCCTGTTAATGCATACCATGGGGGGTTGGAGTTGGTGGAGGAATCAACCGACCAACCAGTTAGCCAAACCATATTACGATGATCAGGGCACACTGCCCCGACTCACTTAGGCACAGTCCGCCTTGTTGCAGAAATAACAAATCGACTTCGACTATTCGTATACGCACTACGAGTACTAGTAGTCGTACCTTCTGTCGGTTGATCTTTGTTAGTACAGAGAGACTATGTGTGGAGCGCATAAGAAATTCATGGGGTGCCATTGTAGTTGACAGTTCTGACAAATGCTTAAATGACTTCTCCGGGCGGTTCATATCATCGTCATTTTTCGCCAAACGGTCGAGCGGGGGCAGGCGCCATGACAAGAATCTGAGGTAAGTGTCAACGCTGCTTCTCTGGTTTCGTCGTCTATGGTTTGCCTTGGTTTCGGTTTTCGGTCGGTAGTTAGAGTGCGGATGGTATACATCCCATCCGTTAAACGCCCATGTGCATGCAACAGTCTGTCATAATTCTCATTTTACCCCTTCAAAACATAAAATTTTTGATATCGTGGTAGCTGATTGGGGATGGTAGCGGTAGGTTTGTGCCTTTATTTCTGATTCATGACTTTCGATGCGATTGTACTTTGTTGCTCGAGGGATGTTGGTTCTCAACCCTTGGGGTTAATGTTGATGTTGGCGTCGGCATAGACTTTTTTTTTCTTGAACCCTCCCGCTTATTGTTATCCTTAATGTCAACACATTCGAAACAAAACGCCAAGGCCTCGCAGCTATGAGGGAGCGCCTGGATGTGAGGTTGAAAAGGTTAAATGGATGCAGAGACACCAAAAGGGTTGAATTTATGATGAATGTCATGGAACGGTATGAATGGGGGCGCGCTCATAAAGGAGTGAAATTCCCAAAACAGTAAGCACGATATTTATGATTGTGTAGTCGGAGTTTTTTGCTTTTTGTTTTTTGTTCTTTTTTTGTGAATTTTTGCCTCTAAAGAACCTTTGTTAAAGGTGAAAGTGCTTTAAGAGAGTTGTTCATCTTTTGTTTGGCTCAAAACGAAGGCGTTACGAACGATGGATCCATTCGAGTTGGTCTGTGTTTTAATGGATTTCTTTTCCAATCACAGAGTTAGGTTGGAAACCAAAGCCTAGTGACCACATTGGTACCACACAACGCGTGTGCTTTCTGGCTGATTCACTTGGTGTCACTGTATGTAACATGTTGTAATTGATTTTAATCTGACGAAGTTTTAGACATAAATATTTCGAAATGACTGTGTGTTACACGTATAAGATTTTTGTGGTTGACATTGGCATTGGGATTGAAGAATGGACACACATTTTGACTTAATGAAAGTCAACCTACCATCAAAAATATTGGACATATCTTATTATACAAACTTGAAAGAATTTGTATGCAGTATTTCTTTACAGAGTTTCAAAGCAGTACCGCAGCTGATTAATCACTGATTTTCAAGGTCTTGGAAGGTTTGATACGCCAGTCAGCTCACAACTTCTATTCAGATGCCGAATGCCCCGAATAATAACACCAGAAAACTCTTTTAGTGAGGGAAATTCGCAGTCCACGTATTGGGTCCTTTAACTTGGGGAACAAATTGTAGTTTGCTGGGCTCATGTCTGGGCTGTATGGTGCGTGATTTCATAATACTCACTCGTGCCGGCCCAGTAATTCAACCACAATGTTTCCGATATAAGAACGTACATTGTCATGCAAAGTCGGTGGCTTAATAATAATTAGGCCGTTTTTATACAGATCTGTTTAATTTCTTCAGAAGGGTGAGGTAATGCGCTGGGTGTCATATTTGTTTTATATGTTGTTTGACGATCTTTACTTAGAAAATCCGACACAAGTTTCAGACTTCGGATCTGAAGCAAAAGTTTTTGGCTTTTCTGGGAAAGGACCATTCCCTATGCTTTAATCGCCTTCACGAAAGCTCCCAGCCCAATTGCACACTGAACTGCGGTAGTTCAGGTAAGAAAAAGAATTTAAAAAAAAAAAAAACAGCAATAATGTAAGATTTAAAATTGATTTTGTCTCTATTTTTAAGCTACGTTCATACCATTATGTGTGGAAAAACATACCATTCAAATGACTACCTCGGTTTCTCTGACAGTGCTTCAAGCGGTCGGTACAATTTTTGATGACTCGGTTCAATATGTGCGGTGTTATTCTGGCAATAGCGTGTCGAATGTTAGCCTCGAGCTCGTCCAAATTGGTTGGCTTGTTGGCGTTGACTAAGGACTTGACTTAGCCCCAGAGAAAATAATTGAGTGGTGTCAAATCGCATGATCGTGGCGGTCAATTGATGAACGCTCGCCGTGAGATGACCCTGTCGCCAAATTTCTCCTTCACAACTTCGAACGTTGCGTCGCTTCTATGATATCCAAACCACAGTTTGGATATATCGATGTTGTTGAGCTCTGACTACATTGAAAGTAAAAGTGTCTCCTTCCTCACTTCGAAAGAAATATGGTCCGATGATACCGCACTAAACAGTCAATATTTGTAGATGCATTGAAGCTTGGCCAAACACTTGTGGATTGTGTTTGCTCCAGTAATGACAATTTTGTTTGTTCACATAGTCGTTGAGCCAAAAATAGGCCCCGTTCTAAAAGATTTTGTTTTGGCCAAAATCCGGATCTCCGGCCAACATTTTCGGAGCTCAATTAGCGAACTCATGGCGTTGACTATGGTCGTTCGGCTCCAATTATTACGTCAGCACAATCTTATACGGATGTACGCCCAAATTCAACCACAAAATAAGCCGGGTTAACTCTCTGGAGATGTCCAATTCATATAAATTCCAATTTATATCCTTAAATCCGTATGGGGCTTTCTTAGATCTGATGAATGATAGATATGCAAAGCGAACTTAAGTCGCCAATTTTCAACGGTCGTATAATCTGCCAAATTGTTCTTTTTCAATTCTTTCGTTATTTTGTTTGTTCGGTGACCATTTGAGACCATATAGCGCAGAATTAAGAGCATTTGTGGGAAACTATATTAAAAGCAGTCATATAGTGCAGTCAGATGGGCCAATTAATCCTTTGACTGTAGTTGGAAAGTTAGGTGGAGTTATACTTTCTCTAAAACATTCTTTCATCATATACATTAGTTCACTATTTAACAGATGTTGAAGAAGCTATCCAGAGCTCTCAAGGAGTGTTGCGGGTCGATTTGTTTCAAACAGTGGCATCGATTTTTATTGCCCTCCCAGTGGAAAGAAATCAGCGACTTCGTCTTTAGTAGTTGTACCTTGATCAGCTTTATTCTGAGTCTTACAAAAATCTTTGAGCAAGGCAACAGCCAACAATCTATGGCCAACAACAATTCAACCGACCACCTTTCGGTAAAAAAAATCAGACGCCAAAAGTGCATCCAATAAGTCAAATTATAAGTCATGCGTGCATACTTAATTAGAATCGCTGTTTTACGCCAGCAAACTTTTTAACTTAAGATATCTTTTATATCTTTTAAGCAAATATCGATGTACTTTTTCTACGCATCAGCCTTTTAAGTGATACTGTTAATCAATTCCTATAAAGACCGATACACAAACTAATACAATACAATGGAATCCTCAAGTAATCAACAATCATTTCCATTCCAAAAAGGTTTAAGTCTAGTTTGCTCTGCCCTGTCAGATAATCGCTACAATAGCCAACCATCAAAACTCCAAATCATGCACTGCGAACAAGGCAATTATCACTCGACTCATCCTCTGCCATCCCTCAAATGCTGCTACAGAGACCAAAGACAGAGGTCGATTAAGGTGATGCATGTTAGTTTAACAACGATGACGACAATTGTCATCACTTAAAGCGCATTTGACACCAATAAATGTCCACAGAGAAACGTACTTCTTCCATAAACGCAAAGTAAGAAGGATACTCGTTGCTATTACTCCATTCCTTCCAGTGAACGATTACTGTTTCTGAGTGTTTCTGGTTCACTTACTGGTTTTGTTGTTGTTGTTTGCCTAAAGTTAGTCACAAAATTATCAACACAACACACACGGACTGATGGCAATGCACGACTATACGAGTACATCTCCCTGAAATTCTGGCACTGACTAGGATCATAATGACAATGACTATGATGACTACATGAGCCTACACCAGCAAACATGCAAAAGGACATGGTGGAGGAAATGTCTTATTATCAGAAGCAGGATGCTTCACATGTATACGGATTCACTCCTGGTACTGCCAAGGGATATACTTCATGTACACGTACCGACTTCCGAGTAATAATGAGTTTAATGAATGAGCTTCCAGAGTTTGGGGAAAGGTGGTATCTACTCGTACTATTCTGGTATTCTAAACCCAGCCGGTTGACAGGGATGTGACATCTTTGCATAGATAGGATAGGAGTCATATCCAGAAACTGAATAGCTAGGTGGGGATTTTGCAATCTATTTGCCATTGTCCACCTTCAAATTAAACCACTTTGCTGACTGTGTCCGTGAGTGTGTACTATATCTGCTTAGATATCTCACAATTTCAATCCCCAAAACACACATCTGGTGGTGCATGCGGCTGGTTTTCTAGTCGTTAGCTATGTTTGGCAAGGTGCCTTGACAAGTAATTAATAAGGGAATCGAAATTTGTTTACACATCTGCCCGATTATTTTGCATTAATAATACCCTCATGATGATAATGCTTTTGCAGCATGATGATAATGATATGCGGATATACAAATGTAGATGTAGATACGAGGCGGGCTCATGTGGGTAAGGATTACATACTACCCCAACACCATGACCTCACTATGTATTGTAAGATTTAAGGCTTCATCCATTCTTGCAATTGCGAAATGGCCCTAATATTTGCACTAGCATGATGCAAACAATGCAAATAGTTGGAGTCACATCTGAGACGCTTTATTTGGCCTCAAAAGTGGTGGCCAAAAATTATCGATTTATAAGGCAATAACTAGAACTTTCTTGAATTTAATTTAACACCATTGCGTTTTAGTTATTAATCACTCAATGAATTAGGGGAGACAGCTATCAAATAAATTTAAGGAATGGACAAGGCGCACGTGAAAATTTTTCTTTCGATTTGAACTTCAACAAGGTTAGTGATTGAGGCACGGATAAATTAAATTACAGATTTATAAAATGCCCAAGTTCACGGTGCAAATTATTTAATAATAGTATTACCTGGAGAAACCTTCAAACGGAAAAGTTTGACAAAAGCCATAAAGCGTCATTAAGTGTCATTAACATTTTATTTTTTCAATATAATCCTCTTTCAATTCGATACAATTTTCCCATGCATTAAATCGGCCCAATAAATCGACGTAGTATCCTCCTATGATTGTTTTTTCCTTCTCCCAATACCTAATCAACGTGGATCTCACGCGTCCCAAAAAGCGGTGGCCGAGGGCACGGTCTTCGCATTCTTTGGAGCACGTTCATCGGGTAAAACTCGTTTTCTTTGGCTCTGGTGTGTACTAATGAATTCATGTCCCATCACCGGTCACGAAACGACACAGAAATTTCTTCGGGTTTCGATTAAACATTGCCAGACACGTCTTTGAAGTGGTCTTACGATTGCGCTTGTTCTCCGGTGTGAGCAAACGCGGCACCCATTGCGCAGAAAAAATAAAAAATCGACTTTTCCTATGCTCACTGTTACTGTCAATTTATTCAGTAAACTCAACATTTTCATCATGGTAAAGTACACTAACGAGCAACGCCTGCAAATTATAAAAATTTTCTACAGATATTCGGAGTCGGTGACTGCAACTTTAAAAGCGTTAACTCCAATTTTCGGTCGTAATTCTCGCCCTGGTATACAGGCAAGTATAGTGCAAAAATGTGAGTCTACATATTCGTTGTGTGATGTTGCGGTGTCAGTGAGACAACGGGTTGGGCGAAGTGTCGAAAATATCGCTGCCGTTCAGACATCCGTAGCAAACGATCCAAATCAGTCAATTCCACGGCGTTCTCAAGAATTGGGCATCGCTCAGACCACATTATGGCGTATTTTGCGTAAAGATCTTGGCTTACACCCATACATGATCAAGCTGACTCAAGAATTGAAGACGATGGACCATTTGAAGCGACGTACGTTCTCCGATTGGATTCTGGAGAAGATGCGCCAAGATGATGAATTTCATCGCAAAATCATCTTCAGTGACGAAGCTCACTGGGTTCGTCAATAAGCAAAATATGCGTTATTGGTCGGGTGAAAACCCACATGTGCTTCATGAATCACCACTTCATTTACAAAAAATAACTGTTTGGTGCTGTTTGCATGCCGGCGGCGTTATTGGGCCATATTTTTTTCGTAGACGATAACGATCGTCACATTACTGTGAATGGTCAGCGTTATCGCGCCATGATCACCGATTTATTTTTGGCCCGAATTGGAAGATATGGACTTGGACGACATGTGATTTCAACAGGATGGTGCCACAAGCCACACAGCACACGCTACAATCAATTTATTGAAGAGTAAGTATGGTGAGCGTGTTATCTCAAGACATGGGCCAATCGATTGGCCGCCTCGTTCGTGCATTTTACCGCCGCTTGACTATTTTCTGTGGGGCTACGTTAAGTCATTGGTTTATGTCAATACGCCGACGACGTTGGAAGAGCTCAGAGCCAATATTGAACGCGAAATAGCAACCGTTTCAGCCGAAATGTGTGGCCGAGTCGTTGAAAATTGGGTCCAACGAATTGACCGCTGCAAACGTGCCCGCGGTGGCTATATGAACGAGGTCGAGTTCCATTCATAAATGTTTTGATTGTACTTCAAGCCAATAATAAAGTTTTTGAAATATCTCAAATGGTTTGCCTTTTATTTAAAAAAAAAAGTTGACAAGTCGTTATTAGAAAATTCTATATTTCAGTCCACGTAAGTAAGGCTTGCATCTAAATATTAAAGTCATGACGACACCGCGGAGCACTACCTCTGTGAATGATAGGCTTACGCTCACATTATTCTGGAAGTACTCGGGGCTGACGTGGTGGGTGCGGTACTGTAGGCACTTTATCACTTACAAAGAGTGTAATGGACTAGATATTTGTCTGAGTGCTCTCTTCCGACAGAAGAATAAAGAAAAAATAACTTAATTCTACCTGCAGAACCACTTGTCTGGCTTTTGATTTTTGTTTTTTGGTCAAGTGCAAAAAGAAAAATACGATCCTTGATTACTGGCCACAATTAAAATTTGCGTTCCAGCAGATCCAGTCCAGGTTTTTTGACTATAGTTCTGCGAACTTTTTTTTTTTTTTTTTTGAAGAGGTTTCATTATCACTATCTTGCTGAAAGCACGCCAAATAATCTGTAATAATAACAAAAATCTAATAATCCTTCTGTTTCAGTACTTTAATTAAGGCCATCAAGTTAATAAAGAGGAGGTGGTCAGTGCGGATCTGGACTTCTTGGGTTTTCTCTAAAACCTACAGGCAAGATCTGGCTCGCGATAGTAAGAAGACTGATGCTTTTATATTTGGCGGAGTTTAGAGTTTCCCCTTTTTGTGGATCGGGCAAACGAAGCTCTTGTTCAAATTATCCGGCATTCTTTCCTCTGATAACATTTTAGATTAGATGTATATTAACTACTAAGTCATCTTCTACTCCTAAGTAAGCCATTCGATCTACAATATTATTTCATTTTAGTCAGTTAAACACAAATTTAGGTTTTGACGAAGTTAAAGGTTTGCTCGAACTTGTCGAGTATTTTTGTTTGTCCCTGCTATTTAAAAGTCTGTGGAATCTTACTTTCTTTGCTCGTCTCAACAAGTTGCTGACCTTTGCCCGCGCTGACACTATTGACAATTTTAAGCAGTGAGTCGTCCGACATGTACCATAGCATCTCGGCTTAAACCCACTTTCAAATATTGGGCAAAGTCTGTATCTCTTTTCACCACTGCGTGTGTCTGCCATCGTTTTGACTTTTTGCGTTTTGTGTTTTCGATGAAAATGACCGTCGAGTATTTCTACTTGTTAAGTGCGCCTCCAATTCTGTCTACAAGATTTTGAAACCTCCGCAAACCAGTTTTGATCATACTGTTGGGTATAAAGCTCTTGACGAGAGAATTGGAATATACGGTACCACAATCATAAGATTGTAGAGGCTTTTATTACCCGTAGACAACTATATACTTAAAATACCTATTACTATAGTTCTTAATGTTATTAATTTTTTTTTTGTTTTCTTTAACATACTACAACTTAGCCTTCACTTGTGGAGGATACTGTTAATTAAATGCAGTTTAGGTCTCCACATTTCTAACAAGGGTTTGCTTGCGAGCACTTATCTCTGAGGGTTGATTTGCATCTTAATTTCGATGCATCTACAGAAATTATTCAAATGCCTTTTGCTACTCAACGACTTCATTAAAATTTAATTATATAGATATCCGTACTTTCACCATTACCTGGACAATGAACCTTTAATTAAAACACTCTCATTTTTTTTATAGGGAAAAGCTTCAGCCTAACCATCGTGATATCATCATCCCCCGTCCAAGTGGCCACCTATAATAAAGCCATCAAAGTAACTGTCGATGGTCCCCGAGAGCCAAGGTCAAAAATTCGACATCAAGGATTTCATCCCTTCGCATTTGGCCCACAGCGATTTGGTCCAGATCCACTTATGGGAGGCTTACCGTTTAAATTGCCAGGTAATTTTAAAATTGATCTGCTTAACATACTATGTTTTGTTATTTCAAAAATCTGCTCACATGGGGTTAGGTAAGATGCTTCCATGGTAAAAAGGGGGACTTATCATGGAATATCACCTGAAGGATGTTTTTTTTTTTTTTACAGAATTAAGCTTAAGGCAGAAACCGGTATTATAGACGTATATATGTGCTTTTATGGATGTTTTTTCGTATGCTTGCCTGCAGGGAAAGGGTTTGGGGGCTTTGAATCATTATGGCGTTTAAATTACCGCGTAATTGTATTGGTTTCAATTGTGTATTGTGTCCGATTGTTTGTTTTGTGAAGCAAGGGGTGGTTTCTATTAGAACTCAGAAAGTGATATCATGTCGTCGGATGTGCGTAGGAGTAGGTATGTGTTTATGTGTTTGTGTAAAAACTGCGAGTAACGAAAAAATTAGTTATTCAGGACGACACTTCGCGGTTTAAAATTTTCAGCGTGCAAACAGCCCCTGGGGGATGACTGAAGTAAAAGTTTATCTTTCTTAGCGCACCCCTTTTCGTAAGTTGTTTTGTTACTGAGCTTGTCATCTAAGCTCCAACCCTATCTGGATGTTGGGTGGAATTTATTCAGCTCTCGTTAGAAGATTAAGTGTTTAATGGATTTTAATCTTTTGTCAGACCTGGTGTGGTACTCATAGTAGATACCATTGAGCGCGAAGGTGGTGCACGTCTTTTATTCTACATAATTGGGTGACAACAAGAATGGTGACAGTCAGTTGGAGGGGATTAATTTTGTTTGTTATTGATGTGTTTATGAAAATGTTGATGAAAATGATGACAGTGAGGGTTGTAGTAGCAGAATTCAAGGGGGCAACCCGTTTTAATTGTGTAGAACGTGGTGAATATGTTTTACAATATTTTTGTGTGAAAGTTCTTTTTTATGAGATTATGTATAACGTGAAGTGAGAATGTTAAGTATAAAACACGTGGCTTGAACTATAATCAATAATCAATTTTATTTATTTATTTTTTTTTTTTTAAGAACTTAACACTCAAGTGGGTATGACTACACTTAAAGTGCCTGAGAACGTGTTAAGTTTGTAGGAAAATGGTACAAAGAGAGGAAGAAAGATTTTGGGACTCAGTAGTTATTTCCCTTGATGGGTGGCATGGCCCTTGTGAACCCTACTGAATCCTCTCACCACTTTTCAGATAGTTCGAGAAACTTCCAATCGATAAACTTGCTCAGAGGAGAGTTTCTCAGAATCCTAACCTTGTTAATGACTGCATGTGTACTCGTTGAGGAATTTCACTGAAAGCTGGGTTTCGTATGACCATAACTGCGGACGACATAATTTTCCAGAATGCAGGCGTATTTGTTAACCACCTCAAAGTTTTAAGTAAAAGTGTCACAAAACTATGCCATATGAGTGATGATGACACCGCGGAGGACTTTCTCTATGGGTATTCAACAAACACTCGCATCAGGCGGTAGTTGTTTGTACTGTAGGGACTTTATCGCCAAAGCAATTACTCATATTTCTGAGAAAGACTAAGCAATTCTAGTAAAATGATAACTCAAGCAGTATACTTGACTATGTAGGTCTACGTAGCTCCGTTTAGACAAAAGAGAAAAGTAATATATATGTGAAAGAGGAACGAAATTGAGATGAACAGCCGCAGCCTTGGATAAGATTGACTCACTTCAAGATGGCATACACAAAAGTAACAAGGACAACGATGTTCAGGTATGAAACTTGAATGCGATGGCTCTTACTAGACCTGGTGCTTCTAAATACTTAGTAGATGTACTGGAGGTCTATACGGCTGATTTAAAACCATCCAAGATATGCAATAAGGCGGACGAAGAAATAATCAAAATCTGTGAAATCTATGCTTACAGAAGAATATCGCCAGATCAGATCCAGGAGGAGACTCAAGAACACCAACTTGGTGCTTACGTCCTTATTTTTCTAGCCCATCTAAGCCGATTTGTAAGTTGCTTATGACAGCGCATGTGAAGGCGAACTATAAATGGTAATTTCTGGCTATTTTATATGATCTTAAGTGATCTTCGGCTCTGTGTGCATTGACGAAAAATTGAGGAAATAATACAACGAAGTACTATACCTGCTGTACGGCAACATTGTTCTGGTAAGAAATGTCATGGTTGCCCGAACTCCAGATTCGAAGCAACTCCAATAAGACAACACAATAAAGATGACCTCAAGGAACTCGAGTGAACAGAATTAAATGTGCACCTTTTAATGAATACGCGTTGAATATTTTTTTCGTAACTGGGATGCGTAACACGGTAAGACAACACGGTAAATACGAACCACTAGTTTGCCGCCTTGGTAGGCTGTTTAACTCATTGGCTGTCACGCCACCTACCTGGGTTCGAATCCCGGTAAGAGCACAACAGCAAACTTTTCAAAATCGTCATCACCCTTTTGGCGGGCAATGGCAAACCTCCGAAAGTCAAATTCTGCCTATGAAAAAGCTTCTCATGAGCCTTTCTGAACCGGCAATAAACAGTAGGACCTGTGCAGGAGTGTAAAAATTCACAAAGTGAGAAACACAAATGAGTGCGAGAAGCTGGGCCTTGGCCCACACCGGGCTATCGCGCCATTTAAAAAAAAAAAAAGTTTGTCTACTTAAGACAGTGCTGGTGAACACTTTTGCATCTGCGCTCAATCATATGCTGAAGATGTAGCAGATCACATCAAGCATTAGCTTGTTCTTAAGCACAGAAATAGAAATTCCATCAAATCTATCAAAACTCAGATTATTTTCCTAACGGTGTAGAGAATCAGCCCGGCTGCATTAACACCTAAGCGTCCATCCATCCTTTTTTTTTCTAACGCAAGTTAAGCATTCAGGTGTTAACCTAAATAATAAACTTTTTTGGAATATTTACGAGCATACCATCAGCTGCATTTTTATAGATTTACAATACCGTGAGTCTGGCACAATGACGCCTTCGGTTCTTGCGGGAATAAGAAGTCGATTTTCTCTGTATTCAAAAATGACTTCGGTCGGAATTTGATCTTATATGGAATGGAAGCGGATCTTCAGGAATAACTCTGACAGCTACATTCTCATTAGATAAACTTGTGTTTGGCATTCGAGAGGAGACGTAGTCATAAGGACAGTTAACTCCTTCGTGAGAAACAAGAGGAGAGAAATCGGTATCTGTCTTTATACAGACAACAAAGTTGAGTTTACATCCTTCCTGAATTCTTTGATTACTTTAAAGCTACTACTACTACTCAGTAGCGTTTAATCAATTCTTTTCAATGCGAGCAGTTGTTTTCCACTTAACACATATTAAGGTCTGTTTTTATGAGACCATTCAATTAGGAGAATGGTCTGCCTAGTTTTGGTTTGAGAAATAACATAAATTGTTATGCCTCTCCCAATTGGGAAGCAATATAAAACATTGTCCTTAAGGCTCGCACCTGATCTGATAACTAGAAATATTTTCTTAGATGGCGCGGACCAAAACTACGGCTAACATGTTATCCGCGCTTTTCTGAACAGGTCGGCAACGCTGTACACTTCGTACAGTTTGCCGTCGAAACGCCTTCTCTATAAGCCATTGATGCAAAAGGAATAGAAAATTACCGGAAGAACTATTCTTTCAAAGCGCCTGATAGCAATTTCATCCGCCTTCGTCACTGTCTAAGTTTTTGAGCTCAGAGAAAGGAATATATGATTCCTTAGTAGTGACGTCGGAAAGTTTATTTTTTTCCTGTTTTCGGTGTCAGCGTGTAATTCGAACCCTTTTAACGTAATATAGCAATAAATGAACCCTGCTACTGCACCACAATTAAAGGAAATACAGTCTCTGCCATTTCTAGATAGTAAACTGATTTTTTAAGAAAATATAAATATTTAAGGATCATTGTTGGATAGGGCAAGAATATACAACAAAATTTAAAAGCTAACCTCTAGGTCGATACAGGAGTCTTTCTTGCTGATAGTAAAGTCACAAAGTCCATATACGGCTCATAAGAAACGAGGTGATTGGAAAAATGCCTTTCAAATTGAGAATTCTGCATTGCTTCTTCCCTCCAAAAAGAAGAATGACACCTGAAATCGTTTACTCTTATTCGTTATCGAACTTTATTTACAACGAAGCCACTCCGCTACTACGTATGTACATACTCGTACAACTATTGTAAAGTTAAATCGGGAGTCAACTCACTTCCTGCATGGGAACGCTCTGGAACTAAAAGAGATAGCTTCTGCTTTCCCAACACTCTCTACTGACGCAGACATTCGAAAAGAAAGGTAAACGACCAGCTTCGATTGAACAATTAGAATGATTTAAAAACTGTAGTGCGTCTACACACAGTCCCAAAAGCAATTATCCTAAGATCATTGACAAAAGATAGAACAAAACAACAAAAGGAATACAATTCAATCGGCAGGGTGGGTGCTTGTCTTTTTTCTATGGATTCGATATTTTTCATCCGAAATACCCTAGATTCCTAAAATCTACTCCAATATAATTAATGTTTTTCCAAAGGAATTCCACTGAAAGATTCACGAGAATCCAACCTTTATAATTCCGAGACAAAATCGTTTCAGGTGGTCTAAACCTTTTCATCCGTTTGAGGAAACTTTTTCAGAAAGCCACACAACACCTTAGTTTCGAATCATGTGTATGCGAAATTAGCTCATTAGTCCTGTGCCGAATCTGTTAGTGTCTTATACAATCTTTCGCTTGGGTTGCCACATCCAACATATTTTATAATCTATTGAAATCGTCTTTAGTTTGTTTATTTGAAGTTAAGATACCACATCTTCGACTCCCATGTGCTGCAAGGTCTTCCCAACCCACTTAACTTCTTCCCATTCAATCTCATTAGGAAACATTCTTTGATACTTAAAAGCCGTCACTCCCCCAAACTTGACTCCGCTGTCAAGTAATTTACATCCATTTACCCTATGTTTGAGAGGAATCTCTTCTCGCGCAGCAACTTTCATTATCATCAAGAACGACAGCGACGACAACGACGACAGCGACGACGGCGACGCCATCATCATCATCATCATAGCCGACGTAATTACTCCTCAAGCAAAAGTCCTTCCGACTTAAAAACCCAAATCAATTTCACAGGCTCCACTTTAAGCCATTCCACTTCCTCTTGTTACCTTTCACCGCTGTGCTACCGGCCGTTTCATCCATCGCATCCGTCGCATCCGTCGCATCCTGCCTCATACCGCCTCATCATGTTCCATCTCGTTTTCATCGTGTGATGATATTTTAATGAAATTTTTCTACCTCGTCACACACACGTCTTACTGCTTATGTGAACACCGTGGGAGAGCATAAGGATGTAACACCACACGATGACAGGTGCCATAGAAGGAGGCATATGTGAGTACGAATATGTCTACTGTTTAGTTCCTTTTTACTTTGAGAACTTTCCAATCCCAGTAAATTTACTCCGGGAAGCGAAAAAGGAAACCTCGTTTCGTTGGGTGTCTTTCACTTAGAAAACATCAATCAGGGCTCTTTCATGAGTATATCCTTTTTCCGTTTTACCATTCTTTCTACACACACTGTATTTGTAGTAAGAGTTACGAGTAGTGGAAAGGCTCTTATGCTGATTAAACTCATATCCTTGGTGTATCCCTGTTAACCCTTTTAAACCGTACGGTACCTGTTTATGATTTTTAATTCATTTTATAAATTTTAAATTATTACACCAGGAGCTGAAGGAAATCCTAATTACACAGGATGTAAATGATTTCCATTTAACGAGGTCACACGCACGCACTTACGTGTTACGCGTTCCGCTCCACATATGAACCTTTCACCCGTAATCCTGTCATCTTGTTCTATAGTACCGAGGTTGCTTCACAACTTTTCTCGAGAGTTGAGCCCTTTTTCTGACTTTTAAAACATTCAGGACCTTTTTGGCCGTATGCGGAACTTTTGTAAAATTAATTTCAAGTTGTGAAAATTCATTTAGTTTTACTTTTCTCATGTTTGTCAGTGGCTGTATGTGTGTCGCCGTTATCGTCAAGTGGGAACACATTTTCTAATGTAATTTGCATGAGAGACGCAAAGTTTAAGGCTAAGCGTGTATAGGTTAGGTACGAGTTTCGATATTTGGAAAAGTATTGGAGTCTGTCCGACCCTCGTTTTGGGAAAATGGTAAAAGTTTTCTTGCAGTAGTCTCTCTTTTCCAAAGGAAAAAAAAAAAATAGAATTTTGTCCTTTTTTTTTGTATCTATGGTTGGAGTTGAAGGACAAATACAAATGGGATTTGAATGTTAGAGAGACTTACATGCTATATGTCCTCTTGGGGGAGAGATCGGAATCTACATGGGCGGAAGTCCTTTCGCAAGAAATGGGTGTTTCAATTTTCTATAAAAAAAAAACTTGACGTAAATAGATTTTTCCTGTTTCCGTTCGAGAAATCAATTTTGAATACGAACATTGAAAAGACATTCGAGTGAACAACTTTGAAGGAAATTCTCAATTTGCGGTCAGTAAACGGGTGAATAGTTATCATCAAGGCTATAGTGGGTACTTACAGATTGGAAAGTTGGATGTTTATTTGCTTAACAACTTTGCTTATATGCTGGTGTGTTAAACGACAGTTCTTCATAGATACCTTAGGTCGATATTTGGGAAAATGAACTTGATTGTAAAATCATTTACCCGGTTAAAGTGGTATTTTCTGCTATATTTCTCTTTCTTAAGCTGTTTTGATCTATAGGGTATTCCTAGCCTTAAAACATATATACGTATGTATTAAAAAATTAATCAGACCTTCGGACTACTTATTTTATTTTTCAGCGTGAGAACTTTAAATAAAAATACAAACTCAATGAAATGGAAGTGATGTCTTTTCGAAAAGGTTTTCGAAATTGAATGTTCCAATTAAGTTTTGGGCATATAAACAGTTCGACCACGTTCTAGAAAGGTCCTTCGTCCTACTCCATTTTGTATCACTTTTCGTTTAAATTAAACAACCAGCACGAATAACAGTAATGATGTTGGCCTCCAAGCTATGATTAATGCTAATTTTTTCAGGTGGCGCTATAGAAAATAGTCAGCCGTGTCTAATCCCATGACTTCGATGCCAAGTTTAGAAGTCCATTCTTCAAGACCTTCTTCAACCAGAAATTGATGGTATGAGTTGTTGTCTAGTACGTAGAAACGTTATGTTGAAACTACATTTTTTCCATATCAATTCCATCGATATTTTGAAACAAATTTTTGCAGAGCATGTTCCGGTTCTTGAAATGATCATGGTTGCGCCGAATTTACAAACTCCGGTCTTTGGACATACTGTAGTTTAAAGTGAAAATAGGTTGCCGTTCTGGATAGGTAGTATCCTGTGGCATATTCGTGGATGTTAAATTATTTGCTGAACATAATGCGAATTTTGAAATAAACATGCAAGTACTGTTCCGCCATAAATCTTTCCATGATATTATGGCAAAGTGTACTTCAGAAAACTGTCGCATACATCTGCTAAATTTGATATCTGGCTTGACAGCTACCAAAAATTTTCCCACTCAGAAATAACAAATTTTGTTATCTGCGTAAATGCAATAGTTTCCCTTTTTTATCCAAAAGGATCTTCAAGAAAACATTGTATGTTTTCGCCCACGTTCAACGTGTTTTTTCAACAACCTTATTCAAACATGGTTCAATATGGCGTCACTTAAAAAGATCTCCTACCTACTACAAGGGTCTGTATTTTTATCTAGATGTTGATGTGTTCCCGGATTGGAAGATAGGTGGCGCTACTGAACCAAAATGAGTATCCCATCATTTAGCATAATCTCTTTTAGCCCACCTGTCAAAACTTGATGACAAACTGACGCTCCGTGATCCGATTCTTTTTTTTTGAGTGGCAAAACCTGCGAGAAAATCAAGCCCATTCTCGATGGAGTGTATGGGACCCATTCACCTTCCCGTATAACCGTTTACAATTTGTTTACAGATTTTCGCCGTGGACGCAAGTCGGTTTTTGATGAACCGCGGACAGGTGGCCTAAAAACGGTTACCACAGAGAAAACCGTGGACAAAATAAATTGGCGTATCGTATCATATCGTATTGGCGGACCAACGAATGAAAATTCGCGAGTTGGCTGATACAATGCGTTAGCCATATCCTGCTCGAGATTTTTTGCATGAAATAGTTGTCCGGGCGATGGGTGACTCGTTTGCTCACACCGGAGAACAAGCGCAATCGTAAGACCACTTCAAAGACGTGCTTGGCCCTGTTTAATCGAAATCCGAAGTGGTTTCTGCATCGTTTTGTGATTGTTGATGAGACATGGATTTATTAGTACGCACTTGAGACCAAAGAACTATCATAACTATGGGTTTTACTGCTCTTTTTCCATGGTCGCAAAAAACACTAACACGATGTTTAAAAATGGGTTTTAAAGCAAAACTAAGCATCAGAGTGTCACAAAATTTTAACAGAAAGGCTAAAAGAGGTTATACTAAATGATTGTACACTCATTTCGGCTGAGTAATGCCAGCTATCTTCCAATTTGGGTACTCATCAAACAGCCTTCGTATAGCAAGTATAATCTAGTTGTGATTTTCACTAGGGTGGCTATATCATACGTATAGAGAAGGCTTTGAGCGTCGACAATGGTGTTTTGTTAAATTACCAAAAGGGAGTATTGAGCATTGGAAATTTTTTGGCTTCTTTTGCCTAAGAGATCCCAGAAAAGATATTGCCCTCAGTATTGGGGGTTGTGCGTGAAGTTTACCAGGCATTGTGAAAATTATCTTTGGCGTTGAATAAGAATTGATTTTCTGACGATCCTGCAAAACAAAAAAGGAAAAGAACACTCGGATCGGAAAATGCATAACCTTAAATATGCTATATGCACCTAAATATTAATCAAAAATCTTAGACAGTAACAAAGCGTATCACTGCCATCGAACAATTTCGAAGAGATGGGCCAAACAAAAGGTTAGTTGTAGTCAGAGAACAAAATAACCATCTTACTAGGCGTGGATTCGTTAAAAGGGGCTGATTAAGGCAAAAGCTTTTGGTACGTAAGCGAACGATTTACAAAAAAACCAGAATAAAGGCTAAATTAATTACAGTACGGAATATCATTTGAATACATGGTTTTCAAATTTCAGAATTCGTATAGAATCATCCCGTTTATAAGGTCATAAGGCTGTCACGCAAAATGCAGTCCTCCAAAATTATGAGTCTCTGAGCTATGTATTATACATAATTGCAGTCAAGTTACGTCTACAGATATCTGAGGAACAGATATTTTTTGAAGAGATATGACATTGTATGATTGTGGTCGCAATAAGAACATTTTGATGTGTTAGAATTCATCCAAACACTCTCATTACACCTCTCGTTTGATGAAGAATGCAGGTAAACACATATTGTTAAACAACTCACTAATGAAGCGTTCTTGTATATAAGAACGAGAGAGGTTGGTGAGCCCATCAGTTTCTTCGAAGTAATAACCATACGAAGTGAGGTATTTGTTAAACAACTCACTTATGAAGCCGACTTGCACGAGTATATTAGAACGAGATTAGTTGGTGAGCTCGTCAGTTTCTTCGGAGAAATAAGCATACGAAGTGAGCGGTGGAACAAATGGAGAAGTGCTACTTCGGGAACAATGTTCGGAAGTTTACCAAAACGTAAAAAGATATCGTTCAACCAAAAAGGCAAAGTACATAGATCTATTGAAATGAGCAGTGAAAATATGTAGTAGGATAACAGTGAGTGCTAAAGGTATAGACAAATCACTTCTGCAGACTCTTAAACATCGGGGACAAGCTAAACTCCATTATCAGGCAGAACCATTCAACTTGGGCGATGAAAGCCATGATTTCCGTCAACCCGGCTAAAAGATGGCAATATCTACACTTAGGTATAAAAGGCATGCCAGACCGGATGTCCTACTTGTCAACGTACTCGTACTTTACACAGTAAGAGACGACTTGTTAGAAGCTAAACAATTTTTTTTTTTCATCAGGAAGATATGCCTGATAGATCAAATTTCAATCTCGTTTTTTTGAAATGAGAACTTCTAAACTAGGCCAACTTTAGACGCATCTGTCTTTTAAAAATCGCATACGAGATAAAACCATTTGTCAACGGTGTAAATGTCCCACATCACTGTAGGGTAGGGCGACTAGATTAAACTGCTTATTAAAATGCTATTTATTGTTTTCAAGACCTTAAGTTACAGTATTGGCAATGGGTTTTGCTGTGTATGAGGACAAGTCCAAGTATATGCAGCCTTGTAGCTATGTAGCCTTGACGCATAAATACTCAATCGGCTTGGTCTAAGAAGATAATTCAGTAACAGTAGTTATTTGTTGCGAATGCCTTGCCTGCGAAAGGTTCTCTATATGATCTCAAATGTCTTGTCGAAATTGATATCAGCTAAACCCAAATTCTAAGCATATTCGTCGAATTGCTTTAAAATAGTTAATAAAGTGTTTGAGTATACGATGCAGGTAGATGAAAAGAGGAAGCTTCCTTGTTCAGGTGTTTTTAAATCTTTTCCAGGGTTTTCCTTCTTAGGATGAGGGAATGCACATGTTCCCTCTTAGCATCTTTAATAGTATTCTTTTCTATGGAATACATAGTTTTCTATGGCTTGATTTTAGTAGCTCTGCCGTTGGTTCTCGGGAAGATTTCACAGGAATGCCATCAATTTATCCACATTATGTTTGTGCTTTATTCAGAATAGCAAGCACAGTAGTCGTATGGAGTAGAAGTATAGTTGAGGAACTTATGGCATATCTTTGAAGTGTATAATCTGATTCGAGCGCAATTTTCACAGAATTTTTCAAGTTATAGATAAAATAAAAGGCTGGCCTACGGTTGGCCTTTCGTTTGTAGCGGTAGAGTGTAACCATTTGGTGAAAAGTATGTACGCCTAACTTAGTCCTACTATTGTCCAATTACAACATGCTTCTGAGTTTATTTTTCAATAACCTCGCCGTGATATCAAGTTGCAAACAAACGAAGGTTTTTTTTGTACTGTGAGAAACAAAAAGTTTAAATAAATATTTCCTGAGTTCTTTTGAATTTTTTGTTATTTAAAATAAACACCATCCGAAATTGTATATTCGTATTATTGATTAAGATGCAACAATAACCAGTGTACACCCTGAACTCCAACCAACTTCAGACTGCTATAATTTCCAAACCGTTCATTACTGTGACCTCAAATTTTGACACGTGACATTAATATATTTACAAGCCTTTTAAACGATTCGTGTCTCAGTTGTGTTGAAAATTTTTTATCCGCGATGGAATTCAAACGTGATAGTGTGATTGCTTTATATTTGGCTGGAAAACCACAAGTAGCTATCGTTAGAGCCCTCCAGCATCTCAACGTGAATAAATCATTTGTGTCTCGAACCATAGCTCGTTACCGTGATACTGGCAGCATTACAAAACGCCATGGAGGTGGTCATAAAAAAACAGCAACATCGGCAGAAATGGTTAGGAAAATGAAGGCGCGAATTGAGCGAAATCAGCGTCGAAGTGGAAGAAAAATGGCTCGTGAGCTCAACATATCGTTGGAACGGATGCAACACATACTGAAAAATGAGCTTGTTCTCAAGCCATTAAAGTTTCAAAAAGCACACGATCTTGCACCGCAACAGAAAAAAGTTAAATTCGAAAGAGCGAAGGAGTTGCTACGCTTGCACGAAAGTGGTGAGTTACTTGCCGAATTCGGTTTTTTCCGATGAGTCGCCATTTGTAATCGAGCAATATGTCAACAAACAAAATGACCGAGTTTGCTTGCCAGAGAGGTACTCCGAAAATTTCCACCTTCGGACGGCCACCATAAAGCAGGCAGCACCGATGGTGATGGTTTGGGCCGCCATAACCGCCGATGGTCGCTCTCCGCTCGTATTTTTGGACCGTGGTGACAAAATTAATGCGATCGTCTTGGGCAAACAATCATTTCGGTCGGAGACCGTGGACATTTCAACAAGACTCGGCACCGCCTCATAAAGAGCGCTTCAACCAAGATTGGTTAAAAAACAATGTTCCACTCTTCTTCGACACAATGGATCGCAAATTCTCCGGATGCAAATTCGTTGGATTTCTCTGTCTGGGGTAATTTGAAGGCGAAGGTTGGCACTAAAAAATACAAAAGTTTGGACCACCTCAAACAAGCACTTCGCCTAGAATGGGCCAAAATACCGCAGAGCCACTTGCGTGTAGCGTGCAATGCTTTCTTCGGCCTTCTCAAGGCCATTATTCACCCCAAAGGTGGACATATTGAAAACTCTTGATACAATTTGAAAAATTGATGTATTTTCCAACATTTTTTGCTTTGGCACAATAAAATTTTTCAAAAATAAAAAAAAAATTATAGCATTTTAAAAAGTTGCAGTTCGAGTCATTTTGGGCTGAAGAGCAACACGAAGAGTACAAAGAGCTACCATTACATTTATTAAAAACAACGGTATGGTGTGGTTTATGGGCTGGTGGAATCATTGGTCCATATTTCTTCAAAAATTAGGTAACACAGAACGCTACCGTCAATGGTAACCGTTATCCCGCTATGTTAACGGACTATGTGCTTCCTGAAATTCAAGCACATGGTCTCGGTGAGCTCTGGTTTAAGCGAGACGTCGCTACGAGCAATACAGCGCGTGGTGAGCAATTAATTTCACGTTTTGCTACTGTAAGTTACCGCCTAGATCGTGCGATATCACACCTTTGGACTATTTTCTCTGTGAATATGTAAAGTCTCAGGTCTTTAGGAATAAGCCAGCCACGACTGACGTTTTGGAAGACAACATTACTCGTGTTATACTCGAGATACCAGTCGCTATGCTCGAACGAGCTGCCCAAAATTGGACCTGGAATGGAATTGGAATGGACCACCTCAGACAAAGTCATGGCCAATATTTACATAATGTTGTTTCTTAGAAGTAAATGCCATGAATAGTTCTTTTAACCGAAAATAAAAATTTTGAGTTCACTTTCAAATATATGTATTTTATTTTACATTATAAATCAAAGCTCACGATGAATCACCCCATACTTTCATTCATTGGCTTCACTAGTAAGAGCTCTCAGTTACAACAAAAATATGTTCAAAGGAATAACTAAAATTTCTGTGAAAGCTAAAAAGCTTCCGATTGCAATAACAATGTACCGAGAAATCACTGGGCAATGAGTGCCTACATACACGATAGCGATTTTCGTTTGCACATCCAAGCTACGAAAACTAAATGCAAAATCAGTTTAAAGAACACTGTTCATGTATTTGGGAGTTTATCCGAAGATATCCTCTCTTCCTTGCTTGCCATTGCCCAATAAATGCGAAAAAATTCGATTTGAAAATTCCTATGGGAACTCAGTGCTGAGCGCACGGGTCCAGGTTTAAAAATATGGCTTGAACCCCTCGAGTCTGCAATGGCCCTCATCTCTTATTAATGAATTATTAATGAAAGGTTAAGATTTTTCCACGGGAAAATTTTTAGCCGATTTGTTCACTATAAACCTGACTTGTATCTTAGTAGGTTAAGTTCACTGATTCCTCGATCTATTCAGCTAAAACACAGGTACGCATCTGCTCTCTTTCTGTGAGTATTCCCTACACAAGACAAATGAAGACACCAAAAAATGTTTCTAAGTGCTCCTCGACAAGACATACGAGCAATGCCCGAATTAAGAAATTAAAATCGTAATAGGGGATTTTAACGATAGGATGAGAAAGGAGAATATCTTTCGTGGGACCTACACGACAGCACATCTGGCAACCGACTTAAGCTTATTTATTTTGTGGCGGAACGAAAAATTACAATAGTAAGCACATGGTGGTCTCCCGCCTTAGCGATCTTTGGATCACTAAACATTAAATCAAATTGATCATTTTGCGGGGCCCCAGCCCAATAATCAAGGCTTCGCCCATCAATGACATTGTCTTATAAAAACCGAGAGCAAAGCAAAGTACTGGTCTAATCGTAACGGTTTTCAGATGACGCCACCGAAGATTGTTACGATTTTACAAGTTACAACCGGTCATAAGCATACAACCATACATAAGCCTTGTTGGCGGCAGGACCACCATTAATCACTATCAGGATTAAAATCACGTTGCCATGGGAGTCAGGTGCCCCCCGGATCTCGATCTGGGCCTGACTTGTTGCGGATTTTACAAGTGCCACAACAAAGAAGAACTTCTGTGAGAAGATATAACGTAAAAAAGCTGCATACGCAAGAGATTGCAGAACGCGTATCCCGAAATCGCTTCCTATACCGCCAGCATCAAATACCGAAAACCAGTGGGAACGATGCCAATATGTCATCATGTCGAAGCACGTTGCAACTAATGATGAGGAATGCTGGCAAGCATATTGAGCTAAACGAGAAGCCTACAAAGCGTCGCTGCAATTCAATGGTAAAATTGCCCCTTTGGTCTGAGAATAATAAGAGCCTGTTCAATGTATAAAAATCATATCTTTCCAACCAGAGCCATACTACTAGGAACGCTGATATTTGGGACCCATATATACCATACACCAACATGACGAGATGCCCTCGTTTTGCGCAATATACCTATACATCGCATGCATATGTTTTGCATAAATATAGTATAATACTATTAGAAAACAGGTAAACGGTCTTGAAAATTGAATGGCTTTTCAGTTTAAATTCTTGTCAAACCTATTAAAACTGACGTCAAAGAATGTTGTTATGATTGCGAAGATCAAGGACGTATCACCACTCTTATAGATTTAAGAATGTTTGCTCTGGGGAAGACGTCCTCATTGAACGTTTGAACAATGTTTTATGCACCCAAAACATGACGTTACTGATTAATTACCATTTTTTTATGATATTAACTCTTCAAGTCTTAAATTGAGACGTCACAGCTTTATCATTATAGCGTGATTTTTTGGGGATGAAATTGTAAGATGAATTCGAAATCGATTCAAATCTAGGTCACCTTAAATAGTAAACTTTTTTATAACTGGCTCCGAGTTTTCGATCTCAGAATTTCGTCAATTCTCCGTTTCAAAGAAACAGCAAACACCTGTTACCTCTGTCACCCTCTGCTGCCACACAACAAAGTGCAATTTATTTCCAACCCTGAATGTAACTAAAGAAGATATAAACTCAAAATCAAAGCACTTCCTTTAAAATATGAACACGGTAAAGCCGGGTGTTTGAAAAATTGTCAACAGACGGAGGACTGATAGAAAAAAAAAAAAAAAATTAAAAAATACCAACCCCCAACTGGTACAACGTTAACAACATCATCCCGTACATCGACTCAATTTAAAATTGTGTTACTTTAAGTCAGATCTTTGGCCAGGTCTCATGGGGCATATTACATTGATTCAATTTTATGTCAATTTTCTTGTCAATACGAGAAATCGCAATCTGTATCCCGACGAATACTTCCATCCATCCATCCCCATCCACCATTGGTATGTTGTAAACCGAGTAGCTTTCCGTTAGCATAACAACACACACGCAATACACAATATTTTCAGTGTTTTCAAGGGGTGAGTGTGAGGTGAAATTCGTGCAAATTTTTTCTCAAGGGTGGAACAAATTTTGCACTTGGCATTTGGCCCTTGACATCGTTTACTGTTGTCGTTGTCACCCTCGCAGAAAGTGCGAACGTGTCACTATTACAATGCTTACCAACCAACCTCCTGGATACTACCCTTCAAGTGAAACGACACCTTATGTCTTATTTATTAGTTATTGATATAAGCAAGTATTTTGGAGAGGAAAAAAGAAGAAATATATTTTGCAAGTGATGAAGAGGGAGTGGAATAGGCAATTTTTCACGGCCGAAACTTATATTTACGGCTTTTGGTTTGAATAGCAATTTTTCGATGTTTTTTTTTTTTTTTTTCATTTTTGGGTTCCGGCTGTTGGGAATTGCAAATTAAATGCTTAATCAATTAAAGATGGAAATATTTTTGGAAAGAGAACGCAGAGAGAGGGATATGTTAGGAATGTTGAATGGTTTTGACAAATCTATGACACACTAGAGCTGCAAATCATGCCTTCAACATAAAGTTCATGGCGAGAATACTAGTTAACATTTAAGAGGCTCGGGTTAAAGGGCTCTGTCATGAGCAGTCTCCCAGACTTCTTGGAACACAGTCAACAAATGAGACAGGTAGCTAAACAACAACTGTTCAAGGATTAGTAGTTTAAATATTTTTTTTACATTTTTCGTAGTGGTAAGTTCTATATTTAATGGCGTTCAGATATATGACATGAACATCGACGATAATCTTTATTAAAATGATTACAAGCCCGGTGTGTCCGCATTAAATTGAACAGCAGTACTAATGTGCGGCAATGGATAAGACTATTGAAGGGTAGATCGAAATTTTGTTAGGAAACGACTGATTCCCGGTCATACATCCGCAGGACATGAGTTTACCTAACAACATTATTGAATGCAAAATTCTGGCGTTATACGTGTCACATTCGCCCCGCCTGACGCCCTCAAAATATGCAACAATCTGGTTTTAGGTTTAAAGGTATAACCAAAAAATTAGTACACCAAACAATTCGTGAGAATGTCCTGATAACGAATTTATAGGGCCCAGTACTTTTACGTGTCGCTTAGAGAGATTGTTAGAAAAAGAACTGCATCATTAGAAAAAAAAAATCGAACTTAAAATTTCGAGATATCAGTGACCAAACATGAAAACTAGTATTTTCATTTCACACCTTTTGATTTTAAAAAAAACTGTATCTTTCTTTTGGAGCCTTTAATTCGTACGAGTTTTTTTTCAATATGCTATTGGGTATATAGCGGTTTTTTTTCAAAATTTCAACGTTTATTTAAGAAAAACATGTACAATAGTATTATTCAAAGTATTGCCCATCTGAAGCTATGACTTTTTCCCATCTTTCTGGCAATTTGTGGATCCCATCCCAAAAGAACTGCGCCGGCTTGGCAGCCAAGAATGAATCAAGCCAATTTTTGATATTCTGCTCTGATGTGAACCGTATTTCAGTGAGGGCGTTCTGCATCGACCGGAACAAATGGTAGTCAGAAGGGGAAAGGTCTGGGCGATAAGGCGGGTGGGGTAAGACTTCCCATCCACGGTTTTCCAAATAGTTCTTAACCGGGATAGCAACGTGGGGCCGAGCGTTGTCATGATAGAAAATTATTGCCTCGTGTCTGGTCGCATATTCCGGGCGTTTTTCGGCTATTGCTCTCTTCAAACGGATTAATTGTGTTCGGTAGCGGTGTCCATTGATGGTTTCACCCGATTTTAGCAGCTCATAAAACAGCACACCCATCTGATCCCACCAAATACAGAGCATTACTTTCGCGCCATGGATATTCGGCTTTGCCGTTGATTTGGCTGGTTGGCCGGGTTTCACATATGATCTTCTGCGCTTGGGGTTGTCGTAATGGATCCATTTTTCACCACCAGTAACAATCCGATGCAAAGATGACTTCTTTTTGTGGCGTTCCAGCAGCATTTCGGACATGCAAAACCGCATTTCGACGTCTCTCGGCTTGAGTTCATGTGGAACCCAATTTCCTTGCTTTTGAATATATCCAGCTGCTTTTAAACGTTTTGAAATGGCTGCTTGAGTGACACCCAAAGATTCTTGTGCTTGGCAGCAATCTTCATAGAGTAATGCTTCAAGTTCTTCATCTTCAAACTTTTTTGTCTGCCCAGGACGTTCATCGTCTTCCAAGCCAAAATCACCACTTTTAAATCGTGCAAACCACTTTTGGTTTGGAAAAAAAATTATTGTTGTTTACGCTTCCAATGAATTACATATAATGAAATGACGTACAATGACAGTAGCTTTCCAATGCATGTTCCAATGGAATAATACAAGTTACGCCATCTCTTAGCAAACCGCACGAAGTTATAGACCCAATACTTATAAAATTGTGTTTTGAAAATAAATTTCAGAAATTTCCTGCAAAACACTTTTAAGAAGCTATGGTATCAAGTATGATATCAAGTTCGCTATTAAAAAACCATTTTATAAATTATTTGCGCATCTGGCAAGGTGAAGGCGACACGCAAAACGTCTGGAACTCATATTTTTCCAATCAGATTGATGCGTTCTTTCATGTAAATTCACATTTTTAGATTACCAAATAACTAACCTTGGCGACAACAAAATCCTGCCAGTTTTTCAATTTTAAGACTTTCAATGTTGTAGTCAACATTCACACAACAATATCATCACACCCAAAATATGCTGGTTGCTCTAAGACTAATACTATTTCTAGATTTTTCAGTCAAAGAATCATGAAAATACAATTGTTGAAAGTACAAAGATTTTAAGACATTCTGTTATACCACCGTACATGTTGACTTAAGACGTTTAAGACCGATTTTCTGCTGATTCCAGCAATATTTTTAGCAAACTCCTGGATGTGACTGGGAGAATATCTCTTATAAATACAATTAGATATCATTTGCATACCTTTGGAAAACGATTTCATTACTGTTGAAGGTGCCGTGTGCCTCGGAGTACATTCCTGTACTTGTCGCAAAAGTCAAGTAAATAGGCACAATCACAACCAGATACGTCAACACCAAACATTTCTTTTGCGAGTAGCATGGTGTTACTACTCTTCCAATAATCGGACCTAGGCGTTAAATTAATCACAAATTTGTTTCTAATAAAGGGTGAGCCAACAGATGGTGTGGATGTTGGCTGTCAATTACTGTCATTTACTGAATTCAATGTGGTTGATCTTTTTGACAGATGTTATACAATCTTTGGCCATTTTTGTAGTGGGCGATGTGTAAAAGTAAAGTTTCGTAAAATTCGTGTTCAAAACTAGCCAGGCACTTCAATTCGTCGTCGAAGTTAAGAATTGGGCCTCACTTATGGCACTTTACGGCGAATTTTAAAAGTTTATCTTCATTTACACGCATATAAAATCCAAATTACACAAAAATTGAAGCCTTTGGACCATCTATGACAACGCCAATTTGTTATCTGGACGTTAGATTGTCAGGACAATTTTTTATCGAATTTTATCTATTCCGATAAAGCCCATTTTTGAATGGATTGCTACATAAATAGACAAAATTGTCATTTTTGGGGACCGGAAAACCCATACGAGATTCACGAAAAACCAATGTATCCCAAAAAAGTTACTGTATTATGCGGATTATGGGTTGGCGGTATCATTGAGCCGTACTTTTTTATATATCGTCCGGAATTTGGGCAACAGTAGTTTCGTAATTTTGTGGTGGTTTATTCGTGTATTAGAGAAAAAGCACAGCTCCTAATATACTATCTTGTGGTACTCCAGTTTTTTGTATATTTCAATGCGTAGTACTCATTTTTTGCTTAATTCTAATGAACCGCTGGATTATATATGACCTTACTAGTATTTCTAAGTATTGTTTCGGAGGATAATTTTGTAGCTTATGAACGAATCCCTTGTGCCAGACTTTATCAAAAGCCTCTGTTACATCAAGGAAGATGGAAGAGCATATTTGTTTTTCTTCCAAGGTTTGGTACCAGTGCCTTTTCTTTTATAATCGGATGAAGTCGTTTCGGAAGAATTTTTTCGAAAAATATTGACAGGATTGGCGGCAATAAAATAACTTCACTGAGCAATACCATAATAACTTCGGTGACCGTCCACATGCGTGGAATATACCTTAGTCTAAATACTGCATTTATTATCTGTTTTTTTTTTTTTTCACAACTTTTTATCAGTTTTTTAAGTATTTCACCCTTGATTAGATCAAATGACGGAGTTTTTTTCGGGTTGATATTTTCTTTTATTTCTGTGGCTATTTCCTTAGAGGTTTCCATTGGAATTAATATCTCGTTTGCTGTAAATAATTAATATCTTCGTAGCGCTGGAAGATGTTTTCAAGTTGGTCCGCAAATAGACCCGCCTTCTTTTTGTTTGTTTTTCCCCAGTTTTCACTGCTGTTTTAAACTGACCGTTTAACTTTCACAGTGATTATTCTGTACCAGCATCGTTTGTCACATTTGTAAGCTATCTTTCCCTAAGATAAACTTTAGCCGCACTTTCATCTAATGAGAATATCCAAAGTCTGTATACATAATAGAGTTATTGGAGTCTGCATCGCTACGCGGATGAAAGGATGATAGAATGAAAATAAGGCTTCAAGAAGCTATACACTTTAATAAGAAGAGTGATTCCGTGGCTAATATAAATTTTAGTGACAGATTCCGACGAATATGATACTTTCAATAAATAAATTATGTATCGCAAACTGGAACGTCTGTACTGTGACGAGTACAAGTTTCGAGCCAAAATTGATTTACGGCAATGTTGTGTAGGTTAGGTAACAATGGCCGGTGGAAACACTAACCAACTTAGGCCTATTGGTCCATTGTGATGCTACGTGGATCCTGAGCTTCCGACGAAACGTAGGAGACTGTTGACCTCTATATCGTTTTGATCACTTAAGTCTATGGGAGAGAGCTATGTATGTACAGAGTAGGTGAACGATTGTATTCTTTGCCTTCACATCAATGAAGCTTCAGCAGTAGCTGTTTGTAAAAACGCCAAGACTTTTTGTTGGGCACACACTAGATACACATATAGTGTCTCTTGATGACACCTTTGATAGCGTTGATATGCTTCTTATTTAGAAAGGTCAAACTCTTAAAGCGATCCAGGGATTGGTGTACCGATGATACCTTTTTCAGTTCGTCGAATGAAGTGAATGTGATGACAACAAATGTGATTGATGAGCTATTCCGCATCTTCCTGAGATATGGTTGGCAGTCAAGGGCAGTTTTAGAATTTTGTGAGGGACTTGATGCGAATATCCATTGCAGATATCACGTTTTTCTTCAACGAGGACAAAATTTCTTTAGTCGCCCAAATTTATTCATGAAAAACACTACTGTGATTTTTAATAGGGCAGGGGAGTTTTGGGTAAAGGTTGTATGAGAAAAGACCGCCGCGCTATCAGTCTTAGATCCAACTGTATAGAGATGGATTGACTTGTTTTCCATGAAAGCATCTTCCTCGCAGAAAGATCTAGAGGGGATGCATACATGAAAGTTTTGTCAAATCAATGTTGTAATGTAATCGTAATCGATGTTTTCTGGAAGTAATCCTATTGTACGGTGAAAACATTGAGCCTGTACATGCCAGTGTTGAGAGATCAGCGACAATATCGTGTCGTTGTCTTTATTTGCAGTGGACATCACTAGAACGTCTCTCCGATGCATAATTCGTTGTGATTTGACGTTATATGCGTACAAAATTCAATCAAGGTAACGACTTTTACCGATCGACAATCCACGGCGCTTCGGTAATGCGAATTTTGTGGTGAACATGGCTATCGTGTCATTGTCTTTATTTGCAGTGGACATCACTAGAACGTCTCTCCGATGCATAATTCGTTGTGATTTGACGTTATATGCGTACAAAATTCAATCAAGGCAACGACTTTTACCGATCGACAAGCCACGTCGCTTCGGTAATGCGAATTTTGTGGTGAACATGGCTCAAATCGACGATGATTTTTGGCAAACATTTTTTATAAACAATGAGGCTTACTTTTCTTTTAATGAGACCATAAATAAACAAATTTTCAGTTCTATGCCAGTGAAAATCATCAATTAATTTACGAAGAACCTCTACACAATCAACACGTGACCATTTGGGCTGAAATTTGTGTGGAAAAAGCCGTAACTGTCAATGGAGTACGTTATCGGGCTATAATAACGTTTTTTTTTTTAATCCAATTCTGAATGATAATGCCATGGACAGCCCGAGTCACGATCGCTTTATTGCGTCCTTTGTTTCTCGGACGCATAGCCTACTTTAAGTTTTTTTCTAACATTGAAATTCGCGGTCTGATTATTGACCTCGTCGAAGCACCGTGAATTCTACATTATCCGTCATAGTGGAATGAGCTTGGCAGAGATATTAAATCTAGACATGACTCTGTATAGTTCGTGCCTATAGACGTGGTGTGTATCGATTTAGAGTCTTGGCGGTTAAAACTATCCAGACTATCAGCACCGACTGTGAGTCTAATATGAGGTTTCCTTCTTCATTTCTGATTTTAGTCCAGGTTTTACAGCTTTGGCGTGTCCGTTTTATTTTTTGATAAAACTTCCAATCTTCATTCTTCTGGTAGCACCTCTCTACGGTCTCGATTGACCTCTTCTCGTGATCTTTCCTTTTTCTTTTGAAGACCCTATGTTCCTCGCAATCCTTTGATACCTATTTAAAAGTGCTCAGTTATCGTAGCAAATAGAAAAATATTATTGTAACTCAACAGTTTAGTATACATGACAGTTGTTCATCCATCGTACGTATCGCAGTTTTTAACAATGAACGGAAAGTATACAAAAAAAGACGGAAATGAAAATGTTTCGAATGTCAGTGATGTTAAAAAAAGTACCTGCATTCGTAAATGGTTCCGGATAAAGAAACCGGTGATGGACACACTTTAGACCTAAAAAGCCAAATGGCTTTCAGTTTTCTCACCTCAATAAAATAGTAAAAAAATTGATCATATAACGATCGACGCAAGGTGTATTTGTCTAAAATAGGTAGCAATTTAGATCCAGATCATTGCACAGTTGTAGTCAAGGTGCGTCATCGAAAGGTTGTGGAAGACCGGCTAGAACAAGGTAGTGGTTCTAGTTGATTTTAGCTGGGCAAAACATTCAGATATCCATGAAGTTGTGCTTAACGTCGATTGCAACATGACTAATCAGATTGATGGTCTTTATGTCAATGGACTTTCGGGTCAACTTGAAGATGTTAAGTTGTGGGAAATGCAAACTAGCTATGACTACTTAATCACCTTCTGCAAAGTCAACTAGTCTATGTCCGTTTTCAGGGCTGGTATCGTGTCAACTTATTTTTTCAAATCTGCAGTAAAATATGCTTTCATTTCATAACTTGGTACTAAAATTATCAACGGAGATATGAAATTTATGCTTAGGATATTGCTTACATATAGTATTCGGATGAGGGATCGTGATAATGATTTTTGTAAAAGTCATTCTTTTTCTGTGTTTGATTAGACTACTGCCTAAAATATCCTCTGACAAATCCACTTTCAAATATGCACCGTTTCTGATCTCTATAAAAATCGAACTATAGGGTAACTAGATAAGATATAGGGTGAGAAGATAAAATAACAACGGTGTGATATTAATTCTGGCCTTATTTTGAAGCTATGCTGGTAGTGCTTCAAACTGACGGTTCAATGTTTAATAACTCGGTCCAGTATGTGCAACATACCTCAGGCAATATCGTGTCGAATAAGGGCCTCCAGTTCGTCCAAAGATTAAAGAATTGACATAGCCCCAGAGCAAATAATCGAGTGGTGTCGAATCGCATGATCGCGGCGGCCAATTGATGAAAGTCCGCCGTGAAATGACCCAGTCGCAAAAATTCTTCTTCACAATTTCGAGCGTCGCGTCGCTTCTATGGCATGTAGCGCCATCTTGTTGGAACCACAGCTGGGGTACATGGTTGTTGTCGAGGCCTAGCCACAGAAAGTCGATTAACATCACTCTTTATTATTATTATTATTATTATCAAGGGAACGATACAAATTAATTTGTAGGGTCCGGGATTTAACGCCGAGGTACTATGTCCATGTGGCGTACTCTTTACCTGAGACCATTGACAGTAACGGTGTCTCCCTCTTTATTTCGAAGGAAATAAGGTCCGATGTTGCCGCCGTGTCATAAACCGCACCAAACAGTCAATTCTTGTGGACGCATTGATGCTTGGCCGAACACTTGTAGATTGTTTTCGCTTGCGACTGTTGACATAGCCGCTGAGCCAAAAATGGGCCTCGTCCGAGAACATGCGATTTACCGCGTTGTCTATGGTTGTTCAGCTTCAAATCAAATTCGTCAGCGTCAGCATCAGCACAATCCTACATGGGAGTTGCCCCAAGTCCAATCGCAAAATAAGACGGTGATGCCTGATCCAGCCGATCGGCGCCGAATCGACATTTCTGGATCTTATTCAATACTGGTCGCTACGGCGGCTTTGTTTTCTTCATTTTGCATTAATCTCTTTCTGGTTGGTGGCTTAAGATAAAAAAAAGTGTACTCACGCTCAAAATTTTCCACGGTGAGACGAATTGCCTGCACACTAAGGCCATGATGACGACCGACCTCACGACGAAATTCAAGTAGTGTATTTTCAACTGGACAATATTTTTTAATAATTTCCGCACGTTTGGCAAGCGTAAAATGATGCGTAATTTAATGGCAAACCTGACTGAATATTTTGACAGCTGGGTGACATTGGTAACTCTGACAGCTGCTGAAACAAAACAAATGGAAAACCTATCAATCATTGCTAACTGATCACCGTTAGCTGAAAATAAGTTGTCTTACGCGTTCCTCAGCCAAAAGTTCGATATATGTTTTGCATGGATCATGCTTATGCATTGAAATGGACAGGCCGGGCTCAGCATGCTACAACACAACCAATTTGTGTTTATCTTCAGCTATTCGCTTCCCCGTTCTCAACCCGGACTTGAACCGTCTATATGGTAGTTTTCTTGAAAGCTTGATAGAGATATTGAGAGTCCATGGCAAATATTGAAGCATATTTTTCACATAGATTTACCCCTAACATCGATCTGTCTAATCCAAAGTTTGAATTCACTGATACAACGATTCGTCAAATAGCCAAGTGTTAATAGCATCACATTCTTATTCCATAACTTTCAAGCGCTAAACAATATAATGGTCTTAAGCATTCTCAACAAAATCAGGAGTAAATTCTGCAGATGAAGATGAACATAAGCCAGCCAAAGGCCAACGTCTTTTTTTCTAGAACCGGACTGTATAACCAGTAACCTAAAGAAACCTCGAAAAGAAAAAAGAAATTAAAACTGCTTACAGCAGACCAGGAACACAGGAACACTTAAACTCTTGAACCAGTATCATATATCTGAAATTAAAAAAGAAAAGCAAGAGTGATGTCTTCTGATAAGACCTCGTTCAGATTTGGTGGATGGGTGTAATTATAGTCCCCAATACCGAAAAATAGAGGAAATTATTTCTGACCTTCTCAGTAGGCAATAAAATCCTGCATATATGTATGCAAAGAAGATCTGTAAGGACGCAATGAATCCAATGCCCATAATAATCATAGAAAAGATTACCAAGAACATTCAAATATTAATTTCCAACATGGTAAACGTTAACGCAGAAAATAACACTCCAAACACTTGTAAATGTTCAACTCAAACCCAAGATCTTCAAACCCTAAGGTGTTTGCCAAATTATCAACCACCAGACTCCTAAATTTTAAGTCCTTTTTGCCAAAGCAAGACCCAAAATCAACATTTATAGCATTACAAAAAATAAAAAAGTATGGCGGCTTCCGCAAGTGTCATAACCCACCCACAAATGTCCCGACAATCCCGACCAACACCTTAATTTCAAAAGTACAAAATGAAAGGAAAGCATAGAAAAACTCCCAATGCAAACAAGAGAGGGTCCAGTAAAAAAAAAAAATAAAATAAAAAACATAAGACAGAAGAACCACCACGAAAACAGATTTCAATTAATTCCGACAAGTAAATAAAATAGAGACGGCCGGGTCTTGTCCTGTGTAAATGTTCGCATATGGCACCTAAAACAAGAGCAGAAAAAAAAGGAGGGCACCATATGTACTCGTACATATGTACGAGTTCATATATGAAATTGAATCCTTTTTCTCTAACATTTTCGTTGTCCTTTTTTTCATCTTTGCTCTTCTTTTACTCGTACTTTGGGGATTCATCAAGGACGTCCTTTTTTTCGGCCCACACCATCTCAGACTGTAGTGGGTGGCCAGAACCATTTACCACACAACCCCTTGGTAGGTGTGCAGTTTTATATACTCCTTGTCGGTTCTTTTTATTTTCTTTTTCGTAGTAAATAACAAACCAAGAATGATGGTGGCTGAAAAAATACAAAAAATATAAAAAAAAAAAGAAAACAAAAACAAAAAGTTTAACATAAATGAAAAAAAAAAGAAAACTTCTCAAAGCAGACGACCGAGAACAACGGTAAATGGCAGTTCTCTTTGCGCATCTCGCCATTAGAGAGTATCTCGAGATGCCTACGGATGCCTACATGGAGAAAGCTTCTTAAGCTTGCACAAACACATTTCCATCGGAATAGATGTAAGACGATAAAGGAAGGAGCTTGCCTTCTTGAAAGATGTTACGCAGCAGTAGGTCGGGTCTAAGTAAGAGAGCATCAATAGAAGGGGGCAATGAAAGAAAATTTTGTATCCTTTCTGCGAGTGCTCCACATTTCTGGAGAAGTGTTTCATCCCCCGCAAAAGCCTAAAAGGTACGAATGTGTGTACATTAGTTTCCTTAGAATGTTAAATAGGACCATTATAATGCGAGAACGCCACTAAAGTTGTGTGTGTGAGAGGAAATCTCAAATTTAATTTTTTTTATTTTTTTTTTTTTTATTTCTAAAGTACCAGTATTCAGGACATGGGACATGAAAATACTGAGTAAAAAGGATGACGAATTTTTTGTTATTTTTATTCTTAGTGTAGGTGTGCCCGAAAATTTCAACCAAGAAAATATGTGCGCCATGCTTTTCTGATTCGAACGGGATTGCGGGGGAGGTTTTCGGTTTGGTTTATTTCTTCACATTTTAAGTTAGACTAGGGGGAGAGAGAGCACTTTTGGTGGGTAGGTCTACAAGTATGCCGTAGCAGTGGAGTAGATGTAAAATAAGAAGAAGAAGAAGAAGACGAAAAGCTTTTTGCGGCGCACCAATGGCACCACGTTATGCCCCACTCCTGGCAACGTAACAGCGATTTCACCGTACCCAGAGTGGCTAACCCTTTATCGCACATAGGGTTTCCTTACAGGACCGCATATTTAGGTTTTAGTGGGAGTGAAGCAAGCCACTGAACTACGACGGCTACGATGACTACGACGACGACCACGATTCCAACGACGACGATGACGACGGCAGAGGCAAGGATGATACCTACTTCCATCTGCAGTCTCAATTGTAGTCCTTTTTGGTATCTTGGCATACCCGTAAGTTGTACATTTGTATTTATGTATCGACAAAAGTGTTCCAGTAGAGTCCCATTCCTTTCTATCTCTCCTGCTTTTTCCTATGTACAAACTTGTATTGTACATATCTCACTTCGACATCTGGTGCTAGCTCTAGCCCCCGCCGCCGGTCGACTATTATGCAGTATGTTGATGAGGTTTTTGGCTTTGTCTTGGCGTTTTCGTTAAGTTCCAGAGTATCTAGGTCCTACCAAAGGATAAACAACAATCCACCGACGGTAATACTAGTACCACCGCTGCCGCAATCGATGAAAATGACGATGATGACGATGATAGTACGTACAATAGGTACGAGTAGTATCCAAATACGGATACATCTGTCGTTGATGATTATTATAATGATACCGCTGCTGCTGCGCGGTATTTGTACGAGTAGGTGGCATCAGTCGTACCGTATCGGTCGGTCGGTCGTTTGTTGTACGGATAGATAGTAATGTTGACCAAGAAATGGTTGCTCGGGATCAAAACTCCCAGTCAGATTTGTCCCATTCGTTCATTTATGGATATGTTACGTTGGAGAAGTGAGGACTTTCTAAGTACGAGTATATATGCCATTTGGTAGGTGGTGGTTAGCTTTTGTGGGTGGCTGAAGAAAGGGTTTCCTTAATTCGAAGGGAAATTCTCGTTAGATAGGTACACTCACACAACTGCTGTGCTTGGCTACACATATAAACAACCACATGCAAGAAGGAGGTTGTGCTTGTGCCTTATGGGTGAAAAATGTTGTTGGTGGTTTAATTATAATGAATATTTAGGTGGGTTTTGCGTGTGTATTTTTGGGTTTCATTGGTACACTGCCAATGGACTCGAGAGTGAGTTAGACTGAGAGCGATAGTTTGAGGTTACCACCAAAGATGGTTACTTTTGGTTATGTACACTTGTGTATGTGAGGTTTCGTTTTATTATATTTATTTTTCCTTTTTTTTTTTGAGTTTTTATTTATTTGCTGTTCCATCTTGGGTCTGGTCTTAGGACTTGTGTGTACCAAATGAAGTGGTTCCTTTAGGTATCAGTGGGTTGTCTTGTTTTTCCTCCTTTTGCTGCTTGTTTTCAACACTTACTGCCGGCTGTAGGTAATGTGTTTTAAATTTCTCTTAGAAACAATCTATGTTTGATAACTTAAGGGGTTTTGAAGATTTGGAAGAGACTTTCTTCCTAAATTTAAGAATACCTCCGTGGGATCCACTGCTGGAAAGGTGCTAACGTTTTTTAAATATTTCGCAACCACTGTTGCAGGAATCATTTATCTATTCCCATTGCTTACTCTGAGGTATACGTCTAAGCTATGTCTTAGAGATCTTAGTCTATGTGGTCCATTTTTTTTTTTATTAAATCAAAACGCTGCCCGTTTGTTATTCCAAGTCTTTATGTTTGTATAGGGTCATCCAACAAAAACTATCATTTTAAATAAATAGAAAAACGAAATAGTGATATTTTTGGCTTTGGTCTGAAGTACAAGCTCTGTTCTTAGTAATAAAATACAATATCTGTCATATATCTACTCCGGCTCTGATTACAAATATTTATTCTCTTGATGAATTTTTCCAATTCGTAATTGTGGCTGTATTTCGAGAATAATAGTTCCGATATTTCCTTTTAGTGCATGAATCGTTGTTAGAGCATTGGCTGGACTTTATTTTTAAGAAAACCTCAAAGGATAAAATCGAATGGTGTTAAAATGAGCAATTTCAGTGGCCAATTGAAGTCTCCATTTCGAGTGATCACACTTTCAGGAAATTTGCCATTTGCCATAGAGCCATTGCTTCACCAGCTGTGTGGCATTTGACGTCGTCCTGCTGAAAATAAATGTCGTCCACGGCCACAGCATCAATTTTAGACAAAAACAGTAAATTGTCAACATCGTTCGGTAACGCAATCCATTCACTGAAACAGTCGAATAAGGATCAAATTTGAAAAAAATATGGCACAATGACACCACCAACCCGGAAACCGCACTTAACTATCATTTGATGTAGATGGAGATCTTGTTCCACCATTTTTCTTCGGTTTCTGGAGCCGCAGTTTTGTTTGCTTACGTAGCCAGACAATTGGAAATGAGCGCACTAAGAAAAGTTTTGTGCAAAAAAAATCGGAATTTTGTTCACTTATTTTCATTATCCGATCTGCGAAGCGCGGCGTTTTCCGTTCGATTATCAACTGGACGATGTAAGCATGTAGGTCAAGATCTTTTTGCAAAATGAGGTGCAAAGTGGTCGCGGTTATGTCCATTTCCTCTCTTCGTCTCAAAATGGACACGCCTATGTAAGTACTAAGTCACACTCGTAGCTATGGCTTTGAAACATTTTCAGCTGACCTTGCCGGATGAGCACGAGTTGGAGTGTTCACATCATTAACCTGTTCAAGATGTTGAAATTTATAGAATAAATTTGCCGTGGAAGAAGGCGCTTGATGATTACCAAAAGCAATACCAACTTAACGAAACGTTTCTGCGATATTTCCGCTGTTTTTGTAGTGAATTTTCACTCTTTTAACACATTATATGGGTATGTATCGATATATATTTAATAATTTCCTAACTTTTACTTATCAAAAATCATCGCAATGATAGTTGAGTGTTGATAGTTCAGTAATGGTACGAAATTTAAAACTACACCTCTTTTGGATGACCCACTATGTACTATTTACTATTTACTATTACCGTTAAAGAGGTAATTCCATTCACCATCGAAATTCGACAAATTGTCCTGCGATCTTATAATGCTATAATTCCTTGTCAAATCTTTATTATAACTACTCAGAAAGAGAATCTAGTACTCTAGGCTTCTTCTCTTTTGCCTATTATTTCAATTTTTTAGCAATGTGGGAAAAATACGAAATTTACTCCTTTTGTACATCTCAAGTGTTGAAAAGGTTTCTTTTACTGGCCAATCGAGGAAAATCATAGTAAGGTACGCTGGTTACATTTCACTTATTGAGGTAAACGTTGACGTCAGGTGACATCGACATAGGGGCTATTTTCTTTCAGCGTATTTACGCCACTTCCACATGATTGGAACTTAGATGAGAATTTTTTGATATTTAGCCAAGATACCAAAATAGTAATGCCAAGGAGTAACCATATTTTATCCCTTTAGTGGCATCCTGGCACTAGTCTCTTACTGGTGGTTTTCTATTTTGAAGTACATACTTATTATACGATGGCGGTCCCAGAAGTACCTGGCCTGACCAAGACATGGCGGTAGTTGTTTGAAAATAAACGCAGTTTGAACGCAGTCCATAAGACATATGTTTCAAGTTTGAAAGCCCCACGTTGTTTAGTATTTGTTTGGCAGCTATTAATAGTGAACGTTGTCAGTGAATTTGTGAAAATGGAGAAAATTGGTCATCGTTATGTGATACAATACTGTTATTTGTAAGGCCTCAGCCCAACCAATATAAAAGCTGAACTGGATCCTGTTCTGGGTGAGTCTGCTCCTTCGTTTACAACAGTAAAATTTTGGGTTTGCTGAGTTTAAACGAGGCCGTACGAGTTGCCAAGACGAGCATCGCAGTGACCGACCAAATGAGGTGACGACTCCAGAAATGGTGAAGAAAAACGGTACTGAATGATCGTCGATTGAAAGTGCTCGAGCTAGCAGATATTGTAGGCATTTCAAAAAGTGCGGTACATCGCATATTATTTGAAAGTTTGGACATGAGAATGCTGTGTGCAAGATGGGTGCCGTGCTTGCTCACACTCGAGCAAAAACAGTGTCGTTATTGCAATGACCAAAATTAATAATTTAAAGTTTGAATTGCTACCTCATGCACCCTATTCACCAGATTTAGCCAACTCGGATTATTTTCTGTTATCAAACTTGATAAAATGGCTCAGTGCTCAATGATTTTCCAACGATGAAGAAGTGATGTCGGCAGTTTGAGGAGCAAGATAGTTCTAATTATAAAAAGGGTATGGAACTTTTTGAACATCGCTGGGAAAAGTGTGTAGAGCTGAAAGGCGATTATGTTGAAAAATAAATAATTTTTTTCCAAAATTTTTGTGTTTTCTTTGTTGGGACGGAACCGCCCTCATATATCTCGAATATATGTAGATGACCTTAACAGCCTAACTGTGATCATCCGCCCTCCATGCCCGTAAGAGATTAGAAGCGCAACTATTCCAAAGTGAGTTACGTTACGAGTTAAATCTACAGGAAATCATTTTCGAAAATGGACTCAAATAACTAGATTTTGTGACTGCGGGGCATGATTTCGTTTTAGTTTATACAAATTTAGAATACGACAACACTCACAAAAGGACCAAGTATTTAGTTGATCAGAAAGCCATTACCTAGGTCCAATTACTTTTATGTCTGTCTAATAATCCGATATCGTTACGTTAAGTGGCTAATATATATAGGGTTTTCCAATAGGGACTTGACAACTTTGAATTGAATTTGTGAACGCACTTTTTCAGTACTCATCAAACGTCACTGTCAATTTATTCAGTAAACTCAACATTTTCATCATGATAAAGTAGACTAATGAGCTATGTTCTTCGATTGGGTTCTGAAGAAGATGCGCTAAAATGATGAATTTTATCGCAAAGTTATCTTCAGTGACGGAGCTCATTTTTGGTTCAATGGGTTCGTCAATAAGCAAAATATGCGTTATGGGTCGGGTGAAAACCCACATGTGCTTCATGAATCACCACTTTATTCACAAAAAATAACTGTTTGGTGCGGTTTGCATGCCGGCGGCGTTATTGGGCCATATTTTTTCGTCAACGATAACCATCGTCACGTTACTGTGAATGGTCAGCGTTATCGCGCCATGATCACCCATTATTTTTGGTCCGAATTTTAAGATATGGACTTGGACGACATGTGGTTTCAACAGGATGGTACCACAAGCCACATAGCACACGCTACAATCGATTTATTGAAGAGTAAGTATGGTGAGCGTGTTATCTCAAGACATGGGCCAGTCGATTGGCCGCCTCGTTCGTGCGATTTAACGCCGCTTGACTATTTTCTGTGGAGCTACGTTAAGTCATTGGTTTATGCCAACACGCCGACGACGTTGGAAGAGCTCAGAGCCAACATTTAACGCGAAATAGCGGCCGTTTCGGCCGGAATGTGTGACCGATTCGTTGAAAATTGTGTCCAATGAATCGACCGCTGCAAACGTGCCCGCGGTGGCCATATGAAAGTAGTCGAGTTCCATTCATAAATATTTTGATTGTACTTTAAGCCAATAATAAAGTTTTTGAAATATCTCAAATGGTTTGCGATAATCGTTAACGTAATGAGTGAAGGAGGTGGAATTTAAGGGTTCCCGTAAGTAGATATGACATTCTTCCTTAAACCAAAAACCCAACGACAGATCTGAAGTACATAGAGATCTTTGAATTTTACTTTAAAGACATTGCGCCAACTGGAAAGGGTTGTGAAAGTCAAAGTTACGTGATGATGTAAAGCTAAAAAGTTTGGCCATAGAAGATATTGGGGTGATAACTGCGAATTGTGTTTTTTTTCACTGTAAAAACTCAAATTTTACAAAAATTTGTTTGTCATTGACGCCAATTGGTAGGTTTTTATAGTACGATTTCGAATGCATGAATAAAGACATTAGAAGTACGCTTTTGATGGCAATATTTGAGTATAGTTGTAAAGATTTAGATTTAGTGAGATGCCTTAAAGAAACAATAAACTCTAGGAAAAGTCTGAGGTCCTAGAATACCTCTTTTTTTTTTATTTGTTATTTTTCCATTGGAATATTGGACTACAGCAAACACATAGGAAGCTATTTCATTGTATTCCATAAATCTTTTGAATGTTACTTCTCAAAAAGATGAGATAATTTCATACAGTACCAGTACAAACTCTTTAGAGTTTAGTATATACAGTGACTCAACTTTTGGATCACATGATTAGCAGAATAAAAGGCTTTTGTTTATAAAATTTTTATTTGTGCTTATAATTCAACGAAATTTTGAACAAAAAAATAAAATAATATTATAATTCAGTATAAAAAATAATGAGGACCAAATTCATCTTTTAACAAAATTTTATACAACAAAAGTAAAAATAGGGCATTTGATCAATTTGTTGACTTTGCGAAACTGTTCCTACTTAGTACTTCGTATGTCCTTCTTTTGACTTGAGGACTACTTTTATTCTTTTTGGAATGAATTCTATTAACATTTTGCATTGACTTTCGGCTATTATGTGGTGTCATAATTCATGCAAATCCGGACAATCTCCAGGAAAATTCCCAACCAAAGATGTTCGATCGGATTGAGGCCTGGACATTGTGGTGGACAATCAAGTATTTGAAATTGCTGATTCTGCGGCCACGCTTTTGTAATTTCGGCTGTGTGTTTCGGATCATTATCTTGCTGGAAATCAATGTCTGACAATTTTTATGCCATTTTTCCAAACTTGTAAGGAGTCCGTCTTCACGGATGGTAATGTAATGAGTAGCATTCACGCGACCCATCACTCTATCTTATTCAGCAACCCCTTCCATGCACATGAATCCCCAAATCATAAGATGTCCTCCTCAAGATCCTTTGGCGACCATCAAACACAAGATGGTTTATTTTTGTTTCATCCGACCAAATTACCCTTTGGTTGGCTTTTTAATTTTTGATTTTAGCGCATCCATGAAAACAATTTCTGTGCAAAATTGTTCGTACAGCCTCAGTTGTTATATTAATCCCATCGTTGTGGTTTAATGTCTTAATAATTTGGACCACATTTTCATATACTCCATATTTAATCTGATACACAATATGCCTTTGTATATTTGAATTTAAAATTGGTTTCCTTCCAGACTTAATTTTTCCAGCGAGACCCTTCAAATTTTTTCTTATTTTGGATACAACTCACACTGAAACTTCAAGTTTTCGAAAAATTTCTTTATGAATTGTCTTGGAAACAACTAGCCTTTCCACCTCCTCAATTTTGGAGATACCAAGTTCTTTTATCTACCATCAAATTTAAAACAATTATTTTAATTGTTTAAACTAAAATTTAAATATACCTTATGTAAGATTCTTACTTTAATATGTTACTTTAAATATTTTTATTTTTAACAAAAAACACAGGGAAAACTAGACACTCGGCCAAACTTTGTACTCACAATATGCAACTGTGACAATGTCAACAACTTGATCACATGCGTTGCTTAAGAACTTTTACAAATTCTCACAAAATAATGGTGCATTTTCGTTTTCTTTTGCATGCTGATTCATAATCACTCCATTTATTTTGAGTAAAAATTAAGTTGCTCTTACGGTTAAACTTAAAGAGTTACAACTAAAGAAATACAAAGATTACACTTTGCTCTAATTATGTGATCAAAAATTTGAATCACTCTATCTACACCCTGATGCGAGCCTGAAGCGAATAGTCACCAAAATCATAGTGGACTACCTAAGAGGCCCGTTTTTTCTACTAAGAGACAAGAGCAACAATTAATAGCATTGGCTTTTTCAAATGTCAGAAAGCATTCGATTTCTTAATTTGTAACGTCGAGAGTCATGCCACTTTTTTTGCCCTCGCGTGTAAGACGCAACTGTCCGATTCTGAGAATTACTTTACTGCACCTTTTTGAGAAAATCCGTTAGAGATTTTATTTTCTTTTGTCCGAGCCAATAATCACCCTGTATTTTTGAATTAGTTTGGAACTGATCAATGCGTGGAGAAAGCCCTTAATCCCAGCGCTGAAACATTAATGCTATACCCCTTCATCACATTATGTTCTATTGTCGTTGTCATTGCGTACACCTCCGCTTCTCAGGCAGATACCTTCCACATGCTATCTGGAGGGCTGTTTTAAAAATGCCTTGGCTTTGCTGAAGCTATACTATTGAGATCACAAATTATAATATAAATTCAAACACATAGAAAAAAAACAAAAAACAAAAAACAAATCGTAAAATATACGGATAACAGAAATAGTATAAAAAAGGCACCTTGAAGAAGAAGGTATCCCATGAAAAGAAAGTACACGAAGGAGCTGGTTTTCCTGAATGAAACTGTTTTAAATGAAAAAGCTTGTATTTATCCTGAGGGGTAATAGGAGGTCTGAGATATTAGGCCGAGGTTTCGTGCTTCTGAAAAAAGTGTGTGCAATCAGTGACTCTACAGGCAGTAGAACTGGACATCTTTCCTCATAAACCGCTAAGCTACACAGAGGTAGTAAAAAACGATCTTAAAGTTGAGCTTGGCTCTGGAAATGTGAAATAACATTGAAGCAAAAAAAAAAAAGCAGAGGTGGCTGCATCAAAAATGACGGTGCAATGGCGCTATTTGTGCTTTGAAGGACTATATCCAAACAGACTCAATTACTTACCTACTTCCTAGGATTTCTGTAAAAAAGAAAAAATGTACAAGAAACTTAATTTCGACAAAAAACCGACACAAAGGTTATAAGGTGGTGACAGAACCCTGTTCTTTACTATCCAAATAGCGAGGATGATTTGAAACTAGTCTTAGTCGAAGAAAAAAATGATGTAATTTTTCTGATCAGTTAGATCTCCCACCGTGAAGGGAATAACTTTAGATTTAAAGGAATTAAAGAATTTATTGAGAGTCCAGTAATTATCGGCGACTGCGCTTACGGGTACTTGTACTTTAGAATAGATAGTATGTAGATAGTTAACTTGAAGAGTCCTGAGAAATGTGAAAAGCGTTAATTTGGAAGCCGGCAGCATATATGAGTGTTCAGAGCAACCGAGCTAGATTGCTATATTCTCTCTACGTATTTCGGCAGAAAGAAATTGAAACTTATTAGTTTGAAACTCTTGGGAAATATGTGAATGGCTCCGGTACTTGACAAGTTAAGTACAGCTTATTGCAACATAACTTTCTCACTTCGCAGCATTACTTAACATCGCCCGTGTTTGTGTTTTTTGTGTTTGTTTATAATTATGGCTAAGTAATCTCAACTAGTGCCAAACTGGACAGCAATTTTATTTTTAACGAGTTTGATGCGCTGTCTGACTCTATACTAAAAATTGTATCCCTGTATTCTCATATCGAAATCGTTATTACGGGCGATTTCATACAAAATTCTGAGTGACTTCGAAATTGTGGACAGACAAGAAGTTGTGTTGAGGTCGTCGCTGTGGAAAATATCTTGAACCAGCTTGTAAATAAGCTCAGGTGAATACCAGCCACCCTGTACTTGTTTTTAATATCTCACTCTGATAAGTACACCGTTGATCTGCTTTCTCGTCTAGGCTCGTTGGACCACTGTGCCATTGTACCTCACCAAGTTTCCTTCGCCCGCGCCGTGTACAAATATTTTAAGGGTACACAAATCTCTTGAGCGCGCGCTAATTATAAAAACAAAAAAAAATAGGTAAAGGGTTTTCCAATACGGACATGTATTTTAGTACAAACGTCAAGTCAAGGCTTACATGTTCATCATGAAGATGTTCACGAATGTGAAAAGTTTGAAAATTACTACCGAAATCCTTAGTCGGTGGTCGCAACTTTAAGAGCGCTTACTCCAAATTTCGGTCGGAATAATCATCCCACCAGATAGGCTGTGCGTGCTATAATGGATAAATTCGTGTCAACATATTCTCTATTGAATATTCCTGTGCTACAATGATACAATGCATCTGTCGAAGTACAGAAAATAAAATCGACAATGGCTAACTAAGCCTTATACGCTCTTTAAAATGTAATGCACCTAAAGTATACCTAGGTCTTTATATCTTCCACTATGCAGAGACTTAACTTAGAATTCTTTCTGTAGATGTAATTCCAATATTATAATTTCAGTCACCTTTTGCATTGAATTGGTCTTGAGGTTTTTGATGTGCTATGCCCATTGAACAGCTGCGAGGAATGACCTTCTCCGGTAACAAAACTCTTTTCACTATCGTTTTGATGCGCTTGTCATTCAATATTTCATTTCAAATATTTGTTTTAAATTTACTTTCGAAAATTAATTATTCCTCTCGTTGTTTTTTTTCCTAGGATTCGCTCATCATTTAGCTGGAATGCATGGACATCTACACGCGCCGGATTGGCGAACATTAGGAGTGAATCCAGCCCTTGGTCGTCCCGGATTTCCACATAGTGCGGCATTTTTTCATCATCAGCATTCGGCATTTCCTCCACATGCATTGGCCAACACACTAGAACGACTAGATCGACCTGGACTACGCTCAATTAGTGGTAAAAACACATTGAATTGATCCTAACAAAGAAAGTCATTTATAATATTCTCTCTATTTTAGATAACCACCACTTAGCGCAACTTAGTCAATTATCAGCATCATGTAATCCGCACAGTACAACCAGTCCCGAAGGATCACCATCAACATGCCCTGGCACAACAAATTCTGCACTGCATAACACAAATTCCGCATCTTCACCGTTGACAAGTGAAAACGACAACAACAACAATATCGATACCGGCTTCGAAAGTGATAGCATATCTGTGACTGGATCTCCAAGAAAATCCAACTCGCTGCATGAAGACGATGATCGACGAACTCCATCACCACAAACAGGTGCATTCACTGCCCTTATCCAGCGTAATCCATCGTTGAGGAAAAATGAAATCTTCTCCGGATTCGCATCGCATTTTCAACAACCACATGGATTTAATCCAGCTCTAGCTGCTCAGTTATTCCTTCAGAATCCACTGATTCCACAACCCAGCCAGTGGTTATATACTCAATTGTATGGCAACTATCATGATCTGCCTTGGTTTCGAAATGGCACCTCAAGCAACAGCACGAATAGTAGTGCCACATCAAATGGAAGCCTTCAAGATGCTGCAGCTGGAGTGAATCTCGTGAAAAGATGTGTTACCTTGATCTCTCATTCAAATGATGACAAGGATAGTGAGAATGCGAATCCGAATGCTTCGCCACCAGTTTCATCAACCAGAAGATCTCCATCACCCGATGACATTGTGGATGACCGAAGTAATCGCAGTAACAGTAGCATAGGCCCTATTCGTTGTCGAACTCCAAAACATACTGACGTCTGGAGACCGTACTAGTACTCGTTTTTGTCGGATGCTAACATAAGTTTTGACAGACACAGAAAATTGTTGTGAACTCTTCATATCGATGCACAGAATCAGAGTGTTTCTTGTGACACACATATCGAATTTAAAAAAAATAAAAATAGAAAAGATTGCGGGAGGCGTTAACCCGGAAGAAGACGATGATCTTTTAGTTCATAAGTCTTAGATGAATAAATTAAAAAAAAAAAAAATAATAATAATAATATTATTATTAATAAAATTGAGAATGTGAGGAAGAAAGTTAGGATAATGAGCGATGACTTAATTTAATTAAGGCTAACTACGAGTACGATAAAATAAATGACAGAAGGTTAAATTGGTGATCATTGTATTTTCTGCCAAAATCTTCAAACAAAATTCAATCTAAAAATACTTAAAATTGATTCGCTTAAGTTTACCCTCGAAGTCCTTAAACTGAATAGAATTGTACCGCGTAAATGGTTCAAGATGGCTTCTACTCCTATCAGTTGTTAAATAGGGATGTCATATTTTCTAATTTTTTGTTTTTATGTTTAAAATTGTCCCCTTATTGGCACTGATTAAGATTAATTGTTTTTTTTTCGGATTTTCCAGAGTTTAGATTTATTAGACTGATGTTCTTGACCTTTGTCTACTTTGAATTTCGTTCTTGAGAATAAGCCGTCTTATTAATTGTTATATCCTTTCGACAATAAAAGAAGTAGTAGTATCTTATTAGGTATATCAGTTCTTAGTTATGAACACTGTTGTCTGTTAACTCCTTATAGTTTAAGATCTTGTGGTCCCACTGTTGAATTTTCGAGCAAAACACTTATGGTTGGTGAAATGGTTTCTATTGTTTGATATTACAGAGAGAGGAAGGTTTTTTTTTATGTACGTACAATACCATATACCTTCTTTGGTAACTGTCTTCTGATTAAGTGAACTTCACTGATCTCTGAGACTCTCGCAATATCTTTCAATTCTGCTGTGAAGCTTTGCTTGTATCATATACTCACATAGTCTTGTTTGGAGCTATCTATATATTATTAGTAAGTTATTTTCAGACAGACAGAGAACTATCTTCATGCTGCGGTAGTGAATATTTCTTTTTTAAAGCTCTTAAAATCTCAAAAATTAATTATTTCATTACAAGAGTAAAACTATTATATTTAATTTCTGCCCTTACCAAAATGTATGTAAAGGAGTAAATCCGAATCAGCCAGGACCTTTTTTTGGAGTACTTGATAAAAATATATTTAAGCTTCACCTTTCCAGGGTCACATTTCGAAGAATCAAGTTTTGAAAGCACATAGTCTATCACCGATGTGTGCGGTCCAAAAGATATCAAACACCCAACCCTCAAGCAGATCCTTTCTTTTCTAGAACTGCCATCAGTTGCCCCTTTGTCGAGCTTTACAAAAAAAATAGAGCCGAGTTCAAGCCTCTTCCAATTTTTTCCTTCTTTAAATGGCTTAAATCAAAGTTTCTTATGTCAGTTTGATGTTCTAGAATTTTTTTTTCTCGACTTGATGATCCCTCATTGGGAATGAGTGACTATTTTTCTGAAAACTAACCTCACTTGTTAAGAAATCACTTCAAATTCATGGCCAGCTGCGTTATGATGACACTTGTGGCTTCTAATGAGCATTTTTAAGTATATTAAAGGTTAGATGTTTTTGATATGAGACCAGCTTCATCCCTGAACGAATCTACGATGATAAAAACATATTTTCGAGAGCTCGCTCAAGCTATTGAATTTAGTGTTTTCCTTCTGTTAATTGGCAGTAAAAGGTTTTCCAATAAGAAGTTCTCATTTAATTAAATGGCATGGCATCGGTGGCCAATTTTGATTACCATTTGGAGAAATAACTCAGTCAGGAAATTGTGGTTGTAAATGAGAAATGGTTTCTTCGCTAGTATGCCACACAGCTACGTGTTGTTGGAAGCAAACATCGCCAACATCTATACCTTCAAATTCTGGTTTTAAAAATTCATTGGTCATGGTTCGATTATGCAAAACATGACGCCACCACTTAAATAAGGTCCAATGAGGCGACCACAATAAAACAGTTGTGGATAGAAGAGCTTCTTGACAATCATTCTTAGATTTTCCAAGGTCCAAAGGTGGCAATTCTGATTATCGATAAAGGATGGCAGGTTTACGAGTAGATGTGCTTCACGGCATGAAATGATTTTTCGGTTAAATTCTTGGATAAATTTTCTGCATTTCCAACACCCAAGTGGCAAAGTTTGTTATATGCTCTAAAATCGACTAATTTAGGTTTTCGGCCTCACTAAGAGCGACAGGAGCAATATTCTGAGTTTTCTCAACCCAATGAGTAAATTTCGGTCCTTCACATCACTGACTTGTTTCAATAGCTCAAATTTTATCCAAAATTAAAATATTTTACGCGCATAACTACATATTTTTCCCACGTATCTGCAATGCTACTGCATTTAAAAACCTTAGTATCATTCTTAGGACTGTTCTTAATCATCCCACAGATTGGTTCATAGACCTCTGCCGAAACTTAAGATCTATTGGTTCTGACCCTGGATTTTCCGACGCCTTCCTTCAGATGAAATTGGATTAGTTGTAGTTTAACTGAGTCGAAAAACATAGAACGATGACTCATGTAATAAAAGTTAGTCTACCAAGTAAGATATGCAATCATAGAGCCTGTCAATAGAGAATTGTGTTTCATTTTTTATTCGTATGTACAAATCATTTTTGATCTTACCATGTTCTCACACACTTTCGCTTAGAATGGAGATATTAAATCTGAAAATCACTGAATGGGATCAAGTATTGACTTTGTTATAAAGAGGAGGAATCTGTATAAAGACTTTAGTGTACGAAGTGCCACTTCTTGTTTCGTCAACAATATCTTGTCGATTTTCAAGACATTTTGCAACATATGTTATGTATTTCAAGCTCTATTAGAGGTAATTGTTTCCTTGTTCTAAATATGGTAACAGAATAAAGGTGCAAAGGTCGAAAAGATATTTCAGTGCAAAATAAGCTTCATCACACATATTTCTAAAAATTTTAGCTTTTTTATTAGATAATTCACTAAATTATAAATAGTTCAATAATAGTTAATTGTTGCTGGCGCACTAGATACTTCTGAATATATTACAACCGACTTTTGAATGGGAAGCCACAAATGTTAGACATATTGAAATGGCGACAAATAGTTTTGGCCTGGAATAACTAATGACATATTTAACTCTTGTGCTGGAATACTATATAGCCAAAAAACGTTACATCAATAGCTTCAAGCTAAGCTATTAAAACTTTTTTAAAAAAATAACTCTTGCAAAAACGTCGTCTTATTTTATCAAGTGTCCACCTTTATTTGAAAATTATATATTTTATTTTGCAATTTAAAATATTTCTTATTATTTTTTTTTCTATGATTATTTAAAGTAAAAATAGTAAAACTAGATTTATTTAGACACACTTATTTTTTTCTGAAGAATTTTGGCAGAAAATGCATCAGACAACGTCATTTGACCGTTAAAAAGTTTAAAAACAATTTAAATTAAAAACTAATTTCGTAAATAAACTCAAATATTGTAAAATAAAATCTGTAAATAAAATTCTTCTTTAATTATAAGTAAATTAAAAAGAAAATTATTGTAAAATGAAACAAACAGGAATTTTTAATTCAAAAGTAGTTCTTAAATATCCCAAAGTATTCTTTATTGAGCAATTTGATAAATACTTGCACTCTCTAGGTGGGGAAAAGTACTCCTACATTGGATCTTGTTTTGGTCCACGATGGGAAGTTCCATTGATCAAGTCGGTTAAATCCGCTTGAATAACATACTTGACAAAGTACATTTACTTTTCAATTATAACATGAGAGATAGATGCTAAACTGTTCAGCTTTTATGAATAAAGTGCGGCAGTATTCTTTCCTTTGGATCACACTGTGATGCATGTAAGAGACTTAATAATTGCCTGACTGCCGATACGTATGGCGATATTATTCAAGGGTACAGTTGTTATTGTCAATCAGTCAGCTATTTGTTGAAAGCATTAACTTCGGCCTGAAGGCGGTTGGAATAAATAAGGAGGCTAAAGCAAGGTTGATTGCCCGGGGATGCCGAGGAGATCTGTCTTGTATTAAATTTCAAATGTGATAGTGTAACCAATTTCTAGACGAAGACTTGGAACGGGCGTTGTAAACTTGGACAGATAACCCTGTACGTAGTTATCTATGGGATCAAGCCACATGACTTACATCTTAAGAAGCTTTTTGTAACGAAGGAAATCTAGCAAATTTGTAAAAAGTTAAAATGTTTTCTAAATATATTATTTAGATGCAAATAGGGTTGTGATGGAGTTGGAATAGAAAAAATTGGGGTTTCAGAAATTAGTTTTCTCTAGATACCATTCCAGCTTGGTGATGATCAGTTATAATCAATATTATTTTGCTTTCATTTTTAAAATAGTCCACACAAGAGCAGTACTTGAATCAGGTTAAAGCGACGTCTTTTCTAAGAAAAGAAAAAATAAGATGGAGAATATCTTTTTTTGGTATTACAAGCCTTCTTCTTAATCTTCTTACTCACTGCTTAGCTTACACAAGACTTGAACTCCGTTGGTCTCCTTGGCCCATTGTAGTCGACATAATTCTAACAGATTTCAAACATTCCGGGTGTCTAACTCAATGTTATGCAGATGATATAACACATGGGCTGAAAAGTCCGTCTCTAAGAGAGGGCACCACTTGAATTAATGTAAATGTAAATTAAATTTTCAGTTAGTACCAATATTCAAAAGATACGTGTATAAATTTCACAGCTGTAGAACGATTAGCTCTCGAGATATAGCGTTGTGAGTGAAGCAACTTTTGTTATTATGAAAAAAATGGATTCAAAGCAATTAAGTGTGTTGATGGGTAAAAATGCAGCCGATTCAAAGAAACGGCTTTATAGGTGTTATCCGGACTCTGCACCAGCCGATCGAACCATTCGCAAGTGGATTAAAAAATTTGAAGTGGCCATAAAGCACCGAAGATGATGTGGACGTCCAAAAGAGGCTGTTTCAGATGAAAACATCAAAAAAGTCCACAAAATGATTGCGAATGACCGTAAAGTGAAGTTGATTGAGATAGCTGAGGCTCTGAAGATATCAAAAGAGCGTGTTGGATATATCATACACAAATATATGGACATGCGAAAGCTATGTTCAAAGTGGGGGCCGCTTTTGCTCACAGTCGACCAAAAACAACAACGTGTTGATGATTCAGAGGAGTGTTTAAAGCTGTTCAACCGCAATAAAGCCGAATTTTTGCGTCGGTATGTGACAATGGATGAAACTTGGCTCCATCACTTCACACCAGAGTCAAGTCGGCAGTCAGCTGAGTGGCGAGCAGGTGACGAGCCTCGTCCAAAACGACCAAAAACTCAACAGTCGGCTATCAAGGTTATGGCATCCGTATTTTGGGATATACATGGAATAATTTTCATCGACTATCTCCAAAAGGGGCAGACTATCAACAGCGACTATTACATTGCATTGTTGGAGCGTTTGAAGGACAAAACGCAGAAAAATGGCCGCATTTGAAGAAAAAGAAAGTGCTGTGTCATCAAGACAATGCACCGTGTCACAAGTCGATGAAAACGATGGCAAAATTGAATGAATTCGGCTACGAATTTCTTCCCCACCCACCGTATTCTCCAGATTTGGCCCCCAGCGACTATTTCCTGTTCGCAGACCTCAAAAGAATGCTCGCCGGAAATGGTGCAAAATGAAGATTAAATGTTAGCTGCTCTAAAAACGGGCTTTGTTTTCTTCTGTCATTTGAGTTACCTTTAGATAGATCTATAAGGAAGGCAGCAAAAGCCTTCTGGAGCTGTTCTAGACTCTTTGGTCAGAAATGGGCGTTCACTTCAAATATAATCTATTTGTCTTACCTTACCATCATAGTCACCAAAATAATAACCTATGCATCGTTTGCGTGGTGAGGGTTATTAAGACTTTGCCCGCTCCGTCTATCAAAAATTCAAGGACTAGTACTCTTCTACGATAGTTGCACTAGGTTGAGTGCCAATACACATACTTTTGGCTGCAATTGCGGTGCTCATTCGCTCAAAATGTCTTAGCAATCTAAGCTGTTGTATTCTCGCCCTTTTGGTCAATTTGTACGTATATCTTCCTCTACAAATTCCATTTAGTAAACGACACCGAAAATCACTCGAACCTTTTGTCTCTATGCTGTTTAGTATGGCTGGAACAATAAGAGTCTTAAAGTCGTTCATAAGGAAACAGCAACTGGCAAGAGGAGTACTTTGTTGCATATCTACAATTTTGACGTTGTAAGAATTTATAGCGAAAAGATAAAGTCAAAGCTATTGGCTATCGACACCATACACTTCATTTGCCATTAGATTCACCTCCGCTGCTTCATCTACAATGGCTCGAAACGCATACGAAATATTGTGCCTTTAGGTACCACGATTCTTTCAAGTGTGATGTGGAAAAATATTACAAGACAGTGTCTGGTCGGTGTATCAGTGTGCCACCTCATTAAAATCCGACATTCTGACATCAAATGTCTCGACTTTTATGGAGCTTTCTGTATTGCCCTCTGCACTCACGGAAAAATTTGGCGGGGTTTTTAGAACCCGTTTTTCTTTCCAAGATCAGTTCTAAGGCTGACAGGCGGTGGACTTACCAGGTCTAAAGAAGTTGCAGACATGTATGTGTATAGGGTTTCGTCTATCGATGCGATGAAAAATTGTAGGTCAAATTTAGGAGACTGTTGGCGCAGTCTATATTCTTAATGATGGTCCATTCCATTCCATTGACCCAGAATATATTTTTCCGACTGTACTGATGAGTTGGTGTTAGCTCCTTATCAAATAAAGCTCCACTGCCTTCAATAATTTGCCAGCGAGTTTATTTGCCCCACTAACCTTGGTGGTGATTAGTATAGATATCTGTACCCAAACCTCATCTTACTCGGGCGGAAGAAGTTGTTATCGGTTATCATCCACTTTGAATGGTGCATTCTAGTTAACATCGAAAAATTTGTTATCCTAGTTGTTAAGCAGTAAATTTTCAATGGTAATCCTTCTTAATATTTGGCACCTTTACAGCCTTATCTGTGCATGCTTCTGTTATTTATTTTTGCCTTCGCAAATATTTTCACTTTTCGGTATGATTAAGAACATAATTTTTTTTTTGCAATGGAACACTCGTAGAGTGCACGAGCAAATCCCGCAATGATTTCTAGCGCCCTCGGTGTATCTCTAATGCCTGCTGATAATGTCGACACGGATCTTCCGCTGTTGATGGTGGCAGCATAGACTTCTTTGACAATTTTGAGAGAAATTCGATTTCTGCTTGGTTTAGCTAAAGAAAGTTAATTTTTGCAATAAAACAAATTAAAGCCATCTTGGACCTTAACTGAAGCTTTTCTCACATCTGCTTGGTAAAGTAACCGTAGAGACAGATAGACAATTTAAAAAAAAAAAAAAAAAAACATTTATCTCAAAAGCGCTTTTTTTTTGTCTTCGGAAGCCATTTGTTCCTAAACTTTTCTAAGTCTATTGTAGTTCAAAATGTTTTGGAAAAAAAATCTATTCGAGAATGGTAGTAAACAATACTTTTAAGCGGTCATTCAACCGAGTATCTATATTCAATCCCAGTCACCTGAAAGTCTTTTATCATCATGGGTACTTTTTCTAATTTGACAGACGGGTGAAGCGTTTTCATTGTCGTTCTAGTCGTCGTCGTCGTTGTCCTTGTCGTTGTCGAGATGTCGTTATCCTGACAATAACAAAAGATCCAATTTCACCTTTGACACCGACGTCTAATTGCAAAGATGTCCAACCATCCTTGTGGCGTTTCTAAGGGTAACCGAGATTCTTCTCAACCGTATAATAAGAATTTACTATTTACGTTGTGAACTAAATTGTTGTTGATGGTGTTGGTGTTGGTGACGGTGATGGTTTTGTTGCTGAGGGGGTTACGGCGATGGAAAATGACTCAAGACAACATAGCACTAGGTAGTATGGAATATGGCAGGATACTGCCCGTCCAAAGAGAGGTGGTGTTCGTACATGAGAGAAGATTTTGGTTGTTGTCGTTGGCAGCCATGGTCGTTGGGTTTATAAGTCGACCGTATACAAAATGTGTTTGTAGATACTTTCGAAATATTGTACATTAACAAGTGCCGAAACTGCAGAGTGTAAACTTGAAGAGAAATCGATTGTCCTTTGTTACCCTGGTGACACATTATGGAGAGTCATCATTAGGCGAATATACTAAACGTAACTTCATCTCCGGACGTTATGATGGCTTTTCTTTGGTCTTCGTCTCAATTCTGGAATATATAACCCCACCCTGCGTTGAAGAATTACAAATCTAAGCACTATGTACCAGTTTAATGGTAGTCTTATGCTGTTTCACAACAAATTTACATTTCATCTTTGCTCATATTTGTGTCTTTCCCTCTATTCTACGGGGCAGTGTTCTGGAAAAACTGAAAGGAATTCCTTGCCTTAAGACAGAGTTGATCGAAAAAGACGGAGTATTGATTTTCGAATGAGGAACTTATGATATTTTGATTCCACTCAACATGAGTAATTGGAAAAGAGTTTATGGTTCGTGAAAGTGATAGCGACGCACCATTTTGGGTGGACTGATGGGGATGATTTTATATCCTTAAATTTGTAGATACTAGTATATCATTGTTTTGTGGAATTTACAGACAATTCAATCATGCCTAGAATGAACTTCAAATGTAGTCGCAAAAAGGAATGATTTTATAAGAATTTTACTAAATGGAGTCTCTTCAAGATCAGCCAAGTGTAAAAAATTGAATCAAGTGCTCTAAAACACTGGGAATATTGAAAGTAGCATATGGGTCGGCTGGTGTCATGTAATTTTTTCGGATATTTTGGTCATGACAAGTGTGTCAGCGAAATTTGTTCCGAAACTTTTTAATTTTGATCAGAAGAACCGTCGCATGAGCATCGCTTAGGAGCTCTTGAATGACGTCAATAATGATCCTGAATTGCTCAAAAGGGTCACAACTGGTGACGTATCATGTGTATATAGTTCTGATGTCGAAATCAAAACCCAATCGTCCCAATGGAAGCACCCAGGAGAGCTAAGACTGAAATCGCTAGAAGAGCTCAAGGCTATACCAAAAAGTGCTTATCGGAATTACATTATATTTGAGGGGGATTGATTTGAACTTTACTTTTTGAAGACACCTCGTATACCTCGGCTTGAATAATCAAGCAGTAAACCCAATATAGTATTGGGTATGTAATTTAATTCGTGCGGCTTTTTTTTCAAAATTTGAACGTCTATTTAAGAAAAACATGTACAATAGTATAATTCAAAGTATTGATTATCTGAAGCTATGACTTTTTCCCATCTTTCTGGCAATTTGTGGATCGCATCCCTAAAGAACTGCGCCGGCTTGGCAGCCAAGAATGAATCAAGCCAGTTTTTGATATTCTGCTCTGATGTGAACCGTATTTCAGTGAGGGCGTTCTGCATCGACCGGAACAAATAGTCCGGTTGGGGTAAGACATCCCATCCACTGTTTTTCAAATAGTTCTTAACCGGAATAGCAACGTGGGGCGAAGGTTGTCATGATGGGAAATTATTGCTTCGTGTCTGGTCGCATATTCCGGGCGTTTTTCGGCTACTGCTCTCTTCAAACGGATTAATTGTGCTCGGTAGCGTTGTCCATTGATGGTTTCACCCGGTTTTAGCAGTTCATAATACAGCACACCCATCTGATCCCACCAAATACAGAGCATTACCTTCGCGCCATAGATATTCGGCTTTGCCGTTGATTTGGCTGGTTGGCCGGGTTTCACATATGATTTTTGCGCTTGGAATTGTCGTAATGGATCCATTTTTCATCACCAGTAACAATCCGATGCAAAAAAGACTTCCTTTTGTGGCGTTCCAGCAGCATTTCGGACATGCAAAACCGCCTTTCGACGTCTCTCGGTTTGAGTTCATGTGGACCCAATTTCCTTGCTTTTGAATATATCCAGCTGCTTTTAAACGTTTTGAAATGGCTGCTTGAGTGACACCCAAAGATTCTGCGAGCTCTTCTTGTGTTTGGCAACAATCTTCATAGAGTAATGCTTCCAGTTCTTCATCTTCAAACTTTTTTGGCTGCCCAGAACGTTCATCGTCTTCCAAGCCAAAATCACCACTTTTAAATCGTGCAAACCACTTTTGGCACGTTCGCTCAGCTAGCGTACGTTCACCATAAACTTCCGCCAAAATACGATGACGTTCTTCAGCAGTTTTCTTCATATTAAAGTAATGAAGAAGAAGTCCCTGCAAAAACACTTTTTCAATCACAAAGTTCGACATATTTGAGTGAAAAAAAAAAATTATTGTTGTTTACGCTTCAAATGAATGACATATACTGAAATGACGTACAATGACAGTAACTTTCTAACGTATGTTTTAATGGAATATATTATAAAACAAGTTACACCATCTCTTAGCAAACCGAATTAACGAATTAAGTTATAGACCCAATATCTTGATAATATACTCAAGTTTCTGTTAATATTATTGACCATTCGCGTTCATCCTGTTACCCTTCGATATACAAATTTGTTTCTATAATCAAAACTTACCTACTCACTTTGGTAGAGTCCGGTCTTGTATTGAACCTCAACAAGTAAACCTTGGTTGGTTCGGCTCAAGTTGCGCACTCCTAGACAGTCGAGGCCTCTTCATACATATGTATTTTGGCGCACCGATTACGTGAAGTCTTCTCCTACTCCCCTAGGTAGAAATCAAGGAAGCTCCGCATATCCTAGCCATTTGGCGACTGAAACGCGCTTTACTGGTTAGATCAATGTTGCCTTACTACTTGCAGAATAGGCAATTAGAAACCTACAAAACAATCAAAGGTGTCTTCATACGTCTTCGGTAATTTAGATGCACCATAGAGTAGAATTTTAATGATAAGTGTTTTTCGCAGAGCATCTTTGGTCTTTCACGGCTTAGCCTCCTAAGGTCAAAGTAGCCGCGATTAACAACTGTTATTCTTCGTTTGATTTATGATGAAGTGTCGTATCAAAATGCCTTATTACCTCCTAGCTATAGCAATATATATTATATTTTGAAGCTACGTTAATGCCATTATGTGTGGAATAGCACATCATTCAAATGGCCGAGGCTCGCTAGAAATGCTTCAAGCGGTCGGTCCAATTTGTTATGTCTCGGTCCAATATGTGCGGCGTTATTCCGGCGTGGTTGGCATGTAAGCGTAGACAAAGGAATTGATGTAGCTCTAGAGAAAATAATCGAGTGATGTCAAATCGCATCGACATGAGATGACTCAGTCACCATATTTCTCCCTCACAAATTCGAGCGTTGCGTCGCTTGTATGGCATGTCGAACTCTGACCGCAGAAAGTCGGTTAACATCGGTATACACTTGGGACCATTGGCGGTAATGGTGTCTCCTTCCTCATTTCGAAAAAAATAAGGTCCGATGACGTCGTCATGCCATAAACCGCACCAAACGGTCAATCTTTGTGGACGCATTGATGCTTGGCTGAACACTTGTGAATTGTTTTCGTTCCAATAATGGAAATTTTGCTTGTTGACATAGCAGCTGAGCCAAAAATGAGCCACATTTTCAGCGCCCAATTATGTTGTTGTTGTCTATGGTCGTCCGGCTTTAATTCTCGCATCATAACAATTCTTATATGGATGTAGGCCCAAATCCAACCGCAAAATAAGGCGGTTTGACTGTTTGGTGATGCCCAATTTAGCTGATCGATGCCTAATCGACATTTCCGGATCTTCTTCGACACTCGCCGCTAAGTTTTCTTCATTTTGCAACAATCTCTATTTGATTGGTGGCTTAAGATCTAAGAGATTGTACTCACACTCAGACTTTTCCACGGTGCGACGAATTGCCTGCACACTAAAGCCATAATGACGACCGACCTCACGACGAAACAGACTCACGTTGCGTATTAACAACTGATCCGGAATTTCGATATCATTTTTTAAACATTTCCGCACATTCGGCAAGCGTAAAACAATGCATGATGAAATGGAAAACTTTACTGAATATTTTGACAGCTGGATGTCATTGGTAATTTTGACACCTGCTGAAACATAACAATTGGAAAATTGGGAAAACTATCTGTATTTTCGCAGGTGTTGTCTTCATGTTCATCTAAACCGGCTCCTGTTTTAATATGTATTTGCAAACACACTAGTGGAAAACCGCGTTTGGCGCTCTGTCAATGATATAAATGTCGTTGCCGTATGAAAGAACATTAAAGAAGACGTCGACTGCCCAGCACGTTGTTTTGACATTAGATCATCGCACTTCCGATCATCTACCTAGAACTAGTTTTGGTTTTGGTACACGGTTTTCAAAATTTTTTTTCCATTTATTGGCTTACTGAATGGCTACAAATTGTAGAACATCATTGGAAAATTTTCCACTGCTCTGACGGGCGCGCTTCGAAGACTCAAAATTTGGATGTTAAACAGTGCAAGCAATAGTCTTCAGAGTGGACGCTAGTCTTGTATTCTAATGGATTGAAGTCTGGGCCAATGGCAGATGGCCAATCATCCATGGAAATGATGATGAACATGACTTATGGTGTGTTTGAGTTGTTTTTGTTTTATGAAGTGGAACGGAATCTTGTTGAAAGGTCCACTGTTTATTTGTGAATAGTGCTTTGTTAAGCCCACAGCATTCTCTAAAACGTACATTTGATACATTTTCGCCGAGATTTTAACACCTTTCTCACAGAAATGGAGCTCGGTGACCCTATATTAGGCCTGGGGTCATCCACGATATGTGGTCACCATCATAGAAGGTGGTTGATGGCCACGTTGAACACTCGCATCGATGTGTCGATGACAGAGCAAACATTCTATATTCCGTTTTTTGAACAATTCTTCAAGGATGAAAAGTTTTTTGTCTGTAAAAGCATGGTGTTCTTGCTGATATCCGTCTCCCGAGACATGATTTTCTGCTTCTGATTAACTGTTTTAACAAATTCGATTCTCCATGACTTTAATGACTTATGGCGTTTACACACTGCTAGGACGGATGGATTTTGCACGGTGGACATTTCCACTAGTATCCTTAAATAACTTTACAGTACAATACACAATGATTTGTCATTTTCAGTGGCTGCGACATCCGAAAGATTTCATTTTTTTCGTAGGCGAATTTTTACAGGGCAATCGACGTCAAAAATTTTGCATAAATGTTACTTATCAAATAGCCGTCAATCCGGAATGAATGCGTTCGTTGGTTCTTAAGAATGAATGTGTTCATTTTATGTACCAAACCATTTTCTAATACTAGGTACACTGAGATTTGCAAGGCGACTGCCAAAACCAGAGATTACTTTGTGTAACCAATGTACCATATATAGATGATATCTTGCGGCCCTAGAACTGACCTGAGCTTTTTAGCTTTTCTCCAGGATCTACAGTAGTGTAAATATTTGGTAAATTTTGGATTTACTGGTCCTTAAAAGGAGAGTGAACCACAGTAAAAGTGTGTGGCAAAATTACCGCATAAGTTGAATCAAAAACCAGAGTTAGGCTAAGATTAAATTTTACTTTTAACAACCGAAGTGTTTATACTTCAATCGTCAGATCCAAATGTTAATAAATAATTACACATTCATTCATAGTTCTATATCTTACTATGCTAATTTTAGGTTCACCGCTGGATTAGAGTAATGACACAAGTGTACTTATTTTCTTTTTTTTTTTTATAATTAGCGCTCGCACAAGGTGTTTGCTCATAGCCCGGCGAAAGGAAGTTAGGGAGGGAAAAAGAAAGATACTGATGTGCGTTGGTTTTAAATGTTTGCAAATTATAGTGACTAGAAAATAAAGATATCGACAGGGATTCTATAAGCGAGTTGTACGGCTTAGGAAAGAATAACGATATTTCAGGGTGAGGGTGAACTGGTAACAATTCATAGCGAGACGGGTGTTACGACTAAAGGTTTGAATTGGCGGAATGGTATTGGTGGAGCACTGGTGTTAAAAATATCGGTCTAACAGGGTGACACAGGAGACGTTACGTCGGTGTTGTTACGTAAATCACTCCCGACGGAGGGTTTTCTAATAACGACTTGACAACTTTTTTTTTAAATAAAAGGCAAACCATTTGAGATATTTCAAAAACTTTATTATTGGCTTGAAGTACAATCAAAAAATTTATGAATGGAACTCGACTTCGTTCATATGGCCACCGCGGGCACGTTTGCAGCGGTCGGTTCGTTGAACCCAATTTTCAACGACTCGGTCACACATTTCGGCCGAAAGGCCCCTATTTGCCTCTGTTGGCTCTGAGTTCTTCCAACGTCGTCGGCTTGTTGGCATAAACCAATGACTTAACATAGCCCCACAGAAAATAGTCAAGCTGGGTGGAATTGCACAAACGAAGCGGCCAATCGACTGGCCCATATCTTGAGATAACACGCTCACTATACTTACTCTTCAATAAATCGATTGTAGCGGTGTGGCTTGTGGCACCATCCTGTTCAAACCACATGTCGTCCAAGTCCATATCTTCCAATTCGGGAAAAAAATAAATCGGTGATCATGGCGCGATAACCCTGACCATTTACAGTAACGTGACGATCGCTATCGTCGACAAAAAAATATGGCCCAATAACGCCGCTGGCATGCAAACTGCACCAAACAGTTATTTTTTGTGGATAAAGTGGTAATTCATGAAGCACATGTGAGTTTTCACCCGATCAATAACGCATGTTTTGCTTATTGACAAACCCATTGAGCCAAAAATGAGCTTCATCACTGAAGATGATTTTGCGATGAAATTCATCATCTTGGCGCATCTTCTCCGAAACCCAATCGGAGAACGTACGTAGCTTCAAATGGTCCATCGGCTTCAATTCAGCTTGAGTCAGCTTGATCTTGTATGGGTGTAAACCAAGATCCTTACGCAAAATACGCCATAATGTGGTCTGAGCGATGCCCAATTCTTGAGAACGCCGTGGAATTGACTGATTTGGATCGTTTGCTACGGACGTCTGAACGGCAGCGATATTTTCGACACTTCAAGCAACCCGTTGTCTCACTGATACGGCAACATCACACAACGAATATGTAGACTCAAATTTTTGCACTAAACTTGTTATTGCCTGTCTACTAGGGAGAGAATTACGCCCGAAAATTGGAGTTAACGCTCTTAAAGTTGCAGTCACCGACTCCGAATATCTGTAGAAAATTTTTATAGTTTGCAGACGTTGCTCGTTAGTGTACTTTACAATGATGGAAATGTTGAGTTTACTGAATAAATTGACAGTTTGAGGATTAGTAAAAGAGTGCGTTCACAAACTAAATTCAAAGTTGTCAAGTCCCTATTGGAAAACCCTATATATAAATGTTTGTAAACTGGAAAATTAAAAAAAAAAAAAAAACACTTGAATGCCCCCTTGTTTGACCGCAAGTTGTAAAAGATTTGTAAACGTCATTAAAAAACTGTCCATGCAAGTCAAGTCTGTTAATCGAGATTATATCAAGCATTATTTGGGTTTGGAGATGGCGAGATGGACTTCGAAATGGATTTATCATACACTTCAGATACACTTCAGAGCTAATTAAAAACGGAGAATGCTGGATTGCAAGGTTGCCGCAACTACCTTGTGAAGAAGACACCGTTCTGGAAAAATGCAGAGATAGAAAGTGTTCCGGCCTTAATGTAAAAAAGTTCCAAATATTACTTGGAGGTCTTACATATTTGGCAACAATTTCGAGACCAGACATTGTGCATATCATATCCATCCACATAAAGAGCAAATTAAAGTGCAAAGTTTTTTTTAATTATTTACCCACTAATGAAAATGTTGTTTGCTGAGCAGTTAGTCATTGTTTTTTTGTGGCAACCTTATTGCCTGTGAGTCCAAAAAACAGCACATTGTTTCCTTAAGCACGATGAAAACGGGTTGAGGCGGAGTTTGTTGGAAAAATAATAACCCAACTACGATAGCTGGTATTGCCTTTAATTGTATATGACATTTATTCTTATATTTTCATTCTTTTTGAATGACTTAAATAAAACTGTACTTATCGAACAGACGTATGTTCTTTCTTTGAAACTAAATGGAATTTTTCTAATAACTTTGTCCATAACCTGTGCAGATCTATTAATCTTAGTTTGACACAAGCTAAAATTCCGTCACCTCTCGAAACTTCTGTAGCAAAACAAGTTCATAAGAGAGGTGTGAGGAAACAACTAGGTAGCAACAGACCAATATCAATACTACCAGTTGTCGAAAAATGTATGGAAAGCATATTTATGAAACGGATACAGAATTTTATAGACAAACACTCTCTTATTCATTGGAGCCATTATGGCTTTCAGAAAAATAATAATACCGACAAACTATTCGTGTCTCAACGAGGATTTACACAGAAGTCATCATGTTTGTGTTCTGTTCATGGATTGCAGTAAAGCTTTTGACAAACTAATCCACTCAAACTGATTGGAAGTCCTACGAAGTACTGGTATAGATAGAGTTATGGCAGAAAGAGTATCTCCGTATTCTGCATTAAAATCAAAGATGTTAACAATGAAAAGAAGAAAAATCGGTATGCTGTCGCCCAGGGAATAAAGTTAGGTCCAATTTGGTATATATGTACTAAATACTGATGCATTGTCCCTTTTCTTCGCAACAGTAACAAATTCAGTAATTCGATTGACATTTTTCGGACACATTTTAATTGAAAACATCGTTTTTATGTCGACTGGAAAGAATGTCCCACATTCAAAATTCCTTAAAGAAGTTGACTTTTTCTGAAATCGTTTCGCTAAACTTGCTTTACTCTTAAATTCGGTCCGTCGTTATAAACAATCGATAGAAAATTGGGTCAAAGAACACATAGAACTTAACAATCTCTGGTAAAATCTTTAAAATGCTACAAAGTTCAATCAGACATTTGTAAACTTTTTTAAGTTACAGCTCATCTGACTCATTCATGTGGCAGCTCTATCTCAAACACTAATTAAGGACAACTGTCCTTCTAACCCTTCTTGAAGACACTTTACTTAAATTTTTCTGACTATTTCATTTTTTCTTGCATCTTAAAGACATTGATTAGGTAACCCCCGTACGTAAGCTAAAATTTCCTCCATCTAACTATCCATCACACTGGTCAACACCTTAATCTGACACCTTGGCATTTTATCTTGACAAGGAGTCCAGTTATTACATCTTAACTTTCTTCTGACCTACTATCAAAGTCTAAGAATTTCATTTTACCACTTCCCTGCTTCAATTCGAAAATCTTTTCGACAACCTAACTGACATATCAAATTTCCAATGAAAACACGAAGGGCAACCTCTCGGCGAGCCAACGGATATTAGTTTTGGCCGTCATGTGGCCAACACTTGGACCAAACTCAAACCGAAATCCAACCCGAAACTGAAGTTGAACCAATATACCAAGGGCTGGCCCGGTCTTACAAACTGCTGGCTTCACAAAATTAATGATGTCTTTTACTGAGACGTGCCGGAGTAACTTGATTAAATTTTGCCTCCTCCAAGACACAGACAAGCTTGGCCAAGGATTTTCGAAAGAAACTCACAGTGCGAGATGAAGGAAATGAACCGAAATACTGAAGACAAATGAATAATTTGTTCTTTACTAACGTGATGTACGAGTATGTGCGTGTGTATGTCGAAATGTACCACTCTGCCCATCTAACTAAATCATAGAGGGTGTTTTCTTGTTTCTTCCAAAAGATATCCTAGAACTATCACAACCCCCAGATTTGGGCCCTATAATCGTAAATAAATGATTGATTTGACTTTCGTCTTCAGTCAGAGAACAACGACTGACGAGAACGACTACAATTACGATTACAACGACAGCGGCCGATGAGGAGAAGATAGATTCCTGAACAGTCGTTGGGCATATGATGTGGTGTCGTGGTTCGATGAGAGAAGTGCGCCTGACCTCACCATCAGCCCTATGTATCCATAGAGGCCGATGAAGGGATGTATGTGCTGAAACGGGAAACCAAGCACCCGACCGACCGTGGTATGTTTCGGATTGGCATCGGTGTTAAATCAATTACTTTTCATTTAAAGGGACTGATTTGATTAATGGTCCAGTGAATTGTATTCTCCGTTCATTATTTAACGCCGCTGCTGTATGGTCCTCGGATTATTCCAATGACTATACATGGTGCACATGTTGTCCAATTTTATAAAAAGGAAAGACGAGTAGTCGAAGCAGCCAGTGGTAGGGGTTTTTACACAATGAATGGGGAAATTGTTGGATGATTTTAGTTAAAGGTACTACAGTTGATTGCTTGCTTTAAAATACAGAAAGGGATGAGTCAAAACCAACGGTCTTCTGCTTTGTATTCCACCTTAATTGAGCGTTTGTACTCACAAGGTACAATACAATAACATGTTGATATAGTGTTTCTTAAATTTAAATATAAGTTTTGAAAAGTAAGGTCCTCCTAGTGGAGGGTTTTACAATCGGAGAAACTTCATTTCATGTCCTCACCGATGACATGTCCTCATGTCCTCACTACAGACAATACAGCGATCCTGGCGCTACGATACGAAACACAGGATTAGATATGTAAAAATGTAAAGCGGCATTCGTTATCGCTGTCACCAAAAACTGCACATCTTAGGATGCGATTAGAAAATTGGCTACGCTCAATGATAATTCATTAAAAGTCGATGAGCCATCTGTAGTCCGCATCAAGACAATATTCCAAAATATCAACATGATATGCCCCTATGCCTTTAACAACGAAGCGAAATACTCTATCAAGGAAGAGCTTTATAACACCAGAAACTAAGCCTAAGCAGCCTACCCAATGTCAAAATCGGTAAAGAAAACATCCGTGGATTATTTGGAAACCGCGGCGTCCACTATAAGACAACTAACAACGTTTTTAACTCGAATTACGGTGACATATAGCACGGGGTTTGCAAGACTACGAATCTTCAAAGCAATCTGGCTGTCTCCAGATGGCCGAAAACACAACCAAATTGACTACGTGCTAATAGATGCGAATTACACAACGGTCGACTCTGACCGCAAACCGCCCAGAAAAAAACAGAAATCCAAATCCAGAAATTGAAAGCTTGGACTGGCGTAATTAAAATCTAGAAAGAACAGCTGAGTGAGAGACTGCTCGCTGTGCATTCATCATCCGCAAACCCCAACAACCTTTGGAACCAATATCGCGCTATCATCAAATAAATGTAAAAAGAAAAATGTCTACTCTTAGTTCAAGGACATCGAAGTGTAAAATTAAAACAATAAGCATTAATTTTTCAGGGAAGCTTAACTACTGGAAACAGGCTCCAAGCCTAGACTGCAAGCTCTTCGAAACAATGAATGAAACTTAGTCACGGAAACACAAGGAATAGTAGATATATTGCAGCAAAAATTCAAGAATCACAATTTCCGTTTCCCAGTATAGAAGATGTTGGATTAGCTATCAAAAAGTTGAAGAGCAACTAAACCACCAGTTTCGATGGCCTTGATCGCAACAAGACAATGGCCTAATTTGCAATCCCAGAGTGATACTAGAAAACACGAGGTTCAATACGCAATTTGGATATAGTTCTTTAAAACTATTCCAAAGGTTTATCGGATTCCTGTAAGGAGATGCACTGTCATGTGATTTATTTAGTAGAATGCTGAGAGCTACTTTATTCTCAACTTATCTGTCCAACTGCAAAGATGACATTGACATTATCGGCCATTTCCATCGCGCCATTGTAGAGGCTTAAAAGGCAATTGAAAAACAAGCGAGACAAGTTGGCCTTATAGTAGAAAACGAAGTTCGCTTCGGTCCACCGCCTTAGACAAAATGTCATTGTTGACCATAATTATTTTAAAGTGGTTAAGGAGATATGGCGAAGATATACATAAGGATGCCCCTCAGAACTGTACAAACATTGATCCTGCCAGTTTTGCTACAAGGAACTGAATTATGGGCGATAAGCAGGAAAGCAAGAAAGTCAGATATCGTACACATCACTACGCAGATGCAAGAAGACTTGGCCTAGAAACCCAGGGTCAAAGAGAATCGAAGGCTGTCAATTCTAAGAAGACACTCCACACAAGTCAGGAGCCTGTTTAGTAAAGTTAAGTAAATAACCATCTCCATGACTTACTTTCTGAAGAAACTGAAATAGAAGACTACAAACTACTATTTCTAAAGCAAACTTAGTGCAGTCTACTAGTTAATGGGTTTGGGTAAGTTTACGACTCGATTGACCCTCAAGAATTTATGCAAATCATCCAGAAGCAGAAACAATCAGCAATTTATTTGAAAAGAATATGCAAACGTCGTAGTAACCTATGTATTGTGTATTGCACAAGCCTTCAGTAAATTCATAATGACGGAAAGAAAACCGTGTGTTAACTAAGTCTAAAACTGCATCTCTTAGCAATCGAGACACAAGGCCCAAAAACCTAAAAATGAGTCAAGAAAAAAGAATTGCTACGTTGTACCACACATGGCATTTAAAAATACACCAAGGCACTACCCGCATTGTCGGAAGAAGCAAAAAATTAGTAAAACAGCAGAATCCTTCATTGGAACGGTAACAATACGAAATTGGTTAGTAGTCTGGGTTTCAAGCAACATCCAGTGGATGGCTTGATGCGAGTAGCAGTCTTTTGACGTTGGATAAAGAGCAATTTAACTGATGAAGGCAACACTTGGAAACTACATAGAAAGGCGAATAGTATCATATTCTGTAATGGCAAGAAGTGTGAGAACCTTAAAGGTCTTACGGAGCTTATGGGAGATTTATTCTCTCAGCTCTGATTTTAATTTTACTCGTCAACGAAATATAGAGTTTTGTAATAACGAATTGACAACTTTTTTTTTTAAATAAAAGGCAAACCACTTGAGATATTCCAAAAACTTTATTATTGGCTTGAAGTACAATCAAAAAATTTATGAATGGAACTCGACTTCCTTCGTTCCCGCGACGTTTGCAGCGGTCGATTCGTTGGACCCAATTTCAACGACTCGGCCACACATTTTGGCCGAAACGGCCACTATTTCGCGTGTTGGCATAAACCAATGACTTAACGTAGCCCTACAGAAAAAAGTCAAGCGGCTTTAAATCGCACGAACGAGGCGGCCAATCGACTGGCCCATGTCTTGAGATAACACGCTCACCATACTTACTCTTCAATAAATCGATTGTAGCGTGTGCTGTGTGGCTTGTGGCACCATCGTGTTGAAACCACATGTCGACCAAGTCCATATCTTCCAATTCGGGCCAAAAATAATCAGTGATCATGGCGCGATAACGCTGACCATTCACAGTAACGTGACGATCGTTACCGTCGACGAAAAAATATGGCCCAATAACGCCGCTGGCATGCAAACCGCATCAAACAGTTATTTTTTGTGGATGAAGTGGTGATTTATGAAGCACATGTGGGTTTTCACCCGACCAATAACGCATATTTTGCTTATTGACGAACCCATTGAGCCGAAAATGAGCTTCGTCACTGAAGATGGTTTTTCGATTAAATTCATCAACTTGGCGCAACTTCTCCAAAACCCAATCGGAGAACGTACGTCGCTTCAAATGGTCCATCGGCTTCAATTCTTGAGTCAGCTTGATCTTGTATAGGTGTAAACCAAGATCCTTACGCAAAATACGCCATAATGTGGTCTGAGCGATGCCCAATTCTTGAGAATTCCGTCGAATTGACAGATTTGGATTGTTTACTACGGACGTTTGAACGGCAGCGATATTTTCGACACTTCGACCAACCCGTTGTCTCACTGACACGGCAAAATCACACAACGAATATGTAGATTTAAATTGGAGTTAACGCTCTTAAAGTTGCAGTCAACGACTCCGAATATCTGTAGAAATTTTTTATAACTTGCAGACGTTGCTCGTTAGTGTACTTTACCATGATGAAAATGTTAAGTTTACTGAATAATTGACAGTTACAGTGAAAGGGTGCGTTCACAAATTAAATTCAAAGTTGTCAAGTCCCTATTGGAGAACCCTATACATTATGCAACATTGAATAGACGTAATCATCGACGAAAGGGCATCTTGTCTATAAGACCTTAACTGCACTGATGGTAAATGCTGGTTTGTTCCAAAATTCTCGTTATTCAACACCTGATTCAGAGCTTCAAATATAGGCCATATTAATCAGGACTTAAGATAAATGCATCAAAACTAGATGCCTTAGCGACTTCCAGCTCTAATGCTCAACCCAAAATTTCTGAGAATATGATCGACTTAGATATCAATTCCAAAATCAAGGGTGTAGAAAAATCTAGTATATAAGACCAGGAAAATAAATTTTAGAATACGATCCAAACTACGCCCGAATATTAGAGTGGTGGCTAATACTGCTTAATAAACCATAAACCTTTATTAACAAATCTTTGCACAACCTATCAAGGAATAATTGGCAAAATTGGTTTTTCAACAGACAACTCCGTCAAAAACGTGTCAAGAGACTAAAGACCTTGACCAAAAAAGACTCAATTATTTAAGTGGATCCAGGTTGAAGGCAAGTCGATCTGGCAAACTTTTCGTAAAATGTATAGTGAACACAAATTCATGAAATTCGGTTGGATAAAACTGATTCAAGTTGAAAAAATCCAAATACGATAGTGCGCAAGTATTGTGCTATCTCTGTAGTCAGCAGATGACAGGATTTTTGTAAAAATATGTTGCCGTAAGGAGTATTTGCTGAAGCTGCAACCTGACTTATGCTTTAAAAGCCAATCAGTCCTTTGGCTAATTTTGTAAAAAAAAAATATTAATTAGATGTAGAGTTCCGTTTAAATTGAAAGCGTAGCTTAAGTAGCGAGCCACTGAGAAGGCATAAACTAGATATGACTGGGATGATAAACAGATTACTCAAGTCATTAGGAAAGCAATTACGACAAACAAAAATATAAAATACAGTGGATTTACGAGCAAGTCACTGGAAGTAGAGTTAGCGAGGTTGAACTGAAGCCGCAGTTTTCGAAAAACGGTAAGAAATGACCATCTGCGAATTTCTTTTTGTGTAATTTCTCAGACCGTGCTTAAGATAGCGTTTCAGTCCTGAATTTGGGCATCAGCCACTAAGACTTTTTGACTGCCTTTAGTTTACGTTTTCCGACTGCCATGCCATTTCAAATTGAATTTGAAGATATTCTATTCCGAATCGCTAGCGTTTAAATGCTTAATGTCTGTGAATTTCAATGTTTCTGGTATGATTTCGTCGTTATCCTGTATAGTTCATCGTAATATCTTTCCCTCCACTTATCCTGCATTGTGACGGGACGAGAGATTACCTAAGCAATTCTTCTCACTCTTTTCTGATAATGTCTATGCTTATACAATATATATACGCATAAAAGTAGGACTGGGATGATTATTAGTAGTAGCGATTGGCAATGGTAATTTTTTGCTTCTCAAAATAAGTAGCGGTAATAAGGAAAATACCTAAAATTTATATTTGCCAGAAGGTACGTTTAATTAGAGATATCTCTGTTAAACGTTCTCTTTTAGATTTGAAGAGAGCATATAATTTGTATTTCCCTCGTTAAGCCCTAGACTCATACAAAACGATCCGAAACGATACTCACCAACGTATTACTCATACCTCATTGTGTTCTTCCGATTACATTAATATCGTCAGGGTATCGGAATAATTCCGTGGACTTTTGGAAGAAAGCGGACCTGTGTGACGATTGATCGGGAAAATTCTGAGTGTCCTATAAGTTGTACTGTGCCAGCAGCGGCGCAACAATCAAATTCGTTGCGAAGTACTTCCCTTACGTTAAAATCTTACTTGGCGATCCGTATCATTAAATGCTAAATAAAATTTATCATATTGCGCTAGACTTACGTCATGCCTCTAGTATTCTGGACGTCCAAAAGTTCCAGGCAGCCAACATTGACTCGGATTACCACCTTGTTGCAGCCAAGGTGCGAATGTGGATTTCCCAAGCTCCACAACAAACAAGAACTACTGTGAGAAGAAATTAGGTAGAAAGGCTGTAATAGCAATGCCGCCATCATCAATAACCGAAGACCAGTTGCAACACTTCCAACGTGCTATCAGAGACGCAGCAACTGATGATAACCACCACAAAGAAATCCCTGGTTTGATGAAAAAAAACCGGCAAGCACGTTCAGTTAAAGAAGTAGGCCCCTAAAACTGGGCGTTGCAACGTATCAAGGCAAGAAAAACCGTATAGAGATGAACAAGGAAACCTTGTAGTAGAGTCACAATTTTCTGCGGACTATATGACAGCGAACAAGCCTAACATCCCGATGTCAGGTATAATAGACCATTTAAATTAGACGATGATAACCAAAACTTCCGTTCACCTGATCAAAAAGGTGTAAGGATAGCAATATCTAAGCTTAAATCCAACAAAACTGCTCGAACTGATGGCTTACCAACCGAAGTGTACAGAGCTGCTGGAAATAAGTTTATAGAGAGTATTTCTCAGATCTGGTAAGGAGAGTGTAAGCCTGATGAATGGAATTCCCGATCCACAGAAAAGGAGACCCCCTCAACTTTGTCAATTATAGAGGTACATACAAGTCTCCTTAATATTGTATACAAGGTCTTATCTGTCATATTATGTGAATGTCTGAAACCCTTAACCAATCACCTGATTGGCCCCTATCAGTGTGGTGTCAGGCCACAATCGACCAAAAAACCAAGAAGTCCAGATCAATACTCACCATATTTCATCGCTTTATCGCTTTTAAGGCTCCATATGACAGCATTTATATAGACGAGCTACATATATGTAGTTATGTATAGTTTGGCATTCCTGTCAAACTAGTTCGTCTATGCAGAAAGGAGATTGAGAACATTCGCTGCTCCATCAAGGATGGTAACGGGTAGTGCAATTAATGGCGTTCGCCGATTATATCGACATAATTTTACTTTCGGGCTTTCATCGATGCGCTTTCTTGCATCGAAATAGAAATTGCCAAAATGGATTTAAGGGTAGATGAATGTAAAATCAAATATCCTTGCAAAAAGAAGGGACCGACAACCTGGATAAATTGCTCCGTCGCAAAGTCTTCGAATCTAACACAGACAACGCAGTAGAGGAAGGCCTTATCTCAGGTGGCGCACACAAGTAGAAGCGGAGCTCAACCGTCTCTGACAAACGCACTACATTAGTTATGGCATCTTTGATCAGCCGCTTTTCTGGTAGCATTGACATTGATTTTCAATACTTGATGCTGGTATATTACCTATTGAGAGTTTAAGAGTTATTGGATGGGAAAAGCTTTGGCGATTTTTAGTGATTGCTATCGTTAAATGAAATAATTTCTTGCAGTAAAGTCCCTAAGCCTCAGTCTATTATTAGAAGTGGTTTCGCATCACCTCCTAGCTTTTCATTAAAATGGTAAAGTCGTTCCTGAGCTTACTTCGCAACAGTGTAGTTTTTATGTTGTAGCTTGCCACGCACATAACTCCTAGAATGATTCGAACATCTATGTTCCAGTTAATCAGGTTTGAGTAGCTGACTACTGATATAGGATCTATGGTTGGCCCATTATGCATTTTTACGACATCCTTGGCTATTGTTGAAAAACCATTGCTGAACGCCACATACATAGAAGTCATTCATATAAGGCATCTGTTACACTGTCTGTGAACGCACCCTTGCGTGAATTCATCCGCAGTAGGTGCTTCTTCTAAGGGTAAGCCATTTCCGACAGAGTATCTTTTTAATTAGAACTCGAAATTTTTTCTTGTTCCTTATTAGGAGGCCAGGAACTCATAATAAATCTTCTGTAGTCTTAGCTGATTACTCCAGGCTGACGTCATCCGATGCATGCCCTAATCGTACAACTCCCAACCAGACCACATCTTTGTCCAGTCCATTAAAAGACAGGGGACAACTATGGTGGTGTATTCTTAGAATATAGCTTTTCTCAAAAATATCATTGCATACTGAACTCAAACCAAAGCTTAATATAAAATAAAAACAGGAAACAAGTTGGTTCAAACAGTGACCAACTCTACCGGCGAAGCCTCTGTAAACTGTTTATATACCTTGGCTTACTTGGTGCTTAATCAAACCATTTGATAAGCAATAGATTGACAACTAGCTGTATACTAGCGAATAATTATCAAAAAACCCACACATTCCAAGTGTGAGTCCTACTTTATGCCCTATTATCGTCCTTAGATGATATTGGACCGATTTTGATGCAAAAGTCAAATCTTTAAACATTACAACAGAGAATCTTAAGCTGATATACCGAGTAAAGCTGGAAATATCTAGACCAGATATTGCTCTTCACATAGGGATGCCGTACTACTTGTTTGATTTGAACTACCCAAGTTCCAATTCCACTGCATGAAGCCGGTGAACATGGCTTAGCTATTACTCGGTTTATTCTGAAGGATGTAGATACCTTATCGAGCCATCTCTTATTTCTTCGAGTGGTATAGCTGTCAGATGCCAAGTTAGGACAACTCCTTAACATATTTAAAGTTCACTAAATAGCTCATTCTTCCTGACAAATATAAAAGTTGGCCACTCTCGCTTATCGACAGAAATGATTTTTCCCTACCGCTCTATGATGTGAATGTGAGCAACGTATTCTTGTTGACGAAAGTGAGATATCTTTGCTTATTATGTATACGATGACAAGTTGTCAGCAAATATTTCGACACTCTTTCCTATGCCGTCGATTCCTAACGACAAAATATTTCAATCTCTGCTTTGAAATCCTTTCAAACCCATAAATACCAAGGCGTCATTCAATCTGCGACAATTGATTACATCTCCCCAATTGAGGATCAAACACGTATCACTTAATCAAATAGGCACCAGCCCACCCAAAGAATACGAGTGAACTACAGAGAAACGGAAGTGGGTGTGCTATTAATTATTTTCCATGTTCATCCCTTCATCATTCAGGCTCACAGATTGCACCTGTCCTCGCAGCTAGGAGTTGCACCCCTGCCACATTCAAATGGGGAGCACATTTCTAAACATGTCAACAAGAAGTTCCTCGTCAAGGGACACACATATGAGTGTTGTTATCATTTTGAGCCTCATCCGAGGGTGGATGCCCGCCTAAGGGTTGGAGGTGTCGCAATTAGTCACAAATTTGACAAGATCAAAGCATTCTCGGAAGCGTTCAATTAACATAAATTTCCACAGCAGCAGCAATAATACCAGGAGTCAGATATAGCAACAAGAGCAGCAGTGATTCAACATGCAACACTTAAAGTACGGGCGGTAGTACTCGTAATTATTCGTCCTTGAATGGGTGGGGTGCAAATAAGGGCGCCATAATTACATCATTTATTGCTTGATTGCCTTCCTGGTGCTTCTGCTATTTATCAAGTTTGAAGTTCCATACACATTAATCGTGTCTTCCCTCCCTCTGAGCAATTAGTGCATCAACGAAACTTAATATGTCATTAGAATGTTAAATCCTTCAGTTATGTGTAACTCAGAGGACACTTATTTCACAAATATATCGTCTTTCGAAAGGACTCTTAAGCATAAGATCAGAAAACGACAAAGAAAAAAAAAACGGACATGGGTTCATGTGCGGGTACTGAATAAATACCAAATTTCATACTCAATCTGCGTAAAGTGTACACTATGTATACATATGTATGTACGTCCATAAGTTCAACATACCGTTATGGTCGTTGTCCTTTCCTGTCATTGATTATCATGGACTCACGATAAACATGACCATTACATCGATGACTCTGTTCAGTTTCATTTTTATGGGCCAATTGGCTTTTGCTTTCGCATGCGAAGTCTGTGAATTGTGCGATGCCGATGTCACAACTCGATTTCGGATTCTTAAGTACGGTTCGGTTCGGTTGGGTAAAATGGAATCTGAATTGATTGGTGCTTCAACGATTCAAGGAGCTGGAAAAAGGACACAATGCAATAAAATGTTAAGGGCGGCCGATAAAATACAATATATTCATGCGTTCACATTTGGTGTGGAACTGCCCCCCGGGGAGATGGAGACAGTGACAGTGACGGTATGAATATGGATTCCAAGTTAGTCAAGAAACCAAATGAATTCTGACCGTTTCGATGGCTGGAGCTTATTTTCCATCCAAGTTGAGACGATTATCATGTTACACAATACGTTGGTGATGATGAAGTGATATTTCCTAGGACATAAATATGCGAAATGAAGAAGGCCAGAGTGGCCAGAGTACTCATTTCACAGTATTCAGCCGGAGTGGATTAAGTCTTATCAAAATAAGGTATCTGATTATTCAGTTTCTTTGCGCTGAAAGAATTTACCGAAATATAGTATCGTATTCCTGCGGTATAAAATGGATCAATCTCAGCTTCGAATCCCGTACTTGAAGAAATTTTCAAAGACTAGGACGTAAATTGTTAACAGAAGTTATCCTCGTAATAACTCAGCTAACTCATTGGAGAATATTGATTCTGTTGACAAAAATGTGTGTCATAAAAACTATTTATTAGAATAAGCCGCTTAGCGCTACTCGAATTCGGTGAAAAAGGCTCGGATCATTCACTTATAAGATTCAGGTTACTTAAGACTACATACTGATTTCAGCAGATTGACGCTCCTTTCTTTATAAGGTGTAGTCAGGTGGTGTGGAATGGCCTCCGTAAACCTGCAATTTAATTTAGAATATTTTTTTTGTAGAATACCCTTAAATACCGATCTTTTTCACACTACAGAAACGATACAGATATTAATACAACAATATTGATAGAGCTATTCGTAGCTTCAAGCTAACGAAAATATACTGCAAAACTAGAAAGACAGGATAGACTACCTCCAAGACAACCGAGGGAGGCTGTTTAATGAGAAAAAACCAAACAACAGTAGCGTGGTTTTGCACTGATCTCCTTCACTTGCGAATATAAATTGGCTAAGGGCTTGAGTCTCACTTTGAAGCCTTACTTTACTCCATCCTAGCCATAAACTTATGTGTAAACCGATAAATCCTGGTCCCTCTACAAGGTCAATGTCGCCATAAAGCTCATATCTTGCTCTCTATTTCTCCGGTAATCCGGTCCACAGTATCTTCTTCATTGTCATCTTAGTTTAAAGAAACAGTATTTGACCAGAGTGATTAATCGATTGATTTTGTCATTTTGGCAAAAAAAAGTGTTTTTTTTTTGTACCACCTCAAGACTAGAGTTTCCTGATGTTGCGGCTTGTACGAGCTATTGCTATTGGGTATCCTGGTGAAAACATATACAGTGAACCAAAAAAAATAAAATAAAGTTCATTCGCTATTATCTTCGGAATGAAGCATACCAGCGAAGTAAAATAACCTACAAGCGATACTTTATTTCTTTTAAGTTAGTTTTATACTAAATTTATCAATTAATAACTTTTTTCAAGAAAACAACTACAATATAAACAAACTAGGCACTTTCCAAAAGGCCAAACAAACTTGTAGACCTTACAATTTTTTTTTTTTTTTTTTTTTTGTAAATAAATTGATTTCGTCAATCTAATACTTTTTATCAGATCCCTAAGCATGTTGAACTCTGGCCACTAATCGGCACGGTGAGTGGCAGAGATGGCAATTATATTTTAAATTTTATGAAAAGTAATCATGTAACATGATTCAATAAGTTTTGGCTTGAGAAAACAACAAAAAAAACCGACAAACGGGCACCATACTGATCTTTAAGTTAAACTTGAAAGTCAACGTGCAAACGTCTAATACACTTTGACATCTCTTAGGCATCCATAGTACCAAATTTTCTGTAACATCTGGGGTTAACATCTCCCACATGTTTTGAAGCTCTGCTCTCAGTTCATTTTTATTATTATTATTATTTACATCATATTCATCATCGGGATTTTACGATGGACAAAAGAGTACCTTCTTATCTAAGAATGAGGAGTGCTTTGAGTCGTTATCGCGGACGAAGCAAAAAATTTCGGAGAAACTTAGTTTTATGGCAGTAGGTTTGAAATTGTTTTTCAATATAAAGTGCTCTAGTGTATGTTCTATTGTGAAATCAATATAGAATTTTATTAATTAATAAAGTTCAGTCTGTGGCAATTATGAATGTAACACAACATCGTTCTTTGACCACCATGGCTTCTGTTGCAAGCGACCATCCGAAGGTCAAAACTATCAATGACTTTTCATATAGACCATTCTTTTCAAATAACCCCATAGGAAGAAGTCTAAAGGTGTCAAATCGCATGAGGTCAATCAACTCTCCTGTAAACGAAATAATGTGATCTTCAAATTTGGTATGCAATAAATTGATTGATTGATGACTTGTGTGGGTGGTAGCACCACCCCGTTAAAACCAGAGATCGTCCAGATCCCATTCATTCAATTTTGGAAAAAAAGTAGACAGTCAACATGTTACGGTAACGTTCTCCATGTTTATCTTCAAAAAAGTATAGCCCAATGATGCCACCAACCCATAATTCGCATCATACAGTGACTTGGATTTGGGATGCATTGGTTTTTTTGTAAATCTCGTACGAGTATGTAGTTTCTGGTTTCCAGATATACCATACGTATCCATCCATCCAAAAATCGGTTTTATCAGAAAAGATCATATTCGACGACAAATTGTCCTGGCGATCGAACATCCATTCAACAAATCGGCAAAGTCGTAGACGGTCCAAAGGCTTCAATTTTTATGTAATTTGCATTTTATAAGCGTGTACAGGAAGATCAACTTTTAAAATTCGCCGTAAAGTGCCATTAGTGAAGCCCAATAGTTGACGAATTAAGATGCCTGGCAGGTTTTGAACACTTTTGCTCACAGTGCTGATGTTTTGGCGTATACGTGCTGGCCGAACATGCTGATATGAAGTTTGACTCGATACTGAACCAGTTTCTCCAAAACTCTTTACCATTGCATGAATATCGAATTCACTAGTGCGATTATGTTGACCGAAAAATTCAGATCGCCCATTTTCGTAATAGTTAATAACTCTATGACTAAAATTGCCAAAGATTGTATGATATCTGTCAAAAAGATCAAACACATTGAATTCAGTGAATGACAATAATTGACATCCAACATCCACGCTATTAGATAGAGTAACTCACCTTATGCGTCGGTCATAGTGTTAGTTAGAAAGAAGAATGGGGAAATTCGGCATGTGCTTAGATCGTTAAAGAAAATGCAGTCTTTCACAGTCCAAACCAGAAAGATAAAAATGTGAAGTTTTATTTAATAGAATTATGTGAAATAGGAAATAATGTAACAGAATAATTAATTTATGTAAGTGGTATACGTTCAGTGGAATGAAAAATGTTAAGTTGTTAATTCAATAAATATACAATAAATAGGTTAATTATTATTTCTAGCTATAAATAGTAAAGATACATAATGTATTTGGAGTTGCAGTTACAAATTGTTAATCCAAGTCCATCTAAATTTTTATAGTGCTTTGTAGCGGTGAGTCCTTTGGTGAGTACATCAGCAATCATCTGCTGTAGAATTACGTCTCTTCTTTGTACAACATCGCAAACAAAATTATGTCTGATATCTATGTGCTTAGTTCGTGAATGTTGAACTAGATTCTTTGCAGTTGATTCGCGCTTTTAATGCCGTTGTAAATAGTAAAGATACATAATGTATTTGGAGTTGCAGTTACAAATTGTTAATCCAAGTCCATCTAAATTTTTATAGTGCTTTGTAGCGGTGAGTCCTTTGGTGAGTACATCAGCAATCATCTGCTGTAGAATTACGTCTCTTCTTTGTACAACATCGCAAACAAAATTATGTCTGATATCTATGTGCTTAGTTCGTGAATGTTGAACTAGATTCTTTGCAGTTGATTCGCGCTTTTAATGCCGTTGTAAATGATGACTCCTTTTTCCTTTGTAAAAATAATTTCATGTAGCAAATTTCGAAGTTATATTGCTTCTTTAACTAAGTCAGCAGTCGCCATGTACTCTGCTTTAGTGCTTGATAACTCCACTGTCCTCTGTTTCCTTGATTCCCAAGAAATAGCTGCTACAGCAAGTTTAAAAACCTACCCAGTATATGATCTTCTGTCATTCGAACTCGCACCCCAGTCTGCATCCGTGTAACCGATAAAATCATTTCCAGTCTTTAGATACAATAGCGCATAGTCTTTCGTCGCCTTTAAATATCTAAGCACCCTTTTCGCTGGTAACCAATGCAGTTTCGATAATCTTGGTTAAACTGGCTTAGAAAACTGACAGCATTCAAAATATCAGGCCTGGTCGTTACTGTTAAATAAAGGAAAATACCGATTAGTTTTCGATAGGGTTATTTAGTTAAAAAAATCTTCCTTTGGGTGAAATTCACCACACATTTGCTTTAAAAGTTTGCTGTTTCTATCTAAAAGTGTATTAATCGGGTTTGAGTCTTCCGTATTGGACCGTTTTAAAAGTTCGACGATATATTTGCATTGACTCATTGTAATCTCCCCATTTGCTTTTTGATTAAACTCAATCCCTAGAAAATATTTTAGTTGTCCCATATGAAGTTTAACATAGAATACCTTGCCTTAAACAACTTTACAGAGAAAGACAATGTTCCTTTACCACTCTGTTCGAGGACTGCTTAGGGTATTTTGCAAATAGCATAATTTTTACGACTTGGATTTCGTCATGCTTAGATATCTAAGGAATCTATTAAGAGAACATCATTTATTACATCCTTTGTTCAGTTTGAATATGTTTTTAGTCGTGTCCTATTATTGATGCAGTGATAATTGCAGAACTGGACAAAAATATTCAAATCGATCAGACCCGCGATGAGAACATGCAGTCAATTAAAAACAAGTTAGAAGCTGACACACTGCCTGGGTTCGTTTTTCGAGCAGAGTCGCAGAACAGTCGTCAATACTCAGTTCACTTTATGTACTTTGTTTACACCTATCCAGTATTTCTGTCTATAATCTCAATGTTGTCAGCGTTACCGTATGAAGGCAATTGTACAGACTTTGAAAATATTATGACTTAGTTTTATCCTGTGAGTTTCGTTAAATCTTTTCAAGTTTGATATTGAAAAAATCAGATCTAGTAACTCAGTGGTCTCATTACCAGCTTTTATAGAACATCAAGCATTCTCCTTATGTCCTTACATATGTATTTGACAATAGAGGAATGATTTTGATCTTTTCCCAAAATTTTGCCGAAGTTTTCAATTTTTACTGATTGTGGAATCCTCTAACCTAGAAACCAATCGGATGATTGCTGGAAGGATTGCAGAAAGGATCTGTTATGTACATAATACTGCGGAGAGTAATGTATCTGTAGTTAGGGCAGCAGAAGAGAGCTCTTCTTTTGTAAATTAGCTTCTTCATGATGAATCTATTCATCCTAATACTCTCAACTAATTACAACTTGCTCTGATTGAGGAGAAAGTAGTTTATCCTCATAATATATAACTATCCTCTTTAGAAATGGTCATCAGGTAAAACGTTATTAGAAGACAGTTCTCAAACAAGTCCTGGACTTTAAAGCGTGTATCAGCGTGAGACTAGGTGTAATTCCCCAAAACATAAACTCTAAACTAAGCAATACGTAAAAATTGGACGGGCATGCAGAAAAAAGGCACCTAATCCTGAGAACTAAGTTGCATATCCAGTTTTTGCTTTGATGATACGCACAATCAAAATCTTAGAAAAACTAACCACAAGAATCCCACAAATCCTGCCACCCTTACAAGTCCTGTAACTTTTGAAAGCGTGGTAACAAAAACACACATCAAAAGAGGGCCTTGGTGTATCAGTAGAGGTAGAGATAGCTTGATGCCAACTGCATTAGACACGTTAAGTTAGGGTTTTACCCTGATAAGATGGCCTTCAGATTCATTCTAAAGCCTTGGGCAAAGAAAAAGCTCATAAAGGTGTTTGGTAAGCTCTTAATATATATTGGTTGTAAGGTGTCGGCCAGATGATATTTAACCATTGTTGGACAATTCTCGCACGTACCGAGACTACGTGTTGGGTTTAAAAATCGAGGGTCTTTTGGATGGTCGTGTCCAGACTCAGGTCTTTTAACTGGGATTCTTTAAGTCTATCCATCTTGGACGTTCGAAAGCTAGTGGTCAACATCCCATCATTTGTTGTACGTCTTAACTCGCAGAAATACATTGATTTCTCACTTAAATCGGCCTTCGGTGGTGCCCAAACAATAAATAACCATAAAGAACCGGGAACCACTAGTCCTTGACCTTACCTTACGAGTAAACTGTTCATTTTTACCATCCACTGATACTTCCTTGTTTCCAACTTTATTTAGACAGGTGTTATTTAACCAGAAAGGGTTGTGGTGGTAAACAAAATGTATGTACATACAAGTTAACACCAGACATGTTTACACAGCATATTGCACTAAATTCTTTTCCCACGAGTTCGCAACACGCGCTAAGCTCATGCACATCGACAAACACTATGTTCCCAGAGTCATCATGCACTCCATACCGTGCACTCAGGTGTCATTGCATTCGGTCACCTGACACGAAGAATTCGCTGATTCCATGTCCGGCAACGCTTCGGGAGCTGATATGCAAGTGAATAAATATGAGTACTTAGAATAAGTTAGTTTCAGTTCTTGATATAATTTTGAATTGAGATGATAAGAACATAAAGAATCGAACTTAGTCCGATATTTGAAAAGAAAAAAACAAAAAACAATGTAGAAACCCTACCAATATGCGAATCTTCCCGTTGGTGATGTGCCTGAAAAGTAGGAATCAATTTTATATCTCACACCTTGTTCTTTTATTTAATTTTTTTTTTTATTTGGTCACCCATGATATGGGAATCTGTTATTAGACACTGCTTGCACAAGTAGAGCTGGTTTTGTATTCTTTTTGAAGAATGTTTAGGCAAGAGTGCGATGTAGGCATGTGAGCAATCCGAAGATCTTAGTGCTGTGCACATCCACTGATCTGGATAGAACAACTTTTGGGGCTATAGCCTCACAGAGGAGCTAAAAGCCAAAAGTTTTCGCTATTCATCGGCTTAAAACAACAATAACAGGAACTAACATCATTATATGTACGATATGTGTGTAAAAAATATTCCAAAACATGTGCACAACATCACCGCTTGTATTGCCATTTTAAGAAATTTATATGTTACTTTGGCATTTTGTTTCCTCATCCAATTGTAGACTTCACAATACCTCAATAATGTCAGGATATCTTCAATTTCTCGGTTCACATGCGTCTTACAAAATTCCTCACCATTTCACCCTACCCCATTCGATTAAGATGATACTTTAACAACTAACAACCCTCCAATCAATGATCCATTGATCCTTCATAGAGCTCTCCTTTATCAGAGAAAATAAAAAAAAGGGCAACAAATTAGGTGGAACAACTCCCGTAGGCTTTAATAAACTTCCGACCAATCGACCGAGAGTCAACGGTTCAAATCAGGTTAGCCATTCTCCAGCTGATAATCAACCTCCAGCAGGTTGTAAATAATCCGGAACCCTATTATTTCCTTTTTTATCCCAGTCGTAACCTTACCAACCCTCGCTATTTGCCATGAATCAATAATTCACTTCAATAAGGGAGCAAATAAGTCTCCTCACTCTCAACAAGTTTTCTTCGTAGCATAATCGCTTATTAAGGACCTGAAGGTATCCAGATCCTTCTGGCCTATGTCCACCTTTAGGGGATACTAGAGCTTGGATGGAGTAAAAACCTATTTGTTAAGATCGTATAAGATTACTGCGGCAGTTTGTTACAAATATTGAGTCATGTTTCGAGCAACTTAACCACCTGATGTTTCGATTGATTCATCTCCAATGGAAAAAGGATACATGTATTGGCTGGCGCACTAAGATGTGCAGCTTTTATTTTTTCGTCTCTGGAAAATCTTTTTTTTTTTTTTTCAGTGAGATTCCTTAGACAACCATTAATCTTCACGTAGCTGCTTGTATGTTCGGTTTGAACAAACACAACAAGTGCAAATGATGGGCTTATGAAGTTTTCGCCAGCCGGGACAGTGGGACAGCAAAACAACCCCAACGAAATTCTGTAAAAAAAAGTAAATAAATAAATAAAAAAACTAGAAAGGGGTTGTAGGAAATTTCTGACAGGCGAACCGATATGTAAGACACGTTCTAGATTTATGCGAGTTCATTTGTTTCGCCAGAAAGCTAGAAAGGCAACGGTGGCGTCGACCAGAAGCGGCAATAGTGGGTGAATTGTTGTGGAAGAATATTTTGCGGAGGTTAGTTTTCGGTTATTTTGAGACAGAAGCTCAGTTCTTCTCCGGCTGGCATTGGTATGGATGATTTATCGCTTGTTGGATGTCCTAGAAATGCCATATCCCACACCCTTTCTGGCGTGGAAGAGGTTTGATTGTGGATTAACACTTCATATATCAAAATGCTGTGGCCAGCAATGGGGCTTTGGTATCCCAACGATGAGAGAGAAAATTCAATTTTGTAACCGATTTGCTATGTTGGTGGGTCGAAAGGTCCACCAGGGATGAGATAGGTTGAAGGGTTGGTGCAAGGTGCCTGAGAATTGGTTGATTTATGGTGAACAGATATACTTGGGGTTGATGTTGTTTTCTTCGGAAATTTCCATTTTGGCTGATTGGAAATTAGTTTTCACTATTCGTATGTGTACTTCGTGTAGTGGTGTCTGGCGTCGTGTTGAAACATGGAAATCTTTCTAATTAATCACTTGAGGGTGAGGATTGAGGTATTCCTACTATATGTAGAGCAGAGTGTATAGTGAATAATGGGTTTTATTTGACAAGTTGTGCGCGAATTTGTGGTTTTTATCAGAGCTTTTCACGATTTATCCACTTGTTTGCCTTGCTTTTAAGAAGGCCGATTTCATACTGTCCGCCATGAGTTATTCTGATGAGCACAGTTCATTGACTTCTAATAAAAAGTGAAACCTTAAAATATATTTGACTACGCTACCGGCTTAGATATTTTTGGACATCGAAATATAGAAGCGCGAATGGTGCTCAGCTAACGGTTTAGTCCATCGTTTCAATAGAATTTTGAAGAAAGTCATAATGTACTAAAACACCATGTGACACATATGTTTACTAGTCAAACTGAAATCAGAAATTAATAAGACCCAAGCTTGCCGAGCCTATTGAGATAGGTTCAGTGAGGTAAATTTCCTTCCTTTCTTTGGCTGCCATTTTTGAGCAGGAAGACTTAAGTGTTCAAGACTCTAAGGTTCTGAGAAGAACTCAGGTGAGACGTTCCACGACGTCCAAGCTTGAAGTAAGAAGGTTACTGGTACTTGCAAAAACAAGCGGACTACGGGCGAAACACGGTTTCTGGAAGCCCAAACCAGCCAACAACCACCACCGATTTAGGCGCTAAGCTAATAGCTACCAGATTGATTTTAATGACTCCTGCGGATTTTTCTACAACACGATCGGTATATTGAACTGGAACGATAGGTAAACTAGATTAAAGTAGACCAGTGGTTGGTCAAAGTGCTATTTTTGAGGGCTTATGTTGGGAAGCCGAAAAGGTGGAACGGCCTCTAGGAGAGGCACACTCTGAAGTGCTTTCGAATACGCGAGTGCTAAAAGTTTCAATACCCCAGAGGCGACGGAGAGAACGACGCTGAGTGCAAACACTGTGTCAATCAACTGTTCGAGCTATCCAAGGCAAAGAATGTTTGCATTCAAGCAGAGAACTTCGTGTCGAAAATTCCACCCGTGGAAACTAAGACTTTTGAAGTTTTCAGACAACCCAAACTTACGCGCGCCGTCTTCTGGGTTCTGGGGCAATTCAGTGAAACGGGGGATTAGCTGGTAAAACTAGCTCTTATTAAAGAAGGTGTTAGTAAGCTGAATAACACAACACGTCCTAGCTGGTATATTTAATTGGTTGTGGTGACATGTGAGGCCTTTATATAAACTGTTGCCTCCTTTGATGGCTTTAAGTCGCCTGGCACTGATGGCTTATATCCAGTTATGTAACAAAAAGGTATAGATTAACTCCTGATAATTCTGAAGAGAATCTTTACTGCTAGAATTGCACTGGCATACATACCGAAACGATGACGAACAGTGAGAGTAGCCTTTTTACCGAAAATCGGAAATCGCAAAGAGCTTCAGACTATAGGTCTGACTAAGTCTGACTTTCTGCATGCAACTGCTTTGCAACACGCAAGACGCCTACCTTAAAAATTTGGTAAGCACAATTGAGGCGCAGTGGACATGAAGGAATACGCCCTGGCGTACATTTTCTTGATTTTTTGTTTTTAATATGGAAGCCACATGTTCCAGTTCATGACGCAGGAGTAAAACAGACTCCTTCTCTTTTTTGTAGAATTAAACATTTTGTTCGCAATATACGTGTCTGCATAGTACAGATCAAAGAACTTGGTTCATCAACCTATTCATTTCTTAGCACACCTCCGGGAGTTCAACCATGTTTTACGCTGCGCCGACCACTTAAAACCGTTCGTAGTTGTCCTGTCGGCAACTGGCAAGCTTTGATTTTATTTCTCGTTTTTATTTCAGCCTTGAATATGAGAGATTCCTCCTCGCAAAGATATAAGGGGTTTGGATTGAATATGCTGCTAGGCCTGTTGAAGGTGCGGTTTTAATTGCTCATGTGGTCATGTTGCTGTACATTCTTTCAATCTTAGGCATTTTTTAAAGGTTGTTAGCTTTACATATTACTTGCCACCACATCAGTTTATCTTATGTCAGCATAAGTTTTATTATCGAAACCGTTTAAAGGCCCTCAAAGGTGTCATCTGGATCGGGGTGAAGGCTGTTTTCAAAATAAAGACAAAAAGAAACTGGGGGCTTAGATACAGGGAAGATTTATGGACTAACTAACATTCCATGTAAAAAGAACTATCGAGGTGTTAAGTACCTCTGTAATGAGTTCCCCACAAATTCTGGTTTATGTCTTACACATTAGCATTTTTGGTATGATATACTCAGCAATGGAAGGGCCTTAATGTACTTGTCTAGGCACGCTTTTCCGCGGTCCCCCTAAATCTTCCAATCTTCAATTTCCAGAAACTGGCTTCAATAGAAACTATTATCACATAATCTCAGATCGGAACTATATAGATAATGCAAAGTCATGTTTAGTTAGCTCATCAACATCTACGCACCGTGCTAATTTTATCCAATATTTAGTGTTTGGAACTGCCTGCCAAATTTGTCTTGATATTACCTGCATATATGGTCAAATACACGCTCAAAAAAAGTATGCCCTAATACCTATAAGTTAACCAAGCACCATGAATAGGCAGATGAAAATAATTTCGATTAATCAACTAGGACTTTAATGCTTGTCCGCATTTAAGTCAGAATACGCACGCAATATAGGGACTCTTCGGTTACGGTAACATTTTTCAATTTCTTAACGTGGCGTCCAAAAAGTTTCCACGCAATCAACTCCACATAATTTCCACTCTCCAAAGCCTGAATTGTCCTGAAAGACTGAAACCTCCATTTAAAATGTTCCTTCATTAACATAAGATTTCGCAAGAAAGAAACTTTTTCTCGGAATGAAAATGAGAATTATGTGCGCCCATTCAAATGGCATCTTTGCAACCTCACCCCTTTACTTTTTAGAGCATCCGCAATGCATTCGAAAATTGATTTCCCTTTTAGCCATTTCGTTCGTTCGCCCTTCATTTTCCATTTTATCCATTACTCGCTTTCCACTTTATTTTGCAAAAATACTCATTCATTACGCTTAAGCTGGAGTGGCAATCGCATCCCTCTCTGACCAGAGATACTTTTTCAAGGCACAAAGACATAAAAATCAACTTACCCTCTTGCGAGAGGGGGGTTAGGGAATAAAACTTAGATGCACGTTAACCCCATATCCCGTTTGAAATTGCCACTACCACTACCACCCACTAGCATCTACGGAAAGTAAAGTAATTTCACTGAAAGCATCTGATTATCATGGAATAAATCTAAATGGTTAAAACAAAAGACGACTGGAGAACTAACGGGGTGAGTTAGGGTTGGGTTAAACCGAAGCTAAGATACTTCTCCGTGAGATGTGCGGCCCACTGAAGGTGGTTATCTATATGGAGAAGTAAATGGCCAGGGCCTGAGACCTTTCGCAGGACTAAATCCCTTTTGTCCATTTTTCTTAAGCAAATCACGAAAATCCTAAGCCCAAAGTGGAATAAATCTTTTTTTCGTCATGGCTTTGGTGGCAACCAAGCCCAGACCCTTCACTCAGGGAGGGTAGATTTAAAGTTGTTTTGTCTGTGTTAGCCGCTGCTTAATGGCATTGCCTCGATAAGTTTTATGGTACTTTGCCACATTGTTCCTTTTTTAGATGAATTAATTTTAATTAAAAGGACGCCGCGGATTTCTATTCCCTGGGGATGTCTACTGTTTTGGAACTTGGATACAAGTTTTCTGCATATTGTCTTTAGATGGCGACTAACTGATTGATATATCTTTCAATCATTATGAGGCTGTAGTGGACTTAAAAAAAAATCGTGGGGGTGCGTCTGCTCATTTAAGTGGTTACAATTGGTTGCAGGCTTGACCAAGTAACAAAGTTCAGTCAAAATTAATTTTAAATGAGTTGGATGAACACTTTGACCTTATTAAGTTAGCATTCAGGATTCTCTGTATATTATATATTATTTAGAAAATTTGTACCGTTTTGAGTCATAAGATATTTTTTTTAAAGAAATTGTATAAAAGTTACCTTCCAAAAACATTGAGACTATTCTCAAAGGGAAGTTTGTAATATCTTCGCTTTCTTGGTCTCTTTTAGAAACATGGGAAGGCTCAGTCTTCCTTGTTGTCTTGAACCATTCCGGCGTACAATTTTTTTAAAAAATCTGCTGGCTTTTCTACATATCGTCCAGAGCTCGGGGATTTATACGTGAACTGTCAGGTTTAATATTTCACAGACCTCGCATTTTGTTCCTAGAGTTTGGAGGAGACTTCAAAAAAAACAGCAGCACTCTTGTGTAAACGTCATCAAATCCTCACAACGAGTTAAACCACATTTCTACGCTGATCATCCACACTCCTCGTGGAACTGCCTTAAAGTTCTACTTCCTATACCTGATTAACAATTATATTGTATTTTCCAAGGCCGCCACTTGGGCTCCTCTTAAGATTTCAGATTTTCGCAGCTCGTCCTGTACGCACATTATAAATGAGCAGAACTCCCTCCCTCCCACAAAGTCCTCAGAATTTGGTAAGAGGGTTCTGCCTTCTACAAAGCTTCTGCACTAAAATACCACTTGGCCCACATATTCCTCCTCGTTTGAACATCCCGATAGCCTCCGTCACCGGACAGGGACTGTGTAAGCTGGTAGTCACAGTTCTCTCGTCACACAATTTGATGATGAAAATAACGTTGTGAATCTACCTACCTTTTGTGGTACTGCCACATCATTACCGAAGTAACTCTTTGATTTCTTTTTTTTTCCAACTTTTTGGCCTCTTGTCAGTTAGAGGGTAGCCTGCGGCTCTTGCTCTGCATCTAATTCGCGAATATTCCGGCTAACGCATAAGCTGCGTCATCAGAGATTGTTCAAAAACCGATAATAGTCCTGATTGTGGAGAACCTGCATGCTGGCTCTAAAAGCCTATCGGAGGGTCACAGATCTTCAAGTAGCCGAGAGTGTGTTGTTTGGGCCTTAAAGTGTAGCCTTTTGCTAAGTACCACTCCACGCATTTTTAGGGGCTGATTTGCATACTCCACAATCTTACGGCTATTTACTAAGACTGCCTGAAACCGGCAGACCTCAAAAAATCTCTAAGTCTCGTAACAGCTTCATCTGTGGCAAAATCCACCTCGTGGATGTGCGTGGTTACGGTGATGATGATAATGATACGGCGATGTCGTTGGAGAATCCGATCACTCGCGGGAAGTGTTAGTCGCAAAACTCTATCGTACATTATGTTGCACAGAAAATGTCTCAGAAGCGACCCTTGCGAACCCCCGGAAACGCTGTTTATGATACTTCAGCCACCTATTGCTGAAAAGGTCTGTAAATATCTTCAGCAGTTGGTATGGTGTATTCAAGTGGCCTTATAGTTCGTGCAGCTCGCTGAGTTAAATGCATTTATAATATCAAACTTTATTTCAGCACATATCTTCTCTGTTCCCAATCTCCACCCTATCCCCTGTATTGCATTACATCAGCTACTGTGAAGAACGCTTTTTCCACATATTGTACGAAGTACTAACATAAAAGATTTGCTAGATTCCTCTCAACCACCATGAGAAAACATCTGCCATCAAGTTCTTGAAAGTGAGCAAAAGAGATAGGATTAGCATCGGTTTCCCAAAAGGAAAAAGAAGAACCATAATAAGCGCAATTGAGGAAATAGGAAAATTTGAAGAATTTTGCGTTCAAAAGGGCCAAGGATAACTTCATCCAACTTTGCTAACGTCCATGCGCATTTTTGGGACTTCTGTTTTAAAACTTTCGAACGTACCTTTGACAGCTTTGTCAATATCAATTTCATCAGCGTATGCAGGCAGTTGTATAAACTTTTGGCTCTGTTTGACTCTGTGGCTCTGATGTTGACTTGCAAGTCACGATTTCCTCAAAAAATTACATGACAATGCATCACTTTGCTTAAATCTCATTTTGAAATCAAATGTCTCAAAGAGATTGGTTAAGACCTTTATGGAGCAGCGAGCGTTCTCTATCGTCATTCTGAATAATCCGACGAGTTTGGCAGTGATATAAAGGCTAGATATGGCTCTGTAAAACTCTTCTATACAGGTGTTGTCATATGCGGACTTAAGATTGGTAAATAGGTAGTGTAACTTGGACTTGTTGCGTCAAACTTCAGAAATTGCTTGTTTTGTCGAAGAGGTCTTTTCTTTGGTACCGTAGTCGTTTTCCCCCTTCGTGGCGTGAATGCATATCAGACAGATATTAGCGAATAGAGCCCTAATGGCATACATGTCTGAATCTGCTGCTAACAACAAATCCGCACCCAAATAGACGTTCTTTATTTTCTCTGTTGCAATCTCCATAGTACAATTGTTTATGACACAGTTTTTCATTATCATTCCACAGCAGCCCACTGAAAGGTGGTAATATATGCTTTTTAGAAGTCGAAAGTCCCCAGTGGGCAGTGTTTCGGCTGCTCGCAGGCTGTTCAAGGTTCATACATTCCAAGTGCAGATTTGAATGTCATTGCCCTTTTTTCGTTTTGCAGGACATTAGATCTGTCCTTATCCGAGTCTTTTAGTTAGCTCGCAACAGTGAGCTTTATTCGTGGCAGGTAACCTTTTTGTGAAAGCGGTCGGATATTCCGACCTACCTATACCATTGGTCTATATTGGATCATCCACTACCATCTCTATTTCAGCACTTTGACTACTCCTGAAAGTCCTTACTGACCCCAGCTCTAAATACGTTGAAGCAGCATATACAAGGCATCTGCTATACTGACTGTTGAAGAAGCCACCGTTGATTCAATGAATTCATCTGCCGTAAGTCCTTTCTGACAATTATTTCTGAAGTTTGGTAGATCACGTCCTTTTTGGGTATATTTTTATGGAATGCGGTTCTAATGAAACAAAATCCTCGGTGAGGTGATCTTTTATCTAATGGCTCCCTAGATTATTCAGGAGTGCTTAGGCTATCCTGCCTTATTATTTACTTCAAGCTTTGATATCGTCACGGCTTTCATTGATTTTAGACTTTCTCATATCGCTCTGAAATCAGGCTCTTAGAATCTGACCATTAAATGACGTCTCATTTGTATAAATGATAATCCAGACAAAGGTAATTTCTAAGGCTTACAAAATGTCAGTCGTATCGTACTTGCTAACTAAACTATAAAGTTTGTAGAGCCTTCTCTTTCATTCAATGTTGTTGACTCTTAAAATCAAAACTGATCCTGATTGAAATTATTATTTTGAACGACGAAGTCACAGGATTCCAGTATGCACTACAAAAAATAAAATTCGACTCTGCCATTGTTCGTCAGATTTTATTACATTTATCGATTGGCTGGCAATCAAGCATATCCTTAATCATCACACCTTTACACGTACAACCAGATTCTACTAGCCATTAATCACAGCCCATATCTAGGTGAAGCTCATCCCGTATTACCACTCATATCTACCCACGGGCTCAAAATCCTGCTAAACATTCACCTAACTAGGAGTTGGGAGTTTTTATTGAATCTAAAATGCCATGTTAACACACTCACCCGTTGTTCGGGTCAACGATAAATAATTCTCACAACACGACCCTTATCCATGGCACAAAGAATAAATTTTCCAAAAAAAAAAAAATCCTGAACCAACAGAATTTAACGCGTCTACTCCGGGTATAATAGAAATCCGACAGCATACCAACCTGCTCTTTATCCAAAAACATCACATTCCTCGGGTTTTTGTCCCTTGAACCCGATTGGTGGTTGGGGCACACTTCAATTAAATTCCCGAACATAAAATAGTCTCCATTGAGCACGACATAGACAAGACCAGAGTCAGGAAAAAAACTCCAAGGACCGCCGCAAAGGCATCAAACCTAAACTGCGGGACATTATACACCCAGTGACCGTCACCGTCACCATCACCATCACCATGGCCATCATATCCTTACGTGTTCCAAAATACGCTCAGTGAGTATCCAATTTTCGGTTACAAAATTGCGTCCCACGTTCCTCCGGATGAACACTGGTGTTTGTAGCCATTTTTTTTTTCGATCCACTTCACTCTTCCGCGGTTATATTCGCATAAAGCTACGAATACAGGTCATGTGAAAGTATGTACATGTATATGTACATCCTCTATGCTGAGTTTCAAAGTCAAACCGGAGCTGTACTACATGGAAGCGTTGTCCTTTTGTTGTCCTGCTATCGTAGTTACATGGCACCTTTCGTTCTTCGGCGCGGTCTCACGCACCCTCGGATGACTGAGAATGAAGTTAGTGCGGTGAAAAATCTCAACGCAAACACAAACCGCGGCTGCAAAACCATCGTCATCGTTGCCACCATTGAGGCCATCGTCGTCGTCGTCGTCATGGTCATCGTCATCGTCATCGTCATCGTCGTCTGCTGAGCTGACTTTTTCGACCTACGATAGATGGCCCGGACATGGACTATCAAAATTGGTTCAAGTCAAACACAGCGTTGGGTACTGTCTAACATCGCGTACACTACTCGTACTACCTACACAAATGTGTAGCGACGTTCAAATATTCGGCAGAAAATTTCCAATTTATGTCACTTTGTATCGGAACGGACTTTTGGGTGTTGGTTGGCAGCTATGCCACTTGTATATTCACCATGGGATCGTTGGAGGTAACCATTCCGGTTACGCGCTGCCGAACATAACACGCAGCCAGCAGTTAATTACATCTCGCGTCCTGAGCATTATCACCACCGCCGCCATCTGGCAGAGCAGCGCTGTCTACTATAGTCAAATCATCCAGCAGCCTTCTAAGTATTCCGATACCCATTTCATTGACGAAACCTTCTTCAGTCCGAATATGTCCACCAATTGACATCATGACGTAAAGTTGAGAGACAAAAAAAAAACATCAATTTACCGTTACACTAGTCGCACTAATATCACACAAAATAATGCGTTCGCTAAATTTCAACATTTTTTGAACTCGCCGTTTCGCTATTTAATGAGGAAAATAGAAACATACTGACAATGCGAGATTTAGCAACGCCTGACATTCCTGTCACACGCCAGCTGGCGAAATACATATTTTCTGATTGCTCAGCGAAAATGTGCTTCAATAGAAAATCGAGAAAATTCAATTCATCAATGTCAGTAGGCAGATTGCTGGCGCGAAAAATACCCGAAAGAGCAGGATGAGTTCCTAGAATTCTTCCATCTAGTTTTAGAATGATTACACTAAATCGCCGTTGTCACCTTGCACGGATTATGGTGAGAGTTAATTGAAAAAAGGAAGAAAAAGAAATCCATTGAAAATGAACGAGAAACACGCTTGTCATTGTGACATTTGCCTTTTTTTCTTTAACTTGCACTTTGACAATTCCATTTGGCAATGACGAAGGCGATGTCGAAGGTGAAGGCTGAATTGAGTTTTCAATTGATGAAGCGACGATAATCATCATCATAGAGTTGAGATTTCAATTAAATCGAAGAGAAGATTGAAACGTTGAAAGGACTTACAGTAAAAGTTGCAACGTCATTAGAAAAAGGGTACACAGAAGAGCATGCAGGTAGGGCCTCAATGGTGTGTATGTAAGGTAAGTTAAATGTTTAAAAGGTCATATAACACCTAACTCACGACGTTTATGACTTTCGAAAAATTAAACGGCAGTATCCATGTAACTTGGGTCTTTTGATAACAACTGAAACGTTTTAGTTGGGTTCAGGATGTCGTTTTAAGATTTAAGAAGGTCGTGGGGAAAAGGAAATTTGACTGCTAATAGAGCTGTACGAGAAATTCTTCGTAACTTTCGAAGACAATGTAGTATATTGCTGATCTGAATACTGATACTGCTTTGGACTAGCTTTGTACATGCGCCTTACAAATCTACACGAGGTAGCTAGCAGAGCAGAGCAGGAATCCAATAAAAAAACTTATTTTGTGTTACTTATAAAAGACATTTTCAGTCTTTCAGCGATAAGGTGCCAATAATATAATAATAAAACCTTTCATATCGATGTCTAATACCAGCAGCCTAATTTAAGCAAAAGTTCGACATTCGCAATACAAATTCTCCGCGTTGCTGTCATCACTCTCACATCAAACGTCTGAAGAGGTGTTTGTGCTAATGCTTAGCACGCTAAGTTGCATAGCTAAAACTTTGTGGGAGTAAAAACTTAGAATCAGCTGAATCATAAGAGGAATAGAAAACTTTAAAGAGATAACTGGAGCATTAGTTTGATCTACCTGTAAGCTGCCATCTATGTTCGCAAGAGGTCTAACTGTCAATGTCAGTCTCGACAAGAGCTCAGGTCCTGAGAAGAACATATCTCACGATATGTTCGTGATATGCTATTGTAAACTGAGACAGAAACATGAGCCAGTGACTTCTGCTTTCTAACTACATTCAGTGAGATCTTGAATTCTCGAACTATCTTAGAGATTCTAAAGGGTTTCAGTAAATCTTGAAACGCTTCTAAGCTTTCACTACAATTCAAGATAATTCACCTCCCTCATCTGTTCATAGTATATACCAGGTATACCGGTATAAAGTGAACGTTCTATTCAAAGTATTGACCATTGCTAGCTACACATTTTTCATATCTTTCAGGCAAATTATGGATTCCACGCCAATAAAACTGTTCTTCTTTTGAAGCAAACCAAAAAGTCAACCAATTTTCGATTTCCTCGTAGGATTCAAAGTGCTGTTCAGCTAATGAATGTCCCATCGATGAAAACAAATGGTAGTCGAAAGGAGCCAAGCCTGGTAAATACGCCGGGTGGGGTAACAGCTCCCAGCCAAGTGCTTTAGTTGTATCTTGAACCAGTTTTACTTTGTGTGCGGGTGCATTGTCATTGGGCAAAACTACCTTGCTGGCCCATTCTGGTCGTTTTTCGATCAATACATGGTTCAAATTTATCATTTGTTGTCGGTAGTCATCCATATTAACGGTTTCACTAGGTTTTAAGAGTTCGTGGTACACCATACCTTTCTACTCCCACCAGACACACAGCATTGTCTTCTTGCCGAATCGATCTGGTTTTGCAATCGAAGTTTTTTCGCGTTTAGAATTCTAAAAGTAATACCATTTTTCATCGCCATGAACAATTCGATGCAAAACTTATTTTTTTATCGTGTCTTTGAAGCAACACTTCACAAGTGGTTTTTCTGTTTTCTTTCTTTCTTCCATTTAATTCATGTGGCATCCATTTTCCAGACTTTTGGATCTTCATCATAGCTTTTTAACGGTCAGAAATTCTTTGTTGTGCAACATTTAACATTTTCGCCATTTTTTTCTAACTCAAAGTGTCATTTTCATCCAATATTGTTTGCAGTTCTTCATTTCTCACATTAAAATCGTTATCTTTGAACCTTTGAAACCATCTTTTGCATGTTGCTTCTGATAGAGCATGATCATCATATGCCTCGACAAGCATTCGATATGACTCTGCAGCACTTTTCTTCAAATGAAAACAAAAAATTAATGCTTTCTCAATCAGATTTAAGCCCGCAGAACTACCAGGCCATGCCAAGACTTATAAATTCATGGAGTTGAGGCAGTTAAGTCTGGCTTTTGCAGTGTGGCATGGAGCTCTATGTTTCCATCTTGCATAAAAACATATTCATTCGAAGTATAATTCATTGTATCCAAATACAGCAAAAGAACATTATTCAGGACGTCAAGTTACTATTTGGAGCGCATTGGTCCAAGGCCTTCAGTTGCTATGTAACTCCATCTCATCACGGACCGTGGGTGCTTTAAAGTCCAAACCACACAGTCACCCGAATATCTACTGTGAATGAATTTAGCCATCTCTTGCATTGCTTCCGATCATTACCATCACGGGGAGCGTTCATGGTGCAAAATCCACGAGTTTTCTGCCCACAATTCTCGTCTCTTTCGGCGAATTGCTTCACGCCAACGTCTCATAACGCCCAAATAATACTTTTTGTTTACTGTCTGGCCTTCTAGAAAAAAATCATGATGCACTACACCGTTGGAATCCATGAAAACCGTAAGCATTGCCTTCTTTTTTGACTGAAAACGACGTGGTTTTTTTGGTCTCGGCTCATTTGGTGAACGTCATTCACTTGGCTGATGTCTGGATTGCGTGTCGTACTCATGAACCCACGTCTGGTCTCCGGTAATGATCCTTTCGATGAATAAGAGATCGGATTCAGCCTCGCAAATCATCTCTTTTGCGACGTCAACACGTCAATTGGAAATTGAAATTGAGGCGTTTTGGCATCAACTTTGCTGCTACATGACGGAAACCCAAATCATTAACCAAAATGTCTTGGATGTATCCATAGGCAATGTTCAATTCATCAATGTTTTCTTCGGTTGATGTCGATGTCGATGGTCTGCTACTGCATTCATCATCTTCGATTGACTCACGACCACTTTTGAGCCGCTTGTGCCACTGGTAAACGACCGTTTTCTTTAGAGAATCGTTACCAAAACACTTTTTCAACATTTCCAGCGTTCGCGCACCATTAAATCCGTTTTTTACGCAAAATTTACAACAAGTTCAGAGAGATAGATGTACTCTTGGGTACGTAACTTTTGTAAATATCAAGCTATGACGTTAAAACTCAGAGGGAATGTCAACAACAGTTATACCAACTTAACAAAAAAAAAAACAGAACTCAAATCGGAACAATGGAAGCGCCAAACAGTGGTTATTCCGTTATTATTTTTTGATCAAGGTGGTATGTCACTTTCTTGGTCTACGCTAACAAACCACTTTAGTCGAGGTCTAGATCAACATTCGACACGCTATTGCCGGAATAAAGCCGCACATATTGGGCTGACTGCTTAAAACACTGCCAACGAAGCCGAGGCGGCCATTTGAATGATGTGCTATTCTACACATAATGGCATAAATGTAGCTTCAAGATAAAGCTTATACGTTGTTGTCTTATTTAAATTTTCTTTCCTATCATCAATATCTGGTCACCCTTTATAAGTTTAACAGACAAACCTTCAACAAACAACTTCAATACAAACTCGATGCATTTGAAAGAAATTACTACTTAAGAAGTACAGAATATTTTGAACAGACTTATCGACAAAAAATCTGCATAAAACCAAAAGAAAAATGCTGTGTTGTTATCGTCAATACTGTGCAAGCCCATCAGTAAGAACCTTTCACAATCCATAGTTCCTAAAATTATCCATGTCTCTGTAGTTCGATCCATATACAAAAATGGTTTGTCAGCAGTATATAGGGTACTAGAAGATGTTCTATCCAAAAGCCTAGGTCAGTACCTAGTATTAATATGGCTTCTGCGGCAACTGGAAAAAATTTGCGAACAAAGATCAAGTCTTGGGTGGTTTCAAAGCTACCTGGATAACAAAAGCTTCAAAGAAAAGATTAATAAAAAATACAGCAAAGCGGGGATATATCACATGGATTGCCACAAGGTTCGAAACTCGGGCCTTTGATATGGCAATCGTTGTCAATCATAAATGTTCGGAGACAGCATTAGAATACAGAATGAGTTTGATGCCATCTTATCATAAATAAAAACCAAAACGAAACGCATGGATATTAATTCACCGCACATGCAAAGAACGCTGTTTGAAATAAAAGTGCAAGATAATACTCGCGCATGCCTTCAACTCATCGGAAGCCATTTCCAACTTCAAGCAGATGATAAATGCGATACTACATACAATAGAACATACCAAATGTCGACACATAAATATTTGGATGCCATAGTAGACTGTGATTTTATATAAATTAGCCATCATATATGTAAAGGCGTTATAAGCAAAGCTTCAACAATCAACTATTTCACCTAAGCAACTTAAGCACGGATGTTTTTCTGCAACAATACTACTTTGGCCTTGTTGAATCTCAAATGCTCGACAAAATGATCAAAAAGTATATTGGAAATACCTATACGCTTTGTAATTTCCAGTCAATATACTAAGCTTACAGATTTGTTACTTTCCTATGGTTCTGGTTTTGATCTTCAATTGATAGTCGTGTTTTTAATCGTGGTTAAGGCCAAAGGCGAAGTCCTGATTTAGTTGTGCAAAAAACTCAAATTCTAAGTTATTGAAATGGAGGAATTTTCAACCATTCTGTCCTGAGGGTAAGTTTATTTCATATTGAAATTTAGGATACTTCATAGCCGAAAAAACCCATAACAGAAACAAAATTCCAAAATGTACTTGTCGATTTGTCCTCTCGCATTTTTTTGTTCCATTAACACGTATTTTATTAAACGATTACAACCCTCAGCATTAAGGATTATTAGTTACTTAAGGCCACCGCCGCACCATTAAAACCAACCGAAAAAAACCCTTTTCTACCTAACCCGGCCAAAAAGAAAATAAGGAAAACCCTGCAATCAAAATTCCTGGGTTAACATAGTGCCAACAGAAAAGAAATTCAGAGAAGGAGAATTTTTAAAAGCAAAAAAAATAAGAGAAACAAAAGAAATGAAAAAAAAAAATAAAGGCAAAAAATAACAGAACGAATTCCGATAGAATCAATAAAAAAGGGGTAGCTACCCCCCTAGGATTGCCAAGGAGAACAACAACAGCCGGAGCTTTAGCTTTCAGCACACCCATCGAGAAGACTAGACACTCTGGTCATAAATCAAGTCGTTGGTTTTAATTAAATCTTGTGTTGGCGGTGAAGCAAAAACGTTCCACGAATGAACAGAAGAATTAAATCGCTACCCCTCCGCCCCATGGCGCTGGAGAAGGGTTGCCTGTGAATCTTGTGGAAACACTTTTATAGGACATCGTAAAAGATTGCATTTTTTTATATGTTAAACAAAAAAAAAGGAAAGAAAGATACTTTCTGACAAAGTGTATGAAAATATCGAAAATATCTAATTCTGTAGTGGTATATGTGGATTCTAATTCTTCCTCGTCATGTATTTAGAAACAATTTATGAAATCAATTGTGAGATATAAGGATTAGCTGTTCCCTCGGGATACCATTACCATAAGCAGAAAAGCTATCTTAATTATTCAAATTTGTCATTTAGCTGATTACATGTTATAGAAGTTCACGTTAGTTCAGTAACACAAGCAATGCAATAAAGATATTAAGCTTTAATTCATCACCTGTTAGCTGTTCACCGCCAAGTGCGTGTAACCTACCATCCTGAATCTCGACCACGAGGGGGCAACTTTTCATTGAAAATCATCATAAGCAACGGTGCCTATTTCCATCTCTGTGGATATATGAATAAGCAATATTATCGGTTTCGGGGAACTGCAAATCCGCGTATAATCCACGAAAAGCCACTACACCCGAGGCGTCATCGGGCTTTATTTTTTAGCGATTTGTACTGACCGGTAATATAGCCTGATTTAACTGTTTCACACTTATTTTTGTGCGGTTTTTTGAAGTGACGAGTCTATATCAACAAGCCTCAGACTTTTGAAGCCCTCGAAGAGAATATCCGTCCAGAATGGGAGAACCTGGCAAGAGTGATGGAAAATGCCACAAATCGGCCCAAGTCTCGATCACTTAGCCGATATCATTTTCTCGACATAATGGAAAAAAATTTAAGACATCAGATAAACATAATCAAAAAGCAGAACTTGGTATGTATAAACGGTACCAATTGAAGCAACAATTTCGTAGAACGATAAGAAAAATTGGACGCCTTTTCCTAGGCAAAACCATATTTAGTTATATGTTTTGCCTCTTACATCTTCATATGAACATGTAAAATACTCAAAGTATTTTCGTAAAGCAAACATTTATCTTCTTAGGCAATCCTATCCCAAATTAAACAGGAAAAAAGAATAGCTAAACCATAGTCACCTACTTTTTTTTATATGTTTTTTTATTTTATTGAATAAAACTTCTTGATCCCGTCCGAAAAGTAATTTTCCGGAAGGTCTGCAAAATACTCATCCGTGGCGTCGATGATTTCCTCGCGTGAGCTGAATTTTTATTGATAAGCCAGCTTTTGAGGTTTGGGAAGAGATAATAGTCCGAGTTAACCGAAAGGGTCGAATACGACAGCAATTGGATTTGTAAGTCATTGATTTTAGCCGTGGTTGCGATGCTCTTGTGCGCCGGTGCATTGTCTTGCAAAAACAATTCAATCGCTCCAATAATGCACAGTAATACTCGCTGTTAATGGCTTTTTCTTTTTCGAGGTAGTCCACGATGAGTATTTCATGACAATCCCAGAAAGCTGACGCCATAACCTTTCCGACCCATCGAGCCTCCCTCGGCCGTTTCGGAGCACTCTTGCCAGCTTCAGTCCTTTGTCGGGCACTCATTCTGTTCTCTGGTGTTCAACAGTTACCAATTGACGCAAAAAGTGCGCTCGATTCCGCATCAGCAAGTCCAAACACTCTTTCGAAGTGCTTTCGCGTTCATGTTGTTGGTCAGGAGTGAGTATGCGTGGCACCCAGCGGCAGGATTACTTTTTCATATGCAGAATAATGCCCAAAATATGGCGTGTGCGCTCAGTACTAATCTTTGTGGTATCTGCTAGCTCGCTCACCTTGACTTTCCGGTCAGCTAACACCATTTCATGTATTTTTTTGACATTGTCCTCGTGTAACTTGTAACCGTGTAACATAATTTTAATCCAACTTTTCTTTTGTTTCCTTCGCCGTTTTGCCTCTCAAAAAATAATGTTTTATGAGAGAATGAAAATCGTTTTTGTCCATACTCAACATGATGCCAAACAAGTCAACAACGATCAGCTGTCAAAACAAAACTAAAGTATAGTATCGCACTGAAATGTGGCATGTCTGCCTAAATATGAACGGACTTCAAGGCACCATAACCTTTTTTGTAGTAGCAGCGCAAATGTAGTTGAACACCCACACCCACACCTAGATAGGTCGTCGAAATAAAAATGATATCGCGGAAACTTTCGGCGAAACAAATGCAGCAGTTATACCCCCACAATGAGTTACTGACCCTACCCTCTAAAGGATCTGGTCCTTCAGGTTGGGAAGTGATTGCTACAATGGCCGTTGTTAAAGAGACGCAAAAATAATGTACTTGTCATCAGAGAAAATCTAAAGAAAAAAGTATTGAACTTAAAACATCTGAGCAAATAAGCCTGATGTGCTTCTCTCCCTACAGAAGCTAAGGGCAATTTTCTCAAAAACTGATTGAATGAGTTCCTCGACCAGAATCATGAACAATGTCTTTAGTACAACCGTGAGAATATCCCCGGTGATTTGAACGTCTAGTTTGGCAGTATAATTGGAAAATTTGACTCAAGCCAATCAACAAGCTATCACAGGTTCCCACATCTTAACACCCACAAAACAAAACAAAGCCGACAACCAAATTGTTCCGGTTGATGTTGGGAACATATCCAGAATTCTGGATATTTGAAAGATCTGCAAAATCAACTTCTACTCGAACTTGCATCTTGTTGTAGCGAAGCTGAGTATACAGATATTTCGTGAGAAAATGTTATGTGCGAAAATTTGACGTCTAACAGTTACATCTCCAGAAACTGCCTACCAAAATCAATTGAGAAATCCTATAGTACTAGCATCAAGTCCAGAAAATCGTTAGCAATGTTTTTTTTTTTCTCAAACCACCCGAGACTACACGTGTAATATGTTAATTTTTACCCGACTACCACATCAAGGAATCTGATTTAGAAACAGATGCCGGGAAGCGCAAGCAACAAAACCCGAGGGATTCTAGCAAATACTGAGCTTTTAGGAAGGAAAGTGAAAAACGAGTAAAGTCCTCTATCGAGGTCATGTCAAAATCCTCCTCCATAAATGATGTTCGAACATCCAGAAGGATAACGATAAACATTTCGCTAAGCCATTTAGTGTTGGTTTTCATGGAAAATACCTTTAATCTGGATACAAATGTCTAAACTAAGGCCCAACAAGGGTTTTGGAGTAAATGGACGGGGAGTGATTTAATAAGAAGTCTACTTCAACTAATCTGTTAACAATGATCAGATCAGGTGAAAGTATGACCAGTGAGTGGAATATCAACACTCGATTTTAAAAAAAAAGAAGAAAGACAGCGCGAAATACGGAGAAATAATTCTTTTTAAATACAATACCATTGCTTCCGATCGTTATATCAATTATCCGATAGATAAACAACTACCGGCTCATCTTAAACAAGTTTCCAGAAACCTATTTTAAATGATAACAGAGAATGTTCTCTAAAATAATCCCGCAATGATATAACCGAAACATTTGTAGTTAACAAAATTCTTCAACATCATACATAAAAGAATTGCAGGAAGCTCACAGGCCAATATTAAGCGGCTGACGACATTGACATTGAAACAGAAGAAGTAAAAATAAGCTGGAAATAAACGGTATACAATAATACACAACAGTAATGGCCCAAACACCATACCATAACAGAAAACTGGAGACTTAAGCTTATTAACTCCATCACAATGTAAGCTTTGTTCCAGTCCGGAATACAATTTCTTGTGGTTGGAATTCCATCTTTTGTTTGTAAATTTGAAGTTGATAATCATACCGCCAACAACCTGGACTTATCACCCTGATAAGTACACTGCCGGTGTGCTCCATTATCAAGGCTCCGTGTACCACTTTGTTAAATCAACTAATTTGTCTTACATTTAGAGAAAAGATTCCTAAAAGAGCCATTTGGCAATACCTGAACGGCAGTTGGAGCGAACTTAATAGCTTCATTAGGTATTTTAGCTCGTTGTGGTCATACCGCTTCTGATATGAAGTATCAGAAATATTTCCCTTTGAAATAATACCCCTTATTCCTCATCAGATGAAGATTATTGAACAACAAGAAAAGGCGTGATATGACACAAGCTATAAAAATGCTGTCAGGAAAAGAGAAAAAAAAATTTTTTTTTTTAAGTTTCAGTAAAGTTTCATGTAAAGTTTCAGTACAACCAAGAGCTGAAGTGGAAAATGCTACAGTAGCAGCATGTTTGGTCATTCACTAGATGCATAAAAAATTCTGCTACATACCCCATTCCATCGCTCAATACTTTGCAGCCACCTTAACGTTTCCAGATTATGCCATTTTCCGCCTATATGTAAACAAGTCAAATCTATAATAAGTTCATACTCGTGTAAGAGTATTCACTGTTTGAAGATCTGAACATACACAAATCCGCTGCCACAGGTGGTGTATTTGCATCATCTGAAAGGATTGCTCTCCTACGGTAATATAACCACTCTTGACCTTTTCTTCCAAGGTCATGGAAGCCTTGATGATAAATTGCCAGTTCATGAAATATCTCGAGACAAAAAAAATTCACTAAGACCTGCAGTACGGTTTTCGAAGCAGCAAATCCACTAACCGAAAAGTTTAACGAAAGTCTACAACAATCTGGTGGCAAAATCAAGATAGTTGCACTTGAAAGAGTTTGAAGTTAGGCACTTTTGTCGACAATTCGTGCTTTTGGGATCAATGGCTCTCTTCTTTAATGATTAGAAATTACCTTTTGGAACGTTTAATTCAAGTTGTCTTCGATGGTTTCAAAGCTGATATTTACAAAATAAATGCTGGTTTGCCGCAGGGTTCTCTTTTTAAATTTCATCAACGATCTCTTGTCTGCTAATTCTAATCCAATATACAATATTAATTTGCTGACCACAGTACACTTTGCTTTTCATATTCGTTCCCTGACTCTCTACCTGCCCTACGACTGTAGGACGGGAAGGGCAGTGTATGTTAAGCTCACTAAATTCCGATATTTATAGCATAACCAATTATGGAACTACCAACAAAGTTGAGTTTAATGCTTCCAAAACCAAATGGTGTCTGTTGTCGTTAAATGAAAGCTTAAATACTCAGCCATTATCCATGAATGGCACCTGCATCGTCGAAACCAAAAAACTTTTTATTTTGGTATGTTTGTTAGTGACAACCTACGTTGGTATGACCACATATTCGGTGTCTTCTAAAATTCTTCTAAATATCTAGGTTTCCACGAGTGATGTAAGAAATTTTTCACCCTCTCTCCTCACCTTCGAGATATGACTCAAAACCATGCGATGAAACTCAGTAAGATCGCTAGTAGCATTCCGTCTCTTCAAAACTTCAACCGTAACTCCCGTCTCGCTTCGAATGCTCATCAGTATACCCTCAGGCCCACTTTCAGACGTACTCTTAAATATCGTTATTCATTCCTAAGCCGCAAAACTCGTTTATGGAATGCCCTGCCTAGCTCTTTATTTCCTAGTCATTATAATCTTCAAACATTTAAAACCAACGCAAAACCAATAATCAACATGTTGATTGAGTTGAAATACATCTGTATTATGCTCCTTCGAAATCTGCGTGAACAAAAAAATCCGGTTTTTAAGAAACCAATGACCAGTGATGAAAGTTGAACTAATTAAAGTTTCAGACGACCTTAATCCCATTATGATGATTTGCTTCAAATGACATTGAAAGAAGGAACACTTCTGAGAAGTAGTAGAAAAAGAAGTCGATTTTTTGAAAGAGCTTTTCTTAAAAAAAACATCGGGCAGTTTGGAGAATAAAGCAACTAATAAGCTTGACTAGATAAGTCACACTACATAATTTTAAATTAAAATAAAAAAGATATATAAACGTTTTTTTCTAAATTGATCTTAAGAGATAAGCCCACATTTTAATAAACAAGATCCACATTTTCATCCTCCCACATGATGAAAATACTTTACAGCTCCCATTTACCGCAAAAAGCACCATAAATCAACTCACTTTGGTAACATTCTTCAATTATTAAATATTCGTCGGCATTCTTCGCATCCCAAAAAAGATATTCTCAAGACAAACAATGCATCTTACCCTTTCTTTCCATCTCTCCACTCACAAAAAAAAAAAAAAAAAAAAAAAAAAAAAAAAAAAAGAAACAACAGTTTAATTAATTAATCCGTTCCATCATGTAAGACCGAGACTACTATATCGTAACCCAAGCAATTTCATCTCCAACCAACATTCAAAGTTTAGAATTCCACTCAGCCTGACTAAAGGTCCCGGTTCCCAAGTTAACAAGAATTGAACGAAGGCATAATCCCTCCTCACAAATAAGCATAATGCATGGTGACCCTTTGCGTTTTGGGGCCATTTATGAAAGAGCCAAATTAATCAGACTAATAACTGTGAAAAGTTTTACTAATGAAAAGATTTACGACGATGCGCCCCCAATTTTAGCAAATTTTACGGAATTGCCCCCATTTATCCCTCGAAGAAAAAAAGTCCAAAAGCCCCAAAAGGACGACGAAATTCAAATGAATTTCTTTTTCTCTCCTCTGCCCAGGATATTCGAAATAAAGAAGAGAAAATCATTCAAACATTAGTACTACGAATACACTTTTGGGAAAATGATGAAAACCGCTACCATGCCAACGGAACCAAACCAGCAATTGGCCAAGGAACAGACCAAGGTGACCAACCCTCAAGAAACAGGGAAAACTTTCGTTCTTCTTCTTTTGGTTTCCTTTCAACCGAACAAACTGGAGGATAGGATATAGATGGAGTAGATGGAGTTTCTCATAAGAAAACATTGAAAACAAACGCAAGGGGCATCCAAGTGACCTGGAAAGTAACATTTTCGGTTCACTTGTAAGATGGCTAACACCACCATTGCTACATCAACCACCCACCCGCAGCGGGTGGGAAATATTAATTAAAAAAATTATGAAAATAATCAAGAAGACGCTGCCAAAGAGTCCTTTGGGATTCATTCGTGTCTTTAAGCTAGGCTGGGGTTGAGCAGATCTACTCAAGTGGAATACCTTTTCGTGTTTTCTTCTACACCTGAAATTGCTAAGGACTCGGTATCCTTTTTGTATAGTTTCTTTATTCAAGAGGGGGAAGCAGACAATCGGTCGGTAGACTTGATGACGCGGTATTTGGGTTAACCCTCGAGAAGACATTGCCGGAGATGATAGGACACGATTGCTGGAAAATCGTAGTTTGTGTGAGGGCAGAATGCTTGTTAAGGGATTTTTTGCCAGGTGGGTGTTTTTAAAGTCGAGCGTTTAGCACAAAACAGTTCATTAAAAGAATTTTTTAATTATGATTATAGTAAGGAGGGAGACATTTTTGGAATATTTGAATGACAGGATACAAATGGGGACTAATCGATTGGCTTGTATACCTAAATAAAGTAGTTGGCGTATCGATGCTGGTGCTCAATACGAATTTGGTATATGATTGGTACTCTGATTCTGAGGATAGTTGACATTTAAAGTTACACAATCTGCTGTGAATATTTTTCTAACACTCGATTTGTTATCTCTCTAAGGGACCTAAAGCCCGTTTTCCTACTGTGTATGATTTACAGACCTGAATAATGTCTTACATACTAATCCTAATCAAGTACCTCTTCGAACAAGGAAAATAAGTGGACCATAAACCAAATATTTTCGTGGACGAGACGGGTTGCATTAACGTGAGAATATTATAAATAGATTGGAATTTGACGATGTTAAGTTCTAAGCAGTTTTTGAGGCACCAGTTTGAAAGCTGATAGAGGTCTTCCGGAGAAAGTGTGGAGTCAAAGGAAGAGGCAGGAAAGTTTAATGAACCTCTCAAGATCATTAATAGTAAGAATGAAGAGAAGGAGACCAAGATGGTTGCCTTGTGGAACCCCAGGCAAGGAACTGAAAGGCGGAAACCGAACATTCTAATATCCATTTTAATAAAAAAGGGTAAAATGAGAGCAGACAATTTAAAGAGGATTAATTCATGAGATATGCTATTGTATTAAATGCTTAATTGAAGCGATAACATCGATATAGTTGCCATTTTTCAAATCTCTGAGAGCAAAACACCAATGTGATAGTGGATCAGTGGGTTGTTGTATTGATCTTGAGGGCGTCTAATCAATCTTGTTGCATTCGCGAATCTGAAAAGAAATTTATGTGATAATTCTAAGAGGTCGTAGAAATAATAACTACCTAAAGTTATTTGCCTCAAATTATTGAGGCTGGGACAGTGGCACAAAAAGTGCAGGGTGCCATCCCGTGAGCCTATGTCCTCACAACCTCTGCAAGGGTTGTCGTCTGTAAGACGCAGCTTTATTGCGTGCGCTCCCAGAAGATTTTGGATTGTTTTTATTCAACAACACTTGTATTTTTAGAGTGCAGATCGGAGGTTTGATACTTTTATCTGCCAATTTATTTTCGATCTAATCCCTCTGCTTGCTCATTGCATGACACTTCTTTGTATCAAGGGACCCAGCACAATGTTATCTTACGCTGAATGCAAGAGGCTTAAGAGTTTCACAAGCCTCGGTTTGATTTCGATTGCCGCGTTGGGTTTCACGGCAGTCTATCTGTCAATAAATATAGTAATATGCTTGTGGAATATTATCTTTATTGCTGAAAGTTTGTCTGCTTCTGCTACAGCCAATATTTTAGCCTGAAAGACACTGTTGTAGTCCGGCAGGCGTCGAGAGCATCGTAACGTTCCTGCCCCATTTTTCTCTGCTTGGGAAAATGCAGCCGAATGACGTTTCATGTGATGGAGTATTATGTAGTCCGTATTGGATCATAAACCCAGTTTACTTGTAATTATCGAGACGTAACGCCTTTTGGGTTTTGGTTTTCACCTAATAAACTTGCTTAATCGGCTGCACGCTTAAAAGGCGATCAATGCCGTCCTTACACGTTCTCGAATTTAAAATTCCAAACTAGCACTGTTCTATAGTCGAATGGTTTTCCCTTCTAGGGAAGGAATGTCAAGCTGTGACGTAATATTTTTATGTATGAATAAAACAAGTTCTATTTTTTGCGGGTTAATTCTCAGTCAACAAAGCTTCCCGCTCTACCCCCGTCATCATGGGGCATGGTTTAGAATTTCACTGATCACTGGATAAGAACCACATCATCATTTTTAGATTAAGAAGTATTTCAATAATCACTAAGGTCCTCAGAAGAGGTAATATCACTCCTCTTTGAGGGGTGCTCATGCAGGTAGTATTACCTATTGTTGCATTGATAATCCAGTTTCTAAACGTATATGTTATCAGATGGGAAGAGTCTCACTTGCTACTATTTTTTCTTCTTTTTCCTTATTTTTATTCTTAACTTCGATTGATTCTTGTCAACTTAAGGCTCCCCTACTGAAGATCCCTATCAAATTGTTTAAACCATGATTTCGTCAAAGAAATCACATTTCACTACTCCTTGCGCCAACACTTTTGTGTTGTTTTTCAGTTGATAAATCAATGCTTCCCAATTACTCTTTAAAGATTATTTCATGTTAATATTGACCGCAACTATGTTTTAAGTGGCCCATATAGAGAGTCAAATTTTGAATCACTTTTAAGAGCATATTCGCTGGTATCTCTAATTATCTCCAACAACACGTGTAATGTTTTCTTCCACGGCTACAATTGACACTCTTTTATTTTATTGCATACTAGCATATGCAAGTTATTTGACGTATCTTCATAAAAAATGGTCTAAAGGTGTGCAAACGCACGATCTGGCCAGCCAATTCACCGGTACAAAATGAGAGATAAATTGCTCACTGAACTAATTTTTCAATTGGTGCATCGATTCGCGTACTGTGTTTGGTTAAAAAAAAGCTAAAAATCATTGAACTATAGTGGGCGCAATTGGCAGTAACGTTGTCCCCACGGTCATTTTTGAAAAAATGAGAACGCCGGGCCATAAATCGCACTAAACAATGCACATTTTTCAGGGTGCATTGGCAGCTCTTGATTGCATAAGGTTGCTCATCAGACTAAATACGGAAATTTTGTTTATTAACATACCCATTCAGGCAGAAATGAGCTTCGTCGCAGAAGACGATTTTTCAATAAAAAAGCGGATCTTCCTCCAGCTATTCTAAGCCCACTCACTAAAAATTCGACGCTGTGGTAGGTCTTTCGGGCTCAGTTCTTGCATGATATTTATTTTGTAAGGCTTTAGACCAAGATACTTGCACAAAATCTTTCACATAGTCAAGTAACACAATCCCAATTGCTTCGAACGGCGACGAATGGACAAATCACGGTCTTCATTAATACTGGTGGATACAGCAAACATATTCTTCTATGTACGCACTCTACGCATACGGATAGGTTGCTTGATGTTCAACTGCGTGAAATTGGTGTGAAATTTTGTCACTATGGCTTCAATTGCTTGGTCGATTTTGACGATCGCAGTATGGTCGAATAATAATAATAAAATTCAATAATTTGTAAACGTTGCTCGGGTGTGAGTCTTTCCATGTTGAAATGAAAATGCTAACTGGGAATGTTTGACTTTAACATATGCCACGAATCACGCGTGAACTATCAAACATAGAACACTGAAAAACAAAACAGGAAAAAAATCTTCCTTTAGTATCTATCTATCGGCTATAGAAGAGGTACAAAATATTCTCTAAAACCTAGCTAACAAATATAAATAAGCACCTACTGGACAAAAGAAACCCCGACGTCGTAGCTGGTCCAAAGCCCAGATTAACAAAAGATTAGGATAACTGAGGCTATCCACCACCAACTCAGTGGATAGCCACCCGTGGCTTCCACGAATTTATGAAAGTTGCAATGTACATCCATGTTCCAGACAAAGCACAACACAGACGTTTTGAAGGAGGAACTCCGAAGACGCAGTCAACGGCGGCTTCAGGTACATTTTAAGCGATGATTGGAACTACTTCGATTTATTCAGATCAAATGTCAGATAAGATATCCTTAAGATAAGGATTGTTGTAATAAAGATAGCGTAGAAGGTGTTTCAAGCTTCCATAGTGGACTACTGGCAGTATGTCTAAAAAATTTGGTACTCTAGATTGGAGGTTGTACCGTCGAGTTGACTACCCTATCAAATAAAATACTATATGTTCAATTTATTGTGAAGCAATAAACATCCGCAAATATGGATATGCTTACTGTCTTACGCCCAACTATAATAGGAGATGGTTTCCAAGGTCCACTTACGAAACTGTGAGTATGCAGGGAATCGTATTATACGACCGTAAAAGCTTATATTTTCAATCTGTTTTCGTGCATTTTTGCTCACTTACGAAAGAGTTAATCCACTCGCTGTTTCGTGCAAACTAAAAGCAATTATGGACACTTCGCCATTTGACGATGCTTCTATGCACTTGTCGCTCGGTTTTGACATATGCCTAAGTGCACTTGAGTGAATTTAGGTTGGCCCTTTATGTGTTCAAAAAATAAGTGGAGGCCTGACTTAAATCTCTAAAACGAGGATATCACTGCCATCAGTGGCATCTACAATTGCGATTGCTGAAGAAAACAGAAACAGCCCATATTCGGATGCGGACTTGTTAGGCAGGAATTATTAACTTTCAGGCACCTGAGTGAATGCCTGATTAAGACCCGCAGCAAGGCATCAAGATGAGCCGGATGTGCATTGAATGTCAAAGATTGTTCTACGAGGTCGGTGTTATAAGCAATATCCTAAGCATGACGTTAAGAAGAACCATAGTTAAACTTATTATTGCCTATTCTTAACTAGCTCCAAAACTAGACCCTGACTAAACGCCTTCAGGGTGCACCAAAATGTCATCATAGTTAGCATACAAATCACAACATCCACAGTAGGAAACGGCAGAAATATAATAACGCGTCCGTCAGCCAAATTGATCATGTTGCGAACAAAGCTCTAGTATTCTTGATGAGCAAATGTTTTGAGCAGCCACGATGCAAATGCTAATATCCTTGTTGAAAGAACACCTAAGAAGTGGTGAAAAAAATTCGACGTTGAACGGGTATAATCACAAGAGACCGGTAGAGTTTTTTTCTGGTCTAGTCTCCCAAACCTTTCGTAAAGTCCCCTCGAAACAAGCGGCTTACTAACCAAAGCTGCAAAAAAGGGGTCTCTTCGCAAGCTCTATGTCAATGGGGGACAGTTAGAGTATTGGCTTCTCAGAAAGAAAACGAAAGAAACGTGCTAGATTGTAGAGAAGGACTTCTGTAGAAATGATGTTCGGAGTTTCGACCAAAACGTGAATAGAACTTGCCAATCACAAAAACACCAAACAAAAAGCATGTTGAGGTAAGGATGTGATGGAAGATTTCACAATATTCCGATGTCAAGGAGAAGGACTTATTAAAAAGAGAAAAATCCTGGATTATTTAGAGCGGCGGCGGTACAATACGAAGCTTAATCCTTTGATAGTTTCAAATCACTGGGAAGTGATGGCGTATTTAAATTTACACGTATGATGCAAAAATCTATAGATGAACTGTTACCAACTCTAAAAGGGATAGTCAACGCTAGCCTGGCACTGGCCCACATATTGAACCTTGCGAAAAGTCAGAGTAGCCTTTAAGCCGAATATTGGCAAAGATGATGACTAATTCGCTGAAAGTTTCAGAGCTACAATTTGACTTCGTGAGAGCATGAAGAGAATGTTTGAGCTTCATGAGCGTAAAACTGGTTTGCGAATGCATCTATTTAAGATGCAGCATGCCAAGCACGGCATAGGTGAATCACTAGTTTTGTGAATTAAAGTATTAGGTGCTCAACTAGGTCAATAGATGGCTCCAGCAGTGCTGGTCGATTTTGACATATCCAAAACATCATGAACCAAGCTTAAAAATATGATAAAAAAAACCGTTTTGACACAATAGCGATTTTATTTTGACGTCATGTGCTTTTGGCTGTGTAAAAATGTCTGATTTTGTGCCAAATAATCGTATTTTGCGGGAGGTGTTGATTTTTTTCTTTCATTCGAAGAAACAACGTGCTGTGGTTGGGTCTGTCGCTTCAAAGAAGTTGATTTCGTGATGACGACCATCCGTTTAAAGGAAGGCCAAAATCCTCCGAAGACGCTGAATTGGAAACATTGCTCGATGACGATCTATGCCAAACGCAAGAAGAGCTTGCTTCAACATAAGAATTTACCCGAAAAACCATTTCCAAGCGATTGCATGCGTCGGGAATGATTCAAAACCAAGAAACTTTGGTTTCTTATGATTTAAAGCCAAAGGACTTTGAGCGTCTGTAAACAATTGCTCCAGCGTCAGCTCGGTCGAATATTCACGCTGCGAAGGTTATGCTGTATATTTTTTGGGAAAAGGTCGGTGTAATTATTATGAACAGTTGAAACCCAACTAAACCATCACTCAGAGACGGTATCGACTTTAATTGATGCGATTGAGCTGAGCACTGGGCGAAAAACGGCCACACTACAAGCAGAGGCATGGCAACATACATCCTCACGTTGCCAAGCCTGTTTAAACCTGCCTGGAACCGCTAAAATTGAAAGTCCTACCCCACCCACCATATTCCCCAGATATTGCGCGGTCCAATGGTCTGGCTGATCAGCAGTTCTGTTCATATGACATCAAAAAATGGCTTGATTTTGTGGAAAGCCTCAAAAGATAAACACTTTTACCGTAACGTTATTCGAGCTCTGCCAGAAAGATGGGAAAAAGTTGTAGCCAGCGATTTACAATACTTTGCATCACACATTTGTAGCAATTTTTTCACAATAAAGTTGCATATAAAATAGCAATAACTTAGTTGCGCATCTAATATAATAATTCTAATGAATATATCTTTGATCAAAATGTGATATTCGTTATAAATAAGGTATTATAGCAGAGAGTCGGTCTTCCTTTACTGCTACTCTGCTGAAAGCTGTTAATAATTTGAACGTTCAAGGAATTCGAAAGATTTTGCTGCATTGTGTGTCGGATCATGCCAAGCGATTCTACCTCCACGAGGTAGAACACGAGAAACTTATTGGTTTTCCTCATCTAGTGTTAAATCCATCACCATCGGTGACTTGTGTTTAAATGTCTTCTTGGAAGGCGAACTTTTTCAGAACAAACATGTATGTTAGTGTCATAAGCGGCAAAGGCTGCCCTTCTAGCAGTTCAAACTCAGAACTTACATTTGCTACTGTAATCAGGTGATAACTTTTCCTTTAATCAAAACTGCTTTCGATCAAAATCTAGGTCAGAATATTCAGAAACAGCTACAGAACCAATTTTCGTGGAGGACGAAATTTCTAGCCAAACTTAAGTATGTGTTCCAAGTGAAAAGCTGGTGGAGGGAGCGAATTTCTGAGTGTGTGTAGACATCCAAGTTACCTTGGTAATCCCTCTCATTTGTCATAGCTAATTTGAAAATGCAAGGGTTCTTTCACTACACTTGAACGATGAAAATGAATTAGTGTTGTCCGAATCCCCCCAGGTAACAATTAAAACTTGAATGAAACCGCCTGCGCCTGGTTATCAAGAATTTTCTTAATGTTGTCAAAAGGGTTATAGAGCAGTTTACAATAACACCACCTCCTGCGACACCTTCTGTAAAAGTGATGATGATACGCAGAATTCAACAGAGAATGTTCGGCTAACGCTCGCATTAAGTTACATGCATCATACTAGCAGCTGATGGTTAGGATTTCTTTCAGTTTATCTTTCTTCGAGATATTTAAAAGAAAATAAAAGGATTACATCTTTGGCTGGGTGCTGTATATCACCACCGGCCATACCATCAATATGGATATACAAATATCCTTTCAAAATTACTGCCGGCTAAGTTTGCTCAATTACATTGGAATTTTCCAATATCTGCATTTCCTATTTGTATAAAATACAAGGATACTCGTACCAGCATTTATTATCCTGTGGTACGAAAATTCCCTTCTTTTGAAATTTTATTTATTACAAGAAATGCGAACGAAACGCGATACGCGACTTGGAGAGAGAATTCACGGTACACCACTCAGCACAATTCACATCTATGGGATAAATTTGTAAACATTATTCGTGATTTATTTTATCATCATCGGCAAGGAAAATTAGTTCTTAAAGCCAGTCAGGCCAATAAAAAAAAAAAAAAAAAAAAAAAAAAAAAAAATCCAAAATTCCAAAATTTCTTATCGTCCTCTTGTGGCACGACTATTCCCTGGATGAGAGCAACATTATTCTTTTACTTCCGTATTCTACGCGTTTTTCTTTTGACGTTGATGCTGGCATTTTAGTCAGTTGGAATTTCATATCCTTCAAGTAATGCAAGTATCCCAAAGAAAATACTTTCCATCAACTAGCAGCATAAGATCCTGATATCAGAATAAAAAACAAAAACAAAAGAAATAGGAATATTTTCATTAACATTGCTACTTTATTGTCCTGATGAATTTCAATACAACATCCTGGATGCTCAACTTTGTACACTTTGGAAAAATCTCGCTCTCAACCTAGTCAGACTTTGAATACGTATTCGAATAGTGTAGCTGCAGTGCTCAAGATACTACCATTAAGTAAATCGCATCATATATCCTGCAAAATTCCATTTTTCTTCTTACTCCCAGTCCATCGTTGTCCTAGTTCTCGTCCTCGTCATCGTCGTCGTCGTCATCGTGGCGGAGATGGTGATGGTAGGTAAAGCTCTTTTGTCGGTTTGCTTTGTACTAAGGAGTTGTTTTTCTTTCTCCTTGTTTCTGTTATCCTATTTTAGAATGATCCTTCTCTATATGAGCACACACATGTATCTGTGTAGGAAAGGACATACGAGGATTTTCTTTTTAATGGCATCCATGAGTTTCTTTCATTAAAATATTGTTGGCGGTTTTTTACTTGAAAGGCGATCCTTTTAACTTTGTGTCTATTAATTTGATACAACCTCGACAAGGATATGTATGCTTCAAAGAAGAAAGAGGAGGGAGATGGAATTGGGTCTTGGATTTGCTATTAATTTTCTTGTAGGAAGGAAGTAGATTGGGTTGATGGTGGTATTGGGTCCTTAATCCTTATTTGGATAAAGTAGAAATGTGTAGTTGTGAACAAGAGAGCTGGGGTATTTATTGCATGTGGCTATCAAAATGTATTACGAGTATAGTCGCCGATGCTTGCTGTTGGTGGTTTGAGAATTCAGAATACTTGACTGCACACAGGGGTGATTAGCATTTCCTTCGAGGAGGATTAATTAAAAATCTTCCAGTTAGAGGATAGTTCAGTACTTTGTGCTTCAATTGGAGTTGGAGGAAAATAACATACGAGTACGTGGAGAGTTCAAGTGAAGTTGCTTCAGAATAATGTATACGAGTACAACAGAAAAAAATAATCCGCGGTATAGTCTTAGCAAATTTTATGCTTGACGTCTCCCTTTAACATGCTTTTGTAGCTATGGTAATGAAACCACTTTGATTATCTTAAACAGAGGGATTAGGACGGTATTTTGCATTTGTAAAATTTTTAGTAATAAGTCTATGTCGACCTATTATAAATTCAGTTGATCCGTTGATACTAGATATACTGGTTATATCCATGTCTCGTGAACTGGTTGCCAGATATCCTGCCCTAAAGAACGCGTGTGCTCTCAAATAGACCAGACGCCTTTCTGTGTACCGAATAAAAGAAACCTTAAACAATCAACAAGGTTAGGGCAGTTATGAAGTCCGAAATATTTATGAGATGCTAAGTCATCAGTCATCTTGACTGATCTTGTTTTTTGATCTTCTCGTCGCGAGCCAAATTGACGGTGACATTATATTCTGTATTTGAAAGTAAACACTCAACAGCTTAAGTTTAAGTAGATTCAAACCACAAATGGCGTAGGTTTGTAGCGCCAATCGGATCATTCGAGTTTTTTTTACAAGCAACGCACTCTCTACATATGAGTTGAGTAGAAAGCTTTATAGCTTATTTCTCCAGCAAGTGTGCGAGCCTAATGAGGAGCACAAAAAGTCTCAAAAATTCTGGCACAACTGCCTTATGAGGTTGACTTAGGTATCCTTGAAACAAGTCTTACTGAAGGCAATAGATAAAAACGACTAGTTAAACGCCTAAATTAATAGTCAATTACAGCATAAGAATGTCCAGAGATGATACAATGACATGCCATTATCTATAAATTCCAGTAGTTTGACCTGGAACAAATTTGCTCAGGTTGCTTAGACACAAGAGAAATTAAAATACATAAGACCCAGCTATTAAGTCAATCAATTTAAAGATTCCGTCGTATCGGCTTAGAAAATTCTCAGAATCATATCGTCAAGACCCGAACAGAAGTTTTTTCTTAGCAAAGACTGACACACGAGTCGTCCAACTTTTCGATTCAGATTGTTCCTTTTTATCCTTCTTCGACACATTGGTTGAAAAAAACTTAAGTAATTGGAGAAATCATAGCCACTGTAGATAATCTTGAAAAACAATCAAATATGGAAGGTTTGACAATTACAAAGGGTGGATGGGTGAGCAATAACAGAAAATATCCTCATCAACTATCGCTTTATTTGATATCGCGTAAACACCATATTCACTAAACCTGCCAAAAAAATGCTTTCAATGATTTAAAAAATCTATACCGACATTTCGTTAGTGTGATATCAAATTTTTTGCGGACCGGAGCTGTGGCATTCATTCACTTAACATTGCCTAGATATCTCAAACGTTGGATCCGTATACGCCTAACAAGACCCATGTTGCTGCTGCACAGTCTGTGGTTGAATCTCCTCCTTTTTAATAACTAATACAAGCAGGATTGAAAATCACGCCCAATATCTTTTCTTAAATCGGCCAAGTGCTTCTTCCCCGCTTTTGACAAGGTCCTAAGCCTACGCAGGTCATCTGCGACTTTGAAGTCTACAAATAGATGGAGGATGTCGATCTGAAATTTGCTGGTCTTTTCACAGATCTGTCGGAGTGTGTGGTTTCAATTCTAATTCATCCAGGCATGCTTTCCTCTGACAAATTAGCTGGTATTTGTTCCCAACTAAGTCATTTCCAGTTGCTTTAGATATTTAGGGTAGTAGGCAGTCCATTAGTTTCATTATTGCTACCTTAACTTCATCTTAAGAAGGCGTAAATCACTGTCGTCACCGTCCAGGATGAATGGTCATCCAATGCAATGCAGGTTTATGTGCTTGTGTAGGCAGGGAGCCTATATTGATTGCTATACGGTTGAGCTTGGAAACCAATCCCATCAGAAGCAGCTTCTCTGACCACAATATTCGCAATGAGGTTCTACGGTTTGTGTATGAGGCTAGGATTTTGATAGAGCTTGGAGGTTTCTCCCGATTGTATATTTTGGGCGTCGAAGTTGGAAGGTCTTACTTGACTCCATTGTGTCTGAAATATCTGGTTGGCTGCAACACGGTAATGATATGTGTCAATTTTGGCTCCTCCAGAGCTCTGGAGTAATGTCTGTCGTCGATCGCGATATGGTCAATCGGTTTATCCGTTGATTTATTAGGTATAACCAATTAATATTGACATGATTGAACTACGTGCTGCATATCAAAAGGTTGCGCTCCAATATTTTCCGATAACAGCTAGAGCTCTGAGCATATATTTGCTTTATGAGTTAATAGAATTCGTGTATCATCTTCATTCTCTAGTAGGGCATGAACACAAATCAGACATACGGATTGTTACAAGGTATTTACTTAAATGAGGAAATTTTAAGACAATTTTCCTGGGTCCTATATAGATTTTCCTAGAAAATTTTCATCCACATAAGTGTTATCATCTTTCCTTGTAGCAGTCGCCGTAGTAGATGTCGGAGTTGTTTATCCGCTTTTTAGTCAGTCTATAACATTGCACTTTTTGGATTGCGGTGATATTTACTTTTTTTTTTGACTGTACGTAATCAATTAAGTATCCTAACATTCCATGTATAAAGGTGAAATTCGTGCCTTAACACGTTTGATGTGATTTTCAGAATTACAACAGAATTACTGTTTTCTTTTTTACAGCCTGGAGAAATTACCCTACACAGGCGCAGCTCCCAAACTCCTAACCTAGAAGGTCATATCCTTAATAAAACCCCTGGATGTATGGTCCAAGTAAAGAGTCCGGTACCAGTAACCTCGCTGAGGTTATTAGAATCGCCGTCCACCTATTCAGGTTTTTTGCCTTGCCATCTCTACTCCAGTGTCGCGACACGATTGTGGAACTTCCGCGAAGCTAGGGCGAAGACTCCACTTCCTCTTCTTCTATAAGAATCTTCACTGCTGCTACGGGAAGTGGATGGATGGGAAAAGTTGAAGTAAATCCTTTTTAAAATTGAAGACCTATTCACCCCGCCAAATATTGTGAATATTGTTGGGATAAGCAAAAGTCCGCTTAATTGGTAACGTCCCATCTTGTTTTCCCTTCTCTGACTTTCGTATTGATAAGAGTGATTTTGTCCAATGTCATTTCGCACAATGACACCACAACGCTGCGAAAACAGGAAATCGACTCTACCTGTGCTTAGTATCAGCTTTTGCAAGGATATGATTAGGGATAGAATGTAAGCAGGCGTCTTTCTCCTAGCGAACTTATGGTATATGCCATTTTAGTGCTATTTATTGTACTTTTTGCATAACTCTAGAGTCTGGGGTAATTCGTTTCGCTTTATCATTTGACCATTCGTGACAGGTTGAAAAGAAACTTAGATGCATTTATTGCGTTTATTGTTTCATTTTGTATCAGTGTACCCAGATCTGGCTTGCAGAAGAAGGGCTCTTTCGGCTTCGTTGACTCTGTTTTGGAAATTTCTTTACTCTCAATCATAAAAAGAAGCAGTGCAAAGGTACTGAGCCCATATTATTTAATATTATATAGCCTTTGTTCATTACTGTTTGGATAAGAATTCGAAAAGGGCCGGAATATGCCGGAATATTGTAGAAAATGAATTACTGTCTGTGGATACCTACAGTAGATACGAAACTGTTTTTGAATTATTGAGAAACTTTATCAATTAAGGTGAAGAGAGAAATGACAGTTTCAAAATCACATTATGTCATTTACCAATTAAACCAGTGAATTCCTTTTCCGTCTTGACCACAATCTTATCAACAGTTCTGCGTAAGACTTAGTAACGTAGATCGATAAGATCACTTACCTAATATACCTAAAATACAATCTATATCGAATTTATGGTCTTAATCAAAAAATTATCTGGAATACGATTAAGTGTTATTAAATTATCCAAGCCTCGTTATCTAATCGTAAAGACTACATTGGTGTTATAGGTACAACACCTGACATCGTTTAGTTACCTACTACTCGTCAAAGTTGAAAAAAGTTCGCCATGAAGTATATAATAGGTTTGCTTGCTCTGATCACCATCGTAACCATTGCTAGTGCATCTCCAAAAAGATGCCGTGAATCCGAAGATTGTTATGAGAAACGCATGCATCCAGATTTGCCCGCCGAAACTCTGACAAGCAGCAGATCGCGCGCATTGTCCGATGAGGATAAAACAAGCTTTTGGCTAGATGAAGGAAAGAAATTTGTCATTGAACAACAAAGTCGTCAGATCAACACCAAAATTGCCAAAAACGTAATTCTCTTTCTTGGAGACGGTCTGGGACTAACAACCATCAGTGCCGCTCGCGTTCTAGCTGGAGGAGAGAAACAGCAGTTGTCTTTCGAAAAATTCCCCCACACTGGACTCTCAAAGACATATTCTGTAGACAGAATTGTTCCAGATTCAGCGAATACAGCTACTGCCTATCTATGTGGGGTTAAGGCCAACTATGGTACCATTGGAGTGAATGGTCATGTCGATCTAGATGATTGTGAAACTAGCAAGGATACAGCCAATCATGTGTATTCCGCAGCTAAATGGGCCATTGATGCTGGAAAGGCTGCTGGATTTGTGACAACTACTAGAGTTACACATGCCTCACCATCGGGAGTGTATGCCCAAACCGCCGATCGAGACTGGGAAAATGACTCCGATATCAAAGAATATTGTGGCAACAATTCGGGCAACCAAGATATTGCCTATCAATTGATTCATGGTGTAGTTGGCAGCAAGTTGAAGGTTATGATGGGAGGTGGTCGTATGAATTTTATCGATTCTTCAATTAAGAAAGGTGGAAAGAGATCTGATGGTAAAAATCTTATTGATGATTTCACTAGTCAAAGCATACGTAATGCCTACGTCGAGAATCGAGAACAGCTTATGAACCTTGATTTGGGGTCCACTGATCGGCTACTGGGGCTCTTCCACGACAGTCACTTGAAGTATCACCTTGAAACGACCGATGACAGCAATCAGCCCACATTAGAGGAAATGACCCGCAGGGCTATTGAATTTCTTCAGGATGAAGAGAAGGGATATTTCCTTTTTATCGAGGGTGGGAAAATCGATTTGGCACATCATGACAATAATGCGAATTATGCGTTGGACGAAACTTTGGAGTTTTCTAAAGCGATTGAGCTGGCAAGAAACATGACAAGTGAGGAAGATACCCTCATCGTGGTCACATCCGATCACTCACATGCGTTCAGCTACGCTGGTTACCCCGTAAGCTTTATCACACATAACATTTTACTTATTAGATTAGATTACTAGATTGACATCTAATTTTTTTTATAGAATCGAGGAAATCCAATCTCTGGAGCGGCGACAAACAGCGCCAACGATAATATGGCAATGCTAACCCTAAGTTATGCCAATGGGCCAGGATTCCATGCATACTACGATACCGAGAACAAGGCTCGCATCGATCCAAATACAGTCGACCGATCACTTCCTGCTGCTAAATATCCAGCTACGGCATACCTAGAATTCGAGACACATGGTGGAGAGGATGTAGCTGTCTTTGCCTCTGGTCCGTGGTCCCATCTATTTACTGGGGTTTATGAGCAAAATTCCATTCCACATTTGTTCGCGTATGCGGCATGCATCGGGGATGGCTTGAAAGCTTGCTAAATGCTATTTTTGTCGTTCAATAATTATTATTTCAGGAATAATATCGAACTTCTACTGAGTTGAAGGTGATTTAGATAAGATAACGGATAAGATATCCACTTAAAATCTCAAAGGTTTTGAAGTGCTATAAATACTTTACCAATCTGCCAGAATTATGGCGTTGTAATGTTGTATTCAATGATTGTCGTCATTTTAGGCATTTAAGTTATGTCAAAAGGTAATTATTTTCGTAACTTGGTGATAAGGACAATAAAGTTGCTGTGGGCTTATCAATTACCGTGTTAAATGGATAGTGTTTGGATTTGGTGATTAGCATTTCCGATTTTGATTTCTTATCTGATGGAGTACTTTAAAATTGGCGCAGCTTAGTAATTCTTATCTGGCTCTGGATTTAATAATTTGTTGTCGGAATATGAGTTTTTATTGGAATATTGAAAGGTTTGGTTTATTTTGCGGATGATAAGGATCATGAATTAAAATTGGTTATCAAAATGTAGGGCGTAATACGAAGCCTTGGTGTGTCAAATTCTATTGAAACCTTCTGTTTTCGATAAACACATAGCTGTTGTTTATTTTTCCAAAACTCCAAATAATTGATCAAGATCTGAGGAGAATCGTATTTATGATCGGATAGATCAGTAGGAAGACCATCCATAGCGAAAACATTCGCGATCCTCATGGCAGAAAATAATGTTAAGAAGAATCGGAGGCGAAGTATCTGCGTCTACAGCGAAAACCAAGCTGTGCTAAAGGGCAAGCGGTGTCATTTCATTACATTAAAATTAGTTCAAGAATACGAGGGTTAGTTAAGGTTCTTGTGATCATAACTCTCACTGACATGACTCTTTAAGATGCTGGAAGACCAAATGAATGCTTGCAAAGGATTGCAGACTGGTTTCTTGGGTAACGGGGCACTCGCCTTTGTGAAGCCCCTTAATTTGTTGAGCATAAGCGACACAACATCCTGCAAGGCTAGTCATAAGAGTCTTGACAACACCACGGAGCACTAGCTCTGTGAGTGTCCCGTCTACGCTCACATAAGACTGCAGGTACTCGGCGCTGATATAGTGAGCTACACTGATACTGTAGGCACTTTTTGACTAAAGGTAACTCTCATAACTACATAATCGCTATTTAGCAATGTTTCCATGCGCCAATTGCGATTCTTCTACTTGGTTTCTAGAGCGTGGCTACTTGGCTTGTAGCGCTTTATCCTCCTTCCGTTGTCTCCTACTTAATCTATTGTCACCATCAAAGCTGTGACTTTTTTCTTGGAGTCGGTTGCAACCTAGCACTTCACATGTATACTTTTTGATGCCTTGCTATAATTGTAACCACTATTTTGTGATATGTACTTTATATGTATTTTATTTCTATCCTCATTCGAGAGGACGTCATCGTAAGTGTGCTATCGGAAGAGTATTTCTTTCACTGCAAGGAGCTTGTCGGAACTCAGTATAAAATCTGAGTATTTGTTGAATTGTTCTTTTGAAACCTAAAATATCAGACGCGTTAACTCTGATGATTTGTCGACAATGCTTTCTAACGTTCTCTAAGCATGATCCTGGTTGCATAGGACTTTCTAATTAGTTTTATGGAAACGTGACCAGAAAATTCGATAGCAGTTTATTGGGAATGTAGCCCTTTGTCCAAGATACCAGTATTCTCTTTGTTAAATAAAGGTATTGACCTTACACGGAGTTGGCTCCGTGCAACTTTCGTACGTCCAAAATATTGAGAATCCAAGATACTTTCTATATTGACAGCTGCGAAGTTGAATAGTCCGAATTCGTCTTTAAAGCATATTTGTGGTTCAATATATGTTTTCCACGTGCGCCAAAGATATTTTTCTTGTCAAACTAGGCGTGCAAATCACTGCTTAGAACATTGCTAATAGGTTATTGATTTAAAAAAAAACTCTTTAAAGCCATCAGAGTCCTTCTCCCTTGTGGGAAAATAAGAGCATATCAGGCTTATCACGTAATCACGGGCTCAGTAAGACATAAAATACAAGAAATTGTATGATAAAAAATCCACATCCCTATAGCCAATGTTTCTGCTCTCTACAGCAAGCACAATAATGTTATGCGGAACAGTTCTTCATCACTCTGAAGGCTTCTACGTCTGACGTAGCAGATACCAATCTTGGGACTTCCTCCTTCAAAATGTCAAGTTTGAATCATGCGCATGCATTGAAATTCAACCGAGCTCGGCTTTTGCAGGCCTGAGTGTCCAATTGTATTAACTCGTCCGGTGCCTCAGTACATCGAAAAGTGTTGGTGGTTACCATCTGCGACTTTCGTCTTACTTTCTCAAGGGGCCTTGCGTCTGACTAAAGTGGAAATAGTTTTTGTACTTAAGTACACAAAGTTAAGCCCCAAATCACACAAAATGATTTGCAAGAGCTTCGGGGAAGAAAACAAATATTTTTTGAATAAATACGTTGCTTTCAAATTTGCAAACAAATTAAGAATTACCTTAACCGAAGGCGGAGCTTACTGCGGTTACTCATGAATGTGACACAAAATGAAGAAAAATCGCCTCAAGAAACGATTCCAGAAAATAGGGGATGAAAATTCACCTTACGCCAATGTACGAGTATGACGCACAATCTGAAATGAAAGCCTTATCTGGAATATCTATTGTATTTTGCGGTTAACCGCAAAGTATAATTGGTCGTCTACTGCTCATGTCTGCATCACCGACTATTTGAAGGGTGAGTATTCCAATCCGTAAACCTCATCAACCCCAGCCACACACAATTCAAAGTGTTAATCAAAATGAAGGAAATTCCGAAATCATAAATCTGTTTGTGCTGAGTGCATTCACATAAATCATTTTTGGATTTATATTAAAAAAATTCAATCAGAAATCAATAAAAGACATCACTACCGCCGAATAGCGGAAAATTCATGAAACTACCCTTCGCCAGCGACCAGGGTGTCGTTTTTATTTCCCAAGAAAATATCCAAGACACCAAATTATGCTTTCTTTTCGCTTTCTCCCCATTCTGGAGTAAAAAAGTTTTCCCAAGAAAAACTCCTGGAAGATGGACGAAAAGTTTTCCCTTACCCAATAGAAGGGTAGTAGAATGGGAGTAAAAGTCTTGTCATGAAATTCACCCTTATATATGTCTTGGAAGTGGGAAAGGGGTGGCACAACTCACATTACTTTACTCCCCTTGGTTTTTTCTTAAGAGATTTTTCTTTTGCAATTTTCTTTGAGTACCTTTTCTCTTTGTAGATACATTTCTTTTTGATCAACTTCTCTCTAATTTCACATTCTTTCTGAGAGATTTTTTTGAGTGTTTTATTTTTTCGTAGATACTTATATTGCTGCCATAAAGTATTCCAACAGATGGCGCTTCAATGCACTAATTTATATTAATTTTGCTCATCAATCTCGGTAGGTTCCCCAGGCATCGTTCTGATATATTCCTGTATGATGGGGTTTATTTTAAAATTTTAATTAAACGATTCGCTGCGCTAAACCTCAGCCGAAAAGCGGACGAATTAAAAATCATTTCATAAAACAAAATAATTCAATTATACACGCTTAGTTATAGCTGCTGTGGCGGCCGTGATACTTTGTCCGGGTTTCTGTTTATTTTTTTGCATGTTTCTATCCGTGGGATGGTAGTGCTGTAGGGATAGTACAGTGAGTCAGCGATGGATTTTTTGATGATTTTTGGTAATAAAAGATGAAAGGATACGCAAATTTTAAAATTTTTTATAAATCAAAATTCAAGAAAGTAAATTGGATTTTTACAAGTAAGATCGTTTGTGATTAACTGATAAAAATTGACACATAGACGTCGGTTCTAATAACATATTTGAGGAGAAAGGAGACCCCATATGTGAAGATAAAATACGAAATTATTATTTTCTTAACTTGATTTAAACTGCCATATACATACTTGCACTGATGGTCGCACGGGAAACATTCCAAGCTGGTAGAGTCGGTATTCATCCTTTTCGTTTTCTACTTGGGGACTTCGTTCACATTCGCTCGTAGTTCTGGTATCCAACAACGTCCAGACGATGTCTGTGCCTTTGTGTGTGGAGGCCCAAATACAGATGCAATATACAATTTTTTCTTTTTTAAAACCGTAAATCGCGATTGGGTCTTTTGCCTCCGCACGTACACGTAGCTACTTTAGGTCACCTATTCACGTCGTATGTTCATTACACTGGGCCCCACGTTGGGCGCCAATTAAATTATTTTATGTTAGTATTTCTGCTTAACCTTCCAGCGGGCGTGCTGTCGTAAAATTTATGACATCTACAGTTAATTGCTTTTTCTACTTTTACTGATTACCAAACAGCATCGAGCTTTGAGCTATTCAAAGATCAGTATCTCTCTAAACTACAAACGTACCGGATGTGAACAGAGAGTTTTTTTTTTTTTATTGATATTTTTGAAATTTCCATTGAGTGTAAATTTTAAATTTACTTCTTTTTTTTATTTATTTCGTCTCCTTTGTATTCTTGTTGTAGACGTATCCTACTATGGCACGTAGACCGCTTACACAAAATGAGCTAGAACAAATGGCTCAATTCATTTTGAATGCGCCAGAGCAAGATGAGGAGACTCTCTGTCCCTCGAGTGACAGCGAATTTTCTGAAGAAGAAATCGAGGGATAAATTGAAGAGAGTGCAACCGAACAAGAATACTCTTCAGATGGTGCAGGAAGAATTTTTCGTTGGAAAAAACAAATCAACTATATGGCGTAAGACAACATACAATGTTTCTAGAAAAACTAAGAAAATTAAGTTAGTCGCAGAATACGCTGGCCTAACTCAACGATCTCTTTCCATTGAAAACGAACTGGATGCGTCTTTTCAAATCATAAATATTTCTATGATTGATGACATTTTGATGTTTACAAATATATATATCAATCAGCTGAGAATTGACCACCAATATTCTAGAGATCGGGACTCTAAGAACACTGACATGACTGAGTTTATGGCGTACTTGCGTTTGTTATATTTGATCGGTGTAAACAAATCAAGCCATGCAAATGTGAAGAAGATATTTTCCAGTGACGGTACCGGAGTTTAGATAACAAGAGCTGTCATGAGTTAAAAGCGATTTCTCTTCATTACCCGTTGCTTGAGATTCGATGACAAAAGTACCAGAATCGAAAGGAGGAAAGTTGATAAACTGACAGCGATACGTGACTTCTTCCAAGCTTTCGTCAACAACTGCAAGTCATCATTCAATCTGAGCGAATATACTATTTACAATCGATAAGATGTTACATCCATCTAGGGGTCGTTGCAGTTTCATTCAATATATTCCCAGCAAGCCAAAGAAATACGGGGTGAAGATTTTTGCGTTATATGATGCCAAAACACTCTACACATCCAATCTGGAAATATACTACGGAAAACAACCCGATGGACCATTTGCTGCCTCCATTACTCCAACAGATATAGTAAAGTGCTTAGTCACGACTATAGAGAACTCAAACCAAAATTTGACCATCGATAATTGGTACACAAGTGTACCACTAGCTGAGTATTTTCTTACCAAAAAAATTACGGTTTTGGGAACAATAAAGAAAAATAAAACTGAAATCCCAAAAGAATTCTTGACAAACAAAAGCAGAGCTGTTGAGTCGACTCTTTTCGGCGGTTTTCAGAAGGACAAGATGAAAGTTTCCTATGTACCACGGAAAAATAAATCGGTGATACTAATTTCATCACCAACATCATCCCAACACCAGAAAACCTCAAATAATACTGGACTATAACGAAACTAAAGGCGGAGTGGACACTGTCGACAAAATGTGTGCCAGTTACTCGGTCTCTAGAATAACAAAAAGGTGGCCGTATGTAGTATTCTACAGTCTAATGAATACTGGTGGCATAAATGCTCAAATTTTGAACAAATTTGCCTGCCCAACAAAGGCTCCCAAGCATAGAAGAGTTTTCCTAAAAAATGTGGCATTCAGCCAAAAAGCCAGAAATTGCATCTTATTAACAGATCAAGTCTCAGAAATTTACCTCAAGATATCAGTGCTTTTCTCAAAGCGAATTACGGCCAGTTATTCTGAAACGCGGTGTGCTTATGTTTGTTCTGGAAAGAAAAAGAAATTCAGAATCAATGAAATGTTGCCGTTGCCAATTGTTAACGTGCAAGAACCATCCTGTAGTTGAGGTGGTTTGCGATAATTGTAAGAATGATGATGCTGACTCTGACCAATAAAATTCTAAGATATTTCGTTTTAAAAAAAATGTATGTATTTGAAGTACTTCCTTGCGTTTTGTTGTTGAAAATAAAATAAATTTGACTAAATACTGTTTATGTATCTATTTTTTCATACTCTCACAACAAATTTCCAACATGTATGCATATAAAATACCATTTTCAAGAAGAAAACTTGATAACGTAAAATTTACGACACGCACCTGACCAAGGAAAAATGCAAAGCGTGCCCGCCGGAAGGTTTAATAAAAAAAACTTTTATTTTCCCAACTTCATGGTTGCATGGTCACTTAATAAGTAACTTAACAACTTTATGAATAGCCTGCTTGTAGCCATACACATAGTCAGCATTTCATGTTGTAGTTACCATACTCAGTATCATTCAGTATAATACTTGCGCTTAAAAGTATCACCATTCAATTCTCTGAAAAAGCTAAGTGTTTGGATGTCATCCTGGATAACAAACTTCTATGAACTAAACATGTTACGTCGATCTAAGGTATTGTTGTCCTTCTGGCAGTGCAAATGGGCTATCGATAGGACATGGAGTCTGTCATAGAGCTACTCTACCTCAACAGAAAAAATTGCAGGCTATTTACTAGCATCTTGACAGGGCACTATACTTTTGCTAATCATTTAAATGTGCTGGGGGTAAATGAATACAACATTCTTGGATGCTTGCTGTGAAAGTGATAATAACACCGCGGAGAACTATCTCTGTGAATGTCTAGCTTACGCTCGCATAAGGCTGCAGGTACTCGGTGTTGACGTGGTGGGTGCTGGTAATGTAGGCACTTTATCACTGAAGGGCGTACTTATCTTTCTTCGATAAACTGAGAGATTCCATTGCAAGAAATTTACAAGGAGTCTGAAGACTAAACCACAAAGACTCCTCGGTCAGAACGTCATATTTCTCCTATACCAAATTTCCGTTATTAATTCTCGAACGCATTAGCGCTGAAATCGAAGGTAGTTTCTCTTGCTTATCGAGTAACGCCTTAGACTGTTTTCCTTAGGATGATCTTTTGTCCAACATGCATAGACGATAACATCGACCTACTCGGAAGAGATCGAATACAACGAATACAGTGGCTGTCGTACGTAGAGCAGATAAATAACAACCTTGAGGATTGGAGAACCTTCAAATGCATCCCAAAAATACATCTTAGTACAGAAGACTTCGACTCAAATGTGCAAATGGAAAGTACCCAAACCAACCCAGCATAGTTAACTGGATTGAGCCGGACGGATCCAGACCGTCATCTAAAGTGAAAGTAGGTAATCGAGGATGAATCAATATGTACCCGTTTTGAAAGACAGGTGGCGTTGATAAAGTAAATTGGCATCACAACGATGATCTCTATGGAGGCCCTTCACCATCTATGACAACAATCAATGAAATTAAACCTGGGTAGTAAATCTATTTTTAATAAGTAGCGCCCAGACCACCTGATAGCTGATATTTCTGAGAAAATAGTTGAGAAGATCCGTGACATGACTCTTGCTAATCACCGAACAATAGTGCGCGAAGTGGCAGAAGCATAAGACCTATCGTACGGAAAGACAGACAACATTTTATATAACAATTTTAGCATGCGACTGCTGTAAGCCCAAGGGTAATACAGGCGGATACGGCTGTCGACTTCGAAGGTATTTGAAGTTTTTACAGCAAGTTGTCACCTTCGATGAAACTAATACTCATAACCATATGCCAGCGACTACAGTAGTCGCCTGTGGACTAATGATTTTTCCATGGATTTTTCTCATGAACATGCTCCGAAAAAGGCAAAGATCGTCGCATAGGTTGAAAAGATGAAGGCTTTTGTGATGCGAGGGCAATAATCTTCATGGAATTGGAAGCACAATCACAGGGCACAATCAATCATAATTTGAAACGATTTGGTAAGAAATTGATGGAGACGTCCCATTTGGCATAAAAAAATGGGTTTTTCCACTACGACAATGCACCAGCTTACTCTTGCGAAGTCGCAGCGGGTGCATTGCATGGATTATGGTACAAATCGTTGCTGCATCCACCGTATTCACCTAATGTGGCTCGAGGGAAAATATTCAGATCATACGAGGAGTTCATCTGCAGAAGAATTAGGCAAATCATATATTGTAGAAAGCTAAAAAAAATGTTGGGAAGAGTGTATGGGCCTAAAAGGAGATTACGTTGAAAAATAAAAGAAAAATTGAGAAGAACTTATGACATATTTTATGTGCTTGAACGATTAACCAAACTTCCATCCGGCAGAAACACATCCTTCTTGTTGTACCCATCGGACATAGAGACCGTGGACCTGACAAAGAGTGAACATCTTTAGAGATGTGGGCTAAAAATATGTGCGCTGTTGATTTATCGTAGGCTAATCATTAATTTTTAGATACCTGTCTGGAAAGTACCGTAAGGGAGTAATAATATGACCACAATGGGTTTAGAGTATCGATTTTGCCATGTTAGTTATTTTGTTTTTCTTCTGACCATCAGTCAAATTTAACATTTGCCAAAGAAGTATTCAATATCTTACATTAGATACCACATTAGTGGATGGTTTTTGTATCGATCAACGTTGCGAGATTTGGGAAGAAAGATTTAAAAGATGTTTAAGAACATTTGTCGGCTAATTTTCTCTAAGGTTATCGCAGAAATGACTTCCGCTCTGTGAAAATGATGGGAGCTACGTCTGTATTTGTAAGTCAATTTCAAAATTGGAGAAAAGTGTGTACGTATCGTACACTAAACACGCGCCACTACCTATATAAAATCACTCCAATGGTCTATTCCGACGGGAAATTGCATTCCGCATACACTTCGCGGATGCAGCCGAATTCCGTGGACTAGTTGTTCCTTTTATTCTCTGATTAAGATTAAGAACGCCATTCCTGCTGTAAGACCTCTTCATTTCGAAGAACTCACGATTACCTCTCGTGCTTCTTATTTAGCTGCATGTATCAGCATACATTCATTGTCAAACGAGAGCTTCACTGATGGCTCGTTGATAATATTCCGAATGGTGTTCTATGGTTTGCATATGGGGCCTATGATTTTAAGAGATCTGGAGGAAAAGCCGATCGGGAAAGATTCTAGCAGTCTTTTGCGATTGCTGCTTTTATAGTATTACTTGACTTCGTTGCGAAGTCATTGCAACAAGTTAGTAATCTGATTCGCTGTTAGGTGCTCTGGAAATTCAAACAACTAGAATGCTGAAGGAGTGTCTGCTGCCAACCGCAATATGGTCATTGTTGTTTATTGTTGATTGATCATAAGTCCCTTTATGGATGTTGGGAAATGGTAACCACTAAGAAGTTACGCTGCCCTACAAATTCTAAAACCCGAATTCATTGTCGGACGTCCTCGTATGCGGGCTGTCTATTTTGATGACCTACTCAAAGACCTTCCTTACACAGCCTTACACTGAGATCTTCTGGCATAGTTTTGGTGTAATAGCTGAGAAACTGAACATATTCTTGGTCTAGGAGATCAAAGAATTCGTCTATGACGGTGTCAGCCTTATCCTGTGTAAGGAATTTGGCTTTGATGCTGATTGTTAAGACACATTCGCTTACATGTTGAAAGCAAAAGACTTTTTACTCGAGTTTTTCTTGAATAGCAAATCCACATCAAATAACAGTGGTCGTAGTAGCTTTCCATTCGCTTTCTTTCTTGGCCTATCCCATGCACTCGGTAATAAAATTCCATGTGCAAACCCGAAATTCGTTGCCTTTAATACATTTGCCGTCAACTTTATACCCGTCCGTATCTGGAGAGATACTTCCACGCACAACCCAGGTCCAAGTTCTTAGTAAATACCCCTGGAAAAAGGGTGCGACTTAACAGTTCGAGGCAAGTAGCCTCGCTTCCTTTTAAACCTTGCTTGCAAATACTACTAAATAGCTTTATCAACCAAGTCGACCATTTTAATTAGAGCCCTTAACGCCGCCATTGGTGCGTATTTCAAATTCCTCCGTCGCCGTCCTAGTAAGACCGAAGAGCGTGATTACAGACATTTTCTCCCCCCTTTCATCTATAGACCCAGGGATTGTGTATACTACCTTCATTTAAGGGTACTAAATTCCTAGTCGACACCACGTGGGAAGAAAAGTAGAAAATAACGGGCAGAGACTTATGTTTTCAAAAACCCCGTGACCACTGTTAAAACACAAACTATACATCTTACAAATCAATACAACAAGCTATAGATCTGTTTTCGTTTTTTACTAAAAATATTCTTTAAGCTTCTGTACATAACAAGTTTCCTGCTCACTGTACTGGTCAATGGCTCTGGCCTGAATAGTATTTGGCGCCCGCTTTTTGCAAATCATTTGCAAACAACAAATCGGTTTAGAGGCGCTTAACACCGAGTATGAGTGGCTGGTAAAAATCCTATTACCGCGGATTTATTGCCCACCAATTCTACCACGTCCAGTGCCCATTACCCAGATTTCATACCAGCACAGCACCATAGAGGGTAGGTAGCACATTCATGCGGTCACTTGTGAAGGTTATTTCTAAAATTTTCCAATGATTAGCCAAAATAGGCAAATATTATTATATTCGGGAAAATTTCAAATCAGAGACGAACAGAGGGATGCAACGAGCTAGAACAGGGCTCTTATAATGCGGGATGATAGGCGCTTCTCGCAACATCAGCCATTTTGTTTCTACATGGAATAAAATATATATGCATCTTTATAGTGGCAGTGTTTTATTTGTTAGTATGTGTGTACGAGTATTAAAATTAATTAGATTCGAGGGAGTAATACCATGGTTACCGCATGAATTAATTGATTCAAATCAATATCCTAAAACTGGGCAAACATATTGAATGGTGGCCCTAGTGGTGGTAGCTTTGGGTGGTGATGGTGGTGATACTCATAAGAGGGTACTCTAACATAGGGGTAACCAGTCGATCAGTGCAACGAAGAGGAAGTGGCCCAACTATGAATCGGCATTTTTGGCCAGCGGGCCTAGTTGTGGTACATGCAATACTAAAATGCACCCGCAGGATGAGTTGCTACACATAAACACACCACCAGTGTTCGTATTCGTACTCATACATCTCTGATTGGGATAGTCAAAAACAATCCTGGTATTTATATTCACACCAAAGTTGTATGTACAACTGTGTACAGGGGATTCTTTTTTGTGTAGAGTATTGAAAATGTATTCACTAAATTGAATTTAATTTGGCATAATTGATGTCCGCCGGCAAAGTCACAAAATGGCGAACGTAACTATTCAAAAATTAATAAAACGAATTCATTTTCAAATGACGCGAAATTTCGATGTACCGTGTGGTAGTGCCCAATGAGGTAGTTAGGCACAAGCAATTTAAGAACAAAAAGTACCGACGGCATTTCGATAGTTGGTATTTGTACCTGGGTCATAAGCCCCAGGGCGCGAGTTACATCTTGGTAACCCTGGTCGATCACCCAGTAACAACAATGTATCTGTCCATCATCCATCTTTTTCTATGTTTTTACTACATATTTGTCTGTCCTCTTATTTGTTTATGCGTAAGGCGTCTTTTCCTTAGGCGTACTAAGGGTCTTATGAATCGATGCTGAGTGATCGAGGCACAAGTGTTAGGTAGATAGATAGATAGATCTGATTTATTATTTTTTCTGATTTACAGTTTTACAAAATTGTTTGATTTTCTTTAATCGTTTAAGCTTGGCTTTGCCGTCTGCCCGATTGACATCAGTTAAAAAATATATTTTGTAGAAAGTTTGTTTTAAAATAAAGTATTGGGTCTTAATTCATGCGGTTTGATAAGAGATGGCGTAACTTGTATTATTCCATTGTTATTATTCCATTGGAACATGCGTTGGAAAGCTACTGTCATTGTACGTCATTTCAGTATATGTCATTCATTTGAAGCGTAAACAACAATAATTTTTTTTTACTCAAATATGTCGAATTTTGTGCCTGGAAAAGTGTTTTTGCGGGGAGTTCTTCTTCATGAAGAAAACTGCTGCCGAAAGTCATCGTATTTTGGTGGAAGTTTATGGTGAACATGCGCTAGCTGAGCGAACGTGTCAAAAGTGGTTTGCACCATTTAAAAGTGGTAATTCAGTCTTGGAAGACGATGAACGTCCTGGGCAGCCAAAAAAGTTTGAAGATGAAGAACTTAAAGCATTACTCTATGAAGATTGTTGCCAAACACAAGAAGAGTTCACAGAATCTTTGGGTGTCAATCAAGCAGCCATTTCAAAACAGCTGGGTATATTCAAAAGCAAGGCAATTGGGTTCCACATGAACTTAAGCCGAGAGACGTCGAAAGGCGGTTTTGCATGTCCGAAATGCTGCTGGAACGCCACAAAAGGAAGTCATTTTTGCATCGGATTGTTACTGGTGATGAAAAATGAATGGATCCATTACGACAACCCCAAGCGCAAAAAATCATATGTGAAACCCGGCCAATGCTCCGTATTTGGTGGGATCATATGGGTGTGCTGTATTATGAGATGCTAAAACCGTGTGAAACCATCAATGGACAACGCTACCGAACACAATTAATCCGTTTGAAGAGAGCAGTAGACGAAAAACGCCCGGAATATGCGACCAGACACGAGGCAATAATTTTCCATCATGACAACGCTCGGCCCCACGTTGCTCTGAAATACGGTTCACATCAAAAATTTACTTGATTCATTCTTGGCTGCCAAGCCGGCGCAGTTCTTTTGGCATGGGATCCACAAATTGCCAGAAAGATGGGAAAAAATCATAGCTTCAGATGGCCAATACTTTGAATAACACTATTGTACATGTTTTTTTTAAGTAAACGTTCAAATTTTGAAAAAAAACCGCACGAAAAATTATATACCAATTTCTTTTTTAAATACAAATACATTTGTTCTTTTAGAAGGCTTCGTTTATAATTTGGTCTTTATAGAACATGCAGGCTTGATAATAATTACAGAGATTGTTTATGTCACATTCACAGTAAAGAAAGACTAGAACTTCTGTTTCAGTTTGAACCTTACTGCCTAATTGCGTCTCCTTATTTCATATAGAACTGGACATTTACCAACAAAATGGATGACATCCTTTCTTTCTGTCAGGTTACATAAACTACAGTAGATTGGGAAGTCTTCTCGATGAGGTATTTAATGAAGCCTTATAAGTTCTCCTCTCATATTAAAGATCACCGAGATCAGTTCCTGTTTATTTTCGTTACGGAAGTAATTACGTTCGCAAAAGTTGTGAGAAAGATGGGTGTAGATTGATCGGTGCACTGATGATTTAGCCTCGGTTATGCAGCCCATTCTATATTGTTTATCTACCTTAGCAACAAGAGTCAAGAGTCCTTTATTGAAGTACCTTCCATTTTCATCTATTATTTGTAAATTGGTTCCACAGTAGCAAGCAAGTTCTTCCAATTGTTATACCAAAGATTTTTCTTCTACAAGTGCTAGAATTTTAAGATGTCGTTTATCTGGCTTATTAAGAACTTTTGTAATATAATCAACATGAGTGTTCTTATCAGAAGTGGTGACATGCCTGTCTCAATTATGATCATGTAGTTAGGGGTGTTTTTGAGTAAACGAAAGCATCTTTTTACGTAGTACCTAAGAAATTTTTCGACAGTTTCATACTTTTCCCTTCCCTAGATCTGTGCTGCATACAACGTAATAGATTCAGCCACAGCAACAAAAACTATGATTTATTGTTTTGTTGGAAAAGCAATTTTTCCATGTTGCGTTTATAGCACATTTTGCTTTAACTAATTTGTCTTTGAAGTGACTTTCCATATTTATATAGGTTGCTCGTTATCGTTACTTCCAGATATTTGTAAGCTCTTACGATTTCGGTTGGCTGTCTGATAAAATGCCATTACTCGTCCCTGGCTGTTCTACCCGATCCTTTTCAAAAAACCATCACCTTCGATTTGCCCAAATTTACCCTCAGGTTCCAAAGTCGCTAGTATACCTCAAGACGATTAATCATCAGCTGAAGAGTTTCGGGTAAATAAGCAAACAGTACAACGTCATCCGCAAATAGAAGAACTTTGATAAGAGTTTCCGAAATATGTATTCCAACATTCCATAATTGTATAATTTCAAGAATGAAGTCCGCGGTCCACTGTATCAAAGGCAGCTTTGAAGTCAACAAAAAAGACGTATAGTTTCTTTTTTTGTTATGCTCTGCAGTACAAAAATATCATCGATGGTGGAATAACCACTTCGAAATCCAGCTTGAAATTCGCGGAATAATTTTTTACTATAAATCCAACTTGTTAGCCTGTCATTGGGAATTGTTGTAAACAGCTTATAAGAGGCGTTAAGGAAAGAGATTCCTCGATAATTGGCTGGATCAGATATGTTACCCTTATTATTGATGGGATTGTGCTGGCATTTCTCCAGTATCAAAAATGCTATTAAATACAGAGGTTAATCTGATAGTGCACGTGTGTGTTCCATATTTTATTAGTTCCATTTGTATCCTATCTGATCCTTGTGGTTTTCCATCCTTTAAATTTCCTCAAAACATTGAGCACTTCGTCATGTGTTATTGGAGTATCTAAAATTTCGTTTGAATATTCGGGTTTTGCGTAGTGGATAAGTGGGGTAAGAGTCTCAGGACTCAAAAGTAACTAAAGTGGTCGTACAATGCGCCTATGTTTATTTTTGTATTGGAGCAACAATATTTGAAGTTTTTTTTCCAATTTAATTGGTTTATGGCCATCCAGAATTCTTTGGTATCTCTGAAGTGAGTAAGCTTAAGAGCTTCGGTTTCATAGAAATCGTACTTTTTCTTTTTGCACATTTGCTTGAATGTCTTGTTTGCTTGTATGTACATATTTTAGAAGGAGTCACTGTTATATTTTCTGAAGGCATTCAGCTATCCAAAAGACTTCTGATGTGCCTTTTCACAAACTACATCGAACCTCTTTGATTTTTGTTTGGATACTTTTCTAAGATACTCTCTGCAAACCGGATACGATGATTTTATTATATCTCTGATATCGCTTACCATGAGTTGGCCCTCTGTTGGGAGGTTTCGGTCGAGATTGATCTATACTCAACCGCTTTACCTGCTTTCCATCTTCGCGGAGGGGGGGGGGGGGGGGTAATTTAGTTGTTTCATCTCGACCCTCGACAGATTTTACGGAAGCCAAAGTAAGCGAAGCAATAAAAGACTGAGCCGGCGCCATGTAGTCGGATCTAATCACAATCCATTCGAAGTTTGGACGAGAGTCGGAAGTCTTGGATTTAAATAGCACGAGATCAATGTTTATCAAAAAAATCATGAGCGATTGGATCCCTAACCAATGAATGGAAAGCTTTATGTTCCATTGTATAAACGCAAAGGCAATATGAGATCAATGTTTATCAAAAAAATCATGAGCGATTGGATCCCTAACCAATGAATGGAAAGCTTTATGTTCCATTGTATAAACGCAAAGGCAATATGAGAAACTGCAACAACTACAAATCGATGAATCTGATGGGGCATACTATGAAGGTTAACAAGGGAGGTTTAGACAGTCGACAACAAGATATGTTTAAGCTCCATTGCAAACAAAAGGGCTTTCCAAAAGACAGGTCAACATAAGACGCGGTTTAAGTTTAGGAATAATGAACATGAGCTTTTGAAAGATATTAAAATTGTCCTAAACGGTCCTTGAGGAACAACTTAAACAGTGTGTCTCTTCGTTCGACGCTAATCAATAAATTTACACTCAACGCTAGCACGTTAAGAGATTATTCCGTCATGTTTGTATTACGACTGGATGTGGGTTAGAGCACGCAGTATTGTTTAGATCTGGTCCACATGCGTATTCTAATCTGTTAGCTTAAACATCTACCACTGGATTAAGAACAGTCAGTATTTAAGGTGTAGCTGTTGGCATTTCAGGCCCTGATGCTTAAGAAACAACTATCACCCTCTGTATGTTCTGTCATTTCGTTGCCGTTATTTAAGGGGAGATAGTTTAAGGTGACCTGCTCTTGGTCCTGATGTTGTATCTTCCTTGAACCCTGAAAAGCAATATTCGCATTATGTGAGTGAGTGACGGAAAGTGACGAACAGAAATTGACAGCTGGTGTTTGGCTGAGTACCTGTTCGTATATCCTCCACCCTTTGCTGCCGAGCCAGATTTACTTTATCTATAAACTGGAACTTGAGACAACCACCATAGTTTTCGGTGTGTCAAGTATTCCAGCACTTCCAACGAAAGATGGATTATATCGGACGTTTTATCAGGGTGCATTCCTCAAAATTGTAGTTCTTCTCGCACTTATTACCTTGAGGTTACATTAAACAATTAGACTCGAATTTCCCTAAGTTTTGACAGTGAACAAATTGTAGAACTTTTTCGCCCCTCTCTGTTATTTTTCTAGTGTACAAGCTGGCCTAGGATTAGTCTAAGGAGTATGCTTAGACTCCCAGTTTGCTGTGGGTGGTGGAGTCCACATATTTTTTGCGTAGCATTTCACATGACCTTACAAAAGAAGTACAATTATTTGATAACACTCACCCAAAAGGCAAAAATATCCTTTCAGGAACTTCTTATAGAGTTGGACAGGCTTCCAAGTTGAAAAATAATGTTTCTTTGCTACTTTCTGCATAGATGGATGAATTTCTATGACCGGTTTCCGTTTTCTCCTCAGCCCAAATATCCTAGTTTTCTCGCCAACCATTCTATAAAAGCCTGATTGCTTGAAATGGAACATTAAATCTTGTCATGATTGGATTCAGTCCATAACTATCTTTGTCGCTATTTCTTCGACAACTTGAAAATCTTCACTTATTTTTCTATGCGCTAGCTTGATATAAAACGCGTATAGTTGTATCTAACTTACCTACTAAGTTGCCACTTTAGTCCGCAATGGACTTAGGCGTCAACCAATGTTCCTCTCTTATTTGTGGAGTCTCTGGCTAACTAACTTACTTGCGCACTACTAGTTGGTTGAGATCTACTTATGCGCGCATCCTATGGCGCCGACTTCTTTTACTGCATTATTTCTCCGGGTATTAATCGAAGACTCTTCTAACTGGAGCATTGGTATTTATTCCCCCTACATCGAAGGCGACTAGTGCACTATTTTCTGACCATCTGAACGTCATCGTTAAATAGCCTCCTCTTGGGAGGGCTGGGATGATCCGGATCTTATATAGTCTTAATGTTTCTTGACAAGACCTAATTACTCATTTGCTTTCTTATACTGATGAAGCAATGATTGGCAAGGATAATGATTCGTTTAATTTCCATTTAGATGCCACTTTCAGATTTAATAGCGGAGCCGAAATTTACTAAGGTAATAGCTGTCTTTTGTGACGAACTGTCGAATTCGTCGAAGTCGTGCGTCCCTTCTTGTTGACAGCATATACTCTTACTTAGTTTGGCCCTCATTCACGACTACACTCGTCGCCTCGCCTAAGTTCCTTTTTGACATTACATACCATAAATATGACCTTAAATATCTCAATAGATAGGCCGTGCGGTGCACCAGCCATGTTGTATTTAAGCTTGGATATTGTGGTATCTTCACTCTCACTGCCCTGGTTGCACTTGAGTGATCCGTTTGATCTCTCGGCCCCTTTTGTCCGTATTTACTCACAACCTTTGGCTTAATTTTACGAATGTGAACTCGTCGCACTATTTGTTTTTGACAAACACCAGGTATGCTAGCATCTTCTTAATCATTACGTGTTTTGGATTAGTAAATTACTACTTTACCATCTGCTCCGCTTCATTTTTTAGAAAATTTGAATGGCATATATCGAATGGCAAAGTATGGAAGATACGGCGAATGATTGTATAAAAATGTTCTCAGATATTCACTTAGCTAAAAACGTAAAAATAACTTTACGGGAATCATCAACTCACCGTCTTATTACCTTCCACCACTTGCATTATAGCTAACTCCCACCAAATCTTTCCCTCGACTTAGCCTCCTTAATAATTAAATTTTTCACGTGCTAATTCCCAAAAGGCAGAGAAAAAGAAAATCAAAAAAAGTATAAAAGTTACAAAAATTATACAACACATCCTTATGCGAAAGACTAATTAAAAATTCTTAACATAGCATTCTCATCTCCACGATAATGTTGTGCACCATGGTTGATTGCAGAGCCCTTGTTTATGATTTTTTTTTTTCTAAATAGCAGCATCTTATTTAAGCAGATCAAGTGTTTTACGTTTGAAATTCGAAATAAGCACGCATGTTAGATATGTACTATCATACAAATGTATGTACATGGCTCTTAACCCACAAGGATTTCATTACAAACACCCCATTCCCGTGCCGTGGATATAATCCTTTCTCATCACCATAATCCCCGAGAGACCACATACATTTGAACGTGACATACGACTATGAGAACGAATACGTTTCCAAGATCTCCATTGAACTTCTTCAGCCATAACTTCTGGTAGCAATGGCAGCCAACAATGCCGGCAACAATAATTGCCTAATCCTGGGTAATGGCAACCATTTCATATTTATGAAGGATATGTTCCATAATTAAGGTGCTCCTGGATTCTGCTCAATTGTAGTCGAGTGCGAATACGAGTACTCCGTACATGGTGATGATGTGATAATTTCAAGTGCCCCTGACATAATGTGTTACTTCGGGCTCTCTCTCGGAGTCTTGTTTCCTTCTTATGTCAGAATAAGAAGACGAAGAAGTTATCTTTGCCTATTCATATTATTTAAGAAAGGGCTACATTCCAAGACAAAAAGACGTGTATGAACTTAATTAAGCAGATCAGAATAAAGTTTTTTAAGTGCCGACAATATTTTACATACCCGAAAATTTTCGAAACTTTGTTGGCCCTTAGAGGCGGCCGTGAACGGGGAATGTTGTAAAGCGACAGTAGAAATGATATGCCTCTCAATAATTGAAGATTTTAAAATGTGAATTAAAAAAACAAGATGTCTGCGGAGTGCTATAAATAAAAGAACAAAAATTTGAGTAGAGAGGATGTGGGTGAATATATAAGACAGCATGACTTTTCAGATCAAGTTAACTGATTGTTTTACAGTAAATCGGAGTCCTTAAAAAACTTCGCCACTCAGTATGCCTTGTTTATAGGACAATTGACAATTTGAATTGAAGCTTATTTACGATAACAAAAACACTGTTTCAATATTCTTTCCGGTCTTACATTTTAGGACCATTTTCGAGTTTGACAAATTTTACTTATAACATCCAGCAAAATGATTTTAGGAACAGCAAATTCTGTAATAATTTGATGTCAGGTCACAGTGTAAAGAATAAATAGAGGCGTTACTATTATTCAAGTAAAAGTACGACGGTTCCGTTTGATTTCTCAAACATTTATTGGGGGTGGCCGTGGTGTAGTGGTATATGCATACACTCCTCAAGCAGAGGGTCGCGGGTTCGAATCCCGTGCGAGTGAAAAAGTCTTTCCGTAGAATTTGCATGTAGTTTTATGAGAATCCATGAAGGCATAACACTGATGTTGGAGTTGTTGCTGGCTGGGCTAAAATGTAACGAATTAACAACTAGCACGTACTAAGACCCACTGGTTGAAGATGCACTGGCTCGTGCCGTCCAGTTTGACAACCACCTCTGAGAAAAATATCGAAACCTAATACACCTGAGTTTCAAACTACTACACCACCCGGCCGCGCCCTGGAGAAAAGCCAGTAAAAGGGTATTCATATTCCCTTGGTGTGCGCGCGGGATTATTAAAAAAAAAAGTATGGGAGCTTCTGCCAAAAGGCGCTTTTATCAGATTATCAAATTTTTAAAATAAATTAGAGAGGTTAAAATTAAATAACTGAATATCAGCTGTCCAACAAAATCATCTGAGTATCACCTGATGGCTAAGTAAAAAATTTGTTCACCATTTCCATATGTTCAAAAATCCTGCAAAACTAATTAGATATCCAGATCTCGCTTCCAAGAACCTAGAAACAATTACCTTCAACTGCAGCAAAGAAAAGATCTCTCAAATTAAATCTATTCACAAAGGGAGATTATGAGATTTTGTTCTTTTTTTCTAAAGAATGAAAAAAGATAAATAGAAAAAGGATCCTCATTTATCTATAGTAAAATATCATGTACACATCTCATAAAATATCATCGAAAACCTCAAGAGTTATCAAACTCAATTGTTTCCCGCGAAAGCCATTGATAAGATTGACGACCCAACGCTAATATTTTAAGGACAATGATCTGCACAATTTAAATAAAATGACTTCAGTTAAGGTGCGCCTAACGCATATATACAAAGTATATGACAGATATAATAACAAATAAATTCCAACGTGTGAACGAGGGTGGATACTTTTGGGTAGATCACACATAAACCTTGCGAATTACCATTGAGCAATGCAAAGAGCTCAGACCTGCGCTACATCTACTGTCCATTGATTTTACAGAATAGATATCCAAGGAAAACTTATAGGTTTTGTTAAGGCTACTTACGAGGGTGGTTAGTATCACATTTTGCACAATGATAAGGCGTCAGATGACTGATGAAGACATCAGCGATGACATGCACATGTCACAAAATATGCAAACTGAGCCAAACGAAGTAGGGCTTAATATGTACAAATGCGGGGAAAATAAAGGTCTTTCAAACTCCGACGCTCAACTTAACATTATCGGATCACAGGTCAAGAAAGTAGAAAACTTTCTATATTCAGAAAGCATCGTCTCGATGTGGCTAGCATAGATCAAAATTTCCCGGAATTTATTCAGAAAACTAAAAATACAAGTTAAATCTATATTGTCCCCTTCAAAGTAATCCCCATCGACTGCAACACACTTATGCCAGCGCTTGATTCAATCCTCGAAAAATTTTTATAGTCGGTATATCCATCAGTGCTTCCTGCGATTTTTTCATTACTTCCTCTCAGCTGCTAAAATGCATTCCCCGTAGTGGTTTCTTAACTTGATTGAACAGAAAAAAGTCACAGAGAGCTAAATTAGGTAAATTCGGTGGCTGTTGGATGGTATTTGTTGCATTTTTCTCCAAAAAAAAACGGTGCGTTATCATGGTGCAAGATCCACGAGTTTTCTGCCCACAATTCTAGTCTCTTTCGGAGAATTGCTTCACGCGAACGTCTCATAACGCTCAAATAATACTCTTTGTTTACTGTCTGGCCTTCTGGCGAAAATTCAGGTTGCACTACACCGTTGTAGTCCTTGAAAACCGTGAGCATTACCTTCTTTTTTGACTGAAAACGACGTGGTTTTCTTGGTCTCGGCTCATTTGGTGAACGCCATTTACTTGCCTGATGTCTTGATTGCGTGTCGTACTCATAAACCTACGTCTCGTCTTTAGTAATGATCCTTTTGATGAATGTGGGATCGGATTCAGCCTCGCAAATCATCTCTTTTGCGACGACAACACGGTGTCTTTTTTGCATGAAATTCAGGTCTTTTGGCACCAACTTTGCTGCTACATGACGGAAACCCAAATCATTAACCAAAATGTCTTGAACGGATCCATAGGCAATGTTCAAGTCCTCCACTATTTTTCTGATGGTTAATTTGCGGTTATTGACCAACATTTCTTTTACTTCAATGTTTACGTCGGTTTTCGATGTCGATGGTCTGCCACTGCGTTCATCAACTTCGACGGATTCAGGACCACTTTTGAACTGCTCGTGTTTCTAGTAAACGACCGTTTTATTTAGAGAATAAAAAACACTTTCCCAATATTTGCAACGTTCGCGCAACATTGAATCCGTTTTTAACGCAAAAATTTAATACAAGTTCCTTGTTGCAAATTAAAATCCATTTCTTAAATTGTAAAAAATCGCCAACACACACAGAGATAGATGTACTCTTGGCTGCGTAAATTTTGCAAATGTCAAGCTATGACGCTAAGATTTAGAGGGAATGTCAACAGCATTGCAATGCTATCAAAAATCGGGAAAAGAAATGTTCTCAGCACAAAAATCAAGCTGAGATTGTTCAGATCCAATATATCATAGAATCAGTACTACTATACGGGTGTAGTACTTGGAAGGTTACAAACATTGTCACTCGAAGACTGCATAACTTCGTAAATAGATGCCCACGTAACAGCACCGCATGCCAATACCACATGCCAACATCGCGTGCTAGCACTGGATCTCCTACGAACAGCTTTATCTTAGAACGGTTAAGAATCTATATACGTGACTATATGGAAAAGGATGTGGCCATGGATTGGACGCACCGTACGGCGTGAAAACGACCCTGTTGCGAAATATGCCATACAGTAGAATCCACTCACCCAGTCAGACAGAAGAGGGCAGCCTAAGCAAATATGTCGAAGAGGAATCAAGACTACTGGGATTATTGCTGCCAATATTATTTCGGATCGTTGATATGGCCAAGGTACAAACGCAGATATCCATGTGAATAAATTTGACGTCAGAAGGCTGCACTTGCAGGAAATTGACAGGAAATTTATCAATCAAATGTTCCTAAGCTCGGTTGTCGTCCGGTGCCGTCAGAATCCTGCCCGAAAGCCCGGAAGCAAAGCTGCCGGTAAGCCATCAGAAAAGAGGTTGTTTAACAATGAATGCCCGTTGGCGCATGCAAATACAGAGAAAGCATATAAAGTGGCGTTGAAAATTAGAGCAGATCGTGAGTTCTAAGAACAAAATATGAGAAGTACCGGCTTCTCACAGAGAAGAGCTTGAGGTTAACGAAATTGAAACGATTCAACGGCGATGAAGATCATAATTTAGATGTCAGGCAGAAAGAACCGCTAAACCTGGACTGGCATCGACGAACTGACGCTGACGACATAGCTACCAAGCCGCTCAAAAATATAAACGAGAACATTCCAGACTAATAGAACTTCAGAATTCAATATAATTGCCTAAAACTCTACGTCAATGAACTGATTGATTTCCAGACGCTTCCGGCCTGGAAAATTCATCATCTACGAGATTTTTACAATAGAGCAGATTTTGGAAGAGGCCTTCAAACACAAAATCGACACCCACCACCAATTTGTGTGCTTTAAGGCTACGAAACAACAACAAGCCTCGGATCCGAAAGGATCTACTGTTGGTAACCTCTGCAAACGAAATAAGGACAACGAACTTCGGATCCGTGCAGCCAAATAACTAGTGGAGGCACCGGACTGTTGCAAACAAAGTTTTACCGCCATCCAAAAAAATGTGATGGGTTGGGCTGGGCAAAAAGAGGATTGTTATCGAAGGTAATAGCAGAGCCTATTTGGCAGAACTAGGCAAGAAGTCTTGAGTTTATGACATGTTAATGAGCGCATCGTAGCAATCCGTATTAAGGCTACATTTTCCAATATTAGCCCTACATGAGCGTACGCAACCACAGTAAAGAAAGATGAAGACATCAAAGATAATTTCTAAGAACTCTTGGACAAGACTTGCGAGTAGTGCTCCTGTTAGGACACTAAAATTGTTGTCGTCGATTTTAATACAAAGATAGGAAGAGAGAGCATTTTTGATAGTACTGTCGGAAAGTTTAGCCTGCACAACACCACTTCTAATAACAATTTCAGGCTAATCGACTCTGCTGCGGGACGAAACATTTTCGTAGCTTTCACAAGGTTCCTGAATTTAGATATTAATTAGGGGACTTGAAGATATCCTGATCAATCAGCCGTCAATGAGATAGACCACATTGGGATCGACGCAGTGCATATTTCTAGTGTTATGGATTTTCGAACGTTCCGGAGGTTCCACATCGACTCGGACTAATCGGACTTTAACCGCGAGCATTGAAAAGATAAGCTATACTACGAGAAAGTTTGGAGTCGGACGGCTACAATCACAAAAGAACGCCAAATACTTTTCCGATCGAGTTTCCCTTAATCTCTTAAATATCGAAAAACAGGAGCAACATTGGCAAAAAGCCATCAGAGATGCCTCCTCTGTTGTTCTGTGTTTCACTCGTATACAAATCGGCGCTGCGTAGTAGGGCTAGAGCTGCTCATTGGCTCTGCGACCAGAAGAGAAGAGGCGGACACTAGCTTCTCAGGAAGAAAAAGAAAAAAATTAAGTGGTGCTACTCCTGGAATGAGATAAGGAAGTTTTTCCAAAAAGGTACTAAAAACATACCCCGAACCAAAGCCTGTAAAGACTAACAAGGAACATCGTAATAGAGTGCAATCAATGTTGCGGATTTGGAAAGAAAATTTCTGTAGATTATGTGATATTACGGCGATGACGAGCCAAATACCGCTGTCAGGCAGAATGAACCTTTCAACCTGGAAGATGTAGAGCAACAGTTCTATACACCCAAACTGGATGAAGTGAAGATAGCCTTATATAAGCTTAAGTCTAACAAATATGCTGGAGCGGACAGCCTGGTTGCCGAGATTTTCAAGGCAGCTGGCGAAGAATTGGTAAGAAGCATACATCAACTCATCAGTAAAATTTGGTCGACGAAAGTATGCCCAATGAATGGAACTTCAACATTGTTTGCCCGATTCTCAAAAAATGGAGACTTACTTACTGAGCTGCGCCAACTACAGACACGTCTTAACATTGGCAAAAAGGTCCTATCTGGCGTATTTTGTGAACGTCTAAAACCGTTCGTTAACAGCCTGGTTTGTCCTTTAGGCCAGGAAAACCCACTATTGACCAAATATTCACACTACGGCAGATCTTAGAATGCAAAAACAATTGATGGATACCACATACTCATCGATTTTAAGGTAAGCAATGTCTAGTTTTGGCATCCCTGCTAAACTCGTCCGTTTGTGAAGGATGGAGATGGAGAATGCACACTGATCCATCAAAGTCGGTAAAGAACTCACCGAGAGTTCTTTGAGACATTTGATGTCAAAAAATGGTTTAGACAAGGCGATGCCCTGTCTTGCGATTTATTTAACATCACTTTTGAAAGAATAGTGAAAAACTCACATGCCAAGACAAGAGGCCTAATCTTTCAAAAGTCCGTCAAATTACTCGCATACGCATGATATTAACATAATTGGAAGAAAGCAGCGTGATGTCAGTGGTGTATTCGCGAGTATTGAGATAGAAGTGGCGAAAATGGGTTTAACGGTCAAGACATGAATATGCTGTCAACCTAAAAGGGGACCCAACATCGACGTGTTGGGTAGAACGTCACCCTCTACAGATAATATACAACTTTGAGGTAGTTAAGAACTTTATCTACCTAGACTCCGCTACTAATTCTGATAACGGCACCTGCGCTGACATCAAACGAAGAATAACACTTGCAAATGGCTACTTCTTTGTGCTAAGAAGACCAGCAGAGCCCTCTCTCAAACGGCAAAAGTGCCCCTGAAATACAACCTTGATCAAAAACTTCCTGATGGCGTCACCGTGTAGCGTTCTCATTGTTCCGATTTGAGTTCGGTTTTTTTTTTTTTTTTTTTGTTGAGTTGGTACATCTGTTGTTAACATTTCCTTTTAAATCTTAGCGTCATAGCTTGACATTTGCAAAAGTTACGTAGTCAAAAGTACATCTATCTTTGTGTGTGTTCAGAATTTTTTGCAATTTTAGAAATGGGTTTAAATTTGCAACAACGAACTTGTTTTAAATTTTGTGTAAAAAACGGATTTAATGGTGCGCGAACGCTGGGAATGTTGGAAAAGTGTTTCGGCAACGATTCTCTACAGAAAACGTTCGTTTACCAGTGGCAAGAGTGGTTCAAAAGTGCTCGTAAATCATCAGAGAGATAGCGATGGATTTGAACATTGCCCATGGATTCGTCCAAGACATGTTGGTTAATGATTTGGGTTTCCGTCGTGTAGCAGCAAAGTTGGTGCTAAAAGATCTCAATTTCATGCAAAAAACAGACCGTGTTGACGTCGCAAAAGAGATGATTTGTGAGGCTGAATCCGATCCCACATTCATCAAAAGGATCATTACTGGAGACCAGACGTGGGCTTATGAATACGACACGCAATCCAGACATCAGGCAAGTAAATGGCGTTCACCAAATGAGCCGAGACCAAGAAAACCACTTCGTTTTCAGTCAAAAAAGAAGGTAATGCTCACGGTTTTCATGGATTACAATGGTGTAGTACATAATGAATTTTTTCCAGAAGGCCAGACAGTAAACAAAGAGTATTATTTGAGCGTTATGAGACGTTGGCGTGAAGCCATTCGCCGAAAGAGACCAAAATTGTGGGTAGAAAACTCGTGGATTTTGCACCATGATAACGCACCGTCGCATAGTGCCATCATTATTAGTAATTTTTTGACGAAAAATGGAAAAAATACCATCCAACAGCCACCGAATTCACCTTATTTCTCTCCTTGTGACTTCTTTCTGTTCAATCGAGTTAAAAAAAAACACTACAAGGAACGCGTTTCAGCAGCCGAGAGGAAGTAATGAAAAAATCGCAAAAAACACATAAAAAATGTTTCGAGGATTGAATCAAACGCTGGCATAAGTGTGTTGCAGTCAATGGGAATAACTTTGAAGGGGACAGTATAGATTTAGATGAATAATCTTGTATTTTTAATTTTCTGCACAAATTCCAAAATTTTTTTGATCAAGGTTATATGCCAAAGCGTAGATCTTCAATTTATCGGCTGATGTTCTTTATTCTCTTCGACTATTGTTTCGGTCATTGCTCCGATTTAACCTATTTAAGGTGGTACCATTCGCATTGCTCTAGAGCACTTGTGCAATTACGTTTAACCATGTTTAAATTCCTAATCAGAGATTGTCATTATCATGTAGATTGTCATTCTCCAAATATTTTGTACATATTTCGCAATTCTGAGCCATGTAATCGATTAGTTTTTAAGTACGATATAGTGTAATGCAGGATATGTTTTAACGCTTTTCTTTTCGAATTTCACGTTGAAATTACGAAAAACGTTTGTTATATAAAGCACTCGACATTTTGTGCACATTTGTTGGAGGAGCACATAGCAGCAGTTTTTGACAAAATCGTCCTTCTTTTCTGTAGTGGCATCAGAGCATACCTATTAGATTTAATTGGAACATTTATTATTTTACTTATAGCTTCCCAGAAAAGGGACTACTTCAATTTCAACTTCAAAATCAACTACGGAAATGTGATTTATCAGCACCTTAAATTATATGTCAACAAACTAATGAGCACTATCAGATTTGTAGGCCTAGCCTTGTCCCCAGAAATTCTCTCAGTTCACATATCTAATGTCCTTCTGACTACATAAACTCCTTATAGAATTTATATTCGTACATCAGAAATCCTAAGGGCGCGTTTTATTGTGCTGTCAAGAGTGTCTTGTACCCATCATGACCTTAGCCAAATATTTGCATATCAAAAAATGTTTCCAACTATTTTCCAACCGAAATTTCAGCATAGCAAATACCTAATTGGCAGTTATTCTACTTCTGCTGAGAGAGTACTCGTACATATTATCCTCGTGCTTTTTCCAAGAACTGTTTAATAAAAAGTGGAGTGGGTTGAGTACGAAAACAGAGTCAGCCAAAGTCGGATCTGTATGTGCGGTTTCAGAAACAAAAACATAAAATGGAACTTTCTTTCTCCGATATTTACCAGCAACCCTCTCATATCGCCCACGAAATGAATGTCAGAGTCAGTAGAACTGAGTAGCAGGATACCACCGCCACCACCATCACCAGCACCATCATCACTACCATTGAACAAAGCTATGGTGCGCTAACTGACACTATTTTGCGATATTGTTTAAATTTTGCTTAAGCAGCAATCCTGCGGCACGTGAAAATATTCAGTTTCAGTCTTATGGGGTTGACCACAGCCGTTTCACAGTTTTTATCGCGCCATTTGTGAATGGGCAACCCAGCGCTTCCATAATGCAGTGATTTCATCTCTGAAAATCCATTTCGGTGGCAAAAGTGCAAATATTTGCAAATTTTTGCGGATTCTACCGAAGGTATTTGTTCCTGCGGAAAAGTGTGGTGAATTGTGAAAACCTTGTAGAAAATTGCAATGGAAAGAATAATTTTATTCTCTTTCCGCGACAAGCTGTAAACTAAGAGATTGTTGTCATATGGTGTATGTTTATGACTGAAAAGAATTACCTGTTCTATGGGAGTGGAGTACCATGTGTTCCCATATTAGCCTCCTTAACCTCTTGAAGTGGAGCTAAGGAGTTGTTTCATTAATCAAAATGAGCGCATCTGATATGGGTTCAAGTCGAAGCTTCACTCATAATTTCTTCAGCTTCATAGCTCTCGGACATGATAAACAGACCAGGAAAGTAAACAATGATTATCGTTTTCTTATTTGAGAAAGCAGCGTGCAGTCTCTAACATACATTTAAAGATGGGTTTTATACGAGGAAACGTTCGTTTTTTAGGCAACCGCAACTTCTGAAACAATTCTCCTAATATGTTGTTAGCTTGGCTGCTCTGGTCTCGGAAGAACCGAACAGTGATGTCTTTATTGTTTACTAAGACTCATTCTGGCACAGGTGACCTCTGCTTGTTGATGAAGCCATGCAGGAGATTAGCTGAGGATGCATTTTCGATATGTGGAGTGCGTAACATGAGCGATAGTCAAAGCGGTGGCTTAGCCAATAGATGCAGATTTTTTATTCCTGTGGCAGAGCTTCTCGGTTCTTGGAGCTTAAGAACGTTGAGCAGTCCAAAACTGGACTGACGCTGCAATACTAAGCTGAAGTGTAACATGAGCAATGGTATGCTGAATACAGGAGTCCTACATTTCTGATGGTTGAATAAGATGACGACTGTAGTCTTGGTCTAGATGATGTTGGTATTCCTGGAAGATTAAGCCTTCTATCCATCTATCGTCCAAAATTGGGAATCTAGTTCTACAGTTGATAAAGTCTTCCATGCTTCCTCATCTGATGGGATCTAGGCCTCAAAGGATAAGATGTCTACAATATGGTCTCAATTTATTTTGTTTCGCTTAAGATTGGAGACTCGTCCTTCAGTAAGAAGCAAGTACGAAATAATGAACTCGGCAGCTCTCGGCAGCTTTAGTTGGGCGTTGTGGTAGCGCTAGATTGCTCCTCGTTCTACCTTCGCTAGATATATAGGATAGTTATCCTCAGTCAAGTGTAAAGCTCTAATTGTTTCTTATGAGCTTAGAGTAGTATTAAGTACAATATCGCCACCATATTCTCTTAGTTTGATCTCTGCAATTTTGATACTACTTCCTTCAGTGAGAGCCTGCGCTGGGTCCTCACGATCCAGTGTAAGTTTTGCAACTTATTTACTTACAAGTATTAGTGCCTCTTTTGCACGATTTTGTTGATTTGACTGTGGGGCTTGCGACATCCTTGTTCTATCTTTCCTCCCATGGGATTTTGTAAGAACAAATACAATTCCTTGCAGGAAGATGTAGGTTGGTTGAGATGGTATGTTGAACAGAGTGCCATTATTATTGTGGTCATCGTGGGATGACGTTATTTGTGGATATTTGGGGACTTGCTGTTGGCCAACGATTTGTTCGATGCCATTGTTGGTGAGTGAGGCAAACTTCTCGAGCTTCTTTTATGGTCGTTTAGTTTCTCTTACTCTTCCATCACGATAACGCACCGGCTTATACCTTCGCAGTCGCCACAGCCACATCTCGTCTGAATGCCGCATTCCAAGTTGGTTGAGCCCACCTTCCACTTAAGTACGCCAGCTCAGTTGCGTACGTTTTCTGCTGCGACTCGGGGTTTTACTAGAAAACCCGTAGACATAGTGATGGAAATGTATGTGATATTTTAGGGTCCATATGATACAAGTTAATGCTGGTAATCTTTACTAGTTAAACAAGAATTTTATAGTCCTCAACATGTTGTAAAAATGGCGTTTGTAATTGGTGTGATGATTTCCAGTGTTTATGTTAATAATGTTGCCGAGATTATTTAGAGACCACATTCAACTTAATTGCATAGTTTTATTTTATTTTATTAAAAGTTACAAAAGTTGGTTATTGAGAAGTATATTTTACTTAAAAAAAAAATTGTTTTCTTGCGCTCCTCTCAATATTTCTCGTGTCATCAGTCGAAAATTTTCCCGTTGACTTTTCCAGTTTTTTTATTCTTAAATTTTGTGAGCCTGTGAGTTAAGATTTGGCAATATTAATTGTATTTTTGCCCGATTACTTACTTATAGTTATAGTTATGGTGGTGGTTGATGGTTAATCTCAGTTACTTAACATTTCCATATAACTCGACATGCTTTTAGTTTTGCATGTCGATTTTGTTGAGTTTCCTTAATTAATAGGTGACTTTTGTGACCTATGTGCTTATTGTGGCCTTTCTAGGTTGTGATGTATTATATTGAGTCAGATTTAAAGACTCTTTAGGCAGAAACATGTGTGCTTATACGCCAAAAAAAAAACTCAGAAATGTTACATGGAGGATTAGATACCGGCAGTACTATTAGCCTCTGAAGGAGAACGTACACGCACGAATTCGAATCGGAATTGAATCAAATGTGATGTTAAGAGTTCACGTGACAGAAAACTTATATGAGCTACTTCAACGTATTTGGAACTGAGTTTTTTATAGATTTTTCAGGCTGCTGAAAAGAGTGGCTGACGGCGCAAGTGATCACCAGAGCCTTTGCTGGTCTAATTTTCCTTAATATTTCAATAGGGCAGCGAAATCCAATAACAACGGTTTCAAAAAGCTCCACAATAATTAGACCCCTGCTTTGTAGATGCAATAAAGCAAGAAAACTCACATGGCACAGCTACAAATATGTTGAACATAATCTTCTCAGAAAGAAAACCGTGGGTCAGGATAAGCGCGAATTTAATAAAATAGGGAATACTGAAATAAAATTTGAAAATTCTGCAAAAAGGGTAAAAACATATATCAAGGCTACAAGAGCTATTCCAATTGCAGTCCGTTCTGAGGATATGAAATTAGCAGTTCTGTTGACTATGTAATGGGGAAGATAATTAGTAGTATACCCTCGAGTAGAGGGTATACAAAGTAATTTGTAGAACCTGGTTAAGCCAAAGTAATCCCAATGAGTGAAGACTTAGCATTCTTGACCTGATTTTTGAAAAAGGAAACCCTTTAAGCCGTGCCATTTTATATATTACACGTACCAACTATAGAGATATGAATCATCACCTCGTTCTTGAAAAAAAAAATATCATAAATAAATACGCCGACGATATTGACAAAATTGGAAGATCGCAGCATAATTCAGTAACGCTTTTAGCTTTGGAAGCGCCAAAGATGGGTGTAGTGGACAACAAGGGCAAAACTATGTACAAGTATACGAGTATTCTATCTACAGAAAAATGCATTTAACTTACATGTCTCCTGCAGAACATCACTTCCGACAGATATAACACTGAGGTAGATAGAAACTTCGGCTACCTAGTCTACCTAGTCTTTTTATTTTGACAACGACGCGAATACCTAAGCCTTATCTCAAACAACTACTGGAGCTTAATATAGATATAATACCCCTTGTATTCTACGGTACAGAAGTATGGATTTTATCAAAAATGTATGATGCGATTCCGTACTATTTTCAGAGAAAAAATCTACGGATAATCTTCTTTACCATTTGCATAGACGAAGAATGAAGATGTACAACGAACTGTAGGTCAACCATGGCTAAAGCATGTAAAGCAAATGAAAACAATACCATTTCTAGCCTGTTTTTAAGTCCAAACAAAGATGGCTCCCTTCTTGGGTATATACGAGTAATATACCTAAGAATCTTTTTTCTTTGCACGAATGAGACGTCTTCATACAGTCTGCATCGATAACTTCAATTGAAAGCTACAGTTTTTAAACCTGCTTAAATTCTGACGTTCTTCTCTACGAATTTCGAAGGCATGACAGGAAATATCTGTGATTGGGTTCTTTATAATGCGTGAGATCTAGACCTTTGTCTTACTTGAAACGTGGATCTAGAAATGAAATATTGGTAGTATGCAAGGCAACTCGAGTGAGCAGACAGTTAGGATTCTTATTTTTCTCGGTGATATTAATGTGGATATCTTAAGCGAATCTCCACTTGTTTTTAGTTACCAATCTTAAATGTGTGCTAATGGTTTAGAGTCTTGCATAAATGTTCCAACAAGTCAACCCTCTAATACTTGTATTGATCATATCCATGATCTGTTTATTCTTTAATTCCAATATGGTTAAGAGTACTAACAAACAGAATCTACCCTATTCCTCGAAATCTGTAAACTTATCAGATCTGAACGTCCTCTTACTTCAGGAAAGCTGGTCGGATGTAAGGTCAATTAATAATTCTAATTCTGCTTTCGAGTTGCCTTCTAACATACTACATAAGCATGTTGAATTCTGTTCAGTGTCTGTGCATAAAAAACGTAAAAAATCAATCAAGCTCCAGCCCTGGATATCTAACTATCTGGTAAATAAAATAAATGCAAAACATAAACTAAGATTAAAATGTAAAAAGAACCCACTAAATAATCATCTTCGTAGTGCTTATGATTAAATTTGTAAAGAAGTTGCAATTGAAATTCGCATATACAAAGAGAATTTCTACATCAATAAATTTCACAGTGTTATAGGTAACTCTAAAAAAGAATGGGAAATAGTGAATGACCTTCTTAATAGAAACTCTCGTAGGGATATACCGTCTTCTTTGATACATAATAGTCAGGACATTTCTAATTCTACAGAATTAGCCAATACCTTCAATATATAACATATTTTACTAGTGTTGCTGATAAAACACTAGCTGATGAAGGGCTTTAAGTATTGAAGACATACTGGCTCATATCTTTTGTAGAAAATTTCCTGATATGTTAAAAATTGTTGAAGTAATACCAGTTTTCAAAAAAGGTGACATTAAGATACTAAATAATTTTAGACCAATCTCTCTTCTTCCAGTATTCTCAAAAATTTTCGAAAAACTAATAAAAAAAGAAACCAAAGCTTTTTTAGTTAGAGTCAGTACGGCTTCAGAGCTGGTAGATCTACTGAGGATGCTCTCTTAAGCATGGTATATGACAGCATCAATAACAAGCATCTGGGGTGTCCCCAGATGTCCCCTTTTAGTTTAATACACTTATTCCAGCGATTTTCCAACTTTTTGATCCCGTCCGAAAAGTAATATTCTGGAAGGTCTACAAAATACTCCTCCGTGGCGTCGATGATTTCCTCGCGTGAGCTGAATTTTTTATTGATGAGCCATCTTTTAAGGTTTGGGAAGAGATAGTAGTCCGAGTGAGCCAATTCGGACGAATACGGTGGATACGACAGCAATTGGAGCCGTAAGTCATTGATTTTAGCCGTGGTTGCGATGCTCTTGTGCGCAGGTGAACTGCCTTGCAAAAACAAATTTCGGCCTTCAATCGCTCCAATAATGCACAGTAATAATCGCTGTTGATGGTTTTTCCTTTTTCAAGGTAGTCCACAAAGAGTATGCCATGACAATCCCAGAAAACCGACGCCATAACCTTTCTGACCCATCGAGCCTCCCTCGGCCGCTTTTGAGTCCGCCCGATTTCGCATCAGCAAGTCCAAACACTCTTTCGAAGTGTTCTCGCCTTCGTGTTTTTGGTCAGGAGTGAGTATGCGCGGCAGAATATTGCCCAAAATATTGCCTGTGCGCTCAGTACTAATCTTTGTGGTATCTGCTAGCTCGCGCACCTTCACTTTCCGGTCAGCCAACACCATTTCATGTATTTTTCGGACATTGTCCTCTATAATCGCATCGGAGGGCCTACCGTTGCGGACTTGATCGGTAGTGAAGTTGCGGCCACCACGAAACTCTCGAAACCAATATTTGACGGTGTAATCTGACGGAGCATTAGCCCCATAATATTTATCCAAATTTTCTTTTGTTTTCTTCGCCGTTTTGCCTCTCAAAAAATAATGTTTTATGAGAGAACGAAAATCGTTTTTGTCCAAGCTCAACATGATGCCAAACACATTAACAACAATCAGCTGTCAAAACAAAACTAAAGACAGTATCGCACTAATATTTGGCATGTCTGCCTAAATATGAACGAACTTCAAGGCACCATATCTTTTTTTGCAGTAGCAGCGCATTCTGGCGGTCAAGGAGGTTACTTTTCACCCCACCTATAACTTAAATGGTTTGAATATTATCTCACTAACAGGAAACAAATGGTAAAAATAGGTGACTCATTTAGTGAGTACTCTGATATTAAAATTGGTGTCCCTCAGGGCTTCGTACTGGGACCCATATTGTTTCTAGTCTTTATAAATTCAATCTTTACTCTAAATATGAAAATCAAACCTATCGCCTTCGCAGATGATATTGCCTGTTCATATTCTAGCAACTCTCTCTTGGACCTGGCGGCAGATATCAACCATGACTTAGAAGTACTGAGCACTAGGCTTTCTTAAGAAAGTAATTGCTAAAAACAACTAAAATATCATACGACTTGAAATTATTTTGCGGAAGGAACTTCCTACTTACAATTTATCATGACCTGGTCCATTTTAAACTACACTTGTTGGGGCGGCATATACAAAAGCAAAATACAATCTTTGCTGGTAGTACAAAAATTTTTGCTTAGAATAATCTTTAAAAAAAGACGCCGAGAGCATAATTTCCCACTCTTCCTCAACTCATATATTCTGCCTCTTAAACATCTTTACTACTACAACTTTTTTTTTCAAGAAGCGATTGTTCTCTAAATCATGATACGAATACATACGGTCTTCCTAGCACTGCTAGTAATCTTGCATCTGTTCCCCCTCACAAAACTCAGCTCTTCTTAAGTTATTACTCTTCTGTGGCACCTCGTATCTTCAATAAATTACAAAATGAATTAGTGGGTTCTCTGAATATATTTTCGTTTTGCAGAAAAGTCAAAAAGTGGTTGTTTTACTATGACTTCAATGAGATAAATAATCTTTCTAGACTAATTATTTAGTTATTTAATAATTCTTGTTTACCTAAAAGTTCAATTCACCCTACCACAATATTACCTTGAAACATATCAATTTATTCATCTATTTATTCATTCTCTGATGAAAAACACTTATAATTTACTTTATATTTACGGATGTTAATTAACTTGTTTTTGTATCTCAGTCCTATATTTAAATTAATGTTTTTTCAATCCTTCTTGTTAATTTTAAGTATTTTACGTATAAAGAATTTTATTATCTCGCTGAGTGAATAAAATCTGAATCTAAAACTAAATCTAAAAAAAATCGAAATCTCTTTTCTGGCATAATCATATTTTCATGGTGGGAAATATATTTCGACATATGCAATCCTTGAACCAATCTTGAACGATACAGAATACCAGAATTTGAAATTATAAAACGTTATTCCAATAAGGGATACACTTACACAATAATTCCGACCTGACTGAATTGAGAATTGGCTACAGTAACCGAAATATATAATAATATTGTAACATAAAGGTAATCGAATCTCTATAGCTCCGATTACGTTTATTAAATCAAGCGTCCAGGAACTCAATTGAGATGAAGACCTATTGAAGCGAAAGACAATGAGTTCTCACCACCTGCGAAAATTTTAAAACGATGTTAGTAAGCTGTTAGTAAGTCGGGTGGAATTTTCCTTAACGAGCGATCGTGGGCGACAATCATATTTGAGTCACTGTTTTGCATATGAGCATATAATGACGATCCCTATATAGGATGAATTCAGCTCTACTAATTATGACGCGTCTCATTAATATAGAAGTTTTAAATCTGCTTCAAGAAACACTTTAGATACCATCGTTCTGCAAGCGCTGAAGTCAAAGACTCATTTTATTTAATAAGTACGAGTACATAATTCCGAGCTCATTTTCATGGGTTCGATATAGTTTAAGTGTTCTATGAGATACCCGCCCGATGTAAAGCAAATTAGATTGACTTTATTGCCCGTCGTTAAAACCGAAGAACCAACTTCAGTGGCTTTTTATGAGTGCATTTCCATCGTATTTCAACTATATTAGTTAAAAGGATTCGGTTTCGTTGGTGTCCTTTAAAGTTTTGTTAATTTACCATTTTAATTGCACTTTAGACTCGATTCCAAGGCAATTTTCGAACTTCAATGAGCAAATACAGTATCAAACACTTTAATGGTATTGGTGGATATTTGTAAGTGTTTTGGCAACCCTTCGCTGAAGCGGAAAAAGAAAATTGTGAAACCCAAAACAGTTTACCATCATCGATAGTATAAAGGTTCCGAAAAGTCATCGTTGCATATTCTGGCAACCGTTGGTCTCTATGTCGGTCTATAGTGTGTAGCTGTTAAATTGTCCACCATATCACATTTGTGACCGTTCATTTGGTTTCTCTGAAGGCAATTGTATGCGCCTCGCAAAGCCTAGACCTGGTTTCCCGGTCTTCGTCGGTCGTTCCAACTTAATTGGATGCCACAATGTGGAGTAAATTGAGCAGAAAATTACTTCATATTCACCTCTGCATATATATGCATATGCGCATACATAACTGTGTATATTTGTATGGGCGATTGTTTGAACGAGTATCGCGGGCTAAGGCTAAGGACATTAACTCGAGTGTCATCTACAATTTGCCGTAAGGGCGGTGGCGGTTGACGTTACCCGCTGGACCATACAATGGTGTGCCACCAAGTGGAAGGTCCTTTAAACGTGTTATTGGCGGTGTACTTTGCCTGAAACTGAAAATGGAAGCTGGCAGTAACAGAGGGTAGACGGCAGGGTCTCAGAAGCTTTCAAAGGACACCAGGAGAGTATGAAAGGGTGGATGACTTTAATTATGTAATTCATTGCACGGATTGTGTGTCTGTGGACGGTATGTAGACCAAAACAATGAATTGGAGATTTTCACTCCTCAAACGGCAGCAAATGTTGTCTAGAGCGGTTAGTGCTTCCCTATACGCAAATGACTGCAAGAAGTACTCCCCGAGGGTAGAGCGGATGGTAAGTTTTATGTGCTATTGGAAATAAGGTGCTGGATTAGGTTCGTTTGTTTTGAATCGGCTCATTATGAACAATCCAGTGGATGCTTTCTCTTAATTAGGGGAATTGGTTAATTTCGAATTAGAAATTGTCTGCGATATGTGTGAGAGGTTGATTAAAGTTTCAGTTTGTCCTAGAAATGATGAGAATTCTTTAAGCACGAAGACATTTGTAGTGATTTCGTCAGTCGAATTGGAATTGTTTTTTTTAAATTTTGGGTTTGGGAAATGGAAATTAACAAACGACAAACCGTATCGCAGATAGGATTTGGATTTATTGTGGCATTAGGTCTTTACTTTCCGAAAAGAAAGCAATAAAATAAACTTGGTCAACGATGCACAAAAAGTTTTAAATGTATTTTTAGCGAACACTGAACGAATATAACGTCAAAGCACCATATTCCTGACACAAGGTAGAAATAAGTTCCCACACTCTGAATGAAATAAAGGCCTTCGGCACTGATGGTTTATAAGTACAGGTTTACATCTACAAACATGACGATTTGGTCGGCCGCAGGCCATTAGCAATTTATGGGCTGACAAAAATGTGGTTGATGACCAATCAATCACCTCCATATGCTCGAATCACGGCCGGCAAATCGGTTTTAAACCAAATTCTCACACAGAGACATGCTTTATAAAGAAGTAATGAAGTTCAAGCCGAAAACCTCTACCTTTATACAATAGCTCCCAATGTCTTCAGTTCAGAAGGATCATGTCCGGATTTGAGACCATGTTAACATTTAAAACCATTTGTTTGGATAATTAAATGCACTACACGTACCTTTTTTAGCAGATGTTTACAAGAAAGGCGATTTTTTTTAAGTGACATCAACATCATTGGTACTTCCAAACAAAATGTACTAATACCAACAAAAAAAAAATGACAAAATATTGATCAAAGTTCCCGGAATTCATTCAGAAAATTAATAATACAACTTTAATCATCTAAATCTATATTGTCCCCTTTAAAGTACTATTTTTCGATTGCAAAAGACTTATGCCAGCGCTTGATCCAATCCTCGAAACTTTTTTTATATTCGGTTTTCGGTATTTCCTGTGATTTTTCCATTACTTCCTCTCGGCTGCTGAAACGCGTTCCCCGTAGTGGTTTTTTAACTCGATTGAACAGAAAGAATTCACAAGCAACCAAATCGAGTGAATTCGGTGGCTGTTGGATGGCATTTGTTGCATTTTTCGTCAAAAAATTACGAATATTGATGGCATTGTGCGACGGCGCGTTAACATGATGCAAAATCCACGAGTTTTCTACCCACAATTCTGGTCTGTTTCGGAGAATTGCTTCACGAAAATGTCTCATAACGCCCAAATAATACTCTTTGTTTACTGTCGGGCCTTCTGCTAAAAATTCCTGATGCACTACACCGTTGTAATCCATGAAAACCGTAAGCATTGCCTTCTTTTTTGACTGAAGAAGATTTGGTTTTTTTGGTCTCGGCTCATTTGGTGAACGCCATTCACTTGCCTGATGTTGCTCTCATAAGCCTACGTCTCGTCTCCTTTTGATGAATGTGGGATCGGATTCAGCCTCGCAAATCATCTTTTTTGCGACGTCAACACGGTCTCTTTTTTGCATGAAATTGAAGTCTTTTGGCACCAACTTTGCTGCTACACGACGGAAACCCAAATAATTAACCAAAATGTCTTAGACGGATCCATAGGCTATGTTCAAGTCCTCCGCTTTCTTTCTGATGGTTAATTTGCGGTTGTTGACCAACATTTCTTTTACTTTATTGCCGGTTTTCGATGTTGATGGTCTGCCACCGTGTTCATCATCTTCGATCGACTCACGACCACTTTTGAACCGCTCGTGCCACTGGTTAACGACCATTTCTTTAGAGAATCGTTGCCGAAACACTTTTTCAACATTTCCAACGTTCGTGCACCATGAAATCTGTTTTTTACGCAAAATTTAAATCAAGTTCGTCGTTGCAAATTTAAATCCATTTCTTAAATTGTAAAAAATTGCCAACACACACAAAGATATATGTACTCTTAGCTACGTTATGTTTGCAAATGTTAAACTATGACGCTAAGGTTTAGAGGGAATGTCAACAACAGATGTACCAACTAAACAAAAAAAAAAAAAAAAAAAACAGAACTCAAATTGGAACGCTACACGGTGACGCCACCGTGAACTTTTTGATCGAGGTGGTATATAAACTGTCTGGGACATAATTCACTTTGGATAGCAATCATTTCGAGACCGCTAAAGAGTAAACATCCTATTGGGGTGGGAAAACTTTTTTCAAAAAAACCGTTGCCTCTAGGGGTCGACCAGCCCAGGCAGCGTATGTTGGACTCTGCCTATTATCTTTAGTTCCTGAGTCAATTGAATATTGTACGGGTACAGATCTAAGACCCACCGGAAAAATTCGCCGAGTTTAGGTTTGCGAAAGGAAAAGTTCTTTCGAATGACGAGGAATTGACTGCCTCGTGTTATACTACACACTCTCGTTCACTAGAGCAATGTTTTTGGGAATGCAAGATTTCTCTGAACGCAATTGTAAGGCCTTTTGTCTGTGTCCCACATCACAATTGCAGGATATTAAATTGTCGATAAACTTGCATAGCAAAGATTAGAGAAGTGTTTTTGAGGATCCAAACCTTCATTAGGTCTGCCAGAGTTTTCGGTTAGGGCTTGTGTTGACAGTTGAGCGTAACCGATGATATTAATTTTTAGGTTGCCGGCAAACTAAAAGAATATTTCCCGACATCTCGAAGTGATCACAGACTTTTCTGCTGTCCTTCAGTCTCGCGATAATGTGTCGTGACGGAACACTATGCTTTTGTTTACCACTATAGTGTGCTATGTTATGTACACATCAGACTGCAAGTATTCGAGTGCTGCAGACTATCGTTGCTGTGGGTGCTGGTACCGTAGGCACCATTAAATGAGCTAACAATGAGTTAGTTCTTTTTCTGAGTATTCTGTTCCAACGAAAAAAGTAGGAAAAAAAGCCATCTGCGTTAGATGCTTGCAGCTTACGACCTGTTGAAAATTCTTAGATGTGCTTTTCATAATCACAGTATCATCAATGCCGTTGACGATGTTTTGATTAGATAATCGCCAAGTCACTGTTTAGATATTAAATACATACATACAAAAGATACATCAATTCATTTCTAAGATCTCCGATCCACAAGATAGCAAACCCTCTTAACTGCATCAAGATTAACATCGCATAGAAGTTTTCATCTCCCATCTTGTGTGAACGTCTGAAGGTGTTTATCAAAAATATGTTTTGGAGTTTGCAAGGGGAGATTAACGATGAACTCTGCGATCTGTAAAGGCACATTGACCTGTTCCCTGTGCACATTAGTTGAGTAATATAGCTAGATATTGCATAGCCAATGAACATCAGCGTTTAAATCAAACCTTTAGGGACAGCAGCAGTAGAAGAAGGCCTCTTCTTAGATGGCGTGCGAAACTTGGAAGTGTCCTCAACTAACTTAAAGTGCGCTACTGGACTACCTACCCTACCTACCCTGGACTGTAGCGCCATCTAAGTCAATAAGTACTCGTAAGTCAGTTATCGTGAAGTGCATGCAATTTGTAGTTGATGCCGAAAACTCCGGTTGATACCCATTTCAAATTTTTCAACCTTCTGTGTGTATACCAGTTCGAATGTGTATTGTGTGACGAACATTGAGTTGTAGCAAGCAACGAATTTTTCTTTACTATCGTGGGTTCAGTCACCTCAACATCCCTTATAATTCTATACTTTCATACTAGTCGCATAAAACCTTTCGCTAACCAACTAATTTGTCCTTGTTAGTGTTATTTAAGGAATGAAATGTCTACTATTCGCCAGATTTTTCAATTACGGCGGATTTTGAAAAGACCCTTGAATTCTTTATGGACACACGTAATCTATTTGTTAATTTTAATACTTCGTATGACAAAAAATTATATGAAGACATGTCCGATTTTAAGATCCCTGGTAAACTTGTATTCTACTCTGCAGTATGACAATAAGGAGAGCTCGCTGTTCCGTGAGGCTTAGTTTTGGTCTTACCGACGCATTCGATGTCAAAAAGACTTCCTAAAAGGTGATCCACTGTCATACGTTTTCGTCAACATCGTAGTTAAGAGTACTACGGCACAACCATTTAGTATTTTGTACATTTACTAGGGCGGCCATAATGTATGACCGTGCCAGAAAGTGCCACAGATATTACAAATGGCATCGAATGTTAATACGGTTTTGACATTTGTGAACCAAACAGAATAAGAATTTGTGTGAATATGCAATGGAAGGATATACTCTTGATGAACGCGGACAACGTGATGATGATGCGACGCCGCACCGCTCTTGGAGCTTTAAAAAAAGGGGGACCGAGCAAGCCTTGGAAAACCTAGTACCTGTTGTTCGGCTGAAGACAATATGTAACAATGAATTGGCCCTTCCACGCATATAGCTGCGGCGAATTTTGGTAAAAGACTTGAAGATGTTTCCTTACAAAGTGCAGACAGTTTACCAGCTAGTAGGTTTTAACTGCAAATCGCGTCCAAACGATCAGTTTGGATGGTGAGCGTTACAAAGCCATGATAAATGGATTTTTCATTCCTCAATTGGATAAATTTGGACTGAAGGACATGTGCGTCCAGCAGGACAAAGCAACGGCGTATAATGCACGAGCCAGAACCGATAATCTGAAGCAGGCGTTTACCAGTCGTCTGACGTCGCCTTTTGGCGATTTCCACTGGCCCACAAAATCACCCGATTTGACCGAGCTAGACTTCCTCCTAAGGGATTATTTAAAGTCACGGGTTTATGTGAACAAGCCACAAACTCTGGCATTCCTCAAGGAGAACATCCGTCAAGAAGTAGAAATGGAAAATTCCTTAAAAAAAGCCCAATTGTTAACCAACAACATTATGACTCAGCTACTACTTGTCTATGCGATTAAAATAGACATTATTGGCAGAACTAGAGTGTGTTTCTGAGGTATTTGCCATCATTAAAGCAGAAGCAAAGAAGGTAGGTATAGCGCTAAAAGAAATACACAAAAAGTGTATTCTTTCATCTGGAAAGGATACAGTGTCGACGACGTCACAGCAAGACTGAAATCAGGAAAAGATAATCCGTTTATTTTTATTCTTCGTTAATTGCTTTGTAGATTGTACTTGTGGTCAGCTCTGATGATTACAATCTCAATAACAACAGCACCTGAGAGATCATTATAAGCGTAACCCTTAAAAATCGTTATGTTCATTTGGGCTCATTAGGAAATAAATTGGCAATTCCTTCCCAAAACAAAACTGGACTTTATAAAACATTGCTCGTTCCCGTGCTATTCTTTGGCGCTAGGGCATCGACTTCACTAAAAAGGGATGAGAAAGCACTTGGTCGTTTTGGTTGAAAAATGCTTCAAGTGATCTGCTGGATATTGAACTCTAAAGTCTATAGAGCGACAAGGACTTAGTTAAAAGAATCAGAGTTCATCGTCTTGAATGTCTGGGACATGTAGAGTGGTTGAATGTCAGCTCTACAGTTCGAAAAGTATTTGAACTTACCATTCAGGAAAAATGCAATCAAGAAGAAGCCCACCTCAGGCGACCCGAGCAAGTTGAAAGGGTCCTCAACCAACTTGTAGTTCGAAATAGAAAGCTAGGGTGACCAGATACCAATGATAGTTTTTCCAGTTGTTATGTCTCAGGAGCCGTCAAAGTTATCAATGACATCCAGCTGTCAAGTATGTATTGCCATTTCATCGTACATCATTTTGTGCTGAAATTATTAAAAAACGTTATCGAAGTTCTGGCTCAGTTGTAAATACATGAATTTCGTCGTGAGGTCGGTCGTCATCATGGCCTCAGTGTGCCGGCAATTCGTTGCACCGTGGAAAATTTTGAACGTGAGTACACTCTTTTAGATCTTAAGCCACCAAATAGACAGAGATTGGTGCGAAATTAAGAAATCATAGAAGCCGTAGCAGCCAGTATCGAAGAAGATACAGAAATGTCGATTCGGCGACGAAAAGATGAATTGGGCATCGCCAGAGAGTCAACTCGGCTTATTTTACGGTTGGATTTAGGCCTTAATCTATATAATATTATTCTGACGTAAGAATTGAAGCCGAACGACCATAGACAACGCCGTAAGTTCGCTAGTTTGGCGCTGGAAATGATGGCCGGAGATTCTAATTTCCGCCAAAAAATCATCTTCTCGAACGAAACCAATTTTTGGATCAACGTCTACGTCAACAAGCAAAATTGCCATTATTGGAGCAAACACAATCCACAAGTGTTGACTCTTTGTTAAGATTTTGGCATGGCGGCATCATCGGACATTATTTCTTTCGAAATAAGAAAGGAAACACCGTTACCGTCAATGGTCTCAAGTATGGAATAATGTTAGCTGACTTTCTGTAGTCAGAGCTTCACAACATCTATATATCCGAGCTGTGGTTCCAACAAAACTGCGCTACATGTAATACAAGCGACGCAACTTCACGAAGTTGTGAAGGAAAAATTTGAAGACTGGGTCATCTCATGGCGAGCGTTCATCAATCGGCCGCCGTGATCATGCATATTGACACCATACGATTATTTTCTTTAAGGCTACGTCAAGTCCTTTGTCTATGCTAACAAGCCAACCACTTTAGATGAGTTCGAGTCGACACGCTATTGCCGGAAAAACGCCGCACATATTGGACCGAGTCATCAAAAATTTGACTGACGCCTTGAAGCACTGTCAGCAAAACTGAGGCAGCCATTTAAATGATAAGCTATTCCACTTCAAAATAAATCAATCAATCAACATTTTATCAGATTAATTTTATATTTCACATCGTTGTTGTTTTATTTATTTTTTTCTCCTATCTGAAGAAGGGACATTAAAAGAGGGTAGCTAGAGAGACACGTTGGTTAGAGTCCAGGATTTCCCAATTTGGAGCCCCGAGTATGTTGATCAATGCGCTAAAAATTTTTGTCCCGATCGCAATGAAAACAGTCACTATTGGACAGCAAAGAAGTCTGTTTTTGTTGTCTTGTTTACTTCTTGAACTGTAGTCCTATAATTTTAAAACTGTTTAATCTCCCTTTCTTTAGTCTTTTGACACTCAATATTTTTAAATAATTAAAACAAAGTAAGGATTGACGGATTTTTACATAGTTTTTCATTTATTAGATTTCATCTTATACATCTGAATAATAAATAGTGAATTGTTACTGCTTAGACTTTCACTTACCGAGCACATTAACTTGATGGGATTTTTTATTTCTTTTTTTCTTCTTAAAGATTTTTATTTTTTCGTAACTGCATTTATTTTAAAATATATTTACAATTCAAATTTAACTATGGTATTTAAAGTCATACAGAGATAGAACAATTTGTTAAAATCTTTAAAAATAATTTAAAAGTCTTAATTCAAAAAATAAAAAGGAAAAGATAGACTTTATTCTGTTTACCCTATACTTCTACACAATAAATAACATTGAATTGCTTTGAAAAATGATTTGTTTGAATTAATCGCTTATATACAAAATGAAGGTCAAATGTCAAAAGGAAGAACTCAAGTTGTCAGTAAAATAGATTGAAAAAAAAAACAAAAACCATTAGGAACTTATATACGCTCTTTACACAATGACATTTGCATAATTCGTTTCATGTGCAATAATAGATACTTTTTCAGTTTTTTATTTAATGTTTCTCTTTTTTTTGACAATGATTTTTGACAGGAGATTTGACAGATGTCACAATGTCTGTCACTCGCTGTCAGTTGATTATGATAGAATTTTCTAAATAAGTTTCTTACGTATTAGACTGTATGGTACAATATATACACGGGGAATTAAACTATTTTTATTTTCTCTTTTTATTTTGAAGACGGTTCATTTGTGATATACATAATGACATCTGTCACTCATTAGCTACGAGTACAACCCTACATCATGAGGTAATCGAACCCTCAATATGGTCGCCAAACAGAATTCCCATTGTCAGTGGGGTTATGGTGTCCACGGTGAGCAGCTAATGCGACTTGTCGATTGGTATTAGCGTCGTCTACATTTCGAGCTGAGGCTCCACAGTTTCCAACTAGAGTTAAATCACCTGGGTGGGTGTTGCCACCACCGCCAGCCATGATGTGATGCTGTTGGCGGGCACCTACATTACTAATGTGATCCATGACACTCTGCAGTTCTCCGTGAACGGCTGAATTCGGGGAGGCATGGGGTGGCAGGGAATGCGAATGAAAACCGTGTGTTTGATTCGCCGCCGTATAGAGTTGTGAGTAGAGCAGACTTGCTGGGAGAACTGGATACAAGGAACCATTGCACCCACTGCTGCCAGTAGAACTGTAGGCAACTGATGAATTCTGTGTTTGGTTCACTATGCCGGTGAAATTTTGATTTGCAGACACCGCGTTATTTGCGCCAGATCCGTTCGTGCCGTTGCCAGCAGCTCCATTGCCGCCACCCAGATTCGGTGTGTTTGAGGTGAGGAGATCCTCTTGAACAGGAGACTCGGCTTGAGATGAATCACTTAAGCTTCGTGGACCATTCTGACTTGAATGAACATTGTATTCTTGATTTGAGTTGGAGTGATATCGCGGCACTAGGATGGCACTGTTTGCTGCACCACCTCCATTGACAGTTGATGATATTGATGTTTGACCAGTACCACCCAGAAGGCTGTGATGTGTCATTTGACCTGTTGTTGAACCCACAAGGTTGCTCAGATGCTGATCCAAGTCAGTGGCTGTAGAATCAGGAAGCACTAAAAGAAAGAGAAAAAAAAATTGTTTATGGAAATTCTATTAATGTTTATATGCGATTATGCTGATTTTAGTGGGTTAGATAAGGTTTTGATTAAAAAATGAGTGAAGGTACTAAATAATAAGTAGTTAATTCTACTGAGATGAAGAAAAGCAATCCCAATGGACTGTGGAAAATAGGATTCTCTGCATACGGAGAGACCAAAAAATAAAAAATTCAAAGAAAAGATTCAGTCACACACATTTCATCGGAACTGTGTAATAACTTCTTCATAAATCGTAAAAAGTCTGCAGCTTCGTGATCACAAAACACTATGCTCTGCGTTAGATCAATACCCAAGTTCCCCGATTAAAAAAGCTGAAACGCTCCCATGAACTGGATAAACATATCGGAACTTAGCTCACTTGGTGATTTCCTGGCATCTAGCAATGATATCTGGAAAATTAGGTGAACGATGCTTGTTCAGTACGGGTGAGACGCGTTGAATAAAAGCAGAACAATTATAACATTAAAAATGGCTACCGCTATTAAGGGAAGTGCATGCCTCTATTTGAACGTGGACTTCTTATTGGACAAAGATTGAAACACACACGATAGTTATCACGTCTGAAAACGGATTTGGGTTTAATGACTTTGGTAGGACGACTGAGGTCCTAAATATCACTGTAACTCGACATGAATTCATCCCCTTTCCAATATTTATAAAGGAACCTGACGGTCATCTGATGATTGTGTAATGCAATTTTTCAGATGTTTTTGGCTTGAGACGTGTGTCAGCGAAATCTCTTCCGAAAATTCTTAGATTTGATAAGAAGAATCGTCGCATGAGAATCGTTCAGGTGCTCATGAATTACGTGCAGGATATCCTGACTCCAATAGGGACAAATCATGGTAATTTTTTTAAAAATATAAAGTCACCTTACTTTTTAAAAGCAAAACCATTGGGAGATTCTTACGCTGCCTCAGGGTATGACATGGCAGAATGTTGCCTCATTGCGTCGAGGAAGGTCACAGGACTACCAAATGCAACCATCGCTTTAAACTGCAGAAACTGTGGCCTCTGAAGAAAGCAGGCATGTGACCGATGTAGTCTGCACAGGCCGCTTATTCGGTAGACGTTGACTTAGAAGGCGAAATGTTTAGGTAGGACTACAGTGTGGGCCTGGTTCAAGAGCCCTTTGGAGAAATGAATTGGTGGACCGCAGCATGACTGGGAAACAAATGGCAGTTCAAGAACTTAAAAAGGACGAGTACAAAACCTTTGTATTGTATATATCTATGAATAGCTGGGCAATTGATACAAAATTTGCAGGAACGCTAAACGTACTGCTAACTCCACATGGAAATACTGCTTTGTTCAGTAAGTTCCTTCATAAAAAAATCGGGTAGAGATATCTCTGTTGAGAAGCTAAGGACCCACGAAGATGAGTATGGAATTTCACTTTTTCGGTCCAGAAGATCTTCAGAAGCAGATGGTTAAAGCCATCTTGAAAGTTATTCCTGAATATCTGCTTGGCTTGTACAGCAAGTATGTAACTCAAAGCTATTTCTCTTCGAATTGGAAGGAGGAAAGTATCCGTATAAACATAATCCTATCGGGGGCATTAGTCTGCTTCTAGCACTTAAAAAATTGTTGGAAAGGGTAGTGGTGGATAGAATTTTGGAAAGCATGACCGAGCCAATGATTTACGTACAAGTTGGCTTCAGAAAGGATACAGGTGTCGAGGATGACTTTTCTCAAAGACTGCATGCAGAGCAGCAGCATCAAGTATGTCTAAGGCAACCTAATTGATTATAAGTGTGCTATCGACAATCTTAGCTGGCGTAAAATCCAAATAACGTTAGGTGAGATGGGCTGCCAAAAGATTGGTTTATAGGAGAATTGTTAATCTGGCGTATGCCTGACTGAGAGTGTAAGTGTGAATGTTGAGCCTGGATGCCTTTTAGGGCCTATATGTAATGCATTTACTAAACCCCTATTAATAAGAAAGTGCTTCGCTTATGTGAACGATCTGCTTCTCATTCTAGTAGGCCAGTCTAGGGCTGAACTGGAATCAATACGAGCGAGAATGTCAATGTTGTTGAAAGGCAAATTGGCAGCAAGTCAGCCACGATACGTCTCATGGGTGTTAGACCTAGATATGTGACCGAGGCATAACAACGGGTGAGCATATATGAGTTTCATATATATACAGCAAGTGCGCCGTGCCATTTTATATCATGGTCTGTTTGTTGCCTATACAACATTTGGGTATCAGCTTAGTGTTAATGGTTATGTCTGTGGTGTGAGGCAATGCAGATCCTGCAATTCAATGGATCTGTAAACAACATATCGTGATATCGTTTTTAGACTTAGGAAGGGGCTTTAGCTAAGTGGTTATGACTGGGTTTCTTCAAAAGAGTTGCATAACTTGTCACTTGGTGAGCATAAAGGGTGACGTTCTGAATGTTTCATGCAATGCAAGCGAAAATGGTATGGTAACAGCTTCTTCACCTTTGATTTCAGCTTGAGTTCAATTGAAAATTTATAAAATATGCCTGAGGAATGAAACTCCAGCACCGATTCACAAGAAAGAAGGGGCTTCTGTCCCACAAATAGAGGCACGGATCGCTTTGGCATCTCACACAAGATCTTGTCTGGCATATTACATGAATAACTGAAATGCTTTGAAATGAAATTTTTTTGGGTTATTTTCGTTTCTGTCTTTAGATACAACGACGAAATATATGAGCTAAACACCGACATCGACCCGGTCAGAAAACTGCGCATCAATTTCTATTCACATTCACACAATAGCATATATAGTACTATACATGGCTACAGCTCCATAGCCCCCATAAAGGAAACCCAAGAAGTCCAGATCGATACTTCAACCTATTTATTGATTCCAAGGCGTCATCAACAGCATCTACAGAAACAAGCATATCACGTTTTGGAATCCCCCATCATTAATATTGCTGAATGACAGAAACTTTGGCTCCGTAAATGTCGGAACTAATCTTACCGGGAACTTTGACCTCAAAGACGGGTTCAGAGAAGATGATGTGCTTTTTCAAGTCACTTCTCTAACATCATACTTAAGAAAATTGTGCGAAAACCAATACAAGAGAAAGAACATCGTAAAAGTCACTAACGAACAATGGTTCGTTTGGAAGTACTGAAAGAGAATGTCAAAAACGCGGCTGATCTTTGAATGAGAGTAATAACATATATATAAGGTAAATACGGAGGGACGCATAACATCGATGATTCGGAGAGAACTGATAAAAGCGTGCTAAAGCTTCGAGGTAGTAAGGGATTTTTTCTACATCCGTTTTGCTCTAATAATAACAACTCACCAGAAATCGAACGAAGGGTGATAATAATCAATCGCAGCTACTTTTTCCTAAGAGGGCAATTAAGAAACACCATGGAGACTCTACCTATGTACGACGTTAATTATCCCTATCCTACCTTATGGCGCAGAAGCATTTACGTTAGCGAAAACGGATGAACATATTTATGATCATTTTGAACTTAAGATTCTTCGAATAATTTTTGATCCCGTTTGCGTTGACAGGCTCATAAAAAAAAAAAAACAACAAACTCATCGATATGGCTAGAACAGTGAAGATCAGTTACCTGAGATGACTTGGTATGCTGACCGTATGAACATTAGCCCGAAAACTTCTGCCTAAACGGATTGCTCTGAAGAGTAAAGTCTTGCCTCATGTGGAGCGCGCGTGCGGATATAGACCTCAACCATCTGGAAGTTCACTACTGAAGGCAATTAACCAATGTTAAATGGAGCGGTTAAATAGTTGACGGCCAGGTGCACCGGAAACTTTACTGCCATCTACGTAAGCAAGGAAAAGGGTGCAGGAAATAGGTGTTAACTCGATGACTTTTCGCCCCGCCGAAAAATCGATTATCCTGTGTTATTGTGCAGAATAAACAATGTTTACCCACTACCTTATGACTTTGTTCAGATGTCTAATCGAGGAGCTCAATGGAGCGATGATAATAATGCTTTTGCTTTGTCTGGATTGTAATCGAGTTTTCGCGTACATACCTAAACCTTGGACCTCTTGCCTAAAAGTTTGTGTGATGATAAGTCGTATATGTGCTGCTTTTGCCGAATTAAGCAATCACCATATAAGGTCCCACAGTTTTGTATGCTCCTTTTTTTTAGGTGCCATAAGATCACAGATCTTGGATAACACTGGTATCTGCAGTGAAGTCATCGAAGGTCTCTGGCAATTGTTCGTCATCTATTATCTGTTACGGGCTCGAACATTCCCGGTGATTTTCCTGGTTACAACATATGCGCGCTGTTGTTGATCCACTGGGAACTCCTCTGAAGAAATCTCAAATGATCCAATGTCCACATATGAAATTAAGGAACTAACAAAGTCAAATAACTTTAACTATTTAGATTCCCCGTTAAACGTTGAGTCTCAATGAGTCCAAATATTTTTCATTTACTCTCTACAACTCAATATGCTGGATGCAAATACTCTGAGGGATGCAATTCTCGAAACCGCGAAACTCTCGATATCCCTTTCCATCCACGAACGTCAACAAAAACTTGAGTCAATGTTACATAGTCACTACAGAAATTTGGTAACCCACCATTCTTCAGAAATAACCAACTGTACGATGAAGACTGCACGAGATGGCAACATGATAAAATTCTAACAAAAGGACATTACAAAGAAAGATTAGAGCAGAGATGAAAAGGTATATATGTAAAGGAATTGGAGGACAGGAAAACTTGCAAAATGAAAGAAGGCCGCACAGTATACAACAAAAATGCAAGAAATACCAAGAATATTCAAAGTTAAAAAATCAAAGCTGGAAAGCTGACAGTTGATCTAAATAGGAAACTCGCCACAGATGCAAGGCTGCTTAATTGTCATGGGATGAAGAGCACCATTGAGTACGAGGCAATCTTGTTAAGTTAAAAGTGAGGTAGCCCTTTTTCATAGCCACAGAATTTCACAGTAAAAATTAGCAGAATCAAAAGCCTCAAAGGGCTACCAATAGATTCACTCAAAGCTTGAAATAAAAATTTTAAGAGAAGCTTAAGCAAATTCAAAAGACTACATACATCGACTTTGTTAAGATAATTTATCAGAAAAGATAGTTAGGACACATTGAGCCACCAATGACTTGTTGAACCCTATGGAAGACATTTATTGGAAAATGCTATTGCGTAAGAAATCGAAGTCAAAGGTTGGAAAGGTTGAAAGTCAAAGTCATGTATTAAGCTATTTAGATTCCTTGTCACTAACACTTTGACCACCTATATTCTTTTTAGCCGTATAAAGCCTAAATTCCACAGAATTCTCTTCCATTATAGCTTCCTTATGAGTTTGGTGGGATGTACCACGATTGTTTTAAGATTCAGGTGTTATATTTCACATTCAGGAAGAGGCACAGGTAGGTGTACTCAATCCTTAACATCCAAACTTATAAGTGTGCAACTTGTTTTGTTTCAAAATAGCATCGAAGGAAAGAATAAGAATACAAATGAAAGGATCAGCAACTTCAACTAAAGTAATACAATACTTTCATGTATATTCGCAAAAGCGTTCTAATCAAATTAAAAGAAAAAAAAAAGATAGTAATAAGGAGATAATACTTACTTGGAACACAATCACGGTTCGACGCCCCCGAAAAGTCCTGATTGTTGGCTTGATCATTGGACGAGCAGGTGAAACCCAAGGCTGGATTGTTAAACTGTGCAGAAGAAGGAGTTGTACATGAAGATAATCCACTACTAGCCAGATATGGTGAGTAAGCACTTGCTGAGCCATATCCCCAATGTGTATTAGCTGCTCCCAATCCAAATTGTGACATATCTAGAAAAATAAATAAATAAATAAAAAATAAACCAAAAACAAAGTCTGTACTATGAGTCTAAGGACATCCTTTCAATTCAAACCTGTTCAATACTTGACAGCATCACCACCAGTTAACCATGAAAAAAATTAAAAAAAACCAATTTATCTCCACTTTTTACATAACCCATTCCAATGTAACTCAACCTATGTGTGGGTAGGTTACACGCTTTTGATTTATAATGGCTCGCCGCCAATTCGACCATTCATTTTGTGTGATTAAAACCAAACGCGAACACTTTAAATACCAACAGCCACATCGGGTGACCTCTTCCTTCCACCCAAAAAAAATATCCTTTTCCAAGCTATGCTCACTTTGCATTTGTTTGTCCACTGTTATACAATATGCGGACAGCAACCGTTTTGCCCGTGTTAACCAGGTTTTGGATACTCGTATCGATTCGGAGATGTTCGATGCCTAGGACTACACAAATGTTATTACATCCATCGACATGATGCTCCTGTTTTTCGACTACCCCCGTTTACTCAGCCCTTTCATCCCTTTCAATTTCTGTATTGGATTCGGTTTTAGAGTTAAATTATTGGCAGGAGATTTATGGTTCTTTTGGCCCACTGTCATCGTCGTCGTACGAGCATGCGAATTAAGTATATGTATGTATATAAACAACAGCACACAGTAACAGCAGCAGTAATAGCAACAGAAGCCTTTCAAAAATGCTCGAAAATATCTGCTGAACTGTTTCATTGTAAATGTCACCATTATGCATGCAAGGACACTGAACTCACCTCACCGCCTCCCCCCCCCCCCCCCCCCCAGCACCACAGGATGCGTATAAAATTCTACGAAAATTCCACATATTGTGCGTGTGCCCCATGGAATGAACTCTTCTGTATCGGACTCACAAACTCACACGAACGCTCACATGACATGTTTCATTTACCAGCCACAACATTGGTATCAACACCCAGCACTAACGTGCAACCGGTCATCGCTCGGATTCACTTTAAAAATTCCAGACGCATCACACAACTCCCAGAGTCCCATGTAAAGCTTTCCCATACTCTCGTGCTGATCTCGATACTGATCCCAGTACCGGTCCCTATGATAGTATAAATTTTTTATTTTTAAATTACAGAGAAGAGGTAAAAAATGCTGCGCTGCGTGTTCTGAAATGAATACGAATCTGATGGTGCCGCCGGAGCTGCCGAACCTTGGCCAAAGGCATAATTAGGCCTAATTAATAGCCCATTCGAAAATTATTAATTAGTTTTTATAAGCGAGCGGACTTTAAATGGACGGATATTGATTTTGCGGGCGGTTTATTAATGCTATTGGCTTAAATTTTCAATGCAATTACCGGGAGCCTTGTTGCAATTTGATATAAAGCATACCACCCCTAAGCCACCCTCTCGCAACATGAGTGCTGCATGGTATTGTAGCAGCGGACAAATGAAAACGCGACCAGATTCCTGGATCGAATTTACTAGGCCGACGAATAGTAGACGTCCATTTGTGTCCAGGACTTTGTGTAGTTTATGCCCTGGTGTAACTTAGTTAGACCGGTTTACATTTTAAATGAATTCACATTGTTTGTGTTAGGTGAATAAAAAGGGTGCGGACTGGGTGAGAGGGGACCGTTTAAATCTAATTTGGAATATATTATTAGTGGTGGTCTTTGATTTTATAATTAACCGCTTGGAGGATTCAATGTAGAAAAAAAGTTTTTAATTAGCGAATGGTTTTTCGGGACTAATCAATATTTTTTCTAGTCGGCAGAACGATACCATTTAGACATTTAGCACATCGTTTCAGCTAACACCGATTTTGATTACAAGTAGCAGCTTAACTTTAAACTATCGAAACTGCCAAGACTGAGCCATTGGCAGTGTTGAGATCCAAAAATAACCTCATTTGAGCTTCGTCGATAAACTATACTCACGATCAGTTCGTGTGAGGATTTCTCGGCATTTAGCAAGACTGGTATGGCATTTAGCAAGACTATGGCAGCACCACCTTAATTGGTAACGGGCAAAATCCCCTGAATGCTCTGTTCCTGCATTTATATGGTTGTGCAGTCAGGTTAACTACCCGGCAACCTTAACACTACACATGCGGTCGATTAAAAAGCGGAAGTCCTAGACTGCTACAAAGCGGAATGAAGAAGTACGATGGATAGAGCTAGTCAATAGAAGTATGAACAAGTTTGACATCTATTGTAATAATGCAATTGCTACTTGGTGCAGAAATAGCTCCTTGCCGGAGCTACACGTGCCCAAACAGGACAAGTAAGACATTCCCATAGATTGTCTCTATAGGCTTCCCTATCAGATAAGGCCTGTATAAGTAACATATTTACCTCTTCGCAAGCACTATTGGGAGAGGAGACGGAAGAAACATCGGCCTTTCAAAAATAAAACGAAACAAGTAGAAAACTGCTAAATAAATTTTCCTTCGACAAGTGCAATTCTCTTTCCCTTTCGATCCCTATTTTTTTGAGCGGGAATATCGGACGTTGGTCCCATCAGCCAGTGGTTCATTAACTCTGTTATAAGTTACATACACTCCACAAAATAATGATAAGGATAAAACAAAATAACCTTCTTTAAACATTTATTCTTAGAAATTTTTAGTAACTGCATAACAAAACAACTCGAATATAAATTAGTTATGAAAATTAACTCTTATTTTATATTTCTAATTATTTTTTTAAATTCTATAAGAACGAAATAATGATAAGGACGCACCAAGGAGATATGAATACCCTTCTACTGGCTTTTTCTTCAGGGCGCGGACGGGTCGTGTAGTTGTTTGAAACTCAGGTGTATTAGGTTTCGATATTTTTCCCAGAGGTGGTTATGAAACTGGACAGAACGAGCCAGTGCATCCTCAAACAGTGGATCTTAGTACGTGCTAGTTGTCAGTTCGTTACATTTTAGACCAGCCAGCCACAACTCCAACATCAGTGTTATGCCTTCATGTCAGAGTTGACGCCGAAGGGATTTTCATATAACTACATACAAATTTTAGGAAAAGACTTTTTCAAAGAATTGCCTTGCACGGGATTCGAACCCGTGACCCTCTGCTTGAGGTGGCGATGCATATACCACTACACCACGGCCACCCTAATGTCTTTTTATTTTAGTATTTGTATTTGAAATATTTTTGATTCGAAATTAAATCAAATCTTAGTACTTAGTGTTTGATCCTTTGTTTCTAATTACATCTCGGAGACGTCGTGGCATCGAATTAATCAGTGATTGTATCTGATCTATGTCGATTTTTTCCCATTCTTCCTTGATGGCCTTTTCGAAATTTTTAACGCCCACACGTTCTCAATGGGGTTGAAGTCAGAGCTGCAAGCGGGCCATTCCAATAAAGAAATATTTCGGGTTTTTAGAAATTTCCTTGTAAACTTGGATGTATGAATAGCCGCGTTGTCATGTTGAAATATAAACTCGCTAGCGAATAATTGATCCCCAAGATCAACTAAAACATCATCTAAGAGCTCAGTGTATTTTTGGCTATTCATTTTAGTTGATATAAAACATATAGTTGACTATCTAGAGCAGCTTATAGCATCCCAAACCATTAACGTGCCTCTTCCGGAATTGCGATCATGCCTGAGCTGCCTTTCGGTCCTTTTATTATGCCAATATTTTTGGCAACCATCTGGCCCATCTAAATTAAATTTTTATTCGTCAGAAAACACCACTTTACACCTCTCTTCGTCCCAAAATTGAAATTTTTCAGCAAAAGTCAACCTGTTCGCTTTGTATCGTGCTGTAAGCGTCAGTTTTGGCGTGCGTTTGACATATTCAGTGGTATTATCCGACTTTTAAATTTGTTGCACCCGCCTTGTTAACACATTTGGCTTCAGAATGCTTACAATTTCAGAAGGACTGATGGATTTATTTACATTTCTCGAATATCTTTTGGTGTTAATGTTGGTTTTCTTCCTGTACTTCGCTTAACTCCATAATTTTCGCTAAGATTTATATAATTTGCTATAACAGTTTTACTTCTTTTTAAAATAGCTCCGATTTGCCCTATTGTTTTCCCCTGTTCTCTGAAAACAGCCCTTTTCGATCCTCTTCGGTCAATGGCTTTACATGAGGCATTGTAATTGATATTTGCGAAAATCTAAAGCATTCCAATTTTTTCTAACAAATAAATAAATATTTAAGACAAACAGACCCTTTTCCTGTCAAAACTCAGCTTAAGCTTATATTTTTTTAAATTATTCTTTCACTTAAACACAACTGGCCTTATCAATATTTCGTACCACAATGAAGATCACTCATCAGTGTAAAACAGATGTGTTAGCAAAACAAAACAAAGGTTATCGCTATGATGCGATAAGACGAAGCGATAATGCTGCTGCGTTCAGTGAATTAGATCTTATCAAAACAAGAGGGAACAAACAAAGATTTCTTTGTCCTTATCATTATTTCGTGGAGTGTGCAAACATTGTTTAATGTCGTGTGTCGTTGCCTGAAAAAGTTCCAAGCGTTGGATCACGTCCGATCCGCAACATACATAGCTTACAGGCGGTCTTTTCCCAATTGAGAAAGCACTAAGAATTATAAGGAGATTTATGACGAACAAGGAGCTTAAGATGTGACTAGAAGCCTATATTTGTTTCTATGTTTCCCTATGTGATGCTGTGCTGTGTCCATCCATCCTCCTTTTAAAGGACTGTGGGGTCTATATACTGGGATTTATTGTTCACGGTACAGCTTACTGCTTGAACGGCTTTTTGTTTTGAGTCCAGATACACACACTGCAACCGATGTCGTCTTAAGATACCCCATAAATGCCGTTAGTTTTCATTTACGGTGACGAGTTTGAGCTATTGAACGAGTTGGTATCAATAGCTCACTCGGCTTCCTATCCCAATGTTGAAATTCACCCAGGCAAGCAAAATCATTTCAAAGTATTCAACTATTGGGGCCTAGGCAATCTTCAACTTACCAGACACTATCAATAAGGCAGCGCAAGGACTTAACAATGTGATTTTAACCGAAAGGTCTACAGACAGTTTAAAATCGCCTATGAATGCATCTTTAAAAATGAACTATACAGCAGGAGCTATACGCAATTGCTTTACATTGCCTGATTCATATGGATTAATAACAATATCAATGTTAACATTTATATCAAAAAAGGAAGAGGGATTTGATGTGATCTCAATAACACTGCAACAGTGGCACGCACAAATTTGAACTCAAAAGATGGGTTAATGGACCTGGAAACTGATCTGTATGAGGTCACATTTGGCCCGAATTGTAAGCCTTCCTTTGTAAGTCAGTAAATCAACATATGGCTCGTATAAACGTGCATACAATCACATCTCATTCAAATTGGAACCGAAACGAATATACACTTTGAATGAGATGTGAATCGAACATCTTTGCTCTGCTCCAGTTGCTAAATTAACTCTAAATTCTCTAAATTCTAAATTATCATCATAACAACGAATCACATTTATTCAATCAATCTAATTCATGACCACACATCGATAACCGCAATAACATATACGACAAATACTATACATAGATACTACTCGTAGTATCAGAAAAAAAAGATATAAATAAATTTTACAAAATTCATTTGGATTGATTGTTGTGGCGACGTTACTTGATTTGTCCTCGACCTCAAATATGTGTTCCGTTTAAAGTGCTAAAATGCATATTATTCATAATCCTTATAAAATCCAATCGCCAGGACGGACCAATACAAAAAAAAATTAAAAAAAAAAAAAAAAATCAAAATCACCGCGACAAATAATGCAAAACACAATTTGATGGCAATTATTTAAAAGAGCGTTTTTTTTTTCTTTTTTTTTTTGGTGCGAACCCCATTCTAGAGACTTCCAATGCACTAACCTCTCCCTTTACATGACAATTTCAATTCCCAATACACCCTTAGACCGCAAAAGAACATGCATACTTGCAATATTTATGCTAAACACTGCGGTTTGGTTTTTGTGCGCGTGATTTGGGCCACAACTATTCACAACTTGGTTAACTGGTCGTCGAGGTGGTTTCGTCAATTGAAGGTGGTCGCCCGCTCTAACGTGGTCATCCCCAAAAATTGGGGACAAATCCCAATTCCCTTTGAAAAAAATTTTTTTTCTTTTTTTTTTTTTGTTTTAATAAATTCATACTCACTTTGACAATTTCCAATTGGTGGCATCCGAAATCCAGATAGTGGGTCGGCAGAGAAGTGAAACGGTCGCTGGCCAAAGGCAAAGTGAAACTGTTGTTGCTGTCCTAAAAGTGATAACACTGAATTTCTCAGTTAAAATTTCTGCCCTAAATACATTTTACAATTTCATAAAATATTAGGGGCGATTTAAATCTTTCCACACAGATACTTTGGCGAACACGATAAGCACAGAGATATTTACTAAATTTGGAAGCTTATGAGACCTAAATTCAATTTTTGATACTATCCCAAAACCAATGTGTTACAAGGAGGTAATAAGTTCATTAAAAAGGAACAAATTTGCTAAATATACCAGGTTTAGTCTGCATACAACAGTCCAGACCAATCCCTTCCCACTCACTGTTTTGCTTACCTTGTCATTTCGTGCACAGAGAGAGGGGACCTATAATGAAAATTTTACAAACTCTCAACGTCGAGAAAGTGAGAGGTAGAAGATTTTGTTTTTAGAGTTTTGTCATTGTGAGTCGGCAAAATTTCTAACTACCACATGTCACTACACAAATTTTTATTTCAAATCCTGGCTTAACCGGTCAAATATCAAATATCTGACGATAAATCGGGAAACTACTAATTGTCCTGGATTGGGACAGCTACGCAACAATCAAGTTCGTACCGTAGTGCTTGCTCTAGATCCCAGTGGTAACAAATCCCCATAACAGCATGAGTAAATCTAGCGTGCTGCCGAACAACAAGCGGAGATCTTCGACCCATTCAATGTCATCCAAAAAGTCCGATAGGATGGCCCAGACAAAACCAACGAACAATGCCTTAGTAAATATGACTATATGATTTGCTTAGCTAGGCAAGGAGGTCATATTTGGTAATGTACAATAGTTAAACAGACTTCGCGCCATCACCTTCGGAAACGGACTAAGGCTTATCGATTTTGCGACGAGACGTAAGGATACTATAACCAGCACACGGTTTCCACACCGTGATATCCATAAAGGAACTTGGCTGACTCCAGATCAACAAACCGCCAACCAAATGGATCATATTGCAATCGGGACAAGGTACTCCTCCAATGGTTTGGATGTCCGAAGAGTTGACATCGACTCCGAACATTATATATATTACCGTATTCAAGATCCGGATGCGGATATCTGTAACAGACCAAAGCCGCCGGACTATTATGAGGAAGTCCAACGTTGAAAGGCTACGAGACCGACGGGGCCTTTTCCGTTCGAGTTTCCCTTAACTTACCGAGAAGTCAGATGTCGATAGCATCGAACGTTAGGTTATCGGTGGCATCACTGCCAAAAAGCAATCAGACAAGCGCGATCTGATGTACTTGGTTTCAATCCGACCCAACAAAGAAAATTTAGTTCGCTGAAGAATGCGGAGAGCAAAATCTAGAAAACCAGAGAATGAACAGAGCATCCTTGCAGAAAACAACAATGGAGACTCGCAAGCTCTACAAACGGAAAAGAAGGCAAGGTCATATGCTTCTCAAAAGAAATAGAGAAAGAGTACGAGATACACCCGATCAAGCTCTTGGAGAGGTGCCAAATTTGTAAAGCCCAAACAGAAATCAATTGTTTCTGCACACTGTTAACCGATTCCACCTTTAGGCAAAATGAATCACTCAACCTTGTCCATCTGACCAAGATGAAGTGTCGATAGCAATTTTTAAGCTAAGTCATACAAAGCTTCTGGGTTTAATGTTTTAACTTCCGAGCTATCGAAAGCAGCAAATAGCAATTGGATACAGAGTAAAAAACAAATGATCTCGAATGGAACCTCGGCATTGTTTGTCCGATCGTAAGGATGGGGATCCTCTAAACTGTGCCAACCTCAAGAGAATAAGTCTCCTCAACATCGCATATAAAATTCTTTCTGTCTTTTTGTATGGACGCCTAAGACATTCTGCCAAAAGTCGACAGAAAGTCGAGTTCAAAATCAATACACACCACATGTTCCTTGATTTAAAATCCGTATATGACAGCATTTAAAGAAATAAACTATACTCATTCGACTATGCAGGATGAAAATGGAGAATACGCACTCATTCAAGGTCGGCAATGACAAAAATGAGGCTTTCAATACCAGAAAATCACTTAAACCATGCGATGCTTTGTCATGTGATTTTTTAACATCGTTTTTGAAAGAATTGTGGGAAACTCACAAATCAACTCCAGAGCCACCATCCTTCGGAAGTCACTTAGACGACATTAGCGTAATGGGAAGAACACAGCAAACTTTCAATGGAACATTTGCGATGGGTTAAGCTCTTGATGAAGGAATAACAAATTATCTTGTATGCTGTCAGCAACGAGGCACACACAAAATCAGGATAGGCAACTACAACTTTGAGATAGTATGAGACCTTCCCTACCTCGGCTCTGTTATTAACTCCCACAACAATATCAGAGCGAAAATCATGCGAAGCATCACTCTAGCTAATCGCTGCTTTAGCAAGCTAAGCTTAGAAAGCAATTGAGTAAAAAGTCCTTTCTCAAATTACCAAAAATACCTTATACATGACGCTGACGAGAACGGACGAAATTGTTCCCGCACTCTGTCGTAAACCATATCTTAGCCTTGCATAGGGGACTCTAATATATCACTTATACAATAAACTACCCTCAGGGCTTCCTTCCCTGAAAAATAAAAGCTGCCATCGTCCTAGGTTAAGATTTCCCATTACCTTCTCATTACTTCTTGTAAGCATAGTCATAGCCGGCGTAATAATAAGCTGGCTTCTCTATAAGTTTCTACTCTCCCTTAGGCTTTGCTAGACCCTATGTATGTTAGGCATAAATGAAGACGTGGAGCACTATCTCCGAGAATATCCGGCCTACACTTACATTTGTCTGCATATTCTGGAGTCTGATGTTGTGTTTACTATTACAAAAGACTGATAGATTTCAGTAAAAGAAACATAAAAGGGATACAGTGGATTTTTCTTCAAAGACATTCTGATGAGCAGATTAGGCAAGGGATTACCATAGTAAACACGACCCTATCTACTGCTCAAACGAGATCGATCCAAAACGAAAACAACAAAAATTTGCAAACAAAACTAGAAATCAACTGCTTACAAAACAGTATATCTAGTTCTGCATTATGGGAAAAAAAACGCTGCGGCGTGGGTATAAGCAATGGTAAAAGTAAATGTGTAGCCGTGGGAAAGTGTTGCACTGTGGGCATGGCTTGCGATGGCGTACTTTCTAAATTCCACACGCGTTGCTATCACCAAGGTACTGAAAAGATAGAACGGGCATTCAAACCCAGCAAATCACCAGAACCAGACTGAACCCTCACAGCAATTCTGTCAAGAGCTACCAGCAGACTCATTTCGACATTAGTATGAATCTTCAGAGCCAGTCTCACACTAAAATATACGCTTTCAACCTGGACAGCAGTCAAGTTAATCTTAATAAGGGAGGCAATAAGCCTTCAAAATTTCCGAAATCCTACAGACCTTTATGTTAGAGACTATCAAATGCACAAACTCAGCAGTACAGACTGGTCTACTGTAAAAAAAGCATTAAGCTCTCAAACTAAACCCTCTGCACATTTATGAGAAGGTCCTCCTCTTTAGAACAAGTGCAAATCCAAAGATTACAAAGTGGATTATTAACATGCTTCACCTAAGGATAATAAAGGTGATTCTTACAATGAGAAGTTGAATTTCACTACTCTAAAAAGCTGCCCTCAGATTAAATGACCTCTACTAGCCAATGACCACCTCATGCAAATGTAAAACTATTTTTCTGCTATCATAAGGAGCAACCATACTATTACCATAAGGAATCTCATGCAAGACGTCCTGACAACTATCTGCAATATGAAACCTGGAGATAAACTTCTCCGATATGAAAGAAAAAGTAGGTTCTTAGGTACAACTCTAGACAAAAAATCACTTGGAGACCTCATTTCACCTACATAACAAACAATATTATGAAATACCCATAGACCACACCACAGCTATTGGGCCAATTATGAGTTCTAAACTCCAAAATGACAAAATACGGTGCGGTAGTGTGGTGGGGCAAGACGAAACAAAACTCAACTATAAGGAAAATTAAATGGTCTGAGTTTCTACGTATTGCATGGACTATAACAACAGCATGGACGACGGCATAGAGTCGTTATTACACCTTGATCCTTGATCATGAAGCAATTTAAGAGGAATTTGCCAAATCTCAAACCGTACCCTTAGCTTTTCTAAGAGGAACAACGTCTACTTCCCCACAAGGGAGGAATGGAACACAAATCTTACATATATAGGTGAACGATGATTTACAAAAGTTGTTCACTGATTTTTCGACAGGCATACTGGGACTTCGAAACCACCTCCACAACACAATTTATGTATGGATGCCACCATTTTTCAGGGGGAACTAACTGCCTTACTACGCAAACGACGTCAATCAATACTCAAAGTAAACAGCTACACGTATTCAATGGCTAGAGTATCATAAGTCATTGAACAACCTCGCCATCACGATGACAATGAAAAGGCGGACCACCAAAAAGGTCGAAGAGTCCAGCATGGCATTTGACCTTCTTATGAACTAGAACTGATTCAAGTATTGTGTATGCCGTCAACTAACAATGAAACATAGGTTTAAAGCCTAAGGCAAATCATTGCTGTCGACAATAGCCGACGGCACAATCCGACATATAACTCCAAGCTCCAAGCTTTGATTACAAATTTACCAGAGTGTATTGAACTTATTTTTTGGTGGTGACCAGACCAAAGAATAGTGGTGTTTTCAAGTATCAACGATTCGTGTGTATTGGCATTACTCGGATGGTCTGTTGGATAAAATATAAAGTTGTTTCCATATCCTTAGATTTAATAAGGCTCCGAAATGAATCAGTTGAAAGTTTAGATCACAAGACTATTGATTCATCTCTCCTTAAAATCTGCATTTGTTGACCAAGCATCAAAAACTTGATTAATTAGAGAGGACCTTCCCCTGATGGCGAACGTTAACGAAAGGTGTTTAGTTAAGCTCGAAAGCATCAAAGGGTCAAAATTTTGAAAAATTTGACCCGAGAAATTTCAAATAATCCTATGGGGTTTCTTACCCAAATTTTGTCGGAGAGTTATTTTCCTACAACATACTGCCAATCAAAAATGAAGATTCTACCAAGAAATCCAATGCTTCTATAATGCCTGTCTAACATTTCCTTTTAGAAGGAATTAATTCCAACTACCAACTCCAAAATAAACAGGGCTTCCACAGGAGGACATTAATTAAACACGCAATTCATTAGGTATTCGTAGCATGTAATCGGACATTGGGGGCATCACTACACCAGCACTTAAGCTTCCTCAATTAATTACGAAAATTCTGCAGTTGGTCCGGCAACCAGAGAAAGCCCAGTCATATAAGATGGATAGACTTGAAGTCAATTATCAGCACAGAGATAGATCCTTCCAGAGAATCAGACAACAATACTAAGGCAAATGCAAATTTTCCAAGAGCCTCCTTTAACCTAAACCCTACTATGGCTACGAGAACAACTACTTGGTTGAGTTGTCAAGGATTTCCTTCCAAGTCGAATCCTTTTGTATGCAAAAGATGTTCGGGCTCATTCTACCAAGATATTTCCCTGTGAATGCCATAAATAAGCCCTAAGCAATTGTATCTTCGTATCTTCGTATTCTCGTATCTTTGTATCTCATACATTAAATATTTTCGAAAGATAAATCATTTGTGGGATAGATTGGACATATAAACCTACGGGTCTACTACTACCCTGCTCTCTATGTATGCTTATCAATGTGTCGGTTAATATGTATTTCGTTTTGGAATCCAACTTTAGTCATACCATACCATACCATACTAACTACAAATATCTCGTCATCTCCAAAGTATCTGTAAGCTTTGGAGTAGGTTGAGTAGATCTCTCGCTCTCTCGGATATACGTGTATAAATGCAAATTAAATTGCCTTCAGGCAAACAACAAAAGGATTTTCCAAAGGATATTGTTTACTTACTTGTCTTCGAGCGGGGCTCTCGGGGTCCGTCCACAGTGACTTTTATCGCCTTGTTGTAGGTGGCTATATGCGGTGGTGATGTCGATACGGTAATTGTTAATGTGAAACTTTTCCCTGAAAATATACAAACAAAGGAGGGAAACGAGGACAGCAAAAATATGCCATTAGAAGGACATTCATGCCATATGTGTCAAATTGTCGAATGGAAACAATTTAACGAACCATACACAAGTTCGGTAGAGAAGTTTTGAAATATTTTTCATTAAAAGTGTTGTGGAAAATAATTTAAGAGCAGACCTGCTTGCATTTCGGATATCCGAGATTCTGAATATGCCATTGAATTGATAGATAAGAGAAGGAATTCTTTGAGACAGGTCACATACATGGTTTTAAATGTGATCGATTTATACGATTTTTGAAAAATTTCCATTTAGTCGATGAAGGGGTATGCACAATATAGATACTACAAGGCTTGATTGAAAAAAGGAGGTATGAGACTCTGTGAAAATAAATATCAACTTGGAAACGACAATAAACCGGACTGCTAAAGAGTGGCTTAAAAAAAATTTAAATCGCCTCACATTCTATATATAACTTCAATGCCAAGCGTAGGTACCTCCAGCAACCCGTTGATCAAGGATTGAATATTTTCAAGAGGAAAGAAGTAAGTCATACAAAATCATTGGCACTCTTTAAAGCTATTCAGTCACTTTAAAGATGATTCGCAATCTAGTAAACAGTACAAGACCTAGCTAATGTTTTGTAATCTTAATAAATATATGTACTTAGTGCATACATATATAAATATGTGCTACTTCGACTTATTTGAGACTGAGATCTATAAGAATTTTCAAGGTGCTGAAATAGATATGGTAGTAGTTGAAGCCTATATGGGCCAGTGGCAGCTTTCATACCGAAATAGGCTAATGACTCCGGAATATATATATCGCCCAAGGGTCATAAAAGGGAGACTACACGGCCACATGGAAAACTCACTGTTGCAAAACAACCAAAAGCCGGATAAGGGCAGATATACTGTTGACGACTCTGGAAAATGAAAGAGCACAACAATAAAACAGATATCATCCTCCTTCAGGAAGTGCAGAAGGATAGATTTGGCAGTTGCTACCGCTTAAACAAATATCGCCAATGTGGGTGTGGATTTGTTGTAAGTGGCAGACCTAAGCAAGATGTCTTGAGCTTTCGACACCTAAGCGAACACCTTACAACAATGCGCATCAAGGCTCTATTCGAAAACATCTGCCTCTACAGAGGAAAAATGCGACCCTGCCAAAGAATGTTTCTACAAGCTCCTCGAACGAGCAATGTTCGAAGTATGACATTAAAACCGTATTAAGCGACTTTAACGCTAGAATAGAAAGGGAGAACTATTTTGGCAGCATCATGTTTTGAAACGGTTTACGGATAAATAGCTTTGCTGCGGAACGGAACATCACTACACCTAGCATACTATTTCCTCACTTTAATATCTACAAAGAGACGTAGCGGTTACCTGATCACCAAACAATTCCAAATTGATCGTGTTGCAATCGGTGTGATATACTCCTCCAGCATTAAAACACCACAACGCTGGAGAGTCTTTGCTGATCGCGTATCCTTCAAACATGTGCTCTACAACAGACATCAAGTACTTAACATCAGTTGTATCAACACCAAGAAACTATCAGTAGAGCCGGAACTAATGTTTTGGGTTTCACCCAACTATTACCACGAAACCTAAGGTTTAATGAAGAATGCAGACAAATGCACCCAGCGAAACAACTCGCCTTATCGCAGTCGGTACTGGGGATATGGAAAAACCACTTCGACAGACTATTAAACGGCGAGCAAATAACCAAATTCGCTGCCAGGCCAAATAAACCATTCCAACTGGATGGTGAAAGTCTAGAAAGATGACTTGGTGGAAAGCATATATCAACTGATTTTCAACATTTGATCTTCAGAAACCATGTCCGAATAATGGAACTTTAAGACCGTTTGCTTGATCCACACGAAAGAAAGCCACCTTTTCTGCGCATATTACAGATCCATGAGTTTCCTTACAATCGCAAATAAGATCTTATCTTATCTTATCTTATCTTGTGTGAACGCCTGAAGCCATTTGTCAATAATTTACTTGATTTCCTGTCACACTAAGGAAAATCCAGGAAAAACCCCGAAGGCTCCAAATCGATATGCAATACCTCTTTACCGACCGATTTTAAGGCCACATACGACAGCATCTATAGAAATAATCTATACAGATGTATAGATGTATACATGTCCAGCCTTGGAATCTCTGTCCAGCACATCAGACTGTACAGAGTGACGAAGGAGAACGCTCGTTGTTCCCTAAAGATCGGAAACAATCTCTCTAAGACCTTTGATATCAAGAAAAGGATTTAGGTATGGTGGTACACTGAAACTTTTTCAACTTCGTGTTTGAGGAAAAAAAGTCTATAAAACATCTATCACTGGTGTGTTCGCAAGCATTGAAAATGGGTTTAATCGTATATGCTGCCAACCAGAAGAGATATACATACATTGTGATGAATTAGGCAGAACGTCACAATAGATAGCTATAGCTTTGAGTTAGTTAGCGACTTTGTATAACTTGGCTGAGCTGTTAAATCTGATAACAACATCTCATCAGAAATTAAACGAAGAGTTGCTCTTGCCAATGACTGTTTCTTCAGCCTATGTAGGCTAATGAGTAATAACGCTTGTGAAGAAACACTGAGGAGACCCTGTATAAGACCCTTACTATCCCAGTCCTGCATTATGGTGAAGTAACATGGATCTTAGCGAAGGTAAATAAGGATATCTTTTGCCAAAATTCTTCTAGCAAATTTTTGACACCGTTTGCTGGAGGCAGGACACTTAATGATAAACTCAAGGACCTATACAGTGACATTGATCCGGTCATAAAACTGCGCCTAATATAGCTGGAATTTGTAAGGCGAATGAAAACCAAAGCTCCAACCTGATTAGTCCCCTATTACAAATCCGACGGACAAAACAGTAGAGCAGTAGAGTAAGAAAAAATCCCTGTAGTGCCAAAATGAAATAGTGAAAGGGCAACAACTTGGCCACCACAAAGTAAAACCTCGGTTTACCGAGAAATTTTTTTCTAATTATTGTTACGTTCATAAGAAAAAAATAGTAAGACGCATATTCTTATAGTAGAATGGGGAGAAAAATGGAACAGGCTTAGAAATTGGATATCTTAATATTCAAACAAATTATCAACTTTATTTAAACGCAGTTACAAAAAATAATACATTAAGCGAAGTTTCTACCATTAGTATTACTAGAGCAATTTCCGTTCATATAGGTCAGGATACACCGGAGTAAGGCTTTTCTTAAATCTTCGACAAATGATGCCAAGATTGGAGATAGATCATAGAACTAATTTTTCCCCAGATTATTCTCAAAAATCATTTCCCATATTATCCATAACGGATTAAGGGGCACCCTGCATAATGAGTGATTTCTTTAAGCGTTTGGTTTTTAATTGTCAAAAACACAAAAAAAAAAAATGCAAAAGTAGCTATATAACGTCATGTAAATGTTGACCACGACTTCGTTTTAAGTGGCAAATACGGAGAGTAGAATTTTGAGTCACTTTTTCGAGCATAGTGGCTGGAATCTCGCTAATAACACGTCAAATTTTGTCTTCTAAGTTTGCAATTGACGCTGGTTAATCGGCGCAGATGGATAATTTGACGTATTCCCTCGAAATATGGTCTAAAGGTGTCGAATCGCATGATCTAGCCAGATAATTCATCGGTCCAAAACGTGAGATAAATTGCTCACCGAACTCATTTGATCCATGGATTCGTGTGCTGCGAGGCATGTACCAGATGTACCAGTATGAAGTGAGCATCTTTTTTTTTTGTGAAAACACACTACTTTTTAATGGGAAAGTAAAAAACATTTTATTCAAAGTATTGGGCATTGCTACACCTTTTTCCCATCTTTTAGGCAGTTTACGGATTCCACGGCAGTAAAACTGTTCGTCTTTTGAAGCAAACCAAAAAGGCACCCAATTTTCGACTTCCTCGTAGGTTTCGAAATTCTGCTCAGCTAATGCGTGTCCCATCGATGAAAACAAATGGTAGTTGGAAGGAGCCAAGTCTGGTGAATACGGCGGGTGGGTTAGCAGCTCCCAACCAATTTGTATCCTGAACCAGTTTTGCTTTGTGTGCAGGTGCATTGTCATGGAGCAAAATTACCTTGCCCATTCTGGTCTTTTTTCGATTAATGCATGGTTCAGATTGATCATTTGTTATCGGTAGCGATCTGTATAAACGGTTTCACCAGGTTTTAGGAGCTCGTGGTACACCACACCTTTCTCGTCCCACCAGACACACAGCATTGCCTTCTTGCCGAATCGATCTGGTTAATTGTTGTATCGGATTAACCCGTGATTTTTTCCGTTCAGGGTTCTGGCACCAGACTTTTGGATCTTTCCCATAGCTTTTAAACTGTCAGAAATTGTTTATTGTGCAACATTTAACATTTTTGCCATTTGTTTCTAACTCAAAGTGTCATCTTCATCCAATATAGTTTGCAATTCGGCGTCTTCAAACTTTTTTGGTGGTCTTCCACGTTCTTCATTTCTCACATAAAAATCGTTATCTCTGAACCGTTGAAACCATCTTTTGCATGTTGCTTCTGATAAAACATGATCACGACAAGCATTCAATGCGACTCTGCAGCACTTTTCTTCAAATGAAAACAAAACATTAATGCTTTCCGCAAGTCATCATTTACTGGTACAAAATTCGACATTTTGACAAAAAAAAAGCCCGTTCACAATAAATGTTCCCTATCGAGACATTTGTATCTTGACGCTCTCTTTATACCGGTACACCAGGTAGCTACCAAATTCATCTCGTGTATTTTTGGCCAAAGCGACATTGACGGCAACGTTGTTCTCCCGGTAATCTTTGAAAAAATACCAGCCAATTAGTTTTTCTTTTTGTCAAAGTGAACAAAAGTGTTAGGTACTCGATTTAAGACGAAGAAAGGTATATTGCGGTATTAGTCGGCCAGTATGTCGATTCAACTTTTAAGTGGAAGTCACAATTATGCTCCATAACAGCTTCATACAGCATTCTTCTATTTTGTGGGATGCATTTAGAGCCGCAGTAGGTGTGTTTTGCATTAAAGTCACTGAAATTATTGAAAGGGAGTTGAAAATAGTTTTGAGGACACTTTTTTAAGAGCACATCGCAGAAAATAAATAGATGAAATGCTAATGAGGTTATAGGTGTTTCTTACATGCACGGCATTTATTTTTTTTATAATTTACGCGTGCTCAATGGATTTAAGAACCCTTAAAATGCTGGCGCCGGCGAAGAAAAATCAGAAAGGAGAGAAAGAGGGGTATCGACACCGAATACGTGGTCATTTTAACGTAAGTTGTCATTAACACACATACCGAGAATGGAGAGTTTTTTCCGTTTCGACGATGCAAGTGCCGTTTAATGGACAATGGCAGCAGACAGCATTGTGTTTTGGAACTGTTAAATTCTACTCTGTTAGTGGTTTCCCAAATAGTTATACATACGCTGCTGATTCCGTAATACAGCCGAAGAGCAGAGACGTAAATCAGGGAATGAGTATGAAAAGCAAAGGGTACTGTCGTCAGTAAAGGAATACATATATTGGACTAGAAGTAGCAGACCAGAGATGGTTGATGAAAATTAAAAAGAGTGTTTTAAACAGAATGGAGTCGTGTTGCACACCAGCATTTATTTTGTGAATATTGGACTTCAAACAATCCAAGACGACTTAAATTGAACGTTCCGGAAGGTAATTTCTAACCTAAAGAGAGTCATCGATTCCAAAAGCACGCATTTTCGACAAAAGAGCCTGGTGCCAAACTCGGTTAAATGCCTTGGAAATATCAAGTGCAACTATCTTACTTTGGCCAGATCTATGTGCGTTTTTGTTCCAGTTTTCGTTGAGACATGCCATCAAATCACCGGCCAGCAAGCAGTTTCCGTGTTTCCATGACCTTTGAAAGAAGGGACGTAAATGCAATTGGTCTGTAGGAGGGGAGAGAACAAAAATCCCCGTTTTAGGGACAGGCTGGACGAATGCAGTTTTCCATAAACTCGACAGCGTTCTAAAGAGTAGGATTGATGAAAAAGCTTACGCAGTGGTTTTGCCAATGAGGAAGAACACCTCTTCAGAAGAATGGAGAATATACCATCTGGACCAGCGGATTCGTGAATGTTAAAATCTTAACATCTTTAAGAAAGATGTTGCAGTTACTTCAGGCTCTTTTAAGGTTTTTTCGGGTTTCCTCTGTCAAGTTGGTCTTGAAGGACCGAACAGATATTTCTCTAACCCTGACAGCCCCTTTACAGCTCGAGTTGTACCACGCATTTACTTTTGGCTTCATCCGATGAGAGGTAAAAGATCTCATTTTAAAGAGAATGGTGTCTGTGATCATATCAGCAGCGGCATCCACATCGTTTTTAAGGAAACATAATGTTTAAATGCCGAAAGAAGAAGTCCGCTCCTAATTTCTCTAACAAGTCCAGGGTATTGGCGATTTGACCATCAACGTCCCGTATATGTGTGGGCTCATTTACAAGTTGGTTTAAGTTATTTTTCGCAGCGAAAGTCTCAACACACCATCCTTCAGGTGTTGCCTGTCCAAAATTGTGTATATTGAACTCGTCCGTAATGGCCATTTCACTATGAGGATACAGGGGTACAATATTTGTATGGATTTAGACAGCACGTTAAACTCGTTGCTGTCTAGTTTGGGGGTTCTGTAAATAAAAAAAAATGGATAATTCGTTTACGAAGACGAATTTTTAACTACAATACATGAAATTGAGTCCCGGATTGGAACAAGGACTACGTTGTGGTGGAGTTTGGTAAGCTACATCACTATGCACATAAATGACGAGACTACGAGACCTATCCGTCGGGATTTCGAGCTACATTTTTAGGCCTTCAGAATCTTCGACAAACTTTCGAGAATACTTAGCTTTATTTGTTTTACTTTTCTGCCCAAATTTTTCAAGTACAACAGAGAAAATATGAAACGGACCTTCCATTTTGTAGTATCACCGGTTTGAGAATAACATATATTACCATATGTTAGCTCCTCCAATGTCCATCTTCTTATGCCTGATGGTTTTTCTTCCGCCAGTTTTATCTTTGTGTCTTTTTGACCAGAACCTGATAGCTTTTCTTAGACCAGCTGACAGTTTCTCGTACTTGACTATTTTAACCACGAAGTGAAATGCCACCATCTATAATTCGTCGAAATTGTACAGCTTTGGGGATTCTAAAACTAAATCACTATCAAGAAGTGCTGCATTTTATGAAGAACTTTCCATTTTTAGCCAGAAAGTTTACGCAGACTTTAAAATCGAAGCCATTGAGGAATCCACATCGCTCTATAAAAGGTTAGATGTTGAGTGGTAGCTTGCACTAAATTAACAAATATAAAAGTTAGTCCGCTTCTAAAATGCAAAATATTTTAGTAAAAATTACAACAAGTTCAAAAACTCTGTTCCAGCATTCGTATCTAATATACTAGTCAGTAAATGTATCCAATTCTCACAAAACTAGCGGACTTACTTAGAATTCAGAAAACAGTGCTAAGCAACAGATTCCTAACAAATAAAGTAGATATGGTACCTACAGCAGAAAACTTCGAAGGAATACTCCTTTCTTGTATATTTACTAACGGAAGCCTTCTAAACAATGAAAAGATACCGAAATAGTAAAAATAAGTACTTTTACCCAATTGCTTCCGTCAGTCTACCCCAAATATATATAATTCTCCCTCTCAAAGCCATTATTCGAATAGTCACTTCCCATAACTTGTTCACCTCATTTACTTTTCTGCACCGCAGTGAACATAAGTGCTGGTGCATGTTGACATGAAATATTTTCAAAAACATGCGCGCATCGCGTTACGTGACACAAAAATAACACAGCAACGAGTTGCGTGAGTATATTCTATAGTGTCACATAACAAATGAGCACCTAATTGCTCAAGGCACTCAATGACACCAATAACCTAAAAACACACACTCGGAAGGTTTTGTTGTCAACTCGTTTATCTGCACGCAAGCCCCCTACAATCAATTACGGTGATACAGATAGTTGCTGGTTTCTGGTGCCGGTTGCTGGTTTACTGGTTATAGCACCCTGTTTTCCAATCAAGCACTTTTTCGGGGGTTGCATTTGAATGAAGACAACACCTTTTCTATCAAATTCTGCTTTATTCTGCCAGGGTGGGAGTATAAATCACTTGAAGACAATTCGTAAACACACCTTTTCGGTACTGTAAACAAGTTTACTGCACTACCCCTACCAATAAAACCTCAATCCGTCAGAGAGTCCTTCGAAAGGCGTTTGGCACATTCCTCATGTATTTGCTGAGGCTTATTGGCAGGCATTAATGCGTTCATCCTTTGGGGCTTTCTGGTCATGCGGTTTATAATCAGATTGCGTAGGATACTCTCGTATCTGTATTTACGAGTATAGTCCCCACTCCGGCCCCACGTTCCGGAGATTTATGCATCCAAAGATGCATCCTTTGAATCGGTAGCCTTGGAGTCAAATCGAGTCGAGTCGATGGTCGGTCCTATGTTGGAAAAGACGGTATTTGCACACAAAGATTTGTGTGCATGTGCCTTCTGAAGGATTAGCCATTTTAAGGGTGTTTGGGTGTGTGTTCTACCATAGGGGGGAAGAAACTATCTTTGTTCAAGATGGCATCCTTGTTTGCTGAGTGCACTCTGTACAATGCAATGGGAGGGATTCCAGGATCGTATGGTATTTAATAGGGATGCGCTGTAATTTAATTTATTTATATTTGCTCTACGCTTTGTCTGGATGTGAGGTATCCGTTGATAGAATATGAAGTTATCAGCTCATGGGATTATCGATGGAAACGACTTACAAAGGTTTGGATGAAGTATGCAGAGTTGTTGGAATTTATTAGGTTTCGAAGATATTTCGGGGAAAAGATTTTGTAGAGATTAATGCTGAACAACCATCCAAAGAGTAATTTTAGGGTGTTTAACCTGAATCTTTTCAACACATATACATAAAGTTCCATAATTAGTGCTCTAGAACAGAGGTATTTGTGTTGTTGATACTGATGTTAGCTTTGGTTTGGTGCCATTGGATTGTTCCAGAAGCAAATGTGGTTTACTCTGGTGCTGTTGTTTTTCTCCTTATTTTGCTTTTAAGAACCGACCGTATGACTCTATAAAATACGACTGAATGAAAATCGACTGGTATATGGCATGTTATTCCACGAGACGAGTTTGATAAATGCAAGTGTCAGACCTTGCCGAATAACGAAAAAATCCTTACGGCTCTAAGAGTAAGCTCTACTACCCGATTTTTCGGGGTTCCATCATGTAATCTTTTCGGAAACTGTAAGTGAAGGGGCCAGATGGCGGAAAAATGCGAAATAAGCTGCAGTTGCCTATGGCTCAACTATGGGACTGTAGAAGATCCGATTACACCGAGAAACAACGAAATTCTTATAATAATAAGGAACTATTTTTTGATGACCTAGGGCTCTATTAAAGGCGTGAGTTTGCTTTCGCTTGTAGAATGAAAGTTGTGAAAACCGTGCCATGGCTGGACACCAAGATGGATGGATGTGATGTGATGGATACTTTCAATATAGAGGTTTAGCCACATGATGGATGTCCCAATGACTTTGTTATCGAAGGATCATTCTTTGAGAACTGCTCTTTCAAACCAGATGGACCATATTGCAATTAGCTGATGATTTGGAAATTGAATTTAGAATTTAGAATGGGACGTGTCTACCATATATAGATTAGGCATGGCTTTGTACTATACCCTCAATTACATAGTAAGCTGTGACAACATGCTACCTACACCCAGGTTCAATATTAAAAAACCTTGTAATCCCATTGTATATCAATATATCAGGGTCAAACAAGAAAACAAACACCAGATGCACTAGAAGGTGCACAATGACCGAAGATTTGTTCTCGGAATTCAAAAATAGAATGGCATATCCAAGAATGTGGGACAGGTAGAAAAATCGTCGTTATAAACAGTGCTCCTTGAGAAGGAGAGATGTACAAGCTTTTCACTCAAAGCTCAAATGACGACAAAGAGATCCGAACCTGAAGTTTAACTTTTTGTGAAAAGAAGGACGCAGCCACGCTTATGACCTCAGTTGTTGCACCTCAGTTGGAAGAACCTACGTTCATGATCAGTTCAATTTTGCCAACCCATAATGTTCCAATAATACAGGCAAGTAAAGAGAAAATATTGCACTCAGTATAAAGTTTGAAATCAAGTCCTAACATATGCCAAGTATGCCAAGATACCTTGCATTTGATTTCCACTTGAGCACCGTTGATAAGGAGTTTGTTGCTTGGAAGTAAACAAACTTTTCTTTTACGAATAAAAAGATAGATTGAGTCTTGAAAGCATTATTGTTAATTTTCCAACTCAATTTCAATAGTTTAAACGTTGAAACCAATTGAATCCGAAGAATAAATACAAGTATAGTCAGGAAATAGGGCAATGTCACAGTTAATCGATTTTGGGAAAACGGGGGTTTGTTAGTATATTAAAGGGGATTAGACCCAAAACAGATCCTTGTGGAACTCTTGCATTAATCAAGTGATTGTCTGAGAGTCTGACAGAGAGATACATATGACTAAATAACTCTAACATGTATCAAACTCCTATACCAAACAGTACCTTTGTCCTCTGAAACATTATTTTTAATATTTTTTGTGATACGATGTACACTTGCGGTCATAAAAACCGCACCATATCAAAATGATTGAAAAATTGTTAATACTCTGCATTAGCTTATAAGTATTTCTATCTAATTTCCATCTGTTTATTGAATGTTTGAAAAAAGATATTAACAAAGAAAGAAAAACCAGTTAATTTTCTTATTTTTTTTTAAATATTTTAATACAGTCATTGGTTAACAAAATCAAACGATACATTTTTTGTGTATGTGTATATAAGATATTTGGATATGCCACTTTTACCAAAAAATTATCAATACCGAGTTGCTCCTTTTTTGGCGGATATAACCGCTTTTATTCTAGAAGGCATCGAGTTTACTAGAAGTTCAGTAATATCCCTTGAAATTTCAGTATTCCATACATGTTCCAGAACTTCATTTAGCTTTTTTTTACTCTCTGGTTTATGTTCAGCCACCTTACTTTTTATTACATGCCACAAGTGTTTGATTGGACTTAAATCGGGCGAATTAGCTGGCCAGTCTAGTCTGGTAATTCCGAGGTCATCAAACGTTGTCTTGAGCTGAAAATTATTGAAAGACTCTAGTTACTTGTCTGTTTAATATTTATAAAGTAGGCATCCATAAGTTGATTTATAACACTTTACTTACAGATTTGGCACGGTGGCAAGGTGCAGAATCATCTTGAAAAATGTACTTGTCAGTATATGATGCTGTTCAATTGCTGGTACCAAAAACTCCCTTAATACTCATCCATACTTTTGAGCGTTCATAGTTCCATTAACAAAGTGCAAAGGGCCCAAAACGTAAAAAGAAAAACATCCCCAAACCATCTGGCTTTGAGGAAACTTCACTGTTTTGACTATGCACTCGTCCTTGAACTTTTCACCTGTTGACCGTCTTACGTATGGCAAATTGTCGGCACATAACAAATTAAATTTACTTTCATCGGACGATGTTATATCACACATCGCCAATCATCCTGCGTTCAATCTTCGTACTTTTTTGTCCACGTCAAGCGAGCTTTTTTTCCATTTTTGTGGTTAGGAGAGGTTTTTTTGCTAGTCGTCTTCCATATAAACCTATCTCCCGTAGCCGCCGGCGTATGGTTTCGGCGCTTAGATCAACTTGATGAAATTCACTCAGCTCTATTCTTATACGGACAGCACTTTTAAAGCGATCTTTCATGCTAATTCGTTGTAATACATTGTCCGTTTTCTGGGTTGTTTTACGTTTTCGTCCTGTGCCTTTTTTCCTTTCCAGTGGATCCAAATTTTCTTTTTTCTTCATCAGTCGTACAATAGTTGAATGACAGCATCCTATTTAAACCGCAATCTCACGATAGCCAAGCCCTTCTTCGACTAAAGTCAATATTTGAACTTTTTCGTCCCGAGTCTGTTGATGATATTTACCAGACAATTCACTTTTTTTTACTTGTCACCTTCACAACTCAATTCAAACTGATTTTTTTTTTTGCACTGAATACGAGGCCGAACTCCACTATGGAGAATACGATCTGATGTAATTAGGCATTTTTTGAGAACTCATTAGGTGGTGCGGTTTTTATGACAGCAAGTGTACTTGGTAAGTAGTGCTATAGTGATATAGTCTAAAGGGTCAAAATCCAAATGTCTCTGAAGGCAAAATTACGGAGGAGACGTTTCTACAAACCATATGGCAAAATCCACGCTAGCTGGAGGAGCACAGTAGCTGCGGTTCTGACCCATCCTGGACTAAAGCGCCATCCATATATGGTAAGACATAAGAAATATCACTACTAGCGATTACAACAAAACCTATTTTTGTATCTTCATCACAATCCTACGATGTAAGAGTTATGTAACCAAACCTATGCTACTCAACGAACGATGCTCGGAAGTTTTCGGCGCACATCAACAGCAGAATAAACTATTTAGTAGACAATGGCACCTAACGCAGTATCAATTTAAAAAAATTTTCAATTAAAATTTAAAAATGCTAAGAAACTTGCTTGGCTGATAATATAACTATATAAATCATTTCTTTTACTACTCTGTGTACAAAATCATTTGCAAAGAAGGAAAAATATCCAATGAATGTAACCATAGAGTCGTTTACTTGATTCCCAAATATAAAGATGCTTCGAACTACTCCAATCACATAAGAGACATAAGTTCTCTTAATCCGTGCACTGTTAGACGTTTTGTATTCGAAATGTCGAAAGCGATTCGTTGACAAACTAATTGGACCTTATCAGTCCAGCTTTAAGCCGTGAAGTCATCCAGATACGATTCACGTCCCGATAAATCTTGGATAATTCTATTCAAAAGAAATTCAGACACTGGTTTTTTTGCTAAATTGGTCTTAGTGTACAGCATTATTATACAGAAAAAATACATCTGACACTTTTGATAGTACATCTTTGCTGTACAGACCCTTTTTTGTGTTCAACTGGCGTATTATAGGGAGATGAGGCTGTCAGCTTAAATCTGGAAAAGATCGCAACGTATATAATGCATACAACAAAATTGCCTCAAAATTGAAAACAGGCAATATCCTTCTCTGCTTTGTCAACTTCTTAATTTTTTTAAGTTTCGCATTCTACATGTAATCATAGTCTGCACCTCAACCCCGTTAGGTATGTTAACTGTCGCGAATCTTGCATAGATACCGCGTAAATAATAAAATGTTTGCTCTGAACCCACCGCCTCTACTTGTTCACTCAATTTCTATACATTGCTTTCAATGATTTCGTTTACTCCTCTCATCATCCTCTCCCACCATAAAAAGGGCATCATCTTTATTCGTCACTTCAACTTGTTACGCTTTCTTGAATTGTAAAGCCTTTCTCCAGTGGCAACACAAGGAACGCACTTTACATATTTACATGTATGACGCACTCACCCCCTTAAAAATCCTTCACAACACACGACATATACGAGTAAACGCTCATTGTCACAGTTTATAGTACAACAAATCCATTTTTCAATTTAGCAACCCTCGAAGCGAGAAATAATTATGCGGAATTGTCAACCTTGGTTTGTATGGGGCTGGGTATTTTGGGATGTGGGGTGTTGCTATTCTGTGAAAAATAAATCTTTGTCTTCCACTTAAGATGAAGTTAAATAAATTAGAACTCTACGGAAACTGAGCTATAAGTACACTCTGCTGTGCTGTTTTTCTGCCTGACACCATTGTTCGGCACCTCTGTCGTTAAGGTGCAGTTGGATTGGGCCAGGCAAGTGGCTTCAAAGGGTTGAGGATCGGGTTTTGCTTTAAATACTTTGGCTTAAGCAATTTCTTACTTGTCATCTGCCATACATACGTTTATTCTTTCCATTGTGAGTTAATTTTTTTTATTTATTTATTTTTTTTTTTTATCATTGTTTCTATTTTTCGCTTACCACCCAGCCCGGGTTATGTGGAGAATGAGGTGCCGCTAAGGGTTGTAACGATGGCAAAGGTGCGTGAAGCCGACGTACGTTGTTAATTAAAATTTTCAAATCGATAAATCTAATTAACTGGCATGCAAATAACGTTCTCATGTTGCTGTTGTTGTTTTCTTGTTAGTGCGACACGACCCTGTTGGCTGCTGACTGCGTACACGATGAGGACATGACGTGTCAGATGGGACATTTTGCGCAGATTTTTTTTTTCTTGTTTTTTCGTTGGCTCTCTATAGGTATTTTCTGATATAAAGTTGTTCAGGGCATTGGGGTATTGTGTTGCAATCATAACAGGTACACGATGGTAGCCATGATAAACGAGTTCACATTGTGAAATTGGAAAATTATGCATGCTTCCGGCTGTTAAAAGGTGCAAACCATATCCCCAATTGGCAGTCTGTTAAGTGTGTGTGCTCTTGATAGCTTATTGATGTTAATGGTGGGATGGTTGGGCCATGTGGAAAGGAAGTTCTTCATGTATGGCATTGACTATGAAGTAGGAAGTGTAGGCTTAGGTACTGCCTTTTAACAACTTAATTTAGCGAAATATCAGAATAAACAAAAGTGCAAAGAAATCATCCGAAGTATCAGAAACTGGTTCTTGAAAGGAAATATTACAGTGGAAAAGTATAACAATTGCCGCCTTCTTTTCAGTTTTAAGATACATTTACCGGAAAAAGTTTCTTAATTGGTTAAGTGAAGAATGCTAGATTTACATATGTATGAGTATTCCAGGGGATATTATTTGTTCAGCCAAATACACTTTTTTAATGTCTTTTCTGAATTAATTGCTGAGATTTGAGTACAATGCGAACGTGGAGCATAGAGCACATAGAGCATAAAGAGCACTACCAAATAGCACAAGGTCACCTATCATCAGCCCTCCTAATGAAGTGCCATTCAAGATTCACATAGTCCATAACAGTTTATTCAAAAAATTTGGAAAGTGATTTTTTTTTAAGAATATACCTGTAGATATACATTTTCAACATAGAACCATTCCTATACGAATTTTTAATCGATCGAAGAGTATGTGGAACACCTTTAAGAAATATTTTTCCGGAAAGCAATCCCGGCACATTTTGTTCAATACCCTCCACGACATCAAAATGCCCCCATTTCATTGCAGTCTTCAGTTAAGGGAATAGAAAATAATCGACCGGGAATTGATTCGGCGAGTATGGTGGGTCATTGATCACAGAAAATGATGTTTTTAGCCAAGAAATCGGTTACCAATCACAATGAATACGCAGGTGCATTATAGTGAAGCAATAACCAGTCGCCTGGTACAATTCCGTTGCTCGAACATTATTTTAACCGTGGCTCTTGGAATAACAGAGAAAGCCCTCCACACTAATTCAACATTTGCGTCAACGTTGATCCCCTTCCAATAACTGGAAACCATTTTCTAAAAACAGAATACCATTCAATTACCTTGCTCCAACTTAAACTCTGATCATCATATGCATTTTTCAATATTTGAAAAATTACGGAGGCAGTTTTATACAATATAAAACAAAATTTAGTAATGGCTCTTTGTTCCGTGCAAAAAACCCTGACAGGATTAAATAAGAACGAATAAATTTGATTACTAGTGGCTAAAGCAGAAACGAAACAACAAGGTTCCATCGGCAAAAAAAAAATAAAAGCGCCACAGGCTGTCTTGGCACTTAGTGAAACGCAGGTAGATCTCCGCCCATATCATTCTGATCTGAAGCCACTTCTTCTCTATATCGTGGTCTTGCGGTTTACGTGCATAGTAATATGGTTTGCCAAACTCAACTACAATGAAGTCCCTTTTCCAATCTGGAATTCAATTTCATGTAGCTAAAATTCCATCTTCGAAAGCAAATTATCCACTATTGCTTTATCTACAGAAGCCCAAAAGTGGACAGCAATTCGAACTTTAAGGAGTTTGATGAGCTGTTTAATCTGTACAAAGAATTGTACCCATGCATCCTCATAATGAAATCGTTATAACGGGCGATTTCAATATACACAATTCTGAGTGACTTTGAAATTCTGGACCCGAAAAACGTTGTGTTGAAATCTTCGCTGTGGAAAATATCTTGACTTGAGCTGGTTAATGAGTAGACGCGAATACCAGACGTTTATAGTCATACCGCCAACACCCTGGACTTGTTTTAAGCTTCTCACCCTAGTAAGAACACCGTTGATGTGCTCTCCCATCCCCTCCATTGATCATTATGTCATATCATCTAATTTCTCGTAAGAGAAAAGATTCCTAAAAGAACCGTATGGCAATGCAAGAATGCCAGATAAAGCTGACTTAAAAACTTCTTTAGGATCTTTAACTGGAAATTATGTTTCCTTTATAATGGCGTGGATGCCGTTGCTGGTATCATCACAGACCCTATTATTTTTGGAATAAGATCCTTTATCTCTCATCGGATTAAGAGCATAAGGCCAAAAGAAAAGGCATGGTATATACAGCTTGAGCTGTAAAGAGGCTGTCAGGGTTAAGGAAAAGTTTTTTCGGTCTTTCAAGACCAGCCAGACAGAGAAAAACCGAAAAAAGTTCAAACGACTGCAACGCCTTTCTTAAGCGTGCGAAATTCCAATACGACCAAAAACTGAGGCAAAAAATACTACATTGTCCCAAGGGTGGTAAAAACTTTTGGTCGATCATCAAAAACATCAGAAATTCTACCAGATTGTGCATCCGAACTCTCATTTACAAAACATTCAAGTGGTCAGCTCTTTGAACAAGGCCAATCTGCTTTTTGCACACTTTGTGGCCAGCTCTACACTTCCAGATTGTGCTTTGTCTCCGCCTATAATTGAGTGCGTCGAATCTTCAATGGGACGAATACACTTTCACATTCGTGTCGTGGCAATATTTCTTAAAGACCTTAACATTCACAAATCCGCTCGTCCAGATGATATATCTCCCATCCTTCTGAAGAAATGTTCTTCCTCTGCTGTTCCGTTCTTCCGATTGTGTAAGTTTTTTCATCAATCCTACTCCTTAGGACTCTTTCCGAACAGATGAAAAACAGCATTTACCAGTCTCTCCCTTAGAAAGACAAGTCCTCTTCTCTTTCTTCCTAGAAACTTATTGTACCAAAGTCCCTTCTTTCCAAGACCATGGAAACGCTGATAAACTGTCAGCTCATGAAATATCTCGAAATATAAAAACTGCTCATTGAGCGGCAATACGGTTTTCGTAGCAAAAGGTCCACTGATGATCTGATGGCACGTTTCGCCAAAAAGTGAAACCAAATCGTATATCAATCTGGTGAAAGCTAGGTAGTTGCACTTGATATTTCTAAGACATTAAACAGAGTTTGGCATTAGGCTCTTTTGCCGAAAATGCCTGTATATTGGATCGATCCTTCAATGGGTAAGAAACTACCTATCGGGACGTCCAATTCAATTTCTTTTGGATGGATTCAAGTCTGATATTCACAAGGTAAGTGCTGGTGTGCCTCAGGGATCCGTTCTAATTCCGGCACTCTCTTTAATTTTCATTAATGATCTCTTGACAGTTACTTCTAATCTCATATAGTCCTTTGCTGATGACAGTATTCTTTGCTTTTCATATTCGTTCCCAGACTCGCGTCTGAGGAACTCCTCACCAATTGAGGAGCAATCAAAATAGTGGAATTTAATGCTACCAAAACGCAATGCTGTCTGCTGTCGTTTAAGCAAAATTTAGATACCAGCCATTATCCATGAATGGCACTTGAATCGTTGAAAGGGAAAATCTTTCCATTCTCAGGAATGGAAACCTACTACACATGACTACATATTCGATGTCGTCAAGTGATGTAAGAAATGTTTCACCCCCTCTGGTCTGGCCTCAATATATAAGGCAGTCATCTGCCCAAAATTGGAGTACAATATCTACATCATAGGCGATACTAATATCACTCAGACAATGGACACCCGCGAGAACTGACGTAATTCCTCGCGATGTTAATTTTATTTTATCGCTATTTCCACCACCACCAGTGCTCCATTGAAATTGCCAGTAGCATTCCACCACTCTAAACTTTAACCGTAACACCTGCCTTTATATTATTTCCTAGTCATTATAACAAAATTCTTTTGTGAAAGGTTGAGTGTGAAAAGTCATTACAATTAGATCAGCTAATAACCTTGCGCTTATTTAGTGGTTTTTGTTTTATCGTTGTTTAAAAATAAAAATAATTTATTCGATAACTTTCTCAAAGCCAATCTTTGACGTCTCAATTGCGATAAGGCTTTAACGGATATTTCCAATTGTAATGATAAATTTTTTATTGTTCCCTAGAATATCAGAACTTTATATAGGGTGATTCATCGTGAGGTTTGATTTATAGGGTAAAACAAAAAAAACAAAAAAAAAAAACACATAAATTTGAAAGTGAACTTAAAAGAACAATTCATGGCATTTACTTTTCGAAAATAATATTATGTAAATGTTGGCTACGACTGCGTCTGAGGTGAAACATTCGGAAGGTCTAATTTTGGGTGACTCGTTCGAGCATAGCGACTGGTATCTCGCGGATAACGTGAGTAATGTTGGCTTCCAAAACGTCAATCGTAGCTGGGTTATTTCTGAAGACCTGATACTTTAAATATCCCCGGAGAAAATAATCCAAAGGTATGAAATCGCACGATCTAGGCGGCCAATATACCGTAGCAAAACGTGAAATTAAGTTCTCACCAAAATGATTTCTCAACAAGTTCATTGTTTCACGTGCTGTATGGCTCGTAGTCCCGTCTTGTTGAAACCAGAGCTCACCGAGTCCATGTGCTTGAATTTCAGGAAGTACATAGTCCATTAACATGGCGCGATAACGGTTACCATTGACGGTAATATTCTGGTTTGCCTCATTTTTGAAGAAATATGAACCAATGATTCCACCAGCCCATAAACCACACCATACCATTGTTTTTAATGGATGTAATGGTAGCTCTTGGCACTCTTTGGGTTGCTCATTAGCCCAAATACGGCAATTTTATTTATTAACGTATCCATTGAGCCAAAAATGGGCTTCATCACTGAACAAAACTTCACGATAAAACACAGGATTTTCATTGAGTTTTTTCAGAGCCCATTTACTGAAAATATGACGTAAGTCGCCTGGCTTCAATTCTTGCACAAGTTGAATTTTGTACGCTTTTAGGCCGAGATCCTCATGTAAAATATGCCAAGTTGTCGAATACGCCAAGCAGAGCTGCTGAGAACGACGACGAATCAATTCATCACGGTCTTCGCGTACACTCTCAGCTACAGCTGCTATAGTCTCTTCACTACGTGTTGGATGTAGTCTAACCGGTCGAGTATCATCCACTAATGTAAACTAGGACTCAAATTTGAGAATAGTATTGGCAATAGTGGTTTCAGAAGGTAGATTATGTGAACCGTAAGTTCCTCGAATCGCACGAAAAACATTTCTCATAGAACGCTGATTTTCGTAATACAGCTGAACAATTTGGAGACGCTGTTGTGATGTGAGTCTTATCATGATGACTTGCCAAACGATACTGAACAAAAATGATAAACCAATTTGATAGAAATTATGCGCGATCTGTCAAAAAAAGCAAATTAAAAATCAAACCTTTCGATAAATCACCCTATAGATTTCGTTCCACATATTGAGTCTTTTGAATGCATTCCAGATATTCTCTTTGCGTTTGAAATCTAGATTTATAACTTTGACAAAAAAATGCCTTTATTTTTTCCGGGTTAGGTGAATACTAATGACGATTACTTTGCATGCGATGCTGGCTGTTTTATAAAAGATGAATATGAGGTTTTTGAGGTTTTGTGTCTTGATTTTGTATGTTCTGATGTTTCCATAAAAATTAACCACGAAGCATTTGTATATGTGTGTGTTTGTAGGCTACATATGTTTTATATTTTGCCGTTTATAGAATAACTTTCTGGGAAAGTGAAGAAATTTAACTATCTAAGGGAACTTCAGTTTTACCATTTTGAATAGAAGTGAAGGCATGGCATGGTCTATCTTCTTTTATTGATGAGCCAACTAGAACTATATCAGGAAAATGTTTAGATCACATTTATAGTCGCTTTAATAGTGTTTATTTTAATTAATGCGAAAAATGTGATCTTGATCTGATGATAACCATACATTGAATGACAGAACTTTTAGCCCATATCTAACAGCAAGAACAAAAAACTTCGACTTCGAAACTAAATTATTGAAAATTGACTACAGTAGGCTCAAATGTATTCTTCAACTTCTCTTACAGTCTTTACTGACTGTCTTAAGAAACATATTTATAGTTGTTCCTCATCTTTGCATGCGAAAAGTTAAAGGTAAAAACAAAATCAGATAACTACTACCATTTTCAATTTCAAAAAGAAATAATGCCTTTACGATTAGATGCGTTAAAGGCTAGATCCTCATAAGCAACTATTTAGGCCTCAGCGAAACCAAATAGTCAACGAAATAAAAGTGACAAAACGAAATTTCTATATTAATAAGAAAAACCCAGTCTTTCAGGGCAAGCAGATCGGAACTTTGTTTGGTTTCTAAAATGCTGCTTCTACTCTTGTTCTCTCATACCTCGAATTTCGTAAGCAAGCTGTATCAGTTGGTGATAGTTCATTTGATTTTCTTTATACTTCTAGACGTGTTCCTTGAGGTTCGATCTTGGGGCTACTTTTTTGTTCTCTCTTTATGCCAATCAATTGAAACTGCAAAAAGTCTAAGCACACTTTTCAATAGGACTCTGACATGGGATGCTCACATATATATGGAATACTACGCCAGCTCTGGATCTCACAATTTTACCACCCCTTAGGATACTCGCTTTTCTAGTGAAAACTCTTATCATTCCCGTTCTTACCTATAGATGCGAACTTTTTTGCAAATGTGAAGCGAATAGCCAACGAAAACTTAATGACGCTTTCAATACCACTGTGCCTCATGTTTTTGGCCTAAGACGTTTTAACGGAATCTCTGATTACTTAAAAATATTTTACGTGTCGTTTGTCGTTATAGGTTTCCTATTCTGCTTAATATCATACAAAGAAAACCGCCTAGTTATCTTTTTAATAAATTGCGCTGCAGTGTCATCAAGCCACCTTATTCATCCCTGTTGTTCTAAGCTTACCTCAGAGTGAGTGACAGTTTCGCGTTAAAAATTATCCGCTTGTGGAATTCCTTCCCAGGGCCTATATAGATGACCGGTGGTACCATACGTTTCCGAACAAAGCTTAAGTCGTTTCTCTATAGCATCACAATTGTGTCCTTATATACATACGAGGTGTGTTCAACAAGTAAGTTGATTTTATATTTTTATAAAAAAAAAATATTCATTTATTCATCAATATTAATGTTGTTCCCTTCAAAGTAATCCCCCTCAGGTATAATACACTTGTGCCAACGCTTTTTCCAATCCTCGAAGCACTTCTCATAAGCACTTTTTGGTATAGCCTCGAGCTGTGCCAGGGATGCCGTTTTTATTTCCTTAATCTCCGTTTCTCATAGGTCTCTTCAATTTTGGGAACAGGGACAAGTCTCATGGGCCAATTATGGCACTTTTCAGCATGCCAATATTATTATTGACATAAAAAAAAATTAAAAAATTTCGAAACAAACTTCGCTGGCTCATGTCCCGTTCCCAAAACATCCGAACAATTTGCATGGCACGACCGATAAGCCAACATCCTCAGCAACTTCTCTTGTGGTAGTTCGACGATTTTCCAAAACAATTTTCTTCACAGCTTCGATGTTATCATCTTGTGCTGGGGCGTCCAGAGCGATGTTCGTCATCGGTAATTTTTCGGCCATTTTGGAAAAGTTTGTACCACTTGTAAACATTTTTTTTAGTTAGAGCAGACTCACAGTATACCACTGTCAACATTTCAAGTGTTTTATTTGTAGAGTACATAGTCCCATTTTTTACACAAAATTTGGTGCAAATTCTTTGCTCCATTTTTTATAATATTGAAAATCGCCGAGAACAGAAAAACACATCTAACTTTTTTGTCTGTCAAAAACAAACTAAGTTTGCTATATACTTACTTGAAACTGTGAACACATATTCGGGACATGTGTACCAATGCAGGAAAAAAAATAATCGATAATCGAATGTACGTTGCCCTCGAAATTTCCAAAGTCACCTTACTTTTTGAACGCACCTTGTTTAAATAGCTTTTCTTAAATCTTTTTGGTCTGCAACTGTCAAAAACCGAAAAAAAAAATTAATGTACCAGAAAACCAATGTTTGCGCCGATGGTTATGATGCTTCGGTCTCTAAAGGAATTCTAGTGACTAAAAAGGACGAAAAAAATCTCAGCACTTTTCAATATAGGCGGATGAGAACAACCATCCCACTTCAAATCTTTATAGAATAATTTAAACTATGAATTTTAATGATGAATCTAGCGATAATATATTGGGTCTATAACTTAATTCGTGCGGTTTGCTAAGAGAAAGCGTATCTTGTATTATTCCATTGGAACATGCGTTGGAAAGCTACTGTCATTGTACGTCATTTCAGTGTATGTCATTCATTTGAAGCGTAAAGAACAATAATTTTTTTTTCACTCAAATATGTCGAACTTTGTGCCTGAAAAAGTGTTTTTGCGGGGAGTTCTTCTTCATGAAGAAAACTGCTGCCGAAAGTCATCGTATTTTGGTGGAAGTTGATGGTGAACATGCGCTAGCTGAGTGAACGTGCCAAAAGTGGTTTGCACGATTTAAAAGTGGTGATCTTGGCTTGGAAGACGATGAACATCCTGGGCAGCCAAAAAAATTTTGAAGTTGGAGAAGTGGAAGCATTACTCTGTGAAGATTGTTGCCAAACACAAGAAGATCTCGCAGACTCCTTGGGTGTCACTCAAGCAGCCATTTCAAAACGTTTAAAAGCAACTGGATGTATTCAAAAGCAAGGAAATTGGGTTCCACTTGAACTCAAGCCGAGAGACGTCGAAAAACGTTTTGCATGTCCGAAATACTGCTGGAACGCCACAAAAGGAAGTCATTTTTGCATCGGATTGTTACTGGTGATGCAAAATGGGTCCATTACGACAGCCCCAAGCGCAAAAAATCATATGTGAAATCCGGCCAATGATCCGTATTTGGTGGGATCATATGGGTGTGCTGTATTATGAGCTGCTAAAAAAAGGTGAAACTATCAATGGACAACACTACCGAACACAATTAATCCGTTTGAAGAGAGCAGTTACCGAAAAACGCCCGGATATGCTACCAGACACGAGGCAATAATTTTCCATGATGACAACGATTGGCCTCACGTTGCTATTCCGGTTTAGAACTATTTGGAAAACAGTGGATGGGAAGTCTTACCCCACCCGCCTTATAGCCCAGACCTTGCCCCTTCTGACTACCACTTTTTCCGGTCGATGCAGAACGCATTCACTGAAATACGGTTCACATCACAGTAGAATATCAAAAATTGGCTTAATTCATTCTTGGCGCAGTTCTTTTGGGATGGGATCCACAAATTGCCAGAAAGATGGGAAAAAGTCATAGCTTCAGATGGCCAATACTTTGAATAATACTATTGTACATGTTTTACTTAAATAAACGTTCAAATTTTGAAAAAAAAACCGCACGAATTAAATTACATACCCAATACTATAAATGTCAAAGATGTTGCTAAAGGGAACAAAAGTGAAAACTGATTTGTTGATTTTCTAGAACTCAAATCTTCAGGCAATCAAAATGATATCGTTCTGGAGAAAGTTGTCCAAGAGGTAGGCAAGTTTGTTGCATTCAATTAAAAAAAAAACAGGTGTACCGGTATAAAGTGAGCGTCAAGATATAAATGTCTCGATAGGGAACATTTATTGTAAACGGGCCTTAATTTTTTTTTTTTTTTGTTTGGTTACTATGACACCTGTCAAACGTATTTAGTATACATCAAGTCATTGAGCAAACAACATCATATTTTTCATTTTTAATGTCGAATTTTGTACCAGAAAATGATGACTTGCGGAAAGCATTAATTTTTTGTTTTCATTGGAAAAAAAGTGCTGCAGAGTCACATCGAATGCTTGTCGAGACATATGGTGATCATGCTCTATAAGAAGCAACATGCAAAAAATGGTTTCAACGGTTCAAAGATAACGATTTTGATGTGAGAAATGAAGAATTACAAACAATATTGGATGAATATGACACTTTGAGTAAGAACCAGAATTGTTAAATGTTGCACAACAAACAATTTCTGACCGTTTAAAAGCTATGGGAAATATCCAAAAGCCTGGAAAATGGGTGCCACATGAATTAAATGAAAGACAGATGGAAAACCGAAAAAACAGCTTGTGAAATTTGGTTTCAAAGGCATGATAGAAAATCAGTTTTGCATCGAATCGGCCCATCTCACTTCTTCCAGTTCTGAGAAAGATCTTTGAGAAATCGATGAAAAGCATTTTTTTTCTAATCCAATTCAATTTGACTTCCAAAAAGGGAAATCGATTGAAAATGAACTACTCTAGTTTTGTGTTCAGATAGTGCTAAGCCTTGATCGGACAAAGTGCACAGCGATTTATTTATAGATATTACCAAAGCGTTTGAAATGGTAAATCACAATGTCCTGTCAAGGAAATTGGAATGGGCTGGCATACATGGTTTCGCAATCGATTTCACCTTGAGAATAGAATTCAAAGTGTGAAGTTGGATGCATTTAGAAGCGAGATTCATTTCTTCAATCTGGGGATACCACAAGCTTCAGTGATGGGACCAATACTATTGCTTGTCTATATAAACTCACTATTCTTTCTACAGCATTGAATCTAGTTTCAAATTTTAACTGGGACTTAGATTCATTGAGGAATTGGCTCACAGATCATTTTTTAATTATAAGTGCCAACAATTAAGTTAATGTTTGTGCTTATCGTCCTCACAAAATTTGGAAGCAAATGTTTGCTTTCATACACCTGAGTACGGAAAGTAAAATCACCCAGTTTTTTACAGCAGCTCTTTTGAAGCATGCTTCCAAATTGAATTGAAATAATAAAATTTACACTCAAATGAGCTTCTAGAATCATGCAGAAACATTAAGAAAAAAATCTCTGGTGCTTTCTTAGATATTTTTTTTTTTTTTTTTTTATTTGCAAAATATTAACTCAATATTAGTATATTAATATGTCGAACCTGCAATAGGTATTTGCTTGTATGCCCCTATTAGTTCTACAAAAATATATTTTAAGAAAAATATGCAAGAAGTCCTCTACACATTCTAGTTTTCCTATGTTCAGTCACCTGAATATTTTTCAAATTCGTCATTTATATAATCTTAAAGTATATATTATATTTACGCGTAGTATCAGGGTCACCCCACCCAAACCTTAGTTTTTGAATTGCAAAACCTTTTAAGCGACATCCGAAACTGTTGTATTAAATGCAATCCAGAATGTCACAAATGTTCTTAGTTCTTTTGTCTTTTATATTTTTATGCGAAAATTATAATGAATTTATAAGAAATAAAGAAAAAAAAAAACATAAAAAAAATGCATGTTATCTCGCTTAAATGCCCGGTGGAAAGACCCACTGCAGTGGAAGCCTTCTAAAGATGTTCCAGTGAGTCAAGTGTTAACGTAACTCAACGTGATTTTCCACTTTACATTGTCCGTGATATATTGCATTTGCCTTCTAGTGGTGGTGATTTCGTAGATTCTTTAACTTCTGCTACTCTCGGTATTGTGCTGGTATGCTTGGGTTAGATGGAACGTTAACTTAACTTAAATGAACTCAATTGCCGAAGCATATGTAGACAAATAAAAGAGCCCTCAGATGGTTTTTATGGTGAATGAAGACTTGGTAAAATTAAATTTTCTATTGCCAATAAGGGTTCACAACAATTGACATTTTAAATATTATTAAAACCAAGAAAAATCCATTAACTTATCATTTAACTTAAATTAACTATTTTTTCTACAAGCAAACCATCCAGCAAGCCGACAAAGTTCATAAAACTTTTTGTCCAAATGCAGACGACAGAAGGTATCAAGGGGTAGCAAATAACTAACAAAAAAGAGGAAAAGCAAAAAAACTCTAAAAACCGCGACGTTTCCCTCTGAAATTCGGTTTGAGGTTGAACGCAAACGAAGCCTAAATACTCGTATATCCCGTAGACATCGCTCGTCGACTCACGTATATAGGGGGTGGCCATAGGATACCTACATTCCTACATACAGATATGCCAGCTCCACTATAACTGCAACCGATTAAACAAGGCATAGGATATGCTATTCGTATTCATACGTAGATCTCCAACTCGGAGGAGGAAGCCATTGCTATTTGCTTTAACTATGCCGGCGGCGCCTGCCTGCATATCGAATGCGGGTATTATGTGGAAAAGTCCAACAATTATCGCTATTCGCCGCAAATTTTGCACGCGGTATATCAACGAAATTATGACGTTCCACTGAATCGGTTTCAGATTCATACTCCGATTTGAATTTTGATTCTGATTCTGAAGCTATAATCATACTTCAGTGTTTTTGGAATTCTTTGTGCCAAACGTCAAGGCAGAGGTTCTGCCATTCAGAAAGATGCAATCGCCTAGTGGAACTAAGTAGGAAGTAGCGAAGTACTCTAAGCAAATTGAAATTGCAAAAATTGTTGAAGTGCAAACAAAATTTCGTAGAAGGTTGGAAGTTTCATTGCGCGGATTTCATTCCAACACTGTCAAGGTAGAACATAAAATGGAATGCTTTTACAGTCGGACTATTGCATATCAAGAAGGGTATTCGAATCGATTAGTATCCAGTAATAAAAATAAATTAAAAACATAAGTTTGAGTATTCCTATTTCGTTGCTGATTTGTGAATATACCATCATGAGGAACATACTAACAACATTAATTAACCATGACTTATGGAGTGCGCTCAAAAATAATTGGCTTCAGTTGACAATAACCGGCTTTTAATTTGCACAGGGCTGCAAGGGACGGGACAGGCTTTTCCTTTCAGTGCAAAATATCCCTCAGCTTGGTTTAACTTTTGAACATCCATCTATCCGGTGGAATACTTATTTAGACGACGCTACAATCCTATAAGTCTTAAAGTTAGGGTGGTCTTTACCAAACTATCTCCAGTTATCCCCCCATTAATGTGTGAAAAGCCCTTCTACTTACGTATACCATCTTAAGAAATATGTTCTCATACTGCATTGTCCCTCCGGGTTGGAGAAATAATATTTATTCCGGTTTCATGTTACAGATATCTCAACCGATTACTTCTCACTTTTCTGACCAGGCCAATGTCGATGTATAACTCGTAGAGTTCATTGTCAAATCTCTTCTTTCAAGGTGCTATGCTTCTGCATCATAGAACAGTGTTATATAGAGTATCCTTGGTGTTTCTTGACTAGGCCTTATTAATTAATTTCTTAGGCCAAGGAAAAAGCGTTTGTTACATGTATTTTTTCGTTTGATTTCCGATAAGGTGTATTATCAGAGTTAATAGATGATCCGCTGTAAACAATATCTCTACATTCTTCAAAGTTATAATTCTAGCTGCCTATCCTGACGTTATATCTAATTCGTCATAATTAACCGTCCTGGTTTTGACACAGCTTAAACCATTTTTGTCGCTCTTGCGACATCTACAGACGTCTAGTTTTGATATGCGAGTTTCGCACAGTCTGTTCAAGAACGATTAAGGAAGATTTTTTCAAATGCCTTCATTAGCATCAATTGCTTCAGATTTACGGAGCAGCGAGCATTTCTATTTCCGTCATTTTCCATAAATTGTCGACTTTGGGGGGATGCCATAACTAACAAAACCCTTTATAGCTCGATTTTGTATTGTAGACGCTGACGTGTTCAAACCTAAAATCATAAAAAGAGTGATGAATGTCAATCTGAACTTCTTGAACATTCTACCCTTTCTGCCATAGTGTAGAAGTTAGGTAAATTGTGGGCTAATCGGGGCTGATAAGTGTCAAGAAGATCTTGCACGCGATGCTAAAGAGGCTGATACCAATTCAATTAACGCAGTTTAGAGGATCTTCTTTATAGTTGATCATGCAAACGATCTGAGTTTTTATTCATTAGGAATGATTTGCGTTGACTTAATCTAGAAAATGAATACCCGTAGTAATGGAGTAGCGTCTCTTCTTGTCTGTTTTCTCGATCCCTCGCTTCTCATGGCCTTTTTTGATCTCTGAAGAAGTCGGTGATCTCGGTAGCGGTAGTGATATTCTATTCGCAGCAAAGTCAATTAGCATTAAATCACCTAAAACGACTTTATCGTCATACTTAACGCATTGCTCTAAGCATTTATCTGGGAGACCGTAGAAACATTTTTTTGTGACTTATTTTTTTAGTGAGGGCGATGATATTGGCAAATATAATCTTCTTCTGGATTATTGCAATCCAATCCAATCTAAGCGATTGCTGAATCTGTCAATTCAATGAAGCAAACAAAAAATTGATGTAAACCTACGATATCTACTTCGGCAACTGAATGTGGATTTGCTATCCAGACAAAAAGTCTTAGAATTTCGGCATGTAAGCGAACGACGCATCAAGGCAAATACAGAGATAATATCATAATACCAGCATCAAAGACGAATTCTGTAAACATCTAGACTGTTCATATGCCCAATGACTCACCTATGAAATCAAAATTGTGAAAGGACAACACTACATCCGGTAATAGATTCAGGTTTTTAGAATTTGTAACAGGGCGCGACCTTTAAGTAGTTAGCACGCGATTTCCATATCTCAACATCAATAGAGGATCTTGGCTATCTTCTGATCAATCAACTGTCAACCAGATTGGTCATACAACGATAGCCACCATACACTTCTCCAGCATTCTGGATATCCGAACTTTTCCAGGAGTCAACAGCGACCAGGAAAATTATCTTGTTTAATGCATGGTCCGAATGCGGATATCGCTGGCACAACGAAGTCAAGCAACACGTTTAAAGTTCGTTTCGCAGAAGCTCTTCCAAAATCCCAGCCCTCATACACAAATTATAGAGCACGAATTGGAATGTTGCCGACAAGCCATTAGAAAAGTTCCTTTTGATGTGATTTGTTCCAAAGCACCGTCAAAAAACCTGCCTACCTTAGTAGGCAAGTACATGTAACCAAACTAGAAGCATATAAAGCTGTGCTGCAGCGAAGGACAAGAACTGCTAATTATTTGTGCAAGCAGAAAGAAAGGGAAGGCTTCTCAGAAAGAAAATTGGAGATATGTTACTGCAGGAATGATATTCGTAAGTCTTATCAAAAAATAGTATGAACATGGCAAAGCTACAAAGCCAGAACAGAAGCCTGCAAAATTGAACATGGACAACTTGTAAATAGTAGGATCGCACTCTGTGCTGATGCTGAAAATATGGAAAGTCTACATCTGCAGACTGTGCAACACTGATAATGATCGAAACTCCGCTATCAGGGAGACATCAACTACTCGTAACTGAAGGCAGCTGACGTGAGAAAGTGCTAGCTGAAGAGCCTTGTTGGTTGAGACCCAGATTCATCACGGACTATAGTGTGACCTACGTAAGTAAGAAAAAGTCTTCGATAGTTGTGTGGATGCATGTGGCCTTTTCAAAGTCTGAACTTCTTATTTTTGCATCCGAACGGGGTCATTTATGGGATCCCTCAAGGCCAGTTACTTGCCTCAGTTTAAAAAAAATTCTGCTAAATGCTAAAATCGTTAAGTTGTCGCTGCTCAGTCCCTACTCTATTCGAAAAAGAAAACTTTGTAACAGATTTACAGTCAGTCTTGAGTGCATTGAAAAACCGCTGCTACTTCTTCTGGAAGTAGCGACAAAGCTCGATATTGCGCTGACAGAAATTATCAAAACGAAGTGGATTTAGAAATTTTCAAGCTTAATACCGAAGTTTCCAAAGACTGGGGACGTAAAAGATTGACATCTTCGGCCCATGTAATGCTTAAAATCATTCAAAAATATTTCAGTTGTGACTTCAAGTTAATTTGAATGCAATCATTTTGAGTGATCCGCATTATTTAAATTCAACATCATATCATAACATGTAGAGCCACGAAAAGTCTTCCATTTTAAACCAAAGAAGTAACGCAGTAAAGAAAGTCTTTATCTTAGGTGAGAGAGACCTTAACCAATTTGACCAAACTTAACTCAATATAGCACTATCGACACGAACTACAGAATTTTTTAACGTTCATTTGTTACTTACCAATACTTTTCAAACTACATGGCAGGATAACTTAACGTAAAGAATATTCGATCCACTTTTCGCCCCTTAGAAGAAGCGAAATTGCTGAAATCAAGTTAAATGATTAAACTCATGTCTAGCAAGCCAAATCTACAAAGTGACTTCTGTTTCGCTTAATTGGTAATTACAGGCTCCATTGTCCTTTCACAAAAAACAAAACAGGACTCATCGTAAGTGGATCTCTACGAAAAAAAGAAAAATTTTGCATGCACTGCACAAACTTTTCCATTTCATTGTTCCATGAATAGCGAAACAATTTGTATCGCTCAAAAGGAACAAAAATAAAAAAATCTTCCCGACACTTAAATTGCATTGTTTACTCAATTCCCTTCCAAAGAATACACTCTTTGTCCTTTTTTTCATGGTCACATGGTGTTTACCATGAAGCATTTCCATTTTGTCGTCCCATTATGAGAAAAGTTTGTGCGGGATTTAAGTTCAAAAAAAAAAAAAAAACCAATTGAACTCCGTTGAATAAGCCTTTCTGGTATTCATTCGTCCTTTTCGAAAGGATTTTATTCAAAGTGGTACCAAAAGTCTACGAGGTACTTGACGCTTTCACACAAACATTGCTGTCGTTTAATAGAATGTCAGCCAAGTGACCTTTTGTTTAACTTTTAAAAGTCTATGAGGTGGTTTGGTGGCATGGACGTTATACTGATGCTATATATTGTAAGATTTAGTTTATTTTATTGTATTTTATTTTTTTATTTTTTCTTTCGGAAACATCCCTTAAATGAAAGATTAAGTGCTGTCCTTAATTATGCTGATTTTGTTTAAATGCTTGTGGACTGCTCTAACCGCCAAGAGGCAAAGACATACCATAGTACCTCACTATGGTTCATAGAATTTGCTAATAAAATTAAATAAATTCATTTAAAGTAATGTTGGGCTAGATGTGAGTCATCATTAAGCTTGTTGCACATGCTCTGGTCATCTGGTTGGCCTAAGCGCACATGTGCAAACTTTATACCAAAGAATGTAGGGCTTATAATCATAAGCAGCTTCAAATGAATACAAATTTTCAAACAAGGTCTATCGTATGTCAACTACAGGTATATTTAGGTATTACAGTAGCTCCCCGTAATTTTAATAGTGGAGTGCGTTCCTTGTACTAGTTTTGCTACCTCTGCCATCCACATCCAAAATAAAATATGCTAGCAATAGAAGGTACCTTCATTTTAGTGCACATCGCTCAAAATGTACACCTGAAACTTTCAGTTTCAACAAATCTTCCCACGTGTTTGCCGGTATATCCAGGAGGATTAGGAAACGTGTTAGGTTGGTTAAGTTAGCATGGTCCTTGTTTGAGATGAAGTTTAATCTTTTGTGTGTCTATTACGATGCTATTGTTAGAGTATGGATTGATGCCGTTGCTACTTCTAGAACCATAGAGATTTCTTAATGAATCTTTCAAGGCTGGCAATCTTCATTTCGTTTACATCTTGAAAGAGGTAACTCCCTAGAAATTACATTTTGATCCGTGCTGAAAAAGTTACTTATGCAGGAAATGTGATTTTTCGTCGCAGTTCCCCAAAGTTAGAAAGTTGTAGACCATATCAATTTGGTCATCTAGTTGGGAAATAAGTGATATTTTTTAACCGGAAGGAACTGAAAGGAATTGAAGACAACGGAACTGACACGACTGAATGACACGATATCTCTATTCCCTTGTTTACAGGATCAAAATATTGAAGACTTCAGAAAGTTAAAGGTAGATTGATTGGGAGAAGCCACGACCCCAAATTAAATTCCCTTCATTGCAGAATTTTAGGAAAGGATAAAGGATCAATTGAATGCTGGATATATCGATGGGAAACAGTCAAAGCGGAATTTTGAAAGGCTCTGTTGGAGACGTTTTTCTAGCGCCAGCACTACTAATTGATGATAGAACACTTTTACAGTGCAAGCCATGTGACAAATACCAAGAATGGGATGATAGTTGGGTTAACGACCCTGATATAAATTCAGTACCTAACTTTGAGATGTAGCTCCCTGACAATTTTTGTTTCAACGACATTAAGTGCTTACTCGTATAAGGAAACTCAAAGAAATGACCCTAACTTGGGCGGGTTGTTTTTATTATGATGATAATTTTTTGGCCAAAATCCAGATCTTAAGCCAACATTTCCTGAACCCAATTAGCAAACTCACGGCGTTGTCTCTTCCTATATCCTGCTGCAATTCTTGCATCAGCACAACCTTACATGGATGTGGGACCAAATCCAACCGCAAAATAAGCAGTTCTGGCTCTCAGGTGATGTCCAATTCAGCTGATCGGCGCTAAATCGACATTCCTGGGTTTTCTTCAATACTGGCTGCTACGGCGGCTATGTTTTCTTCATTTCGCAACAATCTCTATCTCGTTGGTGGCTTATGATCCACCGGCCTGCACACTAAAGCCATGATGACGACGGCTTAACGACGAAATTGACGTTGCGTATTTACAACTGATCCAAAATTTCGATAATAAAGGGTGATTCACCGTGAGGTTTGATTTATAATGTAAAATAAAATACATAAATTTGAAAACAAACCTAAAATTTTTACTATCGGTTATAAGAACAATTTATGGCATATTTTCTTGAAAATGATATTATGAAAATATTGGCCATAACTACGTCTGAGGTGGTCCATTCGGAAGGTCTAATTTTGGGCAACTCGTTCGAGCATAGCGACTGGTATCTCGCGGATAACACGAGTAATGTTGGCTTCCAAAGCGTCAATTGTAGCTGGCTTATTCCTAAAGACTTGAGATCTTACACATCCCCAGAGAAAATAGTCGAAAATCGCACGATCTAGGCGGCAAATTTATCGTAGCAAAACATGAAATTAAGTGCTCACCAAAATTATTTCTCAACAAGTCCATTGTTTCACGTACTGTATGGCTCGTAGGGCCACCTTGTTGAAACCAGAGCTCACCGAGTCCATGTGCATGATTTTCAAGAAGCACATAGTCATTGACGGTAATATTCTGATTTGCCTCATTTTTGAAGAAATATGAACCAATGATTCCACCAGCCCATAAACAACATCAAACCGTTGTTTTTAATGGATGTTATGGTATTCATCGGCTTGCTCATCAGCCCAAATACGGCAATTCTGTTTATTAGCGTATCCATTGAGCCAGAAATGGACTTCATCACTAAACATATTTTCACGATATGTTTTCATTGAGTTTTGCCAGAGCCCATTCACTGAAAATATGACGCAAATTTAAGTCGCCTTAAATTGAGAGAATTGACTGACAGTAAATTTCTAGTCCACCAATCGATTACGTCTAGAAATGGAAGACAGTCGTTAAATATAATCCAACAGTTGGTACAGCTACATCATCTGCATATGCCTACATTTCAAGCGCGGAGCAGTGAAGTGTCTACTGTTTCTTATTGAGTACTTCTCCAATTCTAGTTATCAGTTCTTAAGGAGAAGTTTCGAAGCATTTTCATTTAATTTTGAGCAGTGAATATTCGCAAAGCATGCTCTTCAATATAAAGGTAGTTCGATTACAGCTCAATCATGTCATATTTTCCGAAACTGCGAACGTAACTTTTATTACGCTCGTGCCTGAGCCCTGACTCTGTGTGGATCTAAGCAGCTTAATATAATTTAATATTTTTTGCATAGCTCGGCAATCCTTTCTCAGATGCTAATAACTTTTTTCCCTACATCCGTCATCTTTTACTTATAAATCGTTAACCCTTTTGATGTTGCTTTTTGTTCATTGGCTGCTAACTGGCTGTATTGACCCGCCACCCTCTCCATTTTAGATCTTTATTCTTCCTTCATCTCATAGATGCCTTAATAACCTGGTCTCTGTTTGTCATATACTTCGTATGCCTTCGGTGTCCGGAAGAGTAACGAATGTTAAGTTTCGATACCAACATAATAATAAGTTGTGGAGCCTCGACCGCTAAACTGAAATTTAAACGTCCAACAATTATGCAATCTTAACAACATATTCGATGTGGCCAAATATAATGCGAAATTCATAGGTTTCCTTAACCGATGTCAGAAATTCTGTATTTATTTCTGGTCCAGAAATTGGAATACATAGTAACGCATCTGGTCAGGTGCTTCGGAAACGACTGGCTCCGGAATACTGGCCATCTTAAAAATCTTGATATCTTCCTTGGCGTATAGTATAGCTATACGTACCTATAGTATAGCTACCTACTAGTCTCTATTTTCCCAAGTTATGATGACGCTCAAATATTATCGTACATCAGCATCTTTCTTTCATTTCATGCAAACGAAAATTAGCTAGTTTTGGCTTAAGACTCAATGTTTCTACAAATACGCCACAGTGGGTTCACGCTTTGGTGTAGGAAAATACACTTTTAGACTTGTACAGTGAAGGAAGCGTGAATACCCCTAATATAGTAGCTTAAGGATTTGAACAAGCCAAACAAACGTATATCACAATTTTTCTTTGAATCAAGCACAGTAACCGCAAAAAAAAAAATGACGCCATTATCAGCAAATTGGGTCGTCCTACCTTCCCATCTGAGGTTTTTTTTTTTTTTTTTTTTTTTTTTTTTTTTTTTTTTTTTTTTTTGAAAAGAATTCGACAAACGTGCTGACAAACCACCCAAAGGCAGTAAAAGTTGCACGACTTACCTTTACCTTATTCATCTTAAAATCGATACGAGTACACAGATACTTTCTATCTAAAATAGAACTGCTGCTAGATTTTTCATTTAATTGACAATATCTCCGACAAATCAATATCACTCGATTGTCGGATGGAAAATAGTGGAACAAGAACAAAATATCAAAAAAAAAAAGAGTTACTCCTTGCTTGCAACCACATTCCAACTCTGAAACCGCATCTGTCACATTATTTCTGCATTCTCTACTCAACTTTAGCAGTACGAAGCCAGCTGTACAAGTCTATACTAGCATTCTGTTGCAATAGCAAACTGTGTATTTTAATGCAATAAATCACTACCTCAGTTCGTGACAATTTAAATTGACAAAGATTTCCACTGCAGATATGTACTGCACATATAGAATTCAGCTTTTAGATACTCTGTACTTGTACGAGTACTCTCAATACCTTCAATCAACATCTCCATTCCAACGCACAACCCCATTCTAAGGGGTCTGGCGGTAATGATGGTTATGGTGGTGGTAAAAGAGAATAAAAATAAATGCATTCAGCAAAAAACAGGAATCTCCACTCCGGTATGGGTCTACCACAACTACCATCATCGTGCAACGGCCACCGTATATCGTGCTTCTAAAGCTCGGTAATCCTTTTTCGTGTGTAGGCGCAGCAATAACACACATTGCACTCTAATGAACATACGCATGCAGAAAATCAGTTTTAGAAAGCAAAAGATGGCAATCTATGGTATACGCAACGTATCCCAGTATACTCGTACAAGTATGTCGAACATTTGTGCATTCGGTTGCACCGACTCCCGACTCCTGGCAACACTTCCCTCCGGTGAAATAATTTTATTCGTCTGTTCACCTTTTCTGTCCAGATACGGATACTAGTAGCACTGTCCAGTGCCATAACGGCCATAGAGTCTACCCCGGTAGTAGAATCCTTTTTTTACAAAGCATCCTTGATTTTTGAAACTTTCCTATTCTATTAGAATGCACATACTCGTAGACATTGCATGGTGGGGGTGAATGCGTGATTGTATCTAGACTTCCACACGCATTCACAAAATGCAATCAGTGCATGGCACTGTGTATTCGTACGATTTCGATTGATTCACATTCGCATTCGTATTCGAATTCGCGTTCGAACAACAAATGCAAAATCGCAATTATTCAAATGCGAGAAAGGATAATAAAAGGACCGACGGACTTTGTTCAGAGCATGGGGTAGAGGGTATACTCGCACATATGTACATATGTCGATGTAGCATCGGTTGATAGCTGGTTGCCCGGACAGACAGACGGGATAAATTAATTTGATGAAGCTCGCAAAGCGTAGAACGCGTTATATACGCATATGTGTGTTCATTATCTAGCGCGCGGGGAACAGTAAGGGTCTGCAGCGAAAATTGACTGATTGAAAACGCTACACGAAAGGATTGAGTTTTTTCCATTTTTGGTTTGCTTTGAATTTGCTTTACGTATTTTATTGTCCCCATAGTGTGCTCGTGTTGGTTTGATTATGTGGAATGGAGCTTGCGACGGCGGGAGAAGATGATAGATAAATGCCAGGCTTTTAATTTAATCAAAGGCATGAGTGTAATCGGCATAATGAGGATTACATGATGTATTATTTTGCAAAAAAATACAGATGCGTACAAAAAGGAAGAGCTGAGTTCCGTTTTTTGAATTAGAAGCTGAAGTCAGGGATTTGATTAATTACCAATGTACGCTCTGGCAGTAGCCATAGATACAACAACTTTTGCAACGAAGCCAGTTTTTTTAATTCAATTATTGAAGGATGCTCACATTTTTTGTCCTCTGGCCCTTCCCAGTAAACTACGAACGAGGAAGTGCACAACCGAATGATATTACATTAACTGGGAACTATGTGTATTGCCAAAAACAATATATTATTTCCCAAAGTAGTATTGCAAAATCATTAATTGAACGCTTAGCGCTACGCCGAAACTTGTCGCTGTTAACTACGGACTATTTTTAAATTCCAAAAATTAAAACTTCTCTAAATCTGCGAGGATTTTTTCCAAAACTTTTTGAGAAAAAATGGAAAGGGCTTGGGATAACGAAAAATATATCAGACAGCACATTGGAGTAAACTTCATTGCATACGTATTATCCAGACAAAGTTCAATACGAACATTTTGGTGGAAGATCTCCGAAGATAAGTCAACGGCGATGTTAGCGATTACTTTGTTCGAGCTCAGGTCGAATCAAGATTTTTCAACAGCTAGGGAGCATTTTGAAATAAATATGGAGACTAAGGGGTTTCAAGTGGGCTACTTTTTTCTATGTTTTCTGCAGTATTAAGCTCTTCAGGTTAGAGGTTGTGCCGACTATTTAAAGCAAAATGTTTTTAAGTAGCAAAGCATCTCGGATATCAAGGTGAATTTTTTTAAACTCTTTACAGTCTACATATACGGTATTATTGCCATCTGAAAAGTCTGATGGAATGTTCTAAGTAAAAGAAGAACGGAAAACATTGGCAGCTTCTATAGTGATTACTATAGAGAACAAAAGCAACGCCTATTTGGATTTGGACGGCTTAGCCAAGGAAGGTTTAGCCAAGAATTCTTAATTTTCCAGCATCTAAACAAACGACTGATTAAAATCTCCATCAAAAGCAGATATGCTCCCACGCTCTCGCAAGGAATGAGACGACACTTTCAAAGATTGTTTCTACGAGCCCCGTGGCCAGACATATGTATTAACGATTTCCAGGGTGCGACGTAAAGATTGTTCTTGATGATGTTAATGTCAAGCCAGGAAAGGAGAGCACATTTGGTTGCACACTTGGAAATAATAGCCCACACGACATCACCTCTGAAAATGAACACAGACTAATTTCTTACGGCTCCCTCAAAGCTAAGGATGCTAGAGGAAGCTGTTCGGAATCTCACCATCAGATCGTCCGTTCCTTGGTGGAACACAGATCAGCAGCGTCTTCATAAAAAAAACTAGAAAACTTCTAAACAAATCATTTAAGAATTTTTTAGTAATTAATTTGAAAGAACACTGGAATCTTTACAGATTAAACCAAAAATAAGCTTATTCGAATTTGCAAGAGTGAAAAGCGGATTTCGAAAAGGTATTTGCGAAAAGATTGAAACTGTCATCAAAATTGGAAGATCAACCAGTCTTGAACCACTCAGAAAAGCAGATGGTCCCTATGCTGAGTCGAAAGAAGAGACTTTCGGTCTCATGCTTGAGGCTCACTTCCAAGATTACCTAATCAGAACCAGCTTACAACCAGCTGCTATTAACGAAACTGCTAGTGAGCTGAATAGCACAGCACGCCGTAGCTGATATATCTCATTGGTTGAGGCGATAGTTGAGGCCTCTTTCAATGCATATTCCCAAGTATGTTACAAAAAGGTAACTCTGAAGAGATTTTGCACTGCTGGCCTGATACTGACATACATACTCCGGTGAACAGTGAGACAAAAAAGAATTCTACACGCTCGCCTTCTGACACTGACTTCCTTCATATTCAAAATCATCGAGAGAATAGTTGAAATCCATGTACGCAAAACTGCCTTGCAAAGGCATCCTCTGTCAGCGATACAGCACGCCTACTAACGCGAAAAATCTTGCGATAAGAAGGAAAACGTTGGGAATGTTTTCGACAATGCAACTGTAACTCGTAACAATGCATGTGTAACTCGGCTAGACAACATGGTGTAGACGAATCACTAGTTTCGTGGTAAAAGGCAATGCTTGTGAGTAAAACATTGATTGCCGATGCTGACTTTAACCAATATGTAATAGCGGGGGTAAACGGGGGTTATCCGCAAGGCGGCAATCTGTCTCCTGCCTCTGCCATGGTGCACGTTGATCGACTTACTGCTCAAAGCGCTCTGTTCTGACGCTTATGAACAAGCACAAGCGGATGATGTCGCTGTGCTGTTAGTTGGATCGTGTCTAGCAACTATCTGATTTAAATTGAGGGAGAGATCAACGATTGGTGGACTAGAATTGGGCAATCCTCTCAAAAGAAGCTGTCTGTTTTGACTCATCTAGTGTTTAAAGGCATCACCATTCAATTCTCCAAAGAAGCTAAGTATTTGTGTGTTATCCTGGATATGAACTATACAGGTTATGTTGAATGCCTTTATAACGCTATCGGCTTTCTGGTAGTGCAAGGGAGAAGTCGACAATATATGGAGCCCGTCACTATTAAGGGGGCTTTAAATTGATAATAAGGCCAATTACATCCTATGCGTGCGTCAGTTGTCTAGTGAAATAAGCTCTCACGAAAATAAAACATACTGCTTTTACTATATTCCACAGAGCGGTCCGTCTCAACTGCATCGGGGCTTTTCCTAGTACGCCTAACTCCGCTTTAGATACATTAATGGATCTGCTTTCCCTTGATATTCATATCATGGGCTGTGCTATCAAAGCTATCTTCCATTTAAAAAGAAGTCGTCTTTGGTACAACGCTGACTGGAGCTTCAATGACTTTGAGCGCCGTCTGTCTTATGACTCTGGTCTTATGGACATTCCGTCCGGCATGATTCAGATTCGGTTAGAATCTAAGCCACGAAAGGTATGTAGGCGGGTTTTCATGGATGGCTTCAAAACCGATATAGGATGCTGCACTGGTGTCATTCTGGAGTACGACAACGTTAGGAAAACTTGGCAACGAAATATATATTGTAAAGAACCGATGAAAGGTTGGTTACTGGCGTCCTGACGTAGCATTATACTTTTACTAATCACTTAAGTGTGCAGGGCATAAGTGACTTATAGCTTTTGCTCTCATCAAACTGTAGGTATCCAGTGTTGACGTGGTGGGTGCTTGTATTGAAGGCGTTTTCTCATCTTTCTTTGAAAGACTGAGAGGTTCTATTAAAAGGAACTTACGAAGGGTACAATGGACTAGTTCTTGGTCTAAGTGCTCTGTTCCGACATAATAAAAAGGAAAAATTGCTTTCGGCGAGACGAAATTTAATCACAGTTACTACATGTTTCCCACACTTGAAATTCTTGACTTGATTTGACATTCATCTGACAAAAAAAAACCTAATTAATCAAAATCTTGGTCGACGAAAGTATGCCAGACGAACTGAACCTCAGCATAATTTATCTGATTCTAAAGGAGGTACCCGTAAATCTCTAAGTCTAATCATATGTCGCGCACACAAATGAAAGAGGACCTCAATCAACTTTGTATTAGCAATTGAGGATGGCTGGAGAGGCATGTTAGCTGTGGCCATGTGAGTAAGTAGGTAAGTAAGAAGATGCCTAGTGGTAATCAGTAAGGAAATAAAGGACTTTGGAGAACCCAATGCCAACGACAAGGGTTTGTTGAATTTTACTGTGTCTAACATGTTGGCGTTCCCATGAGTTTAAGATAGCATCCGAAACAAAGCGAATAAAGCCTTTCAGAGATTTATGAAAGGCAGGTTTGAGTAGGAAATTTACTTCCTTTCATATGAAATGATGAACCTTTAAGCGAAATTAAGTTGGAAAAATAAAGGGTAGTGCAGTGCAAACATCAAACGCAAAAGATAGTGCTTTATGAATAAATCGAAAGCGATAATAAAGATATGGATACAGCCCCCTGACCTGAATCTATTTAGAGGTATACGAGTGATTTGCTCACTACTTAGAAAATTCGTCTTACTGCCCGTTACGGAGGTTTAAATATCTCCACTTAGCGGTTCTTATTTTGACGTAGCTAACAGATTATATTGACTAACTCTGTCAAGTTCATCGGGCAACATTTTGACTGTGTGCTTTAATAGAGTGCCGGAGATTGAGACCCTTTCGTAGTTTGATACGTAGCTTAACTAGGAACTTGCCTACAAGTTATTTAAATGGGTAAATTTAAATTCCCACGCATAATGAAAAGAAAAAGCACCTGTACCCTTAACAATTATGTACTCTGTTAGATTATGCTATTCCACTTGAATGATGTTATCTCTGGGTGTTAAAACTAATGCTTCAGAGTTTCATCGGCGGAGAAGATCCATAGTCTCAGTTCTTTCTTTTGAAAAAGTCAGTTCTGTGGTACTTCATTGAAAGAAACACATAAAGTTATTCTTAAAACTGGTAAAAGAATCTCATGGCAGATTTCCCAAGTCTCCCAGTTTATCTATATGCACTAGTTCTTCCGCGGAGAAATCATTTTTCATATCTTACGATAAGAGGAGCAAAAGATCTACCTGAAAGGTCACGACAGGGAACAAGTATTCTTAGAATATCTCACATTTCTCAAACTAAAACAATTCTAGCTACACTAAGCCATCGATTGCTTAACTCAAAACTGAAATCAGGCAAAAGACAGTTTTTAAGCTTCCAATAAAAATGAATTCCATTTATTTACGAGTACAACCAATAACCACTCCTTAAATTAATTTTCTAAATCTTATTGACATCATACAACTCTGAAGGCGAACATAGTCCCGAATACTTTGAATTCCTTCCAGTAGTGCATTTGGATACAGTATTACCCGATTCATACATCCTTCGGCCGATAATGTTGGTCGTTGCATAGTTGCATGTTAATAGCAATGAATTCCAATTATTCACACTAGGATCCGGATATTTTATAGCGGCACAGCCCACGGCGATATTTTTGTCAGCTGTCATGACAGTAAAATGTCCAATAGCTTTTCTGTAAGATAAAATTCTCTGTCGAAGAAGAAAGTGGTTATATAATTCAACTTACGATGGTTGCTGTGATGGATAGCTATTAATATGTTTCATAGATGCATCTTTATACTCTGACCACCAGGAATCGATTAATGGCGGAATAGCTTTAGCCGGGTCAATGTTTGCAGCACTTGTCCAAGTAGCTGCGATATTCTGGCCAGAATACTTGAACTCTTCTGTGTTGTGACAACTATCGTGACCAAATTGACAACGTTTTACATTGAGTTCAGCCAGTTTCGCCAACTCATCGCTCCACTTCATTGTGGCCATTCGAGCGGCCGATCTGTAGCCGGGAAGATTTCCCGAGGCAATTTCATTGCGCTTACTATTGTGTGAGTTCAAAATTAAGTCCTTAAGCGTGTCAGTCATCTCTACCAATTGTCGACTTGAAGGACACTTTGACCCGAAAGCCTAAATCAGATGTAACAAGTTAAGAGTTTTTAAGGAATGAAAATCTACCATACCCCATTGTTGTTACAACCAATATGTTGATTTCGGCCACATAGACTACTGGAGCAGTAGTCGGTAGAACTAACAATTCCAACTGCAGTGAAAAGAATGCCAATTAACCTAATCATTGTGATAGATTCTTACAACTGACTCCGAGCTCGGTCTAGTCGGAATTTATAGCAATTGTCTCAGAGTTTGTCCCATTGAATGTCACATTCGACTGAGTGCAATTAGAGTAAATCACGTGAAGGCATAAAAAGTCAGCTTGCAACTGAACAAATACAATTTGCACTTGACATTAATTGTAATGAAAGCGATTTGTTATCTCAATAAGTACTGCCGATCTAAAACACGTCAGTGGAGGAGAATACTTTTACAATATATATTAGAAGACTTAGAAGAAGATAATTCAACTTATTGCAGCAAACAATTTCAATTTTACGTTTGTGAGATACTCAGATGACAAATTTTTTTCATTTTGAACTTTTTTACCAATTACCATCGGCCCTCCTAGAAATGAACAACAAAACGATATCGAACACAATTAACCACTTTGGTCGTTCGCTTTAACAAACTTTGTAATCAATTTTCCGGAAATAAACTTTCCCGCCGCTCAATTCACCAATAAATTCCCTACACCCTTCTCAGTATTCCTTCTTTACCAACTTTCTGTAGAATAAAAAAACGAAAAAAAAAAAAAAATAAAAAAAAAACAGCCCCACAAACGAATCAACGTATCAAGGAGGAAACCTTTGACTACCCTCGAAACTTTTTCGGCAAACAGATTTTTCTTTCCCACGGCGAAAACCAAGAAAAAGTTCTTGGTCTCCTTCCATTTGTTCTGCTTCTTTCCGTGTATTCTTTCTTAGAACTGTTCCCAATTTTTGGGGTGCGAAAAAGAATGGCATCTGTAAAGAAAGCTTGAGGTAGGCCAAGATCTGCCTCAAGGATCTGTTTCCTTTTACTTCAAACCAAATTGAGGGTGAAAAGGTTTTCATGTCCCCATCTGTGGGTGTGAGATTATAGCTGAAATCTAAGGTGAGCATAAGGAATCTCATGCAGCAAGGTATGAGAAAACTGGCATGGACTGTGAGCAGGATAACACTGTCTAGGATGGTGGTGTTTGGCAAAAAAAAAAAAAAAAGAGATTTATGAGGATGAAGTAATGTTGGCGTACCCCAATTCTGTTGACTGTCATTAGGGAGTTACTCAGTGATGATTTACTGAATTTGTTCAGAGATTATGAGATTCTTTCAAGAGGAGTTTGTGAAAAATTACGGTTTTCTGATTTTTTTTTTTGAAGGATTCTTGGGGCTAAAGAGGTTGACTGGGAAATTGGAGTCAAGTTATGATCATTTTGTTTTTACTTAATATTTATGATAAGAGAGAATGATGATGTGTGTTTAGGATTCATAAGTATTTTTTCATAAAATCCTACAGTTTTTGATGTTTATACAATTTTTAACGGGCCCCAGATAGCACGTAAATCTTGTGTAAAAAAAACATTGAATGATGTATGTATCTTACGGATATAGATGGAAAACACGAAACTATTCTAATCATCTGTTGTGGTTACGTTTGTCCATAAGATAGCAGAGGATGGTGAAAGAAGGGGTATAAGGCTACTCCCTAAGCCAGGATGGAGATATTGCACAAAGCCCTCATGTTTAGAATGTGCTTGCAAGTACAGTCGATGGTGAAGAATATCCTCCTAGGTCACTTCAAAATATTATTTAACCATTCTTCTTTTCCATTTTAATTATAAATATATCACGCCAGGTCTTCAATATGATATCCTGAGTAGCCCGGGATATGATTAGTCCGGCATAAAATTTAAAGATCGTAAGCCGACTAATTTGAATGGTATACTACCAGAATTATACAACCATGGTGCCAATGAACTCAATTTCAAACTTAAGTCTGTATTCATGAAACTCTTAGCATCAGGAATAGCCCCGCAACGATCCAAGGAAGCGTTAATTTTTCCCATCCATAAAAACGGTTCTACTGCGATTCAAGCAATCTAGCGATGTATTTCTTTCTTAAATATGCCAAATAAAATCTTCTCAGCATTGATGAACAGTCGATTTAATCAATGTATAGGAGCCTATAAGTTGTTAAAAAATTTGCAAAGGGTTTTAGGCCCAGAGGTTATACTATTGTCCACTTGTTTGTATCAAACAGTTCTACCGGGTGAGTTTTTTAACTTGAGGTCCAAATTACTCGAAAAATACGCGATATCGCGAAAAATGTTTCAGAAAAATGTCACAAGTTTCTGAAGGGGACATAAGATGGGGACCACGAGTTTGACCTTGAGTCAAACTAAATTGCGATTCAAGCAATCTAGCGATGTATTTCTTTCTTAAATATGCCAAATAAAATCTTCTCAGCAATGATGAACAGTCGATTTAATCAATGTATAGGAGCCTATAAGTTGTTAAAAAATTTGCAAAGGGTTTTAGGCCCAGAGGTTATACTATTGTCCACTTGTTTGTATCAAACAGTTCTACCGGGTGAGTTTTTTAACTTGAGGTCCAAATTACTCGAAAAATACGCGATATCGCGAAAAATGTTTCAGAAAAATGTCACAAGTTTCTGAAGGGGACATAAGATGGGGACCACGAGTTTGACCTTGAGTCCCATTTTCAAGGTCAAACGGAGGTCACTTTTGATTTTTCAAATGATAATTCCTGATTTTCATTGCTCAGTCGTATTCCTCAATGGGGCACACGACTTTGTCTCAATGGTCTAATTCATTCAGTGCTAGATACCACTGCATTGGCACGCCTAAATCATTAATCGGTTTCCAATGTTGTAAGGGTGTCAGAAGGTCAAGATTTGTTTTGAGGAACTGATTATTATTAGTAACGTTTTTCAGATTAAAAATGCAGGCTATTTCAATTGTAGAGAAAATTGAAATGATATTGATTTATGGAGAAAGTGGAAGGAACATCGATGGTGCTGTTGCTCTTTACGCCCAACGTTTCCCAGACCAGATACGATCGCGCGCTTCCTTTTATCGGGTCATCCAACAATTCACTGGTGAAGGAAGTGTGCCACCAAAGAAAAGGAATCGGTCAGATAGGGTGACTGTTGGACAATGAAATAGCAGTATTAGCTGCCGTTGTACACGATCCTCACATATTAGGAACTTCTCAAACGACTGTCTGTCGTTTGACAGACATAAATACCATCCTTATCATGTTTCAATGCATCAAGAACTTTCTAGTGAGGGTTTTCGCAACCGGGTTTCCTTTTGTCAATAGGCACTTCAGCAAATTGAACGAGACCCCCTTTTCTTCGCCAAGGTGTTATTCTCTGATGAGTCGACTTTCACAATCACGGTACGGTCATTCGACATAATATGCATTACTGGTCTACCGAAAACAATTTTTAGTTGCGACAAGTTGAACGGCAGCACCCCTGGAATGTTAATGTTTAGTCGGGAATTATTTTGGATAAATTAATAGGTCCATATTTTATTGAAGGCAGCTTAAATGGCGAAAAGTATGCAAACTTCTTGCGAGACCATCTTCCAGTATTACTAGAAGAACTGCCATTGGAGTTGCGACAAACAATGTGGTTTCAATATGATGGTTGTCCAGTCCATTATTCCCAAGTAGCCCGGGGCGTATTAAACAATGTTTACCATCAACGATGGATCGGACGAGGGGGTCCAAGGCAATGGCCTGCTAGATCGCCTGATCTTACGTCACTTGATTTCTTCTTGTGGGGATACTTAAAAAGTGAGGTTTACAGAAAAAAGCCAACAACACGTGAGGACATGAAAAAACGAATAACTGAAGCTTGCCGGAAGATTACGCCAGAAATACTTCTCAGTTTTGTTGGTTCATTTAGAGCGCGGATAGACAAGTGTATTACGTCGAAATGGGAAGAATTCAATGATTTAACAGTGGGAGGCAAGGGAACCCACTCTAATTAATCACCCCGAAGGAAACAAAATACTACTACGGCCACGTCATTTTTTCTGGGTTATGCTAAACGCATGTAAAAGAATTGTAATTTTTCACGCAGACTACGAATCCGTCAAAAAATAGGGGTTCTCATTAAAAAATCAAAATTGACCTTGAAAATGGGGCTCAAGGTCAAACTCGTGGTCACCATCTTATGTCCCCTTCAGAACCTTGTGACTTTTGTCTGAAACATTTTCGATTAATTTGGATGTCTCAAGTTAAAAAAACTCACCCTGTATAAGTTCTTCAACTAAAGCTTGTCTTAAAAAAATTGGTCGGGTTATTCAGAACCTATACAGTGAATCAAGGGGAATTATATGAGGGTTGTTTTCTAAGTTCAGGTTTTTTTGCACTCTTCATCGAGGACATTATTGAGTTCCTGCCTGGAGGAGTACGGACTGCAGGAGCCCCGATCAAAGCCGTCGCAGATGACTTAGCCTAATTAAAGTACTCTCCAGAGGAGATTCAGCTCATGATTAATAGGCTTTGTGATTATTGATTATGGAACTTAATCTTTAATTTGGATAAGTCTGAGTTTATGGTGTTAAAGAAATGGGAGGCAGTCGTTGCTAACAAGAAATGGAAATTCAATGGAGAAATAATTCAAATGCTGAAAAAATATAAGTTGCTTACAAGGAATCTTAAAATGTACTCTCATTTTGTGTAAGTAGTGCAAGCAGCTACCAATTTAGCTTGGAGGAGATGCCTCAACATCAAATTTATTGCACACATTTATAGGCATAAGGTTTTGGATGTGATGTGATGTCGGAGTTCATTGTGTTATACGCCGCACAAGTGTTGGGATGTAAAAGATCTGAATCCGTCGAGTAATTACTAAAATATTACCTGAAGACAATATTTGATCTTCCTACCAACACGTTAAAGTATTCGCTTATACTCGAAACAGGCTAAGCACAACTTCTCACAAAAACACTGAAACTCCAAATGGATTATGTCCTTAATGTTCGTAAGATGCCGGATTACTGACCTCCAAAAATAGCAGTTCTACAAGTTTCAACCAGGATGGTTGAAAGAGTGGATTGACTAGCTTGCGTATGTGGTATTGAAATGAGTCAGCTTTATCAGCTCATTTAAGGAGTTGACGCACAGGCTAGAGCAAAGTATTTAGAAGAAGCTGTGGGATATTTTCATATAAGGACTTACAGCCATTTAAACCTCAATTTTTTGCAGACGAAATACTTTCGGGATATTTACAGCATCGGTGAATTATCGATGAACCTGGGGCTGCGTGGTGAGCTCCATAAACTTAATTATATACCTTATAAAGATGACTTACCTCTATTATGCAGTTTGTGCAATTCGGGATCAAGGGATTGATGTTAGGGGTACAATTAGAAGTACAAGTGTTGCTGGTAAAATTTCGCCTTAGCCATAGCAGACAGCATTGCGTTTTGGAAACAATACATTCTACTCTGTTTGTGGTTCCCAACTTTGTTAAGCTGCTGATATCGTAATTAAATGCCGTTTCCATACTACAGAAGAAGAGCAGGGACGTTTGAACGAGAACGAATATGAAAAGCAAAAAATACTATCGGTACATAAAATATTAGAGGTTCTAGGCAAGGGGTCGTTAATGAAAAATTAAAAGAGTATCGGTGGTAGAACTGATCCTTGGGGCACACCACCATTTATTTTGTGAATGTCAGAGTAGAAACCGTTCAAGATAACTTGCATTGAACTTTTCGAAAGGTAATTTTTAATCCATCGAAGAACAGATTCTTTGATCCTAAATTCATCCATTTTAGACAAAAGAGGCTGATGCTTAACTCCGACAAATGCCCCAGAAATATCAAGTGCAACTGTCTTGCTTTCGCAAGAGAGATCTATTATTTCTCCTTCTACAAGGTATGGAAGCGGATTTGCATATGAAACGTTTGATGCGTTCTTATGTAAATAAAAATAGGACGCAATCTGGGAGAGTTGTGCTGAAGCAAAAAACAAACATCTGGAATGTCGTCAATAACATTACATGATAGTACGTTTTTAGATATATTAAGCCTCAATTTTCCTCCTATTGGAATTTTACACACTTAAAAAAGCTTTACAGTCATTCCTTCGGTCTTGTAAGACTAAAAAAAACAGTTTCGTAACTTTAGTGACCTCTTTACAGTTTGATACTTTTCATCCGATGAGGATTAAAGGATCTCTTTCCAATGAATATAGTATTTGTCATCATATCAGCTGTTAGAACCAGAAGTTTACAATGATGTTGAAGATACCGAAGAAGAAAGCGACCACGATCAGCATAGGAATGGCAACAAATTTAGTTTATTTCTTACAATTGGAGCAATTGAAGTTGGTGCTTATTAAGGCATTTTGATTCTCATTGATGAGTTGTCTAAAAATAAGAAGAATGGTTTCTCTTTCTGGAACATATCTTTGTATAATGAAGTACACGGTCACTTAACTTTAGATTCATTGTATTGTCTCAATTCCGTGCATTTGACGATAGAGAGAATTGAAGATCACTGTTTTACAGGTGAATGACTGGAAGAGTTAGAAGAACTGCCGGCTATTGCATGTATGGAAGACTTCTTTTTCGTATTTTAACTCAAATTGTATAGTAAGCTCACGAAATCCTAAGAAATCTTCTCAGGCTCAAGTCTAATTCGATCTATTGTACATCAGATGCTAAGTCTGATTCTAGTACCTATAATAATGATAGCAAATCCAACAGTCCGTCTGAGCTAAATGGCCCATAAACTCATTAAAACCCCTCAAGGCACCAGGAATCGGCGGAATCTTTCCAGCTCAGATTCAGATGTTAGGTACTCATTCTAGGTCTGAAGGGAGGTAAACGTCGTTTTTATTCTCAAGCCCGGTAACAAACTGAGTGAGTTTATAGATCTATATGCTTCTCATCATCTTTCCTTAAAACAATAGAAAGACGAAAAAATGTTAGAGGATACTTTGATAAAACCAAACCTCTACATCCAAGCTAATACGTCTACATGAACAAAATGATCCATGGAAGGCACCCTCTTAAATCTAGTATCACAGATGCAAACGAAAAGGCATCGCATTATGTATGTACTATCCTTGGTAATGAGTATGCTTTCAGCAATACCAGATACGATTTCATCTCAAATGCTATAGAATTCAGCGGTATTGATCATCTTACTCGCAGATAGGTAAGTGTGATGCTCGAATGCCGCAAAATTGCCACTCCTTCTGGGGAGACGACAATTATTGTCTTGGCAGGCAAAGGCTGCCTACAAGGAAGTGTGAAATATTTAGATTGGCTATGTCGATTATTTGGTCATCATCATGAAAGCTTAACATCCAAAAGAAGTTTGCAACATTGCAAGCATACAAAATGTCCTAAAAGTAATTACTTAGTGTTTCGTGGGAGTAAATTTCTCAAGCAACGCCGGGACAGTTGTACCCTTTCAATGGTAGAATAAAGCTGAGTCTTGGCCAGATCTCTCAAGATGACACAATTATAGAGTTCTCAGATGAAGTGAAATATTAAGAAATAGTTCTAGACAAAAGACAAAAGCCAAAGTTAGAGGGATATCCTCAAAAGTCACCCATTGGATCTATCCTATGATGGCAAAATATGAAGCAAGACTAAAGGAAAAACTACCACATCGAAGCTGAACCATCTTTAGAGACTCGCATGCATATTTATCTCCGCTGCTTTGCAAATTTCCCTCACGGCTGCCATTGAAGATTTCATTCGCCTCAGTCAACTTCACAAATATGTTAAACAATTGACAATTCGCATTATAATCAAGTTATAGCAAAAAGAATAGACGAAGTACAACAGGATCTGAGCTCAACATGATCTGAGCGGTAAATGACCACGTAACAAAACTTTGTCTTTCGACAGGATGTTCAAGATGGTTATCCCAAATCGACAAGCATACGACTTCCAAAAAGGATAGGCTTTATCAGGAATGAAAGGTGCCCCTCCAAAAGCTACAGCATGGGCTTCCTGTATTACCAAACAAATTTTTGTTGAATGAAAAGTTGGCAATGACAGTAACACTTCCGAGCCGTTTGCACCATGACAATAACATTTCAGAGGAACATGGCAAAAATCTTACAGAAATTACTAAATTTTACAATAAAAGGTAAAATGGCTTAATTTAGCAATTTTATTGACAGTTCTGCCTCGAAGGCATTCAACATATCTTTTGAGCTAAAGTTCATCCAGAATGGAACATAACAAAATTACATAAACGCCACATTTATTTAACGTATTATTTGAACATATTATATTCACAACAAATACATAAAATAAGTAAAAGGTACATACATGATGACTCAAAAAATTAGTAACTTACCTCGACCACTTCGTCCCACAAATCGCAGATCATTGAATTTCGCCACCTGATTCTTCATGACGGCCGTACAATTTCTCAGTTCGGCACAGTAATTCTCATCGTTGCCCGCTCGTACTGTCACCATTGTTCCGTCACCAACGTCACCTAGTGAGACAACTTTAAATGCCACAGGGAGAGTTTTATTCGATCGCCAATGTGGAGGCAGAACGGTACAAACTAATAGCGGACTTCCGGTTCGGATTAATTCACCAGGATGTTCTGTAAGGAAATCACCTAATGTCCTTTCCGCCAGGATGTCAGATGTCATTTTCGTGTATGCCTCATTGAGCAATTGTGCTGCTGTAGGCGGTGTATTTTCCGTGTTGCCATTGGTACTATTCGATGTGGTGTTATTTGTGCCAGTTGCACTGGACGTATTGGTCGTGTTACTGTTGCCGGTTGTTGCATTGTTCGAGGTGTTATTGGACGAATTATTATTTGTGACATTCGGTGTCGCCGTTAGATGCATTTTAGCCAGTTTAACGTGTAAGATCTACGTCGTGTAAGGAAGGAATTTTGCTTCCACTGTGTTTTGGGTAGAACGGCTTTTGTTAAAGTCCTGACAAGGTCAATTTTGTTTTAATCCTGACGATTTCATTCTGAAATGAGACAATAAAAACAAAATACACTAGAATATGAATAAATGGTAAATGCAATTAAGAAAATTTGACTGATCATTGGCTGATAATCGAGAGCAATTCTTTTGCCGTGAATGAAATTGAGAGTGAGGTACTCTGAGATACCAGGCAACAAGTAATAGTAAATGTGATTAGAAGATTATTTTGTCTCTGTAGTGGATGTTATATTATAAATGAAGTTTACTACCTTAAAGAATAAATAAATCTATAGCCCATTGCATTCGACTTGTTGTAAAATCTCTCCAACAGTGCGGTTTCGTTTCCGCGTTCTCTAAGTCATTTTGTCAGTCACCCGTGAACTTATTTTTGCTTTTGTTGCATAAGATATCCGAAAGCAATTTAAATCCAGAATGTCTCGTATGAATCATGCGTGGCCTACGGATCTTTTGATCACTACCTGATATCTGAAATAGCTTTCTGATATCTGCAAGAAGACTTGTCGGTCAGAAATCAACGTTCGGGTTTTCATATCGAAATACTATCGAGACTGAAATTGGTTAAAGCCAAATTTTCGGAAAGACAGTTCTTCATCACATTATTTTGAAGGTAAAAGGTATACACAAATATTTCATTTGTCACCTGAACTCTTAAAAATAAAAGCTCATTTTAATAACGAATTAGAGAACCTCTATCTATCTTCCTTATGATCCTCCCTATCACCCAGTGGTAGTCCTCGGTAACAGCGTGAGTAAATTCTTACTCATGCAGGCTAAAATATTGCAAGTGCATTCGCGACCACTGACATAATACTGGCTTAAGCTTTCATAGGGCTCACAGCGAGATAGACGAAATGAGACGAACTAGCTAATATCCTCGGATACTTATTATATAACGACTGTGGTAAAGAACTAAAGGACAACGATCTTCAGATCTTCACGTGAAATGTTCGAACCCTTAATGACCGCTTGCTGCCGAACAAATAACTGAGATGCTCGACTGGTCGATGGATTGTATCAGATAGAAAGACCACTATTAAAAGTGTTACATACAACAGGTGCGACAAGGGCAACAGGGCCTTTTCCGATCGCATTTCCTTAACATATCGAGGAGTCCGATGCCGCCTGCGTGAGTGTAGAAGTCCATTGGCATTACCGCCAAAAAGCAATTAGAGAGGCCGCCTCTTATGTACTAGGTTTTTAACCTGCCCCAACAAAGAAATCCATTTAAAAAAAAAAAACAATATGTGAACAGAGTGGGGTTGCAGAAAATAACGAGGTGTCCTCGCGAATCCTTGTACCGGAAAAAGAGGGAAAATAAGCTCCTCCGAGGAAAAAGAAAGAGCACGAGAAGACCTCAATCGATACCTTAGAATGATGTTCAGAAAGTAAGAAAACAAAGAACATGCCAAATTTAAAAGGCCCGAACAGAAATCTGCAAGGATGTAGATATGTTCTCCATTTCATAGTAAAACTACATCTAATGTTGCGAATATCTAGAAAATTCATTTCTGCAGACTATAAACCGGTGATGACAAAAAACACCCTACTATCCGGCGGACTAAACCATTTAATCTAGAGGGAGACAGATAAAATTTCCGTCCACCCGACCAAGATCGAAGCAAGACCGATAATTTCTAAGTCTACGTCAAGCAAAGCTGTTGGCCTGATGGCTTAACTGTCGAGCTGTTTAGAGTAGCAGGTTGTGATTGGATACGGAGCATACATCAACTCATCTCTAAAATCTAGGTACGGCATAAATATGCGCCATAAAAGGGACATCAACATTGTTTGTCCAATCATAAATAAGGGAACTACGCCAATTGCAGGGATATAAGCAGACAGGATTGGTACGGTATTGAGAACTGTATATAATCCTTCATTGGCAGTCTGACTGGCCCCTGTTATTGTAGTTTTAAGCCAGGTAAGTGCACAGTAGATTAAATTTTTACATTATGGCGGATCTTGGAAAAAAAAAACCCACAGAACTAAATCGATACACATCCCCTTTTCATCGATTTTCACGAATTGTACACACATGTCTAACTTTGGCATCTTTGCCAAACTCATTTGACTACGCAGGATGAAGATGGAAAATGCACACTGCTCTGTTGAGGTCAGTAAAGATTTGTTACTAACATCTTTCTTGAAAGAATTGTGTGAAACTTACAAGTCAACGTAAACGACATTGTCACAATGAAAAGAAAGCAACGTTCGGTCGATGGAGCGTTTCAGACTATTGAAGGAAAAGCGGCAAAGATGGATTTAGCGGCCAATGAAGAGAAAACTAAATATCAAAAAAGTCGCTATCCAACAATGACATGTGATGGATCACTCTTCCTAACCGCTGCTTCTTTGGTCATAGGAGGCAATTAAATAGTAAAACCCTCTCTCGAGCAAACAAAAAGATAACAACAAGACATTGATCTTTCCAGTGCCAGTTTACGGTGCAGAAGCTTGGACACTGACGAAACCAGATGAAAATACTTTCAAGTTCTTCGGATCATCTTCGGACCCATTTGCATCATTGGAGAATGGAGGAGACGTTTCAACAGGGAACTGTACCCTTCTTAGGTGACTAGGTCATTTTGACCTCGTGGACATCATCGTCCACCAGAAGGATTTCAACACCAACCCAGAGTCACAACGCAGTAGAAGACCACCTTGTCTTGAGTTATGCACACAAGTGGAAGCAAACATCAGTTAAGTTTTGGTGCACAACTGGGGGCGGCTTCTAAAAGACGACGCTGGAGAAGAATGTTAGTTGGGCCCCCTTATTTGCCGCTTAGTAGAGGCATCGCAACGAAGCGCTTTTTCATTATTATTATTTTATTTTTATAATAGATGGCTCTAAAATCAGTAAATAGATGGTTGATGTCGAATTGGAATTCAAGTATCCTTTTCAAAATCTGCCATTTCAAAATCTGGTAGATGGTGGACCTTCCAGGTCTATGCGTGGGATTTCGTTCATGCTGCTGACAAAAGCAACTATCGCCACCTTAAGCAGATCGAAGCAGCAGGCCGGCTGTACCAGTAATGTTGTTAGACTGAAGTTTAGATATGGCTACCCTTACCACGTTCAGATCAGCTACAAGTGTAAGTCCAGGGTTAGTCCAGTTTAAGTGACTCTCGTTCTGCCTGAAAGCGGAATATTGGTGGCTATGGTTATTAAGTTCCTGATTCGTCCTTGCAGGTTACCGTTTGTACCTAGTTGGCTTGACATGTTCTTTTTACCTTTTGGGAAGATTTCCAAACCTCTTTCTAGATACAACATCTCCAAATTTTCATCTTTCTGAGAAGCCGGAGCTTGTCCTTCTTTTTCTGCTCATAGAGTTCACGAACATCTTTAGTTCTCCTTGCTGCTCTAATGCGGGTTTGGCAATAGTGATGGGATAAAACCTAGCATAGACATCTCTGATGGACTTGTCATTCGTTTTTAGGACGGCGGCGTGGGCCGTCGACACTGGTTAAGGTAGACTTGTTTGAAAAATATCCCCTAAATTACTATTCAATGGGAAAGTATTTGCAGAAGATAGACCAAATCGTATGGTACGAATTCATATAAGAATTATCATTTGTATTAAATTTTGCACATCTACAAGCTCTTTTCTGGAGAACCAACAAGGCACCGTTGGATCCATGCGATTAATCTATTCAATATTAAGGCTTGATTCCACAATTCGTAAGTAAAGAAACTTTTGTTTTCCCCGTAACTTAATCCTGGTTCTGTCTACCACACTTCCTACATATCAGCTTCACTAATCTTGCACTTTGTAAGGCGTTTGTAAGAATCATTTGTTCTACTTCCGTAAAATCAAGAGGGCTGATTTGATACAGCTTGTTTTACACCATTAGCTTGAAACACATATTGACATCATGCTCGTAACTTTAGCTAGGCGACAATAAATACTCAAATTCAAAACTCTTTGGCAATGTTTGCTCAAAAAACATAGGCAGCACACTTCTATACAATGTCAATCATTGCATGCCCAAACGTCATCGTTTAGTGTCTTTTCCACTTTCACCACATTCAAATCGAAAAAAAAGAAACTCGTTCAATAGCATTGTGAACAGATAAACCGCCAACCAAAAAATCATGCTCAACACAAAAACCGCTACAAACCGGTGACGAATAAGCGCGAATAAATGTCTTCTCTACCCCTCAATAAAAAAAAAAAAAAATAAAAATGAGCAGACTTGAAAAAAAATTGCACCAAAAACGATACCACATCGTCATCAAAAGAAAACAACAACACCAACTCGGACGGACACCAGATACAGGAATTTGTAAAATCAAGTGCTATTCCATATGATGGTCACGACGGTACCGGGACCTGAATCAGCACCAGAAGCTGGAGATGGGGCAGAAATAGCACCAGCGTCAGTATGGGCATCGATGGCATCATCCACTTAACACACTTTTACTCACATCGTCAATGCGGCCGACGTTTTGTTGTTGTTTTTTTTTTTTTATTTGCCAGTTGAAGCAACTGATCCGATTTCCATCACCAAATGTCGGTCTCTCTATTCACCGCAGTGTTACGTCCGTCGACGAATGCAAATAAAGCGACGTGAAATAAGTGAAACGGAAAAAAGAACGAAAAGCGAACGGACAATGTTCAAAATAACATTAAAAAGCAACAGCAAAACAGGATATAGTAAAACGAAAAATCGAGGAAAAGCCTGAAACGCATATGGGTAACCGCGCCCAAATCAGACTATCCGCACACCACCGCCATTGACACCATCCGACCGGCTCACACCAAACCTCCAAGTTCAGTTCGCCACTGTGGAGTAGAGTCAATTTCAATTCTGGCCTCATAGATCCAACACCCGCTTCCCGGAAAGCTGCCATATTTTCTTTTATTTCCTGTTTCGCGAAGCTGAAAAAAAAGAAATTTTTTCCGCTATGGCGGTTCCCCTTTTTCCAAATTAATAGCATTACAGAGGAGGTGTGGTGGCCGATTGTGGGATGGAGGGTAGAATCCGCAAATTGGGTGTCATCATCCCCTTAAGTCGACCTTGTCGGTCGTCGTCGTCATCGTAGTCAAATTGTTCAGTGATTTCGCGGCAGGCGGTGTTCATAGTTTATAACGATGACGATGACGATGACGGCGAGGAGCGATGTCAGTTGTTGTTGGCGATTTTTTTTTTTTTTTTTTTTTTTTGAGTGTTGATGGGTTTTTTGGGGGGTGATTATTGCTGCCACTGTCGTTATGTTGTCCTTATGCGGCAGAATGATCCTTACGTCTTCTTTTTTGTTTTTTTTTTTTTCCTTTTTTTTGTTCTCTCTTTTCAAGCTGAAACTGTTGCTGCCGTTGGTGGACAATGCCTGTTTAACGACTTCCAATGGGGTGTCAGATTGTGGACACCCGATCTGGTAATGATTTTTTTTTCCTTCTCCTGACCATCGGTTTGGTTGTTTCCTTTGTTCCTTGTTTTTGTATATCCATCGGAACACATTACAACGTGTGTACAACAAGCGCACTAGTGGTGGACATGTTTTCCAGGATCAAGATTATCGACGGACATGGAGGAGCAACTCTAAAAAAAAAAAAAAAAAAATAAGGATAGAATTGCCGAAAACAGTGCCAGGGTCAAGGTTTCTACGGTTGAGTTGCTTTATTCGGTTAACTTTTCGACAATGGGTAGGCCACATAGCATTCCGCAGGATATTAACTCCATTCCATGTTCCATGGGATCAGAGATGAAGTCCTTTTTTTGTACTTTGTGCACCAGAAATTCCTTCCTTCAATCCGTCGACTGTGTAGTCCCCATGTTCACGATGGAAAATTTTGAATTTTTCCTTTTAAATGCAGGATTGAGTTTAGTTATGCTTCCGGTTGATTGCGTGTTCCGGGGTACTACTCTGGTTATCGAGTATGGTTGTGATTTCATCGGATTTTTTTGACGATGTTGGTGCTACTCGATGGATGTTCAAAAGTTTTGCAGTTTATGTCCGCAATCAGATCTGGAATTTTGCTTTGATAATTGAATATGTAAGCGGACTTAAACTGTTTTCGCCGGTCAGGCCAGATTAACTTGTGGAATTTGTTTCATTTTAGTAAGTTCTGAGAAATTTTTTAATATAACAATGCGGGAACAGGGGGAATATTTTGGGATTTATGAATTTCGATTGAGGGAAATGGAGGAAGCTTTGAGCAATAATTTTTGAAACAATTTTAACAGATTCTTTCTGATACATTTCACTGAGCAAAAGGGTGTCTGTTTTCTGTCTGGAAGGGTTGTTCAGAGTAAAACCTCGAATTGAGCTTTGAATGATGTAAACACAATTTTGCATATTCGGTGCTGGTTTCTTTGAATAAGAAGATATTTCGTTCAGTTTATGCAACTGCAATTATGCAACAAAAAGCCAAGGACAATTTCCTGGCAACTCTGAAAAAAATATTGACCCATAATATAAACCGAACCAATCTCTAACAGTTAGAGTATCTTTTACGACCATGAAAATTGGAAAAGATAGCAACACGATCGGTAAGTGCTTCAGACTAATCAGTCTGACTTCCATGTCAACTGTTTTGCAAATGTATCCTCAGTCTAAGATGAAACATTTGATGGACAAGTTTGACGTCATGAGTAACTTGACCGGCAATCTGGCGAAGATGAATTGATTTTGCAATCCTGCTGGTGAACAGGACCTTGATTGCGATTGCTTACTAAGTTGAATATGCGATGGCGGTACAAGACAGGGGATGCCAGCAACGTGATGTTTTATCTGTACTGTTTTGGTTTATATTGGTCGTCGCAGTGATTAACCCACACAATGGTTCTGAGGTAGATGCTCAGGTATATATGTAGATGTACTATCTTTTGCATCATACCAAGCAACTTTCTACTTTAAAGCTTAAGCAGCCCAAGATTTCATCAGCGAATATTGTACCAGAAATGGGCTTTCAGTCAATTTCAAACTTAAGTGGTTCTGCTTACAAGAAAAAGGAAGCTGACTGGTCTGACTTAATTGCGTATTATTCTGGATAGTAAACTTATTTGGACTAAACCCTTCACATCTAAAACCTCCAAGACGTTGTCGGCTTTCAGGCAGTGTAAAAGAGTCTTCGGGAAGACATGGTATTCGTCACTTAAAAAAGTCCTTTGAATCTATACAGCTACGATAGAACCAATTCATATAGAACTAGTTTCACGGAAACACGTCCTAGCTTCTATCAGAGTTCAAAGAATGGACTGTCTGTGCTCCCTTGGGCTTTAATTAGCACGCTTTGATCTGATCTAGACGCGTAGTTGAATCCTTTTCCCCTTAATATTTACGAAGTGGTCTTTGGTAAAATGGAATTATGATTATTCGCTTGTCGAAATGGCGTCTGATGCAATGACTCCAGAGCTCCTTCTGTTGCGAAAATACGAAACCGCCTTTCGCTTTGCTAAGGAATGTTTTGGACCAAAATCTAAACAAGGAAAAGGCTAAAATCAAATCTTTATAGATGACTTTAAAACCGATAAAGGATCCGTCGCTGGTGATTTTTTTTTAAAGACGACTAAGTTAGATTTTACTCCTTATTAGGAAAACTTTCATCTGCCTTCCAAATGGAGGTAAATATACGCAATCCTGGTGGCAATGATTTGTTAGTGAAGCATCGAAGGAGAGGGTGAAGTATTTGCATCTTGGCTAAAAGCCAAGTGCAGAGCCCGCTCACGGCATCCAAACTAGTTCGAGAATGCAAGATTTTACTGAACGCAGGCGGAAGGCTGAATTCACTGAGCTTTATTTGGGTCACAAGTCATAGGAAATGAAATCAGCGATGAACTAGGTAAAATTAGGTTTGTCTGGATTCTAGATTACATCTTCTATTAACAGTTGGTTTTTATATGAGCATAACTGCAGATGACACGAGTCTCCAGGTTGGCGGCCGACTCACGAATGCTTCCTAACATATTTTAGAGATCAGCGCCTTTCCTGCTATCCACTAGTAGGAAAGAAAAGACTGCAGGCTGCTTACTGGATTGGTGATAGTACACTTTGCGTTTGCCAACCACTTAAGTGTACCTAGGATAAGTCAAATAAGTGACGCTTGCTGCAAAAGTGATGAAAACACAGCTGAGCACTTCCTCCGTGAGTATCCGGCTTACGTTCACATCAGTCTGCAGGTATGCGGGTGCTGGTACTATCAACATTTTACCACTGAAGTGCGTAAATTTCTTTCTTTGAAAAACCAATTTAGGTAACATACTCATATCATGACTCATTTTCTCCTTGAAACAAGCCCTCTAAGGGGCGTTTCTGTGCCAATTGCACCTCATATCCTTTCGGAAAATTTATTTCTCAATTCATTTTCCAATTCTATTTCCGTTAACGAAACATAATGTAGATGACATCGCTTACTCAAAAGCCTCATGGTCTCTGACTTAAGAATATGTTTCTCAATGATTTCTTACAAAGGCAACTGTGTCTTCCCTCTCCAAGATTTCACAATGGCCTACTTAACATCTTGGAAATAGCTCTTTTTCACATGGATTAGCAATGTCTTTTTATGACGCATTGAGTAGCAGCAGTTTCCTTTGATGAATCTTCTCTCTAACCTGACTAACTACTTTAACGGAACCATTTTACCATCAGAAGGAAATTAGTAATCCTCGTTGGCCAAAACGTTTTTCTTCTAAGGCAGAAGTCAGTAGACCCGCAGTTTTGATAGAGACGACGCGTTTCGGTTAAATGTCTCAAAAATATGTGTTTAACGAACAAAACAGCCAATGTTCATCCGTTCATAAGAGCTGCCCTAAAATTCTAACTTTCAAATGTCACACGATAAAGTTGAGCTGACTTTTTCGGGACCCGAAATAAAGCCATAAAATGGGTGATTTTCTTTCCCTAAATTTATATTTTTATGGCATATATATTATATCTTTACTACCGGAACAAACTTGCTTTCCGATTTAAAAACTTTAATCGGATACTCTTCCACGTACAAGGAAACTGCAAATGGTCTCTTGTCATTACATAAGAAAGTTTGAAAAGAGACTCTAATGACCGAAAAACAGTCCTAAGCACCACTCAATTTAAATTTCTGATCCGTAAGTCCCTATTTTAAATCACATGCACACTAATTGGTTATTCGTTTCCTTGGACGCTTAAATTTTGTCCCTTCAATTGAGTGTATCTGCTTATAGCAGTCTACGAACTCAATAATTCTCTTTTATTTTTGCCACTTTACGTTGTGCTAAGCGACCTCAGACTTAAATTGCTTCAAGCCCTTATCTTCATTTTTAAAGCACACACAAGTGCCCAGCAGTGTGCACTCACAAACTAAATTTCACTCTTGCCACAGGATGCACTAAGGGAGCGTAGAAAATTAAGATATAACATATGAGTACCCTCACAGAGAGAAAGCATTAGATACAATATTATTCCATCTAACCAGGAGCAGGAGAAGGATGAGATGGTCATGGGAAGCCAAAAGTTCTGCGGAAACCTCGGAAACAAGTGACAATCAAACCTCAAAAACCAAAGTCTAGATGCTTTTGGTATCCGTTTTGGTTGGGAGTGCATTAAACATGATCATCACCATCATCAGCCGCCGTCGTCGTACTCGACGTGCTCGGTATACCCGATATCCTCGGTATCCTCCGTGTCCTCCGTGTCCTCGTTGGCCCCAAAGTCGTCGTCAACCGTATTGTGTCACCCAGAAATATCGTTCTCTCTAGAAAACCCTGCGCAAAACACAAAATCTAGAAATAAACTGCATTCCACCTCAAACTATACACCAAAGTGCATCACGTATACCCGTATGCTACGCACTAGTGTAATAGCCTTTTGCGTATGTACTCCAGAGTCCGGAAGGCAACCGTGAACATCAACACAATGTTCCCACATACGTACACAAGAGCAAGAGAAGTCGGAGACACCCCCAAAAAAGGATACGTACGCAACCAAAGGATGCTTCCAGCTGCTACTAGTAGTGCTGATGTTGCTGCATTCGCTTACACTGGCGTGCGACAATGTGGTCAATGCGGATGGCATCTCTGTGCGGCGGCACACAGGAGGAACTCCTCTTAAGTGTATCTCACGGAAGCTGCGGTGAATCCTGTTGTGTGTACGTCTATTCCTTTATTCCTCATCTCTGAATACTGTCCATGGACTGACGGTTTATGAATGCGTAAAGTTGTCACACCCTTGGCGAGACTTAGAGGAGCGCCTGTGCTCGTATCCTGTGCGATTTGTCCCTTTTCGTCAATTTTGTCCTTAATAGCAAGAGTATGAGTAAAAGTATAAGTATGGGCACCTTGCAAGCCAACCAAACAATGATGATTGCATCGAGGCGCGAAACCTCGTCTGGGATGAAATCCTACCATAATTACTTCTTCCTGGTGTCACACGCAAGGCAACTTCAGCATGTTCGACTCGCCGAAGACTGGTATGAGAAATTTCATTAAGGACAAGTGCCACACCTCTGTGTCAGTTATTGTCTCCATTTATTGGAACGGTGCCCCAATATGACATGGTGTCACAACAATGTTGACTGAGGGTCATTTAATTTGTTAAACTGAAGATTTGCTACAGAGTAGGAGCATGTAGTGCAGAGTAGTAAAAGTAAGGACTGCACATATGTATCCATTGGTCACAGTGTGTGTGGTCTTTTAGACAAATTTTCTTCATCATCGTCGGCGGCGGTGGTAGTGATGATGCACCAGAGCCACTCGTAAAGCATCTCAAACGCCAGATGTGCGTTATGAGAGCGTAATTGCTGAGCGCTTACACGAGCCTGCCGCACTTTTTACGACCTAACTTTGTGCGTTCTAATGAGTGTGCTGCTAAGGAGTAACAACAACAATAACGACGAGGATGTTGACGATGCTGCTGCTGCTGCTACTGCTACTGGTGCTGCTGCTGATGATGATGATAATGATGATGACTATGATAATGATGACATTTGAACGTAACAAGGTAGTGAAGCAAGTGGCACGGGCCGAGCGGAAATATTAAATTTTTCGCTGCATGTGGGTGGCTCTTTTTTCATATGTATTAAAAGACCGACCGACCGACTGGGCGGCGGCATTTATCCTGGGGCACAGTATGGACCACCCCTAACGTGTAAATGCCTCTGGTGTGTTCGTCGTTTATGATAAACAAAAACCGAAGACGAATCGAACAGAGTTTATTTTTGTCAGATTATAAAAAGTCAGCGCGTCCGCTTCGATTCATTTCGTTTCATTTGTTTGATTAACGCAAGTGCGCATCTTAATTGAGCTAATTGGGAATGAAATTCGGGCCATGTAGAAATGCTTGGAGTAGATATCAGAAGCTGTCGTATAAACAAATTGCTGGCGGTGGAAACGTAACAACATTTTATGCATTTCAAAGGGAGGGAAATTATGTGTAGAAAAAGAATCTTCATTAATATTTGATGCTTAAGGATTCATAACATGAAAACAAATGTCAACTGGAAACTTAAACTGAATGTAGACTGAACGAGATGTTGTAAAAATTTAAAGGGTGAACAGATATCCGCTGATAATGGTTGAGGAAACAACTTGAAGCAGCAACAAATGCGGTCGGAATCGTAGGGAAAAATTATCTTTTTAGGTTTTATGTAAATGTCTTAACCGCTCGGAGCAGATATTATATTATTTTTCATCTTCATCACGGATTACCTAGAGAATCACCTTGTGAAAACTTCAACTCACAAACGACATTGTCCTAAACACCGATAGTGCAAAGCCCTACATAAATGTATGTACATACGCATTACATAAACGTAAATTTAATTCAAAGGGGCTTAAAATAAGATAAGTCTGCGACTTAAATGTTGGTGAGTGGAAAGAATTGAGGCGATGTTCAAAAGACAGAGGCAATTAGCACATTCTATTGAGTGTAATCAACGTAATGTAAGAAGTGACGCAATACTTTCTCCATTTTAGAGAAAAGAGAAATGAAAACGTCCATGAAGCAAGATCTCCACCTTATGACAGCTAATAACAGCATTTGAAACAATTTAAACAAGTAATAACACCACAAGGGACTAAGACATCGCGCCATCTGACACTTTATATTGGGTCTATAACTTAATTGCGCGCGGTTTGCTAAGAGATGGCGTAACTTGTATTATTCCATTGGAACATGCGTTGGAAAGCTACTGTCATTGTACGTCATTTCAGTATATGTCATTCATTTGAAGCATAAACAACAATCATTTTTTTTCACTCAAATATGTCGAACTTTATGCCTGAAAAAGTGTTTTTTGTGGGAAGTTCTTCTTCATTACTTTAATATGAAGAAAACTGATGCCGAAAGTCATCGTATTTTGGTGGAATCCCACCTCTGGTGGGATCACATGGGTGTGCTGTATTATGAGCTACTAAAACTGGCTGAAACCATCAATGGACAACGCTCCCGAACACAATTAATCCGTTTAAAGAGAGCAGTAACCGAAAAACGCCCGGAATATGCGACCAGACAGGCAATAATTTTCCATCATGACAACGCTCGGCCCCACGAAGCTATTCCGGTTAAGAACTATTTGGAAAACAGTGGATGGGAAGTCTTACCCCACCCGCCTTATAGCCCAGGCCTTGCCCCTTCTGACTACAATTTGTTCCGGTCGATGCAGAACGCTCTCACTGAAATACGGTTCACATCAGAGCAGAATACCAAAAATTGGCTTGATTCATTCTTGGCTGCCAAGCCGGCGCAGTTCTTTTGGGATGGGATCCACAAATTGCCAGAAAGATGGGAAAAAGTCATAGCTTCAGATTGGCAATACTTTGAATAATACTATTGTACATGTTTTTTTTTTTTTTAAATAAACGTTCAAATTTGAAAAAAAAAACCGCACGAATTAAATTACATACCCAATATTTAAGAGACACCACAAATAACGATATCATATTATTTAACACAAGGCTACGATACCATATATGATTGCGACGTGATATAATGTACCAAAAAACGAATGGAAGTATGTGAATAACTTCAAGTTTATATTACAACCAACGGGTAGGGGCGAGCTTGCCTCTTTGCACCTCATAGAAATGAAAGAAGTCGAACGTCATACCCCCCGTGACAAAAGAAGACAATCCATCGACTCACTTTTTAAAGCATACGAAGGAGCAGAAGGTAGATTCGACATCCACTATACAGACAGAAATACCTAAGAGCTGAAAAATGATCACAGTGCTAACCCCTTTTAAATGGAATGTAATGGAATGTATGTTGTACTATATAGTGCTAGCCAGATGTTTTGGTACAAGCTTTTTGGCTAGTATAATGAAAAAGAATGAATATTTTCAAGACTTTTTTTCTTTTGGGTCACTCTCTGGCTAAAATGGCCTCCACTTGCCTTCCAGTGACGGCGAAGTCAATCTGGTCACTCATTACTTGCAGTACGCACCTCATGCATTGAATTCGCCTATTTGCAAATAGTGTTTCGTTGAGGAGATCCTCTTAAACGTACATACGTTTGATACATCGCGGCCGAACTTTTAACATCTTGAAATTGAGTACGGTGACCCCATTGTAAGCGACTCCCCACCGAACGATCACAGAAGCTGTGTGGTGATTATCTGCTTCCGCAGTGGATTTTCATATATCCCAATCTCCACAGCTTTGATGACTTGTGGCCGGATTTTGCACTGCACGGTCAACTATTGCACTATTCACTATTCACGGTACGATACATAAAGATTCGTACGATTTTCAGTATCCGCAACATCAGAAATGTTTTATCTTTTTCATAGCCGCATTTTTGCATGCCAATTACGACAACGCAATTTTCGAGCAAGCCCTATTCCACGATTTTTTTTTTTCTTTTCTTAAATTAGCGCCCGCTTAAAGTCTCCTTAAAACTTTGCCACAAAGCGTGGCCTAAGGAAAATTAGGGAGGAAAGAAAGAGGGATGCCGATATAAGTTGGTTTTACTCATAAATGCCTGAGTGTTACAATGACTACGGAGTAAAGAGATCGGCAGGATATTCTATAAGCGAATTATACTTTTTAGGAACGAATCACGACATTTTACAGTACGTCCGAAGGTGGCGTTATGGATGTACTGATGAGCATTGAAAGCGAGACGAGTGTTACGGTTGAAGGTTCGAAAGGGCGAAATGCTACTGGCGATTTCAATGTAAGACAGGAGACATTACCTCGGCGTTCGAGGGTGTCCATTGATGACTGAAATTAGTATCACTATCTAACAGGTGCAGATATATGTATATATAGCTTAGGATCACCTAGCCAGATGTGGGCATTGTTCTCCAGTTTCGGGCAAATGAATGCCTTATATATTGAGGCTAGGCTTTTTTTTATTTAGTTTTGGAAGTATTAAATTGTACTCTGTTGATAGCTCCCCGATTGGTTCACGTTCTACAGCCGAAGAGCAAGTAGTGAGTCCGGGAGAGAATATGAAAAGGAGAGAGTACTGTCGTCAGCAAAGGAATATTAGATGTGGGAGACAAGAGATCATTGACGAAAAATAAGAAGAGTGACAGAGAACGGAATCCTGGGGCACACCAGCATTTATTTTGTGGATATCAGACTTAAAACCATCCAAGACAACTTTAATTAAACGTTCCGAAAGGTGAACGTTTCAATTGAATTGAAAAATTGAGTCGCCGATCCCAAGTGCACGCATTTTTAGAAAAAGAGCCTGGTGACAAACTCTGTCAAAGGCCTTAGAAATATCAAGTGCAACTACATAACTTGCTTGCCAGATTGATGTACGCTTTGGTTCCACTTTTCGGTGAGTCGTGCCATCAGATTACCAGTGGATCTGTTGCTACGAAAACCGTACAGCCAGTCATTGAGAAGTTTTTGTGTTTCGAGATATTTCATGAGCTGACGAATTATCAACGTTTCCATGGCTTTGGAGAGAAGGCACGTAAGTAAAATGGGTCTGTAGGAGGAGAGAGAAGATTTGTCTTTTTTTAGGGACGGGCTGGACAAGAGCAGCTTTCTATCTGCTTCGAAAGAGATAAAAAGAGTAAAATTGATGAAAAAAATAAGCAGTGGTTTCGCCAGCTTGGAAAAACACCTCTTCAGAAGAAGCGTATTTGTGATGTTAAGATCATGAAAAACTCTTACTTATACACGAGTGCCATTGAAAATTCGAAGCACTCAAATGTAGGTAGAGACAAAGCACAATCTGGAAGATCTGCAAAGAGCTGACAGCTGGAATATCATTATAAATAAGCAGAATTTCTAATATTTTTGACGAACGACCAAAAGTCTTTACTGCCTTAGGGACATTGTAGTATTTTATGCCTCGGATTTGAGTCGTATTGGAATTTCACGAGCTTAAGAAAGATGTTGCAGTCATTCCTGGCTCTTTTGAAATTTTTTCGGTTTCCTAGCCTTGAAAGACCGAAAAAATATTTCTCTTACTATACTCTGACAGCTTGTTTACAGCTCAAGCTGTACCAGTTTTTTTTTTTTTTTTTGGTTTGATACTCTTTATCCTATGAAGGATAAATGATCTCATTCCAAAGAGAATGAGCAGCAGCAGCAGCATCCACGTCGTTATTAACGAAACATAACGAATTCCTAAAGAAGCTGTTAAGTCTCCTCCAATTGGCTATCTCATATTGCTATACATTTTTGCCATTTTTTTTAAATCTTTTCTCTAGCTGAGTGGTCGGCGTCCGAGAAATTAGCTGATATGACACAATGGTCAGACGAGCTCAGAGGGGAGAGCACATCAGCAGTGTACTTATCAGGGTGAGAAGTCAAAAACAGGTCCAGGGTTGTGCCGGTATGTTTATCAACGTCTGGTATCCGCGTGGTTATCTGTTATCAATAAACCCAAAATTGTGTATGTAGAAATCGCCCGTAATAACAATTTCAGTAAGAGGATACAAGGATACAATTCTTTGAATAGAGTCAGACAGTGCATCAAACTCGTTTGGGCTTATTTATCTTTAAATAAGCAATAGTGGATAATAATAACCAAAATGCCAAGTTCGAAATTAAATAGTGTGAAAGTGGGTTAAATAGAGAACTTTTTCTGTCGATGTGTTGTAGTCGAAAAAGGTTCTCCGAGAAAAATTATCTATTTTCTAGAAAATAGATTATGTTCGTTACATATGTTCTGAATTTAACATATCTTAAGTTAAGGCTGCATTTGGAATGTTGTCTTAAGTATTTAGACTCAAACTACTTAGCTTAAACAGAAAGTCTTGAGCGGTGATGCTAGTGCAATTATACCACAAAACTTTTCTTTTTAAAATATTATCGCATGACTTAACTAGAAAAAAACTGGATGGAGGAAAAACCAATCTCTATAAACTAAACTTCATGTCCCAGTTACTTGATTAGGCGACGAACTGGATAACTAGTCGTATACATTTGCCGGTTTGAATCTCAACCTTACTAGTCCAAACAATTAGCTTACCTGGATTAGAAATGACAACGCAACTTTTTTAGGTTTTGACAATTTATTTTTCAATATAATCCTCTTTCAACTCGCTAAGTAAGACTTTTGTTGGCCTGCAAAATTCTCCTTCGCGGCATCGATGACTTCCTCGTTCGATCCGTACTTCTTTCCGGCGAGTTTTGGGAACAAAATGAAGTCGCAAGGAGGCAAATCCGGAGATGGAAGAGCACTTTTTCTTCCCCAAATGTGGTCGTTTTTATTTCAAACCGGAGTTGAATAGGCCCAATAAATTGACATAGTATGCTACTGTCATTGTTTTTCTCCAAATAGTCAACGTGGATCACACCTCGTGCGTCCCAAAAAACAGTGGTCATCACGTTTCCGGCCGAAGGCACGGTGTTCGCCTTCTTTTGGGCCGCCTGGGCGCAATTCATCAAAAACCGTCGTGTGACCACGGCGAATTTCTGCGAATGATAAACGGTTGTACGGGACGGTGAATTGGTCCCATACACATCATTGAGAATGGGCTTGATTCCTTGGCAGGTTTTGCCACTTAAAAACAAGAATCAGATCACAGAGCGATACGGCTATTTTTCCATGATCGCAAAAAACACTAACACGGTGTTTGAAATGGGTTTCAAAACAAAACTAAGCATTGGATTGTCACCAAATTTTGAGAGCTTATAATAAATGATGGTTCATTCATTTTGGCTCAATAGGGCCACCTATGTATTTTCCAATTCGGGTACTCATCACACAGCCCTCGTAATATCCAACATACGGCAATATTGTGAGATGATATTCGTTAAAACAACAGTTTGAGAATTTAAAATTAAATATCAGTAATAAAAAATATAAATTAATATTAAAAAAATATAGAATTGCTCACAAATGGAGTAAAGGTTTCCTTGTTTTATTGTTTATATTGAACTAGCAAGATTCGAGCGATACGACAACAAGGTGCCCGACAAATCTAATTTTTGAAAATGGCAGTGAAGTTAATGGAAAACAAGCCGACCTACGACGATCCGATTCAAAGATTCCAAAAATTGTATTGTAGAAAATGCCTTAACGCCCCTTTTACCATGGATCTCTTCGCCAATGAGTGTTGTAGTAAAAATAGGGAGGAAAATATATAAAAATATGCCTCAATCGTAAAATAGGCTCTAACATACCGTGCTGTCATTTTTAATATTTCTTGAGATGTTTGTTTAGCTTTGTTTGACAAATTATCAAGAATCATCTTACACCAGAAGAACCCTTTCGAATCGTTCAAATTTATTTTTAAAATCGGCCATTCGCGAAATGTATAGAAGAATACGTGATTTTTTTTTCTTGAAAGACTGTAGCCGTTATGTTTGAAAGTGTGGCGAAGGATTCGGAATTCGTTATCGATCGCAACTGTTACGCCTTTAAATACCCACTTCTTGGGAAATTTTACGAGAAGATATCGATAGATAGATAGATAGATAGCCCATGATCCAAGATCCAGTTGATTCAGAAGCTAAGGCCAAGCTGACCTGTGACTGCGGTTGTCCGGATTAAACTTGAAAAATTATCAAAAAATTTAGTAAGTAAAGGGGCTCACTTTTGGCACAGTAGGTGTATGAACAAGCTAAATTGTCCTTTCACAAGTGAACCAAATCCAGAAGTCACTATGGTACTGAATTACAATCACAAAAGTTCACTGTTTGGTGTGGTCCTAAAATTTGTGCATTACCGGGTTTTATTTTTTTCCAAATGAGGACTAGGCTCGCATTACAGTCAAAGCTAACGTTATCGGACAATTATTTGGGAAGTAGAGCAAATAATTGAATCGGCCATAGAGATCTTGCGAGTTGATACCACTCGATTAGCTCTTGTGGGCAATATAAGATCCTTACCGCATGATGATAGCCAGTCAATATACAGCGCGTTCTTAGTAAGATAAAGCCAACAATGCCCAAAGAGTGATCTAAAATCATAAAAGCGCATTTTTGATGGTCTATTTGGAAGTAAAACGGGGGAAATCAAAATACAAGTTCTAGATAAGAATCGCAATTGCGTCTTAAGGAAACATGTAACGCAAGGTTCTGTTAAATAGTCCATAAATCTGAGTTACCTCAAAAGCGCCCCAATGGTGTTGACTTTGAAGGAAAGTATGTGAGAGTAGTATGTAACTTACGTATGTGTTACATATTTCAATTACTACAAGAAAAGGAAAAGTTCTTGAGTTTGAATAAAGTTCTAAAAGTGTAAATTGTGTTTAATTTAAGCATAATTGTCACAAATGTCGCATTGAAGCTACGCTAAGGAGTACCTAAAAAGCAGTCAGTACAAAATTAATCATCCACCTGTTTCAGTAAAAAACTTGACGGACCTGTTTTTTTTTTTCAAGTGCATTTTCATTCATTCCAATTCAAAAACAATTTAATGCTAGACAAAAAATGCTTAAAACTTAGCTTCATCAACTTTACAACCTTAATTTTACTTACTGGCCCTATGCGGCACCCTAAGCTATGCCTATCACTTACTCTAAGTCTTTCAACGAATGTAACGTAAAATATTTTATTTTATTTCTTTATTTCTTGAATCAATCATCCTATCAACTAAGAAAATATTTAGATATAATGAAAACTACTTAAAATATAATTCGTAGTACACTTAAATTATCTTAATTTATGTAATTAAATTCGCACTTTTTTTTGTTAGTCATCTCTTGTTTTCAATTGTTTTTAATTTTTTGCGTTTTTTTTATTTTTTGTATTTATTAACTTAATGCTATCTTAAACCTAACATACTTAAACTATCTAAGCTGTAATGGCGCTACAGCGAATTAAAAGGAAAAGAAAAGAAAGTTCCCTCTCATTCGCTAAGCAACCACAATTCATGGCGCTGCCGAGCAATATCCTTATTATATCGAATGTCTGTCGGCCTACTGAACCAGGCGCCTGTTAGCAGCTGTTCGAGCGACGTGGAAGATCAGCGTCAACACTAATTTATTTTAGATCAACCCTTTACTATCTAAATACCAGGATGCTTCTGGGGGGAATAAAGCGCACACTCTCGTGATATAAAAAGTTAGGGTAGTAAACCCCGGAGATCAGATTATTCGTCGAGGTCATTGCTCTTCCAATGTACATTCGAGTCAACTTAATAACAAAATTGTCCACTCTTATAAAGTTCGCCCTTTTGCATAAGACCTCACTAGGATAGAATTTTATCATAAAATGTTTATGTACTCCGACTCTGGTATTCTATATAAACGAATACAAGCCCTAAGGCAAGCCCTCCCAAAAACCGAACCTTTTCCATTAAACTTGCTTCCATCATGGAAATACACGCTTCTTCCAAATACATTATGGGCTGCATAGAGTTGGCTGTTATAAAACGGTCTCGTCTATAAGTTTGCTAAAATATAGATATTGATCCAGCCAGATCCCAAAGTATCCGATTACATTACAACAAGCAAATGGCTGTCCTTGTTGTTCCACAATCGAAAATTTTTGCCAATTCCTTCTGGTATCTATCATGGCCACAGACAAAGACAACCTAAAAAGAATGGTCTCCGACTTATGAAAGTTTATCTTCAACTTCCAGTTATCGAAATATCGTTTTATCGGCTTGAAGTTATGTTGCAAGAGCTTATTAATGATCTCGATTTTTGAACCTGATGTGTACACGGTCAAGTCGTATGCATACGCTATGGCATGGTGATCGCTGATGTATATGTTGAATAGGATCGGCGAATTAATCGCACCATTTTTAATGTCAAATACTCCAGCAAAATTGCGTCGCCATTTTGCATGATGAACCGTCTACTGGTGAGCATACAAGTATTAAAAAGGAAGTACAGCAGTGGTCTACTTATGCCCAGCTTGTTCAACTCGAAGAGTCCCTCTAACCATACAGTATCAAAAGACTTCTCCAAGCCAACCAAGCAGGCCCCCGTTCGTTGTGCAAGAAATGATGCTAAATCTCCAAAACCTGTATCTTGCACAGATCTTCTACATAGTAGAAGTAGTTGGTAATCCGTAACGTATTAGCTAGTCCCTCGGTGGAGAAGCAGCGATTGACTTGAAAAAATATACAGCATCACTAGCCCACAGAGCAAAAACAACGATACAATATATGATAATAAAATACTCGTATACCATACACACATATAATTATATACAATGGTGACACCGCTCCGTTAATTGTTGCTACAGTTCGGGGTGAACCTGGGCCTCAATTAACAAGCCTCTCCAGTTAGTTTGGCCTTTCGCTAACTGTCTCCACTTTTACACTTCAAATCATCATCCATTCTACTTGTGAGGTCTTTTTCTTCCTCTACTACGTTATTCGTTTGAGATAAATTCGAAGTCGCTGGCCCGGAGCATTGGTGTCCATTCGGTCTACATATCCTAGCTATCTAAGGCGATTGATGTCGGTGTTTAGCTCATATATTTCGTCGTTGTATCTAAAGACAGAAGCGAAAATAACCCAAAAAAATTTCATTTCAAAGCAGCCAAGAGCACCTTCACCCATTTTTGGTAAGGTCCATATCTCTGCGTCATAGTGCAGGACTGGGTTTATTAAAGTCTAATGTAGGGTCACATTTATTTTTCGAGAGATGGTTTTGCCAGTCAATGGCCTTCTTAGCCCAAAAAAGCAGCGACTAGCAAGAGTTCTTCTTCGTTTGATCTCAGCGATGATGTCGTCTGAATTAATAACGGAGTCTGGGTAGACAAAGTTAAGGGTTGTTGTTAGATATCTATCCTTGTTGACAGCATATATAGTACTTGGTCTTCCCCTCGTTGGCCGTTAAACCCATCTTCGAAACATCACGCCACTTAGTTCCGATTATGTCAATATCCTCGGAGTTTTGAAAGATTCTGGCTCTTTTGTTGCCGCATGAGATTTGCTCTATTCTTTTAAGAATAATGTTAAAGAAATAGCATGGCAGCGCGTTGCCTAATCTAAATTTTTTGATATCAAAAATCGGTGAGTTCTTTACCGACCTTCGTCACCAACCACAATCGGACGATTGTCATTGCTCTATAATTTCTAATTCGTCTCTATAGATGCTGTCATGTGCGGCCTTAAAATCGATGAATAGGTGATGTGTATCGATTTGGAGCTAATGAGTTTTTTCCAAGATCTACCGTAGTGTGAATATTTAGTATTCTTTCCTGGCCTAAAACCACACTGATATTGATCAATCAGGTTGTTGACGAACGGCTTCAGGAGTTCATACAATACGGCAGATAGAAACTTGTAGACAATGTTAAAAATACTGATGACTCTGTAGTTGGCGCAGTTCAGAGGGTCTCTTTCGTCCGACCATATTTTACAGATGAGTCGGTGCATGCTCTTTACCAAGTCATCGCCTTCCGCTTTAAAGAACTTGGCAGTCAAGCCGGCCATTGCAATAGCTCTGTTGGACCTTTGATATGGCTATCTACACTTCATTCAGGTCGGGTGGTCGTAATTGTTAGTCTACATCATCCAGGTCGAAAGTTTCAATCTCCCTGACAGCGGTATTTGGTTCGTCATCACCGTTATATAGTACAACCTATAGAAATGCTCTTTCCAAATCCTCAGCATTGATTGCGACTCTTCTACCATATTCCCTTGTTCGTCTTTATCTTGCTTAGCTGGATATGCTTGCCGGCACTCGTCGATAGACCAGAGGTAACGTTGTGCTGGCCGAATGAAACGCAGCACATGAGAGGCCGCATCTCTGACCGGTTTTCGATATTTGATGCTTGTGGCATATGACCTTTTAACAGATTAAAGAGACTCGATCGAAAAGGTTTGGCGATCTCTTGCAATTGAAGCCGTCCGACGTCGAAATTTCTCATAGAATTTGCTTACGTTTGCAACCATAACTTGACTATAACAAGGTAATGGTCTAAATTGATGTTGGACCCTTGGAACGTTCGGACATCCACAATATCTTGCGTCGGTCACAATGTGGTCAATCCGGTTGACAGTTGATTGATCAGGAGTTCTTCAAGTACCTTGTGAATATCTAGATGTGGAAACTGCTTGCTAGCTACGGCAATGTTTCGCGCGGCCGCGATTAGCCTGCTTTCGTTATCACTTCCAAAGTTGCTCGCAAGTCTTGCCCGGGAGCTCGTAAAAGCTATCTTTGGTGTCGTCACTTTCCCCTTTATAGGGTTTATAGTACTTCTATTTTTGTCTGCTGGTCAGCACTCGCGCTTATAAATTTGGCAAGTTAAATCTGGATAGACATCGACCAATACCCGATGGTTGGTAAAATAAGCCCAATTGAAGTGTAGAAACAGTTACCACTCTGGCCGTCGCCAGGTTGACATCTCTCAGTGCCTACCCTATTTCTACAGCACCCAACCACGTGGGCGATTATTTGTCCATGAAATTGACCAAGTGCTCAATAAGTAACGTTTTTGCAGTGTCAATCCATGACTACTTATTAGACTTTTCTGAAAAAGAAAAGCATTGCAATTAAACTAATGCCAGTTTGTTTGAAAGTTATTCTTAACTTTTTGTTAAGAATATTTGTAGCCCTATCAAACAATTTTATTGCTTTCTAAAGCCTTTTAGTGGCAAACTACAATAATACGGCTTTCAAAAATGATGAAATACAAGGAAACTACTGGCAAAGTTGATAAGTTTAGTTGATTTTAGTGCTCTTCCGTAGACACAAATGACATGTAGCAGCGAAAGTTGCAGTGGCAGATGATCTTAATGATCATGCCACGACAATGGGTTTATAGTTAATGCTGTCAAATGCAGTTAACACATATTTTCGAAACAGTAACGGTCCCACAATCAGAATAAGTGATTTTATTTTAACAAGACTGTAAAATATCTGGATATCTTGATAGCGACCACTTGCTACTGCAAGATTATGACAACAAGTTCAGAACACACCTAAAAAGCGCTATGTCCGCTATTGCATATCTCAGGAAATATACTTATATAGATATATGTTCGGATAAAAGTGTATTATTCATTGTGTAGTCTACAATTACAATTACCCTCGCTTCTAGCAACCTAAACGCTGCAATCTGAATACACGAAGACGAGCGCAATGGTTTTTCGAAACGTCAACGTCTAAGAAAGACGACAACTCAGCTAGGCAATACCAAAAATCTTGCATCATATACCAAGCAACCAAAAAATAACATCGTAAGCTTTCGAAAAGAATGCAATTATTTTTTTCTAGCCAAAATTACTGATAAGAATCTCAACTACAGATACGCAATAAGTTTCGCAGATAACATCCATTTCCCAGTGGATGGCCGAAAACCCAGATTTACCGAAAATTGGTCATATAATAAATAACACTCCAAAAAGCGTATAAGATTAAAATGACGCAAGAATAAACCTGCCGACCATCAGCAGCGTCATAACTTAACCAATTAGGTGTTGGTAATATGAGCTAGATCAAAAATTTAACCGAAAATTCGAAAGCCACGAGCCATTCTCGGAAAGCCTCTTTATACATAAGGCATCACTGAATCTAATTTCTTCGTATATGAAGCGGGTGTGTCTTTTTCTGTAAATATATATCCGTGAAGATTTTCGGATGTGGTTGCAGCACGATGGCACTTCTTGCCGTATTGCACAATTGACAACATCATATTTCGAAATGGGCCATTTAATTGATCACAGAGATCGTGCAATTTAAAGCCATTCGATTGCTTCTTGTAGGGCTATATAAAGTTTTTGAAATATGCCGATAAACCGCAACTATTCAGGCCATGAAAGTCAATATACGGCATTAAATTTCTTTCAACTTTTCAACCATAAGTAGGTATGGGATGGTCATAAGAGTCTGTGATTTGCGCTCTGATAGGAGTGATGGGTTGAGGCTCCCACAAAGGGCGGACAATGATTGTCCCAAGTAGCCTTTCAGATTAATTTCATACCAAAATTTTAGACGGTATACACATCGTTGGGAAGTATGAAGTACTAATGGCTTTTTCGAATACAACAATACAAAATAGACCCTTAAGCGCAGTAATTAATAAAATCAAGCGGACTGATGTTGTGTAACTAAATATCATTCTCGTACATTTCACAGAAGAATGATGATGATTGACATTAAGTGCGAAGAGGAAAGGTCACAGGATGGACACCTGTGTTACTCTGCACGTTTCTACACATACTGCCTGCTGTCGACCTGAGGAGGTAAAAAAATGTAATATTCTTAAAAGCTTTAGCCTAGTATTCCAGGTATCAAATGTTTTTAAACCTGTTATAATTTTTGTCTAGCCCCATCTTATGTCCTCTATAACCGGTAACAATGCAGTAAAACAGCAATGCTTACCACAAAAGTCAGATTATTAAAATTGTTGGAACAAAAGAAAAAACAGAAATAAGCCGAAAGTCTTTACCAGGACTAATGGATTCAAGTAAAGCTCTAGCTTTCTTTCTGAATGATAGGAACTCATCTCCAATAAAATGCTGATTGAAAATATAAGTTGCATACGGTATGACTGTTCTAGATTTGGTCGCTCTACGACTAAAAATTCGAAAACGAACACGTGTTTGAAAGGTGACATGTCAGGGTAAATTTTGGGAAGACAGCTGTGTAATTGTTTGCTCGTGTTTAAAGTTATACAAGTTTGAATATGAGTGAAATATCTGAAGAAATACGCTATGTGATGCTTTTTTACTATAAAAAAGGGAAAAACGGTGCAAAAACTTGCCGAAAAATTTGTGGAGTTTACGGTGAGAATGCTGTGAGTGAACGCCGGACCCAGGAGTGTTTATTCGATTCCGTTTTGGAAATTTCGATGTAATAGATGCACCTCGCACTGGTCGGCCTGTCACTGAAAAAGTCGATGAAATTTTGCAACTGATGGAGCAAGACCGGCACGGAAGCTGTTTGGAGACAGCGGATTTCAAAGCCTGGTTTGAGGGCAAACAAGGTTATGTTGAGTGTTTGATGGGATTGAAAGGAATTTGTCAATTTGACTCTCAACTGTGCACAACTCGACCGTTTGAATGAAGCTTTGAAGAAAGAGCGACCAGAATTGGCCAACAGAAAGAGAGTTGTCTTCCATCATGACAATGCTAATCCACACACATCTTTAACGACCCGGAACAAATTAAACGAGCTTGATTGGGAAGTTTTGATGCATTCAACGTATAGCATGGACCAAGTGATTTTCAACGGCTCTTCGGTCGACTCTGACTCAGACTCTGACTACCATTTTTTTCGGTCTTTGCAAAACTCTCTTGATGGTAAAAAATTGACCGACCGAAGAGCCGTTGAAAATCACTTGGCCAAGTTATCCGCTGATAAAAAACAGTGGTTCTACACCGATTAAATTATGAAGCTACCCGGAAAATGGCAAAAATAATAGGCAATATGTACTTGATTGAAATTGATTTTGAATAAAGAAAATTTTTTTTCAAAAATGTGCCGCGGAGACTTTGTATATGGTATGACCCAATATTTTGAAAACGGATAGTGCGATATGCTCTATTCTAAAATGTCTTCACATATCGTAAGCCTCATTTGGTTTTTCATGAATTATTTCCATGTCGTATAGCTTTTGTTTAAATAGGTACGTGCCTATCACACCAGCTAGTGTCAAAAAGTCTAGTGACCAAATTCGATGAAAGTGATAATGTGGCACAATCTTAGCCAAAGATTAAGCCCCGTCCATGTCGAAGTAAAGAGACCATTGGTGTTATAAAAGCTGATGTTGGGCAACATCCAGAAACTTCATAATTCAGCAATTTGACTTGAATCCATCAACTACTCGAAGGTGCAAGACTTAAGCATATGGCTCAACAATTATTGTAGCTTGTAGCCGACGTTTTTAATTCGCAAGCGAACCTAATTTTTGGGACCGTGTTATCATGACTGACGAAGCCCATTTTATGCCGTGTGTAAGCGTAAACATATATTCGATATCGGGGCATTTAAAAGTGAATTTACTTTCATTAAAATTTACGGTGAGCTCTCTAAATAAGTCATCGGCTTTTTATTTTTAGAAGACGGTAATGGTGAGACAGCTACGATCAACGAAGTGCGGTATAGGGCATTACTAGGCTATTTCTTGACATCTGAACTGGACGAAAATAACATAAAGAATTACTGGGATTTCAATACGATAGCGCAACATGCCATACTGCTCGTGTAGCAATCGAGTGATTAAAGACGATGTTCCTTAATCGATTGATTTAAAAAATCATGATTTCGACTTGCCACCGCAATCACCTGATTTGACTTAACACAACACATTTCATAAAAAAACACTCTTGAAAAAGTTATGTAATTTACCGAAAGGCCGGCCCAAACTTTTCATGGTCACATATGGTGCCAATTTGCTAAATATAACTTTTAGGAAGTGACTTAATAAATTGGTCTAAATTGGGAGGTAATAGGAGAAAAAACATTGATTGATTCTTATTCAAATTATTGAAAATAAGATCTAAATACCACATTGAAATCAGCCTGTATACTCGTATTTTTTTTCGGTCTGTACCACGCACAATTCTTTCTATGATACAATAATACTGCCAAAAATCTTTGGGGATTGGTTGGATGTTGGTAGTTAAGTTTTTAAACTAGGTAGAGAAGATCGAGTTAAAAACAACTGTAGACTGATAGTTGGTTATAAAAAAGCGTCTTACTCAACACCAGCGAATATGCTAGAAAGTTTGGAAATCAAGCACGATCGCATCCTGCTTCATTGCAATGCAAAACTCCATACAGCACTGTTAAGGCTCCTGAAGCTAGAAAGTTTGGGATATGAAGGTTTACCCCGCTTGTCTGACTTGTCACCTACCGACCTCCAGCTTTTCCGAAGCTTGAACAGCTTATAAATTCAGATGCCTTGAAACAACTATGAAGACTTTTTGATCCAAGAGGATAAGAATATCTTTAGAAGAGGCTAGTGCAACAAGACAATAGATGTAAATAGAAATTATTTTATGGAAGAAGAAGAGCAAGAAAATTGTCAATCAAACGATATCTTCAAAATGTTTATCCTAATTCATAAGCTAATTTACAGAGTAAGGCGAACATAATTAGAGAAAAAAAAGGAATCCTGCTGATCGGCCCAGTTCTTCAAAGCCAAAATAGGTCTGGTCTTACTGCATTATAAGGATTATTTCTATTTATAAACGTAATTAAATATGCTGAACATTTTTCACTATTTATGAGTTGCAAGAGAATAATTTAATTAAATATTTTTCGTCTCTAATTTTTCCATGACAAACCCAAAAATACCATAATTTTTGTTAACATACCACGCCCATACGAATAAACATCCTTCAGATTCGAACTGATGGATGCGGACGGGTCATAAAAGTACGATTTTGGACTTGGCTATGCCATACTAAAAATACAACAAAAATATTGGAGTGAAAGTTGTCTAATAAATAATTTTTTCGTATGCCTTATAATAAAAATAAAATATATTAGAAATAGGTAAATTTAAATAAATAAATAAAGGAAAACCTGAAGCTGTCAGATGTCGGTAGTTGGTAATGCCATATTTTTTAAGACTGCTACAAATTTGGAAAAGGGTTTAACGATTTAATGTGCGATTTTAAAATTTTTTTAATTACTCTCAATTTCAAGAATTTATATATCAATTATAAGTATTTTTTAGAAAGTTTTTATTAATTAAAATAATAACAAGTGGGAAAAAGCTAGAGTATCTCATATTTTTTATTTCTATTAATTAAAATAATAACAATCTATAGTGGACAGAAAGCTAGAGTTTCTCATATTTTCCTTTTTTTTTTTCATTGGCGAAAACTTGTTTTTTTTTTTTTTTAATGGTACTCTTTCAAAAAAATTGTAGAAAATACATTGAGGTCTATTTCCTTCGTGGATCAGCCCTATGAATGAACATTTCTTTTTAGGGTTCTTTATAAATATGTTCGTGTCGATGGTATCACTTTCCTGTTTCAGTCAGATAATCATTTGATTTTACTCACTCGATAAATTTGTGGATCTCATTGGGTTAGAATTCATTCAATACAATGTTTCAGCAAGAAACTCACAAAACATGAAACAATTGAAGGAAACAACTTTTACTATTATCTACTCGTACACTTAGTCGTTGGAATATATCTCAAAATTGTCGTGTTGTCACTTCATTTAACTAAACACTGTATTTCTTCACTTAATTTCCTGTTTCTGTTTGTAGATACAAGGGAAAATCTATTGTACTCACGCACTCAATTTTCCTTCGATTGGCATATCGATAATTTCGAAATTTTACATGATAACTGTTAATTATTAACGCAACAACACTTTTTTCTTCTCCCTCTCTCACTCCTATGATTGTTGTCAAATTAGTATTAAAAAACGTTACAAGTTGTATCACTGAAAGTTGGTAAAAAACAAATAAAAACCAAAGTAATCACTATAGTTATCACTAGTATCAAGCGATTTATTGTTGCTCCGTTTTGTGGGCACGACGGCGGTGGTAGAGGTACTACATGTGTGCGCTTATTTAACAGGTACCGCTAGATTATGATTATAATAATAATGTTGGGCAACGGATATGGCACGCACACACGATTTAAGCAAGTGGATAGGGAAAAGTTGACGAAATCGGTAACGGCTACGAACGATAATGATAATGGTAACGGCAAAGAAAACGGCGGCGGCGGCATCCGTACACTAGAAATTCGTATTTTGAATTGTATCCTGTTTATAACTGTTTAACCCGAAAATCTTCCGACCACCGCCACAGCACATATTGTGTATTAGTTGGATGTTGCTGGTGTGTTGATGTTGCTGCTGCTGATGAGAGAAAACCAAACCAAAAAAGCACTCACTACACTGAGCTGTGTTGCTCTCGTTTACACAATTGCCATTGCTACATTGAATACAATTCATAAACACACACACGTACAGATGAACACAAACTCATTCACACAGTAAAGTCATCTAGGAAAAGGCTAAAAATAGGGTGCAGTAGTGTGTAGGAATTGTTTGTATGTGAACGTATGCAGTAGTCACATATACATTTGTATAGTGAAAAATCCCCTTAAGCCACCCCCAATCCTTTTAACCCTTTCATCATATTGTGGATACCAAATGTTGATGTCGATGTGGTAGTAATGGGATGGCGCATTTATGTATGCTTGTGTGTTACTCATATCTTGTGTTAAATTAAGAAATAGTGGGTGGACTGTTGCGTGGTGGGGTAGGACTTGCACCGATACTGTCGGCGCTGACTGTTTCATCGTAGAACTTGCATTATGTGGCATACACTTTTGGGGTAGACCGAAAATTGTTTAAATTATTTCCACCCATACACAACCGCATGTGTGTGTGAAAAGCGTGCATGCTGTTCTATAGAAGTGCGTGTACACATACGCACATTAAGCGTTAACTCACGCAACGTACACACCTACGATCTTGATGACTTTGTCGTACTTTGGGGTATAAAATCGCAGCGGAATGCTGCTACCACTTTGTATACATAACTAGATACATGCAGATATTCGACGTCAGGTGGGCCATGGGTGAATGGTTGATTATAATGAAGGACATACATATATATATGCGTGCGTAAATGAAAGGACTCCAAGCCATTCGGCCGTCCGATATTCTCGTAGCAAGTGTTGCACACGCTGGTACGTGTGTAGTTTTGGGATTTCTTGATTATGCCATGAGAAATAGTTTGAAAATTTCACACCACATAGTGCGTGTGGAATTAGGTTAACCAATTATGACTTGCCAACTACATACGAGTACGAGTACGTACCTAGTCGCTGTGGAAAATTTTGATTAATTCCGTCAATTGCAATAAAATCCTTGGCAAGGACCAAAGGTGCCGGGCCATTTAGAGATGAAATTACAAAAAACAAAAAATACCCTAAAGGAACTTGTTTTAAAACTAAGTTCCTGTGCAACGTCGTGTTCGACAATTCCTTATGGTTCAGCCTAGAAAATGAAAGCAAAAACATTAAACATTTTAAACTTAAAAAGAGGAGAACAGAAAATACTTTCCGCCCCGTTTTTTAATCCTACACACGATTTCTAGCTATAATAGTTGATTAGGTATTAAAAGTGGCTTTTGGCATAGGAGAAGGAATGTTACTTCGCCATAAGAACACTCTAATTAAGAGATAGAGTATTATTCCAAATGGTATTACGAAGTTCGGTTAAAGATAACTGAAAGCTCCATCTCAAAAGTCATAAAATTCATTCAGAATGCTTTCTAAATGTTCTCAATCATTGTTTTCATAAGTTTTTTTATTTTTTGCCTAAACTTCTTCATAAAGACCAGCCTTACTGTTAAAAGAACTGTAAGAACACCACTCCCGCCGGCAGATGCAAATATATATCTGGCAATCGAAGTTCACATCAAATCAACTTTAACTCACTGGTCTCCAGAGAAGTAAAAAAAAAACGATCTTCATAGAGTGGTGCATTGGCACTGTTCCTGTGGCTTATTTCACGGCTCATATCATCTCGAATACAGGGTTAAACTATTCTATCGGCTTTCTAAGAGCTATACAATTACATCTCCAATTATATTTTAGCCTGCTTGAAGTACTTTGCAAAAGCCTGCTGTTGGCAATTAAAGTATAATTTTAACAACGTAACACTGTTAAATCTCAAAATCTCTAAAACTTTACTTCTTTCTTCAAGTGTATAACTTTAGTTAAATAAACAGTCCGAAGCTTACACTTAAGGACACCATCACACGGTCTTTTTGCATTGCTTCTTTAAGATGGTATTGAAGATGAATTAAGGGACGACATTGATGTTAATTTTTTCAACATGTCCTAGTCATATAAGAAGATAAACTCATACGTCACATCGAAATCCCTTTGTAACTTACAAAGTGTGTGCTCCAGATTCCACAAGAAAGGTTTCATGCGTAGATGCAATGAGTTCTGCAGAGAACATATACATATACACGAGTTTAAATTGAATTTAAAAAATAGAAAACGTCATCATTCCGCAATTATTTTAAATCCTGCCACCTGGTAGCAGCATCAATGCTATACAAAAATGATCAAATGACTCCTGGTCTTCAGACTTACGTACTTCAGTCAAAATTTTCCAAAAGCTGTGTTGATGAGAGGATACAAAATCTATACCTTTCATTGTAAAAGCTCGCTGGTCGGTTGTGGTATATACACTCATGGACATTTTCAGAATAATATTATTACATAAAATAGTTATTTTCCTGACGATCCTGATATCCATATCTACACATGATAGCTCATTAAATCGTACAAATTATATCCGCCGCTTAGAAGAGCTAAAATATGATATTTTAACTAAAACACTTAAGCCTTTTGCATGTCATTTTTCAAAATTTTCTCCAATTTGAAGTTTTTTTTTTAAAACTTTTCATTGGAAACTAATTTATCTTTGCGTATGTACTGATTTCAATGAAAAATTATTACAGTGAAGTGGTGTACATGCAAGCAATGTACACGGCCCTGCACTGTCACCAAGCACGCAATCTTCAGTGTTTTGATTTTTTATCATGGAGCTACTCAGTACTACTCCTATCCTTCTTCTACTTAGAGAGCTGAAAAGTATTGGGATGAATATGCGATTTAGGGAACGTTTAGTGTAACACCCTGCGAGACCTAATACAAAAGCTCACTGAACAGCATCTTTAGTATGGATGATCAATTTGCTATATAGAGAGTTTGACACATACATATATTCACCAATACTTTAAGTATAAATAGTAGAGTGTAAAAAACAGCCTAAGAAATACTTAATCTAACACATGATAAGTAACTACAAAGCCAAATATAAACGACAGGTGTTGGAAAAGAAAACTTGGTCCCTCTGACTTTCAAAATCAATCAAAAAATAGTAATAACTCTCAACAAACTTTGAATACTTCCGTAAATGTCCGTCAGTATTTATTCAAGTCGTGTTTAGAGACTAATACAGAGCCTTTGAGAAATGCGTTTATTGTAGTTAAAAAAATAGCAACTGCTTGCCTTAGGAGAACAATTTTCTTCTGTTTCAAAGGTTTTTTTTTTTATTTTTAAGGGGTAAAGTGCTTAACAGTATCCTGCAATTCCAATTATCGCCTTACAACTTACAGAAAATTTGATTGCATAGTCTTATCCCAATTGTCGCCAAATTAGCAATAAAACCAGCTGTCTTTTACTTTGATTAGTAGGATTGGCATTTTAAAAATTATATGCCAAGACCAACTTATTGTCTTCATTTTCTTCGTTGAAGCCCTGACAGATCGCTTTTCTTTTTGACGGCCAATTTCGGTTTAAACGTCTACACTATTTCCACTAATACCAAAAACAATTGGATCATTCTTTGAGCGTCAATATTTCTAGTGAGTGATATAGTATTAGTGAAAATAATTTTGCAGTAATTCATATCTTTATGACGCCTCTCAAGTCATTTTTTAATAAGTTTTTGCGTTAGTAAAAATTTGGCCGCAAAATTTTTTTTTAAATGGTGAACCACCAGCGTTTCCATGTTCATAACATCATGCCATGTTCATAACATCATGTCACCTTCCAAAATCGTCTAACTTTTGGAAATACTTTATTACGAATACAACCGATAATATGGTCCCCGTGGATGAGCACTTTCGAGCACTTGTTTCAGAATACGCCTTGTACTTTCAAAGATATGATGCAATGAAGTAAAATTTTACTGCATATTAGAGAAGCAACAATTCATGATTTTTCCTATTTGCGACTAAACGGTCAATTTGTACGAGCCACACACTTTTGCCAAACATGCCGTAAATCAAAACAGCATTGAGCCCAAGACTACCTCGCTGGTTTCTTTTGAAATTCGTTTGTGCTGGAAGGCACAATAGAAATGCAATCATTGCATTTGAAAAATTTATGTATTAGTGGACCATAGTCAGGAAATCGCAGAACCTCTCAAGTTACTTTAAGGTATACTCATATAAGGCTTAAGATTTCTTGAACTTTATTACTTCATCAGGTATCTGACATTAATCTACTAGACTACTGTGCCCTAGGATCACGTAAAAATCATTTTGATACAACTCTCGCATCGCAGAACCCATAACTTAGACAAGGATCGGCACCCATGATAAAATGAGTAAGCGTTTGTAAGTCTACACTCCACGGGTTAATTTAAATCGAAAAAAACATTATTTCAGTGCATTTTTGGAATAGCTATGATCTGGGATATATTTTTGATAGGACATCAGAACATAACTTCAATGTTAAAAACAGTTAGGGTGTTTCTTTGGCGGACAAAGCAAGAAATACAGCCTTCGCAGAGCGACAAACAATAACAACTTGGTTAACTTCATCTGATGGGATCTCCAACCAAATCGACTAAGTGCTTGGCGATAGAAGACATTTCTCTAAAGAGTGCTTTCGGAGATGTAAACCTCGACTTTAGGCTCCAAGGATGAATCAATAAGTCCGTGACTTTTTAGTAAAAGATAGTCTTTCCTGCAAAAAAAAAAAAAAAAAAAAAAAAAATCTTTATTTCTAATTTCTTCTTTGAGCTTAATACACTTCGTCTAACGTTTCTCCAATTTGTTTGTTTAAGTAATCAAAATAGACGTTTTTTTGAGCGATAATTTCATCAAATCTCTTGCCGCTGAGCAGGTAATAGTTATTGGGGGCTACAACCCGAGAATACAAGCAATACTCAGCTGACCGTTTTTCCCTCCGGTTTGAAGATAATAAAAGTGAATTATGCTGGATTTATCCCAAAAAAAATCTTTCTATGATCTTGTTGGCCGGCAGATCCACCCTGGACTTTTTCGACGCAGATCCACCAGGTTCACCTGTCTCCTCTTTGGCCACCGGTTTGTTATGGTGAGGCTATGTTTCGTTTAGGATTATAAAACGGTGCAAAAACAAACATTCCTCCGATGATAAGCACAAGAAATGAGCTTTTTCAATATTTACGCGTTTTAGATGGTTCAAAATTTGGAAAAAGTTAAATAACAGATGGAAATTGATTCTAAAATGTGTTTTATGCATCGTATCGATACATTAAGGAAGTATTTCGATGCTCACTTAGACATTTTTTTTATCTGCGTAATATATGCTGAACTAAACGTTTAAAAATTATTTATTAATGAATTTTTTATTCTAAGTTTCAGCATGGAATTGGTTGTATTTCAATTATACCACCTTGATCAAAAATACAAGTTTATTCATCTAAATCTATATTGTCCCCTTCAAAGTAATCCCCATTGACTGCAACACACTAATGCCAGCATATCCAATTGATCCAATCCTCGAAACATTTTTTATATTCGGTTTTCGGTATGTCCATCAGTCCTTCCTGCGATTTTTCCATTACTTCCTCGCTTGAACAGAAAGAAGTCACAATGAGCCAAATTAGGTGAATTCGGTGGCTGTTGGATGGTTTTTGTTGCATTTTTCGTCCAAAAATTACGAATAATGATGAAACTGTGCGACGGTGCGTTATCATGGTGCAAAATCCACGAGTTTTCTGAACATAATTTGGTGAACGCCATTCACATGCCTGATGTCTGAATTGCGTGTCGTACTCATAAACCCACGTTTCGTCCCCAGTAATGATCCTTTTGATGAACGTGGGATCGGATTCAGCCTCGCAAATCATCTCATTTGCGACGTCAACACGGTCTCTTTTTTGCATAAAATTGAAGTCCGTAGGCACCAACTTTGCAGCTACACGACGGAAACCCAGATCATTAACCAAAATATCTTGGACGGATTCATAGGTAATGTTCAAGTCCTCCGCTATTTTTCTGATGGTTAATTTGCGGTTATTGACCAACACTTCTTTTACTTAATCATGTCGATAGTCTGCCACTGCCTTCATCATCTTCATTTGACTCACGACCACTTTTGAACCGCTCGTGCCACTGGGAAACGATCGTTTGCCTTAGAGAATCGTTGCCGAAACACTTTTCCAAAATTTCCAACGTTCGCGCACCGTTTTTTTTTAATACAAGTTCCTTGTTGCAAATTTAAATCCATTTCTAAAAATGTAAAAACTCGCCAACACACACAGAGATAGATGTACTCTTGGCTACGTAACTTTTGACGGAATGTCAACAATAGATGTACCGACTTAACAAAAAAAAGAGAACTCAAATTGGAACAATGATTAAGGTGGTATGCTGCCCATTCTTGCAATAATTTATTTTAAGAAAATTTACTGAAATCGTTGTAACCATCCTAATTATCCTCTGTTCAACGATCTATAAATGTTCCCAGTTCTTACCTTACTGCTATAAGGTATTGAAAACGTTCTTTGTGAAGTCTAGTAACTGCAAATCTTGGTCTAAATTTAAACTCCTATTATTTATTATAGATTACAACTTAAATAAACTACAAATTATATAAGGTTTATCTCTTTCTATATTAGTTGTTTTTGATAAATTGAATTTTTGTTTTTTAAAGAACTTAATACTCAAGTGGGTATGAATACACTTATCATGTCTCAGCAAGTGTTAAATTTTTTGGAAAATGGGATAGAGAGAGAAAGAAATATGCTTGAGCTCAGTGTTAAATTTCGCTACATGGATGGCATCCAACTTTTAATTTGGAGACTAAATTCTAAGTGTAAGTTGGCTTGTTGTTGATTTCTAGTCAACTCTTCATATTCCATGATTTTCGTAACAAATAAAAAAGTAAATGTTTTTCAGGCGAGGTTGGGATTCAAACACCGAACCTACGGATTTGGAAGCCAGTCTATTACCACTTGAGCTAGGGCTACCTACATCGTAAGCAATTATGTACTCTTTGTGTATATTTTTAAATTGAATTGACCATTATAGTGACATTCAATTCTATTTTTTTAAATTTCTTTATATCTAAAACTAGCTAATGCCATTTATTTCATATTTTATTCCTCAAACATTTGTTTGTAAACCTTAAAACCACATAAGAAACAATATACTAAATTTAGAAAATAAATAAAAAAAAAAAAAAAAAAAATGAATTACAAGAAATCAAAAAATCACGGACTTATTTATCCACCCTCGAATGAAAGCACTCAGATCGAATATTCAAAAAAACCAGGCGAACAGTAGGTGAAGGACCGAAAAACTATCAATATCAAGAAGGTAGCCAGGACAATTTGGGCTTCCAACTATCATAGAAAAATAGAGCCCGGACAAAAGAGTACTCATATGCATATATTTTGTAAGAGGCTACAATGTACTGAGACACTTGCGAGGCTGAGTTTTCTACTATTGAAAGTAAGTGATTGCTTGTCAAAAGTGAAATGATATTCGAATTTGTGTTACATGTACATATGTATTGGATAGTCGAAATAAATTCATTGTTATCGAGCATACTTTTTATAAAATTTTAGATACTTCGCTACTTTTCCAGCCTTTCCATAAAAAACTAGTTGTACTTGCAAACTCTCCGTTTTGACAATCTAGATAAGTAGGCGAAAATGTACGATTTTGTTTTCTGCAGAATTATTACTCAATAAGAGGAGGCTTTTGAAAGGCATTTAATCGAACTAGAGCCCAGTAAAATATTCTGCAACAAATTAGAAATTTAAATCCAAATGAACTACTGACGACCTTTAATGTTATTGAAAAATAATCACACAGTCCAATCCCTCGATGCGATGGATTCCAATAAACTCGACAGCACTTATTAATATTTGTATCTGTACCTTTTGTTAAGCGTGGGCTTGTCATTTAAAATATGGCATTCGGCCTCAGATTAAATGAATATTTAATTACAGTTTCGCCGAGTATGTGTGTTGGCGAGTAATTTAAGAGAGTCGCCACCACTCCAATCAATCTTTCGATAATTTGCAGAATTTTTTTTATCATTTTTCTCATTGCCCGTATTTTTTTATTTATTTATTTATTATTTTTTTTTTTGTCACTGTTGTTGTTGCATATGCAGTCAGAGTAGTCAACCACCCGGTGTACTCCACTCGGGTACTTATATTGTTTAATAAATTTTATATTATAAATTATATTTAATCGCAAATAACCCGCTGGAGTAGGAGTACCTACATGAGCATCAATTTAGTATATTGTCCAAGGACTTGGCGGGGCTCATTTACAATGTTGGCTCGTGGTGAGGGAATTGCACCAATAAAGTAGTGAGCCGATTTATGCATATGCATACTGGTAAACTGGTAGTCGGACAATTCCGCAACTGATAATGACTTAATAATTCATTGGCAGGATGCATTTTTATTTTTTATATTTCATTTCTGTATCTCGTACAGGATTTCATCCCCCGGAGAAAGATACTCGTACATACACATTTTGTTTTATTTTTTTGGTTTATTTTTGTGACATAACAAGGATGTCGGTACAGTAATTCAATAATAAAATCCACAAATTCCTTTAATCCCCCAATATTCATTATGATAATAAACTCGAGGCCGCACTTACACCGTCAATTAAATCCACTTAAAATGTACACTGCTCCAGTTTATTACCTGACCGAGGATGTACGAGTAGTTGTAGTTGGTGTTGGTCCACCCCCGGTCAATACAAGGTGATGGGCATAAACAAAAAAACAAAAAAAAAAAAAAAAAATACTGAACTCCGTCTGTATGGCTAATGGGGTGCCCTGTACTCTGGGATGATCAGAAATACCACTACCAGTGGCAAGGGACAACAATATATACTGTGGTTTACATACGAAATTAAAGTGATTCCCCATTAAAAATCATTATCATCCTTCATGGGGTGTTTCGCTTTATTTTTTATCTTTCCATGGGATGGGTGATTGGGAGAAAAGGTTGCGTAAAAGGGTTGTCTCCAGCGAAGGAGTTGTATACCGTGGTTGATCTGATTCATATCTACAATTCTGAAACCCCCACAGGACAGCCAACAGACCAAAGGACAAAAAAAAAAAAAAACCAAAAAAGCACATCCCATCCACCATTTTACTACCAGGAAAGTGTGAAAACGAACTGACAAAAGTTCTCGTGTGGCAATCGTAGGTCAGAGCTAACCAAACGTTTGCGGAACGATACAAAACCTCCGAAAAAAAAAGAACAGAGCCGACAAAAAAGAGAGGACAGAATCCCATCGGTGGAATATGCACAACAAGGATGAGTATTCGCGGATATACTCGTACTGTTTTTTTTCCTCATTTTCAGGAGTGAAAGTTTTGCATATATTTTTTCGTTTCATTTGTGTTTTTTTTTTTAACATTTTTTGTTCCTCATTCAATTATATGCAACAATGTTTAAAGAGCAGAGAGCTGGCCTTTGGTCGATAGTATTGCCAGAGGTGTTTTCCTTTTAATGCCAAAATTTGCAATCTCTTGGATGAATTTCAACAGACTTAAAGCGGGGCCACAATATAGCTAAGAAGCGATAGGTACAACAGGGACTTACAATGTAAGCAAGAGGCAAAATCACCTTTAGACGAGACGAATGTGACGGTACGATATTTGTACTTATTTATAAATCGAGGTAGTAAAATGTCTGTTTCTTAATTCCCAGAATAGAAGTCAGAAAGCACAGATGTTACATAGTTACATCGTTATATCAGTACAAATGTCTCAGAGATTAATCTGTTAACGATCAGGTTAAGCTAAGATGCTGGCAGAACCACGATGTATACTTATTGTAGACATTTCGATTCGAAACAACATTTGGGAAATATAGTTTTATGCAAAGTAAAAAAGTTAAGTCTCTAGCGAGTAAAGTTACCAGTGTAATGCCACTGCTATTCTTGGTCCATTTCGATAAATTAGTAAACAAAACATTCAAAAATTATGACTGACTGACTGTCATGGGACATGACTGTCCCAGGTGTACCAGGACCTAGTCTCTAGGAAACATAACAAACACATTTTTCTTGTGATTTTTTTGTATACAAATTTTTCCAAAACAGTCGTCACAAGGGGACTGAGACATACGTTCTAGCAACATATGCGAGTATATATATATATATATATGCTAATATAGCTGGGCATTAAGGTATTTAGCTTAATAACCATTGGACTCTTTTAGAAAAGGTCAGATTCTTCTAATCACACTCTTCTGTTCGGTTACAAAAAGCATCTCCTAAGAATGAAAATAGCGCACGTATCAACGAAGCTATGTAATATAAAAATATATTCAGCAAATCATATACTTTACGACAGCAACATTGTTGCGTTTTTAGCCACCCTTAACTTGAGGACATCACATCTATGCATTACGTTATTAGCCTAGGTGATAAAGTTAACCTAACCACCTTCACCAATCAATATTTAAACTATAATTAGGTCTACATCAATAACTATTGTTATGAATGCATGTGGACCTACAAATATGAACTTCTTATAACCGGTACAAGTCAAGGATGACACAATTTACGTAAAGCAGACATTGGCGGTTTTCTCGAACAAACTATCCATTTCAGAGTAAAAACGATCAGTAAACGATCACAAATTACAAACCATGACTTAAGGGTTTTGATAATTTAAAAGTGATGGCCGAAGAGTCTCCATCAGCATGTTTGAAAGAATAAGCCGCGAAAAATGTTAACTATCTCTGCATCGAGTCGACGAACTATCCATCCACATAATGAGAATTTATTTATACTTCCACCAAACTAAAAACCAATAGTATCCGGTACAAACAAGTTTCTCTACAACACATACTCGTATATCTATCAACTACATTCGATTTAATAAATTTTCCTTCCCTTGATCTTCTCATTATATGATGTCATACTTCAATTCAACTGAAATAGATTATTGCGTAGCTCGAACTGGAGATTCAACGATCTTCTAACCGGAGATGTATTTACACATTAACTGCTGTAAAAATATGAAATCAACCTTCGTACAAAGAGTGAATACGATTTGCTCAGAATTAGAAAGAATTGTAGTAGTATCTTAACAAATCAAAAATGTCATGGTTGGATCGTAACGTAACGTTTCGTAAGGCAAACATTTGCATGTTTTCAAACGGAGCTATGGGGAATTCTGATACATTGAAATGAACTATAGCTAAGGAGCGGCGGAGTACTAGTATTTGAGTAAATGACTCACTCTTTTCTTCAATCAGATTCAAATAAGTTCCGAAATGAAAGTTTCCCTAATGGCCATCAGTATCGGATGGTATCGCGGAAAATGAAGTGGACTATGGATTTGCTCGGGAATAATTAAGTGGCATAAATATGCAGGCTAATGAATACTTCCTGACATCTTTTAAATGTAAGCAGCGGTCTTGCTGTTTCTAAATGGGTATTTCTGGTTCAGAATTTTGAAAAAATAAATTTGTTTTTTTTGTATAATCTTAAAGTGACCTGTAAGAATATATCCCCAAGAGAGAGAAAATAAAAATTCTAATAATTTAAGCACGATACGCGGGAACAAATCAGTTAATAGACGGTTGATAATGCCTCACTAATTAACTACCCAAAATACTTAAAATTCGTTTAATCGAAAGTTGTAATAACGTATTCTTTTGAAAACCTTTTAGTGTTCGTGTTCGTGTTCAGTTCAGCTCAGTTTAGCTTCAATCCTCCAAAAAAGTCGACGTACGTACGCTGTTTACAGTCTTTTTAAACGCGCTTTCCTTAAAACTACTTTTTCAACATAGTTGACATGATATCTCAAGCTCAATTTAACCGATTAACCATACTTCAAATTATTGCATAACTTTCTACCGCCTCTTCCATGTATCAAAATAGTTTTTTATACTATGATATTTTAAGAAATTAAATTTTCGAAAAAAAAAGATTGAAAGATACTTTTTTTAGAGGGCTGCCATTTTACGAAAAAAAAAATATTTCCCTACTTAGGTAGGGCCTATAATGACATTGTTATTAATTAATATATTTTTTTTTAATTTTGTTTCAGATGACCAGATCTGTCAACCAAGTCTCCACTTTTTTACTTCCAAATTTACCATCTTCTAGCTGGTGTAAATTTTTTTCGTATATTTCCAAAATATCAATAAATATGTTTTAAAAAAATTAATGGTAAAAATATTTTTTACAATATATATATATATTTTTTTATCGAGTTCGGCCAAGCCCTCAAGAATTATGCCTCTAGACTAGAATACTCCCTTTTAACTTGGCACTACGCTTTTGCTTAGGATCCAAATGTGTTCGGCAAACTGGGGGCCATTGTGACATCTGCAAGTGTCAAGCGTTGAGAAGGTGACTGTAGTACTGCCACCATGGCCGTGGTGTAGTGGTATATGCATAGACTTCTCAACCAGAGAGTCGCGGGTTCGAATCCCGTGCGAGGCAAAAGTCTTTTCATAGAATTTGTATGTAGTTATATGAAAATCCCGTCGGCGTCAATTCTGACATAAAGGCTTAACACTGATGTTGGAGTGGTTGCTAGCTGGGCACTGGTTGATGATGCACTGGCTCCAGTTTGACAACCACCTCTGGGAAAAATATCGAAACCGAATACACTTGAGTTTCAAACTACTACACCACCCGCCCCCGCGCCCTGGTGAAAAGCCACAGTAAAAGGGTGTTCATATCCCTTTGGTGCGTGCGCGGGATTATTAAAAATATATAAAAAGAGCTACGTAATCAAATAGAAAGAAAAAACATAAAATTCGGCATCGAAAATATTTAAAGTAAGTTTCAGAAGCTAATTTTTTTCTCACCCATTGAAAGTGTAGGGAAATCGTTTAAATAAAGTATTCGCTAAAAACCAAAAAGCCTCACAACTTGAGATGAGTTTGGCTTAGATTTATACAAAATTATCTGCTGCAGTGCATTGAATTCTTCAAAAAGGTCTCATTGGAAAATTCAATTTAAATTCAAACTGACAGTATTATTACTCGTATACCTTAAGGAGCGGACCCTGGATGCTGAAAGCCTTTTTTTTAACAGATCACGAGTGGCTCTTATCAAACTGCTTTGTCATTTTTGTTCAGTATCGTTCGGTAAGTCATCATGGAGAGACTCATAACACAACAGCGTCTTCAAATTGTTCAGCTGTATTACGAAAATCAGCGTTCTGTGAGAAATGTTTTTCGTGGGATGCGAGGAACTTACGGTACGCATAATCGACCTACTGAAACCACTATTGCCAATACCATTCGCAAATTTGAGTCCCATCTTACATTAGTGAATGATACTCGACTGGCTAGACTACATTCAGCACGTAGTGAAGAGACTATAGCAGCTGCAGCTGAGAGTGTACGCGAAGACCGTGATGAATCGTTTCGTTGTTTGGCGTATTTTAATTGAGGATCATGACCTAAAAGCGTACAAAATTCAACTTGTGCAACAACTGAAGGCAGGCGACTTGAATTTGTTCAGTGAATGGGCTCTGGAAAAACTCAATGAAAACCCGGTGTTTTATCGTGAAATTTTGTTCAGTCATGTTCACGAAGCCCATTTCTGTCTCAATGGATACGATAGTAAACAAAATTGCCGTATTTGGGCTGATGAGCAAGCCGAAGAATACCAAGAGCTACCATTACATCTATTAAAAACAACGGTATGGTGTGGCTTATGGGCTGTTGGAATGTTACCTTCAATGGTAACTGTTATTGCGCCATGTTAACGGACTATGTGCTTCCTGAAATTCAAGCACATGGCCTCAGTGAGCTCTGGTTTCAACGAGATGGCGCTACGAGCCACACAGCGCGTGAAACAATGAACTTGTTGAGAAATCATTTTGATGAACACTTAATTTTACGTTTTGCTACGATAAATTGGCCGAATACATCGTGCGATATCACACCTTTGGACTATTTTCTCGGGGGATATGTATAGCCTCAGGTCTTCAGGAATAAGCCAGCTGCGATTGACGCTTTGGAAGCCAACATTATTCGTGTTATCCGCGAGATACCAGTCGCTATGCTCGAACGAGTCGCAAATGGATCACCTCAGACGTGGTCATGGCCAACATTTGCATAATATCATTTTAAAAAAGTAAATGGCATGAATTGTTCTTTTAATTGATAATAAAAATTTTTAGTTTACTTTCAAATTTATTTGTTTTGCTTTACATTATAAATTACACCTCACGATGAATCACCCTTTACTTGTATGTCCTCCGAAGATGTAAAGTAAGAAACTTATCTTATTTGTTTGCAGTTGTCCATCAAAAATTGAGCTTCATTCAGAGATAAACCAACGTATTTTTTGCAACGTGATGTGTGAAGTTAAGTGTTGAAATACTGATCGTTGTAGTCTTTTTCATGACTTAAGGAAGAATAAAAGCATAGTCTGTTAGATTCTGGTTGAAAAAAAAGCTGATGTATAAAATATAAGGACTCCGATTATATCATGTATCGTCTTTGTATTTCATAAATTCATAGGAAATTACTTATTTCCACCAACTGGCAACACTCTACTTCAACTTGCAATTTAATCACACAAAAGCCCAGAGAGTCCAACAAATCGCCATATCCGTCGCATTGCAACAGAAAAAAGTAACGTCTATCGGCCGTTTGGTGGGAGGCGGAACAAAAAGGCCAGCATACCATGGATATTGAAACAAGTTAACTTTATTTGTAGTAGTGGTTAAGCGGTGGCAGGTCCTTTTATTCTCACTGGCATGACGCTCACGACTTGTCTGTTGCCACTGCCAATCCTATTAAGCTACATACTGATATGCCTGTACGTGTAGATTGCACTAACGTTATCCCGCTTATTCTCTTTTGGGAACATTTTTCCACCCCAAAGCAGAACCGTCAAAAAAGCATAACACAACAAAAAAAAAAAAAATAAAATAAAAAGTAAACATAGCATAGTCTTCGATTTTATAGGATTTTTATCGCAGTGGTTGACATTCTGATTGTCGTTCCCAAACTGATTTCCCGTTGATATCCTTAACCGATGAACAAAATGACACACGCGAGAATGGCAATGATTGAAATGGTTCCGAAAAAAAAACGTCGTCCAAATATGGAGAAAAAACGACCAACGAAGTTGGAAGTCATGTCGCATGCCACTGTCGCTTAATTCAATCGATAAAATCGAACGAATCAGGATTATAAACAAAAAACAAAAAAACATCGCATGCAACCCAAGTGAACTCAATACGACCGCATCCTCGCGAAAGACCAATGATCCTGTGGCATCCTCTTTTTGTTCATATTTGCATTCCTTTAGGAAGCGCACAGGGATGTCAGAGGCCAACCAAAAAAAAAAAATAAAAATAAATAAATAAATAAATAAACAAGAAGCACAAAAAAAACAACTAAAATCTGATGATAGTTCTTTCAATTGTCGTCACCATACTGCTGGGTGCAGTTTGAGAAGAGTCCGGATGGGCATCAGGGTATGTCCTTTTTTCGGTTGATTTTTACGGTTTTCGAGTGTGGCCACTATGGCGACCCCCTACGCGGATATCTGTTTTTCTGTTTCTCTGTTTCTGTATGCAAATAGGGGGTTGCATTTAAGTCCGGTCTTGTTTTTGCTTTTTTTAATTTTTCACCAAAAAATGCAATCGAGCAACAGAGTGTTCCAGAGAATGGAGTGTACCGCATGCACAGTAGTTTACTGATACTGATACAGTAGTGGGTTCTAGGGGATAAAAGTAAAAAGAGATGAAAACACAAATCTGCCGCAATCGAAAGCCACTTTTGTGTGTTTTTTGATTCACATCATTTGAGGCTGCCAACCCAGTTTTGAGAGTGTACTTTATACTACATTCACCAGTAAAAAAAATAAACTGAGCCTACTCGATTCGAATAAAGACATATGATGAACGAAAAATAAAAATAAAAAAACGCAACACAACACGCGCTGTTGTTTATTTGTTTTGGGCACTTGGGTTCACCACGACACCAACGGCATAGGGATGAGATTTTTTGGAGTGCCTCCGAGTTGGGTACAATTTTTAAACACCGCAGTTGATTGATCATAAATTGCACAAGGACACCGCCGCCGCATATACTCGTACGAATACCAATATAACCGTGGAAATTTTATAATTTTCTTTTTTTTTTATAAATTTTTCAACTTTCGATTATTATAGGGATTTGTGTGCGATTGTTATTTGTCGTTTTGTGTGTTTTCAAATGCTCACCACTCACTTATGGGCTCGTTGCCGCCGGATTTTTATGGTTACGCCATATAAAAAAGTGGAAACGACAGATTTTTTACCGATTTGGTTTTTTTTTTTTTTTTTTTTGAACTGACACTTGTAGTATTTTTCGGTTAACCGAAATCATCGATTTGTGGTGCAGTGGTAGACCGAAATGCAGGAGACTAGTCACATGAAGAGGGCTGCAAGCACAGCCAATTAAATATATTTTTATAGAACATTTTTGTTTTATTATATTTTTATGTTTTTTTTTTGTTTTTTTTTTTAATTGTTGGCTCGTTAGACATACCTACATAACAGTAGTGCCAATTTGAAAATGTGTAAATAGGTGACAATGGGTATAATATGAATTTGTTTTCTAACTTCCCTTCTGACATATATCTGCGTTAAGTTACATTAACATTTTGTCATTCAATCACATAAGTGAAGGAAAAACAACTTGTAACTGAAAACTCGTTCAGGTGGAAATTATTATAGCACCAACATTATGAGTTATTTGACTACCAGATAAAAGGTAATCATTTTTTACACACAATATATGGCCGATTGCCTTGTCAAAGTGCAACAATGTTGAAGGGCTCAATAACAGCATCATATGCAATACACTTTCGGACGTAGATACTCCAAAATATCATGATCCATTCCTAAGCCGTATAGCTCGATTATGAAATGCGTTGACAAGCTCTTTATTTTCTAGCCATTCGAAACCAATCTGCATTGGTATCTCTCTTTCTTCCTCCTAAGTTTCCTTTGACCCCGCGCTGTGTGCAAATATATTAAGGGCACAAAAAAACGAATTACCAACAAGAGGGGTATGCAAGTATTATATAATAAAAAAGTAAATGCTCTTATGCTGAAAGTCGATTTTGAAAAAAAAAAAAAAAAAAAAAAACAAAGTCGTTACCCAACGCAAATCAACTGAGAGAAATTAGTGATAGATAACCCTTACTAAACCAACATCTAAAAACACATGGATAAGCTGAAAACTGATATAGCAAAAATTTAATTTTTAACTGAGCCCGTTTTAGGAATTTTCTTAAAGCGCTAACTAGCCACATAACCTTAGGAAACTGTGTCCATTACATGCAATTTAAAACCATCTTTTGCTACCTTGCTCAACTTAATTCTTTCTCTTTGCCACATTGCTCCACTTAGTGTTCATATATAATATGAGGCTTCGTGAAAGATTAAACAGCACAGTTGTAGGAAGTACCCAAGTGTAAATATGAGCGTTATTTACTCAAGACCATGATGTCCAGTGTAACGATTATCTGAAGAAAGTTGTTGAATTAAACCTAATCATCTTAGATCCGCACTTTATAAAAAGTTATCTACTGCACACTTTCAGTTCGATTGCGCTAGCTTTGCTGTCTCAAAGCGCAATGTTAATTGCTTTTATAATAAATTTGTCCTTCTCAGCAAAGCTCACAACTAGAAACTAGCTGCAGATACATTTGAATCACTGTTTTATAACTTTAGCGACGTCTTTGTGATTTTCAGTGACTTAAGTCTACCTAAGCTAAACCAGATGCAGACAGATTAATCACATTTTACCACTACTTACATGTACGAGAAAAAGTTATATTTATTGACTTTTCGTAGACTAGCCTACGTCGAAATAAACAATCTACTTAGTAGCATCAATCTCAACTCTCTCTTCGTTAACTCTCGTCTATCTAAAGGTAATGCACTCGCTTGTGCATTATAGAGAATCGTAGTCTATTCTCTATAATTGCAAACGCTTTTTTCATTTTATTAAAGCTAAAAACAAATGAACCCTCTGATGACCACCTGACAACCGCTGAGCTGTAACCATTCGTTCACTAAGTACTCTACATCTATTGCTTGAGCTCTTGTCCGCAAGCGTCATTGTTTCGGAAATAATGGTCCTAATGATGCCGCCAGTATCATTTTAAAAAGATGTGTGAACTCATAGTTTTTGTTTTCAGCTCTCAACTTTACAGTGTATTTTTAGAAATTCCTAGCAAAATGTAAACATATTTCCGCTCAATAAAAAAGGTCGAAATGACGAGATCTTGAATTATCGCGATACTTTTCTCCATTCCAAACTTTATTATTTTTGGATTCGTAAGAGATAGATCAACAAATAGAAATCTAACAAGAGCTCTTTGAATTATAAAGCGGAATTTTTTTGCTATATGTATTTTCAGTGTTCTGAACGCTCACGCGTGCATCGTGACATGTGTCAAAGTCGAAGTTGGTTAGTTAGCATTGCAATTTTATCATTAAAAAACGTACACCCGAACAACGCTTATAAATTATTCAATTTTGTTATCAAAACCCGTGCTTTGTTAAAAAACGTTTTTCGCGCACTTCCACGATTTCAACCTTATCAAAATCGACCTACTGAGAAAAGAATTCAAGCCATAGTGAACAAATTTTGCACCAATTTCATGCTACTGTACAGAAAGCCATCTACCCGTATGCATAAAGTGCGTACAGAGGAAAATATTGCTGATGTATCCGCCAACGTTAATAAAGACCGTGATTTGTTCATTCGACGCAGTTCGAAGCAATTCGGATTGTGATACTCGAATACGTGGAAAATTTTACGCAAGAATCTTGGTCTAAAACTGTACAAAACACAGCTTGTGTAAGAACTAAAGCCTAACAACCTACCATAGCGTTATGTTAAATTTTTGATGAGTGGACGTTGGAAAAGCTGTAGAAAGATCCGCTTTTTTATCGAAAAATTGTCTTCAGCGACGAAGCTCATTTCTGGTTGAATGGGTATGTACAATAAATAAAAAAAACTGCCGTATTCGAACCGATTAGCAACTTCAGGCAATACAAGAGCTGCCAATGCACACGAAAAAATTTACTCTTTGGTGCGGTTTAGTGTTCGGCTGAATCATTGGCCCGTAATTTTTCGAAGAGGACAGTGAAAACAAAGTTACTGTCAATGGCGCCAGTCCGTTTAATAATTTCGAACTTTGTTTTTGCCCAAAATACACAGAAAGACGGCGCAACATGCCACACAGTACGCGAATCGATGGACCAATTGAGAAATGAATTCGGTCTCGTTTTGGACCGGTGAATTGGCCGTTTAGATCGACCGATTTGACGTTTTTAGACTAATTTTTATAGATATGCGTCAAATCACTCGTTTATGACGATAAACCAGCATCAATCGGCTCCTTTAAAGACAACATTTCACGGGCCAATATGCTTAAAAAATTAACATAAAATGATTTTTAAAATGTACGAGTAAATGGCAAACATTGACATTGACATTGACAAAATGACATTGACATTGTATACACTTTTTCAATTTTCCTGTGTTTATCATTAACATTAGAAGATGGCAGCAAACCTTGCAATAACATTTTGAAAAATTGTATTATACCAAAACAAAAGGCTCTAGACTTTCAATCTGATTTGGTTATGTGAATTAGTTTTTTTTATTAACGAATGGACATTACGACACATTTTGTGTCCATCTGATAGTCTATCTCTAGAAGAAGACCTTAACAGTTTTCAACTATGTGCTTGAAATTTGAATTTCTTCAAGCTTATTATCAAAAACTGCTAGATCACGAGTATAATATGCGAGTTCACTAGCGAAATTCTTACAATTGTACCTTAAATTACTTTCTCACGAACTGTGTGTCATATGTGTGCCAAATACATGATTTGCAAGTTAAGTTTATCTTTAAATTTTAAAAAATCGATTTTAGTGGTCCGACGCAGATCTACGCGACTACGTACAATATATGCATATAACTGCATTTTTTTTTTTTAATGCTCCTTCTCCCTTCGACGACGCACGGTGTTAAATACTCTAAGATTTGTAAGAATGGATTTAAAAATTACTCTTAAAATGTAACCCTATCCTTCACCGTCCCAGGCCCAATAACTTCCAATTGTATAATCATATCCACCCTAAACAATAGCTTGTTGGGTTCATCTTTATATATATTTTTTCATACTCCGTCTTGAAAAATAGGGCCAAATATTCATAGAGGGTTATCTTTTTTGAAGAATCTTAAGATCAGCACAGCTGTTTTGTTTATAAAACAGCATTCCTCTCTACAAACCGATCAATTCAAAGCTAAACCGTTCCATATAAATAGATTTTGGTCTCCGATTACATGATCCTGTGCTTAGACAAATAACTATATCATACACTGGGACTACAAATACTCTGTAACGGTACAAGTTTGGTTGACTAACACCATAAACCTATTATTAATGCTTTGAGACCAGATGATGATATCGATATTGTCTTCGTCTACATATGCCTTCTACTTAACAGACTTGAAGAAGATAATCTGTTTTGAATTTTTCGAGCTTAAACAAACTTCAATTTCTTGACGAATCACGAACTCGTATTTTAGACAAAAAGCGGGCCGAAAATCAGAATTGTAAACATTAATGTATAGAGCTGGCGTTGAGTCCCAAAACAGTTACTTAAATATGATGTTATGTGGCCGCGTCTCCATCCCCGATGACTTTACCAGTTATTTGGGACAGCAGCCATTTCGTAGCACTCACTTGATATGTTCAGTCCTAGTTTTCTGCATTTTTTCATATTAAAAGTGGTTTTACTTTTATTTGGAGCAATTTTTCTTATTTTGTATTGTTGTTTTCTTCTTTTTTCCGCCCTTCTACAAAGACGAATGTTTTAAATAACTTTGTACTCATTTTTGCTACATCAAAGTTATATGACATGATACTTTAAAGTATTTATTTTGACAAAATAATGTAGAAGTTTTCCCATGTTTTCACAAAAATAAGATAAAGATGTACCTAAATATAGCGACTTTATTTTTTCCGCTTATTTTCTTTTTTGAGTGTTTTCAGTTTTTAATGCTTTAGTCATGTCTATGACTCGAAAACAACTACACCAGCTAAAAAGAGGAAACAGAGAACGGCTGCTGGTGCAAAACTCAAAAATTTAGAAGCAAAAATTATCCGAATTCACAAATATCATTAACAGCTTTAAGTTTGTTTACAAGCGAAAATGGCTCACGTGTAATGACAAAAAAAAAAGAAAACAAGACTGGTTAAATGACGATTGTTTTTTTTTTATCTACTTATGTACAAAAGGACGATCGACAAAAGAATTCGGAGAATCGAGTGACCATTTAAAGCGGCAAAAGGCAAAGGATCTTAGAAAGAACACACCGTCACCGGGCTGCAGGTAATAAAGTCATGGCTAGAGCAATTCACGACATAACAAAGTTTCCAAGCAGAGCGACAAAAATTTACAAAGCAGTTTCTGCTAGTAGTCAATGTATTAGTGCAAATAAACATTCACCCGAAGAAGTTTGAGCAATATTTGTGGACGCCAACTTATGAATCAACATGCACTAGTACGAAGTTATACATCTTGCTAACAAAAACGTGTATCCCTGCAATAAACATGCGCAAAAAGCTAAACAAAATTGTTATCAAGCACGGATTATCTATGAAACTTATGCAATTGTGTAGGCAATTAATAAAAAAGTGTATGATTTCTTTTTATTACCACTGTATGTACTTGATCTTCCGTATAAGTATTCGTTTAATAGCGTCAAATGATCTAAACGAAACTCTCCACTTAATTCTTTCAGCACAGCCACTATAAATGTATGTACAAATCACTTAAGAGGCGAGTTGTAAATATACGTCAGAACTAGACAGACCTTTTGCCTTTTTTTTTTAATTTCGATCTTCTACAATTGTATGCCTGGCAACCTATGTAGCCAATTGACCAATGCTCCGAGCATTACCATATATCACATGCTCTATTACCGATTGGCCAATTATCGCTGCAGAAGCAAGGAATAAGCATTTTCGCCAGTACAGGGAAAGCTTAGTAAGAAAATTTTCTGAAACAGATTACAATAAGGACGTATTAAACAGGTTTCTTTTGAGCTCAGATCCATTTTTGAGTAGCATTAGGCATAATGTTAAAAGAACGAGACAGTCAATTTCAATGCGCCATGCATTGTAAGTTCAAGTAAAAATTGTTCAAGTATAAAATTTGGTAATCATTTTTCGAATTTTTTCACTTTCATCGATTTTCTTTACGATTGGCAAGACCAGAGCGCGGCAAGTGTTAAACATCGAAATTTCCAGCAAACTGTTTGCATGTTCCTAATTTTGACAAAACATTTTCATTTTCACAGTAAACGAAACGAATTTTTTTATAAGCCTGAGAGGCGTTATAGCCTTGGTTGATGTAATTAATTAATTAATAAACTTTTCAAACGCGCTATAGTATGGCTTGGTACAATTAGCATCATTAAAATTATGCGGCTCTAAGGCCACATATTGAAAAAAGACTCCAACAACTTTTTCCTGGATCCGCAATTTTCAATCCCTTCTGTCTCTTTTAAGTTCTTCTATTCCTTTTCTATTTTCTTTTATTTATATTTATAGGTGTTTATGGTATACGAATATATTTAATATTAGTCTTTTATTCAACAATAAATGGTGACTTTAATATTGTGTAAAACAACAATTTCTGAATTAAAATTTGCTAATAAATTGGAATTGAAACTAAAATTTTGAAAGCTAACATAGTCGGTAAACTAGCTTTCAAATAAATTTCAGGGCAATATTCTATGGCAGATTTTTTTGAATTAAAAAAAAAAAGACACCAACAATTGTTTATATAGTTATAAATTAAATTTAAAACAAAATTCTACATTCAGTCCTTATTAAAAATACTAGTAAGCAAAATATCAGATGTTTAGCATATTTCTTTCCTAAGACGCGTCGGTGACGAGTTGATTCAAAATTGTTTATTATGTTCTTCAGGAAGTAATCAAAATATGCTCAAGCAGAATGCTGGAGGCATACCAAATATGAATTGGTTTTCTTTCAACATTACATTTTTGTGTCAGGAAAATGTATCGAATATCAAATAAAAAATAATTGAATAAAATATTAATTTTTTAATTTAAAAATACGAAAATAATTGATCAAGCCATTCGAAAAAATGGATTGTGATCTGTTGAAATATCTGTTATTGTGTTTCAACAGAAAAAAAATTCAAAAGACGTTCCAATCAAGAAATGAAGTAATTTAAAGCACAAAATCCATCTCATTATTTTAATATGGCGCAACTTACGTTTAATTTATTTTAAACTTGAATTTTTTATTAAATTCTATTTTTATTGTGTAAACCAAATATAGGGCTATTTGTCAAACCGCACTTTTCGATATTGATGATCCTAGCAGTCTGAAAAATGTTTGTGCATTGGTTCGGGCTTGTGCCACGAACATATTAAAATTTTGTTTCGAAAAACATTCGTAGATTTGAGTAAATTCATTTATAAATAAAATTGCTTCGGGATTTTTATGACGCGGATAATCATCCATCTAACAAACCACCAACAGTTGAATAAACTTCATACAAAATACACTCTAAATGATTCATGAGATTTAAGTGAGCAAAAACTCTTTGTTCTTATGATATTATCGCCACTATAAAGTCGGATTTATAAAAATTACGATTTGACGAAAAGTTGATTTCAAAAAATAAACCAATCTTATACCTCTCGATTCCTTGTGGAGTTGCGTGAAGTGTCTAGCTAATGCAACAATTGACCACGTAGAAATGTATACTTGTGTCGTCAGCATAATTCGTACAATATGAAGAGTAACATCGAAACAGTGACTCTCAGCTAAAGAAATCAATGAAAAATGTATAAATTTTTATAAACATTTAGAAATATTACCAAGTGAATTTTTTGTAATATTTTATACTTAATGCTTTCTTAAACCAATACAGAAAATCGATGTATAACATTTTCCGAAAGAGCTTTTAATTGTTAATTAAACTGAATCATTTGGCAGACTTGCATTTTTAATACAAACCGGAAAGAAAGTAAAAACATATATGAAAAAATAAATATTCTCGATTAGTAAAAAATATGTGAATTTACTTTCCTGATAAGGAATTAGAAAAGTCGTTAGAAAAAACACAACCGCAATTTTTATTATTATTTTGTAGCTACAATATGTTATAGTTTTGTTGTCTAATATTCTAACAAATATATAAATTTTGTCAAGTTACGAAACGTCACCCTTCGCAGTTTTCAACCAGCAGTTATTAAAAATATAATTGATATTAATCTGGAAGACTGAATTGCAACATTATTGACAAAAAATGGTTATTAAAAAATATAAAATTTCAAATTTTGTTTAGAAATTAAGATTAACCAACAACGAATTTGTTTATATAAAAAGATTTGTCTGAATTTGATTTGATTGAATAATGGTAACCTTTGATGTTTTGCAATTTTGCGCTCTCAACGTACTTATATGCGGAACTAAACAATTTACAAATCACTATTTGAGTTCAGTGAGTATATTTTAAATGAAATAAAACTATTGAAATTGTCGAATTTCTAAAGTCATAGGAAAACATTTTTGAACTGAATCGTGTAGGTCATAATTGGTATAAAAAATCCTGATTCGGTCCTTTTTTTTTCATTTATCATCTGTAATAAAATACTTGGAGTTAGCCATAAAAAACTCGAAAACGTCATCAAAGTGCACATGGAAAAGAAGCTTGGAATATTATCTTACATCAAAATTCATCACAAATATACTGTAAACCTAATTAGACCATAAAGTACCGCCTTGAATTTTGCCGCACAGTGATAAGTTATAGTCCGAAGGATTATCATTATATAGGTATCATTTCCCACCATAAAGTTTAATATTGTGTACATTTGCAGGTACATTAAAAAAAAAAAAAAAAAACTGCTATTATTTTGACCTGTTTTCTTTCAGTCAATGTATATGTGTATTAAGATGTGAATGAAATATCTATAATTTCTGTCCAATGCCCCATGTAAAGATAAGACCTATTTAAATCTGGATAAGCCATAAATGAATAACCAAAGTGTTTTCCTTAACCCAATGGCCTTCAGAAGATTTTTTCAACCTATTTTTTCAAACCTGACGAAACGGTTACAACTTGAAGAGTGGAACATACATAGACTTGCATACCTATGCACGTATTTCCCCATCAATTCTCATTTGAAATTGAAATTGAGCCCTTATTTCATAAATATTTTCGTTTAAAACAAAATAAATCACATTTCCAAATATTTAAATTTTTAAAAACCTTCTTTCAAAAGTCCTTAAAGTAGCGTACGAAAAAATTTCAAAATCCACTTCAAAGTCCCTGAAAGTCCTTCCAAATTGTTGACAGCACACATGAGAAATTTGAAAACTCTTCACAACGTTTGAAATTAAAAAAAAAAAATACACAAATAAAAACAAATTTACCCTTAAGGTTTGAAATAAACTTTCACTAACCAATCACACCCTTAACGCAAGGACACGCGTAACACTTTTCACAGATATCCGTTTTGTTTTATTTTAATTTTTATTTTTTGTTATATATTTTTTATTCTATAATTTTTTTATTTTTTTTATTTGAATCACACCACTTTCAACCCTTTTTTGTGAGGGAATTTTTTTATTTATATTTTTTTTTTTAAATTTTTTTACTGAATTATAACAGTATCATCCGCCGTTTCGATAGCCCGGAACACTCCCGACGAGTTAGTGGTCAAAACTGTGAGTGAATTAAAAGCAGTGGCTGCTGCATCTAAACGTGTGTCGTTGTACAACACTCCGTTATAGGTTGTTGTTACGAGTAGTACGTACGCTTATGGACGTTTCAAGAGTGAGTGTGCTGAGCATGCCGTGTATGTGATACCGCTAACGAGGGAATATCGAGAAAGTGGATATTCCTCTGCTGTTCACAATTGTTTCGAACCATACGACGATGTGGATACAAGTACAAAAAAAAAAAAAAAAAGAATGGAAAACCTGAAGGGGGCTGGAGCTGAAAAGCATCGTCATAGTCATCATCATCTTCATCAACATCATTGCCGTCGTAGTCGTTGTCATGATTATCATTAACAACAGCAGCGGTATCTCGTCTTTATGGAGTAGAACATCGAAATCCAACAACAAAATCCTCGAATCATTAACACGGGTTGTCGTTACTTGGTACTCGGTTCTTGATAGTCGGAGCTCTGAACTCAGTTCCTGATATCAATGGAGGAATTAACAGAAGTACTAGTGGTAACTAAACAGGGCTTCCCCGCTGGTAAAAAATATGATAATGATAATGAAAGATATGTTATGTGTCGCTGTTACTACATGTGGGGACTTTTCCCTTGCCTTAGGACTCTTTTAACTCTTTCACTCTTTCGCTGTGTCGATAAAAATTGATGATGATAAGGCTGATTACTAACTACGCTGGCCATTGCTGCCACCCTGTATGGATATGTGCGACCATACGGATACAACTCTCGCATATGTGAGGGGAAAATTTGCATACGCAATGATGAATACAATACGATGACTACATGAAGTAGACAGCAGAATGAGAAGGAAAATTTATATTAACAAAACCGGTTTCATTATACAATTTCAACCCCAAACCACCCAAAATCCACCAACTACGAGCCCTTTGAAAACCACCCCCAACCACTCCGCGTATATGCGGTTGGTATAATTTCATCTACACCAACTTAGATGAGCTTTTAGTTCTCGAATGCCGTAGTGTGCGCGTCTGAGGATGTGCGGATCATTGACACACATTCAAGTCTCAGCTTGAATAAGTATGTGTGTATCAACGGACGGACGGACAAACGACAAACCAACCAAAAACCGTTACAAAAAGGGATGCTTCATCTCCATTCTCCTGGGTTAAAGTTTCATTTTGGATTTTTTTTTTTTTTTTCTTCTGTGAAAAAACGGGTTTTGTACAGGATAATGCATTGTAAAAATCAAACTTAACATACACTCACATACATGGACACAGGACACTCGCCATACACCATCCATGTGGGTAATAAATAAATGAAAAGCGGCACCAGCGGATGGGGGCATAATTTACATAATGAAGCAAACCTACAGTTCCCTCATAATGGATTGGAGTGATGGTATGAGATAGTTGAGAAAATGAGTTGGGAAAGCACTTGAAGTTACGCTCGATTGTGAGGAGGTGAAAGGCAAACTACATATGGTCGTGTGCACTCCTATTTCACATATCAAATGAGAAGGATAACAGTAATCGGAACTTACTGATGTAGTTTGCCTGTTGTAAAAGCTGTTATCAAATGTTTAAATTCGTTGGAGAATGTAAAAAGGGTTAAAGTATGCAACAGATACATTTGGAGAGTTCTTCAATACACACACAGCGAATGGAAGAATGGGTCGTCGGAAAAAAGTTGCCAATCCCTGGTGGTACATTCAATGTATCCACACATTTGGGATATGAGCTACGAATGAAGAAAGCTTTCCCGAGTTCTGCAAAGTGGAGAAGGATTTTATACATTGCATAAGACTCTCTTGATATATCCTCTCTAATTGTTTTGAAATGCATAATGGTTTGTTTACGTTTTGCGAAAGCACGTGGATAAAAATTTTGGCATGAGAAGGACTTCTTTTATGTTGAATGATTATTTCTTCTGTGTTGAATGGTGAGATGAAAAAGACGTTAATTAGGTTACTAACATTCACCACTTTATAAGAAATCTTTAACAAAAATATGTATGTATGTTTATACATAAATGCTGCATGTAACGAGTTTAAAAATGTCGTAGGTCCTTCTTCAAGTTGGCGAGTTCTTTAAAGTCAATAAAACTAACCCCTATCATTTGCCGACACCTATCAGAACGCGTCTAGGATTTTACGACAAGTCTTGTACGTGAACTCTTAATTTTACGGCATGCTTTGCATGTACATATGTGTTATGAATACCAATTTGCAACTGTGTTGAGGGCACAGCTCCACCCTCGCTATGACTCGAGGGCGATCTAAAAGTGTTGCTAGTCAATTGCTCAAACATCAGAACCAGTATCAAACATATATTACCCGGCCAACGACTAGATTCTCTCTTATCTATACTTCCAACTATCACAGCCTTCAGGACCTTTTTGCTTTTCGAGCTGATTTCAGACACGATAAAAAGCGGTGAACATAATATACAGTAACGCTTCAACGAATTCTAAAGCAGATACATATAATCATTCTTATATCTTAAACAACTTAGATTCAAAACAACATTTTATCATCTTGGCCTTGCATGGCCAAATGATTATAGATGCCATATCACAGCCAAGAGTAAAAACAAACAAGGAATTAAATACATCTAATGCTACACATTTTCTCCGTATTTGCACAACGGAGCAAACCAACACTTTTTCCAATCATCAAAGCACTTATAAGCAATTTTTGGTATAACCTGAGTTCTTCCAGCAGGAAAAAATCGCATGGTGAATATGACGGCCAAGGTATGATTGTCGTGTTGTTTTTGTTAAAAAAATCTCCCAGAAGCAAAGACAAATCAGCAGGTGTGTTATCATGATTCAAATGCCTTGAATGGTTTTTCCACAATTCCGGACGTTTTTTTCGTATTGCTTCTCGCAAACGGCGCAAAACTTAAAGGTAATACTCCTTATTACGACCTTGAGGTAAAAACTCCTGATACACTACACTCGAAAAAAAAAACAATGATTAAGACTTTGACATTTGATCGAACTTGGCATGCTTTTTCCGGTCTTGACTCTCCTGTGTGCTTCCACACAGTGAACCTTTTGAGTGAGTCATTGACGTCATTTAAGAGCTCCTGAGCGATGCTCATGCGACAATTCTTCTGATCAAAATTAATTAATTTCAAGACAAAATTCGCTGACACACGTCTCATTGCCAAAACATGCGAAAAAATTGTATGACATTTGACGATATCAAATTTTGTAAACCCATTTCCTCACAACATGACTCCAGCCTCCTTCAAATAGATTTAAATAGTTTTTCCACCTGGTGCATCAAAAACTGCTTAGAACTTAATCCCACCAAATGTCAATCGTTTACCTTCTCACGTAAATGCAACAAGTGTCCTCCCCCAATTTATCCAAATATCTTGTTCAGCCTATCCGCCACCTCGGCATATTACACAACAGGGAGCTTATTTTCCGCTCGCATATTGATGAAATGATTACAAATCTCATCACTTGGCTTCGTTAAAAGATAGTCTAAAGAATTCAACAACCTGTACGTGACCACATCACTATATATCACTTTTGTTCGCCCCCTTCTCGAGAACGCTAGCCAAGCGTGGTGTCCCTTTCAACGAGTTCATGTATCCCGCATTCTGTATCGTTTTCTTCGATTTGGTCTTTGGCATACTTTGGAACCATCCGCTAATCTTACCTTCCTGTTGAGACCGTCTCAAAATCATTAACCTGAATACCCTTGAGGAACAAAGCAGACATTCTTTTCATTCACCGACTCCTCTCAAACTCTGTTGCTTGCACTACTCTTCACAACTCCATTTATGTTTTACACTAACCCTCGAAATCTACGCTGCCCTCGTCTCTTTTATCTACCAATCCACCGCACGGCAAATGGCTCTAACGAACCAATATCCCTTTCCGTTTTCGATTTTAATCACAACACTCTCTCCTTCAAAGTCTATCTACTTCACTATCCCTAGCTTTAAGCCCTAGTGATAGACCCTTCATTTTTGTTAGTTTTATGTCCGGGTTTCTAAGTTAGTTTAAGCTTGTATTAAGCGAAATGAATAAAAAATTTGTTGATGTGCTGGGGTGTCCAGAATGAGGTTCGTCATTGGCATCTTCTCGGCAATCTTGGAAGAGTTTGTACCACTTGCAGAAATTTTTTTTTTTACTTAGAGCAGACTCACCGTACGCTACTGTCAACATTTTTTTTTTTTTTCGCAAAATTTAATGCAAATAAGTATCGCTCACACGGTAAGATAATGAAATCTTTTAAAGTGTGAAAGCCTAAAATTTTTTTTAAATATTACCGTAGATACAAATGTGTGCAAGTACGAGCATGTATTGGGTATATAACTCAATTCGTGCGGTTTTTTTTTTTCAAAATTTGAACGTTTGTTTAAAAAAAAAAACCATGTACAATAGTATTATTCAAAGTATTGCCCATTTGAAGCTATGACTTTTGCCATCTTTCTGGCAATTTGTGGATCCCATCCCAAAAGAACTGCGCCGGCTTGGCAGCCAAGAATGAATCAAGCCAATTTTTGATATTCTGCTCTGATGTGAACCGTATTTCAGTGAGAGCGTTCTGTATCGACCGGAACAAATGGTAGTCAGAAGGGGCAAAGTCTGGGCTATAAGGCGGGTGGGGTAAGACTTCCCAACCACTGTTTTTCAAATAGTTCTTAACCGGAATAGCTTCGTGGGGCCGAGCGTTGTCATGATGGAAAATGATTGCCTGTCTGTGTTCGGTAGCGTTGTCCATTGATGGTTTCAGCCAGTTTTAGTAGCTCATAATACAGCACACCCATGTGATCCCACCAGAGGTATCTGCGGTACAGAGCATTACCTTCGCGCCACGGATATTCGGTTTTGCCGTTGATTTGGCTGGTTGGTCGGATTTCACATATTTAATTTTTTGCGCTTGGGGTTGTCGTAATGAATCCATCCAATGAATCACCAGTAACAATCCGATGCAAAAATGACTTCCTTTTGTGGCGTTCTAGCAGCATTTCGGACATGCAAACCGCCTTTCGACGTCTCTCGGCTTGAGTTCATGTGGAACCCAATTTCTTTGCTTTTGAATATATCCAGCTGCTTTTAAACATTTTAAAATGGCTGCTTGAGTGACACCCAAAGATTCTGCAAGCTCTTCTTGTGTTCGGCAACAATCTTCATAGAGGAATGCTTCCACTTCTTCATCAAACTTTTTTGGCTGCCCAGGACGTTCATCGTCTTCCAAGCCAAAATCACCACTTTTAAATCGTGCAAACCACTTTTGGCACATTCGTTCACCTAGTGCATGTTCACCATAAACTTCCACCAAAATACGATGACTTTCGGGAGCAGTTTTCAGTAATGAAGAAGAACTCCCCGCAAAAAACACTTTTGCAGGCATAAAGTTCGACATATTTGAGTAAAAAAAAAAATTATTGTTGTTAACGCTTCAAATGAATGACATATACTGAAAAGACGTACAATGACAGTAGCTTTCCACCGCATGTTCCAATGGAATAATAACAACGAAATAATACAAGTTACGCCATCTCTTAGCAAACCGTACTTTAGTTAAGTTATAGACCCAATATAACAATAATAATAGTGATAAGTTTACAATTTATATAAAAAAAAGAAAAAAACAGAAAAAAGAGAGTTGATATTACAAACAAATTAAATATTTTAAATTCTAATTGTTTTATAAGCCAGATATTTTAAGAGAGATGACTTAAACTTATTAGTGCTTCCTATTTTTCTAAAATTTATGGGCAAGGAATTCCAGAGCGGTACAGAATTTACGAAAAATTGGCGTTCAGAAGTCAAGCAGGCTTAGCTCGTTTGAAATAGCATACATGATCTACTTGACTGAAGGAAGCTTAGCTTATTGAATAGGTATGCCGGTCGCTTAGTTTAAATTATATCATGCAAGAGACTTAGCGTTCTATATTAGAGCGCATTTTCAAATGAATATCCGCTGATTTGCTTTGAATAGGAGGAAACATTGTGATATTGTTTTGGGTGAAATACAAATATATACCGTATACCTTACCTTTAGTGACGTTTATGTGGGTAGACCAAGTTAAAGTCCGGTTAAATATTAGGCCAAAGTTGTTGGCGTTGTCAACGTACTCTATTTTACTTAGAGCTAGTTTGATTGGTGGAAATTGAGTAAGATCGAAAAAATCGATCGTCCAAGAACAGAGCCTTACGGTACTCCCCCCTTTACTGACAAAGAACATGAACATCGGTTCATAACCCGTTGCTGTCTCCCTTCTAAATAAGAAAGTATAAGTTTTGTGGAGGGCAACGAAAAGTTGAACTCTTTCCTAAGCTTCAAGCAAAGAATAGTGTGATTTACCGTGTTGAATGCTTTCAAAAATCAAGTAACGTTGGGATTGTAACATGGTTTTCATCAACAGCTTTTCTAATTTCATCGATGACCATCAATAACGCAGTCTCACAACTTCGTTTTTGACGGAAACCAGATTGGTTCTCGCAGAGCAGTTTTTTAGTCAAAAGATAGTTTTGCATCTGAATTAGAATGCATTTCTCAAAAACTTTTGAAAGGAATGCCAAAATTGAGATTGGTCTGAATTCCATCGCATTTCCATTCGATTTCTTAGAAATAGGTAGGAATAATTTTAGCGTCTTTCCAATGAGCGGGAAAGACTGATGTCGTTAAAACCAGGTTGTAGACATCTGTTATGAAAGGTAATTAATATGGAAGTAGAAGCTTAACGAGTCCCATAGCGTTGGATTTAATCGATAGTACCGCTTCTGCAATGTCTTCCTCGCGTAACATGTAAAAATCGATGTATGATTCTCTACAATCGTCCAGTGAATGGTCGTAAGTGGTAAGGGCTTACTGAGGAAGGATCACACGACGCTAAGAAAATCTAGATAAGCTGGTTGCAGTCTATCATCAGGAGTTTTAGGCCTTTGTTTTTCTAACCCAACGTCACGGATATGGTTTGTTTTCAAACCTCTCTGCCTGAAGAACAGCTGCCAAATTTCCTGTAGTAGAAAACTCGCTTGCCATTTCTTATTTTAGAAACCGTTTCGTTGCGTAGTTTGCTATATTTATTCAAAAACTCATGCATTCGGCATTTCTTCCAGTTTTTATAGGCGAGCTTGGCAAGCTTTGCTTTTAACGGCACATATTTGTTGAAGAGGAAAGCAATTTTTTCCTGCAGAAAGTTAGTTTGATCATCAACAAGGGTCATTCGATATATACAATTTCAGCATGTGTCTAAAGTATCTGGTTGCAATTAAGCATAATTTAGGTTATGAAAGTCTCTAAACGTGACTTCAGACTCAGCAAATTCGTTTTTAGCGTGGTAACTTAGATATATGTATACGTCAAGCCATGCTTTGAGAATGCAGATACTGAGAGTTGGCTATATAATAGGACTTTCCCCATATCAGATACAAAAATTGAATCGATAAGAGTCGAAGCAGTGGTCGTAAAGAGTTTAGAGGTAGACGTGTTGACTGGGTTTAGATCGAGCGATTTCATATGTTCCAAAAAACATATGGAGCCTGATATATCTAGCCGGTTAGAATTAAAATCGCCGCATATAAATATGTTGGTTAGTTAGGATGGTACAGAGTGGAGCAAAATAGATGGAGTTATTTGGTCTGTAGACTACGCCGATCAATATTTTCTCATCATGACTATGATGATGTTTAGAAAATAGTATTCGAGAGGGCAATCCTTGCTTGATTTGCATACAAAGTTAAAATCGGGTGTGTTCCGTATATACATTGCAGACCCACCGCCGACGCGACCGACTCTATCAGATCGAAAAAGCTCAAAGCCTTCTACTTATAAATTTCATCAAGTCCTTCAGCATAAAACTATGTTTCAGAAACAAATACATTGATCAAAAAGCCAAACCACCGATTTTTTTTGTTAAGTTGGTACATCTGTTGTTGACATTCCCTTTAAATCTTAACGTCATACGTAGCCAAGAGTACATCTATCTCTGTATATGTTGGCGATTTTTTACAATTTTAGAAATGGACTTTAATTTGCAACAAGGAACTTGTATTAAATTTTGCGTACAAAACGGATTTGATGGTGCGCGAACGTTGAAAATATTAGAAAAGTATTACGGCAACGATTCTCCAAGTAAAACGGTCCTTCACCAGTGGCGCGAGCGGTTCAAAAGTGGTCGTGAGTCAATGGAAGATGATGAATGCAGTGGCAGACCATCGACATCGAAAACCGACGAAAACATTGATAAAGTAAAAGAAATGTTGGTCAATAACCGCAAACTAACCATCAGAGAAATAGCGGAGGACTTGAACATTGCCTATGAATCCGTCCAAGACATTTTGGTTAATAATTTGGGTTTCCGTCATGTAGCAGTGCCAGAAGACCTCAATTTCATGCAAAAAAGAGACCGTGTTGACGTCGCAAAAGAGATGATTTTCGAGGCTGAATCCGATCCCTTATTTATCAAAAGGATCATTACTGGAGACGAGACGTGGGTTTATGAGAACGATACGCAATCCAGACATCAGGCAAGTGAATGGAGTTCACCTATTAGCTGTGACCAAAAAAACCACATCGTTTTCAGTAGACAGTAAACAAAGAGTATTATTTGGGCGTTATGAGACGTTTGCGTGAAGCAATTCGCTGAAAGAGACCAGTTTTGTAGGCAGAAAACTCGTGGATCTTGAACCATGATAACGCACCGTCGCACAGTGCCATCATTATTCGTAATTTTTTGACGAAAAATGCAACAAATACCATCCAACAGCCATCGAAGCCACTGATTTGGCTCCCTGTGACTTCTTTCTGTTCAATCGAGTTAAAAAAGCACTACGGGGAACGCGTTTCAGCAGCCGAGGGGAAGTAATGGGAAAATCACAGGAAGCGGTCGATGGGGATGGGGATGGTAACCCTGATTAGATTAGAATGATGCAATCTGAATACAGATTGCTCAAGTCACAGTTGATCGCTTTTGACTGATTATCCTAGCATTTTTTGTTAAGTAATAAATTGAAATGATGTCTTCATGTGCCTCGGGTACTGTGGCATTTGAAGATCAAAAATTTGTTATTAAAATTGAAACTTTACGTTTCATTTATTTTTAAGTGGGGCTTGTGGTGAGCAGACAATAGAGTGAAGTTCAGTGCCCCTCGTCAAGCAATATGTAAGAAAATATCCTAGAGTAGAGTTTCAGAAACATCTGTTTCCCATTTTGTTTAAAATTATTTACATAAAAGAAAAATGTCGGTCTTTTTGAACCCCTCCTTATTTAATGGGGTGATTTTCAAGCATTGAACCTTATGTTTTGTGGTCCTGGATGTACAAATATGTAAGATTTAGGTTATGCACATGTATCTTTAAAACGGGTGGTAATATTCTGCTCACTTATGTGAGGTAGCTTGAACTACAATATTTTCCATGTCGCTTTCCGCTTGTCTGTTTCTGAATCCGAATAGCCAACACTTTGCTCATAAAGTGATTTTCTTAGCAGTATCCCGAGCCTCAGTTCAGTGCTGATTGAGATTACGGTCCACTCCCCTGGGTTTCTTAAAGGAGGGCTTAATTTACCGGGTTGTACTTGCGCTTTAATACTCCAAGATCATTTCGTTTAACATAGACGAGTCTAATGTATGTATCAGGTTTACGTATTAATGTGCAACGTAACAATATCTCTCGTTGTTATTTTGTGGGTATTTCTCAAACAGGTGCTATCATGCGAAATTGGCTAAATTTCAAAGTTTTAGCAATAAAGCTGTTGAATTTGGTAATTCAAGCAAGCAAAAGACGCATCTTGTCATTGCTTTGGTCACAGAGATGTTTTATGGAAATTACGCTCTGTGTTTGGCCTCTTTCCATACATTTATGAAAACTAACTCTGAGAAAAAATCCATTCTGCCATTCTGTCCTGAGGATAAAGGAGACATAGTGATCTGTAATGATCTATATGTAACAATTGCTCATAATTAGTAAGATATTTCCCTCCCGTTTCAATTATTTGTCAACTCACCTACTAAAATATTACCGTTCATGAAAGCTAAAAATATTGTGCAGAAAGCTCCGAAGAGGTAACAAGTTAAATTCTCCCTAGTTCATGGACCACGTACTCGTACACAGAAGAGAGACATCAAACAAATACGAGAAGACCACCCAGAATCCTTTCACACAACAGAAGCAAAAACCCACTGCTCCCCAGTAGCAAAAGCAACACATAGATGCGGCAAACAGAAAATATTCTCATCAGCTGCTACATAGGTAGATACATGAGACGATGAAGACGAATTTGCATTCGTACTAACACTCGAAGTCGTATATGTGTGCGGTTCACATTCACAATACAGTGCACCCCCAATCCCCGGAGGGAATTATGTTGCGGTTTCCGGTGGGTTGGGTTTAATATAATTTTGTTGTTGGTTGCTGGTTGTTTGGGGCATATTATACTCGGAATCAGGACACAACTATTCGTATTACAGATATACGGAGAGGGGGACGACGACAGCGGGCGGAGCAAAACTCTTTGGCACTTCGTTCAAATGCAGAAAATCGGGAACATTCCATTCTTCTTTATGTTTTCAACTAACACAACTGCGTCCCTCTGGCTACTTTACTGTGAGGATGCAGTATGTTGCACAAAAATCCTTTTCCACTTTTGTTTGCCGTTCTTTTTTTTTTTTTTGGCGCGCTGATAATTTAAAAAAATATCCTCTCGCCGTCGTCGTCATTCTGAGAATCATTTACTCGATGCTTCAGGCTAACGAATAAATTATTTTCGACTGTGCTCTCTCCGAGATAGAGAGAGAAAATCTGGGAAAAACTTTGGATCACGTGCACAGGCGGAGCTCCTCCCGATCTGGTGTTCTCTTTTTGCCATTTTACATTTGGCGTGGCGGAAAAACAAAAGAAAATCAGAAAAGCATATTGTAAACACTTTTCTCGGTCTCCGTCTGTCCACGGTGCCTGGCGGAGATGGAAACACATGCGCGGAACTATTTTTAGTTTTGTGTTTTCCATTTGTTTTTGTTTTGTTTTTTGCGATGTTCTTTTTGGGAAAAACTTTCGAAGGAAAAACTTCAAATAAAACAGTGAGAAAACAAAGAAAAACTGAAGAGGGGGTTTCCGGGACAAAAAATGAGTTAAAAAAAGAAAAAAACTTGCAGCGATCCTATTTGCCCGCGCAGAAGGATTCCAAATAGGTACGAATGCAATGGCGGCAGCAGCCAGCACCTAGATGAGCTCTCTCAAGGACCTCGATACGAATGGATGGATGGAGATGTGAAGTTGAATTAAATAAAATTCCAACCACAGAAAAGCTTAGAAATGTTGCATCCAATGATGGGGATGATGAGTTTTCTTTTGTTGTTTGGCATGAGGAAGGTTGGGATTTGCTCTCAAACTACTACATATGGTCCGTTCGGGCTTTAGATGTGTAATTGTAGGAAAAAAAGTGAAATTTCATTACTGCAACAGATTCGATTAGAAAACTTTGTCGAAGTTCTACATGTATTAAAGATTTCCAGGAAGTTGTACTTGAAGAATTTTAATTCCTTCATTAAGGGGGGTTTTCGCTAAAATCGGATGTTTCGGAGATGCAATTATAAAATGCAATGAACCTAACTGACTTATGCTAAGAACGAAGTTTGCTATTGTACATTTAAAATTTTTCTTCAAAATATGATTCACCAAAACCTGTTTAGAAGCTTTTGTTTTCCCCAAACTATTCGGATAAAGGTCCAGTCCACTCTACTTACCACCTTCATCAAAAAGTTCCGAAAATTAAAAATACAAGTTTATTCATCTAAATCTATATTGTCCCCTTCAGAGTAACCCCCATCGACTGCGACACTCTTAGCCAATGCTTAATCCAATCCTCGAAACCTTTTTTTATATTCGGTTTACGGTATGTCCATCAGTGCTTCCTGCGATTTTTCCATTACTTTCTCTCGGTTTCTGAAATGCGTTCTCCGTAGTGGCTTTTTAACTCGATTGAACAGAAAGAAGTTACAGGGAGCCAAATCAGGTGAATTTGGTGGCTGTTGGATGGTATTTGTTGCATTTTTCGTCGAAAAATTACGAATAATGATGGCACTGTGCGACAGTGCGTTATCATAATGCAAAATCCACGAGTTTTGTGCCTACAATTCTGGTCTCTTTCGGCGAATTGCTTCACGCAATCGTCTCATAACGCCCAAATAATACTCTTTGTTTACTGTCTGGCCTTCTGGCAAAAATCCATGATGCACTACACCGTTGTAATTCATGAAAACCGTGATCATTGCCCTCTTTTTTGACTGAAAACGATGTGGTTTTTTTGGTGACAGCTAATAGGTGAACGCCATTCACTTGCCTGATGTCTGGATTGCGTGTCGTACTCATAAGCCCACGTCTTGTCTCCAGTAATGATCCTTTTGATGAATAAGGGATCGGATTCAACCTCGCAAATCATCTCTTTTGCGACGTCAACACGGTCTCTTCACCAAAATGTCTTGGACGGATCCATAATCAATGTTCAAGTCCTCCGCTATCTCTCTGATCGTTTATTTGGGGTTATTGACCAACATTTCTTTTACTTCGTCGATGGTCTGCCACTGCGTTCTTCATCTTCGATTGACTCACGACCACTTTTGAACCGCTTGTGCCACAACAACAACGCTAAGGTTTAGAGGGAATGTCAATAACAGATGTACCAACTTAAAAAAAGAACTCAAATCGGAACAATGGAAGCGCCACACGGTGTTTTTTTTTTATCAAAATGGTATTCTATGTTCCTTTACTTAAATTTCTCAATATTCCGTCAATAGAGGTGCAATCACTTTAGAGTACCAGCACTCACCATATCAGCGTCAACTAAATGTAGTCTAATGCAAATTCAGTCAGCCGCAAATTCACAGAGGAAGTGTTCAGTGGAGCCGTCATCACTCTTATAGCAAGCGTCGCAGATGGTGGTGTCACTTACTCAAATTGCTAGCGTATTTCGGCGTAAAACATAAGCTTGTGCACTGTTAAGATAACGGTAAGCAGTTTACAGTCAAAATTAAAAGGCAGAATAAACGCCACTGTCTTTGTAAAGATGTAGAGGGTGTTTTTTTTAAGAGGCTCAGGCATTATTTTTTTAAATAAAACACAAAAACATAAACATGATGACGATTTATTAAACTCATTCGAAAGACTACTCATATTTCATGCCATTTAATATTTGAAAATAATTTTAGGTATATGTCCACCACGGCTGCCTCTTATCATACAAAACGAATTTTAGAGGTCCAATTTTCGACCACTTTTTCGTGCAATAAGGGGCGTATGTCGCCTATTATTCGAGCAGTATTTTTCTTCAAAGCGGCAATCATTACTGGTTTATCGGTATAAATTATTTACTTGACGTAGCCTCATAGGAAACAATCCAATGACGTCGAATCGCACAATATTTGTGGCCAATTGACGCGTCCATTTCTGTAAATTACTCGGTTGGCAAATCGTATTTTTAATAGTGCTATGGTTTTGTTGGTAGTATGGGGTAGGGTCCAATCCTGTTGGAACCGCAGTTCCTCCACATTGATGTCTCGCAAGATTGGGAACAAATAATCGTAGATTATTGCATTGTAACAGACTGTTGATAATAATTTGTGCTCCATTTTTCTCGATGTAGAGGCATGCTGTTAACTCTTTTGTCCTCGATTGCCCTCGCTTGAAATACGACAATTCTAGTTGTTTACTTAGCTGTTTAACCAGAAATAGCCGCATCACTGAAAAAAAATTTAAAGTAAAAAACTGGTTCAACTTGCAGTTGATCTAAAACCGACGATCACTGAACAGCCGACGCAATAAATGGTCACGTGGCTTTAGTTCTTGCACCAATTGGATCTTATAAACCTTAAAACCAAGATCTTTACGCAGAATTTTCCAGATAGTGGATGGACCAAGGCCTAGTTGCTGTCCTCTCCAACACTGACTTCCACAGCCGCTATAATTTCTTCCGAACACACTGTTCTAGTTCATATTGGTATGTGAGCATCCAATAGCGTAATTCGGTGCTAAATCTGTCAATAATTCCATAAATAGTACGTTTAGATGGCCGATAGTATCTGCCGTAACTTTCACGAAGTACTCTATAAATTTCGTGAACAGAGCGACGATTTTGGAAACAAATTTCAACAAGGCCAAACGTCAATGAGAGCCCTTACTGGGGACATACCGATTTTATTTCCCCTTATGCTATTGTGACCTGTAACCCAGGCAGAACTTGTCGTTTAAATACATAAACCTAAATTAAAATTTGTGATATAGCAGATACTTCGACTTACTGGCAAATGACAGTTTTAAGTATAGGAAAATCCGATTTCGTATTCCCGCAGCATTGCGTCAAAAGCCATAAGATCAGAGCAAATTAACATACCGCGAGCAAAGTCAACATGAAAGCCATGAGAGTGAAAGCCGTGAAATCGAAGCTTGGTGAAGTGTTTATCACCACACAACTGCAGAAGAAGTACTGGAACAGCTCGTCTTAGTTTGCTATCGATAACGATCGAGATATTTGACTACGATGGAGAAACCGATGATTTCAAACCAGTTAGTTTCCTGTTTGTTTTTCAGAGAACGACCTCGGTTTTTAGAGTCAATTCTAAAGTGTTAACCATCGATCACTTCTAAAGCTGTCTGCACTTTTTTGCAGGGATAATCCAACAGGACAAAGTCAACTAAAAGGCACACTTACAATGGAGAAAAGACATTTCCACCCTGTAAGCAGACTTTTCTTATTTCCGCTTTCATATACTGACAAGTCAGCATTTGCAATCAAGGCTCAAAATTAACTACTAGGTGGGGTGAAAAGTAACCTCCTTGACCGCCAGAATGCGGTGCTACTGCAAAGAAGGTTATGGCGCCTTGAAGTCCGTCCATATTTAGGCAGACATGCCAAATTTCAATGCGATACTTAAGTTTTGTTTTGACAGCTGATTGTTGTTGACGATTTTCGTTCTCTCAGAAAACATTATTTTTTGAGAGGCAAAACGACAAAGGAAACAAAGGAAAAGTTGGATAAATATTATGGGGCTAATGCTCCGTCAGATTACACCGTTAAATATTTGTTTCGAGAGTTTCGTGGTATCCGCAACTCCACGACCGATCAAGTCCGCAGCGGCAGTCCCTCCGATGCGGTTACAGAGGATAATTTCAAAAAAATACATGAAATGGTGTTAGCTGACCGGAAAGCAAAGGTGCGCGAGCTAGTAGATACCACAAAGATTAGTACTGAGCGCACACGCCATATTTTGGGCAATATTCTGCAGCTGGGTGCCGTGCATACTCACTCCTGACCAAAAACACGAGCGTGAGAGCACTTCGAAAGAGTGTTTTGACTTGCTGATGCGGAATCGGGCGGACTTTTGCCGTCGATTGGTAACTGTTGATGAAACTTGGATTCACTATTACACATCAGAGAACAGAATGAGTGCCCGGCAATGGACTGAAGCCGGCACGAGTGCTCCGAAGCGGCCGAGGGAGGCTCGATGGGTCGGAAAGGCGTCGGTTTTCTGGGATTGTCATGGAATACTCTTCGTGGACTACCTCGAAAAAGGAAAAACCATCAACAGCGAGTATAACTGTGCATTATTGGAGCGATTGATGTCCGAAGTCGCTGCAAAACGGCCTCCCATGAAGCGAAAAAAAATTTTGTGTTTGCAAGACAATGCACCACAGCCACGGCTAAAATCAATGACTTACGGCTCCAATTACTGTCGCATCCACCGTATTCGCCCGATTTGGCTCCCTCAGACTATTATCTCTTCACAAACCACAAAATATGGCTCATCAATAAAAAATTCAGCTCACGCGAGGAAATCATCGACGCCACGGAGGAGTATTTTGCAGACTTTCCAGAAAATTATTTTTCGGACGGGATCAAGAAGTTGGAAAATCGCTGGAATAAGTGTATCATATTCATATGCGCCGTGTTTTCTGGGTAGGTAGGTAGGTAGAGGTGGAGGTGGAGGTTCGTGAACCCATGAACCCAAGTAGTACTAAAATATGCCTTATTATTACCACGACTCTTATGACGTTTTTCAAAATATGTGTTGTTGGTGCCTGGATCCAGTCTGTGGAGTTAAGAAAACGAACGAGATCTCATATTCCTTTACCCGCTCTTAGCGGGGTTAATAGCTTATAAACGTTGATGGTGGCATAACGTCCCAATCAAAAGACATTAGTATAAGTCGCACATAGAATTATAACCTGCGTTTGAAACACAATATTTCTTTTCATCGACACCAGAAATATTAAAAAGGAGGAGATTAAGTAACAAACACAGATCTTTATGGAGGAAACTGGTGTTCAGAAGTCCAAAATCAGCTTCTGTAACTAATGCTTCAAGTTCGTTGGATAAAAAAGCATGGTCTGAAATATTGTTAAAGCGTAATTCCACGATAAATTGCCGAAGCTATATGGGGAGCTCTGAACGACCTCCCTCCGATTTGGCTGAAAAAAAATCAAAAATTGGCAAAAAATCAAAATTTATGCTTTCTTTTACATTTTTAAAAAAAAAATCATGACGAAGAATATTCCAGATATATATAATCCAGAAATATATCCTTGAATAACTCAAAAAATGATATTTTTTTATTTTGTTATATATTATAGAGAGATTCGTCCTCTATTTCCATTTCAAATTTCAAGTTGGGATCTCTAAGGGTTCGGCCAAAATAATGTTTTATAGGCGGCTAAATATTCTGTAGTAAATATTTTCATTTTACTGCTGAAAAGTCAGTGCCGTTTGATAGTAAAACACAATTTTTTTGCAAAATTCAACTTTATTTATCAATATAGTTGTCTTCGAGGGCGATACACTGATTGAAACGATTTTCCAATCTTTCGATACTAGTTTTGTAGTACGATTTCGGTTTAGCCTCAAAATAGGCCTCTGTTTCGGCGATTACTTCTTAATCGGTCTTAAATCTCTTTTCGGCGAGCATTCATTTGAGGTCTGCGAATAGGAAATAGTCGCTGAGGGCCAAATCTGGAGAATACGGTGCGTGGGGAAGCAATTCGTAACCGAATTCATTAAATTTTGCCATCGTTTTCATCGACTTGTGACACGGTGCATTGTCTTGATGAAACAGCACTTTCTTTTTCTTAAAATGCGGCCGTTTTTTTTGCGATTTCGTCTTTCAAACGCTCTAACAACGCAATGTTATAGTCGCTGTTGATAGTCTACCCCTTTTGGAGATAGTCGATGAAAATTATTCCATGTGTATCCCAAAATACAGATGCCATAACCCTGCCAGCAGACTGTTGAGTTTTTGGTCGTTTTGGACGAGGTTCGTTGCCTGCTCGCCACTCAACTGACTTCCGACTTGACTCTGGTGTGAAGTGATGGAGCCAAGTTTCATCCATTGTCACATACCGACGCAAAAATTCGACTTTATTGCGGTTGAACAGCTTTAAACACTCCTCTGAATCATCAACACGTTGTTATTTTTGGTCGACTGTGAGCAAACGCGACACCTACTTTGAACAGAGCTTTCAAACACGCTCTTTTGATATCTTCAGAGCCTCAGCTATCTCGATCAACTTCACTTTACGCTCATTCGTAATCATTTTGTGGACTTTTTTGATGTTTTCATCTGAAACAGCCTCTTTTGGACGTCCACTACGTGCATTATCTTCGGTGCTTGTATGACCACTTTTAATTTTTTCAATCCACTTGCGAATGGTTCGTTCTGCTGGTGCAGAGTCCGGGTAACACTTATCAAGCAATTTCTTTGCATCGGCTCCATTTTTTCCCATCAAAAAGCAATGATAAATCAACACACGAAATTGCTTTGAATCACAACGCTATATCTCGAGAACTAATTGTCCGACAGCTATCAAATTTATACACGTATCTTTTCAAGGTTGGTGCTTACTGAAAATGAAACTACGGCCCATGTATTATAACCCGAGTGCACATACATAAGTTTTTGTTTGCTGTTTTTTTATTTTTTATTTTTTTAGAAAATAAACGTCACTGTGCTTGTTTTATTTCTTTAATGACTAGTAACTGCACATTTCCCGTTTTCGAGGTTTTTAGAAGTTAGGCTTAATTTATTTGCACTTCCTTGGTATCAATCTGTCGTGAGCTTGGGATTTATTTTAGATTATATCGTAATAAGAGTTGTGAGTAATAAAGATTTATAATGAGTGCTTTTGTTTGGAAAACGTGCTGCAATCCTCTGGATTTACCACCTCAACAACCCAGTGCTCGTAATTTGCGGCCTGTACGACACACAAAGTTGGTAATTTGCTCCACGTGTAGGAAAAAATTGAGTCAGATCTGAAATTCTGATACAACGCCATCACTGCTAGAGGTTGAAGATTAAATTGAAGTTGATGAAATGTATTTCGATAAAGACATTGCATTCAATTTGATTAATGAATGCATACAGTATATTGGAGAAGATACATTCGACAAGAGAAGACTTAGTGACTTAAAATATGTGTAGTCAAAATTGAAAAAGTCTACGTTGAAAATTGCAGAGAAAGTTTTCTCTGTTACTATAGATAATGATGAAGATAATTCCATAGAGGAAGAATATTTCGTAGGGAAAATAAAAGAAAATTTCCATAAAACTACAAGCAAAGACTACAAACAAACTTGTTTTGTTGTCTTAACTTTCAAGAGAATGAAGCGTCGACATATTATAGAAAAGTTTCCAGGATCGACAAGCTATATGATCAAGAAATCTAGAAAACTTCAAGAAGATCAAAGCGTTCCATCGACTTTTGAGAAAAGCTTAGACGCTGATATCAAGCAATTGGTAGAATGTTTTTACTTCAAAAACGATATCAGCCGTTTAATGTCAGGAAAAAAAGACTACGTATCCATAAAGGTAACAAAAATTTATTTTCTCAGGTTCAAAAATAAGATGTTTGTCTTTGTTCTTAGATTGAAAATCAGAAAAAAACATTTTCAAAAACGCCTGGTTCTGGCTATCCTTAGGGAGATATATTATAAGTTCAAAGAAGTTCATTATAATGTTAAGATTGGATTTTCAAAATTCGCGTCGTTAAGACCAAAGAACTGCATTTTGGTTGGGGCATCAGGAACTTATTTCGTTTGTGCTTGCACCATCCATCGAAATATCAAACTCATGTTTGAGGGTAGCATTATATCAAGGCTGACAGAAAACGAAGATGAGCATCTTAATGAGAGCAGAGCCTGCTTAGCTTTGGTAATTTGAAATCCTCCTGATATAAATCGTTACTTGAGAAAGTGCCTTAATTGCCCAAACTATTCTAAATTAAGGAGAATCTTTGACACTGCTTTTAGTAATCACTTCATAGAAGACGTAACATACTATCAGTAGACCCACACAGACCGATCAAAATTGGAAGTGAGAATTGAAAACTCTAAGGATTTCATTCAGAGCTTTTTGAAACGGCTTGGTGTTTTCATTCTTCATGTTTTTATAACTGAATAACAAAACAGGTACATAAAGGAAGTCAAAATTCTCTTAATGAAAACTGACTTACTTGTTTTATTGGACTTTCCCGAAAATTATGGTTTTGTTTTGCAAGATGCAGTGCAGGGATACCACTGAACTAACGAACAGGCGACGATTCACCCTTTCGCAATATATTAATGGAACCAGATGGATGATGTTAAAAATGAAAGTTTTGTTGCAATCAGTGACTTCTTAAAGCATGACATTATTGCAGTACACTTATTGCAGCGCCATCTCTTAGAGTTCCTACACAAGAAATGCCAACATTTTAAGAAAAATATTAATTTTTCATATGGATCTGCTGCGCAGTACAAAAACAAAAAGAATTTTTTTAATTTAACATTGCACGAACAGGATTTTGGAGTGAATGCTGAATGGAACTTCTTTGCGACCTCTCATGATAAAAGCGCATGCGATGGTTTTGGTGGTACAATAAAAAGACTGACAGCCAGAGCTAGCCTACAAAGACCGTATAAGGAACACATAACAACTCCCTTACAGTTATATTACTGGGCAACTGAAAATATAAGGAATATGGATTTCTCCTACGTGACCACACAGGAGTATAATGAAGAAAAATTATTGATGGATTCGTGATTTTCTAATTTAAGAATTGTGCCAGAAACAAGAAAACTTCATCATATTTCATCTGTTTCACAAGGAGTACTTAAAGAAAATATCTTTCCTTTTCATCGGAAGAATTTGTATATACTCTTAAAATATAGTAAATAATGATTTTTTTTTTTAATTTTTAAGGCCTGGGGATACAAAGGCCCCAGTGTGGAAGAAAATCCTGAGAGTAGAAGACGTACAGTTTTGTAAAGGACCCAGGTGAGATGTAGAGCTTTGGGCCAAAGGCGTCCAGACTTAGCGTTCAACGGCTTGGAATTATGGAAGTGACCCCACAGGATTATAATCCAAGTAGTTCTTGAAATAACAATAGTTCTCCCTGACTGTTACCGGTGCATAGATTCTGGAAGCGAAACCTATTCGATTTAGATGCGGATCCAAGAGCTGCTACACTTTTCGATTCCCGTGAATCCTGAGGGTTCTTCTACGAGTACAACATATTAGGTAAATTAAGCCATATAGAGAGTACTGAACGGCCTGAGCTTCTTACAGTTAAACTCCAATTGGGGTAGGTAGGTGGTTGATAAGAATTCTATATCTGACGGCTTGTGTCGGAAAATTAAAATAGTCAAACAAGCCCCAAAAAAGGCAAAGACAACGCAAATCATCTCTCCTTCCTGATAAATATTCATATTACGAGCTTCACTCTCAAAGCCATATTCCGTTTAAGAAAAACTGGTCTGTGGGACAGCACACTGGAGTGTGATCTTGCACGCCGATTGCCTTTTGCTTTAGGTTGATGCGACCTGAACTGTCATCAGCATGAAAGTACTGTAGTTCAGTTTTATTCGTTGTCTCTAAAGCCGATCTATTGTTCGGGTTCTTGTGACGTATTGGAGGATGAAAACTTCGGATTTTACTTCTTAGAAAATTAGCATTTGTCTTCTAAGCTGAAATCTTTAATCCTGAAAGCGCTGAACGTCTGGAGTAACAGTCAAGATTCGTTCACTAAAGAGTTTCTCAGACCCCAAATAGCGGTTAAGGCTTCCATTGAAAGGTGAGTTCCATCTGTACAAAGATTACACATGTTCTGATAGAGGAAAAAATAAAAACAAAAATAAAAAAGATCGATTGAATCATTATTCAACTATCGGCAGAGTGAATTTCAAATTGTCGTATTGTATAGCCGATCTTGTTCTTGAAAATCCCTAAAAAACTCGTATCTCTACTTAGAATACTACAAATTAAGCCTGCACTACTATCTGAAATTCTGATACTACGGTTCATAATCTTATATGTAATAAGTCTATGACCCAAACTCATGCCTATCCTTGATTTTTTCGTGATTAAAAAGTAGTTATTCATCATTAAGTTCCCAGCAGAGCTTATCAGCCCCATTTAATCCGCCAAAATCTCGTAGTGAAAACCCATTTCTAACCACCCATTGAATTTTACAAAGTAGTTTTATAAACGGGTTTATTAAACTCTGCCTTGGTTGGACACTTTTAACATCACGGTTATCTATAACAATAAGTTTAAAATACACTGCTGCTATGGTATACTCGGTTCAGCAAATCGAGTAGTTTTTGATAGAAACTGACCCGTGTCCGTGGACTAACATGCATGTAAATAACAACGACAATTACAACATTGACCGTCCATGTTTAGTTGGTGCTTCTCACCCTTTAAATATTTGCATAGATACATACTTCATACCTAAATAAGGGAGTAAAAATGTTGAAAACATGTGCGTTTCTATAAAAACCAAGTTTTCAAAGTCTTTAAATTTATATAAGCTCCCCATTCCATCCGGTTGGTATAGAGCAAAATCTCTTCCCCTCCCCCACACAATACCTTTCACCTGACTAACTTTCAATTAGTTTCACTACCACGAACACTACATTGTGTTGCTTTAAGGCAAATGCTCAAGCTTAATGAAACCCTTTTCAAAAATTTATCTTCACTTGTATACAATACAACATCCGGTTGTAGCCTTTCCTTCCATCACATTCCACCCTTTTCAACAGTTTTCCAACACTATACCCCACATCGTTGTCCTAACCCCCAAAGGAAAATATTTATCGTAAGTAAACCCAAAAAAGCAATAAATTATATCCCAGTTAAAAAGGATTCATAAATCCTTGACCAAATGACCAAACATCCAGATTCATAGTCATCCTTGTTGTCATGGCCATCGTCTATTCGTTCAACCCGGACTGTGGATCATTCACTTGATTATTCGAATAAGAATTTCTCAGCAAAAGAATTTTCCCAACTAGATTCGAGTGGACGAAGTGTCCTGCGTTCTGTCTTTTCCTTGCCAACATCACATCCCTTCATGATGACCAAAATGCAACCCCTTCGAGCAATTAACTAACAACATCCCAGATCTAAACCGGACAGTGACAACTAGCCGAGTAGACAACCCAAATACAAAAAACATTTCCATCAGCTGATTTAGCATAATTTCAGGCGTAACGAAAATACTCCATCGAAGTCAGAGACAATGCCACCAGAAATACGTTTAAGACGTCGGTCGTCACACCGCATACGATTGGCTTTAGGGTCTGCTCACATTTCATTTGGAGCTGGAGCAGCGTATGGCGAGGAATGGAATTTTTATAGACGCATGGCTAGTTTCCGGTCGGACAAAGGTGAATCTCTGTAAATCCACCAGAATTGGTCATCCTCTTACTAAGTGTAGGAGCAAATGACACTAGTCAAATAAGTTTGCTTATGCGATTCCTTTCGTTTCTTTGTTTTGGTCCTCGTCCTTTGCAATTACTCTACGAAATGACCATAATTAATCCTTTTTCTGGGCATGGAAATTAAGTCAAGGGGCTGAGGACTATCAGTTGGTTTGGGGGTTCGTTTCGTTGGTTGCCATCCATAAGTGTGTGTACAGACGGTAAACAAAAAGGACACATCCGCTTTACACGCAACGAGCGCACATATGTGAAATTCATTTGGGAAAGGAACTTATTCTCTCTTTCAATTCCTGATTGTGGACACAAAGAAAGGACTTCTTCCCTTTTAATAATAACAAAGCATTTACTTTGAAGGCATACCCATGGGTTTTTCGGGCCGAAATTGTCTGGACCCCTTTTTTCGAATCATTGGCGTTTTCAGTAAAATTAACAGACAACGAGAGGTCAGGTCAACGGAATCAGTAGCAGTAGCAATAGCTATTATTCCATACATAGTGTATCCTTCAGAAGCTATTGTAATCCTTGCAGTTAAACTTGAAAGAAAATACAATCAAAGGGAGTGAGAACCGGGAGAAGGGGAGAAAAAAAAATTAACTTTGCATCTAATTTCGATTTTCAGCCCGAATAATGTGGTCATTAATTTTCAACCCTTTCACTTACGGATACGAGCACGTGTGTGGAGCCGGAGCGGGTTGGGCGGCTATTGTCTGCATGTGCTTGACTTGGATTCATTATTCACTTACCCACACAATGCCAGCAAATAAAGTGTTGAGATATGAGAGTTTTTAAGCTCCTTATCCTGCCGTAAGGCTCTTGTTTTTTAAGAGAAATTTTTGAGATAATTTTCAACAAATTTACATCCAAACCGAGTCTTGTTGCTTAAGAAATTTATATTTTACAAGTAAAAGGACCTCGACTAGGAGTTTGAGAATTTTTAATTAAAATCAATTGTGAAATCTGTTTTCGAAGATTTCGCCGTAAGGCAGATATTTGAGTGTTCTCGCAACATGTTGGACGTATGAACACAAGGATTCAGGCAGAAACATAACTTATATGGACTGATGCACCCTGTAAAAGGGCTACCATTAGTTTTAGATGAAACTGTCAATTACGAATTAATTTCATTGGAAGCGTCAATACTTTGCCCGCCAACATGAAAGACGTTTCCCCCTCTTTTGTATTCTTTTGGTTCTGACAATTGTAAAAGTAACTCAGTCATTCTTGAATAAGCTGTTGAATTGTAAGTCGAATAGACATATGGCCAATCTGCAATAAATTTTAAAGCCGCAGAGATAGTTGGATGGAAAGTACAATGCAGAACAGTTTGGGGCGTGCACTTAAAAGCTCCACAGTTTCACCCACCATCCCTCTGTTTCGACCATTTGATTTGGAGAAGGAATCATGAAATATTTACCATTTACAATTGCAGCAACATTTTTACACCAATGCCTTGGAAGATGACAACTTGCGCAAGGCACATTTTTCTATAAAAGTGTGGAATTTATATCAATGACATGCTACAGAAGTTACTGGGAGTCAAAATGTAAGTAGGTACGCACACTTTTAGAAACATTTCTGCGGAATTGACAAAATATTTGCAATAAAAACTTCATATGCTGGCGTCGAGGGGCGGATCTTAGAAGTCTTGCTAGGGACTACACTTTTGTTTGTTTGAAGGAAGGATGTGGAACGTTATATATATGACGACACGATGATCAGGAACATGACTTTATATGCCTTTAATATGTCCCACGATACAGTCCGCATGGCCGAAAAATCGTATCGTATTGTTTAGCATAGCACGATTGAAACAATTGCAAGAATATTGAGTCGGCGGAGAAAACGAGGAAAGGGACGACCAATTATAGTTGCAGTTCATAGGAACGACGACCAACGGGCAAATGTAATTTGTTTGGACTGGCTTTGATCTTTTGGTTTTTAGACGCAATTCTAGAAACTCGGTTTTAGTAGAGCTTTGATTGCGCATCTAACCCTGAAGCTAAACTGCTAACCTAGATACTTTAAATATCGCCCCACACCCTTTATCAAAAAAAAAAAAAAAAACAGAAAGGCTTTTCGAATACCAACGATAGCCGTTTTGTAGCTAAAATTCCACTGCCATTTTTTCACGATATATGGATCAGTTAACTGCTAATATCGAATTTTAAGTCTCCAACCTGTATGAAGTCGTTGCATCTAAGAAACCTGGAAGTTTTTCTCCAGCTGCTTGAACACCATGGATTGCGATGTCATATAACTAATGAGACTGATATTCGCCCGGCAGAGCAACGGGTATGTACCATACGTGATTTGGCAGAGCCGAAAGTTTTAAAACTTAAAAGACCTTGAGGTGCTTACTTCAAAAATTATTTATTAGCGTCCCTACTGAAAAAGCTTCGAATTAAGGCTACTGATGCATCATCATACGGGCAGTTAACATATATCGCATATATATCCGAATGGGGTGGAAAAACCAATTGTTTTCACTACAAAAACTCTTGACGAAACACATAAAAAGTATAGCCAGATCGAGAAAAAGGCTCTCTCTATCATATTTAGGGTCAAGAAGTTCCAACAGTACCTTACGGGCGTTAACTTAAACTGATTACCGATCATCATCCGTTGGAAGCCATTGTATGGTATGGTAAGGGAAAATTCCGTCCTGTACAGCGACTGAATTTTTCCAGGATTACAGGATTACGACGGATTTTTATAGGAAATACACTTAAAATGTTGCTTGATTACTTGCCAGTATCTCATGGACCCATCAGTTTCACAGGAAAATCTGCAAATGCTAGATTTCCAATAGTTAAATATGTCTATTACAAGAAAAGTCACCAGTTTGTGATCCGCAAAGTACTCTTATTTGTTTCCTATAATTGGCTTTTTATAATTACAATTAGGAATTTCTTTGAGACTACCTATTGTAGATCTTTTCAGTATTTGACTATTCATAATTTTGCCCAGTGTTTTATTTCGATGTGACTTGAGTCAGAGCTTAGACAGGGTTTGATAAATGCAACTTCTGCACCTTTCACGGCCTGCTGGGTTGCCTGATCATTGACATTGTGACTCTTATGCACTGGTACCTATACTTGTGAGACTTTGTTCCCTTACATAGTAGAATGTATAAAGCTGCCAATAAGGTAGTTAGTCTCACTTGAACAAGAGTCGAATCGAGGTCCTACCACTCCTGCTCCAATGCCTTGAGAGGTTTTCAAACCATCAGTATACCACTTTTGTGAATCATGGTTCAGCTATATGGGATTTGTGTTTCATACCTCCCTTGTGGGGAAGTATACCCTGTACCTCTTTTAAAAGCTAATTGGTCTAGAGTTTGAGATTTGTCCTACTAATTTCTTTATTATTATAGGTGATCAATGAGGTTTACTTGTTTGAAGTGGTTTGCTTATTTGGCTCTCTCCTCTTGAAATTTTATAGAAAGTCAAGGTTTTACTACGCATCTGTAATCGCAATTGAACACGTTACTTCTCCAGTATTTGAATAGTTTGACAAGTGCCACTTCACTTTGCAAATTCTATTGGATCGTGTCCAGCGACTGTCTGCTCTAAAGTGCAGGTAGAACTAGACGTGAACAACGATTGGGGCAAAAAAATGGGCTTTCAGTTAATCATCTCATCTAATTATTCAATTGTCCATCCAGTTATCCAATTCTCCAAAGAAGCTAAGTAGTAAGGTGACATCCTGGATAACAGACTTTTATGGACTAAGCATGCTACGTCGAAAGCCTCTAAGACGCTGTCGACCTTCTGATACTACAAAGTAGCTATCGCCAAGACATAGGGCCTGTTACCTAGATATCTGAATCTACATGGCTTTGATAAGGCCAATCATATCCTATGCGTCGGTTGGCTGGCAGAATAAGTTCTCACGAAAGTACGTGATTACTACTTTAACCAGACTCTAAAGAACGGTCGGTCTCGGCTGCATGGGGACTTTCTCTAGCACATCGGCTCCAGCCACTTGATATTCATATCATGGCCTGTCGTCTCAAAACCATCTACCATCTTGATAATCTTGCGCGCCGACTGTTTTATGATTCTGGTGTTATGAAAATGCCCTCCGATGCCATGACACCAGAATTTCTACTGCGATATCGACTTTCTCTGTGCAAAGAACTGGTTTCGGACAGAATCTGAGCCAGGAAAGGAATGCAGTTAGGTCTTCGCGGTCGGCTCCAAAACCAATATAGGATGTGGCGCTGGTGTCTTCCTTGAGGACGAAAATCTTAGATTTTACTTTTCTACATACAGGAAAACTTGCGTATGTCTTCCAAGCGGAAATATATGTAATCCTGATGGTAACGAACTATATTATAAAAAACCAGCGGAAGGGGCAAAGCATTTACATCTTGTGAATCGCAACCTTGTTGAACCGTCTTACGACTTCCAAGCTAGCTTAAGAATACGGGACATCACTGAATTGCCACATTCCATCAGGTTTTCCTTCTTCAGGTTTCCTCTTCCAATCTTCGGGATAGGCTTTGGTTTCCATGTTTTCCCAATACTATAAGTGGCTTGAGGATTTCCTCTGAAGTGTTTGGAGCAGCTTTGAAGATTTTTCCCGGTATGTTGTCTCTCGCAATTGCCTTGTTTTTCTTCAGAGCTCTTTGGCCACTTTATCTCAACGTTACCGAAGGGAGAAGAGGTGCAAATATAGATTTTTTGTCTCTGAGCCCATCTAGATGTTTTATAAGATGTAGTTGGTAACTCTGACCACTAGCAAGTGGGCATCTATTGGCTGCTTCTTCAGCCACACTTCTTTCCTCTTTATTATATGTGGTACTGGACTTTTAGTTTGCGGAATTGACTGCAGAGGCCGATACAATCCGTTGGGCGAGTATCTACATTTGTTAAAAGTGGTTCTTTGTCTATTCGCGTATTTGGGGATTTTGGACTTTGTCGGTGTTATACTCGTACCTGAGTATTCTTAACAAATTAGATCGGTTGCCGTTAGCATATGCTGTAGGAAAGCTTTTAGCATCTAGCATTTAATGGTGCTTCGATATCAGCTGCACCCAATTGATCTTATGTCAGACCTTGTGATAAAACAATGTGACTCCAACGAACGGATTTTTTGAAGTTGCAAAGTCAACGAACCATCTCGTCTCGTTGTCTGACTTTGCACTAAAATCTCTCATAGTGATCTCCGTTAAGCATTAACTGCGCTCAGGATGCAGCAAAAATATTCTTTTCCGTCCTAGTCCCTTTAAATTAGCCCATATTTGCACTAGATAATGGCCCAGATAGATCTTACCCTTGAACCTTATTGTCATGGTTCTGTGTTGACAAAATTATCGAAATCCTTAGTAGATTGCCCTTTGCGGTACACAAATAAAATGCAGTTTCATGTTGCCTTCAAGAATACTTCTAATAGTAATTTACAGACAAGAGGTAAGAAGCTCCCTGTGTTTGTTTTGTAGGTAAGGGATGGAAACCGAGTTTCATCTGTGTCAGGCACGGAATGCCTATTTTCAATTAAAACTTGGTTTAAGTTGAGCTAGAATAGAAGGCTATTTTAGATCGCCTCGGTAAGACTTTATCTCCTTGGAGCCTGGAGTGAGCCAATTCGCCACTTAACGTTGTTCGTGCTATAGAGCTTCCCAAATAGATTGTTGGGTCTAGCGCGAAAATTATGATCACTGCCACTGCGGGTGACGTAGTTTAAATCATGCTGCTAAGTAAGAGATTTTTAACATAACGAATTATATTTGTAACACGGTCTGGCCTTTGAAAACTTCTCTGCAAGATGGATGTCACGACCTTATGCTAATTAATGCCAAAAAGCTGTGGTATTTCGCCACAATCAGAAACATTCTGACGATTTCCTCAAAAGGTAAAAGAATCCTCTACGCAAATCCAACTTACTTTTGAATGAAACTGTACGTGTCGCCTAAAATATAGTTGAGCCTGTGCAAAAACCAAAGTGGAACCCATTATTGAAAGATCGATTTGAAATTGAATACACTAGTGGAACTTACTTCTTTTGTTAATGAGCCCAGAAATATGCAATTTTTAGAAAAACAAATAAAAAAGGAAAGGCGTCACTGAGCATTGCACGGATATCAAAGCACGCGGTCAGAATGTAAGCAAATTGTTTTTGAGTAGAAGTTTTCAATACAAATCGTTTTTCACTATTCGATATCTCTCCCATTCCACTGCTAGTGGTTTAGGTTTATAGGTTTTTTAAAATTCGCATGCTTAATACTTAAACTAATTATTGTATAAGCCTTTTGGATCATTTCGTTGGTAAAGCCGAAAATTTACAGATGTTTTTGCCATTTGAAGTAACCAATTAATTTTCCTTTGAGCTTTTCTTCAAACGTCCAATGGATCTTAAAACTCTACTGTTGTACTCTGTTCAACCTTTGTTGAGCCAGCTGATGTGCTCAGCTTGAAGTTTGTTCTCTATCGGTTTCTTAATGTGAAGACTTTCGCGAATGCAGGCGACATTTGTAGTATTTCCTATGCTGTCGCATCGCAGATAGTATGGTCTTATAGTAGTACTACTAATTAGTAACCCGTTGTCTTCTGGCGCATGTATCCAATTATAAGGAATAGCTTTCACCGGCGAGAAGTGAAGAAATCATTCCAAACTAGTTAATGTGCTGCCGTAAGAGAAAACCTTGAAAAATATTAAAAAGCAACTCGTAGACTGACCCGGCGTAATTCAACTTTAACTTCAAATTCTCGGGTTACTCGCGGTTTTCATTTGTAAGTTAGTAAGCAAAATCGCGAGCCATTTAAACCCGTGATTTCCGATTGTCGGCCATAGTTCGGACTTAAAATCTGCGTCCAGAGCTGGAATCTTACATAATTTACGTTGCGCCAACATATCCTCTCAGCTGAATATACCTTTGTTTTTTTTTCTTCTGACTTCTATCAGATAATCTATGTTGATTTTCTAGTGGTACGGCAAGATCACTGTTTCGCGTTATTCAAACATAGTTAGTAATTTATCTGGGTTTTTGTACAATTCTTACTTGATAAATAGAATGTTAAGCTGTTTGCTTTGTATGGACTTAGAATATCTACTCCCATTGAGTTCCTCGTTTTGAAACCGTTTCCACCTTGGCAGTCTTATTTCGATTCTTCTACGTGGCCATCTAAATTTGCATCGTTGAAAAGAAGTTCCTCCCATGATAGTCCATTTAAAACCCTATCAAATTCGTGCCAAAATATTTATTTTATTTTAGTCAGCATGGGTTTCTGTAAACTACATAGATCAACTACTACAAACTTATCTGAATTTGTATCCTTTTAACCATAGAAATGGCAACGGAATCGATGTTACCTTTAATACAGTGTTCCCTTTGTCAGCCCTCTCAACTCTTTTTTGGTCCTTTTATTTCATTCTTCTTTTTACTTTAACTACAAACGATCTTGAGAGAATCTGTTAGAAGTATAGTCAGCCACGGAGGCATCCATAATGTAGGACTAGGCGACTGTAGCACGCTAGCTGTTGCTCATCTTAAGTTCGTCGGAATGGGTCGGTTTTTGCCACTACCCTGTATATTTAAACTCAACTGACCATTTAGTAGAGAAAGCTACTTTACTATACGGATGGGCTTAAAAGAAAGGAAAGAGAGAAATATGATACAAAAGGATGGAAAGGAAACAGGAAAATCATATCTGAGTTCCATCACCACTGTGCAGGACCGGGACTTACGCGCCTAGATCTACCAAAACCTAAGCTATTCTACTAAGCCTTATACAGAAAACTTAAATGACGAAATACATTGAAAAAAATGTCCCAGGATTACACCGCGATGACAAAACCTGCCATAAAGTCCTCAACTAAGGAAATGGAAATGAACCTCAAAATCAATATGGGATGCTCAACTGGAGGCAGCTAGCCTGCGATTTGCTGGGTGCCAGGATTTGTTTGTTGAGGCCAAGGACCACATCGGACGGTAGCGACAACGTTAAATGAGACCCAAGTCGCCCCATGACAATTCTTTTGCTTGAACGAAGTACTTTGCATTATCCAACGTTTTCATTCTGACTTTTGAAGGTATAGGCTTATTACGGGCTTAAGCGTTGTATTGCGGTGTCATCTGTGCGATGTATAGCATTAACCTATCGGTATCTCTTAATTGACTGTAGACAATGTATATTCGGTCGAAGAAGGTATTGGTATTTCCGAGCTCTTTTTGAAATATCGCTGCCAATAAATGGTTTTAAAGGCTTCCATAATACGGCATTTCTACGCGCGTTAGCATCAGTGAATTGCCTCGCGTTGCCAGTTACGACTATTTCTTTTTATTTTAAAAGTAGAGTAATAGTTTCAATGAATTTTTAGGTGGGAAGTTGCACTTAGTTAACAGAGTCAAGAGTTCTAGATGTTTCCGAGATGAGGCGACCTAATGTCTCTCAGGAGATGCTGCTTCTACCAAGATTTTGTAACTCATTTTTCGAATTACATCAGTTGCTTTCTTATTAAAACCAATAGCAAAGAGAACCTCGCACTACTACGATAGAAGTCTTTCAAAGCTTTTGCCTGTCGTCCACTTTATTAAGCGGAAACAAAAACTACCTTTTTCGCATAAGAAGTAGATCAACATCATGAAGAAATTGAAGACTTTAGGGCTAGTGGTCTTACTTAATAGAATGTCGGATTGAAGCTGTCTGTGATGGAAGAACTGATGTTGAGTCAAGAACTGTCTTTCATTGCATTCTTTGCATTCAGTCTTTGGATAAGGTAAACCACATATTGAAGTAGGAGAACTCCAACCTCTCAAACAGAAAACTTTTCTATTATAACTTCACCGCATATCCCTTTGGGATTCTTTAAGTATGTACACCATTCCGGTTGTTCAATTTTGATTCCACCTTCTAGATTACCAAATTACATTTTCAAAATCAGGATATGATTGCAATTCAAGAAATCAGCTGAAAATACTGCGGGACAAAAGCTATTCGAAAAATTTTGTTAAGCAAATATACATATAGAAGACGCACCATGTACTCGTATATCCAGACTGCCTGCAAACTTCATTAAAGCGATATGATTTGAAAGTAATTACGCACCGCCAAAGTATTTCTCCTTTTACGAGTCATTCAATCGAAAATAAGGAATAGACTCATCTTGTAATTGAATGTGTTCCTAAACTGCAACATCCTTTCATAACAAAACGATAATTTTGCACCCTGCAACAAAGTAAACATGAAAACAAAGTGCACCAACCCAGAAAATATGGATCACGGTAGCAAATCCATCCGCGTCATTGTTTTCGTACGTATTGCGAAATATTAACAATTCGGCGAGTGGTACAGGATACAACAAAAGTATCCTTACTCTTTGCCATAGGCCTAATGGGAATTAACACCCAGTTAATATCTATTGAATGGTTCCTAAGCCCCTAACTCAAAAAAGGTACTAAACACTGTGTGTGGCTGGCCTAGCTGGCCACTCAAGGATATCATCTCCTTAGCGACCCATGTCTAGTGGGGTATCGAAACTAGAACCGAAGAAAACGGAGTTACGAGTACTCGCTTCCAGCAGAAGTAGGATGCATTCATTAACTGCTTTACATGCCGAATGTAATAGTAAACATGTCGAGCGGTTGCAGAGTTTCGCAGGCAGACGGTTCGATTCCTTTCACATTCTCTGATAGATAATGTACGCTCGGTTGGTTGCATTCCATTCAAACAGACTTCTTTCGCCTCATTGCACACTGCTGCACTCTCGCTACAGCCGGAACTGTGTATTCTCGAGCCTCGAATAAATAAAAATTGATTTATTGTTTCATCCATGCATTCATGCATCCATCCATATATCTATGCATCCATCCAATCATTCAGGGAAGCAGGAGCTAGAGTTTATTTAAACAGGGGATGATCCGCTAATAAAAACAGCAAACACTTCAGTTTCCGAATCGGTTTGGTTGGTCGGAAAACATTCTGGAAGTCCGCAACTAATTGTCAGATGGTCTGTGCTTGTGTGTTTTGGTGGACTCTTGCCGAATTGCCCCGGGGACAGCAGCAAGAGCATATGCCATGCGCTGTATAATAAAAATGATGAGCCAGTGGATAATAAATTTGATGATCGAGTAATTTAAGTAACCGTTTAGGAGTTATTTGAGCCTTGGCAGTTAAAGATATTTACTTTGAGGATCGTTAAAATGATCGGTTCAAAGGTTCCTTCGCTTATTTTGTTTGATGATGTTTCAATTGAGTCAGTTGTTTTTGGGTTTGTTATTTTGTGGAATAAGAATGGCCAGAAAGTGCTGCGTCAGAATCTTTGCATCCCTTTCGCTCTAGTTTTTTGTATTGGGCGCTGACAATAGTGAGCCTTTGGTCACTGAAGTGATTCTGTTATAGACGTTGTGACTAGTGTACTATAATAAACCCTACAAAACGAATATCGCTACCACCCAAGAAGTGTGATGGTATGGACCATGGAAGATCGTGATTGTTGCAGAGAACAGAAGCAACATTTATTTGGATGTGGATTTGTCATCAGAGAAAGGACAAATGTATTGAGTGCGATTTTGTCAAAGATTGTTTCAACGAGCCCTCAACCGTGCGCATGATCAGACGTTAGACTCGGGCTTGGGAGTCTTAGCGTAGTTGGAAAACATGGCCATAACGACACCAGCTCTGAAGATAGACTCACGTTTGGTTGGTGAGTTAGGGGATGTAGCTGCCTGTTAGACACAGGCATGCTTAGACCAGAACAGGCACATTGTGATACCACTTGATCCATTTCTGCTACGCGCTCTTCCACTTTAAAGTTAGAGAGAAAGTTAGAAAGTTGAAAACCGATTTGAGCTTCTGATGAAGCGATCGGCAACATTGGTTTCTGGAAGATTAGTAAGTTTCAGCCCAGAAAAGATTTCTTAGTGCGAAATATGGCTGGGCAAGCGGAGAGGAGATTTTCCACATCCCTAAAGATTCTACAGAAGTCGTTTGAGAGTATGTCAAGCCCTGGGCATGTCCTCCGATTAGTACTGATGTACGAGTGGTTTGTGATTTAATTTACCCACCTGAGCTTCGCCTTATCAGTAGTATCCTGTAGAATTATTATTCCTACAAAAATCCAGAGACATGTGCAAAGATCTCATGTTTTATAAAATCTGTATTGTTGTACCATGCTTAGCAAGTTCATATAAACTGCAGTTTTCTGAAATGTCATCGTGGCCTGTTACCGAGCAGAGCTGCTTAGCCAGGAAATGCGCAGCAATTGAAGGCTGTTCTTAATTTAAAAGTGACTGATTCTAGGAACATAATAGCTGCTTGTCTCTTTGTTATCAAAGCTCGCACAAGAACATATGTCCTGATTCCTGGAAGTCCTCAGATAAAAAAATATTCAACCGGATTAATCACATGACACTCAAAGTAAGACACAACTCTAGTATTCTGGATTGAGAGGAGCGGAGAGGAGAGGTCAAATAGTTACCTTGTAGTAGCCAAGGTACGAATGCCAACAACCCAACATCCAGAACACCAAGTAAATTTAACGTCGATCTGCTACAATCCGTTCCCAAAAACATTTCCAGAAGTACCATGCCGCCAGCAGCGGCATGATCAATACTTTAAAAAAACAGGAAACTCTGACAACTATAGAGAAATTAATTTTTGTTAACACACCTCACGGTAAATCTTCTAATCTATACCGACCTTCCTTTTATTGATTTTATGCCGCATTTGTAGAAAATGGCTATATAGAGCCATCCAAAGTTTTAGAATCCTTGCTAAACTCGTTTATCTGTGTACTATGACATTAGATAATACTAGTTGCTGTATAAAAATTGGTTATGACATACTCGAAGTATTTGATGACTCAAAAGGATTTAGATCATTTGATGCACTTCCATGTAATTCCGTTAACATCATGGCCTAATATTAGAGGCACAATATTTCAAAGTGCGTACAACTGTTAGCTTTTAAGCTGATGACTTTGGCATAATGACAAAAGTGAAGAAGATGCCTTAATTGTAAAGGAGGGTAAGGCAAAAGATAATATGTCCACACGAAAGGACACCAAAAAACAGTAAACTATAATTGCCAAGTAGTTAAAATAATGTCTTTCAGAGCTCCCCTGTAAAATCGAACAACGAGTAACCGTAGGGATCAATCGAAGAATCTTTTTGCCAATCGCTCCTTCGTTGGACTAAGAAGGCAGGTGAATGGAGCCTATGTCATGAACAACGAAGTAAATACTGTATTTGACACTTACCGTCCCAGTCCTACTGTATAGAGCGAAATCTTGGATTAAGATGGAAAAAGAAATAGCAACCAACGCTATGGGCTCCATAATGACATTTCCTGATAAGAAGGTATACAATTGATCAGCTTTGATGACTGAGACATGTTGACCGAACAAACCGTAAAGGAAAACTTCTCCATAGGTGGCGCACTTGGAGATCCTGCGATCGGCGATTGATAGGGAAATTGCTGATTTTTCTATAACATAGATTGGAGCATTAGCGCAACAATCAGGCTCGTAGCGTAGTGCTTGGCCAAATTCTTGCTCATGCAGGCTAGAATAGCAAAGGCATGCCATTCTTCCTATACGACGAACCGACGGAATGAAACGGATTCACTGTTGACGACCCTTGTACACATTTAAAGAACAACGACCTTCGGATATGCTGGTGGAGTGTTCGGACCCTGAACAGGTCGCATGCAGCCGAGTATATGCCCTTGACTACTATCACGAATGTATGACCGCTATCCACGAAGATTGGCTGGATATAAGGAGGATGAAAAACTGTAATATATACTATGGTTATTATAAAGATTGCTGATTTGTCATATGCGTTAAGTTTGCAGAAAGTCTCGACCTTCCAACACGTGAGCGAGCATTCTATGACAATCCGCATTAAGGCTAAGCTCCTCGACAAGACATATGAGCAATGTCTTAAAACCGTACTGGGCGACGTCTGGCAACGGACCTAGGCTTATTGACTTGGCGGCCGGACGAAATATTACTATAGTAAGCGCACGGTTTGCTCATCTCATTGTACACAAGGGAACGCGGTAGTCTCTGTATCATGAAACACTCCAGTTAAGATGCGAATGCGGATTTCCTAAGCGCCACAATAAAAAAGACGTCCTGTGAGAAGATATAACGTAGATAAGCTACAGTTGCAAGAGACCGCCAGAATCTTCACCGAACGCATATCCCGAAATCTCTCAACAACTCCTAGACCAATAGCACCAAGCACCGAAGACAACCGGCAACACTATTCCGACCACCACTGAGAACTATGGGCGGTTGTAAGCTCTACGAGAATAAGAGACAGGAAGAATATCGGCTTCTTCAGAAGAAGAAAAAAGAGCGCGAGAACTGCGCTATTGAAAATATTGAGAGTTTGTATTCCAGAAATAAGGAACGGAAGTTCTATCAAGAGGTAAATAGAAGGTGTAAAGCAGGATGATTCATACATAAGCCTGTAAAGATGGAGAACGAAATCTTGTAGTAGAGTCAAAGTCGTTGCTGAGAATTTGGAAAAAACTCTTTCTGTAGTTATGTCGCCGTCAGGCATGTTATCCCATTCACCATAAACGATGGTTGCCAAAACTTTCATCCACTGCCCAAAACGAAGTAAGGATAGCAATATCTAAGCTAAAATCCCACAAAGCAACTTAACCTGACGGCTTAACAACCGAGGTATTCAAAGCTGCAGGAAATGATTGTGGAGAAAACACACCAACTTATTTCTCAGATCTGGTCAAAAGAGGGTTTGCCTGATGAGTGGGATCTTGGTATCATTTGACTGATTCACCATCTTTTCAACGTTTTCAATGCCGCATATGACAGCATTTATAGATATGAGCTATATGGAGTCATGTCTAGCTTTGGCATCTCTGCCAAACTCGTCTGTCTCTGCATAATGATGTTTGAGAACGCTAGCTGCTCTGTAAAGGTCGGTTATTACTTAGCTAAGAACTTTGCTGTCAAAAAACGTTTTAGACAAGGTGACGCGCCCTCAAGTGACTTCTTTAACCTCATTCTTAAAAGAATTGTGCAAAACTCACAAGTGAACACTACAGGCACAACCTTTTAAAAGTTCGATATAATTGTCAGAATTCCGCGAACAGTCACCTGTGCGTTCGCTAGTATTGAAGCGAATGCTGTCAAAATCGGTTTGGCGATAAATGAGGCAAAACCAAGTACATATATGTTGTCAACCAGAAGGGACACACAACACATAGAATATCGACGAGTTGGATAGAACGTCAGAATCGATAGCTATAATTACGAGGTAGTAAGGGACTTTGTTTGCTTTGACTCTGCCATAAATTCTGCCAACAACACCTCAGCAGAAACAAAACGAAAATAACTCTTGCCAATCAATGTTTCTTTGGTCTAAGAAGGCAATGGAGAAGTAAGGCTCTATTCTGAACAACTAATTGAACTCTGTATAAGACCATAATCATCCCAGTCCTATTTAATGGCTCGAAATATAGACTCTATCGAAAGCGGATGAAGATGAATTCGGCCATTTTGAGAGAAAAATTCTTCGTAGAATATTTGCTCCCGTTTTCGAGAAATTCAACGACGAGCTATACGAGCTGTACAGCGAAATCGACTTAGTCAGAAAACTAGGCATCAGTAGCCTGAGATGGCTAGGACATGTAGCGTAAAAGTACACCATTGCTCCAGTCAGCAGAGTCTTTAAATCTAACTTATAGGGACAACGCAGTGAAGGAAGACTTCACATTAGGTGGCATGCACCTGGAGGCTGTTAGCTAAGGATCCGTGGACATACTACTCGATTGTATTTGTGACTGGTACTATCGCATTGAAAACTTAGTGCTCTCTGTAGATCTTTGCTTTTTCGGCCAAGCTGACCTGCCCTAAATTGTTTTTTTTTTTTTTTTTTCAAAGTAGTTAAAATTTGATACTTTGGACATCTTTTGTAGATGTCTCAACTCGGATTCTATTTTTCCGACATTTTGAAATTCTCATAATTATTGTAGGATTACTTAATTGCACAGTCTTCATTCAGAAAGACCGTTATATAATCAAGTCTTTAGGTAAGTCCGCATACGTGAGCCTGACTTTCAGTCTAGAGTTTTGTCAGCAATTAATCGGATATACTAGTTTATGATACAACTATTGATCACAGTCAGTTTCGAGATAGTTTATGGCTAAACAATGTAAAAGTATCAGAAGGTTTTGAAGTCTAATTCGAGCGCCTTATTATCACCCGTTTGGCATCTGACTCACTTAGTTTGTTGACGGTGTTTGATTGTTTTTACGCTGAGTCAAGATACATCAAATTTGAAGTCACATAAAGTTGAGCTGAAAATAAAAAGGCTTAACCTTCCTTACTTCGACACCCATGTCAGGTGACTAGGCAACACCGTGCTGTTATGTGAATATAAAATATAAGTTCCAGAAACTTAAAGCAAGCTTTCCTACAAGTAGAAAGTATTTTGCTGTTTAACGTCTAATCATTCGATGAAATGTATAAAAGACAAATATTTTCAGCTAAGAACAAAGCTAGGATCTGTATTCAGTTCAACACTTGATAGAAGGAAGTGGCAAACGATTAATAACTTACATATGATACTTTCGTTTTGATAACATGGATTTAACGGTCTAGAAGTTGTCGGAAATTGTTGGAAATTCAAGTTTGTGGTTCACTTAAACAAAATTGGTTGGTAGAAGTTATTCAAAAAAGTCATAAGCAGGATAAGCATTACCTGGAATCCTTTGTTTTTTTTTTTTTGACTTTTTTTGTTAAAATGGTTAATAAGAGGTGCACGTATGTATATATAAGAGTTTTCAAGCTTAGGAAAATTCCATACTTTTTCCGGGTAAAGATATACGTCAAAGTTGAATTTAAGACAACTATCAACTTTTTATTATATCTTCTAATGCCTCTTAATTAATTGCATACATTTACATACGGGGAGTATGTAATCATTGTAATCCCATGCGAGTAATGGAATATCCCACGGCACGCCAACAATAATAAATGGGATTTTCTCTTAGTTGAACACCACACCACCAAAAATTTGTTTTAATCAATCAGGGCAGGGCAATTATTTATGTGCTGTGACACAGGAGCCAGGACTACTATATGAGGAACTCAAGGTGGTGGCTAAGAACAATAAACAAATAAAGGAGCAGGATTAATATCAATGACACATCGACTCTTTTCAAGTCTTTTTCATTGCTTTAAACTTCTTTCACATCTTCGTTGATCTTTCTCATTGAGTAAGAACAGAAAAAACAACAAACAGTGCTCTTACAGCTGAAGTGATATTTGTTTTTGAGATGAAGTTTGAGACAAATGAAAGTGAATACAACATGATGTAAGGATATGTAGCATCTCCTGTTCCTTTGGAGAGGTGAATTTATGACTGTGCAGTAAGAACTTCGAGACTTCCTTCGGCGACAAATTGTCTAGGAAACTGAAAAATCCAATAGAGAAAGGATATTCCGGAGCGTCAGTGGTTTTGTTGGACAGCGGTATTTAACATGTGTGGTCCACTTGAGTACAGATTGTGGCGGTTTCTTTTAGTTCCTGATCCTTGTCATGTTCAAACCACTTGAAGACGACAAACTGTCTGGTCGCTCTGACAATGACCACTTGAGGACTACGCAAACATATGTGGATGAATATAGATCACTGGGGTGGTCCACACTACCATATGACGCAAAAGGAAGTTGGTATACCATTTCGGATAAATCGACGCCCACAGGATTAATTTACATCATTTGTCTGTCAATGATATTCGGAAGACCGGATTTTGGTATATAGTGTTGGAATTACTCGTCCGGAACTTTGACCGTTTCTAATTCGCTACCAACAACATCTGCGATGGGAATTTCAAAACACGGGACTCTTTCTTTGGTAGGTATATGGTGTCTAAAGAAGCAGAGCAAAGAAGTATTTAATCAAATCCTTTTTTTTCAGTAATTTAACTAAAAGAGTTGCTCAACGTTGATGGCTTATCTACCTCTTCTTTAATGATAATCCCTTCCTGTTCGTAGAAGAATTTTGAATTTCTTAACGATAAGCCCTGCATATGTTATAGTGTTTACTTGTAGAGTTAATTTTGTCCATGACTGCTATATTAATGGACGTAATATTTGCAAGCTGGTAAAAGCCAGTCCCAAGGAACCGAGATGGTTCAACTGACTCCGGAAGAGGCGCACAGAGATAACAAGCGCTGTGAAAACTGCGAATGCCAAAAGCTTTAGCGAAGAAGAAAAAAAAAAATAAATCGGAAAAAATACCATCAACTGAACCTGATTAAGATCTTGGGACTAAAACGCTATCCTTTTCTTCTGTCGAACCATACGGGAAAGAAAGTTTCCGGCACCATCGCTATCGATAGATTTTCTCGTGGAAGAGTCCCGCATGAAACCCATGATGTAAAACGGAAATCTGTTGAAGCGGTCTAATATTCCCGCTGTCCGAATGAAGTCCGTAATTAAACCTGGAAAGGTTGTATTGTAGTTGTGAAAAATAACCCAGATGGCGACTTTCTTCCTACCCAAGTCCGACTGAAACCTGTGATGAAATCAGCAATGATTGCAGTTCTGGTAGAATGAATTTGGAAGTCTTCGAAAATCTACCTCCAAAAATACCACAGAAGGCGGAGGGAGACGGGACTTAATACAATGATCCCGCTTTTTTCTTTCTGATTCATCGAATCTTTAAGGCTGGCAATGACAACAGTTTTTACGACCTGGGTGCAAACACTGTTTTAATAAATTCTGGAAGCTAATCAAACCAGAAAATCTTGAATTCAAATGAAGGGTTCCGATATAAAAAAGGAGTACATTGTTCCACGCAAAAACTTTCGATTTCGGTCATTTGGACACTGTGTTGCTGCGTAAGTACGAAATCGGCTTTTAATACACTCGGAAATGGTTTCGGATGGAATTGGAGTGCTTGGGTCTTCATGTATGTCCAAGATGATCTACGATGCGTCTTCAGTAGCACTCTCTATTAGGAATTTTTGTGTTTATCTTCCAAGCGGAAAGATACGCAATCTTAATGGCAATGATCTATCATATATTGTGAAGAATCGGTGTAGAGAGCGAAGTATCTGAGTCTGTAACAACAGCGAAGCTATGTTTAAGGCCTCTCTGACAGCTTTCACCAATTACAAGCTTATTCAAGAATGCAAAGCTTTTCTGAACGCAATCGGAAGATAGAATTCTCTTGCTCTTAAGCAAGTCTCAGAGGAGAGCTTTTTAGGACACTAAACCGTGTTAGCATTTCCTACGTGATGATTTAGGGTGTCCATTGACAGTTGGGCTTCATATGAGCTTAATACTACACGGCATGTCTCTTTAGGATGCCGATAAATCATGTAAATACTTCCCGATATCACTAAGAGGTCGGCAACTTTTCCGCTGTCACTCACTAGGAAAAACTGTAGACTACTTGATGAAGTCGTAACGGTGCTCTACTCTTTTTTCTTAACACTTAAGTATGGTTAGCATAATTGGACGCTACTAGCAATCAATAGATAGATCATATTTCTTTCCTCGAATAAGAAACCTTGATCTGACTCCTTTCTCAATCAAAAAAGCAGGGATTACCTCGGGCAATTTCTTTAGAAGCCTGACATTTCCTGATGGATAGACGAAACTATTGTTACTACTAAGTAGAGTTGTAGCAAGTGGAAAATTTTCCTTTCTTAGCCAATTTTACATTTTACATTACAATACCTTTCCACTCGACCGGGCTACCTAATTCGACATGTCCCTTTTCTATATTGTCAGCTTATCGCATCTAGTTGCTCACATTCAACTATAGGTTAACATGTTGCTCTAAAATGATGAACTCTAGCCTTTCTTACGAGATCAGTTTCGCTATATAATTCAAACAGATCGTCGCTATATCTCCTTTTCTTAATTCAATTTATGCAGGCCGGACAAGAAGTCATTCAAAAAATATTCCTCTTGAAACTACGAGCATTTCCATCCACTTTTCATAAAATTAATGCTTTTGCGCGATACAGTATTATTATAGGACGTAAGAAATAAGTCCTGTGTTCTTGGTCCAATGAAACAGAGATTGTCAAAAATATTTTTTTGCTGGCTCTCTTCGGCTTTTTTGCTCATTGAATTTACAGACAGTCTTTCATCAACCTAGAGCTGTAGTGGGCTGCTGTTCAAACCATTGGTGTTGGGTATACTTTCTTTACTTTCTTTTGTCCTCATAAACACAGTGTGTCAATAAAGTTCATGGACTTGAAATACACCTCAGCAACCAGTAGAATATCATTCTTGAGGTTGGAAACTTTTTTACCATCTGTCAAATTTTCATTACATTTAGGTTGTCAAATAACAAATATGACAGTTCAACGTAAACAACTTTTCACTTGATGTTGAAATTTTAGCCGATGGACAAAAATCAGCACGTGCCAATAAAAAAAAAAAACAAGAAAAATTGTTGCGGGTGATGAAATATGTCGCTTTCAATACGATCTAAAAATGAAGCTTCAAATTGTGAAAAATTCACAAGCTAAAAAAACAAGAAAAAATCCTTCAAAATCCTTCGAGAATCAAGACAGTACTCATCACATTTTTCGATTGCAGAAGAGTTATTCATAAGGAGTCTATTGCACCTAGTCTAACAGTTACTGATAAACATTATCTCACAGTTTTTAAGCATCCGCCGTATTCGACCCGAATATCGCAACTCAAATGTTTGGCCTCTATTATACGATAATGCACCGAGTCATAACTCACAGATTGTTCGTAAATTTGGCACGTCTGCCTAAATATAAACGGACTTCAAGGCAGTAGCAGTAGCAGCGCATTCTAGCAGTCAAGGAGATTACCTAGTATTGTGTATATCTTAACCTCTTCTGCTGTAATGGTCACAAACGGTCCAGTAACCCACGACATCAAGTTCATCTGCCAAAAAAAATTCAGTTTACTCGTAGATGTTGGTTTTCCATCTAAAGTTCAAACATTTCACGTCGATAGCAGAGATTTGTTAGCATTCATTCGTTTATTAGGGTCTGCAGCAGTTAAATCATCATATTAGACATTATTTGAGGTTTGTTCAGATTGCGTGCAAACCAAATGTGTACTTTCGGAAGTCTCTGTTGAAAAAATTTGAAAATGAGCGTTTCTGCTCTTCATTGACAGGAAATGTTGTAGGCTTCGCTTTTGCTGACGCCTAAGCATATTAGGCATAAGTGTAAATACTTCCTCCGAAGCGCTGCGAAAGGCAGTGAATTCGAAATTTGTACATGACCAGTACGCTTACCTGTCAATGTTGACCGTATGGGGAGTCGAATTTTATATTTTTTACCCTTCATTTTACAACATTAACTTAATTTTTTTGACATTGACTTATAGGATGTAATTCACTAAGCAGACCATACATTTTTTTATTTATTTATTTTTTTTTGTCTAGTTATAATTTTGCACAACTATTACGCATAATGACATAATAACATCTCCACAAGTGACAAAACACCCTTAACCACTCATCTACTAAATTATCCATCCTCAAAATCACAAAGAACCATCTACCCACTAAAAATTCCACCCCCAAGAGAACTTGAAATAAGATTCCACTCTCTCTCTCTCTCTCTCTTACAATTTTTCTCTCTTTTATTAACGGAAAAAAATAACAGCTTCCCACTCAACAACAGAGATGTCGCCTTGTCGCATCTACCTCAAGCACGAAATGAAAAATTCAAATTCACCCCGTGTCGTCATCAGTAGCAGAAAGCAACAGCCAAAGCCAAGCATGACCGACCATCACCACCACTCTATCCGAAAACACGGAAAAAAGCTAACATCCGAATCGCGCTAATACAGAAATTTTTCCAAAGATGGAGCCAGAAGCGTTCTCGTGTCGCTTTCGTGAAAATAAAACACAAGAAACACTCCTCCAAACAGAGCTCCAGTTCTTTGGCTTCGTCTTTTTTTCCACCGGAAACTCTTGTCAAAAAAAGAAACATAAAAGACACCCCATAAACTGCAACCCCTTTCGTGTGGGGTCGCTGGTGTTTCTCTTTTACATGGCGGCCACTCAACTCAACTCGAATCGACTCCCACTCACCCCACACGAAAGAGAAGTCAAACAGCAACAGTATTCATAGTCAGAAGAACCATAGCACACAAAACATACTCACACAGAGTAACCAACCAACAACAGCAACAAGGACGACAACGACAAAATGGAAAATCTGGAAAACAAATCCGCAATTAAAATATACACACACGCACATTACATGCATTGTAGCGATTGTGTGCTACAACTCCCAACCCCATATATTGGATGCATTTTTTGAATGGGATGGAGGGTGTCCTTTTTTTCGCTACCATCCTCAGTGCTTTCTCACTTAGGGGTTGCGATTTACGTTTGCAAATTGTGTGTCAGCTCGGCGGAATACAATTGAACAATTGTGGGGGTTGTTTGGTCTTGATGTCGAAAGGGTGGTAGGGCATACGAGTCGAAACTGAGTAGTTGAAGGGTGGTTTCGCAGGTACTTCGCACTCCTATATCGGTATGCCAGTATGTGTGCTGTGGTGCTTCTTTTGTCAGGTGGACCGTAGTTGTTGTTAACACTACCATTCACATGTGGAATTTCGAAATCAATTAAACGAAATTATTTGTTGCCGATGTAATTAGCATAACCATGTGCGGTGTGGTGCGTTGCAGTGCGCGGTGTGTGCGGTATTCGCGTGTATGCGTAAATAGTCGTATGTCCGAATTTTAAGTTGCGTTTATATCTTCCTTTTTATTTGGCTTTTGGCCTTTATAATGCAGGCGATGGGGGTTGGTATCTATGGACAGTCCTCAATCGTTTATTTCGCTTTCTGGCTCATCCATTTGTCCACCGAATTCGGTTCTTATGAATACATACGGATACCAGCGTAATGACATAATTGACGTATTAAACTGCAGGGGGTCTGTAAGTGTAGTCATGGGGAAGACATCCTCGGCATGGGATATACAGGTGTTCCAAGAGCAGCACTGATGATAATAGCAGATGGGTCAATGAACCGAAACGCTAATCAATTACGTATTCGTATTTGTTTTTGGGAAAGACCAATTCGGCACGCTTGAGTGATTTAAACGATCATTTTAGGCTCATTTTCTGGAAGACAGAGTACGCGTCTCACCTTTTTGTTGCGTGTGAGATCGATGATGCGTTTGGTGTATGTTAACTTGGGGGAGACATATTTGTCTTTCTTGTGAAACTTTCGAGTACGAGCTAAAGTAGTTTTGAATGGTGTGGGATGAATTTTTATCCTAGACTGCAACATAGCAAACTTAACTTGAATCGAACAAGGATGATACTACAAATCTATCTGAATAAGAAATAATCAATTCCATTACCCTGTGTAAGGTTTGAAGTTCTATAAAGTTTTGCATTTTGCATATTTTTTATGAAACCTATTTACAATTAATATAAAAATCTCAATATAAATGTCATTGGACAACGCGTTTATATTGTAGAAGAAATCTAAAATCTCTGTACTTGATAGTACCTAGGAGAAATCATTGTACTTTCTTGAAAAATCGAAACTTTTTGACTGGTATGAAAAATAACATTGCCGACTGTATGCTGTACCTTAGGTGATTTCACGCAACAAATTTTTAACACTTACTTTGATGCAACTTATCTCAATAGAAATCGGCATGTGTGTATAGCAATAACATCTGAAATCAATGTCTTGAGATTCCAAGCGGAATTATTGGGACTTAAATTATTTATGTATGACTTATAAGCAATTCACGGCACTGACCAGACTAAAAAGTTTCATCCCCAACTCGGTTACTCTATTATGCTTACCTGTATGTGAAAATTGGTAGAGATCATAGTCCACCCCGCACATTCTCACAAGACCTTAGATAAAATGACATATGTTTCAGGTGTCCAAATGGCCGCTTAACAATCTGATATTAATGCTTTACTACTATTTCTGTAATTGTTTTCGATATTTACCCGAACGTATCTATCTATGGTACATATTTACCGAGCAATATAAACCATGGGCTGCAAAGTCAGTGCCGTTTTATAGTAAAACACAAAATTTTTGCAAAATTCAACTTAATTTATCAATATAGTTGCCTTCGAGGGCGATACACTGATTGAAACGATTTTTCAATCTTTCGATACTAGTTTTGTAGTACGATTTCGGTTTAGCCTCAAAATAGGCCTCTGTTTCGGCGATTACTTCTTTATCGGTCTTAAATCTCTTTTCAGCGGGCATTCTTTTGAGGTTTGCGAACAGGAAATAGTCGCTGGGGGCTAAATCTGGAGAATTCGGTGGGTGGGGAAGCAATTCGTAGCCGAATTCATTGTCTTGATAAAACAGCACTTTCTTTTTCCTAAAATGCGGCCGTTTTTCTGCGATTTCGTCCTTCAAACGCTGTTGATAGTCTGCCCCTTTTGAAAGTAGTAGATGAAAATTATTCCATGTGTATCCAAAAATACGGATGCCATAACCTTGCCAGCAGACTATTGAGTTTTTTGTCGTTTTGGACGAGGTTCGTCGCCTGCTCGCCACTCAGCTGACCGCCGACTTGACTTTGGTGTGAAGTGATGGAGCCAAGTTTCATCCATTGTCACATACCGACGCAAAAATTCGGCTTTATTGCTGTTGAACAGCTTTAAACACTCCTTTGAATTATCAACACGTTGTTGTTTTTGGTCGACTGTGAGCAAACGCGGCACCCACTTCGAACAGAGCTTTCGCATGTCCAAATATTCGTGTATGATATATCCAACGCGCTCTTTTGAGCATCTTCAGAGCATCAGCTATCTTGATCAACTTCACTTTACGTCCACTGCGTCATCTTCGGTGCTTGTATGACCACTTTTAAATTTTTCAATCCACTTGCGAATGGTTCGTTCGGCTGCTGCAGAGTCCGGGTAACATTTATCAAGCCATTTCTTTTTTTTTTCACAATAACAAAACTTGCTTCACTGACAACGATATATCTCGAGAACTAATCGTCCGACAGCTGTCAAATTTACACACGTATCTTTTGAAGGTTGGTACTAACTGAAAATGGTATGAATTTAATTCAAGTGGTGCCCTCTCTTAGAAACAGCACCATGTTTTATCACCTTTTTTCAAAGTAATGCATTTCTTCCTTCAAGTTTCGTCTGCAGCCTTCCTATCCACAACTGTAAGTTGTAAAGAACAAGATTAATTATATGGCTGCTCTTGTGTCCTTATGTGTTACTTTTAAGAGGATCTTTCTGTTGTGACGAAACTGATTTGTTTTTCTTATGTTACCACTTCCTATATAATCATCACAATTGTAGCAGAAATGTAGCACAATTGCAACTTACAACCATAGAAAGATCCTCACCTGTAGAGATCAGGTGACTTTCCTTGAGATTTGCTCCGCTAGTAGTCTGATTGTATTCCCAGATTTTGAACTTCATTGACAGATATCAATACCATGCATGTCAACCAGATTGATTTATGTTTTTGAAGTTTTATAATTCTTGTCAAGGGTACTATTATTTTGTTCTTCACAGATTCATATACTCGTAATATAAGTGTAGCATCTCTCCTGGCTTGCTAACAATTCCCAGCTAAATAATGTAAGAGACCATTTTCTTCGTCCTTTTCCTGGCAATCTATACAATCTGGCCATCATCGGCGTATGCCTGATAGCTGATTACGACGTTGGCTCACTTTTACAGCAGTTTATCCCAAGCCACGTTGAAAATTCCAATACTTTGCTTTGTGAAAATCCTTCAATTGTATCGAGTCTAATGGTCCTAGATGATGTTTGTGCCGGTGCTGATCTGTGTAATATTCAGCCTTTTGATTATTTCATGGGTAATATTATCAAGCACCCTTTCAATATCAAGGAAGACGCACAAAACTATCTCTTTCGTATCCAGCATGATATTTGCCTTTAAAAGGAACGAAGTAGTAAGGCTGGTGGATTTATACTACTGTGTTAGGTATTTGTCTTCTATTTTTGGTACAAACACAATCTTTTCCCGTCTCCATTGCATGAGCATCTAACTCAAAGCAATACTTCTTTTTGCCCTTTCTGACCAAGTGTGGTAGTGATTTTTGTGCTTTCTCCAGTAGAACTGGTATGAGCTGATGACTAGAAGGGCTAAATGGAACTTATTGCCCAATATTGTCTTCGTTGATCTTGTTTTATTTGCTTATATTATAAACCAACGGCGTATTAAAAATGAAAAAAGGAATCTTGCAGAGTTGATCCTTTATGTCGACACTTAATGGACAAAGACTAAACTAAGTGTACAAGCTCTTGCCGTCATTAAGATCCTACAAGAGAGCCTTGGCGTCCTTGCCTCCGGAGGTGCATAGGGAAATATCACGCGAAACGGTAGCAATATTCAAGTAACCGCTGTGTCCATAGTGAATGTTCTTCAACCAGACCTTGATGGTACAATCCCAACCGCACGAGAAGATAATTGGATTCTAGTGGATGAAGGAAAGAAACGAGGGCATTATACGCAGTAACTGTCCCGATCTTTTTGGATGGTGTACTTTCTCCGGCCAACTTGATGGTCTTGTCTCGGGAGAGCAGAGAAGGCGACTGAAAAGACATTATTGGTCAAAGCGACGTGTCAAATCCCAGAGACTGAGAGTCTTATCTCAGGAGCCAGAAAGTGCACAGTTGAAACAGATGAGAGAACAACGTCACTGATAAAGTGCGAGTGTCCTGATAAAGGCTTCTGTGGGAAACCGTAGTTGTTGTCGTCATCATTAATGTCCAGATAGTGAGGGTTTTATCACGAGAAGCGGAGATGATTATTTGGATTGGTAGCACGCAATTGCAATTTCTCAGGAATTAGGTATTTTAGGGAAAATTGCTTTTGGAGTGTAATTGACATGGGTCAAACCACGAAAAAAGTTTTCGGATTGGAGTATATTGTTGATGATGTTGCTCAGTCTTCCTTCCGAATATTCAGTTTATTTATATTCTTCCCAAAGCTTGTACTAGGCAAGCTTTTTAGAAAGTAGGTTTTTAAATTTCTACCCTTTTGTACTCGTTTGTCCGCGAAGCTACCAGAGGTTGGTGCTCCTGACGACTGTGCCTAAGCTCTCTGAAGTCTCCCCGCCATAGGAGTATCTGAGATTATCTCGCCGACTTTCCTAAAGAGCTATATCATTTAGCTTTCTGGTTTCCTTTTTGTAAGTTGTGGTAGACAATCTGCAATATGTTTTGCAGTATTAAACAGCTTCCGCTTTTCGGATCTTAGTTTCGAAAAATTGCTGCTGCATCAATATATATCTTTTCATATTCCTTCCAAGCCTAAGGGCTTTAAATTAATTTCGAGAACAGATTGGATTCCAAATCCCAATAATTTTTTATAGAATTTCTTTTCTGAGATTTTCGTGTCGTGTACTATAATTCTGTGATCTGACGGCTCACTAGATACTCCTTAGTTCTCAATCAATTTACGTACGTTCGCATTGATATTGTGGGCATTTGCTTCAAACTTTATTAACAACAACATGCGGTGCTTGTTGAAATGTTCTATCCATCTCTTTGGCTCATATTCTGGACATTACACCGATACGATGATCATGATAGTGTGGACGTGCCTATAGGATCCATACCATATGAATTAAAACTAGCCTTAGACCTTGAGAGATAAACATATCAGCTATCGCCGTTGAAGGCGCTATAGTATGGTGAATGCTTACTTCCGTTACATGCCTTAGTTTTTATGACAGTATTCGCCGGGTTGTTGACAGCCACATCTGTCCTCTATCTTAGGGCTGGTCAGCGTCCACCATTGTCAGTAAGACCGTAACGGAGTTACACAGTTCACCAAAAACATCTCAAACTTGAAATTTATTCGCTGGAATTTGAGCTTGTACTTCCTTTTGTTTATAAATTAATCCTCTGATACAGTGAGGTTTGTGTTCCTAGACACCACGTCACTGGCTTTCGTATGTAAACTGGTAACCCTATTGATGCCCTTTTTCTCTGTTATCATACTTAGTTCCTTTGGCCTCCTTCCTGCTTTTCGAAATCAGATCTCTTGCAGATCCTCATTATGGACATTTTCCACAATTTTGTCCCAGTTTTCAGGATGTTTACGGATTTCTGGTACTAAAGCTGCTTCTCCCTTCCCTTTGCTCTGGATATCTTGTCAGCTAAGGAAGGAGGTGGACCTTGACCTCCAACTTCAATGATACCTACATATCTTCAATTTTTATGCTTTCGTGACTTTCCCGTTTGTTATCCCTTTAACGAATTTGGTATTCGTTGTATAATAGTTGAGGTCCTCTTGCAGCTGCTGAGAAGCAATTGTTCAGTGCCCTATTCTCGGTTTGCTCAAAGCATTTACTCGTCCTCATGTTATTCACATACGCAGCGTATAGGCATGCTTACATGATTACTCTCCTAAGTGGATCAGAATCAGAAAGTCAGTATACTTAGTTCACTATCTTTATCAACCTTCGGACCGGAGCAACTTTGCGAGGATCGTATTGTAATGTGCATTGGCAGTTGTAGTCTTGATCCAGCCAATAGGTACGGGTGAGTTGGATTAAGCTCTCACACCGACGCTATTCCTTAAAATATCTATCATACGAAAAATGCCCAACAATGTAGATTCCTAGTCCAAGTAAGTACGGAAACATAATTATTGGGTATGATTTAACAACCTCCGTACTTCACTTGAAGTACATAATTACAAAACCAATCAATTTCTTCTAGAACAGGGCTCAAGTCTTCGAGTCCCATTAAATTTTTTCTCTGCTATTGTATACTTAAAAAAATCAGAAGTTCCATTGTAAGACTTTTCGACTACTGTCCCATCGGTAAGTAGATTAAGGATGTCATGTTTATTCCCATCATCAACAGCGGCTACAGCTTCAAAGAAAAAAAAAAAAAAAAAAAGAATAACATCGAAACATCATAAGTCCTTGCTTCGCTCTCAATTACAAATGCGGATGATCCTTTCAAACACCATTCAACCTCATCATCGCTAATGCATCATCCGATCAACTTTTAAGTTCCCAAGATTCCTTCTCTGTCTACATACAAAAATCATCTGACAATGGAGTTAACCGTGCGTAAGTTTGTCATCCCAAAAAAAGAAAGAAAATAAAGGACCAAAAGAAAAATACACACATTTACCTCATCCGCTTAACCCATGTGCCATATGACATCAGATGAGCCATCTGATAAATGCCGGTGCACTTCTTCCATGGGAAATCCTTAAGCAAATCTTCGCGAAATCTGTTAGTGATATCCGACTGTACTTGTGTACCTGTTGTTTCATTCTTTTTTTTCTCGAGAGATACCAGGCAATCAGATAAATCGTAATGTTCCTGACAATCATAAGATGTACGAGCTAAGAAAACTGTGCACATCGGTCCCACATACAGGACATCAAAAGGAATTTTCTTAACAAAAAAAATGTGGAAGAAAATCAATTCAATTCCCTTGGGGTCATGGTACTTACTTTATTGTCGGAATCCCATTTACAAAAACCAGCAACCCTTTACCATACTTAGCACTTAGTCATTCTATTTATTGGTAACCCAAAGAGCAGATGGAAATCCGGCAGCACCAATTGCCACATCGTTCATAGAAAACGCCGCTAAAAAGGCAATTTTCACTTTTCCAAAGACTTGTCGTCTTGGTCCGCCACCGCTATAAAACAAAACTCAAAACTAAAGTCATCCGACGGCAAAGCCAACCCCTTTCGGCATAATCACCATGATGATCATCATCATTGTCTCCGGATGAAATCCTATTCTTAAGGCCGATATACACTAAGTAATTCTTTTCCCGCGCTCAAAGTGATAAATTAAATCGTAACAAGAACTGGGGTTGAGGTTAGGATTGGGCATCCGCGAACCCAATTCCGCGGATGCCTTCTCCAGGAAAAATGAATCGTCCTTCCCTCATTAACACCCCCCTTTATCTTGGCATTAATTAAAACAAAACAATGGAGTAGTACAGAACCAACATCATCAGGAGATGTAATACCACCAGCTTCAGCATCAGCTTCCAAGTTAATGGGGGATGCGAACTTCAAGGACTGCACTCCCCGTGCGGCACTAAAGGGCTTTCGTTGTTAATTGCTTAATTATGTTAAAGAGCCTCTTGTTCGCGTTTCGATTCACCGTTCGCGTCCTTGTTTTTGTTGTTCTTGTTCGTCAGTTCTCAAACTGATACTTATCAGCTGGAAAAGTTCGTCAAGAGTCCTTTTGTTTGACAGAGCATCCAGATGGGTGGATGCGAATGGCAAGCAGCTGGTAATTAACTCGGAAAACTTTTCCACAGACCGTGTTGACAGTCCGCTGTAGGCATAGGTACGTACAAAATTCAAAATTTCCCTCACCCCGAAATTATTGCATGCGCTTCTCTCAGGGAGGCAGTGTTATGATTGCCATGAACTTTTTTTCTCTTTTTTTTTTTTTTTAATTTTAATTCGTGGACAGGGGATGACTTTGATTAGTCTTTCATGTTGGCCAATGTTTTGTGTTGTTTTGCGTTCAACCAGAATCGTAAATAATAGACTTAAAGTCTTGACAAGTAGCAACCACTGGATGGTCAAATTTAAAGAAACAAAAGTATTTGAGTTTCTTGAAATCGTTGTACTGTTCGTCCTACGCACAAGTTAACAAGAATTTCGTCGAAAATTTATTGACTATCTGAAAATAAACGTGTCTTTGGAAAAACGTGTCAAAAGTGACATGGTTAAGTAGCTGTGACTTAGTGACTTATGAACACAAAGGATTATAGAGGGAACTCACCTTCGGAGCACTTTGACTTTGTATCTGAAAAAATGAAATAATATCGCCGAAATTTATGAGGGCACCGAATGGAATATGTTTTTTGTTTAAAGTGTCGGTGGGACGTGATAATATTTAAGTTTCTGATTAGATATTCTTAAGATTGTCAGCATTTTCCCTACTCTTTTTTTAAATGATTTAAATTTGCCGAGTTTTAATTTTTTATAATTTGAGCGCGTTTAGGGAATTTAACACATTCAGTGCCATGTGTCCACGGATGGTACATTTTTGTACCACCACAGTAGACCGCCATGTCCACCGGTGGTACATGTGCCTATATGATTTTAGTGCCATGTGTCCACCAGTGGACACGAAATGTACATGTTTTTTATATGCTGATCCTTTCTCTAGTCCCTCAGTACACTACAGAAAGTTTTGGGTCTACCAAGTTAGTTCCTTGTTACAATATTATGAGTAAAAACTTAAAAACTTTTTTATTTTTATTTTTTGTAAGAATTCATACTAATACACTTAAAGAAATAAGGAACAAAAGGTTTAAGGTGTACTTGTGTGTTAAATTAAGGCACGAAATACATAAAGGGGTTTCACATTGGACGCAGATGGTGCTAATCTTTTCGACATTTTGCCGGGCATACGCAGCTCCTTGTTCTTGGGACATATTTTTATAGCACGCATCACATCGTTTACGGGTAATTCTTTTCTGACCAGGCACTTTCTGAAGAACTTGTTTGCGCTTTGTTCCAGTTCCAACAGACGTAGACTGGACCAAGAGTGGTAAAGTATTTGGTGCATCAGATGTCTTTCGCGTTAAGCTTTCGACGAGTTTTTCCTTGAATTTGGTTGTATTCATTTAAGTGCCGTTTATTTTGTTGTATAGAACGAGAGAGTTTACAATTGATGTAGCAGTAACCAAGTGGAAAAATAAGCGTTTGTACCACTTGAGTGTCCGGCGCAAGTACGGCGATAGATCAATAAAGGTTTTTCGTTTATTGTAGTCGACAACCATCGCAGGTTTGCTGATGATCGGTCTTCTGGAAGTTACAGGCACCAACGAATTATATTGAACTCAGCATCAGAACTTCCCTTTATCTTTCCACATAATCACACCGCACCTAGTAGTTCCATATAAAATTGAGTAATGATCAGACAAATCAGTTTTGATCACAGCTGAAAGAATTGGTCTGTTTGGGATGGTTACTGCAATGCAAATTACATGACTAGGAAATTGAATTATTTCTTGTTCTTAATATACTAGTATGCGGCATTGTCTTGTTTTAACCACATACCTTGTTGTTTAGGCACAAAAAACTGGATTATTATGTCGCGATAGATTAACACAGCTATAAAGATGAAAATGAGCCTCATCGCTGAAGATTTGAATTGCGAAGTGGAGCTGCCAAAACTTCATTATTTTTAAAATATTGCTCATACAGCTGTCCCGCTATGTCTTTTTTTTTTCAATTGGCAATTACCGAAATTGGCGCAACATACAAAGCTTTGAAACGGCCTTTGAAATCATATAGTAACCAAATGAGTATATTTGAAGGGGCCTGCATTTCCTGTGTGTACGAAATGGGATATTGTTGCTATGAAATTCCAGTCCAAATCCATGGCAGTTTCGACTTAATATGATGCTTTGGTAGGACAATGACGTACTCTCGATATTTTTAACGTTTGTTCTCAATCGCGGCCAACAAAGTACCGTCAAGACCTTTCACGGGATGATCGTTTTTTTTAAACGGTTTTATTTGCTCCATATGTTGAACAAGGACGTTTTTAGGATTGGTCTTTAGGTTGTAATTCCGATTGTAACATCTTTGAGTGATTTCATCGGAGATTGCGATCATAAGGTGGAGGCTATGCACAAAACCGATGTTAACTTCACATTTATTTCGAACGGCTTAGGCACCACGTATACTGATGTTTTAAGCTGCGGTGTGCATTAGGAATAGAGATAATTTCATCGAAAGCATACATTTTTATACATCTTATCGCAACGTACTGTGTTATTACCTCATTATACGTGAGGCGTAAGAAACAACGTAGAAATTGTTTGCTAATGAAAATTTTCTCATACTGGATAATCGTACCAAATAGAATGGATGTTCACTCATTGCTGCGTCCAAAACAGTGTGTCAGTAGTGACTGTTTGGCATTTCCTGCCGAAGAGGTGGTGACGTTAGAAAAATACATTTCTGTTATTCGTTGTTGGCCAATGATTCGTTGTTCTCCAGTGTTGCGAAGTTGCTGAAGAATTTAACCAGTGTTCCACGCCACTAGCTCTGTTTTGTTTTAAAATGTATGCATCTATCATATTATAAGATAAAAGTACATTATCCTACCATAAATTATGCATGACTAGTGTAGTTTATCTTATAAAACAAGACAAGCATTGATGGTCTAGGTCTATGGCCTAGAGAACCACAACTGTAAAACATTTCATTCCTCCAAAATACGCGCCTCGGATACAGACGGATAGTTTGTTGGCGAGCATTGGCTGTTGACCACCGACAATGTTTGTATACTGGAACATCAGGAAGAAGTGAGAAAGTGTCCCAAAATCCTATACTCATACGAGTAGAGTGGAAACTCATGCGGTACAACTTGGAGAATCCAGGAAAAAGCGAAATCGAAAAGCGAAAAAGCGATGGTCGAAACTGGCAAAAACATCGTGGTTTACTCTGGGAACCAATGAACGACACTCAGGTATATTTAATCGGGCTTTTACTTATTACTAAGGCTAGAGAAAGCCTTATGTGCTACTCACGTTATGACGACGAAATACGAGTATTGACGGCGATGTGTAAGGTTGAAGCTAGGTACTTTGTCTTCAAACTATAGGGATAATTTTCTTGTGACAGCTGGAGAAGTGTCACAACAAAATTATGTGCGTCTTCAAAGGATCCAACTAAATAATAAATTGAATATCCTTGGTATACCAAATACAATGCAAGTGTGAATTTTTTCTAATCTATAAGCCCGCAAGCATTTCCTATATTCTTATCATGTTTTTTAGATTATTAAAACAATTTCGACTTTCAAAACAATCATTCTTCTGCGTTTTGGGTGTACTTGACTTGCCACTGGAATAAGGTCACCGCACGTTCCATCCATTCAACAGGCCTCAACTTTCTTTTAATCCTGGCTACCAATGACAAGTATTCGCTGAATGGGTGTCGCCAATTGGACAAAGCACTATAGTTGAAATCGCGGCTAAGGTTATAAAAGCAATGCAGTTACAATTATGTCTCCAGCATATGAAATTCCTAACATCCCAAGTCACCGAACTATTTTTCTGCGAAAAATACAAAATATCTAGTGGTAGTTTCTTTTTAAATTTCTTGAATTAACCGGAAGAAGTTCAATGCTAATGTATTTATAGTATAGTGATTGATTGTGTAGATGGAATGCACATAATGAATATGCGAACACCGGTATACGAACTTGTTTTTTTTTTTTTTTTTTAACGGCCAAGGAAGGCAGAGCATTTATGACATGGTTGTAAGTTACCTACATGCACTCATAAGAAGTCGTTCTACAAATTTTATCTTAGATTTGTGAATAAAATACAAGAATAATGGCCATACAAGTAAATGCAAGATACGGTGGAAGAATTCACGATAGTTTTGTTTGGGGACAAAGCAACGAGAACTGGAAGCTGATTATGTTCTTGGCAGAAACTCTTCATGACTATTTGGTAAAAACAAACTTTGTCTCATCTTTATCTTACCAATTTTCCTTATTACTATAAGAGATAGTGGATACCCGTTGGAGCCTTTTATGTTAACTCCGTTCAGAAGCCCTAATGAAAACTCTCCTGAAGCACACTTCGATAGTGTACTTATGCAAGCCAGATGCATTGTAGAACGATTCGATTGTTTGTAAAGTACATATGAATTAAGTTTTTTATTTTTTTCTTTGTTAAAGAGTCAATTTAAAGCTCGATGGCGAATTATTCTGGAGTTGGAAAAACGTAGATACACATCCGAAAGAACGAAAGAAAGCTGAAATTATAAATGCATATACTGCCGTTTATAATATAATGAATACAATGTACCTCTACCAGAGGAACTAATTAACAACCTTTGAGTTCATTGTATTACATCGCTAAAAAAAAATATGAAGAGTAAATAAAGATATAACGAGGTAAAATAACACAAAACTATTTGCTTTGTGTAAGCTCCATAAGTTTGAGTTCATTTGACATTTTAGTCAATTCAACTTCTAGCTCTGTTAATTCTAACTCATTTTTTTTGAAGCTGTAAGGATTTCTATATCTTTTTGTTTTTCTATATAAAGCTCCCTTATAGTATCCCTTTTCTCCTCCAATGTGTTATCTATTCCCTTCATTTGATAACCAACTCTTTTAAAAAAAAATTCTTGCAAGTTCAATTGGTATTTGGTAAGAATCCTTTTTTCTTAGTTCTTGCATTTTTCGGATGGCGATTTTGTGGTAGTTTGTTATGCACTCTACCTCCTACGAGTGAACCAACACTGCATTAAAGAGCAGTTAAATAATAACTTGATTATGCTAATATTTTCAGCTTCTACCTACTGTTTTCATTAACACTATATCTAAACCGCTTGTCTGCTTAGCCAATCCGATCCGATTGCCTTCAGTGCACATGCTTTAGCTATGGATTCTTCATTTGGGTCTAGGACTTTTAAGTCTAACGGAAAGGGATTTTTTCTTGCGTCAAGTTTTTTTTTTTGTTTTACTAAATTTTTTTCTAATTTAGATATATATTCACGTTAACAGATGGATATAAATGTTGGCATATTGTTTACTTATTCGTTTCCATTTTACAAGACTTCAATTTCTCTCTCTGGTGGATGAGTGTTTGCCTGCCAAGCCTTGGAATTTTTGCTGAATGACTTCGCTAGGTCAGGCTTTTGCGGCATTCGTGACCATCACTTTTCTGCAAGAGCAAAAATAATTAGCAACTTCGCTCTTAAGAGCATCGACGACCACTATGGACATCGAAGTCGAAAAGCTTGTGGCTAACAACAGTCATGTTGATCGAATGCAGACGAATCGATGAAATTATTGAACTCAAGGCTTGAATTACAGAGGACTCAGCAAGAAAGCGCCCCAACTAGAACACTAATTCTTCATGTAGGGGATCGAAGTGAAGCATAGTGTGCTCGTATTTGTAAAACGAGACATGCGTAACTTCTTCCAATATTAACCAAACTCAACTACTAATCAGGAAAGCCTTTTCTGAGGATTTAAAAATGGAAACGATTTGAGAAAAAATGGTGAAGTTCATTGATATTTCATCAATTTGGATCGTGAATACTCGTATTTGGTATATACTTGTAGCTGATACCACACAGATAAATGCTATTGAACTTGATATGGGAAATTTTAAGCTATTTATGAGGCGTTCCGGGCCAGACAGGCGCATTTACAAGATTTAAACTTTCACTTTTAAGTAAAAAAAATATTGCTTCCATAACATTCATCCATGATTACTCGATTAATGATTTGGCTCAGATACCATCACCGCAGCCAGTCAAAGCCGATGGCTTTGCAAATTTTCTCCTTCTTCTTAACTATGGGAATAATTCGATGCGTCTACGATTCCCTTATGACTAATGATAAGTTTTCCGTTAAAATATTACAGATCCACTATTTCGTAGTGTAAACTTCGATCTTTGATACTTTGTAGGATAGTGAAAAGCTAACGTATTTCCAAACGTACCAGGGAGTAACACAGTGATATGTGATGAGCTAAAATTTGTTTACCCAGGTTGCAATCTGACGATCTGTTACCCGGAACAAGTTAGCCTTTTTGGAATGTTATCACGTCAGCATTCAACTTTGAATTGAAAATCTATTTTCGTATCTTTTCGAAAAGAAGGACACTTTTTTATTCTTTTGGAAAATTACAAATTACTTTGGGTCTTGGATTCAAAATTGGGATGGACCATGGTACGCCTAGGACAACAAACACGCCGAATGAAGGTATTGTACATTGGTTTTTGTCCTGTCAGAGGTGTGATTCCTCGAAAAACATTGACAACAGAAATTGTTTACTAAATATTGTGCAACATAACGAAACTCTGAAAAGATACAATTGAAAGGACATTTTCCTGCCCATTTATCTGCCGGCTACAATTCGGGGATTTTTGCTGACTTTTGTTATCGCTGGTAACTTTTCAGTCCCAGAAAAATATCTCTATTAACGAGCAAAAGGATAAATCACCGAAAAACAAGTATCACAAAGGTGTATCATCTTTAGAAATAAAATGTCGAAATCGAATAATAACATCATCCGATAGATACACATTAGCTGCTGGACATCTTCATTTGATTTCGGTGCTACCAGATAACCTTAATGGTTTATATGTCAATTTTACTGAATGAATACACGATAAAGGACAAAAAGGACCAAAAGATAGAATTTATGTGAATTAGTTGACTGAATGCGCACTCGATTGAGATTCTGTTTCCACACCTTTGCGGCAAAAACAGTGAACAGAATTTTTTCTTTAGTGAAAAATCACTGTTCAAAAACATCGATTCAGTGAGCATTGCACGTGCATTTGGATTTGATTTGGTATATGGTACGAGTACTTTTTACAGCCTCCTTGGTATGTATAATTTATTATCCTTGTTCGATTATTTCTTGTACATTAGACAGAGTAGAGATTTTTATAGTGTGGGCCAGAGCATAACCTAATCCCTAAGATGGGCTTGTCATGGTATTGTGCAAAGGGCGCGAGTTCTTTTGCCAGGCCAAAGGAAACCATTGTTACTGCTCAGTCAACTGTGTATGGGTGCAAGGACATTATCATTAAACAGAGTCACAGTAGACACATTGGTGCCGTTTGTTCTTTATTTTATTTTTTTCATAACAAACATACCATACATCTATGCCGAGCCCATTAATACTTTTGAAAGGGATGATAGATGATAGCGGGTATTAATGGAAGGACAGCCTCAATAGTGGTGCAACAATTCTTAGCGTGGTGTTGTTGTACTCGTATGAGAATGTGGCAATGCATCTCAGCCGCATTCGGAAAATTTGGCACCCCTCGGTGTTCGGTTTTTTATTCAGTTGCAATTTGTTTTGGTCGATGATTTTTTCTGCTGTCAACCATTTCGTGCATTTAGATTGTTAGCGATTCCTTCGAAATGATTGTTTTTTTTTTATATGAAGCCGTCATCTTCTGTGTTTTTTGGTGTTGCGATGTTTGTTACTGTTGATGGTTAAGGGATCTTGTTTTTTATATTTCTGTAGCTTATCCTTTGTAATTGGGTGACATCGAGTGATTCAATGGAATGACAACCGATTTAGAGAAGAAGGCATATGCGCGTTGATATCTTTATTTCCTTTGATATTGTCGGGATTTGGACTTTGTTCATTGACGTTGTCAAGAGAGGGTTTAAAAAGGCGTACAGCTGGCCTATGAGTTGAAAATATCATATAAGAAGAAACAATGCAAGATTTCGAACATACAACTTAAATGTTGCTGTCTGCTTGTGGAAATGATCTCTGTAGAAATTGCATATTACAAGAGGAAAAAATCAGAAAGCATATATGATATTTTTCGCCTTGTTGACATTTTATCCCGAAAGGATGCCACCTAGTTCCTATAAATTTGTCAATGAATACTTAAAATTCAGGTGCGTCAACTTGCATCCCTTTGTGCTAGAGAGATTTGACTTGAAGAGGTCAACCAAATTAATATCGATACTGAAAGAATAGAAGAAACGTGTGATTTACCCAGTACATTACAATCATCGAAAGGAATTCCAAGGAAACTTGATGGCCTCAGTTGTTTCACTAAGGCTAAACAGTTAAAATGGTGAACATTGGAGGAACCCTCGTCAAACATCAGTTCATTTTTACCGACCCATAATATTCCAATGAGAACTCATAAAAAGTACAGTCAACGATATCAAAAGATAAATTGCTAATCTTCAACCTACTAAACATAAAGTTTATGACGAAATAGGGATAGTTGTGAACCTAACTATAATTGAAGGAAAAGATCTGAATGAAATAATAGATTTAAAGACAACGCGGTCATGCCCCATGACCCCAGAACACAAAAACCCACAAAAAACTTCAACAATCAAGATGAATCATTTGATGATAGACACCATTACGAATATGGAACATCTCCATTACATGTAAGAATCAGGTGCATGAAATTTATTTTGAAATTTGCAAGTACACTTCGACAAGAGTGAGAGGACATGGATAAATCTACTGGAATCAAGGAGGCAAAAAAAAAAAAAAAAAACAAAGAGATCCAAATGCATTTTTGAGATGAGATTGAGCTCAATGATGGCAATACTTTGAGGAGATTTTTCCAACAAGAGAGGCAACAGCTTGTATAATTGGTGCCAATAGATAGGTAATGGCGAGGCATGAAGTAATACCTAATGTTTTGAATTGGAGGAAAAGGATGAACAATGTCAATTTTGCGGAATATGCCAACAAAAACAACTCATTCTTCATAAAATTTTGGCTCATAGTCAAAATATAATCGATTATCAATTGTTACCACTTGGAGAATTATCAGAAGAAGCTCAGGAATCAAGGAATAACAAGGACTACAAGGCAAGAAATGATAAGTTTATTAGACATTACCCAGGATGTTGATGAAGGTTTTCAAGAAATCTTATTTTTTTTATTTAAATTTTTAATTCGTTTATTTTTTTCCTTACTGTTTGACTTGAAGTGAGTCACTGAAATATTTTATTATGTACTGTGATGTGTCAAATAAAAGCCATTTAAAAAATGATTCGTTTGCTTTAATTCACCACTTTTTTGCTTGTATTAACTTTAAGACACCCTATTATTACTTCAATCATTGAATGTTGAATATTTTTATGGTGAAATATCATGTTTATTCCTTGTGGTGAAAAAGTCCTATTTCAGCAAAAAATCTCTAAAACACACGGATTTCTTAGAATTCTTAGTCTTGGGAATTTTCTTTAAGCAAAAAAAAAGCTGTCACGATACCTTAATTCGTTTAAGATTTATGATTTTTGCAAGAAAAGGAGTCGAAATGAACCACGGTGCGACGCGTTGCAGCAATACGGCTCTAGGAGATACAACAAATGGACGTTTGTGCATCTGAAAAGCTTGTAAAATCTGGCTAATGGACCTAAATTATAAGTCAAACTCTTATATCGTAAAAAATGTTGCCCCTGAAATCTAGTTGGATTTAATTGTCCTAATTCTAGTGTTAGATTCGAAAGGCAGAGTATCAGGATTCGCATTACTGAGGCGTAAACCAAGAGCTAGAAATGACAGCCTCTAAGTCGGGGACTGTATAAGACGGTCGATTCTGCTCATGAAATGTTCGGATCCCAAAGACAGCATACTCGGCCGAAAAACTAAGTGAGGCCTTTGATCACCAGCAAGTATGATATATAACACTGCTATTCTGGAAAGTCAATACCATAAGTCGAATAAGAAGCCTTTATTCGCCATCCAACTTGATATGCATTCTAGTCCTACTGAAAAAAAAAATGCTTTCAAATGATGACTGTATGAACTTAAGAGGAACATTACTATTTGGCACTCGATCCAATTGCAAAACATGTTTCTTCTGCCAAATTTCATCTTGTGTTAGTTTGTTGCTCACTTGATCATAATCGTTTTTGCTCATGTTTCAATAAAAGCTGAATTATGCCACATAGAGCTTTGTTAGCATTGAATTAGAAGGACAAAAAGAGGAAGGGGGGGGCCATGCTTAGGAGTACAGTCTGAAAGCACACCCAATGACACAACATATCACAGCCGACGCGGGCCAATCAATCTTGAATCATATTCATAGAGGAATATGGTAGTGACATGATTTGCAAACCTTTACCTAAATTTACTGAGAGTCACCACTGTGCTGTTCTTGAAGGATATTCCCGTAATTCGTTCCTCGGCTAAATAAAAATAAATCACATTTAGACACTTTAACACCTAAGATAAGCCCGAAGGTCTTTAACATCTGATGGGAGTCTCCTAAGTTTGTACACGTGATTGGGTTCTCACGTCTATAGACTACCCATGGGACAAAAAAAAAAAAAAAAGTCAGACATACATTCACACATTCACGTACACGAGAGTCACCAGAGTCAAGAAAGTGCACAGTAGGGGTGATCCCACTTCCTGCAGAAATATTCGTGTCAGAGCTTGGTGGTTCCGGAATAGGGAATATGATGTTTTCAAGAAAAAAGCTACGTATCGCTAAATTGAATGTCGATACAACGATGGGTAAAATTTTGAATAAGAAAACGTATTAGGGTGACGAAAAATTGAAACGTGCATCCTACACTACTTAAACCCGCAAATGAAAGCATAAAAAATGTTTTATACCGGAACGGTGAAAAATATTCACGGAATTGTCAAATAAGCTACCGCTCAATGGCAATGCTTGATTACAAAACTTAAAATATGATATTGTTAATTTAAGTAGGCCTTAAGCAATCAAAAAAAGAAATTATTTATCGCGGTGTCGTCGAAACTCAATACTCTATGTATTAGGCGACACCGCCACGTAATTAAATATTGCAGCCTTAACCACCAAGCCCACCCAGATTATGGGCTAGTAAAAGATTGTAAAATGATCTTTGGTGAATTACTCACAGGTTAGCATAGACATTTGCTGATGGAATTATCGCTAAAAAAAAAAAACTAAAAAAACAACGAAAACCGTAAAAAAAAATTAACTTAAATAAAGGAAGGGGCCAGCTCTGAGCTGAGAGAAAGAACTACGCGCTCAAGGTATGTGAGACAATTTCGAGGATAAATGCAAGAGTTCGATGTTTTAAAATGCCGTTCCGCATACACAATGAAAAGTGATGGTGGAACAATGAGGTGAAAATGGCTGAAAGTACCAAAAGCCAAGCTTTTATCAAGGTACAACGGAAAAGTGCAGCTAAAAAAGTGTATTTTATTATTTAATATTTTATTTATTTATTATTCTCGTTTACAGATTTCATAGAAGTTATATCTATACAATTTACAATTTTTAAATTAAAGAGCATAGTTGGTGGCATTTTTATTAAGTGAGATAATGCCACATGCAATTTAATTAATTACATGTGGGGTGAACAGTAAAACTAGCGTTTTTAGTTAAAATAATAAAATACAATATAAATTCATTATTAATAAATTCAATAAATCAAATAAATAAGCAAGCAGGAACAAATGTCTTAATCAAACAACGTAGTGCAACAGAGTTTCAATTCTATATATATTGTAGACAAGGAGCCAAGACTTTATTTATTTCTTAATTTTTTCAAACATAGAAGGATTTGTAATATTTTCAGGAAATTTATTAAATAACTTGGGAGATACGACAGAGTAGAAATTCGTGAAACGTGTAGTCCGAAAAGTAGTAAAAGAACTGCCTCTTAGTAGTACTGGCAATATCTTTGTTTGATGAAATAACTCCATAGAATGAGTTAAGCGGATAGAATTGCAAATTTTTAGTTAGGCACATTTCTGTAGGACAATCAAAATTTTACCGTTTTTTTTTTTTTCGTTGTACACGGTTCTTAATATAGCGTTAGAACAAAATTTTCTTAGATTGTACAGACATCGAATTGTTGATAGAAAATGCTGCTTTAAATTCAAAACATGGTCGATCAACTTAAAATGTTGATCTATTATGACTCCTAGATATCTGAAGTGTTTTACAATGTCAATTTTGAAGCAGAAGCTACTAAAAATGATATTGTGTTCTGCAAACTAAGACCTTAGTATATGGACATCGTACTTGATGTCGCAGATTAAATTTAGATGATTTACCGCATTATGCCCAATCGCAACATCATCTGCGAAGGCTTTAACTTTGTCAGCAAAGGTTACTCAAACAAAGAATTTAAATAAATTATGTAGAAAGGGAATCGGACAGATGACAGATCCTTGAGGAACATCCTAATTAATATCTTAGTAACTTAGTATCTTAAGTTAAACTCTGAATGTTGCAGAAAAAGATAGCTGAAGTACAGGCTATAGAAGTAAAGGCATTGTACACGTTTGTGAATGGAGAAGTAGATACCTCTATAACTTATGCACGAGAATGCCCCGGTAACCGAGCTAACATTTTAAAGAAATATATTGAAGATGAGCAGGCAAGCCCGCTGCTGAGGAACCATGAAATTTTCAATAGAAGAGGAAATACTCTAATGTTTTGCTAGACCGAAGATTTCTGTGGAATGTAGATGGAAATATGTGGCGACGAAGCGGTGATGCACAGAAGGACGAGAGGAGCTTTTGTGTCAAGATAATGAGACCTTAGCCAATACGTGTGAAGTTGACCACGTGTGTTTAGTAATAGAGTCGGTGTTGGCACTAGGATATGAAAAAAAAACTTCCTCTGTTTTCCACTATTTCCACTATTTGACATGAGCGATGAATACCAAGATTTATATTTAACGCACAAAAATGATGTAAGGATTGTAAAAGCTAAACATATGTCGTACAAAATTGCTGTATTGGACGGCCTACATTACTAGCTATCCAAGACACCGGGATATGATTTAGTTGAGATCATACACTGGCTCATTTCTAAAATTTGATAAAAGTAGCCCCAATCTCATTTGCATGATATGCGAGATATGAGACTCAATTATATAAGCATGTGCCTCCTCAACACATCGTACAAATCTTCGTTCGCCATATTATGTGAATGCCTAAAACCATTGCAAGTTCACCACATCTTACGCCTTTGATGTCAAAAAAAGCTTGATAAACATTGAAGCGATTTTACCTACATATATTCCTAACTTTGTGTCTTTACAGTATTAACCATGCATTATTATATCATACCTACTCTGATATACTACTTCAAGGTGCTGTATTGCAATGTTTTTCTACGGTTTAGCATGCGTCGATTGTTTGTCAAGATTGCTACGCTTACGCATAAATTAAGGGTACTTCGTGCTAGATAAATACGTCAGGAGCGATACAGCGTATTCCCAAATCGAACAGAAATTCTCCAATCAGAACTTGAAGATTTCGGAAAGCGAGCAGTTTACCGCTTTAATAAAGTAATATATCTCAAGCTGAACACCGGTATAATGACTAACATAGGTTTACATTTGAAAACGAAAGTCGATACGGAATACTCAAAATTATTTTGACAATATTCGCTTTTATTTTACGTCAATCGCTTGTCCAAAAAGTGAAGGGTTCTTTGAAACGTTCCTGGTATTCCTATATCCATCTTATAGGCATCCCCTAATTGACTCTTGAGGCATTATAACTGCGGCTGTCAGTACTTACCATATACAGAAACTTCGACTTGGTTGCCAAAATCAAAAAATAAATAAAAGGCGAACAGAAAAAAGCCGTCGAAACACAACATCTAACTACTCGTATGTAAACCCATTCATCCGCCAATTAAACTGGTTTACGAGAACTGCCATCGACGAGATCAAAGGTAGGGCTAAAGCCTATGGAATCGTCTACAATCGAACAACGATACAACGGTACAATGTATACTTACTCCGGCCACTTGGCGCGACCCCTTTGATGGTGTCACTTCAGTTGCAGAGTGGAATGCCATTCAAGGGTGTCAGTGAATTTGCAATTTGCGCCCATTAAATTGTGGCAGGCGCCCTTAAGTGTTTCGGTTGCACAACTCCGCGCGTACAAAGCCAATCGTGGTACACCATGTGGCGTTTAAGTGCCCAGCAGCGGGAGCGGTAATGGCATCGGCATCGGCATCGGCAACAGCTATGGTAACTACAACGGCTACAGCAACAGCAATGGTTTGCCAATTTCAGGCGTTCAAACACTCTACACCAAATTCTAGGTGTGGGTAGTTGTCAAATGCCAAATGCACTGTCACGCAATGCACTTTGCATTTTGATGTTTTGACGTTCGAGGAGGAAATGCTCGTCACGTCGTGTTTTGCCGCACACCTCCAATTTCCGCTTGACAGGTTGAGACTCTCCTTCGTCGTCACCCATTCGCCATCCACCATCACTAGAACAGTGATAGTGAGAGGGAAAGCCATCTACCAGCAAACAAAAGGTTCCGAATTGGAAACGGGCAACTTTCCTAGGTAAGTATCTCAAACCCTAAAGTTTGGTAAGTTACACAACTACGGATATGTACTATCCGTAACGCGTGGTGGAAGTTAGAACCGATTTACTGGGTGACTGTTGTTGGGTTGATAAACAATTTTTCTTCACCTAAACGTTATGCATGACTGGATGGCAATATACTAGGAAATTCACACTTCATTCGAGGGAATTGGATGAATTAGTTCAGAATAAATGAGTAGACCACCACCAGGTGGTAGATGTGGGATATTGTGAATAAATAGTGAGTGAAGCACATAGTGGGGGTTCAGGGACTTTTTTGTTGTTCGGAGTCCTACTTAAGAGTTTGTTGCGAAATTATGGCAGCCCGCAAAATGGTGATATTTTCGTTAGAGATTGTAAAGCAACAAGCAATCTATTTTAACTTAACCCTTTGTAGCACCGACTAATTAATTTGAGAGGATGAGATCCTAAATATTTGAAGCGATGATACACCAACTTGGAAGTACAGGTAAGAATATTTGTATTACCTTACAAAACAATTTTCTTTCTGAATAGATGGCATTCTGCGAGGATCCGTATTGGGAGTCCTTTTTCTTCTTGCGTGGCATATCAATGTTTCACATAATGACACCAATGCACCTCTTTTTTAGACATTGCACCAATTTATTTTGCTAGCTTTCGCGCAGTTATTTTCAAATTCACTAGCTTTCTACGAATAAGAGCTTATATCCGTCATATGCGTAACCCAGTTACTGATTATATGATACTTACTGCTAACTGATTGCTTTAAGATATGCCATATTACACTAAACATTATCTGCTCAAGTACGTTTCCTTTTTCGAATCCCTTGGAGATTCAATATATTTCCAACCTTTTCTAATTGTATTGTGGGGTTTGATCTGTAATGTACCTATAAAAGGCATGGTATAAAAAGGTGGCAAGTTTCGATTTGATATTCGTTAATATGGTGCAGGATTTGTCTTGGTACTCGTAGTTGCTGGTTAGCATGTTGCAATATGTATTAAGAAGTCAAGACAAAATCTTGTATTTGACGTCTTAGTTCGATAAATCATTCTTTTAAATGGCTCTGATGAGAATCACAGCTAAGCGATTATTGCTCAATATGAAATCAGTCGTAATCATACCCATCATGACATAAAAAGCATAGGGCTTCAGGAGTATATTTTTTTTACTTGACAATTTTGTGGATATACATAAAGTTGTTTATGTGTGTGTCATGTCCTTGTAGTATCTCATTCCGCAAAGATGTTCTAATATGCTCATGCACACCCGACGCCACATAATCAACCAACATGCCTCATAAATTCACTTCGGTTAAGTGGCCAGTATCCTCGAACAAATTTTGTAGAATAGGGCAATATCGAAACTGGCCTGTAAAAAGGAAAAAGAGAGAATTCTGTAAATATAAACTGGTAATTTTATATAAAAGTCTTGCTTTTATTTAGTGCTTAAAATTTAATGAAAATATAGTAAAAATCTTATTACCTACTTGTCGTGAATGTTATCGAAGATGGAGATGACTTTTTTCATTATATAACCCACAATTCTTACCATGCTCCATTTACAGGCACCAAAATAGCTACAGAATCGCAATTCGTGATTGTAGTCGTCTAAACGAGAAAAAAAAAACAAACAAACAATGTTTGCACCTACTTAAAACTCCTTAGAACATTCAACACTGACAGTTTTAAGATACTCTTTGGCGAGACAAACAAGAAATATAAACATATCTGTAAAATAAAAAAGGTAGCATTTAAGCAACAAAACATTCCTGTCTTAAAAAGTTCTTAAGCCGTACAACTTGCTTATGAAATGCCCTGTCGATCTCTCTATTTCCTGGTGGTTATAATTTGCAAACATTTAGGAACAATGAACTGTACCACAGAATTCGTAGTCACACTTATATCTGACGTCAATCGAATTTTCGATACAGCTGATGTTCCAAAGAATTTAAAAAAAATCAGTAATACTTGTATTTCCACTTCACAAAAATGTTAATTACGAGAATGCAAATAACTTCAGAGGAATTTCTTTTTTGAATAGAGTACATCAAACAAACTATGTATTTGGGTCACTACTCTATAATAGGCTCACATAGTGGGTAGAGAATAATAAAATTTTACATGAGCTATAGGCCGGTTTTATAAGAAAATATTCAACTGTGGACCCTTATCAGCATTGCGGAATCCTATGAAAGGAAAAATAAAAAAATTATGTATGTTCTTCGTCGATTTCCGCGCGGCTTTCTATTCCACATCACGTAAAGCTCTTTTTATAAGCTCTATAAAATTGGAATCTCAAGCAAAGTCGTTATTATTTTAAGAGCAATGTATGAAAGTAATATAGCCTTTATAGCAATATGAATATGGAGCACAAGTATGGGAATTCTGTTCATTTAATGCAATTGAGGAATGCCTCAGTAACTTCCTTAAACCAATCTTTCGGCTGTCGAGTAAGGGGCCAACCATAAAAGAAGAATGGTTTCGTATGTCCGCTTACAAAAATGTTAAACTTGTATTAAAGGGTGTTTCACCAAGATGTGTAGGATTCCAAAGTCCTATTATTTTACAGCTAAAGCATGCAGGGTATGAGTTTGGTGACAGGTGTCATTTTCAAAATGAGAAATTTACCATGTAATGCTACACTGAGAAAGAAAAAATTCTTTCAGAGACACGAGAAACGTGCTCGTCCCGGAAAATATGGCCGCAGTAAAGGCAAGAGTCGAAAATGACATAAACACCTCCATTCGCCATCATTCTTTTTGACATACGCACAGCCACCGAATTTTAACGAAATATTTGGTTCCCTATACGTGTACATATAAGGTCCAATTAACTCAAGAACTAAAGCCTGACGTCCACCCGCAGCGCCGTACGTGATTTTGATTTTTGCAAGAAAATCGTGTTTTCGGATGAAGCTTATTTCCATATCGGTGGTTACGTCAATAGGCCAAATTGCCGCATCTGGAGCACAGAAAATCCATAAGTAATTCTATGGTGCGGTTAATGGACATGATACTCCCACATAATCCCGTGCTTTTTCAAAAATGAGGCCGGAAAAGCCGTTACGATCAATAAAGCGTACTACCAAGACATTATAACCCACTCTTTGAGGCAATAGCTAGAGGAAGTGGATACAGGTGACATCTATATTTAGCAGGATGGTGCTACATACCAGTCGCGAAACAATCGATTTATTGCGCACGAAGTTTACTGGCCGCGTAATTTCGCGATTCATAGACACCCACTGGCCGCCAAGATTTTGGTACTTAACACCGCTAGACTTTTTTTTTTGGACTATGTGTTAAAAGCAAGCGAACATTGTAGAAGCCATCGCCGAGATATAGCCCTAATATGTGAAAGAGCTATTAAATTTTTTTGAGAAAATGATGAGAGTTGGCAAGCAGAACCTAGCCGGTAATTTGGAAGATATTGTGTTCCATAAATAATCTCAATTTGTCTACATTATAAAGTAACAAAGGTTTTAGGGATATCTCAACAATTGTTCATTTAATACAAATGCTACACTTCTCTCTGAAACACTCTTTACATGTCACATCGTCCACAGCTTTCGGTTTTTGTGACCTCTTCAGTCTGAAGGTAAGAGAGAATGTATTGTCTTTTAGCGATTCTAAAAGCACTTCATATGCGATTATGTGATTCATATGTGCTGGAGTTAAAACAAGCTATGAGCATTTTGAATGGATAACTAGGATGGGACGTACTATATAATTATATATTGGGTCTATAACTTCGTGCGGTTTACTAAGAGATGGCGTAACTTGTATTATTCCATTGTTATTTATCCATTGGAACATGCGTTGGAAAGCTACTGAAGCGTACACAACAATTTTTTTTTTTCACTCAAATATGTCGAACTTTGTGCCTGAAAAAGTGTTTTTGCGGGGAGTTCTTCTTCATTACTTTAATATGAAGAAAACTGCTGCCGAAAGTCATCGTATTTTGGTGGAAGTTTATGGTGAATATGCGCTAGCTGAGCGAACGTGCCAAAAGTAGTTTGCATGATTTAAAAGTAGTGATTTTGGCTTGGTAGACGATGAATGCCCTGGGCAGCCAAAAAAGTTTGAAGATGAACAACTAGAAGCATTACTCTATGAAGATTGTTGTCAAACACAAGAAGAGCTAGCAAAATTTTTGGGTGTCGTTCAAGCAGCCATTTCAAAACGTTCAAAAGCAGCTGGATATATTCAAAAGCAAAGAAATCGGGTTCCACATGAACTCAAGCCGAGAGACGTCGAAAGGCGGTTTTGCATGTCCGAAATGCTGCTGGAACGCCACAAAAGGAAGTCATTTTTGCATCGGATTGTTACTGGTGATGAAAAATGGATCCATTTAGATAACCCAAGCGCAAAAAATTATATGTGAAACCCTGCTAACCAGCCAGGGTTCGGCAAAGCCGAATATCCATGGCGTGAAGATAATGCTCTGTATTTGGTGAGATCAGATGGGTGTGCTATATTATGAGCTGCTAAAACCGGGTGAAACCATTAATGGACAACGCTACCGAACACAATTAATCCGTTTGAAGAGAGCAGTAGCTGAAAAACGCCCGGAATATGCGACCAGACACGAGGTAATAATTTTCCATCATGACAACGCTCGGCCTTACCTTGCTATTCCGGTTAAGAACTATTTGGAAAACAGTGGATGGGAAGTCTTAGCCCACCCGCCTTTTAGCCCAGACCTTGGCCCTTCTGACTACCATTTGTTCCGGTCGATGCAGAACGCCCTCAGTGAAATACGGTTCACATCAGAGCAGAATATCAAAAATTGGCTTGATTCATTCTTGGCTGCCAAGCCGAGGCAGTTCTTTTGGGATGGGATCCACAAATTGCCAGAAAGATTGGAAAAAGTCATAGCTTCAGGTGGGCAATACTTTGAATAATACTATTGTACACGTTTTTCTTAAATAAACGTTCAAATTTTGAAAAAAAAAACCGCACGAATTGAGTTATATACCCAATACAATTCGAAAGCGATAAGCTACAAAAAAAAAAAAATTATTGAAGATGATTTTTAAAAAAAAATTAATATTGTGTTGAGCAGTTTATATCATAGCTTATACATGCCAATGTTTTTGGGTAAATGTACGAATTTGTGTGCCTTCTTCACGGATATTAAGGCAGCTTTTGATTGCATCGACAGAAGACCTCTGCTCTTTATTCTTTATACTGAGCAACAAAGGAGTTTCGACAAAAGTACTAAGAGTGCTACAAAAAAATGTAACAACGTCACAGCAATTTCGGATGAAAACATTTTGTCAAACGGGTTTCAGTCAAAATCTGGAATGAAACAAGAACGTCTGCTGAGCCTTTTTCTGCTCTCTTCCTCGCAGTGGGGATATCCTTTGCTCTACGCTGATGATATCGTAGTATTCGCGGAAACACCAAACATGCTACAAATCACGATAAATAAGCCGCAATATTGCTGCCAAATATCGACCTCTCAGCTTAACACCACCAAATTAGAAGTTATGATTTTTCGGAATGGATAGATGGCAAAATGAAGATCTGGACAAAGCCAAGGAATACAAAATACCTCACAACACAATTACCTTTTAGAAAGCATCTTAGAGTTTGAGTGTATAAGGTACCATTAGGTCAATCATGTGTAATGCAGGATGATTGTGGGCGATCTGGCACCTTGAGGAGGTTGAAAAACTATCAAAACACTTCTTAAAGAAAATGTTCCAAATGCCAGAAAATACGCCAAACTGCATGTTGTACTTGGATACTTGGTATGCTTCCTATATTTTTGGGCGCGGTAAGTACTTAGATGGAGGATCGCATGATAACTGGGTACAAATACTGCGTGCTATTGGAAACGCCACCTGGGCATAGTACTCCAGCGTAAGATCGCGGAATTTACAAATTTGTTTATATTTTATCCTTTGAAAATAAAATAAAATAAAATAAATAAATGTCTTGAAAATTCTATCGCATTGCTATGCACTCCAATGCATTTTTTGCCGGATTATGCTGTATACGAAGTACGAGTAAAAAAAAAAAAATTTAGGTAATGCACCGCAGGAACTTTTAAACAAAATCATCGTGAGAGTTATTTTAAAGGCAAAGTTAACAAGACCAAGTAGGAAACATTTATAAAGTTTCAAACCATAACCTAGGGGATTAGAACTATTTTCATGATCGGAATAGCTTGGAGATAATTGATACACTATTGTATGCTAGTAGAACTGATGAAATTGATGAATGTACACTGTGCAACCATGGAACTAAACAAGACGGCATTCATATCATTGGAGCCTGCATAATTTATTAAATCTGCTCTAAAATACCGGTTGCAAAATCTAAGCCAGGGTTTTTGGGAAAATACTGATTAAAATGTATTAATTCTATTATTTCAAAATTCTTTTTGCTCGGCTGACGGCACAAGCCAAAGCTTAAAATTGCAAATGTTGTAGGTGAGGCAAAAGTTTTTTTTTATAATCTGCGCAATGGATTTGAGTACCCTTAAAATGCTTGGATACAGCGCGGGCGAAGGAAAATTCGGGAGGAAAGAAAGAGAGGAACCGATAAACTTTGGTTTTAATTGTTTAAAGGTTATAATGGCTAGGAAATAAAGAGCTTAGCAGGGCAATCCCTAAGCGAGATGCACGGCTTAGGAAAGACTCACGATATTTCAATTTGGCTTGAAGGTAAACTGATGAAGATTCAAAGCGAGATAAGTGTTAAGCCTAAGGGCTTGAAGGGGCGGAATGCTACTGGCGATTTCAATTGAGCACAGGTGGTCTAAATGGTAATTAAACGTAGTGAGCCACGAGATATTACGTCGGTGTTCGAGGGTGTAAATTGTCTGAGTGATATTAGTATCACCTATATGTATGTTTTGTCGAGCGATTTTGAATCCTATGTTTAGCGCGTACCCGACCAGATATGAGCATTGTACTTCAATTACGGGCAGATAAATGCCTTATATATTGAGATTAGATCAAAAGGATGAAGTATTTCTTCCATTGCTTGAGAAAACCTAGAAAGAACTGCCGTCAGTAAAGGAATATATTGGACTAGAAGTAGCATACAAGAGATCGTTGATGAAAATTAAAAAAAACAGTGTCGGGGACAGAACGGAGCCCTGGGGCACACCAGCATTTATTTTGTGAATACCGAATGGAAGTTCTTAATCCATTAACGAAGAAATTCATCGATCCCAAATGCATGGATTTTCGACATAAGAGCCAAACTCTGTCAAATGTCTTAGAAATGTCAAGTGCAACTATCTTGCTGTTGCCAGATTGATGTAGGCTTTGGTTTCTGTGAGATATGTCATCATTAAGAAATTTTTGCATTTAGAGATATTTCATATGCTGACGGCTTATCAACGTCTGCTGATGCCAAATTGTGTCCATCTTTGTCTCGTCAATGAACGTAAACTCTCTTGGATGTCCTCGGTAATAGCAATGAATTTCTCGGTCGAACGAAATGCTCAGCCGAACTCTTAATTGTTCGCGCACATGGTGCAGGACGAAGAGGTAAACAACAACGAAATTCACGCTGCGTTTAAACAACAGAACGGAGATTCCAAGTAGTAGTAGTAGTAGTACCAATAATTCCGCGTTCTTTAGGTGTTTATCGCTGAATTCGTATAATGAATTTTTGTATAATTAATGTAAAAGCGAAATCCAATCTAATCTATCTAATTTAATATGACACAGAAGTTTCTAGAATTCTGGGAGTATATGATTTTTGGCCAAGAGAAGTGATAGAGAGTGATAGACGAGCTTAGCCTATTCGTCTTTAGTTCCATTCAAATGGGCAAGCGGTTTGTAAGAGCTCTGCCCCTGATACCTATCGAAGAATCTAAAAGGTATCAGAAAAGACACGCTCTGAAGGGGCTCGATCAAAGAGTAGGGCTCTCCTAGCGGAGATCAAATTGGGTGAAGCAGTAAGAACCACCAGCAAAAATCCCTCTGGTAAAGGCTTTAGAGATGCTACGTTTACCTTATTATGATCAAATGGAAATAAATCTTGATTTCATCGACTAAGACGAATGCTTTTCTCTGCATGACAGCGAAATTTGGGTTGTAAAAGCTTTCTAACAGTTCACAGAAGTGGGTTTTCCATATCCTCAACACCGAGCTACAATTCTTTAGGTTTCTTACCTGGTTTTGTTATCTGGACATATTCTTTTATGTTGTGCCTTATGTAGCTTCTCTCCATTTTTTAAATTTTTTGCTTCTCATGTTCTCTAAAACATAAAACGGAATTTCTTACCTCTCTTGCTTAGACAAGTCAATTTGTTCCTTCCATTCAGAGCTACTTCGTAGCCAGTTACATATTGTGATACAGTCCTTGGTTGCACTTTTCATCAAACCATTTTTATGCAGGTGGTCGAGCGAAAAATAATGCAGCATCTGCGGCGATTCTGATGGCTTTTTGGCAGCGATGCTAATGATGGCTGGAAAGGCACTGTAAAAAGAGTTAATGATATACATGTAGTCGGCAAAGCTTCTGACGGTTGGATGGGAATGCAAGCACTTACCACTAAATCTGCTTACAGAATTTGTTCGATGCTGTTACATTTGAAAAATCCATAGACGTACTTTGGGTGCAACTAGGTAGTGGTCCGATTCTATATTGATCACTCGATCGTCGATCGCAACAAAACCAATTCGATTGATGGTCTTGTGATTAGGTAAGTGATATGATCCTCACATAAAACACTTAAGCCATTTTTGTAAGTTTTGTCAATTACCTCGTATGTCTGTTGTGATGGTGTGAGAGTTTCTTAAATTTTATTTTCATGACATTACATCATCTAGTCTTAGTGTTCCAATGTAGGTACTTTTCAACAGACAAAACGCTATTGTCCATATAAATCGATTTACCAAAATACGTTGCTAAAATGTTCTTACTTTCCCTCAACTGAGTGTTCCAAATTAACGAGTTCATCTTGGTGGCCAGCATTTTGAACAGTGTATGTTTCAAGTCATCTGCGACCATCACGTACCGCAACTCATGGCAAAAGGTGAACACCATACAACCAAAGGCTATTTCACATGACAAACATGCGTTCACTTACCCCATCCAAAACTATACATATGTAACATGCATCATCCACATCTGGTTAAACATTGTTCTGCCTCATCCGCCAACCGAAATGTTTTTCTACAGATACAAGGCACGAGCGACGCAGGATAAATGCCACGACTGAGTTTAGAACGCGCGAGTATTTACGTTTAAATTATTGCGGCACGCCTGACATTCTTGGTACATGCGTTCCTTTATTCGATAGCGACATCGAAATCGGTGTTCCAGCCAAAGGTCGTCGGTTGGTCGTTGAGTTGAGAGTTCTCCATCCACAATATGAAACTGAAAAGTGAGATTTAGACAAAAGTCACGTTTCGACTCAATAACAAATCATCAAAGGAATATCTTTCAGATATTTCAGTGACATTCCTCTTTTTACGGGTATTTAATACCCCGCCATTTGTGATGCCTTGTATCCGTGTTCTGTACACCGTTTAGGGGGTGTCGGTTTTAGATAAATGGAGAATAAAAGTAAACATATAGTATCTGCTTTCTTTGTCACAACGCTTAATAAACTTGTTTTTGTCTTTCGCTAGCACAATTCTATTAATCAATTAATATTCTTTAGATTTGATGTGTTCAATCGATTAACTCATAGTATAAACATAGTTTATCTTTTTTTAAATCGTAGTTAAAGATATCGTAGTAGTATGAACAAATGTAGATTTTTTTAATGAACAATAAATAATTATATAAAATATTTATTATACCATATATTACTTTTAGATTGGATTGGATTGATGAAAGAGGTGGGGCTAAGTACCCTGATCGCTGTGATCAGGGTTAGCCTTATCGTGATTTCCTCAAGTTAAAGCTCACTTACTAGATGGGGTGAAAAGTAACCTCTTTAGGAATGAAAAAAAAAAATTTTTTTTTAAATGTTTTTTTATTTTATTCAATAAAGTCCCCTTTTAGTTTGATACACTTATTCCAGCGATTTTCTTCTTTTTTACTTGATCCCGTCCGAAAAGTAATTTTCCGAAAGGTCTGCAAAATACTCCTCCGTGGCTTCGATGATTTCCTCGTGTGAGCTGAATTTTTTATTGACGAGCCATCTTTTGAGGTTTAGGAAGAGATAATAGTCTGAGGGAGTCAAATCGATCGAATACGGTGGATGCGACAGCAATTTTAGCCATAAGTCATTGATTTTAGCCGTGGTTGCCATGCTCTTGTGCGCCGGTGCATTGTTGTTCAAAACCAATTTTTTTTTTTCGCTTCATGTGAGGCCGTTTTGCAGCGATTTCAGCCTTTAATCGCTCCAATAATGCACAGTAATACTCGCTGTTGATAGTTTTTCCTTTTTCGAGGTAGTCCACGAATGTATGCTATGACAATCCCAGAAAACCGGCGTCGGCTGCTTCGGAGCACTCGTGCTGGCTTCAGTCTATTGCCGGGCACTCATTCTGTTCTCTGGTGTGTAATAGTGGATCCAAGTTTCATCAACAGTTACCAATCGACGCCAAAAGTCGACAAAAGCGCCAAGTGCGCATCAGCAAGTGCAAACACTCTTTCAAAGTGCTCTCGCGTTCGTGTCTTTGGTCAGGAGTAAGTATGTGTGGCACCCAGCGGCAGGATAACTTTTTCATATGCAGAATATTGCCCAGAATATGGCGTGTGCGCTCAGTACTAATCTTTGTGGTATCTGCTAGCTTGCGCACCTTCACTTTCCGGTCAACCAACACCATTTCATGTACTTTTTTGACATTGTCCTCTGTAATCGCATCGGAGGGTCTGCCACTACGAACTTGATCGGTAGTGGAGTTGCGGCCACCACGAAACTATCGAAACCAATATTTGACAGTGTAATCAGACGGAGCATTAGCTCCATAATATTTATCCAACTTTTCTTTTATTTACTTCGCCGTTTTGACTCTCAAGAAATAATGTTTTATGAGAAAACGAAAATCGTTTTTTTCCATACTCAACATGATGCCAAACACGTCAACAACAATCAGCTATCAAAATAAAACTAAAGACAGTATCGCACTGAAATTCGGCATGTCTGCCTAAATATGAACGGACTTCAAGGCACCATAACCTTTTTTGCAGTAGCAGCGCATTCTGGCGGTCAAAGAGGTTACTTTTTACACCACCTAGTATGATACCTGAATTTTAAATAAATATCTGATATATTCTGCCTCAAGGTATGGTTTATTTAGAAGTTGTAGACATGTTCTGCTTAGTCAGTTACAGTGGCAAAAAATGTGCTCTGCTGTTTATTCGTCCTCATGCGGTAGGTGTTGTTTTGTGCTATTACTATTCTTATGCTTGTTTTTTTTTTTTCTCTGCAGTGGCCCATTAGGAATCTGGTCACTGCGTGTATCTGACCCCTGGACAATGTTAGCAGTTGTCTTGTTCTTTTGAGGTAAAGGGTTGATAAAAAGTTTTTTTTAAAAGAGTGGCATATATATTTCCAACCCACTTGGGGCTATTGGAATGTTGAACTGCCACGTGGATCTACACATGATCCTCTTACTCATGGAACCAATTTGAGCTTATGATGAAGCGCAGGAGACTTTTAACGTCTGTATTCTTCGTTTAAATCCTTGTATAAGAAGGCTTCTAGGAGCAGTTTTCTTCTCTGAGAGAGAGCTGGACATGTACAGAGAAGGTGGAGGACTGTCTGCTCTGCTCTCCTCGTCCATGCAGCTTCTACAGAAGTGGTTTGTAAAAGCGCAAAGCCTTCTTACATACTTGCCTAAAAGGCGGGGTCCAGTGATGACACCTATAATGGTGCTGAGATGTTTACTATTTAGAAGAATCAGACTCAGAACCAGCTTTGGCCAGATCTGTTTAGTCGCTAGACATGTTGGCTCATCGCTCTATCTGAGGTCTGTTCTTTTACGTAGTGATTGGTATACTTATGCTACTCTTTTCTAGTAGAATAGGTAGAGTGGTTTCAATTTTAGTGAGTTCGTCGGCCCTACAATTCCCTGGAATGTCTCTGTGGCCCGGCACCCAACAAATGTGAAGTTTGAACTGCTCCGTAAAAGATGATCGGCATTCAAAGGCGGTTTTAGAATTTAGTCAGACCGAGTCCAGAGATTTGATAGCGGCCTAACTATCCGAAAAGATGCGGATATCCTTTGCAGATATCACGTTTTTCTTCAGCCAGAACAGAGCTTCCTTGATCGCCAAAATTTCCCACTGGAAGATGCTATAGTGATTCGGAAGACGAAAGGGGAGGCTTAGATTTAGCTTATATGAGAAAACACCGCCACCAACCCCGCTATTATGTTAAGATTCATCTGTATAGAAGTAGATGGACTTGTCCTCCATGAAAGCATCTAAAAGAAAAGCTGCCATGAAAGTCTTTGTCAAACAGAAGTTTAGGTATGGTATAATCGATTTTTTCTATGTGGATTCCTAATATATTAAAAATATTAGCGTGGCCAAATAAATTATTTGTCCACTGTGTAGTCGCTTTAAGGCTGCAGTCGCAACTACTTGACTGCTGGAGATGTCTATGGGTGTCAAATAAAACAGAATGTCTAAGGCCGCGGTGGGAGTGGAGAGTAGAGCTCCGCTTATGCATAGACGTGCTGTTCTTTGGATTCGGTTTAGTTTTTAGCAGTTGACTGCAATGTGTAAGGCCGTCCACCAGACAACCACACTGTAGGTGAGTATCGGTCTTATGACCGAGTAATATGGCCAGTGGGTTATTCAAGGTTGAAGGCCCCATTTATTTCGAATGGCTTTCATGCAAGAGAATAAAGCTACTGTTAGTTTCTACTAGTTATTAGTAGCTACTAGTTTCCTATCAAAAATGAGACCCAGGTATTTTGCTGTTTCGCAAAATACTAAACTGGTACCGTTTATTGAGGTAGGGTATATAGTTGGAATTTTATATTTCCTGGAAAAGAGGGCAAGATCAATTTTATGGGGGTTAACTTCCAATCCACTGCGATCCGCTGTCCGCAGAGACAATCACTCTGCTCCTTCTAGCTTCCAAGTATGTCAGCAGTTCATTTACCACTAAGTTCCAAAGGGGAGATAGGATACCGCCTTGCGGCGTGCCGCTACTAGCACATCTTTTAGCAGAAGTCCCACCCAGTTTGGAGCTGAATATCCTGCTATTTAGCATAATTAGTTATAACGCAGTCGTGATTGCGGATGCATTGACGTCGCTTAGAGCGCCCTCTAGGTCTAGGAAAGCAACCATTGTGTATTGTATTGCAACGTATTGTAGGGATCATTCGATGTGGCTAGTCAGTGAATGCAAAACCGTTTTTACTGATTTTTCTTTACAGTAGGCATGTTGAGCAGATGGAAAAAGTCTTGGATCGATTTTAGCTCGAATATTGAATAAATGAAACTACATTAACTTCTCTCCATGACAGTGAAATGTGGATCAACCCTACACAGCTCCTCATAATATTCTCTAGCATGGGCAAGATGTTATCTGAAGACCTTTGTAGTTTGAATGGTATTTTGTTATACAGTCCGAACCTGCAGACTTGTAATATATGGTTTGAAGCTATGCAGCGTCTCTTGTTATCAGGGCATGAAATTTTTTCACGGTTGCAGTAGTCCTGTTTAGGCCGCGAATAAGGAGCTACCTGGAAAGTGGGTGTCCAGTAGCAAGTTGAGTGATTCGTTACTTGAGGTTGTCCATTAGCCATTGGTTTTTTTTTTTCAAACAACTACGGATCGTAGGATTTGTCGAGTGACGTTTTCTTAGCAGCAATGCTTCAGAAGTTTTTGTGATTTTCACATAGAATAGTCTCCAAGATTGACGCTTTGCTTTTTGCAAGGTTGAAAAGTTTTTTGCAGGGGTTTCTAACCGGTCCTAGTGCTGAAGTCAACCAGTGCGGCTTTTTCTTGAACCTAGGTTGAATCAGAGGGCAGGAAGCAGCCATAGCTTGATTGGTTACATGTTATGAGAATTTTAAAGCGGTCTCAAACAGCTTTGCTGTCAGAAATAATATGTATAAATATTTTTCTTGTTGGCAAATCTGTTTAAGTTCTCCCTACAGATATGTCACTGTCCGTATACAGTGATGAATTGGTAGTTTCTACGTATACTCGTATGTCTGCTCCAACTCATTCATCTATTTTGGATCCGCCGGTGTACCACACCAGTGAATCTTTTATTATTTTACAAGTTCTGTCGATCATTGAATGTAACTTTGAAATTTTGATTGAATTTGTAGTTTTTCAGACAGTTCTCCGTAAGTTTATTTCTCCTGAGTAACAGTGAAAGCTTCTTTCTGTATTTGGTGATGAAGAGGTGGGGGTTCAGCACCCGTAGTACACACAAGCTAGTCTTTCAAGTTTGTTAGTCTAGCTTGTGTAGACTTTTGTTTAGCTTTATGTCACCATATTTGGGATGCATACATATCAGTGACTACACTAGGTATAGCAATTTCTGTGTATATCCACGGTTAATTTTTGTTTAAAGGCCCAGTTTTTACCCAGTAGATTTTTGCTGGTCCATAGTGAGATGTTGCCTTTTTCTATGTTTTTTTTTTTTTGAAGAGTATTCTAAGTGGATTTTTGATCCAGGGTAACCCCTAGGAATTTCACTTCACTTGGAAAGCTTGCGATTTCACCAAAAACTGTTGGATCTTTTAGTATGTCCAATGTTCTTCTCTTGGCGAACACAAATATGGTACTAGTTTGCCAAGAGGTTAAGAGCTCTCTGGAGGCAATCTTATTAGAATTGCATTGTCATTAGTATATCCTCGAACATAAAAATCGTCGTTGCTAAGTATAGTTAAGAGCTTATTAACTCCTTATTCTGAGTTATGTGTTACCTAATATGCTTGTAAGCACAAATATGTTTTTTACGCAATTACATGTAGTGCTATCAACTCCTTTGCTTTTTGAATACATCCTGATAACTAGGCGTTACTTGTGTTATCGAACGCGATTTCGATATCTAGAGAGCAACCAACCGCAATTTTATTTTCATTGAAAGATTTCTTAATCCCGGTGGTTTGATTCTGAAAACGTGGGTGGTTGATTTTCCTGGCTGGTAGGCAATTTGATTCATTTGAAGAGGACTTCGCCTTAAAGCTCTTGCATGTTACGACTTTTTCCGTTAATGGGAATTTGGCAGTTCAGAAAGTCTACTCCAAATTTTGGGTATATATCTCACGATAATCTCTCGCCATTTATTTGGAATCTATCCCCAAGTATAACGTTTTCTGAAGATGTTTATCAGAGAAGATTTTATGATTTGTATTCTGGAGCAGAGCCGGGAAGCCTCCTTCATCTCTCGGCGCTTTGAAGGGTTAACACGAACTAATTACCCATTTTATAGTTCTTTTGCCCTTAACCAATTCTCGAATGGCGCTTTCCTGTAGAGGATTTTTTTGGAGAAGCGAAATAATGGATTAGGATGGGAATTGTGTTTCGGCTGAGTGCTTTTGTCCATGAAGACCGTTTTTTGAAGAACGGCCATCTGCTTTTTCAACAACCCAATTTGATTATTGTATGTTTCTATAAGTGTAGTTCCGAGATTGGCATTGAATAGAATGTGGCGATGGTCAGACATTTAAGTTTCTATTGATACTTGTCAATTTTTAATGAAGTTCTTGCACAGATCTAAGATCTCTCTCCTGATTCTGTTTATAAAAGTAGGGCTATTCCTATAGTTAATAATTTATAGATTATTAAAATTGATAAATTCCAAGAGCGACTCACCTCTGCTTTTTATGTTGGAGCTCCCCCATTTTGTGTGATGAGCATTTGCGTCACACATAATGATAACTTGAGCGCTTCTTTTGTCCAGAAGTCTTTTCAGTGGCATGAATTTCAGGTCAGGGGAATTGCAAGTCAGTTGTTGTTAGCAAATGACTACTTCTGTCATAATACTTTTAGTCACCAAGTCTTTAGTGGAAAATTTTGGAATTGTAGTAACTTTAATATCTCTTTTGTAAAGAATGCAGGCTCTAGATCTGCCTTCATTATAAGAGCGCTATATACCACCGGAATTTATTCAGAAAATTAAAAGTACAAGCCTATTCATCTAAATCTAAATTGTCCCCATCGACTGCAACACACTTATGCCAGCATCTGATACAATCCTCGAAACATTTTTTAGATTCGGTTTTCAGTATGTCCACCAGTGCTTTCTGCGATTTTTCCGTTACTTCCTCTCGGCTGCTGAAACGCGTATTCCCTAGTGGTTTTTTAACTCGATTGAACAGAAAGAAATCACAGGGAGCCAAATCAGGAGAATTCGGTGGCTGTTGAATGGTATTTGTTGTGGAAAAATTACGAATAATGATGGCACTGTGCGACGGTGCGTTATCATGGTGCAAAATCTATGAGTTTTCTGCTTACAATTCTGGTCTCTTTCGGCGAATTGCTTCACACGAACGTCTCATAACGCCCAAATAATACTCTTTGTTTACACCGTTGTAATCCAAGAAAACCGTGAGCATTGCCTCCTTTTTTGACTGAAAACGACGTGTTTTTTTTTTTTTGTCTCGGCTCGTTTGGTGAACGTAATTCACTTGCCTGATGTCTGGATTGAGTGTCGTACGTCTCGTCTCCAGTAATGATTCTTTTGATGAATGTGGGATCGGATTCAGCCTCGCAAATCATCTCTTTTGCGACGTCAACACGGTCTCTTTTTGCATGAAATTAAGGTATTTTGGCACAAACTTTGCTGCTACACGACGGAAACCCAAATTATTAACCAAAATGTCTTGGGCGAATCCATGGGCAATGTTCAAGTCCTCCGCTATCCCTCTGATGGTTAATTTGCGGTTATTGATCAACATTTCTTTTACTTCATCAATGTTTTCGTCTTTTTTTTCGTAGTCAATGGTCTGCCACTGCGTTCATCATCTTCGATTGACTCATGACCACTTTTGAACCGCTCGTACCACTGGTAAACGACCGTTTTCTTTAGAGAAAGAGATTCTCGCACCATAAATCCGTTTATTACGTAAAATTCAATACAAGTTGGTTGTTGCAAATTTAAATCCATTTCTAAAATTGTAAAAAATCACCAACACACACAGATATAGATGTACTCTTGGCTACGTAACTTTTTCAAATGTCAAGCTATAATGCTAAGATTTAGAGGGAGTGTCAACAACAGATGTATCAACTTAACAAAAAAAAAAAAAAAAAACAGAACTCAAATCCGAACAATGGAGGCGCTACACGGTGACGCCACTGGGAACTTTTTGATCAAGGTGGTATGGTCCTTGCAAAGATATGGCTCTTGGATGATAGCTAAACCAGAGTGGTCCATATTAAATCTATTACTCAGAATTGCTGGAGTGGAGAGTGCTTCACATTAATTTGGATGCACCTTGAGCATATGATTATTTAGTTAGGTCGGTGCTGACAAAGTTTAGAATGAACCTTCTGTCATTTTGATGTGGGTGCATCGGCTGTTTTATCATGCTACTTGTGTGTGCCAGAGGGTGTACTACGTACTACGTAGTACTACGAGCCGTTTTCAGAAATTAGATTTTACAAATTCAATAACACATTTTTTGAAAACTCTAAGGTTAGTTAATTCTTCATCATCCCGAAGCAATTGCTTATATAATCTGAAGGCTATACAAATAAGTGGATTCATTAATTTAATTACTGGGTCTATAACTTAATTCGTGCGGTTTGCTAAGAGATGGCGTAACTTGTATTATTCCGTTGTTATTATTCCATTGGAACATGCGGTGGAAAGCTACTGTCATTGTACGTCATTTCAGTATATGTCATTCATTTGAAGCGTAAACAACAATAATTTTTTTTTTTTACTCAAATATGTCGAACTTTGTGCCCGAAAAAGTGTTTTTGCGGGGGGTTCTTCTTCATTACTGAAAACTGCTCCCGAAAGTCATCGTATTTTGGTGGAAGTTTATGGTGAACATGCGCTAGCTGAGCGAACGTGCCAAAAGTAGTTTACACGATTTAAAAGTGGTGATTTTGGCTTGGAAGACGATGAATGTCCTGGACTGCCAAAAAAGTTTAAAAATGAAGAACTGGAAGCATTACTCTATGAAGATTGTTGCCAAACACAAGAAGAGCTCACAGAATCTTTGGGTGTTACTCAAGCAGCCATTTCAAAACGTTTAAAAGCAGCTGGATATATTCAAAAGCAAGGAAATTGAGTTCCACATGAACTCAAGCCGAGAGACGTCGAAAAGCGGTTTTGCATGTTCGAAATGCTGCTGGAATGCCACAAAAGGAAGTCATTTTTGCATCGCATTGTTACTGGTGATGAAAAATGGATTCATTACGACAACCCGAAGCGCAAAAAATCTTATGTGAAACCCGGCCAACCAGCCAAGTCAACGGCAAAGCCGAATATCCATGGCGCGAAGGTAATGCTCTGTATTTGTTGGGATCAGATGGGTGTGCTGTATTATAAGCTGCTAAAACCGGGTGAAAACATCAATGGACAACGCTACCGAACACAATTAATCCGTTTTCCGTTCCAAAAAACGCCCGGAATATGCGACCAGACAGGAGGCAATAATTTTCCATCATGACAACGCTCGGCCCCACGTTGCTATTCCGGCTAAGAACTATTTGGAAAACAGTGGATGGAAAGTCTTACCCCACCCGCTTTATAGTCCAGACCTTGCTCCTTCTGACTACCATTGTTCCGGTCGATGCAGAACGCCCTCACTGAGATACGGTTCACATCAGAGCAGAGTATCAAAAATTGGCTTGATTCATTCTTGGCTGCCAAGCCGGCGCAGTTCTTTTGGGATGGGATCCACAAATTGACAGAAAAATGGGAAAGAGTCATAGCTTCAGATGGGCAATACTTTGAATAATACTATTGTACACGTTTTTCTTAAATAAACGTTCAAATTTTGGAAAAAACCGCACGAATTAAATTACATAGCCAATAACATATTCATGGTAATATAGAGGCTTTAATATGATTCTCATTGATTTATTTTCGTTAGAAATAAATAGAAATGTTTAACAACATTTACTCGAAGTTGGGCTTAACAATCGCATTACAAAGTTTAATTGCAGTTTGGTCGGTAATTTCCTTACACAAATAATTATTATGGTTTTTAGAATTTAGTTTAGAGTCAATTATTATTCCAAGATTCAAAAGAACTTACACGGAGTACAATGGACAAGTTCTTTGGCTGAGTGTTCTGTTCAAACAAAAAAACTAAAAATAAGGCTTACATCAAAATTAAAGTTGTCATTTAAAATCACACACTTAGTCTCCTTTGCATTTATCAACTTATTTTGGTTAAGCAACTCATACGCGCTAATGATATAAAAAGTAAGGCATCGCCAACAAGGCCGGTTGAGAATATGTTAGTATCCGCTCCATGTAGTTAGTATAAATAAGGAATAAAATTAAAAGGAGGGCCAACAAATGGTGTGGATGTTGGAAGTCAATTGCTGTCATTTACCGAAATCAATGTAGTTGGTCTTTTATACAGCTGTCGTACAATCTTTGGCAATTCTGGTAATGGAGTCATTTACCACGCAACATGCGATTTTATTATTCAATATTATTACGAAAATGGGCGATTGGAAAATTTGGTAAAATTCTTGAATTTTTCGGACAACATAATCGCCCTAGTGAGTCCAGAATTCGTGCAAAAATTAAGCGTTTTGAAGAAGCTGGTTCGGTATCGAGTCGAACTCCATGTCACCACTAACTCAGTGAAAGGGGCACTAAGATTGAATGACATACCCAAGCAATGCTCAAACAAAGGTAATATAGAGAGATCTGGTTACATACGGGTTGGAAAATTTCTTAACACACCGTTTAATAAAGCCAAATGATGAGTTATCTTGATAAGGAGCATCTTATCGACATGCAAATGGAAATTAAGCGAACAGTCGAATAACATGCGAAAGTCATGAAAAGACTGAGCCATTAGAATTGGATGACTGTAAGGAAAATAAAATCGGGGAGAGGACGGGTTGCATTTACGTGAGAAGGGTATAGATTGGCATTTGGCTATATTAAGTGATAGGCAGTTTTTGAGGCACCAGATTGAAAACCGATCAAGGTCTTCTTGAAGAAGGGCAGAGTCATGGAAAAAAGAAAAGATTTTAAAAAATTGTGTGTAGTCAGCGTAGTTAGGGTGAGGGAGAAGTGTTTAATGATCATCTCAGTAAGTAAGAATGAAGAGAAGAGGACCAATATGATTGTCTTGTGGAACTTCAGATGGGACCAAGAATGAAACAGATATGGCGAATCTAAGCCGTACACTATAATACCGCTTTGGCTTTCAAAGCCAAAAGCAGACAATTTGAAGAGGATCAGTTGATAAGATATCTTATCGAACGCTTTAATAAAATCGGTTGCGATCACTTTTCTTTCTGGTAGATCGCAAAGGGTTAGTTGCGGTGAACATTGCTCATCTCTTAAAGAAATGGTGCAAGGCGTTCCTTAGGGTTCAATTTTTGGCCCTATATTATTTAGCATATTTATGAAAGACCTCCCATCTGTGTGCAAATATACTTCAGTACACCTCTATGCAGATGACGTGCAATTTCATTTAGCTAAAAACTTTAAGGAGTTATCAGAGTTTGTTTTTGTTTTAAACGACGAGCTCAAAAATATTTATAGTTGGTCAGTATCAAATGGATTGCTCTTGAACCCGATTAAAACTCAAATAATTCCTATTTCCAAGAAAAGTTTTAACTTAAATATTTTACCAGATATTTATCTAAATAATAGCAAAATTGAAGTTGTTAAAACTGTAATCAATCTTGGCTATGTTATTAATCGCTCTCTCAGTGGTTATAACCACACTAACTTAGTGATTGGTCGTATATATGCGTGCCTTCGGAAACTGTGATACAGTGCTTACTACACTTCCTTATAACTACGAAAAAAGCTAGCTACGAATGAAGCTGTACGTTACATTCACCGCATTCGTAGACATGACCATATGTCAGTGCATGCTAGGAATTTACTCGGTTGTATCTTACAAGAATACAACAATGCCAGGAACTGCATATTCTTAAATAAAATCATTCATAAGATGTGCCCGTCTTACCTGAACAATAGGCCTACTTTCACTCGGTCCTCAAGAACTGTTAGCCTTATTCCATTACGTTGCAATTACCTATGCATATCAAAGCCATATCCATGTAGTAGTTCGAATTTTAAAAGTGCAATCTTTCGACATTTTTCCTCCCCAACTCGCCCACAATAGTCCAGCCTCCTTTCTCTGCTTCTACAAACCTTTTACTATTCTTCACACTTACTCCTTATCCATAGGTTTAGTTTGTTTTTTGTTAGTTTAGTTTGCTAATGTATTGCACTCAGTACTAAAAAAGATGTTAAATCTTAATGTACAAGCCATTATAATGAAATAAATAAAAATAAAATGAAAATGAAAAGGGAGCTAAGGTGCTTTCAGTTTCATACTTGTAACATTGCTCATGTACTCGTATACCATATATGTTTTGTCGAGAAGTTTGTCAAAATATTATTTGTTGGCGCAGAAGCGTATGTCAAGCTGACTTTCGTGAACTAAGTCTTGATGGAGATTGTCGCTAACAGCAATCCACAATAAGAGACGCTCATCCTCTTTTTCTCAGACTTTCCCACAACACTTTTCGGATGGCGTGATATCTGCTTTACAACTATGGGGCATCCGCTAATTTTTCGGCTATAAGTGACCTGTTCAAGGTAAATGAGTATTTTCAGATCCGAAGGACATTTTTTTTTTTTTTTGTCATTTTGCAGAAGCCTGTGTTTGTTTCTATCCCAAGCCCATGGTTGATATTAATTTCGGCCGCATATGTCACTATCTTATTGTTATATACTGGAATCTAGAATAAGGAATGTGGTACTTTGCAAAATCTAACATATGTTCGATAAAACCCTGGTTTAATACTGGTTTGGATAGAAAATCCCAACAGATTTGAAAAACCGTAACATTTGAGAAATATAAACTTTATTAGAACTGAATATTCAAATAAAAGATTTACATCATTAAAAGCTTTAAGTTTTTAAGACATGTTAAAGATTTGTAAATGTAAATGTTTGAATTCAATAGGTCTTTTAACTGACAAAACAAGGGAATACATAAATACAAAATATACATAAGTGTTGCCATTGTTTGCTTTTACAATATCCTCTAAAACAAGAAAATTGCAAAAAAAAAAAAAACTATTCATATTCACAAAAAGACATAAAATAGGTACAGCGAAGTTAAATTTACATTAATTTCTTTTAGGCCTCCTTAGGCCTCCTATTAGTTGTAGGATTCCTGCAAGCTACACAATGCTGAGTAGTTTGTATTGATGCCTGTGATGCAATTTTTAGCAGTTGGGCCAGCTGTATACAAGGCTTTGCCTATAATGTTAGTTCCTGCATAATTACAGACAAAAGTCAAAGAGTTCATATTTTGTGCGGGGTCTGTGAATTTAACACCAGCACAACCAACAGCAGAATTGCTGTCTGCAGCCATCACTGTAAAGTGACCAATTGTTTTCCTAGGAAAGTTGTCAAAAATTAAATCTGGGCAAGTCGATATATGTAAACACATTTGCTTACGCTGGTGCGGATGGATAGGATTGAACATCATTCATGCTTGCATCAGCATGTTCTGACCACCATTCATCAATCATATTTGAGATGGTTGTCATATCTTCTGATTTAGTGCCACTCCACCAAGTCTTGGCGATATTTTGACCGGACCTCTGGAAAAGATCGGTGTTGTGACATTTATCATGACCATAGATACATCTGATTGCATTGAGACGAGCCAAGTCTGCTAATTCTTGATTCCAACGGATTGTTGCCATTCTGGTAGCAGGTTTAAAACCTGTCAAATTACCACCAGCTATTTGGTTACGCTTCAAATTGTGTGCCTTGACAATAGCCTCCTTCTGAGTTGTTGTAAGTATGATTTCCTCAAAATCAGATGGACAATCCTGTCCCTTAGTCTAAAGAATGAGAAGGAGAACGTTTTATATTAGTATCCTGATGTTAAAGGCAACGATTTATCTTACTCCTGGGTTATTGCAGCCGATATTAGTTACTCCGGAAGGACACAAATCTGCATTGCAATAATCGGTAGCAATAACATTGCGTAAGACACTTAAAAATGTCAAAACCACAGTCACAAACAATTTCATTTTGTCAAATAATATTTTGATTATGAAGCTAATCGTCACGCCCGACGAGTATTTATAGGTCGTAATGTCTTTCAGAACGTAGTTGTCACTTTGTTACTCTAAGGCTGAGTTAACATGGGCAGTAAACACCTGAGTAAATTGGGCGAAAACTGTTTGACTGCGCATATTGGTAGGGTCTTCTTGTATTTATGTACATATATTTTGTTTAGCAACACAACCCTTTTTGATGAAATGACACTTGTGTAAATAAAGTTGGAAATGCGGAAGTGTCACTGGCTGGTTAAAAGAAATAGTTTAAGGTCAAGTTCAAGAACAAATGGTTTTCTATTCTTAATATTTTTCCTACCTTTGCGTCTCAGGCAAATGTTTGTTTTAACTTTGCTTCAGCGGATACAAAAGATGCAGTGGATCACCACTGAAACTGATTGTGAGAAATCAAAGTGTTTTTGCGAGTCCAGACACACAATAAACGATGGAAAATTGGCCACTTGCTTTCGAACATGCACGGTGGATATACTTGACTAATTCCAGCTTAAAGACCTAAGTCTGGAGACGATGATCCAAGATATCCTTGATTTTCAAACCCAACACGTAATTGAGATTCATGGGAGACTCGTCTAATGTACCAAACGACGGACCTTGGAGCAATCTCTTCTTGTTATTGTCCTTCAATGTGAGAAGTTCACGGGCACCTTTACGGGTCTTGGCAAGGGCATATTTTGTCTCCAAATCTCACTCTTGTTACGAAGATCATACTCGCCAATGATCTACAATTCTTGATCCAGACGTGTCTTATGATGCCGTTAATGTCGGACTTGAGGTCACACAGGTCTTCCAAAAGATGGATGAGATAAGTATGTGCACCATGTTGTTACTTCCTTAAACCAATTCTTTTGGTTCAACTGATTTGCTATTACAGGGTAGATTCATTGTGCAGCACTAAGGACATTGTTGAGAAGGAACTTTCCTGGGAAACAATTTTTTTTATCACAAAATTGAGATATTCCCTTTTTTTGGATTTTGCCTATGATCAATGCGAGTTCATTAAAAGAGTTGGTATGGAAGAACTTTTTAGACTGTCTAGCGGAATAACAGGTGTTATCCATATTCAATCAAAATCCATGCCAAATTTTGCCTCCGTCGCTTTGCTAACAGCGGCAAATAGACGCTGCATGTTGTTGATTCCCCATCTGAATGAGGCCAGGTTTATTTGGCTCCACTAAATATACGAGTATTTCAGCTATTGTCCGATGGTTTTCGGATACCGTTATCTATCAAAGTTGAGGTCTATTTAGATTGCTTGTGGCTTATACCAAGTATTATAGTGAGGAAGTTTGTTATTATAAGCAACCTATCACGTAAGAAGTATTGAGAAGAGAAACGAAACGAAACCTCTAAGAGATCGGTGGCTTTCCTGCTGTCTGTCAGTAAGAAAGACTGCAGGCTACTTCCTGGCGTCATGATGAGGCACTACGCTTTTGCTATGTGACTAAGTGTACGGGGCATAAGTGACAATACCTTGTGATGGTTGCTATTTAAATTATGACAACATCTCGAAGCACTATTCCTGTAAGTGTCCGGTCTGGCGCTAATATGGTGGATGCTGGTACTATAGACACTCATTTTACTTCTAAAGACTGAGAAATTACAATACAAGGAACATACAAGGAGCACAATTGACTAAATAATTGATTTTGCAGTTATGTAGGTCTACTGCACTCATGGTGTACGTTGCTTTCAGTTTTTTAAAATCTTCAATATTCCGTTTCAGGCTTCCTTATCATCTCAGCGCTGAGTTTCGCGCTCAGGGAATCTTAGTAGATTTCTGTTTTTCTGATTCTCGTCCTAGCAGGATCAGTGTTTTGTGAAATGCCTATCTGTTTAAGACAAAAATAATCCACATATGGCAGAAACTTGATTGATGCATTTGCATTTAACTCTCCGTACTCGGTACAATTTTTTCCAACAAAAGATTAAGATTGAATTGGTCGCGATTATTACTCTCTAGAGGTCATGATTATGAATGCTATTATAATTGATATTAATTAAAATTAAATGCAAGGATTATATACAATGTTTAAACTCTGTTCGTTATCCATGGGATTTGTATAAGTGTGAAAATTTGGTTTATGGAAGTCTAGTGGAGCAATCGGCACTGTGATGTGCCGATTAGTGTATTGCAAAAAGCCTTGAAAAGTTCAAACAGTATGTAGAAAAGACAGCTTCTGCAGATGATTGAAGGAAGCAATCTGTTGATACTCTTCGATTATTTCAGTAAGCTCTTTGGCTTGTGGCTTTGCGACAGTAATTACACATTTCAATTACCATTCAAAGTAGCCAACTTAGTTGATGATTAAGCAATCTAGAAATAATCGGATGCCTGATAGAATAGTGGCGTGGAAAATCATGTGCTACTGTAAGTCGGAAGTCTGTCAGCGTTTGGTTGTGTTCATGCCGCTGACTAATGATTTATTTTTTTGGGCAGACTGGGTAAAGCATGCTTCAGACATAATCATACAAGTTAGCGCAAAAGTCCTCATTCGATTTCCTAAGGTAGTGCCTTTGTAAATAAAAAGGAATTGGTTATATATACTTATGTAGATGTAAGTGCTTTTCTGTTAAGTTACAAAAAATATCCATCAAGTAGCCACGTTACTCGATGCACATTATTCATTGGTCGAAAGCATTTTCCATGATTTTTCTAAAACTTCTGGCGATAAATCCACGGTAGGTGGCTTGCTCGTTATGTCTTTCAAAAACTCTAAAGAAAAAAATCTGAAGTAATCAAATAGAGCATTCACCAAAAATAGTACTCAGCAGGTACAGATACTGTATTACTTAAACCGTCATTGAAAAAATATGGATCAATCACCTGCATAGGTAGAAATGTAGCACACAATCTCATCGCAGCCATTATTTAGAAGGGCTTGACTGTCATTCACCCGCGATTGGCAGTCTGAAGCACTATTTCCCTTTTCTCGCCTACCGGTTGCACTGATGCCGGCTCGGTTTTCTACAAATTAATGTTGATTCAGTCTCTTGAAGGCAACCGGGTTAATGCCTCAGTGTTTGTCTGGTGGAAAATACGACCGGGCAATCGAAGACGATAATTGTATTGAGTCAAGTCCACGCACTGATCATTTGTTAAAAACATTAAAACATCGTCAGAAGAGAAAACCGCTAAAAACAAACTGGAAACGTTTCAAACAGAGACCTGATAAATAAGTCAATGCCCCCCTTAACCTATTATGAAATATTAAGAAGAGAAATAAGCTGAAACGTAACTGACATATTCACCCAGGAAAAACTCCTACAGATTACCAGTTCTATTGTAGAACTCAGATTTACTGCGACTGCGTTGGGAAGATCGAAAACTTTTTAGCAGGTCACTTTGAAAAAAGTTGGAATATTACAAATCGGAGCACAAAATAATGTTCATATAAAAAGTCTTTGCGGTTTTTTGGTACATTTTTGAAAAACAATTTTCTGTATTCAATTTCAATCAAGTACATATTGGCCATTATTATCTATGACCTTTTGCTATTTTCCAGGTAGCTTCATAATCCCATCGGTGTGAAACTTCTGTTTTTTACTTTATCAGCGAAAAACTTGGCCAAGTGATTTTCAGCGGCTCTTCGGGCGGCCAATTTGTTACCATCAAGAGAAATTTGCAAGGACCGAAAAAAAAAAAGGTAATCAGAGGGTGCAAGGTCCGAGGTATACGGTGGATGAATCAAAACTTCCCAATCATGCTCCGTCAATTTTTCCCGGGTCATCAGAGATGTGTGTGGACTAGCATTGTCATGATGGAAGACAACTCTCTTTCTGTTGGCCAATTCTGGTCGCTCTTTCTTCAAAGCTTCATTCAAACGGTCTTGTTGTGCATCGTTTTGCAACGTTCTATCAGCTCATAATAGACAATTTGCTTCCAATCCCATCAAACACTCAACATAAACTTGTTTGCCCTCAAACCAGACTTTGAAGTCGATTGTGGTCGGACACCGGCCTTTGACCATGATCGCTTGCATTGGATATTCTCGTATTTAATCCATTTTTCATCGCACGCAATGAATCGTTTTAAAAATTGTTCCATTTCGTTACATTTCAGCATCGTTTCACTGATGGTTATTTGGTCAGTTAAATTTCTTTGCGTTGATTCATGTGGCACCCAAACATCGAGTATCTTTGAGCAGCCCGCTCGTCTTAGATGATTCCAAACTGTCATACGATTGATATTTAGTGCTTCCGCTGTCTCCAAACAGCTTCCGTGCCGGTCTTGCTTCATAAGTTGCAAAATTTCATCGACTTTTTCAGTGACAGGCCGACCAGTGCGAGGTGCAACTTTTACATCGAAATTTCCGGAACGGAATCGAATAACCCACTCCTGGGTCCGGCGTTCATTCATAGCATTCTCGCCGTAAACCGCACAAATTTTTCGGCATGTTTTTGCAGCGTTTTCCCCTTTTTTATAGTAAAAAAGCATCACATAGCATATTTCTTCAGATATCTCACTCATATTCAAACTTGTATAACTTTTAACACGAGCAAACAATTACACAAAAAAAGTTAGAATGACATGTCACTTTTCAAACACGTGTTCGTTTGGCACAATCAGGTTAGTGTTCCCAGATAAATGGACACCAACACCATCTAGTGACAAAAAGCCGCGGAGACTTTTTACATGACCGGTTCAGCTTGTTGTTGTTTGCAAATGCATCTTCTGACCAAGAAGCAACATGTCAAAATCTTGTGAGCAGGACTTAAATCACACTCGATAAGAAAGGGTACGCGCTGGCATTTTGATCGACATTGAAGATGTTTTCAACACGGCGAAATGAATTTGTGGATAAAATAAAGGTTTGCCGCAGGATGGGGTCCTGTAAAAAATTATTTTCGGGAATCAGACAGATTCTGAGCCGAGAAAGGAAGTTGCTTTCTGTCTCTCAGTAAGGATGACTACAAACTACTTACGAATACTATTGTTGTAGAGGGACACAATGATCTTGATAACCACCCAAGTACACTAGGCACATGTGCCACAAGATCTAGCGATTCTTGCTATGAGTGTTATGACGACACATAATTTATCTGTGAATGGCTGACACATCGGGTAGCATGTATTTGCCCTTGTAATAACCTTACTACAAATGAAGTCACATGTTTAAGCTATTTACACAAAAATTTTCGCAACAAGTTTTCGTAAAAAGCATTTTGAAAATGACGAAACAGTCGTAAAATACGAGTACCTACGTTTATCTGCAAATTCAAGGCTTTCACCATATAAGATATATTTTCACGTCTCGAAAAAGACGATGAAGTTAAACTTAAATTAGACTTCTACACTTTTTAAAATGGTATAATTTTTTTTATTTTTTTGATAAATTTTATTGTGCCAAAGCAAAAAATATTGGAAAATATATAAATTTTCAAATTGTAGCAGTAGTTTTCAATATGTCCACCTTTGGCGAGAATAATGGCCTTGAGACGGCCGAAGAAAGCATTACACTCTGCACACAAGTGGCTCTGCGGTGTTTTGTCCCATTCCCGGCGAAGTGCTTGTTTGAGGTGGTCCAAACTATGGCATTTTTTAGTGCCAACTTTCTCCTTCAAAATACCCCAGACAGAGAAACTCAACGGATTTGCATCTGGAGAATTTGCAATCCATTGTGTCGAACATTGTTTTTCACCCAATCTTGGTTGACGCGCAGCTTTGTGAGACGTTGCCGAGTCTTGTTGAAATGTCCACGATCTCCGACCGAAATGATTGTTTGTCCAAGGCTTCAATACTGCCTCTAAGATAGTTTCACGGTATACAATCGCATTGATTTTGACGCAACGGTCCAAAAATACGAGCCCAGAGCGACCATCGGCGGTTATGGGTGCCCAAACCTTCACCATCGGTGCTGTCTGCTTTCTGGTGGCCGTCCGAAGGTGTACATTTTTGAAGGACCTCTCTGGCAAGTAAGTTCGGTCATTTTGTTTGTTACCATATTGCTCGATAACAAACGGCGACTCATCGGAAAAAACCAAATTCGGCAACTCACCACATTCGTGCAAGCGGAGCAACTCCTTCGCTCTTTCGGGTTTGTACTTTAAGGCAATCTCCCATTCCCGTAAAACCAAGCAATTGGAATTCTTATAAAAAATTTCGTGAAGTTACCACAATTTAAATTTTATCTCTACCACTCTATTCAATGCGCTTTCGCGCTTTTACCACATGCTGGTAATAAAATTAAATAACCTCCATACCATTAGCATGATCACATTCTTTTAAAAACATTACAATTAACAGACAAATCCAACTCTTCCTCAACCATAAAATGGAACCAGCACAATGGGTCTCTAACGCACAATAACCCTTTTGGTAAGGTTTGCGGGACCACCAACGAAAATAACAAAAAAAAAAAAAAAAAGAAAAAAACTATTGTTGTTCGGTTTACCTAATTGCATTTTTCAATCCCTTCCCGCGTTTAATTTTTCGAGGAAATCTCTAAATCATTCAAAATGGAATTGTTGAACTACACCAAATCCCCCTTAACCCTTTATGCCCTCTAGATTTTTATTGCAATGCGAAAAATCAACAACAACAATCCGTTTTCGACAAGTCCTTTCTGATATGAAGAAGAAAGGATTCGAATCAACAACAGGAAAAGAAAACGTCTACAATAAATTCACTTCAGTTCGCGGCCAAACAATTTAAACACCGATCTACAGCCAGAGTTTATACCGGCCGATAGATCACTAGGTTAAGGCGAACATAGCTTCTTGGAATCAATCGCATGCCACTATGAAACCAACCGTAAAGAAAATAAAAGGGATTCTTTATTTTTCTATTTACATACGCGAAGTTATTTGATCCTTTTCACAGGAATCTCTTTAGAAACAAGCGAGCTATATACATATACGAGTACACTGAGTATGCAAACTAATCTCAGTCGACTCTGAGCGACTTTAACACGACCAGGAGGCATATTTGCGTTCAATGGAAAACATTCCAACACAGCTCTGTTTGCAAATGTCGATTTTGTGACCTTAAAAAAAAGCAAATAAACAAACCCACTTATTTTAGTAAAAAGAACGAAAACCTACAGCACCTTCGAAACACAAGCAGACTCTGCTTCTGTACCCGTATTCGACTTAACCCGTTCATTTTTTAATACCTAGAAAGAGTCGTAAAATAATTGTCGCGCGATTTTGTTAAAAAAAGGATTCGATTTGAAAAAGGACATTTGTTTTTTTATGACTAATGCATCTGTGCCTTAACCCCTTCGCCAAAACAAAACAAAAAATCAAACCTTGTCGTAAAAAAATAAAAAACCAATGCACAAGAACTGTTGGTTTTTTTTTTTTTTTTTTTTTTTTTTTTTTTGTTTTTTAATCAGGGACACTTTCCCTGGCCTGGTTTCGGATGACTACAATAAAAAGCAGGGCAGTTGAATTGTTTTTTAAAACTAAACAATAACCTTATAGATCAGAGTTTTTAGGATGGAAAAGGGTTAATAGAGCTATTCGAGATAAACTCAGTTGAAATAGTTAGTTTCTTATCGTTTACGACTGGCGACATGACTTATCCTTTAAATCCGTAAGAACTTGGAAGGATTAACAAAGAGTTTAAAAAACTGGTAAATCCATGGGTTCATAGAAAATCAAAAACCTCATCCCGAAGGAAGAACAAATTTTACAATTTATGATAGAGCTGTGCCTAATTCGACCGCAGTAAAAAAATCACTGAAAAAAAAAAACCGGAAAATTTACAAGTATCTGCTATAGACAATCTGTATCTACTTGGACAAAATGTGTGAAAAAGATGTTTTCATTAACATTTCCTGAGTAGGGCTCTTCTCGTTTGTGCCTAGGTGGGTCCGAGTTCAAACCTTTGTCATATGCCGCTCTGTCCTTTGGTGGTTTTTTTCTACTCCAAGATCCATCTTGTCGGAAGATCTTCTAAGGCTCATTGTCATGATCATAATCATAATCATAACCATAATCATAATCGTAATCGCAGTCGTAATCATAATCGTAACAATAATCGTAGAGCAACCTGTTGGCGCGATCAGTGCGATCAGTGCGATCGGTATCCGGTTTTTCCTTTTCAAACCGATTAAAAGTGTTCGTAAAGAAACCACATCGAAGCGAACCGTTGACAAGATCGGTGATCAGTGATCGGTGCCAGTCGAAAGATCACCGAAATCGATCCCAATCAATAGGAGTGCATACATACTACATATATGTGCAACAACTGTTTCACTCGTGCATATGTATGCATCTGCTGGAACAAATCGAATCAATCAACGTTTTTATGATCGCACGATCTTTTGTTGTGTGCGGTGGATATTTCGGTAAGACTACAACGGAGTAAATTTATTGAAATTGGTGTTCCAGTCTTTAGGCGATTGATGCGTAATTAAATTCATGGTGGGCTTGTTCTTTTGTATCTGCGGATGAACAAGCTGCTTTGATGTATTTGAATGAATGGTTAATGTGGTATTCTCACCAATTCCAACTTGAGATGGTAGGAGAAAATGAGTTCTCCTGCTGCTTTTGGTACGCATTGGCGCTTTCGATGCACACTGACGATCATGCGTGACAAGTTGGATAATTTCCGTGGAATACTAATTGGTTTAGTTATATTCTTTGGTGGGGGATTTAGGTCGAAGTCAAGATGAACATTTGAGCAGTATATGATGGTAGGTGCTTTGGAGCGAATATTTACATTTTTATTAATTTTTCTTCTAATTGGCCACATCTGAGGAATAGAAGTTATTTTAAAAGTTGGTTCTCTTCAAGTGGAATTTCTATTTTATTGAAATTGATATGAAGCCTCATTCAGGTCGCTTCATCTATAACAAGCAAGATACACAGATGATATTTCATATAAACCGCAATAAAGGTTCACATTGATAGAGTTCGCAAATGCTCTTTTAAATTATTCAAAATAATATCTTTTATAGGTTATCATGTAGGCTTTATAAACTAAGCTCGTGGAATAGACCCAATCAAATAGTAAATTCAACATAATATTAGTTTCAATGCAGCGATTCTGCTAAAACGTCTTAACTAACTTTAGGATTTCAACAAACTTGATCTAGTGCTTTAAGTACCAAGTCTTTAGTTCCCAATATTTTACCTTTTATTACTGTTATGGCGAGCTGTTGGTGTTGGGTTGATTTTCTTGTCAACAGCTTATATAGTATGTTACATTGACATAACATTACAATGACATATTTTCCTATTTTCCTATCTATGTATTACAAACTCTGATATACTTTTACTTAATATTTTCATTTCACTTAACTGCGATGCTGTGCTAAGATTTTGTTTGGTGGACGAACGATGTACTGGTTGTAAAGAAGATAATTTTTCGAGGCTTTATGCTTAGGAGTAGCTACTTTTATGTAAATTTGTTGATTTTTGCTAAGGATTTGTTATTTTTTCGAAGACTTATATTGGCTTTTGCTGCAGTAATGCGACAATAGAATAGAGAAAGCTCCTCCTGTCAGTTCGTCATTTAATCCTAATATCCTGTACAATAAAACGTATTTTTTGTCACTCACCAAAATTCTTTCCACTGACCAAATCCAGGAAATGAGTTCCTGTACGAATTTTACCAACACATTTGCTGTCACATTAGGCAGTCTTGTTTTACTTGGACTTATATATAACTATGTTTAATTTATCTTGGTGGACAGACATCTATGGTTACATGTTCCAGTCTAAACAGTTCGTTCTAATTGAATTGAGCAACACCGCTGCTGTCAACCAATTTTCAGAAGTAGCACCACAGGTCTCTGTTCCGATCTTGTCAAACTGACAAGTTCTTTTTACCTTTCGGCAGTTTCCATTGTTCCCGCAGTATATCTCCCTATTTTCTAAATGGCGCACTCTCCTTTTTATACAGTGCCATTTCATATGCTAGTTCTTAAATGCCCTGGCCTGCACTCTTCATCAAAAAGGGATTGGTGCAGATCTCATGTTAAACCCACTATATCAGTTGCAGCATTTCTTATCATTGATCTTCAACACTTACATAATACAGGCTCTGGCGGATTATTGCGATTGCAATCTACGTTGTTGTGCGCCTGAAATTTACGTAAACGTGGTTTAGCTCCAAGTAGGACGTGGTCTTAGTTCATATTGAATGCTTGAGTTCAATTTTGAAATTAGCTATCGGTCTTAGTATTATTCCGTTAATTGGTCAGAGTCGGTTTCCAGATATGTTGTAGTAGACCAAGCTAAATGCGGATTTGATCTTGATGCGGACTGCTATAATCGTACCGAAAGCTCAAGAGTTCTTGACTTAGTCTGCTGTTTGCACCAAATCACTTCCAAAAACAAAGCACTGCTTCTCTTTTGTACCAATCATCGCAGTATGTATCATAGTTTTGTATTATTCTTTCACTCTTTTCGTCCTATTGCGCTTTCTGGTTGGCGTGAATACTGGCTTAATATCAGTTTAGGGCATCTGTCAGTTATTTAGCTGCATATTAACGCCGTAATTCTTTTTTTGGATTGCAGAATCAGCAACAGTGAATTTGTCACTTTTGTTGGCTGCGCAATTGTAGAGTTTTCACGAGATTGTGCTTTCAAGGCAGATACAAGAGGTGCCGTTAACATACTAAAGGTTCATCTGACACAAACTTTATTACAGCACACTGGCCAGTACTTAATATTTCTTACTGACACCTCAGCTTCAAATACGTTACAATTGCTAATAAAAGGAATCTCTAATGCTGACTGATAATGATTGAATTCATCCGACGTACTGCACGTCATCCTTCTGAAGTGCATTTTCTGTTGCAAAACATTATTTTTTGTCAAATAAAGAAATAGATTAAAGTTTTTCTCTCAGCTTTTTGCTCAAAAACCGTAGTTAAAAGCCTAGCAAGTCAGATCTTGGTGGAGGGTGTCAGTACTCGATGGCTACCCCGAGGAGATAAGCAAGCACAATTGCCATGCAGTCATAGTTACAGAGTTGAGCACCGCCAGCTTAATGTCGTTCAAATAACCTCATTTAACAGCACGCTGTAGGTTTCCAATTTAAACTAATAAACTTGTATAAGTGTATCCAAAGCTACTAATCTTTATTTGAAAATTATTACTTCATCTCCACCGACGATGCTCTTCATAATAACATACGAGTGCCCCCACGTCATACAAAAACAAAACGATTTAAAAAAAAAAAAAAAAAAAAATCGCAATATCTTCCGCATTCCACAAAATATAGGTATTCCTCACCTGCATTCGGCTCAAATATTCGTTACCTTCCCAAAAAGGTAATCTATTCCACCTAATGGGCACTCACAGCAAACTGTTGAAAACATTAAGCCCTCAATTACCCCATCATAAATGTATCTACATATATAGCCTCTTCAGTTTCAAGATCAACTGAATTCCCATTCCATTTCCAACCACCGAACCATTGAAAATTTAATCCGACAGCTTATTAATGTAACATTACCGAAAATTACGCGCATCCCTGTGTGTTCCGGGATTCAGTGCATACATACATCCGTATATCGATGGCAAACCGACTTCATCTTACAAATACGCCCAAAGTGAACCGAACAAATAATTCCATTAGTTGATCCGAAAATTGGACATGCCAATTTGTTACGCATCTTCACATCGTTTAATAGCCAGACAATCGGTAGCTGCAGCCGATCATAATACGCACCGCCATTATTGCGGCATTTTGGGTCGTCTTCAATGAAACGTTCGGATAATGAAGAAAAAAAAAAAAAAAATCATCGCCTCTAAATTTGCAATAAAATTTTGCAATATCCCGATTTTGATTAAATCCCATAAGTCCTCGCGACCGTAACATAGCCCTTCTCTAAGCCATATGTGGACTCCCAAAACTGGTGTTTGCAATAGCTAAAGTGAATGTTCTAAAGAAACTAAAAACAAAAAAGCACTGTCAAAGGGATTTTATCAAATCCTCTCCGCATATTGAGATACGGATGCGAGTACACACAGAAATTGGAACAGATACTTTTTAAAAGATAAACCGAAATGGCAACCATCATGCGCGCCACAAGGACTTTTAACTTCATAGTGCTCTGTTACGCTACACCCATGTGTATCATTGTGGGGCGATGTAGAGCAGTCTTCTCCGTGGTTACCATGTTCGGTATCGTTTTCGGTTTGATATTGGCTTCAATATATATTGAGAGACTTTAGTACCACATCAAGAAGTGAATAAAATTTTAAATTGTCCCGCATACGGATACGAGCATAGAAGGAGTCATGGTGTAGATTCAAAGGATGACACAGATGAGCACTGATAGCAGGCTTGACTTAACCAAGGTGGGTGTATAAAATCGATCCATCAGAAGAAAGACTGAATGGTTGGTAGTTGGTGATATTCTTCTCTTCTTCAATCCTATGGTAACATCCGATGGAAACATTCAGTCTTGTCAGTTATTTCAATCTTTGGCGTTGATATGCGTATTCCTTTGCAGATTGTTTTAAAAAGAGATTGTGGGGTAGTGTATTCGTAGTATCTTTTATGTCCTTAGGGATGTGTGGGTGTGCTTGGGTCTTATCCTTGGCTATAAAATAAAAGTTGATGCTACTATTGGGTAAAGTCATTTTGAGATTTTTATTTCCCCCTTTTTCCTTTTTTTCAATCTTCAATCGAATGTTAGGTTTGGTGTTTGGGATGCATTGGGTGAGGGATGGAGGAGATTTGAGAATCCTTTATGTGTGGCATTATCCGCATGTTAAAATCAACCCAATGCGGCAGATTATTTGGGAACATAAAATTCAAATTTATAACGGCATTATGTTCGTTCTTTGGATCGAAATTGTTGGAATTGCATTTGAAAAGATTTATGTGTAGAGCTGTGGATTGGAAGGCTTAATATGCACTGAATGTGCAAGTGAAGGGCTTAGATAGAGACGTAAGCGATTACAGTTTTAATTGAAGGCATTTAAGATATTCTTATGGTTATGGCCTTAGTTTCTGCACCAGCTAGTTGTTAAACAGATATAGTCAGAGACCTATACGCAAGCTTTTCCTCAAATAAGATGAGAAAAGGTAAAACTCTGGCGATTGACGCAGAATCGATCATTCTGAATCTTCCGCCACATTTTCATTTAAATCGGCTACATTTGTATCGGCATCTATACTACGTTAACGCATTGTTAGCTTTACGTCATGTATAGTGTATGAGTATGTGTATGAAATTTATCCCAAACACGTTGGATAGGGAGGTCACAAAACATAAAATTTATTCATTTTTCAATACGTTTCCGGGCGCTTAGACAAATTTTCAAAATAAATTTGAATGTTACGAAGGCATTCTTCTAATGCAAGTGTACTCGTGATGATTTGCCAAATACATAATTCTGAAGTTAAATTTTGAAAAACTACTAAGAACGACAGCACGGTTTGGAATTTGTCTCTTCTTTTTTTATTTATTAACAGTGAAATATGTAACACGTACACTTCTAATGGATTGGCCAAACTTTAGAAGCCCTCTACAGGCCATCATTTTTTGGATTACCTCGCAAATGAGGCCGGGGCTACCATCCGTTTATGACTACGACATTCTGAAGCAGAATGGTATGATACATGATGGACCGAAGTTTTATATAAGTACTACTAACTCTTTATTATTTTGATTGCAGCAGATGATGTTTTTTTTTTTTTTTTTAATAGAGCCAAAAAAAAAGAAAAATGAAAATAAAAAAAACAATTCGAGCAAAAATTGACCATCCTGACTGCTAGAAAAAGTAATTTAACCTCTGACAAGTGGCAGGAACCAGCAGAGGAGAAATGCAAGTTAGTGAAAATGCAACAAAAACACTGCAAAAACAAGCATGTGAGCCTTTTACTTTTTTTTTTTTTTTTTGCAGTGCCTTGAAAAATTCATCTCAGCCAAAAAATAATATTAAATTGTGAACATTTTCGTGTGATAATTTTTTATGATTTTCGACGTGGATTAACTCAACAACTACCATCCGAGGGTACATTGGCTGGCTTTCTGAATTCAATCGTTGTCGCCGTTCACTCCAGGACGAATTTTGAGATGGCCTTCCAAAATCGGTTGTTGTTCCAGAAAATATCGATGCTGTGCGGCAGCTGATATTGCAACATCGTCATCTGACTTATCATCAAACTGAGACATGCTTGGGCATAAGTTCTACTCGTATAGATTTAATATTGCATATTGCATGAACATTTGGACGCTAAAAGGATTTCTTCGTGTGTGTCGATTGGTCCACAGAAATGTTGAAAAAAATTATTCGTGGGACTTCAAAAGACGTCTATAAGGTTGTGATAGAAAACGAGTCATGGATCTATGCATATGAGCTCGAAGCTAAACAGCAGTCGAATGTATGGGTCTTTCAAGACGAGCCAAATCCAACAAAAGTTGTTTGCGCTATTTTGAAAACCAATAAAGCTATTTTTCTCGAAACTAAGTTTATGATACTGTGATGTCAGTTATTTTTTATTTAGTAAAAAATTGGTTTAGCATGCGATTCATGCAAAAGTAGGCAAACAATTGATATAAAGATATTATGATTAAAAATTCAAAATGTTTAAAGCTTTTTAGCTGTATAAGCGCAATTGGTGCTACTCATTACAGATGCAATAGCTTTTTATTTATGGAATCGAAGCTTATTTGCAACACACATTTCAAACTTATTTCTGAGTTATCTATGAGGGTGCACCAATCTTCAGGCCGATGTACTCAAAGGCCCAGAAATATCCACACAATGCATAATACTAATGCGATACTATCTTTCTCAGGAAATAATGGAAGAATATCTCGCTTTCTATTCCGGCACAATATTATAGATACGTCAGTCTGAAACCAGTGTTTTTCCTTAAGTCATGATGCAAGAAGCTCGCCTTGCATCTCGAATTAAGTTGTTTAGTTTACCTAGAGAAGGATAACATCCTTCAAATTCAGTTATATACTCAAATATATATGAACTCTATCTTTAGTGTTCCACTTACTGGTAGGATTAAAGCTTTTGCTAATGTCTTTGTACTTGCGTATTTCAGCGGTTACTGAAATTCATCAAGTGCTACGACTGTGCGCAGATAATAATAAGCAATGTATTTTAGCCTTGGTTGCCCTAAATTCAGCCTGCTTATCTGCAGCTGCGACACATCATATGAAGAAAATATTGCCTGTAAAACTATTATACATTACTGCGTCGAAACTAAAAAGCTGTAAATACCTAGACGACATAGTAATAAATCACAATTTGAGTTGGTAGAATTACGTTTCTATATTAAAGAAATATGTAATATCCACGATACATAGTTTTATCGGCTCCAAAAATACTTCTCTACCGGTATTCTGAAAAAGATTTATTTTCACATCTTAAATTTAAGATTGCAATACGATATAAGTTGCTGGGGTGGTACTTCCGAGAAAATAGTCTGTAATATACTGCTCACAGTACGAGAAGAAAAAAGGAATCCTCTCAGATAACCAACTTTTTATATAAAGACCGTCACCAGACGAGGAACTGTCGCTTTGATCTCAGCCTAAAAGCGTAAGTAAACAAATTTCAGAACTCTGTTATATATGACCACTCAAGATCTGTGAGAAATATATTTTTGCAAAAATAGCGCAAAGGAATATCCGCGTAACGTAAGACGTGCTAAGCGTAATTTCATTATTTATTTAGCTGCATAAGCAACTAGATATGACAATATAATGACTATAATATTACCAATGGCCTTCCTGAAAGACGACTGAAATGCGAACAAGCTCAGGTGATTGAAAGCAATTATATAGTCTGGAGGCAGTTGGACACTCAAAGATGATTGGGCCCCCTATCCATAGCTTTTGATCTCGCTATAGTTCGCTGTTATATCAAAAACTTATTCGAAGAAACTTGCGTTCAAATTGACACTCACGCTTCATGTGAGTATGGACTGGCCTATTTTAACTTTAAGTTAAGTTTAACTTTAACTTAAATGTAGATAATTCCATCCTTTTCAACATTTTAGTAAAGTGGATTAAAGCCTCAGCTGTAAATGTGCTGGGAGAATATTTCTTCTGCCTGAGAGAGCGTTAATTCCTGCAGAAAGGTTTTTATAGATATACAGTTCACTTGGTTAGAGGCAATCATTTTTATGAAAGAAAATGCTGATTAAAGCAACTGTATTTGATCTTATAACAAATGGTTTTCTGATAATTCAATATCAGACTGTTCTTTGTTTAAAATTACTCACAAGCGAAATTACATTTCAATTAACTGTATTCCGTAGTAGTTAAACTTTAGCGGCTATAGTATTCTGCTTGATTTATTGGTTCACTCGAATAGAGGCACTAACCAAATAAGAAAATAAATAAAAACAGGAACAAAAAAATTTTGCCCATTCTCATAAACCTTACAAGTAAGCCAATCCCATAGATTTTCTATAATATTAAGATCTGGGGAATATGGTGGCCATGTTAAGGTATCCACATTTTGGGACGCAATTAAAGTCTTCACCACTCTTGAAGTGTGTACAGGCGCATTATCCTATTGAAAGATCCATTGAATGGATCCAAATGCTTCACCAACCTCGGGAAAAGATGATTCCAATAGTGTTTTATATATTTTCGGAGTCTACAATTTTCAATTTGAATGAGATTACTCCCCACATCATGACACCCGCTTCATGGCTGTGATGTAGACTCAAGTAACTCTCCTCCTTTCTTAAGTCATGAAAATAGAAATTGTATCCATCCGGTCCATCCAAATTAAATTTATTTTCATCATTAAATACAACTTTTTTCCATTCACCGGAGTCGTGGAGTCGTTATTTGTGACAGACCTCCAAGCCATGTGGTCCCTTGCAAAATCGAGGCGGCGTTGTTTGCGAAATTGATTCAGAGGTAATGTTTTTTGTAATTTTTTTATAATTCAGATGCGGCGCGTTTAGAATAGCCCTTCGAACTGTGGATTTTCTAGCTGCAACATTAGCCATTTGTTTTATTTTCAATGTAGAAATGGCGGAGTTGGATGCAATCCTAAGGATTTTGCGGTTTTCCATTGGTGTCAAAGCCATCGTTAGGCCCTGTCATAGATATCAGTTTTATCAGCACCAAGTCAACAAGTGATGTACTATTGGCAATTGAATATTATACACGCTGAGATTGCGGCAAATAACCGAACATCGTTCATAATCAGACAAATCAGTAACTGACAAAAGTCTGTCATATGATCTGAGCAGCATAAGAATTTAGGTATTACCAAGCGATATAACAAGTTCATCATGATACTGTTGCGCCAATACTCACTTATAGAAAAAGGATCATTATAGCCGAAATATGTTATAGTTATTGCAGGACTGGAAAAAAATTCAGAATTTGGGGTCATATTTCTACGCACAGGAAAGCTACAAAGTTGGAGACCGATAAGCCTTGTGAGAGTGCTCAATACAATTGTAAAGATTTCATTGCAGGCTATAAAGGATTCTATGAGGCCAAGTGAACAATGTAAAATATTCATTCCCTACATTTCTGATTGAAGTTTACTTATAGGGCATCAAAACTTTTGCCTGATCTGAGCCGACTTCATTTCAAGGGGTATTCTGCAATGGAATCGGAACTATCAGCGCAAGCGCTAGTTCCGGGGAGTACATAATTGAAAACCATAATAATAAGAAGTCCTTTCAAGTGTTCATTCGATCTCTTCAAATGCGTATAAGGATGACCTAGAGTTGGCAGCTAATTAGGCTTCAAGAAAATTTGAACTATTGCCGTTGAAGAATGTTGTGTTGAAGTGTGCCTTCCTTGGTGTTGCAACTGTTTGATAGGTATCTAGTTGTGTATAACAATAAATTAGCTACTCTTACTGTCATTTTGATCTCTAATAGCAGGTTTCTCTAAAAGTAGGAAAATTATAGTTTACTGCACCGCTAAAAGGCTTCCATATATGCTGCGATATTGGTGTTGAAGATCAATATGAAGAAAGGACAAACCATTCAGTTTATCCTGAGTGTACCTGCCTGACTAAATGGATTTTGAATGTGAATGTGAATGTCAATCAATGTTCAGACGATCATGGCTATTTTCGCAGATTCCCGCATATACTTGTGCATAATGCTCTTGGTATGTAATGCTCTTTATTATGATTTATGACAATTAATCTGCTGAAACATTTTATACTTTAACAACTCAGTCTCAATAATCATTAACATTGTAGGGCTCCCCAATTGCACACAGTCCGGGGTAATTAGGATTCATACCCTTTGTGCATTTGCTTCCAGTTGCGCCCGCCTCATAAATTCTGTGATTTATTATATTGGTTACTGCATAGTTGCATGTTAAAAGCAAAGCGTTCAAGTTGTACATTTGGGAATCGGGATATAAGATGGCAGCACAGCCCACATGCGTATTTTTGTCAGCTGTCATTACAGTAAACTGTGCGATCTCCTCACTAAAACCAAAAAAAATTTATTTAAGAAACATTGCAAATAAAATAACAATAAAAATTATTACTCAGTTGAAATTGCTGTAACATTATTAAGCTGACTCATAGTAGCGGCCTTATATTCTGACCACCAGCTATTAATCATAGATGGGATATCAATGGCGGGATCAATACTCGATTCACTTGTCCATTCCACGGCATTATTCTGACCAGAAAATTTGAACTCATCCGTATTGTGACACTGATCATGACCAAATAAGCACCGTTTGACATTGTACTCAGCAAGCTTTGCCAATTCGTCACTCCATCTCATTGTAGCCATTTTAGTGGCTGACGAGTAGCCAGCAAGTTTTCCTTCGGCAATAGTGCTTCGCTTCAGATTATGGTAGTGCACAATCGCTTCTTTTATGGAACTCGTTATTTCAACCAATTTACAGTTGGAGGGACATTTCGGTCCAAAGATCTAGGAAGAAATGTATTTTGTTTAAGACGGCTTTCGAAAATATAAAGCAATCAAATTTTGTCCATACTCCAGCGTTATTACATCCGATGTGATACCTGCCGGCACAAAGATAAGGGTCGCAGTAATCAGTGGAGCTGACGACAGCGATTGTGGCAAGGAGAGCTATGCTCCTGATCATTGTTATGATTGTTTGAGACTAAAAATACAACTCTAATCCAACTGCAATTTATACCAAACTTCGCAGATCAGATGACTATAGTAACTTGAGGTTATTTGTTTTATTTTATTTATTTTTTTTTTTTTTATTGGATGTTACGAATTTGTTTGAATAGAATTCGCAATCATCTGAGCAAATATTTGGAACATCATATTCTTCGACAGTTAGATACCTGATACCACACGTCAATATTGAATATATTTGTTAATTTGGTTAAAGTTTTCCGAGCATTCAAAGGGTAGCACTTCTAGACAAACTTTTGAAGCACAATACATTTATCAGGTAATCGGCTTGGATTATAAAAACCATTACACAGGGTAACAATGATTCTGCGGCGTGGAGTCTTGAAGTCGATCTTGGGTAATTCTGGTCTATTAACTACAAAAACAATAACAGATTTGCTAAATGGACTCTACTCTTTTGATACAGACAGGCTATTGAAAATAAGTAAAAAATTAAATAAATATGATGAATATATTCAAAAACTCTTATTTTCGTAAACTTAAACGTCCCTTGGTAAGGTCCAATAGTAGTCTGGCATTATACGGTAATCACAACCGGGATTTGATACCTTTAAAATGTTTATACACAGCGTGGGCAAAGGAAAATAAGTGAGGAAGAAAAGAGAATTACCGATGTACATTGTCCTTAAATGTTTGCAAGTTATAACTAATAGAAAATGGAGAGATATTTTAGAGTACGTCCGAAAGTGGGCTTGAGAGTATACTAATGAGAATTCATAGCGAGACGGGTGTTACGATTTATGGTTTGAAGGGGCGGATGCTACTGGCGATCTATGTGGAGCACTGTTGATGGAAATATTGATAAAACAAAGTGAGGCAGGAGACATTACGTCGGTGTTCGAGGGTGTCATTTAACTGACTGATATTAGTATCAATTATGAGCTTTATCGCACGGTTCTGAATCCTATCTTGCAGGTACAGGGATGTTTTGGAAGCACCTCCATAGATGTGGGCATTGTACTCCAATTTTGTATGGATAAATGGCTTAAATATTGTGGCCTGATCAGAGGGGGTGATATTTCGCAGCATTTTGGCGACATCCGATTTGTTGTCATTCCAACGTAGTTTGTCACTGACATGCATACCTTTTGCGGAAAGTTTTTCTGTTTCGACGGTTCAAGTGTCATTTATGGATATAAATTGTTACTACCATTAGGATATTGTAGTATTTTTTGTTTTAGTTTTTGGTGATATTGGAATTTTACACGCTTAAGAAAGGCGTTGCAGTCATTCCTGGCTCGTTTGAACTTTTTTCGGTTTTCCTCAGTCGGGTTGGACTTGTAGGGCCAAGAAAAAATTTCTCTAACCCTGACAGCATATTTACAGCTTCGGTCGTACCACTATGTGCAAACTAACGATTCCGAATGAGTGCCATATTTTTTTTTTTTTTTAGATTTATTATTAGATTAACCATTTGCTCCGATCGATGCAGAACGCCCTCACTGAAATACGGTTCACATCAGAGCCGAATATCAAAAATTGGCTTGATTCATTCTTGGCTGCCAAGCCGGCGCAGTTCTTTTGGGATGGGATCTACAAATTACCAGAAAGATGGGAAAAAGTCATAGCTTCAGATGGGCAATACTTTGAATTATAACTATTGTACATGTTTTCTTAAATAAACGTTCAAATTTTGAAAAAAAAACCGCACGAATCAAATTACATACCCAATATAATAACTTCGGAAAATTAATCTGACTCTAATAATCTTTCTCATATACATATATAACTATTTTAAAAATATTAATTGGTTAATAGAATTTTTGTGTACAGATATATCTGAAAAAAATCTACGCTTTAAAAGTTTAACAATGTTCTTGTGTACCCAAGACTCTTTGTACTCTTTGTACTCTTTGTACAATAAGAGACTATTTAAATTAAAAAAAAAAATCTAAGAATGCAGCATATGAATTGTTTAAAAAGTCGTGCTTTTATGACGATTATACTCTTTTTTCACGTCTAATAAAAGAGTTTGTTTTTCTATCTAAATTTGTGTATTAAGAGCACAAACGAGCAAAGTCTGCAAATTATAAAAATTTTCTACAGATATTCGAAGTCGGTGACTGCAACGGTGACTGACGTTGCATATTCATATGCACAACATATTCGTTGTGTGATGTTGCCGTGTCAGTGAGACAATGATTTGGTCGAAGTGTCGAAAATATCGCTGCCGTTCAGACGTCCGTAGAAAACGATCCAAATCAGTCAATTCCACGGCGTTGTCAAGAATTGGGCATCGCTCAGACCACATTATGTATTTTGCGTAAGGATCTTGGTTTACACCCATACAAGATCAAGCTGACTCAATAATTGAAGCCGATGGACCATTTGAAGCGACGTATGTTCTCCAAAAGGATTCTAGAGAAAATCATCTTCAGTGACGAAGCTCATTTTTAGCTCAATGGGTTCGTCAATAAGCAAAATATGCGTTATTGGTCGGATGAAAACGCACATGTGCTTCATGAATCACCACTTCACCCACAAAAAATAACTGTTTGGTGCGGTTTGCATGCCGGCGGCGTTATTGGGCCATATTTTTTCGTCGACTATAACGATCGTCACGTTACTGTAAATGGTCAGCGTTATCGCGGCATGATCACCGATTATTTTTGGCCCGAATTGGAAGATATGGACTTGGACGACATGTGGTTTCAACAGGATGGTGCCACAAGCCACACAGCACACGCTACATTCGGTTTATTGAAGAGTAAGTATGGTGAGCGTGGGCCAGTCGATTGGCCGAATCTTTCGTGCGATTTAGCGCAGCTTGACTATTTTCTGTGGGGCTACGTTAAGTCTTTGGTTTATGCCAACACGCCGACGACATTGGAAGAGCTAAGAGCCAACATTGAACGCGAAATAGCTGCCGTTTCGGCCCAAAAAAATTGAATCGATCGAAACCGACCGCTGCAAACATGCCCGCGGTGGCCATTTGAACAAAGTCGAGTTCCATTCATAAATGTTTTGATTGTACTTTAAGCCAATAATAAAGTTTTTGAAATATCTCAAATAGCTTGCCTTTTATTTAAAAAAAAAAAAGTTTTCAAGTCATTATTAGAAAACCCTATAGTTACCCTAAACATATCGCAGATATGTTTGCGCAGATATGTTTGCCGAATACTTTCAAGGCATCTATTTATAATTCAGCCTGCTCTTCCTTGAAAAATAGAAACTTGAAATTGTCAATTTGGTGTCGATCGCAACGTTTGGCCGGCCGTCCCTGATGTAGACAATTTTGCAAAAAAAATTTTTCTTACGATCCAGGTGGAACAGAAACTAATGGCACGCGACCATGACTTACGATGGGAGTTCGCTGATTGGGCTCTTGAAGAGGTTAAATTCCACCCTCATTTCGATCAGGAAATCATGTTTAATTTCGGGATCACTTCTAGCTCAATTGATTTGCAAACAAGTAAAGTTCTCTGGAGTGATAGAAACCTGGAATACGCTCATTATACGCAATTACGCCCAAAAATTATAATATTTGTTTCGGTCTTTACACTAACTATCATTCTGTTCAGAAAAGGATTTTGAAAAGGTGGATATGATTCAGTAGATCCAAACTCCGTTTAGATGCTATAAACTTGCAGTTTGATGTGGCTGCAATGATGGGAAAGTATATGCGACGCTATAGTCGTGTTGTAAATAAAACTAACACACTCAATTTGTTTTATCTTCTCATTCCTTTTGAACCGAATAATTTGTAAACCGATAAATTGGATCTATTATTGAACTCACTCAGACGTATACATAATGCCATTATAAGTACATATTTTCCTCGCCCCGACCATAACAATAACTGGATCAGTGACAAGGGAAAACAGCGATTTGGAAATGTCGACGGTATACTTTCCAAGAAGTGAGCGAACAAACAGAAGGCTTTGTGCGGGCAAAAATAAATGGAGTTCACTTTTACAGCTGCTTTGCAAGACCTGGCTTAACAGCCAACATCAGTGGAGTGCATCCGCAATCATATTGTCTATCCCCAGTTGTTATGGGAGGCGACTTTAATAGATATACCAAAGAATAGGGCAGCAGACTCACCAACATCATAGAACAGGCTCTACTGGAAACATTCGCGGTCCTAACAATAAGTGTCGGTAACGTGAAGGGTTAACACTTACCGCCGACATGAACTCTACGAGCAACTTTAGTCTACATAGGTGCCACGAAGTACAGGGTCATTAAGGAATATTCTCATAGCAACCACCAGATGATAATAATTGAGATCAAAGAAATAAAATCGTCCTATCTCCCAAAACTTAAGGGGCATTTCTGAGAAAATAATCTGTAATACACTGCTATAATAACAACCAATTTTGTTTTAGAAAGACCGCTCAACTGTTGATACCATACGAGCATTACTCGATAGTGACTGTTGGGAATGTTGCCTTATATTGATGGATCTGGATAAACTAGAAGAATTCATCTCTCCAGAGTAACAACATCTTAGCTTTACGTCATATAAAGTGTATGAGTATGTGTATGAAATTTATCTTAAACACGTTGGATAGGGAGGTCACTTGGTTGAATATAAAAACAAAAAATTTATTCATTCTTCAATACGTTTCTGGGCGCTTAGACCAACTTTCAAAATAAATTTGAATGTTACGAAGGCATTCTTCTAATGCAAGTGTATTCGTGATGATTTGTCAAACACATAATTCTGAAGCTAAATTTTAAAAAAACTATTAAGAACGACAGCACGGTTTGGAATTTGTCGCTATAGGAAGGCGCTATCCCTCTTTTTTTTTTATTTATTAACAGTGAAATATGTAACACGTATACATCTAATGGATTGGCCAAACTTTAGAAGCCCTCTACAGGCCATCATTTTTTGGATTACCTCGCAAATGAGGCCGGGGCTACCATCCGTTTATGAATACGACATTCTGAAGCAGAATGGTATGATACATGATGGACCGAAGTTTTATATAAGTACTACTAACTCTTTATTATTTTGATTGCAGCAGATGATGTTTTTAGAGCCAAAAAAAAAAAGAAAAATGAAAATAAAAAAAACAATTCGAGCAAAAATTGACCATCCTGACTGCTAGAAAAAGTAATTTAACCTCTGACAAGTGGCAGGAACCAGCAGAGGAGAAATGCAAGTTAGTGAAAATGCAACAAAAACACTGCAAAAACAAGCATGTGAGCCTTTTACTTTTTTTTTTTTTTTTGCAGTGCCTTGAAAAATTCATCTCAGCCAAAAAATAATATTAAATTGTGAACATTTTCGTGTGATAATTTTTTATGATTTTCGACGTGGATTAACTCAACAACTACCATCCGAGGGTACATTGGCTGGCTTTCTGAATTCAATCGTTGTCGCCGTTCACTCCAGGACGAATTTTGAGATGGCCTTCCAAAATCGGTTGTTGTTCCAGAAAATATCGATGCTGTGCGGCAGCTGATATTGCAACATCGTCATCTGACTTATCATCAAACTGAGACATGCTTGGGCATAAGTTCTACTCGTATAGATTTAATATTGCATATTGCATGAACATTTGGACGCTAAAAGGATTTCTTCGTGTGTGTCGATTGGTCCACAGAAATGTTGAAAAAAATTATTCGTGGGACTTCAAAAGACGTCTATAAGGTTGTGATAGAAAACGAGTCATGGATCTATGCATATGAGCTCGAAGCTAAACAGCAGTCGAATGTATGGGTCTTTCAAGACGAGCCAAATCCAACAAAAGTTGTTTGCGCTATTTTGAAAACCAATAAAGCTATTTTTCTCGAAACTAAGTTTATGATACTGTGATGTCAGTTATTTTTTATTTAGTAAAAAATTGGTTTAGCATGCGATTCATGCAAAAGTAGGCAAACAATTGATATAAAGATATTATGATTAAAAATTCAAAATGTTAAAAGCTTTTTAGCTGTATAAGCGCAATTGGTGCTACTCATTACAGATGCAATAGCTTTTTATTTATGGAATCGAAGCTTATTTGCAACACACATTTCAAACTTATTTCTGAGTTATCTATGAGGGTGCACCAATCTTCAGGCCGATGTACTCAAAGGCCCAGAAATATCCACACAATGCATAATACTAATGCGATACTATCTTTCTCAGGAAATAATGGAAGAATATCTCGCTTTCTATTCCGGCACAATATTATAGATACGTCAGTCTGAAACCAGTGTTTTTCCTTAAGTCATGATGCAAGAAGCTCGCCTTGCATCTCGAATTAAGTTGTTTAGTTAACCTAGAGAAGGATAACATCCTTCAAATTCAGTTATATACTCAAATATATATGAACTCTATCTTTAGTGTTCCACTTACTGGTAGGATTAAAGCTTTTGCTAATGTCTTTGTACTTGCGTATTTCAGCGGTTACTGAAATTCATCAAGTGCTACGACTATGCGCAGATAATAATAAGCAATGTATTTTAGCCTTGGTTGCCCTAAATTCAGCCTGCTTATCTGCAGCTGCGACACATCATATGAAGAAAATATTGCCTGTAAAACTATTATACATTACTGCGTCGAAACTAAAAAGCTGTAAATACCTAGACGACATAGTAATAAATCACAATTTGAGTTGGTAGAATTACGTTTCTATATTAAAGAAATATGTAATATCCACGATACATAGTTTTATCGGCTCCAAAAATACTTCTCTACCGGTATTCTGAAAAAGATTTATTTTCACATCTTAAATTTAAGATTGCAATACGATATAAGTTGCTGGGGTGGTACTTCCGAGAAAATAATCTGTAATATACTGCTAACAGTACGAGAAGAAAAAAGGAATCCTCTCAGATAACCAACTTTTTATATAAAGACCGTCACCAGACGAGGAACTGTCGCTTTGATCTCAGCCTAAAAGCGTAAGTAAACAAATTTCAGAACTCTGTTATATATGACCACTCAAGATCTGTGAGAAATATATTTTTGCAAAAATAGCGCAAAGGAATATCCGCGTAACGTAAGACGTGCTAAGCGTAATTTCATTATTTATTTAGCTGCATAAGCAACTAGATATGACAATATAATGACTATAATATTACCAATGGCCTTCCTGAAAGACGACTGAAATGCGAACAAGCTCAGGTGATTGAAAGCAATTATATAGTCTGGAGGCAGTTGGACACTCAAAGATGATTGGGCCCCCTATCCATAGCTTTTGATCTCGCTATAGTTCGCTGTTATATCAAAAACTTATTCGAAGAAACTTGCGTTCAAATTGACACTCACGCTTCATGTGAGTATGGACTGGCCTATTTTAACTTTAAGTTAAGTTTAACTTTAACTTAAATGTAGATAATTCCATCCTTTTTAACATTTTAGTAAAGTGGATTAAAGCCTCAGCTGTAAATGTGCTGGGAGAATATTTCTTCTGCCTGAGAGAGCGTTAATTCCTGCAGAAAGGTTTTTATAGATATACAGTTCACTTGGTTAGAGGCAATCATTTTTATGAAAGAAAATGCTGATTAAAGCAACTGTATTTGATCTTATAACAAATGGTTTTCTGATAATTCAATATCAGACTGTTCTTTGTTTAAAATTACTCATAAAGCGAAATTACATTTCAATTAACGGTATTCCGTAGTAGTTAAACTTTAGCGGCTATAGTATTCTGCTTGATTTATTGGTTCACTCGAATAGAGGCACTAACCAAATAAGAAAATAAATAAAAACAGGAACAAAAAAATTTTGCCCATTCTCATAAACCTTACAAGTAAGCCAATCCCATAGATTTTCTATAATATTAAGATCTGGGGAATATGGTGGCCATGTTAAGGTATCCACATTTTGGGACGCAATTAAAGTCTTCACCACTCTTGAAGTGTGTACAGGCGCATTATCCTATTGAAAGATCCATTGAATGGATCCAAATGCTTCACCAACCTCGGGAAAAGATGATTCCAATAGTGTTTTATATATTTTCGGAGTCTACAATTTTCAATTTGAATGAGATTACTCCCCACATCATGACACCCGCTTCATGGCTGTGATGTAGACTCAAGTAACTCTCCTCCTTTCTTAAGTCATGAAAATAGAAATTATATCCATCCGGTCCATCCAAATTAAATTTATTTTCATCATTAAATACAACTTTTTTCCATTCACCGGAGTCGTGGAGTCGTTATTTGTGACAGACCTCCAAGCCATGTGGTCCCTTGCAAAATCGAGGCGGCGTTGTTTGCGAAATTGATTCAGAGGTAATGTTTTTTGTAATTTTTTTATAATTCAGATGCGGCGCGTTTAGAATAGCCCTTCGAACTGTGGATTTTCTAGCTGCAACATTAGCCATTTGTTTTATTTTCAATGTAGAAATGGCGGAGTTGGATGCAATCCTAAGGATTTTGCGGTTTTCCATTGGTGTCAAAGCCATCGTTAGGCCCTGTCATAGATATCAGTTTTATCAGCACCAAGTCAACAAGTGATGTACTATTGGCAATTGAATATTATACACGCTGAGATTGCGGCAAATAACCGAACATCGTTCATAATCAGACAAATCAGTAACTGACAAAAGTCTGTCATATGATCTGAGCAGCATAAGAATTTAGGTATTACCAAGCGATATAACAAGTTCATCATGATACTGTTGCGCCAATACTCACTTATAGAAAAAGGATCATTATAGCCGAAATATGTTATAGTTATTGCAGGACTGGAAAAAAATTCAGAATTTGGGGTCATATTTCTACGCACAGGAAAGCTACAAAGTTGGCAGACCGATAAGCCTTGTGAGAGTGCTCAATACAATTGTAAAGATTTCATTGCAGGCTATAAAGGATTCTATGAGGCCAAGTGAACAATGTAAAATATTCATTCCCTACATTTCTGATTGAAGTTTACTTATAGGGCATCAAAACTTTTGCCTGATCTGAGCCGACTTCATTTCAAGGGGTATTCTGCAATGGAATCGGAACTATCAGCGCAAGCGCTAGTTCCGGGGAGTACATAATTGAAAACCATAATAATAAGAAGTCCTTTCAAGTGTTCATTCGATCTCTGCAAATGCGTATAAGGATGACCTAGAGTTGGCAGCTAATTAGGCTTCAAGAAAATTTGAACTATTGCCGTTGAAGAATGTTGTGTTGAAGTGTGCCTTCCTTGGTGTTGCAACTGTTTGATAGGTATCTAGTTGTGTATAACAATAAATTAGCTACTCTTACTGTCATTTTGATCTCTAATAGCAGGTTTCTCTAAAAGTAGGAAAATTATAGTTTACTGCACCGCTAAAAGGCTTCCATATATGCTGCGATATTGGTGTTGAAGATCAATATGAAGAAAGGACAAACCATTCAGTTTATCCTGAGTGTACCTGCCTGACTAAATGGATTTTGAATGTGAATGTGAATGTCAATCAATGTTCAGACGGTCATGGCTATTTTCGCAGATTCCCGCATATACTTGTGCATAATGCTCTTGGTATGTAATGCTCTTTATTATGATTTATGACAATTAATCAGCTGAAAAATTGCATACTTTAACAACTCAGTCTGAATAATCATTAACATTGTAGGGCTCCCCAATTGCACACAGTCCGGGGTAATTAGGATTCATACCCTTTGTGCATTTGCTTCCAGTTGCGCCCGCCTCATAAATTCTGTGATTTATTATATTGGTTACTGCATAGTTGCATGTTAAAAGCAAAGCGTTCAAGTTGTACATTTGGGAATCGGGATATAAGATGGCAGCACAGCCCACATGCGTATTTTTGTCAGCTGTCATTACAGTAAACTGTGCGATCTCCTCACTAAAACCAACGGAATTAATTTAAGAAACATTGCAAATAAAATAACAATAAAAATAATTACTCAGTTGAAATTGCTGTAAAATTATTAAGCTGACTCATAGTAGCGGCCTTATATTCTGACCACCAGCTATTAATCATAGATGGGATATCAATGGCGGGATCAATACTCGATTCACTTGTCCATTCCACGGCATTATTCTGACCAGAAAATTTGAACTCATCCGTATTGTGACACTGATCATGACCAAATAAGCACCGTTTGACATTGTACTCAGCAAGCTTTGCCAATTCGTCACTCCATCTCATTGTAGCCATTTTAGTGGCTGACGAGTAGCCAGCAAGTTTTCCTTCGGCAATAGTGCTTCGCTTCAGATTATGGTAGTGCACAATCGCTTCTTTTATGGAACTCGTTATTTCAACCAATTTACAGTTGGAGGGACATTTCGGTCCAAAGATCTAGGAAGAAATGTATTTTGTTTAAGACGGATTTCGAAAATATAAAGCAATCAAATTTTGTCCATACTCCAGCGTTATTACATCCGATGTGAATTACAGAATTTCTGTAAGTCTGTATTGGAACAACAAGATTCGGGCTGTAAACACCAGTAACCCGAATATGTTCCCGCAAATAAATAAACTATTTCGAAGAAAAAATCAAAATGACCTTCAGTGTCTTAAACTAGCCCGGACATCAGACAACGAACGGTTACTGACAACAGCAGGTATTGATCCAAATGAGGCCGCTGATGATGACGACTTCTTTGTGATCGAGGATCCACAGGAGAAGGTTGAGACCATAGGGGCGACTTTCCAGGAAGTATACAAAGCCAATGATACCATTGGCCCTAATTATGACCTGGACGATCGCGTCTTGGTGCACGACTTCTACATTCGAAATGAAGTAGAGAACTGGCGAACCGAGGGCTCTGGTTTCACCCGGTTCAGCGACGAAAACATGGCAAATAATGTCATTATCAGAGGGGGTGAACTACCCCCGTTCATTTCGAAGGAAGAACTCCATGAGATCTTCGACACAATCAGGAGTAAGAAATCAGTGGGGATCGATGGTATTCCGAACATCGTGCTTCGACATCTTCCTCTAGAAGCGGTGGACATTTACGCCACCCTGTTTAATAATGCAATGAATAATGCACATTATCCAGCGCATTGGAAAACGGCGGTGGTTCAACCTATCCCCAAAAAGGGAAAGGATATATCCAATCCAGCGAATCTCCGATCGATAAGTCTCCTTCCGAATATCAGTAAGGTGTTTGAAAAGGTAATCAATAGAGCTCTGTCTAGGTGGGTTGAGGACAAATATATAGTTCCGGATAATCAATTCGGTTTTAAGGCGGGACATGATATCTCACATGCCGCGTCTAAACTGGTGTCCGATATCCAATGGAATAAAGGCAAAAACCAATGTACCGGTGCCTGCCTTGTTGACTTGGAGAAGGCCTTCGACACCGTATGGTTAGAGGGTCTTTTCTATAAGCTGACTAGGCTGGGGATCAGTAAACCACTCTTGTACATTCTTTATAATATGTTAACCAACAGACAGTTCATCGTGAAGAATGGTGATGTAACTTCTGTTGGAATATTTCAAATTAAAAATGGTCTTCAGCAAGGCGCGGTCAATTCGCCGATCCTGTTTAACATTTATACAAGCGACTTGATAGGTTCACTTCCCCATACTATTGCGTACGCAGACGATTTGATAGCGTACAGAACAGGTCAAAAAATCGAGGTCATCAATACTCTCTTGCAGCGTGACTTCGATAAGATAAGACGATTTTGCGATGACTGGAAGTTAAAAATCAACTTTCAGAAGTCGGAAACCATTCTCTTTAGGACGCCGTTGTCTAGAGCCTCTAGAGATACCAGAAAAAATTGGCGAACGTTCTCGATCATTGGACAACGCAGACAGCCTCTTGCCTGTCGAAAGGTAGTCAGATACCTTGGGATCTGGCTAGATCAGTTTCTGTATTTTGACAAAAACGTAGATGCTGCTCTGGTCAGAGCTAAAGGCGCTTTTGCCCTTACAAAGAGACTGTTTTATAGCAGCCAACTCGATGCGAGGGTAAAGGTAATCTGCTACATGGCCCTTATCAGGCCCATGTTGGTATTTGGGTGTCCCGTGTGGTTCAATGTGCGAGCAAGCTTAATGGAAAAGATTCGGGTGTTTGAGAGGGCTTGCCTTAGGGCTTGCCTTCGCTTGTACAGAACACCAGAGTCGGAGTACAAAAAATTTTATCGTAATGAGGTCCTGTACAACAGAGCGAACCTAATACGAGTGGACAACTTCGTAATTAAGCTGACTCGAAGGCACATTGCAAGAGCAATGGCCTCGACGAATAACCTGATATCTGGGGCTTACTATCCCAATTACCGTTACCACGAGAGTGTGCGCTCTGACGGCTTCGTTCCACCGGAAGCATTCCTCTACTTAGATCAAATAGGGTTGATCCAGGATAGATCAGCAGTTCCGTTAATCTTCCATGTCGCTCGGAGAGCTGGGGACAGGCGACTCAACTACAACAGAGACGTCGCACATAGAAGTGTGGATCGTCTCAGGTTCAGTAGGGCGGTGGGAAATCGCGATAAGAGGGATGTCGTTCGGCAGCACCAGCATTTCTGGTGGTTGAATGATGGAGAAGATGTTTCGTCGTCGTTTCCGTCAAGTACGGACCAGCCTCACTAATGAGGCAGAGCTGACCAATCTATTTGCTCTGTAAATAGCGATGGCCAGCTTGCATAGGTTTTTAGGTTAGCACTTAAGAAATATACACATATATTGGTATATACAAAGGTATATACCAATATATGTATATAATTGTGTAATGTCTATGTGTGTTTATGTGTGTATTGTGTATGTAGGATTAGGTAGATTAAGGTTTATTTTAAGTTAGATATTAAGTTTTTATAAAAAATAAAAAATTACATCCATAGGCTAAGTTTTTTGTTAAATATTTTTTCTTAGCCCTAAGTATACAAAATAAAAATTTTTAAATAAAATGTAAATGAAGTCGAAAGACATAGATATAAGAATTTAGATTAGCTTAGAGTGCCTGTGTGGGGCCAGTAGGTTAGTATAAGATTGTTAAGTAATTGTAAGCTAGCATTTAAGCATTTTTTGTTAGTATGTAAGAGTTAGAGTTTAAGAAAATAAAATGCATTTAAAACTAAAAAAAAAAAACTTACATCCGATGTGATACCTGCCGGCACAAAGATAAGGGTCGCAGTAATCAGTGGAGCTGACGACAGCGATTGTGGCAAGGAGAGCTATGCTCCTGATCATTGTTATGATTGTTTGAGACTAAAAATACAACTCTAATCCAACTGCAATTTATACCAAACTTCGCAGATCAGATGACTATAGTAACTTGAGGTTATTTGTTTTATTTTATTTTTTTTTTTTTTTTTTTTATTGGATGTTACGAATTTGTTTGAATAGAATTCGCAATCATCTGAGCAAATATTTGGAACATCATATTCTTCGACAGTTAGATACCTGATACCACACGTCAATATTGAATATATTTGTTAATTTGGTTAAAGTTTTCCGAGCATTCAAAGGGTAGCACTTCTAGACAAACTTTTGAAGCACAATACATTTATCAGGTAATCGGCTTGGATTATAAAAACCATTACACAGGGTAACAATGATTCTGCGGCGTGGAGTCTTGAAGTCGATCTTGGGTAATTCTGGTCTATTAACTACAAAAACAATAACAGATTTGCTAAATGGACTCTACTCTTTTGATACAGACAGGCTATTGAAAATAAGTAAAAAATTAAATAAATATGATGAATATATTCAAAAACTCTTATTTTCGTAAACTTAAACTTCCCTTGGTAAGGTCCAATAGTAGTCTGGCATTATACGGTAATCACAACCGGGATTTGATACCTTTAAAATGTTTATACACAGCGTGGGCAAAGGAAAATAAGTGAGGAAGAAAAGAGAATTACCGATGTACATTGTCCTTAAATGTTTGCAAGTTATAACTAATAGAAAATGGAGAGATCGGCAGGGCATAGGAATTAGGAAAGAATCACGATATTTTAGAGTACGTCCGAAAGTGGGCTTGAGAGTATACTAATGAGAATTCATAGCGAGACGGGTGTTACGATTTATGGTTTGAAGGGGCGGATGCTACTGGCGATCTATGTGGAGCACTGTTGGTGGAAATATTGATAAAACAAAGTGAGGCAGGAGACATTACGTCGGTGTTCGAGGGTGTCATTTAACTGACTGATATTAGTATCAGTTATGAGCTTTATCGCACGGTTCTGAATCCTATCTTGCAGGTACAGGGATGTTTTGGAAGCACCTCCATAGATGTGGGCATTGTACTCCAATTTTGTATGGATAAATGGCTTAAATATTGTGGCCTGATCAGAGGGGGTGATATTTCGCAGCATTTTGGCGACATCCGATTTGTTGTCATTCCAACGTAGTTTGTCACTGACATGCATACCTTTTGCGGAAAGTTTTTCTGTTTCGACGGTTCAAGTGTCATTTATGGATATAAATTGTTACTACCATTAGGATATTGTAGTATTTTTTGTTTTAGTTTTTGGTGATATTGGAATTTTACACGCTTAAGAAAGGCGTTGCAGTCATTCCTGGCTCGTTTGAACTTTTTTCGGTTTTCCTCAGTCGGGTTGGACTTGTAGGGCCAAGAAAAAATTTCTCTAACCCTGACAGCATATTTACAGCTTCGGTCGTACCACTATGTGCAAACTAACGATTCCGAATGAGTGCCATATTTTTTTTTTTTAGATTTATTATTAGATTAACCATTTGCTCCGATCGATGCAGAACGAACTCACTGAAATACGGTTCACATCAGAGCCGAATATCAAAAATTGGCTTGATTCATTCTTGGCTGCCAAGCCGGCGCAGTTCTTTTGGGATGGGATCTACAAATTACCAGAAAGATGGGAAAAAGTCATAGCTTCAGATGGGCAATACTTTGAATCATAACTATTGTACATGTTTTCTTAAATAAACGTTCAAATTTTCAAAAAAAAAACCGCACGAATCAAATTACATACCCAATATAATAACTTCGGAAAATTAATCTGACTCTAATAATCTTTCTCATATACATATATAACTATTTTAAAAATATTAATTGGTTAATAGAATTTTTGTGTACAGATATATCTGAAAAAAATCTACGCTTTAAAAGTTTAACAATGTTCTTGTGTACCCAAGACTCTTTGTACTCTTTGTACTCTTTGTACAATAAGAGACTATTTAAATTAAAAAAAAAATCTAAGAATGCAGCATATGAATTGTTTAAAAAGTCGTGCTTTTATGACGATTATACTCTTTTTTCACGTCTAATAAAAGAGTTTGTTTTTCTATCTAAATTTGTGTATTAAGATTTTATTGGTTATGTGGAAATTAATCTTAAAAATAGACCCACAACTTTTTACGAAGAGAAAAAGTACTGGCTTCCCAACAATGATGTACCTTGATGACAAACTATCTATAGGGTTTTCCAAAAGGGACTTAACAACTTTGAATTTAATTTGTAAACGGACTCTTTCATTAATTATCAAACTGTCACTGTCAATTTATTCAGTAAACTCATCATGGTAACTGCATCATGCTAAAGTACACTAACGAGCAAAGTCTGCAAATTATAAAAATTTTCTACAGATATTCGAAGTCGGTGACTGCAACGGTGACTGACGTTGCATATTCATATGCACAACATATTCGTTGTGTGATGTTGCCGTGTCAGTGAGACAATGATTTGGTCGAAGTGTCGAAAATATCGCTGCCGTTCAGACGTCCGTAGAAAACGATCCAAATCAGTCAATTCCACGGCGTTGTCAAGAATTGGGCATCGCTCAGACCACATTATGTATTTTGCGTAAGGATCTTGGTTTACACCCATACAAGATCAAGCTGACTCAATAATTGAAGCCGATGGACCATTTGAAGCGACGTATGTTCTCCAAAAGGATTCTAGAGAAAATCATCTTCAGTGACGAAGCTCATTTTTAGCTCAATGGGTTCGTCAATAAGCAAAATATGCGTTATTGGTCGGATGAAAACGCACATGTGCTTCATGAATCACCACTTCACCCACAAAAAATAACTGTTTGGTGCGGTTTGCATGCCGGCGGCGTTATTGGGCCATATTTTTTCGTCGACTATAACGATCGTCACGTTACTGTAAATGGTCAGCGTTATCGCGGCATGATCACCGATTATTTTTGGCCCGAATTGGAAGATATGGACTTGGACGACATGTGGTTTCAACAGGATGGTGCCACAAGCCACACAGCACACGCTACATTCGGTTTATTGAAGAGTAAGTATGGTGAGCGTGGGCCAGTCGATTGGCCGAATCTTTCGTGCGATTTAGCGCAGCTTGACTATTTTCTGTGGGGCTACGTTAAGTCTTTGGTTTATGCCAACACGCCGACGACATTGGAAGAGCTAAGAGCCAACATTGAACGCGAAATAGCTGCCGTTTCGGCCCAAAAAAATTGAATCGATCGAAACCGACCGCTGCAAACATGCCCGCGGTGGCCATTTGAACGAAGTCGAGTTCCATTCATAAATGTTTTGATTGTACTTTAAGCCAATAATAAAGTTTTTGAAATATCTCAAATAGCTTGCCTTTTATTTAAAAAAAAAAAGTTTTCAAGTCATTATTAGAAAACCCTATAGTTACCCTAAACATATCGCAGATATGTTTGCCGAATACTTTCAAGGCATCTATTTATAATTCAGCCTGCTCTTCCTTGAAAAATAGAAACTTGAAATTGTCAATTTGGTGTCGATCGCAACGTTTGGCCGGCCGTCCCTGATGTAGACAATTTTGCAAAAAAAATTTTTCTTACGATCCAGGTGGAACAGAAACTAATGGCACGCGACCATGACTTACGATGGGAGTTCGCTGATTGGGCTCTTGAAGAGGTTAAATTCCACCCTCATTTCGATCAGGAAATCATGTTTAATTTCGGGATCACTTCTAGCTCAATTGATTTGCAAACAAGTAAAGTTCTCTGGAGTGATAGAAACCTGGAATACGCTCATTATACGCAATTACGCCCAAAAATTATAATATTTGTTTCGGTCTTTACACTAACTATCATTCTGTTCAGAAAAGGATTTTGAAAAGGTGGATATGATTCAGTAGATCCAAACTCCGTTTAGATGCTATAAACTTGCAGTTTGATGTGGCTGCAATGATGGGAAAGTATATGCGACGCTATAGTCGTGTTGTAAATAAAACTAACACACTCAATTTGTTTTATCTTCTCATTCCTTTTGAACCGAATAATTTGTAAACCGATAAATTGGATCTATTATTGAACTCACTCAGACGTATACATAATGCCATTATGAGTACATATTTTCCTCGCCCCGACCATAACAATAACTGGATCAGTGACAAGGGAAAACAGCGATTTGGAAATGTCGACGGTATACTTTCCAAGAAGTGAGCGAACAAACAGAAGGCTTTGTGCGGGCAAAAATAAATGGAGTTCACTTTTACAGCTGCTTTGCAAGACCTGGCTTAACAGCCAACATCAGTGGAGTGCATCCGCAATCATATTGTCTATCCCCAGTTGTTATGGGAGGCGACTTTAATAGATATACCAAAGAATAGGGCAGCAGACTCACCAACATCATAGAACAGGCTCTACTGGAAACATTCGCGGTCCTAACAATAAGTGTCGGTAACGTGAAGGGTTAACACTTATCGCAAAACGGGCGTAGGCTCTACCGCCGACATGAACTCTACGAGCAACTTTAGTCTACATAGGTGCCACGAAGTACAGGGTCAGTAAGGAATATTCTCATAGCAACCACCAGATGATAATAATTGAGATCAAAGAAATAAAATCGTCCTATCTCCCAAAACTTAAGGGTCATTTCTGAGAAAATAATCTGTAATACACTGCTATAATAACAACCAATTTTGTTTTAGAAAGACCGCTCAACTGTTGATACCATACGAGCATTACTCGATAGTGACTGTTGGGAATGTTGCCTTATATTGATGGATCTGGATAAACTAGAAGAATTCATCTCTCCAGAGTAACAACATCTTAGCTTTACGTCATATAAAGTGTATGAGTATGTGTATGAAATTTATCTCAAACACGTTGGATAGGGAGGTCACTTGGTTGAATATAAAAACAAAAAATTTATTCATTCTTCAATACGTTTCCGGGCGCTTAGACCAACTTTCAAAATAAATTTGAATGTTACGAAGGCATTCTTCTAATGCAACTGTATTCGTGATGATTTGTCAAACACATAATTCTGAAGCTAAATTTTAAAAAAAACTATTAAGAACGACAGCACGGTTTGGAATTTGTCGCTATAGGAAGGCGCTATCCCTCTTTTTTTTTTATTTATTAACAGTGAAATATGTAACACGTATACATCTAATGGATTGGCCAAACTTTAGAAGCCCTCTACAGGTCATCATTTTTTGGATTACCTCGCAAATGAGGCCGGGGCTACCATCCGTTTATGAATACGACATTCTGAAGCAGAATGGTATGATACATGATGGACCGAAGTTTTATATAAGTACTACTAACTCTTTATTATTTTGATTGCAGCAGATGATGTTTTTTTTTTTTTTTTTTTTAATAGAGCCAAAAAAAAAAAAGAAAAATGAAAATAAAAAAAACAATTCGAGCAAAAATTGACCATCCTGACTGCTAGAAAAAGTAATTTAACCTCTGACAAGTGGCAGGAACTAGCAGAGGAGAAATGCAAGTTAGTGAAAATGCAACAAAAACACTGCAAAAACAAGCATGTGAGCCTTTTACTTTTTTTTTTTTTTTTTGCAGTGCCATGAAAAATTCATCTCAGCCAAAAAATAATATTAAATTGTGAACATTTTCGTGTGATAATTTTTTATGATTTTCGACGTGGATTAACTCAACAACTACCATCCGTGGGTACATTGGCTGGCTTTCTGAATTCAATCGTTGTCGCCGTTCACTCCAGGACGAATTTTGAGATGGCCTTCCAAAATCGGTTGTTGTTCCAGAAAATATCGATGCTGTGCGGCAGCTGATATTGCAACATCGTCATCTGACTTATCATCAAACTGAGACATGCTTGGGCATAAGTTCTACTCGTATAGATTTAATATTGCATATGGCATGAACATTTGGACGCTAAAAGGATTTCTTCGTGTGTGTCGATTGGTCCACAGAAATGTTGAAAAAAATTATTCGTGGGACTTCAAAAGACGTCTATAAGGTTGTGATAGAAAACGAGTCATGGATCTATGCATATAAGCTCGAAGCTAAACAGCAGTCGAATGTATGGGTCTTTCAAGACGAGCCAAATCCAACAAAAGTTGTTTGCGCTATTTTGAAAACCAATAAAGCTATTTTTCTCGAAACTAAGTTTATGATACTGTGATGTCAGTTATTTTTTATTTAGTAAAAAATTGGTTTAGCATGCGATTCATGCAAAAGTAGGCAAACAATTGATATAAAGATATTATGATTAAAAATTCAAAATGTTAAAAGCTTTTTAGCTGTATAAGCGCAATTGGTGCTACTCATTACAGATGCAATAGCTTTTTATTTATGGAATCGAAGCTTATTTGCAACACACATTTCAAACTTATTTCTGAGTTATCTATGAGGGTGCACCAATCTTCAGGCCGATGTACTCAAAGGCCCAGAAATATCCACACAATGCATAATACTAATGCGATACTATCTTTCTCAGGAAATAATGGAAGAATATCTCGCTTTCTATTCCGGCACAATATTATAGATACGTCAGTCTGAAACCAGTGTTTTTCCTTAAGTCATGATGCAAGAAGCTCGCCTTGCATCTCGAATTAAGTTGTTTAGTTAACCTAGAGAAGGATAACATCCTTCAAATTCAGTTATATACTCAAATATATATGAACTCTATCTTTAGTGTTCCACTTACTGGTAGGATTAAAGCTTTTGCTAATGTCTTTGTACTTGCGTATTTCAGCGGTTACTGAAATTCATCAAGTGCTACGACTATGCGCAGATAATAATAAGCAATGTATTTTAGCCTTGGTTGCCCTAAATTCAGCCTGCTTATCTGCAGCTGCGACACATCATATGAAGAAAATATTGCCTGTAAAACTATTATACATTACTGCGTCGAAACTAAAAAGCTGTAAATACCTAGACGACATAGTAATAAATCACAATTTGAGTTGGTAGAATTACGTTTCTATATTAAAGAAATATGTAATATCCACGATACATAGTTTTATCGGCTCCAAAAATACTTCTCTACCGGTATTCTGAAAAAGATTTATTTTCACATCTTAAATTTAAGATTGCAATACGATATAAGTTGCTGGGGTGGTACTTCCGAGAAAATAATCTGTAATATACTGCTAACAGTACGAGAAGAAAAAAGGAATCCTCTCAGATAACCAACTTTTTATATAAAGACCGTCACCAGACGAGGAACTGTCGCTTTGATCTCAGCCTAAAAGCGTAAGTAAACAAATTTCAGAACTCTGTTATATATGACCACTCAAGATCTGTGAGAAATATATTTTTGCAAAAATAGCGCAAAGGAATATCCGCGTAACGTAAGACGTGCTAAGCGTAATTTCATTATTTATTTAGCTGCATAAGCAACTAGATATGACAATATAATGACTATAATATTACCAATGGCCTTCCTGAAAGACGACTGAAATGCGAACAAGCTCAGGTGATTGAAAGCAATTATATAGTCTGGAGGCAGTTGGACACTCAAAGATGATTGGGCCCCCTATCCATAGCTTTTGATCTCGCTATAGTTCGCTGTTATATCAAAAACTTATTCGAAGAAACTTGCGTTCAAATTGACACTCACGCTTCATGTGAGTATGGACTGGCCTATTTTAACTTTAAGTTAAGTTTAACTTTAACTTAAATGTAGATAATTCCATCCTTTTTAACATTTTAGTAAAGTGGATTAAAGCCTCAGCTGTAAATGTGCTGGGAGAATATTTCTTCTGCCTGAGAGAGCGTTAATTCCTGCAGAAAGGTTTTTATAGATATACAGTTCACTTGGTTAGAGGCAATCATTTTTATGAAAGAAAATGCTGATTAAAGCAACTGTATTTGATCTTATAACAAATGGTTTTCTGATAATTCAATATCAGACTGTTCTTTGTTTAAAATTACTCATAAAGCGAAATTACATTTCAATTAACGGTATTCCGTAGTAGTTAAACTTTAGCGGCTATAGTATTCTGCTTGATTTATTGGTTCACTCGAATAGAGGCACTAACCAAATAAGAAAATAAATAAAAACAGGAACAAAAAAATTTTGCCCATTCTCATAAACCTTACAAGTAAGCCAATCCCATAGATTTTCTATAATATTAAGATCTGGGGAATATGGTGGCCATGTTAAGGTATCCACATTTTGGGACGCAATTAAAGTCTTCACCACTCTTGAAGTGTGTACAGGCGCATTATCCTATTGAAAGATCCATTGAATGGATCCAAATGCTTCACCAACCTCGGGAAAAGATGATTCCAATAGTGTTTTATATATTTTCGGAGTCTACAATTTTCAATTTGAATGAGATTACTCCCCACATCATGACACCCGCTTCATGGCTGTGATGTAGACTCAAGTAACTCTCCTCCTTTCTTAAGTCATGAAAATAGAAATTATATCCATCCGGTCCATCCAAATTAAATTTATTTTCATCATTAAATACAACTTTTTTCCATTCACCGGAGTCGTGGAGTCGTTATTTGTGACAGACCTCCAAGCCATGTGGTCCCTTGCAAAATCGAGGCGGCGTTGTTTGCGAAATTGATTCAGAGGTAATGTTTTTTGTAATTTTTTTATAATTCAGATGCGGCGCGTTTAGAATAGCCCTTCGAACTGTGGATTTTCTAGCTGCAACATTAGCCATTTGTTTTATTTTCAATGTAGAAATGGCGGAGTTGGATGCAATCCTAAGGATTTTGCGGTTTTCCATTGGTGTCAAAGCCATCGTTAGGCCCTGTCATAGATATCAGTTTTATCAGCACCAAGTCAACAAGTGATGTACTATTGGCAATTGAATATTATACACGCTGAGATTGCGGCAAATAACCGAACATCGTTCATAATCAGACAAATCAGTAACTGACAAAAGTCTGTCATATGATCTGAGCAGCATAAGAATTTAGGTATTACCAAGCGATATAACAAGTTTATCATGATACTGTTGCGCCAATACTCACTTATAGAAAAAGGATCATTATAGCCGAAATATGTTATAGTTATTGCAGGACTGGAAAAAAATTCAGAATTTGGGGTCATATTTCTACGCACAGGAAAGCTACAAAGTTGGCAGACCGATAAGCCTTGTGAGAGTGCTCAATACAATTGTAAAGATTTCATTGCAGGCTATAAAGGATTCTATGAGGCCAAGTGAACAATGTAAAATATTCATTCCCTACATTTCTGATTGAAGTTTACTTATAGGGCATCAAAACTTTTGCCTGATCTGAGCCGACTTCATTTCAAGGGGTATTCTGCAATGGAATCGGAACTATCAGCGCAAGCGCTAGTTCCGGGGAGTACATAATTGAAAACCATAATAATAAGAAGTCCTTTCAAGTGTTCATTCGATCTCTGCAAATGCGTATAAGGATGACCTAGAGTTGGCAGCTAATTAGGCTTCAAGAAAATTTGAACTATTGCCGTTGAAGAATGTTGTGTTGAAGTGTGCCTTCCTTGGTGTTGCAACTGTTTGATAGGTATCTAGTTGTGTATAACAATAAATTAGCTACTCTTACTGTCATTTTGATCTCTAATAGCAGGTTTCTCTAAAAGTAGGAAAATTATAGTTTACTGCACCGCTAAAAGGCTTCCATATATGCTGCGATATTGGTGTTGAAGATCAATATGAAGAAAGGACAAACCATTCAGTTTATCCTGAGTGTACCTGCCTGACTAAATGGATTTTGAATGTGAATGTGAATGTCAATCAATGTTCAGACGGTCATGGCTATTTTCGCAGATTCCCGCATATACTTGTGCATAATGCTCTTGGTATGTAATGCTCTTTATTATGATTTATGACAATTAATCAGCTGAAAAATTGCATACTTTAACAACTCAGTCTGAATAATCATTAACATTGTAGGGCTCCCCAATTGCACACAGTCCAGGGTAATTAGGATTCATACCCTTTGTGCATTTGCTTCCAGTTGCGCCCGCCTCAAAAATTCTGTGATTTATTATATTGGTTACTGCATAGTTGCATGTTAAAAGCAAAGCGTTCAAGTTGTACATTTTGAAATCGGGATATAAGATGGCAGCACAGCCCACATGCGTATTTTTGTCAGCTGCCATTACAGTAAACTGTGCGATCTCCTCACTAAAACCAACGAAATAAATTTAAGAAACATTGCAGATAAAATAACAATAAACATAATTACTCAGTTGAAATTGCTGTAAAATTGTTAATCTGACTCATAGTAGTGTCCGTATGTTCTGACCACCAGCTATTAATCATAGATGGGATATCAATGGCGGGATCAATACTCGATGCAGTTGTCCATTCCACGGCATTATTCTGACCAGAAAATTTGAACTCATTCGTATTGTGACACTGATCATAATCAAATAAGCACCGTTTGACATTGTACTCAGCAAGCTTTGCCAATTCGTCATTCCATCTCATTGTAGCCATTTTAGTGGCTGACGAGAAGCCAGCAAGTTTTCCTTCGGCAATAGTGCTTCGCTTCAGATTATGGGAGTGCACAATCGCTTCTTTTATGGAACTCGTTATTTCAACCAATTTACAGTTGGAGGGACATTTCGGTCCAAAGATCTAGGAAGAAATGTATTTTGTTTAAGACGGATTTCGAAAATATAAAGCAATCAAAATTTGCCCATACTCCAGCGTTATTGCATCCGATGTGAGACCTGCCGGCACAAAGATAAGGGGCGCAATAATCAGTGGAGCTGACGACTGCGATTGTTACAAGGAGAGCAATGCACCTGATCATTGTTATGATTGTTTGAGACTAAAAATACATCGCAAATCCAACTGCAATTTATACCAAACTTCGCAGATCAGATGACGATAGTAACTTGAGGTTATTTGTTTTATTTTATTTTTTTTTTTTTTTTTATTGGATGGCACGAATTTGGTTGAATAGAATTCGCAATCATCTGAGCAAATATTTGGAACATCATATTCTTCGACAGTTAGATACCTGATACCACACGTCAATATTGAATATATTTGTTAATTTGGTTAAAGTTTTCCGAGCATTCAAAGGGTAGCACTTCTAGACAAACTTTTGAAGCACAATACATTTATCAGGTAATCGGCTTGGATTATAAAAACCATTACACAGGGTAACAATGATTCTGCGGCGTGGAGTCTTGAAGTCGATCTTGGGTAATTCTGGTCTATTAACTACAAAAACAATAACAGATTTGCTAAATGGACTCTACTCTTTTGATACAGACAGGCTATTGAAAATAAGTAAAAAATTAAATAAATATGATGAATATATTCAAAAACTCTTATTTTCGTAAACTTAAACTTCCCTTGGTAAGGTCCAATAGTAGTCTGGCATTATACGGTAATCACAACCGGGATTTGATACCTTTAAAATGTTTATACACAGCGTGGGCAAAGGAAAATAAGTGAGGAAGAAAAGAGAATTACCGATGTACATTGTCCTTAAATGTTTGCAAGTTATAACTAATAGAAAATGGAGAGATCGGCAGGGCATAGGAATTAGGAAAGAATCACGATATTTTAGAGTACGTCCGAAAGTGGGCTTGAGAGTATACTAATGAGAATTCATAGCGAGACGGGTGTTACGATTTATGGTTTGAAGGGGCGGATGCTACTGGCGATCTATGTGGAGCACTGTTGGTGGAAATATTGATAAAACAAAGTGAGGCAGGAGACATTACGTCGGTGTTCGAGGGTGTCATTTAACTGACTGATATTAGTATCAGTTATGAGCTTTATCGCACGGTTCTGAATCCTATCTTGCAGGTACAGGGATGTTTTGGAAGCACCTCCATAGATGTGGGCATTGTACTCCAATTTTGTATGGATAAATGGCTTAAATATTGTGGCCTGATCAGAGGGGGTGATATTTCGCAGCATTTTGGCGACATCCGATTTGTTGTCATTCCAACGTAGTTTGTCACTGACATGCATACCTTTTGCGGAAAGTTTTTCTGTTTCGACGGTTCAAGTGTCATTTATGGATATAAATTGTTACTACCATTAGGATATTGTAGTATTTTTTGTTTTAGTTTTTGGTGATATTGGAATTTTACACGCTTAAGAAAGGCGTTGCAGTCATTCCTGGCTCGTTTGAACTTTTTTCGGTTTTCCTCAGTCGGGTTGGACTTGTAGGGCCAAGAAAAAATTTCTCTAACCCTGACAGCATATTTACAGCTTCGGTCGTACCACTATGTGCAAACTAACGATTCCGAATGAGTGCCATATTTTTTTTTTTTAGATTTATTATTAGATTAACCATTTGCTCCGATCGATGCAGAACGAACTCACTGAAATACGGTTCACATCAGAGCCGAATATCAAAAATTGGCTTGATTCATTCTTGGCTGCCAAGCCGGCGCAGTTCTTTTGGGATGGGATCTACAAATTACCAGAAAGATGGGAAAAAGTCATAGCTTCAGATGGGCAATACTTTGAATCATAACTATTGTACATGTTTTCTTAAATAAACGTTCAAATTTTGAAAAAAAAAACCGCACGAATCAAATTACATACCCAATATAATAACTTCGGAAAATTAATCTGACTCTAATAATCTTTCTCATATACATATATAACTATTTTAAAAATATTAATTGGTTAATAGAATTTTTGTGTACAGATATATCTGAAAAAAATCTACGCTTTAAAAGTTTAACAATGTTCTTGTGTACCCAAGACTCTTTGTACTCTTTGTACTCTTTGTACAATAAGAGACTATTTAAATTAAAAAAAAAATCTAAGAATGCAGCATATGAATTGTTTAAAAAGTCGTGCTTTTATGACGATTATACTCTTTTTTCACGTCTAATAAAAGAGTTTGTTTTTCTATCTAAATTTGTGTATTAAGATTTTATTGGTTATGTGGAAATTAATCTTAAAAATAGATCCACAACTTTTTACGAAGAGAAAAAGTACTGGCTTCCCAACAATGATGTTGATGACCTTGATGACAAACTATCTATAGGGTTTTCCAAAAGGGACTTAACAACTTTGAATTTAATTTGTGAACGGACTCTTTCATTAATTATCAAACTGTCACTGTCAATTTATTCAGTAAACTCATCATGGTAACTGCATCATGCTAAAGTACACTAACGAGCAAAGTCTGCAAATTATAAAAATTTTCTACAGATATTCGAAGTCGGTGACTGCAACGGTGACTGACGTTGCATATTCATATGCACAACATATTCGTTGTGTGATGTTGCCGTGTCAGTGAGACAATGATTTGGTCGAAGTGTCGAAAATATCGCTGCCGTTCAGACATCCGTAGAAAACGATCCAAATCAGTCAATTCCACGGCGTTGTCAAGAATTGGGCATCGCTCAGACCACATTATGTATTTTGCGTAAGGATCTTGGTTTACACCCATACAAGATCAAGCTGACTCAATAATTGAAGCCGATGGACCATTTGAAGCGACGTATGTTCTCCAAAAGGATTCTAGAGAAAATCATCTTCAGTGACGAAGCTCATTTTTAGCTCAATGGGTTCGTCAATAAGCAAAATATGCGTTATTGGTCGGATGAAAACGCACATGTGCTTCATGAATCACCACTTCACCCACAAAAAATAACTGTTTGGTGCGGTTTGCATGCCGGCGGCGTTATTGGGCCATATTTTTTCGTCGACTATAACGATCGTCACGTTACTGTAAATGGTCAGCGTTATCGCGGCATGATCACCGATTATTTTTGGCCCGAATTGGAAGATATGGACTTGGACGACATGTGGTTTCAACAGGATGGTGCCACAAGCCACACAGCACACGCTACATTCGGTTTATTGAAGAGTAAGTATGGTGAGCGTGGGCCAGTCGATTGGCCGAATCTTTCGTGTGATTTAGCGCAGCTTGACTATTTTCTGTGGGGCTACGTTAAGTCTTTGGTTTATGCCAACACGCCGACGACATTGGAAGAGCTAAGAGCCAACATTGAACGCGAAATAGCTGCCGTTTCGGCCCAAAAAAATTGAATCGATCGAAACCGACCACTGCAAACATGCCCGCGGTGGCCATTTGAACGAAGTCGAGTTCCATTCATAAATGTTTTGATTGTACTTTAAGCCAATAATAAAGTTTTTGAAATATCTCAAATAGCTTGCCTTTTATTTAAAAAAAAAAAGTTTTCAAGTCATTATTAGAAAACCCTATAGTTACCCTAAACATATCGCAGATATGTTTGCCGAATACTTTCAAGGCATCTATTTATAATTCAGCCTGCTCTTCCTTGAAAAATAGAAACTTGAAATTGTCAATTTGGTGTCGATCGCAACGTTTGGCCGGCCGTCCCTGATGTAGACAATTTTGCAAAAAAAATTTTTCTTACGATCCAGGTGGAACAGAAACTAATGGCACGCGACCATGACTTACGATGGGAGTTCGCTGATTGGGCTCTTGAAGAGGTTAAATTCCACCCTCATTTCGATCAGGAAATCATGTTTAATTTCGGGATCACTTCTAGCTCAATTGATTTGCAAACAAGTAAAGTTCTTTGGAGTGATAGAAACCTGGAATACGCTCATTATACGCAATTACGCCCAAAAATTATAATATTTGTTTCGGTCTTTACACTAACTATCATTCTGTTCAGAAAAGGATTTTGAAAAGGTGGATATGATTCAGTAGATCCAAACTCCGTTTAGATGCTATAAACTTGCAGTTTGATGTGGCTGCAATGATGGGAAAGTATATGCGACGCTATAGTCGTGTTGTAAATAAAACTAACACACTCAATTTGTTTTATCTTCTCATTCCTTTTGAACCGAATAATTTGTAAACCGATAAATTGGATCTATTATTGAACTCACTCAGACGTATACATAATGCCATTATGAGTACATATTTTCCTCGCCCCGACCATAACAATAACTGGATCAGTGACAAGGGAAAACAGCGATTTGGAAATGTCGACTTTGCAAGACCCGGCTTAACAGCCAACAACTGATGCTGGACAATATGATTGCGGATGCACTCCACTGATCCCCAGTTGTTATGCGAGGCGACTTTAATAGATATACAACAGAATAGGGCAGCAGACTCACTAACATCATAGAACAGGCTCTACTGGAAACATTCGCGGTCCTAACAATAAGTGTCGATAGCGTGAAGGGTTAAAACTTATCACAAAACGGGCGTAGGCTCCACCGCCGACATGAACTCTACGAGCAACTTTAGTTGACAGCATTAAAGACAGCAAAACTACTATACATGCTTCAAAAGTCTTTGTCAAGAAGCCGACATAAATCCTTGGGATTCAATATATAAAATGATGATGGCGAAACTAAAAGTCTATAGGACTACCCGATGACATGTTCAAAAATAGTAAAGAACCTTTTCCCGCAAACATCTGCCACTATGTTCAACATCAAAAGCGAACTTAGCCCAAAGAAAATCCCACTAATTAGCTTGAAGGAGTTGCTATGGGCATGTGGCAAGATAGGCGACAGAAAACCCCCTGGACCTGATGGTGTCCCGAATAAAACACTAAAGTCGGCTGTCAAAAAGATACCGGATTTCCCCATAGCAACAATTCAAATATGCCAAAAAAAGGAACCTTTTCCGAGAGATGAAAAACAAAGCATTTATTTCTGCATTTCTGAGAAAATAATCTGTAATACACTGCTATAATAACAACCAATTTTGTTTTAGAAAGACCGCTCAACTGTTGATACCATACGAGCATTACTCGATAGTGACTGTTGGGAATGTTGATTTATATCGATGGATCTGGATAAACTAGAAGAATTCATCTCTCCAGAGTAACAACATCAATCCTTCTTTATGCCACCCCTTCTGTATAGAGTCACAGAAGAACGAAGAAGTGTAAAAGCAGACTATCGTCAATAAATTAACTCTACTCACTTAGAACATAGTGGTGGTTATTTGGATGGTTTTCCAACCATCTCTGTTATAGCTGGAATGGTCCTATTTGACATCCTTGCAATAGAAAAGTCTTTAGCCAACACCACGCCAAAGCCACAAGGACGATTTAGCAGATCTGATGAACGTTTAAATTAATAACGGCAATCCAAGTCGGAGAGAAGTCGATGACAAGGCAGCCAACTAACGCAGTACCTATCTAGTCGCCGTGGCTATCGGAAATATCTACCTCACGATAGCTTAGCTTTTTTCTGGGAAGGAGAACTGACTCACCAAGCCCACAGCCAATAATTGCTTAAATGTTGTGGTCAGTACATGGATGCAAATTAGCACACTTATAAGAAACATGCAGAATGAGCTGCTAAAGATCGAAAGAATAAGCGGTGCAGATTCAGCCCATATAGAAAATATACCATAGATTGCTTACCACCCCTGCGAAGTATGTAGAGTGTGGTTTAGTACGTAGCCGTATTCTGGAGACCGAACAATCATGCTAGCAATTTGCGCTTGCTTCAAAAATCTCTGGTATCTATTAATATTACACACACTTTGGCGCAACCAAATTTTTCCACTAATTTTCCTTCATTAACACTATGTGCAAGCAATTTAATTTATTAAAAAAGGAAATTCTCCTGTCCATAATTAGGACCATCATGACCAATATTGGTGAACGACAATTACTGATGAGTTTAGCCTCCTTGAGGAACCACTCCATCTAAAGGCGTTGCTCATTGAATGAACAGTTTACTACTGCTTAACTATATGTGGCTTATGGAGGGCTATCGCCCAAACTCACCACCTGAGCAAGACTTCTTCTAAACTATTCCACCCTTATTCTTAAATTTAATGACAACCTTAGCCAAAACTATTGAAACTAAAAAAAAGTTCACCATAACAAATAGCAATGATTGCCTTGTGTTGCTCGTAAAATATACGAATATGTCGATTTTTCATCTGTTACATAAATATATTCAAACATTTATCTCTAGACTATCTCCAACTATTGACGTTGTCCGCTTTTATATGTTTCCAAACACTTCAACTTCTGGTATACGCACACCCCGCCTGCATACACCAGCAACCGATTAACTAACTTATCTCTACGGCGCCGCTTTCTCTATCCAAATAATTAGAATCTATCGACAGCGCCCCAATGATCTGACCAAAGACTCCGTATCGGTTGTGCGGCTGGATCATAAAAACTTGAAAATTCAACAAATAAACTTTTCGCCCCTTTCGGGTTTCCGAGTTAGCCTTACCCAGTACACTATATTTTGGAATTCGTTTTTGAAATTGTTTTAGAATAGTGGGCGTAGAGGGTACTCGTCCACAGTAGCTGCCTCAAATTCATGGCCAAATTTTGTATCTGTACTGGCTTAGTGCAGCGTAAAACGATGTATCTTTCAGGGGAGCATTAATGATGAAGCATTTAAAAATAAAAATAAATGATAATGCCGTTGTTATGAGTTTGTAGCGACGCCAGCCGGTTAAGGAATTCAAGCTCGTAAATGCAATTTTTATTAATTTCTGAACAACGGACCGAGAAATTGATTAATGAAGAAATTTCTGTTTTGCTTGGAGAATCTGTTCGAGTATTAGAAAATAAACATAATCAATGCTGAACTGAAGCAGTATGAGGTATACTATTTTGCTTAAGCATTCAATTTTTTTCTTTTTATTTTTCAAATTAAAAAGAAATTTTGGAATTTAGAAAAAGTGGTTAAAATGTGAAAATGTAAACGATCGATGGCTTCCCGATGATGATCCACAAGGTCAAACGAATTTTGTGTTTGGTTCAATGAGGCGGTAGGCGGTATATTTCGTATCTGATATATTCGAAAATCCCGAAGCAAGATCACCGATCAAATCGAATTATATCCTCCGAATTTATAGATTATAAAAAAGTGTCTCGTTTTTTATTCGGTAAAAAAATTTAGGTCAGATTAGTGTGCTTTGCTTTGCCAAGCTTAATATGATATACCGAACCTATTCTAATTCTGCTGTCTAAATCAAATTCAATGTTACTAGAGTCATTGGTTTGGATTTCCTCAGTTTTAACGCTTTGATACAAACATGTTCTTTATTTTCGGCAAGAATTCATCGCCCAATGGATTCCTCTATTGACTTGTTTGAAGTTTTTCGATGTCATCACAATAAGTAAAGCTGAAAAAAATACTCGAAACAATATTAAATCGCTGCAAGAAAACACAGAACGAAACGTTGTATACTCGTACACTTTCTTGAGAGTTTAATTCAGGTGTCCTTTGATCTTGATGCATGTATAAAAGTTTTTGAATGAAAAAAAAAAAAACATAGAATGTGCTAAAATTTAATTCTATAGTGGGTTTCTTACCCATGATTTTACAAATCAAATGAAAAACTTCTAATGACAAGAAAAGAAAAAGAATAATATTTCAAACGTTTCTTCAAATTCCGCCACCCCTGTAACAAGGTTTCAGGACACCGGCAATACTACTAACTTATGGATTGGTCGACCTAGGTCTCCGTTTGCCGTTCTTAGTGGAGGGTGGACGTCGATAACTCGTCCCATTGCTCATTTTTCAGGTGGTAGGTAGTTGTCTTTGATCACTACTAGATCGTCGTTAACGCTGAAGTTTTCTTGAGTTCGCTGACATCGTAGACGTTGCTGTGTAGCGTGATCCACTTAACAATCACTCGCTAATTCAATCTGCGTCTCTATTTCTGTTCAACTCGCTTTTGTCCAAATCATAGCAATCGACTAAAATACCGAAGACTCAAACCCTATTGATTAGCTTGAACTCAGCCAAATTTTATACCAATTGAACTTTAAAGTTGTTAGCCGATTCAAATAAGCTTTATCTAGGCCATGCAAATACATATGCATTCAAATAAACTTGTACGCAATGAATTAAACTTATACAATCGCGTTTATAATTCTAAACAATCTCTTCGTTTTTTTCTCAATTGTTTCTCTTGAGATGGCAAAGTGCTAACACCGTGTGGAATGTTGAAATGATCGCGTAAGAAGGAGTTCGGTGATTTGATTAGTTAGGAACTATTCCGATAGAAATTAGGAAGGAGTAGTCATGATGCCAGTGGCTACGCCAATTGCCGTGAGAAGGTTCCTCCAGGTGTTATAACATCAATAATGCCACCACAAGTTAGAGTCAAGTTCATGTGCCTTAGTTCTATCGTATTGAACCACCACAATACGCCAAATGTTTTTTTTCTATTTAATTTCTGTATTGGCACGATAAATTCAGTAAGTTTCGATGAAAGATAGCAGCAAGATCCTCCCCTCCGACGAGCGAAACTTGGATATTTCATTTATATTTTAAAATTTGTATGAAATCTCGAAATATAATAGAGAAATACAACGTCGTGAATCCAATATACCTTGTTTTACAAAAGAGTTTTGCGTTTCCACAGACAGTTTTAGTGACAGACAGTCATTAGTGAAACCACCTGGCAGTCCAAAACGTAACAAAAGTACGATGGCGGTCCCAGAAGTAAAATTTTGGAAAAAAAAATTATTTATTTTTCAACATAATCGCCTTTCATCTGTATACACTTTTCACAGCGATATTCAAAAAGTTCGATACCCCTTTTATAATAAGAAGTGTCTTGCTCCTCAAAATAGCCAATAACTGCCGACGTCACTTCTTCATCGATGGAAAATCTTTGATCACTGAGTCATTTTTTCAAGTTTGGGAACAGAAAATAATCCAAGGCGGCTAAGTCTGGCGAATAGGGTGCATGAGGTAGCAATTCAAACTTTAATTCATTAATTTTGGCCATTGCAATAACTGATTTGTTGTGGCCTTATGCATTGTCTTGATGAAAGAATACTTTCTTCTTAGCCAAATGCGGCCGTTTTTGCTTGATTTCTTCGCTCAAACGTTGCAATAAGTTCGCATAATACTGGCCGTTGATAGTTTTTTCCTTTTTCAAGATAGTCAATAAAAATTATCCCACGCGCATGCCAAAAAACCGATGCCATGACCTTCCCTGCAGATGAAACGGTCTTCGCCTTCTTTAGAGCCGGTTCTCCCTTTTGAATCCATTGTTTTGATTGTTCTTTTGTCTCTGGTGTAAAGTGATGGGCCCATGTTTCATCCATTGTTATGAAACGGCGCAAAAATTCTGCTTTATCGCTGTGAAACTTTGCTAAACACTCAATTGAAACATATTCACTACACTGTTTTTGTTCGAGTGTGAGCAAACGCGGCACCCATCTTGCACACAGTTTTCTCATGTCCATATTTTCAAATAATATGCGATATGTCGCACTTTTTCAAATGCCTACAATGTCTGCTAGCTCGCGAACTTTCAGTCGACGATCATCCAGTACCGCTTTGTGGATTTTCTTCGCCATTTCTAGAGTAGTCACCTCATTTGGTCGACCACTGCGATGCTCTTCTTGGCAGCTCGTACAGCCTTGTTTAAACTCAGCAACCCAAAATTTTACTATTGTAAACGAGGGAGCAGACTCACCCAGAGTAGAATTCAGTTCAAAAAAAGTTTTGTATCACATAACTATGACCAATTTTCTCCATTTTCACAAATTCACTGACAACGTTCACTATTGATGGCTGCCGAACAAATACTAAACAACGTGGCGCTTTCAAATTTGAAACATATGCTTTAAAGACTGTGTACTTTCCAATACAGTGATATTTGCATGCAACTACCGCCATGATTTGGTCAGGCCGACAGACATAACCCACTAATAGGCTGCATAACAATTTCGGAGTGGTAACGCATTCTCCTCCGAGAGTGATAATGACACCTATAGTACTCGTGCGACAATAATGCCGCAACAATTGTTGCAAGTCCGACTACCTCAATCGAGCAATCCAAGCACTGTTGAGAAACAATTTCCAATAGCGGCTACTAACCATCAAGTCGACAATTTTCTGAATGTTGCACATGCAAACATGACGAATGCTGCTAGCAACATTCGATCAGCTGATCGTCTTACAAATGCTACGCAACAGCAGTTCACTTACAGCAACCTTCTGCTGGATGAACACGTAAAAAACATTGTCAATGAAGCATTGGGAAACTTGTTACCAACAATGATCAAAGACAATATAAGGACAGCGATCCAGCCATTAGTGAACCTACAAACAAACAATCGTGGCCCGATACCTATCCCACCTCGTAATGTTCAAAGTCAGCAACATATATTGGGTCTATAACTTAATTTGCGGTTTGCTAAGAGATGGCGTAAGTTGTATTATTCCATTGTTATTATTCCATTGGAACATGCGTTGGAAAGCTCCTGTCATTGTACGTCATTTCAGTATATGTCATTCATTTGAAGCGTAAATAACAATAATTTTTTTTCAAAAATTGATTTTTAGTTTGGAAGACGATGAACGTCCTGGGCAGCCAAAAAAGTTTGAAGATGAAGAACTGGAAGCATTACTCTATGAAGATTGTTGCCATACACGAGAAGAACTTGCAGAATCTTTGGGTGTCACTCAAGCAGCCATTTCAAAACGTTTAAAAGCAGCTGGATATATTCGAAAGCAAGGAAATTGAGTTCCACATGAACTCAAGCCGAGAGACGTCGAAAGGCGGTTTTGCATGTCCGAAATGCTGCTGGAACGCCACAAAAGGAAGTCATTTTTGCATCGGATTGTTACTGGTGATGAAAAATGGATCCATAACGACAACCCCAAGTGCAAAAAATTATATGTGAAACCCGGCCAACCAGTCAAATCAACGGCAAAGCCGAATATCCATTTCGCGAAGGTAATGCTTTGTATTTGATGGGATGAGATGGGTGTGCTGCATTAGGAGCTGCTAAAACCGGGTGAAACCATCAATGGACAACGCTACCGAAAACAAGTAATCCGTTTGAAGAGAGCAGTAGCCGAAAAACGCCCGGAATATGCGACCAGACACGAGGCAATAATTTTCCATCATGACAACGCTCGGCCCCACGTTGCTTTTTCGGCTAAGAACTATTTGGAAAACAGTGGATGGGAAGTCTTACCCCTCCCGCCTTATAGCCCAGACCTTGCACCTTCTGACTACCATTTGTTCCGGTCGATGCAGAACGCCCTCATTGAAAAACGGTTCACATCAGAGCAGAATATCAAAAATTGGCTTGATTAATTCTTGGCTGTCATAGCTTCAGATGGGCAATACTTTGAATAATACTAGTGTACATGTTTTTCTTAAATAAACGTTCAAATATATACCAATAAATGACATTTCTCACCAAGATGATTGTTGTAACTCTGAATCGCAAAATAGCTTGGGGTTCAATAGAATGTTTTTCAATGACAGATTAAGCGAAGAACACACATTTCGGCTAGATCGATGGGGTCTGAAATTTGTCGGTTGAGGATTTCGTGTTCATGTAGATGTACTAAGGCTGAATTATAACTGTTCTTGGGAGGAAGTGTTGATGAACTTTCATCATCTTTTGGAAGGTGCAGCTGAGGATTGGTATTGGCATTTTCTTCGTAGCAATCTTCGAGGAGATTGGCCAATCTTACGTAGAGCCTTAATAAATCACGAGAATAAATGTGCTCGTTGCAATCCTCAGTTGGAAAGATAATGGTTGAACGCATGCACGAACGACATTCCACAAGCTCAAAACCATAAAAATAATCACTTAAACAGACTAAAATTTCGTGAGCTATCGTACGAAGTAAAACTTAGTAATTATAATCAATTGCGTGAAAAGTTGTTCAACATATGTAGATGAGCTGAAGTTCATCAAAAACGCGGACAAATTTTCGAAGATTCGCTTACGCTGTAAGAAACTAAATGTATTTAAGCAATCTGTCTCTTGCAATAGCCTCACTAACACCTTAGATTCACGACCTTATGTAACGATCAAAATTCAAGAAAAAGAAATGGTTGGCCTATTGGACAGTGGAGCTAGAATTTCTTGTCTCGATAAATATTGTCTAAAAACAATAAAGGAGTTGAAGATTCCAACAACACCGAAGTTGTTTTCAACAATCGAAGAGAGTCCCTAGATTTCTACCTCATCCATCGTTGTCCAAATCTCTTTATTTAGGTATAGACTTCTGGCAAAAGTTTAAAATGGCCTCCAAAATCGTAAGTGAGTTAGACTTAAATCTGAAACCGGAAATAAACAGAACTGCAAAAGACAAATTAGAGATAAACTTAAGCGACATTGATGCTGAACGACTTCAACACACTGTAGCAAAATTCCCCTCTTCCTCAGAGCAAGGTTTGGGAAAAACTTTACTATGTAGAGATGCATGTTATCGACACAGGTAATGCAGAGGTAGTCGAACAGCGGCATTATCCTGTGTCACCACCAATTCAAGAAATGATCTACCACGAATTACATAGGATGCTTTCTTTAGGAGTAATTGAAGAGAGTTCATGGAGTTCACCCATCGTTCTTATCAGGAAAACTGGTAAGAACCGACTTTGTTTAGACTCTCGGAAAGTGAACTCACTCACAAAGAAAGACACCTATCCTCTTCCTTATATAGAATGTTTATTGAGCCGTCTTAAAGATACACATCACATAAATAGTGTGGATATTAAGAACGCGTTTTGGCAAATTCCTTTAGAGAAAGAGTATAGAGAGAAAACGGCTTTTATTGTGCAAGGAAGACCGCTTTATCAATTTACCGGTATTCATTTTGAATTGTGCAATGCTGCTCAAAGGATGTGTCCGTTAATGGATAAAGTGATCCCCAACGCACTTAGAGAACAAGTTTTTCTATATCTCGATGATTTGCTAGTCATTTCCAAGGATTTTGTTAACCACCTAGAGATCTTAGAAAGAGTTGCGGAGTGTTTGCGAAAAGCAAATTTAGCAATAAACATGGAGAAATCTCGCTTTTGTGTCAAAGAATTGAAGTACCTATGTTATATCGTGGGTGGTGGTCATTTTAAACTAGATCCAAACAAAGTGTCAGCAATTAAAGATTTTCCAGTGCCAAAATCGGTGAAGCAGGTACGAAGATTTCTTGGCCTTTGTGGTTGATACCGAAGATTTATCCGGAATTTCGCTGCGATTGCTGGTCCACCTACGGACACTTTGAAGAAAAATGATCCATTAGCTATGACTCCCGATGCCTTAGAGTCTTTCGAAGCTTTAAAAATTGCCCTCTTTTGTGCTCCTCTTTTAACCAATCCTGACTTTTCTAAGCGCTTTGTAATCTAATGTGACTCGTCCAATTATGATATGATAATGAAAACAATGAGAAAACCATAGCATTCTTCTAAGAAAAACTGAACGATTGTCAACGCAATTATAGTGTGACTAAACAAGAATGCTATGCGGCGGTGCAAGCCGTCAAAAAGTTTCGACTGCATGTAGAACTTTCATCTTTTACCATTATAACTGATCACGCAAGCCTTAAGTGGCTGATGGGCTTTAAAGATCTTAGCGGAAGATTAGCACGTTGGTCACTAAAACTTCAGGCGTTCTCTTTCGACATCCAGCATAGAAAAGGGGCACAGAACATTGTATCTGATAAACTTTTTCGGGCGTTCAATAAAGAACTTTCTTCTCTTCTAAATGATTCCTATTGCATCGATATCGATTCTACTGAGTTCAATGGATCTGAATACCAAAATCTGATAGCAAAAGTTGTGGAAAATCAAAACAATTTACCAGGACTAAAGATTCGAAATTTAATTATTTACAAGAAAGTGGCTCCGAGAGATGGTAAAAACCTATTTTCAGAATTCCAGGGGAAATTGTTGGTAGCAAAAAGTTTAACGCAAGCTGTTATAGAAATGTGTCACCAACCATCACATTGTTTACACAGAGGAATGTTGAAAACAATCTCAAAAATTCAAGAACTCTAATATTTGGCCAATAGTTGACAAACCAGTTACGTAACTTTATTCGCAATTGTACAAAATGCAAACAAAATAAAAATCGTGTAATTTGACATTAAGACCTCCAAACATGAAATTCTTCGTCCTTTTCAAAAACTTTATGTAGATTTCATGGTACCCTATCCAAGATCTAAGATCCAAGTTTATTTTCGTCGTATTAGATAGTTTCTCTAAATTCGTTCTTCTTATAGCAATGTGCAAAGTCAACACCAGCGCTGATATAGAATATCTTGAACAAAACGTTTTCCATCAATTCGCTGTGCCAGAGTTCATTCATAGTGATAATGGTCAACAATTTGTATCAAAAGATTTCCAACAATTTCTAGCTAAATACAGATACGCTCACATCCGCAATGCCGTTTACTCTCCGCAGGCTAACGCATCGGGACGAGTAAATCAGTCCATTTTGACAGGAATTAAGATGTGCCTCAAGAAAAACCAAAAAGACTGGGATGAACATCTTCACGAGATAAAGCAGGCTTAAGTACCTCAGTTCATCAATCCTTAGGCACAAATCCCTATTTCTGCCTTTACAGTCAACACACGACTGTACACATGCAAATATGTACAAATTGTTGCGAAACCTGAATGCACTTGAAGATGAAGGTATGCATTGTTCAACACCAAAAAATAAATTGGATCTAATACGAGCTAAAGTAAAAGACAACATCAGATGAACATATGAAAGGAATGCTAAAACATACCATCTACGCAGTTCAAAGAAATTATTTTACTCTGGTGAATTTTTGTACAGTAGGAACTTTACGTTGAGTAGTTCATTAAAGCATGTTAATTCGAAGTTTTGTTCAAAATTCATAAGATATAGATGGCAAAAGAGTTTGTGTTTAACATGCTAAAGACCTACGAAAGTAATCACGAGATTAATTTGCAGCGTCATGGGTCGTTATGTTTGCGGACGGAGAATAGTAGGATCAACGTTTTTCGGGCCTCTCAAAGTCAATACATGACTTTGAGATTCATGAATATGTAGCGTGATCCACTTAACAATTGTTAATTCAATCTGCGTCTCTATTTATGTTCAACTCGCTTTTGTCCAAATCATAGCAATCGACTAAAATACCGAAGACTCAAACCCTATTGATTAGCTTGAACTCAGCCAAATTTTATACCAATTGAACTTTAAAGTTGTTAACCGATTCAAATTAGCTTATATATTATACAATATCAAAGCTTATAAAAGGCAGTGCAATTTCGCCTATCACACTTTTGTTCTGCTCCACATTTCACTTGTATATTCAGTCCGTAAGTCAGGCAATCTTGGCGGTCATGTTGAAACCACATGGTGGTTAAATTGACTTAGTGTGTGAATTAAAAGTTTTAAGTTTTTATTTACTCAACACTCGTTTCTGCTAATACAGCACAGTGAGACCAAGTTTAAACAAGTTGTTTCTGCACTGAACAATCTAAACTTCTTAGAAAAAACAGACAAGGTAAGAAATTTCGACTAAAATCTGAACAAATTAGTAACAATATGCATTGAAAATAGGTGATAAACTTAGGAGATGCTAAACGATATTCTAGTGCTCCACTTACGTCCATGTCAAAACCAAAAAAAGGAATTAATCCTTCCACAAAAGAATGATCTGCCTAACCCCTGATGCCCGCTGAATTTGATTAAGATGCGGCCAACAGAGCCTTGATTAGCAGAATCAAGTCGGATGTGCACCAATGCTCCTGAAAAGTAACTCAACTGAAACCGAACTGACATTTAAATTATTCATACCAACACACTAATCAACACGCATTCATATTTGAATATATATGTACATATATGCATTTGTATAATATATACATACATACCTACCTACATATATATATACATTCTTTCGATATTTATTTATTTTTTTTTTTGGTAGCTCTATATATCGTGTTAATTAGTGTAACATTTAAAATCATTTCTCAAGACTTATGCCACTACTCACTCAATCAATATACTATCTATATTCACGCACTGAAATTAGTTTAACCTAAGTGCTCTTATTTATCTAGGCCATGCAAATACATATACATTCAAATAAACTCGTACGCAATGATAAATTATTTTATTTTGTTTCTCTTGAGATAGCAAAGTGCTAACACCGTGTAGAATGTTAAAATGATCGCGTTAAAAGGAGTTCGGTGATTTGATTAGTTAGTGACTATTCCGATAGAAATATGGAAAAAGTAGTCATGGTGCGAGTGGCTACGCCAATTGCCGTGAGAAGGTTCCTCCAGGTGTTATAACATCAATAATGCCACCACAAGTTAAAGTCAAGTTCATGTGCGTTAGTTATATCTTATTGATCCACCACAATACACCAAATATTTTGTTTTCAATTTAATTTCTGTATTGGCGCGATAAATTTAGTAAGTTTCGATGAAACATAGCAGCAAGATCCTACCCCTCCGACGAGCGAATGTCGTGCAACCGCAAGCGTGCCACCCGCTGCTGTCAAACAAGTGTTACATTTCCATCCACACACATCGAAACCCACTTACAGCTGCAACGAAGTCAGATACTCCAGATGACAGGGTTTCCAATACCCCTGTACCTTCGATTGAATTGCTTGCCAGCATGACATGCGATTCGCCAGCAAATCCAACATCGGCTCTGAAATAGCAGCATACGACTCACCTAAAAAGAAATGCGCAGGTGTTAGTGGATCTAGGTCAGTGTCAGATAATTGGCACAATGGACGCGAGTTTAGAATTACTTCTATTTGCGTTAAAAGGATATACAAACTGCTCAAACGTCAAAATGTCTGCACCAACTACTCGACAAAGGTGTTGCTTTACACATTTCACAACCGACTCCCACAAACTGCCAAAATGTGGTGTCATAGGGGTGATGAAGTGCTAAGAAATCCCAGCACTCGCGAGGGATTCTGCAACTATTTAATTACATATATTGCTCTGATAACGAGGGAGCCGACCCACGAAATTTTGTAAAGTTGTCAGAATACAGGTGCGATGGCTTTCCACGACGAGCTGCAGAGCGACGAAGCTCAGCACTCACGATTTTTAAATGTATAGCTTTAGTCACTAGGCTAACTAAAAGCGAAATGTAACCTTTGCAATACACTGACTTACCTTGAGTCTTATTGGACTCGCGTAATCACAATCACAATGCGCGAAAGTTGTATTTGTTTGTAATTGCTATGGAGGGAGATTCCCATAATTTGGGTTGTTGTTTCCTTATCTTAACGAAAACAGTGAATACAGTCATGGGTGATTTTGCGAGTTAAATTGCAAGAACCAAAAATCCAAAATTCTTGACAAATAAGTGCAAAAAAGGTTGAAATACTTGGATGTAACATGCGAATATGTGCCTCACGAACGATTAATTTTGTTATGACGTGTCCTTTTGGTATAATAATTAGGTGTTTGGCATTGAGCGAATGATTTGCTTTTGGAATTCTGCCACCAACTCCAAGTATATTTTCACTGTCTAGAAAGGGAAAAAAATTAGTTAGTTTGCATTTTTTGTCAAAGATAACATGTTTGCATTAGATTATGTATTGTATATTTTTGCAGCATAGATCTCTGGTAGTTCTAAGGGAAATTAAGATAATCGCTCTAGCTTTAGCCATTTTGCAATAAACCGTTGTATCCTAGCGACTGACAAAAGTAAAGAGTAGACAAGAGTACTTCAATTGGATGGTCTGTAGTTGTGACGATGTAAAATTGACCAGTTTTTGATGTCTTTTTGAAGCCAATGTCCACCAAATCGGGTGCTCAAGAAAGAACGCTTGGTAATATATATGTATCAACGGTGATACTAAATAAATCGTTGCGTGAAGCTATTACCAACGAGATAAGCCCTCTAGATTTACCAGCGCTGGTAGGTCCAATACCACTTATGAGTATACGCGCATTTCTACGTTTTAATCCGAGGCGTTGAACACATGATTCTATTGCGAAGGATACCTGCGAGCCCGAATCGATGATAGTACGGACAAGGTGTGTTTTACCGTTTACCGTTCAAAGAATGTTGGAAGAAGGGTTTGTGGCATATGACGCACGATATTGATTGTATGGTTATTGACTATGAAATCTCGTGGAGTAGTAACATATGTGCGGAAGGTGTTGTTCTTGAATTTTGTCGAGGAACGAAGTCTGGAATTTGATCTTGACCGAACGAACTTCCTGGTTGTGAACAAGATGTACCATTGCTTACGTTCACTGAATTTTCATGAACCAAACTATGGTAACGTGAGTATGACCGAGCGGAAGTACGACCGAGCGGAAGTATGACCTACACTTAAACAATTAAAACAAAGTTTATTAGATTTGAAAAAATCTCTACGCAACTGAACCTCCATGTCTAAAACTCTACGCACTGCGACAGACCATGAGCTGAATTACATTTAGTGCAATTTGTCGATGACGAAGCGTGCATGCTTCTTACTTGTGGATTCTTAGACCTATTGTTTTCACGAAAATTAACTTTGCAGCTTTCTAATGCATCACACCGACGTTCCACGAAATCTAAAAATTCATCGATATTAGGATGGTCTTCATTCACATTATCTTCGGACCACGCCTGACGAGTTTCTGGGTCCATTTTGTTAAGGAAAATGTAAAAGAGCCACGGATCTCTGTTGCGCGAATTATCTAAGATTTGTTACATGTGTCGATGGGATATCCATAAATGCTTTTATGTAACTGTTAATCACATGCTGCGGTCTATTATACTGCTTATCTAACCTAGCCCAAGCCTGTTCATAAATGACATCGCAAACCGGTAAATGGCTTAACAGATTAAGAGCTTCACTACGAAGGCAGGACTTTAAGAAATGAAATTTTTGTACCGGTGTTAGATTAGTTTTCTTGTGGACTGTACCTTCGAATATATCCCGAAAAGCTGGCCATTTCATGTAGTTTCCTGTGAATGGTTCGATACGAATTTTAGGAAGAAAGAAATCCTAATTCCTTTCATACAAAATCAATTTATTTGGTGTTTCGATTGAAATTTGCTGTTGAGAAATTATCCTATTAACAACGTCTTTGCTTCTTTCCGCCTTTTCACGATCCCTAATGGCAGATAATAAAATAGATTTAACAATTAAAAATTTTGTTTCGAATTCTTCAAAGTCTGAAAGTGGATTTACATAACCTTCTTTATCGGCGAACTCGTACGTGTGCTTTTGCGAAGCATTGAACTCATTCTTAAGATCTTCTGCCTTATATAGCCGAACTTACAGAGCACAGATCGAAAATGTATCATAAATTGATTCTGCATAAGAAGCTAATTTGGTAAGTGAACCTTTTATATGACCACATGTAAGACGGAGGGCAGAAAGGGAAACTGTGTCAGACATTTTTAGACGATTTTATTAGGGTTTAATCAATTCAATCTAGGCATAGGTAATTTCTTTTAACAATCAGGGATATCACTATCTTGCTCGAAATGTTCTTAACAATAGCAAACACGTGACAACCACACGACGAAAAGTCCGAATATCGTTCACAACGAAAATGTTTTAAAATTTTGGTAAACGATATGTGAATCCAGCTCGATTCTGGACCACAAAATGTTTGGTAATAACAGAACGATATCAACCAACGAAATTTGGCTCGAACAACAAAATGTGTAGACAACGATGAATCCCAATGCGAACAACGATTTTCAGCGATGAGAAAAAAACCAAAGGCGGGAAATAAAACGAATTAGCTTAAGTGTCTTACAATGTGTGTTATTATCCGTATGGTCCAAATTTGAATGAAAGAGAAAAGCAAAAAGTACAATATAATATAGTATTACGTGAAAGAAGAATCAGAGATCAAAGAAAAAATGCAAAAAAACATAGAATGTGCTAAATTGAATTCTATATTGGGTTTCTTACCCATAATCTTACAAATCAAATGAAAAATTCTAATGGCAAGAAAAGAAAAAGAATAATACTTTAAACATTTCCAAACAATATTCATCATATTTATTTAATTTTCTACCCATTTTCATTAGATTATCTTTATCAAAAAAAGTAGAGTCGATTCAGCATATCTGTTATCGTTTTCGCAGGTAGTAGATCAGAATTACTCAAGTTTCTTGTACCATATATCCAAGCCGATTACCTGATAAATGTATTGGGCTTCAAAAGTTTGTCTAGAAGTGCTATCCTTTGAATCCTCGAAAAATTAGAACTCACCTATTTTAACCAAATTGACTAATTTAGAAATATATTCAATATTGACGTGTAATATCTCTGGTATCTAATTCTCGAAGAATAAGATGTTCCAAATATTTGCCCAAATGATTGCGAATTCTATTCAAACGAATTCGTAAGATCCAATAATAAAAAAAAAAAAAAAACAGATAAATAAAACAAACAACCTCAAGTTACTATCGTCATCTGATCTGCGAAGTTTGGTATAAATTGCAGTTGGATTTGCGATGTATATTCAGTTTCAAACACTCGCTAACAATGATCAGGTGCATTGCTCTCCTTGTAACAATCGCAGTCGTCAGCTCCACTGATTACTGCGCCCCTAATCTTTGTGGCGGCAGGTCTCACATCGGATGCAATAACGCTGGAGTATGGGCAAATTTTGATTGCTTTATATTTTCGAAATCCGTCTTAAACAAAATACATTTCTTCCTAGATCTTTGGACCGAAATGTCCCTCCAACTGTAAATTGGTTGAAATAACGAGTTCCATAAAAGAAGCGATTGTGCACTCCCATAATCTGAAGCGAAGCACTATTGCCGAAGGAAAACTTGCTGGCTACTCGTCAGCCACTAAAATGGCTACAATGAGATGGAGTGACGAATTGGCAAAGCTTGCTGAGTACAATGTCAAACGGTGCTTATTTGATCATGATCAGTGTCGTAATACAAATGTTTTCAAAAATTCTGGTCAAAATATTGCCGCGAAATGGACAAGTGAAGCGAGTATTGATGCCGCCAAAGCTATCCCACCTATGATTAAGAGTTGGTGGTCAGAAAATAAGGACGCAACTATGAGTAACATTAACAAATTTACTAAAACTAAGTAATTATTTTTATTGTTCTCTTATTTGCATTATTTCTAAAATTAATTTCATTGGTTTTAGTAAAGTGATTGGGCACTTTACTGTAATGACAGTTGACAAAAATACGCATGTAGGCTGTGCTGCCATCTTATACCGCGATTCCGAAATGCAGAACTGGAACGCTATGCTCTTTACGTGCAACTATGCGGCAACCAATATGATAAATCACAGAATTTATGAGGTGGGCGCAACTGGAAGCAAATGCACAAAGGGAACGAATCCTAATTACCCTGGACTGTGTGCAATTGGAGAGCCCTACAATGTCAATGATTATTGAGACTGAGTTGTTAAAGTATACAATTTTTCAATTAATTGTCATAAATCATAATAAAGAGCATTACATACCAAGAGCATACCTAAAATTTATTGAACTTTTGGATATTTTAGATGATTACTGCATCTACTTCCAACTATTCCTATCTTTATTAAAAGCATATCCTCCTCGTAATAATACTTTCGCTTATTTTGCACAAGATTATGCGGGAATCTGCGAAAATAGCCATGACCGTTTGAACATTGATTGACATTCACATTCACATTCACATTCAAAATCTATTTAGTCAGGCAGGTACACTCAGGATAAACTGAATTGTTTGTCTTTTCTTCATATTGATCTCCGACACCATTATCGCAGTATATATGGAAGCCTCTTAGCGGTGCAGTAAACTATAATTTTCCTACTTTTAGAGAAACCTGCTATTAGAGATCAAAATGACAGTAAGAGTAGCCAACTAATTGTTATACAGAACTAAATACCTATAGAACAGTTGCAATACCAAGGAAGGCACACTTTAACACAACATTCTTCAACGGCAATGGTTAGTGGCATGACCTCCACAAACAAACAAACAGCCTGCTTAGCTGCCAACTCTGGTTTATCCTAGAACTTCTTATCATTTTGCTTTTCAACGATGTACTCCGCGGAGCTAGCGATTGCGCTGAAAGTTCTGGTTCCATTGCAGAATACGCCATGAAATGAAATTGGCTCACCCGATCAAGCAAAATTTTTGCTGCTCTATAAGTAAACTTCAATCAGAAATGTAGAGAATGAATATTTTGCATATCTCACTTGGCCTCACACAATATTTTATAACCTGCAATAAGATCTTTACAATTGTATTGAGCACCCTCACAAGGCTTATGGGGCTGCCAACTTTGTAGCTTTCTTGTGTGTAGGAATATAAACCCAAATTTTGAATTTGTTCCCAGTCCTGCAACGATTATACAATACCTATTTCGGTTATAATGGACCTTTTTCTATTTGTGAGTATTGGCGCAGCAATATCACGATGAACTTATTATATCGATTGATAACACTTTGTTTAGAACATAAAGAATACGTCACGAACAATGTCGCCGGATTAATTCACCTTGAACCCACAGACTCAAAACAGATACCAGGTGCATTCACTGCAAGGTTGTGTTAATGAAATTCAAGCCATATGGTCGTGAATAACTAGATAAATTTTTTGTTGCACTTAATATTTGCTCAATAAACAAAATTGTACGATATTAAAATTGTTGTCAAATAAGCAAAATTTAATGAGAATTGATTTAGTGTTAAATAAACAAGTTGTATGATAACTGTTAGTTCTAATTTAAGTTATGCTAAGTAAGCGATAAATTTGTGTAAATAAGATTAAGTTTAAATCAATAAAGCACTGATTTTTCAACACTAAAAAAAAGAAATCGTATATAGTTGTTCCCCCATCCGAGGTAAGATACCTAAATATCATTCAAAAATATCATTCATAAATATACGATCAAGGTACATGCACCCTGATCATAACGCCGATCATACACACCTAAATTCGTATGCTACTCAGATCATATGACCGTCTTTCGTCAGTACTACTAGTACTAATTTTGTAGATCGTGAACGAAGGTCGGTTATTTGCCGCAATCTCAGCGTGTATAATATTCAATTGCCAATAGTACATCACTTGTTGACTTGGTGCTGATAAAACTGATATCTATGATAGGGCTTACCCCAGTTCATCTTTTCGCTGTTAGATATAATATTTAAGTTCAAGGAGCCTAGCTTTTAATAAAAGCATGGAATTTCTCCCTTTGGAAGTGCTACCAATCTATAGACCAATACGGGTTCAAGGCATCAGAATTGTCCCACCCTAGACAGTTAAAGACAACACATTCTCAAAGCCCACTTTGTAGACTTAATTGGTTTCGTCCATTAGGTAAGACCAAGATCAAAATTCTTTTCCATACAATAAGTTTATTGCATATGATTTTTGGGAAAAGTCTGATAAGCAAATCTCCACATAATGACGCAATAAAAGGCACTTTCAAATCAGAAACTGTGCTGTAAGCGGTTCCAGTTGAGATACCTTATCATTTTGGTAAGAGTTCTTAAAAATTTTATGCTCGTTAAGCTTTTGTACGTATTGGGATAGTTTTTGGAACAGGTAAATAAACACCTCATTTTGCATTTTGATTTTTCTATCAGTGGCTTATACAGGAAATACTATAATACTTACCCAAAGAAATGAGATCTTTCACGGTAAGTCTAAGCTTATCAGTCTCATATCAGAGACACTACAACAACAGAATAAAAGTCAACCGACAATCACCAATTTGTTTGTTCATCGACTGTCTTAAGATAGGTAAAACTATCAATAGTGAATAGTACATGGCATAATTGGATAGATTGAATGTAGAAATCAAGAAAAAATGGTCTCACATGCAAAAGAAAAAAGTGCTTTTTCACCAAAATAATGGACCGTATCAATAGTCGTGAAGACGATGGTTAAATTGAAGGAATTACTCTTCGAATTGCTTCCCTACCCACCGTACTTAACAGATCTGACCCTCAACGACTATTTTCTTTTTGCAGACTTCAAAAAGATGCTCCAGAGAAAGAAATTTGGCTCAAATGAAAAAGTGATTGCCGAAACTGAGTCCCTTTTTAAAAGCAAAGACAAAACGTTCTACAAAAAAGGGCATCAAAAAGTTAGAGAAGCATTAGAATGAATGTATCACTTTTGGAGGAGAGTATGCTAATAAATAAAGTCGAATTTCTAAAAAACAAAAATTATTTTTCTTAGTAAGGCTGGAGATTCAAAGAGTGATTGTTGTTTTCTTTCTTAATTTATTTTTCCTCTTTTAATCTTTCTTCCATCTGATTATTATGAATTCACTTTTCTTTTTCCATCGAGCTTCCCATTATTTAGATTTTCCACGTGTACTATAAGTCAATCGAATTTATAGGTTAATTCTATGAATGAATAGCAAATATGTGCAAACAAAAGTAGCGTTTTTATATTTGTCACCTGAATACCCAAAGCATTATAAAAAAAAAAAATGATAATCCACGTTTTCTGTTCAATGATAGCATGGTTCACGTTGTTTGTCTCTCAGAAAGCTGGTTAAAAAGTTGAATGTGTTCCAAGTTTTTTAAACCGAATTATATGTTTCTTATTCTTTAAGCTAGAAGACTTACGTAAATGGTGTGGAGTTGCAGGAATTCACATATGGCAAAATTATAAATTTCACAATGTAAACAAATCCACACTAAATGAATTGGTAGAATATGTTAGGAACTTATTGCTAGGTTTCATTTACATGGCACAAGATGTAGCAAATTACTCCCTTGCCTAGAACTTGCCTCTTTGTACCCTAAAATTATACTCTGTGGGGATTTGAATCTCAATTTCTTGGAAAATGATAACTAGGCAAATACAGAAACGACTGAATCAAAAAACTTGTTTCGCCCAAATTGCATGCAACTCACACACCTTTTTTAACCCAATAGATTACCCTCTCTAATAGACCTTGCATTGGTTTTTCACCCAAAATTAATATTGCATTATGCCCAATTACCGTTTACCAATATACCGTTTTTCACATCATGATATGATCTTTTTAGCGATATATGTACTTCTCACTATTGTGAATGAGGTTAACGTATGAAACGATGGATGCAAATAATATTGATCCTCAAGTCATAAAGACATCCAAGTATTTTTCCCGAAAGTTAGAAAATTATTTACAAAAATACTTCCCATTCCAAGACCCTCGGTCTTCCCAACTAATTTAGAATAGCATCTTATTGCTATGCTTTTACTTTTAAGAAAAGTTTTCGAATCATCCCGAAGTTACAAAATCAAAACTTATCTGTTTAAAAAGAAATTCATTAACAAATTTTAGTCAGGTTTTCGCGCTAAGCATAGCTGCACCACAGCTCTATTGAAAGTCTGCGATTACCTACGTACTGGCTTGGATAACAACTTATGGTATTATATTCTTATATTTTTAAACTTTGACTACTACTTAAAAAACTTCAAACATAATTTTCATTTAAAATTTCCCTATGTATGTTAAGTAATCGTGAGGCTGCATACTTTTGTAATCTTTCACAATATGTATTTCACAATAAATAAATCTTCATCTTGTCATTTAGTCCAATCAGATATTCCGCAAAGATCTGTTCTTGGTCCCTCATATTTGTGTATTTTATAGATGATATCTTTGGATGCATTACAACCTGCCAATATCATACACATGCTGATGATGTACAATTTTATTGTTTATTTCTAAAATCAAGCAAAACCCTTGCAACAATTAACATGAATATACCTACAATTGGTGGCATATTCCATGGCATGGTACCAGGCTGTCATTACACAGAACTCTGACCACCAAATATCCGGAGTTAATTTTTTTTTTTTTTGTATTTGCGATCAAGCTGTTGAATCTCTTACCCGAAGACATAAAGGATACCAGTAATACGTATGCCCTCACAAAAAAAAAAGTATTTCGAAATTACTAAGAAAATTTTTAATAATGAATATTGATAAGAAATTTATTTTAAGTTCGTCACTTTTCGATGTATATTCTTTTCTATTTTTATGACACATTTTACTTCTCCTCTTTATCTCTATCTTTGACTTCCTATCAACCATTTTTACTATTTCTATTTTTAAATCCATTCTACCTATACATAAGCTTGTTCACCTTAAAAAAAAATGTTTTGAATTATTATCTTATGTGAACTATATACAAATATCCTAATAAACAAACAAACAGTTTTATTTTACATAAAAAGATTTTCAGACTTATAATGGTTCGAATATCTTTTAAAAATAGAGTAAAGATTTTGCAACATGTAATTGAGTAAAATCTTTTAAAGCAATAGGTGCGAAAATAAGGTATATACGAGTATATGGGGTCATCCAATTTATGGTCCGGATTTGACATACGTCAAACCGCTCTATTATCCGAGGCTGTATATGTTTAGCTTAAGATTTTCCATGTAACAATACGGATTGTTTGTATTGTTACATTGTGAGTACTTATTACAAAAATTGTGATTCTGTAATAAGAACATTTCGCGAATTACGAGCAGATTATGGTCGACAAATTCATCCATCTGAGTGTACAAAAGGCAAAACTGTGTATTTGGATAGACTACATCTGTTATAGGTGTCTTATCCATCATCAAAATGCACGCTCTATAGAAAAAATGGCTACCGTTTGTGAAAGTGTCAAGGAAGATCCGAATCTATGGAGTTCACGGTGAGCATAACATTTGGGCTTGTCCAACGGAACATCTGCACTCTTATGAACTGCAACTCCAGCTGACCACGGAATGCGTAGAAACGCCGATGGGGTGCTTGAACATCAGCGTTTGGATGACCAATTTTCACACAACATTTTCCTTAGTGATGGGTGTCATTTTTCACACAGATCGCTTGATTTGTCGGATTGTCGGATTTCTTTTTGTAGGGCTATGCTATGATGCTTTAATATCAAATATTCGTCAAGTTATAGCTAAGTTACTGCCCGCCCGATATGTGACAAGAAGTCATCGAATGCGAAAGAACTCCTCTGGAGGCGTTTGAACAATAAAATATTGCATTTATAATGGCAACATCTAAACAATATATTGAAATAAAAATTTTTATCGAAATCTAAATCATAAATCCGTTTTATTTAAACTTACTTTCTTAACCACAAAATTAATGACCTTGTACTTACGGGGGAACTTTTATAGTTTCGCTTCTAGAATTATTAGTTTTATTGATGGGATTCTGCATGTAGTTATCTCTGATAAAAGCTATTTTTTAGAATTTTGAACCCCCAACAATTTATCTTTTTGAGACCTGTTTTTAAGATAAGGCAACAACCAATCTATCATAAGCCCACATAAACCCACACAGTACAGCTTTTCAAACATAATTTTATGATCAACCATATCAAAGGCTTTAGTTATTTCTACAAAAAGTCCGGTGCAGCATTTCTTGTCATCGAGTCCCTTTTAGATATATTATGTAAGAAGGCAAACCCGGCAAATGTAAGTACAACAGCAAATCGCATTAAGCAAACTGTTTGATGCCGACTTGATCTTCCCATTGATGTAATGTATTAATGTAGAAGTTTCCGGTAACCACAAAGTGCGGACGTGGTAAAAGATTTCTAAAGGAATTTAAATAAAGAAAATAACAAATAAAATTAAATAAGATTTCCGTTGAACACGACGCTTATCCTTTTTTTTTTTAATTGGCGCCCAACGTGGGGCGAATCGAATAATCAAAACAAAGTCCTTACAATACAATATACAATTACAATATATATAAGTAACCCTACTGATGAGAAAAAAAAGTACAATCAATTCGAAATAAAAATAAAATATTTGAAGATTAAAACTAATTCTTGGAACTATGAGTGATGACTATAAAATAATAACAATTATTATATAGAAAAAATAGATTTAACACACCGATTAACTGTTAGCTGTTAGATTCAAAAAAAGAACTACCCCAAGCCATTTATGTAAATGCTTACACAGCCGCAGCAGACGATTTGTAATTGAAAATGAAGAGAAACGCAAGACAACAAAAACAATTTGCTGTAAGCACAAGCGATTCGCTTTCTCTTTCTAAGCTAAATTTATAGTAAACATTATTAGTTATTAGATTCTTTCCTCATTTGTGTTTGTTAAATTACTGATTTAATGGATGCAGAAAAATTGAGAGTAGTAACCGCTGCAGTTCAAATAGCCGATCAAACTGGGCAAGCATTCAAAGCGACGATCAACGAACTTACGATTCGATTTGGAGCATTAGAAACTCCTACGTTCGTTGAAGAATATTGGCTAATTAAGATCGAGCCTTATATTAGTTGCGATGAATCATTGGACCTGATAAAATGTCTGCTCGATTTGGCGGCAAGCTGCATTCACCACCTACAAACTTTTCGAGACATATGAAAGAAGCTCTAGGCACTATCAAGCGGTAGTCATTATAGGGAACAGAATTGTTGATTCTGCGGATCAAGTTCTGGCATCCTTTAATACAGTCCTACTCAATAGAGTAGGTAATGTCCATCAAAGTTAACTGTCGATTCATGAGTTTTATGACGAGGTAGAAAAGAAGTTGACTTTGGTTATTAACAAGACCTTGATGCAACATGAGACTAAAAGTCTCTGACTGAGGATTTTTATCTCAGGCTTGCGAAAACCTATTGGTCATAATATATTTTCATGCCAACCCACCGATATGCCAAACGAACTAGCTCCTGCATAAGAAGTGGAGGCAAACCAAATAAGGTTTGCTTTTGCGAATTCATTTTTCAACAGAAATGAGCATTTACGAGGAAATCATGTATGCCCAGACAATCCTACAATCCCAATGTATACAGCCCACATCAATCTCTCCATTATAGACAAGTTTTTCCTGACCAAACCAAGACAAGTCTCATCTCAGAAACCAAAATGATTTTCAAAAACCTATGCAAAGTCCAAACAATTTTAAACCACCTGTACATAACTCAATTAATAATTTTCAAAAACCTACGCAAAACTTTAATAATTTCCAAAGACTTGTTGATAAGCGAAGCGAGCAGACTAGACCATTTAAGCGGCATTATGAATCTGATAGGCAAACTCTTCCCAAGCAAAAGCTTACCCAAAACACTAATGTGAACAACCGATACTATCCAGATGAGAATTTAAACGTAAGCAATGAAGAATTAATTGTCTTCGACGATAAAACTAAAAAAATAAAAATAAAAATTTCGGGATATTTATGTATGAAGACAACAAAACTTATACGTTACGGGAACGCATTATAAGGAACAGTCGAGTAATAGAAACCCAGAAAATGAAAGCGCATCGTTTGATACTGACTTGATGATTGTAGAAGTTTCCGGTAACCGCAAAGTGCGGACGGGGTAGAAGCTTCCTCGTAGAGGAATTTGAATAAAGAAAATAACAAATTAAATTAAATAAGTTCTCCATTAAATACGGTTTTTTATATATTCTTTTTTTGAAGTCGAAAAGGCTATCTTCAGTACAATGATAGTACCAACTCTATACTCGTACTTCATAACTTCATAAAATTTCTGATATAGTTGAAAATAAATAAATTGGTCTGTATGGAATCCGAAAAATTCCAAATCGTCACCACATGAATTCGAGTTTTCAGTGTAAGACCCGAGATTGGTAACTTAATTCTGTACATTTTGTGTTTATGAACAAAGGCTGCATGATAAAAAGGAAGCACACGTGTTAGATGTATGTGCTAGGGGGGCATAGAAATTATTAAATATCATACGTTCCCAACAGCTATTGAGTCAGTTACATCGGTAATAATCGTACAATTTTTGAGTGTAATGGAGTCGACCTATATTTCACCGTTTCCTATTGTTTTTTGAGGTAGTTTTTTCGCATTCCTAGTTTTTCTTTCAAAGCAATTGTTACGACAGAGCTTATTAATACAGGGAAACAAAAAAAAAAAAAATTCTTTGGCCGTATTTTTCGTAGTGGATTCAGATTTAATAAGGTTATTAAGAACTCTGAGTGTATTTGCGTTATTTGGATTGATAAACTGAACTATAAAAAATATAGATGCTTTACTGCTACCTTAGTTAACGTAAATCATTACAAATGTTTGTTGTTGTTTGAGTATTTCACTTTGCAGGAGCCAAACATGGTTTCCAGTTTTGAGTACCATTTCATCAGATGTCAACAACCCTTTTTTGTACAGCTAAACCACTCTTTCAGCAACGAGATTTCCAGTGAATTTTACTAAATCTTCGAGTCTTGCAGCACAGAAACGGCATAAGAACATGCACTTTCTCCAAAAGTTTCACTGTTTGTTAAAAGACAATTTCACGCACTTCAAGGAAGTGCCCAATGAGATATATTTTTAATGTGCTATTCGGTTTACAAAGGCTATAATTTTGTGAATACTGGTGATGAAATCCTCGTGACATTTTTCACCGTACTTTTTCTCAAAAAATCTAAGCACCTTGTTTTTAACGGTTTTCGAAATGATCTTTGTTTTTATCCATTTAGGCCGACGTCAACGTTTCCCTGTTTGTTAAATTGTTTCGCCCACTACTTCATTAGACTCTCTAACTTTTGATGATGCTTTGTTGCTACATGTCGTCCAAGTCCATATCTTCCAATTCGGGCCAAAAAAAAAAATCGGTGATCATGGCGCGATAACGCACATGTGGGTTTTCACCCCACCAATAACGCATATTTTGCTTATTGACGAACCCATTGAGCCAAGAATGAGCTTCGTCACTGAAGATGATTTTGCAATGAAATTCATCATCTTAGCGCATCTTCTCCAGAACCCAATCAGAGAACGTACGTCACTTCAAATGGTCCATCGGCTTCAATTCTTAAGTCAGCTTGATCTTGTATGGGTGTAAGCCAAGATCCTTACCCAAAATACGCCATAATGTGGTCTGAGCGATGCCCAATTCTTGAGAACGCCGTGGAATTGACTAATTTGGATCGTTTGCTACGGACGTCTGAACGGCAGCGATATTTTCGACACTTCGACCAACCCGTTGTCTCACTGACACGGCAACATCACACAACGAATATGTAGACTCAAATTTTTGCACTAAACTTGTTATTGCCTGTCTACTAGGGCGAGAATTACGACCGAAAATTGGAGTTAACGCTCTTAAAATTGCAGTCACCGACTCCGAATATCTGTAGAAAATTTTTATAATTTGCAGATGTTGCTCGTTAGTGTTCTTTACCATGATGATAACGTTGAGTTTTCTGAATAAATTGACAGCGACAGTTTGATGATTAGTGAAAGTGTGCGTTCAAATATTAAATTCAAAGCTGTCAAGTCCTTATTGGAAAACCCTATAAAACCAATTGCAAACCTGCACTTGAAAATAGGTTCAATGGTTGACCATAACATTTAATATGAAATTGTAAAAACCTACAATTATTTGTCTGTAATGTCACTGAGCAAGGAAAAATTGCGGGTGGCCAAATTGGGAAAAAACTCGGTGGCCCTGGATATAGTAGCACTGTACTGGCTTCTAGTGGCCTACATACAACACAACAACAATTCCAATTACACTAATAATTTAGTCTCCCCATTAATTTGTCACAATTTTCGAACGACTAATAAAAGGTCAACTAGAGTTTGTAGAACTTTGTGTTTGATGCCTTTCTAAATCATGCCCTTGTATTATTTTATCCTACCGTGATTTTTAATTAGTAAAAATTACAGTTCATTCATTAATTTTTCCTATTGAGTTTTATTATTTCGAAAAAATGAGAAGTCTTGAATTAATAACCCCGACAATTTCTGTTTCATAACATATGTGGTAAATTTGGTCAGTAAAAACAATGAAGCCCACCAAAACATATTTTGGGAATAAACTGGTAAATCAGTCACAAACGAACTCTCAGTCGGAGTGTATATACCATATAGTCGCGGTATTGTAAACGTGTTCTCTCAAACCGATTTTTTGCTACTTGCTCTTATATAAAGCTCACATATACAGGTTAACTGACTCGAACTGCAACTTTTTAAAATGCTATAATTTTTTTATGTCGAAGAAATGAAGTGTGGAACATTGTTTTTTAATCAATCTTGGTTGACGCGTGCTTTGTGAGACGGTGCCGAGTCTTGTTGAAATGTACACGGTCTCCGACCGAAATGATTATTTGCCCAAGGCTTCAATACTGTCTCTAAGACAGTTTCACGTTATATGAATACGAGCGGAGAGCGACCATCGGCGTTTATGGCGGCCCAAACCATCACCGTCGGTGCTGCCTGCTTTCGCTCTTTCAACTCTAATTTTTTTCTGTTGCGGTGTAAGACCGTGTGTTTTTTGGAACTTTAATGGTTTGAGCCCAAGCTCATTTTTTAGTATGTGTTGCATCCGTTCCAACGATATGTTGAGCTCACGAGCCACTTTTCCTCCACTTCGACGCGGATTTCGCTCAATTAGAGCCTTCACTTTGTGAACCATTTCTGCCGATGTTGCTATTATAATATGTAACAAAATAAAAAAATACAATTTTTTGAGTTATTCAATGATATATGTAAAAAGGATATTCCGGAATATCCTTCGTCCTTGAAAATAAAAATTATTCCAAGTCTTTGAAAGTTCACCTTTTCCTGAATACAACAAGGAATATTTTATCAAATTCTGATGAGCAGAGCCAAAGCTATGATTTTTTTTAAATATAAAAGAAAGCATAAATTTTGGTTTTTTTTTTTTAAGTTCCGTTACACGCAAACTAAATATATCGAATTCTGCAAAACTTTTTCTGCCTTATGATTATGAGGTGTCCCAATACTTCTTTAACCTTTGAAGACGTCAGGCTTCCTTTTTTGTCAAAGCTGAGAGTCCTCGGTCTGATATGTACTAAAACATTGAAATGGCACGCACACATCGAGTTAATAGCAGAAAAAATTAACAAAAAATCAAAACCTTTTAAAAATTATCTTTATAGTAAGAAACATAAGGGGCCATATATTAATACAGCTATAGAAATAGCTCAAGCCTTAATTAGAGTGTCAATATTGGGTCTATAACTTCGTGCGGTTTGCTAAGAGATGGCGTAACTTGTATTATTCAATTGGAACATGCGTTGGAAAGCTACTGTCATTGTACGTCATTTCAGTATATGTCATTCATTTGAAGCCTAAACAACAATAATTTTTTTTCACTCAAATATGTTGAACTTTGTGTCTGAAAAAGAAGAAAACTGCTGCCGAAAGTCATCGTAATTTGGTGGAAGTTTATTCTGAACATGCGCTAGCTGAGCGAACGTGCCAAAAGTGGTTTGCGCGATTTAAAAGTGGTGATTTTGGCTTGGAAGACGATGAACGGCCTGGGCAGCCAAAAAAGTTTGAAGATGAAGAACTGGAAGCATTACTCTATGTGTCACTCAAGCAGCCATTTTCAAACGTTTAAAGGCACCTGGATATATTCAAAAGCAAGGAAATTGGGTTCCACATGAACTCAAGCCGAGAGACGTCGAAAGGCGGTTTTGCATGTCCGAAATGCTGCTGGAACGCCTCAAAAGGAAGTCATTTTTGCATCGGATTGTTACTGGTGATGAAAAATGGATCCATTACTACAACCTCAAGTGCTAAAAATCATATGTGAAACCCGGCCAACCAGTCAAATCAACGTCAAAGCCGAATAACCATGGCTCAGTTGGGTGTGCTGTATTATGAGCTGCTTAAACCGGGTGAAACCATCAATGGACAACGCCACCGAACACAATTAATCCGTTTTCCGTCCCAAAAAACGCCCGGAATATGCGACCAGACAGGAGGCAATAATTTTCCATCATGACAACGCTCGGCCCCATGTTGCTATTCCGGTTAAGAACTATTTGGAAAACAGTGGATGGGAAGTCTTACCCCACCCGCCTTATAGCCCAGACCTTGCCCTTCTGACTGCCATTTGTTCCGGTCTATGCAGAACGCCCTCACTGAAATACAGTTCACATCAGAGCAGAATAACAAAAATTGGCTTGATTCATTATTGGCTTAAAAGCCGGCGCAGTTCTTTTGGGATGGGATCCTTAAATTGCCAGAAAGATGGGAAAAAGACATAGCTTTAGATGGGCAATACTTTGAATAATACTATTGTACATGTTTTTCTTAAATAAACGTTCAAATTTTGAAAAAAAAAAAACCGCACGAATTAAAATATATACCTTGTTGGCGAAAACACATATGCCCCGCTTTTTAGATATGTAAAAAATAGCTCAAGGGAAATTTATAATAAAAGGATTCACCGATATAAAGCATCCGTTATATAAAATATGCAGACACGACTGGGTCACCGACAATTCCAAAAATGTCAAAAGTGCAATCTTAACTCGATTCGCATGTTAAAATTTACAGGAATTAGAAAGAAGTTATCTGAATTATTGTCAGCAGATGCTTCCTGTTACGAAGGCATAACTGCTTACTGGGTTTACAGATTTGATGATAAAACTGACAAAATCCTGCAAAACCCTGCAAAACCCAACCAAAATTCCTACGTAGGAGAAATAATGGCGCTGGTAGAAGCCTTCGAACTTGCAAACTCGATATCAAGCTGGACGGCGATATGCAGTGACTCGCTTAGCGTTATTCGCAGCATGCAAAACAGCAAAATCAAAGCGCCCATCATTCAATTCCTGCGACAAATTATTTCCACAAACGTGGGCATAGGCGGATATGAAAAAGCAGATGCTGGCGCACGCGAAGCTGTCATATTACCAATGGTATACACTTTACCTCCTTTTGTGTCCAGTTTACTTATCACATACACGAGGAAGAAGTCAATCGTTGGAATAATTCTATTGGATTTTTGGAGAAACACAGACGGACTTTAGCTACAGTCTGCTACAATGCTTCTTTAAGCTGACTACAAGCAGTAAAAGTCTGTCGGGTAAGACTTGGACATGTGTATTTTATAAAAGCCATTTATTTAAAAAGGAGGATCCACCATCCACAAGCAGTGTAAATCGTACTTTACTCCATGTCCTGTAAAACTGCCGTCTGACAAGAAAACACATTAAGAATGAAATACCGACATTGGAAGAACTTACTGATTCATCAACACCTTTCTTGGTATTTAATTTGTTTCCATTATAAGCTAAGCATAGGATAAATATTATTTAAATAACATAAAGATAATCATGTAATGTAAAACACTTAAAACTATTTTGTGAAAATAAATTTAAAATATAAAAGATATTTAACTTGTATGTACATATATGTATGTACAATGCCTTATGGGCTAGATTTCCGGCACTAATCTAAGGCCAGTATACATTTTTATATAATAGATATAATTTTTTTATATATATAACAAATAAATTCACTTGTACTCGGTCCTTTGAAAAAAAAAAAAAGTAAAATAAACTGGTAAAACTTGTGTGGATTCATTTCGATATTGAAGCCAAGGAGGACAGAAAGGGCTTTCATTTGGAGTGCCGATGACATGGAACGAGCCAGAAAATCATTTCGATAATTGATAAAGCCCTCATGGTCTTATCTAAACACAACATAGGCTAAGCCATCAGAAGACTTGTCTGTACTGATATTTTCTGCTTTATCAAACGTAAACAATGATACACAAGCGCCAGCGAAAGTGAATTTGAACGATGCAGTCCTACACTCGTAAATTTATCGAAAAATCGGCCAACTTCTTGCATTAAGACATAAGGAAAAGCATTGTCTTCAGTGATAGCTCAAAGAGAAGTTTGAAATGTGTGTTGTTGCATAATGGAAACAAATTAACTTCAATTCCAATAGGTCATTGAATAAAACTTAATAAAATAAAAATATCAAACTTGTTTTAGAAAAAAATGTCGTTTTTTCAACATCAATGGTCAGTTTGTTTAGATATAAAAATGGTCAACAAGGTGGTAATACAAAATACCCCTGTTTTCTTTGTCTAGGAAAGATTGGCCGTCGAAAATAGATGTGACTTTCGGAAAAGCTAACATCGTTCGTGAACCATTGATATCTCGAGAGAAAAAAACTCATTTTTCCGCACATCCATATTAAACTTGGACTTATTTAGTATAAACTTAGTTTGTGTAAACTCTAGATAAGCGGGTACACATCCGTAGTCTTATAAACAACAGTGATTTTACAAATCAAATGTTGAACGTTGAATCGAAAGCATGGACAAGATTCGTATCAGTTGTCAAAAAGTTTGTCTTTGCATTATTTGCATAGCCATTTGGATAGATTACCAGACACCCTGTGTTGTAAAGCAGAATATAAAGACCATGGAAGAAAGATAATTTAATTAAATTTAATGAATTTAAGTCTATTTCAATTAATATTATAAGATACATCCTTTAAAATACCATATGTTTCCATTTGAAAACAAAAGTTTTTGAATACAGTCATCATATTTATTTAATTTTTTACCCATTTTCAATAGACTGTCTGTATTACAAAAAGGAGAGCCCATTGAGCAAATCTGTTATTGTTTTCGTAGTTAGTAGACCAGAATTACCCAAGATCGACTTTAAAACCACGCCGCAGAATCATTGTTGCCCTATGTAATGTGTTTTTGATTCAAATCTAATAAATGGATTATGTTTCAAAAGCTTGTCTAGAAAAAGCTACCCTTTGAACCTCGGAAAACGTAAACTCATCGGCTTTAACCAAATTGACTCAATAAGATAAATATTCAATATTGACATGTAATATCTCTGGTATCTAACTGTCGAAGAATAAGATGTTCCAAATATTTGCCCATATGATTGTAAATTATATTTAACGAATTTGTAAATGTAAGATCCGATAAAAAAAAAAACAAACAAACAACCTCAAGATACTATCGTCATCTGATCTGCGGAGATTGGTATAAATTGTAGTTGGAATGGGGTCGTATTTTCAGTTTCAAACAATTTCTAACAATGATCAGGTTCATTGCTCTTCTTGTCACCATCGCACTCGTCAGCTCCACTGATTACTGCGCCCGTAATCTTTGTTACGGCAGTAATCACATCGGTTGCAGGAACGCTGGAGTATGAACAAATTTTCATTATATTTAATTATTGTTATTATAGTATTTATACTTTCGAAATGTGTCTTAAACAAAACTCTTTTCTTTCTAGATTTTTGGACCGAATTGTCCCTCAAGCCGTAAATTGGTAGAAATAACGAGTCCCATAAAAAAAAGGATTGTGCACTCCCACAATCTGAAGCGAAACACTATTGCCGAAGGAAAACTTGCTGGCTTCTCCCCAGCGACTAAAATGGCTACAATGAGATGGAGTGACGAATTAGCAAAGCTTGCTGAGTACAATGTCAAACGGTGTTTATTTGATCATGATCATTGTCACAATACAAATGAGTTCAAATATTCTGGTCAGAATATTGCCGCGAAATGGACGAGTGAACCGAATATTGATCCCGCCAAAGCTATCCCACCTATGATTAATAGCTGGTGGTCAGAACATAAGGACGCTACTATGAATCAGCTTAACAATTATACAGCAATTTCAACTGAGTAATTATTTTTATTGTTCTCTTATCTGCAATTTTTTTTATTATTATTTCTTTGGTTTTAGTAAGGTGATCACACACTTTACTGTAATGACAGCTGACAAAAATACGCATGTAGGCTGTGCTGCCATCTTATATCCCGATCCCCAAATGAACAATATGAACGCTTTGCTCTTTACATGCAACTATGCGGTAACCACTATGATAAATCACAGACTTTATGAGGAGGGCGCAACTGGAAGCAAATGCACAAAGGGAAGGAGTCGTAAGTACCCGGGACTGTGTGCACTTAAGGAGCCCTTTAAGGTAAATGATTATTCAGCCTGAGTTGTTAGAGAATAAAATGTTTCAGCTGATGAATTGTATATCGTAATAAAGAGCATGTGTATAACAAAGCTAAAATTTATTGCACAATTTTCGGTTATTGCTGCACCTGGGTTCATCTGTTTTTAACTTTTCCTGACTTAATCAAGAACGCATCTTCCTCGTGATAATAGTTTCACTCATTATGCAAAAGTATATGTGGGAATCTGCGAAAATAGCCATGACCGTTTGAACATTTATTAACATTCACATGATTGATTGACATTCCTGAGATACACTCAGGATAAACTGAATGGTTTATTCTTTCTCCATAATGATCTGCGACACCATACGCGCAACATATATAGAAGCCTCTTAGCGGTATAATAAACTATAATTTTCCTACTTTTAAAGAAACCTGCTATTAGAGTTTAAAATGACAGTAAGTGTAACCAACTAATTGTTATACACAATTAAATGCCTATCGAACAATTGCAACACCAATCGACCTCCAAAAACAAATAAACAGACTGCTTAGCCGCCGACTAAAGTTCATTCTTATATGCATTTGAAGGGATGCATGAACCCTTGAAAAGAGTTCTAATCCTTTTGGTTTTATACGATGTGTTCCCTGGAACTAGGGAGTGCGCCGAAGTAAAAAATTGCCGGGAATGGATCTTCTCCATTTACCAACAAAGGACAACATAAATTCGTTTAACTCACGCTGCAATAAAATCATGCCTGAACTATCTTGACTATATTGATGGACTTAGATTCCGCTTACCGCGTCCAACTTAGAAAACTGAAAGCTCTTCATGTCTATGGAACGTGCTCGGAAACATATTCTGATAAGCTCGGAAAAACTAAAACTCTGCTTGAGATGCGTTGCAAGCCCAGAAAAGCATTGTTTTCAGCATAAATTAAGCTACTTTAAGCATACTCTCACGTTGTTATACGAGTGCGCTTCTTAGAAACGAAAATCCTTTGCGGGAAGATGCAAGAGATAGAGATTATTTTTGCAAATATAGATCTTTAACTAGAATCAAAAAACTGATAAAGAACCTATAGATGCCCGCTTCCATATGAAGGCGGATAGTTCTCACTCGACAGCACAAAAAGGGCATTTGCAATTATTTTTATTAAATGAACCAAAAACCGACTAAGCCGTGAATGAGTGAATAACCGGGTGTTTATTTTTGCCTTGTTAAACCTTTTAATAGAGATTAAATATCAAATCAGCTATCACATTGAGCTAACAAGCTTCATATATTTTCAGTACAATTTGTCATGCCATCAGGGAAATATTGACACCAAAATTAAGATTTCAAATCATTGAAATTTATATCCAGAATCATGAAACTTATAGAGCACTTCGTAAAATTTATAGTAGACACCGTCTACTATTGAGCATGCTATTTATAAAATTATTGAAAAATTTCACACCCAATTCACGCTATTGGGACTCACCACTATTAAGAAAAAAGCAGTGCGTTTGGAAGAAAATATTTCGGCTGTGGAGGAAGCCTGTGTTGAAGAGGACCCCAATTTTTCGGTTCGTTGTCATTCCACCTGGAAAATTCTGTGTAGATATCTTAGTCTAAAGGCTAATAAGATTCCACTGATGCAAGAGCTAAAGTCGCGTAACCATTTATTCGTCGTTTGTTCAGGGATTAAGCTTTAAATCAACTGGAAGCTGACCCACTTTTGTGACGATGAGGCTCATTTTGGGATAACTACGTAAATAACCAGGATTGCCGTTTTTTCGAGGATAAACACCAGTTGCCATTACATTCGGGAAAATTTACCGTTTGGTACGGATTCTTCCCCGGAGGCATAAGTTGCAGTGAATAGACACCGGTATAATCCGATAATCAACGATTATTTGTTCCCGAGTTTGCGTGACATCAATGTGAAAGAGCTGCAGTTACTGCAGAATGGTGCTACACTCTATATTACCAACGAAAACATAACTTTATTGAAAACATGAATTGGCATTAGGGTCATTTCAAGATATGGGCTCGTCAAGATCGTGCGATTTGACTCCACTGGATTATTTTCTGTGGGACTGCGCCGAGTATGGAGTTCATTCCGATAACCCAGCAACGATTGACACTTAGGAGGAAAATTCTGCTCGAATAATACGCTAAAATCATTCGACATAGTTTTGCTCTATAGGACCCAGAGGAAGATATTATACTTTTCGTCTCTTTGGACGAAAGATTCTTGAAATAATTTCTCGTTTGGTAGAAAATGAAATATTAGAAGTTGAAGAAGTGATGAACTTTCTGATGGGAAATCTTTAGCTCCTGTACCCGCTTATCAGTCGGTACGGTACGGTACGCTTACATGTGACAGATCCAATTGTTTTTCTTTGAAAGCCGAATGAATGTTGGGCTTCGATTCCTTTTTAGATATACTAGTAGTTACCCTCTGCCTCTACCCTCAGTCACTATCCGTAAACTTTATAGGGTTATTTATCCATGAACTCGCATTGCATGAATCACCATCGCTGGTGGCCATCCAGAACTCTGACTTACTTACATGAGGATGACGTTAACCTGGATTTCGTGTAATGGATCCCTTCAGTCAGTAAGGTCATTGGGTAAACGTATGCGCACCACCATTGGCCTTTGGTAACATTCAGGCTTCTTCGCAATGGAGAAGTACCGGAATAATAAGAGTCTTATTCAAATCTTAGTCAAATCTGGAGAATACGGTGGGTGGGGAGGCAATTCGTAGTCGAATTCATTCAATTTTGCCATCGTTTTCATCGACTTATGACACGGTGCATTGTCTTGATGATATAGCACTTTCTTTATCTTGAAATGCGGCCGTTTTTCTGCGATTTCGTCCTTCAAACGGTCCTTCCCCTTTTAGAGATAGTCGATTAAAATTATTCCATGTGTATCCCAAAATACGGATGCTATAACCTTGCCAGCCGACTGTTGAGTTTTTTGTCGTTTTGGATGAGGTTCGTCGCCTGCTCGCCACTCAGCTGACTGCCAACTTGACCCTCGTGTGAAGTGATGGAGCTAAGTTTCATCCATTGTCACATACCGACGAAAAAATTCGGCTTTATTGCGGTTGAACAGCTTTAAACACTCCTTTGAATCATCAACACATTATTGTTTTTGATCGACTGTGAGCAAACGCGGCACCCACTTTGAACAGAGCTTTCGCATGTCCAATTGATCCAATCCTCGAAACATTTTTTATATTCGGTTTTCGGTATGTCCATCAGTGCTTCCTGCGATTTTTCCATTACTTCTTCTCAGCTGCTAACACGTGTTCCCCGTAGTGGTTTTTTAACTCGATTGAACAGAAAGAAGTCACAGGGAGCCAAATCAGGTGAATTCGGTGGCTGTTGGATGGTATTTGTTGCATATTTCGTCAAAAAGAATTACGAATTATGATGGCACTGTGCGACGATGCGTTATCATGGTACAAAATCCACAAGTTTTCTAGCCAAAATCCTGGTCTCTTTCGGAGAATTGATTCGCGCAGATATCTCATAACGCCCAATAATACTTTGTTTAGTGTCTGGCCTTTTAAAAAAATGCATGATGAACTACACCGTTGTAATCCATGAAAACCGTGAGCATTGCCTTCTTTTTTGACTGAAAACGATGTGGTTTTTTTGGTCTCGGCTCATTTGATGAATGCCATTCAAACACGTTTCGTGTCCAGTAATGATCCTTTTGATGAATGTGGGATCGGATTCAGCCTCGCAAATCGTCTCTTTTGCGACGTCTTGGACGGATCCATAGGCAATGTTCATGCCCTCCACTATCTCTCTGATGGTTAATTTGCGGTTATTGACCAACATTTCTTTTACTTCATCAATGTTTCCGTTGGTTTTTACGATCACATTTGAACCACTCGTGCAACTGGTAAATGACTGTTTTCTTTAAAAAATCGTTGTCGAAACACTTTTCTAACATTTCCAACGTTCGCGCACCATTATATCCGTTTTTTACGCAAAATTTAATACAAGTTCGTTGTTGCAAATATAAATCCATTTCCAAAATTGTAAAAAATCGCCAACACACACAGAGATAGATGTATTCTACGTAAATTTTGCAAATGTCAATCTATGACACTAAGATTTAAAGGGAATGTCAACAACACATTTACCAACTTAACAGAACTCAAATCGAAACAATGGCAGCGCTACACGGTGGTTATTCCGTTTTTTTGATCAAGGTGGTATATTAAGGAATACATCCATGATCTGAAATAAAGGTTAATATTTTGCTCAAGGAGAAAATACAGTTTTTCGTATACAGGGTGAGTTTTTTAACTTGAGACATCCAAATTACTCGAAAAATACGCGATATCGCGAAAAATGTTTCAGACAAAAGTCGCAAGGTTCTAAGGGGACATAAGATGGTGACCACGAGATTGACATTGAGCCCCATTTTCAAAGTCAAACGAAGGTCACTTTTGATTTTTTAGTGAGAACCCCTATTTTTTGACAGATTCGTAATCTGCGTGAAAAATTACAATTCTTTTACATGCGTTTTTTCCCGTCAGATTGCGCCTTAAAACTTAAGACATCAAAATTACTCGAAAAGTACGAAATATCGCGAAAAATGTTTCAGACAAAAGTCCCAAGCTTGTGAAGGGGATTTCCATTGACAAAAGGAAACCCGGTTGCGAAAATCCTCACTAGAAAGTTCTTGATGCATTGAAACATGATAAGGATGGTATTTATGCCGATGTACTATCTTACAGACAGTCGTTTGAGAAATTCCTTATTCACGACTTATGTGGCGAGTGCTAATATGAGGATTGTGTGCAACGGCAGCTAACACTGCTATTTCATTGTCCTCAACAGCCACCTTATCTGACCGATTCCTTTTCTTTGGTGGCACACTTCCTTTACCAGTGAATTGTTGGATGGCCCGATAAAATTAAGCGCGCGATCGTATCTGGTCTGGAAAACGTTGAGCGTAAAGAGCAACAGCACCATCGATGTTTCTTCCACTTTCTCCATAAATCAATATCATTTCATTTTTCTCTTCAATTGAAGTAGCCTGCATTATTAGTCTGGAAAACGTTACTAATAATAATCAGTTCCTCAAAACAAATATTGAACTTCTAAATGAAGTACAGTTCCGTTCAAGTAGAAAAAAAGGGCAGAGTGCACATCATACACTCTCAGATAAGTTTAGTACAATTTGTCTCTATCTGAAATTTCTTTGAGTTTTAACTTCACACGAGACAACAATGACTAACAACATTGGAAACCGATTAATGATTTAGGCGTGCCAGTGCAGTGCTATCTAGCCCTAAATGAATAAGACCTTTGAGACAAAGTCGTGTGCCCCATTGAGGAATACGACTGAGCAATGAAAATCAGGAACTATCATTTGAAAAATCAAAAGTGACCTTCGTTTGACCTTGAAAATGGTCAATGGAAAATTTAGATTTTTGTCTAAAACATTTTTCGCGATATCGCGTATTTTTCGAGTAATTTGGATGTCTCAAGTTAAAAAACTCACCCTGTATACTCGTAGTTTCTAGGAGATGAGTCATATCAGTAGGAGCTTTGCTTATTAATATTTTAACTTTAAACGAACGAATCTAGTATCTGATATCAAAGATTCAGGACTGTTTGCACCAGAAGTCAGACGGTAATGACGGCCGTGAGAATGATGATTCTTCTCTAGGTCGAACGGTCCTCCTGGAAATTCACGATGGTGTTGACCCTCAAATCATTTACAATAAAGCGCATATTATATATACACTGTTGTAGCATTCGTCTCTCCCAACTAACACCTTTCTACTAGCTTGCGACTAATATAATCATTGATATCGATGATGATTTTCGATATTTTTGACCCTTTGACAATATCGAGGATATCATAGTTCTTTGCGATTTTAATCACCTTCGTCTCCTTTGAACTCAGTCGAACGATAAATCTTATCTCCTTGACTCAAATACTGTTTCAGATAAGGAAATCTTACTTACTGACAGGTTTTTTTGAAATAAATTGTCTACACATTGAGTCTGATCCTTACATCTGATTGCAATAAAATGTATTGCCCGTGAGTGTGAACTTCTTCTCTCCAAACTTCCTTCCACTTCAACTTCGGTAAAATAAATTACACTAAACTCAATAAACTTAATTCAACAATAATGTTGACATTACTTGTATACTCGATAAAAACACCTCTGTTGATTCGGTCGTGGAAATCTTCTACGAAAAAAACTCCACTGTTTTGCAAGGGTTCTCTTACCAATGAAAGAGAAATCCTTCCTCATTTCCTTCGTGGTATACCAAAAATCTACGTGCACTTCGCGACAAGAGAAATGAGAGATACCGAAAACGAATGATTGGACTAACGGTATAAAACCGTGTTGACCAGTGTTTTTTGATTTAGAATAGCCTGGCTGGTGGAGAAAAGAATAAAGAATGAATAATATGCTTTAATATCGAATAGAGCTGTTCAATCACTAATCCATCTCATGAAACATAAATTAGTAGATAACCTCTCAGCTTAAAAGGCTGTAAAGGCCTTCGATGGCTTCACAAGTTTTCCTATTATCGAACATGGTTAGTCCCCTTTATTATTTCCTTTTTATCCAGAAGAACTTATTGTTTAGAATTAGACGGCTACGACGAAAACAGAAAATGGAACACCACAGTAGTTTCCTTTGTCAGTACACCTATACGCCTGGATTTCTTAGGTGATCATGTAGCTCCTGGAGACCCACAAACAAGTTAAGGCTGTTTTTCAATCAGTGGACACTACAATTCATTCTTGTATCCAAAAAAAAACTGGTGGGATTGTTTCACTGTCTAAAATCGAGGCACTTCACCTTTGTCGCAAAAATAAATATATGATTACCAAAGTTGTTATCCGCAATTCTACAGTCGCACTCAATAAAGATATAAGAGTCCTTGGTGTAACTTTCAGTGGTAATCTAATATTTTATCTTGACCAATTGAACAATCGAAATAATGCTCTGAAAATTGTATGTTCCTGTCGAAAAGGCCCACATCTATAAACGGCCTCTTAAATTAACTAAAACTTCAATTCAAGACAATTTAAAGCATGGTTTTACTTTCTGTAAATCTGTGTATCTGTGTATCCATAAACGAATGCTACCGAACAACCACAGGAGCACTAGGAATAAAACAATTTGAATGTCTTTTGAATATAAGCTGGCTACAAATCAACTAGCAAACAAATACAAATCAAGAGCAGTTAACTTAATTTATTATTATTATTATTATTATTATTATTTATTAAGTAGCATTATACAAACAACATCATTTACATTTGTAAGAATAGTCTTATACATCCTCTACAACTATATAATAAATAGAGATAGTGAGTAACAAGTATATTAGTTGATTTTATATCCAAGGAAAAGCTACACATAAAACCCTTGCCCTATTGCAATTAGTGACTCCCAGGTCAGAATATTTATTTGACTTATTTTGTAGTTTGAATAATATTATTTTTACAATGGCGACAAACATTTAACAAGTTTATTATCTTTGTGTTAACTTTTCGATATGGAATTCTAAAAAGTTGATATTACTTTGTCGATGAAGCCCACAGCTTGAATAATAGCGTGGTATTATTGGCGTTTTGGCACAATCATACCAAACAGGAGCACCGTACTCGGTTTAAAAATATAAGTTTATCGTCTTTGCTAATTTCTACTTAAAAGGGGTAACGAATTTTAATATATTTGGTAATTTTGTTAATTTTGGTAGATATGTGTTGGTGAAAGTTAAATTTTTTGTCAATCATAATACCAAGATATTTGCAGTTTATATTGACGGAACCCATTTGAAGTTGCACATTGTTTGTGAGAAAGCAGGCTTTACGTCTTTGTGTAAGCCAGATTATTTTCGTTTCGAAGGATTTATCTTAATCTTCCATTTAAAAATGTATTTTTCCAGCGTTGAAAGAGCAGTCTGCAGGGTGATAGACGTCCATGTAGTATGTCCCCAATGCAAATATAGTTGTATCATCGGCAAACATCGCAAGATGAATGGTATTTCCAAAATCTGGTAAATCAGAGACAAAGATATTAAAAAGAGCGGGACCAAGTTCTGCAACTTGGAGTTTTCCGTATGTAATTCTTTGCACGGAAGATTTATTGTTTTGTACTTTAACTATAATCTTTCTTTAAAGTTACAAAAATTTTGAACAATTTTAATAGTCACTATTAGAAAGTTGAATTTAAGGAGCTTATATATCAACGCATCATGCCAAACCGTATCAAAGTCATTTTCAATACCTAATAGGACCAAGTGACATAAGAGTCAGAAAACTCTTCGGTCCATCTTTTGACAAGCGCGGAGTTAGCTCTGCTAATTATGGAATCAATTTGGGTGCGGAAACTGAGTTTAGTATCACATATAACGCCCAAGTTCTGCACTAAAGAGACCGAAGCTACGGTTTGGTTTCATATATGAGGAAAGTGATTTCGGTCAAGACGTTGAATGCTTCTGGAAGTATGAGATGGCTTGGCAATTCTTTAAGTTGAGCAGAAGGAAGGTCTTGTGGCACAAGATTAAGAACCTATTGAGATCGTCTTTTAGGGGTTGAGAATCAGAAAATTTAAAAATTTGTCGATAGATTTTAAGATCACCGACATAGACAAATACATATCTGTGAGTTCATCATGATATTTACAAAATCATTAACAGTCAAAATGAAAATTAATTGACCAAGGTGACTGCCTTGTGGAACACCCGAAGTGGCTTTCAGGGGTTAGGAAAAAACGGGTTTTTTTCTTCAGAAATATTGGGTCTATAACTTAATTCGTGCGGTTTGCTAAGAGATGGCGTAACTTCTATTATTTCATTGTTATTATTTCATCAGAACATCTGTTGGAAAGCTACTGTCATTGTACGTCATTTCAGTATATGTCATTCATTTGAAGCGTAAACAACAATTTTTTTTTTTTTTTCACTCAAATATGTCGAACTTTGTGGCTGAAAAATTGTTTTTGCGAGGAGAGAACGTGCCAAAAGTGGTTTGCACGATTTAAAAGTGGTGATTTTGGCTTGGAAGGCGATGAACGTCCTGGGCAGCCAAAAAAATTTGAAAATGAAGAACTGGAAGCATTACTCTATGAAGATTGTTACCAAACAAGAAGAGATCGCAGGATCTTTGTGTGTCACTCGAGCAGCCACAAAGCAAAACGTTTTAGAGCAGCTGGATATATTCAAAAGCAAGGAAATTGGGTTCCACATGAACTCAAGCCGAGAGACGTCGAAAGGCGGTTTTGCTTGTCCGAAATGCTGCTGGAACACCACAAAAGGAAGTCATTTTTGCATCGGATTGTTACTGGTGATGAAAAATGGATCCATTACGATAACCCCAAGCGCAAAAAATCATATGTGAAACCCGGCCAACCAGCCAAATCAACGGCAAAGCCGAATATCCATGGCGCGAAGGTAATGCTCTGTATTTGGTGGGATCAGATGGGTATGCTGTATTATGAGCTGCTAAAACCAGGTGAAACCATCAATGGACAACGCTACCGAACACAATAATCCGTTTGAAGAGACCAGTAGCCGAAAAACGCCTGGAATATGCGACTAGACATGAAGCAACAATTTTCCATCATGACAGAGCTCGGCCCCACGTTGCTATTCCGGTTAAGAACTATTTGGAAAACAGTGGATGGGAAGTCTTACCCCACCCATTTTATAGCCCAGACCTTGCCTCTTCTGACTACTATTTGTTCCGGTCGATGCAGAATGTCCTCACTGAAATACGGTTCACATCAGAGCAGAATATCAAAAATTCGCTTGATTCATTCTTGGCTGCCAATCTGGCGCAGTTCTTTTAGGATGGGATCCAAAAATTGCCAGAAAGATAGAAAAAAGTCATAGCTTCAGATGGGCAATACTTTGAAGAATACTATTGTACATGTTTTTCTTAAATAAACGTTTAAATTTTGAAAAAAAACCACACGAATTAAATTACATACCCAATACTACAAAATAAATCGAGATTACAAAAAAGTATTTATTATACACATCAGTGACTGTAGCGGCAGTGCAACGTTTTTGCAATGACGTCTCCGTTTTCTCTAACGTACCTTCCTCGAGCGCTCACAAAAGAAGACCATTCGACCTTGTACTAAAATTCGAAAACCGAACACTAGGAGATTTTTTCCGACCATAATCTTCGAGACATTATTGTTGGGGTCTTAGGGAAGAAATCAATTTTTTCCAAAACTCTAGAGTGGCCTAACCCCCTAATTAATTCAGACAAACGAGAACGAAAATGGACTAGGTAAAAGCGTTCTTCCAATTGGGATTTGAACCAAGAAATCAGGTAGGTTGAAAACCAAGTGCATTGAGTTTGCAAAGAACTGACTTAACTAAAATCTGCGATTTTACCAAAGACCTTGCTAAAATCAGTTATAATCACATCCACTTCTTTATCTTTTTCTAGGGCACTCCATTTTTTTTTAATTAGCGCGCGCTCAAGAGGTTATTTGTACTCAGCGCAAATTTACAGTTTGCAAAATGTACTAGAAATGAACGCAATAAGGTCAGTATGAGCGCTTATTAACCAAAAACTGGAGTACAATGTTCGAATCTGATCAGGTGCCTCTCTTTGCACTTGCTATATAGGATCCAAAACCGTGCGATAAAATTCCTAGATGATGCCAATATCACACAGTAACGTGTAACGGTGTAACGACTCCTGTCTCACCTTGTTGTATCACTACCAGTGTTCCACCTGTACATTCCGCCCCTTCAAACTTTTACCCGTACACCCTCAAGCTCACCATCGAAAGTACTCTAAAATATCGTGATTCTTTCCCTAAGCCCTTCAACTCGCTTTCTAGCCTTTATAACTTTCATACATTTCAAACCAACGCACATCCATATCTCTCTTTTTTCCCTCCCCAACTTCCTTTCGACAACGCTGTGTTCAAACATCGTAAGGGTGCATAAAATCCCTTGTTCGTGCGCCAATTATAAAAAAAAAGAAATCTGCTTTTAGGAAATCCATATTTTTTCAGTCCAAGAATACATAGATCTGCAGTGAAAGAACATTGCATTATAAATGATGCTTTTAAAGTTCTAAGGAATGCAGGATAACTTACCAATGGATCGGTAGTTGGTAACATCTTGTTTGGTGTTATATAAGCGCTTTACCAGTGGCGCGGAAAACCCCCAGGGAGGTCAAAAGCCTGAAGATACGTACGAGAGATTGAATAAAATTATTTGCATACGAGTAATATATTTTTCAGAAAAATTGCGGGGAAACCATCTGGACCTGTAGGAAAAGTAACTTTAACTTTGTTCATCTTGTCTAGTAGCTGTGCTGGTGTTATTTCAATAGACATTAGAGATGTCTGAGCGCAGTTACTCAAGTAACCAAAGTATTCGGAATCAGAGTTTTCAGTCTGGGTAGAAAAGGATTCACTAGGAAAATTAGCGAAGTAATTGACGATAGTTGAAGGGTCAGGCGATAATATATTGGAGAATTTGAGACAAGGCGGATAGCTAACGGATGCTTTTGTCATAATAATAAATCCAAAGAATTGTTTAAGGTCGGAAATGCGGGTAAATTGCATTCGACTGAGGTATCTGGTATAGCGAATATCACAAAGTTTTTAAAAATGGCGGGTAATTTCGATAGAAATATTCAATAAATGTGTCATAACTTATTGGGTTGTTCAATAAGTTCTGTGGATTTTTTTTTAGGGTTAAAGTTAAACAGTATCTGGATCCTGAAAAAATTGACGCAATGTGTTGCCATCGTGTGTGGTGCTTCTTCCTTGTATTACCACACCAATTTTCGAATCCTTTTTTGGTCTGAATTTGTTCTGAATTTCTTTCTTTGTGTCTCCTATAAGCGGTGTGGTGTCCCTTGTTGCTTTCCCTTACTTAAAAGGCAACCTGTACGCAATTATCAACAAAAACTCCATAAATTTGTTACGAGCATAAAGAGGGGACAAATCAAATTCAAGCACTTCGTCAGATTCGGGGAAGTATCGTTAACTTCAAAATCGTTCATTTGTGATCGCCTTGCATATGGAGCAAACTGCCATGGATGCTGTCTTAATTACTGTCTCAGCATCTTTTCCATCAATTATTGATAGAGTCAATTCATGATGAATTCTGAAAGTTTTATTATAAAGGACAACAATTTATTCAGGTAACTGTGAAATCTGTTGCTTCTTCTCCTTCAAACTTTTTCCGAATGGTGACAGGCGTTTCTTTTATAAATTCGAATTTCAAAAGTCGGTATAATCTTGTTGACGCTGGCCTTGGAAATTTCCAGTAAGTTATTGTAGATTAGAGTTATTTTTATTAGTAACAGCCAAAGTTACTACACATGTCAGGAACATATTTGCGTCTGTTATATCTTGAAATGTAAATGTTTGGTTTTACTCATTGTGTCCTGAAGAGTCATCGCAGCCCCATTTAGAAACTAAAGTAAGCTCGTTGCTAATACCGATAGGACGGTAGTAAAAATTTGGGCCCTAAAACTTGCTACACCATAGCTGGATGTATATGGTGGTAGTAAGATCCATACTTACATATGGCGCGCTAATATGGTAGAAAGCTACAAGGAAGAAAACGGTTTTAGGAACCATCCAATTCTAACGGATAAAATTCCTTCTTTGGTCGACTTCGACATTCCATATTATAGAATATATCCGACTGTAAAGAAAATATATCCGCCTAAAATAATCAGGTCAAATGAAATTGCGATTTTCACAGAAGACGGCTCGAAAACAGAAGAAGGAACAGTTTCTAGTGTCTTCTAAGAAGACTAAGAATATCTATAAGACCGCACTCAAGGCAATGGAATCGACCAACATCAATTCTGATAAAGTCAGGGGCTTTCGCACAGTGCTCAAGACATTATGCAGTCAGATCCTGGTGAAACTGTGCTGGATGCCAGGACACTGCTTTATAAAAGAAAATAACAAGCGGATGAGCTTGCAAAAAAGGAGAGCTACTCGACAATAATGAGGTTGCCAACAACAAACCACCCTCAACCTAAAGTGATCAGGTCTTGGAGGACACAGCTCTTTGGCCACGTTTTAACGGCAAAAGCTCTAAGGATTTTATAAAATTAAACAGGGACAAATTAAGGATAGTAATAGGAATCGTTCGGAAACACGCAAACGCGTGTTTTGTCAGATACGGATATTTGCAAATTCATTGGCAATCTGCAAGCTGTTGACGACATAACACATACACAGTGTGAATGTGTAGCATACTCTTTTGAAAACCTGGATTAAATAGACGGCAAAAGCCCTTCTTGGCTTTTGCAATGATATTGAATGTTTCACCTGGAAGATTGTTTAGGTTCTTGAAATCTGAGGATAAATTCAACTGGTTCCACAAGGATTGCGATGGGCCCGCTTAAGTTTCTGGTGTCTGTGTGATGACATATCCTTATGAATAAATTAAATTATGACAATTCACCAGATCAATGGAAACTATTCACTGATTCTTCAAAATTAACTTTAAAAGCAGTCATACTGCATAATGGGAAAGATCTTTCATCCGTACCTTTAGCACATAACATCCACAGAAACATATGCTAATATAAGAAACGCGCTCGAGAAAATTTAGAACAAGCGTCATTCTTGGAAAATATGTAAATATCATAAAGCTGTTGGAATATTGTTGGGATTGCAAGAAGTATACACAAAATAATGTTGCTTTTTTTGCGAGCTGGAAAACAGAGGCAGAAGTGAACACTACATTTAAAAAGAATGACCAATGAGGAGTAGTTTCATTCCTGGACAATCATTGAAAGATTCCAATTTAATTTTAAAATTAAAAACAAAAACAAAAAATTCATGGCTTTCTTTTGTTTAAATGGCACATAATTTTTTGGGAAATGCAAATTATGAGGAAATGGTTTCCAAGCTACTACAGGCTTATAAAGTCTTGGGATATAATATGTATTTGAAGATTCATTTAACTGATTCCCCTCTGGATTTTTTCTTAAAAACTTAGGTGCTGTAAGCGACGAGCATGGGGAGAGATTCCATCAAGACATCATGGATATCAGAAAATGGGTAGTAGGAGTACTCGCAGATTTTTGTTGGATATTAACGAGATTATCCGTCATAAAATTACAAAAAAGTCCTCGGAGTACTAATTTTAAAAATTAATTGCCTTCAAAATAAAGTTATCTATTACCGTTATCTACCTTGATCAAAAAGTATCATTCAGAAAATTAAAAATACAAGTTTATTCATCTAAATCTATATTATCCCCTTTAAAGGAATCCCCATCGCCGGCAATACACTTATGCCAGCGCTTGACAGAATCATCGAAACATTTTTTATATTCGGTTTTCGGTATGTCCATCAGTGCTTCCTGCGAATTTTCAATTACTTCCTCTCGGCTGCTGAAACGCCAAGTCAGGTGAATTCGGTGGCTGTTGGATGATATTTGTTGCAAATTTCGTCAAAAAATTACGAATAATGATGGCACGTCTCATAACGCCCAATTAATACTCTTTGTTTACTGTCTGGCCTTCTGGCAAAAATTTATGATGCACTTTACCGTTGTAATCCATTAAAACCGTGAGCATTGCCTTATTTTTTGACTGAAAACGACGTGGTTTTTTTAGTCTCGGCTCATTTGGTGAACGCCATTCACTTGTCTGATGTCTGGGTTGCGTGTCGTACTCATAAACCCACGTCTCGCCTCCAGTAATGATCCTTTTGATGAATGTTGGATCGGATTCAGCCTCGCAAATCATCTCTTTTACGACGTCAACACGGTCTCATTTTTGCATGAAATTGAGGCCTTTTGGCACCAACTTGTTGGTTCCGTTTGGTTTTTGGAATGGATTTTGCGAGTGTACTTCTTATAATCTTTGCAACTTCTTGATTGTTATTAATAGATGCAGAGACAGTTATATGTTGCTGAATTATAGAGCTTCCAGTTAGCCAGAGCTTCTTTAAATCATATAGTTTCTCAGAGTTTTTCTTTCATGGGAGCGTATTTTAATTGGGATATGGTCTCTACTTTACGCCTAGCCAGGAACATCATTTAAGACAACAAGGCCTTGGTCGTTGGTAAAGTTTTCAATATTGTAATTTTGAGTGTTTTTTTTTTTTTTTTTTTTTTTTGTGTACTGGGTTACACTGTTTTTAACGAAAAATCCTAAGCCATAATTGGAGTAATCGTAACCTTTATTACGGCGTTATGGTTAAGTGAAAATGTGTCTGAATTTTTGGAATGACGTGTCTTTCCTGAAGAGCTATATTGTCTTGGATGTTCCATTATAGGATAACGAAATCATTTTTCGAAAGAGGCACTATTGCTTGTTTATAGTTGTTTGTTGAGTGAGTAATTTTTTTTTGATTTACGACTAGGTAGACTGGCGAGCGGATGTGAGTTATCGATTCTAATTGAGTTGTTCGGTTTTTCGAATCCAGAGGTAGTGGTTGGTCGCTAGTTTTCGTTGTGTCACACATTTTCTAGTCAAATAGCGATAACTTTGCGATTCGTCTGTATAAATGGTTTTTTTTTGGTCAAAATTTTCGGGTTCTCCTGGTTAGAGATTGATTGTTTTGCTGTATAGTGGTTTGTATTATGTGATCGTTGGTGCTTTTGGTTTCATTTCGAGAGTAGCGGTCTAATAAAGGGTGATTTTATTGCTGTTTGGTTGTTCAGTGTTCTGTTTTCGACAGCTCATGTGTGACATGTTTCAAAGTCAAACATACTCAGTTAGCATTACCATTTCATCCTGGAAAGATTTACACCCGAACAACGCTTACAAATGATTAAATTATATTATCAAAATTCGTGCTCTGTTAATGATGTTTTTCGCTCACTTCGACCATTCTACGTTTGTCATAATCTACCTACTGAGCAAGCAAGTCAAGCCATAGTGAATTTGGACGCTGTTGGACATCAAGCCACCTACCCGTATACATAGAGTGAGCACAGAGGAAAATATTGCTGCTGTTTCGGCCAGTGCTAATGAAAACCGTGATGGGGATTTTGTTACCCGACTACATGAGCTCGTGCACAGCGTCGAATTTTCGGTGAGTGGGCCTTTCCAAAGCTGCGTCGATGAGCAACCATAGGCAATACAAGAGCTACCAATGTACTCGGAAAAATGCATCGATTGGTGCAGTTTATGGTCCAGAGGAATCGTTGGCCCATTTTTTGTTCAAAGATGACCGCGAGACAACATTACAAACATGGAGACCGCTATCTTCCAATGATTTCGATTTTTTTTACCCAAAATGTATGAGCTGAACCTGGTCGATATGCGAAACAACGCATAATTGAGAAATGAGTTCGGTGAGCAATTTATCTTTGGTATTGGACCGGTGAATTGGCCGGCTTTGCCAAAAAACTAGCTTCAATTGCAGCCTTAAAGGACAAATATAACAAGATACCAACCAATATACTAGAAAAAAGTGATTCAGTATTGAACTCTGGACGACTTAAAACGTAGTTGTGTACATGTTTTTTTTTTTTTTTTGACAATTAATAACCCATTGTTTGACCTTGGCCATGGAATGTTTCGAGTGTAGTTGGTGATGTTATTGTTGTTGTGGTTGTTGGAGCCGGTGTTTTTGAGACTTTGCGAGCACGAAGTGTTTTTGCACACCATGTTTCCTTTTTTGGTGGAGGCAGCTGGTGACAATTCAACGACAATCGGCTTTAATTTTGTTAACGGATTTGCGCGGATGAAAAGCAGGGCAGAAGGGATCCTATGAAGTGTTGTTTTCTATCGTTGTAATTAATGTAATAAATTCATGTACGGTTGAGCAAGCATTTGTGCATCGATTTTTGGTATGACCGAGTTTTTGGCAGTTGACACAATGCATGGGATTTTCTACATATGCCTCAACCTTAAAATCTGATCAACCTATTGTGACTTCGTGGCAACCGCGAATTTGATCGAAATTGATAATAGTTGCTCCGCTTGCAACTAATAGATCCCTACAACCCTGATTTTTTTTTTTTAATTCTTCGAGTAATTCCTCTTCGCTAATGGCTTCTATGTGTTTTGAGTAAATTTTTCCTTAAAACGAATACAGACTCAGATGATTAATCGCGATATTACGTACTTTTAAGAGTAAGTCCGATATTTTGTATAAGTGTGCTGGTCCACGATTATTTCTGATTGGATCGTAGGTAGATAATTTCTACAGTTGTTCACCTTCTTTTTCTAATCCAGTGATGACAATAAATCGAGGAATATTATCATCGTTTTGGATTTCGGGTAGTTTAGGAAGTTCTTTATCTTTAAGTTAAGAGTATTTCTTGCACGGGAGAAAAATCGCATCAGATTTGAGGATTCCAAAACAGTTTTGGTTTCAGAGACCCGTCTCCCCTTCCATATTTATAATTTGTATGTGTAAGTTATTGAGTTGTGTTTTTTTTTTTTTTTTGAGATAGGTAATGATTCACTTACCGCGGATGGTACGAGATTGAGAAACTCTGAAAATTGGACCGTTTTATATAAAGTATATTCGTGTTTCTTGCATTCTGATGAGCTGTCATTAATAAAGTTAATAGAGAAGCCGAGGTAAACAAAATACTTAATTCCCTCAAAGTTAGCTATTTACTATGGCATTCTGTCCAATTCATCGATGTTGTGATTCCTTCTTGTTTGGTTTTGCATCATTTGCTGCCATCGCCATTTTGCCTGTTTCAATACTTTGTGAAGCATCAATTTTTTAAGTCTACTTTTAAGGAAGTTAAATGACAGCGTACCATCATGTCTACACCTTTTTTTGATGTGAAAGATCTCGGTGAGATTATTTCCAATTTGTATGAAGCGCCATTCTACACAATTTGACGTGTTTGATAGGGATACTTAGACTAAACATGGGTCTGTTTAGTTGGCCTATATATGTACATTAATGATATTAAATGCGGTCTCAAAATCCTTAAAGAGTTGGTGAGTACCTATCTAGACTTCTTGGCTTTCTGTAAAATCTGCAGAAATGTGGAAATTTGTTCAATTGTAAACATACCGGGTCTAAAACCGCACTGATGGCAGCCAATTAGATCGCTGACAACACTTTATGGAATCTTCTTTCTTGTGGATTTAGTAGACAATGCTCTTGTTCTATTCATCATGCAGACCACATCTTTGAAAGAAGCTTTTGTGTATACTTTTATCACGTCATCTTATCTTAGCAGGTATTGTTACGCCTAATTATAAATATTGATATCTTAGGTAGGTAGGCAGAAGTATTAACTTTCATTGCTAAACTTAAATATTTCGTTCTTCACGACACAGAAATATTGAGTCATCCCTGCCTTTTAAAAGGCTGAGGAATTGATTCTGAAATGGTATGAACAGTGTCATACTAATGATATTGCTCGAAAAGGAACATCGTCTATTTTATCTGTTGGGGCGCGAACGCACATCCAGCAGCCGAACTACAGATTCCTACATTACTTATGTTCGCTCAAGTGCTAAAAGTTCAAGACTTCCTGCCTTGCTTCTGTTCTATGTAGTCTAGCTGATTGCAGCGCATTGTTTGGTTGGAGATGATATCTGTCTTAAAGGGTCTCAGCAGGAAATTGGTTGTGTACGAGCAGACACATTGAGCAGTGCAGCATTTACACTGGCTCTGGATCTGACTCGAATTTCGGTTTTCAAGCTATGATATTTTAGCTTATATATTCAAAGTTTTATCTAGTCTTCACGTCGTGCTACGTGCTCCATTTCTGTTGACGTTTTGCAAAGTTAATAGCACAAATATAGGAAAAAAATAACGAAGCAGAGAGGTTTAAATAGTCACCACAATCACCTGATCAAATTAACGTAAAACAATTTACTGCTATATCTAACGTACATATGTTTGAACATACATATATACAGGCATTCCTTCATACTTTGGATCTTTTATAGTATCTCCCGTGTTTGTTTAACTTTGTAACACAAATTTAAGAAACAAAATGTCTCAGCACCAGTAATTTCTTAAAATAACAGCTGTAGTTTTTTTTTCAATCAAATGTTTTCCACAACAAGAATTTGATCTTGAACAAATGAAGATAAACGCGTAGGTTGCTACTTAAGTTTTGAGAAAAACAAATATTTACCATCGAAAAAACTGTCCATGAAGATCAATACTCTATTGCATGCCCTTAAACCAATTTTGGAGGCACTTTTTCCACTTCGAACACGCGTTTTTCAGGCGTCGAAAAATGTTGACCTCGCAATTTATTTTTGATGTGTGGAAATAAATCGCCATAGACGTCCTAATAAGACGTTAAATTGTTAAATAGTATGGGGGTGACCTCAAATGATTTATGTATATATCATACAATATTTGGAAAAGCTACAATTCACTCGTGTTCTGAAGGACCCAACCTACATACTAACACCCCTCGGCGATTTCAGTATAAACAATATCGAAATAAACAAGTAATTGATCAGAGTGTTGCTTCTGACAACTTGTTTTGAGGTTCACTCTAAAGAGAAAGATAAAAAGAAGAAGACATACAAAGAGAATGCATCTACAATCGTATGCTAAAACAAAACTTTCCCAGCTTGGACGATAAAAAGAAACAGGTTGCCAAAAATGACACCTAGTTATATCAAGCAATCTCTCAGAGATGAAGTTATCACAGTTACTTCCATTTTGAACAGGGTCAGGAGGAAGACGGTTTCAAGCGCTCCTTCTCTGTTGATGGATTTTCTCGCATACGATGTACGTGGGTGAACGAAATTCGGATCTCGAAAAAAAATCCCCTTCTATGAAAAAAGACGAACTGGCACTTTGAAATAGAAAGCCTAGCAATGACACTAATCTGAACAACGCAGAATACAAGCACCGTGTAGTTCAACTATGATGCTGGCTAAGGCAGACAAAGTTTTCACGCATGCAACTATTTAACACAGCTAACTCTTGTTAAATACCCCCTCTGAGAAGCATATTTTTTTAGTTTTTTTAGACCACGCGAACTGTAGGTACCATATTAAGAAAAAAGGGACCATATCAGCACATCAAGCTTCATACATAGAACTTTGTATTGGAGACTAGAAAGTGGAAATTGTGTGCTCAAAAAAACTCCTTGATAAGGGTTTCAAGAATTTCATACCATTTCCGTGTTGACTACAAAATCTCATATAATATCCAAACTGCAACCTTGGATGTCAAGAAAACGCATCTGTGATTTTGGTGAATTGAGTGGTTTCACATCACTATATGGCGAGCGATCGGAAAAAAGAGAGCTTGAATTATTTTGTTCAATTTCAGCAACTGCAATTGTGCAATCAAAATTTAGTTGTTGCAATTAAAAGCTTCAAAACTGCTGGAGAATGGCACCAGTTTTCCATTGTTCCCACTTTGCGAATCCAAGACGTCAAATGGATTTAATTCTGTCAATAACTTTCCGTACCTTAAGGAGATCAGCAACTGGAAAGTTTTCTCGGATACTAAATTGGATGCATACTCTCGACCTTGCTCCAAAGAAGAAAAAAAAAAAAAACTGAACATATTTGTAGGAAAAGGTTTGCAGGTCTGATATGGAAAGGCCCTTAACAAACCTTTTGAACTTCCATGGTGAAATACAGATCTGCAGTGACTACGAAAGGAAAACAGAAAACTAACTAACATGTCACCATTAAGTGGTACTGCCAGTAGTTTCTAACGTCTACGTTTAAGCAAATAAATATGATCTAACTATATATATATATACCTAGCTGTACATATGTATGTCTGACGTAACATATACACAATCTTGATGGAAATGAAATATGTTATAAAGTATGTGCGTCTACGATATTGCGACAGCCAAGTGGCAACGCTCCGATAGATCTTTGACGCCTATCTGAAGTGACAGCGCTGTAAAGGAAGACCGTACTTTAAGTATCGGGAACCAGACTATACTATCTGTTACATAGTGGTCCAGTATATTCCGTGACAAAGGTTTAGGTTTCACACAGTTTAGATCTTATGATCGTCCTTAGTTAGGAATATTTAAATCATTTTCGTAGTTTTCCAAATAGTTTTCCAATAGTGTATTTATGCATGTGATTCATACAGTAAGGACAAGATGCACAGAAAGCTCTTAGATACTTGAAACTGTAAAAAAAAAATATTTAAAAACAGTCTTTTTGTCTGTGGCTCAGAAAAGCGACCTTAGCTAACTACTACCCGAAATCTAATAAACAACTCGAGCAAACAAAAAAAGAACGGTCTACACATTCACAACAGATCTTCAACATTTCCTTATATCTTATTCCATTAAATAATCCATGAGCTCGGGGAAAACATAATGTTTCCTCGTGCTAACGCAACTTAACCTAAAACCTCCTTCGGGGTGATTCCCATGATGTTTTTATCCCATCCAGAAATCACTCCCCTTTCAGATTCCCATCGGAATTGCAACTGTAAGGGGTGACAGTAAAGAAAATTAAAAAAAAAAAAGTTAGCATCAACATCTTTATCGAGATGACGAATTCAATTGTCAAAAGGAATCAGCGCGTATTTATTTGATCTGTGGATTTATTCCAAACCAATCCTTCGGCGTTATTTTTTTCACAATGGGAAATTAAAACTGTTTACATTTGGGGTGTCCCTTAACCGAAGAAGATATCCCTTTAACAGTTCTATGTCGCAAATTCAATGTACAAAGCAAACAATCAGCGCACAGGCTATGATGTATTCTCGTTGAAGGATCTCCGCGAATCCCTGTCGTAATTACGAAAATAAATCCAAACGTTCGCTGATTAAAGGCATATGTGCTGAATTTCCATCGAAAAGTGGGTTCTGCCCTTGATAAGGATGAGGCGGTGATAATAATTTCAGAATTTTCCGAAGTGTTGAATATTATATAGCCGCCTCGCAACATAGCTTCCTATCACTTTGCAACCGAAAATTCCAAACCACCCCTAAAGTTGCAACCAATGCACGTTATCATCGATTAAGTATAGACATAGCATCCCGTTCCCAAAGGTGCCTATCGTACACCCACCTACGCTGTAATAAATTCCCGGTTGCAGAATATTAATTCTAGAATTCGGGCATTAAATCAAACCCAAGCCGCTGCATAATTATGTCGGTAGCTCCTGGACCGAAGCTCATCAGGACTCATGACTATTTATGGAATGCGTGGAATTAATATTCCGCGCATCGAGTAGTTATACGAATACAGGGTTATACCCTAGCCTTGGTAAAGGAACGGATAAGTTATTATGGGCTCAGGAATAATATCACATCGGCTCCCCACATAGATAATAATTAACTGAATCTGTGGTGGTTACCAGCAATTTGGGCTTCCTACAAAGGCATGCGGGTACAACAGGAAAAATTCGTGACGTCCTCCCTTTAGTAAGCTGAACGGTAAAATAGTAGAAAATTCAAATTATTGGTAATTGAGCTCTGTATAGAATGTTATGCTGTTGGTTTGGTTTACTTGCAAATCTTGAAAATGGAAGTTCGGAAGGACTTCTGAAAGCAATTGATTAATATCACATTACACCAAGGATTGACCTATTTTCCTTGAATGAAGAATTCTATTATCTCCAGGCGATGGGGAAAAACAAAAAAATATTTCTTTAAACGACGACAGGATCTATTGCAAATAAACAAGAGAGGACAAAAGCTAGCTCCTAATTATTGTGTGGAAATCTATTAGGTCTATAACTTCGTGCAGTTTGCTAAGAGATGGCGTAACGTATATTATTCTATTGTTATTATTTCGTTGGAACATGCGTTGGAAAGCTACTGTCATTTTACGTCATTTCAGTATATGTCATTCATTTGAAGCGTAAACAACAATAATTTGCTCTGTATTGGTGGGATCAGATGGGTATGCTGTATTATGAGCTGCTAAAACCGGGTGAAACCACCAATGGACAACGCTACCGAGCACAATAATCCGTTTGAAGAGACCAGTAGCCGAAAAACGCCCGGAATATGCGACCAGACACGAGGCAACAATTTTAAATCATGACAACGCTCGGCCCCACGTTGCTATTCTAGTTAAGAACTATTTGGAAAACAGTGGATGAGAAGTCTTACCCTACCCGCCTTAAAGCCCAGACCATGCCCCTTCTGACTACCATTTGTTCCGATCGATGCAGAACGCCCTCACTGAAATACGGTTCACATCAGAGCAGAATATCAAAAATTGGCTTGATTTATTCTTGGCTGTCAAGCCGGTGCAGTTCTGAGTGTGTTTTTTCATTGTTTGTTGACAAACTTTATAAAATTAGACCTAAACCCTGAAATGACTGTTATTTTAAATTTTGAATTACATTGAATAAGTTGGTATTGCTCTGCATTGCTTCTTTAGAAAGGAGAATGCCATTAGTGTCACCAACGCAATCTTCAGATAGGTCTCCACAAGATTTCGGGTTGCGAACGGCTCTCTTCTAAAGCCATGAAGCACCAATTAATCTTATAAACCTAAATATATACATAACCAGTTGCTCTGATTTTTAGAATACCTTCTGTTACCAATTGCAGCAGCTCTTTCAATATATTAGTACTTACTGGGCTATGGTAAAAAATCTGGGTCTGATTCTGTAAAGCACCTCTCGTACACGAAAGTGCCATTTTACAAGACCAAGTGTGCGCCACCTAAAGTGAATTCTTTATCTACTACATTATCCATTCGTGTCGGAATATATTCTTAAGGCTTTAGCGTTCTTATTCTAGTTATCTTATATATCGTTGTCATCTCAGAAGACTGATGAGCATTTTGCTGACCACGTCAATGGCGCTGTGAAACTCGTAGAGTTCGCCACTTGTAGACGTTCGTTGACTTCAAGTAGGTAGTGGTCCGAGTCCACATAAACCATTTGGACATCAATAATACTGAAGAAGTACTTTCCGTCGATTGTACAATGATCAATTTAGTTGACTTTGTTAGTTATTTTCTGGTAATTATCTTTAGCGCAGGCGTGATCGATTATTCGCGCACTATAAATGGGCTTTCAATCAATCTTCTCAAAACTGAGGTTGTTTTTTACGAGAAGGATGAAGCTGAATCGTCTGACTCATCTAACTTAAAGGCATCACTATCTGTTTTTCCAACACAGCTAAGTAGTTGTGTGTCATTCCTAATAACAAACCACTTCGGATTAAACATGTCACGTCGAAAACCTCCAAGAGTGGCCGTGTAAAGGAGTTCGGCAAAACATGGGGTTTCTCACTGTAGAGTGTGCCTGTGGATCTACACGACTATAATAAAACCAATTATATTCCAGTAGGTCTGAATCTGCTCTGGATTTTGCATCGTGATGTCTTTTGACTTAAATGTTGTCTTGTTGCTGCGACGGCCAGAATCTGAGCCCGGAAAGGAATGCAACCAGGCCTTCACGGATGACCCCAAAACATATCTAGGATGCGGTGCTTATGTCTATTCTCGTTAGAAAAATTTTTATCTGTCTATTAAGCGGAAATATGAGTATATGCAATTTTGATGGCGATGAACTATATTGGGAAGAATAATTGTAGGGCTCGAAAGTACCTACGTCTGTAGCTACAACCAAGCTGCACCTTAAGCATTACGCAATCCACGACTTCCAAGCTGGTTCGGGAATTCAAGGCTTCTCTAAACGCAATCGGAGGGCTGAATTCTTTTAGTCCTAATTGAGTCTCAAATTACATGGGATCACAAGAAATGAAATCGCCAATAAACTAGCCATCTAAGGCACAGAGGAAATTCTTTTTAGAACTTTAGTGATTTTCCTGCTATTCTTCAGTAGGAAAAATGTCTTCGTAAGGCTTTTGCTAAGCACCTAAGTGTTCACGAGTACTATTTCTGTGAGTATACGGCCTGGAATTACGTCAGACTACAATTATTCTGCTCTGATGTGATGGGTGCTGGTATTGTTACCAATTTATCCCTGAAGGGTTTCCTCATCAAAAACTGAGTAATTCGAGTAAACGAAACCCAAAAAGTGTACAATGGAATGTTTTGTTTTTTTAGCCGAATGCTCTGTCTCGACAGAGAAAAAAATTCAAGTCCACTGGGAAATCAACACAATTACTTCCAAAGACAGAACACTGAACTTAACCGTTAGCGCCAACATGGACTAGGTGTCCCCTCAGCAGAACTGGACGTTTACAACCCTTACAGACTGCCCGACGACGGCAGTATATTTCATCCAGAAATACTAACTATCAATCTAATTAGTCTTAATCCAAAAGTTTACGCCAATCCGTAAAATTTTGTTGGCAATACGGGTCACTTCCAATCTCTCTACTTGGGCACTGCAACGTATAGAAGAGAACCCGGACCAGCAGCCAACTCAATACGAAAGCCAGTACAATCCAAGCTAAATCATATCAAAATTCGTTTTCCACTTTTCTGCTAGATTTAAGTGGAAATCACACTGGTTTATTGGTAAAAAGCTCACATAATTTTTTTTAGTTTTTGCATCCGAATACACATATAGGCCTTATACTCGATTTTAAAATGTAATGTCGTCAAGATATCGGTTCAATGCATAACATCAATAAGCCCCTATATTACTATAAAAGAAAGCTCTGCTCTATATTTTATCTCCTCGTCACTTGAAACTTTCTGCGATGAGTCTCCTGCTTAGGTCTACCATGCAGCGAATACATTGCACATTCCCATCAATCTTGCCGAAACACACATTTACGAGCACCTCCAACCAATATCACTTTAGCTCTACAAGTAACTGCAGCTCTCCATTGTGTCGGCAGATAATTTACGCACAATCATTCACACCCGGAATTCCTTAGAAAATTTGCTACCCCCTGTTGCAATCGAAATCGAGAGTAGAATTTCCCATCAGCCCTATTAAGGCAATCGCCCCCCAAAAAAGGTGATTCTATTGCATCACTTATCCACTCCTCGTCCTGAGAACAGAATTCAATCTCAACCCGCATTTGCCTACAGAGTCACCCACCAAAGTATGCGTATTCACTCGCATGTACGAGAATGCAACAGAGTGTGTGTTACATTTTCTTTCTGCGTTCAACCACTGCTTCCAATAAATCCGAAATACAGGAGGAACAAACTCCTTAGCCTTTAATGCCAATTTAGGGGTGAACCAATACAAGACCCTTAAGCCCACAAAGGCCTGGCAATTTTGTTTGACCTGAAATGTGTGTGTATACACGCAAGAACTTTTCATCTTCTGCATTTTCGGTTTTGAGGGTAGGTAGTTCGAGCTGTAGCCTTCGTCAAAAACATACCACTATCCCTCTATATGTATATGTGTGTGATTGGTATGCGTATGCTGAGTAACCCTTATTTTCGTTTTTCTACACATTCAACCCCTTTGATGCTTCACCGAGCAGCCACCCATGACGCCTTTAACCCTCGTCATAGCCGTAGTCATAGTTCCTAGTCGTATTCTCATCATCTCGGTACCACTTTTGGATTTTTCGGACAAAATCTGTTCAGATGGCGGCATCGGCTGAGGTTAGAGCCTTCTGTGTGGCACTTGTATTTGTTACAGTGGTAGCAGCAACCAAAAGAGGACGAAGAGTTCGGTTTGTACTTGTGGCCAAATTGGAAGTTTTGGCCTATTCTTTGAGGTTGTAGTTGTTGTTCATTCGTCAGGGATTTTTGCGTGCTTTTCCAAGTATGTATGTAGGTCTTAAGCAATGCACTGACTGGTTTAACACATTCGGTTAGCCAGAAACCCAGGTTGGAGTCAGTATAAGTATCAGTATCAGAAGCTGAATCTGGAGCCTTTAAAATCAGATTAACCCAGGTTCGCTTTTGAGCTACACTATTCCTGTCATGATCATCACAATAATCATCGTCATCGTCATCGTAGAAGTCCTGGCTATTCACCACTGAGACTACCACCACTACCGACTCTGGTTGGTTTCTGGGCCTAATCAAGAGGGTTGATTTGTTTGATTGAATTATCCGGTCGAGTTGTTCAAGGATGAAATCATCAAAGGAATTTCGCACACACAAAGGGAACGAGATTCTGTGTCTGGGGTTTCCTGCTTCATCATCAATCGGGTGCTGGCTTGGCTCAGATGTCTGTGATGTATGTGTGTATTTGTGTGTGGCGAACGCAAGTTGAATCAACTTTTGGGCACACACAATGTGACCATATGCTTCTGGGATTTGAATAAGGGACTACCAAGTACCGAGTGCTAAGTATACTGAGTGTATATGTACTCTCCTTCTGTATTCGAATGATTGGAACTTCTCCAGATGCGAATTGAACGGACGTATGGTTAAGTTTAGAAACGGAACTCTGTGGTTGGGTGAACGGGACAACCAACCGACCGACACGTTGATGCGTAGATGCATTCGTCTACCATTCGTTTGTGGTAGGTACTGAGTGGCTGAGCGTCTATGCGGTGGGAAATGATAAGTTGATGACAGTTGTTTGGGATTGAATGGATTTACTGATGGATACGATTGTTGGTGTCCCTGCTCAGGGTGGCTTTAATCAGATTGTCAGACCGGGCCGTAGTTTATTGAGAGATCAACACTTCTGATGTGGAAATATTGTGTAAACACTTTGGCTATTCTATGTACTTAGTGTGGAGTTTATTTGTGTGAACTTTCGTACTGCCATTTGATGATGATGATGATGCGGTATATTCCCATTTATGTATTGTAGTTGAAAGGAACATCCGACAATTTAAACATTTAAGTCGCAGAAAAACTGTAAATAAAGAGGGTTTTCTAGTTTCTAGGATTGTATGGCTTTTCATTTGGTCGAACTTCTAGTTAAATATAGGATTGATGCGGTTAATTTGTTGTTGCTTGACAACGAACATGGATTGGGTTGTAAATTTATGGTAATTGACGCCGCATCTTCCTTTGAAGATGAGTTTTTACTTAGGTGGCGCTATAAATCAGGCATTCAACCGGGATTCTTATTAGTTACTCGATTTTAGTTGCACACTGCAATTTATTTAAGTGTATCCCTCCACTCTCCATCAGCTCTATCGACCACAAACATCTTGACAATAAGTTGTTGGTATGTTGTTGATCAACTGTTGGACTAAGTCAGGTGGATAAATACCTATATTGTCATTTTTACGCTCGGATGTCATAGCATCATTCTGTTTCCTAACTCTACTTAGAACGAGGCATGTTTATGTCGATGCGTGTTCCTTCCGAAATTTTCGGCGTTTGGAATTACTTAAAAATTTTCATTTGTATTGCGTTGTCCAATCAATCTTTTTTATATCTGAAGTACTTGAATAAGTAAATATGTATCCACTCGAAAATCAGCTATAATCCGTTCTCATACATAGATTAACACTGAGACATCCTTTTTTAAGTGGACCTGAGTATAGGATAATAAATCTCTCTATTTAGAGCAAACTTACGCCAATTGCCTTCCACTATGTGTACCAAGTTGGCTGGCCCGTCTGTAAAGGCCAATTTTATTGTTATATTATACAGCTCGTTAGAAAGCCCTCTTCTCCAAATTACGCTAGAGACGTTCCTCTGAACATTTTGATCCACTTTTCATAAAGTCGATACAGTAGGACTGAGATGATCTGGGTCTTATACAGTTTCGTCATTCGACGGAAGGTATATTTCTCCATTACCTTCTAGTCCTGCTAAATAGCGATTGACAAAGGTGATTCTTCGATTGATCCATATGGTTCCTCCTTTGTCTAAATTTACAGTAGAGCAGAGATACGTAAAATCTTTTAGCACCTCAAAGCTAAAATAAAAGGTGTACAGTGGACTTATTCTTTGCCTAAGCGATCTGTTCCTACAGAAATAAAATAAGATCGTAAGGCTATAGTTTTCTATTGTGGCGTACTATCTGAGCCGGTGGCATTGGGTGTCCTTTCTTGTTGAAAGCATGTATGATACCCCGATTGAATATAAAATCAACACAACTTCGGAATTTCTGCTCCTCCTGTGACTGTTCACTTATTTCCTCCCAACATTTACGTGCCATCAGAATATGCTGGCGTATATACAAACTTGTGAAATATTGTGCCTCAAAGTGTAACCTTCCAGTTTCGCGGAACTCTTTGAAGTATCACACGATGTTGAATAAATCACATGACAGCGCGGTTATGTGGTCTGTGGAGTAATAAGCGTTCTTCAACAGGTGGCTGGTATCGATTTGAAGTTCCTATGTTTTTTGCAAGATCTCCCATAAAGTATTTACCTGGCCGATGGTAGTTTTTTCTTGCCTTAAATCACGCTGATAAAGCCCTGTATGGTTATCGGTATAAAATTTTAAGAGCCCATATTCTTCTGTCTTTGATGTGGCTTGATGTATCGTCTTTGCCAGGTCTTCCTCCAATGCTATCGGTTATTCTATGTACAGTGAGTTGCCGCAGCCTTATTAGGTTTAGATATCCCTATCCATAAGTTTTCTTTGTCAGGCGTACGAGATTATTGTCGATCATCGTCCACGTTCAGTGGTTCATTCAGCCTGCCATTGGAGTTGTGGTCATCTTAGCACTTAAACAGTGTGCAGAAGTAATGCTTTTATATATTCAGCACCGACAGTGGCTCTACTATTACATTCTCATACTTTTCCTCATCCTTATTCTTACCTGTGTATCATAGATCTAAGTCTTTGATCAGCCTCGAAGGCAATTAGAATGACCTTAACATCGTCCTCTAGTCGAGGAGTTTGTGGACGCAATCAAAGATGTGTTTTTTCTTTTTTGGAGCATGAACATGTGTTATCCAGCTAGCACGATCTTTCATAGCTGGCTTTAAGGTGGCACTCCAAGGCAGCTGAGATCCTCTTCCACTTGGGTGTGGCATCTTAGATGCGTTCATTGTCTGCTGTTTCTTGGGGCTAGACTTGAAGCCATCTCAGACGTTTGATCCGTAGACCTTCGTAGATAAACCTTCTTTTGCATTCTTCGTCAATTTAAACGGGATCGAAGATCACAAGGTATATCTTTCTCTCGAAACAGCCAAGCGCTTCGTTATTGTCTTTTGACAAGATCCAAGCCTCTACGCCATGGAGCAGGACCGGAATGATAATAGTGTTGTACAAGCCAAGTTTGGTCTTACGAGAGAGGGTAGAGGGTAATGTTACTCAATCGCCTCCTGAAGTAAAGTTCTCACATGTATCTAGCTCAATTTTTAAATACCCATGGTGACGTTCTGGCAAACCATCGTTGTTGTTCGTCCTTTTCTGATAACAACATGTCTAATACTTTACTTTGTAAGACTTTAGCTTTGATATTGTTACCTTAACTGCATGTCGGTCAGGTGACAGAATTTTTTGACGCCTTTGACAAAGTTAAATGCGACTTAGCTCCGTTATTCTTATGGTATCCGCATTCACACTGTGATTTCTCGAAAAGTTCAGACAGAAAGAATGTCAAAGGAGTTTCTAGCATCTATCAGGGAATAACAGTGGTCACCAAAGCTTGCGAATTTCCTACTCAAGACTTAAACTATTTTTATGACGAGCTGGCGATTTAATTGACTCCGAGCACAGGTCATATAATCCGACCAATCGAAAATAAGAAGTGGAGAGTAGGAAGGGCTGTCGTTACTTTAATACACAGACTGCGTCTGTGTTCCAATTACTTCACCTTCCATCCTATATTATCAGCATAAAAGATTATTCAAGATGAAATGTAATTGCCATAATAAAATGCACTTTAACTGACGGAGTAATGAACTCCTTCATCTAGAGCTTAGTTTAATCAATACTAACAGACAGATACATTACAAAGCTGTCATAATTATGACGACCAAAAGATAAATAAAATACTTTCGCATCAGTTCCACTAAGAACCCCATTACATAGATCATCTCGGCTAAGTAGCTGAAGCTATGTTTTTCTTCGGCTTCTTTGGCTTCTTCAGCCCTACTCCACAGTCATAAGAACAAACTCAAAGACATCCTTTTCGTGAATTTATTCCATTTTTCCAGACAATTGACTTTGATGGTGATATCATCTTCCCCAAATCGAATGATATGTGCTATTCCTGATTCATTTTATCCTTGGCAGGAATGGCATTACAAATGCGGATATTGAACTGTATTACGCGTATGGTATTCTTTTCTTAACTTTAGAGATTTGTTTTTGGGGAAGAAAGAGGACTTGAAATGATGCCACCAAGAAGGCTTTTTTTTTTGGTGAACAAGAACATAAACATGTAAGGGTATCGATTCTATAGTCTATGGCTTGTTCTTAATGTTTATATTCGCGTATAACCAAATGGCAATCATAATGGAACAATCGGGATTACAGTCATTCCTCTGATGTGTACAGGGAGCACTCGCACTTGTATGTCGTGGTTCATGTGGGTCGTCCTATTGATGGGGCTGATGAAACGATTTTTTTTAGATTTGACAAAAGCAAACCAAGCTAGGCGTGCTTGGGAATGAAAAATTGTGTGGAATGGAGTGGAAAGAGCAACGGCTACCAAGTCAGATTGGTATGGTAATAAAGAAATTCGCGGGAGTATGAAATTAGGAGTGATGGGAAGCATCGATGTGCTGTAAGGTAACAATAAGAAAGAGATAGGATTTTCTTCATAGCAAAGGATGTTGAGGAATTTCTTGCAAGAATATGAGGATAGAAATACTACTTTACTCTCATTCTATTCACAGTTCATGACAATATCCGTAGTGTTTGGAAAGAACAACAAATAACGCGATTATCAGAAATGAGGTCTAAATTCAAAGATATATTTTGACTACTCTGTATTTTGGAGAGTTAGGATATCAGTAGCTGTATTCATGAAAAATTCAAGAAAAAATCTTACTCTATGTATTTAAAAGCTGAATGACCAGTGGTCATATGGACGAGGTCACCATACGAAAATCAAATGGAAAAAATAAATATACCACTTTGTGGGTACATGGGATCCATTTCAATGGCAAACCAACGCTTTCATCATCTTCGACATGTTAAGCATAAAGTATATGCTTTGTTTTGCGGAAGAAATTTATGATTAAGCTTTACTCCATGACCTTGAAAGAACAACCTGAATTCTTATGATTTTAAAAATTTGAATGTACATCGGTTTTTTTTAGTCTAAAATCTGTCCTTAGGATATGATTTTTCTTCAAACGTTCGCGGACACATGATTTTCGGTGGGGAGCGCTAGAATGACACACGCACATCCGACATTTTTAGAGATATTTTATCCGGGATTTTACCAAAATGATGAAAATCGATATAGGATGCGATTGTGATAGTTTTTACTCACTCTTCAATTTGACGGCTATTGCCGCCGCAGCCCAGCTATAGCGTTAAAGTTTGTCAATGGGACAGAGCAGGTTCGAAGAAAAAACTGACAAAACGCCATATCCAGCTATAAGGAAGTTGTGAAATACATAAAAAAAATGCATTTACCGAATTCAATAAACAAATAAAAATACATTCAGGTATTAAAATAAATACAAAAAAAAATTAAAATATTTACATCATTGCCCAAAGAGCAACGTTTTCAGGATAGTTCTTGCATCTATATGAGGTTTCCTTCCTTATCTTTGGCTTGTTACATTGCTTAATGTTAGATTTGGTAAAGAAAAGGATGATCTATTTATGCTATCTGGCAGGTGTATTAGAGAGATACTTAGAGATATATATTTCTAAATTAAATAAATTCTAATTTCGTTTCATCAGTTTTTATTTTGTATTGGTAAAACGAATTCCAAATCGCAACATCTAGCATGTGGAACATCACTTTATTATACCAGCGAATAGTTTTTCTTGGGGAGGATTAGTATGATGTCATTTGATCCGCTCTATCCATCCCAGACATGTAGCGATTATAAACATCAATTTCCTTGGTCATTCCCTTAGAATGTCCATATCGGTTGGAAGTTGTAATAATTACAGAATGGTTCGCAGTTGTAATACAAAGTACGTCATACATATACCTGACCTTGACCTTTCCGATTGGTGCGTAACGTTCCGGTATTACGTGTCCTTTGAGTCAACAGAGTTTTGGAGAGACCAACACTATTGTTACAATTATTCATAATAAGATGATGGCCTCTGTAGGGGTATGGAGACACAAGGCGAGTAACTATATCACCAACTTTTGAAGATTTTTTATTGATTGCTTTCTCTTGGTATATTTCGATATTTAAAACGTATCTGTCACTCGTTGTAAGCTCGTAACGCTTTATCCCATTTTTCGCACTTTTTCCTTTAATATACTGCCTGAAACTAAGTCGTCCTCTGAACAAAAGAAGATATTTATCCAGTTCCTTAGAATAGTAGGCTTTTTGAAAACTTTCCAAGAAAAGCTTCATCAACGGTTGGATTTTCCTCAATTTAGTTTCATCAGTAGAGCAGCTGAAACATCTTAATAGTTGTTCAAATCGTTGGTCATTGTGAGGCTTGCCTCTGGTGACTCTTCTAAATGATCTTCCCGTTCTGGTTGATAATTAGGATCGTCGCCGAATGTCCCATCATCTATAAACGGATCATGTTCAGATTCCGAAATTTCACTAAATAGCTTCAAAATTTTCTCCTTTTCTTTATTTTAACGGTCCATATTTAAGCTATGTACATACCTATATATGTTTTAAAGATAATTTGTGTATTTATTTTATTATACATATTAATTCGATGAAATGTGCACTATTTACCTTATTTTGCACTATTTCTATAAGAGCACTCAAATGCTACCGTTGTCTAGGATCACTCTAAACTAAATGCACTGATAACTGACGGCTTGATCGTGCGAAATGCAGTAAGTTTGTACAAGTTTTGTAAAAAGATAAAAATTATTCTGCAGGTGAAGTGAAAATTTGACTCCGGTAGGGCAAATAATGCTGGAGTATGAACATTATAATGTATTTCTAGGTGGGGTTTCTTGTCATATGCCGTCATGACCAGTTTCTTTCCATAACCATTGACTTATATATATAAAAATAAATAATAATAAAAATGCTATCAACCGTTTATACAATTTTCTCTATACACGCGTCCAGCTCTAAGATTTGCCTTGCTCCTCCTTCCCTCCTTCAAACGGGTCTAATCGATGTATCAAACACCAACAAATGCGTAATCGGACCAAAAATACTATAACTGCACCACAATGCACAATGGAATGCCAAGAAACCGTCCTCCACTTGATTCTTAGATTGGGTAATTTCTCCTGAAGGGATCTCCACTAACCAATTTCTTGTCCTCATCACCGCCAAAGATTATGGTTTCCATTGGCCCAAAAGACTTTTCTCGGTTTCAGTTCGACTTTTTCGGTTTCTTGAGTAAGGGTATTGTGCTTAATTAGATAAGATTAAAGTTCTCAAGTAAGATCTTTCCCGTGATACCTTGAATTTTAATAAACTCGGTTATATCGAGACGGCAGTAATAACTTCTGTCTCAAGGTATACCTTTTCTAGAAGACGTAGACGTGCTCTGCTGGTGGCAGAAATAGCAACAGAAGAAAGTGAGGCAAGAGACCTTACGTCGGTGTTGAAGCATGTCAATTCACTGGCGTCACTTATGAGTTTGTTATCGCACGGTTTTCAATCCAATCTAACAAGCGCAGAGATGTGGACATTGTACTCCAATCTCGGGCCTTATACATATATTGAGGCCAGATCAGATTGTGTGAAATATTTCTTACACCGCTTGAGAAAACCTAGACATTTCGCAGCAATCATTCCACCGTAAGTTGTCACGCACATACTGAGAATGGAAAGTTTTTCGGTTTCAACGATGCAAGTGCCATCCATGGATAATGCGTGTTTAGATTCCGCTTTAACGACAGCAGACAGCATTTTGTTTTGGAAGCACTAAATTCCACTTTGTTGATAGTTCCGCAATTTGTTAAGCTGTTACTAACGGGATTTAATTAGCTCAACATACGCTGCTGTTCCCTTCATACAGCAGAAGAGCAGAGACGTGAGCTCGGAAACGAATATGAAAACTTGGGAGTACTGTCGTCAGCAAAGGAATATATTGGATTAGAAGTAGAAGACAAGAGATCACTGATGGAGATAAGACAGAGTGCCAGAGACAGAGCAGAGCAATGGAGCACATCACATATTTTGCTTCCGCCAGATTGATGTACGTTTTGGTTCCGCTTTTTGGTTAGACATGCCATCAAATCAGCATTGGGCCTGTTGGTGCGAAACATTGAGAACTTTTCTTGTTTCGAGATATTTCATGAGCTGCGTCTGTAGGAGGAAAGGGAAGAAGATTCGCATTGTTTTACGGACGGGATGGACAAATGTTGTTTTCCATCTGCTCGAAAAGAGTCCTAAAGGGCAGGATTAATGGAAAAGCTTACGCAGTTGTTTTGCAAGTGTGCAAAAACACCTCTTCAGAAGGGAAGATGCCAATACCATCTGGACCAGGGGTTTTGTGAATGTTTAGATCTTAAAATACTCTTGATACTACACGAGTGGACGAAGTGTATTCGTCCCATTAAAGATTCGACACATTCAAGTTTAGACGAAGACAAAGCACAATCTGGAATGCAGATTGGCCTTGGCATTATAAATGATGTTTTACCGACCCTCGTCTTTAATGTCGGTGTACTATCCTCTTCTGCCTGTTGTACATATGTATATCGACAATCAATTGTTGCACTTCGATGTCAATATGCCTTGTTATGATCAGTCGGGATCTGGGGTTAATAAATCCTTTGATTAACTCCAGTTCATTCTTCTGTCGGTAAGTCTTACATTTTTTATTTGTTCTATATTATTATACATATTTATGATATATTCATATTCATACATTTATATTCTGTTGAATTATGGATTATCCGACGACAGATCATTGCTGCTTTCAACTTTTACTTTTTTTGATTCCTTTGACAATAAAAGGGTCAATAAAAACTGCTAATTTCACTGGATCAGATGGCCAATTATTAGGCGATCCAGCCGAAATAAAATCACAGTTAAAATTTCGGGCTGCTTTAGAAAAATTCCTGCCTTAGGTCTTTATTAGGCTTGACTCCCAATAGATGTGTTTTGAATTGGAAGCAATGTTATAATGAATGGTGATGATTGAACATCTAATAATAAATTTGTTACCTAGACTTCGAAAAAGGCCTTCCCTTATAGGTGAACTCTTGGGTGGGCAGTATACATATGTGCAGCTAATTTAACTTCTTTGCTTTTAGTCAAAGTATTATTATTGCTACTTGCTTAGTTTGTTTTGCTATTTTTGGCAATTCGTGAGATTCCAGAATACTTTTTGCAATTACAGCACTACCTCTCCTGGCCCTGTCAGCTGAATAGTGGGGATAGTGGCTGGAGAAGTACCCAGGAACTCTAATCTTAGTTTCCTCTTTGAAATGGGTTTTAGTTTGCATTCCAAGTTGCGACTTTCAGATTTTTAATCATTATTACTCTGTTGGTTTTTTCCTGTGGGAACTTCTTTGTCTAGTAGTTTCATGATTTCATCTTGATTATCCAATCTTTTATTGTAATATTAGTAAAAAGCATTTCCTTTACTGATATTTCGTCTTCTTTACGTGATTTTTTGGGAATTGGATTTGCTATTCACAACTACCGCATTTAGTTTAACGGCTAATCACAAATCAAATAAAAGTTTTAGATAACCACATGAGTCGTGGTTTTCTAAAAGACATTTTCTTGCCATTAAACCAAACAAATTGCGTCCAACACTTCGGGTTGTCACTCTCGATGATGCCAGGTTGAATTGGTATTTTAACCTTTTACGCCTTTCGACAAACAAAAACTAACTGTCACTTCACACGGCATTGCCAATTCACATTCGTATGTACTCGTTTATTATACATAAAACATTCCACCTTTCATCGGGCTTTCTTCGTATAAATTAAACACAAAGGTTTATGACAATAATTTTCCCTGACATTATAATCCCAAACCATTAAATCATTACCAAAATCACTTTCCCCGAATATTTCCCTCTTCAACTTACAAAGAGAAAAACAAAATTATTTCCCATCCACCAAAACCGTTCCACGGTAGTACTACAACAGATAGTCGGGGAACTTTATTTCAGGGAATCCTGAGGGAACCTTTCTTTCACTTCACTCATTTACCCAAATCACGGTGAATAAATTACCGCGCGACAAACCTTATAAAACGCACCATTTCCAATTGCTTCCCTAAATCAAGTTGTAAAGTGTAGTGTATGCTCTCTTTTCATGACACACCGTATACGTATGAGCGTGAAACAATAACATGGATGTCAACGTTGGAATAAAAAAAAAAAAAAACAACATTTGATACAAACTGTCAACATGTGAGAGGAAAGTGATATAGAAAACAACATGATAAACAGCGACTCACTGTAGAGGTACATAACCGACAAAGCAACGCAAATGACCCAAAACAAGAGGCCTAACCCAGGAGAGAGATACGAGTATCTTAAAAAAAAACATAAAAAAAAAAAAACATACACAACAAGAACATAATAAGGACTTCAATTTTCCATTATACGTTGGAAATTGCTCCCCGTCCTGGTCTTACCATTAAGGGATGCGTCCCGTGCGTCACATCAACGATATAAAATTACTGCCACCATTGCATCTACTCTAGCGAAGCGGATTATTATAGATAGATCCTTGGTAAGGATAGCGAATGGAATTTTAAAATGTATCATCGAGATAAGGATACTGTAGCCTTATGCCGATGTAATGCATCAGGTAAGAGGCATCCGCAGCATCACCGACATTATGCAAAGAACTGAGGGAAACCGACACGGCCAGGAAGGAAGAAGGAACTTCATCACATGAATTATGAAATCATCATGCCCCCTGCGATAAGGATCACCTTCAGGCGGCTTCTTGTTGTTTTTGTTTTGTTATTGCAATGAATTCACACGGGGTATGGGATTATTTGGCGCTACCCATCCACACGCTACTGTAGTATCACCCTTGGTATAACAGGGATACGATATAATAGTGGAATCTGCTACTGTTTCGTCCTTTTTAAGTGCAAATCTGTGATTATCTTCTCTGGTCCTTGTTAAATTGATACATTTCATGAGGACGACCTTTAGGCATCCCCTCTGCTATTTATTATAATCGGAAGCAAAAAAGAAAGAGGAAGCAAAAGAAGAAAGATGAAACCCTGATGGATTCGTACCATACCTGGTCTTTCACTGTCCTGCCAGGATGACATTCGATTTCAGTACAGCATTGCCGCAAGAGAGGTTTTTGAGCATATGGTTTTAACTCTATTTTTTAATCTTTTAAGGAGGTTAACATTTTTTTAGTGCAAATGAGCGACCAAGGTGAGAAAGCTTTCAAACCTCCAGGAAATGTGGGAAGAGTACGAAATTGAAGTGGCGGAAAATACATAATATATACTGCACAGATTTCAAGACCTTAATACTGCATAAAATGATTTTATCTGCAACTAAGCAGAAAATGGTGGAAGACCAATATTAACTGGAAAGCATTTATCAGACTTTGGATTGAGTCAAGAGTCATTGCAAGAGCAACTCTGTGAATACCTTCCACATTTGAATCCAGAAAAAAGAACAGTTTTTTTTTTTTTTAAGAATGTTATTCAACAGATTGAGAAGGTGATATATTCTTTTATGATTCTCTGGAAGGAACTGGCCAGATTGTTTTTATAAATTTGCCCTTAGCCCTAATTCGAAAAGATAAAAGAGTTGCTGTTTCAGTAGCCTTCTCCGGACTAGATGCCATGTTAGTTAATGGTGGCCGAACTGCCCATTTTTAGGCTGCTATTGAACTTAGCTCATGAATAAACACCTATGTATATGCAAAGTCTTGGGACACCCACGGTACACGTCTACAAGTTACACATATAATCCCCTTTCAACTTGATACAATTTTCCCAGCAGTGTTGCAACTTTTTAAACTCCTCCGTATATTTCAACTTTTGTTGGCCTGCTAAAAACGCCTCTGGAGAATACTGAGGATGGGGGAGCAATTCATAGTGCAATTCGATCAACTTGGATGTGAGCACTTTTTCATCGTCAAATGTGGTCGTTTTTTCTTTAAATCGGCGTTGAATCGGCCCAATAAATCGGCGTAGTATGCTCTTGTGATTGTTTTTCTGTTCTCTAAATACCATATGTACCGGTATAAAGTGAGCGTTTTTTGTAAAAATAAAAGACTTATTTTAAATGGGAAAGTAAAAAACATTTTATTCAAAGTATTGGCCATTGCTAACTACACATTTTTCCCATCTTTCAGGCAATTTATGGATTCCACGCCATTAAAACTTTTCGTCTTTTGAAGCAAACCAAAAAGTCACCCAATTTTCAACTTCCTCGTAGGATTCGAAGTGCTGCACAGCTAATGCGTGTCCCATCGATGAGAACAAATGGTAGTTGGAAGGAACTAAGTCAGGTGAATACGGCGGGTGGAGTAGCAGCTCCCAGCCAAGTGCTTTGGTTGTATCCTGAACCAGTTTTGCTTTGTATGCAATGGCATTGTCATGGAGCAAAATTACCTTGCCGTGTCTTCTGGCCCATTCTGGTCGTTTTTCGATCAGTGCATGGTTCAAATTGATAATTTGTTGTCGATGGCGATCTGTATGACCGGTTTTACCAGATTTTAGGAGCTCGTGTTACACCACACCTTTCTGGTCCCACCAGACACACAGCATTGTCTTCTTGCCGAATCGATCTGGTTTTGCAGATTTTTTCCGTTTAGGATTCTGAAAATAAATCCGTTTTTCATCGCCAGTAACAATTCGATGCAGAACTGATTTTTTTATAGTGTCTTTGGCACCCATTTTCCAGACTTTTGAATCTTTCCCATAGCTTTTAAACGGTCAGAAATTGTTCGTTGTGCAACATTTAACATTTCTACCATTTCTTTCTGACTCAAAGTGTCAACTTCATCCAATATTGTTTGCAATTCGGCGTCTTCAAATTTTGTTGGTGGTCTTCCACGTTCTTCATTTCTCACATAAAAATTGTTATCTCTGAACCATTGAAACCATCTTTTGCATGTTGCTTCTGATAGAGCATGATCACCATATGCATCGACAAGCATTCGATGCCACTCTGCAGCACTTTTCTTCAAATGAAAACAAAAAATTAATTCTTTCCGCAAATTATCATTTTCTGCTACAAAATTTGACATTTTTAACACGATGAAGAAATATGATGTTGTTTGCTCAATGACTTGATGATACTAACAGGTGACGTAGCAACCAAACAAAAAAAATTAGGCCCGTTCACAATAAATGTTTCCTATCGAGACATTTGTATCTTGACGCTGGTAGTCAACGTGGATCACACCTCGCGCGTCCCAAAAAACCGTGGCCTTCACCTTACCGGCCGAAGGCACGGTGTTGGCCTTCTTTGAAGCACGTTCACCGGGTAGAATCTATTGTTTCGATTGTTGATTCGTCTCTGAGATAAACCAATGAATCCATGTCTCATCGACGGTCATGAAACAACGCAGAAACTCTTTTGGATTTCGATTAAACAGGACCAAGCACGTCTTTAAAGTGGTCTCATGATTGTGCTTGTCCTCCGGACAGCTTTCTCATGCCCAAAATCTCGTGCAGAATATGGCTAACGCGTTCAGTTGAGATGCCCGCTATCATAGCCAACTCGGCAATTTTGACTCGACGGTCCGCCAATACGAGATCATGTATTTTGTCCACGATTTCCTTTGTGGTATCCGTTTTAGGCGCGGCTCAGCAAAAACCGAAGTGAGCTCACGGCGAAACTCTGCGAACCAATGGTAAACGATTGTAGGAATGGGTTTCATATATCGAGAATGACCTTGATTTTCTCGCAAATTTCGCCTCTTAAAAATAAGAATCGAATCACGAAGCGATACTGCTCTTTTTGAGTGAACCAAACGAGGCACAAGAACTACGCTTAGAAATCTGTGCATTTGTGCATGAACCAATTTTACACCTGTGATGAAAAGGTGTGACCTAAACACACCTCTTAACTAGGTCTTCACCCAGAAAAGGTTATGGTGAAATTGTAAGTAGCCATCGAAAGGGCCAGTTCAGTGTTCTTCCTTCAACCAGGGAAAACGATAAATGCAATCAAATTATGTGAAGAAAACGACAAATAGGCATGGTTCGCTCGTAAGCATGACAATGCTAAAACACATATAAAAAATTTTGCCTCAAAATTGGACGTTTCATGAGGTGCAAACAACCAACCAATACTAACGGGTTTACCTTTTCAATTTAAAGATTGCAATTTCCAATAAAACCTACTTTTGGAATGACTATAAATAAAGCCCAAGGGCAGACACTCAAAATCGCCAGTGTACATTTAGTAAAACCGTGTTTTTCTCATAGGCAATTCTAGGTAGTGGGCTCGTTTATATTCATCCCACAAAATCTTTATGTCCCTGCAAAAGAAGGAAAGACCAAAAACGTTGTTTATAGAACTGTGTTGAGTAGGGATCTTGCAATATCTTGCAATACATAATCGATTGTTCGATGTTTGGACTAATGCACTTCATGCATTTATACATATCTGCACCACCAAGTTACATATAAAAATTTTTTAGCTACTCATCACTCATGATAATAAAAGCACTGATAAGCGAGCGAAGCCGCGGCTAATAGCTAGTCTAAATATTAAAATAAATGTTGATGAAATCTATGACACTGAAGGGAGGAGATGTTATTGATATGTTTGTGTAGGTGATTGAGAATTGTGTTATCGTAGCAATGCTTTCGATCATATACGTTCACCTTTTCCTGGCTTCCATATCTAACCACTTTCGTTTAGTCAAATTTCATGACGTAGTCTGGCAACACTCTTCGACACTAAGTTGCTCTGAAAATGCATAATGACATTTTGTGCAAGGACCCATCATATGTCGAATAAGCCCTTTCAATATGTGCATCGGATCAGGTACACCAAGATTTTGGTTGTCCATGCGGAAAGGTCTATAAAAAAAATTACACAAACCGGGAATCATCCTGTAAATGCAAGGGGAAAGATACTCGCATTCATATATCCAAAAAACACGTCAATGGTTAGGTTTTTTAGCTGATTGACACAAAAAAATACACAAATACCTCGTATAATGGATGCACTTCAATTGGAGTCCGTTGCTATGAGCGTCAAACAGCGGAAAATTGTTGTATGCCATAAAAAGAAATGAAGGAAGAGGGGGACATGTTATGTTTTCACCCTCGGTCGATTTGGTCGAGGGTTTTTTCTGGATTATATCTGTTTGTACAACTAACAGCGGACGTTTGGTTGATAAGTGGCCGACCATAAGGTTGATTAGGACATTTTGTTGTCGACGTCGTCGTCACCATTGTTGTTGTTGTTGTTAGTCTGAGGTAAAGATAGATTGGACTCCTTAGGAGCATTTAATGAGGTAATTTCCAGCGGTGCTACACGATTAACCATCCGGAAATGGTAATTTAAACGCCACTATTCAGGTGATGCACTACATGTAATTATCGTTTTTTTTTCATAAAAAAAGGAAAAAAAAAACAATCAACGGGACGAACTAGCCTTAGGGGAGAGTAATTGAAAAGGCAGTGGATTCATTGAATTTTAATACTCTTGCGCAAGCAGGCAACAGTTGTTGAGATATTTTAGACCATAAATCTTAACAAGAGATTCTTATTTCTATAATTTTTCAATAGCCGATTTGTGAATTGATTTTCAGCTTTTATAAATATCAGACCGCCATAAGTAACCGAAATTTGTTCTATGTATTGTACGTATGTATATAAAAAGGCACCAACAACCAAGAGAATCTATGGAAAGAAGCACTTCTTTTGCACCAGTTTCATACATCTAGAAAATCAATTTGATCATGTTGCATCAAGGCGGCATTTAAAAGCTGCGATTAAACTAGGGTGGACGTAAAAGACTCATCACTGAAAACGATTTTCCGTCTGAAATCCGGTACCATTTCCAGAGCCAAGTCAGCGAATGCTCGATGCTGCCTTTGGTCGGTCACTTTCAATTTCTGGGTCAATTGAATTTTGTACGGTTGCTGGCCTGAGTTCTGACGTAAGATTTGCCAGGTAGAGATCGGTGAAAGGCCAAGATTTTGGGCGCCTCTGGTGATCCTGCACACTCTCGTACGAGTGTTTTTTGATTGTCTACTGAGCCAGTTTATTGGAATTTCTCTACAAAACGACAAATAATCGACTCAACAGGACGATTGTGTTCACCGTAAAAATCACGAACGTTCCGTAGCTCGAACTGAGCATTCATTTTGATGTAAAGTTTATAAATTGCACGCGTCGCTCAACACTGTAATTTTCCATAATAATTTTCCCAACATTATTCACTACAACCTCCAAATTTGACGATTGTGGCTTCTTCACCATGGCCGCTGTACACTGTCAAAATCCGAGCAGCCTATTGGAAACGTTATACGAGTAAGTACTGAATCTGGTTTGATATGAAGAAAAATATTTTGAGATTTGTAAAGTTCTGTATTTCTTATGCTTCTCTAGCTTCTCGAGTATTTCTTAAGCTTCTTAAAGACTTTCCAAGTACTTGTTTACTTCCTGTGTGACTCCTTCATTTGACTCCAATTTTCGTCCTCCCAGGAAAGTTCTGAGATCTGACAATAGGTAGTGGTTTGGAAAACTAGATCCGGTAATAGACAACATTCAAAAGCCACTAAAATCACAGTCCGGAGGCAGGGCCTTCGTAATTCATATGCTTCCCAGTGAGTGCTGCTTGCATCAGTGTTGTTCTCTTGCAGGTGTACTTGACGTGGGCCTTAAAGCTCAGCCTGTTATCAAAAGTTCGCATACTTCACAGCTTTGAGACTGGTTATAAGAACGGCATAGCTCTTATGGTCGACTAGTTCTAGACCAGCTGGTTCCAACCAATCATTTATGCTCATCTATTTCGGCGGACTCTATATCGTGGATGTGCCACGATGATCACCGTTATCTGGTCCCTCCTTCGATCAATGTAATTCTCAGAACTCATCGTACCTTATGTTTCAAAGGATAGACTTCGAGCACCGGTAATCCCGCGGAAACGCTGTTGTATTCAGTGTCATCCCTAGTATGATATTTTAACCTTCTGTAACTGAGAAAGTCTGTAACTGTTGTAGGGTATACCAAGTCCTGCCATATGTTCTGTTATACAATTTCAAAACTTCTTGCGGGAATAGAACCATTCACTTTTTTTCAGATTACATGCACTGATCGTTGAAGAATACGAGTCAGTTTGATATCAGTTTGCAAATTATAAACATAGAGTGGGGCGTTAAAGAGGATCAAGTCGCGGTAAAAGCGTTGTATAAGTGTGAAAAGAGTGTTGGTCGAATTTTCGAGTTGTTTAAACCACTCGGAATATCGAAAATATTCGTTTATCGGGCTATTGCTCGCTTCGGCGAATTGTCTGGAGTAGAGGACTGGCCAAAAAGTGGTCGTCCGCTCGTCGTCCGTACGAATTCGAAAGTAAAGGCAGTGCGTGAACAAATTCGGAGAAATCCCCTCAGGAAGCAGAAGATCATGTCCAAGGAATTGGATTTATCAACCAGATCCATGTCAAGGCTGATTTGGGATGATCGGCTTATAAAAGCCTATCGTCGGTCTAGGTCATCTTCTAACTCCTCAACTAAAAAAAATTATGCTGGAAAAATGCAAACGACTTTTGCAGTGGCACACGGACAATGGCCATAAAAACATTCTTTTTACGGATGAAAACATTTTTACCGTGGAAAAGGTTTTCAATAAACAAAATTACATAATTTATGCCACTTCATCTTAGAAAGCGAAAAAAGTTGTTCCAAGAGTTCAACGTTTACATCATCTCGCTTCCGTATTGGTTTGGTGGGGGTTTGTCACCATGGTGTCACATCCCTCCATTTCTGTAAAATTTGCAAATTTTTACACAGAAAATGTGCTAGAGGGTGTTGTAAGGGCTTTGACCAATACCCTTTTCAATGAATGAAGATAAATCTTCCAACAGAACACTGTTCCAGTGCACAAAGTCAAAACCACGCAGGAGCGCCTCAGAGTCAAAATTCTTGGCTTTATAGCAGCAGAAGATTGGCCGTCGGGGAGTTCAGAATCCACTGGATTATGGTTTGTGGTCAGAATGGGAGAGCATGGCCTGCAAGACTCCACACAGAAATTTGGAAAGCCTTAAAACAGCATTTACCAGAGCAGCGTCATCGATCTCCATGGAAACCGTGCGTGCCGCTATAGACTAATGGTCAGACCTTTTGGAAGCTTGTGTTAAATCAAAAGGCAGTCATTTCGAGTGAATCCAATATTTCTAATAATCAATATTGTGGTCTAAAAAATGAAACAATTTTGAATACAATTGTTTACTTTTTTTTAAGCTTTTTATATCTGTAACAGAACTAATAGCAGGATTAGGTATACATTCTGGAAGAGGATCTGATAAACTTCCATGGCTTCCATAGCCACTTTTTATGTTGCTATTAATTCGTATTGCCTCGCCTTAATAGCGCCTTGACTGCCTTATCATCCCGTTCATATGCTATCCTATCTCTTATTTATGTTACTTACATGTTGCTCCGAAGTGACTGACGGAATGTGATTCATGCCTTTATCCCTCGCTTTTGAGCTCATAGTAGTTTATCTATATTATACTTTACTATCGTTCTAAGCATTGATGGGGAGATAAATTGACGATACTTATTGCCTTCAATGTTCTTGATTACAAATTTGTAAGCTGTGCATGACAGAATGGAGGGTTGTGGTTTTTGGAGACATTCACACCACTAACAATTTCGACCTCGTGGTGGATGTACACACATGTTGAAGTTTCGCTACCAGCGCTAGCGGAATCTTAACTTCTTGCGACTCTGGCCGATTCAGCTTGCGAGGGCAGTTGTTGCAGCACTGTCGTTAGGACATAATTGGTTAATTGCAGTCTCGCAGACAGGCAAAAGCCTGTTATAAAGCATGTTTCAAGCTTTTTGCAGTCACTGCATTCTATTACCATATGTATATTCTGCATGAGTCATTCTGCATGAGTCATTCTGCATGAGTCATTCTGCATGAGTCGTTCACAAGCTTGTATTTATACATATTGTCCCGGAAGTATTCATGCCCTGACAGTAATTGCGGAAGGCAAAAATTTAGCTCTATATGTTTGATCATGTTTGTATGGCCAAGGTCTTTTTTACCGAAATGTCCTATCGCCTTGGCCAGTCTATTTGTACAGTTTCTCTAATAACTTTCAGCGCTATGCTCCTCAAATATTGGTGACAATATACAAACTGATCGATAGGCATTTTGGCTGCTATCGCGCTGATTGCATCCTACCGGATCATTTAAAATACTCTTACTAGTTTGGATCTACGTTTTCATACTAACAAAATCGACTATACCTTAGGACAGGAATGATTTTTGGCAGAATCTGAGCAGGAAAGAAATGTTGTCTAATATACTCATTTAGAGAATATTTGCATTTTCGCGTGAGCATACTCAAAAATTTTACTCCAAAGTCCTCGTTGATGCGTTAATAAGAATCTCCTTTGTTGCCCAATTATATAAGCCTGATCTAAAAACAACTCCTACCCGTCTGGTATTAAAAAAAATTTTCTTGACCTACACGAAGTTTCATTTCTATCGTATCTATTGATCCATGTTATGAATTTAATCCTTATTCTATGTGAAAGAAACATTGTCAGTTGTCAAAAGCCTTTGTAAGTTTATTCAATTCAAGAAGATCCTTACATCTCAATTCTCGTACTTGACGTGAGTCACATTCTCCTAATTGCTCAGCATGCATCTACTCGTATATTCATTCACTTAAATCTAAGAATATAATCAAGGTGGTCTACCACTACCAACTTGAATGGAAATCAATTCACTAAAGGACCAAACCCACCGTTAAGTACTTGTATCTTGGCAGTTCTCATTTCTGTCCTCTATCCCTTTCCCAGAGACAGCAAATTGGAATCCTTGAAATATTCTCAATGATACTCGATTTTTGAATAGTAAATCGTTCCACATTTATGTCACAATAATTCTCTTTCATTCTCAAGTGCATTATTCTAATTCGAGACAATTCCTCTATGACATAAACAAGGCACCTTCTAAGAGGACGAAATTTCTAAGACTCTGCATGCTATCTAATGGCGCATATCCATACGCCAAAACATCCAATTCTGGGATACAACTAAATTTTGAAACAGAACGGAACAGACAAAAAACTGGCAGAGAAATTGTTTGGAACTCTTTTGGACAAAAAAGACGTTGGTCTAGCTATTATGGAAAAGGTAAATATTGAATAAAACATCCCTCCAGGATGCCAATTGAAAATTGTTACCTCACATCCTTACAATCACAGCTTCTTCTTCTGGTTTCGCATAAACCAAAAATGCATGTTCGTGTAATGCATCTGCACTCACTCATACTTATAAACGAACTACGCCTGACTAGGGGAGGAAAAAGAAAACCTAACCAGAACCCGAAATTCTGAATTCTGAATAGATTTTATGATTTTTGGATTGATAGATTGAAAAACTCATGTACGATATCCCGCCAGGATACTCTTTAGTGTTTGTTCAACCCCCAGTTTTGACAACATAATTCCACGAGAGCATCTCGACAGATTGCCGCTTTTGCATTTTGACTTCTCGAGGCCGTACTGATGTCCGTTTATCCCAATTGCCATGAGAAGGATACGTTTGACATTTTCATTATTCGGTGACCTAGTGAAGGACACTACTCGCAAAATCCTGATCGAATTGGCAGTGGTGAAAAATTGAACAACATGGGCATATTTTATGCGAAAAATAAGAGATACAGATGCATTGAGAGTTGTACTTGTACTCACAGTCGGATCTATGTCAGTTGGTTGCCCTTAAAAACAGGGTAAACCCAAACACACGGGAATCAATTCATCAACACCCTATCGGATCTTTGTTAATTGAATTGCACCAACATAAGGTATAACAATTGACGGTTCTGCTCCTTGTCCTCATCCCTCGTTTTCGTCATCGTTCTTTGGTTCTAAACAATTATCGAAACGGAAAAAATGGAAAATTGTTATTGTTCGGGGTTTTACTATGGTTACATCCTGGTTTTCGTACCCCTGTTACCCGATTTCTTTTATATTCATTCTTGGTCTCACTGGCTGGTTATATGTACATTGTCACAGGATCAGTGAATGAAACTCGAGAGTGTTGTGGAGGACCTCACAACTCACAATTCACAACTCGGAACCATTATTCCGACTAATGGGATCATTAGAACGGATTCGCAATTCGACAGATTCATTAGGACGATGTGCAAAATAAAGGATGTGAATGATTTCTTTTGGATAGCAACCGTTTTTGTGTAAAGTCACAGAGGATTCGGAGAGGGTTTCCTGGAAATATTGTCCACTGAGATACGTTTCTCTGTGGGGGGAGATGTTTTTTAGAGGAAATATTTTGATTTTCTGGTGTTAATTGAGGTTTCAATCGCACAGATGTTATAAGTTTTTTTTTTCTTCTTCCCTGAATTTTGATTATTGACATTGTTTGCCCTTTTGTGAGGATTATGAGGAAATTGCTTCCTTCTATGGCGGAGATTTCAAAAAATAACTTAAAAATTCTAAAAAGAAACTGTTGCATTGAAAACGCATTACTTTTCCTTAGATGCGCTATAATCTTTGGATGCACTGGACTTAATTTTTCAAGACTTTTCCGCAGAATTTTGCCAGTATTCCAGCAAATGCAAGTGAAGCGATCCCCTCCATGTCTAAAGTTTCTGACTTGTGAGCATACACCAGAGACCTACTGCAGCTCCAAAGATAAACAGTTTGAAGGTGTTAAATTCGTACAGGTGGAGGGTCAACTTACGAGAGCATTTTTGGTTCATCTCTTATGTAGGGTGATTCATCGTAAAGTTTGATTTATAATGTAAAATACAATACATAAATTTGAAAGCAAACTTAAAATTTTTGTTATCGGTTAAAAGAACAATTTATGGCATTTATTTTTGTGGTCCATTTGGGAGGTCCAATTTTGGGCGACTCGTTCGAACATATCACCAGAGAAAATAGTCCAAAGGTGTTATATCGCACGATCTAGGCGGCCAATTTACAGTAGCAAAACGTTATATTAAGTACTCACCAAATGATTTCGCAACAAGTCCATTGCTCCAAGCGCTGTATGGATCGTAGTTCCGTCTTGTTGAAACCAGAGTTCACAGAGACTATGTACTTGAATTTCAGGAAGCACATAGTTCATTAACATGGCGCGATAATGGTTACCATTGATGATGGCATTCTGATTTGCCTCATTTTTAAAGAAAAATGGACCAATGATTCCACCAGTCAATAAACCACACCATACCGTTGTTTTTAATGGATGTAATGGTCGCTCTTGGTACTCTTCGGGTTGCTCATCAGTCCAAATACGGCAATTTTGTTTATTAATATATCCATTGAGCCAGAAATGGGCTTCATCACTGAACAAAATTTCACGATAAAACACCGGATTTTCATTGGGATTTTCCAGAGCCCATTCACTGAAAATGTGACGCAAATTCAAGTCACTCGGCTTCAATTCTTACACAAGTTAAGTTTTGTACGTTTTTAGGCCGAGATCCTTACGTAAAATACGCCAAGTTGTCGAATACGCCAAGCCAAGCTGCTGAGAACGACGACGAATCAATTTGTCACGGTCTTCAAAACCAAACCTCACGATGAATCACCGTGTAATTCGATTATGGCACGAGCTTTGTGGAAAGTTTCACTCTTCACTGGGAAAAAAAAAAAAATATTTCAAACTGGCAACTTTGAATTTATTAAAAAAAAATTGATTAACACGGAGACCGATTTTCGAAATAAGTTTCAATGATACGAAAACATTTTTCTGGTGAAAGTCTATTCATATTGATTTACCAAACAATACTGAACATAAATGTCAAAGAAATTTCAAATACAACAGCACGTTTTTTAAGATATCCCTATAAGGAGATATTTCAGTAAAGAATACCTTACATATGTCGACGAAAATATGCCCGATGAATAGAACTTCGGCATTGTTTGTCCGATCATAAACAAACGACATTCTCGAATCTACACCAGCTAAACAGGAATAAGTCCCCTCAACATCGCATATAAAATCCTATCCGATTTAATAAATACACGCCAAAGACCCTTCGTCACACTACTTCTTTATCGATTATCAAAGATGGAAATACGAAGTGTATGTTGTCAACAAAGGCAAGCGCACAGCATAGACGCTTAAGACAAAACGTCAGCTACAGCTTTGAGGTAGTAAAGAACTGTATCTGGCTCTGATTCGCATCAAATCCGACAACAACCCCAGGGCAAAAATCATTCTAAGAACTGCTCTTACCAATCGTTATTTCTTTGGGCTAAAAAGGTAATTGAGTAGTAAAGCCCTCTCTCGAGCAGCCAAGACTTTATGCAAGATCTTGATTATCTCAGTTCTAGTTTACGGCACAGAAGTTTGGACATTGACGAAAGCGAATAAAATGCTCCCGGCCGTTTCGAGTGAAAAGGGAAAACGTTTCAACAGCTATAGAGCAATGCTGACATAGACAGAAAGCTCGGATAAATCAGCTGTACTATCTATCACATTGACTGCCATAGAGTTCAACAATATTGCGTGGTCGACTATCAAGAACTTTCTCGTATATTTTAGCTACACCGATCGGTAATTGTTGAAATTCCTTGTCTTTACACAACGAAACCAAAAAACTCTCTCCCACTGGTTAGGGATTCGTTCACCTCTTGTCATTATGTTCAAAGAATTGTGAACGATATAAGCTCAATATAGCCGAACACGTTTTACTGTTTCTCTAACTTCAACATCGGTTAAATCTTCGTGCGTGACAGCTAGAGGTATGGTACTACGTGAAAGTTATTCATCAAGGAACTCATTAAAGCACTCTTTCTATCAGTGCAACTCTTTCTATTGCAATTTCTAGTTGTTGGAAGATTTCGTTGCTCATCTTCAATATATTTCGGCAACTAAATCACTTGCAAGTTTTTTCTACCTTGTGCACCAATCTTTAAAATTTAAGGTCGCACCTTAAAGCATAAGTGCTTTAAGGTCATACTAATTCTGTAGATTGTAGCTGGCTAATAGGTTGTGAACGTACCGCTTCTAATTCCCTATACAATGCCTCTACTGATATTGCAAATACTATGGAACCGCTCTTTTCGCTTCTTTTTTTCAACGTCTAACTCAAGACGCACTATATTTTCTATGGTAAACGTATTCCAAGCTTCAAAAGCTTGCCTTTTGTTCTTTAGTGTCATCTTTGCCATCCACCACATTTTCTTATATACCAATTTGACCATAGTGTGGCGATCCCATTGTTCCGATTTGAGTTCTGTTTTTTTTTGTTAAGTTGGTACATTTGTTGTTGACATTCCCTCTAAATCTTAGCGTCATACGAGTAGCTTGACATTTGCAAAAGTTACATAGTAAAGAGTACATCTATCTCTCTGTGTGTTGGCGATTTTTTACAATTGTAGAAAAAATAGATTTAAATTTGCAACAACGAACTTGTATTAAATTAATGGTACGCGAACATTCTAAATGTTGAAAAAGTGTTTTGGCAACGATTGTCTAAAGAAAACGGTCGTTTATCAGTGTCATGAACGGTTCAAAAGTGGTCGTGAGTCAATCGTAGATGACGAACGCAGTGGCAGACAATCGACATCGAAAACCGACGAAAACATTGATGAAGTAAAAGAAGTGTTGGTCAATAACCGCAAATTAACCATCAGTTAGATAGCGCAGGACTTGAACATTGCGTATTGATGCGTCCAAGACGTTTTGTTTAATGATTTGGGTTTTCGTCGTGTAGCAGCAAAGTTGGTGCCAAAAGATCTCAATTTCATACATAAAAGAGACCGTGTTGACGTCGCAAAAGAGATGATTTGCGAGGCTGAATCCGATCCCACATTCATCAAAAGGATCATTACTGTAGACGAGACGTGGATTTATGAGTACGACACGCAATCCAGACATCATGCAAGTGAATGGCGTTCACCAAATGAGCCGAGACTAAAAAAAACCACGTCGTTTTCAATCAAAAAAGAAGGCAATGCTCACGGTTTTCATGGATTACAACGGTGAAGTGCATCATGAATTTTTGCCAGAAGGCCAAACAGTAAACAAAGAGTATTATTTTGGCGTTATGAGACGTTTGCATGAAGCAATTCACCGAAAAAGACCAGAATTTTGGGCAAAAAAACTCGTGAATTTTGCACCATGATAACACACCGTCGCACAATGCCATCATAATTCAAAACTTTTTGACGAAAAATGCAACAAATACCATTCAACAGCCACCGAATTCAATTAATTTGGCTCCCTGTGACTTCTTTCTGCTCATTCGAGTTAAAAAACCACTATGGGGAACGCGTTTCAGCAGCCGAGAGGTAGTAATGGAAAAATCAACATGAAATTTGAGACCGAACCTTTTCTAGTCAATTCATCTGTTCTTTCATTACTATAATAATTACTGTGACCTGGCACCCAGATTAAATAGACTCTACTGATGCTGGCTAGTGTTTTGAGAAGTTGACAGAAACCTTGGCTACTTTGCTATCAGATAGAATATAAGTGTCCATATATTGATTTTGGGTTGTCGTAATACATTATCTAGCTCAAAATTGTACCTGTCATCGTGCCGACTTTCCAAAAAAAGTATCATGTTGCTCGCCATCGAGAGTCATGTATAGCTCTATTCCCACCGAGATAACTTCTCCGCTGTGCAGAAAAATGCTCTGGCGAGATAGTGTGTTTATATGCCCTACTCTCGTACTATCTTTCTTTTAACCATATGTCGCTCCAATAGTAGTCTCCAGACGTGGGAAACCGATCACACCTTCAAACTTCGGGGAGACCCATCAGATGTTAAAGTTAAATCTCAGGCTCTTTCTAGGTGTCAACGACCCTGAATATGATTCCCCCCATTAAGTCGACTTATATAACAAGCAAATGATCGATATGCGGCAATATTCTACAGGCCGTTGCCACACGGCGTAAAATACAAAAAAGAAACACTTTTATAGTCACTATCTATAGAGGTACGCCTGTGAGTTACAATTTTACCTTTTTGCTTAAGCTAGCCTAATGCTTGCATGGAACTCATTGCAATAAACTTTTTACAATTTAACCGTAGTTACTCCGGAAATAACCACAACAGCCCTATTCAATGGTTCTAAAAAAAAAAACTCCTCAAAGACACCGATAACAATTGGCATTCAATACAGCAAAATAATAAGTCAAACCAACGATACCGGTTCCTTAAAAAAATTCCACGTTTTTACTGCCCTTAAAAAATGAAAAATATCAGAGCTCTTGGTTATTTTTTATGGATGTACCTACTCGATGGCGAGTATCAATTTTTTTATTACATAATCCTGCGCAAAAAGAGGTGCCATAAAGAGGTTACCTTACTGCACACCATCATTTCTTCCTTTTTGTTTCACAGAAGTCCTTTAATACTCGGGCTCGAATTTTAACCAAAAATGGAGTTTTTTAAATGTCCCAGGTCTTTTACACAACGACTTGCGAAAAGTAGCCTTTTCTTGCGAAATGTTCTTTCCATTTAGTTTTTCTTCGAATCGAAAAAAAAAAAAAAAGAAAAAAATAACATCTTATAAATTTCGAAAACTCAAGAGTGTCTGAAAACCTTCAAAAACACTTGAAAATAAAGCGAAAAAATCAACTCAACTGAGGGTTGGAAAATTGTGAAAATGCTCTGAATTAAGTCCCCAGAGAAACCATAAAACCGGAAGAAGCGAAAACAAAAAGTTGAAAAAAAAAAGTAAAATTGCATAATATAGAAAAAAAAATGGCGAGGGGATGTTTCCTTCACAAAAATAAACAAACAAACACAATGGCGCGCGTTCATGCGAAAATTACAACATCAAAACATTTTGTAAACATTGGTAACAGGATCAAGGAGAGTGAGTTGGCGTCAATTGGAGAGAGGGTCTTTTCGAAATGCAATCCAAATACGTTTTTACACACAATCAGAAACTAAGTGCAAGGGTATGTGGTTGGTGGGAAGCTTGAAAACCCGTCAAACCATCTGAAAGGTGTAGCAAACGAAAAATGAAAAAAACCCTTTTTCATGTGTAAATTTCCTTGATTACGAAAAGCAACCAACTGTGTGCCAGGAGCCGGATACGGAATAAAGACATGGCTTCTACCAGCGCCATTGTCATGGCGTACAAATTATTCTTCTATTGCGTGCGGCTTCACAATTTAAAGCGCCTTCACGTGAAAGCAAGGGTATTTGCGAAATGAGTTTTGAAAGAATACTCGCCATCACTACCTGACGAGCATGGTATGTGTATTCGTTTTGAGGTGTATTTTCTGTATTTTCTAGAGGTTTCCCAGGACTTCCTTTTCCGCAAAGGATTCGTAGATGGGCAGTGGATTGAGTTCGGTATATAATGAGGATTATTATTATTTTTTTTTCTCTGTTCCATCTGTGGGCAAGGGATTGAGATTGCAGAATTATATGAACTTGAACTTAAGCTTACACGTCGAAGAAATGATCAAATCAATGAACTGCGATCAAATATTATTCATAAACGGGATTTAATCTTTTCTGATAGCGTACAAATTATGCCCTTAAAACGATCACATTAAGGATATCACCCTGGCTTACAGACTAGATGAAGATATGTATGGTACATAAGTCCGACCCTAAGAAAAATTCAATTTTACTAGCGCTAATATGAATGTGAGATGGTTTCTCCTCGCATGAATAAACTCAGCTAGGCTATGTTGATAAATGGGACAGTATAAATAAGAACAAAGGTTTCAAAAGACGTGCTGGAAAAGCAACAATGAGGACAACTAAGCTGAGTCTGTTAGTACATAGAAAAACTTTGCACCAATACAAGATAGCTACAGAACAGTGGGATAGATAATATTTTACGTGCTCAATTTAACTACTGTCCTAGAGACTTTGCAAAGCAGCATCTACTCACCAACCGGACCTGCAACCTATGTGCGGACTATTTTTCCAGTCCTTTACTCTACTGGAGTAGCATGCTATTTGTATTTGTTGTCCTTCACCTGTTTATATGTGTATCTAACCTAGTTCTTCGTCGCTTAGAGATGTCTACATCTGTTTCCACCTTGAGTTATTTGTTTGAGATAGAAAACTGCCTTTATCAAGTGACCTAAGTGGCTACTGGTTATGGGTTAGAATCACTAAAGCACAGAAACGATTCGATTGTACCTTGGATTTAGCGCTAAAAGCACCTAAGACGACTAAGACTACTACTTTAACTAACAAGCCCTATTTATAGCGATAAATTCGTCACAAAAAGGTCCCTTATCCATGAACTTACTTTACATACCGTCGAAGGCTCTTTCGAAATCGAAAATCGAAATCTGGGAAAACCAGCTTTCTTGGCATCACGTGCTCCTTGGTAATGTTTAGGATTATTTTCGCCATAATTTTGACTGTAGCTAGAAGAGCTGACTCTTAACACTGGTTTTTAAAGTCCAACAGATCGCCCTTCTTCAGAAACAGGTATTGTTCCATCCTTTCTACTTCTATGGTGAATTGGTATAGCTCTACCGCAGGTTCTAGCAGAGTTTTAAAACCAATATAGGAATCAACAAATAGCTCACCATTGACGCTCCAGTCCCTGAGATCAAATACACCTTTATACAAGAATGTGAATTGAGCGCAGCGATATTAAGCTCTCCAGCCTATTTAATCGTGAGCCATTTCATTATAAGCGGCAGTTTTTTGACCAATAAGCATTTTTTCTAATTCTGCGGAGGCTTTTAGTTAATCAGTCACTATGAATACATAATCCATTGATCCTGCCACACTTTCGGACAGGTTTTGCTGACTTACCAGACCGTAGTCATAATGACTTTTCTATCCCTATGCTCGGTTTTAATGACCTTCGAGCTGTAGACTTTTCGACAAGGCTAATCAGATTGCTTCACACTTCATAGGGAACACAACGCATTCAGATTATGTCATACCATATATCCGCCAACATTAGACTACGTCAAACATGCGTACCGATCTCGATATCTCCGTTCTTCTGGAGAGGTGCTCCTTCAGGCTGCCAAAAGCACTACGTAAGCTTTTTTATCAGTCCTACTTTTTAGGACTCTTTATGAGTAGATACAAAATAGCATTTGTACAGCTCGTTCCTAAAAAATACGAATCTTCTTTTGCTCCTACAGATTTATTGCACTCATGTCGTAGAAGGCATATCCCACACAAAATTGGACCCCAAGTCTATACTAATCTGGTGAAACCAAGAAGTTGCCCTTGTATATTCAAATACATTTGAAAGAGTTTGAAATTAGATTCTATTGTCAGAAAAATGTGCGTTTGAGATCGATAAATCTCTTCTTCAGTAGATTAGAAATTGTAAGGAATTAGACGGTTTACACACAATACTATAAAAGCTAGGGTGCCCCAGGACTCCGTTCTGTGCACAAACTATTTTTAATATACATCAATGATTTCCTATCTGCTACTTCTTATGCAATATATTCCCTTGGTAACGACAGTACTCTCAGCTTTTCATTTCCAGTCCTGCAGTCATGTCCCTGCCGCTTGACTGTAGAATAGAAACATCAGCGAAGGGTGATTCATCGTAAAGTTTGATTTGTAATTTAAAATAAAATATATAAATTTGAATGTGAACTTAAAATTTTTATAACTGTTTAAAAGAACAATTTATGGCGTTATACTTTTAAAAACGATATCATGTTAATGTTAGCCATGACCACGTCTGAGGTGGTCTATTCGGAAGATCCAAATTTGGGCGACTCGTTCGAGTAAAGCGACTGGTATCTCGCGGATTACATGAGTCATATTGGCTTCCAAAGCGTCTATCGTATCTGGCTTATTCCTGAAGACCTGAGACTTTACATATTCCCAGAGAAAATAGTCCAAAGGTGTGATATCGCATGATCTAGGCGGCCAATTTGCCGTAGCAAAACGTGAAATTAAGTGCTTACCAAAATGATTTCTCAACAAGTCCATTGTTCTCGTAGCGCCACCTTGTTGAAACCAGAGCTCACAGAGACCATGTGCTTGAATTTCAGGAAGCACAAAGTCCATTAACATTAACACGGCGCGAAAACGGATACCATTGACGGTGACATTCTGATTTGCCACATTTTGAAGAAATATGTACCAATGAACCCCACCATACCGTTGTTTTTTATGGATGTAATGGTAGCTCTTGGTACTCTTCGGTTGCCCATCAGCTCAAATACGACAATTTTGTTTATTAACGTATCCATTGAGCCAGAAATGGGCTTAATCACTGAACAAATTTTCATGATAAAATACCGGATTTCCATTGAGTTTTTCCAGAGCCCATGCACTGAAAAAATGACGCAAATTCAAGTCGCCTGACTTCAATTCTTAAACAAGTTGAATTTTGTACGTTTTTAGGCCGAGATCCTTACGTAAAATACGCCAAGCCAAGCTGCTGAGAACGACAACGAATCGATTTTTCATCGTCTTCGCGTACACTATCAGCAACAGCTGCTATAGTCTCTTGACTACTCGCTGGATGTGGTCTAACCGGTCGAGTATCATCCATTAATGTAAGCTGGGACTCAAATTTGCGAATGGTATTGGCAATAGTGGTTTTTGTAGATCAATTATGCGCATCGTAGATTTCTCGAATCGCACGAAAAACATTTCTCACACAACGCTGATTTTCGTAATACAGCTGAAAAATTTAAGTCGATATTGTGGTGTGAGTCTTTGCATGATAATTTGCCAAACGTTACTGAACAAAAATAGCAAACCAGTTTGGTAGGAGTCACGCGTGATCTGTAAAAAAATCTATTGAAAATCAAACCTCACGATGAATCACCCTTTATAAGGTCAAAAATATTGGTACAGTTCCCACATCTAGTCAGGTGCTCCTCTGAACTAAACATAAATAAAAAAATATCGATAAAACTCATAGGTCACGCCAATATTGCGCTGTCGATTGACATCCTTGAACACAGCGTAGTATCTCCTGTCCTATTTTATTCTATCACTATTTTCACCACCAGTGATCAGACGTAATTACCACCTATCTCACCCTCAGCGGTAGCGTCGGAAATATCGCGATTCTTCCCTAAACAATATAACTGCAAAATCAAACTGCAAATATTCAAAACCAACGTACATCGTAACCTTTCTATCTTCCTCCCTAACTTTCCTTTGCCTGGATTTTGTCCCTAAATGCGGATTCACAGTTGAAAAAGAAAGATGTGGATTAGAAATTACTTTTCCTCTCTATTAAAACTCCATTGAATGGTGCTACTTATACGTGGTATAGTTCTAGCCACTACCATCCAAATACATACGTATTTCATCCACCACAATTAATTTCTGCTTCGAAAAGAAAATTTTCAACATTTCTACGTCGAAAGTTAAAAAAACTGATTTCGCAGCAAAACAACTTCCTGCAAAGACGTCTACCCTCTACCATCAGTTCCTTCATATTTTCATTCTTTTCATTCTGCATCCCATAAAAATTCATACAATCGATCCGTCAAAGATCGAAACGAACGCAGAACATCACACAAGCGTTCATCTTGTGTGCAGCCCGTAAACAAACATTGTGAGGTCGTTAAAAAATTCGCATATACTTTACGACCCAGAAAGCCGACAAAGGCAGTCGCTTTTATGTTACATGTGATCTGCTCAAAAAGTATCTACACATGTTTAAATATTACAGATAGTCTTTTCAATCTAAAATTGTGAAACAAAAAGTGCACTTGCATCCCATGTGGTGGGAGTTGGAGGACAAAGTCTCCCCTACTGTGTAAGACTACGAGTATGTCACCCGTTCCAGGAAAAAAATTTTTTTTATAATCCAAATCACCACAGTTGTCATCATATTTCGGCAACACAATCCTAACTACGCAATCGGAGCTCAACAGATGCTGATGCATCTATGGATTCCGAAAATAAAAATAAAAATACATCAAATAAAATAAAATAGACAAAATGTCAATGTTCGCAATCACTAATAACCCTGCCGCCGCCATCTATTTATCTGAAGTTCTCGTACTAACGGGCCGACAAGGCACGGGTATTAATTAAAACGTCAACAAAATGTGTTGTCGCATAGATTGATGTCTATTGTATCAGCATCGGGCTCATGGGTGCGTACGTTGGTCCAGTGGGGTGCCGATCAGAGCGGGACTGACGTCCGGCATGACACAGTATGGTGTTGGTTAGTTGATTTTAATGAAAATGCCCACCAGAGTTAGCTGGGCGGACCACGCACTACTCTAATCGGATTTCGTTAGCTGTGATGATGACGATAATGATAATGATGCTGGCTGGTCCATGGTTTTGGCTTAAGGGTTATCCCACCAATTTTACCCGCTTGTCATTGGTGACAGTTGCTTTTTCATTCAACCTTTGTTTTTTTTTTTTTTTTTTTCTCGCATCATAGTGTCCACAGTTGTACTCAGTTGTATACGAGTAGTTCTCCGAGTGTGCAATTATTATTTTCGTGTGAAATATGAGGGCTGTCATATTCCCTCGATGTTGGCTCGTGTCAATGCTGATGACGCTGACACGGACACAGGCTCACCAGTCACCCTCTTTCTGTCCAACGGGAAACAAAATCATTTAGTGGTGCAGATACTAGGAATAAAGTAGTTGCTATGTTAAAATCTCTTTCAGTCTTACTCTGACAGAATGCCGATATCTCTGATTGAAAATGTCGAATGATTTGCGCTGATTCTAAATTCTATGAAATCCGTTTGGCATCGAGAGCAATACGTCTTTGGCAGGATGCTTTGTCATTGTATCCAGGATACGTGTTTCTTTGATTTCTATTTGCACCCTCTTGTGACACAATAACACACGAAAAATATCGAGTCGGGTATTTGTAAAATTTGCGACATTCTCAATGTGGCATTGGAAAGTAATCCCTTTGGATTGAAGGGGGAAGGGTATCTGAGTATCTAAGTAACTTTGTACTCCTTGGTGTTCGAAGAAAACGGATTAGTGATGTCACACGTGGCGATAACGATGTTTCGAATTTTCCTCTTTTTCAACAACGGATATGAAGGCGAATACGAAGGCGTGATGCCATTATTTTGATATATAGACAGAGAGTACGAAGTGCGTGAGTTTGAATCAAGATTTAGAAAACTGCGCCATTGGGTAAGGCACGGATGTTTTGTATGTTCTTTCTCTGCTGAAAGCTTGTAATATTTTCGAGTGAGGAAAAGTGAAAATTGGAGAAACGGGGATGAGTTTTAAGGCAGAAGCCTTGCAAGAAATCCATTTAGATTGTTGAACTAATTTAAATGCAAGTTTATTTAATAGGAAGTCGTATCCTTACGTTGTAAATTCATCAGTTCATCTGGTCAACAGATAGAAAGCCAACTATGTTAGTGCGGACCAACAGATAGGGCGATTATTGATCTGGAGAGAAAGCTGATTTAAATGTATGCATGTAGTCATGTACTCGTATTTTCTTCGATTGACTCCTTCTACGAAAGCGATGAATACCTATAGTTGTGAATATCTACATATAAGAACAAGAAGGATCTAGTAAAAATATAGGAAACCCTATGGTAAGAGAAAGATCTTGGTTATCTCGTCAAACTGCTTGATGGATAACTTTCCGGGCATTTAGAACTAAACACTAAATGCTACCTCAAAGCTTTAGCTGTATGTACAGCTTAATGCATCGATGGTATCGGTTCCTTCCTTTGGTCGCTATAACACCTGTCAAGTATATTTAGTATACATCAAGTCATTGAGCAAACAACATCGTACTTTTTCATCGTGTTAAAAATGTCGAATTTTGTACCAGAAAATGATAACTTGTGGAAAGCATTAATTTTGAATTTTTGTACTGCATCGTATGCTTGTCGACGCATATGGTGATCATGCTTTATCAGAAGCAGTATACACAAGATGGTTTTAACGATTCAGTGATAACGATTTTGATATGAGATGGATGGTGGAAGACCACCAAAGAAGTTTGAAGATGACACTTTGAGTCAGAAACAAATGGCAGAAATGTTAAATGTTGCACAACAAACAATTTCTGATCGTTTAAAACCTATGGGAAAGATCCAAAAGTCTGGAAAATGGGTGCCACATGAATTGAATGAAATCAGATGGAAAAAACCGAAAAACCACTTGTGAAATTTTTCTTCAAAAATACGATAAAAAATCAGTTTTGCATTGAATTGTTACTGACGATGAAAAATGGATTTATTTTCAGAATCCTAAACTTCAATCAACTTCGACTGCAAAACCAAATCAAGCCGGCAAGGTAATTTTGCTTCATGATAATGCACCTGCACCCAAGAAAAACTGGTTCAGGATACAACCAAAGCACTTGGATGGGAGCTGCTACCCCACCCGCAGTATTCACCAGACTTGGCTCCTTCCAACTACCATTTGTTTTCATCGATGGGACACACATTAGATGAGCAGCACTTCGAATCCTACAAGGAAGTCGAAAATTGGGTGACTTTTTGGTTTGCTTCAAAAGACGAACAGTTTTATTGGCGTGGAATCCATAAATTACCTGAAAGATGGATAAAAATGTGTAGCTAGCATAGGCCAATTCTTTAAGGGCGCACTTCATACCGGTACATTAATTAATGTGAATTTAATTCGAGTTCAATTGGCGTACTAAAGAATTGACGGCAAAATTACAGCGACTTAAAAAGTTTTCGTTAAGTTTTTTGATTCTAGAACATATATAGTAAGTTCAACGCTCGCTTTTTTGTGGATATCTGTAGTGGAATGATGCCAAGATAAGTTGAGAAACATTTTTAATATTTTATTTTGACATATTTGTAGTTTTTTAAGATAACATTTAGCACAAGTACCCCATATCTGACACCCATATAAAAGGATTGCTTGAAAGATGATTTTATGAATTATCATTTTGGTATATAGGGTTTTCTAATAACGACTTGACATTTTTTTTTATTAAATAAAACCAAACCATTTGAGATATTTCAAAAACATTATTATTGGCTTGAAGTACAATCAAAACATTTATGAATGGAACTCGATTTCGTTCATATGGCCACCGCGGGCACGTTTGCGGCGGTCGATTCGTTGGACCCAATTTTCAACGACTCGGCCACACATTTGCTCTGAGCTCTTCCAACGTCGTCGGCGTGTTGGCGTAAACCAATGACTTAACGTAGCTCCACAGAAAATAGTCAAGCGGCGTTAAAACGCACGAACGAGGCGGCCAATCGACTGGCCCATGTCACCATACTTACTCTTCAATAATTCAATTGTAGCGTGTGATGTGTGGCTTGTGGCACCATCCTGTTGAAACCACATGTCGTCCAAGTCCATATCTTCCAATTCGGGCCAAAAATAATTGGTGATCATGGCGCGATAACGCTGACCATTAACAGTAACGTGACGATCGTTATCGTCGACGAAAAAATATGGCCCAACAACGCCGCCGGCATGCAAACCGCACCAAACAGTTATTTCTTGTGGATGAAGTGGTGATTCATGAAGCACATGTGGGTTTTCACCCGACCAATAACGCATATTTTGCTTATTGACGAACCCGTTAGACCTCAAGATGGTTTATACAGAAAATGATGATTTTGAAACTTCGTCAATTTTGTACATTGTATACTAATGAATGATGGATTGGCCTATTCGATAAACTTTATTACTCATCGCGGTGAAACTGTACCAAAAGCAGGAATTTTTTTTTTATTTTTTTTATTTTACTGCTCCGAAGGTATCATAAACTGGTCAGCCCACTAAAGATCAACAAAATCCTCTTTTGAGATTTCTTGACCAACAATGATCCTATATCCTAAGAACTGCCATGTGCACAGCCACAAAGTGCAAACAAAGACAATTGGCGACACTAGTCTGAAGGTCATTCAGTAGTCATTAGCTAAATTGTTCAGCTACCATCATCTCCTCAATCCTTTTCACAATCGTATATATATATACCATAGCACACGGCAATGTCACATTGTGTTGGTTCGGCAGAGTCAATTTTTCAATAGCACTCTAAACGAGCTCAAACCCATTATGATTGTCGTATCTGTTTCCAAAACAGTCAACACCCCTTTCGGTGGTAATCCTTTCGCCGGACCATCGATAGGCGAAATCCTTCCCTAAATGATTGTCCGAATCGGAATTTTCCTAGATTTTCGTGTAGCGCAACGAATTCGCAATCAAACAATTTAAAATCAAAACCCCTAACCCATGTCTAATCCTAAACGTTTTCCAAAATATTTGCAATCCGAAATCCTTAATCCTCGTCTAAGGACACAAAATTCTCCGTTGAAATTGTAGGTGGTTCCATGAAGGGGTGGTTATGTTTCGTAGTCATAAAAGTCAGCTTGTTGTTATTCGCTTTTATTGTTGTGACAGGTAAAAGGAGCAACACTCAATTTTAAATCGCACAACAAACACCCACTTAACACCAATACATCCGCAAACAAGTGATACCGGTAATGCCAGCGATAGCAGCAGCGGCCCAAGGCATGATCTTTTCAAATGCATTTACGAGTAGCCGTAACTGTTGTCGTTTTGGTTTGTTTTTTGAATGGCAATAAAAATTTATGCGACAGGAGGCTGGAGCACAACATCAATCAAGTGACCAGACTGCCACCAATTGCCACCAGAAATCTTTGTTATTGACTGGTTCACAGGCTATCCCCCTGGCCCATTTGATCCAGGATGAAACCAACTGAATGAATGGACGCATTTCATAAATCCACCAAAGTTTGGCGGCCATAAAAAACACCTTGATCATCATCAGAGCCGGCCAAAAATGGATTTTTACATTTTCACCGAGCCCCAGAGTCCTTTATATCGAGCACTCATACAAATGCACACTTCAGTATTATATATGTAGAGTCCTTATGACTTGATTTTGTTGTATTTTTTTTTTTTTTTTTTCTGTTCGTTTTATTCGCCTTGCATTGCTTTTATAGCGTGGCAATATTTTTGTTGATTTTTTGTCTCCTGTCCACCGTAAAAATGCAAATGCATCTCTAAGGACCTTTTTTATGGGTGCCATCGTCGTCGTCGGTTGTAGGTTGTAGGTTGTGTCGGTCATCATCATCGTTGTCCTTTTTTTTGTTTTTCTTGTATAAATGCCAAAAAAAAAGATACAATTTAAAACAAGAACAACGTCCATAAATAAAAATCCAGTGGATGACCAAAAATTGACCGTTGTTTTGCCGGCAGTTAATTTTTCGACATCACAATGGACTTTTTGTTAAGCCCAATACGTGCAAAAAAAAGCAACAAAAAAGACGAGAAGACCAACAAAAAAAAAATGCAAATTTTCGTCGCTAAATTTCGCTAGAAAGGACATTTTTACATTTACATGGGTGATCTACATTTTTTTCGGTTTCCTGGTAAAACCTGTGTAGGAAGAACCATAATGGTTTTTCGCAGTTTTTCAGTGTTTTTTTTTTTTTTCACCGTACTCCAGATGATGTGCAGAGATACTTTTTAGGAAAACCAAGAAGAATAGGATCGTAAAAATATTCGAACTAGAACGAGACCTTGATGAAACGAAAGTCGTTTCCGCGAAATTGATGTTCGACTAGAGGATGTCCTTTTGTTGAAGAAGTTTGTTTTTTAGCCGACCTAGTTTGGTGGCAGATTTTTATAATGTTTGCTAAAAAAATAAGTGAACAAAAAGCAATGCAGTGTTTTTGTTATAGGTTTTTTTTATTCGTGTCCATAAAAATGCATATCCTCGCTCTCTGGCCGCTGACCATTGTGAGCAATGTGATTTTTATGAGTTTTTGATGGTTGAGAGTTTGTCAACGATTTTTTAGTGAAACAATAAAATGTTTGCGGTCTGTTGTCAGTCGGTTTTTCATATTGTTCGAAAAATCTACATACATACTTAGGAATGCATCTCAGTTCTTTAGAAGATCGAAGATAGGGCAAGGCCAAGAACCTATAAAATTCTATCTCATTGATAAGAGCTTATGATTATCTTGATCAGAACACTGTATATACCGGTTAAAGATTTAAATTGCGATGATACAAATGCACGTCAATGCTATGAAATGCCTAACATATGCAACATCTCATCACCTCTTGGATTATTGATTAAATTTTCTACTTGCTAAGTTCAAAGAAATAAATTCGTCGAATATGGGGAGAGAAAGAGACAAGTCTTAAGTTCCGGCTTAACGGTAATTCTTAAATTCTTACTCAATTTGTACTGAATAAAGAATGTCTAGGCTTGGACAATTTTTCAACCAAAATTAAGCTGCTGCTAAGTTCATCAATACGGAAGCCCCTGTTTCTAAACAGGTCTATTTCGGACAAACCCTTACAGAGCAAGAAAAAAAAAATATATGGAAAACCTTTGCGAAAAGGTCGAAATATTCGGTGAAACCAACAGACTAGTCAACGTTTTCATAAGGAGATAAGGAGTTTTTGCCAGGATGAAAACTGCAAAAAATCTGTTAGCACCTGGACTCGGTCTATGGTGGAGATTCTCAGTTCCCAAGTTACTAGATCAAAACAGGTTCACAACTAGGAAGCCAGGTAATACAACCCGACGTTAGTATTATTTGGCATCGGTTATGGTCAAAAGTGAGGCGATTAAATAAGCATTTGCGCCCATTGATGGTTGCAAATTGCTTGGCCCTAATAGTATATTTCCAGTTATGCTTGCAAAATTAATAAGTCAGCTATTATCAACTCATCCCAACAGTGAGAGAAGACTTTCTGCTGAAAGCCAGAAAAAATGCCCATTCACTTGCCAAGAGCTTCAGACCTATCAATCTGGTTTTTTCTTGCTTACAGCAAGGAGAGGATGGTTGAGTTTCATATCTTAAAAAACTTCTTTGTGAATTAATCCTCTGTTTAAAGCAATGCTACTAAACAGTTGCAGTTGTTTACTTCGGTCAATTTTTGATGGTGGAGATAAGCTCTGATTGTACGAAGAGCAGCTTCTAATTTTCACTGCTATGGCGAATATTTGCCAGTGTTTCGAAAATTTCTAATGTTTACGTTGAAACATGTATAGATGATGTAACTGTACTGTCTTTGATATCATGCGAAGCGACTGCCTGCCCGAAAACGTAGACATCCCCAGACGTAATTGTCGGCCCAAAAACTGAAGTTGGTCTCATGACTCAGGCGTCTCATTTGACTCATTTTGTTCAAAAAGGCGTCACTCGTGTTAAGAACCTTCGAGCCGCTGTAAGTCACTTCAAGCACAAAGTGGGACTTTTAATAGAATAATGTAAATGGCTATCAATTTTAATTAAGGCATCAGTTGTTTAGTGGATTAAGTCTTCACGCAAATACTTTACTTCTGCTTTCAAAAGGCCCCAAAGAACGACTTTTTTGGCTACTTCGGAGCTTTTCTTAGTAGATATGTTCTACTTTTGATGTACTGATGAATATTGATGTTCATTTAATTGTACACCGAAGCATATCTTCTATTTAATAAGAAGTGGTAATTAGTACAAGCTGCACTGAAGTTTGACACAGATCTTAAAATTGACTCAATTCTATTAGAAATCCAGTTGGTACTGAACTTCAAACGTGACTGTTCCTGTACTCAGCAGTGTCTTCGGCTAAAATATGGGTCAGGAAAGAAGTACAATCGGATTTTTATCGATTTCTACAATCCAGTATGTGACGCTGGCATCTCTGTGTCGGACGACAACTCTTAACTTCAATACACGTATGGAAAACTTTTGTTTGTTTTCCAATTTAAAACATACACAATCCTGATAGCAGTTAACTATATTGTGGTGAACATGTCGCAAGGTATCTACACCTGCAGCGGCAGCTAAGTTGCTCTTAACACATTACTTAAATCTCCATCACCTCTAATTGATCTTCTTTGATCGGGGGTGGAAAGTTGAATTCATTGAGCCTCAGCTGGGTTCCAGGTCGAGGAACCCGATACGATACCGAAAAGCGAGGCTGACGATAAGCTTGTAAATTAAAGCTGACGGCAGAACTTTTCAGCATCCCAACAAAGACCGCAGAACCAACGAATGTTTCCGTCTGTCCTTTAAAAATCGGAAGCATTTCTACTGTAACTTGGCAGAAAAATTACTTCCTGGTTAAGATTTCTGTAAGGGATGAACTTTAACATCAGCCACTTCAACATAAATTAAAATAACGATGAAATATGAGTAGAATTACCGCTCCAAATATCTCTTAGGTTTTAACAAATATTCAAGAACTAGCTGGTTTTAACCGCTTCGCTGGTTCTTTAATATGCAATTTAATGTACACTTTTTTTAGAACACTCAATTTTCTAAAATATTAAGACGTTTGACCCTCCCACGTTCAAATTCACCCAAAACTATAATTCGTTTCCCGTTGATTAAAACTTTTAACCTCCAACTTCTTCAATTTTTTTTTTCTTACTTAAAAATTGCAGAGCTCAATATTCATTGTGCAACAGTAATGCACGTGCATAGACATCTCATTTGTTCAAGGTAAACATAGAAGTGTTGAGTATATATTTACTGTCAATAAGAAAAGATAATTCTGTAATTAATGTTGAAGTAATTTATTACATTTGAAAAACTTCCGTGTTTTTCCGGTTATAAATGAACAAATTATCTGGACTATCAACTCTTGAACATCCTACATATATTTGGCCATGGGAAAAGCTAGCCTCCTCTAGTTATAAGCCAGCAACAGCTAGAGTTTGTCCTTGAGATTTATTAATAGAAGTGGCCAAAACTCTTCCGAATCGTGAATTGTAGCCTTTTGAAGTGAAATGGTGAGTCTGATGATATCAGAGGAATACGTGGCAGAACAACGTCTTCTCTTTCGCTACAGCCAGTAAGAATAGTTGCTCCGATAACATGATGCATTAGTTTTTTAACCGCAAGTCTTGTCCCATTACAAAGGCGAGGTTGATCTAGGTTTCGCAACAGCATGATTGGAACTCCAAATTTAACTGCATCGATGCCCCCCATCGTTGGGGCTCTAATGAACTTAAAAATTCAGTTGGATAGTTAACAGATATCGATAGGTCGACCACTGTGTCAATCGATCTGTAAGTATGGCAGTTTCCAGGTATCATATTCAGGAGCTGACTATTGATGTTATTAACAGTGACATTTCTTGGTGCAAGAATAGCTCTTTCGCATAGCCATCTATGATTGTGATAATTTTTTTTGCGGCTTGGAAATACTCTTTCCACTATTTTATCAACTGACTGCATCATGGTACTGACTTGATCAGGACTTAAATTACCATCTCTGTCAAGGGTCATCTTTCCTTCTCCAAGTTTAATTAATTTTTGAACAAAGTGGCCTGATAATTGATCCCCATAAAGATGTGCTCTCATATTTGTGGAAAATTTCATTGTTTGCACATGGTACCACATGAAAGAAGACTTAAGACAAGCTTTGATTTCATCTGTTTTGGTTCCTTATGGGATGACTGGAAGCGTTTGTCTAAAGTCTCCCGACAATACAATGGTTTTACCTCCCATCAGAGACTTGCAATCTAATATGTCTTGCAGTGTTCTGTTAATTGCTTCAAACGCTTTTTAATGGGTCATTGTACATTCATCCCAAACTATAAATTTACACCTCTTAAGAACCTGACCCATTCCAGACGATTTGCTGATATTACAAACAGGTGAATCATTAGCAGCTAGATTTAATGGAAGTTTAAAAACAGAGTGAGCGGTTCGACCCCCAGGAAGTAGCGTAGCAGCAATGCCGGATGAAGCCACAGCTAAAGCTATTCTTTTCTCTAGTCGTAATCTAGTGAGTAAAAACTTTGTGAAAAACGTTTTCCCTGTGCCGCCTGGAGCGTCAAGAAAAAATATGTCTCCCATTTGATTGGCAACTTTATTAAATCCATCAGAATATATATGTCTTTGGTCTGGTAACAATTTTAGCTGATTTTCCATAATGTACCGAATGAGACCATCGATGTCGTAAGAAGTCTCCCGGAATAGCTCAGTATTTTGATTATTCACTTCTGTTCTATTAGTTTGAGGAAGACCAAATGGATGCAAACTTTGTCCCTCGAGAGTAATAACCTTATCTTCTATGGCAATTAAAGCTAAGTTATAGATATCTTCGGAAAAATCAATTTCCATTTGAAGATTTCGTACTTGAAGTTGGTGCTTAAAACCTTCCGCAAAATCATCCCTGAATTTTATACGATATAAGTAGGATAGCGAAAAGACACCGAAGTTGTTTTGCTGTTTGCAGCGATGAGGGCTCTGACAAACTTGCATCCCAATGTTCGTCGTCTTCTAGTAAGCCTTGTTTAAGGCAAGCATCTCTGTAAGTTTCACAGAGATATATATATCTACAGTCCGTAGAGATACAAATGAGGTGGGACCTATAACTTCATGAAGGAGTAGTCTTAAGAAGAAACACTCATGTTGGCTGGGATGGACAGTATATACTCCCTATGGCAGTATTTAATGCCCTGATAGCCTTCTACTATTTTACCCCTTTTCCTTCAGTTCCACTTGTTATTGTTCCATGTATAATACGATGGCACCTGATTTTATAACAAAGTTCGAGCAAAAGAGTCTTGTTGGCATAATTCGAAGAAACCTGTAAGTGTGGTATCTCTTGAAGTTCGTGGTTTTTGTGGGACAACATCTGCTGTAAAATAAACTCTCTGACCATTCTCCGAATTGTTGCACTACCGAATATCGATCCAGAAAGCTTTATGCTGCTTATATATCGACCCATTTGGTATTGACTAACTTCATTTTGAACATTTCGGTTTAAAAGTGCATACATTGCAGAGTCTGATCCCTTGATAACGTATTTACACACATATTTAATTGATTTTACCGAGTTACAAAATTCTACGTTAATATGAGCGTTAAACGTCTTGGATAATAGAGGGCAATAGGGTACAATCCACCTGTTATCAACTTCATGTTGTCCTATCTTCGTTTGAAAACTACCATCTTCAGATTTTCTTCGCCTTTAACAGGGATACTCATCCGCACCAATCTATGTTTCATAAAAAAATCGTTTGGAATCGTTGGTGCACTTACCATCTTTCATGCAAGAGGAATTGTAATTGAATGAACCACATGGACCATGGACCATCGGTGTCCTAAAAATTTCAAAAAGGTACTTTGTCCCTTATAGGATCTGGAAGCTCTGCAGAGATGAGTGAATCGATTTGATTGCTAAATTAAAGCTAAATCAAGATATGCGCATAAGGCAAACCTCGTTTTTGCCATTCTACGGTATACATGTGACATAGTACATTTCCAAATATGTGAAATTTTGTAATAAGATCCATTAATTTTACCAACTTTAGATGAAAGACTCTGGCAATAAGGTCGTGTCTATGAATATAAGTTTGTCCATGCAGTAGTTCACTTTGAATTTCGCTCCATTTTGAATAAATCAGGTCGGCCATATTTATAGGGTTTCGTTTAGCCTAACCCCATTTTTCTTGAGCCAAACACAAAATATGGCTTCTAAAATATAGGGATAGAGATTACTGTTATTTTCAGTTACAATAGTGGTTTAAAGATTAAAATGACTGGATCCGTAAAATCTACAAGAGAGCCATTAAAATGAGGAACGAACTTAAGAAGCCTAACCCAGTGTCTTTTTAATCCATAAGTAATTTTTTTTTTAAAACGTCGCGGTTGATAATGATAAGCCGAACATATTTGCCGTGTTTTCTGTAATTGTAATGGCTTAGTTTTGAAAAAAAAAAAAACGTTGTCTACAAGCTACTTAATGTTGTCAATGTGTTTGATAGGTTATCCTGATCATAACAAGCGAATACACGGTTAGAATAGACAACGTCAACACCGAGCTTTTACGCATAATGAAATATCTCAGCCGTAGATTTCGGATCTTTAAGAGCAAACACTGTACCGAGGTCTATATCAGAATTCGAGTTGTTCTTGAGGATTTACTTTAGAGTAACCAGGACATCTCTTTACAGGGAACGAATAGGAAACTAGTAGCTAGCACTTAAAGGTTTAAGCAGATAGCTAGAATACTTTGAAACCCAAAGAGGTGGCTTGGCTGACAGAAACATATTCGCAACGAAATACACAATGGTCTGTCTACCATTTTAGATATTGAAACCGCTGTCAAATGCCTAATGAATGGAAGACATTTCTATTAGACTTTCGTAAGCGATAAATTTATCGACGGCAATCCTGTAGTTATTTTCACAAAAGGCCTAGGGAAATAAGCGACGGTGAAGAAAATCGTCCTGGTACGCCGGGTACCAGGCCATCAATTTGAAAACAAAAGCTGGAGAGGAATGTGAACTCTGTCAGTCATAGCGACGATAGTTATAAAACAAACAAAAGGAAGGAATCTAGTACATGTCCACCCACATCCGATGGCGTTTGATTCCTTTCAAAATTACAGATCTCAAAAAATAAGAATGAATTCTCGAAGCTGTGGCGTAAAATTTATGCGATGTGGACCCTAATCATTTTAAAATATGACATTCAACTTAATATTGCCAAAATTTAAGTTGAAGGAATTTTAGTAATTTCTACCAAGGTCTCGACTGTTATTGCCTGGACTTAGGTACCAGAAAAAGGTAAAGATCTCTTAGGAATACTACCTTATGGTAGATCAGTAAAATCTGTGTACTCAATAAGAAACAGTTATATTACGGCTATCATTCGAAAGCTGTAAGTCTTTATAGAGCGATATATGCGTTACATACTTCCGAAATTGTGATTGGATTGATAATGAAGAAGTAACTCTGTACGATATGAAGATGACTTAATTTCATAACACGCGATGTAATAAAATCCTAGGTGGGTGGTCCGATTCATGAGAGCAGAAGACGAATCTAGAATATTGGGTATGAGCTGGAAAATACTTAAAACCCAATGTATCCTATATGTATTGGGTATGAAATTTAATTCGTGCGGTTTTTTTTTTCAAAATTTGAACGTTTATTTAAGAAAAATATGTACAATAGTATTATTCAAAGTATTGGCCATCTGAAGCTATGACTCATCCCAAAAGAACTGCTCTGGCTTGGCAGCCAAGAATGAATCAAGCCAATTTTTGATTTCTGCTCTGATACGAACCGTTTTTCAATGAGGGCGTTCTGCATCGACCGGAACAAATGGTAGTCAGAAGGGGCAAGGTCTGGGCTATAAGGCGGGTATGGTAAGACTTCCCATTCACTGTTTTCCAAATAGTTCTTAACTAGAATAGCAACGTGGGGCCGAGCGTTGTCATGATGGAAAATTATTTCCTTGTGTGTGGTCGCTTATTCCGGGCGTTTTTCGGCTACTGCTCTCTTCAAACGGATTAATTGTGTTCGGTAGCGTTGTCCATTGATGGTTTCACCCGGTTTTAACAGCTCATAATACAGCACACCCATCCGATCCCACCAAATACAGAGCATTACCTTCGCGCCATGGATATTCGACTTTGCCCTTGATTTGACTGGTTGGCCGGGTTTCACATATAATTTTTTGCACTTGGGGTTGTCGTAATAGATCCATTTTTCATCACCAGTAACAATCCGATGCAAAAATGACTTCCTTTTGTGGCGTTCCAGCAGCATTTCGGACATTCAAAACCGCCTTTCGACGTCTCTCGGCTTGAGTTCATGTGGAACCCAATTTCCTTGCTTTTGAATATATCCAGCTGCTTTTAAACGTTTTGAAATGGCTGCTTGAGTGACACCCAAAGATTCTGCGAGCTCTTCTTGTGTTTGGCAACAATCTTCATAGAGTAATGCTTCCAGTTCTTCATCTTCAAACTTTTTTGGCTGCCCAGGACGTTCATCGTCTTCCAAGCCAAAATCACAACTTTTAAATCGTGCAAACCACTTTTCGCTCAGCCAGCGCATGTTCACCATAAACTTCTACCAAAATATGATGACTTTCGGCAGCAGTTTTCTTCATGAAGAAGAACTCCCCACAAAAACACTTTTCCAGGCACAAAATTCGACATATTTGAGTGAAAAAAAATATTGTTGTATGCTCTTCAAATGAATGACATTTACACAAATGAAGTACAATGACAGTAGCTTTCCAACGCATGTTCCAATGGAATAATAACAATGAAATAATACAAGTTACGCCATCAATATATCGCCCATATGTACATATGTCTCCGTCATCTCGCTCTCCTTTCATCTTAGATATGCATGTAGCATTTGGCTTCTATGACATGCAATGAAACTGTCGCCTGTGACAAGTCCTCAAGCATAAAGCATTATAATTAAGATTCAGAACCCCATACATAGAGAGCCGAAGCTTCATCCATCCGTTAGGAATTAAGGTGCGAATAACAGCAAATGTTTCTTTAGACTACTTCTAGATTTTGTGGCATATCGCTTTCGTGTACACAGGCCAAAACTAGTGAAAAATGTTCCTTCTATTGTATATTTTCACTTTGTCTTTATCAGAAATGTGCAACTTTTATCTAATAATAAAAATTTTGTATAAATGTTACATTTATCTCGTCGCACCACAGGCTATTTGGAATAGTAACACGCATTTGCACTTCCCTACGGCTGCGGTGGTAGCAATCCGTGCTGCAAGTCCCTCAGCTCGCGGTCATTATCCAGTGGACTTCAGAAACCCCCTGGAAGCATTATTTTAGGGTCCGATGTTGAAAGTCATTTCCATTGTTCTTTGATTGTGTATCTCATTGTTTTGCCGGATCTTTGACCTTATGCGGTACGGCATTTTTGAGTGCCTACCATAAGAAAACCTTCCCGTATTATCCCCACTTTGCCTTCACATTCTTTTTGGATGTCGATTCAACAACTTCATAAACATTAGCTTATAACCATATTTTTAACTACTTACTCGTTAGGTTGTATCCAGTCAATGTTATAGCAGCCAAAGTTCAAAATCTGACTAAAAGTATACTTTACCATGGAGTTAGTTAAGAAATAACTCCAAAAGCTTTTCTTGACAATAACAAACACATCCAGTATCCACAGTTGCGTTTAACGGGTTTTTCGAATTAAATTAGGACGTACTTTCGCACAACTCGCTTATAGAATGCCCTGTCTAGCTCTTTATTTCATTATAACATGCAAACATTTAAAACCAACGTTCATCAGCACCTCTCTTTCTATCCTCCCTGATCTTCCTTAAGGTACTCAACTCCCTTGAGCGAGCGCAAATTATAAAAACAGGACAGTGTTGTTGTGTTGTACCTGTGACACAAGATTGCTTTGGCACCCCAACCTTCTCAGTTCACGGAGAGGACAAAAAAACTTTTTTTATTTTCCCTCGAAACAGTGCACTCAAACATATTTATGTAAAGTGCCTACCAGCACCCCGTAAAATCAGAGCCACGCAGAGATTGTGCTCCGCAGTGTCGTATTTTCTTTGATTGTAGGATATGCGACGCATATGCCCAGCATACTTATTTTTTTTTTAGGAATCCGTAGTGACCCGTCAAGAGCCCAGTAACTGTCTACATCTGTTCCCACTAAGACACAGCAGAAAGTCGAAATCGAAAAGCATACACTTGCCTGCCAGCAATCTAGGGAGTCATGCAACTTGCAATTATGCTCAAATTAAACCCAACTATCAACCAAGGGCGCGAACAATCCTAACGTAGATTTGGGTCCTGTAAACCTCTCCTCTGAGAGTGTGGTAAAAGCAGCAGTGATTTATTTTCCTTACAGCTTGTGCCACCAAGCAACCGACGCGACGCATAGAATATAATTGACCTAATAACAGCCACGTAGATGTGAACGTGCCTCTTCGGTGACAAGCACTCCTTTACACTACCAAAAGGCCGACAGCGCATTAGAAGTTTTTAACGTGATATGTTTAGTCCAAACAAGTTTGTTATCCAAGATGATACCCAAATTCTTAGCTTCGCTGGAAAAATGAATGGTGATACCTTCAAGCAGTGGGATCAAGTAATTCGACTACGCTGTGTTGTCTAGTCGAATTATACATGCCAGCAAAAGTTGCGGCCTAAATGCACCCTCAACGTCAATAAATATATTGGACTTGAGTTCGGTATGCATGCCAGTACTATGCTAGCCGAGAAAATTCTTTTCAGAATTGCTAGCAGCTGGTCTGATGATAGTCATAACTCGGGCCTTTTATCATGCCTTGTCCAGGTACAATAGCTAAATATTGTGATTTTTAAAGTTTGTACCTATCCAACAATTTGGTATCGATAGAATTTATTTAGCCTTACTTACACAAATTTTTTTCTGAGTAACTATTCCCTTCCTGCTACTTATAATAAAAAGGAAAAGCTTGAACATCAGTAATCCCTCATCAATATCTGCACAACTCGAATTGAATGATATTCCAATTTGGGCCGCCCTCATCTGGATGGGTTTTATTTCCCATAAACGTTTTCTGTTCAAAAATAATTCACTTTGTCTTGATTAAAAGGAAAGCCAAAAATACTCGGTGATATATTTGTCTGGATCTGCGGAGACAATCCGGAATAATTTCTCATTTTCCAAAATAGATTCTAACCCTTTACTGCCATCCTATATCTGTTTGGATGAGAGACTGTGACGTCCCAATAAAAGAAAAAAGCAAAAACACTGAAAACAAAAACACCACACGACACATATGTCTTCGGGATAACCTCGAAACACAATCAGTTTTTCTGGTCCCTGTATAGAGAACCCTTTATGTCAGGCTTCCCCATTCCGCCAAAGGATGAGTCCTTATAACCCCGCAAAGCCCATCAATTTGTTCAAAAGTCCTCGACACACAACCCCCAAAACTAAGAAGCGCACCAATATCTTATGGTGAGATAAATGGCATCTTTAAAAGCCCAACACACATGCTCACATTAGTATTTGTTTTTGTATACGAATATGACATGTGCGTCGTTTATCGTGTCGTTTACCCCTTTTTCGACTTTATCGCAAACCCATCTTTAAGGAGGGCTAATTCAATTTGATCGCTGTGCTCTCACTCAAGGAGCTTGAACTCTACGAGTACTGCGAATAGTAGACAGGACTCGCCTTCAAACAAACAACTAGGTGTTGGTAATGGTTAATGGTGTTGGCGTTGGCGTTGGCGTTGGTGAAAGTTTCCGAAAATTGTTTTAATTCCTCCGCCTGAATTAATGATGAGGTGTCGACTAGGCATTCTAAATTCTGTGCTGTCGCTAATCCTTCGGCTCAAAATCGGAGACAAGAAAATTCGAATAATTTATGTTCCTGGGTGGCTGTAAACTTGCGATTCACAGGGCAATATTAATCGAAAGGATTTACACAAATTTTCTAGAAGAAGCACAAGCAAGTTGAAGTAGTTTAGGAGAAGTAATAGAAGGTAGATTGGTTTAAGATGTGAGCATGGAAGGAGAGCGCATCAAAAAGGGGCTGAGACAAAAAGTGAAATAATGCCAATGGGAATGGGTTCACCCGTTTTTGGTTCAGTTTCTGTTTTTGTCGTCGCATGTTTAATTGAAATCTTTTAATCATTTTGGCAATACGTGCAAGGAAGCATTTCGAAGTAGAAGGCTCTAAATTTTTTATCACATCCGCAAACAAATTAGTCAAGGGGGGGACGATGGTTTTGGCCATTCGTTTTAATTTCAGTTTCAATTCTACTTCAAGTATAGTAGAAGAGATCAATATTTTCTTTAAATATGTTCCACATCTTGGGCTCTTGTCCAAATCTTTTTCTTGAATATTCACTTTTATACAAATTGAGCCAAACGTGTTCGTAGTGCATGGAAAATGTTCAGAGCAATCAGGAGAGCCTTCTGACATGGTTAATGCTTCTGTTTGATCTCGTATAAACGATGTGGCTCCTACGTAATGCTCACTTTATTTTGCGAAAGCTTTGTTTTTTACTTGCCTTCTTAGTTCATAGAAACAGCGATTACGAATAGGTATACCCTGATTGATCTCTGTTTTAATCTCATAAAAAGAGGTAACTATAGCATCGATTTTTTCACCTATCGGACGGGTCTGAAGAGAGATTTTGTCATAGTAATCCCACATATCGGAGCGAATTTTGCAGGGATATCAATGCCTAACATGACTTTAAGTAGCTTTCCCCTATATAGTCTACCCAAAGAGAATTAACAAAATGATGAAAATATGATCTGTATTGTGATGAAACTCTTGTATTTCCTAGAAGGTTTGTGTAGCGATTGTGACTATGTATGTCACTTTGAGGGTCGAGGGTTTGAACAAAATGCTGCTGGAAATTTTTTAAATGAAGTCTTTCTAAATCAAATTTGGTCATAGTGTCGCGTTCGACATTCACATTCTTTCCTTGGCTACAACCAGGTGGTATTTTGCGTCAATGTTGGCCTCTCAGAACATCTCGTATACTGGAGGTTATATATATTATCATTATGTCATATACCTGATCGGTGATCTATAGCGTGATAGATTCTTTTTTAAATGTGGAGTTACTCAGAATTATAACGTTTCGAATTCGAATTTTCCAATTTGTTGCCATGCAGACTGTACTGTATAAATAGGAACTTAACGTCATATTTCTGGCTTTCATTTCCCATCTCATCTCTTTCTTTTTCTTTCCGTAGAAAAATTCTTTGCTCTCTTTCCCCCAGATTGGTTTTGGGGGCAATCTGAAATACATCCTGGATTGCTGGCCTCATAAATATTAGAATTGGTCTCTGGCTTTTTTGCAGATGTCCTAACCTTGTCCTCAGTTTGTTCTCTTAAGTCGAAATAATTAGTAAATGAGGCTTGTCTTTAGTAGGAACTCATACATCACACGTTTTGAACTTATCTTTCAGAGAAGAATCAAGAGCCAAAATATTTTGTCTAATGAGTTCCATATTTTACATATTCGAAGTACGCTTCTGGTACTGACTCGAATCTCTAGTTTTCAACAACGTTCGCTGCCATAACTAAGAAGCTACTTTGTGCAGACTACCAAATTTATTAACTTTCTGTAAAGGCTTCAAACTAAGAACCATACTTCTCCTAATTAAGTGCCGATTAAGATTAAAACGTTCACAGATTATCTAAGATAAATTTTAATGTGAGACACTGAGAAGTTAATGGGGTGACACAATGATTGAATTCATTGACTGCTATGCCAGAGTGTAAACGTTCAAATCAAGCCAAAATTTGACGGGCAGTGACAGACTTCCGAAAGTGATAACAACTTCCTGTGAAAAGATCGCTCAGCCTCCGGCCATTGGAAATCCTGGCCTGGTGAAACACCGCAATCGTTCGGTTAACAAGATTTACATTCCAAAAAGGTCATGTTGAATATTTGGTGGGACTGACGAGGTGTTCTTTACTTCGAGTTGATTCCATTCAAGCAGAGAATAAATTTCTATAAATATTAGACTCAGCTCGTAATTTTGAATTACGCAGTGGAAGAACGTTGTTTTCCATCATGACAACGCCATATTATGCAGCACTCACTGCTTTGCATGGAAAACAATTCAATTCCGAAGATGGGATCGAAATGTATCTGGAAAACTTTTTTACTCATAAGTCCGCTGACTTTTACAATATTTGCAAAGAATTCGATAGTAAAAAAAAGAATATATACATATATACTCAATATATATACAACTTCCTTACAGTAGAAATAATATCAGGAGGCTTTCCAATTTCATGTTCACACATCGTGATCTGAGATTTCACCTGCATAAAATGAATCTATCACAGTCCGCGTACAGCCGAACTACTAGCGAATGCCTTAAACTTTAACAAAGTAGATATGGATGTCTTGCCTGGATAAACGGAGGATAGACACTGTGACATATACATATTATGTACCTATATGTACAACGGCGGATGTTACAGAGAACAGAAAAAATGTCTATTTGGATGCGAATTTGTTATGATCGGCAGACTAAGGCAAGAAGCCTGAAATTTTTGGCACATTAGTGAACTCGAGAGATGAGAGCAATACAAATACAATTAGGTAAATGTAAATGCTAAATTATGCAACAACTTACTATGTGCATACGTCTCAATATAGTTCTCTACCATTATGTGCACGTTTTTAAAAAACCAAAAAACACACCGGTTTTAGTCTCAAACAAGCACGAAGGCTATATTTGGCAGTAATCCTGAAATCAGACTTGGGCTGTTGACTTTTGACTTTTCTCGGGCGGTCACTTGGTCGTAAAATAAAAAACCAAAATGATGTTAAAATCTATGAAACGTAAGGCACTCCTCTAGTAGTGTAGATGTCCTTACACTTTAAGCGGTCGTCCGCTAGACTCAGACCTTTTGTAGTAGTCGTAAAAATAAAGCTGCTAACGTCAACGGATACACCAGGTTGATCGCCAATAATTGCAGCAACCGCCAAAATAAAGACCATTAGAAGTACCTAATAGAGAGGTGCCACTCCAGGAACAATATTCGAAATTTTTCCCAAAAAGTGGAAAGAACATGTCACGCTAACAAGGCCCAACCACAGACCTGTACAGATTAGCAGTTAAGATTAGTGGTAGAGTCATACCCGGTGATGAAGGTACGAAGAAACTAATTCAAACTTTTAAACGACCATGATGGCATAAATTCTGCTGTTTGACAGAATGAACTATTGAACTATGAAACCCAAAATTTATATTTACCTCAGCAAAATCTATCTACCGGTCTACCGGCCGAGCTATTTATAGTAACCGGAGAGACTTGACAGATAGTATACACCAACTCACTTTGAAAAAATGGTATAAAGAAAGCGTACCCGATGAATCTCAGATATGTTTTTTCGAACCACAAGAAAACAGACCCATTAAACTCAGTCGACTTTAGAAGCATCAATCCTCTAAAACTACATACACGATTCTACATAAATACCATATTTTTGGAATGTCAATAGTAAACCATGCGATAAGTTTGGAAATCCACAATTGATGAAATATTCACACTCGAGCATATCCCAGAGAAAACCGGAAAACTTCAGGTCGTCACTCATCACTTCTTCATCGATTTTAAGTTATGTATGACAGCATTTTTAAAGACGAGTTATACAAAGCCGTGTCTAGATGGGCATCGCTGATCTGCTCGTACTTTTCAGATTCTGCAGAATGACTATGGATAGCGTCTACGTAAGGTTCGAAATCTATCTAATCGAAACAATTGATGTAAAAAAGGTCTATTTTGGGTGTGAATAAGGGTAAAACTAAGTACAATTACATATATGTACAATATGTTGTCGCACAACATTAACGAATCGGGTAAATTGTTACAAAAGGCAGTTAAAACTTTGTGGTAGGAAAAGATTTTGTTTTCATCGGCTCTAAAAATATGATACCTTATCAGAAATCAAATGCAAAGTGGCAATGTTCCTTTGGCGAAAGTATGCAATTGACTAGTAAGGCCTTGTCGGTAAACACTTAAGTGACCCTTATCATCTCATTGCCACTCTAGGCGCAGAAGTATAGAGATAGCGATTTCAGAAGAAGATATCTTTGGTAGCTTTGTACGCAGGGTTCTTTTTTTTTCTTTTTTTTGGAGTAGATAAAACAGCGATCTCTATGGCTTATACAGCAACATTGACTCCATTGACTCCCTTCTTCATTGGATTAGAAATTACCTTACGGAACGTTTAATTCAAGTTGTCTTGGATGGTTTCAAGTCTGTTATTCATTAAATAAATGCTGGTGTGCCCCAGGGCTCCGTTCTGTCTCCGACACACTTTTTAATTTTCATCAACGATCTCTTGTCTGCTACTTCTAATCCAACATATTCCCTTGCTCACTGCAGTACTTTTTGCTTTTCATATACACTCCAATACTCACGTCGCTGCTCTTTGACTGTAGAACGGGGAAGTCAGCGTTTATTAAACTCATTAAATTCTAATATTAACATTAGGAAACTATCAACAGAGTGGAATTTAATGCTTCCAAAACACAATGCTGGCTATTTGTTGCCATTAAAGCGAAATTCACATATCCAGCTATTATCCAAGAATGGCACACCATTCTTGGTATATGTGTCAGTGACAACTTACGTTGGAATGACCACATATTCGATGTCGTCAAAAACGCCGCGTAATATCTAGGTTTCCTCAAACGATGTTAGAAATATTTCACCCCCTTAATATATAAGACATTCATCTACCCAAAATTGGAGTGCAATGCCCACATAAAGTCAGGTGCTCCTAAAATATTTCTGCACCTGCTAGATAGGATTCAAAGCTATGCGATACAACTTATAGGTCATACTTATATCAGTCAGTCAATTGACACGCTCAAACACCGACGTAATGTCTGCTGTCTCACTTTGTTTTATTGCTACTTTCACCATCAGTGCTGCATTGAGATCAAACTTTCAACCGTAACACCCGTCCCGCTATGAATGTTCATCAAGCCCTCAAGCCCACTTTCGGCCGTACTCTAAAATAAAGTGATTCTTTTCTAATCTGTGCAAGTCGCTTGAGCCAATTGCAGAGAAAGCCTGACTGTCACTTCAAAGAGCATCGGTTGTATATTGAAATTCCCTCTGCTCAAGATATACTAAATTACGTTGGAAAACATTAGACTATATTGCTCTGCAAGCATATCCATAATACATATTGAGAGTAAGAAATTAAAATAGATTGACAGTCCTTGCATACATCAGTTTGTAGGTGATGCTCAAACTGTGGAGTTTTGGGAAAATCGAACTCCTGCATATTTGTGGACCTGCGAAATCGTGGTGCTAAGATCGATATGCCACCGAAAAAGAAGAATTTATCAGCGTACCCGGTCTCGAGCTGCCGAGGACCAGCAAGTGCAATGCACACGTAATGCATACCGAGAAGCAAGAACCCGGCAGAAAAAACTTTAGAGATCTTTGCGAAAGCTTGTCAAATTATATCAATAAAAGCCGAAAAGGGCCTACATTGAATCGCCAGCATGCCCGGTACTGTCGCGACAAATATTTGCGTCCCTATTTCCTCGCCTAGAAAGTAGGGTACCGGCAGTTCGAATTTATTACAAGAGTATCCCCATGCCTATAAATATACGCGAAGAATTGCTTGAAGTATTTAAAAGGTGCGCGACGAAAAATCACTGTGACAATGATATTTCAACCAAAGTCTTAAAGATCGCTATTAAAATACCGGGCTTATTTGCCGAAATGTTTAACACTTGTTTTGAAGAGAGTGGATTATTTACAATAGACTCTTGCTAACAATTAAAACAGCAAAAGATTTTCGTATGTCAAGGTCAACAGTAGACACAATTAATGCGGTAATAACTAGAGCTTGACACGCTCCTGGACGTGAACAACGCGCTTAGTTTAGCGAATTAGTGACGGATTATGAACCGCCTTTATCGGAATAAAATATCCAACTATCTTCGTAAAATGATAACGAGCTCTTTCTAGAATAGATTAAGTAAAAACGTACGAAGTTACAGCCGGTGTGCCACAAAGGTGTCTCTTAGTCCCTTTACTATTGAACATTATATGTGAAGAAACCGTATACCTACAAATTCCATGCAAAGAGTCGATTGTCGGATTTGTTGATGAAATTGCCGTGGTGGCTGTAGAGAAAAGAAGACGTTTAACACTACAACATTGCAACAATTACAACTGTACTTCACTGGTTAACTAGCACCGATTTGCCGCTTGTTCAAAGAGTAGAAAAAACTTTCGAAACGATAATGGTAATAGTTGGAAGGCATAAAATTGTTTCTTAAGCATTTCTCAAGTATCTCGGAGTTGTGACTGACTGTCGTCTAAGTTTTAAACATCAGCTAGATCATATATCCAAGAAATCATGGAAAACTTTAAGTACACTTACAGGGCTGAGGGTTAATGTCGGAGGCGCAGAACAAAATAAAAATCTCCTTATTTCTTTTTTCCTTAGAAGTGGTAAGACTCAAAAGTGAGGTCGTTGAAAAAAGAAAATACGAAAGGAACCATATTACCGCAACCTGACAACAACAATTTAACATATCCTTTAAATGATATGTCTTATACTAGTGATCGACGTTTGGATTAAACTTCTATTTGACTCAATTCTGAACGTGACATGGCTGTTTCAGAAACTATCCGTGTTTGTGTTTAACACGAAAGTATCCCAAACAATCCATATTGATAAATTTTCTCGGAACACGCGGGACACGTCTAGCGAGAGCCTTAGGGCAACAAGTTGGAGAGTGGCCTACTAAGGATTGTATCGTTGTTTCAAAACGAGATAAGCTGGATTATTGTAATACAGGAGCTTTGAATCATAAGAGCGGCAACGTAATGCGAACAGGTAGTATAATCTAATCGTACAGAATAAGCTAAGTCTCTAATCCGACATCGGCCAAGTTATGCCATACGGCCGTACTACGGGGGACACAAATCAGTCTATTTATGTGGAGGTAATCTTTAAAGTTAAGAATCCGGCACTACCAATGAACGTCGGCGCTTTAGTGCCTCATTCACCAGACCAAAAAAAAAAAAAATAATAATAAAAATAATAATAAATAAATAAATAAATAAAATAAAAAATATGGGATAGGTATGCCCAAACGCAGCTTAAATCGTGAATACAGTTTGATGTAAAAGTGGTCTGCAGACACTGTTCCAACTTGATGATTATATAAAACTATTCCAGTCAGACATTTCAATTCGATTTCTCATACTGTGACTTTCTTCTCTTTAGAAAAGCAAACTGCTACTTCGAGGACATTGTCATAGCCATGAAGACGTATGTAAGTTTTAAAATCCGACGAAGGCGTTATTCATTCCTTTTCGCTCAAGATTGAATTTCTGTCTGTCGTATCCGTGTCATGAGGGAAGTTCTTCATAAATATTCTTAAAAACAATAGGTACCTACTACTTCTGGCTGTTGAAAACAAAATGGAGTACCACTTTTCTTTCATGTGTGCAATGTTTACATTTAAGTACAAAAAGGACCCCAGACAAGTACACACTCCGATAAAATTGTGTCTACGTAATGTAGGCATGTAGGTACATACACAAACTAGGCCACCGTCACATTGTTTGAATTTTAATTTAAACAAACGATTTTCGCTCCCCTGTCCTAGCTTTTATTTAACCTTTTAAGAGAACAAACTTCTTAAAACCAAACTCAGAATTCACCCCCAAACACCAGACCAATAAAATCCCCCTGTACGTTCATTTACTCGATGTCAAAGAGAACTTTCCGTCAGTGGATAAGTAACTGCCGTTTCCTTCATTTCATTCACTACCTTATAATTCATGGAACGTCGCAACGCAGTCAGCAGCTCTACAACAACAACAACGGTTACGGCAACTTGGAAAAAAAGCCAACCCCAATGTATCGGCCACAGTTGAAAACCAAGAAACATACACTCCAAGAGCCGCATATAACTGGTCGTTATTAACCGTTAGCCATAGCCAAAGTATTTCGATTCAAGAGAACCGCTTTCAATGAATTGAACTCATGCGCTCGCTCTATCTCTTTTGTCCACATTCACCCACCATTCCACCACCCGTCTAACCGACTACATTCCGAATTCTCCAAGGGAATATTCACCCTCTGCCATTTCTGGTTAAACACAGAAAACGCAAAACCCAACCACCACCCAACCACCCAACCACCCAACCACCCATCCATCTACTCACTAACTTACCACCCATAAACCGTCAAACCTTGAAACGTGAACCAAAAACAAAGAAAGGAAACAAACGCCAAAGACTCAAGTCAACTATAAACGAAAAAGGAAAAAAAGAAAAAGATATGGCGCGCGCATATTTCTCTCTTCCTTTTGGTTTCGGTTTTCTTTTTCATTACGATTCAGAATTTTTCCCTTTACTATTTCTTTTTTTTTCGATTTTTCCATTCCTTCTCATTCCACTGATTCATCATATATGCTTCCAAACGGTGTACCTACCATTAGGAGGGTTGGAAATGGACATCTTGAGGTAGCACACGATAACGTCGTCCCTGTAATCACATTGGCTTCCACTTCTTGTGGGCATCCACAGGGCTGTTGAGTTGCGGCCAAAATGACGCGGATGGGGGTGTCACCACATATCCACCATTCACTCAATGGAAACTCAGGAAACTCACCCGTATTCAACAACTGTGGGTGTGTTGTATTCCACAAATGACAGAAGGAGATGGAGAACAAAACCGAAACCACTACACAGAGGACACACGACTTTGCGGGATACGAAAACAAAAACAAAAACGCAAAAAAGTAACAGAATATACCGTAACCCACCACACCACAAAAAAAAACGAAAGAGAAAAACCCAAAGAGAGGGAGAAAATAGCTGGGAAAAAAATCCAATTTTTTCCCCTTAAAGAAGAGGAGGATAGGTTGATTACGAGTAACAAAGCGGAACGAGTATGGTGGAAAAAAACAACGGAATGAAAATCACTGGAAAGCGGAGAACAACGAATTGGAAGAGTATGTGTTGCGCTGGGTTGTCGGAAGATCATCTCATTCGAGGGCGGAGTGTAGTAGAGAGTTCTTGAGTAGAATTCGTGGTGAATTCGAAGAAATTTGAGTGACATTAGAGTGAGAAAGAAATGGGATGGCGTAGAAAATATAGGCACGATCATTTGGATTCAATTGACAGAATTACCTTGTCGTCGATGGATTAAGATTGATGGAGGTGGATGTCATCAAGAAGTGGAGGTGAGGTGCCCCATGAATGAGCTTTTTTTCATAGAAAAAGACCGAGAGCAATTTTGATATGAGTTTTAATGCGGAAGTCAGAGTTCTCAATATAGGCAAATCCTGTAGGGACTCTCACTCTCATGCTCTAAATTCACTCCCCAGCTAATAAACATTCGGAACTAGTTCTTATCAACGGAACTGCTAGTCAGCTAAATAATACAATCCGAAGTAGCTTATATTTATGTTTATACATACATATCTGAATTGGCTGTGAAGAGAAATGAGACGTTGCCGCGTCCTTTAATAATCTCTAATCGCCTGTCACTGGTAGTATATTTTCAGTTGTGCAATAAAAAAGTATAGATCAGCTGCTACTATCTCTAAAAATAATGTTCATTGCTACTCTCATCCTTGCATTGGTCTACAAAGAAAACCCCTGGTGAACAGTGAGAGTAGCTTCAATACAGGAAATCAGTAAAGATGACTACCTACCTACTCACTTGCTAAAAATTTCAGACCAGTCTATTTACTTCCCGGGGAATAGCATGGATAGGGTGGACGAATTCATGTGCATAAAACTGCTTTGCAAATGTGTCCTCTGTCTATGCTGTAACATGAATATCAACGCGGAAAATTTTGTGAGTCTGGTGGTCAGAATTGAATGTGCTGTCGACACGAATGCATCGACATTCAGGGCACCTTCGCCAAAGCAACTTGACGTACTCGGTCCGACAGCACAGTGTAGACCAATCACTATGAATTAAAGCAGAATACCTAGAATATTGGTTGCGCTGACGGCGGGCTGACGCGACGGAGCGAACCTCGTGACTTCGCTGTTATATGGCATGTTGGTTGACACTCTGCCCTATGATTCTAATGTCTACGCTCAAACATATGCAGATGATGTAGGTGCACGACAATCCGAAACGTAATCGACTGTTGGTACATCAGAAATGGGTTTTAAGTCGATTCTCTCAAAACTGTCGGTTTTCTGACAGAGTAAAAAAGCTTTCCGCAAAACTTATGTCTTGTTACCATTGTTATGATAAAAAAAAAAAAACAATTCTATACAAAACGACAGCTATTTGGTTGAATAACCTTTTATGCAAATACGTCACTGCTACTAAAATGCAGCGCTTGAAAACTTTTACTAGCATGTCTACCTCTGCTTCGATTCCTACAACCCGCGTAATTTGACATGCTATCGAAACTTTAGGAATACGAAATGAACTGTTATGACTGGCTTCGGCCAGAATCCGAGCCAGGGAAGTCGGACCTTCAGCGATTTCTATATTTTATAAGTGATTTCTCGATGAACCTGGTCGAAAGAGCTGATTTTTCGTGATTCGGACACTAGTAGCAATATTTCCGGCGGTTTGAATGTTTTGGAAGTGTTGTGAAGAGATCAGAAACATCTACGTGAAAATGCTCCGAACAACACCGTGTGTTCCCTAGGTCGTTGCAAAGAATTTAAAGAATAAAATTCAGAACGATTTCATTAAAAAGCCAATTACGCAAAAGTTTGCGTAATTCTTTTATAACAAATAGTTAGATAAGATATTGATCTTATAATGGATGGTAAAGATCATTTCCGCTTAAATAATCGTAGGCAAACAAAATTGCTATAAATGGCCTACTAGGCACCCAAATTAATTAAATAAATTTTAAAGTTTCGTAATTAAAAAAAAAAAAAAACTTTTATTTAAAATTCACTTATAAAAAGAGTTAGTAATCGATATTGGCTGGAGAAGTTACAATATCATACTTCGCTATTAAAGTGGATGGCCGTTGCTCAAGTAGTAGTGTATTAGCTTCCAAATCGGGCGGTTGGGGTTTCAATACCAGCCGTTACCGAAAGACTGTTTTTCAAGCAACTCAAATTTTGTGAGATGAATGATTGCCTAAATACAACATCAAGTCAATTTATACTTATAATTGTGTAAGTGAAGCGAAATAGCCACTGAGCCGATCAATCGGGTCCTATTTTGAATGATTCAATCTGCCCGACAATAGAATGCGAGTCACCACGGCAATGAAACAGTCTGCGTTAGCTTTCAAAATACATATTAACAAAATAGACTATGTCTATTTCATTGGATACATAAATGTCCTAAGCCCTGCAGACAGCATTCAGCGGCTTTTGCCTCATGTCTAGTTACATTGTCAGATAGATCCCAGAAAATCATCGGCCTTTTTGATAGCTTAGTGGCACTGTCAGAAATTTTTCTTTGAATCTTACGCTTGCATCATATAATATTTTCAATGATTCGATGAGATAAGCCCTAAACAATTGTAATCGTTTGACATCAGCATGTAAAAAGACACTCAGTGTTCTAAATTTTTGGGATGGATACGATTAACAGCCGTCTGATTGAGAGGAAGGTTGGAGTGTAGCAATATTGGGCTGGGCTCGTTTTCATTTCACCTCAACGCAATATTTATTACCTTGAGTTTGTTTACACAGATGTTACCTTCCAAATACATATATGGTACGAATTAAGACACCTCGTCTTTCGACAGCACCAATAAGACTTTATTTCTTCTATTGGCGTACGGGTTTGCACCTTCATGATCGTGTAATAGCTCGATAACAATGCCTCAAGATTACATTTCGACTCTGGTATGGCAGAGTGTTTACTTGATACAAGCCTTTTTGCCATCGTTTGTTGGGTGGTAGCCACTAAATCAACTATTTTTCAATGGTTGACTTCCACATTGAGTCACCTTGTTCTTACAGTTTTGTTATTTACAAGCTGGGGCAAAAGTAATGTCATAATGTAAATGTTCCATAATTGTTGCAAATGGCGTCAAGAGTCATTGTTCCTCAACATTTATGTTGAATTCAGTAGAGAATTAGTTGACAACAAGCTATACACACTCACAGAGCTCGGACAACATGGAGACTTTCAATTACCGATTTCCTAACCAGATCTCCCGTATTGGCGATTTCAACTGTCCGACAAGATCGCCAATTCTGACGGCGATATTTCGAATTTAGCACAACAATCCACCAGCCCTACAAGTCTACAAGACTTGTAAGCCAAATATTGAAGAATAAATCACCAATTTGGAGCCAGATTTCAATGACTAATATATAATTTGACTAATATAATTATTTCATCCTAATATTATCAATTTTACACCTTCAAGTAAACATTTTGTGAAAACAGAGCCCATTTTTTTTTAATTGTAAAAAAATGGCAGCCAATTCCCATTATGACATTAAAACAATGTCAGTAATACTAATGATATTATCATTTAAAAAAAAAAACTCATAGTACGCGGTGTGTTCAAAAAATAAGGTGACTTTATATTTTTATAAAGTTTTTTTTACAAAATTTTATACAAATTCTTTGCTCCACTTTTTATAATAACTGAATATCGCCGAGCACGCCAAACGATGTCTTGCCTTTTTATCTGTCAAAAACAAATTATGTATGCTATATACCTGAAACTGTGAACATATGTTTGGAACATGTGTACCAACGCAGCAAAAAAAAAAAAAAATCGATAATCGAATGTACGTTGCCCGCGAAATTTCAAAAGTCTCCTTCCTTTTTGAACACACCTCGTAAGCCTCTTCATTAGTACAAGTTACAATTATTTGGAGTGAAATAAAATGCGCCCGAAATATCACACCAGACATCGGATCAGTAATCAGAGTAAGTATTGGGATCATATTACCTACAGAACTGAAAACTGGCAGCACTGTAACGAACCAGATTGATCTGGTGATCTGATATTCGATGGTATAAGGCTAGCTATGAAGTCGGTAAATGTCACGTTCTACATAAGTGTAAGGTTGTAGATGAACTCAAAGTTTGCAACAAAGTACGGAAAGGCTCCATTCTTTCGCCATTGATGTTCCTTGTTGCAAACCGCGACGTGCTCGGTGCAGTACTATCGTGAACAAATATGAGACTGAAGGCAATGACCTCATATCTGAAATATCTGGAGCACGCCGATGACGTCTGCCTGCTTTTATGCAAAATAATAGATCTAAGTCATTATACGGATGGGAAGATGATTAACACTGTCACAAGGAAGCTGGAAAACTTTATTAAAAAATGTCCACTCAACATCTTATGGGTCTTCTGGCCGAACCGTATATGGAACGTTCAACTTAATGCGATTACGGGCCAGCAACCTATTGACATACAAATACGAAGAAGAAAATAGCAGTGCGAAGATTTTTCTATCGCGAAATATGTCATTCAATGGAATCCACTTATCCAGCTAGGCAGACGAGTGGGCCGCCGAAGGAAAATGTGGAGAAAAACAGTTATTTCACTAGGGTTCGATTAACTTAACACTCTACACGACCCAAACCCAACATAATGTTCGCGCAGAAAAAACTGTAGCCGCTTTGAGTGAAACTCTGGCGTAGTTTGTAGAAAGATAATACCCGAGGAACTAAGGAAACCAGAGCATGGCTTTGAGCAGCTTGGATCGAAAAATTGTGCTTAGTAACGAGACTCATCTTCGGCTCAATTGGTTTGTGAACAAGTGAAATTGCCGAGTCTGGAGTAATTTGTTTGGCGTGGTCTTCTCGCTGGTGGCATCATCAGCCCTTGTTTTTTTTTTTTTTTTTTTTTTTTTTTTTTTTTTTTTAATGAGACCGGAACTTGCAATACAGTCAAAGGCCAAAGTTACCAAATAATGAGCACTGATTATTTCTTCCAAAATGTGGATGACATTGATATTGATGATTTGTTTCAGCAGAGTGATGGTACATCCCATACTTGCTATGAAATCGTTGACTTTCTGAGAATTCGATTCAACCACGACATTGTTTGCCAGTGAATTGGCTACCGACTTAGTGCGATTTGACGGCACTGGATCTCTTCTTGTTGGCTTATGTACGAGTACGAGTAAATTCTTGGGTTTGTTCTGATAAACCCCGTACTATACCGGCCTTGAAAGCCATATTAGGCGCCTTACTGACAAGATAGAGTACCTTGAAATTAAATCGAAAAAATGCGTTTCGTAAATAACAGCTGAGCAAGCCATGTGACTAAAGTCCTATTTAGTAAATAATGTCATGAACCATTCTTCATAAAATTTTTGATTCAAAGTCAATTTCTGTATAGTCGTTTGAAAAAAATTCAACCGCCTTTAAAAAACACCATTTGCAGCTAAACTTCATCCGTTGGTTTTCCACTAACTATCGCCACATGTTCTCAATTATTTCTTAGAAAACTACAGAATTCCCCGCAACCAATATAATTATTGTATATTATATTAAAGGTATTAAAAAAAAAAAAATAAATAAATCAGTAAAAACCGCCTTTACACCTTTCAACGATTTCCCCTTTTTTTTTCTTAAAAGGCATTCAGTTCGCGTTTACTTTAAAATGTTCTCCTTAATCCGATTATGTCAATTTTGCCACCATTTAACCTTATGTTCACTGATATCCCAAGACAGACATTTTTCACCGTTCTCAGGACTTCAATACACTTTCCGCAAAAATTGTTTACTAATGTTGACCCGCGTCATTAAAATTATTTAAGTGAGACTCTGTCTTAAATGGATTAGCGACAAAGTAGGTGTAACCTTAACTTAATCCTCTGCCTAATCCAGGTGGATTAGTGTTGATCGAAAATGTTTTCAATATTTGGGTTTCCTTTACCTGTTTACCGTTTTTCTGTTTAAAGAATCAATTCATTCACTGCGGACTTATATGTTGACACATGTCGCGAAATGTTTTGCCTCTGTTTGTTTGCATGTCGCAATAGTTTAATAATTAGTTTAGAACTGTAACTACCTGACAAGGTAGGCTTAAGTCACTGCCATAAAAAAATATAAGACATGGTCTGGTTTATTGGCGTAATTGAAATAAATTTTTAGGAGAAGGTTCCTTTTTTTTTTTTTGTTAACTTCAGGTAAATGCTCCGAAATTGAGCGAGTTTTTGGATCCTACTGTTGCTATGTTGTTATTCATATTTTAATATTTTTTTTTTATAATAATTTATTGTAGAATGTATGTGACTAGTAAAAATTATATTTCTTGTAGAAATAAATTTAGTTACAGAGTAAGGAAACAGTTGTCAAATTGAAGTAGCCTTTTTCTTGTGGTTTTTAAGTGAGTACCTACGATTACATTATTTTCAATAACAAGTTGTTTTTGAATTTAATTTTATTATAAATCTCCAGAATGTAAAGGCTTTCTGTTCAATTTGACAGACTAGACAGTTTACCCTTTGGCATTTGATTCTACTTGTCCGTATTTTTTTTATTTATTTATTTATTATTATTTTTTTTTAAACTCAATTGTTCTCTCCTTGAAATACGTTATTTTTTGGTTTTTACGTAGTTGATAAGATCTTAAATGTCAAGTCGAATTTACAATTTCTGATTCTCTGAGATACTTCTACATGACAATCACCTCTATCATAGGGCCCCTCGTAACAGATTCGTACTACGAATCCCGAAAAAAGGTAGGAAAATGTAGTGCCACGAAATTCGGAGATCGGAAAGGTAGCTATCACAGGCCCCGAATGAATAGGAATTTTGACAGTTTTTTCTACGAAGTTAAAAAGGAGCTTAACAGCTCGGGTTCACTTGTAAAGATGCCAGCAGCTGGATAAAAGTAAACTTCATAGTTTCGTTATAAATATTTTACGATTTATTAACTTACTTTAACGCACTTAATTCGTGCAGTTTGTTAAGAGATGGCGTAACTTGTATTATTCCATTGGAACATGCGTTGGAAAGCTACTGTCATTGTACGTCATTTCAGTATATGTCATTCGTTTGAAGCGTAAACAACAATAATTTTTTTTTCACTCAAATATGTCGAACTTTGTGCCTGAAAAAGTGTTTTTGCGGGGAGTTCTTCTTCATTACTTTAATATGAAGAAAACTGCTGCCGAAAGTCACCGTATTTTGGTGGAAGCTTATGGTGAACATGCGCTAGCTGAGCGAACGTGCCAAAAGTGGTTTGCACGGTATAAGAATGGTGATTTTGGCTTGGAAGGCGATGAACGTCCTGGGCAGCCAAAAAAGTTTGAAGATGAAGAACTGGAAGCATTACTCTATAAAGATTTTTGCCAAACACAAGAAGAGCTCTCAGAATCTTTGGGTGTCACTCAAGCAGCCATTTTAAAACGTTTAAAAGCAGCTGGATATATTCAAAAGCAAGGGAATTGGGTTCCACATGAACTCAAGCCGAGAGACGTCGAAAGGCGGTTTTGCATGTCCGAAATGCTGCTGGAACGCCACAAAAGGAAGTCATTTTTGCATCGGATTGTTACCCAAGTGCAAAAGATTATATGTGAAACCCGGCCAACCAGCCAAATCAACGGCAAAGCCGAATATCCATTTCGCGAAGATAATGCTTTGTATTTGGTGGGATCAGATGGGTGTGCTGTTTTATGAGCTGCTAAAACCGGGTGAAACCATCAATGGACAACGCTACCGAACACAAGTAATCCGTTTGAAGGGAGCAGTAGCCGAGGCAATAATTTTCCATCATGACAACGCTCGGCCCCACGTTGCTATTCCGGTTAAGAACTATTTGGAAAACAGTGGATGGGAAGTCTTACCCCACAGGCCTTATAGCCCAGACCTTGCCCCTTCTGACAACCATTTGTTCCGGTCGATGCAGAACGCCCTCACTAAAATACGGTTCACATCAGAGCAGAATATCAAAAATTGTAGCAAAGCTACAGGGGGCGATGCAAATAAAATGCAATTTCCAGCCTCGAAAAAGGTGTCATAATATTAACTGACCTTGTAACCTCGACCGGTGGAATAAAGCGGACATAATCTTTTGGGCTCACAAGTTCTTCTGAGGCTATAAACTTCAATCCACCTGCTGGAGGCGTCCAACTTGCGGATGGTTCGATGCCATCAGACGTTGCTGCTAATAGTTCAAGAAGCGTTCCGCGGTGTCTTCCAATCCCTTCGCGCCAATCGAATGATTCCACTGGCGTTTTAAAGGATCAAATAAAAATGCACCAGAAATTCTACCGCAAAACAGAAGAATTTTGGAAAAATCATGAAAAGTGGGCTGAGGGAATTTCAAGCAGGTTGCGCGAAATAAACAGAGTAATAGAAAAACTCTGCGATATTGAGGAAAAAAAGCTTGAAGTCACTGTAAGGCATAGCCAAACAAAAGAAGAACTGTTGGAGAACAAGATTTATCTGAAATGAGAATGCTTCAAATTGAAGAGGCAAGATATAACAACATTTAAACTCTTATTTCCTCTCTTGAATTAGGTATTTAATTTAATTATGGCATGAATTTGTGCGAATATTTACACACATATAGTAAAACATGAATTTTTTTTTTTAAGTTTAGCTCCTCAAAATACTATTCCTTTTTTGTAATGCTATATTGTGGTAATCAGATTCAGAAACATCGATTTCTTTAATTGCATCCTCATATTCAGCCTCGATTCCTGTAAAATCGATCGATTTGATTGAAGATAAATACACGAAGGTATCAAGTTCTTGGTTTAACTCCTAGAAAATATATCTAAGTGCTGCCTTCTTTACTTCTTTTTAAATCTGCAAATCAATTTCCTTTATAATATTCGTTCGAACGGATTAAATGCATTTCTAAACACCTTCCTTTGTAACTTTAAGTTGCGTTTTCTTCGCGTATTTTCCTCTTTTAACTCGTAATGTAATGGCTATCGAATCCATTTTTGTTACAAAAAAAGACAGAACACAATTCACAGTTTACCAGGTGTACCGGTATAAAGTGAGCGTCAAGATACAAATGTCTCGATAGGGAACATTTATAGTGAACGGGCCTTAATTTTTTTTTTTTTTGGTTGCTATGACACCTGTCATGATGTTTAGTATACATCAAGTCATTAACAAACAACATCATATTTTTTCATCGTGTTAAAAATATCGAATTTTGCACCGGAATATGATGAGTTGCGAAGAGCATTAATTTTTTGTTTTCATTTGAAAAAAAAGTGCTGCAGAGTCGCATCGAATGCCTATCGAGGCATATGGTAATCATGTTGTATCAGAAGCAACATGCAAAAGATGGTTTCAACGGTTCAGAGATTACGATTTTGATGTGAGAAATGGAGAACGTGGAAGACCACCAAAAAAGTTTGAAGACGCCGAATTAAAAACAATATTGGATGAAGATGACCCTTTGAGTCAGAAACAAATGGCAGAAATATGTTTGCACAACAAACAATTTCTGACCGTTTAAAATCTATGGGAAAAATCCAAAAGTCTGGAACATGGATGCCAGAATCCTAAACGGAAAAAAAACACGGTTTAATCCGGGACAACAATCAACTTAGACTGCAAAACCAGATCGATTCTGCAAGAAGACAATGCTGTGTATCTGGTGAAACCAGAAAGGTGTGCTGTACCAGGAGCTTCTAAAATCTGGTGAAACTTTTAATATAGATCGCTACCGACATTGATCGAAAAACGACCAAAATGGGCCAGAAAACATGGCAAGGTAATTTTTCCATGATAATGCACCTGCACACAAAGTAAAACTGGTTCAGGATACAACCAAAGCACTTGGCTGGGAGCTGCTACCCCACCTGCCGTATTCACCAGACTTGGCTCTTTAAGACTACCATTTGTTTGCATCGATTAGACACGCATTAGCTGAGCAGCACTTTGAATCCTACGAGGAAGTCGAAAATTGGGTGACTTTTTGGTTTCCTTCAAAAGGCGAACAGTTTTATTGGCGTGGAATCCATAAATTGCCTGAAAGATGGGAAAAATGTGTAGCTGTGGCCAATACCGGTACACCGGATTGAAATAATAAAAAGTTTGTTTTTACACTTTGACGTAAATCAACTGATTCCGAAAGTCCGAAAAAAAATTTGTTGTGGCAATGCTCTTTTGATTTCGTTCGGGGCTTGTGATTATCAATTTTTTCGTATTCGTAACGTAACTAAGCATCCGGAACTTTTCTACGAGGGATACTGTTATAGAGGTAAAGTCAGATGATTAATCTGAATGAATTCCCGGATGAAGCTCATTTTTGGATGAATGGGTACGTAAATAAACAAAATTGTCGTTTCTCGGACCAGAAAACCCGCATGAAATTCACGAAAAGCCAATGCATCATTGGCCCACACTTTTTTGAAGATGAAGCTTGAGAGACAGTTGCAGTGGAGAACTTTACGGCAACATGTTAATTAGATCTGGGGGATCTCTGGTTTCAAAAGGATGGTGCTACCGTCAAAACAAGCCATCAATCAATCAATTTATTGCGTACGAAATTTTAAGATCGCATTATTTCGGTTAGAGAAGAAGTTGATTGGCCTCCAAGATCATGCGATTTGACAGCTTTAGACTCCTTCCTTTGGAATTATTTGAAGAGTAAGATCTATGCCAATAACCCAGCGCCAGTTCAGGATCTCAAACATAACATCCAACCTGAAATGACCCAAATGGGCCATTGACCCACTTATTCTTCAAAAAATTAATCGATAATTTTTTGCCTTCGGATGGTCGCTTGCAACAGAAGCCGTAGTAGTCATATGTACGATGCCATAGACCGAACTGTATTAATAATTAAAAGTCTTTATTGATTTTATAATAAGTGTGTATTTAATTCAATGACAACTTCCACTCAAACAGTTGGCTCACCTTTTACTACCGTCAGTTCACTCAAAGTCTTTGCCGAACCACTTAATAAATCCGGCATCATCAACGAACTCTAACTCGAGGGTATCGCACTAGGTTTAATATAATAATCTTCTAAAATTGCGTAGGTTTGCAATTTAATTATCATTAATCGACTTGCTTCTATCACCCTATCATAGGATTAGGAGAAGGCATTTTAAGTGTGGTATAACGAACTTGATCTACCTTGAAAGTACACATTTGTAGCTCTTACCTTACTTAATTACTTCATATGATACTACTCTAGTTATTCAGATAAATATTTTTCCTCTCATTAACGACTTTTATGAGGAAGCGAACTTTTTCTACTGTCATTCAGTACAAGTGGACAAGTTCTGCGGCCATTCTAAAACTCGTCATAGCTCTACATAGCTCGTCTAGTTTTTATAATGCTGCCATATGCTGCTTAAAACAATAAACAGATGGTTGGTATGGATTTGAGGTTCCTGTATTTTTCCCAAGATCTGCCTGTGCTGCCGTATTCGTAGCCTAAAATCACTCTGATAAGAACCTATTAGAGTTCTGATACAGGGTGACATTACTTGGCAGAAAATATTTTGGACGCGTTAATGGCACTGATTACTCTATGGTGGGCGCAGCCTATTATGTCTTCCTTCTTGAGAAAACCATGTTGAGATTCTGTTGCCAGGCATACTTTCGTGCAACCATAATTTACATATCAATGGTGTTTTGCTCCTTACCACACCAATCCCTGACACATTATATAATTCGGCAATGAGTCCGTCTATTCCAAGAGCTTTATAAGATTTTTAGCTTGTTTATCTCAATCCAGACTTCTTGTTAATCGGATGAACTAGGTTGTTGTCGATTATTCCCCATATTGAATACTTACTTCATTCTGCTTGACAACACCGACAGTGTTCTCATCCTTATCTATCTCTGCATGCTTCTGTTCGGTATTTGTGTCCTTGGAAAGATGTTTTCAATTTTCCGTAGGACGTTCTAACACCATTTCTCCAACAGCACTCGTTTTGATTTCTGAGAAGTCGATGTTTTTTCCGTCTTCTTTGATCATAAGGTTCACGAGAATCTCTTTGCAGTGACGCCTGATATCTACACCTCTTACTTCAGGGCATGTGCCTGACGGTAATCTTCTCCAATCCAAAGGTTATGATGGACGGATGATTATGATGTGTTGGATACACATCAGTTACAGGTTTGCTAATGGTTTGATGATAATAGTCTTCTGTGCTTGATGCTGGCAACAAATGACTTGACAATGATGTGATCCATTTTTGGACATTGGTCTGGTGACCACCAGACCATGTGGACTTTTTGCATAAGTTTTCCTCTGATTACAAATTCACAACCAAATGTAAGCACCATAGTATATCTCACAGTTTTTCCATCATATTTTTCCCGGTCTAGCTCATCGTATTTTTTTGATGGCAATGGAATACGCTTTTTAGAAGTTATGGTCTACGTGAAGATCGTCAAGTGTAAATCCACCTACCTATGGGTAGGTGTAGCTGTCTAATGTTTCACAACATATATAGTCTCATGAAATCGGGCTATTAACAATATTGTACAATCGGGGCTACATCGCATAGAAAATAATTACAATTGCCTACTACAGGGATTACAGACTTGCCGTAGACTCGATTAAGACTCTGTCAACATTTTTTTTGACAACCTGGCTAGATTATGAAAAATCCTTACATGATCTGAGCTCTTAACATGTCGAAGCTGTTCAATGAAGCTGTTCATTGACTACATTTTAGGAGTCCTGTAAGTTCCTCTGCCGAAGCTCCCGTATTGTACTTACTTCGGTTACACTGAAGCGCAGCCTGCGGTACTTGCTCAGTTCTGACTGTGCGGTCAGTCAGACTCAGTACACTATAAAATGTTGGTGGTTGATATCCTTAACGATCCCCTGTATATGCTGACAAGGGTGTTGAGTTTTGACAGTTATTCATTAGATCAATCCTTACTTATTGATACTTACAGGCTCTAATTTGTGTGATTCAATTTATAGCCGGTTGGTAAATTCTCAAATTTTATTCTGAAAACATTGCAACTGGTAACATTAATACAAGAATTCTCAGTCAGGGGGCAACAGAAGCATTTTTCAAAAATCGTAGGACGGAGATACTTATCTTCTCTTAGATTTTCGAATTCCGTGGAGCTCTTGTTTGAAACTTTGAATATCGTGCAGCAAATTTCAATCATTTTATCTACTTGTTTTTCCATTTAGGACACTCTTTCCATTATTAACAACATAGGTAGTATGCTTCTAATGATGTCCCCAGTGTCCTATTGGAAACCTGTGTCGGTTATGTCACCTAGATATGGAAGAGTAGGTATATAAATAAACTCGCATGAATTCTTAAATATCGATTTTTGGCCCTTGAAAATTTTGCAACGTTTTTAGATTCCTTCATCGCAATCTACCCTCATTCCAAACACAACCGAATACCACCAAAACCACCCCGCCCCATTAGCTTCAATCGGTAGAAAATATTTTAAGACAATAGTTTTCCCACGCAAAATCATTACCTTCCCGAACAACCTCAAAAACCAAACCCCCAAATCCATGTTATTGGTCATAGACTGGCCCAAAACGAGCCCCCATTTGGCAGCACAAATCCCAACTGGTGCCTTGGTTCGTACAAATGTATAGTACAATATATGATCGTATGTATGCACATGTGTGTGACCCGAAAATTGTGGCTGCCTTCAAGACGTCTGTGGTTGAGAAAATAATTTTCCATTCAACCAACCACAATGCACAGAAGATAGGTAGTCTCAACCCCACAAAAACACCACAAAAATCCCCCTTAACACACACACATACGTACGCCCAAATACTCCCATCCACATCACGCAAATGTACCGCACTGTATAGGGAAGAAATACTTTCAACTAATTTACACCCTTCTAAATTTTATTGAGAGTGGGTTGAGATATGAGAAATGGAAAATAAGTAGTCAAGGAGCACAGGATAAAGAGACACAATATTTAAGGATCCAAGGATTCGTAATTAAATTTTCCAAGGAACCCATTACACTATCCATGATGTATACCTATATGAGGAAATCCATATCCATAAAACTCTCCTTCGTGTATCAATGAAAATTTACAAATCCATTGGTACCCACTAGAGGAGGATAGTGTATTCGAATGAGCCAAGAGAAGCCGATGTAAAGGGATGACGATGGCCTTTGTGGTGCACCACCACTAGGTCTTCCCAGAAGTACTCCTGTCTCGTCCTTTGGTTTATGAACGACTGCGAAGCTACACCACAGCAAACGATTGTGGTATATTTTTGTTGGCATACCAACAGGATAAAAAAAAAAAAACGGAAAATAGAAAACATTTACCCACACAGGATCCAATGGCAACTCACCACCAAAACAACCCCTAAATGAGGGATTGCAAGGAAACAACCATGAAAAGAAGAAAAATCCACACAGCCAAAACTGCTGGCAAAAGTGACAGGACATTCGCGATTCACTGTTGAGTGCAAAGGATAAATGGTTTCCAGTGTTGGATGTCCTTTTAGCGAATTTCTTTTTTCTCATTTTTCTTAAGAGAAACACATTTCTTCAACTCCGTTTGTTTCTGGTATTCACTTCAAACAGAGGGAGAACGAGTCCTGTCGGCTGGTACATTCGTGTTGGTATTTCTTATTCAAAAAATGTCAGGGTGGGTAGCTTTTTTTTCTTCGTTCCAGGGTAGGATATCGACGGCTCTCTGAGCTGTGGTATAATGAGATGGTTTTTATTTTTTGCGGAGAATTTTTCTCTTTTAACTCAAAACACACACACCCACATGCAATGAAATCCCTACAATGATGGGTGAAGAACAAAAAAAAAAAAAATGCGTTTATTCCACTCAATCTCCGCCACCTCCCTTTGTTCATTACACGATTCTTTCATTTTTCAACCAGCAGGTAGAGTAAGTATTCCGTATTTCATTCCAGCACGGCATTCACTCACCCAGAGAGTGTGTCCTTTTATTATTAGAGGGTTTGACTGTGTAAGTGTTGGTTAAGGGTGCTGCTACTGCCGTACTCTGGTGGGTTCAAAAAAAAAAACACAAAACAAAAGGAGCAAAAGGCCTGGGCAAGCCAAAGCAAACGAGCACTGGGAGAGGGTTGGTTTATATATCAGGAAAAAAAGAAAATTAAAAAAAAAAAAATGGAAAAAAAAATTTGGAAAAATGGGAAAAATTCTGTCATTGTATGAGTGTTTGTTGGAAGGTGAAAATCGTTTCTTTTTTCTGATTTTTATCTGCCATTCCTTTTCCACCCATGGCATTAAAACAATTTTTTCCTGCGGTCATGTGGTGGTGTGGTAGCTACTGATGACAGTGGTAGTGGTAGTAGTGGTGGCAATGGTGTGATGCCATGGTTGGCTGTGGCAATGGCAAATCGTCTGGTGACCGTCGATTCGTCGTTTCGGTTTTGTCACGGTTGAGCTAAATAGAAAAACCTCCGTCGATCGACAAGATTGAGTCAGTTCGCTCTGAGACTTTTACGGGTTAGGAACAGTTGCTAGCGCGAGCAACCCCACACAAACTATTCCCAGATGCAGACACCGCACATCTGTTTTCTAAATGACTTGGAATTTTATTTATTTTCTCTTTTTTTCAAATTCTTTATCTGAATTTTCTTAAATCACCGAACGTTGGTTTTATATTTCGGTTCGCTTTATCATTCGCGATATTGTTGGATTATTATTCCGGATCCAGTTGTTACCCATCGAGAACTTTAAGCACTAGGCTGCAATCATTTAGTGACCTACCGTTGAGTGATCAAGAACTTGAGAAACGATCGTAGAAAAACAACAATCGCAATCCCTCTAAAAGTGAAACAAAGTGACTAAAAATTTATAAAAAAAAGTAAATATATTGACAAGAAGAAATTCATAAAGTGAAAACAATTGAAAAGTGACTGATTGATTAAAAGTGATAAATCCACGGATTATCAAGGAATACGTAGTCAAATCTAGAAATGCATCTACCACAAGGACCAACAGTGGTTGCACCACCCCCCACCTCCACCAATTCTTCACATACGACCAGTAGGGGTAGTGAAACATGTCAATCACAGGATAATAACAATTCAACGCCGGCAGCTAAGATGCCACCATCTATGACAGACATGTTTGCCAGCCTTCATGAAATGCTACAGGAATATCATGGAGAACTATCTCAAACCGGTTCACCATCAATCTTATGCTCGGCACTACCGAATCACTGGCGAAGCAATAAATCTCTACCGGGAGCATTTAAAGTTATTGCTTTGGACGATGTTCAGGATGGAACCCTGGTTACAATCAAATGTGGCAACGATGAAAATTACTGTGGCGAATTAAGAAACTGCACAGCGATAATGAAGAATCAGGTGGCGAAATTTAACGATTTGCGCTTCGTTGGACGTAGTGGTCGTGGGAAATCATTCTCTCTAACCATCACTATTGCCACCTATCCCGTACAAATTGCCTCCTACAGTAAGGCCATCAAAGTGACGGTTGACGGTCCCAGAGAGCCACGATCCAAGCAAAGTGAGTAGATAAAGATATTTTTCTAAATATTTATGCTGTCTCGGTTTTATTGCAACCAAATGTGTGTGGAGTTGCTTAGGGTAAACAATTTCTTACCTCCTCCCGTCTTCATGAACACACATAAACATTGTGGCGCCGATGCTGCTATAAAATCGAAGATATAAAAATCAACTCCATCCACCGTGTTAAATCGTTTCAACCACATGTTACTAACTGAGAAATTGTATTTTTTGTTTCTTTTTTAGATTATGGATACCCACATCCAGGAGCCTTTAATCCGTTCATGCTTAATCCAGCTTGGTTAGATGCAGCCTATATGACATATGGATATGCGGATTATTTTCGCCATCAAGCGGCGGTTGCAGTACATCATCCTTCACTAGCTAAAGGTTAGTCATACAAGAAATTAAAAAAGAAAAAAAATCCTTAAAACAACAAAGCACAAATCCTCTTTGTGCTTTTACCATATAGGTACACCATTGCCAGACGTTCGTTTTTCGATTTTTTTCTTTTGAAAAACTCGCCAAATAATTTCAATTAAAATCGAAGCGAGAAAAACAAATACAAGTACATGCCACATGAAGGCTTACAAATGAGAATGAGGATGAGAAGAATACAATTGAGAGCGCATTTTCCACCCCTTGATGCGTGTATTCATATCTACTCGTGCGTTTTTGTGCCTTTTTTTTTTAGCTTAAACTGCCATAAGGGTTGTTGTCCAAAAACAAAACGTATAAAACCACCCCATGATTGCATCCCTAAAAGTTCATTCATGCTATTCGCAGCAACGGAAACGACTAAAAAAATTGGAAATATCGAGTGAATGCCATTTCCTCAAACCATCTAATTTTACCACAAACGAACTACAGTCCGCTTGAGAGCTAAGGGTGGTGTAGGACTTCTTTTTTACCAATGCATCCGATTGTCATTTTCGCTTTTGTTTTTTTTTTTTTTTTTGGAAACTTAAAACAGACAGGAAATTTGTTTTCACAAAATATATATATATATATATATGTATAAAAACATTGGTATTCAAAAACCGTTAATTTTAAATCACATGCCTGCGGAACATACCCACCACTTGTCACTTTAAGATTTAAATTGCGATTTCTGCATTTTAAAAAAAATGTATGAAAGTCAACAAAGACGGTTTGACGGCAGTTCTCATTTTATTTTTGAGTATATTCAAAAATATCTGTCACTTGGAATACATTTCCCAGCTTCTGTGGGCAGAATTGACAACTGTTTGAACACATTTTCTAAAAGAAACTAATCCCCGTTCAATCTACAAACCTCTACATTCAAAAAAAGTTTAAAATTATTAAAACAAAAATCTTCTCTTACTACATTACAGGATCGCCAACCCTTCCGACAACAGTGCCTACCACCGTATTGCCCCCGTCATCCGTGAATCAACCACCGCCACCCCACCCCGGAGGTGGACCCAATGATTTTCATCCAGCGCCAAATACCCCACCTGGTTTGCCACCAATATCCGGTCCAAATGGTTTAATACCCTCACCTGGATCGGCGACAAGTGCCGGAGCTTACCTACCACAATTCCCATTTGGACCTGCTCAACCATTCCTGCCGTACAATTTCCCCAGTTTACGTATTCGCAATGGTCTACCACCCCACGGTGCCAATCCCCTTAACACATCACTCAACAGTCACGGTTCAACGGAACACATCAGTCCGGCACACATTTCACCGGCCTCCTCTCGACCATCGTCATCCAGTCCGCCATCGACAAATCACAGTATATCGGCGAAATTAAATACCTCCCTCGAGACGAATTCACTGCACGAACAATCCTCCGATGATTCCGATGACGAGCACATTGACGTTGTCAAATCAGCGTTTGTACCGATCCTACGACCGAATGCGTTGGATGAACGTCTTTGCTCACAGGATGATCTCGACAAATCCATCGATTCAACCCGAAGTAGTCCGCTAAGTCAGCAATCGACACCAAGAATGCGATGTGACTTAAAAGCGCCATCGGCCATGAAACCACTTTTCCACGAAACGTCAAATTCTCTCTCAGTGGCTAAATCAACTCCAACTACACCCGAAACCAAACTCAAATCACCGACTATCTCAGTTCAAAAAACCGTCTGGAGGCCCTACTGAAGAGCACTGCAGATGCCTAGATACACGCAGTCCCGCAAATGGACTTTTTCAAGGTCAAACTCTGAAGCGGTCGACATTTTCTTTTCGTAAATACGAAACCGCAAAGACATGTGTGACGTGCTGACTATTTGCGAATACAGCCCAGTTTGTTATGCCAGGAAAACATTCAAAACTTTCTTCTAGAGACGTAGAGAGTAGGTGACAGGAGTTCAAAGTCCAAGTCGAAGACGAAAACTTTGAGAATGGCTATAAGGACCACGATTACCAAAATGGAGTGTTGAATTTTCGAATTTCGACCTAAAAAAAAAAAAAAAAAAAAATCAGGCGCGGTGCAGTGTTTTTAATTTTTTTCCGTGATGTTGAAAAATTTTCAAAAACAAACCATGTGATGAAGTTGTAGATGCAGAGATACAGAAACAAATGTCTACTTGTGATAATAGTGATGTAAGCCGAGGGGGTGGACCCGTTTGGACACAAAAATATTTTTTTTATTTTTTATTTTTTTCGAAAAAGGGGGTTGTAATTCCCGGCGCATTTCATTCGTACCCAGAGGATTACCATGAAATCGCACACTGAATTCGTTGAATTGAATTCGATTTTGGCGAGTTACGTACACCCTTTTTTAGTGTCACTGTGTATATACAATATTTGTACAAAAATAAAAAAATCAAACCAAAAAAATAAATAAATAAATAAAACGGAAGATTTGTAAAACACCGACGCACATGCAGAACAAATGTACAAAAATTTAATAAAAATAAAAACAGAATATCTCAATTCCAATCAAAGTGCACAGTAAGAAATAGAAAATGTGATTTTTGATTTTGGATTTTTGTAAATAGTGTAAACGATTATTTTTAAAAAGATGAAGGCAAAATTGTATATAATAGGAATTAGAAAACGTTAAACTTTTCATTTTTTTTTTCCATGCTTTCTCTCTGTTCGATTTGTACAATTTGAATAATTTTGTAAATTTAAAACCGGAAAACTCAAGGCATATAATGTATTCTAATTTAAATGATTTATTATATTTAAGTTTACTTTTAAGATTTATTTATAGCAAAAGAAATAAATGAAAGAAATCTGAAAAAGATTTCAAAAGATTTTTTATAGAAAACAAAATTTATTTGCGGTTTTTTTTTTTTTAAATTTTAAATTTTTTTCAGGCAAGATCATAAGTTAAACCGCAAAAGGAAATCTGAATTAATGATGAGTTTTTGAATTTAGAAGAGCACAGATGAACATTTTATTCATAGCTACATATGAGACCCAGGATATTAGGATACATTTTGTATTGTCGATTTTAAGGATTGAAGTATTTTTTTTAAGTTTTCCTACTGTGTACCTTAACCATTAGGATAGAGTATATTTATACAGAGCTCAAAGCTCTCCAATGAAATTACGGTCTGATTTCAGATAGTTCCATTTTATATCCAACCAGCGTGTGGTGGGTAAAGTGTTTGTACTGCTGAGTTATACATTTTTACGAAATTGGATTGTTGTCCTTTGAAGATTTTTTTTTTCGAAAACAACGAAATTTTTAAAAATTGAAAAAGTCTAGATACAAATGGTTTTCTGACTTTTGCACCATTAACTGCGTGTTTGTCAACAAGATCACGACATTGGTCAATCATTTTACCGTTATCCGATGCATTAGATATTGCACCCAAGTCGTCCATAACAAACGTGGAGCAAACATCGGATTAAAGAGGGATTACCGACTACAACACGTCTTCGTACGGTATCTGTTAATAGTAATCAAACCAACTTGCTAAGGATACCAAGGTATATTATAATACCGACAGGCTCCAGGATCAATAAATCAACAAATGCGCCACCAGATAAGGAACACCTTGCCCCAAATAGGGAAACAATCAGTAGCTTCGAACCTGAAAGATAAAATGGTCAATGAAATACTGGCCATTTCTGAGGCCATCCCTCCAGCTACCTACAGTGTCGCTCCGCACACTTCCACTTAGGGTCGGAGGTGTAGCATTTATTCACTCAACATGGCCCAGGTAGATCGGAAGAGGCACGACTAGACAAATGTCTCTGCAAAGACCGTACAGTTTGTGGTTGAACTTCATTCTACATTCATCGTAAATACAAATGATATCGGTAATCACAGCAGCCAAGTGCTTTTTCATCCGCTTTCGGCAAGGTAAAAGCCTTTGCGTTATAAGTGGTTAATTGGAAACTTGCATAAAGCAAGTTTGATCTTAAGATAGAAGGCTCTGTTAATCGATTGCCCAAAGAAACAGCCATTGGCAAGCGTAATTCTGCATCGTTGCTGTGGATCCAATGTATACTAAGTCCTTAACTACATCGAAGTTATAACTGCCAATGGTAACGTTCTGGCCAAGCAGTCGATGTCGTACGTTCTCTTCTGATAACAGCATGTGCTTAAGTTTTACCTTGTTTACCGTAAGACCCATATTGGCCAATTTCACCTCAATACTTACGAAAACTTCATTGCAACTCAATGTGCTCCTCTAATCAGTTCAATGTCATCCTCGTACGTAAGTTATTTTGTGGACTTAAAAAGGGCATTCTCCCTTCGTTGGTTTGGGCAACGATCGAAACGTCGAAAAACGTCTTCAGCGACAAAACTTATTTCTGGTTGAATGGGTATGTTAGTAAACAAAACTGTCGTATTTGGTACGATGAGCCATCTTCAGCCAATGCACCGCTGAAAAATGCACTGTTTGGCGCCCACTATCGTTCGATGATTTCGATTTTATTTTTTTGCCCGAAATTCACGATCTGAACCTGGTCGACATGCGGTTCTATCAAGACGGTGCTAGATGCCACAAAGCACGCGAATCAATTTATCTCTCGTTTTGGATCGGCGAATTGGCCGCCTTGATCATATGATTAGTCGCCATTAGATTATTTTTTATGGAAATACGTCAAATCTCTCGTTTATGCCGATAAACTAGAGTCAATCGCAGCCTTGGAAAACAACAATATCAGTCAATATGCTCCAAAAAGCGATTCAAAATTGGACTCTCCGTGTGGACCACTTAAAACGTAGCCATGGTCAACATTTACATGCAATAATCATTAAAGAGTAAATGGCAAATATTGATTTATGAACTCGAATAAAAATGTTATACCCTAGTGCAGTTTTTCTGTGTATTTTTTTTTTTTTTTTTTTTTTTTGACAATAAAAAACCAAACGCTTAAAAAATCACCCATTATAGGTGCAGTCCAAACGGTCTTCCTCCTTGTGAATTTGGCAACCAATGCTGAGATTTCATGTATGGGGCATGGAGTATTTTATTAAGGAGTTGGTGCATGTTCCCAACCAGGTCGTCTCAAGCTCCTTATAATATTTCAGTAGGGACGCAGTCTGCGCCATCAGCTTTTTAAGACCGTCGATATTGCTACTTAAACTTCATCGGTTTAAGGGAATTCTTAACCGTCTTCTCTGTCGAATTCTCTGTCGTCTTTGTTCAGGGTGAACAGCTCGTTCTGTCTGACAGCGGTATTTTAACCACATTACCGGTATACAGTGTGCAGAAGTTGTCCTTCTATATTCGCAGAGATGGCTGCGACTCTACTACTATTTGCCCATGTTCATAATTTGAGGCTTCCATTCCCCAGTTTCAAACCACATGTATTAAAAGGACTAACCGGAAATCTGCTCGAAAGCGGGTACATTTTGCAGCAGCAAGAAATACTTGTATTCGTTCCTCCTTTCCGTATTAACTCTGAAATAACGACGGCGATAATGAATATGAAAAAAAAAAAAAACAAAGGTAGTTGGCAGAGCTTTTCCAAGCCATGTGAGAAATTTCGATGGAAACCCTAAAGCCATTTTCCCCGAAGATTGGAAGTAGGAAGTGACTAAGCTGCCTAAGAAGAGAAACATGAACTGAAATTTCATTCAGTATTATATGGTAGTGGATTGATTGAAAGATCATCTTGATTCAAAGTTCGACAATCAATGGACAGGCTGTCGCTATTTAATTGGTATAAATGTTATATCTTACTTTACGGTAAGGTGTCAGCGGAATTTGAGATCCGCTGGGGAGTACGACAATGTTACATTCTCACTGCAATAAAGTCCATTTTGGGCTTAACTCCTGTTTGAGATAATAGCATTGTATCGCGAATTGGAAGATGCACCCTTACCGATAGAATAGAAGGAGGGTAACGTCGAAGTTCGGGCAAAGGAGCTTATAAACTTTTGATTGATGGGAGACATGCAGTCGATCCGGAGCACAAATTCTCCGAAGTGAGCGCCCAACCAGTGAAAGGAGAATTTTCTTGCAATTGCAATTGCTACCGATTAGGGAAACTTTTGCTCTGGACATTCAGTGAAGTCAACATATGACACGATTCAAAGTTCACCGATAATGATGGAAGAACATCCCGAAACTGAAAAGGATCTGCATATCGCCTTCATCGATTTGAAAAAAAAAACTCGACAAAGTTCCAAAGGATCTTTTTTTGACGTACACGATGGGGCGGTATGTAAAATTGAAAAGCGATATGGTACGAAGACGTTATAGTGAAATTTAAACTAAGCGTAGTTACGGTGACAGCCCTTCGGGTAACACTTAATAATTTGGTAAATGCTGTAGAAATTAACGGAGTACGAAATAGAAGTTTTCCGAGCTTGCAAACCCAACCCTGGCATTTATTTAACCGGACTCATCTAGCCGACGGCAAGCCGGAAAAATGACAATGACGATGCCGCGTGCTGTAATTTAAATAGCGCGAAGATTCCGCAGTATTTTGTGGAAGAAAAATGCCGCTTAAATTTACACACTAGGCATTCGTTTGGCTTTAACATACGCATCGCAGTGTTAAAAGGGTACGAAAAGTATAAAGGAAAAATAGGAACAGCGTTGGGACAGTAACATCTTATAAAAAGCACGCGCTTTTGTAAAAGTTTTCACATTGAGAAGCGGATAATAGTCCTTTGGGAATGGACAATGGTCCGCAAATTTAGTGAAGCCCACAACCGCCGAAGTAGCAATGCACATAACATAAGATGCAGTTATATGTTACGTGTAACATATTTCGGTATTTAATTGAAGAAAAGACAAACTAGTGAGATGGACATCATCCGAGCAAAAAACTAGAATTTGGGGTAATATATACTTTCTTGTAAAAGAAAGTTAAGGATCGTTAAATTTGTCGCAAATTCTAGGGAATTTCATTTTTTCCGAGATATCGAGAAGAATTGATTAAACGGCACCCTTTAAAGCTCATTTGGATATATTTTCGAGTATAAGAGCATTTTCATGTTTGGTTTTCGAATTGGAATTTCTAAGATAACGTATAACCACAGAGATGTGCGCTCCAAAGGGGGATGTTGTGGAAATATTGAGAAGGACACGAAAGATTCGTTTCGCTATTATACACAGCGATTGAAGCAGTAAGTGTTTATTGACTTCAAGGAGAATTTTTCGGCTTGCTTATGAGGCTTAATACATCTATCCCGGAGCTTTGTAGTTGAGTCTCTTGAACCCCCTTGGTCGAAGGATTAGAAGCCCGGTATTAAGTCGGATATTATTTCCTTTCAAATGGGACGACAACATGCAAATACTTGTTGGAATTGTAACGTTTTGATATCTCTTCACGGATCAAGTGAGGAAGAAAAGCTAGATTGGTTTAAATGCCAGGTTGACTAAGAGTATCCAACCCATCTTAAAAACCAACAGTAGGGGAATGTTTCTACCAAGCCGAATATTCAATATGGATCAGTTGTGAGGCCTGGTGTTGCAGTTCTAGCGAGCTATCGCCTTAAATGAGCTTCTCGAAGCATAACTCGTTAAAGACTGGTATACCACCTTGATCAAAAAAATTTCGGAATTTGTTCAGAAAATTAGAAATACAAGTCTATTCATCTAAATCCATATTGTCCCCTTCAAAGCAATCCCCATCGACTGCAAAACACTTATGCCAGCGCTTGATCCAATCCTCGAAAGATTTTTTATATTCGGTTTTCGGTATGTCCATCAGTGCTTCCTGCGATTTTTTCATTACTTCCTCTCAGCTGCTGGAACGCGTTTCAGCGTTTCCCGTAGCGGTTTTTTAACTCTATTGAATTTATTTTTCGTCAAAAAATTACAAAAATTATGGCACTGTGCGACGATGCGTTATCATGGTGCGAGATCCACTAGTTTTCTGCCCAAAATTCTGGTCTCTTTTGGCGAATTGCTTCACGCAAACATCTCATAACGCCCAAATAATACTCTTTGTTTACTGTCTGGACTTCTGGCAAAAATCCATGATGCACTACACCGTTGTAATCTATGAAAACCGTGAGCATCGCCTTCTTTTTTGACTGAAAACGACGTGGTTTTTTTTATCTCGGCTTATTTGGTGAATGCCATTCACTTGTCTGATGTCTGGATTGCGTGTCGTACTCATAACCCCACGTCTCGTCTCCAGTAATGATCCTTTTGATGAATGTGGGATCGGATTTAGAATCGCAAATCAACTCTTTTGCGACGCCAACACGGTCTTTTTTGTATGAAATTGAGGTCTTTTGGCACCAACTTTGCTGCTACACGACGGAAATACAAATCATTAAACAAAATGTCTTGGACGGATCCATAGGCAATGTTCAAGTCCTCCGCTATTTCTCTAATGGTTAATTTGCGGTTATTGACCAACATTTCTTTTACTTCATCAATGTTTTCGTCGGTTTTCGATGTCGATGGTCTGCCACTGCGTTCATCATCTTCGATTGACTCACGACCACTTTTGAACCGCTCGTGCCACCGTTAAACGACCGTTTTCTTTATAGAATCGTTGCCGAAACACTTTTCCAACATTTTCAACGTTCGCGCACCATTAAATCCGCTTTTTACATAAAATTTAATAAAAGTTCGTTGTTGCAAATTTAAATCCATTTCTAAAATTGTAAAAAATCGCCAACACACATAGAGATAGATGTAATAGATTGGCTACGTAACTTTGCAAATGTCAACAACAGATCTACCAACTTAACAAAAAACACCTAACAGAACTCAAATCGGAACAATGGGTGACTCACCCGGTAATTATTCCGTTTTTATTTTGATCAAGATAATCGATGTCCCCATCGACTGCAACACACTTATGCCAACGCCTGATAAAATCCTCGAAACATTTTTTTTTATTCGGTTTTCGGTATGTCCATCAATGCTTCCTGCGATTTTTCCATTAATTCCTCTCGGCTGTTGAAACGCGTTCCCCGTAGTGCTTTTTTAACTCAATTGAACAGAAAGAAATCACAGGGAGCCAAATTTGGTGAATTCGGTGGCTGTTGGATGGTATTTGTTGCATTTTTCGTCAAAAAGTTACGAATATTGATATCACTGTGCGACGGTGCGTTATCATGGTGCAAAATCCACGAGTTTTCTGTCCACAATTCTGGTCTCTTTCGGCGAATTGCATAACGCCCAAATAATACTCTTTGTTTACTGTCTGACATTCTGGCAAAAACTCAGAAGTGTTCCTCTACTGCGCTGTCAATCGGTAGCGGATTCGAAGACTTTTCGGACTGCAGTATTGGTGTATATCCGCTCTACATGACTCAGCCACCTCAGTCGTTGGCCCTTTACTCTACAGTTCTTCGTAGCATCTTTTCCTTCACTCACGGTCTATGAAGATGGGATCGAAAATCATTCGAAAAATTTTCTTGAAAGAGCCAAGAAGGACTGGGATCATAAAGGTCCTATATATGGTAGAGTCGTTTTTTTTTTCCGAGAGAGGGCTTTACTAGTCAATTACCTTCTTAGCCCAGAGAAGCAGCGATTGGTAAAAGTTTTTTTTTTTATAATACCGCGCGCGCACCAAGGGGATACGAATACTCTTTTACTGGCTTTTCTCCAGGACGCAGGCGGGTGGTGTACTAGTTTGAAACTCAGGTGTGTTTGGTTTCGATATTTTTCCCAGAGGTAGTTGTCAAACTAGACGGGACGAGCCAGTGCATCCTTAACTAGTGGGGCTTAGTGCGTGTTAGTTGTTAGTTCGTTACATTTAGCCCAGCCAGCAACCACTCCAACATCAGTTTCATGACTTCATGTCAGAGTTGACGCCGACGGGATTTTCATATAACTACATACAAATTCTATGAAAAGTGTTTTTCAGAGAATTCCCTTGCACGGGATTCGAACCCGTGACCCTCTGCTTGAGGAGTCTCTGCATGTACCACTACACCACGGCCACCCTCTTCTTTGATCTTAGCGCTGCTGTCGTTGTCTCAATTAATATAGAAGCCTAGGTAGACAAAGTCCTTAACTACGTCAAAGTTAAATCTGCCGATTGGTGTTCTTTCTTTCTGACAGTATATACTTGTATAGTATATATACTGTATATATACAGTATATACTATGTCAATATTATCGGCGTATGCAGAGGTTTGATAGATTGTGCTTCTTGTGTTGGCTCATGAGTTTTGCACTTCTTCAAGACTGATTCTAAAGAAATCACATGACAGTGGGTTACCTTGTCAAAATCTTGATGAGTTTTTCACCGATATTGAGTTTGGCAAGAATGCCAAAACTTGACAATCTTTTTATAGATTGTATAGATTGTATATAGATTTCTATAGATGCTGTCCTAGAAGGCCTTAAAATCGATGAATGGGTGGTGTGGTCATGGGTTTTTTTCCAAAATCTGCTGTGAGAAGAACTATTTGGTCGACGGTGGATTTTCATGCCCTGAAACAACACTAATATGAATCAATGAGATTGTTGACGAACGGTTTCAGGCGTGCACACAAAACGGCAGAGAGGAACTTGTAGGCGATGTTAGGAAGATTAAGACCTCTGTAGTTGGTGCAGTTAAAAGGGTCTCCTTTCTTGAGGATCGGACAAATAATGCTGAGGTTCCATTTATTGGGCATACTTTCGACAGACAATATTTTACAGATGGGTTGGTGCATGCTCTTTTTTGGAGCCTGCCGTTCCAACAGCTTTATTGGACTTAAGCTTAGATATAGCTATCCTCATTAGATCGATGGACGGAATTTTTGGTCTACATCTTCCAGGTTGAAAGGTTTCATTCTGCCTAACAGCGGTATTTAGCTCGTTATCGCCGTTATACAGTCTACAGAAATACTCTTTCCCAATTTTCAGCTTCGTTTGCGACTCTACTACGGTGTTCCTTTGTTCGTCTGTACAGGGATCGGTTTGGGGTTTGTATCGGTGGCATGTTTTTTTACCTTTTGGTAAAACTTCCGTATCTCATACTTGGAGTAGCATAACTCTTTCCTTTTCCTCCTGTGAAGCCGGTGTTGGTCTCTCCTTTTGTGGTTGTAGAATTCGTGAGCAGCTCTAGTCCCTCTATTCAGCGCCGCTTTTTATGCATCTGACTTAGCTGCATGTGCTAGCCGGCACTCGCCGTTAGACCAGGGGTTTCAGTGCGGTGACCGAGTTAAACCCAGCATATTACAGACTTTATCCCTGCTGGCTTTTTGGCAATGTTGCCGCTGGTCTACTTTATGCTGGTGGAATAGGCCCGCTTCAGAGATTAAGGGAGAGATAAGAAAAGGATTTAATGATCACTTACGATTATAGCCGTTCATCACAGTATTAGCTTGCCTTTTCGATGTTCGAGATATCGGCAACCGTACCTTGGCTACAACAAAGTAATGGTCCGAGTCAATATTGACGCCTCGGAATGTTCGAATGGCCATAATATTGGAGCAATGCCTTGCGTCGTGTGTGGGATCCGCGTGATAGCTTCGATAATGTTATGCCCCGCCGCAAAGTAGTGACGTGCTGGCTAAACCTTCCAACAGTACTACCAAAGATGAACTCTCTTCCTAGCTTTGAATTAAAGACTATCAACGGAGAAGGCAGTGATTTCTTCGTAGCGTATACCGTCAATCCAAGCCATTCACCTCACAGTACACGAATCCAAGAGACAATGGGGGATGAAACATTTTATATAGAAACATTGAATAACAGGCCATAGTGTGAACCATACTCCAAAGTAATTTACAACCATCGTCGTCTTAGGTCAAGCTAATAATGATTCATACAACCGTTGAACGCTCACAAGACAATATAGCGACACAATGCTCGGCTTACATGAAATAAATGCAAATACCTTCATATGTAGGTATGATTTATGTTTTGTATCCAAGTTTTGTACAAATAAACTTTAGCCCACAAGTTGTCTAATACAATCAGCAGTGTCAGCATTCAAGAGCTTGTCCCTAGCTTTATAGAAGAAGTAAACGTCCTGCACCGGCTGTCAAGTAAAAATTCATTAAGAATTCAATCTGGCATTACATATATGCGATTTTCGTACAGGTTTTCGCTCTTTATTTCGACATCTTTAATGCATGCACTGTCGTCCATCTATCCGCCGCATTTACACCTCCACCATCTACATTCAGCCGCCCAAAACCAAAAAAAAAAGAAAAGAATTAGATGCATTTTTCAGCCAACCATAATGTGAATCATCTCTGTGCTGCGGCTAACCTAACCTAACTTTCCACATGTCCACACCACATTCAAAACATACCCAACCATCGTACTACAAACAACTGAAAGAACAAAGTGTTATTCACTAGGTTAGACTGCCCCCCCCCCCTCCCCCCTTCCCCACTTGACGAAGTCACTCCTCTACTGAGCTAGACCATAAAATAGATATGTACTGTTGAGTCACATTAAGTGCCCAAATATAATAATTACGTTGCAAGGACATATCCAGGAAACAAAGAGAAAAGGCCGGCAATGACAACCAAACCAGAAAATAGAAAGACCTTCCCTCAAAAAAAATTACCAAACCGTAGGGGTAAACAAAATTGAGAAATGGCCGTCCTGAAGTGTGGCACATACACCAAACACAAGCCCATATATATGTATGTACGAGTATATGCAGATGGTGGACAGGACAACAAAACCTAGTGCCATCGTGATTGACGTTGAGATGCCCACAGAAGTGCATTAGCTTTTATGCACGCCAGACTTCATCCAACATTTAGTTTATTGCAAATGCCACCGGATGGTGTGACGGTGTATGGAGACGGAGACGCGGCTCGGATTGGCGCGCATCCATTCCAAAAGTTCCACTTGGAATGTTCCTCATCATTGTTGTATTGTTAGCTATGTGCAGTGGAGGTTCTGTGTTCTTCACGCGTATGTACGAGGTACAAGTTCGAGTATTGCTACCACCATAACCCCCCTTCGTTTACCACTTCAACATGAGTTTTTGTGTTTGGCTGGCTAGCAACTATTCTGCACTGGGCATGGCATGGACGAAGACACTCTAGTGGTGATGCTAATTTTTAGCGATTTTCGCTTTAACCCTTTACTTTCCCTTCAACTTTCAGCCATGCACCCATATTCTGTTGTACCTATAACAATTTACTTCTCTCGATGGTTTATGCCTACACACCCACGAAATGCAATTGTTGAATCAACCGACTACCGATGCCGATACTGTTGCCAATGCCGATGCCATTGCCATAGAGCCAGAGTCAGATGCAATCACCAAAAAAAAAAAAAAAAACCAAAAACAACAGCAAAGTCAGAACCATGACAGAGTATATTCAGGACATGAAGTACTCGTAGCAGGATCAGAAATTGAAGTTTCGCGTTCACCGCTATCCATTCCACGGTCGGCCATTTCCCGACAACAACAAGAAATAGTGAGGGCGCGTGAATTGGCTATGTGTTTACTCTTTGGCTACAAGTAGTAGATACGAGTGCTTTGTTCCGAAACGAAGGTAAAAACTTTTGAATATAAATCTGCCACTACAGGTCTTTACTTACCCTTTGGCTCTCGATGGACTAGGATGAGGCAATTTCGCGCAGAATACATTTTTCAACGGAACATATCAGGGTACTGGACAACCCTGAAATTAAAAAAAAAAAAATAATAAAAACGAATACTAAAATCGAACGAAAGCCAGCACTACGTTGACTATAGATTGCAGGAACTCATGTATAAAGTAATGGTACCAATATTTACTCTCACGATGTTGGTGGACTATGATGATCCAAATACTAGAGGGATACTAGAAATAAGGGTGCACAAAATTTTAGAGATGAACGTAGAGCATTCTACTATGCAGACTACTTGAACGCGAGCTACGGACTACTTTCACCATAACAAGAGGGTTTACCGAAACTAGAGCTGACATAGGTACTCGTAGATGAGAGTGCTACTGCGTTTTTTTTTTTTTTGTAATCGGTTTCTAGTTCGCAAAATTTGTTGAAAAAACATATTACTCGCACAGAATGTACTACAAGAAAATGGATCCCTCGGGGAAACAATTAGACTAGATCACATCTTGAATCGTTTGCTTTGAGAAGCCATAGCACCATAGGAATATCCTGGCAGCAAAACGCTGCTTTTTTTACTTAGGTGGTTGGCCCTGAAATGAATAGGCGGTAAGTCTTTACAAAAAACAATTTTCATCTTAAATAAACGCTCAAAGAGAAGAACACGCTACTAAAGTACGCCGTGGAAACCCTTGGACTTTCTCGGGACATTTGAAAGCCTGACATTTAATTCACTTTGTTAAACACTAGTTAACACACTGTAAGTACGAGCATACTCGAACTAAAAAACATGTATTCATAGATTCAACCTAAATTTGTTTCTTCAAGTGTATCCCTTCTTGTTCACATTGCGTATTCCCAAAACTTCTTCAACCCATCGAATGGGTTTTTCAGGAGGATACCTTTCTATGTGAAGTTGTTTCGGATCTAGAAAATTGCATCCCGAAAACACAGCATCTCGTATCTAGCGCGTGTTATCCAATCATTTCGTGCAGTTACGAAAATTTCTACTAAAAGTGTGTAATGCAGTTCACTTATTTATTTATTTACATTTTGTTCCACTCCCTCTACCATTGCCCTCTGCCGCTGTTGTTTAGTTAACTGGTCAGTGAGCTCATGTGTGAAGTAACGTGAAACTAAATTGAAAGTGCAGTAACCGCGTGGGGTAGCATTGCGCTCTGCTTTCCAATTCTCAGGGAAAATTGTTTCGATTTTCGAAATGCTTAGGCGGACACAACATCAATTTGTTTGAGATTCGATTCAGGATATGTGGGAGGAAGAAAATTTAATTTTTGAATCGAATAATTTTAAGGGAATTACTGATAATTGCTGGGTAAATATCTAACCCGAATCTTATTTGTAATACACGTTGTCATTTAAAAAAAAAGTTTAATATAAGTCAGACTGAGTTGACTGAGATAACCGTTTTTCATCCTTTTATGTTCATTATACTGCATTACACTCCTTTGTTGTACAGCATTGAGAAAATATACAATGGATAGGAAATTTGCCCATACACATACACACCCCAAACCTGAGACGAAAAGTTCTTCATAAGCTGCACCGAAGATGACAATGAAGTCTTTTGAAAGCGCTGATTAAATGACCTGGTCTAACCTCACATAATATCCATAAAGAATCCGTGGTTTTAGATGTAGAATGGCACAAATACGTCGTTGTGCTTAAACCAAAATTCATTACAAGCTCGCCAGAACTCCACATCTACTAGTCTGTCTTCCTTCATGTTTGAGAGCATGAAAAGCATAGTCAAGCTCTATGTGCGTGAACCTGTTTGGTGGATGCATTTTTTGTCTAAGACGCATCATGCCTATCAGCACGAAAACAGATTCGAAGGCGCACTTGACTGAAAAGAATATGCATTTTGTATTTTCGTCGATATTAAGGGTGCTGTCAACATCACGAATTTTGACGACGTTTGCAATTCCGACAGAAAACAGGGCATATACGAATCACTAGTTTTGTAGATAAGAGCAATGCTGGTTAATTGGACACTAATTGCGGATGCTGACTGATACCAATATGTGATAATGACTGTAAAAGAAGGTTGCCCGTCCTGTCTCCACGGCTGTGGTGCATGTTGGTGGACTCACTGCTTATCGCTCACTGACGTCTATTCACAAGAACATGCAGATGATGTAGCTGTTCTGTCTGTTATTTCGAGTCTAGCGACTGACTAAAGCACGAACACTCATAAATTTGATCGGCGATTGATGCACTAGTAATGGATTTTCCGTCAATCTTCTCAAACTGGTCTGACTCATCTAGTACTTAACGGCATCACCATCCAATTCTCCAAAGAAGTGTTTGGGTCTAAATGTCGTTATCGCGGGCCTTCTGCAAGTGGAGTGGAGCTGTCATCAAGACATGGACCTGAAGGGTCATATAGATCTACGAGGCTATGATAAGGACAGTTGTATCCATTGTGCCGGTTGTCTGATGGAATTAGCTCTCATGCAAATACGTTATTGCTGCTTTTATCAGACTTCAAAGAACGGTCTGTCTCCGCAACATGTGTGCTATTCCTGTCACGTCTAGCATCTCTAGATGCACTGATAGATCTCTCCCCCCTGGCCTTCGGTGACCTTGCGCGCTAACTGTCTGGCTTTATGGACATGTTATCTCATGCAATGACACCAGAACTCCTGCCCAGAAATGCTTTCGGTCAGAATTTGAGCCGGGAATGGAATGCAGCCGGAAGGCTCCAATACCGATTATGAATGCGGCGCTGCTGTAATTCTGGAAGATGACGACGTTAGAATTTAATCTAAGAAAACTTGCGTTTTCAATCCTGGTGACTATGAACTAAAAAGAATCTGCGTGTGGGGGGGGGGGGGGGTGAACCATCTGCATCTGTAGCAACGGCCAAACTGCGCTGAAAACTTTACTGAATCCTTTTACGATTTCCAAGCGAATTCGTAATACGAGAAGGCAAGACTTTGCTGAACACAATCAGAAGGCTTACTTCACTAAGTCTTGGTTGGGTGATGGATTGGTGAACTTGCTAGACAAAGCTCAAAAGAGAGGTTTTCAGGACCCGAACCTACGTTATATTAGGTCTGCCTGCGTCCTTGGTTACGGCTTCCACTGACAGTTGGGTTTCCTATGAGCATAACTGTAGATGGCATCAGTCTCTAGGTTATCGGTGGACCAAAGGAATGCCACCCAAGGTCCCTAAAAGATCAGCACCTTTCTCGCTATCCTTTAGTAGAAAAAACAGCAGGTTACTTATTGGTGTCGTAACGGGGCACTACGCTTCTGCTAAGCACTAAGTGATACAATTTCCTGAGGCGGTTCCTTTGAAAGTGATGGCAACACTGCAGCACGCTTGTATCAGTCTGCAGGTATTCGGTGCTGACGTAGTGGATGCTGGTGCTCTGGGCACTTTATCAATAAAATAGGATAAGTAGGTAAATCTTTCTTCCAAAGACTGAGAAATTTAAATTAAAGGAACATGCAAAATATAGGAAAAATAGAAAAATATTCTACTGTATTCCCAGAGGTTTGAAGCCTAATTTGAGGGCAATTTAAGGATTGTTTTAAGGTGAAATTAAGACCTAAATTTGCTTAAAGGTACTTAAATCTATAAAGTGTCTTACTGGGTGGCGTATACTTTTATGTTTTAACGACCTGGAGTCTCATAGTCTTCCAAAACGCTGTCATGCGTTTGGACATAAATGCACAAATTTTTGACTGCTAATGCCTAAAGGAGCTAAAACCTTAAAATCATTTTGCTAACACCCCTGTTTTCAGGAGAAGTAAATTATGATAGAGTCTTTCTACCGCTTAAACATGATGAAGTGCCAGCGTAGCGTACCACATAACAAAACAAACGCCGTCAACGCACTAGTTGAGTATAGAGTTGATGTGGATGTGTCAGCGGATTTGTCTGCAGTATCACCAAGCGATCTTACACCCGGTGAATAGTATCGATGGATCTTTTCTGGTGTCTAAAATCAAGCGAAGTGGTTCGACGCCCTATATGAATAGACTCATTGCCTAGGTTAAAATACTCGAACTAAACAATGTGCCTATGGCTTCCCCGAAATGTATTCCAAAATAACCTTCAAGTTGTCTGGTATATCTTTTCGGGTGCACTATGATACTCTTTCATTTTATCTTATTTTGCGGATAATACAGAACCGTCTTCTATTCTGCCGATGCAGGACTCTTCGATCCAAGCCATTGATTAAGGTCCGACGGTGTAGTATACTTTTCAGTTTGCTCATGGAGGTATTCATTTGTTATCTTTGTTGTCACAATTGATTAATTATTCGCGAATTACTCGGTAACTTCTTGCCCCAAAATACCGTCATGTACCAGAGAAGAGGTCGAAAAACAGAGTCCGGTGGGACGCTACTGTGTAGAATATGTAAGATTATCAGTCTTGTACTGTTACAACTTTTAGTGGAAAATGTCAAACATTGTTAGTTCTAGTTCTAGTTCCACTTCTTTGCAATCTCCCTAGAAAAGTTTAGTTCTTCCCATTTCTGTACTCCTAAATTTCTCCTTTCCATTAGAAAGTAGGTGAGAGTGTGTTAGAACCTGCTTGCCTGATTTCGATTTGACCTCATTCACTGAAACCATGAAAATCTTCGATCAAAGCACCAAAGTCCCAATTACTTTCATCCGTTGGCATCGCACGATATCAGTGATTGCTTCATGCACAGGTGCATTTACATACATCTCTGGCCACCATTAGAATTCGTTAATTATTCTGTCAATAGGATTCAACGAAATTTGGTTGCCCCGACCACATTCACGCGGCAGCATTGATATCTATGCACCATCTTCGCAAGTAGGTAACTCTCTTACCCACTCACCTACTAACACACACCATTTTACCGTTGAAATGCATTTTCTAGACCACATTAAGGGCCCAGAGATATTTTTACTACTGGAACTAGAGTCTGATTGAACTACAACTGAAACTGAAGCTGTAGCTGTGATGTAGAGCTGTAGAGAGCGTTGAGAACAGCTGATGCGTAATATCAGGTGATTCGATCGGGACTCATGAATGCCCGAGTGTATGCAGCTTTGGTGGTCGGTAGGCATAGTTACGGTGCGAAGCCATCCATTCGTACGAGTATCTGTGCAACGGAACTAACTCAAGGATTTTTTTTAAATTGTTTTTGTTTCTTTTTCCACCATTTCTCGTTGGGGTGCGAGATATGCAAAGTAGGGACTAGTATGTACATGAAAGCCAGGAGTAGCATAAAATGAAGGAGTGGAAGTAGGAGTTGCATCGTCAGGATGCAGGAAACCACGATGATATCGGTCGAACCATGTGGTAAAATACCAAAAAGTTGCACTACCCTTCGTGTTCCTCGTTTCGTAGGTTTTGGACGAAAATCGGTTACTGCTTGTGGTAATGGCGGTAGAGCTTGGAGCAGTGGAAGAGTACTTGAACCCAGGCCAAGCCAACCTATCAGCGTGTAGATTTTTTGGTGGTAATAGCGATAGCAATAGTATGGTGATACTGATGGTGCTGGTGATAGTGATGGTCCTGCGATGGTGATGGCGATAGCAAATGGTCCCAGTGATGTGTGCTTATGTGAATGTCGGGAGCGATGCATCATCAGCGTATGCGACGTGTGTTCGCGTTGGCAAATGTGGAAGTGATAGGATTCGGTGCCTGTTTCCAACCTCAATTTCCCAAATGAATTTTAATTAAATGCGTCGAGGATTTGTTGTATGTTCAGTTGTACATGGCAACATGGCAACGTGGGCAGATGCAGGTGACTCATTGTATACCGTCTGTAACTGTGCTGGTGTAAAACGATAGCAATTTTGTATTTGGGATTCAAAAAAGGAAAGTATGAGCTCGGATGAGCTTTAGGGAGAGAAAATTCGATTTGTATCTCTGTCCATGCCTCTAATGATGAGGTATGGTCACCGTTTCTGTGGCTTTATGTGTTAAAAGTGTGAACTTAAATTAGGTAGGTTAGGGTTTACAGGACTTTAAGCAAAGGAGTTTCTATTTAATGATTGCACAAACCTTTTTCTTGACAAATCTTTTCTGGACAAACCTTTTCTAGAAAAAAACCTTTCCTTCTTGCATCTGTGAGTCTGAAAAGTGAGATATTGTAAGTAAAGTAGCAGATAATTATGAAAAGTCGTATAAGTAATAAATTCCTGAATTTTTAGTTTCAAATGCCTGAGTCTGGGACAGTTGAACAGAAAGTGGAGAGTAATCTCACGTGAGCCCACGTCTCCACAGCCACTGTAGATATGGTCATCGCCAAAGCGCTGCTTTATTGCGTACACGCCCAGAATAATATTGCCTGTGAGTAATCCTTCCGGTCATAATTTTCTTGAGGTTTTGTAGGTTGAAAAGTTTTTCCACCTTTCACTGGGTATTACTATACTTGTATCGTTCGCTTCACTTGTATTCTCAGAGTACAGAGTGGAGGTTTGATATTTTGATCTGACTGTTCCCTTTCTAGGGACGATCCTTTTACAACTAGTTTATCTGCATGCTCATTGCCTGCTAGTCCATTATTGCCAGGGACTCAGCATAGCGTTATCTTATACTGAACTCAAAAAGCCTTGAACTCTTTACGTCAATGCTTCAAAAGCCTCAATTTGATTTCGATTAAAGCTATTTTCTTAAAATAGAGAAAAATCTTCGTGAAACACTGCCTTTATTGCCACAAGCTTGGCTACTTCTGCTACAGCTAATATATCAGCCTGGCAGACACTGCTGTAGTCCAGGAGGCGACAGGCGTGAGCATCGTAAGTATTGATCGGAGAAGATCCTGGCGCCAGTTTCTATTTTCATCTTTGATCCTTCCTTGAAAATTTATATTGAGTTTTGTATCATTTAGTTCTTGTCCTCGAATCCCAAAATGTTGCTTTTCACAATATGGGTTTCGATCAATCTGGTCATCATCCATTTGCTAGTGGATAGATTTGAATCCTTAGCCAAGACGTTTTCATTTTGTTTTAAGTTTAATAGTTGTGCTTCCTTCTACTTTGCACTTGGTAGGATTTGGATCTGTAGATCATTAAACCCATCTACGTAGTTAGATCACTGATACATAAGTTCAACCTGTGCTGCCCTTGATACCAAACGGATAAAAAATGAAATATTCCCCTCGGTGACATGATATTTCTTTCTGATTTTATTTTTTTAGTCACATCCACAATGACCAAAGGGGGAGAGTAGATTTGCCATTATTTCATTTGCAGTAGCCTTCCTTTTCCCAAAAACCTGGTATGCATTCGATTATCCATACTGCTAATGAATCAGTTGTTAAAGATTCGACACTCCTTAATGAAGGTAGGTTCCTTAGAAATTATGGTTGGATGCTTAACACTGCATGATCTCATTTTCCAGTTTTTGTAGATACTTGAGAGCATTTGTATCGAGTTGGACTTGTTCCAAAAGTTGTCGTCATAATTCAGCACTGTAACACAATCCCAAGCAATTATATAGACCGGAATGATTGGGAAACTTGTGGTTACGTCAGCTAATCTACATGCATGGACCTTCCTGATCCGAAAATTGACAAGTTGCACACCGAAACCATGCCACAACCTACGCTGCTCAAAAAGGTTGCACCCCTTTTCCAAAAACAAAAGAAAACAAAAACCTATTTAGAATGTCAAAATGTTGTTTTCGTACACAACTCTAGACCTCACTCCTGGTGACAATGAGATCACGGATGTATCTCATATTAAGTAAATCTAAAGAAACGGCCAGCTTCATACATAAAGGGTGATTCATCGTAAAGTTTGATTTATAATGCAAAAGAAAATACATAAATTTGAAAATAAACTTAAAATTTTTATTATTATTTAAAAGAACAATTCATGGCATTTATTTTTTAAAAATAATATTAAGTAAATATTAGTCAGAACTACGTCTGAAGATCATTCGCAAGATCTAATTTTGAGCGACTCGTTCGAGCATAGCGACTGGTATTTTGCGGATAACACGAGTAATGTTGGCTTCAAAAGCATCAATAATAGCTGGCTTATTCTTGAAGACCTGAGACTTTGAATATCCCCAGAGAACATAGTCCAAAGGTGTAATATCGCACAACCTAGGCGGCCAATTTACCGTAGCAAAACGTAAAATAAAGTGCTCACCAAAATGATTTCTCAACAAGTCCATTGTTTCACTCGCTGTATGGCTCATAGCGCCGTCTTGTTGAAACCAAAGCTGACCGAGACCATGTGCTTGAATTTCAGGAAGCAAATAGTCCATTAACATAGCGCGATAACTGTTACAACTGACGGTAACATTCTGATTTGCCTTATTTCTGGAGAAACGTGGACCAATGATTCCACCAGCCAATAAACCACACCATACCGTTGTTTTTAATGGATGTAATGGTAGCTCTTGATACTTTTCAGGTTGCTCATCAGCCCAAATATGGCAATTTTGTTTATTAAAGTATCCATTGAGCCAAAAATGGACTTCATCACTGAACAAAATTTCATAATAAAACACCGGATTTTCATTGAGTTTTTCCAGAGCCCATTCACTGAAAATATGACGCAAATTCAAGTCGCCTGACTTCAATTCGTTTAGGCCGAGATCCTTACGTAAAATATGCTAAGTTGTCGAATACGCCAAGCCAAGCTCCTGAGAACAACGACGAATCGATTCGTCACGGTCTTCGCGTACACTCTCAGCTACAGCTACTATAGTCTTTTCACCACGGCTGGATGTATATCTTCCACTAATGTAAATTGGGACTCAAATTTGCGAATGGTATTGGCAATAATGGATTCAGTAGGTAGATTATGCAAACCTTAAGTTCCTCGAATCGCACGAAAAACATTTCTCACAGAACGCAGATTTTCGTAATACAGCCGAACAATTTGAAGACGCAGTTGTGGGGTAAGTTTTTCCATGATGATACTGAACAAAAATGACAAAGCAGTTTGATAGGAGTGACGCCCTTGGCCAATACATTACTTCTGGTATTCACGTGGTCAAGAGACATGGTCCCTTTATAATATTTGTTCATAGTTAGGTGATGGGAACCCTTAAGCATACTGCTGATTTTAAAATCTGGGATTGTCAGCTGATAATCTATTATTCCTAGAAAACAGGTTCGATTTTTTGGGAAATTTTTCCAATGAGGCGCTGATACAGGGCAATTGACAGTAAGCCATTTCAGGAATTTGAAAATTGTTATTATTTACACTATAGTAACATAGTCTTCAATCTGACGTAGTGTTGACAGATCTGCTCCTCTGGGTTATTATTACATTTGAACATAAGAAGCATTTAAAATAAAGACTGGATACAAATGTCCTTGAAGGAAACCAAATCAAAAGAATGATTTCAGGATGATTTTTGGGAATTTATGTCCTCGTCCATGTCATCGTAATTTCAAGTATATTCTTTTGTAACAATCAGACAGAACTGGCGTATGTTGCATTTTGTTAGCTTAGCGGAGAACTTCCATATTAGGAAAGATGAGGTAAACATACAATTTGCAGCAAATGACCCTAAAACGTATAGGATCACTATTTTGCCTCTCTTGCGTTCCTTATCTTTATGAAAGTCAAAAAATTTCCTTCAAATAATCCATAAATCTATTGCCGATTGACTGTTTCATTCCATCCAACTAACTTGTGGTTAGCCAAAATATCTGTCTTGACAGTTTCACCCACTCAACCGCAAAATTTAAGGCACTTACAGCTCAACACCGGTCAGGGAGTGTTTTTATTTTTCCCCTTAATTATTTCCACAACTGTTAACCCAACCGTTAACCATCGTTTAACCACAAAGATCACCAAGAAAAAACGAGAAATTCTGTTTCAACTTCATTCGTCAGAACCACAAACCGCGGTCGCTTGTGGCGTTCGACAAAAAAAAAAAAAAAAAAAAAAAAAAAAAAAAAAATCCAAAATTCCCTGCCATTAACCACAATTCCGATTATCAGTACTTTCTTTTTGAACTTGAAATTGCTATGGAAAAAAAATTTAATACTAAACGAGTCCTTGTAAAAACCTCAACAAAGGAACCACAAGTCCTTCGTCGTCGTCAATGTCTTGTCGAAAGGCCACTACGTTCGATTTTGAAATTCCATCATAGTCTCCATCTTGAAACAATATCCTATGACTGGAGACACCAATAAAAAATTTAGAAGAAACGATTTCAAGAGTAAAATCCTTGAGCCAAGCACCTCTCGATGAAGTTAATTAACAGTCAGTACAGCAATTACAAGTTGTCAAATCTACACCCCTACCGTGCGTACTGCAGCCCCTGTCAAACAGACAAAAGAGTTAACCTCCATCAATCTTTCTGCAGTATGTAGTCTACACCTCCCCTGCTCGCTCGCCAACTGGTTCTGAAAATTAAAATTCTGTCGTCCTGGCACAGAGTATGTCCTTAGCAAAGATTTACTCGAACTCGATTTCGACAAAAAAAAAAAAAAAAAATAAAAAAAATAAAAAGAATAACTGTTGAACGTCCTTTTTACTAATGAACTTCGTTGATTGCTAATTGATGTGTCAACAACCGGTTAGTAGAGTCAAGTTATATTCTGACTTTTTCTCTTCACAGGAGCGGAAGCGGTCTTAGGCAAAACCTATGTACCGCCTGCCAGGTTGATGATTGTGAGCGGCTACCATCAAAATTGTGCAAACGACTGCGTTTGAGCGTTGTGCAACATTCAGTGGTCCTTGAAGCTTGTGTAAATTTTCTTTCAACTCGAATTTGACACTATGTCATCGAAGCCCCATTGGGTATTCACTGGCTACCCACTGGGTAGGCAACTGGCATTTGGACTGCCTCTGGACTAATGAAGTCCAGCGATTCATGTTGGCACACATAATCTCTTAAAATTTGGTTCAATCAACGAGCACCCAGATCGAGTATACTCGTATATGTAAGTCAAATACAAAGTGTTAAATCCTTACCTCCCTCAAGATAAAGGGTGAGAATAACGATGACGATAGAAATGGTGATGATGTTGAATGTCAGAAGATACATAACACAAAAAAGTGGTTCCAATAATTACCGTTGTTGGTATTTCATCTCCACCTTACAGGGTGTATGGATGTTGTACCTAAGCTACCACCACTATTGATCCAGCTTTAATTGGGCTCTTTATGCTTCTTGCTTCCTTGGAACCTGGTCAAATACATTTTCATTCTAGATATTGTCGTGTCGTCCTTAACCGTTTGTGTGTCGAATTGAATCGGTAGACTATTCAATTCCTCAGCTGCGTCATCTCGTTGTCCTTCGGATTGATTTGTCATGTCGGATTGGAACAATGGTTTTTATCCTTTCGGAATTTTTATTGTACTAAAGGATTGTGTCAGTGAAAATTAATTGGGCATCAATCAAGGGAATTTGAGAGCAGGGATCGGACGACATGATTGCTTTTTGTCAGTTTGAACAGAAGAGCTTTTCATATTTCATCGAGTGTTTGTGGTTTCTTCTTTTGATTAATTCGATTGAGAGAGGGTTGAACGATTTACGGAATCCAGTGAGGTATGGATACATAAAACGTTTTAATGAACTCGGTGAATTTCCTTGTTTATCTTTTTGATACATTGGAAAAATGGTGCGATAAGTTTACAACCTTAACTAATATCCATACAGGAACCATGGGTGTGGAATAAACGCATCATTAGTTTCGGATGTTTAAGGGGTTTCACACCACTATATGACGTGGGATCAGAAAGACCGAGAACTTGTCTTTATGTACCGAACTCACTCTTACCATCTTAACTTTGATAATTTGGAAAGGAACGGACAATAGGATTATTTCATCGTTGCGTCAGTTTAATTTTCCTATGACTCGGTATTATTGCCCAAATGAAAGCCAAAAGCCGAAATTATTGAATTCAACTTATCATATGGTGCAGTGCTCAGAATAATTTTTAGGATAGTAGCAAATGCTACTAAAGAAGCAGTCATATCCAACCGCTACGCTTAGAAAATGGTCCTTCACGGAAATGATAAAGCCCGCTATATCATGCGTAGGTTGTCTGGTGGAATGTTATTGTTGCTTTTACCATCTTGCAGGCCAATCGTCTAATAACTCTGGTCTTGTGGACATGCCATCTGATGCAATCACACCAGAACTCCTTATGCAAAGAAAACACGAAGTTGAGTTTCCCTGTGCTCAGGACTGATTTCGATCAGAATCTGATTCAGGTAAGGAATGTAGTCGTATCTTTACAGATGGCTCCAAAATCGATTTATAATACGGCGCTAGTGTCTTTTTGTAGGACGAAAACTTAAGAATTCACTCCGTGTTAGGAAAACTTCCTGATGGCAAAGAACTATATCGTGAAAAATCAGTGAAGGGAAGTATTTGCATCTGTAACGGCAGCAAACCTACGCCAAGAGCCTTGCTGAACCCTCTTAGTACTTCCAAGGAACGCAAAACTTCATTAAACGCAGTCGTAAAGCTAAGTTCACTGAGTCTTGTCTGGATCCCAGATCTTAATGGGATCCTTGCAAATGAAGTTGCCTATGAACTTGCTAGACAAGGTCCAAAGAAGTGTATCTCAGAACTCGGTTTACGTTAAGTCTACCTGCGTCGTTGCTTAATGTGTTTGAAAGTTGGGTTTTATACGAAGGCTGCTGACTGGCGTCATGATGAGGCACTACACTTTTATTTAACCACTTAAATGTGCTAAGCATAACTGATACAACATCCTGCGATGCTTGCTGTGAAAGTGATGACGACACCGTGGAACACTACCTCTGTGAATGTTCGGCTTTATATCAGGCTACTGGTAATCGGCGTTGACGTGTAACCACTTTATCACTGAAGCGCTTACTCATCTTTTTCAAAAGACTGAGAAATTCCATTGAAAGGAACTTACAAGGACTACAATGGACCAGTTCTTTGTCTGAGTGCTCTGTTCCGACAGAAAAACGAAATGTCAGCTGTTAACACTTGGAATCATTGATTTGTTTTGGATACCTCGTTCTTAACTTTCTGAAAACATGCTTCGGATGTATTGGAATCGTAGTATAATCAAATGCGTAAATCAATTTAACCGATGAGGGAACCGGGCGAAGAGTCAGTAAGCCCTAATCTAGTTTGCGGAAATGGTGACGTACAAACGAAAACAATATATAACACAAAAGACGTTCGCATTACCTGTTTGACTCGTTTTTCACTAGTCGTCGCACATAGTTTTTCTAAAAGTACGTACTCATAAGAGCTTATCCCGATGGCATCAGATTTCTGTGAGGACATATATGTATTGTTTGGTATATAGTAGGGTCCTTAACGTTAACTCTGGTCATACAAGTGTTTTATGTAAGTCTCTCCTACGCATATATCTTATTTCATTCGGTATTCACTAAGTAGTTTGCTTGAATTGGACAAATAGGGTCAAAGTGGTAGAGTAAAATAAGCACTGAACATTGAAATCTGTTTACCTTAAATACAAGGTGTTGCCTTAAAAAATGAACACCTCTGCTTGTACGAGGGCTGTTTGATGAGAACCCAGATTGGAAGATAGATGGCGCTACTGAGCCAAAATGAGTGTACCATAATTTAGTATAATTTTCTAGCCCGCCTGTCAATTTGGTGACCATTCGACGCTTTGTTTTGTTTTTAAGCCGGTTTCATAACATCGTGTTAGTGTTTTTTGCGACTTAGGAAGTCAAGCCCAATCTCGATGGTTTGTATGGGACCCATTCACCATCCCGTATAGCCGTTTACTATTGGTTCGCAGAGTTTTGCCGTGGCCACACGTCGGTTTTTGAAGAACCACGCCCAGGTGGCCCAAAAACGCTTAGCACAAAGGCATCTCGACTGAACACGTTAGCCGTATCCTACACTAGATTTTGGGTATGAGAAAGTTGTACGAGCAATATGTACCAAGTTTGCTCACACCGGAAAACAAGCGCTATCGTGAGACCACTTCAAAGATGTGCTTGGCCCTGTTTAATCTGCATCGTTTCGTGATCGTCGATGAGACATGGATTCATTGGTACATACCAGAGACATACCAGAGAACAAACGAAACAATGGTGCTCCAAAGAAGGCGAAGACCACCTTCGGCCGGGAAGGTGATGGCCACCGTTTTTTGGGACGCGCGAGGTGTGATCCACGTTGATTGTTTAATGAAGGAAAAAACAATCACAGGAGCATACTATGTCAATTTATTGGGTCGATTCAAAGCCGATTTGAAGAAAAAACGACCACACTTGGCGAAGAAAAAATAAAAAAACCCAAACAAAAGTCGTACTTTACGGAGGGGTTAAAAAAGTGTATCGAGTTGAAATAAATTTGAAAAATAATTTGTTAAAATCTAAAAAAATTGCATTGTCATATCTAATCCAAGTATTCATCAAACAGCTCTATTAATTCATACTTCACTACCTTCTCGTAGTGCTCCTGTGGGCTTCTTTGGAAACTGCCAAGGCGTATCACGCCTGTGACATGGACGGGCAATTTGTTGACGTCAATTGTCTGTAAACATAGGGCAATATAGGAAATTATTGTATATAAATGAAATTGAAGTTGTGTCAAGTTTTTTACACTACTGGAGAACGAAAATGCTTAAACAGAAACCATATATGTACCATACACCTATAATGGATATATGAGTATCCGTAAGAAACTTATGTTGAAAAGCTAAATCATACTACCGGCAACTGAACTGTTCACAGATCACAGTGCTGAGCATTCAAACTGATTGCTGATAATTGTCCTTAAAAAAAAAGACTTCTGACTCCTTTCAGAGTTATCACCTAACACTAGGATCATTCAATACAAGCAATTCTATGTTCTATCGATTGTACCGATTGTACCGATTGTACCGATTGTCTCCGGTATTGTTGCTCAGTTCGACGAAGTTAGCTACTGTATAGGTCATGTCGTTTTATCACTTCGCCTATAATAAATTTGCAAAGCGCTCTAAAAGGAATACACGCGACATCTTCTAAATTCTAACTCGCCGGGGGATAGCACTCACATAATACTACCAAAACTCCTCGTATTCATATGTCTCTTAAGCAATGGATTATGGAAGACCTTCGCCAGTAATTTATACCAAGGACACTATTTGGCTTCTACCTCAATACGTTTATGACTTAATTGCGTGCACATTGTTTGATAATACACTCTGCCTCGAATGGAACCTCTGCCGGACCTTCATTTACGATCCCAGTAACAAAATTCTGGACGCGCTTTCGTTTCATACAATCGACACCACAAAATTGCTAGGTAGCCCAGGAATATTTGTTTTACCAAACAATTGACAAGCTGATGAGAGGCATAGAATCTGAGGACGACCATTGGAATGAAAATGTTTCCACAGAACTGCAAGGTACTGCATAGGTCTGAAGAAGAAGTGTGTACGGATGTTTGGAGAAAGTCATTCTTCAGTAACTATCGAGAGGATGCATGAATTTTTGGAATTTCATGCGTGTGCATGGCTAAATAAATTCGTTTCCTTACTTACTTAAAATAGTGCTATGCGAAGTGTTTACGGTGCACAGCAGGTAACCCCTTGCTTCCTTTTTTTTTAAAAGGACAACCATCGTGATGAGAGAACTAATGAAAAAATCAAAGCGTAAAATATGCAAGTACACAAGCCACGTGGCTAGGGCCGTTGGAACAATAAAATCGCATTTACGTGATAAGGTTCATTTTATAGTATAGCTGGTAGACTAAATATAGTTAGTCTTTCAAAACGACTAATGAAGATATCATCTACTGTACTTTTGAAAGATCCTATGCTCGCACAAAGGATCTTTACAAGTTATTCGTTGCTGAAATTTGCCAAATAGCAGTTCTTGTCCTTTTATGTGTACTCCGAGCTGACCACTAAGAATTTTGGTAACTGGTACCCTTAAAATATATGTATAACCTGCAAATGTAAAGCAGCTGCTGCCAATCACGCATGCCGAGCTGATTAAGGTCGGTCGCTACTTGTACTTGCCTTTATTAAAAGTTGACACAGGAATCTTGTTTTCACTTCTTTTCAAATTTTGATTTGGGCTGGCGATCTCTGCTGATTGTAGCCGTCTGACATTAGCGGTTCTTTAAGCATTTTCTTTCTTTGGCACACAAGCATTGTTGGCGCGCTATGCCTCACAGTTGTCAGAGGATGAAATTAATGATTAACGTACTTCAAGAAGAAATCTGACAATTTAAACTGAAGCTACTAGATTTTTAGTACGTGAATGCAAAACTAAATGCAACAAGCTTTTTTCCTCCATTCTACAATCCATCAATACACATACTCCTTCACATAAAAAAAAACCATAAGACTGCCTTTTCCCTTACCACTGTTTTGAAACACTCATTCGCACCTATAAAACGGCATAATAAAGGATTCATTTTTATTATCCACGTCCACTTAGTAGACTCAAGTACGAGTATTCATCCTTTATCCCATGGACTTCCAAAAATATTCTCCCAAATTCAAAGCGTCAAGCTAGACTGTTCACCAAAATTAAAAAAAAAAAAAATGTCAACACTCCAATATACAAGCTATAAAGGATTGTATTGTACGAAATGCAAAAAAAGACTCTTACAAGTTGTTAAAGTGGTGATTCTACGAATATGCATTTGTGGCTGAATCCTCGACTCCAAAAAGAAAGAAGCAAACTTTAAAAAAAGAACTTATTTCAATTCGCTTGCAATGCCGTGCAAATATCCGGCAGTAGATACAAGTACACATCATCATCATTGTTCGTATCTGCCGAGTTGGCCAGGACAAATTTCATATTCACTGCAAAGCAGGAGAATCGGCCAAAGCATATACCGAGTCTGTTGAATGGTATTCGCATGTAATATAGGAGCTCCCTGACCAAGCAAATGGACGAAATGAATTTTTGGTTCGACGCCATCAATACGACTAGAGCCGCTGCTACAGTTTGTGTGTGCTCTTTATGTGCCCGCAGAAATATCCTTTGATTCGTGAGAGGATTCGCATTATTGCTGCAGCGCTTAAGTATACATAGGTACTCGTACGAGTATATTCAATCTGTTGACCTCTACCACCAGCCCAAAGTCTTTCTACCCCACGTACTCGTGCAGTGAAGGAATCACATTTTGACATGCGAATCCACCAAATTGAGTGAGAGACATCCTAGACCAGAAGTATCCATGTGTGGTGAGGATGTGTACGAGTGCAGTAAAGTTGTAAATGGACAAGCGGGACGTTGCACTTTATTTTTAGGTTCGCTCTGGATTCACTGGGATTCACCACCAGGACTCGGTTTATTTATTAATTTTTTTCTTTCTTTATTAATAAAAATCAAAACCTTTCCATTCCGTAGCCAGAGTCGGTTCCGGGATTCAGAATTCACGATTCAGAGTTCAGGGCAATGCAGTGTTGGACTGTTGTTGCATTGATGACAAGTGAAAAACACAATCCAAATAAGGATCCTTAAGCTAGGCCGTTCGTTAAGTGAGTGCCGGACCCGGTGCACTTTTGGTTCGCTGGACCGGGTCTTTGGTTTTATTTTTTTTTTTCCTGGTTTTACTTGTTCGATGATTTTTCTGTTGTTATGGGGGCAGAAGTGAAAACCACTTTTGGGCAATGTCAGGATGTATATTGTTGAGCAAGATAATGGAAACGGGGAGTGTTTGGTGGTTATACTCGTAAACCTTTGAAAATAAAAGAAAAACTGTTTACTCTGGAAATTTGTGTGGTTTAGCACTCAATTGAGCTCTTCTACGCAGTTAGATTTCGATTGGAGTAAATGAAGGGATAAGATCCTGATATTGAATTTTGCTATGGATGATTAAATTAAATCGAATCGAATTTTCTGTTAGTTGAAGTTTTTTCTTAAGAGTTCAATTGAGTCCACACAACATAGATGGTTCTGAACCCTCTGTCTGTTCCTTACATTCTGCGTTGCTTTGTCTACCTATCCAGGACCTTAAATTTAATTATATAAATGAAACAAATTCCATCACCAAATATGAATTTTGGTTAATTTTATCTGAATGTAAACCTCATCCACTCAAAATGCAAATAACTCTTAGATTGGTAGACCCTTTCCGTAATGGGACAGCACTTGAAGTGGAAAATTTATCGCCTCACTCTGAAATGAAGTGTATTTCATTATTTCAAGCATCTACCCACTCAATCTTAATAAATGTGTGAATAATTCTGCAGGCATATGTCCCAGGTTCATGAAAAAGGATTCTTCCAAATGAGGAATCACTGCAGCCGTGTTTCCTCTTGATACCCTGACAACTGGTTGCATAGTAACATGACATGGCGAAAATCAGAGAAAAGTTTCAAGGATTCTTTTTCTATACCATCCTACACACTAGATATTCATGTGAGTAGATGTGAACCGAATTTAATAAGTGGACACACAATACCCCATCAGACAATCACACAAAAAAAGGTTGAAGTGGTTGTGTCCAGAAAATGTTTCGCAACAGAATGGGTGATATTCGTAACTAGTTGGGTTGGGATGTTTACGCTTAAGGGTAGTCAAAAAAAGGACATCAAGCAACCAAGTGGTCCTTAAATAGACGAAATGAATATGATTCTTCTCGTTAGGTATTATGCAAATATCCCTTTATGGTGTAGAATTGCATGGTTCGTGCCATCACCTCATAGATGTTGACTGGGGAATAAAAAGGACATACAAGTGGATTGGATTACAAAAATTTAATTTGTAATTTTTAATTAGGTGAGTTATTTCAGTGGGGATAGTAGGATGTATCGGTAGGATGAGGCATAAAAAAATAGGGAATTTTAAATGCATCCTGCATCTAAGAGACAAAGCAATATTTGGAGTTTTGCAATTGCAATAATATCTAAGTGATAAATTTACATAGATACCGCATCTATGTAAAATTCATCTACATTGTAGAATTACAAAAAAATACGATGGCTTCTCCATAAAGTTCAGTACTAACGACAACAACAGAAGGAACTCAGATTATATAGGGTGCTAACAACAGATTTCTGCAACGTGGTTATACTTAAATTAACAACTATTAACTTCGTAAAAAGATTCTGACTGCCACCGACACTGTCTATGCGCTTTAATGTATGGACAATATACAGCAATTTGTTAAAATCTATTGGTTCTAGCCCCAAGCGCTTACAGCGTACGAGTGGTAGTGGTGCTTAATATATGATAGTTGTACTACACGCATTTTATAAAACTGACTATACAATAGACAGAAATATTTGCCATCCTTTCTGGTTTTGCTGTCCACATCAACTCCTCAACACCTCATAGATAAAGAAATGTTAACTTGGTTGCTTAGACAACCAATAGACCGCTCAATTTAGCACGGTTTTTGCTCAAGAACCTCTGGTAGCACATTTAAAGACGTTCATCTATCCATCGATCTAGCATTCACAACACGGAAAACAACGGGGAGCTACATATCGACACTCACCATCTATTGGTCGACTTCAAAGGCACAAATGACAGAGTTATTCAAAGCCAAACATATCAGGCTATGTATAATGACAATGGAAAATTCTCACCTTCTTCCTCATGATCGATAATTAGTTAACAGATTGATATCGAGGAAGGTTTGACATCCCCGATGGTTTGATCAGAATCTCAGCACTGGCAGATATAATTTTAACATAGTTAAGGACTTATTCTACCTTCAATTCACAATTACAAGCAAAAACGACATCAGCGCATAAATCAGACGCAGAATTACTCTTGTCAATTGCTGTTTCTTGCAGTTTAGGGGACAATTGAGTAACAGAGCCTCTTATCGTGAAACCAAATTAACTTTATATAATTCAAGACCCTTATCATACTAGTCCTGCTCTATGCCGCATTACCTTGGACCTTCTCGAAAACGTTTGAAGAAGTACTGCGTGGGGTTTTCGATCTGACTGGGACATGTTGAACATATGAACACCACAGTTTCGGCCTAAAGAGGCTTCGATTCTAACTCCATAGGACCGCGTATCAGAGGACGACCGCAAACTTATCGGCTAAGGTGGCTTTGTTTGGCCAACAAAGTTATGGCAATAGTTTTTTTGTACAAGTTCTACGACAATTAAACGAGAAACGACCGCATTTGACCAAGAACAAAATGTTGTGAACATGTGTCCTGTTACTATGGCGAAATTTCAAGAATTTGACTGTTTATTTCTTGTTTCCAAACCTGAAGAAATTGCTCGGCGGAAAGAGACTTCCAACGATGAACACATTACTCAAACAAAGGTGTTTTTGAGGACCTCGAACAATGGAATGAAGTGTATTCAGCTCAAACGATACTGCACACATGCATATGTATGTTATGTTGTACGTATTTCTGATGAAAACAAAAAGATTGTTCATTCAAAAAGTTACAGACTAATTGATTCAGCTTCGTAATACTGCATTGTCGACATTGTCTAGATTCATAAACTATCTCGTATATTTTCATAGTATTCCACATTAGCATCACCGATCGGTAGTTGTTACAAATACTTGTGTCCCCTTGCCCATATTCAGTGGAACGAGAAAGCATGTAGATTGCCGTCTAAAGGCCTCATAATTTTATTAAACAAAATCATGAGCATTTCGATTATCGCCCATACTTCGAAGAGTGCTATATATAAATAGTCCCGACATTAGGTTTTTTTTTTTCATTTTATATAAAGAAAATACTTAAAAGTTATGAAAAATACCATAAACTAAACTATTTATGATAAATTATTGACCCCATGTGGGCGCTCTAAATTAAACTTATTATTACTTATTATCATTACTACTAGCACTAAGTACTATCTAAGTAATTATCTGAACCCACTTAAACTATAGTATAATATAATATAATTTAATATAATAGAATTTGCTGAGGATGTTGCTATATCGGTCGACTCGTGTCATGCATTTTTTTCGGATGTTTTGGGCATGAGACGTTTGTCAGCGAAGTTTGTTCCTTAACTTGTTAATTTTTATCAGAAGAACCGTCGCATGAGTATCGCTCAGGAGCTCTTGAATACCGTCTGTTCCCAAAACTGAAGAGACCTATTGAAGGACGGAGATTTGCAACTATTTAAGAAATAAAAACGGTATCGCTGGAAGAGCTTAAGGCTATACCAAAAAGTGCTTACGAGAAGTGCAAAAGATTGAAAAAAGCGTTGGCACAAGTGTTTTATATCTGAGGGGAATACCTTTGAAGGCGACAACATTAATATTAAAGAATAAACTAATATTTTTTTTATAAAAATATAAAGTCACCTTATTTTTTGAACTTACCTCGTATGTATTCCAAATCTGGGCCAAGTCCTTAGTCCCAAGTCCCAAATCTTTTTCATTATACTTGCTCTTACGTTGAACCACACGGGACAGCAGTGTAGCAGATAAGCTTCATCCTTGCACCACCGCTCTCTTCCAATGCGATGGAGAATGAGCATTACTTAAAGCATTATTAACCAGGGTGGTGTATATTCCTACCGTTTCTTTTGGGAGATGTCGAAGCACAATGTTTGGAATTCCATCGGTTCGCACTGATTTTTTACTTCTTAATGAATCAAAGATTTCATAGAGCTCTTCTTTCGAAATGAACGGGACGATGACATTATTTGCCATATTTTCGTTATTGAACTCAGTGAACCGTCACTTCTCGAACCGCCGATTCTCCATATCATTTGGAAGGTAGGAATTGAGCGAAAGAACTTTATTTTTCAGGTCGCGGTTTGGGCCAATGACATCATTCGCCTTGCACACTTCCTGGAAAAAATGCTCCAATGGCCTCTTCCTTCTCTTGCGGATCTGCGACCACAAAGAAGTTGTCACCATCAATTGCTTCTTCTGGATCTATGCTTACTGTTAACAGAACTTGTTTGTTAAGTGTCGTTCGGACGATCTTTAGACATTTGATCTCTCCTCCGAAATATTTTATTTACTATATTTGTGGTTGCTAGTGTTTACAGTCCGAATTTTATTGTTCCAATACAAACTTACAGATGGTCTGTATGTTAATAATCTTTCATTAATGTTTTAAGGTTAGTGTCATGACCTCCGGGTTATGTCTGTCAGTAACCTGCGTATACAAGGTTTTTAATCTCGACGCCAGTCTACTTTTGTGTTGGTGCAATGCGTCAATAGTTGCGTTGAGAAACGTGTCTTCGTTGTAAGTAATCGTATGTTGATATCGAGGTATCGTATTGTCTATGGTTCGTTTTATGGTTTCGTCCATTTGTTTAAGGTACCTGTCAATCTCCCCATTTGATAGATTCCTGTTGAACGGTGGGTAGAGCTAGTCTGAGACGAGAGCTCTTGTCAATGTTCTTGAGAAGTACGTCTAACGTACCTTTGAACAATCTCCTTCAATTCAGCAATTGTGTGTTGAAGGAAACGACAGACTATGCGTTGATTTTATATTGAGGCGGTATATAAAACTATGCTGACCCCACCAACTGAGTAGTAAATTTGGTGTATTATTTCCGCTTTGGCGGATTATGAAGTAATTCTCCGATTCCGATTTCAGCCTTAGGAATCCAAAAAGTGTTTCAAATTCTGAGATGAATAACGTGGATTGAGAAGCTTTAGGCGCATACACGAAGTCCATGTTCAACCGTTTTCCACTACGGAGAGAGATGTAGACGATACATGTTTCCAGCTCCTCGAACCAACGGACTACACGGCTGTACATTCTCTTAAGACACCAGACCACAGTGCGCGCGTGATACGAGGATGTATGTTTCATAATTTTTTTGAAGCAAACTATTAATGTTTTTTTTTTTATTTATACTAATATTCAATATATGTTGATATAGAAGACACTACACAAATTTTTTTATTTGAGTCTTAAGAATAGTTTGCAATGTACGCTACAATGTACGGACACTCCGACGAAGCTGCTGCTGAAGGTAGTTGACAGCAATTAAGCCATACGGTTCATCTGAAAAATATAAAAAAATATATTTTTGAATGAGTAAATTATATATTTGTATATCACGTAAGAAAATTCCGATATTGGTGCCATAGAGACTGTATTTTTAAACATTTTAAGACTTGGTATATGCAAATCGGAAGAATGAATTTCATGTTTTCATTTCATGCATGTTTTTTTCGGCTTCGCGCTCGGCGTCGTATATCCGCTTTTCATCAACGTCTTGGTGGGTTATGCTCTTGGAACGGCTTTACACAAAATGCTGTATTTCTGTCAATTTTAAGAATTTCCTTACTAAATTTGGTTAGAGCATTCTTAAAAAATTCATCTTCCAGAAAATTCGAAACAAAAAAAAAAAAAATGAAAAAAAGAAACAACATTACCGTGGTCTAGTGCCTTAAATCGCAAGCCTTTCCTTATAAAGATCGGAACCCCCACTCATTGGGAGTTGGGTTGGTTTTTTCCTATTATTTTATAGCTTCTGTGCTTCATTTTGCGCTTTTTGGTAAGCTTAGTTTCGTCAAACAAACGTAGATCAGGGTCTTAGTCTGTAAGCAACTTGAATAGCGTGGCTCTTTATTCGATCCATATAAGTGAATTTACCAGGTGCACCGGTATGAAAATAAAACACTAATTTTTAATGGGAAAGTAAAAAGCATTTTATTGTCCACTGCTAGCTACACATTTTTCCTATCTTTCAGGCAATTTATGGATTCCATGCCAATAAAACTGTTCGTCTTTTTAAGAAAACCATTAAGGCACCCAATTTTCGACTTCCTCGTAGGATTCGAAGTGCTGCTCAGCTAATTCGTGTCCCATCGATGAAAATAAATGGTAGTCGGAAAGAGCCAAGTCAGGTGAATACGGCGGAAGCGGTCGCAGCTCCCAACTAAGTGCTTTGGTTATATCCTCAACCAGTTTTGCTTTGTGTGCAGGTGCATTATCATAGAGCAAAATTGCCTTGCCATGTCTTCTGGCCGATTCTGGTCGTTTTTCCATCAATTTATGGTTCAAATTGATAATTTGTTGTCGGTATCGATCTGTATTAACGGTTTCACTAGATTTTAGGAGCTCGTGGTACAGCATACCTTTCCGGTTCCACCAGACACACAGCACTGTCTTCTTGCCGAATCGATCTGGTTTTGCAGTCGAAGTTGATTGTTGTCCCGGATTAACCCGTGATTTTTTTCGCTTAGGATTCTGGGATCCATTTTTCTGACTTTTGGATCTTTCCCATAGCTTTTAAACGGTCAGAGGTTGTTGGTTGTACAACATTTAACATTTCTGCCGTATGTTTCTGACTCAAAGTTTCATCTTCATCTCATTCTCACATCAAAATAGTTATCTCTTAACTGTTGAAACCATCTTTTGCATGTTGCTTCTGATAGAGCATGATCACCATATGCCCCGACAAGCATTCGATCCGACTCTGCAGCACTTTTCTTCAAATGAAAACAAAAAATTAATGCTTTAAGCAAGTCATCATTTTCTGGTACAAAATTCGACATTTTTAACACAATGAAAAAATATGATGTTGTTTGCTCAATGACTTGATGTATACTAAATATGTTGGACAGGTGTCCTAGCAACCAAAAAAATAAATAAATAAATAAAATTAAGGCCCGTTCACAATAAATGTTTCCTATCGAGACATTTATATCTTGACGCTCATACCGGTACACCTGGTATATTTAACGCAAACACTTTAAGGTCCTTTAGGTCGCACGATTGGAGGTGCGCTAGACCAAGTAGCAACGTGTAGATTTGGACCACGCGCGTAGCCTGTTTTAAACTGACGTTGCACCTGAGGCATTTGACCCTGTACAGAAAGAAAAATAGCTAGCATATCAGCTAAAGCTTCTGCAGTCTAGACGCTGTGGTCAAACTTTCGCGTTTTGTACGGTGCTTCCCCTACCTGCAGCCATTTGGTCACGACTGGACGTCTTCATATCCATTGCATATGCCTACATCCAAAATAAGTAGATGACACCTGAAGAATCAAACTGGAACACAAAATGATGCATAGGTGACCGGTAGCAAGCAAATGTACCTACTTTAGTTTTAAAATGTAATAAAGATGGCTAGGTAAGTTATTAAAAATTAAAGATGAATAAATAAACAATTTTTTTGTTGTTCTGAAAATGACATAAAATATTTGAGTTGGTTTATTAGCTCTCAGTATTTGAAATATGTAATTAAACTTAAAATAGAGTTCGTACATATGTAAACTGAAAGTCCACCGATTATCCTCTGTTTTAAGAGTTCTGTTCTTATTACATGCCCTCCCATGGTAATGGTCACTATCAATGCTTGGTTCCAGTTTCAAACCCACCCAATATTTCACTCAACATAATAGGATTATATCTAATCACCATATAATACCATCGCCTTGACGTGCTAATCCCACCTTTGGCTAATTGAATTTTCAAATATTTACGCATTTAGCGAAAGGGTTAATTGATATCCTCAGGCCGTCCTTTCCATATGCTCGTACAGTCCGCATGTGGTATATGTCACTTATGTACAAATTACAATAAATACGAGACTAAAATATTTTAAGGACACATAAACAAGATATCCTATACGTATACCTCATACGAAACTGTTTACAGAAAAATAAAGGGTTAATCCGTATTCTAAACATTTACTCCCACGACCGATGGTGAATATTCATTGAATTCCTTCAATGATGGGTTGAAGGAAAGATCATGAAAGGTCTTACCTGCGATCGTGTGGCTCAATTAGAACTAAGCCTTTCAGGTCGTCGTATCCGTATTTGTTTCTCTGTGATCTTTTATCAGTTTTAATCCCTTTACGGTTTCCAAACACTAAACCGGCAATGACTTGCAACAAAAAGAGTGAAAGGTAACCAATATATTGTAGTTAAGCGAACACAAGGCGGAAACCAACAAAGGGACACTCTATGCAAATGGCAACCCTTTAAGTAGGGGTGAACATTAAAACAAAGCCAAATAGATCTGAAACTCCAGCTGAGTGTATTTTTTGTATTGTCAGCGTGTCCTACCTTTTGTTATTCAAATTTTCCGATTTCTTAGGAGACAAGCCTATGGAGGGAACTTCTTCTAAAAGGTCATCTAAATGAGCTCAATGCAAATCAAGGACAAGGTGTATGAGAGCGAGTATAAAGAAAAACTCTCTAACAGAAGTGAACCTCTGAGCATTAATCATAAAAGTCATTTAATGGTGACGTTGGGAAAAACGACCCTCATACATACTTGTTCGACTTTGCTCGATGATGAAGAACTAACTTATTTGCATGTCACGTAGCGGTACGAAAACTGCAAATAGGACATGGAAGTGTTAACTTTCCGACAAAAAAAAAAAAAAAAGCACGGATACTCGTACAACGGCAGTCTATAGGAGTCCTTTGTTTTATCATGGACAAATTGTTATTATTATTATTTTTGGGAACATCAGCCTCGAAGGAGGGAGGATGCAACCCTTTCACCGTTGTATCAGGATATGACGGCATACTTACATATATAGTCGTAGTATATGGTAGTATTGAATATGGATGCATGCATGCATACGGTGGAAGGATGAATTTATTTTTATTGCATTGTGCCGGGTAATTGGCACCCTGTTGGTTAATGGCATCGCGAGAATATCCCCTCATAGTTCACTCAAGGACATTTCAGTGCAAATACTGAGTCTCACTGAGTGCTAACACTCTCTCTCGTTGGTCTGTTTTACCATTGGAACAAATGGAAGGAAAAATTGTGAAAGCCTATTCGAGTGGTTTTAATTTTTTTATTTTTTTTTTTTTTTTTCTTGTTCGATTTGTTGTTTGTTTGATGGTGGCGGTAGACTGCGGTGGGTGGAAGCCAACATAGGTCCTTTGAGTGCCTCAATGTAGTAGTAACACTCGAGCTGTCAATTTCGGTTTGAAAGATCTAGAGCAGTACCCCACGGATGCCGCTGCTACTGTTTCTACCGACGACATCAATGGTACTACACTTATGCCGGTGCTAGTGTTGGTATGTAACGTTATTAATTGATTGATGGCTGAAGGAAAGACGGTTTTAATGGATGCATTGATGAAATGATTGACAACATGTGAAATGCACTCGCCACCAGTGCAAGAGGAGATGGTATGTATTTTCGGTAGCCCAAAATGGAATATGAATTTGTATGGATGTTTGTTCATTGGATTTGGGTGGTTGGGTTTCTGGATTTTCAGTTGTTATAGTGAGATCTCAGTATGGGATTTTCTTTTCGAGGGTAGCCTTATTTCTATCAAGCCTCTGTGGAATTCTCATGGTTAGATGTTGTTTGCTGTTTTATTTATGCATGCAAGAGTTTTATTCTCTTATGACCAACGTATTTTAGAAAGTGGCAAAGACTAATCAGCTCTGTCAATCGATGTATGTATATAATATTTTTACATAGTTATTCATGTCCATACTGATCGTCAGTAGATTCAGAATCACAACGAAATCAAAGGGTTAGTAAAATCTTAGAAATCACATTTACATGGCGACCTGACAAACCGTAGAAACACGTCAGCTCAAAATTCACAAAGAAGATGCCCCGTGGTGTGGTCGTCATGTTCATATCAATTATTATGTCATTTATGCGTAGCGTAAATACGGAAGTAAGGAGTCTACCCTACCAAGGGTCAGTAGAAAAGCTGTTGACCTGTTAGAGACATCTAGAATCATTCGTTAATTCAGCATTGCAACTGCGCTCAAAGAAACCTTAAGTGTTTTTACTAGTCTGCAGAATCGCAGACACAAATACTTCGTCACCTGCACCAGCTCCTCACAATATATTTCATTTATAGTACATAACAACTGCGTGTGTTGAAGAGCCGGGTGTGCAAAGAAAACCTCCCAAGCAATCGAAATACAGTGTTAGTCGAAGTAACGTATTAGAATATACGATAGACGGCCGTATTGATGCAGAGAATTCCTCTGCGTTACAATCCCCAGTCATTTCCTAAAGCTTGATTAATTTCACAGAAAAGCGACAGCACCTTAAAAGTTAAGATTGGTATACAGAATGTCCAGAATGTCACACAGGTATTAACCTTTGTTTGAAAAATGGATGTTGACTCCTATAAGTACTGTTATAGATGAATCACATAAAGAATAGATACATTTTTAATCTTGAAAGAATTGCTTGATTCATGCTTTAGTGCACCAATCGTTAATAGGTTGCCTGAACTTTAGAGCAAACAGTTACTAAGCATTATTATACAGATGTATGGCTAGTAGTAGTGTCATCATAGAATACTGCACAGCAGGCGACCCCTATTAACTTCATAACATTGTGACCGCAATCAGAAGACTGAATCAGGTATTTCTTTACTTATGACGTGTTACCTGTTCAAGCCTGTTTTATTTATTTTTTCTTCGACAAAAGTTGCTTTTTCAAAGACACCCTCAATGTCGATGAAAGTTTTCTACGCGTACAAAATTATTGTCTTGCATATTTAATGCTGCTCACTAGACTCTAATATCTTCGCAAAACAGAAGGTAGTCATACTCCTAGGCCTACCTTAGCGATTAAGTAGCTTTTCTCATTATTCTTTCTATGTACCTTCTGCACCGTAACTAGAAATATCCCATCAGTGCCGGGCGATTTAAAGCCATCAAAACACACAGTAGCGCATGTAATGATTCCATATGCCACAACAACGAACCACCAGCCACCTTGGTTTGTATTAAGTGTATCACTTGCAATTACAAAAATAGGAGCTCATTGTGAATCGGCTCATATCTGGTTATCTAAAAAGTAGGTTCCGGGATTGAGACTGTGGTGTCATCATATTTTTTTAGTGTTTATAGTCTGTCAGGTTTGCTTCATTAGCAAAAGTCTTTAAAGGATACTCAATTAGTCTTTTATATAATTTTTGCTTTACTCTGTAAATATTCTAATCATCCTCTAAAATTACCTTATATGCCTTCTCTGGTTTCCCTACATTGTCGATGCAGATCTGTCTTTCATCATACAACGGGCATGCAATTTTTTTACTTGCAAGGTACGTCAGTTTGAAACCTTTGTTAACAACTTCATTCAGATGCTGAAGAGCTTTCTTAAGGTGTGTCCAGCCTGTTTTCTTCTGATCCTTCTTCATCCGAGTTGGAATTCGGTGTACCCATAGTCTGGTATGGATGTCCCATTCAGTTTTCAATCTCCTTGCACACTTATTTAAAAGAGTTAAGTCGATTAATTGTTGTCTTCCTTTCGGCTGACGATAGAATGAAATTCAGAAGGTGATTACTTCTCATGCTGCACTCGCTGCTGTTTGCGTCAGTATGGTATACTGATTACTGAGCATTAGCATAACAACGTATGACAAGTTATAAAAGGTGGTTCGAAAAGTCACACATCTACACAATTTTTAGCTAGTACCAATCTTTTAAAGATACATGTCAAAACTTAATGACATTTCGAACCATAGTCATCGAGATATTAAAGTTTTAGTGACACACCTTTTGACATTTTCAAAACCATAGAAAAAAAAAAAACGAATCTCGCACATTGATAAAACACTGACTGTTACAAGTCAAGAACATCACATTTTGCAGGAGTATTTGGGTATGCGAAAGTTCTATACGAAGTGGGTACCGCGTTTGGACCAAAAACAAAAACGTGGTGATGATTCAAAACGCTGCCTGTGTTATTTACGCGAAATTTTCATGTAGGTGATGTTTCATGGATGAAATAGATCCTACTACCTGTTCGCAAACCTCAAAAAAATGTTCGCCGGAAAGAAACATGGCTCCAATAAAGAGGTGATTTCCGGAACTGAAGGGTTGAACAAATCGATCTATAATGATACATGACTTTAGAAGGAGACTTTTTTGATGAATAAGGTGGGGTTTTGCAAAAATAGTATTTTTTTTTACGTTAGTCTCGAATCATTTGTTAAAGTCTTGCCATGACAGGATTCAATGAGTTCGGCTAGTGAATTTAGTTGTAGCTGTAGCACCGAATCATAGGGCAAGTATATAAGCTTACACAGGAACAAACTTATCAGTTTACCATTTGCAATTCGTTTCATTGCATTTGAGATACTGTACTATATTCATCAAAATAAGACAAATTCTCAGTACTTCAGATCACTCGTCAATGGTGCGAAACTCCCCAAATACACAAAACTACAGATGCATTGTTTCGACACCCATATTTCATGTGCATCGAAACACAATGGAATTCTGATATCCTCTTATCCGGAATTATGGCATGGCTCATATAGTTCGACTTTGGGTCTCACTCTGTATATTAATTTTTCTCGCAAAAAAAAAAAAAAAAACATTCAGCGAGATTGTCTAGTTCTTTTTGCTGTAAAAATAAGAAAAAAAAAAACCAAAAGGATCAGTTTTTAGTTTCCGAGCAGCCATTTTAATTGAATCCCTACTTAGTATAACATCTAGTCAGCATTACCCGTTAACGCGTTATATGAAACTTTTCTACAGTAGAGTGTATGCGCTTCAGTTTTTAGTTCCTATTCCTAAGGACGTCAAATAGTACGAAATAACTTTTTTCTTCGGAACTCTTTTTGCATTCAAAGTAAATTACTTCTCCTACTTAAGCCTCGTCACTCTTTTCAATTTGATTATTTCAAATTTTCAACCCTTCATCACTACCAAAGCTTATATCAGACTGTTACACCTGCTGTAACCAACAACTAACACTAATCCTCACGGAAAGTATTAAGATCCCATTAATGCACCACAAAATTCCACCCAAGCCCCCGCGAATACTCCGGTACACCTATCCGTATTCCGGCGAAATCACAGTTTCCGTTCCAGAGGGTGAGTCAGATGGACTGGTCATTAAATGGTAACTAAGCTTATTTATCACTGACGACCACCATTATAACCACCAGCACCATTGGCACCACCACCCTTATCCGCTGCTTCAGTTCTCGCCAAAAGTAGTCGCTGCGACGAAGGCTACCAAGCGGCGATTATCCTCGGATAAAAAGTGTTCCAACGTCAGGTTCAGTTGTTCGTGGAACCGAAACTGGGTAGATTGTGAGCTGGTGTGTTGTTGAGTGTGTGTACATTTGTATTTAGATAGAGATTAGAACGTTCGTTAAGTGGATTCCGGTTCGCTTGTTTCGAAAAGCTATGGACACTAGGGAACTATACCATAGATGCGGAGGTGGAATTGTAGAAGCGTAAAGTTGGTCTTGCACAAAAAATTTTACTTTTTTTTAAACTTGTCTTTGTTTGGGGCTGACTGGGTGGCATTAGCTGAGATTCAATTTCGAAATAGTTGAGTAAGGGGTGGTAGCGTCATATGGTTCAGTGGTTCCTTATAATTACCGCACTGGTTCCGTAACCGGTGGTGAATTACGATTGGGGTAGGCGGGCTAAATCTCATTAAGTGTCGTGTTTTCCTTGTTTGAGGGTACACAGGAATTAGCCTCATACTCTGGTCAACGTTAAGTGGCAATTTTGTATCAAGACGCACGTATTTGATTTGCATTGCGTGCTGTAGATTGACAGTGAAACTTAGTAAATTAAGGATGACACTAAATTTAATTGCTCAAGAGATCAGTAGATACAGCACGCGATTCTTGAATAGTTTCTCCGAACTTCATAAAATTGTTGAATTTCCCTATCTTCGGAAATACATTTGCGTAAACTTGAGCTTAAAATGGTGAATCGGATTGCCTGAAATCAATTCGTTTTAAAAAATGGAAAGCATGCTTTGGTGTGACCTGTCGTCAGCAGGCTCCTATAGTAGTTTACTCTCGGCTGAAATTGTACGAAACGGCTGCTATGATTTAAATTTGTAGTTTATCTCACAATCGTGAGATATTTATGTAAACAGTAAAAAATCTAATTTCAAAAAATCACAGCTCAATTGTAAATAGGCGAAGAAGTTTGCATAATTTTTTTCGACTTTTGTCATGTGCCAAGCAAGCTATTCAGCGGGCAATGAATAAAATTGAGAATTTCTACACTGATGGTGAAAAAAAAAATTTTTGTTAAAAATCATAAATCGTCATTTGCACTTTTATCCGCATAAATTCAATTGAGGCAATTAATACAAAATATTGATCAAAAACGGATTTGAGAGCTTGGATTTCACAGCTCATAAGATAACTATCATTTTTGGCAAAAAATCTTCACGAGCGACAAGATAAGTTACCATGTAAATAAACAGAATAGCTGGTATTGGAGGGCTGAAAATCATCGATTTATACATCAACGACGATCGTAGATTGGCGGTATGGTTTGCCATTTGGACCGGCAGCATCATTGGATGATGGTGATCGCTGGTGATCGCGATCTATTTGGTGTAAAAAACATGCAATTTCAACAGGCCGGGCTCCATTTCAAAAATTGGGAAAAACTTTTCGCCACCGAATATTATCAAAAATTGGTGACACTGACCCCCAGGAATCTCTGATTTAACAACACAGGATTTTTCTTATAGGCTTACTTTAAGGGAACATTACAAAGCAATTACATTCCTTATGTTTAAGGACATTCGAGAAGAAACATTGAATAATACATTTTTTTCAACGGCAAAGGTATTATATTATAAATTAAAAAAAAAACTCTGGGTTTTGAATTTTTTTTTTGTAACAAAAACTGTCTTCTTAAAAAAAAACTGTTGGCCCGACAGTCTAAAGTGGACTTAAACCTAGTTTCCCTCAGTCACTGTATTATGCGTGAGAAAGGTCCTACGATTTTTTGCAGACCACAAATAGGGGGAAAGTGAGAGAATAAAATAAGATCTTACTGCTGCATGAACTAACATAAGCCCGCGAGATAATGGATTACAGCTAAAGTTCGTGGATTGAACTCTTGAGCAGATTGACGTCAGCCCTTATTTTTTTATCAACAAATCGTGTTGTTAGGCTTACTTTTGGCCCAATGGCATACTTCATATGAGACCATTGGCTTAATTATTTCATATTTGGCTATGTTAAATCTATGGTTTATGTTGATAAAACGCAAAATATTCACACATTAGAAGCCGAGTGGCTAAATATCTATCTGAATAGATGCACTTGGTTCAAAACACCCAAGGAAAGCATATGCACGAAATCGTATTCGAAACATAATGTATAAGCGAGCATTTTTAATTTAAGCTTAATTTCTATTAAAAAATAATAGCAATAGCAATATAAAAATATATAAATATTTGAGTAACCCAATATTATTAATTGTGATGAGTAAATAATGTCCTTCATCCACCCGCAGAAATTAAACCCCAAATGATACTCATTGAATGGGTTCGTTCATGATATAATCATCATCTCAACACATTGCATGGCTCTTCGACCACAAGATTCGTTTTAAAATGTGATTGAACTCCGAACTCCGGACGATTCCCTAAGTCCCCGTGTTGCAGTCACTATACTGATGTGTAATGAAATAAATGCCAGAATTTTAAATGTAGAACTCTTCAGATATATTATACTTTCTCATGATTATACATTAAAAATACTCAACAGTTTCTTATCACACAAGCATAAATTCAAAAGGCGACACGCTTAATAGTTGGCAAAATAGGGCACCGGCAAGAGGCAGATTCGCACACAAAAAACCTTCCAAAAATGTACATATATATAGTATTCGTACGAACATGAAGAATGGAAGTTAAATATCTATGCGACACTAAGCTGATATTTGCCAAGTGGACATCTAAAACTCGATATTCTCCAATTGTTGGTCAAGAGCTTAAGCATTCAGAAACTGTTGCAGATGACATACAAATCGCACTAATAGACATGTTGGCTACCGGCAGCATTACAGAGGTTTAAAGGTCAAAGAGGTCAAACTATCTGCTCAACAGCCAAAAGTACTTATTTCTTTCTTCGATATTGCTGAAATCATAAGAGAATACAGGATTAATATAATTCGAGGACCAATTCTCAAAAAAAAAAAAAAAAAAAAAAAAAAATTATGAGATGAGATGAATATGAATATGAGATGGCTTCATATTTAAGTTTTTTTTTATGCTAGAGGTGTTCAGAGTATATTACAGCAGAAATATATAAGAAAGTAATCAAAGTGGAAAAACTGAAAAATAACACCTTATCCAAATAAGCTTTAAAACGTCGGCTCTATCCTATTTAAATGAACGATTATTTAGGTCCATGGTTTCTGACCTTGGTCCCTTAGTATTTTATCTAAGAGATGTATCATTAAAAATGTTGGTTGTATCTTTAAATATTCGTACATATCTGTTTACGCAAATGATATAAAAATCCTTATATATATATGATAATATATAGTTTATCATCTTCCTCAAGACAGTCTACCACTTCAGGATGAACTACTATCGAAAACTTCCCATCATACATTGATCGATTGAAACTTTTACGCCGAAACGTTGCCGATACTCTCTTTATTCATCAGATCTTAGTTGGTAATTCTGATTACCTTTCTTTACTTCAACTTATTTCTTTCAACACCAACCCACCCAAGCTTAGGTCTAAGTCACTTTTCCGGCTCAATCTTTTCAAAACGAATTACGGACACCTAGAGCCAATATGTAGAATGCTTCGTGGAGTTCACCTTATCTTACAATCTTATTTTCACCTATGCCTCCCATCCTAGCTTTATTTAACCACTACTGCCCTTTAGTTTTTATATTTAATTTTAAGCGAAATTGTTAGTATTAAAAATATGCTTGCAATAAGCTTTAATAAATTTGTCCTGGGTTGACCCAGGTCTTAAATTCCTTATTCTGCTGGTAATTGGACAGTGAATGTACGAATACGAAAGATCGGATGATAACGCATCAGCAGGCAAATATAAAAACATTCTGATCCTCAGATACGACCGATAGTTCAGTTGAAGTCAACGATGTCAATATATTGCTTAAAGACATGACGATCGAGACCGCACAACTTTCCACACAACCACCGAAGTCAACAGCGCTAAAAGCCATACAAATCAATCTGCACCACTGGGTATGTGCTAATGACAATCTGAAGGTTTTGCTAAAGTAGGAAAAGACTGACATCAGGATCATCTAATCGCACTGGATTGACGACCCCACAATTAAGGGGTTTACCGACAACCAACGGATAAGCTAATAATCTAAAACCTGAGATTCCCTAAGATAGAAAATGCAGGTTAAGGCCTTCTGCCTATGTTACCTGACATAGAACCGAGAGACACATGATGCCTTCGAATTAAGTATTTTATATTGCTGAACATTTGCTACATACCCGTGTGGAACTTTTGATTGTTTAGACTTTTATGAAAGTTGCTCCCCTAGCTATGCTTTTTGACTGGTGTCAATTACGAAATTATTATTCCTTTCTTTCGTAGAAAAAATCATATTTTTCGCCATCCTTGAAACAATATTTCTCTGAATTTTTAAATAACTACCAATTCCATGTCATTAGAATAGACCCTCCAATTTAAGCTGAGATTGATAAGCTTATCACATAAGGTACGAAATAATTTTTCACCTTTGGATATTCCCTGGTTGTACCTGTCCTGGCTATTTTTCGTAATATTCATAATATTCGAGTGCCTGCCGATCTTTTTCTTGGAACTTAAATATTGTTCTACGATTCATTTTTCTCCGGAACTCGTTTGAAGGCTTCAAGCTTGGTATTGCCAAATAACAATGACATGTATATCCAAGGATGCACCTTTTTCTTTCATTTCGAGAGCATTTTGTTTAATCGTTGGCAGAGGATAGACAATTTCGAGGAACATAATCCCTGAACACCGTCCCATATTTGTCTGCATACGTTAGTTCAAAAGAAATCTATTTTTGTACTTTGGCTCATAAGCATGAAGTGCATAGTAGGAGCAATGTTCGGTGCATCTTTACCAGATCTGTGATAAGCATCACCTAAAGTAAATTCTAAAGTATGATTAGTTTTTCACCATCTTCATCTACTGTAGCTAGCTTGCACTTGCAAATAATTAGATGAACACCTCCATTTTTGGATGGTTTTTAACTCCACCGGTCATATTCGAGCAAAAAAAAAAAAACAAAAAAAACCAAGCAAATACGAAAAGAGAAAGTAGGCAGTAGGTGACATTACAAAATATGCTAATTTCGGGCGATTTAAACGAAAGATCTTTTAGTTACTCTAGACCCTGGGTAAATGGATACTCATACAAATTTTTTGAAAAATAAGGATTTACTTGTACATCGTTACAAACGATTTTTCTACCTCTCATGGTTTTGGTTTCAACTATTGTAAAGTATATACGACACTTTTTGCTATAACAACCTTCAGCTCAGGAGATGAAGTTCTCAAAATAGATTACTGTTGACACGCAAGCAACCCTCATCATTCACATTTTGATTCCCACATTGAAAAATCCTCGTCCATTCGCTTGAACATATATTCGTGGATGCCCTCAAGGTATTGCCAAATCATCTGCTCTATTAGCCTTGTATCAGTAACTTCCCCCTTACTCAAACAAATGGTAGAGTAAAATGATAGACAAATGCGAAATCCCTGATTCGTACGACAATCGGATATACAATATTATGTATATCCACCAAGAGGATTTGGTCAAAAATGCCCCAGGACACTGCTATGTATGTATGTAACTCTTATACTGAAACATTCTTCTAAAGTACCATAAGCAGCTCATGCATAACTCAAGTACATGTGCGTTATATGTAGCTATCCCATTCCGTAGTACCGCACTCCAGTCCTTAAGCCCTCGAGCTAAAATGCCTTTCGAGAAGCTCTCAGGCAACCCTGCATCATATCAACACACGTCAACATACGACAAAAGGATCCACCGAAGCGCTAAATTCGATGAACAGTACCCGTAGAGAAGCTTCAAGTCGTCATCCCCACATGGGCTCTCTGGAGAGTGAATTCTCATTGTTGTCACCGTTATTTCTGTTGTCGGAAGCCACTTGGCTAAATTGAAATTTTCCCGCCCCAAAGAACAATTCCAGAGCGATTCTGGAGAAAAAGAATGATTTTTCCAACACACTCAAGCAGCTCCAAAGGACTCCACTTTGCGCGCTTCCTTTTGTCGTCATCATTGTGTACTGTTTTCGTGTACACACTGTTAACAGGCATGACAAGTACAATACAATGGAAGCCACCACTGCCATTTCTGTTGCTAATCATTTACCTCGCCGCCAGGAAGGCACAATTAAGACCGTTAATTTTTAGCACATGTCATGTTGATAAATAATTATAAATGTGCGTCGGTGTTGCTAGGGGGCGTAACTGGAAACGTTTAGAAAAAGCAGCGGTAGCAGCAAATTACAATTTAATATAATACTGACTGTTAGGAGGGGGTTTTGGAGAGTTGTTCTCGCTAACATGAATTCTAAGCACTATCGTCCCTCACTCATACACAACAAATGTTTTATAAAGTAACACACAGTTCTAATGGCCCACAAAAATGCCGCAGTTGTAAGGTGTACTGAGATCCCTCTTTAACAGAAATTGGGGTCGAATGATGCCGACTTCTACTGTGTTTGTATTGCCACGGCTGCAATTATGTTTAAGTGTAGTGCCTTTCAACGCACGACACAAAGATTTTATACAAAAAGAAGGGAATAAAAAATGTACACCTCTAAAGACAAGCTTGGGTGTTGGTATATGTTAAAGGATCAAAGTGGCACAAAGTGCGGCAATTAAGGAAATTGCAAATTAATGTTTAATGAATTTTATGCGGCGATATTTTATTAACGTTCTCTTTGAGATGCCAACACTTTTACTCAGTAGATACGTAGGAAAGTGTTAAATGTAAAAGTCTTTTCCTAAGAGTTTACGGTATCTCGTAATCCTTTATGCGACATAAAAGTTGGTCGTTACGCTGTGTGCCATTAATTCTTGACTTTACCACAAAGCATCTTGAAGTTTGCAATAGATACTCACTAAACAACAACTAAACAAGTTTGATAATTTTATTGGAAAATTTAGTTTCATTCATTTGCTTATTTAAAAGCATAAGAATCACAATGAAGGGATTTTTAAAGTTCCATCAAAAACATCCAAGTATCAGTGGAAACAGATTGAGTTTCATTGCGCTCATTCATTCATTCATTTTAAATGCATTTTTATTAATTTAATTCATTAATTCTTACATGCTAGACAAAAAAATACTTAAAAATTAGCTTAATTAACTTAATATTATTTTATTCTTATATACTGGCTCCATGCGGGCACTCTAAGTTAAACCTAATTCTTAAACTATGTCTTTCGACGTTTCGTGCAGTTAATATTTATGTTTTTTTTTATATTTATTTAAACTAAAACTAAGAAAACAATTTCTGTTATGTGAAAAAACTTAGTATATTGACTTTTTTATAAAAACTTTAAACTAAAACTTACAAACTATCTGCATGTAAAATAAAACTTATCCTACTTAAGCTACTTATGCTAACTTATTGTATTGTATATTACCTATACATTATTATTATTTTTTTTTTTTTTTGTTTAATGAATTACCCCTTCTTTTAGAGAAGGGGTACCTTCTCACCTCTTTGTCTTTTTATATTGTTTTTATTTTATTTTTTTTTTATGGTATTTTTAATTTTTATCTACCCTAAACCTACTTAGAGTAGATAGTTACGGCCACGCCTAACTAAATAGACTGACGACTGACTTTGCTTCCTGGTGAAGCTATACTGTATTGGAGGAATTAGACGAAGGAGCTCCCTCTCCTTCAAAAGGCCATCAAAAGTGTTGGTGCTGCCGAGCAACATGTCTCATGTCGAGACTCCCTACCAACCTACTGAACCGGAGACGCTCCGCTTTGCCGTGTACGACGTCTCTGTCGTAGTTGAGTCGCCTGTCCTCATCTGTTCGAGCAACGTGGAAGATTAGCGGCATCGCCAATCTGTCCTGGATCAGACCTTTATTATTTAGGTAGAGGAACCCTTCTGGATGAATAAGGCCGTCAAAGCGAACTCTCTCATGATACATATAATTAGGGTAGAAAGCCCCGAAGATCAGGTTGTTCAATGAGGTCATTGCTCTTGCAATGTGCCCTCGAGTCAACTCAATAACGAAATTGTCCACTCTTATTAGGTTCGCCCTATTGTACAAGACCTCATTATGATAAAATTTTATGTTCTCAGACTCTGGTGTTCTGTATAAGCGAAGATAAGCCCTAAGGCAAGCGCTCTCAAACACCCGAATCTTTTTCAATAAACTTGCTCTCACGTTGAACCACATGGAACATCCAAGTACAAGCATGGGCCGGACAAAGGTTGCTATAAAACAGTCTCTTTGTAAGGACAAAAGCACTTTTGGGTCTAGCCAGGGCAACATCTATATGTTTATTAAAATACAGATATTGATCTAGTCAGATCCCAAGGTATCTGACTACATTTCGACAAGCAAGTGGCTGTCCATGTTGTCCGACGATAGAGAACTTTCACCAATTCTTTCTGATATCCCTAGAGGCCCCAGACAAAGGCGTTCTAAACAGAATGTTTCCGACTTCTGAAAGTTGATTTTTAACTTCCAGTCGTCGCAATATCGCTTAATTTTGTCGAAGTCACGTTGCAAAAGAATGTTTATAACCTCAATTTTTGGACCTGATTTGTACGCGATTAAGTCGTCTGCGTACGCTATGGCATGGTAAAGTGAACCTTTTAAATCACTTATGCAAATGTTAAATAGGATCGGCGAATTTATCGCACCCTGTTGCAAACCGTTTTTAATGTGAAATTTACCAGCAGAAGTTACATCGCCATACTTCACGATGGACTGTCTATCTCTGAGCACAGTGAAATGAATATAGAGACGTGGTTTACTTATGCTCAGCCTGTCCAACTTGAAGAAAAGTTATTTTAATCATACGGTATCTAAGGCTTTTTACAAGTTAATTAGGCAGGCACCACTGCACTGATTCTTGCCTTTGTCTCATTGAATATCAGAAACCAGTTTAGACACGGCATGAATGATATCATGCTTCGCCTTGAAACCGAATTGATTATCCGGGACTATACCATATGTTTGTCCTCAACCCACGTAGTCAGGACTCTATTGATCACCTTTTCGAAAACCTTACTGATGTTTGGAAGAAGATCAGTCTTCTGATCCGGAGATTCGCGGGTTTGGATGTGTCTTTAAGCCTTTTGTGGATTGGATATACCACCGCAGTTGGATGCGCTGCATAATAGGCATTATTCATTGCATTGTTAAACAGGGTGGTATAAATGTCCACCGCTTCTAATGAGAGATGTCGAAGAACAATGTTCGGTATTTCATCGGTTCTCACTGATTTATTACTTCTAATTGATTCAAAGATCGTTTGGAGTTCTTCCTTCGAAATGAATGAGGGTCCTTATCGTCGGCGATGACATTATTTGCCATATTCTCGTCACTGAACTGGTTAAAACCCGAGCTCTCGAATAGCCAGTTCACTATTTCATTTCGAAGGTAGAAATTGTGCACAAGGACTCGATTTTCCAGGTTGTAGTTCGGGCTTACGGTTTCATTCGCCTTGTACACTTCCTGAAAAGTCGCTCCTATAGCCTCTACCTCCTCCTGCGAGCTCTTGATCACAACGAAGTTGTCATCATCAACGACCTCATTTGGATCGATGCCTGCTGCTAAAAGTATGAGTCGTTAGCTGTCGTTCGGGCGATTTTAAGACACGAAACGTCGTTTTGGTCTTTCCTCCAAAATATTTTATTTATTTGCGGGAACATATTCGTGTTGCTGGTGTTAACAGCCCGAATGTTGTTGTTCCAATACAAACTTACAGAATTTCTGTAATTTTCTTTTATTAATGTTTGGAGGTTTTTGATCAACGACTTTAATATCATGATCTCCGGGTTATTTCTGTCAGTAAACTGTCTGTACAAGGTTTAAAGCCTCGTTTGTCCATTGTTCGTTTAATTATCTCGTCCATTACCTTTAGATACCTGTCAATCTCCTCGTTTGACATATTTCTGTTGGACGGTGGGTAGAGCGAATTCGAGGAGAGTGCTCTCGTTAGTGTTCTTGAGAGGTGTGTCCAATGCATACTACTACTATAGTTGTAGGAATGCCTTTGAACAAACTCTCCCAATTCCGCAGTTGCGGACTTAGACTATTGGTACTTTCCGCACTTCACGCTCCGAGGCTGCATTTCGCAGTTCGACGCGGTGTGCCCGAAACATAGTAAAATGTTTTCGCTCCTCTTTAATTTTTCCCAGTGTACAATCTGGTAGACTTTGATACTCCTTAGCCCATCAAATTTGATGTTGGGACTTAGCTCGACTATGGAAAACGGTAGTTTCCGCTTCTCCCTTTTGGCTCTAGCCGTGACAAATGGCCTAACCCCTACGAAATTGGGCTCTCCGCACTCCTTCTCTTTCAGCAGTGCAAGGAGCTCCTCCGGATCAGTCGACCGTTCTAACCCCCTCAGCAGCATTGTTTGCAACTTCTCCCCCTTCGGGGTGTAGAAGAAGAACTCCGTCGTCGTATCCTTCAGTAAACATTTTATTTTCTGGTAGCGCTTCACTGTGTTACAGTGGATCGCGTGCCTATCTAAACTAAGTCTTTTAATAAAGAAATTGTTGCCTATGGCCTACTTACATAGCTCAATGGTGTCTTTTAATTCAATGTTGAGGGTGTTGATTGGTGGCACCCTTTGCTTGACTTTTTTCTGCAGATGTTGTTGTTGTTTCTGTTGTTTCTGCTGTTATTGTTGTTTTTGGTGTTTCTGCTGTAGTTGCTTTTGTTGTTGTTGGTTTTCTTGTAGTTGCTGATTAGCTAGTTTTTTTGTTGTTTGCTTTAATTGTTGCTGTTGCGGATATTTTTGAGTTTGGGTTGCTGCTGTGGTTGCTGTTGCTTTTCTCGCTGTTTGCTTAGCTTTAATGGCAAGAACTCGTTGTTGCAGCTGCTTTATGCTGCTGTTTAAGTTCTTCTTCGTCGTCTGATTCGGAGGCAGTGAGACAGGCGAAGTTATTGTGGGCACCCCCATGTAACGGCCTTCATATCCGTAGGAGACGTAAGGGTATTAAGCGTCTACAGGTGTGTTCTTATTTCTAGCTGCTACAGTTGAGGTTTTCGCCCATCTCCAAGTTTCAACCGGCAGCTTTTCGGTTGAAGCTGATAGGAAAAGGCATTTAAGAGTTCTTAGAGTTTGCCTTAGCTTCCTCCTTCTCTTTACTGCCCCATCACACCCTGAAGTAGATGGCAAGTCCGGCATTATTGCCTCATCGGCTGATTTAATCACGCCATATACTCTTAAGTTGTCAGTTTTTTTTTGTGTTTATTATAGACAACGAAAAAACAAGCGATTTTCCCCCCACCAGGACTCGAACTCGGGTCACTTGGTTCGCGGATCAATTTCCACATCCACTAGGCCAACTTGTCTCTTTTACAATGTTTGTCAAAAACTGTATTTGTACTACACCCTGCCTGACTCGAACTGCAACCAACTTCAGACTGCTATAATATCCAAACCGTTCATGACAGTGAGCTCAAAATTTGACGCATGACATATAATTTTATTATTTACAAGCTTTTTAAACGATTTTCGTCTCAGTTGTGTTGAATAATTTTTATCCGCGATGGAATTCAAACGTGATTGTATGATTGCTTTATATTTGGCTGAAAAACCACAAGTAGCTGTCGTTAGAGCCCTCCAGCACCTCAACGTGAATAAATCATTTGTGCCTCGAACCATAGCTCGTTACCATGATACTGGCAGCATTGCAAAACGCTATGGAGGTTTTGCAACATCGGCAGAAATGGTTCGGAAAGTGAAAGCTCGAATTGAGCGAAATCCGCGTCGAAGTGGAAGAAAAATGGCTCGTGACATCAACATACCGTTGGAACGGATGCAACACATACTGAAAAATGAGCTTGGGCTCAAGCCATTAAAGTTCTAAAAAGCACACGATCCTACACCACAACGGAAAAAAGTTAAAGTCGAAAGAGCGAAGGAGTTGCTACGCTTGCACGAAAAAGCAAAGGAGTTGCTACGCTTGCACGAAAGTGGTGAGTTGCTGAATTTGTTTTTTTCCGATGAGTCGCCATTTGTTATCGAGCAATATGTCAACAAACAAAATGACCGAGTTTACTTGCCAGAGAGGTCCATCGTAAATTTACAACTTCGGACGGCCACCAGAAAGCAGGCAGCACTGATGGTGATAGTTTGGGCCGCTAAAACTGCCGATGGTCGCTCTCCGCTCGAATTTTTGGACCGTCGCGTCAAAATTAATGCGATCGTATACCGTGAAACTGTCTTAGAGGCAGTATTGAAGCCTTGGGCAAGCAATCAATTCGGTCGGAGACCGTGGATATTTCAACAAGACTCGGCACAGTCTCACAAAGCGTGCGTCAAATAAGATTGGTTAGATAACAATGTTTCACACTTCATTTCTTCGACACAATGGATTGCAAATTCTCCGGATGCAAATCCGCTGGATTTCTCTATCTGGGGTATTTTGAAGGCGAAGGTTGGCACTAAAAAATCACCAAAGTTTGGATCACCTCAAACAAGCACTTCGCAGGAAATGGGCCAAAATACTGCAGAGCCACTAGCGTGCAGAGCGCGATGCTTTATTCAGCCTCCTCAAGGCCATTATTCGCTCCAAAGGTGGACATATTGAAAAGTACTGATACAATTTGAAAATTGATGTATTTTCGAACATTTTTTGCTTTGGCACAATAAAATTTATCAAAAAATAAAAAAATTATGTAAACGTTTAGACTGTGAATAAGTTGACCGACTTGGCTGATGTGCATCAGAAAACTTTCTCTTATCTTTGAAAGAGATACTGGAAAACAATTTCTGCTGAGGCATCGAAGACGATCTATTAAATTTTTTTGACGTATCTTAATATCCAAAAAGGATTTTTAGTGGTGCAGTTGTACTACATAGGGATTAGTACCCCGTAGGCTTCGCCAATGCTGCTATTGGCGGTCTGTTGAAGTTTGATCCGGTAATAAGTTCCAAATGCATAGACTATAGATAGAGACTATTCACACTCAAGCCTGATATAATCTTGACATACGATCTTCATATCGAGAAGAACTTTGGATATCAAAACTTGAGCTTGCACCAACTCATTTCCCAGATCGATGTTTGCTAAGCATCGAATACAGGATCTTATCTGCTATATTGTGTGAACGTCTAAAAACCTTTTGCAACAACCTTATTTGTTCCGTATCAGTGCGGCTTCAGACCAAGAAAATCCCCAATTTACCAAATCTTTACGCTCCGGCAGAACCTGGAAAAGCTCAAGAATTCAAAAGCGTTACCGACCATCTTTTCATCGATTTGAAGGCTGTCTATGACAGAATTTATAGAGATGAGATATATACGAAGGATGTTCGATGAACACCCGCATTAGAAATGACAACATAATTTTTTTTTTAGGTTTTGACAATTTATTTTTCAAAAAAACTCCCCTTCGAACTCGATACGCTTTTCCCAGCGGTGCTGCGACTTTTTAACCCCTCGTGGTCCGCCAATACGAGATCATGGAATTTGTCAATGGTTTATTTTGTGGTAACCGTATTTGGGCCACCCGAGCGTGGTCCATCAAAAAGTGAGGTGCGGCTACGGCGAAACTGTGCGAAACAATGTTTGCGTTGGGCTTTGGAGGTGAAGATTCACTGACTAACGAACAAAAATTGTTCCGACCGCCAGTGTCTTCGAATCTAGCCCGGAGATACAACATATTAGAGGAAAACTTCACCTTAAGCGCACAATTATTAGAGGGCTTCAACAAACTTGGAGTGCACTACTGGAGGCAGTTAGCAAAGGATCAGACTAATTAAAGAGCTTGCTAGTTAAGACTCATGTTCACCTCAAACAGTAAAACTACCTAAGTAAGTAAGCAAGTAAGTAAAAAAGTAACTAAAACGGACACCAAGAAGATCTCCTCCTTTGTCACCTTTTTCTTCAATAATCCTCCTCATTCCATTTATAATAGGAACAAGTTTAATGAACCGCCCTATGGTTTCTGTCCAATTCTCAACAACATTCCTCTCTATAAATAAACTCAAATAACTAAGTCTGCAACATGATATTCTTCTTTTCATTACAACCTTTGGCCTCCATTTAAAAAAAGACTTCACTCAGGAACACCGAAAGAGTTGTACTTTTTCTTTGCTTCTCTTATGGAGACTCGTCTTCAAGAGAAGGGTCTACTTACAAAATTACAGGGCGCTGCAAGTGATGTGGCTGTTTACGTCACATTCTCTGTTTGGCAAACACCCACAGACACTATCTGACACTCTCCAATATGCCTTAGGTGGCCCGCTTAGAGCCTCTTCAATGGTGACCTATCGAATTCAGCTTCATTTGCAATTTATTAACATTTTTCTTATGCATGATAGTCAATTCACGCTGTTCAGGACTGCAATGACCTGATTACAATAAGGACCAAATGGGTATAATACGAAGTCATGCTCAATAAATCTACCCTCATTTTCCCAGGCGGATCTAAAAAAGCGGAAGTCGCTGGCGCGGGAGTCTTCTCTAAGGACATCTGAATTTCCAATCCTTCGGTTTTTCTACACACAGTAGCGTGTTTCAAGCCGAGGTCTTAGGCTATCTTAAGACTATTGCTTAGCTCAGCTTTAACTAAATATCCCCAATGGATATTGTATTGTCTTATTTCGAATACAATGAAATCGAGGGTAGTAAAAAACTGCCGTATATCTCTTACTCTAACAGAGAGATATTGTTCGCCCCAGGGTGCCGATTCTTTGATGATCTGGCCAGACTCCGGTCCCTAGGAATTAATTGTAGGCAGCTTGAATACTGTCATTCCAACAATATCCTAAGCCAAAGGGAAAAGGAATATTTTGCACTTTCCCTGTATAATTCGCATAAGATTGCAACATCTAGTTACAACCTCCGAGATGCAAATCAGCTTGGCTCTATAAAAATGAAAAAGAGAAGAACAGTGCAACTCTGAACACCTTCATATGGACCAATCCAACATAAGCTATCCACACCCAAAGTTGACTTGATAAACCATCCAAATCACCTTACTACAGATTTTATGTATCTTGTTAAATAAGCTTTTAAGGCCCAACGATTAGCTTAAAAGAATTTGCTGAAAGCTTGTGAACATTATTTCTGCATAGGACTTTTTTGCAAGTCAGATACATTTCTATTGGTGCGTTCAACTATCAACTTATTTATAAAAAATACGGCGGCGTGTTAAAACCTACTACTGGAGCAGTCGTCCTGTAGTATCTTGGAGACACTAGCTAGCGAATTGGTGGCTTCTGCCACTGACTACACCACACTCTCACTAAACTTCATTCGAAAAATCTCAGTAAAATTCCCAACCAGAGAGAAATGGAAAAGTAATTAAGGACTACGAGTTGACAATCTTTAGCGATGGAACAAAAATGATCTATATCGATATCTTTCATCTACCCATTATCACAGACCCAAATCACTTCTATCATCATCGATAGCCAAGTTGCCAAGTTGGGAGTGGCCGTGGTGTAGTGGTATATGCATAGACTCCTCAAGCAGAGGGTCACAAGTTCGAATCCCGTGCAAGGCAATTCTTTGAAAAAGTCTTTTCATAGAATTTGTATGTAGTTATATGAAAATCCTGTCGGCGTCACTGGCTCCTCCCGTCCAGTTTGACAACCACCTCTGGAAAATATATCGAAACCTAATACACCTGAGTTTCAAACTACTACACCACCCGCCCGCGCTCTGGAAAAAAAGCCAGTAAAAGGGTATTCATATCCCCTTGGTGCGCGCGCGGGAATATAAAAAAAAGAAACTATTAATTCAGTTACTGCATCAAAACTAGTCAGACAATATCAGTTGTTCATCAATTAAGCGTTACCATCATCTACAGAGTTTGCATAGATTAACAAACTGTGTCATGTTAAATGAAACGTGCCACAATTATAAAAAAAAAATAAAAACATTAGAATTAACATACTAAGCAGATCAAGACAAGCAATTGCTAGAGTTATATTTATAACCAGAGGCCACTGGCCATTACAGGATCATTCAGCCACCCTACATATACCCAATAACACCTTCCGTCTTAGCTGCAAGGATGCAATTTTTTATTGTCCATATTCTTTGCAAGTTCCAGGCTATAGAGAGGGCCATTCATAAAGCTTCAGGGAAACACCTCTTCGCAAATGGATCGAAGAACTCTTAACTCTGGTAGACGATACTTACTATATAGCTATCCATAATTAAAAAAAAAAATGTTCACGAATCGTGGTAGCATCTTTTGCATAAAGATCTTGTCCTACTTGCTTATGAGGTTCAGTTGACAACAGAATTGAAGCCAAAATACCACATACAACGCCGTACCTTCACTGATTGGATACTGGAAATGAATGGATTTTTTACACACAATTATTCTGAGTGCTGAGGCTCATCCATTTGCCTGGATATGGAAATAAGCGAAAATGTCGCATCTGAGCTCCTAAAATCCAAGAAAAATAGTGTAACAACCTCTCCTCTTTGGGGGTGTCATTGGGCTATATTTTTTTCAAAAATGATGCTGGTATCATCGTTTCAGTAAATGGATTGCGTTACCGAACAATGTTGACTGAAATTGATGCAATGCCTGAAATTTACAGTTATGCAAAAACGTGATGAAAAATGTCTATTTGTAGGTAGAGCCGAGTCAGATATTGTATTTCATTACTAATTTCAGAGTTGTTCTTTAGGGTAAAATAAAATCATCCCCACTTCTTATAAAAATGTTGTGACTTTCTATAAATTTAAAATTACACCTTTTGTTGGATGATCCTATAAATAACGGTTTTCATATTGTAATTAATTGTTCCCTCTGTTCTATCGCATTTATTCCTTAAAGCTGATGCAGTTTAAAATATCGAAGGAACTGTATTATCCTTATTTCGCTAGCTCCGAGTACCAACGATAAACGTATCCATATCCTTAGCTGATAGTTGATATCAAATCATTGGCAGATAACCATGAGACACATCCTTCAAAATAGAAGATCGAGATAGTTAGAGTGAGGTTGGCCCTATTCTCCCCGTTGAATCCATCATTTATATGGTATTCCTGCTTCGACAGGTTCTTGTGCTTACACGAGCAACAGTGTTAAAATGCATTAATTATAGATAGTCAAATTTATTTACCTTACCAATAGGTACCTATGTAATGCAAACTTGCAAGAAATCTTGATAGCGAGAGGGTCTCAAACCGAAATTCTCGTGTATGAAGACTGGATATTAGGAGATCTACGTGAAAGTAACAAATGAGAGAAAAAATATAGCCAAAACTGTTCTCGACCTTAAGGACAACCAAGAAACCTAATCTTTGTTCCGAAGTTAAATATAAAGTATCTGCGACTTCAGTCCGGATATCGGCCTCATTTCTGTATTCAAATGATACAATAATCAGAAAAAAGGTTGCAGTAATAAGCGTTGATGTTTGCACTGATCTTAGGACATTTTTAACTTGAAAGGAATATCTGTTCTTCTAATTTGGAATTGGAGTCAAACACAATTTTCCTCTAAAGGCCAATCATATGGTCTATCATCTACAATAAACTGGATACGTCTGTGCTCTTGGCTATTGAATGACCGTTTTCTTATCTATTTCAATTAACATTTATTATTTCCTTAAATATCAGGTCCACCAACACCAATGAAACAAAGAATTCTTGTAGTATTCCACATTCAGCTTTACTCGTTAGAGTTAAGTAATTTTAAAAACAGCCTGCAGGCGTTTTTATCGCACCTTGGAACAGGTTATATCCGAAAGAAAAACATAATTTCCCTTGATTGACCAATTGATTGCAAATCCACCCACATCCAAATTGACTACTTGAAAACCATCCAACTCATCCCTCTTCAATGGTGGCAATCGCTATCACTAATTTTTATTTCTACAAAAAGAAGTCTTCAACTTCCACAACAAATCAAAGCCAATAAATTGCCACTTTAAATCTAAAGAGGTCATCTGCATTTATACGACCAACAACATCAGCCGATCCACCACCTTCCGGCTGCCAGACAACCTAACCTAACAAGTGGCCAAGGAGTACCAGAAATCCCAAGCTCAACCGAAACGAAATCAACCAGCTGATACGGACTCACATTCGTACAAATAGTAGCCAAAAATGAGAGAGGAGAATTCCTGAGCCCTATACTCTTGCTGCTCGTGTTCCGTCCAAGCAAGGGAATTTACAAGCACCAAAGGACATTTGGTAATTCATTAAGTTACGGAAGTTGAACTTGGAACTGCAATTTCCCAGGACGAGCTACCAATTATAGCTTTTAAACTCACTTTGGTCAGGCTAGATCCATGGTGGTGCTAGTACGTGGTACTGGTCATGGTGGCACCACCATTCTATGACCGTGAGGATGGTTCATAAATTGAAATCGCAACGCTCTACCAGAGAGGGCATTCGTATGTATGTAGAGTGTTTTTTCCTTGTGCCGTGAATAGTTGGCACTTTAGAAGGAGCCAAAGTGGTGCACCCACCATTAACGGAATCGAGCCGGAGTATATAAACCACCTTGGACATGGTCTACCTGAGCTGACCCGGTGATGATGATGATGATCATAATGATGATGATGATGGGGATGGTGATGATGCTGCCAACAACTCTCTACTGATACCAATCAACTATGCATATTTATTGGCCCAAATACGGTAAAATATTTCTTGCAGGGTAAGCTAAGGCCATTCCATTTGGAATCCGTCTTTTAGTGTATTGGTCTGTCTGTCTGTCCGTTCATCCATTAATCTTCTCAGCGTAATAGGAAGTTGCACTGTGTCTCGTTGTACACTCCTGGGTACATGTGTTGATTTGCGTGAACCATAGTGTCTTATGTATCCTTTTGATTCCTGGACTATCTATTTCCCTTCATCCAGTCTGATCTAGAGACTGTGCTTCGACAAAAGGCATACGAAATGAATTGTGGCACAAGGCATCGATAGCCTATGCCTGCTATGGTAGAGAATGAACAAAGTCAACCCTCTACGATGCCAGGATATGATGAGGATAACGATGACGGACCAACGACTACGATTACGAGACAAGGACTACACGTTAACGGTGACGACGACGACTATGACTACGACTACAACCACGACTACGAAGTCGACAAATAACTAACAAGCCAATTTCTGGCCAGAAAGTCTGGGGTGCTAATGTGGCCATATTTCGAGAGAATGGACATAATAATTGTGCAGTGGAAGGTTTATTGCCAAGTTAACTCGGGGTTAACAAATCCACAGGATTTGGCTGCCGTGTGATGCTCTTTTTCACCCTTGAGTAGCTCTACAACAGGAGAATGAGTATCCTGATGATGGCTGCAGTGGCTACTGGTTTTTGGCCACCGAAGATGGACATGGACTGGAGATTTTGCGGGAGGCGTTCGTTCAACACGACTAATTGAATTTTTGTGTTACGAAGAGTAGTGAGTCTAGCCTTTGGACTTATGCCTGGAGCTATCCGCTCTATGTGTGTGTGGAGACGAAATTCATTAAAATCACTTAACATGTGTTAATATTTGGGCCTTCCTTCCGGTTGGGATTGGATTTTTATTGGTTGCAATGATGTTCTTTAATTTTTGGCCAACCGACCACGATGACGATAGAATTTGATTACAAGTCTTTTATGACATTCTTGCTAGGGGGATGCTCAGATTTATTTCTGGCCAAAATGATGGGGTTTTGAGCCAATTTAAAAATGAAATTAAAATTCAAAAGAGCTGCTAATTGACACTGAATAGAGTTTTGTTAAGGGTCGAATATAAAGGAGGCGATCGATATATCGTTGACTGTCAAGGTAATTAACTTCTTATAAGAATTAAAATTACCGTCTGTTGAAGAAGGTTATTTGACGTGAAAGAGGAGTCATGGAGTACTTACCTATTTCGACGACAATTTGCGCAGATCATCTTTCGATGATATATATGTGCATCTTAGTAGGTCTTGGAGAAAATCAAAATCAAATAGACAGAAGTCTGTACCCATCTAAGGAATTATAAACGTCCATGTCAAATGAGAAGACATGTTTAACCTTCAGTCTTTGTTTCCGATATACCATATGCCTGTTGTAGAAATTGTGTTGCCAATACCGAGATCGGGTTGTTTGGATGTCCTCGCCTGCCGATTAGTACATCTACTCCACAGGTGTTTATTTCAAAGTTGTATAGTATACGGCAGAAAGAAAGTGGAAGATAGTCTCCGTCTCCGAAAGCACCTCATTCTTTGCCGATATCAGTCTTTGATTCATTCATTCAGATCATAATACCTTTCGATTGTGCACCTCCCTTTCAGAATGACCTCGAAAGTCCAGTAACTTATTGTTAAACTATAATCATTTATCATGGTATTGTTCACAGTGGGCCAATAGGTCTAAGTGCGTTGCTTCTTTCAAACATCCACTCTAACCTAATCATAGATAAGAGGTTACCTAGGTTACACTAGGAACAAAAACGAGCTCATCGCGATCCCTGTGGATCGGTGCTTGCAGGTCACCACAGTATCTCCAAATATCCGCATCTGACAATTTGAATCTCTTTGCGTGTTTCAGCAGGAAGCAGTGTCCTATTATTGTCCTAAGCTCATCCCTGTTTAATTTAATTAACTCCCTAGATCTTTGGCCGTTAAAAAGTGGCCAGAATGCTTTGGATTCCCTGTTTCTTCCAAGATTTAACCATCTTGACAATCTTTACTCGATAGTGCCTCTTATTTACAGTTCCACTTTTCAGTTTAACCGGTATCATCTGAATACACCGAGTTAAATCAATTCTTTATCCAGCTATCTTTGAAAGATTCATTTTTAAAAAGACTTTTATCCAAAATCTACCTAAAAAGATCGCCTACATTCTACTTTTACATACTACATTTATAATATTTTGCTTTGATATATCTATCTACTGCCTCCTAAACTACAAAAATATGTCTGGAGCTGTTACCGATGCGTGGCTCCCTTTAACTATCAAGTTCCATTCCGGGTATATTGGCTATACGAGTACCAAAAGTAGTCCTAGAGTAGAAAGTTGAACTTGGTGTAAGACGAGCAAGTGGAGAGGTAATCATCGTTCTATATCCATTATTCTTTGGTATACTATAACTTTGTACTCCTTTTAAGAGTAAAAAGCTTAATAAATGATTCAACCCCTAACGCTCTGTTTGTTGAATTCTTTCTCTTGACGTCCATGAAATCATTATTTTCCGACAATAAAACTTTTGGAAACATTAAGAGGACGTTTTGATTTCTGAAAAATAATTCTTGTACGACAAGAATGTTATGCAAAACTAATTTTTTGTTGGCTTTAAGTATATTTTCGAAACCATGAGTCACGAGAAAGATGACTTTATATTTGATTCACTTAAAAATCCAGAATATCTAAGGACAACTACAATCAAACAGTAGTTGAAATTCTGAGACAGGGCATTGTAAAGTAAGGTAGAAAGCTAAAACTTCCCCTGCTATGGACGAGCACTTCTTCCTGCGAAATTGTGATCAACAAAAAATTAACTTCGTTCGAGGGATTACTTACTCAAGACCGATAGAAACAATGTTCCCTATGGCTTAAGCAATTGGTAGCTATTCTAGTTCCTTATGACGCCTTTATAAAAAGAAATAGAATACCGTAAAGGTATCTGACTCTCATCTTAAATCTCAGTCAGTCAAATCAAACACAATAGTCCAAGCAAAGAAACAATATTTCTGAACACTTTAATGATATGCCAAAACACTAAACAAGAGATGTTGTGATTTATTTAAAGGATATGTCTGTAGGTAACCTAAATTTTTTAACATACAAAGTAAACATGTCTACTGTTCAGAAAAGGAGTATGTAACTACGTTTCTGCTAAGAAATTCATTCTCTTGAACTGAACGACAATGCAATTAAATTAATAACCCTGCACCCCTAACTTACAAATAGGCATTCCTCAAATACTCATACCTGCGTTTTTATAACTCAGCACTCGAAAGTGATTTACATCAAACTTATGAACCATGAATCAAGCGATTTGTTCTGTCAAATATTACACTACTCGCCGTCAATACAGAAGAGTTATTAAATTCTCCAAAAATACCTCGCATCCAGCATTCCCTGCTACCACTACTCAACTCCCCCTAATGTTTTTAACTCAAAGACTTTCATCCACTTAATCCAATGACTAAAGAGGGAGCAGCGCAGGGATTAACTTAATTGACATCCAACAAAAAGACAAATAAAATACAAAAACCAAAGCAAGTCGCGTGTGCCATCCTCATTTAGCCACCAACTGGGTAAGTGTTGTCAAGATGTCGCGTGAACAGCTTGTGCTTCGCATTCTCTTTAAAAATACTCTTTTTCAATACCAAACAGCCCAGATGTGCCACGCACAGAGTCACCTTAAAAGTGTCGCCTTAAGTGGAGTGTTCCATAAAAGGGGAATCAACGACAACGACGATGATGCCGATGTCGACTTCAACTCAACCGTGAAGTGTCTTTGAGACCCAGATTAACCCGCGCGCATTAACACGAAATATCGCCGAAATCACTGAAAAGACTGAAATGCCGAAAAATTGTATTTTTGGATCTCACTTCATTACTTATAGGAAGTGTTTATGCATATTCGTATCCCCAACCACACATTCAACCCACTCGGATCATTTCACCAGACGTTCGTCCTTTGTGTCCGAAATTAGATTGTTCGGTGGCGCAGCTTCTTTTAAAATTATTCATTTAAGAAATGCTCGCAATTGTAACTAAAATATGTACATATATACTTTTTTTTCGTATTTATACCAGAGTTCCAAAAACATCTTTAACACCTGATATGTATTCAGTTACAGTTGTCATATTTGTCAAAACTTTTTGACAGAAAATATCTTAAACTCACGATCAATTGAAACGAAACTACCGACAAAAATTCAGAAAATTTCCAAACTTCTTAGAACTTAGTTCTTCTTAGACTTATACGGGCGACTACGGAAAAAAAGAGCTAGATGCCTTCAACTACTTAAACAATTTTGAGAAAAAGGGGGCCAATTCTAATGATGTGGATAGCTATTCGTCATTGGCTTCTGATTGTACGCTGAAAAACCCCGACAATTGGCCACTAAGTTCTTCTGAATTTTTTTTTCATTGAGATAGGTTGCTAAATGTGTCTTCCTTCGGGTCTCCAGAACTATCATCGTCACTGCTCACATAAAGTGAGCAGATAGACTCTTCCTTTGAATCAAAACAACTAGAGTGGTTGAAATCTTTTAGGTAAAAGTCATTTTTAATAAAAAAAAAACATCTAAAATGCCTAGGACACGGACCACATTTGTTCGATTATGAGCCATTAAAACGTTTTATGGCAGTGAACTGAACAATAGAATAACTAAGTGAAACCCTCAAGATATGAAAAACTTATACCGGTACGTAACATGAGAAAAAATGAAAAGAACAGGACTAAAACAAAGACACTTGGGAGTTCTCCGAACACGGTCTAAAATCTTATACACTTCCAAGATTCTTGACATTGCTGCGATTCGAAGTCGATTTTTAGACCTGGACAGCAGAAAGTGTTCAATAAAAGCCACTGTTTACGAAAAAATGTACTTTTTGTTGTAATTTGTGGAGCACCTTTCGCCTCTTGAATCTTAGAGGAAACTACATCAACAGTTAAACTTGCCATAAGCGCCTTAATAAATGACTCGGTTAATTAGCCGCCCCGCCCGTGTTTTTTTAAAGCCTCTAGACGTTTTGGGGATACATTAAGTCTGATATACCATATGCCAATAAGTCAGTAACTCTATATGATTTGGAGACAAACATTCGACGTAAAATTGGGTCAATCAAATCCACTCATGCAAACGGATCCATGAAGTCCATTTGGATGAGCTTACATTCTATAGCTCATGGTACCAATTATATTTCAATTTAATGTACTTCACCTTCACCCTAACTTATTCAAAATTTTCTCGAGTTTTCTTCAACTGTTCCTTAACTACAACTTGTCTGCTTCGGACTTTCGCCTTTGTTTTTCCTACTGTGCATTTTTTTTTCTATTACCATATTTAAAAAAAACACACAGTTTCCCAAAATCTTTTATTAATTGGATGCAGATCTTGCCGGGGCCGGTTTCAATCGCTGCCGAATCGAAGGTTTCTTGTGACATTGAACCTGTGTACATAAGTTTATTGGCAGTGGCTATTCGAATAAAGCCAGTACAGACTTTTTTGTTTAAATAAAATACAAAAAAGTGAACTTGATGATGATTTACTAAATTCATTCGAATGATTATTTGAAGAACAAAGCGCATTCTAGGGGTCCAAATTTTCCATCAATTTTTCAAGCAATTGGGGGAGTTACTCGAACAATTTTTTGCTCTAAAACATCAATCGTTACTGGTTTATTGGCATTGTCCCACAGAAAATAAACCAATGGCGTCAAAACGAACAATCATGGTGGTCAATTCATATCTTAAAATGACTGTATTGCCAAATCGTGTTTTCAATAAAGTGATGTTTTCGTTGTCAGTATGGAGTGGATCACAATCCTTTTGGAACCACAGCTCTTCTATATTGATGTCACATACATTTGGGAACAAATAATTATTGATTTATTTACTGTAAATTGTGCTGCGGCCTCATTTTTTATAAAATATGGACCAATAATACCACCAGCGACGTAGAATCTAAACGATATGGTACATTTTTCTAGATTCAATATCAGGTGTTGTCCTTGCTCCAAATATGGCAATTCTGAGTCCCATCACTAAACAAAATTTTACGGTAAAAAACGGGGTCAACTTCCACTTGATTTAAGGCCCAATCACTAAACACACGATGCAATGAATGATCACGCGGGCTTAGTTTTTGTACCATTTGGTTATGAGCCTTGAGACCAAAATTTTTAAACGAATATCCCAGAAATTTGATGGACAAAGGCCAAGTTGCCAAGTTGGGATCCTCTCCAGCACGAGTTTCCACAGCTGCGATATTTTCTTCCAAACGAACTGTTCTCAATCGTGTTGGTGTTGTTCAACAATTCGATAAAACGTTTAGATAGCCGATGATACGTATCGTAAATTTCCGTAAGCGCTCTATAAATTTCGCGAACAGATGAAATGACAAACTATACTGAAAATAAAATAAACTTGACAGCTCAATGTGACAGCTGATTTGACATTTAATCTCTAATCTTACTGCAAACAGAAAAACATCCATTATATGGTGCTCCTTCTTCGTCTTCTACAGCAGAAGCAATGAAATAGCTATGCTTATCACGTCGCCCGATACGCTAAACTTACTTCATCTTCAGCCGTAATATTAAAACAAGCTCGATTCTCTCCCCTACTGGGAATGTTGGAAGCGAGATCCTCGATCAGTCTCCAGGAGTCTACATACTTTTTAAGAATTTGTCCAATTTTTTACAGAGATATTCTCTTAACTCATGGCAGACTGGGGCTCACTTTAGTATGTTTGAATTTTATCTGTATATCCATATGGGTTCATCAAATGGTTCAACCCTTTAAGTACAGTGGATTTTATACAATAGTAATTTTGTGATACTAAAACATCTTCTCTGCACCTGTTTTAAGCTCAACATGTAAAATTGTAAAATATTCCTGCCAATGAATGATGAAACTATCTGTATGTTCCTCAGGTGATACTCATCTGGTGCTGTGGTAGATTTTGGGCTCAAACATGGTACCTCCTTTATCGATAGCACGTTCGCTACAATTATTACGCCTAATTAGATCGTCACGTATTTAAACTGACATTTAAATTGTTTATGGCAGTCAGATATTCACAAAAGGTGCCTCTTTCATACTCAGTCACAAGATTCGATGACGCGTAACATTAAATTAACGCAGAGTCGTGAAAATTGCCGAATAATTTTTTTGACAGAGTTAAGTAGAAAAGTATTTTTTTTTAGAGCACGCAAATAGATGGCTAATCTTCTCATTCACTTCAAAAGTTTATACCAAAGAAACTCTCGCTATAATTGAAGACAGTATTTAAAATTTTCACGGTAATCTATTTCGCGTGCATAAGGGCTTGCTATGTTGTTACATTTCGCCCAAGATCTATTAACAGTTATCCTTACGGCTGTCATCGTTCTCCTTTGGTGAGTTATGAACGATAATCTGTCAGAGTTGGTCATTTCTAGAGAAACTGATATACATTCTGATCAAGGGCTGGATATTCTAACGCACTCACACCATTTGGAGGACCACTGGTTTTACTCTATTAAACTGTACTTTATTCTTGTAATGATTCCTATACGTTTCTTGCTTGAACGTATCAGCCCATAAAGAGAACATATTTGTTTTCGTATAAAGATTCAGGCTCAACAAAGCATAAAACGGCTCAGTTCTGGCAGTAGAAGCACCTTAATTCTGTCCCTACCTAGCAAAGTCAGAAGTATATTAAAGACCATTAATCACAATAGTAGTCAAGTAATCATGAACTGGCTATAGCCACTAATAAGGCCTACTTGGATAGCTGAAGTAACTGACATTACAAAAGTGCAATCTGTTCAAAATCAGTCAGCGGCACTTGTACTCTTGTACTTGCACAAAATGTACGACTATAGCATTGTCCTATGGCAACTCTGTAATACACAAGCGCGGTAAGTCGCTATGGACTACAATTTCATTTCCCTTTCGATTATTGTTCGCCAGGAATGATTTTCCTGATTTCTTTCCCCCAATTTGCGCCACGTTCGAGACCAATAATCGATTTCCCGGGCGCATTGGCGTCAATTGCATCCATCGATGCTGATGTCTGATGTTCTGGAATGGTTAAGAGACAGCTGGCCGGCTACGCGAGTTCCTCATCACGCCAAACTGTGGCGGCATAGAAAACCGCCCACAAAAAATGCAACCAACACCGACCGCACTATCGCACCGCCAAAAAGGGAACAACAGAAGCACACCACCATATCCGCCACCTCCTGAGCTGTGTGTTCCAGAGATTATGTGCTGTGTGTTGTGTGCCTGCCAAGAGTTCTGGACTTTTGTTTGCGGAAAAAGAGGCCGCCAAAAAAGGGGGAAAAAAAAAACAAAAAGATTCTTTTTAAAACGCCTGTCCATCATGTCGATTATACACACGTCCGACATGACAATGCTGCTAGGTGCGTTGTTTCTACTCGTACAATACCCGCAGTAGCACCAGCTGGATGAGTTCCGTCGAGAATGCCAATTTGCACCGTCTCCCATTCTGCCCCTACTGAACTGAGTTTACCTTGTGAATACTCAAGGGAGTAGTACTTGTTGGCATGCCCAGAGCTGGGACAAGCGACTAGTGAATTTGTGATGTCGACCAGGCAACTGAATGTATCCTTACTAGCGCCGCCGTCATGGGATCAAAAGATTTCTCGCTTTTCAGAGACAGAAAGCAGGATGTTGGAGATGGAGTAGGAGTAGGAGTTGAAACTGTAGCTTTTCCTTTCAGTACTACATATACGGAAGGAGAACCTACAATAACTACAAAGAAAAAGGAAACCCAGAAACGGTTTTCAATATTTGCACTCGGTGCATTGCTACTGCGAATGGGGGAGGAAACATCAGAGTCCCGACATGATGCCAACCCACAGTGGTACACAACATGGTAGAAGACCAAAACCTAAAAAGGCAAAAGAATACCAAAAAGGAATGAAGCGTAGCTGGAAAAAATAGCGCGCTCTGTACAAGGATGTATGTACCTATATAACTACATATGTGTGAGCATGGGTGAATGATGGTACTAAACATCCTTTACAAGGTTCCACATCCTGGCCTGATATACGCTTCGAATAGTGTAGAAAAAGTGAAAATATCTGTTAGTGCATGACTGGGCAACTTTAAGGGTACGTAGGAATGGGGAACTTTATCCTACAAGCATTTGAGAATGTACTCAACTCGTAGAGATTAACGGTTAAAGTTCCAATTTTTTTTTTCATTTGTTTTGCTTATATTTCGACAAAAAGTCATTGAATGTTGATATCGTAGGACTTGTACTTGAAGTTGGGCTTTCGTTAAGCGGTGGGCTTGGTTATGTGGCATTTTTAATAACGAATTGCACTTCTTGGTCGTTTCTTTGGAAAGGAAAGAGTACTATAAGCGAACCAACGAGCGTGGTCTTTTAGAAAATAGGTTTTTGGATGATTTGTTTGATGACCGGTCTTAGACATTCTGTAGTGCATATAAGTTCCTAGTGCCGAATTTTCAACTATAAACACAGAGAAAATCTTTTTTGGGTTTTTTTTTTTCCAGAACCAGGCGCTGCAACTGAAGCCAAATTCTGGCAAAGTCGTTTGACAAACTAATTATCTTCAGGCAACATGTTCTAGATTGTGACACCACAGCTTCACCATTATACAAGCTACTGTGAACAGCAAAGAATTTTTTTAATAGAATCCGGTGGTCTTATAAACCTTCTCCTACTTTGAGCATAGCATAGCTACTTATTTTTTTTGGGACTAGCATCATGTCTGCTTCTCAGTTCGTAGGTACATCAGATTGTAGCAAACACAATCTGTGGTTGTTTCTGACAGCATTGGAGTTTTCAAAAGGTTTCGAAAGACTCAGGCCTAAGAAGTCTCTTGCGATTGCAATCCTTCGTTCCATAATTCACTCACAACTTCTCCAGTGTTTGGCGTATGGAGTGTCCGCATTCGCATCTTGGCGGTTCATCAATTTGTTTTTTAATCAGAGAACTGTCAGATTTCTTTATTCATGTTGATTTCTGAGAAAAACGTTCTAGCTTTTGACTTGATCCCTTTTTCATAGATATTGGTGTGCGGGCTACATTTTCAAAATATAGTGCCAAAGAGGCTCTCCTTCCCTAACTTGTCATTTAAGCCTCAAATTATGATTTAGTCACTGTGCTTGTTCGTATAACTGTTGGATGATCTCTAAAAAGTATTCAATGACAGAAACGTAGATTTTCTAGAAGCTCTCTTGTCACCAGCCGAGAAAAAAACAAATTTTCGAATGATCTCCGCTCTAAATATTGCTCTATATACCTTTGATGTCACCGTCCATCCACCCATCCATCCATCTTAACAATTCCACCTTTGACACGTCCGGATAATGATCTGCCTGGACAGGTTTCTCTAAAGTTGCGCAGATACAATTATTCAGTTACATTTGAACAGGCAGACAGCAAAGTGGCGGTGATGTTGTGTTAATCAAAAAATGTATCCACGCCTAGAGTACAAAGGAGGTCTGAAGCGCTAAGCCGATTAATAAATCTTTTTGCAATGAACACTACTCGATTGTCTTTTCCGCAACTGGGGGATGTATTCGTAGTTAAGTTTAGTTGGACTAGAACTCACTTCAGAACAAAGTTATAGCCCCAAGATAATGACTGATTCAAAAATGTTCAAGCTTTTAGAAGGAGAGCACGGTAGATTTATCTCTAATATAGTAACCATTGGCAGACTTATCTTATCCTCTCCTGTTGCAAGTACTAACACAGATTTTTGGGAAAAAGAAGGAAACAGATCCCTCAAGCTACGTAATTAATTTCTATTGACAACTTCGATTGTCATCTACAGGTCCGGCATGATAGTCATCATCAATTTGCATGCCAACCTCTAAGCTATCGACTTGCAAAATTCCGCCCACAACCCAAGTGATGTTCTTTATTGAGATGTACTCGACCATATTAGTGCCAGAACATCTACATATTTACTTTCCACATTTCTGTCACTATGTACTCGTACACACAACCTATAGTGTCCTATCCTGCATCCTGCCTACTATCACTATTTCCCACATGCGACTGTTTGTGAAAATTTTGTTTGCTTTTTTGCAAATTTCGCGGACACAGAGACATACCGAAAAATTGCACCCACCTACCGACATTTCAGCTCCTTTTCGTATGATGCCAGGACAAGCTCGACTTTTACGGTTCTATCACATTTTTTTTTCTTTCCAACAACCCATAGATCGTCAAGTTGTAACCTGTATATGTGTCCACTGTGTGGTGTACCCGCACTCAAACTTATATGGTTAGGATACTAACAACTATTATCCCGACTGCATGATAAACGGCTGTTCGAGGACAAAGTCCGTACATAGAAGGATAAAAGTGTACAGGATCCCGCAGACAAGAGAAAAAAAACTCCCTACTCTCCGGTTTTTCAGAATTTGTTTTTTTTTTTTTTTTTTTGAATAACTACGGGATGGTTAGATGGAGCTTCAAAAGGACATGTCGTTATGAATGCATGCCTACATTTTTATTGATAGTGTCGAAGCATGCATGTAGTTCCGCTGCTGCTACTGCTGTGCATGGCATAAAGCACATCCTATGATAGGTGAGTGTTCTAGAGAGTCTTTGCCTGAGTGAATCTACTACCTAGTACCTAATACCTAGTGGACTTTCGTCTGAACGCTTTTAATCCGAATTGTTTGATTTTCAGGGTTTAAATGGTTGTTTTTCATTTTGAAGTATCTATGGCACTCTTGTTAGAATCGCCCAGGATTCATCGAACGAAAATAGAAAAAAAGAAACACTTACGAGTACTCCGTTTAGAACGATGTCAGTTTTGTACTTCCTATGCACAACTACCGGAATTCATGCTGATTTTTTATTTTATTCTTGACCGTTCCTGGCTTTGTTGTTGTATATTTGAACTATGGTCACCGTGCAAGAAGTTTTTTTTCATTATTATAAGTAACTATACTCGAATACACTGTTGCCAATTTGATTTTTTATTATTTTCTTGTTGGGGTAAGTAAAGGATCCACATTAAGTGTATTTGCCTCTTTTTTATAATTTACGCGCGTTCAAGGGATTTGAGTACCCTTAAAATGTGCAAGCAGAAAGCCCTCTAGTAGGTTATTTTGTTAATCATGCATAAAATACTGCCCTCCTTTGTAAATGGTAACTTCAAAATTAGGACTTAAAATTAACAGAAACACTTAAGAGCTAGGAACCGAAGGATATATAGAAGAGATCTTGTTTAAGACGAGTAGTACCAAGGTTAAAATCAAAAATGGAGAGGTTTAAGTTGACCTTTCGGAGCATACGGGAAATTGGTTGGTTGGGTTTGAGCTATAAGAGGTGCGGTGGACCGGTAGATGAAAAAGACGAGGACAACGTAAATTGGGTTGGTGTTGAAGGAAATAGAGTTGAAAAGGGATGCACTGTCGTTGGAATCTGAGACCAGTCGATGAATGAAGAATGTCTGCAATATTCCCTCGTTCTTCTAAAGAATTGATATTGAGAAGTTTAAGGCGGTTCTGATAGGGAGGTAAGATAAAAGGGTCGTTTCAGGGCAGACGGCGGGGATTAAATTGGAGGAATTAACGTTGACAACCCTCGATTTGGGAAACATGAACTCGGTAAAAGGGGACCAAGCTTGACTGCCATACTCAAGCAGAGGGCTTGAGTCGAATAGTATGTCAAGGTCTTGACCATAGAGAAAATATAGTCGGGGAGGAGACGGTTTGCATTTACGTCACAAAGTTATAGATTGACATTTGGATATATTAAGTTCTAGGCAGTTTTTGAGGCACCAGATTGAAAATCGATCGAGGCCTTTTTGAACAAGGGCAATCCGCATCAAGGATAAATTCTCTAAAATAAGATTAATATGTGCCCATGACCTTACGGAAAAAAGGACTAGACCAAAAAACAATGTTTCTACGAGATCCTCGACAAGAAATTTGGGCAACATCCAATATCAATAGTATGACTATCGTAATAGGTAATTTTAACGGCAGATAGGAAAGTAGGACATTTTTGGCATAACAATTTGTAAGCATAGCCTACATGATACCACATCTGGCAAGGGACTTAGGTTTATTGACAACAACACCGTTTCCTTATCCCAATATTCACAAACGGACGTTATTGACTCTGGATCATGAAATGATAAATCAAACTTTGCAATAGATGTAAAGTATGCCTCCAGTATTCTGGACGTGTGGACCTTGTGGCAGCCAACGTACGAATCCGGTTTTTCCAAGCGCAACAACAAAGAAAAACTATTGTGAGATGATATAATGTAGAAAAGCTGCAATCTGAAAAGACTGCCAGAATCTTAGCCGAATGGCTATCCCGAAATCTCTCAACAACTTCTATGCCCCCAACATCGAAAACCGAATACCAGTGGCAACGCTGCCAATGTGCCATCGGGTTTTACCAGACCATCACCAAGAAATCTCTGGTTTGATGAATAATGCCGCAAACACATGCAGCTACACAAAAAGTGTACAAAGTGGCGCTGCAACGAAGGACGAGAGAGCCTTGTTATCTCTATGAGCAGAAGATATGGTAGGAACATCGGGAATAAAAAGCGCTCAATCAAAGATATTGAGAGTTTGTACTTGAGAAATACTGCACGAAAGTTTTACTAACAATAAAAAAGAAGTAGCCAAAAACAGGACTGAGAAAGTTGACCTTAAGTGAACGCTATAGCACCGGTTTTCAGATAAGCAGATTTCGTTGCCATTTTCTATGGCTAAACGTGCAAAGGATACGAATTCAACTAAGTTTGTAGGACTCGATCTACCTTTGGAAAGTCCATGCTGACTAGATGATATAAGTGACTTGCACTGAAAGTTTAGCACTTCGTATAAAATAATTTCGAACATTTTCAGTATGTGAGAAAGCTTAGCAATGGAACGGTAGTAAATTACTTTATTCTTTGATTTCATACAGATAAAGGCAAAGTGATCGTCAATGTCTTTTGAGCCAGGAAAGTGCGATCAGGTCCATATAGACAATATTAGTCAATTTTCAGGAGATTCTCACAGTCTCGACAATCTCATACGAGGCAAAAGATTCTCTTTCATAGGGTTGTAAATATGCGGAAAAATAATTTGCTTCTTGAGCTGATCATGTCCACTTGCCGGCCGCTTGAGCCAATTTTCGAACTAAGGAACAAAATCATAACAATTCAAAATTGCTGTAAAAATGGGTGGACAGGAGTCATAGACTACAGAGTGTCTTAGTAGTCGGTTGACTGCCCCGGGAACATAAAGTTGAGCATCTAACAAGAACACTATCTTAGTCTCAGAATTACTTTATTTCTGTTTCCAGTAAGGCAACTGAATATTTTAAAAGTTTCTGAAGAAGAAAACCCCAAGTACTTGCCGTCCCAGAAAATACTTGATTGTGCTCGTTGCTGGTTTAACGGTAGGAAAATTCAATTTATCGAATTCGAAAATCTTATTGTCTTACCAGCCTTCTGCGAGCACAAAAGATCCCTCATAGAAAATGCCGAGAAGGTAGCGCGTTTTGAAATAATTTGAATTTCTTCGCATTTTCTGAACTTGATTTTTGGATGATTGAGCAAGAAAACAATTTATGTCAAACGGTTTTTTGATAGAACATATCATATCAATAATAGCCTTTTCTTTTGGTTTTGATTGGTGATCCATTTTTCGTGCTCGGATGGATTGAATGGTTCAATACCATAGATCAGCGACTTAACATAAAGATTCAACCGTAAATAATACAAAGGTGTTAAATCATACGATCCTGGAGGTAAATTCAAAGGGACAATACTCGAAATTATGAGCTCATCAAATTAATTGTTTGTGGCCCACTGAGTAGCATGCTGCGCCAGCTTATTGAAACTCAAGCTCATTCACATTATTGATAGTATTCAATTGGGAAACGATAAATTTAGTAATTACAGATTTTTAGATCTCTCCATTGATCGTTACGTTTTAGCCGGAATCATTTTTGAAGAAATACAAGTATGTAGCAAACCTTTAAAGCTCAAGTCATTAAAGCAGACCAAACCGTGACTTTTTGTGGATGAAACGGCGTATTAAAATTGGCTTCAGTCTAAATGTGACATTGTTAGGTCATAACTTAGTTGCAGTAGCTAATAAATTTACATTGACGATTAATTTGATTAGTTTAGGATCAGTTTCATGTGAACGTAATTTTTCAGGTGAAAAGACTACAGATCCAATAAAATTAGTTTAAAAAATTGTAAGCTGCTCTTGGCCGTGAACTTTTATGGCCACGTCTAAAAATTTTAACATTAAGCCACTTTTACTGATGACGTCAAACCTTGGCAACTCTGTTCAAAAAGTGCACGTTATATGAATATAGTATATCTCCTACATAAATATGTACAGAAGTGTTTGTATAAGTATATTCACTACCTAAGAGTCAATAGTATTCAACCATCCCACACGCCATCAAAATCAACATCGACACACAACGGAAATTTCACGTCCTTTTTGAATTTTTCACGAGTGCCACCAATTTTTGTGAAATGTGTTGAAGAGAATCGTTTCGAGATTGTTTGCGAGTAGTTTATCAAATTTCTAGTTTAGCTATGTTATGCTACTAGATTTCCACCTAACCCATCCACACCGACGACCACTCCGCAAGGACTTTGCTTGATCCTGATTGTACCAATTTCCATTTGATCCCTTTTACTCCCGAAATAGGATGACGTGCAGCACTTGCTATTATTGCACATACTCGTGTTCTGTAAAAGGCACTGAGGGCAGGCAATGTATCCGTACTGTATGCAGCACGCAAAGAGGTAACTGAATTTTGGTATCCTCGTCCGGATGTTTTTTTTTTTGTTTTTTTTTTTTTTGGTCTAAAATCCTTTTTGCCTGGGATTTGTTTTCGCTGACATTTCTACTTGGATACCCTTCCCCATCAATCTATATCCTCACTCACTCCCACTCTCTTTGTGTACTTGATAACTCCGCAGGATCTCTTGCCAAACTATGAAACTCAATTGAAAATTGTTTGTTGTTTGCCAAAGGATTTTTTGGAATTCGGTTTCACAGCGTGTTGCAATGAACATAGTAGTGGGTGCAGGACTTTGGATAGGTGGCAAGTTAAATGCATTTCACCATGTGTCACTGGCCCATGTTGAGTGTCTGATGTCCACCCAGAGCAGTGCCACATAGCAATACCACTGAAACTCATGACGACTTTGGTTAAATCCGATTTCTAGTTATTGGATTTTGTCTACCTACAATTGTACATATATGGTGACAACATGCAAAACAGCGAACGTGCATGCATGCATACGCATACATGTAGCGAAAAGAATTCATCTGCAAACGTGGACTCCACAAAGAACATGAAAGGTGTTAGGCGCTTGTTTAAAGTGCCAATAAAAATTCCACCGTGAGAAATTGCCTCTGCATAAAAAAAGAAAAAGGAAAAACACCTAGATACTTCTAATCGATTTCGTTACGATACGAATTAAGTGTGTCCTTTAAAGGATGAATTGGACACTGCAGTGTTATAAGGAGAATTAATTCAAATTAGCTGTGCTGTGACTCTGAGTCAAACCAAAACTCAAAAATGCTTTCTGAGTGGAAAAACACAACTATAAATCCGAAGGATCTTTTTTTTTCTTTCTTTTTTAACGAAATGGTGTTGCTTTTGACCTCATCCCTAGGAGGAAGGTGATGATACGCGTGAGGATGTGAACGGGTTAACTGCGATTTTATACCACATAATGGTAAATTGGAATGTGAAATGCTGTCCGCAGGGTTGTGGGATAAATTCTTTTGTAGGTGAACGCTGAACATATGGAGCACTGAAACCATTCAACAACCCCAATAAGGTGACATTAATATAAGGCTGAGAGTGGATGGACAAGCACAAACTAAGTGTCCTTGTTGGTCGTTAAACACACGTGACGCCATCGATTTTAATATGATGCCACTGCGCACATGGGCTGTTTGGTGACGATGATGGTGACGCTGAAGTAGGACGTACTACGTACCACGTTTTGTTTTCTTTTGTTCTGAAATGATGTAGGGAGAGGTATGGATATGTTTACTTGCCTCATTAGGTCCTTTACATATTTCGTACTTTTATAGTGTCGAATGGAGAATAAAGCACTCAGATATTTGTGTTGGGATCTGTGGGTAACCACTGAATGCTGTGTGATGCATAAGGTGTAGCTTGAATGGTGCACAAAAAGAGGCAATTCGCAGAGGGAGCTTTGTCTGCAAAATTGAATAAATGCCCTTAAAAGCAATATTTTAGAAACTGTACCTCTTTAATGTACACCCAGTAAGATATCTTTAAGGAAAGTATCAATAATCTTCAAAAGAAGCCTGTTGGCAGCAAAGACATTCTTTCCTGCCACTTTAGTGGGCCGTCCTAAACTACCAAACTAAGATCGTAATCCCAATTTACAAACAGATTCAATTGGATTGTTCAATAAGTTGTGCGGTTTTTTTTTTCTGGGAAGTACTGTTTATCGTTTCAGAAAATCTCTTTGTATACCGTTATGAAATTACTATGTTTATCCCAGTAGAGAAGGTTATGCTTTACATTGTTATGAGAGTTTGTTTTAATCGGGCGCGCAACGGGAGATTTGCAGCGTGTATGGAAATTCGGCAATGAGCGCTAACACTTGTCAGCGTTGGTTTACATGCTTTCATTTAGGAAATACATATCTTGATGGTGCTGTTCGCACTTGACGTCCAAAGACAACAGACGACAATTAAATCCTGGCTGCAGTTACCGTTGACGGGCATTTGACGATACGGGAGATCGCTCAGCGGTTTAAGATCGCCCATGCTACTATTTCGCAGAGACTGAAAAGGTTTGGAATGTCGAAAAGGCGGATGTTTGCGTTACTCACGAATCCAATGAAAGAAACGTTATGGATCGCATAATGATCTGTGAGTCTTTTTTGAGATGGAATTCGCTTGAGGCTTTCCTGAAAAAAGTGATAATGGGAGACGAAAAATGGGTGGTTGACAACAAAATTCGGTGTAAGAGGTCATAGTGCGCTCCTGATGAAACACCGCAATCGGTCGGTAAACAAAATTTGCATTCCAAAAAGTCATGTTGAGCATTTGCCCTTTGCTTGGATTTTCTTCCACGAAATCAGATAATACTATAAATGCCGTTAATATTGCTCTTATCTCGATACTTTGAAGGCGAGCAGGATGGGCGTTGTTTTAAATCATGACAACAAACCACTCACAGATTTAGTGACAAAACAAAAGCTGAATTCTTTTGCTAGAAATTTATGCAGCATCCTCTCCAAACCTTGTGCTTTCTGACTACCATCTGTTCCGCTCTCTCCAAAACAATTTGGACGGAAGAGTGTTTAATCCCGAACATAAGATTAAAACGTACCTAGAAAATTATTTTACAAAAAAATCTGCTGATTTTTACAAAAGAGACATTTTATCTCTTCTAGAACTATGTAAAAAAGTAATACATAGACCAGAACTTATTGGACAACCCAATATATGAAGCAGATGATGCTTGTCGTCTGCAAGCCAACAAATAAGGCTTCCATTTGGGTTTTACATCACGGAATGACGGATCAGTAAAATATAATTTTGCACTACAGCAAATGTAATTGATTTTTTGTTGGAACCTTGGATGGAATTATGGATAGAGTTTTGTCTCGGAGTAACTTTAAGCTATCCAAATGTCGGTCCTTTTATGAACTTTACATGTCACGTGAAAAATTGCCAAATTAGCTGTCTGCTGTCTGCCGAGACAAAAAACTAATCACCGAGGAAGGTTTATTGCATCTACGCGGCTTTAACAAGACCAATTATATCTTATTCATAGGTTGTTTGGTAGAATAAGCTTTTAAGCAAATAAACCACAGCTCCTTCCACTGACCTCAAAGTCGTCTTCTATTTATTATTTGTGAGGGTTTTATAGGGATTAAGTTGAAGTCACATTATTTTTAAAGATGTAAAGTCGAAATAACATTTTTTAATGAGGTATCTTACTAGGCTTTTGGAGATTATGTGTAGTTTTCACTCCGTATTAGAGTTATTGTTGCCTAAAACACATATAATAAGTCCTACCAGTCCTACCTACCTACTAACAGTAGTCAGTAGAAACTTGATATAAGAGGACAAAGAGCTTAGTATGAATCATAGCAAGTAAAGATTATGGTACTCCTTTCCCGTCGTGTGAACATTCTTTTTCAGGTTGACTGTCATATTTTTATTGCCGTCAAGATGGATGTATCTTGTTACAGTTTATATACATACATGTGTATATGTATGCAGATGGTTTTCCAACGTTGCTGGGTTACGATATTAAACATTGACCAATGCTTAATGATTCATACATCCTCGTTCATCATTTCCTAGTAATTACTTGCCACAAACAAACATGTGGGCAAAACAGTGTTTTATTTGTGAAGATGATATCGGCCCAGGATGGAACACACCGCAACACATTATAGCATGAAAAAAAAAAATTATGAAGCTATTCACCAGTTCTTGCAGATTACTTGAAGGGTCATTGATGTTTGGCATGCGCTCACACCCCCTACGAAATAAATACCCTAAGTACGACATTAAAATCGATTCAGGAAATTCAAACCCCAAATTAGGGAAAGGGGACATCTTTGGTATCACAGTCAGAAAGCATAGATAACATCGCTCCACATCTGAAAACGGTCTTAAGTGGACCTAACTTCCTACTATGCAGCGCACACTGTAGTGAAAGAAGCTCGAGCGCTCGAACATATGAGGCAAGAAGAACATCAACTGCTCTGGAGAAAAAAAAAACGGGCATGGAAATCGAGCGACTGAGAGATGCTACCTCAGAAACAACGTTCGGAATTTTTAGTAAGAGGTAAAAAGAGCATGTAAAGCTAACAACATGAAATGACCAGGGAAATTTAAAAGGAAAAGTAACAGTCGGATATGGGTAGAACCACTTCTGTAGATTGTCATGCAGACCTGAGACTACTCAAATTTCTCTGTCAAGCAGTTTTAAGGAATCTTTCCAAATCAGATCGTAAATGTGGTCTGGAGTGCGCTGAAATTGTTTCCTATTTTGGAATCCTCTCTTTAAAAATTGTCTAGGACTTGCTTTACAAATCAACTCATGTGTTTAATGTTTTCAGTCATCCGTTTTTGGAAGTTATGCTGGTTCAATAGAAAATCTTCCATATGCACTATGTGTTTAGCCTTTAACAGTATACATCGGGTTTCATTCTTCTGCACCTCTCTGATAGCTTATAAGTTCAAAAAAACGTCACCCACATCGCTCGGGATTTTGTCGAATGCCTTAACCATATCAACGAACCTGATGTACAGATATTTCACGGCATCGCCGTTTTATTCAATCCTAATTCGTAATCTTTTGATGACTTCGTCAACTGACTTGTCTCTCAAGAAGCTGCACTGATTACCATTAAATAAAAGTATATTATTTCGTTGACTTTCTCCAACTCTCTCATAAATATTCATAGTGTATGACACCAGATTTACGATTTAGAGGTTGTTATAGTTTTCCGTAATGGCTTTTACGTATCCTCCTTTAAGATGTAAGCTTAAAAAAAAATGCAAAATTATCAAAAAACCATTTTATCCACCCATGACCCATAGTATTTCTGTACGAAACGGTATAGCATTTCATTGCTTTTGCCCTGCTTTTCAGTTCCTCAATATCGGGAATATCAGAAGTCAATGGTATTCGTCATATCAATTTTGTGAAACATTATATTCGCGACTTTTGACCATTCGACCTTATGTTTACACAGGACAACCCACATACAATAGCAAATAGCAATCAATGACAACAGCAATGCGTTTGCCTTTCAGGCTTTTCGCGCATTGTAAAGGATACTTTCCGTATAAATAACGGTCCAATAAAATTTATGCTCACCGAACTGTTTACGGTGAACCAAAAAACCATCCAAATAAACATTGCAACTGGACGTAAGAATTTTTATTATCCATCATTTCATCCTTACATCCTTCCTAGGCAAAGGACAACACCAACAACACCATAAAGAACGAACAACAAAAACAACAACAAAAAAATTGAAAAAATTGATATTGCAAGCAATTGAGTCCTATTTACGAGGAATTATGTTGAAAAGAGAGAAACGTTTTACAGCCTTGAAGACAATCCACGCATAGCTACTATTCGTACCATTTACAATTTCGGACGTTGTAAAATCCTCCTTTTATGTGATCCTTCTACCGGGAGCTATTCAAATACGGATGCGTATTGCCTGTTATAGTTAAACAACTTTTGATCATAAACAAGCGGTAACAAGCGAAAGGACGTCAATACACCAGAGATACAGAGATGAAGAGTCCTTCGTATAAACAAAAGTCACAAAACCATTTATGACGATGGCAATTTTACGGACTTTTACTGCACGCGACGAACGAGTATTCTCGCACAAATATACGAGCACACCAATTCAGATTTAACTTCAAACATCCCAGTGTTTGCCTTCTTGGGAATCGCGGTTATAAACACCCCAGGAGCTGTATCAACCGAACCGAATGCAACAATGAACCTACCACTATTCCAACAGATAGCTGGACACAATATACGAGTATCTCTGATTCTATGTGATGTAGCACTCGTTGTCGCATATACATATATAGGTATGTATGTACTTTCGAGGAATGCTCAGGATGCAACCGAAAAATTCGCGCGTACCAATCAGGAATGAGGAAACAATCTCTTTTTCTCCCCATGAGACTAATTGTATGGACCAAGCGAAATGTCAATCGAAAATTCGGTCGTGAGACTGCCACAGCGGGATGTGTTCCATGGTAAAGAACATCGGATAGTATCACCATCAATTGTCACCCTACAAAGTAGTTTCATTGGAAACTAAGGCACGCGTACCACACCCATACCCTAGGTATAGACTACCGACTACTGACTTTGACGAGGGCGTGCTGCGTTTTGGGTACATCGAGTTCCTTCTAAACGTACACTCATACATCCTTTTTGGAGGATATACGGATACTTCTATGATGGCATGATGAAATGCCTCATTAACATAAGTGTGTTCAGGATGATATCCTTTCATGAGGATTGCTAGAAGGAGTGTGTTTGTTACTTTTTTGGGAGAAGAAGGCCGACTAACAACTTCATTAGTGAATGTCCTGTTGATAGTACCTAGTGCTAATCTTTGCACACGTACTGTATATAGACAATTATTTTGATAATTTAATTTTCAGTATGTTCCGGCAGTATGTCCTTGGATTACACGGTAGCAATAAAATTTCAAAATGTTTGGTGTTGCATTGTTTTTTGTGACTTGCGTTGTGTATTCTTTTTTTGCGAACCTTAATGGCAGCCGGTGGTATGAATAAGAATGTGTGGCAGGTCCATATAAAAATTGTGTGGGCTCTTGTTGGCACACGACTGTGTGACTAAATGATTTCAATTTCAAACAGGATAATGAATTTAAATTATTACAGTCAACAGCAGGGAAGTGCTACAGCAAGAGGAATTACTATTCATGACTGTGGGAGACTAAGGCCCAGTTTTTCAGAGCTGAGCTAACTCCGAGTTAAGCTAGAGCTTACTAACTCGAGACTAAAATTAATTAAAAGTTAACTTATGAAGCAGTTTTTTAGTGAACGATTAATTTAAACTCCATGAATGGTGGTTTAATTTGGCATCACTGCCATTGTATCGTTCAGTTGTCAAAACACTAGCGAAATCATTCTCATCTACCCATTATTTATTGTTTTGTTTCTTTTTTCTTCATTGTTTGGCGCATAACAATAACAATGAACAAAAGAAACAGCAATATTTCACAAAAATATAAGCGAAATCAACTTTTTTGTTTGCTATTTTCAGTATCTGTCAAAAAAATTTGTAAAAACATGTAGTTAAATCCCGTTAAACCCTAAGACTCGGATGATCTCGCACTGAAAAATTAGTTCTAAAGGTCACATGCCCTTGATATGATATTTTGTCATGTAGGAACTGTACGCTCAGCAGTTGATGATTTTATTTATGTAGGCATGAATTTATAAAACTTTGTGGAAGTGTCAAAGTATCGTTCAAAGAAGTTCAGGTTTCAGAATAGGTGATAAGTTAATATATATGTTATGATATAGTATGTATTTATACGGTTCATCTTAAGTCGAACTCATTATCGCGACCGTCACTGTCTCATTAGAACTCATCAGATTTATTCTCTCAAGTGGTATTCTCACAGCCAGAAGTCAAATATTTACAAAACACGTTCCTAACCATAAAAATGAAGGAATCTACAAAGCACGTATACCCAACTATCAAAGCCGATTTGGTGAGAAATTGAAGTTTCATGAGTCTGGTTGGGAAGTAAATGGTCCATGAAAAGACGAAACGATAAGAGCCTAAATGTATTGACATTTCTGCATATGGTCAAGCAATCGATACCATTTTATTCAAATTGATTTCAGCTCCACAATGGAACGTACCATATTCTGTATGTAAATAAATAATAAGCCGTGACACATTTTAGGCAAATTGCTCTTTCTTTATTCAATTAAATTCTTAAGACTAAACTAGCTACCTTACTTCTTATGTATTTATAACCATAATTAAACAGTTGTCAACAATTTCATAATTCAAGTCCAATGGTAACTGTGTGCTCGATTGCACCTGCTTCTTGGAATTCCGTCTGGGTGGAAATCGATTTTGAGTGAGATTGTGAATGCAGCAAATTGTCTAGTGACGATTCAGCAACTTATTGGCTGTTAACTTGCATTAACATGCTTTCAGAGGTCCTATCACTACTGTTTGATCTTTTTGAAGGACGTCTTTTGTGATCTAAAAGTGTAGCTTATTTTCACCAGCGCTTGCTTGTACAAAAAATTAACAATTTTATGTGGGTTTCACGCCATACAGTGCGTACCACAATCGACTTATTGAAGACGAAGTTCAATGATCTTCTTATCCCCAGAAACAGTCCTGTCAATTGGAAACCCCGATTATACGATTTAACAACCTTAGATCCTTTTGTTTTGGTCTACTTTGGGTCTCTGCATTATCCAAACAAGCCAGAAGTTTTAAACGAAATGAAGACAAGCAGTTACGAGTACATACAAAAGTTACATTTTGCAAGATTTTTCATCAATAAAATCGCTTTTCTGAGTCCAGAATTCACGCAATGGTTAAATGTTTCAAGTTAACTGGTTGAGTCGCATGACAAACAACATATCATTATGCACGTACAGCACGTACATGACAAAATATCACCAATGTAAGCCAAATTTGAAATGAGCCAAACACCTCCAATCACCACAGAAGTCAACAATTGGGCAGAGCTTATTCCGCTCTACAGAGGATCTTGACTATTGACATGCATTTAAAAACACAAAATAAAACCTATTGGATCACACATGATGTCACCATTGTGTGGTGGCCAGATAAACATTGATATTAGTAAAAGAAAGACAATATATCCCAATATGTGTAGTTAGTCTAAGTGCTGGCGGGACCATTAGGCGATTTGTGCCATTTGAATACTTAACGTTGTCGACAAATTTTGGCTGACTTTTTCTTCTCGATTTAGAATGAAATTAATATGGGTAAGATCTGGTTTCAACAAGACATCGCAAAGGCACACGAATGCGGATGAAATTCGTAGGGCGCATTATTTCCAAGTTGGCTAGGCACTGGGATCTCATTCAATTAAACTCTGTTGAACGCTATTAGACGCCAGTAATCAAATAACAAAGTTCAAGGTCTTAAATACAGCATTCAAACAGAGATTTTTGCAGTTGGCCCGTTAATCTTGCAAAATGTTGACCTTCCAATAACGCCCTGTTTTTGCAGTCATCTTGGTTATATTCTAAGTATAATTAATTGTCATAAACGGAACTCTAATATTCAATACAGACTCATGATGATTACACGCGAATTTCATTTCTATGTTTCTGAGAACGTGGGAAATACATAATAAATCTTAGTTAATTTTTACACGAAAAAAATTGATATTTATGTGTTACTCGAAGGCACAACTGGTTTTTGGATGTGCAGACAAAGTTAAAACGGCTTACCTACTAAAACATCTATTCTGAGCATCGAACTTGTCGAGTTGTAGGGGCTGAATAAGGTCAATGAACATTCTCCAGATGAGTCTTGACACTAGAGAATGCTCCATCCCCCCCCCCTTTCCTTCCCTTATATTCCTTTCTCCCCTGGACTGTATCAAGGTGTCATACAAACCGGGCCGAGGATCAGCCTGGCTAAGGGCCCAGTTAGCTAATCTTATCTGTATACAGCGGATGTCTATACAGATGTACAGATGACATGGAAATCAATCTTCCTAAAAAAAAAAACCCCGAAACCAGTACTCCTTTAATACCGGGCGGTAGAACGGTCACTACTCCAACTACCGGCAAGGCTTTTGCAATTCCGGGAAAAGGTAAAATTGTGACAGGCCATAGTGCACCTTCTAAAGGCAAACACAACAAGACAAAACCCAAACACTGTGGCAAGCAAGCCCACCACTGGCAGCAGCAAGTTTATGGCAGCCGACGGTCTCCCTGCAGCTATTAAAATTTCTTCCTTAAAAGAAAGATAATAGGATAAGCCACGTCGGCAAGCCAAGTCCAAGGCGTTTTACATTAAAAGCTAAAATGCTCTACGCACTATCAAAAACCTCGGATCCATTTCGGAAGTCGAGAAAGCTGGGGAAATTAAGAGCAAAATATGGTGGGCCAATAATATCCTTAAAGATGGATCACCCATTGCTCTCAAAATATTAAAAGACTCCTCTAAGCGCCTGCGATGTTTAGAGGAAACCGTCCCCTGGTTCCCAAAAGGCATTCCTTTCATAAAATAGATAGTGACGACTCCAACCTATCCAAGGTTGGAAATGGAAACCGACAACGAAGTAAAAAGAGATCTTTTACGATCAGACTGTGAAGGTTTTTCTGATAGATTCTAGCAATGATGCTACGTCTTCTTCAGATTAACCTTCATCACTCCAAAAAAGCGCTCAGCCACACCGATTCTACTTCTATCCAAAAATACAGAATACATCATTCAAGTCGAAGAACCACGGGTTCTAAAAGATGTGGTTCGTGAACTTGGGTCACCTGACCTAAACTCAGGGACCCAGACATAACCGCTGGAGACTACGAAAGAAACCTACTGACTGGCATCGGCAGTTGTCTCCCTGGTGACAGCCTAGAAACGGTGGTACTGGAAACTGGCTAAAAATTGACCTCACCATTGCCAACGCACATTACACGGTATGGGGTAGTACCGATGTCAATGAAAGAGGTGAGTCGCCTTTTGACTATATAAGTAAGTAGTAACCTCATAGCAAAAAAACGCAAAGAAATGCTGGAATCACTCTTGTATCTAACAATATCACTCAAATACTAACAACCTAGATGGTACCATTTAAACCCTCTTTTTTAGATAACAGATACTTATATCAATACAATTCAATCGGAATGATGCTTCTCCCTACCAACTACCATTCCGGAATTATTAGAAAACTCATTGATCAAAATACACTCTTCTGAACTTTTAAGTTCTCCGTATAACACCAATGAGCTTGACATGAAAGTCAAAGATTTCACCCAATCTTTGAATCAGACAGTAGCTACTGGACTCATGCAATGAAACCCTCAAAATATATATATAAAAAAATGAACAAAGAAAGGCAAAGCAACAATCCTGGAGGTCATTCTGTGACAAAATAACAGAAACCTCTGATGCATCACGTCTAAGAAAAATCTTCTCTACAAATCCTATGATGCTTAGCTGTTTGAAAAAACCGATGACGTTTGGATGACCTCAAGTAACCAATCAATCAACCTACTACTGGACAGCCACTTCCAAGTTGTTACTATTTACGGCCAGTAACAACTTTAGTAGTAGTCCTGCAACCTTGACTAAATTTCACAGTGACAAACTGCTCTGTGCGCTGCATAAATTCTGCTGGCCCCGACGGTATAATACCTGCCGAGCTACAAAAGTCCTCAGATATTTTCCTGCCTACGCTAGGGAATATCATGAGAAGCTTTTAGGAAATGATCTACAATCCCTTGTCATGGAGAGAAGTTAATGTAGTCTTCATTGCCCGAGGCGGAAAATGATCTCATGTTGTCCTGAAGAACCTCAGACTTATAAGTGTATCATCTTTTCTTCTGAAAATTCAAGAGCAATTGATTGATATCTTTATACGATCTAAAATTGATCCACAGCTATTGGGATTGGCTCAATATGCCTATTTTAAAGGAAAGTTGGTGGAAATGGCACTGCACTCACTGACTAGCCACATCATACGATCCCTACAATAAAGAGAGTACACAATGGTCACTTTCCTGGACAATGAGGGTGCCTTTAACACCCTAATCAGTCTTATGTTAAATAACAGGATATTCAACTCGAAACTGGGTGGGGCTGCTGCTAAAAGGTGCGTTAGCAGAGGTACACCACAGGGCGGTGTCCTTTCACCGGTGATAAGTTGCTATAGCCGTCTTAAGTAATACCATTAAAGAATTCCTTCATCTAAATATTAAAAGATTAACCCCTAAGACGAATTGCTATGGATTGGGAGTTAACCCCATAAAATTGATCTTGTCCTCTTTTCCAGGAAACATATAATTCCAACCACAGACCCTGCCTCAACAAACGGTACCAGTTTAGTTTTCTCCGAAACAGCATAATCTAGGTCTCATTTTTGTCAGGAAACTAAACTGAAAGCCTAACATTCAATAAAAAGTCAAGAAAGTTACTATACATTAGCTTTATCCAAAAACCATTGGGAACAAATAGGGTTTTTAACCTCGCATAACACACTAGCTACACGTCTCGGTTATAAGACCGATACTCACCTACGAAGTGGTTGTCTGGTGGACGACCTTAGACAATGCAGTCAATTGCAGCAAACTAGAAAGAGACCAACTAACAGCATGTCTGTGCATAAGCGGAGCCCTACTCACTACTCCCACCGCGACAATAGATATTCTGTTTCATTTGACATCCCTCGATCATCGGCTACATAGTGGACAAATAATACGCCAACACTATACCCCAACATTGGTTTGACAAAGGCTTTCATGTAAGCTTCCCCTCAAATCCTTCTGGGAGCAAGATGCTTTCATGGATAACAAATTAATCCACTTCTATACGGATGGATTCAAGACTGATTGCGGGCTTGGTGGCGGTGTTTTCTCAGATAAGCTAATCTAAGCCTCTCCAGATGTCATCCAAACCACGGTATCGTGTTCAAGCGGAATTATTTGCAATTAACGGAGCACTGTACTGACTGAAGAAAAACGTGATATCTGCAAGGGATATCCACATCTTTTCGGATAGTCAGGCCGCTACTAAGTCACTGAGCGCATTCTCAATACATTTTAGATCCGCCCTTGAATATCGATCATCCCTTAGACAGAGCAGTTCAACTTACACCGGTGTTGGGTGCCGAGGCACAAAGGTATTCCTGGGAATTGTAGGGCCAACGAACTTTCCAAAACTGGAAACACTCTACCTATCCTACTGGAAAAAGACAGCACCGGTATACCGATCGCTACGTGCAAGCTCATACTAAAGCTGGATGCTAACAGAAGAACAAACCTTTGGTGGACTATTGTTTCAACATATCTAGCGACCAATCTAAGCTGGCTAAAACTGAAACTGAATCACTCTAAGAGATTTTGGGACAAAGTTCCCAAAGTCTGCATAAGATATCCACCGGAAATCAGAGAAATGATAAGGAAGAAACGAAGAGCGCGGAAAAAGTGGCATGAAACCCCGGCACCACAAGATAAAACGTCTTTCAATAGGCTCTGCAACTTGTTGAAAAAATCGATCAAGGATTTCAATAATCAAGGTATTAATAACTACCTTGAAAGACTCACAGCGACAAAGGATACCAACTACTCCATATGGAGAGCCATTAAAAGTATTCGAAAGCCCCAAATACACGTGGCGCCAATAAGAAGAAACCAGAATGACTGGGCGAAAGAAGATAAGGAAAAAGCTAATGTTTTCGTCGACCATCTTGCAGAAATGTTTAAACCCTACGACGGGGAAGTGCTTCCAGATTATGTCAATACGCTAGACGTGACGACAAACTTTCCAGCAGAAAAGGCTACACTTAGGGAACTTAGCTAAGTTATAGACACGCTTAGGCCCAATAAAGCCCCGGGATATGACTTAATAACGGGAGAGATACTTAAAGCGTTGCCGAAAAAAGGTTTGCTAAAGCTGCTCTATCTTATAAATGCCAGCATTAGATTAGAGCACGTACCGCACCAGTGGAAAGTAGCCGAAGTTATTATGGTTCCGAAACCCGGTAAACCGCTGACTGAAGTCAAGTCATATAGACCAATATCGCTTCTCCCGATTACATCGAGGGTCTTCGAGCGAATCCTTCTTAACCGATGTAATTGAACGAGCAATTGAATGTAAGTTAATCTGTTCAAGCACATTCCTTGACGTTTCGCAAGCCTTTGATAAGGTATGGCATGAAGGCCTAAAATACAAACTATGACAAGCCCTACCCCAGCAATTGTCTTGTATTTTAATTTTATACCTGCAAGACCGACTCTTTCGTGTGAGACACGGAAACAAATATTCCACTTTTAAGACAATAAAGGCGGGGTTGCCGCACGGAAGTGTACTTAGCCCTCTTCTATATTTGCTTTTTACCCGCGATATACCGCAAACGGACGACACTGTCCTAGCCACATTTGCTGATGACACTGCCATTTTGGCAAGGGCTAAAACAGTCGAAGAAGCAACTGCCAAGTTGCAACGTGCTCTTACACGGATTAATAATTGGACAAAGAATTGGCGAATCGCACTTAATGAAAACAAGTCTGTCCAAGTGAACTTCACTCTCAAGAAAATTGAGAATCCGCCGGTGTTTATCAACGCAGTACGAATTCCTTACGCGAACGAGGCCAAATATCACGGAATGATACTCGACGCTAAACTAAAATGGAGAGCACACGTCAAGAAAAAACGTGAAGAGCTTGAAATCAAATATAGAGATATTGACTGGCTTATTGGAAAGTATTCCAAGCTTAGCTTAGAGAACAAACTGCTGTTATACAAGCAAGTGCTAAAACCGATCTGGACATATGGTGTACAACTTTGGGGTTGTACAAAAATAGTAACATTAATGTATTACAGACATTCCAAAACAAAGTTCTTCGAGGTATTGTTAATGCGCCGTGGTACATTAGAAACGATGATATCCACAGAGACTTAGGAATCGAAAACGTTCAGAACGTAATTAAAATGTTTGCACGAAAACATAATAATCGATTACAAGGTCATACGAATATTTCTGTTCAACAGATCCTCGACGAGACAAATTTATTGCACCGTCTGAAAAGGACTAAGCCTCTCGATCTAGCGCGGTGATTAGCAGCGCGTAATTTTTCTAAAGTACACAGGAATTTTCAATGGAAAAAATGGAAAATCGCCTGCAGGATATCTTATAAAAACAAAATAAAATGCGATAGAAGAACTGCTTGTTGAGTGTAAACTCAGTCGTGGTTTGCATAAGGGAGGTGTTTTTTAGTGAGTAAGAATCTCACACTACTATAAGCTCAGGGCCTATGAAAAAAAAAAAATTAAATAAGGGCCGGCTTCGAGCTGCCTAACAGCCCAATACGCAAAATTTTGTCACAAACCTTTATCTTGTGACTTTAGTTCCACGAACTTGATATACACGTATAAGAGGTGACTTTATATTATTATAAAAAAAAAAAATATTTATTCATAATTATTCAAAGTAATCCCCCCCAGATATAATACACTTTTTGCATAGTCAGTTTACTTTTTGAACACACCTCGTGATCTTTTCATAAAATCTTGCATATGGTGCTCACGTAATGGGCGGACAAATGCTAACCTAATGCAATAGACGTAAAACTGACAATACCAGAATTATCGCAACACTTATAATCATAGCGTCTGCAGTTGCTTCTATTGTATGGTATATGTACATAACTTATGGTATATGTACATAACGTTGGCTTTACGTCAGGTAGAGTAATCCACAACACGACAAATATCGACTTCAGTTGGTATACAAGTTTGAATCTTGTAGAAGCGTTCTTTCGTGAAAGTCTTTTCATGATCATTTGTTGAACAATACTGAACATAAATACCAAAAGTAAAAGCACAAAAGATAGCTTTATTGAAAAAAGGAGAAATAATTGGAAAAGATGAGAAACAAAAATTGTAAATTAATATAAAATAAAATAAAAACAGATGACTGCAAACAGTGAAGCCTTTTACTAACTCGATTTGATTATTCAGCCTCGTGTCACTTAATTCATTACCAACAATCTTGTTATGCAAATAAATTCAAGTCATCTATTAACCACTTACATACAGAAAAAAAAAAATAACAGAACAAAACTATCAGTCAAAATCATTTTCAGATTTCCCAGGACAAATGCCTAATTCATTACAAAAATTCCCACCTATCAACTTGAATCCGCATCGATAGTTCTGACGACCCAATAGAGTAATTTCGGAAAAATTCCAAAGCTTTTATAACAAATCAAGTCATCGTCCAATATACATAAAAAAGGAAAAAAAAACTAATATTTGTATATACAACATCCTGCGAATCCTCAACTAATCCCTAGCACACATTTCTAACATCAACCCAAGCGGAAGTTATTCAATTATTGCCGATGCTTTGATTTATTAAAATTTTACTATCCACGCGATGCGGAAATAGAAAAACGGATAAACGCGCGATGCGCATCCAAAGACTTATCAAGGTCCTGCCAATGACGAATGTGCAGGACTAAACAATCCACATCCACCCAATGTGGAGCAAAACAAAAAACCAGGAAGAATAAACGCTCTCTCTAGTTCATTTCGTTGCAATGTCCAATGCACAGCATGCAAATTTCATTCACTATGTCCTGTACTCAGAACGAAAATGAAATGAAACAAACAGCGTGGTTATGTTTGCTCGTCCACAGGGAGGAAGCTATCCTTTTCCTTTTACTTCCGTGCGCGCCGTTTTGTTTCTACACACAAGAGTGTTCTCGTCATACCAAGTTTACCAGCGTACACTACTCGTCCTCTCTACAAAAGCAAACCCCAAACCAACATTTTTTTTTCGAATTTTTTACTCAATTTCATATCTGAAAACACCACATGGAGAGTGTAATAGCTACTAGCTACATACTAACAGGATTCACTAACCCAACTCCCCTTGCCTAATCCTGTCAGCATTTTCAATTCCCTTTCATAGAGTACAGAGTGCCCGGAATTGAGTGTGGAAATGGCAACGGGAACAGGAATTGGAAAAGGGAATCTCAATTGGAATGAGAATGGGATCTCCGCAACTAAACACACAATACAACCCTCTAATATATACATAAAAAATATAAAATATACAACCAAACATAAACATAAATACACACACATGTACACATGAATACACCCTGCTCTCACGTGTGTAGATGGGAAAAATTCGTGCTAATACACACCCTGTAGAAGCAGCGGGCGCACTACACTGGGACTTGTGAACATAAAAATGAAAACGCGCTTTACCCATACACTCATCGCACCCCAAGGGGGTGAAATGGTGAACCAGAAAAAAAAGATTCTTGAGCGGTTATTAAATTTGAACCCTTTTGTCATAAAACTACTTTCAACCCCCCGCTCCAGCCGTCGTGACGTCGTATTACGCCACATAACAAGCGACCACGTCCTCGCCCTGTTTCTCGTGTGGTTCACTGTACCCTCTCTAGGCCATATTGTCGTGGCAGCCCAAAAGGGGTGGTGAATTAGGGTGTACAAATTAGAAAATCTCTTTTTTAACGCTTTTCCTTGGCATACGACTGCGAAGCATGTGTGCATACGTACACCCATTTAAACATACTTGTACGTCAGTTCGGTATTACTAATGGGTCGGGGTGTGCTTTGAGTCCGAGTTCAAATAAGAGCCTGAGTTCTACTCGTAGTCCAAGTCAAGCTAAGGACAAACAATGCATCGCGGGCTGCAACTGGTTGAAATGATAACATGGAAGCGCGCGGATTTAACAATGCAATAAATGCGGATTGTACAGTACTCCGTTGACCTCCTGGATGTACATATAGTTTCAACTTTTGATGAAGTGAATTAAGTGATATATCATCACATGGTATTTCTTAGTTTTTTTTTTTTTTTCTGTGTGTGCCGCTGTTGTCAACGCCTGAAGGACAAAAAAAGTATACACTAAAGACAACAATTATGCATATTGTATAAATCGCATATTTGAAAACTTTAAAAAGATATTGTACAAATACGTTCTCAAAGTAATTTATGTATTCAAGGGACTCTTTCTTTCACCTCTCTATTGCTAACTTTCGCATTGCAAATACTGCACCTCTTGCGTCCAATATCTACTCTACACCAAATTATTGTTTGAACGCACTATATCACTAAATGCGCACATAATCATAGACATGGCGTACTGAGTAATTCGTCCTGTGTTGATCAGCCATAGTAGATAAGAATATTTAAACTCCCAGGGTAAAATGTTCCACACATCGAACTATTGAATCGGTAAGCAAGTGTGTTCCAACAATTCATCAGGATCTAAGGCTTTTAGACGAACATCCTAAGACAATGAAATAACCTTTAAAGAAAATACGTCACTGTCATTTTATTAGACTCCAAAGAACGGTCTGTGTCGATTTCGTCGGGGCTTTCCCTAGAACTCCTGTCTCTTCTCTAGACACTTCGTTTGGTCTATCTGTTAATACGAACATATCGCATGATGTTATGAAACCAGAACTCATGCTGCTAAAATTACACAACGTCCTGCAACACTTGCTGTAAAAGCGATACAAACATCACTGAAAACTAACTCTCTCAGTATCCGACCTTCGTTCGCATCAAACTGCAGGTCCACGACGTCACGTATGACTTCGTCTTGAGGAGTCGCCCTTCTACACTAAGAAAGTTTGTCAAAATGTATTCTATTAACGTAATTACCATAATAGAGATTTATGCATGGCTAATTGGTGAGCTGGTTAGTAATCATTGGCAAACAACCAACCTACGGCGGAAGGTCAATCAATCCTGTCTCCAAATATACTAGGTTCGATCTTTCTACTCGTAAATCCATAACATTCTAAGGAGTGTTCCATCAATTACTTTACTTCCTTAACGGACCCCAAAAAATGCTTTTAGTTGAATCCACCACGCCGGTATTAGGTGGCCACCGCCACCAAAAGCCGGGTGTTTCTTTACTGTACTGGACCATGGATTTAAAATTCAGGGCAAAGAATGGAGTGCAAACCGCTCCACTTAGTGGAGTCTACAACTTCTATTCGTGTCTAGTCTATTCGTGCGGTTTGCTAAGAGATGGCGTAACTTGTATTATTCCATTGGAACATGCGTTGGAAAGCTACTGCTGAAGCGTAAACAACAATAATTTTTTTTCACTCAAATATGTCGAACTTTGTGCCTAAGAAAGTGTTTTTGCTGGGAGTTCTTCTTCATTACTTTAATATGAAGAAAACTGCTGCCGAAAGTCATCGTATTTTTTTTGGAAGTTTATGGTGAACATGCGCTAGCTGAGCGAACGTGCCAAAAGTGGTTTGCACGATTTAAAAGTTGTGATTTTGTCTGGGAAGACGATGAACGTCCTGGGCAGCCAAAAAAGTTTGAAGATGTGCATTACTCTATGAAGATTGTTGCCAAATACAAGAAGAGCTCGCAGAATCTTTGGGTGTCACTCAAGCAGCCATTTCAAGACGTGTAAAAGCAGCTGGGTATATTCAAAAATAAGGAAATTGGGTTCCACATGAACTCAAGCCGAGAGACGTTGAAAGGCGGTTTTGCATGTCCGAAATATTGCTGGAACGCCGCAAAAGGAAGTCATTTTTGCATCGGATTGTTACTGGTGATGAAAAATGGATCCATTACGACAACCCCAAGCGGAAAAAATCATATGTGAAACCCGGCCAACCAGCCAAATCAACGGCAAAGCCGAATATTCATGGCGCGAAGGTAATGCTCTGTATTTGGTGGGATCAGATGGGTGTGCTGTATTACAAGCTGCTAAAACCGGGTGAAACCATCAATGGACAACGCTGACGAACACAATTAATCCGTTTGAAAAGAGCAGTAGCCGAAAAACGCCCGGAATATGCGACCAGACACGAGGCAATAATTTCCATCATGACAACGCTCGGCCCCACGTTGCTATTCCGGTTAATAACTATTTGGAAAACAGTGGATGGGAAGTCTTACCCCACCCACCTTATAGCCCAGACCTTGCCCCTTCTGACTACCATTTGTTCCGGTCGATGTAGAACGCCCTCACTGAAATACGATTCACATCAGAGCAGAATATCAAAAATTGGCTTGATTCATTCTTGGCTGCCAAGCTGGCGCAGTTCTTTTGGGATGGGATCCACAAATTGCCAGAAAAATGGGAAAAAGTCATAGCTTCAGATGGGCAATACTTTGAATAATACATGTTGTTCAAATTTTGAAAAAAAAAAACCGCACGAATTAAAATACATACCAATATATAATCTTCTGAAAACTGAAAACACTTTACAGCTCGCTTAATTTGTAATTGCTTCTCCTCTTCTAGAACCCTTTATTGCAAACAAGACAAAATGTTATCCATATGATCCAAATGGCTGATAGAGTTTACGGAGATATGGTAGAGTCTACGCTTCAAGAGCAGGATTGGAATAGCAAAGGTAATTTACGAAATTTCCTATTTGTTCAAGTGAGACAAGTTTTCTTCGCTATTTAATTTTTTACCAAGTGATTTAATAAAACTTGGTACCTCAAAGTTTTAGTTGTCGTTAATGGTGTTCCGTTCAATTTGTAAATGCCGAGTGTTTCTTTTTGACAATATCTATTTTGTCTTGTTTTCTTTTAACGTTTAACCCATTCTAGTCCCCACAACTTTTTTATTCGCAACGGTAACAGCTTAATTTTTTTTGTGTAGTGAGCGCGCGCTCAAGGGATTTGTGAACCCTTAAAATGTTTACATACAGCACGGGCGATGTAAATTTAGGAAGGAAGAAAAAAGAAGTACCGATGTACATTGTTTTTAAATGTTTGTAAGTTATAACAACCAGGAAATGGAGAACTCAGCAGGGCTCAGCGAGTTTTACAAATTAGAAACGAATAACGATATTTCAGTGGACTTGAGCGTTGAATGCTGATGAGCATTCATAGCGAGACGAGTGTTATGGTTAAAGGTTTGAAGGGGTGGAATGCTACTGACGATTTAAATGGAGCACTGGTGCTGGAAATATTGATAAAACAAAGCCAGACAGGAGACATTATGTCGATGTTTAAGGGTGTCAATAGCAGGTGCAGAGATGTTTTAGGAGCACCTGACCAGATGTGGGCATCGTATAAATGAATGGGCGAATGAATGCCTTATACCTATATTGAGGCCAAAGCAGAGGGAGTGAAAAATTTCTTACATCGCTTGAGGAAACCTAGACATTTCGCAACACTTTGGACGACATCGAATATGTGGTTGTTCCAACATATTCAACGATCGATCATTAACGTGGATATGTGATCGAGCTGTGAAAGAGCTGATGTCCGACTAAATCTATGAAGAGGCATAACATATGCAAATATATACATATGTCAGCTCCAGCAACTTAAAGGATCTGGGGCAGTTAAACTTCAAAACGGGCTAACTAAGTCATCTCTTGCAGCTTCAAACAGCCCATCATATAGGCCATCATGTTCAGCAGCCATGTAATGTTTAGGTTTAGATATTGCTTTCTCTACTTCTGATTGACGTCGTCGTCCTAGTGGCTCACGTCGTTCAAGTTAGATGGTGAGTTCAGCTTGGATTGTATCCGCTGCTCAACAATCTGCGGAAGTGATATCAATACCGGTTATGCTTTAACTATCCAATTTCCTCGCTTACATCTACGAACTTCTGTTCGGGTTTTGTTGACTTAACACAAATTTTTTACTTTTTGCTGAAACTTGTGACTATGTTTCTGGAGTATTACCGCTCGTTCGTCAGCTTGACATGTTCCCCGTTTTTCTTCCGGGGAAACCGATCTATCTTTCTCCTCGTTTGCTTTTTTTAACGAGCGCTATGACGCGGCACTTCGTAGGTGAGCTATATTACTCGTATTGCACACCAGTTGGAATTTCTTCCTCCCGCCATCTATCATGTAAAAGCGAGAGATGAAAGGATACGTGATAAAGAAAAGTTTTGAGGGTTTGTTGAGATTGCAGCTGTTCAACGCTAAATCACTTCAAAGCATTTCTCCGTTGTTGTGGCGACTTAGATAACTGTTGGGTAGTGGTCCGGGTCTACCTTCTCCTTTCACAACCTTCGGACTTCGATATGACCCCAACGTGGTTAAATATTTTATAATCGGGCAACCGAAAGGTTTCTCTGTGAATATTGAAGAGGGAAACCAAAGCAAAGATTCTGGAATCGTTTTTGTGTATGCTTTTCTTTCCATTTATTCTAGATACGAAAAATGTTTTACTTCCTATTTTGGTGTCAAAATTCCAAAAAGCACTTTCAACATCATAATTGGAGCATTGTTCGTCTCGAATTAATCATTGATGCGGATTCTTATAATGCAATTGTTCATGAGCCAAAAGCTTAAGATTTTTTACTTAAAGTTTGCCGCTTACAACAAATAAAAATGTACCCCATCCCACCACATTTTCTCGATGGCATGAAATATCTGCTTTAAACCAATTTACGGCATCAGCTAGATGTTTATCTCTACGTGGTCTCTGTAGGACCCGAAAATAAGTGGGTTCAAACTTCATTGTCTTTTTTTTTACCCATTCGTTAATTTATTATTATTCGTTAATAAGAAATCGGTCATTATCCGAAGCTATTGTTCCCGGGTAGTTAACTCGAAGCCCATATCTTAACCTGAAGCCATTTATTGGACTAAGGACGCCAAAAATTCTGGAGATATGAGATCTGCTCTTGACCCACTAAAGGTTTATTTCAGTATTCTGACTTGTCCTTGTTGACCTCATCTCTAAATATTTCTAAATTACTGGTATGGTTATCTGTCCTGCCAAGTTTTGAACCCGCCGTTGACTTAATGAAACTAAACCATTCACACGAATTCTAAGATTCAATCATATATCTCAACACTTGCGCTTGTAAGTTTAAAGAGTAAAGTCCGGTTGAACGGTACCAGTACCCGGTTGCTACCACGAGGTAATAATAGTCAAGGCGTTGCCGCTCTTGCAACACCCATCAACTTCGTTGTACATCGTTGAGTCTTCTCTCGATGCTCTTTAACATGATAGAAGTCAGACTGATCAGTCTGAAGTTCAGGCACATCATCTTTTTCTATTTCCTGCATAAAGGCTACTCCTATTCCCGTTTGGTATGTATGCTAATGCCAAGCTAGCAGTGAAGAAGCTCTACAGAGTTGCCATCATATAGTCTATACTTGACGACTTGAAGCCATCAAAAGAAGCAACAGGAGTTTGATAACTTCATCTGTCACCACAAATGATTACAGATACCAGCTACAGCGTGTCGTTGTTGTGTAACTCAACCAGGTTGCGAGTCTGGTTTGGGCACAGAGCATGTGCCCTTATGAGATCTTTGACCATTTCGCTGATTGCCCCGAGTGCTTCAATCCTTTATCAAAAGCCTTTATGAGAGTAACTCTTCGAATTAGTTTTTTTTTTATGTTCTTTTTATTCGATTACAGTCTTTCTTATAATGGGTGTAAACTTGTCTATAAGTTTCCAGATTCCCTTACATGGTTGCTGCAATCTGGGTTCCACAATGGAACGAGCGACCTGTAGGATGGTTTTTTTACCTCAAAATATTGAGTGAATGCAGCGTTCAGTCAGACTTGGAGAACTTCTTCATAAAGTTGGTTTTTTGCAGACTGCTCTTTTTCAAAAAATTAAAGACCTCGCATCCGATAATGTATTCGATTCCTCTGTGATCTGATATGAGATGTACTTTCTAAAAGATATCTTAGCTTGTTGAATAGCGTTAAGTCGATGCCTGAGATCTAAGGAAGGCTGCAGTAACTAAATCTAGATTTCAAAAGTGTCAAAGTTTGGAGGTTAAGAGTCAGTGAGCATTCTAGACCATCGCTCTAGTTCAGGAAGCCAATTAGAATTCGTCAAAACTTCCACTGCAAAACTTGCATCAGAAGCATCAAGTGGGCATAGAATTTTTAGCCCGAAAATTGCTGATCCTGGCAGGAGAAAGAAGAAACGTGACCTACTTGGCAAATAAAATTTTTCTTTGGTTATTATTTGCTACATGATATAAGAAAAACGAACGTAGATGGAGATCCGTTAATTCTGTGCACAGGGCCGAGACGACTATAAAACCAACCTTCTAACATCGAACTATTGAACTTGGCATGTACCCTTGATGCATTGGAATGTCTAAATCTTTTTTGTTAATACTGTAATTCACTACAAGACATTTAAATTGATTTGTTTATTGTATATAGGATTATCACAAATTAGCAGATGTGTGATTGTACCTACATATGTGTAAATGTTCCATCAGCTTCAGAAATTCGGCAAATATTAGAAAAGACGAATGAAAAGCATTGCTAACACTGATCTCAAAGAGTAAATGCACTGATATACCATACTTCGTGTCCAAATTATCAAGATCTCCGTATGTATTTGCATATGTATGTATGAATGTTAGCACACATGTACATATATTGCTTTGTTTCCCTTAAGTATCTATCCAGCAAGAACCAAACCTTTATAAGCGTAACCAAATTTCAACCATAATTTCAGAAATCTCATTCATAGCTTGAAACGGATTTCTTTGGAAAAATAGATATTAATGCGCCTTTCGACAATGTATATTAAAATCCATAAAAATGTCAAAAATTTAATCGCCAAAGACATCTCTATTGTCTTCTTCTGTCTCAATGGGTGCTGTTCCCTTACTTAAGAATGAATTCCCAAAAATGTCTTCGTAAGTTCCTCAAAAAATTATGCCGCCGTGGATGAAATTGTGCACGGAAATGCGAGCATAAATTTTACAACATACAAATTCGTCGTCTGCAGCTCATATAATCCCACATTATCCTATTGCCAAACAAATTCTATTACCACATACGAATACAGTAGCTGTGTTCAATTTCGTCCTTGACAAATACAACAATCTTTAAACCAAAGGAACAAGATTAAATGTATTTACCTTGACAGATTTTCAAAAATTCTCATCATTGACACCTTATATCCATAACCCATGTCATGTCATTCAAGCACACACATGTATTCCAAAAAAAAAAAAATCAAAAACAGTTGACTTCTTAAATCCATTGAAAAGAGGAATAAGAAAAAAGGACACATTACGCGACGGAATCACCCAAAATGTCTCAATTTCCGATTGCAAAAAATATGTAAAAACAAAAAAAAAATTGGCACACCAAAGAGTCTACCAAAGTCCTGGTGTGTCATTGGTGTGGATAAATGTACACAAGTCACTGGGTGTCTTGTTAAGCGCATGACAAAAGGACATTCCATTTAGGATACATAAGTACATTTATATGTGCAAGGACTTTTCATACATATTCGTACTCGCATCCTGCGTATGGTATTTGCTCGTGTGAGCTGGAATGTAAGTGAACTTCCAACTCCCCATGACAGTAAAGGTAATTGGCATAAATTCGGGGATAATTCAATTTCAGGATCAGTCACTCAATCTTTTAAGGAAACGTCATATTTTCATCGTTCTTTCTTTGGTGTTTCTTGTTTTTTTTTTTTTGCTCTTTTCAACGCGCAAAAACGATGAAAAGTGGATATATCCTCTCGCAGGAGGGTAAAGCAAAAGATGACATACATTTTCTTTGCCATTATCCTTACCCAAGGAGGCCGTATTTTTTTTTTTTTTTTTTTTCATTTTTTTTTTCGTCCTTCGTCTTACGTGTGGAAAAATGCTTTTTCATTATTTACGCGCGGAATGAACGCACAATGCGGTAGCAACAATAATAATAACTACAGGAACGACAACGAAATGGACCTCTGTATCCATATCCGCACGACTGAAAGTGAAAAGGAATAAAAATCTGGCGATGATTCCTTCCGTTTCTTTTGATTCAATATTTAAAAATCTCTTTGTCAACGAAAACAGTTCGGGACTCAGAGAAAATAAAATCTCGAGAATAAAGGGGAAAGTATAAAAAAATCTTATTTTTTTCGGCGAACAACTTTTGCAGACTTACTTGTCTAGGGATTGGTGGAATTCCAACAAAATCCCGGAAGTAATTTAGAATTTTCCTTTTATGTGGTCATTCTTTGGATGATGGTGGGAAGTTGTGGTTGCCAACGGCAGCCAAGAACAACACGATATGGCTTTTTACCAGACAATCCAAATTGTTGCTTCTTTGTGGACGCTCATTCTTAGTTGCGACATATTCTTTGTCTAAGTTGGACTACTTTAAAAGGATTTGCACTATTTTATTCTCTTTTAAGAGAGATCTTAAATTAGAAAAAACGTTTAAATATATATTTTAAGATATCAAGGCCAAGAAACAGGATTTGAACATTATACGGTTGTCATTGTTACATCTGTTGACAACGGTAACAAATCCACTTGATCCTTTTCACACTTATCCGTACATGAAAGATATAATTAAATCTCTATGCTCACAGTGTGTGCAGGTGTCCCTTATGTTAAACTGCGAATCGCAAATTAAAATTTCAAGCTCGCAAGCACCGTGCGTGATCGTGACATATGGCCACAACAAAAGTCACCGTTGACTGGGTTTTGTTGTTGTTTTTGTGCATTATCCGTACTCGTTTCTATTTGTAAACTAGGGCTCAAGTTCAATTAAAATCCTTCAACAACAAGCTTGACAAGAGCACACAATTATTTCGGGAAATAACCGTCATCGAGAACAACCATACTATCCAGTAACCAGCACCATCATCATCGTCTGCATCATCATCACAGCAACCTCAACCAAGTAGTAGTGTGGTCCTGCAAAGCTACTCCAGGGTGAGCCATAAGATCCTGTCACTCGGTTAAAATAACAACACGGGGATTAATGATGAATGCGACCATTCGGCGGTGGTGGTGTTGGTGACAACGGAACACAATCCTTGGCAAAAGGATGTTTGCTCAAAAACGCCTATTGTTCCTAAAGATGCAATTAAGTTTTGTTACGTTTTTCCTTCAACCTTGGGGTGGTTAAATGTCGTCGTAGCAGGGGTGCATACACCCTTCCTCAGATGTACAGTACGTGCTAAATACAGACCGTGAGTAGCATCGTTTAAATTCAACATTGTGCATTCCGAATACAATGTACTCTGGCAACAATGAAATTATCAATGAAAATGTGCGTAATGCTCTGCTGAGCGCTACTGGGTGCTTGAACCCATCATTTCAAACAAATAAAATGCAAAAATCACATGTAACTGAGCCGTTTTTTTAACTGGGATTCAGTTGGAAAGTGAAGAGTCGTTCTATTTTTTATTTGAAGACGTGTGGATTATATATTGGGTAAGCAGCACAATTTTAAATGTAGTATGTATAGTAATTAAGTACTATAAATAGTACGAATAGATTTGCCGTGCAAAGATAAGAGAAACTTACTCATCTTATCTAAAGAGTCCGAAGTGAACCTGGATTTCAGCCGATAAACTTCTGCAGTTGGAATAGTTGCTGACCAACAAGCTCCAGTTACGCACTTCAGAGTAAAAGTCCTCTTCCACCTGCGTTGTCTCTCGAAGACATCGAAGACTGTTCAGGTCGGAGTGGTAATAATTATTTGCTATACACCTCCTAGGCATTTCAAATGACTGGTGTGCATATCTCTGGTCAGGTCAATGTCACTGTACAGCTGCACTGAACGTACCATTTTTGTATGGCATTTATGGGGATGTTTACGGATAATAAGGGTCCTTTATATACATTATGCGTCTTTGCTGCAACACTAACAAATGCATCAGTGACAACAGGAAGTGACATGCAAAAGATATCAATTTCATTAGCGTATACATGTAACTACACAAACTTTTGGAAAATTGTAAAAATTGTGTAAAATTGGCTTATACTAGGCCTCAGAATTTCGTAACAATCACATGATCGCGTATAAGCTGGTTAAACGTAGGCTTGTATTGCTCTATATATGTATGTATAAACATATTTCTGGATAAATAGGTTATGAGTATTGATCAGGACTTATTGAGTCCTTTCTTGAATTAGCCGTAGTGTGAATATATAGTCAATTGTGGATTTATCAAACGGACTTAAATCATGTTGCTAAGGGCTATTCGGATCATTACCAAATAGTTTCAGGCATTCAAACAATTTGGCAGACAAGATCTTGCAGCCGATAGCGGCGCAATTTAAGATTCTGTTCAATGCTGATTCTGCAGCAGTGTTTTTTCAATATGCTCAAAACCACTTCGCATTTCATCAACCTGTTTTTTTTCTCCTCCTTTGTGCGTAGAACGCTCTTGTTCTTCTAAGAAGCGCCGTTTTGTTGGCTAAATTTGCTTGCCAGCAAATTTATAGAAACCCTTGGCCAAAAAGGATTGGTTATTCTGGAGCCAGAGGCGTGGTATATGATGAATTCCTTTTCAACTGACCACCAGAACGGTTCCACTGGTTTGATGCAAGTGCATGCAGAAAAACAAAATGCGTACAAGGTGACACAGTACAAAGAAGAGAGCTCCTCTTGTGTTCTGTCGGATAAGGAGACGATAATAACATTGAGTTTTCAGAAATAACGACGCAGTGCTTCTGGAACGAAAATGTTAAGAATTCCTAAAAAAATGTGTAAAAAAAATTGTCTAGTCGAGTACACATACACCGAACAGAAACATGGAATAGCAGTGCAATACTAGAGTCAAAGTAACTTACTATTTGACGTCCAACATTCCGACCAACATTCCGTTATCAGACGAGACTGAGGTATTCAACGTGGATGATGTTCAACAACAAATTCGTGCACGTCTTGAAAAGGAAGATCTAAACTAAAGATCAATAAAACTGTGGGAATAGGCGGATTTAAAGCCGCGGTAAAAAGAGAGATAGTCAAACCAAGCAAATTTTAAAAAAATAAGTCTGCTCGCACAGGATTTTACCATAGCATGTGAAATCTTGAAAATCTACCAATTTGGTAACTCCACACCAAACAAGATAGGGCGGATATTCAGAGATTAGATCGTGTTGACACGCCAATGGATGACACTTATGGCTAACACACTTAGTTGCTGCGTAGTTTCCGTTAAGATGCCTATAAACAGTGAGCAGTCTTTTCTGCCGACAAAAAGCCGAGAAATCGCTGACTTATAGTCTGCAGTCTGCAGTATAAGGTTGTGTTCATAAAAAACCCAACTGCCAAATGGAAGCTTTGATGCAGACAGTCTTAACGCGTTCTCACGTCCTGTAGCAATCCCATCAGCGAGCTCATTTCATGTGATCATATGGTGATCTGAGACCCAAAAAAGATTAAATTAGTTTGATCTTCCGACTACAGTCGGACGTTCCTTGTACAGTATTCTTGAAATAGCCTAGAAATGAGTGGAGGGTTCAGTAAAATCTTAAATGCTGCTTGGTACTTTGGCATATGCATTTTTTCCCTTCCACTTGATCCTTAATGTCTCTGTTTAGACTAAGGCCAGTCGAAATGAAAGGTCGTCGAAACTCTATTACGAGTTCTGCCACAACACTTCTTTTGAAAGTCCAATGCTCATGGACTCCAGTGCAAGCATGGCGAAAAATGATTCCATGCATCCAAGACAGATCATTCTCTTAAGTTTGGTGAAAGCAATAGCAGTAGAAACTTATTTCACTTTACAACTAACGGATAGAATAAAATTGATCAAATCATAGCCGCGGATGTCCAAAGAATCCTCTTCCGTGAAAAGCTGCCATACAATTACACTATATCGCAGACAGAGAATGCATTTGAAAAGCAGTTCCATGCAAATGCAGTTTAACTATTGTTTTCAGTCTCTTCAGCAGGAAGAATCTCAGACTAATAAGCCTCTATAAGCTGTTGCAATAAGTGGATATAGTCTGAAAAGTTAAAAAATATCTGCTATACTGGCTCGGCAACATCGAGAGAACGGACATCAAGGATCCGGTCAAGATGATCCTAGAATATCAAAATCTAGCTTGTAGACAACAAATAAGATCGAACCAGAATTCTTGTTCTGTTGAACTGGAAACTTGGAACAAAGAGTTTGGACGTATCTAGGACCACATCCTTCACATCTCGATCGGTTCTTAAACTTTGTAGATAAGTGCTCGTATCTGATGTTAGTATAGTATGCAATGTTTTCCTTTCTCCGGACGAGAAAGTACAATAATTAACCGCATATATGGTATACCTTGTAAGCTAATCATAGCCGCAATCTATCTCTATGATGCAGATATGTAGACAATTATTACGAAGCTCTTTGTAAGTAAGGGTAAAAATCATTCAATAATCCTACACACGGATCTGCTTTGAAGACGTGCGGGAGAAAATTTAATGACGGATTGTACGAATTTTGTGCTCAGTTCAAATTATCGATGAGAAGACAAAATATTTAGGTAGCTGTACTTTCTGGGAATCATGAGTCGTTGATAGTTCGCAGTCAACACTGACCATTCACCTGGAATCTTCCATAAATCTAATATGGACATCTTCACTGGAATGAATACGAATAGCATTCCACAAGTTCAAGAAAACGGTGACCTTTGTAGACAGCTTGACAAGATGTTGAACTTCAAATTAAATTATCCTCATACTGCGTTGGTAAGTTATAGTAAAAGCCTTCCCCAAATTTCAACAGATTTTGTAAAATATTACAACCTTCTTCTTTACCAACTCCTACTCTTTACTACCTACTCCTTCCACGTCGGTCGAAGCGGTATGAATCCACTTAATAAATACCACTTTTTACACCCCTATACATGACAACGTCGTGATTATTTTCGGTTTAAAACTAAAAGCAGTCGCACCCGCGTCACCAGTCCCACAATTCGAATACAACGATTCAACCCTGATAATGCAGCTCAATTGTGTTTGCCTCTGACAATACCATCCCAACACTCTTCTTCATCTTTAACCCAATATCGGGGGCAAGTGGCCCACCAAATTGTGACAATTTCACGTTATTGTGTTCCTTGTTGACGGGAAATGTCCTTTTTTATGGCAATGCAGCCGTACAAAGAGGCAGCAGGCTGTGCGGTGTTGGTTTTGGTAGCGATGGTGAGCAAGAATTCGATACGGTTCACGCCGAAAATCAGTAATTGAAAATTATCGAAACGGTTGTTACGTAATTGCGTTCCGTTTCGCCGATTTATTTTTTTTTTTTTTTTTTTTACGATTTTATACAATTGTTACCCAGGACACTGAAGTTGGAGAAGGGAGGAGTTGGAAGGGAAGCTAGTGCCAATACGAAGCCAAGCCAATTCCGAATGGTGATACCACAATGCACATCCGTACATAGATGCGGGCCACCGCACATCCGTTTTCCTTGGGCTCAGTCTCATTTCATCAGTTGGTTTGGTTTTTTGGTTGCTGTGGCGCCCAACATTGGTAACAAGCAAAAAATGATTTTAAATTAAAATACTGATGCGCGCTTGTATTGATGGGATTCTCTTTGTTGTTGTCGTCATCGTTGTTGTTGCTGTTGTTATTATTGTTATTGGTAGTCCTGCTCTCTGTTCAAAAGAAGTGTGGGGGAGAAATAAAGAACCTTATTAGGACAGAGTTGCAAGAGTGAGAATCTCTGTTTTATATTGAAAGAATTGATTGGTTCTGTGATTGAAAAGTGTCAGGGGGAGAGATTGTAAGAATATTGTGTTCGGGAAGAACATCCTTGTAACGCTTCCTTGCCATGTTTTGACGAAATTGTGTTCTTCATGGTCTTCAAATTAATTTGCTCGCCCATGTGATTTAATTTTTTTTTTTTTTTTTTTTTACTGCGCGCAAGGAAGCTTATTCTGCTTCTTGTGCTGTGTATTGTATGTACTATGCTATGGTGCGGTGATGGTGGTTGGTGGTAATGGCAGAGAAAATTCTCGCGAATTTTTCTAAAGAATTTAATTAAATTATTTTTCGAGCTGGGAATTACCCCATGAACTCTGTGCTCTAAGAACAAGATTAGACCCAGTCAACTGATATCAAAGGGGATACGCTTAGAGATTCATCAAATGAATAAAAACAACGGAAATGATTTAGCGTAATATTTTAAATAGATCCTGGGAAAATCGATGCTTTAAGTGGTGATAACGTCACAATAAAATATTATGCCTATACATACATAAATAACCCAATAAAACCCTGAAGAATGGATCTGTAGTAGAAAATGGTATCGAGGCTTAATTCCAGAGTTGCAAATGCATTTGCAAATGATATTCGAGTAAGCCCGAAATGATAGTTGCAATGAAATGAAAGCAACAGTTGATGTTTAACTTACCTTAAAATTTTAAGTTTAAATAAAGAATCCCTGTCCTTATCCCTATCAGACTAGGTTAGTTAGAGTGATTTTTCGGAAGAGCCCGCTAGCCGAATACAATACATACATATGTATGTATATTTTGGTCAGTTGTTGCAAACAATTGCTAAGTGGAACAAAGAAAGAAAAAGTACGGCACTGAAAGGTCTAATCTGCATATGAACGTAATTACAAACCTCCAGTTGCTAGATGTTTCGATGAATGTTTCCTCTCTCAGCCACTCCTTGAAATTTATAGCTACCATATTCTAGAACAACTGAAACCGGGCTAAAAATACTAAATTTGGGTACCACTTGCAACTAGTTTCCGTCAGTTTTGTGGAAAGAGTGTCATATGGTAGGTAGAAGTGGTTGTCTGGTAAGGTCCTACCGAAAACATACGGATACGCCGTGTAGATATCATAACTCGCATAACCTGGATGTTGAAGGGTGTTACTAAGACCGTAGTTTTCAGATCCATCGTGTGGAGTTCAGAAAATGAATAATGTTGCAGAATTTTATGCCAGAAAACTCAGATATTTTCTTGTACACTGATTCTAACTAGCGTCGGACAGTCACAGAAAGAGTGGACAGCAAGGCTCTTTACGAACTAATGCAATAGGTTTAAATTTTGCGGATTTCTTTTTGTCCTTCGGGAGTACTTACTAGCTGCAGACGTTTGGATTTTAAATAGGCAAAACAATTTTGGAAATATCTTTCAACGATGAAAACGTCTGTGAAGTCTTTTCTTATTCAGTCAAAATTGCAATCAGTATCACTAGAAACCACTCGAATACTCTCAATATAAAGAGTTTTCAGCAGACTTAAGAATGTAACTTAGGCTTCCTCAAGTAAAACTTAATTGAAAGTTCACTTACTATTTAAAGGGATTCATTCAAGATAGTAATCTGAGCTGGAAGCCAAATATAAAGCAGCATGTAAACGAATCCATAAGGGGAAAAAGGAACTGCAACCTCGAATTAAGTTTAGTAGCCAGCTTTAGATAAAAATAAATCTTTAGGAAGCAGTGGTTTTTTAAGAGTGACACCTACCGCTGCACTTTGACAAATCGCGGAATATATTGTTACTTGTATCAGTGTCTGTCTGAGAATTATCGTATATCGCAATAGATGATCTGAAATATTAACACAAAATCGGTGAAATGCAAAGGCGATGAACTTGCTTAAAGTGGCACATCCCTAAACATTAATCATTCATCAAGGATATAGCGCTGCCACTCGTTATATGCATTTTAATTAATGTCTAAGCTAGAAGCAATAAACGAGACCATTAGCAGCTACTGGATTAGCAGTATCTACAAGAAAACCAGCCTCTACCTGAATCCGATATTTTCAGACAAAGTGCAAAAGTACTATGGAAAATGTTACAGATAACCGGCATAACAAGTAACGCTGTCGGAGCGTTTATTCTAATGCGGATTCTCCATAAGAGGAAGACTTAGGGAACAAGTTTTGAGCTTCCGGCGTCCAAGTGAACGCTCAACGACGATTCGCATAAAGGCTTAATTATGATAAATGCCCACGACCCAGCAGAGGAGAACAACGACCGTATCAAAGACAAGACAAAGCTTACGAGCAATGTGGAGCGTTTGCTGCTGTTGAAGCAGAACAAGCAAAGATGGGTAATCAATGAAAGAAAACAAAGTTTATGCTATCAATAAAGATAGACAGATAACCAAAAAAGGCTTTGTACAAGACACTGATCATACCAATTGATTTACGACCCAGAACAGAAATGTGAACACCGACTTAAAGCGGATGGAAATGCCCTCTACTCTGAGGTCAGACGGTTAAGTCACCGTGAACGCATGGATACCAGCATCCAGAAATGTAGTAGAGTACGACCTCATCACATGTTGCGCAACTTGATGTGCAAAACTGGAGGATTCTTTCAAATAAACGCGCTATTTACAGAGGCTTGTTAGCTGACGGCCTATTCCACCCCAAACTGTAGCCTTAATTTAGCCTTTATTAAGTAAATAGGTAGAAACCCACTGATCTGATTTCCTTCGGAACGAAACCCCATTTTTGTGACTTCTTCTTCGAAAATTTCAGGGGATTATCCACAATATCATTTTATACCCTCTTCGGCTTTGTAAAAAGCACCAAATGGTTCGTCCACTGAGAAAATCTGCTCGCAGAAAATCCATTCATCCATATATCCACATTATGTTTGAATGAGAACACTGTGATTCATGTTAAAGTCGTTTGATCAAATATTTTCCGACGAATAAAAAATCGGGATTCCAAACTACTTATATATGGTATAGTGTTCATTTTTTTTCTTCATTTTGTAGTACCACGTTTTCGACACCTAGTTGAAGCTGTGACTCCAGCTAGTCAATTGCTTTATTCTGTCACCTTTTTTAAATATAGAATTAAATACACTCCATATCCGCTTCCCACACCTCGCCGTATTAGGGAGAAGCTAAAGGAACCGATATCAGTCTACTATTTAATCTGCCATTAACTCATTATTAACTGGATATCCACATGAAGAGCGTTTTTCTGATCGACAAGTATCTGCGTCGCCACGAGTTCTGATAAATTAAATAATTCAAGAGATCCCTGAGGATAAATCTAACCAATACCGGCATAAAATTGTCCACGTCTTCCTAAAAGAAGGTGTAAACCTCGCGAACTAATCAAGCAACTTCAAGTTCAACTGGGAAGTTATGCAGCTTGCACCGTATTCTTCGGACAGTGAGCCTTCTGGCTACAATCTGTTCCGCCTTCTCCAAAACAATTTGGACGGAAGACAAAACCTGGAAGAGGGAACTGAAAAACTTGTTAACTCATAAGTCTGCTGACTTTTACAAAAGAGGCATTATGTCTCTTCAAGAACGTTGGAAGAATGTAAAAGACCATGATTGCCAATATCTGATTAATTACATACCATATACGCTTTTATATGTGTGTTTAACTTTAATCCTAATAAAATCGCAGAACTTATTGAACAACCTAATACATATGTATATGCACAACTTCAATATAAAAATATCTCTACCAGACCCATTGGAGATAACGAAGAAGGATTTTGATGTGTAAGAATATGATTTTTTAATTCAACGATCGTTAGTCTTCTTCTTGCTTTTTCGACTCCGTAGATATTCAGAACAAGATTACAAGAGGAAGCAAGCAATTCCAGATGGAACATACATATCTTCTGACTAAGTCGCTCCACTTTTGTTTTGGAGCGTTTCACTTTGTGAAATAAAACGGAAACTCGAAGTTGAAAACAGTAGAATAGTTCTGGGAAAAAATAGATACCGGACAGAACAAAGAACAGCTCACAATGCAATCTCGTTTGAAAGGTGACAGTTTTATCTTGTATTCATGTTTTTTTTTTTGCAGTCGGTGTAATGTCATTCACATTTGAAAATAGAGAAAAGTAATCAGAAATTTCGTAACATTTTGCAATATGTACTTATAAAGACATTTGTACTGTTTACGGAAGCAACTTTATCAGAATCCGCAGTGAAGAAATGATTCGCTCACTTTTGTTCAGCTAATTTTTATATCATAGATTAGCTACTCTCTGATCCTCCAATTTTTAATATTGGTATAGGCCATTAACAGAAAGCTGGAAACATAAAGCAATTCGATGTATCGCTCCCTATTAAATTGAGCTTTGAAAACACTAGTGTTTGTGAAGCCAGGATTGACAGCACACAAGCTGATGCTGTATGTTGTAGTGACACTGGAAGAGAAACGTCCACATTGAAGTAATTTCCAATGGTCAATCGCCTAACTCTCAACTCTACTACTGTGAATAACTCGAAAGATTACGCAAAGCAAATACAATAAAACGGCCCGAATTGACAAACGGGAAAAATGTTGTCTCCCATTACGACAAACGCTCGATCCGTTTTTGATGACCCGCTGGAGGTTGTGACAGCTTTGTCGGGGAGTTTTAATACATCTAACGTATAGTCCAGACAATAAACCATCTGACTATCCCGTGTTTCAATCTCTACAGGGCTCTCTCAATGAGATTAGGCAAGCCTATGGAACCATTCGATTCACAATACAAGATACCGTCATAAGATAACTGACTCCAAAAAATACGGTCAGTTATACCTCTAGGCCTCAAAAGGGCCTGGCGGTGCGAGTTGGGGTCTTGTGTGGGGTTAACTACCTGGCGATCTACAAGCCGTGATTTAACGTAGCCTCATAAGAAAATGTCAAATGGTGTTGAATTACATGATCTTGGTGGGTAGTTGACATCTGAAGCGCGACGATTTGTTGTAAATAAGATCCATTGTTGCATGCGCTATATGGAACGTAGCGCATTCTTGTTCGAATCATATGTCATGGAGATCCATATCTTTCAATTTATGCTACAAAAAAAAAAATTGTTGTCATCAACCTGTACCTCTCGCCGGCGACACGGTGCTAACTTTATTTTGGAATAGATCCACAGAAAACCGTGACTTTTTTTTTGATGCATTTGCAGTTGACGCATCTTTTGTTGATTCTTATCTCACCAAATGTGACAATTTTGCCTTGCTCACCCAAAAATTGTCCTCGCCTCTGAATATGGCTTTCCATCCGAAATTGGGGTCCACTGCCAGGTCCAGGCCAAAGTCCTCATGCAAAATTCGCCAAGTTGAGGTCTGTGAAAGACCTCTATTTTTTGGGGTCAATAGAAAATAACAACAACAAATTAGGAACCAGTATGAGCTTGATAAAAAAAAAACTCTCTCAATATTCCAAACTTCAAAACCTGAATAAAAACCGCCACTTTTTAGTTTTCCTTTCCCTCAGGTACTCATCCATAATTGTCCATGAAAAATGTTTAACAAAATAGATCACCAGAAAAATTTCACACGATTTCGCACAATAGCTCGGTGTCGTCCTATCCAAGAAATGATAAATCACCTGTAAATATCTAAAAACAGCCAATTCTTCAACACAATTTCCACACAAATACGGCCACAGGACTATATTCTGGATGTGCACAATTGTCTACGGCAGGACAAACAAACCATTTAAACTCTCAGCCAGAAATGTCAACTGATTCACAATAATGGCCATCAATCGAAACGTTTATTTATATAAACATCGCTTTCATCCCTTTTGGTCAGTGCACACACATTGGCGAAACAAACACAAGAAAATGGGAAAAAATATATTGTATATATATATCCCAACATATCTTAAACAAACAAACAAACAGCCAGACAGACGTAGAAGTCCTGATCTGATTCCTATCCAGGGAAGCAGATAAAATGTTTTTTTTTCTTCTATTTTTTGTAAGAAAATCGCTCAATTAACACAACGACATTTTTATCTCTTGCGCATTGATATAAAAAAAAAATCCTTTATGTCATTTTCGTTGTTGTTGTGTTTCTATTGAAAGAGATTCAGATCCACCTACCAAACCCATTTCATGGGTGATGATTTAATTTTGCTTTATTGTGTCTGCCTATGTGTATAGGAGGTGCCGAGGTACACTTGCTTTAGACTACTCCTGATATCGTTACCTGTATCCTTGTGATTCTGCGATTGGGATATCATGTTGGTTGTTGCAATATTACAAGGACATTGCTTTCAATTTCGATGAATCAAAAGTCTATAGAACGAAAAGCATAAAATAGATTTAGGAAAACCATTCCGTAAAACTCGATTCGGGAATTCACGCCTGCTAACCAGGGATTCCTTGAGCAGGGCAATCATTAATCATCGATGGATAAAACGAAGGGACTCCTTTACAGATTTCATTTTATTTTATTTTGCTCCCTCTTTTTCAATCACAATTTTTATTTCCAGCGAAATTTTGTGTTTATGAATGAAAGCGATGGGATTCAGGAATATGGGCTACGAAGTAGGAAAACATATTTTTTAGGTTCTCATTGACTTTAATAGATCCTTGACAAAAGGTTCAACGGGTCTGAATTGCTGCAAGTGTCAAGTCGAGTTATGATTTATGATTGAAGTCGATTTTATAAGCAGCCTCGAATTTCTGTATTTTGGTTTGGTTTTGTAATCTGCCAAGGATTGTTTGGTTTTCAATTTACGAAACACGAGGGAGAAAGGATTGCTTGGGGTCTATATTACAAGGATTATGGTCCACCTAATGCTCCTTAATTGATCATTAATATTTCTTACTTGATTCATTGGGATTTTCACTGAGCAACAGCAGACCAGGCTCAGGTATAGAACTCAGAAAATAGATGACTAAATTAGTTGAACATTTGTTTATATGTATGTTGGAAAAATTTTCTCCCACGTTGTCTGACAGTCGTCCAGTACCACAAATTACCTCTCTATTGTCAGTCTTTTTGTTGATGAAAAAGGAATCTTTGTTGGATTCCGGATGATCCTGCTACATTTAACAGGATGTTGCATTCTTTAGTCCAGTTGTGTGGTTTAAAAAAAAGGAAACAAACCTTCTTTGTGATTCATCTGAATTAACCAATTTCTGTGAAATGGTATGGAAAATCCTTTCAAATGAAAATGGTCAATAAAGTGATGTATAGAGTGATTCTAGAGTTCACCTGAAGTTAAGTGTTAAACAGGTTCAGAGACCTAGTTATAGAATTTAATTTTGAATCCTGCTGCAGCAGACCTACAACATAAATATGTAACAAGTGTGTAGAGTATCACCCTAGTCTCATGTAACCGATCTTCATTGTCAGAAATGACTGAAGCTTTTATGATGAATTTGTATTACTGACCTAACGGTGGATAACATGGCAGATCCCTTTATACGAGATGTTTCAAAGTATTTGGAAGTGACAGTTTTTCAAGACAAGCCAGTCTGCTGAAATAGGGATGATGGCAAATAAATAATCGTCTGCATTTCTCATATTCTCGGGGAGCGGATTACTGCCCGGGGCACATTAAACCCATTTCGCCAAACGGCGAAATGGCCATAGAAGTTGGAGGCCACAACAAGAGAGATGTACTGTGAGGAGGTTTAACACTGATAGGCTGTCAAGCCAAACGAACCATTCAACATGGATGACTAAATCCAAGATTAAGTTATCGTAGCAATATATAGTACCATATAAATTGAAATACAACGAGACTGTGAAATCTTTTCAAGGCAGCAGGGATCGATTGATGATATACTCGTAAAGGGAGACGAATGTATATTAACTCTTCGGTCTGAAATGTTTTTGATTCCTATCCGAAGGAACAACGCAGTAAAAGAAATCTTCCCTTTAGATGGGTAGACAAGTGTTAGCCCCCATTTGGATGCATTTGACCAAAAACCGTTGTAACTGGCGAGGTTTATTGATTGCAGTTGAAGCACAGGTTCACATTGAAGTGTGGCGCTACCTAAGCAAACACGTGAATAAAGAATATACTTTTACAGATGAGGACGGGAAAGATGACTTCGACATTAAATCGGTTGCTTCTAATCTTGAGTATATAAAGGGTGATTCGTTTTATATATCTCCAGAGAAAATAGTCCTAAGGTGTGATATATTATGATCTAGGCGGCCAATTTACTGTAGCGAAACGTGAAATTAAGTGCTCACCAAAATGATTTCTCAACAAGTTCATTGTTTCACGCACTGTATGGCTCATACCGCGGTCTTGTTGAAACCAGAGCTTACCGAGACCATGTGCTTGAATTTCAGGAAGCACATAGTCTGTTAACATAGCGCAATAAAGGTTACGATTGACGGTAGCATTCTGATTTGCCTCATTTTTGAAGAAATGTGGACCCATGATTCCACCAGCCTATAAACCACACCATATCGTTGTTTTTAATGGATGTAGTGGTAGCTCTTGGTTCTCTTCAGATTGCTCATCAGTTCAAATACGGCAATTTTGTTTATTAACGTATCCATTAGGCCAGAAATGGGCCTTATCACTGAACAAAATTTCACGATGAAACACCGGATTTTCATTGAGTTTTTCCAGAGCCCATTCACTGAAGATATGACGCAAATTGAAGTCGCTCTTGCACTTCTTGCACAAGTTGAATGTTGTACGCTTTAAGGCCGAGATCCTCACGTAAAATACGTCAAATTGTCGAATACGCCAAGCCAAACTGCTGAGAACGACGACGAATCGATTCGTCACGGTCTTCGCTTACACTCTCAGCTACATCTGCTATAGTCTCTTTACTACGTGCTGGATGTAGTCTAACCGATCTAGTATCATCCACTTATGTAAACTGGGACTCAAATTTGCAAATGGTATTGGCAATAGTGGTTTCAGTAGTTCGATTATGCTCGAATCGCACAAAAAACATTTCCCACAGAACGCTGATTTTCGTAATACATCTGAACAGTTTGGAGATGCTGTTGTGATGTGAGTCTTTCCATTATCATTTGCCGAACAATACTGAATAAAAATAATAAAACAGTTTGATAGAAGCCATGCGTGATCTGTCAAAAAGGCCTATTTAAAATCAAACCTTACGATGAATCACCCCTTATTACATCTCAATAAACGACGACATTTTCACAAAAATTGGTAATATGATGGGACACGATGATCACGGAAATCGAATTAGAAAGTTGAACCTGGCAAAGCGAAGAGTAGTTCTCAACGTGAACTTCCATTTCACTTGAATCGATTATTTTATCTGAGATGATTTTCATTAGCAAAAGGTTATTAGGTTGTCTACCATATTAGGCCTCACGCATGATGATGTCATAACGCAGTACGATGCGGTAAGATGTATGAAAATGTTTGCTTGCGATGAAACAATTTCCATTTTTTTCCAGAAGTATAAGTGCGGTATAAGACGTCTAGAGTAATCGTGTAGGTCAAATCGATGTTGTGCGTATTTGCCACTATATGAGTGAAACCTTAGACGAAAAGGCAACTGCAGCACCATGCTTTAATCTTGTCGCGGAACTGTAATTAAGGCTATAAAACACCTTCTTGAACATGAACAGGATTTTAAAATTGTGATCCCCCATTTGATTACCAGAGCCTTTAGTCCAGATGTTATTTGAATTATTTTATAATTATTTTAAGATCACTTCTCATAGCATACCGACACCTTTCTATTCTTTAACAGATTACCGGTCTTCAGCAGAGAGTCATTGAGATTTTTCACAGAGTATTGTTTGAAGCACCTGCAAGATCTTTGGTCATAAATATCAGATCAGGTTTTTTCTGCTCTATCTTCCTTTGTCATTTAAGCACTTTGACAGTGCTAATGCATTTGAAATTAATGTGGCAGTAGACAGATTCATTTGATGATAGCACAGTACGGCGAGTGACTTAAAACCAAGGCTGTAATGAACGATCTTTTCAACTCGAACTCGCAACTTCTCTACCAATATCACCTCATGTGCAAACTGATTTTCAGGCACCCATACGCATTACCCTTGCTACCTAAATTTGTGATCAAAAGTATCAAAAAGTCCATAAAAATTATGGAAAAGGTATTCGGTACTCCTCTCGCTGGTACTGAGACCAAAAATTAATTTGCACAAATCGAGACGAAACGATTTTTGGTGCTACGTAAAATGAAACAAAAAAAAGACAGACCTTTTAAGACCACAATAACCATTAAAAAGTGTTTCACTTTTTCATTTCCTTGAACTCTACATACATATGTATCTACGGCCTTGATATAACCCTAAATAAAACCCATTTTTTCAAGTTAATATGGTAAAATAGAACCTGACTCTTGCTTAACCGAATAAAAGAACTTTGTTTAATTTTCCTTCCACTCGACACAATTACTTCATCCACGTAGACGGGTACCTCAGTAAACTGAACTTACGTGAAATTGCATCAAATTTCACAAGGAAGTGTCCTTAAAACCTATTCGTAGTCATTAAAATGCATTTTACATCGCTTGGTAACATTATGCAAACCGTTCTATACACCTACGAATATACTGTGTCAATTTCAGTAAAACCACTTCGTCGCAAATGGAAATAGTGATTCTAGAAATGGGTCCATAAATCCAGGAAAACAATCACACAATGCCATTCAATAACTCTAGCTATCTCTTCGTCAAATTTTGAAAAGTTTTCTTCAAAGAAATCCCCCGAAAGTATTCGATTACCTTACTCATACTAACTCATCCTTTTGAGTCATAAACCCCTAACCGTAGGTAATTTCGCAACCTTTCCTAGTCCTGACTATATTATAACCTTGAGTACTTACTCCAAAGACATACATACAAAAGGATTCAGCAGAATTCTCGTAATATTTCTAAGAGTTATCGAACATTGCATAGAGTTAGCTCATCTAAAATTCTTACCTGCCATCTTCCGTCACCGGTTATGTTACAGTAATTCACGCAATAAACTTCCCTTCCACGAGTGCATGTGATTCTGTGCAAATGCTAAATTTTTGCAAAAATTACAAAAGGAAAAAGGGACAACAAAATCCTTCTGAAAAAAGAATAGAAGAAAAAACGTTAGATAAAGGAGCAAAACACGCAGAAATGTCAACAAGTCGTAGCGAGGTAGATTGTAGCCTTTTGGTTGGGATAGTATGCGGTAAGAATACCTATTTTTGGGCTAACTTCGCACATGTTTTTATTGCCCCACTAACACAGCGGTAGGTAAACATTTATAGAACGGTTAAGGTAGCATTTATTTTTTCGCGATATGAACGAAAATAGAATGAAGAAGCGTGCAGTGGCTACAGTCAGTTGGCAAAAAGTGTTGGAAAAGGATCAACTTTTTTTTTCTAACCAGCTTCCAGACACGCTTCCCAAGAGAATGTAAGCAAACAAGGACACAGAAAAAAAGAAAATAAAGGACTGCTGCACTTCACTACTATGTTAAATAGTGTCTTCTCACACGCTTGGATAAAGAATTTCGGTCTTTGAGTGTAGATCTTTCTTAATATTTCCAATCTAACTAATTTGTCCTCTTTACCGACATTGGTCTATCTGCTGGTTACACTGAGTATTTCGCAGAAGTGTATGTAGAACGCCAAAACAGGACTTAAACAAGGCAATGCGATCTCATGTCAATGTAGCGTTTGTGACTATTGTGTGCGTGCGAAATTTGATTACGAGCAAGAACTGTAGCAAAAATTATGAATTGTTCGTCAAAAACATTAAAAATGCTGCCTCATCGTCCATCCCAACGTCCATTTATAATAACATTCCAGTTATCAGCTCTGTGGACAGGGCCAATTGGCTTGCTGCACACTTTGTGGCCAGCTCAATACTTTTAGATTTTGCCTTGCCTCCACCTTCACTCAAGTGCTTGTGTAGTAGCGAGTGTAATTAAAGATCTTAACATACACAAATCCGACGGTTCATGCGCTAACTGATCGAACATGCCAAAAGTGGTTTGCACGATTTAGAAGTGGTGATTTTGGCTTGGAAGACAATGAACGTCCTGGGCAGCCAAAAAAGTTTGAAGATGAAGAACTGGAAGCATTACTCTATGAAGTTTGTTGCCAAACACGAGAAGAGCTTGCAGAAGCTTTGGGTGTCACTCAAGCAGCCATTTTAAAACGTTAAAAGCAGCTGGAATTTTTCAAAATCAAGGAAATTGAGTTCCACATGAACTCAATCCGAAAAACGTCGAAACGCAGTTTTGCATGTCCGAAATGCTGCTGGAACGCAGCAAGGAAGTCATTTTTGCATCGGATTGTTATTTGTGATGAAAAATGGATCCATTACGACAACCCCAAGCGTAAAAAATCATATGTGAAGCCGAATATCCATGGCGCGAAGGTAATGCTCTGTATTTGGTGAGATCAGATGGGTATGATGTATTATGAGCTGCTAAAACCTGGCGAAACCATCAATGGAAAACGCTACCGAACACAATTAATCCGTTTGAAGAGAGCAGTAGCCGAAAAACGCCCGGAATATACGACCATACACGAGGCAATAATTTTCCATCATGAAAACGCTCGGCCCCACGTTGCTATTCCGGTTAAGAACTATTTGGAAAGCAGTGGATGGGAAGTCTTACCCCACCCGCCTTATAGCCCAGACTTTGCCCCTTCTGACTACCATTTGTTCCGGTCGATGCAGAACGCCCTCACTGAAATACGGTTCACATCAAAGCAAAATATCAAAAATTGGCTTTATTCATTCTTGGCTGCCAAGCCGGCGCAGTTCTTTTGAGATGGGATCCACAAATTGCCAGAGAAACGGGAAAAAGTCATAGCTTCAGATGGGAAATACTTTGAATAATACTATTGTACATGTTTTTCTTAAAAAAAAAACCGCACGAATATATACCCAATAACTGCTTAGCTTGTGCTAAGAAGGGAATTGAGTAATAAAGCCTTCAATCGAGCAACCAAAAACACATTATACAAGATACTGATACCACTGTTTTATGGCGCAGAAGCTGGTCGGATAATGGAAATCCAGCGTCTCGGTCCAGAAAGGCTCACAAGTCGATGGGGACCTCAACCGACCTGGAGGCACAACTGGAGGCAGTTGGCCAAAGACCGCACTAGTTAGAGAAACATGTTAGCTAAGGCCTTGATCCACACCAAACTGTAGCGCAATCTAAATTTAAAATTAATATCTTTGCTTTGCATTGTAATGATTCCAGCTTTCCTTCAAAGTATAGTAAATAGCTTAGAAGCTTTCAAATTTTATTGCGCGATATCTCTTGATCTGGTTCCACCATGAAACGGTTAACCTGCAGTATTCTTCCTGGCAGAAAAAGTCAGTGCAATACTTCTAGTGAGGACACCGTTCATGTGTCCTAAATATAAGCATCGCAATCTATGATAAGCCCATCTTCCTCAAATTATAATTTCTATCAGATCGGCTTCTGTTTTGATACCGAAACATTGGGAAAGTAAACTGACGAACTTAGCATGTTCCATCGGTTTCGTGCATTTAACGTAGTGCTGTCAGATTATGAGCTTCCTGATAGTGCCCCAAAAAGCCAACCCTCGGTCTTTCGAATTGCTCACAATATAGTGATATAAAGCTGCGCAAACATCTAAAACGGGCAATGTTATTTTTGGATTTTATATCGTTGATACTGGAGCTATCTTCTTTGTGGAATTAAGAAGACATAATCATACCCTTAAATTCCACAAGATGATTGAGCAAAGTCATTTCGAACAGCATTGTAAAAACATACTACTCTGGTCAAGGTAGACATAGAATGCAACCCTATGCCTAGTTCAAGCAAATCTACAAGAAGTATAACATCTTGTTGTCTGCTCTACTAAAAATGTAGCTTTGGCTTTGGTTCTCAATGTCCTTTAATAAGAAAAAAACAATGACTGTATGAAGGACGAAAATACTTAGATCTTCTCTAATGGGGTGACAAAAAAAAAATGCGGATTCAAATCAAAACAATTCCGCGTTTTGTTTAGCCAACAACAGGAGCAGAGGGTACACTTTCCCTTCTATTTTTTTCTGACTCTGAAGGATTTTTGTGGAAAATTTATGTAAAATGTTTGCCTGTGACAAATATTTAGCTCTGATCCTTGTATAAATTCACTGCGAATTGTTGGCGTTGACGTTTTTTGTTTGACTTCGACTTCCCCACTGGAGAGGAAGTGATTTTTTTTTTTTTTTTTTTGTTCGTTCTGTCAAATGTGTGTATCTGTTTAACCCGCTAGGATAAATAATCAGCCTCAGTAACATCCATACACCCAAACATTCGAAAACACAAATACATTCGAATCGTGGATACAATTCATTTGACTTTTACAGGAGATAGCACAGGATAAAGGATTGCAAACGAATGGTTGAGTTCGAGTCTGGCCTTTAGCTGGTCGTATTTGTATGTGATTTTGTAACGCGTCCTGGTCCCTGTTTATTTAGTTGATTGATGTGTGTCAACGATATTAGCATGTAGTGGGTGTTTGCATAAAGCGCACAATGGTTGTTAATTTCTCTCAATGACGCTGGCCGGGGTAAAAGGGCTCAAAAGGATTGAATGAATTCTTTTCGGTTATTTGTTGTTAGGTATACGTTTTTTTTCCAAGGATTAAATTACGCTGCCCTATTAGGTGAAATGTTGTAAATTAAAAGAGCCCGATATTTAGTTTCGAGATATGTACGTTACTATTTTTAGAAAAAAAAAATGTTTTAGAGTGTTTTTTATTTTAATGCATGAAGAGAGTGCATGGATGCATGGATTGGATCTGAATACGGATTTTATTTCGTGATTTGTTGCAGTGATTTGTTCTGCGTTACGGGATGATGTTATGCTATCAGATTGCCAGCCAGTCATTAACAAATGACTAATGAGGAAATGCATTAGTGAAATTAGGCATTAGAATTGTCATCATTTTAATTGTGATTTATTCTTGGTGTGGCTGGTTAAATGTGAGTTATACAAATGCAATTTAAGCTAGGTTCAAGTGATTTATTTCAGGCACTAAAGATTCTCAGAAGGTGGAAACTTATGAAGAGACAAATCGTATTCGTTTAGTTTCATTTCATGAAAGCTATATAAGTATGCTTCATAATCGGCTTAGGAAAAAGAGGTGCCAGATAGTACCATATCCGAACTAGTCTCAATAAACGATTGCTTATACTTTTTTTTTAAAGGGCACAATGATATATGTTAACATTAGATCCCGTCAGGTTTGCAGTTATAGGATTTCTATTCCTAGCAAGTTAGATCCAAAAGCAACCATATTCTTCGAATAGATTGAACTTACTGCAGAAAATAATACAAAATGAGTTAGTAGCAATATCTTGAAATGGTAAAGCTTAAAAAAAATCATAAGCAGCCAATGGAGCTACAGTCATATAGTATTGGCATATATTTTTAGAGATGCCCAACATCTGCTATTGGTTTTTCAGCTAATGCTCTAAACAAATGTCCTTCTATCCTACTGCGTCGAATTTTTAATCAGTTGTATCCTTTGGAACATTATATCAAATTCGAGCATTTTCAACCAATAGCAATCGTCCTATACATCCTTAAAAAAGCGAATTTTATCTCTGTTTCTACAAGTCCTTAGCCCTTAGTTCATAGAATCTTGGAATAGAACAACTGTACGGTTCTGGTAGCAACAGCTCCACAAGTGTTTCGATGATATCTATTGTCTTAAACATATGTTAAATATTTTTGTCTGCACCTAAACACAAAACTAATCCATTGTACTCCTTGTATGTTCCTTTTACTGGAATTTCTAAGCCTTTAGTTGAAAGATGAGCTTAGCCACGAGTGTCTGCAACGTTACCCAGACATTTGCTGGGGAAGTGCTCTACGTAGTCGTTCTCAATTTGCAGAAAACGTTGCAGGATATTGTGTCAATAAGTCTTTGTACACTTAGGTTTTAACTAGATGTGAATTCTGTAGATTTTATATTAAGGAATGGGAGGAGGAATGTCAGTAAGTATTCGCCTATCTTCCCACGGCAAACCCAACTAGAAATAAAAGGCCTAGCGTAGGTTCGGGTCTTGAGAGTCTCGCCTAAGAAATTCATGAGGAATTTCATTTCTGGTGATCCAACTATGAACTGTGATCTAAGCAAGACTGAATTCAGCCAGCAGCGCATGACATGAATATCAAAGTAATAGAATTTCTTAAATGTGCCGAAGCCAGAAGCAGGTGTGTTAGGAAAAGCTCTTAATTGGTCTTATTATGCTTTTCTCGGTGGTAAATCTTATGTCTAGCCGAAAGTCCCTGTATACCGACCGTACCTTGAAGGTTAAGTCCGAAGAATTTTGCTATCCAAATACTTAGCTTCGTTGGAATAACGGATGAAGATCCAGTTCAATTAGTCAGATTTCTCCAACTCATGGATAGACCAACCTCAATTATGAGAGGATCAACTGAAAGCAGATTTCCAGTCGATCGCCTCAACATAGGCTGGCTGCAACTACATATGTAGTGTTCCGAGTGTACATTGACCCCTAGGAATGTTTTGCATCTGTAATACTGAATGAAGGGATTGCGTCAATCGCTACATGATTAATTTGGCTAATGTTTTCATGGTCGGGTGATTGCCATTTTCAATTGAAAGTATTGATTTTTTTTTATTACTAATTCGTAAAATAAATACAACAGAATAATCTAACAATTGAATTAATAAAATAGCTGCAAGATTTATGCAAATAAAACAGAATAATTTAAATTATAATGGATAATAGGTTAGAAATATCCTCATAGCTTTTGTCTAAGAGAAAAAATTTTACTTTCTTGAAAATGATGTATTTATTTCTTGTGATTTTAAAGTTATTAGGTAAGATGTTGAAAAACTTAGAAGCAGTTGCCGTAAACAAGTTAAAGAAAATTTGTAAATTATGATTTGGTTAAAGAGCAAGATTTAAATTGTTGATTCTTAGGCTATAGTTAGCAGAGAATCTATTTAATTGATAGCTCGACCTTACAAAAAATATTTTTATTTTAGACTTCAAGACTCCTGAAAAGAATCAAACCACGATCACGACTGTTTTTGTTAAATATAAGACGAATAATATGTTTCTGTGGGTGCCACCACAACTTAAGCCATATTCTAGTCTATGATGAGGTAATCCATAAAAGATACTTTTTAGAAGAGCAATAGGACTTTAAAAAGTATAGTATCCTTGTGGCAACTATAAGATACTTCTTTAGTGAACCAGGATGTTCAGACAAATTCATCCTCCAGTCAAGCATCACACCAAGTAAATTAAACAATGAAACGATCTCTATACTAAAACATTTATTATCGCATGTACTCGCTTCAAAAAATGTTTGTTTTCTTTCTTTTGAATTACAAACATCTTTACTGTGTTTAAATTTGCTGGAATTAGCACAATGAAAAAATTAAGTTCCAAAGTTTAACTAGCTTTCATTCGCACTAAAAAAGATAATTTTAATTTTATCACTAATAACTAACTTATGTTATTGGAACCAGTGGTCCAAGATTTCCAGGTCATGGTTTATGTCAGAAACTAGATTTAACTCGGAATTACTTTGGACTTTTCTACGATAATTTTGTAGAAATAGCGAATTGTTGAAAATTAAGAAAATTATCGGACTGAGCATTGAACCTTGAGGAACTCCTATAGAAATATTTTTAGTAGAACTTAATTGACCATTGATTTTTACCTTTTGATTTCTAATAAGAACCGAACCAATTTTGCATTGTACTCCTTAAACCACACTTATACAGGTTTTTTAAAAGAATTTTGTGATCGACGGTATCAAAGGCTTTTGTTATGTCAACAAAAAGAGCCGCAGTCAAATTCCTGTTATTAAAACCTAAAACCTTTCTTAAATAATAGTATAACTTCGGCTTGTTTTAAGTCATATGGATAAACACCACTCGAAATATTTTTGTTATAGATATGGCATAAGATGTCACAAATGTTCAAAGCTACTCTTTTTATTTTTATTTGAAAAGCATGATTTTATACAATTCCGAGGATATTATTGGATCAGTATAAAGATTCTGAGAAGAGGATACAACATTATCTGAGCTATCACACTTAGGATGATTATTGCAGCTGTCCGATACCACTTTTCTACCAATAGAAACAAAGTAATTATTAAATTTTTCAGCTAAATTCTTGGGGTCACGAATGTTAACATCTTCATCTTTAATGCTATGGACTAGAGTGCTTATTGATGTTTTGTTCTGAGTTTCTTAAACCAATTTCCGTTCCTTTCTTAAGTCACATAAATAATTTTTTGTAAGCATTGATAATTTTAGCGTTATGAGGGAATTTAGTTTTGAGTGCTACTATTATTTACATCAGGAACGTCCATTATGTCCACACATTTTTCTCTCTTCTCATCATCATCTTTTCTCCCTCATCATTTTCTGTTTGTAATAATTTACTCTTTTCTTCTTGTAAAGAGCTGATCATAGAAAGTGCATGTGCATTTTCGGATCTGAGAGCAACAATTTCGTTGTACACTGACTCTAACGTTATTACTTGATGTAACTGTTGATTCACATTCGGTAGCTGATTTTTTTTCTGATAATCATGTTGGCTCTGTTGGTGAGACAGCTGACCCTGTTTTTCACTTGTCTGCATCGGAAACGGTGATGCAAATTCGGCTGAAGAGAAAAGCGAACCACTGTCATCAACTAGTTGTTGAGGTAACCTCTCACGCTCTCGTTTAGGTGAACTGGTAGGAGGGGGAGAGCAAAGGGAGCCTCCTTTCGCAGCAGAGCAAGCCTTACACCGAAATTGCTTGTTGGACTTTTGTAAATATTCGATATCAGCTGGTTCAATATTTACACAGTTGCAGTGAAAATAATCGTTGCAACCTACACATTAATCCTAGACTGGTTACGTTCAACTTGTAGCCTGCACACACAAGGTATTGTACCTTAATCTGATAGCAAAAGAATTGTTAAAAGAAAAATTTTACACTGCCTGATCAAAATACGTGTTGACCCCACGACAACTTCATACAATTAAAGAACCACTTTGCAGTACTAAAAACTATGCTCTCGAATGGTACTTTCAAAGATGTATTCTTTTCCCATTTTGGCATTAAAAACGATTTCAACGTCACACTTAAGGCTCGTAAGTTCCGTTGAGAAACACGACGATGATAAAACCGTCTCTTTTTTATGTGGTGACACGCGTGCAGATGTTTGGGAAGTTGCCCTGAGTGAAGATTGTTACCAAGTGTTCTATCGTGTACCCAAAGTTTAAAATTTTTTGTCTTAAATGCCACTTGCAACAAATGTTGCTTTCATTCTCTATAGCAGTCACCGAAGAATATGCCACCATTTTTCATCTTTTCTTATTTCGTCCACCGTTCATTTTAGATAGCAGAATTGCTTTACAACATTCTAGGCCGTCCGCTCATTGCTAACTTACGCATGGCTAACTCCACATCTGAACATTCCATATGTAAACCAGAAAGGCTTTGCTATTTTTTCGTTTTGCAGAGTCAACGGCAGTAAAACCGTTCTTATCTGTAGCTATTGCTTGTTCGCAACAGTAAATCTTTTACAAGTCTGTTTGATGAATACCCGGATTGGAAAATAGATGATGAGTGTACCATCAAATATAACCAAAAGTATAACCTCTTTTAGTCCGCCTGTCAATATTTGGTCACAATCCGACGCTTAGTTTTGTTCTGACACTCATATCAAAACATCGTGTTAGTGTTTATTGCGACCATGGAAAAAGAGCAGTATCGTTCCGTGATTCGATTCTCGTTTTTGAGTGGAAAAACCTGAAAAGAAATCAAGTCCGTTCTCAATGGGAAGCATTCAGAGAATTCGCAGAGTTTCGCCGTAGCAGCACGTTAATGCGTTAGAGAAACCGTGGACAAAATCCATGATCTCGTATTGGCGTACCGCCAGTTTGCGAGTTGGCCGAGATAGCAGGCATCTTAACTGAACGCGTTAGCCATATCCTGCATCATATTTTGGGCATGAGAAAGTTGCGCGCGCGATGGGTGCCGCGTTTGATCACACCGGAGAATAAGCGCGGTTGTGAGACCACTTCAAAGACATACTTGGGCCTGTTTAATCGAAATCCGAAGGAGTTTCTGCTTCATTTCGTGATCGTTTGTTAGATATGAATTCATTGGTACACACCAGAGACCAAAGAACATTCGAAAAAATGGGTTTTACCCAGTTAACGTGCTCCAAAAAAAGGCAAAGACCGTGCCTTTGGCCGGAAAGGTGGTGACCACCGTTTCTTTTTTTTTTTTGGAACGCGCTAGGTGTGATCCACGTTAACTGTTTGGAGAGGATAAAACAATCACAGGAGCATACCACGTCGATTTATTAGACCTATTCGACGTCGATTTGAAGAAAAAACGGCCAGATTTGCAGAAAAAAGGGCTCTTCCACCACGATAACGCACCAGGTCACACCTTCGCAGTAGCCACAGCCAAATTTAGTAGAATTACACTACGAATTGCTCCTCCATCCGTATTCTCCGGATTTGGCTCTCTGCGACTTCTTTTTGTTCCCAAACCTTAAAAGATCACTCACCGGAAAGAAGTACGGGACGAACAAAGAAGTTATCGCTGCCGGAGAGAAGTATTTTACAGGCCAGCAAAACTATAGGGAGGGGTTAAAAAAGTAGCAGCATGTATCGAGTTGAAAGAGAATTATATTGAAAAATAAATTTTCAAAATCTAAACAATTTGCTTTGTCATTTCTAATCCGGGTATTCATCAAACAGCCGTCTTATTTATATATCCCCACGTACACAGACACTTTCTGAAACCCCCTGGGCAAAAATTCCCAGAAATTTTCTAGCCACTAGCCCAGGTTTACATATCACCATGTCTATTTCAGCACCCTGATTAGTCTTAAGAATTCCTAATTGCCCTCAGCTTGAAATAGTTATTATAAAAAATCTGTCATGATGACCCCTAAAGTCACCGTTAATTCTGCCACGCAAATCTATCCGCCGTATATCGTCCTTCTGAGGTTCTATCATTTTTGACAGGATATAACATTTTCCTCTTCAGTAGTGTTGAGCATACAAGTTTGGTAAGTCAAGCCCGAGCCCAAGAGCAGTACCCAGTGGGTACCATCACGAAGTAAAAAAAAACACAATTAATCTGTAATAAAAGTCACAGGATTCACCAATATCAGATAGACGCTGCTCAATACCTACCCTAATAGCAGAACACCCAGCTACTAGCCAAATTCACCAGGTCTCTGGTTTCATACCAGGTCACAGTCATAATCCTGCAATCTTATAATCCTGCAATAAGCAGGATTTCTGGTCTCAGAAAATTCCAATATATTTTATATATTTTCAAAACTAACGCCCAACCACTATGGTTGTCCAGGTTTGACGCCCTTCACAAGATGTACTATTTATTGGCCACATAGAGAAGCTTACCACTGTTCCTTATCCAACATAAAGTCCTGTATATGGGGTACGGTTCAAATTTCCTTTATTTATTTTTATTTATTTATTTATTTTCTTTCTTTAAAATACCTCCACTAAAAAATACTACACATGCATACCCGACTACTGGGGTTAAACTAAATCGTTTTGGAATCGAATTAAAATTGGCTCTTTCTCAAATCACCCCAATTTCGGAAATCGTAAAAAAAAAACAACAAAAAAATAAAATTACCAACGATGGCAATAGCAATAAAATTCAACATCACACGACCATTTATCCGTTGTCGTCCTTAAGCTAACTCCAAAAAGATGGACAAAACAACACACCAAACGAAGGAAAGAAAAGAGAAACCGTCCAATTCTCCAATTACATGGAAGGTTTCCTGGCTGGGATGTGACTATGGTCACTGCAATCCTTCAGAAGCGGTCACTGGGCGAAATGAAAACTTATGACAAAGGAATGACTTTTACCATCACTGCCACCACTACTACTGTTACTTGGGGGAGTCTCATCCCTAAAACCATATCCAAATCATCATTGTTCTCTTCCTTTTTAACTAAAGCCACTTGGAGCCGTTTTTTTTAACTCTGGCATGCAAAAGGACTTCGAATCGCCCATTTCCCATTTCAAAGGAACAACTTAAAAAAAATAAAAAAATCCAAATCGCGCCAAAGGATATTTTTGCAGACAAACTGTGCGAATTGGACACTGGGGAGAAGTTCTCCTGTCCAAAAACTCCTTTCGAGTCGATTTTATAGTTCACTAGTAAACAGTTACGGCTATTAAACGGCCATACGCCAAAAGGGTTATGTCCTGTCCCAAGAGGAAAGTTTTTAAATGGGGTGCAACTCGCTGGACTAAGAATCAGAGTTAGAATTATAGAAAAGGGGTTACAGCCCGAGTATCACTGCGATAAAAATGCTCCGATGAGCGTTAAGAAAACATTTACGCTGATTTGCTGAGATTTCTACTTCTGACTACATAGCACAGACAGGGGCTACATTGAAAAGACTCTGGGTGGGGTAGAGGAATAAGGGTTATTCTATGAATTCTCTTATGGTCTCCTGTGTTGGGTTGTGGAGACATAAAAAGAAAAGGCAAGTGCGATAAAATCAAATATGGTCATGACTTCAATTGACTGGCTGGGGGAGACTGAAGGGAAAGATGGTCATCGAATCCAGTTGAATGTAAATCGCCCTCAAAAATACAACATATGTACATATGTGAGGCCCCATTGCGGCTGTTTCGGTTAGCCTCATTTGAATTTTATCTGCGTCCAGATTTGGAGGAGCGGCTGAAGGACTAAATTTATGCCAATCGATTTCTTTATTTGTCACATTTGAATGGCAATTGTAAGAAATGGACAATAGACGATGACAACAAGAGTAGTTTATGCGATGAGAGGAGATATTTACGAAGAGTTTCACTTCTCAGTTTTATGTTGCCTCATTTTTAAAATTGAAAATGGTTTGAGGAAGCAATTAAATTGTTATATCGTCACTACACCCAACGAGCGGCATAACTCTACGGACCAACTTTTTTCAGCTAACCTACAGAGCTCAATCCGGAAGTTTAAGATAAAATTTGACATTCGGACATCTCTTCTTGTTCAATTTTTCTAGTGAGATAACTCCATATTTGCAGCAAATCTTGTTGTCAGAGTGCCAGCGACTTACAAAAAGTCAGCAATATGGATTGAGTACATAAAATCAAATCTCAAAATGAATACCTAGTATCAGTGATAATGTTTGACTTTAAGACAAATAGTATGCCACCCAATTCTTGATATTCTCCTGATGTAGATACTCACTTCGAAAGATACTATTGTATCAAGATTAGATCCCAAGGTTTCCTGAATCAACCCCAACTAAACAGACTGGGGTACATTCTCAAGATTACATGTACTCGTATAAAGAAACCTTAGGATCGAAATTGGGACGAAATTATCGAAAGTAATTTTCTGTTACTTTTCCTATGGGTCTGAAGAAGATGATTTTACAAACTATACAGAAGACAAGAGAAGAGAACACTTCTTGACCTTACTGTATCAGAGTTCCTCCTAGTCTGAAAATAGCAGTAAAATACCAAGATATCATACTACCGATCAAACTTATGTGGACAGACTGCTGGTGTTGATACCATGGTATATTGAATACTACAACCCCTGACAGACAGCATTTCGTTGTACACGCTGATTTTCGCGTCAAGTAGCCGGGTTTTCAATAAGGACATAACAATTTTATATTTAAATAAAAAATTTATATATCGGGCTGAAACATGTCAAATTTAAGTATGGAATTCGATCTCGTTCATAGGACCATCGCGAGAACGTTTCCAATTTCGCATTCGAAATTGCTCCTGAGCTCTTCTAACGGTGTTGGCTTGTTGGCATAAACCTATAATATAACGTAACCACACAAAACTATAATAAACAAAATATTATTTTAATTGGTTTCTTTGTTTTTCGTACCTCGAACTTTATGGCTGTTAATCAGCCTAAAAAACCTTTTTTTATTGCAAATTTGGCAACTCTGTAATTGCTAATTAATTGTCTGTAGGTCTAAGAACGATTATGTTATTTTACGATACGTTCATACGAAACTCCTATGATCGCCTTTCTTAGGAAGCGGAACCACAGTGCTCTGGCTTAAAATCCACACCACATGGTCACTTTTTGTTGGTAGATGCAACAGAGTCTCTTGAAGTTTATGTGGGTTTGTTTCTGTCCAGTAATACATATTTTGCTTATTAACAAAGGAACAATCGTAGAAGTTTCGATGCTGCAAATGATCAAGAGACTTCAGTTCTTGCGTTAATTTGATCTTGTAGGGGTGTAAGCCAAGATCTTTACTCAAAATTCGGACTGAGAGAATCCCAATTCCTGTGAACGGCGTGGAATCGACTGATTTGGTCAATTTTAAACTGAAGCATTTACGGTTGCGGTATTTTCGGTATTCAATAGTAAAGATGTTGACTCGAATTTATCCACTTTAGCAAGAACAACCTGTCTGGTGGAATGATCATTATTTTTTTCAGAAAGAAGTTAACTCAAATGATTTCCAAACGTTGCTTGTTCCTGAACTTCAACGTGATAAGAATGTAAACCTTGACTGACGTTTTGACATTGACAGATCATACAGAAAGTTTTAGGATGCGTTTGTATTAAAATATTGGGTCTATAACTTAATTCGGTTTGCTAAGAGATGGCGCGTAACTTGTATTATTCCATTGTTATTATTCCATTGGAACATGCGTTGGAAAGCGGCAAAGCCGAATATCCATAGCGCGAAGGTAATGCTCTGTATTTGGTGGGATCAGATGGGTGTGCTGTATTATGAGCTGTTAAGACCGGGTGAAACCATCAATGGACAACGCAACCGAACACAATCAATCCGTTTGAAGAGAGCAGTAGCCGAAAAACGCCCGGAATATGCAACCAGACACGAGGCAATAATTTTCCATCATGACAACTATTCCGGTTAAGAACTATAAAACAGTGGATGGGAAGTCTTACCCCACCCGCCTTATAGCCCAGACTTGGCCCTTCTGACTATCATTTGTCGATGCAGAACTGCAATACACTGCAATACGGTACACATCAGAGCAGAATATCAGAAATTGGCTTTATTCATTCTTGGCTGCCAAGCCGGCGCAGTTATTTTGCGATGGGATCCACAAATTGCCAGAAAGATGGAAAAAACTCATAGCTTCTGATTCAATACTTTGAATAATACTATTGTACGTGTTTTTCTTAAATAAACGTTCAAATTTTGAAAAAAAAACCGCACGAATTAAAATATATACCCAATACAAAATTGTTATGTCCTTATTGAAGAGCCCTTTAGTACACTTTGTTATTTGTGTTTCGCATTTGGATAAAATTGTTCTAACCGAATCTATTTTACAAAAACAATGCCGTACTTTTTTTACTGTGATTACTTGTCAAAGAATTGCCAACAGAGAGAAAGAGGTGCTGCAATCGGTAAGAAATTATACCACCAAAAAACTGCGAATAGTCGTATATGTCATATAGAACATGTCGTATAGAATATAGGATAGTATATACCATGGTAGCAATACGAGCAGCCTGTATCCCACTCTAGAGAGTTGATTAAATATTGAGAGGATACAAACAGTAGGTTCACTGTTTTACAAATTAAATGAGACATCGCGGGTATGGTGATGAAAAATGTTCCAGATCAATAAGCTAGTCAATCGCTGTGACCATCTTGGGATGTGTTAGTCCTTAGAATGAGTTCGAATCCTGAGTAATAACAATGGCAATGGAAAAAACTTACATACGCGGGCTAAGAAGTACATATTACCTTCTCTGCAAACGTCCAGGTCTGTAAACACAGGATAGTGCTCTCAAACTGCACCGTAATGTGACATCTTTTCCAATTAGAATCTTAAATTCAAGTGGGTAAAACTCCATCTCTGTAACCAATTTATCCACTTCTGCTGTATTTTCAGAAGCTCCAAATTGGACAGTGATACCCTGGACTTGGTTTTAGTTGCTCACAGTGATAAGTGTACCTATGTTCCTTCCAGAGTCATCGATCACTGTGTCATATCAGCCAATTTCTCTTATATAGACTTCATAGTCAGAGAAATTATCTTGTGGTAATTGGAGTGGACTATGGTGTATAACTTCTTTCCGAATTTGAACTTGTCGTTGCGCTCCCACGGACGTCCGCCGCGGACGTGGATACTATTACTAAGATTATCACAAACGATCTTTTCATCCCTCATTGAATGAAAAAATAAAACCAAAAGAAAATGCACGATACGTGTCTGTCAGGGTTAGTGACTTATTTTGCGGTACTCCAAGACTAACCCAAAAGGGCAAACTAAAAAAAATTCAACCAAGTCCAAAAAGTCCACAAGATGTTGTGGACGGTTTCAAGCTTGAAAACCACAAAATAAATGCTGGTTGTGGCCCAAGGTTCTGTTCTGTCTCCGACACTCTTTTCAATTTCATCCAATAATCTCTTGCCTGTTACTTCCAATTCAGTACATTCCTTTACTAACAACAAAAGGCTCTGATTTTCATATTGATTCCAGAACTTATACCAGTGTTCTTTGTCTGTTGAACGAGCGCACGTTAAGCTAATTAAATTTAGATATTAATTTATCGAAGAACCATTAACCGAATGAAATTTAATGTTTTCAAAATATCGAACAACTTTCCAATCAACGTTAGAGTGACCACACATCTGATCAGTATATAATGCATTTATTGGGCCAGCATTGAAGATCCATGCCTACGTTTGGACATTTTGTATCTGCATAGTGTAGATAAAAAACAGAATGGCGCGATAAAACTCATAGGAATCGCTGATATCGTCTAGTCAATTGACACTCTGTAACACTGCCGGAATGTCTAATACCTTACATTGTTTTGTCCGTATTTCTATCACCGATACTCCAAAGAAATTTCCAGTAATACTACCCTTATTTCCGTCACTTTAGACAGTATATCCGAGTATGCTTTAAATCATCTTCAGATTTCTGTCTGTTAAGCCAGTTCACACAAAAAACCTTTAATTCACAATCACAACTTTTCAGGAAAATTAGGTCATCGAGCAGATCTGTTGATAGTTGTCACTCTTGAGATTAAATGGTCCTGACATTGGCAGCTGATACTCACCATAGCAACGACTAGCATCTTCAACTCGAACAGAGGCGATACGCTGCGTGTTCTGGGCAGTTTAATTCTAAGCACTGAAATTGGTATTTTTAAAGTTCTGGTGAGTATAGTAGTATAAGTGCTAATCAAAGTTAAGTAAATTCAGCCTTACAACCGCCTTCAACAAAGCAATCTGGAGCTAGTTTAAATGTATGATAGTATTAGGGTTAAGCAATATTTCATATAGAAAACTCAATTACACTGCCACTATTTTGGCAGTTTTCTAGCAGTGTATGAATCTTAAGACACTCAGCTTTATTTCAAAATAGATGGTATCTTGTTTAGATCAGACCATTCGACTTTTTCAAGGATTCCAATAGTCGATTGAGACTTCTGCAGCTACATGATCTAATTAGGCGTAGGCGTCAGAACTTTTACGAAGTTGCAATTTAAGCAGAAAGCTGATCATCATTTATCTTTTAGTAATGGTGCTACCCTATGCAAATCCATTAATTCTTTCCGCCATCTCATATCAAATGCAGTTCCATTATTCCAAGCCGTCTTACTCAACTAAGCTCGGCTGTAGCAGATACCCTCTTCACAGATACCCAGCTCACGCAATTTGTGCTACATCGCAGTTTCGTTCTTACAAGTGAAACGATTTTCAACTACTCTTCCATCCCATTGCATGCATACGCACCATCCGATTTTCTAAGTCTGATGATCAAATATTGATGATTTTTCCAATTTACTGATATGACAAACTGTTCAAATTTTTCCATAACTTTTTAATATTCGAATTAGGTTCTATTATTTAGTGAGGCTGTGTGCTAAACACGGAAAGTCGTCCCATAATTAAGCATTTTTGTCTAAAATTTGTAATTCGTCATGTCATGGTTTCCACAATATGAGAGAATGTCGATGAAGGTTTTCAGAATCCAATACATTATTAAATACCACCTGAAGCCATTTATCAAACTATACTGCTCAATCCTAAATCAAGTATTCGTACGGCTTGACTCAAATCAAGAAAGCCTCACCCCTAACTTGTTTATCGAAATCGCTCAAATTTACTCGCCAATTTTCCGTCGATTTTTATGAAGCCATAAAATCTTACCCCTGAGCTTCTAACCGTAGTAATCAAGAGCAAGACTCTTACCAAAACAACTTATGATTTATTCTTGCGATAAGAAGCCGGATGTTCCGTTCCGTTGCTCCAGCACGACCATCGGCCGTCACTTAAACGAAAAACGAATAAAAGGACAAAACACTATTCAATTGGAATTAACTCACTCAAGAGTTGACCAATGCGCAGGATATGAAAACTACCCAGCTGTAGTGTGGCCCTCTGGATCTGGACCACACCCCACCGGTTTCGATATAAATCACGATTACTCTCCCAAGGAGGTCCAGTGGTTCAGTCCAGTAGCTCAGTGGCCATATCCTTTATTTTTATTTTATTGTTCAATCAACGACATTAGAACAGAAGTCATAAAGGAGCCCAAAATGAGAGGGTGAGCCACATTGGCCAAAAGCAAAACAAACCGAACGATACAGGCGGCGACGTCACCCATTGTCGTGGAGTTAGGAATACAGAGGACGATTGCAACAATGGACAGTTTCATGAATGACATCATCATTATCATCATCTTCCTCGGTTCAATGGAAGAAGAATATCCTGCTGCAGTGGTAATGGAGCATCAAATAAGGACTTCTTTATTTTTTGTGTTGACTGGTTTACTGCAGTTGCTGCTTCTATGACTTCTTTCCAATTTCTTGTCAAGGACGATGAATTATTGCGGTCATTTTTATTTATTTATTTTATTTTTTTTTTTTCTGCTTTCTTTTTTGGGTGACTGTGCATGCGATTGCATGCAGTTGTCTTGCAGGAGACAAGGGGGATAAATTGCCTAAATTGCTTGACAGTTGCTTCCCAAACATAACAATTGTTTGGTTGTTGCGGGACTCAGTTTGGCCATTAAATTGCGCGCACGATGATTTATACTGCGGAAATTGTTGGCACTTTTGGCAAGAAGTGTCTTTCAGGATGCGATAGGATACATTGTCCTGTCTAAGAGAATGTCCTTTGGTTCTAATGCAGAACTTTCTTTGTACATATTTTCAAGCAGACGAAGCTGTATAATGAGTCTTGTAGAGTAATTGAGGAAGTAATCAGTTTTATTGTTAATCTGACATGAGACAGGACGAACTGCTTTATACGATGTAAAATTTGACTCTAACTCTAATGCTTCTTTTATATGCAGCGAAAACCTTTGCTGGTTAATGCAAGTTGGCCTCAAATTTTTCAACTGATATACAGGGTGATATGGTGCTTCGAAACCAAACCAAGTAAATACGGCATATTCGAAAGGTCAACTATCCTTCGTGAGCTTCAGCTGGTTCGATTTATTTTTTTTTTTTTTTTTGTTTTTTGTTTTAAACTATCTGAAACATATTAGCAATCTTAAACATGTCTTCCCGCTTAATCACCGCATCTGTTTCAATAGCCATAAGCACACAATTGAAAACTAACCCTTTTAAATCCACGATATCAATGTCATGAGTAACTTACACAGACTTGGGAGAAACATCATTCACTCCATGTAAAATTCTGAAGAAATCACACTATAGCTGTCACCTTGCTAAAATCCTTTTTTCTGTTTCCAAATTATGGGCAGCTAGATTTCTTTATATGTGCATAATCATCATATGTACCAGCGGAGAGTTTGGCAAAGATGACATACCACTATAGATGCTATATGAATTTTAAATCTGCTCTTAAATCGATATCGTATTAGGGTTTCTGGGTACACAAAACGTTAACGCAATATTAGAAAGACTTATGCAAGATGGCCGGAGACTAGATGTTCCGAGGATCTTTGTTTTTTAATCAGGGAAAATAAGATTCAATTTCACTCATCGGATATACTTTAATTTGTCTATATCTTGCAAATCTGTTGACATACAACAATTTCATTAGTTTTTACTTTACATATCAGAGTCCACCTAACCAACAAGTGACGAGAATCGTTAACAACTGTCCTCCAAGTTGAGTATATAAATCAATTTGAAAGCTAAATTATGAGCATCATTTCGGTTGAACAGTTTTCAGAAACAATCGTTTTACTCTACGGTAGTTTGGCCTTTAGATGATCAGATTAGGAACTCAATGACGGTATCAACTAGGCGACTCTCAGTCTGTAACTATGACTACATAGTTTACTATTCTGATTACTTTACTTCCCCGTGACGGTCAACGATTTACTCGCTCAGGAATACTCGTTTCCGGCCGCAGAAAAGATCTGGCAATCATGATACCGAACAACATGGAAAAGCACTAAACTGCTAAAAAACGGATATCGCCACCATTCAAAAAGTACGGACTAAAGCTGTGTCTTGAACTTTCGAAACATAAGCAAACGCTTTATAACAATTCCCATCAAGCCTAAGCTTGCCTACATTAGCTTGCTATATGTATGCTCACGAGCTCATGGAGCATATTTTATGTTATTTCCGAGGTGTTTAGAAATGCCCTAAGTAATAATTATTTTAGATGTAAAGCTGACAAAACAAAAAGGAACATTTTTGGTAGTACAGCAGGAAAGCATAGACTTAACGACATAAGATCCAGTAATGAAAGGAAAGAACATATGCGGGGGGAAAAGTTAAGAACAATAGAAGCTAGTGATCGAGGAAACCACTGCTCGACGGACAATATAGTAGTCGGAAATTTTACCAAAAGGTACAAGCAACGTAACAAACCAACAAGACACGAGCAGATACATGTAGAGATCAGCAAGGTAATAAAAGTCACATTCTGTAGGCTATTCAAAGACGACTGCCAAAATCTGACACATCAGATGGAACGTCAAAATAGTGAGCTTTGAGGTTACCCCGGCTTTGTAATTAACTCATCATGACATCTAATCAGAATTCAGGTTCTTCGATCGCAGGCATTTTTTGCTTTGTAACGGCTTTAAGCAACATTTTCGATCTGTTAAGCGTCGAACAAATCCGCCAGCATAACCGTCATTCTACCTTGTCGCTTGATGTGGTCGTTACCAACAGTATTGTCCATGTCCGTGCGTCCGGGCAAATAATAATTCGAGCTTAGAGATTTCAAAAAGCCCCAAAGGAAAAAGTCTTGGGTTATCAGATTTTGCTTTCTGGCCGGCCAGTTCAAATCGCCAAAACGGGAGATAATACGGCTTGGAAATTAGTGATTCAAAATTTCCATCGTTGCCTGAATTGTGTGAGCGGTTGCTTTGTCCTGATGCTCGAGACAAAATGCAGCAACTTGCGGCAAAAAAAAAATTATTTTAACATCTGTCTGTAACGCTCACCAGTTACGGTTACGGTGGTAGTATGGGGGCCCTCAAAAAAATAAGAGCCAATCACTTTTTACCGCAATGGTCACTTAAGGGGTTTACTCATATAACCACAAAATCATCCTGTTTTTGCACCAGGTTTAACAGAGTATTTGAGTAAGTTAACCTCACTTGACGGTCAGCAGACAGCAATGATGAACGTTTTGTGCTTTATAAGGCAACATCATTAGGTCATTCACTAAAATTCGTCTAAGTTCGTCACTAAAATGTCTCGTCGATGTTTGTGGACTCCCTCGGGCTTAATATGTAGCCAGCCACTTCTTGCGACATCTCTAGTGGATCCAGTTTGCATGAGACGCTCAACAAAATAGTTAATTTTTCGCGCACATGGTGCAAGATGACGAAATTCTCGCAGCGTAAAAATAATAGACCGGGAATAGATCAAATAAGCAGTAACAATAATTCCGCTTTCTTCAGATGTTTATCGCTGCATTGCCTGCTGTAAACTAATTCTCTATCTACGTCAACAAGCAAAGTTGGCCACTTAGAATATCACTGTTTGATTCCGCCTGAAAAATAACAGCCAGTGGAAAGCGGTATTAATCCATAGCTCCTGATTTTTTCGTTCTCTAATTGAATGACATTAATGTGGGAGAACTGTCGTTTTAACAAAACAGCTTTTTTGGCATAAACCGTAGACTTCAAAAAACCATAAAGAAAGAAGTCCAACATGGTAAAATTGCGCGATCTCGGCGGCCAATTCTGATAACTAAAATGGGAAATTACACGACTAGGAAATTACTCATTCAGTAATTGAATTGTTTCTTGGGCTGTATGGCATAAGACAATGTCTTGTTGAAACCACATATCTTGCACCACTTACTGTTATTGCCTGACCAGCCGTATTTTTAAAGAAGGATCGTCTGATGGTGCTTTCAGCCCAAGATCCGCACCAAACAGTGACACGCTGTGGTTTGTATCTATCTCAACAGCCACTGGTGGATTTTCTGAACCCCAAATTCGGTAATTATGACGATTTACAAAATTTGAATTGCGAACTGTAGCTGTCAAATTTTTATCATTTTTAAAACATTGCTCAACAATGAAAATGCATTGTTCTTTCGTGTAGCACTCCATTTTTATTAACCCTGAACTGTCAGCTGTCACACATTTTTATTTTTTTATTATTTGGCACAAATGGCGCAAAATTGAAATCTTTAGGGGAATTTGGGACACCCTTTATAAGGTTTTCTATAATTGCAGAAAGTAGCTTCTAGCTGGTTCATAAAAGACAACATTTTTGATGCTGCCTCTTTTATGAGCACAACAGTTTTAGAACTTGTCTTCTTAAAGCTCTAGTTCAGAGAATTAATACAAACTGCTTTCGTCATTGCTTTTAATTGGAGTTAGAGTAGGAAAAACTCGCATAAACGAGTAACTTAAACATAGATTGGATTAAAACTAACACTTATAACAAAGTCAAATATCTCTGATTTGTATATTTACGAGTACATACGTTACATTGAATTGACAGACAAATTATTCAATTGCAAAAACAAACTCTCTAATATTATACGTGTATTCGTATTTGCAGGGCCTGATCTCGATCAGAAACACCCACCTACAAATTACAGACCGTTGCATATCAGACCGGTGATAAAAATCTTAGCAAACAAACTCTCATCCGGGAAAGATCCTTCGGCAGCAAATGTGTGCGCTTTCAAACTGTGAAAACATGCAAACATCCGATGGCATCCGATTAAATATTTTGCAACGAAAAAGTATCGCATGTCACAGCCTTCAAAGATCCGCAACTCTCGATAAAAGTTAATCTCAACAACACAAGGAAACTGTCAAAGTCTTTTTATACACACATAGGTTTAGTGGGCTGATGTGAAATCCGTCCTAAGTCCGATTGGATTTCATAATTTTATCGGTTATCCTAGTTTACCGATCAAGGTTGCACACAATTGTTTCCCACAGCAGTTAGGATAATGGCAACAGGAAACAGCAATGATGCAAGAATCATCATTAAGAACGGATACCTCTCAGCTCAGCATCAGAATGACAGAAGCCCAGTGTTTCAGGAGTGTAGTAGGGCTGAAAATTACTATATTGTGTCAAATAGAAACTCTCACTATAGGTAGGAGAAAGATTAGAACTGAAAAGAGATTTTTTATCGTGATTAGCTGCTGATTGCGATAAGGACTCACTTCATAAATGCATGCATACGCTGGCCGTGTTACCATATCCAAAGGTAAAAAGATCCTTCATCCTTGTTATGAATGGGTTTGATGGAAAAACAGGAAATGTCATATTGAATGAAACATACGAAATCTAATAGGACGCAATCTATACTCGTACACGCTCTAAAAAAAAAAAAAATTAACAAACAAAATCATGAATATGTATTGAAAAAAAAGCAAAAAAAAAAAAAACAATAACAAAAAGGATGAAAAAGAACCAGGGGAGGGAACAAAACCGTACAAGAGAATCCCTTAAAATTGGATGAAATTACAGTTCTGTTAATGGGGGTGCTCTCTTAGTATTGTTTAAATCCCTATTAACATAAAGGTAGCACACGGAGTTATGTCCTTATCGCATGTCGGTACATTCATTTTCAGATCCGTCGGCGCGGCGGTTAGGAGGTGGATAGCATGTACATATTGTATCACCAAACACCAACACCGAGTGTCCTATTGAAGGGCGGTCAACAACGGTAACAATGCGAACAACAACAGCAGCAAATTACGCAGGTAATTGGGGCCAACCACTCACTGTCGTCTCGTTACAAAATGTTGGTAAGTACAGTTTATTCTCGTTCATTTCCTTTTTTTGCAAGGACTTTTTCATATCCTTTTCACATTACGAGCTTAATATGCACACATGTACTATGTCCTCCTTTCCTTTCCATAAACACGATGAACTTTGGTCGATGGAGGTGTAGTAATTGAATGTGTAAGCTGATATATTTTGGGTTGATGAATTTTTAGCAATTCTCGCCACATTTACCCCGGGGGTGAGATTGTTATGAGGGCTAATCCGGATTGGAAATTAAGACAGAAATTTGTGGACTAAATAAGATAGAAGAAGGGTATAATGAATTTTGAATTTTAGATACCATTGCCGTTAGATGGGTAAAATCGCATCGTTATCTCCTCGAATTGCCTTCAATTTAACTACATAAAGACGACAGTATGCAGAGTCTAACTGTTTATATAGACTTAAATATCCAAGTTCGTGAGATCAGGTTTATACTATTTATTTGCTACTGCAAATAAGTTTATGGTGCCTTGAAGTCCGTTCATATTTAGACAGACATTCCAAATTTCAGTGCAATACTGTCTCTAGTTTTGCGATTGTTGTTGACGTGTTTGGCATCATGTTGAGTATGGACAAAAACGATTTTCGTTCTCTCATAAGACATTATTTTTTGAGAGCCAAAACGGCGAAGGAAACAAAAGAAAAGTTGGATAAATATTATGGGGCTAATGCTCCGTCAGATTACACCGTCAAATATTGGTTTCAAGAGTTTCGTGGTGGCCGCAACTCCACTACCGATCAAGTCCGCAGCGGCAGGCCCTCCGATGCGGTTACAGAGGACAATGTCTAAAAAATACATGAAATGGTGTTTGCTGACCGGAAAGTGAAGGTGCGTGAGCTAGCAGATACCACAAAGATTAGTACTGAGCGCACACGCCATATTTTGGGCAATATTCTGCATATGAAAAAGCATACTCACTCCTGACCAAAAACACGAACGCGAGAGCACTTCGAAAGAGTGTTTGGACTTGCTGATGCGGAATCGAGCGGACTTTTGGCGTCGATTGGCGACTGTTGAACACCAGAGAACAGAATGAGTGCCCGGCAATGGACTGAAGCCGGCACGAGTGCTCCAAAGCGGCCGAAGGAGGTTTGATGGTTATGGCGTCGGTTTTCTGGGATTGTCATGGCATACTCTTCGTGGACTACCTCGAAAAAGGAAAAACCATCAAGAGCGAGTATTACTATGCGTTATTGGAGCGATTGAAGGCCGAAATCGCTGAAAAACGGCCTCAAATGAAGCAAAAAAAAAATTGTTTTTGCAAGACAATGCACCGGCGCACAAGAGCATCGCAACCACGGCTAAAAAGAAAGACTTACGGCTCCAATTGCTGTCGCATCCACCGTATTCGCCCGAATTGGTTCCCTCGGACTATTATCTCTTCCCAAACCTCAAAAGATGGCTCATCAATAAAAAAATTCAGCTCACGCGAGGAAATCGCAGACGTCACGGAGGAGTAACATGTTTTGCAAACCTTCCGGAAAATTACTTTTCGGACGGGAGCAAGAAGTTGGAAAATCGGTAGAATAAGTATATCAAACTAAAAAAAATTTTTTTTTTCATTGCGAGGTCACGAGCTACTTAGAACAAATTTGTACAAAGGACATGTACCTTGGAACCATATTAGACCAATTACATATGAAAGTCTCATCTTTAGATACATGACTGCTGTAATCGCTAGCAAGAAGTACAGAATAAAGTATACTTAAACCACGTAATACATGAGAGCCAATATCACAGATTCCATAAAAGATTACAAATGCTGGGAAATAAAAAAGATCGAGAGGAATCAGCCTGCAAGGCCGGTCCAATTTACATACTACCTAGATACTTAGCCGTTGGTCAAAGTCAAGACAGTCAACTATACTTAAAAAAAATAGTAAAAGTACAGCTTAAAACTTTATTACTGATTTGCCTTCTTAGGCCGATGAAACAATGATTGGCAAGGGTAATCCTATGTTTGATTTCTGAAGAGATCACATTGGATATCAATTTAAAAAAGGTGAAGTATACACACTCCCTTATTACCTTAATCCTTGATTGATATCTCTTTTCGTTTAGTGCGCGAATTAACTTGTGCTTCACAACGAACTCAATCGTCGATCTAACATGTCGTGGGACAGTAGTTTTTATGATATAAAGCAGAAATAGACATGTCGTGCTCTAGTGTAATGTTTAATGTTGTTATTAACTGATGTAAAGTTTATTATTCTTTTGTTTTTTAGGGAACATTATTAACGCTGTGATCATGTCGAATAGGAGGCCACTAGAAGAAGACGAAATTTTTGCAATATTGAGCGGGAGAAGATCATCTCATAGAAGATAATATCCAGAGCGATTATGACAAAGAGTATGTTGATAACTAGACAATACAAGAGTCGAATGATGGATCAGATTTGTCTCCGCCTGTGTCCTTAGAACCGGCATAATTATTCCTGCTAAAATAATGCTTCGAGGAGAGAATAAACATTGTTGGTCTACTATTAAGGTCGAAACCATTGTAGAACATCTGCCATCCATATGATTCGCACAACTAGAGGTCCAACACGTATGTGTCTATGTGTCAGTGTTATGTTTTAACCTGTTCATCACAGATATAATAATTGAAGAGATTGTTCACTGAACGAATGTTGCAATAGTTTTGAACTACTCGAGCTTTGTTAGGAATCCTGCGCTGAGTGCTGCTATGAAAGATAATCATTTATCAACGGAAGAGCTGTTTGATAGTAGTTTTTCAGGAAATAGGTATGTGGCATTGATGAGTAGGGATCGTTTTTATTTCCTTATTAGGTGCCTCAGTATGGATTAAAAGTCTTTACGACCTTTATTCGATAAGAAGATCCTTTTGTTCCAATTCCAATACGAAAGGTTTTTTTATAACCCAATGTATAACCCATTCAGAATTTACATCCCAAATAAACCTAATAGGTATGAAATTAAAATCCCTATGATGTGCGATAGTGAAACAAAGTCCATACTGAATGCAATACCATATATCGGAAGAGCCACAAACACTAAAGGACTGCATTAGGAAGAATATTATGTAAGAGAGTTATCCCGAACTATTCATGGGACAAATCGCAGCATAACCTACATATGATAACTTATTTACTTCAGTATCTCCCGCGAATTTCAATTATTTTTGTGAAGAAATACGAGATTTGTTTCATAAACAGAAGACGGTTCATGTTGATTAGTTTTTTTTTTTTTGGTTATAATCTCGCGCGCGCACCAAGGGGATATGAATACCCTTTTACTGGTTTTTCTCCAGGGCGCGGGTAGGTGGTGTAGTAGTTTGAAACTCAGATGTATTAGGTTTCGATATTTTTCCCAGAGGCGGTTGTCAAACTGGACGGGACGAGCCAGTGCATCGTCAACCAATGAGTGTTAGTACGTGCTAGTTGTTAGTTCGTTACATTTAGCCCAGCCAGCAACCACTCCAACATCAGTGTTATGCCTTCATGTCAGAGTTGACACCGACGGGATTTTCATATAACTACATACAAATTCTATGAAAAGACTTTTTTAGAGAATTTCCTCGCACGGGATTCGAACCCGCGACCCTCTGCTTGAGGAGTCTATGCATCTACCACTACACCACGGCCACCACTTGTTCATAAAATGTCAGCGATTTATACTTGAAAGCATTTAAAAAGAAATGCATATTATTTTTTAAAACTATTGTATTTCAAACCTATAAATTGACTAGATTATTTACATATATATGTATATATATACATATATATATATATATACATACATGTATATGTAAGCACGTAAGAAAATCATGTGCTTCTGAAGCGTATGTTGTAATACGGTTATCTTTCTTGGGTAAAAGTTATAGCTGTCTATTATGACGTTCTGTCCGATTCTTCGTTGTTGTGTGTCTCTTTTGGCTTGCAGCATATAGACCTATTTTTCTTTTGTAGCTTCTGTTGTATTTCAATAATTGCAAACGCACCAGTGACAGCTCCTTGATGATGTCAAAGTCATCAGCGTATGCAAGCATTTCTACATGCTTTTAAAAATTATGCCTCTAGTCTCGACTTGGGAGATTCGCACCATTTTCTCTAGTATAATGTTACAAAACAGCGCATTACCCTGCCTAAATTCTTTTTTGACATCACAAGTCTCGTAAACATTGTTTCCAACGTTTATGGAGCAGCGAACGTTCTCTATCGTCATTTTTGTAAAATCAAAAATCTATAGCTCCTCTCTATAGATGATATCATATGCATATGCGGACTTAAAATCGACAAAGACTTAGTGAGTATCGATTTGGGCTCCCTGGAATTTTTCTAGAATCTGCCGTGGTGTGAATATTTGGTCGATCATGGACTTACCGGGCCTAAAACTGCACTGATACAGGCCAATCAGATTATTAATAAATGAGTTTAGGCATTCACACAAGACGGCAAATAAAATCGTACACATATCCGCTGTTAAGGAGACTGCCGATCCAGCAACCTTGTGTCTCTTAAGCTAGTGGATCCTCAATTCATTTTGGTTGGGTAGATGAATCTCTTGATTTTCACCTTCCAGGTTGAATAGTTCATTCAACGTGAGTCATACCTGGATTTATTGGTCTCAACAGAAGCTTTGTCTAAGCCCACAAGGAGCGAAGAGCGGTTATTGTTTTCCTGATTCTTCCTCTTTTTTGCGAGAATAGATTTTCCACTTTTCAGTGTCGAGTCCAGGGCTAGGGCATGAAGATGAATCAGAACATCTTCCGTTCCCTTGAGTTGCCTCGGAACCCAGAAGATGACGCACGTCAGTTTTGGTTTTCTAAAAACTTCAAAAGGCTTACTTTTCAGGCAGGGAGTTTTCAGCCTAGACTAGCTCAACCAATTAAGAGCTTGCAACTTAAGAATTCCATAACGTAGATTTCTGCTTAAATGCAAACATTCTCTGCTTAACTTAGTTCTCATAGTCGATCAAGACAGTGTTTGCACTCTATCGTTGGGTCGTTCAGACTGTTGTCATTGCCAGCCTTTTCAATTCGTAGCACCCGAGTGGTTGTAGGTGGCATCATTTTAGGTGCGACGGTCTCGTCCTCTATGGAGTTGCAAAATTTTTTTTGGGGACGGGTTTTTCTCGCGATTACATTTTTGATTTTATTGCATCAATTGATTTCTGTCCACCAGAACTACGACCTGTGCTGAATGTGGTACAAACTTTATCCGAACATTGTCCTTGGCTAAAACCACCTTTGTTTACTTTAGGTCTGTCCGCACACATTTTACGTTTAGTTTGGATGTCTTGGGTTAAATTAACGTCGTCCCCATTTAGACACTCTTAAATCAGTTGTAGATCCTTTGTGGTTCCACTGGAAGAGCGTAGGAGAGCGATCTATGAAACCATAGAAATTTATTGACGATTCCTTCAAGGTTGACGATCTATGTAGAGCAGAGATAGTTTAGATCATGGAAGTGCTTACTGTCCAGAAATTGTAATGAGTGCTAAAGCAAGGCAGTTGTACAGAAATTGGGTCGAAATTAGTATTGTCGTTAGCAATGGAATTTACTAGAAGAACGTGGCAGCCAAGAAATCATTAATGATAATGATATAACAAAGATTAGGTGCATCAGCATTTATTTTGTGGATATCAGTCTTAAAACCATCCAAAACAACTTGGATACCAATTTGATCAAAAAAAAGTGGAATAACCACCGTGAGGCGCTTCCATTGTTTCGATTTGAGTTTTATTTTTTTCGTTAAATTAGTACATCTATTGTTGACATTCCCTATAAATCTTAACGTCATAGCTTGACATTTGCAAAAGTTACATAGCCAAGAGTATATCTATTTCCGTGTGGATTGGCGATTTTTTACAATTTTAGAAATGGATTTAAATTTGCAACAACGAACTTGTTTTAAATTTTGCGTAAAAAACGGATTTTATGGTGCGCGAACGTTGGAAATGTTGAAAAAGTGTTTTGGCAACGATTCTTTATAGAAAACGGCCGTTTATCAGTGGCACGAGCGGTTCAAAAGTGGTCGTGAGTCAATCGAAGTTGATGAACGCAGTGGCAGACAATCCACATCGAAAACCGACGACAACATTGATGAAGTAAAAGAAATGTTAGTCAATAACGCAAATTAACCATCAGAGAGATAGCAGAGGACTTGAACATTGCCTATGGATCCGTCCAAGACATTTCATGCAATTTCATGCAAAAAAGGGACCGTGTTGACGTCGCAAAAAAGATGATTTGCGAGGCTGAATCCGATCCCACATTCATCAAAAGGATCATTACTGGAGACGAGACGTGGGTTTATGAGTACGACACGCAATCCAGACATCAGGCAAGTGAATGGCGTTCACCAAATGAGCCGAGACCAAGAAAACCATGTCGTTTTCAGTCAAAAAATAAGGCAATGTTCACGGTTTTCATGGATTACAACGGTGTAGTGCATCAAGAATTTTTGGCAGAAGGCTATACAGTAAACAAGGAGTATTATTTGGGCGTTATGAGACGTTTGCGTGAAGCAATTCGCCGAAAGAGACCAGAATTGTGGGCAGAAAAGTGGATTTTGCACCGTCGCACAGTGCCATCATTATTCGTAATTTTTTGACGCGTTTCAGCAGCCGAGAGGAAGTAATGGAAAAATCGCAGGAAGCGCTGATAGACATACCGAAACCGAATATAAAAAATGTTTCGAGGATTGGATCAAGCACTGGCATAAGTGTGTTGCAGTCTTTGCTCCATTCGTTATAATAATTGAAAATCGTCGAACACACCAAAACACGTCTAACCTTTTTATCTGTCAAAAACAAACTAAGTTTTCTATATGCTTGAAACTGTGAACATAAGTTCGGGACATGTGTACCAACACGCGAAATTTCAAAAGTCACTTTGATCACAATTCACCTCGTATGTCATCGCTGCCAGGTGGAGTTGAAAGCGTCACAGCAACTGCTTCATCCGCCATCGCAACCGATGACACAGCTACATCGTGCTGAACTACTTAGCTTACTCGTACTTGCAGATTCGTTGGTAGGAGCTGGTTGTGAATTGGTTTTGATTAGGTTATTTGGAAAGTGAGTTTTAAGCGTGATACATGAGTGTGGCTGCTTTTGCTTCAGTGTAGGTGATATTTAGGATTTTGACTAGCCTGCTGGTTTTACCGAGTGTTTCGATCTTTTCGTTAAAGTTATAAAAGGCACTCATCGAAACCCGAATAAGCTTCTTATAGTATTCTTGCTTCGATTTGTAAAGATTCCAGTCTTTTCAAAAATAAAAATACTCTTAAGTGGCTTGTTTTGAAGTTTTGTGGTGTTCTTATGTAGTCGTTCGCTTCGTAGCTTATGTATGCAGCATGAGTTAAGCATGTTTTCTCCCGCTGAGTTGTTTTTTTTTTTTTTTTTTTTTGAGAGTCTACGCATCTTTAATGTTAGGCGTTCGAATATGAATTTTACCCATTCAGCCTCCTTTTACATTAAGCATAAGAACGAACGGCAGCATTATTATATAAGTCACTTCCGTGCGACATTATTCTCCAGAAATAGTTGTATTGGCGACACATTTGTCAGCCTTCTACCTTATTGTTATCTTCTTGGGCGTGAACCATCACTTAGAAAATATTTTCCAAGCCAATTATTGTTTGTTGTCAATTATAACCTCAGCACCAGACACTGAGATGAAATCAAAGTTCAGGATCTTCGGTAGTCTGTCGCCTTTCAATCAAAGAAAGTCTCTTTCATCCGACTTATTCAGAAATCTCATCACACCGACTACGACGACATGCCTCTCAGCACGACATTAGTTGTAACCGTATAGCGGTATGTGAGTATCTTTTTCGAATACCTATAGCAGATCAAAAATGTCTATTGTTTAGCTGGATTAATAAAATTGGCACCAAACATACATAGTCATGTCTGCGAACGCACCTTCAAAAGGATTTTTTTTTTCTCAATCCCGTTAAGGCTTTTTTTGTTTTTGTCCTAGAGTTACTCGGTGAAGGACTCAAAAATGTGGTCTTTTGTTCGGCCACAGTTTCATGTACCCATGGTGAGTACGAAAATGTTGATTATGAAATTCGCACAGCATGACACTACGCACATACTCGTACTCATATGGGCATGCTCATGTCTTGAATCCTTTTTTTTGTTAGTACTGCTAATTTTTTGCCCACTTTCCACTCTGATTAAGGTGATGACAGTGTGTAATATCTGACAATGGGTTCATATGTGTCGACCTTTCGGTCTAACTGGCTTAATTAACGCGGCACTTCATGTCAGCAAGGTACTTTCATGGATTTCACATCCTTTTTACCTCTTTTATATTTTCGTTTGTACGAGTGAATGATTTCATTATCTGGAATTTCTACAGCCAAATGGGGTTCGGATTGAGCAACGGTTTTCCAATTTTCCACACATTCACAGCTTGTTCTTAAAGAATGAGAATAGAAATGAAAGTGAGAACCCAAGGTCTCGAATATAATGATATCTCCGATCTCTGGAGGAATGAAAGGATAATAATATTTATATGAGAGTTTGATTGGATTTGTGAGGCTGCAATATTTTGATCCGATTACTTATTTTGGGAGTGTCCTTTTTTTTTATATGAAACTCTGCCATAAGCCTTTATACATAAATATTTATTCATGGTTGACTTTTGTCTTCTTTTTTTGACAAATACTGGATTTATGAGACATGGAATAGAGCCAATTTCATTGACTAGCTTTCTTTCGCTTACACCCAGGATACCGACTTTTCTAGTGAAAGAAAGAAAAATGGGAATCCTTGAAAAGATAAAGATTGTAGACATCTGGAGAACATGAAGAAAGGTGTGCAATCAAACGGCAATTTGGAGAAACACATGGATGGCGATTCTTATCGAAACGCCATTTGGATGTTGTTGAAAAGATTAAAAGTGTCGTACTTGTGATTTATTGCCAAGTAAGATTACAGAAAAGGTAACTACAACCATGGAACGGATAAAATTGAAACAAGTTGTGGCATAATTTAATGGCTTTTCGATGGAAAGCGTGTGCCAGTAATGTGGGAAGGGTTTTCGGATGGTATTTGTCCAGATGAGGATGTTTAAAAGTGGAAATTAGTATGCAAAAGGCGTTGCTCCTATTATAAGCAGACGGCCAGACGTTTTGAAATGGCTTTTAATAATTTTCCGAAACGGACATAAGAGTGGACCTTCATCAAATACTTATTAAAGTGGGAAAGAGTTCTCTACATGAGAGGACATGAATCTGTAGACATTAGATTTCCATGACTAAGACTGATTTATACTTTCTTATTCAGGTAACGATTAAAAGGGAACTACTGAGTGTCCTATAACTCCTATTGGGCTAGCAGTGCAACAATCTAATTCTACAGTGTAGTGCTTGTTTTACCTCCCAGTGGTGGTTCACGGAAACTCAATGAGTAACCTCTGACACATGCAAGCCAAAATAGAAAGCGCTTGTTCGGATAAAGATTTGCAATATGTGGCAGACTTAGGCAAGAAATCTTGAGTTTCCGACATGTGAACTAGCGTCTCATGAATATCCACATCAAATTTTAATTCACTAACATAATCCTAATATGTGCCCATGGCCCTCCGAAAGATAAGGACGACCAGAGGATGTTTCTACGAACTCCTTTACAAAACATATGAGCAATGTCCGAAATATGACTTTAAAGTCATACTAGGCGATTATAACGCCAGGATAGAAAAGGAGGACAAATTTGTTAAGACGGTTAGTAAGCATAGCCCACATGACAGCACGTGTGGCAACGAACTTAGGCTTACCGACCTCGCGGTCGGACCAAATTTGACTATATCAAATACAGGGTTTTCTCATCTCAATATACGCAAGAGGACATGGAGGTCTATGGATCATAAAATGTTAAATCAAGTGGATTACATTGCCATAGACGTAAGGTATGCCTTTAGCATCCTGTACGTCAAAACGTTCCAGACAATCAACTAGATCCTAGATCACCACATTTTGCAGCCAAGGCACGAATGAGGATCTGTCAAACAACCACAAAAAAGAAGGACTACTGTGAGAGGATTTAACGTAGAAAATCTGCAATCGCAAGAGACTGCCATGACCTTCGTCGAACGCGTGTCCCGTAATCTCTCAACAAAACCTATACGGCCAGCATCAAGTATCGAAGACCAGCGGCAACGTTGCCAAAGTACCATCGGAGACGCCGCAACTGAAAATGAATTAAGGTTAGCAATAAGCTGCTATTGTAGAAAACGAATCGCCAGTTGTTTCAGATGTACTAGTGCTGTCTTAGGAGTACCCGGATTGGAAGATAGGTGACGCTACTAAGCCAAAGGAGTGTGCCATCATTTAGTATAACCTAAACCTGTCAGAATTTGATGGCAATCTGACGCTTGGTTTTGTTTTGTCACCTATTTCAAAACATCTTGTTAGTGTTTTTTGCGTGATCCGTGATCCGATTTTCGTTTCTTTTCTTCTGGTACTTAAGCCACCAACCAGACAGAGATTGGTACGAAATGAAGCGGCCAGAATCGAAGAAGTCCCAGAAATGGCGCCGATTACTGAATTGGGCATCGCCAGAAAGTCAGAGATAGTGCTTAAGCAAGAACTGAACACGGACAACCATAAAAAAAGCCGTGAGTTCGCCAACTGGGCGCTGGAAATGTTAGCCGGATATCCAGATTTTGGCAAAAAACTATTTTTTCAAAATTGCATTTTTCAAATCAAGCAAAATTGCTATTATTGGAGCAAACACAATTCACAAGGGTTCGGTCAAGCGTCAATGCATCCAAAAAGATTGACTGTTTGGTGCGGTTTACGGCATGGCGGCATTCCTTTCGAAATGAGGAAGGAGACCCCGTTACCGTCAATGGTTTCAGGTGTTGAGCGATGTTGACCGACATTCGACGAAACGCTCGAAGTTGTGACGAAGAAATTTAGCGACAAGGTTATCTTACGGCGAGCGTGCATCAATTGGCCGTCGCGATCATGTAATTTGACACCATTCTATTATGTTCTCTAAAGCCAAATTAAGTCCTTAGTCTGCGCTAACAAGCCAACCACTTTGGACGAGCTCAAAGCCAACATTCGACACGCTACATCAACAATTTGAGCGACTGCTTGAAGCACTGCCAGCGAAACCAAGGAGGCCATTTTAATAATGTGCTATTCCACAAGTAATGGCATGAACGTAGCTTCCAAATAAAGACAGAATTAATTTTATATCTCACACCGTTGTTGTTTTATTTAAATTTGTTACCGAGTGAAGAGGGTGACATCGCAATTTTATTTAGAATTTGGGCCCATTAAGAAACTCACTTTGCGAAAATCCCTAATCGTCTGTTTTGGAAGAAAGCTCCTATTTACACTCTTTCACTACATTATTTAACCTTAGAACCGACAAAAAATAATAAACGTATTTTTCTTATTGTTTGTAAAAACTTTTAGCACGTATTTTTTTCTAAGAATTTTTTTTTTCTATTATTCAATTTCAAAATAGTACAAACATTTAAATTCTAACAACTTTGAAAAGGAACAATTAGAATCATAAGTGGTAAAGGCGAATGATCTTTTAATTTATATTAAATATAATTCGTGTGAAGTTAACTAAACCAGATATAGGAAAAATATAAAAATATACATATTTATCATACATTTAAACTTAATGAAAAAACATTACAACTTATTGAAAAAAAAAAGAATATCACGGAACCATTTGTGTAAGATAACCTGGTTTACCTATTTTGAGCTCTGCTTAAAAATACTTTGACTGCAGTACTATCCAGTACAGAAAAAAAATTCTTTACTTTATTTAACAACGCATTGGTTTGTAAAATTTATCTGAATTCATAAAAAGCTCTGGTGCTGCCGCTTTATAAAATTTCCAAAAGTGTGTCTTCTGTTGCTAAAAGCGCTTCGCATAAAAATACTTTAAGAACCTTAGAGATATAAAGATGTTTCAATGGTAAAACTTTTAGATTAAAGATCAAAGACCAACAAAAAAATTGTAAATTTATGAGAGTTTTTTGCACAATATAGTATATAATGTCTCAATTGTGCTATTGTAGGTTCCTCCCCAACTTCCAATCCCGTATTGCAATTAACAATATGATCCGTAATATACCATAAGCAATATTTTAATTGAACAATGTGATTTTAAAAGATACATTTTTCGGGTAACGGATAACATACATATATTTTTTAACTCCAATTAATGTTTGAATTCCAATTTAAGTGTCTATCTATCAACAATCCTAGATACTTATAACTTTCAACAGCTTCTTCTTTTAAGCAATGAGCTACATACTAAGTGTTTATTGAAGTTTTTCTTACCACATGTATGAACAGATAAGAATAATTTTGGAGAAGAAGTAGAGTGATACATTACATTACACTCAAGTGAACAAGGACCTTTTAGGTTACAGATCATGAGTTTCGTCTTTCCACTTGCAAGTAACTCATGCTTTGCCAACCACTACCATAGTTTCATATATTTAAATCCAAATACAATTTTACCACTGAATCAAATAAATTAATATAAATTTATTTTTTGTAGCTTTTACACAAAAATTTAACTTTTGCTGAAATAAACAATTAACACAAGGACTGAAAAGTCAGTGCCGTTTTATAGTAAAACACAAATTTTTTACAAAATTCAACTTTATTTATCAATATAGTTGCCTTCGAGGGCGATACATTGATTGAAACGATTTTTCAATCTTTCGATACCAGTTTTGTAGTACGATTTCAGTTTAGCTTCAAAATAGGCCTCTGTTTCGGCGATTACTTCTTCATCGGTCTTAAATCTCCATCCGGCGAGCATTCTCTTGCGAATAGAAAAGAGTTGCTGGGGGCCAAATCTGTGGAATACGGTGGGTGGGGAAACAATTCGTAGCCGAATCATTCAATTTTGCCATCGTTTTCATCGACTTGTGACACGGTGCATTGTCTTGATGAAACAGCACTTTCTTTTTCTTCAAATGCGGCCGTTTTTTTTCTTCAAATGCACCAACAACGCAATGTAATAGTAGCTGTTGATAGTCTGCCCCTTTTGGAGTTAGTCGATGAAAATTATTCCATGTGTATCCCAAAATACGGATGCCATAACCTTGCCAGCCGGCTGTTGAATTTTTGGTCGTTTTGGACGAGGTTCGCCGCCTGCTCGCCACTCAGCTGACTGCCGACTTAACTCTGGTGTGAAGTGATGAAGCCAAGTTTCATCCATTGTCACATACCGATGCAAAAATTCGGCTTTATTGAGGTTGAACAGCTTTAAACACTCCTCTGAATCATCAACACGTTGTTGTTTTTGGTCGACTGTGAGCAAACGCGGCACCCACTTTGAACAGAGCTTTCGCATGTCCAAATATTCGTGTATGATATATCCAACACGCTCTTTTGATATCTTCAGAGCCTCAGCTATCTCGATCAACTTCACTTGACGGTCATTCGTAATCATTTTGTGGACTTTTTTGATGTTTTCATCTGAAACAGCCTCTTTTGGACGTCCACTGCGTGCATCACCTTCGGTGCTTGTATGACCATTTTTAAATTTTTCAATCCACTTGCAAATGGTTCCCATCAAAAAACAATGATAAATCAACACACGAAATTGCTTTGAATCCATTTTTGGATTGCTTCACTCACAACTCTATATCTCGAGAACTAAACGTCCGATAGCTGTCAAATTTATACACGTATCTTTTGAAGGTTGTTACTAACTGAAAATGGTATGGATATAATTCAAGTGGTGCCCTCTCTTAGACTATTCAGCCCATGTATTAATATCCAGGGTGCCCCCTGTTGGAAAATTTGGGACAATTTGGAAAATCATTTAGAAAATCGTTCCACAGTAAGGGTCTATCTCCAATGTTGACATAATTTAACGAGGCATTAAGAAAAGGCTTACTTTGGTATACCCTGACCCATGTTAACCCATGTTCATGCTTTGTTAATACTAATTGTACAAAATTCGTTTAGGACTTCGTTTTTAGAAGAAAAACTAGCCTTTGTAACTGCATTTAAATAAAGTTGAGATCTTGTTTAGGTCTTCAATAAACATAACGTTTTACTATTTTTTTCTTATGAACGTAATAATATTAAAAAAAAAAAAATCATCAACATGTTCGCAGAAAACCCCATAGATTTTACGATATTATTACATGGGAAGACCTGCAACAGGTAAAAAAAGAATATATAACTTTTTTTTACCTTTTTGCCTAACAACAGTTGCCAATAGGAGTGGTTTTTCAAGAATTAATAATTTTCCAATAATTTTTTTTTTTTAAATTGCGTATCCACTTTTAAAAAGTTTTAAAGCGTGCTCATTTATTTGACTACCTGTTAAAAACAGTTAGGTTTGGGATATAAAGACCGATTTGGAATATTTATTAAACAAAAATAACATAAAATAGTTAATATGTAAACCATTTACAAACCAAGAATTTGCAGACATTATTTACGTATATGGGCTGTGCAATGGAATTTCAATTAGAGCCTGACAAAGATACCATGAACATTATCCTAACCGACGACTTCCTTGTGAAGGAGTATTTAGAAATACGTATCGAAGGCTTCAAGAAATGGTATTAGTTTCAAATACACGATCTATTTGCGAGAACTCCACAAATAAGAAGGATTGCGATAAAAGAACACTGATGGTAACTGAGCTGTTACAATTGATCCATCAGTCAAGATCAGGCGTTTAGCATTGCTGTACAATGTTTCCAGACATAAAATTTCTAATGTATGCAGTACAGGAGAAAAACTTTGTCCATACCACCATAATCTTTGCGAGAACTGCTTCCCAATGATTTGAAAAAAAGACTTTAGCTTTCTAACTGGTTTCTGGATGATAACGAGTTTATTGCCAAAATTCTTTGGATGGACGAATCTCAATTTACAAGAGATGGGATCACAAATTTTCATAATCTTCGTACTCCCGACAATTCACATACAAGAAGACATAAATCATTTCAACACAAATTCAGCGTCAATATGTGTGCAGGTATAATTGAAAACAATGTAGGCTGAACTCTGCAAACTATCTGGAGTTTTTCCGAAATGATTTACCAGAACTATTGGAGGAAATTCCACTGATTCAATTAGTGTTCCAGCCCACTATTGTAATAAGGTTAAGAATTCGCTAGATGAAATGTACGGCAATCGTTGGATAGGAAGAAATGAACCAGTTCACTGGCCTGCAAGATCTCCTGACCTTAAAGTATTGTTTTTTTTTTTTTTTTGTTTGGGGAAAATTAAAAGAACTTGTTTATTCAACCGAAATAGCAAGTTTAAGAGCCTAAAAACAGGGTCTAGCATGGTAAAACCACCAAACCAAAATTATATCATGGTTTAGCAAATTAAAAGCTTTGGTCATATTTATGAACAGAACTATACTGCTATTATTAGTATTAAAATTGTCACAAATTTCACTTCTTATACACTTTAAAAACGTCATCTTGGGTACATTTACCCTCCAAATGTTTCGTTTTGAAAATAATAGTTTTTGTTTAGAAATGATATTATGCGAACTTTAATCAGTTTTTCTAGTAGTTCGCTAAATGTTGAGAGTGTAGAGATAGGTCTATATTGCGTCATTAAATTACGGTTACCTTTTTTCAACAGATGGATGATTTCTGCACTTTTTAGGGACAAAGGATATGTACCACTGTATATACTTTTATTACATAAATTGATCAAAAAGTTCCCGGTATGCAGAAAATTAAATATACAAGTTCATTCATCTAAATCTATATTGTCCCCTTCAAAGTAATCCCCATCGACTGCAACACACTTATGCCAGCGCTTGATCCAATCCTCGAAACATTTTTTATATTCGGTATGTCCATCAGTACTTCCTGCGATTTTTCCATTACTTCCTTTCGGCTGCTGTAACGCGTTCTCCGTAGTGGTTTTTTAACTCGATTAAACAGAAAGAACGTTACAGGGAGCCAAATCTGGTGAATTCGGTGGCTGTTGAATGGTATTTGTAGTATTTTTCGTCAAAAAATTACGAATAATTATGGCACTCTGCGACGGTGCGTTATCATGGTGCAAAATCCACAAATTTTTTGCCCAAAATTCTGGTCTCTTTCTGCGAATTGCTTCACGCAAACGTCTCATAATAATACTCCCAAATAATACTCTTTGTTTACTATCTGGCCTTCTGGCAAAAATTCATGATGCACTACACCATTGTAATCCATGAAAAATGTAAACATTGTTTTATTTTTTGACTGAAAACGACATAGTTGCCTGATGTCTGGATTGCCTGTCATACTCATAAACCAACGTTTCGTCTCCAGCAATGATCCTTTTGATGAATGTGGGACCGGATTCAGCCTCGCAAATCATCTCTTTTGCGACGTCAACACAGTCTCTTTTTTGCATGAAATTGAGGTCTTTTGGCACCAACTTTGCTGCAACACGACGGAAACCCAAATCATTAACCAAAATGTCTTGGACGGATCCATAGGTAATTTTGATGAACCCATTTTCTTTTTCTGTTATTATTATTATTAAAAATAAACATTTTTGTGTCAGAGGCTTGCAATATTCATATAATAAAATACCTAAAAAATACCTGTTAAAGTTCAGAAGAACATTTTCTTCATCCGAGGAAGAAAACATCCATATACTAAATTTTTTTTAACAAAAATCATTTTCTTAGTTGCAATAGTAATGTATACAAAAATAAAAAACAAATATGTACTATAACGTCCAAAGACGTAGTTTAAGTGTTAGGTTTAACTTATGTAGAGTGCCCGCATGGGCTCAGTAAGTTAGAATAAGATAATTTTAAAGTGTTTTTTTCTCTAGCATGTAAAAATTAAAGATTACCTGATATAAAAATGCATTTAAACTGAAAAAAAAGGAGGAAAGCATGGTACTTGATCAAAAAATCACATACAAATAAATAAAAGGTTCGCTTCCACTTCGGGTTTGGTGTGTAAGTAGAGTAGATCGCACACCGGCCACTTTCTCTCGCGAAATGCGCTCCTTTATTCTTTTTGCGTTGGTTTGAGCAGACCTTAATACTTTTCCCCCAAAACTGCCATCCAAAACAGCTTTTATTGTGTTACGTTCAAAAACATTGTGCTATTGGACATCGCCGCATTAGGATGCAAATTGTTTGTGATATTCTGCATCACTGCATCTAAGTAAGTCTAATTGGACGAGATATATATTTATTTTTAGCTCTATATACGTTAGTATACCATTATCTTTTATTTTATAATACATTATCTTTTCAATTCTCTTAATTCTTTCTAGATACTAAATTTTCGTTTGGAGTAGGGGAACCTTTTTGATATCGATATTGTTTTTAATGATGTGTTGTTCCATGTTGTTTAGTTGTGTCTGCAAGTGATCTATTATTTCGTATTCTTATTGCCATTTTTTAGTTCATTAATTTTTTTCAGTTATTTTTTTTCATGAGGTTGTTGTTTATTGACATATTAGCACTTATTTCGCCGTATGTATTGTATTTTGAGACTAAAAAGTCGCAGCTTGCTGTAAGTTTTTTGGTTTCTGCTCTTAATAGACACATGTGCCCGAGCACATCATGCACACATCAAAATTGCTACCGTTGAAGAGTTTTCCGCCGCAGTGACCGTACTCATACATTTTCATGGTGAATGTAAACACAGAAGATTATATGAGAAAAAAATTATAAAAATGAAAAGTAATAAAAAGGATAGCTTTTACACTTTTAATGATTTAAAGAACTTTTTTTTTTGTACTATCACTGTGGAAATTTTACTTTAACAATTATTTACAGACGGCAATTCCCAATTGTGAAGTTGAATAAGGGTTTCTTTCTTAATCGAAGCTAAGAAAGGATTCTACAAAATCGTAAAATATAAATAAATAAATAAGTACCTAGAAACTTTACACACACATATTACGCAAAATCCAACCCAGTTTTTAGTAAATTACTAGATATTTGATTCTGCTTCTACAATCGCTAAAAACATATCTGAATTTGAACGCGAGAAAAAAAGGAAGCCACAATTTCTTCCTGCTTCATTTTTATATACAGATTTTGTTAATTTTCATACAGAAAAAGGCGCCATAATTCAAAATTCATGGGAATTTGTTGAATAGAATTGCTTTTCCAAAATATTTTGAAATACAACTCAATTTCACAAGATATCCAGTCTCCTCATATTTCATGTACGGCAAGCAAAAACAAATTCGAAAACAAACTAATTACATTGCCCGACCATAATATGCATGTTTACGCATCAAGTGTCAAAATTTACGCCAACCTTATAGAGGAGGACAGGAAGGAGATCTTTTGACAAATTTATGTGTAATCTAACCCAGGAAACAACACTAGAGACTACGTCATGACTACGTAGAGAAACAAGTTACTCTGCCGATACACTTCGCTCCATGAATGGGAGCATAGTTTACTACGTTCTCTTTGATGCAAGTGTGTGATGAAGAGGCTCTCCTGACTTAAAGAGGAAATCAATAAAAATCCAATCTATAAGGATCTGTTGACCACAATTCTTAGAAACTAACAGATACCGATACACAACACTACTCTACATATACCAACTGCTGCGTGCATCCTTCCCTAAATGGTAGGCACTAAATACCACATTATGAGGTTTCTTGCGTAAAGTGTTTCGACTTTTTTGGGATGTCATTCTCTCTTATTCTAAGGTTCAAATCAGTTGTGTTGTCTCCTAGACTTTTTGATTGTCTCAGGATTCAATTGGTACATTTTTCTGTGTCTTTGAAAAAAAAAGATTCTTTGGAGTGATTTACAATCACATCAGGGAAGGTGCAGGGAAAATTTAAACCTAATAAGAAGACTTTCCCAGTTTTGTGTAAAACCCATAGATGTCCTGCTGATAGGAGTATGGTATAGTACTGACCATCAGGAGTGATGCGCATTTTGTAACGTTATCACTAAGCTAACATCCTAAGTGATCTTTTAAATTGCATGTAAATAGCAAAAAAGAATGTTCGCTGTAGAGGAATGGGACTGTAGAAACGTGTGCCCTGCGGTGCGGTTCGTATCCCTTTTGCGTGTTCTTTTCTGAATCTGTCATTCCTCCCTCTGTTTGGTTTTAGTTTCGTGTTCTATGTACTATGTCTAGGGCTCAGTTTTCTTTGGTGATAATCGAACACATGACGTCTTCGTTGATGTGCCAATTTGACATGGTGATTTGGACAACACTCTGTTGAAATTATGTCCTTAAAAATTTGTCTTTTGGACTCTTCATTAAGTGTGACAGTTTTGAACCGAATTTTCGAACACACTGAGTGGAACTAAAGGTAAATTGAGACGTTTTTAGTAATTTTTGTGATTTTTGTGGCATATGCCGTGCGTGAAAATTCATTATGTAACGGGTAATTTGTGAAATTGATTGTTGCTAGAAGAAAAAATTTGTAATGGAGTCATTGTTAAGAGGTACTTTACTATAGCCGAGGTTTTGTGATCATAATCACAACCACATAAAGGCTGAGTGTTTGATTTGTGTAGGAAAATGGTTATTTATGAATCAAAGGTGGAATTTTAGTGGTTTTATTCTGGAAACACCTTGAAGAGCTCGACAGACAAGGACCATTTCAAGAATATTGTAGCAATTGTTATAAACCATTCAATTTAGCTTACATTTTTGTAAATGGAGTATTCGAAGAGGTGCATTAGGTTTCAACTCTTTATCTGTTTAAATTCAATAAAAGAATGTCTGGTGGGAATAGGAAAAAACAACGTAAGCTCATTGAATGCTTTCTTAACTCGATATTTTGAGCTTTGCAATGGAAAAAAAACATTTATGTAGGTGTAACACAAATGATACAAGGATCTCGATGGACAAATATCATAGACTAATGCTGAAGATATCTTCCTTTATCTTTGAACAATATCTTACTATCCTTTTGATAATAGAGGTTCTACATGATTGTATCGAATCTAAAATTAAGGTAGGGAGACCGTTTAACTTCAACGAACTTTCCGAGAGAATCTGTTTTCTATACTCAATAATGTCCATTTTTAGTATTATTCATATTTTTGGTGGATTTGAACGTAAGATAAAAGTGGCTTCCAACTACCAAGAATACAGCCTTATCTGTGCCAGCTAGTTTTATAATCTCACTCTGATCTTGTGAGCAAGAACAATTTTTGCTTCAGCCGAACAACAACCTTACAGAACCACACAGGTTGTTGTATGTTGTACGATTAGGGTAAATACCGAGCGGGGTACTTTTATGTTACATTTGTACTTCTCTATCAGTGGGTGCCACTTATTGCCAAATTTGTAAACTGTAAGACAGCGGCAACGACGAATCAGTCGTCTGAGATGGCTAGGACATGCAAAGCGAATGGACACCAACTCTGCAGACGGCAGAGTCTTCGAATCTAAGCCAGAGGGACAACGCAATAGAGTAAAACCACACCTGAGGTGGCACACACCAGAAGCAGGGGTCCTCAACAGACTTAGTTTGTGCAACTGGAGGCACATATCTACGAATCCAGCTAACTGGAGAGGTTTGTTAGTTAAGGCCCAGGTTCGATCAAAATTTCAGCACCAAATAAGAAGGTAAATAAGTAAATCACCCCTGACGTTAACATGGCAGATTCCTTCTATGGAGCTGAAGTCAATAAGGATTTGCAGGACTAGTTTGACTAGCTGGTCAAACTAGTAGCCCGCGCTGTGTGCAAACATTTTAAGGGTACTCAAATCAGCTCTCAACGGTAGCTCTCGTATCTGAGAAGCGGGTGACTGACAGCGGAATCCTCTGTCCACTGAATAAATAGATGATACTTCCAAAGTATGCTTCTACAACCGACATCTTTGATACATCAGTCGGAAAATATGGTCTACACCACACTATATCTGAAAGAGGACTTAGGCTTACTGACTTTGCTTTATATTAAAAAAGGAACATGATGGTCACCAGATTACACAACAGTCAACCAAATGAATCAAACTGCAGTGGACATAAGGGTTTGCACTGCACAAATAATGTCGATGTCCAAAAATTTCATGTGGCCAATTTAGGGTATCTAATTGCTGCCGAGAATCATCTACTAATATCTCAAACGCTACGAAAACGGACATATATCTTGAAGAGATATAATTTTAAACGGCTGAAATTGCACAAATCACGTAACCCAGTCCTGAGTGATCTAGTGCAAAAGATCTGTGGCATCGATGCTAAGAAACCATCAGAAATGCAACACCTGATACAGGCTTTTGCAATCTATCAGATAAGAAGGGAGAAAGAATAAGAGAGAACAGCACAATTTAAAAAATGTCCATTTGACTAAAACGAATTACAGATAGCAATAATGAAACTTACTACCAATTTATTTTATGCAGCAAGGGATGACATGACAGAAAGCATCCCTTGAAAATATGTTTGATGAATGGAACCTCAACACCGTTTTCTGTAACCACAAGAAGAGAACACTTTAAAATGCGTCAAGATCCCGTCTGAAGAATTATGTGATTACCTGAAACCTTTTGTGAGCGAGGCGATTTTAGGCCTGATTAATTCACATTCTGCAGAGTTACAGTAGAGAAGGGTTTGGTCTGGTTATAACACCGGTAAAGAAATCAAGCGAAGAATCTTCAAAAAACCAACCTAAAAACTCTCAACATCTCTGACTTCACGTATGGCGCACTAGTCCTGACATAGTCAAAAGTAGATGAAAACTCACTAAATTGCTTCAAACAAGTATTCTCCAGATAATACCTAATTCAGTATTAATCAAATAAGTTAGGATGAGAATCTCCTTGTTAAAACTATACTACCGAAGGCAACCAACTATGAATGGCATAAGCTTGAACGTCTGTTCATCGCATTTTTTCTTGTTTGTATTTACTCTTTATTTCATTTAATTAAATTTCTCAGTTTTTTAAGTCATTAGGATTGCGTATCAGCGTCACATTTTAGATCAGTGAAGATCCGTCAAATCTTTCCTGATTCAGATTATGACCGAAGCTTGTCCTGAATACTGGCAGAGTCCACTTGGTATTTCCGCAGCAACCAGATGAGTTTCGATGTCATTGCACTGAACGGTGCAATCACTCAATTCCAGGAATGATTTCCCCTTTTAAAAGAGAATTGGGCCTTAAAAATTCAAGAGGAGACAAATAGACCAGTGCATCTAGAGCAGCTCTCAAGCAGCAGAAATGAAATGTTCCTTGAAGTCAGGTGAAAGCAGTTAAAGATCAATGATTTGAAAACAAGAAAAGCAGGCAGTATTGACTGCATACTTAAAATTTATATAAAGCAGTTGCTCAATTCTGGAATAAAATATTTAACTTTCTTCATAAATGCCTGTATTTTTCAGAGGCTTGGAAATTAGCCAATATTTTCCCGGTGCTTAAAGCTGGTAAACCACCAAAGTGTAGAAAGTTATAGGCAAATAAGTTTGTTTTTTAGTCCAAGCAAAATATTAGAAAAAGTTATTATAGTATCTGTAATACTAATATTTATCCTAAAGAACAATTTGGCGTCAGGCAACATCATAACACTTCACATCAAGTAGTTAGAATTTGCAACTTTGTGAAAGTTAATCACTCCGCAAGTAAATCTATCGGAATGCTTTTACTACATAGATATTGAAAAAGCATTTGATACGGTTTTGCACGATGGTCTTATTTACAAAATGATACAATTTAATTTTCCGTTTTATATTTGTTAGTTAGCTCAAATTTTCTTATCTAGTTTATGTTTTAAAGTCTATGTTAATGGTGGTGTCTCAAACTTAATAACTTCTGATTTTGGTGTTCCTCAAGGTTCTGTGTTAGGCCCAATTTTTGTATAATATCTACACGTCCGATTTTTCTATATTGAAAGTAATCTTAATAATGCGATGGAATTATTAAAAAAGTATTACACAAAATGGAAAATTAAACGGAATGCAGCGAAAATGCAAATTATCTTTTTTATTAAAAAAAAAAAAAAAAAAAAAAACATTGCTTTCTGCCTTCTAACCGGTTACAAATTAGTGGAGTAAATATCCCTTGGGAGCCCCATGTCAGATATCTAGGTATCCAGCTAGATTCAAAGTTGTTATTTAACGAACACATAACTAGAACGGGCAAGAAAATAGGGGTTGCTATTAAAATGTTATACCCGTTTATTTTCTATTGATAACAGAATAGAAATTGATCAGCACTCTCAACAGAAAAAAGGACAATTATTTTCAAAGTTATTTTTCAGTTAAAAATTCTAAAAATGATGCTCAGCTTTCCCTGGCATCATTCAAAAGTAGACCTACACAGCAAAGCGAATGTTGAATTGATTTGTAATAGAATGGCAAAAATGAAGTCAAAATTGTAGTCAAAAGTAAGTCAAAGATGTAGCTTCCCTGATAATCCGCTAATTAATGAATTGTCTGATAGCTAAATGCGACTTTATTTGTTTATATTTGTTTCTTTAATTGGTTACAATTTTGTTAACTTATTCATTTATTTCTATTAACTTATTTATACTTATTTGTTTATTTATTTATTAAATTAATTACTTGTTTACTTATTTATTTATTTTTATTTTTTTATCGAAGATTTTTGTCGTCTTTTCCTTCTAATCATTCTTTCTTGTTAATTAATTCCTACATTCAAATGTTTCAACAACTATTTCAGATACTTTGTATTATCAAATCCCTGTATTATTAAATGTGCGGCAACAAACCTGATGTAAAAATTTTTATACGAAATAAAAATGAAATCAATCTAAAAGCAGTAAAAACTTAACTTACTTGAAAGCATATTCTATCAAACTACTGACGCATAGAATCAAATTGGTCTTATCATGACTTTGTAGATTTAGACCAATTTCTTGGGCCAGAAAGCTATAAGCTCCTTTGAAGTTTTCAGCGTGACATTGTTAATTCAAAGAAGTTTGCTATCGAGGATACTTCTCTGTGTCGTCCAACGGAGAACAATATAAAATTCACCATTGTAATGAAGACAGGATAGGGCATTCTGTGCTTATCGCCACCATCACATATTTATCGCGGTCGACATCCGTATTCACTAACAGTGCTTTCAAAGCTATTGTTATGTCTGCATTGTCTGGCTGCGTCACACATTCAACCATATGTTGTCGAGGGCACAGTCAATATTGATGAAACACATACTCGTACACCTTCTTGTCGAATACGCATTCAATTTCAAAATCTAATATTCGGTAACGGGTTGAGTTTGTAGATCAGTGCCATGCTGTCAATGAAGATTCTCTTTAGAGTTGACAGAAGGGGATCAGTACCTTTCCGCAGTCTTACTGGAAATATACCATCGGTTTTAGGTATGAAATCATACATCATCACAACCGAAGTAATACACCAGCTATTTCGGATTTTATTTGCAAACTGAAGCTGATTTTTAATCAGTTTTGTTCTAGTTACCTGGGAGTCTGATACTGAGAGTCTGAGAGTGAGATTCTCGCATTTCAATTCAGTGTAGGTGCTATCAGTTTTGTCAAGCTTTCCAGCCAGCCCGGGTTATTCCTTTGAGCAACTTGACCAGATTTTTGGTTTCACCGAGTTTTTAAATTTTTTCGAAATAGTATTCTCTGTGAGAATGGATTTTCCACTTTTTTGTGTTGAACCAGGGTTCTGGATAAGGAGTCATTACAACATCAGCAGAGCCTCCGTTTTCCTAAGTTAATCTGAGATCGAGCAAATAGCATTCGTTTGTGGTAGACGGTTATTTTTCAGACCGTGCCTCTTCTTGAGCCATTTGCGTTTCCTGAATCAGTTAACGGCAGTGGTCAGCCGTCTATTTATTTCAGCACTCTCTAAATCATTCTAATCTAATCTAGCGGTCATGTCGAAGGAGCAGCCGCTGGACATACTGGACTGAGTCCTTGTCTAAATCGGCCCGCGATTGAAGAAACCACGGGTGAATTGTCACTATTGTAAGTTTAACGTCTAGTCAGGACATTTTTGGCGCCCAGTTCGATGTAAAGATTTTTGACTAATAGGCATTCCGGATACGAAAAGGTGGCGAAAATTTTTTTTGTTGCGCTTACAATTTGCACGCGTTCAAGGTATTTTGAGAATCCAAGGAGGCGCCGATGTACGTTGGTTTTAAATGTTTAAAGATTTTAATGACTAGGAAATAAAGAGCTCGGTGAAGCATTCCACAAGCGAGTTGTACAGCTTAGAAAAGAATTGCGATATTTCAGAGTACGTCCCAAAGTGGGTAAACTGGTGGTGAAAATTGGTATAGAATGGGGTAAGACAGGAAACACTTCGTCGGTGCTCGCGTGTCAATCGATTGTGCAATATTAGCACCACCTATAGGTTTTATCGCTCGGTTTTGGATTCTATCAAACAGGTGCAAAAAGGTTTTAGAAGTACCTGTCTAAATGTGAGCATTGGATAAGTATTTCATTTGAGAAAACTTAGATATTTCGCAGTATTTTTGGCAACATCGAAAATGTAGTTATTCCATGCAAGTCCCCTTCATGTATATTATCTGGGTGTTGAAATTGTGCTTCAACAACCGCAGACAGTACTGTGTGTTTAAAGCATTAAATTCAACTCTGCTGACAATTCCCCAATTGGTTATGATGTTAATATTTATTGAGCTTAAAATACGCTGCCGTATCCATTCTACAGCCGAAGAGCAGGAACGTGAATCTGGGAACGAATATGAAAACTAATTTATTTTGTGGATATGAGACTTGAAACCGTCCAAGAATTTCGTTCCGAAAGGTTATTTCTAATCCATTGAAGAAGAAAGTCATCTATCCCACTCATTTACAGCAAAGTAACCTGATGCCAAACTCTATCAAATGCCTTAAAAATATAAAGTACAACTACCTTGCTTTCACCAGATGGATAGATGTAGTAAGTGGACCTGTTGCTACAAAAACCATACAGACGGTTTAACAGCGTTTCCATCAACCTGAAAAGAAACTAAGTGCAATGAGTCTGTAGGAGAAGAAAAAACAACATTCGCTTTTGTAGGAAAGGGCTTAACGAATGCTGTTTTCCATCTGATCGGAAAGAGTCCCAGAGATTAGGATTGATAAAAAAGCCTACGCAGTGGTTTTGCCAGCGTGGAAGTACACCACTTCAAAAGAAGGGATGATATACCATCTGGACCAGCCGGTTTGTGTATGTTAAAATCCTTAAGTACTTCTGCTACTACACGAGTGCGAAAGTAACATAGTTTCGTTATGAAAAATATGGCGTTATCAAGATTCTTTTATTTATACCATTGCCGTAAGAACCCGATCGGCTTTGTCATTAACAACTTCAAATTGGACCTTGCAAGTCAGCACTAGAGCTTATCCATTGTTCTTTTAAGCTGTCAAGTGCACTAAGTTTCCAATAAGAACTGCCTAATGACGTTACTTTTATTCTTTATCCAATACCTAGAGATTTTTTCATTGATATTTAATAACCTTGGTTCCACTCTGCTATTTGATTCTGAGGAATTGTTGAATACGATTAAACTCCCAGTTTCTGGGGAAGTTATCATATAATTGTAGTTGATTGTGGTTAGAGGCTCGAGAATTTTGTCCTATCTGCCAACTATGATATCTAAATTAACACTTTGTCGAAATCATTTAAAATTACGTTGCTACATCTCGGATCACCAGGCATTTTAGAACAATCGTTGAATTACCATTCGTCTAGTTATGTAGCTATTATTTAGTGGTTAACTAACATACATATGCATTCCACTTCTTGCTTGTAAAACCCCCATCTTGCCAAATTCCTTTTTATGTCAGCTACACCTATGAGCTTACACTGTGTTCGAACGCCACCCCTCATGTGTCCTTTTACCCGATAAATCAGTCAAACGCATTTGCCACTCGTTCAATCCTTTACGTTTTACTTTTTTTTTCTTTTCTTTGTCCCTAAGTTTGTTTAGCCACCATAATTCACTTACAAATTTATTTTATCCACCAAAATTAAACCAAAACAAAAGGTCAGCCAAGCGACCCTAAAGTTTACCCCCACCTGCACACACACCTCCACAGGGGTTGAGATACAATAAATTTCAGCTTAACCTCCGAATAGATTGACCAATTCGCCATATTTCTTTCGGAATCCAAGCGCTTTTTTTTTCTCCTACAGGATTGAATGGACGATTTTTTTCGGTCGAAACCAAACGACAACAACATCAAATGTATCCCAGTTGTTATCGGATTTCAGAATTTGCATATGGCGTCCTCTTTGGCACTTTATAAATCCATAAAATGACCGAAAACTCCATGACGTTAAGTCGCCAAATCGGCTTTACCCGATCCACATACGAATACACAAGGGAGCGGTCCCTTCCTCCTATGGATTTGGCAGTTGTTTTTTTTTTTGGTTGCCCTGAACTGTTAGCCACAGGCGATCCTACATAGAAATGGGCATTTGTGGCAGAGCTCGGGTATTTTTTCCCCTGTATCTCTCTCCAAAATCTGAATTCGTACTTGTGTCTGTGTAAAATAAAATCCTTAATTTGCTAACCATCTTTTTGGGCGTAAGAATGTGGGATAAATCCTTACCCACTATGTATCCAACTCTGGGTTCGGTTCCATCTCCAGTCACACAATCGTTGACACCATTTACTCGTAAATCGGGTGAGTGATTCACTTTGCATAGAAGGAATTCAGTTTTCGTTGAAGCGAACTGGTTTGGTCTAACACATGTGGACAGGTCATCCGTGGTGCCGCCTGATGAGAAGGATTTACGTCAGATCCCCTTGCCACATACCCTCTGTCATTTTTGGTGGGCGGAATAAGGGTTAAATTTTATTTTGATAAAATAGAGAAAATTCACCCTGGAACCAAATAAAAAACGATCCCTGAGACTGAACAGAAGGAGGATTGACAGAACGTGCAGAGCACACATGGGACACCGAGAGCTAAAGCTAACTGGATTAAGGGATATACTACATGTTTATTCGGGTGTAATAAAAGGAGCCAAATTATCCTTCCGTATGGATTTTGAATTTAGAATTTTCGAATTTTTTCTTTTCCCTCCGTATCTTTTGCTCTATTATATTTGTGATGAGTAATAATATACACAATACACAGAGAACGGATCTAAAGAAAGCAAACGAAATGGACAAATTCAACACAGCGAGTTCAGTTGCGGGGCTTGTATTCGTGTCTGAGCTCAATCGGGAGTGGGTGGAAGTCACCTTTAAATTCACGTTTCCATATTTTATTCTCAAGCTTCCGGTCAAGTAATTTCCTGCTCTATTGATGCCAAGGTAGTCTGTGTCAATTTTAGAGGGAAATATTATTTGTGTATGGGAATAACGGTATTGTATGAGTAAATAAGTTAAATTAAATATCTTGAAGTCTCGAGAATTTTCTGATTCAGCTAGCTTACTACGAAAGATTTGAAACATTGTGTAACGCTTGTGTTAACCCGGCAAAAATAACCCAGTAAGACGAGTAAGACTCTTTGTCCAAGAAAAACCCTGTTTTTAACGTACGTGAAGAGTGGTTATCGTAAGAAGAATACCAAACCTGGCAGGCATATTCAAGTATAAGCCCAAAAAGATTAGCTTGAGCGATTCTGAGATGTACGGCCTTAAGCAAATTCAATTGCTGGGCAAGAATCCTCTGAGTTCCAATTAAGCTAATACAAAAAGATTTTCATACGTTTGCGACAACGTTTTTGGCAGGTATTGGCAAACATCCAAACCTGAATTTGCCTGTCCATAAAAAAGTCTCTTTACTCTTCTGCACCTGCTCGGAATTGGCGAAAAACCGTAGGCCTCTCTCTTTGTGCACAAAATGACAAGACGAATACAAAAGTCCATAAAGGAACCAGGCTTTAATCTACACTGGACAAAGGTGTTTTTGGGACTTTTCTTACGAATTAGGTCTGAAGTTGTCAAGAGGTCAAAAAAGCTGTCTGGATTAAGCATTAGCTTAAATATTTACATTAAGCTTTAAAAATACTTTTGGCATCAAGTTGTAACTCTGTATTCCTTAAGAGCAACATAATTTTGAGAAGCGTCTTTAGATTTTCATATCAATTGCATAGATGGAAAGCTAAGTTATCCTCGTTAAGAAGAAAACTACGGGACCAAGGCCGCTTCCTTGAGGGACTCCAAATATCTGTGGTGAGATCAGATATAAAGGATAAACACGTACCCTAGGGTTGTCGTTTAACTAGCTACCATTTGATCTTTACAACGTCAATTTTGAGTTTAAGGAAGATAGTTAAATTGGTAGATATCCAGATAAGGTAAAAGATTGCTACTGAATGTCAGTATTAGATGTTAGTTATAAGTGACGCCGATTAGTTTATAGTGGTTAGAAGCAAAGACGCAGCCAATCCAATGATATCCACCTTTCTGAAGCCTTCTTTTAACATTATTATAACTGCAAATTCAATGTGAAGCATTGCTTACATCTATAATTTGTCTCTATAAACTGCTGATCAATAAGGTCACCTTCTTTTCCGTAAAATGTTTGCTATTGCTCTCCATATGTTTGTGAGAAATAAATATGACTAAAAATATTTTTGTACTTCTTCTGCAACCCCGTTAAGCAACAATGAATGTATCTTTAAGAAACTTAGAAACTGTTACCAGATGTAAGTCTAGAATTAGATTAGCTAGACTATAACAAAAAAATTACTCGAAAAACTATTCATTCCATGCTTCTGGGACATAGATTAGGTCTGGATTGATTTAAGTATTTAATAGAGTCTCTTCTGAGATTCTTTTACTCACTTTATACGGTAAGAACAAAAAAAACAACGACGAATTGTTACTCTTCATTTAGGTTTCAATGAAATGTTATGGCGAGTTTATAGCAGAGTCAGGATATGAAAAGTCCCTTACCACATCAAAGTTGCCATTGTATCTCCCTTTACAACTAATCCCATTTTTGTAAAGGCCACCATCTAGGAAACAGAAGAAAAGAATTAAAAGGCAGCCGCATACCGCAGTGAGACTGCAAATGCAGCCCAACTCGCAACGTGAATGACCTTACCCGAAATCCTAGACTCTACACCTAAAAGTGGAAAACCTATTCTCATAAAGAGACCAGGACCAGAGACGGTTCATCTCTAATTTTGGGCTTAGACAAAGCTTCTGTGGATACATATTAACTTGAAGTACTGGAACCCACTGCAACTTGACACTTTATTTTCAAATGAGCTTAAATAGTAGAAAATCTCCCTAGCAATGCGGGAAGTACATTCCTTTGTAATGGACTTTCCGTATTGTATACAAAACACCACATAATTATGGAACCATGAATGTAGAAAACCCGGATCTATAAGTGCCTGGCAAGAAAACTGTAGAGCTTGTCTAACACTGCTTTTTTAAGGTTTGAACGTTTCATGTACAGATCCAAATATCGATGTCATTTTTTTCTTCTTTTTTTTCCATTAACAGTCAATCATGTCTTATTTGAGGTCTTTTGTTGTTTGGCTATAGTTGAACTACACTGCAGAACCTCCAATCTAAAGAATCAGGTCTTTTCTTGAACGAAAGGGGCTAAATTGTTCAGAATCAATCAGATGCGGTTAGGCGATGTAAGATCTGTAGTTGACCAACTGAGGGCTTACCCGACAAAATCTACATATATCATAGCACTTTAAATTTTCTTAAAAAACATGTTAAAGTAGCTCAAATAGGATATCTGGTGGCGTTGGCCTTGGTGATGATGTCAACAGTGTCAGTCATTTCCGACACAGTATTATAGTGTTGCTATTCTTGTCTTATTCAACTACCGCGCTTATAAATTCAGCAAGTCGTGTCCACATGGACAAGCGTGGCTACCACAAGGAGACAAGAGAACAATGGCTACATAGTCATAGTATTAGCACAAAGCCAACTATTATACTCTGCTAGTACAGCCATAAACTCAAGTAAATCCTTACTCATGCAGCCTAAAATATCTATCTCTATTTAAAATCCTATGTGGAATGAATTAAAAAGATGTAGGGAACCAGCTAATGGCCTTGAGTAAAAGAACAACGACCTTCGGATCTGCACACAGCATGATCGGACCATTAATAGACCATATGCAGCAGAGCAATTAGCAGAGACTCTTTCCTGCTATCACACAGATATCACCGCCATCCAGAAATTGTAATGAGATGGAGGATTAAAAACTGTGGTGATTGCTATAAGGAAAAGAAGCCGTACTTATTTGAATTAAGATTTCCCATACGCAGCAGACTAAGGTAAAAAGTCCTGAGCTTCCCACACGTTAGCGACTAAATTCGCTAACATAAGACTAATATGCACCCTTGCCCCTTAATAAAGACGAGGACGACGTTACCAAAGAATGTTACTACGACCTCCTCGACAAGACATATGAGTAATGTCCAAAACACACATAGTACGATTTTAACGCCAGAATAGGAAAGGAGGACATCTTTGGTAGGACAAATGGTAAGCACAGCCTACACGACACCACATCTCGGCGATTTCCTCATCTCAATATACATAAGAGCACATGAAGGTCTCCGGATCATGAAACATTGCGATAGACGTAAGGCATGTCTCCAGTTTTCTTCGTCATTCTAATGTTCCGGGCAGCCAACATTGTCCCGGATCATTGACGAATAATTTATTTGGCTTTTGCGTTAAACATCCTTGGGCCTTAAATCCTAAATTTTTCCTGATTCAGATTATGAACTGAAGTAGGAAGTATTTAATACATCTATGGTATATGTACTATATATGTATGCTTTTACATAAAGGACTAATCCATTTGAATCTGCACTGACCCACTGTCATATCAATGCTGTCCAATTACAATCCACTTTCGAAATCCGCTTATAAATCACCTCTATTTGCTTCATAAGGTTATCTCCAGCCACACCATATGTACATCAAATCCTTCGAGTTCTCGTGCCCATTTGTTCTTGCTGCAAGTCAGCTGGCTGACAAATCAATAAAAAAAAATAAAAAAAACCTTAACTCCTAGACAAAAAAACCAAATCCATATCCGAAAAAAAAACATAAACTCGTACCGTATCTACACAATCTTACACGAATTGCCCAATAAATCTTTGATCCCCAATCAAGGATATCTTATGTCCTAGATCTCATCCTCATCCTCAATTGAACTGTGTGCGCGTAGTATGTAATTATTCGGTGGAAGAGAATAAATTCTCTAACCCGGATCACATACTGTGAAAGGCGAATTCATCTTATGACACAAATCCGGTGGATACTGTACCGATGCTGTCGTTCTTTGCTATCTATGGCTTGATCCTATATCATGATTCTCTCTTTTCTGCTGGTATTGAAAAATTGGTCAGAAATCTATTTCATCCACAATTTCACATCACACCGATGTCCTCTGCTTCTGTGTGTCAATATAAATCGGGGGATGAGTAATTTTCCAAGGAAACTAATTCGCAGTACACAACATTACCTACACAATGCCAAGGAACAACAATGAACATCCTTATTAGTCGTCAGCAAAATTGATCCTTGTTTGTACCATCAGAGAAATGAAAAATCAAAAGTAATTTGATCGTGATAAGGATCATGTAACATATACAATTTTTCCTCGGCAATATTGCATAATTCCAAGTAGAGTAGACCTTGAGGACTTTAGTCCTCAACCGAGTTCTGATGAAACATTTAAATGTAAATTTTGTTAATACATGGAAATGGATTACGGTTACTTCCAAAACACGGATCCAATTACCTAGGTATGTACAATACATAGTAGGCGGCAGTGGTGTTGAAAAAAACAAAAGGATACACTTTCGATGGCGTCACTGATGAAGATAGTCAAGAGGGTGTTGGCAAAACAGAATACGATTTTGAATTGGATTTCAGCACTGCAACAGTCCCAGGAGTGGTTAGGAGCTATTTAGTCAAGACAATGGATTTCAATTGAAAGCCGATGGGTAGAAAGAAGTGTGACATGAGTATTGTAGAAGTGCGGAACTTCGTCGAAAAAGAGTGTCAAGTGTTTTTTTTTTTATTAATTTAGTATTTTTTTTTAGGATTTTTGACAAGTGTTAATGAAGATATCCATATGCGTTAAGTAGCAGTATCGCTCGTGCTGCTAAGTAATGCAAAGAATATTTGTTAAGGACTGGCAACAATTCTTAAGATTTGTTAAATATTAATCAGGTAGTATATTTCCGTATCAATTAGAGCCATAAGATGTATTTGAAATCCTTATGATCCTTCCTTTACCCTTATCCCAACATCATCCCATTATTTGGAAAAAATGGTTCTTAATCGCTCTTCTTTGTTTAGTAAATGAATGCAAATCAAATACTTTTCATCAACTTAACAAACCTGTTATCTTAAATCACTGAAATTATATACATCTCTCATATCCTTACAAAGGATGCTATTTGTTTCCAAAAAACAGGAAACAAAAGCCAAATTCCATTAGATCCCATCTTCATTCGCATTGTATGCAAACGGACCCTCTACATAGCATTCGAGTATGCCGATAAATACGTACGGAAAATATCATCATGCATCACCACACCTTTGTTTTTAAATCGTGCCAGCACATTGCACAAGAACAGAAAGGACATGTGGATTATCTTGTCGTAATCCTGGCGCTTCTCCTTTGTAACTAGAAAAACTCTTAAAAACAAGAGCTATTGTCTCCTAATGTTGTATTGTACATAAATTAAAACACAAATATTCCACATTCTCCGAGCTCTCAAGATGTATGCCTCCAACATTGCACTCACCTTCACCTTCTTATGTCTTATTGAAATCTCATTTCGGTAAAAGTTTACACTCAATACATAGTTACAAATCCTAAGTGATCGTTCTCGTAGATCAGGTGACCACTAATCCAATGCCAAACCTTATACAGATGGATAAGGAGGATTGTAAACTTCCAGGAAGAATCAGGATGGCAAATTTGCTTGCTAATCATTCAGGAAAAAAATGAGATCTTGGATTGGACGCAGGTGTAGATGAAGTTTTTTTTTTTCGAACATCTGAGTCCATTTCCGAAACAGCGAGTATCATATACATATGTACTCATAGATAAGGAAATGATTCGTTAACTGGCTTCGGAAATTATGATAATTTATTTCGTCTGACAAACATTAACCCGACCAAAAGGAATAAATTACGCAGTAATAGTCAGACGCTTAAGCAAGCATAGTGCCATGTGGGTCAACTGCTAGATTTGTATGTTAGAGTCTTGTTGAAAATTCGCATACCGCCGCCGAGATAGAGTATTAAAAAAAGTATTGACTCCTTCTGGATGTTGAAGTTGAACAGGGTCCGTCCGTTCTTTCAGGTTCTTTTCCGCAAATATTTATTAAGCATAACATCCGTCTGGATGTTGTAACCCTCAACCTGTTTCCCGACTTACATACTCATATGCTACCGACTTTTTTCAGTCTGAATTTTGATATAATCTCGGAAGTAATCAATAAAAACAAAGTGCAAACTAGGGTGATCTCCATCATGATATTAACAGCGATCTGTTGGATCTTTTACAATTCTAACAATGGGCAAAGTGGGAAGAATTGTGGATATTAATGTAGTTAATGCCAGATAAATTAAAATTCGAAAATAAACTCATGAAAAATAGAAAAGGCATAGAAAGTTGTAACACAGTAGAAATAACATTTAAATGGATTTTTATTTGTCAGTATCTAGATGCTTTACAACTACTTGAATGTATGGTTAGACAACGGCAGATATTTTTCAAATCACATCTCTCAAAACGTTGCTTCAGTGGCACGGCATGTCGCCACCGTCTGAAACAGGAGAGTATTTGCTTCAAAGTGCTTCATACACGAACAAGTTTTGTTGGATTTGATTCATCTTGAAAGACCCATACCGTCGACTGTTATTTAGTTTCGGACTCATATACATGTATCCGTGATTCATCTTATGTCACGATCTTACAGACGTCTTTTGAAGTACCCCGACTGAATTTTTCCATTTCTTTGGACCAATCGACACGAGCCCTTTTTTGAACTATTGCCAAATTATGCGGTATCCAACGCGAAGAATCATTTTCATTATTAAATGTGTGCGAGTGGAACTAAAGTCCAATTATATTTCAATTTTACAATAAGTCACACGACAATCTTGCAATATCAGTTCCCGAACAGCATCTATGCTTTCTGCCTCAACAACCAATGACGATATTTACGAAATTTTTTTGGGAGCGAACGGCGGCCACAAATAAATTTGAAAAACCACCAAAACACGGTGGGTCGGGATAAAAGTCGAAGGGAGTTAGCCCACTTTTGTCGAAAATCATAAAAAAAAATCATCAGGTCCAGTTCATCACTGAAAAAAAAAAAACTTCTGTGTTAAACGTAGATAAATGGCGAACTCAACACATCCATGAGCGGAGAGATGACTACTTTTCATGACGTTCAAAACTCTGCCCTTTTACTTGACAGTGGAATCACCACTCATTTTATATACGATATATGAATTATATGAATTATAATTCAATCCTCTTTATTCGCCTTTACAAAGAAAAGAAAAAAACTTTTGAGGCGAGATTTCCGTACTTGCTTGATTCAACTATGTTATTTTTTTGTTCACCAATCGGCCCAGCTCTTCTGCTCCTAAAGCTCCGAAACAGCTTTCGTCCTTCTATGCAGTGCCGCTTTACATGCATCTTGCTAAGCTACATGTGCTTGTAGACACTCGTCGTCGAACTAGAGGCTTCATTGTAATGGCCGCACCACTGATGGCTTTTTGGCATCATTTTCCTATTTTTTACGGCCCATCCCATCGCATTTCTTGTAATGCGGTAACGTCTGTGTTGCAGTAGTCTAGGGCCTCCGCAAGTTATTCGTCTGCAAGTGGCCTATTAAGGAATCTAACATTCCACATGCAGATCCGAAGTATGTTGTCCTTGTTTCATTTTCAGCGGTTGCCAGCAGTAGATTCGTTCATATCCGAGGCTTGTCTTATGTAGATACTCATAGGGCTAAGGTTCGGTTAGACTGATGCCAGTAACCCGTTCGGGTATGTGAGCGCTGCTATTGGTGCATTACTTACTCATCCGCTATCATCTCCTTTCCTACTTAGCCTCAGATTTGGCACCATGGTTAAGAACTAGACATTTCAAGTTCTCTACCGAGTATTCTCACGAAAGATTTGGATCTTCTTGCACACAAAGTGCAATTGACTCAAGAACTTAAGCCTACCGACCACGCACAGCAAAGAGAGTTCGTTGAATGGATTATGGAACAACAAAAAATGGATGCATCTTCAACGATGAGGCTCATTTTCAGCTTGATTGAAATTGAAAATCGAGTTTGGGGCTCAGAAAGTTCACGAGTGATTGTTAAAAAACTGGAGGCTGGAGGCATCATTGGGCTAAATACAGGGCCCAACAAGGTTATTGTGTCCTTTAATTCGCATAGTAATTTGTGAGAAGTTAAAGAACAGTTTACCCACTTCCAAAAGTGGCTGTCTACTCAGGAAGATATCCTTGGACGTGACATCATAATCGAGGAGATATATGAGTAGGATTTCGAGATATTATCACCCTGGATTGTCATAGGCCCTGCATTTGGTCACGATTTTATTTTTATTTTAGTCGGCATGAGCCAATTGTTGGTTTCTGTGTTATGGCCTCTCCTTTCCCACCGTACTTGTTGGGTGACGGTGATATCAGAACATCTGCTAATTGTTCGGCTACAAGTGGCCTGTTCACGGATCTGGGTAGCTTGTTTTGATTCTCGTGATGCAACTCTATACAACTTCTGGCCTATACTGTAATGTTAATTCTTGCATAATTACAGAAAAAAGTCAAAGATTTCATATTTTGTGTGGGGTCTATAAATTAAGCACAACTAACAGCAGAATTGCTGTCTATAGCCATCACCATAAAGTGACCAATTGTATTGGTAGAAAGTTATGAAAAATTAAATCTAAGCAAGTCGATATTGGAAAACATTTGCTTATGCTGCAGCAGATGGTTAGGCTTGAACATCACTCATTTTTTCATCAGTATTTTTTGACTACCATTCATCAATCATATTTGAAGTAGTTGCCTTATCTTCTGAATTCTTGCCACTCCACCAAGCTTTGGCAATATTTTGATCAGACCACTGGAATGTCACCGTTGTGACATTTATCATGACCATAGATACATGTGATTTCGTTAATATAAGCCAAATCAGCTAATTCTTTATTCCAACGAATTGTTGCCATTCTGGTAGCTGACTCAAAACCTTTGGAATTATCAGCAGCAATTAGGTTACGCTTCACATTACATGCCTTGAAAATAGCTTATTTCTGTGTTATTGTAAGTATGATTTCCTCAAAATCAGATGGACCCTTTAGTCCAAAGAATGAGAAAGACACAAAGCTGCATTGTATAATCGAAAGAAATCACATTGCGCAAAACATCGTAAAATGTCAAAACCACAACCGACCTGGATGGTCACCACAGAAGGCCGCTTTCAGTGCGAACTTAATGTGTTTCTGCGAGTCTAGATAAACAACAAAAGATGTGATGTTGACCACTCGTTTGCAAACGTGCATGATGGATAGACTTGGTCAATTCTAGTTTATAGATTTAAGTCTGAAGACGATGTTCCAAGAGAACCTTAATTTTTCAACCCAACACGTAATAGAGCTCCATGCAAGACTTATCTAACACATCAATACGTCACAGACGCAGAGCATTAACTTTTCGTCCTTCCCTTCCAATGTGAATTTATGGAACTTGACAAAGGCATATTTTACAGACCTTGCGCTTGTTACGAGACCATACTCGCAGATGATCTTCAATTCTTAATTCAAACGTGACTTATCATAGGTGCGACATGGGGTTACACAGCCATAATTTCTTACTTTTCGGAACAGCAGAAGGTAAATACTAAACGCCAGCAACAGAATGCCACAACATAACTGTATTGAAAATAAGTGGCAAGGAGTTTTGAGCAGGCATCTTACTACAAAAATAGCGGACGGAAGGAGAGTCGAGTAATTCTTAAATGCATGTTTGCCTAACGTTGAACATGGGTTAAATATAGATAGGTTGTAATAAAATTCAACCTTGAGCTAAAGGAATCCATTTTTAGAAGTGCCAGAATTATGTTACTCTTCCCAACAGCAGCCCGTCTCCAAAGAGCTCTCACAAAAGCTTTCAAAAGCAGTTTTTACCTTTAATAGCGATCTTGAAGAGAACCTGAATGTGCTCAAGCTACATTTATCCAGTTCTTCTTTTCAATATGATTCAAAATTCATCGCCTACAATGATTGTAATTATAATTTATTTTTTCAATAGATTCACCAGCCTACATAGAAAAAGTCAAATAACAACGGACTCATTTAAATTCATTCATGACTCCACGGCGTGATAAAATCTCCAGGTCTCCGGGCCTCCCCCAAATTTAGCGGGAAAGATAGTGTGATTTTTATCTCTAAGCTACAAAACGAGTCCAGCAAACTTCGTAAGTCTGATTGGCAGACATTCCTAATAAATATGCATACACCAGAGGCCGTTGGAATGCTCTTAATCATTTGATCAGCCGAATAGTAAATAAAATCATAATACATACACTTTTCTCGACATCGACGGAGCCTTCGATAATAGCGGCTACATATGATTTTATGACACATGCCTTATCCCGAAAAGAAATTTACCGTCCATATAGATACAAAGTCTCATAGTTACTGGTGTATACGAGCAAAAAGTATACGAACGTACACCAAACGCATTGCAATGGTTTTTCAATCAAGAAGGGTCTACTATATCAATAAACCTATTCGTTCAGGGAATAACAACGGAAAACAGAGCATCAGGCCAATTTACTTCAATTTTCGACAGATATATATGAGATGGTTGAGATGTATTGGGTCTATAACTTAATTCATGCGGTTTGCTAAGAGATGGAGTAAATTGTATTATTCCATTGGAACATGCGTTGGAAAGCTACTGTCACTGTACGTCATTTCAGTATATGTCATTCATTTGAAGCGTAAACAACAATAATTTTTTTTCAGTCAAATATGTCGAACTTTGTGCCTGAAAAAAGTGTTTTTGCGGGGAGTTCTTCTTTATTACTTTAATATGAAGAAAACTGCTGCCGAAAGTCATCGTATTTTGATGGAAGTTTATGGAGAACATGCGCTAGCTGAGCAAACGTGCCAAAAGTGGTTTGCACGATTTAAAATTGGTGATTTTGGCTTGCAAGACGATGAACGTCCTGGGCAGCCAAAAAAGTTTGAAGATGAAGAACTGAAAGCATTACTCTATGAAGATTGTTGCCAAACACAAGAAGAGCTCGCAAAATCTTTGGGTGTCACTCAAGCAGCCATTTCAAAACGTTTAAAAGCAGCTGGGTATATTCAAAAATAAGGAAATTGGGTTCCACATGAACTCAAGCCGAGAGATGTCGAAAGGCGGTTTTGCATATCCGAAATGCTGCTATAACGCCACAAAAGGAAGTCATTTTTGCATCGGATTGTTACTGGTGATGAAAAATGGATCCATAACGACAACCCCAAGCGCAAAAAATCATATGTGAAACCCGGCCAACCAGCCAAATCAACGGCAAAGGTATCCGATTTAAATCCGTTTGAAGAAAGCAGTAGCCGAAAAACGCCAGGAATATGCGACCAGACACGAGGCAATAATTTTCCATCATGACATCGCTCAGCCCCACGTTGCTATTGCGGGTAAAAACTATTTGGAAAACATTGGATGGGAAGTCTTACCGCACCCGCCTTATAGCCCAGACCTTTCCCCTTCTGACTACCATTTGTTCCGGTCGATGCAGAACGCCCTCACTGAAATACCGTTCACATCAGAGCAAAATATCAAAAATTGGCTTGATTCATTCTTGGCTGCCAAGCCGGGGCAGTTCTTTTGGGATGGGATCCACAAATTGCCAGAAAGATGAGAAAAAGTCATAGCTTCAGATGGGCAATACATTGAATAATACTATTGTACATGTTTTTCTTAAATAAGCGTTCAAATTTTGAAAAAAAAAAGACCTCACGAATTAAATTACATACCCAATAGAATGGTGTAGACTGAAAAACTGGATTCTCTGTTGAACGCTTAAGCTTTGGTCTGGTATACCGATGGATCAAAAATGAAGTCTAGTCTTGCTGCTGATGTATTCGGTCCAAATCACAAAACTGTGTGTAGGAATCTGTTTTATTGTCTTTCTTTACTAGTTACTCGCCATATTTATATACATATTTGTACTTACATACATGCACTTATGTTATATTTAAATTGAGGCATAAAAGCTGCGTTTAGGGAAATGGGTTCTCATTTTATGAATTCGTACGTACGTACTAATATGTACGAGTGGGTGATCTCTTCTAATTAAGTGAATTTCTGAAGAACTTAATCGCATTCCTGGATAAAAGGTTTAGAGGTAACAGTGCCTCTCTCTTATTGTCAAATATTATTCGTATATAAAAAAAATTCTTGACCCTAATGTCCTAATATCCCCTTACAAATATCTTTCCTTATACTGATTTCGACCTGTTAGGAACTGCTTTCATTATCAGATAAATGACACCCAACACCACCTGCATCAATGTGGATCATACAGGAAATCCATTATAGCTGTAACACTTAATCACTTCAACATCCTTTCGCATTCTCCACAACCCAGCCACAGATTACGACAACTCAAAACTCCCCCACTAAACACGTAAACAAACAACACAATGTCACGTCACAGAGAAAGGTATTCACATCCTCCAAAACAGTGTGTGACTCTATGTATCAAGTACTCAAAAGATTGTCCTGATTGCACCACCAAAGCCACTGCATGCCGCCGCTACACCACCATCATCACCGCTATTGTACGGGTACTAGAACTAGGACGCATCGAGATTCATCGTAGAGGAAATCCAAATTTCTCAGTAAAATCCAACAAACAATCCAAACCGTGATTCGTTCTTTTTCCTTTGGCCTCGATTCTGGCCACATTGAGAAACGCTTTGGTCCTTTGGCATAGTCGTACTCGTGGCAAACCCACTACCGGTAACTGAACCCACCATTTTGATGGCACGAGTTAGTGCTGCCTGATCTGGTGACTGTGATGGTAAAAAGCACAGAGAACAGGTACCTAGTTCGCCTTTTTTTCTACTGACTATATGGCCTAAGGCGCGAATGCAATAAACACTGACTGACATGTACAACGTCCTGTACCACTCCTCCTTTATATATGCGGAATGTATGTTGTGTGTCTACTCCTTCTCTAGTTACTTCGCATCCCATAGTTGTACTTACGATTACAGCCGCCAATTCTTCCGTGGTTCGTTTTCCCTGTACCGAAGTGCAGTGTGTATTCGTATCCATCAGAAGGGATGCCATGTACGTGTACCATGTGTGCTTTCCGGAGTACTAGGGCAAGATGGAAAACTTTGCAACATCGTTATTGCAGTAGAGCCAAAGCAATGCAAATACCAACATTGGTTGTTTTGAATGGGAGATGAAGGTGGAATAAAATCGTGTAGTGAAGTGGATCGGGAGGAAGGATTACGAAGATCACAATGGTAGCCACGCCACCACTGTGATGGAAAATTAATAGAAAAAAAGTATTGGAACAACCTAGGTAAACCGAGTTAGTAGATTCGATTTTCATTCCAATAAACAGGAAGTGATAAGCGGGGTCGGTAAAAAATACATACATGCACACCTGAATATACACAAGGAACATCGCAAATTTTTTTCCTTTGGCATAGATATATCTCTGCTTCCTTTGCTCTTTGCACATGTTGCAAGAGGATGTTGTTTGTGCAATCCAAGTGAAGCGAAGGATATCTATTCACATAAAGGAAGGACTGTAAAGAAAATATTTCTCATCAAATCCAGAGATGTATATAAACTTATGCGGATTCCTTTTGAGATCCCTTTTCCAATTGATTGCTTCTAAAAATAAAAAAATGCGAGGTAGTAAAGCTTTTTTATAGATTTGAGATATTTTTATAGAAAGAGATTCTAAATTGACGAAACTGCAAACTGACATTTCGTTGGTCAATGCTTTTGCTACTATACTCTGAACTGAACTCTGTATTACAGTTTTTTTGAACCTTGATCTTGCACCCAATAAAAAACCACTTCGCTCCCGCTAGGAACGTAAAAAGGGCATGGAAAACTCTGGTCCTTTTCACCAAAAAGTGTTGCTGACTATTTCCGATAATTATGTGCCCCGTCATGCCAAATATGTTGGATTCATCCCGGATGGAATGAATCCGCAAAATCTGATTCCCGATAAATGTCTTCCACATTGACTGTGTTCTTCGAATTTTTCATAACGTCGTTAATGAATCTTTCAATACATAGGTCTTAATTTCCTTCAAATGCAGGGCGTATTTTGTCTTCTTGATAGTGGCCTTCTGGGCTGGTGCTGGACATTTCTAGACTAGGCAGCGACCCCAATGCCTGCTTAGCCAACTTCGTGACACATTAAGAAAGCAATAATTAAAGGCATACTACCATTTCCAAGAATTTATTCAGAAAATTAAAAATACGACTTTATTCATCTAAGTTCCCTTCAAAGTAATCCCCATCGACTGCAACACACTTATGCCAGCGCTTGATCCAATCCTCGAAACATTTTTTATATTCGGTTTTCGGTATGTCCATCAGTGCTTCCTTTCGGCTGCTGTAACGCGTTCCGCGTTGTGTTTTTTTAACTCGATTAAACAGAAAGAAAGTTACAGGGAGCCAAATCAGGTGAATTCGGTGGCTATTGGGTGGTATTTGTTGCATTTTTCGTCAAAAAATTACAAATAATGATGGCACTGTGACGGTGCGTTATCATGGTGTAAAATCCACGAGTTTTCTGCCCACAATTCTGGTCTCTTTCGGCGAATTGCTTCACGCAAACGTCTCATAACGCCCAAATAATACTTTGTTTACTGTTTGGCCTTCTGGCAAAAATTCTTGATGCACTACACCGTTGTAATCCATGAAAACCGTGAACATTGCCTTATTTTTTGACTGAAAACGACATGGTTTTTTTGGTCTCGGCTCATTTGGTGAACGCCATTCACTTGCCTGATGTCTGGATTGCATGTCATACTCATAAACCCACGTCTCGTCTCCAGCAATGATCCTTTTGATGAATGTGGGACCGAATTCAGCCTCGCAAATCATCTCTTTTGCGACGTCAACACGGTCTCTTTTTTGCATGAAATTGAGGTCTTTTGGCACCAACTTTGCTGCTACACGACGGAAACCCAAATCATTAACCAAAATGTCTTGGACGGATCCATAGGCAATGTTCAAGTCCTCCGCTATCTGTCTGATGGTTAATTTGCGTTATTGACCAACATTTCTTTTACTTCATAAATGTTTTCGTCAGTATTCGATGTCGATGGTCTGCCACTGCGTTCATAATCTTCGATTGACTCACGACCACTTTTGAACCGCTCCTGCCACTGGTAAACGATCGTTTCCTTTAGAAACACTTTTCCAACATTTCTAACGTTCGCGCACTATTAAATCCGTTTTTTACGCAAAATGTAATACAAGTTCGTTGTTGCAAATTTAAATCCATTTCTATAATTGTAAAAAATCGCCAACACACATAGAGATAAATGTAGTCTTGGCTACGTAACTTTTGCAAATATCAAGCTATGATGCTTAGATTTAGAGGGAATGTCAACAACAGATGTAGCAACTTAACAAAAAAAAAAAATAGAACTCAAATCGGAACAATGGGAGCGTCAAGCGGTAGTTATTCCGTTTTTATTTTGATCAAGGTGATACTATGGCTGGTGAGGATCTTTCGAATGTATAGCTGAATCCATGGACTTCCATCTTGTTCGGAAGGAACTTAATCATACACCAGTTCTATCGAAAACCACTTCGTATGAGGAAGTAAAACTGTATACGTTATTGGTTTGTAAATACCTTATAAATCATTAGCTTTTGTAAACAGGGACATATCAGAGAAGCTGAAATATATTTGGATCAATTGCACAGATTTTATTATCTTAGGAGATATAAATATCAACATTTGTAATAAAATTCGAACTATGTTAAGGATTATTTGGAGTATCTAGTTGGACTGAGACTTATGAACCTCATTACAGAATATACTCGAGTAGATCTTGGAAAAAGAACCAAGTTTGTAATCGACCACATCTTTGACATAATAGACGGCCAAATCAGCTATTCAGTAATGTAGCTCGGTTTTAAAATCCGCTGGTATCGGGGTTTTTTGCTCGTAGCCTCTTTATTAGAAACAGAGCTTTATTTTTCTTATATTTTATACCCCATTAACCTCATTTTACTGGAATGTGCTGCAGAATCTTTTTTGCATTGCCTACATATTTTTTTGCAGATGTGTGTCAACTTTTGACTAAACTCAAAAAATTAACACTTAGTTTCGTCATTTGCAAGGTATTACCAGGAATGATGGCATCATAGCGAAACTTAATAAAAAGTGTGTCTCAAAACTCACGCAAGAAGTAATTTTGATAGAAAACACAGGTTTTTAATTAAAAATTGGTCCTTTCTGTATTGATTCATAAAGTATACAGTGGATCTATGCACTGCTCCTAAAGTATTTATTCCTAACAAAAAAAAAAATTAAATAAAACCTAAAATTTTATATACAAAGTTAGTAGTCATTACACATGACGGAACCCCTTGATATTAAATTTAAATTAAAATATTGCATGCTTAAGTGTTAGGAATTATTTCATCATGAAATACTGTAAATCCTAAAATCATTTGAATGAAATAAAACCTAATTAGGAGCTATTACACTCCATGTTGTTAGGATTTGTTTCTTCAATGTTAGGAGTTACTTCATTTTCCTTTAAACCAAATTTATCATTTTATCGTACACATTGTCACTTAAAATTGCACCTGCGCCTGAATGACAGTTGTTGGGGTACCCTTAGCGAAAGGACGAAGTCGCGTAAGCGTCTAAACAACCCCGGAAAGTGGAGTTTAAACAAATGAATCGCGCGAAGCGCGTCACGTACTCCCTCTTGGCTGGCGTATTTTGCATTTTAGGATTTTTTTAATTTTTTACTGCTACGAAATGTTTCATTGTGAAAGAACTTCTAAATGTTAGGGTTTATTTCACCGGAGTTAGGACTTATGTCATTTTAAAAATTAGAAATTATTGCGTTTATTGTTATAATTTTTTCCGTTAGGAACTATTTCATTAAAAGTTAATAGGTTAGGAGCTATTGCATAGAGCCGTATACAGTATATGGTTATGTATAGAATAGCATATCGGGTAAATGAACTCCACGGCTTTGTTGGCACATACGCACTATTTTATCGAAATTTTCCATGATGATTTCAATTGCGAAGTTTAGGTGCTAGGCCTTTATTATTTTTACAATATTGCTCAACAACGAAAACGCATTGTTTTTTGGTGTAGCGCTTTCAACTGAAATATCATGCTGTCTTTTTTTTCGTTGGTAACAGTTTACCGCACAAATGGCGTAATATTCAAATCTTGCGTGAATTTTGAGATATCTCTCCTATCTGGGATACTTTCATGCAGCTGGTTACTATTACAGATTCATATATCCTATCCATATAGCTTGGAGTAATTGTTCATGCGATTGAAATATTTCCTGTTTTATGTTGGGAAGCAATCGCTATTCGTTTTGCAAATATCACATAACTGCACACTGGTATGTTGTAACTATAGTGGTATATTCTCCATTTAAAACAGACGTAATTGGTGAACGCATTAGGTTGGCAAAGAAATAATCTTCTCTCTGTTTTTCGTCTTCTAATCGTATAAGCATCTTCTTTTATTTCCCCGAAAATCTTAAACGCATTGTTGAAGTGTGTTTAGCTCTTGAAGCTTTGGAATGACTTACGGCCAGATACATTACCTATCATAACCAGCCTAACTGTTTGATCTAAAAACTAACTCGTATGGCTGATATCGATCATATATGTATGTATACAAATATCACTATAGGCGTAGTTACACAGAAGCAAATCCACTTTGGTGGCTGTGGAATGTCAGCTCCGCCTAATTGCAAATCCCCCAAAGAAGAGCTCTTATCTACCATAGATTTATTCGGATGAAAAAGAAACGAAACAAGGATCTTAAAGCCTCTTTGTTAACGATATCTTTTATAAGTCAGATACATGTTCTTACCAAATGTTGACAGTCTGTGTAAACCTTACACTTTATTATTTGAACTTGCTTCTTGGGCGTTTTAAGAATATCAGATCGTATCTGAGAGTGTACGCGAAGACCGTGACGAATCGATTCGTCCTCGTTCTCAGCAGCTTGGCTTGGCGTATTCGACAACTTAACGTATTTTACGTGAGGATCTCGGCCTAAAAGCGTACAAAATTCAACTTGTGCAAGAATTGAAGCCAGGCGACTTGAATTTGCGTCATATTTTCAGTGAATGGGCTCTGGAAAAACGCAATGAAAATACGGTGTTTTATCGTGAAATTTTGTCCAGTGATGAAGCATATTTCTGGCTCAATGGATACGTTAATAAACAAACGCAACCCGAAGAGTACCAACAGCTACCATTACATCGATTAAAAATAACGGTATGGTGTGGTTTATGGGCTGGTAGAATCATTGGTCCATATTTCTTCAATAATGAGGCAAATCAGAATGTTATCGTCAATGGTAAACGTTATCGCGCTATGTTAACGGACTATGTGCTTCCTGAAATTCAAGCACATGGTCTCGGTCAGCTGTGGTTTCAACATGACGGCGCTACGAGCCATACAGTGCGTGAAACAATGGACTTGTTAAGAAATCATTTTGGTGAGCACTTTATTTCACGTTTTGCTACGGTAAATTGGCTGCCTAGATCTTGCGATATCACACCTTTGGACTATTTTCTTTGGGAATATGTAAAGTCTCAGGTCTTCAGGAATAAGCCAGCTATTATTGACGCTTTGGAAGCCAACATTACTCATGTTATCCGCGAGATACCAGTCGCTATACTCGAACAAGTCGCTCAAAATTGGACCTTTCGAATTAACCACTTCAGACGTAGTCATGACTAACATTTATATAATATCATTTCCAAAAAGTAAATGCCATGAATTGTTCTTTTAACTAACAATAAAAATTTTAAGTTCACTTTCAAATTTATGTATTTTATTTTACATTATAAATCAAACCTTACGATGAATCTCCCTTTATAAAGAATTGGATTCAAGCGCAAACAGTGCGCCTAGTAAAACGGAACATAATTTCCACATTACATTACATTTCCAATTACATATACATATGTAAGCAACACTGTGGTACTTTGATGAATTGAGATTTTTGAAAGTCAAAGAATCTCAAATAGGGAGGATTTCAACAATTCACTTAGATGAGAATGATAGCATATCAATAGGAGAAGATACTATATGAAGGTATAAATTTTATTCAAAATTATCAGTTAACAATTGGGTCTACGATCTGTTTTTATTTTGTAATTGAACCGCTTCTACTGTAACTCTTGTCGCGAATTTCTTTCACATTCACCCTAGGGTTTCTGCCCCTTGATGGCTACAACGTGTTCATCTGATCGCCATAATCTATTATATATTTCCCCGGTGAAAGTATTTTCCATATCAACGCTGTATTTTAAATAGTTGGTTGTGTAGATAACAGGATGCAAGCACAATTTTGGATGCTTTCTCCGGGGATACCATAAATATTCTGAATCAGCTGAACAATAGTTTTAGTTAAATACTCCTCCTTTAGACAATTGCTCACGACTGTAAGGCCTCATTAGGTTTTCTAATATTTGGAAGTGATTTTTTACTTAAAGGCACTTTCTTACAACTTTGTAGATATATTCAGTTCCTCGTCATCATATTTTTGTTTTCAATTTTGTATTAGCAAATACACTAGCAGGAGAAACTCTTCCATTTGTTCCTACTTCAACCACGATGATAGCCATCATAACGAGGCTAAATGATTTTTTATAGTTAAAATAGTAAAATCCTTATCCTGCTGGCTTTTTTATTTCTACATGTTTGCCATCGATGGCTCCAATGCAGTTAGGAAAATTCCATGCTTTTTCAAAATGTTTAACCAACAACTTCCAATCTTGTTCAATTCTTGGTATCTAAAAACAAAGCAACTAATTACAAAAAAAAAAAAAAAATAGAAAGACAAATTGCATTTTTCACTTGCTATATACTTCAAATTTTCATGTCAGAAAACAAGATCAAGTAAAAAAAAGTACGAGAAAAAGATGAAGCAGACATTTAGTCGAAGTCATTCAGGAAATACTTTGGCAAAGACAATTAAGAAATCTAACCGTAGACTCCGTCCGAAATTTAATGTCAAGTTTAGAAAATCAATACTCTCAATTTTAATTTCAAGACAACCAGCAGCTAATTTTACTCTTCTCTTCGTACCAAGAAGTTCAACAGTGACTAGATCTTATACACCATTAATCAATACCTTTATATATGTTCTCAATATTATATTTATAATAGCTTCACATATTTTCTAATGGGTCGGTCTAAACACTGAGTAGAAACAGCGTCTCTCATATACGTCTTTTGTTTTTTAATGGTTCCAATAAAAGAAGGAGCTCTTGATATGTGGCAATATCATCATATATCATAATATCATTAATTTTTATAATCTCCAGGTGAAGTTTCTTCCCTTTCTCTTAGAACTTCCACGTACGAAAATGTATTGCGCTTTAGATACCAATCCTTGGCCTAAACTCGATTCTTTCTTATTTTTACTATTTTTTTTTTTTTTATCTTCCAAACACGTATTAATCATGAGAAGATACACTTTAATATCATATTCACTATTTATCGCGCACATTGCTTTTACTTTGAAGGTCAGCAACCAATTAATGTTCGCGCGCATAACACTTGTGTTATGTGTATGGGCCGCTTAACTTAAGCAAAAATTCTTGCATCGGTTAAATATCGCGATTATTTTGTCCATAAGGGCATCCACAAGTCCTTGAATGCGTAATGACTGCATAGACGAAGAAGAGCAATGCAAGTTCTGCATTCTGTACAAAAACCACAGTCACTATGCCTGCACTACGTTTTAATAGAACAATGTAGCCTTTAGGGCCAAAAGATTTTTTTGTACTTTCCTACTATTTCTGGGTAGGTCTTCTCGAATTCGAGAAGCGAGAGTCGCAAAATTTCTTCATGTGGAAATATTTTTATTATGAAAAAAGGCCTATCTAATTGAGTACAATGACAATGCTGATTCAAACTTCGTTAGTATTTTCTAATCTACAATAATATAATGATTTTCCAGCCCAGATGTGTCTTTCTGCTTTTACTTGCAGTTCGAGTAAGATTTTAGAAGAAGATTTGAAAGTAACAAACTTGTGTTCAATCTTGGGTTCAATTGTTTCAAAAATAATTTTAAGAAGTCACTTAATTTTCGTTATTGGACAGATTACATCGATTTGGTAACCTTGTAGACAAACGTGAACTATTCACCGGAACATCTGTAAATAATTCACGGTTTTTCTCTTGTTCAGTGGGCAAACCCGCAAACCGATCCCAAGCAAAGCTAAAAAAAAAAAAATTAACTGTACGCCAATCAACAATAATTCAATCCACAATATGCTTACAACCAATGCAAATTCCAATTACCCTAAATTTATTGTTATTTCCTCATCCAACAAAGAAAAATCCATCTCATCTTTCAGCGTCTTCTTACTTAAGAAAGCAATTGACTGTATTAGTACGGCCTTTATAATTTCCCGAATTATAAAAGCAATTAAGACTGAGAGCAACACCCTCGTCTGTCCTAAACAAATTGCTGAATTCTTTGAAAAATCTTGGGAAACCGCATCAAATGACTCTAATTTTCATCACGATTTTATCTGTGAAAAGTACGTAGTATTGAATGACTTCTTCGATTCAAATTGAATCACCCATCAATATGATAGAACTAGAAAGCTGTTTAAGATCTACCAAAGTGACAGGCCTAGAATTTGACCGTATATCATACGCAATGATAAAAAAACGCCCCTTCGGCGCTTATAACAAGATTGTTGGCCACATTTTCTTCGAAGGTAACATTCCACAAATATGGAAAGTCGCAAGCATTATCCCCTTACCAAAACCGAAGAAAGACCACTCCACCATACAGGGATATCGACCTATATCCCTCCTCCCATGCACTGCGAAAATCCTAGAAAAGATAATAACTAAACGACCTTTCTGGTTCCTCGAAAAAACAAAACTTATTTACCAAAACCAAATAGCCGTTAAAAAAGGAAGGAGTACTATTGATGCACTTCTGCATCTAGACGAATTTATTTCCTTGAGCCTCTCTGAAAATAATTACGTAACAATTCTCAGCATTGACTTCGAGAAAGTATTCGACCGCATTGGTGTTCATATTATTTTAAGACAACTCGTGGTATGGAAGGTTAGGCCAAAAAATCTCAATTAAATAAGATCTTTTCTCACCAATAGACGTTTCCGTATTAAGACCAAATATGTCTTTTCCACCGTTCATCAACTACAAAACGGTATCCCACAAGGATCCCCTTTATCAGTCGTTCTTTTGATAATTGCTTTCAACGGAATAAGTACAGTAATTAACAGTTACAACAAGGTCGGCCACATCCTGTATGCAGATGATCTCATCCTTTTTTCAAAATGTAAAAATCTAACTTTAATGGGAGCCATCTTCTCAGACATACTCAATAGCTTATCCAAATGGGGCAACATGTCAGATCTCGATTGACATACACTTGCGGTCATAAAAACCGCACCACCTAATGAGTTCTCAAAAAATGCCAAATTACATCAGATCGTAAGGGTTTTTCCCATACTAATGAAGGGTATTCCCCATAGCGGAGTTCGGCCTCGTATTCAGTGCAAAAAAAATCAGTTTGAATTGAGCTGTGACGGTGACAAGTAAAAAAAAGTGAAATGTCTGGTAAATATCATCAACTGACTCGGGACGAAAAAGTTCAAATATTGACTTTAGTCGAAGAAGGGCTTGGCTATCGTGAGACTGCGGTTAAAATAGGATAATTTCATTCAACTATCGTACGACTGATGAAGAAAAAAGAAAATTTGGATCCACTGGAAAGGAAAAAAGGCTCGGGACGAAAACGTAAAACAACCCAGAAGACAGACAATGTATTACAACGAATTAGCATGAAAGATCGTTTTAAAAGTGCTGTCCGTATAAGAACAGAGCTGATTCAATTTCATCAAGTTGATCTAAGCGCCGAAACCATACGCCGACGGCTACGGGAGATAGGTTTATATGGAAGACGACCAGCGAAAAAACCTCTCCTAACCACAAAAATGAAAAAGCTCGCTTGACGTGGGCAAAAAAGTACGAAGATTGGACGCAGGATGATTGGCAATATGTGATATGGTCCGATAAAAGTAAATTTAATTTGTCGTGTGCCGACAATTTGCCATACGTACGACGGTCAACAGGTGAAGGGTTCAAGGACGAGTGCATAGTCAAAAAAGTGAATCCTCAAAGCCAGATGGTTTGGGGATGTTTTTCTTTTTACGTTTTGGGCCCCTTGCATTTTGGTAATGAAACTATGAACGCTCAAAAGTATGGAGAAGTAGTAGGAGAGTTTTTGGTACCAGCAATTGAACAGCATCTTTCGTATTCTGACAAGTGCATTTTTCAAGATGATTCTGCACCTTGCCACCGCGCCAAATCTGTAAGTAAAGTGTTATAAATCAACTTCTAGATGTCTACTTTATAAGGAATAAACAGACAAGTATCTGGAGGGTTTCAATAATTTTCAGCTCAAGACAACGTTTGATGTCCTCGGAATTACGAAACTAGACTGGCCAGCTAATTCGCCCGATTTATACCCAATCGAACACTTGTGGCATGTAATGAAACGTAAGGTGGCTGAACATAAACCAAAAAGTAAAAAAAAGCTAAATGAAGTTCTGGAACATCTATGGACTACTGAAATTTCAAAGGATATTACTGAACTTCTAGTAAACTCGATGCCTTCTAGAATAAAAGCGGTTTTAACCGCCAAAGGAGGAACAACTCGGTATTGATAATTTTTTGGTAAAAGTGGCATATCTAAACATCTTATATACACATACACAAAAAATGTATCGTTTGATTTTGTTAACCAATGACTGTATTAAAATATTTTAAAAAATAAGAAAATTAACTGGTTTTTCTTTCTTTGTTTATAAGCTTTTTCAAACATTCAATAAACAATTGGAAATTAGATAGAAATACTTATAAACTACTGCGGAGTACTCAAAAAAAATTTCATATCATTATAAAAATTATTACCGTAGTTATTAACAAATTTTCAATCGTTTTGATATGGTGCGGTTTTTATGACCGCAAGTGTATGTAAAATATTACATATTTGTAAAAAAATACGATGCTGTAAATCTATGTTAGTACATATAAATAATAAGTTCATAGAAAACGTTAATTGCTTTAGCATACTAGGTCTTTTATTCGATTCCAAATTTAATTTTCGTAACCATTGTACTTATATTAAGAAAAGCCTTACCTCTAGAGTAAATGTTATCAAAAAATAATTTTTGCAATATCAACACTATCAGTAACGTCATGAAATCCATTATTTTATCAAAAATTGATTATGGTCTAGCAATTTACGGAAAATGTTCAAAATCAAGCATTCAACTTATCGCAACACCATACCACGGAGCGGTAAGAAGAAGCATGAGAGCTTTCCAAACAACTCCTATAAAAAATCTTCTGATAGAAGCGGGGTTATCCCAAAATTACTGAGAGGTTTGACTGCCTTTCTTCTCTGGTCCTACAAAAAATCAACTCTCCAAGAATATCTCCCATCTGTGACGACGCCAAAAAAATACTGAGATGGAAAAAAAGTCCAAAACACGAATCTGCATTAGCCAAGGCATTAACATCTGCAATTACATTGGACATCCCAATCACCATCCAGAACAGAAAAACGTCGTTTCCACCCTGGATGCTTCCGGAAGAAACTATAATCATAGACCTGGCATACTTTCCTAAAGCTACAACCACCAACTACATATACAAAACACTATTTTCCGAGGTAGCCGAAAACCATAAGCGATTAGGATGGACTATTCACCGATGGTTCGAAAACAACTGACGGAACGTCTTTTGCTGTTACAGACGGAAATGGATCTGTTATCTCCAAGGGACTGCTGCCCTCATTTTCATCAATTTTCTCAGTCGAAGTTTTCGCCATCCTTAAAGCAATTGAAATGGCTTGCAACAAAAAAACCATAATATTCACAGATAACTTATCCTCAATTACCGCTTTAAAGAATACGAATAACTCTTCTAACACCATCGAAACCATCCGTGACAAACTTATAGCGAAGAGGGGAAACGTTAAACTTGCTTGGATTCCAGGGCACGTTGGGATTTAAGGAAACGAGTACGCAGACGCAATTGCAAAATAGTCTTTAATGGAACCGTTCACCACATTTTACACCTATAACAAAAAGACCTGAAAAATCACATCACCTCAGGTTGGAAACATTGGAAAAAAATTTGCTGGACCGAGTATCAACATCTATACAAAGAATTTAACCCGTCTGCCGAGAAAGTTTTTTTCCCAGGGAATGTATCTATAAAAATTTTAAAAATCTTTATAAGGCTTAGAATGGGCCACACCAACATCACCCATTAACATATTTTTACGAAGCAATCACCACCTCTCTGCCACCTATGTAAAGAAAAACATATCCCAACAGTAAACCATCTCTTGGACTGCCAAGAAGTAAATACAATCTGTCACCAAATCAAAGGCCTTTTAAGTAAGACAAACCAAGAAAATGTAAAAAATGTAAATAAATTGATGATAGCCATTAAGTTAGTTAATAATGTTTAGAACTCATCTAGCAGCTAGTGTTTTATTTGTAATTTTATTAATATTTAATTTACTTATGTATTAATAATTTATACAATAATAATAATAATAATAATAATAATAAATCACATAAGTCCCTATGGACTATTACGTTTTTATCATGTATCTACATATTTTTGGTGTCAGATGTTTGAACATAACTATCAATAGAAGCTAAGTCTTGAAGATTGTAGCCATTTACACGACTAAATATTTCCATTATTTTTTATTTGTTTTTATTTATTTTTTTTAATTAGCGCGTGATCAATTGGTTAAAGTACCCTTAAAATGTTTGCACACAGCGCGGGCGAAGATAAGCTAGGGAGGATGAAAGAGAGATACCGATCTACGTTCATTTTGAATGTTACATCTTAGTAACATAGAAATAGAGAACCCGATAAAGTGCGTCTTATGTTAGACTTTGAACGTAGCAAAAAAGTTTGAATGAAAGTCGGAAATCTTTTTATAAATGGCTCGCGATTTTATACCTATTATGAGAGGCGACTGGATGCCGCTGTATAAAGGCAAAGCGACACAAAAATCTGCAATAACTACCGATCAGTGAAACTAATGTCGCATACTATGAATATATACAAACGAGTTGTAGACAGTTAACAACGGAATAATATTAAACTTCATGTAACATTGCGGGAGGCAGATCAACATTTGACGCGATTCAAAGTTTACAAATAAAATCAAGAATCACATAGTGAAGCTTCGAGGAATCTATATATCGTCTTTATTGATTTGAAAAATGCGTTCGACAAAATTCCCAGTGATCTTATTTGGACGGACTTAATACGTGACGGACATCATACGTGATATGTACGATAATGTTAGAACGATTGTTACAGCGCAGCAGGAATTACAGGAGAATTCGAAGTTGGTCTACACAAAGGTAGTGTACATAGTCCGTTGATTTTTAATGTAGTGCAAGATTTTCTATTGAAGCAGCACATCAACGAGTCCGGAATAACTTATCTTAATAATTAAAGAAAGGCGCTTAAAAATGACGAGCTATGATTCTGTTGTACTAAGACCGAATATCTGCATTGCTGTTTTTCCTAACTGACAAGTCAAAATCCTGACATCTACGAGTACTTAGAAGAAGTCGTGATTCCAAAGTTCGACAAACTACAATATTTAGGTCTTGTCATTAACCGAGAAGGGAATTATCTTGACGAGTTTTTAAGCATAAAACTTTTTTACAGAAAAATGCCGCTTAAACTTAAGGACTTGCTATGCACGACATACAGTTGTTCGTCCAGTATTATCAAACATATTGCAATGTTGGACGATGTAAGAAAAATACAAAGGAACAATGACAGCGACGGAAATGAAAATGTTACGATGTCAGCGTGTATAACAAAACATGATTTTCCACCCTAAGAAACCGATAGCAGCGAAACTTTAAGCTGAGCAACGAGTTTTGCCATATTCAACGTAGTTCGTCGGAAAATCTGCCTCAAAAAGAAATAACATCTCAGGTTTCTGTCAAGTTTCAAAAATAACTACTTCATGCAAATGTGAAAACATCAGCAACCCAAAATAGAGTGGCCTATAAATTAGTTGTAAGGTTTTACAAGCAGATTGTAGTTCTCAGGTTACAGCACTGGAACAATGTAGATACGTGAAAAAAAAGGTAACATTAGATGTAATTACGCGCGTTACTTATTCCAAAAGTTAATAATATGGCTGTCAAATATGATAAACGGGTACGCATCTTTTTCAGGAAGTGACAATCAAAAACGAAAGCAACTACCAGAGATTTAAATACAATTATAAAATGTCTGGCACCTTACAATGAGAGAGATGTGTTTGGTTTGGGTAAATCTTTCTGAATAAAACCTTAACATGGAAAATGCCTAATGGTGACATTGTGATAATGATGGGAGACCTCTATGCCAAGGTAGGTAGGAAGCATCGCAATGGAGATCAGAGTGATAATGGCGAGCGGTTAGTCGATCTTTGCAACGCCAACCACCTAGTCATTGGAGGAACCCTATTTGAGCACCAGACCTACCCACAAAATCAGCTGGGTCTCATCTGATAAGCAGACAACATCAAATCAGATGGACCACATCGCTATTAGCCGGCGTTTTAGAAGCTGTTTTTATAACATTGTCACTATACCCAGATACAATACCGACAGATTCCAGGACCCCACATGCGTCAACAACTCAGGAACCATTTCAGCTTTGAAGCAGTAACTATCATCAGATCTGAGCAAACAATTGTAGATGAACTCTGAAGATTAGTGAACAATTTTCGCAGAAGTTTATCGGTAAAAGGCAAAGAAACCACAGTACATGGTTATCAATTAACCCCTGGAAGTAGATCAGGGAGCGTATTTCATCCAAAGATTGCAACAGAGAAATCTGAACATGATGCCCAGTACCAATACGCGATAAGCACAACCACGTCAATGGTGCAAAATGTCGTGTTCTAGACAACGGTAAGTTATCAGAAGAAGAAGCGAACCTCGGCATGGTTGTATCTTATCACCGCTTGTTTTTCTAGTAATAATAATAAGCTCAGCACTCTGGCTACAGCTAAAACAAATGTTTTTTGTCTATCAAGCTCTTTCTTCCAATTAGGCATTACTAGACAGGAGGTCGAGAGAGTGCAGAGCTTTCCTTATTTGGGAAAAACCATGTCTACTGGCGTCTGCACCTAACTCGATATTAGTAGCAGAATCGGAAAGGCAAATGTTAATTTCAGAATGTTATTTACGGTGTAGAAACTTGGAAGGTGACCACAATGTCTGCACACCATTTTGAGAATATTTTTGCCCAACCTTACCTTAAACACAAAGCTCTATATTAAAACAGGGCAGGAGCTAATGGACATCAATATAAGAAGGAAATGATTGTGGATTGATCACACCTTAAGGTGCGAAGACAATTCGATACAATGAAACCCGCTTACCCAGTCAGTAAGGAGAGCTGGCTGCCCAAGACAGGCATTGAGCAAAACATATGAGGAGGAGTTGAGGACACTTGGAAAGAGTTAGATAGAGCTGAAGCACGTTACAGAAAACCAATTAAGTTGGCGTGCAGGCCTCTTTGAATTACAGGATCTAACTGACTCACTTACCGTCTGAAAGCCTAGCCTAGGCATAAATACTGATACTCGTACAAAGAAGAACTAAAATCAATTGAGAAGGAGTTAATATTTTTCCATTATTTTAACTTAATTCATCGTTGTACACTTTATTCAATAAGGCCGCCATTTACCCTTCAGCATCTACGACATAGGATTCTGTCGTTAATCATTTATAGCATCATGCACCACACTCAGTATTTCGGTGTGAAAGGTTTTCGTTTTGTGAGCTAAAGCAGAATCTTATTTAAATTTCTATGCCTTATTTGAAATAGAATTCGTTGGTAAGCGTGTTGGTTTTAGCGTGTCAGCTGCACAGACCTTTTGATTTTGCTTATGTTTTTAATTTAATGCGGCTTCGAGTATTTGTTTTTCTATACCATACAGTAAGTGCTTACTCTTCTTTGAAAATGCACAAATTTTCATTTTCATCTTATTTGAAGCTGCACTGCTTTGATGGCACTTGTAGTCCCAACGGCGTACGAGTGATCTGAACTGAACTAGTATGATTAACAAAATTACAATTGATTCCAAAGATCCGCAGGACCCGAAAGATTTGTCTTTTTCCATATTTTACAAATGCCATAACAGCAAAAAGAATTTCTACATAAACGTCACATGTGTATTGACATGGTTATACAAATTTTGTATTACTGTCGTCAATGTAGCACCAACAAGACCTAAGCCCTGGTTATCACATACATAACACATGGGCTGAAAGCTCAGTGCCGTTTTATAGTAAAACACAAAATTTTTGCAAAATTCAACTTTATTTATCAATATAGTTGCCTTCGAGGGCGATACACTGATTGAAACGTTTTTTCCATTTTTCGATACCAGTTTTGTAGTACGATTTCGGTTTAGCCTCAAAATAGGCCTCTGTTTCGGCGATTACTTCTTCATCGGTCTAAATCTCTTTCCGGCGAGCATTCTTTTGAGGTCTGCGAACAGAAAATAGTCCAAATCTGGAGAAAATTCGTAGCCGAATGGATTCATTTTTGCCATCATTTTCATCAACACCGTGTGAGACGGTGCATCGTCTTGATGAAACAGCATTTTCTTTTTCTTCAAATGCGGCCATTTTTCTGCGATTTCGTCCTTCAAACGCTCCAACAACGCAATGTTATAGTCGCTGTTGATAGTCTGCCCCTTTTGGAGATAGTCGATGGAAATTATTCCATGTGTATCCCAAAATACGGATGGCATAACCTTGCCAGCCGACTGTTGAGTTTTTGGTCGTTTTGGACAAGGTTCGTCGCCTGCTCGCCACTCAGCTGACTGCCGACTTGACTCTGGTGTGAATTGATGGAGCCAAGTTTCATCCATTGTCACATAACGATGCAAAAATTCGTTATTGTTTTTGGTCGACTGTGAGCAAACGCGGCACCCACTTTGAACAGAGTTTCGCATGTCCAAATATATTCATGTATGATATATCCAACACGCTCTTTTGATATCTTCAAAGCCTCAGCTATCTTGATCAACTTCACTTTACGGTCATTCGTAATCATTTTGTGGACTTTTTTGATGTTTTCATCTGAAACAGCCTCTTTTGGACGTCCACTGCGTGCATCATCTTCGGTGCTTGTATGACCACTTTTAAATTTTTCACTCCACTTGCTAATGGTTCGTTCGGCTGGTGCAGAATCCGGGTAATACTTATCAAGCCATTTCTTTGCATCGGCTGCATTTTTTCCCATCAAAAAGCAATGATAAATCAACACATGAAATTGCTTTGAATCTATTTTTTTCACAATAACAAAAGTTGCTTTACTCACAACGCTATATCGCGAGAACTAATCGTCCGACAGCTGTCGAATTTATACACGTATCTTTTGAAGGTTGGTACTAACTGAATAGTATAGATTTAATTCAAGTGGTGCCCTCTCTTTACTTTACTCCTTACTTCTGCTTTAAGTTTTGCCTTCGTAAGTACAATATTTGATACCAATGACGCTCGAAAGCTGCAGCAGAATTTTCGATCTATCAACTATAGTCCTTTTGAAACAGACTTTGCAATAACATGTGTATTACTTACTACGCCACTCTATTTCAATAATCGTATTTGTCAAAAGTTATCCTCTAAAAAGCTCCCATATTAATAGAGCAAGACCCCTATCTTTAAATTCATTTAAACGTTTACTTTGGCACCTTTTGCATTTAAGACCGATTACCTTAGGTCAAGGATATCGTCCAACAAAGCTCCACTACACATCAGGAGGGGTTAAAAGAATGCAAGCTTAAGGCACTAGTAACGAGAACAAAACCGATTCCATTATCACGTACACGAGATCACTTTGTGTCGTTCCTCATTCAGCCCGCACTTCTTGGGCACAAATCCTGACCAACTATATATTCGTATGTATGTACTACCACCTCCGGACAGCTCTGCAAGGGAATCTCTCGGTGAACGGAAGGAAAAAGGAACCCGTTATTCAATGGTATCACACAAAATCCTTCTTCGCTTTTTTATGTTTTGTTGTGTCCCCCTATTCACTCATCAGCCAGTTACCGCTTACAGGCTTGCTTCTTTTGTTTTCTTGTTCTACGCTTTCTACCGCCATACATCCTTTTATAATTCTCTTTTCGCAAAAGTACTTCGAATGCGACTACGAATGTTATCCACCCACCCTACAATGCAGCTCCTTATATGAAAGGATGGTATCCTGGACAATGTACCAATCCTTGTACAGATTGTTAAAGTGGACAACCTAATAATACACGTTGTACGGCTCGGCTCATACATAATGCATTTGTAAGCTATACCGATGTGGGACAGACGAATGAAGATGGAACACTGCTGCTGCTCCTAGTGATAATAGTGGTGGTGGTGGATTTTTTCCAGGACGATCTTTTTTTTTGTACTGCTTGGTGTTTTTTTTTTTTTTTATTTCAGAGAACAGAACTCTCCACCTTTTCTGACATCGGCAACGACCGACCAACATTAGCCTTGGTTTCGTATATTTTGTCTCTCCTGTTCATATCCTCAAGTGATTGTATCCTTAGAGCACATATGTGAATGGGTGGAGAGGAGAATCAAATGCTGATGATGCTGCTGATGAACATACCCTCACACTTCTGTCCTTACCATCCAGTCAAGCTCATGCATTTGCAATTTTCTTTTGTTTTTCACCAACGACTACGACAAGGACGACACAGGGTGACAACTCCAATTTGCATATCTCTCAAAGTGTTAGCCACCGGGTGACAGACATTAAATAATTAAAAAAATATATATACATATATATATATTGTACGTTCATGTGAATACTTTAAGGACTCCCAGAGCAAGGAAATCGAGAAGTTCTATTTTTTTAATAGAGAGGGACATTCTTTTCTTTTTTTGCCAAAAAAAGCAATATACAATGTTAATGGTAGTTGGTTCCGACGCGTTAGCTTCGTTTGTATCTCTTTAAGTGATAAGTAATTAATGGCATGACATCACAGAACATACAGCAGATCAGCGGAATTGAGTTGTTTCACTCTTAACCTTGCACAAGTGTCATATGTATCTCCCGTAGCCGGCTGTTTTTAGGGACAGAAATATTTTTTTTAAAAGCGGTAAACAGAACACCCACTGCTCGGCAGGAGGTGCTCCTGCTATTCTCAGGTACTGCAGGAATATACAAATTCCAATTCTTTCTAATCGATGGAAGATAACATCGTGCTGACTGACGCCATGGGGGTGCTATTTTTAAAAATAAAAAAAAAAAAAAAAAAAAAAAAAAAAAAAAAAAAAAAAAAAACATAAGACACGGATTGGCTTATACTCGTACGTTTAATTTGAAACAAAGTAGAATATGATTGCTTTCATGACGACACAGTACATAGGATATGGTAACAGTGTTTCTATTTGGTCGAAGGTGTCCATCCCTTTTCGATTGTTAATTTGTTGTTTCAGGTTTTCCTGGTTGAATTTGGATGGCTTTGAGTCTTTTTTTGTCATGATGTCGGCAACATTACTGATTTTGGTATGTCTACATTTAGACGAGGAATTGAGGTAGTTGGCTATTTTTTTCGCACCGACAAAGGAAGCACACCACATGAATCAACGTCACAGAGCTAGCTACACTCTCTGGAAAATATTCTTAGAAATTTATGTTGAATGTGGTTCCTGTGGTTTATGCAATATATAAACATGTGATTAGAATTTGGATCTTTTACTTGGTGCTTCGTAGAAATTCAGAAGTGGATTATCACATGAATCTGGTCAGAAAGTCTTCAATTGAGAATTAGAAACTATTCTTAAGAACCTCAGTGAAGTCTAAGAAGTGCAGAAATATGGTCGAAAGATTAATTTATAATGAATTTTGCTTTGTGTCGTATATGCATGCAATTTTTGGGTGCATTCTAAGTGCAATATTGAATTTTAGTTAACTTGCTGTGATACTGTAATGACTGCCTGCTTGCTCAGTGTCACTAACGTCACCATGCACATTTTAAAGTGGTTCATATTGGAGTTAGTACTGCTTATATACGATCGCATAGTTTATACGATCGCATACTTACGAAAATTAGGTCTGACCGGCCTTCATGATAAGTTGATTAATCGTTGATCAGATGACTTTTCGTAAACTATTTTTTCTTCAAGTTAGACCCTCTAAACTGCCCCAACTATAGAGGAATTACTTACCTGGCGTACATAAAACCCTAGAAACCCATCAACCAGTATATATGTCCTTATCAAGATGGTTTTAGGCTCGTAAGTCCAACATCGGCTAATCTAGGGAATATTTACGAACTTGAAATCGATACCCACTACTTTTTTATTGATTTTCTGGCCGTATCCCTGCATTCCTGTTGGTCTATGTAGACTGACAAAAGAGAACCCTCGCTGTTCCATAAAAGTCGATAACGACACCATTGTGGAATTTTTGTGTCGAAAAAGCATTTTGGCAAAGTGACGCTTTGTCATATGATGTCTCTAACATCATACTTGAAAGAGTTTTGATAAACTCTGATACTAATACCATAAGGGCAAAACCTATTTCAAACGTAGGCTTGAAATTAGCGCTTGCTAATTTGAAATATTATAACTTATAACTTAGATTCCAATGAAGATTCCCGATTTAACTTCGATTATCTACAACCCCGTTTAGGATTGCAAGGAAAGCTAGCCCCCGTTTCAAGAACACTTTCCTCTTAGTTCCATATTGAGTATTGAAAGAATTAACCAACCCCCTAGACGTGGCGTCACTCTTCTGGAATCATCGGCGCTTTAGATATACGAAATATATTTAATCATGATGCCAATAATATAGGTACGAACGAAGATAGGGATAAACGGTCAAAAATTAGTGGATATTGGTCAAAAACTATTTCTATTAAACACAATTTTTGTATTGTAATTTCAAAGATTTAAAGGATTCAACTGATACAACTGTTTCTCATAGTATCGCAACTGGTTTCTTTTTAATGACTTTCAGCTAAGCTCACGTCCAGGTGTTCTATTTATAGAAACGCAAAATAAGAGATGTCTCCCAATAAGCAAGAGCACCAAACTTGAACATTATTCAAGTTCGATTCTCAAAAAAAAAAAAAAAAAAAAAAAAACAAAAAAAAAAACGAAAACCTATGGACTAAAGCGATTGTAAATGAGTATCCAGTTTAGGTCGTTCAATATCTTCTTGTGAGTATAAGTGGTTCGTCTTTTCCAAAGTATGGTACAGAAATCAATTTAAAATAAAGGAAAGCAAATCCTTCCGAAGAAAGTTTTTAATAACCCAGAAAACAATGACGCACTTACACCACAAATTTACATTTTTAACGACAAACATTTCCGGAGGAATCAAAAATTGTGGAATAAAGTCCATGTCCACAATACTCGTTCAGATTACCCCCATACTCATACATCAATGTGAAACTCTGGTATTGTGTAACCCGAGATGTATTTCTGATATACAATCAAAAAAAAAGTCACAAACCAAAAGTGTAAACTTTCACAAACCTAAAGCTAGGCACTTGATTCTAGTCCTGTCTACCAGTATCCGTTTCCACCGATTCCAGTGGGCAGAAGTCTGAGTTGGTGGCGTCAGTGAATGACTATAGGTAAATTTGGTAGGACATAAAAAAAGAGCGCAAAACAAAACAAAATTCCTTACCAACAAATCTCGAAACTTTATAGACTCCAATAAAAATAAACTCCAGGATTAAACTGTCCTCTAGGCAGCCTACATACCCCTGTCATCTACTAGAATCAGTAGAGTCTAGTATCCTTTAACAAATGTTCCAACAATTAAACGGACTATCTTCCACACGACGATTGTCGTCAACGTCGTCGTCATCATAGTCCTCGTTTTCTCCATAGGATAAGCCACTCTCTACGGAATAAGGAAAAAACAAAACAAACAACAATTGAAGCCCTCAGGGTAATAAATTTTCCCTATAAACTAAAAAAGTTCCCACTACACAAGGACAACTGAAAAAAAAAAATCGGAGAGAGAGAGAGCAGAGGATGGACTTAAAAAAAAAACTTCACTCAGACATGTCCTAGCCACGGATGAGATGACGGACCAATCGGCCGAGATCCTTTGATAGCCGTCTCTAGCATAGATGGTAGGAAATTTATATGGAAATTGGTAGCTGGTACAAGAAGCAGAATAACGGCCACAAATTCCACCACCATACAGAGGGAGGAACCATTAAACATCCGCCATTAGTGCGTTCTCCATATCCACCATTGTTGTAGCTAGACCCATCAACTTCCACCAATTTCCACCAAGGCCTCACCATCCCCATCAAGGAAGCAATGTTGCGTAGTAATTTTATGACCTGTACAAGTGTCTGAAATGACCCCGACATGATGGACTTGACTGCAATCGCGACAAACGTCAAAGTGTAAGGACAATCCGATTAGGATTTACTCATGGAGCACACTGGAAGCTGAAAGTTATGCAAATGCGCGAATACGCACATAATGTCTATAATCAGGGGCTGGTTGACTGGTGCAGAGCTTTATTTTTGTGTTCAGCACGTCAACGAGGATAATGGCAATGATAACGATGGTCACACCAAATGGAATGGAATAATTTTGAAGGCGACAAGTCTGTATCGGTCTCGTCACAGAGATTTGGTGACATTACCATTCACTCAAATTGAAACGCCCAGCTCCAACTCACTTTACCCACCCCTTAAATTTAGATTTTATTAATAACTGTAACACAATTACAGTTTTTCCCTTGTTGCCTGGGTGAATTACAAGGGTGGTTGTTGAGGGCGATGAAATTCATTTCACTTTAACTGATTGTGGATATTACGACCAGCATCCCGTCTCCATCTCTGAAAAAGGCAAAGGAAAAATTAATTTTCTGTGATCTGCCTGCTTCTCTTTTTCCATTGCCGTGTGACTTTTAATTTCATTTCGCGCAGTTGAGCTTATGGTCATTTCCATGGAATGACGACGGTTCTTAATATGAATGATACCAAATTGAAAGAGATCTAGACAATCCGCAATGGCCCAAGTATGTCGACTTGATGTCGTTTTCTGGGAATATATTACTATCCCTGAAGCGATAAAAATTTATCGGTTGCCAAATATGAATGTCGAATATTGAATATTTTGTCATTCTGTTCGACCCGCAAATTTAAAGATGGAAAAATTTAATTGCAATCGGTACAAGGACAATGGACACATTTTCGTAAAGAGTAATTGAGTTTTACTGACTATGACCAGTCAGTGGTTCGGAATCGGGAGACTGCTTTATTTTTTACTTTTGTCGTTCTGAGAGGAATGAATACGTTGCCGAAACCAATAAAGTTGGATAGATACTATAGATACTGCTTTCTGCAAATATTATGACCCTACGTTCCTTAGCATACCATCTAATATCACCATTCACCACTATTCTGTTGTCAATTTGATTTTCCATGTTTTCTCCGTAGAATACCTTGACATTCAGGAACTATTCAGTTATTGTATATGGTAGCTCGTATCAAAGAAAAAAGAGTGAGTCTTTAGCTTAATTTGCTGTATAAAGAGTAGAACTAAACATCTTTTAAATAAAGATTTAAGGTATTAAAAGTGCAAGCTTAGCTTTACTTATCCAATGATCAATGATGGCTTGTGACCGAATAGAATAATAAATTGTATTAAAAAGTCCCGAAATAGTCATAAAACAGAGGTACACGAAGAACGGAGGACGGATTTAAACGAGGAGAAAACAGAGGCTATTGGGGTAACTTTCCTGGAAGTGTATAAAGCGAATGACATCATTCGAGAGCTCGGGTTTCACTCAGTTCAGTGACGAGAATATGGCAAATAATGTCATCGCCGATGAGAGAGCTTCAAAGAATTTACGACACAATCAGAAGTAAGAATTAATGAGAATCGATTTATACCACCCTGTTTAATAATGCCTTATATAACGTCCATTTTCTATAGCTATATTAGAAAATAGCGGTGGTGCATCCGATTCCCAAAAGGGCGAATTCTGCGAATCTCTAGTCGATCAGCCTTCTTCCAAACATCAGTAATGTTTTCAAGAAAGTGATCAATAAAGTCCTGATCAAGTGGGTTGAGGACCAACATACCATATATATATAATCAATTCGGTTTCAAGCGGGCGTTTAAGCTGGTTTCTGATTTCCAATGCTTCTATTGACTTGGAAAAAGCCTTCGATACCGTATGGTTAGAAGGACTCTTGAATTCTGTGAGTCATGTGACTTCTGCTGGAACATTTCACATTAAAAACGGTTTGCAACAAGGTGGGAAAATTCGCCAATCCTTTTCAACATTTACACAATTGATCTGATAGATTCACTTCACCATTCCATAGCGTACGCAGACGACTTAATCGCGTACAAATCGGATCCAAAGATATAGTAGAAGTCATTTATATTCTTTTGCAACGCGACTTCGGTAAAATAAACGACATTGCGACAACTGGAAGTTGAAGATCAACTTTTAGAAATCATAAACCATTCTTTTAGGACGCTACTACGGGTACCAGGAAAAATTGGCAAAAGTTTTCGATCATGGCGCGGGCGACCACTTTTCGGAATTCCATTCGCACTAATTTCTTATTTCTCAATGAATCAAAGATCGCATGGAGCTCTTCTTTCGAAATGAACGTGAAAAGCTTCCACTCGTTGGCTATGACATTATTTGCCATATTTTCATCATTTTTATCAGTGAACCCTGAGTTATCGAATCCCGAGTCCACGATATCATCGGGTAGCGATTCGAAACAATGACCTCATTCGCCTTGTACACTTCCTAAAAAAAAAACTCTGCTATGGCCCCTATCTTCTCTTGCGGATCTTCAACCACAAAGAAGTTGTCATCATAGACAACTTCTTCTAGAACTATTCCTGCCGTTAACAATAATTGTTCGTTGTTCGTCATTCGGGCGATTTTTAGACATGGAAGGTCATTTTGAAAAGATTCTGCATGTTCGGCTTTTTGAATGCGTCTAAATTTTATCGCGTTAGGTCGAAGGATTTAGTCCTTTGAACGCGGCTCAGCAAATGTCTTTCGTCTAAGATTTGTTGGATTATATTATTGATATGTCCACTCAGTCGAATTTCGCGCTTTCTTGCAAATTTTGTTTCCTCTTCAACTGTAAGAATTCCGAGGTCTCTGTCCTTTTTTATATACCACCGTGCAATTACAATTGCACTTAGAACTTTATTTTCAAAATTGTGTATTTGTTTTACTTACGTTCTTTTTAAAACGTTCCCCTCATCTTGTGGCTTATCACGGATATATATTGTGTAGTAGCGGACCAAGAACGCTTCCTTGCGAAAACTTGGCTTAAAAGCAAGGACTGTTGCACTTTGAATATCAAGCCTTCATACCAAGCTTGAACAAAACTTTCTCTCTTTAAAAGCTTTCCTAATTGCATTGGTAATTTTATGCACCTGATCATTTGTTAAATGCTTGCTTCTGTCTATATTTTTTCCGTCAGTGGCCGTCAGTATTAGATTAAGTAGTATCTTCTCAAAAAAAATTGTTATAGTTGGGTGAAGTGAAGTCGGTTTGAAAGATTTCTTGTCACACGGTAGTTTTCTTCTTTTGGAACCTTTATTTGTTCAGCAATTTTCCACTGAATGGGAACGTATCCTTATGCCGCGTTTATAATATAAAGAAACTTGGTTAGTAATTTTCTAGACAAAATTTTCAGGACTTCTCCGGTTATTGGGCCGGAGCTTTCTTTGGTTTTAATTTATTGAAACATATTGAAACAGCACATTTCCGAGTGCTGTCATCATATATGTTATTGCTGTTTCCAATGCATAATGAATAAGCGCTTAACTATCGAACGGCCTAGAAGTTTCTTCTGTGTGGGCTTTCTCTTTTTTTCCCTTTTCTAATTCGTTTTTATTTATTTTTTTATAAGGAGGAGCAAAGGCCTTAGGTCTTTTAGTGCCCTCTGTAACTTTTCATAATAATTGGATTGCTTTTCTTCTGTTAAGCTTTCAAGCTGGGTACCTGATGCACAGTTTCTAAAATCTTTAATAACCTAGTGCTAGATTAAACAGGTGGTTTAACTCCTGTTCTATGTTGCGAAGCACTGCTTTTATTTTATTCTTTACTACTATTTTATTTCCGGTGTATAACCTTTTATAACATAAGCCAAATATGTTCTTGGGCCCCTATCTACGAAGCTGGAAAAGCCCCGACCTCCTGGCCCGAGCCAGAGTATGCTACCAAATTGTAGTCAACGGCAATATATTTTACAATAAACCGAACAATGCGAGGTTCACATGATTTCAATTTCTTGATAGTTTGCCCTGCAATAGCAAAAAAGGACGCCTATTCTGAAAGGTTTGCAAATAGCGCCAGAACGAGAAACTATTTAACATGCTAGCCTCATATTAACGATCAATGGAATCTATGTTCCTCTAGGAACTACAGGAAGATAATTTTACTAAGCACTAACTCAACTCAAGTTGATCTTTAACTTGATCTTCAACACTACCAGCCCGGCTTGCGGCTCAGCAAATCGACTATAGATTAAGTTTTCACTCAAGGCGAACAACGTACTTGAAGTCAAGTAACACCACTGAAGCGAGTGTTATGCTTAGGAAATTTACAAAAAAATGTTTTTTTTTTTTTTAACATTAAGTATGAATATTTACCATATAATAAAATCGTAGGAGGGCTGTTAACCTCTGTCAAGGCAAGAAGACCAGAACAGACACCTGTAGAAATGAAGAACGAAACCTTGAATTTACAGTCGGTGCTGAGAATATAAAATAATTTCAGAAAAACTGCATGCTATATAGGGGCAACAAAGCCTGATATCCCACCTTCAGGCATAATAGACCATTCAACTTGGACAATAATAGCTAAAGCACCCATCCACCTAACCCAAACGAGGTAGGGATAGCAATGTCTTATCTGAAATCCAACAAAGCAGCTGCACCTGGCGGCTTACCGGACGAAGAATTCAAAGCTGCTGAAAATGTCTTTATGGAGAGTATACACCAACTCATTTCTCAGGTCTGGTCAGAAGACTGTATATATATACAATATGTATATGAACGAAATCTCAGAATCAATTTTATGATCCGCAAAAGAGGAGACCACTCAACCGCTCCAACTATAAAGGGATAAGTATCATCACTACATCGCATTAAAGATTTTTACTGCTGTGTGAAAGTATGAAACCCTTCGTCAACAACCTGGTTGAACTCTATCAATGCGGTTTAATACCAGGAAAGTCCACAAACCGACCAAATCTTCACACTCCGACAGATGATGGAAACAACTCAAGAGTTCCAAATCGATACCCATCATCTTTACATCGATTTTGAGGCTGCATATGGCAACATTTATAGAGACGAGCTACATAGAGCCATGTCTAGTTTTGGCACCCCTGCCTGTGCAAAATGGCGATTAAGAACGCTCGCCACTCCGTCAAAGTCGGTAACGACTTTGATCCCAAAAAAGATTTTAGAAAAGGTGACGTGCTGTCATGTAAAAATCTCATAAACGAACTTCCAAAAGTCCAACTACTAACGTATGCCAATGATATTGACATAATCTCAGCGGGCGGTCACTGGTGCTTTCGCTTTTATTGAAACTGAATCTGCTAAAATGGGTTTAGCGGTAAATGAGGATAAAATCTAGTACGTGTTGTAAAAAAGAAGGGATACATAAGACCGCTAAATTGGACAGGACGTTACAGTCTACAATTTAGAAGTAGTACGGGACTTTGTCTATTTCGGCTTTGCTATAAATTCTGCCAACAACACCTCTGCTGAAATAAAACAAAGAATCACTCTTGCCAATCGCTGTTTCTTTGGGCTAAGAAGGCAACTGAGTAGTAACGCCCTATGCCAAAAAAATAAGAATGTTCTATATAAGAAGACCTTGAACATCCCAGCCGTTCTTTATGACACTGAAGCATATCAAAAGCGGAATAAAATATCCTCAGTCGTTTCGAGAGAAAAATCCTTTGAAAATTATTGGATCCCGTTTGCGTTGATGAGCTTTGGAGGAGAAGATTCAACGACGTAGCCAGAAAACTGCGCATCAGTCACTTAAGATAGCTAAGACATATAGAGCGAATGGACATCAATGCTCCGGCCGGCAGATCACGGACCACGTAGTGGAGAGAACCTCGCCTTTTTAGAGAGGCTTGTTAGTTGGCTCACCCCGAACTGTAGTGCCATCTAAGTAAGTAAGTATTTAAAGCAGCACTATTAAGCGTATTTTTACGAAAGATTTGCATATTCGTGCCTTCAAAGTCCAATTGACTTTGCAACTCATCCTGACACATCATGCAAGTACACAGCGAAAAGAATTCGTGAGTTGGCTCTTTTCAAAAAAAAAATCATTCCACCAATGAGCATTATTTTTATTTTGATGACTATGCCACGGCAGCGATTACATCTTTGTTGGGAATAATGGCGCTATCCTTTAAATTTGATCTGGCCATCCACTCTACAAAAACAATATTATATAGGTACAAGTATTGTCAAACGACAAAAAGCTAATGTATACGAAATGTTCGGATTCTTAACAATTAAAATTGGGACGAGGCCATCACTGCGAACCAAATAATGTGATCAGAAAAGTGTGACTACTAAGATGATTGATATAACAATCACAAGAAGCTCTAATTTGTATGCAGATTTGTAATCAGTGCAAGACTTAAGCATATACGGCTTCAGGGTTGTGAGTGAGAGTACAATCACAGTTCACATCAAAACTTAATTTAACAACAAAATAGTAATACGTATTTTGGTGCAATCAGCTTATTATTTGCTCCTTAATCATTGTTTCAATATTATTTTCAAAGATTACTTATAAGCTCTTGAAACAAATGTACGAGAAATGTTCTAAGTACGCCTTAAAGATCGTTTATGGTGATTTTAATGCCAACTTGGGAAAAGGGCTCCTCTTTAGCAGCATAGAAAAAAGGCATATCGTGAATCCGAAAAAAACTTCAAACGAATCGGATTTGCGACGTTCATTGATCACATTGAGATGGACTTAAGACTCAGTACCTGTGCTGTGAATATTTATTAAGCACGGAGGAAATACTATGTCTGCAATCACAAGATGTTGAGAGGACCTATGCTATGAGCATTTTGACCACTGACTCTGCGTGTGATAACCAATACGAATCCTATAATCGTGACAACAGCCACATGCAGCATTCACCATGTCTCCTAGATAAGCTCACCTCCTATTACAGGGGTGTTGCAGAAAAACTCGGAAGTCTCAGAAAAGTTTGTATGGCAACTTGCATACCTTGATGACATAAATATGTTGGGAAAAAATCTAAAGGATGTCACTGTTGCATCAAATGCTTTTGTATCAAAAGCTGCAAAGATTTGGTATGTCTACCATTCAACGAGAGAAAAACAAATTAAATGCTGTTCTCAAAATAACGATGCTGCCTCTTAATAATATTTTACTAAATTTCCTTGCCGAAAAACTAAGAAAAACTACTATCTTTATCCTTGTTTCTGGTCTTTCTATGGCAGCCCTATCGATGGACTTTATCGAAATCAAAAAACCACATTCACTGTTCGCTTATTCCCATATCTTACTCGTATAAAGTCAGATGCATATATATGTTTTGCATACATATAAGGTATACAATGAGTTATACATTAGGAATACAATCTGTTACTAAACACACTTGAGGATATTTAATAAATGAACATCAACGTTACGGATCATAAATGCTCAAACTAAATATGGATGGACAACGTGATAAAAAAAAAAGGCATTGCGTCTATGCCGAAATTATGATATGTAGGTTCCCTATGGCAGCAACTAATGACAGTTATTACTTCTGGAGGTAATAAGTAGTTTTTTTATGTATACTGCATCTAAATACTAAACTACCTTGCTTTTTTTTTCTTCTTTGGATATTGCCGCTTACGATGTATCCCAGCTACAACAACCTGGTTTGAAATTACACTACTACGTGGTCCGTGATCTGTAGGATTTGATATTCAGCTTTTGCTAGAAATCCTGTATACGAATAAATGTATGTGTATCCATCAGGAACTAATTTGGGTACCCTGTATCTGTTTACAATCTTCAAAATCCCATCTCAAGTACCACACTTAAGATGAAATACGCGTACTCGTTTCATCCTCAAACAAATTGCTCCTTACATAATATGTTCTACATCACCGGTCGTTATTTCTTGGAGAGTAAACCTGGGATGAATCTGCTTCTTGTTGCCCTTTGCGGACACACAACATCATAAGACAAATCACTTACTCACCAAATCGAAAGCCACTTATTCCTATCCAGAAGGACGCATTCGCTATTTCCTTTTCCCCTTCGGAGTTGTACTCGTATATAGTATATCTGAAGGCTGCTCGTTCGTCATTATTCGTTACCACTGAATGGGAAACATGGAAATTCAAATTTTCTTTTTTTATCTTTTTCAAAAGTCGTCCTTTTCATATTCAAATTTGCTCGATTAACTGTGTCGGTTGCATGAAGTTTGATTGAGCCTTGTGTATCAAGTAGGGGTTGACTATAAAGGGGCTTTAGAGGCCAAATAGGCGGTGAACATTATAACAACCCTGCGAAGCGCTTTTGTATCTCTAAGTATTGTTTTTTTTTTTTTTTTTTTTGTATGCGAGTTATTTTTTGTCAGTCAGATGTCAGTAAGGAGGTTTTTCGTTTTGTGTGCCTTTGGGTTTGGTTTCGGTGTAGGCTGTTTTTTTTTTACTGAAACAGTTCTGATGCCTTAATCTGTTTATGATCCCTGAAAGATGGATATGAATTGATTTCATTTGAGAAAGTTCCGAAGCTGGTTTAAGCAGAAACTGGTTCCAGTTCATAAACAATTTGAAATAGGGGTCATTTGTCATGAGAGTTGTTACTTCTCATTTAAGGGATTTGTTTGGTGGAACAGTGTCTTATTGCGTAGACATATGTGCGAAATATGTGGTGATACCTGCAATAACTTCAAGTAACTTGAAACGCGCTTGGGCTAAACGTTGAGCTACTACTTAACACTCCATTAGCACTCTGATAGCACAAGTTCCCTCGTAGCCCTAGCAGTCTTGCTAGATATGGCTGCCTTGGTCTCTCTGAAAGTCCTGGTAACCTTGGTAACTCTTGTAGCCCTGGTAGCATTGGTAGCCTTGGTAGCCCTGGGAGCCCTGGGAGCCCTGGTAGCCGTAATAGCCTTGGTAGCCTGTTATCCCTGGTAGCCCTGTTAGCCCTGGTAGCCCTGGTAGCCCTGGTAGCCCTGGTAGCCCTGCTAGCCCTGCTAGCCTTGGTAGCCTTGATAGCCTTGGTAGCCCTAGTAGCCCTGGTAGCTCTGGAACCCCTGGTAGCTCTGGTACCCCTGGTAGCCCTGGTAGCCCTGGTAGCCCTGGTAGCCCTGGTAGCCCTGGTAGCCCTGGTACCCCCGGTAGCCTTGGTAGCCTTGGTAGCCCTGGTAGCCTTGGTAGCGCTAATTACCCTGATAGCCCTACTTACCCTTGTAGCCTAGATTGCCCTGATTATCCTAGTAAACCTAGTTGCTCTGGAAGCTCTGGCAGCCCTGGTTTATATCTACGTACCGAGCTATGAGCAGATTATGATCTCAGTATGTTGCAAGTGAATTTTAAGCATAAGACTAAGATTATTTGCGACTACTAGTAGGTTTAAGCACTGTCAAATTCTGAGTATCAATAGTTTGACCGATTACAACCTAGCGAGTCGATCTTTCTCCGAAACCGCTTCAGGCAAGCATTTTTGGAAATTCGAACTAATCTTGTGGTTCAGTAGGAAGTTTTCTGATTATCTCATGTCCATACAAGGCCTTTGGAGCTCTACCTTTTACAATATCATATTAAAGCCAATCTGTTTAATGTTTTCCTAACAGTATACGTCAATACAAAAACAAACTCCTGTGCGTGTGCGTACTAAGTATAAAAGATGCTTTCGACATAAGTTTTTTTTTTCTAAAACCTCAAACAGAGAAGCATTTGCCTCGTTTTCTTGCTCTTCTTGCAGTAGTACCCTGTTCGAAGTAGTAGAAAGTTATCAAATTTGTTTAACTTTTTTCGACCTTATTATTTTTAATGTCGTTGCCGAAGAAGTGGGAATTTCAGAACGTTACATATCTGCCGCAAGCATCCTTCCCCCTTTTAATAAATTGATGATTTTTCAGAACGTATCTACTTCTTCTTTAGCCTGATCTATCATTTTCCCAGTTTTCGGAGTTAATCATGTTACACTATACGTGTAACAGGCTTAGCTTCTCTTCTATTGTCTCTATCGTTCTAGCTTCATTTATGCATCTCCAATTTGGTGATTTTACTTTTATAAATAAAAGTCTACATAGGTTAGACCAAACAAACTTCAAAAACTAGCCTGTGTGTGAACTTTGGGCGTAATGAGAACAGCACCCATCCCAACATTGCAAAAAAGCTTTAGCAAACACCATCTCAGTGGATGAAAACAACTCCAGAATAGTTGACCCAGGAGAAATGGACTATCATATTAGGAACTATTCTTATAGCCAACTGTCATAAGATTTCAACCATTCAAGGTCATACTCCCTGATTGACATAACTTGAAACAGAATGAACCCCTGCATACAAAGGTTCAAAAACCAATGACTCCAAAACAAACGAAGGAATTAGAGCAGGCATATGCCGAGAAACTACCAATATCCCCCTGTTCGCAAATATGGACAAAAGCATCTCTGTATTTTAAGCTGAGATACACCCAATATATTTCTACTATAAAGAGAACTTAAGCAGATCTGCCACCAAAAAGAACATTCATATTCTCTATTCATTCATACTCTCTATCTTCTATCAACACTTTTGAGATAACCTCAAAAATTGTCTGGGCTTACATTAAACTTCTTATGACACAAGCCAGCACCATTTAATCTGGGTGCCAGGTCACAGTGGTAATAATTTCAATGAAAGAGAATTAGCCAGAAAAAATTCAGCCTCAACATTCATGTTGCCACAACCATTCTGTTGTTGCAGAAGTTGTGTGTTGAAAAGAACAAAGCAACTCTACGGCTTTCTAGGGGTCAGATACACGCAGTCACTGGATTCATAACGGGTCACAGTAGAATCAAACACCTTATGACAAGACAGCACGTCATACGACAGCATGTCCAACGATGTCAAAGAAACAGCAGAGCACATACATTGCCACTGTAACCGCCTAAACAGAACAGAAGATTTCAATACCAGCTCACTCAAAAATATAACCAAATTTATTGAAAATTCATTCACAATGGTTGGGCCTTAATTTGAGGAAATTACAATGGGCCTAACCTGACCTCAGTGATAAGAGTACATAGTACCACCTTCCCCATCAATCGGTTCTAATCCAAGCATTCCAGTTCATCTAGAAGAAGCTACAGTAGTCATTAGCTTACCTTAAGTACACACATACGAGTATATTAAGTAAGTTGACTTCAATAATTCTTTAACTGGATAAACGTCAGATTCAAACGAATCATAGGACCTTTCTTTACCCGTAGAGAATGGAAATAATGCTCACACAGTAGAGTGTCACCTTTCTCTAGTGATAGTTTTTAAACTTAGACTTGTCAAGTCATGTTACAGTAACTCGTTTTTTCCACAGTCATTTGTAAAGACCAATCAGTTTTTTATCCAGGTTTTCTGGCTTTTTTAGACATAACAAAGTTTCACATATGTAGTAGATGGCTTTACATTAAAAGCCGAGCTTGATGAAGCCACCAATATGAAATCAATTATTACTTATGGAACAATAGCATAGACTAAAGGCAAGAATTTCTTACTACGATGGGAGAACTAAGAACATTAAATATCTAGTATGTCTTTTTAATAATGAAGGAATGAGAACCTTTCTAATGGTTGCATAGCTGGAACTCACTCCGTAACTTATGAAGCTTCATACAAAATATACCATATTCATGTAATACTGTGCTAGAAAAAAAAGAATCAAAATACATTTACTAATAGTTATAATTGTCTTAACTTTTCTACTCAGTCCACCATACCCAAATGCGCATACTTTCGTACTTATTGAAATGATTCTAAAGCTCAGCTGTTAATTGAAAATCCTCTCCTAGTAAATAAAAATAACCAGTTCGGAATAAAATTCGCCTCGCCCATCATAGAGTATGTGGCCACAGGAGTACACAGTCGCTAAACCGAAACGACACTTCCGTCCATTTGTCACTGCTGCTTTTATTTACAAATTTATGAGTATGAAGCCGTTTTTGATGATCTTGTCGTCAATCAAAAAAATAAAATCTTATGCAAACCTTCAACAGTCACCGTTGGCAGTGACGACGCCACATTTATTCTCGTACACATGCAATAGACTTACCACGAATCTGAATCCCAAAATCGTCAATTTGACCCTCGCCATTGAGGATAGAGTCATTCCACAGAGACGTATGAATTATGGGAATTATCGTCGCCCCTTTCAAATGCAAATAAACCTGGCGAATCAAGAAATTCTGAACTACTCTTATCGTTTTCACGTTGAAGTCTTCCCTTCACTCGATACGTAGCACAACTATTCTTTCTCGAAATGAATCTACGTGCTCTAATCTTAGACATTAGTTGGTGGTCACGTTGAGTAGCTCTGGACAATTGAGTCATCTCGACAATATAAAGAGGAAATGTGGACTAATTTCTGGTTGACCGTGACTAAAAGACACCGACAGACTGACAATGTTAAATGATCAGACTCACCAGATTGCGGCAATAGAATACTCTCTTAATCGATAAGGACTGAGTTGGATTCTGTTTGTTTTTTGCAGGTGCAAACTTGGAACCCTACTGGGTTAACTTTTGATCTGAAATTGTTTTGCGAAAAGACCGATTGTCAGCGGGGTGAGGAAATTTAATGTCTGCCTGGATTGGCCGCATGTGGCATGTGTCCTAGGGTGTGGTAATAGACGAACTACTACCGGTGGTGGTTGGCAATAAAGAAATTCAGACATTTTGTTATAAATTCAAGAACTCATTTGACTTTGTTCTTCGTAGTAGCTGGGTAGTTTTCGGGAACCAAAAATGTGTCAATTGTGGTGATTCTCTTTGAATCACCCGTGCAGATGCACGGGAGTATGGTGATGATAGTATTGTTAATTAAATCTGAAATTTTCTTTTGAATACCTAGTAGTTAAAACAGTCGTTGAATTAATAATGATGTCCAGAGACACCTGGTCTCATATTTTTGAAGAACATAGAGACTAAGGTTGTTGTATCTGATGATGCAATTCAGAGACATCTGTTGTTGAGTAATAAAAACGGATGTTTGAGTTGAATCGTAGATTTTTCAAAGTTACTGCAAGCTGAACTTTTAGTAAAGGACGTTAATTTGGCAACTTACATAGAGCTGCCAAAGCTAATTTGTTCTTAGTAGAGTTTCCCATTTCATCATGGAAATATTTACGCCACACCAACGACTTTAAATTGTTGAAACTTGTTTCCATAATCAAAGTTCAACTGGATGTTGACCCAGTATTTTACCGTAAAATTTCGTTTCAGTGATGAGGCTCATTGATGTTTAAAGTTTAAGTAAACAAGCAGAATTGCAATGTTTGGAGTGCGGATTATATGCTGGTGGCATCATTGGTCTTTATTTCTTCAAACTGATGCCGGAGCACAAGTTACTTTCAATATATACCAGTACAATGCGATTATCAAAGATTATTTGTTCCCAAATTTGTGTGACATCAATGTTGAAGAACTGTGGTTCCAACAAGATGATGCTCCTTCCCATTCTACCAACGAAATCATCGCTGTATTGCAAACACGATTTGGCGATAGAGTCATTTCAAGAATCGTCAATTGGCCACCAAAATCACACGATTTGGCGCCATTAGATTATTTTCTGTAGTGTTAAGTCAAGTCAAGTTTATGCAGTGTTCTTGAGACCAGAGCTGTCCCGTCATTGGATTCAATCCAATTTTCTTCTATTTATCGTCAATGTGAACAGGATTGCAAATCACTCGAACACGACGTTCTAGCCTAATTTGATGGCGCAAGTAGTTCCGTGTGGATGTTACTTTTTTTTTTTGGTTTCTTGGCATTTGCATTAGGAGCCCAGAGGTCTTGCAGATTTGTCAAAGAAATAATGTCTATACTAGGTCACCAAGGTCCAATGAGCTCAAGAAGTTAGCGGTTGTCAACATGTAAGTTATTCTTTGATTGATTTTTTATCTTATTGCTCGAATTACGCGAACTGTGCAGATTTACCTGGAAGTTTTTAATGCCAATCATCATAGTTGAGTATAATAAAGGTATGTTTTTTTGTTGGAAAAAGTTGTTGCTTACCCAACTTACCGGCTTTCACCGAAAAGAACCTATTTACTCTTGTCAATGACTCTCTCCTGTCTATTTCTCCACAACCAATTGTGGATGCATGAATAGAATATATCCGAAAACACTAGATGGAATATCTCCCACAAAATTACAATATACTCTGTACTCTTTACATTTTGGCAAGTCATATTTAGCTAGTTCTGAGACCTAATCATCGAATAATTTCTTTGTTATCACGACAGAGTTTTCCAAGTATGAACTAGAACTGCTACTGTGTTGTGGACGATTTATCTTACTGCTTATCCTCAACTAATTATCACTATAAAGCTGGACTGAACAATGTGTGAACTATATATTTGCGTTGGCTTACCCTTTACTGCAACTTCACTACATTGCTATAACTGGCATAAACACAAGCTCCAAAATCGATTACTTGCTCTTAAAATCTACAGCTGCCCATGCTTTTGACTCCCAACTCGCTTGGCCTGATCTTCACTAACCGGATTCACCGGAAAAAACGCAATGCGAACTGTTGTCAAGCAAGTTAGATGGTTCACTCCATTCGGAATTTTCTTGAATGATGGTCTTTCTAAAGTCTGCTTTCTTTCTTCTCTTTACGAACGTGATGCTGCTGTACTATAGCAAGTACGATGATTTTACATAGCGCCTTATGATTTGATGCTACTTAAGATCGTTTTAGTTACAAAAAGGATAGAATCCCCCATATGGATTCACGTTTTCGCCCATATAGACAACAGATGGCACCTGTGGCGCAAAAAAAAACTAACTTTTTCCGATATATAAAGATTTCAAAGACATCTTTTGACGAAACTACATACAATTTCTTTTACTTCTACCCCCATCGGAATTTCCATGGTTTACAGCGGGCCCAACGTATGAGTATAAAGAATAATTAAGATATGGTATCCTATTTTTAAGATCGATAATACTTTCAGTCGACATCTGAAAAACAATTCAATTCTTTAGTGAAGTACAAGGTGGCACATTTGTTATTTTAAGAATCTCTGCTGAGATTCGTTGTTGTGCCTTTTTTTCTGATATCGATATTTATATGCGGAATAAGTAAGTTTGTGTACACCGTTTGTGTTCTAATGACCACAAAATAAACTATCTTCTACTATCTGCGTTTAAAATTAACAAAATATTCTTCGTTATTAACAAAACCATTCTTTGCTTCAGATTGGCAATATTGTAACAAACATTGACCAATGGCCAAACATCCTATTGACTATACATCTGTTAGCATAATTGCTATGAAAATGAAGAAAAAGTGAATAATAGTCTTGAAGAGTCTTAAGTCTATTCTAAAAAGGCCTAATTTTTAACGTTCTGAAAAACTGTTGAAACGCTTCTTAGAAGTATATTTAAAGCTTAAAATCTATTATACCCTTTAACTAAATATTGCTCAAATATACAGCAGACAACGTATCCACCACAAGTACTTTTATAGATTATGTATTATAAGACATTGAAAAATCCACTCAGAGTATACCAGAAATTTTTCATTTAACAAAAATTACTTTCAACAATCCTCTCCCACCGTGCCACTATCGAACGATTCCCATATATATGTCAAACTTAACGAACAGTCGACATTTTCCAAAGCAGCGCCAAATTCGCCAGATTTTGTTGACTATGTATGTTTTTTCTCCTGTCATTTGTGTACACAAAATAATGGATAATCACCGTATATTTTCGTAGCTGCTTTTAAAATTTAATTAATCCACTTATCCAAAATAGTAGATAAACCCTTCCTATTTCGGCAAAGTAAGTTCATAAAGATTATTTGTCTCCGCATAATACTTTGATGGTCAGTTTTTGCTTATCAATATTATTCTCTAGCTGACGTGGACAATGGCACGGCAAAGAAAAAACGCCGGCAATTCCAACTCAACAGCAACCCCACCAACAACCAGCAGCAGTACACAAAGTTCACAACAATCTTCGGTACCAAAGAAACCAACCAAACAAAATAGCAACTTAAAACGTAGTGAACCTGGACCTTTTATCTTAGGCAAATGGAAAACCATCGTTGGATGTGTGTGTCTGGGAATTGCCTCATATTTTGGGTACCTTGGTTACCTGGAAACTAGAGTGAATACGCCTTATGATAGTGAAAAAATGGTACAACGCACGGGACTGGATGATCCCGATCGATACTGGGGTTCGTATCGGTCTGGCAACTATTTTGGGTTGAAGACGAGAGATCCACATTCGGTGGTTATGGGACTGATGTGGTATTCACCACAAAATTTGGGTTACGGAGGGAAAGGCATCCGTCATTGGTGCGAAATTGGTGATAATTTAGATAAGTATGGCTGGACGCATCATGATGGCAGGACGTTTGGCACACAAGAGATTCATGATTTGCCATTTGAGCTGCGGACATCATTTGTTAAATTTCCAGGGAAACAATTCGGTGGAGATTGGACTGCTAGAATAAGTGTTCGAAATTATACGAACGCATGGAACCGCGAGATATCGTTGATTTGGTATGTAGCATTAGATGAGCGTACGAATGGTCACATTAAATATGTTTCCGATGAAAAGTCTTCGGAGCCTGGAATTTATGGTGAAACCCTGGGTCTGGGAGAATTCCAAGTGAAACTTAATCCAGTTAAAGGCAGAGTTTTGCATAAATCACATTTGAGCACTGCAGCTCATTCGTTAAAGGGTTTGAAGGAGATTCTCTTTGCGCATTTCAGAGAAGTAACATCACAGAGTGGGAGAAGATTTATATCGCTTCCTGGTGAAATGATTTCCTCAACTGCGGGCCATGTGGCAGATCCAAATTTCATTGCAATTCAAGTAACGGCTGATATAGATTTCGCCATGGATATTACCTATCAGTCAACATCGGGATTCTCGGTTGGAGAGGAAATTTCAAAGCCGCCAATTGGACGAGAGTACACAAAGACGCTGGAAGAAAAAATTGAAGCATTCGACAAAAGGTTCGAGAACACATTTCATTTACGGGAGAAGGGCTTTTCCGCTGAAGAATTTAAATTTGCCAAGTATGCATTGAGCAATTTGATTGGTGGCATTGGGTACTTTTATGGTTCGTCACGGGTGCAATCTATTCACACGAAGAACCCAGTGCCTTACTGGAAGGCACCTTTGTACACTGCTGTACCGTCAAGATCATTTTTTCCTCGAGGATTCCTTTGGGATGAAGGTTTTCATGGTTTGGTAATTTCCTCGTGGGATCTGGACATAGAGCTTGACATTATGTGTCATTGGTTTGACCTGTTAAATGTGGAAGGTTGGATTCCACGGGAACAAATTCTTGGTATTGAAGCTCTTGCAAAAGTTCCTGAAGAATTTGTCATTCAAAGAAATACTAATGCTAACCCGCCAACGTTCTTCCTCACTTTGCAGAAAATTCTTACTCAACACAGAAAGGAACTTTCTGTCAAAGGACGATTTGCAACACTGGAAAGATTGTATCCTCGTTTACAGACATGGTTCTCTTGGTTTAATAACACCCAAAAGGGCGATTTGATGGGAACATATCGATGGCGTGGTCGTGATGCGCAAAGTGAACGAGAACTTAATCCCAAAACCTTGACCTCCGGTTTAGATGACTTTCCACGTGCTTCCCACCCAACAACAAGCGAACGACACGTAGATTTACGTTGCTGGATTGCTTTCGCATCTGGAGTTATGGCCGAATTGTCCACTTTACTTGGGAAAAACGACGCCAAATATTACGAAACAGCTTCCTATCTTTCGGACAATAAGCTGCTTAATGAACTCCACTTGAGCCCGTTTACAGAAACCTATGCTGACTACGGCCTTCATACAGACTCTGTGGTCCTAAAGAGGCCACAAATTACACAACGCAATGCAGCAAAGTACCAGCAACAGCAACTAGAAATGGTTCGAGTAACACTGAAGCAACCTGATCTACGGTTTGTTGACTCCACCTATGGTTACGTTAATTTGTTTCCTTTTCTTTTGGAAATTATCGACATAGACTCGCCATATCTTAACAAAATTCTAAAAGACATACACAATCCAAATATTCTTTGGACGAAGTATGGCCTCCGTTCGCTATCGAAGACATCTCCACTCTATATGAAACGAAACACCGAGCACGATCCACCATATTGGCGTGGACCGATTTGGATTAATTTAAATTACCTAGTTTTGAGAGCTTTGCGATATTACGGTCGCATTGAAGGACCTTATGCGGCCAATGCACGGCAATTATATAATGAACTTCGAGAGAATCTTATTGGCAATATCTTCCGAGAATACCAGAGGACTGGTTACCTGTGGGAGCAGTACGATGAACAGACCGGCAAAGGTAAAGGTTGTTACCCCTTCACCGGCTGGACTTCGTTGGTTGTCCTTATAATGTCCGAACAGTACTGAGTTTGGTTCCAGTGTTAGCAGATTTAAGCTAAATTATGCGTTTGAAATTTTTAGATTTTAGCAAAGTAAAACAAGAAACAAAGTGCCAATCGTAGAGGCATTAAATTTTAAATTTAGTAATTAACTTTTCTTCCTCTGGATTCTTTTTTTCGAGTTTCTGAAACAAAAATAAACTTAATTTATTCCAAATTTTGTGATTGCTCATGATTTTGATTTTGTACGGAGTTTCGAATCTTTGGTTGTTGCGATTAATTCAGGCGTAGCATCTGTAAGCGAGCCTTGGGGCATAAAAGTGTAAACTTGAAATGACTTGAAGATTCTGAATAGTTTACTCGCCCTTTTTGTTTCTGTTTTGATATCTTTGAATCTTAAGGCGAAATTAAGCAGTTATGTTCTGATGAATACAGTACACGAACCAAAATTTGATTTGCTTTATTCTGCAAAACGACACATTTTTAGTGACGACTTCAGAGACAGTCGATGATCAGAAGAGAAGTCACCGTCATACAGTGACTAAGAAGAATCATTACAGCCAGCACATTATTGCACCAGTCATAAATCGTGTTGACAGGCAGCATTATAGCGTCAAACCATTAAGAAAGCTCAAATCTTTTAACCCCATACTGAACGATGGCTGTCAGTAGATATATTCAATTTTACCCAATGAGTAAAAAATTAAAAATGGAAGCTAGCAATCTTAATGTATGACGAACCCGTCTTTGTGCATGGAGTGGATTACATGGACCTAGGAAAGTACATTTAAACGAGTATGTTCAAGAATAAATGAAACATTTCTTGTTGTTCTGTCTGGTTGAAATAGGGCTTCAGAAATCAATGAAATGTTGCTAAGAACGGCACTTTGCGAAAGAAAAAAAAAATTAAAAATCCATCCACCTAAAAATCGCACATGTAGGCACATCAGTTTTGGAGAAAGAACCGGTTTATTGATCATGATCCTTGACCACAAAACTGCTGTTTAAAAAGTAGGGTAGATATGAACAGGCACGCTAAAAACAGGAGCTTTTATTAAGAAACCGCAAATTTTAGCGTGGCAGCAGTAAATAATAGATGTAAATAGACTTTTAATAAGAGAACTCCGACTGATTCTGTATAAAGTATTAAGACAAAATTTTCCTCAGCGATATTAATTGAAATCGATAAAGAAAACATTTCTGAGCAACTTGTTGGAACATTCAACCTCTACAAAACCACAACATGAAACGACTAAACGGATCCACGATCTCCAGTTATCTTAACTTCGAATCAGTTTATCTGTTTGATAATCAACGAGGAATTTCTCCAAGGGACCTTGCGGGTGAAAGTGAGGGAATGTCTTTCGAGTATGATCTTCATAGCTGGTGACCACAAAACTGGCACCTGGAACTCTATACGAAGCATTGTCATCGGCTTAAGTTGCCCGCTTATATGCGGTAGCTGGGATCTGAAGATCTTTGTGGACACCACCTTGTATATGAAAACGAGATACATTCTTTCATATCGAACACGTTGCATAACGGCGGTTGCCATCTGTTCCAACAGGTTCAGATATTTTCAGTAGCATTTGTCAACATAACTTCACAATATAAATTTGTAGCGGCGGCAAAGTCCTCGTTTCTTTTTATCTTCGATTCTGTTCATAAAAAGCGCTGCAGTGCCATAGAAAAGCTGGATGGCAAACAACTTCATCAGATTTATACAACAAACTTATCGAATCTTTCATCGATCCTCCATCGTTAATCCTGTAGTTAAGCGAAGGATGCTTCTATAACAAACATTTTCCTTAAATTCAAGCGGGGTGGACGCTTCTCCCCAAAGTTATCCGTTTTAAAATAACACAAAGGTGTTCTTGAATGCTTTGTCGTCGGCGTTGCTCAATCAAAAATCATGGGACGGCGTTTAAATATGATTGCATCTGGAACTCTTTCAGGCAACTTTAACTGATACTTAAAGATCTTGTTTTCAAGCTACCCATGGCTTTACTTTTAGACTAATCTTCTTAATCATTCATCTTTTAATCATTTCTGCATTAGAGACTTGTGTAAGAGCTTATAATATCTACGCTGACGTACGTCGGTACGCTAATGGTGCAAACACTTCACAGCTACGAAAATGATGTCCTTTCTTCTTGCACGTGATTCATAGAAAATGGCGCTTGACACTCAACCATCAGCAATGTACCGTTACTTTGATGAAATTCCTGCGTTCAAGCGGATGTTGGCGAAAAAAACATGACTAGCTTTTGCAGTCGTTCCGCTGTAAGCAGCCTGATTTCAACTGCTGTTGCACTTGAGCAGAGTGTATGTATGTGGATACGGTACATCCATACTCGAATCTGGCGTACGATGGTGGTGTAAGTTAAGATATGCAATCATCAGCCTCAGTATTTGTGAATAAACAAACATACAATTTACGATAACGAGCGATCGAACGGAGTAAACCGAACCAGATTGACTAGAAAAAACCATAAATACTTTTACCTACATCTTACTACATTTTGTTGACTATTAAATATTGCTCATGCTTACATGATAACGACACAAAGAACTTACTGTATAACCTTTATCATACCGAAGTTTCATGATAAGTTAAGTTACAAATAAGAATTTGAAGTATTTTTTCCCTTAATAATGTAAGCGCCTTAAACTTCATAATAAAGTTATTATACTGTCTCAAAAAACAACCAAATGAAATTGTTTTTTCTTATAACAAATTTTAACAGTTGTTTTTAATTTGCATATAGCAACGCATAAATAGCTGGCTACGCGGTAGTGGTTGACAGCGGGGCACATATGCAGATGTAGCATACACTGAAGTCCCCAAAAGTAGTATGCTAAGCATCCAACTCATGTCTGGTTATATCCGTGTTCAAGGTATCCGCGGTGCCTGACAAAGTCGATTCAGAACTTACTGATTTGTGATATAGCCGACGGAAAGAATCGGAACAAAAAGCAACTGTGGCTGTAGCGACTGGTACATAATTTTCTTGAGGATGAAGTTGACACTCATAATTTATTGTAGGGAGTGCGTCGACGGTGTGTGATTCAGCAGATTTTTGCAAAATGGGCAGAAACTTCGTGCAGAGAAATAAGCGCATTCTATATAACGCTAACATAGCAATGCTTTTAGTCTCAAGCTTCAGAAAAAGACGTATTTACCTAAAACCGCAAATTTGTTGTGCAATCATTTTACCTGTACGAAATTCTAAAAAACATCGAATAAAAGGATGAGGATCAGCTCAATTTTCAGGATCACAAATTTTCGATTACATTCTGGATCCAAAAGCTTTTTAAGATATAGTAAACGCTCGGATACTTTAGAAAAACCAAGTAGTAAATTTTGAAGGCATTGCAGCTCAGCTTTTTTAAAAAAAAAATTAATAATTGTTGTTTAGTCTTGCAAATTTCTTATTAAATACTAATAAGAAATTTTTACAGGATTGACACTAATCTGGCACTAGCAAGATAATCCATTCCAAACTCTCGAATTGTCTTGATTCAACCCTCGATTTACGGAAATGTGTCTCCGATTGATCAATCTCGATTTAAACTAAAACCCGTTTGTATTTTTAAATTAGAAAATTTATTACTAAGTCGACTACTTTTTGGCGAAAGTAATTTTCATTGCGTGTGAGGGTGTTATCTTGAAACCTTGCAGCGCTTCCTTCGCTGCACTACTCTGTAGCTCGGTGGCAAATTCAACAAATGCAATATCGTGACGATTCGGTACCAATCGCACCTCCTTAAATCCTGGGAATTGATTAAACAACATTGAAAGCATCATCTCATTGGTTTCCTCTGGTAGATTAGTAAGGAAAAGAATTTGATTTGGCGGTTGCTCAGCTGTTGAGTTAGATGCAGAATTTTCTGCTCCGCCGGTTTTCTTTTTCTTATCCCTGAAAGAAATTTGTTATGATTGTTGCATACTTTTTAACTTGTAATTTAATAACTTACTTTTTCTCTTCCGTAGCCGGCGCCTTTGGCGGTTTAACCTTCTTGGGACGCTCTTTGAATGTGCCCTTCATTTTAGCCACAACATCGCTGTCTGTCTTGGAATAGGAAATTCTCATGGGTTTATCATAAAATGGGAAACCCTGCATTGTACGTAAAGCATTCGAGGCACTTGAAATTTCTTTGAAAATCACAAAAGCTTGTCCCCGCATTTTGAGCGTCTTCAGAGCAACGATGTCCAGAATTTGTCCAAACTGTGAGAAAATCGCATAGAGCGATTTTTTCAGTTCCTCCTTTTTTATCTTCTCATTAAGATTGTTTATGTAAATAGTTTGATTGGGCCTTACATCCATCATTTGAATATTTTATTGAACTTTTGTATAAATGAATGAGATGAAATACCAGCTTGGAGGAAAAAGCACCGCACGAAATCTCGTTGACTTATTTGACGTTTACGTTAGCGGTTTATGTAGCAAGTGGATGTGTTCGATATCCATTGGTGAAATGGAAGTATTCACTTCCATGAATAGCTTATTATTATCAAGATATGACATTATTGAAAGCTGTAAGAAAAAGTTGCATGTTAACCTTCTGAACATTATATTTGTCAAATGGTCAGTTGAATCTTTTCTTCAAAGAAGTCAATCTCAGGTATAAAAAAAGATTGGTATCTGTTAAATGCAAGGCCTAATATTGCCCTCTAACTATTTAACTGTAACTGGCCAAAGTATTCAGTTAGTACCACATTTCCGGTGCTTAGATAAGCCATTAATTTTAAATGAAATTAACGCGCGCTCACGGAATTTTGTTTAGCTTTATTTTAAAATTAGCACACAACTCAAATGAAGAAAATAATTGGCGAGAGAACAAGAGTTACCGAACTACGCTGGTTTCAAATGTCTCCAGGCTCTAGTAACTTATATAAGTTATAATAATAATAACTCGGGGCATTCTACAATATGTATGAGTTATACGGTTTGGGAAAGAATCACGATATTTCAGAGCATTAATATAGAGACTAGTGTTTGCGGGTGTTATTTGATCGCAATATTTTGAATCCTAGCTAGCATGTGCATAGCGTTTTAAGGGGCATCTGACTAATATGTTCCTCGCATACCTATATTTCATGTACTTAGTGTCTATGAATGTAGTGTGTACTTAAACGTTACAGTAGTAGTGTACGGACTAGGGGGTATATGTATATTTAAAATGCTGTAATACATAACACTGACCAAATGTGAATAAAGGGCAAATAAATGCCATTTCAGACGGGAACTAATATTAAAATCAGATAATATACTTGATGTGAATATAGCAGATAAAAGATCATTAATGAAAAATTAAAAAAACGGAGCTTGAAACGTAATTCCTAGTCCATTGAAGGATGCTGCTGTGAAAATTTTTAGGCTTTTATGATCTGATGGTCTGTACAAATTTTGTTTTTTATAAGCTCAGTATTAATGAAAAATGCGTAGAAGTTTGGTAAGCGTTGAAGAACATCTGTTCTGGACGGAACAGTTTTTCAAAATTGAATAATAAACCTCTATAAAATTTTGAAATTGAATTTGAAGTCAAGCTAAGCAAATCTCCTATTCTAGCTAACGGGTATGTCGTTGTAAGCAGACTTGACGCTAGATACATTTTAAAAGCATAGTTCTTTGGGTATGAACTTGTTTAAAAAGTAAAATCTAAGTAAATGGACTCTGCTGTGGGGGTTCACAAGCTTTATGGAAGCCCTTACGGGTCTTAGTGATGAAACTTTGATAAATAAAGATTTGTTAGCACCCTTATCATCAACTCAATTGCAAGTAGGCCCGAACACCACTTCAACACTATAAGAAAATCCTAAAATATTTGGATTAATACATGTTTCAAATTTAATATTATAGTATTACACCAATTTTCACATTACTCACGAACCTCATATCACAACCACTAAACACTTCAAACCACTAATTACTTCACAGTAATTTCAACGTCATGTCATCGGTACACAACACAAATCCTTCAAACGAATAGAAGCAGAAAAAATAAGTGAGAAAAAATTTATTTTTTACACGGCAACCACTTGCGCGTATGTGTGTGCATGTGATGTTATTTTTTGTTAAATTATTTTAAGTGTTTTTTTTTTCTTCTGATTTTATTTTGTTTGTACTTTGTACGGTTTTCAATTCAAATTCTGCATGTTCTAAAAATGTCTAAAAACAAAATAAATATCACAAATACCGAGTACGATGTCATAGAAGTCAAATCAAAGGTAATTCTTAAGCGTGCCACAGTGTAAAAGAGAAAAGAAAAATTTTTTTCATTTTTTTTTTCCACGGATTCAAACCGAATTCCACGACATAATGGTGAAAAGCACCTTTCGAGGTGTTGATGATGGATTCTTGGATAATCCATTGGCTGATTCATCCGTCGGCAGTGATTATCCCGAAAGTAAATCGACTATATCCTGTCCCTCTTTCATGAGAACGTCGGGATGCAACAGGCTGCAGGCACACCATAATGAATATGAGCGATTTCTTGTAGTGTCCTCGATTTGATAATTGAATTTCAGGCCAACGAAATAGTTTTTAAGATGCTCATTAGCTTGTGATTAATGAATGATGTTCACATTGCACGACACTGATGGGTGCTAAAAGATCGGCAGGTGAAGGTTTTTTATCTCTATTTTGGGCGTATCAAGGCCGCATCAATGCGAAAACCTGTATCCGTACGTAGCTCTGAATTAATGTCACCCAAATTACTCAACATTTTCTGTTATTTTGTTAGCTTGTTTAGATTTTCTTTTTTATAGAGAACAATGGGCGATTCTGTGTGTTTTGTGGTCTTTTGCTTTGTTGTGGAGTTACAGTGTTGGAATTACAAGTAAATGGTCGAAAAAGCTACCTCCTCCCATGTCCATATAAAGAAACGAAGCCTCTTCTATACGCATACTAAACAGAATTTTGACAAAATAGGAAATGTATCATAAAGACGACGACAGTGATTACAATGATGGGGGTGGAAATAAAAAAACTTTCAGAAAAATGATTCGTAACATAATTCTTTAAAATTGAAGAGATAAGGTAGCCGAGAGAAACAAACAGAACCCCGGACAGATGGTTTTTGTTATGTTTGCGACGACAATCAATTGCGTAGAGTTGTTGAAATTGGGTTATCAATTTAATTGCTGCTGACAATGTTGATATTGTTTGAACTCGCTTCGATTGTAATTGATTCAAGTGGTTTTGTTTGTACAAGTGACCTAGATGTAATTTAGATGTGGTCTGCATATATAAAGTCGGAATATACAAACTTTGTTTCAACTAGGAGCAAAGAGTTCGTGGTGTCGAATATGACTTTGAAGAATCATATAATAATTGCACTAATGTTTCTGATCTTATCTCTTGTCATGGCGATCATCAGTGGGCAGAATCAAGTTATGGCAAGGCAACACCATAATTCATTGCCTCATTTGCTCATTTACAGCAAATCATAAGCTGACCGGCGCTAAAATGGTTTGGTAGTATACTGTGATTAAAATCAAGTGCATTAAGGACTTGATTTTAAACACTCAGGGAACCAAGTATTTTTGGTTGTCAGTTAACATTTTACTATGTATCACAAATTGAGCCTTTAATTCATAATTCTGCGATACAGAAACTTCTGTTTTGTGAGTGCACATGAACCACGGAAGTTTAGTTTCCTCAACATTGAACGTATAATACAGTGGTGGAGAAATAATTAGAAATGATGAAAAAATGGACATAACTTTTTTTCTGATCTTTGTTTGCATAATGAACATACGTGATATATGCACCGGTAAATTACCGTTTTCTCGCTTGTTTTTGTTTGCTTTTGGTCTCTGAAATTATTTCACAAAACAATAGTTTATTTAACAAGTGGTGTCGTCGAAAGCAATAATTAAATTTCGTGGAAATATAATTAGAAACGACAGATGGGTTGCATATTTTTACTGTTCATAGTACTTATTCCTTTTATCTAGTTAGCCAAAATGGGTAAGAAAAAACATTGTTCACCAGAAATGAGAGAACCAATTCTTAATAAGTACTATCAAGAGAAGGCTTCTATGAGCACTATTGGTAATGATCAAATGTGTTTTAAAAATATGGTGTATGGGGCTATAAAAGTGTATAAGGACACAGGCAGTACAAATACCCCCACAAGAAAATCACGTATGCGGAAAACAATTGCCAAGGAGGACATGCTCATTTGCCACCAAAGTAAAGCTAATCTTTTTTTTTTCCAGTTTTCCAGCTTTGTCGGAAAACTAAGCGCCAAAATAACATCTAGGACCATCAGAAACAGATTTTTAAAAGCATGTTTGCGGGGGTTCATTGTCCGCAAAAAGCCACATGTCGGCTAAAATTTGATCAAACATGGTGGATAAAATGTGATGGTTTGGGGAACTTTCTCCTGGTACAGAGACATAGTAGTCAATTTTATGGAGCCGTACGCATTTGATAATTTGCCAGTTTCATATATTTTTCAGCAGGATAACGATCCTAAACACACTTCACGCTTGAACTGCCCGGCCCAAAGTCCCGACCTCAGTGCTATTGAGATTCTATGGGCGGATATTAATAGAGGTTTGATATAAAAAAAATTCAGAAATTCGGTAGAATTGTTCCAAAACAACGTAGAAATTTGGAGCAATATCCCTCTCAAACGTTGCAAGGACTTGGTAGCTTGCTTATTAAAACGATGCTCAGCTGTGATAGCTAACAAAGGGTACTCGACACATTACTATTATAAATTTATTAAAAAAAAAAATCTGAATTAAAAAAAAAAAAATAATTTCATCTTCCTTTTTTCAATTATTACTTTATGTCTTTATAAGAATGATAATGTTTTTTTGAATATGCTTTTATTTTTTGTATAATTTCTAATTTTTCTCTTCAGAAGTATTAACAGACATGTTCTATTATTTTGTTTTCATAATAATTTTTTCTCTTTTTACTTATTATAAAAACTATAAGTAACTTTTTGAGAAAGAAAATACCGTTTCTAATTATTTTTCCACTACTGTACATATATATTCACATATATAAATGTAGATATTCCCATCCTCTTTCATTTCTGGGACACTATTTGTTGTCTTCCTCTTTTTTCGAAATTTTCTGTACTTTCTGTCTGTAGCAACTATCTTTACTGTGTTCCAGTTTTCTCTGGCATCGGTTATAATTTTTTCAAGGACGCTGTTCCGTGTTGTCCTGGTTTTTTTTTTTTTTTTTTTTTTTTTCTTCTTTGAAGTCTTTTTTTTATATTTCCTTAATTTGCCTCTTTATTTCCATATGTACTACATCTTTAAACCATCTACGCTGTTTATCCTCACAATTTTCTTCACCAAATTCACATTGGACCTTTTTCCGATATCTTTTTTTATTTATTTTCCTTTCGATTCTCTTTATTCTTAACAACTTTCGAAGATTGATTATAGATTATAGATTTTAATCTCTATTTCCTTAAGATAAACAAAGTTTGGTTAGTAGAGATTTCTTTCAACTAGTTGTGAAAGGATATGTCTCTCAAATGAGCACCAGCTTTAGCATCACTCTTAAGCATTCCGTTAAAATTTGTTTTGAGCGTCTGCTCATTTGACAAATATTCGGCACTCGAAATAGTAGCGGTTTTATTTATGTACACTTTTTTTTCCAAATATCCAGTCCAGTCAACAGTCTACCGTAGAAGTAACATTATGTTGCGAGTAGCGTGCGCAGTAGGTTCATCAAAACCAGACAGTGCACACAAGTGAGTGCAATTACAGCTGACGAATCATTTATGTGTTCTCAGTATCCCATATATATATTGCGTTGAACAATAAGTTCCCTCTGTTTTTTTAGTTGCAATTATATTTATTTTTTATAACAATATTTATTGTTAGGAAAAATTTAAATTAAATATTAATGCATTATTATTTGCTACCACATTCTGCCACTTTTCAGACAATTTCATAATGCCCCTTACGTAGAACTTCTAATTTTTCTGGGCGAAGAATTGCTGCAACTGGATTTTACAAGCTTCCAGCGAAGCAATTTTTTTTCGATTAAGTGAATTCTGCAAGGACCGGAATAAATGGTAATCGAAAGGTGCAAGATCAGATGAATACTCCGGTTGTCTTGATGAAACACGACGACCCTCCGATTAACTAGTTCGGGACGTTTTTCGCTGATTGCATCCCTTAATCTATCCAATTGAGAGCAGTACTTATAGGAATCAATAGTTTAGTTATGAGGAAGAAGCTCATAATACACAATCCCCTTCTAATCCCACGAAATATAGAAGATAACCTTCTTAGGGTTAAGGCCAGCTTTTAGAATGTCCAAATGTGGCTCACCTCTTTTACTCCATGATCTTTTTCGTACCACGTTGTTATAAAGAATGCTCATCTGTTTACCCTCAAGCTCGCTTTCTCGTATTCTGAAAAATCGTAATTATTTCCATAGCCCTACAACTCGCTTATTGAATTCCCTGTCGATCTCTTTATTTCCTTACAACAACTTCAAAGCCTTCTTTTATTTCTTATTTTCCTTCTTACGCTATATGTACAAACACTTTAATGGTACATAAAATCCCTTATAATAAAAATAAGCTTCCTGTTGATGAAGTCGTGGCACTAGTTCCACACATGAAAATGATGGAAATAAGTTCTTTGAGTCAAAATAATCCAGCAATTATTTGAAAAAAAATATTAATGAGGTTGGTATTCTCTAAAGTACTGTTGTCTATCATAAATATCCTCCCGAGCCTGTTTTGTAAAGGAAGAAAAAAAATTAAAACAGAAGAAATATTTTCTCTAGTCATCATCAGTGACTTTCGCTTCGACCCTGTATTAATTTTCATAGCCTGGATTTACTTTTTTGGTCCTTTATTAAGAATCCTGTTTACAGTACAATAGTTTTGTAATGTATAGTACAGATATCTTCTTTTAATTATCCTTGAAATATGTATGTAACGTGTATAATTACACATATTTCGGTGCATTGGTAATGCTCCTCTTGTAAGGTTAGTTAAATTTTCAAACCTTAGTGCCATTTTACAGGCCGTTCTATTTGGGACTATCTCGTAAGTGGCGACAAGTGTTCGATAATGCTTTTGCATTTAAGTATGATAATTTAACTGCCGAAGGAACTGGAGCCTTTTTTTGACTGAATTTTCCGATTGCATTTGTTGAAAATAGCATCTCGTATATCGTTTAACACTGCATATGCTAAGGCTACACCTGTCGTGTATAACAAATCTTTAAAGTTAAGCAACATTTTCCTATCACAAAATACTGCAGAGTGTTCGCGACTTTTAAGCACCAATCGCTAACCCTGTGGGTGATATCGTCATCATAATACTCTCAATGGTTTACGATAGAGTATAAATATTAAGATTTTTCGAACTTGGGAGGAGGACTCCTTCTAAATATGTATAGTACATGTCAGGAAATGGATTGCAAACTTATAAAAACGGCAATCCAAATTTTCGAATATTACTTGATTCGTAACGCGTTATCTTCTAGCCTTAGTTTGCCTTAGTTTACTCCATCTTTTTCTTCAATCAATTTATAAGATCTCTTAGAACTCTAACAAACGCTTTTTGATTATTATAATATCTCTCTGACATGCTGTCTCCCATATTTGCACATTAGATCACCTTTGATAATTTTTATTATTCTTTTTTTCTCAAACAAAATTATGAGCCATTCATATGCAAGATTTCTATTCCGCGGCAAGTTTCAAATTTTTTTGTAGATCTAGGTAATATTACAGACCTGGCAATTCAATGCTGTACGGAATTTAATAGGGATGTCAAAACTAGACATCACTCTATATAACTCGGCTTTCGATTTGCAGTGCCGGCTTTTTTTTTTTTTTTTTTTGTGGACTTGTCAACCTCATTTTATCACATTCAATTAGAAAAGTCTTGAGTAATTTCTTGATAATTGCAGCCATTATACATTGAACGTTAGAGTAGCTCTTCGAGTGTTCGCAATATATGCATTTCTATCGAGTTGACATCAAAGCTCTGCGTTGGTTCAAGCCAAGTGTAGTCTTGTCGTGCTTTAGTTTTTTTTTTTTTTTTTTTTTTTCTTAGTTGTAAATTTCCTGATTGTTTTATGTAAACCGCCACCTCAATAGTTTTTAGCTCCCCCTTAGTCCTAATTTTGTTTGCCTAGTTACGTCTTTACAACTGAGAAGTATTCGAGAAGTCTTGACTGACGTTACTCTCTTTTACTTCTGACTCCATACTTCGTTAGAATATAATAATTTTTTGTTAGTTCAAACAATTAAATGATAAAAATCTTTGACGAGAATTTTATGGTTAAACTCACCAATAATTTTTTTTTTTTTTTTATTTACAGTTTGACGCCGAGTTTCGTCGATGGGGTTTTAAACGAAATGAGCCCACGAATTTCGAGAACTTCTCTGCCTTAATTGAACAACTACATAGACTAAGCAATATACAATTTTTGATTTTATATATTGATCCTCGTGATAATGACTTATTGCCTATTAATAACGATGACAATTTCGGAAGAGCCTTAAAAACCGCAAAGCCTTTACTTAGGATTATCGTTCAGAGAAAAGGTCTGTTTATAATACATTTATCATCGTTTTGATAGTTCATAATGTCCACTTTACCTCTTTAGACTATTTTGAAGAATTTTCTGGCTATGGGACTATGAAACCTAGGAACAATATCATCAGTAGTATCCTTGGACAAACACCAGTAAAAACAAAGGCCCCAACTATATCAAATCCACATGATTTTCGACAAGTATCAGCTATCATTGACGTTGATATTGTTCCTGAGACGTGTCGTCGGGTGCGTTTACTTAAGCATGGTAGTGATAAGCCATTAGGTTTTTACATTAGGTTTGTACAATTGAATTGCTATATCGATAAGGCCGGGTCAATGTAATTTGTTTGTTGTTTAAGAGATGGAACCTCAGTTCGAGTCACCGCTAACGGATTGGAGAAGCAGCCTGGAATTTTTATATCACGTTTGGTTCCTGGTGGTTTAGCTGAGAGCACTGGTTTATTGGCAGTCAATGATGAAGTGCTGGAAGTAAATGGAATTGAAGTCGCTGGAAAAACTCTAGATCAGGTAAGTCATACAATTTAATTAAATTAACTGCTAGAAACAACTAATTTTTACGATTTTAGGTTACCGATATGATGGTCGCAAATAGTTCGAATCTAATCATTACAGTTAAGCCGGCTAATCAGCGAACTCTTACCTCACCAAGGAGAGGATCATTTTCACGTACAAGTCAATTATCTAGTGGTTCGCATCACACGAATAACACCAATACATCAGATGAAATCGAACAAGATGACCAAGATGAGATTGTCGATTTGACTGGTGTTACTCTTGATGATCACCATAATCAGCCGGCACCGCCCGCAGTAGCTACAGACTCCAAAGATGGCGTTTTACACTTATAAATATAAGCATAACAGTGAATTGTAAACTTAAAGTAACTTTTTCTTTAATCAATTTGCATGGTAACTTCTAAATTATTATCGATCAACATTATTTGTAAGTAAAAATAAAAAAAAAAGGAGAAAAAGTAGAGAATCAAAATTCGAAACAAAAACAAAAAATGTACTTAAGCAACATAAAAGACAACTAAAAAGCAATTATTATGCATATACAACGCTGCAAGTGTACCATTCAATTATACCGTACACCTGTGCACTTATCATTGTATTATACCTAATGAATCTTTTTATTATATCATGTATCTTTTACTACCGTTAAGAACGGATTTAATTTTTTTCGAAATCGGAATTGTTATGAGATATATTAGGTAAAATAAAAATAACAACTTAAACGGCGATTTGGTCTACTTAAAAAATAAAAACCCATTGTAGCGACTAAAAAAAGAAACAATATAAATATAAAGAAAAATCATCACTGTAATCATGTAGAGATATTCCACTATATTTTATTATTAAATATATTTACATTCCATATTTTTAATTAAGTGCGTAGTCTTATTTTCAAATCGAGCAATCAGATGTTGTGTTTATTGAATGTTCATTTGATTTTATATTCCTTTTGAGAGCAATGTCTTTCGCTTATCAACTTTTGGTTTGCTACTTGATATTAGTCGATTGTTTTTATCATTTCTTGCGTCATAGCGATTTGGCGAGATTTACTTCATCCGTTTGGAAAGTACGTCTTATTTCAGTGACAATATGGTAGTAATGTATCTAGTCCCTAAGTTGCAGTGTGTTATAATGCAAATTTCCATCCCAATTGAGAATGTTAGATGAGTTATGTTCGACTTTTCACAGGTTTTCCGAAACTTGCTGAACAGGATGCTGCATACACATTTATGCTTAGATGCTACAATGTATATTGATATTCTGATCTTGAAACTGATCGTTTAGTAGTCCAAAAATACCAGCAAAGAAAATTTCAAGAGGGCTTCGATATGTTTTAACTCATTGTTGTTTGCAACTAGCAAGTCATACATGTATGCGAATAAAAAGTGAATCGATAGTTCCTTAAAAAGTTTGCGTGGAATTGCGTAGGCTAACTGACATACCATAAAATTGAATCCAAAAAGGGCAAACAGCGTGATAATGGCCGTCTTTTAAATAACAGATGGGGAGACTGAGGTCAGATTGAGTACCACAAATATGTCGTAAGTGTAAAACATTTGGTACCAATTGAGGTACCAATTCCATTTTAGTGTGGCATATGGTGAATTATTGTTCATCCTTTTGTCATCGATTCCATGATAGACATGGATCGACAGTGAACTGATATCTCAAAAGTGGGAGCGAATAGCTGGTACGCCAACAGTGGCAATGATAGTTATGTTTGCTGGAGTGGGTAAATTGAAACTTTAAATCCAGTATAAATCAAAAACGGTTAAAGTGAATATTTATCTACAAGGAAGAGGTATGGGATTCGTATACCGCCATTAGCAGTGCTCGGCACCGTTTTCTTAAATTTTACAACGCGTAACACCTGCGTTGCTCGGCACCATATTTCTGTACCATAATCTGTATTGGCTTTGGGGACTGCGTTGAAGTTTACATGGCACTTACATTTGTGAGGAGAATAGAACTTAAAGTGCTGCGACAATGGCGATCAGGTGGTTTGCCGGAAAGGGTCGTCTGCCACATATTTTTGTACGGCCCAAAGCCAGAGAGTTTTTGATCTCCGAAGTTTTTGAATTAAGTAAAAAGGGAAACTTAAATTTTGATACGGAGTCTTGCCTAGTAAATTTATTATTAAATTTAGTAGTGAAGTCTGCATCTATCAATGATATGAAACGATTAAACATTTTATGCTGTTCAATGGCCTCGCAATTAGGTAAGCATACCACAAGCTTAATTAGTGCTTTTATGTCAAATTTTGATTGTCGACTGGCCTCAGCGGCAGCGTGAACCGTAGGGTTATGTAGTGTGTTATGGTCCAATGAATTCATTGGATTGAGCAACAAAACTGTGGAAATTGAATTAAAAATCCTTAAAACATTTTTTATAGGTGGTGATAATTTTCCTAGATGCATCTGACTAAAAACAGGTGTTCCAATATTTGCCTTAAGAAATTCAAAGTTTTTAAGTCTTTCCACTTACGGACCATAAGAAATTGATTGACATGCAGGTTAAGTACGGGTGTTCAGTCGAGCAGATGTCAAAAATATACTCCGGTTAGGGAATCAGAGGAAACGAATTGCTCTTCTAGTCCTGTGATAATATGAACCAAATTCTGTGCAAGGTTTCGTTACTGAAAACTAAATATGATCGTTCTGATAAGAACAATTAAAAAAAAAAATCTCGTAGATACGATGTACAAGTGCCTTAGAATAATGAATTTCGCATACCCGCACTCACTGGTGACTTCCTCCGAGGATTATTGGTCTAATAAGTTAGAAATATACGTAAGTCGAACTATTTTTTTATTCTTCTGGGCCAGCAAATTATCTATCTTTATTCTTTTTTTTCACAAACATTTGTTTAATCCAAATTATACACCTCGAGTTCATTTCGTGTTTTTTTTTCGTCTTCTTTGCCCTTTTCAACAGGAACAACGCTTTGAATCTTCTTTAAGTTCAAATAGAATCTATACGTTGCAAAATAAAAAAATTCTATTATACTTATCAAAGAACATCCAATGCTAACACTTAAAATGCCTCCGATGTTTGCTGAAATATATCAAACAATACATTTTGTAAGTTAAGTCTATATATACGACTTAGACATAACTTACGACGAAGACATAACTTACCAAGAAGACTATTTCCAGAATAAATGAGTCTCTTTCTATACTGTAAGATATAAGGTGATGTGTAGTATATCCGCAATAAACTACTATTTTCCAAATCTGTCTCATTGGTCCTTAATTTTAGGGCGATTTTACATTTGAGTTATAAATTTTAACATCAACAGAAATGTTACTCACAAAAATGTATCGGAAGCTGTATACGAACTATCAGGCTTAAAGGAAGTCTTATCTACTTGAAACTCATATTGGTGCTCTTCACAAAGTGGTAGGCATGAAATACAACTCAGGGCATCCTCCATTTCCTGTTCCAATCCAAGAGTTCTCTCAGATGGCCGATAAGACATCCATTTAACTAATTACGAATATAAATATAGTTACACCTATTCTGCAAAAAATTTCATTTACCCACGTTTATACCTTGTCAAACAATCCAAATTCGACAGGGTACAATATATTACTGGTGAACTCCAATTACCATAATCGTCAGGCACATAGTATGGAACACAGTTACAGAGCGATATGATACTCTGTATTTTGCATCTGAACAGACACTCCGGCTGATTGTAATGTGTCCCATAGTCGTTGGGGAACTCATTTGCAAAATAACATCGCCTTTGGCCAACTGTGTAACTTTTAATTTCTTCCTCACTACTCAAGGAGGTCACACTTATTGATGATAGTATATCCATGTTTGGTGATACCGGAAACTCAGATAGTTTTCCAATTCGAATATCAGGAAAGGACAAACCGTTAAAAATTTGAACAATGAATCCAATAAAGCTGCGTTGGCTGAAGAAATAGTCACTCGTTGAGGTGTTCAGCAAAATCTTTAAGCCGTGATCTTCTCCGGTTAAGTTAAGGTGTCTTAAGGGGATCTTCCTTAAATTATAAATAATTATAACAAATTATAATTTAATATAACATTAAATACAAATTACTTCCGTTGCACGGTTCTGTTGTAGTTGAAAATACAACAAAATCCTTCTGGGGTTGGATATATTGAGAAAAGATCAGCACAGGGCTGAATTTGTCCGGCCCAACTACACTTGCGAAGTAGATATTTACATTCCGGGGCCAACTATTGAAAGCAAAAACAAACAAAAAATGCATGTAGTGAAAACTTGAAAAATTTCTTGATGACTTTTCTAAACTATTCCGGTGCATTCTGAGTTCAGGTGAAATAGGATTTCCAAAAGAAAGGAAGAAGTTTACATGTCATACCAAGTCATCAAAGCTCGAATGAATGCCTCTCATTCATCACGGACTTTATTACTATGAAAGTAAATAAATAAGCCATTTGAAAATCCCCTTGCAATTCTTCTAAAATAAAAGAATGCGAACAGTCCTAACTAGTTTGATGATAGTTTCACGGAAAATACATTTGCGAAACTTCGGCCAATGATTACATGGAATGTGCACAGGACTAATTCGGAGGAATTATTGTATTTTGTACTAATACCTTGAATATTCATGTAAAAATTCCATCTGACAACCTACCTTTTCCAAAAGCTCAGTAGTATTAACTAGTCCAGTTTTCGGGGTGACAATTTTCTCCAAAAATGCTTGCAGTTCGTAGGCATCGTCGACATCAAAACCGCTATTATCATAAAATCCACCAAATAAATTAAATTTTTTGAAAAACGTGGCCCTGTCTACAGTCGATTCACTATTGTAGCTAGCACTATTGTAGCTAGAACCCGTATTCATACATGTTACATTTGAACTTAGAATTTTTTTAACAGCCAACTTACATAGAGTTAATATATTCCGTAAAGGCCTGTTTGCTAATTTTATTAACGCTACAAATAGACACACCGGGAAAGGGTACATCTTTCACAGGTTGGTTGAAAGAATGTATATAGGTTATTGTAGGGCTTAATTGAAAAAAAAGGATACAATGTCCTGCGGTGTAGATTCCTGAAATAAGTCCAAGACATAGAAATGATATCCATATAAATCTGAAACGATTAGTAGTTCAAACAAAGGATAAAAAGGAAAATTGTATGTTTCAAACTGCAGTATTTTTGATCCTTTCAAAGTGAAAAGCAATTTGAATCCTGTTAGACTTGTGTTTTTAAAATATTCAATAGCAGTGACTTTAGCTGCTTTTATCCAGGGAAGTTTCTTGTTGCCTTGTGTCATTTTTCCGAAATACTGATTATGGTTCGGAAAAAGTATATTGTTAGATCAAGGTATAAACACAACATATTGTCCATTGCAGCACTGTAATTAAAGAATCATTAAGTCAATAAAGTAATTCATATATATGAACTTGAAACGTATGTATCTACATTGTACATACCTTGAACCTTGTACCTTCGAGGTGATACAATATTTTCAAGTCATCAAAATTACTTTATCCTTTATTCTTTGTAATGTCTACGTACGTTTTTGTTTAATCCTTCGCGGAGGTGTGTTATTATGCTTTGTAATAGTGGGTAAACACCCTCATTCCAATTGAGCTATTTGGCCATAGAGAAACGCCCATGTAGGTAACGCCCGACTTCGACTTGCAATCTTCTGAGAAGTAACTTCGATTTGGGTGATAACTTTACAGATACGGTTTTCATAAATATTGTATTATATATATATTATGTATATTACACTATCTGAACGAAAAATAACTTTTTGAATAGGTACTCTTCTGAGGGAATCGAATTTTCAACGCAAACCCAGAAAGCGTCCCCGTTGTTCTGGGTCTTCTCCTGTTGTACTTCCCTTTAGTTCTTGTTTTCAAAATCTTTTTAGCCTATCTATTATTTTCAATCCTTCCTAGGTGTCTACTCGTATCTACGTTGTTACTCTCCATCATTTTCTTCTTTGATTCCTGTTGCAAAATAACGCTATTCTGTTACCTATTTTAAAATATGTTGATTCTTTTATTTTTACAAAAGAGTGTAGGCATGAAATTCATGTATGGAACACAATATCGGATAAATGGCCACCAAGTTGGCCCTTTTGACGAAATTGTTCAAATTCCAAATTAGGTGGTCTTAACGGGGTACCCTTTATACTCTTATACTCTTCACTATAATATACGTCTTAGATTTTGACGTGAAAACGAAACTTCTTACTATTATATTTAGGATAGCGGGTATTTTTTTTTTTTTTTTTTTTTTTAAGTTTGCAACACAAAATTAAGCTCTGGGTCTGCGGCATTAAGTGTTCAAATGTAAGTATTACCATATGTTTAATGTAAATTAAAGGATACCTTCAATTCAGATTTTATCATCGATACGAATGCTCCAAAGATTTTGAAAGGCACTAGCATGAATCTTATATATATTTCTTTAATACTGAATCATCACTTAAGATACGTGTTAATAATGTAAATTTTGATTCATATTCAATAAATTAATTTGTTTTCAACACATACATACAATATGTCAAACAACAGAAATGAATTGGTCTTTGGTAAATATTCAAGCATCGGCACCGTCTACGACAGAACAGAACGATATTGCAGAACCAATCGAACAAACATCGAGAAAACACGCTGTTTGCGTCTACATAACCACCAGGTTTCTTAACCAATCAACAATTGATGTCAGACCTGGAATGTTTTCTATATGAATACGAATTTCAGGAAGCGATAAATGGGGAAGAGTAAGATTAAAAAGCCAAATTATGTTAATTTTTTTCTGTTTATTTTCAGATGTGACGAACTTAGTGGGCAATGATGGTGACAGTAAAAACGATGGGGCCAATTGAGAGAAGAAGAGAATCACATATGGCCCCGAAGTAAATAGCGAAACCTCAGTTTGAAACTCTAATGAGGAAGAATGTAACTTTATCTCCACCACTGACGAACAGCGATACACTCAATAAAGACCGAATCCTCCAATGCCCCATTGGGGCATTTTTAAGCTCAATACATTTAACTTTGCGACCTTTAGGCAATAAAGCGACATGGGTATTAACCGATATTTTATTGAAAAGGGGAGTTATCGATTTCCAATTATTTTTAAAAATAAAAAAGAGAATGCAAACGCCAAAATTAATTATTACAAAACTCCGTTTTGTCATTCAAGGCTGCGCACAGGAAATAAGATCGATTATAAAGAAACCTACTCTCGTACTCGTATATAATTTTAAAAAAATGCAATAGAATGAACTAGGTTGCCGTCACATACACCGTCACACTCCAAGTGTTCGGGATAACAAGCCACTCTGCGAACATCCATATAACAAACTGCTACAATTTGAAAAAGAATATCGGAATAGATATTACACGCACGCTTCCGGTGAGGGGGAAACAGATAGCCTACCACACGAACACCCACAGCCAACGCGCGTCTTGCATAAAAGCAGGAAGGTGAAAATAATCCACAATCCACAACATTTATTTAATTAATTAGTGAATAATTTAAACTGAGAAAATATTTTTGTTCGGACTGATCAGCCTTCTTCAAGTCAATTAAGCGGGCACTAGCGCTTTGTTTTTTGCTTTAATTTTATTAGATATCAGATATAATCTTGGACGCGGCATGTGGGATAGCATACAAACCTCTGCTGATTACCTATTCGAACATCTTGTTCAAATTTTAAAGGAAACTTAATACATTATTAAGCAGAGTAATGTAATATCCCGCTCCTAATAGGAGATGTCAACGCGCAGTGCTTAGTATCTCATCTTCAACTATGCTTCTCAATGAGTGAAAGACCGCTTTAAGTTCCTCTTTCGTAATGTCAATAGACAGAGACCATGAATACTAGGGAGAAAAATATACATGTAACATTTTTCCAGATGGATATTACTTTAAGGTTTAGTTCGACAACTGCGCTGCGTTAAAAAAAAAAAAAAAAAAAAAAAAAAAAAAAAAAAAAACTTTTTACGTATGTGCCTATATTCTTAAAAAAAAATATGGTCTACATTGTTTTACGAGCTCAAAAGTAATTTGATTTACTAACAAAATTTGAACGACTTTAAATTAACTCTAGATTTACGGGCTTTGACTGACCTTTTTTAACGCAAATTCGTCTTTTTGACGGGTATATTAAAATACAATTTTTTTGTAAATTATTTATTAAAAGGCTGTCTCTTTGTCTTCAATACATTTTTTACATGTAAATTTTATTTTGGATGTACACATTCCGCATAAATATTTATTACATTTAATGCAAATATAGGTAGTCCTATTTTTCTTACATAACTCATTTTTACAAGATTTTCGCATATTTGGGTTTCGTAAATCAGACAATGAATTGAAGCTACTTTATTCATCGGATAATCATTACGCTATTCTTCAGATAATAATAATAATAAAAATTATAATAATAATAATAATAATAATAATTCAGCTGGAAATAATAAAGGTGTTCCAGAGAAAATGAGTAGAAATATATGGTATATTCCCTGCATTATATAATTAAAAACCAATATTTAATATTTAAAGAATAATATTTGCATGTTTAGAATTTTAAAGCATTAAATCAAAAACACGTTAAAATGATTCCGTAAATCTAGTGTTAATGGTGCTAAAGTATCTACATAGAATCCAGAGCTTTGATTTCAGAGATTAAAATCCTCAGTGCGATAACTTCCAAAGAAATATTTAGACAGTGGAAGAACAACCTGATTCAGGAACTTCAAGCAATAATTCCTCCAAACCTAACAAAGTTCTGGATTATTTTTCCAGAAAATGTATAGTTAATAATACATGTTTGGTATTGTGAAGTCGTAGATATTTAAACAAATCTATGTAGTAAATATTTGTTAACCTTTTTAACTTATGAAAATTAATAAATACATTTTTGCTAAGCAATAATTTAGTAACTTTGATTCTCCTTACTAAGCAAAAACGATGCATTCCCATTTTTACCTGAAACGCACATTAATTGAAGTCGATACCAGTGATGGTTTCGTTGGGTTTCAATAATAGTTCATAATAAATAACACCCACCTGGTCACACCAAATGACCAACCAAATGACTTCCTTCTCTTTGAGTTGCTGTAATGAATCCATTTTTCATCACCCGTCACAATGCGATAAAGAAAAACCTTCCTTTTTTGCCGCTGGAACAGTTGTTCCACAGGCAAAAAAACGATGATCAATGTCCCTTGGGTTCAAATCAAAAGGAACCCAAATTCCTTGTTTTTGAATCATTCCTAACGCATGCAATCAAAAGGAACCGAAATTCCTTGTTTTTGAATCATTCCTAACGCATGCAATCGCTTGGAAATGGCTTGGCAGGTAACTCTAACTCTTCTTGCATTTGGCACGGATCCTCACCGAGTTATGTCTCCAATTCAGCATCTTCGAAGGATTTTGGCCTTCCTTCACGCGGACGGTAGTCAACATCGAAATCATCGTCTTTGAAGTGACAAAACCAATCACGGCACGTTGTTTCATTAAGAGTAGCATCTTTGTAAACTTTTTGGAGCTCTCGATGCGCTTCAGCTGCCTTTTTCTTCGAATGAAAGAAGAAAATCAACACTTCCCGCAAATGACGTTTATTTGGCACAACATCAGACATTTTTACACAACCAAAAGTACATATATGACGCCAAAACAAAATCACTGTGTCAAAGCGGTTTGTTTACCATATGTCTAGGCTTGGTTCATGACGTTTTGGATATATTAAAATCGACTAGTACTTACTGCTGGAGACTTCTATTGACAGCAAGAACTTAGATTTTTTTTCATGGGAAGGTGAGAAATCTTCATAGACACTATAGTGAGATTCTTACTCACTAAAAAACACCTCCCTTATGCAAACCACGACTGAGTTTACACTCAACAAGCAGTTCTTCTATCGCATTTTATTTTGTTTTTATAAGATATCCTGCAGGCGATTTTCCATTTTTTTCCATTGAAAATTTCTGTGTACTTTAGAAAAATTACGCGCTGCTAATCACCGCGCTAGATCGAGAGGCTTAGTCCTTTTCAGACGGCGCAGTAAATTTGTCTCGTCGAGGATCTGTTGAACAGAAATATTCGTATGACCTTGTAATCGATTATTATGTTTTCGCGCAAACATTTTAATTGCGTTCTGAACGTTTTCGACTCCTAAGTCTCTGTGGATATCATCGTTTCTAATGTACCACGGCGCATTAACAATACCTCGAAGAACTTTGTTTTGGAATGTCTGTAATACATTAATGTTACTATTTTTAGTACAACCCCAAAGTTGTACACCATATGTCCAAATCGGTTTTAGCACTTGCTTGCATAACAGCAGTTTGTTCTCTAAGCTAAGCTTGGAATACTTCCCAATAAGCCAGTAAATATCTCTATATTTGATTTCAAGCTCTTCATGTTTTTTCTTGACGTGTGCTCTCCATTTCAGTTTAGCGTCGAGTGTCATACCGAGATATTTGGCCTCGTTCGCGTAAGGAATTCGTACTGCGTTGATAAACACCGGTGGATTCTCAATTTTCTTGAGAGTGAAGTTCACGTGGACAGACTTGCTTTCATTAAGCGCGATTCGCCAAGTTTTTGTCCAATTGTTAATCCGTGTAAGGGCACGTTGCAACTTAGCAGTTGCTTCTTCGACTGTTTTAGCCGTTGCCAAAATGGCAGTGTCGTCAGCAAATGTGGCTAGGACAGTGTCGTCCGTTTGCGGTATATCGCGGGTAAAAAGCAAATATAGCAGAGGGCCAAGTACACTTCCGTACGGCACGTCTTAAAAGTGGAATATTCGTTTCCGTGTCTCACACGGAAGAGTCGGTCTTGCAGGTATGAATCTAAAATACAAGACAATTGCTGGGCTAGGGCTTGTCTGAGTTTGTATTTTAGGCCTTCATGCCATACCTTATCAAAGGCTTGCGAAACGTCAAGGAATGTGCTTGAACAGATTAACTTACACTCGATTGCTCGTTCAATTACATCGGTTATTCGATGCACCTGGTCAACTGTAGAGTGTTGGCTTCTAAAGCCAAATTGATGATCAGGCAAGAGGGAATTTGTGTCGGTAATTGGTTTAAGACGATTAAGAAGGATTCGCTCGAAGACCTTCGATGTAATCGGGAGAAGCGATATTGGTCTATATGACTTGACTTCAGTCAGCGGTTCACCGGGTTTCGGAACCATAATAACTTCGGCTACTTTCCACTGGTGCGGTACGTGCTCTAATCTAATGCTGGCATTTATAAGATAGAGCAGCTTTAGCAAACCTTTTTTCGGCAACGCTTTAAGTATCTCTCCCGTTATTAAGTCATATCCCGGGGCTTTATTGGCCTTAAGCGTGTCTATAACTTGTCTAAGTTCTCTAAGTGTAGCCTTTTCTACTGGAAAGTTTGTCGTCACGTCTACCGTATTGACATTCTCAGGAAGCACCCCCCCCCCCCCCCCCCCATCAAATGGTTTAAACGTTTCTACAAGATGGTCGGCGAAAACATTAGCTTTTTCCTTATCTTCTTTTGCCCAATCATCCTGGTTTCTTCTTATTGGCGCCACGTGTATTTGGGGCTTTCGAATACTTTTAATGGCTCTCCATATGGAGTAGTTGGTATCCTTTGTCGCTGTGAGTCTTTCAAGGTAGTTATTAATACCTTGATTATTGAAGTCCTTGATCGATTTTTTCAACAAGTTGCAGAGCCTATTGAAGGACATTTTATCTTGTGGTGCCCAGGTTTCATGCCACTTTTTCCGCGCTCTTCGTTTCTTCCTTATCATTTCTCTGATTTCCGGTGGATATCTTATGCTGACTTTGGGAACTTTGTTCGATTCGCGGGAGTGTTGCATTTTGAACTTCGCATACGACTTTCTCCATTTTCTAAATTAAGCAACAGATGATGTTGATTGAGTTTAGGCTCCCGGAAAGATCATGGTAGTGGGATAGACAATCATATTGACTGATTGATGCAGTCATGCTGCATTTTGTGCATGTACGGTCTGCGTACCCAAAGCATCTTATTATTTATTTTTAATTTTTTAAACTGATAAAAATTTGTCAGGTAAAATCTATATTATACCAACAAAACTTTTGTTAGTAAATTTCAATATGATTACTAACAAAAAGACAATTTTCACTGATAGCACCTAATATTATTTAATCATTGTTTGTTTCAAAAACAAACTAAATGCCTTGTGCAAAATAGCTCGATTAATTGGCGCAGAACACCTATATGTGGATAGCGATCCCGTATGAGTTATCTTATGAAAAGTTTGGACAGAAAATTAGAATCAAACACCGCTGTTAAGGGACTATGCCATTAAATCTTCGTGTGGTGGTCGAATATTTTAAGGTGGGATTAGGCTAATTATTATCTATCACACCTGCCATAGGTTCTCTAAGGCATAGGTTTTTGCATGTTTGGCTTACCTGCAACTGTTGGATAGGTAGAATGGTGGCTGAAGTTAGGTGGGGTTTTGTTCTCTGTATATTTGTGTAGCTTCAGCTATACTAAATTTTCTTTATTTTAGGTCTCTTTTGTTCTCTGGTAACCTTGGCATTGCTTGGATGAAACGGAGTAACTTTCATCTCAGTTATCGTATTTTTCAGGGGCGTGATGTAGTAAATTACAATTAACATACGCAGGTTTACCCTCGCAAACCAGTGACACCTTGTGACTTTATTTCTTCAATGATCTCGACTTCAGGAACATTGGTAAGGTATCGAGCATATACCGTGGCTTCCGACGTGTTTTATTGGGTGTGTAGCGTTACTGAAATCAGATATAGATTGGAGAGCGCTTTCGTTGATGAAAAGGTCCGCTATTTTTTTTTTTTTTTTTTAATCAACTTTTATGGGAAGGCTGCTGTAGTGAGTGGATTGAGAATAAATTCACTGAATTTGAAGGGGAAGAATTGTTTTTTTTTTTTATGTTCAGAGGGCGGATCGGTTTGCAGACCTATAAAACGGTTGCCCGAAAGCACACAGCCATAGTAAATCAGATTTTATTTGCGACTATATGTAAATATAAATATTATTTCACTCATTAGCAGGACGCGGAATGGAAGAAAATTAAAACATTTGCTTGGTTTTAAGAACCGGTTCGCACCACAAAAAGAAAATCAGGGAGAAAGATGTTGAAAAATGTTGCCCAGTCGAGTGTTAGCGTGGTGACTGTCATATTAATTAAATTACGCTCACTCACGTATAAAACAAACAAAGTATTACCAATAATATAATAAAAGGATTTTATTTTACTTTAGTAATTTATATATATAATATATTTGTATGCATATATATACATACACACTGACATATATATATGTCGTATATATATATATACGTATATGAATACATTTAACTTCTTTCAATTAGTGAATGAATTCAGCATTTCATTTGTTTTATATAAATAATAATTAGAATATTAGCTAATTTACTTTATTTCTTTTTGTAAGCGACCATTGAGTTGTCGACTTATATGTGTGTGTATGTGTGTGTATGTGTGTAATAGGCTTAATAATTTAAATCTATTATATATTTAGCTGATATTTCAATGAAATTTACAATCGCTATTATTTTTGGCTGTTTTTATTTTTTAGTTTTATCTTTAATCAATATTTTATCTATTGTTTTCTATTTGTTTTCGGTTTTTTTTTTTTGTTTTTGCTTTTTAAAAATAAACAAAATTTCGTATAAAAAAGCTTTAATTATATTTGTCACGTGGAAAATGTTGTGGAAAAAACATGCACATTTATACTCGTATATTAATATAATTATATTTATTTTAATATAAAATCTATTATTTAATTTAATTTGTATAATGCTGCATTTGTTCTGCTGCATCATGAATGATATCAAATCAAGCCCACGGTTTAGTAGTACAAATGCAATTTTTGAGTTGTATATAAAAAAATATGAATCTGTATTTAATCGAAAGTCGCCTATGGCACTTTTCATAATATATTTTTATGTTATATATTAATTTACTATATTAATGTTCCTTTTAGTTTAAAATTCGACATTGTGTAGTGGTTTTTTTCTGAGATAGAAAACTAGTTAATCACCAACCTCCATTTTATTTCGAAGCAAACAATGATATAAAACAAATTGTATTTGCACATTTCCCGCTTTATATTCAACTTTTTTTTTTTGATTTTAAAAAAATATTTATTATAGAATAAAAACGTATAGATTTAGTTCAAAATTTTCGGATACAGCATATCCTCGATTAAATTATGTTTGAGAGTTGATTGGATTTTATCTTATGTATATTATCGCGGGGCATTGTTACTAGTACGAGTGTATCATTTGGATTGATGCGTTCTACAACAGCTGTGAGCCGAATTTGTTTAAATTTAAATAAACAAAAATTAATGTGTTGTATATAATACAAAAAAAAAAAAAATCATTTTATATTCGATGAGTCAAATGAGTGGATTCACTACGTTTTGGCGGGGGCGGAGGCGGCCGTTTTTTTATCGGAGTAAGTATAGATGGAGAAGAGATCGGAAATTGTTCTGGGATTGTGTGATTATCACTGTTTACGTTTTCATAGAGTGCGTAATCAGCACCGGAACCGTAGTGTTCCTGTACCCAATTGCTAACATTAGCTGTTTCGCGGTAGTAGTGCGAATTGCTGCCGCCAAATTCCTCAGCAAAATCGCGAAAACCTAGAACCTCATGAGGTGTAGTTGACGGTTCAAGTTTACATTTTTGTGCTACTTGCCATTTCTTTCGCATTACACGTTGCAAATCTTTTAAAAAATCTCTAGGTGGATTCGCAGCAGAATCGATCAACCGTTTAGGCGATGCAACATTTGTTGATAAACGTGTTGCTTCAGCTCGAGGGGGAGGCAAAGGTACTCCAACCTCGCGCATAATCTGACTGGGTCTAGCCGGAGGAAATTGCACTGCTTGTGGCGGTATAACAAAGCAAACCTTTCGTCTAAGCAAAACGGGCGAATCTGCAAAAGAAACAGTTTTCGGCATAGAATTAGTATTCTGTTTCGGTTGCGGCTGAGTTCCACCATATGCTGGTGGTGATTTATATGGAGGTGCCTTTATAGCTCCCTTAACCATTTTTACATAAGACCCTGATCCAACTGATGGCGAATTATAAATATTCATGTCGTTGGTTTTTAGAATTGAGTACGTATTTTCAGCTTGGTGTTGCTTATTTGGCGTATACTCAGGTTTAAGATCTTGTGGAGGAGGTGGGGGTGGTAAATTGGCCAAAGACATCTGTGAGCCATAGAAATCAGTCATTAGTTCGTTCGGAGGAGGTGGTGGTGGCAATGAATCAAGTGATAGTGTCGATGAAGTCATTCGGAAGTCCACAGCGTCAAGAGGTGGTGGTGGAGGCAGTGATAAAATAGAATCTGCAATATTATCTGATAACTTATCTACTATATTAATGTTAGGAACAAAATTCATATCATTCACTGATATAGGTGTACTTGGGACGCTAGGGGTAGGGGTCGGAGTGGAATTATTTGATGAATTCATACTCTCGATTGAACAACGTTTCGAATTATGTTGTCTTCTTTTTAGAGTTCCGCTGCCGCTGCTTTCTTCGCTCCGCCGTCGCACATGATGACGTGTCAGGGTTCCACTATTCTCTGGTGATGTCGAACAATTTGTTTCGCAAATAGTTATTTCACCAACTTCTTTTAGTTGACGTGTCATAGTAGTAAGAGGGAGATTGGGTTTCATTGAGGGCTTTCTTTTTATTGTGCCCGTTGTAAATTCAGAATCAAAACCGTTGTTGTCATCGGATAAACAACCACTGGAACTAGAGCTCGAAGCTCGTGATAACCGTCCGCTAGAAATTGACGAAGGAACACTTATATTGCTACCCGACTGTGAAGGAACTGTCGATGCTATACTTATTATTGATTCACTTCTATTATTCGAGGAAAAATTATTCAAGACGCTTCTATTCATTTCGTCCATAAGAGTTTTGTGGTTCTCCCATAATTGTTTGCCATATTTAGCAATTCTTATTGCAGTTACCCACTTCTCCATAGTTTCTGAATCTTCGGCACATAGCATCTTTAGAGACCTGCACGTCTTTCCAGGAGATGAATCAATGGATGATTTTAAACCAAAAGCGTACTCTGTTGGAGATTTAAACTTTTTCTTCCACCCCAGGCCTCTGTACACGTTATATCCGGTAAGAAGTGTAAGACATATTAAGTCGCGTGGCGATTTTGTTTTCTCCTTTGGAAAGTAATAAATGCCTGATGTACGAAGTACGAAATGATAACGTTTCCATCCTTTCTTTGAATCGCTCTTCATATATAATGGACCATCAAATTGTATTTGTTGTCCGCTTGATTCAAAGAACTCCTCCAAGAGCATCGTTCGTGTTTGTTCGTCATGCTCGCTGCCAGGAGCCATTTGAGTTCCAGGTAAGTATTTTTCTGGTGTGTTGAATAGCCCAATTTTATCGGGTCTTTGCAAAAATAAAACTTTATTTTTTGAATCCGAATTCCAAGTCATCAAATTATCTACTAACAATTCGTGATCTTCAAATAATCGTTCTAAAAATAAGAAATAAAGATATGTCAATGTTTATTGAATGTTTTTATATACGTTTTAAATTTTTTTTTTACAGGAACACAAGTTATGTCATTTATTTGATATGTTATCGGGAAGCCCATTGTCACAAGATGATTTAATCAAATATCTAAATTTTGGCAATACTTAGAGCAAGAAATAAAAAAAAAAAATAAATAAAAAGAACAGGAGACAAAAAGATTGACGGTAGTGCGGTCATTCAAAACATTGAAGAAAAGTTGTTTTTATTTCAAAGTGAAAGCCGTTGTTCGACGAGTTTGGTTGCGAAGTATTTCGTTTAATATTTAGTCTGTGTTCTAGCCTGAGTGTTTTCTTTTTTAATTTGTTTAAATCGTTGTCCTACAATATTCTATTTTTAAAATATTTTCTCTGATAAAAGAAGTGAGCGAAATTTTCTCAGGCACAACTCAATGATTACTCAAAATGAACAAAGATAAAAACTTACCTGTACGGTGGTTTCTATTTTCTTTTTATACAACTCAATTTTATTCTTGTTGTGATTATTACATGAGTAAGGAGTGCCGTCGAAAAAAATTACCCACTCTCATTTCGAATTTACTTCCAAAAATTACAGAAAAATGAATCAAATGCTTTTTTTTTTTGTAATACTAGGAATGCTTCCATTATTTTTAAATTTTATGTCATTTCTGTTTGGTAGTTAAAATAATCAACATGGAGTCTGAATTGGATATGTAAGAAAAAATATTATTGTCACCTAGCACACCCAGAGTGGACGTATATAAAAATCGCAAAGCCACTAAAAGTTAATAGGAAAACAGTTGATACTGCAGAAAAGAACGGTCTGGTCGAAAAACCGGTTTTATGAACCCAAAAAAGGTCACTAAGATTTTGAGCCTTCTTGAAAAAAATGCAAACCTTTCTGAACGTAATTTGGCAAAAAAAGCTGAATGTTAAAATTTTTAAGTTCATAAAGTGAAGAGAACTGCGGGCTTGAAAACATATAAAGTCCAAAAGGTTCCAGATCGGAACGCAAAAAAAAAAAAATGTGGATGCGAAAAAACGGGCAAAACTTTTGCAATCCAATTTTTTGACCAGATTTTCATGCATTATAATGGAGATGAATCTTATGTTTTTGCTGATTTCAACCATCTTCCGGGGCAGGCATTCTATACCGCCAAAGTTAAAGGAAATGTTGAAGCAAAGTTTCGAACTCAACCTAAAGCGAAGTTTCCAAAAAAGTTCCTTGTTTGGCAAGCAATTTGTTCTTGCGGGCTCAGAAGCCAAACTTTATTGGCTCAATAAATGGCGAAATTTATGTGAGTGAGGGCCTGCAGAAGCGCTTAAGGCCCTTTTACAACAATCGTCGAGAACTCCCCTTATTTTGGCCTGATCTTGCGTCGTGTCACTATGGAAAGAGAGCGATGGATTGGTATGAGCTAAACAACGTTACGGTGGTGCCCAGAGAGGCCAATCCCGCGAATTCACCAGAACTTAGACCAATTGAAAAATATTTGGCCCTGGTTAGAAAAGAGTTAAGGGCCACCAAAAAAGCTGTTAACACCCTGGAAGAATTAAAAAAATGTTGGAAAAATAGCTCTAAAAAGGTGACAGATGAGACCATAAAAACAATGATGGAAGGTGTTCCTGAAAAAATTAAAAAATTTGTAAAAAATAAAGATTAATTTTTTTTTTTTTTTGTTATTTTTCACAGATTTCAAGTGAACCGTATGCTGTCGTAATATTATTTTCTTAGATGAGGAAAAAATAAAAATAAAAAACAATTTATACGGACCTAATTGATTAGTTATACCGGCATGATCTTCACTGTAATGATTGGAGTAATAAATTATGTGTTTGTATCTTATCTAAAGAAAAATTTAGATAATCAATCAAAAAAATCAACAAAACAACGCCAGCATTCACGTTTCAAAAGCTTTTAAAGATTTCACTCCGTTATGAAGCACTACTGCAATGGCGTACAAGAAATCCCGATATAATCCCCATAAAACTAACTCCTATCGTACTCGTATAATTGCAAGAGCTGTTATACAAATGGGTAACGAAACGAGTGCACAACATCTGAGTTAAAATTGGATGTTTTGCAGGCATTGTTTTGAACGCAAACATAAAAACACTTCAGAAGTTAAATACTCGTGATTCACTTCCCTTTTCGCGTTCTGTAAAAACTAATGAAAAACTTTCTAAAACAACTTGTTTTAGACTATTTGATACTTTTTCACGAAAGAATAATGCATTTCCAGACAAAAGAATTCATGTTTTAATTTCCATATAGTCATATAAGTGCGACCGAACGGATACCGCTTAAGGAGTTAGGCCGCCCTATGTTCCCAATATACAATTTACCAGCTTTAGAATATTTGATAATAATTATTCTGTCAAAAATCATCTTGTGTCATAGGTTTTAGCTTCCGAACATCCAGATAAAGAACACTATTAAAAATTTGTAAAAATCAGCAAACTTACCCATTTGAAGATCACTTAGATTCTCGACTAAAGCCCAATGTACCTGCATTTGGACATGATTTTTGTCTGCTAGCAAACGTGTTACGTGCCCACAGGTCATACGTTCATCGACCAATAGAGACTTCGATGCACCATCTGCAGTAAATGCTTTAACAAAGAGTCGTCTAATCGAGGCATGTTCCAGTTTGTGTAGAGCTAGTTGAATTTTAGCCGCTTTACTTTTATCGCGTAGTTGAACTTCCTGATCATTTTCACTCAAATGCATTTGTTTATGATGATTAAGTGCTGAGCTAATGTTGCTCGAAGCCGAGGACTCACTTGACAATAAGGAAACGGTATCGCTGAATGCTGAATCATTATCAGGACTTTCAGTTCGTGTTTCCCTTCCACTGAGGCCATCTGAACTTGTATTACTCTCCGACGAGTATGAGATCGATGAATTTGTTGCTCCGGAAATTGTTGAATTAGATCGGCTATGACTACGACCAAGCCTGCTATCGTTGCTGTTACAAACACCTCCCGATTGTTCTAGGAGACTTAGTTCCCCTAGAATAGCATCTAGTTCTGACTCGTGAGTTTCTTCTAAATTTGCCATTGAAAATCGGTAAGCACTACTACGATCAACAACGTTATCCCCCTTTCTTCTTAATTTGACAACGCCAGCTGGTGATGTTGTCGCTCCTGTTACTGTTGTTTCCCCCTCTTTACTTTTTAGTGAAGACAATACAGATAGCGGTTCGGGTAGGTCTAAAACCTATAGACAATGAAACAACAATACAATAAATCAATTAAAAATTAAACATGTTTATCAATCATAAAATAAATAACATATAAATATGTAAGCTGTTTCGACTTCCTATCACATCGTCTTATATTGATAATAATGATCGTGAGTTCTTTGGACGATAATTATTATAGTGTGTGACGACGAGCATAAATTGATTTAATAAATACATATTGCCCACACCACACATACACACATTGGTATTCATATGTATCTTCTTAAATTTAAGTGATTTTATGGAATCTACAGCGAAAATGAAATGAAATAAAAATGATTGCAGATAAACAATTAATGGTGATTAAATTGAGCACATGTGCCAAAAGCGTTTCAATAGAGTCATAATGTTATTGAATGAATGGCAAAATGCAAAATGATAATATCCTCTAGAAATAATTAAAAACCAAATAGATTAACTTACTCGTACGTAAATTGACAAAGAACATCATTCAGAGCTTTGTGACTTAAATTTTTGTTTTGGGGTTGCGTGCCCGGCTTTGGTTAGATAAACTTTTGCCAAAACTTAATTCCCCACAAACACAGCGGCGAAATGTTGATCGTTTTTGAGTGAGTTATTTTAATTATCTGAATGTCAATCGTCACTTTAAGCGCGTCTTAATATTTCCTGTGAAATGTTCAACCTTGAAGGAATGTATAGCATACGAGTACAATGTACACATAAGACCTAGTATACTTGTAATGAAAGAAAAAGTTTATTTATCATTTAACTGAGATGATGATTACTAATTTAATTGCTAAAAAAAATATATATATCTACATATTCATTTTCGTATACCATATATAACTATGATAGTAAATCACACATCATTGATAAGAGAGTTATTGTTTCTATTATGATTAATAGTAACAGTATTATTTAGAAAATATACATATATAATATGTGAAAAAACACATCAACCGCAAACCAGTTGTCGGTTTACTACACTTCGAAGCTCTGTGCTCAGGTGGCCCAAACCGGTTGCCACAGAGGAAACCGTCGCCAAAATCCATACTCTCGTATTGGCTGACTGCCGAATTGGTTAAGATAGCAAATATCTCAACTGAACGCGTTACCCATATCCTGCACAAGATTTTGGGCATAAGAAATCTGTCCGCACGATGGGTACCGCGTTTGTTCACACCAGAGATCAAGCAAAATCGTGAGATCACTTCAAAGACGTGCTTGGCCCTGTTTAATTGAAATCTGGAAGAGTTTCTGCGTCGTTTCGTGACTGTTGATAAGACCTGGATTCATTGGTACACAGCAGAGAAAAAAGAACAATCGAAACAACGGATTTTACCCAGTGAACAGCCAAAGAAGGTGAAGACCGTGCCTTTGGTCGGAGAGGTGATGGCCACCGTTTTTTGGAACGCGCTAGTTGTGATCTACGTTGACTATTTGTAGAAGGAAAAAACAATCACAAGAGCAATATTGGGCGATTTATTGGACCGATTCAAGGACGATTTGAAGAAAAAACAACCACATTTGACGAGTGTTAGCACCGGCTAACACCTCCGCAGTCGCCACAACCAAATTGGTGAAATTGTACACCGAATTGTTCCCCCATCCTCCGTATTTGGCTCCCTGTGACTTCTTTTTGTTCCCAAACCTTAAAAGATTACTCTACGGAAAGAAGTACGGGTCGAACGAGGAAGTCATCGCCGCCGCGGAGGAATATTTTGCAGCCCAACAAAAGTCTTACAATACGGAGGAAATAAAAAAGTTTCAGCACCGCTGGGAAAAGTGTATCTAGTTGAAAGAGGATTATATGTATTGAAAAATAAATTGTGAAGACCTAACAAAGTTGCGTTTTCATTTCTAATCCGTGTATTCATCAAACAGCCTTCGTAAACTTTCGAATGCTTGCCGTAACGTAGTGTAATTTAAGCGCTTAGTGAACTATAAAGATATTTCATGAATCAAGTGTTGAGCACAATTATACCTATATTCAAGGACTCTTTAAAATTCCTTCAGTCCGAATTTGAAATTTATTTTTAAAATATTTATAAGTGTCGATCAACGTCACGTACATTGATTTAATATGCAAAATCAATGAGATAAGGAAATATGTTACACGAAGTCAATTTATTATATCGTATATTGCCGAGGAAGTCCGAATTACTGGTCAACTTCCTTCTACAATATGAAAGAAATGCTAGAGTCTGCGTACTCTACTCCTTGTATTACATTGCAGAGTCATCCCGTCATGGAATCCGGACCTGCCTCACAACTCTTTATATAACCTGCCCTTCAACATGCTGTACAAAGAGCTCTACAGCTTTGGAACATCCAGGACACTCTCGAAATAGAATCAAAGGCTTAAAAAACTACAATTTCAATGTGATACCGATCGAGGATCTCTCCGATTTCATTATTAAAGGTGCTTCCTGAGAAGCTGACTCCGCTTTGATGGCAAATTTATTTCACAAGTTGACCATCATTATAAACAATTGCAAAAAGATCCCTCCAATAATTGCTAAGTCAAACTCCTTCAAGCTAAGCATTGAACTAAGTACTAAGAGATACGAGTAGCTTTTTGTCAACCCATCTGAAAATCTATAAAATGATATTAGCAAAAATCAAACATAAGGAAATAAATCAAACAAAGAAACCTCGTCGTCTAGTTCTAACCCTAGCTTCGTATTTTCTATGGGCACAGATCCGTTACCCTAGTCCAATATTAACCAAATCTAACCCACCAAATTCTCAAATTCTCTCAAAAAGCCCCATTTCCGTAAAACCTCCTTCTTATCAACCAAAAACCTCCAACTTGTTTAAGCGAAGAAGAAAACTATTCTGCTGAACCTGGTTTATAGTTAGTAAAAATATTTAAAAAAAGAAGCAACAGAATAAAATAAATTTCAATGATATACGAAAGTTTTAAATGTTGGTTCACAATAAAATAATCAGCAAAAATATAAGCGTATGGCCTTTTCACCATTTTTTTTTTTTTTTTTTTTTTTTTTTTTTTTTTTTTTTTTTTTTTGCTTGCGGCAATAATGATGAACCGCTTGAAACGGCCTTGTAAATCGTTTATAAAACCGCACATAACAAAACAATAAAAATAAATCTAATTGTATTATACGTACTTTTGTGTTGATTATTTAATTTATTCGAAAAAGATTTATTTTCTTAAAATTTTACACATTGAACACAATGGCATGCACATACGTATCTACATATGTATATTCATGCTCGTACATAAAGTCATATGTGCAGAGTATATTTATGTATTGTAAAATTGACTCATTTAGGAAGACTGACAAGTTCTGATCTGTTAGTCATGAATACTTATTTTACTCGCTTTATTTAGTTCAGGCGTTTTGGCTTTGCAAAAATGGTTTTATTTTTGCTGCAATGTTTGCGCCCATAGGCTTGGATTGATTTTAAGAAATTGAAGTCGTTACGTGCCACGTTTGGCATAACCCCAAGCAAAGTCGATTTGTACCTAAATGTGAATTCCATCTGAGGTACCTACAAAGATTTGACTTTATGATAAGGCTGAGTCCGTCATAATCACTATTTCTTAAGAGGTCTCTCTAAGTAGCCCAAACAACCTTACGTTACCTTTAAGGAGGCTAGTTAGAATGTCGCACTTCCGAAAAGTCTTAGATTGATTGGGTTTTTTCGGTTTGGAGCAAACAGCAAAGTGAGAGTACTCAAAAAAACTCACAAAAATCAATTAAATAGCCATTTCCACCATCTCCACCATGTTTGACAATGGCCACCCTTATCCACAATCCATTTTGTGATCACTTTTAAGAATGATTTCGCTTATATACTGCGAATATTGGCTTCCAAGTCGTCAATAACGACTATCCCCATACACCAAATCGTTCAAGTAGCTTTGTTGTGGCTATTTCTGTATTGTTATGTAATTTTTTACATTTAGTAGGAAGTTTACCCCCTCGATTTTTTTCCACATAATCATAGCATTGTCGTTGCTCCAGATGAGCTTTTTCACTTTTAAGTTTAAATTGATTTATTTATTTATTTATACACCCTGAGTGACTCGAACTGCAACCAACTTCAGACTGCTATAATTGCCAAACCGTTCATTACTGTGAGCTCAAATTTTGACACGTGACAGATAATTTTTATCCGCGATGGAATTCAAACGTGATAGTGTGATTGCTTTATATTTGGCTGAAAAACCACAAGTAGCTATCGTTAGAGCCCTCCAGCACCTCCACGTGAATTAATCATTTGTGTCTTGAAACATAGCTCGTTACCGTTATACTGGCAGCGTTGCAAAACGCCATGGAGGTGGTCATAAAAAAAACAGCAGTATCGGCAGAAATGGTTCGGAAATTGAAGGCTCGAATTAAGCGAAATCTGCGTCGAAGTGGAAGAAAAATGACTCGTGAGCTTAACATATCGTTGGAACGGATGCAACACATATTGATAAATGAGCTTGGGCTCAAGCCATTATCTTACACCCCAATAGAAAAAAGTTAGAGTCAAAATAGCGAAGGAGTTGCTACTCTTTCCGATGAGTCGCTATTTATTATAGAGCAATATGTCAACAAACAAAATGACCGAGTTTATTTGCCAGAGAGGTCCTTCGAAAAAGGTACACCTTCGGACGGCCACCAGAAAGTAGGCAGCATCGACAGTGATGGTTTGGGCCGCCATAACCGCCGATGGTCGCTCTCCGCTCGTATTTTTGGACCGTTGCGTTAAAATTAATGCGATTGTATACCGTGAAACTGTCTTAAAGACAGTATTGAAGCCTTTGGCAAACAATCACTTCGGTCGGAGACCGTGGACATTTCAACAAGACTCGGCACCGTCTCACAAAGCTCGCGTCAACCAAGATTGGTTAAAAAACAATGTTCCATACTTCATTTCTTCGACACAATGGATTGTAAATTCTCCGGATGCAAATCCGTTGGATTTCTCTGTCTGGGGTATTTTGAAGGCGAACCATCTCAAACAAGCACTTCGCCGGGAATGGGCCAAAATACCGCAGAGCCACTTGCGTGCAACGTGCGATGCTTTCTTCGGCCGTCTCAAAGCCATTATTCGCGCCAAAGGTGGACATATTGAAAACTACTGATACAATTTAAAAACTTATGCATTTTCCAACATTTTTTGCTTTGGCACAATAAAATTTATCAAAAAATTAAAAAATTGTAGCATTTTAAAAAGTTGCAGTTCGCGTCAGTCACCCTGTATATACATATAATACAATTTGTACAGTTTTCCATAAATTTAAAATCACTTTGACCTATATGTTGGTGGACTTAACAGACTTAAGTCAAACTAATTAGGACCCCCTCATGGTGTTAACGAAGAATTTCAAGCGTTAAACATTGTGTACACGTCGAATTGTAGTTAAAGTATGATAGTTAAGAGGCCCTTCAATCGCTGGAAAACACTACAAATATTCTATACGTAATAGAGACCGTTATACATATTTAATTTGGATATCGCAATTCAAGCCTCTTCTCAGACGGGTGGACAAAAGTGCTCACTATTGTCGGAGCCACTGTGACTCTATCATGATATTAAAAAAATGTCAACTCTACACGATTGACCATGTTTATGTGTTTTTTATGCATCAATTTGACTATTGAACAGAGCACTTACAGTTTTTAGAATCAATGGAACTAAAACACAGAGTTTAATTAAAATTGACCCCAGCAAACGACGGAGCATCGGCCGGATGAGATTGTTTTCCTTACTATGTAATTTGAACTTTAAGCTAAAAAGGGAATTGTTAATCCTGAAATATACAAAAATGTTTTAGACAATCATCTCCTGCTCCATGCTCCATGCTATCGTTTTAAAATGATAAGTTAATTCTGCGTTATCTATTATAATAGTTTATAAATTATACTGATTAAAATATGGTAATATGTAGTGACACGTACTGTCACTCGTACATCTGCAAAGAGCTTCTGCTTGTTATTTTATTATTTTAATTATAACTTTTTAATCCCATTTCTTGAAATAAATAAACCATTTAACCATTTATTTACATCCTTCACATACATATTAATATTATTAAAGAAGAAACTCACACAATCGACTGACCAGGTAATTCACGGGAGCTACACCCAATCGATCATCTCTAATACATTTTGGCATTGAAACTCGACAACAAAGTGCCTACCTCGGTCAGAATGATATTGTAAATTAAGTTAATTGAAGATATTTGACGCAGAGAAATATCGGTAGATAATCTTCATAATTTAGTGGATTCAATGCCGACGACAATGAAATGATATAAAATTTTGCGGAGGCGCTACAAACTACTAATATGTCACCAATTTAAATAAACACAAATGTTTTTGCATGCATTCCAAAACGTGCAGATTTTATGGCCTAAAACAATAAATAAAGTCTTAAAAGGCTAGCTATTTATTGCAAAAAAAATATTTGTGTTTAAATGGAAATCCCAATTGTTGCTCGGTTTCCGAACAGGGAATGGAGTTAGTAAACAATTATTAGATAATACTACGAGTTCATTAGCGTCTTTATTCGCAAGGAACCAAGAAATTTGAACAGAACAAAAACAAAATGAACGTTCGTGTAGCACAGCCATAGGATTTATATATGTATGTATCCCACCTATCACGTACCACCTGTGTAGGAAAAATTTTAATTTGATTATAATTCATAACATTTTTTTTCGGAGCGGAGCATTCAGGCGCATAATGGTCACATTATAATCAATGTGTTTCGAATGCCAACAGCTCAGGCGAGATATTGCACGAGTGTCCAATGCGGTCCCTCCCTCCATCTAGTTTCGGCGAAATTCGGCGTTTGTTATAATAAAAAGTTCCAAGTTTGTTTCACGTAAAATATATTCGGTTTCAGAAGCAATTGCATTCAGGAGAGTCTAAATGCAAACAGGCATAGTTGATATTCTCATGCGGCAAAATTAAAGTTTATTACATACAGAACTGATAAAAATAATAAGGAAAGTCCCCGGCATGTATATCCATTCAGAAGAGCGTAGATATGGAAGATCTAGGTGAAATCCTCATGTCTTGCCGAAGGCTCCTTTATACTACCAGAAAGCCAACAGCGCCTTAAAAGCTTTTGACTTGAAATGCTTAGAGAACCCGCCGGCTTGTGGGCAATTCCTGTTTATCCTCGCAACCACATATTGACCTGCATCCATCTGCATTGTTCTTATCCACAAAATTAGTGTGTTACAGTGGTGCTCAACAACAGATTTTAAAGCGATGTCTAGCAGGATCTTTCGCATTGGAAGGCACACGGCATCAACAGAGGATGCATTCGCAAAGCAGTTTTGTGCACATGATGGTAAACCTTTCTACATGTAGGAAGTTAGTCTGATAGATCTACACTAAGTTGTTTTTTTTTTTTTTATAATTACGCGCGCACACCAAGGGGATATGAATACCCTTATACTGACTTTTCACCAGAGCGCGGGCGGGTGGTGTAGTAGTTTGAATGCATGCCAGTGCCATGCTAGAAGAGAAGATTTTCTTCAGAGCTGTAATCAGCTGATCTATACCTTTCTGTAGCTGTAACTGTAACTGGATATATCTAATTGGTGCCAGAGTGTTTGCTGTCCTCATCCGTCACCACAATCGATGACAGATAACAGCTACATAGGGTTCAGTTACTAAGCATATTTGCAGCTTCAGTGGTAGTCGCTGACCCTGATTAAGTTACCCGGGGCCAGCTTGCTGGTTGTACGGAGTATTTTGACTTACTAAATCATTTTTAACAAAAACCTGATACATATACCCATGTACATTGAATTTCCCTATTATATATGTTAAACAACTCAATGCGAAAAAAAATTTTCAATTAACTTATGAAGACAGAAATATACGATAAAAGGAATATAAGAAAAATCAAGTGGTAGAGTTTGAAAATTATGAATTTTAATTTAAAAATTGCTGTTTGTTTTTAAAACATTTCTAAAATCGCAAAAAGTTCCTCGGTTTTCCTTATTATTGTAATCAACTCTGTACTTAGACCGACTAGGGTTTTCATCTCTTTCGACAAAAATAAGAACTAAAAAAAATTAAATATATAATAGGTACATATGTAAATATAAATCACACGGCATCCCTAGATCTTTTCCACTTCCAGAAAGTGCGTAATTTCTTTTTTTTTTTAATTCTTTTTTCGAAATCTACTTCCTGTATTGCTGTGTCGTGTCATGTCGCATTATCTATAAAGCAGCTATGTAGATACGTGCCCGAAAGAATATAAATGACAAGAACTATACAAAATAGGAAAACCGCTGCTAAGCAAACCTATTCACATGTGCTGTTTTCTTTTCTCTTTTCTTCCGATTCTACCGAATTGTTCTATGAGTCTCCACAGTTTAAGCAAGAAGTTTTACGATTCGAAATAAGCTCTTTTCTAGTATACCATATGTGCAGGAAGTATTTGAAGGAACATTTTGCACACTACTGTGCCGCGGCAAATTGTGTTATGCTCATTTTTTTCTGCCCTGTTTAACCAAATAAAAATAAATGGCATGAAGATTGAAGACCCAATTGTGGTACTGAGTGTTACATTACAGATATACATATCTGGTCTTACTTGGGTTAAGTTATTCTCATTCAGCATTCAACAAAGGCAACCAAATGCATTTCCTGCTGCCGTTGTTGCTATTACTACTGCTCTGTGACTGCACACTTTCTAGAAAATATCAACTGTAATCCTATTTATAGCGCGCTTCGATGCATAAAGAGAGGAAAATGTCGAAAAACCATTTAAAAATGAAAAAAAAAAATGAATAAAATGGAATAAAATGATGAATAAGAAACAAAAAAAAAAAAAAAGCCGTAAGAAAGAAGAATGCAAAAACATCTGCTGAACCATTCCAATAGGTTTTCCCTCTGTACCCTGGTAACTAGTATGTACTTAGATTTTTTTCTCAAAATTTAAAACGATATATATATATATATAAAATAATAATATATAGTTACTTACGGATTCGTTGAGGTAATTAGCAATCGAATCATAATCTGTAAAGCTGCAATCCATAGTAGGTTTTCCTATTCGACAAAAGAAATGCGAATGCTTTTTCTTTTTTAACCAAAAATACTTTTCCTTTTGCTTTTTATTCTTTTCTTCGTTACTGATTGCTTCACAAATTCACTAAGCATCTCCAAAATCCATCTCACAAAGCCCGTAGAACCCACAAATCGAGAATTCGAAAATTTGAGAATTTCGGAATTTGTTCAAACTCCATGCGAGTGCAACATTCTGCAAAAGTCTATGTAAGTCTGGAGACTCGATACCATTCAGAGCTTTTATTTCCAATAAAGTAAATTTCAATTTTTATTTTGTATTTTGTGGTCTTTAAACAAAGCAATTTGTGTTTAATAATTTAATTGTCGCACTGCACATTTTCGGTTGCAGACACTCAGCCATTTTAAGTGCACGCACATTCACACACGGGTGTTCCACCACAGTACCAGCACTAGCACGGCAGCACCAACAAGACGATGGAACACGAACAATAATGATGGATTTGAGTTGTTTTATTTTTTACATGATTTTTTCTGAGCTACGTTACGTGGGTGTATTTTTCTTAAATAATTTTCTGTTACTTTAAATTTGGGTAAATTTTTCGCGAAAGCGGATTCTATTAAGGATTAATGTTAACAAGTAAATTGATGAACGAAAAAGAAAATGTAGTTAAGGTGTTCCAACACTGCAATTACCGCCACCGCCCCCAATAGAATACTAAACAGTGTAGAAAATTATCAATTTAAACATTGTGCAAAGGAGCGAGATAGATAAAGTGAATAAATAAACCAAAAAAAAAACATATCGAAAGTGATGCCAAGTCAATGAAGGACATTAAATTTCAAGACTTTACGTTACGTTATTTTTATTCGATATACCAATATTGTTTTGTAGAATATTCATTTCCTACCGTGATTTATGTACGACTTATAAAACCGTGTATTAAAGGCTGTATGCAATTATTATGATATCCAAGCTCACAAATGATATATTTCCTTTTGTTTTTTAGTTCATTCTATCCTGTATCGTCTTCATTGAGTTGGAAAAAGTATTCGATTAAGTTCCCAAAGATCTCAAAATATCCCCGAGGCATACCATATATGTACAAGGGCTGTTTGATGAAGCCCGGATTAGAAATGACAACGTAACTTTTCACGTTTTGACAATTAATTTTTCAATATAATCCCCGTATAGTACGACTTTTGTTGTCCTGCAAAATACTCCTTCGCGGCGGCGATGATTTCCTCGCTCGACCTGTACTACTTTCCGGCTTTCGGCCCAGCGAAACTCTGCGAACCAATAGTAAACGTTTGTACGGAAAGGTGAATGGGTGTCATACAAACCGTCAAGAATGGGCTTGATCTCCTTGCAGGTTTTGCCACTCAAAAATAAGAATCGGATCACGGAGCGATACTACTCCTTTTTCCATGGTCGCAAAAAAACACTAACACGATGTTTTAAAATACGTGTCAAAACTAAATTAAGTGTCGGATTGTAACCATCTAAATCTTTGTAATTGTAATTCATCTGAATCTATATTGTCCCCTTCAAAGTAATCCCCATCGAATGCAACACACTTATGCCAGCGCTTTTTTAAATTTTTTAATTTTTTAAATTCGGTTTTCGGTATGTCCATCAGTGCTTCCTGCGATTTTTTCATTACTTCCTCTCGGCTGCTGAAACGCGTTTCGTCAAAAAATTACGAATAATGATGGCACTTTGCGACGTTGCGTTATCATAGTGCAAAATCCACGAGTTTTCTGCCCACAATTCTGGTCTCTTTTGGCGAATTGCTTCACGCAAACGTCTTATAACGCCCAAATAATACTCTTTGTTTACTGTCTAGCCTTCTGGCAAAAATTCATGATGCACTACACCGTTGTAATCCATGAAAACTGTGAGCATTGCCTTCTTTTTTGACTGAAAATGACGTGTTTTTTTTTTTGCTCTCGGTTCATTTGGTGAACGCCATTCACTTGCCTGGATTATGTGTCGTACTCATAGCAATACGTCTCGTCTCCAGTAATGATCCTTTTGATCTCTTTGAACTGTTTATCCTCCTTTGTCAACAAATATTGCACATGGTGGAGCTTCAGTTGATTTAGCAATTTTTTACTTCATTTAGCTTGTATATCATCTATATTATTACTACAGTAATTAATATACGATCAATTGGAAACACTTATGATTGAATACTTTATTTGATCTGTTTTGCGAAGTCAACACGGTCTCTTTTTTGCATAAAATTGAGGTCTTTTGGTACCAACTTTGCTGCTACACGACGGAAACGCAAATCATTAAACAAAATGTCTTGGACGAATCCATAGGCAATGTTCAAGTCCTCCGCTTTCTCTCTAATGGTTAATTTGCGGTAATTGACCAACATTTCTTTAACTTCATCAATGTTTTCATCGGTTTTCGATGTCGATGGTCTGCCACTGCGTTCATCATCTTCGATTGACTCACGACCACTTTTGAACCGCTCGTGCAACTGGTAAACGACCGTTTTCTTTAGAGAATTGTTGCCGAAACATTTTTCCAACATTTTCAACGTTCGCGCACCATGAAATCCGTTTTTATACGTAAAATTTAATAAAAGTTCGTTGTTGCAAATTTAAATCCATTTCTAAAATTGTAAAAAATCGCCAATGTGCACTTGGCTACATTACTTTTGCAAATGTTAATAACGTTAAGATTTAGAGGGAATGTCAACAACAGATGTACCAATTTAACAAAAAAAAAAAAAAAACTCAAATCGGAACAATGGGAGCGCCAGTTTTTTTTTTTTTTGATCAAGGTGGTATAAGCTTTCGTAATAGGATATATGAAGGTATAATGAAAATAAAACAAAATCAAATCTTTCGTACATCCATTTTATTAATGGTTGCACAAACAAATAATGAGCTGTTATAAATATAACATGTATATGTAACTATTTGTGTAATTCTAATCTAATACCACAAGTTAAAATAATGTAAATATAGTTTGAATTTGTGTATTCCATAATTTATTTAGTTAAACAAATGCGTTCACCTCAAGTCGGTTTAAATTTTCTTTTTGTTGAGAAGCGTTTCTTAAAAGCTAAAAAAGAAACGTTGGCATATTGTTTGTTATTTCATTTTAAAATATAATATTCTTACTAATAAATGCTTATCCATCTCTTCAAGACTTTGATCAATCCATGTAACATGCGAACCGACTGTCGATTGTGTTAATAACGCCAACTGTCCAACTGCCAGTACTAAAGCTGCCACTCTAGCCTCAAGTAGACGCGCATCGAGAGGAGGATACATTGCTTGTACTGTAAAGTATCAAAAAAATTTAGTGACTTAGACAAGTGACATTTTGCATAGCCCAAAGCTATTTATTTGAAACAGTAAATGCTACACTTGAAACGTTAACAGTGCATGTAGAGTTTTTCTTACAACTTTATGAAATGTGGGGAAGTTATTAATGACAGGGGCGTACATTAAAGCGTTAATAATGCATTGCGAAGGTGACAAGTCAAGTTTCGTGAACTTGTTTTTACTGATATAGATTTCTATGCGCTAGCAACTAGAGACTTGGGATTTACTTCATGGAACAGGCCTTTCTCATCATTTAAACGACATGTAAAGAGAACAATCTGAGAACTGATAACGCACTTGAATGCCATCAATACCAATTAAACCAAGTCAAATGAGTTGTATCAAATCGCGATAATGTTGCTAATTTGGTTCTGGAATCACCTCAAATGAAAATGATTGGTTTTATACTTTATGCCCACAAGCGCAAGCATACTTACCCACGTCGTCAACACGAGATGGAATCCGTTTAGCAGCATCTGTGAGACGATAACTAAATCGCTTAAGGCTCGGTCCCATTGCCAATGTAGCTAATCTCTCTGTCAGTCCATGGCACGTTCTAAGTATTAAAAGGCAATGGGGTATTAAACCAGACGCATCATCTACCCACTGCTGATCGCTTAAAATCTGTTCAAGTGCGTTGTTCAAACCAATATCTCCTAAAGCCATTGCGAGTTCATACTCATTTTTGCTTTTCTTCAAAGACCTATTATTATTTACGGCAATATATTACATACTTCCATTATGTATTATTTCCAATCTTTACAAACCTGTTCTCAAGTCGACTCCATTTTTTCCTCTGATGCTGTTTCTTGCAGATCACTACTAAGCCTACAAATGCTCCAACAAAAATTACACCCAGGGCGCCAAATGCAGCGGCTACAAGTGAATCTACTCCGCTTAAATCCATTAGAAGGTATAAACAACTTTACAAATTTAAAGGAGGATAAAAATAAAGATAAAAAAAAATGTAAATAAAAACAATTAATGGAGAGAGAAGACCACCTGCGACAGTGTGGAGAAACGATCTGGTTTAGAGAAAGCTTTTAGTAGTGATGCCAAGTTTTGTATTAAAAATTAGAGAAAAAAAAGTATTAAATACTACTTCAAGAAATATACTATATTAACAAAACGAGTTTAATGATTTCTGGATATTATTTGAAAATCGTTTTAGGTTATGTTAATACCAAAATTGAAAAGGTGAACAACTTTTGTACAATAGAATAGTCAGAAAGTTTAGCTTACGCGATGTTATATCTGAAAACGGACGGTGCTAATTAACTTTGATGTGAGGTGTAATATCATTAGAGCTAAGTAGGTTTCTTCATCTCGATATTCAGAAAGGGACATGACAGTCACCGATCAGGTGACCATAATGTTCATGTTATGATCAACACAAAGCACACTTTCAGTAGTATATGACAGATCTTCTATTAAGACTCGGGCCACTACAGCTAAGAAACATCTACTGGCCATAGCAGCAGAGTAATAGTGTGAGGAATTTTAACATTGAACGACTTCAGTTGCCAGAATTGTTGACGATTGCGTAACCTTCACCCTCCCGACAAGATCTTTGTAACTTGGATTAAGTACTGAAAACAAGTGGTCACTGTTGTACTTAGAATCACACGTTTAATGAAAAAAGCGCTGACAACTTATTCACAAAGCGCCACACTATCAAAGGGCTTCTGAATTCTACAGACAAGGAAAATGAAAGAGCGTGAAAAGGATGCGATCGAGGAAAAGAAGAAACAATTCTGAAGAACATGTCAAAGCAACAAGACACAAACAGAGACCTATAAAGATGAGCAAGGCAATGTAGTAATAGGGCCAGAGCCAAGGATATAGAAAAAACGATCCAAAAACGATAGACGATCCAAATACTTTTAAGCACAATATCTTAATGTTCTTTCGATCAATATGCCCTAAATTTGGATCAATATATCCTATGGATGGATGCAAGGTAATCGAATTTTGTTTCATCCTTTTCTCCCAATTCCATTTATGGAAAAAAATTGTAAAAGAACATTCAGATGTTTAAAAAATCATAGTAGGCTTTATTTATATGTATTTAAAAATTTTATAATTTTGAGTTTAATTATACTAATATAAGAACACCAATAATGGACTTAATATAAATTGTTTGCTTCAGCTATCTCCAACCGAATATGATGACGCTTTGTCGTTACCAATTTGGTTCGTTCCTCGACATATTGATCTCAGAGTTAATTTCAGTTCACCACATTTTTCCAAAGACAGAGTATCTAGGTAAAAAGATTTTTTTTAATTTTTTCCAAAAATTTTTCTTTTTATAAAACTATCTAGAAGATATTTACCTTTGTCTTCATAAGCCTCTAGTAAGATTTTGGGATTTTTTAATTCCGCATTTCTAGATGTAACCCAACTAAAAAGTTCTCCCATTACGGTGGGATCTTTCGGAACGCGAATTGGTTCTGTGCATTTCACCTTTTCGGATCCAATTATAGGCAAGTATCCCCAGGAATATCCAAGTGTAGTTTCCACAGACCATCGATTTTTTCCATATATAGTAACAAGCACTTGAGGCCCTACAAAAAAGACGAAATCATATGTACGAATACTTTTTCGCGTTAGTTCTAGACTTGAACTTACAACCATATGGGTTTGTACTTCTAAAAATGCACTCAAAAGGGATATTAAAGACAATTTTGTCTTCAGGACTTCTCGGCATCGCTGCCTGTGAAATGCCATTGGTAATTCCTGAGATATGCTCCCAGCCTTTCCCAATCACTATTTCGAAACGACAAAAGACTTGGCTACTTTCTGGGCCGAGGGGAAAAATAGCTGATTCTATTGTTCCAGTTGCAAATATCAGAAAACCTTTTGGTTCCACACCCGTATCGAATGCCATCTTTGTTTACAATCAATCGTCGCCCCTTTTGCTGTTGCGTTCGCTTTTTTTTTTTTTTTTGTTTAATAACACAAATCAATATGAACATTTGGTGACCAACTTTCCAAGGATTTTCCAGTTCGAAGTTCATTTGCTTGAACTAATGTGGCATGTGCATAAGAAATTCCAACACAAATAAGGTCGGTAATCGGTATTTAGCAAATAAAAATAAACTGTAACTAAATATTATTTTATCCACCAAAATAAACTTTTGGGATGCTTTAGTAACGACAATAAGATGAAAGCATTTCGTATAAATTTTATTATTGTACATTATTTCCGTTGAGTGAAAAGAAAAATAAATAATATATTTTAGGAAATTTCGATTCATATCATGAATTATTTTTATTTTAAAAAAATAATACCAATAAATAAATAGAGTAAGAATTTGTTATGAAATAACGAGAAAACTCCACTCTACAACGCTTTTATTACAACTGATCTTTCTTCCAGCATTTGCATTTCCATCGGTTATTAGGCCTAATGATTGGATCCCAAAAACTCAATAAGGCAAGCAAGGTTTCCTTTATATCTAGGCCCATAAGAGTAAATATGTGAACAAACATACGAAATACTTTTTTTCGAGTAACAAATAGCGGTGTAACCATCTCCTTCTTATATTACCTGCATTTTATCTTATAACTTCGAAATATTGACGTTCTCTCCTTTGGATGCACATTAGTGCGTCTTGTATTAATTATCATCTAGAAGTAACCAGAGAGTTTTAGGGATACGTAGTTTTGCAGTCTACACCTACTAGACATTTAAAGCTTCTTCAAAAGCAATTATTGTGTCTTTGAGGTTATAATCTACCAAAATCAGTTTCAAAAATAATTTTGGCATTGATTTCTCTGATTATGATTCAAAAACTGTATTCTATTCATGTATCCTGTTCAAGAGATCGTAAACTTCCTTTAAAAAAAATTTTTAGCTACTAGTCGTCATTTCCGAGAAGTTGGTTTTCACAAGAGGTTGTTTTCGGACACATTTATGAGAATAAAAAAAATCGAATTGAGGAATAATTAAATTTTCCTGCAAAGACTTCTTTTTAAAAACGTTTTGCTAAAAATATAACAGCAAACAGTTTTTAGCGGTAATTCATTAGATAAAAAACGTGTGCACATTTTAAAAATTAAACTTTAAACCAGCTTTAAATATGAACCACTTTATATTGAATTTGTACCAAAACTGAACAGAATCGTGTGGTACAAAGCAAATATTGCAAGAGGTTGATATCTTGGACAGAGATGGCCGCAAACAAATCTGGAACTGCAAAGCAAGTATGTAATCTACATCCTGAATGCGAGCATATTCAGAGGAGTAAACATCGGCTCATTACCTTACAGAAACCAAATTAGGAACCAGATTCTACTGTGAAGAATCTGTGAATTACTCAGAAAGCTAACTTTCATCTGTGGTAGAGCTAAGGTAGTTGAAGTCAGAACAATACTTGTAGGTAGAAGAATTTCTGCTGCATATTTAGCACTTAAATAAGCAGATAATATATGGAATCGTCATGTCGTATCAAGCAAGCAATGTTTTGATTTTATCTTTTTTAGGAACCGCTAACTAGTATTTAGCACATTAATCGTAATAATGACAGATAAGGGTGAGCTTCTAATGCAGGATATATTTGCATAAACATTTACAAAAGCTGGAAAATAATAAAACGTTGAAGCAAGTAAAGCTAAAAACGGAGCTCTTCAAACATGAAGAAGATATTTTGATATTTCACTATTATCAGTTCAATGGTTGTACCAGTACCGTATAAAGGTTCATATATGTTACATATGTATGTTTAACATAGTTCTTGTCTTCTAAGAGCTATCGCATATGTACATATACATATGTATATATTTAAGTACATGTTCAGTTTTCCATATAACTTATATGTATTATGATATACCATATGTAGGATCCACTGAATTCAACTTTATGTCGTTTCTGCAACGCAAAATCTGGCAAAATCTTGCCAAAGCTGATCCACTTATGTGAAATGGGAATGGAAAATACAATGTGTTATATGGATATATAAACAACGATATTATCGGTACCGCAGGATGGGGGTTTTGCATATTAAGTTTATACATCCGAAATGAGTTGTCTTTGAAGGGAACGAATTAAAAACATAGTTTTGAAGCGTTTGATATGAATTATCTAGATATAAGCAATAGGTGTACATTGCAGAGTCTAAAGTATTAGAGTTAAATTATGACACATATTGGCAGCACTCTACAAAAGCGAAAGGCACTTCTAAAAAATCCTACAATGCAGGAATCGCAAGCACGAATCACAGGACTCTTTTTTGAATTTTTTGTCAGTTGGAAAGTTTGAAATTCTTTTTTTTCTTTTTTAGAGCATTAAAGTCCGCTATTACACGGTAACTCTTGAGTCATGATTCATGAAAAAATAAGAAAGCAAAACAACTACCCTGTTAGTCCTGGGTAGATTTCGATATCTCTTTCTTCACGTTTCTCCTTCTTCCTGTACGTTATTTTTCTTTTTAGCTTTTTTTTCGTTTTCCATGAAGGGCAGATGACAAAAAAATTTCGGAAGAAGCTTATTGTTCAAAATATAAATTAAAATGTTTGTTTGGAGAGCTTTAAACCCTTCACAACCGAAAGAACAAATAAAAGAGAGCTGTTAAATTAGAGGCATGGAAAACAGTCAACTTGTAATAGCACGAGCCTCAGAGAATGAAAGTTCAAAATAAAATAGAGAAAAGAGTCGTGATTCAAGAGTCATCGTGTAATAGCAGGCTAACAAAAATGGCGTTTTCCAGATATTGGAAAACCAAAACCCGATTTCTACTGATCGCCTTTATTCATGCGACCCTGTCTGTGAATACGTGTGAATTATCATCAATGGCAATTTCTCTCCCATTTTACCCATTTTCTCAAAAAACGTCATCCATATTACATACACACGTGCAAATCGCTCTCATTCTGGTAACTTTACTTGAAAATTACTCTCATTTAAGCAAATTCTGCCAGGTGTAGAGATGTGCAGTGTTGATAATTCACTTATAGTGTATCTATTGCAGTGCCAAGGATTTGCAAATGAATTAGTAGAGTTTGCCATCTAAGTAAGTTATGAACTAACTGTGTTTATGACCATAGATTAAAAATAATGTTTTAATTACTTCAGTACTCATTGGGGCTGTCAAATATTAACGACAGCCGAACATGATCGCCTTGAAGTTGAAGCATAAAACGTACCTTATATTTTAGAAAATAGGGTACACACTTTTTATTTATGGGGTGACATTTCAACCAAGATGAAGCGCAAAAACGTGTGATTTCTAGTAGACAGTAATAAAACAAAAAATAAAAATAAAAAATGGACAGCCTAAAGAGCTAGACGATAGAAGTGAAATTTCATGAAGCTCTATAAATAGTTGAAATGATGATGCTCACCCTAGACCACAAGTATTTTGAAAACACTTTTCTTTGATGAAAGAAGCCATTGACGAATTTTCCGGGCAGTTAGATTAATGAAAAAGGTCATATGATGGTTTTCACTTTGTTAAGTAAATTTTTAACACGCAGTCGATCTTTGTACTCCTTACACTACTGAGCAATTGGTAAAGACATGATTTACTCCTATTTAACAGTACCTATTTCCCACTTCTTTATAACCTCAATAATTTCGACGCTTTAGCCGTGTAACTTGCGTGTTAATTACAACAATAACATAACTATGTAAGCTAAGTCGATTTATATACGCTATCTACTTAGCGGGTATAAACCAGTATTTTCTTCATTTGCCATGATCTTTCCAGTGAATTTTCAGAAATGTCAGACATTTGTCAATAAAATTTTTTCAAAGAAATGAAATTTGCTACTGCCAATAAAAGCTAAATATATATCGGCGCTACCAAGCTTTTATAATAAACTTTTAAGCGGGATTGGTTCGTTTTTTGTGGCGATCGCTAACATGCGCTTTATTTCATTACACACAGGTAATGAAGAGTTAATAGTTAATGCTTACAATTATGTTGTTTTGCTTGCATTACTAATGCCAATATTCCCAAACTCGATCAAGCGATGTCGCTTCAGTAATTCTGTTGCTGGGCTGTTTTGTGCCGCTTACCTTCTAGGCGCTGACAAACAAAACCCAAGCCAAGACAAATTATGTTGTTAAGCTAGAGTTTTTCGTTACGTGTTGTTGATGCATTTAATGTTGTGACCAAGTAATTGATATGAAAGTATTTTGGCGATGCTAACAATAATGATGATAGTGTTGCTTCGCACGTAAATCATGCATTGTGCACTCATCCACGACGCTCCTTTACCGCTCAATGCTCATTCCTTCCGAATAAGTGCGATACCCTCTGTTTTAGTTCCCTACTTAGTCTGTCGCCTTTCCGTTTTTCTTCCACGTCTCACCACGCACACACCTCTTCCCGTTTCCTGACGCTTTTCCGTTTTATCAGAGCTCGGAATTACTGCCCATCGGACCATAAGTTTTATTTCAAAGCTTGTACTGCCGACAGTATGGTAAATAATTCATAGAAAAAAAATAATGGTACTTGTTTCGAATCCTAAAATTCTCACATGTCAAGCACACGTACCACTTTATTTTATAAAAAAAAGAAAATTTAAAGTTTTGGCACAGATGTTCACTTCATATTTCCGACTGAGCGAAAATCGGACATTTCATGTGGTACAACCCAATACAATTAACTTCGTCCATTCTTTTATGCATTATAAATGAAACTTGAAGAATAAATTGTCTATTGATAAATTTATTGTATATTCAACTTCAAAGTAATAAATAAAATCATGTTCTGTTACTTTTAGTAGTTGCAACAGACCAAGCAATGGATTGAGATAAAGATTTGCTAATATCTGTCCGCTTAATAGGTGTTTGTTATTTAAATTAAGAATCACAAGCAGCAATTTCTTATAACTGACGATGTGTAAAAATATATATTTTTAAGGATGAAATTATATTGATTTATTTTTTTTTTGAGGAGCTTTCTTTTGTAATCTTATTTTTCAGATGATCTTTGTAGTCCAAAATATTTCCATTCCATTTGGTAACGGTTTCGTTTTCACATACCCATATTTCCTCAGCAACCTACGAATTATATAAATAAAATTAAAATTAAATTCACTTTGAAGTATTAGTAGAATAGCTTACCTGATTAATAAGACGGAAATCGTGACTAACAAGTACCATTCCTCCGTCAAAATCATTAATAGCATCAGCTAAAGCATCAATGGTTTCCATGTCCAAATGATTTGTAGGTTCGTCAAGCAATAGTAAATGAGGCACTTGCCATGCTAACCAGGCAAACACGACTCTGCATCGTTGTCCATCAGAAAGCTGTCGAATTGGGCAGACCTGTTGGCGTCCTGTTAAACCATAACGACCGATTATTTTTCTCATCTCTTCTTTTTCCTTAACTTCGGGGAAGGCTTTCATCATGTATTCTAGAGGACTAACATCCAAATCAAGTAACTCATGCAAATGCTGATGATATCGTGCAATACGTAAATGAGAATTTTTACGGATCATTCCCGATGTAGGCACTAAGTCACCGTATAAAAGTTTTAATAATGTACTTTTGCCAGCTCCATTGGGACCGACCAGAGCCAATCTAGTATCCAAATCAATACCAAATTCTAGATTTTTATAAATCCATGGAGTGCTGTCATTGTAACGGAAGCAGACATTCTGTATATATAAAAAAAAAAAAAACAAAATGATTTAATATATTTGGATTCTGGCTAATTTTTGGTTGTTGCGAACCACCAAAATTCATGTAAGCACATCAACACAATTTCTCCGGACTTGAACTTGAACTAGGATTTAGAAAAACTGTATAGTATGGTAACCTTCCTTAAAGTTACGTGGCATTCTTGGTGTCGACTAAACTAAATTGGCAAAATGTTTTCATCTAATTTTCAGAAATAAATAGTGTGCTAGATTTTCTATGTACAATTATTAATCAACATTGTAATAACACTTGGAGTATCACAGGAATCTAGAATTGGACCAGTCTTATTCCTCGTCTATATTAATAACAAAGACAATTTAAAAATGATCAAAGCATGGCTTAAAGACCTGTACGACAGGATATAAGAAACTGTGGAAGGAATTCTATTCGTGTATGAATGATGGTTTTATCAAAAGAACATATATTCAAAATAAACAAATATACATTGTTTAAAGTACGATGGGTGAATGTTTCTCCAAAGTACTGGTTTAGATAACCAGAAGCAAACTATTATAGATTCCTAGTTACAGAGTTGCACTAGTACGTTTTTAAAGTTATCCCTCTTAAAGCCAAGTGGAAATTCTGTAAAGCAATATAGACATAATTGGTTTTCCTATAATATGGTATTATTCGAGTAATAACATATATGTAATTAAGTTCAGTGTACGGTAAACGGCTCTTCAACAATTGGTTATATTTCGAAGTCCATATTGAATATGCGGATATACGAGTATTACCACGAGGAAGACGATCCAATTGACAAAGTGGCGGTGTCTTTAAGTGGTACTCAACGTTATCTGGTAGATAATTGATAGTAAGTAGAAATTAAGGAGCTAGAAGGTTTATGAAATACCCGTGCTTTCTTAGATAAATTAATTCGAATTACAACACATTGTTGTCTGCCGTTCAGGTAAGTTCTTAACTATGTAAAAGTAGTTGGGGATAAAGGATGCTATACGAATTCCGAAAAGCTACTTGGGTAAGTTGGAAACACAGGTTCGTATACAGCGCCTTCTATTTTAGAGTAGTGTTGTATGCAAAGCGCTGGACTTTTTTTTATTAAGATGGCGATTGAAATAATACTTCCGTTGGACTAGTATGCCTGATAATTAGCGTTACACTTTCTTAAAAACGGGAGAATAGGAGCTAATTTCTTAAATATTTTGCAGACATTAGGTCTGGTTTTCCAAAAAAAAAAAAAAAAAATCACAAAACAAGCCATGGCAACCAATTAAATCCCAACCATACTTCGAGTGCGATATGTTCGCAAAGGGAACCAAAAACCAAAATTCAGCTCACACATGTAGAACGAAGCTTTTAATTTAGATGATAAAATCCATAACCAAAAGATTAGACGAAAGCAAGTTCAAGTGGCAAGTAAACCGTGCTGTGTAGCACGTTTTCATTACCAGGGAACAACAACAGAACAGATCTTTCTCAATTCTTTTAAGACCTCTATCGCAGGAATACACCGAAGTGCTCCGCACTGCGATATTTGAACAAAAGTGTAAGCTATGAAATACACACCCTACAATTTATTGCACACACAGATAGCATGCTATAAAAAAAGTGCTCGTGAAGACGGTGTGTTAATCGCGGTTAATGATATCGGTATATGATTGAAAATATGTTGAAGTAGGCGAACTAATACCCAAATCTCTTGAGCCAAAATAACGCTATTAGAGGGTATTTTTTGTGACCAAATAATTTGCAAAATTCGGGATTCAATTGATTTATACATTCTTAGGGTTTTACTGCACCAGACGTTTTTCTGTGAAATATTTTACGAAATAACGTTCTAGTAAGTCTATCTTTATGTAGGTGAAATTGGTGCTTTTTTGGCTAATATAATCTTTCACAAATAGCTGAATGAAATTTTCATTAACAACACTAAAGACATTATTAAAATAATTAAATATTAGAACAAATATTCTATCTTTATGCATTGATACGATCAAGTCTATTATCTTAATAATATCTGAGACAGTAGTAGTAACGCTAGAACAAGTTGTTTACCTTATTTTTAAATTATTAATGCAATTATGTATATAAAAGTTAAGTAAAAATTACCTGAACCATAATGACCGGTGGAGGTACTGTGCCACATGAAGGGAAATAGAAATTTAAAATTTTATCATCAGTTACTTTTTCTGTCAAACCCTGGGCAACCATTTTAGCTAGTGTCTTTTCTTTTGACTGTGCTTGACGAGCCAATTTAGCCGAACCATGACCAAAACGAGCAATATAATTCTTCATATGAGAGATTTGATCCTGTTCCCAGTTGTATTGCTTCATTTGATTCTCCAACAATTCCATCCTAGTTCTGCAGAATGCCTCATAGTTTCCAGTATAATACTTAAGTCGTTTCTTAGTCAAATGGATAATGTTTGTACAAACTCCGTTAAGAAAATCTTGTGAATGTGATATTAACACCAATATACGTTTATATTCCTTGAGTTCCTGCTCAAGCCACACACACGCATCCAAATCCAAATGATTAGTTGGTTCATCCAACAGCAGCAAATGAGGTTTTACAAATAGTGCTCGAGCCAATGCGATTCGCATACGCCAACCACCAGAGAAGTCTTTGGCTTGTTTGTTTTGCATTTCCTTTGTAAAACCCAAACCGTGAAGAATACGTGCTGCTTTTGCTTCGGCCTGATCAGCTGCCATATCATCTAAACGTTCATAAATATCAATAAGTTGCTCTTGTGCGTCATCATCTTCGCTTGTGGCCAATTCGTCGGCTAATTTTTCTAATTTAATGCGCTCTTCATCGACCTCCATGACGCACTTAAGCGCACTCTTTGTGCTTGCTGGAATCTCGCGTGTCAAATGAAAGATATCAATATGATCAGGAATGGGAACTTCACGATTTCCAAGAACGGCTAACAGTGACGATTTGCCGCAACCATTTAAGCCAATCAAACCATAACGACGTCCACAATTCAACTCCAACATAGTGTCTTGCAAAAGCTCCGATCCAAAGAAGGTTATGGAAAAATTGGCAATTTTAACATCTCTAGATCTAGGGTGTACTGCTAATGAGCCAGTACACGATCTGGCTTCTGCACTGATTCTTGCCTCTTCTTCTAATTTTGCGCATAGCTTCTCCTCTTCAGTCATCTCGACAACTCCGTTGGTCTGAGTGCCATTTGCCTTTGGTGCACCTCCCTTACCAGACGAAGACGAAGTTTGCGCAATTTTCTTGTTGCGAGCATCCTTTTTGCGTTGAGCATCGCGTTTTTTAGCATCAGATGGCATATTGAACGGCAATAACTAGAAATTCATTAAAAGGGATGAATTACACTTTTTCTATTATTAATAATATAGCGTAATAAAAATAGATTTGGCATAGGTAGTAAGTTCCTGAAAATCAAAAGCATGATTGGATGTAGGACGCCCGACTAAAGGAAGAAATTTACAGAAAAGTATTACGCGATAATATTCCCTTGTTTTATTGGTGTGTTATTTAAATGAAAATATTTCTTGGAAGAAAAAATAATTCATTGAACTTCAGAGGTGATTCATTTGCAAATTACCTATATATACCTTTTATATATATACTTATATATCTTTACTTTATTTATAAAGATTTTATATTGAAAGATATATCACAAAAATAGAAGCCTAGCAGAATTGGAGAAAATATTGTTTTTTTTCCGAAATAAGAGAGTGCAATATGCAGTTGCAAGAATAGTGTAGTTGCAAAGTCCAACCTCATTCAAAATTACCAAACGCTCTTCAACGCAAAATCTGTTATGTAAAGATGTATACGACAAATCTGTTTCATTAAGTTGCTACTAAATATTACAACAAAATAACATGTTAACAAATCTATGTATTCTGATCATTTAAGGAGCTTGAAAATTTTCCACTTTACGTCACACAGCAAAGCTGAAGTTAGGCGAAAAATACCAGCGACACAAAACAATGAGCGAAATGTAGGCACTTGCCTCTTGTACACATACTCTTAAACATGTGCTCGACAACAGTTGATTCTTTACAAAGATTTCGCGAGCATCATACATTTGATTTGTAAAATCCTTTTTACAGACTTTTTTTTATTAGTAAGTGTAGTTATTTTTGTTTTCTTTTGATGTAAGGAACCTCATTGGTTAATAATTTAGTACATACCACGTTACTATTGATTTTGTTCTATTCTTTTCTTTTATTTCTTTTTTATGTTCTTCCTTAGTTCTTTTCTTATGACCTGATCTTGCCTTTTTTGGATAATGATTTTCAAAACTACTTTAAGCGTAAAATTATTACAAACCTTTTGTTGGTGATGAATTAATAATGAAAGTTGTGGACTTCTGGGTTGGTTTCACGTGTTAACAAACTTCCAATTTTGTAAAAATTCAGAAATTTACACCAAAGGCAATTGTTCGGTGTTTAGCGAAACTGCGTGTGCCAGAGAAAGAAGGGTGATTTTTTTTATCAAAGTTGGCAACTGACGTAAGATGTTCGTTTAGTTTTGAAGGTTCGTTGAATTAAAGTGGCAATTAATTCTTTAGGGCAACGCTACATATGATAAAATGTGTTCAAAATAGATAATTTTATATTAACGTTTTTCTTTATATATTAAGTCTGTTACCGCATTTCGTAAAAATAAATTTAAATAAAATAATATGACACACCGAAATATTAAATGAAATATATTCTTTGATATAAAAAATTCAACAAAGATCAATCAAATAAAATTAGTATACTATCCAAACAGCTTAAGTTGTCTACAATTTTTGAACATCTTTTTTTAATTACGTTCAAATGTAATTAAATGTTTGGCCGTCTGGGCAGTGAGGTCGTATTATATATGTAAAAAGGTAACCTTTAAGTACAAAAGACTTCGTATAGCGATGAATGTCCAATACCCTACTTGTTTGTGAAAATAACGTATTCTCTTTTGTATTACCGATTGCTTATCTGCTACAAATCTGTGTTACTAGACCCATTGTATAAGTTTTTACAGGTTTTGCTCTAAAAAAAGAAGGTTCTTCTCGCAGTTGCAGTTGCAATGTAAAATGTGTTTGAGCCAATAATAGATGCAAGCGTAAACATCATAAACTATAATGCAAAAATATAGTACTTAAACCTATTCAATGGAATGAACTGGAGACCAGTCAAAAAGCTTTATGCTGTTTATTGTTGATAATAAGGAAATCGTCAACAATAATTAAACGCTCCTCGAAACGCTCGAAAATGTAACTTGTATGATTTTTGTCGCCTGCATTGAGTGCCCCACAACGGCCTACGCCAGTTCGTAAAGGTGATAATTCTTTCATTCTGGCGGGATTGTGAAATCAGAAGCAAGATTTCTCCAGGATTTTATGTCAAAATATACTAACACATATAAATATAAACGTCAAATAGTATCGTCTCAAATCAGATTTTGTTTACGATCAATCGATGGTATTTGTCTTCCATAGTTGGTCTTACGCCATTTTGCCAAACAAATAAATTGCGAAAAAATATGACATTTAACCAGTAAATGTTAAAATTTTGACAGCGAAGTCAAAACAAATTTTTAGTGTTACTTTGGAGTTCAAATTGCACAACTTCCGGAGAGAAACCAATATAACACTACATGAGTGTTCAAATTTGCTTTCGTGAGAGAAGAGCGTAAATAAAACGCTTTCGAGAGAGATATTTGCTTCGGAACTCGAAAAACAAAAATAAGTCTTACTATTTCTAATTGAAAATGTTGTTAAGATCCGGAAAAGTGATTTCTAGAGAGAGGCGAAAGGAAAATGTTAATGGAAGTGACAGAAGATTAATTTGTACTGTTTAATAACTAATATTTCCATAAACAATAGAATATATTCGCATACTAAGAAAAACAACAACCGTTTCGATCTGATTTTAGTAAATTTTTACAGTACGCCAACACACATAATAGATTTGCTAACGTACTGCCCAAACCAACGAAAAACCATCACATGGGTTTTTGAATTTGTTGGTCTGTTTTTCGTAGTTATGCGTATACAACGGGGCACATTGGGGAAGAGTTCAATTAATAAATTATTTTCTTTTGTTGAAATTAAAATGTTGTTTAACGTAAATTTTGAGAAAGTGAATTAATAATTGGATGAACCGAAATAAATGATGCAATAAAAATGATTTCAGGTTCTATTTCTGTATTGTTAGTATCGTGTGAATTGGATTCCTCTTAAATAATCTTTCCGCTGTTTTCGTCTCCAAATATGTGTTGGTGTAATACTATAATTTTGTTGGTAGGCTGCGTCATTATACATATTTAAGAATACAAAATCTTCCTTTCAGTATCACGAATTTTCAAGATTGAAGATTCGTTTGCAGAAAACGTTTACCCTTTGATGTCAATAGTTTAACACAAGTGTTAAGTGTGCCCCAGAGCACAAAAAAGAGCCCAAACGAAAACGCCAAATGTAAGAATTGAAAGTAAAAAAGTATCCATTTACAATGTGTGTGACATATAGAAATGTCACCTGCATTTGCTAGCAAATTTGCCGCTCAGAATGTTGGGATTGTTTGAGATTTCAGTACCTAGAACCCTCTGATAGTTTTTAAATTCGTTCTGTTCGGATTTGATCTGTCAAAATTAACAAGTAACAGCCTGCCTTACAAATCAAACACACCCGTTGTCTGACATTTACCATATTTTTCGTTAGCCGGAATTGAAATTTAATAATTCGCGCGTTGATACAAATTCCGTGTTAAAAAGAAAAAGATCTCTTTACGCCTGTTTAACAAAACATAAGAAAAAAAAAAAAAAAAAAAAAAAAAACGAATAAACATGGAAACATTAAAGACCCAATTAGATCTAAAAAAAGAAGTAAGGTTTTTCGAAAACCTTGCTGAAAAAAATCAAAATTCGGAAGAGCATTTTGGTAAATATAAGCACATTTGTCTGTCAAAAGTTGAAATTTTTTAGAAAAGGATATCTTTAAAGGTGATCTCTTTGGTGGCATTATAAAGTCTGGTCATTGGGGATGGCTTACCAAAGGTACACATCTTCGGATTACTTCCCTTCGCACAGGACAACTAATTTCGCAATTTGATTTTGGCGACTGTAATGGGTTTGTTGTGATTTTTGTTTTGATAAAAATTCGATGACTAGCAGCCTTTGTTTTCAGATTTGGTGTGTGCATTATAACTTGCATTTCAGAAGTTCACTTACCATACCACACAGATACTATTATTGCCGTTGGAATCCAATATGCTGATTGCCCGGGAGGTCTTGCTGTGATATATTCAATTGAAGAATCAAAAATTATTCGGTGCATAGAGTTGAAACACAAAATTACATGCTGTAAATTTATAAGCCATGAGCTATCGCAGCATACTGTTTTACAAAACATGAATGGTTGCTTGGCTTTGGGTACTGATAGTGGAAGCGTATTGTTGGTGGATCTCAATCTTCGGTTGGATGAAATAAGTGTTGCACAAATTCAATCGGATGTTTCAGTGATACCCTGTCATATAGTTGACTACAGCATGAACTTACTGCATTTGCATCGACATTTTCTTCATTGTCAGAAGGAAGGTATCCATTTTGGTATTCAACTAGAAGGTACGTTGTTATATTTAAACCAAATTTGTTAATCAGATAAGCTTTGGTAAACGTTCTTATTTTAACAATTCAAGTTAAATTTTTTAGGGTTTCCTGAAGCCTGTAGTATAATTTCCACAAATATGTTTATAAATAAACTGCAGCAGTTTGTTACAGCTGAACAAAAATTCGACAAAAATTTGACTAGCAATTCGAATAACTAATTCTTAATTCGTAAAAAAAAAACATATTCGTGTGATGCGCATAGTATCATCAATACTAATAATTACTTTTTGAGGCCACTCACTAATGTTCAAAATAATCTAACAACAATTCGTTTCGCTAACTGCATGTATTTTACCATTGACGTAGTATCGTAGCCTTTCGATTTTTCTTCAACATGATAGTTTCAAGTTAACCCGGTTTACAAGTATACTTCCAGGTGATTCATTTTTCTCATCTTGATTGCTCAAATGCAAAACTGAGTTTTAAGTTTCCCGTCTGGCTTTTTCTTTTTTTTTGAGGTCATTATTAAGGTACTGGATATGAAAAACTGACTGTACATTTTCTTTTTTCCTGTAATTTTTGCGGTAATTTGGCGGTGCTCTTAGCACGGAGATAGTGCTGATATATCAACGCTCTCGGTTAGAGTTTCGCGACATTTAATCTTATCGTTAACGCTGCAACAGATTTAATTGCCACTTATTATTAATGTGTAGCATAAAAACGCAGTTCTATGGGAAATTTGTTGGCAATATTTTCCGCTTGAAATATACTACAGATATCCGGTATTATACTCGCTAACTGAGTTTCAGGTGAATCAGAAAATATTTCAATTGCTATACCCTGAGCCATTATTGATTTAACTGTGCACATTCTTATCCAATCTTAATAACAGATTTCGTGTTGTCTACTGAGAGCTTGCTGTTTTCGTTTTTATCCGTAATCGGTTGAGACGACCTTCTCAGCTTTAATGCCGTTTTAAATGCTTTCCAGTCTTAGTGCTTCTGTTTAAAAACCAACCCAAATAGGAATCTACAATATTTCCTATTTTTGCGAAATTGATGCTATAAAAAACGCTGATGACCAGAGCTAATCTTGTATTAAATTTTATAAAATGTTTTTCAAACAATAAATTAGTTGTAATAACTTGATCGAACATACTTTTAGAATCATCTTTAAAGAATAATTTTTTTAATTTTAAAAAATTTCGCAATCGCCTAATTATATGTATAATGACAATATGCAAACAGTACACTTCTAGGATGGAGAATTTTCTGTATTTGTTTGTTTGTTTATTTATTGTTTTAGTACTTGAGAACGCCAAATTTATCCAGTCGTTACTACCTATTGATCGTATTTTAAGTCTGGCTGTTGGTTTGGCAGATGGTCGCCTTGTGTTGTATGATCTGACAGATATGCAGGTATTTTATGTGGCCCCACCACAAGAGAAATCTTCACCATTAGTCAAAATGAGTTTTATGGAACCGCCAGATGATCCGCGGTCCTGCATTTATGTGTGGTGTTTTCATGAAAACTACCAAAATTCAATGGCAGTGCTGCATTCCCTAATGTATGAGAAGCGAGTAATTGCTGATCATGGGTTTTGTTTTTTTGAAGTAAGTATATTTAAAGTAATATTAAGTATTTATTTAAAATAACTATCAAATGTTAGAATTTTCAAGCGGCATGTGTGAGATTGTTGGTGCCACTTGGCTGCCCTCAAAGCATCCCAATTACTTGCCAATCTATAATAAAACCGGCGTCTCATGGAAATGAGGAGACAATATCCCTGTGTGCCTTGGTGTGGAAACAGGAGAAAAAACTACAAACTGATATTTTAATTTTTGATATTAATCAGTGGTATAAAGAGGAAATGCCATATGTTGGTGATTGGAGAGAAGATCCCAGCTATTTAGCTTATTTCATGTTACCAGGCTTAAGTTCACTGGAGATGTTCTTCAATCCCAATACAATTTCGCTCTTTAATTCCATTCAGAGACCTGAGGAACACTTTTATCCCGTATCCCTTAGTTTTGGTAAGAATTTTAAGATAATGCAACTTTTGTGACTTGATTATTTTTGCATTTACACCCATAGATTGCATTGCCCTGGGGGAAACTGGATGCCTTCACACGAATTGGCCCGGTGCTCAAAACCGTTGTATAAATATGTTGCGGAATATTGGTCCAATGGCATTATTGGATCCCAATCCTATTTTCAATGAAATTTTGAACACACGTTTGCTTCCTCAGTTTACTGGACTCAATTATAAATCTTCACATTCATTGGTAAATATGTCCATTCCAACAGACATTGTCTCTCTGATATAGATTGCTTTAATAAAGTGCTATGAGATCGACATACCATATATATATATATATATATATTGATTCGGTAATTTAAACAGAAAGCAAAAAGGGAAGCAATACTATCTGTGGCCCTGGAGCAAAACTGCATTGGACTTCTTAAAGAATGTGCTAGGAATTGGGCAGATGGAAGCCATCAAGGGAAATCTTTAGAGGAAGGCTTAACACTATCTACTCTTACCAACTGGATCTCGTCGAGAGCTTCGAATATTAAGGAAAGATGTAATAATTTGTGCCAAGTACTATTTGATCTATCAGGCTGTACACTAGCCCAACGGGAGCAAAAAGAATTAGGTTATATTTCCAAACAACTTAAGATTTTAGCGGATCTCCTGAGTGAAATTCTTATCAAATTTAGCGTAAATATTCAATCGGATGGTAAGTTTTTTTCCATATAGGGAAGTTAAAAATTTTTGATTGTTTCTTTGATTTAGTTTTAAATGCCCTGGAATCGCAAAGCGAATCGATACGTATGGTTTCTGAGTATCAAGAAATTTTATTGTGGTTGCTTAATATTGGTTTGCTGCCAGAAGCTTCTCGGTTGGTAAGACATCGAGAACTGGAATTAAATCTTGTTCCATATCCTTACGAATCGTTAAGAAGGTTCTATAAAAATCGGAGAGAAGAATTTGTGCAACTAAATGAGAAATTTATTTCCCGTAAAACTCGCGGTTGCTATCTTCTATTTATTGATTCATTTATAGAGCATGAATTCAAGGGTAACAACTTAAGAGATTATTGGCAAGAAAGTGGCGGCGATGGACTATATCCGCCCACGTCCCTTCAAACAATGTTACGGATAATGCTCATTCAAGATGTTTCGTTTGAAAATAAATGCGCTTTATTTTTATATTTTTTCCTTGATTTAAATATGGCAATTGAAGAAAAGCAATATGAACCAATCGTTCAGAACTTTATTAAATTCCCAAGCGTATTTAAGCTGCCAGCGTCATTAATCAAACAGATACAAGCGTTTTGGAACCTCGACCACTGTCGTTTTTTGGTAAGTTTAATTATAATAAAATAAAAATAACATCTATTGTATAAATATTTATTTTGATCCTCATAATATGATTTTATTAATGTTTATGTTCAATTTAATTAATATAAATAAATCTATATAACAGGCAGCTGTCGATGAGTTTATCTCACCATTCAACAAAGATCAAGTTTGTCCCCAGTGGCAACTCGAATTAATTCTTGAGTCTTTATTAGCACAAAATGAAGCTAACCTTGCCCTTAGAGTGCTCGAGGCAAAATCTTCATCAATATCTCCAGTCCTTCAGTTGAATACTTATTTAGCAAATGATCTTATATCCGAAGCGTTTCATTTTGCAAGATCAAAACAAGACGAAGACTTACTGAAACTATTCTTTACTGGATGCTTATGTACGGGCAAATTTGGAGTTATTCGAGATCTTGCTCTTACCGAAAGCGAAGGCAATCTTGTGCAATCACTTTTAAAGAACAGCAAATCCAGAAATGCAGAAAGCCTACATTTTGTTTATCTTCTGGAAAAATACAAATACTTAGAAGCTGTTTCTTATCTGGATGAACTATCAAAAGGAAGAGTGGTTCAGCGAGTAGTAGATGTCGATACGCCCACATTAGTATTGTCTGCTTATAATTCAACAATGACTCCAGTGATTAAGGGGTTGTCTGATGTATATTTTAAGATAAAAAACAAGATCAAAAGCAAAAAAGCTGAAGAGAATTCACCTTATCCGTTAAGTTGTCAACTTATTAAGCATAACGCTAACGATTTACTTGGCGGTATATACCATAGTTCTGCTTTGAGTGCACATTTCGCGAGTCATTACTGGGAACGTCATCAATGTGAGAAAAATACCTTGCAACAGTCTAAGAATGCGCCGTTTTTAAGAAGACCTCAGGTGTCATCCTTTTATTCGGAATACAACCAAAAAGAAAGTATTTCTTATCCGGACCCATATAAAGTTGCGCAGAAACGTCGTTTAGATAGTAATTCAGTTGAAGAGGAAATGATTGGTAAAATGCGAGAAAATCCAAAGAAGCGAAGGAAAATATATGATTTTGGAATGATCTATAAGCCCTTGAATCAAGAACAACAAAAAGCGGATGATTTATTGACACATCATAAAAATATATCTACATATACTCAGGGGTCGGCTACTTTAGCCAGAGATAATTCGATTTTCCTAGAAACTCCATACGTGAAAGACAATAACTCTGAAGATAATTCGAGTAGTGTTTCTAGCTGCAAAATCCCTGAAAAGTCGGCTACACCTTTACAGAGTATATTGAAGATAAGCCAGCCACACATTAAATCATCATCAATAGAAAAGGATTCAAATGGCAATCGAACACTCTCAGTTGAATTCGAGAAGAGGGACAAAAAAGATACTGACGAAGAAAAGAGCATAAGGTTTATTTTACCAACTGCAGATGAGTCCTTAGAGGAAGTAGATGAAGAAGATGTTTCAATGGAAAGCGAAGAAGTAGTTGAACAGCCGCAACTCTTAAATAAGTATACGGGACCCGCAAGGAGAAAATCTTTAAGAGGCTGCTCTAATTATATTCCTACATACAGTGGAATTGGATTAAATTCACCATTTAAATACAAATATTCATCAGAATCGTGTACAGTGAACAAAGAATTTGCTGATTTAAATAAAAATAGTATCGAAAAAGACATTATTTTAAGTGACGCTGGTAAAAAGCCACGTTCAATAACTACCAATGTTTACCCAGATGATGATACAATAGTAGATGAAGAGAACAAAAGTAATGCTAAACCACATATTAGATTAAATGAGAACCGGTGGGGTTCAGAAAATGATCACTCTGAAAAACTTTCACAGAATAGTGTCGAAGATGCAAAGGAGAATGCAAAAATAATTTCAGTAGCTGTTGCTGACGAAAACTGTAGTTTTTCAACAACGAATTTGGGTGAAATCGCTGAACTTAAATCACAAAAGAGGTCTCTTTCTATAAGTTCTGACGAAAACTGTAATGACTCAAGAAGTTTTAACAAAAAAACCACAACATGGCTTAGAGGTCGAGCATCTATTCATAGTTTTTCGAATGAATCACCAAATACATCACTTTTAACAACGCAAACAAAATCTATTGAAAATATTCCTAAAACGGATACAATTATAGATTTTAATCCCCATGTCTCGTCATCAAAAGTTTGTGCATCAGAATCCAAGTTCAATGCGAATAATATGGAAACTGAAACAAAAGTCTGGTCAGAGAAAACTACTTCAAAAGTAATATTGTCAGAATGTTCCACTGTTGTCGGTGGACAGACATATTTGCCTATTACAGAATCAACCGAGGAGGTAAATGAAACATTCAATGTTACAATACAACCAAGAAATAAAATGTTAGACACAACGATTGATATGACTCTTTACGATACAATTGGCTTTGAAGAGAGCGTAGAAAAGCATTTTCCCAATGAAGATAAAATCCAGAGTCATAAAAGAAATTCAGAAGATGAATTACTAAAACATGAACTCGATAATTTTGATGACCAATTTTCAGATAGTGACGATTATGATCGTGCTAGCGAATCTGTTATTCTCCTCTCTTCCCGGAGTAGCTCGCAAGCGATGTGCGACGATGTTTTTGAATATGAATATGATAGTGAAACGGATAATCCAATGACCAATGAAATTGTTATTGATGATGAAATGGATGAGACTGACAACGATGGAATCAATATGCTTGGAGAATATAGTGAAGTTTCAGAAGATAGTATCAATTCATCCCTCAAACAGTTTTCTGAAGGTATGTATGAATGTATCTGACTAATTCAAATAATTAAATTACGTTTTATATATATATTAAAGTAACTAGAACCAGCACAAGTTGCTCAGCGCAAAGTAATTTAGACGTTATGGGAACTTTTAAAGCTATGGAAGAAGATGCAAATTATGAAAATATTTCTTTTGTCGATGATTCTTCAAAGACTACCGAGGAAAACGTAATTCTTTCAGATGAACAGGAAGCAGTTGTCACAGGTATTTTCATTTCTTTAAACTTAATTAAGTATGTGTATCTCAAACTCAATTTTGTTTACTATAATAAATTAATGCATGACAGAAGTCAAATCCAGCACATCTAAAGATTCTGAAAAACCAGAAAATGTCATAGAAAAAGAGGAAAATTTTAAATTTCTACCGTCTGTGGAAAATAAAGACCAAATGGAAAGTCCTCTTTCAAATATCAAAAAAAGTGAAGATACTAAAATAATAGGGAATCCGAAAACAAAACTAAACTATCCAAAAATGATCATTGAAGATGGGGAAATCATGCCGAATGCAGTGATAAACGAAAATAAAACAAATGAGTGCAAAGAAACTGATGTTTCGCAAACTGAATTTGAATCAAAAATAAGACAAAAAGCGGTGACTATAACTAAATCGGACGACAATGTCCCTCAAGAAGATATAATGAATGCAGAGGTTATTGATGAAACAGAAAAGGAATCTGATACATTAAAGAAGGAATCATTAGTCACATCAATCCCTAAAAATTCACTTATTAGTCCTCAATGTGAGGAAGAAGAATTCCAGAATGCTGGACAAGAACATGCACCCAAATCGAGAAGTGAAAGATCAAAATCTGTTTCTAAAATCTTAAGCGAAGAAGCAGACAACACAGACGCTATGCACAGTTGTACAAATGATTTAATTTTAAAAACTAAAAACGAAGAGGAATTGCAAATTATTGCGACACAAGATCATACACCCAATACAAGGAGTGGAAGGTCAAAATCTGTTTCTCGAAACTTGAGTGATGAACAAGATTCTACAAAAGCTCAACAAAATTTACGACAATCCAGAGGGGCATCCATGCCACCTACAACTGTTCAACAAATTATTACGAGAAGGCGTTCGCTGCTTTTGGAAACATTGACTGAAAATACAACACCGGATTCACCATCAAGTAGAACCCGTTCTAAATTGCGTTTGGATGCAGTTGATGGGGAAATTGATAGTCCTTCAGTTTCCAATATAAAACCCACACGGCGAACATCAATTTCAAGCACGACATCTATAGAACATTCACAAACTCCGAAAAGTCGTCGACGAAATAGCTTCACCGTTGAGGCAGAGCAAAGCAATACACCAAAAACTTCTGGTACACCTAGAACAACCCGTGGAAGAAGTATTGCTGCAGATGAAACTACCACACCTATAAAAACTCCACGCAGGCTATCAACATCTAAAAAAGACAATTCCTCACCTGATGAAATGAGTCGAAATGATAATAAATTAAATGAGTCAACAGAAAAGGAAAAAGTAACAGAAAGTCCTGATGTACAACCAGAAATCTCCCAAAGCGAGGATTATACAACTTCGCGAAGGTTAACTCGAACCCAATTAGCAGTTTTAGAGAAATCAGCTGCACTTTTAAAGCAAGTGCCGATTTCCCCAGTAAGAAAAACAAGGCGACGTCCATCAGGCGCAAGTGAAAAAGAATCACCGCCATTGGGCGATGTAAAAGAAAGCGATAGTGAATCTATGTCTTCAAAAATCAGCCTTCGGTCAGATTCAACTGTCTCACGGAGAGTTACAAGAAGCTCTGCTTTAAAAGTATGGTTTTACTTTAAAATAATTTTTTTTTATTAATAAAAACGACTCACATTTGCTTTTAGGAACATGCAGAAGATGATATAATTAGCATCACCAGCTCAATCGAAAGCGGTAGGAAAAGAAGAAAGCGAGCAAAAGAAGCAACTTCACCAATAACACTCACAGCAATTCCTGAAGAAGGACCCACAGGTAAAAATATGCTTTGAAGTGTTTAAGCTTTAACTTACAAATGGTTATTTAGGTTCAGAAGGAAGTAATGCAAATAGCGAATCATCTAAAAGTACCAGGCGTCAAAAGAAGTAAAGGAAAACAATTCCCGCATGAAGTAGAAATAAAGAACACTTTTGAAGGAATACAGGAAATAAATAAAGTTAACAGTCGCATGTACATAGAAAATTCCTGAAAATAAAATTATTTCATTGTTTAACACAAAATAAATGTTCCAAATTTTCTTTGCACGCCAATTAATAAGTTATAATTTCCATCTGTCTTCCCACAGTGTTCTGTATTTCTTCAAGGTGGACCTGAACTTCAACCAATATTTCGCGAACTTGCACTAACTTAACGTTGAGAACCCCACCTATGACAAGATCTTCCTTTACAGCGCTGTTCCTCCGAAATGGAGTCGAAGAATTTCGGGTAGACAATTTCGGTCAACATGTCTTAGTTTGATTTCTAGGTTTGGTACCATTAGATGAGTTTACAACTAAGTGCTCAGGTAGATAAAGTAAAAAGGTATTTAGTGATTTAAAGTCCCTCATCTATGCACAAAAATGATAAGAAAAGAAACACTGTACGAAGAGATTCGAAGTGATGTACACCTAAATGTTGAAAATCATTAACCGAACCACTGCTGTGGTGGTGGACAGAATAACTCAGTACCACAGAGAAGCAAAGAAGTAGTTTCCTTCCTGTCTTCGGGTGAAATCTAATCGCCATTGGATAGGTTTTGTTATGAGACAAAATCGAAACATGATCTGGGAATCTGATATGAGGGTAGCGGTCCGAGACGATGTTAACTCATCGGAGCCGGATACCCGGAGTCGAGAATGCAGGAGTTAAAATGTCATCAACTTGGAAACCTAGAATCTTTTTTGTCGAAATAAGTAGAAGTTTAAAGTATTTACACCATCATTGACTCATTCTGCGATCTTCAGTCCACTGAGGTCTTAACACAAGTGATTGGTGTTCCATAATCAATTAACTTTACGTTTTATATAAGTTACAGATGTTCAAAGCTTAGCTTAAAAAACCATAAGTACTCTTTTCACACTTTGGGTAACTGATACCAAATCGTCTTTTCATATAACGAGTTGTGTCTTGTTACGTACATAATTCGTGCCCTTGGCATTGAATGCTTCGAACAACTTTGGATTTTTGCTATAATTTGCAGCAATTTTTAAGCAAGCTATGCGGTTTCTTTTTCATTTGCATCTTGAAAAAAAAGAAATGAATAAAAATAAACCACTTTGTACGTAGGTTGTGTTGTTGAGCAATCCAAAACACGTTGTCATTTGGTTCTGAGTACGCTTTCAAATATGGTTCTATATGTTACTTTTTTTATTTTATTCTGCTGCTTGTGTAACTGGTGAGTGATTTTGTTTAAGTTAAGTTTCAGTTTTGGCGTTTTTTGCTTAAATATGTTCATAGTGTTACCTTTTATATTGAAAAATAAATAAAATGAACTTAATTTTCTTTACAATAATTGTTTCCAACTGCATACATACACATGTATACTTATAACTGCTCTGTTTCCAATCCTTTACAGTTTCAGCTTAGAAGTTGAAAATATAACAAATGAGATTCAGGAAATATCATCTGAAAATAAGATTCGAATAAAAACGAAACATCTAGAAATGTGGGATATAATTACTAGCATTTCTGAAAGAAAACATATTCTTCAAAGTACATTGAAAGAGCACGACTACTTGTTGAATACTATCCTTGAAAATAGCTTAAAAGTATTATCGAACTGCGTAACTACAAATGGTTGCTTGCAAAACAATATCAACAATCTCGAAGAAAATGAAGAAAAGAAATTGAATTTTATGCATCAGTGCTTTCTTTTTAACATTGAGATGAGCACATTACTTCTTAATGAACTGAAGAAAGTTTATCAATTGGAAAGAGAATGTCAAGACTTGGAACAATTACCTCTTCTGGATTAAGCAAAACTTATTCATAATTTGTTTTATAAGTTACGATAGATGAAAAATATATATTGTATATATATATATTTATATATATGCTTTGTTTTTATAATACATATGGTATATAGAAAAATCTACTTTGGCGTTTTCAAATTAAATGTCTTCGTCCCACTTTTACCTATTTCTAATTATTTTCAGAGTTTCGAAAGTGTGTTACTGGAAGTGTTCTTCGAAAAGGCTCTTAGCTGAATTATGCATTAAAGATTATGTAAACCTGAGAATCCAATCACGAAAGGAGACCATAAGATGCTAAGAAACATAATGTACCATATTTACAAGTTTTTAATGAAAAGCGTATAGTTTTTTTTTTATTATTATCATTAATAAATGGAAACCAATGACGAAAACATATTTTTTCGAGAAAAGAATACTATATCCTTAGATAATAACAATTCTAGCGATGGTATTGGGACTAATAAGACAACTTTGGAGAGAAAGAAGTAAGTAATGGTGTTGTTAATGATCCATTAGAAGAAGGTGCCGTTGTAATACTATTAATAGAGCTATATGGGTTAAGGCTATCGGAACATAATTAAAACAATGAATAATTGATTTCTTGTAAATATTAGATTCAGAAGGTATAACAGGGACGCATGTGTTTATGTGCTCTGGTCATCATAATCGTCTATGCCGATAACATTTAGTTTGCCTGCTATACCTTTTAAGCGTAAGCAAACTTAATGCTGAAAATCTGATTTGGTATCAACCTGCATTTTGCCATCTACCAGAGTAGATATTTCGGTTTTCATTTGCTAATATTGTCAGATACTACTGTTATTTATTAATATATACTTTTTGATATAATATACTTGTATATTTCTTGCGTATTCACTGAATCACCAGAACATCATTAAAACCAGGGAAAACAACTGTCTCAAGAGCTACGAAGGATCTTTTTGACCTCCGATGCTTTTGAGATATGTGACATTTAACGTGCCGTTGATGGTTTCATTGAACTCCTTGAGGACAACAGAAAGATTCTTAAAAAATTCTATGTTTTAAGACCGAACAAAACAAACACATTGTCATCCATGCGAATTACGTTCGTGAAGTACAAGAAAATATGTATCCGCCAACATATATATATGGAGTTGTTAATGTAAATCATTCGTGGCATACGATACATACAGATATGAAAAGCAAAATTGTATTGAAAATTTTTTTCGATCGTATCAAGTCAACATTTCTACCCCTTTTTTTATTGTAATCAATCTCCCGCCGACAAACAGAATACACCGTTCAAATTAGATGATGATAGCCAAAACTTCCGCCCACCTTACCAAAACGAAGTAAAGATAACAATATCTAAGTTGAAATCTGACAAAGCAGCTGGAATTGACGGTTTACAGCCTGAGGTATTCAAATCTGCTAGAAATGACTTTGTTTAAAGCATACATAAACGCTTTCAAAAGTTTATATATATAGAGTACGCCAATGATAGTCAAATAATTGGTAGAATTTAACGGGAGGTCACCAGTGTTTTCGCTAGTATTGGAACGGAAGCTGCCAAAATGGGCTTAAAAGTAAATGAGGGCAAAACCAAGAATATGCATATATGCTGTAAACGAGAAGGGACACACAACATTGACAAGTTGGACAGAACGTCACAGTCGACAGCTATAATTTGGAGGCAATAAAGGACTTTGCCAAGAACAGCTCAGCAGAACTAAAACGAGGAATTACTCTTACCAACCGATGTTTCTTTGGGCTAAGAAAGCAATTGAGTAGTAAGGCATTATCCGAAAAACTAAGGAGACTCTATGTAAGACCTTGTCTTAGTCCGGACTATGGAGAAGATTCAACAACGAACTATACAAGCTATACAGCGACATCGACCTAGCTACAAAACTGCGCATCAGTCGCCTGAGATGGCTAGGACATTCTTTACGGGTTCACCTCGTCTATGAAACATACTCGTACGTATTGTAAATTCGTGTGTCCTGAACGCGCTCCACAATAGAAGTGGTCACCATTCTTTGCTTATCACCATGTTTTGCTTATCTGATTCTTATGTCTACCATCCAACTAATTAAAAAAAAGGATTACTTTAAAAAGTTTGCAAGTGGCTGCCAGAATGAAAATACGGATATTAAGATAAGTACCTTTTTTTATCTCTTTACATATTGTACAAGGTGGGCCATGTTGTGTGACCCTATCTGAAAGTGCTATAGATTTTACAAATGGCAACGAATGTCGATTCGGTTTTGACATTTGTGAAGCACACACCTGAAGAACGCGGAATAATCGTCATGATGTGTTTGATGAAAAATTCGTTATTAATCTTGGCGCAACGTGCGTTTCGTGCTCTTCTTTCTGGCTCGCACTGGTCGTTCAATGCGGCGTGTAGCCGTACTACTCTTAGAGACTGGACTAACTCTGGACCGAGCAATAGCTGGAAAGCCTCGCACGTCTCGTTCGGCAAAGAATATCGGTGCCGTGGCTGAAAATGTCGTAGAGGGCCTGGGGACATCGTTCAGACAACGTGCCACTCAATTGGCAATTGCTGACTTAGAGATGAAGATGTTTCCTTACACCAGCTGATAGGCGCGGGCCAAACGGTCACTGTGGATGGGGAGCGCTACAGAGCCATGCTTGATGAATTTTTCATTCCTCAATTGATTGAATGGGGACTGGAAGACATGTGGCTCCAGAATAACGGAACGGAGCAACGGCGCACACTAAACGAGCCATGCATAATATGACGGTCTTGTACAAATTAGCCATTGGCCCTAATAACGACGTTCAAAATCAATCAAATCTTCTTCTTCCAAATGAGTTTAAAGTCTTCAAACATGTTTGAAATCACCTATTTGTAACATAGTTCTCAGCTCTTATGTTTCCGAGAAAACCATGGATCAGTTTTTTAAGGCTGTCCCATGCTCGCCTTTGAGAAGCTATAAAAATACATTGTTGGCTATTATTTTATTTATTTGTGGTCCGACGAAGATACTAGCTTTAAATTTGACTTCGGATGACTTAGGAAACAATTTTTTTTAGATATTGAAAAGTTTCAGATTCTTGAGGAAGAGCTTTTACGAATTCCTTCAGAGGTCCTAATTTTATATGAAATAAAGGCATTAATATGTGTATAAGCTCGACAATTAGGGCACATTTAACACTATGTTTTCCTATCTCCTACTACTCATAGCCTAGTGCTGCAGGTAATGCAAATTGTATGCTCTATTGTCTAATAAGCAAAGGTAGAAAGCATGTTTGGAATACCAACCTCGCGTTCCCAACAGAAAGCCACCCATAGTAAAATCCGCTATCATTGGGCAGGTGTACTGCACTTTAAGCTCTTAAGCACAATTTTTTTTCTGAGCATCTCGGAATGAGCCAAAGGTATAGATGAAAATTTATTTCCATTATAAAGAAGCACAACTTTTAAACATTTTGAGGAAGTGACTATGAAAATAACGCTAGTCAGAAAGAACCATGGAACTCCGATTTCTTCAAACAAGCTTTTACATTACAATAGCAAAGTTCATCTTCGAATCTTTATTTGATCACTTATTCTAACTTTGGTTTCAAGCTGATTCCACTGTGTCAAGCGAGAAGCTAGAATTTCTGCTTTACTTTTGAGTAGGTTCAGGTCAGGGGTTAATAAGTTGTGGTTCGGAACTTACTGATTTGATCACGAAGTCATTGCTCTCATAGCTGGCACAAGTAGTTTGGGATTGAGATAATACGATATCTTTTAGGCCTTGAGGTCATTTTTGAAGCTACCGTTACACAAAATACGTTATATCGCTGAAAGATGTATTCGCACACTAACTAATGAACCACATGTTAAAATGTCTAATCTTCTCCCACCGCTTCTCCCTGATTTTACTTAATATTATACAACACGTTTCTCTTTATTTTCAAGAATAATCGATGAGTTCATTCATTTTTCGGTATAAAGAATTAGATAATAATCATTGAAATAAAAAGCCTGTTGTTGACTTGTGTAATTTGAGGCCAAGATGGCAGTGGATTGGACATATGTACATGCACTTCGGTGAAAACACACTTCTATAGCTTGAAATGCATTTTTTTTTTTTTTTTTTTTAATCTGGATCTTATCTGTGTTTTATGATGGGAGTGGACATATATCCACTAAAAACACGTTAATTACCATTAAAAAGGTAAATATCTGCAATCTCGTAATTAACTCCGAAGTCCCCGATGACCATCCCATAAAAATAATTAACGTAATTGCATCTCGTATAAGATCCTGCCTGCTGACTGTCTACTTTAAACTACAAAAGCAAAACTATAGGAATATATTCCGTCGTTTTTATTAAAATGTTGGTTATTTGCTATATGGGAGAAGTCAAAGTTATCACACTAACGAAGCTGGTGCTAAAAGAATTTCAAATTGAGCTTCTTTTATCTTTAGTTAGATTAAAGGCAGAACTGTTTTTCTGTATAAGCAAACTCAGCTTCAGACGTCTATTAAGAAGAAGTTTGCGTATTTCTTCACGGTGGACAAAATTGCTTTAACAATTTCTACTCAAAATAGCCTAGGATGTCTTCATCCTCGTGTTGCTTCTGCACCAAGCGGGAAGATGACGGTCTTATGTACAGTCTCCTTAGTGTTGCTTGATTTGTCTATGATAAAATATTGTTCTTAAGTTGAACAAACAGCATTTGGAAAGCGTAACTTTCCAATTTCTGACGAGGCGCCATTATTGCAGTTAATATTGGAGACGAGGTAAACAAAATTGCTGAATACCTCAAAGTTAAAGATATATGAATATTGTGTCATTCTGTGCAATTGATTCGTCGATGTTATGCATTCTTAATTGTTAACAGCACATACATACCTACATATCATATTTGGTTTTGTCCACTTTAGAAGAAAAATCTCTTTTTTGTCAATTTTGTTCCAATCATTGCTAACTTTACAAAATTCCAAAATTTACCTCGGGTGTTGGTTTGCGAATTTCGTATAATTTTCCTAAATCCGATGATAGAAATTTAATATGACAACACATCACCGAAAAACCTTTTTAACATCAAAGATCTTGGTGACATTTTTCTCTGCCTTCACAAGATACCTGAGATATCTGAGCAGTTTGACATGGCTACCAAAATTAAATACGAGTATGGTTCCGTATAGCTCATTGTTTGAATATTTGCTCAACTGTGTACTTATATTCATTACAATCGAATCGTTTAATTTCAGTTAACTAAACTATAGTTGGCGCAATTTAGAGGTTCTCTTTGGGCAGACGATTCTATACTTTGTTTTGGCCAAATCATAAAAATAATTTGGTGTATTCACTCTACCAAGTCATCTAAGATAGATCTTTAGCAAGACAGCAAAATTTTTTAGTTTACGTACTAAGTTTAGATACTTAACTACCATTAATTACTTTGATTGTATTGGCCAATTCGTTCTGCTGACAGTGTAACCATCAAAAAGTCTACAGGAGTGGTTTTTAGTATCCACAGAATTGTCTGTTACGCAACTATTTGAAATTATCGCTTAAAATGGGAAAACTAGAGTCCAGTTTACCAAAGATAACGGAAATTAAAAAGGTGTTGAATGATGAAAATATCGAGAAAATTTCGCAGTCTTTTGTTAAGTCTAAAAAACGTTTAAAGATATAGTAAATATTTTTTTTTTAATTATTTTATTATTGCTATTACTTTTACATATATTATTTTGTATGTATGGTATATCGATAAGCAGATAAGGCTTAAATTTTTAAAATATACTATCGGACTGTTCTATAAATAGTTTACATTAAATTTAAATAATTATACAATTTCTATTTACAAATGCTATCATACCTAATTATATCATAAACTTAAAAAGCAATATATATATAATACATATAATTACTCGTATATAGCATAGAACAAATGTGGAAAAATAAATGTAGACAATTCCGGAACAATAAAATTCTTTGAGAATAACCATCCGTATAAAACTTATTCATAACACATCAGGTACATAGTTTAAATGTTGAAAATTTTGTAAAAACTTTTAAGGGCAAGATACGTAAATTAAGATAATTTAAAAATAAAAATGGAGTTTATACTAAAGTTGACAGTTCATGTTGGGATGTACTGGTAACATTGCTCATATCCAGTGCTTGTGGTAGGCCTGGACTAACAGATCCACTTGCCTCACGACCAGCTATTGGCACACATCCATTAGATATTATTTTTGGAGTAGGTGGCGTCGCAGTGGAAGGACGAATAGAGTATCCAGCGGCACAAGAGTGATTAAAGCTCCCGTGTGAATGATTCGGCGAAATAGGTGTAACCGATGTTTGATGAATTTGAGCATTCGAATGACTCGTCGAGTTAAGATTCATATGATTAGAATTCGATTGATTGAGAAATTGTACTGGGGGTGTAATGGCATTGATTGCAGACATATTTAGCGAATGATTTCGTACACAGATAGTCTTTTCCTTTTGCCAGATAAATACATTGTGTACCATTGCTCCACCACAAAAAACTATTCCAATTCCAATAAGAACGCTCGTGATTATAGCTGGTGTCGAATGAAATTGAGTGAATGTGTACAATATTATACCTGTAATAAATAAAAAGAATGTTAAATTAATTTAAACTATTAAAATAGAAAACAAATAAGTTTCCTTATAATCCGTTGTATAATTATTTGAAATGTACATAGAATGTATGGGTTCAAAACCGATATTTCAATGTTTCCTAAGGTTAAGCACCCAACACATTCAGCTAGAAAGACACATCTTAATTATGATCGTACAACATATATTATGATCTGGATCACACTAAGTACTCATAATAGCCTATGGAAAATTTTCGGTGTTAGGTATAACCGAAAAAATGATAGATGATTTGAAACCTATGATAAGACCAAAGATGTCTCATCTTTAACTTTAACTTTATTGTAAAGTATACTTTTATTTAATTTCAGGAATATTAATCCAAGAAGTTTTAAAAATATCAACAGACTTTCCAATAGCCGATTTTTTGGGACGTCGATATACATATGACAAGATTCAATGAATTCAGCTTTTTGGTTTCGTTCAATGAAACTTTGTAATTTCACAGTAGTATGGAAAAGGTTAGAGAGTTGTAAGGCCCTAAGTCACTACTGCAGCACTGCGGCAATCCTTATTCACAGCAGCTATCACATATCATATTGATTGGATGCATCCACACACTAAACGAATCAATATCAATAAAAACTCCAATATCGAATGCAATTTTATTCTACAATTTTGTAGTGAAATTCTTAGGTAGATGAGTCTTTCAAAAATCAGTCTTGCGCAACTGCACAACCGTCCTCTCCATCCTGTTCAGAAAGCAAGCGGTCCAACTGATGATACTGAATTTCTTTCTGAGTGTGCAGTCATCTTTACCGACTTAAAAGTTTAATAGTTTATAAAAAGAAAAAAATTACCTCAAATGTCAACGGCAATGAGCATGTGTTGCCTTATTAATAACAAAAACTTACTTATTTTGTCACGTGCTGTTAAGATTGCTATCATTTATTCAAAACTAGAAAATGTTTTATTCTTAATATACGGGTCCTCACGTCTTCCTACCAAGATGGCGTTTTGTCACCTTTTTTATTTCTTCCAGATGGCCAACGTGTACTTTTGTTATAAGCTTCAAAGTGGAATACTGTACTGCTCGGATAAATATTATAAGTTCGATTAGATTAGTTTGTAGAAATTAGTTGAATTGCAACATAAATCAAATTTCACTTGATGACCACTACAAGCTGCCAACTATACTGACTGATTTAAACTACTTGACCTACTTTCTTTGGAAAAATGCCGCGAGTCCGCCGATATTTTCTTCATCCACCAGCCCTTTCCAGCAATATCGACTGTCTAAAATAACTGCCTTAGGTTTTGCTTAATACTAATTTACGTATACTAATTTACGTATATTACAGTCCCTCTTTATCGACCCAATAACAACCGAACAACATATGGTATGGTTTTAACGAGCCTTAGTGTCGTATGCTACATGAAACAGATAGAATGCAACACGTGTTCGATTTTCATTGTAGCAGAAAAACTCTCAGAATCGCCCTTAACCTCTTCCGAATCTGAAATTCTTCGTCAATTTTCTTTAGTTTTAATTTTATTTTAAAATCAGTTTGTTTAAACTTAATAAAGCCCGGGGTTGATATATTTCCTGAAAAAAGGAAAGAAAGCCTTCTATAGATATCCTAATTACGATTTCAAATAACCGCAAAGGTTCGTCATGGAATGTAAAGCATTGTTTCCTAGACAAACAATACACAGCCAAAATTTAAGAATATGCTGAGTTTCTGGACTAATTAAGAAGTACTCTACAATAGTTTAACGACTATTAAACTAAATTTTGGAGTGCATCTCAGATAACTCTACAAACGGCTGTGACTCTTTACCTTCCTAATCCGAAAAATACCTATATAATTGAAAAAATTTATATAGTCAGACAGAGATGGAAGGAGAACACTCGTAGTACAAAAGTACATTACTTATCGCAAACTGAAATCTTGGCACAATGACGGTTAAAAGTTTCGAACCAGAAAAATGGAAAGCACTTACATATGTGGAGAAACGTCGGAAAGAGAAAAAGGTTTCGGAACGAGAATCTTAGCAGGAGAAAATATGCTAAGCTCATGCAAATTACATACGAGTACATAGTAAGTACAATTTATGACAGCATAAAACTCACCGGTGAGGAATATAGGTATAGAAATAAAAAATCCCCCAACGGCACAGACCCGACTGACACTTGATTTCTGTAAATACTTATTGCTCCTAGAAGAGAATTTGGTTAGGTTCTGAATTTATATTAGATAAAATTTATAATAAATACCGCCCACTTGCTGTAGATCCTCTAATCAATTTAACTGCAAATAAGAACTGAATGGCACATACAAGCAGGCAGCACAAATTAAGCGACAATGATAAGGCGCATAGTGCTAAAGTAACATCATAAACTATAACATAATCATCAAATGTGGCCGGTCCCGGATGTTGTATGGGGAACTCCCGTCCTCCTGGTGATATTTTCAATAAAAATATCAGAGAGAGTAAGGCCAGGAGTAGTGATACTAAAAGGAAAAAAAAGTGAGTAAGTAAAAAGATTTAATTGAAAAGAAAAGTTGTACCCAAACAAAGAAGGCCCAAACTGGTAAGGGCTTCTCGAACGCCAGGGCCCTGCTTAGAATGATAACCAAGGTTAAAGTTATTACAACTGCTGTAAGGGTTATTGCAACTATTGGTGGGCAATAGATTTATATTGTTGCTTATACTTGTTGGTGTAGTTGGCGCAATGTTTAGCAAATTTGTTAGTCTTTGACCTCCATTGGCAATACTCTTCGGTGGTATAGATGTCGTCGATAAGGTGGATATATTAAGTGGCTGTGGGGGCCGTTGATGTAAGCCTCTGGCATGTGGACGCGACTGCCCGGGTGGTTGTAAAGGAGGCATGTGCTTCAACATTTGTTTATTTATTTAATCGTTTTCCTGGGCTTGTTGCTTGCTCTGAATATCAGTTGCAAAGTCATTTTCAACAAAGAATGTGTGGTTTGCAAAAAAGCTAGTCATCATTTGTTATTTAATATATTAATGTCGCATCTAAAAAGAAAATAAAAATAATTTTGTTATTTTTTTGCGTATATACTTCTCAAGGGTCAAAGGGTCAAACAACTAAAAAATAGTATAGTGCTATTCAAAAGAGTTGGCCAACGGCCGCAGTCACAGACAGAGTAAGAGAATGAAAATGCGTGTGTGTGCACGTCCTCTTCCATTTTTTTTTCTCTTAGCGATCATTTTCGTATATTTGCTATTGTAAAGTTCCATTTTTTTAATTTTTAAGAGACTTGCGGACTGGCCAATTGTTTTGAATAGCGTTGCACTAGTAGGAGCCAATGAGACGCTTGTGCTAATACTAAAGGGTGACCAGATAAGAGCGATAGAACAAAAAAAAAAATAAATAAATAAATAAAACAACAGCAAAACAGCAAAAGCAAGACTGATTCTTGCTTTATTTTGAAGCAACGTTCATGCCATAATGTGCGGAATAGCACATCATTCAAATGGCCGCCTCGGCTTCGCTGGCAGTGCTTCAAGCGGTTTGTCTAATTTTTGATGACTTGTTCAAAGTGGTTAGCTTTTTGGCATGTACTAAGGACTTGACGTAGCACCAGAGAAAATAATCGAGTGGTGTCAAATCGCATGATATAGACGGCCAGTTGATGAAAGCCCGCCGTGAGATGACCCAGTCGGCAAATTTTTTCTTGACAGCTTCCGTCGATGCGTCGCTTGTATATATCGGCTCGGATCTATCGATGTCAAATTCTGATCACAGAATTAACTAACATCGATCTATACCTGATACTATTGACGCTAACGGTGTCTCCTTCCTCGTTTCAAAAAAAAGTTCCGATGATGCCGCCATGAGTAAATAAGCCCAAAAATGGGCTTCGTCTGAGAAGATGATTTTTTGGGAAAAACTTGGATCTCCGGCCTACATTTCCAGCGCCAAATTAGCGAACGCACAGCGTTGTCTACGGTCGCCCGGCTTCAATTCTTACGTCGGAACAATCTTATACAGATGTAGACCCAAATCTAACCATAAAAGATTGTACTTACGCTCAAACGATGCATGATACGGAAACCTAACAATTGGAAAAACTATAATTGCAATCTGGTCACCCGTTACAATAAAATAAATATGCTAGTCAAAGGAAACAACAAAAACCGAATATGTCAAGTGACAAATTGGCAATTTTTAGCAGATATCATAGAAATATTGCTACAAATTAAAAAAAAAAAATCAAAGAGCTACAAGACTATGTACTTATGTATATAACCAAAATTAGATTTTCAAAGTACTGCACCGCTAATGAAAAGTAAGCAGTCTTCACAGGATAGTCGACATACTCGTATGTATGTACACATACTCGTATGCAAGTGTGGGAAAAAAGATTTGCTTCCTGGAGACAAGGTTTTTCAGGGGACTTTGTTTATATATCACAGAAATTGTTATCCCTGCAGAAGTCATTTGTACCTTAACACCATCGTTTTTTTGTACTTACGCTTAGATTTATGGACTCCTTGAACCGGATTGTAAATGTTTTAAATATGTATCAGCTTTTTCGAATGGCTGTTGTTAAGGTTTTTTGTACTACACTTGGTTTTATACAGTGGTATTAAATGATTTTGATTATGATTTTAGGAGTTGTCCATATCTACATGTGCGTACAGAGAAGAGGGTTTGTTGGATATTAGAATTGTCAATTTTAAAAATGTGTGTAAATTTGAGGTGCAACGATCATTAATAACTTAAATAAATGTAAGGAAATTACGTTCAAATTACAGCTACCTAATATATTGCATGCGAGTAACATAGGGACATAAAACTTATATACTATCAACACGCGGTGACGTGTGTGCCTCTTAATTTATCACTTGATTCTTTCAAGAATGATGTTAAAGAAATCGCATGACAGCGCATCGCCTTGTCTAAATTAAATTTCATTAACTTCTTCTTAGGTTTTTATTGATGGATCAATGAAGACAAGTTCTCCCGCCGTGCAGCAGCGGTTTATTATATCTTGCCATAACTCGTTTCCCTATAAAACAGAAAATAGCGACTGGATGGCGAAAAATCAATCTAATGGGACTATCTGAAGCCAGTATATGAGATGCCATAAGAACAAAATAATGCATAGTAGATAGTTAGTGTGTCAAAACTAGCAACTGACTTATGGTAATAAAATTGATAATTAAACATGCGGCAAATATACCAAATATTGTTAACTGCAAGTAGGCAGTGAGCATTCAGAAAACTAAATATTTTGGAGCGAATTTAATGAGCGTATGCATTGAATATCAAAGAAAAAAATACCTTTCCCCAGATAAAGCATGGAAGACACGGTTTTTGAAAGAGACGCTCAGAGGTAGACTATATACTAAAATCATACAAATCACACGGTGGAACTTTACTAAAAAGCAAGAAAAGCACAAACGCAGATAACTGGAATAAGACAAAAAGTGGAGTAAACAAATCTAAAGTGATCTTGGGCGACCCATTAGTAAGTCAGCATCGACTTTTACCTACAGAACTGTTCGTAAAGAAATCAAAGAATAACTATAGAATAGAAGCTTCAGTCTAATTATGGGTACTTAATAGCATGCATAGGAAGAACAGATGGTAGTAAGCCTCGTGACGAACAATCTGAGGGGTTGGACTTCGAGGCGATATGTCTACACGCATATCGTGGAATCCGTTCTAGAATGGCAGCTGTACAATTAGCGATGAATGTAGTCCAATAACGAGGTGAGGAAGACAGCCAATGGAGCACGATTTGTAAATCGCAATATGCAGAAACTTTCAAGTTTCCGGGAATCGACGATTTAACTGAGGTTATTAGGCCACTGAGACGAAGAGCACCTCAAGGTTCTAATCGAGGAATCGAGACAGGTTTGAGAGGTGGAACCTTGGTCTTGGCGGCAAGTATGCCGATCTGGAACTGATTGGGATGGATTTGAAATCGAGCGTAGACTAGCAGAGTAGGCCAATAGCGAAGCATTCGAGAATCCATGAAGTTCGATGTCATGCGAAGGGAAAATCGGTCGAGGCACTTGTATTTGTTCAAAATAGTGCAGTTCTTCTTGGAAGCGTAACCACTTTGCAGCTAATTCTGAGGGAAGTGGGTCATCCCAGTTGGAAGTTGGAAATATTTTGACAACACGAACTTGTGCTGACGAAAACGTATGCAAACTCCAAATAAATCGCGATGAATGGGTGGACCCATGAGCAACTGACTATTAGTGACGTGCCTAGAGAATCCCTAGCTGAGCCATCAAACACTACACGAAATTTAGTTGTCGAGCTGTCTGACTTCAAAATAGCGTGATGGTGTAAGTAAAAAACCTTTCAGGATTCACTTTCCAACTCATCTGGTGATACACGGACCGAAGGGCTTTTGAACGGTAGTTGAATGACGTACCTCTCGTCGAAAGTGTTTTTCAGCTTAATCATCAGCAAAAGATTCATCCTTCAGTGGTGTTCGTTCATACATCTTCCAAGACCGCTGCAGCAGAACGTCGACGTCGAGCGTAGAATGAAGATATGAATCCGGAACTTGTTGTTGTTATTTGAAATCTAAAAGCTCTTCAGTGACTACCCAAACTATGTATTCTGAGCAATTCGTAGACCCTCGTATCTGACCCCGCTTTAGGATACACCATATTTTGTCTGCACCAAGAAGCATATCAATAGGACCAGGTACATTGAAGTTGAGATCTGCCAATTCGAGATTCTGTATATGAGACCAGGTAGATGCGTCAAAGGAGTGTGAAGGGAGATTTGAAGTTAGCTTGTTTAGAATGAAGCTTTCGATGATGATGTGGGTTTGATTAAAACGCGACCATAAATCGATTGTTATGCAGCCTCTAGTTTGACTAGCATCTGTTGAAAAAAGTCCGAGAACTGGAATCCTTGCATGCTTACGGGGTAGACCTAAACGTTGTGCAAATGATTCCACGACGAATGAGATTTGCGAACCTGAATCGATCAACATACGGCAGTTTATGAAATTGCCTAGGTTGTCCTGATCTTTTGCCAGTACGGTTAGGAAAATTGTTTGCCGACAAGCGACGAATGATTATTTACCGGTGGGGAAACAGGCGAGGGTGTTAATTGTCTAGGGGTATGCTGAAAGTTCTCAGCCGACGAAGTTTGGACAAGATTTTAGGGTAAGACATTTTGCGTGTCGGTGTGAACCAAATAGTGATGACGAAAATTACATATACGACAGAGAAACGATGATCAACATTTACTTAAGGTATGACCTGTACGAAGGCAATTAAAACACCGAGAGTTAATTTTAACGAACGCTCGGCGAGCTTCAATGTTCAGAGCTATTGAACATTACCAGAACAGTACCAGGTGTACCGGTATGAAGTGGGCATTTCTTTTGTGAAAATAAAACATTAATTGTTAATGGGAAAGTAACAAACATTTTATTCAAAGTATTGGCCATTGCTAGCTACACATTTTTCTCATCTTTCAGGCAATTTATGAATTCCACGCCAATAAAACTGTTCGTCTTTTGAAGCAAACCAAACAGTCACCCAATTTTCGACTTCCTCTTAGGATTTGAAGTGCTGCTCAGCTAATGCGTGTCCCATTGATGAAAACAAATGGTTGTCTGAAGGAGCCAATCTGGTGAATACGGCGGGTGGAGTAGCAGCTCCCAGCCAAGTGCTTTGGTTGTATCCTGAACCAGTTTTGCTTTGTATGTAGGTGCATTGTCATGAAGCAAAATTACCTTGCCGTGTCTTTTGGCCCATTCTGGTCGTTTTTCGATCAATTCATGGTACAAATTGATCATTTGTTGTCGGTAGCGATCTGTATTAACGGTTTCACCAGATTTTATGAGCTCGTGGTACACCACACTTTTTTGGTCTCACCAGACACACATCATTGTCTTCTTGCCGAATTGATCGGGTTTTGAAGTCGAAGTTGATGGTTGTCCCGGATTAACCCATGATTTTTTCGGTTTAGGATTCTGAAAATAAATCCATTTTTTATCGCCAGTAACAATTCGATGAAAACTGATTTTTTTATCGTGTCTTCAAAGCAAAATTTCACAAGTGGTTTTTGCGTTTTACATCTGTCTTTCATTCAATTTATGTGGCACCCATATATAAAGGTCTATTTCACTAATTCCCGAATCACTATATTCTGTTTTTCGTCAATATCTGTCCACTTTAATCTGGAACTGAAGGACCAACAATTATGATGTGGATTCGACGATCGAAATTATTGTGTGCGGACTATCGACAGAACAAACCGAACGATCATGAATAAAAAATTTTGGAATTTTATTTCTTAGCACCAATTACAAGTTAACTAGTCTCTGCGGCGGTTCAATTGCAAGTGATTGACCAAACTCCTCATCATTTGGTTTCTCCCATAGTGCGCTTGTTTACGCACCACCGATCTATACAGCGTTTTTGTTTTCAAACATTGTATGATCATGCAGTTGGCCGATCATTTGATTTTGTCTGTGCGGTTGTTGGCAGGATTTGAAATGGTCCGATTCATGGTACAAATTGATCATTTGTTGTCGGCAGCGATCTGTATTAACGGTTTCACCAGATTTTATGAGCTCGTGGTACACCACACTTTTTTGGTCCCACCAGACACACATCATTGTCTTCTTGCCGAATCGATCGGGTTTTGAAGTCGAAGTTGATGGTTGTCCCGGATTAACCCATGATTTTTTCGGTTTAGGATTCTGGAAATAAATCCATTTTTCATCGCCAGTAACAATTCGATGAAAACTGATTTTTTTATCGTGTCTTCAAAGCAAAATTTCACAAGTGGTTTTTGCGTTTTACATCTGTCTTTCATTCAATTTATGTGGTACCCATATATAAAGGTCTATTTCACTAATTCCCGAATCACTATATTCTGTTTTTCGTCAATATCTAATCCACTTTAATCTGGAACTGAAGGACCAACAATTATGATGTGGATTCGACGATCGAAATTATTGTGTGCGGACTATCGACAGAACAAACCGAACGATCATGAATAAAGAATTTTGGAATTTTATTTCTTAGCACCAATTACAAGTTAACTAGTCTCTGCGGCGGTTCAATTGCAAGTGATTGACCAAACTCCTCATCATTTGGTTTCTCCCATAGTGCGCTTGTTTACGCACCACCTATCTATACAGCGTTTTTGTTTTCAAACATTGTATGATCATGCAGTTGGCCGATCATTTGATTTTGTCTGTGCGGTTGTTGGCAGGATTTGAAATGGTCCGATTTTGTGGTGCTGTGACTTACAGCAATTTCGTACAAATGAACAGTGACTCGACAAATGTAGCAACGCTGATTTTACAATAAACAATTAAACCAATATATAAATGAATCAGAAATAATGTAACAAATAAATGAAAATGAATGATTAACAATGAGCGAATGAAATGAATTTATTAAATGATTGAAATTGAATAAATAACGATTATCAAACACCCATAAAAAAATAGTATAAAGGCGTCAAATCGCACAATCTAGCCGGCCAATTCACCGACCAGGCTCAGCTCGTGCATTTTGGGTAAAAAATAGTTCGTTGTTTTGACGGTCATCTTTGAAAAAATACGGGCCAATGATTTCGCCATACCATAAACCGCATCAAATATCGGTGGTCATCGGACCACATACGGAAGTTTTTTTTTATTAACATACCCACTCAACCAGAAATTACCTTCGTCGCTGAAAACAATTTTTTTGATAAAAAAGTGGATCTTCCTCCAGACTTTCTCAGGCCCACTCATCTCAAAATTCGAAGCTGTGGCAGGTCATTCGGCTCCAGTTCTTGTACGAGTTGTATTTTGTCATGTTTTAGGCCATGTGTAAAATATTCCACGTAGTCCAATAGTCTGATGTCCAATAGCGTGAAATTGTTGCGAAATATGGTTACTATGGATTAAATTGCTTGTTCAGTACGTCGATTAATACGACCATAAAATGGTCGAAGCGCGCGAAAAATATTTTTCACAGAACACGAATTTCGATAATAAGATTCAATAATTTGTAAGCGTTGTTCAGTTGTAAGTCTTTCCATAATTTATATTCGACACATGTCACGATTCACACGTAAACTGTCAAAAATAGAACACTGAAAAGCCAAACAGCAAAAAAAATCACCCTTTAGAAACATTGCGACTCTTCGAAAGATCTGCATATCCTCTTAATCGTTTTCGATAAAAACGCGTTCGATAGAGTTAACAAAAATGTACTTAAGATGGTCGTGTCCGATTGAGCGGGAATAATCAGAGATAGCAAAGCAATATTTAAAGTCCGACTTAAATATGTATTACGACATAAAATAAAAACAGAAGAAGGAGCTGAGGCTGTGTACTCGTAACTTAAGGTTATGCGGATTTGTTGCACATGATTTGTCTAGGTATTTTTGTTTTGGGTAAGTCATCTTTAATTTCTTCTCATTTTGACGAAAATCAGTAGTAACTTTATTATTCTAATCGCATTTTAATTTCTCCAACTCTTATAAAAGATGTCCGGAGAAATTTATGCGTCGTTTGAGACATCACAAACCAAAGAAAAATCGAAACAATGGGTTTTACCCTATGAACGTGCTCCAAAGAAAGTGAAGACCGTGCCTTCGGCCGCAAAGGTGATCCAAACTGTTGACTATTTGTTGTTGTTGACTATTGGGCCGATTCAACGTCGATTTAAAGAAAAAACGACCTTATTTGAAAAAAGTGCTCTTCCACCATGATAACGCACTTGCTCACACCTCCGCAGTCGCCATAACCCAATTGGTCGAATTGCACTCTGAGTTGCTCCCCCATCCTCCGTATTCTTCGGATTTGGCTCCCTGGGACTTCTTTTTGTTCCCAAACCTTAAAATATCACTCGCCGAAAAGAAATACGGGTCGAACGAGGAAAAGTTGTATCGAGTTGAAAAATATATTGAAAAATAAATTATCAAAACCTAAAACAGATGCATTGTCATTTCTAATCCGGGTATTCATTAAACATCCCCCCTAATTAAATGGTGCAAATAAATAAATCCAACGAACTAGCATCTGTGGTGGTAGTCTACATATACTTTATTTCAATTATTAGGGCTAGTCAAAAACTATTATTATTGGGTTAAATAATTATGTGCAGTTTACTTTTTCCTTCGATCTTTGATTTATGATCTTTCTTTAATACAGCCATAGATATAGATATACCATATCTTAAAATACTTTTAACTTAAATTAAAATATTAATTTCTTTTTATTTCACACAAATTGTTTGCTGTTATAGATTTATGGAGAAACATTAATTAAATTCTTGCCAACGAGCAATCGTTTTTATGTTTTTTTTGAATAATAATTTTTATAATTTAGTATTTGCATACACCAGAACTTGTATCTAGTCGATAAACCGCCTAACCGCCTAGAACACGATTGCAGCGAACGTTTTAAGTTTTAGGCTAAGCAAAAGTCTACCAGCACATAATAACCTGTTTCTTGTGTATGGTGCTTGTTGTGGTTGTTCGTTGGTTGTTCGATTCACTATCGTTTCATTTCCTCAATTTCCGTTATATTTGGATCTGAGGGCTCACCCTTCGAATTCTAGAAATGATTTGAGTTCGTATGCGCGCCACCTGCCTTTCTTTTTCTATGCGCGACCTTTTCCTCGATAAAAAAAAACACCTGCTACGGAAGTCCAAGAACATCCCTAGTCACTTCTTAATAATACGCATTAAAGGATATGTATGCAGAAATATCCATACACAATATGAGGTACATAGACCTCGTTTTTTGTTGCAAAGAACAGAACGCAAGGTTCATGTTATATGTAAGTACATACCTGTGTACGTTGTATCAATTACTATATTCATACTACATACTACATTCATATAGGTTTACACTTTTATATATGTACAAATGTACATGTTTATAAACTGAGTACAGATATACAATGTATGTACGTACAGATGTATGGTACATACATTTCTTGTACATTTTGACATTTAAATCACTGGCCTCTTACACAGAACCAGAAGAAGTTACATCCCAAGTATAGGCTCGATGGCGATTCGTAAGCTTGAGAAATTCTTCAAGAACGGGTTATGCTTTAAAGTTAAAGCATCTGAATTGATGAACATTCCTAAATTTTTGAGAACACAAGCAACCACGAAGCGACGATTGCTTTCGACTTACCGTGCATAAGTTCCATTGATACTATCTTTTTACTTCCTTTCATTTTGATGTATGTACGAGTATACCGAGGAATTTCTTGCACATATAAAGCTTAGGCACATTTAGTTAGTCACCTCAACTCGTATTTCGGATGCTTTGCAAAGCCGCGCACATTTTGTGGGAATACACTTTACACAAACCGCTTCTGCTGATTATTATAATTCAAAAAATCACGATATTCCATAAGGCGGTAAATTAGTTGCACATTCTTTTTATTATTTTTTTAATATATATATATATATATTATTTTTGGTTTTTCATAAACTATACACTATTAAACTTGAGTTTGATCATTTTAATGGCTTAGGTAATGAATCAAATTAGTAAGATACTCTTAACTTGTAAGTTCATTCATTAGAATGTTCTTCGTACTGAATATATACTATGATGGATCTTTTATTAGATACCTTCTTTTCTATTTCTCTTTATTATTTTTTTTTTTCGCTTGAACGACCAAACCAGGTACCGACGCAATTACCACCGTGAAATCAAACGCAGCACTGAACTGGAATTTGATGGAATGGGAGTCTAGTACTCAGCTCAACACCAAAGAATGGCGAAAGCCGCAAACAAGAAAATCCTGTATGAGTGTAGTATAGTGTGGTATGCGTAATTTTACTTGACAGTTGTACTTTATAACTACTTAATGAAGTGAAGAATGTATTTGAAGGTATTGTTATATTAAAGAAAATAACTTTATAAATAATGATATTATTTTTTTTTATTTAATTTTCGAACTATGAAAGATTTGAACAATTTGTTCTTATATTATCGTACTTGTAATTGCATTTTTGTAAACAGAAAAACGTATATTTAAATTGGAAGCAACAATAACTACATTAAGGTAAGCAAAATTGTCTTTCATGTTAGCTTTAACGATATTTGTTCATCTAATATAAATACTTAAGAATATTTTGCTGGTGAGCAATATGATCGCGATACCATCTTACAAGCAACGTTCTTCTAATTTTTTTATAACCATCATATTTTTTACGACTTTTACTCTAATACTGCATATGTCGTAATAGAAAACCCTCACTTTTGCTTTTATATATCAATCTAGTAAGAACAATACTCATTATTTACCCTGTAAAAGTTGTATTTTTACTTTAATTCTGGGTTCTAATTATAGTAAGATATAAGGAAGTAAATTAGAAGCTTCTCTTTTATGTATATTTTAAATAAATTTTTAAATGCATTTCTTTCTATAAAAGTGAGTCATGCAGTGTATTGCACACAAGAGAGGCACGCTTGTATATAATGGGCAAAGCTATATAAAAAAAATTCAAGAACTTCTTGGATGATTTTCAGTGCCATCAAATACCAAGAGAAAGTTAAAACAGGCGGCCGAAAAAAAAAATTGTACCCTTAGGGACGCTGAGGGGAAAACAATTTGAATTTTCGCAATCCATGTAAAGTTTCAGTTCTCTAAAATAAATCCACGTAACCAGGAGCTTGAAGTTTTCAAGGTATCATTTCATGTAGCCCCCTGAGGAATGGAGTACCATTTTGTGTGATGAGAACAGAATTCGTATATATAAAGGAAAGTGGTCTCGGCAATATGTAAAGCATTCACCCAATACAAAATATAATCCTCGATTCACTATACAAACTTTCAAATATGGTGGCTATAATATTTCCTTTCTCATGAAATAAGCTTTTAAACAAAAAGGACTACTATTTCTGTGTTCGACAGTTTTTAAAGATATTTTGACGAATCCAAACTTGACTTTTTATGCATAGCGTAGACGTGTCGACTAGTCACACGTGGCAAATCATTTTCGGGATGCATTTATCGCTTTTTTATCGATACCTTTCATCTCTTAAGCTATTCAACATTAATACTTTTTCCACCATGAATGCTCATTCGTTTACCATCATTCCTACCTTTGAACATACCACGAACTACCGAAATTCCTTCTTAATCTGAACAACACCCACAGCTTACCAATTTCTAGGTTTCCAAGAATTATTATTTATAATATATACAATCACTCAAAACAATGTACATCGATATCAAGTTTTGAATAGTCTTAATTACAAAGACATAAGTTAAATGATATCAGTAAGTAGGGATCAGCTTACTTTTCATATGGGTCAATGGTGGATTCGTGTGAAGAAACTCCTTATATGATTTCTTATATTCTGCTATATATATATATATTACCAGCTTTTGTAGGAAATTTATCAATAAATAATAATAATAATAATTTTATCAATAAATTAGTAGTGGTGAATGAAGAATTGTTCTCTTATCATCGGTATATTGGTTAAGTTTTTCTCGTGGAAAAAATTATGCAGCTCAGTTGCATTAGGATTCGCTAATAAAAAGATTGTGGTCATAGTTATGTATTTACATGTACATAAAAACTAACAGCAGTTATAGGCTGAAAGCAGTCAAAAAGTATTTTCTGGATAGTAATATTTTTAAGAACGAAAAAAACATATGTAGGTAGTTTATCAATTGCTGCAGAAAGGTTAGACAGCTACAGCTTGAGAAAGCTGTAGTCCGGGAGGTATAATACCAATTATTATGCTGCAAAAACTGCCTATCGAAAAAAATGTTAGTTAATTTTTGCTTTTGTTATTACAACAGTTGTGACCCTAAATAAACTAACATATGTAGATGGAAGACTTACCAAATTTGAATTGACAAGAACGCAATTGCCACAAGCGATATTAAGGTTAAGGATAAGATAGTATTCATGCATAACGCTGTTTCCTTATATCGTATTTGTTAAATGATAGTAGAGTTAGCATTATACTTCAGTTTGCTTAAAGCTGTGGTCAAATGCTCCAATGTACTTAGTTGCTCAATCCCAGCAAAAGATAGTAAAGTATTTTGGCAGGATTTTCATAATCATGTAACATGTTTTTTGTTTTATTCTTATAACATTGCAATTATTTATATACATATATACATATGTATATATGAATGTGTATACGTAAACTTGGTCACAAATTTTTCAGATATCCACTTTATCATTAATGTTAACCCGTTACACAGTAAAGATAAATCTTTTCAACACATTAGTCTAAACGCGGGATGTCAAAAATTTTGGATTAATTATTTTTTTTTTACAGAAAGAATTCCATTTGTTTCTTATGAAGGGGTTATACGCAGTTGCAAGGGCGAAAAAAAAAGCTTTTTTATGAATTTTTTCTGAAAAAACATTTTTATTTACAAAAACAAAAATTATAGGTACATTAATGGCAACATCTAAGTTTATAATGGCACCAATGATTTGTAAAAATATCGATCTAGTGTGCTCTTGCACCTTCGAACAATATCTAAAGAATATACCTGAGAAGAATGTGTTAAAATTTTTCAGATCGATCGGTTGATCACCGACTTCGAAAACATAGTTTTCAGAAAAATGCGTTTATGGTAAAGTTTCAGAAGAAGTTTACACATAATCCGAGAGGTCCTTACAAATATGACTATATATCGAAAAATACTTACCGGATCGATTTTTAAATTTTCAGAGAATATAGTCAGATATAAAGTGATAAGGTAATATGGTGGCATAAATCATTATGTAAAAAGCCTAAACAATATAAACATATGTGCATATTACTTTACTTGTTTTACAGGCAATAATAAGTATGTCTTCTGAGTAGGCACGTCATACTTCAGATGTAGAGCTTTCAGTATCAGCCTAAAGATATTGGAATATAAACAAATATGATACAGTTCAACCCTTGTAGTAAACGAGCACATTCTGTAGAATGTTGGGAGTATTGACTTAAAAAAAAAGGATCATAAATACATTTAGTCCTATCCATGCTCCCCGAACAGCATGACTATGTCCAGAAAATTGACAATATTAGCTGCATGTCTTCCTCTTCATTGTCTGTAATGTTTCCGAAAGAAGTTAAGGGGTAAACATTTACGTTTTTTCTTTAAAAGTGAAATGATGTTGTTCAGCTCCTCAATCTTTTTCATGAATAGATTACAACATATTTTCAACACTTTTTCCATTCACGGCCGCAATATCAAAAGGATTATCGCTGTAGAGAAGGAACTACTTTCTTAATATAAAAGTTGTTTCGCAAATTTATCCTTAAGATATCACTAAGACCGTCGGGTACGATTATTTGCCTTTTGTCCATGCAGCAGCATATTCGAAACATAAATCGAAAGTTCCCGGAATTTATTCAGAAAATTGAAAATACAAGTTTATTCATCTAAATCTGTTTTGTCCCCTTCAAAGTAATCGCCATCGACTGCAACACACTTATGCTAGCGCTTGATCCAAACCTCGAAACATTTTTTATATTCGGTTTTCGGTATGTCCATCAGTGCTTTCTGCGATTTTTCCATTACTTCCTTTCGGCTGCTGAAACGGGTTCCCCGTAGTGGTTTTTTAACTCGATTAAACAGAAAGAAAGTCACAGGAGCCAAGTCAGGTGAATTCGGTGGCTGTTGAATGGTATTTTTTGCATTTTTCGTCAAAAAACAATAATGATGGCACTGTGCGACGAATTGCTTCACGCAAACATCTTATAACGCCCAAATAATACTCTTTGGTTACTGTATGGACTTCTGGCAAAAATTCATGATGCACTACACCGTTGTAATCCATGCAAACCGTGAACATTGCCTTATTTTTTGACTGAAAACGACATGGTCTCGGCTCATTTGGTGAACGCCATTCACTTGTCTGATGTCTGGATTGCGTGTCGTACTTATAAACCCACGTCTCGTCTCCAGTAATGATCCTTTTGATGAATGTGGGATCGGATTCAGCCTCGCAAGTCTCTTTTTTGCATGAAATTGAGGTCTTTTGGCACCAACTTTGCTGCTACACGACGGAAACCCAAATCATTAACCAAAATATCTTGGACGGATACATAGGCAAGTCCTCCGCTACCTCTCTGATGGTTAATTTGCAGTTATTAACCAACATTTGTTTTACTTCATCAATGTTGTCGTCGGATTTCGATGTCGATGGTCTGCCACTGCATTCATCAACTTCGATTGACTCACGACCATTTTTGAACCGCTCGTGCCACTGGTAAACGACCGTTTTCTTTAAAGAATCGTTGCCGAAACACTTTTTCAACATTTTCAATGTTTGCGCACCATTAAATCCGTTTTTTAAACAAAATTTAATACAAGTTCGTTGTTGCAAATTTAAATCCATTTCTAAAATTGTAAATATCAAGCTATGACGCTAAGATTTAGATTGAATATTAACAACAGATGTGTCAACTTAACAAAAAAAAAAACAACTCAAATCGGCACAATGAAAGCGCCACACGGTGGTTATTCGGTTTTTTTATCAAAGTGGTAAATATTATACAATGACTACTTTTGGAACACCTCCAGTTGTAAGCTTGACCAAATGCGGCAATTTTGCTATTGAATCCATGTAACCAAAAATGAGAATAATATTCCAGTGAAAATCCGGAAAATCTGCTGTTTTACTAGCGTAGCAACATTATGAAGTGAATAAGTCGATTCGAAATTTATCACTAAACACTTACGAAGTCGTCATCAATCATTTACCTAATACCCCGACATTTAGGCAGGCAGTTGCAGGTGATTTATTGGGTTCAAGGTTGGCCACAACTGTCTTTACTTTATATAGCCGGGCAAACGGAATTTCTGTTTATTAATATCTAGATTGAATGGATCATTTTTTAGAGTGTATATATCTACACATCACCATTTTTCAGGGAATGACTAATATCCCAATGCTCTTTTGACTATCTTATTTCATGAACGATTTGCATTATTTAGTGCTCAGATAGATTCCGACTTGTTATAGTCTTGAGTGTGGAAATATATATTTTATTTACTAGTTCAGCTCTGAAAAGTGCAGCGCCAAAAAATGATCTGGGTCCAAAACATTTTAAGTCACTCTTGCACTTGTAGCATTGTACACAAGTGCATAGGTATGCAAACTCGGTTTTCTCCTCGCGAAACTTCATTTTTTTAAAACGCACTTGCTTTAATTTTTTTATTCGGCTGCAGCAGGCATCATTTTTTATTATTTTTTTTTAAATTTATTGATTTATTTATTTTTTTTTTTTGCTCTTGCATTACGCATATATATGCAGAGTATCTCAGTAGTAATCGAGGAATATTTAGGAGCGCAGCTACATATTAGATTATTACTTGGGTTCAGTTCATTCCGTTGAGCAATTTGGACAAGTAAAACTGTCAAGTTTTAAGGACCTAAATAAAAACGACATGCAAATATCAGAAGGTAAAAAAAAACGAATATTTGTTTCCTTTGTCAAATAGCCGATAAAAATAAAAGCTCTATAACTAATTAGCCTACCCGTTTATTTAAAAAATAAAGATATACTGATTCGCTTAAGAATATATAAAATAAAATTTAGTACGGAAATTAGAGCATGGTTTAGGGAGCGCAACAGAAGCTTACAAAAATATAATGTATTTACCTATGTACATACATATTAAGCACCTTTGAGGACATGATAAAATGCGCCTAAAAGTATGACTATCTTCCAAATGCTATCGCATCGATTTTGGTAGAATTACATCCATATGCATGTTTTCTTCTAATTTGTATAGGATTTTCCAATAGGGACTTGACAACTTTGAATTTAAACTCAACATTTTCATCATGGTCAAGTACACTAACGAGCAACGTCTGCAAATTATAAAACTTTTCTACAAATATTCGGAGTCGGTGACTGCAACTTTAAGAGCGTTAACTCCAATTTTCGGTCGTAATTCTCGCCCTAGTAGACAGGCAATAACAAGTTTAGTGCAAAAATTTGAGTCTACATATTCGTTATGTGATGTTGCTGTGTCAGTGAGATAACGGGTTGGTCGAAGTGTCGAAAATATCGCTGCCGTTCAGACGTCCGTAGCAAACAATCCAAATCAGTCAATTCCACGGCGTTCTCAAGAATTTTGCATCGCTCAGACCACATTATGGCGTATATTGCGTAAAGATCTTGGTTTACACCAATACAAGATCAAGCTGACTCAAGAATTGAAGCCGATGGACTATTTCAAGCGACGTACGTTTTCCGATTGGGTTCTGGAGAAGATGTGCCAAGATGATGAATTTCATCGCAAAATCATCTTCAGTAACGAAGCTCATTTTTATCTCAATGGGTTCGTCAATAAGCAAAATATGCGTTATTGGTCGGGTGAAAACCCACATGTGCTTCGTGAATCACCACATCATCCACAAAAAATAACTGTTTGGTGCGGTTCGCATGCCGGCGGCGTTATTGGGCCATATTTTTTCGTTGACGATAACGATCGCCACGTTACTGTGAATGGTCAGCGTTATCGCGCCATGATCACCGATTATTTTTGGCCCGAATTGGAAGATATGGACTTGTACGACATATGGTTTCAACAGGATGGTGCCACAAGCCACACAGCTCAAGCTACAATCGATTTATTGAAGAGTAAGTATGTTAAGCGTGTTATCTCAAGATATGGGACAGTCGATTGGCCGCCTCGTTCGTGCGATTTAACGCCGCTTGACTATTTTCTGTGGGGCTATGTTAAGTCATTGGTATATGCCAACACGCCGACGACGTTGGAAGAGCTCAGAGTCAACATTGAACGCGAAATAGCGGCCGTTTCGGCCAAAATGTGTGGTCGAGTCGTTGAAAATTGGGTCCAACGAAATGACCGCTGCACATGTGCCCGCGGTGGCCATATGAACGAAGTCGAGTTCCATTCATAAATGTTTTGATTGTACTTCAAGCAAATAATAAAGTTTTTTAAATATCTCAAATGGTTTGCCTTTTATCTAAAAAAAAAGTTGTCAAGTCGTTATAAGAAAACCCTATACATACACCAGGGCTGTTACGCAAGTGCGATGCTGCCAAGCTAATGTAAATTCAAAAAAATTTCCGAATACATTTTTAAAAAATAATATTTCACCGACAACTGAATATCTGAGCAACAATTAATCGCGATTGGTGCTCAGTTCAGTATTAAAAAATGTTTGCGAATTGGCGCTAGACCTAGTTCAAAGTCGGGGTGATTAGAATCTTACATTGTGTGCCCTTAGTGTTTCTTGGGTCTACAAGAACAGCTATAAACAAGTGCAGCTCAGATATCTGATGAGGTGTCAAATTACATTTAACAGTGTAGTCGAGGTAGGTCTTAAACTTTGTTATCTCAAAACTAAAATTGTCATTCTGTTATTATTCGGATCGTCAATGTTGTCAGTTTTAGTTCCAGATTTTGCCGCTTTTTTTTCCAATACTTACAAACAATTGGCTGTGTTTTGCCAATGATAACAGTATGACACAAGTGGTTGCACAGATTTTTGGAAAATTACGCATATGGTGTTTGCCTCGCGAGTTTCGCAGAATTTTCTCAAGTTTGATGTTTAAGACGACGATTACTATCTTGATGAGATTGCTTTCAACCTTTCCGGAGTAACGGCTTTGTATAGCTCGTCCCTACAGATGCTATCATATACCTCCCTGAAATTAAAAAAAACTGGGTGAGTATTGACCCGGACTTCTTTCTCCATGATTAGCCGTGGTGTGAATATTTGGTAAATTGTAGGCCTACTGGCTTAAGACCGCAATGATAGCCGCCAATTAGAGTGTTGACAAGTGGTTTGAAATTTCCACACCATACAATAGATAAGATCTTGTACTTGATGTTGAGAGCGTTTTTTTTTTTTTTTTGTATATTGAGCAATGTGGTTTTAGAAACGAGTTGGGTTATGCTCTCTATCAAGTCATCTTTTGCTTGTAGTGACCCCAATATTACATTGTACGACATTGTTGCGACATTGCATAACTTCGATATGATGTGATACACATGTATGTGTGGTCGTTAATTAGTGCAAATTACTATGAATTATTGTTTTGACAATTTACGTCTTTTTTCACTTTTGGTTACCACTATTACTGCGTAAGCAAACTTTTGTGGATATCCATGGCATAGAGCCCTGGCCGTCTTTAACATAATTCTTTTTACACTGTCTTAATGTTTCGCGGTGAGGACGCGACGACGTCCTGAAACTAAACAAACAGAAAAAAGCGGAAAGAGGAGAATGAAAAAAGCAGCGAGGCTTCTTAAAATTGGTCTTAAATTATTCACACGACCAAATCTAAACTTTTGTTTTTCATTTATAGCTACTCATATGTTACCCGCGTGCTTAGGCGGTTTACTTTTAAAAAAAATGTAAATATTCATTTGCATACAAACAGAATCGGACTTAGTTCGGAACCTTATGGAACTACAAACACACTTTCGCCTTCTTTGCTCATAGAGTTAGATGCTTTTGCTTTAATTTTTTTAATACAAAAAATTACCAGAGTGGATGGTTTAACATTATTTAAAGTGACGCAACGGTAAGCCAAGTACATTTATAGACAATTTTTATCTAAATTTTTATTTACTATTTTTCGAAGCAAACATCAAAATAAATGCATTTTTTTAGTTTATTTAGGTGAGAAAATTCCACAAGTTTTTTATACATACATGCTATCGTGTGCATTTTCTTTAACATTCTTCAAAGAATCCCAAAATTAGACTTTCTTTAAAAACAAACTCTCATATTATCTTTTGTTTATTTATGTCTTTATTTTACTTCAAAATAAACGAAATTTACTTTGTTTTAAGTCCGCAGATAAGTGTTAACAATCATCGCGTTTCTTTCTTCCTGGAATGACATTAAATCGTAGGTTTATATATTACATAGAAAAAAAGGTGCCAATAGCTTTTCAATTTACAAAAATAGAGAAAGCAACAATTACATACAATCTTGTTTTCGTTTCTGTTATATTTTGTTTGTTTCTCCCAAAACAGACAACTATTAGCATTTAAATTTCACATTAATCTTGAATAAATTTGATTGCAAATTACACATGCAGTTATGTCTGTTAAATATAAATAAAACAAAATCCCCATACACTTATTATTGATTTCTTTGTTTTTGTTCAAATATTTGAATTTTAAATAAAAGATATTTTTATAATTTACCATATAAAACATTTATTGAAACTAATGCACAACAAAAGAGGATCCCTAAGGAATATAGTAATATGTGTCTTGTATTGTGCAACTAAATGAATAACTTTTTTAACTTTTGCAGATGTTAACCTGAAATATTTAAAGTGACAAGTACTGTAACTTCCCTATTTGAATATCCTTCATAACTTTTCATCAAATATGTGGATGCAACAAAAATACTTTATTCAATATTTATATATATATAAAAAAAAAGAAAACAAAAATTGTATGACCAATGCAACATAATGTAAAATCAAATTAAAATTTAACGTAGTAAACCCCGAAATAGTTTACTTTTTATGACGTTAACTTAAAGAAAGTTGATTCAACGCAAGAAGTCGTTCAATTGCTGCATTTATATCACCGAATGTTGCGATGAGTGCTGTAAATAAAAAGAAAAATTTTGGTTATAAATAATTTTGACAAATCTTATTTCTACCAAAATATAGAACACACTCATATCTTCGAAACTATAGTAGGTCCTTTCATGTTCTGTGAAAATCTAAGAAAAATTTCCCAAAACGAGTTGGCGAACTCACATTTTTCGTAGTTTCTCGTAAAAGCGAGCAAAATAAGAAAGCAATTAATTTCCCGTTCTTATGTACCTCTTTTGAAGACTCTTAACAAAATTTTTTTTTCCTTCATTTCGAATTGCAATTCATAAAAAACAGTATGATTTGAATAAGAAATTTATTTGGAATTTATATAGAAATTATTTTGGATAATAGAGAACAGACGAATAAAATTAAAATGCTCTTGAAACCCCTACAAATGGTATTTAAATGAAAAAAAAAAAATAAATGTATAATTATCAGAAGAATCAACTTCGTGAACCTCATAATTTTAAATAAATGACTCGTGACTTCGTTAACTTATTAAAAAAAAAAAAAAAAAAAAAAAAAAAAAAAAAAAAAATACAGTTAACAATTATCTGTAAGTCTGTTCACTTACTTGCATTTATAGTTTTTACATTTTTTGATCAAACCGTGCTTTGTTTGCAGGTTTTTTTACATTTATATTCAGTTTGTTTGGCAAATCAAAATGTATAGATTTTTTAATGGCGGACGCTTCCGTGCCATTAAAACTTACATCAAAAATATATTTTAAATAAATGTAGAAAATTAACCTGTTTTCTTTTTTTTTTGGTCCTAATAATAGACCAATTATGCTATCCGTCGTGTTGTGAATAAATTTCGTACCTTTACACGTTATGTGCATATAGAAAAAAACAGTAAGTAGCAGTGAGTGTCTTTCGGAAGATCTGGAATTCTCAATTATTGATCGCAACAATTTGGGCTTTCTCCGCCCAATTTCTGGGTAGCAAAAAGATCTCAACGTACATCCGTATAACGTCCAGGTCCATCTTAGCCACGCCGTCATGGCTTGGGACGGGAGCTCGCGGATTGCAATATTATTGAAAAATCGTATTCAGCGACGAGGCTCACTCTTATCTCAAGAATGGGTATGTGAACAAGCAAAATTGCCGTTTTTGGGGTTGAGGCAAACCCAGAAAACATTTATGAGGCTCTTAATTGCATCCACAAAGTGTTATTTTATGTCATTTCACCAAAAAGGAGCTCGAAGCTTGATTTACAATCAATGGCCAACTTTACCGGACACTGATTAGCTATTATTTTTTCGAAAACATAGATGGCATTAATCCAGACGATATATGCGTTTAGCATACTGATAAACTGCAAACTATCCGGGAAGCTGAAAGTTATTGTTGAGAAAAAAGACATTATGTTTGATACTGTGGTCCAAATTGGAAAGGCGGCGTACAATGGTTCCATTTAGGTAGAAGTGCTTGCATAATTCAACTTTCGAGTGGGTCTATAATACAATTTTTTTATATATTTACTGGATTACCAAATGTTTGGAGCTCTGGTAATCGAAAAATTTATTTCTTTTGGATCAATAGTTTGTTGAGTCAAAGTTGAGTAATTTATAAGGTCATCTAAAAATTAATTTTTGTTTTTTAGGTTTCAGTATTAAAACTAGGCAAAGTGTTTCAAAAAATTATTTGTTTTTCCTTTTTTGTGATATATCTGTTCATTTGTAAAATCAAAAATGAACGCAGTGCTACAGAGATTTAATTTGAAAAAGGCAACCAAATTAAAATTTTTTTCTCTTTGTCATTGGAGAAGTACAGCGATATACAGCTGTATAAAGTCAAACCCACATTTTTTTTTTTTTTTTTTTTTTTTTTTTTTTTTTTTTTTTTGTAATGAGTAATAAACATTTATTATTGGGTTTGTCCCAAAATATTGTCATACGATATCAATTCAGGGATTGTGATTCACTGTAAAAAAATACACCATTAAATGTTTTTTCTGAATTGGTATTTTTGGGAATATTTTTGAATATAACTTATAATAAGTGTTTATTACTTACTCAAAGAAAAATAAAATTTTTTCAACATTCAACAATCAAGATGAATCAAATCACAGCATAGCGCTTTGTACAAACATTTTAAGCTATGAATATGGAATCTCTCCATTATATGTATACAAGAATCAGGAGCGTGAGATTTATTTTGAAATTTGCATATGAACTTCCACAAGAAGAAAAGGATATTTAGGAATGTACATATTAGAATCTAGGAGGCAGAAAAAACAAGAATCCAAAAGCATTTTAGCCATGAGATTAGGCTCGATGTGGACAGACCAAAACAAGAAATTGGTAATACCAATGACAGAACTACTTCGAGAAGATTTTTTCGAGAATCGGAGGCAACACTCCGTACAACTGGGATCAATAGAGCGGTAATAACGAATCTTGAACTAATACCTAATGTTTTTAATTGCAGAGAAAAACTTAACACTGTCAAGTTTGGGGAGTATGCCAAGAAACCAGCAGAGTTATTAAAGCAAAAATATCCTGAAAAAGAACTCACACATAATCGAGTATTAATCATTACCAATCGTTACCATCTTTAACGTTACTAAGAATTGCCAGAACAAGCTCAGGAATCCATAAATAAATAAATAAATACCTTGGCGGGACAGCCCGGTGTGGGCCAAGGTTTAGCTTCTCGAACTCATTTGTTTCTCACATTGTGAATTTTTACACTTCTGAGCAGAGCCTACTATTTATTACCGGTTGCGAACGGCTTCTCCTGAGAAACTTTTTCATAGGCAGAATTTGACTTTCGGAGACCTTTTTAAAATGCTTACAGCCTCATCTGACCCACTCAATTCTTTGTTGAGGAATGTCAGAATCGAAAAAGATATCAAAGCAAATGTTAAAAACAAATTGCTTATCAATACGGATCCGTTATATTGTATATTCACAGTTACATAAGTGAACAGAATATACTTTACTGGAATCATGACAATTTTGGAAAACATAATCTCAAACGTTTACATTGTTAAATACAATAAATTCTATGCGCAATTCCCGTACAAGTTCAGTTAACTTTTCTTCAAGGTTTGTTGCAAAAGATTCTCAAAATGAATCCAGAGATCAAAGTTGATATGATTCTGGTTCCGCAATTAGATACAACAAGAGAATGCAATTTTATTAAAACAGAGTTTTAATCCGCAATTAGATACAACAAGAGAATGCAATTTTATTAAAACAGAGTTACTCCACACACTGCTAGGCTCTTCATGGAGAAACTGAGAAGAATTTCTCTAAAAAGATGATCAAGCAAAAACAGACATTATTCCGCATTAAGATTTCTTTTTTGTGATGAGACTTTCAGTTTAAAGTGTATTGAATATGACATGATATGCAGCGTACGGTCTCAGAGGTTATAACCCTAAAAAATGTGAGATCGAAGCAAAAAAAAAAAATAAATAAATAAATAAAAAAAAATAAAAATAAAAATAAAATAAAATAAATATAAATAAATAAATAAATAGTTATAGTTATTTCATTAATAGAAAACTTTGAACACTTTCATATTACAAATTAAAATAAAATAAAAGTGTGTGTCCCATTCAATAATTAGGATCTACATACCTTGCAAATTTGCTTCTCTATTGACAAATCCCATTGCTGAGAGCTGTTCTAATTGGGATGAGTATCTCTCTTCTGGTGGTTGAGTTGTATTTGCACCACTTGACATTCCATTTAGCATTCTTGCCATAAAATCATTAAACAACTGTGGATTACCTGCCGCACTAGTTGTGTTAGTTCCACCAGTTTGTTGGGTTGTCGTCGAATTAGTAGTAGTTGTAGTATTTGGCGTATTTACCCCTGGTGGTGGCGGCGGGATTCCCAATGAACCGACTAGACCAGGCGCTGTAGCACGTAATTCCTCCATTCCTTGTTGAATTTGTAGAATTGCATTTAAAGCTTGAGGATTTGTCATCATTGACAATACCTCGGGATTTTGCATTTGTTGCAAAAATTGTGGCATCATTGTTCGCATCTGCTCTTGAAGCTGAGGATTATTAGCAAGCATTGGACTTGTATTTAAAATACGTGAAGCCATATCAGGATCTGAGGACAATGCTTCCATCATAGTGCGTGTATAAGGAGCATTTAGCAGATTTTGCATCATTTGAGGATTTTCACCCATTTGTTGCATTAAACTTTGCATTGCTGGTGTATTTAAAAGTCCGGCTGGTGGTAAACCAGGTCCACCACCACCACCTGCTCTTGGTGTTTGTCCAGTATTTTGAGTACTTCCCCCCCAGGGATTTGGCAGAGGTTCTCGATTTTCAGTACCTTGTTGAGGATTTTCTCCTGCAATAATTTAAATCAAAATAGTAAATAATTAATTGTACACACATTTTAATATAAGGATACGACTATAAATGAATTGAAAACAATAAGAATTTACGCAAGCTTGTCCACCTTGAGCTTTGCTATACCCATCAGTCATCCAATAAGTTAAGAAAAATTGCTCTATTATAATCGATTGCTCTCTGTTGTTTAGATTAGCTTATACAAGACTGGCAACATGAGATAAAAAAGTGACTCGAAGGTTTGTCATATTAAGAGAGGTGCGTTCTGGCATGTATGCAGATTTCCGAGTGGCGAGTGTACAAAAACTTGCTTATCGGAGTTTATTGGTTTGATCAAATATTGAATCCGTCGATTTGTACGAAAATCTATTACCCCTTCTTTGTTGAATTTGGTGCAGCAAGAATTGGGTAATAAAGGGTGACCAGATAAGAACGATAGCGGAGAAAAAAAAAAGAGATATAATATTGATTCTGGAATTGATTTATTTTCAAGCTAAGTTCATGCCATTATGTTGGTTAGCTAGTAAGCGTAGACTTAGGCCTTGATGTAGCCGCAGCGAAAATAATCGAGTGGTGTGAAATCGCATTATTGCGATGGCCAAATTATGAACGTTTATCGTGAGATGACACAGTCGCTAAATTCACCTTCACAACTTTGAGCGTTAGCTCTACGATACTGGCCACTATGGCGGCTATGTTTTCTTCATTTCGCATCAATCTCTGTCTGCTTGGTGGCTTAAGATGTAGAACAGATCGGTTCACGAAAAATGCTTTGTATTAGTTGGAGTCGGTCACAGAAGAAAAAAATATTCAGCTGGGGAACTCAAATACATACTAGGTGTACCAGTATGAAGTGAGCTTCAAGATACAAATGTCTCGATAGGGAGTATTTATTGTGAACGGGCCTTAATTTTGTTTTTTTGTTTGGTTGGTATGGTATCAAACATATTTAGTATACATCAAGTCACTGAGCACACAACATCATATTTTTTTATCGTGTTAAAAATGTCGAATTTTGTACCAGAAAATGATGACTTGCGGAAAGCATTAATTTTTTATTTTCATTTGAAGAAAGGGGCTGCAGATTCGCATCGAATGCTTGTCGACGCATATGGTGACCATGCTCTATCAGAAACAACATGCAAAAGATGGTTTCAACGGTTCAGAGATAACGATTTTGATGTGAGAAATGAAGAACGTTGAAGATCACCAAAAAAGTTTGAAGACGCCGAATTTCAAACAATATTGGATGAAGATGACATTTTGAGTCAGAAACAAATGGCAGAAATGTTAAATGTTGCACAACAAACAATTACTGACCGTTTAAAAGCTATAGGAAATATCCAAAAGTCTGTAAAATGGTTGCCACATGAATTGAATTAAAGACAGATGGAAAACCGAAAAACCACTTGTGAAATTTTGGTTCAGACACGATAAAAAATCAGTTTTGCATCGAATTGTTACTGGCGATGAAAAATGGATTTATTTTCCGATTCGGCAAGAAGACAATGCTGTGTGTCTGGTGGGACCAATAAGGTGTGGTATACCACGAGCTCCTAAAACCTGGGGAAACCGTTAATACGGATCGCTCCCGACAACAAATGATCAATTTGAACCGTGCATTGATCGAAAAACGACCTGAATGGTCCAAAAGACACAGCATGGTAATTTTTCTCTATGAAAATGCACCTATGCACAAAGCAAAACCCGTTCAGGATACAACCAAAGCACTTGGCTGCTACCCCACCCACCGTATTCACAGGACTTGGCTTCTTCTGACTACCATTTGTTTTCATCGATGGACACAGATTAGCTGAGCAGCACTTCGAATCCTACGAGGAAGTCGAGAATTGGGCGACTTTTTGGTTTGCTTCAAAAGACGAACAGTTTTATTGGCGTGGAATCCATAAATTGCCTGAAAGATGGGAAAAATGTTTAACTACCAATGGCCAATACTTTGAATAAAATGTTTTTTCACTTTCCCATTAAAAATTAGTGTTTTATTTTCACAAAAAAAAAAAAAACTTCATACCGGTACACCTGGTATGTCCGCACGGTGGGGATTAATCTTAATTATTTCTCTGTAAGGTTTGAACGACCTGAAATTCATATACAGACTCACTACCAACCGAAAAAGAGAACAAATAAGATCCAGAACTTGAGGTGTATAGGAATTACAGGTGCATGACATTGTCATGGAAAATATTTATAGAACCACTACCTTAAATTTCTAAAAAAAAGCACTTAAATTTCATAGGTATGACAATTGACGTTAAATAGAAACCATTTTTAAGCATCCGAAGAGGATTGTCGATTAAACAAGAAATGAAATTAAGAATATACATGTGTATAAAAATACCTCGAAATTCACATCAGAAAATAATCTTGTTAAGATCAGGCTACATGACAGAAGTTAGTAGTTTTGCTGAAATAATGAAAAAAAAAAGTTGCATTTTTTTTTGGCATTGGTATAATCTACATCTATATCTATATAGTAAAAACTTAACCTATACATGGTAACTTATGCAAGATATTTACCGGAGTGAACGTGGATAGCAATAATGTTTCCAGAACTACGATATTTTTCTATGAATGCAGTAACTTGTATGGGAACGTCGAAACATGTGTCACTTTTTGAACAAATAAAGTCAGTGCTGCCAAATTATCCAAATGGTAATAATTAACGCAGATAGAAGCATTAACATATTGTGACGTCGTAGCAGTTAACATGAAAAATGCATTATACTCAGCAAGATGAGAACATTTTAAATACAATTACATACTACAGTGACAACGCAGCAGAAGGAGTTTCACCAGTAAATTTACTGTGCCCATCGTATGCAATCTATAATGAAGTACCACAAATATAGAAGGTAAGGTGAGTAAAAACATAATCAGATATTCCAATATTTGCAAAAGTAGAACTGGCTGTAAGTCACGCAAAACTGCAACCACTTCGTCATAGACATCGAGCTACATTTCATCAGGATTAACATAGATAGTAGAGGACATGACCTTCCTCTAAGGGAAGTACGAGAGCTTTAACGAACAAAAGCTAAATGAGTCAGATTATAAACGCCGAAGAGTGAGCACATGGGGTTTAAAGAGCATTTAACTGGTACAGGGAAACAAATCTCTATTCAAAGGTGCATTATCGAATTTTATCGAACATTAGAAGAAATGATACGAACTATTCCAAAGCATGACAAATGCAAATTTTCACCGAATGCACATCAAATTGAAAGCAAAACAAATCTGTACATTTGTACTAAAAAGAGAAGCAAAATAAGATTACTAGTTCTGAGTGACGGGATCATTGATGTAGATGAGTGGATAACCAGAAATGGCGAAAGTCTTTGCGTTACACAATACCTGTCCTCCCATGCATACCTCCGCGAATAAGACCGTGACCGTTGAACATGTGCTGGGGAATTGTGATGCACAGTAACATCAAGAAGTTTGAAGCATCATATCTATGAGCGATAGTGGAACATCACAAATTGGAGCAATTACAAGTTTTATACGTTTTCTACCTCGAGGGGAGTAAAGTAAAGTTTTATTTGGACAGCTCTATTATTAGAATATGTACTCAAATTGAGGTAAAATGAGTGCTGAGACACATAAGAAAAAAAAAAGAAAACGATCGGTCTTGCTAAACAGTGTCTTCCACTGTTTGTGGTTTTACGTAGAAAGCCTAGCAATACTGGAGCGTTTATGACCTTTGAATGCTTTGAATGACAGCATTTCGTAATATTCATTTGACAAATTTTTAAAAGTCGCAAAAATATGCATGTCAACAAAGTTGTCAGTAATGACATTATATTTTGTTCTATTTCGATGTCCTTTTTTTCCAGCAGTTTATTTTTTAATTACGTAGATCATTATAAAGAAACAAAACACTTTAAACTAATTAATTATTGCTTGGCTAATTAGGAACTTCTATATTCTTGAAATTATTTAACATTAAACACTCAATCACATATTCTTCGTTGCATTACACATGGCATCATTGAAACAGAATGCGCAGTCGCGTTAAAGGCAACAACAAAGCATGTGTTCGGTTTTCTTATGATCTTAAAGATGTTGACTTAAATCGATAAAAATTTTCTTCGTTAATATTACTAAATTTATACAATTTTCCGAAGTATTTGATTGTATAGTGCTTATGCTAACTACAAGAATGGAGAAATAAGAAAAATTCTTACATAAATTAGCTACTGACATACACTTTCGGATTTAATTTGATGTTTAAACTGTTTGTATTTGCTTACCTGTAGAGTTTTCCACTAAACCCGAAAATGGATTTCTGGTAAACGATTCACTTGCTGCATTTAACATTGGCTCTTGAATGTCACGATATATTCTCTGTAGTGCATTATAGCCTCCGGGAACACTTTCCAAATTCGATATAGCTCGATCGTGAGACCTCATCAACTCTTGTAACATGGAAGGATTGCGTGCCAACTCCATAGTTTGGCGCAACAATTCAGGATTGTTCAACATATGTGAGATTTCCGGATTTCTTTGCATTAAATCTTGCATTTGGGGATTCGATGATAGTAGTGCACGCATTGTCTCCGGGTTGTTCATCATTTGCTGGACCAAAGGATTATCTAATAGGGTACGCAGCAAATCAGAATTATTCAACAGCTCACTTTGCATGCGTGCCTGTAAGTCGGTGAATGTATTCGAACCGGCACCTAAAGCACTCATTCCAGCCAAACCACCCAATTGGTCAAGACTAAAGGGTGTTTGACGAACATCAGCTTGTGGCCTAGATTCTGGCTGTTCTTGCTGTCTAGCCGGAGTTTTAACCACCAAATGTACACTTAACCCATCCTTAATATTGTGTGTCTTCAAGGTGTCGGTGTCTTTCATAATTTTTCCAGCAAAAATTAGAACCAATTGTTCTGGCTCTGCATCAAACTTTTTTCCAACCAAAATTTTAAACTAGAGATAGAAAAAAATAAATTAACATAACAGGAAGCATCAATAAATTGGAAACGAAATCAAAAATTTGTTGGAAAAAAGGTTCAAATCGTTGGTTGGGTAGAGAGCAGAATGTAGAAACACCGAGAACTTACTTCTTTGATTTGAGCATCTTCATCAACTTCGATCTGCTGCTTATCCTTGGTTGTTTTCACAGTCACTGTAATTTTTGGTTTATCGCCTCCTTCTGCCATCGTGCAAGTACAAAAAAAAAGATATATTAATTTAATTCCAACAAATAACTTTCACGAAGCAGAAAAATAAAACTAGAGAGGAAAAACTAATTCGTCACTTCGTACAATAATTTTTTTTTTATTTTTTAACGAAGGCAGTGCAGCCCTGATTTTGACGAATATATTTGTCTTTTACCTACAGGTACATTGAGTGAATAGGGAGCACTTGCTGAAATGGCTGTGTCTAACCAAATATATATATATTTTAAATCTTATAATTTTTCTAATGACAAAATCAGTGCCAATTCAGTTTTAGAATTTCATGGGAATTGATAGTTTTTTCATAAATGTGAGTGAAGCGAGAAAATGAGAGCGTTTTATAGTGGTAAAATGCACAGTCCTGGTCATTAGGGTAGTGTAACTACGCAGCGTTGATAAAACTAAGATTTATATATCTTTAATTAATTCCTCATAGAATTGATTTAATTTATAAAACTTATTTTTTGGGTCAGTGTGGCACATTAGTTGGCTAGCCAGCTATTACACCAGATGTGTGAACTTAAATACTGATGCCAAATTAAAAACACGAAAACAATTTCTGATGTTCGAAATTCGAAGTTTGGTCTGTAATAGGGTTTTTTTTTCACTTGCCATAGTTGATTGGTCGAGAGCCCTTCTGATCGGTAAATGCTGTCAGTTCTTTTCCTTTTCCTTTGATGAGCTCTTAAAATGTTAATGTTAAGACCATTTAAAAAATCTTGCACCCATCATATTTATTATTATTCTTCCTGTAAACAGAACTTACTGCTTCTTGTCGCCAGAGATGATTCTCTTTGCCTAATGGCGTTTTCTTGTGGGCTTTTCCTTGTGCTCCGGAGAAGAAAAGTGACGTAAAATTATTTCCCTCATTTTTTCAGAAACAAAGTTTTGCTTTTCGTTTTCATTTAAGAATCAAAATTTCTCTCCTGGACTTTATATCAAAATGTATAAACGTCAAATAGTATTGTGTGTCAAACTAGATTTCTGTTTTCGTGCAATCAGCTGTGATTTTATTATCCTTATTATCCAATTTATTATCCTTAAGTGTTCAACTTAATCCACAAGCAAATATATTTGAAAAATAAGAGAACACGGAAGCACAATTAATAAATATTTTATTATCCACCTCGAAGAAGTTTTTAATGTAACATTCGAAAGTACAGAAAAAAAGGGCTTTTGACCGCCTAAACGACATAAGCGATATGTAGTCCACAATTTAAACAATGACTTGGGAAGAAGTCGATTAACGCCAAACTGATTTCGACAATAATAAGTAATAATTGGTCAGGTTAGCGTCACCCAGCAGTCTTTTTGACAGGACCATTGACCATTTAAAGCCGGCCTCTAAGTATATAAATGCTTCCTTCAGTCCAAATGCAGTTGCCTGCCAAAAGTCAAGTTTATTTTTTCCTCTTCCCAGAAATTTGTAACTCTTCGATTGAAATATGTTTTTATCAAGCATCTACGTTGCTTGACTCATAGTTTATATCTCTTTTTTATACTTCAAGGCTTTCTGAGTCTTTTTTTACAGAACCTTTTGCAAGACATTGGTATAGCCAGCTAGAAAGGGATCTTGGATCTACACTTCCGTTTAAAAAGAAATGATTTTCCGTACAATATGCATTGGAATTTTGGTTATCTTGCGCACCGATTGTATCTTGATTCTGTACTTATAGACACGACTGACTTCTCATTACGAATACTTGAATCTTTCTTCAAAGCGCGTATTACGCAGTTGAAATGTTATGAAATGTATAGTAAGGAATTGAAGGGGTGGTGAAGTATATGCTTCTGCAGCAAGAACCAAGCTTCGTCATGGGGTCAAGCATTCGATTGAAAATTGGGGCACTACGCTTTTCCTACGAATTTTATTGTGCTAGGAATATTAAAAGTACTTTATAGCTGCAGCCTTTGCTAATTGTTCTATTAAAAAATTTCAATAAATAGTAAATACAAGAAGTATTATGAGTGTCTTATTCCGGCAAATTCCGGAAACAATTTTTAGTGAATGAAAAAGACAAGAAGTATAGTGGACTTATTCTTTGTTTGAGTGCTTTGTTCCGACAGAAAAAAATATGGTCCACTTTGGTTTAGTTGTTTAACATTTTTCTTTAAATTTATTTGATAATGTAATTTCAGATCGATTAGGCTGAAGTAATATTATTTGAATATGACGAGTCTACGCCCATTCACCAGTTTACAGAAATCAGTAAAGATAACATTAATGAAAATTTGGATACTAAATATTAAATATCCCTAATTTTCACAGTTAATTACTTGAAAATTAATACAAATATGGCACACGATTCTATTTGTCACTTCCATATACATTAATTTGTTGATTTTTGGCTTTTGCTTAAGAAGATAATAGAAAATATATAATAGTAAATTTGACTTATTGACAATTAGATTTCAAAAGCAAACTGGCCCAAACGTTTAAAATTTTGACATCTCATTTTGTCAACTACACGTGCATAGATAAATGTAAATAAATCAATTCAATGCAGTCTCAAAGATTTTTTATTGGGAATTTACCACCGAATACTAGCGAAAATGAACTTCACAAGGCTTTACAACATTATGGAACAATAACAAACGTTGAATTGAAGAAAAAAGAAAACCTAGTTGATCCTGAAAATGTAAAAGTTCTTGCATTTGTTACTTTGAATTTATATGATGGCGACGTCGAGAGCTGTATGTTATCTTATTTTGAATAAATAATAAATAAATATCAATGGAATTTATAGGTTTAAGGAAAATTAATTCGAAACCAATAAATGGCCAGTATGTCAACGTATCGGTAGCTAAGGAAAGTTTTCTGGAGCGGCTTAAGCGAGAAAGAGAAGAAAATGCTTCTCATAAATCAGGTAGCAGTGGGTACATACCTGCAAGTCCCATTATTCAGCCTTCAAATAAATCTATAAAGTTTGCCGAAACAGAAGAAAACGGTGATGCGGAAATCTCCGAGAATGACAATCTTATTCTTATTACAAAGAAAAGAGCGGCCAATTCGATGCAAAATGGAAAAGTAAGTTTTTTTTCTTCCTTTTTTTTTTAATTTAGCTTATTACTGATTCGCCAACCACTTGAAAAAAAAAAAAAACGGAACCTATTGATAATCTTTTGAATTTGAGGATTTTTCTATTAAGTAAATAGAGTTTTTCCTTTAGTGAAATATTTGAAATTATTCGCCTTGGTTAAAACTCTCTATAAGGCTTAACACGTGTTTTTTTTCATAAGCCCAAAATCTATTACCTCAATATCCTGGAACAACAATAACAGGGAAGTTATAAATTATTAAAGAAAAATATAACGTAATTCAGAACGAACAATTTCGGGAAAAAGACGGATTTACTGATGCTGGAAAAGGCTGACCTACTTAACGGTGAAAAAAAAAACCTTACGGTTTCCTTATTTCAATATCGACAAATTGACACGCCGGTCAACCAAATTGATTGCATTGCGATCGATGAAAGGCTACCCTAGGACTATTCTATGGACAAAACTAACACTAACCATCATCTTGTAGCCCATTTAAAAATCGGAACTGATGATGATTTAAAAGCAACAGATAAAAATCACGAGTCCTAATGGGTATGATTTCTTATCAGGCCAAGTGTTTCCTGATTACTTAATTTTCGTTAACTTTGTTTTTAAAAAGACCATTTGTAGTGTGTATTTAAAATATTTGTAGAAGGCGGTAAACACAAGCCAGCTGCTTTCAGGCAAACGTCTAAATTAAATATATGTAATACCAAAACCTCATTCGATTTGCTCAACAAAGCTCGTTCAAATATTTTGATGTCATAGAACCTGACGTTAAGGTGAGGTAAGGTTAAGTAAGAGTGGTCCTTGATGAGGTGCCAGATCCTAAGAGTGCCATTCCCTAACCACTTTTGGAAACTAAGAGATTTTTTGATAAATTTATCTTCTTCATATAGAAGAGAACATTCAAATCTCTTAAGTGATAACTGTAAAAGAAGTATGCCACAAATTCCTCTTTTCTATTCCTGCATCTCATGTCTCTCATGCCTCTTCAAAGGACACAGTATCTAGTGATTCTGTCTGTTCGCTTGGAGATATATCTTCTTCATGTATTAAACGGCTCTCCTGATGGCAGAGGATCGAGTATGGGTCAACCTGATGAGTCAACCTATCACTAGCTGCGTTTTTTTCCACATCCGCTATCTGCTAAAAAATAATTTGCTAATATATTCTGACCTTGAAGAGCTTTTGTACAAATGCTGTCAAATGTCGAAAATAATGACATAATTGTCCGAAAACGGTTCGTTTGCGGGCGTAGAAGTAGAAGTTGTTGAAATATGAGGTTTATCTTATCTCGATTTGATAGAAGGTTGACGGGTTATGAAAAAGGACATTCAACGACAAATTGAACTGTACAGCAACATCGATCTCGTTATAAAACTGATATATCGACCGGATGGTTTAATTTATGTTCTGAGCATAAACCGAATATGGGCTGGTGTCCCAAATAGGTAGAAATAGATCCCAACCAACATAGAGTACGCAAGTGAAAGCATTACGATATGGAACAACATAACTACATGGGCTATGTTCTCGGATATTGCTTTTAATTACAAAAAACGTGGATATATCTTCCTCTTCACCGATGCCTCAAAAACAGGAGACGGAACTTTTGCCGTTGTCGACGAAAATGGATCAGTTGCCTTCAAGGGCCTCCTTTCAGAACTCACATCAATCTTCCCATCTGAATCTTTTGCTATCCTAAAAGGCATCAATGAAGCAAACAACAAAAAAGCAGTAATATTTACAGATAGACTTTCACCGCTTACTGCTGTTAAGAAGACTTACATTTGCATACCCATTGTTGAATCCATTCGAGACCAACTAATATCCAAAAACAACAAACTGAAACTTGTTTGGATACCACGTCACAGTGGCATCTTAGGCAACAAATACGCAGATACTGCTGCAAAATCAGCAGTAAAAGAACCGTTGAAAACATTTTACACCTACAATCGTAAGGACCTAAAAAATTACGTACTCAGCACCTGGAAATACAAACGAAAAACCCATTGGACCAACTATCGTAACATCTACGCCAAATTCAACCCAGAAGCTCAAAAGACCATGCATCCCACAAATGTATCCCATAAGAAATTAAACTACATTAGACTAAGGATTTGAAACACAAACATAACCCATGTACACCTCATCACCAAACAACCCCCGCCAATTTGTCAGCTGTGCATCGCTAAACCAATACTCACAATCAACAACCTACTTGTCTGCGAAGAAGTCAATCGAATCAGCAAGAACATTTCCGACAAAAACCTCCTTGAACTTTTGACCATAGTTACAGAAAAACATATAAACGATGTATATAGAATAATTTTAGAAACTAAGTTAGAAAATTGTATTTAAGCTCTTATTTTGTTTCTTACTACTAGCCGAACGCTCTAGCACCTAGCGCTATCCAAACTTACTAATTAATGGTGTAATTAATTACATATTAATAAACTTATAATAATAATAATACATGGGCATATTTGTTGTTGCTCGAGATCACTTGGATCTTTAAGCAATTAAGTAAAACAAAAATAACATCAAGCTGAGACTGGTGTTGAAAAGAAGAAACAATTAATAAAAGGAATCTTTTGGTAAAAGTCGCCAACGCCAACTCATGACCGACATTCTTTATATTGCTCATTTTTCTTTCAACTTTGGAAATATAATGCTGTCTGATAAATGGGCCAAAACAATCGACGTTGATTTAGTGCGTTCGTGTCCATTGATAGATAAAAGTAATAATTAAAAAAAAAATCCACCAATCTCATAACCGATGAATCGAACGGTGAGAGTGTATAAAATAATCAAAAATTGTCGACTTCCGCCTTATAGCCCTACCACACAGGAGAACATTTTTTCAGAGAGTCCTATTACTGCATGGTGTTACCTGGTAATATTTTTGAAGCTTATTTGTTGAGTTGTAAGAGTAGTTCCTTCGCTTTCTTTTAATTTACTCCTTCGGTAAAGAATCCGGCAAGTCTTAAATCTTTTCACTTTTTGGCTATGGAGGATTAAATGAGGCGGTCTACAAATGAGCTTGATCAGAACCAAATTCAATAATTTCAATTTAGAGATTCAAGAGCTGGCGTAGTCTTTTAGAACATTCACCCATACAAATGACATTTACTTCCGTTTGGATTTTTGATTTGTTTATTGCAATATTTTTTGAATTTTTAGAAAATCATACCCCAGCATAATTTTATCATTTTACAATTATAAGATGTTGAAGATAATGTAGTTGCAAACATTAAAATTTCTGGAAATTTGCAGCAAAAAAAAAAAAATTAAGTTTCTTATTCTTCTCATGTATAAAGGTTTACGGCAATTGGAAAACTTGGTTGTACTGTTCCCTCGAAATTTACTTCCACAAATAAGTTTATAATCATATGCAGAAATTTTAATTTTGGTGGATTGTTTCGATAAGTTTGGTTTATATTTTCTCATACGTATATGCATATTAATGTTTACAAATATTTGCAATCATTTCTTTAATTTCACAAGGAATTTCCCAATTTCAGATTGTTATTGAATCCACTAACAATACGCCTGTTCATGTCATAGGCAAGCCCAAGGATGTTAAACACTTGAGTGAAAAGTCGTATGACGCGGACAAAAAGCGCAAGGAATCGGTTAACAAGAAAAAAAACCAGTATCAGCTGCAAAAGTCGTTAATACAAAAGTCTTTATCCGCTGTGGTGAGAAATTAATAATTGATAACTTATTCAGGACATCAGTACATGGTCTAATTTTTTTTAAGGATACAGTGAAGACAAAAAAAATCATCTTTAGCGATGACGATGAAGTCGGTCAAAGTAAAACATCTAACGTTAAATCTTTGTTTCAAGATGATCTAGATCAAGAAGAAAATTCCTTTGCAAATGACTTTAGTATAAAATCTGAATATGAGGGACCCCATGGTGCTGCACTTATGAAGTTGCAGGCAAACATGAATCTGGATCCACGATTTAAAATTGATCATAAGTTCGTCGAAAAAGTGGAAGATGAAGAAATAGTTGAAGATAAAAATAATGAGCGCGATTGGCAATATGAAATTTTGGGTCAATTGGTTGGGAGCAGAGTATCAAATCCTTCACAACCGAAAGGCAAGGAGAAGAAAAAATTAAAAATGTTACGATATGATCCATCTAAAGCCAATCAAGACGAGTTTTTGGTTAAAAGAAAAGAAATTCAACCAATGGAGGTCGACGACGAAAATGCTTTGATTTCAGTTGAAAAAAGGGAGGTTTCCAAAGAAGTTTTCTATATGGTTAGTGATAATCTGGCAAATTCGTTGAAAACTCGTGGCGATGGATTCAGTTTGTTAAGTATGTTTGGAAATAATGACGATGAAAAGGAAAAGCTGACAAACGGATTATCAAAAGAGAAAATACTTATAAGTAAAAATGATAAAAGTGCAGCACTAAATCCCTTTACATATGATTCATCTGAATCAGAAAACGAACAAGTAGGTCATCTGCAGAAGCCTAAGAAAAAGATGAATGTAAATAATGAACAAAATCAAAACAGCATTGAACCCAAAAATAAGTTATTCGTTGAATCGTTTTTTATTGCCAAAAATGACGTAAGATTAAAAGGTAAGAATATAGAAAGATAAATTTTAACAAAAAAACGAAAGTATTTGTATAATATATATTATACTCGTATACGGGCTTACGAATATATGTATATATCATGTTTTTCTAATCGCAAACAAACTGAAATTGAATTTAAAGAGGTGAAGAATTGATGCAGTGAATTTGAGAGTAAAATATCAGTCAAATAACCACCTAGGCGCGAGTGTTTCTTGTCTTATTTGAACTATAAAATGCTGCTCAACTGAGCAAATGTAGAAACAACTTACTTATAACTGTCACATATGTGTTGTCCATATTAAAAATCGGATGCGGTTAAAACAACACCGTATTTTCATACATATGTATAATTATAATGCTGTGTATAGTTTTAATTTGTTCTTTTCTTTTCTAGAGGGAAAAATGTTTTTCCGGTGTAATGAAGGTACTGAAAAAGCAGAAAACTATGATGAAATAAAGGACAAATTGAAAGCAATTATTAATACAAAAATTAATAAATCCAAACGACAACTAAAAGGAAGAATTAAGAAAAAATCTATGCGTAATAGATGAACAATCTAGTTCTTTAACGTATTTTTATTTTTTAAATAAACGTCTAAGCGAATTAATTATAGCGCATTTATTTTAATTGGCTATTTAATAAAGTGAAACAAAAATTCGTTTTTTTTTTTACCTTCTGATATTTGCAGTCTAATATGTAGCTGCGCTCCTTCCCCTAAATATTCCTCGATTACTACTGAGAGATTCTGCAAATATATGTGTAGGTAATTCAAGGGCAAGAAAAAAAAAAGCAAAATGATGCCTGCTGGAGCCGAATAGAAAAGTTAAAACAAGTGCGTTATCAAAAAATGAAGTCTTGAGGCGAGAAAACGGATTTTGTATACTTGTGTTTTTGAGCAGATGTTAATACAATTCTACAAGTTCAAGGTTGACGTAAAATGTTTTGAACCCAGATCAGTTTTTGGAAGCTGCACTTTTCAGAGCTGAACTAGCAAATAACAAAATTAATATTTCCACTCTCAAGAGAAGGTAAACTATAACAAGTCGCAGTCTATCTGAGCACTGAATAATTAAAATCATTCACCCATGCTATGGTGATGTGTAGATATATACACTCTAAAAAATGATCCATTCAATCTAGATGTTAATAACCAGAAATTCCGTTTGCCCAACCTATAAAAAGTAAAGACAGTTGTGGCCAAACTTGAACCCAATAAATCACCTGCAACTGAATGCCTAAACGCCGGGGTATTAAGTAAACGATTGATGACGACTTCGTAAAAGCATGCACCGACTCATTTGCAAAACATCGTCAGATGGTTTTTCATATCTATGGCTTAGGTGTGCACTTATTTTTCGGTTGCATGTGGACTGTAAAGAGTCCGAGTTTATAACGTGCATAATTGAAAGACGTTATTTGGCTTTCGTTTAGATGGTTAACAGTTTGTCTGTATCATTCAGAAGGAAGTGTATGCTGTTTACAAAAAAGAACATTAAATATATAGGCGTCAGAAAGAACTTTATTCCAGACAATATATCTTCGAGATTGTTAGGAAGCTTGTCTAAAAATTAAATTAAATTAAAAAAAAAAAATTAATATGACTCTATACAAGTCCCTTATCCTCCCGGTCGTGCTCTGTAACGCAGAAGCATGCATTTCTTCGAGAATGGAAGAAGTCACTGTTGGTTGTTTTGAGAGAAAAATTCGTTGGTCCCGTCAGCACCCACGCTGAATACAGATTACTACAGTACAGTGAGACTGACCTAGTTAAAAAATTCCGAATACAATTATTCGAGTTATAGCCAGAAATGGCCATATCAATTAGCCGTTCTGCTTGTGCGATTTAATTCCTAAGCCTCCCTTTTGTTGGGCTATATTAAGTTTTAAGTTAATGCAAACAAGACAAGATGACTTAGAGGCAAACATCGTAGTAAAATTACTGGAATATCTGAAATTGGGTCCAACATATATAATTAATATTTTTTTTAGCATATCTGGGTCCCCGGATGTTTGACAGTATCACAGAAAGTTCTGCCTAGAGCTTACGGCTTTTTGCCTGAATAGTCGATTTGAGGCATAATGTTTTGTATATTGTCAAGTATTACACTAAGTTCCTTTAATATTTTTGATCGACTCACTTGGCTTCCTACCGTAATGTCTACGTATTTCACATTTTTCCGGCTGGTTATTAGACTTCCGCGAGATTTTCTAATACTTTTTTCCTTCGTCGTTTTCAAATCTCAAACTTCTATTGGTGAACTAGCTAGTGCGGTATATCCATTCTGACTAGTGATCTTCCTTTGTTCCTCATCGCCATTTATTTCTATCTATATGATCCGTTTAAATATTTTGACTGGTGTATCCAGTAGACATATTGGGCGGTATGATACTGGTTCTCCAGGTGGTTTCTTTCCCTTTGGAAAGTACCAAATTTTGCAGTTTATAGACTCGATAATAGAGAAACTTCAGGCTGAGCAAATCTACTGATATTCAACGAAGTTCGTCGGAAAATCAATGGAGTTTTATGTTTAACATTTAAGTTTAAGAATGCAATGTACTACGTATTAAATGAGTTAGTTTTCGAGAGACCTTCTTAAGCTCCACAACATTGCATATTGAACACCACCCTATAGATTTAGGACAATATATAAGTAATTTGTTTTTTTAGTTTTAAGTTTAGAATTTAAGTGCTTGTGCTAACATCAATAAATCTATCCGGGGTTGATTCGGGCTTCAATCATCAATCTTTCTGACAGAGGCTTTGAAAATTACAGTTCATAATTGTTAACGTGTCTTTGATTTTAGCAGATCAACAAGTTTTGTACCGATAAGACAGTGCCAAGAACAAATGACTGCGTCAGAAATATGTATATGGCGTTTAAACTAGTTTACTGGACAAAGAGCTCTTTATGCTCGTATACTTTAACAATGGTGATATACTTTATTCGCTGCACATATTAGGTGCCACTAGCATGAGACTACACTAATTCGTGTACTATAATATGTGTAATTGAGTCCCATGAATCTCTTCTGCATTTCTTTCACCACCGATATGGCGATTTCGCTTATTTACAAACCCATTAAGCCAAAGGTGAGCTTAGACAAAAATACAACATTTTTATAATAAGGGCTAAATCCGCAAACTCCTGTCAACAGCCATGTTCTCGTTGCTTTAGTACCTACACCAGCTGGCAAAATTAGACAACTGTTGTGATCGGCGCCGGATTTACAATTTCAGATCTTAAGCCGCACGTACTTTTACAGTTTACTTTTTTATTTTCTGTGCTCATTAAGTTGACGCATTGTTAGCTTTGCGTCATGTAGAGTATATGTATATGGTAGAAATAATCGTATGTCAAAAGACGATAAAAGGGCTCTTTTTGGCGATTATGAGGGTAAAAAAAACCACGTCATCTCCTATGCGTTTCGTAAATGGAGGACTGATTTTTAAAATAAGTTTTAATGATGCGGAAGTGGTGTAAGTCTAATCGCATTGATTTTTTAAACCATAAAAAAAACTAAACTAGATGACACACTCTACTAATGATTTTTATGCAGTTCCACTGTAAGTAAATTACCAACGCCTGTGCAAGCCCGTACACCGCACGTGATTGGTTGATTGGATTTAAATTTGCCAATATGACAGCATATTATAAGAAAAGTTGGTATGTGTGTGTAGTATGGATGACGTGCATGTGTTAAATGTGAGGCAAATTGACATTCTTGTCAATTTAAATGTAGACAAGGGTCTGATATACTACCTATGAGGATGTTTAAACAATTTATTTTTTGAACTAATACAAAAATATTAAAAAAATTCAGTGCAAACGGACATCTTTGGCCAACAGGAAGAACGAAGAATTCTGAACCGAATTACACACACCACACGTCATGATTAATATTAGGTTAACTAAATAACGTTAAAGAGCTTCTGCAGCTCTGCCGAAGTGAAGAGGACATATGGTGAGCTTCCTGCGTTGTCGGACAAACGAAGAGGAGAACTTCAGATGACCGAGTTCGTTTTTGCATTTAGACTGAGCCCAGTAAGTTCTTAGTTACAGAATACTGGACAACGATTTTAAAATATCAGCTATAAGAGATGACCAGTGTAGTATTCTATTACCTGAGTAAGCAGGAGTGAAATCCTGCTGAAATGGCTTTCAGGCTAATGCTGAAGGGGCAATCGCCCCGTTAAACATTAAACTTAATGTGTCTCGTTGCCATTAAGTTGGTGGTGAGGGTCAAGATGTGACATTCCTTTTTAGAACCGATCTTGCTATAGAACAGCACCCCATAGGGGCCTGTATCAACCTTCGCATGGCCTCAATGCTTGCATAGACAACTATGGGATACTGACGTTACTACACATCTGAGGATCGATAACAACAAAGAAAAATAAAACAAACGAAGTAAGCGAAGCTGATGGAGCTAACCGCTTTCATAAGGGTTCAGAGATCACCCGGGAGACAGTCACAAACTCCTCAAATGAGTCTGTGGTAGCACAGCAGCAGAGTACCACCTAGCCATCTGTTTTCCACAAACTGGGAGAACAGATAAAAACAATAGTCGAAATTTGAAGCATGGTAAGAGGCCGCTATATCCATGAGAGATGTGATCGAATTTATCAAAGCGAATGAGATGCATGACGGTAGAGCCAAGAAAGTCATTTGGCAAAACAATATATCAAAGACATCCATGGCTAAAAATGGTAGCGGACCCTAAACAAAGACCGAAACCTGATAGGAATAAAAAGTCTCGCAACAAATTAGGCATGTAGAGCAAGGAAAAAGAAAACTGTCGCGTCCGGGAATGAAAAACTCTAACTACATGTTTCAGATGTCTTGAATTCGGCCACACTGCAAGCTAATCCAAAAATGAGATGGGCCGCTCTAAGCAATGTAGAAGATGTGAAGAAGAAGACCATACAGTCAAACACTGCAACAAAGATCCGCTTTGTTTTTTCTGCAAGAAGAACAAGCCGAAGAACGTCCAGCAAGTAGCCTGGGTAACAGAGTGGATTAGCAAGCTCGCGTCAGACGACATATCTTCCTGAAAACATTCGCATCCTTGGATGTAAGCATTCTAAACAATGGTCGAGCAAATACCCTTAGGAAATCTGGAATGAGATAAATAATCAATATTACCTTCATGTGTAACTGACTACTGCGCACAGACTATTGAGCAAGCGAAGAATATAACCACAGTGACCATCAGGCAATAATAATTGATTTTGAAAAGCAAAAGGCCATTCCACGACAAGGACATTTTCGACAAAAAATATTAGCGAGATGGTCGACAGTGAAACAGCAGAGAATTTGTCACATCACCTCACTCTCATTATAACAATGCTCAGACGAATACCCAGTAAAAGAGGTACATCGTGCAAAGAAATAAAAGCACTCAGAGCAAACTGCTTACAAGCCCGACGGAGAGTTCAGCGTTCTAGAAGTAGAGTATATTCGACTAGGTATATTCTGAGTGGCAAGAACAGATCTCAAAAAGTCGATAAAATAAAGATGCTTCAAGCGCCGGAGCGGAGCGCACATAAATCCTTGGGGCACGGCATAGAGTGTGAAAATGACTAAGTTGAAGGGCTGTAGGCCTTTACAATTAGCAAGTCCATCAATGGTAAGGTTTATTGCAGAGCAAATATTCCCACAGGGATATATATTGAATCCAGCAAAGAAGCAGTTTCAGTAATAACATCAGATGAACTTTTCAATGCATTCAGGAAGATAGCCATCAACAAAGCGCCTGGACTCGGTGGCGTCCCAAATAAGGCAGTAAAAGCCGCCCTTCAAAAGAGACCCGACATGCTTATAACAACGATGCAAAGGTGCCTGAAAGAAATAGTTTTTCCAAAGCAATGGTATCTGCAAGATTTGGGGCTCTTTCCAAAGGGAAAGAAACCACCTGGAGAACCAGTATCATATAGCCCAATATGTCTACTGGATACACCGAGAAAAATACTTAAACGAATCATATACAATATGATAGATTGCAAAAACGAAAAAGAAAGCATTACCAGATCATTATCAGTTTGGATTCATTGCGCTCCACCGCCGATGTCATAAAAGCGCTGGTAGAAATAGCAGTCGAAGCATATGGCGGTGGAGAACAAATTAATATTATGCAGTAGAGGCGCTGGATTTGCCCGAGTTTGATGTGGGCCCCAGCGACAAAAACCAATGAGAAAGTTATCATCAACATATCAATTTAGCGCATTAAGGGTAATCAGTGGCTGTAGTTGATTTCGGACGAAGCAGCTTTGGATAGAGATTTGTTCCTTCAGAACAAGTATGCTAAACGAGTTGTGAAGGATCGAAAGAATAAGACATGCAGATGCAGCAAATATAGGAGACATAGCATAAACCGCTTACCTGCCCCGCGAAGAAACACTTAACGGCAGTCTAGCGGGGAAGGTGGTCCAAGTATGTAGGGTGTGATTTAGTACGTAGACATATTCCTGGAATCAAGCAATCATGCTAGTGAATCTTTCATGCCGGTCACCCGGGCTACTATCATCGTTTAAAAATTGTATACCCTTTGACGAAACCAAAAGGTAAAAACTGATTCAGAACCTTAAAGACACCTTAAAAAGTAAAGATATCACAAAATTTTCATTTTCGGGTGAATGCAAGAGCTTTCCTATCAGGAATTTAAAAAAAAACAAAATCAGGGTAGAGTTTTAAGTATGCTTTTCTGTGCCGCACTGGTTAGCAACGAACATGAAAACATGATTTTTATGAGCACTGGACGCACAGGAGCTGACGGCGGACAAAGCTGATGGAGCTTCGGTCCATTGGGAATAATTGGTTGGAACTTTCTACAGAGAACCTTTTACGAAATGAATTCATCTATTCAATTGTTTAATTAAAACAACTGAAAGAATCGGAAATCAAGACAAATCTGTTTTTCATTTCTTGAAAAATAATTGCTGAAAGCGAAAATTTGAAGGATATAAACCGACTACCAAAAGGGCAACAGTACCAATAATCGTTTGATGACTAGCAAAAATCAGTATTATTTTTATAATCTGATAATTTTTAATATTTTTTTGTGTACCAGCATTAAGGGGGTATTCTAGATGCATGAATTTCGAGCGATTTTTGAAGCTCTTAAAAACAAAACGAAAAATATTTTTATTGTCCTTCTTTTGTTTATTAATATATTAGGATTATATAAAAAATTAACAGAAAAAAAAAACTCAAAATTCACAGAGTTATGAGCTGGCAAAGTGGGGGTCCAAAAAAATACGTACTGGCTTGCATGTTTTCAACCCTTCTGGTCATCTGAAACAAAAAAGCCGAACGGATTCTTAATTAGTATAGATGCCGCTATAGCCCGAACTTTGGAGAAGTAAAAAAAAAAAATAAATAAAAAATGGTGGCCGTTTGAAAAAAATTTTTTTGGCAGTTTTTTAACAATTCTGAATCTTTTAAAAATAGTAAAATAATGCTTGAAGCTGAGTGGAATGTTCAAAGAACATTCACATGACATTGAGATATCTTTCACGCCAAGGTCCGGTCAGACCTGAGCAGCTGTAACTCATAAAATAATTGAAATTTTGAAAAATCCTTTTAAGGGCATATTCTTGAATGTCTAAACTTTGGAAAAAATTTCGATTTTTTAAATTTGTAGACTAGAATACCCCCTCAAATCAATTATTCGATACACAGTTTCTGAAGATAAATGCTAACTTTATTGACTTTACAATACTTACAATATCTATGCTTATTTATATGCATAGTACATATAATGCACATACGCTAAAATGCAAATTTATCGAACAACATATATATTAAATAATAGTTAATAAAATTTGAAATGGGTGAAATCCTTGCTTTTAACCCTCTACTGCATGAATTAAATCCTGAGCAGGAAAAAAAATTAAAGTCCCTTAAAATGGTTTTGTTTAAGAATTCTTTACCAACTTTTATTAAAAAATTAAAAATTTTCATTTGCTTAAAAAATAGAAAACCAAGCCATAAATGGCTTGATATGCGTTAAGTGTTACGAGAACAGTGTATGGTTAATGTTATACATTTATCAAATCTGATTCTAGGTGACCTGCTGCAAGGTCAACCACATTAAGAAAGTGTGATTTGTTTGTTTTTAAATTATATAATGGCAGGCAGAAGTCATTCTGATGGAGCCATACGTTAACTGAGCATAAATCGATCGTGAGAAAATATATTTTCTTTGGATTCCAGCAAATCAAAGCCAGCCTTATGTTTGTCATAAACATCACCAGCTTGGGGAACAAGAAAACATCTGTACTATTTCTATTTTCACTGTTTGGTGATGATTGGCTTGCTTCCAACACACTGTGATAGCCTGTTTCCAGACTTGTTATCAAACTAGAATACCAGTTCCAATTTCACTCCATTAAGTGTAGTAATTTTTTCAAACATGCTTCCACAACCTTCTATTTTTAGTCCTTTCTCTGTTGGAATTTTAGAACTGGGGACTCGACTTAGTCTGATTGTGTTCAAAAACAGTAATCCATTTAAGTACAGGTGATTATTGTGGTGGTTGACATGTTTAACCACTGTAGATGTAGGCCTCGTCAATAAGTTTCCAGTGAATCCTAAATCTGGAGCATTTTCGAGAAGATGTTATTCTGTTCTGCACTTAGAACTTTGTTCTTGTAACTCCAATTGTGAGGCCATCTATGTGAAAATCACCATGCCAACGAACTGCTCCATTCGTTTATAACTATTTTTCTGGCCTAGTTATGTTGTATTGAAGAGCTTTAAAATTTGACTGATCGAAGAGAAATTAAATTAACCCCTCCATAAAAAGGACGAAAAATAATCCTTTGTGTTTGTTCTTTTCTCCTATACAAAATATTTTAATGCGGTCTCAAGTTCCACATCAGAATCTGCTACTTCATCATCATCACTTTTAGATTCATTTCCAGAATAACAGTTGACATTTGAAATTTCAGTTTAAATTATATATATCTGAAGAAAATTTAAATGAAATAAATTAAAATATGAGAAAAAAAAATGTTCAAAAACGCAACCCTTAATGCATACGAAGCCATATATAGCTCCACGAAGAAAATCACTCGTAACGATAAACTTATATATGTAGGGTGATTCATCGTGAGGTTTGATTTCCAATAGGCTTTTTTTGACAGATCACGCGTGACTCCTATCAAACTGCCTTATCATTTTTGTTCAACATTGTTTGGCGAGTTATCATGAACAGACTCACACCACAATAGCGTCTCCAAATTGTTCAGCTGTATTACGAAAATCAGCGTTCCGTGAGAATTGTTTTTCGTGCGATTCGAGAAACTTACGGTGCGCATATTCGACCCACTGAAACCACTATTGCTAATACTATAGCATAGACTATAGCAGCTGTAGCTGAGAGTTTACGCGAGAGTTTACGTTCTCAGCAGCTTGGCTTGGCGTATTCGACAACTTGGCGTATTTTACGTGATGATCTCAGCCTAAAAGCTTAAAAAATTCAACCTGTGCAAGAATTGAAGCAAGGCAACTTGAAATTGCGTCATATTTTCAGTAAATGGGCTCTGGAAAAACTCAATGAAAATCCGGTGTTATATCGTAAAATTTTGTTCAGTGATGAAGCCCATTTCTGGCTCAATGGATACGTTAATAACAAAATTGCCATATTTGGGCTGATAAGCAACCTGAAGAGTACCAAGAGCTACCATTACATATATTAAAAACAACGGTATGGTGTGGTTTATGGGCTGGTGGAATCATTGGTCCATATTTCTTCAAAATTGAGGCAAATCAGAATGTTACCATCAATTACAACCGTTATGTTAACGCCATGATAACGCCATGTTAACGGACTATGTGCTTCTTAAAATTCAAGCACATGGTCTCGGTGAGCTCTGGTTTTAACAAGACTGCGCTACGAGCCACACAGTGCGTGAAACAATGGACTTGTTGAGAAATCATTTTGTTGAGAACTTAATTTCATGTTTTGCTATGGTAAATTGGCCGCCTAGATCGTGCGATATCACACCTTTGGACTATTTTTCTGGGAATATGTAAAGCCTCAGGTCTTCAGGAATAAGCCAGCTGCGATTGACGCTTTGAAAGTCAACATTACTCGTGCTATCCGCGAGATACCAGTCGCTTTTCTCGAACGAGTCGCCCAAAATTGGACCTTACGAATGGACCACCATTTTCAAAAAGTAAATTCCATGAATTGTTCTTTTAACTGATAATAAAAATTTTAATTTCACTTTCAAATTTATATGTTTTGTTTTACATTATAAATCAAGCCTCACGATGGATCACCCTATATTATTCTTGAACTCAAAATTGATTTATAATTTTTTAAACAATGTATTTTTTCTCACAATAATTACCAAAAACTTATAGTATGTTTTACTTCCATTTTTAATGCGCGCTCGTGTTGAAATCACCTATATAAATTAATATCAGTTATATCATATCATTTGTGTAAAAGGATACACACTAATGGAAAAACATAATTTCAAGTTCTTTCGAAAAGCCATATTTGGCTTCGTATGCAGTGGAGGGCTAAGAAGGAAAGTGAATCGATGAATGAAATTTCTAATTGGCGATAAGAATATTTTTAAAAGGATTCAAAAGTTTTGAATTTTAGAACGGGAGAGTAGGAGTGGTCGAAAAAGATGTACAATTCTAAGAATCGACCATCATATAAAGAGCCGGTTCGTTACTGCACCACAAGTAAGGAGAGATATTGTGAAGAGCACCGGCATAGACATCTCTGTCTATGTTCAAAGTTCAAAAACGGCTTAACAAAGCCGGTTTGCAAAAGAATTGCTTCTTAAGCCAAGAATTAAGAAAACCCTTCCAGAATGGGCAAGAAAAAAGGAAAGTGAGAGGCAGAATTGGACCCGAGAAGACTGGCAAAAGGTCATCTTCTTTGATGAGTCTAAATTCAACCTAAAATTTTCAGGTGGAAAAACTACAGTTCGACGTTGAAGGAAAAATAAGGGTGTCATGCTTTTGGGGATCATAACTGCCGGTGAAGTTGGGAAACTTTTAGTAGTGGATGGATCCATAAATAGAAATTGAATGGTACCCACTATAGAGGAAGTGAGCTAGTACCTCACGGGTGTTCTGTTTCAGGACGATTCCGCACCTTGTTATCATGCTAAGACCGTAAGTAAACAATGAATGGTCCACTGTTACTTTGGTAATTTTCCCTATTTCCGTTGCGTTTTTAATCGATGTTAACCAAATCCTTTTTCAGGTTACAAAGAAGAACTGGGAATAGATTCAGTCCATTGGCCTGGAAGCAGTCCTGATACGAATCCTATTGAGCAGGTTTGGCATTGAATGGATGTAAAACTCAGAAATAAAAGGGCCAGCAATTTGCAGGAATTAAGAATTAAGAAAAAAATTGGTATGAAAAAATTGATACCATCTATATCACCAGCCTTTACAATTCAATGGCTGAATTGACCCTGCTGAATACCTTATAAAAGCCGAAGATAGCTTATAATTTTGACAACTTAAGTACGAGTACCCTTATAAGATTCAACAAAAAAGTGTTAAATCTATTTTTGTAAGTTATCAAACTTACTTTTTATACAATATAATTATAATGATTAAAGATTTTTTTTCCGGGAATTATACGACATTGCTACGAATAATAATCTTCACAGAGCAGGTCAAAGCCAAAATTTTCGGTATTACTTAAGTGCGCCTTTTATTTTGCATCTTAGTGTATGTATAGATAGACATATGCAATAGAGGGATTAATGACTGCAATTTACTTATCAGAAAATGCAAGTGCTAGAATTGTTAGAATTAAATTGTTGATAACATTTATTTTCTTAGCAGATAAAAATGATATGTTTTAAAAATCGAAAGAACTACAAAAGATACTGTTTTCTGTTTTCGCCAATTCTGAAAGAAATAAAAATTCCCAATTTAATTTTTTTTAATGTTATATTAAATTGAGAGGTATAAAACTGCGATAAGCAGCGCTTTTTTAGCATATCATTTAAAATGAAAATGTAACATATTCGCCCATACTCGTACGCTGTAATCAGTCATAACATCATCTGCTCTCTCTTGCGAGTAGATATTGTTTTCTAATCACAATTCACAAATATAAGTAGGTACCAATAATACTCGTAAATTATTTAATATAAACAGATAGACACTTCTGATATCCCTTCTTGAATTAACAAATAAAAGTCATTTAAACTGCTTATACAAACATTTATTGTATTGACCTGATAGTTAGTTCTGAAGCCTCGACATGTGGAGACGGGTGTTAAGTCTTCTGCTTATAAGTTCAGCAATAGTGTTTCAAATTTCATCATGTTATGTGACGATTGAAAAACATGAGCAAAAGTTGGATGATGAATGCAATTTATCCGCACACTTAATAAAAGAGATACGGGGATATGAGGATGTAGTTTCAAAAATTACAGATGCTATTGTTAGAGGAAAATTTAAAGGAGAAGTCCACAAAAGGTAAGACAAATATATAAAGATAAACACTTTTGTAAACATACATATATAAATATTTTTTAATTAAATTCATTTAAAACATTTTATCTGGTGTAGTCTTGAAACATTTACGGATAAATTTGGCTCAAGAATGGCAGGATCTGATGCATTGGAAAAATCAATAGACTATATGGAAGCACTTCTTAAGAACGAGGGATTGGAAAATGTTCATACTGAGTCAGCAAAAGTACCCCATTGGATAAGGTGATCACTTTTTTTTAGTACCCTTTAATTCAGTATGTGGTGTCCTGAGAGGAATGTGTAGCAAGTTTTTGAAAAGGTTGCAATTTTCATGAAAGTACTCAATTTGCGTTTTTTTACAACTAAGCTTTCTCCAGAGATAAAACATTTCTTTTCTGGCAAAAAAATTTGTTTAGTATAAAACCCTACTTTCGAAAAAATACCTTATTTCAAATTTAAAAAGTTTGTATTGTATTTTGAATTTTTCTTCATGATTATTATTTTTTTTTTTATAAAATATAAATATCAATTTATCATTATATTGTAAGTGCCCCAGAGAGTAAACAAATTAAATTTCTATGATGAAGGACTTAAATCATATTTTTAAAAATAAATAAAACATACAGGGTGGTTTATACAGAATTAAGTATGCTATGACTTTATTGGAAAGAGCATTATTACAAAGTTATTTCCCATCAAAATTTAGGTAGGTTTACCAAGAAATAATTTAAAAAAATAGTTTGACAATTTTTTTTTACCACAATTGTGTAAAGTTATGCATTTTATGATAAACAGGGACACCAAAAAGCAATACAAGCTAATGAACGACTCTCTAGGTATTCTGAATTCTTTTAAATAAATTTTAAATATTTTCCTGTGCTTATAGATGACAATATTTTCTGTACAAGTAATAAAAATTTCTTTAAAAATATGCATTAAGTTGATTAAACAGTTTTAAAATTTTATCATTTATTTTAGAGGATATGAGAGTGCTACTCTTGTTTTACCTCGAAAGGCGAAAATAGAGCTCTTGGGCCTTGGAACAACTGTAGGAACACCTCGTGGTGGTATTGTTGCAGATGTTGTAGCAGTTCGGACATTTGACGAGTTACGTCAATTGCCCGATGTGGAAGTAAAAATTAAATATTTGCATATATGGAAGTTTAAGATTTTATTTGTTATTCAAGGTTAAGGGAAAGATTGTTGTATTTGCACCAGTCTGGGAAAGCTATGGATCAACAGTAGCGTATCGACGATCCGGTGCAGCAGAAGCATCGAAAAAAGGTGGTATTGCTGCTCTTATACGTTCGGCTACACCTTACTCCATAGCAACACCTCACACTGGGACACAAGCTTATGAACAGGGTGTGACAAAAATACCCGGAGCGTGCATTACTGTTGAAGATGCGGAAATGATACTTAGAATGTATCGTCAAGGTTAGTCTATACCTTATACATATGTGATAATTTAAAGTGATCCTATAGGAAAATCTAAAATAATGAAATCGACTTCAATAATTCATTAAATTTTAAGTATTGTAACATACTTGTATTGTTGTTCAAACTTCCCAAATACATAGTTATAGGGCTTCTGTTCAGTTGTCATTAAGGAACATCTTTGTGCGGCTAAAATCCTTTCTAAAGAATATTATTTCAAGAAATTAAAATCTCAGATAACTACCCCACATTAATATGTTTGTTAACATACGAGTAAAGTATGTATTACAGGTTTTCTACTCTGCACTGTACTTTCATTTTTATAATCTATCTTGTCATATAGAACATGCTAGTTAGAATTCAAATATATCTTTGAATTAAGCACTTTTATTCATTGGGGATTGATTTGACCCTCTAAAATAGCTGTTGGAGGCGCAGGAAATAACTAAGTATTTTCTAGATTTTTGATCAAGAAAGGATATCTTTTTTATTTATGTAAAGCAATTTTAAAGCTGAATTTGTTAATTTTTTTCATAAAGATATTTTGAATACCTTTTTTCTCTTAATAAATATTTTTTTTAATAACAAAGAACTATACCCATTATGAAGAATGATTCATGACATGTCTTGCACATGACTTCAGGTATATGATTGGTAGTTTTTGATGAGGCGCATTCTGTTAGTGCAAAGTTACTCCGCATTGAATATTGGGTTTGGACAGTTTATGGCTCATCAGCATTTATCTTCATTAGAAGTAAACAAGTGGTGTCAAATTGCACTATCTCGGTGGCCAAATAACTCGTACATTTTCCAATAAGATGATGTCGTTGAGTCGAGTTCTTATTTAGTCAATGGCTTTATAAGCAGTATGTGCACCGGATGGTATTGTGCTGGAACCACAATCATCCAAACCAATGTGGTCTATATTTTCGAAAAAATAATCACTAATCACTTTTCGGTAGCATGACATACGAACTTTGGCCTCAATGAGTGTCTTCTAGATTTGTCTCATTCCGAAAATGGAAATTTTGATTATTTAGAAATCTATTGAGCATAACGTTGTAGACAGAAATCTTTTCGCTAAATTCTTCACATAGTAGACTGATAAAATCAAAATTGTTGCTATTGACGCAGAATTGAAAATTCGCATTGTTTACTGTGCGTCATGTAATATAATGGAAATATAAATAAAATATAAATTTTAAAACGGCGATGCAGGAAAGATTATCGGTGTTACCTAGAAATATGTTGAAATTGGTAGAATATAAAAATATTAACTTTTAGCGAAAGGAATTGGTATCAACACAGGATTAGTAAAGAGAATTGACATATCCTGTAAGTAATTGATGTACGAAAAGACAGCATCAACGTTTGACAGAGCCAAACACCTAGTTAGCTCTGATTATAAAGATTTAAATAAGTGAGCGAAAGTAAGTCCCCGATCAAACTTAATCGAAGTGAAATATGATATTTTGGAAATATAGAGATTCACATAAAGCAGAGAAATTGAAAGGTACTAGGTCGTAATTAAAAAAATTATAAGAAGTTTAATTTGCATCTAAACTATGAGTACATGTATAGTTTATTTATTTATTTTTTTTTTTTTGGAAACAGCGCAATTCCTTAGTATATCGTATATGCCTGTTTGAAGAAGGCAATCAGAAAAAATTTAGTAGAATGTAACGTCGGTTTTACTATGTTAATGTTCATGTTAATGATAAAGTCACTTTTTGCACTTATTTCTCTTATATTTTTTTTCATATAATTTGTGTTTTGATTTCAGGGTTAATAACCTACTTTTTTCGACGGGAGAAGAGCTCTTACATTTTGTTAATGTTTCTAAGATTTTAAAAAGCGCCTTTAACAATTTTTTCTTTCGGAATTGTACACTACTTTGTGTTCACAAAATCGACGGTCCATTACATTTAGGAAAAATTAATTAGTACTATTAATTCTATTTTTCATTTTAATGATATATAAAAAAAAATTGTTTAATCTTTGGCAAAAAAAAAAAAAAAAATGGCGGCTCAGTGGTGGACGAATAAAAACTCATTTTTTTATAACCTCCCTAGGCGAAGGAGCATTTTTGTGAAATAATAATTTTTACAAAAATGAATTCATAATGAAATAATTTTTTTTTTATAAACAAATCAGTTAAGAATCAATCAAAAAATCCTTAAATTATAATTAAAAGAAAAAATCCTACGTACGTACTTCAATAAATGCCACTAGGAAACTACAGTAAAATTTTGAAAGCCCTAGTTGGTCGGCGGCGTCGAAGGATATAGATTTGAGAAAAACGCATTTAAAGTAAAAAGTACTAAATGTTCAAGAAATTTATTTATGAATATTCTTCTGTTTCTAATTCTTTCTTGATGAAATTGTTACTTTACGGGTTGATCTTGCCTCTTTAAATTAACTCAGAATTTAAGGAGCGAACATTCGGAGCTCGCTCTCAAATTACCTCCAACTCGTTACGATTCATTCGTTTGAAAAATCTAGTTTTTGGACCGTTTAGAAAAGATTTCCTTACATAAAGGCTTTTGGGTATGATATTTAAATTGTTTTAGAACCATTTAAGACCAATAAAAATAGAATGGTAAAAAAAATTACAAGGTAGCTGTCATTTTTTATTTTTAAATCATTTTTATTTGGTTCATGAATTGAATTCATTATATGCTATACAAAAAAACGCTTAAAATTGGCTTAAAAAACTATCTTATTCTAACTTACTGGCCCCATGCGGACACTCTAAGCTAAACCTAAAAATTAAATTTTGCCTTTCGACGTGCAGTACAAATATTTATTTTTTACATTAAATATAATTAAAACTAAGAAAATATTTTTTTTTTAAGTTTAAAAACTTAGTAAACTAACATTTTTTATTATAATATAAAACTTAAGACTAAAAACTAAAAACTACCTAAAGTAAACATTAATCTACTTAGCCTACTTAAACTATCTTATTGTATAGGTATTATTCCTTTTTTTGTGAGTTATCACTTTTTTTAGAGAAGAGAAAGTTACCCACCTTTGTTGTTTTTTTTATTATTTTTTTTTTTGTATTTTTTTATTTTATATATATATTTTTTGTTTTATAATTTTTTGTTCCTAACAGCTAATTTAAACCTACCGAAAGTTATGTAAGCCCGCCATGGCTAAAAAATTAGGCTGACCAACTCTGCTACCTAATGGAGCTATCCTGCACTAGAGGAATTCGACGACGTTGATTCCTCTCCTTCAACAAGCAACCAAAATTATTAGTTCTGCCGAGCAACATCCTTCAGGTCGCGACTCCCTACCGCCCTACTGAACCGGAGACGCTTCGCACTGCCGTGTGCGACATCTCTGTCATAGTTGGGTCGCCTGTCAGCAACTGTTCGGGCGACGTAGAAGATTAACGGCACCGCTAATATGTCCTGGATCAGACCTTTTTTGTCTAGGTAGAAAATACATATAATTCGGGTAGTAAGCCCCGGAGATCAGGTTATTCGACGAGGTCATTGCTCTTGCAATGTGCCTTCGAATCAACTTAATAACAAGATTGTCCACTCTTTTTAGATAAAATTTTATGTACTTAGACACTGGTGTTCTGTATAGGCGAAGAAAAGCCCTAAAGCAAGCCCTGTTAAACACCCGAATCTTTTCCAATAAACTTGCTCTCACGTTAAACCACACGGGACAACCAAATACAAGCATAGGCTGGATAAGGGCCATCGAGTTGCGTAAAATTTCGTACCCTTTCATAGTATGCGGACATTAGTTTACCGATCGGTAGTTTTTATATTTTCTTGTGCCGCCTTTGCCTTCATACAGTGTAATAACAAACTCTACCTCCATTGTTAAGCTAGGCATCCGATTTTATCATTTTATTGAACAAAATTGAATTTGGCGATATTCCATTTGACATCATATTTGAACCTTAACATCGTTATTAACTTACTCGTAGTTAAAATGTCATAAGCCTCATCCTTATAGAATTATAGAATATTTTTTCACTTATTAAGCTTTTTAAGCTTTAACTTGGATAGTACATACTTTATTTAATGAATTTTATTGTGTATGTTTTATGTCCAACGAAGGTAGTGGTGTGCGTATGTTAAAAGTTACTTTATTTTTAGAATTTTACAAAATATTTCACTACTTCAGTTTTAGAAATTAAATAACAAAATTAATTAAAAATAAATTAATTATAAAAATTAAATTTTGTTTTACCTTTTTGATATGTTTCTTAAATTTCATCTTAAAGAAGTAATGCTAAGGTCAAATGTTAATATGTATAGAAATATGAAAGTATAGTTTCTGTAAAATCAAGACTTTGTCGCTGATGACATCTTGAAAGCGTCGTGACATCGAATTAATCAATAACGTATTTAAATATTGTCTATTTTGTCCTATTCTTCCTTACTAGTCCTTTTCAGATCTTTGACATTATCGGACTAACACCCACGGCGAACAGCTGAAAATTTATCTTGACCTTATCATTATTTCGTGGAGTGTATATGTAGGGTGATTCATCGTGAGGTTTGATTTATAATGTAAAATACGAGTAAAACACATAAATTTGAAAGTGAACTTAAAATTTTTATTCTTGGTTAAAAGAACAATTCATGCCATTTACTTTTTGAAAATGATATCATGTAAATGTTGGCCACGACTACGTCTGAGGTGGTCCATTCGGAAGGTCCAATTTTAGGCGTCTCGTTCGAGAATAGCGACTGGTATCTCGCGAATAACACGAGTAATGTTGACTTTTAAAGCCAACTTCCAAATTCTTCCCCAGAGATAATAGACCAAAGGTGTGATATCGCAAGATCTAGACGACCAATTTACCGTAGCAAAATGTGAAATTAAGTGTTCACCAAAATGATTTCTCAACAAGTCCATTGTTTTTACGCTTTTAGGCCGAGATCCTCACATAAAATACGCTAAGTTATCGAATACGCCAAGCCAAGCTGCTGAGAGCGACGTCGAATTGATTCGTCACGGTCTTCGCTTATACTGTCAGCTACAGCTGCTATAGTCTCTTCACTACGTGCTGGATGTGGTCTAACCGGTCTAGTATCATCCACTAATGTAAACTAGGACTCATATTTACGAATGGTTTTGACAATAGTGGTTTCAGTAGGTCGATTATGCGCATCGTAATTTCCTCGAATCGTACGAAAAACACTTCTCACAGAACGCTGATTTTCGTAATACAGCTGAACAATTTGGAGACGCTACTGTAGTGTGAGTCTTTCCATAATGACTTGCCAAACCAAAATGATAACACAGTTTGATAGGAGTCACGCGTGATCTGTCAAAAAAAAAAAAATCCTATTGAAAATCAAACCACACGATGAATCACTCTATATACCATATGTACATTTGGAAACAGAAGAGACTTATCAGTGTTGAAAAAAGCTAATTTACTGTGTCGTATCAGCTGTCTGCTTGTTTTTTTAGCATATAGCTACCATTTTAATTATTACAGGAGTTACTACTCTAACTGTAAGCTAAAGAAGAGTAACGCACCAGGTGCGTTTATCATAATGAAACAGCACAAGTTCGAGCAAATATATATATATGTTTTTATTTCTTTTCCAGGTAAAAAAATTAGAATCCGACTCGAAATGGAAGATTACAACTTAGAATCCGTCGAGTCACGAAACACCATTTCTGAATTACAGGGCACCACTTCTCCAAATAAGTAAGTATTCGTTACAGAGTTGTGACATACGATTGAGTTTGATTACTTTTTAAATATATGAATTTATACACGAGGATGTGTTTTTAGATCTGTCGTTATACTGTCTGGTCATTTAGATAGTTGGGATGTAGGAGTAGGAGCAATGGACGATGGGGGTGGTGCATTCATCTCTTGGAAAGCCATTAAATTTCTTAAAGAACTAGGTCTTCGACCGAAGAGGACTATTCGTTCAGTTTTGTGGACTGCGGAAGAATTTGGATTGATTGGGGCTCAAGAATACGCAAAGGCCCATAAGGCAAATGAAGTTGAGGAATTCAATTTTTTCATAGAATCTGATACAGGTACATTCGACCCTGTAGGATTAGATTTTTCAGGAAACAAAGAAGCGGAATGTATTTTTAGAGAAGTATTGGGGTATGTGGAGTTATTAAGATATTGTATGTATGTGTATCCAACTATATGTATACCATATCTATGAAAAGGTTAATGACCCCTTTAAATGCGACACAATTCGCCAGCCCAGCGGATGGAGGCCCAGATATATCAGTATGGTTAAACCGAGGTTTCCCTGGCGCATCTTTGTTGAATAAAAACGAACGATATTTTTGGTAAGTAATAAAATAAATTTAATAAATGATTATAACATTTTTGATATCATATCATATTCATATCGTTAAACATATAAATACAATTATACGAGGGCAGTCCCAGATATACCCGGCAACACATCGATTATAGTACAAAAAATAAAAATAAAAATACTGTTTTTTTTTTTAGAAGAATAGGATAAAAACTAGATTGTCTTAATGCTTCGAAAGTTTATAACACCATTCCAAGTCCATGTTTCGAATATTGCTCGAAGATTTTATTTACATGCTGTACGATGGCGGTCCCAGAAGTACCCGGCCTGACCAAGACATGGCGGTAGTTGTTTGAAAATATAACTGTATTGGAAAGTACGCAGTCTATAAAGCATATGTTTCAAGTTCGAAAGCGCCACGTTGTTAAGTATTTGTTTGGCAGCCATCAATAGTGAACGTTTGTAAAAATAGAGAAAATTGGTCATCGTTATGTGATACAATACTTTTATTTGAAAGGCCTCAGCCCAACCAATATAAAAGCTGAACTGGATTCTACTCTGAGTAAGTCTGCTCTTTCGTTTACAACAGTAAAATTTTGGGTTGCGGAGTTTAAACGAGGCCGTACGAGCTGCCAAGACGAGCATCGCAGTGGTCGACCAAATGAGGTGACGACTCCAGAAATGGTGAAGAATATCCACAAAGCGGTAGAGGATGATCGTCTACTGAAAGTGCGTGAGCTAGCAGACATTATAGGCATTTGAAAAAGTGCGGTCCATCGCATATTATTGTATTTGAAAATTTGGACATGAGAAAGCTGTGTACAAGATGAGTGCCGCGTTTGCTCACACTGGAGCAAAAACAGTTTCGTGAAGATGTTTCAATTAATTGTTTAGCGAAGTTTCACAGCAACAAAGCAGAATTTTTGCGCCGTTTCATAACAATGGATGAAAAATGGGTCCATCACCTTACACCTGAGACAACAGAACAATCAAAACAATGGATTCAAAAAGGAGAACCGGCTCCAAAGAAGGCGAAGACCGTTTCATCTGCAGGCAAGGTCATGGCGTTGATTTTTTGGGATGCGCGTTCGATCTTGAAAAAGGAAAAACCATTAATGGCCAGTATTATGCGAATTTATTGCAACGTTTGAGCGAAGAAATCAGGCAAAAATGGATGTTGTTTCATCCAGACAATGCACCAGCTCCAAAATTAATGACTTAAAGTTTGAATTGCTACCTTGTGCACCCTGTTCACCCTATTCACCAGATTTATTATAGCCCCCTCGGACTATTTTCTTTTTCCAAACTTGAAAAAATGGCTCAGTGGTCAAAGATTTTCCAACGATGAAGAAGTGATGTCTGCAATTAATGGCTATTTACGAGGAGTAAGACAGTTCTTATTATAACATCGCTGGGAAAAGTGTTTAGAGCTGAAAGGTGATTATGTTGAAAAATAAATAAATCTTTTTCCAAAATTTTTGTTTTTCCTTTGTAGGGTCGGTTACTTCTGGGACTGCCATCGTATATGTACATATATTTAAATCAAAATAAAGCTTGTGTTTATTGATCAGACAACCGTTACATAACACTGCTATAAGTTAAAAAGAATAGCATTTAAAATTTCGGCGTCGTTATTATAAGTTTAACATAACATATTTGTGCTAAATTATATGCTTATGATCTTTTATGAATGCCACGTCTTAGTCACAGTGACAAATGTCTTGCATTATATCCTGTCTCATTGATTTGGCTTAAATCCATACCTAAGTCAGATTGTTAGCTCTCTTTAGAAAATCCTCTAATTGCAGTTCCTAAGCAATTAGGTTTCTGCTTTTATACTCGTACAAGCAAGACAATTCCCTTCGTATAAGCGGATAGGGTTTGAATTTTGTAAATTTTTAAATAAACAGTGAAATACAGAACATAAAAGAATTTCTTTAATTTGATTTCAATAATACAGTTTGAATCAATACCTGGCACGTATGCAGGTCTGAAAAATCTTTAAAAAAATCATTTTTATAGAACATATACATATATACATGGGTCTCAACCAGTAAATTTTACCAATGGGCTGCTGGTCGCAAGATACGCAATACAAATTGGTTAAGATTCACTTAAACTTAACTCCGCCACCTTAGATGAAAATTATAATGTCCGTCGCAGCACAACTGATACAGTTAATTATTTTATCTATTACTCCCCTCACTGTAAATGCGAGTACAATGACATAAAAAATTACTCGAAAAATTTTTCACATAACTCAATCAAAAATTGTTCCGTTCATTTTTGATAAGTGTTCATGATGTGATAAAAATTTTAAATCTATACTTTAACATCGGTAAGTAAGAGTAAGTCTCTGCTTAAATTTTCAAAATGGTCTCGTTGCATTAACTGCAGATCCGATATAGATGCTGACCATAAATTGGTCAGTGTGCGGTGTACTTCTTTACTGACAGCATAGGTACGGGTTTTTTTTTTTTATAACATTCCTTTTTTTTAAATAAAAGTACATGTATTGATACTTTATATCAAAAAATTTTTTATTTTCGATTGAAATATAATTGATGCTATTAGTTTTAAAATATGACATCATTTAAAAGTCCTCCACGAAATCACTTACATATGTATGTACATATGTTACATAGTTCGGCCGATATTCCAGCAATTTGACATCGAATTTCCGCCTTCCAAATCGTTTATTGTTTCTTACTTGTTGGCATAGACTAGAGACTTAATGTAGCCACAAAAAAAAGAGTTTTAAGATGTTGAATCGCACAAACGGCCAGTGAAATTACAGAGCCATTTCTGACAATGAGACGACCACCGACCTTTGTTTTTAATAAGTCGATTGTGACAAGCGCTAGGTGACAAGTGGCACCAACCTGCTAAAACGGCACATACGCCAAGTTTTCCAGTTGCACATAGACTGTTAGCAGGATTACTCTAGAGGTGCTGTTATTGCAACATATCACATATATTTTTGAAATCGGGAAGTCATTTTATCTCAAGTCAGTAGATTAGATATTTTTACGAAAAAAATTTCAAGTTTCAAAAAAAAAAATTATACTTGATCTTCATAATTACGAGTTCAATGATGCTCCACTTGTTACCATACACACATAAATTAGAAAGATATTATTTTCATAAGAAGTCAAAACAGGGCTGTGTAAGGCATTTCCTAACCCAACCCCGCACCAACCACACGCACAATGTTATTCTCAAAATATGTCAAAGAACATTATCCATAACATTATGTAGATGTATTGTACAGAATACATATATACATACATTTGTTGCAACTTGTCTAAATTTTTCGCCGAAAAGTTTTAAAGTTTTACGAAATCAAATCGCAATTTGTTGGTTTACATTGCATTTATTTCAAGATAAGCAGTGTCGACCACTAAGGAGATGGCATGAGATTTTGTATGTATTCTGTATTGCGATATTAACATTCTCTAAATTCCGACTAAGCAATATTCTTGAAATATTCTAAAGAATACAAGGTCCAAATTAGTCGTATATATTGTAGAATATTCACTTTAATACCAGAAATTCAAGGATAAGCATGCTTTGAGGTATTAAAAGCATAACGATGTAATAATTACAACTCGAAGGGTTTATATAGGTTTTTGTATATATGATTATAACATAAACAGTGGTTTGCTATCGACTTACATATATTGGTAAATCTTATAAAGATTATTACTTTCTTTACAGCTATAAACTCAATGGCACACTCTAGTTAATTTTTGTAGTTTAATTGACATATTCTAGTCAAACCTCTTTTACAACTTTATCTTCAGAGTTCTTATTTACCAGCAATATACTGCTTTTATTTTTAAATTTGTTTAATTTATTATTTCTTTTTTCAAAAAATAACGATAATTTGGGTGAGTTAAATAGAATAACGAAGAAAAATCCATAACGAGTCTGCATAGTTTATTTATTGTATACTAGATTTTCAACCAAACTATTATTAATGTTATTAGGAATGATTATTTTGTAGATTGTATTCTTTCGTATTTTTATGCACACGTGTGGTATCTATATTAATTTCAGGTTCCACCATACGGAAGGCGATACAATGCTGGTCGAAGACCCTGATAGCCTAGATCGTTGTGTAGCGTTGTTTGCTGCCACGGCATACATAATTGCTGATATAAGTGTCAACATACCCAAAAATGTAAATTAAATAGTTTTTACAATAAATTAATATGTAACTTCTCAATTGTATGCCCCTTTTTAATAACAAAAAGACATATAAATAAAAAAATTTAATTAGGCCTTTCGTGAAAGGAATACGAGTAAGTGGTGATTTAACAATGAGCGTATATCGAATCTGACGGTGTATGTAGAGTTGGTGACCTTGATCTGTGAAAACTGTAGAAACATTTAATGTGACCTGATGGTAAGGTGTTCGGTGTGAGAAACTGTCGGCGGACAGTTACGAAGATTATAGTCAAGATGGCGAATATCCTATTCATTTACTTCGATATATTCTAAACGGAGCTCCCCTTGGTTCACTAAAAAACTAATGATGAATCTTTGATGATCAACGGGTTGCATTGTTAAATTGGATTAATCACACGGAACGGACATGAAAATAAGATCACAACCTGGAAAGAAGATAGGCGATGAAATGTTTGTACAAAAAGTAGATAACATCTTCTTCAGAATTCAAGAACTATGAGATACACATGAAAAAAATTGTGTTCATATCACAAATCTGTTACGAAAGGACAATCGATAAAGGCTTTTAATTAACAGAATAAGCACACGAAACACCCAGAACCACAGAATGTTTCATACCGATGCACTTAAAAAAAAGTCGATTCTGAAATGGTAAAACACAGACATGAATATTTGTGAAGTTTTATGGGAGGATGCATTACCTTCCAGTGGTGGTCCCCGTTATCTGTATGAGTAAATCCTTACTCATGCAGGCCAAAATGGCAATTGCATAAACGGCCATTTGCGTTATACTGGACGTTATCTTTATAGGACTCACAATAATTTACGGAAGAGATTAAATATGTGACGAACCAACTAATGGCCTCGGATAAAAATGGTCTCACTGTTGATGACCTTAGCAACATCCAACCTTTGAATTTGCACGTGGAATATTCGGACATTTAACAAGACACGCGGACGCGGATGAAAAACTGTGATACGATATATACTATGGTGTTTGCTATCTGCTTATTTGGATGCGGATTTGCTATTTCCAACAGACTTATGCAAGAAGTCTTGAGCTTCCAACACGTGAGCGAGTATCTTATGACAATTCGTATCAAAGCTAAATTCGTTAACAATTCGCTACGGAAGACAATGATGACGACACCAAAGAATGTTTCTACAAGATCATCTACAAAACATGTTACCAATGTTTTAAATAGGCGATTTTAAGGCCAGGAGAGCAAAGGAGAGACAGTAGGTAGGTAGGTAGGTAGGTAGGACGGATTTAGGATTATTGACTTTGCGGTGGGATGAAATATCACGAGTTTAGTCATTGCAGTATACACAAGGGGACATGACGATCTCCAGATTATGAAAAGCTAAATTAAACTGGTCACAATGCATCGAAGTAAGGCATGCCTCCAGTATTCTGAAGGTCCGATTCTTCCGAGCAGCTAACATTGACTCGAATCACCACCTGATTACAGCCAAGGTATGAGTGCTGATTTCCCAAGCACCACAACAAGGAAGAATTACTGTGAGAAGATATAGCATAGAAAAGCTGCAATCGCAAGATGATCAAATGGTGATCATAGGTGGCACCGCGTAAAATATGTTTCTCAACTGTAGCGCCAAAGATGATCACCCTCCCAAACTTGACGTCAAAATCACCAAAGACATTTTTTTTTTTTTTAATATCGGAACAGAGCACCCCGACAAGTAAAGTAAAGTTTCTTTTAATGAAATCTTTCAGTCTTATAAAGAAAGATGAGTAAACTCTTCGGTGATACGGTGTCTACAGTACCAGCATCCACCACGTCAGAGCCAAGTATTTGGAGCCTTATGCAAGCGTAAGCCGGATAGTGATAGTGCTCCGCGGTGTCATCACTTTCGCAGCAAGCTTTGCGTTACTTATACCCAGCACATTGAAATGCTTTGTAAAAGTGTAATGTCCCGTGTCGACGCCAGTGAGCAACCTGAAGTATTTCCTGCTGAGAGACAGCAGATAGGCCGCTTATAGACATCGTCCAAAGTCTGATCAAAGAGCTTATAGAAGCTATATTTGGCAAAGCATTCTCTTAGATATTTAAAGCTCAAGATTTATTGCCAAACAATTAATCTGATGGCAAATACACGTCCAAATAGGCGCTGTTTCCGTTTTTTGTAACACTTCTTTTTCTGAGGTCCTTAACAATAAGTCCGTCCATATTCGACGTTGTTTGTTCGCCCACAACATATATTATTTTGAACTGCAGGCCACTTTATTTGTCATTTTGATTTCCCGATCATTTGGAATGTAAAAAAATTAAAATGAAGTGGTTTAACAGTAGAATAGGAAATCTGAGCCATCGTTTAAAAATGCATTATGAAAACAAAAGTTACCGAACAACCGAGTGTCCTAGTAACATTTGAAGTATAACATTGGCCCATCACTTAAAATCCAGTTAACAAACTTAATAGTTATTCTTAAAAATCCAACTAACATATAGGTTTGCCTCTGCGAAGTAATGTCGAAATCAAAATTGATAGAAATACTCGGATAGGATATTTCATTTCATTTGGTAGGATTTCATTTTTTACAACGTAAAAAAGTTTATTTGTAATAAGTAAAGAGGCTTTTTTTATAAATACAAAAATCTTAATTTAATTCTTAATTTAGTTTTTTTTTTTCTGTTTCATGAGTTTTTGGCACAAAGTGGATTTGGTATAGTTATTCGACAAAGTTTGTTTGAGATTAACATTATTATGGCACATTAAAATCTATTAATAAAGAGTATTAAATCAGTCACTCAAATCTATTTCTGGTTCCTGCTAAACATTCAATAGCGATCACTGTTCGTTCTAACAGGTTCAAAAGTCTTTTTTCCCGCTCCTCCATTCGTTTAAACATTTCTTCGTCACGTCGTTCTCTTCGTTTTAAGTACTCTATTAATTCATAATTGGTGCTATCGCCATCCGTAGATGTTGATGTTTTTCGTTTACTTTTCGACGATCTGCTGGAACTTTCCGAAATGTTGTCAGTGTCAACTATAACATCAGGATGTAATAGAGTTGGGTCTATGTTGTGGGGATAGAAATTATGAGTCCTGTAAGCAAAAGAAAATAAGTTGTTTATTATTTAAGAAATTTAGAAATGAATTTTGTAACAGGATACTATCTTTTTCATGGGATTGTAAGAACAATATAGAAAATACATTAAAAAAAATCAGAATGTTTGTTAAGAGAATGATACATATGAGTATGTATAGTACATATGCGAACAGCTTTGAAAACACAACACTCATACCTCCACGGAGAATTATATATTTGAGTCTCCCGTCCTTCTTTAAGTGCGGCTAGCATGAATAGCGCCTATAAGAACTACGACGTAGAGAAAATGCAACGAGTGCTGCTGAAAGGAACGGCTAACAGTAATCGCGCCCGGAACAACTACGATGCTGAGAAAAGTTACGGAGAGCAACTGAAACGCCCGTCCGATGTGATTCGCTACTGTTGTTTCACATAGCTTCTAGTTCCAAAACATTACAATAGTAATTTCCGGGTACCCGGAATTAATAAAATTAATCCGAAGTAAAGTTGTAAGCCTTTTTAGGCAGTAAGTAGACAATTTTTTTAGTCTTCTTGCGTTGAAAAACCAATTAGAGGGCGATGTATTGTGCTGAAAGATTTTGATGTCATTTGTACATATAGATATAAACGAATTACACAGTAAGCATATTTAATTAGTTATTCGGATGATCAATATATTATAGAGATGACTGCATAATACTGCGGATCTTAAGAGCGCACTGTGCAGTGCCTTTATTTTAGGAAGGAATTAATTCATACAATCAAATCCACTGAAAATAACGGGTCTTTAGTCTGAAGTTAACCACATCAACTTCTTGCCATCTTCTAGAGCCGACAGAGAATACTTGATGAAATTTCTTAGATATGCAACGACATATTTGTTGCTTATCTACCCGAGAGTTTGGATTAGTTTTCTAAAAGAAAATTTTTAAAAAATTCTGTCGAAGACTTATAAAAACTTTCGAAATAGGGCTACAATTATGTGAGTTATCTGTAGAATGGAAATTTGAAATAGAAAAACTATTTTCTGCTCCGTTGCTTTCATCATTCCCTCGTACTTCTTGTAAATTGTCAAAAGTATGATGCGTATGTTAAAGCTGGATGAACGACTGTATATAACAACAAAAAAATACTGCAGGTTTTTCGCTGCGGTGACTGCATCTAAATAGGAGTTGAATTTGCCAGTTTAAATGATGAGGCAGATATTCGGTCTTTCTAGGACTCATTTGTTATCTTCTAGTTCCTTTTTCAGCTTATTAAGATTTATGTTATTGGGTTGACCAATTATTAAAAAGCTGTCGGCGAAAAGAAGGCAAATCGTGTTAGACTCTTCAGGGTGTTACTTTAATTAAAAACTTCAATTAGAGACTTTGAACACTGGCTTTTTTAAACGTCATCATACATAACCTTAACATATATGCGTCTCATGTGTGTACATATATTTTGAAATCTTAACGCGGTCCATAGAAGATCTAGGGGAGCTCTATTGACGGATATTCCAAATCGATGAACACGACATAAAGATTTTTCGAAGCGTCCCAATGTGTCGCCTCCATTAGCCGTAATCATGTCGTTTGTCGATTCGAATTGACTGCCATAAAGTTTAAAAATTCTGCCCTATCAACTGCCTATAACTCTTTGGCATATTTTCATAGTATGTGATATTAGGTCCACTTATCGGTAGTTGTTACAATATCTCGTGTCGCCTTGCCTTTATACAATAGAAAAATAAATCTCTACCTCCCCTGGTCACCTATCTTATCATTTTATTAAAAAAAATCGCAAGCGTCACCTATACTTCGTATATGATCTGAGTCGACTGCACTTTGACGGCTTCATTGATTTCGGCCTCCATAAAGTCTGCGGTTTTCTCTTCGTGCGCGAAACCACGAAACTTCAATGAAATCCTTCGTTAAGTACGTGTTAAGACAATCTCTATGGTATTGCTAATTTAGTTGAATTAATTTTTTCGCGAGTTTTTTTCTTCGTATTGGTATGATTCTATAGTAAGTTGCAGTTCTACTGTATTTTCTTCTTTTGCTTAGGCAAGTTAATATCAATTAAACAAGGAGTCAAATGCCTTTACAGCTACCTGAAAGCTGGTGGTAAGTTGAGAAAAACGAATGAAACTACTTTGCACAACTACATACACATATTTAAAAAAATCTCTTTGAGATAAGAATTTGAACGTAAACGAACTTGATATAAAAGGTTGCTAACTTTTTTGAAAGTGAAGAATTTAGAGGAGTGGTTATTGTTGATTTTTCGTCTTTCTCTAAACCATGGTTATGGTGGACATCATGGTGTTGAATACGAGTAAATAGCTTGAAATTTTTATCTTAAAAGAATTTAAGAGCTAAGCTAGTTGGGGATTGCTGGGTAAATGAGGACTAATGGTAGTTTTTAAAATTTGGAAAGTGCCAAACTTCCATAGGCAACAATTGTTCAGGTTTTATATGCAATTTGAGCGTTGAGGATGTTGAGCGAACGAAATTTGGGTAAACAGGGGATTTAGAAACCTTACCAAAGATGGCAAGAAGGAGCAGGGTTTTTTTTTTTTAACACATAGGATTGCACTTTTAAACATAATGTTTGAGTTTTGTGTTTTGTTTTCCTTTGTTTATTTAATTTTAACAAAATTCCTCGACATTACTTCCAGTTTGAATAGAGTGGGTGAAGGGTTAAGAAACAGCCTTACTTCGAAGTACTAGATGTAGAAGCCTTTGGAAGTAAGATATTTAAGGGTTGTTAATATTGACTTGCGTTCTCTACTTAAAGTAATTTGGCAGTTAAGTTGGGTCAACACGGGAAAGTGCAACGAACAGTTTCTATTTCTTTGCCATTATTAAATTTTTTAGTGTGTTGTTCCATTCCGTTAGAGTCCAAGAAATTTCAAGAAGAGTGTGGGTTCTGAAGTTTGTGAAATAGCTTCGGATTCTGAATCGGCTCAAGTGTGGGTGAATGTGGTAAAGCTGCATTTATTTAAGTTGTGAATATCTCGATAACCATGGATGTATTAAATGCGGACGTTTTTACTAAATATATTGTTTGACCAACCTTATTAGCGACATTACATTTCAATCAAAACACATTGGCCTTCAAAATAGGGTGGTCAGTACACAAATCGAAATGGCACTGTTCTGCTTAAAGTTTTCTCTGGTTTGAATATTTTTTAACTTAATACGAAAATATAAACACTTGTGTTGCAGTTGAATAGGGATCCATCATTGATATTCCTTTTTAATTCAGCGTCCTGTTAAGGGATGCTGTAATCAATACTTGGATCGTGAGTGATCATTGTATGTAACACAGTGACATCGATGTTTTATTCAAGTTTTGCATTAGTCAAATCGCATTGAGTAACCAACGCTCAACACTGTAAATAATGTACAGGGTGGGATTTCGCCATGAGAATAATAAATAAATAATTATAGCATTGAAACCATTTCGGTTTTTTTTTTATTGAATAATGCTTATTGATCGATAACAATTATGTGTGAAAGATAATATTAGCCAAATGCCAAATCGTACATCCTCGAAGACCAATTGATATCACTCTTTCGTGAGATAATGCGTCCTGGGAACATCTTGTGCAATAAAGTTATTGTGACATTGACTCTGTGGCATATGGCATTGTGTTGTTGGAACCACATGTTGTCCATATTCAGTTTGGGTTATAAAAAAGTATGTTATCATAGCACGATTGCATTCACCATTTACAGTAACAGCACTAAATCCACCGTTTACAAAAAAAAAAAAAATGGTCCAATAATTCCTTCAGACCGAAAAACAAAGGTGACCCTTTGAAGATGCATCGGTTTCTCGATGTCTCTCATGGGGTTTTATCAGTCCAATAGCGACAATTTTGCTTAATAATGTATACGGTGAGATGAAAACGGGCCTCGTCACTACATCCAAACGGAGAATGGAAATGGTCAAAGGCTTCAATTCCTATATTAAATCAATTTTTTAAGGCTGCATATTTAAATACTTTGCTAAAATTCGACGTAATGTGGTTCTTGAGAGGTTGTTGATGTGCTTGGGCTCCCGGCCACATTTTCACATACAGCAGCAATATTTTCGGCCGAAGGACTTGTATATACAAACCCTGCTACCGACCCAGTTTCTTGAAATTTGTTCAAAATTGTACGCTCAGTTTCGATTATTAACACAAAAAAAGGCATAATGCGCGATATGGGCATTTATATTATATACCTAAAGCTCTAAGTACTATAAAAGATTATAATCTTAATATATGTTATAAACCTCTCCTGATTAAATAAATTTAAATTGAAATTATGAATTTTTTTAACGGCCATTTTCATAATAGACTTCGAATATGTTGAGACTTTGTGCCATCAAGTATCTATCCATGAACAAAATTGTTAATGACTGTATATGATAGCTGCTAATATGAAAACATTTTTCTTTAAGATTTATAATAGATATAAAAAGATAACATCTTAAATAGATATACGAGTAAATACCCATTGGCCTACCCTTTAATAATATCGTGAATGAACAGTTTTTAAACTAAGATGTTAGTGAGGATAAAGCGTCGAAATCACGAAACCCATGTCAATATATGTGCGAGATGTGTTCAGATAATAATGGGAGTTTTAGTTTTTTGAAAAAAATATTTATTCCTTTTATAGGTCTCTTCAGTTTTCGGAACAGAACCAGTTATTCATCACCAGTTATGACCCCTTTGAGCAAGTCAATCATTATTGACGTCATTCAAGAGCTCTTGAGCGATGCTCATGTGACTGTTCTTCTGATCCGAATTAAGAAGTTTCGGAACAAACTTCGCTGACACACGTCTCATGCCCTAAACATCCGAAAAAAAATGCATGACACTACCGATACGCTATCATAGTCAGTAGTAACTTCTTTTATGGTAGTTCGACGATTTTCCAAAACAATTTTTTTCACAGCTTCGACGTTATTACCTTTTGTTGATGCACTGGGGCGTAAAAAGCGAGGTTCGTCATTGGCATGTTCTCGGCCATCTGAGAAGAGCTTGTACCATTTGTAAACATTTTTTTATTTTTTTGTTTTTTAATAATTCAGGGCGCGCACCAAGGGGATATGAATACCCTTTTACTGGCTTTTCGCCAGGGCGCGGGCGGGTGGTGTAGTAGTTTTGAAACTCAGGTATTAGGTTTCGATATTTTTCCAGAGGTGGTTGTCAAATTGGAGCCAGTGCATCCTCAACCAGTGGGTCTTAAGTACGTCCTAGTTGTTAGTTCTTACATTTAGCCCAGCTAGCAACCACTCCAACATCAGTGTTACGCTTTTGCCTTCATGTCAGAGTTGACGCCGACGGGATTTACATATAACTACATACAAATTCCATGAAAAGACTTTTTCAGAGAATTGCCTCGCACGGGATTCGAACCCGCGACCCTCTGCTTGAGGAGTCTATGCATATACCACTACACTACGGCCACCCCCAGAGCAGACTCACCATTTGTCACTGTCAACATTTCATGTGTTTTAGAGCACTTGATTCCATTTTTTACACAAAATTTGATACAAATTTTTTGTTCTATTTCTTTTAATAAACGAAAATGGCAGAGCTCAAGAAAACACGTCTAACCATAGCGGCTGCCACTGACAAAGTAAATTTTATCATACTTCAGGTGTATGTATACCAACATAATAAAAAAAAAAATTTGACAATCGGCCTCTCCAAACCCGCGAAAATTAAATATGTCCGTTATTTTCTGAACACATCTCATATGTAGATTCTCGTTACTACCTGAAGAATTTATTAATCTTTGCAGAATCGATAAAGGGGTGTTCATAATTGTAAATATACTGTAGCTGTGCAGAGTTTGTGTTCATAAATGCAAAAGGACTATTTTCTATTTATGTTACAAAGGTTTTGGTATCACTTGTATTCATTAACGTCAAAAGACTGTCTTTGTATTGCAATTTTGTATTAACTTTTATTTTGCTACAAAGTTGTGATCCGAGAAGAGGATAGAAATGTAGTTTTGAAATTTAGAAAAAGAAAAACAAAGCTTAACATAATGTGAATTGTTTTGGGAAAGATTGAGAATTCAAGATTTGGACTTCCAACGTTAAGCTGCAGGAGACAAAAAAAAACTTTTTATACATTGTACTCTCTGAAAATAAATTTTTGCGTTTTCGGCATTTAAGGACACAATTTTGACAGCTGAACGTATACGACAGAAATGCTGCAGAATTTGTGCTCAACTATTAGTAGTAGAAAGCTGGTTAGTCGAAACGCTCATAAGAGTGCCGATACGGTATGAATTATTAGTATTTTATAAAAAGGTTAGGAACAGAGAAGCAACATGGAGTGGTATGGTACTTTATTTCCCGAAATGTAGGCAAAAACAACTGTTTCTACTGGAAAGAATTTTCGTTCTCTCGTCATCTTTGTTTGCCTTGCATGCTTGATGAAATCCTTCAGGCGTAATTTACAATAGGTTTTTACAAGCAATAAAATTGTCCAATACTGAAACTTATCCTGAATAACTTGTTTATTTCGACGAAATGTGAACATATTATGAGCTGCGTTGTTATAGTGATTGTGATAACAATGCTTGTAGGGTTGAATCACACTGTAACGAGACAATTGTTTCTGTAGCATATGCCTTAGGTAAGTTGCCACGAGTTTTCGCAGTGAGCCCACTGATTTAAAAAAAAAAAAAAAAACAAAGAACAGAAACAGTGTTTATAGCGAGTAGGAAAGTTTAAGAAATGATATTCTTTAAAGGAAAATAGATGCATCGGAATCACGGCAAAACGATCTCTTATTTTATCAACTTTAAACGACATGAAATGATCCCAAACTATCTGTACTGCGAAACTATTTAAGAGAACATGATTTAAAACCGAAAGGACCGTCCTTTAGGACTATATTATATTTTTGGAGAGGCTAACTTTCAATTCCTTACCATTCTCCTGAAAGACATATATGGTATATCATATGAAACGTGACGGTGGGCATACTCAGCAACCTTAAGCGTCTATAGTATCTCAAGAATATTTCGACTTCCGCAAAGAACAAGAGTAAAGCAAATCGGACTTAATATCATAGAATAGAGGTACTAATACGGAGTAAGATTTGGCACTACCAAAGATGTATCATACAAGATTCCTATTGAAAATTAACACACACAACCATAAATCAAAGAAACAAAAATTTGCTACAAGGAAAATCAAAAAATTAATGAGCTTTGCTTACCCATTATACTCGCACTGAACTAATGTTATGTCATCTGGATTAAAATCACTATCTGATATTGGTTCATGTCTGAAAACACATTTAATTGCATATAAATACAGATTTATTTTTTAAACAGCATTTACAATCTTACTTAACTGCGGTGGCTTCCAAAGGAGATCCTTTTTTGTTTGATATGTCCTCATCTAAGTGATTATTCCTCATGTATTCTGCCCTAAATGTTCCCTCCCTTTCATGGGTATCATAATCGTTTAGTTGAGCCTCTACAAAATTATTTGCTGTATATCCATCTACTTTTCCATTTGAAAGATCTTCTCCCCCGTTCTGTTGTGATGTTTCTTTAGATATGAGTAAATTTAGCGCGGCTGCTCTCCTTCGGTGATAATAAGACAACTCTTCCTTAGCTCCCATTTGCAGTCGTTTACCGCTAGCTCCCCATGTTTCACCTCTTTGATCTTCGATTTCCTTGAACAGGTACATGTATGGCCAATTGCGGCGAACATGCTTTTCTGGGTTCTTTTTGAGCTGAGTATAGATTTTCTTAAGATTTTCATATCTGTTACAACACTGTTTAGCTGAACGTTTACGAGCACTAAATCTGTTTAATATTTCAGCAACCATCTCCCAAACGCTGGCATGATTCTTTCTGTTTGATTGAAATGCACTTTGGATGCGTTCAGACTTAACAATGTTTAAGAGGGCTATTGATTCGGGTACATTAAAATAACTCTCAGGTGTTCTCGGAGCTCTTTGATGTTGACTAGTTGTTGGAGTTTTAGTTTCCTTAAATAAAATTTTACAGTGAATATTTTGAACGGGTGTATTGCAAATAAGTGAAGTATACAAAAATAATAAAAGCAACAATTGGAAACAGACAATTGCGAAGATCTTAATATATTAACAGATAATCGAAAGTCTATGAGAAAAGCCCCTAACTTTTGACGTTCCAAGTTTAGAAAAACCATAAATGCTGTACTGAAAGCAAAAATACTAGATAGCAAACAGTAGGTTACTTTTTTGGATCTTCTTAAGCCAACTTTTAGCTCCAATAAATATATTGTTATTAGAGGCGATTATTAGCTTTAGTAAGTATATTACATTACAACAAAATTCCAATTAACACACATCCCATTATTGGTAACAAGAAACTCAAACTTCATCTGCAGTTGTACTAGTCAAAACTGGACCAGACCAGTGAAAAAATTTTTTCAAAAATTTAAAAAAATAAATCACTCCATTAGCTGAATATAATTCCTCTTAGATTCATTGGATCACAGGCATATCGGTACTAAATGGGCTTTAAGTGCCATTGCTAGAACCTTCGCCCTAATCAACCAACCGATTTGTTAGGGAATTCCTACTTTACACCTATCCAGAGCCTTTAAAATCAATAATACGCCATTGGCAGTGCTTGGACTTATGTAGTTAATTGCTGAAACTCGTTTAGCGATACACGTTCAGTAAAAATTGTTGAAACTAACCTTAAGGATGATGATTCCACTAGGTTTAATTTAGGTTTAAAAGTTTTAGTCAGGATTACGAACTTACAACTTAAATGTTCGTAAATTGTACAATACTATTGCTACTAGCACATCTACAATTGCGCGTCATCAAGAGGATCCTTATTATTATATAAAAGTCGTTAAAGAATACGCCTTATACGAGTTAGTCGATGAGTATAGGATGCCTGAAGTTTCGTCCTCAAGGCCCATTTGGTATTGCTTCTTGTATTGACGCAATTAATTAAAATATTGTAGCAGAAACTGAAAAAAAAAGCATTGAGAAGAAAATGTATTATAAATGGAATAACTGGGATATTGATTCCAAATGGTGCTTTATTATAAAAGCTTAAAAACATTTTTATTCGATTGAGGAAATGTTTATCGCACAGCTATTATTTTAAAGTACAAATAAATGATACTTTCAACTTTTTAAGATTTGAAAAAAGAAAAAAATTATAATTTAATTGAAATAATTAAAAATATTTAGATAGTAGCTAAAAATTTTCAAAATTCTGTTCCTTTTCTATACACTTTTTTTTGCATATAACAAATTATTTGACTGTATTGCCTCTTTGAAACTAAATTTTTTTTCCTCCAGAACTAAAAATTGTGTGATTCTTATTTAAAAAAAACAGTCATTATCTGTCTGGCGAAAACACAGCGTCGCTGTCGAAGAAGACATTGTATATTCGCCTTTAGATCCTCGCGTTCAGTCTAAATCTTCATATGAATTCAAAGAATTGTCGCCCAGAGGGTGGTACTGTTGCTGTCAAACACTGCAAGCGCCAAGCCGGAGGTAAAGGGGTGGAGAATGTCGACCTTGAAAACATATTTGCCTGCTATAAGAGTTTGGATTGCTTGCTGCAAAGATAACTGTTTCAATTCAAGTTGTCCATCTGGTCCAATTGTAGCTAAGTGCTTGGCTCATTTATTTTTGAAAGAAAATTATTCATCAAGCACAATTCTTGTCCATAAATCTGCTATTTCAAAACATTGCGGCCCAAACGCAATAGATTATTATCTTTACACTTTTTAGTGAAACAAATTTTAAAAACTATAGCATTAGCAAGACCTGCTACGAGAGAGCTACAGACTTGGGATCCACAGACAGTAGTAGATTGGCTGGTATCAGAGACTCTTTTGAAGCTTCGAGGAGGACAGCAACTATCTTGCTTCTTACATTTGGACGAAGAGGTCATGATTTAACGTTGGTCAAGGTTTCATCCGAGAATTTTATAGAAGATAAGAGCGAAATTATATTACATCCAATGTTTGGATCGAAGACTGACTCCGCCACGCATAGGCAGTCGAGTTAGCAATTATCCGAACATCCAAACAAAAATAAATGCCCCGTATTTTGGTTAAGACGTCTAATTAAATTATCTGAAGAGAGAAGAGCAACCCTAGATAATATTGATAGTCTACTTATTAGTATTAAAGGACCAGTGAGACCAGCATCAAGAACATTGATCGGCGGTTGGGTACGTTCAGTCTTACGAGAGGCTGGAATAAGTGATACACCCGGAAGTGTGCGAGCAGTAGTTGCTTCATCATATATCGGAGATAGATGTAAAATTGATTTGAAACTGGCTTTATTGAAATATATTTTTTTGTCCATCATTAAGTTCAAATAGTTTGTATTTCAGATATTTTTTAGTTTTCTCATTATCATAGCGTTGTGCTCAAACACCAGCAAATAACAAACACGTCTTCAACAGCGAGACTGTGTTTTTGCCAGGCAGATAATATGACGGTTTTACAATAAAATAAAACCGATATTATTTGCCGACAGAAAACACAGTGTCGCAATCATTTCCTTTCTGGTGAAGACGCTATGAAGGAAGCGATGATCTTAAAGCGAATAAACAATGGCTTCTTCAACAGCAACGCTGTGTTTTCTGTCGGAAAATAATATCGGTTTTATTTTATTGTAAAACCGTCATATTATTTCAATTTCAAAGTAAAGTCAAAATTTATAACTATAAATGAAGCCTTACTTTTATATCTGTGTCACTTGTGAGGTTGGCTACATTTGCAGACATTAGAAACACTCTGGAAACCGCTTTATTTTGGATTATGTCTTCTGTAAGCAAAATTTTACGGATGATTTTGCATCTAAGTGATCTAACAATTGTTTCTATGTGCCGGTGTCACACCAGCTTGGATTTTTTATTTTATTTCTAACAATGCGTATGTTAGAGCGGGACGTACGTGTATAGAAAATCTTTAATTTTAATAAATTTAAACGACCAAATAAACCAATTCCTTGTTGCACATTGTGATCGCAATTTGTCTGATGGTTAATGATAAAATTTAAGTATCACGTTTTATGGCAGGAGTGGGGTTTACTATAGAAGCTCAGAAAATGGTATATGACCGCTTCGTAATCCTTTATTTCCCTTAAGTTGCTTAAAAGGCCTTCACGTTGTTGCCTTTGACAGCAATATCATCGGCGAAGAGTGAAAAAGATGTTTTAGTAAAAAAATCTTTCTAGACGCTTAAAAACAACAGCTTTTATTTATCACCTTAGTGTACTCTAACTTTGCATTTAACTCTGTTTTAAAGTCATCATACACGGGATTACTTCTTATTTGCGTACATTTTGAGATCATAGCGCTGATCATATAAAATTTCTGAGAAATCGATCAAGACAGATACTTTGCTGTGCAATTATCAATAACTGTCAAATGTACATCCTTTAAAGAAAGTGATATCCCACGAAAAGAGCACCCACGTTAAATCAACTAAGAAAAATGATCTTTCATTCAATGCAGAATAGTTTATACGAATATAAAGTGTGAGCGAACAGATGGTGTGGATGTTGGCTGTCAATTACTATCATTTACGGAATTCAATATGGTTGATCTGTTTTACAGGTATAATACAGTCTTTGAAAATTTTAGTCATGGAGTCGTTTACCACGCAACAAAGCATTTATTTTTTATTCGATCTTAATACGATAACAGGCGATCTGTAAAATTGTGAGTTTTTCGTTCAACATAATCACCCTAGTGAGTCCAGAATTCGTGCAGTGGTGAAGCGTCTTGAAGAAATTGGTTCGCTATCGGGTCAAACTTCGTATTGTAACTTCGTCGTCGAAGTCAACAATTGGGCCTCACTTATTGCACTTTATGGCGAATTTTAAAAGTTGATCTTCATTTGATCTAAATTACACAACAATTGAAGTCTTTGGGTCATCTACGACGTCTTCGATTTGTTAACTGGATGTTGGATCGCCGGAACACTTTGTCATCGAATTTGATCTTTTCCGATGAAGCTCATTTTTGGATGGATGTGTACGTAAATAAACAGCATTAGCATTTCTGGGACCAAAAAACTCATACGAGATTCACGATAATTCAGAATCTCAAACATAAAACCCAAACTGAAATCGCGGTCATTGACCCAGTTATTCTTCAAAAAATCACCGATAATTTTGACCTTCGGATGGTCGCTTGCAACAGAAGCGATGGTAGTCACATTAACGATGTTGTGTTGCATTCATAATTGCCATGGACTGAAATTTACTATATAATTTATTCTACAATGTGTGTTAAATTTATTTAAACTTCCACACTAGCTGTTGGCTCATCCTTTAAAAGTTGAAATACAACACTACCTAGCACTTTTCAAACGATTATAATGAAATTTCTAATCAGAAACTTTACAGCACATTGGCTAACTCCAGCATCTTTTCAAAATTAATACAGTTGTAATGCTCAATTCAAAACATCTGAAGAAAAAATTTGATCATGATATTCATACACTAACTTTCATGATTCGGACTCTATATTACTAAATTTGCAATTTCATATTGATATTTCATGTACTCCTAGAAATTAGGAAACATATTACCCATAAAAGTTTGATCGGTCAGATGTGGATGCGGTCAGATACGATTGACGAAATCGAAGTTAATACAATACTTCAATAACGGTTCTAAAATGTTTGCTATTTCTTAAATAACTCAGATACTTTTGCCCCGATGTTTTTTCAAATTTTTGTCAAATGTGTGCTACGTTAATAGATTTCGACTAGAACCTACTGCAAAACCGCGAAATGGCATGAAGTCGCTTCATATGACAAAAATTGAAATCGATAGCACTATTCGTTCGCGAGTTATCACACACACACAGATACATTTTGTTAAAAACTGTTTAAAAATACCGTAGACAATTGAAATGAATGCAAGAACTTCCCTAACAGGAAGTTGAAAATGTATTGTGTGGTATGACAGCAGTGCGTATAAAAGTCAATGATGATAGAAAGAAAATCAATGAATATATGTTTCAAAGTTTACATGAACACGATGTAGACGAATTGTGGTTCCAGGAGGAAGGGCATACCTATGTGTCATACTGCGAACGATAACACCGATTAATTTAAAACAGAGTCCGGTGATAGAGTGATTACGAAATTTGCACCTATAAATTGACAACCAAAATCTTGTGTTTCAACGCCGCGTCGCTCGATTAATTACTTTAGGGTATGTAAAAGCGCTTGTTTATGTATTGCAGATAAACCAACAATGATTGAATATTCGAAAGACAATGTACGGCCGGTTATTACGAGTAAATGTATACCCCAGGTGCTCGAAAAAGTGGACAAAAATTGGATCGGCACCGTCATATAAGATGCGTAAGTAAGTTCTAGAATGCAAGGCTTTTCCGAAAGCTGTCGAAAGGCTGATGCCACTGAGTCTTGTTTGGCTCCACAATGGGATTTCGGGAAATGATATCGCTTTAAGCTTGATGGACAAGGCTCAGAGGTGGGGTTCTCATGCCCGATACATGTGTTAAGACTGTTTGCGTGGTTGGTTAGGGCTTCCATTGACAGTTGGGTTTCGTGTGAACATAACTGCAGATGACTCATGATTTAAGAATTTGGGCGGACTAAACGAAAGCTTCCCGACGTTTCTAAAGGGTCAGTTACTTCCCAGCTATTCCACGGTAGAAAAGATGGTAGAAAAGACACCACACTTTTGCCGACGTGTTAGGTACATATGCATCTGTGTAAGACGCTTGCTGTGACATTGATGGCAGCACCGCGAAACACTATCTCTGTGAGTGTTCACTTTATGAAATCTTATGTATAAATTCCAGTATAAGGAACAGGAAAGGACTAATTCTTTGCTTGAGTGTTTTATTCACACAAGCGAAATAAATGTGTAATCAAAAAATTGTAGCTATAGATATTATCAAACTAAGAAGTTAAGCATGCCGCTGAATTTGATATTAAAACAAAGGCAGCTCCCGTTTGGGAACAACAGGTCCCAAACCGATTTATGATTATTTATGAACGTACCGTATGTACACATGATAACGATTGAATTGTTTAAGATATAAGGTAATAGTTATAAAAAAAATATTTTTTGCTTGATTTTTTTTCTACAAGAAGGGACGAAATATACTCGTACATTACACATTTGAAAGACCTTTTTTCTTCTTATACGAGTAAGAAGGTATCTATTATATTATGCATACATTCTCGTAAGGTTTTTGGAATGTTTATGTGTTTAAATTCGAATAACACTAACTTTAAAACTATTACCGTTGTTTTTTTACATTCTTACATATGGATGTATGTACATACATATGTAGTTGAAAGACGACCCTCTTTCTACTGGATGGTCAGTAACTATTTTTGAGGTTCTAATCAGAAAACGATCAGTTTTATTTCTCTATATGTATTTAGGTGCATACGATATTTTAATGTTTAATTTTAAAATAAATAATAAGAATTCATATGTGTATATGTACATTTCATATGCATGTATAAATAATATTGATCCGAATCGGTGTACACTAATTATCAAAACTCGTTTAATTTAAAGCAAAAGCAAAAACATCTATTTAATTTACTGTTCTATTTTTTAATTGTCAACTAGCTAGTGGCATATTGATTTGAGTGTGTATTCACCGTTAAAATGTAAGCAATTCTATTCATATCAAAAGGTTCAACTCTCGTGTCAAGTTCTTACGGATAATGTAGTAGTGTAGTTGCCAACGGCAGCGGCCCAGAAGCCCTATTTAAAGAAACTTTTTGTTTAATAAATCCACTAATGTTTGCATATAGAAGTATAGTCGAGGAAGAAAACGACGTTGATTCCTTAAGCTTGTATCATTTTCTGTTTTATTATTATTTTTTTTGTTTTGTTTTTTTTTTTTGTATACATGTTTACGTATGTTTGGATGTATGTAGATATAAAAAAAAATTCCTTACCATTGAGTTAATACGTTGGTATGTATATTTGTTGATACTTTTTTTTAACGATCACTAGGCTGCGATCGAATTAAAATACCGATGAAGCACTGCCCCACCAAATTAAGTCTATTAATTTTTTTTTTTAATTTTTTTTTTTTTATTTTTTTTTATTTTTTTTCAAAAAAGTTAACCTTTAGCCTCCGGCAGAATACGAGTAAAATATCATTGAAACTATTTCTGCAAATTCAATTACATCAACTGCTTGCTGGCTAAGCAAATAATACGAGTATACGAGTATCTGATTCCTACGGCAGGCAGACAGGCGGCAGCAGGCAGATACATATGTAGATATTTTCGGATACTGATGTGCAACTGTAACACTATTTTCTTTTTTCACTTGTACTATACCGTAGCCGAAAAAAAAGATCATGAATACAAAATTTCGTTAGTCTACAAGTACCTACTTGTATAAAATCAGAAGGCAAATAAGTAAATGTTTAAAATTGAAATGAAATTCAAAAATGGAAAATTGTAAGAAAACAAAAAAGTGAAGTAGCTCGCTACACCTAAGTACTCGGACGAATGCCAGTTATACACTACTCAAACAAAATTTATTTTTGAAGACGCAGTGTAAAGCGGTGGTGGCGGCAGCGACAACAGCAGCAACAGCAGCGATGGCTCGCTTGGTTACGATCGTTAGCTCATATCTATCCCCATACCATCAAAGTATCCCAAAAATAACCCCCTACAATTCAATAGTGGTGTATGGTGTTTATAAATATACTACTACGAGAAATTTTCCAGAGCGTCTGTTTTGTAAAATTGAGCGCGCCATGCGAGTAGACGGCGAACGGGACTACTCGTAGCCGTGGTACTCATAGCCGATCGTCGATCGTCGATTGTCGTCCGTAGCAGTATATTACTTTACCGTGCACATAATACTATTGTAATCGCTTTGCTCTCCGAAGAGCAGAATGCTCCTAATATTACTCTCAACGCAACACATTTGTGTAGCTATTTTTTTTTTTTTTGTTTTGATTTTACTTTTTTATTTTTTATTATTATTTTTTTTTTTTTGATTTTATAATTTTATTTTAAATATACAAAATGTATGTACTGATGTATGCAAACGCTCTCGCTAGCTGAGATGAGACTTCGCCCCTAAGTTTACTATCGTCGTTAGGAAAATAGTAAACTGGGCTAGCTTCGGCTATCGTTTGTGGGCACTAACTGAGGCACGGAAAACAGAAAGATTCTTTGTTGGTATTGAGTACTACTTACTCCGCCGGCCGAACCACGACACTGCTATTGGTATGTACGAGTATTTTTAGAACGATCACTTCGCTGCGCTGGATCTAACGAAAGGCCATACTGGCTGCAGATGAAACTGACGGATGTTTTCTTCATAACGTCGGTATGCTTGTACTAACATACTTTGGTGATTGCGGCAATCGTATGGTATCATCATTGACAAATACGAGACAGTGAGAGACACAATCTCCAGAGTAGAGTAATGTTGTTTAGGGATGAAGTTACTAATGGTAGTAGATGATGGGATCAGTGAATGTTATTCGATGAAACAAAATGAATGCGATGGCGTAGCTCAACTAAATCAAATACGAGCTGCATTTGATTATATTGTAAAATATGGTACGATTGTGTGGGTTATTATTTTAAAACTTTTTTTATGTTTCATCTCTGGTACCTATCTGCTGAAAATAGATTTTTATTTACACTCATGCTTCTTCTAACTTGAGATATTCGTAACTTACAGTGAAGGCATGTAAGTAGGTACATGCCATACATATGTTTGTACGAACGTATTTATGCATTTATGTACACATGCTTGTATGTGGGTATAACATTTTTATATACGAAACATGTAATTCAGAATATCAAAAAGCGACCAAATAGTTAAATGTATGTAGATATGCCTATATGTTACGTTAAGTATTTGATTTTTTATTTATTTATTTATTTTTTTTTTCTGAAAATAAATTTTTTTCTTGTTATCCTTATAGGACCCGATTTTTTTTTTCCATTTTTGTTATAGCAATTCAATACTCTTACATGATATAGCAATCGAGGAGACAGTACATGTAGCAAATGTAAGATACTACTTATTCCTAAACCAACTCCAATTTTGCATTTCATTGGCAATGGTTATTTTGGTACGGAAATCGCAATAGTCACTGTCACATACGAACGTGAATTTATAAATAGTATATTGGTTCGTGCTTGTTATCTATTTGTATCCATGTGATGAATAATTAAAAATACAGATAGGAACCGTGTCCGGACTATCCGTCGCTTTTTGACCGACTCGGTATATAGCACTATTCTGAGTAGTAGATTTGAGTTTCCGCCAATTTACACGATGCATGCCTCCAGCACTTGAAACCTACCCACTATACCGTTATACACTCTTTTAAATCACATAATACTCGTATTGTACCTTCTGTGTTCCATTTTGTGTTATTGTTAAGCTTAATCTCACTAACTAAAAGCTTGGTTTTTGAACAACTTAAGCAGCGTGTCTCTTTGTGCAATCCTTATCAGTAAATCTACTTAAATTTATTTGAATTTGTACCGCTCTTTTTAAATACTTCGCTAGCTTAAGCCTTAAAAAAGTTATCCAAAATAAGATTTGAGAAATTAAACTTTTTAGTGACACGAGAGAATCTGAAAAACATACATACATGTATACTCTTCAGATGCCATGAACTATTCAAGAGCCTAAACTACTATACTACATATGTATGTACAATATATGGATCTAGAAGTATTTAACGTGGTTAAAGCATAATGAAACATGTTAAACCATACTTACAATGTTCGTACATACGTTCATATAATTAGCATCCTATCCCTTGATTACAGAAAAACCGAGTATATGTACACACATACGTATGCATGTACGCTTGCAACTGCTACAAAATCGGCTTTGATTATGAGTGACGCACAAAGCTACACCCTTATTTAATGCCAATATTGGAATATTTAATCTAATTCACTATTTGAACATATTACCAAGTCGCCTGTCGATTTAAAATCTGATTGGGCTTAACAATAGAAAGGGTTCCGTAAAGGCAAAGCCTGTTTTGGTGAAATTCCATTAAAATGTTCTGCTTTTGACGGCGAGACTTGGGAAAAAGAAAGTGTTAAATTAACTCCATAAAAATAGTGTTCTGTAGCACTATCGTGTAAAAGACATCGTGAGGCAGAAACACTGCACAAATGCACAAGTGCTGAATGTTAAACTTTCTCAGCAGCGATTGTAAAGATAAACAAGCCGGCGGTGAAAGTCACACCAACTGAAATTAATCGACCTCTCTCAATTGAAGCTACCTGATTTCGAAAATATCGAAAAAAGTGGGCAGCCGTTCAATTACTAAGGCCACGCTCACCAATTATTATTATTTTTTTCTTTAAAATAGCGTGTGCTCAAGGTTTTAAGGTACCCTTAAAATGCGAAGGAAAATTAGGGAGTAAAGAAAAATAATCGTATGTACCGATGTACGTAGGTTTTAAATGTCGAAATGTTACAATGAATAGAGAATAGAAATCTCTGTAGGACACTCTACAAGCGAATTTTTTGTCTTAGGAACGGCTTGACATTTATAGCGAGACGAGTGTTACGGTTGAAGGTTTGAAAGTGCGGAATGCTACTGGCGATTTCTATGGAGCATTGGTGTAGAGTAATACTGCTCTTTCCGAAATGGTTTTCAGATTTTAACGAGACTGAAGGTTGCTACGATTTGATCAGGTCCGGGCCTGATTTGAAAGAGATAGGCCTCTAGTGGAATCGTCATGGTAGCTGTGGTTTAGACATATAGTGGCAGCAAGTGTCTTCCATAAAGTTGATTGACCAGTTGTGAAGTAACAAATAAGTGCTAGGTGCCGTGACCATAAGATCGGCAAGGGGTTTTAGGTCGCCCTCGACTCAAACCAAGAGTGGAGCTTGTGTCCTCAACACGGGTTCCGACTAAAACACGTATACGCTGGCCGGGCGTCTATATCCTGACCCCCATGGGTGTATGAGCATACTGTAAAATTCAGTCAATCAATCAAAGGTGTTCACTAAAAATATATGAGACGTTCTGTATCGAAAAAAGTCAAAAGGAAGGAGGTTACTGCTACCCACGATTCCTGAACGAAACCTGTAAACAAAAGTCGATTGAAGCGGTCAACCCCATCGACGAACACAAAACCAGAGGTGAAACGGTCGATGAAAGTTTATTTGTTTGGAAATGTACATTTTTTTATATTACATATATGTAATTGGTACTGGAAACTATCTCAACGGAAGGTATAAGCTTTCCACTAAAATATACTGATGAAATAGTTATTTTTTTTTTTTTAAATTTTTAAAAGAAAATAATTAAACAAAATCAACACATTTAATGATCAGGAGCAACTGCCATTAATTGAAAAAGTATACCATATTTCGAGATAAACAACGTTTACGCAATCGCCTATTAATATAGATACCTACATATGTGTGTACACATGGCTACATATTTGGATGAGTACACATTCAAATAAATTTACACGAAGATTCTTCAAAGAACAATATGATAGTTATTTTTAGACCTTTTTAAATCCCCAATTAAGCAGACTAGTTTCTTAAACAACATTGAATCCATTGGTTTATTTAAATGAAAAATGATTCATATTTCTTTGCTTACTTTATTCATGAATAGTTCATCACTTACTATCAAAGTTTTAATTAAAAGTTCACTTGGATTGTGTTCAAAAGTTAATTAAACGAATTTGAATAAAATTTTCCCTATAACAACTTATTGATCTATCGTAATTGTAATATCGTTTTGAATTGTATTCGATCCAATAATTAAAGTGTCTTTTTTTAGTTAAAAGTCAGTTGAATGTTACACTTGTTTTAAGAAAACGTATTGTAATATAAGTTAGTAAATAAAAAATTATGGATGAAGGGAAAAAATTTTCGCAACATACTCAAAATATAAGAAAACAAAGCTTTTTGATAAGTTTCTTGTTGTATCTCTTAAAATTTAAATAATTATTATGTTTGCATTTATCGAAGTGAATTAGAATATCCCACCTCCTTGTTTTTTATTATTGTTAAGCTAGCGCTTCATGTCATACAAGCAACGCAACGCTCGAAGTTGTGAAGAAGAAATTTGGAGTCGCCGTGTCGACTGGGTCATCTCACGGCGAGCGTTCATCAATTGGCCGCCGCGATCATGCGATTTGACACCAAGTCAAGGCTACGTCAAGTTCTTAGTATACGCTAACAATTCAAGCACTTTGGACGAGCTCGAGGCGAACTTTCGACACGCTATTGCCGAAATAACGCCACACATATTAGACCGAGTCATCAAAAATTGAATCAACGGCTTGAAGCACTGTCAGTGGAGACAAGGTGGCCATTTGAATGATAGTAGCTTTAAAATAAAGCCAGAACCAATTTTATATCACACACCGTTGTTGTGAAAATTGTTGAAATATGTTTACACTCTACTCGACTGATAAAAAAAATTAATGGTTATCCTACCAACTGATTTAGAGTATCTATTGTCGTCTCCGAAACAAAAGTAGCGTATTTCATGCGAAAATTTAAGCAGTCAAACAGGCTTGACCAAAGTGGAATGCAATGTCTGCAAAGGATACCATACGTACGCACTTAAGAATCTGTGGAGCTGTTTTACATTATGCCTGCTAGTAGAAAAAAAATTTAATTACATATTTAATTTTAATTTGATGAGTATACCTTTAAAATTTATTTTTTGGGGGGATCTTTCTGAAAACTTTTATTAACTTCAAATATTTAAAAAAACAATGCATATCGCGCATTACGTGATTATTTTGGTGTTCATAATTCCAAGAATTGTGAAATGTGCCCGTTCTGCCGTTCTGCCGAAAACATTGCTGTGAAAGTGTGGCTGATAGCCCAAGTACAACAACTCGTCTTCGCGTGTATGTATTAACCCTCTCAAGAGCCACATTACATCGAATTTTAACAAAAGATTTGAATTCCATATGCACGCTTACAAAATTTAGTTAAAGCCTCCAGACTATTTCCTGCGCCGTAAATTCGCCGATGTATATTCGATGGATGTACGAGCAAACGCAAATTAATGAAGATTTTTCACAGAAAATCATCTTCAGGGACGAGGTCCATTTTCCTCAGCAGATACGTTAGTTTTTGAGGTGGAGGAACGGACCTATGAATGATATGGATGTGAACGATATGTGATTCCAACAAGACGCTGCTACATGCCACATAGCCAATGCAAAAATAACTTTATTGTACGAGATGATCCCGGTACGCTTTATTTCGCAAGTGAGCGATGGCAACTAAACACTCTTAGAGTTCTCTCTTTGGAGTTACCTCAAAAGTAAGGTACGAGTATATGCCAACACGTTAACGAAAGGACAATTCAAGGCATGTTGGTGGAAAAAAAGAGCAATTATGTCCAGGTGTCATCCTAAATTTAGTAAACGTATTATGAATATGCCTCTGAAGGCGTGGTGAAAATTTAGCCGATATTATCTTTTACACATGGTTGTTACAATGAAATTCTTATGCTCTCATGGTGAAGCCGTTATTGGCTATTGTAGTTTCTGTCTCCCTAAACCATAACCGCCCGTTAGGAGTAGAACCTTACATTTAACCTTATCTTATCTTAAGGACTTTATAATAAATAACATGTCTTACTGACAGAATTTTTGTTTGCCTTTGTAGTTTCATATAGCCCACCGGAAAGAGCTACAAAATTTCCTTAAGATGCATTTCTGCATTGAAATCAGTAACTGAATTTTGTTTATATAACCACTTCTCCTGTAGCAGCTGCGATTACAGTACTGTGGAATATCTCGTACTGTATTGTCTTTAAAGTATTTTGAGTATTTAAAGAGCATATGGTAGAAAGCAGATATTGCTTTAAGTTTAAAATTTCAACTCAAATTACGGTCAATCTATAACACTTAGGTATTTAAAAACAGACGCACTTTTACAATTTTAAAGAAATTCTCAAGAGATGAAACTATCGCATCGAAATAAATCTCGAAACAACAGATGGACCATGAAACATGATACACCTTGCACAGTTAGAGGTATGGAATATAATATCGATATTTTCATTAGTAGGTAACTATTAGCTTATATTCTGCGAACCAAATTTTTTCCAAATTTTAAATTTCAAAATAGACGGTCTTAAGAAGCACCCATTACTTACTCCATTTCCGATGACATTGGGAAGCCACTCGTTATTTTTTAAACTCATGCTTAACCAAGATGCGATGGACGAAACCGCTGTCCGTTGGCACAACCTTATCAAAGTTTCAAGTAAGCCTGCTCGATGAGAACTATAACTTTATACTACAATAAAATAATAATCTTTCATTTAAATAAAATGAAATTAAGAATGTGAATATTTTTTTTAGTAATTAATTTTTATTAAACATATTTTGAAATAGATTTTATTTATAAAATGCAAAATATTAACAAAAAAAATGTAATAATTTGTAAAAGTGTATAATAGGGCTGAAATTGTAAGACGCAATTCAGTGGGCTTGTATTAGTTATTTCATATGTATGTATGTTATTATGTATGTATATAAATTATTAGTTTCCACACGCAATGCTCATTTATGTTTACATGTTAAGTCGTAAATTGCGGTGCGCATGCGCTGAAATTGCTTAAGGTTGTTCTCTTGACTTAAAATACATATATATTATATATTTTATATTTTTGTTTTCTTTTTTTATTTTTAAATTTTCTATCTACCTCATAAATAAATGTAAACTTAACTTAATTTGTGTGGTGTCACATTTAACAAAATCTTAAAACGAATTATAAAACTTTCCCATCAAAAACTTAACTTGAGTCAAAGATATGGCTTGGAACGCGGGTCCCTTTAGTAAACTGGAAATATTTGTATGTTTTTTGTTAGTAGGTTGTAGCTTTTGTGTTTGTTTTTTTAACGTTTTTTTTTGTTTAAGTTTACAAGTATAACCATAATTTGTTGTTGCTTATATAATAACTTCTACAAGGAAGTATGTATGTATGTATTTATGTATGTACATATAAAACGGAAGGGCAAATATTTTAAAATTTAATATATGTATATATGTATATATATATTCTTTTTGTATATATCATGAATTTGTAAACTGAATTTATTAAATGTTTATAAGAATGAGTTATAATTATTAATTTGTATTAAAATGTACATTTGATGGAAACAATAGAATTGTATAAATAACGTTTAAATTTTACATGTAACAATTTAATTAAGGAAATGACCGGAACTCTTTCAATCGTCCCACGAAGGAAATTGCGTTTCATCAACAAACATACTGAAGCCTGGCTTTGTACTTGACGTGGTTTGCTTATTCTTGGTTTGGTCAGAAGACGTATTTTTGACCGGTTTCGCTGGCTTAGCTGGCGGTCCCGGAGGCTTAGGTGATGCCTTTTTCACTCTTAGAGATGTATTTTGTTCGCGAGCTGTTGCCTTTTGAGGTGTACCGTTCCAGACGTTCCGTTCAGTATTACCGTAGTTCCACACAACATCGGGTGTACTGTAGTTCTGCTCATATGTTGGCTGATCCCAGACAGCTTTTTCATCAGTGTTATTTTCCTTAAATCATAAAAAGGCAAAATATTTATTAATAACGTGAAAAAATGTAATAGAAAAAGGAAGAGACTTAAAAATCGAATCAGAATTCGCTTCTTAAAATATCTTTTACGATCTTCTAAATATTTACATATATAGGAGGATTCATTGTGAGGTTTGATTTATAATGTAAAATAAAACATATAAATTTGAAAGTGAACTTAAATTTTTATTACCGGTTAAATGAACAATTCATGGCATTTACTTTTTGAAAATGATATCATGTAAATATTGACCACAACTACGTCTACGGATGGTCCAATTTTGGGCGACTCGTTCGAGCATAGCGAATGATATCTCGCGGATAACACGAGTAATGTTGACTTCCAAAGCTTCAATCGTAGCTGGCTTATTCTTGAAGACCTGAGACTTTACATATCCCTAGAGAAAATAGTCCAAAGGTGTGATATCGAACGATTCAAGCGGCCAATTTATCGTAGCAAAACGTGAAATTAAGTGCTCACTAAAATGATTTCTCAACAAGTCCATTGTTTTACGCTGCATGGCTCGTGTTGAAATGAGAGCTCACCGAGACCATGTGCTTGAATTTCAGGAAGCACATAGTCCGTTAACATGGCGCGATAACGGTTACCATTAACGGTAACATTCTGATTTGGCTCATTTTTGATTAAATATGGACCAATGATTCCACCAGCCCATAAACCACACCATACCGTTGTTTTTAATGGATGTAATGGTATCTCTTGGTAGTCTTCGGGTTGCTTATCAGCCTAAATACGGCAATTTTGTTTATTAATGTATCCATTGAGCCATAAATGGGCTTCATCACTGAACAAAATTTCACGACAAAGCACCGGCTTTTCATTGAGTTTTTCCAGAGCCCATTCACTGAAAATCTGACACAGATTCAAGTCATCTGGCTTCAATTCTTGCACAAGTTGAATTTAGTACACTTTAAGGCCGAGATTCTAACATAAAATACGCCAAGTTGTCGAATACGCCAAGCCAAGCTGTTGAGAACGACGAGGAATCGATTCGTCACGGTCTTCGCGTACACTCTCAGCTACAGTTGCTATAGTCTCTTTACTACGTGCTGGATGTGGTCTAACCGGTCGAGTATCATCCACTAATGTAAACTGGGACTCAAATTTGCGAATGGTATTGACAATAGTGGTTTCAGTAGGTCGATTATGCGCACCGTAAGTTCCTCGAATCGCACGAAAATCAATATACAGCTGAACAATTTGAAGACGCTGTTGTAGTGTGAGTCTTTTCATGATAACTCGCCAAACGATGTTGAACAAAAATGACAAGGCAGTTTGATAGGAGTCACGCGTGATCTGTCAAAAAAAGCCTATTGGAAATCAAACCTCACGATGAATCACCCTATATTATGGTGAATAAATGTACACACATATACAGGGTGCGCCATATGGAGCGTCGGTATAGAAATGTTCGCTTCAAAAAGTTTATCTTTTGGCACGCAGTGTGGCATCTTGTAGCGTCTTGTTGAAACAAGAAGTCTTGTATAAGTCTTGTATAAATTGCACAAACATCCACAAATACTGATTACCATTGGCGATACGAGACTTTAGATTTACGTCAACACTCTCTCTAACAGCTTCATTGGAACGATATGGACGTTTCTAATGTATTCTTTGCACTTATCTACACATGCTCAATAAAACGTTAGGCCAGACGACGAATTGTGGTGTAGGAAGGTGCACAACGACCACGATATTATCATATTTTCAATGATAACTGATCGATTGAGAATTGTCAAAGTTATTAGAAATATATACCGAAGCCCCAGATGGCGTTTCCGTACATACATGGAGTTCAAAACTAAATTAGCTTTAGTTAACAAATACAAAATCGAAAGAGATCTCTTGTTGACTTGATTGGCTAAAACTGTAGGGGAAGAAGGGGAAGAAAACTTAAGAGGTTGTGAAAATAAGTTTAAAGAAGTTCTAATGACCACAATTATAAGTTTTTCGAGGAAAAAGTAAAATATCTAAGGCATTAGGTCTGCAAAGAACGAATTGAATCAACACAAGATAAAATGGATTCAATCAAAAATGCACATACTCCATTCATTATTTAGTAACCAAATTCGGGTTAGTTTTGATGTGAACAAGTAAATAGTCCTTTCAAGCAATGTTAGCCTATACGGCGTATGTACCGTTTTTGCACAGATTATTGATGATGAAAAACGACCTATACTTTTCGCCTCTTAATGAAGCAGAAAACATATATTTTCAGCTTCACCGCCAAGCATTGGTAATTGTCTTTGCGGTACGAAAATTTCAGATGGCAATAAATATATTTGCTATCATAAGCCGTTTCCAGAAATTTTTGAATATACCAAACGCCAGTAGCTACAGTTCATGCTTAACCTAGAAACCTAGGTTTATTTAATACTGTGACATATCATTCAATTGGTATTCTATATAATCGTAGTCCTTCTTTTCTCTTTTTCTTTTCTCCTTATTAGCTTATCTTGAACGGTACAAGAATGTTACAATCTTATAACTACTCATAAACACTTTAAATTAGAGATTCAGGATACAACCAAATAGAACTTTGTTGTGACTTTCCATAGTTTAAACATGTGTTACCGCCAAATTTTCTGTCCAACGTGGCGTACCACAGAAAAGCGCCGGACCATCACGAAGTGTAGTCGTAGGTTAAGATGTTCTCATACGATAGTATGACGATGGATCGCACAAAGTTAAAGACAACTGCGATCCTACATTAGGACTCGAACGAATCTATGAACGTAGAAGACTGCTTGTCGGGTTCGCAACCTGTGGAGATAGGCCTCGCTAACCACAACGAAGTGTCATATTATTCCACCCTAATTCGAAAAAGGTGGACGAAAACCTATTAACACAACCCACTATACATGATAAGAAACTTAATCATCTGTTTTGAGAAATGGTGTATGCTTTTTGATCTGTTGAGACTAAATGTTCATCGCAAGAATCTTTGGAGGCCGTACGGCGGAAAGTCAACAAAGATCAATCAGAGTCAACTCGTCGATGTGCTACTTATTTGGTCATATCAGGAACATGAGTTAGACGGATTTTGAAGCTTAATCTTAAATTGTTTTCATACTAGATTCGATTGCTCAAAGAATTATTGCTACTGGACGTAGATCAACACCTATTATATGTTAAAGTTCAGGATAACCCAAACATATGGTTCCAGCAGGATAAAGCAACAGCGTACACTGCACTGGCTACAATAGAGATTCTTTTTTTACTTCTCCCTGCGATGATCTTGACTTTAAACTTGTCCAAATAGTACTTGGCGTCTTTCTCTGCAAAATATCATAGAGAGAGAAAATCTCTTCCCTCTGAGCGCAACTTTTAGCCTAGAGACCAAACAAAAATTGCTTTTCTGCTGAGTCATCAAACAGTTCAAACCATATTTCGAAAATTTTCGCTATAACAACTGCTGATTTGTAAGAAGTTGTATTGTCTCGATGAAACAGTATCGTTTTTTCAGCAAATATGGCCCTTTTCCGCAATTTCTCCATCCAACTTATCTAGTAATGATGCGTAGTATATACTTGCATAATCCTGTAATGGCTTTTCCCTTTTCAAGGTAATTGATTTAGACAACTGCATGACTATCCAGCAGCCGCCATCACTTTCTTAGCCGAAGGAGCAGTCTTTACCTTTTTTGAAGCAAATTCCTCCTTCACAGTCAACTGATTTGATTGTGTTCCTGATTTTGTTCTTGAGGTGTCTAATTTTCATCTGAAGTAATTAATAGTCGCCAAGGCTTCTGATTCATTGCGCCTTAACTGTGCACACCAACGCGCGGTCAGCTTTCTCATGCGTAAATCTTGATTCAACATGTGACAAATTGATACTTAGATATGTTCATAGCCTCTGCTAAAACAATGTTTAATGACAACTATATTCTCGATTTTTTCCATTTTCATAAAAACACTCACACCGACTCACTTAAACGATCGTCCAACAAAAACTGCACGTCCAAAATGGCTGCAATTTGTGATCAAATGCAATGTATAAAAGTAAAACCCTAGCAAAATTTTAACCTTAATTTTCCCGAAAATTCTATACATTGAAGGTCCCGATATTTTCTTTCACACCTTTAATATTTTTACCTGTATTCCACAACTAAATGTATCCAAAAATAGCAAAAGGGTGGGAAGGCCTATAAATCTAACAAATGACATGAACAGTTAGACCATAAAATGGCGAGCAACTATTGTAATTAGAAGCGTTGTGATTTACAGTATTATTTAGTTTGGAAGCAATACCATAGTGGTGTTGACGCTTCATTGTATCCGGTATAGTAAAAGTGTATTTTTTTAACTCGTAGACCAAAGCATGAACGCACTCTGCCGTATTTTTAACCATATTGAGTCTTAAGTCAAAATCAGCTGACTTTTGTTTACATATAAAATAATTCTGAATTTACAAAAAAAAAAAAAAAATTCAAATGCTAAGCCTTAGTCGAAGATGCGAATGTGAATTGAAGATTCGAAAAAAGCTACTGAGAAAACGCTGCCAATTCTTTTCATTTAAATTTTTTTTTATGAATTTAGAGAAACAAACGACAAAAATCATCTGTTAAAAATCTGTTCTTAATTCAATGCTACACTTGTACACTCTCCGTAACAACAGGGTTAGCCATTGCTAAGGTGTAAAAGGGTAGCAAAAAGATAACCAGTGTATTTTGTTGTTGTATTGTAAGAAAATGAAACAATTTTACACTTTTACAACAATGTAAGACCAGATACACCGAATCGTGAATACCCCTCATATTTTCATTATCTTTCAACTTTTAGTTAACATTAAGCAAGTCAGTTTAATTTAAGAGGCTTATTTTATCGCATAAGCAAGACGTTTAGTTAAAAAAAAAAAAATTGGATTTAAAAACTTCGAAAGATATATAACTAGTGAAAACGTTCATATAGGAAAATAAACGCGTAAAACTAGAGTCTATAATAGCAGAAAAATCGTGAAAGTATCGAAAGCTGATCCAAAAACAAAAGAAACTTCCCAGTTTCTTCTTCCTTCTGAATGGATTTATGGTAATTTGTTAAAATGGGAGTTTCAAAAAGATCCTAAATATATTGCTAGGTATACCAAAATGAATATTTCCAAAGCAATTACATAAATGATTGCTTAATAACATCATTTTTACCATTGGACACGGATAAGCAAATGTGAAACCCAAATTAGACACAGGAAAAAATTAGAATAGTATCACCATCCTGTTGGATCTTTTACATCCAATTCATTTTAATTTTGGAAAAAAAAATAGCCGATCATCAAACATCATGTTGCAGTAACGTTCTCGATTCACTGTAACTGTCTCTTCAACCTCATCTTCGAATAACAAAAATGCGTTGTTGCGTGGTAAACGACTTCTTAGTCATGAAATCATTGCAAAAATTGTATGACATCTGTCAAAAACATCAACCACATTAAATTCACTAAATGATAGTAATTGACACCCAACATCCACATCATCTGTTGGCTCACCGTTTAGTTATCAATTATTGCATCAGTCTTCTTAATGGGACTTATTGTAATATTTGAAATGGGAATTTTAATAAATCCATGCATAATACATAGTTTAGATGGGTTATTTTTATTTAACATATATATATATATATCACAATTTTAAATATATCGAAAATAATATAAAAATACTTACGAAAGTGTCTTCAACACGCAATTCAATCTCCTCCGAAGCGTTTTCTAATGTACTGTGAGTAATGCCATAGTAAAAATATACAATCAAACCTATAGACATCCAAATTGTAAATCTAACTAATGTTAATATACTTAATTTAAATATTAAGTATATGTTCACTGTTATAGCAATTGCTGGAATGTACGGAAGTCCGGGTGTTAGAAATGCGAGGGCATACCTAAAATTAGTAAAATTCTATTGAATATCATTTCCTTTTTCACTCTAGTGACTAATATCAAACCTGTTCTGGGGTTGCCTGGATATAGTTAGTAATATCACAAAAATACCTATAATTAATATCGAGAAAACGAATCCGGCAAATTTTCCTGACCACCCTATCGCAGCGAATAAGTCCAAGAAAAATATGAACATATACATCAAACCAACCAACTTCGTTACAAACATTCCTATTAACAATTAAAACGAATTAATAACATTACAATTTATTGTGAAACATCACCTTTACTTACCACTCTCAGATGTTGCTGGTCCTGGATTCACCCAAGGAAATAACCCTGGGCACATATACGAAAATTCTTGAAGTTTTCTTCCTAGAAGACCAACTCCGATAGTATCAAATGCCGTAGCGTTACCAGTTGGCCCTGTTGGAGCACCATGTACGCTTCCGTAAAACTTATTTTCTGATCTATCTGATACCAAGAACTGATCATCTCTTCCCATATATCCGTCTGGACTATCGTCGATAAATGAATCATCTGAATCTGGAGACCCTCTAGTAATGCGTTTGATCGTCAGATTGTTTGTTGTTTTTTCCGCGGTTGGATCGGGAGTACTTGGCGGTATTGGAGTTCTTAATTGAGCAGGCAGTAATTCGACCAAAGATGTGCTGTAAGGTTGATATCGTAAAACAAGAACGCATGTCGAAACGAGCGTATATGCTAAAAGTGTTCCAATCGACATCATTTCCACTAGAATTTCTAGACGAATTGTTAAGGCTACCAGGGCAGCTGCCACTCCACTTCCAAGTGTTGCAATTCCCGGTACACTTGTACGTTCCCAAAGTTGGGATAATTGCCTATAGAATAATAAAAAAAAAAAATATTTTTTTAATTCAATTCCCATTATAACATCGAAAAAAAAGTATTTGAATAAATTGTGTGTGCTAAAGGAGCATATTTACATTGCAATTTAAAGAAATCATTTGGTTTTGTATTAGGTGTACAACTAAGTTATCGGTGTATTTTTTTTAATGAATCATTAAAAGTATTGCCCATCGCTAGCTACAAAATTTTTTCCATCTTTCTTTCAGAGATCGAATACCGTTACTTTTAAAGTGTTTATGTTTTGGCGCTATCCGGGAATCAAGCAATTTTTTGATGTTTTGATATGGGCGGAACCGCTGATCAGCCAGATCTACGCAATATCTGGGGAATATGGCGGATGAAGAAGAACTTCCAGGAAGATTTTAACGAGTTTGCCAACACGTCTTTTGCTGTAGAATCACATTTTCGTGTCTCTGCTTGTATTGTGATGGTTTAGTTGGGTTACAACAGTTCATAGTAAATAACACTGACCTGGTCCCACCAAATACACAGCACAACCTTCTCAGCGTAAATATTCGGACAAGCCGATAACGTAGAAGCATGACCGGGTAGTCCCTATGACTTTCTTCTCTTTGAGTTGCTGTAATGAATCCATTTTTCATCACCCATCATGATACGATGAAGAAAACCCTTTTTTTTGCCGCTGAAGCATTTGTTCAGCTTCAAGTTATATGGAACCCAAGTTCCTTGTTTTTAAACCATTCCCAACGCGTTCAATTGCTTGGAAATGGCTTGGCTGGTAGCTCCTCATGCTGCATTTGGCGGGGATCCTCATAGAGCAATGCCTTCAATTCAGCGTCTTCGAAGGAAGCGACGGAACAAATCACGGCACATTGTTTCACTTAGAGCAGCGTCTCCGTAAGCTTTTTGAAACTCTCGGTGCGCTTCAGCCGTCGTTTTCTTCGAATGAAAGAAGAAAATCGACACTTCCCGCAAATGACGATTATTTGGCACAAAATTAGAAATTTTCACACAACCAAAAGTACACATATGACGCCAAAACAAAATTACTAATGTATCAAAACGGTTTGTTTATCATATGTCTAAACTTGGTTCATGACGTTCTGAATATGTCAAAATCGACCAGCACCTACTGTTAGAGCCATCTATTGAGTGCTTAGTCGCGCACCTAATATTTTGTAAAGAATTTTTGAATACACCCTGGAGTGATTGCACCTAGGAGAAAAATATCGCATCTGTAATAACCAGCATACTATACGCAAATGTAAACTATTGGAAGTTTTAATAAGTTTTTAGGCAAGTTCTGAGACTTTAACATTTCGATAGAAGTTTTTAAAGTGTTTCTAATTTTGTGAAAAATAAGTTAAATAGTTATAACGAAAACTTAAAGATAAAAGGATTAAAAAGAAATCAGAATCAGGTACGAGTATTAAAAACTTTTTAAATGAGGAATTTTTAAGAGTACTGATATATGCGAGTCATTTTAAAAATATTAAGCATATAACTTACTTGAATATTAGGCCATCTTGTGCCATTGCATAGATCACTCGTGGCATTGGAAACATTGATCCAAACATTGCTACTGAAAGGCCGGCGGTTGCACCAACTGCAACAATGGCTCGACATTTTGGAGCACCAACATATGACCACATTTGTACTAAAGCTGCTCCTGTATTTATTTGATCATAAGGTACTGGAAATAAGTTTTAGGAATAAGGATTTGTAAAGAATGTTAGTACCTTACTTAAAATAATATGAAAAAGTGTACGGCTAAACTGAATTTTATAAATAATAAATAATAATAAAATAACAATAACTATTACAATTAATCTGACCATATCACCTTTATACCTTCAAGATATTGTTGAAAGATGGTTCTATTGTAACACGAGTTACAGTGCAAAATATTAAAATGTTAAACAGGAAGATGGCACTTTTACGCTAGTCGAAGTCAATAAAAAAACATAAAACATAATGTTAACTAAGCAATACCCGTATATTAAAATAAAAAAATAAAAAAACTATACCTGAGGATCGATTGAGAAATGTTAAGATAATCAATATTTTAATATAAAAACGATTAAACCTTGTAAAATCTGGTTCGTTGTTTTATATACAATAACATAAGTGACATTTGATATACTGCACAACCTAGCTCGAGACAGCGACACTTTTAGAAATAACTAAAATAATTTCGAATAAAACAAAGTTCAATCTGGAGGATTAATAAAACAATTTGTTTTATTTTTCTTAAATTGTATAAGTGGCGAAGTCTGTAGAATCCCTTTGCGTTGAACTGGGGTTCCATGGTAAACGAACCAACTATGAATAAACTTGCTTAAATTTGCTTTTCCAAAAATTCGCTATTAATGTTACAATTAGTGAGGTAGCTACGAACTTAGTGTATTGATTTCAGAGCCGAATTTATAGAACAAAGTGACAGAAGTGCAATTATTTATAAGAAATGGACAACGAGATTCATGAATATGAAACTTATGAAGAGAATTATAGTAAAATATTTCATTCTGTGTACCAAATGTTAGTAATTAAAGTAAAATAGTTAACTACAGGACAGTTATCTAGAGAAACTAGGTCAGCATATGGGTAATCTAACAGCTAGTATGGAAGTTTTTATTAAATTTAACACACATTTATTGTGAAATCAATGTAGAATTTTATTGAGTAATAAAGTTCGGTATAAGAGAGGAATAACATTATATCGTTCATTTAAGAATCACTGCTTCTGCTTGCCATCAACCATCCGAAGGTCAGAATTATCGATGACCTTTTGAGGAATAAGTGGGTCAATGACGTCAATTTTAATTTGGAGGTTATGTTTCAGATCCTGAATTGACATAGATCTTACTTTTCAAATAAGCCCACAAGAAGAAGTCTAAAGGTGTCAAATCGCATTATCTTGGAAGCCAGTCAATTTTTCTAACCATAATAATGCGATCTTGAAATTTCGCAATAAATTGATTGATTGATGTGTTGTGTTGGCGGTAGCAATATCCTTTTGAAACCAGACCCATTTCATTAAATTCTGAAAACAAATAGCAGGTATACAAGTTGCGGTAACGTTCTCTATTCACAGTAACTGTCTTTCCAGCCTCATTTTCGAAAATTACGGGCCTATGATGCAGCCAACCCATAATCCGCACTTACTTTTTTTTTGGAATGCATTGGTTCTCGTATGTAAGTAAGTAAAAGAGGACTAGTCGTCAATTTTGTTGGAAACTGGAAATAAATGGCTCTTTGGTACGATGGATAACATTAAAAATAATGGAAGAAAGTGACCGTAATGCCATTGAAACGATTAACAAGCAAATTAAGATCAATTTGCACTTTACCGAAACTATATAGTATTTGATTTAAAGAAGTTAATAGAAGCAGATAGAGCTAGAATTCCTCAGGTTTTGAACGTAACAGACCAAACCCAAAATAAAATAATATACGAGTGCAAACAAATTTAATTAAATGAAAGAGTAAAATTAAAGTTGGTAGAAGATGAAATTCGCATACTAACACCGGAAGAAATATATACATTCAAAATCGATTATTATAAAATTAAGCACTCTAGACTAAAAATGATGAAGAAAAATAATATTCTTATAATAGCAATAAAGATCCTCACAATAGTTGTTGAACCACAAAAGTAACGAACCAGATATATTTCAACAAGAGTATAATAATAACGAATATTCAAGGTATGCAAACAAAAAGAGTAAACAATTATTTAACTCCTAATACGAGTAATTGTAAGTTTAGAGAATAGAATTAAGAAAACATAAAGAATAAAGAAATAAAAAGAATTGATTATGAAAGAATTTTATGTAAAAAAATGAACTAGTAAATATGATGAAGTAATAAATTACGGTGATACAAAATTAAATATAAGTGATAATTCTAAACAACTGTTTTTTTTTTTTTAAACGCTCAATAAAACTTTGTCAAATCAAGTGTTTGAATTATGTATGAATTAAATTCATCAGATATCACTATTTTGAAGATTAGCACTATAACTTTATTAAATCCATTACATATAAAAATATATGTGTATATATATAAAAGAAATAGAAAAGTTAAAATATCATAAAAATGTTAATTACAATTTATGCTTATATTATATTGTATTGTAACAATGCTGATAGCACTAATAATTGTATCAACTCTCATTGTAATAATATTAAGAATTAAGAATAAGAAAATAGGGAAAATAAGGAAATTTCAAAACTAACTGAAATTCAGGAGAATTTACGATCAGTAGGTGAGAAGGCACATGAATATAAAATCAAAAAACAGCAATACGACACCTAGCCGATGTCGATGTTTTTTTTTTTTAATATAAAACATTATTCAAACTAAACAATATTTTAAAATGAAAGAAACGATACTTGAGACTCGATCGAGAAATTTTAAGCTTATCAATATTTTAACATAAAAACGATTGTTGTATATGTGATGTTTGATGGAGTGTGCAGCCTAGCTGAAGACAGACGACTGCACTCTGAAGAACTAATAAAATAATTTTTTAATTTTTCTTAAATTATAAAGGAGACACGTGCCAACAAATATCTAATTGATTACCTAATCTGAATCAAGGGCTCTTCTTATCTCATGTCTTTCAGGTGTTTTGCTTAAGAGCTATAGAATTTCTTTTTTAAAATAGTAAACATAAAACATAGAAAACATATGCCTGTCTTGGTTTTTTGGATGAAGTGCGCTCTGTTGGTCTAATTTTTGGGCACTCTTTCTAAGATTAGGGGGCTCTATCTCACCGATGACGCACTGAATATTGGAAATTTTAAGACCTGAACGGTCTACCACCATACCATACCATACCACCATGACTTTACATAATCGCACATGAAGAAGTAGACTCTCTTCAAATCGGACTATTTTGGTGGCCAATTCACTAGTCCTTTTTGCGGTAAAATCTTGGCACCGAATCGAATTCTCAATGTTCAAAGTCAGTGGTCTCAGGGATTAAGCTCTATCCTACTGGAACACATATCGTACGGATCAATTTCATCCATATTTCCGATAAAATAAACACTAAAACAGTGCATTTTTGTGCATTGAGTATTGAGTGTCATGAGCCTTTTCTGCATCTGCGTCACTCCCGGCAATTTTCTTTGTTCACAAGCCCATTGACTCAAAAATGAACCTCGTCACTAAATACGACTTTTCGATAGAAATAAGGGTTAACTTCAAGCTACTAAAGAAATCAATAGCAAGCTATGGTTCCGTTGCTTGCACTCGTATCTTATAAGGGTATATGCAGAGATCTTTTCCCAAAATTTCCCAGTACATAACACGTAACGACCACGAATAATCGATTATACATACAGAAAAAAAATCATATATCACTACATTTCGAGAACTCACGGCCGATTTTTAAAATAAGTTTGCATGATAGGATATTTCTCCTGGTGTAAATTTACTCGTGATGATTTGTCAAACAGTACATATAAATATGGTTTGGAAATCATCTCCATTGGGAAATCTATCAGCAAAAAAAGGAAAAAACATGTAATTTATATTTGTGATGATAAAAATCATGCTGCCAAGCAGATACAAGGAGTTAAGTTATTCCGTTAAGACTTGCAACGCATCCACCTGAAATAGATTATGTGTATTTACGAAATGCGGATAATAATATGAAATTTAAATCTCACAAGGCGAAATTGCATGCTATCGGGAAACTACTGATTGTGTAGTATTTGGATTCAACCAGAAGTATATATAAAAATCGTCGTTCCTTACTTCACCTATTCCAACAGTTTTCCCGAAACTATATACATAGGTATATGGTACAGAGTGCATTTAATATTCTTGGTCGATATTGTTTGACTTGAAATGTAAGGTATTTCGCAATAATTTGTTATCGACTACTTCCCACGACTGTTAATATGAGCTGAATTCCATTTACTAAGTATTCAAAACCACGAAAATCAGTTGCAAGATCTGGAGTTGTCTAGAAGTTGTCTAAACTTAAGCAATGCGTTCATAGATTCTGGTGATCAACTTCGAACAATACAAGCTTAACCCTTAACCTCTGAGATATATTATTTAGTTTGTATATAATATTGTAAAATTTGTGGATTTTATAAAATATATGGCGAATGCCAGATTTCAAGATATCGATGCTATTAACACTCAACCTAAGAAGCGCCAAAAATATCCATTCTAGCAACTTATTTTATGGTTTATTTTATTATTAAGCTGTTACTTAATAGTACTTAAGAGTACTGGTTTAAGTACTCTTTGAGGAAAATAACACAATCACTAATTTTGGATAAGATGAACTGTTTTTAAGGGAAGAACATTTCGGGAACAACATTTATTGGGTATATATTTTAATTCGGCTACTGCTCTCTTTAAACGGATTAATTGTGTTTGGTAGTGTTGTCCATTGATGGTTTCACCCGGTTTTAGCAGCTCATAATACAGCACACCCATCTGATCCCACCTAAAACAGAGCATTACCTTCGCGCCATGGATATTCGGCTTTGCCGTTGATTTGGCTGGTTGGCCGGGTTTCACATATGATTTTTCGTGCTTGGGGTTGTCGTAATGGATCCATTTTTGAACACCAGTAACAATCCGATGCCAAAATGACTTCCTTTTGTGGCGTTCCAGCAGCATTTCGGACATGCAAAACCGCCTTTCCACATCTCTCGGCTTGAGTTCATGTGGAACCCAATTTCATTGCTTTTGAATATATCCAGCTGCTTTTAAACGTTTTGAAATGGCTGATTGAGTGACACCCAAAAATTCTGCTAGCTCTTCTTGTGTTTAGCAACAATCTTCATAGAGTAATGCTTACAGTTCTTCATCTTCAAACTTTTTAGGCTGCCCAGGACGTTCATTGTCTTCCAAGCCAAAATCACCACTTTTAAATCGTGCAAAGCACTTTTGGCACGTTCGCTCAGCTAGCGCATGTTCACCATAAACTTCCATCAAAATACGATGATTTTCGGCAGCAGTTTTCTTCATATTAAAGTAATGAAGAAGAACTCAGCGCAAAAACACTTTTTCATGCACAAAGTTACACATTTGAGTGGAAAAAAAATTATTGTTGTTTACGCATCAAATGAATGACATATACTGAAATGACGTACAATGACAGTAGCTTTCCAACGCATGGAATAATAACAATGGAATAGTACAAGTTACGCCATCTCTTAGCAAACCGCACGAAAGTTATAGACCCAATAATATATGTATTGTATAAGTTAAATAACTTTTATTTATCAATTCATTCTACTCCTAAACACTAAATACTCCACGCAAATTATGAGCAAAAAACTGGCAAGTTCACCACTTGATAGTACTATTATAGGTGTGTTTTATATTAATAACTAAACAAAACTTCCTGATCCTATACAATATATGACTTTAACTTTTTAGCACGTGTATTATAAAAGAAATTGTAAAAAACTCATCATTTCAACTTTAAAATCTAAGATTTTTTAATTTTGCAATTGTTATAATTTATTAAGTTGAATTTTAATGCAAGATTGATTAATTATATCAACTTATTTAGATTTCAGATTATTCGTATATTGAAGTAATAATAATACAAGAAGATAGTTCAATGCATGCTATTTATAATTAACTTACCAACTAAGGTTAATATCAGGCTGCTGGTGACATATGCGAATAACACAATTAACAATGAGACGACTATTGCTTTTGGAATGCTCTTTTGAGGATTATGTGCTTCCTCTCCAGTTGTTGCTATTATATCGAATCCTATAAATGCATAAAAACATGTTGCAGCTCCAGAAAATACCTTTGAAAATACAAATATTCAATTTAATTCAAATGTAGGTATTTACAACTTACACCACTCCATCCGAATGGCAAGAATCCCTGATGCTCAGTCCAAGTACTTGTATCTACATAGAATAGGCCTGCTGTCATTATAAACACCCAACAAGCCAAATTTAAAATATTAAGAGAATTATTAAATAAAACTGATTTGCTTGCACCCATTGCCAGCACACATGTCATCAGAACTGTGATACCAAACGCAATAAAATCTGGTGGTTTACCTACGTTTAAAAAGATTACACAATTTAAATTATTCGAAAAAATTTATTTACTAAAACACGAACCGAAAATGGTGCCAACATGTTCAGCAATACTCTGCCCTATTAGACCACCGGTCAACGAATCGAAACTAGAACTTAATGCACATGCACAGGCACTCGTACCTAAAAATATGACGTTATCAATATTTGTATAATTAAAAAATTAGCAATTGTAATTTACCAATCAAATACTCAAGTATCATATTCCAACCAATAACAAAAGCAACGAATTCTCCAACAGCAACGTAAGAATACATATATGCAGATCCTGAAGTATTTGGCACTCGTACTCCAAACTCAGCATAGCAAGCACCTTCAAATTGAGGATAATTCTTAGATCCTCTTTTCTTTTAAGTTATTTAACATACCCGAGAATATACTTGCAACTGCTGCAATGATGAAACTTAATATAACACCCGGTCCGGCTATGTTCTTTGCCACCATTCCAGACACTAGGTACATTCCAGTTCCGCAACAAGATCCCACTCCCAATGAAGTCAAGTCCAATGTGGTTAAGCATTTCTACAATTCAAGCTCAAGTCTAAGATTCCTCGAAATATATGTATATGTAATTTGAAATAACTCACTGTAAGTTTGGGCTTTGCATTTCGAGCACTTTCATTGGGCACCTTCCTAAGGTCTTTAGTGCGAACTAACTTGGCAAAAAGCGCAACTCCAGAAGAAACTCCAGCTGGCAATGGAAATGGAAACTTCATCTACAAAAATAATACAAAAAATATATCCATCCGAAAGTAATGGATAATAATTATATGTATTTATATTCATGCAAGTAATTCATCTTTTTGTAAACAGAGAGAAAAAACAACTGAGTTTATAATGGCTTGAAACATGTTCATGTTCTTGCATATTTTTTAACTAACTCATAACATAACAACACACTATGAGTATTAAATTCTTTGCTTTTTGTCACAAAGCCCAGCTAAACAGCTGAAGATCTTACGCTTAACCCGATAACCCTATTTATTTTGAATTCCTTTTATACTCGTATAATTTTGCCCTAAAACAGAACAACGATTCTATCGATACCAAAATTTTTAAAGTGGAGTGTTCAGGCAGGAAAAACTGCAGCAGATTGCCCGTTCCGTGGTGGAAAGTAGCAAATACATAAGACAATCTTAAAACCTCGAAACAGGTGCCAACTATTTTTGAGGAAAACTCGAATCTTTACAGCTCATCCGCACTGGAAATAGCCAAAAATTTTGATGGCACCTACCTTAAGTCAAAAGCTCAGACCCTCTGGCTCATGCTGAAGATTTACTTCCCTGGTAACATGATCAGTATCCCGTCACAACCACCTCTGTCTCCATCTGTCATCGGTTGTGGACTGCTCTTAAACGCAGGCAGCCGTGGACATATCGACGATTGGTGCACTAGAAATGGGTTTTCACTCAAATCTCGTCACAAATGGGAGAAAACTGATTGGTCTAAGTCATCTATAGGTAAAAGGCTTCACTATTCATTCCTCCAACGAAGTTTATCATATGTACCAGTATGTGTCACACTTCTTTGGCCTTACGATATTGAACTGAAGACTTCCAACTCTGTGTTTATAGCAACACCCAAGCTGTAAATAAGGCATGAGGCATTGCTGAATCTTCTCACGACTTACGACCGATTGAGAAATTTCAGTAAAAAGAACATAGAAGGAGTTCTGAATGTACAAGTTCTTTGTCTGAGCGATCTGCTGGAAAAATAAGGTCTACTATCCTTAAAGTGCAATTGGATGACCCCGACAAAATAAGATAAAAAAAACTACGATGTACAATACATAAAGGTACTGCTACTTAAATAATATTTATTATGAACTAACAGCTACCCTCGACTTCATCTGCAATGTTTAGAGTCATATGAGAAAACATATGTGTTAAGATGATTTTGAAATTTATATGTTGCTTATTGTCTGAAGTCTATATTATACTATCGAGAAGCAGCCGAATTTAAACTGTACTCGTTTAAATTCAAATGGTAAATTTTTGAGAACGAGTGGTATAATACGTGATATAAGCACCTACACCACAACTCATCTTGTTATAAAGCTGTCTTTGCTTGGAGGTAAACTCTAGAATGCAGTCATTAACGATGTTAAAAATCGCCCCTGGCCTGTAATTCACTTCGGTGACATACTTCCGGCTTACTTGCGGAAGCCGGTTGAGGAGCCGGAAGTCTGTTATCACTCAATAGCAAACTACCGATGAAAAAGACAATATCTTGATGTAAATATGTTAGAAACTAATATTTACCATATATGGTAATGCGCTCTTGCGTTTCCAGAATTTCTTCTTCTGTATTACGTCGTTATTTGTCCCACGACTCTTTTGTATTCGACAGTCCACAGAACGCCAACATGACAGCAAACAAATGTCGCATGCTACTGGGACTTCCACTCACGCAAACATCCGCGAAAGTATCGTCCCAGTTTTGATCGCATTCAAGTAAATGACGCGCCCTATAAACTGCATGAAACGTCACCTAATGTCCTCAGGAACGAAAATGATGTCGGGCCTCGAATCGAACCTTGCAGTTATTAGGATGCACTGTGTGTACCCTACCCAATGCATTGTCCTCAAAAACCCCAGACTTCTACTGGCCAGCCGCGCCGACATAGCTATAATATTCCACTTTGCTTCTCATACGCATAGTACAATGTACTTTTTCGGTATGTCAGTGTTTTGTCGAAAATATCTTCTTCGCCTAATTTATAAAAAGCTAAGAGCGTTGTTTGTCGCAGATTTTCACGTTATTTGGGTCAAAATAAATCCGTTTTCATTTTCCAAATGAACATTCAAATGTACTATTTATGCTATTTAGATCTAGATAGATATTTAGATGCCGGCCAGGTATTGAGAAGGCCAGAATCCTCCAAAACTGCTTCTCGACTCGATGAGTGTGCTGATGCTCAAATGTAGCTTGGCCGCATCGTTTATTCACTTTTTTAAAAATATATTTAATCGGCTGGACGTTTATGTAATGTTATGTAATGTAATGCAATGTAATGTCCTAGAAAGTATCGCTGAATACAGATCAACCCAGCTATAGTCAATTTTTACCTTCCGCCTGTGCATGTTCACTTCGGTTATGAATCCACCCTCAGTTTGTTATTAACGCAAGACGGTATAATGGATATCCGTCCTCGTCAGTGATAGCTTCGGCAACAAACCGGTCGTTCTTCAATTACGGTGAATTTCTATTTAATAAGCCACCGAGACCTTGGATGAACTTGCCGATTTGATGGAGAACAGGGTCTAGTCTTAAGTCAGATAACTCAGCGCTAATGGCTTGGTCAATGTCGTATGCAGTGATCTTTTCTTTCAACCATAAACGGATGTGAGCATATGGCAAGCCACGTTTTTGCTGAATACATGTAGCATCGAGTTGCCGCAAACACGTTTTCTTTTGTGAGAATATCCATTAGACGCTTTAATTCCGAATTAAATATCCTACCTATCAAGTCGTGTCTGTCCTAAGGCTTTTGCCCTGGAGGAAGCTCTTTCATCATTTTAGCCCACTTATGATTCGTAGTGATGGTGATAAAAAAATCCGCCCGGCCATATTTTCGCAAATGTCAAAACAATTCTTGTGTGCTTTCGACCTCCTATGAAAGTCGAAGGAAGAAGCACAATACTGTCCACCATATCTATCTGCGTTATAATCGCTTCAACATTCAACTTGTATTTTCTATTCAAAACAGAATGCAGACTTCTTACATTTTCTTGATTGCCCACTCATTCCGGAGGAATAGAAAACAAAAAACACAAAACAGAAAACGCAAAACAATCAACGGAAAAAAGAAAATAAAAACGAAAAACTAAAATTTTTTTCTTTCCTTTCTTTTGGTCATATCTAACAGTTACTGGTGAGTTCTTCATTGCAATGATATCTTCGTTAATGCTATGTTATCATAGCAATTTTAATGCCGTCATATATAGGGTTTTCCAATAGGGACTTGACAAATTTGAATTTAATTTGTGAACATACTCTTTCACTAATCATCAAACTGTCACTGTCAATTTATTCACTAAACTTGACATTTTCATCATGGTAAAGTACACTAACGAGCTACGTTCTCCGATTGGGTTCTGGAGAAGAAGCGCCAAGATGATGAATTTCATCGCAAAATCATCTTCAGTGACGAAGCTCATTTTTGGCTCAATGGGTTTGTCAATAAGCAAAATATGCGTTATTGGTCGGGTGAAAATACACATGTGCTTCATGAATCACCACTTCATCCACAAAAAATAACTGTTTGGTGCGGTTTGCATGCCGGCGGCGTTATTGGGCCATATGTTTTTGACGACGAAAACGATCGTCACGTTACTGTGAATAGTCAGCGTTATCGCGCCATGATCACCGATTATTTTTGGCCCGAATTGGAAGATATGGTCTTGGACGACATGTGGTTTCAACAGGATGGTGCCACAAGCCACACAGCACACGCTACAATCGATTTGTTGAAGAGTAAGTATGGTGAGCGTGTTATCTTAAGACATGGGCCAGTCGATTGGCCGCCTTTTTCGTGCGATTTAACGCCGCTTAACTATTTTGTGTGGGGCTACGTTAAGTCATTGGTTTATGCCAACACGCCGACGACGTTGTAAGAGCTCAGAGCCAACATTGAACCCGAAATAACGGCCGTTTCAGCCGAAATGTTGTGGCCGAGTCGTTGAAAATTAGGTCCAAAGAATCGACCGCTGCAAACGTGCCCGCGGTGGCCATATGAACGAAGTCGAGTTCCATTCATAAATGTTTTGATTGTACTTCAAGCCAATAATAAATTTTTTGAAATACCTCAAATGGTTTGCCTTTTATTAAAAAAAAAAAAAGTTGTCAAGTCGTTATTAGAAAACCCTATACATATACATATGTATGTATATACAAAAAAGGATTTAGAAATTCCTTCGTTAATCCCCTGTCTGAACCTACTATCAAGCAAATATCGATTCGGAACATAGCCCCATTGTAGTATATGTCTGAATGTGAATATCATCATCAGTGTAGTAAGACGGCAAAACAAAACAAATTAAGGGGCACACTTAGTGAAAAATTAAAAAAAAAAAAAACAATTTTTTATATTTCAATAGTCTATACATTTAAAAATAACAAACTAATATTTCAAATGAATATCTCAAATAGTTTTTGAAAGCTACAATCGTTTACTTCGGCACTTTGCTCTGAAACACCTCCACAGAGGTCTCAAAACTTTTGAATTATCAAATTACTTTGCTAGTTTAATATTCAATGGCAATTATATATCTACATATTTAAAAAATATGTGATGTAATGGAAGTGATAGTTGGACCTGCAGCAAGAAATTATGTCGTTAGCAACAATGAAACAAGAATACGATTAGCAGAGCATCGCCAACAGGCTGCCTCAAAAGAGGGCCGATCATCTCGAAGAAGAGCTTTAACAGCCCAACATACGCTTTTTGAAGAAAAGGAAGGTGAACTTATATGGGCCTGGAATAGCAGATTAGCTCTAAGTATGATTTTTGTATATTTATAACAATGGAATAAATCATTTTATATTAAAACGCATTTTTCTCGATACTACCATACATTTTTCAAATTTGCTGCAGTTGTAAATCGAAGACAAATTATTCGATCCCTTTGATTTTTTTTTCTCATTTTGTATATGTTTCTCTATACAATTTTGGCGGGTCAACATTCTACTTTTTTTTTCAGAACTCTGCCATTTCGTTAAATTTAATCGTGGATAAGGGTATAGACAAAACCTTCTAGTTTAATCATCTTTTATTGTGCAAAATAACCCAAATCTGTTGAATTAATAGCTCCCAACTTTTTGCCGAATTTAAATCCTCACAATCAGGATTATTTTTTTATAAAAAAAAAACAAAACAGCCATGAAAAAAATTTACTTCTCTCTTCGAATCGGCAGGAAAGTGTTTGAGAAAATGACACGGCTAACATTAGATTCTTTTAACATGAACAGGCATCAAAAGTAGATTTATCACTAAACAAAGGTAAAACATGCCAACGATGTTAACCAAAAGACACATCAAACACAACGGAGGTCTCAAATCTTACAGATATAAATATTTATACGTTTGATTCTGAAATGACATCAGAATCAAGCGAAAAACTTCTAGAAGTGAGTCTAAATCTAAAAAATTAAATGAGTACTCTCAGAAACCTTAAACTACAATATCTTAATGAAAATTCAGCGAGCCAGAATGTTAAAACATCTAGAGAGAATGGACAGCAACGCTTCGGTCCAAACAATATTCAAGTCCGCACCTGAACAACGACGCAACAGAAAATCAAAAAAATTTAAGGAAAAAAAATCACAACTAGCTTACATTACGCAAGTAGAAACAACTGACTAGGCTCATTTGTTAGAGTCTATGTTTATCCTGAGATGGTGAGCCACCAAAGTAGGTAAGTAATTTTCTCAGTTCGGAACACATTCTCTTGGTGCACCATGCTATACTCGTACTCGCACAACTGTAAAGTTTTTTTTGTCCGTTATAGAGGGAATCCCAAAAACGAAAAGTTCAAAACAATTACAGTTTAAGATAGTAAGGAAACTTAAAATGCCTTCAGGGCTCGGCAGCTTAAAAGCCACCTGCTACTTGCCAAGGTATGGAAGCAAAGGCCAATAAATTGTTTACTCTTCCATTTTTATTAAGTTTTTCTTTAAACTCCAAGCAAAATAATGTTTCCTTTAAGACTACAAACATACGAGTATTACTTTACCAAGTAATTTTTATGATATATCCTATTCTATATACAAAACATGTACGAGTAATTACAGATGTGAAGGCTAGATGCATATTCGTAAGTTACAAATACGAGTATTAAAATAAAACAAAATTGTTTGGTATGGAAAAGAATATTGAGTTTGGATAAAAAAGTCTCTACAGCTATTCAAAACTCGTACTAAGGTATGCATATTTTTGTAATAAACTACAACTTTTAAGGCTTCCCATACGAAAGATGTCATACTTTCGTGGCAAGATCTATCCCACTTTAAGGTTTTGCTAATAAAGGAATTATTTTATTAATCAAAATGCAAAAATAAGCAAGGATATATTTTAAGATGATGTGACATTTTAAGGTAACTATTTGTCTATTTAAATTCCATGTGAACATAAAAACATATATTTGTCCCTTAGACATGTATATGTATAAATGAGTTAAAATATGTATAAATATAAAATATTATATGCCCGTTCAAAAGTGCTCGTGCATAAAATCTATAAACACCTTACACTTGGTATCTAACAACGAAATAGGAAACTCAAACAAGTGCCATCGGTATTTTTAAATTTAAAAAAGTTTAACAATCGTCCACTCGATGATCCAATCAAACTAATTGGACCATCTGAAAAATTGGTATTGAAAAACTGTTCAAGGCAACACATACTCTCGAAATATTTAACCTTGATTGCTACATGTCCATTGCTCAGTTATGTAACATAGAAATTGCACTTATATAAGTACAGATTTACATATACAAAATTACATTTAATGTTTAAAGACATATGTTCTGCCGAAAATCGATAATGTATTAAATGTATTATTCAAATAAATAAAAACAATAAATTAACTGTATGCACTAAAAGATTTTATCAACAGGTCTAATATACCAATGCTAAAAAGTATCTACAAAAAAAAACCTTGATGGTGATGGGTGTGCAGTCAAATCAAGTTGTGTATTTAAGACACTTATTGACTATAATTAACAATTCATTTATTTATTACCTTTAATAGTGTTTAATGACTCTGTTTTAGCTTAATGGAGTGCTCCTTCCGTCGTCTGTCAATCGCTTATAAGTGGTAATTGTGCACGTATTTCACTGATCCATACTTTTTTTATTTTAATTAACAATCGTATTTGCATCTGAAATATATAAGTTATCCTTAAGAACATAACATTTAATATTTAAGGTAGAACAGGATGAATTTAACAAAAAAAAAAAAAGGAAGAATAAAATTCCAATCAACACGTAGCTAAGCAGTTAAGGCTAAAACACTTTTCTATCATTTTTTTTCTCTTCATTTCTATCTTATTGTGCTTTAAATTTATGCAGTATACATACATATGTTGTATGTACAAATATGTCCATGTTTAACTTTTTGAATACTAGATTAAATTCATTAGTTTAACTGCACTTAAACAATTTAATTAATAACAATTAAAAACTTTGAAAAATGTATCTTTTTACTAACTGGGAAGGTTTTCACAAGTATTCCAGCGCCATTTTTCGTTCAATCAGGAGTTCTGTTCTGTGGTATTCTTCCTTGAATGAAAACTTCAAACAATTTATTCACAGAGTTGGCGCATTACAAAGGGGGTTTTATTTTTACTATCTGTATCTAGCGAGAATATCCTGGTGCCATCGTTGTGAAAAGCTCTTATTCATTCAACTTTCCCTAAGGGGGTGGAAAGCTGACTTCGGTAAGTGTTTAGATGTGAAGTAAGGTGTTAAATGTTAAAGCGCCTACACAATGGGAAAGCTTTAAATGCCATGACCTTTTAAAAAACCAGCATTTAGGTGTAACATCTCTGTGTATACTTTATATGGAATTAGACATGATGAAATATCTTTGCATTGCTCGGATTAGTCTTTTGCTTTTTATTATATTATACATATATTGATTTCAATGGTTTATACTATATTTACTTCAATATTTTCGAAATTTATTTTTTTCATGATTTTTGGTTCGTTTACTATAATTTCATTATATCTCGAAATTTTACTCATTTTTGTTAGTTGCACTCCAATGTATGGTAAAGTAGATCCGAGTCTAGAACTATCTTTTGCCAGTTCAATTTGTATTATACTCAATTTGTATATACCACCTTGATCAAAAAGTTCATGTTTAAATTTTATTAAGAAAATTAAAAATACAAAATTGTCCCCTTTAAAGTGATCGCCATCGACTGCAACACACTTATGCCAGTGCTTCCTGCGATTTTTCCCTTACTTCCTCTGGGCTGCTGAAACGCGTTCTCCGTAGTGGTTTTTTAACTCGATTGAACAGAAAGAAGTCACAAGGAGGCAAATCAGGTGAATTCGGTGGCTGTTGGATGGTATTTGTTGCATTAACGAATAATGATGGCACTGTGCGACGGTGCGTTATCATGGTGCAAAATCCACGAGTTTTCTGCCCACAATTCTGGTCTCTTTCAGCGAATTGCTTCACGCAATTACTCTTTGTTTACTGTCTTGCCTTCTGGCAAGATGCACTACACCATTTTAATCCATGAAAACCGTGAGAATTGCCTTCTTTTTTGACTGAAAACGACGTCGTTTTTTGGTCTCGACTCATTTGGTGAACGCCATTTGATTGCCTGATGTCTGGATTGCGTGTTGTACTCATAAGCTCACATCTCGTCTTCAGTAATGATCCTTTTAATGAATGTGGGATCGGATTCAGCCTCGCAAATCATCTCTTTTGATCAACACGGTCTCTTTTGGCACCAACTTTGCTGCTACATGACGGAAACCCAAATTATTAACCAAAATGTCTTGGACGGATCCATAGGCAATGTTCAAGTCCTCTGCTATCTTTTATTTCACTTCATCAATGTTTTCGTAGGTTTTCGATGTTTTTTTTTTTTATTTTTTTTTTATAATTCCGCGCGCGCAACAAGGGGATATGATACCTTTTTACTATATTTTTACCAGGGCGCGGGCGGTTGATGTAGTAGTTTTTTGAAACTCAGGCGTTAGGTTTCGATATTTTCCCCAGAGGTGGTTGTCAAACTGGACGGGACTAGCAAGTGCATCCTCAACTAGTGGGTCTTAAGTACGTGTTAGTTGTTAGTTCGTTGCATTTAACCCAGCCAGCAACCACTCCAACATCAGTGTTATGCCTTGATGTCAGAGTTAACGCCGATGTCGATGAAAGCGACCGTTTTCTTTAGAGAATCGATTCCGAAACACTTTTCCAACATTTACAACGTTTGCGCACCATTAAATCCATTTTTTACGCAAAATTTAATACAAGTTCGTTGTTGCAAAATTGTAAAAAATCGGCAAAACACACAGAGATAGATGTACTCTTGGCTACGTCACTTTTGAAAATGTCAAACTATGATGCTAAGATTTAAAGGGAATGTCAACAATAGATGTACCAACTTAACAAAAAAAAAAAAACAGAACTCAAATCGGAACAATGCAAGCGCCACACGGTGGTTATTCCGGGATCATTATTATTTTTGATCAAGATGGTACATTTGTATTATACTCGTATTAGTCCACAAGAGTTTAACAAAAAGAAAAGAAAAAGAATTTATTAAATAATTTTTAGCCACCTAAAATAACGTTGTACCAAATATCGGGCCTGTAAGAGAATGCAATCTTTTAAGAATACAATCTTTGATGAATACAGCTTAAAGATTGCATTGACTGACTTCACTATGAGACTTAAAAAAAAAATAATGCAATCATCATTCATTTGACAATAAATAGATTGCAATCATTTTATTTTTATTCATCTCACGGCAGTCCATTGAATGCTGCCAACATACATTTTTATTAATATGAAGTTTAATTAAAAGACTACTGGTGTATACCAATATAAATACAAATATTTGAAAATCATAATCAGTTTTTTGTCGTTGGAATATCTCAAAAATGTACCCTAAAAAGGCAATTCAGAGACTGGATTCAAATTTAAAACGCGAAACACTTTAAATAAAGTATGTTTTGATTTCTTAACACTAACTCAAATTGTAATAAAAGGATATTCTAATATCATATATTGCATCTACCACTATATTATTCTTATATTTAATAACATACATACCTCATGTTTTTTTTTACAATTTATACGTATGTTTCACTGTTTAACGGAATTGTTATCTAAACACAACAACTCAATTATCCGATTTTTGCTCGAAGTAACTGTTAACAACTCAAAATTTATACCTAAAACTTAAATCACTTGAACATCAAATCAAATTTTTTTTTTATCAATACATACAATAAGAGCACTAAGTACTGCATGTGTACATTGAGAAAATTATACGATATGAATTCAACTGATTACTTGGACTGAACAAAAATCACTTTAAAGAGATGCTCAACTACTCAGTTGCTTATATATTTTTTTATTTTTATTATTATTTTTTTTTTAACTTATCAATACGTCTTCACTGCAAACTTATTTACAGAGAGTACATCCCTCCATGTTTTGCAGAGTTTGGCTTGGTTTCTAGCAAGGCAACCTAGTTTAACAATAGAGAATGCTTCTTGCTCTCTTTGAATAAATAAACATTGATTTAGGCTGATATTTGTTGTTTAATAAAAATGTATGTCGGCAGCGCTTTGTTTCATTTAAGTTTTTCTCCTTACTCGTTTATCAAGCAAGAAAATGATAAACAAATATTTAAAAATTTTCTTTTTTTGTCTTAATTTCCAAACAAATAATGTTTGTGGAACAGAATTTGATGTAATCTTAGACAATGCAAAAGAATGCAAAAAATGCAAAAGAATGCAAGAATGCAAAAGAATGCAAGAGTGCAAAGATTGAAAAGAATGCATGAATTCCCAAAAGATTGCATTCAATGGACTGCCGTGAGATGAATAAAAATAAAATGATAGCAATCTATTTATTGTCAAATAAATGATGATGACTGCATAATTTTTTTTTAAGTTTCAAAGTGAAGTCAATCAATGGAATCTTTAAATTGAATTCTTTGCATGGATTTCAAAGAGTGCATTCCCTAAAGATAGCATTCTTTTAAAACCCTACCAAATATAACAACAAACTTCATACCACATCAATACATATGGGAAGAAGGAATGAGTACATTAGTAGAATTTCCAATCAGATGTGAAACTACAGCTTTCAATTTATGCATCAATTAAACATTCCATCGTGGTATACAAAACTGCAGCGACTTTATATTTCAACTGAAAAATAAAAAAAAAAAACAAAAAAACAAACGAACAAAAAACAAACAAACAAAAAAGAACAAATCAACCAAACTAACTAAATGGAATACTCTGATTATCATGCTTAGCCTTATGTTTATCTTCTTGCTTCTGGTAATGAAGCGTCATATGCTGAGCAATTCAGAAATATATGTTAAAAATTTGCAAAACTTTTTTAGCAATTCCTCATCTAGGGATGTATTCAAAATGCAAAAAGCTTACGATGCGTAAAATTTCCCGGTGCTGCATTTTAAAACCTAGTAGATAGAATTGAAATTGTACTCAAGACAATTGACTTTGTGTTTATCATTTTTATCATTTTCAGTGCAATTTGAATGACAATGCTAAGACATATGCAGATAGTGTAGATTTTTTGTCGAATAGGGCACAGTGATTGTCTGCTTCACGAGTAAGGCAAAAGCATGAATTTTGAGTACAATATACAACTCCACTCCAACATTCCTAAAATGTGAACGCCATTCTGACTATTTTCCAACTTCTTTCTAGCATCTTCTCGGGCCACTATGTTTTTGTTAAGCATCTTTATAAAATAGTCATATGCAGGATGGATGTATTTATTGTCTGAGTGATTTATTCCGACACAAAAAATGTGAAAATAAAAGCAAAACTAACTTTTTTCTTAATATATATACACTTTCATACATAGATATGTGTATGTACATACATATCTTTGAAATAAAAGACCAAAAACCTTAAATTAGATTCATGAAAAAATTTACAAACTACAAGTATCATTTATTCTATTTACTTATGTGACACTACATATGGTCCAAGTTAAATTAAGATATCGATCCTTAAGACCGACAAGAGTCTCCAAGTGACTAAAACCTTGGCTAACTAATAGCTTTATTTGACACTTGAGAGATTGCGAAATACTCGGTCGATGGTCTCTTCTAATTGCATTCAGCAAGTGTCATACTTTTCCAAAGTGATTCTCCATTGTTTTGACTGTCGCATTTTTTTTTTCGCATGGTGCTCTAATATTTGCTACTATATAAGTAATATACATATGTATATTAAGGTCAATGAGTATGTGCCTCATATAAGAGTATCAGTTAAGTTAACAGCCTGTAATTTGAAAATTATGTCACCTGTTTCAAATCATGGTATAAGTTTAACAACTATTTTTTAAAAATGTTGGCAATGGCTAGCATGACTGTACTGTACTTGAGATATGTACATCACAGTTTTTTTCTCTCTTTTTACTCCACCCGAGTACTCTACGAGTTCATATAGTAGATGGAAACTTTTTACTGCTAAGAACATCTAAGGGGTGATTTTTTCTATCAAACTGCTTTGTCATTTTTGTTCAGTATTATTTGGCAAGTCTTCATGGAAAGACTCACACCACAACAGCGTCTCCAAATTGTTCAGCTGTATTACGAAAATCAGCGTTCTGTGAGAAATGTTCTTAGTGCGATTCGAGGAACTTATGGTGCGCATAATCGACCTACTTAAGCCACTATTGTCAATACCATTCGCAAATTTGAGTCCCAGCTTACATAAGTGGAAAATATTCGACTGGTTAGACGAAATATCGCGAAAAATGTTTCAGACAAAAGTCACAAGGTTCTGAAGGGGACATTAGATGGTGGCCACGAGTTTGAGATACCACTGCACTGGCACGCCTAAATCATTAATCGGTTTCCAACGTTGTTAAGGTGTTAGAAGGTCGAGATTTGTTTTGAGGAAGTCAAAAGGAAGGTCCACTTTTGGCGACTCATTCGAGCAAAGCGACTGGTATCTCGTGGATAACACGAGTAATTTTGGCTTCCAAAGCGTCAATCGTAGCTGGCTTATTCCTGAAGACCTAAGACGTTACATATCCCCAGAGAAAATAGTCAAAAGGTGTGATATCGAACGATCTAAACGGCCAATTTACCGTAGCAAAACGTGAAATTAAGTGCCCACCAAAATGATTTCTCAACAAGTCCATTGTTTCACACAGTCTTGTTGAAACCACAGCTTAACGAGGCCATGTGCTTGAATTTCAGGAAGCACATTGTTCGTTAACATGGCGCGATAATGGTTACCATTGACGGTAACACTCTGATTTGTCTCATTTTTGAAGAAATATGGACCAATGATTACACCAACCCATAAACCACACCATATCGCTGTTTTTAATGGATGTAATGGTAGCTCTTGATACTCTTCGGGTTGCTCATCAGCCCAAATACGGCAATTTTGTTTATTAATCTATCCATTGAGCCAGAAATAGGCTTAATCACTGAACAAAATTTCACGATAAAGCACCGGATTTTCATTGAGTTTTTCACTGAAAAGAGAAGGGAAGAGTGGATAAAATCGATTTTCTCCTATGGCTGTACAGAATTTCCATCAAAACCAGAAAGTGGACTGTACGTTTCTTTGACCATATGTTTGATGTGGCTGTGTGTAACGCATAGCTAGAATATAAGAGAGATTGTGAAATACTGAAAATTCATCAAACAGAAATAATGGACTAACTTACATTCCGAGACAATGTTGCCAATGGAATTTTAGCTCAAGCTGAAATTAAAGGGACAAAGAATCGCGGAAGACCATGAGCAAATCTAAGTGACCTTACATCTGATTCTGCTCCTTTTTCTGCTCCTAGCACCCCTGCTAGGGTGATCAGATAAATCACTTTCCAGAATATGTACCTAACAGATCCAGATGTAAGGTCAAAGGCTGCAAGGGCACCACTACATACAAATGTGAAAATGCAATGTTCGCTTGTGCCTTCCAACTAGCGAAAAGAATTGCTTTATATCTTATCATCATCATAACATGAACTCATTTAAATTTAACGCCTAATGTTTTTATTTTTGAGTGAAAAGTAACCCCTTCGGTCTCAATATTACCACATGGTAACACTCTAAAATTAAACTTTAAAACGCAATTTTTTTCAAAAATTAAAAATGCATTTAATTTATTGGACTCAAAATTAGCCTCAATTCAAAAATTTAGATTTTTTTACCGCCAATTCTCAGCTTTGGCTGAAAGGGCTAACATAAAAATTTAAAAATTATCAGTACAGATACCAAACAAAAAAAAAACAAAAAAAAAACGGGTTGACTCCAGTGGCAAGGTCTTGCCCGTTAATGATGTCGCCAAGACATGAAATAATGCAACCATTACACTCTTGACGCACTATTGAATGGTTGAAACCCCATACATTAATATGCACCTACGCATTTATTATAACCGTAACGTTCACTATGTTTATGATTCTTAGCCGAACAAACATTACAGATTTAGTTTTCTGTTACCAGAAAATTTAATGGAATTCCACTATAAACGAATCTAACTAGCAGCGGGATTCGCTGCATCAGCATATGGTATATGCAATGTATGTTATTGTATTGTATTTTATTGAAAAAACAAAACGCGTTCCTAACGTCGACGATAGCTGGACAAATTCAGAGCAAGTGAGTTGTGAGATCTGCTTCCTCCTCATCTGAATATCTGCGACAGAAATTACTTTCTAAATTTAATTTTGGCTGATGTCCCCTTTTATTTCGCTTAAACAAACTTAAAAACTAAGAATTAAAACTAACTAAAATGAAGGGTCTATTACTAAGGCTTAAAGCTAGGGATGCTGAAAGAGATCGAATTTGAGGGAGAGAGTGCTGCGATTAAAATCAAAAACGGAAGTTTACCCTACGCAGCATACGGGAGGTTGATTTGTTAGAGCCATATGTGGTGCGATGGATTGGAGACGGGGGCAACGTATATTTCAAGGGTAAGTGTAAAAGAAAATGAAGTTGTTAAGAGAAGTGCAATCAACGAAGCCTGAGTCGAGTCAGTGAAGGAAAAGAATGTCTGCTGCTTTTCAGCTTAATGAGTTTAAGACAGTCTCGATAGGGAAGTAGGATTAAAAATCGTGGATCGTTCCAAGGTAGACCCCGTAGAGCAAATCGAAGAAAACGACGCTGGATGCTCTCAATTCGGGGTACATGAACTCGTTGAAAGGGACAGCATGCTTGGCTAGCGTACTCGAGAAGGGGGCGAACAAAAGTGATACTTATTGATCTGGTCACGTACGGGCTGTAGAATTTTTCTTCGTTAAAACGAACCCAAGTCATGAATTTGGTTTAGAAATTATCTCATCAATATGCGAGTGAAAATTGGGCTCTGTGTCGCATAATATGCCATAATCGCGGATAGACTGAACAAGGAATATAGGTTGAACGTGTAGAAGGTAAATTCGGTGAGGAGACTTTTTGCACTTACGTGAGATTGAGTTCTAAGCAGTTTTTTATGCACTAGGTGAAAAAACTGTTGTGAGGAAATGGGTTTAAAAAAGTTGGTATCGTCAGCATAGAGAGAAAGTGTTGAGCCTTAAATGACCCTTTCAAGATCGTTAATAGTTAGCATGAAGAGAAGTGGATCTAGGTTGGACTTACCTTGAGGAACAACCAACGTGACCAAAAAAAGGGCCAATAGATAGGACAGACCTGAAACGAACACTAGTTATTTAGTTATAAATGACTTTTATTTCATTTTAAGTAGTTTACAAAAAACAATAGTTTTTAAGTCTCTTTTTTTGGCATGGCTGATAGCCGTCTACCAGATTGACAATTATTTGTATATCAATAGACTAGATATATAAAATTAGTACAAAAATAAAAACAAAAAGAAATACAAATAAACTACATTATGTAAATATAATTTAAAAATTCTTGATAATACTTGTAAAAGTATAATAGTGTAAGCGGAATTCCCTTATAATGGGACAGACGGCAAGAAAATGGAAAATATTTTCTCTTATGTTAAGGTTGCACGTATTGCACAGGATTGGTAGTTGTGGGAGGTTTGGTATAAAATTCAGGCTTATCAGCTCTCCTCTCAATTTAAATGTTGTGCTTATTTTCTCCGCTGAGAAGGAAACGAACACTATAAAAACGATTATCCAAGTGAGAAGATATATTCATTTTATCAAAATGGGTTCAAAATGATATATACCACCTTGATAAAAAAGTTCCCGGTGACGTCACAGTGTGGCGCTTCCATTGTTCCGATTTGAGTTTTTTTTTTTTTTTTTTTGTTGAGCTGGTACATCTGTTGGTGACATTCCCTCTTAATCTTAGCGTCATAGCTTGACATTTGCAAAAGTTACTTAGCCAAGAGTACATTTATCTCTGACATTGGCGAATTTTTACAATTTTAGAAATGAATATAAATTTGCAAAAACGAACTTGCGTATAAAATGGATTTAATGGTGCGTGAACGTTGGAAATGTTGGAAAAGTGTTTCGGCAACGATTCTCTAAAGAAAATGGTAGTTTACCAGTGACACGAGCGGTTCAAAAGTGGTCATGAGTCAATCGAAGATGATGAACGCAGTGGCAGACCATCGACATCGAAAACCGACGAAAACATTGATGAAGTAAAAGAAATGTTGGTCAATAACCGCAAATTAACCATCAGAGAGATAGCGAAGAACTTGAACATTGCCTATGGATCCGTCCAAGACATTTTGGTTAATAATTTGGGTTTCCGTCATGTAGCAGGAAAGTTGGTGCCAAAAGACCTCAGTTTCATACAAAAAAGAGACCGTGTTGACTTCGCAAAAGAGGTGATTTGCGAGGCTGAATCCGATCCCACATTCATCAAAAAGATCATTACTGGAGACGAGACGTGGGTCTATGAGTACGACACGCAATCTAAACATCAGGCAAGTGAATGGCGTTCACCAAATGAGCCGAGACCAAAAACACCACGTCGTTTTCAGTCAGATAAGGCAATGCTCGCGGTTTTCATGGATTACAACGGTGTAGTGCATCATGAATTTTTGCCAGAAAGCCAGACAGTAAACAAAGAGTATTATTTGGGCGTTATGAGACGTTTGCGTAAAGCTATTCGCCGAAGGAGACCAGAATTGTGGGCAGAAAACTCGTGGATTTTGCACCATGATAACGCATCGTCGCCACCACCGCCAGTGCCACCATTATTCGTAATTTTTTGACGAAAAATGCAACAAACACCATCCAACAGCCACCGAATTCACCTGATTTGTCTCCTTGTAACTTCTTTTTGTTAAATCGAGTTAAAGAACCACGCGTTCCCACGCGTTTCAGCAGCCGAGAGGAAGTAATGGAAAAATCGCAGGAAGCACTGTGGACATACCGAAAACCGAATATAAAAAATGTTTCGAGAATTCGATCAAGCGCTGGCATAAATGTGTCCGGGCTAAATTAACACAATTAGTGATATGTTCCTCGCATCCACAATTTTATTTAACAATAACTGTTTCTGTATATTTTCTGCGTAAAATATAGACGTTTTAAATAAAATATCTCTTTTGGAATGCTTTTTGTTTTTTTTATTATATTCTATAAACTTTATTTAGAAATAGTAGTGATAGTTTAATACACCTTAATGTTTTCAGTTATATAATAAGAATATAATCGATAACCTTAATCGCACATCTATTAATTTTCCAGAAAAGAGAATTCAAACATATCACTGATGGTTTCAATGCACAAAATCTAAATTAATGAACATACACATTTTACAATATTGTTAACAAAATCGATATTTTCCACTTTGTTAAATTTAAGAAAAAAGATAATATAATGTATAATATAGAATAATACAAAAAAAAACTGCTTAAATAGTAAAATAGTTTTATATTTTGTTTGCTTTTCGGTGTTAGTTATTTATGTGAAAGGTGTATTATCTAATATAACTTCAGAGCTTATAACAACAAATAAGTATTGTATATTGGTATATCCATAACTATTATTCTTTATATTAAAAATTATCAGATAATTTTTAAGCAGAACGAATAATAGCTTCATAAGCAGCAAATATCATGGCAGCTACTTCCACAGATCTAGACTTTAAACTAAGTGTAGCATCCGGATTGCCTGGTTGTAATTTTAATTCAAGCAAAACCCAAATATTGTTTGTCAATTTAAGAGATTGATACAACATGTCTTGTCCTTCGACATTTCGCTTGGCAATAGTAAAAATGTTATTAGCAGTCATTTTTGAAGCTATTGCATCAGTGTTACCATTGACACCAGACAAGCTATATTGGATTTCATTAGCAGCTGGAATTTCCTTCCACGTCGTGAGGAACACACGCTTATCTAGTTGACCATCTTCTGCAAACAGTACATTACCGTGTATAAGACATGCAAAGTAGAAAATATCGACGTTATTTTTAACCGCAACCTGTAGATTATTGAGTGGTTCCATGCGTTGAACTGGTCCGGTTGTACCCAATGAAAGGCTAACATCGCAACTTTGTGTAGGGGCTAATGGAGCAACTTGTAGAGGTGATGCTGGAACAATTCCGAAACTGTTTTTATTCAATTGAATAGCAAAGCCATTCATTGCCTGCATAGCGCGATTTGTAAAGGTGAGATCCATCGAAATTTGGCTATTGCGGCGAGAGAATGTCCCTTGAATTTCTAAACCTTTTCCCTTTTCCGCTGGTAACCAAATGATTTTCGGAATTTGTACCATTGGTGAAATTCCGCTAGGTCCGAGTCCGAATATGTCACCCAAGAGCCCAGAAGCTCCACTAGCCGCTGGCTCGCTAGGCCCTGTACCAAGCTGTTAATATAAATTATATATTTATAAAAAAAAAAAACAAATAAAATATAACAATTTTCTTCTTACCAAAATATCTAAGCCCCCACCTAAAAGATCAATGTTATTCGTTGCAGGTATTGCAGCTGGAGCAGCTGGTGTATTAATGTCCATGGAAAGTAGATCGCCAATAAGTGAGTCTTGATTAGGAATAACAGTTGCTTCAGATGGAGCCTCTGAAGTTGGTTCAGTTCCTGCAGTACGATTAGGAAGTGATTTGCGAACACCAGCACCTCTTCCCTCTACAAATGCTGTTGGGGGCTTATGATAAACACTGGCTAATGAACTTATATGGCAAATCAACTCATCCAAAAGTGTTGGTTCTAAAAGATCAGTTTCTTCTGAAATTAACGGTTTATCTGCCAATACAACTTCTTTTGCGGCAGCTGGATCCGTTGATAGCAAACGCCAATAAATAAAACCACGATCACGTAAATCAGGATTGTCAGAATCTTGAGTAGCCAGGGAGAGAACATGCTGAACTAATTCCTGAGTATCTGATGGTCGTTTTAAGAATAATTTTACCACTGCCGTTAATAATTGCAATTGCACTTGAGCATTTTCATCTGGAAAACCTTCCAGGAAGCTATCTAGCAATTCATCAGCATTATCAATACGCTCAGCGTATTCTCCAATAATCCAAACCATTGAAGCTCTAGCTTCTGGCTCATCGAGTGTATCTAAATTTTCACACAGAGTACTAATAATACTTTCATACTTATTTGGATATTTTCTGAAGATGTCCTTGATTACAACGATGGCTTCCTGTACGACATAGTTCACTTTAGTTTGAATTAAATCCAAAAGAGTGGAAACGCATCTTTCAGCTGAAGGTTCAACCTGTAAAATATAAATTGTCACAAATAATACAGCTTATTTCTTAATGAGACTTGCAAACTAATTAACTAATTTATAGTAAATTTATTTTGTTTCTCTTACCTTAATGGCGCAACGTCCAATAGCTCTTACAGCCTTACGAACAAAATCAACGTCAACTTCAGTAGCATATTCTTTTAACTCGCTCAACACTTGTGCAATATTACTTTGATTAGCCAGACGAATCATAATGTCTAATTTTTCCAATTTTACATAAATTGGATCGTTGTATTTGACAAAAAATACTTTCATTTCATGCTTTAAAATATCTGGTCTCTTTTGGACGATCAAATTAATGTTACGCAAAGCAACATATTGAACTTCTGGTTCCGACGAAAGCAGTGTCACCAATGGTGGTGCAAGCTTTTTTGTTAAAGTAGAACAGAAGTCGCTATCACTAGACAGCATTTCCAATAACTTCATCAAAACTTTTACTGCACTTAAAACAACGGCAGCATTAGCATGAGCCAGACGAGGAGTTATTCTCTCGCAAATCGATTGAGCTTCACGTTCATCTTTTGGACTATAATTTGCTAATGAGTCCAAAATAAATACCTGACCCCACTCTGTGCACTCATTGAGTGCGGTAAGTAATTTATTAATGGTCACAGAATTCATTTCAACCAATGGCTGACCAGATTGACTTGACTCATTAATTTCACTTAAAGCCGCTACCGCATTGGCGACAACCATAGGATTTGAGTCCGACAACAGATCTTTCAATTGATCCAAAAAGCCCTGATCTTCAACCTACATCATTCATAAGAAAGCAATATATATAATTTTGATATGATTTAATATTAAGAAACTTACCATGGATGAGGAAATATCGTATAACTTGGCAACACACACAGCTGCAGTTTTCCTTACATATGGATCTTCATCTTTTAGACATTTTCTTAATGGTTCACATAAGTATTCCGTGATTTTATCGACTCGAATGCAGCCCATAGTTCTTACGGCAAGTGCCCGAATTAATGGATTGGAGTCTTCACAGTCCTAAAATAATTGAAATTTTATTCCTGAATATCATCAACAAACGTGGGAAATTATTAAAAAGGGTAAAGCCAAAAAAAGTGGTTATATGTTTCTATGTAACTTTAACGCACTTTAAGTAAAACGGAATACGAAAAGTATTAATGAAAACATTGCGTTCAATTCTGTATCTTGTCGCAAAATGGGAGTTGAATTTTGGTGGAAAAAATAATGATATGAATGTATATACATGTGTATATATATATATACTTTCTATATATGTGACTAAACCTACCAAGGCATGAGATCGAACAATATTTTTTGTTACAAAATATATACATACAAATAATAATAATAACATTATTGGTAAAACTTTCGAATTCAAAATGATAATCAAAGCATTGTTGTGTTGTTTATGGCTACTATATAATTCGAAATTTTAATAAAACATGTCTTGACTATGAAAATACTGAAAAATATTTCTTTATTTATAGAGAACGAGTTTAGACCTAAACGTTGAGCCCTGCTGCAACTCTAACTAACAATATAGAAATGCAAAAGTTGATGAAAATAAACAATAAAGCGCCGCTTAACTGTAGTTGGATTGCGTGTGTATATTTAAATTTTAGAAAATGGTTTTAACTTCAAAAATATTAATTTCTAATTAAAAAATGCAACAACCGAACTTCAATGAAGTTCTATATTTATACAATCGGAAGAACCTTAAATACATCATTCATAAGCATCGGGTTTACAGTCCCGGGGATTAAAAGAAACATTTATTAATCAACAAAAAACACATCGTAAACGTTCGCTGAAAGAGTAGAAGAGCAACGTGAATGAAGAACTCTACTCGCAAATAGTCAATTTCTTAAGTTGTTTTTATCCTATTAAACAAATACATCAATGAATGCGGGATGCACGACAACCTATATTTTATCAACCCGGTTTTATTAATTCACTACGTCACATCTGTTAAAAAATTATTTTTCCAGAATAGTGGAACAATCAAAATATTTGGGTTAGTTGTAAACGCACAGTCGCAAAACTTACAAAATTGAGACATACGAGTAAACTTCCATTTTATTCATCATAGTCACCTGATTAGGCATCATCTCAGAAGACAAATACTTGCTGATTGGTAAGCAGTCGTTTCGTTCGCCACAAAAGCAGAGCTAATTGAAAATATTGATTGTAAGTGTAATTATTATGTCTGAAAATATAATAGTTGGCACTGACTTTCCATCCGAAGTAATACACATGGAGAATTCCTTACACAACAAAGATTTCACTATAATAACTGTTATTGAAAGCGTGGTGATCTATGAAAGATATAAAGAGCAATTGTGGTCTATAGGAAATTCCCTTTAACATAGAAAATCCTGGTGAAGTCCGCCTTAATCTGTACTAGGAAAAAAGTGCATATGTGCCCATTGCACTTGACATGTTCGGGAACTGGAAAACAAAAAATGCAACATCAGGGCAAAAATTTTCATCACAGCTGACTCCAACAAACAACAGTAACTTTAGAATTCAATTCAGCAACGCAAGCGTCCCTGTTATGACCGACGTCGAGATTAGCCCCGTAACTCCCAGCAGATCCAATTAGGAATCTGATAGAATTTTAGTCGAGTTTGTGATGTATGTAAATGTACACAGACAGTGGAGGTACTTGAACTTTCCGAAACTAGGAAGGATCTACTCATCGCCTTCGCATGATCATAACTCCAACGCGAAAATCCAACACATTTCTGTCGTCGATAGAAGATGAAAAAGTAGTTATAGCTACAGACTATTACAGCATTACATATTTTCTTTCTTATTCTCATAGAGAATCGTCTCAGAGCTTGAAATTGTTAAGAAATTTAAAAAAAAAACACGTTAAAGAAAAATATGCAACTTATGTAGCCAAAAGGATTAGAGAAAATAGCTTTCTAGTTTTCTCTGACCAACGAATATGTATTGAAATATATGTATATATATACGATATAAATATATGTGTATATATATTATTTTTTCTTAATATTTGCATAAGTCACAAAGAAATTTACTCGTTCTCTCATGAATTATGTAGTGTTTTGAGCGCCAATTTTTAAATAATTATATAAAAAACAATGTTTTTTTTTTTATAAATTGTAAGAACTTAAAAAACATACAAAACATTCCCGAAAATTTGTGTGACTAGCTAATACAAAGTTATTCAAGTTTTCTCCCAGATATCCAGACATTGCGATATTTTTGGTTTTGCATGGACAATTAAAGTTTCCCTTTTAGCGAAACTATGATGGACATGAAAACATGAGCGCATGCCTATATACATACATATTTTGTTTTTATTTTAACAATATAAGTAATTTGTGATTTGTTCTTATATATTGTACTATGTTTTTTTTTTTCTCATTCACTATTTATAATTTGTGTTTTTTTTTTTTTTTTTTAATGACATATATAATAAAACATTCTAGTAACGGTGCTGGATGCTTTTACCCGTTCTCTTCTTCAAGTAACAGCTTTTTTCTTTTTTGTTGAAAATAATACTTTAACAAATGTGTTATTATGATTCGCTGTTTACTAACACAGATTCGCATAAAAAACAAATACATTACATTTTAAAACGGCAAAAAAAAAAAAAAACATAAAACAACATAATTCAAACAAACTTTACCTGAAGTAGTCGAGAAGAGGGCAAATCCTTAAATATATTTTTAGCATGAATTAAAGGAAAACATAAAAAACTCATTCATTTTAATATAGTATACTCCTACTTTGTCTCATGTTTAATGTCAATTTAAATACCAATGAAAGGACATGAACACTTGTTGAATGTATGGTTACAAATGGAAAATGTTTAATCCGCAACAGACAAAAATATTTTGATATTAAATAATGAGTTAATAATAAATAAATGCAAAGTTTACATACATATACTAATTATAAGCGGGCCAATTAAATTATAATATATACGGAACAATTCAGTATGTAAAAAATCTATACCACGAATACTACATATATTCATCACTGCAATCGGGTTGAGTTTTTTTTTTTTTTTTTTTTTGATCCTATCTAATTCAAGTGAACTTACAGACAGGTAATGAAGTAGTAGAAGATGCATTGTAGATGAATGATAAATTTAATAAATTTAATCAGCAATCAACATTTTTTAATGGGTTTTTTGTTTATAGAAAGTGATTTACTATCAGATTTAAGAATTGTCTTTAAAAAGATCTGTATAACACCAAGTTCGAAGTTTGTCAGGAAAATAATTTAAGTCAATGCAAGTTTTTTTTTTGCCATAAGCAACTTCTTTATGCTGAAATGAACATAGTTTGCTGAAATAAAAGGTATTTAAGGAGGTCATCGAAAGACAAAAATATTTTCAACACTTAACATCAGTTTGCGTAAGAAATACGTATAAATAATATTTATGTCCGAGCTCAAAATTTTTATGTCATGTTTTCTTATAAATTATTACGTATCAAAAGTTGGGACGTTTAAATAATATTTGAAAGGAAATATTGAGTAACTCAAACTTGATAAAAAACACTCTAGTTTTGAATTGATTCAAAGCTTATAGATTGTTATAAAGAAGCATTCTAATGCCTAAAGCAATATTAACAAAATCTTCATATTAATCGAAGCTTATATTATCAAAACGAAGCTTATGAAGCAGAAGGACAAGAAAATGTACGCATGTATCATGTATGCATGCATGCTACATGTAACATCCAGTTAAAGTTTAATAAGGGACAGAAAAAAAAAATGCCTAACTCGGTGATGTAATCGAAAGAATAGCAGCTTGTAGAACATAAATAAAGTAAAGGTTTGTAAGTTTCAACTTTGAAAGTGGTTTAGTAGCAAGGCAAATATCTGATAAATTAAAAAAAAAAAAAAAAAAATAGTTTGAAACTACTTGATCAGGATTTTAGCCTGAACAAAAGTTGCGAAAATTCGACAACAAATCAACAGACAATTCTTAATACAAAAATTCAAAGCATGCAGAGCTTGCATCCACAAAGGAATATTAGCGGAACTGTGATAATGCTAACAATAAATATCAAACGATTCTCTGATCATCTTAGTTCTCAAAAAACATACAAACCAAGCTCAAATCACAATATTTGATAACTCATTCTTAACGTAGAACATTGTTGCAGGGAATAAAATATACTGCAAAAATTTATGTTTTATAATATTCGCATGCCAATATTTTATCGGTAATTGTAATACTGTTTTTTTTTATAAATAAGTAGCTGTTAAGAGTATCGTTCATCAACTTATTTAAATGTCCGAGATGAAAAACGTTAGTAAATAAAAAGTAAGACTCTTCAATACAATTGTTTCAATTCTATATTTCACTATTCATCTCAGAAAATATATTTCTGATAAGTTTAAAGTTCTAAGCTCCATAAAATCGGTGCAACAATAATTCGTTAAACCCGCTAAACACTATCAATTCATAAAGGGTGTATTTTTTTATTAATAGATTTTCTAAAGGGATTACTTTCAAGACGTGCTGTCATTTTTGTTCAGTATTGTTTAAGAATGATGTTAATGTAGTAACTAGTATGATACTATTTTTTAATATTGGGCGCGTTAAAGCGATTAAGTGTGCCGTTAAAATGTATGCACGCACTGCTATAGAACAAGTTAAGATAAGAGACATAACGTCGGTATTTCATAGTGTTGATTAATTGCGATATACTAGCACTTACTAAAAGTTTTATCCCACCGTTTTAAATTTTATCTAGCATGTGCAAAGAGGTCTCATAAGCATCTAACCAGATGGAGCCATTGTTCTCCAAAACTGGTCAGAGAGGACAAAGAAAAGAGTACTGTCGTCAGCAAAGGAGTATGCTGAATAAAAAGGGTCAGGCAAGCGATCATATATAAAAATTAAAATGTATGCCAGAGCACTGGGGTCACCAGATTTTATTTTGTGGATATCAGATTTAAAACCATCTAATACAAGACTTACCACTAGAACGCTTCCGCATCATTCAGAATACGTAAGTTTTTTCGGTCTCATAATTGACCAACTAAGTTCGCTATTCGTGCAGTTTAAAGTCTTTAAGCTAGAGCTTGCATTACAGTCAGTGGCTAACCTTACTGGACAGTAATCAGTGATAGAGGAAATTGATCCAGGCGTAATGAGGCTCCAGAGGGTTGATCGTTCATACCATATGGCCAATGAAATTGACTTATTGAGGGCTCGATCCAACGACAATGAATGAATGAATTGGCCTTTTGATTATTTCTTATGAAGCTATGTGAAGTCATTGGTATATGTTACTTAGAGCCAAGATTCAGTGCACTACTGATCAAAAGAATGGCCCGAAATCGGACCGATGAGATGCTATTTGTCAAATACAGTAGAGGAAGTCATACGCAATTTTAAATATAATATCATAAACCATTTTTTTGATAATGAATAGACATTTTTGAATCAAACTCAAATCTTGCGTAATTGTTGACAAAAAAGTTATATAGCTCTTTAAAAAACCACCATTTAGTTACGAGTACGAGTAAGTAAAGGAATTTAAATTACTAAGTGTCACTTCAAAGTAAACGTATCAGTTCTACTCTAAAAAAAAAAATAAGAGAAGATGATTTAAAGGTTTTATACAACATTCAGAAATTAAAAAAGGAAAGTTTTAGGAACATATACTTCGAATTTTAGAAATAAAAAAATACATTATTTATTTTTTTAAATAGAGCTAGCCGTTTTCAAAAAAAAAAAAAAAACATTGTAATTATAAACATGTACGAGTATATGCCAAGATATATAATACGGGTGTATATGTATAATAAAATAAGAAATAATAAAATAACATTACTCAGAATTAGTACATTCGTTTACAAGCAGTAATTTATGTATGTATAAGAAAAACTTTAAATCCTAAAAATTCATGGTTGGAATCAAAAACAGGAACCTGGTTCAGAGATCATCAACTACTTTTTTTGTACCATATTTTAACCTTTAAAAAATAATAAATATTTTGTTCACTCTAACAAATTTTTTTCTTTTCTCAAAGCTGTATTTTGTGAATAAAAAAAAGTCAAACATTTCTCATAAATTATTATGCTAATAACTACATCTCCTATGATATTAACGAAGATGTTGGTTGTAGTGACGGATGAGGTCATCAAATATGCTGACATCAAGTCTCCTGGTATATACACAATTATGTTACAGAAAGGCTTAGACCAGCTGCTGGTAACTTTGAAGATAATCTTCATTGCTAGCCTGGCAATGGCATTGATACCAGAACCCGGGCGAACATTAAGAGTAGCCTTAAAAGTCGAAAAGGGGACTACATGTTCACCAAGAGCTTCAGACATATACGTCTGACTTCCTTCATGTTGTAGAGCATGAACATAATGGTCGAGACCTATGTGAGCAACACTGTGGTGCGGTGCTAATGCATCCTCTGTTTAAGATGCAAAATGCTTATCAACGCGGAAGATCCTACTGAAGAGCGCTCCAAAATCTGGTAAGCAGATTTGAAGGAATACACGTTAGGCATTTTCACCGACATTGAGGGTCTTTCGACACCGCAACTTTAGAAGGTACGTAAACTGGTGGGGATAACCAAGAGTGGTCATGTCCCCACTGCTATGATGCATGTTGGTCGATTTCATTTCATTTATTATATCAAAAAGGTTTGTTTATTAATTTTATTAATTTTATATGATTTCATTGATTTGTTAAAAGCTAGTTATTGTGCATACAAATAATTTCTAAAGAAGTTGAAAATAAAAGTAGGGCAAAGTACGTAAAGAAGCGATAAGGGAGAGTAAATAGGTGTGGAGTTCATGTGATATAGTGTGGAGAGGCTTAGGGTTCGTTTGGTAGTGTAGAGAAGTGTTGCAGAATTGCACTTTTAAAACTGGAGAATTTGTAATTATCAGTGTGAATGAAAAACAATCGAGAGGAATCGATGCATTTGCAATGAGTAGGAATGAGGTTAAAAGTTCTTTACGATCGACAAAAAATAAGCCTGTTATATAAGTAAGATGGGCGTTGACAATGACTAATTCCGTGGAAGTTTATACAATTTCAATATATTATTTCAAAGTATATCCAAGTAGCCTCCTAACGTATGGAGAGTTATGTTCATGTCTCAGAATTCCGTAAATGTAGCGCACTGTATCATTGAACGCAACTTGCAATATATAAATCAGGCACCACATTCAGATTAAATTTTTTTTAACGATATCAGAATTACCTGGGACTTTGTTGGATTTAGTTGTAATCCGTTTTCAAGAGCGAGCTCATAAAGTTTGCTGTGGGGTGGACATCATCTGCATAAAAGTGGACAGAAATAAGTTTACACACGAATGGAAGATCGTTTATAAACATGCAGAATAGTAACAGTAACAGAATTGATCCCCGTGGGACACCTTGCTTGATTTCCTCGAGAGATGAAGAGCGTTCACCAAAAATTACTCTTTGTAATCTATTATTGTACATAGAAAACTTTTTACCAATTTTACTGCTCTTTCCAGCATACAATTGAATGAAAAGACCAGGAAACAAAGAATAGAAACATAATCCTTGTCAAAATCCTGCCTGATTTCTTTCAATAGGTTAACCATTGCAATGGAACAACTGTGGTTAGCTCTAAAACTAGATTGCTGATCTCTCAGCAATTCAAATCTTAATGCTCACACATCAAGGGTGTAGCTGTACTGTCTGTTGCATCGTGTCTAGCGACTGTCTGCTCTAAAAATGGGTTTAAGACAATCTCTCTACGAAAAGGAGGAAGATGACGAGTCCTGACACATCCAGCGCTTAAAGGTCCGTCTCGGATTCATTTCCTAGCACGTCTATCTCCGGCCTAGACGCAATGATGAATTTCGCTCCTCTTAATATTGATATCATGGGCTGCACTCTCAAAGCCATCTTCCATTTAAAAAAAAGTAGTCTTTGGTACAACACGCACCGGAGCTTTGATGACCTTGGGCGACGACTGATCTATTTCTCTCAAGGAAAGGAAATAACTAAAAAAAAAAAAACGGTCAATATAACCAAAGAAAAGTGTTACTGCTATTATTGATTATTAAGGCGACAATATTTATAAAGAGGAGCTGGCCTGTTTAGTTTAATTTAGTTTCGTTTATTTATTATTCATTTATTCTACCTGTGCAGAATAACGATGGAGAACATTAGATCGTTCTCACTAAGACCTTTGATATGTAAAAAATAAAGGTTTAGGCAATTTGATGCGCTGTAATGTGATTTATTTAAGATCAAACTTAAAGCAAATATTTAAGGCACAATTTTCCATCACAGTGATGCGCTCTGCAGAAGCATGGAAGCTAGCGAAGGCAGATTGATGGGTTTGGATAGGGTAATTTACCAGCGTTTTGTATGAGTTAAAATGCGATATTAACCTGATCAGAAAAGTGTGCATCATTAGCCTATGATCATCATAATTATTAACAAATTGTATAGATTATTATCAATTATATAGATTATTTTGAGTAAAATTATCAACATAATATCCTCGATATCTTAATTGATAAAGTGGATCTCTCCCTTACCTTATCTCTCCCTTCTCTTACAAAAATTCTTTATTTTACATTCAAGCAGTATACGCTACATTAATATTTGTTGTTTACTTTTTTAAGAAACATGTGTTTAGTACTTTGGAAAATGGGAGAGAAAGAAAAAGAAAGATATTTTGTACTCTATGGGAGGCATCCATCATTTAGGAAAGACTAAATTATTAGTGTAATTAGACTTGTATTCTAGGCAACTAACAAATCGCATCACTCATGGTTTAAGTTGATCAAAAAAAAAAAATCATGTCTTTCGGATCCGCCCGAGAATCAAAGGCCGAACTTTTCGATTTGAAAGCCAATACAGCCACGGTTACCCACCCACTTTAGTACTATTCTGTAAACGCTATAACTTTAGCAACAATGTAGACAAAAGATTGTACGGGCAATACTAGGGATGTGGTTCAATCACTACATTATATGTATATTGTACATATAATTATTGGAAAAATTAACGACATTCTGTTTCTCCCTCTGGTGAAAAAATTCTGAAAAAATCGAAAATGTGTTTCATCACCACTTTTGCCAGCAGAAGTAGATATTACTTGACTCTAGAGCCACAGCAATGAAGGAAAATATCTACGATTTCCTATAGACCGGCAGACTATGCAGAAAAAGTCGGGTATGATAAAATACGGTTAGGTTGTCTGAAGGCAAAACTACCCGATGGTGGCAAAAGCGTCAAAGAAGCTGCAAGTGGTGCAAATTAACACCTCTGTTAAACAGCAACCTTTGAACTAATGATCTTCATGTCCGACACGAACATAGACGTGGCTTTAATCCAAGAAGATTTTTGTAAAGTCTAAAGAATAAGATCTTTTCTATCGAAAAGATACAGGTAAAATTAGAAGCTGTATTCTATTCAAAAAAAAAAATCACTTTATATGTTTTTTTTTTTGTTTGGACACAGCCATGTGTCTCAGCTTACAAGCCACACGCCGATAACGACTCTCCATCAAAAATCGTTCGTGAACTGGCGACATACGACAAATCAAAAAAAGATGGTCTGGTAATCGGTTGCGATGCCAGCGAACACCACAATCAATAGGGAAGCAGAGACATCAATGCCAGGGGTGAGTTAATTTTTGAATTTATTATTTCTTTCAAACATGTGTGTAACAGGGAAAATTATACAAAAAATAGAGATGAAATTCACAACTTAACAATCATAAACACGTATGTCAATAACTAGTGTATACTTAGGAATTCTTCTCGGACCACCTTAGAAATCTCTTCACTATTGACACGACCATACAAAACAAATTTCGAAAAATTGAAAACTAACTGGACGATGTACTTCAATTGGATTAGCCAAAATGTGAAACTACCCGCAAGGATGTACCTTTCTTTCCGTTAACTGTCGTAAAATATGTAACTTTAAACCTAAGGAAAGCTCTCATTACAAACTGTCTCACTCTAGTCACTGCAAGCCTCAAAACCCTCTTGGTGGACAAGCGAGCTAAAAAGACACAGAACAGAGGTCAGAAAACTTTGCAAAAAAGCAGACCACACTACAAGTGAGAAGGATTAACCAAATATAAGTCCGAACTCTACTCCCACACAAGAAGCGTAAGAATGGTCAAGAAAAAATCTTGGGCTCCTTTTGCAGAAACGATAGAATCAGCTATGTTAGGGAAAGTTTCATCCAAAGATCCAATAACCCCGGAATATCTGAAAGACTCCGATTCTGGACAGAGAATAGTGGAATCACCACTGCTTCTTATGGAAACTCATTTCCCGGGTTGTAAGGATCAGCTATTAACTAGCACCACAACACCAACTCTCAACAAATCCACAATCTCTAGTCTGATCACAGAGAATAGAATAACATGAACAATCAAATCATTTAACCCCTACAAATCGGCGGGAACAGACGAGATACTTCCAGCCATGTTACAACACTCCGTTGTCTAAAGTTGGGCTACGTCCCAAGCAAATGGAAAAAACTAAAAGTGCTAAGGATTACAGACCCCTGAGTCTCTCTTTGTTTCTGTTAAAAATACTGGACAGAATCATAGAATAACATATAAAAAAAAAAACTCAGCAAACACAACATATACGGTTCTCAACACGCTAACCTTAAAGGAAAATCAGTAGACACGAAGCTTTGGATAAGATCTATGTAGAAACAACGGATTGAGAACATGCTAAAGAGCAGAATTATCAATTCAGACTTTGGGGGAAACACAAAAACAGAAAAACGGTTGCAAGCGGAATTCCACAAAGGAGAGTGATTTCGTCCTTCTGTGGCATCTTATTGTAACCGACATCTTTATTATCGTTGTAAATGTTCTAAAATGACATTTGGAGACCAAGAATGTTAGGAAGTTTTTCAGTACAGATTAGTTTTCTTGAAGGAATCCATTGGTTTGGAAATATTCCTCAACTTGCACATTTACTAAAATACAATTAGGCTAGAATAGTATTTACTGGATGAAAGTTTTTCCATTTGTTCGACCCTTTGACTTTGACAAGAATGAACACAGATTCCGTCGACAGATTACTGAATCGTTCTAGCATTGAACCGATTATAAATGTTGTCTAGATGTTTGCATATTTGCATTCATGAAGTTAAATTCTCTTTTTTAGTTTATAAATCTTAAAACATTGTTTTTAATCTTAATGTTATCCGCATATTGGCATTTTTAAATTTAAAAGTCTTGCTCCAATCTACTCTAGTGCGGGATGGTGAAGTACTTCTAGAAAATATTTGTTGATGCCTGAAATCGCTATAACATGTAGAGCGAAGAGATATAACCGCTTCGGCTCGAATAGTCTTCGATTCCCAACGAAAAGAACACAGCATAGGCAGACTTCACCTTAGATAGAACGCACAAGTGAAAGGGAATTTAAACATCTTGGAGTGTGCAACTGGTGTTGACCAAAGACTCCGCTAAATTAATTGGTTGATGTACAGCTCTACCCAGGAATGTAGCGTCATCTATTCCGAACCATATTTCAATCTGAAAATTTTGTACACTTAAATCATTCTTTCTTTGAATTACCAACTAATTGGTTTTACATTTTAATATAAAAAAAACAACTAGACGCTCAACTTAGGGAGGTATCAATTTTATTATATAAAAAAATACGTAGGTTACTTTCTTATTTAAATAAAAACAAAAACCCAAATTAAAATATCCAAAAATAATGCTTTCAAGATCGAAAAAAAGAAGATTTTTTTTTTGATCTTCTTAACCAGGTTCCCACTTAATAATAAATAATCATGTGAACTTTTCATCGATTTTAAACAAAATATTAATTATTGTAGAATATAAAATATGGAGATTGTTTTTTTGTCTTACTCACTTTAACAAATGTGTTTACTGCCATTATAGCCATATCGGGTTGAGACTTTGCATAGTTCATCAAATAAAGATAGACCAGCTTCTTTAATTCCAAATTATCCGTTTGCATACAGTTAACAACATCAGGAAAAAGAGCTGAAACATCTTTTCCGACAGTCATACTGGCAATAACCTGTTTAAAATTATTATTAATATGATTTTACTTAGATATTTAACTCGTAATATTCTAGATCTTTTACCTTTTTAACTGCCTCTTTTTTCTTTTCCTTCTTATCATTATTTAATTCCGATTTCAACTCGAAAATTTCACCTTTTTTGGTGGTGGTAAAATACTTTGAGTCAGTCATTTTCTGGGGAAATAAAAAACAAAAGAATAAACTATTAATAGACCAAAATACAAATTATAAAGATTGGTCAATGTGCTCTAGAAGATTAAAAAACCTTAAACCAAACAAGTGTCAAACAATTGAAACAACATATTACTTAGTTCTGTATAAACACAGACACAAGGTGATGTAAAATACGTCACTCAGTTTTCTTAGGCAGATTCGGCTTGTTAATTACCTTTATTTATATGTTTAAAATTTGTTGTTCATTTAGACTCGAAAGAGATTTAAATTTAACAGTCTACCTCTAATAGTTTTGTTAAGTTTAAAACAAACTGAATTTAAATCAAATGATGAGAAAAGCGAAAGAGTAATTCAAGCCGATAGATACATATGTATGTATATTTTGTGGCGCGGTGTATTTTATTAGCCTTACTATTGTTAAGTGACAGCAGTGACAGCACGATGTTATCGGTAAAGAATCAATGGGTAGAGAGTATACTACATATATGCAGATTCGCAATGTTTTCCCAAAGAAAGTAGGCTGAGTAATTTGAGCCCAGCATAGGTCAAGGGAGCATAAACAGGATGAATCGTAGATTATGTGTTTCATAAGGTCAGACAATCCTATAGAAATCATTTGATGAACCCGAATTGAACTGAATGTAACATTGTCAAAAACCTAACTAAAGTAAGTATTTCGGAATCCGAATTTTGAGTTTAGACTAACAAAGAATCACTAAAAAAATAAATTTGATGATAATTGATAACCAATTACATATTAGAGAATTTGAGAGTAAACGGATAGCTATCAGATTATTTCGAATCAGCAATATCAAGAAATTTTTCAGAGTCGGAAATAAAGGTAAAAGGCATGTAGTCGAGGAACCTGTTATAAAGAAATTAACAAAGTTGGAAAAAATGGATATTAATGTGGATGTTATTTCGATAATTCAATTCAGAACATAAGTTTATCTATACGTACAATGATTTATTTCTCTTTTTGCAAAGCGCACTTAATTCTATGTTATATCAAAAGGTGATGACCAAAAATTTATTTGTCGTGCATGAAAGTGAAAAAAATGTCTGTGGAAAATTGCGGAAATTGAAGTGGAAAGATTTAAGAGGGTGAAGACGGCGGTATTTAGAAAGTAGATGAGTTAAAAAGATAAGGTCTAGTCATTACCCATGTTGTTAATAGAATTTATTTAAAAAAGCCAAAGCTGGAAAAGCAGAGAAAATAAATCTCTTTATCTTAAGCAGCATACAACTATACGATATGTAGAAGTTGCGGAAAATTAAAATCGCGAGGAACTATGATGAGTCAATAGTTCGAAAAAGGTAATAAACAAATGTGTGGCAAGATGGTAGTCTTGTTTTGTTTGGCAATGGCAACAGAGCGATAGATGGATAGATGGTTTATCCACAACCCCCTAACATTTTGGTAATAAAAAGGGTGGTTTAGGACCGAGAGTATTTTTAAAACTTCTCAAGACAACGGCGAAGATAGAGGTGGTGCTAAAACGCGTTCATGGAGGCATGATAACATTAGGATCCGATTGCTGGAAATGTTCGTTCCGATTTCGTCAACAATGTCGCCGAGAAGTAAATCATTGTCATAAGTCATTGCTCACATTATTCACTTTGCACATAATGTAAGTTAGGATTGGATCAGAGGTGAAAGCACTTATACTTAATTGACTTTGGAAAAAATATCCAGGTTGAGCCTAAAAGAACTTAAGGATTTAATGCTAACACTATTCATGTCATTACTGTTGAAATTAAAAGTGGGCTTAGATTTTTCAAGATTGTTTGCCAATTACTTGTTAATTAAGGAATTTGGTTGGTTGTTCGACGATGCTAGAAAGATCTTCAAGTTTGGAAAACTGGTTCTGCATTATTCACGAAGTGACTTTATTGTCAGCTTTATGTGAGAAGAAGGGATTTGCTTGCACTCATAGTAATAAAAAAAATGTTCCTAAAATCTTTAAGATATACTATCCATCAAACCTATACAAATAAATCACCCTAATTCATTTAGCTTCAATCACACATGGACCCGCCGATAAAAAATAATATCAGTTGCTTCAATTATTAAGATACATATTAGTGAAGCAGACTTCGAATATTTTATTTAAGTTCGAATTATTAAAGTTGTAGACAAAGTTTTGCGCAGCCATAGAACTTATTTTCATCTTTTTTTGATTATGTTATGTTGGTTGCTTTTCTCTGAAGAGAATACCATACTACTAATTCATAAGTGAAGAGTATAATGGCTTCGTATACCTATAGAATAATCTAGGTTCGCTCGTTATCCTCTACATAGAGTTCAGCTGCGAGCGCAGAAACCTACAGATGAAAGAGCTTAACTTATAAAATTTTAAATCACTTAAATAACAAAATGGCTAATGACGGCCTAAATGTGAAACTACTAAAACATGAAACAGATATTTAAGCAAACTGCATACAAAAAAAAAAAAAAAATCATCGATAAAGCGTGATTGATGAAATTATACTCAATTGTAAAAAAAAAGACATCGACATACTCGTATGTACTTCCTTGTAATATTCTAAACAGTGTATGTTCAAAAAGAGGACTAAGCCACTAAGCCACACACACATTACTTCGCTGAATACAAACAGCGTACCCGTAGGTAAGTGTATATCGTCTGAAGTTCTATGAGCCGATTGTTGCGTAACGCTGGAAAACTTGCGATGATGTGAAACAGACAGTATAAGGTATACATATATAATCATATTTTATTACCTGATGCTATCGGGGACACTATGGGCAGTCTTAAACTTTACGATGACGAAAAAAAAAAAAAAAAAACAAAATATGTATGAATGTGCATAGATATAAATATAAGCATATGGCAACAGACAAATATGTTTTGAAAAACAGAGACAAAGTATGGCCACCAAGTGCTAGAATATAATCAGATAATCAGAGCATCGCCTGTGGTTTTTCGTCTCTTCATCAAAGGGTGTCAATTTTCATACAATGAGATGTCAGAAGTCATATATCCACGTCACCATAATTTTAAGTGGGCATCACCTACATATGTATGTACTTTGGATAATTCTAGCGAGCGAAATAATGTTCGTGAAAAAGAAAAACAAGAAATTTTGAAAGAAAACGGAGATAAAATTAACAACTTTTATAAACAGTGAAAAACAAAAACGACTGATAGACCTGCAGAGGAAGCTAAGAAATAGCAAAACAAAACATTTTGTAGAAACCATCATACTAGTGGCAATGGCAACGAACCTACAAAAAAATGATAAGAGAAGATTTTGCTGCGTCTGAAGATTCCCTACAGACTTTTTTTATTTTACAGAAAGAATTTGAAAAGGGTAAGGAATGTGCTAACATGTTCTTTTTTTTTAAATATTATTCAAATGGAAAATGTTTTCAACATATGTATATGCATACTAGAAATTTTCTAAAACGACGTACGGAAAATCAGATATACATACATACCCGTATGTATGTATTCTTATGCAAATTTAACCCAAGAGCATACAGCCGGATTGTAGTTTGAAATAAATCATCCAACTTATCTTATTTTCATAATTATAATCGCAAAATAAATCAACTATTTCTGTTGCATGGGCGTATCAATTTCTAAAGGACCCAACAACTAATCGTAAAATTCGATATACAGAAATGAAATAAGAAATTGATCAAAAACGAAGTGTACTGCGAAATAAATTATTTCTACTATGAATTACTAAAACAGTTTTTTTTTCTTATTTTATGAGACTTACATGCCACTATAAATCACCGAAAATTAAAATGAATTAGATTCCTGTTTTCTTTTTTTGTAGAAATATGACAGCAAACGTTCAAAAACCAATATTCGTCAACCAATTAAAGTTCTGTTCACTTTTCGCTTAATTGGCTGAAATAGAGCTATGTTCTACCTAACAACCTGAAACGAATAATAAAATTAAATAAAACCTATAATTGACAGTGGAATGTCAATGCTCTCTGAATTCGAAAGAAATTTGAAACTTGCTTCAGTTTTTTCTTATCTAAATCTATACACGTGTGTATTTAATATATAAATATTATATTTATTAATTATATTTATATATATTTAGTTCCTTAAAAATGAGTTATTTAATTAGTTACAACGTTTGTTTGCGTACTGTAAAAATCTGTGGAAACATTTTAGGTTATTTTTCGCAATAAATTTATTTTACGAATACACAGAAAATCAAATCTAAATTTTAGATATGCTACGAAATTTATACATCCAATTCTGATCCATGTATACTAACAAATGCCCTACCTATTGAGCCTAGGAACGAAAGTTAAAATTCGGTTAGGAATAAGATTAATAAATTTTGTTAAAGTAATTGTTGTCTTCAAATACGTAACATCTAAACACCTCACAAGCTATTATTTCAAAACATACATATCTTTTCTCGATATTTTAATCCAACACGTACTTAAAAATAATAATTTCTTTAACAAATTTGTAAATCTTATTTCGTACCGAATTTTAACTTCCCATATGAATTTGTTCCAGCCATCGAGCTGTCAGAATTAATGTCCAAAATTGGGTACAAAAAATATCCACTAGAATTTTCGTTCCTATTGGAACGGGAAACTTAATTCCAAAAAATGGCATCACTTTGGTAAATAATCTGGGCGCTGTTTTAAATTTAAAACAAACAAACCTGTATGTCCTGTCATCTAATTACACCAATTTAATAGGCAGGAATGGTGTAGGTGTTTTTTCTTTGCTGCTTTTCAATTTTCGTAGGTTTCGTGTATCAAGAAAATATTCTTTTTTTTTTTTTTGTATTCTTTAAAATTGTAATGTAAAAGATCTCTAATATTATGGCAAAATACGTGGAAAATGATCCTCTAGAACATGAAGAAAAATGGGGTATGCCATTACGAGAGCTGTATCGGTTGGCACTATCATTTTATAAACGTAAGCACCTGCAGATAATGTACTTGGTATCCATAATAAATAATTCAATGAAATTTAACTTGAAGAAAACTCCGGCAAGGCCATTCATTTATCGTACGAGGACAATCTGAAATTGGTTGCGTTTACCAAACAGGCAAGCAATGGCCCTTTCAATGAGAAATGTGCACCTGCATTGGGTGTTTTTGATGTGATAGGCAAAGATAGGCGATTGCATTGGCAGCAGCTTGGTGATATTAGCAAGGCCCAAGCAATGGAAGGTTTCATTAATCTTTTAGATAGAATGTGCTCATTATTTAAACCATACGTTGAAGCTGTGAAACAGGATAATGAGGCCAAATTAAAGTTAGAATTGCAAAAAGGCATTGAAGCTCGTAAATTATTAGAAAAAGAGAAAGAACAAGAAGAAAAAGAGAAACAACTCGAAGAGGAACGATGTAAGGAGGAAGTGCAAAGGCGACAACTTAAAGATGCTCTAAACCAACAAACATATCAACAGTTTAAGGTACGAATGATTAACTTAACTTTATGAAAATGTGCACCAGAAAGCGTTTAATATTAAAACTGGTATGAATCACACTTGTTGATATGATAAAATTTCTTTCGGATCATATAAGTAGGTTACTGCTTTTTATTGTTAACATATTTAACTTTACGAATCCTAAATTGGGTATTTTAATATGTTTGACTTCTAATTTAAACTGTGCAGCTAACTACCAAGGATATTCATCAGAGTGGCTCAGTGGTTAGTTCATTGTCCATTACATACAATATTCGCTGATGTAAACTCAAGTTTTAAAAAGCAACCACGCTTCCTTCACGGTTGCTCTTAGATTTAACGTACATATATTGTCGTTTCATGACTACGACATATAGTAGCATAAATTTGTTTTGAAATTAAAATGGCTAAAGGAATAAGACTATGTATAAAGTATACTTTGAACTAGAACTCTGCTGCACCCAATCAGAAAAGTACTGTGCAGAACTAAATCTTTGTTCTAACATTGAATAATGAGTTTTTCTAACAAAAAATCATCTAGAATAAACGCGAAATAGTTCTAGCAGTTTTTGCTTCTTGCAAGCACGACTTTCCACTGATTTTCGTAAATACATGAGATGCCTGTATCTGAATATATGTGGTTTAACTCAAAAGCTCTGTGACGCTATATACCATATTGTATCTATAGGAATGGTAGGAAGTTGCCACACTCAACTATGTTCCCCAGTATATAGAATCAAGTCACTGCGATTGTAGTTTTGTAGTATTTTTAATATTCATTATTTGATTTGTTTTCGAATTTACCACTTTTCCTTTTTTTTTGGTACGTACACAGCGGATATTGCCCACCGAATCAGTGGCATCTAGGAAGATTGCTGAGTTCAAAACGAAAAAAGTTTAATACAGGTTTACCAAGTAGAAAGGCGATTAGGATTCTCTCTTTAAAAATATGTAGGTGAATGGAGTTCAGTTTTCGGAATTACGAAAACTATGAGTGATGAGTATGAGTGACCCATACGCGTATAAGAATCCGTTAGCAAAGTAATAAGCCAATGACTGGCGACGGAGTTCTCGGATTGAGCTGTTAAGCAGCTTGAAATGAATCCTTATTTATGTCAAAAAATCTTGTTAAGTGGCGGCACGGTAACGACGACATTCAATCGGAAGTTATATGATTCCAGAAGGATGGCGCCTATTACCATATTATCCACGAAACAATTAAATTACTGAGGACTCGATTCAAGAACAATATTTTATCGCAAAATGAACCACTGAATTGGCACAGATATCGTTCGACTAGACACCATTGTGTCAATGATATAGACCCTAAAATTCTCGAAAGTCGGGGAACCCATATGCCTGGTCGTGTTCAAATAAAATATTCTTTATATTGAATAAAGATTTCTGATTCGATCCTAACACGACTAATCAATGTTGTTTAAAAAGAAAAGCAATACCTTTCGGATGTGTGTATGTATGTTGAGCTCCTTCAATTCCGTTAGAAACATAATCAATTCTAAAAAGAATAGAACTGTTGTTGCAAAATAGGAACTCCCATCCATTATCCATGAATAAACCATTTATTTCACTAGTACTCTAATGGAATTTCTAGTGTCATTCCGCTTTTGCAAACCTTCAAAGAACGTATGTAATGCTCGAAAACATATGAGTACATACCTCAAACAAATAACATTATCTTCAGAAAACCTAGAGAAACCTTTCAGTAGTTTAATCATATATATTCTTTACCTGGATTTCCGGCTTGTTACATGATTTTATTTCTCTTTATCTTACTTTAGTGGAACGTGCTTATCTTATTCCAAAAGTTTAGTTTAGTTTGAAATGATTTCATTAATCTCATTCTCTTAGATGGAAAATAATATTTTACTGTCTGCCCTTAAAAAGATATTCTTTCTAAATTTATTGATATATACTGATATACATACTTATACATGTATGTATATATTCAGCTCTGGAATAGGATTGTTTTTTTTTTTTTTTTTTCAAGAAATAAGATAAAAGCAGAAAAGTATTTCTCGGTTATATAATTTTATTTTTTTATATAAACTTAAGCATTAACACAATTTGGAATATATAGATACTTGTTTTAGCATTAAAACATTAGGCTTCTGTTATACAAATTTTAGCTTTTTAATCCGATACGTGGTCCTGAAGTAACTCCAATTCTATGCCCTTTTTCATTTAATTTAATTGTTCCCCTCTTTCATATGTATTATTGCTTACATACATGTGTATTTCCGCAGTTATTTTCCTCTAAATTGCTACTGTTTTGAGTTATTTTGGTTGAACTAATCTCCAATGGCATCAAAAAAAAATCGTTTATGGATTCTTAGCGAGTGCGATCTGCGCATTTCCTTCTCCTTTTGAAATCGGCTTAAATCACATATTACGTTTGGCATACTCACCGGAGATTGGTCCCTAAACTATTTCTGGTAAATAAATCTATATTTTCAATTTTATTAAGTCAGACAATGACGACGTTTTCAACTGATTTTCATACATTTCAATTATAACCCAGATAAACTTATTGCCTCCACTATGGCATTTTGTTCATGCATTTTGTAATGCCCACCTACAATTCGATTATTTCTATTTCTTACTCGCTGCTATGAATCACCACCTTATTTTCACCTCTTTTAACTTTCTGAATTTCGCTAGAGGTCATACAAATATTTTAAATCTATTTGATCATTTTTTTTTTTTTTTTTTCAATCGATTGTTCGTCAACCATAGCCACGAAGCTGATTAAGCTGTTTCGTCCCTATATCTAAATAATCAGTTTAAACAGCGACTTTTTGTTCACTCAAGCTTGTCGGTAAGACAATACCGGCATACTGCTTGTAGAACCTGTAGAACAGATCCGATTAACGGGGACTTTTTAAGCCAGACAATTTGAACTTACCACTGTACCAGCATTAGCTGAAAATAAAGAACTTCGTCTCTTCTTTCTACTATAGAAATTGTCGACATACCATATGTATGAATGTACGTACTTGTTCATCGTATTTTAACTGATATTATACTAGTACCAATATATGAACACACATAACTTCTTTTACACGTTAATGAGAACAGATCTAAATCCAGCTAAATTCAATAAACGTCTACCTTTTGTTAAACTTGAAAATCTTAAAACCACAAGTTACTAAATCACTTCTGATTACTTATTCAAAAGGTTCTTTAACTAAAAAAGTTTTTTATTAATAAAAAAGCAAAGAATTTGCTGATTTTCGCTATTGAAAAAAAAAAAATTGAAAACCTCGATTCTATAATTTATACTTCACTTTCCATTGGTTTCTCTGATCTCGGATTTCAAGGAAATTTGAAACTTACTTCCACTTTTAGTAAACACGTGCACACGAATACACGTCGTAAGTCAGATCTAAGTTCTAATAAGTCATAACTGATTCAAAAATCTCAATATTCGAAATTGAAATGTTAGTAATTGAAAACCGTCAAAATCGTTTGTACTGTCAAAATTTAATTTCCAATTCTATTTAATTTTCTCTAATTTCAACATCAGCGATCGTAAAAATCTTAAGTGTAAATTTTATCCAGGGTAATACCTTATTTCAAAAACGTGGATGAATGAATGTAAAAATGGGGATTTGTATAGTTGGTAAATCAAATTTGTGTTCAGTAACCTTAAAAAGTATAAGTAAGGTATATTCAACATTGAAAAATTGTGATAGACACTTTGCAGCTCTAAATATGTTAAATTTACCCACCACATTTCACATAAGTTTTGATAGTAGAAATCTTTAATTAAAAAAACCTCCTACTAATCTTTTTTTTTTTATTGAAGAAAAAATTTGTTACTATAAAGTGTTGCATCTGTTTTTAGAATTATGCTATGAAACAGTTTCCTGGAAGTCCTGAGCAACAAGCCGTTTTAATATGCCAGCTACAAAAAGAGCATTATCATCAATATATGCAGCAACTCTATTTGCATTCCAATTCAAAACCGCCAAATCTTTTACAAAACGTAAACACAGAGGAGTCTGAAATATTAGACGCTGACTCAAAACAGTCATTGACATCAGAACAGAGTTTCTATGAAAAAAATGATTCTGATAACGATGAATACGTGACAATAAGCCCTGCCAAAATGTGGACTCGTCCAGATATAAAAGCCTTTAAGCTAGAAGTTGCTGCTGGACGTGGTGATGGTGTCATTAATGTGGGCCATGGCGATACTGTTACGGTAATATTTTCAATTTCTATAGCAAATTTTATAAAATGTAATTTAACGCACCTTAAACTAATGTTTAAATTTTATTTTGTCATATTCACAGGTTCGTGTTCCAACAAATTCAAATGGCAAATGCATCTTTTGGGAATTCGCAACAGACAACTATGACATAGGATTTGGAGTATATTTTGAATGGAGTAAACCGCTAACGAACGATGTAACAGTTCATGTAAGCGAAAGCGATGATGACGAATTTAATGATGATGAAGATTTTATGGTATCTGACGATTTAGAATGCGGTTCTGTCTCAAATGAAAGAAGTACAACCACTTCATATAAACCCCCAATATCAATAATTGTTCCAGTTTACCGTCGAGAGTGTTTTAATGAAGTCTATGTTGGTTCACATGCTTATCCTGGCGATGGTGTTTATTTGTTAAAATTCGATAATTCCTTTAGTATTTGGCGTTCTAAAATGCTTTACTACAGAGTATACTACGAACGCTAAACCCTTACCTAAAATAATCGTCTTATTTGTAAGCTTCTTTCTTTTCCTATAAAATGAAGGGATTTAACTAAATGTACATATATAATTATGTTGTAATACTAAATACAAAAGCTCCTACACAAACATAGGTTATTCAAGTAGAGCTGAGGTTTTCAAAAAAAAAAAAAATAATAATAATAATAATAATAATAATAATAAATAAATAAATAAATAAATATTTTTGTTTAAATGATGACTGTTTATATAAAAAAGTAAATAAATGTTGTATACCTTACACTTGATGTGGTTTGTAATCAGTTGGTTAGTCCTGTGAATTATGATAGACAATAGCACTTCAGGCATTTTCATATCATAACTTATTAGAAGTATTTCGTTGATTCTGTGTCTACTTTTACGTATAGCCCTTAAATAAGCGTAACACTAATCAATATAGAGGACTGTTAAATAACGGACGCATTGGAAAACTTATATATGAAGTGATGCCCAAAATAGCTTTGGAAATATTTGAATTAAATGATTTCAATTACGAAGAAAAAAATCTTCTAAAACCCAGAGCTCTACAAGGGAGCAGAATTACGATTGATATCTTATCAGTGGTAGGAAAAATAAGAACAGCCTAACAGAATCATAATAAAGATAAAAAAAAATTTCTTCATTAATCGCAAAATAAGGAAGGAGCAATATAAAAAATTAAAACCATGATACATTTATTATTCACGAACATTTTTAATAAATAATAGGAAATGTGGCAAAGGCCAATCCGGGCGGACAAATATGAAGATGTTCTGACAGACATGAGTGCAAAACTAATAAAATGAAGATAACAGAACAGTGATAAAATCTGTCCTATAGAGCAGATTAATTTTAAAGGCTTGCATAAATTCTACTTTCCAAAAAGACAATCAGCATAAAAAGTCAAGCTGTTTTACTAAAATATAATACGTACAAATAAAAAATAAAATAAAGTAAAAAAGAACTAATAACTTAATAAAATAAAATAATAACTAATAAAAAGAAATAATAACTAATAACAATAATCAATTGAATTTTAGAGAATACGCTAAACTCTTCACACTTAACATTTTAGATCACAGGTGTATGTTTTGTACTGTATATTTGTCATATACGAAGAAGTACGCGATAAAGTCCAGCACACAAAAATGATACGACAAATTGATATTACGATTATAATTAAAAATCCTTTAATAATATATAATAAATAGAAAATTGAAATTGTTAACGGAGTAAAACAAAAGGGCACCTTGTCGGTTCCTTTTTAAATATATCTATCCGATAACAAAGAAAAAGTTAAGACTAACGATAAAACAATTAACAATTTTCGATATGCTGATGACGAAAATAGCCAGAAAACGGTAAAGAATTAAATTCGATGGTCAATAAAATTAAATAGCGCCAGAATTTTAAAAATGACCTCAATATAAGCATTCCATTTCCATCGTGGCTTCTAAAAGATATATGTATTGACAATGTAGAATTTAAATTGGTGACTATAAAGTGATCTAGATATCGAATATTGAATTGAGAGGAAATTGAAACACTGAAATAAAATATAGAATTAAATAAAGCACGAAAATCTTTCTCCCAGGTGGAAAAGAAAATAGTACCCTTTAGTTACAAACTAAAACATACATATGTATATGAAAAAAGGGTATTAACGTTTGGGCTCGGCGTTTGTCTTTCGCAAAAGCATAACCTTTGATTTTGTCAAAACAAACAGCCGTTTTTGAGTCATTACCTAGTCTTCCACATTGATTACGTTATTGGCAATGTCATTTTTATGCACAGTACCTCAGTAACTCTCCAATATTTTTTTGCTAATTCAAAGGGTGGGAGTAAGATACTTGTTTATCTTTCAATAGTTTGGCATTCCCCGGTGGATGACCGAGATTTGAACTTAGACTCTCTCACATAGAAGTTGGCTGACCACTGCGACAAACCACCACTTGTCGCTTAAGTTTGAAAAAAAAAATCACAAGTGAATACTAGAGAGAACCCGGAACTCTGGAATATCTGGTACATGTAATAAAAAACATTAAATACCAGCTGCACCAAGTAAAGTCACAAAGAAATTCGAAATTGTCAAAATATTCAGAACAATGTCGATTAATCTCCCAAAACAATAGGTTCCATAAAAAAAATTACCATTCAATGGAGTAACTTTACAATCATCGCATTGGATACAAATCCTTGGTCATTAAAGCTGCCCAAAAACCGTTATTCTAAATTAAAAATATTCTAATTTGTATGTCCGTCTTTTTTACGTACATATGTTTGTATATATCCAAAAGTTTATGTAGTACCCAACTCGTTAAAAAAAAAAATCCCCTTTGCCCCTGGCCGTCCCATCTTTATGTTTGACTCCCGTTCTTTCAACTCCCGTTGAATATTTTCCACTACACTACAAACCAATAATATGGATTCAGAAACAGTTTACCATTCCACCCATTTTTCTGAGCCTAAACCTTTGGCTTGGATATATTCATCTCTTGCTCTAAGAGCCATTTAATTCGAACCCAATCATTGTCAAGTTTGCAATCGAAGAATCCCAAATTGGCTAAAATACTTATATTAAATAGCAGTTGCGGTGTGTGTTCAAAATAGCTAGAAACAAAAATGTTTAAAATTAGTATTGCATTTTGGAGTTTGAAAGTCTAGTTCAAATAGCACCAGCATTATTGTTTTGGGAGCTCTAAGGTCATATAAATAGGTTTGTATGGAACAAAAACATACAGTTTCTACATTGTCTTGTATAACAAGACCTATAGAATAAAATACAACACCTGTTTTAAGCAACTTATAATATATCAACGCCCACAAGGTCACGCCTCATATTTTGGCAAACTTTCTTAGGAAATTCTTACACATAAATTTCCTCTCAAGAATAAAGTACTTAATTTTTGAAAATAGGTTTAACGTCATTACGTTTAAAGTAACTTGCAACAATGATTACACGACAAAAAAAAAAAAAAAAAAAAAAAAAATGTACCAAAGCAGACCAAGAAAACCCTTTCCTCTACAGCCCCCTAAAATTGACACCATCCCAATCAATCATTATTTGGCATTCGATGCATGTATTACAGTACAATATATGTATGTATGAAAATCCCAAAAGCTAAAAAGACAAGTATGCATATTCATATACAAATGTGGGCGCAATGATATTTAAAATTTTGCTCAATGACAACCGAAACTTAAGAAAAATAAAAGAATATTTAACTCCCATTCGGCTGAATTGTTCTTTATGTCAAAGAAAAAAAAAAAAAAAAAAAAAAAAAAAAAAAAGTATGAAAGAAAGTCTAGAATTACAAAAATCAATATGTTTGAGTAAAACAAGGCAATTGCCGAATGTAAGACAGAAGTAATAGTATATATTTGTTCAGAAAATTTTTCAATAACTTCCAATTTTAAGAGAATTACATAAGAATTTTAAAAGCGGTCATTGTTATTTTGGCGTGAAAACATAGTCCTGTCCCCTTTAGTTTTACCATCGAAAAATAGTTCAATATAACGGTTTCCAATTTGTTCCATATGTTTTTTCATTGCAATTTGAGAATCGTCGTATGAATAAAAATATGCATCTGCACTGCCACTGTGCAAACCCTTATTATTAAAAATAATTTTTACGTTAACTGGACGAATGGGATCGAAAAATGCAAAGACCTCATTTTCAAATGTATTATACGGCAGCCCACGCATATGAACGCAAAATAAATCGTTATCGTTTCGGAAGTTTCTATTATTTTTAAACTGGTCTATTCCCAAGTCATTATTCGGTTTATTGCCGCCAATCATTCCTACACCCATATTCATTCCGTTGTTTCCTCTATCAAACGTATGACCACCGCCATCGTGGTCATTGTTGAATCCACTTTTAACATCAAAGTTTTGCCCATTATTTCCTCCATTGTGCCCGCCCATATTATTTTTATTTAGATCGTTATTCCAAAATACCCCCGTATTAAAGTTTTTCTCACGAGCATTGAAATTGGTGGAAGAATTAAAATTCAAACCCATGTTATTGTTTGATCTACCGAAATTATTTCCAGAACCACCATTGCCAATATTGCTATGCCCTCCCATACTATCAAACAATCCAAAGCCACCAAGGCTTAGCCCAGAATTTCCAGAGTTATTCATCCCCATAGACTTGTTAAAACCTCCCCCAAATCCGCTCTTATTATTATTGCCAAATCCTGAATCGCGAAGCATATTCATATTATTTCCACTACCAAAATCATCACGGTTACGTACACCTCCTCTATCTTTAATGTCATACGGGCCAGGGCGGTTTCCGGATCTTCTACGCATTTCAGCAAGTGAACTTCGGAATATTTCAATATATCTATGACCAATCTTTTCTTTATTTCGCAGTAAAGCTTGTTCTGTATCATCAATTGTTGCGAATTGAACATACGCCTCTCCGGTTGTACGATCTCTTCGATCCATAACAATGAGAATACCTTCTCGGCCTCGTTTGATATTTAATCCATTAAAAAAATTCTCTATCTCCGATTCAGTTATTGTATACGGGAGTCCACGTAATTTCACTACATTCGAGGATATGGATCCGGGATTTTTGAGAGCATGTTGCACTTCTTCGTCAGTGGCTGAAAAAATTTCAATATAGCGATGACCAAGAGTAAGCTTATTTAATTTAAAAGCCTCCTTTTCATCATATCCGCTTGCAAGTTCAACAAAAGCTTCCCCGGTGTTTTTTCCATCCCAACGGCTAAGAACCATATGTATTCCTTTTGTACCATTAACAACAGTAACATTTTTAAGAAAATCTAAAATTTCCTGATGAGTTACCGACCACGGTAATCCACGCAATCGTATGTAGCAAGACATTTTCTCTTTGCTGTGTAGAGATTTACTTCAAAGGTTAGCTTTCGCGGTCTTTCAATCTTTACAAGAATACAAACACGTTTAATATTTTTAATAAATTAATAACTAGGTAACTCGTTTTATAATTATTTATATATGTATATACATATATGTACAAATTAATCACTCATATTTATTTACTCGCTTGTAAAACACACGAAAAGCCGTACTTTGAAACCACAAATTAAACACACTACGAAGTAGTCCACCTTCCAGGCGGCAATGCAAAAGTGAGGAAATTATCCACAAATTGGCGTGGCCAAATACTTTCCAACAAATCCTTCCATTCTTATGTATTAAGCGAAACATTCACTTTCCCAATTTTTTTTCCACATTTCCACGTTCAACTTTTGTCTGATTTTTGACAGTCCGCTAGTAACTGTTCGAAATCGTCCAAAACTATTCGAAATATCAAATATCGCTATTTTATCTGTTGAAATAATCTTATCTGTTACCATAAAAATATGTGAAATGCTACAAATGAAAAAATTTCAAACTATTTCTTCTCCAGCTCATAATTTTCCAGATTGGAACCAACTTGTCAAAACTGGTATAAAATGGAATTAAAGAATTTTTAAAAATTAAAAAAAGAAAAATTCAAGTCAATAGAAGTTTAGTATTCTTTTGGAGTTGAAATGGCCCAAATTTTGGCCAGAAACTAAATAAAACCGCCATTTACTACTACACGGCAATAGTGAATTAACTTACTTGTATGCCATCTAGATAGTAGTTCCTCAAAAAGTTAATGTAATACATCGAATTAAAATTTGGAGAAAAACGATATTGTTATAGTGACCATAGTGTTCATAGAATAATTAAAAGAATAACAAAAAAAGATATTACGAAGTGTTTTTCCAAAACGCAATTAGAGAGCTCTAAACCTGACTCCAACACGGTGTTTCCACTAGCTATGAAATCAGAGCATCCTATGTAGCATGTTATTTTCGCTTACCTTTTACAGTAGGTGTCATTAACAACCTAATTTCAGTGATGAAGCCCATTTCTGGCTCAATGGATACATTAATAAACAAAATTTCTGTATTTGGGCTGATGAACAACCCGAAGAGTACCAATAGCTACCATTACATCCATTAAAAACAACGGTATGGTGTGGTTTATGGACTGGCGGAATCATTGGTTCATATTTCTTCAAAAATGAGGCAAATCAGAATGTTACCGTCAATGGTAACCGTTATCGCGCCTTGTTAACGCACTATGTCCTTCCTGAAATTCGAGCACATGGTCTTGATGAGCTCTGGTTTCAACAAGACGGCGCTACGAGCCATACAGCGCGTGAAACAATGGACTTGTTGAGAAATCATAATTTCACGTTTTGCCAAATTGGCCCCTTAGATCGGTCGATCTAGGACTATTTTCTCTGGGGTTTGTAAAGTCTTAGGTCTTCAGGAATAAGCCAGCTACGATTGATGCTTTGGAAGCCAACATTACTCGTGTTATCAACGAGATACCAGTCGCTATGCTCGAAAGAGGCGCCCAAAATTGGACCTTCCGAATGAACCACCTCAGACGTAGTCGTGACCAACATTTACATGATATCAATTTTAAAAAATATTTTACATTGTACATCAAATTTCACGATGAATCACCCTATAGAATTTCGTATTTGTCGTAGAGATGTCAAAGTAGTGATTAACTCTTGGTGAAACAGTTACTATTGCTCGCGCTAGCATTGGTGGTGAGGAAACAGTGTATAAATACAACCCTTAATGCACAATTATGTACAATTTTCTTTTTAAAATTCTCATAACATATTGTTTTTCGTCATGTACATGGCAACCCATTTATAAAAAAAAAAAAAAAAAAAAATTAACATGATAAAGATCGCAATTATAAACAGAGATATGCAGTATTAGATAGGTAGGTAAATCGCTTGAATTTTAATGTAAGCCATATAAACGGGAAAGCCTACGGATTTCTATTTTTATTAATTTTATACTATTTTTATTTTTTAAATTTTTGCAAAGTTGTCAACAAATAGTTGATCATAATCGGAGAAAATTGAAAGCCGCACTAAACAGTTAATCTATGTGGATACATTGATGCTTGGCCGAACAATTGTGGATTGTGTTCGCTTCAATAATTTAAATTTTGTTGGTTGATATAGCCGCTTAGTCAAAAATGGGCCTCGTTCGAAAAGATAATTTTTTTGTCAAAATCCGGATCTCCGAATTGTCTATGGTCGTCCGCCTATAATTCTTGCATCAGTTCAATTTTATATGGATATAGACTCAAATTCAGCCGCAATATAAGCCAGGTTGACCCTCTGGCGATGTCCAATTCAGCTATTGGCGCCGAATCAATATTTCTGGTCCCTCTTTGATACTGGCCGCTACGGCGGCTATGTTTTTTTCATTTTATCTAGTTGGTGGATTAGGATCCAAAAAGTGTACTCACGCTCAAACCTTTCCACAGGGCAGAGAATTTCCTTCACACTGAATCCATGATGACGACCGACCTCACGATGAAATTAATGTTGCGTATTTAAAACTGAGCTGGAATTTCGGTAATATAATTTAATAATTTACGCACGTTCGGCAAACATAAAACGATGAAATGGCTGAATATTTTGGCACTTGATATCATTGGCAACTTTCACAGCTGTTGGAACATAACAATTAGAAAAACTGTCTTTGATATCTGGTCACCGTTACGAGGACACATTAGTTCTGTTCAAAACAAAAAAATTGCAAAAAATTTCGTTAGATTGGTTACTATTACTATTTTATTGATGTACTTGTAATATGCGTTTAATGAGTTCTATTGAATTAGGCGAACAATTCGCCTCAATGCGAAACTCTTTTTTCTCTTCTTTGTCCATGTCCAAATCATCTTTTGAGTTAATTTGCATAAAATTGTCGCAATTCACTCATATGTAAGCATTTACATTAATTAATTTGACGTTTTTTACAATTCCTACCGACAAAAAATCTCGTGTAGAAATATATAATTGGCAGGATGGGGAAATGAATTACTCTCTCAAATGCGTCCTCTTTTACAAATTGTTTCTCACATGAACAGGATTTTGTACAAATTTGTATAAACGACAAAAAAAAAATAAATAAACATTTAAAACGTAAGATAAGATAAAAATGTTAGGTTGTATCGAAAGACTTAGAATAAGTTATAGGTTTAGTTAAATTAAGATTATTAAGTTAATAAAGGAAAATTTAAACATATTTTTGTATACCAGTAAGGCATTACTACATTAAAATTAATAAAAAGGCGTATATTCTAGTTATGCAAAATTGTTTTTTCGAGAGATTAAATGTGAAATATTGAATATATCAAATAAAATCACAATATACGTATATATATGTATGTATATCCGTAATAAAGATTAACTTGGTTTTTAGATATCACATCTCGTGGTAAATCGATTCTCGATGTTCCGTTCATCAAACAGCTGTTTATTGTCAAATGCCACAACAAAAGTCATCTACAAACATTGAGTTCCTTTTGGAAAATTTAAAGTTACAAAATAAACTTTTCGAATGAATTTAACACGAAGAACTATATTTTCCCGGTCATTGAATTCTTGTATCAACCAGTGGTATCAGAAAAAATACCAATTCTCCGTGTTGGGCATTGAAACGTCTTGTGATGATACTGGCATCGCTGTAGTTAAATCAGATGGTAAAGTCTTGGCTAATATTGTGAACTCCCAACAAAATTTACATTTAAGGTATAACAAGTCCCTCTTATCTAAAAAGCGATATCAACTGTTTAAGTAAACTATTAGATATGGAGGTATCATACCACCTAGAGCCCAAGAATTACACAGAAATAACATAGAGGATACGTATAAAAAATGCATTGAAACCGCTGGCATAAACCCTCGATCAATTGAAGCTATTGCAGTGACCACTCGACCAGGTATTCATCATTAATATTTTTTTTTTTTTTTTTTTTTTGTTTTTTTGTATTGTATTGTCATTTTGTATTCATGTCAAATTTTTTAGGATTGACCCTGAGTTTAACAATTGGCTTACGGTTTGCCAAGTATTTAGCCAGAAAATTTTCCAAACCAATCATACCGATTCATCACATGGAAGCCCATGCATTAGCTGCCAGAATGCAACAAAATATTGACTTTCCATTTCTTTGCCTTTTAGTTAGTGGCGGTCATAGTCAACTTGTTTTTGTTAAAAAATCTACGGATTTCTATCTTCTCGGGCAAAGCTTAGATGATGCCCCTGGGGAAGCTTTTGATAAGATCGCCCGAAGATTGCGTTTAAATACAATCCCAAAATATTTAAATATGAATGGTGGACAGGCTGTGGAAGAAGCAGCAAAAGAAGCAACTTGCCCTGAAAGATTTGAGTTTCCTTTGCCATTGGCTCGTTACAGAGACTGCAACTTTAGCTTTGCTGGTTTAAAAAACAACGCAATCCGATCTATAACGGCTGCAGAATTAGAGATGAGTATGTGCATACATATATATTTACTATCAAATGCTCCAAGCAAAGTAAATTAAACTTCAGTTATGATTAGAGAGAAAAAAAAAACCATAAAAACATGTTAATTGTGTTTGACAGTTGGCATTTTGCCAAACTTGCAGAAATCAGGACTGAAATTTTATTAAGTTATTAAAATGAAACATCCGTTCTGTTTATTGATTCTATTTTATTTTTTTTTTTTTTTTTTTCTTTATAAAGAGACACCGCCAGATGGAGTGATAAATCATTATAACGATTTTTGTGCGGGTCTTTTAAAAGCTGCGACTAAACACATTTCTCATCGCACCCAAAGAGCCATAGAATTTTGTATAAGGAAAGGATTTTTCGATAAGCACAAACGGAGAGTAGTCATCTCCGGAGGAGTTGCAAATAATGACTATATATTTCAAAACATTGCCAATATGTCGAAGGAGTATAATGCGGAATCATTTCGTCCACCAAACCGATTTTGTTCAGATAATGGTGCAATGATTGCCTGGAATGGTATAGAAAGATTATTAGAGGATCCCAGTTGTGCCTTAAAAAATTTTGATGATTTAGATGTAGTAGGAAGGTGTACAATAGGCTCAAATTTAATTAATGAAGTTGTTAGTGCGGATATTAAATGCAAATGGGTAAAAATTCTTTGACAATTTTGGTAGAATTTTCTTATTTAATAAAACTTAAAGAAATTTTGATTAAATGTATATTATTTTTTTGAAAAGATTTGTTGTCTCAATGCACATGTTCCTATTGCTTATTTAAAGATATGTTGATTAGAGCTGGTCATTTTGAAATTTGGGTTTCTAATTGGTGTTAAGATTCTGCATCCAAAGGCATCAAAATAGAGCATGCATTTTATCCTTAATGCAAGAAAGAAAAATATGATATCGAAAACAATGTGATGCTTCTCCAAAGTCGAAAACGCAAACATTTTCTTAAATTGACGATAGAACATAAGTGGTGAATTTTTTGCTGAAGTTCTTTTCCAAGGTCATTTGCCAAACTTTTTAATAATCAGACAAATAGGTGCCATAGTGCATATATAAAATTTGATTTAACAAATATAAAATTTGATTCTGATGTAACACAAAGCTATCCAACTAAATAATGCTGGTGTTAGTAAGTAAAACGTCTCCTTTCAATAAATGGTTTACATTTTAACCTTTAAAAACAAGGAAAAACCGATATTTATTTTATTTTTAACAGCGCCAAATAGGCAATTTATTTTATGGTACGAGCATACTAACTTTAACATATTCCTAGTCAATCCCCTTAAAAACTTTGGACATCCAAATAGCGAATAAACTTGTTTCTCGATTTTTTCTTTTTCTTTCTTTTGATGCCCTTTCAGTCTAATTTAACAAAAAAAAAAGCCCAGTTTAGTGTAGACGATTTAAGTTTGACTTCTTCGAATCCTCTCAACGTGTAGTTCATGCAGTAGTTTATTTTTATTGTAATAAAATGGATTTTCATTTTCACTTAGTTCGGGATCGTAGTGGTATAATTGATTGTAATCTTGTGTCACTAGAATCCCATTATGATCTGAGGTGGGGTAATGTGCTTCATTGGAATTTTGTGGTATATTATCTAAACCATTTAAGCAAGGACTCGAGAAATCTTGGTGAAAGGACTCTTCCAAATTGTTTATATGAAGATTATTGATGCGTTTGGACAAAGGTGTAGACTCGCAAAAATCATCTTCACGGCTTCTTTTTCTAGAATTTGTTAAAATATTTTAAAAAATTCGTTTGGGAAGCGGAAAGTTAACCTCTTGTCCATTAAACCAGTCATCATTTCAATAGCCTTTTTTGTAACTATCAGCCCCTAAAATAGTATAGTAACTTTCTTTCTACACACAGATTTTCAATGAAGGTAAACAAAATAGAATTGTCAAAAAACTAAAGGTGTAGTCACAATTCACGATACAGTGTGCATAGCAAGTTATATTCATTCATAACGTCATTATTAAAAAATTGAACTTTGTTTCTATATGCAAAGAAAAATATATTTTTCAACTATGGAAAGTATAATTTTATATTTTATAATAATTCTACAAACGAAATAAACTTCGGGTGGTAAGTTGCATTAGTAGACCTCTGTGAGCAAGATAAGTAATATGCTTCGCCAAGCTGAAAGAATCGGTTTCGGAACGGTGAGTACTTAGATGGTACACTGCGTTCTATCAACATTGTGCAAATTTTCATTCACATGTAATTCGTGACATTTTATTATGAAAAAAAAAAAAAAAAAAAAAGAGAATGACACAAATAAAAACTTGTTTTGATGGGAGTCAGTTTGTCCTGTAGCTTAATGGACAAACCTTGCCAGTTAGCAATTTTTTTCGAGTTACGCACTCCAAGATTTTTAAGGTTCCCATTCACTTGTGCGTACCAACTTTTTCTCTATTGCGTCGTCGTTCCTTGTAGGAATTGAAGAGACCTCGGGAAGAAGCGTTACTATTCATTTGCACTACATGTCCCAACCATCTTAGTTGGCTCATGAACATTTTTCTTATAATGCCAATATCGCTGTAGAGCTTGAACCATATCAGTTGACTTATGAACACTTTTCATACAAGGCCAATGTCGCTGTACAGCTTGTAGACTGCGATATTATATCTCCTCTTCGTCTTCACAACCAATAGTTTTTCGAAATATCTAGCGTTCAAAATGACCAAGAAATCGTCACACGTCTTCGTTAGCGTTTATGCTTTTGCGCAATCTAGCAGAACTCGGTTGCTTAGGATTTCATAAAAAGTGTCCTTTGTGTTTCTTGATAAAGCCTTATTACTTAATTGCATCAACGAAACAGCGATTGATAAATGTAACTCTTCGGTTGATTTTTAACAACCAGAGATAATAGCGGAGATAGTAAAATTGTAACTCCGATGAGACGAAAAAGCGAAATGAAGTGGATCCGAACTGCGATGAAACGAATCCTTAGTCCCATTTTCACTAACTAGGTGGGATTCAAAACCGTGCGATAATACTTGTAAATGACACTAATATTATCCAACAACAGTGAAGTGTTCGTTGTTTCAAATATGTTGTATTACTGTTTCTATCAGTAGTGCTAACAAAGTTATTCCACCTCAAACTCTCCTTAACACCCATCTCGTTGCAAAGGCCTAAAATTCGACAAAACGAAAAAGCTACAGAAAACGGAAGTCGGTAGCGTGCGGCACCTCGGGTAGAATAAGATATGGGAGGGGTAAATAAAGAAGGTAAAGCGCGTGGTTAAGCACTATCCCTAACGGAATTAGGCATGAGTGGTTAAAGGGGCGTCGTATGAGGAAATATCAATAAAACAAGATGAGACAGGGGGCAATACGTCGATGTTCAAGAGTTTGAATTAACCTGACTAGATGTGACTGTGGGCGTATGAATAGTTTATGAATTGAAGCCAGATCAGAGAATTTGAAATATTTCATACTTCGCTTGAGAAAACCTAGATATTCCGCAGCATTTTGATCATTCCAACGTAGGTCATTCATGGATAAAAGCTGGGTGCTAAAATTTCGCTTTAACGATAATAGACAGCATTATCCTTTAGAAGCATTGAATTCTGTTAGTTCCCCATTTATTAATGCTGTTTGTATTGGAATTTAATGAACTCAGCATACGCTCGTTCCTGTTCAACATCCGAAGAGTAGAGACATGATTTGCAAGCAAAGAAATATATTAGATTAGAATTAGTAGATATGAGATTATTGATTTAAATTAAAAAAGTGTCGGAGACAGAACGGAGACCTGTTTCTTGTTCCAAAACAGTTGCGCAGACTTTTGGAAGATTGTGCCATTGACGTAAAATAAGTCATATGACAGCGAATTACCTTATTTAAACCCTTTTTGACATGAACGATCTGTTTGTTTTAGTGTTTTTGAATAGAACTTCAACTTATTGAATTTGTGGTTGTTTTGTGTGAGAAATTTGAGAAGTGCCCTCTATGTTCTTTCTAAATACAGAGATAATCCCTGTGGGCAATGAGCTTCCTCGAATAAAAAGACGTCAGTACTGCGACCTTTTAAAAGAATATTAAGCTTCTTACAATTGTACCTACTTGTACTAGGTGGAGTGAAAAGTAACCTCCTTGACCACCAAAATGCGCTGCTACTGCAAAAAAGGTTATGGTGCCTTGAAGTCCATTCATATTTAGGCAGACATGCCAACTTTCAGTGCGATTTTCGGTTTCTCATAAAACATTATTTTTTGAGAGGCAAAACGGCGAAGGAAAAAAGAAAAGTTGGATAAATATTATGAGGCTAATGCTCCGTCAGATTACATAGTCAAATATTGGTTTCGAGAGTTTCGTGGTGGCCGCAACTCCACTACCGATCAAGTCCGCCGCGGCAGGCACTCCGATGCGGTTACAGAGTACAATGTCAAAAAAAAAGATACATGATATGGTGTTGGCTGATCGGAAAGTGAAGGTACACGAGCTAGCAGATACCACAAAGATTATTATATTGGGCAATATTCTGCATATGAAACAGTTATCCTGCCGCTGGGTGCCCCGCATACTCACTCCTGACCAAAAACACGAACGCGAGAGCACTTCGAAAGAGTGTTTGGACTTGCTGATGCGAAATTGGGCGGAATCGGTTCTCTGAACATCAGAGAACAGAATGAGTGCCCGGCAATGGACTGAAGCCGGCACGAGTGCTCCGAAGCGGCCGAGGGAGGCTCGATGGTTTGGAAAGGTTATGGCGTCGATTTTCTGGCATTGTCATGGCATACTCTTCGTGGACTACCTCGAAAAAGGAAAAACCATTAACAGCGAGTATTACTGTGCGTTATTGGAGCGATTGAAGGCCGAAATCGCTGCAAAACGGCCTCACTTGAAGCGAACAAAAATTTTGTTTTTGCAAGACAATGCAACGGCGCACAAGAGCATCGCAACCATGGCTAAAATCAATGACTTACGGTTCCAATTGCTGTCGCATCCTCGGACTATTATCTTTTTCCAAACTTCAGAAGATGACTCATCAATAAAAAATTCAGCTCACGCGAGGAAATCATCGACGCCACGTAGGAGTATTCTGCAGACCTTCCAAAAATCGCTAGAATAAGTGTATCGAACTAAAAGGGGACTATATTGAATAAAATAAAAAAAAAAAAATATTTTTCATTCCCAAGGAGGTTACTTCTCACCGCACCTAGTATATGTAAATTTTAAATTCCACTGTGAAAATTCAAAAGCTATTATACGATATTATTAAAAAAACTTAAAAGCAAGCACTTATGTACATGAGCAAGCAGAATTACAAGGCCTTAACTTTGTATTGTGGATTGAATTTGGGATGAGCATGAGTGACGGAATGAGTGAAGCGTAATTGTGAAAGGTTGGGGGTTGACAACATAAGTGCGACTCTGCAGATTAGACTCGAAAAGCGACCAGCAGTGTGTTTTGAGAGTAATGGTTGAGTTATTAGTACATGATGTCACCATCACATATTTCTTTTAAAAATAAAGTCGTATACGAAGTTTCTACTATTAGGATTAACAGAGCAATTTCCGTTAACATGGGTCAGGAAACACCAAAGTAAGCTTTTTTTAAATTCTCGATAAATTATGTCAACATTGGATATAAACCCTTACTGTAGAACAATTTTTTCTTAGAATACACCCAAGAATCATTTCCCAAATTATCCTTGAAGCTTTTGCATTCTTCAGAGAAAGACAAATGTTCTTTACTGCAATTAGCGCAGAAAAGATAATTGCACTTGTTAGAGTTATGAGGTGGAAGATTACAGGTTTCACTAGGATTTTCTTTATATCTGTTGGTAATGTGACCAAGTAATTGGCAGATCGTATAGAGATTGGGGATTTTTTCAAGCGGCGCTAACTACATCGGCAGAGTTACTCCAGCCGCTTATTTTTAGAGTGTGGGAAAATGAACGGTTCCCGGTGGAGTAGAAAAAGGAATTATCAAGCTTTGCAAGAAGGGCAATTTGATGGAATGTGGGGACTGGGGAGTATGCGTTCTCCCAGCCAAGATAATACCTAAGGTAGCTTTAGAGCGGATAAGAGAGCATCTAGACTCACACTCGATGTCAAACAGGCGGGTGTGGATACTCTTGCGTATTCAGATTAACACCTTGCGAATCATCATTGAGCAGTTCGTCGAATTCAGATCTCCGCAACATCCACTGGTCATTGACTTTGAAAGGCTTTTGACTGTTTGGGCAGAGATGTTATCAAGTTCTGCACAATTATAATGTATCAGATGACTTTCAAGTCCATAGTGGAGTACGTCAGGTCTTTATACTTTAACCGTTGTTAACAAGATTGTCACTCGAACACTGCAAGCCTTCGTAAATAGATATCTACGTAGCATCTTAAGGATTTTGTGATCGAACCGCATCTCCAACAAACAGCTTTATCTGAGAACGGTTCAAGAACCTACAGACATTACAATATGGAGAAAGTAGAAATGGATTGATTAAATCTTACGGCCTGAAAACGGTCCTACTGCGAAATTTGCCATGAAGTGGAATCCACTCACCCAGTCAGGCAAGAGTGGAACGGCCTAAGCAAACATGGCGAAGAACATTCGAAGAGGAATGGACTATTTGGAAAGAGCTAGAGATGGATGGATTCGTTGACGCCGTCCCCTCCGAGGGTGACAGGATTTAAAGGTAAGGAACTTTGAAAGGTCATCAACTGAGCTGAGAGAATGGAGAGTCGAAAGTAAAAGCATTAGGCCTGTATAGCGTTGCTTACCTACTTCAGTTCTTCTTTGTTTTAAATGTACACGCCTATAATTGTTTGGGATTCAAAATGTTGCAGTTTTTAAAAAGTACATTTACCACGCCCTTAGGAGATTTAGGTTGTTCGTGTAGAGTAACTCAACTCGCATAGGTAAGTTTGATAAGTCTGATAAGTTTTTTTTATTTTACCAATAAGTCAAGTGCAAGTCAAAACAGTTTAAAAACTTTGGTTCTATCGTTAAACACAAAGGAATTTGAGATGATAATGTCGCACATAGTCAGTATGGGGTAGCTTAAATGACGCGAAAACTCCGCCGTATTTTGTGACAGGAAAATTCCGTTTACACTTAAGGGTTTGTTAAAACAACAGCAACGACGGAAATGAAAATGTTATCAATGTCAAGGTTGAAACAAAAAGTGATATTATAAGAATTACACTAACAAGCTCCGTTGAATCGACTACACGAGAACGTGTGACCTCCAAGCCTTGCTGTTTCTTTTTTTTTTACTCTTTTCTTGCGAACAAGCGGGATCTTACAGATTCTGTATTGGAGACGTTAAAAAAATAAATAAATAAATAAAAACAATAAAACTTGTCAGCTCGGCGATAAGTCTATGATCACTTTTTTAATTTAAGCGGCATTTTTAGATCGCAGGCCTTTGGAATTTTTGCGTGATTATGACTACCTCATATTACAATTTAAAAGAAAACAGAAAATTTTTTAGAAGTAAATGCAATAGTTTTTATGTAGCAAAAAATTTATCTTATTACCTCATATGTAAAGAAAACACCTTAGACATGTTAAAGGATTATTTTTTTTTGTTTGTTTTTGATTTTAATTTGATATTAAAAATCATTTCCAGTAATAATAATGTATTTACTAAAACTAATACAGTATGTTATATAAAAGTAAACGATAATAAAAAAAAGATTATTAGTTCATAAAAACTACTACTGTCTTATGTGTGATTTTTCTCACTAATTTTACGTAGTCATACAATAAAAAATATATATTTTATGAATTTAGCGACATTTTTTTTTCTTTGATTTTTTTTCGTGTTTTTCTCAGTTGTTTACTTTGTTTTCTTGTTGTTTTTGTGGTTTCTCCTTTGTTTTGCATTTTTATTAAAATATCTTGAAAATAGATTTTTATGTGTGTTAATGTTCCGTGAAACCAGATAAGTTTTAAAATTATAGGAATTTGCACTTCCTCTTCTTTGATGGCTCTGGTGGTTCTAGCGCTGCAAGTATCGCTTCGTCGAATACGTTCTTAAGTCCTTTCTATTAAAAAAGACAAAAAAAAATTATACTATAGGATGCGTAATAAATTGAAAGATTATCAATTTGTTAATAATAAAAACAAATCTAATTACATCGATCTTCACCATAGGAATACAAGTTAATGTACAGCACAAAATTAAATAAACAATAACGACGAAGAAATATATAGTTCACAACTGCAATTGATTTATGAAGAGTCAATTGCTTTTTTGTCATTTAAAGGCAAAGCAAAAGCTTCACCTTCGTCTAACATTTCAGATTAAACCAATTTAATTTAATGCATTTCATCACAAAGTCGCTTTGCGCATCGAACCTTCGTAAAGCATTTATAAAGAGTACTTAACGTGACTTCAACTCAAAGGATCTATGAACTAATAGTTTATTGACTCGTGTGATAGACCACAGGCGACAAGCGACAATTTGCATGTCGCGGGAACAGACCTAACAAAATATCTGCCTTTAAATTAAGCCAGTTTAATTTTTTCCGAAAATGTACGTTAATAATTATTCGTGCTAAAACTTGAAACTTTTGACAAATATGGAAGTACTCTTGGATATAGTAATAAGTTTGTGTTTATTTAATAAGCTGCATACTGATTTCTGTTTAAAGTAATAATTTTTGTTCAAGCACACGAAATATAGATGTATGTATGTATGGCATCTGCAAATAGGTGAATGTACATTTCCCAACAGCAGTTGGTAGTTTATAATCACAAGGCTTAGTATTGTATAATAACTAGGTTTATGGTATGTTCCCACAAAGCTCCAAAGTGCGTTATTTGAGCAAATTGGGATAAGTGTTCATATTACATAGAAATAAAACTCCTTTTAATATAGAATATAAGAAATTAACAATTAACGTAAAAAAAAAAATTAATAAATCTTTCTTAAATCAACTGGTAAACCATATAAATGAATATAAACAAACTGGACCCGCAAATTATTCTGCTTGTTTAAGCTACTGTTAAACTTACACAAACTGTTATAAAACATTATTTTCATCGCAATTTTGTGGAAATTACGCAATTTGGACAATGTTAAGTAATTTCGTCTATTGGGAATTTGCTTTTTTGTATTTTCAACTTAATTATATTCTTCCAGTTTGAATTTTTTAAACGCAACATCACGATTATGGTTTAGTCTCAACATTTTTAATGCAAGCCGCTTGGTATTGTTACATTACAGAGCTTATATTATATAAATATGATAGCATTTTTTTTTAAGAGATTTGGGTTTATTGTCGTTTCATAAAATATTGACTGACAATAGACATCAATACAATACTCAGCTAAACAAAAGTTAAATGCTAAATTAACAGCAAATACAAAAAAAAAAAAAAAAAAACTCGCAACCATCTAACCTATTAAACAACATAAACATGTAGTTTAGAAGGATACAAGGATAAACTACTCAAACCTATGTCTTTGAACAGATACGTATGTTTTTAATCTAATTATTTCAAAAATATTATTACCTGCGTTAATGCAGAACACTCAACGTATTTAACAGCCTTAAGTTCCTTTGCTAATTTCTCTCCTAGTTCCATCGAAATTGGTTTCTGCTTATTTTTAGCAAGTTTTTCCAACGTACTGCTTTCATCGCGCAAATCAATTTGAGTTCCAACCAATAAAAACGGTGTTTTTTGGCAGTGATGCGTTATTTCTGGAACCCACTATAAAAAAAACAAAAACAACGAAGATTGTTACGATATTAACTTATGAGAGCCTATTGACAAAACGTAATACTTTTTCCTTCACGTTTTCAAATGAACTGGGACTGACGACTGAGAAACAAACCAAAAATACATCTGTTTGGGGATATGATAGCGGGCGTAAGCGGTCGTAGTCCTCTTGGCCTGCAAAGATTAAAAAAAAAAAATATTGTATGTAATTTTTAGATAAATAGAATTTTTACTTTTATAGTGTATATATTTCTTTGTGAATTGCATCACCTGAAAAAGACATTTACCTGCAGTATCAAAAAGCCCAAGAGTATATGGCTCTCCCCCAATCATTACTGTTACGGCATAGTTATCAAATACTGTCGGCACATATTCTGATGGAAACTTGTTAGTGGTGTAGGAGATGAGAAGACATGTTTTTCCCACAGCACCATCACCAACAACTACACATTTAATTGTCTGCATGTTACTTCTGAAAGGTGCATAAATAAAATTATTTAAGGAGTTGTTCTTTCTTACATTTTTATATGGAAACATGAAAAATCTATATATGCATGCTTGTTTTCAATATTTTCACTGTATACAGCTATGTTTCTGACACCAATATAGGTAGCGTAGTAGCCGTTTGAAAAATTCACCCCACTCAGAGTACATTCGGTGGATAAAAATACATTGACTGCAAGTGAGGAGTTACCAAAAACCAGATTTACTTATCTGTTATCCGTTCTAGTGTTGTATACAGTTTCAAAGGGAAGATTGAGAAACATTAGAAATACTAGAGATAGGTGTGACAAATTTGAATGCGTTACGAATAGACAGGTATATCACACTTTCGAGTCCCAAAAGAAAAAAAAAAAAAAAAAAAAACACTAGTGAATATGAGCTAATAAATTAAAAAAAAAAAAAAAAAAAAAAACATACCATTTGTCCATTTTTATTTCATGGAAGGCATTTTCATCATTTTCATCTAACAACAGTAAAACAGTAAGAAAGCTCTTATATGATTGACTTCAAAACTATTTCAAATGCCAGTCCACAATAGCTTTGATAAAAAAGAAACAAGCTGTCGAATCTACAAAAAACTGCAACGATGTCTGTCAATTATAGTCTGTCAAAAGTTAAATGAATAAAAAAATATGCATCTGGCAGTAGCAGCGGCTTCCGATTTACCTATGCCCGAGAAATAAGATCTTTGAAATAACGAACGATGGTGTATTGTTATTTCCAACAGATGAGAACAGCAAAAAGATCCTGTTTTCTTTCTATGAACCATATCATATAATTATAAACATAAATGTAAGTTACCGATGTAGAAAATATCAGATTATAAGTCTCCGTCGAGAATAAATGTACTTCCAACTTGCTATACCTGCCAAATATGGCATTTTAGTTCCAAGTTCTTGTTGATTTCGATATATAAACATCGAAAAACTAAATGCAGCTACAGAACACTGATTCGACAGAAAAACACATCTTGCGAAATCCACCTGTAGATAAGAAAATATTGTATATGGGTAAAATAACATCATCCGCTCCTCGCGTACTCTGATACTCATTGGAGTGAATTTCGTGAAAGTGAAAAATTCTGAACTGTGTTCGAAATCAAAAAGAAGAAAAAAAAAAAAAACAGGCCAACGAACTACACTCGCATTTTAGGCCATTTAATGGACCACGTGAATTCATAGACTGCAACAGGACACAAGCATAAACCTAGAAGATTTTAACACAAAACTAGAAAAGATTGAAGTCTTTACTAAAAGTTATTCACGCTCATTGATTTATGGCGTGTAGAACTTTAAGATAAACAGCACGTGATTCAATAAATTCTAAATTCACAAGAATTATGCATGCATAAAATTAAGAAGCTTACAAAGCCGCAAAGAACCGGAGCCGAAATAAAAGGAGAGGAGCACTAAATTCATTTACCCGATCTTCCTAAAGTACGAATTTTAAAATATACGTATAAAAAAATCCCAACATCTTATCTCATTATAATCTCTTAATGCTTAAAGCACTTTGTTACAAATATGATTGGTCTGTCAGTGGGGGCTTACGCTAAAAAAATCCACTATTGACCAAATAATAGCAATGACAGATCTTTAAATAGAAACCTGCAATTTAATATATTTATTACTATAATATAGAGTGTATTCAAAAAGTAAGGGTACTTTATATTTAAAAAAATAAAAAATAAAAAATATTTATTTATTCATTAATATTAAAATCGTCCCCTTCGAAGTAATCCCCCTCAGATATAATACACTTGTGCCAACGCTTTTTTCAATCCTCGAAGCATTTTTCATAAGCACTTTTTGGTACAGTCTGAGCTTTTCTAGGTATACCGTTTTTATTTCCTCAATTGTTGCAAATCTCCGTCCTTTCACAGGTCTCTTCAGTTTCGTAAACAGCAAAAATCACATGGGGCCAAATCTGATGAATATAATGGCTGAGGCATGATTGTCTTGTTGCCTCATCTCTCACAAGCAACGATCAATAAGCAGGCGCATTATCGTGATGCAAAAGCCATGAATTGTTTTTTCACAATTCCAGGCGTTTTTTTGGAATTGCTTCCCAAAAACGGTGCATAACTTCAAAGTAATACTCCTATTTGACCGTACGACCTTGAGATAAAAACTTCGGATGCATTACGCCACGGTAATCGAAAAAAAAAAACACTGATCAACACTTTGACATTTGATCGAACTTGGTGTGTTTTGTTTTTGGTCTTGGCTCTCCTGGGTGCTTCCATTGGAACGATTGGGCTTTGGTTTCGACGTCATAACTTTTGAGAAAGTCACGATCATCATTGACGTCATTCAAGAGCTCCTGAACTTCCTTCTGATCAAAATTAAGAAATTTCGGAACAAACTTCGCTGACACGTTTTATGACCCAAACATCCGAAAAAATTACAAGACACGAGCCGACCGATATGCCAATATCCTCAGCAACTTCTCTTACAGTAATTCGAAGATTTTCCAAAACAATTTTCTTCACAGTTTCGAGGTTATCATCTTTTGTTGATGCGATGGGGTGTCCAAAGCGAGGTTCGTAATGAGTAATAAAAAAAACAAATTAAGTACATTGCTGTGTTCAATAAGAATTGCTTCCCAGACACGGCCATCATGTACATCTTGAATAAGCCACAAAGTCAAAATAAAAAGAAAATTAATGTGACGAATCTGCAAAATCTGCAAAATAAATGTATAGGGTGATTCATCGTAAGATTTAATTTTCAATAGGCTTTTTTTTGACCAATCACTCGTGACTCCTATCAAACTGCTTTGTTATTTTTGTTCAGTATCGTTTGGCAAGTCATCATGGAACGACTCACATCACAACAGTGTCTCCAAATTGTTCAGCTGTACAACGAATGTCAGCGTTCTGTGAGAAATGTTTTTCGTGCAATTCGAGGAACTTACGGTGCGCATAATCGACCTACTGAAACCACTATTGCCAACACCATTCGCAAATTTGAATCCAAGTTTACATTAGTGGATGATACTGGACCGATTAGACCACATCCAGCACGTAGTGAAGAGACTATAACAGCTATAGCTGAGAATGTACGCGAAGACCGTGGCGAATCCATTCGTCGTCATTCTCTGCAGCTTGGCTTGGTGGATTCGACAACTTGGCGTATTTTACGTGAGCGTACAAAATTCAACTTGTGCAAGAATTGAAACCGTCGACTTGAATTTGCGTTATATTTTCAGTGAATGAGCTCTGGAAAAACTCAATGAAAATCCGGTGTTTTATCGTGAAATTTTGTTCAGTGATAAAGCTCATTTCTGGCTCAATGGATACGTTAATAAACAAAATTGCCATATTTGGACTGATGAGCAACCCGAAGAGTGTCAAGAGCTACCATTACATCCATTAAAAACAACGATATGGTGTGGTTTATGGGCTGGTGGAATCATTAGTCCATATTTCTTCCAAAATGAGACAAATCAGAATTTTACCGTTATCGCGCCATGTTAACGAACTATTTGCTTCCTGAAATTCAAGCACATGGTCTCGGTGAGCTCTGGTTTCAATAAGACGCCGCTACGAGCCATATAGCACGCGAAACAATAGACTCGTTGAGAAATCATTTTGGTGACCACTTGATTTCACGTTTTGCTACGGTAAATTGGCCGCCTAGATCGTGCGGTATCACACCTTTGGACTATTTTCTCTGGGGATATGTAACGTCTTAGGTCTTCAGAAAGAAGCCAGCTACGATTGACGCCTTGGAAACCAAAATTACTCGTGTTATCCGGGAGATACCAGTCGCTATGCTCGAACGAGTCGCAAAAATCGGACCTTTCTAATGGACAACCTCAAACGTAGTCGTAGCCAACATTTACATGATATCATTTTCAAAAAGTAAATGTCATGAATTGTTCTTTATAACTTTTACGTTATAAATCAAACCTCACGACGATTAACCCTATATTATATGTAATTTTATTTTCTAAGTACATAGATAATATTATGCTGCGGTCACAACTCTTTTTAAAACAAACAAAACATGTAAAAACGCCCAACTTGACGACAGCGTGATCAAATTAAAAAGCAGAAATATTGACTAAGATCATACTAACAAAGAACTGCATTAGTTGCTGCAGAACTAAATTAGTCCAATTATATTTCACTTTTATTCATAAACTTCAACATATCGCCATATTTGTGCAGATTGGTTAGTCATTTCAAAATGTAAGAACTATTAAAATATATGTAATAAAAGTAAACCGTCTGATTTTAGGTTGAAGACACATCAAGAACAGCGAGCTGTCCGACCGATTTCCTTGACATGATGGACCCACTAGCGACTTTAACATCAGCCGAGCCTGGGTAAACTTTGGTTACTCTGGCCAACTGCGACAATGAATGAATCACACTTGTGTCGATTACAACCACCAGGTTGCCTTCTTCGGGAGGCTTTTTGATCTAATGTCGCTTGCTCCTTCTGTTCATTTTCGGAACATATTCCAAATACCAACGTTTAGTGAACACCAGTTAGGTGTTGCGCTCGTCGGCTGTACAGCTTGCTGCACGAGTCATTTTCCTAAAACACTCCAGGTGCGGAAATGTTTCGAACGTCTTCAACAAACAGCATCGATTTAGGAGTAAGTGGTTTCAGGTCTTCTGGATCCACTGAAACATGGATCGCATATTTATTTATTTGACTTTGTTATCTCAAAACATTCACACAACTTCAGACTAGCGCATTCCATAGTAACAGGAGCGCTAGGGTCTACTCCTCAAGTTATACTAGAGATAATGCTCAATCTCCTTCCTTAAGACAAATTCTTTAAAAGCATGGCTTCCAAAATCCGGATCAGACTAAAAGAATCAGGCATACGGACGCACCGCAATTTAGGACACGAGCTCCAAAATTTTTAAAGGTACTGGTACAGATTCAGGACTCCTTCAAGATTCCGGATTGCTATTCGTAAAGCTTACAGGCTGAAACTTGATCCCTGCGTTATAAAATGAAACCTCCAACTCAATAGAGGTAGAAAAATGTCGTCAAACTTTAGGTTAAGTCTGCGAATCCCCCGATCGGATATTTGCTGGGTTCTAGACACGAGAAAGGGAATGAAAAAGCGAATGAGCTAGCAAGAGAGGCTACTACTCTTCACAGGAGTAACACACACAACGGCATATATATACCAATTAAAACCCTGAATCGTAAAATGGAACTTAACCATAGAACGAACCAACAAAGCATGGTTTTCCAGTACTGACTGTGTGATCTCACGGTCCCTTTGGCCAAACCTAGGCAGCGGAAATATACCCCTGCGACTGACTCGACAAAGGAGATATTCATGTCGCTGCACGTGTCCTAACTGACCACTGCCTCATTGGCAAATTGGCCAGCAGTATAGGAGCCTCCTCTCAAGATTATTGTAGAAGCTGTAGGAAAGAGAAAACAGAGACTATTTAGGGCGACTGCCTAACCTCCAAATACGTCAAGCCAACATTTGGGATACAGACTTTAATAATAATATAAGTAGTGACAATAATAATATAATACACAAAGGGTATCAACGGGAATTCACAATAGACTAATAGGCCTCTCTAAATGCTTGTCCCTTAAGGACCTTACCTAACCTATTTGATTTTAAGCTCCAGTAGTGCTTTACGTAAAATATCTTCACGCAGAGCAATGCATTCAAGAAAATTGCCACAGCTTTTTATAGATTGTTTCATCAGCACACAAGATCCACCCACCTGGGGCCTCCAATAGAACGCATTCTTACCCTGACGCGTACTCACCCAAGGATGTATCCATTTACTTCACGTCGTTCTCTATTTAATTTTTGGCGCGCTGGTCTAGGCTTAGATCATCCAAAAGCTCGATTTACACAGCTCTTAATTGTAGACAAGTGAAAATCATGTTGTGGTGTTTAACAATTCTTCTTCCGAATTTGACTTGTAATGAGCGGTTCAAAAGTGGTCGTGAGTCAATTGAAAATTATGAACGCAGTGGCAGACCATCGACATCGAAAACCGATGAAAATATTGATGAAGTAAAAGAAATGTTGGTCAATAACCGCAAATTAATCATCAGAGAGATAGTGGAAGGACTTGAACATTGCCTATGGATCCGTCCAAGACGTTTTGGTTAATGATTTCGTGTCGTGTAGCAGCAAAGTTGGTGCCAAAAGACCTCAATTTCATGCAAAAAAGAGACCAAATGAGCCGAGACCAAAAAAACCACGTCGTTTTCAGTCAAAAAAGAAGGCAATGCTCACGGTTTTCATGGATTACAATGGTGTAGTGCATTATGAATTTTTGCCAAAAGGCCAGGCAGTAAGCAAAGAGTATTATTTGGGCATTATGAGTCCTTCGCGTGAAGCAATTCGCCGAAAGAGACCAGAATCGTGGGCAGAAAACTCGCGGATTTTGCACCATGATAACGCACAGTGCCATTATTATTCGTAATTTTTTGTCGAAAAATGCAACAAATACCATCCAACAGCCACCGAATTCACCTGATTTGGCTCCCGAAAACCGAATATAAAAAATGTTTCGAGGATGGGATCAAGCACTGGCATAAGTGTGTTGCTGTCGATTGGGATTACTTTGAAAAGGACAATATATATTTAGATGAATAAACTTGTATTTCTATTTTCTGCATAAATTTCGGGAACTTTTAAATAACTCCAACGTAATTACTCAGTCAAATACGAATACACGGCTTTCATTTTAAGTCACCGTTCCGCCAAATCTGGCGAATAAGTTTTATAGCAGAACCATAGTGACTTATACAATGTCTCGATATTATCCAGCATTATTTATAACTGGGATACCGGTCCACATAAACCACACTAAAGACCTGTAGCGCTTATCCTGTAGTTTTCCTTGTAAACTAATACATATATATACGATATACGATATACAACTTAAACAATTGCTGATTGCCTGACACTGCGTAAGCTGGACTATAATATAGAACATAACAATTATCTGAGTGTATCGATACGTCTCCTTGTTTCATCATTTCAAGTGTCGACCCTTTTTGAAGAAAACGATTTATCGTTGCCACTTTTAGATATAAAAAAAGTTTTTAAAGTTTGCAAGTAAAAATAGACCACTCGACGGTGGTCGTGGTAATAAGTTTTATATAAAGTGAAAAAAAAAGTCCCAATTCAATAGCAAATGTACAAACTGAATTACATATATTTTTTTTAATTAATATATGTACATCAGATTCAGGTCGAATTATTTCTTGGAACACAATATACAAGAGGTAGCTATCATAAAACAAAATTAAACTTTTTACAAAACTCCCTATCTATGTATATATTGGCTTGTTATCATGACCATTAAGCATTGAGACTGTATTGATATTAGTCGAAAACATAGTTAACCCAACTCTAGACAAAGAGATGTGAACAATGACCCAAGTTATGTGCAAACTTATAAGTACCATATATGTTAAGTAAACGTTCATCGATTTTAGCTGGATTAAAAAGGGCCATGCAACTAACATCAGGCAACATTTATGTCACACGAAAAAATAAAACGAATTGCATACATTTCTCAACAATTAGGTATTTCTCAGCGCAGTTTATCTTTTTAAGGTCCGATTAACGGGAAACATGTGTTTTATCGGTCTTGTGATATTTAATTGATCCGACGTCATCGTTCAAAAAAGAAAATAACGAAACAGAATTATTCTCTGTATTCACATTTTTATGTTCGCGAATTTTCACAAAACCCGAACGTATTTTTCAAATCAATTCTGAATACTTATCATCAGACGTCTTATGAATTAATCACTTGTGAAAATTTTCTCCTCGCTCAATAGCCAAGATACGTGACGGGTCACTCAAAAAAAAAAAAATAATAATAATAATAAATAAATAAATAAACGTAAATACCACTCCACCATACGTAGAAACAACAAAACATTCATCTACGATTTTAGTCTACATAAATATAATTATTTTTCCATTTTTTTCGACAATGTACTGATTTCGGAATAAAAAAAATCAAAACGCTACGATTAAGAATTACCAATCAAATCGGCGAAACTCAATTGGCCAATGAAATGATGAAAAAAAAAAGTGAAAAAAGAAATTGAGTTCTAAAGAATGACGACTGAATGTGCATAGAATTATGGGCATGGATACATCCGTAGTGGCACACTCCCATGTACAAATTATGTCTTTTCGTCTTTTTTAGATCAGCGTTACTTTCGATGAATGTTGTTTTCCATGTTACTTCCGATGCAACCGGAGTAAAAATGAAAATAATAATAATCAGAGAACACTAAAATCTTTTTCATTGCGGAAAATGGGAAACAAATTCAAAAGTTATATTGGTCTACTGATAACATCGCTTAGACTTGTTCTACTCAAAGAATAAAAATATTAGAAGCCATATTTTCTTCATATTTTCCTTTTGGTTTTCAGCTAAACTATGCAAGTTTATGCTTTTTTTAAGGTTGTCTGTTAAATTTTATATGCAATCAAGCGAATTATCGTTAACAATACTCACAATTCGGGGAACTAGACCGCAAAAATTCAAGTTGAAAAACTTTTCTGGGCTGGGCACAGGATTTTTAGAACGTACACTTGACAGAATTTAAATTGAGTTGAAATTCTGCCATATACGAGCGAGTTGGTTACTCATCAACTTTCTGCCAGAAATCTGCCTCAAAAAGAGAAAGAAGAGAGATATTTATCCGAGTTGTTAGCCGATTAGAGAGGCGTTGCATGAGCCCGAGACTCGAAATTTGTTATATTTACTTGATTCATGAAACTTAATAGAAACTTACTTGAGTTATTTTCTTCGTTTATATATTATATTATTAGCATATATTCTTGATATCTCATTTTTGGATCGCAGAAAGACCATCTAAAGTTTCAATTGAAACAAGTGCATAAAGCAATACTCCCTTCCATTTCAATCATCGATCACATAATTAACATAATTGGCCCTTATTCCGGTTGTCACATCACTTCAGTGACAAACCTGACACTCATGTCACCTCACTTCAAATTAGGTATTCTCGTTGTCGGAAATGAAGTGAGTCCTGAATCGAGTATCGATTGTTTTGACGTTTGAAGTTTTAAAAGTTGACGCGACGAATTGAATAAAAAGTGTGATCTGTAGATCTTATAGACGTTTGAGGTTTTAAAGTTGCTAATAAAAAGTGTTAATTAAAAATGAGTTCAGTAGAATTGTTTTTTGTCGATACAACTGATGACAGTGAGGAAGAGAGAAGTCGAAATTTAACATTAAGGAGGCGAAAAATAAGACACAATTCAAATCCCTTGGATATGCCGGATATAATGTATTTGCAAAATTATTAACAATTTATTAGTTTGAAAAATATTATATTTGACTGTATCAGTGTTGAATCATCCGGCAAATTGCAATCCTCTGGCCACATCCATGTTCTGCTCTATAATAAGAACTAAGGGTTCAAATTGTTTTTTATTTGTTACTTTAACTCTTTAATTAAAAATAATGAGCAACTGTAATATAATTTGTATTAGAAAACCGCTTGACTTACGTTTTCTCGTTCTCCATATTTCTTCTCACTGAAGTTTTCCTATCCAATAAAATTGTCACTTCGTGACGATGTAAATAAGAACGAGAATACTACGACTCTCGATTTTTGTCGATATATACCGACAGTTGTCACCCAGGGTGACAACGAGAATACCGAATCCGTACTCTCACGTCACATTGCATGTGAGGTGACAACAGGAATAAGGGCCATTATATAGACAAGGTGCTTAAATTTTGACTGCGAAATTGGGAAGAGAAAACCGCTTTTTCTTATTTGAAAAACAAATATATATATATAACATATATATAAAGGGTGTTCACTTAAGAAATACCGGATCTCACTACCGAACTAGCTGTCATATTTTATTAAGTGTCAATATTTTTTGTTTTCAGTATAATCTGACAATTCACCTTGAACACTTTTGCACCGTAATAACGTTATAAATTCGTGGAATATTATTTCCTACATCAGTGTTCAGTTGCACAAACTTATCAAAAACATCGGTAGTCATTTGAACGTGCTATATAGATAGATTTAACAATGCAACAAAAATGTGACTAATATCAAACAAAAATATCGCCGCAGGAGAACCGGATTTGTCAGATCGCGTGCACTGCAACTTGGGCATTGTCTGCCCATAGCTTGTAATATTTTGCGGAAGGATCTTGACCTAATCTGTTACAAAGTTCAAATCATGGCATGCGTCGGATCTTCACTGAATGGGTTCAAAACCAATTCCAAGATTATCTTCTGTCATTGAGACACAAGACTTAAATATTGTTTTTTATTTTATTTTTTCTTAATTTATGAATTCAATTACAAAATATTTTAAAATTTAATTTAACTGAATTAAAGCACACATAAGTTCGAGAAGGTGTGCCAACTGGTAAAATAGATAAAATTTTCTTCCACACTTCTAATATTTTTTTTTTTATTTTTATTTTTTTTTTAACAAAGTTTCAATTCATTTTAACCTTCAAAGAGCTTTGTCCCTTTTTTTGGAGAATTTGAAAGTTTAGACCCATACCAATATACTCACATGGGTTTCCTGGTGCATTGGGAATTTATCGGGTACCACTTGGATTTTGCTACCGTCATACGACAGTTTGATTTAAAATTGTAAGAAACAAAAGGAGTTACTGGTGTCACTGGTGGAATTTACAAAGGTAAATTTTGTCGATACCTATGTAAGTTAATAAAGTAATTTTAAATTTTACGATGTGTTGGCTATTGTAACTTTATACTCGTAGAAAATAAAATCATTTATGGCGTTTGGTTTGGGCAGTCAGAACACATTTTTCTCTGTACTCCGATTTTATTTCCAATGCAAAACTAAAAACTTCTTCGGAACGATTATTATTACAATATTATTATCTTCGATGTGGACAGTAAAATATTTATTAATTTACCTTCCGTGTTCATTTATTTTTCAAATATATTGTATTTGCACCTCAATTTGATAATAAATCGCCCAAAATCACAGCCGATTGCACGAAAACAGAAATCTAGTTTGACACAATACTATTTGACTATTTATACATTTTGACATAAAAGCAAGGAAAAAAATTTTGATTCTCAAATGAAAACGAGAAGCAAAATTATATTTCTGAAAAAATGAGGGGAAATTGTTTTACGTCACTTTTCTTCTCCAGAGCACAGTGTAAAGCCCAAATATTTTCGCTCTGTGGTAAACTCACTAAAGAAGCGATCCGAAATATAGCCGCCGTTCGAACGATTCTAAGGTCCGCCAATACAAACAATCCCACAAGAATTAAATTGGATACGTAGATACAGATACATGGGAGAAATATATATCATTTAATGTTAATTTACGCATTATATATTGTATTTCAACGGCTATTAAAAAAGAAGACAGTAATATGAAAAATTAATAATAATTCAAGATTTGCCACATGTAGGTAGGTTATTTTTCAGTCCGCCGTTCTTGGTCCCTCAACAGTATTCTTATAAAAGGAATGAATAAACATGGCCATTATTATGTGACGTTAAGTATATTAATGAGATTTTCCATTGGCCGACAAAAGGTTTCTTTTTACACATCGGAGAGAAAAAATTCTCCTGAAACTGTTGCATTGACATGCTTCTCATTTTTTCGGAAGCAAAATTTAGCTTCTGGATTTTAGATCAAAATATACTAACACATATAAATACAGAGTGACGATTTGCTTGAGAATATCGGTTGTGGCTTGTGCAGTATGTGCAGTATAGATGAACTGACAATGATCGCATCTAATCGTGTGACTCCGTCTGTGAGCTGTCATCGATGGTAATTTCCTCCCCTTTTAGAGTTAATGGACAGACGTCAACATTCGAGCAAAACATACCATAATTCTATACAAAAGAACTCTTTTTTTTAACAACTTGCCAGAAGATATAAAAACCGAAAAGAATTTCATGAGAATAATAAGTCTAATTATTGTATTTTTGTATATAGGAAAGTTTTTAAACATTTAATTAATTAAAGTATTTTGCAAACAAAAGACTGAAATATATAATAATAAAAATTGTAAAACAACATATATAAAATGTAAAATTTAAAAGTATAGCTATATTCTATTAAAGAAATACTACTCCTACTACTACTCTTCTACTACTAATACGATTACTACTATAGTACTACTATAGTACTACTACTATACATTACTACTAAAGTGTTGGTAATTCACTTACTGTGTGTATGTGCGAAAGTTAAGGGCTTGCAAAAGAATTTGTAGTGTTTAAGATATAGGTTAGTTCATCTATGATGTGTCGTTGCTCCATCCTGTTGGAACTACAGGTCCTCCAGTCAAAATCCAGCCAATTGATTAATGAAAAATTCATTGATCACGGCTCTGTAGAGCTCACCATCCACAGTGACCGTTTGGCACACGCCATTATAAAAAAAAACTCGTTCAGAGTAAACCATGCAGTGATTGGTTTAAAAAACACATACATATACTATTTCATAAGATATCTACTTAACTTTTTTGTATGAGAAAAAGTATTGGTAATTTTTTACCTTTTATCTGAAAAAATGGTCATTATCTACCCGAGGTGATCCATTTTTCCCCTTTCAGAGATCATTAAATGAGCCTTTTCTAGAAAAAAAAAAAATTTGGATTTATATTACGCAATAATAAACTTATTTTACGGGGGAACAAAATCAAAGCAGCTGTTAACTAGTATAGTTTACAGGGCTGTTGTAAAAGAATACACTAATTTTTAATATATATATTTTGAACAAGTTGGTTCGTATTTTGAAAACTACTATAACCACAACAAAAGGTGGTGGTAAATTATATTTTTTTCCGATGAAAAAATGACAAAATAAAAATTTTAGGTTAAAAACAAATCACCTTTGATCTTTAATACCTTTGGGCATATTAATTTTAGAGCAACATTTACTCTGAAACAATTGAAGTTCTCATAATTACAAGTTCAATGATATCCGATTTATTAACATACAGGCATACATTTGAAAGATGTTATCTTAATAGGACTTAAAACAAGACAGCGTAAGTCTTTGCTTAAAACTTCTGTATCTCGGAGAGGATGCATTTTTGACTCCTCACGCATATGATTTTTTTCACAAGGAATCTCCCCTTTCCTTTGCAACACAGCCTGTATATAGTGTTATAAATTTTTCATTATAATGCTAACACAGTTACAGTCTAAGTCCCGAAGATACATTAATTGCAAGGGTAACTCTTTGTTTCGTGACGGAGTCGAGGTAAGTATATTGCATTTCCTTTGAACAAGCTGTAGCTAATGACTACGATGGTCGAATCTTTATCTTTAATCGTTTCACATTTGCCTTCCTCCTTTTACCACTTTCGAATAATTCCGAACTTTAAAATTCAAAATCGATAGTTGTTTCTATTTTGTTTGTTTTCTATTTTTCCACATAGCTACGAATAATTTGAAACCGCTGCCGGCAAATTGATTCTCGACTTTTCAAAATATCATTATATTTTATATATCATATATTAGATATATAAAAATTCGAAAAATAAAACAAACAGTTTTACAAATATAAATTTTATTTTATATAAATATTGATAAAAGCGGCATATAGCTGAATTAAAAACAATCTTAAATCGATAATATAATGAGAAAATAGTTAGATTTAAATAGCATATTTGAAAGCGCATATAAAAGTGCGATTTTAGGGCATTTCCAGTTTTAATCGATTGTCAGTGACAATTAATAGATTATCGAAATCTTAAAGTAAAATTAAAAATATCTTCAATCTGTTTTTGGTAGTTTATAAAAAATATAATATTTCAAAATATAGTTTATTAACTTTTAATATAAGAACATACAAATTAAATTGATATTTTAAGCTTTATTTATGGTATAATAATGATTTTTAAATAAGGTACTGCTGAAAGAATTATCAACGTAGAAGGTCGTTGTTGAAGGAAAGAATGAAGATGTATAAAAACCCGAGCATATACCATATACTGAGGAAATAAAAAATACCGAAAAAATTACCCTCCAACTTTGAAAACTAGATTTATTGGCAAAAAGACATAGCTGAACAGTATTTAGCTGATAAATGTGGGCGATTGAAATTACCTACATTCTTCTGTCATTCTAAAAAATAACTGTTGCAACCAAAATACACCCTGACTGATTCGAACTGCAACCAACTCAGACTGCTAATTTTATTATTTACAAGGCTTTTAAACGATTTGCGTCTCAGTTGTGTTGAAAATTTTTTTTCTGCGATTGAATTCACACGTGATAGTGTGATTGCTTTATATTTGGTTGGAAAACCACAAGTAGCTATCGTTAGAGCCCTCCAGCACCTCAACGTGAATAAATCATTTGTGTCGCGAACCATAACTCGTTACCGTGATACTGGCAGCATTGCAAAACGCCATGGTGGTCATAAAAAAACAGCAACATCGGCAGAAACGGTTCAGAAAGTGAAAGCTCGAATTGAGCGAAATCCGCGTCGAAGTGGAAGAAAAATGGCACGTGAGCTCAACATGTCGTTGGAACAGATGCAACACATACTGGAAAATGAGCTTGGGCTCAAGCTATTGAAGTTCCAAAAAGTACACGATCTTACAATGCAACAGAAAAAGTTAGAGTCGACAGATCGAAGGAGTTGCTACGCTTGCACGAAAGTGGTGAGTTGCCAAATTTGGTTTCTTCCGATGAGTTGCCATTCGTTATCGAGCAATATGTCAACAAACAAAATGACCAAAAGCAGTCAGCACCAATGGTGATGGTTTGGGAAGCCATAACCGCCGTTATGGGTCGCTCTCCGCTCGTATTTTTGGACCGTGACGTCAAAATTAATGCGATTATATACCGTGAAACTGTCTTAGAAGCAGTATTGAAAACTTGGGCAAACAATCGTTTCGGTCGGAGACCGTGGAAATTTCAACAAGACTAGGCACCGTCTCACAAAGCGCGCATCAACCAAGGTTGGTTAAAAAATAATGCTCCACACCTCATTTCCGTTGGATTTCTATGCTGGGGTATTTTAAAGGCGAAGGTTGGCCAAACCAAAGTTTGGACCACCTCAAACAAGCACTTCGCCGAGAATGGGCCAAAATACCGCGGAGCCACTTGCGTGCAGTGTGCGATGCTTTCTTCGGCCGCCTCAAGGTGGACATATTGAAAACTACTGATACAATTTGAAAATTGATGTATTTTCCAACATTTTTTGCTTTGTCACAATAAAATTTATCAAAAAATATAAAAAAATTATAGCATTTTAAAAAGTTGCAGTTCGAGTCAGTCAGTGTGTATATAAACAAGCAATAAGTTTTGTACGCATCAGGGTATATACGCAACATGAGTTTATTTTGAAATAATATTAACTTAAAAAAAAAAAAAAAAACAATTAAATGATACCATTATTTAGATCTATATACAATATCTTCCTTTTAAAAAAATGCAATCAATATGTTAAGAGCTTTTGAAATTTCGTTCGAAATAAGTTGTGCTAATTAAATATTTTAACACACATAATTTCTCTAGTCCAGAAAATATAATTTGAAGAGGTGTGTCACATATGGCATAACCACTGCGTAAGCTTTTTTGTCACTATGCATTCCCGGAACACTTTTCGAGGAGTTAAAAACATCATTTAGCGTTTCTCTGAAAAGGCAAATTTCATTCTACTTCCACATTTGATTTAAGAGTCAAAAATTAATATCACAATGCGCAATTTAAGCGGTTTTCGACGGTTTCAAGTTTGATTTTATTCTTACACTCTTGCAAAACCAGTTCCTTTCTACTTGTTCTATTTCAACACATTGCTTTCTCAACGACAGTATAGCTCAATTAAAATCAGTTGGTCACCGCCCCCATGCGCAGAGGGAGGAAAAATTTCAGTGAGAAAATGCATAGGTATGTACCCACTCTGCATTTTTTTTTTTTTTCAGCGATTATTTGCGCGTATTTGTTGTTGTAAAGTTCCCTTTTAAATTTAAATTTTTGTGAGAACCAATATAAGAGACCTGATGAAATTCATTAAATTTTGATATTCATAACAATAAAAATTGAGTAATATAGAATAGAGTAAGGCTTAATGACTCTGAAACACAATGTTTACTTTACATCCCATTCCTGGTGTATGCTATGTACGTATTATTGAAAGTTTGCATTATAATAGTGATACCTTATATGTATTTGATGGCACCAAAAGCACAAGAAAATGTCTGCTTTATAAATTCAGAAGTACATATCTATATTTTTCAATAAACGGTGTTTTTTTTTTTTGCCTGAAACGAGTACAATTTTCGTATTTTGTTGGGTGCGGCAGACTCCATTAACCTGATTGATACGACGCAAATATAAACCTATTATGTGACCACATCATGTCTCACTTTGTTTTATTGCTACTTTTCTTACTAGTGCTACAGCAAAATCACTTGTATCATATCTTGCTTTTAAACTTTTTCCCGTAAGTTTTCACTTAAACTTATTCTCAGATATAGCCTGAAATCCCATTATTCTTTAGTTAGTCAAGAAATATGCTTATAGAATGTCCTGTGAATTTTCTATTTTTCAGACGTTGCAAACTACTACAATTCTACACCGAGATGTGCACATGCATTCTATATACCATAGTATTCTTATTGCATGTCATTTTCATTGAAGCAGCTACTTTCGACAGGTTCACAATAATTAAATATTGGCTTAGTTTTTATTTATTTATTTGACTATCGTTTTCAAAACAGGAGATTCATCTTCATCTATGCTATTTCTACATAAAGCATTGCATGATAAATCCGACAGTTTCATGTCATTATTTGCTATATATATTTTTTTTTTCCGGCAAGTCTCTTATTTCTAATCTGTGATCACATAATTGACCATACGTAATTTTCTATTTCTCTTTGCAAAGAAGATAAAATGTTATTGATTGGCTTGCAAGAGAGGGTTATCGAAAGTAAACAATTAATTTAACTATGGTTTCTAATTTGCCTAACTATTCTATTGCCAGAAACCAAAGAGAGTAGCATTACAGCTGACATAAATCCGTTTAAAAGTTTTAGAGTAAGTTTTGCTTTAGCAACTTAACTTTCATAGTTGGCCCTTTAAAGCTGTTTAACTAATAATTACTGTAAATGATTATCAGTCACTGGCCGTTACTTTGGTCAGAATTATATTTTGGATTCATCCATGTATTGTAATGTACGCTGACATATGGAACTAAGGAATTCCAAGCCATCATATGTGAGCAAATGATAATAAACTTTTAAATGCTTACTTCATTGGTTAAAGGTTTGTTTAGGTCGTTTGATGAAATTTTTGTAACACGACGTATTCGTGATTCTACTTCGATTCCATGCACCGTTTTTTTATGTTGTGTTAAACTATATCCCTGTATAAATCCAGCACGACATATTTCACATTTATAGCGCTCTCCGGTATGTCTTCGGACATGCGCTTTCAAATCGTTGCACTGAGCAAATTTTTTTGAACACGTTGGACACTCATATGGTTTTTCGCCAGTGTGAACCCTCATGTGTACAACCAGATTGTAAGCTCTCTGAAATCCTTTACCGCAAGTTGTACATAAGTGCGTTTTCTCTCCCGTATGGTATCTGCAGGATATAAAATTTATTACATACTTACATGTATTTGTTTATTACAGGTCACTTTTAATACTAACCTTTCATGAACATTTAAATCAGTCCCTCGGGGAAATGCCTTATCACAATATTTACATTTGTATGGTTTTTCTCCATTATGTCGGCGCATGTGAATTAATAGATAATCCCTTCTAATAAATCGCAACCCACATTCTGAGCATAAAAATGGTTTTTCTTTATGATGAGTCTTTGAATGCTCTTTTAAAGTTTGTTTTGAATCGAACTCAAGTGAGCAGGATTTGCATGTCCAATTTTTGTCCAAATGCAAACGGACGTGCTTTCGAAGGTAATTTTTGCTACTAAACGATTTATTGCAATAATCACAAATTTCCGATTTACTTAATGTGCTGTTGTGTTTTTTCTCCGTATGTAGTTTCAGGAGATCTAAACGCCCGTAAGATCTATCGCAGCCATCACATCGATAAGGTTTGTGTTCGTCATGTTTGGTAAGGTGAATTTTTAAATGATCTGATCTACTGAATCGTTTCTCACAAATTGTACACTGGAATGGTTTAATTTGTCTATGCGTCATAAGATGTCGTCTTAGGTGACTTATCCTTGAAAATGATTTTTCACATTCGCTGCAATTGTGCCGGTGTATGGTAGATTCTTTTAAACATCCAGCGACCGATTGTGATGTTTTTTCTTCAATCACTGGTACATGTATTTCGGAACAGTTTATTGTATTCAATTCTGCTCTTATGGTTTCTAGAATTGATTGAGAAAAGATATATGTACATTTAATATGATTTTTGTCGTGTGTTAAAACTTTTAAGGAATAAAACTTAAAATGACTACCTTCTAAATTGACATTGCTTTTATTCCGTAAATCCGACAATGGTTTCCCATCTTCATCACTGCTACATAATTCATTGGCTGCCATACATTCAGTGTTATTGCTAATAGTGTCTTCGAATCCAGCAGACTCATAATTCGTAATAAATTCTTCATCAGCATCTTGGTTTTTGAGATTTGCATATTCAATCTCTGTTTCCATTAGCGTTTCGTTTTCATCTTTCTGCGTTTTTCTAAATTCCAAGTCACAAAACAAAATGTATTTTCTGTAATAAATACTATAAAAAACATACATGTTTTTAGGATTTTCCGCTTCCATATCTATAGCCAGTTTGTGAACATTTCGCATATGTCGTTGGACATGATCCTTTCGCGTAAACTTCTTGTTACAGTGCGTGCACTCATTTGGCGTTACATGACCAGACTCCGGATGAGCAACGGCAATATGATTTTTTAGATCACCAATTCGAATAAAACTTTTAAAGCATAAACGACAAAGATTTGCTGTTCCCTTATGCGAGTTAAGTCGATGCTCCTGCAAATTAACCATACACAACATATACATTTAGATAAATATATATTTGAAAGAAAGAATTACTCTCAGGCTTAGGTAATTTAAAAACTTTTCATCACATTTTTCACATGGATAGAGAGTTGATTCCTCGGTTTGTATACATTTATCATTGCTGCTGTGTGGTTTTACATCTGCTATGACTTTATTAGACTTTTCAATGAAGGTTATTAGCTTCCGATGTGATGCCTCAAATTGTCGTTTAAATCTATAGGCTGTTCTCACTTTACCTATGCATTCATAGCATATAAGATGTGGAAATTCATCATAACGTTGGACCTAAATCAGAATTTAATAAAATGCACTAGTGTAATGACTCGATTTATACTAACTGTGTACATTGTACATTCGGATATCATTTCGGGGAGGCTAACACTATCGATAGAATTCTGCTCATCAAAAAGTAACGACAATTCCAAGCTGTTTTGCAGACATACTCTGCATATTTTATCTAAATCGTCTAGATTGACCATTTTACTCCCTCTTATCCGTATTAAAGAAAAAAAAAAAACGAATTGTTTTTTCCAAATTCACAAATAAACAGTCGCGAATTTGATAAGCTTGACAGTAGTCACAAACTTCGTACAGTGCTCCCACTTAAGAGGTTTTAACTCGATAGGTCTACTGCGTTCAGGATATCATTATTACATGAATAATTGTATTCAGATCAGAGAAATAAATTTTGTGGTAGAAACAGATTGGGACAGTAATTGTTGAAAATGGTTTTCAACAGAGCTGAAGAAATTACCAACTGCAACAGGAAAATAATATTCAACGTTAAACTTAAATTCTAAATTATTTTTCGTTTTTACACCCAAACTTTTGCCGATATATTTAATTTTTCCTAATTATAAAATAACGTTTCAATAAAATTATTAAACAATGTCTATTTTTTATTTCGATAAAATATAGGAAAATTGATTCAAGTGATTTTTTCGAAAGAAAACTAGCAAATGATAAAAAATTCCAATAAAGCAAAACCTTTGTTTGAAGTCGAACTAAATCACACTATTTCTTATGATAGAAATAAATCAGGATGACGTGTCAGGCGATCGCATAGTGTTAATAGTGTTTTAATTGACCGCAACCAATTTCCCACAACGAATCCGCATCCTGGTATGTAGAATGATTCCGTTCATTGTATTACTTCGATCACAGGAATACTATATCTTCTTTGTATTAAACGGGGGCAGATATAAATATCTGAACAGTTAACAGACTTAAATTAATAAGAGTAACTCTTTTAGGCGAATGTCTCCCTCATAATTAGTTTCTTTTAGTTGATGGCAGTTATCCATTTAAGTTTTGTTACCAACGCTTGACTGTTATAGGGCTCGAGTAAACCTTATAAAGTAAGCGCTTTCCTAACGTAGGTTTCGTAAATGGAACTTAATTCGTTGATTATCTATTCAAAATTCACATTCACACATATTGACAGACAGATAATTAAAGGGTAATGGCAGTCAGTGGAAAGCCGTTTTATTTCATTTGTGGTTAAAATTTAATTGAATCAAACTTTGTCCCTTCATCAATTTTTTCAGTCTTTGATACGATATTTAGCACTGAAGGATATTTTCAACTTGATGGCTACTTTAATTACAAAACTGCAGCTACCGAATTGATGAAATTTGTATGGAAATGCAGCAAGCGACCCAATATCCAAAAAAGTCTTAAGTCATAGTTTGGTGCAGTATTTGGTAGGGTGGAGTGATTGGGCCTTATTATTTCGAAAAAAAATTTATAAACCGAATTGATTAGGAACATAAGGAATAATAGGACATAAAGAATATTTGGTTCAAAAAGACTCCAAACAATAAATTGTTTAAGAAAAAATTTGGAAATGACATAATTTTTCGAGAGACAAGCGATTTGGCTAGCAAGATCGTGTGATCTAACACCTTGTGACTTCTTTCTTTGGGGTTTTAACGATTGAATTTATGTTAATGAAAAAATAATATTCAATAATATAGAATCAAAAAATTCAATCGTTTGATTGTCTGTTAAGCGGTTGTGTGCTCACATACCCGAAGTTTTGTTTCGCGCATAATTGTATTGAATCAAACGTTTTAACTAAATAAACGGTACAGCTTATATCACATCATGTGTTATTTATTTAAAATATGTGCACGTTTCATGAATCACGCTTTAAGTTTTAAACTGAAACGAAATCTAAATTTATTAATTTTCTTTACGAGTCAATTCCTCGATTCCCAATGTCTCAATATAGTGAGCAAATTTTTACATTCTTACATTCAATTTACAACTATTCCTTTATATTATAGAACCATCCTTTCCAGAGCCAAACAGTTTTATTATAAAACTATCCTTTTTCCTTGTTGGCCTATTTTATTATAAAGCATTGGCGTCGGTTTTGCTCTAAGTTCATTTGCAACATTTTTCCTTGCATTGCAAATAGTCTTCACGATCAAGGGTTAAAAAACAAATTTAATTATAATGGGTTCAAATTTATGTTTTATTTTTATATATATACTACTGAGTATCGGTACTGAGTTTAGCAACACGCTTTATTCGTGACGGCACCTCAATTCCATGTACGGAAAGCTTATGTTGATTTAAAACAAATACATGAATAAATCCCATTCCACATTGGTCGCATCTATACCTTTCTCCAGTATGACGTCTTATATGTGCCTTAAGATCACTACATTGTGCAAAATTTTTTGGACAGTGTGGGCATTGATACGGTCTCTCACCAGTATGTGTCCGAACATGCACCAATAAGTTGTATGGACGCTGAAACGCTTTGCCACAAATACTACATACATGTCGCTTTTCTCCTGTATGATATCTACGTAAAAGAAGAACACAAGTATTTTACGAGTTAAGTTTAAAATAAACTAAATTTGTGTCATACCTTTCATGTACGTAAACTTCGGTGGAACGTGTAAATCCTTTGTTGCAGTACTGACATGTATATGGCTTTTCGCCAGTGTGTCTCCGCATATGTACTGCTAAATCACCATTTCGGGCAAAACGTTGTCCACATTCAGAACATAGAAACGGTTTGTCTTCGCTATGCGTTTGATCTTTATGTCGTTTAAGAAGATATGCTTGACCAAAGGAACGATCGCAGGAATTACATTTAAAGTGCTTCTGTCCATGGTTGGACATATGCACTTTTAAGTTGTCGGATCTACCAAACCTCTTTTCACATATTGTGCATTGATACGGCTTTAATTTTGTGTGGCAAAGTGAGTGCTGTTTAAGATGAGATTTTCGTTTAAAAGCCTTATGGCATTGATCGCACTGGAATCTTCTGCTGCTATCAAGAATAATTTTGCAAAGCGCGGTATTGGCGTTATGTTCGTCGACCTTTAAGGTTGATTTTTCATTTTCTTTCGGTTCCTCCTTTGTTTCAAAATTCTCGATCAGATTCTTGTCTTCTTCATATTCATCTGTTAGAATAAAAAAATATATTTAAGTGAACATTATTATCTAACTATGTATGCTTTCGAATTTTGTAAGATAATACATATATAATATAAATAAAAAAAAGAGGAACAAAAATGAATGACATGATGGATCGCTTCGATTCAATTTGACGGGGATATAAAATCATTATACAATGTTAGATCACAGAGCTTTCTTGTGACATATGCGTTATGGATTCTGAAAAGATGAAGATTGCAAAACTACCTAAGCTCTGCAGAAAACCGATAAAATTAACTCCTAAAACATGGTAAGGAGAAGAGAAAACGTCTAAACATATCAAGAGAACTGTGGTTTCAGTTAAAAAAAAATCAAACCTAGGTTATGAGGTCTTAGTTGTCTTAAAGGGAATTTATCTATCAGCATAAAATTTCAAGGTTTACAAGCTTTAAATTGATTTTCAGAATTAGTATTACTGCAGCAAATGAAGACTCACGTTGGAGGCTAGAAAACAAATACGAGTATAGGTTTTCTCCCCCAATCGATGTAATACTTTAAACCTAAACGGGATTGGATTGTTACGGGTTACATGGACAGCAAATCACTTTAGTTTGAATAACAAAAACAAAAGTCACAGTAATGCAAATTTAAAGACGTGCATAAAATATGCAGTTTTGAATTAATTTTTCCTATATAACAAGGTAAGTATATAATACACTAAAATGTAGGGCGATCAACATTAAAGTAGAAGACAAAATATAGTAGAAGTGCCCAGAAAAAAAATCAGAATCCGACTGATATTGTAATAAAAGCGAAACGAAAAATCATAAATACAATTCAAGTGTTGTATCGAAAGTGACTACAAAAATCAGGCATCGGCGTGTATAATTATGTTGTGAAGTATTTTTTTGAGTAAATATTTAGAGGTGTATTTATGTTTACGTTTAAGAATTCTTTACAAACTATGTCAACTGGAAATTTAAGTTACTGGTAAGTTGCTTCGCGAATTCAGTTACTGGTAACTCTTTTTATAATTAGCGCGTTCAAATAATTTGTGTACTCTTAAAATGTTTATACACAGGGCAGGCGAAGGAAATTTAGGGAGGAAGAAAAGAGGTACCGATGTACATTGTTTTTAAATGTTTGGAAGTTATAACGACTAGGAAATAGAGGGTTCGGCAGGGCATTCCATAAGCGAGTTGTAAGGCTTAATAACGAATCACGATATTTTAGAGTACATCCGCAACTGGGTTTGAGGGTATACTGATGAGCATTCATAGCGAGAGTGTGTTGCGGTTCAAGGTTTGAACCAGGCGATTTCAATGCAGCACAAAGGTTTATTAATGGATTATAATCTAAGAACTGCGACCTCGGTAATAAAAGGTGTCAAGCTTAACCCTGCTTATTGGCTGATCCAATCAGCGTCTAAATCAGGAGCATTTTTATAATACGGGCATAATAATAAACATTTGCACATCAATGACGAGAAACATGAAGCGAAGCCTAACGGATAGTTACTACCTTCCAATACATATACCAAATTCCTGAGAACACCCCCTAGAAAGATTTGTCAATGGTGAAAGATTACTGGTCTCCTCTTCTCAGATGCGGGCCTTAGTATTAAGAATGGTTAATACGGCTTTAAGAAATGTAAGCAAATGACAAGTAATTCAAACATCGTTCAACAACCTGTATCAAAGTTGTTCGCGGTCTACCATGGGTCAAATTAGAAGGCAGCTCACCTAAAAAATGATAGCAAGGGAGAAAATTTCATAAGATTAGTAATGCTGCCAAAGATTATCAAAATCAACAATTATACGTGCTATATAGCGTTATACATGTCACATGGAACAAATAAGGAATTTGCAATCCTCCGTTGATGTTCTGACATTTATCGAGGAAAACATTAGTTTGAAAACATGTATAACATGATGGTTAAGTAAGTACATTAGAAGTAATAAAATAGACAAGAAGCATATTAAGAATAATAAGAAAAAGCCTGCCTTCAAAGATTGACATGAATTTACATAACCAACAGAAACACCCTTCCTGTTCCAGAAATACACGGAGACGATTAATTTCGAGTCACTGAAATTATAAAATTTGGTATAAAAGAGAGCGACAACTGATTCCAAGAAATATATTATATATTCCAATATAACCATATTCGGGAGTAAGCCAATTGGATAGAATAAACCTTTTTAAGTAACACCAAATACTCTAATCCCTTTATGTAGAATCCAAGCCGCATATATTACAATAAGTCCAGTACGCACTCAGAAAGTAAATTATAAGCACAAAAGCAATACAAAAGCCGGAATGTACACATTCTCTTGAAAATAAAATCAAATCGAATCACACTATACAAAATGTTGACAGGTATTGCATGATCCCTCGTTATTTCTGAAAGCTAATTCTTTTTATACAAATCTATAACAAGCATATAACAAACCATATTGCAAACCCGATTATTCACACTGCACATACACTTATGGGAAAACTTCCTATTATTTTATTTACCTTTAACTTCTTTCAATGCAGGGCAACTCCTAGGATCGTCGTCATTATCCGTAGCAAAACCAAAATCTATTTGATCAGTGTCACTATCATCTTTTAAAGAGTTTTCCAGTGAGTTATCTTTTTCGTTTACGGATTTACCTTCAGTTTTCACAACAATTCTACAAAACAGTATATTAAATTATTGTATAGTTCAAGATTTTTCATATTTCGCTTTAAAACTTATAAATTTACTCTTCGGTTTTGCTTTGCATTAACGTATCCTCCTTTCTATGAACTCTGTTCAAATGCCTCGTTAAGTGGCCTAGGCGGATAAACTCCTTAAAGCATATTTGACAACTATGACGAGGTGCTTGATGATTTACTCTAATATGTTCCTTTAGAATATATTGTTTATTTCAATAAAACCAACCATCAAAATAAAAATTTACTTTTAAAAGATCCAAATTAGCAAAAGTTTGACTGCATTTTTCGCAAGAATACTTATTCGAAGATTTACGAGTTAACTTTTTTCGAAGATTTGAATGGTTTTCGGGCATTTTTTCTTCTTCATTGCTGTTGATTAATTCTTGTTCTGCTTTTTTTTGCTTCATTGATTGTATCAGATCAAAAAGTCTGCGATGAGAATCTTCGCATTGTTTCTTAAAAACATAAGCAATACGGACTCTATCCTTGCATTCAGAACAAATGGAATGAGGCAATTCATCGCCTTCTTGAACCTAATAAAAATAAACTGTTTTAAAGTAATTCGGGAAAAATAAAAAAAAAATTTACTAACTGTATATATAGTGCACTCAGTAATCATATCAGAAAAACAAACATCCTCCATTGAGTCAAGTTTAGCAAAAACCGATGAGAGTTCTACATCGGTTTTTGTACATGCCCTGCATGTTTTTTCTTTCTCAAAAATGCCTTCCCACATTTCTTTGAATTTTAGAACCAATTAAATTTAATCATAATAAAATAATTCCTTTCATTTTATCGTTTTCTTTTTAGACCAATGCATTGCACTTATTTGGTGTTTACACTTAATACAAAAATAAAAAATATAAACCACTGCGGGCGGGTTCATAGACTTGATTGTTATTTACTTCGTTATGCGTTCAGGCATTTGAGATAAGAGGAATTACTAAAATAACACATATTTCGTATACCTATACTTGTATAGGTTTTCGTAACGAGCGATTAGCGATTAAGAAAACTAAAATGTCTTCCAAAAGGATAATTTAAAGAATGATTAGGAATACCAAAACCAAGGTATAAAAATATCGGTAGTTTTTTAATCCATGCGGTAGTATTTAGAAATTTGAGTTGAGTGAAATAAATATCTTACTTTTCTCTGCAAAAACCATGTGGGTCAAACGTAGGATTTATTTTACTTTAGTAGTAAAAAGCAATCTATAGGTAGAATAGTAACCGGTATAATGTGCTATTACCAATCCTAATAGTGCGATGATGAAAAGCCGCAAAACCTGCGCCTCTCCATATGATTTATGAATTAACTATCGGCTTTCTTTCACCCGAAATTACGTAAAGATTGTTTAAAGTTTAAATTCTAAATGATCACTATTTTTTAATAACCTTTGTATCGCTACGTTCATTAAAATAAATACCTAAGATCTGCGAGGCAATAGTAATGTTTTTATACCCACAAAAACAACAAAAAAAAAAAATAATTCGCGTGTACAATACTATAGGGTTTTCTAATAACGACTTGACAACTATTTTTTTAAATAAAAGGCAAACCATTTGAGATATTTCAAAAACCTTATTATTGGCTTGAAGTACAATTAAGACATTTGTAAATGGAACTCGACTTTGTTCATATGGCCACCGCGGGCACGTTTGCAGCGGTCGATTCTTTGGAACCAATTTTCAACATATCGGCCACACGTTTCGGCCGAAACGGCCGCTATTTCGCTATTTCACAGTAACGTGACGATCGTTATCGTCGACGAAAAAATATGGCCCAATAACGCTGCCGGCATGCAAACCGCACCAAACAGTTATTTTTTGTAGATGAAGTGGTGATTCATGAAGCACATGTGGGTTTTCACCCGACCAATAACGCATATTTTGCTTATTGACGAACCCATTGAATCAAAAATGAGCTTCGTCACTGAAAATGATTTTGCGACTCCGAATATCTGTAGAAAATTATTACAATTTGCAGACGTTGCGCGTTAGTTTACTTTACCATGATGAAAATGTTGAGTTTACTGAATAAGCTGACAGTGACAGTTTGATGATTAGTGAAAGAGTGCGTTCACAAATTAAATTCAAAGTTGTCAAGTCCCTATTGGAAAACCCTATACAATGACAAAAAACTACTAATGACCTGCTATAACAACCAAGTGTGACAATAATTGTTGCTGGAACCAGAATACTTAAATAATTGTTTAATTCTGAGCATACAAATTAGTTATCATGTCTCTGCACAGCGTCAATAATAGTTGCCTCGATATTCAAAAACACCTTGGCTAACCAGCCGGTTGTGATTAAAACAAAAACAATCAGTTTTCTTCGAGTGTTTTTGAATGTTTTCTTCAGTACTTTCCGAAATAGTTCGTAGTTAATATCGCGATTTTTGCTCTGGAGCACGCAGTAGCTTATTTTATTAGACAGAAAAGTTGTTTTTTGAGGAAAATTCGATTTTTTTTTAAAGTAATATAAACTGTAGGGTTCCACAGCAGTCTACCAGAACGTTCATCGAGAAGAGGCTCACACTATTAAAAAGAAACTCAGTTGGATGTTTTATATCGTTTACTATACCAGAGAAGCCCAAACCGGTATATTTGGTGTAATTACATATATCATTGCATTACTGGTGTTCTTCGACTGAAATTATTAAAGACGTACTTCGGATAACTTGAAAGATAAAGTACATATATTCAAAAAAAGAATAAAAACAATACGAAGCCGCATCGTCGAAATGCGGAACAGGACAAGAACATATTAGTTTTTCAGGAATAAGGACGGCTTAAAAACTTTAAAATTTATTATTTATTATTTATTCTGCAGCAATATTCACCTCACTCTGCTAACAAAAATTTCATAACACTGATACGTTATGTATGTCATTCAAGTTCATATGAGATGTAAACGATGTATAGCATAGCACAATGTAATGTAATTCAAATCGAACATTTCTTTATTAATTCTCCTTGCACTCTTCCATTTTTCCATTTCATATAATCGTCTTTTTCTAACAACGAAAATAACTTTTGTCCGCTACAGAGTCGACATATTTTTTCTAAGTAAAAGTGAATCTTTTCTTGTAAATTGCTTTTGGAAATTGAATTCTTTTTTTTTTTAAATTTAAAACTAATTAATGATAATATCTTTTAACAATGGTTTCTAAGAGCGGTTTTATCCCTAACGTTCGAAGGCCTTATCCCCCAAAGGCAGCGAAAATCTTCAAGCACGACTCGTTATTGAGCGGTCCAAATAGTCTTAACGTCATGTTTAATGCCAGTCAGATACCAGACAATCCGGGTTACATGGATTTCAACAATCCAACGCCCCCAATTCCTGCTCCAAATCAAATAAATGCGAAAATGAATAACACAGGTCGTCCACAAAGGAATGTGCTACCAAGAAATCCGATCGATGGACATCATAACTGGGTACCCCGCCATGGTCGTGGTGCGCAAATGAGACCAAATGGACCCAAATTCACTGGTGGAAACAGGCATTTTAATGGCATGGATATGCCACAAAGACAAATGCCCCCTGTACCGCCCATGCCCATGCCCATGAGAGGCCCTATGCCACACATTCCCATCGATTCAATGCCAAATCATTTTAATAGTCCACCAGGCCCAATGATTTACAATAATATGGTAGGTATACGTCCTGGCCGTCCAATGCCTCCGATCCCACCACCGATTTTAAGGAAAAATCGAAATGCAGTCCAAATGAGGCGTCCTAATGGCATCGCACCTGGTCGCGTTATAAAGAACAGAAGAAATGGGAAACCCATAAGAACGACAAACCCAATAAAAAGTGAAATCCCCACAAAGAAAACGTTAAAAGAGATAATAAACCAATATCCTTTGGATAGACCATGGGTGACAGAAGAAATACGACAAGAACATGCCAAAAAAGAAGATATCGAAAATAGACTTAAAGGTAACAAAAATGATGAACTGTTTGCAGAGTTTAAAGTCCAACGTGACAAGTTTGTGAGCTTGTATGAATCAGCCAAGAATAAACACATGGATAAGGGAAAGTCAAAGGTATAACTTTAGCATTATTTTTATAGTCAATACAGGTTCGAAAAATTAGTGTTTTTTTTTTTTGCAAATTTGTCGGGTTGGTTAAATGCGATAATATTTACAAGAGAATATATCAAATTTGCAGATAAAACATTAGTTTTTCGCTTAATTTGTTGAACTCTGTCACTTTTTACTTATTAAGAATAATAAGTGAATAAGTTAAATCCAATATTTATGTACACTGAGGTGTTAGATTTGTTTGGGGAAAGTTTCAATCTTATTTTATTATTATTATTTTTGTTGGTAGTTGTTACTTTTCTCGTGTCAGGCCTGTCTGAATAAATGTCATTTTAAAATTAAATATGGAACATCTGTTGACTGGACGAAGTGCACCTTCTGGGCATTGAGAAATGTTAGAGAAACTTACACGCGATATGTATTCAATAGGGAAAAGCATTTTTACATTAGCAAACAAATGGACTTGGATTAGGCATGTATTATTTCTCTATTGGTATAACAACTTATTTATTCATGAAACGAAAATAATCGCTCATCATTAATACGACATAAGGACCGGGCAGTAATAACAGATTTTAAATCTTATGGTTTTGATAGATTTATGGTTATAAATCTTTAAGGCATCACTCCTGATGCCCTTCTTCAGCTTATCGCAATTTTAACGTTCCAGTAAAAGGACACCTACTATGCGTGCTCTAGCTGCCGCATTTATAACCACAATGTAACTTGTATGGTATACCTATGTCGCCAATTTTCCACCTAAACTTTCCATCAACGAAACAAGTTAGTATATATGTATTTATATTTTCACATATTTTCAGTTCCACGTATATGATATAAGATAAGTACAGCATCATGCAAGTTCGTGTTAAGTTGCCATTTATGAAAACGTTTTAATTATGTTATTGCTGACTACATACATATATTAACATATTCGAAATTATCATAAAATATAACTTCTACAACAGGTTTTAGAACCGCAAAGTGTAGCTGATGCAGACTAGGTAAAACATTAAAGTAAAATATAAAAATTAAACTACAAGACTTAGTTACGCCTTCGGTTTTTCGCCATGTCCACTTATAATTTGTATCAAGTTTCTTACCTTCAGAGATTGATTGACGTAGAATTAACAATTATAGATTTTCGGACGCCTTTCGAGATATAGCTGATGAAATTTATGCTATTTAGCATGACAAGCCTGTTATTAAATCATATTTGGAAGCCTTGTATATTTCCAATTTTTGTATTTCATTTATGTCAAAATTATGAGATACTAGGTGGAAAGGGAATTCTCTAATGCTTATTCGTCAAGTTATTAAAGGATTTCTTTTGAGTTTTTAGCAAATATTTGGACTTTTCTATTCTCGTTTCTCTTTTTTCTTAATGTTTTGAGGTATTATCCACAGTTAGATTTTCAAGATATGAAGAAATTTCATTTTCACATTGAGCTTATTGCCAACAAAGTCATTGGTCGAGGTGTAGCCCGAGTTTATTTCCATGTTTTTTATCCTCTTCATTTTTTCTTTCCCATTTGAGTAATTTCCTGCTAATAAATGCGCTGTGGACATGTAATTTTTTCTCAAGGAGTTTAACAAAATACTTAAATGAATTGCTCCGCTTTGCATTCATGTTCGTATTGTACACTTTTGAAAAGAAGTCCTAGTTAGTTTTAATGTTGTACTTTCTAGTTGGACTCCCTATTTTACACATGTAGTCACTCTTATTGTCAGAATAACTGGCTGTTGATCTGAAGAGTGAACGAATCTTTTCTTACTTTTTCTCGATCCATGAGATTTGCTTTTTTTCGTATATCTGACCATTTTAGTTGAATTCTTAAATAACTTATTAATGTGACTAGAGACTTCATTTTGAATTTCGTTTTCATATAGATCCTGATATTGTAGATCTAGATAAACATATATAGTTCTTTGCTAGACTGATGAATTCCAGATATTGTCTTCGAAGAATCTAGATTTTACAGAAGATCTGGGCTATCAATTAGGGTGTTTAATTTGTTCATGCTTTCCATTGAACTTATATTAAATATTCTTTTGTTATTCAGAAGATGGGTTTTATAATAACACCTTAGTGTTCTAGAATAGTAATGATATACTCATATTTTTATGTAAATAAAAAGTGGCAGTGTTCTTATTTCAAAAATACATAGATTACATACAAGTATAGTAAAAAAAAAAAAAAGTAGTTATGTTTATGCACGTACATGGAACAATTCCTATTATTAGCTTGAATATATAACCAAAAACACAATCTGTTTTTCAAAGATGTGTAAAGCGATCCTGCTAAATTATTTGGATTTTTGGCATATCTTTTTTGCAGGATAATGAGATTAACATGACCGAACCAGACAAAAGTACTCCTGAAAACAAAAATATTCAAAAATAGAAAAAAATATTAATTTGCTTTAATTTTTCGGAAGATGTTTATTTATTTATTTTTTTTTTTTTTGTAAATTTGTTTTGAAATTATCAAATCCATATAAATTATTGAATAGAAAAGAAATATATGGATGAAATGAAAAAGTAATTTAACTCCATTAAATAATTTGGCAATATTCTGTTGCCGTTTTTTTTTTTTTTTTGTTTCTGATTTGTAGCTTGAGAAATAAATCAAAGATAAATTTTATTTGATAACAAAATTTAAAGTATTTTTAGTAAATTAAATAGCATAAAATATTTATTATGATCTTAATGCAAAGAATAATATTAAATCCGCATTTTTTCTGATCACTGAAGTTAAAACAATATTAATTTAAAGTAATATATCAAAACCGAGTAATATGAAATATTTTTTTTTAATGCTGCCAAAAAGCAAAAACATGTTTTATGTAACAGTTAATATATGCAAATCATCTTTAATTGTGCAAATAAAATGGAGTTGATATTTTGGAATTATTCAAATTGTACGTGTTAATTAAAAAGGTCTGCAACATTCACAATGAGATTTTTTCTGAAACAAATATATGTAAAGTGAATGTTTAATTATTGTCTAAAAAGATAAATAAGGGAATAGCATGAAATTAAATTAATTTAAGCTCTCATTAAAATATTTTATAATATAAAAATAAAGGAAGAGCCTTGCTTATGTTGCTTAAACAAAGTTGCTGAATATAGTTTTTATTTCTTAAGTACGTCTAAAACTATATCAGAATTTCATTACTCGAATATATTTAATTGTTTTTGTGTTTTCTGCAAGCTAGCCCAATATATAGAAAAATCAAATTTGGAAGGCGAACTTTCATTGCAACAAATTAGCTAAAAATGTATTCTTTTTTATCGGGAAACTATTTTTAGCAATAGCTTTTTAGCTACAAACGTTTTCAACAAGGTTTTCAACATACATATATTTTTAATAAATAAATAACTGCGATTATTGTAAATTTTTAGCGAATTTATTAAACCGAATTTATTTGGCTTTGTAACTTTCATCAGTCAATTTAAATTTAATTAATTTTTACTTAACTTTTTTAGGTTGCAATAATTTTTTTTTTTTTTTTGGAAACCGCTGGGGACTGAATATATTATTTTTATGTTTGCTGGTTTAGGTGTACCTTTATGCGAAATTGATCCAACAAAACAAAATAATATATATATATATTTTTTTTAAGTTGTATATTTGATATTCTTTACTTCTGGTTAGTTTCGACATGTTCATTATGTACAGTTGCGGTCGAAATAATAGTAGTGAAACTTATGTAATAAGAAAACGAATGAAAAAATAAAACCATCTACTTTACAAATATATATATATATTTTTAAATCCGTGTTTTTAAAACTATTACTATTACTATCTAGAACTTAATATTAAATACGATAATTTGGAATGTGTCCAAGTGTATTCAAACACGGACGGGCAAAAAAATAGTATTGCGCTAAATAACTGTCTTGAAACATAACAAAAAATCAAATTTAGTATACAATTTTAATCAGGAAAAAAAAAATCGTGTTTTTTACTTCAAATTAATATTTAGTTGGATGACCTTTATTAGAGATAGCTGCAGCACAGTGTCGTTGCATGGAGTTTACTCAATTTTGACAGCTTTTCACTGATAAAGACATCCGCGACTGTCATTCTGGTAAGTTGGTCTACATGTAGCAACAACTTTCTTAAGGTCGCACCATAGGTTCTCAATCGGGTTGAGGACGGGTCTGGGGACTATGCGGGCATTCTAATACATTGACTCAGTTCTCAAGAAACTACTACTTACGTGCTTTTTTTCGCGGACTGTGGGCTGTCAGATCCTGAAGTCGCAAACGTCTATGCAGCGCTTCAATACTAGAATCCGACATTATCGGCTTACGCCCACGTGTTTTTGGGTTTGGCGAGTACTTTATAGCATTCATAATTATTGTTGGTGAGCAGCCAATTAAGTTCTGAATTTCTGAATGTGTTTTACCGTCGGAAATAAAATTGTTTATAAGTTCGCGCTTTTCAGGTGTGCAATGCTCACCTCTTACTTAAAAGAACACGATACTAACCTTTACAGAACTTTTCGATTCTAAAATATAAAAATATTTGAATTTGGAACGAATAATTCAAAGCACTATTATTATTTTGACAGGACAAAATCCACAGTGAAAAAAAAGGACAGCTTAAAAATTATTTTTTGACTTATACTACTAATATTTTGATCGCAACTGTATGTATATAGAAACACACACGTTTTCTGATTTTGCAATTTATTAGGCTTTTTATAAATTTCCTAAGCTGACTTCAAAAAATCCATCGTTTTATTCTATTTCATTTTTTCTACTTATCGAGACCCTTTTGCGATCATTATTTCGACTCTATCTTTTGGTAGAAAATCCTAAGCACCCAGCAATGTGGTCTAAATTTCTTTCCCTATAAAAGTTCAATTGGATCAAAATCAGGTGATTGTGCAGGTCATATCAAGTTTGGAAGACTTTTTTTTGGCCTTTTCCCCTTCTATAAAACAGTTTGCATAATTTTTAAATGATCGCTAGCTTGCTTCATTTGGAACACTGTACCTAGGGCCGGATGTCAAAGTATAGGGTCTTAGAAAGAATTTGTAATTCCACATCATTTATTCGATACGTATCTCTTCTGCTCTTTGAGAGATACAACTCTAGTGCCCATATTTGACCATGCAATCTAGCGTTTATTATCCAAAAGCTCGCCTTTTTGTCCCAAAAATGTCAGTCCAGGGCAATTTTCAAGTCTTCTGTCAAATTTTCTCGTGTAGAAAGAGACAAATAGTCTCAGAGTTTTCTTCCTTATCCAGTTCTTATCGCCTTCCTTTGTTTTATTTGTATAAAATATATATAGTATAAATATATATGTGTATAGAAGAAAAACTAATTGTTGACATTTTTTTTTTTTTTTTTTTTTTTCAAAGCTTTTATATATTGTAACTTGACTGTTTAAGTCCGATAGAATTGTAAAATTGACTTGAATGGGTGGACGTTTAATGCGTAAAAAGCCTAACAAACTTGTATGTCATATAAATTATAAGTTGTAAATATAATATAAATTATAATAGAGGCTTCTTCGACCCATCAAAGTCCTAGGCAGACACCTTCCAGATTGATAGACCATATTTTCTGGCATCCGCGATCCATCATCTTGAATATGAAAAGTGATGCACATTTATTTTATAATTTGTTGTGAAAGCGATAATAATAATCCTCTGTATTTGTTTCAAAGGGTAAGATTGCCTTCTTTGTAGATGGAAGAGATAGAGCTGACATTCTAGCTACCTTCCGTTCTTTAAAGAAATAATCTGGTGCATATTACTTACCACCGTAAAACATAGTCGTCAACCCGATTAAGTTCAGACGTGAGCCCACATAGCTCGTGTTTTGTTGTTATATTTCAACTTATTTATATTGTAGCAGCGACAAAATCTATGTTGATTTGAAAATCTACTTAATCGACCAAAATTTTTTTTCGTACCTTTTCACTCACTGGAAGTTTTGCCTAAATATTTTAACAATTGTATCTGCATCAGCAACAAAATAACCTTTACAATTATGAAGATAGCGAAATCTTGATTTGAAACAGCCTGTCAATGTTTTAGCCTTGGTTAGTATATATATAAAGAATTCTAGTCTTATTTTTTTTTATCGGAATATAAAATATTGTTATAAAAAAGGGCCGCAAAGAGTCTCCTCATTTTACGTAGCAGTTTTTGCTTCACTAGTTTTTGCCTTTGACAATTTTTTTTTTCCTTAAATACTCGTACTTGACTCTGGATCTAAGCAATTTGAAACCGACTAATATTAAATCACACAGCAATAAAATTCTTATTAATATTTGTGCATGCAATTAGGTGTCAAATATAGTTAATTCAAGATATAATTAAGTACATTGAACTTATGCTAAGTCTACAATATGTTATGATACAACCATGAGATTATCGGTTTTCAAAGCATTATGACATTACCATATTTCTGTCTTATTTATTTGGAAGTGGATGCTATATTTTAATATTTAAATGGTTTATTTAATTTGTCTTAATATTTATAATGGGCTTGCGTTTGCAGTGAATACGTGTATGTTTTGTTTCAAAGTTGGCAAACAATTTCTAAAAAATATTTTTTAAGAAATAATTAATAAAAATAATAAACGAAATTTGAGTTATATCCAAAATATACCATATATATTTTGAAAATGTTGCTTTTATGTAATAAGTGAATGTTGCAGTAAAAAAAGTACTTTTTATTTATTTGCAATAGATTTCTTTTTGTATAAAATTAATATTCAAATATATTTTAAATAAAGAATTATTTAAAATTTACCTTAAAGTAATATGTTTTTCTTTCTTTATATCAACAGGAAATTCCAATGTTTGTTACAGGTAGAAGGAAAAGTGGTATTTTGGATATCCTCAAATTCCACCAAATTATTTGCATTTATTACCTGCAGATTTCTTGGTTAAAGATTAGTTCTCATCTTTAAAAAATTATATCGCAGGATTTTTAATAGAAAAATAATCATATTTTTTGCGCTTTAACAATTGTTAATCATCCCTAAGCGCATTCATTATTTCCAAAAAAAAAAAAAAACATTTACCATATATACTATATGTCAGCCATACGAATAATTCTCTTTGAGTTGAGTTTGTCTTAGATATTTTGTTCAGTATCGCTATTTCAGTAGTTATGCTGGTTAATTTTAATATGTAAACTTATGTAAGCATAAGAGTAGCATAATGCAATATGTATGCTTACAAGGAAGACCATACTTCGGACGTTGTTTCTTTGTAGAAAAGAGAAAAGCAATTCCGCCACCATCTTGCTAGAAGAATATTGGGTCATATAAAAAGTCTCCGCGGTTTTTTGGTACATTTTTGAAAAAAATTTTTTTTATTCAAAATCAATTTCAATCAATCATCATTATTATCTATGACCTTTTGCCATTTTCCGGGTAGCTTCATATATTTCATCGGTGTAGAACTTGTTATTTTCAGCGGCTCTTCGGTCGGCCAAGTTTTTACCATTAAGAGAGTTTTGCAAAAACCGAAACAAATGGTAATGAGAGGGTGCAAGCTCCGGGCTATACGGTGGATGCATCGAAACTTCCCAACCAAGCTCCGTCAATTTGTTCCGGGTCATCAAAGATATGTGTGGCCTAGCATTGCCATGATGGAAGACAACTCCCTTTCTGTTGGCCAATTCTGGTCGCTTTTTCTTGATAGCTTCAAACAAACGGTCGAGTTGTGCACAGTAGAGGATCGAATTTATCGAATATTTTATAGCTCATAATAGACAATTCCCTTCCAATCCCACTAAACATTCAACATAACCTTGTTATGTTCAGGCTTTGAACTCGTTTGTGGTCGGTCGTCGGTCTTTGAATGTGATCGCTTGCATTGGATATTCTCGTATTTAATCCATTTTTCATCGCCCGTAATGAATCGCTTCAAAAATGGTTCCATATCGTTACGTTTCAGCAGCGTTTCACTGATTGTTATCCGGTCAGTTAAATTTCTTTGCGTTTATTCATGTGGCACCCAAACATCGAGCTTCTTTGTGTAGCCTCCTCGTTTTAGATGATTATAAAAAGTCATACGGTTGATGTTTATGTTTTTCAGTGAAAGGCCGTATAGTGTGAGGTGCATATTTTACATCGTAATTACTGGAACGGAATCGAACAAACCACTCCTGGGTCCGGCGTTCAATCACAGCATTCTCACCGTAAACTGCACAAACTTTTCGGCATGATTTTGCAGCGTTTTTCCCTTTATTATAGTAAAAAAGCATCACATAGTGTATATCTTCAGATATTTCACTCATATTCCAATCATAACTTTTAACGCGAGCAACGAATTACACAGCTGTCTTCACAAAAAATGTAGCCTGACATGCCACTTTTCAAATACGTGTTAGGTTGACACAATCAGATTTGTGTTTCCAGATAAATGGACACCAACAGCGATACCTTCTATAAGTAACTTCAACGTATTTGAAACTAAGGTTATTTGATGGCACAGAGGTGGCTGAGGATAAACCCTTAATAGGTCAACTATGGCCTCATAATCCCGATCCGGGTTCATTGGTACGAAGAAAGCGAGGGTTTCAAAAACGGAAAAACGATGATGGTTATATCAGCAAATGGAAGTATAGCTCCCATCAATTTTCCATACATTTTCATTTCTCCATTCCATTAACTTTTGTATGCCAAAAATCTTCCTTAGAAATTAGGTTATCTGATTTAATTCTATGATTCTATGATTCTACGATTACTGACCCCAAGTTGGTACTATAAATTGAACCTAATATTTAATCTGTTTTTTAACATAATTTTATTACTTACATATATTAAATACTTACATAATATTAAAACTAAGAAAATAAATTTTTATTACAGAAAAAACTCAGTAAAGGGCATTTTTTATTTTATAGTGTAATGAGTTGGGTATACTACGACGTGTAGGCTCTTGAAGCGAAAGAAGGAAGCGTACAGGAGCCGAAAAACCCGGAGTGTTCACGGGAAACCACGCCTATCACATTCTTTGTTCAATACCATGTAAGCTCTTAAAACCTTTTGTAAACGTGATTGGTTTATACTAGAAAATTTCATCACCGACTGAATTTTCACACTATGGCAGAAATTGGACAAAGGCTATGGAAACGAAAGGCTTCTATTTTTATCAATGTCAGGCCGCATATGATGGCATATGCAGACGCAATGTCTAATTTTGAATTTTTTGCATTCGTGCAATTGTGAGGGAGAATACCAGGTGTACCGGTATGATGAGCGTCAAGATACAAATGTCTCGATTGGGAACATTTATTGTTAACAACGTCATATTTTTCAATCGTGTTAAAAATGTCTAATTTTGTATCAGAAAATGATGACTTCCGGAAAGCATTAATATTTTATTTTCATTTGAAGAAAAGTGCTGCAGAGGCGCATCGAATGCTTGTCGAGGCATATGGTGATTATGCTCTATCAGAAGCAACATGCAAAAGATGGTTTCAATGGTTCAGAGATAACGATTTTGATGTGAGAAATGAAGAACGTGGAAGACCACCAAAAAAGTTTGAAGACGTCGAATTGCAAACAATATTGGATGAATATGAATATATACACCTTGAGTCAGAAACAAATGGCAGAAATATTAAATGTTGCACAACAAACAATTTCTGACTGTTTAAAAGCTATGGGAAAGATCCAAAAGTTTAGAAAATGGATGCCACGTTAATTGAATGAAAGGAAGATGGAAAACCGAAACCCCACTTTTGAAATTTTGCTTCAAAGACACGATAAAAAAATTAGTTTTGCATCGAATTGTTACTGGATTTGTTTTCAGATTCCGAAATGGAAAAAATCATGGGTTAATCCGGAACAACCATCAACTTCGACTGCAAAACTAGATCGATTCGGCAAGAAGACAATGCTGTGTGTCTGGTGAGACCAGAAAGGTGTGGTGTACCAGAAGCTCCTAAAACCTGGTTTAACAGTTAATACAGATCGCTACCGAAAAAAAATGATCAATTTGAACCATGCATTGATCGAAAAACGACCAGAATGGGCCAGAAGACACGGCAAGGTAATTTTGCTTCATGAGAATGCACCTGCACACAAAGCAAAACTCGTTCAGGATACAACCAAAGCACTTGGGTGCTACCCCACCCACCGTATTCACCAGACTTGGCTCCTTCCGACTACCATTTGTTTTCATCGATGGGGCACGCATTAGCTGAGCAGCACTTCGAATCCTACGAGGAAGTCGAAGATTGGGTGACTTTTTGGTTTGCTTCGAAAGACGAACAGTTTTATTGGCGTGGAATCCATAAATTGCCTGAAAGATGGGAAAAATGTGTAGCTAGCAATGGCCAATACTTTGAATAAAATGTTTTTTACTTTCTCATTAAAAATTAGTGTTTTATTTTCACAAAAAAAAACCCTTACTTCATACCGGTACACCTGGTATACCTCAACACGGCCTTCGACAATATAAAAGGATTTAAAAATAGCAACATGCTGTGGACGCGATTTGTTAAATATCGTTAATGAAAATATCTGACGAATAATTTAATTTTAATTTAATTTTGGTGGAAGTTAACGCCCCCATTTATTTTGCTTAATACAAGCTTAAAAAACTATGACTTAAAATTAATAATAAAAAAAATACGGATTAACGATATATGGAACTTATCACTAGGGCTTAAAGCTAGGGATGGTGAAGGAGATCGAATTGGTGGGAAAGTGTGCTGCGATTAAAATCGGAAACGGAGAGGTTGGAGTTTACCTTACGTAGCATACGGGATATTGGTTCGTTAGAGCCATATGTGGTGCGACGGATAGGTAGATAAAAGAGGCGGGGGCAACGTAGATTTCGAGGGTTAGTGTTAAAGAAAATGAAGTTGCAAAGAGACATGCAATCGACGGAGCCTGAGAGGAGTCGGTGAATGAAAAGAATGTCAGCTGCGTCCCTTCGTTCCTCAAGGGTATTCAGGTTAATGGGTTTGTGACGGTCTCGATAGGGAGGTAAGATAAGAGGATCGTTGCAAGGTGGACCTCGAAGAGCGAATCGAAGAAAACGATGCTGGATGCTCTCAATACGGGATACATGAACTCGTTGAAAGGGACATCACGCTTGGCTAGCGTACTCGAGAAGAGGGCGAACGTAAGTGATGTATAGTGATCTGGTCGAGTACGGGTTGCAGAATTCTTTGGACCATCTTTTACCAAGCCAAGTGATGAGTTTGCTTTAGTAATTATCTCATCAATATGCGAGCGGAAATTAAGCTCCCTGTCGCATAATATGCCAAGGTCGCGGATAGTCTGAACTAGGAATATAGGTTGACCGTGGAGAACGTTAATTCTGGGAGTACACATGTTGCTCTTACGTGAAAAGGTAATCGATTGACATTTGGTGACATTGAGTTCCAAGCAGGCTGGAACTATTTAAAGGAGGCTGGAGTCATGTTGTGAGGAAATGGGTTTAAAAAATTTGGTATTGTCAGCATAGAGAGAAAGTGCTGAGTGTTGAATGACCCTTTCAAGATCGTTAATAGTTAAGATGAAGAGAAGTGGACCTAGGTGACTACCCTGAGGAACACCTGAAGTGGCCGATAGGACATACCTGAAACGAACACTATAAAAACGATTATCCAGGTAAGAAGATATCCATTTAAGCAAAATGGGTTCAAAGCCTAGGACGGACAATTTGAACAGGATTAGCTTATGAGATATCTTGTCAAAAGCCTTACTGAAATCAGTTGTTACGACGTCAACCTCTTTACCACTTTCTAAGGCTGAGAAAACAGAGGACACGAATTCTACGAGGTTAGTGGTAGTTGATCTAAATATCTGACGAGAAAACTAAATTTGTTAATAATATGGGTTTGATTACCGTGCATATTTCAACCACAGTTTGCCGAAATAGGTATGTCCTGTACCCGTAGTCTTTATGTTGCTTACTTTTGGCACTTCTCTCAGTCCAACCTTGGCTGTTGTCGTACTTTCTGGAAAAAATTTGGAAAAAACTCAATTTTTTCTTCTCGATGCGAAACTCTAAAAAATTCAATTTTAACCCTAATACATTATTTTATAACAAAAGTGCAAGATACTTGATTTAAACTTTGGGATTATTATTATTATTATTATCAAGGGAACGATACAAATTAATTTGTAGGGTCCGGGATTTAACGCCGGGATACTATGCCCATGTGGCGCGTTTTGTCAACAGCACCCGGAGTACTGAGTTTACATGTGGTCACCCACCTACGTACTTACCGCGCCCAACACTGGTTGATTTCGGTGATCTAGTGGGAACCGATGCTTTCAGTGTGGCGAGGCCGTTGACGAACTTCGGGATTGTTTTTCGTAGTTTTGGACAGTACGCGAATAGACGTATTCGGAAAGTAATACATCAACAGCGACTATTATTGTGCATTATTGGAGCGATTGAAGGCCGAAATCGCTGCAAAACGGCCTCACATGAAGCGAAAAAAATTTTATTTTGTAAGACAATGCACCGGCGCACAAGAGCATCGCAACCACGGCTAAAATCAATGACTTACGGCTTAAATTGCTGTCATATCCACAGCTTGGAATTACAATAGAGGAGAAAATAATGGCTTTTTCGATTGGTGTCTCTCCGAAAATAAGGCGATTTAGATTCCAATGTGGCGGTTAAAACTTCTGTCTGAAACATCTCGATACTTTGAAGCAGGCAGTGAAAGAAAAACGGTCAGAGTTGGCGAGCAGGAAGGGCGTTGTTTTGAATCATGACAACTGACCACACACAGATTTAGTGACAACAAAAGCTGAATTCATCTGGCTAGAAATTTATGCAGCACCCACGTCCTCTCCAAGTCTTGCGATTTCTGACTACCATCTGTATAACTCTCTCCAAAACAATTTGGACGAAATGCAATCCAAAAAAAGTGAGACATTGAGATAAAGTGAAAATTTAAAAAGTTTAAACACGTTTTTGAAATACTTTTTTATCGATTTAAATAAACAATGTCGTAGACAGTAACTTAAAAACAATATAATCAATAAATATTTTGGTTTTATATACTGGTAGTTTATTAATTTCTTTATGAACCTACAAAAAATTATTTGAAAAGCAATTCTTTTTATATTTTCTAATAAACAATAAAGATCATTCAATATTTTCAATATTTCTTTTTTATAGCTTTTTTTTATTTATTTCGGATATTCTGATTTTGACAAGTATTGTGCCGATTTCAATTTTCAGGTGGCCAAGAAGTCTTCTGACAACTAATAGCGTGATCACATTTTATTGTTTTGTAAAAAATTCGTGTTTCTAATGTGTTTTTATATATATCAAAAATTAAATAAAATAATTATAGTAAAAGTTTTGTAAAGTTAAATTAAAAGTAAAAATAAAAATATTTGTATTTGTATTCCCCTCCGACAAAAGTTTTTCCATCTTAACAATTATTATTGTTCATTTTGTTCTTCGACAAAACTGCTTTCCTCGGTCTCGTTTTGTATGGCCATAATCTTATTATGGGTTTTATAGTGTGCCTTAAATAAATACTTATTAGAATTTATGTAGAAAAAAAAAAAAAATATATATATATATATATATATATTTATATTTTTAAGCTTACATGGAGGTGATGCTTTCTTTTGAATTTTTTTTCACAAATCTCACATTCATAAGGAACTTCTCCCATATGCACCGCTTTAAAATGTGTTCGTAACGTGTTTGGTGAGACGTACTTTTGAAAACAAGCGGGACACTCAAATTGTTTTTCAAAATGCGAATACCGATGATTCACCATGTGCGTATGGGCCCGAAATGTTTTCTCTTATTTAAAACAAAATAATTAAATCATTAATAAATCATTAAGTAAAAGAATAAGATTACCACAAATATCACATTTATAACGTCTCTCATCTGTATGTGCTCTCATGTGTATTTTTAAATCACTTTTACTAATAAAAGCTTTGGAACAAACTTCACACACAATATTCCTCTCGTTCCTATGATTGAGCATGTGGTAATTATAATGGGCTTTTTGTTTAAAGGTTTTTTCACAAATTTCACATCTAAAAAAAATAGATAAACAATATTTCAAGTCGCAACTCTTTTTTAAGATGATATTTACTGATATGCAGGTAAGCCATTATGTACATTAAGATGAACATCCAACGCTTCTTTGGAAAAAGTTATTTTAGAACATAGCGGGCAACTAAATTTTTTTGTTTTTGGATGAGTTTTCTTTCTGAAAAGAAATAAAAAGATTTAAAAGCTTAATTTATTGATCTTTGCATTTGCTACAATATATAAAATAAATTTTATTTTTTAACGTAAAGCATTAATCGTTAGTATTCAGGTTGAAAACAAAAATGTGAAAATTTCAGATTAAAATGAGGGCTTCATGAAGTGTATAACTGACATCCTTCTGTCTCAGAAATTAGATAGAGACCCTGGCTTAGCAGGATGCGTTACTGTAATATGTGAACAACATTACATAATATGAAGTTAAATAGAAATTTTATGAAATTACAATACATGGTTTAAAGATATCTGCAAGGAAATGAAAAATAAGGCTGATATCGAAAAGATAAGTCCAAAAATAATTCTTGATAACTGTTGTGCTAAGTAACACATTGCCTGCAATTGTTAACAACCCATTAAAGGAAGAGAATTTTCCGAACTCACGGAAGGAATCAGTGCACCAGAGGAGAAGGTGTTAACGGCCTCGCCCCATTGAAAGTATCGGTTCCAATTAGGTCACCGAAATCAATCAGTGTTCGGCGCGGTAAGTACCAAGATTTAGGATCGCATGGGAACTCATTACCCACCCGCGTGCTGTTAACAGTCGGAACACATAGAATACAATGGACCGGTTTTGTTTTCGAGTGCTACCGTTCCGAAAAAGATGTTGCGAATTATATGCGGGTAAAAAAATTTCATCTGCATATAATTATATGCAGCATCTTTAAATAAAAAAAGGGGAGAAGGTTCAAAATACGAAAAGGCGCGAGGAATTCCATCCTATAGACTTATGTCAAATCCTGTGTATATATATAGAAGTGGAGATAGGAGTTCCACAAGGTTTAACTTTAGGTTCCTTGCTGTTCACAATCTATATCAATAATATGCCAAACATCATATGTAATGTTTCACTTTGGTACTTTTCCAAGTTGGTACTTTATGCAGATGTGATTAGTTTATCCCGAAGGAAAAGATGCTACAGACTGTAAAATCAAGCTACAAAGCCACATTAAACGATTAGCAACACAGCTAGAAATAAATTAGTTTAAATTAAACGAACAAAAAACTAAAGTTATGGAGATAAACGTATGTAATGGTATACTAATTGAAATTAAAAATAAGATTGAAAATGTTAGCAAAATCAAATACCTGAGAATAATTATCGATAAGGAACTTACGTTTTCTGGACACATCGATTATAGTACATGTGCAAAAGATTGGTAAAAATATTGTTTTTTTTTTTTTTTTTTTTTTTTTTTTTTTTTTTTTTTTTAGAAGAATAAAGATACAAAACATGCTGTAATTAAAGATAAGTTGAGAGGCAACAAAAACTACAGAATAAAGCAATGCGAAGTATATTAAGATGCAGTAGATTAACACCGATAAGATCCATGCTAAATGCACTTAAATAGCTGTACATAAAACAAAGACTGGAACTTAACACAGCGGCTTAAAACACATTTCCGTACAAGTCAATACTATTTAATATTCAATAACCTGCCTATTGGTATAAAAAAAAAAAAAAAAAAAACGAAAAAATTCCTATCATTCCTATTATCATATGTAAGTACTGCATTTTGAAATTATATTTATACTTATATAAGACAGTAATGTATCATCATAACCGCCAGAAAATTTCACAAAACCTTATACGACAATAGCTAATTGCAATCGTCAAATTGTATACATCCGATGCACCCAAAGGTTACCAAAGCTATTGATTTTCTCTCTAATTGTTCATTGTATTTATTTACATTCTTTTGGATATAGAAACTAGGTTATAAATAATTCATTCACTGAAAATAAACAGTCTATATCGAAATCGAAATCATCTAGATTTTCAGAAGTTCAATAACTAGAAGTAAACCAGGTCTTTAAAAAGTATGGTAGATCCAACAACAAATGTTTATAGAAATTGAAAATAACATCTGAGCTCTGTAACAAAATGTCTTATTTACAAAAAAAAGATGAACCCATTAGTTTATGTTGTTTACAGTGTTTTAATATGTGAGCATCCTCAGCCATTGTGAAAAAAAAATGCTGATGTTTGCGAATTGTGTTTAAATCGATAATTATTTCACTGGAAATTCGTGAAAAAGGCCATTAAACAATTAAAAGACTTTTAAATTATGTACACCATTAATACTACATCATTGAGAAGTGTATTGTGCAGTATTGAATTCCATTAACAAAAAGTATTAATATAGCCCCAAATCTGAAAAAAAGACATCGTATTGGCAAAAAAGGTGGATCTTTCAGAGCATTTTATTTTGGATATTTGCATGAGCAGAAAAGACGTAAATGCATATCAATGCTTGAATTCCATAATTTGACCAGACTTCTAGCTTACCTATGTTGTATTAAGTGCGTTTTTAATTTAAAAGTTTCATCGCAGCTGGAACAAGAAAACATATTGACTTTTTCATTATTGCTGGAATTGCACTGAGTTTTTATATGGTCCGCTTCGATCAAATACTCTTCGTCTTGTACCTCATCACAATCTTCTACAGTGTTTTCCTCGTAAAAATACTGAACTTCTTCAAATTGTTCCTCTGTGTCTTCCTTAATTTCAATCAATGTTTCTTTTGCACTTACAAAGTCTGCATCATTTTCTTTAACATCCTCTATTATCTCGGTTTTCATATTTTCCATAAACTCGATTTCAGGATAATTTTCAATATCATATCCATCAGAAATATCATCATTTCTGTCACTTAATATTAGGTGAACTTCACAGGCTAGAGCTTTAAAGTGTTTGAATGATTTCAATTGCAATTTACAGCAATTACAAATATATTTAAGCCTGTTTTCCTTATCAGCAATCTACGTTTAGAGTAAACTATTTACTTCAATTCACGTGATATTTCTCAATAGTTTACTTACGGGTAAAGACAAAACTTGCTCATACAATAATCCTGTATCGCTTAATAAACCATCGTCTAAATACAACGACTCTCTTGCACCCATTTGTGTCATTATCAAACAAATTCTGCAACTATTGGGTTCCAGTTCTACCATTTTATTTATTTACTTATTTTAAACTGTATATAAACAAATTAAATAAGCGAAAAACTTGTGTTAATTGAGGCTACAGGCTTACGATATCTGTCATAGCAGATAGAACTGTGTAAAACAAAAAGTTCTGTTTGTTTAAACTTTATTAAACTCTGTCTGTGTAATGATCGTGATATACCTCTTCTCTTCTCTTCGCGTTTTATGGAAATCGTTTCGTCTTGAAAACGTCATCCTCAGCCATGGAAAGGATTGATTATCCAAGAGGAAGATCCTGGTTTTTGTACCGGACTCCATTGTAAAGGACCGAATATTTGCAAATTTTAAATGAAATGAAATGAAATTCGATAGTTTGCAAAAACTAATTGAATTTAAGTATTTTTTTCTTTATTAATCCACAGGTAAACTAAGCTCTGTGGAATAGTAAAATTGTCATTTACCTGTTTTTAAATATACTAAGAATTATTTGTTCGCAGTAACATACTACAATATTGGAACATAGGACAGAAGGTGTATAACATTATCCGCGACGCGGTTTATTAAGAGACTGCTGCAAAATTTCAGCAACCACTTTGATCAGGAAATAGAGGAGTTATTGTAACAACAGACAGAAGTATATTTTCCAACATCGTATGTAACTTCTAACTGTTTGTTTTTTTTTTTTTAATTAAAATTTACTTCTTACCATACTGATTCATGATTTCTTGCACTTGATACTGGTTTCATAGGACTTATTGAGAGTTTAAGGGATATGCGATTACAAAAATCCGGGATTTTGTAGCTGTTGAAGTCATTCACCGCTAAGCTTCCTTTCAGTATTTCTTTTCCATTGTTATGGCATCTGAATAACGATAAAGTCGGACGTTTTATTATATTATTCGGACATCTATAATACTGGAGGAGCGCCTTGCACCGATCGCAACATGAATAATTTTGTTAACTGTTCCATGACTGGTGAACGTCATGTTTCTTTGTGAAAATTTACGTGAGGAAACCGTGTATGGATTATCAATTTACAAACGTTCTCCTTGCTCGCAAGTTTCGTAACCAACATAGATAGCAGGCTTTTGAGATCTCGGACCATCCAAAAAAAAAAAAAATACTTTTAATTGATTGGCTCATACCATGTAATTGTGCATTTTGTTCAAAAAATAATATAATTCGCTCCTTCAAATGCTACATGCTTATGCTTTTTATGTAACCAGAGTGAGGCAAACATCCTAACTTCCTCGTACTCCTGATTTTTATTATACAGACTATAGTTAAGTGTTTCGCATTCGAGTTGACGTACACGAAATGAAACTTAAATCAACAAAACAAACAGATCTATTAAAGATCATGATTCAACATCAGTTTGAGAGTTTATTAGTTTTATTAATTTAGTTTAAAATATTAAACAATTAAATCGCGTTAAAAATTATGGGGAACGAAAATATCTGTGTAGCGATCGATAGAATTCAAATGGAAGATCTGTATCTAGTAGAGCAAGACTTATCTTATAGCGAAAAAGTCTGTTATTTTCAGATCAAACTTTGTTTATATCTTAAGCTTTGAGTTCAATATTTTGCAAATATTGCAGTTATGTTGCTATCAAAAATTCTTTTTTGTTAGGGAAAAAGTAGAATTCAAAACTTATGACTTTTTTCGTGAACAGTGAGAGATTTCTTGGAAATGAGTAAAATAAGGGATAAAAAATAAAAAACTTATTTATTGTACCTACTTTAGCCGCGTCTAAGAATGAAAATAGGGAATCACTAATAAGTACATAGCAGGGCCGGGGCGTTTTATATCTTTAAGAAGATAAGTGAGCCTAAATTGTAACAAAAACCAAGTAACTGCTTACATTTTTTAACGCTTACAAGTTTTACAAGTTTGCAACATGCCAGATTTGCATGTGAGCAAAGAATAATGTAAATAGAATTTGAGTCTTTAAAGCAGGTGTTATAGATATTTTCGGTAAATCTCCTTCATTGCAATTGAGAGTCTCTTATCAACCAAAGGGCTAATTGTGTTAGCCGTACACTTGAGGTTTCCGTTGTCAAGTACTTTCGGTTGATATCTTTTAAGTGAACGCTCCACAAAACTTAATTTTACAAAAAAGGTGTAAACATTCAAAATAAACCTTTGAAATAAAATAAAATTTATGATAGATTGGGTGAATAATAATGCGCACGTCCCATCATAATGCTGGGTGTTAATTAAGTGAAGATTGGGAGTATCAACGTGCCCATGTGAACTAAATTTACCTGGTTTGCTTTACTGTTGATTTTGTAACCAATACAAGAGTGGCACTTTAGAACAATTAATTTTTGTAACTGGCCCATATACGACAACTTTTCTTAAATGCACTTTCCTTGTACATAAATAAGAAATAGTTTGAATTTAAGGTTGTCTTTATATGGTTTTATTCAGTAAATATATATACTTTTTTTCTTTTTCGTCGATCAGGCCCCTATTAGAGTGTTATTCAGGGAGGAGGTAACGATTTTGAACTAGCCGAACTCCTTTTGCGAGCAAAGTGATGCTTGTTCATTTCAGTTAATCATTTGACTGTTAGAGAAATTAAGGGTTTAACGATTAAATTCGATGACCCCATTTACGTATTTGATGGTTGCATATCATTGAGGCCACCGATGTCGGTTCCAATGGCTGAGATCTGGTACTAGTGTCATTGGCAGCAGTTCGATCGATCTCCATCTTTCTTAAAAGATTTTCTTTTCGACAAGTTCACTATCGCAGCAATGAATCATTTTATGATAGTCTCCAGAAATAATTTATAAATTTTTGCCTTGGAGATATTCCAAACCTCAGTCACGGATTGGTCCCCTGACGAGCACAAAAGGCCGATTAAGGGTAGCTGAGCCCCCTCAGTCGTGAAAAAGGACCTTTTCGAACGATGTAATTGGGAGTAGACGTGGAATTGACGAGTGACGAGTATATCAGTATCATATAGGCAAGGAATGAAATGTGGTTCTTTCATACGCTGTGTAAATAAGCTGATGTCGGTGTCAGTTAAGTCTGTGTTATGCTGAAATTTTGTTTTAATTTGAAGTAATGACTGAAATTCAATTTGGTTTTATCAGTTTAGAACTTACATTCAAGTCTTATGCAATTATTAATAATTTCTTTCACAGTATTACACATAAGAATAACATAATAACATAAAAGATTTAGGTTACATTCTCTAATAATTCTTAGCACAATGCACTTTAAACATTTTGTTAGAATGAGTTCATAACAGTTTTGTGAGAACCGAACAGTGAAAACATAGAAGATGATTCTTAAAAAAAATCTATAGAACTAAAACTATAAATCTTTTTGTATCAAATTCATACATACATATGTGAATACATTAATTATATTTTTAATTTTAGATATCAATAGGTTTTTTATTGTTTGCCGATAATAAACCGAATGCTGAGTACATTCTACAAAGATTACTTATTTTATCATCCTATCCAAGAGCACCAACGGATATCCTTTTAAGTTTTGCAAAATTAAACCAAAACTGGAAACCATTTCTAGTGGAAGCTCTTGCTATTATACAAGCAAATAGTATTATAAGAAAGTTAGGACTAAATATGCAAGATGTCCGACACTATTTTTATCCACACATACCAGAACTGAGCCACAACATTAATAAAATATTGAAAGGACTTTACTCAATGTGCGAATCGATGACATCAGTTGAAGCAGGTGAACTTGTTTTGTACATAAATGATACACTTAATACCAACAGATTTGCGGATCACTCACGTTTCTACGATCATTTGGAAGTGTTCCTCCTTCACTGTATAATCAAAAACGTAATAAATGTTTCCGGAAGCGCAGAAACAGATATAAATATTTTGATCAACTACTTTAAACTTAATGATATGATTCAAATAAAAGAAATGTTAACGTACATACTAAGGCACTTAAATCTTGAAAAAGATGATGGCGAACACATAGTACCAAATGTTGACATACCATTAATTAATAATGGTGTAACCAATCTAAACTTAGACACACAAAAAACGGAGGAGAAAGATTATCACTCAGAAATTCGATTAAATGACTGTTATAAAATTGATAGAAATAGTGCAGGAATTGTTTTAATAATTAACCAGGAGAATTTTTATGAATCGAAAAATGAAAAATTAAAGGTAAGTCATAGCTTTGTTATAGACTAGTCAAAATGTACACATCAGTGGTTTTTTTTTTGAATGAACAACATTTTAGCTAGATATTTTGATTGTAAGAGTTACTTCGTGTTGATGATTATTTTTTCATTTATTTAGAATCCACTACTATACTTAAACATTCTTAAGTTTGTGTGGGGTGTTGATAAAATCCACACATTGATGTAGCGACATAACCAAGATGCTAAGAGTACATCGAAACATTTTAAGGGTACACAAATGCCTAGAGCACGCGCTTATTATATATAAAAAAAGTACTGTATGATATGTATGATAGTGACATTTTTTTAATTTAGTTCAAATCAAGGATGCCATAATTTTATCGCTACATCTTAACTGAGAGATTAAACCTGCTTCTACTGTTGAATTTGGCATTCTAAGATTCTTGCGGGTTCCATTTTTTTTACACTATGAGTTCACTACTATTGTATATTTACTCTTTCCATTACGGTTATTTATTGTTGAAGTCCAGCCTTCAATACTAAAATCTAAGACAACGGGCAAAAATTGTATTCAGTACTTAAAACAACTAAAAAACTGAGCCAGAACCACTAAGTACTCATTTCTATTTTTATAAAGAACATTATTCACAGCTTTGTTTTTAGTATATTTATTTATTTAATTTTCTCATTTTTACAGCATCTTTTACCTAAAACAAAATTAACAAAACGGTTAGGAACGGAAGTTGATAAAAAAATACTTGAGAAGACATTTGCATCTTTTGGATATAAACCTATGGTAGAAGATGATTTGAGTCATATTGCAATGTTGAGTACTATTCGTGAAGTCGTGAAACGTTCTATTATGTACGATTCTTTGATTGTTTGTATATTATCTCATGGCGCAAAAGGTATTTAAAAAAAAAAGTATGCAAAAATTTTATAATTAACAAATTTTTATTAATCAAAGGTTCAGTTTATGGGTGCGATAGTATACCGACAAAGATAGCTGAAATTGAAAGAATTCTTGCTGGCGATTCTTTAATTGAAAAACCAAAAATGCTTTTTATACAAGCATGTCAGGGTGACGTTCTTCAAAGAATGGAGATTATGGATCGTTTGGAAGCTGATGGGCCAGAACAGACCTATTTTGGCTACCGCGATATGGTTAAGGCAGTCTCAACAATTCCAGGTTTTGCGTCATTACGACATACACAATCCGGATCGTGGTTTATTCAGATATTATGTACAAAGATCAACGAATTGGGAGACAGGTAAATGAGCCGATTTTGAATAGTTTAAAGCTATCATGCTTACGTCGGTATATATACAGAAAAAACAATTATGAATGAATATAAGAGCTTTGTAACTTTTTGTTGTTGAGTTGTACTGAATGGACTTTTATGAAGTCCACAACTGTTTTTTTTTTTTTTATAATAATACTTTCCACCCAATCAAATTGAATTCTTATATAAATATTGAATTTGTTAGATGTATCTTGAAAATTGATAATACTCTGATAGTTTTACTTCTGTTGCGAAACACATTTCACTCATGCAACCCGCATGAGAGTATGCAGACCGTATGTGCGTCCTTGCACATTACTAGAAAATAATGCAGCCAACTATTGTTGAAGCGTTATTAAAAAAAACGTTTTTTGATTTGAAAAAAAAAGATGTATATCTCATCTGCATATGAGATGTATAAATTATATTTAATGAAGAAATTAGCTAAGGACGCCATTATTGTGTTTTTTACCGTTTTTGTCGACGTGACAAACACAACGGCTGGAAAAGGTCAATCATTTGCGACAATGTGAAATGAAATTAATTAGTTAGTAAAAACATGAGAATGGCAAATTTTCAATAGTTATATGCTAATCACTATAATGATCAATACACTTTAGTATAATTATTAATCAGCAATACACATTAATAGAAAATAACGTTTATATCTTAAATCATAAATAAATATCGCCCAGGTAACTAAAAATCAATATTGTACAAACGTATTTCAATGAAATCAAATTAAAAACAAGATTCGCAATGTTGTATTTATTAAAAATTAATAATAATGATTTAATGATAATGATTATTAATTATTATAGAAGTTAATTTAGTAGAATTGGATTCCGAGATGAAAACATTGCATTTCAATAGTGACATGATAGTTCGTTCAGACATCGTTTGCGTGATCTTTTTTATTAGCTTATCTCCTTTAGTTTTTTATTACAAAAAATTGTCTCCTTGAATTTCATATTAATAAAGTTTAGGAAATAGAAACTAAAATTTGATATGATGAATTGAAAATAGAAGAGGTATTTCGATATGATAGCAAACATTTAATTTATTTAATACTTCTTTAGTGATAAACACCTTGTACACATATATACATATTTATATTATATGCATTTAAATTTGAACGTTTATTTCTAACTTGAAATCTTTCACTGGTTTTGATTTACAGGGATCACATGTTGGATATTTTAACAAAAGTGAATGATGCCGTTAGTAAACAAGTAGGGAACCAAAATGAGACAATGACATCAATATCCTCACAAACATTGAGAAAAGAACTTCGCCTTCCTCGTCGCACCACAGTTAAAGTTTAAGTAAAATAATTGTTATATTAAATACGTTTAAAATGCACATTTTGTTAATTGCCAACTTCTAATTATTTTTTTTATAATAAAAGTTTACAGAATTTGGGTCTATTCGCGGAAAGTATAGATTGTCTTATGGAAAACTTTTGAAAGCTTCTAATGATTTTGCTTGGTAATAACATAACGTTATTATTTTTTATATTTTGTCTGCACAAAAAGGCCTTACTTTGGCCATGAAAAGTAATCACGGTGAATTTCATTTATGATAGCACGATAACCACGGTCTCGTTTTATTACTAATGTGTTGTTTTTCCCATGGACATGGGCACAGCTGCGTAAAGAGCGTCTACGGTTTTCGCCAAATACAAACGATGAGAGCAAAAGATTTATACTGTCGTCCTAAGCAAAAAGGAATACAAGGAGTTTTAAGTAATTCAATTTTCGCCATGTTTATTTAAATTTGTAAACGTTATTTAGATTTGGTGTACACAAAAGCTTCGTTGGAATCCGCTGAATGTTATTCAGACTTGAAAACCCAGATTATCTTACAAGAGGATAACGATTCGAAACCTCATAGTCTTATCTGTTAGGGTTATAAGGAGCAAATTATTATTATTATAATAATTTTATTAAAGTAAATAAATTACAAAGCAAATTATTAATTATTAATATAAATATGTAAATAACTATAATTAATATTAGATGCCAGGATTTTTAATTATTTAGTTTAAATAGTTAGTAAGAGAAACGTAAGGAGAATACCTAAAAAGATGCGTTAGAATAAATAGAGGTTTAAAGATTAAGAGCGAATACAATGTTAAGAGATTGAATAATATGATAAATATTGACGTTGAAGAGGAGAAAGTTGAGCTATGATGACATAATGCAGGTGATTCCTTATTAAATAATTGTGTGTGTGCGTGATGTATGAGTGGCAAAGTCGCTTCAGATGCCTCAATGCCTCCGGCATGGCCAGAAATTCAGATAGTTCTTAATGTTCCCCTGTTAGATATGAGGAGGTCACAAATTGTTCGAGGTCGAGATGTTTTTCAGAGCAGAAAATGTAGTTAAACTCTCAGAGAATATATGTGTATTTTTTTTTTTTTTTTGTTGTTGGTATATATTATTGTTTTAAATATCTCAAATAAAAATGGATGACAAATTCGGTAATAGACCTTCGGAAAGAACCAAGCCATATTCGTCGACAACTTTGAATGATGTTTTGCAATCTCTCTTCGACGCGTCAGTAAAAAAGTAAGAGTTGTGTAATTATCTGCGATGCTAAGAAATAAAGCTTTGTAGATATTATCACTTGTTGTAGATATGGCGTAGTAACAAAGCTATGTTTAGATTTACTTCTATAATTTTATTATAATTATGTTTTTTTACAAATATGGATAATTTCGGACTTAGCGAATAAGATAGTGCAGCCTGAGTATGTGTTCCAACTTAGAAGAACTTCGGTAATACGAGAGGAAGTATCCTTTAATACATATATGTGTTTGCATTTTGAATTAACAATAAGAATGCTAACGTTGAGCGTATGTCCTACCTTTTTGAAGCTGTCTATTATTTAACTAATAATAAACAAAACCACAGTTAGTGGTGATCCTTGGGGGATGCCGTGTTCTAACTTATAAACTTTGGAGTAGGTGTTGTAGTATTTAATTCTCAAAGTCTAAACTAAGAATCGAAGCATGATTTCGCTCAGATATGTTGAAGATGAAGTCAGTAAAGGAGAGCGTCTAAGGTAGATCGACCTTTCTTAAATGCGATTTGTCGATTGTCTACTAAGTTTTCTTTTTCTAGGAACCAAAACAGATGCTTGGCAATGATTTTTTTTTTTTCAAGAGTTTTACCTGTGCAATGGAGGAGTGAGATAGATCTGTACCCGGAGGTGTAGGTAAGGTCCTTGTTCAGGTTACGTAATGAGATGGTGCTCATTTTTCCGTCTGTTCCCGGGTGTGTTTCCGTGATTCTACCAAGACGCCAAAGTGTGGGAGGCGTTTGTTTATCAGGCAAGATAACTAACTGCCTAACTTTGAGTTCATTATTTGGCTTAAGCCATGTTGGGCGCTTTTGAAGTGGAACCAAGTATTCAGATTTCCACCTTTTGCAAATATCTTGATGAATTTTCTGCACAAGCTGCCATCTGTCTAAATGGGACTCTTTAAATGCCGTTAATTCCTTTTCCGGTGCGGTGTTTAGTGCTGTTCTAATTAAAAAGTGTCCTGGCGTCAAGATAGAGAGATCATCAGGATCCTCAGTTACAGGGCAAAGTGGACGGGAATTTAGGCATGCTTCTACTTGCGCAAGTATAGTTGCATAGTCCTCGAAGGTCAGGGTTTAATGTCCGATGATACGCTTCGAGTGGTGCTTCATAGATTTCACACCTGCCTCCCAAAGCCCGCCAAAATACGGAGCTGCAGGAGGGTTGAAATGCCATTTGGTACCATTGTTTTGCAAAACTTGCGATATCGTCTGTCCACTGCTTTGGCATGTATGACCTTTCAGCTTCCAAAATATTTGCGGCTCCTTTGAAATTCGTTCCGCAGTCGCTGTAGAGATTTGCACAGATACCACGGGGAGCAGTGAAACGTTTAAACGCTGCGAGAAATGCGGATGTGGTGTTGTCACTAGCAACTTCGAGATGAACTGCTTTCGTGCAGAAACAAACAAAAATCGCGATGTACGCTTTGGTAAACTTGCTGCATCGACCTTTTCAAGCTTTGAGTTGCACAGGGCCAGCATAGGGCCAGCTGCATCTCTGTTGCATTAAACCTGTAGCATCTTAGACATTTGTGGATACACTGTTTGACAGAAGATTTCAACTGCAGAATCCAATACTCCGACCGAAGTGTAGCCATCATTAACTGCTGACCGCCATGACGAGTTTTCAGATGAGTATCGTGGATAATGAGCGATGTAAGAAAATTGCTGGAAGGCAGTATTATTGGATGCTTTTGTAAGTAGAATATCTCAGCATTTTCCAACCGACCTCCAACTCGTAAAATACCCTTTTCATCCATAAGTGGAGAAAGTCTCGCTAGGTTGCTTCTTTGAGAGACCGCTTCACCGTTGTTTAGATTCATAATTTCTTCAGTAAAGTACTCCTGCTGTACAAGAGCAATCAAGCGCAAACGAGCTGAAGATATTTCATCGACTGAGAGTGGTCCAGACATACGGGTTTGTAATTTCGTTGCTTTTAATCTCAAATTAGTTAAGTATCGACGCCAATACATTGCAGCTCGATACAACCGGTTAAGAGATGAAAAACGACTGAATAGATGTTGATTGAAATTGAATGTAGTGAAGTGATTTTGATTTTTGAATTCTTCGACCCTTTGGTTTCGAGGTCCGTAGGATTAGTTTCAAACGACGTATGAAGATTTGCATCAAATGATTGTAAAAATTCAGACCCATACCACCATTGATTCTGAGTTAGATCATTCGGGAGGACTCCTCTTCATGCAATGTCTGCGGGGATGTCTTTAGATGGAACGTAGTTCCAACAGCTGGAATCCGTGAGTTCCTGAATCTCTGCTACTCTGTTGGCAACGAACGTTAGTCTAATCACACCACATGAACTTTTTTGCCGAGTGGGGTTCCATCGTATCCACAGTGGACACCAACAACTTTGCCAACAACAGGGCTTCACTCAGCTCCAGACGAGCTAAGGACTTACCTTTAAGAGGTGCCACCCTGGTTTTTGATGAGGTTAATGAATGTTTTATTTCCGGTGGTGACTCGAAGGTATATCACTGCAGCGCATGCCTTTTCAGACGCATCGCAGAACCCGTGGATTTCAACCTTTGATTCATTGGTGAGATTAATCCAGCGAGGAATTTCGATGGCTCTTAAACAGCTTAGCTCAGATTTAAAATTTTCTCACGCAGAAATACTTGTTGCTGGCAGTTCAAAATCCCATGTTTGATTTTGCTTCCAAATATCTTGCGTTATTATTTTTCCAACGATGACGCAAGGTGTAATCCACCCCATTGGATCATAAAGGCGAGCGAGATCTGATAAGATGGTCCGCTTTGTAATCTTCTTGTTTTCCGGAAGTGAGAATTTGAATGTGAAGATATCCTTTGCAGTGTGCCACTGGATGCCAAGTGCCTTAATCGCGTTTTTTCTATCGACTGAGAGTGGGATTTGAACCTCTCTATCCTCCTCTGGAATTGACATCAGTAGCTTCTTGCAGTTGCTTGCCCATTTACGTAACGGAAAGCCTCCTTTCTTCAACATGCTTATGAGCTGCGTCTGCATCTCCAAAGCTTCTGTTACTGAGTTCGCCCCATGAATTACGTCAACCACGTAAAAGTTCCGCATGGCTATTTTTGATGCAAGTGGGAAGTCATTTCGTTCGTCAGCTGCCAGTTGTTGAAGCGTGCGAATCGCTAGGTATGGTGCAGCCGATATGCTTTCTCTTCTTCTCCCTCTTCATCTCGCCATAATACAAGTTGATACAGAGAATCAATAGGAGTGACCCAAATTTGTCTATACATTTTGTTTATGTCGGCTGTAAAGGCAATTTTATATTTCCTGAACCTTGCAATGTGATCGAAAATATCATCTTGCAATTTAGGCCCGACCAAAAGATGATCGTTGAGCGACGTCCCGTCGGATGTTCTACAAGACGCATCAAAAACAATTCGAAGCTTTGTTGTTGAGCTAGATGCCTTTAACACTGCGTGGCGAGGAACGAAATAGTGGGGAGTGTTCAACGCAGTAAGTTGTACCTCTGTCATATGTCCAAGTTCCTTGTATTCATCAAAAACACTTTTGTATTCTTCGTGATTTGTGATTCCCAAAGCCCACGAGTTGTGAAAGGAAGTTTCTGCACTATGTGAAAGATGAGAACGTCTTCCCATGACTACAGCTACACCAAGATTTTTGAGTGATTGTTTCGCTTCGTTTGTCGTATCTAGTAATAATTTGAGATCTTCTGATGATTCTGTAACAAGTTGAGGTTGATGAAATAGAAGTTTGAATTGATTATCCTTTAATAACCAGATATTTTGAAATCTTTTCACCAACAACGCCCATGTAGATTCAAAATTTGTATCTGTGTTTCTAAGTATGCGAGCCGCTTCACCCGTTAAATTACCTTTCAAATATTTTAACTTATGAGCAACGGATAATGAAGTATTTTTATTTGCCATGGCTTCAAACAAACCCTTAAATTCTGGCCACATTTTAAGAGAACCGTTAAAAGTGGGGATTTTAATTGGGGGGGAGCTTAAGTTCTACCGACGGTGTGTTATATGCGTCTAGGGATTTGCTAAGGAAATTTTGACTTTCAGTTGTAGATAGCTGCTCTTTTAATTCACAGTAATTTCACATTTAGTTTGTGAAAGGTGAGCGCTTCTATATAGTTAACCTTTAAGTCTTCAGTAGGAGCTTCAACAATTTTCTGATGAAGGACTCTTGCCTCCTCGAATAAAGTCTCCAAATCAGTGTACCGATTTCTTTGTTTTTTCTAAATTCGAATAAGCTTTATAATCAGCGTCTATGCCTTGAAAAATCGTCAGAACCGCATCAATTAAAATGGAAAGTTTTACTTCACTCATGATGAAACCAAAAGTTAAGTACTCAATACCTCGGAGAATGCACAACACACGATTTAATTAAGATCAAATATTATATGAATGATTTAAAAAATGAATAATGTTATAAAAAAAGCCATACACCTATAGTTTTGCATTGCTCCCTCGCTGCACCAGCTTTTTCAGCTCCAGATCCTCACATTATAACAAAATTCGACCGAATGAACTTCGAATGTCTCTTACACTACACACAAACGCGATTGTCTTTGAGATTTACAACGTACGCACTCGTATCTTTTTTTTCGTTTCGTTTACCATCCGGACTCGAAGGACCAATGTTTTCCGCTAGGACAAATAGCAAATAAAATTAAAAAAAAAAGGGAACACAAATCGTGTCCTCCGCAGTCAAAAGTTGCGGAGCCAAATTACAGACTTTGCCGGAGAATGCAAAGAAACTTAAAAGAATTCATCGGACATCAACTAAATTATTTGAAAATCGCTTCAATAGTGTTTAATGAAAAACTATGTACTCCTTTCCTTTAAATTTCTGATTTATTTTATTTATACCAGTTACACGGCTATCGCATTGGGAATGATCTGGTAGCATCGTCATCGTCTCCAAGAAATCTCTGGGTCAGCTGATTGCTCCGATGGTCCAGCTATAGGTCATTGAACCATCGCGGGATTCCTTGTCTATGCCAATCTTTCGACAGGTTTTTTTTTATCATTGGCAATTGCATGCATGCACAATTAAAACATCGCATTGTGGGAGGGGCCAAAAGTTTAACTATTGAAAACCAATTTTCAGAGTTACCTCCCACAAATTGACAATGGGAATTGTGTCATCACGACTGGTAAGCCTACTGATCCATAAGATTATAAAAAAAGAGGACAATCCTGATAAGCCGTCGGCTTTTGTGGTATGCCGTTGGCGTTTCAACAAGGCGTCTTATTAAAACAAGGGGAGAGATTTTTTTTTTTAAACATATCGTAGGAAATGCCCGGTGCTTTGCCTTTTACTGTATGTAAACAGGAGATGAGCTCTGTCATATTTATATGTGATCTTATGAAGAGGGATGAGTGACTGGGAATAAATATGCTTGAATCGTTTAAGATTTTTAATTTTTCATTGACAATTGTAGAGCTGAATATCGTGTCATTAGCAAGTGGTTCCCATGTATTAGGTGCGTATTTACCTGTTAAAGTTTTGATATCAGCCCAAAGTTTTTGAAACGTGAAGTTAGGATTGATATTCGCAGTGAATTTTTCAAGTCTTTTTCTTTCAGCCTTCACTGTTTTACTTTTTAGCGTTCAGTTTCCAGTAGAAAACAAGATTTTTGCTTTTGCATGCAGAGGAGATTAATTTCCTTGTTTCAACATGGAACTGTTTCTTATGTATGATGTGTCGGTAAATTTATGAATAAGTGAAGCTTCTTTATTGATATTGAGAGAGATTTTCCTCGAAAGTAATTCGCTAGAGACGGTGGTTCGGAAGAGTTCCCAGTTTGCTCTGTCCAGAAGAAGTTTTTTGTGACGTTTTAGGCGTTGATTGTAGAGGCTACACGTGACGGTGATGAGAATGTGAAAATGATCGCTGCCAGAGAGGTTATCGGAAATGCTCCAAGTAGATTTGTTGAGGAAGGAAGGTGAAATGAGGGACAGGTCGACGTGAGTAAATGTTCTATGGGTGAAAAAGTAGGTGGGCCGACCGTCATAAGAATCGCATAATTAAATGTTCCATAGTTTGCCACGTTTGTTTGGTTTTTCATAACCCCAAGAAGGGCTCCATGAATTTAAGTCACTACTAATATTAGAGTGTTTATACAGTCTATGATACTTCTAGGTCTTGTACCGAAAACTTTTGATCAGGGGTGTAGAGAGAGTTAACAGTAATATGTATATGAAGGTTGATTTCAACTCCTATTGCTGATATATAGTATTCGAATTTATAGAGGTGGGGTATGGGGGAAGTGTTTGAGAATCAAGAGGCAGACACCTTGCTTAGAAGTAGAGATAGAATCAAATTTTTGGAAATTTGGGGAATATTTTTTGAGTGGGGTTGGCTGGAAATTAACGTATGCAGAATGAAATGTGAACTAATTTCCAGCAAGCATAGCCGATGCAAAACAGGTTCCGATGGAAAAAAAAAATTAGACCAATAACGGTACTATTCCAACAATTATTCAGCTAAAGATCATTTTGGTTTGTGGTAGTGATTAGTTGCGAAAATGTCATTGAAGGAGTATGACTGCCGTAAATTAATTTTTGAATTTTGTGAAAACAATCTATCAAAGGTCAAACATGAAATATTTATTCATTTTTCCGAAATGCATTTTAAAAAAACTTTTATTTATAATACAATTAAAGCTTTTGAGAGTGGGAAATCCTTCGAAAGAAAACGCGGCTCCGGAAAGAAGTGTGCTTGCAAAGCAGTATTGTTCGGGCAAAATTAAAGGCTGAAATTGCTGGTCATACGGCAAAATCATATCGGTCGTTGGCGAAAAAATACAATGTTAGTGACAAAACTGTTAAGAAGTATATGTCAGACATGGGGGCTATAAAAAAAGCAAAAAAAAAAAAACTGTGCCAGAAGTGTCTAAAAAACAGTTAACTGTTATTAAACATCGACTACGTGCTCTATCCCAAAACTTGTTTGCTGCCCATTCACCGTACATCGGCGTAATGGATGATGAGAGCTATTTTACTTTAGAGGGCCATGAGTGGACTCCAAAATATTATTTCAAGCTTCCGAACACTAAACCACCTGATAATGTAACTCAAATAACGAAATCAAAATTTCAAAAAAAAAGTTTTACTGTGGTTGGCGATAAGTGAGCGAGGCATCAGTGAGCCTGTATTTGTTAAATCTGGCTTAGCTGTAAATGCGAATTTCTATCAAAAGAAATGTCTTTCTGTATTTGCGAAATTCATCAGTAAGTATCATAAGAATGACAAAATAATATTTTGGCCGGACTTGGCCTCAGCCCACTATGTTAAAACCACGCAGGCTGCTTTGGCACGTTTAAATATTGAATTTGTGCCCAAAGAGATGAACCCTCCAAACGTTCCACAGCTACGGCCAATCGAATCTTTTTGGGCAAATTTAAAAAGACAAGTTTATGGAAAATCTGAAACTTAAAATAAAAAGAGAACTCAACAAAATTAAAACAAATGGAATCCAGGTGGCTATGCGAAAGTTCCACTCAATATAAGGAAGGCCAATCGCTATGGCTATGAATATTTTTTTATAAAAATTTCAATTTTATTAAACATAAATACATTTTTTTTTGTATCACGAACAACAGTTCATATTTTATTCCGTATACGTTAGAAATATGGGTTTCTTGCAGGGAAATAAATTTGGATTTATCTCTTTTATTACCAGCTGCAGTTTGTGTAAGTTATTTAAGTAGCCTTTTCTGGTTCCATTGTAGAACACTTAAAAGATTATCCGTGGTGTCAGGCAGGCTTTAATGTGAGTCCGGCTATTTCAATCGGCGGAGTCGTTGATTTGGTTAAATTTTATGCTTTTCGTCTGATTCATCTTTATTATAATTATTAGTCACATAGTAGTTGTTTTTTTTTTTTTTTTTAACGTAAGAGTGTTTGTTATATGCGAGAATGGAGATGGATAATTCGATAGTATTTGTGATTGAGCGGCTTCAAGTGAAAACGGCGCTCTTGAAAAAAATTGCGATGGGTTCATAGTAAGAGGTGAGATAGTAGATGAAAATTATTGGATTCGACGAAAGCTTTGCTCAAACCAACAATAAGAGAATATCGATGCTTGTTTTCCCGATAACTTTTTTTTTCTTCTGAGAATATATACTTACATATACATATATACTTACATACTTACATATATTTGGAGTCAGCCTTTCAAATTCGGACTGTCAGAAAGGAGATATCAGCGCGTTCGTGAGATATTCAATTTCCGAAATAGTATCACGAGACAGTAGAAAAAAAGGCAGCTCAATTTACGAGGTTTTGATGGATTTCAGTTAAAGTGATATTTAATTGATGTATTTATCTTATCCATCGTAAGTAAAATATTTGCGCTCCGACTAGTTCCTCTATTATAGGACGGTTAAACCTTCTTAGTCGAACACTTTTACTGACTATTGTACAATTCATCAACATTTAAAAATCAGGCGTATTCATATCATATGCATATGTAATTAAAGACATCGATTTCGGGAGCGAATAGATCAATTTTTTTATATTTCTAAGATATTCATTGTATTTAATAGAATGGTTTGCTATAATATGTACATCAAAACTCAAGACAAGTGTAGATAGTCCGTAAATGTTCGGTGTTGGGCTGGACTGAATTACAGTTGTAATTTATTATCGCTTTAAAAAGAGGAAACACAAAAATTATTTTAAATTATATTGATTTATTTTGTTGTTTTTGTTTTATTTTTTTATTTAACAATACAAACAAAGTTACAATGTCTTTTTGTTTTTTTTTTTATTTTTTATTTTTGTTTAATATAATGATTTTTTGTATAGCATTGGTAGAACAAGGACTTACGAAGATGTTAAAGTTTTCTTTGGCAAAAAATTAAAGGAATACAGAAGTAGGTACATTATTCACGACAATTTCGTCAACTTAGTGGTCGGTTAAACTCTAAATTCGAAATATATGATACATAATGTTAATTGATTGATAAACAGTTTAATATTTTTTTTATTATTATTATTAGTATATCCCTATTTATTATGCTTAGCGTTTTGGACCTTTTTATGGTATCCGTTTATGTATTATAATTAAATTATTTAAAACAATTCTGTATGTTTCTGTTCATGTACTTGTATTCAGCAATGTTTTAAACATGTGCAATAAACTTTTTAAATACGTTGATATATATTATTATTTTTTTAATTTTTATCATGTTTATTCTCGTTTTCTGTTTTGTTTAAAAAAATAAATATAGAGTGAAGCGAATCGCTACATGCTCAATTGATTGCATTCCAATTTTCAACCTTATACCAATTTACATTTCTCTTTGTACTAAGCGTACCGGGTATCATTGAGGACAATTAGCGAGTAGACGTACATTATCCTTGATCGCGAACTATCTCGATTTTATCACATATGTCAGAGTCAGGAATATTTGTAAAATGTGTGCGATCACTTCTGAAGGTATTGCGTTCATTGGAGCTTGTCTTTAGGGATCTCTCTGAAGGAGTTTCGGTACCAAGTTGAACTCTTTTTTGAAGGGCGGATACGAAGTTCTATAAACATATGATAAAGACAAAAAATTATTAATTGCATTATTATATTTACTTAAAAAAAAAAATCAATATTTAGTTATTAAAATGTAAGGGATAAGAGTTTTAGAAAGATGATCCCCACTTTGGTGGGCCTTAAGCTACAAAGAATAAAGTTAAGAAATGTGGTATTTTGTTATATTTGGATTCAATCTGAACTGCGACTATGTGCCGAGAGAGGAGAAGGACTATTTTGATGCAGAATGATTTAAAAAGTTTCACGACAAAGCTTACGAACAATTTCTTTCGGACATAGGAAATTGTCGTCGTAGGACAATTGGGAGGTTCTTTTCCAATCGAATCTGCAAATAGCTTTTGAAAAGTTCTACGTTGCAACTCTGGCAAATCTGTGCATTACTGTAAATAATAGATGTTTTTTTTGATGAAGCTGCTTTATGTATTTTGTTCATAATAAAAAGGCAAGACTGTGTGGTTCATTGAGTCGAGATGCGTTTAAAAGCAAGATCTTGGCACTTATTCATCTGACCAGCTTTTGGAATGTTTCACGTGGCATACTTTTATTTTGACTTTAGATAAATTTAAACTTATTTTTATTTATAAGAGTATACGGACAGGAAACCAAAGCAAAAAGACAAATTCTATGGATCGCAGCAGACATTCAACGACATTATTGAGCGTATAGGTTCTTTAAAAGCTAAATATGCTAAATTTTCTTATATTTTTCCACACATACAGTTTTTGGTGTCATCAGAAGAGCCATCTAAGATTATGAAATCAAAATGTTTGTCTGTGTTGAAACTTCTACTAACGCAACAAAGTTCTTGGATGCTGTTCGTGAACACTTTGATGCCCTACCTACCTACCTACATGAAGTGCTGTTTTTGAGTAGGTAGAAGTGATGTTAAGAAGTTTCACCAAAAGGAAAAACAAAATCCAAACGGAAACTTGCTTCCATAAATGAACGAACGTAGAAGCAATAAAGTCACAGTTGACGCTTACAATGTGGAAGAACTATTTGTCCAGACTGTTTAACGATGATGATAACCATAATTCCGATCGACAGCGTTACTGTTTACATAAGAGTAAGGAGATTCAGGTAGTGATATCCACATCAAAAAAATAAAACAGGCTGTTCCAGCAGATGTGCTTAGTACTGAGTTATTAAAATTTGGTCATGCAAATAGGACTTCAGTAGGGTTTGTCTGTACTCGTTTCACATATTTTGTTATTGCTGCGTGGCGATTGATCGGAAACTGTGGATTGTCCTATAGCTTAGATTGGGAAAATGGCGCAACAATCAAGTTCGTAGCGAATTGCTTGCCTTACCTCCCAGTGGTGGTCACTTATAACTGCATGAGCAAACTCTTACTCATACTTACCATCACAGAAAGTTTCTACGATCTCCTCTATAAGATATATGAGCAGTATCCTAAGTATGACGTTAAAATTGCACTAGGTAACTTTAACGCCAGAATGGGAAAGAAGAACATCTTTGGTAGGAGAGTTGGTAAGCATGCCTACACGATAACACGTCTGGCAATGGACTTAGGCTTATTGAATTTGTGGCGGGACGAAATATCACTATATCAAGGACACGGTTTCCTCATCTCAATATACACAAAGGAAGATGGCGGTCTCCAGATCATGAAATGCTAAATCAAATTAATTAAATTTCGCTCGACATAAGATAGGCCTCTAGTATTCCGGGCATTCAACATTGGCTCGGATTACCACTTGTTGCAGCCAAGGTATGAATGCGGATTTCCCAAGCGCCACAATCAAGAAGAGTTACTGTGAGAAGATATAACGTAGAAAAGCTACAATTGCAAGAGACCGGCAGAATCTTTGGTTAAAGCGTATCCGAGATCTCTCAACAACTCCTATGTCCCCAGTATCAAGTACCGAAGACCTGCACCAACCTTGCCAATGTACCACCAGAAATTCTGCAACAGATGTGCTGAATTTCACACGAGCACCACTAATAAATCCCTGGTTGATTAAAGAATGACTGCAGGCACAAGCAGCTAAACAAGAAGCGTACAAAACCGCTATGCAACGAAGGGCGAGAACCACTCATGAGCTGTACGAGCAGAAAAGACGGGGAGAACAACGGCTTCTCCAAAAGAAGAAGAAAAGTTTTGACCTAATACAATAGTACTTATTAAACACATATTATATCAATAAAATAGTAATAATATCCAATCTAAAAATACTCCTAGACCTAAAGTTCATAATCGACCAAATATTCACTCCGGCAGATCCTGGAAAGTACTCCAGAAATTCAAATCGATAACCACAATATTTTTATCGACTTTAAGGTAGCATATGAAAGCATTTACAGAGACGAGCTATATAGAGCCATGTCTAGTTTTGGCATCCCTACCAGAATCGTTTGCGCAGAATGACGACTGAGAACGCTTGCTGGTCCTTTGATGTCAAAAATAGGTTCAGACATCTTGACGCGGTGTGATGTGACTTCTTTAATAACAAACTGAAAAGAATTGTGTGGGACTCATTAGTGGACACTGGATGCACAATATTACAAAAGCCCATATGCAACTGCTAGCGTACGCCGATGATATCGACATAATATATATAGGAGATCCCAACGGGCTGCCACCGGTGTGTGCGCTAGCATTGAAACTGAGGCTACAAAAATAGGTTTAGCGGTAAATGAGGCAACACCAAACGTATTCTGTCAACAAGAAGGGGCACATAGCATCGAAGAATTGGACAGAACATCACAGAGACGACAGTTATAATTTCAGGGTAATAAGGGACTTGATCTACTTTGGCTCTGTTATATATTCAGCTTGGGCTTAAAAGGCAATTAAAAGTAAGACCCCATTCAGAAGGAACCTATATAAGACCTTGATCATCCCAGTCCAATTGATATATCGCTGAAGCTTGGACTTAACTGCTTCGAGGGAGAAATTTATCGAAAGGTATTCGGTCCCGTTTGTGTCGACGGAATTTGGAGAAGAAGATTCAATGACGCTAACTGGAGAGGCTTGTTAGTTGAGGTCCAGGTTCACCCGAACTGTAGCGCCACCTGCGTAAGTAAGATACAACTGCTCAGAAACGCTGATAAATATCATGAGGAGAAATAACAACTATTAAATAAAGAATCGACAGCAAGGTGTTCAACAGTTAACGGGGACAAAACATATGAGTACATACATGTCGACAAGGGATGACGTCAGTAACTGTTGGTATGCCACCGGAAGTACTCGTAGTTTTAGTTTTGAGGTAGTAAGAGATTTTATAAATGTGGATTTTGTTGTAAGTACACTTTAGGAAAAGTGTAAAGAATCACTCTTTTCAATCGTTAATACACTGGAAAGCTAAGCTATGAAAGCCTTTCGGTCCCAGTTCTGCAGTCCGCGGAAGGATAGGCTTTATTGAATTTAAATTATAAATGGATAATTAAGTTAAGGGCTATATACCGACGTTGACCGTAAACGGATTCGAATTCATCGCTCTAGATGAAATTTACACATGATGAGTAAATAATGACGCTCGAATCTAGAGTATCTTCGAATCCATTTTCAGAGAACAACACGACAAAGGAAGGTACACGTTTTATAGAAAATACAAAAACGAAACGAAAAAATGTTAGAAGTTTAAATTACCTGTGAAATAATGTCACCTCTGGCGGTACGAACTTGATAAAGGTAGCGATATTTGCGTTGCCGTGCTTCTTCTCTTGTTTCTCTGGGTCTCGAAGTTGATCGACAACGTATGTCCTGAGGATGCCTATGATAAATTCGTTTTCGGTGATCGACACGCCATCCTGTTATAAAACATTGAACCATGACGCTTATAATAGTTGCAACTGGCCAGGCACAAATGAGAATACCACCAAAACAAGGCGGTGGAGCAGGATTCGGTTTCATATTTAAAATCTAAATAATAAAAAGAAAAAAATAACAAAAAAACAAAAGAAAATATACAACATATTTTGATCGTTAAACTTGTCGGCTTACCCAATTCGCAGTATCCAGACCGTGCATAAAAAAGTCAATGGAAGCCACTATCATTGCAGTACCTACTATACTAGATGCTAATATTGTTATGTATTTAACACAACAAAGAGTAAGGACTGAGAATATAACTGCACCGCCCACGACAGCCACATATATTTCCCTTGGCTGAAAAGAAATGAAATAAATTGACAAAAATTGCTTACTTTCAAAATTCCAACAATTGACTTGTTTGCAAATAAAAAAAAAGATTTTTATATAAACTTTTCAACTTGTTACAATTTATTTGAAATCTGCAACTGTTTACAATGTATGTTTTCTCGATTTCTAACTAACTATCATACTTGAGTCAAAATTGTTCACTCCCGTATACAATATTTTATTTTTATGTTGCTAAATCAGCTATTCGATGGTCAGCAGGTAAGGGGTGATTTATCGTGAGGTTTGATTTTCAAAAGGCTTTTTTGACGCGTGACTCCTATCAAAATGCTGTGTCAGTTTTGTTTAGTATCGTTTGACAAGTCATCATGTAAAGACTCACATTACGTCTCCAGTTGTTCAGCTGTATTACGAAAATCAGCGTTCTGTGAGAAATGTTTTTCGTGCGATTCGGCGAACTTACGGTGCGCATAATCGACCTACTGAAACTACTATTGCCAATACCATTCGCGAATGGACTCTGAAAAAACTCGATGAAAATCCAGAAGCCCATTTCTGACTCAATGGATACGTTAATAAACAAAATTGCCATATTTTGGCTGAGCTACCATTACATCCATTAAAACAACGGTATGGTGTGGTTTATGGGCTGGTGGAATTATTGGTCCATATTTCTTCAAAAATGAGGCAAATCAGAAAGTTACCGTCAATGGTAACCATTATCGCGTCATGTTAACAGACTATGTGCTTTCTGAAATTCATGCACATGGTCTCGGTGAGCTCTGGTTTCAACAATACGGCGCTACGAGCCATACAGCGTTTGAAACAATGAAGTTGTTGAGAAATCATTCTGGTGAGCGCTTAATTTCACGTTTTGCTACGGTATATTGGCCCCCTAGATCGTGCGATATCATACCTTTGGACTATTTTCTCTGGAGATATGTAAAGTCTCAGGTCTTCAGGAATAACCCAGCTATGATTGACGCCCTACAAGCCAACATTACTCGTGTTATCCGCGGGATACCAGTCGCTATGCCCGAACGAGTCGCCCAAAATTGAATCTCAGAAATAGTCGTGGCCAACATTTACATGATATCATTAAAAAAGAAATGGAAAGAATTGTTCTTTTAACCGATAATAAAAAGTGGGTCTAAAGTACGTTCTAGTTGTTAGTTCGTTACATTTAGCCCAGCCAGCAACCATTCTAACATCAGTGTTATGCCTTTATGTCAGAGTTGACGCCGACGGAATTTTCATATAACTATTGTATATAGTTGTATAATCTATTTGGCTCTGTATGCGAGGAGGTCGAGTGGAAAGAAAATACTTACTTTACAATATGATTTTCATCAAGATGTGGAATGTAAATGTAATACGAAAAGTTAAACCAATGGCCTAAATGGGGCAGACCACATTGAGCGGAACAACAATAATACTCTAGCCAAGAGAATCTTTGACTTTCAGGCCTCAGATCTCAGATTTACAATTAAAACAAATATACATTTTAAAGATCAAAGCTGCCAAACTATATATACATAGGATGGAAGGGTGAACAACTTCTTTATATCAGCTGGAGAATTAACAGGCATATGTTAGTGAATTTAGCATATCCGTTTTTTAATAGCGATAATTCTTATACGTCATTAACAAATTATAACAAAATGCTTAGAATTTTCGAATTAAATTAGCAACAGAAAAGCTTAAATAAGTAGTCAAAAAGTAGACAGATCGAATGTGCTATGAACAAAAACAGCTTGTCGTTTTGTAAGATTATAAATGACATAAATTATTTATATGGTACATTATATTGTATATTCATATAAATGGAATGAAAAAAAACTGACTTCATAATTAGTAAACTTATAGTTTGAACACGTTTAAACAAAACATTATTCGCGGACTTAAAAATGTAAACAATGTACATACATATGTATGTACGTAACACATGGGCTGACTGCTGACTTGACTCTGGTGTGAAGTGATGGAGCTAAGTTTCATCCATTGTCACATACCGACGCAAAAATTCGGCTTTATTGCGGTTGAACAGCTTTAAACACTCCTCTGAATCATCAACACGTTGTTGCTTTTGGTCGACTTTGAGCAAACCCGGCACCCACTTTGAACAGAGCTTCCGCATGTCCAAATATGATATATGCAACACGCTTTTTTGATATCTTCAGAGCCTCAGTTATCTCGATCAACTTCAGTTTACGGTCATTCGTAATCATTTAGTGGACTTTTTTGATGTTTTTTTGGACGTCCACTGCGTGCATCATCTTCGGTGCTTGTATGACAACTTTTAAATTTTTCAATCCATTTGCGAATGGTTCGCTCGGCTGATGCAAAGTCCGGGTAACACTTATCAAGCCATTTCTTTGCATCGGCTGCATTTTTTCCCATAAAAAAGCAATGATAAATCAACACACGAAATTGCTTTGAATCCATTTTTTTCACAATAGTAAAAGTTGCTTTACTCACAACGCTATTTCTCGAGAAATAATCGTCCGACAGCTATCAAATATATACACGTATCTTTTGAAGGTTGGTACTAACTGAAATAGGTATGGATTTAATTCAAGTGGTGCCCTCTCTTAGAAACTTTTCAGCCCATGTATTACAATGGTATATTCATTTTAAATTTCGTAGATAAAACGGGTATTTGGTTAAAATCTAATCATTCGACTTACCCCAAATTCATTATCTGGCATTGTTGCGACACAAACTGCCATAGCAACAGCTGCTAAAAGGGCTCCAGCGAATGCGCTAACTAAGGCTGATGCAATAGGATGAGCGGAACCTAAAACGGCTCCAATTAAGCCAGCTACAATAGCAAGAGCAGAATCTGCCGGACTTCCTAGTAGTGTTATTTTTAAATCTTGTAGTATAAAGATCCCATTAGCGCCGACAAGTAATCCACTTAAAAATCCAATGGCTCGCAAGCAACGATAACCTTAAAGAATAAAAAATTTGGTATTTAGGTATAAACTTAAAGATTAATTTAAATGAGTTAATTAATAAAATTTAGTTTTTGAAAAGTAGTTATCATTTTCTATCTGCATTCAAGTTTTCTGTTAATTTTTTTTTTTTTTTTCTTAACGAAGAGTTTTGCATTACTAATAAATTGTCAAAAATCTGTTCGCCAATGTATATTGGAGAAAATTCAAAGGGAAAAAATGGTTTCTGTTTGTGTTTATGTGGAAATCGTGGAAAAATTTGTAATTACTTGACGCATAACCATTGTCATTGAAGAGTGCATAGGAATTGTTCACTCACGCGTTTACCCTTGAATAAGACCGCAGTGATGAGAGTTCATGAATGAATCAATAGCTCCAGTCAGGACATGTTATTTAATGAGGCTTTATAAAGAAAGTTTCGGACATATTATGTATGTTCATATTTAAAATAAAAGTTTAGCTATTTTCGTTCAATAGATATTGATAAGTATTTAGACTGATTTGGGGTAAGAACTAGAGAAAGTTATCGGCCATCGAATAATTTTTTATTATATAAGGCACCTAAAGAACTTTGTAAAGTGAACATTAACTACCAACACGTCCATGTTTGATTTACGATCATATTTCAGTTGCTACTTGTTACTTTTGCAATAAAAAATTTAGAAGATCGAAATCTGAACAGTGGTTCGCCTATAAGTATTTTGGGCTATTTTATTAACTTTCTGATGGGGAAGCTCTTGCATTTACGTCGAAAATTGAAAATGAACATTTTGTTATATCTTTACGTTTAACGGTGTCTAAAGTGTTTTTAAGCAGGTTTTAACAAAATGTCAATGCGTGTCTTTGTTCGAGATGCATGTATATATGTATGTTATGTATGTCCGTACGTGTCAAAGAATGGTTCTATCGCTTTGAATTTATGTCAGATGATGTTTCTTCGTCTTCATGCAGAATCACGGCCATTTGATTTTGACCAAAATCCAAATTATTAAAAAATAAAAACATATACAAAAATTGTTTAATAAAAATGGAAAACTTTTTCTAAATTTTTGCTGCAAGAATTGTTTGAACTATTCAAGGAATATCAACGATTTTAGAATCGTCAATGTAGTACTAGCTGCGATTTTGTTAATACATTGAGTCACATATCTGATTTTATGGGTAGTTGGTTTTGGTGAGACAAAAATATTGAATTGCATAACAGGGGTGACACTCCTCTTTGTGTAAGAGGAGGCTGATAACATGTCCATAACTATTTAAGTTATTAAAATATATATATTTAGCTTAGATCTTTAATTGAATCTTTTGGCTAAAGTCCTGCAACTTTTTTTAAATTCACTTCAAGGGTGTATTAAAGTTTTTCTTGCTCGGTTGAAAGGGGAGATAAGCCCAACTGCCACATCTTTTTTTAGCTTTACCAAAACCTTTAAATCGGTCAGGCTTATCCTATTTTTTGACTATTTTCTGATTGGAAGACAAATAGAAAATATTATAAGTTCTCTTAATCAGGAAATTATTGACGTGACCCAACGGTCGTACCTATTGATCGGCAATTTTATTTTGTTTTGTTAAAAAAAAAACTTAGTCATAGGTTGCACATTTTCGCTTATTAATGTTACTGAAATTCACAAAAGCCAACACAAGAAGTTGCATGCCTGCTTTGTCGATTCATACGAGTAAATATTATATAAACAGTGAACTCGATCTATTTATGTTATATGAAGGCCAAGTTTGTAGTTTTCACTCCTTTAGGTCATTCTTTTTTTTGGACACTTTATAAGTGCATTTGAAATCATTTGCTTTTTCAAGCTGGTGCTCAACTTTAGCATTTGAAGAAGATGTCATTCTTGTCAAATTTTAGATTGTTAACGTCTGAATGTGTTTTATTTATTTATTTATTTATTTATTTGAAAAGTAATTTCCAAAAATAAATTTGTGATAATTGAAAACATCTGGACAACCAAGGCTAAAAATTTACAGCAACTGAGCAGACAACACCTTTAAGATGTGAGTTGAATTATTTTTATCAAAAGAACAAAACGGGAGGTGGATCATCGTTGCACATAATTCCCGGCATAGAATATATTACTCGTAGCCGAGATATGATCTACAAGATGAAACATTGTGAACAGCAGCTCAACAGAATAAATACCATAATCTTTCTTGGGATGGTAAGAGATGAGCTGATCACAAGGTACGAGAAATGACGTTTTCCAAGATGTATAAGATTTTATATTGAAGGAACACATAAAGCAATGTTACATCGATTAAGACAATATTTAATAATTAGATCAATCTATCCGAAGGTATTGGCTTACGAAGGAGAGCTACATATACAGACAATTATTTAGAAGAATTATAGGCAATGTGTAAAAAATGTAAATGGCTTAAATTATAAAAGTTTTAATTGTTAGCGATGGAAGTAGAGAGATGAAATCGAACATCAAGTCTTTCGTACCGAAAAGCCGTTTGCTTAAAGCGGTAGTCACGAGTTCAGCCGAAACATTCGCATTACCCCGTTGAACGGTGTAGGAGAAGTATAAAGTGAAACAACAGCTAACGAAATCAAGGTGCCAGAGGAGTATCTTAAAATGTAATTTGAATAGTAGTGCACACTTTTTTAGAATACTTCACGTTATTAAACCGTTTGTGGGAATATTCTCAAGATGAATGCCTCAATTAAAATTATCATATATAAAGAAGGAAAATTCGATAGAAAATCTTATAAAAAAAAATCAAGTTTAAGTAGCCCTGAAAGGAGAAGATGAAGGTAAAGGTTAAGATGAAATGCAAAAATATCAGTTTTTCGAAAAAATTGAAAGTAGCATTTCCAAAAAATTAATAGAAACTAATCTTCCTCAATCTCGGTTTGAGATAGTCCCTCAAATCGGATAATATTTGAAAAGCCAAGTGTATATTTATATTACATATTAATATTAAAAAAACACACACATTGATTTCATATTTTCCGTTCTTCTAAACACTTGACTCATTTTAAGAATTTTTATAATTGTCTAGCAACTAAAAAAAGTACTAACTAATTGTAATTGTAAAAGTATTAATTGGTCATTTTTCTGGAAACGTACAATATAAAATTTTTAATATATATAAACATGTAGACTTTATATTAAATTTTTACCTAAAAGTGCATAGACAATTCCAAAAACAGCCGTTATTGTCCACAAAAGAGCTGATATCGTATCGGGAACATTACTTGAACATGATGGATTGTCCATTATACCCTGCAAAAACATTAATTAAATTCTTATTTATTATCTTATAAGAAGAAGTTGTTTTTATTAAAATGTTTTAATTGCAAAATTTTCTTCTTGCAAACTAAAATTTAAATAAATACAATTATTGTTCCCTAATAGATTAAGTAGAACATTTCCACATTTGTTAATTAATTATATGCAGGTAAGTTGGAACTAGCTCCTAAGTCAACTTTAAATGGCTAGAGACATACTTTTCCTGGGCATGGATAAGTGATTTTAGAAGTTTGCTGGACGAAAGGGTAAACAAAGTTAAAAAGGCAATAGCTGTACCAATAATTAGGATACTATTTTTGCCTAGGAGAAAGATACTATGAAAGAGATTATTTCGAAGAATTCAGCAAGGTTGCGATAAGAGTAATTCTATCGTCGATCGGTATATCACAAAAGCTCATTTGAAGACAATTTGACTTTGTTAAGACAGTGTTTAATTACGATATGAGGCCATGGTTTTGTAATATAAAACTATTTTATATTCAACTACTATCGGAGGAAACGAGGATCAGTAAGTAGCTTTCCACTAAAACTTTCAAACTTGGGTTTATATGAGAACACAGTGGGCTGTCGATGTTATATTTACTATAGAACAATTAAAATGGATCATATAAAAACCCTGATTATTTAAAGTTCTGTGAAAGTGAGGTGAAAAATCCTAAATTGTTGATTCGGGGTCGACCACAACAGTTTGGCCTTTGTCCGTTCACTTTGTACGGATCTTTTTGATCAGATATTGGCATACACCCATATAAGATCTAGAGCGTTGCAACCAAATATGCTGTTCCGGGAGGAATACAAATCTAGAAGAGTATAATCAGACTCAGTTAAACTCATAAAAGTGCGCTGTTTGCTGGGGTCTTTACACGAAATGAAGCCGGAGCTCAGAATCATGGCTGCCTCATGTCATAACAAACTGTTTATTTAATGCGAATATTTTGTCCATGAAGTATAAATTCATCTGAAATATCCATCCATAGTATTGCAAACATCTATTATTTTAAAATAATTATTAAGTAATTAATTATTCAAATTATTGTTAAGGATTTAACACTATTTTTTAAAAATTTAGCTCGACGAAATATAATAATTACTGCTCCAGATTTTTGTGATCTAAAGTAACTGCAGTGAGTTCAAGGTCTGACCTAAAAATCAAAATCGTTGTTATGCATGTAGATTTATGTATATAAACACACGAGTGCATATTTATGCATGTGTTTTTCGTAGATGACTTAACTCTAGTAAAAAACTAAAGATTAAAATACAATTTTCTGGTATGTATATGTATATATGTAGATAGATGGATATCTACAACGCAGAACAAAGGAACAGGAATATAGTCTTATGGTATATTAAATAAATATAAATACCTTGATAAGAAATGGCCACTCGAGTGCCGGAATCTCCTTCGACACACTTCCATTTTCATCATTATCTTTAGAATGCATTTTGTTTTTGTCTTTGTTTTTGTGCAAAACTTTAACTCAAGACCATTGTTGTTTGTCTAGTTTTAAAACTCATTAAAACAGACAAGTAAAACCCCTACATATATATTTTGAACAGTTTATTGTTTGTATCCTTTTATTTTTATGATAATCTTTCAGACATATATAAATGTCCTCACCCTTGTTTTATTTGAAATATCAAATTTCTCTATTGATTTTTCATTCTTCATTTTTTTTCGGATACTTATTTTCTTACAATATCTGAATGCATCAGTTTTAACTTAAGTAAAATATGTAATTGATTTGTTAACGAACACCATGTGCTATGCCAGAACTCCAAACAAAGGAACGTATTTATGGGTGGGTTCCCGCAAATTTTCAACCTATTCGTATATCATTGCGACTTATATGGTGAAAAGTATGTGGAAAACCAATAGTACTAGGAGTCAGTTCTAAGGAAGATTTTTTGTGATTTCTATATTAGGCTATAGCTAAGGATGTGATTTTTTAGTTACACTTTGCTAGTTTACAATTTTGTTTAAACACAATAAAAATGTGGAACAAAGATTAAGGCTCCTTAATGAAGTAAAGAAGCACTTGAAGCATAGGCGCGACAGGACTTTCACAAAAACGTCTACACACTACTGGCTTCCACATAATACCGTCGTCCTTTAATTTAAAAAGGATTTTTGATTTTGCGCAATGGTAAACTTAGTACAGGGTAAGTAAACAGTGTTTTTAGAATACACTGGCATCTGATATTGTAGGTTGAAAGTTCGTAATAACGTGAGAAGCATCTATATAACAGATTTTGACATCAAGTCCTTCAGTCGAAAGTGCTTGCAATTGGGATCTCAAACTTGCCAAGTATTTCAATTTCAATGATTGACATTTACAAAACAAATTCTGGTTAATCTAATGTGCATACACTTTTTTTTTGAAATGTTTATATAAATATTATTAATAGATGAGTAAATGCCTCGTGCTAACTGTCTACAGTAGAAGAGTCCATCACATCATTCCGTATTCATCTTCCTTATCTCTCGTCTTGGTGTAGAAGACAAATGTTTTTTGTTTTACTGTTATTAACTGCCTGATTGGCTCCTTCGAAGACTTCGACCAACTTGTTAGTTTCACCTTTACAGAAAGCACTTCTCGAAATCCAAATCAGCCTCTTATATTCTTTTTGCTTTGATCTGTAGATTCCAGTCTTCGGCAAAAGTGACCTTACAAAAAGCTTTATAGTCGCTGTTGCTGTAGTTCTGGGTTCCACCGTGGAGAAGGCGATATGCTGATAGTTTGTTTAGTAAGACTAAAGGTCAATGATTTGGTGAGGACACCAATTAAGTGATCAATTTACTTTAGCTTTATTTCTTGCTTTAAAGTGTAAAAGTCATACCTTAAAATTGGCAAACCAAATTTTGTCACTTTTTTGTCAGTTGTCAGTTTTTCTTAAAAAGTTTATCTGTCTACACTCCAGAAGCTAACTGGTGTAATTCATCCAGTCTTAAAAAGGGGCACGATTCGAAGTTCACGCGAGGCTAAATATCTATCTTAAGGCTAAACATGTTGTGGAAAAATGTTAAGCTTATTTTTAATTATTGGCAGTGCAAGGGAACTTTCGGCAAGATGTTGGACTTGTCAATGAAAAGAGTCATTTTTATCTAGACCGTAATGATAAGTCTCATTCTATTCTATACGTCGGTAGTTTAACAAAATTAACTCTTCTGCTGCTTTGACGTACTTACCATTTAATATCATTTTTTTCGATGTTGATGCCATGAACTATGTTCCGGTTATAAGAAAATAGTTTTGATGACCATGCAAGTCAATTTTCTTTTGACTCTGATCAAAATAACTGACGTTATTCCTCGTGAGTCTAAAATCTGTCTTTAAAGAGGATACAATGCGCCGGTGCATTGTCTTGCAAAAACAAAATTTATTTCGCTTCATGTGAGGCCATTTTGCAGCGATTCCGCCTTCAATCGCTCCAATAATGCACAGTAATACTCATTGTTGGTGGTTTTTTCTTTTTCGAGGTAGTCCACGAAGAGTATGCCATGACAATCCCAGAAAACCGACGCCATATACTTTTCGACCAATCGAGCCTCCCTCGGCTTCAATCAATTGCCGGGCACTCATTCTGTTCTCTGGTGTGTAATAGTGGATCCAAGTTTCATCAACAGTTACCAATCGACGCCAAAAGTCCGCCCGATTCCGTATCAGCAAGTCCAAACACTCTTTCGAAGTGCTCTCGCGTTCGTTTTTTTGGTTAGGAGTGAGTATGCGCGGCACCCAGCGGCAGGATAACTTTTTCATATGCAGAATATTGCCCAAAATATGGCGTGTGCGCTCAATAAAAAAAGTGAAAATTGTAGATTGCCGTCGCCTTAAGAGGACACTTCGTTTTTGATGAACACCTATATGGCACTCATTTCTGTGATGTTTGCAATGAAAATGAAAAGTGGGTGCCTGTAATGTAGGAACTTTATTATTAAAGTTATATTTTTTAATTGCTTTACAGACTACGAGTATATTGAAAGAATTATTTAAATGCAAAACGGACTAGTTCTTAGTCTGAGTGCTCTGTACTGACAGGCAATTTATCCATATGAAAATGCTTTACTTCATCAGTGAATCAGGGTCTCAACTTACTAAATTGGCGATCATTAGCAAGCAGCACTTGTTCTTTTTTTAGTCTTAGGTATGATTTTTTTTTTTAAAGTCGTTCTTTTGAACCCTTGCATTGTTCGGACAGAAGAATACCGAATATTCATGCGCTTCACATATACTTACTATTATAATATTTCAGATTTTGCACGTTTTTGGTAGCTTTGGTATCTTTGTATACATTTACATTCAATATTATTTTTTGTTCTTCGTCAAGGCAGGTGGGATTACTATATATGTACATCACAGCGATAAAAAGTTTAAAGTTGTAGGTGTTGATAGTGCCGTTTTCTAGTCAAAAATGTATGGTTACTTGTACATGTTTGCCTTCGTTCATTGCCAAAGTCATTTTAGCTACTTTTTTCTTGATAATAGGGGAAAAGAACGTCCCTTTTTTATTTTTATAAGGCATGCAACTTAAGAACATTGGAAAATATTTCTTATTTTCAACAAAATCAAAGCGATAAAGTTATATATTGGTCATATAAAAAGTCTCTGCGGTTTTTTGTCACTAGATGGTGTTGGTGTCCATTTATCTGGAAACACTAATCTGATTGTGTCAAACGAACACGTGTTTGAAAGGTGACATTTTTTGTGAAGACAGCTTTTTAATTCGTTGCTCGTGTTAAAAGTTATACTGATTTGAATATGAGTGAAATATTTGAAGAAATACGCTATATGATGCTTTTTTACTATAAAAGAGGGAAAACGCTGCAAAAACATGCCGAAAAATTTTTGCTGTTTACGGTGAGAATGCTGTAAGTGAACGCCGGACTTAGAAGTAGTTTGTTCGATTTCGTTTCGCAAAATTTCGATGTAAAAACGCATTTCGCACTGGTCGGCCTGTTACTGAAAAAGTCGATGAAATTTTGCAACTGACTGGCACGAAAGCGAAGACACTAAATATCAACCGTATGACAGTTTGAAATCATCTGAAACGAGCAGGCTACACAAAGAAACTCGATGTTTGGGTGCCACATGAAACGTTACGAAGTGGAACCAGTTTTGAAGCGATTCATTGCGGGCGATTAAAAAATGGATTAGATATCCAATGCAAGCGATCATGGTCAAAGGTGACTGTCCACAAACGACTCCAAAACCTGGATTGACGACAAACAAGGTTATGTTGAGTGTTTGGTGGGAAGGAAGTTTGGAAGGGAAATGTCTATTGTGAGCTGCTAGAACGTGGCGAAATAGTCAATTCGATCCTCTACTGTGCACAACTCGACTGTTTCAATGAAGCTTTCAAGAAAGAACGACCAGAACCAGTTGTGGTTCCAAGAAGACGGAGCTACATGCCATACAAGCTACGCAAGGCTCGAAATTGTGAACGAGATATTTGGCGACTGGATCATCTCATGGCGAGCGTTCATTAATTGGCCGCCGCGATCATGCGATTTAAGCACTGTTTAAGCACTGCCAGCTAAGCTGTATATATATATTCCACATATAATGTCATGAACTTAGCTTCTAGTAGTTGTAGTTAGAATGATCAATGCATGTTGGTAAATCTAGCAACGTGCAACGTGATTTGATAAAGACTTCCTAATTTTTTATGTGGACGTTTTTGTTGGAATTGTTTGACGGTATTTTGGTCTGTCGCAGGGCGAATGTGATGTTTATTAATCGATTTTTGTTGCTTTTCTGTTGCTGCAAATTGTTGTTGTCGCTTTACAGGTAGTTGTTGGTTTTCTACGAGACTGTATGAAGCAGCGGTAAAGGTTGTTATTATAGCGATTTACGGTGCAGCACACTACACTTATCACATCGATGTATTGAATCATAGGTTTTTTTTCTGCCCGTCAAGATGTTCATAATAGACTTTTTAATTGCCTTTGACTTATTAAGAAAAAAAAAAAAATAAAAATAAAAAAGTCCGCATCCTACGACACTTTGAAAAAACAGTTCCGCTTCCGATCGCAGTTGAATGTGTCTGTGTTTAGTATCAACCATATGTACATATGATATTTTGAATTATATATATTATTATTTTTTTTCTTTTTAGGAAAAATTGAGTAAAAGATTAAGCCTAGTAAATGGTGGTCATTTTCTGCTTGGCACATTTTTTTTCACGCATTTTCCATATAATCAGCAGCTATAATGATTTTAAACTTTTAAGACCATTTTTTGCCACCCTGTATAAAATAATATAAATGTATGAATGTTAATAGAGGTAAATATGCTCAATTATCTACAATTCAGAACACTTTTAGTTATTGAAATAAAATAATGCATACGTATATTGTAACCGATTATTCGATTGCTCTTGTCCCTGACAAACAGAAAAAAAACTTTGAAACACTTTAATTTTTTTATATTATTTTATTAGATGTAGATACACTTGTTATGTATATATAGGTTACAATTTAATTGGATAATAAAGTTATATATATATTTACTATTTATTGGTACATAACAAAACCGAAACAAAATTTCACAAAAAGAAAATCAATGAAAAATAAATTAAGAAAATAATATTTATATATCGAAAATTAACAGCGAAAAGTAATAGGAGAATCTGGTAAAATATCTTGCAGCAGAAGGAGATAGTAAGTTTTATCTTGTGGGAAATAAATGAAATCGTTAATCTTTGAAAATTTGTAATCTATATTAGTAGCCTTTATAGCTATACTATAGCTATACTATACCTTTTGATAAAACTTCAGAATGTCATTCCTGGTATATTAATTATCATCATTTAAGTCGGTGCTTGCAGCTTAAAATATTAGAGACAACTAGTAAAGCATGGTAAGGTTTTACCTCATAGTAAAATTATAGGTGAATATGCTTCTGAAGATGCACTCTGTGTTATTTTATCTTAAAAATTGCATAAAAAATCTTAAAGTCGTATTTATGTAGTATGTTTCTTATAAGTCTTGTCTAGTAGATCCAATTATTGGTAGCAACATTCTTGTTTCGTTGGTGAGTTCTTCTACAGCAAACTCTCTGGTTCAATGATTTCATAATCCGGGTTCCAATTGAAATGGTTTCCACAATTTTCAGACTTAGATACTATACACCCAGATTTTAGCACATTGAAGTGGGGATAGAACTAACGTGTGTGATGATAATAGATAGAGGTCAATTAAATAATATGGTGTAAGTAAGCCTTCCTGAAAAGTTGCAAAGGTAGGAACCGCATATCATAAAGGTAATACTCTTAGTACGAGTATGGTAGAGAAGAATTGCATTATTTCTTTCTCAAATACAGATAAGCAATAATAGCAAAATCTCATACTGAGTAGAAGTCGACATAATGCATAGGAAGTTGTATCAGAAACATATGCAGCACAAGCTAGCAGAATTGGGCTATGAAGTCTTATCTCATCCACTTAACAGACTTCTACCCTATGACTTTTTCCAAAGTTTAAGCAATCACTTTAATTTGGCAGAAACCATAAAACGACATCCAAAAGGATAAGAACATCTTTAAAAGAGTCATAAATGCTCAAGTGAAGTGGTGAGTATTTGTGAATTTTAAAACAGCGTTGTTTAATTTCTCAGAAGAAAATCAACCTTCTTAAATATTTTCATTGATTTTCTGCAATAAACTTACAGATAAATCTACACATGAATCATAATCCACAACAGTTTGACATGCGTTGTAATTAAAATACTTAAATAAGTCCACGTAAACATTTGAATGTGATAGCCTTGTTTATGGATTGCATACCGTTGATTGCTACTCTCTCACTATTTCCATTTCCATGAAAAAATGGAAATGTTTAACAAATTGATATAAGTACTAAAAGTAGCTCTCATTTAATATTACAAACTTATGTATATAAACAATGCGGTTCATTCATTCATAGGAAATTGCTGTAGTTTTTTGTTGTTTGCTCTTTGTTTATCTAATATGTAGCTGTTTCTGTTCTAAATCCTCCATCTTATAAGCCCCTCTCTCAATAAAATGCTTAAACCACATCTAGATGAAAGTGAGTTTACATATGTACATACATGCATGCATTGTCGTATTTCTATGTTTATTATGGGATTTCCTAGGAACTGAACTGTGTGTTTATTTCAAGTCGTCAGCAGCGTTTACTCGTATTGCGAAATAATGCCGAGCACTTGTATTTGCAAACAAGGCAAAATGCTGTAGGATTTGACTGGGCTAGTGGTTATACGAAGATAGATGAAAGATATGAGTATATGTATACCGAGTAAGAAATCATCTGGATATTTTGGGTTCTGCGCACTTCATGGCCAGACACTCAAAAACAATTCAAAACCAAATTTTTCGGTTAACTGAGAGCGGGAACGGAACTGGAATTGGCCATGGAATGTAGAGATATATTCCTCGCGCGCCTAATATTGTGCGCGTTTGCAATGAGCATGTTGCTACGCAAGATACAAGTAAAAAAGCCCAAAATTATTTTCCATTAAATAGATACAAATTTTCCAGGCCAGACCCAGTTCGAACAAAAATTCTTCAATAAGAAGTCATTCGGTTAGCCGCAGCTGTTTACGCGATGAATACCCTTTCATAAAGATTTTCCCAAGACTTTTTCCTTTTTCTCCGTTTTATCTATAAATTTGATTTAAATAACAGCAAAAAAACGCATATTCATATAAACGAAAACAAAACGGATGTTAGTTCAAAAAAATTGATTTTAATTTTTTTTCTTTTATTTGCTTCAAATTTCCGACAAAAACAACCTAAACAAGGAATAAATAAAAAAAAAATAAACGTATAGATAAATCCTTGGTGTAAATGAAGGGCATTACTCAGAGCTCTTGTTATCAAAAAACCAGTAGCAATAATGCGCATTTTTTTTTTGCCTATTTGATAATTTATTTTTAATAAAACGGAAAACTGCAAAAAAATCTAATAAAAAAGTTGTGCATAGTTCAAGAAAATTGTGAATGGCATTGACATAAAAACGTGATTTCAACTTAAGGATATTGGTTTTTTTGGTTATGGATATAATAGATACATTCCCGTATTTTAACGAGGGATCGGAATACCTTATAGTGCATAGTCCTTGCAAATATCTTAAAAAGGAAAAATATAATAATAAACTTCGAGAAAAATTGTGAAAAACAGAAAATTAACTTATAATCAGCAATAAGTTCTTGCCTACATACGCATTATATTTTTGCTAAAATCTTAAGCTTCATAAGCGAATATATGTACATATATGTGTACACATGTGAATACATATACGTATATATAAAAGTAATGAAAAGAAATACTTTTATGAATATGTATGTATGAATAACTGTGTATGGATATAGCGCATGTCCCTTAAAATGTGTGTATATGTATGTACATCATAAGAAACCAGTGAATAACACAATTATTGCTTGGAAAGCTGTTAGTTTGTGGTTGAAATTTTTTTGCCTTATTTTAGTTTTCCATAGTTTTTTTTTTTTTTTTTTTTGCAATTATAATTAAGGTAAAAAAATCGCTGCAAAAAAAGGATATAAGTATCTTTCTCCCACACAGGGATTAATGAAAGCAAAAAATATATGTAGATATATACTATATGTATACAAATATAAAATGGGTGACATCGGATAATGAGATTATACAATTTGCAGTATGTACGTACACATATCCTATATGCGAATACAGAGAAAGAGAGAGATCAGGACAACTAGCACTTCTAAATGTTTTTCATAACCTTTAATATAACAACTAAAACTCTAATTCCAATTTTAATTACAACCGTGAACTTTGCTTTGATTCATGTAGGTTCTTCTTTTTTTATGTACAATTCGTATAAATGTGTTTTAATTAAAAGCGAAGCAACCGTGCGCTCGTACACAACTTTAATGTAGCTGCCGTCCACGATTGACAAAATAGAAAAAAACAGTAATTGTCCAGCTATTTATTGAAGTTGGAAGCGTTCGAAGACAATAGCAAAACAAAATATCATAATTATTGAATTTGGTGAAATATGAAATAATTGGGAGCACTCAAGTCAAGAAAATCACAACAACTCCAGCTATCTGTTTTATGAATTTGCTTTAAGCAATCAATCAAAAGAAAGAAAAAATAAAACAAGAATAAAGAATAAAACAAAATTTTTAATATAACGGTTATATTCTCGAAGGATATTTTGCATGGTGTGAAATTTAAAGGCCTCGGATAGTGTCCACCGATCATTCAGGCTGGCTGATGGTTGGTAAGTTTTTTTTCTATTTTTCTTAATTTATTTCTAGCTGACAAAATGCATTACCTACAAGACAAAAATTTCGCTAATAAATGGGCATAATTGGTGAATTTATTTACAATATTTAAAGCGCTTATTCAAGACAGTTAATCAAGGTCGTTTAGAAATATTCATTAATATAGGGTTTTCTAATAACGACTTGACAACTTTTTTTTTTAAATAAAAGGCAAACCATTTGAGATATTTCAAAAACTTTATTATTGGCTTGAAGTACAATCAAAACATTTATGAATGGAACTCGATTTCGTTCATATGGCCACCGCTGGCATGTTTGCAGCGGTCGATTCGTTGGACCCAATTTTCAACGACTCGGCCACACATTTCGGCCGAAACGGCCGCTATTTCGCATTCAATGCTGGCTCTGAGCCCTTCTAACGTCGTCGGCGTGTTGGCATAAACCAATAACTTAACGTAGCCCCACAGAAAATAGTGAAGCGGCGTTAAATCGCACGAACGAGGCGGTCAATCGACTGGCCCATGTCTTGAGACACCATACTTACTCTTCAATAAATCGATTGTAGCCTGTGCTGTGTGGCTTGTGGCACCATCCTGTTGAAACCACATGTCGTCCAAGTTAATATCTTCCAATTCGGGCCAAAAATAATTGGTGATCATGTCGCGATAACGCTGACCATTACGCAAAATAAGCCATAGTGTGGTCTGAGCGATGCCCAATTCTTGAGAACGCCGTGGAATTGACTGATTTGGATCGTTTGGTACGGACGTCTGAACGGCAGCGATATTTTCGACACTTCGGCCAACCCGTAGTCTCACTGATAGGGCAACATCACACAACGAATATGCAGACTCAAATTTTTGCACTTAACTCGTTATTGCCTGTCTACTAGGGCGATAATTACGACCGAAAATTGGAGTTAACGCTCTTAAAGTTGCAGTCACCGATTCCGAATATCTGTAGAAAATTTTTATAATTTGCAGACATTGCTCGTTAGTGTAATTTACCATGATGAAAATGTTGAGTTTACTGAATAAATTGACAGTGACAGTTTGATGATTTTCCAAAACAATTTTTTTCACAGCTTCGACGTTATCATCTTTTGTTGATGTGCTGGGTCGTCCAGATCAAGGTTCGTATATGGTACTATATATTTGAAACTGTGAACATGTGGTCGGGAGAAGTATACCAACACAGCAGAAAAAATCGATAATCGAATGTATGTAACGTTGCCCGTGAAATTTCAAAAGTCATCTTTTTTATTGATTACATCTCGAAATATGCCTCATCGAATTTATAATAAGAAGAACTTTTAACCTTTTTTTTAATGGAAAATGGTTGTTCATTATGAAAAATTGTTCATAAAATTAGGTTTTGCACACAATTTCAGGCATATGGATACCACGACTGCTTTTGACGAAGTGCAACTTTTTGATCCAATTTCCGCCCTCTACAAGGCGTCTAAGACATATAGTATTGAAATGCCATCAAATCGCATGATCTCGGTGGCCCGATACAGTGTTGTCGTTGAATTGAATCCATCCTTTTTTAACCGGTATTGTCGGGATATTTTCGAATAAATAATCACTCATCATAAGGACCCATGATGCAATAAGCTTTAAGACTACACCAAACAGTGAATTTGATGAGTCTCTTCTAGATTTATTTCATTCAAGAAACACCGATTTTTCTCGTTTACAAACTCATATCACTAAAAAAATAAAGCTGCTGAATAGCCCTATCTGCGAATTCATTTTGCAATACATTGTCTGGCCAATAGATGGTGTGGATGTTGGCTATCAATTACTGTCATTTACTGAATTCAATGTGATTTAACTTTTTTAACAGATGTCATACAATCTTCGGCAATTTTAGTCATGGAGTTGTTTACTACGCAAAAATGCAGTTTTGTTATTCAGTCTCTTTACATGATGAAACGTTTTGAAGAAACTCCATATCAGCACACTCAGCCAGCACGTATACGCTAACATATCACCGTTGTGAGCGAAAGTGTTCATAACCAGTCAGGCACCTCAATTCGTCACTGAAGTCAACAATTGGGTCTCACTTATGGCACTTTACCGCGAATTTTAAAAGTTGATCTTCATTTATACGCCTACAATTGGACCATCTACGACGTCGCCGATTTGTTAACTAGATGTTGCATTGCCAGGACAATTTGTCATTGAATTTGATTTTTTCCGATGAAGTTCATTTTTGGATTGATGTGTATGTAAATAAACAAAATGGTTATTTCTGTGGACCGGAAAATCCATACGAGATTCACAAAAAACCAATGCGTCCCAAAAATGACACTTTACGAGTATGGTGCAGATTATAGGTTGGCGGCATCATTGGCCCGTACTTTTTTGAAAATGAGGCTGTAGAGCCAGTTACAGTGAATGAAAAATTTTACCGCAACATGTTGACCGGCTATTTTTTTTTTTTTTTTTTTTTTTTTTCGAAATTGAATGAATTACGTCTGGACGATATCTGGTTTCAACAGGATAGTGCTAACGCCCATACAAGCCATCAATCAATCAATTTATCACATACGAAGTTTGAAGATCGCATTATTTCGGTTAGAGGAGAAGTTAATCGGCGTCCAAGGTCATACAATTTGACACCATTATACTTCTTCCTTTGGGATTATTTGAGGAGTAAGTTCTATGCTAATACGCCAGCGACAATTCAGGATCTCTAACATAACATCCAAACTGAAATTGCGGTCATTGAACCACTTATTCTTAAAAAAGTCATTGACAATTTTGACCTTCGGATGGTTGATTGCAACAGAAGCTGTGGTAACCAAATGAACGATGTTGTATTTCATTCATAATATCCATAGACCGAACTTTTTAAATCAATAAAATTCAATATTGAGTTCACAATAAATGTGTGTTTAATTTAATGAGAACCTCCACTCTAGCTGTTGGCTCACCTTTTACTGGTCCAAGGCCAAAGTGTTTTCGTAAATTTTTTTTGCATATTGTGCGGCAAAAGCTTAACTGTTACGACAGACACTTGTTTGACAATTCTGGATCCTACGTAACACTTTCGTCCGCAGATGCTGCAGTTTCTTATATACGCACACTACACATGTAGAGTGTATGCGGTACGCAATTTATTCTCAATACGGGGAAAATTTCTCTAGTTGAAGAGAGAAAACGTTCTCCTGGTGTATGTATATTAGCGGATATCTTGCGGATAAAGTGCAATCAAACAGCTTCCTTTTTATTCCTATTACTTCTGAAGAAGTCTTGAAGCTTAATATGTTACAAAAAATAAAAGTTCATGTACAAGTGATGGCATTACCAATATACTTTTAAAGAAAATTGTATTTAATATAGCGCACATTCTATGTTACCTATTTAATCAAAGTGTATTTAAAGGTTGTTTTCTAAAATCATCAAACTGTGCAGATGTTATACATCTTTTAAAAAAAGGAAATCACCATACCATATCTCTACTTTCGACCTTTTCCAACTTTTTGAGAATCTTTTGAAATCACGCATGATTTTATTCTTAGAAGATCAAAAAATTTTTTCAATCAGTTAGCTTTTAAATAAAAAAAAAATCCACTGAAAATGCGATTCTTATGTTGTGTTCTAATTTGTATGAAGGTTTCAATTGTTCGAAACCTGCAATGGCGCTGTTTATCGATATGTCTAAAGCTTTCGATTTAATAGTTCACAGTTTTGTATGCATTAGGTTTTAGAGGAGTTGTTCTAGAATGGTTTCATTCTTTTTCAATGATATGAAGCAACGAGTAAAAATAAATGGGGTTTTAAGCAATTCTCTTACCGTTAAGAATGGTGTCCCTCAGAGTTCTGTACTTGGTCCTCGGTCACTCTTTCAACAATCCTTTAATGGCCAACACACCGCATTTGCAGATGATAATGCCTTTACGTATCGAGAACTGAATTCTTTTAATTGCGTTGCCAGTATAAATGAAGATGTCCATAAGTTAAGGCAGTTGTTTGCTTTGCACAAGCTGGTGGTCAGCGACAAAACCAAATTAATGACTTTTAAAATGATAGACAATGATCCTTTTAATCTTAACATAGTATTTCACTCACATGACTGCAAAAGGTTTAGTTTACCAGTTCATAGTTGAGGTCTGGCAAACTATAATGATGCACTTCCATGTTCAGAAAAATTGAATCCGTTAGTGAATATAAGTATTAAGGCATTTTAATTGATTTAAATTTGAATTGGAAAGCATATGCAAGCTACAAAATCGAATATTATGCAGGTAAAAAGAAAATTAAAATTCTTAAAACCATACTGTTCTAAGCCAATACTAACTATAATATATTATGTACTGGCAAACTCTAAAGTGCAATATGGTATAACAAGTTGGGGAGGGGCTTATGATAACACTTTTTGATCCCTTATTTAAATCTTCTTTCTTAATGAACTTCAATTTTTTATTGAATTAATTGTAAACGAGATTAAGTTGGAATGAATTAAAAAAAAAAAAAATTATGTTATACATATTGAAAACTACAAAAGCCAGGACGGATTTATTTACAAATTTCGGGGATTTCCTGGTCAGGTTTTTACGTCGTCGGCTCAGCCAAATATCCACGCTTCGAAGGTTATACTGTGTATTTGGTGGGACCAGGTCGGTGTTATTTATTATGAACTGTTCAAACTCAACGAAACCATTCCCCACAATACGAGCAGAGGCACGAAAAAGTGATTCATCAGCATGACAACGCTTGGCCTCACGTTGCCAAACCCGTTAAATTAACCTGAAAACGCTCAAATGGATGCTCTCGCCATATTCCCCAGATATTCCGATTATTAGTTATTCCGTTCGATGGCACATGGTTTGGCTGATCAGCAGTTTATCAAAAGATAAACACTTTTACCGTAACGGTATTCGAGCTCTGCCAGAAAGATGGGAAAACGTTTTAGCTAGCGATGGGCAATACTTTGAATTATTCATTTGCAACCATTTTTCCATAATAAAGTTGCGAAAACTAATTTCTCACCTAATAAATAGTTATGGCATTATAAATAATGAATTAAAATACAGGATAATACAGATAAATTTAAATAAAACAACAACGGTGTAAGATATGAAATTGATTCTAACTTTATTTTGAAGCTACGTTCATGCCATAATTTGTGGAATAGGATATCATTCAAATGGCCACCTCAGCTTCGCTGGCAGTGCTTCAAGCGGTTAGTCTAATTTTTGTTGACTCGGTCCAATATGTGCGGCAACAGCGTGTCGAATGTTAGCCTCGAGCTCGTGAAAAGTGGTAAATTTGCTAGCGTAGACTAAGAACTTGACGTAGCCCCAGAGTAGATCAAGTGATGTCAAATCGCATGATCGCGGCGGACAATTGATGAACGCTCGCCATGAGGTGAACAAGTCCTTAAATTTCTCCTTCACAGCTTTTAGCATTGTATTGGGTTTTTGGCATGTAGCGCCGTCTTGTTGGAACAGCTCCAATACTGTATATCGATGTTGTCGAGTTTTGATCACAGAAAGTCGGTTAAAATCGTTCTATACCGCTCCAAACAGTCAATCTTTGTGAATTCATTGATTCTTAGCCGAACACTTGTGGATTGTGTTCGCTCCAATAATAGCAATTTTGCTTGTTGACATAGTCTCTGTGCCAAAAATGGGCCTTGTCCGAGAATATGATTTTTTGGCTAAAGTCATGATCACCGGCCAAAATTCCCAGCGTCCAATTAGCGAACTCACGGCGTTGTCAATGGCTTCAATTCATTCATCGACATAATCTTATCCGGATGTAGCCCCTCTCTGGCAAAGCCCAAATCAGCTGATTGGCGCCGAATGGACATTTCTAGGTCGTCTTCAATACTAGCGGCTACGGGGCAATGTTTTCTTCACTGCACACCAATTTCTTGCTGGTTGGTGTCTTAAGATTCAAAAGAGTGTATTCACGCTCAAACTTTTCCACGTTGCGCGAATTGACTGCACACTGAAGTCATGATAACAACTGACTTCACCACGAAATTCACTTTGCGTATATACAACTGAGCCAGAATTTTGATAATGTTTTTTAATAATTGTATCGCTTGTATCGGCAAGCGTAAGACGATGCACAATGTAATGGCAAACCTACTGAATATTTTAACAGCTGGACGTCGTTGGTAACTTTGACAGCTGCTAAAACATAACAATTGGAAAAACTATCATTGCTGTCTGGTCACCCTATAATTTGAGTCGTTCCTGAGTGGTTGTACTCAACGAACGGTTGTAAATAGCGCATCTTCCGAAAAAGCTGAAACAAAGATTGAAGTTCCCCAAGGCTTAATCCTGGGTGCGCTCCTTTTTACAATTTACGTCAACGACATAAAATATGTACTAAAGGGCTAACAGATACTACTATTTGCAGATGACGCCTATATTTTTTATCGAGAAAAAAAATTAAAAAGTGTGAACGAAAGATCCAACGTAACTTACTTCATCTATATATACTGGCTGTTAGCAAATAAACTAAGGTCGAAATTCGAAATTTATGTTATTTAAATGTAATCATAGTTATTATTGATTATAAATTAAATTTTATGTTATTAATTTTGAGTGCTGTTCGTCAATTGTATATTTGTGTAGTGATATTTTGTTATTAAATGTACAGAGTTTATAACATAAAACAATGAATATAATTCAAAAATTTAGCAGATATACATACATCAGTAGTTTTATGATAATATGTTAAAATAGTTAATGTCTTGTGTTTTATATTCAAAATAAGATATAACATTTTACCTATGCACTTAAAAAAATACATGCGATAGTTAAAAAAAAAAATACCCAAAATAGTATTGCATATAAAGGTTATAATTTATTTAATTTGTTGTCAAATAAAATTAAGTTTTCTGCATTCAAAAGAAAAGTGATAAATTTTGTACAATAAAATGATCCCTATAGTCAAATATAAAGAAATTTAAATAAAGGCTAGATGTAAGTTCTATGTAATTTTTAAAAGGATTAATGAATATTAATGGATTATCTACTAAATAAATAATTAAATAAATAAATCACTGAATGATGTACAATATTTTAAAAGCTGGGCTTCTGACTCTTGATTGCAAAATTGACCTCATTTATATGATGAGCGTAAGTTTGTCGCAAAAAGACAAGTTCTAGGTCTGCGGCGTTCAAGTTACAACGAATTTCGGAAATCTCTATGTACCAAATTTGTATTACATTTTAAGCCAACGACAGGGTTGAAATGTTGATATGCCATTTCAACAAAAGTCAAAACTTATTTAGGTCAAATACATTTTCTTCAATGAGGCTGACAAGTTTTTTTTTTGTCAAAGTTTCGGTCTTCACTGAGATGGATGATATGAGATAAATGCAGCAATTGAGTCTAATCAGCGATTATTTGTACAATATCTCATTATTTGACTTTCGTACGTAGTACGTAAATTAGAGTAAAAAGAATTTGATCGAATCGATCATAAACATATATTTCATATAAACATCGAATATACGAATGTATATTCGTTCATACCTAAGTACAATGATTCCTATCAAGCGGTAGGATATTACATAGTTTATTTATTTGACAAAACTAAACTGTCGGTTTCAAAGGAATAAAAATTCTCGTTTTGAAAAATATACAATGTAAAGTTATGTTTATTTCTTTAACACATCACACGTTTCACTTTATTTACGAATAATTTAGCAAAAGCGAAAGGAAGTAATGAATTTAGCAAAAGCATAAGGAAAGAATTGCGACAAGTTCTTTACAAATTTTAAAATTGCAGATGATATTTTAATTCTTGTGGATTATATGATAAATGTGATAAAAAATAAAGGCATTATTGATGTCATCATAGAAACGGGTATACTCGTATCTTGCTTGATGATCTTGAGGAGTTCTTTAATTTTTCTACTCCTTTTAATGATCTCGTTTTTTTGTTTGTTTTGAGTTGTAATTCGGTTTATGTTCTGATTTTGAAATCCTCTTTTTTTGTTATATTTCGGCACAGAACGAAAAAGAGAATTTAAAGCTTAAGACCTATGTTCCATAGTAAGCGAAGCAGGAATGGTGTCATTTATGTCTAGCACATTAAGCGAAAATTTTTAAAACGATGATTTTTACGAATATTAGGACGCAATTGTCTAGTCTGCCTTCATTTTGCATAAGTTATGATACCTACAGTGGTTTAACTACACTCTAACTCATTTGAAATGCAATGTCCTTTTTGTTTGACATGGACGCTTCTGATATGAATTTCCAGTTGCTATTATTTTTATTGTATTTGTTTACAAAGTTAAGTCGATTATTTGCTATGATTTCACCGCAATGAAAATCGGCTGAGAACTGACATTGATAATGACTAATTTATTGAAATCCAGAAGATGGTTATGTTTTGAGCATTACCATCGCAACACATTTCGAGTAAAGGTCTCGTCTTCTTTGACCGCGATCCCAGCATAAAATGAGTTTTTATACTTGGGTGGTTGCAGTGATACCGAATAAAAAACGTTGGTTTTTTATCGTTGCCAGTCGTTTCGTTTGGCGTCGGAATCTGCTTTTGCTGCGTTAAGCTTAGTTGGTTCGGTGATCGCTTTGTTACAGACAGTATTTCTTCAGCATTCGCTTTCTCAGAGCAGACCCGTGAGAATGGCTCTCTTTTTTTTTCCTTTCATTGCCTTTAGGAGAAAGTTTAAAACGTAATTCGGCATGCGTCGTTTTGTGTGGGTACTTACGCGAGGAAGGGTTTTTTTTTTTTTTTTTTTTGTTGGATATTATGTGCCTTGCAATATTAAAATAAACTGTAGATCCTGTCAACATAATCGAGTTATACGATTAAACCTTGCCAAATTTACTGCACTTTTTGGGTTATTCGGGTCTATTCTGTCTGGGCACGTTTTTAGAATTTGAATTCTGATAAGAAAAACCCAAAGAAAAGTTGGTAAACTGAAATAAAATATTTTTTTTTTCTGATTTAGTACGATTTTAATATTATACAAATATCTGAAGCTATCCGTTAAGTTGGACATTTTATCTCAAAACAATATTTTTTTCCAATTTCGATAGAGAAATTTTGTATCTTCCCCGAAATAAAAAAGACTGCTCAATATCAGAACATACTAAAAGTTACACATGTCTCATATATAGTCAATCAAGTATTGATTTTGAAATCAATCAACAATCTGTATGTATGCAAATTATTTTTATATATATTTTTTTCAGATCTAATGTGGAAATAAACTAGAAATGGGCCAGGGGCTCGATCGGGAACCAGCTTATTGTAATCTGTTAAGGTCGCAGCCCCATTTTTGCGATTTAACATACAGCATATTGCGAATATTGAATAAAAGTTCTGCAATCAAAATAACAGACAACGATTTAGTTTTTTCTTAAAAATGCGGCACTGTAAGTATTAAAAATAAAATGAAGATTTTTGAAATTAAATAGTGATATTATATTTCTGTTGTTTTATTTACAGCAAATATTTTTATACACAAAGATACGATGGAATTCGGATAAAAACTTTTTCATTATTTCTATTCCCAAATTGTGCCAACTAGGGCGCAATTGTTCTATCCTGTGGTCATGGAGCCACCTGGCGGTACACCGTCAGATAAAGATAGGCAATTAGTAGTACATCAACAGCCAAATTTAAGCCTTTTAAAGCCTGCAAAACACCAACCACAGCAGCAAAACTCAGCACTTATTGGCATATCCGTTGGAAGCCAGCAAACTATCGAAAAATTATCTCGTCCATTGGCGTTTGATAAGGTGAGTGTAAAAATATATTTACACAAATGTTAATTCGGGTAGTATTAACATTAAGTAAATAGTTTAAAAAAAAAATAGGTAAAGAAATTTCGTTTACCTGTTAAAAGGTCTCCCATCATTTTGTTAAAATGTGGTCGCCTTAAAGGCTAAATACATATGCGTTGTTGTTTGAGTCGATTTTTTTTTTTGGCTTAGAAAAACGACATCAAAACTTTTCGGTGTCTATTTGATGTCAATTTCTTAATACGTAAAATTACAGAGAAAGAATCACTTATTTTTGTATATGGTATTATCTTTACCCAGGGTCTTCTTTCTGTGAGGTTCTTTTTTAAGCCTTTTGCTTTTATCTACACGCGAAAAAGTGATAAATTTCTTACATTCTACTTAAGAGTATTCAATTCAGAGTATTGTTTTTTGATACATGCACTTGCTTGAATTTTTTTGTAGTTTTTCAAAATTTTGCCTCTATTTTTTTATAATGGGTGATTCATCGTGAGGTTTGATTTATAATAAAAAATAAAACACATAAATTTGAAAGTGAACTTAAAATTTTTATTATAGGTTAAAAGAACAATTTATGTTATGGCCAAGTCTACATCTGAGGTGGTCCATTTGGAAGGTCATATTTTGGGCGACTCGTTCGAGCATAGTGGCTGGTATCTCGCGGATAACACGAGTAATGTTGGCTTCCAAAGCGTCAATCGTAGCTGGCTTATTCCTGAATACCTGAGACTTTACATATCACCAGAGAAATAGTCCAAAGGTGTGATATCGCACAATCTAGGCGGCCAATTTACCGTAGCAAAACGTAAAATTAAGTTCTCACCAAAATGATTTCTCAACAAGTATATTGTTTCAAGCGCTGTATGGCTCGTAGCGCCGTCTTGTTGAAGCCAGAGCTCACCGAGACCATGTGCATGTGCATGTGCGATAACGGTTACCATTGACGTTAACATTCTGATTTGCCTCATTTTTGAAGAAATATCGATCAATGATATATGGACATAAACCACACCATACCGTTGTTTTTAATGATGTAATGGTAGCTCTTGGTACACTTCGGGTTGCTTATTAGCCAAAAGGGGCTTCATCACCGAAAAAATTTCACGATAAAACACCGGATTTTCATCGAGTTTTTCCAGAGCCCATTCACTGAAAATATGACGCAAATTCAAGTCGCCTTGCTTCAAATCTTGCACAAGTTGAATTTTGCATGCTTTTAGGCTGAGATCCTCACGTAAAATACGCAAAGTTGCCGAATACGCCAAGCCAAACTGCTGAGAACGACGACGAAGCGATTCGTCACGGTCTTCGCGTACACTCTCAGCTACAGCTGCTATAGTCTCTTTACTACGTGCTGGATGTGGTTTAATCGGTCTAGTATCATCCACTAATGTAAACTGGGACTCAAATTTGGGAATGGTGTTGACAATAGTGGTTTCAGTAGGTCGATTATGCGAACCGTAAGTTCCTCGAATCGTACGAAAAACATTTCTCACAGAATGCTGATTTTCGTAATACAGCTGAACGAATTGGAGACGCTGTTGTGGTGTAAGTCTTTCCATGATGACTTGCCAAATAATACTGAACAAAAATGACAAAGCAGTTTGATGGTAGTCACGCGTGATCTGTCAAAATAGCCTGTTGAAAATTAAACCTCACGATGAATCCCCTCTTATTTAATACTAACGTCGTTAATGTAAGCAATTATTTAATCTTAGCCATTTCTATTAATTTGACAAGTCCGAATTACTTCAATAATTTTGTAATCAGTAACCTTTACGTTTAGGTTTTAGACCAATTTTTGAACAAAGAAGGCTCGTTGCTTATGTCCATGTCCAGAAAGTGAACATTTTTTTATTTTTCTTCTTGTTTTCTTGGCTGGGATGATTTCTATATTTTGCTTGCTGTTAAAACAAGCCTACAGTATAGTACTGGTTGTATTACTAATACACATGAGGGGGTCAGAGCACAAGGGGTCTAACTAACAGTAGCACGGTTTTGAGAAATCCTTATTTAACTAAAAAAAAAAAATGATGAGTACTTATCCTTTTTTCCAGATAGATCTCACTACTAATCAAGCCTACACTTGTTTCCTTTATGCACTTATCTCCATTTTTACAATATAAAATTTGCACTTGGATTCCTTGTACTCTGACTCCCTCATATACTTTCCGTGCGCTTAAGTCTTGTTCAATGCAAGTTGGTATAAAAATCAAGGATTCACTTTTGATATAGTCGTACACTGTAGTGAATCTGTTTAAAAACTTTACGTGCCTACATATGTATATTACACACTCGTAAATACATAACTTGTCTTTCTTCTTCGGTTCGTCACTTCTCATATTTTCCTTACAACTTGTTGGTCTATCCTCATTTTTGCTCAATGCTTGCTATTCACTTCTACGTTTACTTAGGATTTTTTATCTTACTGTTCAACAACTTTCTTAATTTATCGTTTCGTGTTGTGTAGAGCTAGAAATGTTGCTTTGCTGTATTGTCCCTGCACGATTGATTTATAAATTCTTCAGGTCGGGGCATTTGTATTCATTCCTATTCCTATTTATGTAGGAACAAGAATTCTTCTAAACTTCGCTGTATATCACGTATCCAAACAATTTGGTGTTGGCATTCTCTTCTATTCTAAATGTTTTAATTTCTTCTCTTCCCATCACCGGTATTGAGTTTGATAGTGCGTTCTTATTCTTATCCCCGCAATCATGTTCTCTTCTGGTAAAACTTCTGAACATAATTTTTACCTATGTAGATACACGTATCTACACGCTTGTGTAGATCTTTCTTCCTTATATATTTATGTATTTGTACGAACAGATGTTTTCTTTTTTAGAGCGTCGTGAGCGGGGACCACGCTTTAGTTGTTCGCTCCTGTTTCGCTACATTTGCTTACTAATGTAAAGAACGTTGTCAAAAATGACTTTTTAGAACGTTCGGTACGGTCAGTAAATTGGTGTGCAGGATATCCGTAGAGTCCCGAATAAAAATGATTCTTTAAAACGTTCAGGCATCCAAAATATCTTAGAAAGAATGTATTGACTTTTCTTATTACCCAATATGTTGCGATAACTCCTCCGATAAACAGATTTGATTTGACTTATCAAATTTTGAAAAGCTCTCGCAATCATTTTACCGAGTTTTACAAAACAAAAAAAGTTTTTCTATGTTTATAAACTTTGATAGTAGTAAGTTTGAGAATAAATAAATTTAAATTGGCCTAGTAGTAATTTAGTAATCGAATACGTCGTGATAAGTTATTATACTAATGTAGACTACGGGCCGATGTTTCAGATAGATCACAGTTTCGAACTAACGAACTTTTTCTTTTATCTTTAATTTCAGATGGAGTCCTTAGTGCGTGAAATGCAAGACCCTGAACATGGTGTTCCGGTGAGGCAGCAAAAAATGTTTTTAACATCAATTCCCTATGCATTTATGGGTGTGTTGGCATATATACCTATGTTTATACTTACATGCATATAAAATTGTATTTTTTGTCCTAGGATATGATTTGATAGAATGGCTCATGGACCGTTTGATGATTGAAGAATCTGAAGCACTAAATATTGCAAATCAACTGTGTCTTCACGGTTATTTTTTTCCTGTCAATGATACAAAAACATTAGTGGTCAAGGACGACTCATCACTCTATAGGTTCCAAACCCCATACTATTGGCCATGGCAACATAAAGCCCCCGATAATGTTGAGTATGCTATTTACTTGGCGAAGCGATCTTTACGAAACAAACAACGACATGCCCTTGAAGACTATGAAAGTGATGCTCTGGCTAGTCTGCATAAAAACCTTAAAGGCAAATGGGATTTCATAGCAATGCAAGCCGACGAACAGGTTCGATTGGCCAAGGAACGCAAAAAAGGTGACAAAATCGTTGGAGATTCACAGGTACTTTTTCAAGTTTTCGAAATCTTCCATCAAGCACTTTATGTAAAAAAATATGTTTTTTTCTTAGGAACGTGCTTATTGGCGTGTTCACCGTCCACCGCCCGGCCAATTTACACCTTTAGAACCATGTCCGGTACCTAGTCGCGACCGTCAGGGTAATAAATCGAAAAGAAAAACCGTCGAAGACTGGCAACGTGAAGTAGATTATTTACAAAAATCTCTTACACGTACAAGAATGAAAATGTCACAAGCTTGTGAAAGTTTAGTCAGTTATTCGGAAACATTTGCAGAATACGAATTTTTTCTACAACCAGTCCTTCCGTCGAACCCATGGGTTTCAGAAGACTTAGCATTCTGGCAGTTAAACAGCGCCATTGTAGATGTGCCAACGGAAAAGCGTGTTCGTCGATGGGCCATTTCTATTGAAGAGCTTGTTTCGGATCCAACTGGCTTAAATGAATTCACTGCATTTCTAGAAAAGGAGTACTCTCATGAAAATATCCGCTTTTGGATAGCTGTGAATAGATTAAGACGTTCGGCCCACTCGCAAGTTTCTAAGAAAGTCATCGAAATCTATGAGTATGTTAATGGTTTCTGCATAATTCCAATTTTCTATTCTATTTTCATTTTATTTAAAGGGAATTTCTAAAACCTGGAGCGCCCTGTGAAATAAATATTGATGGAAAAACCATGGAAATTGTTCAAAAGGGTCTCAAAAATCCATCTCGTTTTACTTTCGATGCAGCTGCCGAACATATTTATATGCTGTTACTCAAAAAGGACTGTTATCCGCGCTTTATTCGATCAGATCATTACAAAAATCTTTTGGCAGCTGGTATACAGCCATTGCATAAAAAACGATTTTTTAATTTTGGCGGGGTCGGTGTAAAAAAGAAAGTGGCCATGAATGCGCAAACTCTATCGAGTCAATCGCACACGAGTGGAACATCTACTGCTAGTGCTCCTGTACCTCTTCCCGGACATTTGACACGTCGACGTGGTAGCGACAGAAGTCTTTCGGGATCAGTGCATGAGTTAGCAGTTATTGGAATCAAGGACGCAAGCAACAAAGTACCCCATTCGCATAGTCAGAGTAACTTATGCGAAATATCCTACAGGTAAGCCATATTTAAGAAACATGTTTTTTTTTTTTTTATGATAAGCGTTGGAGGTAAATCAGAAATAATATTTTCACAGCGAATGGCTTTGTGCAAAACTGATCACATTCAACCTCGAGTTTGCGTTGCAACTGCTCTTCGTATTCTTCGGTTCATAATTGTCAGTGTTATTATGGTTCTGTAGTTCAGAAAATTACCTCTTTTCATATATATCCTTGAATGTTTACACCTTCTTCGTAGGAATTTATTAAATGACCTCTTAAGTATTTACAGATCCCTAAATTATTGATATGATTAGATGTTATTTTTTTTGTCTGATGACATTATTCTGATTTCATGATAAGTGTTTTAGTCGCAAATAGGCTTATAGGTATACAGTTATTCTATTTACGATTATAAATACAATATAAAGGATCAAATATCAATTTCAATTTAAAATATTTCAAATTTCTTCGCAGAAGTCTGTAAGTTGACCAACGTTGACAAGTTGGTTAACATGATCACATTTTTTTATTAGTTGTGGGCAAAATTCAAATGAATCTGGAAGCTAATTTTCTCTTTCTTATTAACAACTTCGTTAGGCATGTAGAACAGAATGATTAGTTTCCTGAGTTGGGAATTAATGATCTCTGTCGGTGAACGAAATTCTCCCGTCTCAAATCATATAATTTCGGTAAATAATCAGATGGAGGAATCTTAAGTTTTCCTCTTTTTTTTCTGTCGGAACACACAACTCAGACTAGAACTAGTCCAATGTACTACCTGTAAGTTACTTTTAATGGTATCTTTCAGTCTTTCGGTGAAAGATGAGTGAGCACTTCGGTGACAAAGTACAGTACAGTACCAGAACCTACCACGACAACGCCGAGTACCTGCAGCCGATGTGAGCATAAGCCGCACATTCAAAGAGGTTGTGCTTCGCGCTGTCATCATTCTTTTCACCGCAATCGTCACAGGATGTTGTATTGCTTATTTAAGTGCTTAGAAAAAGTGAAGTTCCCCGTCAAGGCACAACAAAAAGGCCGCTGACTGCTTAGAAACTTCAGGAAGCATTACGCTGCAACCTTGGGAGTTATGCTATCTAGAGTTGTGCATATACGAAACCCAACTGCCTGTGGAGACCTTAACCCAGGACGTAGGCAGACCTAACGTAGGTTCGGGTCCTGAAAAACTCTAATCTAAGCCTGGGATGTTGATTCGGCGATCTAATTTCCCGCGAAGTAGAAGAAGAAGAGTGAATTCAGCACTCCGACATTCTTGCAGTATCATGGAAGTCGTAAAAGGATTCAGCAAGGCCTTAAGCGCAGCATGCTTATCCCTACAGATGCTAATGGTTCGCCCTCTTCACCGGTTCTTCACTATATAATTCGTTGCCATTAGGATTATATAGGCATTTTATATCGTTTTTGGAGCCATCCGTAAAGATACAAAGAAAGTCGATTTGGTATTTATTTTGCAGCAGTAGTTCTGGTGTCATTGCATTACATGGCATGTCCATAAGTTTCCTTTTAATTAAGAAATAAAGGAGCCATTTTTCTTAGTCCGTATATAAACCTCGTAGTTCCAAAGGAACATCTTAGAAAGCTTCAAGTGTAAATATTAGCTAACATATTAAAATGCAGAATGCATATTATCCGCAAGAACAAAAATTTGAAAAGATAAATGATTGATAAATGCTGTTCTCATAAAATAAAATTTTTTTAACAACGCAAGAGTCCATTTCAAACTTAGTTGGATCTGATTTTTTTCTTTTTGTGAAGACTGAATTTTATAGAAAGCGTTGCAATTTGTACGCAAGCCGAACAATGACCTTTTTTTATAATAAAATCGTAAATAATTGGTTGGTTATTGCATTATATATTATTTTGTTCAAAGGGAGGGATCGAAGCCTATGGTAGATAAACTAGAAACAACTATGGAATCAGCGAGTGCTATTTGTCCCTGGGACGAAAGCGAGACTAGCCAAAACCCTACAGCAACTTTCCACCTTTCGGTTTGTCCTTGGGAACAGGAAGAAGCACAACCTTCAAAATCTACTTCGAAAAGATTACCCAGGTATTTAATATTGTTTTTATATAATTGGTTAGTATTACTACTATGTGATTAATTAAATATATTCCCATCTTAGTACTTCATCGGATATATCCGATGTTTCTGATCGTATGAGAAGATCTTGTGGCTTAAGGCAAAACACAGTGGACAGCAGCGAGTATAGCGCTAAACGACTTATGCCAAATTTTACGGAACAACGAAGAGCATCGGTGACTTTAACACCCAGGTATGTTGCAAATTTAAACACTTAATAATTTAACTAATATTTTTTTTTTCTATAGGATATCCGAGTTCGCTAGATCCTTAAAGGCGACATCATTAACCGTTCCAATTTACACTGATGATGTGACATTCCTTCCGCAATCCGAAGTGGCAAAAGATTCGCCTAAAATTGACGACGAGGATGACTCTGTTGTGCCTTCGGAAGCAGAAGTTGTTATACAAACAATTGAAACAATACCTTCGCCTAATATTTCACGCGATGCAAATAAGATAATGCCAGATGACAATCCAGATGATAAAATGAAGAATGTTAATGATGCACAAACCGAAGTACAAATTGAGCTAATCCAAATGGAAACCCTCCCCGAAATTCAAAGCCTCGCTTCTAATTCAGCTGAATTACCTGATCTGTCTGATAAAAATGATGAAATAACTGATATGCCTACACCAGAAAAAAGTAATTCTACTTCACATGACACTGAAGATGAGATTGACACTCCCGCCAGTACATCTCAGATGGCATTAGAAGAAAATAAAAGTGCAACGAATAATTGTAAGATATCTAAGTCAATTTCAAGTAATTGGCCTGCTAAAGAAAATACTACAACGGCTACAACTATTAAAACTAGCAGCTCAGCAAAGGCACCATCAATTCAAATTGAAAGTGCATCAGTTTCAGTGAAAGCATATTCTGATCTCCTAAATATCGCCACTTTTCCAGATCCGATTCAGGCAGATATCCCAATTGAGCTTCCTTGCACTGCAGTAGTTACAACGACACCAACACCGACACCAACACAAACACCAACACAAACACCAACACCAACATCAACTGCACTTTGCATTATAAAAAGTAATGAAATGGAACAGGATATAATACCATCTCCAATAGACCAAAAACAAGAAGAAATATGTGACGAAGACATACTTCTTCAAGAGGAGCTCTCGCCAACCACTGATGAATATCAAGAGGGACTTCAGTTTGAAGGTCGGACTGAGTCTTATGATTATGATATCGACGATGTAATAACGCCAGGTTGTGTTGCACCAGCACCAACACCTGCGCCATCGTTAGCTCCATTGGCAGAAATCGATATGGATCCAGTAGAAGATGAAATAGAGCATCCACCTAAAAAAGCTGAAGCTGAAGAATTGAAGAAGAAACGCAAAAAACATAGCTCAGAATCAAGAAAATCTGAGGATAAAGGAGCTGCAACGAGTGAAAATGTGCCTGGATCACAAGCGAAGCCTGATGGTGATGCAGATCACAAGACTGTGTGTCCTTGGGAAGATGAGTATGTACATTTTTTGTTGTTATTTTATCTTTTTTTTTTAATGAATTTCATTTTTATTCTATGTAGTTCAATCTCACTATCATCATACTAATAAATAGGATTAAGATACCATTCATTAGGCATACCTTGTTAGAGTTAATTCTGCGAAATAATTAAGTGAATTCACGATTTCATAAACGGATGGCATTAATCATAATTTATATTCCAAACAATAAATAAAACTAATATTTAAGAAGCTGATGCCCCGCATTTCTGTTAATGCATTTAATTAACTAATAACTTAGCGTTAGATATTAACGAGATATTAAACAAAAACTGCAAAATAAAACCTCTACCTTTCATTTGCAGTATGTTTGTATTTCCAAAAGCTCTGTAGAACTCCTGTGTTTTACAATATATAGGTTAGTCAAATAATCGGGACATAATCGTACACAGTTTGTAGGATTGGAGTTTAAACTCATTATCACATTTGCTGAATAGGATCCTAAACCTTGTCGCAAGGATTTTTATACCTCATTTCCTTTTTAAGCGATTATTTATTTCGAAGGTTGCCAGGATAATATTTTACTCGTAATATCTCAAGGAATACTCATAGTCAACCTCGCTATAAAATGTTGCCATTACTAAAGAAAAGCCGATTTCTTATTTTTGCAGTAAATAGAATTTTCAGTCATTGCATAAAAAGTCCTTAAGGCGTAAGTCAAAACATGGTACGCGTGTTAGGTTATCGAATCCAAAGTGCGGACTCTGATTACCTTAATATTTATAAGGTCGAAGAATGGAAGGGGACCTTCGTCAACATATATAGACCGTAGTCAGTATTCGCACCAAAAATTCAATAGCAGTGAATTGTCCACGTCATGTTTTCTGTATTGATAGTTCTGAAGCATTTGACTTCTTTTACATTCTTTTTCAATTTTCGGAATAAAAGATTGACTCATGTAGGCATGTTGCGCAGTTAATACTCTCTTAAGGTTTAGCTTAAAGTGTCCGCATACGGCCAGTAAGTGAAAATAAGAAAGTACAGTATAGCAATCAACCTAGTTTTCAAGCGTTTTTTTTTTGCATAGTTTGGAAGAGTAAATTAATTAAATTTAATAGAAATGTATTGAAAATTAAAATGAATGAGACCCTCTTTAGAGATAGTAGTCGCTAGTTATAGCATACATTATAGTTCAAAATATGCCACACGAAGCCATCAAAGAATCTAACAGAGTACTTGTCTGATCCGTAAGCACAACCGATGCCAGATAACAGGTACTGGCGGTAGGTATTACAAATTTGATAGTCAGTCGTCGATATATGTTTTCTGGTTTCCTTATAAGTTCAACGTTCCATCGTAATCAGGTGGTTTTCTCTGCTGGATAAGTTATTTAAAATGTTTTAGTTTAGGTATTTGAAATTTGTTTTCAGATTCCTCCTTTTCAGTCGATCCTACTCTAGAAAGTATTCTGAGTATTAACTACATATACAATAATAAGTCCCTACTTTAGCAATAATCAATGACTCTGATTTCTGGTATTCATAGCTAAGAAAGACTGATTCTTTGAAGAAATCATATCGTGCGCCTTGTTTTGCACCACCTAGAGTGGTAGAGAATTTATAGCTTACTATAAAATAAATTCAATGTTCAATTTTAATTTTAATTTCTTCCAATATTAATGTTAGAAAAATATTTTGTAATAAATTTAGACTTAATATACATATATTTATTTTTTTTTCAGGGATGTAACAACAAGCGATACAACTTTTGTGAAAACATATGCTACTCTTGGTTATTTGTGAATCAAATTAGATATTTTAAACTATTCATAAATATCTCTTAAGCTAGAGAGGATAACATATAGTATGCATTAATTGATTCTATTGTTAAATAAACGTTTTATTTGTCGGCAAAAAATCAAATTTTTAAATAAGCCCTTTTTAATATAAAAAAAATTATTTGATCTTTTATTAAGCCCAAAAGTTGTCTATTTAAAGCTTAAATTGTAATTCATCGCATATTTCTATAGGGTTATATAAAATGTGTACGTTATTCATTTATATCTTAAACAAAACTAACTGACTAACTACATAAAATAATCAGGTGTCGTTAACGAAAAAAAATATATCTTAAAAAATATATTTCACTAAAAAACGAAAGTTTCTATTATCTACCTTCATCTTGTTCAAATTTTAAATCGGTTTGATTTTTTTCTTATTTATTCAAAATTTACTATTTTATTAAATACAAAATAAAAATAAGACAAACAACAAAAATTTTATTTGCTAGGCATACAATGTATCTTGAGCCCCAGTATGTATACCAAGCAATAAAATTTATATTTATATATTTATAAAGGTAATATTTTTGTCTTTAATTTAATTTACATTTTTCTGTTATGACAATAATTAATAATAATTTATTAGATATTTGTTTTTACTTAAAAAAAAGAATAGTTAAATAACACTGACATAATAAAGGTAGACCGGACATTGTTTTAAGTGAATACAAATATATATTTATACGTATATGAAATATTACTGAAGATAATTTACATAAATGCTCTTTGTCTATATTACTGATAAACTTTAAGAGAATTTAAAATCCAAAAACATTAACAAGAGAAAACACATATTTAAGAAGAAATATTAAAAAAATTAAAATAACAAGAAAAACTTAATCAATTAATGTCTATTACATGTTGCATAGTACATAACTATATCTGATATGTGTACTTTATGACTATATACATGCATACATTGCATACATACATAATTTGATCTTCCATGTTTTTAATTTTTTTTTTTTTTTTTTTTTTTACAAAATAACACAGGCAATGCACAGGTTATACTTTTATAGACTGAGTTTTACTTAAGTATAAGTTTAATATACAAATAATTAAAAAAATAATTGATACAAATATTCAAAATTCGCGATATACGAAAAAAGAAAAGAAAAACTTTCAGAGCACAAATATAATATATTTCTTTTAACTACACATGCGATATTATTTCCAAATCAACAGTTCCGTTTTTAGTAACTTGGTTTACCTCAATTCCCTTAGTATATGCCATATTTATCAGAAAGTGCCTGTGTTGAGGATTTAGAAAAAAAAAAGAAACAAAGTATACTTTTCGACAAATTCGTCATCTTGATTCTACTCCTCATTTTACCTTTATTTAACAAAAATCAAAAAACTAAAAAAAACACCTACGATGATGAAATGTCTTCCATTAAAGTACAGTTCACTTGACAAAAAGTACTATAATTATATCCTTGATGGAAATGTGCAATGAAATACCAGGCGCATTTTAATTGTTTATTAATTTGTTTTTCTTGAATTTTTTTTTGTATTGATCTGATGAAAAATTTAGAAAATAAAAGCATTCTATTAAATAATGATTTACATCAAAGATCAAAGAAAAAGAAATTCTAAAACATATAGAAGATTTGGAAAGTAAAAGAAAAAAATAGATAAAAAAATGTCACAAATGCCACACAATTGAACTAAAGGTAAAAAAATCGAGTATGATGTTTTAAATAGGAACAGAATCAAAAATATTATTAGATCCAACAAAAAACAATAAGAAAACTAAACGATGTAAATTAAGCTAAACAAAAAAATAACCAAAGTATACCATAATATGATATAAAATAGATACGACAAGATACACACGCAAAATAACAAGTTTTGTTTATGACGAAAATTTTTAAACAAAAAGTAAAATAAATTAAATAAAATAGTTATTAAACAATAATTTTGTACCTAAATCTTTTTAATTAAAATTAAAATGAAACCACCGTATATAATTTTCTTGTTATAGTTTATCTAACCAAATAAATCTTTTCGAAGAGTAAAATGAATAATCAACAAACTAATTTCAACAATGATAACGAAACAAGATTTAAAAAAGAGCATTATATATATATATATATAAAAACTATGAATATATAAAACAGAAACTCTCCAAAATCGTTAAACCATTTTGCGAAAGCATCCATTGTGATGCCTTTATTGCTATTATTGAATATACATAATTAGAATACTTACAATTGTTTATTTAATAGTTAAAATAAACATAAAATAACAAAACAAACAAAACTATTGTCGAAAAATTATGATTAAATGAAAAAAAAATAAATCAAATTGTTAAAAAAATTAAATAAGGCCACAAACAGATTATTGCATTAGATAATACATTTATAAAGGAAAATAATGGAGAAATTAACTCAAAATAGATATACAAACATACGATTATCTATGCTATAATAGAACATTGGCACAAAATAAACCAAAATAAAATAAAACAAAATATTAAATGTTAGTTAAAAAAAAGCAAAAATGATTTAAAATCTAAAAGTTGTGGTTATGTAAGAAGCATAATGTTAGAAAAAATATATAAATATATTATTAAGAAAATACAATTTAATATTATTGAAAATGGAATTTATATATATATATATGTATACATGACATATATATATACATGACATATATATATATATATATATATATTATTCGAGAGAAATATGTTAAAGGAAGAACTACCATAAATAGTTATCGTTAATTTTACTGAAATAAAATGTATTGTAGAATGTATTTAATAAAATGAAGTACAATAACAAGTAAACTTATTTCCTAATTATATTATTGTTTAAAAAAAAAATTACGTGTTTTTTTGGCTTTAATAATAGTATTATCAGAGCATTTGGAGAATATCAAGTAGATGCTGGCAACGCTATAGCAGTTTTAAACTCAACGTGTTTTAAGTAGAGTTATCGTAGATATTTGGCTTCAGGTTTCTTCTTTTCGTAAGACGACGACCTAATTCTTAAGAAGGGTGATTGAAATCCTATTTATAGTGTACCAATCATCAATTGCTTGGCGTCTCGAAGCCAACAGAAGCTAGCTTTGTGTATAAAAGGAACCCGTGAGGTCACCCGTAAATACTAGAAATATGAAGAGTCGTGAGCAGACGATAATCGATTATATGATATTGTACACATATTTTCCATTTTGTTCGATGACTTTTAGCCATTTTTCAGGCAACTTTATGAATCTGTGCTCATAGAACTTCTGCTATTTATTAACACATGACTGGACGAAACAAATGAGAATCTGAAAGTTGTGTAGGTAACCTCGATAATATTGATAAAAATGCTTAATTTATTTGCAATGCATTTTTATTTTACTGAATTAATTAACACTTAAAACCAGACAAGGATAACAAATGCTCAAATTCTGGCGCCATACGGGATTTCTAAGCTAATATAAATAAACCTTTCGACTAAAGTGAAATTCATTATTTAATTATTTTTTATACTAGAAAAATTACCTCAATTTAAAAAGCATGGAGATTGCTTTTTATATATGTTAAGTCTACAAACTACCTTAAATATTCTTAATCGCTTCCTACTGTCGTATGCGCCATTTCTGTTGTAACTAAGTCGCGCGTCCGTGTTTTTCCATTGACGGTATCGCTGGTCTGTTGTCAAACCCTATTTTATCCGATAGAAAAATGCTACTTAGGAAAAAGAGCCATTAAATTGGGTAACATCACATTACATATAATAAGAGCAATAAGCCACGGAGATTAGGTTGTTCGTCAAGGGCATTTTCTTGCAATATGATATGACTTTGGATTAATTTAAAAACGAAACAGTCCACTCTTATTAAGTATTCGTATTCAGGTGTTCTGTACAAGTGAAGACAATTACGTGCTGAACCACACGGGAGATATAAATGCAAGCATTGGCCGAATGAGGACAATATAGCGGATTACTGTCAGCCGTCTATATTGTTCCAATAGAAATAAACAAAAACTCTTTTATTAATATTTGGAGGCTTTTAATCGATGATTTCAGTGTAATGATTTTCGAGTGCGGAATATATGTCATTTGGAAATTTGTCGATGCCTTGATATTGTCCATCTTTTCTTTTATTTTCTCTTTCATTTGTTTTGTATACTTACCAATCTACATGTTTGAAATATTCTTATTAGGCGGTGGGCAGAGTGAGCTCGTCGAGTTGCACAACTTTGCTTGGAACGGTTATTTCGATACTGAGACTTTACACGAACGGGTGTAAACAGTTAAAAGTGGGTTGATTTCTGCCTGTCAGTTGAAATCAGGTGTTATGGTGCAGGTGACATACTCATATTTAGCAAAAGGATTATTCATCGCTTTTAGGTACATTAGACGGTGCTAACCTCACCAAGTGAGTAGCAGGTTCCCTCTAGCAATTGGTGTATAATATCACCAATCACCGTATGAGTACTACTTTAATATTAAGCCAAGATATTACTATGAGCTTACAGCTAGCACAACCCTGTACGTAAAGATACTCTTTGGATCCAGCAGTCGAAGTCTCATTATAGTTCCGTAGATAGATATGTCCTATCGACGCATCAAATAATGGACTAAAGGTATGATCGTTTCATGGTCATTACTTTTGGTACAATATACCTGCTGCGCTGCGTTAAATAGGGTGATTCATAGTTAGTTTTGATTTATAATGTAAAATAAAACTCATAACTTTGAAAGTGAACTTAAAATTTTTATTATCGGTTAAAAGAATAATTCATGGCATTTACTTTTTGAAAATGGTATCATGTAAATATTGGCCACGATTACGTCTGAGGTGGTCCATTTGGAAGGTCTTATTTTGGGCGACTCGTTCGAGCATAGTGGCTGGTATCCCGCGGATAACACGAGTAATGTTGGCTTCCAAAGCGTCAATCGTAGCTGGGTTATTCCTGAATACCTGAGACTTTACATATCCCCAGAGGAAATTGTCCAAATGTGTGATATCTAGACTGCCACGATATCAACAAGTCCATTGTTTCATGCGCTGTACGGCTCGTAGCGCCGTCTTGTTGTAACCAGAGTTAACATGGTGCGATAACGGTTACCATTGACGGTAACATTCTGATTTGCCTCATTTTTGAAGAAATATGAGCCAAGGTTTCCAATGTTTTAATGGATATAATGGTAGCTCTTGGTAGTCTCCAGGTTGCTTATCAGCCCAAATACGGCAATTTTGTTTATTAATGTATCCATTGAGCCAGAAATGGGCTTCATCACTGAACAAAATTTCACAATAAAGCACCGGATTTTTATTGAGTTTTTTCAGAGCCCATTCATTGAAAATTTGACGCAAATTCAAGTCGTCTGGCTTCAATTCTTGCACAAGTTGAATTTAGTATGCTTTAAGGAAGAGATCCTCACATAAAATACGCCAAGTTGTCGAATACGCCAAGCCAAGCTGCTGAGAACGACGACGAATCGATTCGTCACGGTCTTCGCCTACACTCTCAGCTACGGCTGCTCTTTACTACGTGCTGGATGTGGTCTAACCGGTCGAGTATCATTCACTAATGTAAACTAGGAGTCAAATTTGCGAATGGTATTGAAAATAGTGGTATCAGTAGGTCGATTATGTGCACCATAAGTTCCTCGAATCGCACGAAAAACATTTCTCACAGAACGCTGATTTTCATAATAAAGTTGTACAATTTGGAGACGCTGTTACGGTATGAGTCTTTCCATGATAATTTGCCAAATGATATTGAACAAAACTGACAAAGCAGTTTGATAGGAGTCAAGCATGATCTGTCTAAAAAAAAGCCTATTAAAAATCAAACCTTACGATGAATCACCTCTTACTATTTTCCATTAGTATTGTTAATTAGCGGGTCGACACTGTAGTAGAAAACTAACCCGTAGGCCATTGATTCGTTAAAGATACAACAGACTTTCGAAGTATTTCCGGATTGATTAGTCTATGCTTTTTAAGAACTTAAGCCAATCGGCTGGTCACATTCATAATTTTAGAAAGAAGAGACTATCAATTGATCTCCAAATAAGCTTCTTTCTAGTTCAGTTCAATCAATTCTCTCCCGGAATTGATGACTTATTCAGCAGTTTTCTAATTTATTATGTTAACGAAAGCACAGGAGTTGAGACCCTCACCATATGAATAGCCTTTTGCAAAAGTTTGTTGTTATAAGATACGTCAATTACAAACATCTGCTGAAAGTTGTGTTCAGAGCTTAAACAGCGCCCTCTCTTTTTGTGCAGTTTTAAGATCTAGTAAAGTTTTTACACAGTTCTTTTAAGTCGTATACCATAGCTTATTGAGAACTGTCAATAGAGTAGAATTTAATCCTACCTACGTTATGTTCTGTCGTTAAATGTATATGACCTTAAATTTGACGACGCAAAGATCTAATTTTGCCTCAATGTACGTTTTATTTTTTCCGAAATAGAATAATAATGCCAATAACTGGCTATGCGCACCCAAAACCACTTGGTAGTTGCTAAATAAGATTCAAAACCATGCGATAAAACGAATACGTGATACTAATGTATATTTCACAGTCAATTGACACTATCGAAACATTTCTTTTGAAGTTATTTTAAATACCATCGTTTTCATAAGATTAGCGCTAGCATCCCGCTTCTCCGAATTTTCGAACATAGCATCCTATAAATGCTCACTAGTTTATTTTTATACCTTCCTTCTGACGCGAGATTAAATTCAGGAACTCTTTCTTAAACCGTAAAATTGGCTTATGGAATATGGAAACTGTTATTATAATCTAAAAACATTGAAAACTAACGTAAATATCTCTATTTTTTCATCCTTAGTAAATTTTTAGTTAGCTCTTCGTGGCATTCGCAACTAAATATCTTATGCCTTTATTTTCGGAAAAGTGTGTGGAATAGTGGTAGCCAGTGTTAAAATCTATGCTTTGAAATGGTAAAGATGCTGTTGATAGCTTAAGGGTTAATTAAATAAGCTGCCAAAAGCTTAACTTTTTAACTTACGTAATAAATAAATATCTCAAATGGCTAAAAACTGGCAAACAGAATGATAAATTTTATTAGGCATTGATTGATTCAAGGTATTTTAATAGTAGAAGTAGTAGAAAGTAACTCTAATTAATACTTTAATTTTAATTTTATTTTGTCAGTGTCTATGGGTTCAAAACATAATTCCTAAGAAGTATATACAATTGTTGCTTTATTTTCGAATTAGTCCGTTTTTTTTTTTCAAAAATGACCGTGAGAATAACGTTACCGTCAATGGCGCCCGCTAGCGATCAATGATTTTAAACTTTTTCTGCCCAAAATGTACCAGCTGAACCTGTTTGACATGTGGCTCCAGCAAGATGGCTTTATATTCCACACAGCACGCAAATCAATAGACCAATTGAGAAACGAGATCGGTGAGTAATTTACTTCTCGTTTGCCCGGCTAGATCGTGCAATTTGATTCTTTTACACCATTTTATGTGGGAATGCGTCAAATCACTCATATATGCCGATAAACCAACGTCAGTTGCAGCCTTGGAAGACAACATTATACGTGTTATTAGCGAGATACCAGGCAATATGCTCGAAAAAGTGATTCAAAATTGGATTCTCCGTATGGACCACTAAAAACATAGTCGTGTTTAACATTTATTTGAAATAATCTTTAAATAGTAAATGAGAGGCATTGATTTATTGTTTTAAATTAAAAAAAAAAAAAACCATACACTTTTGCAATTTTGCTGGATTTTTTTTTAACAATTAAAACCAAACGTTTAAAAATCACCCATTATTATGCTTATTTTGGCGTTCTAAACTTATAAGGTTGCTAAGTATGTACACTGCAATGTAACTTACGACGGTGAAGCCTTCAAATTATTTGTAAATATAATTTAAATAAAATTAACATATTATCGGCAGTGGGCCACGCTAAAAGTTGATCTCGTAGAGCGATCTTGTTGGTTACGTATTGCGGGCATTGAAAAACACGTGTTTCGCCTTTTTGGGACAGTTTGATTTAATTCAATCTATATATCGATCCCCGGAACGCATATACTGCGTTTAAGGATAAATTCCAATGCTGTTGCCATATTAAGATACATCGATTTATTCGTTCTTGTCATCTACCCATACTCGGTCGCTTTTAAGTTTTTCTGTTTCTTCAGCGAGTATGTCGACAGTACAAGTATTTCATATTATGGAAAACAGTTCTAAACGCAGTGGAAATCTTCAGTGGGTTAAGGTGGTGGATGGATTTGAATCTCCGACTTAACTGTTGTGCAACCTAAGCATTCTCCAGAAAGAAGTGTTTTATTTTGTTCATAGCCGCTGGTTAGCCATAAAAGTACAATAAAATTTTTCGATGGCTTTTCACATATCTGCTTTTTGATGGTATTTAAAACTTAGACTATCATCAATAAAAGCTCCAGATTAGGTACTAAAGAAAAGGTTGAGGAAAAACTCCACGCTCTTCAATTCTTTCTACTCGAAAGTTGTACCTGAATAAACTTGACTAGCAAATGGTTAAGCTATCTAAAAAAGTGAGTTTATTGAGAAAATAAAGTTGGTAACGTATCGAGGTGCTGTCCATTAAATTTCAAAAAATTCAAAGACAAGAACTACGTATAGCTTTTAATCTTAATCCAGATCTTATTTTGCTTATTTTTATCCATAGCATTTTTTTTTTGTGTTCTTATTTAAAAATGTTTTCAATAATTTCCATTACCTCATGTTGAATGGTTGGTAAGGGGAGGGGAGTCAGAATCAAATACCATCCTAACCTCATTGATATGTGCATAAGCTGGAACAGATTGAAATGAAAAACACCAAAGCTCAACTAATGCAAAATTTATGAGATTTATTTACATAGCTTTAAAAACATATTTCTAAGGAAAACTGAACATAAATAAGCTTACTTTGTTTTTATTTCTTAATTAAAAAATATGCAATTTGTTTATATGTACGGAAGAAAAACTAACTTAAATTTTTAATAATAAAACACTTCATATATTTAACTTTCACTCTCTGCTGTTGACGCTGTATCTTTGCTGGGATCAACTTGGCAAGTAATCCAAAACTAATTGCTAATAACATTTTTTCCTTAATTTAAAAGTACATATTTTATATACTCTTATATGAGTAACATAAAAATTTGAATAGCAAATAAAAAAACAATGAGAGTACATTATTATTATATTCATTTGGCTCGTTTTGACTGCTTGATTTTGTGTTTGAAATGACATAGGTATTTTGTTTTTCATATTTACGTTTTACTTAATTCTTCTTACTTATTTTATAAATTGAAACCATATGTAATTTAAAAACCCTTTGCATCCGTATTTGATATTGATACATATGTATATTGCCCATAGTAATTTTTTTTTCTAATTGTTTGATTTCCACTGTTAAACAAAATTTAATTATTGTAATTAAATGAATAAATAAATAAAAAGTAATATTCTTTTATAAATTTTAACAGGGATTAATGTTTTTTAAAAATATATTTTAATTGTAATAAAATGTATGTGTGAAGATTTGTTTCTTTATTTTTATATAATTTGATAAAGTTATAGTGATTGCTTGTTGGCAGTTTTCCGTGTACTCGTATATATATGTTAATATATTTTTAACTGTATTTTATTTAAATGATTTCGTTTTGGTTTCATATAAACCATTTACCGTCAAAAAATATGCTGGATGACTTCTTTAGCGAATGTTAAAGCTCAATTTGTTAAGGAAAATAGAGTTAGATAGAGTTACTCAGGTTTTGTTTTCTGTTTTTATTTATTTATTTTTTTTTTTTTTGTATTATAGAAACAGTGCAAAAATATAGTAATAACTAACTGAGTTTTAAGTGATATTATAATTTTTGTTTATATAGAGTTCATTTATTTTATAAAGTGCGATAAATAATGATATTTTTGTTGTTTTTTGTTTTTATTTGTTTTTCTTTTGTATTGCTGTTTAACAAGTTAGGGTTATTTTTTCTTGAATGATATAAAAATAATAAACCTAAATAGAAAAATTGAAATTTTGAATGGTTTTGATTACGTATGAATTTTGATCTTATTAGGGAATTTGCGAGAGCTTACTGTAAAACCGTAATTTTCATCATTCGCCTGAGTGTTTTAATTTCGAACTTTGATTTTTGGGTTTTGTTTTGTTTATTATTGATACTTTCTTTAATGGTAAAGAAATGAAAGTAAAAATTGATAAATAATTAACTAAAATACATCATAAAAAACTCTATCAAAAAATATTGATTTAAGTGGAATATAATTTTCCTGTAATAAGCAAGGAAGACAATAATCTTATATTTATATTTAATATGTTAATACCACCAAACCCCGGTGTTATTTTACGTCAAAAGTACGCCTAAAAAATGTTACCTCAATACTACAATACAACACTTTGTGTAGACGCAATCGAAATTCGAAAAATGACTTAAATTCTATGAGTTTGAAGCCCTCATGTTGTTGTTCTAGTATATTCGTGCGTTTCTGTTTTTTTTTTTTTTTTTTTTGTTAATATTATTTTAATGCGACTAACAATATTTATGTCAATATGACATAATGTTTCAACCATAACATATGTTTGATTCGTTTAAAAAATGTTCAACGGCTGATAACATTAAATCTTGTTTTTAATTTTTTTTACTTTAGTTAATTGCAGTTAACTTATGATAGATTGTTATTATTTTTCTTTAAACTTATCACTTAAGTTGTTGACATACTTTACTTATTTGATTATTTGTACAATTACGTACATTTTACTGTTTATGTATGTATGTATGTAAGAATGTCTTTGGTGTCGAATTGAAAGTATTTCAGGATTGGATTCGGAATACAAAAAGAAAATTTTTGTTAGTAACAAAACGCAAAAATATTTGCAAATAAATGCATTGAAATGCATAAATCGATTGAAAAAAGACCGTAATCTATTTATAATTTTCGCGATATCATATAAACTAGCATTAATTCATAATCTTCAATGAAAGATCAAGACAAACGTTATAAAAGCCTCCGCATTAAAAAAGCAGTGCAGTAAAGTACATCGGGTGAATTCAATTGAAAGAGTATTTAGCCATCTCTTCGGAGGCCTGCCTTATATTACCAGCATAAAGTCTCAAATATCAATGATTTTGCTGTCCAAATGTGATCAGATATTTTGTAAATGATGTCGTGGGTTGCATTGCACCTACACTACTGATTTAATAACTAATTACTTCAACATAATATCAGCTTCACAGAAAAACAAAAAAATCTCAGGTTCTATTGACGACATTAAGATGCGACTTCAGAAGCAATTTGTGATAAGCTAACAAAACCTCCATAGAAGCCTGCAGAGATGTGTTCAAACAATTAAAATTTGTTGGATTCCATGACGAAGACCAAATCAATCATTTTGAACAATAACACGGGACATGTTTACCTCTCTGAGATAAACAAATTAAAGATATCAACTCCTAAATTTATAAACCTTATGAATAGAACTTCACAGTACATCTTCTTTTTGAATTAAGAGATAGGATACTCTTTCAACTAAAAGGAGATCTTATCCACCATATTCTCTACTATTTGTACTACTCGTCCACAATCTGCTTGGCTTCTATCAGTGCGACTTTCACTCAAGCAAATCCTTATCTTACATAATGCCCTTGCTGAAGACCGGAACGACTCCACCACAGAATGTTTCTACGATCTGCTCCATAAGAGATATGAGCAATATCCTAAGTATGACGTTAAAATTGTACTAGGTAACGCCGGAATAGGTAAGAAGAACATCTTTGGTAGCATGCTTACACGATAACACGTCTGGCAACGGACTTAGGCTTATTGACTTTGCGGCGGGACGAAATATCACCATGGCAAGGACATGGTTTCCTCATCTCAATATACACAAACCGAGATGGCGGTCCCAGATCATGAAACGCTAAATCAAATTGATTATATTCCGCTCGGCATAAGATATGCCTCTAGGATTCTGGACGTCCGAAACTTCCGAGCAGCCAACGATGACTCGGATCACCTTATTGCAGTCAACGTACGAATGCGGATTTCCTATGCGCCACAACACAGAAAAATTACTATGGTAAGATATAACGAATTCCGAAATCTCTCAACAATACTTATTCCGCCAGCATCAAGTACCGAAGACCAGTGGTAACCCTTAGAATGTACCACTAGAGACGCCGCAACAGATGTGCAGATTTTCGCCCGACTACCACCAATAATTCCCTGGTTTAATGTAGAATACCTGCAGGTACATGCAGCTTAACAGGAAACTAACAATGCAGCGCTGAAACGAAAGACGGGAGAAGCTCGTGAGTTCTACAAGCAGAATAGACGCGAAGAATATCGGCTTTTACTCCAGCAATAACGAAAGTGTTTAACCAACACGTAAAAAGAACGCGCCAAGGCAAGAAGACCAGTACAGAAATCTGCAGAGATGAAAAAGGAAACCTTGTAGTAGAGAACATGGAAAAACTTTTTCTGCAGACTGGATAACAGCAACGAAGCCCAATACTCCAGCATAAGGCAGAATAGACAATTCAACTTAGACGATGATAGCCAAAACTTCCGTCCTGAATAAAACGAAGTAAGGATAGCAATATCTAGACTGAAATCCAATAAAGCAGCTGCGCCTGATTGCTGAGGTATTCAAAGTTGCTAGAAACGACTTTCTGAGAGTACAGACCAATTCATTTCGCAGATCTGAACAGAAAGGTGTATCCCTGATGAATGGAATCTCAGCAACGTTTGGCCGATTCACAAAAAAGAAGACCCCTTCAATGCGGTTTCAGACCAGGAAAGTCCACCATCGACTAAATCTTCACAATCTGGCAGATCCTGGAAAAGAAGTCCAAATCGATATCCACCAGCTTTTCATAAATTTTAAGGGCGCATATGACGGCATTTATAGAGACGGGCTACGTAAGGCCATATCTATGGCATCCAAGTACATCAAGTGTTGTAACGACTTAACACCGATAAAAACAAAGTAAAAGGTTTGCATTTTATTTAAGAAACAGATATGTAGCATATGTAAGACTTTTTAGACTTAGAAGCTGCTAGACAAATTTGTCAAAATTGTTTACTCTTTATATATATTTCTTTAAACATACTCGTACGCATGCATACCAATACCAATTCAAAACCAAAAGAAAAAATAAGTAATATTCCCCAAAAATGATGGTCGATGTAGTATTTTTTAATTACTTATAAAAAGTACTATCCAACAATTTCCTTCATTTGACATCTTTGTGAACTTAAAACGTATGAATTTATATTATTTGTTTATAGGTATGTATATGTTTCAGCAGCTTTAAACTACACTACGCGTTTTTTTATTGATATTTGTGTTATAATTAATTATTTCCTTATATTTGTAAACTGATACTTTGTGTTTGTTTTTGTTGTTTTGTTTTACTTCTATCAAATTCCTTAGTTAAGGGTATTTGTCAATAATTTCGATTATCTTATTTGTTTGTAAAAGTATAATAATCCAATCGTTAAGTGAATTATAATTTATAATTTTTACTTATTTCAAAAACACTAAATCTTAGTGTTTATTTAGATTTAACTATTTCAAAACTTGTTTTTTTTTGTTTTTTTTCTTTTAAATTTTATTTAAAATAGTTAACTTTTAGGTTATGCTCATTTTTTTACACTTGTCCTATAACGTTAAAATATTTATTTATCAATGTGTTGTTGTTTGTTTAAATGTTAAATTGTTTGCTTATAAATATGTTTCTTTGTTTAAATTTGTAAATAGTTTATTTAAAAGTGTTTACTGTTTAATAATTGCGGTTAATATTTGCTTTTATTTACGCCTAAATTAAAATAAACTTTTATATAAACCAACAAATAAATGGTGAGTTAATTGTCTTAAAAAAAATAGCAAATAAACAATTACGTAATTTAATTACATTTAATTTTAATAATGGAATTCTTATTTATTGGTTTTTATTTATTTTTAACAATTGTCCGTTATCACAGCACCAAACGTGTTTTATATTTCTTCAACTCTTTATACGTCATTTATTTAAAATTAATTAAAAATTAATCCTATTTTTTTGTTCTTGTTTTATTATAGAATAGAAATGAAATAAAGATTTTTAATGTACCTAAACAAAATAATTCGCTTATAAATTTATTTTCAGAAATATATATTTTGTTATAATTAGGCACAATCTAATAATGCAATTTTTAATTTATTTTTTTGAACGTTTTACTATTTGCTCTTTTTTTATAATGAAATACATTTTTAATTTAAAACTATGTATATACGCCACCAGGAGAAGCACCAAAAATAAACACATAGTTAGGGAGAAAACTAGTCTTCATTGTGTTAAAAATAAAGAAAAATTCAAAAACTTACAATGAAGTGTGGAGCAGAAAATAATACAGCTAGCGTTGCGATTATTGTGAACAGCGTGAAAATTATAAGGCACAGGCGGTCGACTACCATTGCAGCAAATTTCCAATCACGCGTTATGTCACTTGTTTCGTCTTCCTTTTTTAACTAAAAAAAAAAATATTTATACAAAATGGTACATTAAATTGCTAAATAATTTTGTAAAATGTTTTAAAATTTTGAAAAAATATAGTGTATTGTAGTTTAAAGATGATATCGTTGACGATAAAAAAAAAATCAGAATTAGGAAACCATTCTGTTAAGGCCACTTTTGTAACCTCTATGGATACCAGAAAGAATTGGAGGAAGTTTTCGCCGTGACAACCATAATTGGAGCCAACGGCGTTCATATGTCCAAAATCATATTTAAGCACTTATGACATAAAATTATCTTTCTACATGGTATATGGTCATAACAATTTTTATATGTTTTATTTAAATTTAAGATGCTATACTTTAAAAAAAATAGCACACTTTATATAACAGACAAAAAGGGCTGTTTATTATCTTTAGACTACAACATTTACAATAGATAGGATTTTACAGAAGATCAAGTGAATGAAATAGTAAAACAAAATGAAGTTGAATATTGAATAAACATATAAAATCCTGTATTGTATTATTTGTTCAATAAAATGATGACAGGCAATTGGATGCCTATTCAGTGGAGACAGAGCTTTCCCGCTTCACTCTATTATAAAGGATGTACCAAAATTCACACTAGATTTAAATCTTGCGCCGTTTGTGCGTTAAAATGTTGCCAACGAAATAAAAGACAGTTCAGAAATGTTAAGAATGGAGTGCTCCACGAAAGAACAACGCGTTTTTATTGTTGGACAATATTTAAAAAAAATAAGGAATGCTTGGCAGCTACAGTTCGCAATTTAAAACTTTAGCGATGGGGCTCATTTTCATCTTAATGATGTTAATCGTCAAAGTTGTCGAATGTGGGATTCAGAAAATCAACAAGTGATTGTAGGAAACAAACCAAATCACTGTTTGGTGCCGATTTTGAGTTGGAGGCATCATCGGACCATTCTTCTTTGAAAACGATAATCCAGAGTCTTTTGGTTAAATTTCAAGATATGGATGTGAACGACATGTGTTTTGTCATGACATGCATGAGTCATTTAATGCTCGTTTGATTTCTCATTGCACTAACTACTGATTGATGAAGGTAATGTCGCATATAAAGAAAATTTATTTAAATTATTTGTTCACTCGTCTTAAGTGCATTTTAACTAAAATTGTAAAGTGATTAAGCGAATTTTCTTGGAAATTATATTGTAGTAGTGTTTCTGGTTTTTAATGGCTATAGTTCCTGAAATTGTCCATCTGATCGCCAGGATCTGTCTACGCTGTATTGTAGATATTTGTTGGGATTACCCTGGTTTAAAAATTGTGTAGATACAATAATAGATGCTTTTTCCGTTGAGGAATTTATGTTTAAAAGAATCCGAAATCGACTGGACACAATCCTTCTTGCTCTGGTTAATCTATAGTTGAATATTTCTTCTTCTTTTGATAACTGGTTACGTTATCTAGAGTTCCATAAGATTTTCTATTAAAGGAAATGCATGTTTTTCAACGAAGACATATGAAAAATACCTTTCACCCAAAGGAATTTTTCCAGAGCATGATATGTTCAATTCATCCTCGTTATACGAATACGAATACACCCACATCAGAGACTCTACCATATCTTCAAACTTCAACTATAACAAGCTATTTAGAAATTCCCGTTAACAACAGCCATCATAATGATACTTAATTCATACATGTTTACTGCCTATTGACCCAATGCAGTTGGAGAAACTCGATGTCTTTTCAAATTTTTTAGTCAAATATCTTCAGTTCTTGGTATCTAATACTGTTACTTTATTGATATTTATTTAATATAGGGTGATTCATAGTAAGGTTTGATTTATAATGTAAAATAAAATGCATATTTTTGAAAACGAACTTAAAATTTTTATTATCGATGATATATCATGATATCATGTAAATGTTGACCATGACTACGTCTGAGGTGGTCTATTTGGAAGGTCTAATTTCGAGCATAGCTATTGGTATCTCGGATAACACGAGGAATGTCGGCTTCCAAAGCATCAATCGTAGCTGGCTTATTCCTGGTGACATAAGACTTTACATATCCCCAGAGAAAATAGTCCAAAGGTGTTATATCGCACGATCTAGGCGGCCAATTAACCGTAACTAAACGTAAAATTAATTGCTCACCAAAATGATTTCTCAACAAGTTTTACTCGCTGTATGGCTCGTAGCACCGTCTTGTTGAAACCAGAGCTCATCGAGACCATGTGCTTGAATTTCAGAAGCACATAGTCCGTTAACATGGCGTGATAACGGTTACCATTGACGGTAACATTCTGATTTGCCTCATTTTTGAATAAATATGGACCAATGATTCCACCAGCCCATAAACCTCACCATATCGTTGTTTTTAATGGATCTAATGGTAGCTCTTGGTACTCTTCGGGTTGCTTATCAGCCCAAATACGGCAATTTTGTTTATTAACTTATCCATTGAGCTAGAAATGAGCTTTATCACTGAACAAAATTTCACGATAAAACACCGGATTTTCATTGAGTTTTTCCAGAGCCCATTCACTGAAAATGTGACGCAAATTCAAGTCGCCTGGCTTCAATTCTTGCACATTTTGAATTTTTTAAGCCTTTAGGCTGAGATCCTCACGTGAAATACGCCAAGTTGTCGAATACGCCAAGCCAAGCTACTGAGAACGACAACGTATCGATTCGTCACTGTCTTCGCGTACACTCTCAGATTCAGCTGCTCTAATCTCTTCACTACGTGCTGGATGTGGTCTAACCGGTCATCCACTAATGTAAACTGGAACTCAAATTTGCGAACGGTATTAGCAACAGTGTTTCAGTAGGTCGAATATGCGCACCGTAAGTTCCTCGAATCGTAAGAAAAACATTTCTCACAGAACGCTGATTTTCGTAATACAGCTGAACAATTTGGAGACGCTGTTGTAGTGTGAGTCTTTCCATGATGACTTCCCAAACGATACTGAACAAAACTGATAAAGCAGTTTGATAGGAGTCACGCGTGATCTGTCAAGAAAAGCCTATTAAAAATCAAACCTCACGATGAATCACCCAGTATTTGCAGGTTGAAATAAGAAGCACGACGAGCAGTGAACGTTCACAATTGCAAGAGAAGAAGAAAGTGCAACAAAACAATGAAACGGACATTTTTTCGAAGTCTTGGGCAGTCATTTTTAAGAAGTTGGCATGTGAAAGGAGAGCAAAACCAGAGACTACCTAATTGTAATAATTCATCATTTATGCTAGCAACATAAAGTCAAGTCGATATAATTAATTCTCAGTCCATTACTATTATCCATTACTATTTGGCCCAAATACTGGGTAGGTACAACTTTGTCTAGATGCTGTGAATCGCAAACCAATTATTCGTTAATACTTTAATACGCTATTTCATTACTCAATTTTTTTTATTCGAGTAACTAAACCTACATGAGACTTCAATGTACAATATATATACATAAAACAAAAAAATTGTCCAGTTACGCCGTTTTTATTTGATTTCAACATAGTGACATTGTATGATAGTTTCCAAACCATTCTAATATTTTAAGCGCCACAGTGCCAATGCGAATATACGTAACGAAATTATACTCACCTGATCTGTTATCCAACGGAGCTCTTTAAGAATTAATGCTAATTCATATTCAGCCGACGAGCTTAAACATGTATGTGAGATAGCTTCATGAATCCTACTCTCTCCTACTCCGACGGGGCCAACACTTCCATCGTCTCCTTGCCTATAAGAATGAAAACAATACAATTTTGAAAATCTTTAAATATGGCCTATACAATACTATTAAAGTACTCTAAAGCTTATTTTCTAATAGTTTTCGCAAATTTAGTACATAGTTTTATCCAGGCAAAGAATAACTGAGCTTTTTTATGATGACAATATGTTTCGCAATAAGGGTTTCAGAAATATGGATACGTACGATAGAAGTATGAGAAAAGAATCACTTGGTGCTTGATGCTTTCTTTTTAAATACAATCGTAAGTATACGAGTTTCACATTTGCGAAAATTTAAAACTTTATTTGATTACAATCAAGCTAAGTCATATACATATTCATGGAAATCGTCTTAACAACATTCTTATCAACAACAAGAATTGCTGAAAATATGTATGCACATACGAGGTCTGTTTGATGAGTACCCGGATTGGAAGATAGGTGGCGCACATTTGGTTTAGCAATGGTTATAGATTGTAAGAAGTCAAACATAACTTTGAAAAACATTTACATAAGGTCCAAAATTAATAATTAATTGAGAACACCGAATGAATGAAAGTGTATATCTAGTGTAAACCGGTGGTTTAGAGAAATAGATAATATACAAATGACAAGAGTGGTAGTCAGAATATTATCATGGATACTTAAGCAAAATAGCAATAAAAATTACGTTTTACAAACATTCTGAGCCTGAAACAAGAAGTACCGAAGAAGTCTATATTGTTATAAGAAGATTGTGGAAATATTGGTTATTATCTGGTGAATATGGGTCTCCGAGAAGATTGCACGCTGAATGGAGTATTATGCCATGTTTTTAATATTGCAGAAGTGCAGTTGGTGCTACAGGGCTTTGGTATAAATATTATACGTACATATGATTGAAATAAAACAAAACAAAAAAAAAAAAAAAAAAGAACATCGAAACTTTATGGAATAAAGCGAAATGATAAAAAAGATATACCTATAGACAGCTCGGTAGTAAGCCTGTTGGTGTGGTATCGTAGCACTTGAACATCTGTGATTGCATCGAAAATCATCGTCAATATCCAAAACATTTGCCAGCAGAGACTTCGATGATCTAAAATTATTCGAAATATTTAACAAATTCCTTAATATTTTAGATGTTCAACTTTAAATGTTAGAAAAATTTGTGTATTAATCGAAAAATATAATATCACTTCTGGCCTTAAAAACAAAGTCACACGGTCGATTTGTTGATTGTGTTTACCTTTCCTTGAGTTCAACATTTTGCATTTGTTGTTTTTTATCACTTGACGAACTTGACGATGGGGGTGGTGGACATTCGTAACCCACTTGTCCGGGTCTTTGCATTCGTAATATACAAGGCAACCAATAGAGGAATATAACTCGAATCTATGAAGAAGATTGGATTTTGTATAACAAACGAGATTAGTTTAGAAACACTACGTTTTTATCAGGCGGTTTTTTTTTTTTTCGTTTTGTAGACTTTCAAGGCATGCACTTTAAAGGTATAGACATAGGACAAATTCAAATTTAAATTCAAATTCATAATAAAAAATTAAATTGTTCTTTATTAACTATAGAAATTTTATTAAATGCAATTAATCCCATTGAATTACTGCTTTTGTATGTTTTTTGTCTGTTTGTCTGTCTGTTTATTTGTTTTCGATTTCTTTTTGTTATATTTTTATGTTTGTATTATTTGTGGGTATACGTTTTCTACTTTTTAATTGATTGAAAGAAAAAAAAAACATTTGGTACATTTAGTGTAAGTTTATGATATTAAGTTGTATATTTTTTTGTTTGTTTGTTTGTTTTGTGATATATTTTTTTCATATATTACCCATTCACTCATTTCATGCGTATCTGGATTTCTATGATGATAATTGAGGATAAGTATGGTTGACACAACTGATGAGGCCACCATAAACATAATGCAATTGAAATAAGTTCCTAGAAGGACACAAAAATTACACAAAATTGTACAATTTGGATTTTTCTATGGCTTGTTATGTTCTCTTTTTTTTTTTTGGTTCTAAATCTATAGTATAAATATCTTTTAGTATTTTGCAGCTATGAGATTTCGATTACGATTGTCGCTTTAAGGTACAAAATCGTTATAATGAATAATCCACCTTAATGATATATTGCTGTTGGTTTGAATCCAAAATGTTATTGATTATCTTAAAATGTTTTCGATTGTTTTCGCTTGATTTCTAGCATATGAAAATATCGAGAAAATGAATAATTAGAAGTTATGGTTATTTAAAACGTCATTACTGAAATGTTTTTATGATGTGATTATGAAAACAAAACCTATGTTCTACCCGACTTCTTCCCAATTTCAGTTGCATGAAGTTTCTAGTTTTACAACCTCGAGCTTATAGATGAATGATTTTAGTTGATTTTGAATATTACAAATATTTTTCACCCTTACATCGTAATTTTGTATTTAAATTAAAATAAATTAAAATTTATACATATATATTTTTTTTAATGTGTTATTCTATAAACTATGTATAACAAATAAAATAAAACAGTTGTTAGCCCTTAACCATAAAAATAATTATATAATACACAAACTTAAATTACATAATACCTATCATATCACATATACAAATACTTATTTAAATAAAATGTTAAATAGTTGAAAACAAAAAAAAACATATAATATATTGTGGTAATGAATAAAAATATTTAAGGCACATTTTCAACAATCCTTTACCATTAGTAAGTAAGTTTCGATGGATTCTTATTTTATTCAAATGAAAACAAGAAAGGTATGATTACCGAAAAGAAATGAACTTACATATGGTTTATATTAATGTTTCATCATAGATTGTATTTTTTATCTTTTGATTTCAGCGGAATGCAAATAAGTGGAAAACTAAAAATCTTATAAAATAGAAGACAGAATAGCTTTGTTGCAATAATTGTAAGACGGGTACCGTGGCAAAAATTGTATTACAAATGCAAGTGATACTTAATATAAATGAAATCCCAAAGTGGGTGCATCATTTAAGAAATTATCAAAAATTACTGATGCACTTTTCTAACAACGATATTACTTTTTAGCAATAAGTTTATGGTATATCTTATCTTATATTTTAAGATGCTAAGAACTTTGATTTGTTTTATACCTAAATTGAAGTGAAGTAAAACTATAGAAACTTCCATCAGAATCAACTTTTATTTTTATTTTTTTAATTGTGTACCCATATTTTACTATGTATATGTATCTATTTATGTTTGATAAGCTTTATAGTAAAAGTCATGTACATATTACTGTGAATTCAATAAGAAATACATTAAGTGAATCAATTCGTATTGTAATGAAAGTTAGAAGAAATCATATTTTAAGTAAGCACTTTGGACAACTCTTATTTTAAGTAATAAGATTTTTTATATTGATTTTATAATGTTATCAATGCTATCCAAATAGTGAATAATTACATTCGTGCTCTAAAATTAAAACCTATTAGATTTTCGACAGAATATCGTTTATACGGTTTTTTTTTTTTAATTACTTAACTGAATAAAGGAGAAGATTAAAATGGCTGGATTAAGAATAAATTTCTTTTTTTGTCATGTTATGCTTTTAAGGTATAAACGTGAAGTTTTATGCTAATATATATACTAAATAATTTACCAAAGAATTGTTTTAAACTTAGTACTAAAAATTCTGAAAAGTCGCCTATCCTGCACAACAAGAAAAAGTGTAAAAAATGTGCTAAGTAAAATGCAAACAACTAATAAAACAAAGTTCTGTTTATAGAGGTCCTAGCCGATTTCCGTCTAAGTGATTTCCTTATCTTAAACGGAGAGTACTAGTATGGCACAAGTCAATAAGTAGACGCTAACAATCGAGTAAAACAATATTTTGAATAGAACCCTAGGAGAAGAAATAGAGGATCCGAATCCAAAGATTGATTCAGAGGAAAAGAAGATGTAATCACACACTCGGCGACACGACACGTATATGCTCGTAAATGTATATATGTACCTACATACCTACTTATATATTACGAGTATTTTGGGTTGTTCAATTAGTTATACGGTTTTTTTCTTGGAAGTATTGTTTATCAGTAGTGTTTCAGTTAAACCGTATATACCGTTACGAAATTTTTGTTGTTTATTCCAATAGAAAGGGTTATCCTTTACATTTTTATGAGAATTTGTTTTGATAGGGCGTGTTTTAAGTGCTCAAATTTTTTTTTAAATGGAGGATAGGAAAGTGCATATTTGGCATATGATATTTTGCTTGTTTTTCTTTAAAAAAAAAAAAAGTATCAAAGCGACAGAGGCACAACAGGAGATTTGCAGCGTGTATAGAAATTCGTCTAAAAGCGTTGGTTTACACACTTTTGTTTACGAAATACAGACCTTATTGATGCTGTTCGCTCTGGACGTCAACCTAATACAGACGACAATCAAGTCTTGACGACACGGTAAATCGCTCAGTGGTTTAACATCGCCCATTCAACTTTTCCACAGATACTGAAAAGGTTTGGAAACTGGATTTTTGTGTTCCTTACGAACTCAGTGAAAGAAACAATATGGATCGGACAATGGATCGCTTGAGGTTTTTCCGAAAAGAGTGGTTACGGGAAATGAAAACTGAGTGGTTAACAACAATATTTGGCGTAAAAGGTCATGCTGCGCTCCTGGTGAAACACTGCAATCGATCGGTAAACAAGATTAGCATCCCAAAAGGGTCATGTTGAGAATTTGGTGGGATTGGCGAGTTGTTTCCAAGCAATAGGACAATAAATGCCGTTAAACATTGCTCTCAGCTTGATGCTTTAAAGCAGGCAGTGGAAGAAAAATGTCCAGAGTTAGGGATAAGGAAGGGCATTATTTTCCATCATGAGAATACCAGACTACATACAGCTTTAGTGACAAAACAAAAGCTGAATTAATTTAGGTGGGAACTTATGCAGCACCCATCGTACTCTCCAAACCTTGCGCCTTCTGACTACCGTTTGTTCCGCTCTCCCCAAAGGGACGGAAGGGAATTCAATTCCGAAGATGAGATCAAATCGTAAGAAAGTAATAGATTATGATGGACAATATTTGATGGATTAAATATAAGCTTTTATACCAAAAATGTGTGTTTAAATTTTAACCCTAAATAACCGCAGAATTTATTGAACAACCCAATATAAATATATATAAATGTGATAAACTCGAGTTAATCACATGGCTTAAGAAGTAAGCATAAAAGCGGCATTTATGGATTCATCTACTGCAGTAGTGGATACATAATTCCAGAGAGACAAGAGATATCTACGCGATACGGCAAATAAGGCACGTGTTCTGAAATAACATGGACAAATGGAAGAATTTAGCGAAGATGTTCCCCCACCATCGATAAATAGGTGACAAACTTCAAAAGAGATCCAACGAAATATCTGACGCAAGCAAGACACGTTTTTGAAAATTGCTGTTCAATGAAAAAACAGTCGTCAAAATACATAAGTAAACGGACATAAGCCCTGTTGTTAGTAACAGAAAACAAGGAAATTTGATGTAGGCAGACAAGTATTTTATTTGCGAAAGACCAAATATCCAGATAAGCAGACGATAGGACGTGCAGTCGGACCGAGGCACAGCCCAAAATATGAATGTAAATGTGAAGGGAAGCTTTGTACCTAAATGGTTAACGATTTTGTGATGATATATTTGATCAGATACATAAGTTATGAAGGACGAGTTTCTGTGTCACTGAAAAAATGCTGTAATCAGATTAAAAAAAAAAAAGACAAAAATGATGAAAATCTAAAATGTTAAAAAAAAAAAAAAAATATTTAAAATACATAGTTAAGAACAAAGAAAAAAAATATACATTATCAACTTCTATTTTTTCTTTAGTGGGTTCTCTTTGATGTTTTGAAAGTTTGCCATAAGATTAAACCTTAAACAAAATCCTGTATATTTTTCATGAAAAATATTATTTTACTCTATACTTGTAACTTACTAAGTTAGTATACATACATACGTAATGTCATAATTACAAAGAAAATATGATATTAAAAAATCTTTTATATACATTAAAACTAAATTTTTTAATAAAAATGTAAATAAAATTCTTTAATATTTTTTGCAATAAACATTTATATATATATTTTTTCTATTTTAAATGTCTGCCTATTATATTTATATACAACTAAATATTAAAAAGAATATAAAATTGTTTGGTTTGAATTAATTTCAATAGTCTTTTACGATAATTTTTTAATATTTTGTTATTGTGGTCAATGTAAAAAGAGCAAGTAAAATATGCAAAAAACATAAAGTGCACAGTTTTATGGAGACACCTAGGCACGTATGAATAAATGTAAATAGAGTCACGAATCAATCTAAGCAGTGATAAATTTATTTGCATACTAACTATCATATTTTATATGAAGTAAGCCAAACAATCAACGATTATTTCATTGATTTTTAGCAAAAAGCTAATACAAAATAATTTGAATAGTAATAAAAAATTTTTATTAAATTATTTAAAGCTTGAGAAATTTATGTAAATATGTAAAAGATATAAAAATGTTGTTGAAGTTATTGCTGCGCTACGTTGCTTACTTGCTATATTTTGACATTAGTGATTAGTGCATATTCAATTGATAATATGCAATAGTATAAATATTTATTTTTAAGTTGGTTACATCTATAAAATAGAATTGCTATAAAACTATATCATAAAATAAGTTCTTAAAAATGGTGTAAAATATTAATTGTATTTAAATGCTAGGGTAATGAAATAATGCGCATTTTGAATGCACATGGAATATGATATAAATGCAATAACTCATATAAAGATGTCTTAAATATAAGTTAAAGTATCTGGCATAGCAAATTTATATAATTTTTTGTGTACCTTTGAAAATCATTGTATGTATTTTCATTGAAAGGCAATTAGTATTTAAAGAATCTGTATTTTTAGTTACACATGCTAACTTCAAGTATTATAAAGTAAGTTTTTTATTGATATTAAACAAAATATGGTATGCCTTTATTATCAATTTATATATATATATAGAAGCTGAAAGCTTTTATATGTTATAAAACATTATTGCAGCTATTCTCTTGGTTAGGAAAAATATATTTTCAACGCTTGATTTTTAATATTACGAAAATAAATTCATCACGAACGTGCAGAAATTTTTAATTAAGAAGCTTGAGCTCATTGGAATAAATATTTTATTTTAGTTTAGATGACCAGTAAATAAATTTTAAGGTTTCAACTGTTTGCTATATGTTTTTTGTTTTTAAATAAAAATAATTAATAACAAATTAATATTTGACCACTCTTTTATAATTTAATTTAATTTTTGTTTCAAGCCAAACGAAAATGAATCCGAAAAATCTTTTCGAATCATAAAATAGTGATAAAATGTATGAACCAATTTTAATTTTATAGATTCTTACAGTAAATTAAAAAGGGTTTTGAAATTTAGGTCATTATTAATATATATATTTTTTAGAAACTTAGGGCTCAATTTAAATGTTAGAAATTATTGATTACTCCTAGCGTTACTATATGTTTTAAAAGCAAAGGAAAAACTAATCTACAATTGCTGTGTAATCCATATCATATATTAACTTTTAAGTTTCTATCATAGTCAAAAAAAAAAAAAAAAAATTGATTACATTAACCGGTAGCCCTTGTTTTCACATCTTTTACCCGTTTGTATGAAGTATCACTATAAAAAAAGTTATTCAAAACTCTTAACCCTGGGTCGTGAATTTTGATGTCTCCATAACGTATTTTCAGCATTATGTGGGGCCATACAGTTTTCAATCTTACTTATATTGTATATAAATTTGTGTAGTTTTACGTATTATTTATATCCTAAAAAGTCTGAAAAAAATTGACCATTAAGTTAGTCAAAAATTATTTATCGACGATTTTTTTTTTTTCACTTTCGCTTTGCTAGAATACTTTACACTTCCGTAAGATTCTTATTTACAATTAAACAATAAGTTTTTTAACTAATAATTAAAAAAAAGTTTAGACTGTGATTAATGTAATAAATAAAATAAGAGAAAAGAAGTAGCATAGCAGCAAAATTATGAGTTTCAGAATAAGTAAATCAATATATATGTATAATAAAGTAGCAAGTAAAATAGCAAAAATATAGATATTGATTTTTTTTCTCGCTCACCCCGAGAAAGATTATGAAAAGAATTTTATTTTCTTTAGCAAATAAAAAAATAAGAGCGAAATGCGATTAAAAGAAAAAAAGTGCAAATGCATTCCTTAAGAATTTTATTTTAATTGTAGATTTTGTGAGTTGAAATCTCATCATATGGAATAGTAAGACTGCAATTATATTGATTACAATGAAATATATTATGCTTTCTTGATAAAAAAGGTGATTCATTTAAAAAAAAAAATTCAAAAAAATCCAGACAGAATCAGGGAAGTGCAGAATAAATTTGTGAACATGACTAGAATTTCGATTAACTGTCTTAAAAATCCCGGAAGAACGAAGTTCCAATTTCACCTACAAAGCAAGGCCATTGAATTTATTTTTGTAATATTTTTCAAATTTAAACAGACAGAATTCATCAACAAAAAAAAAAAGGACATCTTAAGATCAACATGGTTGTGGCGAATACATTTTTAAAAAGTTTACACCTCTGTTACTAAGAGAAAAAACACGATAATATAATACTAAGTTTTAAACAATTGAATTATATCTTTAAACAATTGTTCACTGAAGGGATCTATTTATCCAAAATAAACTTTTTTTTTTTTATAGAAAACATTTTGTGATTCAAATTACGTTTCATATAGTTGACAGTTTATTTCCGTGTCAACACATTGTACAAACTGGTAACTTGAATATATATAACCAGTGCATATATGTCCAGTGAATATATGTTACCAGTGCTACAAAAGAGGTATAATTTTGTGCAATTCAAATGGGTTAAAGCCTAGTGGATTTGCATACATCCTCTATTTGGCTATTTGGATACCTAAGCAAGATTTTAATTTTTAACAAATAAGAGGAAAAGCAAGAATCAATACTCAGGAAGGCGCCATCATACACCTAGTAAACGATCATAAAGAAAGAGCACGATACGGCTAATGAATGTTTCTATAAACTCTATGATAAAATTTATTAGCTATAAATTAATTTAAATTGAGTAAAATTTTTTTGAAATAGGTTTAATTTCAGAATATGTCAGTGTTGAGCTGGATTACTTCATTTTCCAGCCAAGGCACCAGTGTGATTAATCGGACTAAAAACAATCCAAAAATATTGAAAAATGTATGTGCCAATACCTTCTGTTATAAACTCATAAGCCTTCCGGCAAATATGCACCAATGAATAACTACATAGCAACGTAACCACTAGATTTCATGAATATGTCAGTTTTTAAAATAAACAAAATTCATGAAAATATTATTGCAAAACTGCTACTAAGGGCATAAAACAACGAAAGAGAATAGACTTGATAGAAAAAAACGAAAGAATCCAATTAGATAAGAGATATTGAGAGGTGCCCATCTAGCAGCTACCAAAATAGACCGAGATTAAAATTCTTGGAATTATATTTGTTTATGATACAACCAAAAGATTTTAGAGTAGAGGTTCAACTAGAGACTTTACAGCACCATCAATTACGAGTATATTAAAATGTCGAGTTGGGCGTTTTAGATAGCTTAAACACGCAGAACTAATTAATGTCAACGCTTCACTCCGCAAAGTTTTAGTTCTTAACTAACACAAACTAGCACAAATAAAAAATGTGCATATTTTAGTTGAAGCAATAGGAAGCACCAATTTTTAGAAATACGCAAGATGAATATTTTCAAAATTATTTACAAGTGGTGGATTCTAATAAAATTTGGTGTGAACTCTATTCAAAGTTTACGGATAATAATGGGAAATAATTGTGACACTTTTTAAAATGTTTGCATTATCTTAAAATCGATTAGGCTGCTGCCATGCAAACAAATCCAAGCGTTTCGACCCGGAATTTACCTGTTTTTTTTAGCACGTGTTAAGTTTTTGGGAAAAAGAGGGGAGAGGGAGAGAGAAAAAAAAGATTTTTAAGTTCAGTGGTTATTTCGCTCCATTGGTGGCATCCAACATTTAACGGACAATCACTACAGACAATTTTCCACAAAGATTTGAATTATTTTCATACAAAGGTCAAATTACAAGCAAATTAAACCCATGCCGATTCGTCTAAAATTTTGTTAAAAAATTGTTCAAATGGTAGAAAACGACAACAACATGTTAAACTTAATTTTTCTTTCCGACGAGGAATATTTCGATTTGAACGGCGATATAAACAAGCAAAACTGTAGAATATGAAGTGATTCTAACCAAGAGATACTTTACATATAGCCACTCCTGTTATTATGGAATTGCAACGAAAATTCTCAAACAAACTTATTTCCAGGAACTCCACTTTTACATTAAGTCTCCTGACTTGACAGCACCTAACTTTTTTTTGTAGGGTTATTGCAAATGGAAAGTTTAAAAAACGAAACCCACAAATTTGAATGAATTGAAGCGATCAATTCAAACAATAACTGAGACAATTCCGGCTGCAACCCTACAGGGTGTTATGAACAACTTTTTTGTAAAATGTCGCACATGGGTCAAGGAGCGTGGAGGCCATTTGAAATGAAAAATTTTTGAAAAAAAAAACAGTAAAAAAAAACATAATAAACAATTCATTTCAATGAACTAAAAATAAATAAATTTTATAGATTGGAAAAAGGTTATTTAAATTTTTCTAAATGTAGCAACATTAATTAACCACCCTGTATTTAATCAAGTTCCCAGGGTTCAAAAAATTCTAAAACATACTTGATACATATATGTATAAAGATGGTACGCGATATGTATGATGACATTAAAACGAAAGCTAAGTATAACCAAAGAATTCGAAGTTTAAGATTTTCAATGTCGTGCAAGATTTTTTGTTGAAGAACCACATTGCCGAGTCCAGAAAGACTTTTGTTATTTTCGCCCATCAAATCGGCCTTAGTAATACGATAAAGACGCTAAAAAAATAACGGATAAAAAATCAGCAGTAATAAAACCGAAGTGCCGAAATGCTAAAAATTAAAATACAAAGGCTCTGCCGTTTAATAACTACAAAATTGCGATGACGACGTCGATGTAGAGTAAACGCGGGTTGCCTTTAATGGCGAGACAATTTATCAATAATCTGTGCAATAAAGGTTCATTATATACCACGATCGGTCGTCTTGCTTTAACGTTGGTAAGTATTGCAAAGCTGAATCACGTTTATGACGCACAAAGGAAAACTTGCAGCGACAGAAATGAAAATGTTACGAATGTCAGAGGATGTGACATGATCAATAAAAAATACGTGCTTTCAAGGAAGTTTTTACGTTAAGAACCGATGTTGGAAAAACTAGAGGTTGATCAAATCTGCCATCAGATTTTGCCATGTTTAACGAAGACACTCGAAAAATGCGGTACGAAAGGCAAACTTGTAAAAGTTCAACCTAGGTTTAAAGAAAGGACCCAAAGAAAAACAATTGGATCACGCAAATACAAAAATACCAAAAAAATTTGGCCATGCTGAGCTGAAAGAGCTGATCTAAAAGAAAGAGCAGATTGTAGAATGAAATCATATTAAATTCCGTAAATTTACTTAACTTCAGAAGTGGCACACAAGCAGTGCAGATAAGTTACATATTTCTGAACAAAACGAATGAATTAAATTGAGAAGTATTTGAAGCAAAATATAAAAGATTTGCCCCTTTTGAAAATAAAAATTCATGTCAAAACCACATTTCTGAAAAATCTTTTTACATATTTAAATGGAAAAGTCGCCAAAATATTTAGTGGGTAAATTTTGTATAAGATGCCGAAAATGATATTGTACATTTGCCATTACGGTTATAATATCAAATCTAAAAACTTAAATCAGATTGACGAAAGGGTATTCAGGTTGAAACTTTTAGTCCAAATGTGTATTTACGTTTGAAATGATCATAATGTCGTATTTTGGTTTTTACATTAAAACACAAAGCATCTTATATAAAAAACTAAATATTTTATTGCTTTATGAAACTAGTTGTCGGCCTGTAGTAACATAGTTGATATCCGGTGTTAAATTTTTTTTTTTTTTTTTGTTTATTTATTCTGCAATATATAGATATTTCTAAAGAATATCGTGAGAACCAAAGCAATAACTTTACTTTGTTCGCTTTAATATAAATGCTCTTTTTATAAATTTATGAAATATCAAATTTCTACGGTTTGCTTAGAAGCAGTCGCAAAACATAAATAAAAAGTAAATCGGAAAATAAAATGGAGGATGAGGGTTCTTCACTCTATGTGATGTTCTTGGAACTATTTTTTGAAATATCAACAATTCAAAACGTTTATTTTAAACTGAGCCCCTAGTTTCCCTTAGGATTTTTGTTGTTTTATCATATGCGGACAATTAAGGCATAATTAACGGTTACAAATTTTGTGTTCAACCAATTATCCGCAATCATCATAAAAAGGCTAAAAATCGAGAATATTTGAATTGTTTTGTAATTTATTTTGCAATGAATTGATATTTTTTAAACTTAGATATTTTGTGTGCCAGTTTAATATATATTTCTATATATATAAATATATATCTATATATATATATATTTTTTTTTGGGAAACAAATTTTGAGTTAGCTTTTAATTGTGTTCGTTTTTTTCTGGGAAGAACATTCAATGCTACATAAAAAAGTTTGGGTATAAATAATTTTTGTTCATATCATATTGTCAATGTTATCAACTAGGTAAGTAAGAAAATTCTGCAGGTACTAACTGATTATTTTTTTTTTTGGCAAAGCTTACGAGTAGGTGTATGTAAATATTTGTACAAAATGTTAGAATACTTATCGAAGTTAAGGGAAACTATGCAAGGATTAAGAAAAAAAAATAAATAAAAAATACATTCACAGCTAAGTTCTACATTCGGAAAGGTTAATGGTATTATCAACAGTGGATTAATAATAAGAGTGATAAATACAGTATCTATATATGCTTTAAATATAAATGCATTTCTTCCAGTTAATTACCTGCCTTTTTTACTTATATGTAAGTTACATTATCCTATAAACGAATTAGTTTACGAAATTTTGTTTTTGGTTTAATTAAATACAATATATAAAATTTTGACCATCAACTAAAAATTTAAGTAGAAAAAAATTACAAAAAAAACAAAAAATAAGTAAATGATCTCTGAAATTTGAATTATTTTTAATCCTAAAAAAATACCTCAGAAATAATTGTGGAAATAGAGTATTGAGTGCAGTTAATAATTGTAATTTATTTCTTTTTAAACTGCAATCACTGCTGTAAATCGCGTTTATGTTTTGGTGCGAATATTATAATTTAAAGATGTTAATATGTATAATCTATCTATGATATATTTATTAAAAAATGATTTAGACTGCATCACAGAGGGAAAAACAAAATTAAGAAATTTTATTCAAAAAACCATGAAACTATTAATTCTGAGACAAAAGTAATCATAACCAAAGTATCGGCTTGCTTCAAGTAGAAAAGAATTATTATTATTATTATTATTATCAAGGGAACGATACAAATTAATTTGTAGGGTCCGGAATTTAACGCCGGGGTACTATGCCCATATGGCGCGTTTTGTCAACAGTACGCGGAGTACGCGGAGGTTTCCCCCACGCGCCCAACACTGCTTGATTTCGGTGATCTAGTGGGAACCGATGCTTTCAGTGTGGCGAGGCCGAGAAAAGAAATTTTAGATCAAATACGAAGATTTAATTAATATTTACTATTGAAAATTACTAATGCAACACGATTCGAACGGATGACCAGATAGTATTGATAATTTTTCCAATTGTTATATTTCAGCAGCTGTCAAAGTTACCAATGATATCCAGCTGTCAAGATATTCAGTAAAGTTTGCCATTCCATCATGCATCGTTTTTCGCTTGCTGAACGTGGGAAATTATTGAAAAATATTGTCGGAATTCCGACTCAGTTGTAAATACGCAACGAGAATTTCGTCGTAAGGTCGGTCGTCATCATGGCTTCAGTGTGCAGACAATTCGTCGCACAATGGAAAAGTTTAAGCGCGAGTAAACTTTTGGAACTTAAGCCACCAACCAGACAGAGATTGTCGATTCGGCGCCGATCAGCTGAATTGAAATCTTTTTGGACGGGGCCCAGGTTTGGCTCAGCGGCTATGTCAACAAGCAAATTTGCCATTAATGGAATGAACACAATCCATAAGTGTTCGGCCAAACATTAATGCATCCACAAAGTTTGACTCTTTTGTGTGGTTTATGGCATACCGCCATCATCGGACCTTATTTCTTTCGAAATGAGGAAGGAGACACCGTTACAGTCAATGGTCTCAGGTATAGAGCGATTTTAACCGACTTTTTTTGATCAGAGCTCAACAACATCTGTATATCCGAGCTGTGGTTCCAAAAAGACGACGACCCGGCGACTGGGTCTTCCCACGGCGAGCGTTCATCAATCGGCCGCCGCGATCATGCGATTCGACACAAATCGATTATTTTCCCTGGGGCATCATTCTCCGTAATAATTGTAGTTGGTAATATAAGTTTTAATATGATATATGGTATCTTTGCACCAACAGGGCCATGAATAAAATGTTGTGAAGACTAACATTCGTATTCCCAGAAATAAGGTTAAAGTAAATTTTAATGAATTAAAATATGTTAAGGCTACAAATAGAGGCTACAAGAGAGGTTTAGTGAGTTCGAATATACAACGGGATAATTGTGTTGTCCCCTTACAATCAAATAGTATATATTTGATGAATATGTACAGTTTAGATGAAGAAAGCAATGGGATATTGGGTTGGTTGAACAATAATTGTATTATATAATTAAAACTTAAGTTATAATCAGAGATGATAGAAATGAATATGTGGGCTTCCACATATCCATTTTTGTCATCCCTGAGTATGGAGAAATCTTTTTGTATTTCATTAGATGAGAAAACATTTGCTTCAGCTCGCCTGGCACAATATAATTCCTTTTCATTTTATTAGTTTCACGGTAGACGATGTTTGTTTTATGGTGGAGATAGGTAAGGTATTTGTAGAAACTCACGTATATTATACATATTTCAATCAATATATTTTGTATCATAACCGTTGTGCTTTATCAGATCAGATCAGCGAATTGTTTTATGATATTATGGAGGTTTAGTTGTTTATTATCAATTAACGATTGATAAAAATGGACATAATGAAAAAATGTAGGAATAGAAAAAACCCACGTTTTACAGCATTGGTTGGCGTTATGGCAGACTCCTCTGCGCACGGTATCTTTTTAAATTATTTTACAGCGATCAACTCATTTAATTTCTCTTGAGTAAGAATTTTACTGCTACTACTGGTTTGAATGTTGTTTTCGTAGGGTATACCACCTTAGATAGATTTTTATGTTTGCTTAGTATGCAGTGTTTTAATGAAATTTCAATGGTTCTCATGTTATATTACATATTTAAACTTAAGTATAGTGTACACCATTTTAATTTGTTTAATTAGATTTTTTTTATTTTGAAAATCAGGTAAAAAAAATTAATTTCTAAAACAAAATGTAATTTTTTTTTTAGGAAGTTGTGATTCCTTAAGAGCGCTTGTGAAAAATAATATTTAAATAAATAAACTTAATACATTTTATACAAAAATTAAGTATGAGCTAGCGAAATACATTTATTTTATAAAATAGCAAAAAACAACTGAATATAATTGATTAACGAAAAATAAAACATGGAAAAAAATTAAATTGATACTATAACTTACCTAGAAGAGGCACTGCATCAGATGTGGCTGGCATTGTTTCAGCCACCATGTTTAGGAAGACTGTCAGTGACAACAAAATTGTTACTCCTATAAAATTGTAATTCATTTATTATAAGGTGTATACGGTACGAAATCAAATCGAAATAAAAAAAGAATATTATTATTAATTTACCACGTTTGCCATTATTTAATTTATGTTAGGTTGACATGCAATAAAAAACTACTACCATATTTCTGCGTAGAACCTTTGATTAAGCTAATGTTTGTAGTCTAGTCGAACTCTTTAAACTTAACAAGCATAAGAAACGTTGGATTTTTTTAAAAGATCAATTTAAAATAATGCTCTCTTCATTAACAGATTAAATACGAATTAATATGAGCTTAAGGAAATACGAATATAAAAACCAAAACATTGTTTTGTTTATATTACGGTATAACTGTATTACTCCGGATGAGTATATCAAACAAAGCAAATCAATTTCACTTAAAATAAAAAAAACTTATAAAACATAGTAATGTTTATTTGAAAAACATTAATACATTTAATTAACCTGAGCTAAAGACTGTCATTTTAAGTCTCGTATTAAATGAAAACCCATAATTATCTATTTTAGAAAATGGGATAGCGATTTTGTTGCGTTTTGGGATGAGAAAATGGTTGAAAGTCTTTCGATTTAACATCAAAAAGAATTATTATTTAAAAAGTGAATGGGCAGATCACCTATTAAATATGTTTACATTATTAGAAATCGCAGTTATTTAATATAACTCTTTTCTATTTCTCATTATTCTTCTTTGTTTAAATCTTTGTTAAGAGAAAAACCTTAATTCTTATTATTTCTACGTAGATTATAATTGGATTAATTCAATTTTATATTAAAAAAATATATTTAAGCCCCGCATATTATCAACACAAGAAAGTATATTAAGAAAACCTAAACATGCTCGCGTTTAACATATGACGGAATACTAATATTTTAAAAATAAATTGTTTGTTAATTTATCTAAGAAAGTTCAATAGTTTAACTTGTTTTTAAATTAAATTCACGCATATACGACCCGGTTGTAAAACTTAATTCAAACAGAAAAAAAATATTTTTATAAGAAATCAGAGCATTCGTTACAACCGTTTCAAGACAAATAAAATAAGATAAATAAAACAAATAGTTTAATATAATTATAATAATTATTATAACTCGTAAAACTAGTTAGCAAAATTTTCATTCTAATTTTGTATTGTGTCGTTCATCTAAATAGATGCGGGAAAGGACAGAAGGAAACATATTTCCGACTTACCAAGTGAGAGTTTCTCACCAGAATCTGGCGGCAGTGTAAAACCTAGAAGTGCCATTGAAGCAATCAATACACACGGCACAATTAAATTGAAAAAATAGTAAAGAGTTTTGCGTCGAATCAATATTGCAAATGTTATATCAATGTAAGGTTCAGGGCAGCAATTATAGTAGATTTCATTTCGTTTTCCTGGTACGCCTGAGAGCATATTTGGGAAGAAACATAAAGTTTTAAAATTCTATTATTAATGCAAATTTTTAATTCAAAACGGAACTACAATAACTTTTTTAAATTCGTTTACTACAATGTGAGAATTCGTTATCTTACCGCATCTGCGATTTTTTTAAGTCTTTGCTGTTTATAATTTAAAAACTTATTGAACTTGTTTTTTTTTTTTTTTTTAATTGTATATGTATTGATTTGTGGAAATAGTTTCTGTATTTTTTCAATAAAACAAAAAAATTATATATATATACAAATATATATTGGGGCTTACCCAAAAGATCCCATTCACCATTTGTTATAAAACTGGAAATGTCGCCTCCAGCCTCATCTTGTAATTGCAAGTCTAACTGGAATTGGTAATAATAAAAACAAATTATATAAAAATGATATTAAATGTTTAGAAATTATAAGTGATACTCGTATATATAATTGACCATGGATGTGTTCTTACATTGGAGTTGAATTTTCATTTCACATTCTACAAGGTTTGTCAGAATTTACTTTGCTGTATGTATACGAAGGAGTTTGAGTTACATACAAATACAAAGTGTATAAAATTTCATCAATTCTTATCAAATAAACAGAATTATAATAGATTACATGAATATTATATAATTTTATATCATACAGCAATCATTTCGCCAATTTTTTTCCTACATACAATATATTCTGACAAGTTTTCCTAACATACCGCCCTGTCTATTTTCTATTTACATATTTTCTGTGTTGTTTCAAAAAATTGCCTTAAATGAAATCTAAATGTTATAATATGTTTTAACCAATATGAATAATTTTTTATTTTATTGGGCTCCTATGTATATAAACCACTTGAATGAAACCCTACAATGCACTTTACTGAAAAGAGGAAGAGCCGATTAGATCTGATAAGCCTCTAGTTATCTACTCGTATGAAGCCGTAAATGATCTACAATAATTAAGATATTATATTATATTATATAATTAAGATATCATAAGCACATTGTCAAATATGTATAGCCAAATTTGTTATAGCTTAATCATAAATCAAAACCATATCTATGATTCGTCGGCATTCTTTTATTAAAGTTGATTGGCTAACAGGCCATATTTTCTTCACCACACTGGAACTTCTCGTTTATTACTGTATAGGAACAAAGACCGACTCTGGAGGTCTATGAATAAGAAAGGATGTAGATACTCGTATATTATCTTTTCAGAAAGAAACCATTACTCCAGAAAAAAGAGAAGCATTACGCATTATACTATATAGATGAACATTAACAAATTTCTGATAACGAGTAAATAGGTAAAGAGGAAAATATGAACTTGAAATTATTGATTTGACAAAGGTAATAAAGTAAGTAAATGACTATATCAGCATTTGGAAACACGGTAATTAGATTCGAAATCGGAAAACGCTAGTATATCTTTACCTGATGAAAATCAATCCGACAGTCATAACTTGTCTACCTCTGATACTAGTGCATTGCGTGATGCTGATAGTTCTTATAATGAAGAAGCTTTGAGCGGCAAAAAACGGTCCCGGAGCAGCCGTTCTGCTGAGAATATCGCAGCTGCAGTTGAAAATGTTCAATCGGCGGAGATTACAGAGAATTATGGTGAAAGACTGTAAGATGTTACCTTACAAAGTGATGATGCACATCAGCTGTCAGTTGTTGACCTACAAGCAAGTGAAGCTTATATTTAAGCCATCCTGAATCTCTAACACGAGGGAGTTAACCTTTGCATCGAAAATCAACATAGGCGACGAGGCGCATTTCGATCTCTGTGGATATATGAATAAGCAAAATTATCGCTTCTGTGGCATCGAAAATCCGCGTATACCCCACAAAGAGCCATTACACCTGTTTATGCTTGAGACGTCATCGGGCATTATTTTTTCGAAAACGCCGCGAGCCAAACGACTACTTTGGACGGCGAGCGCTACAGAGCCATGCTAAACGACTTTCACCTTCCTTAATTGGATGAATTGGGACTGGAGAACATGTAGTTTCAACAGGAGAGAGCAACGTCGCATACTGCATGAGCCACTACCTAAATTCTGAGGCGATTTGCACTGGCCGGCAAGATCGCCTGATTTAACCATTTCAGACTTCTTTTTATGAGGTTTTTCTAAGTCACGAGTCAATGTCAACAAGCCTTAGACTCAAGAATGCCAGGAACTATCTAAGCCGATACCATTTTCTCGACTTAATGGAAAAAAAATGTAAGTCATTAAATAAACTTAATTCAAAAGCAAAACCAAAGTTTTTTATTCATAAAAAAAAAAATTGCAGCCAAAGACCATCGGGTGAGAACTTTTGCCATAATGGACGAGAACAATCTTGACTAGATCAAAATCGGATGAAAACAAATAATTGAATATGAAAATAACTATTTATCTATTTTATCTAAGTATTTTCGAATGTAAAGAAAAGGATACTTTTATGCCTTGGAATCTGTGAACTACAAAAAAAATATAGATCAAATACTATATGAGTTGTCAGATATTAATGAACAACAAGGTTGGTAAATGGGTCTTCGAATATAGAACAGCTAACGTTGTGTTTCCGTATTAGTTCGATCAACCATATATTGCAATCTTCCCGTTGAAGCCATATGTGCAGATGCAGAAATTCTAGTCTTCCTACATATGTGTGTAAATATTCCAAGAGAATATTTCAATTGTTGCTTTGAAAAGGGACATTATTAACCAATAATAACTAATCTGCACTTAAATGTCAGGTAAAAACAGAAAGAAAATTAATGTCAAGGAAAAACAGAAATAACACCAAAATGTTTTATTGAAAAATAATCTGGAAATGCATGTACATGATTCTAAGATATCAATGACGTAATGTAACAAGGTAGAATTAAAAAATTTCTGTATCGAAACATTCACTCAAAAACAGTCAATGTAATAAGTATGCTAGATTGTTATTGAACGGCGAGGAAAGCTAAAAAAAAAAAAACACTACTAAACAACAAATATATTGTTCTGCATATGAAATTATACAATAATTTAATGCTATAATAAATCTTATGATAAAACAACTGAAATATAACAGCAGAGCACATTTTTTGAAGTATTGTCAGTACTTTTAACTACGAGTTAGTATTTAAGGTAACCAAACAATAAAACTAAAAAAAATATGTATATTATGTGTGCATTACAATAATTACATACAACATATGCATACGAGTATGAGTTCGAAGACAGATTAATTGATACATTAGCCTTCTCCACAGTTTTCAGTTTTCCAAAAAAAAAAAATCATTAAGCATAGGACTGTGTAAGAAAGCGAACATCATTTAACAAGTGTTTGTTCGCAAAGCAATAAACATAATTAGTTTTTTTTTTTTTTAATAAATAACGTTTAAAAACCAATTGTCTACATTTTCAAGTTTCCAATTTACTGGCATATAAAAAGTTACTGACATTAAAGACTGCAGCGCGGTGCGGTATTTATAACAGAAAAACTAACTGCAACCCAACACCACCAATTATTTCCTCTCCGAAATATTCTATCATACATGTATTTATTTCAACAACATTTTCGTCCATAAATTGAGTCTTAAATTCTTAAAATACTATTTAAGCTTTTCTACTTGGCTTACCTGGAATCCATCATAAGTCCATGAACCGAATTTCATTTCACATCGCTGATCGTCGAAAGGAAACCAAGTAATGTCAATTTTACACGTAGATTTGAATATACCTGGCGGTACATATAAGCAAGATCCATTGTTTCGAACAACAACATTGGTAGCGTAGGTACCATCAAAACCTTCATCAGCACTAAAATAGAAATGAATGCTTATTTAAAAAATGTTCGACCTTACTGAATATGAATAATAATATATCATACAACAAAAATAACATTAACGAATATATGTAACACATCAATATGTGTGTTTTATTTAATTTTTTTTAATTTCCTGATAGGGAAGAACTTGCATCCACTTCGAAAATCGAAAATCTTTACTTTTTAAGGTGTCTTTAATGTTTTTAGGCAGGTTGTTTGTGTGTGGGTGAGTATGTACATAGTCGTATTCTCGAATTTGAAAATTTTTTTGACTCACGGTAACTCACTAACGAATAGTGGTATCGATTTGAATAGAATCGCGGCCGTTAGACTTTGACCAAAATCCGAATATGGCTTTTTAACTTATTGAAAAAAAAACACACAAAATACAATTAATTTTTTGAAAATTTTTACAGTACTAGTCGAAATTTTTTAACATAGCATAGCGAAAATTTAATCAGGTCAAAATTATCTGAGTTATTCAAGGAATTTAATCAACAATTTTAGATCCGTTAGTGCAGTACTAACTATGATTTTGGTAATACAGTGAGCCGTACATTTGACCGGTAAGACCAATGATAGCTCTTAGTAAGACAAAGATAAGAAATTGCGTGACAGGCGGAGCTTATCCGAACTCCTATCTGAGTAAGAGGAAGATGAAAACATATTCGAACGCTCTCAACATTAGTCGTGTTTTTTTTTTTTCAAAAGAAATAATGTACGTTCTTTTTTTTAATTTTTTCAAAAACTAGTCAGTCAGGAATATATTTTACTTAATTTGTTAAAACACTTTGCAAGCGTTTTGGAAGTTTATCCAATAAATTGGAAGAGAAGTTTTCGCTTTTGGCGAAAACATCAGGAGTATAAGGTGGCTGAGGTCCGATTCCGCCCTTTCTGTTATCCAAAAATGGGAGTTTGCTTTAAATTTCTTTATTCAAAAAACCAATCTGAGTACAATAACGATTAGTATTTATTTTATTCAACCAGCTCATAGTACATAGAAACAAATGCATATCAACTATTGGTTTTGCCGTGGAGTTTTCCTTGTTTAAATATAGATTCTTTTTCTTGGCTTTACTAGAACCTTTCAAGCTTAACAAGCTTAAATGGTCAGCCTGACCCATTTTTGGATTAAATTGTCCTAAATTATTAGAGCATATGAAATATCAAAAAAATATCAATTGAAGAAGTTTTGTTTATCAGGAAGTTCTTGCGGTGACCAATCGATCGCTGTCATCTCGTCTTGTAGTTTTTGCTTTTAAAGGGAAATTAATTAAATGGCGGCTGCTTGAAAACATGACAATAAAGTTCAAAATACCATATAGTCGTAAATACAATTTATATTTAATGATATTTTTGGATATCTACACAAACTGATTATCCAAATTGTTGGCTACGAGGTTATTGTCATAAATGTAAAAGAAATGTTCTCATGCCTTACCTATTATACATAAGAACATCAGGTTTCCAAAGACGATGCGGTGGAATGCGTAGATCTCGTACTCCTCCGAATTCACTTGAATTCCATCTAAGATTCATGTCATTCCATTCCTACAGGTAAATTTTTGTTTTTTTTTTCTTATTTTCTTTTCTTTTGATCCTTTCAAATTGTAAATAAAGTTTCCAGCATGAAAACTTACCAACTTTAGCCAAATATTTGTTATGAGCAGCTGATTCTTTTCATCCTGCGGAAAATATATACAATTGTGGGTTAAACTTGTTTTCAATGCGTAAAAAGTAACTTAAAATAAAAGTGGAATACATTTAAGGAAATAAATAAGAAAAACTATCTTCTGTAACATAATATACGAGTATAATTTATCAATAGCGATTCCTTGAGCAAATTATTAAACCCGTATAATGAACGAGTGCAGTAGACAAACAATACCAAACGGAGGCGTATGGTTATAAGTTTTTCTGTTCTCATCAATATATATATGCTTAGGTTTCGGTTATGGTATATACACGCACATAAATAATTAAGTATGCATATTACGATTACATCAAATCAACTCATATTTAGGATGTGTCGTTTCGCATTGCAACATAATTCGCATCTATATGGTATGTATTCCAAACGCGATAAGTTAATGTGGTAAAATGAAAAACATTACTAGTACATATGATGAAACCTCTTACCATACACAAAAAAAGGTTTGAATTTCTAGCCAATTTTCCTAAAGATGGAAAAAATTATCAATATTCGTATTGTAGATAAGCGGTACTCGTAAGGAACATGTCCTGAATAAGATGAAATTTTTTCTCCGACGGGAAATATTGTTGACCCCTATAAATACTTTATAAACTGTAATACACTAAAATGCGGTAGACATGCTTCGAGCAGAAGTCTGTGCTATAAAGTCCCATTCATCAAATTTTTATGAATAAAGATATGTATTTCTATAAATAAATGGAAAAAACTCGAGAGAGCTAAATGGTGCTAAACAAAACCTTGATCTAATCAGCTCTAATTTATTATGATACAAAAGGAGGAAGGTGATACGTATAGTTTAAGCAGAAAAGTGGAGCCAATAATGGGGTCTTTCGGAAGAGATATAATTCTGTGTAGGGTAAGTAAGACAATTCTATGAAACGTTGTGTGTATATATCAGAAGACTACATTGGCTAAATCGAGCGATTGGATTACAGCTGTCCATAAATAGCATTTTTGAATTTCCATCCCTAGTTCGAACAGATATGGAACACCGAATTCTCGATTCATGGACTTAACGATCGGCGATAACACTGGTCAATACAATTTTTGAGTCTGGGTTTTGCTTATCTGATTCATATTTCTCCCACCCTACTTATTTAAAAATAAAAAAGGTTTACCTAAAATAGTTTGCTTATTTGGCTGTCAGAATGAAAATAGAGATTTTAAGAAAACTTCCTTTTTTTATCTCTTTATTGCACAAGGTGGGCAATAATGTATGACCCTCTCGAAAAGTGTCATAGATTTTACAAATGGCGTCGAATGCCGATTTGTTTTTGACACTTCTGTAGCAAATATAAATAGAATTTAAGTGAATAATCAATGGAATACTATACTCCTGAAGAACGCGAAATACTTGTCATGATATTTTCAATGAACAAAGATAATGAACAAGTGATTTTGGCGCAACGTGCATTTTCAATGAAAGACTTAAAGATATTTCCTTACAAAGTGAAAGTTCATCAGCTGATGGGTGCTGACCGTGAATACCGTCTAACCTACGCTCACGTCTTCCTGAATCTTAACAACGAAATGGACGGTTTGTGACGAGGCCAATTTCCACCTATGTGGATAGGTGAATAAACAAAATTTGCCTTAAGCAATTAATTTTTCATCCCTCAATTTGAAGGATTTAATACGAAGCAACGAAGCAGACTTCACAAGCCACAACCGACGTTCTAAAACAGGGTCATACATTATGGACCTTATACTTAAGAATAAATCAAATTTAATTTTTTTTTACTAACTGAAAAGCATAACAAACTATAGCAACGAGATATATAAAAAAAAATTTATTAAAAATATGTAGTTATCTTGTGATGTATGGACTGTTTCGCACATATCAGCCCTGAATATAATCTCCCAGCATTCTCTCATCTTATTGGTCTCTTGATCTTTCGAATAAGTACCCATATTGTCTTTAAATTGGTCCAAGTGATCACGTAACATATGCACTTTACGGGATATTCTGCAACCTGCCCTCAGAAGGTGTTAGGTTTGTACTACCTGTGAGGTAATCTAATCGCATTTAAATACATATCCGACATTAACGTGAATTATTTTTAAGCAAATTTACGACTTGATTTCTCAAAGTTTTTTTTTTTTTAAGTATTTCTCAATTTTCTTATTTCTGAGCAATAAGGAATTAAACAGTTTCTTTACAATACTTTCAATCTTAAATATTTTAAAAGGAATTAAGAGGGAATGCAGATCTTTTACGTAGTGTAGCTTGTTTATATAATTTAAATCAAATATATGGAGATTGCGTTGACAAACCGATGCATATTTGCCTGACTGAATTCAAAGTCTGTCGTATAATTTCTGATGACTTTAGAATGTAGCTAAAACTATTATTCATATTTATGACTCAGATACACATTTATAGCTCTTAAATATTTTTCACGATATCTTTTAAACATAGCACGTAACAATCTGATTACCAAAATGATATAGGCACTTATGTTCGATTTCGATTTTCTGTATGTTATATGATACGTGAAGAGTTTTTATGTGGACCAAAAGTATCTGTAGTCTTACTAAATAGATGACCTGAATACGACAGAATATCTAAATCTTTCCATTTTACTTTATATTATTGGAATTAATAATGAATACAAAAGTAAATTTTGTTGAAACAATTTGAAAACATTTAATTTTTATTTTCCTTAAAGAGTTATGATTCTTATCTATGCTGCTGTAATTACAATTACATATTTATGGATTGTTATTTAATACAAAACACTTTATGCAAATTATAAATTTCCATCATAAATAAATTATAAAAAATAATACAAGACTTATCGACAATTGTACATGTTTTCACTTACAATGATATGATGAACCAACTTTATTCTAAAAACAAAATATTTACTGCTTTTGGTTTATCAATTAAAGCTTTTAGTTTTACTTACTATACTGACTAAAAATGACGATCATCAACTTGTTAATATGTTTATAAGAAAATGTCTTACTTACTACATCAATAATTTGCATTAGAGTCAATCCAAAACTCAACTGCAGTGGATCGGATTCGTTGACTACTGGACGCTCTAAGCTGTTATAATTATCCAATAATTGATGAAGAAGTCTCTTTTCATGTGGCCCAGCTAAACAAACTGTAAAAAAACAAAATTTATAATGCTGAATATGTGTGTTTATAAAATTATGTTAATGTATTCTGATATTATATATTGAACCACCTTCTTTGGACCAATATAACACTAAGCATAAGTTATCAACTCACTTACAGACAGAAATACGAAATCATTTAACAAACATTTTAGGGTCTTAAAAAATTAAAATGGGCTTATATATTTAGGATACTGCGATATCTTTCACAGGGCCGATACCTGTCGTTATCAAACACATTTTTTGTTCAACCTATTAACTAAACCGAAATTGACCGCAAAATCTATTTAAGATCCAAAATGAAATATATGATTAGTAATATAAAAATCCTAAAAATCCTACTTCCGATGTAGAAAAATTTTCGGCATTAACAAATAGCTTAAGAAACAAGACGTCTGCCATTAGAACTCTTCAAGGATGTAGGCGATGCTTTGAAATAATTATATCATATTATTGTATTTCATAATATATGACTGTGTTCTAGTTCATATAATTTTGCTTTACTGTTAATTACGCTACGGGCCGGGGTGAACTAGGACAATCAAGCCCTCTAGCTAACTCGATCCTTAGTTAGATTCTTCGTCAATGAATCATTTAGGATTTCAACTACATTGCTTTCGTATAGCATTCTGATCGACACACATCAATGTGGCTCCTGGTCCAACAGCGGTATTCATCATCTGCAGTTTTTTTCGATGATGGAATATTTTGGGATCCCGGCTACATTGATCCATTTATGAAGCTTTCATTTATTGGAAAATACTTTATTTAACAAATACCTTCAGCTATTATTTGACAAAAAGTTACTGTAGTACCCTGTGGCACATCAGATTTTCAAGATCAATGAATTTGAAATTTGTCGTCCGAAAAGGTGGAATGCCGGAGTCGGCAATAAACTATAGGTCTTTTTTTAATGTGTAAAAAAATGACAACCAAAATACAATAGCACAGTGAATGGAGAAACTAGGCCTTGGATCAACCATACTTCAGCGCCAACATTTTATTTACTTATTTTTTATGTATTATCTGGAAAATAGATAACCGTACTTTAGCTGGGTAGACTCCGTTTTTTTTTTTATCATATTATGGCTAAAAGACTACTCATATAAAAGTTCTAGTTTGTCCTCTTCGGGATATCATAAAATTGTGCACATGGGTAAGGCGAATGTAGGAAAAAATATAGCCTCGAACTCAAAGAGATTTATCAGTATATGGAGCAATTAAACTATAACAGATAACGTAGGTCGAAGCAATAAGCCAGACTAAAACTCCGTTTCACTTTTTGGATGGTAAATCATTTTGCTTGTATAAAGGAGATGAATAATTGTTGTGTATTATAGCGAGAATCTTCACGGGCCTGGATTCTATGAAATTAATTATAATGTGATTGTTATATATATAAAGATAAATGGATTATAAGCTTACCATACAAGGAAAAGTATTCTAAAATTGCGCAAACATAATATACTCTAGCCTGAAGCAGTGGGCATACGGTTTAAAGGGAAACTACAACTAATGTTTAGCATATGATGTGATATAAGCCAATGAGGGCAATAGTAATTTTTGACAAAAACAAGTAAACTGTGAATCCATTCAGGAATTGATTTTAACGAAAATTTCCAAATGCATGTATCATTTTTTGATATTAATCCGTACTTTTATTATTACTATAGTCCTATATGGTACAAATTAACACAAAAAAAAAAAAAACCTTAAAAACTATTGAGTTAACTTTTCTTTTTATTTTGAACAATATCCGCTCAACAGGGAGGAAAACATACTCGGAGCGGCAGTTTTACGATTGTTTTAACATTCACAAACATAATTTTTTTGCACACATAACTTTTTAGAATTTTAATTGCATTTTGCCGCGGGACTATTTCTCTATAAAGTTGTAAAATTTTAATTTTCTGCTTTTCTAATATCCTCTTGTTTTTTATTTTTTTAAGTATGATTCTATTTGGGGACAAGTTAACTCGAGTGTTATGGTGATGAAGACAAACAAAAAAAAGTAAATAAGACAATTTTACTTTTTGTTTTAAAATAATTCATCATACACCCCTGTAAAGTTAAGGTAACGAAGAAGACTTTCAAAAAGGATATCGTGGGCTAATTGATTAAAATCAGCAAAGTTTGGAGATTCAAAATATATATATATATATATATATATATATATATATATATATATATATATATATATATATATATATAAGTCGTATACTTAGCAGAAAGTTAAATTCACTCGGATTAGAAGTCAGGAAACCAAGATAAAATCCAACAAAAATTAAAGCTCAAGATCGCAATATGACAAATTTTCACAAAATTGCACCAATCGCTATTGGTGAAGTTAATTTTTAAACGAATAAACAAATGTAATCTCAATTTATCTGACATTATTGCTTATATCGGTTCAAGGAACGGAGACAGGTTCATTTATATCAAAAAACAACCTATCCAACGCATTTCAAATGGTGCTCAGTTTCCGTTCACAATACACCATGTCATTGAGCGAAACAGTAATTTCCTCCTTTGTTAAATATCCATTGAGCATTAGAAATAAAGTGATTAGATTACCTTAGGTGCTATTAGGTAAAGTATTTTATAAACATTACTCGACTGAGAATTGTTGGGTTCTTTTAAATGCCAAAATATTGTAGTATGCAGAGACATAACAAGAGAATATTGTCAGACTCAAATAAATTCTATGCCATGTAGAACTCAAGTTGTTTTCAATAACCGCGGTGGGCACTCAAAGTATTAACCACTTCTTTGTTTCCAATTTAAATACTCAACATCGTACTCGTACACCATCACATTAATACGTTGCAGTAAAAACATAATGGTGAACCTGCCAAAGTGAAAAATTTCTTCTCATCAGATTAATTAATTAATCAAAATTAATTAATGATTGCTTAAGTCATTTATTTAAAATGTTTCTACAGATTCGTAGGTAGTAATTTATATTGATCTACATATTATGATATGCTTCTATGTTTATTTTTTTCCGTTAAAAACAGCTAAGAAAAATACCCGAAATAAGATTTGTTTTTTAACTTACCAGGAAACACAGGTATAGATCCGAATCCTAATAAAATCCAACAGAGGGCATGCAATGGTTTTTGTAGTAAGTTCATTATTATAGTTTTCAATAACATTTTCGAGGAGAGTGTAGTATAAATTTTTTGAGTAGGTATAGTTGATAGTTATATAGTGAGAGTGAGAAAAGGGAACTATGACGCAAGGATTATTTGGTTTCTGAGTCTCTTTTGATTATTGTACTTATTACAGAGCCATGTAAGCAGCCATTTTAAATCAATGAAACCTTTGTCGGAACAATCTGTCAGCTAAGATCCAGTTGAAATGATCTCATAAGCAGCGTACTTTCTTCGTAATACGAATACGAATAAGTTAGTTAAAAGCTGATCGTGTGTGTTTATTAGAAATGCAGATACATATTGAATAGTGGTGTTGTTATTGCTTTTGTTGTTGTTATTGTTGTTTTTGTTGTTTGCATAGCGTTGTGTTTTTCTCTTTAGTATTGAAATCAAAATTAGAAATTAAGAAAATTAAATCAGTACGTATATATATTTTGATTGTTGTCTAATATTCTCTTAATTATATTTTTTTATTGATATTTTTGTTTAAAGATTTTTTTTCAAATTCGTTTAATTGTTTTTTTTTTATCATTTAGCTTGGGGCATTATTTAACTTTATATTTTTAGTTATTTTGTTTTCTAGACGTATTTGATTAAATGTTATTGCTTATTTTTAAATTGTATAATTTTATTAGTATTTTTTTTCATTTAAAATTTTTGATTAATATTTTATTTAGAATTACATATGTGTTTGAATTAATAAAGTTTTGTTTATTTTACGTTTATACACTCCATATTAAAGTGATCTGTTTGCATCGTTTTTTTTTTTTTGATATTTTAATTTTGTGTTGATATAAGATAAAGCAAGTGCTGATCTGAAAAGAAAATAAACCACGTTAATTAAATTTGTATGTGTAAAAATTAAAATAAAACATAAAGTGTAATAACACAGTGAATTTGTTTGTATACTTATGTACATACATATGTATATATACTCTATCGGGAGATGCATTGGTGCATTCGGAAATGGAGTTGAACGGAATGAATTTCTTACAGTATTATTTGTTATCGAAACAAGGACGAATTATTACTGGTTGAACGGCCGAAGTTAAGCTTTGAAAAAGAAGGGTACATTTTGAAAGCCCAAATATGTAAAGCAAATAGAGCAACACAGTGATAACGCTGTCTATCATTGATAAAGTAAATTTTTCTTTAAATACTCTTGTCCCAAAGATGAAATACTTTTGCAAACTCATAATGAATTCGTTCAAATTATCATCATAATCTATGAATTTGGATTTGATATATCTATATAGGCTTAGAAATATATTTATAAAAAACAACACAAATTTTATCATTACATACGTATGTACATATCTACATATACAATATACCAATCGGAACCAAACCCCAAGTAAAACTTTGTAAATAATTAATTTAATCAAATTAATTTGCATATTCAAATTCGATCGCACTTTTATCCTTTATTGTAGATCACCAAAATCTCATCGTCTAACACATTTGGACAAACATTCCATACCTTCAATATAAAAATATCAATAATAAAATTTATAAGTTTAAACATCATGTATTGTGATTCGGGCGTTGTGCTAGCATATTGTTAGTTTTTATATTGTAAGCAATCCTTTTTTTTCTGTTTTTAAAATATAATTTCTTTTATCTATTATGATCTTTGTGTGGCCTGCAAGTAAGAATCAGGGAACAGAGAGGAAAAATAAAATTTGGTAATAAGACCATCATTTTAATTTCCATCCATAGATAAATATTATAGCACAATTTATTATTTAATTAAAGTAATTCAATAGAATGTCGATGATTAAAACAAGGATTGTCAAATAAAATCCCCAATTCACTTGTAATATGTCAAGTGAATATATGACATACATATATGACATATACATGGTGTCTCAGTTTAGCAGTATAATCCTTTAAAGGCATATTACTGAAGTTCTGCCGAACAAAAAATTGTATGTCAGGGGGAGGTCTATCCTCACTCCATTCCAAGTTACACCGCATCAAAGTGGGTGACCTCTAATTTGGAAGTGTAACCACTTTAAACGCTATAACTTCTTGCTAGTACAGGTACAAAAATAGTTTTAGACATTTCGAAAAGATAATTTAGTAGTACATACAAGTCTTAAATACTTTGGGTACATCTGTGGAGCAACAAAAAATTATGCCTCCTTAAACTCAAAATTATGAAAATTTCCATTTTTTTATTTAAAATACATTTTTCTTAACATTTTTACTTAATAAATTTTTTGAAATTTAAGAAGCTTTTATAAGTACGATCAACAGATTTTGTAGCAAAAGCCATTTTTTCTCAAACAAAAATTGCCAAAAAGAAATGTTGATTGAAGTGTTGGTTGAGGAACGAAGTTACCTCGTAGCTACTGTGACAAGGTGCTCCAAATTGTTGAAAAAACATCGCCCTTCTCTGAACAAGAGGAACATATTCAAGGAGCTTCGGCAATCGTTCTCTAAGAAATTCTAGATGGTGCTGGAAATTAACTGTTTGTGAAAGAACGTGCGGGCCTACTTAAGTGTTTCCTAAGTGTTGCGCTAAGCCTCCTTAAAAAAAAAAAAAAACAACAACACATCTTTGAAAGAATGTTGTGCGTATTAGATTGGGATTGGAGTCTAGCCAATGGTGCAAGTTATAGTGGTTTGTAACCACAGAATGTTCTTAAGAAATTGCCCGTCTTCTGCTAGTTAAGTAGTCTGAACGTGCTACTCTTTTTTTTTGATACAGTTGACCCAGTATTAACGAGGAGCTGATACTTATCAGCGAATAGCCGGATGCACGTAGTTCTTCGATTTGAGTATCGTCGTTGGTACTCTCATCTTTCCAATGAAGCGTTTCCATTACAGAACCTGTAAACAAAAACTATTTTCGCGAATTCACGTTTTTTATACATTTTGTGGAGATCAACTTATCAATCGGCTGGTTCACTTACAGAGAAAAATATCGATTGTAGATCAGTTGAAACAACTGATAATTATTATATTATTATTAAAAGAATAACAAAGAATTATTCTTTGCGATTTTTTTTTCTATTCAACAATTAACTGTTAGCTGCATTGCTCATAGGTTCGTTAGTTTATCATTCTCACTTAATTTTGTTTGACCATTTTTGTTTGACAAAAAATGGCTTTTACTACAAAATCTGTTAATCGTACATATACAAATTTTTAAACATAATTTTTAGAAAATTTTGCAAGGATAAAAATTTCACAAAATTTCAGAAAATTTATTAAGTAAAAATGTTGAGAAAAATGCATTTTAGAGTAAAAAAATGGAACCGCAAACTTTCATAATTTTGAGTTTAACGATTCATAACATTTTTTTGCTGCATGGATGTACCCAAAGCATTTAAGACTTGTATGTACTACTAAATTATCTCTTCGAAATGTCTAAAAATATTTTTGTACCAGTACTAGTTAGAAGCTATAGCGTGTAAAGTGGTTACCCCTCCAAATTAAAGGTCACCCACTTTGATGCGGTGTAACTTGAAATGGAGTGAGAATAGACTCCCTCATGCCATACAATTTTTTGTTCGGAACTTCAAGAATATCCCCTTAAAGGATTATTCCTTTAAACTGGGACACCCTGTATGTATGATATGTTAACATGCATCACACATCTGCTAGATGCATTTGCGATAATCAGCAAGTAGTGTACCACAAACACAACCGAATGATTGAAAACCAAGCACATCAATCTTGGACGCAACTCTTCTACGCATGTTGAATGATGTGTTATTCTTACAACGACAAATCTGTGAGATGTAACCTGCCGAAAGCCAAGTGTACCGTTAAAATACCTTCGAGAATCTTAAAAATGCGTTCAACATAATCCATGAAAAGCACTACTATGGTACAAACAAGTAGTTTCTAGAACTTAGCAATAGACCGTATCACATGGCTGTAGGCAAGAAGAAATGTTTCCCGGTGTACGACCGTTGTCAAAACAGCAACAATTGAAAACTTTCTACTGATTTACAAAGTGAGCGGGAAAAAAGATTGTACAACTATTAGCAGTTTAGTTAGTTTAGTTTATTTATTTATTTAGTTTAGTTTATTTATGACCAAATCAAGGCGGTTTTCTGAAGTCCGATGTTACAATTGCTCCAAGGTCGGCCACTACAAAATCAGGTGCATTAAATCACCGATACCATGGTTTATTTACAGCAAGGTCGGGCAGTTCTACTATGATTGTGCAATACTCGTAGCCCAGAGAAAACATCAGAAAATCGTAACTGATCGATAGTGACGAAGGATTATCTGGTCCCATCATCGCCATGCAAATGGTTGGTGTTGCATTTTAATATTATCAATCAGTGTGCAATAAATACAGAAATTATATATCTCTCTTTTCGATGCTAGTAAAACGATTAGTTTTGTGCAGCTTTCTATAGTTTCAGGTAAAGCTGATCTTCCAATAAGGTAAATAAGAATCGGCCGAACTAATGTACAATGTATTCATATGACAAAGTTACACATATTTTGAAATAAAGTCAAATACTCGTAACCCGTGTATTAGAACCTAATTTCTTAAGAATATTTAAGATTTACTTGAACATGAAAATGATTGCCATTATTTTGCACGTCCGGTATGTGATTTATTGTGATGATGACTATTCTGAATGGTTAATAGCCTTGCCACACTGAAAGTATCAGTTTCCATGTTAGCTACATGCTACACGCTTGTACCCAGTAAATCAGAATAAGATAATTTTAAGTTACTAAAGTTAGTTTTATAAGAATTTTTACTTTTTGTATAGTACGTAGGGTTAATGAATGAATTTAAATAAAAATGGATATATGTAAAACTGAAAAAAAAAACTGCAACGGTTTCCAATAGATCACATACAGCTTTGGGCGCTGTAAGTACATAGATGAGGGATTGCATGGGGACTCGGTACCCATCCCACGGCAAACGACTCCTTGTTGTGCTATTGATGTTTTCACTAAGTTCGTACTAAAAGAGCACAAAGAATATTGTAGTTCTAGGAATTAATATTTTATCCTATATGTAATCCAAACATATTCTTATTAATCGTGGTACCTGCTTTACCGCGGTTTATTACCTGCATACTAAAGAAAAATATTAATCGTATCAAATTATTATTATATATTAATATTATATAAATATTATTACAACTGCAAATGCATAATATATCATACCATATGTACTCGTATATGATATACTATAGTAAACGTTTAAGTTCCTTTATTACCATTTTGTTGTTTGGCTCAAGTTTAAATGAAATAAATATTTTAACAATATTTTTTGTCAAAAAATAATTCTAGTTTAAAACTTGTCTCACTTATTTAATTGAAAATTTGACTCTCATTCAGGACAAAAAAATTATACATACCCTATTTCTCACAGTTTTTAGTGCAGTCTGGGGCCAAATTCCCGGTCGGCTATTTAATTTTATTTAAAATAAATATAATATTGTCATAGGGGGGGATTTTTCAGCGGTGTACAGCAGGGCTGGGATAATATAAGTCTTATGAAGACTTTGTGAAATGATGTGCATTTAATTTTGACTTGCAAGATTCGCACAATCTCTGCAATGAATTTGTATGACAACACGCCAGGCTATGGAAAGTTTCATCTCGCAGAGGAAGATTAATACACCGTGGATGCTAACACCAGGCACTGTTCTATATAGACCTCTACAAATGCTGGCATTTGGCTGTAATCTGTAAGTGCGTAGGTATATTTTCCTTACCACATTAAAATCCAATGTTTTATATAATTCACACAAAACTCCGTATTTTCGAGCAGCCTATTTGATCTTTAGTTTGGATATCACTGTCTAGATTTCTTCATGATCGAGTATAAGAATTTGTTGTTGTCATCATCTATTTTATTTGTTCATTCAACCAGAGAGTGGAATATTGATCTTCGCCATAAAACACTTTGGGGAAGTAATTCTTCCAGAATTTCAGCACCGAATGTGACTCTGTTATTATTTTCCTGTCTTAACCTTCACATACCTTAGTTTTGATTTTTTTTTTTTTCTGGAGGAACTTTTGTAGTTAAGCCTCTTTCGACCATTCGCTCCTCCTGTCTCCTTGTCTTTTAAACCTCGAGAGTAGCACCACCGTTTTGTACGCCTCTTGTTTCATTGCATTCGCTTGTTGATTATATGTATCTATTCATTAAGCGTTTTCATGCGACTCTTATGACAATCTCCTCGCAGTTATTCTGAGCTATATGCTTGTTGCATAAGACTTCTTAGGATATATCTAGCAGTGTGTTGCAAATATAGGTATTCGACATAAAATCTTTTCATCTCAGAAATACTGGTGTTGTTATTTGCATAGGTCTTAAAGTGATCAAATGTTGGCTAGCTGTGATGAGATATTTCACCCCGACGCAAAATAGAATAGCGTGAGCCCAATTTAAAATACCAATGCTTCCAAAAATGCTCTCCTTTTCTAACTTGACATTCAAATCACCATGAACGATCTTAACCATGTGTTTAGGACATCACTTTGGAACCCTTGTCAACGCCATTTTTCTTCTCTGTAGAGACGTTATGCGTACTATAGTATAATCAGACGTTCGCTTGGATGGTATCACCACGGTGAAAGTCACAGTTTATCATCCTTCTTTTGCCCGAGTTATCCTATCGCGCTTCTTAAATTCGGGTAATATAAATCTTAGACTGCTGCGTGTGGTCACAAATATTCCAAACGTAGTGCACGAAGTCGCTATTCGTTTTTTATTTCACAACATAAAACATAATGTTATGCGTGTTGGAGCAGTTAACCCGACGGCACAACCTCTAACTTGGAGGGCTCAGTCATTCAGAGGGTATTGCCAGTAGCTTTCTATGAAGCTGCAAGCGCTGTCATTTTCTTTATTTCAACATTCAGGCTAGATGCTCCAAAAACCTTAAATGACATTAACTCGGAGTTTGTTAAAAAAAGTTCTAACGAAGATATTCTTTAGGATCGTTATCTTAAAAATTTCTCCGCAAAAAATCTTCATTTATGCTTTGTTTGTATTATGTCTGCCGCATTGAGTTCACAATGCATGTTCAGACCGGCTATGACCGACATTTATATGAAGGGTGTTTCGGCAAGAGGTATAAGATTTGTTTTTTTTTTTTTTTTTTTAATAAAACAAACAATTTTTGAGATATCTCTGAAACCTTTATTGCTTTATAAATTAGATACATTGGGATTATTTATGGAATAATTATTATCCATGGTAAATTTTCCAATTTATGGATGACATCTGTCATAATATGCCAACCCTGCGTGCATTAGCTATAAAATAATAGACATTTCAAAAGCTACACCTCTTGTTGAAACACCCTTCAGTTTTGTCTAGTAGGTACGTTCGAAAAATCTTGTGGAAGAGCTTAGATTAATTTATCTTTTTTTTTTTTTGTCTAGTCAGCATGCCTATGATGCCTACGACGCGACGGGTAATATGATAAAAGTAGTACATAGTAACATATGTGCATCTAGTACTTTGTTATTCAATTTAACAAAGAATTGCGAAAATAGTTTGTTACATAAAAAATAAAATTAAATAATTTTGAATGAATGTATTAATTTAGAATAGTACTTTGTCTATGCGTACTTCAAGAATTCAAAAGCAGAAATGAGTGATTTGGGAAAGTAAAAAATCTAAATGCAAATCAAAACAAGCGAACGTGAAATACACGAATAAGTAGGGAAACAACAGCAACGAAACACAACTGTTTAAATAGTCAAATCAGGAACAGGGCACAGTGCTTGACAAAATATGTGTATTTGAACAATAGCATTAGTCGCTTGCATAACAATTTTGTAGGATAGTTCTATGGTATTTTTCGAACACATATGTATGTGTATATACATACATAAAAACATTAGTAAATACACTGGGGCAAATATAACTTCTCGTTCTCCGTCCAAGTCTATCATGGAATGAAGTAATAGCGTTGTTATTCTTTAATAGTGGAATGTTAAATAAATCGTCAGATTTTTAGAATGGTATTTGGATACTACAGTCACACAAGATATAAACATATCCCGTTTGAAAAAAATAAAAAGACATACATAGGCAATCTATCCTATAGAATAATATTAAACAGCAATACCAATTTTATACTGAAAAAGATAATAGTTTGTAGAGATAAAAAATACATTACAGAGTGTTAGATGTTGCACTTTTTAATTAAAAGTTGGTTATCTCATAAAAGTTTGAGTTTGAAAGCAAAATTAAGGTGGGACGAAACAAAAAAACGTACTGAATAAATTAAATGGAAAAGAAAGATATACTCGTATACATTTTTCAAGTAAAAAGAGAGGAAAGAACCCGGTAAATTGTTCTGAATCGCGGTAATCCGAGGTAGGTCCGATGATGAGCTTAAATGAATACTAAACAGCATTCAAGGCGAAACGGTTGCTACCATTAAAGATTTGAAGGGAGGATATGATATTGGAGATTTTGTTTTTATCACTGAATAAATAGAGATAAAACAAGGTGAGATAACCGACATCACGTTGGTGTAAGACGATGTTAGACGATCACAAATCGTTTAACGTGTTTAACTTGAATTTTCAGGAGACTGTTTATTTACACAACGGCAACAGGCAATAAGCCAATTGATATTTTATAAAAATTAAAAAGCATGCCTGACACTGTATTTATGTATATATATCATGTAAATATAAGACCTAAAAGCGCTTAATTTGATTTGTATTCCAAAGTCCAATAAGCAATTTTCCACGGTGGTGGGGATTGCCGGCTTCATGAAATTTGATCGCAATGAAAAATAACCCCAATACAAAATCGAAAAATTGCCCCAACATTGGGGCAAAAATGGCCCAACTTCAAAATAGAAAAATTTGGAATTTAAAAATGAAAACTGACCCTAAGCAACATATATATGTCTATAACAAGCAGCATGACGAATCACATATGTATTTGTGTAGGACTTCAGCTGGATCATTCCACGATAAATCGCCAAAGCTATATGGGGAGCTCTGAACGACCTCCCTCCGATTTGGCTAAAGAGTGGTAGAAATACTCATCATAGTGGTACGAATCATAAGGCAAAAAAAGTTTTGCGGAATTCGATATAGTTTGCGTCTAACGGAACTTCAAAAATTGGCAAAAAATCAAAATTTATGCTTTCTTTTATATTTAAAAAAATCATAACTTTGGCTCTGCTCATCAGAATTTGATAAAATATACCTTGTTGAATTCAACTTTCAAAAATTTGGAATACTTTTTCAGAATATTCTTTTTATATTTATATATATGTATATTTTTTTCTAAATATTATAGAGAGATCTGTCCTCTAGTTCCATTTCAAATTTCAAGTTGGGATCTCTATGGGTTCGGCCTAAATATTGTTTTATAAGCGAAAATAAAAAAACTAAATATTTATTACGTTACCCTTCTTATCATTCTCACATATAACCCGAGTGCACATACCAACATACCTGATTTTGTGCTGTTTTATTTCTTAAATGACTAGTAGCTGCACATTTCCCGTTTTCGAGGATTTTAGAAGTTAGGCTTAATTTATTTGCACTCACTTGATGTCAATCTGTCGTGAGCTCGAGATTTATTTTAGATTGTATCGTAATAAGAGTTGTGAGTAATAAAAATTTATAATGAGTGCTTTTGTGTGGAAAACGTGCTGCAATCCTCTGGATTTACCACCTCATTATGGTATGTTTGGTTACGATGCAACCAAAATTGAACACAAAGTTGATAATTTGCTCTACGTGTAAGAAAAATTAAGTCAGATCCGAAATTCTGATACAACGCCATCATTGCTAGAGGTTGAAGATCAAATTTAAGTTAATGAAATGTATTTCGATAAAGGCATTGCATTCAATTTGATTAATGAATTCATATAAAATATTGGAGAAGATACATTCGACAAGAAAAGTCTTAGTGACTTTAAACATGTGCAGTCAAAATTGAAAAAGTCTATGTTGAAAATTGCAGAGAAAGTTTTCTCTGTTACTATCGATAATAATGAAGATAATTCCAGAGAGGAAGAATATTTCGTAGGGAAAATAAAAGAAAATATCCATAAAACTACAAGCAAAGACACCAAACTTGTTTTGTTGTCTTTACTTTCAAGAGAATGGAGCGTCGATAAAATTATAGAAGAGTTTTCAGGATCGACAAGCTATATTATCAAGAAATCTAGAAAACTTCAAGAAGACCAAAGCGTTCCATCAACTTAAGGGAAAAGCTTAGATGCTGATATCAAGTAATTGGTAGAAAGTTTTTACTGTGAAGTCGATATCAGCTGTTTAATGCCAGGAAAAAAAAAGACTACGTATCTATAAAGGTAACAAAAATTTATTTTCTCAAGTTCATAAATAAGATGTTTTGCTTTTTTGTTATATTGAAAATCAGAAAAAAACATATTCAAAAACGCCTGGTTCTGGCTAACCTTAGGGAGATATATTATAAGTTCAAAGAATTTCATAAAAATCTTAAGATTGGATTTTCCGAATTCGCGTCGTTAAGACTAAAGAACTGCATTTTGGCTGGGGCACCAGGAACTCATTCCGTGTGTTTGCACCATCCATCAAAATATCAAACTCATGCTTGATGGTAGCAAGATATCAAGGCTAATAGAAAACGAAGATAAGCATCTGAATGACAGCAGCCCGCTTAGCTTTGGTAATTAGTAACCCTCCTGATATAAATTTTTACTTGGGCAAGTGCCTTAATTGCCCAAACTATTCTAAATTAAGGAAAATCTTTGACACTGCTTTTAGTAATCACTTCATAGAAGACGTAACAACTATCAGTGGAACCACACAAACCGATCAAAATTGGAAGTAAGAATTGAAAAAAACTCTGAGGATTTCATTCAGAACCTTTTGAAACGTAGTACACTTATTTCAGCGCCATCTCTTAGAGTTCCTGCACAAGAAATGCCAACATTTTAAGAAAATTATTTATTATCCGATAGATCTGCTGCGCAGTACAAAAACAAAAATTTAATATTGCATGATCAGGATTTTGGAGTGAATGCTGAATGGAATTTCTTTGCGACCTCTCATATTAAGAGCTAATGCGATAGACCTGGTGGTACAATAAAAAGACTGGCTGCCAGAGCTAGCATACAAAGAGCGTATAGGGAACATATAACAACTGGGCAACTGAAAATACAAAGAATATAGATTTCTCCTACGTGACCACACGTAGGATGGAATCGAGATTTTCTAATTTAAGAATTGTGCCGGAAACAAGAAAACTTCATCATATTTCATCTGTTTCACAAGGAGTAATTAAAGCAAAATATTTTTCCTTTTCATCGGAAGAATATGTATATACTCTAAGATAATAAATTAAGATTTTTTTTAGATTTTAAGGCCTTGGGATACAAAGGCCTCAATGTAACTTTGCTTTTTAAATGAAAATATTTATTACAGAATATTTAGCCACCTATAAAATATTATTTTGACCAAACCATTAGAGATCCCAGCTTAAAATTTGAAATGGAAATAGAAGACGAATCGCTCCTTATTATATAAAAAAAAAACAAAATACCATTTTTTGAGTAATTCAAGGATATATGTAAAAAGGATATTCTGGAATATCCTTCGACCTTAAAAATAAAAATTATTTCAAATCTTTGAAAGTTCACTTTTTCCTGAATTTAACAATGTATATCTTATCAAATTCTGATGAGCAGAGCCAAAGTTGATTTTTGTAAATGTAAAAGAAAGCATGAATTTTGTTATTTTGCCAATTTTTGAAGTTCTGTTACACGCAAACTATATCGAATTCTCCAAAACTTTTTTTGCCTTATGATTCGTACCACTCCAATGAGTATTTCTACCACTTTTCAGCCAAACCGGAGGGATGTCGTTCAGAACGTCGGTCGATCCTTCATGGAATGACTCAGCTTCTTTCTGCAGGGCCGCTCATGCAACATTCTCGCTCCTCTAAGGATATGTCAACAACTGTCCGGCAGGAGCCTAGCACTAGCAGTTTTTAACTTAAATTTCCAAAATGAAATTTTTTTGTTAAAAAGGCTGCATATTGTAACTATTTTTTAAGTGGTAAGAATTATTGTTAAAGTATGTATTAAAAAGTTGTTTTACTTATTTTCTGGCTAATTATTGTATTATTTTTGAGATATTCATTAATCGTTCAATATGAGTAAACATCTAAAACGCCGTGGACTAGGAGTACTTATAAACTATAGGATTCTTAAACATTCGTAGGCATTCTGATGACGGATCAAGTATGGCCTTAAATACTTAAATTTAATAATATTTAATATTTACTTTAAATATTGCGTCCATTCAAATAATGACAAATTGCATGAACTGGCAAAATATCTCAGAAAAGAGCACATGATTTTCTAAAAATGGATAAATTTACACACTCTCTTTGAATAAATAAAATAAAACAAGAAAAACTCTTCTTGAAAAATGCTTACTCTTTTGGCCTTAATCAAAGGTGAAGAAAAGGAAAAGCTAATAACAAATTCAACAATACATATACTCGTATGCCACATAAAGAAACACATTAGAGCCACGGGCACTACATTCAATAACTTATGCGCAAGCTCCAAAACGAAAAAGAAGTTATCTATCACTCAGCTTTCGAATATCTGTTAAGCACTAGCGACCCTAGATATAAAAACCTTTTGAGAGTATTCTCAATATTAGAATTTAGCATAATAAGAGTATTTTGTCCAACTCTAAAGGATACTAGCGAGCCAACAAAAGGGTTCATAATGTCCTTAAAAACTTAACTAGCATAAATAAACTAAACTAAACTGGAATAAAAAATGAACTGCAAGTCTAGATTAGGTTAGGTGTTATAAGGTTCACATATTGCTTATTTAAGAAACATATACATATGTTTATGTATAAACGTTAATGGAAGCCAGAGAATCGAGGTTCGAAACCGGAACCTCAACTAATACACCTCCTCCAGCCAGTTCGATCCCCAGCCAATGCCACTTAAATCCGACTGATTTTCTTGATTATGTCAATGTCAGCTCCATATTGTGCTTATAGTTTTGGCTTGCAAGAGTCGCTGTTAACTCTTTGAAGCACAAAATTAAGCACGTAGCCTTGACCAAAACTATTGTTTTAAAAATTTGGTGTTTCTAACATAAGAAACCCTTAAAATCGATAAATACGTAATAGGTATCGATTTGATACTATTATTTCTTCTCCAAAATCTGTGGTTAAGTGAATATTTGATCGACTGTGAAATTACTTATATGTATTTAAAACCGCACTGGTATAGACTTACCAGGTTATATTACCATATAATATTTTGTATGCTTTGTTTATTAAGCTTATTCCTTTGTTTTAGTGCAGCTCCGGGAATCTCCTTTCGGCTGTACCGGACAGACAATATTAAGACTTCATTCATATTAAAGATAAACTGTTACATGATTTTCACCAGATCATTTTCTATAGCTTTGAAAACCTGACCGATGATGCCAAAGCGGAGCCTTTAGATTTGTAGATTTGTTAGATCTGAAATTATATATTGGTACCTTCAGAACGTTTTAGGTGAGTGGATCCGACTTCTCGCTACAAAGAAACGATTTCTTTGAATTCTAAGCACCGATTGCCTCTCTACTACGTTGGTATGGTTGCCCTCACTGGCTATGGTTCTGGTCTTATTACCCAGATACATAATTGTAATTCCTGGTAGCGTTTCCGTGCTTCATACATACAAAACCATTTTCCGGTCCCCTCGATTATATGTTTTTCGAATATCTTGTTTCTCTTTTAAAGATGTTTGTGTCTGTCATTTTCTATTGATACATGTCAATAGCAGACCTCGATTTTTTTTTTTTTTTTTTTTTTTTTTTTTTTAAGAACATAACACTCAGAGGGTATTACTACTCTTAAAAAGCCGGAGCACGTGTCAAGTTGTTTGTGGAATAGAGAGAGGTGGTAATTTCGCTCAATGGGTGGTATCCAACATTTTATGGGGAGGCGAAATTATTAGTGCAAGTAGGTTTGTTGTTGTATTTTAGGCAACCATTCATTTCACGAAATGTTAGTTGCCTGAAAAAAAGAATGTCTTTTGGGTACGGCTTGTATGAACCCCAAACCGTCTGATTAGAACGCCAATACACTACCACTTAAGCCACGGCATGCATTGTTGCACATCATCTGTATCAAATCTTCTTACAGTATTTTCCGCCACTGAACTTGATAACTGCATTCGTACCATAGGTTCTCTAGATAGTGATGCGAATCAGTATTAACATGGTTATACAAACCCTCATGATTAGTTCATTAAAGTTTTGATAATATTTGTGCTAAAATTTCAATTTCTTCATATCTACTGAATCGAATAAAGATACGTATAATATGTACATACCATACATCCAGGCAAATAAACTGTTCAGAGATATATTTCTGTTGTGAATGTATGTATGAGTTCACATTTATGTAGATCGACATATGGTATTGTTAATATCCCTGACACAATAAATATTATTATTCCATGTAAAAAGTCAGATTCATTTTTCGTGATACCCTAATATCCTGTAATAGAATATCTCATATTATCTTATATTAAAACAACCTTAGCTTTTAATTTTGTTTGTTTTATATGTATATACAATATATGTATATCGTTATTATGGAACTAAATGGTAAATGCACGAAACTTTCCTAGAATTTTTAATTAAAATTCTAAATCACCAAAACATGACGCAAATTCCAAGGCCCGCATTAATGCAGTGCCTAAAAATCAATGTTTTGCCTCATCTGATTGTAGTTGCTTCGTTCCACTGCCAAGATGAGTTTTATGAAAAGTTATTTATTTGAGTTGATTGCTTGAAAGTAATTTTTCACTCTACTACGAGTATAAATAGATCGCCCATTCCAACTACAATTTTATGTGTTGACGAGTGTTTGTTATTAGACAAGCGCTGTATCTAGCGATGAATTTGACTAGTTTTTGAGAAATTATTTATGAATGAATCTATATTCGCTAAAATTGAAAACATATCCAATTAAACAATATACAATGAAGGAAGCAGTCACTTGGAAGTATTTTCAAAGACTTTTATAACATAGTGTCTCTGTGGCGATTATTGAAAATCAGTGAGAGTAGTACTAAATTTAGAAGAACAATAATAATGAAGTGACCTTTTCAGGTCTTTTAGCCGAAAAAAAATTTAAAGGTTATTTCCTTTTATCTATTTTTTTTTTTTTTTTTTTCATGGGATTGGCATGAATTTTTCTTATTATGTTAGTTGGGTATTAAAAGAGGTATGGATAGGATTTTTGTTTTAAGAGTCATAATTGTTAGTTAAGAAATATTTTGATATATCTTGTCTTTTTTCTTTAAAAACTTAATAATCTTAATCTTAAGAATAGTATGTTTTGCCGAGAGTGAGAGACTTTCGTAGGCAGAAGATCTTGCTTTCGTAAATTTGCAAATGTTCACCGTCAGAAAAATAATAAATAATTTTTTCTGATTTTCGGTGTTGGACTATACTTGAACATTTAATCACACAAATGTCTTTCGAGAGATATAACGGCTCTAACGTCAAGAGTTGTTCATAAAGCCGTATCAGAAAGGACGATTTACGCTCGTCTAGGCATAATGTTTACATTCAATGTGCAGACTAGGAACTTAAATCCCCCATTATCTCGATATAGCTTTCTGAATTGGACATATTGTATCGAGTTTGAAGATCTTACTTATATTGTATTTTCACATGAATATTAGATCTTTTTGAAATAATCGCCTTGTTGGTCTTCATTAAGCTAAGGAACAATTGACTAAGGGCTTTGCAGGCCTTTTATCTATCTTGAGGTGTAATTTCAGTTCAAACGTGTATATTTTTAAATGATACATACTTATATTTCAACGTACTTAGATAGTGATTAAAAATATTTACAACAGACAAACATTTCGAATGTATAAAAAATGTATTAAGATATCCATTTTCGGGCATAGAGCAAAATTTGAGTAATATAACCTATGTTACCGCAACCATATTGCGTTTGTATTTTTATTTTTGCATAAAAAAAGAAAAAATAACCTGATAATTTTAAATATTTACATCGATTAAAACTATTTAAATAGTTGTCCTATTTTTATTTGAATTTTATCATGAAAAGAAAATTTAGTAAGGATTTAAATGTTGTCGTTCTTCATCAGTAAAGCATACAGTCTGATAAGCTAAAATAAAGTTCGGGTGTAATTAATAGCAGAGCCTTTACAATACTAAAATTTTGATACACATCTCTGATGATTTTTTCTAGTTAAAATAAATAAGAAAATGTTTTGTTAAGAAATAAATTCTTATTGTATTATTTATTTATTTCAAATTCAATTAAATGTGTGAATTTCACTTTCTAGAATTAGCCTATTCTATGTAAGTTAAAGAAAACCTTGTACAATTTGATAACTTTAATTATTCATTGAGAACACAACGCCTGCAAACCTCTTTTCACATTAAAAACGTGTTCCTAGGAGAAATGTGCACATTTGCATTGTCTAAGATGAACGTTTTGTTATACATATATATGTACGAGTTTATTGTGGGTTGAATTTTATATACAAATATTAAAGTAAAGGGACTCTAAATGAAATCAGGTACATTTTTACATAAATTAAGAGGATTCATTGGTAAGAGTAACTAACTGGATTAGGGCAACTAAACAGTTCGATCTTTTCTACTAACATGTAAACATTATTCCATTTGAGCAAAATTAAAAATTGCTAGGTAGAGTTATTGACAGCTACAAGGTTGCAAACCTTAACACGCGCCGCATAATCAGCAGTTATTCTCGGGAATCAATAATTTTCTAAAAGTAGCTTTTCAATTCGAATTTCTTTTTTGTTCAATAAAAAATACTCGTATGTATATAGCACCTCAGGAAAAATTGTGATCAAAATTAACAAAGCAACTGTGGTTACAATAAAATAATTTTTTTTAATTTTCCGTTTATAAAAAAAAAAAACGTTAACTGGCGCCCGAGAAGAGACCTATCTATCAATCCGGATAGAAAATATAGAGAGCGGTATTGCGTCAAGTTAAATCATAACACTTAGAACTAAAATTCGGTTGCGCGACCCGTTTTAAAATACAAAGACTGAATTCTTGCATAACACAGTGCAAATATCAAAATCAGAGAATTAAACTTTCATAAGAAGAGTGCAATGACGTGATAATGCCCAAACCCCAGTATGTCGCTTGCAAGAACAGCGCTAACGGAAAAAAATGAACACTACGACTTATCCAGAAGAACACAAATATGAGAACAGGAGCTACCTCCTTTTTCATACTTAAATATTAGAGAAAAAATAACATAAAATCGTTATTGCAAATCTTAAATAAACCACTATTTAAACCACAATTAAATTCATTGCAATTCATTTAAACTAATTATACCTTATTAATCCAATTAACCGGGGCAGTAAACGCCCAAATGAAAGTCTTTAAACAAATAGATCAGCGAGTCCACGCGCTGGACAATAAACTTGTGATAAACACAAATTGTTTAGAGCTTAGAACTCCAGCAATGCAGCACGACCTATAGGACTGTAGGACTCCCAGACTGTGTCAAAGCGTCAGAAATCATTGATGGCAACACAGTGGAATACTTATCCTAAGAGGTACAGCAAATTCGGCCCTCATTTCATATAATATCTTCAAAGAGAATTGGATGGCGATAAAAAAAAAATCTTTCTTTACACTACGCTGATAAGAGGGATATACGAACCCTCGAATACGTTCTAAATAACGTTAGGCAAGTGGGAATGTGGCTTAAGGAGCTCTACGTCAATGTGAATCATCAGTTCTCGTTCGTCATCAATAGATTGAAGATTGAGGATTATTCAATTGTAGCAACGAATGTCTTTGTAACGCAACGGAGCCTCAGACGCCTTTATACGAGGTATTAATGAGGACTTAAGTAGAATACTTCTGATACAAAAACCTGCGATACTCTTAGAAGCATATACTATGTATCTGGAAATCCAAAACATGAATCATCGTAATATGTCAGTTCAAAAATGTGTAACTTTAACGTAATCACCAAACCAATTAATCGGACTTAATATATATGTGACCAAAACCTGACCCACCACCTTTGACAGTGAAACAAAGAATGCAGCCCATAATATTCAGCACAACAACAAAGGGAAACGGTTCCATCAACACCGAATTATAACCCACCTCCTCGACCGAACCTCCCTAAACCTGCAGCACCAATGCAAATAGATTGATCCACTCAAACGAAACAAATTAATTAAATGAACAATCCTCATTAGTTCAATACAGGAAAACGTGAAAATTAATCTTTAAGCCTTCCCCATAAGCAACAGAGAATGTGTAATTTAATAACTCAAGGTGACCACGAAAATACCAAACCATACGAAGAGTTTAAATAGATGATTCCTGGAGAACAGATCCGAGAAGCAAATTTTATGACAGGATGCCACTTTAGCATCATTATTATTTGCAAAAAAAATATTTTTTGAATTGTCTGTTTATAAAAAATAACGTTAGCTGCTGCATTTTCCTTTATTTAACAACATAACACCAATATTATGGTAAATGCAAAAAATTCAACTGCCGATTTTCATAGCATATGATTTTAATAAAATCTTTTTGAGTCTGAGAAATCTTAAAATGATCCTGGGTAACTGGAAATTATTTTGTTAGACATTCTATAAACTAGCTGTAGGCAAATTATAGAGTGATGTAAAAAACAGGTCATGTGCGAGCTTTTTTAATAATTATTGCATTTATTTCATTTTCCAAATCCAAAATACATTATTTTAATTCAAACCATTTACTCTTTTTTATTTTCTTCATCATTTTCTAATATGAACATCAATGCTAATAAAATTATTTTGAACTAATCACAACATGAAAGGAAATTGACGGATAGCTATTTTATGAAGCCAAATGTAATGTATGGGACATGCGTAACTGCTGACTGTCCTATAACTTGGATTGGGCTAGCAGCACAACAATCAAACTCTTATCGAAGTGCTTTTTTTACCTCCCAGTGGTGGTTCTCGTAACTGCATGGGTAAACCTTTACTTAGCAGAGGCCCTTAACAGCTATCACGCTAATATCATCATCCAGGAAAAACTGTGATTTAAACATACTATGGTGATTGTTATAGGGAAAAGAAACAGCGCTTTTCCAGATGCGGATTTGCCATATCCGGCAGACTTAGGCAAAAAATTTTGAGCTTCCGGCACGTGACCGAGCTTCTTTTGGCAATCTGCATCAAGGCTTAATTCGCTAACATAAGCCTAATATGCGCTCATGCTTCAAAAGGCAAAAACGACGCCACCAAAAAGTGTTTCTATATGTCACTCAATCACCTATGTAGTATGATTTTAACGTCAGGATAGGAGAGTAGGACACCTGTGGTGGGACAGTTGACATAGACTAAACGACACCACGTCTGGCAACAGCCCATTGGATTTGTGATTTTACGAAATCTCACTACAGCACGCACACGGTTTCCTTAGGATAACAATATCCAACAAAGTAATTGAACCTAACGACATACTGGCTAAGGTATTAAATGCTGCTGGAAATGACTTTGTGGAAAGCATACACCAACTCATTTCTCAGATCCGGTCAGAAGATTGTATGCCTGATGAATGGAATCTTAGTATCGTTTACCCAATCCACAAAAAGACTCCTTTAGCTGCGCAAACTATAGAGGTATAAGTCTCCTCAATATCGCATACAGGATATTATTTGCCATATTATGTGAACGTCTAAAAAACTTATGGATGCGATTTCGGACCAGGACAGTGCACAATCGCCAAATCTTCACACTCCGGCAAATTCTGGAAAATACTCTAGAAGTCCAAATCGATACCCACCATCCTTTCACCGATTTAAAGTCCGTATATGACAGCATTTATAGGGACAAACTAAACAGAACCATGTCTAGTGATGGCATCCTTGCCGAGCTCATCTGTAAATAATGACGATTGAGAACGTTCACTGCTCCGTCAAAATTGGTAAAAACTTAACCGAGGCCTTTGATATCAAAAAAGGTTTTAGACAAGGTGACGCGCTGTCATGTGACTTCTTTACCATAATACTTGAAAAAATTGTATGAGTTTGTACAACTATCGTCGTATGCCGATGATATTAACATAATAACTCAGCGTGCTATCATTTGTGCGTTCGCTACTATTGAAACGAAAGCTGCCAAGATAAGTTTAGCGGTATATGAGGGCAAAACGAATTATATGCTATCAACAAAAAGGGACACACAACATCGACTATTGGACTATAATTTTGAGATAGTAAAAAACTTTGTCTGCTTTGATTCTGCTTTAAATTTTGCCAACAACGTCTCAGCAGAAATAAAATGAGGAATCACTCTTACCAATCGCTGTTTCTTTGGGCTAAGAAGGTAATTGAGCAGTAAAGATCTATCCTGAAAAACTACATAAGAACTTAATCACTCCAATTCTACTTGTATGGACTCTATCGAAAGCGAATAAAGTATCTCCAGTCGCTTCGAGAAAAATTCCATCGGAAAATATTCATTTCACTTTGCGTTGACTTGCTTTGAAGGAGAAGGTTCCATGACAAACTATACAAGCTGTACAGCAACATCGATTTAATCAGAAAACTGTGCATCAGTCGTCTGAGATAGCTAGGACATGTAGAGCGAATGGACACCAATGCTTGAGCCCGCAGAGTTTCCAAATTTATTCCAGAGGGACAATGCAGTAGAGAGCGACCTCATTTCAGCCAACTTGGAGTACGCAACTGGCAGTTACCTAAAGACCGGGCTAATTGGAGAGGCTTGTTAGTTGAGACCTAGGTTTATCCTGAACTGTAGTGCTACCTAAGTAAATGCTATGTAAAATTTATACAATTCATAAGACATTCACTCATATCTCATTTCATTTATTTTAGAAAACTTTTTTAAATTAACCCAAAAACTAGATTGAAATTACTAGTTACAATCAATCGCGAAAAATGTTTGGACTACAAGCAAGTTATCCCCCTCTATGACGTAGACATGAACAAGATATCAGTGCAATCAAATCTATCAAGAAAATAGTTTACCCTAAATTATTGAAACATTTCAATGTTCAACTCAATGTTGTGTAACAACTTTTCAAATAAAACTTGAACATCAATGAGCTACTTGTTTTTAGTAGTGCAATAGGTTCAGGGGGTAAATATGTAGATACATACATACAATGTGTGTATGAATGTACTCGTATACCAAATCTGGTGTTTTCAAAATGAAAACTTTTCCAAGTGATATGTACACCTTTGAGTATGGTAACCTTGATTTCTTCCTTTTTTCTAAAATTTGTCTTTACACTTAGATTCAGTTGAAGGTTTAAAAATGGACAAAATAAACTTGTTGCCTTGTTTGAATCTATACTCAACAGCATTTATTACCTGCTGACAGTATTGGAAATACGAATACTTATATACATGTAAATATGTGAATAAATGAATGTACGAGTATGTATTGCTTATTCACGAATATACATTCGTGAATATGTTATATAGAATTGAAGGAACCTCTAATATCTCACAATCAACCCATATACAATAATTGAAAAGAAATTATTTGAAACCATACTTTCATAGTATTTATAGCATTCAAAATAAAAGGATAATCAGATAGCAAAGTTAATTTTTTAAGTGTAAATACGAGTTATGTTCGTAAATAAAAACCCTAATTTAATTTTTTAAGTCGGCAATAAATCAAATATGATGCAAAGTTCCTCATTACAAGGATCAATTTTTTTGGTTTGGGTACTGTTCTGATTCTGTTCTGTTCTGACCAGCATCGTATTTGAGATTGTTAAAATAGATTCTAATGCTTATGGTTAATTTTCGCTTTTACAGAACACTAGGTTCTAAAAATATAAAATTCCTTCCAATTGAGGTCATGATCAACAGGAGAAACTTAATAAAAGTACATTATTTCGTAATATATATGAGGCGAATACGTATGACATTGCAAGGACAACAGATTTGAAGAACAACTTGATCCAAGAGTTCAATTAATACATGGGCAAAGTCCGTGCCGTTTCTAAGAGAGGGCACCATTTGAATTAAATCCATTAAATCCATTTTCAGTTAGTACCAATCTTCAAAAGATATGTGTATAAATTTGACAGCCGTCGGACGATTAGTTCTCGAGATATAGCGTTGTTATTGTGAACAAAAAGGATTCAAAGTAATTTCGTGTGTTGATTTATCATTGCTTATTGATGGGAAAAAATGCAGCGGATGCAAAGAATAGGCTTGATAAGTGTTACCCGGACTCTGCATCAGCCGAACGAACCATTCGCAAGTGGCATAAAAAATTTAAAAGTGGTCATACAAGCACCGAAGATAATGCACGCAGTGGACGTCCAAAAGAGGGTGTTTCAGATGAAAACATCAAAAATGATTACGTAAAGTGAAGTTGATCGAGATAGCTGAGGCTCTGAAGATATCAACAGAGCGTGTTTTATATATCATACACGAATATTTGGACATGCGAAAGCTCTGTTCAAAGTGGGTGCCGCGTTTGCTCACAGTCGACTAAAAACAACGTGTTGATGATTCAGAGGAGTGTTTAAAGCTGTTCAACCGCAATAAAGCCGAATTTTTGCTTCGATATGTGACAATGGATTAAACTTGGCTCCATCACTTCACACCAAAGTCAAGTCGGCAGTCAGCTGAGTGGCGAGCAGGCGACGAATCTCGTCCAAAACGACCAAAAACTCAACAGTCGGCTGGCAAGGTTATGGCATCCGTATTTTGGGATGCACGTGCAATAATTTTAATCGACTATCTCCAAAAGGGGCAGACTATCAACAGCGACTATTACATTGCGTTGTTGGAGCGTTTGAAGGACGAAATCGTAGAAAAACGGCCGCATTTGAAGAAAAAGAAAACGCTGTTTCATCAAGACAATGCACTGTGTCACAAGTCGATGAAAACGATGGCAAAATTGAATGAATTCGGCTGCGAATTGCTTCCCCACCCACCGTATTCTCCAGATTTGGTCCCCAGCGACTATTTCCTATTCGCAGATCTCAAAAGAATGCTCGCCGGAAAGAGATTTAAGACCGATGAAGAAGTAATCGCCGAAACAGAGGCCTATTTTGAGGCTTAACCGAAATCGCACTACAAAACTGGTATCAAAAGATTGAAAAATCGTTTCAATCAGTGTATCGCCCTCGAAGGCAACTATACTGATAAATAAAGTTGAATTTTGCAAAAATTTTGTGTTTTACTATAAAACTGCACTGGCTTTTCAGCCCATGTGTTAATATCAGGGAGAAAGAAATTAGAGACAGGTGCGCTGCTAAAAACCGTGGAAACATTTGCATTACTTATTTTTTTAAATACCAATAGTCGATTTCGTTTAGGTCTGCCTACGCTTTCGAGTAAATAGTTATTAGACATTATTCGACAGACAGTACAACTACATCATCTGCATATGCTTATTCCTGGAAGTATGAATTGCTGAGAAGGCTAAGCAAAAAGTCAACTAACATCGACTTTCTTCTTCTTCCAAATTAGTTCTAAGAATTTTTTTTTTTTTTTGGTTTGCTTATGGAGTCGCCAAGCTTCTCCTTAAAATGTGTTTACTTTTTAACAGAAGCCTTATCTAAACATACATTGAGGCAAAAGTCGTCTTTAACTTCGCCGTTCTTCCGAGATCATGGTTCTGGGCATAGAGTTCCCTCAGTTTCGCCGGAATTAACAGCAGGCGTGCGTCAATTTGGTTGGCTTGAACTACGCTTTGTGTCGCTCAAGCTCTTACCAATACTATATTAAACGTTAGAGAGGAGATAACCTTTGTAGATAAACTGATTTTCTCAGATAAGTTCATTGCATATATAGTATATTTGATTTCATTTATTATACTACAGACTACACATTTTAACTACTTAGTTAGTACAATACATTATGAAAATGATAATTCTAAATATTTGTGTATTGTACATCATTCAAATTTAAAACAAACCGTAATGGGTCACAAAAACTTCCTGATTAAGATAATTATATTCACAAGAAATATTGAAATAATCTTATAATCGTATTATAAAAATTTTAAACACAATTTGTAGTGACAACATAGTTTTAAATGCAACACACATTCCATTAGGACTTCTTAATTCAGAAATTTAATTAAGTGTAAATAACAGCGTAGAGGGATATATTTGTGTACATAAGTTATGTTAGAAAATGTTAGACAGAATAATATTAGTCAATTAAATTTCAAAACAAACAAGTACAACTTTTGTATACCACCTTGACCAAAAAAAAAAAAAAAAAAAAAAAAAAAAAAAAAAAAAAAAAAAAAAAAAAAACTTAATAACCACACACGGTGCGGTTCCGATTTGAGTTCTGTTTTTTTTTTTTTTTTTTTGTTGACATTCCCTCTAAATCTTAGCGTCATAGCTTGACATTTGCAAAAGTTACGTAGCCAAAAGTACATCTATCTCTGTGTGTGTTGGCGATTTTTTATAATTTTAGAAGTGGATTTAAATTTGCAACAACGAACTTGTGTTAAATTTTGCCTAAAAAACAGATTTAATGGTGCGCGAACGTTGAAAATGTTGGAAAAGTGTTTCGGCAACGATTCTCTAAAGAAAACGGTCGTTTACCAGTAGCACAAGCGGTTCAAAAGTGGTCGTGAGTCAATAGAAGATAATGAACGCAGTGGCAGATCAACGACATCAAAAACCTACGAAAACATTGATGAAGTAAAACAAATGTTGGTCAATAACCGCAAATTAACCATCAGAGAGTAGCGGAGGACTTGAACATTGCCTATGGATCCGACCAAGACATTTTGGTTAATGATTTGGGTTTCCGTCGTGTAGAAGCAAAGTTGGTGCCAAAAGACCTCAATTTCATGCAAAAAAGAGTTTGTGTTGACGTCGCAAAATAGATAATTTGCGAGGCTAAATCCGATCCCACTTTTATCAAAAGGATCATTGCTGGAGACGAGACGTGAGTTTATGAGTACCACACGCAATCCAGACATCAGGCAAGTGAATGACGTTCATCAAAAATCCACGTCGTTTTTAGTCAAAAAGAAGGCAATTCTCACGTTTTTTATGGATGACAATGGTGTAGTGCATCATGAATTTTTGCCAGAAGGCCAGACAGTAAACAAAGAGAATTATTTGGGCGTTATGAGACGTTTGTGTGAAGCAATTTAGCACGTGTTTCAGCAGCCGAGAGGAAGTAATGGAAAAATCGCAGGAAACACTGATGGACATACCGAAAAAAGAATATAAAAATGTTTCGAGGATTGGATCAAACGCTGGCATTACTTTGAAGGAGACAATATAGATTTAGATGAATAAATTTTGTATTTTTATTTTCTGAATAAATTTTTGTTCAAGGTGTTATGTATTTTTTTGTAGTTATAGTTAAATGTACAAAATCTTTATATACGAAAACGTATGACATGACTTGCTATCATCTTCAAATAAGAGTGGTCTAATAATTCCTGGAATCCAAAATTAGCACGAAACAAATATTTTTAAGGTGTATTGGTTTCTCGGATATTTCATTAGCTTTGTCAGATCAAATATGAAAGTTTCCTTTCATATTTAGCCCTTAAGGATAGGAACAAGCCTTATCGCTAAATAGAATTTATTGCAAAATTTTCTATGTTTTCACAATTAGTTGACAAAACGTAGTCAGCGGACCATTTCGTTATTGAATAGTTACATTTATGCGGTATACTGTGATATATTACATGAAAAGTATATACAAGTATATAGGTATACGAGTATGTTTATCATTATTGAACAAACTCAAGGACAGAAAATCGCCTGATATAATATACTTCATATGTACCATCTGATATATTGTCTATTGATGGGTTTTTCACCGAATGAACAGCTACACTCAGCATTTAAATGCATGAAGTATGTTATAAAGCCAGGAACAGTAAGTTATATCCAAGACAAATGGGCTCTTTCCACGAGAAGGAAAATTCACTAAATAAATGCTCAAATTGTTTTCCGCTCAAAAACAATCCATATAATTAGAATCGACGCAGGCCAGTTTTAAATTTAGGAAATCAGAAACGGTTTCAAGAGTTTAACAATTTTGTTTCCTACCGTAATACATAAAAAACTTGAAACGATTTGTTTTATTTTGTTATAAAATCTATACAAATGTATGTGCTGAGTTTAAATTTGCGATATGACAAAAAAAGGGTTTCTTTGTAACTAATTAATTAACCTAATATGGTACATCTATTATCTATTTATAATAAAAATTGTCGTTTTACATATTTAAAAAAGTTTAGCTTTTATTTTTTTTTTTTCTTTAATTGTCGATGTTATTAATTATAAATTTATCATATTTCCTTCCAGACACATTGACAAATTGGACTAAATAACGTACGAGAGTTACATATATGTATTTAACATCAGTTAATTCAAGTTGTTTCACACTTTGTTTAACTCTGATTGCTTTACTTTATATCAAGTATTAGTTGCAGAGCATATTCGTATGGCAGCACTTAGATCCGGATCGGAGAAATTCGTCATTTATAATTTTTGTTTTAAGAACAAAGTGATTGCGGATGTTTGAAACGTTTGTCTGGATAGCATAAAACTTGCTGTTATTCAACGATATGGATAGAAGTCTGTGATATATTTTTGTAGTCAGTAAACTTTGTTGTGTATATGTATCAAAATTAGTTTTCCTAATAAAATTTGTTTTAATATATTTAAAGCAAAGTGCAATCATCTCGTGATAACTTTCAAAAAATGCTCACTAATGTAAGTAACTACACAAATTTTAAATAGCACATACTAGCTACTGATATCTACTCTAACGGGTCAGACTAATTGGAATAACCTTGTCTGGAAGACTTGTAACTTTTGATTGACGCCCTTAAATGGCTAACAATATGGTAAACTAAAGAATATTAATAAATCTATTTTTATTTGTATTTAAAATGAAAAACAAATCTTACACCAAAGTATTTAACAAATCAATTAGTTTATGCAGCAGATGTACAACTATATAATTTAAGAAGAAGAGATGATTTTGATTCTTACATTAAATTAAACTACGATTTTTAAGAATAATTTATACATACATTGTTAAAAATAGATCAACGCTTAATAAAGATATAGCAAAAAAAATAATAAAAAAATAAAAATGCATACAGTGATAGATCCATATTGTTACGGTTCTGTGTGGCACAAAAGCATTGACTTTGTTAACCGAAAAATAATAACCCTGTTTTTTTCCACATAATGGCATAAACGAAATTTATGAAGGAAATAGAGGAGCCCATTGAACGGCCTATGTGGAACATTGACATTAATAAAAGATCCGAATTCATCCACATAGTTAGCCAATACGTGTTGATCATATGAATACCCCCATTTCGGTGGAAAAATGTGCCGAAAGAAGACCTCATCGGAGGTGAAGTGCTCCGAGGAAAACAATTTTCAACTTCATTTAGTCTCCAGTACACAGTCAATATGAAATCGCGGTAAATGAAGATAACTGGAGCTCAATTTCACGCTGGACAATATTATTGCATAAAGTGTCTTATTTAGGTGGTAAGTAATGAGGAATAATAAAAACAAATGCGTTTCAAAACTGCAAGTAATTACGTACATACATACGAGTATATGCAATTAAAGAATTTAACGTTTAATGTACACATTCAAGACCCAGAATTTAACATAAGAAAAACTGAAACAGGCAGATGAATAACCATTAGCTAGAATTTTTGAATTTTCAAGTTTTTCTTTTTAATATTTAATCTACTAAACTATTATTTTATGATACTAACCACATTTTTTTTTTTTAACAAATTCCACTTCTTCGCTGTATTGTTAGTTTTGTTAGGATGTATTAAAATGTATTAAAGCGATATTTATAACCCAGCTTAGTAATTAATCATAAAACCAATACGACAGGTATTGACTTCACCAAGAACAGTCTTTTTAAATTAAGTCAGTATTAAGGTCTATTAAAAGGAAACACCACAAAAAAAAAGAAAAAGAAGAAGTAGATATAAGCTAAATGTGGGAGTTTATTTACTAATCAATTTTTTTTATGGATCTGTATTGTATTCTTCGATTGAAGACCAACCCGCCTTATACAAAAGTAAATGTTGTTTCAAAGTAATATAAAAGTAAAATTTAAGAACTTTGCCAATTACGTTCTTAAGGAAGTGAATAAGAGCAGGAAACAAGTAAGAAGTTTATAAACAGAGCATATAATTGAAATTTCTACACAATATTGAGTAAAAATATTTACTTATTTAAAATTATATCTATATTCCTCCAGTAATCCATTAGTACTCGTTTTTTTTCCACAAAATCGTTGGTTTTCCTAAACCGAAAATTTGATCCATTTTGATTTTAAGGTCCTCTAGTATGCGCATTGCCATGAATTCTAAACCAAAAAAAACTGAAACAGTTTTTAGATTGCATTAAATTTTTACTATAGATTCTGCATGTTGTGGCCTTACAAATATTCGCAGCTCAGGCTAATCGAGTGTGTGGAGGTCTATCACTTAATTTAACCACATTTAAAAATGCTGAAGTTTAATGAGTTACAACTAACTGATTTTTATTAAAGTTGTATTCTCACAATATAACATATGGTACGTTACATTTTATCTCATACGAGTACATACTTTTCTAATCATGTAAATGTTTAGTAACTGAGCTGAAAAGTCTTAAGCTCCAACAGATTACTGTTAAAGATAAAAAAAAAAAAAAACGATAATTTCAAAAAATCCATTGGCACAGGAAATGTCCTATAAAAATTGGATAGTACAAAAATGTCAAAGATGAATTACCGCTTTTAAAAAAGAGATAGAGTAGGCTAAATAGCGTCATCAAAAACTGTGAACACAATGCCGCGTAGGTTGACATCGTACGTTCACAAAAGGTATAGGACACAACTAGTTTATATTAGAAAAGTGACATTTTAATTGAATTTCGAGGTTTTTAACAGTTTGCTCTGATCAAAATTAATGCTACTTATTTTAGAAAGAGAATTAATGCGTACCATATACTATGGTGGAGTAATTAACCCACGTTATTATTTTAAGAAGTCACGTGACACCCTCAAAACATACTTTCAAAAAAGCGTTTTCTTATTACGACTGAAGAATAGTGAGCTCATTAGTGACTTAGGGTAATTATACAGAAACGCAGGAAACACTTTTCAACAAACGTACGAGTTATCCTTAAAGTATGCCAGCAACAAGCAAACTGAAAAGCTATCAACATTTGAGTAGGTGTTTTAATTTTTTTCTTTTATGAAGGCTAGTATCTAAGTATTTTTACGCTTATCTTATTTTACTTATTTTACTGATTCAAGTAACTTGCTTTTTTATACCGCAAACAGAATTTTAAATTTAAAACAAAGTACGTATACATTTTTACTGCGAGTGTCTTCTGACCCGCACAAAAAAGTTAAGCATAAACAAGGAATACGCGTAGTACTAGGGCGAGTTGTAACCATTGCTGTAGTGCTCAATCTTAAATACATACATACATACGTACATACGTATATACGTACTTTGCTTGATATCCTTTGGTGATGCCGCAGAGACTACGAATTTTCAGAAAACATAACTTGAAAGTGCAAATGACAAATCATAACAGAGATACATAGAGATACTTTTTAAATTTATTTTTGTAATAAATCTTTTGCAGCACACATTTTTATTTTATTTAATTTTTAACTTTAACTTTTAATTATTTAACCAGACATCCTTCGTATACGATTAAGGTGTAGAAATTTAAGGAATGAGAAAATAAATTTCACTTGTTTCACTTAGAATTTTGTATTGCTTATGCTTGCACAAATTTCATTAACACATCCATCAATTTGATTTTTTTGTAAATTGTAATCCAGTTTGGCTATTCTCAAATGCGGCGATGATTTGTATTATAAATTTGAAAAAGGCTTTTTAGTTCGATTTATTTTTATTTCAAGTTGAAACGAAATTATTAGATATGGTAATGTATTATTTAGTGTTATTATTGTTTTTTTTTTTTTTTTGGTAAATAAAAAATAGATGCAATTGTTGATTAATAGTTTTATCGGAGATAGAAAACAGGAAAAAGTATAACTGCAACAACCGACACGTTCCAGCCAATGTCCTATACTAAAACCCAAAGGATATTTACTCTGGCTATTGACATAACTGCCGTTTCACCAATATCAAACGGCCGTGGGGAAATTAACATACAACTTTACAGTTTTTCTTCATTCGGAGTAAAGAGTATTTTCTTTTTGCAACAGAAGCTGCAAGAGAAACTGTAGCAAAATTCGTATCTGCAGAAGATTTTTTTTTCCTGTAACCACCAACATGGTATAACATATAACTTTACGTCTTAACGTATTTAACATTTATGTAGAACTAAAAGAAAACTATTTAAAACTATATCGATAGCAAATATTTGTTAGGTATATTAAATTTTATTTACTGACCCGACTATGTGACACTACCACTAACAATGTATGCGATACTTATAATTGTCGAGTGCAAAAAAAGGAAGAAAATGAGATATGTGCTGAGATATACAAGTATTTGATAAACGCGTGGAATCTCTAGCCCTTAATATAGGGATTTTCGGGGCAATTTATAAAAAATTCTGCTAAGGAGAGGTTGTATTTTTTAGCTCTGCGCACATCAATTACAATCCACAAATATTTTCCCCGTATTCTGCAAAAAATCCATCTACAGACAAATACTGTACGAAACTTTGAATAGCATTGCGCGATTAAATTCAGACTGTGATATACCATATTTACACTTGGCCTGGATATACGCATAAGCATATGTATCGTATATTTTTGTACGTAACTTTTAGTTAGAAATTGTTCCATTAATTAAAATTTATTTTCAAACAACACAAGCATACGAGTATTTGTTAAAACCAATAATTGGTTTGTTCTCGAGCACATACTTCCATGCTTACGATTACAATGTAGTCGTAATTTACAGTAATTAGAGACTCCAATTTCAAGTTTATTGTTATTTTTTTGGAAGGGGGGGGGGGCGGGTTAGTGCCTATATTCTTTTATTAAAAACATTAAGAACAATAGTTTTAATTTCCACTGATTCAGAAACGCTGCTTTGCAAAAAATTTTTTAATATTACTTATGCAACGATGGAGACAGAACTGAAAAATTGTAGATCCAAACAGAATATTTATCAACAGACATATTTGGGAAAAGCAAACTATTCAATTCTAGAAATTAGTTTTTAAGATAAAAAAAGAAACATTATATTGTCAACATTGTTGACTTTGTCGCAGTCATTTTTGCCTAACACCTAATTGAACGCAGCCGTACCGTGTTAAGCTAACCTCCTTGTTCATGTACGAGTACAAAGACATTTTTGGAAAACAGAAATTTGTAAAATTTGATATTATTATCCTAATATTCCTTATCGCTTATACTAATATACATTAACGTTACATTTCGGAACGATGACTCTTTCTTAATTAGTGAAGTTGATTTTGTGGGATCCAATAATAATAAGAATATTCGGTCTACAACTAATTACACTAATTACAACTAATTCTTACTCCGTTGTATTTTAACGATTAAATCAAATTATTGTTAAATGCTTACTAAAGGGCTGTCACGATCCATTCCAAATCAAAATTCTTATCATATTTCACATGCTATTTTGTCCTACCACGAAAAAATTCTTGTCAAGAAGTATTGCTTAACGGTTGATGCTTGACTGTACCAATATAATATCATGTCAATATCTATGAGCACCGTGAGTACTAACTTTCCAACCATTCTTTACTTTTAGTTTGCGCCGTTCATATTTAAATTCAAAGCGAGGGTAAACTGATGAGCATTCAAAGCAAGACGGGTGTTATGGATAAGAGTTTGAGGGGGTGGAAAGCTACTGACAATTTCAATGGAGCACTCGTGGTGAAAATAGCTACAGAACAAAGTGAGACAGAAGACATTTCGTCGGTGTTCTAGGTTTTCAATTGACTGGGTGATATAAGCATCACCTATGAGCCTTATCGCACGGTTTTGAAGTGACTCTTTCTCATCACTACTGCCAGTTAATCAAGGGTCAATGATTGATTCTTGGTCTAATTCTCTTTTATATGCTCATTAATGACCTTCCTTATTTTTGTATGTTAAGGTAGTATACAGTTGTACTGTCAATATGTCCAAGCGTAAACTACAAGTAGCACTTAATAATTCAGTCAGATACATCCATGGCTTACAAAAATATGATCATGTTTCACAGTACTCAAAATGCATGCTAGGAATGTCCCTCAAACACTTCATTCACGCCAGAAAAAGAATCTTGTCTACATAAAATTATAAAAGATAAAACACCTTTGTACGAAAAACTTATTTGTTTTTGTTCGCTTAGAGCACCTGCTCTAATACAATTACACTATCGTTACTTAATTCATCGCGTTTATTTTTTTATTCATAATATCAAAGAATAGAACTCTCTACCAATAACTAGAATATCGGAACTATTTCTAATGTCACACGCTTTAAATTTGCAGTCTTTCGCAATTTCTCTTATCTTCGTTAGATCCCTGTTTACTTTATACATCGCTTTCTTTAATTAGATTATATTTTTATTAATTATGTTATCAGTTTTAAATTCTTTTATTTGTTTGTTTATTTTTTTTTAATACTGAATTTTGTTAAATCTAAGTACTTACTATAAAGGGTCTATGTCTCATTGTACCATAATAATTGTAATAAATTGAATTGAATTCAATTCAATCATCTCCACACCATTTGATCAGAAGTAAGATTGCTTGATTATTGAAATCTCAACATTTGAGTCTTCAATCCATGCAAAAAGAAATCCCTTTAACTTCTGAAGTATCAGAGTCTTAAATGTTTTCGCCTAAATTCATTCGGGAACAACTTGATTGTTCCATTTCAATACGGTTTTACACCAGTAAAGTCTACTATCGACTAGATATTCACAATCTGACAACGAAAGACCCAAGGATTCAAGATCGATTCAGAAAACAATTTACAAATTCTGTATAGAGATTATTTATCCAAAGCCATTTGAATAAATATGATACTTTTCTTTGCTTCCAAACATGCTCGTGTAATCCGGTAAATATGCCAAACTAATGGCAGGTGTCTTTCATTCATTCTATGAGTAACTCAACCACTCCACTTTCAGTGGACAATAAATGATTTTCATCATAGGCGTACAACACTTTCTCATAATCGGGACAAATCAAAGAAATTTATTCATAACTGCTTCTTTCATTAATGATAAAAAAAAGCATCCATTCAAACTCTTTCGTCGGTTTCAGCATTTTGTAAAATGCTTGTTTGGGTTCAAATAATAGAATGTATTTTTTCAAAAGAACTTCAATTGATAATCATTTTAAACAGCATCTAAATAAAACTATATTGTTTTTTCCAAATAAAATAAAATCATTCCTTTGGAGCACAATGTTTTTCTTTTGTTTGCAACAATCCAGTCAGGAAAAAATAACCTTATGCACAGAACAATAGCAAAAACACCCGATTCGAAATATTTCATAGTCACTTAACATACATTTAGTCTTGAGATAATGATCGATCCAAATAGAGAAGAAATAATTACTACTTAAAGATTCAAGTTCTTGAAGTTGACTATTAAAAGTCCCTTCATTTCTTTCTAATCGGTAGATAATGTAAAAGTTAGAACACAAACCAAAACAATTATCCTATTTTCTAACCACGGGTTTTAATGTCTTAGATATAATGGTAACACAACCTATTTTATAGACAGTTCAGTGGATCGCTTTACTTATTTGCACAAACCTTTTTTAGTTCATTCACTCCGTTTGAAGGATAATATTCTATGACTTGGTATAAGAATAGAAATGTATGTATCATACAAAAGATATGTGGCGCATGTCTTTGCTTATTAGTCAAGCCTCATGCAATTTTAGTGGCTACGAAATTGATAGACGATTATGGATTGAAATTTATAGACTCAAACCAGAAAAATGATATGTACATATATGGACGACGTTGTCGTCATTGGCAAGACGTTCGAGGAGCATTGCCAAAACCCAAAAGAAGTGTTTCAGAGCCTACGAAGTGCTCATTTGAAACTGACCGTAGAAAAGTGTGCCTTATTCCGTGCGGAAGTAAAATATCTGGGTTACATAATATCAGCGGAATTAGAAACGACGGATTCTGACAAAATCGAAGTAGTGAAAAGTTGGCCTGCACCAAAAACACCAACTAAGAAGATTCTTGGGACTTGCACGTATTACAGAAGCTTCGTAAGTGATTTTATTGGTATTTTAAAGAGACTGAGCCTAAGAAGGTAAACGATTATGTGGATAACTTACGCAGCAAGATTTGTAAAAAGCACGAAAACACCTGATAAAAACATGAAGCTAGCAGGCAACCGCATGAAGACTAGGTACGACATCAAAGCAAAATTTTCCGCCTTCAACGAAGAAAATCTGGTGTGGGTGTATAATCCCATGCATAAGAAAGGTAAATAATCAAAATAACTACAGGATTGAGAAGCGTAGAAATCGAAGAAAAATTAAGATGGTCCACGTGAATAGAATATGTCACTTCAACGGAACGATGAATAACGAAGTTGTTCGGAACGAAAAACTTTAATGTGGGAGCAGTGTTATAATTTCTTATTTTGAAAAAAAAAAACAGAAATATTAAAGATGGGTAGGACGCTTTCTAACGGTGTGCAACGAAATTTACAATAGATGGAATTCCCACGAAGTAACATTTCTTCGGTCTCATTGACGAAGTGATTCAAAATTAAAGCCACCTCACAATGTACCATAGATGCGTGTGAGAAATATATGGTGTTAGAAGTAGGTGCTAATTCGCCGGCTGCGATCGATCATACATCTTCATTACGATTTCATGTGTTTCGGCTTCGTAGACTATAGTACACAAGATAAAAAATTATTCAAGGACGCGGGCAGACCAGAGTTCTCCTTCTCTAATATGCACACCAGTAAAAAATGGAGATGCGACTTCTGCTGGAACATTTTAAATTAAAAACAGTTAGCAACAAAGTGCCGTGAAAAATCCGGTAACAAACATACATGTAAACTACCCTCATCAGAGCTGAATTTGCAATGTTCTGTGGCAGTTAACTCTATACAAGGTTGAAGATAATCTACTACATAGGTGATTCAACGTAAGAGCAAGATTATGGAAACAAATTAGCGTGTTTAAAAGGACTTTTCTTCGCTTGCACAAAGCACCAAAAACAGAGTACATTACTTAGTTATACGCGTGGTCTGATATGGAGTCAGTCAGTAGGTCAATTGGTCCGCGGTCTCTCTTTGCCCTGCTCTCTTCTCTCAAACACTTCTTTTTCTAAGCCTAGCGCTATGCAGTGTTACTTAAATTCAAAAACAAAATTACTAATGTACTTATGTACAGTAGAGCCTCGATTATCCATAAACCGTCATTGGTTTAAATTTAAAAAAAAAAAAGTTTAAATGAACTTCAGCCTATGTAGATGCATGAAAGTAGATGAGGCATTTGTTTTTCACCTGATTGACTTCTGCCTTTAGCAAAAAGGCATCCGGATATAAGGATTTTCGGAGCGAAATTCGAATTTCAGAAAACAAGCAATATGGAGCTGAATCCGAACAATGGGACAATAAGACTTTTTTATAGGCAGAAGATTTCACTTTTAGAGATTTTCCATTACTTACCCAAATGGTTGAGACGTCGAACTTTTTATGTTTTGAATTACAGCCTGGGCTTTGAACCTAGAACCTCTGAAGTAATAATCCATTACTTAACCAGTTACATAACAGAGACTAGTTTCGGAAATGAACTCTCTTAAATTAAATGGCACTAATTTAAAGGCAACGTTCGCGGACTATAAATTAAATAAAAGTGTATACAATGTAACAGAAACCTATGCGGACTGTGAACTATTATTTCCAAAAAAGATTGGCTCCTTTTAACAAGAGCGTCTTATTGCCGTTTTGTGTGTGCGATTAAATAGGCTTCATTCAGCAATATTTATACATAGGTACATTGTATCTAAATTACCATGAAAAGTCAATTGTAACGTTACCGCTGTCCAGAATCGACATACAAGACTACATTCTTCCATGGCTCCGATTTTGGCCGAAACCAATCCCAAACTTGGGAAGTCGATTTTATACTTCCACAGTAACAGAAGTTCTGGTGTTATTGCACCAGACGGCATGTAGATAAGACCATCAGAAGGTCATCAAAACTCTATTGCGTGTTTTACCAAAAGATCAATTCTTTTTAAACGGAAGATGTCTTTGAGTGCGAATTGGTGATTGGTAAGGCAACAGTGAAGTATTTACGAGAAGGCTTGTGTATATGGAAGCAAAAGATATAATTGATGTTATCAAATCCATGTAGATCCAAAGGACCTTCGTTGGTGAAATAAATGTCTGATGACATTGAAATCGTGGGAAAAACGTATGGTGATGCCTTTTAGCATAAGATTTGGCCAGTCCTTCTTCTCGTGAAGAGAACAACCTCAATTTTAAGATTATTGACTGAAAATCCATCCACAGCGTAATAATAATCGAATTGAAGCGTGCATACGCATAAACGTAAAACTATAAGTCGACTAATATGCATCATAGCGCTGAAGATAGGATATTTAATTCATTTATTCGACAGGCAGTCCTGCGCACAGATCGACCAGTCTCTCCATTCTCTTTGTATTCATTTTAACTTCGGTCAAGGATACCTCCGTATCCGAATTGAGAATCAAAATCGATCATCTTAAAAATTGTGATGTCTAAGCTTTTGCCTAAGTACACGATAGCGTTCTGCGTTTTCTAATGCAACCACCATAAACCTATATTATTGTTCCGCTCCTTCTGAGTCGACAGCAATTATGTCTACATGTGATATGTTGAATGTTTGAAATGCAACCTTTTTCGATTCCTTTTCATGTTTATTTGTTAAGCACATACAAGTAACAAAAAAGCAAATGCATTTCGTTTTTTTTTTTCGTTCCACCCTCATACGCATATATTTAACCGCTCAGGCATGAAAAACGTCAGAAGTCCTTCGAATCTTATAAAAATTTTCTTTCTCTTTTTCGGGAATTTCACTACATAATGCCCGCACTGAGGCTTTCTAGTGATTTTAAATACCCGATCTTTAGTTCGACGTGCTAGACTCTTAGACGCCACCAGCATTTAATTCAAACCATTAAATACTCAGTCAATAAATTGAAAACACGTCCCGCGATAAGAAAGTTGACTTTGCATTTCTATATATATGTAGGTATAAAAAAATTTGATCTGAAAAGTGCGTGTAAAATAAATAAAATTCAAAACAATTTATTATCATCTCAACAAGTAACAAACTTGTATTATTGTACTCTCTACTTTGGGTAATAAGTTTTTTTAAATTTCGGTTTACTCTTTGGTCCATCTGGACGAAGTGCACGTGGTATATATTCTAATGCATGTTGATCTAATGTTCTTCTCCATGGATTTATTCCAAGCTCAAAGAAACGACGTTTAGCCTCCATTGGTCGGGTTTTGTTATCGATTTTATAAATTTTCTCCCACAAATAGATTTCAGGGAGCTCAAGATGTCGCGGTCTATTTGATGATATATGTTTGAAAACCTTTTCGAGAAAGTCACGTCTTTTATCGTTTTCAATATGAGCTACCCTTTGAACGTCATTAGATAAGTATGGCTGCAAATCAGTTTGTCTCTCTTCGGGTGCATTTCTGTAAAGCTCAACCAAGCGCTTCACGACATCTTCATTGAAACCAACGCATTTTCCATTTCCGTCGATTTCTTGAAATAAATTAATTTCTTTTGTTCCCCAACATAGATTTGCCTTTGGATTGTCATACACATGATTCGTATGTATTAATGTCGTGTTAAGCTGGTAGCGATAGAATGAATATTGTTTACCGTTTGTGATAACGGTTTGTGTAACCATAGGATAACTCAGATCATTATATGTTGAGAAGCCATTATAATTTGCCTGTGCCAAAAGCCAAGCGAAGCTAGATTGAATAGCTTGGGCATGCAGCGCTTCTTCTACATCTTGCGCTCCATATTTTGGGTTTCGAACTGTAAGGTAATCACGAGGTTGATAAAATAACAAACCGAATCCGCTTAAACTGCCTGGCCAGAAACCTGCATACAGAAAAAAAATGTATACGCTTAAACCATTATAAAGGATAAAAAAACATACCGGGAATATTTGTGCCATGTCGATAGTTTGTTTTGTATCCAATAGTACGCGGATCAAGTTTATAGTTTGGAATTTGCTTAGTTTTTTCAATTGATGTACTATCTTCGATCGATTGAATTGCTGGAAGTGGAAGTTTATGACGAATCGCGAGGTATGGTTCGCCAGTGTATTGAACCAATCGATCAACAGGCATATCGGCAGTTTCCTCTTGCCATTTTCTGCCTTTCCTACTTTGTACAACATTTTTTGGTGGATTTACTCCACCTACAGCCCAAAATGCTTCATGCCGTGGATTTAAATCAATTTCTATATCTGATAAGTGTGCTACATCGGCATTAAGCGCATTTACCAGAGTCCGATTGAGGTTTTCGACAATTATTTGTCCCAACATCTTTTCTCTCTGTTGAGCCGATAAACTCTCATCAGAATCATATTTTTTTCTTTAAAATAAAGTTATTTCGATATTTCGTTTGAATAACAAAGTAAACTAAATACAGTAAGTTACCTAAAAAATTCATAAGAATATTCAATTGCCTCTTGAATGTTTTTCGAAGCACTTTTTACTAACGAGTCCAATTGAGAATTAGCGGTCTCATCTTTTTCAGTATTCGGCAATTTATCGTAGTTTTCAAATATTGTTCGAGTATAATGTTGATTTAGAGGCAAACAATTATAAGGCTGATCCTGAGGATTCAACATGATTGTTTTATACCCATAGTACCTTGGCATGTTAATTTTTATAATTTTTTCCTCTACAGTTTCCAATGACTTTAATTCCTCGTGCCATTTTTCTTTTTTTCGCTTCAATTGTTCATCACGACTTAGATTTAATATTTCTGGATACACAGGTTTTTCTGTATATTCATCTGAGATTGAACGCAGATCGCTTTGAACAGCATACAATCTCTTCATTTTTTTTGAATGTCTTATGTAGCACTTCAGGCTATTTTTTGTTAAAACAAACATCTTTAACAAATTTCTACTTAAAACAAAAAGGTAAATGTGGTTATGAAATATACCGATTGTCAAAAATTTCATTTGACATTGATTGTTGTCAAATTATTGCAAATGTGCATAGGACAAGAAAGCATACTTTTAAGCTCATATCCCAAAGTGTCCCAAATGGGGCAAACGAAATTAAAGGGTGGACTACAACTGTATGAATCGTTAAAATACATGTGCAAATATGCAGAAATATTTTAATTTATATATATATACGGGCATCATGATTTTGAAAGTATACTAATAATAATAAAAAAAAGTATCTTTTCTTTGACTTATTATCTCGTATCGTCTGTTTTATGAAAAAAAAACACGTATTAATATAAAAAGTCGTTTATGACCGTGACATACTTTTTGTATCGACGCTACCCTACTTAGATATATATACGATGTGCGTGTCATGCCATCCAAGCATAAAATGAAGCTGCACAATATAATATTAGAGTGGTATTGGTTATATGCCTTTTTGCATAACATTAACATGGTGTTTACATCTCTGAAATGATTTAAGTGACATTCTCCTTAAATAAGATACACTATTCACTTACTTTAATTTTGCCATCCAATTTAATTAACGTGGATAACTTTTTTTTGAAATTGATTTCAATAAATTTTTATTCTAGTTGTTAAGCATAATTTTCTTGCTATGGTTATGACCCTTGAAGATTAAGAAAATATTGGGCGTATATGTACGCTGTCAGATATAAGATTTTTGACACTCTGCAAAGCTTTTCAGCTTAGCAATGTCTCCCATATATTTGGTTTGCAATGATTCGTTATTGCCAAGGAAATTATGCAAATAAGCGCAAGTTTTTGCAACGCATGCTGCTTTTAGTTGGTTTAGGAGCATCGGTTTTCTTAGAACACGGTCATAATTTCTAATGTTTTATATTTTCTGATATATGTCGTGTTCCGCTTAGTCATGTATAAGTGCTTTCAGATTTTAAACAAATACATCAATAAGTGAATCAACTGGTGATTTCAGTAATTAAAAATTGAAGTGTTACTGCTAAACGTTTATATACAGTAAAGGATCTGTAGTTCGTATCCTGTTTTCTAATTCTAAAACAGATCAAATAAGCAAAAAATTCGAAGTCTTCATTTGACGCCCTCGTGAAGTTTCTGTATCTACTCAAACTATCGATTTGAAGGCCTTGTAGAAACGTTAAGCCTCTTAATTCTTCTGATAATTTTTTTTTTTTTTTTTCATCATCCTTTATCACTTCCCAAAATATTTTTCAAGCGTTGAAATTTAATTGTCGTTCAACAACAAAATTGGAAAATATTCGCCACCTACTTGCCCGCACTTTTTAACAATCATAATGGAGTCATTCAACCACTCCTCCTCCATTCCCTCCTTCGAATGACTCTTTCCTCATCAAGACATTTATATTGATAACTAACAAGCTAAATTGAAAAAAAGAAAAAAAATCTGTAAACAAAAATGTCTCACTATCTACGTTGCATAATTATAAAGAAAGACAGAACCGTGTGAGGCAAGTGAATTTGGTCAGAAGGCAGGATGTTAATGCTACTATGTGGGATCAAAATCAATATTCGATACTATTTAAAGTATTAAAAAAAAAAAATATATTTGTAGGCAAGTACCGGTATGTTCAGAGGATGAAATGTGGTAAATTCAAAAATTTCGACAAAATGATAAATATAATATAAAGGCTTTAATTCCCCTATAGAATGGCACCAAAACAAACTGATTTCTTTTTTATTTATTTATTTTTTATTCTTTAAATATAGGTGTACTTAAGCAAGTGTATGCTCATATTAGGTCTGTAAAATTTGTTTCAAACATTAAAAGTAAGAAGTAAAAACAAACAGTGTGATTCCAGTTTGACAAATCGTTTATGAAAACAAAAAAAAAACAAATACTTTTATTTATTTTCTTTATTTTTAGATAATTTATATCTGCTCGCGTACTGTGAAAAACTAGTAAATAACAACAACCACAGAAATTTTTGTAACTTTTTGTTCATAAATTTCATAAATTTATCAACAGACATCAATCCCAAAAACTGAAATAAAATTTTTTCTATATCTAGCTTCACACTTGAACACCCTGCTCCTTACCCAGATTCCCTTATGTCAACTGAATCAGCTGTCAAAGATTTTTTTTCGAAAAAAATCGTGCATATTAAAATCATTGTACTGCCGCGGTTTGTGTAGGTTTTGTTGGGAAGTTAACAAGATTTTATATCACAAGTCTTCAAGAAAATATATTGGTGGTACAAGCCTTATATTTGTGTTAAAATAAATACCACCGAGAAGTATCTGTTTCCTTTAAATTGTTCGCAGAAATCATGAGGTAATTTTGTATTACAATTATTTTCTGCAATGTCGAATACAGATAGATACAGCTATTGCCGCTCAATCACATTTCTACTGGAATTTATTCGTAAAGTTGCAGAGTTTAAAAGTGTTCCGTTACTGAATAACTCCGAATATTTGGGGTCCACCAATTAATGTACTATTTGCTGTTATGTAGTATTTTGATGCAAATCCGCTTTTATTCAATCATGCATTGAGTATTGTGCATATATTATGCAAATCTAAGAAAAATTATAACCAAATTAATGAAGAAAGGTAAATTTTAAAACATTGTCACGGAATGTACATATATATCATTGCTTCATAGTTGGCAAGTTTAATTATAATTTGGCTATTTACAGTAATAAATGTATGCCGGTTGAAAGTGTCCATAATTTCGGTACATGCGAAATATGCCGTACACGTCTTATTTAAGTGTTTGTGTTTATAAAAAGTATGAATACTTATCTTCATAGTTTTTAGAAATTAAAATAAGTCCACTTTGACAACAACCAAAATCGAATGGAGGTTTCAATTTATTACATACATATTTATATCCCTACCTTTTCGATGCCTTTTTAATAGATATTTGCTAGAATCTTGACTTGTTTTTAACTTTTTAATTTATTACTTACAGTAGCTATATCACAACGTTAGCGCCAAGGTCAAGTTATAAGCTTAGATATTTTGCATTATGCCAAAATTGTAGTAGACTTCTTTCTGTGGGATCATAACATGGTTTTTTGGAGATAGACTCTTGACTACTAGTGCACGGTTTTCTTTGGCTATTTTTGATCTAATTATTTATTGAGTACTTACCGCAAGTGATTTCATGATTAAAAATAAATGCTCAGCAGCTATCGATGTAGTTTTCTATATATATTCAATTCTACTTAACGGACAACTATCCCTTGAAGGGACGCATCGGCTTTTGATATTTAGTTTTGCTTTATAAGGTAAATAAGGTCGTGTGAACTGCTAAATGGATTGCTTTTTTCTGCCGGAGGTAAACATGCTTAACTTTATAATTGAATACAAAGCTTGTGACAATAGTTCATCCTCTTATATCATATGCCCGCAGTCTTTCAATTTTCTTATGCTCAAGGAAAGTGTTTTACGCACAAAATACGCAGGTGACAGAAAAATAAGTTGGAAGTTTATTAATGGTATAGAGTTACTTCGTACGGTAAAAACTCTTACTACTGAGTTATTATCTTAAATTTTAAAACTTTAATTATGATATTGCAAGAAAGAGGTTAGGCAAGGATTTAACTAACCAGCCCCTTGGTTCATTTAATCTGTAGTCTTCTGATTTCGCAGATAAATTTTAAATTCAAATTAAAGCTTAAGTATTGCTTTCCAGGTTTAATACTATAAAACTAATAAGAAACAAACAATTTCTTTAAAACGATTAGCTTAAAACTAATACATGGTATTCACAGAAATAAAAGCGTATAGTTTTGCATACTTCTTTTACCACAATCTAAATTATTTCCTTAAAAAAGTAGGATTTACTGCCTAAAGTTTAACACCACTAGACTATTTAAAATAAAAAAGTAGAATTTCAAGTAGAATTTTTTGTGTCTATGATTTCATTAAAATTCACCACGGCGTTTGAACGTTGACGGAGCCTTAATTCTTTGTTTCGTAGTTGTCCCAAATAGTATTTGCCATCAGAAAAAAGAAGAACCGTACATAAAAGTTTCGACATATTAAGTTTCGACTAGGAATGCATCTCCACAAACTTGCATCCAAGATACTATTCCTTATGGTCCGCCCTGTAATTTGCGCATTCACTTGGCTAAATTCAGCAGAATGAATGTCTTTGTAAATTAATCTGTCCTCTCTAGTCTTTGTTTTCCTTGGGATTTTTTTTTTTTTCATTTTTTTTCCAGGTTTTCAATACTTATTGTATTCTTGTTTTCAATACTAATTGCACTTATTTACTTACTTAAGCCCCTTTACAGTTTAGGGTGAACCTGGGCCTCGACTATCAAGCCTCACCTGTTAGTTCGGTCTTTAGGTAACTGCCTCAACTGTCCCTCCGTGTTCGATTCGAAGACTGCGAGCTGGTGTCTATTGGTGTCCATTAGCTCTACTTGTTCTAGCCATCTCAGGCGACTAATGCGGAGTTGATGTTAGTATAGATCTATAGTTCGTCGTTGAGTCTTTACCTTTAAAGCCTGTCAACCCAATGTGCCCTAATATTTTTCGTAGGATTTTTCTCTCGAAGCAACTGGGCATATCTTCATGCGCTTCCGATAGGGTTCATAAAGTAGAACCGGGATGATCAAGGTTTTATATAGATTAGTTTTACGGGATAGGACCTTGCTACTTAATTGCCTTCTTAGCCACAAGAAACAACGATTGGCAGAAGTGATTCTTCGTTTGATTTCTGTTGAAGTGTTGTTGGCAAAATTTATAGTAGATCTAAGGCAGACAGTCTTTTACTACATCGAAATTAGAGCTGTTAATGTTAAGGAAGTCATCAAAGATGTGGGTTATCGACCTTGACGGAGTTAAAACTAGACATGGCTCTACATATGTAGGCTGTCTCTATAAATGCTGCCATATGTGGCCTTATAATCGATTTAAACTTCTTGAGATTTTTCCAAGATCTGCCGGAGTCTGAAAATTTGGTCGATAGGAGTCAATCAGGTTGTAAGTGAAGGGTTTCAGACGTTCACACGATATGGCAGATAAGACTTTTTATACGATGTTAGGAGAATTATGCCTCTGTAGTTGGCGCTGTTGAGGGGGCTGCTTTTTTTTGGATCGGGTATCGGGCATGAGATTCTATTCATCAAGCGTACACCAGATCTGAGAAATTAGTTAGTGTATGCTCTTTTTAAAGTCATATTCAGCAGCTTTGAATACTTCGGCTGTTAGATCCAGCGGCTTTATTGGATTTCAGCTTAGATATTCTTATCCTTACTTCGTTTTGGTTAGGTGGAAGGCGTTTTGGCTATCATCGTCATAGTTGAATGTTGAATTCTTCGCCGTTATACAGTTTTTCCATATTCTTAGCACCCACTTTGTTTACATTACAAATTTTTCTTTTTCATTTCTACAGACTTCTACCATTTTTCTTGCTTTGACACGTTCTTGTTACCTATTGGTAAAACGTCTGCACGTTATTTCTCGAATACAACCTCTTAACATCTTCTTAATATCACGAGCAGCTCTCGTCCTTCGTAAGTGCGCCACTTATTTAGCTGCATGTGCTTCGGCGAAGATTGTGGTGGTCTTTTGCGATTGTAGCTTACAGTAGTTCTTCTTTTTTGTTGAGCTTGGGAAATTCGCATTCGTTTCTTGGCTGCAACAAAGTGACCCGATTCAATGTTAGCTGTCCGGACCGTTCGTCCATACCAGCTGTCTCACCAAAGATATCCTTTGCTACCATACTTCGGACATTGCGGAGGAATTTATACAAACATTATTTGGTTGCGTTGTCCTTGTCTTCTGCTGGGACATGAACGCATATTGGGCTTATGTTAGCGAATTTAGCGGATTGCCAAAAGACGTTCGCGCATGTGACAGAGGCTTAAGACTTCTTGCCTAAGTCTACCTCATATGACAAATCCACATCCGAATAAGCTCTTTAAAAAAAAAAAATTGGCATCAAAACGAAATTTTACAGGTGCAGATAGATGTTAATTTCTAGATGTTATGACTAATTTTAAAATAGCATTTTGAAGTCTATTTTAGAAAATGGGATAGAGAGACATTTGGACTCATTGGTTATTACGCTCTATGGGTTGCATCCAAGATTTAATGGGACAACTAAATTATACATGTAATTTGACTCATTGTAGTTTTCTTAGCAACTACTCATTTTAAATGATTTTAGTTGATTAAAAAAATAATGTCTTTCGGGGCCAATCGGCAACCGAACGCCGTACACTACGGCCACCCGTAATAATAATAATTGTAATTGTAATAAATATTCCAAGCATCACAAAGAAAGGCAAATTATTTCTTTTCTTCATTGTTTCTTATTACTTTTCAACCACTGACGACATCTTCATATTTGTACAGGTCATGGAGTACCCAGTTTTACCTTCCACATTCGCTGCCTCAGGAACAAAAAAAATTATTGTATGTAGATCCAAAAATAGAGTTTATTAAGTGTGTGTGAATTTAATTTCGAACACTACCTATTCCTAATTTTTTAACGTTTATTTTGCACTGTAAAGAACACAGATCAATGTTTATAATATAACATTGGGTTGTCCAAAAAGTGATGCGTTTTTTTTCGTATATTTAATACACGTAATGAACTTTAATTCATGATGTATTGCCTTGAGCTTTTGTCATCTCTCGGGCCACTTCATAAAACCGCGTTCATAAAATTTTCTATTTTTCTCTGCAAGAAACTTGTTAAGGTACTGTTTGATGAGGTCGTCAGAAGCAAGCGTTCTACCATTCAAGGAGTTTTACAAGTTACAAAATAAATCTAAGTTTGTTGGCCTGCAACATACTTCTTTCCGGCTAGCGATCTTTTAAGGTTTGGGATGAAAAAGAAGTCGCAGGAAGCCAAATCCGGATAATACGAAAGATGGGGGAGCAATTCTAAGTGATCCTTGAAGTGGTCTCACGATTGCGGTTGTTCTCCGGTGTAAAAAAAACGAGGCACCCATCGCGCGGACAGTTTTCTCAGCCCAAAATCCCGTGCAGGATCTGGTTAACACGTTCAGTTGAGATAACTGCTATCTCAGCCAACTCGCGAATTTTCACTCGGCGTTCCGCCATTAGAGATCAGGAATTTTGTCAACAGAAAGCTGTGGTAATCGTTTTTGGGCCACCTGGGCGCGGTTCATCAAAAACAGACGTCGAAACTCTGCGTGACGTCGCAGACGGCGAAACTCTGCGAACTCTTTGAATGGGCCCCATGAACACCATCGAAAATGGGCTTGATTTTTTTGCAGGTTATGCCACTTAAAAACGAGAATCGAATCACGGAGCGATACTGCTATTTTTCCATGTTCGCAAAAAACACTAACACGATGTTTTGAAATACTAAATGATGGTAAACTCATTTGAATCAACAGCGTCATCTATCTTCCAATCCGGGTACTCGTATCTAAAGTAATGACTGCTGATTGTGCGGTAAATTCTAAAAATATGACGCTGGTCTGATTTTTTTTATATTGTATTTGTATTTCACCAACTGGAAGGAAAAGGTATGTAAAGCCTGGTTTTCGAGTTGTCTCACTTGCAAAAAATATCGCACGGCAGAAGCGCTGATTATAAATTATGGGTAAAATTAAAAGAAGGGACTCTTTCGTAGTTAAAGAAAAAGGTCGCACTTTTTTGTAAACCAATAATTAGTTTTATTTAGTGAATGCATATATCAAAATGTCATATAAGAATCTCAGTTCGTATTTTTTTTTTTTTTTTATCTAATACTGTGAAAACATTTGATCCAAAAAATGGTTGTTAAAATTTGATGCACTTAACATCGAAAAATTTCTGCAATGTGAGGCTAAGTTCTCTTTTATGGTAGTGCGATATTTTCTTATGCCTCCGCAGACCACACACGTAGAAATCATGCCATTGAAAGCAACGAGTAATATATGGAAAGACTCAAAAAAAAGTTTACAATATACAGAAACTTAAAACCTCAAAAAGATTTATAGTGATCTTCAAAACGGTTGGATAGTGGTCTTCTAAATTTTGTCGTTTAAAAATTTAAATTAAAAAAAAAGAACTTTACAACAAATAATAAAATAGGGAAGACGTGAAAACCCATGCATTTTCGTATATTTGTTCTTATGGAGTTCCTTATTTTTTAAATTTACATTTTTAAGAGAGCGAGTTTAAGAGACCACTGGCCAACTGTTCTGAATAGTATTGTACTAGCAGTTTCTATTTCAACACATCACCCCGTTTCACCGCCGAGTATCAACATGTTCTATGTTTCTATGATTTCAATAAAATACATGTAAATTGCTATCAAGGCGACACAGAATTGTTATGAATAACGAATGAACAGTAGTTCACTATTATTTTGATCAAGATGGTGTTGTTTTATACTTTCTGCCACAACACAAAAAATCTCAACAGATTACTTTTTTAACACATATCAAAACAAAATTAGGTTTGTTTGCAAAAATTTGAAGGGACCCGATGTCTGCGTTAACATTAACTATAACACCTCCTTATCTATTATTTTATTTAGATCATAACTGTATTTCTCACATATCGGGTGTTCATAGCTGTCTAATGATTTGTAAATAGGTAACGGTATGAATTAATAACGTAGCTCATGCAATTTTAGCTAGTCGCAATCCGTTTTCGAGTCATGAAATATATGCCATTAATTTTTTGTTTGTAGAAATATACATCTTATATTGCTACCAAAACATTTCAAATGCGAACAGATCAGATTTAACTAAATAAATTATTTATAGTTAAAAAAAATTATTCAACTTTCAATACCAAATAGTAATTATTGACCATAAAACTATTGGTGTAATTTATCGCACTTCGTCTACGCAATCTGGCTATTTACACGTCTATACCTCACACGTTTATCTGTCTGTCACAATATATGATACATCGATTTTAGTCTTAGATATTTTTGGAAATTTGTATGTTTCTAATTTGTAACACTTTACAGTGTGGAGGTACTCAAGGATTAAGATGGATTAATTTTTTCCTATTTTTTTTTTTTTTGATATGCCATTATTTTTTTTTTTTTTATTCAATATATTCTGTTCTCAGTTTGCTATTCTATGTAGATGTTAATTTAGCGGTTCTCTAACTATTTTAAGATATGAGGATAAGTTATCTTTAAAAATTGAAATAACTTTTTTTTATGTCCTTTCATTTAAATTATTAAATTTTTAATAGTACTTAATGAAAGTAAACGTATTCTTAAATCTAATTCCAGATATTAATTCTAAATTTCAATATATTTAAGAAAATTAAAAAAAAAACAAAAAACAATTCAGTGTTAAATAGCCATGTAATTATATTTTAATTAAACTTATATCCTATAAATCTAAATGAAGGGCACACGTTGACAACGAATGCGAACAGCCGTTAAGGTAAACCTTTATGTACACTACTAAAAACGGGATTAGATAAAAACGAAAGTTATTACTATTTTTTTTTTTAAATATCGATTGTGTTATTATATTAATAAGATATTACATAAAGATAAAGTAAAAAAAAAAAAAAAAATCTTTAAAAAAAAAATAAAAAAAAAAAAATATAAAATGTTCGCATCGGATTTAAAGATTATATCAATAGCTTCGAAGGATGTCATAACATGCAAAAAGGATAATAATTCGCCAATGATTAAATATCAGAAACAACAAAATATATCGCAAAAATATCAAAACAATGTTACACATCACAATGGCAATAGAAAGAAATCACAAAAAAATTCTGTTAATAATACATGTAACAACAATAAAAACTATAATAACAATAACCAGTCATTTACATCAAACAATCGCAAACGAGTCAACTCACAACAATTAAGTATTCATTGTAATATTAAAAACAATAACAACAGTAATAATAATCCCGTTAAAAATCATAATATTTATATACCCACAAGCATGAATCACAATATTGTTATTAAACATAATAATAACAACTGCAGTGACTCCTTTTTAGCATCTCCTAGTGTACCGAAAAATTACTGTGATACATTTGTCAACAAAAATATCTCAAGTGACTTTAACAAAACGTCCTCGTTTCAAAAATCGTCAAATAATAACACGCCAGTATCATTGTCTTCTTTTTCGTCATCTTCATTAATCGCTAATAATAGTATTAGCAATAAGGGCAGAACAGCCGTTAAATATACTTCTACATCAACAAATCGCCGAAAATCGCAACAGACTGGAGTAGATATAAATATCAAAAATAATACAAAATCGATATCACCTGATACATCGTTGGGTTCAAATTACGTCAATCGGCGAAATTCAAATAGTCCACAAATGTCCAATCATCTTACAAGAACTAATGTTACAAATGTTGGTATAGAATCTTCAGATGTATCAGTTGCCACATCGTCAGTGCCGATTTCAAGGAACTTATATTCTCTTGACTTTTTACATTCAGTAGGTGTTCAAATGTCAGACGGTGCAGATACCACAAGCAGCGTAAACAATCAGATTAATAGTAGCAGCGCTACTACATCCCCAAATCTAGACTCGGATACTGAATTACAAGCAAGGCGGACAATTTATAAGGACATACCACCTCCAGATAATAGAGGTGGCTTACAGAATTATGGTCAAAATAAATACAGTCCTGGGGCTAAAGTACCATCTCCTACATACAGAGAAAACCAAAGTTATGATATACCAACCTTAATAAACAACTCACAATCTGGAGTAAATTTAATAAACACACACGTGCCTTTCGACTACTCTTCACCGCACAACTTTCCGCCTATAAACGAAAAGCCTAACAATTACATTCCCTCGTCTTATACGTACCAAAAGTGCCAAATCGAAAATAAAAGTGGAAGTCATCCGCACGACAATTGTTCGGGAAATGGAAATGTTATAAATGGAATAAACACTCCTACCTATAATCGAAATAGGAACCATGCGAAAGTATGGATGAATGGCAGCACTAATGGACATATTAATAATAAAAATTCTTCAAATTCTATGGTTAAGCATTTGCCCGATACGAATTCAGACTCGAATAATTCTCAACTTATTCCTCGTATTAAAAATCATCAAAACATTAATAATTTAACGTACGTTACAACTGATCCTAACAATAATCGATCGCAGTCATCTAGTCCAAAATCAGAGAATCCAGCTCAATTGCGAAACAAAACGAAAGGGTACGATTTTAGAGTTCCAATTAATTCCATAATATATACACCTACACAAATTCCACCAACAAAAATTGGGACAGTGATCAGTCCCCAAAACCGCGTTGCAAGCGAAGGCTATGAATCAGATTCCTCGACTTCGAGCTGTTGCAATTTAAGAAAGCTAGATGCTAGAAGCAGAAATCCGCTTTCATCGTCTTCTTCATCAATATCATCAACGGACTTTTCATTTGCGCAACCGCCTAGCGTAACATCACTTTCGAGTTTTCCATCAAATTATGCAGAAGATGATTTTCCTATACAGCACTTCTATGGATCGGAACAAAATTTAACACATTGGGTGCCAGCATTACATGCACAGTTTTTGTACAGTGCACACGGTAGCTATACTATTAATGAGAATACAGGTGAATTGCAGCAATCGCAAATGCAGATTTCTGAAAATAAAAAGAGGTAAGATGATGCACGAATAATGACGAGATGATGACGAATTAATTTTTTTTTTTGGGTTAAATCAAACGACATATAATTTTTTTATTTTAGTCAAGCACATCGTAATTCATATCGTGGAGGACGAGGTCGAAATTTTATCCATAACAATGTTCGACCTTTACATTTCACAAATGAGTTTTTCTATACTCCAGCTGATAGGTTTCTAGCCCGATCTCATCTTGTGGAATTTAAAGAAATGCCAAGTCCTTTGTTGACATGTTCAAAATGGGACAATTTGTCACAAGGCATATGGAACAGATTTGTAAACTGCCAGCAAACTGAGGATACTTTTAAGAGAAAAATGCGATTATGGCGTTACCTATACATTATGATTAAGGTAAAATCATTTGAGTAAATGTAATTAATAAGTTAAAAACATTTTTTATTTTTTTATAGAATGCATATCCTCGATATGGTCTTTATTTAGTTGGCTCTACTATATCAGGGTTTGGATCAGATACATCTGATATAGATATGTGTCTTGTATCAAGGGCAATTTCCACTGTAGACCCAAGAATGGAAGCATTATTTAATCTAACCCTACTCAAAGACTGTTTAAGTAAGACTGGTAATTTAAAGAATTGGAATTTATTAAATATGTGCAAATTTAACTGTGATTTTATTTTATTTAAGGGGAATTTGAAAACTTCAATCTTATTGAAGCCAAAGTTCCTATTTTGCGATTTAGAGATAAAGCTCATAATCTTGAAGTAGATTTAAATTTTAATAACTGTGTTGGCATAAAAAATACGCATTTGTTGTACTGTTATTCCCAACGTAAGTATTAATTTAAATCTAAGTACAATTTTTTCTCTCATAAGTAAATGCTTTCGTGTTGCTTAGAAAAAATCTCTTTGTAAAATATTTTTAGTACCTGTTTAAAACGTGTTGTGTTTTTTTTTTTTTTTTGTTTTTTGTAAATAGTTGATTGGAGGCTTCGTCCGCTCGTGCTCGTTATAAAGCTTTGGGCTCAATATCACGATATTAACAACGCAAAAAATATGACTATATCAAGTTATTCGTTTGTTTTGATGGTAATACATTTTTTACAATGTGCGGTAAGCCCTCCTGTACTGCCATGTTTGCATGAAATGTACCCCGATAAATTTCAATTTATTGTAAGTTTAAATTAACTCATTTTAATGACAGAATGATTATATATATGTATATATATTTTTTTTTTAGCTCCGGTCAAATGATTTCGGATATGTGGACATGAATGAAACAATCGGTCCATATGAGTCACAAAATACTCAACCAATAGGGCAATTATTTCTACAGTTTCTGCAATACTACAGCAATTTTAAGTAATTCTTTTTCATTTTTCATTAATTATTATTATTATTATTTTAATTTGAGCGTCTCCTTTGCAGCTATTCACAGTACGCTATTTCAATAAGAACAGGTGCGTTAATCCCAATTGAATATTGTCGCCAGGCCAAATCCTTGAAAAATGACATTCAACATTGGAAAGAATTGTGCATTGAAGGTATTTGAATATTCATTTGACTGAGTGGATTAATATTTAATTCTTAAAAATTATTTTATTTAGAACCATTTGATCTTACAAATACTGCCAGATCTGTATATGATTTCGAAACATTTGAAAGAGTGAAACTAGTATTCATCACGTCGTATAGAGTGCTGCAAGAAACTCTAGATATAAATTGCATTTTTTCGCCGATAATTCCAACAACAGTAGCATATCGGCAGGAACAAACAAATTAATAAAAATAATAATTTAGCTGCTGTCGAAAAAGTGTCTTGGCACACATGCATATAAATATATTAGTACGCCATCGTGAATGATATCACCACATGTGTTAAATGCAATACATAAAGTAAGTCATTTATTCTTCGTTTATTTAATTAATATGGAAAACGGTGGAAATGTTTTAGAAACATTTCTTTGTATATATTAAGATATCCTACAAATCAAAAGACTGATTAGTTAGAATATATTTAAAATCTCATATAAAAAATAAATTATGATATCAATTAAGTCCTACGTATGTAACCAAGAAGTAGTTTAATTATACTAAAAACTTGTGTGTTTTGTCCGTGAGTAAGAATAATTGTTTTGTGCGAATTTGGACAGATTTTGATAAATACGGTGATAACGTCATTGAAACCTGTGAATAGACTGATAAAAATAGGTTAAGTAATGAAAAACGAAATGAAACTATTAACTTATTTAAAAAAAAAAAAAATAGCTGCATTTTTTCCTAAGAGTACAATAAGTAAATCTTTATTAATAAGGTTTTTTCCTGTAAAGTGTATATAAAAGTATTTATATTGAGCAGCTTTTGTTCTTGGTAAATTGTATGATACAAGTATATACATACATACATACATATTTTTTTTAATAAAAACGTTTTTCTTAAAAGTTCATAATATAGAAAAAATATAGGTCCACACAATACACAATGAATACCCAATAGTCAATGAATCCAGTTCTGCGTTAAGATATATTATTTACGGCAATATATAAATTAAATAATTCAATTTTCTTCCGCATAAAGGAGCATTCTCACTGATTAATAGCTTTCGAACGTAAGCCCGGTTGGTAGTAATGTATTTATTTTTTTTTTTTTTCGTGAAAAATGCAGGCTAAACGAATGGAAACGAAAAATGCTGAAGATATTGCAAAATTTTTAAACCATGTACTTAATCTTTGAAATTTTTTAGCATTTAGTTATATTCAAGTTAGAAATGCTTAAATTGTTTGTCCTTATTTTTGGCCATACTGTATTTGTAATGGCTTTTTTATACGACTTTCAGCCAAAATTTAGGCCATTCGAAATTTCTTTTTCATCCACATAGTTGACCCTAAGTCGAGGTAAGAAACGAGTCCTTTCTTTTTTTTTATCTGGGTTTTGTTTAAAGATACCTGTCTTTAGTGATATCTTGTTAGTTTATTTTGTTGACGCTATCCGCGCCGCACTGGTTCACCTCATGCGAATTACTTGTTCACCCGTGGATGTCTTTACACCTATTGTGCCTAAGATTGGAATGCCCCAATCTAATCTGTAATTGAGTAACACAGTTTCAAGGGTTGTTTCATTGAAAGGCTTGCACGCATGTATTTGTGGGCACATCTTTGATAATATTCATTAATAAAGGAAACTAAAACAAAGAATATACTGGTAGCTGTATGCCCTTCCAGTAACTTGTTCAAATTTATTGTTGAATTGAGCTCGAATTTGAGCTTGGATTGTAGATTTCAAGCGCTTCTTAAAATTAAGGAAATATTTCTTTCAAATTATTGCTAACAACATGATTTAGTTGTTTAGTCCATCCTTATGAATGGAAGAAATTAAGGTCAATGTTTAAAGGTTTGACTACTAGTCTACAATAATTTGCATAATAATTAATTAATATTAGACAAGATTGATGTGCAAGACTTTATATATATATATATATATATATATATATATAAATATAAATATGCTTTTATTATGTAAGAATAATATTACCATAATATCCACAAAGAAAAAAAATGTTGGTATAACACAGAACACTAAAACAGAAGGCTCAATAAAACTTGATAGGTGCATTCATGGGAGTATCAATTATAAATGGCCATATTCGAATAATTAAATAGGAGGGAGAAGGTACATTTACGCACACCGTGAAGGTGAGAGACTCCTACTCTGTTGTTTCTCCTTTCTCCCCTAAAGAAACATCGTCCCAGTCTTCACCTCGCGGAACCAGCTGTAAGAGAGAAGCTTTTGGCTTGAAATCATGGGCATCGTTAGGCGGTTGTCAAGTGCCCGTATTTCGTCATGTTGTCGGCTTATTAGGCTGACGACGGTCTCCCGATGGTCTATTCTAAGTGGGTGTGTTAATGCGAATGTATGGAATGAATTTGTGTGTCAGTGTGGGTGAGTATGGATGTGTGTAGAAAAGTCCGAATGTCGGGAAAAAGAGAAAGGAGAGTTGTGAGCCTGGGCATGTAGAGCAGATCTGCGACTTTTAATAACATATGTGTTTGTTTCTATATTTACTGCGGTCACATCGCTCAGGAATTCTTGATTTTCACCACTCTCCCCAGGAACCTTTCTTATTTCGTGTGGCTGGTCAGCCTATGCCTACGTCTGCTGTCTAAGGCAATATTATTTTCTTCGTCATTTTGCCCTCTTTGCCGGTCGAGTCTTCTCCTAAATAGCCAAATTCAATACATTTTGCCAGGGGCAAACAATTACATTTGCATGTTAAAAGTTGCCACCTGGTTAGAAACTGTGTGATTTAAAAATTTATTTCTCTAGCTCTTCTTTTCATCAAAGGTTTTATGTTAAGGAGAAGTTGATGTGTCCATCCGTAGACGCGTACAGTAAACGATTAACTGAGCTAACTTCTTTCGACAGTAATAATCTGCGACTGCGACTGCGACGAAAAGAAAAGACGGATCCTTGTTGCATACCTGTTGTAACGTTGTAATGCTTGGTACCCTTCTCAGTATCATAGCTTAGCTTTCTGTTTCTGAAGTAGGTAGATATAACTCTGAGGATGTAGTTTGGAACGTTTATTCTAGCAAGATCATTCCTTATAATGGTTCAGTTTGCTGAATTGAAAGCATTTTTAATGTCTAAATAAGACAACTACACAGCACTCTTTTGTTCCAAATCGCCATCGGCATCTCTCGTTGGCTGCGCTTGCTATATCAACCACTGTTTTGATTGCATCAACTGTGGGGCATGATTTTCGGAACCGAAATTGCTATTCTGACAGTACACTGCTCTTTTTCTGCTATTTATTTGCTTTTCTAAAATGTTTCTTATAGTATCAAGAAGGCAAATGGGGCGATACGACGAGGAATTCATGGAGATTTATTTCCTTTGGGGAGATGCACTAAATTCTGTAGTTTCCAGTGATATGTGAATGTCCTCGCTTTAAAACAGCTGTAAATTACTTTCATAAATATGTCCTGTTTCGATGTAATTGCTGCTTTAAGGGTTCTGTTTTTTATTTCATTTGGGCCTGGTGTTTTCTTGTTGTCAATATTTTTGCAACGGTTCGGTAATTGTTCTGAACAATATTTTCCAGGATTATCGATTATGTTAGTTGAGGTGCTCTATGTCCTTTGACATTTTTGTCCTGACGGACCTTCAGGCGATTAACCAAGGGCTTATTTCGGCTACGTCCAGCAGCTTTTTGAAGCTCCTGTTTTTGCTGTATTTAATGACCCTTTTCAAGGATCTCCTCACTTGTTTAGACGTAACCGGATTCTGATTAAAACTCAGTCTTACCCTTGAGCGTTGGGTCTTTCGTTTTGTTTTCATATAGATAGTTAGGTAGTTTATTTTGTAGTTCCACCAGTAGCAGGGTGACCCGAATAGTCTGGACTTTTTTATCATTAGTGGATGGCACTGGTCTTGGCGCTGGCGAAGCCTTCCGCTGATTCGCTTGTTTTCTGAAAGGCTTAGAAAAAGCAAAGTGGTTCCTAGCTGCAATCTTTGGTTATGTGGCCCTCTTTTCTACATTTCAGGCATTACGCTCGCGTAACTCGCAGGCTTTTTGTCGCAATTAGAGTATGTCCGCAAGCATTAATTAAATCATTATCATACATGTCATTGAGTTGGTATTGCTTTTTTTTTTGCGATGCACAGATATTTCGAATTGTGGCTTTGCCAAAGTCCCTTATCGCTTAAGTAATGCCCGAATTTCTACTTCGTTACCAAGGGTTTCACCAATAATGATCTTAAATTGGTAGGTTTGCTCTCCTGACCCGTTCAGCTGGAACAGCAGGTGGGCTTATTGTGTCCTTCTACTCCTAGTTACGCCTTGATTTTGCGTAGTTTTTTGGCATATGAGAGTTCTCCTTTCTTAGCCACCACTATTCCATTTGGTCGAGTATTCTTGTTGGATCTTTTTTGTCCTTGGCTTTTTGCCTTATACAAATAACTTTCAACCATGCCGTGTTACTATTTTCGCCTGAAACTTGCTTATCGGTACGGGCTGTGTCAAATTTTTCAGGTTCGAATTTGTCGGCTTTATCATCCGTCTGAAGACATGTTTTACTCCTAGGTGTGTTGTTTCTTTCGACTGGAGCTGGTTGCTGTGTCTGTTTTAAAATCGAGATTTTGTCGTTAGATTCTCGTCTTCTTTTCTAGTTTACCACCATTTTCATCCATGGGGACGGCACATCCTGGTGCTGCCGCACTTTTCCCCGTATTTTTTGAAGGATTTTTTCCGCACCCACGCACTCCTCTGAACGGGGTTTATTGCGTACGTTTCATTTACTTCAATTGTTTTTTTTTTTTTTTTGGGTCCCAACTCATAGTCGTTATCGATGCTTGGATTTGTAAGTAGGGCTTACCAGCCGAGCTGGAAGGCGTTCGGGTGAATAGGCTCTTCGTTACTTGGCAAACCGGCACGCCTTGGAAGAGGTCAGTTCTACGACGCCTAATAATAGTCGTTATAATCCAATTAAATAGGATATAACCGATTGTTTGACTTCTCTTGTTTCGCTTCTCTTGTTAGCCGTAGAAATACGCAAAGCTTATAAATATATCTAAATTGGCTTTGTAGATTGTTTGGTTTGGTAAATTTGCGAACTTAAATAGCATACAAGTCGTTATATTTAGGATAACACCGTCAGCCTATCATTTAACGGTTGATAATCAACATCGAAGAAACCGATTTCGACCTCGTATAATTAATCAAATATACTCTATATATGTATTTCTCGAATTTATGTCGTTATTATTTATAAAATGAAAAATCAAGAAATACGAACGATATTTATTTTAGTCATTGTGAGCTTATTTACCCATACTTGGTATTTAACTAATAAGAAACAGTTTTTTCTGTCTTTCCAACGAGCACCTCAATGCGGAGAATTTTCTTCGTCAATAGTTTGAAAGAAATAGTGGTAAATCCTTGAGTAGAAATAGAGTAAAAAAAAATTAATTTCATTAGCCTATTCTAACAAAATAAATGAATACTTATGCCTAAAATAAATCTTAACAGAATCATATGGATTGTGTGGCACTGAAAGGATCATATAAAATGTGAGCCATAAGCTGGTTTATTCTTAAGAGTACTATAAAGAGTTGAATATTTTTCAAAGTTTATTGCTTTAACAAAAAAAAATAAAAATAAATAAATAAATAAACAAAAAATAAAAAATAAGAAATAAATACATATAAAACTAAATAAACTTTCTAATTTACTATTGAATATAATTTCAATCAAATGTTTGCTTTGGCTGGCTTAGGAGAAGCCGATTCTGCTAAGTCAACTTAACATTACATTTTCGGTGACCCCATGCTGTATTTCGTGAATATAACGATTGATATTATGCTTTAGTGCCCAAATCATTTTTGGAATATCAGCGTTACATCGATATTTAACAATATCCCATAAAAGGAAATAGCTTTGATTGTTAAAATAAAATATAACTTAAAAAAAAATAAATAAAAAAAAAAAACAGCAGAAAGATGGTCTACCTTTTTATAAGAACTTTGTTTTCTTATAAAAATTTTGTTATGTTATAATAAGTTTCGATAAGGTATAACTAAAAATAAGATCGTATAAGCAAAAAAAAAAAAAATAATAATAAAAATAATAATAGTTATTTGAAAAGACCTATTTAAGAGCTAACATTTCGTTTAGATTTAACAGTTTAACATACTCGTAATTAGTTCGTTTGTTATTTTTGTTTTCCGATACATAGATGTCCAATTATGCACAATCAATTTTAATTACTTTGTTTCATCGTGTCCTTACTATATCTCAGGTTGTTAGTTGGTACAACATTGTTATAAGGTTAAAATCATAATATTTAATTGTACTTTATTAATTTTATGCTTTCAGAATAAAAAGAGTTTAACATATTTATAAGAATGGATAGAACATATAAATAAAATCAAAATAAAATACAAAAAAAAAAAAAAATCAAAAACAGCTAAGAAAAAAACAAAAAAAAAATATAAACATTCAAAAATACTCATCAAAAATAGCTCAATACTCTTAAACTTTTTTTTTTTTCTTAGTTTATTAGTATAACACCATTAGTAAATATGTATACGAATAAGAAAATCTTTGTTAGGTTGTGAATTTTGTAAATTTATCTTCTATTTTATATTCCTTTATACCCACGTGAATCTTATCTGATCTTAATTTAAAATGTGTATTTTTTTTCATTTGGCTTTTCGGATAATTGAAAATATAAGAATTGAAATAAAAGATCAACGAAATAAAAAATGGCTTAAAAAATCGGTTATATTTTTAATGGAAGATAAATACTATTGTTAAATTAAATTTCAAAGTTTTCATATGTCATGTTTACTTATTTTTTTACGACATAATTGTTGTTAACAGTCATAGCTTATATACATAGTATATTCTTTTTTGTATACATTGCTTAAAGCATACAGAACTGTATCAAAAAATAAGTCACATTTATTGTAAAGGGATGTGCAAGCAGTTATAAGATATTAAGTGAACATAATTATCACGTCGACCGCAACACTCACATATTTATTTTGCTATTTATTAATTTCTTTTTTTTAAATAAAATCCCGCTTGCGTTATTAAAGTTAGTACACATATAGACATATATAGTCCGATATACGTTTAATCATAAAATGCAGTTACTTTAAAAAGAAAAAAAAAATTGTTACAGAAAACCTTGCACATCTTTTATACCGGGAAACATTTAATGTGAAATCGAAAAGAATGTATAAGTAAAAATAAAATCGCGGTCTCGTATAAACGCTGTTTTTGTTTTTTCTGTTTGTTTTCATTTCCAGCTAACGTATTTTCAAAAATACATTATTTTATAATATACCATTGAATGACAGAATGATTGACACGAACGGAGGAGGAGTTGCATTGTATGTAAATTCTACACTAAATTGCTAGGTTCTTGATGCGTCCGAAGTAGCAAACATTGAGTACGTAATAATAAATATTTTTGACGGCTCCAATAAATGTTTAGTATCCTGCGCTTATAACCCGAATAGAAGATGCTCCGCTCAGCCCCTTTTTAGTGCTCTCTCTGAATTTCTCGCGTTATATAAACAAAAGAGACCGTGTTGACGTCGCAAAAGAGATGATTTGCGAGGCTTAATCCGATCCCACATTCATCAAAAGGATCATTACTGGAGACGAGACGTGGGTTTGTGAGTACGACACGCAATCCAGACATCAGGCAAGTGAATGGCCTTCACCAAATGAGCCGAAACAAAAAAAAAAAAAAAAAAAAAACACGTCGTTTTCAGTCAAAAAAGAAGGTGTAGTGCATCATGTACTTTTCCCAGAAGGCCAGAAAGTGAACAAAGAGTATTATTTGGTCGTTATGAGACGTTTGCGTGAAGCAATTCGCCGAAAGAGACCAGAATTGCGAATTGCATCACGCAAACCTCTCATAACGCCACAATAATACACTTTGTTTACTGCTTGGCCTTCTGGCAAAAATTCATGATGCACTACACCATTGTAATCCATGAAAACCGTGAGGATTGCCTTCTTTTTTGACTAAAAACGGCGTGGTTTTTTTGGTCTCGGCTCATTTGGTGAACGCCATTCACTTGCCTGATGTCTGGATAGCGTGTCATACTCATAAATCCACGTCTTGTCTCCAGTAACGATCCTTTTGATGAATGTGGGATCAGATTCAGCCTCGCAAATCATCTATTTTGCGACGTCAATACGGTCTCTTTTTTGCATGAAATTGAGGTTTTTTGGCACCAACTTTGTTGGTGCTACACGACGGAAACCCAAATTATTAAACAAAATATCTTGGATGGATCCATAGGCAATATTCAAATCCTCGCCTATCTCTCTGATGGTTAATTTGCGGTTATTTACCAACATTTCTTTTACTTCATCAATGTTTTCGTCGGTTTTCGATGTCGCCATTTGGTCGCCAATGCGTTAATCATCTTCGATTGACTCACGACCACTTTTAATCCGCTCGTGCCACTGGTTAACGACCGTTTTCTCTAGAGAATCGTTGCCGAAACACTTTTCCAACATTTCCAACGTTCGCGTACCATTAAATCCGATTTTTACGCAAAATTTATTATTATTATTATTATTTATTTATTAAAAATTAGTTCAAACTAAATACTAACTAAAACTAATAAGCACTAGCTGCAATGGCTATCGGCTTTAATTTAAATCTTAGTGGTTTAAATATTCAAATTGCAAAATTTAATACAAGTGCGTTGTGGCAAAATTAAATCCATTTCTAAAATTGTAAAAAGTCGCCCACACACAGAGAAATAGATGTACTCTTGGCTACGTAACTTTTGCAATGTTAAGCTATTGATGCTAAGATTTAGAGGGAATGTCAACAACAGATGTACCAAGAAAAAAGAACTCAACTTGCAACAATGAGAACGCCATACGGTGGTTATTCCTTTTTTATTTATTTTTTTATTTTTTTTAAGTGAAATTGAATTGGTGGTTATTTGAAAGTAGTTTTTTTAAATTTCAATTAAAGTGAAAATGCTTCCAAATTTGAACTATTTTTGAACAAATGAAACAATATGTGTGAGCCAACAAATGGTGTGGATGTTGGTTGTCAATTACTGTCATTTACTGAATTTAATGTGGTTGATCTTTTTGACAGATGTCATTGTAAAATCTTTGGCAAAATTAGTCATAGAGTCGTTTATCAGGCAACAACGCATTTTTGTTATTCAATCTTTATACGAAAATGGGCGAACTGTAAAAGTAACATTTCGTAATATTCGTGAATTTTTCGGTCAACATAATCACCCTAGTGAGTCCGGAATTCGAAAAATGGTGAAGCGTATTGAAGCAACTGGTTCGGTACCTGGCCAAACCTCCATATCAGGATGCTCAGCCAGCACGTACAAATCAATTATCGCTAAAGTCAACAAATGGGCCTCACTTATGGCACTTTACACTTGCAACAGAAGCCGTGGTAGTCACATGAACGATGCTGCATTCCATTCATAATTGCCATATACCGAATTTTGTTAATCAATAAATTCTACATTGGTTCCACAGTAAATGTGTGTTTAATTTAATAAAAACTCACCCTTTATACAATACTTTGAAAAATTATGTTACATTAAATTTAATTGTAACATATCTTTTCACTGAGCATTTAAATTGTTATAACTCTGCCACAGAAGCATGTGTTCGAAAAAATATTAAGAACACACATCAGTGTTAATATCGTGTGTTTCTGGGTGAACTTAAAACTCGACGAACAAATTGTTTTAGCTTTCTCAATGCTTAGCTAGAGGCAGTTACAGCTGCACATTTTCAATCAGTTGAGGTGGGACTTCAGGATACCTGAAGACATTTTTTCTTAATAGCAAATCTAATTTTCAACCTCAGATTTCAATTGCTAGAGCGATGGTGGTTAATATTGAATCCATTTTGAAACCAGATCAATATATAATATTGGGTTGTTCAATAAGTTCTGCGGTTTTTTTCTTGGAAGTAGTGTTTAATGTTTCAGAAAATCTCTGTATATACCGTTATAACATTTTTGTCATTAATTCCAATAGAAAGGGTTATCCTTAACATTGTTATGAGAATCTGTTTTGATCGGACATGTTTAAAGTGCTCAATACTTTTTTTTTTTTTTTTATTTGAATGAATTTCAGCATTTTTTTTTTTTTTGTTCTTGTTTTTCTTTAAAAAAGATGTTAAAGCGACAGAGGCACAACGGGAGACTTGCAGCGTCTATTGAGATTCGGCTATAAGCGCTGGCACTTGTCAGCGTTAGTTCAAATTTTTTCTTTTTCAGGAATACATCTTGCTGATCCCGTTCGCTTTGGACGTCCACCCACCACAGACGACAATCAAATCTTGGCTGCAGTTACCGCTGACAGATATTTGATGACACGGGAGATCGCTTAGTGGTTTAATATCGCCCATACAATTGCATAGGCTAAAAAGGCTTGGATTATAGAAAAAGGTGGATCTTTGGGTTCCTCATGAACTCAGTGAAAAAAAACATTATGGATCGCTCGATGGTCTGTGAGTCTTTGGGTGGTTTAAAACAACATTTGGCGTAAGAGGTCGTGGTACGGTCCTGGTGAAACACCGCAACCGGTCGATAAACAAGAATTTTATCTCAAAAAGGTCATGTTGAGCATTTGTTGAAACTGGCGAGGTGTCTTTTACTTCGAGTTGCTTCCACACAAGCAGACAGTAAATGCCGTGAAATATTCTTCTCAGCTCGATACTTTGAAGCAGGCAGTGAAAGAAAAACGGCCAGAGTATGCAAACAGGAAGGGCGTTGTTTTCCATCATGACAACGCCAGACCACACACATCTTTACTGACAAAACAAAAGCTGAATTTTACAAAACAGGCATTATGTCTCTTCCAGAACGTTGAAAGAAAGTTATAGACCATGATGGAGAATATCTGATGGATTAAATATAAGCTTTTATACCAAAAATGTGTTTTTGACTTTAACCGTAAAAATCTCAGAACTTATTGAACAACCCAATAGTTGTGGGGCTCATACAGTTATCAAAAAAATGTTATTTAAAATAAAACTCAAACACCGCGTTGTATTGTATTGGAATTGATATTCATTGTCACATAGAGCGTGTTTTCAATTAATAATTCAAATAAATATTTCTGATGCGGTGTTGAAAGGGGTTTGCTTTTATTGAAAAATAAATTTATTGTGTGCACATTAGTAGTTTCCCATGTTTGTGCTGCACGAGTAAAACAATTATGAACCCATATTCTTAAAAAGTGAGATATAGGAAACTACTAGCAAAAGTGTAATTATAGAATATTTGTGTATAGTGTTGATGTCTTTTTCTATCACTTCATTAGCCTATTCTAACAAAATAAATGAATACTTATGCCTAAAATAAATCTTAACAGAATCATATGGATTGTGTGGCACTGAAAGGATCATATAAAATGTGAGCCATAAGCTGGTTTATTCTTAAGAGTACTATAAAGAGTTGAATATTTTTCAAAGTTTATTGCTTTAACAAAAAAAAATAAAAATAAATAAATAAATAAACAAAAAATAAAAAATAAGAAATAAATACATATAAAACTAAATAAACTTTCTAATTTACTATTGAATATAATTTCAATCAAATGTTTGCTTTGGCTGGCTTAGGAGAAGCCGATTCTGCTAAGTCAACTTAACATTACATTTTCGGTGACCCCATGCTGTATTTCGTGAATATAACGATTGATATTATGCTTTAGTGCCCAAATCATTTTTGGAATATCAGCGTTACATCGATATTTAACAATATCCCATAAAAGGAAATAGCTTTGATTGTTAAAATAAAATATAACTTAAAAAAAAATAAATAAAAAAAAAAAACAGCAGAAAGATGGTCTACCTTTTTATAAGAACTTTGTTTTCTTATAAAAATTTTGTTATGTTATAATAAGTTTCGATAAGGTATAACTAAAAATAAGATCGTATAAGCAAAAAAAAAAAAAATAATAATAAAAATAATAATAGTTATTTGAAAAGACCTATTTAAGAGCTAACATTTCGTTTAGATTTAACAGTTTAACATACTCGTAATTAGTTCGTTTGTTATTTTTGTTTTCCGATACATAGATGTCCAATTATGCACAATCAATTTTAATTACTTTGTTTCATCGTGTCCTTACTATATCTCAGGTTGTTAGTTGGTACAACATTGTTATAAGGTTAAAATCATAATATTTAATTGTACTTTATTAATTTTATGCTTTCAGAATAAAAAGAGTTTAACATATTTATAAGAATGGATAGAACATATAAATAAAATCAAAATAAAATACAAAAAAAAAAAAAAATCAAAAACAGCTAAGAAAAAAACAAAAAAAAAATATAAACATTCAAAAATACTCATCAAAAATAGCTCAATACTCTTAAACTTTTTTTTTTTTCTTAGTTTATTAGTATAACACCATTAGTAAATATGTATACGAATAAGAAAATCTTTGTTAGGTTGTGAATTTTGTAAATTTATCTTCTATTTTATATTCCTTTATACCCACGTGAATCTTATCTGATCTTAATTTAAAATGTGTATTTTTTTTCATTTGGCTTTTCGGATAATTGAAAATATAAGAATTGAAATAAAAGATCAACGAAATAAAAAATGGCTTAAAAAATCGGTTATATTTTTAATGGAAGATAAATACTATTGTTAAATTAAATTTCAAAGTTTTCATATGTCATGTTTACTTATTTTTTTACGACATAATTGTTGTTAACAGTCATAGCTTATATACATAGTATATTCTTTTTTGTATACATTGCTTAAAGCATACAGAACTGTATCAAAAAATAAGTCACATTTATTGTAAAGGGATGTGCAAGCAGTTATAAGATATTAAGTGAACATAATTATCACGTCGACCGCAACACTCACATATTTATTTTGCTATTTATTAATTTCTTTTTTTTAAATAAAATCCCGCTTGCGTTATTAAAGTTAGTACACATATAGACATATATAGTCCGATATACGTTTAATCATAAAATGCAGTTACTTTAAAAAGAAAAAAAAAATTGTTACAGAAAACCTTGCACATCTTTTATACCGGGAAACATTTAATGTGAAATCGAAAAGAATGTATAAGTAAAAATAAAATCGCGGTCTCGTATAAACGCTGTTTTTGTTTTTTCTGTTTGTTTTCATTTCCAGCTAACGTATTTTCAAAAATACATTATTTTATAATATACCATTGAATGACAGAATGATTGACACGAACGGAGGAGGAGTTGCATTGTATGTAAATTCTACACTAAATTGCTAGGTTCTTGATGCGTCCGAAGTAGCAAACATTGAGTACGTAATAATAAATATTTTTGACGGCTCCAATAAATGTTTAGTATCCTGCGCTTATAACCCGAATAGAAGATGCTCCGCTCAGCCCCTTTTTAGTGCTCTCTCTGAATTTCTCGCGTTATATAAACAAAAGAGACCGTGTTGACGTCGCAAAAGAGATGATTTGCGAGGCTTAATCCGATCCCACATTCATCAAAAGGATCATTACTGGAGACGAGACGTGGGTTTGTGAGTACGACACGCAATCCAGACATCAGGCAAGTGAATGGCCTTCACCAAATGAGCCGAAACAAAAAAAAAAAAAAAAAAAAAAACACGTCGTTTTCAGTCAAAAAAGAAGGTGTAGTGCATCATGTACTTTTCCCAGAAGGCCAGAAAGTGAACAAAGAGTATTATTTGGTCGTTATGAGACGTTTGCGTGAAGCAATTCGCCGAAAGAGACCAGAATTGCGAATTGCATCACGCAAACCTCTCATAACGCCACAATAATACACTTTGTTTACTGCTTGGCCTTCTGGCAAAAATTCATGATGCACTACACCATTGTAATCCATGAAAACCGTGAGGATTGCCTTCTTTTTTGACTAAAAACGGCGTGGTTTTTTTGGTCTCGGCTCATTTGGTGAACGCCATTCACTTGCCTGATGTCTGGATAGCGTGTCATACTCATAAATCCACGTCTTGTCTCCAGTAACGATCCTTTTGATGAATGTGGGATCAGATTCAGCCTCGCAAATCATCTATTTTGCGACGTCAATACGGTCTCTTTTTTGCATGAAATTGAGGTTTTTTGGCACCAACTTTGTTGGTGCTACACGACGGAAACCCAAATTATTAAACAAAATATCTTGGATGGATCCATAGGCAATATTCAAATCCTCGCCTATCTCTCTGATGGTTAATTTGCGGTTATTTACCAACATTTCTTTTACTTCATCAATGTTTTCGTCGGTTTTCGATGTCGCCATTTGGTCGCCAATGCGTTAATCATCTTCGATTGACTCACGACCACTTTTAATCCGCTCGTGCCACTGGTTAACGACCGTTTTCTCTAGAGAATCGTTGCCGAAACACTTTTCCAACATTTCCAACGTTCGCGTACCATTAAATCCGATTTTTACGCAAAATTTATTATTATTATTATTATTTATTTATTAAAAATTAGTTCAAACTAAATACTAACTAAAACTAATAAGCACTAGCTGCAATGGCTATCGGCTTTAATTTAAATCTTAGTGGTTTAAATATTCAAATTGCAAAATTTAATACAAGTGCGTTGTGGCAAAATTAAATCCATTTCTAAAATTGTAAAAAGTCGCCCACACACAGAGAAATAGATGTACTCTTGGCTACGTAACTTTTGCAATGTTAAGCTATTGATGCTAAGATTTAGAGGGAATGTCAACAACAGATGTACCAAGAAAAAAGAACTCAACTTGCAACAATGAGAACGCCATACGGTGGTTATTCCTTTTTTATTTATTTTTTTATTTTTTTTAAGTGAAATTGAATTGGTGGTTATTTGAAAGTAGTTTTTTTAAATTTCAATTAAAGTGAAAATGCTTCCAAATTTGAACTATTTTTGAACAAATGAAACAATATGTGTGAGCCAACAAATGGTGTGGATGTTGGTTGTCAATTACTGTCATTTACTGAATTTAATGTGGTTGATCTTTTTGACAGATGTCATTGTAAAATCTTTGGCAAAATTAGTCATAGAGTCGTTTATCAGGCAACAACGCATTTTTGTTATTCAATCTTTATACGAAAATGGGCGAACTGTAAAAGTAACATTTCGTAATATTCGTGAATTTTTCGGTCAACATAATCACCCTAGTGAGTCCGGAATTCGAAAAATGGTGAAGCGTATTGAAGCAACTGGTTCGGTACCTGGCCAAACCTCCATATCAGGATGCTCAGCCAGCACGTACAAATCAATTATCGCTAAAGTCAACAAATGGGCCTCACTTATGGCACTTTACACTTGCAACAGAAGCCGTGGTAGTCACATGAACGATGCTGCATTCCATTCATAATTGCCATATACCGAATTTTGTTAATCAATAAATTCTACATTGGTTCCACAGTAAATGTGTGTTTAATTTAATAAAAACTCACCCTTTATACAATACTTTGAAAAATTATGTTACATTAAATTTAATTGTAACATATCTTTTCACTGAGCATTTAAATTGTTATAACTCTGCCACAGAAGCATGTGTTCGAAAAAATATTAAGAACACACATCAGTGTTAATATCGTGTGTTTCTGGGTGAACTTAAAACTCGACGAACAAATTGTTTTAGCTTTCTCAATGCTTAGCTAGAGGCAGTTACAGCTGCACATTTTCAATCAGTTGAGGTGGGACTTCAGGATACCTGAAGACATTTTTTCTTAATAGCAAATCTAATTTTCAACCTCAGATTTCAATTGCTAGAGCGATGGTGGTTAATATTGAATCCATTTTAAAACCAGATCAATATATAATATTGGGTTGTTCAATAAGTTCTGCGGTTTTTTTCTTGGAAGTAGTGTTTAATGTTTCAGAAAATCTCTGTATATACCGTTATAACATTTTTGTCATTAATTCCAATAGAAAGGGTTATCCTTAACATTGTTATGAGAATCTGTTTTGATCGGACATGTTTAAAGTGCTCAATACTTTTTTTTTTTTTTTTATTTAAATGAATTTCAGCATTTTTTTTTTTTTTGTTCTTGTTTTTCTTTAAAAAAGATGTTAAAGCGACAGAGGCACAACGGGAGACTTGCAGCGTCTATTGAGATTCGGCTATAAGCGCTGGCACTTGTCAGCGTTAGTTCAAATTTTTTCTTTTTCAGGAATACATCTTGCTGATCCCGTTCGCTTTGGACGTCCACCCACCACAGACGACAATCAAATCTTGGCTGCAGTTACCGCTGACAGATATTTGATGACACGGGAGATCGCTTAGTGGTTTATTATCGCCCATACAATTGCATAGGCTAAAAAGGCTTGGATTATAGAAAAAGGTGGATCTTTGGGTTCCTCATGAACTCAGTGAAAAAAAACATTATGGATCGCTCGATGGTCTGTGAGTCTTTGGGTGGTTTAAAACAACATTTGGCGTAAGAGGTCGTGGTACGGTCCTGGTGAAACACCGCAACCGGTCGATAAACAAGAATTTTATCTCAAAAAGGTCATGTTGAGCATTTGTTGAAACTGGCGAGGTGTCTTTTACTTCGAGTTGCTTCCACACAAGCAGACAGTAAATGCCGTGAAATATTCTTCTCAGCTCGATACTTTGAAGCAGGCAGTGAAAGAAAAACGGCCAGAGTATGCAAACAGGAAGGGCGTTGTTTTCCATCATGACAACGCCAGACCACACACATCTTTACTGACAAAACAAAAGTTGAATTCATTTGGCTAGGAAGTTATGCAGATTCCACGTAATCTCCAGACCTTGCGCCTTCTGACTACCATCTATTCTAATCTCTCAAAACAACTTGGACAGATGGCAATTTAATTCTGAAGATGAAATCAAAACGTAGCTGGAGAACTTTTTTACCCATCAGTCTGCTGAATTTTACAAAACAGGCATTATGTCTCTTCCAGAACGTTGAAAGAAAGTTATAGACCATGATGGAGAATATCTGATGGATTAAATATAAGCTTTTATACCAAAAATGTGTTTTTGACTTTAACCGTAAAAATCTCAGAACTTATTGAACAACCCAATAGTTGTGGGGCTCATACAGTTATCAAAAAAATGTTATTTAAAATAAAACTCAAACACCGCGTTGTATTGTATTGGAATTGATATTCATTGTCACATAGAGCGTGTTTTCAATTAATAATTCAAATAAATATTTCTGATGCGGTGTTGAAAGGGGTTTGCTTTTATTGAAAAATAAATTTATTGTGTGCACATTAGTAGTTTCCCATGTTTGTGCTGCACGAGTAAAACAATTATGAACCCATATTCTTAAAAAGTGAGATATAGGAAACTACTAGCAAAAGTGTAATTATAGAATATTTGTGTATAGTGTTGATGTCTTTTTCTATCACTTCAGCTGAAGTGGTTTGAAAAATCCCACCGCAGGGTTAGGTGTGTGTAAAGTCTTGTTGGTCTTCTGGAACCTTCAATTCAAGTACTTACATTAGGTATTTTACAGTGTACGTAAAGTACAATACAAAATAATTGCCCTAACAACGGTAACAAAATAAAAAATGCGACGAACAATTTGTTAACATAACAATCAATGCAAAACTTCGTCTTTTATTTTCAAACATAAGTGTGTTTTTTTTTTTTATAAGGGCTATTAAATAGGCTAAGTAATGTAGCAAGCCATTGGAGAGAAACTGATAAGAATTGAAGAAATATAGTGGGGCAACACTAACTAGTGATTGTAAAGTGGCCACACTAGGAAAAGAGTCTGCCGGTATGTAGGAGATCAGTCGTAAGTCGAACACTGTAGAATACAGACGACTATAAGCAACCAAAAAAAGAGCGTAAGTTATTTTTTATAAAGGATTGTGTTTGTTTTATTCGCGATAAGACTAACGGCTAAAATAAGAATATTTTGTAAACAACAACAGGAATTGAATTTGAGTCAGGAACCTATAGGTGTATTTATTATGAAGAAAGATTTATGACATTATTGCTTTGATCACAACTTCGGGGATGTGCCTTCCTCAGTCTAAAGTACCAATAACACGCAGAATATTATCTTTCAACGCCTGATCAGTTTCCGTTTTATCAACATGCACATTACATGCACACATGACTACCTAACCAGAAAAGAAGAAATCAAATAAGCTTAAATTGCATGATTTCGGTGGCGTGATTGTAATGTGATGTAATGTTGTCATTATATCCAGCTCTCAGTTACACGGACAGGATGGGATGTAGCGACAGGATTTGATGTAGCGTCTTCTTGCTGGAATTAACTATAGCTCGCATCGATGTCGATATTTTCGAAGAAATAATTACTGGTCACTGTTCGTTAACGTTAGCCAATGACTGTAATGAGAGCTTCAGCCTCATTTTTGAGAAAATATGTACTGGCGATGTCACCTATTGGCCGCAATTCAGTTTTATCAGTCACTTCTGGATTTACCTCACTCCCGATACGTCGATTTTGTTTTTTCAGGAACCTATTAAGCCAAACGTGAGCTTCATAAAAATGATGTTCGTTGATTTTGGCGCCATCAGATGATTTTTGAAAAAAAAAAAAGCTAGGACCGACTTCAAGCCGCCCTAGAGCACGATTCGCGAACTCCCGTCGCAAGTTACTGTGTATCCGAGACATTTTCCACATAGTGGAGGGTAAGTGCCCAACTGTTGCGATCGACACCAAAGGATACATTCCAGATCTTCCGCCATAGTTTCACTCGCAGTGGCTAGTTTTTACTTTACGCGTGTAACGTTGACGCCTTGTTGCTTTTGCGTTATGAAGGATGCAAGTGGTACGAAATTTATCCACAACACGACGAAAAGCAAGCTCAGTTAGTCAATTATGAGGACTCAACAAATTCAAATCGATTTTCAAATAAATTTGAGTAATACGATGTAAGCATGTTCACAATAATTTCTCAAAATTAAAACAGGATTTGGAAGTTATCTCTATAGTGTTGGAGAACATATCGGTAAAATAACTTCCTTCATATAAAAATGGATTAAAAATTGTTAGTAAAAAAGGTTGATATTTAAAATTCTAAAGGTACTTTTTTTCATATCCCGATTCCAAACTTATTTTAAGTTGGATACAGATCTAGTGCAGACCCTTAAGTGAGCTTTTATGGTGTTTTCCATTGGTTTCTCTCCGGAATTTAATCAAAAGGAACTCCAGTGGAATTTAAAGAATGTGTTGATGAAATGGTTTAATGTACAAACGTTGAACCCTTAAATTGTCACAATAGAACAGTGATTGCCTTATTGCTGCTTGTGTGGAAGATGAAAAATAATAAAAAAGAAAGGGAATTTGGGCTAAGTAGTACTGCGTGCTTGATGCACTTAGGTTAACAGCGATTAATTAATTTGTCTGGAAGTTAGGTATCTCTGAACACATGCGAATACACATCTATAACATATTATATGTAAGCATAGAAGTATAAAAGACCAACAAAATTTTATTTGTTTTCATATTTAGCATTTTTTATTTAGACTCAAGCACTGCTTACCATTTGGATTTAGCTATTAAAAAACTGTAGCATCACAAATAAATGTGTTATAACCATAACACCCATCTGAAAATAAAGATTACTTAAAAATTGTATTCAAGTTGTATGCTTATTTTACAAACCGATGTTAGTGTCTTAAAATTTAAATGAAAGAACCCTTTTGCAGAAAACTATATAGGATTATGCATCATCTGAAGCGAAAAATCTTCAAAACAAAGTGCCAAATTGTGTTCTTTATTCTTTTTCATAATTATTGCTCTTGAGGTGATAGTGGATAGTTCCTTGCCCTTGAGGAAGATAAAATTTATTTACTTCTAATAAAACAAACTTTTTGTGCATATAGTATGTTTAAATACCCATGTTCTCGCTACATTTCCCTACGTGACTAACATTTTAAGAAACATATTCTTTGGCAGAAAGTAAATAATCCTTTTTTCGAAATGATTTATAAAAAATAGACCATATAAATTGAGATAAATCTTTTATAACTGGAGAGTAATATATGTATGCATATACCTCCCATAATTATTGAGTATTAAAGCTGCTTAAAAGTATTGCTATGAGACATTTTTGCTATTGCTATTAACATTCTAATCTGTATGCAGACTTAAAAATGTTGAAAACGTTTCCGAACCTAGTTAGTAACGGGAGTAAATGAATCAAAAATTATATTGTATTGTAGATGGTAGGCTCTACGAATATCAATGTGATGGATTCGACCAAATAGACGGATGGGTCCCAATTTACCTTGCTATGACTAATTGTTTAAATATTTTTTTTTGATAGTTTTAGTTATTATAATATCGTTATTGCACGTGAATAAGGGGATAAACCAATATTTACCAAGATTGGGGTTATGTCAAATTCGGCACCAATAGTGCCTGTCTGCATTATGATGGGAATGAAAGTTGTGTCGCGCGAGAAGGTTAGATTTTATGAGTCAAAAAAGGAGGTGTTGTTGGCACCCAAAATCCACCGTTCGACCGTTCGTGATTTATAAGTTTGCCATGCCGATAGTATCTAGGTAAAAAAGTGAGGAGTAAAGAGAGGGGGATAGTGTTGAAGAGAATATAAAAATCGAGGAAAGTCACGTTCCGAAATGTTCCGTTCCTATTACATTTTATCATTATTAGTTCGATCGATGAGTAGTTCACTTTGCGGATAATAATGAGTATTTGGTCGAGAGGTATGTACCCCCCTTATATTTTACAAATAGTGCAGGAGTGAGAACTGCAGTGTGTAAACACGACATGACTGCCAATTACGAAATCAAAAGTCACAATCAAGAGTGGAAAAATGAATGTTCTTGTCTCAAATCCTTTCGCTTCTGACATATTTTTTAATTTTTTCCAATAATCGGAGGGCTTACACCGTACGGAAAAGTCAAAAATATAATTCTTTGCGGAGGTATGAGTGTTCTGTTTTTAAAGCATTTTCAACCATATTTTTTCTTAAATTTTGGTTTATTCTCGATGGGTAAACAGTGTGCGAAATTGGAAATTTAGAGTGCGAGGGAGATTGAAGCTTTAACTTAACTTTTACCACAAAATATTTTATCCACGTCAACCTACTACAATACTTCAATTACATGTTATGTTTAAGATTACAGCGTTTCCCATCTATCAACATTGCTTACATTCCAATGAAGCGTATTTTTGTGTGTAGCCACTGTTCATGAGAATGAAGTTCATGTATAGGAAGTGTAAAATGGCACATGTGACAATAGCTATGCCGTGTAAAACATGTTATGTAGTTGGAGTTGTAGAAGTTTAGATATTGAGGTTTATATTGAAAGCCAAGTCTTTTCGATGTCACGTTAAGTCATGCACTAGTTAGTGTAAAAGGGAAAACGTCATCACGAAAAAGGGCTTAACTGCCCTTCCATTTCAAATTGACTTAGGCATGTCTAAAGCAGCAGCAAACTGGTGAAACAAATCAAAGATCACATAAAAATAAGCTTTTAAATAAAAACTTCTTTTTGTTCTTTTCTTAAAAGCTGACTTAACTGGCTGACTTAGCGCCTGTTTCACGCGCAGTAGCAATATGATAACATAAAACTAATAATCACATTATAAAAGCAATTATGTTATAATACCAAAAATTGCGACATACACGAAAAAAAAAAATACTTACTATAGTTTCACACTGATCACATACTTTAAAAACTTCTGCCAGTGAAATCATTTCTCCTAATAGAATAAATATATTAGATACCAAATAAGGTGGGTTTGGAATTCTTTGCAAGTCAAAAATAATAAAACCGAGTATCCAAGTTATCTGGAAGAGCGATACTATTATTTGAAAAAACAAAGTCAATCCATGTGTCTCATTAACTATTGTTATGATTTTGGTAATTTTCTTAAAAACCAATTTCATGTTATTAAGTTGCTCAATTTTTATTCTTTTCTCCAAACTTTGTGACTCAACTTTTTTCAACATTTTTAACTTCATTCTTACTAATGACACCATGTATATATATTGTAAATAGCGTAGTCGTTAGACTCCCATTGTCACTAATGACGTAAAAGAAAGTTTATTTCCATTAGGTAAAAACAACACGCCTAAAGCCAGTAAAAACGCCAAACCAATGGTCGAAGTTAATATTGGTCCTGATTTTAAAATAATTATTCTCCTTGATTCTTTAAAATCAATCCAGTGATACAATTTTGAAACAATAACATCGTCGATATTTGTAAATTGTTTAAAAATTAGTTCTTCTGTTGATCGATAAAGGAATGAATGACAAATTATTATGACATGATTGATTCTGAGGCTAACGAAAATAGTAAGACCGGTTACATCTGCCATTTTTAAGTTATTTAAGCTCGCAGTTAAAACAACAACGAAAGAATTTGCGATGGAAGCTATTAAAAGAATCAGTGAACAAACAAAGTAACATTTTTTTGCTTTTCTTTTGTAAGTTGAAATACCAAAGAATTGAAAAACAACAAAATATAACGGTATCCGATTGTTATCCATGTTAAATGAGTGCAGAACGATAACTAAATTTGTAAGGAACTTTGTACCTACCTATATTTTTTATTGACTAGAGGTAAGTCGAAAAATGTACATACGTATCTATTTGTGAACGTATAATTTATACATTATGCATGTAGCATATATTTGTATATCTCGTATCTTGAATATGGATTAATTGTTTTTATCGTATTGGAATGATTAATAGATCATCAATTTTGTTGATGTGAATACATTTGTTAAGATTGCTATCCCTCTAAATTTTTGTCCGTAAATGGAAAGCTTTTTTTAAATTAGAATTTTTCTATAACAAATGGTTTACTTAACGTTAATGTATTGTATTTTAGTACAATGTATAAACATACTTGATCATTCTTCAGAGGTTTCGAAACAAAAAATCGTTGGTGATCAGGTGAAATAATACTCACTTAAGGTCTCAGAAATGAAAATTCATCCTTTTTTCCATCTCGAACAAGGTTACATTTAAAGTGGACGAAAATTACACGAAGCGGCCAATTCAATTTATAAAAGCAAAACCAGCGGTCCTGAAAAACAACATTGGTGATAGCCAGCCAGCTGAATTGAAGTCAGGACAGTGATTTCCACACTTAATTTTGACAAAGTTGCTAGACCTAATGGATTAATGCTGAGCTATTCAAAGCAGTAAGTGATGATTGAATATGGAGCATACAGCAACTCACTTTATCATTGTTTGTCCGATCATATAGAAGCAGATCTTCTGAACTGCGCGAATTACAGGGAAATACGTCTCTCAAAATAGCATATCAAATTCTGTCTGTCATATTATGTGAACGCCTAAAATCCTTTCTAAACTTTTTAAACGATCGCTATCAGTGTGGTTTTAGACCAGGGATATGCATCATAGATAAAATTTTCTCATTACGTCAGCTCTTGAAGAAAACTAAGGAGTTCCAAATCGATACATACCACCTCTTCATCGATTTCAAAGCCGCATGTGAAAGCATCTACAAAAATGAACTTTAGGAAACTATGTCCAGTTATGATGATGGAGAACGAACGTTGTAATAACAACGAGCTGGCGAGCTGTCAGTGAAGCGTTTGCGACTATTAAAAAAGAAGCGGCAAAGATAAATTTAGACGTCAACGAAGGAAAATAAAGTAAATGGTGACAATAAAGAGGACACACAATATCGACGTTTAGGACAAAATTTCACAATAGCCAGTTACAACTTTAAGGTATTTCGCCTCGATGTAGAATGGAGGAGACGCTTTAACAGCGACCTCTACAGGCTGTAGAGCGATGCCGATTTCATTGGAAAAGATCGGATAACCCAGCTAAGGTGGCAACGTTACCCTGAGCGCATGAACACCAGCATTCCAGCCAGGAAAATTTTCGACTTCAGCCCAGAGGGACAACGCTGTAGGCTACGACATATATTAAATATATATAATACTACCTTATACTTTTTGTTTACCTTTTGAATTAGACTATTTGTGATCCATGGCTAACGTTTTTTATTTGACTTCTTTTTTATTACCGATTAACTGCATTTATACAGAATACTAGTCCATGTGCTGCCATCAAGGACAAGTAAATGTCCAAATTGAAATCACCAAAAATAAGCAAATTATTTGATTTTTCAGAATCTAAAAAAGACCAAAGTTCATCCATTATGATCATCAAATAATCAAACATTAAAAGCATGAATGAAACAAGAAACAAACAGCAGCAAGCCTTATTCGAACGACAGTATAATGACATCGGCACTTTTAAAGTTCAATACAGAGACACCAAAATCGTAATTTTGTTTAACAAAAAACATTAAAATCATTTTGTAAATACCCACTTAAAATGGCGTTTTATGCCTTGGAAAATTCTTCTAGTGTCAGAAGTGGGATAATTATTGTACAGTCCTCCGGTTACGAAAAAAAAAGGGAAAAGATAGAGTGAAAAAATCGCACATTGCGTGTACTATATGTGCATAATTTTTTGCCGTGGAAGGCGTACGATAGTTTTTTTTTTTTTGTTTTTTTTTTTTTTTTTTTTTTGTATTTGAAATTGAATTACATGCCGATCAGACGTAACTTAGAGAATCTTACTGTAAAAAAATTACAAGAAATTCTGTTAGTCGCAACAAAATGAAGAAGAAAACAGCGAAGAGCAAAGTGAGGAGGAGGCAGGAACTGAAAAGAATACGGCAAGTAGTAAAGGAGAAGAAATAATAAAAATTTCCATCAGTTTTGTTAAGAAAAGTGGCATGGCATCAAATAACAGCGTAAAGATGGCATCTCCTAAGGTCGAAAATAAAATCGTTCATAATGCTTTCCAATTAAAAAACCTCGAGGAGGGGTTAGAAAATTATAGCGGTGAAGATAATAAATATGTTGAATCGTATATCTCAGATTTTGAGAATGTGTGTATGGTTTTGGTGGGGAGACGTCCAGAAATTTCTGTACTCTAGGAGATTGTTACTTGATGCAGCCAAGCTAGCATTAGAACCTGAAATTGAGGTCAATAGTTGGGGTGCATTAAATGCGTTTCTATTGTAGGAGTTTGGTAAACAGGAACACGAAAACGTCCACAAAGTACTCGAGAGGACAAAAAAATGTGACTGTGAATCTTTCCTCAAATACTTTTATAAGAAAAGGGGTACCATTGACGAAGCTTATCTCTTGTCGTACTTTATAGGGGGTATTCCGGGTGATGATGGTGAGCAAAAGTATTCTGTATCATTCAAAGATGTTGGAGGAGTTAAAGGCTGGACTTAATACCTACGAGTGCATGAAAGCTGACCAGTCCCTTGCGGAGAATGCCATTCCGAAAAATGTGAACAAGGAAGACGACACATGCCAGCAGTCTCGGTGCCGTTATTGTGGTGCATTCCCTCATAATTCACACCATTGCCCCAGCAAGGAGAAAGTTACTTAGCTGTTGTTTCAAATGCAATCGTTTCGGGCACTTTGCTTGGAATTGCTCGGAGGACTCTGTTTGTTCGACTGGGTCGAGTTAAATTGTTCATTATGATTTATTTCATTATTCTACTGAACATTAAAATCATTTTGTAAATACCCTCTTAAAAGGGTATGAGATACAAGAATATTAAAATACTCGTATTAATCAATCATCAAACATCAAGCTTCTGATGTTCTGCTAATGGAAAAACTTCTTCAGATATATAGGTAATATCAATGAGATCAAAAATAGTTCTACATCACTGATAAAATGAATCAAAATTTATTCAAAAAGATAATAAAAATAAAATGAATTATTTGGTCAATTCAAGATCTTCAAAAAATTTTATCTTGATGAGACTACTAACTTCGATCTTCCTCAATAAAATATAATTATTCTCGGACCATCCCAATTTATACTGCTTCTTTCTTTTCACCATATTTGCACCAGTGCTCGAGTGTAGTTGATAAGAGCATCATATATATAACCGTTGAAACCTTTTCTGTTTTCACTGCCACGATCTTGCGTTCTTTCCAAAAATGAAAATGAAAATTTGGTGATATCATCACGTTTTAAAGTGTCTATAATAATGATTTTGTATAGTTTTTAAGAAAATACCTGTGTGGGTGTGTGTTTTGATGTGAGTACGTATGTCCTAATTCAGGATCATTTTGGCCCTCGACAATTCGCGAACGAATAGTGCTATTGATTTAATGTTTTTGATGCGTTTTCATACCAAATCGTGGAAATTTACAAATTAATTTTTTCTTGAAAACGGATAACTTGTACGAAATTGTTGCAGTGCTAGTCGAAATCTATTAACATATCACACATTATCTGAGTTATGCAAGTAATAGTAACAATTTATCATAGAACCGCAAATGCAGTACAATCTACAATTTCGTAAGTACAAATGTATCCCAGACCTGACCTTAACTTCTTAACAAAATTGAATTACTTTTTCTTTAAATAGAACAAGAACTGCTTGCTTTGTAAAAGGGGATTCATCAGGCTAATGTTTCTTTTATTATAAAGCCCAACCACGGTTAGCAGGAGTAATTACAAATCTTACCATCCCCTATATAGGAAAATTTTTTTCATCAGCAGAAGACCGGACACAAACCAAGGGGTAATGTTCCAAAACAAGCAGAAGACCGTACACCGAATACATATTAAAAAAAATATATTTAGCTTAGATCAATAATTAATTGGCTAAAGTCCTGTAACTTTTTTCTAATCCACTTGAAATGTATATATATTCAACATTTTATTGCTTAGAGGAAATGAGAGGTAAACCTACCTGCCACACTTTTTTCTTAGCTTTACCAAAAATTTTCAAGCTTAATCGGTCAGGCTTAACCTGAAAAACCATAGGAGAATACTACAAGTTCTCTTTATCAGAAAGATCTTGACGAACGATCATCGGTTAGTTATCATCATACTTACTTTATCATTTGTTTTAAAACTCTTGACATTTTTGTATACATATTATGAGATCCTGAAGTTGGTATCTATTTCCGTGTAACATTATCGACAACAGTTATATCACCTATATTCCTTGCAAATTTAATACTATTGTAGTATAACTTTTCCGATAATTAATTCAAAATTTTAATACATGAGTCGGTCTTTTGCAAACTGAAAATATTTCGTTTTTGCTATTATTAAGGAACAAAAAGTTTAAAATCTAAAACACTATAAAACTAAAGTCCTAGTTTTAAATTTTATAATAATCGGCTAATACACATAAGGAACTTTTATTGTATATTTATATTTTTTTGGGTTTTAAACATAAATTTATTAAAATCTGGAATTAATAGGTACATTTTAGTTTCTTGTTTTATTTTTAAGCAATACGTCAGCAACAGCGCCAGAAAAATAACTGTTTGAAACACTTATTTTCGAACCATTTCTTTCTGTAAACATAAACTGAATTAAGATTACCAGATACGTGACAACCGCTCCAATCATCTAAAAAACGAGATATATATATGTATATATATCGGCTTATTCTAGTTTGCTTTATTAATTAATTTGCAATGTACGGATTCTTACACTTCCTAATAAATCCAAATTAAGAATGAAAAATTCTTTTGCAGTTACTACAAACTGCTGATGTAGGGCTTGTAGAGAAAATTCACTCAAAAGGTTGTTGTATCTCCTATTGCCTAAAGGTTTAGCCAATTTGAAAATTGAACTTCCAATATGTTTACTCTGAAAAAAAATAATAAAAGATTTTAATTGTATAAGCTTAAAATCTAATTATCTTTCTTTTTACGTAATTTTTACATTTCTGACAGTGCCAACATATAACCGTCAATAACAATATTAAAGATACGACTAGACCGCCATTCAAAATATATATCTCGAAATTTCCTTGTGAAAATTTCGCTACAAAAATCCAATAACAATTTGTAATAAAATCCATAAAGTACGAGGTACATATCGATAATAATGACCATCCAAAACAATCATTTAGTAAGTTAACCATTTTGTAAATTTTACTATAAGCTATTTTCAGGAATATGACCTTCTGTACATCCATATCGTCTCCATCATAAATTGCAACCATATTGACACACTTAATCTCATGGTTATTTGAATTTATTTTGGCCAAATCCAGGATAAGTTTTCGAATCACGCGTAGTCGTTCATTGATGTGAATAATCCAAAATATCAACTGTGTACATCGAAGCCGTAAGGCTTGAGATGATAAAAACGAATACCAATAGAGTATTGTATACATTTTAGTCTTCTCATGAGTATAAGTCATTACAACAGAAATTGTCAAAAGAACGCTATATATCCAAAATATTTCTTGGGCCACCACTCTATGAAGCATACTCTGATCAACGGTGTACTTAAGTTTTAATTTAAAAATCTTATCAACTTGATTGAATCCTTCATCGAGTTGTTTTAACTTTGAACTTGTAAAGTAAGACTCTCCGAGGGCGATAATATGACTAAGAATTTGGGACACGAACAGAGCACAACTGACTAGACTTCCGATTGAAAAATCGTCGTTCATTTCGTTATTGATAAACATCAACATAAGTATAACCGTAACTGCTACGATCCAACACATAATTAAAATTTCGTTTATCAACGGAACGGTTGTTAAGGGAACAAGTGCAAACATTTTTAGAAAAAAGTGTAAAAACTTAAAAACAATCATTGCGAATCTATTTCCAACATATATTTTCATTTTTATGTATAAATACGAGAGTGTACCCTTGAACAACTATCAATGCTGTCGTTGCTTCACTCGATAGGATAGTTTTTCTACTTAGAAGAAAATATAGTACCATATCCGAATTGAACTCAAATACAATATGTCGGTCAGGTTATCTATCAAAAGATGACAAATGATTGTAATTAAGATTGACAATGTAGATTTTGATTTAACAAATTTTCCTATTGGTTTGATTTACGTTGCACACATTTACAACTTGTACTGTAACCATGAATATATGATGCCTACTTACTCGTACATATGTATAAATATAGACCTCTTCTTAAACATAGTCAAAGAAAATGAAATGGTAAATGTTGTATCTTTTTATTTCTTATTATAAAGTCAAGCCATTTTTGCTATTTAGTACAAAAATATACATATATATTGACAGGTTCAGTCTTTACGTAACTGTCAATAATCATTTTAATCAACCAGCATATTTTGATTCTTTAGCAAAAGCTATTTTTTTACTCACAATCCCTCTTTTATTTTCCCACACTCGTATCATATTAATTATAAAGCACTATTATATGTATGCGTACATAAATATAATATGATTTTGGAATCGCAAATAAGAGGTCTGATCAAATTATTCGTAATAACCTATACATGCCGGGTAAAAAACCTATCTTCTTTTACATGGTGTCACTGAATAGCTACCACAGAAGCGCCTGAACATCAAACAAATATGTGAAGTGAAAGTTCGAGGCAAGGATACATCATGTTATTTAATAAAGCTGAAAAAAAAAAAAAACAAACGATTGCGAGTTTTGTTAAGTTACCTCAATAACACCGGACTTAGCCTGAAACCTGAAAATTATGGTGCGTTCTAGTGTACGCTGAAAAACTTTGCAAAACCACTCTCACGCGGTAAAAGCGAATACTATAGCGCAAAATAAAACCACGTGCACCGAAAACTTCATCAACAAATATAAAACACAAAATAGATGGCCGAAATTGTGGAGGCTATATAAATTGGCCAATATGGTACATGTTTTAGCAGAAAATAATGACTTACAAAATTATCAGTACTCATTCATTCATTCTCACATTCGAACATGGTCGTATTTGGATGTCTATTGTGGTTCAACATAAGAAAGTTATAGTGATCGGATTTTGATTTTGTTTCCTCTTTCGCTAAATCGAGGCTTCGTTGGGCATAAACGGTTGATTTAATATATGAACGATTGGCAAGATGAAAGATTGTAACAAATGTAGAACTGCCATACGAAGTGAATCGGGACTACAATGTGCAGGTTTGTGCGGTACAATGTTCCACTTTACAGCAAAATGCAACGACGTGGACAGTTATAGCGGCAACATATCAAACACAAACCCGATGGTTAATTTCATTTGTGACGATTGTATACAATATATTCACAACGTCGATTTAATGATTAAAGACATGCAAGAGATGGTAAACAAAAATGGAACCTATCTAAAGGAAGACATATGGTAAATCCCAATTCGAGGAATCACTTAAAAACAGCGTATATGAAATTAAAGCTCTACTCGAAGCGATCGAAGAAAAGTATATAGACCATCTCAATGATATGAAAATTGCTCAAAAGCATATGTGAAGAGTGTAGAGGAAATTAAAAGAATGAGTGATTTTAGTGAATCATTTAAGTCTGAGAGTAAAAAAAATAGCAAAGGATGTGAAAAAGATGGCAATGGACGAGAATGTTGTCAAAGAATTTATAACCAAAATTGAGAATGGAGTAAAAAGGATAACAGAATCAAACAAGAAAAGAGACGGTATAAAAAAGAGAGAAAGCAGTAAAAAAAAATCTAGGAAAAAAATACGATGGAAACGTTTTTAGCAAAAGGCGTCCACAAATGCTGATAACCGAAAAGAATGAAGAATGGAGCAAAGAAGACCTGGAAACGGCTGTTAAAAAACAAAACAACTTGCTTGGTACGGTAAAATGTGTAAAAGAGTTCAAAAACAAAAACAGAGAAACATATGTATTATGCAGTAATTGAACTTGATGAGGGTGATCACAAAAATGTTATTGCTAACAGCTAAATCAATATCGGTTGGGAGAAATGTCGTGTTTTTGAACGTTTTAATTTAAGTATGTGCTATAACTGCTGTGGATATCGACACATCGCTAAAAATTGTAAAAATACTACAAAATGTTCGGAATGCGATAGTAACCATGATACTCGGGAATGCGCATCTACTGAAATGAATTGTGTAAATTGTATGTGGTATAACGAAAACTATACCTTAACACTAAACATTACAGTCGGGACGATCCCTGTGCGGTATACAAAAGATAAATGCAGTTGGAAAAAAAAAATAATATAACAACGAAACATATTGGGGTATACTGTAATATTTAAGGTCTAACTGGTAATATAGCTGAAGCTGGATTTAACTTTGTGGATAAATCGGTGTAATAGCGAATCAAGACATACCTGAAGTCTTTGTATCTATGTGAAAAAATCGTTTGATTACTGCGTAATCAAAAGAGAATCTATACCAATGGAATTTTACTGGCTAGTTGTAAGAATCACAGCTTATAACGAATCTATACGCTTAGGGGCAGTTTATCGTTCCCCAAGTTCTTCAGAAAGAGTGTTCTGTAACCTATTTAAGGAATGCTTAGAAGAACTTGTTATCTCAAATAGGCAAATTATAATAGCAGGCGATGTGAATAACGACTGGACGAATGAAACGAATTTGTACACTAATGATATAAGAAATACAATTGAAGTGGAAAACAACTGCAGACAAATAGTGAAAGAGCCGACAAGAATAACAAAAACATTAAGCAAGTTGATCGACTATGTTATTACAAATATAGAGTATGGTACCGCCAAAAAAAAGATCAAGCTTAAAATAAGTGATCAAGAAACGATTGCAATTGAAAAGAATAATAAGAAAAGGAGCTTAGAAAGAATGTGAACACCAAAACTGATCGCTTTATTTACAACAGGTCACTATTTCTCCACAAATTAAGACACAACGAACTAAACACAAATACCGATGATCCTAACATAATCGGAAGGGTGATTAAAAATGAGCTGATCAGAATTACAAACACGATGATATTCACAAAAACCACTCAACGAAATACGAATAAATGGTACAGTAATAGTCTATTATATATGAAACGTGACAAGATTGTAAGTTATAAACAGTTTTTGACGTCCGGGTGTAATGTGACATGGGCAGATACCGTGTTGCTAGAAATAGATATAAGACTGAAATTGTTAGGGCGAAAAACAATAGTATCAAACAGAGTATCGAAAGGGCACAAGACCAAAAATTTATGTGGATTGTTATAAAAACACATGTTCTTAACGAGAGTAAATCATTAAAACAAAATATATACTTAACTAATACTTGTATTTAAAATACAGCTAGTATTGCCGAAAAATTTAACAATTATTTTATAAAAAGTGTGTCAGACATTAATAGATCAATACCGTTCCAGCCATTTCTCACCACACCTATAAATACAACTTTTAATTTAAAACTATTAGCGTTAATAACATAATAAGTGTCTTAAAGTTAATAAGCCAAAAACGAGATTTCAAATTTATGAACGCTAAAATGATATTAGATGCTCTACCCATAATCAGCCAATTCCTAAGAAACAACGAACTAAACACAAATATCAATCATCCCAACATAATCGGAAGGGTGATTAAAAATGAGCTGATCAGAACTACAAACACGATGATATTTACAAAAACCACTCAACGAAATACGAATAAATGGTATAGTAATAGTCTATTACATATGAAACGTGACAAGATTGTAAGTTATAAACAATTTTTGACGTCCGGGTGTAATGTGACATGGGCAGATACCGTGTTGCTAGAAGTAGATATAAGGCTGAAATTGTTAGGGTGAAAAACAATAGTATCGAAACTAATGAAACCCAAAAATCAATCAGGGTTCCGAAAGAAGCACTCGTGTAAAACTGCACTAAACAATGTTCTGATAAGTTGCAAAGAAGAAATCGCTGCTAGAAACTATGTGATTGTAATATTCTTGGGCTTTAAAAGGACTATTGAGACCATTGGAATAAGGGGCTATGAACTGAAATGGTTCCGTTGTTATCTTAGCGGACGATCTCAAAAAACAAGAGTGAATGGTGTGCTATTTATTAATCTTGAAACAACGCTTGGTGCTCATCATGAATATAAATGACATAGATAGTGTGCTTAATTACTCCCAGATCCTATTCGCTGATGATGCACTTATCTACATATCAGGAAAAGACCCAATTGAATATACAAGGTTGATTCAAGATGACTTTTTTAAATTGAGTTTATGGCTGAGATCGAATAAGATGAAGCTCAATGTAAACAAATACAAGCGTATGGCACTTAAGTATAACATACCATTAAATTTACAAATGGAAAGCGAAATTTTAGAACAAGTCAATAAAATAAAATATTTAGGAATAATTATTGACGATAAACTATTATTTAGTATTTACTTAGAATATGGTGTATCTTTAAAAAAGTATCTAAAAAAGTAGGCTTTTTCGGTAGAATAAGAAAGAAGTTATCCTTAATTTGTGCAATAAATATTTATAATGTAATGATGAAAACACATTTTGAATATTGTTCGTCTATATTATATCTGTGTAGTGATAAATCGTTATATAAATTACAGCGTTTACAGAATAAAGCTATGCGAATTACATATTATAAAATGTAATCGTTATAACCCTGTAATATTAATGTTAGATATGCTGTTATGGTTAAGTGTAAAACAGAGGATTCTTGTTAATGTATTGCGCTTGGTTTTAAAAATTAAACATTCAATGTTACCAAATTATCTAAGATATGTGGGTGAATCCCAACCCTATCAATTACGAAACAGAGAGGATTTCAGATTACAACATTATGTAATTAATTATGTTGGTAATTATAATACATATATACATATTGATATATATATACATAGCGGGAACAAAAATAATAACTCTTTTTAATGTCGTGCAAGGTTTCCTGTTGAAGCTGCAGATTGCCGAGTCCAGAACGACTTTTCTTTTTCTCGCCGATCATAAGCAACTACGTGACAGGACTTTCATAATTCGGTAAAGATGCCTAAAAGATAAAATGTTTTGAGTGAGTCGTATTACAACCTATGAGCAATATCTGCATTACGGTCATTCCACACTCACAAACTAAACTCCTGGCATCGTTTCGAAATGCAGAAAAACGAAATACTTAGCTCTGTTCATAAATATCAAACCATTCCGCTTAAACTTTAAGATTTGTTATATGTTATACTGACATTTGACATTCACTTCGCTTGCTGGACTATAACCAAATCAGTTGATTTACCATGATACCGAAGGTGGTCGGAAAATCTGGTCAAAAAAGCAATAGAGGCTCGGGTCCCTGCCGAAATTTGAAGAGTGGATCAAAAGCAAAATAATTTGACTACTTAATAGCAAAAATATCAGGAAACTCTTGACTTTGGATCACCATGATCCAAATCAGAGAATCAGCGTGTAGAATGATCTGCAAATTTAGCCAACCCTAAAAGCTGCAAATTAGCAATGTAGATGCGTTGGAAAAATATGTTGTAGCATAAGATGAAATTATTATTACATATTTTACCGGTTAGTTAATAAATACATTGTAAACACGTTTAAAAATATAGTATTATAGGTTTAACTTTGAGAGCTCTCAGAGTGTCAGCAAGTAATAATAATATATTTAATTATTTAGCAACTCTTAAGTGTTTTTTTTTTGGTTTTGTTTTTGTATAGTTAATAAATTAGGAAAACGAAAAAAAGGAATCGATTCATACTCAATCACCAAAATTAAGTACCATTAGCGCCGTAAGTACTTAACTTGTTGCTTAACTTGCAAACATTTAAGACCAATGTACCAACGACCTATCTTTTCTTCCTCCTTAAGTCCCCTTTGCCCGCGTTGGGTGCAAACATTTTAAGGGTATAATAACCCCTTGAGCGCACGCTCCATTTAACAATTTCAAAGTTTAAAAATAATATTAAGGGGGTAGTCTCATATCCTTGGTTAAATTTTGAAGGTTTTTGAGGATTTTTTTTTCTGCGAAAAATGAAATACAATGTTCTTATGATAATTATATGTTATTATTTAGTTATCGAATAATACCCAAAAAATATTGTTAAATGAAAAAAATATTTTAACGTCATTTTGGTGAGGTAAAGTAGGTCTCTTCAAAAAAATAGTAGGTGGCTGGCCTCCCCTGATTGCTTCTTTTGTAATCATTTGAAATCAAAACTTCAAAAAGACTGTTATTATTAAAGTAGTAATTCTGTCCCGTAAAAAAACTTCTCAAAAATCGACAGTTTTTTTCGGTTTAAAATCGAGATAAAAAAATCATGTGTAAAAATTTCAGTCGAATCGGTCCAATTGTGTTTTTTAATCATCCGGGCCGGGATAAAAAGTATTTTCGAGAAAAACGCGATTAAAGTTTAAAGTTGCGCCGCAGATGCAAGGTACGCTTTCCCCTATTATTTTCTGTAACTTTAAAATGACTAAGTGTATCGGTCACAGTTAACTTATTAAGCTTTGAAAATATGCACAAAAAAAAGAAGATTTTTTTAAGATCGAACATGAGAATATCCCTGAAGCAGCATTATTCCAATTTTTAATTGTAAACTATTGTATAATTCAAGAATTGAACAAAAACATAAAAATGGTAGAGTAATCCAACCATAGTAAGTTTTCATTAATAATTAAACATAAAACTCACCTTTTCGTAACAGACGTGTGCCTGCCAACACATTGATGTCATCAGCAAGGACATCGGCAGCAAAGCAACTCCTCTTGTAGAACACTTAATAAATGATATATTTTGCTGGTAAAGAAGAAATATTTCATACGAAATGTAAATAAAGTCGTAAATAAATGTAGCAGAAATCGCCAGGATTGACCATCCAAAACATTCGTTTAATAAAATTAACAAATCGTGAAATTTATCAAAGGTTGTTCTTAAGGCCACCACAAAATTGCATTCCTCATCTGTACTTGCCATCCATACGGCACGGGCTATTTGCTTTTGGTTGCGTTCAATCGCACCTTGAAATGTTTTATCCATCACATCTAATCGCTCACTAATAAACATTAAAATAACTACTATTTGCATCGACCGAACTCGAAGCAATTGCCTCGGAAAAAACGTTACGCGTTTGTAGTAAAGAAACATATCAAGAGCAATAACCGATGTTAAAATGCTACCCATTAAATTCAGTTTGGTATTTATTTTTTCTTTCATACAATCTGCATCAATTTTAGTATGAACGTCTCGTATTATGTTTGCAAATCTATCGATATGAATTGATTTTAGAGTATGAAATGATTCGCGTTTGCTAAATGCTTCTAAAATTATAATCATGCTCGATAGTACTTCGGTGGTAAATAAACTTGTTCTAACCAATATTCCAAGTTGACTAGTATTCGCGTTATTGTGCTTATAAAATCCTCTACAGAGTAATCCAAGTAGTGAACAAAACCAAGTGGCTGCATAAACTGGGTAAATGTATGCCTTTTCAGAGAATGGTATTATTGCGTAAAATTTCATCAATGTTCTTAGAGCAGAAATTGCAATTCCATTTCTTAGGGGAAACATCCTGGAATTCAAGTAAAACTACAAATATTCAATCAATACTAAACATAATGTGGCGTAAGTAGTCGAATGAAATTCTAATATATAGGGGCAAGGAATATACCATACATATGTTCGAAATATTCAATGCAAATTGAACAATTATGGGATAAGATCTGATAATTGCCTATATTTGAGGTAAAAATTAGAAATTAGAAAATTAGTTCCAATCGCTTTTTCATTTTCTAACAAAAAAAAAAAAAAAAATGGATTTTTAAAGATACTTTAAGGATACTTTAAGGATACGCACTGATGTGTATTTAGGCATGCTTCAGTTTCTTACCTTCTGAAGCAATAGCCTCATACCATATTTTATGTAATCCTAAAATTATTTATTTTTCGATATGCTATTTTATTCAAGAATGTAATTATGAAGATATAATAATTTAGATTCAGAATATTATGCGGATGGTGAATGTAGAACGCCCATACATCCTTCTAAGCGCAGCTTATACGAGCATATATATGTATATTTTCGATTACTTATTTCTTACGCTCTTTCTGATTTTTGAGCGAAGATAATGTCGTAACGCTTTCCTTCAACTTTCCAATTGCTTTCGAATGAAACTTACATTCTCGAATTATATTGGAAGTGATAAAAGGGTTCCGTTACACATTAAGTTGAGCTTGGATATCAACACAGAGGAGATACTTTCCCCTGAGGTCATACAGCTGGTTTTGTCCAATTTCTTTCCGATCACTTGGAAAGTGAGATGTAATCTTAAGATTCATAATTTCTTCTTTTAACTCAGTATTTTCAAAAATTTGGGCAGTCTACCAGTTTCACTGGGTATTTCAATATTTTCACAAAAGTGTTTATAGAATAATTCTATATATTCTATATTCTTTTTGATTTGATCTGTAAAGATTTCTGTTATTTCGCTTTCATATCCCTTATCATTTTTTTTTTTTTTTTTAAGTAGGTACAAATTGATTTCATCTGTTTAATGTGCGTTTATTATGATAAAAGATATGCATGCATAGATACGAGTACATTATGTTTATACAATGCAATACAGTAAAAATAATTCATTTTTTATTGCGTTGTATTTGCAATAGAAGATCGCAAAGCTTGTGTTGAATAATCCTTCTGCCCACTCATATGAAACTGTATTAAAATGATTAAATATGTTGTAGTTGCACCAACAATCTGAAAATCAAAAAATATGTATTAATTAGTCAGTATTTGTTTTGCTGCAAATAAACTGGAGAGACTAGGATAAATGAAAAAGAACTATACGTATAGGTCTGGTCACAACATTTCCGACAGTATATATATTCAGTGTTCCAACACATCACAATAGAAAACAAAAAATAGAAAACTAACTTTGTGGTGCAATGTAAGAAGAGAGCGTAGACTTAGTGCTAAAGCTGACACACATGTTAGACACTAAAATCCAAAATATATGAAGTGAAGTGATTTTGAAAGTGAAGTGCTAATATTGCAATTCTTATATAACCACATCATAAATTAAAAAATGGAATCGAAAAAAAAAAATCAAATGTCATCTCGAAAGTCATCATAAGTGCATGTCTTGAACTATTATTTTAAACATAGAAAATTTTTCTGTTTTTAATTTTCTGGGTGTAAGCATGCAGATACATATATAACTAAACACTTGGACTTGCGCAAGCACAGTTGATGAATTTTAATACGAGTAGTGCATAAGCCATGATACGAATTTTTGGGTAGTTATTTGCAGATTTTTCGGCATCTAGCTAGAATCTAGTCGAATCAGAAAACTGTGATTTTCATACTTTTTAGCTGTTGTTTCAATAAATCTTAATCTGCTTGCCGACAAAACTATGGTTCAGGTTTATAAGAAGTTTACATATTAAAGAGTTCACAAGAACAACAAAGCAAATATTTTTTAACATTTTGCACCACTTGAGTTGTAGTGATGATTTTTCAGATGCACAAAGGAACTTTCGTATAATCCCATAAATAGAGCTTATACTGTTTGTGAAAAGGTACTTTTAAAAGTCCTATTCGCTGACGTAATCTGACCACTACAAATATGTAACCAAACATCTATGTAACAAAACTTGTCAGTTCTTATTGACTTTTTCGGTAAATTTCAAGCAAAAATGCCTGACAATCGTCCCAAGCTAAAAAAAAAAAAACAATCAATACAAACACTTACCTTACAAGACAAGGATCCTTCATATGACCAACTATCTATGTGGTCCCTACTACACGGCCTCTTATCACAACTTCAATGTTAAATTCACCACTAAAACATTTAGCAGAACTGACTGGTTGTATTTACATAATAAAATCCTTATAGGTATGTATGTATAGTATGAATTTCTTCAACGTATTTAGAGAGTAAGGATTTTCCAGGATTAGTTGGAGTTGTCAATTAAAGATGATGGCGAACAAACCCTCTATGGGGGATTGGTAGCTGTCATATCCCTAAAATAGGTTAATGGCTTAGAAGGAGACAGTGGAAAGGGCTTTTCTCTCCAGATTATAAGTTATGCGTCAGATTAACTATTTGGCAAAGAAATGAATATCCTCGGATAGAGATAGATTTAGTGTTAACGACCTTGCAAAACGAAAAAACGATAGAACCGCCATCCGGGAAGTGCGTTTGGATGGGCTGAACAAAAGAAGGATAAAATATGTTGACTGCTTCAAAGAACAGAAACAGCGTCGATTTTGGTGCGGATTTTTTGTGGTTGGAAAACTAAGCCAACAGGCCTCTAACTTTCTGAACTTGAGGAAACCAAGGCCATGTTCGCTATCTCAGAAAAAATTTATGATGCTAATAAAGAGTCAATGTAATTGATTAAATATTAATACTACGCTAGATCTTTATCAATTTCAAAGCCGCACATGATAGTATAGTCAAACAATACAAGACTATATCTACATATACTCTGTCCAACAAACCTAACTAAATTGGCAGTACAAGGAAGTAAGGGATGTTTGTCTTTCATTCGCACTCTTTTGTTTTCCGTAAGTTGCTATTCCAACAAAAGCTCTTACAGGGTTTCAGTGTTAAGCATTTCAAATTAGCAAAAATTTGACAGAATAGTATGTTGGGTTACCGTTCTTTTTTTTAGATTGTAATTTTCATTTACATAATTTGTTTTATTTATTTATATAAAATTTATTTATATATATTTATAAAAAATATATTTTTATTTTTATATATTTTTATAAAAAATAAAACAAATTTATCTTTTTCCACACCACCGAGAGGTAAGATAAAAGGCGCGTTTTTGATACACAAGAGGGTATATCTTTTAAAAATACAATTTACATAAAAACACTTAACTTCACATTAATATCACAATCCAAGTTTAGGAATATACACATTAAATCAAAAAACTGACCGAGCGCTACGAAAACCTACGCAAATAAACTTTTTCCTTTAAGAAGATAGCTTACAATTTTTTAACTGCATTTTAACGTATTTTCCACACATTAAAAGAAATGCAAAAGATCAAAACAAGATCATCATTAAGAACTTTTTACAAAGCTCTAAGACCAAAAGCAACAAAAACCCAAGGAAAAAACTAACCAAACGGATACTGGTAATTCTGAATCAATTTAATAGGGGTTGAATAGCTGCAGCCACAGGCAACAGCCAATCCGTGCACACTCAGATGTGCACTGAATAAGACGTATTTATGTCAGATGCAGTTGGAAATTCACTGGCGGGTAAACACTCTTATGGTGGGTTTCTTTAAACATTGTGCAAAATATGGCACGCTTTGATTTTGAAAAAGCTTCCCCATAAGACGTGTACTGTTAGTTTAAGTTGGACAGAGTACTATATAGATTATATGTATGTATGTATGGAATGACGATGGAGGACGGTCGTTTCTCATTAAAAGTGGGAAGCAAATTAAACGAGATCTACGTGTCAAAAAAGGGTTTAGACAAGGTGATACGTTATCATCTGACTTCTTTAATATACATGTGTATCTAAATTACGCCAAAAAATTGTGCGAAACTCGAAAACCAATATCAGAGGCATCATTTTGTAAAAGTTTATTATATTATATTATCATTTTAAAAAAGTACCGCTATGTGACAAATGTGTGGAGGAATAGAAATACATCTTTGTTTTTTAGTGTGATCCTTTAGTTGTAATTATGCCGCGCATTGTTTTAGAGGTTCGAAAAAAAATTGTGGAAGACTGGTGTACAGAAAGTGGTTTGCCATATCGGAAGTAGGGTAAACGATATATAGTGTGGGCAAAATTTAATTAAAATTAAATACATAATTTTAATGTTCTGCAATGAGTTAACTTTTGATGAATTGAAAAAAAGAAACAATTTGAGAACATAGAAAAAGCAGAGTTCCGAAAATAAGCAAAAAACAAGAAATAAGGTGCGGAAAACCTAACAAACGAATCTGTGGTGGAAAAATTCAATGTGTTGTTAAGTTTAAAGACAACGGCATGGATGATTCTCCTAAGACAATTTGAAGCTCCAAATTTGTGGAAAATACTGGAGCATACCGGAATTAAGGTCAAATCTTTCTGAGTTAAAAAAAAAAAAAAAAAATGGATAGGGGCTTCGGAAAAAAAACTTTTAATTTGTGCAAAATTTAATGAAAATTTGATGGTTTAATGTTTTTTTAAATTAAGTTGAAAACAGAAATAATAAAAAATGTACGTACTTAAAAAGATAAGCCCGTTTTAATTTTTAACAGAATAATATTTCGTTATAACTCATTTATTTAAAAAGAAAATCGTGCAAATTGTTAATGAATAATAATTTCAATTATAATTATGTTTTATTGAGACTTATTTTCGCGTCGTTAATTTTTGTATGTAAAATATTTATTTCTTATGAGATAAGACTAAGATTTTGTTTGACTTCTAAGTAAAGGAATAGTTTTATGAACAATTAAATCGAAAAAAAAACTTTTTAAATGTTTTTTTTTTATTTTATTCAATATAGTCCCCTTTTAGTTTGATACATTTATTCCAGCGATTTTCCAACTTTTTGATCCTCTCCGAAAAGTAATTTTCCGGAAGGTCTGCAAAATACTCCTCCGTGGCGGCGATGTGAATTTTTTGAGCCATCTTTTGAGGTTTGGGAAGAGACAATAGTCCGAGGGAGCCAAATCGGGCGAATACGGTGGATGCGACAGCAATTGGAGCCGTAAGTCATTTGTTTTAGTCGTGGTTGCGATGCTCTTGTGCGCCGGTGCATTGTCTTGCAAAAACAAAATTTTTTTTGCCTTAAATCGCTTAAATAATGCACAGTAATACTCGTTGTTGGTGTTTTTTTTTTTCGAGGTAGTTCACGAAGAGTATGCCATGATAATCCCAGAAAACCGACGCCATAACCTTTTCGACCCATCGAGCCTCCCTCGGCCGCTTCGGAGCACTCTTGCCGGCTTCATTCCATTGCCGTGCACTCAAATGGTGTTCAACAGTTACCAATCGACGCCAAAAGTCCGCCCGATTCCGCATCAGCAAGTCCAAACACTCTTTCGAAGTGCTCTCGCTTTCGTGTTTTTGGTCAGGAGTGAGTATTCGCGGCACCCAGTGGCAGGATAACTATTTCATATGCAAGATATTGCCCAAAATATGGCGTGTGCGCTCAGTACTAATTTTTGTGGTATCTGCTAGCTTGTGCACCTTCACTTTCCGTTCAGCCAACATCACCAATAATTGACGGTGTAATCTGACGGAGCATTTATCCAACTTTTCTTTTGTTTCCTTCGCCGTTTTGCCTCTCAAAAAATAATGTTTTATGAGAGAACGAAATACGTCAACAACAATCAGCTGTCAAAAAAAAACTAAAGCGCATTCTGGCAGTCAAGGAGGTTACTTTTCACCCCTCCTAGTAGTTTTTAAGCGCTTGCTTCTGATACATTACTTCAACAAGAAAAAGGGTTTTCATTACTTCTTAAGTAGTATAAGTTATATAAATTATTAACAATAGTAAAGGTATGGCTATATACATAGTTTTTCACTTAAGCTTTTGATCCGGTTAAAGGCTATATACGATACTATATGGACAAAAGCAGAAAAAACCAAAAAACATTCGATTTGCATTTGGTCTCAGTGTAGGAAAGGACCTATATATAAAACCTACATATAAAACGTTAAATGGTAAAAGGGAATAATTTTCTTCTACACTGTCGTTGATATTAGAGTCCAGCAAAGGTTTAACTAGTGGATTAGGGTGATCATGTACACGCTCTAGTTTTTTTTACTATACAAATTGTCCGGTTTGATATGCCATTATGGATGTAACCTTAGTTTCAGTATATAAGGTTTTATTAGAAAATCATTTTTTATCTGGTCTTCTCAATTTACTACAGCAGATTTTTAAAATTATCCTTTCAAAAATCTGGAGCTCTCGGTTACAGTGGGCGATATTGCAAACCAAGTACAAAACCAATACGTTATTATTGGTCTTATTAAAGCCTTGTACATTAGCATCTTGGTATTCGGCGACACTTGTTAAAAGCTGAGCAATGGCTAAAGCATTGATGTGATCATTTTTGCTTTACTTATACCGAGGTACTTGAATTCATCTCGAAACGGAATATTACTTCCATTGATCTCTAGTTTTAAGGACTTATTGTATTTATTACAAGATATTGTCCTTTCCCGCTTAAATTTCTAAAGCAGGTTAAGCCACATTTAGCAGTATTAATTTATACTTCCACGTTTTGAAGGATGTTATAAGAGTCTGTAGTTTGTCTTTAATCTTATGAAGCGCCACATGTGTTCTTTTATCTCTTGCTAATATCAGACTTTCATCTGCGTATAAGATAGCTAGGAACATCTTGCTTCGCTTTCTGAAACGGAAAGTCGTGTATATAAATATTAAACAAGATAGATCCTAAGATCGATCTTTAAGTCACAACTGAAAGGACTGGTAATCCGAGTACTTAGAACCTATAATGACAGAGCTAATCCTACCTAAGAGATAAGCTAAGGTAAAAATGCTACAAATTAACCACTTATGGAAATTTAGACGAATAAGCTTATAAAGTAAGCCCATGTGCCGTACAGGGTCAAAAGCTTTTTCTAAATGTATGTACATCTAACCTACCGTACATACTATAGTGGAGCATGTTCGCTTGAATGACCATTTTTGAATAATTTTTCAGTCCTCACAGATGACATTTACCTGCCCTGCTATATGCCTCTTGAGCAGTTTTTCTACAATATATAAGATAGTAAGAATATTGTCCAAATCTTTTATATCAATTGCTCTCTTAGACTCTTGGAAGTATTTTTACTTCTTTCAAAATTAAATAAAAATAGCCAGTACAGTGGTTAAATATAACAGGAAATATTATGTCAAGAGAATTAGGACATTTTCGAAGAATAAAGTTTAAGATATTATCTATTCCGGCTGGCTTTAAATCTTTATTGTTTAAATCTTTAAATAACAAACAAAAAAATTCTTATATACCAAATAAAAATATTTTAATTCAAATTTACACATTTGTTACACAAATCATTTCAAGCCTACTTCATAATTGTACATATTGCTTGTATGAGCATTGTGCATGTAACATTTTTTATAAGAGGTGATTCATTACGAGTTTTGAATTATAATGTAAAATGAAACGCATAAATTTGAAAGTGAACTTAAAATTTTTATTATCGAACAATTCATGGCATTTACTTTTTGAAAAATTTACGTAAATGTTGGTCACGACTACGTCTGAGGTGGTCCATTCGGAAGGTCCAATTTTGGGCGACTCGTTCGACCATATTGACTGGTATCTCGCAGATAAAACGAGTAATGTTGGCTCTCAAAGCGTCAATCGCAGCTGGCTTATCCCTGAAGACCTGAGGCTTTACATATCCCCATATCATAGACCAGAGGTGTGATATCGCGCAATCTAGGCGGCCAATTTACCGTAGCAAAACGTGAAGTTAAGTGCTCACCAAAATGACTTCTCAACAAGTCAATTGCTTCACGCGTTGTATTTCTCGTAGAGCTTGTTGAAAGCAAAGCTCACCGAGACCATGTGCTTGAATTTCAGGAAGCACATAGTCCGTTTACATGGCGCGATAACGGTTACCATTGACGGTAACAATCTGATTTGCCTCATTTTTGAAGAAATATGAACCAATGATTCCACCAGCCCGTAAATCACACCATACCGTTGTTTTTGATGGATGTTATGGTAGCTCTTGTTACTCTTTGGGTTGATCATCAGGCCAAATACGGTAATTTTGTTTACTAACGTATTGATTAGTCACGGTCTTCGCGTACACTCTCAGATACAGCAGCTATAGAGTCTTCACTACGTGCTGAATGTGGTCTAAGCGGTCGAGTATCATCCACTAATGTAAACTGAGACTCAAATTATCAAATGGTATTGGCAATAGTGGTTTCAAGAGGTCGATTATGCGCACCGTAAGTTCCTCGAATCGTACGAAAAACATTTCTCACAGAACGCTGATTTTTTGTAATACAGCTGCACAATTTGGAGACGCTGTTGTAGTATGACTCTTTTTATGATGAACAAAAATGATAAAACTTTTTGATAGGAGTCACGCGTAATCTGTCAAAAAGTCAAACCTTACGATGAATTTGAAGATTCATCTGAAGATGAAGAAATGAATATTTTCATTTCTAGAAAATTTGTGGCTTTTTATCAAATTTTATAAATTTTTAAATATTCATAATGGAAAAATCCTGGTCAAAGTTCACCTCGAGTCATCTATTTAAGTATTAATGGCGGTAAATGAGGATGGATCGTAGATAGCTCATGATACAAAGAAGGAAATATTTTTATTTTTACTTGAAGTCCACTGAGCTGTTAAGCTACCAGATTATTGAAGTACATTTCACAAAGAAATTATAATGTTATGTTATAATATTTAAAAGATGCAAACCATCTTCGTTTTGGGTTCTTGGAAACAGAACATAGGTATAAACTATAGTAATAACTCAGAAAGATTTCTTTCCGTACCGGATATGTTTGAATTATAATTTAAACCCAACCTCATGTCTTACAAAATACAGATACTCACCGTATACAGCAATGTGCAATCGATAGTAAAAAATCCAAAAGCCGTGAATTGTATCTTCTGGTGTAGCAATTGTAAGGAAAACTGTTCAATCTGAATTAAAAAAAAAAAAATAAAATGCTGAAATAAGCGAGCACTAAAATAAATAGTATATAAAGACTTTTCTTACCAAGGAATTGTGATTGTCATTTAGAACATTTATCTGTACTCTATGAACTGCAAGTGCAATCTGCGACGTCTGAAGTAATTAGAACGTAAAAAAATATTTGAATACAATGATATTAAAAATTAATAAAAAAGCTTACGATTTCTACAGTTTTTTGACACATCATTGCCAAAATCATCACATTAAGAAGATGCGGAATCGACCATACAGCATTGCCTCCAATGTGGAGAAAGTCCGCATACGTGGACAAAGAGGAAGTGATATTCAAAAATATCCAATAACAGTTTGAAGTAATAGAAAAAAAATCGTTACACACATTCACCAGAATTGAAAGTCCAAAACATTGGTTAATCAAAATCGTTACTTCCCATAAGCTATTATATAAGTCTCGAACGACTAGAAGGTTTGTCAAATCAGAACATTCTCCTTCTGGCGGCTTACTCATATAATCCAATACTTTTGAAAATTTTATTACTCCAAGAGTTTTTTTAAGTAGTATTTTATTATCAGATTTGATAATGGAAAACAAATTGATATCGCCCAATATCTCAACAAGTTTTTCAAATCGTATCTTTATCACTAGAACGAAGAGTAAGTACTGATAATACCTTAAACCACATACAAATAGTGGCAAGAAATAGAATACCGAATGAAGGATAAAACTCCCATTCTTTTCTAAAATCGATGTGGTTAGAATACACAATTCTGAGCCTAGGTATAAGGTAAGCATGACAAGGGCTAATTTCATAGCTTTCCATTGAAGTTGATGATTATTTATCTCAAAGTTTAGGGATAACTCAAATGTTTTATCAATTTCTTGAATTTTTTTAATCATTTTCTCTTGTCTATTATGGCTTACAAGAGATTCAAATATCGTAACAATGTGAGCAAATCGAATACCAATCAATTGAATAAAGTCCACTGTATCTCCAATGTCTTCAAAGCGTCCTTCTTGAAGCGATGGTGTAAACATGCCCACAAATAGTAGGGTTACACTCAGTGTCATTACTATATAAGTATATATTTGCAAGAATCTACTTTTTGTTGTTGACCATGTCTTTTTTTCCAGTTTCAATTGTATCAAACTGCAGATTTGAAATAAACTATGGGGGATGGCTATCGACTCGAGAATATTCATTGTCACGGTAAGTCGATCAAAAACCCACTATCCTCAGCTTAGTTATAAATATTTGCTACGTTTGTATTGTTGGTTAGACCTTGCATGTGAATGATCTTAGAGAGTGAAAAACATATTTATTATTTTTCAATATGTGTTTTAAAGGCTTCGTTATTATGTAAGATTGATTTTGACAGATAGCTTTATTGTGTAAAAAGTATGTGGGCTGTTTGATGAATACCCAGATTAGAAATGCCAACGCAACTTTTTTAGGTTTTGACAATTTATTTTTCAATATACTCTCCTTTCAACTCAATACACTTTTGCAGCGGCCTGCAAACTGCAATACTCCTTCGCGGCGGCGATTACTTCCTGTACTTATTTCCGGCTAGCGATCTTTTAAGGTTTGGGAGCAAATTCGTAGTACTATTTGACCAATTTGGCTGTGGCGACTGCGGAGGTATGAAAAACCGGTGCGTTATCGTGGTGGAAGAGCATACATTTGTGGTCGTTTTTTCTTACAATCGGCGTTGAATCGGCTCAATAAATCTACGTAGTATGCTTCTGTGATTGTTTTTCTCTTCTCCAAATATTCAACGTGGATCACACCTCTCGCGTCCCAAAAAACGGTGCCTATCACCTTTCCAGCCGAAGGCACTTTCTTCGCCGTTCACCGGATAAAACCCATTGTTTCGATTGTTCTTTGGTCTCTGGTATGTACCAACGAATCCATGTCTCATCGACGATCACGAAACGACGCAGAAACTCCAACGAATTTCAATTAAACAGGGCCAAGCACATCTTTGAAGTGGTCTCACGATTGCGCTTGTTCTTCGCGCTTCACCCATCGAGGGGAAAACTTTCTCAGGCCCAAAATCTCGTGCAAGATATGGCTAACGCATTTAGTTGTCACCAAATTTTTACAGGCGGGCTAAAAAAAATCCATACTAAAATATCATGGTACACTCATTTTGGCACCTATCTTCCAATCCGCGTATTCATCAAAAAACCCTAGTATAGAGTAGCCAAATGCGTTTTTAACACATGTACATGACAAATGTTTTATTAGTTTTGATATGAAACAAATTTTATAGTAATAAGAGAGAACCGATTTTTCCTATGGTAGTACCTCACTGTTTCAATTAATGATGTAGTTGCGTCACTTATTCATGGACTCGATAAAGTGATAGTGACAGAAATACCCTTTTTAAGGAGACAACAGTCCATCATTTTTCTGTAGTGGATTGCTGTCATCAGTTTACGATTCTCTGAAGAACTTTTTGAACAGTTTTAGTATTGTACCATTTAGATAACTTCCTTACTGTTGAAAAACAATTTAATTAGATTCTAGCATTAGAGAATTCAATTATTGACAGAATATAATTTTGGAACAAACGCACTCTGTACTCTATTAAAAAACTTGAATCATCATAGAGCAGATATTTATACCTACATTTTTGCTGATATGATGTACTCGTACAATATATAGGGTTAATTATAAAAAAAATATCGAAAGTATAATATTATTGTTGCAACAAAAAATATCGGAAGTATAATATTATTGTTGCAACTGACTGCAAATGTTAAGATGCGGATTTGTTATAGAAAATCTGCTGCGCTTCGAGGTCATTAATTTTAAAAGGCTTACCATTCGATTGTCTATGATCAGCGTATAAGGAACGGCCGAAAGCTTGCTTCTAGCAAAGTTTTTCAAACTTTAAAGTGAGGCTATCATCAATGAAGGAAATCAGCAACCAAGTATGGTAGGTGAATATGTAACTGATGACTGGACTATTAGTTATATGGTATATGTACCATCTATAAAAAAAAAGGCTTACCTACATCTTAGAAAGTTTATCAATGCGTTTTCTCTTTAAAGATCGTATAAAATTTTTAGTGTATCGCACATTCTGCTTGAATATCTTCAGACATTATAATCGTTATATAACTATCACTTCGGCAAGACAGACCGATGAATACATTTTGAAACTGGTAAGGTCTTATAACTATTCAATCGAAACTCCCTATCGTTGACCGACTTAAAAGCCACTATTGCTTTGATGTACTAAATTTTATATAAAAATTAAAACGGAGGAGTATTTGAATAAGTTCTAGTAATTTTTGCGCGTAGTGCAAATGGGGAAGAGATATAGTACATGGATGCGACAGCGAACTTAATAAGAAGTAACTCTATATAAATCTTGTACAGGATGCCAAAGTACACCGAGTATTTAAAGAACATGTTTGAATTTCAGCACAGGTTAGAGGAATAATGAACGAATGCTAATCTTCAATTCAAAGATTTACATAGCTATTAAAAGTGGCAAATCTCTCAGTATATACAGCTCGAATTAACGTACATAGTCGACTGACATTTGCACATGTCACACACACTCGCTTGAATTATCTAATATCAAGCCCGTAAGAATTCTTCCTTTCGCAAAATATTTTCTGACAAAAAAATATTTCTCATTTGTTCATCAAGCTGAAATCAAAAATTATATTTTAAAAAAAAAAAAAAGAACTTAACACTCAAGAGTGTGTAACTACTCTTAAAATGCAGGAGCATGTGCTAAGTTTTTCGGAAAATTGGATAAAGAGAGAGAAAGATGTTTGGGCTTAGTGGTTATTTTGCTCCATGAGTGGCATCCAGCATTTAGTGGGGAGACTAAATTATTAGTGTAAGTTGACTTGATGTTGTATTTTGGCAGAGATTTATCTCATGAGTTTTTAGGTACCTGAAAAAAGTCTTTCGTACACGGCTGATATTGAACCCCAAACCATTCGATTGGGAAGTCAGTACACTATCACTTGAGCCATGACCACCCAGATAGAAGATTTTGGCCCTTCCAATATTGGTTTTCTACTGGATAATGAAAATGATACTGGTTTTAAAAACAGAAGTTGCAAAATTGTTGTTGTCCTTGCCCGTTTCAGATTTTTACTATAGTTTAATATTTGATAATTTTATTGATTGTCCAAAAACCTCGATCATATCTTTGCGCGATTTTGATGTTGCGAAATAGGCTATAGGCCTCACAACATTTTCCTTCGTAAGCGTTCTGCCATGGATCATATTGCTAAAATTATATTGATTTTTTTTTTTTAAATAAATAAATAAAAAACCCTTAATGGTTTTATTTAAAAAGAAAACAAATTGTTGCGAGAAATTAAGTGACGACATACAAATAAGAAAATGCCCTAACTACATTTGGTACGATAATTTCCGCTATGGTGCATCAGGTCGTAGTAAGTCGCACACATAAGTTAATCCTTACAGATTTATGAAAAATGTTCCTATTTTACAACTAACGGGATATTAAAAATGAGGCCTTTCAAGCTACCGGCAAAAAATAATGTCGTTACGCATTTAATTAATGTCCTAATTAATTGCTTAATCCTTTGAACAGTTTTGTTAAAATTGTAGACAAAATTTTACAATATACAATGTACACTCTGCCTGATTCGAACTGCAACCAATTTCAGACTGCTATTATTTCCAAAGCGTTCATGACAGTTAGCTTAAAAATTTTGACACATGACAGATAATTTTATTATTTTCAAGCCTTTTAAACGATTTGCGTCTCATTTGTGTTGAAAAATTTTTATCCGCGATGGAATTCAAACGTGATAGTGTGATTGCTTTATATTTGGCTGGAAAACCACAAGTAGCTATCAAAATCATTTGTGTCTCGAACCATAGATCGTTACCGTGATACTGGCAGCGTTGCAAAACGCCATGGAGGTGGTCATAAAAAAGCAGCAACATCGGCAGAAATGGTTCGGAAAGTGAAGGCTCGAATTGAGCGAAATCCGCGTCGAAGTGGAAGAAAAATGGCTCGTAAAACATATCGTTTTAACGGATGCAACACATACTTGGGTTCAAGCCATTTAAGTTACAAAAATCACACGATCTTACACCGCAACAGAAAAAAGTTAGAGTCGAAAGAGCGAAGGAGTTGCTACGCTTGCACGAAAGTGGTGAGTTACCGAATTTGGTTTTTTCCGATGAGTCGCCATTTGTTATCGAGCAATATGTCAACAAACAAAATGACCGAGTTTACTTGCCAGAGAGGTCCTTCGAAAATTTACACCTTCGGAGGCAGTACCGATGGTTATGGTTTGGGTCGCCATAACCGCCGATGGTCGCTCTCCGCTCTAATTTTTGGACCGTGGCGTCAAAATAAATGCGATCGTATACCGTGAAGGCAGTATTGAAGCCTTGGGCAAATTATCATTTCGTTCGGAGACCGTGGACATTTCAACAAGACTCGGCACCGTCTCACAAAGCGCGCATCAACCAAGATTGGTTAAAAAACAATGTTCCACACTTCATTTCTTCGACACAATGGATTGCAAATTCTCCGGATGCAAATCCGTTGGATTTTTCTGCCTTGGGTATTTTAAAGGCGAAGATTTGCACAAAAAAATACCAAAGTTTGGACCACCTCTAACAAGCATTTCGCCGGGAATGGGCCAAAATATCACAGAGCCACTTGCGTGCAGCGTGCGAAGATTTCTTCGGCCGTCTCAAGCATTTTTAAATGTTGCAGTTCGAGTCAGGCAGGGTATATAGTGTTAAAAAGGTGTATTATTTTTTTAACAACATCGCTTACTTATAAAATAACTTTTTGAAAAATTACTTTTGGTTTCGGTAAGATATGTGCCGTTAACGCTAGCTAGATCGTTGTTTCGTGAAATTACTTTAACTGTTAGTTAGCTGTGATGACGAGTATGCTCGTCACTAGATATTTAAGCCAAGTAAATAAATGTTAGTAATAAAATAATTGATTTCATAAAAAATAAGGAAGTCATTTGATTACAATTTAATTCAATATTATAATGGCTATGTGCAATACATACACTCACATGTAGTCTGTGTTTCACGAGTATACTAATCATCACTTCATTTTTTCGACACAATATAGGTACAAATTTTATAAAAAGGTTACCACAGCTAATCGGTTTTAAGAGTTCTTCCAACTTTGTTGTATCACCTAATATTGGTATTAGCAATGCCATTTATGCTATTGGTAAAGACTTACCCAAAAACTGTGCAAAATTTTAAATCTTCGAAAATCAGATTTTTTTAATTTGTATAGCATAAAGTACGAGTATGTTATTATATTTGGGCTTATATGCTCATACATCACTTTGTCAGTAGATAATGCTTTTCGTCGTATGTGCCAAATTATGTAGATTGAACGTATGTTAGTAACTGTTCTAAGATTTGAACCTCTTGGTATAAGCTTTGATTTTTTATTAAACAAATATCGAAATATACACATTTGTCACATGAATCTGACGGATTGAGTATATCGACATGAAATCAATCATTATCTTAATAAATTATGCATATGCAGATCTAGATATCAAATAAGAGACACTTATATACATGTATAAATCTTTTTTTTTAAACCATCTACAGTACTTTCAGAAAATATTTTGGTTGATGATGACACGTTAATATTACTTTATCATACTAGTTTTCCAAACCGTACAGTTCAACTTCTTAGATCAACCTAACTTTCTTTCTTTCGTTAACCAATTAAATATGAATGTAATGTATACTGGTAATAATCAGTATATGAAATACGAGAACTCTTAAGGAAAAACTAAATTATCCATTTTTTTTGCTCTTGCACAAAATGCTGACGTATGTCTGCAATGTTTTTGAAACGTTAAAACAAACGTGATAGGATATGGATGATATTCAAATAGCGTAGCTGCAAAACTTTCGCAACAATTTGTTCTATAAGAATTGCACCAGCTTGCATACAATATGCAAGCAATGAAGCACATTTCTCTACGAATGGCCGCAAAAAGAGGTAGTCTCATGACAGATATTTAAAAATTCGATTTTTTTTGCATATGTATGTATGTATATTTGCACATGCGAGAATATACTGTGAAAATTTTAGACCGATACACTAAGTAATTTTAAAGTCACAGTAAACAATAATGGAGAGTGTACCCCGCAGCTGCGGCGCAGCTCCAAACTAGAAACTTATTTTTATCCGTCGGCCCGGATGATTAAAAAAAAACTATTGGATTGATTCGGCTGAAATTTTAACACAATACTTTAACATAATTCTGTCCGGTACCAGAATTAGATTTTTTCTATCCACTTTTTTTTTACAATTTTGTTATTTTCCACTCAAAATTTTTAAATCTGCTACAGGAGAGAATGACAACCCTAATAATAATTATCTTTTTGGAATTTTAATTTGAGATGATTGCAAAAAGAGCAGTCAGGGGGACCAGCCACCTACATTTTTTTGAAGGACCTTCCTCACCAAAATAACGTTAAATTTTTTTTTGTATTATTTAATGGCTAAACAATAACATATAATTATCATAAAATTTCATTTTCTGCAAAAACAAAACCTTCAAAATGTAACCTCGGACATGAGACTTCCCCTATAAATATCCAAAATTAAGATACAGTGACTCAACTTTTTGATCACATGATCAGAGCAAAGTATAATTTTTATTTGCAACCCTTCAAGTTTAAAAGTGAGAGCAACTAAATTTTTTCTCAAAATAAATGGAATGATTATGAATCAGCACAGTAAAAGCACAGACAAGTAATTTGTATTATGTCGAAGACCTTAAGGAAAGAAAAAAGATGATTTTGACCCTGCCATAACTTTTTTTTGGAATAAAATATTTTATCCTATTAACCCCCATTTTTGCAACTTTGAATAAAAAAAGTCAGGTCATTTCAGTAGTTTTCAAGGTACGACCCAACTTATTGAAATGGTAGCCTCCGCTCGCAAATCTCTTTTCTTACAGTTTTCACAAATCTGATTTCCATAAAATTATTATCTATCTAAGCAGGTCTTCGAATTAACAAATCTATCTCTGGTCGCAGCCCCCTTCATTTTTTTCAGATAAATATTCAAATCTGTCTTCTTTTATGTGTCATAAAAAAATTTCTACATCTCCCCCTTGGCATAATCGTAAACTCCGCTCTCAACGAAATAAAAGAAACAAGTTATGGGCGGTATTCCTTTGCACCCACTTTTCCTCCGACTATTCAAACTATATAGGAACATATCTTCAATTCATTGAACTCTACAACTTCCTCTATCAACGCTACCTGAATAATGCACAAACCAGTCTTATAAATGATCCAAGTCCTTTTTTCAATTTGTCAATTACAAAAGTAAGACCGATGGTTATCTTTCCTCCCTGGCTTTTGAAATCAAATCTTGAAGTGATGCTTCTACCATCGCCAACTTTTTTCCTACATTTTTTAAACAATTATTTGACAGCAACTTCTTCGTATCAAATCGCTCTTACTTCAATGACCTACCAAATTTCTCCATTGGTCCATTTTCTCAAACAAAATTTAGATCCTGCAGTTATTGAAGAACAATTACTATAACTTAAAGATGAATTTTTATCTGGCCCAAATGGTCTCCCCGCTATTTTGCTTTAAAAATTCTCTTCAAACTTGTCTCTCCCCCTCTCCTACATATTTCGTATATCCGTTATACAGGATGAGTTTCGGCAGTTTTTTAAGACCCCTGTTATAATACCGATACACAAAAAGGAATCTGAGCATGAAGTTACCCATTATCGTCCCATTGCGAAACTCTCTCATGTACCCACACTCTTTTAAAGCATTTTACACGAAGCCTTAAGCTACAAATGCAAGTCTTCTACAATATTTTCTATTTCGCCCAGAACAACATGGTTTTCTAAAAGGCAAATCAACTACCAAAAACCAATTGTTATCGCAACTGATTTCACTGAAGCGTTTGATAAGATATCTCATCAACTAATCCTCTTCAAATTGTCTGCTCTCGGCTTTAAACCTCTTTTATTAAAATGGATTTCTTCTTACCTGGTAAACCGATATTATAATGTTCGGTTAAGATCTGTTCCAGTCCTGGTCTCATCTGGAGTTCTATAATGCTGTCATTTTGGTACTCTTCATTTCATTCTTACTATTAATGATCGTGAGAGGGTCATTAAACACTCCTCCCTTTGCTTTACGTCGACTACACAACTTTTTTTTAAAACTATTTCTTCTCACCATGATTATGCCCTTCTTCAAGAAGACCATGATCGGTTTTCAATCTGGTGCCTCGAACTTAATATAACCAAGTGCCAATTTATAACCTTCTCACGTAAATTCAACCCATTTTCTCCATGACTTTATTTAATCTATGGTCAACCAATTCCCCTGGTTAAGCCTTTTTAAGCCCTTGGCATATTATTTGACTGTGAGCTTAATTTCCGTTCGCATATCGATAAGATGATCCTAAAAGCCAACACATCACTTGGCCTTATTAAAAGTCCAACGTATTTTCCAACCTTTGTCCGCCCCCTGCTTGAGTATGCCAGCCAAGCTTGGTCCCCTTTTACCGAGTTCAAGTTTCCCGAATCGAGGGTATTCAATGTGGGTCCCTCCTGGGACAACCCTCTAATCTTACCTACCTATCAGGACCGCTTCAAACTTCTCAATATGAATTCGTTAGAAGAACGTAGGAATATTGCTGACATTTTATTTCATTCATTGACTGCTCCCAAGTTCCATCGACTGCGCACCCCTTTTCAACACTATTTCCTTCAACACCAGCCCATGTAATCTACGTTTTCCTCGTCTTTTCTATCTACTAGTCCACCGCATTTTTTATGGCTCCAACGAACCAATTTTCCTATGCTCCGAAAGGTCAACTCAAACCTCTTCGTTTTTGATTTCAACCTGGGCACTCCTCGTCTCAAACAAGATCTCCTCCACCATTCCCTTGGTTCCTAGCTCTTTAAGTCTTTCTGTTAGCTTTTAAGTTATATTAAGCTTGTATTTAGCCACATAAATGGGTTCCACAGCGCCCACCAAAAATTAAAAATATTAAATCAAATTAAAACTTTAAATTAGAAATTTACCAATTTTAGGAAAAAGTATGCAAATATGAGTACTGATTGCACATTTTTATTTTTTTTATCAATTGTTCACAGTGCAAAGCATTGTCTCGTCTTTACAGTCTCGTCTTTTTGTATTGGGTATATATTTTAATTCGTGCGGCAATTTGTGGATCCCATCCCAAAAGAACTGCGCCGGCTTGGCAGCCAAGAATGGATCAAGCCAATTTTTCATATTCTGCTCTGATGTGAACCGTATTTCAGTGAAGGCATTCTGCATCGACCGGAACAAATGGTAATCAGAAGGGGAAAGGTCTGGGCTATAAGGCGGGTGGGGGAAGATTTCCCATCCACTGTTTTCCAAATAGTTCTTAACCGGAATAGCAACGTGGGGCCGAGCGTCGTCATGATGGAAAAATATTGCCTCGTGTCTGGTCGCATATTCCGGGCGTTTTTCGGCTACTGCTCTCTTCAAACGGATTATTTGCGTTCGGTAGCATTGTCCATTGATGGTTTCACCCGGTTTTAGCAGTTCATAATACAGCACACCCATCTGATCCCACCAAATACAGAGCATTACCGTCGCGCCATGGATATCCGGCTTTGCCGTTGATTTGGATGGTTGGCCGGGTTTCACATATGATTTTTTGCGCTTGGGGTTGTCGTAATGGATCCATTTTTCATCACTTTTTGGCGTTCCAGCAGCATTTCGGACATGCAAAACCGCCTTTCGACGTCTCTCGGCTTGAGTGTATGTGGAACCCAATTTACTTGCTTTTGAATATATCCAGCTGCCTTTAAACATTTTGAAATGGCTGCTTGAGTGACACCCAAAGATTCTGCGAGCTCTTCTTGTGTTTGGCAACAATCTTCATAGAGTAATGCTTCCAGTTCTTCATCTTCACACTTTTTTGGTTGCCCAACGCGTTCGTCATCTTCCAAGCCAAAATCACCACTTTTAAATCGTGCAAACCGCTCAGCTCAGCTAGCGCATGTTCACCATAAACTTCCACCAAAATACGATGACTTTCGGCAGCAGTTTTCTTCATATTAAAGAAATGAAGAAGAACTCCCCGCAAAAACATTTTTTCAGGCACAAAGTTCGACATATTTGAGTGAAAAAAAATTATTGTTGTTTACGCTTCAAATAAATGACATATAGTGAAATGATACAATGACAACGCATGTTCCAATGGAATAATAACAATGGAATAATACAAGGTACGCCATCTCTTAGCAAACCGCACGAAGTTATAGAAAGTTGCAAAAAGTGGGGGTTAATAAGCTATTCATCCGAGAAAAAAATTATAATAAATCTAATTAAATCAAAAAAATCACTTTTGATCTTCAATAAATTTTGACATATCTTAGAGCAACATTTACATTGAAACAATTAAAATACTCATAATTACAAGTTCAACGATACCACATTTGTTACCATACGCCTATAAATTTGAAAGACTTTGAAGTCACTTTGAAGTTTTGCAATTCAATTGTACACCCAGTGCAACTAGAATCTTCCCTTTTAACAAACAAGTTATTTTTTTTTTTTTAAAGTAATTCATACTCTGAATAACTACTTTCATACTTTCAACTACATCATACATCTGAAATAACTTGATAGTAAACTTTCCAAATGTTGGTCTTTCCAAAGTAAAGGTGGACCTCATGAGAATAACTAACTCGCCAATTTGTGCGTGAATTGCACTGTAGTGTAGCTGTACGTCAAAACCGCATATGCTTGTAAATATTCAAAAATTTAGTAGTGTTTTCCATCTACCTTAGTTTAATTATATTAATGAGTTTTACCATTTATTAGTGATTGAAAGCACATTCAGTAAACTTTTAGACACGACACGACTTGCTTCAAAACAGGAACCTAGTACGAGCATCGAGGCACAACACGACACGCGTAAAAATAGTAAAATCGGAGACGAATGATGACGCTTGGAGCATCTATGCTTCGCCGTCCATTTTTTAACAAAGACAGCTTTATATCATATAAACGCATCGAACCAACAAGTATTTTGTCAGAAAGTGGTTTAGATCTTTATAGAGAGCAATTGAATGAATCTCTAGTAAAGCTGATAATGGAAATTAGGAGACAGACTTCCCTAAAAGTCTATGCTGAAAAGTTGGAAATATACATGTATGTGAGGCAAGATAATGATATTGATCATGGCTTGGTACAGACATGCCATGAGTTCTCAAGACTTTTGTAGAGATGGTATCTACAATATTGGCAGTTCCCAGTCAACTATAATCATAGAACAGGAGAACACTGCCATTAGCCTAATAATGGTTATCAACAGTACAGAAAATAAAAAGCGGCTCTATAGAATATACCTACTCGTACATGATACTTATCGCTCTTAGCAACGTCAGATAGCTCTAAAGACTCTACATTGAAGAACTCGAAAGTACTAATATAGAGTAGATTGGTATTATACTGGGAACTGATGACACTAAAAAATGTATGCAATGATTTGACCAAATTTATAACGAAATAATAGTCATTTAAAAATATGTCAAACAAGCTTGATATATTATATCCTGTATTATATTTACCCAATCCTTCACTTTTTGGAAGAAATTGGAATTGTTTGGAATTGGATAGCTGGCATAGACCTTGCTATTAAGATAGCCCTAACGAAAGAAGTCCAACTAAGTCGTAGTGTTTTGGCGGCATGTACGGAATGTAGCACCATCCTGTTGAAAATGAAGGTCGTTCGTATCAATACCCTCGAGTTCCGGCCACATGTTTATCATGTCTTATAACCGCATAAGCCGCACCAAGGAGTTACTCGTTCTTTGTGCATTGGCATCTTCTAAATCTGATTTTTGGTGCCTCAGATGCTGCAATTTTGCTTATTAACGTAGCCCCCAATGTGGAAATAAAGTTTTCAGAGATAGCTCAACAAAGCTCAAAAAAAGCTACACATCTTGTTGAAAAACCCTTTACGATATAAAATATTTTAAGTACCTAATTATACATTGAGTGAAAATAACTCTCCAGATTTTCCTGTTAATAGCTTGTACCTTAGATGTGCGAACATATAGGGACCATGCACGCTACCGATAAATGGTATTGTAAAAGAATTCTTGATTTTAAAATGTATTCATTGCAAAAGCATAACTTAAAATACGTTGCTATCCGTAACAACACAATTGGGCTTCAAAATGTTTTCTACAGAGAATTGCTTCGCATAATTAATAGGAAGAGTACAATGCAATATAGAAACAAACAGAGCTGATAATAAATTCCCTAAACAAGTTAACCAGATGGTTTGTTTTATTTGCGTGAACAATTTGAGTATTATGTCCATTTGTTGCACATTTGGTTAGTTGTTTGGGGAATTTTAGATGTCACCAGCTGTCATTTCAATGTGCAAGAAAATATAATAATTCTGCGCGTCGATGGCGAAAGCGACAGGAAAAATCAAGTTGAATCGTTTCTACCGAATTTTTCTCACTTACATTTCGTAATTTGCTGTGAGAGGTTCCGTTACTGCAAATAAAATGGAAGTCGTTGTAAGTAGCACTTCACGAAAATCAAGACAGGATACAGGAATACTTTATCGTGAAGACTTTGATGGTGGTCCTGTCAGCATGGATGAGATTGAAAAAGGTCTATATCTAGGTAATGTACATTTTTTATGTTACTTAAAAAAAAAAAAAAATGAATAAAAAATCAAACTGGAAATTTAGGTAATCTTACTGCTGCCACCCATATGGAAACGCTGAAAACATACAAAATTACCCATATACTTACCCTTGATTCAGTTCCATTGCCTTCGCATATAGTGCAAGCTTCATTTCTCACAACAAAATATGTGCAGAGTAAGTACAAATATGCTGTCGTTAATCTTAAAAATAATCATTCTATTCATTACGTGGTATCATTATTATCATAATAATCACCATTCTCTGAAAGAAATGTCGATTTTTCCTCTTTTATTTTTGTTGTAGTTTCCGATATGCCTAAAGAGGATATTCTCCATCATTTGGATCAGTGCACAGAATTCATTAGTTCAGCTTTAGAGAAGGAAGAGAACATATTAGTGCATTGGTAAGTACGTGGAGTGGGAAAAATGTTATTCAAGTCCTGTGACCTGATTTGAATATGCATATTTTTCTTTTGTAAATATCACACATGCCTATTTTTTTTCTTGCTGTGGCGAAGAAAATAGTTTTTGTTTGAGAAAAAAAAAAAAAAAATTAAAATAGAGAACAAAGTTTGCCCATCAAGTAGGATTAACAGAGGCTCATGCATCACACTCAGTTTCAAGCGAAGAAACATTCATATTTGAAAGTTTCATGCTTCTTGCAATTTTGCAAATATTTCTGAATAAAAATTCGAGACAACATATTTACTGCCATTTTGACTTGGTTTAAAGTTTCACGAATAGTTTTGAATTTAGAAGGTTCAAAGTCACTTTAACTTTGTAAACCTTGGCATTTTCCAAATCACATCAGAGTCAACTCGCGAGATGTACACTCGTTTTATATTAAAACATATTCTAGCTAGTTTTGTATTAATATCGATTTTTCGTATGCGTCTAATCATTGTTTGATTTATCATATTATTCAAAAGGCGTCAACAATGCTCGCCTGACATCTTTTTCGGCACTCCCCAACGCCCTTCGGCTTAACGACTCACCTTAAATTAAACAGAGTATTTAACATTATATCGGTTCGATTATTTTCGGTTATTTTAAAAAAATAAGTAAATAGGGCTCAATATCCCAACCAAGCTTTTTTAATTAAATTTTCACTTACTCTTCGAGACCAAGCGTTAATATTTATTCGCCCTACGATTAATGTACACTGCACTTCTAAGCCCGTCAACACAAACGGGACAAAAAGTCACTCAATGAATCTTGGATTGAAATCAAAATTTGTCTTTACTCACCTTCGCTCACCTCGTTAGTATTTATTACACAATGACCTTTTGAACTTTGTTGCTGGTGTCGCTTGCTTCTCATCCTCGTTTTTCTCCGAAAAAGTCACTTAATAGGCCAGTTGTTTTGCAATATGAACTTACCTGCACTTTTTATCAAACCAGAAGCTTCGCGCGTGTAGTTGGGTAAAATTCAGAACATCAGATGCGGTGTATCTGGTTTTTTAATGGCATCGATGCCATTGATCTTCATCTCTTAAAACAAGTTGTAAAAGCTTCGCGCGGGTAGTTGGGTAAAATTCAGAACATTAGATGCGGTGTATCTGGTTTTTTAATGGCATCGATGCCATTGATCTTCATCTCTTAAAACAAATTGTAAAAGTAGTTGAGGGCTACGTGATAAGCAAAGGTTCTGGTATGTATGGTAATATTCTGCCTGGCAGTTATGTTAATTAGATTTATTCGAACTCCAGATGTGGTGTCGTATCCAAATGTTTTACTTAAGATGTTTTATTTTTTTTTTATTTTTTTATTTTGGCGTTGAAATCATCTAAGACGTTTTGTTTTGTCAAGGACCTTGTAGAAACAATTTTTATTCTATTTCTTCAGTGGGGGCTCATGTACGCAAATAAGCATTGTTGGCGAATATATCTTTGTTACAATATGTTTGCTTACGTGTCGAAAAGTCAATACTTTTTGCTTTAGTCTGCCGCTTACAACACAATTTGTTGTTGGATTTAATCCACAAAGCATAGATTTACCTGTGCTTTGAAGCAGACACCGTAATATGTGTCACAGTCTTGTTTTCTTTTTTTTCCAGCCCATCATCGTGCCTTTCCTGGATAACGCGAATATCGGCTTTTTAGTTGCCTAGAGGCTCTATAAATTTGTTGTGTATTACATTTTTGTTTGTTTTTATTTTCTTAATAGTTATTTTGGTGTGAGCCGAAGTTCAACAGCTGTGATTGCCTATATAATGAAGAAACATAATTTGGAATATCAACAAGCATATGAAATGGTCAAATCAAAACGTAGATTTGTGTTACCGAACTCTGGTTTCGCAAACCAGCTAAAGCTTTATTGGAGAATGGGCTGTAAAATCGATCCCCAATTTGATAAATACAAAGCATACCGTCTACGGTTAGCAGGGGAACAAGTCCGAAAAGGTAAGTCTTTATAAAACTCATCTCAGATGTGTTAAAGATTAGTACATTTTTCAGCAAAAATACTTCCACAAAATTTTACTAACCTTATTAAACCAGATCCTGCAGTAACGCAGGAAAATCCTGAGCCAATAGTTTATCGTTGCCGTAAATGCCGTCGTGTAGTTGCATCTAAATCAAATATTATTCAACATTCGCCGAAAAATAGCACACCGACTAATGTGACAACTAATGAGAACGCTACAACAACTGCAACTGTGGAAACACCAATTCCATCTGCAAGGCTAATCGATCAAATTGCAGAACAAATTCGTAGAGTTTCGGTTTTTGATAAAACACAAACAACCAGTGATGCAAAATGCAAGAGCGTACTTTTTCTTGAACCAATTGCGTGGATGAAAAATATTGCAACTAACACACAAGGTCGTTTAAATTGTCCCAAGTGTGAACAAAAGTTAGGCAACTTTAGCTGGATAAATGGTAAGATACATAAAATTAGAATTTGTTGGGAATCTTTTTTTTTTAAAAAAAAAAACTTATTTCAAAGGATGCCAATGTCCATGTGGTGAAGAAATATCACCTGCATTTTACTTGATAGCATCAAGAGTCGAACTTACAAAAGCTGTACAAAATGTGCAAACCACCGTTTAAGCTATGTTACTTAAGTTTATATCATTAATATAAAAGCCAATGCAGGTAAGAATTAAATCATAAAATTATTTAGAGGGCTGTGTATTAAAACAGATTGATAAGAAGCCCAAAGCGTGGTGCTGTATTTTGTGTCAAACGAATATTTTTTCATGCTTAGGTTTGTTATTCCCTATCTTCTGTTTCAGATTTTAAACTAAAAATTGTGATATAAACATAGAACAGAAAAATGGTTAAATATGTTCTATAATTCTATATTTGATCATTTAGAATAAGTATTTATGCAAGGCATTGATCCTAAGGGATAACTGACTTTAACTGGCATTTAGATATGGTATTTTGCTCGTGCTGCTGATTACATAGATTCCATTAGGTGTTAACAAACTCATCTCTTAACATTGAAACTGCGATATAAAGTGCAGATAACTCGACCAAGTAACTTATTATTATTATTATGTATTAACTTACAATTAAAATCAAATGCTGAGCAATGCCTAATTTAAACTACGGTATGATATTTTATAACTATGAATAACACTTACAACTAGATATATGTAATATGTAACACTGTTAATTAGATTATAATGTTAGAGGTTTTTTTTATAAATTTCTTTATTGGTAGGATGTTTTTGAGACAGGAACTTGGTAACACTCGTTAGACTTGTGAGTGGGAAGCGGTTAAAAACTGATTTGTGTTTATGCAAAAAGGGCAATCTCCTATGACCAATTAATGCTTTATCTCTGTGAACAAGAGCCAGTCGTCAAGTAGGAGTATTTTTTCTCTTGAGGTGATTTTAGTGTGTGAACGTTCTACGACCTAATCTTAATTTGACGAAGGTTGATTTAAATGAAGAGGTCTCCCTCTTAGGAGCAATGCTGTTTTTTATTTCAAATATAAATAAATGCACACTCATCCGTTGCTTAATAGTAAACTACTTCAAAGCGTCCAATATCTAGCTTATAGACGTATACCTATTATACCAATACTAGTATTGCCTAATAGTATTGTCCGGCAATACTCGAAGTTTGGTCTAACTATGGTGTTGTATATTTTTATTGCAAATGAAACACTAAGATTTCATCTTATCTGTAAAAGAAACCAATTTTTTAGAAATCTTATTTTCTATTTATTGAAAATTATGTTGAAACTTCAAAGCTTCTGTAAAACATCCTAAGTAAATACCTTATTGTGTTATGATCGCGCTTTCGTAAGCTAATATCAATACATGCTCCTTAAAGTTTAAATTATAATCTGTTACACCTAGGTATTTAATACTGCTCACGTTATAATGTTTTCAAAGCTTTTCCTTTACATTATCGTTTGGTATTTCCATAGGGTTTTCATTCTCGCATGACACGATTACCGTGCAGCTGTTTAATTTTTTTTATACTCGAATGGCAGCTGGATTACTTGATTTTAATTCAGATTTTTTCTTATTTAAAATTTGATTATTTTTCGGCTCTACGACAACGATTGCATTTCTTTTTAACCCACTTGCATGTTTTTTTTTTTTTTTTTTTTTTTTTTTCTTTTTTTTTTTCACTTATACTGATTAGTGAAGTGCCATTAGTCGCAAAAAGTGGAAGACCTCGAACGAATAGTGAACACCAGTGAATAGATTTTCATGTCGTTTTTTGCATTGTACTGCTTAAACCCAATATCAATATTTATTAATTAGAATTTTCCAATCTTTGTTTATTTAGTAGTTTATTGCAAAATTAAAAAAAAATATTCGTAAATTGGTTATTAAGCCAAACTAACTGCAATTATTGCATATAATAAAATATATGGATAAAATAATTAATCTTTACTCTAATGGAAAATAGGTATACTAATTATCTCCGATAACTCCGTCTTCATCTTCGTCTATTTGGAAAACTAGAAGGCCCGGCACTTCGTGCAGTGTGACTTAGAAATACTGCACATCTAGAAAGGAATAATTTCATAAATAAGAGAATTTCATAAAATAAACCAAAACCAATGAAATTTTCATTTCGCGGCAAAAAAGTTTGACGGTTAACAGAAATGACGGTTAATGGATAATCGAGACTCTATTGTACATAAGTAAGTACTGTAGAACTTTGCAGTAGTCACATCAAAATAAAAGAAAAATGTATACTGCGCGCAGCGTGTAGCGAGTAAAATGAGAATAGAGAGGACACTAAGAACATGTTATGCAAAAAAAATGAGCGAGAGAAGAGAGCAGAGCAAAGAGAGACCGCGGACGTATTGACTTAATATGAGACCACGCGTATAACTAGGCAATTGGAGGAGCGCTTAAATAGCTATTACAACTGTAATAACACTGCACTGCAATTTAATCCAGATTTTCTGCACTCACAAGCAGTTCCGCATCCTGTAGTACATGTACGAAAAATGTTTTTGAGTAGGTTTTCAGAGGCTGGCGGTTGATTAATTGCTATTGGTTTCAGCGTCCCTCGGACATATTTTCATCTCCACCCTATCGGCGAAATATTTGCCAACCATTATTGCATCTGTAAGTAAATTCTTTTCATATGCTGTGTTACCTTAACTTTTATACTTTTTAATATAATTTTTCGAATGTATTTTTGCCGGCATGTTGCATGAGCACAAACTCCAAAGCATTCACAAATTCTAACAAGCCGTCATCTCTTTTTGCAGGAACATTTCTTAAAGTAGGAAATCTTCTCATAACTTTTATTATTTCTCCCAAGTCTGAATTTAATTCGGAGCTTGATCCTAATTTTTCAAATACGAAATATGTGACACACACTTGATTATTATCATTATCGTTCGACACATCCATTTTCAGCGAAAAACTGGAAGAAAAACTATGTCTAATGCAATAAATAAAACAATAGGTACAAAAAAAAAATATATATATGGAAGTAATACGTGATAAATAAAAACAAAACATTTTCAATGACCTCGAAATTGCAATTGTTTATATTTACGTTGCGAACGTCACCAAACTAACAACTCCACTCCACATCCATTTTCTAACCTGACCAGTTTGTGGAGACAATTATGCATCTGAAACTTGCATGGAATTATGCAAATCGAGAAAGGAAGCAAACGAAGAGTTACTAATCCCTAAATGCATATACTGCAATAAAGTTGGCCATCCAGCCAGTTCCCAGAGTTGCCATGCCTTTCTTAAATATAGAAAACGAAGAATGGCCTCATCTCATAGAGATACTATTGCAACCCTTACAAACTCAAGAGTTGCAAAGAGACTATAAGACGATTGGTCAACCCGAATATTTCTTTTGCTGGTGTTGCCAAAAATTCTGTAAAAATACCTGCTACGTTGGTATATAAGACTGCAGTCTTATTTAAGGAAAATATTTCAGTTCAAGCTGTACCATTCCACAGCGAAATTTTTTCAGTATGCTTAGGAGTGTTAACATTACATAATGCTAGGAACTCTGAGTTCCGCGTATTATTGAACAGTATGCACGTTCCTTGCAATTCTGGTCAACGGCTACAAAGGCATCTCGATAGACTCTTAACAACTTAAGCATCCTTCGATGCTTTAGTTATCGGCTGAGACTTTAATACGCGCCATCCTCAGAATAGCAACGGAAATTTATTTTACAACTGGTTTTTTTAATGGTGAGTTCTTAAGCATAGATTTTATTCCATCTGATGGGCCAACTTTTCCACGTTTTTCTCCATTTATTGATTTCTTTTGATGCTCTTCAAATTTGAAAGATCATGTTATCCCAGACAAGTGTAGCACTTTTGCAACACCAACAGACCACTTTGATATTTCCATGACCTTAACCCTCTACTGCATGAACTATTAAGGCGTTATAAAAAAAAGTCTTTACTGTGGAAATATCTTTATTTATTAATAATAAAGACATATCAAAATAAAAATAATCGAAAAGTTTTTTATTTTAGATTTTTTTACGGAACTATATATATGCTCGTATACAATGAGACAAAAAATAACAAAAAAGAAAAATGTATGAAAATAATGGAATATTACAGAAAGATATTTTAATATTACAGAAAGATAATATAATTATTCGTGAAATTGAAACGAAAATTTTACGATTCTTCTGCTATTTAAGCTAATGTCCTTTATTGCCGGTCTTTAATGAGTTAAGAGGAATGTCTAGATGCTTTTCTGGGATTTTCCTCATCCTTTTAGATGTAGGAGTTCCAGGACTTGACACTGCAGGGATCCCCCACGACTAGTTCCTGGTGATTCAGATTTTGAAGCAACTAAATATGGACGCCCTCTTTTTCGTGGAAGAGATTTTCCAGTTTTGCACAGGTGTTCAGATATCGCTTGTTTAAAATTATACAGAGATAAGTACTCTTTTTTTGCAGCTCCTGAAAGCTGCAAATTGATTTTTAATTTATAACAAAGGTGTACTAGATTATACTTCCGAAATCAGATTTGATTTGTCAGCGGGTGTTGTTGTTAAAGTTGCATCTGTAACAACAATAATTGTAGAAACTTATTTATATTATATATATTATATTATATATATATTATATATATATATATAATGCAAACTATTTACGTAAACAAAGTCGAAAAATGAGTCCTTCTTAGGCATAATTTCATCAGTCCGCTAAGTGTCTCTCTAGAAATCACACAAATCTTTTGCGTATTTAATCACTAATCCATTAATATTTTCATGAAACCAATACTGTTTTTCTTTAATAAAACCATTCAACAATTTTTCTTTTATTGAAGGACAAAGAACCGCAGCCACGATTGCATCATTCGATTCTGGTTCCACAAAATAAAAGGATCGAAAACGTTCCACTAGACTCTTTTCCAATTGTGCAGCTATACTTCTTAGCATCTTCAAGTTTCCAGACAAAATAACTTTTCGTAGTTTTGTCCTCAAAGTTACAAGAGAAGGCAAGAAGTAGCCATAAAAATGATTTTTCTCTTGCTGAAGAAAGTCCAGTATTATTGATATTGGCTCCATTAGAGAACAATATTCGTACAGGTACTGTAAATCAAGTCGCCCAACTTGTCCTTATGTTGCAAAATTCGCGCGATGGCATCAGGAATAAGCAACCGCGAACCTAAAATGCTTTGAATAGTTTCAGATGATTTTGGCCATTTACTTTTAATTCCATAAAAAAGTTTAATATCTTAGAAATTGCGTTTTAACTATCGATGGGAGTTAAAGCTATAACAATAAAAAGTAAACATGGTTTTGAAAACTATGGTTGGCGGTGAAATCCAACCAGAATATGACACCATAAATATACGTCTAGTTTTAATTGTCAAAAATGATTTTCCATCATTTAAATAATTAATTTTGTTGTATCACATTCATATACAATATTTACAAAAATAAAATACCTGTTCCACATTACCAAAAAATTCACTATTAAATAATAATTTTCTCGCGAGACCACCATCGGTTTTTCTTATTTTAGACTTAAATCCGGGAATATTGTCATCATTAGTCGGTGCTCTTTTCTTACTATTAGAACATCAAGGCTTATATGTTGGATCAACAACAAAATTATCGGAGCTAAAATCCACATAATCAGTGATATTTTCAGCTGGGTGCATTACTAATCAACAACAATACTGATATATAATAATATGCTATACTAATAATATTCGTTTCAATCAAAATTTATTCATCTTCAGTATTATTTCAATCACAATCGTGTTTTATTGAAGATCGTATTTCCTAACGCACACATGTACATATCACTTATAAGTTAAAACACGCCATCAAAACACTTTCATCAAGTGACTCACAGATCAAAATGCAATACAACTGTTTATGTTCTGTTTTCTGCGCTTTTATCAGTGACGAAACTGTATTAGACAGATCATTGGTACATATATAAAGCACATTTGCGTAAAGTACAATTAAAATCTGATTCATTTAATTAAGTAAAGACTTACGTATGTAAATCGTACAAAGAAGTAGGGACTCGATATTAATCAAAATTAAAAAAAGAATCATTAGTAATTAAAACGAATTGTATAGTACTTGAGGAATTGTAAAGTGCTTGAGGAATTGTAAAGTACTTGAGGAATTGTAGAGTACTTGAGGAATTGAAGAAAACATTTTAAGTACTTTTGATACTGTCAAAAGAATTGCAAGTAATTGGTACTGGTACTTATAAAAATGAAAGTACGAGGAATTGTACTTGAACTTGTATTTGTACTTAGATTTTACAAGTTAGCTTCGAACCCAGTTCAAATCGATTGATTCTACTCCCAAATAAGCATACGACATGCCCACCAGAATATGGTAGTAGGTTTTGCATTTAAATAGTCATAAATTGGCAAACCTTGTAATTTGGCACTTTGACAGCTGTTATTGGAAATTAATTTGTTTAAATTCAAGGATTTGTCGGCAAGTCAAGATTTTTTATAGTGCAAAAATTATTTGCGTTATATTTTTCACGACATCTTCATATGCACACCCAAATATGCATACTTGCAGTGGCTAAACATTATAATGGGACATGAATATTCATACTATTAATTTATCAATCAACAAAAATCATATGAATTCATTAACTCAAAGAAAAAAAAAAAAAATTAAAAAAATAAACTAATTTTTTTTAGTTCAAATTATAAATGGGACACACAAAATAAATATACACATAGGGTGATTCATCGTGAGGTTTGATTTATAATGTAAAATAAAGCATTATTAAATTTGAAAGTGAACTTAAAATTTTTATTATCGGTTAAAAGAACAATTCATGGCATATACTTTTTGAAAATGATATCATTTAAATGTTGTCCACGACTACGTGGTTCATTTAGAAGGTCCACAGCGACTGGTAGCTCACGGATAACATGAGTAATGTTGGCTTCAATCGTAGCTGGCTTATTCCTGAAGACCTGAGAGGCACATAGCCCGTTAACATGGCGCGATAACGGTTACAAAAAAAAAAAATTAATTCAGTCTCATGATTTAAGATTGAATATTTTGTTGGGAGGCCGTTTTGCCGTATTACTGCATCTAGGCGATTAGGCATCGATTTCACTATTTTCTTGACCGAGTGCTCAGATATCGAGGAAGTTATTCAATAGGCTACTCTAAAATGCGCTGTGTTTCCTCGTTGAGGTGGTCTGTTAATCTTTGTAGGATGCGTTTAGAAAGATTGACCATGTGTTTGTCCAGAGGTATAATAGATGCTCTTAAATAGTGTTTCATTTTTGAAGACTTTATGAGAGTTAGCCCGTCTGTATAGTCCTGTGCAAATCCGGAGAACTTTTCGTTCGAAAATGAGTAATTGTTTCATTTTGGACGGAGACATTGTGTACTATATTGGACATCCATAAATTATAATGGGACATATAAGCTGTATATAAATTAAAAGCTTTGTCCTTTCGCTCAGCCCAGTCCGTTTCCTTAGGTATGGATAAACAAAATGAAGCAAGAAGTTGGCCTTTTTTATGGTCGTTTCAACATGTCTGTTGAATTTAAATCTTTCATGCGAACTATACCTAAGTACCTTGCGTGAGGTTTACTGTTACAGTTAATAACGCTATTATCAGATAATTTGACTAAAACATTCTTGCATCTGGTAGCCAGTAGCCGCCGAGATGTTATCCGGAAACAGGTTACTTCTGTTTTGAAAGGATCGATTTTTAATCCCCATTTGAGGTAGTAGTCACGGAGGTTTTTCACCTGTTGTTGAACTCTGCAGGCTGCTTGGTCAGGCGAAATAGAGCAGGCGTATGTTATAGAGTCGTCTGTATACAGTGCACGAAATATGTATATATGACAGACAAAATTGTTAAAATATGCAAATACAAAATTAAAATTTTAAAATATTAAGATTTTTATAAAATATAAGGCATAAGAAGAAAATCAACGACTGGAGTGTTGCCAGCTCCAATTTTTTCCATTCGTGTCGATCTGCCGCCCATTCGCATAAACACGTGATAATATACCCCAGATGTTTTCGATTGGGTTTAAGTCAGGACTAATAGCAGGCCATTGCAATAAGTCAATATTTTTCTTTAAAAAGAAGTCTTTGGACTTTGTTGCACTGTGGATGGCGACGTTGTCCTGCTGAAAACGTCCATGACTATCCCTATAAATTGTCTCCAAAATCAATCAAGACATTGTCTAAAAGTTCCACATACATTGCAGAGTTCATTTTATGGTATATGAAACACATTGGGGTCTTTCCCCGATATCCAAAAGCTGCCCATATCATCACGGATCCCCCTTGGAAATTTCTGGCATGGCGTGTCTCGCGATCACGACGAATATCTCGCCAATATTTGTGACTGCCATCAGGGCCATCCAGATTAAACTTTTTCTCATCACTTAATATTACCGAACGCCATTCATTGTCCCAAAATTTGTAGCGTTCTTTTAATTTTACCGTAGTTTTATGGATTTTTTGAGAAATTGTGAATAGTATTTTTATTTCGCTTAACTTTTACCGCTATTGCAGGAAATGAGTCGTTAAGCCTGCAGGAAATGAGTCAGCAAGTTCATTGTTTGTTTTTGTTAGTGGTCTTGATTTTATTGAATGATGCCAGAATCTCGGGTGAATTTATAGTGTATATATCTTCTTGAAACAAAGCAGCCACTATTCTGCATCAATGTTTTGCGATTTTTGATCCCAATCCTGAATAACAACTACGCACTTCAGAATAATTCTCCGGTTTGAATTTATCGCCAATACAGGACAGAGGTGGATTTACAAAAATATATATTTGACAACTGAAGAGTATGCTCTCTTCTGATCCAATTCAAAATAAACTCAATATGGGAAATGTGATTTGACTTAAATATTCTCTCTAAATCCTTTGATAATCTGTCAATGTTTGGAGGATATTATGTCAATGCAGATAGGTGGCCGTAATTAAAAGACTCTTTTCTAGGCAACCAAAATCTCATGGGATGAATCAACAACATCAAGTCAATTTACACTAATAATTTAGTCTCGCCACTAAATATTGGATGCCACACATGGAGCGAAATAGTCACTGAGCCCAAACATCTTTCTTTATCTTCCTGTCCCATTTGCCGAAAAACTTAACACATGCTTTGGCATCATAATAGTCATCATCGTAGTTATACATACTTAAGTTTTATGGTCTTAAAAAAAAAGAGATAATTCCATTCATTTACATAGAACCAATAAAAGAACATATCCATCACAGATACTAATTATTGAAGTTAAACAATGTGAGAATACGTGTTCACAAAGAGAAGTTCATTATGCGTGAAAATCGATAATAGTATTGTGGTCACCACACGAACAAATTAATATTAAAAAAGGCGGAGCAAAATGAAATGCATCCGCTTTCTTTGATTATCAAGTTTATTGTGTTTTATCCCCAGAAAGTATGCAATATACTGGGTCTTAATTATAATCAATTATACTGGGATTAGCATTATTATTGGTAATGCAGTGGATTACTAATGTTTTACATTTCCCCTTTTACATATATTATATTTTACATTATCATATATTTTATTACATATAATTAATTGTTCTAATTTTAATCTCCAACATCCTCCCCGGCCATGAACATAGTTCTCAATGTGTTCCGACCCTTAATTTCGTAAAGTGTCTCTGCCTTCATGTTGGTGCTTTCCTTGTCGATCACCCACAGCCGAAACGGTATAATGTGTAGAGTAAGTGTTGTGTTGTGTCGAATAAAAAAAAAAAAAATTTTTAAAATAAAAGAAATAAAGGGTTTTACTCAAACTGTAAAGTATGGCGATATTGAAAATTGTAAGTATGGTGTGTTGACCAGGTAATTTAAAGTACAATAAATTAGACAAATATTTGAATATGCCTTATGGGGTCAATGGCCATTGTTGTTGCAACTGTGCATGGTATTTGTCAATGAAAGTTGCTCATCCTTCTTCTCTCTTTCGTGATCGTAGTACGTGTAGGAAGTTTGTAAACGATTTGGATTCTCGTGAAGTGTTGTGTTGTCCTTGAACTCCAATTTGCGAAATGTACATTTTGTACCTGAAGAAAAAAAAACTTGAAAAAGTGCATTAGTGAACATATTTTTTTTTGTTTTTTGTAAGAAAAAAAAGTGCATAGTATGGAAAAAAAATAAATAAAACGACGGCGCATTTGGGTATTGTGCGAGTGAAATGGTTACGCATGTGTTTGCTTGTGTGTAAATGGGTGTGGTTTTGTTTATGAGTTGTACCAAAATAATAAATTTTAGAATTTTGTGTGTTGTACTTGCCGTCGGCATTTTGAATTTTGTATGAATATATTTTATGAACATTTATTATTGTTGATTTTTATTGTGTATGTTTTGTAAGAGATGATAAGCGATTAAATTAATTCGTCGTCTTTATATGTGCCGTTGGTTGGTAGTAAGTAAGTAAGTTCGTCCTATTATTGCGAACATATGCGAATATATGCGAACATAATCCTCTTCTTGCTGTGAATCGTCGAAGGGCTGCGATGAATGCGTTTGTAGTAAGGTCGCTCACCAATTCGATGTGTATGGCCTTGGTAGCCAAACACACAAAAATGGCAAAGTACGCCTTGAAGGTTTTGGCCCCCCGTCCATTTCATGACTTTACTTCTATCGGACCTGCGTAGTCGACCCCGGAATGTGTAAATGGTTGGGAGATGCGCACTCTTGGGGCCGGTAGATTGCCCATTAGTTGGTGCGACGTTTTAGCTCTATACCGTAAGCAGATGGTGCAGCTATGTAAATATCCCTTAACACGATTTTTAAATTTAAGAATCCAGTACCTGTTGCGCAAATATGCTGTAGTTTGCTATAGTCCTCCATGAAACGTTCGCAGATGAGCATCAGCAATCAATAGATTTGTGAAATGATGATTTCCTTTGAGTATGATTGGGTGTCATTGATGAAACGGAAGACCCGCCTGTTGTAATTTACCTCCGACTCGCAATATTCCATCAGAGTCCGTATAAGGGCAGAGCGAGCTTGGGGCTTTGGCTTTCACGTCGGGAGTGAACATGTCTGACTGTACAAACTTTACCGCGAACATTGTGGCAGAATGAATTTCGACGAGAGAGTAAATTATCTTTTCTCGGCTCAGGTATGTTTCGTAAATTTGTTATAAATCGTTGACAGTACGCTATGATTCTTATAAGTTTTGTAAGATTAGAGTAATTTGATATTAGAATATAAAAATCATTTTTTAACTGAATCCCCATGTGAGCTCTAATTGACCGTTTTTTATCGTTTGTAGTTAAGCTCGTCGGTTGTTGTGGACATTGAAACTCCCAAGATTCTTGCAGAAAATCTGGCCCATTCCACCAAAGTCTGTTAGCATGTAAGGCAGAAGGCGTTGTTCCTCTGGATGCTATATCCGCAGGATTCATTTCACTGGGAATGTGCTTCCAGCTTTCTGGTTTCACCAGTCGTTGTATTTCGGCTACCCGATTGTTAACAAAGGTGGTCTACTTGGTTGGAATAGCAGCAATCCACGATAACGCATTGGTTGAGTCCGTCCAAGCATATTGCTTCACATCTGAAAAGCCTAAAACTTTCGAAGTATAGTCCAGCAGTGTTGCAAGAGTTTCATCTCCACAGAGTTCTAGTCGTGGCACTGTTTGGGTTTTTACTGGAGCGACTCTGGTCTTGGACATAAGTAACTGTACATGGATGACGTCGTTGGAATCGAGAACTCAAAGGTATATAGCGGCACCGTATGCCTTCTCGGAAGCGTCACTGAAACCGTGTAATTCTAGTTCCTTAAGAGTGCTGTGCGTGTGAATCCATCGAGGGATACGGATCTTTTCAAGTTGCGGCAATTCCTCACTCAAAGCGTTCCACTCCTTCTTTAACTCCAATGAAATAGGCTCGTCCCACTTCAGCTCGCTACGCCACAGTTTCAGCATCAAAATTTTGCCTTTGACGACGCAGGGTGAAATCCATCCTAATGGATCGAAGAGCTTAGCAATGGTGGATAGAATTGTCCTTTTTGTTGGGTCAGCACCGTCGAGTTGGATGTTCTGAAAAGAAAGGTTATCGTCTACTGGAAACCACTTAATTCTTAGAGTGTTGACGTGATCTGGGGTATCTAAGGGCAAAGAAAAGGCAACATCCCGCTGATCTACAGGTATTTGATCCAAAACCTCGTTGGAATTGCTTGCCCATTTCCGCAGATTGAACCCTCCCGCGGCAAGCAAACTGTTAACTTCATCACGACTCCACACTGTTTCCTCAACAGTATCAGCTCCAGCGAACAGATCGTCTACATAAGTGTCTTCTAGTTGAGCAAACCTACGCAAGGCTCCTTCCTTCGAGGATCCGAGCCCAGGTCTGCTCCCTTCCTTAAATGCTAACTATACCTCGTATCGTCCGCTATCCAACCTTTTCGTCGTTGCCTTGTAGAACTCCTCACATACTTTGTCCTCATATGTTTGGTGAGCCTTAAAGGGTGTTTCTTCCATCTCCCAGAAACGTTGTAGTTGCCGGCTGACATCAAGTACTTGAAGGAAGTTCCTTCTCTTTCCAAAATTTTCCCAATCTTTTGTAATTTGCTTTAGCAAATTCTTTTGGAGCTTTAGAGCAGGTGCTTATTTTTGAAATCAATTAAAATTAAAAAAAAAAAAAATACTCGTAAGAGAAAAAAAAATTAATATGGGGGTGTATTTCAACTTACGTATCTTTTAGATTATTTAAATTGCCGGAGATCTGCAGAAAATTGATTTGAAACCGAAACGGTATCCTAGATGTGTGTCGCACAGCTGTAGCGGATATCCCAACGGAGCTTTTGCGGTAGTAACGGACTCAACGGTGAATGTGCTGTTGCAAAGTAGTCCAACGGTGAGCAGAACTGTTCACTTTAACGGCAAAATGGTCGAACAACGGAGATGACGATTATAGCTGCGATTTTACTGCAATCTTTTGTTGGTTTTATGTTTTTTAAGACACAATTAAAAAAAGAAAGAAATTGCACGACGCGGGAAACCGATTTGCACCTTAAAAAAAACTCACTGGTTTTGTTCTTCACTTTATGTCTATAGTTTCTTTAAGTAATTGTAATTAAGTATTTTTTTTTTATTATTATTATTATTATTATTATTATAATTTTATCACACACGTGGATTGATTTACTATCAATCGTAAGGACTCGAAGGACCATGAAAATCGATAATAGTATTGTGGTCACCACGCGAACAAATTAATATTAAAAAAGGCGAAGCAAAATGAAACGCATCCGCTTTTTTTGATTATCAAGTTTATTGTGTTTTATCCCTAAAAAGTATGCAATATACTGAGTCTTAATTATAATCATTTATATTGGGATTAGCATTATTATTGGTAATGCAGTGGATTACTAATGTTTTACATTTCCCCTTTTACATATATTATATTTTACATTATCATATATTTTATTACATATAATTAATTGTTCTAATTTTAATCTCGAACAATGCGAATGAAAGTAAAGGGTCAGCTAACAGCTAGTGTGGACATATATTTATTGTAAAATCAATATAGAAGTTTATTGATTAATAAAGTTCGGTATACGGTAATTATGAATGGAACACAAAATCGTTCATGTGATAACTACGGCTTCTGTTGCAAGCGACCATCCGAAGGTCAAAATTATCTATGACTTTTTGAAGAATAAGTGGGTCGATGGCCGCAATTTCGGTTTGGATGTTATGTTTGAGATCCTGAATTTTTGCTGGGCTATTTGCATAGACCTTACTCTTCAAATTACCCCACAGAAAGAAGTTTAAAGGTGTCAAATCGCATGGCATTAGAGGCTAATCAGCTTCTCCTCTAACCGAAATAGTGCGATCTTCAAATTTTATGAAATAAATTGATTAATGGGTTGTGTGGGCAGTAGCACTATCCGGTTGAAACCACACCCAATTCAATCAATTTTGGAAACCGTAACGTTGTCCATTAACTGTTACTGTTTCCCCAGCCTAATCTTCGAAAAATTTTAGGCCAATGATCTGCACCATACAGTGACTTTTTTGGGATGCTTTGGTTTTTCGTGAATCTCGTATAGGTTTTCGGGTCCCAAGAAACGACAATTTTGTGTATTTACGTACCTACCCATACAAAAATGGGCTTCATCGGAAAAGATTAAATTCGATTCCTAGCGATTAAACATCCAATTAATAAATCAGCGACGTCGTAAAAGGCTTAAGTTGTTGGATAATTTGGATTTTATAGGCGGACAAATGAAGATCAACTTTAAAAATTCGCTGTAAAGCGCCATTATTGAGGCCCAGTTATTGGCTTCGGCGACGAATTGAATTCACATTAACTGTGAATCTAGCCAATGAGAATATTGGCTTGCAAATTGCTCCATAGCGGCTGCCGATATGTGTGCTAGTAACCTTGTGTCAGGCATTTTGGATGATAATGGTTCAATAGGGCTATAGAAACGATAGTGGATAGACCATGTGCTTAGAAATTTTCGATAACCCGAAATCGGAAAAGAGAAACACTTTATTTTATAAACTAGTAACTACCATTTTTATTGGTATCAACTTAAGACTAATTCTATTATAAAATTGTATTCCTATTTATATCGAATTGGAGACACAAATATTTCTTACTCGATTCTGGAAATTTTGTGTATCGATTTCTTATGCAGTCGGTGCCCTTGACAAATTCTTTAGACAAATTCAACGATTTTTGCACATTAGTTTGAAGTGCATAAAGATTTAGATTCCTCAACAAATATTTCTGAAATAAATAAAATTAAAAAAAAAAAAAGAAAATAAAGTGTTGCCAAAAGCGAGATCCCTTAGATCTTATGTTTGATATGGATTCAAGACAATTGTTTTTTACTTTCCATACAAGTCCCTTCATTGATTCACGTCTACTGGCTTAAATGGTGAAGAGAAGAGAAACTGAAGCACTTCATCCTTTGCCGATGTAACCAATTGAAGGCCATCGTATAACTCATCATTCTCGTCATCTACAGGATTTTTTAAGATCATGGGGTAAATCTTTTCTGTTGTAAAAATCTATATTATCTTCCCGATCAGATTCCTCAAGATCATCTTCAGATATCGATTCATTATTAATTTACAGTAAATAGCTTTGAATTACATCTGAAAATTGTTATGGATTAAAAGAAAATACATGACCTTTATTTCATAAAGTTTAATTACGACTAAATTCAAGTTATATAAGTTGCAAATACAATGGTTATGTTTCAATTCCAGTTCAGTTTATATAAAAGAACTATGAGAAAAGAGAAGCCAAACTAGTACATGTAATATAGAGGCTTTACTATATATAATGCAAACTATATATATAATATAAACTAATACTCACAAAGATAGCTACAAGTCTTAATAAAAGCCCGAAAAGAAGTATTTGGGAATTGTCTAACTACGTACTTCTTGCCCGAGTTAACATACAATTAGTTTTAAGAAATCAAAATTTATCTTTATTTTTAAATAAAATACACCTTTATTTCGGCTTGCTCTTAAAACAGAATGAATCGGTTTACCAAAATGAAAATATCCATGACCAAAAAAAATGATAATAAACAACAAAAGGATGGTAAGATAATATATATATATTTATATATTTACCGGTAAAATATCGCATGATCAAAACAATCCGTTATAACAAATAACAGTACAGTAAAAACATCATGTTTCTTTGTTTCTAGGGTCAAAAAAAAAAAAAACAAACAAAAGAAACACACGAAGTGTGTTGCAAACTCGAAAAGAAAAACTAAAAAACGCTCCCACTCAATTGCTTACATTAAAATGTGTAATATGAGGGTTCACTTTATTCGACTTACGATCCGTTTCACTCTAAAGCTAAATTACAACTGCCCCCTGTCTCCTGACAGGTTCTCATATAGTGTTACCACTTTACAATTTTTATTCATTGTTCAGTGCTACCAATTTATGTATATACATGTATTTTTTTCTTTTCTTTTCTACCATCCTGACTTGCATGGCACTCCTTAGTTTTGACTCGGGTTCGACATTTTTTTTGTTTTTTTTACATACGGTCTTTTATTCGCTGCCTCCCAAGTGCCCTTATACGGCGTCTGACTAATTTGAAAGTCCTCTACATCCGTCAGTTCGTATCTTCCGTTTCCTAACACTGTTAACACTATATGGCCCCTTAAACTTCGGTATCAATTTTCTTTGGGCACCCGGCGTACTGACAAAATTCTTTACAATGACATAGTCATCTACTTTATGAACACGTGACGTCTTACGTCTTTCATCGTACTTCTGCTTATTGTATTCCTGCACCTGTACCTGCTTCCAAACAGCTCCTGCTCTCTTTACCTTTAAATCCGGTTCCTCCTTTAACCCGAATTTCTTCAAAATTTTCTTTTAGACGATCGAGATTATCCTACCCCTTTGTCTCACCGAATAGTAATTCACTTGGGTATTCATGGTAAACTCTTTATTCAACAACATATTCTCTAAACTCCTGTTTCCATCGTGACTCACCGCTTTCGCTCTCATGGGTCCCAGCTTCTTATTTATTCGCTCTACCTGTCCATCGGCTTGCAGAGAATCTGTAGCTATCTTTATATGTCTTATATTATTCTACTCCATAAAATCTTTAAACTCATACCCCATAAAAGCACTTCCCCTATCCGATACTATGTTCTTGGGACGACTAAATTCGAAAAGAATATAGTGCCAGATGGATGAATGTACGGAATAAAATAAGTGGAAACTTGATAAAATATGGCTGGTGGTAGGAGAGGTTGTTGCTATTCGCAATTTAGTTGTAAACATACTCATAAACATCAACGGTCGGCCGGTCTCATGTAACGGGGGTTGCGGCCGAAATATACGAAGGTGAACACTTGCACCATAGCTGACGTATCGCAATCACAAAACCAATCGACAACACATATTGCCTTTATCATCATCGCTCCTAAATAGCGGTACACTCATACCTCTTTTAACGGCCTAGATACGTTTCAGGAAACTTGGTCGCAAAGCGAAAAGCCGTATAACGAATCAATTTTTTTCTGATACAAACCCATACAAATTCAATCGGATACGTTCCATTTTTTTATAAATAAACATATTGTAGTTTTTAATTACAAATGCATTTATTTTTCCTTTTATTTCATTTAAAAATGCATAACAACTAATATTAAACAGAAATTTAATTCACAAGCAACCAAAAGTACATATATGTACATAAAATAAAAATAAAAAAATACATAATATGAAATTCGATTAATAAACGAAAAAAAAAAATTATGTGAACATTAAACAGAACAGAAACAGAAATTAAAAAAAAAAAAAAAAATCGTGCAAATATTTTTACATAATAAAATAAAATTAAAATCGGATCTAATCTGAAGAGGAATATGAAGACTAGGTAAGCTGTAATGTGCTGTCATTGATTCTTTCCGCTGCTGTGGATTGACCTAATTTAAAAAAAATTGTTCAACGTTGTTTGTCTTGCCTTGCTTTTTGTTACTTTTTCCAGTTCTTTATAACAGTTAATTGTTGCGTTAATTCCTCGACAAACTTTTTAGCGCTACGTTCTACGTCGGGATCATTTTGAAGAAGGAGATTAATTCCTTATTCAAAATGAGAAAGCGCGTTAGACAAGTTCTGTAAGCTTATTTTTGGGCATGCAGCAGGACCTGGCTCCTCATCGAGGGTTGGTTCTGTGTCTATTTGGATAAGTTCCTCATACTAAAGGGGTTCTCTATTTGCATCTAATAAATCAATCACATCACGTTCCTCCAAATCCTCAAAACCAAGATCATTTGCTAAGGTAAATATGTTTTGTCGAACATCAGAAAGAGCATCAACTTCGGGTTCATTACTTTTTATGCATTCTGGCCATATATTTTTCTAAACATGGTTCAAAGTTCTTGATTTCAATTCCTTCCACGATTCACTAAGATTGTCTACAGCAACTTTGATGTTGTATTTTTTCCAAAATTATTTAATCGAAAATTCATCGCTTTCATTTATAAGTTGCCAAAAAGTTCTGCGTAAATAATATGCTTTAAAAGTTGCTATTGTAGCCTGATCCATTGGCTGGATCAGAGCTGTTATATTTTTCGGAAGATACTGAAGCTCCACATCTGATAATTCGGATAAGTTAGCTGGATGTCCTGGAGCATTATCCATTACGAGCAAAGTTTTATTGCTAAGGTTGTTGTCTTCCAAATATTTTTTAACTTCTGGACAAAAGTAATTTTTGAACCAGTCTTCGAAGAGAATTTTAGTCATCCAAGCTTTCTTGTTGGATCTCCAAATGACGAGTAATTGTTTCTTATTCAGCCCTTTGAAAGGCCTTCGATTTTCAGAGAGATATACTAAAAGTGGTTTTAGCTCAAAATCCCCCGCAGTATTAGCAGCAATGAGCAAAGTTAATCGTTCTTTAGGTACCTTACTATATAACCAGATGCCGATTTTTCACTTGCGTCCTGTCTCGTCCACATTGAAAACCTGTTCAGGTCGGTATCCACCTCTATAGCCAATATAGTCTAATAGCCAATAATTTTTCCATCTTTTTCATAATACCACTTCTTAGTCGAGTTGAGACACTTAAAGGTGAAGCAGATTGCGAATGCTCTTTAATTTTTTCTTTGTTATCCCGAATAGTTTGCACAGTAGACTTCGGCAGTCCAACAACCTTACAAATTTATACGATTTTCTCGCCAGCTTCAATACGCCGTAAAATTTCTAACTTACATTCAAGCGTGACAGATTTTCGGTTTCTCTTTTTTTTTTGCATCACTCTCGAATTCGATGAACGTTTCGGTGGCATTTTGTCTATTAAAAAATAATTACATATACATATACATGAACATATTTATAACGAAAATATTTACCAAAAAAAAAAAAAACCAGCAATTTTTCTAATTTTCAATTTTTCGTTTTTTCTTTCGTTGTTTTTTGGCTGTATAATGAAACACTTTTGGCCGTAAATCGAAAAAGTGCCATAATTAAAGTAAGCCGTCATAGCAAAGAGCGGCCGTATAGCGAGGTATGAGTGTAGTTGCAGCCGTCAACGAGGACTCATATTTATATATATTTTTTTCGAAAAAAATGTTGACCTTTTTTTTGCGAGTCTATAGATGCTTTTCTAGCTTCTAGGGAGGTTCTTTAGTTTCGGGAGATCATTCCACATTTTATCAAAGAAACAGTTGGCTGTGCAAGCCCAATATTGAAATCACTCCCCACTCTTAATTGGTAACTCCAGTGTGCACAAAACTTCAATAAGACTGCAAGCTTTATAACCGTTGGGATTACCCTTCGATTCCTGCTTGGCCGTAGTCTATTTTCAACCTCCTCAAATAAATACCACTTCATTATTAAAAAACAATGCTACAGACCTCATTTTATTTGTTTTTCTAAAATTTTAAAATTTCTTCCTTTGCAATAAATAAAAAAATCGAGAAATGTCATGCCTCCTTTTTTCTCAATTGCTTTTCGCAATACCGATATTAATTTTAATTGTTAAATTTGTTGTTAATAAATTAACACTGTGAGTATTTGGTTGATACTGATTTATTTTGCCTCATGATACATAGATCTTATGTACTTTTTTCGATTACATATGGTACATATACATTATTAAAATATCTTTAAATGATCCTCCATTCTGTGAAAATTCCTGTTTACATCATCGGTCGTCTTTTTTAATATATTTACGGTGGAGTCAATTATAGAGGTCTGATGTTCAGATGAATGCTTTAAATCCTTCTGATTTTCGAATGCATTTCTTATATTCTCTTACATTTCAATTCTGTCGTCTGCGTCCATCATGCCAAAAAGCATGTGATAGAGTGGCCCAACGAATTCGAATAGTGGTTCTTATTTATGGTTCTTATTTATAAGAATATCGTTGTTTTGTTTCAGCGTACTATATCGCTGATTCATTGCAGTTACCATTTATTCGCATATTCCTCCATAATCGCTTAATTCGGAGTATTGTTTTCGCAAGTCTTCTATTAATGATTGTATTCTGGTTAACTCATGCGAATATGGCTTCAAGGTTCCAATATGAGTTTATCATGTCTATTTTTCCCACTTTGTCACTATAAATTACAGTGTTGTTTGAAGTCTCCGTTACGGTTGCTCCTATCGTGTCGTATACTGTTTTTGCTTTTGATTGTCCTAATAACATAAGTAAGATAATGAGGAGTCAAGATTTATAACTAGGTTTCTGTTCTTGGTTTTTGTGGCCTTTTTGTAATGTTGTTAAGTGAACTCCGCTTTTTTTTTTTCTTCGGAGTCGGATTCTTTAGATGGTTGCAGAGGAACTAGTTTATGAATCGGGCGATTTATAATACTGTTCTCTAATTTAATTATGACGACTCTGACCTTCTTATTCTTTCCTTCGTGAGTCTCTATTACTCGTCCAAGTGGTTATTTACATAGAGGTGTCTCTTCTGTTCTCTCTTTTGTACTCTTCCTTTTGACTGTTTAATATAAATCGGCCCTGCAAAATCAATCCCAGATAGCGGACACACCTGGTGCAAATCCGAATACATTTCTTTATTTCCTCTGACACCCTTAGAATCCAATAGTTTCTAATTAAAGTGAATTTCATTAATTTATTTCCACCATGTAATGTTAAAATATGAATGTAATTAATGATTAGAAAAGATATTGTCAATTTGTCTAAAATTATCGGATGTTTTTGGTTGTACACCAATACCTCACTTTGCGTCGTAGTTACGTTCCAAAAAACACGACGCAAAGTGAATTACGATTTTCTATAGCAAACCATGTATGTAAAGATCGAAGATAGGTTGCAGGGTTACGAAAATACTACTTTTTAAAAAGAAAATTGAACAAAGTATAAATGTTTAATAAAAAACAAAAATAATATAAAATTTTATTATGTACATACATACATACCAAAAACAAGAAAAAAACAAATTAAAACAAAATAAAAATTAATCTGATGAGTCCATAGTGGGTGTGTCGTAATTCTTTGTAGCAATTGATATTCGTAGCTACCGCCTGGGACACTTTAAAACTCCTTCCCCTGTCAGGATCGTTTTTTAAAAAAATCTCCATAGCTCCGTCAATCAAACACGTCGTTTTGGAAATTTGGAGGTTAAATTTTTGGCGGAGATTTCTTTTGAATGGTCACTGCCATCTTCTTCATTACCGAATTCCAGTTGCAATAGTTCTTCATTAGACAATTCTTGGTTGTGCGAGGTTAGCAATTCATTTATGTCAGTCTCCTCTATACCTTCAAAATTAGACTTTCTAGCTAAATTAGAAATTTCATGACGAACAGCTGCTGTTTTTGTGAACACATTCAGGCCATATTATGCGCCAAACACCATTCATGCAAGATGGTTTAACCTCCTCTCACGAATCGGAAATAATTTCTATGTCTTTCATAATGTTGAACTTTTTCCAAAACTTTAGCATGGTAGGCTTATCTTGGCCATCAGTATCACTTAAAAGAAGTTTAAGTGTTCGTCGAAGGTAATAACTTTTAAAAGTCGATATTACTCCCTGATCCATCGGCTGAATAACTGATGTCGTATTAGGCTGGAAAAATACAAATTTCACGTTTTCTGACGACTCATCAACATAAACTGGGTGGCCAGGAGCATTGTCTACTAGGACCAAAGCCTTGAAGTTTAAGTTTTCCTTGTTGCAATAAGCTTTAATTTCTGGAACAGCACAAGTTAAAACCCAGTTTTGAAATAATGATGCTGTCATCCATGCTTTTTTGTTTGCTCGCCTGTGGACAGGAAGCAGATTCTTTGAACAACCTTTCATAGGTCTTGAATTTTCTGATCGATAAATGAGATGGTTTAAATTTGAAATCACCATTTGCATTACCATCGAGAAGAAGAGTCAGTCTATCCTTGCTAGCCTTAAATCCCGGCGCAGATTTTTCTGTTTTAGATATGAAAATTCTGTTAGGTAGACGTTTCCAAAACAACCTAGTCTCGTCAACATTAAAGACTTGTTTCGGATCATAGCCACCCTTATGAATTAACGCTTTTAACTCTGTCGGGTAGCGTTCTGCAGCAGTTATATCAGCGCTAGCTGCTTCGCCTTTAAGAGCAATGCTGTGCAGATTTGCTCGAACCTTGAATCTCGCAAACCAGCCCTGACTAGCTTCAAATGTTTCATTCTTGTCTGTATTACTATCATTAGCATTATCGTTGGATACTGCTTTACTTTTCATGTCAGCAAATAAGCTTTTTGCTTTCGTCTGAATTACCATTTTACTTAATGGTATTCTCTGCGCAACTTGATTTTTAATCCAAATAGAAAGCAAGGACTCCATTTTGATCATCAAAGCACTCCTTGTACGGTAATCGTTTAAGCATCTAATGATGTTGCAGATTTTGCAGCCTCTCTTATTTTATCCCTATCTCGATCTCTAATAGTTCTGAGAGTTGTTGCAGCCAGACCAACAGCCTTTGCTATCTCTACAGCCTTCTCTCCCTTATCAAATCGTCGCAGAATATCATTTTGTCTCTAAGCTGATAGTTTTCTTTTTATTTTTGGTATAATGGCGTTGCTGCATTTCCACTCATTTGGCTAAAAAATGATACTCTGCCAATAAATAAATTGGAAAAATATTTACCTTTTTTGTAACCAGAAATTGCCCGTAAAAATTTATAGAAATTTATTATTCTCTTTTAAAAAAGCACAAAACGCTAATTGAAACCGAACTCTAAAATTAGCAAAACAAAGTGAAAATAAAATTGTACATATTAAAATTGCGTTGATATTCAGTTAGAAGGGGAATCCCCAAGTTTTGATGGCATGGCACAATTAGAAACAAAAGTCGTGCCATCTTTTAGAAAAAAAAAGAAAATTTCAAAAAATTTCGAAAAAAAAAATTAAAGGCTCGAACCCAAAACAACGCATCTTCGAAAATCTAACGACGCACAGTGAAAATTAGTACTAATTCAGCAGCGACGCAACTGTGACGAAACTTCGAAAAAACGCAAAACGAAACGACGCAAAGCGAGGAATTGGTGTATTCCAAGCAGGATCTTCCGATTCTTCCTCCAACTCTCAGGATGCCATGTTTAGCCAGAAAAGGATTTAATGTAACAATTTTGCTACCTCTGTGCACTAGGAGATGTATTTTTAAAAGCTCCATTTCCTATGGAAAATCCTTATTCTGTTCATATCGAAAAATTACGTGTTCGGATTGTTCCAATTCATCTATTGACGTCTGTGAACCGGAATTTTCCCTATTCATGGTGAATGTGATTATATATCCCACTATTCTTTTAAGTTATGCATAATTTGATATCTTTGGTATCAGATCATCAAGAAAGTTTTTTCGTCGTTGTTGTTGTAGTTATAACCGCATGTTCTGCTGGTTGTTTTTGTACATATTCTTTCCCTGCAAGCCACAAACCATAAGACGCTAGTTTTTCTGGAGATATCCCTCGTGATGCCACATCTGCTGGGTTTTCATTCGTTGTTACATGATTCTATTTTGCCTTGGGTATCAGTTGATGGATTTCTGCTACTTTATTCTGAATAAATTTGTCCTTACTTTTGTTATTCTTAATCCAATCTAAGGTTATCGTTGAATCAGTCCAGGCGACCATCTTTACCTTTCGTGGAATTATTTGCCGGCTTTTCATCATTAATCTTGCTAGGAGGTTAGCTGCGCGTAGTTCTAATTTTGGAAGTGTTTTCCTGTTACCGGATTCACCTTACTTTTTGCTGTAAGTATTGATACGCAGCTTCCAGCTTTAACGTATATTACCGCCCCATACGCTTTCTCTGATGCATCAGCAAACCCATGTAGCTCCCACGGCGCTTTTTCTGATACTTGCACCCATCTTGGTATTTTGATTGCTTCCGTAAGTGGAAGCCTTTCAATAAATCTTTCCATTCTTTTGTGAGTTTCTCATCTAGAATTTTATCCCATTCCATTTGGGATATTATCACTGTTATTGGAGTCAGCCAACCCACTGGATCAAAAATTTTTGCCAAGTTTTGGTAATAGTTTTCCGTCGTTCGAATTCCAGCTTAAATAGAAATCCATCGTTAGCTGGGTGTCAGTGCAACCCCAAGGTTTTGGTTGACCCTATCTTGTCAATTATAAGAATCTTGTTTTCTTTATCCTTTCCTATTATAACGTAAGAATTTGATACCCACTTTCGTAAGTGAAATCCATACTTTTTCAATTCTACCATTTTTTAATATTATGCATTCGTTGATTGTATCTGCTCCGGTTATTAAATCGTCCATATAAAAATCCTCTTTTATATTTTTTCTGATTTTTTAATTTTTGCATCTATTTGTTATTTACTTTAATGATATTGTAGCTATAAATGGTGCACACGTTGTGCCGTAGGTTACAGTTGTAAGCTGATATTCTTTAATTGGTTTGTTTTCGTTTTCTCTCCAAACGATGGTTTGAAACTGCTGATTCTGTCATTTTTATTTGCCTGAACATTTTTTCTATGTCGGCACATAAAGCAAATTTCCATAATCTCCATTTAACTAATCCGTCAAATAAATCCTTCTAAAGTCTTGGACCTAACATTAGTACGTGGTTTAAGCTTCGACCATTTGAACTTTTTGCTGACCCATCAAATACAACTCGAACTTTTGTAGTTGTATTACCCTCTCGAATTACTGCATGATGAGACAAATAATATCTGTTTTAATTTATAGTATTAATCTCTTTCATATGGCTCAACTTCTGATACTCATTAACTTCACATATTCTATTTTTAATTCATTTTTCTTTTTCAGCCGTTTTGAACGATTCTCCTAGTTGACATTCTTCTTTGAACAGCAATTTTGTAACAAATCTCCCATTGCAATCTTGGGTGTTGTTTTTTTTTTTTTAATGTTGAATGCAATGATCTTTGTTAATTTCATTATCTGCAATTTCCTCCATTTCCCAGAATCTTTCCAAATTTGTCGTCATTGCTGATGTAATTTTATTTGAGCTTCTTGGCACCTTAAGAACACCCGATAAAATTCAACCTTTTTCAAGGTTTTAAAATTAAAATTATTTAAAGGATTTATCTGGGTGTGCACCTGATAGTTTTCGTAAAACTAATGCCTCTAATTCGAATTTTTCGTTGCTCATAAATTGTGGGTAAATCTCAAGATTTATCTTATATTTTGATAATACTACTAATGATTCTCCTAGGCCACGAAGTTCAGTTCTGATATTTTTTCTCTTTAGCTGCAGCAATTGTGCTGATTCTTCCAACACAGCCGTCTTTTGAGATCTACGATTAATTTACGCTCTTAGTGTTAAAAAAAACTGTCATTTTCTGCTCGTACTCGAACCTAAGCTGTTGCTGGCAAGACTGCTGAAGTATTATGTTCCTCTGTCATCATTGCTGACATCTTTTCTGTGATCTTCGTATCCTTATTAAATTCATCAATGTGTAGAAATGTGTAGTGGCTTCTATTACACTTTTTGCACTTATTTAATGTTTGAAGACATTTTTGATTGAATTTGTGACTCATGCACAACTTATTTTTTTTTGAATAAATTGCCTGCGGTCCATAATTGTTGCGTTTTGAAATCTTCTGCAAGCTTGAATTTCATGACCATGAAATTTACAATAGTCGCATACTTCCTGTTTTATATAAAATGAATTTCCTGACTTATGCGTCTTGAATTTACTGCTGCTAACTTGTTTCTTGCCTCTCACTGATTCCAATGCCTGATACTGCTGTTCAAGAAAACTGAGAACTTCTTGAAGTGTTTGAATGTCTTTACTTCTTTTAACACTTTGTTCATATAAGCGGAGTTTCGCGGTCAAACTTCTTACAATTATTCTGGCTATAAATGGTTAGGCATCATCAATCTTAATATTGAGACCTTTAAGCGCATGGACACATTCATTCGTTGTGTCTAATAACTCAAGTTTGATCTACTTGAGTGGTGAATAGAAGCCTATTATTCTCGAATAGATTTTTTAGAATTTCCTAGGCTGCTTCATAATTGGCGTCTGTGATTTTTAAATGTTGAATAAGCTTACCGGCTTCTCCTTTCACGTAATTTTTTAAACGGTACATTTTTTCTACATTTGAAAATGACTGGCAAGCATGTACTAAATTTTTGAAGAGATCATGAAAGGAGGGCCATTCTGTGATGTTTCCCAAAAAACTGGGATTCTTAAGTCTTCTAATTTTATTTTATGTCTATGTTTTGTTTCATGTTTTGTTTTGCATTTCTGAAATTGCTTCAAAATCCGTTTCCAAAGTATGCTTCTTTTGTGACTTCTTTAGCCAATAATCTGCTCTGATCATTTTCTAGTTATAGTTTAATCCGACCTAGGCGTTTCTTGGTTTCTTCCACTTGCGCTGATCGGATTCTGCCTTCAAAAATTTTATCCTTTATGGATATAACTTCTTCGCCGAGCACCTTTTGCTTCTCTAGCAGTTGTTGCTTTTCCTTCGGCATTTTTATCTGTATATATATATTATAGTATATTTATATATTGGGTCTATAACTTAATTCGTACGGTTTGCTAAGAGATGGCGTAACTTGTATCATTTCATTATTATTATTCCATTAGAACATGCGTTGGAAAGCTACTGTCATTGTACGTCATTTCAGTATATGTCCTTCATTTGAAGCGTAAACAACAATAATTTTTTTTCACTCAAATATGTCGAACTTTGTGCCTGAAAAAGTGTTTTTGCGGGGAGTTCTTCTTCATTACTGAAAACTGCTCCCGAAAGTCATCGTATTTTGGTGGAAGCTTATGGTGAACATGCGCTAGCTGAGCGGCCGTGCCAAAAGTGGTTTGCACGATTTAAAAGTGGTGATTTTGGCTTGGAAGACGATGAACGTCCTGGGCAGCCAAAAAAGTTTGAAAATGAAGAACTGGAAGCATTACTCTACAAAGATTGTTGCCAAACACAAGAAGAGCTCGCAGAATATTTGGGTGTCACTCAAGCAGCCATTTCAAAACGTTTAAAAGCAGCTGGATATATTCAAAAGTAAGGAAATTGGGTTCCATATGAACTCAAGCCGAGAGACGTCGAAAGGCGGTTTTGCATGTCCGAAATGCTGCTGGAACGCCACAAAAGGAAGCAATTTTTGCATCGGATTGTTACTGGTGATGATCCATTATGACAATCCCAAGCGCAAAAAATCATATGTGAAACCCGGCCAACCAGCCAAATCAACGGCAAAGCCGAATATCCATCGCGCGAAGGTATTGCTCTGTATTTGGTGGGATGGGTGTGCTGTATTATGAGCTGCTAAAACCGGGTGAAACCATCAATGTACAACGTTACCGAATACAATTAATCCGTTTGAAAAGAGCAGTAGCCGAAAAACGCCCGGAATATGCGACCAGACACGAGGCAATACTTTTCCATCATGGGAAGTCTTACCCCATCCGCCTTATAGCCCAGACCTTGCCCCTTCTGACTACCGTTTGTTCCGGTCGATGCAGAACGCCCTCACTGAAATACGGTTCACATCAGAGCAGAATATCAAAAATTGGTTTGATTCATTCTTGGCTGCCAAGCCGGCGCAGTTCTTTCGGGATTGGTTCCACAAATTGCCAGAAAGATGGGAAAAAGTCATAGCTTCAGATGGGCAATACTTTGAATAATACTATTGTACATGTTTTTCTTAAATAAACGTTCAAATTAAAAAAAAAAAAACCGCACGAATTAAAATATATACCCAATAATAAAATAATTTTAGAAATGAAATGTACTATATTCATCACATTTTTTTTTTTTTTTTTTTTCCGCGGATCACTGAAATATTTACTTTGATAATAATTTTCACTTCACTTCACACTTGCATCTCACATAAATGTAAATGACAGGCTTTTCTTTAAATTCGCGCGTTAATTTTTGAATTTTCGTGGAACTGTTTAGATAATGTAGTGATCCACTGCATTACCCAATATGGCTACAGAAAACAGAATTCCATATTTACGCAACGTTTACATTGGATGTAAAGGAATTGCAAATTGCAATACATAAATTAATTTTTTGAAGGAAGTCGAGTATTCTATTTCATCAGAAAAAATGACCAAATGGGTAAAAAGAGGACCAAATGACCAAATGGAAACAGTGTGACTAAAAAATGACCAATTTGGTCATAAATGACTAAAGTGGCAACCGTGATTATGGTCGGTTAAACTGAGAGCGCAACTATATATCCGATTCCACATGCATATATACATATGTCGGAGAAGGATCTTTGTTTTCTCCACCTGGTTCAATATTTGTAGCGTCTGTCGTGCGTGAACCAAGTGCATTCTTAGGTGTGACATGATGTTGTACGACGGCTCTCACAATTACCAAAATTCCATCGATCATGTGTATACCACAAACATACGTTGGCACGCGCCTTGTATGCGCTGCATAACTATGCAAGCACTATATATGTGTCTCTCTTTAACTCATTGTCACGCCCAGACTAGAATAAAATGGTGAAGAAACAACACATTCCTTCTTGTGAAATTCATACAGAATCGCTTTATTCATTTGTTTTTACATGTTGTTTATGTTACTTATACTTATACATGTATATATGGATATATACAACAAGTTTTTAACAATTTTACAAGAGAATTTAATTCTGAAGAAAAAAAAAACTGGTTCAATTAAATAAGTCGTTTAGTTTTTTAGCTATTACGCCCGGCAATTTGGAAAAAATGTGAAAATAGAAACCAGATAAAACGCGCTTTGAAGTGTTTAAAAGGAAAAAATATAAATTTTTAAATACAATACTTACTCTGGTAATCTGCTAATCAGCTATTCCAGTTCCATATACGAGTAACAGTCCTTCTGTTTTTTCAAAAGTCTAATTTTGATGCTATTGTATTGAATACCCTTCAACTTTTTTCAGGTATAGAATTCTAAACAGGACGTCGGAGTAGCGAGCGCTCACACACCTGCTCGACGCTCGCCTGGTTTCGGCTTTATATTTTTTGGAATTATTTAGAATTGGCTTCTGTCACTTTGTAAATATATTCTTAATAAAAATAGTTTTTTTTTTTTTGACATTTTATTTCACAAACAGTTTATAATTTTTAATTATAAACGACAATAAGATCTTTTACTTAAATTTATCCAAATTAGTTGTTCTTCTAACATAAAACAAATGTACCATATTAGATTTGATAAATCATTGACAGATTTAATTATTATATATAGTGTTTAAATTTTTCGGAATTTTACAATGGTAGATAAATCTATTGATTTATTTATTTAATTGTATCCGCTTATATGATTAACAATGCGATAGATTCAGGATACTTTAAACCTACCTTAAAGATACCTTAAACTAAAATATTTCGAACGGAGTTAAGAATGCGGCTTAGTCGACGTCATTGTTAGTAGCAAGTTTGAAAATCTAGCCTACATTTGAATACAGTTTTCTTCGTAGAGTGCAAAAGGCCATCTATTGTCGCCAAAGGATATTTATCTATCTTAGTATTTTAATACTGTTTAAGTTTCTGTAGTCTATACAGACATGAATTCCTTTATCCTTCTTTGGTATGAGCACAACTGGCGCAGTTCATTTAGATTCAATTTCCTCAACGATGTCGCTTTCGAGCATCTTCTTAAGTTCTTCTAATTGCTTTTTCCTTATAGTTAAAAGCCTGTAAGGTGTTGTAGCTATATGTTCCTGGGAACTTATATTGATTTTGTGAATAGCATATGGTGTTGGCTCGCAAGGTGAGTCAAATAAACATTCTTCCCAGCTGTATATGGTGAAAATAGTTTGAATAGAGTGTGGCTTTTCGGTTTTTAGTTTTTGTACAACGTTGTCGCTACTATTGAAATAGTTTCTATTTTATCAAACCAGCTAAGAAAAACATTTGCTTGTTTCGGGTTTGCCTTCCGCTAGAGCGCAATTTGTATCAGAAATAAAACTTGCAATTGTCTGTGATTTTGAGCTTCAGATAGATTCAATTTGGGGAACAATGATTTTACGTCCAGCGAGGATGTTTTTTTTTTTTTTTTGTGACTTTAGTGTGTGACGTGTCATAAAAATATACCTTTTTTTGGTTGGTCGACAAAATACCAGAGTCGTTGTCTTTAGTCAAGTACAAAATTTTTTCTCTAAAAAGTCTATTCCAATAAGCGTTCGATTATCTGTGGCTAAAGGCAATGCTATTAACTTGATGGGTCTTAGACGATTTCAAAATATAAAATGTTTTTTTTAAATTCTCTTCCGTTGCTAAGTAGGTTTAAAAATAATTCTGTACCGGCTACGCTTGTTCGTGTATTTAAGTAGGCAATTCCTGGCTCACAATGCGAAGCTATGGGTATGGTTGGTAGATCAGTTTCTAACGTGGTTTTAATACAGTTAAATGATGCCGTTAAAAGAGCTTTGCAAGTCTTTGCATGTAGTGTAGTTCGGACGTATGACCCCTGATATCTTGCATTTATAAGAATAAATCTTTGTTTCTGGTGGTTCTGAGGATACTTTTAAATAGTTATCATATTTTTTCCTTTTTCTACATTCAGCCATGATATGACAATTAAATTAAAATGCCTTTTCGCGTCGCCCGTTTGGGTTTTTTGATTCCTACTGGACACTCTTTCCAGATAATGATATTTCTACTGTTCAGTAGATCTTGAAATTAGAACATATCATAGTTTTTCCCGGAGTAGGATCATGAAGCTTAGATAGTAAGACAAATTGTTTGCATTTGAAGTCATCAGTTATTTTAATCACCTTTTGCTTTTTCTCAAAAATCTTCAGCTTATACGTTACATAGGAGACTAAGTACGTTTTTCCAGATTTTGGGGTCTTACACTACTTTCCAGAAGCAAAGAGCAATCTTGTTTGATTTTGACGGTGAAACTTTCTACAATACTTTCTCGCTGGACCTCTCTTTTACCTTTGAAACGTGTTGTACCATGCCTTAAACTGCCTTTTATTATTCCTTGCCTTTGTATTGGTTCAGTGAAGTCTTTTAGTTGTTCTTGGGAGAACTGAGACGTATTAGATTTTTTTTTTTAAACATTGTTTAATGCGGCAATATGCGGACTTCTGCGTATTCTTCGTCTGTGATTAGTTTTTCTTTACAGAACTAGACCACTCTTTGGTGTCAATTATAGCGTGAGACAGGATTTTCTTTAAAGAAAATTCAGTGGATTTATTTAAAAAAAATTGTATATGGCAATGTAGTGGGTACAAATTCTTTTGTTGAAATGTATTTGATACTCAAATAGTACCCCTAAATTCCAAAATAAATACAGAAATGTTATTGGCTTGATTATTTATTTCTCATTACCCTAAACCCTTGATTAAATACTATATTATACTGAAAGATTAATATGTAAATATATTTTGCACGATATAGGGAGAACTCCTCCTTAAAATATACAGCATTCAAAAAAAGTATTCGACATGCATATGTTCTTTCAAAATTTAATTTAAAAATAAAAGAAATTATAGCAAAATAAATTCGATTAAAATAAAACTAGTTAAATTAACTTTAATTCTTTTATTTTAATTTCAAGCTTTATAAAAAAATCGGAAGCTCAACTCAAACAAAAAAAGTATTCGACAATTAAATAAATCCTTTTTTTTTTTGTTTTTTTTTATTGTTAGTATTTACTTGTTTTTCCTTTGCGACGTATCACTTCTCTAAGACGTGCCGGCATTGATTTAACTAACCTTGTGTATTCAGCATCAATATTTTCCCATTCTTTTTGTAAAATTGCTTTCATTTGATTTTTATTCGTAAAACTACGTGCCCTTAATTTTTTTTCCAAATGACCCCATAAATGCTCTATAGGATTCAGATCTGGAGATTGAGCAGGCGTTTTGATCACTTTAGGACAATTGTAAAGCAACCAAAGTCTTGAATTTAAAGCGGAGTGCTTTAAAGTTATATAACTTTAGAGTTATATAACTCAAAATATTGTCCAAGACCTAATTTTTTGCCGCTAACTCGCAAATTTTGATACAGTAAATTTATATAATAGAGGTGATCCACTGTTCCATCAATGAAAACTAAGTTCCCCGCACTAACACACCTCCTCCGCCATGTTTAACTGTTAGTACTACATTTCTTTCTTCTAGCTCAGTATTAGGTTTTCTATAAACGAAAACTTTGCCATCAAATATTACGTCCATCTAGGACTCTTGAGACTCATTAGCGTAAGATCTTGCAAACTCCAATCTTAATTGTCTGTTTTTTTTTTTCCTCGCTAATCTCGCATGAAAATTATTGCTTCTAAGGATGTTACTACTTCTCAGTACGTTTTGCCAGTTCTGAAGCATTAGTTCTTGGATTTTTCTAAACTTCTCGAAGAATCCATCTTTAATTAGATTCAGACAACTTCTTAGGACGTTCTTACTGTTCTTACCTGGTTTTCTACCGATTTCTCAATTTTAAACTATTTTGCAATATTATGTAGTGGTCTTTCCACAATAGCCGAAATAGCACTTTCGGATAACCCTTGATTGAAGTGGTGAATTACAAGATTTTGTATATCAATACAAGTATCCTTGTTTTTCCGACCCATTATGAGCAAATTTTACAAAATACTAACCCAAACTACAGGAAATGAACAAACAACACACTTATCATAACTAACTGCATTGACAGAAAGAGTAGTATTTTTACAGTTACTTTGGAAAACAAGCATTACACGTTTGGGTTGTCGAATACGGTTTTTGCTTGTGAATTACGCTTCCGTTTATTTTGTCTCTTTATTTTTCTCTTAGAAATACGACATTTTTATAAAGCTTGAAATTAAAATAAAAGAAACAAAGTTAATTTAACTAGTTTTATTTTGATCGATTTTATTTTGCTGTATTTTCATTTAGTTTTACTTCAAAGTCGGAAAGAGCATGTTCATGTCGAATAATTTTTTTGACGGCTGTATGAAACGGTATACAATATTACAGAAAGGTGAAACTCTACAAAAAGTATAAAAAAAAAATAAATGAATAAAAACTATTAAACGTTAAAATGTAAACTAAGTAAAATTAATGTAATGTTTTGTAGAAAAAATCAATGCATCATCAGATCATTTTCATTATTTATTATTATATTATATTTATGATTATAAAGGATGCTTTATTTCAATTTTTCGTTTACAAATCTTTGATTTTACAAATTCATTGTTAAAAAAAAAATGAACTAGTCAGGTACAATCTATTGTTCAAGTGACAAGGGTTGAATGTGCCAGTTTACATACAAAAATATAATATTAATATTGATGAGATTCAAAATGAAAGCGAAATATATAAGATACAGTATTTTAAAGACCGAAATATAGAAACAAAATAATTATACATTCAAAGAACAAAATTCATTAATAAATAAACTATTTATAGCTGAGAAGTCAAAGGATAGTATCCATTTTTTTAATACCATTAGGAAAAACATTTTTCACTCTTTCACATCTCATAGTATCTGGAAGTAGGTTGAACAGACAGGGTGTGGTGACAAAGTAATATCGTCCAAAATGAACTTAACGAACTTTAGCAACGGTTACAAAATCTTTAGTATTTCCTTGCAAACCATAGTTTTCGACATTTCTAACTGCGTAAAAACCCGCATTTTGAAAAAATATTTTTAGTACTTTATAGCAGTAGAGATACCTTAAAGGAAGAGATTCAAGGTTTCTAAACAAATTCAAATTTGTAGTTCGACGATTTACTCTGCATAAGATTTGAATTGCTTGTTTTTGTTTTGTTAATAAAGGTTCAGTGTTATTAAAATAAACTCCACCCCACGACGAAATACCATATTCCAACTTAGATTTTAATAGACCGTTATATACAAGTCTTAAGGTTGATTGTGGACAATAAAGGGTAAGGTGATACAGTCTTGTCTTACAACTTTATTAAGATATTGTTTAAGGTAATGTGTATGATTGCACCAACTTAGCTTGTTATCTAAGACAATTTTTCACAAATTTTACTGTTAATACCGAATATCATAAATTTCGTTTTCTTCCTGATTGTGAGCTTGTGTATTGAAAACCAGTTTCTCAGTAAATCGAGGTCTCATGGTTTACATCCGAGAATATCATCAGGAAATACAGTAACTTTACCTTTAAAGGGTTGGATAAAAGAGAATTTTCGTATATTAAGAATAGAAAAGAACCTAAAACCGAACCTTGTGGAACACCAATCTTGATGTTTTTCGGAGAGCTGTAAATTTTTTTATTTTTTTTTTTAAGTTTTACAATTTGCTTGCGGCTTTTTAAATATGAAACAAATGAATCATATATATAGATTCTAATACCGATATTGAACAGCTTATCTAATAATATTGAGTGATCCATCATATCAAAAACTTTAGTGATATACCATATATAAACAAAGAAACTGGGATATCTGGTAAATTAATGCTGTGATATAATTCCCCAGTTAGTTTTAGCAGTGCAGTTTCAGTAGACTTTCCACTTCTCAAACCGAATTGGCAAAAAGTGTGTTTTTTTCTAGAAACGACAATATTCTTGATTTAGTAGCCTTCTCAAATATTTTTGAAAATACCGATTACAAAAATATAGGACGATAGTTATTTAAAATGGTATTGTCGCCCTTTTTATAAAGTATATATACTATTGCCGTTTTTAAAGATTGTGGAAAAATTCCTAAGTGTATACATTTTATTTTATAAAAATAAAACATTAAACATCTGATATTTGAAACGAAATATATCTCCACATAAAACTTAAAATCTTATCACAGGTGGTAGAATTGGATGTTTTAAGAGAATCTGTGGCAGTGAATGGTATACAGAAAAAACTATGCTTGACTCTCCATATTATGTCAGCATGGTGGTTTTAAATGATATTTAAATTGATAAATCGTAATAGTCTTGATTTTGTTTTTCTCTGCTATTGCTTCACATTATGTGTTACTTAAAATGTTTAAATAAATTGTGAACTTTTTCTAAAAATGCCAGTAATTAATAAATCGTTTGAACGATACCTTATAGTTATCATGGAATGCGATCTCTCTTCTATTTCGTGAAAAGCATTACTTATTCATTATACTTTTTTTTAATCAAAAATTCAAAACTTTTACAAACACATTACAAATTTACTAACAATCTCAATACAGAAGATAGAGGAATATATACTGATTTCATTTGTATCATAAATTTCTAAAAATTGGTACTGTTAAAACAAATATCATTAATGAGTACATATGTTGTAGATTTATTTTTTCTAAAAACTCGCCACGATTTTTTATTTAATTATTTAATATACTTTTTTTTTTGAATTTGTAAAGAACTTTGTAAGTGCGTTGGCTATTCTGTATTTAAGAAAATTAATACAATATATACGTACCATTTTGTATATACATAAACAAGTATTATTAAACTATTATAAATTCCAATATTAAATTTGAAGATATATACAAAAAATAAAATGCTGAAAAGAATATATGTATATATAAGCAAACAAAAAAAAATTATATTCGGTTTCAAAAGTCTGAAATGTGCATTAAGTTCTTCCAAATAAATTTCTAAAGGTAGGTTTTAGATTGGATATTTAAAAAAATTCACTGTTAAAAGGATAGTTCTTCCTAAAAGTTTATTAAGCTTTGCTTGAAATATATACTGACTTAAAATTAAAAAAAAAAACTATGCAATTTATTAGCAAACAAAACAAACAAAATATTAATAAAATGTTATTTAATATTTCATATGTATGGAATTAAATACTCGTATATGTACCTTATCTAAATCAAATTAAGGGGTTAGACCACTCTAGAGGTCGCAAAAATAGGCTTTTTTGTATGTTTTTTTTTAGGAAAATATAAATAAATCGAGTTTACAAAGGTAGAAGTTTATTGTATATATGATTGACTGTAAAACATAATTTTTATAGAATAATTTATTAAAAAATGGCGGCTGTGCGGAGTTTCTCAAATGACTTCTCTTCTTTGGAAAGGTCTACGGCCGTACCAACAGCTCCTGTAAATTTTGAATTATGATGAGACACTAAATTTTTTTTTATTGTACATAAAAAACAGCTAAAGAAGTACGTAAGATTTTTTTGATATTTTGATTTTTGGCAAAATGGCGTACTTCCAGAGTCAAACTTTCAAAATTCGCAGAAAAATCGCCAAAAAAAATGTTAATAACAAATGAGCTATACCATACAGATCTAGAAAGTTATATTGTAGAAAGAATTTTTATTATAAGCCTTGTGCTATACATTGAAAAACAAGTACTTTGAGATATTTCCCGGGCATAATCTTTTGGGATATCATTTTTGAAGTCCTTCGGGACCATTGAACGCAATGAAAAAAAAATCGATTTTTTGAAAAACCTGGAATGGCCTTACCCCTTAAGATTGTTTAAAGATAAGCTAAATTGAGAAAAAAGATAAAAAAATTCAAATTTGACAATACTATTTATTATACTCGTATTATATACAATTAACATGACTTAATTAGATCTTAGTATTATTCCTTACTCTTGAATTAGCAAAAAATAATTTGTATTGTATTTAAAAATAAATGTTTTCAAAATGCCTTTTCGAAGTGTTGTGTCTTATTTACCATGGCTTTTTTTATTCATTGCGAAAATTTCTAACAGAATTTGTAAAGGTGGGTACTTTTGTTTTAAGAAATATCATATAAGTGTTGTAAATTTTTTAGTTCCAACAAAAAGGCAAAATGTACCCTATTACCATCAAACTTGTTTCAAGTTAAAATTTGAATTTATTCGATTGGAGTTGAGTTGAAACAAACTTCATGTTGAGGCAACTACTTTTTTAACTTGATTTGCGTTATTGAGATGCTACGATTTTCTTTAAATAAATTTGACATTCAATAATTCTTGTGCATTTACATGGAAAAACATGAACGATACGGTATCGTTCTGCTGCAAATTATTTGGTTATAAGGTTACAGGTTTAGAAAATAGTGCGACTGAAATCAAAACTATATTCCAACTAAATTTGGCAATAAAAGGTTAGAAATGCAATTAACAAAATTAAATCTAAATCTAAAAGATCCACAAATCTAAAAAAAATTCCACCTTTGTTAGTTACAATAATTTGTGAAGGGACCGAACCCCAAGGTAATCCTACAGATGTACACAATTATTGTCAGTCCCATCTTAACCACGATAATTTAATATGATGGCAATTAACAAATACAACAAGGAACCTTAAGTTAATGACAAAAGCACAGAACATTGCATGTATTGGTTCAACTAATGCCATGAGAACGTAGTCAACGACGGGACAAGTTAGGTTCGCCACCGAGAATTACTTTAAGAAAAAGTTAGCTTAATGGGTAGGAACTAAACCCGAAAAGCCACGATTCAATGCGTTCAAATTAACCGGGCTTATCATCCAATATGAACTTTATAATTCCCAATCATGACTTTAAAATGTCATTTGCCTGTATTTTCCCTAGCAAAGGGGCATGATGCACAAACCAAATAATTAAAGACTTGATATCTTAAACAATCAATTGAACCTAAGATTCTCACTTCGCCCACCAGACTACAACAGTGCCTTCCAGGCTGAGATATTGGCTGTAGCAGAAGCGGCTAGATTTGCGACAGTAAATGGCAATATCCAAAGAGGATATTACCAAATTTAGCTCTGTTGAGTCCTTGAGCACAGAAGAATAGTGGGCAAGGAACATGCAGATGATGTAGCTCGAAAAGAATCTTCCTTTTGATAAAGAACTGGCGGCTCAAAGTATCGAACCTTCACTTTGCACTCTAAGAATAAAAATGGAGCAAAACTTATGAAATGTGAACCTGTCAACCTGTGAAATTTCAAGACAATTATGGCCGGAGTACGATAAGGTACTATGCTTTTCGGCTCGAGATAACCCATTATCCCGCACACCTAACCTAACCTATCAACTTTTAACTCAATCTTAATAAAAACAAACCATCCAGCAGACGCTATCACTATTTTCCAGTACCACCAAATGGTATTTTAAAAAATGGTAGAAATTAGAAAATACATACCTTATTCAAGTAAATAGATAGATAGATACACACATCAAGGCGAATTAGAAGATTTACTGAACGTTTTTATTTTATAACCTACGAATGTTTTAGTTTAAGTATCATTCACGTATATGTTTAAACTTATTTGTGTTTTTGCAGTAAATGAATAAAAGTGCATTGTCTGTTATTTCGTTCATCAAATAAAAAATATATGATATACTCGTATACAAGTGTATTTCAAACAAGAAATAAACCAGTTTAGACCGGTTGGTTGACACAGGTACACTGAAGTTGAGGTGTCGGCACCAATGCCGATCGTCCTCGAATAGGTTAAGAAAAAGGCTCTGAGCTCTTCTAATATCGCTAAAGACAATTTTTAATTCATTCATTGTATCAAATTCCAATGACTGCCCTATTTGACATAATGTAATGAATGTTGTGATGGTAACATTCAACCTGGAATTGGAATATCATAAACCTCTTCCGATAAACGCTTTCGCATCTCTTTCTATAAGGATTAAAGGCCAGAACTGCTGCAATACTAGAACTTCTTAGGAAATTTTCGTAAAATAATGTTCATTGTTTTATCAAAGAATTTGTAGTATATAACATATGCTCCGCAGTTAGGTGTTTTGATTCTGGAAGATTTTCCAAGCTTTAACATCTTATAATTTGCCTTTATATGTATTAAAGAAAAATCGGATTTGGAAGGGCCTTGCCTATGGCGTTTTCGACTGGATTTTTTCCGAAGGTAAGGCGAGTCGGGGACCAATGGAACACCAAAAATTTTCTCTGACGTAATACTATTTGATGTTTATATGGTACACTTTGGCTTTTGAAATAAAAAGTGACAAGATATCAGCATTTGTAGATTGATAGATAGATGAATGATGTTCGCTTGAATGATTTATATAGTAAATACTTGGGACCGTCAGAGTATGTTAGTCCAGATCAGTGTAGGTTAAATGCACACGCCAGTGATTCTAATAAGCTACCTTCCTATTAATGACTCAGAATTTAGGTTTGGCAGAGAAAATAGTGTACACGATGATGCGCTCCACTTTGTATGACTCTATGGAACTGCCAAAACCAAATATTTTATTTGTAATTCGCTCCCTCAAAATATTTGAAAACCCTTAAAATGCAAGCTCACAGCGCGAGCAAAGAAAAGATGGAGAGGGAAAAAATAAATGATACCGGTCTTAAGTATTTGTAGGTTTTAGTGACTAGGAAATTAAGAGCTCATCAAGACATTCCAAAAGCGGTTGTACGGCTTCAGAAAGAATCACGGTATTTCATAGTGCATTCGGCTTAAAAGTATGCTGATTTGCTTGGATGTTACGATTGAAGATTTGAAGGGGCGAAGTTCTGCCAGCATTTTCGATGCAGCATTGTTGGTAAAAACAGCAGTAGAACATGGTGAGGCAAGAGACATTACGTGGTTGTTCGAAGGTGTCAACTAACGGTGTAATATTGGCGCTATATATGAGTTTCCTCCTATGGTTTCGAATCCTATTTCCTTCTATACAGAGAGGTCTTGGGGACACTTGACCAATTTTGCGAACGTAATTCTTTTTCGCCCGCACTGTTTGCAAGCATTTTAAGGTAACTTAAAATCCATTGAGCGCGTGCACATTATAAAAGAAAAAAAAAAAATCTATGTACATATAATGGCTGGGCGTTTAAATTTGACTTTGACGACGGCGCACGGCATTATGCCTTAGAAGTGTAAAATTTCACTTAATGGTGGTTCCATGTTGTATAAGAGAAAAGAGAATTCGACTTTGTTTTAGGGACGGGCTCAATTGCTGTTCTGAAAAAGTACTTAAAAGTAGGATTGATAAAGCCTACACACGCTGGTAAATGCTAAGTGTGGAAATTAAGATACTTAACTCTTGCTATTACCCGAGTGTTAAAGTGGATCCGTCCCATTAAAGGTTCGACACACTCAAGTGGAGCCAGAAACAAAGCACAATCTTGAAGTGTTGGCCTGACTGCAAAGTCTGCTTTTTTCGGTTTTCCTCTGTTGGGTTGGTCTTGTTAGACCAAACAAACGGTTCTCTCTTCCTGATAGCCTCTATGCAGTTCGAGTCGTACCACACCTTTTCTTTCCGATACTCATCCATTCCAAAGAATGACTCCTCATAACGAGCAGTTAAAATGTTTAAAAATAATGTTAAGTCCACTACAACTGGCTTCCTCTGCTATACTATTCTTTTAGGAATTTTTTCGCTAACTGTGTGTTCAGTAAACGAGAAGTTAGCTCGACGACTTATAAATTTAAAATAAGTTCAGGGCGTTGGCGGCATGACTTCAACGTCGGGAATTCGAATGCACTATTACAAAAGCTGGGTTAAGTTATTTTTTGCAGCAAAGATCTTAACGCGTATATTTGCTATATCCACTCTGAACTCCCGAGTCATTACAAAGACCTTCTCCGGATCTTTCTGGGAGGAAGATGCTTTCATAGACGATAAGTCAGTCAATTTCTACTGATGGATTCAAGACATTCAAGACAAGCGGGGTTGGTGGCAGTGATTTCTCAGATATGCTTAACCGTAGCCTCTCCTTCCGTCTTCCAAATCACTGTAGCGTGTTCCAGGCGGAAATTTTGGCGATTAAAGAAGTCTCCTACTCAAATTGGTTCCAAGAGTAGGAGGTCCACAGATCCACGTGGCATCACAATGAGCCAAAAAGCCTAAGTGGGTTGGTTTTTCCAACGGCCGCCTAACCTTACCTAAATTATCATATCATTAGTGCCAGCCTGTGACTTTTGCACTTCAAATAGAGTAATTATTCGTATACAACAGCTACAATTAGTTAGATCTCTTTGCAATTATACCGGCGCATTTTGTTGGCATTGCATATTGTTTTTATTTTTTTTTTTCTTTCGCTTCATTGGGCATACGAGTACATAATAACTAGTGACAAATGAGGATTTCCTTTATTTTACTATTGGCATGAACCTGATTGCGTGAAAAAATATATCTTCTCATCGTTGTGGAGATTCGAAAGCCAAACCTTTCGCATTTAAGCAACGAAAGTCTTTCATATATAATAAGAAACTTTTCTATTTTTCCACTTAACAATATAAACAATTAATACGATTAAAAATATAAATCTTTTTATTTTATTCTGTATCTTAACTATATACAAAAAAAAAAAAAAAAAACGAATATCCCCCGAAAAAACACTCCCACTGTACTGCAAGGCATTAAAAAAAAAAAAATCCTTTACAATTCTTCAAAGAATGCAACCCGTGCTTTTGTTGATCCCGACTTCAGTTTTTTCAATGTAGAATATTTCGTCTCGCCAGACTTGAGCTGTTCAGCACTTATAATATCTAAGGGAGACTGATTCTCTTCGATTTTGAGTAATTCTATTTCTGAACGCAAGGTTCGAAGTTGACTTTGCATCAGTTTCGATTTCTCCAAATACTCCAGTCGACTCCTTTCAATTTCATTGGAAATCTGCTCCATTTCCTTTTCTGATAAATAAGATATTGTTTCACAAATCTCTGAAGGCAGTGATTCCGAGCGACTAGATCCCGAAATAATTGACGGCTCTATGGAGTATTGTACGTTGCGGTTTAGAAAACTTAATAATTTTGCATTGGCTTCACGTTCTGCCATTCTTGCAGATTTCAATTCCCTTTTTAGTTTTTCCGCTTCGGCTGCTTTATTTTCTTTTTCTAGTGTCAACTGCTGGACATAGTAGTCAATGTCACGGATTTTTTTCTCGAGTTCAATTTTTTCAGTTTCAGTCTTCAAGTGACTTTCTCGAAGTCGATCCATTTCAATTTTGAACCTATTTGCCTTACATTCAGTCAATTGAACTTGTTCTTCGTTAATTCGATTCTTTTCAAAGTACAAATCTTTTGTTTCTTCTGAAACACGCTGTAAATGAATTCCCATTACAATAACATATATTTTTAGTATAAAAATTTTATGCTTACCAAAGCATCGTTAGCCGCTCTCATATCAGACCTGAGCTGATCTAAACGCTTCTCCAAATCAATTCGGTCCATTTCGGCCTTTTCTCGTAAATTTTTTTCTCTTAAAAATTTAGTTCGTTCGATTTGTCGTCGTTGTTTTTCTTCTTTCGCTTGTGCTTTCATTTGTTGAATTTCCATTGTGTCCTGCTTTCGTCTTCTCATGTAAAGGTCATGATTACCCATACATAAATCTAATATCTAAAGAAAACATAAAGTGATTTTTCTTATAGCTGGTAAGACTGAACGATGATTAGAGTTTTAATTTGAAATTATGTATATACTAAGATTATTGCAAACTTACAAGTTTATTTATGTGTAAATCTTGTGAAAGAAACACAAAATTTGACTCTTTTATGTCCACTAATTTGATTGTGAATTTTTTGTCATCAAAACTAACATTTCGTATTTCAGACCATTGAAACATTGTTTTCGGAGTTAATTTGTTGAGCTCATCGTAAATATTAAGACCCATTGCAGTCACGCCAAGCCATAATTTCGTTTTATTCTTATTCTAAAAAGAAATCATTTACATTGCATGATGTTTAATCCAAGAACAAATAACATAACTTGCCGTAATTGGGAAGTAATTTACTCCATACATATCTAAGTCTTGTGCGATTTTTAAATACTCCATTTCCACCTCATCTCTAGTCATAGGTTCATGATCCATATACCTTTGAAAAAGTGTTATCAAATTAACAATTCATACCATTTTACCATATTACAATTACCATACGAAAACAAATACATATCGTTTGCATTTTAATATTTGAGAAGAAAATAGAGTTAAATGATTTGAAATGTCTGGATTTGTTCTTGCAAAAAATAAATTAAGTTGAATCTTGCCTATTGCTGGATGCTAACAGGTAGGTAGGCTTTCTAAGTGTTCAACGAATAGGGTGGAAGTCTCTATGAATATGACTTTTATTGATTAGTTGACAATTTAAAAGTAATTCAAGTGGTAAACATAAGCATGATTATAAGTGTGTTTCACTTCTTAAAAATCGAATTATTTACACATATAATAACACATCTTACATAAAATTAATTGTTCTGTTAGCAACTGCAACAATCAGAAAAATAACAATCGTACCTGCGAATTTCTATGGAATAATTGGATTTTTTAAAAAGTTGGCCTCTTTCCCTAGGGCATATTGTTGGAGCGAGCATTTTATAATTTCGCCTTTAACCGCTGTTTTTAAAACACCATTAATAAGGATAAGAAAAAAATAACAACGTACGATCGAAAACGCCCGAGATATTATTTTCAGTACAGAAACCAAGATGAAGCAATTTTAAATGAAGAAATCTATACTACCAGAAAACTTAATCAGTTACAGTCTTAAACTTGCCTGTAAACGATATTCGAGTAAACTTTTGGAAGTCAGAAATGCAGGTATTTGCTTGGTTTGTTGCCGAATATTACAAAGTTTGGTAACTTGTCAAAAGAATGCTTTCGTTATTGGTGGTTTAGTGTATGTATCTGACGCGGAATACAGACAAAATTTAGAAACATCTACCTATTCATCATCTGACTTATGGTAAATAGTGTAGTAATATATAGTATATATAGTAAATATAGCTGCTATTTACTCGCACATACATAATCTAGTCCTGATTAAAGATTTTTAGAGTGATTATAGCTCGATGAGGTGTTGTTATGTTATGTTGTTTCTTTAGAGGATATAAAATATATTAAAACAACTAAAGCGGGCTACGGGCTGCACACACAAAAATAATTAGGCTACTTGTCTACAGTTACCTAGTGATAGTGGCTTGAGTAGCATCATCTCCTTGTGGTGCCCGCTGAAAGCCTATCTACTAAATAAACAATGAATCTGACAATTTATGTAGAGTTGAATATCGGAACTGAAAAGACATTTCGTAACCTTTAACTCACTTATAGAAAAATATATGATGCATTTCGTCCTCATCTGATTGAGGGAAAGATGACTTCTAAAGTCTAGTACACTAGTTTCATTTAAGGAATACGAAAACAATAAATAGTAAAGTGGAGCTGATTTTGCGTATTGAACAAAAATACTTTCTCTACTACCAGACGGATGGATGGAGGAGAAGGCACAATCGTAAACTTTATCCTATACTAGGACGATATTTTCGAAAAAAAAAACTACGACTGAAATATGAATACTAAATTAGTACCTCCATAGGAATCTAACGAATGAAAGGCAACGTTCTAGCTAATAAGGTCTAGGCATTCAAAGACTAACTTTGGTTAGAGACGTAAATCAATACCTCATCTCCATCTACTTCAAATTTTATGAGATCACAGATGCCTCGTGTTAAAAATCACAAAGTGAAGGCCCGAGATTAGGAAAACTAAAAGGCGACAGAATCACAGGCAGATAACCTCAGAGTTTGGAATCCATAGCCCGACACTTAAAGCGATTCCTATGAAACATTTATATTTTTGAAGAAGTTTTTTGTTCGTTATGCGAAAACCTCAATTGAATTCGTAACCCAAAATAAAAGATAAAGCTACGATTGCAATATTAATTAATTACATCATCGGAAAAACAGAAGACTTTTTTTTTTTTCATTTTACAAAATAGTAAAAAACAATATTGATTGGCTAAGATAAAACCGTACTCTTGTTTAGGTACAATACAATTTAAATACGAACATTTTTTGGAGCTTAAGAAGCAGTGTTAATACCACAATGAAACAGGCCGCCAAGAGCGCCTTCCTACATTCTGATTGGTACTGTGTGAAAAGTTCCTTAGTAAACTAAGATAACGAAATCTCTGTAATAGGTCACAAAGTGAAAGGCAAACACTGGAATAGAAAACACTGGCCTAAACATAAGAAAATGCTTCCCGTGTGAGAAATTGACAATTGATCATGTACCAATATATCAATTCGAGTTATCTAACAAATAATTTTTTTCAAATTTTATTTCAACGATAAAATCAAGTAACTGTAACAAACAGTTTTTCAAAACAGCTTTTCTTCAAAATCTGGGTGAACTTAAATGCAGATCTAAATAACTTACTATTAAAATAGTGGAAGAAAGATAAGTTTTTTCGAATAACATAATTTTAGCAGCAGTTGGTAAAGCTGATCGAATTGCAGGCACTGATATGGTTAGGTGTCGCAAAGCTAAATTGGTACGCTTTCGCGATCAAGTTTATCGTTCTTCTGCAAAAGACTAGAAAAAGCCCCCTAGAACCGTTTTCCATGGACGCCATACTTATCGCTTCTTTACGGTCCACATTTACATCATCATACATAGCATAAAAATCCGCAGTGGCCGATATCTGATAAGGAAAGGTGGATATTCACTTTTACATGACAGACTTAAACAAAATAGGATGCTTCAAAACGTATCTTTACGAATGTAAATACGACTATGCTTTAATATCTCCTCGCCGTTAAAACATTCGACGGCAAGGATTTTCTAGAATGCAGAGTAAACACCATTGCAAATACTAACATTCAACAGACAACTTCTATATTAATCTTTGTAAAATTATCAGAACTTACTTAAAGTTTTTTTTTTATTTTATTTTTTTTTTTTATTTTATTTCGCCAAGCCAAGGAAGACTTTTGTAAACAAAAAAGCGTTTTTATCTTTCGAGAAATCGTTTTCGAATCTAAACTAGAAAGATAATTACCACAGAAAAAATGCGTTTAATCCAATTTTTTTTTTTTCAGTAGAAATATTCCTCTTTTCATCTATTTAAAGGGTATACATTATATCTCATGACGTAATTCTAAGGAGCGTCCTAAAAACTTCATTCAGTCTTTATTCTCATTAACGATCAGCAGCAGTTAAATAATAAATAACAAATTACCATGTCTTTATACGTTCCTCCCACATTTGAGGTGTCATCTGGTATTGATCCACAACCCGCCGTGGCAAAAGATCAATGTCAGCCAGCATTCCTTCTTTGTATGTCTCATAATCGTAGGGGCCATACTGGACATGCACTGCATAGGAAGCCAACAGAACCGATGCTTCTGGTGGGCAGTAAATATCCATTGACAAAATACTTTGCTTCACTTGCAGAAAGAACAAATGCTGTGTTATCTCTTGCACAAGTTCTTCGCTAACATTTTCAGGAAAGTATTTTGCATAGAAATTAAAAACACAATTGCCAGCACTCAGATTTATCTTTTGGTTTTTAACTTTCTTGTCCATTTTGAGCCAGGATACTTTTCCCCGTACATCTTCGTATTGTAAACCAAAATACCAGCATTCCCTCAAGCCAATTGTTCTGCAGACTAGATCGAACAAATCCCGCCCGGTGGCCTTGTACTAAAAGATACAATACAAAGCAATTATCACAAAGGATTATTACATAAGCAATATATTTTTTCCTTTTATTGCATGAATTATGAGATACCTCGAGATTGAACTCTAGCTCCGACTCAAAGGTGATTACTCTTACGGGAAACGATTTGACTTTTTTCGATCGAAATGGACTCATCTGGTTGGTTTTATATGGATATCTTGACACATATTCTTTGATACACTCAATTTTTGTAAATTAATGTTACAAAATCTAAAAGAATTTCACTTGGGCAATGGGCTTGACAAGATATTGCAGTTTATCGAAAAGGATCGTGCACTGAAATTTGTAAAAATAAACACACTATCCAGGGACACAGCAAATTAATTGGATTGCTTTGTATGCATGTTGCTAGACATTTGACATTGCCTTAATAGTACTAGATTTGTTACCTATCTACAGTTTGTTAGTTTTCTACAGTATGTGATAAGAGTTAGAGCAGCAGTTAAATTATGTACGTTTAAAAATTGTTTATTTTTTTTTTTTTTATTATTTTTGTTTTTATTCCCTTTTTACCTTAATATAGTAAATGATTTGGTTCGGATATTCCAGAATCAGTTTTTGTGACATTTTTACATGGATTTGTCTACTCTATGATTTATTTAAATTCATTTCATAAATAAAATGCCACGTCGAATATGAGCAGAACGAGTATAATTGGGAAAGAATACGTCCAAACTCACGCCAATGTACAGTTAACTACGAAAAAATAAAAGCTTATTAAGTATGATATCATATTATAAAGTATTTATAAAACGGGCTGAAAAGTCCATGCCGTTTCTAAGAGAGAGCACCACTTGAATTAAATCCATTAAATCCATTTTTAGTTAGTACCAACCTTCAAAAGATACGTGTATAAATTTAACAGCTGTCGGACGATAAGCTCTCGAGATATAGCGTTGTAAGTGAAGCAACTTTTGTTATTGTGAAAAAAATGGATTCAAAGCAATTTCGTGTGTTGATTTATCATTGCTTTTTAATGGGAAAAATGCTGTCGATGCAAAGAAATGGCTTGATAACTGCTACCCGGACTCTGCACCAGCCGAACGAACCACTTGCAAGTGGATTGAAAAATTTAAGAGTGGTCATACAAGCACCGAAGATGATGCACGCAGTGGACGTCCAAAAGAGGCTGTTACGGATGAAAACATCAAAAAAGTCCTCAAAATGATTACGAATGACCGTAAAGTGAAGTTTATCGAGATAGCTGAGGCTCTGAAAGTATCAAAAGAGCGTGTTGGATATATCATACACGAATATTTGGACATGCGAAAGCTCTGTTTAAAGTGGGTGCCGCGTTTGCTCACAGTCGACCAAAAACAACAAGCTGTTCAACCGCAATAAAGCCGAATTTTTGCGTCGGTATGTGACAATGGATGAAACTTGGCTCCATCACTTCACACCAGAGTCAAGTCGGCAGTCAGCTGAGTGGCGAGCAGGCGAAGAACCACGTCCAAAACGACCAAAAACTCAACAGTCGACTAGCAAGATTATGGCAACCGTATTTTGGGATACACATGGAATTATTTTCATCGACTATCTCCAAAAGGGGCAGACTATCAACAGCGACTATTACATTGCGTTGTTGGAGCGTTTGAAGGGTGAAATCGCAGAAAAACGGCCGCATTTGAAGAAAAAGAAAACGCTGTTTTATAAAGACAATGCACCGTGTCACAAGTCGATGAAAACGATATCAAAATTGAATGAATTCGGCTACGAATTGCTTCCCCACCTACCGTATTCTCCAGATTTGGTCCCCAGCTATTATTTCCTATTCACAGACCTCAAAAGAATGCTCGCCGGAAAGAGATTTAAGACCGATGAAGAAGTAATCGCCGAAACAGAGGCCTATTTTGAGCCTAAACCGAAATCGTACTACAAAACTGGTATCGAAAGAAATTGTTTCAATCAGTGTATCGCCCTCGAAGGCAACTATGTTGATAAATAAAGTTGAATTTTGGAAAAATTTTGTGTTTTACTATAAAACGGCACTGACTTTTCAGCCCATGTGTTATATGTTGTTCAGACCAGATTCATCAATTAATATAAATTTCAAATGAATTACGTTGTGTGTTCCGGTCGAACACTTTAGGGGGACATTTTTTGACATATTTTGAGAAAAACAATCATATTGATGAGGGAGGGTGGAGTCAGAAATGCATTCCTTCTGAGATAGAGAGATGTAATATGAACCGATTCTGTGGTCTCCAAGGTTTTCGGACTTGACCCCAATGGACTTTTATTTTTGGGGACGAATGAATGAGTAAGCATCATCGCAGCAACGAGAGAAGAATAGGAAGAAAGAATAGTTATTGTTAAAGCCTTTCAAAACCAAGCTTCGACGCTTATACAAATCAATAGTTTGCACTTTAAACAATTGATATGATACAAGATTTTATAAAATAAAAATAAAAATTTCCATTTCATATTTGTATTTCTTTTTTAATTTTTAAAAATTTAAAACTTTTATAAATACTAGGTGGACGTTTCAAAGTTTGGGAAATCTCTTTAGTTAATTAAAATTAGTTCGCATTCTAATAAACGTAATACAGGTGATACGAAACCGTTTGTTTGTAAGATTCAAAACCTTTTTATATCCATCATCAGGCAAATATATGAAAATGAAATACAGATGGTACTACATTTCTATAGTGATAGTTGAGATAATTTTCCACTCTTATACAATATCTGTTCGACTCTTAAAGGTATATTTCCAACTAAAATCAAATAATAAACGTGATTTTTTAAGATCTACCCTAATTAGGGATAATTGGCTCCAGCATTGTTTCAATTTACAGAGTTTCTTTGTTGGCATAAATCGTACATATTTTTGCAATTGGCTTTCATTTCGTTATTTACCTTTACACATATGCACGAGTGTTGATGATTGTTAGTTCTGCGAGTCAAGTCTGAATGGAAAGCGGCTAGTTTCCGAAGTGGCAGCTCAACTTTAAGTTTAATTAGTTGAATTAGTTAGCCTTTTTGTAAGTATCTGCAGGGGATAAATTTAGCGACCTGGTTAACTTCAATTGATTGAACTGCCAACCAAGTTGCTCACTATCTGTTGAAGAAAAATAGGTTTCTGCTATCCTCACAATTTAAGAGGTGTGAATGCCTACTCTAATAATTTTCTTGTCATCACTCCATGCATTGGTTGGCTGCCCAACAAAAAAAAAAAAAAAAAAAGAAATGAAGAGCGTAACGTCGGATGCCTGAGCACAACCATATCAGCTACGACAATAAGCCTGAATATGAAATTCTTCGAAATAAAATTTCATACAAACGCAAATTCACACACTGTGTTCAAGCCTTTGCTTGACCTTGAAGCGATGGTAGCTGGTCTTTAAAACACGACTTCGTGCATAGTGGTGATACATGTATCGCACGATGAGGTTTAAGAGACCCATATTAGTAAATATATTAGCACTAGATTTACGGGCACTGGCGGCATACCCTTTTTACAGAAATCCGTCTTTTTGACGGGTGTATTAAAATGTATTTTTTTTTTTTTTTTTTTTTTTTTATTAAAAAGCTATTTCGTTATCTTCAATGCAATTTTTTACATGTTAACTCCATTTTGGATGTACACTTTCCGCATAAATATTTATTACATTTAATGCAAATATAGTAAGTCCTATTTTTCTTACAAAACACATTTTGGCAAAGATTTTCTCATATTTGGATTTCGTAAATCAGACAATGAATTGAGGCTATTTTGTTCATCATGAACATCACGCAATTCCGTCAAAATGACGGGTTCGTAAAACTAGTCATAATAAAAAAAACTAACCTCCCAAGTATTTCTTCTGTAAAGCAAAAAAGTTTATGTCAAAGTTCGAGTATTTATTTATTTATTTATTTTTTTGTTTCGTTACTTTATATATATTATTTCGCTTAATAACAAATATTTAATAACTATCTTAAAAAAAAAAACTTTTATTTTGTATGAATTCATTTAATTCTACTACAATTACCGCTTTGCCTCATCTACTCCATCATACATTTGGAAATCCGACGAAAATTGTAATATTTCGTCGAGTTATATGTCGTAGTTCATTTGCCACAGTCTGTTTTTAATTTTTTTTTATTGTGTGTTGTCATTTCTTCAATTAAAAAGTGTTTGGTCTAGAATTATTCCAAAAAATTAGTTTAATCTGTTTTTATTAATGCGGATTTTGTGTTTTCAGTGCAGTGAAAATCAGCTCTCCCCATGTTTACGTTCGAATAGTAGCCTTGATTTCGAAATGAAAAACATCGTACCCTATCACAAATTTGGAAGTGATGTAAAGAAGTGTTTTGTTATTTCGTCTCATACATATGTTTCTTAAGAATAATGTGAATTTCATTTCATCTCGAATATTGAAATATTTCAATTTACAAATTTTCTATTTTATTCTGTCAAATTGAGTTGAAGCAATAGAGTTTTGAAGCCGAAAATAAGTGATGTGAACCCTAGTGAAAAGCTAAAGGAAAAGTCTCAACCACGAACACAAAGTTTCTCTACTTTCACCACTTTCTAAATTGAATCTCTTACGCCTATCCGATTCGAAGCAACGCACTTGTTTTTCCTCAGCAAACCACGAACCAGACTTGTTGGATATGTTAGTATTAGATTACATACACAAAAACATCAATGTAAATTAAAAAAAAAAAAATATGCTCATGCACTTATTTTGTTGTTATTGTTATTTTTTATTGCTTAATACCGCTCGCTGAATAATATGATACTTGTTTTTGTTTCGTTTGTATTTTTCCCTCTTGTAAAAATCATCAAGTTCTTGGGATCTGATCATAAGCTGCATAGAGCTAAAGTCTTAAGTGCAGTAGCTAAGTTGCCAGCAGCAGCACAGAACTCATAACCGGTTCGGTTGCAATACGGTTACAATTTCATGCATTTAACCTACATTTACCTAAGCAATTGTTGAACTTTATATACCTACCCGCGTGCGAGTACAAGTAACGATAGTAGCGAATTCGCGTGTTGGCGATTACAAAGAAAAAATAAAAGTCGAGATACTGAGAATGGCTTGTACGAGTGTAGGTTCCTGTACACATTAACTAAAATGTTTATTAAGTTACGTGTATCCGTATATCCGTATATTAAATACGAGAGTACAAACACCTCGGAGATACGATTTGATTAATCAAACAACTTCCATTCAAAGAAGCAACATAAGACTACGATGCGATAGGCAGCTAGCTCTACAGCTCTGACTGAAGTTAGATAGTGATGAATTTTTCCAAGTATACCACTGTTGTGTGGCCTTCGTGAGAAAGTGAAATTTAAACACATACACTTTTTATTTTATTTTTTGCTGTCATTTATCTAACAAAGGACCGAGTCGAAACAGTCGAAGTGGTGGAGCATTTGCCAAAAGTAGCAACAGTAACAGATATGATGAAGGTTGCGTAATTCAAATTTGACTTAGTTAAGAGCAGACATTAAACAGTAGTTTGTGGCAACTTTGCTCGTATTGTAGAGCTATTAAGTCAATTTGGAAATTTGTAAAGCAAATTAGTATTTAATTTGTTTGAGAGTTTTATTTGCATTGTGGAAAAAAAAAATTGCTAACTTGCATTCTCGACTTATTAAATCCTATCTTTCTGACACTGTCGAAGCTTAAAATTAAGGTTCTTTTAAAAATGTCATTGAGTTAGTCTCGAATTAACAGCAAAGTTATTTGGTAAGAGCAGAATCATGCTTGCAGAAATGGAGTTCCATCTTTTATTAAATTCAATTAAGTAGGTAACCCGTAAGCATAGTGAAATCTTTTTTTCTAACTCAATCTACTGTTGTGCGTGTGCTCACCAGACAAGTCACTGATGAAATTCTAAAAATTTGAAAAGATCATGCTTCGATTTAAAATAGTTTTTTTTTTTTTTTTTTTGTTATCATTTGTGGTTTGGCAAAAGGTGTCACTACGTGACCACCTTTAGTGCGGCTAAATAAGGTGATGATTTTTGGGGTCAGTCCCTAACATTTGTTTGTGATAATACATTCCGTATCTGTTTATAATCTCAACGCGCTAAAGATCTTAAAGTCGATAGATTTTGTTGTTTATATAAAACCATATGTTAGTTTAATCCATTTAGACGCAAGTAGACTTTGCCAATTTTTAATGGGAATTCAAATTGTCCATACGTGTGCATTTCTGATAGTTGAACTAATTTAATCGTTTTAATTTTGCAGAAAGAAAAGACGTTCAAAATATCATGCTACTCGTACTTTAATGGGTTTTAATAGATGATTGCTACGATTACTGTTCGCATAAATGCATAAATTTAATTTTCTCCTTTTGTCGAACTGAGTCATTTTATGTCTTACATGTACTGCAAAGCCTGTGTTTGAATATTTATGAACTTTAAAACAAAGTTTGTTTACAAATTACTTGTAAAATAACAGAAGTTTATATGCACAATATCTGATCTTTGAAATTTCACCTTCTTTAACTTTGTCAACAATGTTTTGAACATGGACGCAGTTGTTTTAAGTTTGATGTCTATTAGGTATATTAATACTGAGTCTTATTTTTCGGTTATAAATCTTTGAAATATGTAAATTTTACAGATACATTTAATGCTACACATGTATTCCATGTATCTGCAAAATCATTGCGACTTGCTACTTGTGGTTCCTTCAGACAAAACGTCGATGCTGTCTCCTTTGCTCATAATATTCATGAGAAACTGTCGTTCTTCCTTGCATCATACCTGATATGCCCCCTTAATAAGATGTTTTCACGAATGCGCATATTTCGTGCTCATATATCGTCTAATAGAAAAGAAAGCGGAACTCATGATTATTGCAAATGTATCCGCAATTTATTAATACGAGTATGCCCTTTCAGAATTCTTTGCTTATTTCTGATATGTGCTCCATTTCGGAAAGCTTGGGTTTCGTCGTAAATCGAATTGTCTTTCATAAACTCAAATTGACTTGCGAATCATTGCAAGTTTCAAAATTTCCGTTGTGCAAGGGGCCTGTTCATTTACTACACATTAGCGCTTCCACCTCCTCTAAGCTTGTCGCTTTGTATTTAAGTCTTTATACAAAGCTTTTTATACCTCTTTTGAATTTTTTAGTACCATATTTAAATTCATTTAGTTCACATTGGAAAGGTTTCTGCTTGTTCTTAATTATCCTTTTCATTTTCGCCGATTCCTTTTTTGTTAATTTGTAGTCGGCCTTGGCACTATCCATCAATTGCTAGAAGTTGCTAGAATAAGAAGACATTTGGGAGACAATGTAACATACTTATTGCGTAGAGCTGATATCTACTTTGTTTATGTTGCACCGGTTTATCTTTTCCACTGATGCCGGCTTAGTTCGCTTTTTCTATGTTTTGTTCATAATGATAAAAAAATGGTATGTGCAAAAAAACCGGATTGGAAGATTTTCTTTCCAAAGTCTAAAGTAATACAACAGATAAGTATTGCTCCTAAGGTTAGGTTAGGTTAGAGTAGTTCTCATTGAGGTGTGCTTAGACTAGTTACAGGTGCATTATGACACACTTGACACAATCAGTGATTTAATGACAAATTTACTAAGACCGGTGATCTTCATAGAGGATAGGAATTGTTTATGATTGTTGATGCGGGTCAAAGCAGGGTAGTTGAAAAGCAAGTGCGCCACAGATTCCTCGTGCTTTTTTGGACTGAAGTTTTGGCTGGCCTCATAGAAGACCCCTATGCCAAAAATTTCGGCTGCTTAAGAGCCGTCTATGAATATGGATTTTTTTTTATAATCCCGCGCGTGCACCAAGGGGATATGAATACCGTTTTACTTGCTTTTGTGCAGGGCGCGGGCGGGTGGTGTAGTAGTTTGAAATTCAGGTGTATTAGGTTTCAATATTTTTTCTCAGAGGTGGTTGTCAAACTGGACGGGACAAGCCAGTGCATCCTCAACCAGTCTTAGTACGTGCTAGTTGTAAGTTCGTTACGTTTAGCCCAGCCAGCAACCATTCCAACATCAATGTTATGCCTTCATGTCAGAGTTGACGCCGACAGGATTCTCATATAACTACATCAAGTCAATTTAAGTTAATTGAAGGTCGACTGTTTGGAAGAGGCCACTTCATTTAGTCTCTTTGCTGAGTATCCCCAATCTGAGGCTAGCATTAATCGAATGAAGAAGAGTTATTTGGAGAGAGAGAGTTTGGAGAGATTCTTAACGCGTTAGTGAAAATAAATTGATAGAAAAACAATCACTTTTTCAGAGATTTAATTGAGGATACTATTTCTACGACGCTAAAAGCTCTGATAAGCAATTATGAGTTTGTTGATTTGCTTGTTGGTTTAGATCAGTTGTTTGCCTTCTTTATTTTTTTACAATATTTTTTTTATATTTTTTAGATATTATTGGAGGAACCTCTCGTCTTATAGTTTAAACAAGTGTATACTTAATCCAGTTATCTAAAATTATATATTTTTTCGAAATCGGCCTTATTTTTTTATGTCTTTGCATAGTTTTTTTCATGAATGCATTTGGTATCTGCGATTGTATATCCTATTACTAGTACACCTTCAATGAAATATTAATTAATTAATTTTTTTTTTGAAATTTAGTGCTTTATTTTGTTTCACCGCCAGTCCCTTTACATATATTTTACATATATTGTTCTATTGATTTTAAAATTTAAAAATTCTAAGTTCTTAATTTATTTTGTTCGCATGCTCACTCTTTTCCTGTAAGAATTTTAATATTTTGTTTAAAAAATCATAAGATTCTTTTCTGAAATGCTTTATGGTAATGTTGTATATGCTTGTGAATGTTTCTACGAAAATGTTAGGGTCCGCTTGTTTTTTTTTTTTTTTTTTTTTTGAAGGATTGTTTAAAGCCTTTCTGTTAAAGTTTAATCAATTCACTAGGAATTTGATCAGAGCGGCCCCTGCCCATTATTATGTTTCTCTGGCGATTTTTCTTACTTTATCTGATAACATGTCCGGTCTATCATGGAATAGTTATTTAATATCAATCTCGTTATTTGCTTGTTTAGGTACATTATCAATTTCTTATACCCAAATTGTTTTTTTTTTTTTTTTTGGACGCATTGACGCATATTACATCAATAAAATAGTAATAATAACCAATATAAAAATCTTCTTTGTTTTGTTTTCACTTGTGAGTTTTGACGTTTCAAACACATTTAATAAAAACGTGTTCCTTCGATATTTTGGGTTTAAGAGAGGATTTGTTCCTACACCTCAAACTTAAGCAAAAAATTCTCTTTTAAAAATTGTTACAAAAATCTCGCGGGAACAGACCTAATAATTATGTATGATTAATCACCGCCAAATCTTAATTGCGCTGTTGTGGAATTGATGTTCACTCCTAAGTATGTTCAAATCCACTGAGAGCAACTGATAATGTTGTCATCCGTATATCCCAGATTTTACAGCAAGTCTGCACATAATGTGTTTGTTAAGGAAATAAGATGAAAGCGCAAAACGTTTTAAAAAATTGCAATGACTTGTGCTCAAATTGCACAATACATCGGATGTTCCAATCGTTTCACAATTTGAATACGGTTAAAGTCATTTATAATTCGTTCGTCTTCTCTAGGGTTTGCTTGAGGGTGTAAATTTGGCCAATTATCGATTTGCTGAGCCAGAAATTACACTGTTTCATGCAGAAAGCCTTGAAACATGATGATTTTTATTTTTAATTTGTGCGCGACTGTGGAGTATTAACAAACTCGTAACAAACCTTTACAAATCCCAAATATTTCGGTACTATAAAAACAGCATTGTAATTAATAGTCAGTAAGCTGGAAGAATACAGCCTTGACCAAAAATATTACGTACCTTATAGAATTCTTTATATATTTTAAAAACAAAACCTTAAACGAAACCAAAGTAAGCAGATATAATAAATAAATAGTTCTATTAAATATATTTAGTAATTGGTTGGACCGTCTTTGACCTTTATGACAGCAGGGTTCTTGTTAAGCGTAGGGCTAATTATCTTACAGTACTCTCCGAAGATAAATCGTCCACTCGAGGAATTCTACCATGTGCTGTTGTCTTCAAATCACATTGTCGAAAAGGACGGTTGTAGCATATTTATGTACTTACTGGAGTCTATCCGACCGACACACATGCATTTCATCCACACTTCTGACTGACATGCAGCCCCAGATCATTATACTGTCTCCTTCGTGTTTAACAGTAGTCCAACTCTTCATCTCACAAGTCAAACCAGACCTTTCAAATATCTCCAAATAGTATTTTTAAAATTATAAAATTGCTTCAAAACAACGTGAAAAATTTCACTTCGCGATATGAGTTTGATTTTGGCCTTACTAATATAAATTGTGCCAGATTCTTTTAGGCATTTTAAGAACAACGTGTATATGGTATGAATAGTAGAAAGCAAACTGCCCATGCGTCTATCGATTTCGAGCAATGAGCGCACACTGATCCCAAACTTTCATTGCTAACTTATCTTAAAATATACCTATGGTTTAGAACTTCGTATAATATTGCGCAAAGTTATAAAATTGATAATTATTAATTTCACGAAAGGACTTCACAACAAAGAGAGAATGAAAGGGTGCCTAATATAGGGTTTTCTAATAACAACTTGACAACTGTTTTTTTTTTTTAAATACAAGGCAAACCATTTGAGATATTTCAAAAACTTTATTATTGGCTTGAAGTACAATCAAAACATTTATGAATGGAACTCGACTTCGTTCATATGGCCAGCGCGGTCACGTTTGCAGCGGTCGATTCGTTAGACGGCCGCTATTTACCGTTCAATGTTGGCTCTGAGCTCTTCTAACGTCGTCGGCGTGTTGGCATAAACCAATGACTTAACCTAGCCCCACTTACTCTTTAATAAATCGATTGTAGCGTGTGCTGTGTGGCTTGTGGCACCATCCTATTGAAACCATATATCGTCCAAGTCCATATCTTCCAATTCGGGCCAAAAATAATCGGTGATCATGGCGTGATAACGCTGACCATTCACAGTAACGTGACGATCGTTATCGTCGGCGAAAAAATATGGCCCAATAATGTCGCTGGCATGCAAACCGCACCAAACAGTTATTTTTTGTGGATGAAGTGGTGATTCATGTAGAACATGTGGGTTTTCACCCGACCAATAACGCATATTTTGCTTATTGACGAACCCATTGAGCCAAAAATGAGTTTCGTCAATGAAGATGATTTTGCGATGAAATTCATCATCTTGGCGCATTTTCTCCAGAACCCAATCGAAGAACGTACGTCGCTTCAAATGGTCCATCGGCTTCAATTCTTGAGTCAGCTTGATCTTGTATGGGTGTAAACCAAATTATTACATTACATTACATTACATTACATTACATTACATTACATTACATTACATTACATTACATTACATTACATTACGCCATAATGTGGTCTGAGCGATGCCCAATTCTTGAGAACGCCGTGGAATCGACTGATTTGGATCGTTTGCTACGGACTGAACGGCAGCGATATTTTCGACACTTCGACCAACTCGTTGTCTCACTGACACGGCAACATCACACAACGAATATGTAGACTCAAATTTTTGCACTTAATTTGTTATTGCCTGTCTACTAGGGCGAGACTTACGACCGAAAATTGGAGTTAACGCTCTTAAAGTTGCAGTCACCGACTCCGATATCTGTAGAAAATTTTTTATAATTTTCAGATGTTGCTCGTTAGTGTACTTTACCATGATGAAAATGTTGAGTTTACTGAATGAATTGACAGTGACAGTTTGATAATTAGTGAAAGAGTGCGTTCACAAATTAAATTCAAAGTTGTCAAGTCCCTATTGGAAAATCCTATACATTTGGCCATGGCTGTATATTCAAGCTGTATCATTAATCATTGTTTATTATCTATAAACTTGTGTTTGGAATATGTGTGCACAGTTAATTCTAAAATTATTCTATTTCATTGTTTTTAGTGCAATATAAGAATACTGTTTCAACTTCTTGTTTTGGTTGTTTTTTTTTTTTTTTGTTTCTTAAAACACGTTATTATATTATATAAGCCTATATTGATAATATTTAGTATTGATTTTTATTTTTTTCAGATATAAACAATGAGTTTTTCTTCCTTTCCAACACATTTTGCAGCAAATATATCTACAAATCCCGTCGGTCAGTTTGCAGCTTCCAAATTTGCACAAAACATATCAACTGGTACAGCACAGGTGAGCTTCCTTTAAAATAAATATAATTATATACGAGTATAATTTATAATATTTTGAAATTTTAGATTATATCAGCACCTGATGGAAGCTTACATTATGTGCGAAACGATAGCAATGCATTCACTGCCCCAGCTGTTCCTCCACCGGGAACAGCAAGCGAACATCAAACATTGCTTACAATTCCTATTACAGTACCTGGAGCTAAACCTGGTGATGCTCAACAAACAGTGCATATCCAAGTCCTCAATCCAAACCCTGTACAACAAGCACCGGCTAAATTTCAAATGGGACAGATGCAATTACCTGTACAAAACCAACAGCCTGGCGGAACGACAGTTCTAACAGTAGCCTACAGTCCTCAAGACAATAAATTTGTGACAAATCACTCATTTCCTGATAGTATGACTGTTGTAGCAGCGTTACAACCCCAAGATTTGCAACTTTTGGCTCAAGCGCAGTTAGCACAAATATCTGCTAACAAACCGATGCCGTTAGAACAACCTGCCCTTCATCCAACCGACCAATACAATAATAAGTAAGATACCCTTAAAAGTTTGAGTTTTATTGTTTTTCAAATATGTTCTCTTTATTTTCTTTTGGTAGCGATGGAGTCGCTATAAAACAAGAACCCTCAACAGAATGGGAAACTGTAACAGCAACAAGTAGCCATGGCAATGAAAATTTTCAACAAAACTGTTCTACACAAACTTCAGTGCCCTTGAATTTGCAACCGTATTTAAAATTCAATACAGTTCCCATGAAGGTTTTTTTTTGGCACTCTCAGTAAATATAGTATTCTCTTATAGATATGTTTTTTTTAACTTATAGTACGAACCCGAAATTTTGCCGAAGAGTGAAGAGAAGCAAGAGGAAACTGTAAAAGCCAAAAGAAAAAGAAAAGTAAAAAAGAAAACACCTAAAGAAAAGACACCAAAACCAGGACAAGTTTTAATTGCTACAGCTGCCGATGGAACAACGCTTTTTTGCTGTCCCGAATGTCAGATGGCTTACCCTGAAAAAGAGAATCTCGAGCAACATTTGACTGTTCACAAAATTGAAAGGAGGTATTATATTTTATATGTCATAATATCATAATATATAACCGATGTACTGTCCTCCAGTAAATGATAGTCTTTTGGCAATCACTAAAAATTGCAAGTGTTAATTGATGAGTTGCGTCATTTTTGTGTCATTTGAATAAATTAAAACACAAACTGTGATGTTAATGGTTAAGAAACGTCATCAGTTTGATTATATTTAGTACGTTCATTATTCGCAATACTGAAATGTAAAAAAAGTGAAATAGTGAAGGGGATACTACCTTAACCATGTCACAATTATGGCCTTCCGCTTTCATTCGTTTACATCGATAACATCTGGATGAATTAATTATAGCTCTATATTGAAGTATTAACACCTGGATTGTGATCATGCTATTTTGTTAGAGATAAGCCAATCATGCAAGTAAATTTCACTTTGTTCAATTTAATAAATTAGGCAGTGTCCTCTCCAAAGGCAAGCCGTGGACATGTTTTCTAGTTAGTATCCTCAATTGCATATTGCGTATTGATCAGGTGTTTTTTTGCAATTTTAGGGACGTATAAGTGTTTTTATAGAGTTTACTCATAAATTATACTAATATGTAGTACATTTTTTTATTGGGTATATTTTTTAATTCGTGCGTTTTTTTTTTCAAAATTTGAACGTTTATTTAAGAAAAACATGTACAATAGTATTATTCAAAGTATTGCCCATCTGAAGCTATGACTTTTTCCCATCTTTCTGGCAATATGTGAATCCAATCAGAAAAGAACTGCGCCGGCTTGGCAGCCAAGAATGAATCAAGCCAATTTTTGATATTCTGCTCTGATGTGAACCGTATTTCAGTGAGGGCGTTCTGCATCGACCGGAACAAATGGTAGTTAGAAGGAGCAAGGTCTGGGCTATAAGGCGGGTGGGGTAAGACTTCCCATCCACTGTTTTCCAAATAGTTCTTAACCGGAATAGCAACGTGGGGCCGAGCGTTGTCATGATGGAAAATTATTGCCTCGTGTTTGTTCGCATATTCTGGGCGTTTTTCGGCTACTGCTCTCTTCAAACGGATTAATTGTGTTCGGTAGCGTTGTCCATTGATGGTTTCACCCGCTTTTAGCAGCTCATAATACAGCACACCCATCTGATCCGATGCAAAAATGACTTCCTTTTGTGGCGTTCCAGCAGCATTTCGGACATGCAAAACCGCCTTTCGACGTCTCTCGGCTTGAGTTCATGTGGAACCCAATTTCCTTGCTTTTGAATATATCTAGGTGCTTTTAAACGTTTTAAAATGGCTGCTTGAGTGACACCCAACAATTCTGCGAGCTCTTCTTGTGTTTGGCAACAATCTTCATAGAGTAATGCTTCCAGTTCTTCATCTTCACACTTTTTTGGCTGCCCAGGACATTCATCGTCTTCCAAGCCAAAATTACCACTTTTAAATCGTGCAAACCACTTTTGGGTACGTTCGCTCAGCTAGCGCACGTTCACCATAAACTTCCACCAAAATACATATTAAAGTAATGAAGAAGAACTCCCCGCAAAAACACTTTTTCAGGCACAAAGTTCGACATATTTGAGTGAAAAAAAAAATTATTGTTGTTTACGCTTCAAATGAATGATATATACTGAAATGACGTACAATGATAGTAGATTTCCAACGCATGTTCCAATGGAATAATAACAATGGAATAATACAAGTTACGCCATCTCTTAGAAAAGCTCTAAGTTAAGTTATAGACCCAATAATAAAGCCGAATATCCCTTTTTGATGCTGTTTGCAATTGATTTGGGTCAGTGAAATGTTTGAAGATATACCAGCTTAAGGAACATTTTGACAAAGAGAGTTCCATCAAAACTTCATCAATTATTTGGAAACGATCTGAGGTCTACATCTGTTTTGTCCAAATGTGCAATACTGTCGGAAGTATGAATATTGTGTTTGTACTTACTAAGCTAATTAATTCCTGTGATCGTATTTCTACTGTGATTATAAAATACTGAAGTTCAGTTGATGTGTTGCTAACATCTGAACTAAATATAATACAATCCTACTGGTACAGATTTAAGTATATAAAGATGTTCAGATTTCTTAAACTACAGACCCACTGACAAAATAACAAATTAGACGCTTCTAATATATATATATAGAATCATTCTGATCATATACTATACAATAAGTAAATCTCAATTAAACAAAATTACTATGCTGTTTAAAGATTTTGCTTGAAACGATAATGATAGGATTTTGAAACAGAATGTCTATGCTTAAATATACTATTTTATTGATTTAATGATGATGGGTATATTAAAACGAGTAACCTGAAACATGGAATCTAAATACCAGTATTTCGAAATTATGAGGGTTCAAGCCTCCTTATAAAAGACATTTTACTTCTGGCTGAAGGTTGCATAGGCTGTTAGGTGAGCTGATTCTATAGCGCTCTATATATTGTACAATTGCGAATGGGAGGAAAAGCGACTTTCAGATCCACATCGAGATTCTTATACAACAAATCACACTAAATATCACTCCTTCCGGGTTGGTTTTTTAAAAATGCCAAAATATCAGAATATCTAAATACAATTCATAATGGCTCTTACTATAAATATTTCAAAATTACTATTCAATTTTTCACACTTTAAGGAATCGCACTTTGAAAGCTTTTAGACTACTCGGATGCCAAAGGAAACATATGTATGTATATGCTTCAATTCGCCTGTTAAATCAATTGCGCTATTTAGTTGAAGACTGACAGCTGTTGTGTTCTATTTTACGCTGCTTGTGAATAAACATAAAACTTTCTGGTTTGAGGATTTATACCTATTTCGATAGTATCGAGCTCTTAATAATGTAGCACTACATTACAAAGAATGCCATTGACATAATTGAAACCTCTACCTGTAACGTTGATATAATATAGTAACGAACTCATTTTGATAACCCATATTCAGATTGTTGGACTTTGAAATAAATCACAGCAGTTAACTTGTCCGATTATTGCTTCGAAAGATAACATGTAAGCATACATATTGGAGCGTGTGTTACGGTTGATCGAATCGAATTCAATTTAATTTCATTGGAGACAGGCAGACGTAAAATATTATGCCGGACTTCCAGAGCTGAATAGTTTAGGGTTTCTCAGCATACACCAAAGACTTTACATTAGTCCTACAAGAAGTAATCGTATCGTCCGGATCAATGTTGTCTATATTTTCGAAAAAATAATCGCCGAACATTGTCCGTTAACATTGGCCATTGATTGGCACAGCGATGAGACCAGCATAATTTTCACACCAAACAGTACATTTTTGACGTATAATTGAGCTGCAAGAGTCTCTTTTGGATTTACCTCCCGAAACATTAACTGAATAAAGTGAATAATGTGAAATTTCCTTATTTACTTTACAGACAAGTTTTATGGACGGCAATTTCTCACGGTGCCAGGCGATGAAAGCTCGTATTAAAAGATTACTACCATATTGAAGCAGAGTTTTTTTTGTGGTAATTCGCTGGAAATGAAGTTTATTTTAATTTTTCTTGTGCAAATCATAAATGAATGGACGTAAGTCTAATAATGGTTTTGTATTTGGGAAGAAAAGAAGAGTGTTTATTTTTAGTTACAAGGGAGGTCATGTTTTCCATAAAAGGACTTAAAATATTGTTTCAGCATAGAAGAATACTTTTTAAAATGAAAGCAACCTAAGATTCATAGTTAAAAGATATGTTATTGTAAATAAACGTTAAATTGGTAAATGGGACAGACCTTAAAATGTTTTTTTTTTTTTTTCATTTCAAACGACCAAAAAGGTCTTACTTTTTTAAACCAAACTTCGAAATCGATTGTTTCTAATTCAAATCAGTTTTTGACTTGATTAAACTTTTTTTCCATACATTTTGGTACGGTCATTTCTACGCATGTAAAGGGTCATTTATCGTGAGGTTTGATTTATAATGTAAATAGAAAACACATAAATTTGAAAGTGAACTTAAAATTTTTATTATTGGTTAAAAGAACAATTCATGGCATTTACTTTTTGAAAATGATATCATTTAAATGTTGGCCAAGACTACGTCTGAGGTGGTCCATTAGGAAGGTCCAATTTTGGGCGACTCGTTCGAGCATAGCGACTGGTATCTCGCGGATAACACAAGTAAAGTTGGCTTCAAAAGCGTCAATCGTAGCTGGCTTATTCCTAAAGACACATGTCCGTTAACATGGCGCGATAACTGTTACCATTGACGGTAACATTCTGATTTGCCTCATTTTTGAAGAAATATGAACCAATGATTCCACCAGCTCATAAACCACACCATACCGTTGTTTTTAATGGATGTAATGGTAGCTCTTGGTACTCTTCGGGTTGCTTATTAGCCCAAATACGGCAATTTTGTTTATTAACGTATCCATTAAGCCAGAAATGGGCTTCATAACTGAACAAAATTTAATGACAAAACACCGGATTTTCATTGAGTTTTTCCAGAGCCCATTCACTAAAAATATGATTCAAATTCAAGTTGCCTGGCTTCAATTTTTGTACAAGTTGAATTTTATACGCTTTTAGGCCGAGATGCTCACATAAAATACGCCAAGTTGTCGAATACGCCAAGCTGAGCTGTTGAGAACGAATCGATGACGACTAATCGATTCGTCACGGTCTTCTCGTACACTCTCAGCTACAGCTGATATAGTCTCTTCACTACGTGCTGAATGTGGTCTAACCGGTCGGTCCCATTGTAAAATGGGACTCAAATTTGCGAATGGTATTGGCAATAGTGGCTTCAGTAGGTCGAATAGCACGAAAATTATTTCTCACAGAACGCTGATTTTCTTAATTCAGCTGAACAATTTGGAGGCGCTGGTTGTGATGTGAGTCTTTTCGTGATGACTTGCCAAACGATACTGAACAAAAATGACAAAGCAGTTTGATAGGAGTTACGCGTGATCTGTCAAAAAAAGCCTATTGAAAATCAACCCTCACGATGAATCACCCCTTATGTATTGAATTTCAAAAATTGATTGATTCAAATGTAGAGAAGCTTGTATTTCTAAATTATTTAATTATGAATAGCATATCACAAAAAATAGAAATATATTTTAGGGTTTTTTACCATATAGGACTATTATTTTATTTGAAGGTACATCTGTGACATTTGTGGAGCTGGATTGAAGCGGAAAGAACATCTGGAAAGGCATAAATCTGGGCATAATCCTGAACGGCCTCACATATGTAGTGTTTGTTTGAAGGGTTTTAAAAGAAAGGAACACTTGAACTTACATTTCGTCATACATAGTGGAGAAAAAAATGAGGTAATGCTATTTTTAAAATTACGTATTCAGTTTTTAATAAAATGCTTGCTATTGAATAGATTTGTGGGGAATGTGGAAAAGGTTTCTATCGAAAGGATCATTTGAGAAAACATGCTAATTCCCATGCGGCAAAGAGATTAAAAGAAGAGCTTAGCGCAAAGTCGATAGGTGGTGGTAGTGGTGTGATTAATCAAAGTAAACAAACATCTGAAATTGCTAGTGAAAATTGTTCAATATCATCCATTACATTGGATGTGAATATGTCCAATAAGCAATTGCACAACAATTCAGTATCTTAATCATATTACTTTACGAAATTGATTATTGTTTCATATGTAATAAAAATTGGGTTGGGAACGTTAATAGTAATTTAAGTTTAAATAATAAATATTTATTTTTTTATTAGATGGTTTTTATAAAGTATGTGCAGTATATACAGTAATGAAAACTCAACAGCAATTAGAACAAATTTTAGTTTATTATTGTGGATTTCAAAGCTTTGTTCTTTTTTTTTAAATAATACTTGTTACAAACTTATTTTGTTATTTTTTTTAAAGCACGACGTGAAAGGTTTTATTTATGTAAAATATTGGGGTAGTTAATGTCTTCTAATGTGCTTCCAAATCAAGCGGTTTTTGGCAAAATTTCCAAACACCTTTTATGTGGAATTCTAAAACCGAAAAATTGCATTCCAAATAGACCTGTTTTGTTTTGTTAAGTCTTATCAGAGATGCAGCTCCTTTGAAAAAAGTGGAAAACAAAATGAGAAAAAGAAATAAAGGAGACTAGGCTTTGTTGACTTCGAAACTGGCATATTTGTATTTCAGTCAAAATTTCGATGAATACAAAAAAGGATTAGTATTTCAAAATTAGCGCACATTCCTGTCTTTTTTTTTTTTTTTTTGTTAATTTATAGCAGACTACACAAGAAAACCAAAAACAAAAAAATATATGTAAAACATATCTCATTTTAAATGAATAAAAATACATAAAAAAATCATATCTGTGCCTAAGAATGTTGGGGGTAAGAATGTAAGCATGTTAATTAAAGAAACAAAATGAAAACTATGTATACAATACAGAAATAGATTTTACATCAAGAAATAGTGAAATATATATTTTTGTACTAAACGAATTGCTGTATAAGTCAATATTAAACATAGACATTTGAATATAAAAAAAAAAACAATAAAATAAAATTACGGAAAATGCAGACTATGAATAAGATAACAAAGCAATCTAAATTTATAATTTCTAGTGGTTAACTATATATTATACATATATAAAATATAACATGACAAATCGTTTTTGTTTGCTCTTATTTTATTTTTTTATTTATATTGTTACTATAATAAAAAAAGTTAAGTATTATTTTATTTATAGTTGTTTTAATAATAAAAGCAATATGAAGCGAATTTTAATTTTGGTCATTACTTACATATGGTATATATTTATTCAATGGAGTGCATAAATGAGAAGGTGTTTTTAGTCTTTAAATTAGATTGTCTTTAACCTTAGGGATTTGAAGGGCCTCTGAGCTTTGTTATTTGTTTGTTTTACGTAGAAACCTGTTTTACTGAAACACAGGTACCAAATATTGGCTGTAATTTATGTCCACCGAATGTTCACTAAGTTGCCGCTAAGGGACATATGCTAGCGGATGCTTGAAGAGGAAGAGCTGCTGGTAGTTTACGACTTCGTATTTGATAGTATACATCGTTTGTGTTGGAAAATAGTGGGTGGATCAATAAGTCTGTTGTACTTGAAAAGCAAGACTGGTTCCGTCAATTGCCATTGGTCAATAAATTATTGTCAAATTTTGACCAAGCTGAGGGCATTTAGTTTGTATGTGACAGCCTTTGAAAGAAGATAACCGCTTGAGTTTTAAAGAAAAATGGAAAAAGTGAATTTTTTGTGCGAACTCTGAAGGAGTGTTGGGTGACTTTCAATCGCAATCCACCGACCCATAATCGTAGACGAAGTATGAACTCACTGCAACACCAGCAGGAGCCGAAACAATGGATCTCCTTGAGCCAATCGGCATCGAAAAAGGCCAAGGAAGCATTGTCGACCAACAAGGTCATGGAGACATTTTGAGATGCACGCCCCATAGCGTGAAAAACAATCGACGGCGAATATTATGCTAACTTATTGCACGAACGACGATTAGAAAAAAAAAAACAAAGGAATTTGGTCAAGAAAAAGTGTCCTTCCATCAATAGACTGCACGGGTGCACTAGTGTATAGTCAAAGTTAATTGGCCTACGAATTGCTTTTTAATTCGCCATATTTTTTGGATATAGCCCCCAGTGACTATGTCCTGTTTCTAAATCTGAAGAAGTGGCTCGGCGATAAGAGATTTGGCTCCAGCGATAAAATCATTGTTCAAACACCTGTTTTTAGGATTTCGACAAATCTTATATTTTGGAAGGTATTAAATTTAAAAAAAAACCCTTGAATGATATGTATTGAGTTTAAAAATTATGTTAAAAAATATAAGGTTTTCTGTGTCAAATAAACTATATTCCATGCAAATCATAGAGTTGGAAATTCACAATTATGGCTTTAGCCTTTTTTTACATATCCGCTATCCACTAAAAAAGTAATTTACGTGTAAATTACAATAACAAAAGGAAGTCAATTTATATACGCTTTGTATTTAACGGAAATAAAACAGTGCTTCCAAATTCTATTTTCTTCGTTTGCGATGAATTTTTCAATGAATTTTCAGAAACGTCTAACATTTGCCAACACCATTTTTATGTGACAATCGCTAACATGCGAGTGTTTTTCTGGGTAAAATAAATACTACTTTTTTAAATTCCAGAGAATCTTATGCTTTAACTGACAAAAAGATAGTGTTTACCAATTTACCAAAAGTTCTTTTGCCGTTTCCAAAATTTGTTAAGGCGTGTTTGTGGTCCTAAACTAGACTGGTAATAACGGATGAGTGTGGTGGAAAGTGTTTTACAATACGGTCAATGGGATTTTCTGTGCGACTTTCAAAAAAGATATTCATTGGTAGTTCCTGCAAGACAAGACGTACGATTTCTTTCTTGTAGATGGTGCATATTATAGAGTTGATGTTGAAGTTCTAGGCTTGCATTCATTCTCTCATTCTTTGCACATGCCGGTAATCAGATTCAATATTTTATGCATGTATCGTACTGAAGGTATGAGCAATGTCCTGAGCGCAATAGGTAAAAGAACTTTCTACTCTAGCGGAAAGCAGAGCAACTTTGGCGGCAAACATACCCTATATGACACCAGCTCTGGAAATATACTAAGGCTAATCGATTTGTCACTATAACTAGCAGACGTTTTTCACACCTTAAGATCTACAAAAAGATTCTCATAGATTAGAAGACAGAAGGACTATCAGAAAACCAGTACGGTTTTCGAAAAGCACACTCAGCTATTGATGTCATTAAAGCAGTTGTTGATACAATAAAAATGGCTATAGAAAGACGACGATGAAAAAGAGGCACAAAATAATACTTCCAAAAATGCTGAATGGAGAACTACGGAAAATCATCGTAGGAAAGCAGGAGTGGGATCAATCATCGATATAACATACCTTCATGAGTAACTCCCTACTTCGTTACACAGAAAGGTAGGTCAGCGAAGAATATACTCATAGTGACCATCAGGCGATAATTATTGATATTAAAGAAAAAAATAAAATTCCGTGCCCTAAGCTAGCGGGCCTGAAATCGAAACAGAAACTTTTCGACAAGGACATGTTCTACGAAATGATGAAAATCAACGAGCTAGCTAACCTCAAAACATCGGAGAATTAGTTGCATCACCTCACTTGCACAATGCAGTAATGCTCAGACGAATACCCAGTAAAAGATGTACATCGTGCTACTGGTGGTGCCAAGAAATAGAATCACTCAGATATGGCGCTCGAACGTCGAGGTCATAAAATCGGTGGTAGTTGTAGCAGCCGAAGCAATAAAGGGAGAAAGGTGGCGATGGGGACCAAAAGAATATTGTACAGTAGTACTTAGAAAATTTGTTATTTATAAGAAGTCCACTACCTAGAATGGGTACATAACACTACTTCCGAAAGATTGTTTCCAGCTAAGTCAAGCCAACAATAAAAGGTTGAAATATGAAACTGACGAAGGAAAAAAGTATTATAAAATCTCCGAGGGAGTCCCACAAAGATCACTGGGGCATCAGAGTATGATGCTACCAGGAGTAAAAATAATCGGTTTCGATGAAGACATTTGCGAGCTAGAGTCAGCTACAAACGATGGAATTAATCTCATCGAAACTGGCTAATATTCGCCGGCCTGAAATTAGCAGATCATAAAATAGAAGTAGGAAGCTAAACCAGTATATAAAAGAAAAGACTATATAAAATACCTAATAGAAAATAGACTAAGCTTTATGCCTCATATCGACTAAAAAGGCGTCAAAGCTCCAAGCAGCACTTTCTGGAATACCGGCAAACATTGGAGGACCCGGATATGCTAGAAGAATCTTAATATCGAAAGCAGTAAGCTCAGTCCGGTTATACGCTACCTCAGTTTGGGTGGGGGCCCTAAAGACAAAGGAGCAAGGAGAGAATTATCATCAACATATTGACTTAGTGTATTAAGGATAATCAATGGCTTTAGACCGATATCGACATCTACATTGCTTCGGTCACGATAGTTTACATTTTTGCCCAGACTGCTCAAATGAGGAGGTTGAAACGAAGCATGCAATATTCCATCGCATAAGCGCTCTGGGATGGAGAATTGATATACCAAACCCACAGTCAATAATTGACCAAATGTTGCGGTCAGAAGGAAATTCGATTAAGATTTGCACATTCACAACAAACATGCAAAACGAGCTGCGAAAGGTTGAAAGATTAAGTCTTGCAGATGCAGGGACATGGCGTATATTGTTTCACCAGCTCTGCAAAGTAATATCCATCAGCAGTACCGTGAACAGAGTGGTCGAGGTGTGTAGGGTGTAGTTTAGTAGATAAGCGTATCCATGAATGATGATACTTACTAGCCGCCCATTAGTATCTTTTGAAGATTAAGCGCCCTTAGGCGCTACCAAAAAAAAAAAGAAGAAGAAAAAAACACGTACATACACACATATGTACATATGTCCATTCTCACATACTCATACCTATCAACTCAAGCGTAAAAACACAGACGTACAATCACAAAAGACTGCTAGAGCCTTTTTCCGATCCTCAAGAAGGTAGACCTTCTTAACCGTACCAACTCTAAAGAAATCAGCCTGATTGTAAGCCCACAATTGGAATATATTCACTTTACGGCAGATTTTTCATCGAAAGCAGATGTCTTAAAATTCATATCGTAATTAAGGCGCGGTTAGGGGACTTCGTTTTAAGTAGTGATAAAAGGACTAACAACAACCTGGTGTGGGCAACTGGAGGCAATAAGCGCAAGATCGCTTTAAATGGGGTGAGCGGTTGGTTACTCCACACTGCAGCGTCACCTTAAGTAAAGTATGTAATAACATATCGATATTTAAAACATACCATAAGCCAATATACCCCATAGTCTTTACAAACATCGATAAATCCTTAAATTAGGTGATAATTATTCATTTATATTTGAAGCAAAAGATTAAGAGAAAAACTGTTATATTATTTTTTTTTTTTTCATAAGTCAAAGTTTTAGACTATGTATGTAGGCATCAAAAGTACAGAATGCTCAATTGTGTAGGCGGCCAACTCTTTATGTATATTTATTTTTTGGGCTGATAAAAGTTGGACGTATCAAATCGTGCCAGGATTGGCCGCGCAGTGTTTTCTTCATCTTGTATAACAATACTATGTTCGCTTCTGTTATTTGTGAAATCACGCTTTTAGGACATACAGAAAAGGTCGGAGAAATTACATACGTATGCTCTATAAAAGACAATACAAGCCTTAACAATTTAATTATACGAGATAAAATTTTTTTGTATACTTAATTGTGTTGCTTTTGATATGGTTTTAACATGCGAAAAACATAGTCTCCTTCGCAAAGTTCATCATTTACTGTGGAAATTGCATTAAATAGTAAAATTGGATAGCTTAAGTAATTTTGTTTCGGAATCTGGTTTCAATATGTGATGAACCTTCACAAGGAAAGATTTTTTTGCCAATGGAATTAGTATTTAAACTGGTAGGCACATAGTTTTGTTCATTTAATATTTCAAAGCTAAAATTACCTGGATACGATCACAATGTGATCTCTAAAACGAGTTTGATGCACAATCTGACTCTATACAAAAAATTTTATCCTCGTATCTTCATACTAAAATCGTTATTGCCGGCAATTTCAATATACACAATTCTAGGTGGTTTCAACATTCTAGACAGATATCATCCGAAGGACGATGTTTTGAGATCTTCGCTGTGGAAAATAACTTAATCCAGCCACTCATGCTACTAACAACTTGCACTTTTAAATAAATAATAAATACTAAACTCTATTAATACTTCTACAATTAAGTGTCCCCCGGAAAAAAAAATAATGAACACTTTTCATTCACGAATTATTTCATATTTTAGTTCAATCATGGCCGGATCACTGAGTCGTATCCTAATTGCACAGATAGAGAAAACAATCCTGAAAATTTGTCTATCAAAAATCCAATTTGAGATGACCTAACAGCTTTTATAGAAATTTTAGCTAGACATTGTGTTTCGATAACGACGTGAATGCTGGTGCGGTGGGTCGTACACAAACAATTCTTTTTAAAATGAAATCTTTCATCCTTCATCGAATTCAATATTCCAAAAGTAGTGAGTCCATTCTTCACCCCAACATTCATTTATGACGACATTCTAGCTGTCAGCTTTTTGGACAAGGCCAATCTGTTTCCTATACAATTTGCAGCCAGTGGAACTAATATTTTTTCGCACTCATTTAGTAGTAAAAGTACTTAAAGATTTTAACATTCAGGAATTCTCCGATATAGATCAAAGGTGTTTTTTTACCCTGCTGAACAACTGGGTATGCTTTTGTTCAGTCAAGTCCGTCACCACAAGAGGGAATATTCGACACGAATATTTTTAAATGACCAGCAGTGCGGTTTTCGTAGCAACAGGCTTTTTGGTAAGTTTTCAAGTCTGGTACCCATAAAATAAATGCTGGTGTGCTTTTGTTTTAAGATATGGTATAATTCATTGGGTAGTTTTTAGTCGCGTTTACATGGGATTGGAGAATAGAATAGGCTGTACAGCGATACCGACATCACCGTAAAAGTTCGGATAATCTCGCCTTAGATGGCTAGGGCATAAACCAACCAACCTCCGGCCCAGAAACTCAAACTCAGAGACAACGCAGTAGAGGACGACCACATGTTAAGTAGCGCATACAAGTGGAAGGTATCTCAGTCAACTCTACTTTTAACTGGTGAATACACCGCTAGCTGGAGTGACTTGTAAGCTGAGGCCCTAGTCTATTTCAGACTATAACACCATCTAATAAGTAAGTTAGTGTTTTTGTGCGATGATCTAATGTGCGAATGTCTTGTTCATATTTTTCGTGGCCCAACTCATAAAAATGACGGCAATACAATTACCCATCTGATCCCACCAAATACAGAGCATTACCTTCGCGACATGGATATTTGGCTTTGCCGTTGATTTGGCTGGTTGGCCGAGTTTCACATATGATTTGTTGCGCTGGAGGTTGTCGTAATGGATCCATTTTTCACCACCAATAACAATCCAATGCAAAAATAACTTCCTTTTTTGGCGTTCCAGCAGCATTTCGGACCTTTCGACGTCTTTCGGCTTGAGTTTATGTGGAGCCCAATTTCCTTACTTTTGAATATATCCAGCTGCTTTTAAACGTTTTGAAATGGCTGCTTGAGTGACACCCAAAGATTCTGCGAGCTCTTCTTGTGTTTGGCAACAATCTTCATAGAGTAATGCTTCCAGTTCTTCATCTTCAAACTTTTTTGGCTGCCCAGGACGTTCATCGTCTTCCAAGTCAAAATCACCACTTTTAAATCGTGCAAACCACTTTTGGTTCGTTCGCTCAGCTAGCGCATGTTCACCATAAACTTCCACCAAAATATGATGACTTTCGGCAGCATATTAAAGTAATAAAGAAGAACTCCCCGCAAAAACACTTTTTCAGGCACAAAGTTCGACATATTTGAGTGAAAAAAAAATTGTTTACGTTTTAAATGAATGACTTATACTGAAATGACGTACAATGATAGTAGCTTTAAAACGCATGTTCCAATGGAATAATACAAGTTACGCCATCTCTTAACGAACCGCACGCAATTAAGTTATAGACCCAATAATTAAAAAAGAAATTAATGAATAAAAAATATCGTACGAGAGTTATTTCCGTTGAATTGCTTTCCATTCCAACGTGTATTGATTGATCTTCGTTGATCTTCGAGATTTAGCAGTAGCTATATTATGCATACATGTATATCTTAAATATAATATGTTGATATACTCCGCTCAGGGGAAGGCATTACGTCATTTTTCACTCAATCGCTCTTTGTATGAGTACTTCACGTTTATGTTCAGCTGATAGAAATACTTTTTAAATGCATTAACGTCTCCCTGTGTATCGACATGAAAATCATTAAGATCCGACATACTTGTCAACTGCTTAACTTCCTTATACAAACTGTATTTCTACAATGCGATTTTGTGATTTTGAGTAAATTTCTTTTTCCATCGCTTCTTTGTCTAACACTTATGTTATCCGAATTCTTCCTTGATGGTGGTGCGGAACACGAACCAGTGTTTCTTAGCAATTGTGGAGAGCGGTAGCAAGGAAAAGTTTTTCACTCAAGTGCCATTATTGCCAATAACTTATTTAAGCTTGTTATTTTTATCAGCATTCAAATTCAAAATCTGGGCCTGTAAAAATTTTTATATGTGTATGTTGGAAGTATAACTTCCATCGATCAGCTATTTTACGATTATAGTCGATAGGTTTTGTTCATAACCTTATAAATAGTTTAAAGTCGCTACCGTTGACCAGATGTCTTTTGTGAAATGTATAATCGCCTCAAGGTCAATAGTTATATTTTGTTAAAGATGGTGTGCAATATATGGTATATATTTCTGTTCGGCAGCATAAATGAGTATTTTGCTTTATCCTCATTTATTTTGGGTCGTATTATCGTTGAACCCATCGATCCGTCTGATCGATGATACATCCAAACAATCGGCTGATTTGAAATTTTTTTGTATGTGAACCGCAGCCAGAGTGCCATTAGATGACATTATTTTCCAGTTGATTTCCTACAATGAAAGCATATCCTTACTTTGCTATCTTTAATGATGTTAGCAATAAATTTCTTTTTTTTAAATCTTATTTTATGCAGTAATTTACTGGAACATGAAAATACTTTTTAACTTTTGAACAGTTCCTGGTATATAAATAGCCATTACATGAGTATAGTCTTTCCTCCTTGTTGTTATTCGCACTTTTATCATAACTACGTTTCATGTGATATTAAAATATGTATGGTATATATATCAACTACACAGACGGATCCTTAACGAAATTTCATTGGAGCAGAAAATTAAAATGTTGCAAGAAATTGTTGCATCAAGGAAAGTGCAAAGCCTTTGTACTAAAGAGAGCACGAAGCCATACTTACCGTGCCGGAAAGGCAGAAATTAGCTAAAGTACCTACGAATTTTACAAACTGTGACAAAATCGACTAATCCAAAATTATTCAATTAAATCAATTGTTTTTTTACTCGTAATATATAAGTAATTCCATACTCAACAAACAGAAACAAATGGCTTGATAAATAATTTAATTTCATTAACAAATTGAAATAAAATTCGAATCACTAAAAGCGAAACAGCCTATTCCCCTCTAAAGCATTTTCACTGCCATCTGATGAGAGTTATTAAGCATTTCAACCATTTGGTGGGAAGTCATACAAATATTCACATGAGTAAGCAGCCTTGATATTCATTTGGGAAAGTCAGGCAACAAGAAATTAGCAAAATCTTCACCGTATACGATATTACCACAAACCATGTAAAAGATGAATTAATAAACCACTACGTTTTCATTTCAGGTCTTTTCTTTTATTGCTGCTAATTAGCTCATTTTTATGTACAATATTATCATAAAAAAAAAAACTATCTTACGAATACGCCAGGTTATAAATACAATGCCCACGATTGACATACTGGAAATTGAAAGGAAAAGTTTGTACTGTTAAGGGCTTTTGCTTTAATCAAACACTTCAACGTTCGAATGTGAAAAGAAACACAAAATAAATGTTATACTATACTCATACGAATGGTTTGTTTAGTGTTAATGAATTCAACAACTAATTCGTTGAATGGAGTACTTGTATCCGCTTAAGATACGAATACTCTTATTTGCAATTAAATTACGTTCGGTTTTACTTAAATCCAAAAAGTTTATCAAAACTTCGTGAGATAGAAATGAAAGAGCTCAAGACGCCTTTACATACAGATGTGCATGTATATTGATTGCTTTGAACTACATTATGTTTTCATATAATTATAATCGTTATTTCGATTCATATATTGTTTTAAAAAGAAGTGATTCTTCACTTCAATACTCTTTCTACACTCTGTGGGAAGACTGTATGTTGGTATGGGACGAGTATTACTAATTACTGCCGTTGAAATTTAAGTAAATTATTGAGATAGACATTCAAGAAGAAATCTAAACTCATTAAGTTAAGACTCAAATAGTTATTGAAAAGTAAATGTTGCCCTATCTTATTCAAATACCTGTATATGCATATCTTCATATAACAAGCTTCCCAATATGAGGTTTCACATTGATCTATACAGAATACATGTATTATTTATGAAAGTAGATTTCCTCTTTATTTTATTTTTTTTTAAATATTTTAATACATAATTTAATAACAGTGCAAATATTGGCTTTGAGTACTGTTATCGATGGCCCTAAGGAAGAAGTCGTACTGTGTCAAGTCACATGATCCCGGCATACAATTTTGATCCAGAAAGGACTCGGCAAGAGAATTTTTCTCGGAAAGAGCAATGATTTCGTCAGGTGTGGCACACGTCTTGTTGTACAAAAAACGTCCATACCTGCATGTTCTGCCCATTAAAATTCATTGAACATTGAGCATACTCATTCATGGTATCAACCACAACCGCTTCATTTAAGTATAAATATGGTCCAAAGATGCCTGCCTTAGAACTACACCGAACAGTTACACGTTGCAAATAAAAATGCTTCCAAACAATCGTTCTTAGATTTACTTAGTCCCGAATGCAACAATTTTTTCTAATAACAAATCTTTGATGATGAAAATGGAGATGAAAATGATGATGATCGCTGTAAATGATTTTCCGGTCAAATTCTTGATCAATTTCATGCATTTCCAACACACAACTGCCGCTGTTAATGGTCGGCAGACTTGAGTTCTTGTGTGAATTGAACCGTATAGCCTTTATGACCAGCGACTTTATGAAAAATTCGGTGGTGTGTTGTTTGTGATATGCCCAATTCCTGAGATCGAGGTGGAATCGATAAACGTGGGTTTTCGGGCGCACTTCGGGTAACAGAAGCAACATTGCCAGTGGTTTTTCTGCGACAGGCGTGATTTTTTATGAAATAAGCCCCCAAAATTGGAGATTTATTTCAGGGGTTTTTGGGGACTTATTTTATATTTCAAATTAGGGGTTATTTCATGATGAAATAAGTCCTCAAATTTTGGGACTTATTTCACTCTTCTATTTTTGAAGAAAATTCAAATTCCATTCTTTGTTGAATGAAATTGAGGGGGTGGGTGGCTCGGTTCGCGAAAAAAGAATTAAGTTCCTCTCTGCAAGGTTTTTTTTTTTTTATAATCCTGCTTGCGCACCAAGGGGATATGAATACCATTTTACTGGCTTTTCTAGGTGTAGTAGTTTGAAAATCAGGTTTCAATATTTCAGGTTTCGATATTTATCCCAGAGGTGGTTGTCAGACTGGAGCCAGTGCATCCTCGACCAGTGGGTCTTAAGTACGTGCTAGTTTTTAGTTCATTACAGCAACCACTCCAACATCAGTGTTATGCCTTCATGTCAGAGTTAAAGCCGACGGGATTTTCATATAACGCGACCCTCTGCTTGAGGAGTCTATGCATATACGGCCACCCGCAATGAGGTTTAGCCGTTCATGCGACTTCCTCGCTCCGCTAAGGGTATGTGATAAAAGTGACTGGACCCAAGTATCTCAAAGCGTCTTAGACTAAATAACATCCTGTCATGCAAGCATCTCAAGGTTTGCTCTGAATACAATTTGAAATTACAAGCGAAGTCAATCGTTCAACGACATTCATACCTTAATTGTCCTTCTTGTAGAAGCGAGGTAAAAGAGTCAATTCTTGTATATTCATAAAACTATGTAAAAACATTAATAAATGTACATAGTTACTATATGTATTTATACAGAAACCTATTTTTGTGCAGAAGTAAAAGACGTGCGTGAATAAATTCGCTGAAATCCTCTTCGGAAGCAGAAAATCATGTCTAGAGGACTGGAGATATTAAGCAGAATTATAACAACATCTATTCGGGGTTATCTTTAAATGAAAGCCAATCGTCAGTCAACGGGACATCTCTCCAATCCTTAGCGGTTAAAAAGGCGGAAAAATGTATAAAGATTTTTTAGTGGCATGGGCGTTCATCCGTTCGTCCGTTTTCGGATGAGACAACTTTTACGCTGGAAGAAGTTTTCAACAAATAAAATCGACAAAATTTATGCCACGTAATCAAAGAAAGCGAAAAAGTTGTTGCAAGGTTTTAACATGGCTATTATCATGCTCCCGGAATGGTTTGGTGGGGAGTATCTCAACAAGGTGTCGCATCCCTCAGTTTCTGCGAAAAAGGTTCGAAAATGGCTGCAAACTTTTACCAAGAAGATGTACTAGAGAGTGTTGTGAAGTGCTTGAAGTATTGAAGCAATACTCTTCTCAATGGAGAAATCTAAATATTTCAACAAGACCCTGCTTTAGTGCACAATGCAAAAACCGCACAAGAGTGGCTCAGGGTTAATATTCCTAGTTTATATAGGAGCGGAAGATTTGTCGTCCGGAAGTTCAGATTTGGATTCACTAGATTCTCGCTTGTGGTCAAAATTAAAGAACAAGGGCTGTAAGACTACTCACAGAAATTTGGAAGGCCTTTGTTTTGTAACAGAATTTTTGGCAGGACTAAGTAAATGACCACGGAGATGTTCCATTATCTATTTTACTAATGAAGACTTATATATTAACAAATATACCGCCCAGGGACTGGAGTCATCGCAACGCGATGGTCAGATGTCATAGCTACACTATGGTTTAGTTTTTGATAAGTACTCCGAAACTAAACATGTTCTTAAAGGTGGACAGGTATATATATTAACTATAATGCTTTTTATAAAAGCGAACTGCTATTAATTAGCTTTCTTTCTATCAGCCAACTTAAATTTCTTTTCTTTTTGAAAAAAATTGGGAGATAATAGAAAGCAGAAAAAAGTTTAAATACTTTGTGACAAGTTTCGAAAGGTTTTAGAGATTGCAATTAACTATACCCATAGGATGATTTTCTATAGCAGTTGCAGCATTCTTGTAATAATAAGTGATTTCAAAACTTTTAGCATAAGTTAAACAAGATTCTAGACTCCAATTTGAGTTTTATTATCTGGAGAGTCTGTTTGGTCTAGAAAAAACGTCTGAGCTGAAAAATGATTAAAACCAAAACGACGCCCAAAAAGTCCTAAACGCAGAGCTTTCCATTTGTTTATACTTCAATAAGCAATCAGGTTTCCAGGACCTTTAGTGTGTGTAGGAGCTACGAAAATGTTTTTGCATCTCCTTTAAGGAAATTAGCATCAAGTGCTCTAAATGTTTATAGTGTTATACGGTGAGTCTACTCTAAGTAAATTTACAAGTGGAACAAGCTCTTCCAAGACTTATAAGCCAATGATGAACCTCGCTCTGGACGAACCAGCACATCAACGAAAGATGATAACGTTGAAGTTGTGAAAAAAATCGTCGAATTACCATAAGAGAAGTTGCTGATAATAAAAATACTTTTTGAACACACCTCATACATATGGTAGCTTATTAGAATATGGTTGACATATGCGCTACGTGGGATAAAGAGATTTTGATCATATCGCCTCTGCTAAGAAGTAAACGAGTGTTTATTGAGTCGTAAAGTTTAACCTGATCTAATCTAAAAACATTGGTATCTATCAAGTTTATATCATGGAACTTTATGTGTGATAAACGAAAAAATTATATAATAAATCCATTTTGGGTGGTTAGCTTTGATAAATTGGAACTATTAATCCATCGATTTATGTATACATATAAATATCATTCAGTTATCTTTAGAGAATAGCTATTCTACCTGATAATTTGAAAAATTATCAACAAAGAAACGCCCTTCGTGTTGCATAAAGATAGTCTCCATGAAGATAAAAAAATAAACGTCTTAAAAAATTTTTTTCACAAATTTTCGAAAATTTCATGAATTTTTTTTTACAAATCAAATAAAATATTATTAAAAACAAAATTCACTATCAATATGGTTCGTCAGGTATCCACTAATAATTTCACTTGCACGAAGAATGCCGCGTGCCAATGTATCGTAATCTACATTAATTTTTTTATTTTTATTTTTTTTTTGCTGTTAGGATAGTTTTAAGTATTTTGATGTACCAATGTTACCATTAATAACAAATTGATTAATGGATTTTGAAAAAAAAAACTTAAAAAAATTTAAATCTGTGCATGTTGCTTTTAAGAGTAGTTCACCAAATCATGCTAGAGGCCGTGTAATCGAATTAACATACCCTATGAGATGAGAAGTATAAAATAATAAGAAAATGATATCACATCCACATTCAATGGGAACGGATGAATAAAATGAATTTAAAATCCCAAAGATAGGAGGAGTATCTTAGCTTATACAATTGCTGTATATGTACATATCTACACTACTCGTACGGTTTAGGGCAGCTCGATCGTTTGGTTCCATCGCTTAAACTTTAAAAATAAAGAAGAAGAAGAAGAAAAAAAAGTTTACGTAATCTTACGCACACACTTTTCGATGCAAAAGGTGGGGATCTTGTATTTTACTTTCTTGTTGCAATAAAGAGAAAGTGAAAGTGTATTATCTCTCAACCAAAGATACATTGCGCCGATCAAACAGTTGTACAGTTCGCTTGGATACTTCATAAAGACAATACAATTGAGCATACTCTAGGCCGCACTCAGACTTTGGGTGTTTGGAAAAACTTGCAAATTAACTTATCTTAATAGGTACGAGTACAAAATGCACCTAGTCTAAGGCACAGGATATCTGTTTGTAAACATCTACTTGTACATATACGTATTTGATTAATTTTTGCTGGAAGTGAGTTTGTAAAAAAAATTGTTTATTTTGCATTGATTTCTGTTTTTTGTGTTCATTCTCATTCCTGCTCATAGAAAGTAGATATTGAATTGTTATCAATAAAAGCATCCTAAGATGTCATCTATTTATCCAATTATTCTTGTGACATTTCTATCTCTGACGTCAGCAATACAATTTCCAGAGAACCAATATCGATCTGCAACTGCTAGCTTGCCATCGTCGCTACCTGTTACAGTCAAACCGAAATTAATTCGTACTGAGTTACGTGTGGGGCGAAATTTAAATGTTGACGATACTGAAGTGATTAGTGTGAGGGGAAACAATGGTGAAATGACACAACTTTTGGTAAAGAAACGACCGAGAAATACTGCGAGCGTAGCACGCCCCATTAGTGATTCCGTAAATCGTTATTTTAAGCGTGCTGCAGATAATAACGACAGCTTAAAACTATTCAATCTGCCATTTATGCTAAATGCAGCTTTGAGAGCTGTGGAAGGAAAGGAACAACAACGAAACGATGATGATACAAGTGGTTCAACAAAAAACTTTTTCTATAACATTATGGGAAACATCCCAGAGTCTATTGCGAAGTCAACTTTAGCCATATTTGGCAAAAAAGAGGAACCTGAGAAAAAATCCAAGCCAATCGGATTAAGTCAGGTATCATTTGTTCCAGAAGATATTCCAGTAATTGAAGGAGTTCGTGTTCCCGACGATGAGGAAGATAAAGTCAAAGTTTGGCGAAATGCAAGGGTAATTAAAAACGAACTTGTTCCATACAAGAGTGATTACCGTCCCCCCAAAGTTAGACCAATTCATCTTATCGACGTACCAAGCAATGACAGGATGAGTCGACGTGCTGGATTAGGTCCATTCTTTGTTTCGGATAATATAGAAAATGTTCACACAGAGTACAAACGTGCTAAAGGGCCATTCTTCACTGTCGATAATATCCGTAGCAATGATTTATATAATAATCCAAACGTTAACACATATGAAAATTCTAATCAACTTAGGAATTTTGGAAATAATGATATAATTTTCAAATCTCGTCAACCGGTTCGAGAGTACTCGAATCCAGATATTGGAGTTCAGAAGGTGAATGCATATGAAGATTATATGAATGTCTATAGTCAAGATGTTAATCGGCAGAGAAAATTTTATGAGAGCGTTCCCACGAAGCAGGGCCAATACTATAAAGAAAAAGCATCAAAGAAAGTTCAGTACTATACAAATCTACACAACAACGACTGGCGTGATGCAACAACACATCAAACATATTCGACTAACAATGGAAACAGTTACGGATTTGTCTATGAAGATCCGTATCAATTCAACACTAGATGGGGAATAGCCCAATAACACATTTTATTTGTGGACTTAAAAAAGTTGGGAAAAAAGTAAGTGTTCTTTGTGTTAAAAAAATTAAAGATAGGTATTTCCTAAAGTTGAATTTATATAACTAACAAAGTAATGTTTTTCAGACAAAAGTGTGATGGCAATAAGAAGACAAAGTTATTGATGCAAGTGCTCCCTCAATTTGATGATTGATCATTAATACTGCTAACAAAATACATATATACGGGTTAAATTGACTATATCATGTCTCGCTTACTTATTTATTTTGTAAACTTATATTTATTTTTATTCTTAGAGTGTATATTTTATTAATTTTTTAATTTATAACTTATGAATAAAATGTTTATCGAAAAATATGTTTAACTATTCGTACATATCAAAAAAGCCCACTAGTCATAATAATGTTAACTTTAAAAACTTTTATCAGGTCTATTCTTGTGCTATCTACAAAAGAAAATCTAGAAAAACAACAACACAGATTTGTAAATATTGTGGATTTTTCGTAGATTTTTACTGAACGCAAACAAATCCATTTTGTTAATAATATATTTTTACCCGAAATATTAGAAAATCAATTTGATATTACCACAGGCCAATAATTTTCCTCAATATATCGCTTAGTTTCCTTGTAAAGCCTTACTTTTTACAGAAAAGAAATACGAGAATAAAATATGTACATATATATGTATATATAGCCATAGATATTTTGTTCTCATATCATTTAAATATTTTCTGTTGTAAAAGACAATGTTTTTTCTCTAAATTAAAGGTGCTACCAGTGTCCACCCATGTAATATATATACTATAGGTATATTAATCAAGTTTCACTTGAAACAGTTTGGTCAAACAAATTTATAACACAGATATGAGTGTTACTATTATTATTATTACTATTATAACAATAATATGGGCGCTTATATGCTGTTACAGAAACTAATCATCGCAACTATTTTTTACTTTACTTTACATTACACTCTCAAGTTAGGGACTCTAACTGAAACTCAAAAACTTGTATTTTAGACATACTTTATTGTTTTAGTTATGGGTTATCGAAGGTGGAACATAAGTAAATTTTACGAAGAAAATAACCTTCATTGGAATCGCAACTTTCAATCGCTTACACCAAACTTTCTGCCCAACGAGGTAACGTTGCGCTTGTTGGATTTTATATTAGTTCTAAGTCTTGGTTTTAGATTCCATTTGCAGATGTAGGGAGGTATTTCGTCCACCCGATCCGACATGAACATTGTATCCTAGTTTCGGCAAATTAAAGTTGAACATATTGAGGCTATATAAGAAAGTATAGAGTGTTTTTTTGCTTAGTATTCCTGTATACCCACTTAAATTGATTTCAATATAACATATTTGCTATTTTAATCGTAAATAAATATCGGACACCTTGCCACATTTCCATGTACAAAGACATTTAAAAAGCAATGGAGTCAAAATTCTCGGCCATCTTGGAAGAGCTTGTACCACTTGTAAACATTTTTTTTTTATTTGGAGCAGACTCACCATGTACAACTGTCAACATTTCAAGTGTTTTGGAGTACTTAAAATTTTATGCAATTTTTTGCTCCATTTTTATTAATAATTGAAAATCGCCGAGCACACCAAAACACGTCAAAACTTTCTATCTATCAAAAACAAACTAAGTATGCTATATATAGGGTGATTCAATGTGAGGTTTGATTTATAATGTAAAATAAAACACATAAATTTAAAAGTGAATTTAAAATTTTTATTATGGGTTAAAAGAACAATTCATGGCACTCACTTTTTGAAAATGATATCATATAAATGTTGGCCACGACTACGTCTGAGGTGGTCCATTCGGAAGGACCAATTTTGGGCGACTCGTTAGGGCATAGCGCCTGGTATCACGCGGGTAACACGAGTAATGTTGGTTTTCAAAGCGTCAATCGTAGCTGGCTTATTCCTGAAGATCTGAAACTTTACATATCCCCAGAAAAAATAGTCCAAAGGTGTGATATCGCACGATCTAGGCGGCCAATTTACCGTAGCAAAACGTGAAATTAAGTGCTCACCAAAATGATTTCTCAACAAGTTCATTGTTTCACGCGCTGTATGGCTCGTAGTGCCGTCTTATTGAAACCAGAGCTCACCGAGACCATGTGCTTGAATTTCAGGAAACACATAGTCCGTTAGCATGGCGCGATAATGGTTACCATTGACGGTAACATTCTGATTTGCCTCATTTTTGAAGAAATATAGACCAATGATTCCACCAGCCCATAAACCACACCATAAGAAATGGTAGCTCTTGATACTCTTTGGGTTGCTCATCAGCCCAAATACGACAACTTTGCTTATTAACGTGTCCATTGAGCCAGAAATGGGCCTCATCACTGAACAAAATTTCACGATAAAACACCGGATTTTCATTCAGTTTTTCCAGAGCCCATTCACTGAAAATATGACGCAAATTCAAGTCGCCTGGCTTCAATTCTTGCACATGTTGAATTTTGTACGCTTTTAGGCCGAGATCATCACGTAAAATACGCCAAGTTGTATGCGCTAAACCAAGCTGCTGAGAACAACGACTAATCGATTCGTCGCGTACACTCTCAGCTAGAGCTGCAATAGTCTCTTCACTACGTACTGGACGTGGTCTAAGTGGTCGAGTATCATCCACTACTATAATGTTAACTGAGACTCAAATTTGCGAATGTTAGAATGTTATTGGAAATAGTGGTTTCAGTAGGTCGATTATGCGCATCGTAAGTTCCTCGAATCACAAAAAAAAAAACAATTCTCACAGAACGCTGATTTTCGTAATACAGCTGAACAACTTGGAGACGCTGTTCTGGTTTGATTCTTTCAAAGATGATTTGCCAAACAATACTGAACAGAAATGATAAAGCAGTTTTATAGGAGTCACGCGTGATCTGTCAAAGAAAGCCTATTAAAAATCAAACCATTTTTTTTTTTCGTGAATAAGCTCTAAAGTGAATGTTTTTGAATGAAACAAATTAGAAAATGTAACTCTCTCATTTTCATTTAGCTACTTTGACGGTAGCGTGGCCCTACGATTTAAAAAAAAGGGATCAGGAACCTCCCATAGAACCATTATGCCACCATTTTTATGAGATAGGCCACGAAAAATGCCAGGCATTAGGTCTACGAGCAGGATCACACTAGCATTGATACCCACATAGTGGGTACCAAACTTGAAACCATCCGAAGCAACTTAAATTACAAATTTCGAGAGGTGAATGAAAAAAAGATTCTTCGATCTCAAATGCACGCAGTTTTAACAAAAGGGAAATTCTGTCAAAATGCTTTTGAAAAATTAAATGTAACCGCTAGACATCCTATCAAATTATCGGTGCACCTGTTATTACGAAACTCTCCAGCTGGTCATTAAGTTTTCGTGTCTCAAGATATTTCATGAGCTGACGATTTAAAAATCTGCATCAATGTTAAAAAGAATGAACCTATGTGCAATGGGTCACAAGGAGGAGGGAGAAAAAGATTCGCCTATTTTAAGGACGGACTGGACTTATTATTATTTTTTATTATGCTTTTTTTCATCTCGTTGGAAATTGTCCCAAAGGGTAAGATTGACAGAAATACGTACGAAGCTGTTTTGCGTGGATACGTGAGATACACCACTTTTTGGGCCAGAGATTTTTTTTATATTAAGATCTTTAAGCAGTCTTTCCACAGATGTAAAAGTATATTATATTAAATCCATTAAAAATCGGGCCACTCAAATGTATGGGGGAAAATGAAACAACCCTGCATCATTTAGCTGGCTGAGAATTGCATTTTTAGAATTTTTATCTAGTTTAGTTTATTTTTCATTTTTTTTTTTTCATTGAATAATGCATCAACGGTGTATTTACCGGAGTAAGAAGTTAACAAGTCCATGGTATTAGTGACATGACTTACTGGATTAAATTGTATTTCCGCAACAAAGGTCTCAATACACCGTCTCCAAAGGATTTTTTCCATTAATTATAACTTTTGGAAAATTTTTTTGTTTGCCTGAACACAATTCAAGCCTGCAAACTTGGTAAATTTTAAGAGAAATACTTGTGAGGGTGTTTAAGAATCTTTTTGATGATAAAGCAATTATATAAAACTAGCCTACATTTTGTTGTTTCCGTGAACCTTGGAAGTATAGTAATTTGGTATATGGTAGATATCGTTTGTAATCCTAATTCCCAGATTACCAAAAGTTCCCCAATTAAAAAAATTTGATGCCTAATGAGTTATCTAGGATTTTGTAAAAATTGATGGCAGGATGTTGAGTCTGCATTTTTATACTTATGTTCGTCAAACTTATCCGTATTAATTGATTCCTTAGTTGTAAATGCGTTTAAAATCAATCTGAAGTCTGATGACACGTCCGCTTTTTTGTTTTAAAAATCGTCGTGAAGTAATCGTATTTATATCATGTGCATAATCGTATCCTTGTTTTGGCGTATCAATAATTAGACTGATTTGTTTCCAGTATTCTTTTTGCTTTTTTATCACTAGTCTCACCATCTAATCATCCATGCTATTTAAATCTATCATCTTTGCAGTATGTTTCTTGGAGATTCACTGATTCAAATGATTATAAAATTTTGTGTTCTGTGGAAGATACGTTTTAGTTAGAACAATAAAACTAAAGTGTATTTATAAAAAATTAAAGGAATAAAAGGGCGAGAGAGTGGATGAATTTAAAAAAAAAAACGCATCCTACGAGTTATTGATCTAAGTGCACAAATTTCAAATTCTCAGCTCTTTAGAGAAAAGCGCTTTTTAAATGAAAATGTCAGTATTGGGAACACGCGTTTATTTTTACACAAATTCTTTTATTTCCGAGGGTTGCCAGAAGTTACAGCTGCAATTGCACATTGCAACATTAGCAAATGATTAAGGTCTGAGATTCTGTTCAGTTCTACTCGGAACGTAACGGGACATTTTTTATAGATCGATGCAAATCCCAAAAGCTGGTCTACATATTTATAGAACGAAATTGACCAGCTTTAAAGAGCTCTATAAACCAAACGCCTTATTCTGAAATCTCCCCTATAGGAGAGTTTTTGCTACGACTTTTTAACATTTGGAGCCACATTTGTTGTTGAGGTATCCTATGCAGAGAATGTCGAAGCCCCAGAAAATATATACATTGAATTAGCCTGCAATAACAATTTCAGTATGAGGATATACATACATAGTTATATCATTGCTTGTATGGAGTCAGATTGCGCATCAAAGTCGTCTTAGTCGAATTGCTGTTCAGTTGTGTGAACACAGCAATGGTGAATAATTTGTTTACGGATATAGATTGAAAGAGAGATCTCATTATTGTGTCGAATTTGGGGAGCAACATTACTATGAGCGACACCGTGATAAGATTAGAATAATGACACTAGTTCGTATTCAGGCAGTTTCAGATCTGAGTGATTCGAGAGGGCTGGACGGGAATCGACTTGTGTTTTCATCAGTGCCAAGAACACAAAGAGTGATAACCTATTTCGGTAAGTCATTAAGTCACTGGTTTTGAAACCGTATTCACCGTATATATTCATATCATGGGCTGAACTCTCAAATTCTCCTGGAAAAATGCAGATTCGGTCAGAATATGAGCCAGAAAAGAAATGTAGTAAAATTTTAATGGACGGCTCTAAAACCCATTTAAGATGCGGCGCTGGTTTCTTTCTGGAGGACGCAATGTTAAATTTCACACCTCCTTAGAAAAACTTGTAATTCTGATGGCATATAACTACTTGCATACCACATTGATCAAAAAGTTCCCGGCGTACCACCGTGTGGCGCTCCCATTGTTCCGATTTGAGTTCTGTTTTTTTTTTTTTTATTAAGTTGGTACATCTGTTGTTGACATTCACTCTAAATCTTAGCGTCATAGCTTGAAATTTACAATACATCTATCTCTGTGTGTGTTGGCGATTTTTTACAATTTTAGAAATTGATTTAAATTTGCAACAACCAACTTGTATTAAATTTTGCGTAAAAGAAGAATTTAATGTTGCGCGAACTTTAGAAATGTTGGAAAAGTGTTTCGGTAACGATTCTCTAAAGAAAACGGTCCTTTACCATTAGCACGAGCGATTTGAAAGTGGTCATGAGTCAATCGAAGATAAACGCAGTGGCAGACCATCGACATCGAAAACCGACGAAAACATTGATGAAGTAAAAGAAATGTTGGTAAATAACTGCAAATTAACCATCAGAGAGATAGGCGAGGACTTGAACATTGCCTATGAATCTGTCCAAGACATTTTGGTTAATGATTTCGGTTTCCGTCGTGTAGCAGCAAAGTTGGTGCCAAAAGAACTCAATTTCATGCAAAGAGACCGTTTTGACGTCCGTCGCAAAAGAGATGATTTGCGAGGCTGAATCGGATCCCACATTCATCAAAAGGATCATTACTGTAGACGAGACGTGGGTTTATGAGAACGGCATGCAATCCAGACATCAGGCAAATGAATGGCGTTCACTAAATAAGCCGACACCAAAAAAACCACGTCGTTTTCAGTGAAAGAAGAAGGCAATGCTCACGGTTTTCATGGATTACAACGGTGTAGTGCATCATGAATTTTTGCCATAAGGCCAGACAGTAAACAAAGAGTTTTATTTGGGCGTTATGAGACGTTTGCGTGCAGAAATTCGCCGAAAGAGACCAGAATTGTGGGCAGAAATCTCGTAGATTTTGCACCATGATAACGCACCGTCGCACAGGGCCATCATTATTCGTAATTTTTTGACGAAAAATGCAACAAATACCATCCAACAGCCACCGCATTCACCTGATTTGGCTCCCTGTGACTTCTTTCCGTTCAATTGAGTTAAAAAACCACTACGGGGAACGCGTTTCAACAGCCGAGAGGAAGTAATGGAAAAATCGCAGATAGCACTGATGGACATATCGAAAACCGAATATAAAAAATGTTTCGGGGATTGGATCAAGCGCTGGCATAAGTGTGTTGCAGTCGATTGGGATTACTTTGAAGGGAACAATATAGATTTAGATGAATAATCTTGTATTTTTAATTTTCTGAATTAATTCCGAAATTTTTTTGATCAAGGTAGTATTGTGAATAAACTGTATCTGTAACTACAAGCAAACTGCGCTTAGAGCCTTACTGAACCCCCTCACGACTTTCAATATAATTCGACAATGCAAAACTTCGCAGAATACATTCTGAAGGCTGAATTCAATGAGTCTTATTTGGGTCTAAGACCATAATAGGATTACGAGAAATCTAAGCCGTGATGAACTTGCTCGGCAAGGTTCAAAGGACAGTTTTTCAGATAGTAAATCTACATCTGGACTACCTTATAATAGGATAAAATTGGAATGATTGATGAATTTCAATGAGTGAAATAATTCGGCAATAAAAAGCAGTGTCGATAGGAGGAAAACTTTTCGAAGTTATCAAGCCACGAATTGTAAAAGATATTCTACGACAATTTTACCTCATCTAGGAACTAAAATGTCGTTTAAAGTTAAAGGACTTTCATTAGGTAATGATGTATATTTTAGGGAGTTCATTTCAGTATCTGAACATATAAGTAAAAACCATTGAACTAAGATTGGCTATATTTTAAAGACTATCCATTTGTTGTGAAAAATATAAAACTTCTAACGTTCTCGAAATGACAAACATTAAAGTGAGATCCGTATTATTAAAAGGTGATTCAGATCATTCACTCCATGATCAACCTTAATACCATGGAGATAAAGCCAGTAACACAGCAATTACGCCAGACAGAAATTACGTATATTTATTTTAAAAATATACATAAAAGTGTATATCTATACGATCATTAAAGAAAGAACTCAAAGCACAACACAAACTTTGCCATACTTGTCATTCATCCGCTCCATTTAGAACAAACGTACGAGAACATTCCAGTGAAAAGCAAGAAATTCCAATCCAGGCATTTTGAGCTCATTTGGTGGGTTGTTAGCAAATACGGCCACCGCCACCGTGCAGCCATTGTAGAATAAGAATGGTCAACAAATCAAAAACAATCGACCATTCAATGTGTGTCTATTGGTATAACCTACTTACAGTGCTCAAGTATGCAACTAGCATACTTTCTTCGTTGAATACAAAACACTTTCCTATAGTCGCGTCGCGTGACGCGGACGCACTACGCTAGGCTTGCGAGGTATCTTCCAGTGTGCGTGAGTGACTTAATTTACAAGTTTTATGTTTTGTTCTTTTCTAATTAATTCGTTGCTTCAGGATTATTATTATTATGTTATTTCTTTGACTGCTGTCTTCGCCTATGTATGTAGGTATCATCAGTGTCATCAAGGTATTCATTGAATGAATGAAGTAATGTATGTCTGCAATGAGCTCTGCACATTCACTTGTCAACAATGTATTGTACTCACTTGATTATTGTGAACTAAAAAAATCAGAAACTAGTATTTCCTTGTTTTAAGGACTCTCATCGGTTCTATCATTCAAGAGAGCTAGTAATCATTAGTGGAATAAGGCAACCGATGGCATTTGGAAAGTTTGGAACGTTTGGAAGGTTTGAAAAACGAATGATATTGTGCAGATGTTTCTTTCGCCATCAGATTCGTTATTTTGCGAACATATTTTTATGGTTGGTCTTACGGAATATCTAAAATTTCTATATAAGTCTAAGATATAGACTTCGTGGTTGCATGAAAGACATAATCAAACAGAGGATGGATAACTATCTATACTACTCGTAATATTTTTTTTACTTTTTTGGATAATGCGGTTAATAAATGGAGAATTTCTCTTATTCATTTATTCGATTCCTGACAAGTTTCAGTTAACAGTTAAACAGTTTTTAATCCGCGGTAGCTAGACTTATAAGGCAGACCTTAGGTCTTCATTTTGTCTCGAAAACAGACGCTTAGTTAGTATTCTTGTAGCTTTAGCACTCCTGTTTATTAGCTTCGTGTGATCGATTTTATGTCGATAATGTATGTCACAGTGAAGTCTGTTTTAAGAAAATTTGATTGATTATTGGACTTATATATATATAACATATTATACAATAATACGAGTATATTTTAAAACAATAGAGGGTATTGTTTTTATGGTACTTAATACCATCAATTATTGTATTAGGCTCTTGTGGCTCTTGTGTATAAGAAAGTGAATAGAAATCACTATCAAACCACTACAGCACCGACGACGATATGTTCTAGCTTTTCGTAATATAATAGATAAACATTTTGCTATAAAACGGTCTTTTTCGTACACATATCCACTGGCCACAAGACTATAAAAATATAATGGTTTTTGCACCGCATTTGTGCATTAAACTCGTACATTTCTCGTAAATGTTATTTCCTTTTCCAAAAAAATATGTCATGCCGATATTTGCTTCCCAATGGATGAATACTATATATGTTTTCTGGATAATAGCTGATATATTATGCTAAAGTAGTAACTTAACTGTTAGCACTGTTAACTTCACATTTTCGTTAAGTAATCAATCATGGTAGGTAGTTTGCAAAACTAAATATAAAAACTAAATAAGTCTTAAAGGCAGTAAGCATTTATCTTTTTTTTTCTTGATTTCAGGTTTAGTGATTTATCCCTTATATATTATTATTTTATCCCTTTTTTTCTTTTCTTCTTCATATCAGCAAAACAATCGGCAAATCTATGATATAACACGTACACAAATTGAAGTTTAAACAGCAAATGGAAAGAAAAGAAAAGAAAAGAGTAGAATACCGCTTAACAAACCGAAAGCAACTGATATAAAATGTAATAATAAATAAATCAAAGTCTCGTACTGAGTTGCCGCAATGTTCTGCGGACGGATGGCATCCAATCCATTAGCCACACAATGCCGTTTTCTGTTCTTTATTAAAGCTGAATTGAAAACCTCTTAGGTGCGTTTATTAATACATATGGGCAAAATGTACGGACCGCAGCTCGTATATGGATAGCACTCCGCAAGCACCAGTACTTGTACCATTGGCAAAGAACTGCAAGAACAAGATGTGTTTTTTTTTTTTTTGTTTTTTTGTTTTTTTGTTGCTCCATGTATCTGTTGCTGCTTTGGGCTCCAGTCTAGAAGCGAAGACGTGCGCGAACAGGAAGGTCATTCCCACCTATTCATCCAAATTATACTTTACCGTTTCGTTGGCTTTACGTTCTCGATTATCGACTTGGCTAACAGTCAGAGCACAAACTCAACGCGAACTGATTACATCTTTTAGTTATTCTCGAATTCAAGAAGTGTGATGATCGTTCACCGCGCCGGAAAGTGAAACCTTAAAATATTAATATAATATTAACTTAAATAAGGCTTCGTGAAAATAAAAAAAATTAAATTAATACAATTGATATAACAATAAAAATTGGTGCTATAATTTTAGGTAAATAGTTAAGAACAACTTGTTGATACAAGTTTGGTGTAGTGTAAGAAAAATTTTCGTTTAAACTTCACAAGTTTGTAATATTGTGGGTGAAAAAGCAGTAGATGGAATTAGTTTATATACACTCGCTGTTACTTGTTTACCCTAATTTATAATTTGCATATAAGTCGTAAAATAAGTGATCATTAGTATGAAATTGTAACGATGATTAAGAAATTCACTACCACTTGTTAGCCTATAGCAGAACTTTAGTTGTATATATATATGTATAAGGAATTTTCCTTTTTTCTTGGTATAAACTCTTAAATAAAGGGGGGGCCAGTTGATTACACATGTTCAAATGTTTCCCGATACTTTTCAACTTCATTACCTGAATTTTAAAACAGTCTAATAGGGAGTGGCAAACCATTAATAAAGAAACAAAAAATATTGAACTTAAATCGGGAAATAATTTCAATTAAAAAAAACCGTGGATAAAGTCTAAAAGTACATGTGAACAGTAGGATCAACAGAATCATGAAAACGAAGCATCTGTCCAGTTAGTAATCCAATAGAAACTGGAGAAAAAAATTCTATTTTCTGCAACTCAAAAAATTTACAAGAATTGGTTTTTATCGGCCTCATCCCAACTGTGAAAAGAATGAAAATAAGTGTAACTGGTGGCTTTTAATACTACCTCACGATCTAAGGAAATACTTTCCAAGCAAAGAACTGTCGTTACACTGACGTTGATTCTGTCATTATATGGGTGCGGTTTTAGTCCATGGTCTAATTGCTATAGGACGCTTTAAATTAAAAAAAAAAAACAAATTATTTGAGACAAGTGTTTCTTGTTAAATTGCCTTAAAATAGAAAAAAAGGGAAACCCTATAAAAAATGCATTCTTTTGCCAATTGTATTTTTAACCTTTTTTTCAAATTCGTAATCCAGTTCCAGTAGTTTTATTTTTGTTTAAACATTATTTTACAGTCATAAATAGAGTAGTATTTGCAAAGTTCCAATATTGCTATACATACTAAGTTGTACACATAAAATTATGTGTTTCTTTTTTAAAGATCTATAGAACTTCTTTTTATTAAAAATAAAGAAAGAATTTGAATTTGAATCAAAAATCTTTATTCATTATAAAGATTGTTCGTCACACTTAACTTTAAATAAAATTTTAAGAGTATAGCTTCTTTGTTAGTTTTGAATAAAGCGCATACTGTCGGTAACATTTAGGTGAATCTTTTAAGTGTTTGGGGCTCTAGCTCAGAAATAACGCCTACCATCATGCACTAAATACTTGATATAGTCCCAGAAGAAGTAATTTTGCAGCGTCATTTTCACCGGCTCATTCCGCGATGTAATGTTGTCATTGAACCGAGTTCTTTGTAAGTCAATGGCTTCATGGGAAGCATGGCATACAGCGCTTTTTTGCTGGAAGCACATACATAGGCCAAATTTTTGCGGTCGACACTAAATTTTCAATTCGGGATCTAATTAAATCCAGGCTACAATATAACTTCTTACAAAAACAGAAGCGTAAAATATCACGGTTTGAAAATTATTCCTGTTGGAAGATCTCTTAGTTAAAAGAGTACACTTCACTACCAAAATTGCACATGAAGAATTTAAAACAATTTCGAAGAAATATTATGTAAACCGTTTATTCTTTAATTTTATTATAGATCAAAAGAATCATTAAACTGTAAAACAGTGGTTTTATTGCATGAAGTTTTATACTTAATTCTAAATGTCTTTTCCCGGCTGATTTCAAATTTTAAGTTCCTTTTCCAATAGCAGCTCTAGTTATTGAGATATAAGGATTTTTTTTTTTACGAAAAATATACCAGTTTTCAAACTAAAATCTTTTATTACACAAAATTAATTTGAATAAAACTTTCTTTTTTACGATTTTCTTTCATGTGTCGCATCCAAGTTGCTGAATGTGTTATTAATTTTCTGATCTGAGGACCATTAGATATACCAGCTTTTGCCTTTTGAGTACTCAAAAAAAAAAAAAAATGGAAAAATTTTTTTAATGCACTTTATGCACTCCCCATTTTTTTAAAGAGTTTGTACACACAGGTCTCTTGACCTTAGTGGAGAATTTATTTTATTCAGCCTCCCCGGAAAAAAATCCTATCTCAAAGGTCAACCTTTCTTAATCCAGTGCTTGGATTTAGCTCTGCTGTCACATAAGCATACAAAATAAGGTTGCTTCGTATAACCACATTACTGACCCAAGAGGAAGTTTATCATTTTTAGATCTACGCATATCCCAGTTATGTTCTATATACTTTATTTTCTCCAAAATTAAGGATATCGTAGGATATTCTTCTTTAACTTTGGTTGAATGTACAATAGTCAAAGTACCCAGCTTATTGCCATTATGCAAGAGTACACATTTAACACTGCGTTTCAATGAGTCTATAAACAAACGCGATTCATTTGGGCTATAGTTTTGTAATCTCATTGCAGCCGTTAAACTAGAAATATTTTTGCAAAATACAAAATCATCCTCTTCAGAAAGAAAGGAAGCAAATTTTTTCTCCTTGTCCGATAAAACGAGATATTTGTTTTACTAGATTTCATCCTCTCAACCTAGAAGCTGAAAGCTCTGATGCTTTTTCGGACATTCTAAGATGGGTGGTCATTTTGATTGGGCAGTCTAGATTTAAAAGGGTAATAAAAGCCACTATTTTTACCATTGTCACTGTCTTCTGAACGTTCTTGAGATGTTAGATTGAATGCACTCGGTTGGAACTGTGGTAATGAATCTTCACTATAACTCACAACAGGTCTAATAGCAGATTGAAAGCTAAGATACGTAAACTTTAAAACCATTTTTGGAACAACCATAGTGATGATTTGATGATGGTAGCTAAAAGCATATGTTTTTCTAAAACTCGAGCAGCTAGACAAAAAGTAACGATAGATTCGAAATTAAAATATAAAAACTCATACAACAGAAAAAAAGGGTTGTTTTTTATCAGTGTATCATATAAATATATAAGTTGAAGTATGTATATCATACTCATACATAATTTTCCATATTTAAAGTCTCTAAATTAAGGACTTTGTTTTTTTTTTTAACGATGTTGTATCACATCTTGATTCAAAATTACAGCTTGAAAAAAACATTATTCGAATATTACAAAAATTTTTTTTAAAATAAATAATTATATTTATGCTTTTTTACAGATATTGATTGCCGAAAAAATTTTCAAAATAATATATATTTTTTAAGTCTCATCAACTTAATATTATGCACAAAGCTTCGGTTGATATTTTGATACACAGTTCTATGTTTCTAAACACAAAATTAAATTAAATAAAATAAATAAAATTAAAAAAGGAAGAGGTAACTTTTAATAATTTACCGAAAAAATTATTATCCCACCTTATAATCCTTTCGAACGCAAATTTAGAATGACATTTCCGCTATCAGGCTTTGGAGGACTTATACTGCACTTGAGCGAATAAAAACCTCTATTGAGCCAATCCACAATCATATATGTGGACCCTTTTATCAGTCCTGCAGCTTGGTACAAATAGATTTAAAAAAAGATGAATTATTTCCTATAAAATGAAAATCTTTTTCTCTGTCTGTTAGATCAATTTCACTTACGTCCTTTCTTACCAAGGTCACCGAAAAGTGGATAACTCCGATGTCGACATTAAAATGATAATTTTGGAACGATTTAAGTAATACTGATCGCTATTTGTTACATACGCATACATACATTGGAAATACCATATACTGGACTATTAACCAGTGATTTGACTTTGAATGAATTATAGGACAGCCCACTTTTTTAAATTAAATTTAAACAGTATTTTCTTTATAGTCATTTTAAAGGAAATCTTTATAAGTTTTTTTTTTATTATATATAATCTAATATCTAGATATTTTAAATAGATATTTCCTCAATAAAAATTATTTTTTCTAAGCCTCTATAAAAGCATTTCTCCATTTGTATTCACTACGCTGAGAGGAATTCTAAACAAACACCAGTTTTAGAAGTTATTTTCAAGATTTCCTTCTGTTATGAATCATTTAGCATAGCGATGTCAAAAGTAATATGATTATGAGCGTCTTGTATCCAAATTTACACAGCAAATTATTTGAGAGAATGGTATACTTTATTTGTGTGAGCCACCGAAAGATCTTCGTTTTTTTTTGTAAAGATTCCACATACTACGATTGATTTAAAAACTATTCGAGCTGATTTTCATAAAGAAATGTGTACGTATCGCAGCTGTCAATTTTGGACGCTTCCGGTTCTATACTTGCAAATGATACTGACTGTTTTTGATATTAAGCCAATTATTTTTGCCAATATCGTCAGTGTTATTGTGTTGTTCATCCTGTCGAAATTTCGTTTTGTCATCGGAGGTCTGAAGGGTGATTTTTTTTTTGCTGTTTTGTTTTAAGTGTCCTATTTTTGACAGGTCACGCGTGATTCGTGACGTTTGTCAAAATCAAACGTGTTCGGTTAGCATTTTCATTTGATCATGGAAAGTCTTATACCCGAACAACGCTTATAAATAATTGAATTTCATTATCGAAATTCGTACTCTGTAAAAAATTTTTTTCGCGCACTTCGACCATTTTACGGTCGTCATAATCGACCTACTGAGCAAGCAATTTAAGCCATAGTGACCAAATTTCGCACCAATTTCACGCTATTGGACATCAAGCAACATATTCGTATGCGTAGAGTACGTACAGAGAAAAATATTGCTGCTGTATCTGCCAGTGACTGTCCCTTCGTCACCATTCGCACCGATTGTGTTACTCGACAACGTGGAAGATTTTACGCAATTATCTTAGTCTAAAACCTTACAGAATACATTTCGTGTAAGAACTGAAGCTCAACGACCTGCTACAGCGTCGACTTTTTGGTCAAGAGGCCATAAAAAATCTGAAGGAAGATCCGCTTTTTATCGAAAAATTGTTTTCAGCGACGAATGAGTATACTAATAAACAAAACTGCCGTATTTGCTGCCATAGCACCTAAGAAAATCCATTGCTTGGTGCGGTTTATGGTCTGCCGGATCATTGCCTCGATTTCAATGTTCAATGATTTCAATTTTTTTTTTTTTTTGCCCAAAATACAGGAGCTGAATCTGGTCGACATGTGGTTTTAGCAAGACGGCGGTACATGGCACACAGCACGCAAATCAATGGGCCAATGGAGAAATGAATTCGGGGAGCAATTTATCTCTCGTTTTGGAGCGGTGAATTGGCTGGCTAGATCGATTTGACGCCTTTAGACCTTTAAACCAGCATCAATTGTAACCTTGGAAGACAACATAACACGTGTTGCTCACGAGATACCAGTCAATATGTTAGAAAAAGTGATTCAAAATTGGATTTAAAACGTAGTCGTGGTCAACATTTGTATGAAATAGTCTAAGCTAAATGGCAAGCATTGATCTATCAACTCAAATAAAAATTGTATACATACACTTTTGCAATTTTCCTTAAAAAAATCACCCATTATGACTGAATCATAAAATACTGAGGATGGCAAATGTAGGGTGAAGTCTTTGTAGTTGGAGCAGTTAAGTGGCCTTTTTTTCTTGCTTATAGGAAAACTGGTGCTGAAACTGAATTCATGAGGCAAACAGTCATTAACTGGACGATTATATCAGAATATTGTGTATAAACATTTTAATGTGCCTGTTATGTTTGTACGATTTGTAATGAAACTTGTTAGTGCAAATCATCAGACATTACAGACCAAGCTGGATCAGAAAGTTTTAGTTTGATCTTATTGACACGTTCAATAAAATTCTTATATATATATGTACACAGCATATAAAATAATATGTTTTTTTGCTAATTAGACAATATAAACAATAATTGAGGAAAATACGATACATTGAATTATGTTTCTCTGCACGTTACCATATATTAAGGTTTACTCCAAAATTTTGTTAAAACAGTTATTGTCGACAATTTTTGTACCTATTTAACAGTCTTTAGACGTAGCATTTGAAAGACATTTCTTCTTATGTTTTATTCAGTAAAGGTTTCTTATCTTTATAGCATGACAATTTTTAAAATGAAATGGATTAAATAATCCAAACTTTTTACGTTTCGTATGTTTTCGGCTTGGGTTTACTTTGACGTAACTCGTTTTAGATAGTACAAGTATAGATAGAATGAGTAGCATATTCGAACGTCTTAAAAAAATAATAAATTGTTTTAACATTAATAACATTAGACAAATAATATATCAATAAGAATTAAAAAAAAAGTTAACAAGTACCATATTTATAAATTTATAATTAATAGTTATATTGCCATGGAGTAAGTCGGCTATAATTTACACCTTCATATGTTATATACCAACAGCTTCACTAATTACAATAATTTGTAAAAACTAATCAAGTGAAAACTGCTTGTACGAGTATGTTATGTGGAACGTATAAAAGACCATCTTAATTTCTTTTCAGTTAATCTATATATGAGTATATTTTCGAATATATATGTGCATATATTCACAAGATATCATATACGTGAACTGATCAATATTTTATTACTAATTCTCGTTTCGTTGCTTCAGATCTGAAGTGTTAAGTGATCTTAATGAAAGTGAAATTCCATTCAGTCATACTTGATTAGCAATGCAAATATAAATACAAGTTCAAAAGACCTAATCCATCAGAAAATAACAACAACTTTAAATTTTCATCTCTATTTATTTACAAAATCATTTTCAGGTCACACACTTTGGAGAGAGAAATTTCAAATATTCTTCTGAATGACTGCTTAAATCATCCGGTGTAGATACAACTTTCTATGCTGAGGAAAAAATTGTTGCCCAATTTGTCGCCTCTGAGTAAGGAAATCTGTTGCCAATTTATTTTTTGGTCATGAGGTGTTTTTTTTTTTTTTTTTTTTTTTGGGTTTAGGTAAAGTTCCGGTCTGTAAAATAAAAATTCATGAAATCAAACTTTTAGTCAAATTTAAAGGTATGCTGAATCAGATAGGTTTTTTTTTTTTTTTAAGCTTACGCACGAATTTAAATATCCAGATATGTATGCCATATAACATATGTACATGCTACGTACGTGTGTTATATGCTTCTACTTGTATCCAATGTCAATATTATTCCAAAAAAAAATAATAATAATACCCCTGAGTTATACAAGTTAAGATTCTTCGTATCAGTAGCAAGATGTTATTCTTCGAAACTGATCCATTGTTTTACTTTTATCGCCTTTTTCCTTTTCATCTATTTCAAGTTCGTAAGCTTTCAGTTATAGATGTCGAGCTGGTTGAGATTTTGCAACAGAATTGACGTCTTCATCCTGTCTCTGAGGTAGATTTGAAGATTCTACGATCCAATGTGGTATTCAATTGTATTCAATTGTTCTATGTATATAATATATAGTACATGCCCCAGCGAACGAAGTCGTGATTCAGCCGTACATTTTCCCCTTCATCAACCGTATATGCATACGAAACCTGATGATGAATCGGAGAATTTTTTCGTAAAAAAAAATGGTTTATCGCAGCATCCAGTTCGATGCCCCTCCGGTTAGCCGAGACCGCACTCTTTAAGTATAGAAGGCTGTTTTTTTTCTTAACCCCCTGTCGGGCAATGTTAAGTTGAACGCGGGTATTGGAAGTGTTAAGGGCTTTCATTTTGGCTGTTTATTTTGAGTCCTACTTTGTTCGCTTCAGCTTCCTGATTGTGGGCCATCATACGAAGGTTCATTATCCGATGTTAAAGTAGGCAGTAAGGTGTCGTTGTCAATCGAATTCCACAGTTGCCTTCCATCAATGCTGAATGGAGTATATCGCTGATAACCACCAAAAACAATAGTGGTAACTTAGTATTCACCCCTGACGTATTTCACTTTGGACTTCAAAAACCTCAGAAATCTTACAAAGCATCTGTGCAAAACGAGTTCCTTACCACCATCGTATGTAGCTTTAATAATAGCTATAAGTTTTCCTGAGATACCCCTCCTGCACAAGGCCAACCATAACATATAGCCTTATCGAAGTCGATAAACAGTAAATGTACATAGAGGAGACCTGTACTCAACGCATTGCTCTATTATGATCCATAATTTATGTGGTCGATGCAAAGGGATCCAGCGCAAGAGCCTGTCTGTTCGACGTCAAGAGTTGAATCTAAATGTTCCCTGATTCGTTCCAGAATTATTCTAGCCATTATTTTGGCTGCGGCTGGAAGAATGTATACACCTTTCCAGTTTCCACACTCTATCAGGTTTCCCTTTTTTGGTAGCTTTACGATCTTCCCTATTTTCTACTCCTGCAGAAATTCTTCACTATTCCACCCCCTACATGTGAGCGGCTGTAGCAGATCAACCGATGTCTTTGGCGCCACTTGGTATAGTTCAGCAGGTATGCCATCAATACCCACCGCCTTGTTTTCTTGAGGGACTTGAGGGACCTGATTGCCGCCATTATTTCAGTTTTACTGGGAGGCCCGATGCGAATTCGGTAATTTGTTGTCCGGAGAACTCATTCGAATTCGAGATCATAGCGCCATGTCTTAGTGGATTAAGACTGTAGCATAATGTTCTCTCCATCTATTGAGTTGTTCCTCATCTGAAATCAGTAGATTAGCATCTATGCTTTGGATGTTGTTTGGAGTTCCGACCACCAGTGAGCTTTTTGGTGGTTTTTTTGACAGCGCTGCTGTCACACCTGCTTGCTGCTTCTTCTGCCCTTGAAGCCAGTATGTCAATGTATTGACGCTTGTTACGTCTTACACTACTCTGCACTTCCTTAATTTACACGATATTGGATTTCTAGCTTGGTTCTCTTTACTGCTGAGGCGGCTGCAATTCGATCTTTGATTGTTTACGCTACCGCCATGTGCGGTGATTTTTCTGCCTTTTACCGACATAGGTGCTTGCCTTAGGTGCAAACACATTTTTCACAGCATTCTTCGTTGTGCTGTTGATTGCTCTTGCTTCTAACGCAAGGTGGTCCCTGAACTGTATGCGTACTTGCAGATTCCTGAGCCTGCTAGTAATGTGTTGGTAATAATTTGAGCAAGTTTGAGCGGTTTCTGTTGGCGGATGCAGTATATGAACTAACATAAGATGGTGATCGCGTTTTTGCCCAACGTCTGCTCCGCGCCTGTTTCGGTGGTCTAGAAAACATTTTCTAAAGTGACAGTTGATCGCAATGTGATCTATCCGGTTGTATGTTCGCTGGCTGTCAGTAGAAATCCGGCTGATCTTGTGGTAGGTGTTAGGCTTAAACAGTGTAACTCCACTAGGCGATTAGTATTGCAGAAGTCCACAAACCGCTCACCTTTGGACGTTGTCATTCGATTGATTTTGCCCTTATTATTATATTGGAAAGAATGCTCTGCTTCTAATTTAAAAGTAAAAAAACCACAAAATATTTTTCTACGTGAAATCTTATCAACATCTGTTCTAAGGAAAAAAATTAAATTTCTTAAAATTTAAGCGCCATGAAATAACTTAACAATCTTTATTTCTAAAAGCTAAAAATATAAAAATTAACTACAAAGAAAATAAAAGTATGTATGTACTTTTATTGTATTGTACTTTATGATGTGCTGCTTTTGAATACAAAAATTTTTTTTTTTGTTATGATACTCATGCATAAGAGTAAGTTGCTTGCGAACCCGCATACTGAGCACTTGTTCAACTTGGCGTTCGAAGTGGAACGTTGGTTTCTGTGCTTCCCAAGAGAAAGAAAGATTTTTTTTTTTTTTTTTGTAATATTAGTTTTCTTTAGTATAGTAGATAATTATTGTTGACTTTTGAAGAAACTAACATATATTTGGTACAGTAAGTATGTACTTGTAATATTTTTTGGATGCTGCATTTCTATTTTGGTTTAAATGCTGCTTCTTGATTTTTTACTATCTCATATAAATGTAAAATCGATATTAAATAGTTATTGACCGTTATCGAATTGGAAACATTAAAAAATATAGTTGTATGTATTTACTTTAAGTTATTTGCAAGTGGATTGAAATTTGGACAAAATGCAAATGAAAGATGAATGATTTATTGTAATCGATTCACAAGCATTGTTACCAAACTCGCAATATCTCTAAGAATTTGTTCACAACTTGATTTTTTATTTAGCATGATAAATAATTTAATAACTTTCGGGGTACAAAGGCGCTTACAAGTCGATCTAACTGCGAACACTTCTTCCACCTTTGCATTTCTGGTGAACTCCTACTGGGGTCCGTAATCCGATAACGGCATTACGATTTCCCCGATTGTTTACGACTGTATCCATATATTTAAATTTTTACCCATTTTGGACGATAATCCTTTTCATTGGGTTGGCAAGAAGGTAATTTCGGCTTTATAGAGTGAAATAGAGTTTCCTTTTTATACCAATAATAAACAATCATATATCTACTATATTTCTTATTTTGTTCGATTTTTTGCATACACATGACTCCGTGCTTATAGGACTTCTGGCCCTTATTAGCAACAGACTGAATCAAGTGCAATTATATGTGATCATAATTGGTGAAAGTTTTACTCTTCAAAGAGTTTTGCAAGCTTTGAAACAAATAGTGCAAGGTCGGGGCTGTAGGGTGGATGTGACATCACTTCCCATCCAAGGATCAATAATTTTTCATGAGCACGATTCCTTTATGACCGCCAATTCTGGAAATTTTCTTAGATTGTTTCTTTCAGTTTTGTTAGTTGTTGACCGTTAGGTTGCATGCAAGCTGTTTAAAATGCACGGCATCATTCAAATCAGCCGAGTTGATAATACACTGCTTCATCATGCTCATACCACGATAGTTTTCGATTGATGTTATTGTCGACGACCTATTTTTCATCATCGCGATCATTCCTTTAAGAAAAGGATACATTTCATTGTGTTTGAGAGGTATATCGCGTTAAGTGAACCTTTTTCACTTCATGTGGAATTTTTTAGGGTGCAAGGGTTTTTTTTATGAGTGTGAGGCCTTTGGTCTGTAGCAGCCATATGACGATCTGATTCAATTATGACTTTGAGTTGGTCATCATCACTTTCAGTTGGTCTAGTCATTGCAAGGAAAAATCTCCAGGATGGAATTTCTTAAACCAATTCTAATACGTGCGTCCTGTTAAGCAGTCTACACCATACGAGTACACTTCATAAACTTCACATATGTAGATATCTCATTGTGATCCTCAGCAGCTTTCTTACTTTGACGGTAATAAAAAAGAAAAATAAAAATTTATTTATCTTTTTAAATTGTGGCTGTGATAAAGTTTGTAATAAATATATACTGTTTCGTATTTGTTTATTATAAAAAAAAAATTAAAAAAAACTTGAGTGAGTACTAAATTTAATATTGAGTTTTTATTAATCTGAAGTAAAGGGAGGATGTGTATGATATATTGTAAGAAATTCAATAGTTTGTGTGTTCTGCTTTTATGGTTATAAGTGCGTTAATTCGGTATGGTATTCAAGATCTGAGATATGTAGGTTGTGATTCTATTCAAATATATTATTTCCGTCAGCTCTCTTTTTGTTGTTATGGCACTTTTAGCCACCGCCCGCTTAAAGAGCTGCCAATCGTTCTCAAAGGGATTCATATCAGAAGAATTTCCTGCGCAATACAAAACAAAAACATAAGAAGTAGATTTATTGTAGGTTTAAAAGGCGCTTATGTTTTCATAATCTTATTGTTCTTCTCAGAACTCCTCGAGAGTTAGAGTAACCACAATTTTGTATTGGCATAGGTTGGATGCCTTTAAGAGATCTAAAATTTGCCTACTCTCATCTTCGGGAAGAGGTCCCTCTTCCCATATTTCAAACGGTTTAATGCTAGGAAAATGTTTTTTTTTAAATATATGACTACGTATGGAAATACTAGTATCCATAATCCATCCATATTTATCCATCCATCACGCCGCACATATGATAGTGCGGATAATGAACAAAAATGCAGATATTCTGAACTCATATGTACTCGTATGTTCTTTTATTAGAAAATCTTGCATAACTGTAAAAGTCGCATTTACTGCCATGAAGTTTCAAAGATCCAAAAGGTCACTTTCTCCATTATGTAGATATCCTATAGCTTCTCATTAATGTTGGCGCACTTGCGGAGATCCGCACTTGTTAGCCGGAGATCCGAATTTTAGCCGAAAAATCATCTTTTTTGACGAGGCCCATTTTCGGCTCAGCGGCTCAACGGGCAAAATCCACAAGTTTTCAGCCAGGCATCAATGCATCCACAAAGATTGACTGTTTGATCTACGCTAACAAGCTAACCACTTTGAACGGGCTCGAGGCCAACATTTGACACGCTATTGCCGAAATAACGCCGCACATATTGGAAAATGTCATCAGAAATTGCACCGACCGCTTTAAGCACTGTCATTTGAATGATGTGCTATTGCACACATAATGGCATAAACATAGCTCAATAATGAATTTTATACCTTACACCGTTGTTGTTCTAATTAAATTTTTTTTTCTGTCGTATGTTCTGACCACCCCATAGTAGCTTCTATTAGTCAGTGTGGCGTTTCCGGATGAGTTTCGAAATACGTCGCTAAAATCTCAAAAAGTACCGGAGATTTACATATATTTTTGCTAGTATGTGTACTTAAAATGCTAAACGAAATTATGATGACGTCAAACGTAAATGTGTAACAAGACGTGACAAAGCTAGAAGCTTGAAGAGGAAGAATTATTAGGAAACCGCCAAAACTTGTCATAAAAACTACTGTAACTGTAGATTTAACGATCTACAAAGTAAAGACCTAAGGAATGTTATTGAGCTATTTGAATTTGAAATATTGAAGGAGTTGAAAAGAACGGATAATTCAAAGAAGTCATGATATCGCTGTATGTACTGTATGTTATATGTAGAACGTGGTTAGATCTGTTCTTATTTAAGGGAGACGTCTTCTTTATATGCGCAGGCCCGAAAGTTTAGTTTTGTTATATGTACAAACAATATATAAGCTAATACCTATTAATCGATAGATTTACAATAGCAGTAATAGAATTTATAGCTTGGCCTCTTGATATAGGGATTCATTTCCACACATTCCATTACAAATATTATCTTAATATATTATATTAAAGTTATGCTGTAACGTTTGCAGTAACATTAAACAAAAACTGTAATCGTAAGCTATATTTCAATATGTATAAATTACAATTAACCTTATCTTTTTTGTAGAGAGTCGAACTAATAGAATAAAATGAAAACGTTGGGTATAATACTATGTGTAATAGGAGTTTTTATAAGCTGTACGAGTGGTTTAACTACAATTCGTAAGGAGGCGAAGCGAGGAGATAAAGTATCACAGTCATTCAAACAACTTAATCTTTCTGAAGCTGAAATTGATCCAAATGTCAGCCCACCATTGCCCAACCCGGAGGAAATTGTGTCAGATGCAGCCGAAAATGAGATATCAGAACTCGCCGAAGCCGCAGAGCCGATATCTACTAGTCCTGCGTTAGCAGAAGAAACTAACCCAGTTAATGAGGACGATCCTAACCAGATAAGTAAATACTGCAAATGTTCGGATACGCATTGTGATTGCTGTAGGAACTTCGCTCTACCAATCGTACCAGTTCGTGGTCCAGGATGCGCTAAAATTACGTATCTCGGTAATGAGAAGATGTCGGTATCGATCAAGTACGGAGACATAGTTTTAGCTACAAGAACTATATCGGGTAAATTCAAATGCTAAAGTCGATTTTTTTAATATTAAAAATACATACTCGTACTCATATTTTGATTTTATTTATTTATTATTATTATTATTATATTTGTTTTTGTAAAGGAAAGAGAGCTAAACCAATTTGTGTTGGATTACCTGGAGGATTTTCTAAGTTTTGCGGTCGAGTGTATGGTTTATCGAAAGGAAAAGAAGATTTCAAAGCATGTCTAGGGCTTGAACTTAGAGCAGATGATGAAGTTGAAGCATCGTTACGTGTATCATGCTTCAAATTTGGCGCCAAAGGGTTGACAGTATCTGAGGCCGAGCCATTACCAGAAGTCCCAAAAGACGAGGAAGAGGATGATGATATTTTCGGTTTTGGAGCTGGTGATGATAAAAAATTTCATATCTGAAAGAAATATTTAAAAAAAAAAATAATAATAATAACGTTTTTTTAAAGGTGGTAGCGATGATGATTACGATGATGAAGAAGACGAGGAAGAAGATGAAGAGGAAGACGATACAGACGATGATGATGATGCCGATACACCCGCTGATGATGCAGACTATGGGGGTTTTAGTTTTTTAGGAAGTGGATTATTAGATGAACTAGAAGAATCAGAAGAAACAAGAAGCCCCACCAAAGAGACAAGAACAGAGCAGAAAGATATAGCACAGAGTAAGGATGAAAAAGGAACGCCACTCGAAAATATTGGCGCCGTATTAGCTGTAGATGATGCCACAAACGCAAAGCCAACTAAAGTTAAGAAAAATAAGAAGAAGAAGAAGAAGTCCAGCGATTCAGAGTTTGCTTTAGATATACTGAACGGAATCCTAGACTTTTTTAACTAAATTGCCATCAAGCAAAAATCATTACTTCACAACTTCATAGCTAAGTACGGATAGTTAATTTCCAAAGTAGTGTAAATACCGAACTTTATTTTAGGATAATAATTTATTTATTTATTTCTTGAATAAATGTAAAGTTTAATTAATTTGCAATATGATATTATGACAAATAGTTAGCAAATTGTTAGAGAACTTAAATCGTAATTGGCTAAACAAGGACCAAATAGATTAGTTCAGTAAGTAATTCTTTATAACTCTTTTTACATAGAGGATTCGTTCACTTTTCCAATTAACTGGAAATATTTCGCCCTAAATTTTTAATTGAAGTAAATATTTCCGCACACTGAAAGCTGCCATTAAGACTGGCGAAGATAGGGTAAGCGCTTCGAAATCAAAGAAAATATTGTGGGTATCGATCTGAAAATTTTTGATCGTGGTTACTACTATGTTTAAGAAAAAAGTCTGAGCAATGGGTAATTTCTTATATTGAAAGAGATATACCATACTTTTTAAAAAACAAGAGATCAGGCATTTGGCATATACTCGTATAGGGCAACCATATAGACCAATTAATTGAATCCGTGGTAAATGTTTTGAGTGCTCAAAAAGTCACTTGTTTGGGCCGACCTGTGAGAGCTCGTATTGGCGTAATGGAGAGTGATAATTTTTTGGCCGTTGCCTTTTCTTATTTCTCCAAAGACTTCTGGCACAAATAACGGTGTACCATTTAGAATTGACCATTCTACTTTGCTTTAAAGGCAAGGTGGCGACATGTCCGAACAAAGTCACGATTAAATTCAGAAAACAAGCGAAACATGGTGGCACGGTATGGTGCCTCATCACCAAAATTCGAAGCGAGTTGATCGGCTCATCATCGCATGACAATTTTCACGACTTAATTTTAGTTTTTGGCTAAGGTGAACTTTTCAAGACTCTGTAAAAAAACGCAAATAGCACTCGTATGACAAAACGTTCTGAGCACGTGTACCATTAAAAACATTAAACTTTACGATGCTGATGTTAGATTTGACGTATCTATCACTGGCATTGTCGTATTCATTATACTAGCCGCTTTTTTTGTACATCCGGTATCTGCAAAAAAAATAAATATTTTGCGTCTAAATTACAGCAATAACAGCGATATGCGTTAAGTTAATTTATATACGCTATCTACTCGTAGTTACCAAACAAACTTGTAATGAGTAAAAACATCCTCCTCAATATCTGACATTACCCGGATTTTATTCCAATCGACTGAGCAAAGTTTTAAAACATAAATAGCACTCGTATGTCAAAACGTTCTGAGTACGTGTACCATTAAAAAAGTTAAACTTTACGATGCTGATGTCAGGGTTGACGTATTTATTATCGGTATTGTCATATTCATTATATTAGTCGTTTTTTTGCACATTCGGTATCTGCTAAAAAAATAATTTGCGTCTTAATTACAACAATAACATAGCGATATACGTTAAGCCAATTTATATACGCTATCTACTCGTACTTACCGAACAAAATTTTAATGAGGAAAAACATCCTCCACAATATCTGACATTACCTGGATTTCGCTATTTCATCAATCGACTGAGTAAAGTTTAAATCCCATCTCATATGTATATAGGTGGAGATACGGCACCATTTGGAAGTGTTGAAATACTAAACTGCGAAGTGCTCTCGTTATCAAATATTATGTAAGTTTTTCGGTTAAAGAAATAAATTTTTTGTTCCATAAAATTTGTGATTGGAGGATAACGTGATACCTGAATGCGTCTATGTTGTGTAAAAGTAGTGCAGCGCTTCGGGAGCTAATTGCTTGCCGAAATAGACGGGGCGGTAATTTTTCACATCTGTCAAATTCATTTCACAGAACCTAAGGCTATTCGATCGATTTCCGGTTTTTTAGTTTTTTTAAGATGTTTGTTATATCTACCGTTCTCTTTAATTTCATTTCACATCCCTTTACAATCTCTAATCGAAATTCTCCGCCTTTAAAATGTTATCTCTATACATAACATATATGTATATAATGTTCGAAAACGGAACGTGGTGCTACTGATGCTGAAAGCTTAGCCCGAAAAAAAATATAACGGACGCAAACCAGGTCTTTCGAAGGAAGTACAAGATCTTCTGAAAACTGTTCTTGAAAATTTGACGGAGGACAAGTTGATGGGAAGGTGGCTTGGAGAAAATACCCAAAACAGCAACAAGAGCTTAAACAGCTTCATTTGGTCTCTCGCTTATACGCACACTTTTTGTTATGCAACCACACATACTCCTACACTATGAGATACGACTAGAACAAGCCACCAAAGAAGCTCCGATTGCTTAGAAAAAAGCTGATAAAGAGCAGGAAGAGGCATTCGATGAAACGATGATTACCGCAATATAAGTTTAAAGCACTAAACAAAATTATGTTTCTTCACGAAAAAAATTTAAACACTTTTCTGAATCAATGAACAATATTTCCCAGAGGTTTGTTTTTATAAAAAAGAGAAAAAGCTAAGTTTTAAATTTTTTCTAAATGTCCTAAGTAATACCTCGATAATGATAATGTATTTTAACTAAAATGCCATTTGGCTTGGTTTTTATTTTGAGCCAATATTGCTCCACAATTGTGTTTACAGTTAAGCATCTCATTTTTTGGATGTATTTTTTGTATTTACTGTATCCAACTTTACTTCACAGTGCATTGAATTTGGGGCACGCTAGTTCGTACAATTTTGCGGTAGCTTCCATACAAAACATCTGGCCATAAGCAAATTTTGACAGAAACGCAACGCAAACGCAATACACAACCTTTTTATATGGACAAACATAAACCATATGAAATCTACACGTACGATGTCATCACGATTTTTCCGACTTATGTAAATTAGGAGAGATACTCTTACGTATCATATACTCACATTCATTCCTATCTGAAAAAATAGATTTCGGAGTTCAGTTTGGGTTTTACTTAATTTATTTCTATGCAATAATGCAACTTGGCATCACCTAATTATATTGACAATCAGTTGACATTTTTATACTTCTATCAATTATTTGAATGAAGACATCTATCATTTTCTCGTTCCGATTTTGCCAGGAAAACAAATTATAAATTAGGTTTAAAAAAAAAAAAAATAGAATCAATATTAATTTTGAGTATGAACCGCCTGAAAAAGCAAACAGTCTTGGATCAAATGACTTCAAAGGAATTCCAACGAGACACTTATGCTCATATAGACGTTCTCACACACCTGATAAAAGATACGGTTCGTACCAACAGCTTTCACGAAGTCATTCTACGAAACAAACACTTGTTTAAAGGAAAAACAGTTCTGGACATTGGATGTGGGATCGGAATATTATCTCTGTTTGCAGCAAAGGCCGGTGCTTCACGCGTAATTGCCGTTGATTGCTCCAATGCAGCGTTGTACGCTCGTCAAATTGTATTCGACAATCAGTACGACCATATCATTCAAGTTATACATGGACGGATTCAAGATGTTAATCTTCCACTTTCCCCAAAATCGGCTGATATTATAATTTCTGATTGGATGGGGTATTGTCTCTTCTTTGAGTCAATAGTAGACGCTATTATATTTGCACGTGATAAATGGTTAAAACCTGATGGACTAATTTTTCCGGACAGAGCTAAATTGCGTGTTGCTGCTTTGGAGGATTCGATAAGAAAGAATGAAAAAATTAATTGGTGGCGAAATGTGCATGGATGTAATATGCAGTGTATACGTGAGTTTGCTCTAAAGGAACCTCGTTTTTATAGAGTTACCCCTGAACAACTGTTAACTTCATCTCATCTGCTGAAAGACATCAATTTAAATACGATAACATTGGCAGAATTGGCGTTTCTAACACCATTTTTATTAGAAACGACTCGAGCCGGAACAATAGATGGGATGATGACTTACTTCAGTGTAATTTTTTCAAAATCTCACACCAGATTTGGATTTAACACAGCCCCATGGTCGGAACCAACACATTGGATGCAAACTGTTTTTTATTTTGACCAACCGATAAATGTAAAAGCGCGCCAGACTCTTTTTGGGGCCTTGTCTATGAATCCCATTGAAAAATGCATGGATAACATTGATGTTCGGATTGAAATCCTGACTGGAGAACCGTTGCAGTTGGTAGGTGATATTAGGTGCGCATTAAAACGGAGGGGTATAGAGCAGAGCTATAGCAAGAAATAATGAATTGATGTCGTGGTACACATTAAATATTGGCTGTGAATGCTAATTTTTGCATTTTTGTTTTGTTGAATCATTGTTATTAGTTTTTAGCATGCATATAATATAGTTAAAAACTGTACACATTTATTATTTGAATTAAATATTAAATTGCATTTTTGTAATGAAAAGAAAACAAGATTTTTACTGCAGAATATTTGGATGTCTAATCCAAATTTGGTTTCTACCGAAAAGATTCCCAAAGTTTTACCTTGACTCTGAGCATCATTTCGCGTAATTTATTTAAACAACTTCAACGAAGCCCGAACGTCTTCGCATTTTGTTGCTAAAATCAAATGTATGGGATTTAAAGGGAGGGAAGTGAATGCTGTTTAGTTAATAAACAGATACAACTTCCTCTTATTCTTCCCTTCCCGTCAACGCATCGCGAACTTATCATTTGAAATTCAGTTGCAATATTACAATATGGTGTTAGATTATATGTGCACATGTGGCAGAATCACACAAGTCTGAAGAAAAGATCTCTTTTGGGATTATGTAATGTTGATTTAAAGTTCATTTTCAATGCATTCCTAGATATGAAAAAAATTATATAAAAACAGAATAGATCACTATTTCATACGAAAAACTTAATTAACAAATATATTCAGTGTCCCTTCCAGTAGCCGCATATACCTAATTTTGCCATTCTTGCAATTCTTTCAACTACGATGTTGAAAAAGCAATATTGGCCCTCGAGATTTCGGTTAGGTAACTTCCGAACTTAATATGCTTCTACGTCTTATCGGCAGTCACTTCTTTGTTATATACTTTCTAGTAGACATGAGTTTTTGTCGTCCCGATAATCAAAGAATGGTGTCTCGTTTTCGAATAACATATACTTATACTATTAGAATTCTGACCTATTCGCTCTTAGAGTTTTAGATTTGTAAAGGAACTGATGCTTTCCTCCAACTTTAAATCTCTCCGATTATTCGCATTGTACGTTAAAACTTTCATTTTGACGTCATCGTCTTCACATCATATGTAAGTCTCCGATACTCTTCGATAATAAGCGAGCTTCACTTACAATTTTTCAAAATACCGTTAAACGCGTTGTCCAACTTAGTTTACTTCTATCCAAATTTGGCCCACAACGTTTGCTTTCAATAGCAATCAGTGGACTGTTGATATGTTCGGTATGATAGCAGTTCTGTATAGATGCGAAAACATGTCATTGGTTTCTGTTGACTCACAGTTACTGTACTGTATCTCCAGGGTTTACGTAATAAAGTAATTTTTTATTTTCTTCATAATCATTTAGATCGACAACATGGCACCTGATGAACCTAATGATCGTAGCCCAGCTGAGCATTGGTCAACAGCCATTTTGCTGCAATTGCAAATGTCCCCACGTCTGTTTCTGCTATAAAGCAAATATAAATTCTGATCAATAGCTTCTAACTATATATATCAATCGTAGAAATTGAACAAAAAATAATTCAGGAAATATTGAAATATTTGGCAACATTCTGTTATATTTGACATCCAAACACACTTTAAGAAGGCGCATATCTGTATCCTTAATGCAACGTTGTTATATCCTGCATGCGTATAGGTCGAGGACAATTTAACAAATTTTCTTCGAAGTCATTCTGAAGAAAACGAAGATACAATTTTTGAGGACAAATAAATCCACTTCAAAAAAGACTAAGGTCGGGTGAATTGTTTTCTCTGACAGTCTAAATTTCCCTCTAGATTTTGGTTGAAGAAGCACCCTACCGACATCCGTATTTCTTCGAATAGTTGAACTGCAAACAAATAAATAGTCTCCAAAGAGGTCTAGACTGCTGCTCATCTCTTAAACAAATAAGGAGCGGGGTACCTCAACGTTCACTTTTATTGAATACCGGGGCATAGCGATATTTTAGAGTATTGTAAGGCAGATGAATACCCCAAGCACGGAACCACACATCGCTACATGCAAACTCCAGTTACATCGTTACATCATACAAAACTCGATGTGAAACATTTCAAGTAGTCTTTCTATATGTTTTGTTCTCTTTCAGAAATGAAAAATCCGTCTGGGAGATTTTACCATAAAGATATAAATTATTTTTCACAGAAAATTATTTTAGCGTCATCTGAAGCTCTGACTGGTTCAACGAGTATGGACGGCACTTCTGTTTTAGGTTATTTAGTTACCCATTTTCACCTAAACCTACAATTAGTAGAAAGGGGGTTAATGCACAGAAATCAGGATTTCTTAGAGAAGACGATTTAGATGGCTTTGTCGAGATTAACGACCAAACCTGATCGATTTACAAATCGTGATAGCTTATTGAGAGCGTATGAGAGGGCAATTTGCATGAGAAATCACCCTGTAACCCTGTTATCGAATCTTTGCGGATAGAACTAGTCAGTGAAAGGAAGCTGTTGTATTTGAAAACATAACTATGCAGCTTGGCTGATTAGATGATTCTTTAAATTTGATCAGAAGGTTATTAGGTCTTGGATGGATTGATTTCGTGGAAAATTAAATGTGCTTTCAGCTGTTTAATAAGGATAGGGCTGCTACTGTAATAAGGAATTCCATTGATGATTATAAATTTTACCCTTCTTTATATTCTAAAACTTCCTTGCAGATTTATGTTTAAAATATTATAAAGCTAATATTTAATTGAATAAGAAAGCTTGCATAACTTGCGTTAACAACAGAAATCTATTTTACCAAATGAAATCAGTACTTTATTCAGTTCAGTTTATCACGAAGATAAGTTTTTTTCTAAAATATTCAGAAGTAAAATGAATACAAATTCTAATTTTTTTACGTTCAATTCATATTTTTCATTTAAAAATAATAAAATAAGAGGAAAATTCAGATACAAAAAAAAGATTAAATAAAATAAAAATTACCGCATTCAATAACTAGTCACCCTGTTAAAAATTTATACAAATACCACGCATACTACTATACCAGTTTAAATGTTTTCTTTTATTTAACATTTCAACTACTCTTCCTCAATAATCCGAACTTAAGAAACCAAACGCTAAAGTGTTTATAAAGAGTTGTTATGCAACGCACGACTTGATATGTTCAAATAATAATAATAAAAATAACAGTAATAATTTTGAATAGTTCTCGGAAACAAAATTAGATCAGCAGCTCTATGGTTAAGCAAAAAACTAAGAGACCAATAACACCTCAATGGAAAATCTATGTAAATGAGTCTTTAATTTTTTTTTTTTTTTAATTTTTTGTTTTCTAATTTACTTATGTTGGAATACCCAATGACGTTCGCGCTAGTCTTCTTGCTATTTCGTTAAATTTATCTCTATGTTCACGCCACATAATTGATGCATCAACGTTGGCACCCGATTCGTCGTTGGGCTCTGTAAAACGGATTGTTATCAACTGTCAAGGTTTTTGAGGATTTTTGCACTAACCTGCTAACATAGAAACAACACTTAATAGAATTTTTTCCACACTTTGAACTGGACTCCAACGCTCTGCAGATAGCTCGTATCCCATGGGGTCATCTCCGGGCGCATGAAGAATCGAAATGCACACCCGTCCATCTGGAAAAACTGTGTAGAAGAGAAATCATATTAGGTGGCGAAATGTTTGTTTTTAATTGATTATCATACTGTTAGGGTGAAACATTTCGCAAGTAAACTTCATTTTCGGCGGGCTCAGCGGATAATCTGGTGGAAAAATTAACTTTGCTGGAAAAACACCACCTTCGAAACAAGTGCCTTCTGGTCCCCTGTAATCATATACAAACAATTAAGCATTTTTTTGAAGTAACACTCTTATCCACTTACGCTATCAGAGCTTCCCATTCAAATATATTATCTTCGCTTATTGGTCCAGCTACAATACCTTCTGGTGGATCCATCGTAAGCTCTATATAAGAAAATATTTTATACAAAGTTATTGTGAAAATGAAGCACTGGTTTTACATACGTTTGTACTCAGCCATTAGTCTCCGGAGCGCTGATCCAGCCATTCTGAGAACCGCCGCCTTTGTTTTTTAATGTTTAATTTTAAATTATTTATGTATTCTAGTTGTAAAAGTAGAATTTAATAAAAAAAACGCAAATAATATTTGTTTCGTCACTAAATTATGAGTAATGTCAAAAGTCAAAATGAAGTTCTTAGGTATGTTCGATTTGCAGATTTTTTTTTCTTAAAAAGACTAACGTATCTGTGGGTTTTCATTGCTCTCTCTTTGGAATTTAAGACATTGTCTATTCTTTCTCACTGTTGTTATGTTGGGCAATTTGGAATTCAATGGGACACTAAATCTTTTTTTTTTATTTTATTGTCAAATTTTTACTTGTGTGGTTAAAAATCAAATTTTTATTTCGCAATTTGTGTTGTTTGGCAGAATGGCAGAAGAGCAATGTACTCGTATGTGGGGTGCCTTTAAAGATCGATGTTATGCGGGCACTCTATAAAAGATTCAAGTTATGAAAGTGAAAATTGTGTAGCCATTCGTGAAAATTGGGTTGACAGGATGCGTAACTGTGAAACCAGCAAAGCTATTCACATGAATGAAATCGTATTCCATAACTAATCGGATTGTTTGCAATATCATACCGAAAATATGATATTTGTATATATGGTATACCGCAAATATTGATTTTTGTTCATGTTACTTTATTTTTAAACATAAACTTGTATTTGGACTATCCTGTAGAAAAAAGCTAATGGACAATTCTTGGAGGTTTTAGCTTCGGAACACATTCCTCGGCTTGTTTTTGCCCGAAGGAAAATACACACTATTATATCATAGAACAATGAAGAGATTGTACTGTCGTATTTGTAGAAAAACTAAAAAACAAAAACTATAAAACGTAAAATGCAAATTATTTTTTGTCACAAAGAGTAGATTGTTCGAGAAACTATTGTAAGACACTTGTTGTAGTGCCAATGTTTTTTTTTTAAATTGCAGCATTAATTTCCCCCAATAATGGCATAATTAAGTATTTTTCCGTAGACAACGGCACAATATCGCCAAACTCAAAAGCATCGCTTGCTTGGTATCAAAAAAGACTACTACAAGAACCTTGAATCAACAAGAACCGTTTACAGGGCCTCAATAATAAAAACACACTATGACAAAACTGCAGTTATATTTAGGCCTACGATATTTATAGAAAATGACATCGAAATCTTGCCATTTAAAGGATTTACAGACGCGGACACAGCTGCAATTTTGGCGGAAGTGGACATGAATGATAACCGCAGAGACACTCTGGAATAAAACAAGCCTTAAATACAACAGAAGAGTTTGATGAGTCGGTCACAAATCTGACGCACGGTTGGAGACTGCTCACCGCTGACGAAATCCCTATGAAAAGAGTATCTTGGTTTCACTAAGATGTAGAAGAACTTAGAAAAAGAACTAGGAAGCGATTCAATAAGGCAAAAAGAACATATAACCGAGAGAACTTCCTAAAGTCACATAATGTATAACAACAGACTATCTTGGAGACATTTCTGTTACGGTTTAAAGGACATTGAGGCCATTGCTAGAATACAAAAGTTCCTATTTTACTCTTAAACTGAAAGCACACTTAAATTTCAGAAGAGAATCTCACAGACACGGTAAGTGAAACATTAGAGCTCTTTCTGCGGATGCACTTTTTAGTGTCAGAATGGAACACAAATTCTATATGGCTGAAAGATGATTCAAAAAAGATCGTTCGAGAACGTGTGCTCTCATTAATAGCAAGTAAATATACCACGGTATTTCAGGTGGAACTAACTGCCTTATTAAAAACTGTATGCATTCTACTAAGTAAAAGTCAATCGCTACTTAACACTAAATAACTACGCGCACTCATCAAAGATCGTCTTAGAGTGTTATAAAGTTTACAACCACCTTACGAAGTTGGAGATCAGAGCATTAGGTCACGATGGAAATGAAAAGATAGACCACCAGGCCAAGAAAGGTGCAGGAAAGTCCATTTATCTCAGGTCAATGAAAATGCGGTCTACGAGTACACCCATTGGTGTTATGATTTGATCCTGAAAAAAACTCATAAGTCCAAATCCATACCCACCATTTTTCGGTTTTTTGAGACGAGGTATATGTAGAGAGCTATGTTTAGTTTTGGCATCCCTGCTAAACTCGTGCTCTTAACGGAATTGAAACGGAAGCTGCTAAAATGGGTTTAGGGGTAAAGGAGGGTAAAACCAAGTATATGCATTAAACAAGCCGTTACAAGCAACATCGATAAATTGAACAGAACGTCGCAGTCGACAATTACAACTTCCAGGTAGTCAGAGACTTTGTCTACCTTGACTCACTCTACATCTACGAAGAATCATCTTTGCCAATAACTGTTCCTTTGAGCTAAGAATACAACTGAGTAGCGAGGCCCCATCCCGAGACTAAGCAGACTATTTAAGACCCTGATAATCCCAGTTTTCTTTATGGCGTTGAAGCATTAGTCTTTTGAAGCGGATGAAGATATACTCGACCATTTCGATAAATTGACATTGTTGAGAATTCACAAGTATTCACAGACAGGGCCACACTGATATGCACAATCAGTGGAAAGCGGTTTTTGAAAGGTCTATGATTTAATATACGGCCTGAGATTAATTTGATTGTGATTCCAAATCGAGCAGTGTAATGATACTTAAACACTGTGATGATCCATATTCCGATTAACTTTTATAGGAAGCTCAATAAACTTCTGTTTAATGTTCGATAATGAAAAATAATGAAGAGTTCATGGGCTTCGATGTGTAGAACATGTTGAGTGAATAAACACAGCATGGAGTGTCTTCGGATTCCTACTGTAGGAACACCACTGTAAAGAAAGATTTTGCTTAAAATGATGCGTTCAAGTGAAAAGCTAGCTCAGCCAACTTGAAGTGCGCCACTATAAGTAGTTATCGTAAGATCGAACATAATGTAGCACCACCTGAAGTAGAATAAGTAACATCATGTATGAAATATTTTCAGCGATGCGGCATTTTCACAAAATTGTTGTATTCAATTCATACTATTTAATGCGCATTGTGGTCAAGCAGCGTTGACGGGTTTATGTTTTTTAAAACTATAAAAGTCAAATGCGATATAGGCGCATGTTAGACATGTCAATATAGACATGTATATAGATTCTTGAAAAAACAAGAACAAAGCTGAGATGTTTTCGCACAGTAAGAAGTATGTGACTACATATTAGCAACAGCAGGCAACCTTATAGAACCTTCTATTAAAAGTGTTTGCACTGTCCAAGCGCCAGAGAGCAGGTACTTCACAGTCCAGCAGCACTTATTTTCAAGCGTTGGGAACAAAAATTCGCCTTACTGAAAGTTTGGTTATGCTCAGTAGTGACTTGTACATGATTGGTTTTTATATGTCATTGATAAGATGCTGCTTATCCCATACCTAAGATCCCATACCTAATTTGAACATTGTACCTTCGAAAGTTCAGTATTTTGCGTATAAAATGTCGGTTTTACTTTTTGTTATATAAAGAATATATAAACAAGTCAAAGGCCCATTAACATAAAAAAAAACAATTTTATTGTAATAAGTTTGAATACACCTGTATTTTAAAAATGTTTATTTTGCTGATCAAGGTTGGCCCTCTTTTATCTAACAAATGAAGGCTAAATAAGTCGATTCACATTCGCCTTCTGTTTCTATTTCGTTGTTAGCCACAGTTAATCGTTTGAATTTCTCCGTCTTTTCTTTATTTTTAGCTAAGTAAATGACATCCTCGCTAATTTTTCCATCTGAAGCAAAGCCGGCAGTTTCAAAAAAACAACTCAAGTAACACTTAGTTGGTGTCGTTACCATTAGGTAATCTGTACCACAAAACAACGCTAGGTCTATAGCTTGGACTTTTGTGGTTTCAATACAATTTCTGATTACATTCGGTGGAATTAGCGCTGTTGTAAAACGCACAGTCTGGTAAAAAAAAATTTAAATTCAACAAAACAACTAAGATAAAGTTAAAAATCCGTTTACCAGTAAAAGCATAAATACGTTCCTGATTATGGTGACCAGCTTCACGGCGAAATACCAAATGCATTTGCATCGCATCGGTATTTTATAAATAATCATTAATCTTAAAATGGGCAATAAATTTTTAGGTTAAAACATTACGAAACAAAGGAACTAAATTGTATAAAAAAAACTTAATCAAATGAAAGTTCAATACTTATTAAATACAAGTGGGATTTATCATTAAAGTATCATTGACTGTCCAAGCTCAGTCATTCACTTTTCGCATAGTTTGTCTTAAACTCTAACGCAACTACATTTTCACCGGATAAATTACACAATAATGAATGTCCAGAAACTACCAAAGACGATGGGATGGAATGGGACATCATCCTGTTCCCTGTTTTATTGTCCAACTCAATGGATAGCAGCAAAATTATCAGTAAAAACAAGGATTGCGGAATGTCAGTACCAGGTGCATATGTTAACAGATAAACCAAACCACTTATATGTTGGCCAATGAAATGGTAGATAAAGTGTAGGAGACCGGGAGCAATGTTTAATTGTCATTTTATAATTAACGCCCAAAGGATGAAATAAATAATAATAATTCGTCTGATCGTTTGTGCATTTATTAAAATACAATTGGGTTAAACCGCACCCAAAACACGTACGGTCCCCAAGCTTTGGGAATGTCAAGTGTTCAAATGCACCGGTGCGAATTTTTGTCGACCTGCGGTCTTCATACACAATGTGTGTATGAGGAATGTGCTTGTTTGAATATACAAATTTCATTAATATGTCATTCCAATCGTAGTAAATGAGGTATACTTAACATAAATCAAATTAATTTAATCAGTTCGGCAGCGAAATGGCTCTCTATGGACTCCTTACCGTGAACAAAGTAAGATACATACATTCCAAAAAGGTAAAGTTAAAAATTATTTTCTTTTATCTTACCTATATCATTTCATCGTTTAAAGAATTTTTGATTTTCAGCAGGACATAAGAGTTGACATATTGACATATTGAGTTGAAAACAGAAAAAAATATTTAAAACATTTTAAACATCACTGCACTACTCAACATAAATGCATCTGGTGGAGTCCATTTTGAATGCGCTTTATATAAAAAACGGAGTTTTAACATCGCAGATAGGGCGAAAACTTAACTCATTGTTTTCTTTGGATGTAGAGAACTATAAGCCACGAATGACATCTTTATCTAATTGTAATGTTACATATTAGCAGAACGTTTAAAGTTAGTCGGGGACATGGCACAAATCCATTAACTGTAAACACGGTAGGCAGTAAAAGTAAGAAAAGATAACGTAAAATCAATATGGATGCTAAAAAAAAACAGAATTTTCAACAGAGCAGACTGAGGGTCATGATACGACCACGCTAATATAGGGTTTTCTAATAACGAATTGACAACTTTTTTTTTTTTTAAATAAAAGGCAAACCATTTGAGATATTTCAAAAACTTTATTATTGGCTTGAAGTACAATCAAAACATTTATGAATGGAACTCGACTTCGTTCGGGCACGTTTGCAGCGGTCGATTCGTTGGACCCAATTTTCAACGAGTCGGCCACACATTTCGGCCGAAACGGCCGTTATTTCGCGTTCAATATTGGCTCTGAGCTCTTCCAACGTCGTCGGCGTATTGGCATAAGCTAGTGACTTAACGTAGCCACACAGAAAATAGTCAAGCGGCGTTAAATCGCACGAACGAGGAGGCCAATCGACTGGCCCATGTCTTGAGATAACACGCTCACCATACTTACTCTTTAATAAATCGGTTGTAGCTTGTGCTGTGTGGCTTGTGGCATCATCGTGTTGAAACCACATGTCGTCCAAGTCCATATCTTTCAATTCGGGCCAAAAATAATCGGTGATCATTGCGCGATAAGGCTGACCATTCACATTAACGTGTCGATCGTTATCGTCGACGAAAACATATGGCTCAATAACGCTGCCGGCATGCAAACCGCACCAAACAGTTATTTTTTGTGGATGAAGTGGTGATTCATGAAGCACATATGGGTTTTCACCCGACCAATAATGCATATTTTGCTTATTGACGAACCCATTGAGCCAAAAATGAGCTTCGTCACTGAAGATGATTTTTCGACGCCGAATATCTGTAGAAAATTTTTATAATTTGCAGACGTTGTACTTTACCATGATGAAAATGTTGAGTTTTTTCAATAACTAAATTATGAGTAATATAATTGTTAATCTAAAATTAATGTGTCAAAAGTTAATGAAGATCAAACGTGTTTTTTTTTACCTGAAAAATATCTTTTTAACCCTCACTTGTTGCAACTTGAAAACGCGTTTCCTTATTTCATCTCAAGTCAGTAGTTTTAAAAACACGATCCAACTTGTTTAAACTATAAATATCAGAAATGGGGTATTCTGATCCATCAGCCCTATTAAATTAACTACTTAATAACTGTTTTTTTTTTTATAAAATAAGTCTATTATTAGACTTATTATTATTATTACATTATTATTATTAATAATGTAAAATTATTTATATAACCAGTTTGTAGTTTTTGACCGAGATATTAATGTTTAATTCATAATATCCTCGATAATAGACTTTTCAACACAAGGAAAGATATGGCTTATTTCTATGGTTCCCTATGGTCAAAGTGTGAGATTGGAATATCTGAGATGATACTTTGATAGGACTACCCTAAATGACAACATTTATTAGAATATTTTTCAGATTGTGGGAGACAGGAACAACAACAGAAATCATCAAGTGATTCACACCTTGCTTTTGCAGTAGGCGTTTTGCACTACGTCGTCTACGAATCCATCCAAATACCTGAAGTCATGCTTGCACTCCCTCATATTATATTGTATATACCAATACAGGAGCTACAACCCGGGGACTTAGAGAAGCGTTTGGGATTTTGCAATTGCACTTTATGGAAGATAAATTTGTTGCCTGGATTCTACGGTAGCGTGAGTCCCAATTCACCAGAAATGGAATCAGTAATTCCACAATTAACCTACCTAAGCAGAAAGCAACCACTGCTCCATGAAACACAGAGCTTGTCAGTATAAGTTCAACGTTAGTGTGTGAGCAAACATATTGGGTAACGAGCTGGTAGTACTATGGTATATCAGCTTTCTCCAAGGCTTAATTCGAATCTCCCCTTGGAATTTGTTCCGAAAGTTTTAAACAATCTTTAATTTAGTGTTTTACTGTTTCAATAAGTTGTGTCGTATATTGAAAACTACTAAGTTGACATGAAATGACCTGACTTAGTTTTTTAATTGTAAATACCAGGTTCACGTTATAAAATATATTCCTTACTTACGTACTTTGTAAAAATTAGCTAACTATGAAGATAATTAAAGAAGTTAAAGTCATGTATATTTGTACTGTGGTTTTTTTTTTCTGGAGGTTTTCATTTCACTTTTCGGAGAAAGTTTGTTTTATATTATCTATAAAAAGCACTGCCTCTGTGATATTATTACTGTTACATTTTCCCGCTGCCAAAGGATCAACAAGAACTCATTTTATATATAGGGTGACCAAGATGCATTGATGTTTGGCTGAACACTTGTGAATTGTGTTCGCTCCAATAATGGCAATTTTACTTGTTGACATAGCCGCTGAGCCAATAATGGGCCTCGTCCGAGAAGATGATTTTTTGGCCAAAATCCGGATTTTCGGCTAACATTTCCACCACTCAATTAGCGAACTCACGGCGTTGTCTGTGGTTGTGCGGTTTCAATTCCTGAGTCAGCACAATCTTATAGGAATGTAGGCCCAAATCAATTTCCATTTGCTTCAAAAATATTTCGATTTCACTATATTACGTTTCAACAGCGATTCGCATATGGAAATTCGGTCCATTTTTTTAAGTTTTTTTCTTTTTTAAATAAGCGGGCGCTTAAGGGCTTAAGGTTTGTTTGCACACAGCGCGGGCGAAGGAAAGCTAAGAATGTAGGTTAGTTTTAAGTTTTTGAAGATAATAATGGTCAGGAAATAAAGCGCTCGACAGAGCATTCTATAAGTGAGATGTGCGGCTTAGGAAACAATCACGGTATTTCAATCGACGTCAGAAAGAGGGCTTGAGGGTAAACTGATGAGCATTCATAGTGAGACCAGCGCTAAGGTTAAAGGTTTGAAGGGGCGGGATGCTACTGGCTATTTTTTTGGGACATTGTAGTATATTTGCTTCGGTGATTGCTCATATTGGAATTTCGCACGCTTAAGAAAAACGTTGTAATCATTCCTAGCTCGTTTTAACTTTTTTGTGTTTTCTTCTTTCGGGTTGGTCTTGAAGGGCCGAAAAAACATTTCTCTAACCTTGACAGCCTCTTTTTAGCTCGAGTCGTACCATGCCTTTTCTTTTAGTCTGATACTCTTAACCTCATAAGGGATAAAGGATCACATTCCAAATAGAATGTGATCATGTTCATGAAGCACCCACACATCGAGCTTCTTTCAAATGGCTTAAGGCTACATATGTACCGTTCTTGTTCAATTTTTTCCATGTTTTCATCGATTTTTTCGGTAATTTTCACAACAAAATTTCCAGAACGCAACCGAGCGAACCATCTCTTGGTAGTATTTTTCGACAGAGCACCATCACCATAAACAGCAAAGATCTTTTCACATGCCTGTGTCGTATTCTCTTTGGCGTAGTAAAATTGTAAAATAAACCGAATTTTCTCAGAAATTTTGCTTTCAAACAAATGTTTATATAATGCACTGTCAACTGTCCGATTAAAGAAAAGAAATGCCAGATGCAACTAAATAGTTATATTTGTTTTTTTTCTACCAACGATTTTTTTTTTTTTTTTTAAATTTTGAAGCTGTCTGATAAGAGTTCTTTCACACTTTTAACACATTAAACCAGGTTTTTTGCGATTAAATGAAAGTACACAAGATAAGGCTTAGATTGAATGTTGGAAAAATTATGCTTTTTGATCGCATGATCGTGCTATCATACGTGATGAACGTGATAGCTCTTAACAATTTGATAAAGGCGCTAGGAAGTAACATGTTATTAAAAATCCGGTCCAAAAAGTAAAAGAGTCTGAAAAGTAATTTGATCACTCAACTCATTAGGAAGCCCTTACCCTCATAAACAAGGTGATCCAAGATAGAATGGTTCCAAGCTCCTCAAATTAAGACAACAACACAAGCGACGCAGTAGCAATGCATATATTAACGTTGAAGAAATTTATAGCATTATATGTTATAATACGCGTTATTTATTTCAACTGTTAATAAAAAAGAAGCATTTTCTATACACTATCTCACGATACCAATGATCATTCATGCAAGTTGCAAGACTTTCGTTTCTAATATTTCAATTCATCTACTTAATTTTCGATATTAAATTTGCTGTGACATCTTAGAACGTAATCCACATGCGTATAGATATAACTTACCTTAGGTCATAAAAGCCGGCGTTAGCTTAACGCTTAAACATGTTTGATGTTTAAACTTATAACTCAAAGATTTATTAAAATATATAATACAAACATATAAACTTTGGTAATTGGATTAGACACATATTAAATTTTAAGTTCAAATATTCTATTCTCATGATTTTGTTCAATGCTATAGTGAAAGAACTATGTCACAAACTTAATTTGACTATAGTAAATATTGCAGTTTCTAAATTAAAATTATTTACCAACTTTACTATAGATGGACAAAGTTATATCAATAAAATTAATAAAAGAATAAACACTTTGTTATGCTTTATGTTGTTTTTTTTTTTATTGTTACTGTTGCTATCTGTTTTATCTCAATCTATTTCTAGCGACTAAAGTTCTTATTAAAATTAAATATGGCAATATCCTTTTCATGGTTACGTTCATATATATAACACAATCTTTTTTTAAATTAAATAGTTCTTTGTTTTATGTATTGCTTATGGCTAATTATTGTGGTAATAATTAATTTCTTTATAATTATGTATATATGGTTTTCTTTGATAAATAAAAAATTGTTTTATTTTTTAAATTTACATTAAGTACTAGTAGAAAAACAAAAAGAAAAAATAAGAAAAAAAAAACAAAACAAAAAAAAAATAGTTGAGGTAAATAATTCAAATAAATATGTAAATGCGCGTTGTGGAAACATCTGCAAATTTAAACATACAACTTAATATACAGATAAAATATATATAAGATATTATATATATATGGTTTTAGTGTTTACAGACTTTGCAATTTGCTTTAGAGTTTTGATGTTTGTTCTGTTTTTCATTTCATTCGCATGTTCGCGCCCGTTTTTGGAAACGTTTCATACGTCTGTACCATTCATCCTTCCATTCTATAACAATCGATCGGGGGCCAATACCTAAGTACCCAGGCGGAGCTTCAGAATCTTTACCTAGTACTAGGTAAGATCTGAAAGTAAATCATTCATAGATTAGATATAACAAAGCTAATAAAACAAAAATGGTGTGCTACCTATTCATTTTAATTTTAGGACATCGGCATTCCAAATCTTTATATGGTATCATCCAAGTCATAGGGCCTCGTTTCATAATCGTGCTCGACGCGCCGCCGGCTGTTGGTGGGGATCTTTTGAATATCGCCTGAATGCTGGTATCGAATTTGACCATTTCTTCTTGACTTTCTTTCGTGTATTGTTCGCTGCTGCTGACCTCTGTGCTCGTTTCTCGACCAACTACTTTTATCATTATTGCTACGAAAAGGAATTGAATAAAAGAAAAGCAAACAAGATTGAGTGAATGTGTGAGTTACCGTAATCTCTTTTGCAATACTTGTTGAGATTTAACCTTTTTGTGTTTATTTTGCATTTTTCGCAATCTGAAAGATACAAATACATACTTTCAATGTTTTATATATTGTATTTAATACAAAAAGTATTAAGGTCTTAAAATATTAAATTTAATAATTTTTTCATATCCGGTTCAAAGTCGCTTGAGAAAGAGGCAGAGAAACATAATGTCGCTGGCCGCTGTCCAATATCCTAAGTCCGGTGCACATGACCGATGCAGGAACTCATTTATATTATCACGGCTATAGGCTGCAAATCAGGGCCTATTTGGATGTAGACTTCTCATCGAACCAAAAATTAGTTTAAGTTAATTTTATAAACAATGCATTTTTCCTTTCAAAATAAGACCTATTTGATAGAGTGAAGAGGCTTTGAAAGTGTGATTTTTTGACGACAGACGATTAAAAATGTAAAACCGAAAACGTGACATGTTTGGAATTTTGCACGCCTCTATGAGTTTTATACCCAAAAGCCTATACCGATAAGTTTCCATTAGTGTGTAAGATTAGGTTAGTTGATATGAGTACTTTCCTTCCCTATGAGAAAGCTTTGATTCAAAGGAAAAATACATGAATGAAAATACATGACTAAACTGTCCCCGTTTATGCTGATAGTTGTTTCGTTTTTATTTATTAATTTGTTAAAGTACCACTAAATATGTATGTACCTACAATAAACACTTTACAGACAAGCAAAAGCATCTTGCTTGCTCCATGTTCTATCTGCAATCGCGAAAAACAGAGTTCAACACTATCTAATGTATCTACGCTCACCCTATGTAAGCACTTTAAAGATCCTGTCGAGAAAGTCGTTCCGTCTCTAGGGTAGTTTTGTATTCTCCGGTGTCATGATGTTACATCTAAGGCGTGCTATTCTATTGCCCACTCTAAAATTACATGTTGACTATGATTTTATGACGACAGAACTGCATCCATACGCATTAGGGATGTAATTTCGAAGGATGAGATGGAAACCATGTTTACCACATTAAGTTTATCCTCCAGTGAAAATTATTATTTGCTTCTTTACATATGTACATACATACGAGTATCTAGTAGCGTTTAAATATGAATATATCGTGGAATTGAGAGATATGCATTACGTAAAGGTAACGAAGTTGTCTTCAAAAGATGCAATCGAGATGGGTTAAGTGTAGCACGTTACAGATATTCTTGACTGTGTGGCAACTAAGTATTGCAAAAGTAATTTAATGAGTTTTTCGTTATTTTTTATTTTTTATTTTTTTTTTATATTCTTGAAGATGTTTTTCATAATTAAAGTCTGTGTCATAAGTCACAAGTACTAAAAATAAAATTAATATGAGATATACATTGTATCGTTTGCAAAGTTGTAGAAGCTTATTCAGCAGTAATTTTTATAAGTTTTTGCTAGCTTGGGCTTAGTTCACTGACCTATTGAATATATGCAGAAAACAAAACAAAACAAAAAAAAAAAGAGGCAGGACGTCAAAGTATTACTACTAAGAATATTAAAGAATTTGAAAATGTTTGTCATCACATGAGGATAATTTAAGGATTAAAAATAAAATCTTTTTATCTAATCAGCTATCTGCTTTCTAATTAAATCTTTAGGACTCTTTTACCGATTACTTAAGTAATTCTATATCTTAATTCGTGCGATTTGCTAAGAGATGGCTTAACTTGTATTATTCCAATGTAACATGCGTTGGAAAGCTACTGTCGTTGTACGTCATTTCAGTATATGTCAATTATTTGAAGCGTAAACAACAATATTTTTTTTTCACTCGAATATGTCGAACTTTGTTCCTGAAAAAGTGTTTTTGCAGGGAGTTCTTCTTCATTACTTTAATATGAAGAAAACTGCTGCCGAAAGTCATCGTATTTTGGTGAAAGTTTATGGTGAACATGCGCTAGCTGAGCGAACGTGCCAAAAGTGGTTTGCACGATTTAAAAGTGGTGATTTTGGCTTGGAAGACGATGAACGTCCTGGGCAGCCAAAAAAGTTTGAAGATGAAGAATTGGAAGCATTACTCTATGAAGATTGTTGCCAAATACAAGAAGAGCTTGCAGAGTATTTGGTTGTCACTCAAGCAGCCATTTCAAAACGTTTAAAAGCAGCTGGATATATTCAAAAGCAAGGAAATTGGGTTCCATATGAACTCAAGCCGAGAGACGTCGAAAGGCGGTTTTGCATGTCCGAAATGCTGCTGGAACGCCAAAAAAGGAAGTCATTTTTTCTATCGGATTGTTACTGGTGATGAAAAATGGATCCATTACGACAACCCCAAGCGCAAGAAAGCATATATGAAATCCGGCCAACCAGCCAAATCAACGGCAAAGCCGAATATCCATGGCGCGAAGGTAATGCTCTGTATTTGGTGAGATCAGATGGGTGTGCTGTATTATGAGCTGCTAAAACCGGGTGAAATCAATGGACAACGCTACCGAACACAATTAATCCGTTTTAAGAGAGCAGTCGCCGAAAAACGCCCGGAATATGCGACCAGACACGATGCAATAATTTTCCATCATGACAATGCTCGGCCCCACGTTGCTATTCCGGTGAAGAACTATTTGGAAAACAGTAGATGGGAAGTCTTACCCCCTCCCGCCTTATAGCCCAGACCTTGCCCCTTCTGACTACCATTTGTTCCGGTCGATGTAGAACGCCCTCCCTGAAATACGGTTCACATCAGAGCAGAATATCAAAAATTGGTTTGATTCATTCTTGGCTGCCAAGCCGTCGCAGTTCTTTTGGGATTGGATCCACAAATTGCCAGAAAGATGGGAAAAAATCCTAGCTTCAGATGCGCAATATTTTGAATAATAGTATTGCACATCTTTTTCTTAAATAAACGTTCAAATTTTGAAAAAAAATGCACGAATTAAAATATATACTCAATATTAAAAAAAAAAAAAAATACTCACAGTTGTATTTGTGTATAAAGGAAGTTTGGTAAACAAAGATGCTTAGATGATTATTGGAATAACAACGACATGTATTATGCGTCATTGAAGTAACATCACCCGATATGTGCTGGTCCTATAAACAACGAGAAGTCAAAAAGTTTTTGCAGTTGGATACCTTGGCCAAGGGTTAACACACGAGTTAAATTTGTAGGGTTGTATTATGGTGTTCGTTTTTCTTTTACTAGCTACTAATTGGCTACCAATTGGCTCTTTCCTGTACAGATACACTAACACATGTAAAACCTACTAGCTTAACCCTAGGTGAAGCTCTATAGGGTGATTTATGGTGGGGTTTGATTTCTAATGTAAAATAAAACACATAAATTTAAAAGTGAACTTAAAATTTTTATTATCAGTTGATAGAACAATTCATGGCATTTACTTTTTGAAAACGATATCATGTAAATGTTGGCCACGACTACGTCTGATTTGGCACATTCGGAAGATCCAAATTTGGGCGACTCGTTCGAGCATAGCGACTGGTATCTCGCGGATACCACGAGTAATGTTGGCTTCCAAAGCGTTAATCATAGGTGGCTTATTCCTAAAAACCTGAGACTTTGCATATCCCCAGAGATAATAGCCCAAAGGTGTGGCCTAGGCGGCCAATTTATCGTAGCAAAATGTGAAATTAAATACTCACTAAAATATTTTTCAACAAGTCCATTGTCTTACGCGCTGTATGGCTCGTAGCGCCGTCTTGTTGAAACCAGAGCTCACCGGGACCATATGCTTGAATTTCAGGAAGCACATAGTCCTTTAACATGGCGCGATAACGGTTACCATTGACGGTAACATTCTGATTTGCCTCATTTTTAAAGAAATATGGACCAATGATTCCACCAGCCCATAAACCACAACATACCGTTGTTTTTAATGGATGTAATGGTAGTTCTTGGTACTCTTCGGGTACTACTACTATTTTGTTTATTAACGTATCCATTGAGCCAGAACCGGGCTTCATCACTCAACAAAATGACTCAAGTTCAAGTCGCCTGGCTTCAATTCTTGCACAAGTTGAATTTTGTAAGCCTTTAGGCCGAGATCCTGACGTAAAATACGCCAAGTTGTCGATTACGCCAAGCCAAGCTGCTGATAACGACGACGAATCGATTCGTCACGGTCTTCGCGTACACTCTCAGGTACAGCTACTATAGTTTCTTCACTACGTGCTGGATGTGGTCTAATCGGTCGAGTATCATGCACTAATTTAAACTGGGACTTAAATTTGCGAATGGTGTCGGCAATAGTGGTTCCAGTAGGTCGCACGAAAAACATTTCTCACAGAACGCTGAATTTCGTAATAAAGCTGAACAACTTGAAGACGCTGTTGTGGTGTAAGTCTTTCTATGATGATTTTCCAAGCGATACTGAACAAAAATGGCAAAGCAGTTTGATAGGAGTCACGCGTAAACCGTCAAAAAATGCCTATTGAAAATCAAATCTCACGATGAATCACCCTATACTAATAAACCCTCCCATTTTTTTAGGGCTGCCTTGACGTGACGGAAAGACTTAAAAGTCAAAAGTCAAATAAAGATAACAAACATTTAACCTTTTTTCAAGAGCGGCGGCGAAATTGACACAAATTGAAATCGATAAGCCTTTCAGCTGCAGCCATTAAGAGGAGTTGTTACAAAATTCCCTCTGGGAACCACCTTTGGGGCTTTCAGGCCACTGCTAGATCTCTCGTCAGACCAGGAGAACGGAGGATGTGCTGATGCGTCTCAATATCCAAAACCCTGGACGTGATAGCTTCATTCAAAACCATCAGGTTGAGATAGTTCGAGTCACCATCTGGACGTTGAAAGTATTGATTTCCAGTCTGAGTGTAAATAAAGAGTTCCTCCCCAGTATTTATCTGTGATATATATGTTTAATGAGAATAGTCATCAACATTCAACAAAGACACTCTCCCATAATAAATATTTTGCATTAGAGGTAAGCCTATCATTTTGGATATATTATACTCAAAGACATTTCATATTGTTTAAGCTCTGAATTATTATATACAACGGTCCCATTGCTCTATAGAGTTCTTCTAGCCCAGGTAAGACAAACAAAAACGTAGCAGGCTTCTTTAATTCAGGAATGAGACTTATCATTTCTCTATTAAGGGAGGCAACTTTGAATTTGTTAAAAACTAGTAATAATAGATTTTGTGCCTATTTCTATGTTTAAATGGCAGCCACTATTTCTTACAAAATGTAAATTGCACTTGATTTGATCTTCTAAATTCGAGTAGTAATATCATGTGTTTAAAGTATGTGCGTTTTCAAAATACAGTGTAATGTATGAGATTGTCTTTTCAAAGACACATTTCTTATGGACAATGATGATTTTTGAGAAAAAATTCATTATTATAATAATCAACAGTTGCATCCAGCAATGACAAATGTACAATTAATAAGCCATAGAAATACCATTTACCATGCATATTTCTACCTTCACTTTGTACGAAAATCGTTTTCTGAAGTTCTCTAGCGTATGTTACTCTAAGTGACTATCCCCTCTTCAAAACCTTAATTGGTATTTCATTGGCACGTTAATTAATTAAACAACATCCGCTATGTTAAGCATTCCTTAAAGTATTGTGTTCCTCTCTGTGTAAGAGAAGCATTAAAATAATTCAAATACCGCGACGCATAACGCATTAAAGATAGACACCAAATTAAAATGAAAATTTTTTACATACACATATATAGATAGAATAGAATAGAATTCTTAAAATTTCGGCATATCCATCAATCAGACTTACCCAAATAGATAAACAATTACTCAATAAAAATAAGCCCGAAGAATCGCGAAATGATTTCATTCAATTATACACCAATTAGCAAGGCATCTGTGCCATCCACTAGGCTATTTTTATAGAACCGAGAACGCTGACTCGACGTTGTTGAGTGTTCTGCTTCCTTTCAAGCGGGTTCTTAGAGAAAAACGACGAAAATTCAAACTGTTAGGGGTTCCACGCTGGTTTTAGCTCATCTCGAATCTCGACCAAGTGGCTGATTATGTGCAAAATCTAAATTTCAATATCAAACTTTCCGCACTTCTCGTATGAATTTATATATGAGTATCTATGTACTCATAGTCAGTACGTATCTGGCGAGTAGTTCTTTAATTTGTTTATATCTTCAAGTTGTTAATGTTGTCTTGCGATGGCGCGGTGCTGGTTTGAAAATAGAAAACGATTCAGACTGAGAATGCTATATTTCAGACTCAATTTTTACGTCCATTTCATTTTACTCTGAGTCACGAAGATCTAATTTTATTTTTTTTTTTTTTGAGTGCTGGGATACTCTTGTGTGTGTAAGGCCTTGGCATCTCACAATGCAATTGTAGAATCATCCAACACCTGGCTTTTTGGTATTGGCTTGCAAAAACCAATAAAGGAAATTCGAAAATATCTACTCTTCTATGGACTTGGACATGGGATTAAGGCAGCAAATGAATAAGCTCATAGTTCATAGAAGTTCATATTCTATTTCATATTGACACATATTAATGGAAAAACAACCATCTTATTATGAAATTGAAATAGCGCTTGACTAAATCACAAATATGTTTACTTAAGTACACAGTACGTTTTGCATAAGTATCATATGTACAATACAATGTACTCATAATATTCGTGCTAGTGACCACTGGATTATAATCATTTTTGAATTGTGAATAAGTCGCAAAATGGGTTAGGAACATTCTTTTTATGAATTTGAGGATTGTATGTGAAATTAACTACTAACTAAGTTGGGACTCGGAATCTCTTTGGACAGTTCCGTGATCAGATCACCAGGATAGTTAGTCAGGACATATCACCGTGACAATGCTAGTGATCCATGGATTGCAAAGTTAATTTATTGTGGGTTTCGCTTCAGCTGTACACAAAAATAGAATGGAACTGAATTATTTCTTCAGTTGGACAAATATATGCAAGTTTGAGGAATCTGATGGTTTTCAAGCCTACTTTTGCGTTCCGAGGAATTCGGAACAACTTTTGTCTCCTTGTTATATTACTGTTAGCTCTTTTATATTGTAGTATCGTCTGCGATTTCGTCCATGTCCAATTTTTGAAGGTAGGCAGAATGAAAAGGACTAGATTGACCTTTTATAATTTATAATTCCTTGTGATAATTGGGAAAAAATTTACCGCGAATCCAAGAAATCAGGATATATTGTAGATAAATCAAAATGCGTTTAGTACACTATCGAGCGAGCCCTAAAGTTTGAGACCGTTTAAGGATCACGCGATTGTTTAAATATAAACCCTGTTACAAAATCAAAAAATCAAAAGAGATCAAACAAGTTCAATATTTCCTCGACGGAAGGTGGGACTTATTATGAGATAGCCAACCAACTAAACGAAGCGAAGTTTGCTTTTGGGTTTGTTGTCCAAGATATGAAGGAGCCATCCTATAAGCTTATATATCGTGGTAGGGCTGTTCTGATCCCAAGTTGAATTCGTGCTTCTGTGGGTGTTGAAAACGTTTTGTGAATTTTTCAGCCTTAGCGCCCTTCTAACATGGGGCACTACGAAAGTTATTATTCTATAGTCATCATAAAATGCACGTGGATAGGGCTATGGTTAAACGCTTCAAAAAAACAATATTCATAATACCAATTACATATATCAATTTTAAATGATGCAATGAAATCCACTTACACACAACAAAAGAAGAGTAGGCCGAAAACTGGTAAGAGTTGAAGCTTATAGACAGAAATTGTAGAGCATGGTTCATAAATATTTAGGAGGGTGTAAGGCAAGCTAGAATTTGAATTTGAATTTATTTGAATCCAAAATAAGGATAAGTCTAAGAGTAAACGTGGTGGAAGGCCGTGGGTGTTTATCACTTTTACCAGATGTTTTTAACCTGTAGGAAGCCCGCTCGGAGTGCTGAACTATATATCCGTACAGTCCTCAAAAACAAATCTGAAGATTAAAATCTCTAATGGCCAGACCCTCGATGGCAGAAATTTGTACATAGCTAGATCAAAAACATGCCACTGGACATTTGCAATACATACATCCTTGATGAAAGTATTTAGTTTTAAGTAAAAATTTACGTTTAAAAGCTCATTTAAACCTTTGAATGCCGACCGCAGGTATCATTTGTTTTGAAACCTTTTTAACCCAACGTCTTATTTCAACGAATACTGAATGTAAAGTTAAGAATCTAGAATTTGCAGACAACATTGAAGAACGCTAGCTATTTCTGAAGATATGTAACGGGTAACTCTACAAGTATATAATAAATAAAGCAATAAACAAGTTAAGACTCCATTGAAAATAGATACTCAGATAACTAGGTTAGCTAGTACAAGTAGAGATTATAAGTATTTAATTCATGGCTCTTTCCTTTGTGCTTTCCCAACCTAGATTGTGCAACTGGCAGCAGTTTGCTAATGCTATGTAGTGCCACATACCTACGTATAAATGAAATATTTTCCAAATCTAGAATTAACTGCTGGAAGCATAAAGTTTCAATTAGCGGATTGTTGGCGTTCCAAATGACCGGTAAATTTAAGTTGTACAACCTCTTTTAACAGATATCATAACTAATGATGGCCATTTTCTTTCAAAATAGTTAATTGAGATGTTGTAATAAAGAAAGTAAAAGTGATGTAGTTTCCTAATAATATTTTTTTTTTTTAACAATAAGTACCATAAAAGTAAAATAAAAATAACACAAAAAAAAACAACACTTACTTACCCCTCCCTCCCGCGGTGCGATAAGCAGCGTTCGGGTCACCTTGACTTGGATCTGGCGCCGTATTTTGCGTGTCCATCATGCTAACTACTCGTGGAATTTCTAAAAGTTAATTAACATTTAATATTTGTATATCTATCTATATGGATTGCTAGACACTCACTTATACAAGGAGCGATGTGCGATCGACTTTGCTGATATCCGCGTGCACATCGATTGCATGTCAATCCGGTAACACCATCCTTACATGGGCACTGTCCGGAGGTGTGATTGCATGTTTTTCCAGACGACCCAATTGGATGGCAGTCGCATGCTAAAAATATAAAACCAACAATAAAAACAAAACAAATATAAGTAAATGTGACAAATCTCTCAGATACATTAATAATTAGGGAGACTACTATGTAGCTGCTGAATTCTACAGTTTTTATCAATTAATTTGTCGTGATTTTCGATTCACTGCATTCAATTCATTTTGGTTAACATCTGAAAGTTTAATGGCCCTGCTTGGATTCAATTGGATTGGACGGTTGGACGGATGGATGGACAGATGCATCCGTATTTAATGTGCAATAAGAAAAGTTCCTGTTTGTTACACACACAATTAGGTCAAATGTTTTAGTGTGAAAAAAATGAATTAAGAAGACGAATTCCAAGCTGTGGGACAGATGTTTTTATTTTCTTTTTTGGATTTATGAATTTATACTGACATTATTACACGGAACGTCAATTTGTAAATGAAATCGTGAAATTTTATGAGATGTGAACGATTTTTATAGTTCATGGAGACGAGAGCAATTAAACGAACCTGTCATTATAAAAATTCTCACTGTAATGAGTGTTAACAATTGGAAAATATTTAATGGTCGCTTTATATAACTATACACTTACAACAAAAAAAAATTCAGTGTGTTTGAGGAAATAAATTTAGCAAATAGAATGATATTAAGAATAACAGTCCACAGAATAAGCCTGCAGTAACTTGTAAGATACGGATTTAAAATTCTAAAGTAAGCAAGTGACACTTATATGCATACATAAAAATACACACTCGATTAGCTACTGAAAGAATCCACTTCGCCCTTTTTTATATTTTTTATGAGAAAGACACCAGAGTCAGAGCAGTCAGTGATCGAGAGACTGTTGCCTCTAAGGTAGGTTTAGGTTTTATTGTTTGGCATTTTCATATGTACTATAAGAGCATGATATTCTTTCGATCCGAAAGACGGGGAATCAAGAAGATGTTAGAAACGTCAGAGAAAGATGGTTTCCAAGAAATAAATCACCTTGAATTGAGAAGCCTTTTGGAAGCATACACAAAAGATAACAGTCAATATCCTTTTTGATAATTAAGACAAGGTCTCACTCCACGTTCTTCCATCAACCAAGTCGTTCACCAAAAAAACTAACAACAAATGTTTAAAACCAATTGGGGTACAAGTTCTTAGAATTTTCGCACTCCTCACTGGAAGGATGGTCTTTGGCCATGTATACCATTAATCTGTTGTAAGAATCACTTCCCTTATTATTTCAAAGTTGCGAATATTGTAATCGATTCACGCAAAAACGTAACCAAAGACGTAACCAAAGACGTAACCAAAATGATTTAATTTCGAATTCCTTTTTTCGTTTTTTCTGCCAGAACAGAGCACTCAAACAAAAAGTTAGTCCATGTTACTCTTTGCACATATTTTTTTTAACACTTTGTTTTGTTTTATATTTTAATCTGGCAAAAGCTTGCATGTTTATTCTTAAGTTTGGGATCTATTATCAAAGTTAAATTTATGGAATTAACTATACTCGTACTTGAAAAGGGTGACTTTATGGTTAGAATAGAGTCAATAAACCGATAACTGAAGCAGACAGAAACACTCAGAAAAATTCTACGATTCTCAAACACTTGGAGTTCATCGAAAAAAAAAAAAACAACTACACCCTTTTAGAAGATAAAAGAATATCAACATTCCTTTTCTACTTCAGATAACACTAGTTGAAGTGTAGCGTTATATCAAATATACATACATACTCGTATACGAGTTCGAGTATATACACAGCGCATATATACATGCCATCAAAACTCCAGTGCCCTTGAAAACTAAGTGAAAATTAAGAGGAGCGGAGCCAGGAGTATTAGGAAAACCCCTATTAATGCAAGATCTCTCCTTTTTTTAGAATAAAAACATTACGTGAAAGTTCATTGCACTTACCAAACGACACATACCATAGGATAGGCCTTATCATAGCTGAGTTGATTTAAAAGAATATCCTTAATGAAGAGCCTGATATCTTGCTGACAAATCTTTTTTGTTTAAGCAAAAACGAAATTTTTGAAATAACGCATTGAAAACGAAAATATTTGTTATCCAGGATAATACTAAACATTAAATTTTGAAAAAAAAAACTTATTAATCTTCTTACTCCATGCTATTCCTCTGAAAATAAGTTTGACTAATGTGTCGGAAGATTTTTGCGAGTAAGTTTTATTCTCTCTTATTTTTGGTTTAAAATGTGCTCTCATTGTTCACCTGAGAATCATTTAGAGCATTTAGACAAAGAACAAGTCCATTGTATTCCTTTTATGTTACTTTTAATGAAGAGGTTTGCTCTGCTTGCAAAATAGAAAGCTATACCACCTTAGGATGTATCAACAAGTTCTTCAACTTTCTATGGAAGCACTAACCATGCAGTTCCATTCCTAAATTCAAAGAGGCTTAGTATAGGGTTTCTAATAACGACTTGACAACTTTTTTTTTTTTTAAATAAAAGGCAAACCATTTGAGATATTTCAAAAACTTTATCATTGGCTTGAAGTACAATAAAAACTTTATGAATAAAACTCGACTTCGTTCATATGGCCACCTCGGGCACGTTTGCAGCGGTCGATTCGTTGGACCCAATTTTCAACGAGGCGGGCACACATTTCGGCCGAAACGGCCGCTATTTCGCGTTCAATGTTGGTTCTGAGCTCTTCCAAAGTCGTCGGCGTGTTGGCATAAGCCAATGACTTAACGTAGCCCCACAGAAAATAGTCAAGCGGAGTTAAATCGCACGAACGAGGCGGCTAATCGACTGGCCCATGTCTTGAGATAACACGCTCACCATACTTACTCTTCAATAAATCGATTTTAGCATATGCTGTGTGGCTTGTGGCACCATCCTGTTGAAACCACATGTCGTCCAAGTCCATATCTTCCAATTCGGGCCAAAAATAATCGGTGATCATAGCGCGATAACGCTGAACATTTACAGTAACTTGACGATCGTTATCGTCGACGAAAAAATATGGCCCAATAGCGCCGTCGGCATGCAAACCGCATCAAACAGTTATTTTTTGTGGATGAAGTGGTGATTCATGAAATCACTGAAGATGATTTGCGATGAAATTCATCATCTTGGCGCATCTTCTCCAGAACCCAATCGGAGAACGTACGTCGCTTCAAATGGTCCATCGGCTTCAATTCTTGAGTCAGCTTGATCTTGTATGGGTGTAAACCAAGATGCTTACGCAAAATACGCCATAATGTGGTCTGAGCGATGCCCAATTCTTGAGAACGCCGTGGAATTGACTGATTTGGATCGTTTGCTACGGACGTCTGAACGGCAGCTATATTTTCGATACTTCGACCAACCCGTTGTCTCACTAACACGGCAACATCACACAACGAATATGTAGACTCAAATTTTTGCACTAAACTTGTTATTGCCTGTCTACTAGGGCGAGAATTACGACCGAAAATTGAAGTTAACGCTCTTAAAGTTGCAGTCAACGACTCCGAATATCTGTAGAAAATTTTTATAATTTGCAGACGTTGATTGTTAGTTTTACCATGATGAAAATGTTGAGTTTACTGAATAAATTGACAGTGACAGTTTGATAATTAGTGAAAGACTGCGTTCAAAAATTGAATTCGAAACTGTTAAGTCCCTATTGAAAAACCCTATATTTAGTTGCCAGTGAAGAAGCTCGGGACTGCTCTATGTGGTAAAAAGCATTGATGGGTAAATTTCATTAACACCAGGCGATTTGAAGCTGTCAAAAAGCACTTTTGATAACTCACAAATGCCATCCTGTTTAGGCTGCATATGCGAGTGGTTGTGCAGATTTTTAAAATAATATGCCTCTGCTTTTGGTATGTGAGTTGTGCACAATTTTTTTAAACACGAAGTTAAAAGAGTTCCGTGAGAGCTTGGCTCTCTATCTTTTTGACTTAAATTCGGTCTTGAATACTCTACCATTTAAAAAAAATATTTATATCATTTTAACTGCAATGTGATGTTATCGAAATTCAATAAACATAATAAAAAAGAAAAATAAATTATAGTAAACTTTTCCGAGATAAATGCGATTTTTCTAAAAATTATTTCAAAAATGAAAGCGTGGATGGTAATAGTGCTTAAATTTGAAATAACCATTAATTTATTTGCCATCAAATGAGCTCAGTTTGGTTGCTCTAGGTTTAATACACTATGAATTATAAATAAATGTTGTTACCTACTGAAGGAAGTTTTTAAGCACCCTGTAACTCAGTGGGCGTTAAAGATAGACTCCGTCTCCTGCATGATTTTTTTCGTAACATGAACCAATGAATTAGATCCAAAAATATCTGTATCCCGAACCGGAACACCTTATATATCAAGATGTGCTGCAAAGTGAATCGGACATGCAAGCTTTGATTCGGTTCCTGAAGCGTCTATATTTGCCTTCTGTTAAATTTTCTGAACCTACAGTATGATCTTTCTATTGCTCTGATTTTTAGCTTTTCGCTTTTCTCCCCTCTTAGTACGTGGATACAAGGCAGGCGATTGGCAAAGTTTATGGAAGTCATTTGTAATTGCAGACGTTAAACTTTTTCTTAGTATTTTGTTTACTATTATCTTCTACTCTTAGGTGGGCAGTCAATGTTGGCATCGCGTAATATGCAGACGTCCAGAATACGTCATGCGTGTCTTCTTTCGTAATTGGTAGATGTGCTTTGATAAGTAGACCGCTGTTATGATGAAAAAAACGTGTGCTTATTTCAACAATGTTCTGTCTGTGCCCGTTTCTGAATGCGATGACGCGCATGTTGTGCATTCCCACGAAAAACATTCAGGTCACCACGTGCGATTTTTAAGTTGTATATAGGACTTGGTATTTTCTTGGTAGCGTTGTCTTTCTTTTCCGTAAGAGCATGGGGAATGACTAACGTTGGCAAAGTAGTCCTGATATGCATACCACTATTCGCTCGCGTTTATCATCATGATTTTATGATTCTTTCAAAGACATATTGCGATCGCCTTAGTAAATTTCGAAGTTTTTGATTGTTTGCTTTTCCAGGGTGTCTCGTCGGATTTCTTCTATGGTAATTTTATCAGCCCTATAGGTCTCCGGTGTCTCAACTAGGTGTTCGGAGATCCTGCCCTATTCAGAGTTCTCATATTCCTGAACGTCATTTTCCTTGTCACTTTTGCATGAGTCGTCAACAATTAAATCATCCTTGTACTATAAATTATCCCAGTCCGTTTTTGCTTTGGACACATATGTAAATTTTTTTTTTCATATGCTTGCTTGGTCGAAGACCAATGCTTTTATGAGCATCTATGGTATTGCTTCCCTAGGTTCATCTTTTTACCATTTCTGGGAGTCATATGTATGTATCGACTTGTTGCCGAAAGTTTTTGTTTACTGTTGGCACTCATGTATTAGTTACGAATATTTAAACTGGTTTGTTACTTTAATGTAAGTAAAGGGAACTAAGACCCTTTAGTCTCTATTAACTGAATAGCTTTTTGGAATGACGGCCTAGAATTTTTATTATCGATTGTCGAACTATTCGAGGATTAATCAAGATTCATTAGTAAGCACATAATTTCAGGGGAAGATTTTACATTAAATAATTTTTATTTTACCATTTTTATTGAAACAACAAACATTATACAGCTGCGTTTACAACTATTCCATTTTATGACAGAAATATTAAGTACTGGTAGATCGCATCCAGGCATTGAAATCGGATACTCTTCTCAACTTGGAAAGGATTTCAAAATGGTTTTAAGTATACTTACCCTGTTTACCAGCATGGTTCACTGCGATGGAATTACACGGACATTTATATTTCATTCATTTTTGTCCAATGCTTTCGTTTCCTCATAAATCCAGATTATTTATTATAAATCAGATTAGGTTACAACCGCGTGACTCGGACATGACAGGAAACCAAAAGATACGACACATCCTGTCGCCGATATGCTCACAACATTTGTCTTTCGATGTCGGGTAGATTCGCTTCTACCCTTCTACCTTTAGCTCCACTTACCAATATGCAGCTATAATTCGTTTAAAATGAACTCCAAGTGTTAAATTGGCTAAATAGAAGTTACAAATACGCGTACACTCATGGTAAGCAGAATTCGGGCGGTCAAATGTATTCCCCTTTTATTTACAAAACGGCCACCAACACTTATAAAATAACCGACGACTTCGGTCGAGTCTACTAAAGTCAGTTGAAAGGGGTCTCCACAAAAGGGGAAGGATGTTTTGAACGGAACTACAAGCAATATAATTGGCAGTTAAGTGCCATAAATGATTCAGAAAGCACCTACGAATATGTATGTTGACTTATGTAACGAGATGATGTTGACGATGGAAGAACATTTATTCGTATTCGTACTCGGATTGCTTTAACTGCAGCGAGGTGTTGGCGTTAATAGTGCTTGCTGACCGGCCTGCTCACTACCACCCAAGTACAAAAATGTTTCTTTTGTTGACATTTACATGAATTAACAAATTTGTTTTAGTTGAAGTGCTGTCGTAAATTTATACGATAAGGCTAATTGGAAATGTAGATGGAGGAATTTTTAAACCGGAAATTAATTGCTTTGCAGTTGTAGTTGGTCTTATAGCAATAAAAATGAAATCGATCTTCAAGGACTGGTGGAACACTTGGGATTCTGTAATGAACTCATTATACTTATAAATGTTTGTGCATTTTGTGCAGTCATGTAACAAATTTGTGTTTTTTTTTTCTTACAATACTTGATACCAAAATTTGAGGTATCCATGTTCATATGTTCTTTTATAAATATTTGAAAGACTTATCGGCTTTTGTTCTTGATGAAGTATAGATACAACAGATAGTGGAAACTTAAGCATTCTAGAATGGCTGATATGGTAAAAAATCTGAAATCTAAAAAATTGAAAGGACTGAGTATATAGGGTGGTTTAAATATAAGTTTCTTTTTAAAAATAAAATAAAAAGAACAAAACTCAATTATTTTCGGTACGTTATGGCTTTATAAGAAAGAGCGAACATTGCTATTAACTATGGAATACGATTTCATTGATGTATTATAGCTGCCTTGGCCGGTTTCGCAGCAGCGCATACAGTCGAACCAGTTTTTTAAAACCTTGTTGACTGTAATACATCCGTATGTTTTCGAATTTGCTTCTAAGTATGGTGGATCCGTCACTAGCCTTGCTAACTGTTTCTGGCTTTATCTCACGAATGGCTCCAGCGATATTCGCTTTAATCGCTTGAATTGTTTTTGGATTGTCTGCATAATATCGATCTTTAAAGACCACTGGGCCAAGTCGTAGCTCCGAGGCGGCCAATCGGCATAGCCAAAATGGCTGGTAACACAATTACCGGATTTTAGCGCGCAAAAGATCAATTGTGTGATGGGCTGAGTGGCATGGTGCGCATCGTGCTGAAACCTCAGGTCGTCTAAGTCCATCTCTTCAATTTCAGCCCACAAAAATTCGGTAACCATGATTCTGTAGTATTCACCGTTGAGCGAAATGGTGTTTTCAGCAACATTTTCGAAATAATCACTCCAAAATCTAAACTGTCTTTATCTGCAGATACATTGGCTTCTAGATAATCACACTCGTGTTTTCCGATCCTCAGATGCGGCAGTTTTATTTGTGAACATAACCGCCGAGACGAAAATGCACGTCGTCAGAAAAAATTATTTTTCGATAGCGAGTCGATGTTTCTGGATTGGGTCGAAACGCTTGAATCTAAATTTTTTAATCGATGTTATGAACACCTCCAGTATTCTAAACTTGTACACTTTTAAAAAGACAAACGACGGCTCTGACCACAATTTTGCAATCGAATTTAATTCAATTTAATTGTCTAAAGAGAAGAGGCTCAAGCTCACAAAGGGAAATGATTTCAATGCATAATCCTTAAGCAGGTACTGATTGAGCCCAGAGGAGCCAGAGCATAGAATGAGTTAACTATGTATTCATCGACCATAAATATCAATAATCTGTGAAACTAGTATCACGACATTATCAATGAGTCTGCCAAAGTAATCTTTAGATTGCTCCAAAAAGTATCCGTTATGTAATAAAAAGTGCGAACGAAGAACAAAGGTGACAAAGCATCAGAGATAACAAAAAAATCGCGGAAGTGCGAATTTAAGTCAACAACAGAGGAACTCCAAACAAGAAAATGGAAGAAGAAAAATATTATGATACGAGTAAGTAAGAACAGGATCAGGATTGGTGCAAATTCGGGATATTCCATGTATAGCATGCGAACGAATGAGTAGCAAAACTTCGACCTCATTGTAATAGAACTTAGAGTAGTTGAAAACACACAAGAACCTTTTCAAAAATTGTCTCCAGCTGATAGGATACGAGGGTGATATCTTCATCTGTCATTGGTAAAGGATAAAATTATGTATAAAGTTGGCAAGAGTAACTTAGAAGTAGTAAATAAGTCTACGGTCTAAGGAACTAAAATAAAGTAGGCAATCTGAAATGGTTATCAGCCTAAATACCAGTTAAGAAAGAGGAGGGAAATTGCATGATACATTATCACAGGCGTTTTAGTTGTTAAATTGGACCATAACAAGCACACATACTATAGGCTCGGTTCAGGCATTAGAAATTTAATTAGGAATCTAATCTAATTGGATTTTGTTATATGTCTATCTTCTTAAGGTGTGTTTATTGGGGAGACATCCGACTAATAATTCGCAAATTCGAAAATTAAGGGAACATGTCTATCGCGTTTCTAGCTTTTTCTTAATAATTTAATTTGGATGGATGATTTTTATCGTATGTCATTTTAGCTGTTATTTAAAGTTTGTATCAGCACTACCAAAAAGTTAAAGTGTCGCTGGTAATGTGCTTAGTTTTGAGTAAGTTCGTTGTGGAATTTCCGCTTGTACGTACAACAAACCGAGAGGCTTATAAAGCGTTAGATCGGTTTAACTGTTTTGTGCATTTTCATAAAGAAAAGTGAGTATTTTGCTCACCAGAAAGCACTGTTTCTGAAATTATTTTTTTACACAAAAATTTTGGAAAAAAATTTATTTCTTTTTCAATATAATCACCTTTGAACTCTATACACTTTTCTCAGCGAAGTTCAAAAAGTTCGATATCCTTTTTATAATAAGAACTGCCTTGCTCCTCAAAATAGCCATTAATTGCCGACATCACTTCTTCATCGTTGGAAAATCTTTGACCACTGAGCTTTGGGAACAGAAAATAATCCGAGGGGGCTAAATCTGACGAATAGGGTGCATGAGGTAGCAATTCAAACTATCATTTATTAATTTGGGCCATTGAATAAACGGATTTGTGAGCTGGTGCATTGTCTTGATGAAACAACACTTTCTTCTTAGCCAAATGTGGCCGTTTATGCTTGATTTCTTCGCTCAAACGCTCGAGTTGATAGTTTTTACTTTTTCAAGATAGTCAATGAAAATTATCCCACGCGCATTCCAAAAAATCGACGCTATGACCTTGCCTGCAGATGAAAGGGTCTTCGCCTTCTTTGGAGCCGGTTCTCCCTCTTTAATCCATTGTTTTGATTGTTATTTTGTCTCGGGTGTAAAGTGATGGACCTAGAAAACGGCGCAAAAATTTTGCTTTGTTGCTGTGAAACTTCGCTAAACACTCAATTGAAACATTTTCACGACACTGTTTTTGCTCGAGTGTGAGCAAACGCAGCACCCATCTTGCACACAGCTTTCTCATGTCCAAATGTTAAAATAATATGCGATGTACCGTACTTTTTGAAATGCCTACAATATCTGCTAGCTCGCGTACTTTCAATCGACGATCATCCAGTACCGCTTTGTGGATTTTCTTCACCATTTCTGGAGTCGTCACCTCATTTGGTCGACTACAGCGATGCTCGTCTCGGCCGCTCCTACGGCCTAGTTTAAACTCAGCAACCCAAAATTTTACTGTTGTAAACGAAGGAGCAGACTCACCCAGATTAGAATCCAGTTCAGCTTTTGTATTGGTAAAGCTGAGGCCTTTCAATTAACATAATGATGACCAATTCCCTCCATTTTCACAAATTCACTGACAACGTTCACTATTGATGACTGCCAAATAAATACTAAACAACGTGGCGCTTTCAAACTTGAAACATATGCTTTATAGACTGCATACTTTGCAATACAGTCTGGCCGGGTCTTGGTCAGGCCGGGTACTACTGGGACCGCCATCGTATGCTAAAAAATGAGGTGTATTCTTTGGGTATAAAGTATGTATACTAACCATCAGATTCATACATCGCAAAATAATCACACATATGTAACACATGGGCTGAAAAGCCAGTGCCGTTTTATAGTAAAACACAAAATTTATGCAAAATTCAGCTTTATTTATCAATATAGTTGCCTTCGAGGACGATACACTGATTTAAACGATTTTTCAATCTTTCGATTCCAGTTTTGTAGTACGATTTCGGTGTAGACTTAAAATAGGCCTCGTTTTCGCTGGGGGCCAAATCTGGAGAATACGTTGGGTGGGGAAGCAATTCGTAGCCGAATTCATTCGATTTTGCCATCGTTTTCATCGACTTGTGACACGGTGCATTGTCTTGATGAAACAGCACCTTCTTTTTCTTCAAATGCGGTTTTTCTGCGATTTCGTCCTTCAAACGCTTCAACAACGCAATGTAATAGTCGCTGTTGATAGTCTGCCCCTTTTGGAGATAGTCGATGAAAATTATTCCATGTGTATCCCAAAATACAGATGCTATAACCTTGCCAGCCGACTGTTGAGTTTTTGGTCGTTTTGGACGAGGTACGTCGCCTGCTCGCCACTCAACTGATTACCGACTTGACTCTGGTGTTAAGTGATGGAGCCAAGTTTCATCTATTATCACATACCGACGCAATTATTTGGCTTTATTGCGGTTGAGCAGCTTTAAACACTCCTCTGATTCATCAACACGTTGTTGTTTTTGGTCGACTGTGAGCAAACGCGGAACCCACTTTGAACAGAGCTTTCGCATGTCCAAATATTCGTGTATGATATATTCAACACGCTCTTTTGATACCTTCAGAGCCTCAGTTATCTCGATAAACTTCACTTTACGGTCATTCGTAATCATTTTGTGGACTTTTTTGATGTTTTCATCTGAAATAGCCTCTTTTAGACGTCCACTGCGTGCATCATCTTCGGTGTTTGTATGAGCACTTTTAAATTTTTCAATCCACTTGCGAATGGTTCGTTCGGTTTGTGCAGAGTCCGGGTAACACTTATCAAGCCATTTCTTTGCATTTTTTCCCATCAAAAAGCAATGATAAATCAACACACGAAATTGCTTTGAATCCATTTTTTTTCACAATAACAAAAGTTGCTTCACTCACAACGCTATATTTCGAGAACTAATCGTCCGACAGCTGTCAAATATATACACGTATCTTTTGAAGGTTGGTACTAACTGAAAATGGTATGGATTTAATTCAAGTGGTGCCGTGTCTTAGAAACTTTTCAGCCCATGTATTACATATGTATATACATACAAATCAATGGCAAGACTCATAGCCCTTTAAGTTGAATTTTGTACATTTGGCTATAATAACAGCATTAGACCTGGTTTTACGGTTGATGACTCTAGCTGCGGAAACAGGACAACGATCTGATCTTTTAAAAGAAAAGCAATGCGAGAAGCTTTGACGTAATGCATGTGATCAAATATCTCCACAGAGGAGAAAACTAAATGCCGAAGATTGTTTCAACAAGTTCCTTAAAAAAAAAAGTCTGTGAGTTCGTCCAAATGTGTACTCAAAACAGTCGATTGGGAAATTTAATCTTAGCACAGGTTTATTAAGCGATGATCAATTAACAGACGAATAAGCCTGGAATAGCAGATAAGCATACGAACTTAAAGCAGCCCAAGTTGATTTGGTATAGAGCTTACACTAATCCAACTATACCATATGAACAAACTATTGCCATTGGTGTTCAAAATACCACTTGCAAAATGATATATGTATATGTATACCATTTCATGTAAATGTCAATTTATAGACAGTTACAAATTTTGAAAGAAATCCAAAATCTGTGTAAATGACTCCTTTTATAAAATTTAATTAAGGAACCATTCAAAAACCTGTTAAAAATTTTCTATTTAGAAACTCAATGTCTATTTCATTGATCTCCTCCTTATACTTATTCTTTAAAGTAATTAAATTAATTTTATTTCATGTCAAAAATCCTAATTCCACGATAAATTCATATAATCCTGGGTCTACTTCATGTATTTTTTCACCACACTCTCCCTGTTGTTTTAAAATAATTGTCGAATATAACGATACAATTCATATACCAAGGATATCGGTATCATACCCGTACGACGCCTGTGATGTATTATACAATACATTGCCTGAAGAAATTGCTGCCAAAAAGTAACCCCGATCCAAGTGCCTTGTAATACATAAATTTTAATTTGGAAAAATTCAAACGAAAGACTAGGACCAAGAAGGACACGGCAACGCCAAGTGCAACCATTCCCTTAAAGCCGGGAGTTATAAAAATTTAGTTAGGAAACAAGCCAACTTAGCCAAGCATTGGCTCGTTGCTGATAAAGATACAAATATTTATTTGTGTTGGAATATATTCATTTGTTATTATTTTTTTTTTCTTTTCATGCACAATATACATATACAAACGTCTAACACGTGTATGCATATAGAAGTACACATAAAGAAATGGAGTGGTTTGGCCATATGGCCAGGAGCTAGAATTGAGATGCTGTACATCGTCTGTTCTTTCTCATGTCTCTTCCAGAAGTGGACAAAAGAAAAAACTGACAATCGCAGAAAGTCCATAAAACTCTAAGGAGGTACTAGTGTATTCAAAACTTCGTACCCAAAACAGTTAAAGGCTATGAAGACGATAAAGAAAAAGAACTGTCTGGTGAGTTGATCCGTTGAAATTTGTTTACGTCGTGACTTGGCGCACAAAGAACTGGAAATCCTTAAAGATGCTCAGTGTGATGTTGGAGAAATTGGCAGAGTGTAATTCAATGGATTAAAGAAAATTAATTTCAATTCTACTAATGTAATGAGTATCTTTCTGGTTTTATAATAATAGGACGTATTTAATGTAGTGTATTTCGTTAAGGATGGTTCTATGTAACTAAATAAAAGAGGGTCTTTCAAAAAAAAAAAATATAAATAAATAAATAAATAGAGAATAGCTTAAAAAATATCAAATCGCAAATCGCAGCTGAAAGAAAACCAAACCAAACTATGTTGCATATGCGAAAATTAAGAAACCTTTCCGTAGTCATGATTATTACAAGAACTTCTGACTTCTGGTGTTTTTCTAATTTTCTTGTTTTTAATATCACAGTTTGTGTTTAGTTACCTTGCAGCCCAGGAATTTCAGATGAGTGATACTTTTATATGAAAGAGATTTTGATTAAAGAATTTGTGTTTTACGTACCAGAAGATATATATGGTATTCTATATACATATTTGTATAGGTCTTACTATAAATATCAAAATTCTGTTATCTAATAGACATGCATAGCCGGTTATTTTTTCATTTTGCATGAAACGTAAAAACCTACATATATAATACATGGGCTGAAAAGTTTGTGCCGGTTGTAAGAGAGGGTACCACTTGAACCATTAGTTCTCTAGATATAGCGATGTGAGTGAAGCAACTTTTGTTATTGTGAAAAAAAATGGATTCAAAGCAATTTCGTGTGTTGATTTATCATTGGTTTTTGATGGGAAAAAATGCAGCCGATGCAAAGAAATGGATCGATAAGTGTTACCCGGATTCTGCACCAGCCGAACGTGAATTGAAAAATTTAAAAGTGGTCATACAAGCACCGAAGATGATGCACGCAGTGGACTTCCAAAAGAGGCTGTTTCAGATAAAAACATCAAAAAAGTCCACAAAATGATTACGATTAACCGTAAAGTGAGGCTCTAAAGATATCAAAAGAGCGTGTGGGATATATCATATACGAATATTTGGACATGCGAAACCTTGTTCAATGTGGGTGCCGCGTTTGCTCACAGTCGACCAAAAACAACAACGTGTTGAAGATTTAGAGAAGTGTTTAAAGCTGTTCAACCGCAATAAAGTCGAATTTTTGCGTCGGTATGTGACAGTGGATGAAACTTGGCTCTATCACTTCACACCAAAGTCAAGTCGGCAGTCGGCTGAGTGGGGAGAAGGCGGCGAACCTCGTCGAAAACGACCAAAAACTCAACAGTCGGCTGACAAGTTTATGACAACCGTATTTTGGGATACACATGGAATAATTTTCACCGACTATCTCCAAAAGCGGCAAACTATCAACAGCGACTATTACATTGCGTTGTTGAAGCGTTTGAAGGACGAAATCGCAGAAAAACTGCATTTGAAGAAAAAGAAGGTGCTGTTTCATCAAGACAATGCACCGTGTCACAAGTCGATGAAAACGATGGCAAAATCGAATGAATTCGGCTACGAATTGCTTCCCCATCCACCGTATTCTTCAGATTTGGCCCCCAGCGACTATTTCCTGTACGCAGACCTCAAAAGAATACTCGTCGGAAAGAGATTTAAAACCGATGAAGAAGTAATCGCCGAAACAGAGGCCTATTTTGAGGCTAAACCGAAATCGTACTGCAAAACTGGTATCGAAAGATTGAAAAATCGTTTCAATCAGTGTATCGCCCTCGAAGGCAACTATATTGATAAATAAAGTTAAATTTTGCAAAAATTTTGTGTTTTGCTATAAAACGGCACTGAGTTTTCAGCCCATGTGTTATGTATCAATCTATTGGTAGTAGTTGGAACGAAGTCAAATGCGCTTTGAAGATAGATTCCTGCGAGAGTATAGCTTATATCATCGCACCATCACCAACACTGATACTCAGCTATCTAATAGTAACCGGAGATAAACACCCGGGTATGTGCACAAGTTGTACGTCAGACATCTATTGTAGTTCCCAAAAAGGATGATTTTCGGCAAAGTAATTATCCCTATAAATTACGATTACAGTAATCATTCGGGCTAAAAAAATCTGACGAATTTACTTTCAACGGGCAAAAGACAGCTGTTATTTCACCCAAGTCCCATGGCTAAAACTAGAATCTGACCCGCCAGGTTGGGGTTTGTGCGAAGTAGATGTTACACTACTACGAGCAACAGGTAAAGTTATGAAACATATATGGTATAGACTCGAATATGATGGATTCTAAAGTAAGAGGTCCAAGTATGTGTATAATAGGAACAAAGATTTTCGGAATCTGCATGTGGAACTTTTGGGCGCTTTAGAGAGCATATACAGTTTAATATCCAACGGCGGCCGTAAGCTGCTGTAGGGCAGATATAAATAAAAAAAAAAAAAAAAAAAAAAAAAAAAAAAAAAAAATACGACGCAGTGGGTTACATAAAGAAAGAATAAATATATCCACATAAACAATGCCCTAAGTACTCGTATGACGTAAAGATCGTAATCCTTGTCTTAAACTTAAGGTTATAAGATTAGGGCATCTTTTTAAGAACAGACATTAGGTATAGAGTTCACAATATAACTTTTGAATACAAATAGACACTCATGGAATTCATGAAAGGATATTTTGTGCATCTGAAATTTAAGATAGGCTCGAAAGATTGCTTTACTACTCAATTGCTTTATAAGCCCAAAGTTTGGTAAGTGTGATTCTTCGCACGCTTTCCGCGCTGGTTTCATTGTCGGAGTTGATAGATAAAATCCCGGAGGTAGATTTAGTTCCTTTGTACTCCAAAGATTTGGTTGCTTATTGTGACATTTTGTCCTAAGATAGTCGCTCTTTGTTGACAACATACATATAGTATACTCGTATTTCTTGTCCTTCGTTGATTTTACGTTTCTGCTGCAATTTTAAGTTCTCCGCTATGAGTAACTGAACAGACCTTTAGAGTTGGTTTACCAGTTTCCACAAGCCATTTGAATGACAACGCATCGTCCGTAACAAATATTAAACATATCCGCATCCGTATCTTAGTTAAATTAAGATAATGGTATGAGTCAATGTTAGCTGCTCGAAACGTTTGTACATACAAAATACTTAAGAGTGCCTCACGTCTATCAGAAAATGCTCATGTTGACAGATTTTTAATTAGCATTCAGCCAGTTCCCTTTATGGATATCAAGATGTGGAAACTTTGTGCTGGGTATACTCTTAGTATACCTTGTCCGTTTCTGGAGAATGTACTTTTTCTCCGTATTATCAAAAATGTCCTTCTTACTTAGTTTATCAATGACGATATTTACGTCACACTTACAACTTCTTTGTAATAGTCAAGGTTCGAATGCGGATTTTCTGATAGTACTTTCCAAAAAAAAAAAAATGCTGAAAATAAATTTGACATCGGACGATGCTAGTTGCTTTAAACTACCAAAGGTCTAACCGAGTTGCCCCCATCTTTTCCGTTGAATAATGCAGCAGGAATAGACGGCATCACCAGAGATCTATTTGACGTATTGTCGTATAGAAACCTCAAGTTCGCTGTAGAATGCTGGCAATGTAAGAGGTCTACATGACACCCATGGGGCGAAATAACCACTGAGCTCAAACATCTTTCTTTCTCTCTCTCTCCCTCTATCCAATTTTTCTAAAAACATAAAATGTGCTCCGGCATTTTAAGACTAGTCACACCCTATTGAATGTTGAGTTATTTAAAATAAAACTGCGCCTTACAGGTTGGCAAATGAGGTAAAAGTAGAGATGAACACACGCTTCTCAGAAGAAATAAGAAACACCAGTAATTCAATAATCCTGTAAAACAATTAAAAATGAATTTAATATGAATACCATAGGCTGCACCCACAACGCTATCTTCTGAAACTAAATGGTCAATGGGCTTTAGCTCTTATTTTATGGCATACAGATCGATGTATGAAAAGAGACTATCAAACCGTGTCAATTAAATCGGTAAAAGCCTAAAATCATTTATTAAGGAACTGACCGATCTCTACCAGTGCGAATTAAGGCTTGGTACGTTAATTGACCTTATATTCACACCAAAGTAAATCCAAAATTTCTATATTTATAGTTCCCACTTTTTCGGAAATTTTTGGATCGCATGTACGTATCATTTTATCCAGAGCCGGCATCCCTGGCCAAGCCATCAGGATGTGCAACTACTACTACGATAGTGTTGAAACGCTACATAAGACTTAAGGAAATTGTACGGATCTAAAAATTCTACAGCAGATCCAGGTGGACTCAGATTCAATCTGGTCTGTAGCGCTATTTAAATAAGTAAATCTCCAATTGTCAGTGAAAACCAAGGTTCGTGTAAGCATTTTTTTTGTGCGGATAAAAACGGCAGCAATCAGACAAGAAACTAGTCCATTGTACTCCCTGTGTTCCGACTGCCAACAGAACTACTTTCTTAAGCTTTAAAGTTCTTTAAAAATAGTGGAGGCTTAAGAAAAGAGTTCTCTACAAAAAAAAATCTTGGTATGTTGAAGACAGTATTCTGCGCCACTAGTCGTGAGCTGTGATAACAACAAAACAGAGCACTTTGTGAGCGTCCAGCTAATGCTTGCATCAGTCTACAACTGCTAAGCACTTATGTGCAAAAGCAAGTGATGAAAGACACTGAAGCGTTTACTCACCTCTCTACAGAGGACTAATAGACTTCATCAAAAGCGCATTAAAAGTTCAATAGACTATTTCTTATTCTGTAGGTTCCATCCCACCAAGGAAAATTAACTGCTTCCAGAAGCCTAGCCGTGGGTGAACTGTTGGGTGGATTAGAATGATAGATAATATTAAATTTTTCAATTTATTTATTTCAGAATTTCTAAATTAACTAAAACAGGAATGGCAAAAGAGTTATATGTTGCTTTGGGCCACCTCATTTAAGCTACTTTTCCATTAATTCCATCAGCTTGTCTTATCGCTGCTCAGATACAAACTCAAGCCTCAGTAGGCACGAGGAGAATTCTACACTCCACTCCACATTAATTAAAAGTCATTTGATCTCTGGGAGGCAGACATCACTCATGGAAGCGGTTTCCTTCAAATACATTCTTTTTACTCCTGCAAATGTCATATCAAGCTTCCATACATGCCAAATGCTAAAAGCAGCAGTAACCAGTTCAGCTTTTTTGCTTTTCTTGTTGCTTCAGTGTTTAGTCCCTTGTTGAATGCTGGGACCAGCATGAGTAAAACCAAGTTCCAATCTACAGAAGGGGATTATTTCCGCAAGTTAATCCCTTACATGCATGCAAAGGAACGAACATGCTTCTCGATTTCCTTCCATATGAGTCTGCGTGTCCAGTGCAATTGACCGTCAACGAATATAACTCTAAGATTACTGTGCTCACTCAGTATGGCCAATAGAGTGTTTCAGCTTCCAAGTGAGTATTTATTTTGCCATTCCGCATATAAGCAGCTAATCATGCCACTTTGAGAATCTGACAAAAAAAGGTTCTTTGACTGTTGCTTTAATTAAAAGTGAGAGAGTTTGAATGGACACGAAAGTCGTTAAATGTACTTAGCGTTCGTTTTTATTTGGAATCACGGTTCCAGCAGAACAGAAATCCGTAACTAAGGAGAGTGATGTTAAACTCAAATTATGTCAAAACATGAAATTAATTTGAAACGATTGTTTTTTGATTGTACTTGAAATTGATGTTTTCTGGGGTGAAAAGCTAAAGTAGATTCAATCTAAATGGTTTATTATGTTACAGTTATCAAGAAAAAAAAGGGAGAAGGCTTATAAAGGAAAAGGGTGATAAAAAAAGACTTACGGCACTTCAATAGAGACCAGGACAGTAATTAAGGAGCCCTGCGCCAGCGAAAGTCTAATATAGAAACAGATTGTTGGTTCAACAATTAAAAGTTTAAAAAAATAGCAAGCTTCAAAGCAAGTATTCTGTCAAAGAGTCTACATACTTTGGTGAGGAGATTGAATCATATCAATAGTCGACAAATGCATCTCCAATGCCTGGGATATCAAGTCTATACTTACATACATGTGTACATCGGCAAATGTCTCCTATTTACTTCGGAGTGTATGTTAATTAAGGTTTAGAAGAAAAGAGATCCGACGAAAATTGGTTCCGGCTAAAAGTTGCTGCCTTGATTTGCCAAAACATTTGTATTCGAGATTTCTCAATTTAAATAACAAAGATGATGGTTTATAAAACATTGAACCCATACTTCAAGCTTACAAGCATGAATGGTTGCTATATGAAGCTATATATGAGCTATATGAAGTGAATGGTTGACAACTATATAGTTCAGAGTAGTTAAACGTATTTTGAAAGCTAAGGGAATATAAAATCTTCCGTTGGAGTGTCATGGCTGGAGAAGGAAGATGGAAGTCGACGGAGTCGTGAGATCTTCGGTTTTTTATATGTATTGACTACGTAATTTTTTCGCGGTTTATTTTCTGATGTAATGGGAGGTAAACAATTCAATTAAGTTTTATCGCATCAGACATTTAGGGACGACTGTTCCACATAAGTTTAACGAGGCTAACTCAAGGTGCATAACTTACTTATTTACTAAGTTGATTGAGTTCCCCTTCTACATGCGTGAGCCATCTGATTTGCGGTCTTCCTCTACTGCGCTGTTCCTCGAAGATTTTTTTGAAGATTTCACTTAAATATACATACTATATATACGTATATACAATACAATATCCGTCTACAAATTTATAGTATTCCTACTCTAACGTCTTTTTCGGTTTATAGCAGATTAAAATAATTATTTATAATTTAAATATTTATTTAGTAAGTTATGTTGTGTTTGTCTTTAAAGCCACATTCACTGACAACATTGGTTTTGAATTAAGCGTATCAAAAGCTTGAGCTCATTGAGGGATATAAAATTTTAAATAAAAGTTACATCCATACCAAAGATAGGCATATCGTGCTATTATAATATAAAACAATTTGAAATAATTTATCATTTTCTCACGATGCAATAAGAGGAATAATGGAGCGTATATCTAGGGTTCAATGATAAAGCACTCAAAGGATATGAAACAAACGAAAGCCTCTAATATGCATGATACCAGGTTAAGGACCCATGCTATTCTAAAAACGTAAACGATTTCCGGTAATGTACTTGAAGATTCTTTCAGGTTGGCAAGCCGGCGCAGTTCTTTTGGGATAGGATCCACAAATTGCCAGAAAGATGGGAAAAAGTCATAGCTTCAGATGGGCAATACTTTGAATAATACATGTTTTTCTTAAATAAACGTTCAAATTTAAAACATTCATTGAAATGATAAGTGAAAAAAAAATCCCAGGCAGTGTACTATTAAAAAGAGGGCTTGGTACCCAATTGCCTATTAAACCTAAAGAAACGCGATTGGCAAAGCTTTTTCTCATTTGTTCTTAGACCTGGTGTCTTTGTCAAAATTATTATAGGAATCTAGTGAGACAATGCCTTCAACTATCTCTAAGTTTTATCTGTCTGGAGTTCTTCTTTTCTGTTTTAGATTTTTTGTATTGTGTGAACTTTTTGTGAGCCTCGTTGTCCGCTAGATAAAACCCCCTTCTTCCAATGTGATACTCAGAAACACGTTAGTGACAACACGCTGTGTACCTTATGAGTTTTCGACTTTAGAACATTTGATTGCGTCTCTGGTGTTGTTGTGTGATTTTAAGAAAAAACATTACAGCGCATCATCATGCTTAAATCCTTATGACTTCGAAAGTTTCTGTGAGCTCTTTACCGTCCTTGGTTGAATAGCGTTAATTTTCTATCCTTATTGTGCACAGTTGGACAAGTTTAGCAAAGATACCTATTTCTCACATTATTTCTTGTTTTCCGATCTCATTTCGGAGCATTTTCGGATCTCACTTCGCATCACAAATCATGCAATCATTTCGAAACCTAACAATAACCTAACAAAGTTTCCGTAAACAATTGACTTTTTTTGAAATAGATGTCGGTTTTAGCCAGAAAATGTAGCCAATTACGATGACGAAATGACTACAGTTGCCATGATTCAGTAAAAATGTTTTTCTTTTTTGATGAAAATCAAATTAACTTTTACGTAACATTTTTATAGATAATTCAAAACAATTCCAATTTCATTATTTACTTCATTAAACCATAACCGAATTTGCATTTTCTTTTCTCAGATCGCAGAGGAAATAAAATAATTTTCTAAATGAAGAAACACCACCATCACTATGTGTCGAGACGCAAAACATAGCTTTGGAATTCAAACTTGACTACGTAAGAAACGAAAAATTAATCGAGAGAGGTAAAGTTGTATTAGCATAAGTCGCACCAATACCGCCAAACCATCCCCTTGATAAATCCGAAACGAAACAAATTTTTGGAAATTCATGGCTATCCCCTGTTGTTTTCAATGACTTTCGTAAAATGTTCCTTCCGGTGCGGTATGTTGCGAAAAGGTAACCATGTTTACCCATAAATAAAACAAAAAATTAGTCATGCCCTCAGTCAAAAGCTCTAAAACGTGTGGTAAATGTAACGCCACACCACCAAGTTGCAAGAACTAATGAATCTAACAGCCACCCTGTTTTGTAATTGAATCTGGAAGACGTTAACATACGTAGATGGTGAGCTTCAAATACAGGGGGGTTGTTTTTCCCTTCGGCTGGTTTTGATGGATGCACTTCTAAATTAAATTTTACCCTTACAAGTGGATGTAGGGATACGAATACACGGATCAACTTTACCATGACGAGGTAAGTATACTGCAGCAAATTTGTTAATCCCTCACAGAAATGCACGTGACTTCTGAGCCGTATTGGATACCAAAAGTTAGCTCTAGATGCGGAGGTTTGTGTGTTTGTGGCAATTTGGTCGTATTTCAGCAGACCTATGGATCGTCTTAGTCTAGATGGGATTTGTGGAATAATAATTTCATTTAATTTTTAATTACGTTGCGATTTAGTTACGCTTAGTAACAGACCCTAACTCAGACAATCACATTCTACTCAAAGGTTAATCCAAGGATCAGCTGAAAATGAAAATGCCAAAACCAAAATAAGTCGGCTATAAAAGGCATACCAATAAACATTTATTTATGTACAACAAACATAAGGCTATGTGTCCTCCATTTATTTGTATCACGGAAAGGATTAATTGCAGCATGTTAGAATTAGATACAATTGTTATTTTATTTGTTGGGGATTCATATAACTCCCATAAAAGTTGGTAAGCTGAAGTAATGTAGTCAACGTCAACTTAAAACCCAGTTCAGCAATGTTGGACCTCAAAATTTCAATAAAAGTCAATACTAAGTGAACTACTGATAGAAGCTCCTTTGACCTATTTGGGGCATAGGTTTATAACGACCGGAATACCAGATTCCTTTTGTCAAAGGTTCCAACGAAAAACTAAATCTTTGTGGTTGGGAATTACATGTGTAGGCAAACTATTATAGGAAAAAAAAAAAAAATTACAAAGCTCACAACAAAAATAAGCATAGATACAACTAGCATAGTGTGAACTGCTACAAACATACCCAGCAATATACGAGAATGAAGTGCAATGGGTAGAGTTGATGCACCAACGAATCGCATCTACGCGGTAAACTAAACTTAGATTAGCTAAATTTGCGAACCTTTTTAACCATGTTATAGGGCACTCACCTCATTAATGAGGTCAAGAGTTTGATAAAGTTTTCGAATTATCGCCCGTTCTCCGAACCTCGGCTGGAACCTTAGCTCTTTTTTGAAACGGATTTCCCGACGACTTTTGTTTAACATGGCAAAACCAGGTGATTTACTCAGCCTGGATTTTTGTGTACTATCATCGTACATTTTGTTACACCCGCTGAAACATTTTCATTTCTTTCGCTATTTTTCGTACACTGTCCAACATTGCGATGTATATGAGTATTTTAAAGCTGGACGAACGACTCTCGTATATAACAAGCCTTTAAGTAACGGGTGAACAGATAGCAATAATAGTTTTTCCAATTGTTATGTTTTAGAAGCTGTCAAAGTTACCAATGGCATCTAGCTGTTAAAATATTCAGTAAAGCTTGTAGCTTCAAAATTAAGATTTTTTTCCGATGAAAACGATATGTTTTTTCCATCATCAATTATTTGTTTTTCCATCATTATTACTTTTAATGGCGTCACATATCGACTTGTAACAGAATACAAAAACAGTGAATATCAAGTCTAAAATTACAAAACTTAGCTTTATATGTATCTAAAAGCCTTTCAGAGACTTATCGCAAGTAGTAAGGGTCCAGGGACTAGTGATAATGACATCCTGGCTTCCTGCCAACGCGAGGGCATGACAATTTCATAGCTTCTATGACGAATGGCGACTTGTCCAAAGAGCAAAACAAGATGCGTATAAAGCTGCGCTGAAAATATAGGTAGGATCTACTAGAAACTTTGCGAGGAAGACTGGAATGCTTCTCTTGAGAAGAATATGATAAGACATGGCACAAATGTATTATTATGACAAATGTATTATTCGTAGATTCACAGACGATATTAGACCAATATGAAAAAAAAGACCAATTTTGTAACGGTAATAAACACTAACATCTGTTGGAAGACTGAGCGAATATTTCAGTTTAGGCAATGGTAGCAGGAATTTCGACCGGTTCTTATACAACAGGCTTAGGTTAACCAGTAGAGTTAGTTAAAGCAGCTTCAGATATTTTGATTAATTTTATACCATTTATCAATGTGACTGCAGACACAAATAATTCTGAGGTAGAATCTGCAATCAATAATAACATAGTCAGTCGATGGTTTTTGGGCTTAGTGTAGTGTAGTGTGTTTATTGTAGTTTTCACGAAAAACTTTTTAAAATATTAAGGGATGATTTCTATTAAGATTTAATAAAGGTCAAAAATACACAAATTTAAATATTTTGTACCATTATTCGAATAAAATTGCTATTCTAACCGATGCGTAGGAATTTTTTACCCTCAAAATAGGTCTATGATTACAATGTGCAAAAGAATTATTTTTTAAAAAAATGCTAACATGGCACTTCTAAAAGGTGAAAAAGAAGCTTATTCATGGTAGGTAAATGGTTCCTGAACTCGACTATTAAAAAAAAAAAACTCTAGAGTGTAAGAATTGCAAAAAAGTGTAATGTATTGCAGTCTGTAGTTTTTTTTAGCGACGTTAATGTTTAATTTAAGAATTCTCTATGGCAGGCTTTTAATAATAAACAGACATTGTCATCCATATCTATATACATTATTCAAAACTATAACGAAATTTAAAGTTACGTTAAAAATCATCACGGTATCAGTCTAAGGCGAACTAGCAGAAATTTTAACCTTAGCAAAACTTATGTTATTTCTGCAGAAATCTACATAGAAAGACTGGAATTACAACCGGAGATTTACAGAAAGGTTCGGAATTGTGCAATTAGGTTTTGAAAGATACTTTGTAGATGGAAACTCCATTGGCTAGATTTTATAGACTAATGAGTCTCAATTCACCATTGATGGAATTGCTAATTTCCTCAGTTTGGACTCCTGAGGACTCCACACAAGTTCAACATCAACGCTTGATCAGGGATATTGGATAATAAGCTTATCTGATTATACCGGTTTAAAGCAATCTAAAGTAAGTAAGAAAGTGTACACCAGCTCATTTCAAAAATTTTGTGGGTTAGTGTTTGTATTTCCGCAACCTACTAAATATTGTGGTACAATTTTTTACAAACAAAATATTGTAAATATTGATACTCACCATTCTTTCAGCGTTTTCAAAGGTGTGTATGAAAATTTTTATAAAATTTAAACGGAGATATTGTCATCGTAATAAAAGCTGAAATGTCCTCTGCATCGAGTATTAAGGGCTTAAGCATGTGATGAGCAAACAAAGCCTCGGACAACTTTATGACAATATCAAATTTGATTTTCTGCTATTTTATTGGTCTTTTTTCAATTTCTCTACATAGAGAGAGGAGAGATCTAGTATTAGGTCTGCCACAAAATCAATTTGGCGCCACACAAAGGAAAACAAAAACCGTCTCGATGATTTAGTGATAAGCCATCCGATCTGGCGTTAGATGTCCGTCACAAGCAGAAGTAGGGACTGTATTATTCATCTATCCTATTTTACATATTTTGCGAAGATTCGTCAGCGACACCAATCTCGTCAAAATAAGTTGTTTAGGTTAATGAATATCATATTTGTGCCTCAATCCAAGCAAATACAAGATTATTGTCATGATTGAGGCCCTGCAATACAAAAAGTTTATGGCATCTCTGTGATGCATTAAAAAGCAACAATTAAAACATCTACAGATTTTCTAGATCCAATATAAATCTAAGTTTTTTCCCGAAAAGTCAAAAAAAAAAAAAAAGAAAACATCTTCTAAGTACTCGTAAGAAGGGAGTACAAAAAATTGAGACGGGCTAGCGTATTATCACAAAATAATTCTTTATCAGATCCATTATCGAGCGAATAAAACAGAACCTTGAATAAACTTTCGGGGTTGAGAAAGTAGGCTTAAACGATATTTCCTCCTATTAAGACCGCATCAAAATTCTAGAGTCATCTTTTAATACTGAGTTGAAAATTGATTGCTACTTCAATTGCTGTTCTGTAAATGTTGAAAAGGCCTTCAACACTGTTAAACTATACAAGAGACGTATGTTCAGACAGACTGGTAAGTACTGATAAGGGGCATTATAAAGTGTTACATTCTATATTGAGAAAGGAATATATAATGCGAAATTTGGAATCCAAAGATTTTGTACTTTCACCGATATTTGTTGGTGATAAGAAATGTTCTTTCTGGACCTAATGGACAATATTACAATAGGTGAAATATTTGAATAACTATGACGACTATTTTAAAGCAAAATATAATTTTCCTATTTGATAGCTTATTCTCAAAAATTTACTTTCAGGACAATTGAAAAAAATCTGATATAATGTAGCCAACTGAATAGACAAATCTTAATTTGAAAAGCCAAAACATCCCTCGTTTGTAATGTTATGTAATGGAACCCTCTTATACTTTAACTAACACACCGGTCAAAGAAAGTTGGCAGGAACTGGAACACTTTGCAATAAAACGTACAATGATATAATTGATTAATCAATTAATCATGAATTGCTCAACTAAAAGTCTTCTTTTGTAATGAATACAATATCCGCTCATTGTCGAGATTTCGTCTAGGAACGTGGCTGTTGCGTTTGCAACAATCGATGAAATGAAAATTGCTTTATGTGGTTTAAAAGTTATTCAAATAATTAGCTCTAAAACACCCGTGTGGCATAACACAGCTTATCATTGATTTTCCATCAAGGAAGCCATATTGAAGCCATATACATATTTTGGTTAAAACCTTTTAAGGAAGCCGAGGAACAGTAACCACGGTAAGTGAAGTCTAATTACTGATTGATGATCACAGATATGTTATTTATGTTATTGCATCACGTTTTCATTAGATGTTTTTGGTAGTTTTCGAGAGCTTTGATGGCAAGTTCCATAAGATTATTTGTTGGTATCCTTTAAAACAGAGTTTCTTTTCAGCCTTCTGTTAAGAACCAAATTAAAGAAGTTTAATTAAATACTTTCTACTTCTTATTACACTCTAATCATTTAAGAGTTGAGAGCAGATCTATTTTTACCTGCATTTGGAAATAAGCCGTATGCTTTTCCCGCCTATAAAAATATTTATTTCATTTCAAAATTGGAAATGACTAACACATCACTAATCACACTCAATTTCAATTTGAAGATACGAGTATATTTATTATTTTTACACCCAAAATTTACCTGGAAATAATGAAATTTTGAATCTTTTCGTTAGGAAACATGTCAGCGTTGGTAAATAAAGCTGATGTGATACTAAGAACTGATGGTAGTCCTCAAATCGAATTTTGATGGAAGGGGAGTTTTTTCCATTTGTCTATGATTCAAAGTGAACTGAAGAAATTCTTTTGGGAATTATCTAAATACTCAAAGGATATGTAAACTTTTCCATTTTACGACCCAATGCCTTAACTCCAAGCGAAAGCATTTCACTTAGCCCCAGTGAAAATAAATAAAGTTTCTGCTTTGCATTAAATACCCTGACTTTTCACCTTGCTTCAATGAATTCAACTTTTTTCTGAGTACGAAATTCGTAAACAAATTTATTGCGTGCATACGCTGGCGGTACTTCAAAATTTGTATATAATTTTACCTCGCATGAAGTCGTTAATGTATTGCACGGCCAATTTTTGCTCTTTTTGAGAAAAATTCGTTTGATTTTTTAAAGTCCTAAATGCATAAACTTGGTATTCATAAAGAAACAAATATACGTAGGGAGGCTACTTTAGTTGGTGGAATCATGTGGACGAAACCTTAATGTGAAGCAATCCAAGAAGTAGTCGTACTTTCGTAGCGGCAGACTATTGTAGCTTTAGAGAGTTCTCCTGTGCAGTGTTCTTTTAGATCTTTGTATCTTAACTCTAATTTAAGAGTTTTGCTTGATTGTTTCTCTCGGCACATGGCCATGATGAAAGCTTTGTTAATTGATGCAGCATATGGGCATTAAAATAGGAGGAGAGTACTACATTTAATTGTGATTTTTGGTACATTAAAGCAGGATATTTATCTTTTAATAGGTTTTTCATGTATATAGGCTCGTGTTTTCAAAAGCACTTTTATACGATTAACTATTTTTATGGCATATCGAGTTTGCCAGATACTAATTCAATTATGTCAAAGCGTAGTAACCATCCGACGCTTGTTTATCAATTGGTTATTGACTTTTGAAAATCAGCGAACATTTTTCGTGAGAAACCACTGCTACAAAACAGCAATCCAAAAGTTTAAGGCCAGAAAATTGCGCCACTGTTCAGATTTCAACATTACAGTAGAGCCTTAAAAATTATAGAAGCTCCAAATCAATGCACACCACCTTTTTTTTTAGATCTTAAAGCCGCATGTGATAGCACTGTCAAATTCGTTTTATTGTGCAAGATGAAAAAGGAGAATCCACGCTGTTAAAATCATTAAAGATTTCAACCAAATCTTCAATGTCAAAAAAGCTTCAGACAAAGCACTGCATTGTCCTAGGATTGTTTAGCACCAATCCAAAGATTTTGTCTGAACTCAGTTTCAACATTATCATTACAATCCTCTTAAAGTCTGTTCAACTTACGTGGCAAATAAAAACATTGCGGGCAGAACCCAACAAGCTGTCGCAGATGTCTTTGCGAGTATTAAGACCGACACGGAAAAACGAAATATGTGTCTCGAACGAAAAAGGCAGTTCAACAAAAACATTATGGACAATACATCACAATATACAACTTTGCGCTACACCGGGACTTCGTCTACATAGGCTCTGCCATAAACACCGATGATAATACTAGCACAACCTTTAAACAGATAATAGCGCTTGGCAATAGCACTTTTTTTTTTTTTTTGGTTAAGATAACGAAATTAAGTAACAATGTCCTTCTGCCTGACCCGCCGAAGTACTTCATGTGATTTTTTGTCCCGTCTGCGTTGACGGTGAGTCAAATAAATGAAATGAACTCGAACACAAAGGCTTCGGTGGTAACAACATATACAGCGAACGGATATAAATTTAAGTTTAATAAGTCTTCGAATCAATACCAAAGGGATAACACAGTTGCAGAAGATCGTATCTTAGATAACACAAAAAAAAAAAAAAAAATAAAAAAAAAAAAAAAAATTGTACCTCAATTTTGGGTATGTGGAAATGACTGTTATGCATAACATTGGTCGCCCATTGGACCAATTCGATCATGATGAAATAAATGGCGGATTAAGACAAAAGAAAAAATAACATATCGAAGCTGCCTTCAGAGACTCGCAGGCATAGACATCTGCCATTGAAGCTTTCATTGGCCTCACTCCACTTTACAGTATATATAGTACATACAGTATATGTTAAAAACATGTCAATTCGCAGTAGTCAGGTTGTTACAAAGAGGAGAGATGGAACTCACAGTACAATTCGATTTCGCAAGCTTCGTCTAAGAGACTCCTGAACTCGACATGATATAAGCGGTAAATATTCAAGAAGCATGGGACTTCCAAAAACTTGTAATAAAACCTGAAAGGTAACAGATAATATAAGAATGGATTCAAAATGAACGCCGGAGTAAATGCTGATATAAACTGGCCCAAAAAAAGCATTGCTTCATAGCATCTAAGAATGTATTATCCATGGAAGATGAAGCAAATGCGCCTTCAACTATACTCATTTACAGTCAATCCGCAGTGAAGGGTTTAAGCTCATACCTATTTGACTCCTAATCGATGCTAGAGTGCATCAATACTCTTCAGAACTTATCTAAAAGAAACAACGTCAAGCTCCGGTGGGTACCAGGGAACAAATATTTTATATTGAAGGAAATAAAAAGCCGATGAGCCGTATAGAAAAGGTTCAGCTGATCCATTCAAAACCCTAAAGCTTTTCTGCGGCATTATGTATTCAACAATGCATTCAACGATCAAAACTAAGTGTGTCTATCTTATTGGGAGAACAGATTAGATTTTCGACAGGCTATGAAACTCTATGAAAGATAGTGGGAGCTTTGATATCACTAACCTAAACGTAGTATTAGTCAGGTATCAGAATGTCGCCTTTGTATGAAGATGAGGAAGTCCAAGAACACATAATATTTGAATGCGTGACACTATACGCCATGAGAAGATATTTCTTTTCTTTTTGAAAGAAATCTTAGTGACTGGGTAACTGAAAATAATCCCACCAGAGTGATCCTGAAGTTCATTTAGAAAGTTGAGGCTCATTACGCATCTTAAGCTGACTTTGTGGCACAATCGATTTTTTTTTAGGTTGCAGAGCCCACCGCAATTGTCGGATCAATATCCTAGAAAAAAAATTAGGACGCAATTGTAGTGTAGTGTAATATTCCAAGAGTTTAATTTTTGAGTTGGGACTATCTGAGATGTAAAATTTAAGTATAATATTCGCCAGAAGCCATGGTAATCAAATTTTGATTTCTTGTCTCATTACATGCAAAATACAGGTCTCTAAAGTTGAATGAGCTTGAACTTACAGTTTCAATGTTTCAATCGTCAGAAAAATATCATCAGCTCTTTACATTAATTAGCACAAACTATCTCCGGAGCATTGAATGTGTTCTAGTTTCTTGAATTTGTTGCAGTACTATATACTCGTATAGCACTATGTACAATAAGTAGAAGCTACCTGTTAAACTTACATTTAGATTGATAAAGGCGAACTGCACTGATAGGGAGAGAAGGAGAAAAGACAGCATACTTTGCTCGAGGATATAAAAAAACTCTCACCCTTTACACGACATCAGTAATTGACATCGTTCTAATGGAGAAAGTGATCAAAAAGATCAATTCTAACTTACTCATTGATGCAATTTACATAAAATGTGGTTTCTTTCCCAAATTTTAACATCCTAATCCTAAAGAAGCTCAATAAGTCACAACTCATAATTTTTTGCCAACTAGAGGGAGGCGTATACTTTCATTCAACATTTTGAGCTCTACAAGCCGATGGCCATCGGCATCCCGGGAATACTGATGCATCTGAATTGAGTTGTATAACCAATTTGTATCAGTCAAAATAGTAAGAGTTCGTAATAGCACCTGTCGCTGGATCACAACTCAAGTTATCGGGACCATCAAAGCTCGTAATAAGCTTTACAGCAAATGCAAACCTAGGCCTTGTTATTCTAATTTTCTCGTCAACAAAGCAATACGAACTCATTCGACTGTTATTTTATGAAACTCCAAAAGAAATTACTACTCCTCTAAACTGAATATCAATCTTCCCCCTAAAAAGCTTTGGAGTAATCTGACAAATTTATGTTTCCAGTGCAAAAAGTAATTTAAAATGTGAAATTGACCCTATTGTGCTAAATAATTTCTTTCTCGATAAGAATACTGAGCAAATCAATTTTAATCTCTCAGACAATCCTAATGCTCTTTTGTATTCAGAACGAGGTTTTGAAATCGAATCGGTTAACGAAACTGTGTTGCAGCTATTAAATCAAATGCTATCGGCCAAGAAGGGATACCAATACGATTTGTAAGACTGATTTTACCCTATACTATTTCTCACTTGATCCACTTAACATCAATTTTCCCAAAATTTTAGAAAATAGATCGAGTTGAACCTGTTGTAAAAGAAAACAAATACCCCGATATCTGCTGGTGATTTCGGACCAATCAGTATTTTACTGTCTTTTTCTCTGTCTTTGAGAAACTCATGGTAAGACAGGTTATTAAACACTTATCTCTTAATAGCCTTCTGTATGGGGGGCAATCGGGTTTTAGGTCTAACCACAGTTGTTCTTCTGCGATGGTTAACATTTCAGAAGACATAAGAAAAGAGTTTGATAACGGATATGTAACGCTTCTTTGTTTGTTTGATTTCTCAAAGACTTTTGACAAGGTTAACCATAAAATTCTTTGCCGGAAATTACAACATCTCTTTGGTTTTGGTAACAGTGCAGTGAAGCTTTTTGGAAACTTTTTGGAAACTAGATTTCAGAAAGTTATAACTTCCGATTTTTCTTCCGCTCTTCTGCCAGTGCAGCATGGTGTGCCACAAAGATCATAACTTGGTCCCATTATCTTTTGTATGTTTATAAATGACTTGCCATCTATCTGTAAGCATACTTATGTCCATCTCTATAACCATCACCAGCTTTACTTTGGAAAGGCATTTAACAATACTTTTGAACTTGTACGCAACCTAAATGAGGACCTCTCCAGTATTTATTTGTGGTCTGTAACTAATGGGTTACTTTTAAATCCAGAAAAGTCGCAAGTTGTATCCATATCTAAAAATAAACTACCCATCCACACTCTACCTGATGTCGTAGTTATTGATTTCAAATTAAAGATTGTTCATACTGTTACTAGCCTGGGATTTGTTAGCGACTCAAACTTATCAGAATACGACCATATAAACTATGTAATAGGAAAGATTTTAGGAAACTGTGGCTAACTGTAGATTTTACTCCTACTGCAACTAGACGGAAACTTGTAATAAGTGCCATCCTACCCTTGATTACATATGCTGAGGTTGTATATTGTAATGTCGATTTCGAAAGAGAAGACATAACCGCAGACTCTGTGAGCTATGTATATTAGTCAAGTTGAGTTACAACTTTTTAATTACATTGACTCAGCTCTAGCGGCATTAAATCTTCGGCGATAATCAACGCTGAAGCTTTGTTTCAATGTTTTATGTATCGTGGATATCAAAGCGTTTGATCTATTTTACTGAAAGAGGGGTGCTTGATATCGGAAAGTATGTGAAGTTTCTATGTCTTTAATAGATACTTTCCTCAGTCAGCAAGTAGCCATTAAATTTAACAACAAAACATTAAATTTTTTTGACTTATCCATGTAGAACACAAAATATGAATTTACTTGTTTGTGTTTATTGAACCAACATTTCTCAATATAAACACGTTGTTGAAAATATACAATTGAACGAAAAGCAACAAGGAAACTCACATCAGCAGCAAATATAGGTCCATTATCCATACTAAAATATCATTACATTTCAACGCCTTTAAAATTATTGCAAAAAATATTTGCAAATTCTTTCAAAATTCCAGTTGAAAACCGAACTCACAATTACCTCAAAGCATTAAACATCAAAAAAAAAAAAAAAAAAAATCCGTATCAATGAAATCACCAATCAATATGTGTTCTAGTATCTATGAATTTGTATACGCAACTATTTTGAGAATTTATTAGCTGTTGACTTCAAGCACTTGCGGAATGCAACGAATATGTTTTCCAATTAACACCATTCGTGTTCGATGAATACAACTCAGACAAAAAAAAAAAAAAAAAAACTGAAATAGAAAAATAAAAATTGCATTTATTCCATATAAATACGAATACCAATGTCAGACACTTATTTGTAAAATCCATTTATGCAATCCAAAATAAGTAAAAGGACTGTTAACTTGAATAAAAACTGTAACCCGCGATAGTAGTTGTACACAAAAAATCTTTACATACATAAATACGTGCGAATATGTTGGCCCAGTTTAAAAAAAATAAATAAACTTTTACACGTGCTTTTAATTAAAACGAAAAATAGTAGTAAAAGCTAGTGAGTAATAAACTGCATACGTTACGATTTATTTAAAAAAAGAAAATAAAAATTGCTTATACATAGTGCTGCAGTGCTGCTTTAAAAGGTCCATATACAGGCACAGCAATTTTAGAATACTTACTAAATAACATTTTTAAAAATAACTTACGTTTGCACACTCTTCGGTGGTTAAGTGGCTTGGATGGATCTCGATAAAAACCTTCCTTGCAGTAGTGACAATGCCGCCCAGTTGTTGAATGACGACAGTTTAAACATACCCCTCCAGATATACGACCAGATAATTTAAATAGTTCCATGTTAAATCGGCATTGGCGGGCATGTCCATTACAGTTGCACACTATAAGAAAATTATACATAAATCGGTTTATATAATAAAACAATCAAAACATATCGAAATTTGTATATTGCAGATATTACTTATTGTGTTTGAAATAACATGAATGTATGGTATTACTTTTTTGTTCTCATTTGCTTATACGAGTAAATAGAGAAACTTGCTATTATCAATCCTTTCCGAAAAATTAAAATCTAGAACTACCATCTATCAATCGGTATGGTAGTTAAAATCTATCCAATTGATACCTTAGATAATCAGCTATTCAGACGCGTCAACTTATCAGCATAAGTTATACCTTTATGGCAACAAATCTAGATAACAATTAACATCCGGTAAGTAAGTACGTAAGTAAGTAAACTACGGTTAACGCCTTTATTAGTTCTGACGTCTACCTCAGACATATGCAGATGAAGTAACAAATGTTTTTAGATTATGTCTAGCGACTGTCTGCTCTAAAGCTCAGGCTGCCCCAGACAAAATCGACGATTGGTGCAGTTTCAGTTGATTTTCTTAAAACTGATGTTATTCCCTTTTATAGAAATGAAGAAGCTTGCGCGTTAGCTGTCATGTCCAATGTTCAAAAATATCGTCTGATGGAATGACACCAGAACTCCTGCTACCAAAAAAAAAATACGAAATCGATTTTCTCTTTGAAGAATTTGAGCCAGGAGAGGAATGTTGTCGGATCTACATGACTTCAAAACCGATTTAGGATGCGGCGTTGGTATCCTTCTGGAGAACGATAACGTTATATTTCACTTCGAGTTAGGAAAAATGTCGGCTCAGTCTTCTAAGTGTAGATATAAGCAATCCTGTTGTCGACGAACTATATTGCGCAGAAGCGGTAGAGGGGGCGAAGCAACTGTATTTATAGCGACAGCTTAGCTGCACTTAAGGCCTTATTGGGCTCTCTTACGACTTAAAAAAAAAGTCTTTCAGGATACGAACCTGCTGTAGAACTGCCTGCGTTCTCTGTTAAAACTTTTTTTACAGTTGGGTTTCATATGAGCATAACTGCATATAAGACGAGTCTCCAGGTTGTCAGCAGATCAAACGATTGCTTTCCGAAGTTTTCCAAGGTTATCGATTTTCCTGCTGTCCCTATCTAGGAAAGATTGCAGGGTACGTATTGGCGGTACCACGGTTTCGCCTACCTAGATGTGTTGGGCATACAACTTCCTGTGATGCTTGCTTTAGAAGTGAAATGAATGAAAATCACCGCCTTTCAATAATAAAAACATAGAAAGCGTATAGTGGACAAGTTCTTTAGTAGAAAGTAGAAATGGGATGAACTGTTTCTTAAGAAAGGAAAAGACCCAGTAGATCGTACTTCCTAAATGTTTACTTTCATGTAGTTTCTCGCTATTTTCTACGAAAATTGATAATCGATCATAAAGCGCTTATTGTACTAATACCTACAACATAAGCACCAAGGAAGGACATGTGAGCGTAAGGCGTACAATCACAGATGAGTGCTAAGTGATGTCCATATCAGATTCACAGCATGTTTGACCGAAAGTGGTATCACCAATGCCTAGAATATTATGGTGCCAAGGAAAACTTTACTATATCGTAAAATAGTATGCAGTACTATAATTTTTGCTGTGAGGCAGAAAAAACGCTGAACACTGAGCTTTGTAGAGCTTTCACTTCAATAACCTGTATAACCGGTACTGAAAGCTTTGACCAACAAGCTAATCGAGTTTCTAATTTTCTGCGATAGCATTGTGACCTAGGGCATAGACAGGACTAAGTCACGCTTTGCATTCTTGATGTGATTTGGATGTGGTTAATGCGTTAAATTAAGCAGGAAGTGCAGGGTGTCCCAGATTTTTTTTTACTAAAACATACATAGTGCATGGTTTACTACTTTTTCTTACAGACTTCATTTCTAGTCGAATGATTAGTTTCCATCCATACACCGTCCATCCGTTAACTTTATTTCCACTTTGACTTAAGCCAGCCATAAATTCAGCTGGAGTCGACCTTTTGTTGTCACCTTTTTAGTCAATGTCATCATAACTTCATTGCGCGTTGTACTAGAGACTTCTTCCTTTCAAAATTGAAAAATGGCTTAAAGAAGCAATGTCATGATATGAATGTCGAAGAGAAGTATATCCATCATTCGCCTAGAGCAGAGCAGAGGTTTGAATATAAAGCAATTGTTCATTTACCAATTCTTAATCAAGTCTGAATGTTGTTACACTGTTTCTATGCCATCGTGTACGGGAATAACTAAACGCACACAATGAAGACTTATTTTTGTTGACACTGTTAGAGTTTTTCACACCTGTTTTTCGACTGTCTTTGCTTTCAGTCAGTCCGTCAGTATTAGCATTCTGATCATTTGATCAGAAAAGACTATTGCCTATTAACTTTCAACTATTTCCTGTGGATTGGCATCAAACCTTATCAAAAAATAAGATTACCTTTCCGCAACTATAAGATAACAAAAAGGAAACGATTCTGAGTTGGCAACGGGTTTGTAGGTGAAATACAATTTTTCTTGTAAGTTACTAAAAGGATAGTATATAATATAAATTACAAACTTTCATTTAATTTGGACAGAAATTCTTACAGGGAACCGACATAATCGTGCATTTTGCACTTTGATTTCGCCCCAATGCATGCAAAAGACCCAACACAATTCCTCTCCTAGAAAATGTAATTCAGAAAAAAAAGCGGAACCAAAAATAAATGCAAATACGATATCAGAAATATTGTTGATGAAAATTCGTGGCTACTCAAACTATTATACTATAAAGCACTAGACTAGAAACAAAAGCATTTTACAATTGTTAATACCTTACAGTGCATACATGGTGACCATGCTGCTGTTTCAGGCAATGCTTCCGTACCTCTTTGCATACCCGTATTAACTGAGCCATGCACTCCTTTTAAAGTTCGAGGTCAAAGCGAATAATAGAAGCCACTGCCACCACGTTCAGAAGCGTGCTCCACCCGGAACGTGGTCTCTCGTCTCGTTTGTCCGATGACTTGTAATTTATTTTCGATTTTCATACATATCTGAATATTCAAAATAAATATTTCTTCAACTGTGTTTTGCCTATCTATACAGATAGATATCGCAAAACAGTTTAACAAAAGATTCTTAGATCATTTATTCATTCCCCTCATTCGACATACAAAACATGGCATAGCAATCCGTACAAGTAAAACTAACCAGCTACTGCGTTGTAGTTGTAGTCGTGGATGTTCCTTGTGCTAAGGGATCCTTATATTCGGCAACTGCTATAAATACAACAAGTCGTTGCTGCATGGAGGCTATGAATCCGTGGCTGTGATCTGTAGTTAATAAAGAGAAGCAGCTCAAAATTAATGTTCAACTGAATGGCTTTATAGGTAATTCGAATTTCACAGTCGTTTTGGTAGAGTTCCAGAGAGGTTTCAGACCTAGATCGGTAGGTTGTTTGCATATTTTTCATGTCTTGTAGCTTAAATGTTTCTGTTACGTGCGGTGTAAGGACATCGAATGCAAATTAAATGCATAAAACTTCTGTATTGAGCTCTGCACGTGATGTTCCGCCTTGCAAATACATTTGAGTTGTGTCAGGATTTTGCACGAAATGTATATTGTGCACAAAATCTTGAAAGTTTCTGATATTAAATGATCATATCTTCAATTTTGTCAAAGATGAGATACGGATTCTTTAAAATATACATGGAAGAAAGAGGCTATGAAGGTAAGAGAACGGGCTACTCCAAAAGTGTAAAAATAATCCCATATTCGATATTTCTTTCTTAGATGCTTGAACTGTAGTAGAACTAAAATCTCAGCACAAGAAATTCTTCACCAGTCACATGGAGTTAAGATCTTTGAACTACATTACGCCATTCCATCTTGACACTTATAGATATGCTACCTGCTTAATTTGACCTTCTTAACACAATTGTAAAAAAAGATCACTCAAATGCAATGAAATTGAGAATGCATTCGACCACACAATGGAAGTGCAAGCCATTCATGGTTAATCTACCTGCCGGACCATGGCCAATCTTTGCCTTTTTGCCTTTTATGAGTAAAATGTCCACAGGAACGATTGCATCTTTAACAAGTAAAAATATATTCCCAGGAGATTTGCATTGTGCCAGTGAATACGAGTTAATAGAAATCCATATGCGTGTATGCAGGTCCTCATCTGAAATAGTAGATCGAACCGAGGACTCAAATTTAAAGACATCTGAGAAAAGTATTGTTCGGCTGCAATCAGCAATTTATTCTCTGCGACAATGAGTATGCAATAAGATGTGCCGACTTGCAAGAAGGGAGCAAAGGGGTTGGGACACATAAATATTTTCCTTGGCGGCATTTGTCAACATCTCTTAAGTATCCAGAAGGTTGGGTGATTAATTTGAATTTTGAATATGGCAATCCGTTGTAATGAATTGCTTCTGTTTGTGAGTAACACACCATCGGATAGTTATGAATGCGTATTTATGAGACAACGAGTAGACGGCTGACTTTGTAGTACTCGCATCATGGGGTTTATATCATATCTTTGTGCAAAGCATCTATCTTACTTATATATACGTGTATCTTTGCATTGTGTGCAGATCTCTTGTGATTATCAAAAAAGTTGAATTTTCAAATCGTATAAGCAAGGATAGAATAGAATATTCTAAGAATTTCTTGGGTGCAACATAATTCCTTGCATCTGAAGACAGTGAATAAATGAAGTTTTTCTTTAATGCCATTATATCATTAAGTCTGATGCGAAGTTGATTTTATTTTATTTTTACAAAACAGAAGTCTTTAGATTATCCGACTAAATTAAGCAAATCTGTCAAAAAAATTAATGAAAAAGGTAAGGCTCAGAAGCAAATAAAAGGTAATAGGTCGTTGATTTCGTTATGCCTTTGCTTTAGTTTCAAATGCATATTTTAAAACTTATTGTTGTCTTCAGAAATCCTAGAAAAGTTCTGTTTAGTTGGCATCTAACATAGAGAACCAGACCTACGTAATCTTATTGGCGGTTACCTGACCGAACGTATTCAAAGCTCAGGTAGTAGTGGAAATAAATATTTTGTTATAATAAATTGCAGAAATAAATAAATAAATGAATAAATAAAGGACAACCTAAACTGAGGTTGCTTAAAAATATTCTTTCAGTCAATGTTAGACAAACAATAGGTTCGTTTCTTTACGTACCCTTGGTTCATGCAGGCACAACATTAAGCAGTTTCAATTTGTTGCTTTTAAGTTCAAGGATCAACTGTTTTCTTTTTTCCATTTTCGACTTAAACAGCTGAAATTTCATTTTTTTATATTCTCTTCTTGGTAAAAAGTTTACTCCAAAAACGAGCTAAGCCAAGGATGTATTGTTAATAATTCAACGAACTTGTACAATTAAAGTTCGGTCATGACATTCAAAACAGAATGATACACGGTATCCATATATCGGCCAGGTCAATATCTTCCATTTCAGATTTTCGAAAAACTGATCACTGATCATTGTGTTTTAAAGTAGACCATTTAAATTTGAAATAATAAGGACCAATGTTGCCAAAAGCAAGAAGTCCACATCAAACGGTTCAGTTTTGTGGGTGTAAATCAGTCCTATCTTTATAGGCCTTTTGAGTCAAAATTGAGCCTGAAGAGTCTGCTCGCTTTAGTTTCTGCATCAGCTGGATCTTATACCGGTGTAGGCCGAGATCCACTGCAAAATTTTCCACTTGATGGACACAACATTTTCACTTACAGCTGTTACAGTATCTTCTGGACGCATATTGCGTTTACCCATTATCATGCATAGTGAATGTGGTACAAAACTACGAATAGCGAGCTCAGTTGTTTAGTTATGAAATCATGTAATCCTCTATACATTTAACAATTTAAAGACTTATTTTTAAATTAAATAATAATGATACAAAAGCGTTCTTTAAGTATAGGTCTTTTTATGATAATTTGTTAAATGATACTGAACATAAATATTTAACATCTGTCACAGTATAGTTCGAAAATTATACGTACTAGAAAATCAATCAGTTAAGAAAGAAAAATCTTTTAGATCACTGGTGTAAAAAATATCATTTAAGAATATATGTTGCATCGCTTTAAATCGCTGGAAGTGTTAAAAGCTTAGTTTAAGAAGACATTGTCACATTCGACAAGAATGTCGTAAATCTTGTGGAGGAGGTTCTGACATACCCATCATACAAATTTTATTCCAACCAAACAGTGTTGAATATTTTCTCAAAGTTAACGAGTGCCTATTTTCACTCCTTCTTGAATTAATAAGGAATTTCTTTGCCAATACCTATAATATAACGCTCATACTTTACCCCATCATTAAAAGAAATTCTGTTGTACGAGTGTATAGTATTTTGCTCCTGATGAACATAACATAATTCCTTTGATATGTTTACGGTTTGATTCGCAGACGAGTCCACTTATGCTTAATATACTCGTACCTCTGTCATATGGAGTTTTAATTTTCAACATTGGCAATAATAGTTGGGTTATGGTTTCTTGGTTTTCATCGGCTCTATAGCTAAAGGTGTTAAAAAGTAAATTAATTATTTCGGCATATCTTCTTGTTACAGAGCCGAAAGGCACAGGTAACATTTTCATGCAATCCGAAAGAAGTTTTATGGCAAAATTATGCTTAGCGATAAGGCTCATTTTTGATGTAACGGATACGTCAATAAGCAAAATCACACTCTGTAGTAAGAAAAATCCGCGACTGACTCTTAAGACACCATCCTGCATGCATTTACGGATCTAATTTTTATAAAAATGAGACAGAAGTTCGCTTTACAGTTAACAGATATCGATGTAGATGATATGTGGTTCCAGCAGTATGGGACTAAGATCAACGCTATATACTTATTGAAATCAACGTTTGATGAGAGACTGCTTTCAAGTTTACATACTTGTTAAGAGTTGTTTGGAGTGAACCCGGGCCTCAACTAATAAGCCTCTCTAGTTATCCGCTTACCGATCCTTAACTAACGGCCTCCACTTAGGCACATTAAGTCGGTTGAGGTCCCATTCAACTTGCCATCTACTGTAAAGTCTTCCTCTACCGCGTTATCCCTCGGTTAGATTCGAAGACTATGCAGGCCGGAGCATTGGTGTCTATTCGCTCTATATTTCCTAGCTATCTCAGGAGTCTGTTGCGAAATTTTCTGACTAGATGGATGTCGCCTCGTATATTTCGTTGTTGAATCTTCTCCTCCAAAGTCAAATTCAACGTGACCAAATATACATTGAGAAGAATGCTTTAGCGCCATAAAGTAAGACTAAGATGATCAAGGTCATATATAGAGCCTTTTTAGTTGGTTGAAAGAAAAGCGATTGGCAGGAGTGATTCTTTGTTTTGTTAAAGTTATAGCTGTCGACTGTGAAGTTCTGTCCAATTCGTCGATGTTGCGTGTCCCTTCTTATTGGCAGCATATACTTGGTTTTTTTTCTCATATACAGCTAAGCCGACTAGACTAGAAACAATTTCAACTTCTTGAGTTTTTTACAGGATCTGCCAGTGTGAGGAGATTTGGTCGATTGATCGACTTTTCTGATCTAAAACTGCACGAACTGGGACCAATTAGGCTGTTGACGGAAAGTTTTAGATGTTCACACAATGTGGTGGATAAGATCATGTGTGCAACATTGATAAGACGTACACCTCTATAGTTGGCGCAGTTGAAGGGATCTGGTTTTTGTTGATCGGGAAAACAATGCTGAGATTAAATTCAACTGACCAGATCTTAGAAATGAATTAGTAAATGCTCTTCATAAAGTCACGTTCATTAGCTTTAAATACCTCGGCGGGTAAGCAGTTAGTTACAGTTACAGCGATTGCGCGCTTCTTGTCTTCTTTTTTCTTTTTCTGAAAAAGCTGTTGTTCTACCCATCTCTTCTGCACGCAGAGCTCTCTTCCTTCGTTGCATCGTGGCTTTATGCGTTTTCTTAGTGGTGATCGAGTAAAATCCAGGATATCAGTCGCCGTGTTTCTGATGGCACGTTGGCAGAATTCCCACTTGTCTTCGGTACTTCATGTTGTTAAGAGATTTCGGGATATGCGTTCGGCAAAGATTCTGGCGGTCTTTTGCGATTGCAGATTTTCTACGTTATATGTATTTTCTCATAGTAGTGGAAATGGGAAATCTGCATTCGTATATTGGCTGCAACAAGGTAGTGATCCGAGTCATTGTTAGCTGCTCGAAAGGTTCGGACCACACTACCACAGGCATGTCTTATGTCGATCAGAATGTGATCAGTTTGATTTAGCGTTTCATGATCCGAAGACCGGAGGGATGGACGCATATTAGGCCTAATTAAACCTTTTCAAGAGTCGTCAACAGTGAATTCGTTTTTACCCAATTTTATTAGTTGTTTCGTTACATATTATTAATTTTTTTCGTAGACGGCTGTGAACCATATGATGGCGCAGGCCAGTGTTAAGCTATTGGCCAAGCATGCCCTTTCCATTTTAGCCTACATGAGTAAGAGTTTACTCATGTAGTTATCCAAGACCACCACTGGCAGGTTAAGCAAGCACTTCGTTACGAACTTGATTGTTGTCCTGCAAGCCCAATCCAAGTTTTACGGCTATCAGCAGTTTCCCGATTAATCGCAGATTTCAAGATTTGGCTTTGAAATTGGCCATCAATACCAGCAATCTCTTTTCTGCGGAGGTACCTGGATAAAACAGTAATGATTAAAGGTTTGTTTTGTAATTGCCAGTTGCCTAACTTCATTTTTAAATGTTGAATGATAAAAAAATTTTCTTTCAAATAAAAGTAATATTTAGATCAGAAGCCAATATTATTTATTTATTTAAATTTATTTTCCGGATCATTTAAAAAAACCACCCTTTACTTTTTTCAGAAAAAAAAAGATAATTTAACTATTGCCCAGCAGCGCTTTGCATTACAGGTTGATTTTTTGCCAAAAAGAGTTACATTTTATCTTTTCTTTAGATGGGTTTTATATATCAAAAAAACTACAAAAGGCCTGCACATAATGATAAACTCATAAACTGAACTTGACACAGAAAGTAACGACTCTCTGGGGCACATAAAACCCTTTCTAAAACATGGCCGCAGTTTCAGCGAACATTGACTTCATAAGACCATTTTCGTGTTAAATTTACTTACCGACTACAATTTCCTCCTCCATATCTGTAGGCATTTGCGGTCGGCGCACATTTATATTCGCAACTCTAAAGCCAACTTGAAACGAAATAAAAATCCGTGAACGACATATTACAATGTCAGAAATCCCGAATAATGATTAAAAAAAAGTTTTTTGGTTTTACGGCCCATGTTGTGTAAGAAAAGAAAACACCAAAATATTTATGGTAGATACTATGAAAATTATCCGTATCTGGATTATGCATAAAAGTAAAAGTACCTTTGTTAAGACAAAACAAATTCATTAGGGCAACATTATGCCTACACAGTCGATGGAACTCAAGAACAACACGGTGTTGCATATGTCGACAACTTTACTGGTCCGCAACCTATGAACGTGTTTATTTTACCTAATAATTGTAACATGTCACCGGGGTTTAGGGCAAAGAAGTATTAAAAGAAAACCCACTTCAGAACAGCAGTCAACTACTTCATGATGAAGCAATTCTTATGCCGGCATGAAGTGGAGTTTGGTCGACAGGGATATTCCATTTCATGTCTTATTCTCTGGCGGGACGACTGCCGGTAGGAGTGTTCATTAACCGACAATGTCAGAGATTGAAAACAAGATTCAATAAGGAACATCGGAATACATGTAATTTGATAAGGGAAACAATCGTCCATAAGTACCTTGGACACCGTTGCATTTGAAGACACCAATTAATTACGTACGTAACCTACATAACTTACTCCTAGGGGCAACAAAAGGTAAGAATAGTTTGGGGAAAAAGGTGATAAATCGAAGATCTACAGCTTTCTGACATTTAGACAAATCTGGTTTACTAACAAGGTGACAAATTGTGGAGACACCGGTCAAGAAATTGTGTCGAACGTGAATTCCGACATAAGCCAAGTCTGCATTAAAGCATTGCAAGCAGCGTTGGCGTTTGTTAAGCTTTTAGGTATTCACTGAACTGCGACAGATTAATGATTTGGGATCGGAACCCAATACAAATGCAATTAATCATCAAAATGTATGAAAGTGGAAATTAATGATTTCGAATCTCAACGAACGGCTTATTTACTTACAATACCAAGTATTCGCATTTGGATTGTATCTATGTATATAGATGATGAAATCTATTCCAGATTTGGTGTTATTATTGTGCTCTGGAACTGCTCTCTGACTTTAAGTGATTTCAACAGGTAATCCAAATCAGATGTATCTTTAGATATTGTGAAGAGAATTTCTGTAACAAGAAATTCGTAAACAGCGTAGGTAGTTTTTTTTTTGACACATTGAGATTGCTTTGTCATAGTTTTGATGAACATCACTCTTTCGCTACTTGTACGTTTGACAATTATGACCAAAATAAATGGAAGTGAAAGGAAAACGGAAAACAGAGTTAGTTGACCTTTATTAATCTTCACTCTTAGAAAATTGAAGTCTGACCAAATTCAACAAACTAGGTTGCTTGCCAAACTTTATTATATACAATGACCAATTTAGTAAAGTGAGGGATTTCATGAAATAATTTAATTAACAGTTAAAAAAAAAAAAAAAAAAATGCCATGACCTAAGTTTATGATCAAGGAACTTTTATGTGGAATCGTTTGACAAAAATTACAAGATTATGGCATTTTGTTCATATCAATGTTCGCGGTTAAAATGAAAAAATTGAAAGGTAGTTAGGTAAAACTGAACTGGTTCTTAAGTGATCTTATTTTTCCAAAATAAAGCAACTTGAAATATTGTACAATTGAGAATAAATTCTAGTTAGTACTAGTGCAGGTAGAATTTAGAGTTGCTGGATGAGGTACATAGATTTAAATTAAACTACATCTATTATATTGGCACCAATAACCTCACTATTCCCTTCTATTTTCAAATTATGAAATGGTAAAATAGTTAATTTAAGACGTTCAGACATCACTAAAATCATTCTTTGTCATCATACTCGGTCAGCAGCCTTTCTTATGTTGATTTTTCCCGAAACAGATAGAAATTTAGCATATCTATCTTTTGCAAAATGGGCGGTTAATTCATTACATACTAGGAGAACGAATATAAAACTGAGACTTCTGTTACGCTGATTTCAATAGAAAAATAAGTTGTATGGGTGCTTAGTGAAAAACTTCAAAGATATGGCACTACCGATGTACATATATACGTCAAATCTGACATTAGCATCGTAAAGTTTGACGTTTTTAATAGTACATGTGCTCAGAAGCTTTTGTGTGCGATTTGCATTTTTTAAAAGCACTTAAACAATTCATTTCAGCCAAAAAATTCAATTAAACCATGAATTTTCGACGTGGATTTACTCAACAACAGTGGGTCGTTCGCTCTTGGACGAATTTCGTGAAGGTCGTCCAAATTCAGTTGTTGTTCCAGAAAATATCGATACTATGCGAGAACTGATATTGCAAGTTCGTCATGTAACTTATCGTGAAATTGATGCATACTTGGGCGTTAGTTCCATTCACATACATTTAATATTAACATCATGTCGATTGGTCCAAACAGATTTAAAAAAAAAATCTATAATTCGTCAATTAGGAATGGTACACCATCATTCGATTGTCGGGAGTCTTTGGAGAATGGTTTATCTGCCGTACAGCCCTGACTTGGAATCCAATGACTTCTTTTTAAGAACGCACATCAAAAATAAATTGCGTGGTAAACGTTTTTCGACAACTGCAGAAGCGGTTGATGTGTTTAAAACGGTTGTTTTGGAGTAACCTCATTCGGAGTGGAAGAAGTGTTCCGAAAATTAGTTCAGATGCATGCAAAAGTGTATTGTTCTTCATACAAAATACTCTTCGTATGTAGGCAAGCGGAATATAAGTATCAACTTTCAAAAATAACGAGAGTTGCTAAAGATGTTATAAAGCTTCATAGGCAGGAAAAGCGGGAAGAACACATACAGTGTTGAGTTGGAAAAGTCAAAAATCCTGCTGTCACACATACAATAATATTTCAATTACACTATGCAATGAAAATCACGAATTTCGCCCACCTGACCAAAATGATACCAATATAAACCGGAGCCAAAATTGGCTATCTGCAGAGCAGTTCTGATCACATGGAGGGAACTGGCGTACTAACTAAGATTTGGTTAATAGGAAATACTATATATTAAATAAATGTAACATCAGCATTGACAGCAGAACAAGATCAAGTAGGCTAACTAAGGAGGGATTACCACTGTTATATATTATGTGAATGCTTTAAACCTTTCGTTAACATCTTAATTGGAAAGTCCGCGAAAGACGTTTGAAGGAAGACGATTTAACAAAACCTTATATGAAATTTAGGAGACAACAATAGAGTAAAAGTCTTTCAAAATTAAGATTGACATCGTTAGAAGTAAGAAAGGGGTTAATGCTAACACCAACATTTAATAAAACATCGTAAGAACGGGTCTAGTAGTTAGTGAGAATGAAACAAAATGTATATGGTCACTCTTACCAATTGATGATTTCGCGGTTTCTTAACCCGTATGAAAAAACTTGGTCGATTAAAAATCTTTCGAAATTGTTTGTTTTGCGTTGATGCAAAATTCGTTGAAGACGAGAATTCAGTGTTGCTGTACGAGTGATACAGCGACGTCGATCTAATCAAGGACTAAGAGAATAAACCACGATATATACATAGATTAAGTGGACCCCGCCGCTCTTGACAATAGAATACAACTCAGGTGGATAGTATAACAGAGAAAAATTACGCCTGACATATGAGGACTAGTTGAGGACGATCTAATCATTGCTAAACATATAATACAACTGGAACGAAATAGTAAGAGACCACGTTAAAAGAGAGATGTTGCTTGCGGAAGTAAAAAAAGCGTTTACATTGATCAAACTGGTGGAATCTAAGGCATATTTTCTTCAGTATATCATCGTGGATAAGACAAATTACATTGATGTTTTTTTGTAGACTTTTTTTGGCTTTAATCTTATAGGAATGAGCATGAGGAATTTGATAATTCCATTATTAGCGACATTATTACCTCTAATCACTCGAATATTTGTCGAGAAATGGTTATTTCGGACTTAAAATGCTGAAATGCTTCATATGGCTAAGGAAGAGGTGGGTAATCAGACGTCGCGTTCAGGAGATCAAACTGATTCGTGTCGAGTATTAAAAATCTTCATACGAGTGTAAAGAAATCAATAACTGCAGGTAAATGTATTTTGAACATGACAAGATGATACTGATACATACTGAGTATGTTATGGTTACAGCCATTTGCTGCAAATCCTTCACCCGTATTGTTGGCCTGGAAGTCACTTGTTTACTTAGATAGTCGATATGAAGCAGTTGAAAAATGATTTGTAGTGTCAATGTTGAAAAGGTTTTTAGTACTCTAATAATACAAGCTAATAACAGCTGTTTGAGTTATAATCCCATGAGGAGATTACCGTCTTTATAAAGGAATACCGGACAACCATGGTTTTCTTGACAAATTCATACAATAATTAATCATAAATCGCAGATATGTACCTAGTACTGATAAAAAGACTAAATTGCATAATAAACTATTTGCTTGTTGTGAAATTATTCCCATGATTATTACTGGTCCGCACAGCACATATAGTAGCATTAACACATGGGCTCACATGTCCGTGCCGTTTTATAGTAAAACACAAAATTCAACTTTATTTATCAATATAGTTGCCTTCCAGGGCGATACACTGATTGAAACGATTTTTCAATCTTTCGATACCAGTTTTGTCTCAAAATAGGCCTCTGTTTCGGCAATTACTTCTTCATCGGTCTTAAATCTCTTTCCGGCGAGCATTCTTTTGAGGTCTGCGAACAGCAAATAATCGCTGGGGGCCTAATCTGAAGAATACGGTGAGTGGGGAAGCAATTTGTAGCCGAATTCATTCAATTTTGCCATCGTTTTCATCGACTTGTGACACGGTGCATTGTTTTGATGAAGCAGCACATTCTTTTTCTTCAAATGCGGTTTTTCTGCGATTTCGTCCTTCAAACGCTCCAACAACGCAATGTAATAGTCGATGCCCCTTTTATAGATAGTCGATGAAAATTATTCCATGTGTATCCCAACATACGGATGCCATAATCTTGCCAGCCGACTGTTGAGCTTTTGGTCGTTTTGGACGAGGTTCGTCGTCAGTGAAGTGATGGAGCCAAGTTTCATCCATTGTCACAAACCGACGCAAAAATTCGGCTTCATTGCGGTTGAATAGCTTTAAACACTCCTCTGAATCATCAACACCTTGTTGTTTTTGGTTGACTGTGAGCAAACGCGGCACCCACCTTGAACAGAGCTTTCGCATGTCCAAATATTCGTGTATGATATATCCAACACGCTCTTTTGATATCTTCAGAGCCTCAGCTATCTCCATAAACTTCACTTTGCGGTCATTCGTAATCATTTTGTGGACTTTTTTGATGTTTTCATCTGAAACAGCCTCTTTTAGACATCCACTGCATGCATCATCTTCGGTGTTTGTATGATCACTTTTAAATTTTTCAATCCACTTGCGAATGGTTCGTTCGGCTGGTGCAGAGTCCGGGTAGCACTAATCAAGCCATTTCTTTGCATCGGCTGCATTTTTTCCCATCAAAAAGCAATGATAAATCAACACACGAAATTGCTTTGAATCCATTTTTTTTCAAAATAACAAAAGTTGCTTCACTCACAACGCTATATCTCGAGAACTAATCGTCCGATAGCTGTCAAATAAATACACGTATCTTTTGAAGGAAAATGGTATAGATTTAGTTCAAGTGGTGCCCTTTCTTAGAAACGGACTTTTCAGCCCATGTATTACTATATCCGCAGCCTTAAACTGTTGAAGTTGTGTCTGTTAAAGCTGGCCTCAATTCCAGCAAGGGTTTTGCTCTTCAATATTTAATATAAAGAGGGCAGATGCCATATTTATTATATAAACTTAAAAGAGTAGAACATTGATAATCAAATTTTTTTCAAAGTTACTGAATCCGACTTCTGGAATTCTGTAAAAATTATTCGGCATAAAAAATGTTAGAATGGTAAGTTGTGTAAACGAGATTCCCTACTTTTAAATAAAGACAACATTAGACAAGCTAAAAAGGAAAGATATATAGCTTACAATGAGAAGCAGTCTAAAATGGTACACGACGGATTCTGTCGTACAAAACTAACCTATATCAGAGGCATATTTTAGTTAGACAGAAAACTAAGTACTCGTAAGTAAGTAAGAAAAGTAAGAGCAAAAAGAATTAAATATAATTCTAGGCATAGTATAACTATGATATATATACAATAACTGCATGCTATTTTGAATATTATATTTTCTTGAATTGTGTCTACGATGCCTCCAATTGGCTACATAAGTTGATTTTGGACGCATGATGAATCAAGCTCACGCGCATAGTGTAAATTGCAGAAAAGTTGTAAATACCAAGAGAGATCTCACCTTATATCATGAAAGTGTGATAGCGGAAAACTTCAAAAATGGTCGAAAATAGACACATGAATAACTCTGAACAATTGGTTTCAACTGTCTTTTTGTTATATTGAATGTCAATTACCATTTGTGTGATATCGCTTTTTATAGAAATAGTCCGTTATTTCGTTGCCTGAAAAGAATTTCATATTTACCATAGTTTTGTTTTAAAATCTGTAGATAGTCACAGCCGATTGTTTACTTCTCTGCAATCAGCATACTTAGAGTTTCTAAAAGAACTATGTAATGGATCTACTGCCTCGAAAGCAACAAACTTGGGGAACAGATTTTGATTTCCGAATTTTTTAATATATCATACTAGTTTTAAGAAAAAAATATCCTCTATGAAATATTGCCTACACATACTGACAACTACCAAGTGCTAAATTTTAAGACTCCACATTTTATTTAATAATCCAGTTAAATTTGCTCTTCGGTGTTCACGGCGAGTCTGTTGTTCAGTGAATGAAGTTATCGTGCAACTTTTATAGCCAATTTTTATAGCCGATAATAAAAATATGAAGGTTCATTTATTTCGCCCATCGTTTAACGTGCATGATCTTTGGTAACGTTTCTTCATACTGAGTATTCCCACAGGCTTACATGCAAACAATGAATAGCATTTTGAATTGAAGGGTGCATGCTCCTTATATAGTTATAGATATAATTCACTATACGAACACGTAGTGAATAGAGACTGTAACTTTTTCAATGACCAAATAATGAATTATTTTATATATGGTTTTGGGATGGCGGTGTGATAAGTAAGTGACAAAGTTAATCTGAAACTGCTGCGGTAGTGATGAATTAAATTTCACTATTGTTAAATTAACTTGGGGTCCTGGATGATATGATAATGCGAAATGTAGTTCAAAGCTACGTAGGTTGAATTGGATTATAAAGTTTTCTACTGAAGAGTTCTGATGACTTGAGAGGCATCACTTTCGCCCACCTCATCAAATGATAGGGTAACAATATTCAAACTGAAGACAAACAAAGCTGATTTCTAAGAAAGAGAGAGTTTCGGTCAGCAGGTGAATTGGTATACCCATTAGATTTCGTTAACGGGAAATATTCTCGATAAATGGAACCTTAGTATTGTCAGTTTACTTTATAAGAAACTAGACTAACTAGATCAACTGCCGAGAAATAAAACGGAAGTAACATACACAAGACAGAAACGCTTTAGACGGTGCTAAAGATATGTTTAGCTTTATAGATATAAAGCTGAAAAGGATTTATAGAATTTCGCATAAATTTCCAGGCTAAGAATCTGCAAACCGCCGACTTTTGGTATACTGGTGGATGTCTAAATAGGGAATTTAAAATTTGCCGATGGCTAGCAATTTCAACTCGATGATGCTTTGACTAACTAATTCTCGTTAGAGTGTGTACATACTACAATATATTATGATAAGATGAGAAAATTTGTTTGAAGCATTTCAGACACTCCGAAGGAGTCATCACATCCATAAAAAATTTCACATCCATGGATAAGTACAGGAATGACTAACGAGAGGAATAAACTTTTGAGCAGTATATAGGGTTCGTAGGATACCGTAAGTTTTCTCTACTAATGTATTTATGTATTTGTTCCATGTGAGGGTTCTGTTGAAGACAAGTCCTACATTTTTCGAAGACTCAACATATTCAATTTCAGAGCCGTTTAGCATTAGGTGAGGGAAATAAGACAGATCTAACTTTTTTTTTAGAAATATCTGAACACTTACACTTTGTTGGATTAAGTTTTAGGCCGCTTTTGAGTGACCAATCGGAAATTCGTTCCAGATCCTCATTTAAAACATTGACGCAATTTTCAATAAGGCCTAAGGAACAGCTTTGATAAATTTGTATATCATCGGCATAGATATGCTTAGATGAACTTAGTTAATATATATGGAGAACAATAGAGGTCCTAGAATAGAGCCTTGGGGAATCCTTGCCTTAAGAGAAGAAAATCGGATATTTGCCATCAAGTGATACGGCCTGTTTTCTTTCACTGAGATAGGATGATATTAGTTTAACAGCAGTGGAGGAAATTGAGAAAAAGCGTCTTAATTTGCTGAGCAGAATCGTGTGAATAATCATATCAAAAGTTTTGGGGAAGTCCAAGAGTACCAGAAAAGTAACATTGTCCCTATCTAATTTGTCTCTTATATCTTCTATGACGTTCAGCAAAGCAGTTGTACAGCTGTGTTTAGCTCGGAAACCTGACTGTACTTGTAGCAATAAGTTATTTTCTTTCACATATTTTAGATAAAAAAGGTAAGATGGAGATTGGTCTGAATTCTTCACCTTTAGTGCTCTTAGGTATTGGAATTATTTTTGCTATTTTCCATTCGCTAGAAAAGATGCCGGTCATAAAAACAGTATTAATGATATGAGTTACAAACGGTAATAGTAACGGCAAGACCGCTTTAACAAAAATCGGATTTATCTCATCGACACCTACAGCATTGGAATTAACAGACAGAAAATTTTCTACTATGTCCAATTCATCTACCTTATTAAATACAATACAAAAGACGTTTCAATCGGTAAAGAAGCATCCTCGAATGAATAGTTTACTGCTGGAGCATTGCAAAGTTGGTTTGACAAAAATGTTCGATTTAGTTCGTTGGAATTGATTGTGGTAGAATAAGTAGCTTTTTGCTTCCCGATTCCTAATTTTCGAATGTCATTCCAAAGTTTATGACCACCTGAGGAAGAACAAAGTTGGTTGGAATAAAATTGGGTCTTAGCATTGCGTATTTCACGAACAACACTATTTCGTAGACTTTTGTAGGCCTGATGAAGTTCTTCTACCCGAGAATATTTTCATCGTCGATACGCCTCATCACGTTGTGTCATTAACTCTCGAATTTCATTCGTTAACCAGGCTTTTTTTTTGGTCTTTTACACTACCAGTTTTTATTGGAACGTATAAGTCGAAAAGAAGATTTACATTGTTTTGTAAGAACTTAATTTGGTCATCTGGAGAGGTCATACAATAGATAAGGTTCCATGGAAACAAATGAATGTGTTGTTCAAGAGAGGGCATATCAATACTTTTAAAATCTCTATATGTATAAGTGGATGCTTCTACATTATTTTCAATATCAAAGTCATACGTTAGAAATAATAAATCATGCTTCGAAAAAGCAGGCGCAGAGATTTGATTATAAAATAATGCTTTGTCGGGATTATTTACAAAAAAAGATATCTACTAGTGTACTGGAGGAGCTGGTAAAGTGCGTACGGACTTGACAATTCACGGGTTTTAAACCAAACAATTGCATATTATCAGTTAAATGTCTTTCACATAACAAATTACTATTAATATCACCACAAATAATGACATTGCTTGCACAAGTCGAAACTTCTTCCAAGGGGTCGTAAGTAGGTGTCAAATCAATATATGTTACCTATTTGGTCTATAAACAACACCTAAGCAAACACTCCTTTCGCCCCAAGTTATACATGTGAATAAATATTGAGAGGCAGAGCCTTTTGGCGAGCGACATCTTCGTCGACAGATTAAGCCCATTCTAACGTATATCGCAAAGCCTCCACCAGTACGATCACATCTATCTGCTCGAAAAAGTTTGTATCCGCTTATATCATAGACAGCATCCTTCGTATCATTATTAAACCAAGTTTCCGACACGAAGATTGCATCCACCTTTGAGTCTACAAATATGTCTTTAAATTCATCCAGTTTTGAGCTTAAGCTTTGCGCATTCAAGTGTCAAATCTTAAGATCGTAGTCATGATTACAAAAAATTCTTATTATAGGTCGAACCGTGTACTCTCTACCACCACCAGTGGAACTCATTCTACTTTCATCTAGAACTATATGTGAGATGTAAAATAATACGAAAACCAAGTAATACACGTAGATCAAGAACATAAATTTCCTCTTCCTTAAAGCAACGTAAATTTATGAAAAAGGGCATTAGGGATAATTTCAAGCAAAGAGAGTACAACAGTTAAAAAAGAAAGTAAAAATAAGAAAAACAAAAATAAAAACTAAGAAATGACACTATGTACTTGTTGGTGACGATCAGTGTTGATTTGTTGTTTTATGCGTCTTATTCGGCAGGCACCTCGCGGCAATCGTATTTAATAATCGCTCATACTTTAGCAAAATAAATTCAGCTTCTGCACTCTCTCTCACATAAACGGCACCGAAATGTGTGTAAACAGAAAACAGCTGTTTGCTGCGCTTGAGACCCATAGCTCGCTGGTATATGGAGCGTTTTTTTAGTTAGACTCCCGTACATATAGATGTTGTTGTTGTTTTCTGCTTTAATGTCTACGTCTTGGAGGCATAGCTGCCTATGATTTTTGCAAAAAAGAGCCACTGCATTCAAGACGGAATTTCTTTCGCGAGAAGTGTTGAACTTGACTACGATAGGAGAGTCAGTTTTGCCTCTGTTTGGATGTGCTCTTCGACTACGGAATATGCCTTTCAATGGCGGGGGCATACATTCGATGTTATGGCAAAGATGGTGAAAAAGTGTTTTTAAATTTTCATTTGGTAGCTGGGGTACACCAAAAATTATGTCATCAGCTGCAATTTCTCGCCATTCGAAAGCTTCACATCTCTTTTGGAGATCAGTCACTGATCTCTGATCACAGATATTGTACCGGTTCTTAATTGCAATGTAAGTTTTTCCATGTATGTATCTATAGTGCATGCATTATTTGTATTAATAGTTAATGTTTGTGTTACTAGTTTAAAATTATTTCCCTTATTGCCTTTTCAAATTCTTGTTGGTGAAACACTACTCCAAGTATCTACATTGCATTATTAGAACATAAATAGTTTATATAAAAATATATAGTATACATTTTTATTGACAAACTATTGCGTTTCTTTCGTCAGTATTATATTCTAAATACACCTTGTAACCAGTTATTAGGCTGCGAATAAAACGTACTTTGGCCCTGAAATGCTAAAAAAAAAAGAAACTTCTCTTCAAGATAAACAGACTTTGTTTAATTAATTTCCAAATAAAAGTCGAAGATTGTTTACAGATTCCCGATAGAAATAAACGCACCTAGTCTGCGGCATTAATCCCCTTACGAGAGAAAAATGCCGCGGCCGTCGTAATCAAACATACGTAGACCGGTTAAATGCCTGCCTCTGAAGAGTTAAATATAAGCTGTGTTGCTGCTACTTTTGCTATCGCTGTAGCTGTTTAGTTAAAGATTAAGTCAAATCATTTAAGTGAAATAAAATTAATTCTGCCTTCAAAATGCATACACTGCCTATTAATTAAAATCTCATTTTATGTGTACGTTTAAATTAACCAGAGGAGTATTTTGAATTTTCCATGTCCAGGTCTTTTGATTGTTGAAATTCAAACGACTTCATTACGGTTTGGGTAGTTTATGAATATGCTAACAGCATAATCAGTATTTACCACACTTAAGGTCATGCTACATTAAAGCGCTTTTCAAAAAACATAAAACATATCGTAAATTCAGTCACTTAACCAAAGATGTAAATCACTTGGAATGTCTGTGGAGTGTGATTAGGTAGATATCGTCAGTAAGTAATGTTGTAGTAATTTGCAAGTTATAAGCGAGTATCTTATGAAAATAAATTGTAACGTGATTCTATTCTATGAGAAAATTTACTCTTACAGATATAATATAAATATTGGGTGGTAGTGCAAGGGTCGTTTTTTGTGTTTATACAGATTTCTATTTGCTGTACAATAAAAAAAGATTCTTATTCAAAAAAGTATGGGTATATTTTAGAATATCATTACAGCAATTAAATGTACTACTCGATTTTAAATTCCATCTTTTTACCGATTTTATATTAGGAGTCAACATTTTTCTTTACATTCATGCAATTGCATTAGATATCTAAACTACTTTTGCTCGCAAAATACATGGCTCCAAATTGATTTCTTCTGCAATGTTGGCCTTGAAATCTTGCAAGGTTAATGGTTTATTGTGATAAGCACGCAATTTAAAAAAAGCCTAAAAGGAAGAACCTGACAGTTCAAATCGGACAAACGGATGATCACACGGCCTAGAAATTTATGGTTCAAAATCTCTATTCTTTCCCGAGCTACGAGTATGTTAACGGTTGCACATCCTGCTGAAGCCAAAAATGCTCGAGACCTATTTCAACAACTTGCGGCAAGAAAACTCGTTCAACATTTATCTGTAGCGCTCACCAGTTACGGTTATGGTGGTGCTGTTAGTATTTCTTAATTGTCAGCCAAACGCTTAATTGTTCGCACATATGGTTCAGGATGATGCGAAAAACGACGACCAAGTTCATAGCGGAAATTTAAAGACAGGAAATGGGTCAACTAAGTGGTAACAATAACTCCGCGTTTTTCAGGAATTATTGTCAATTAATTCTCTCTTTGTCTACAACATAAAGCTATTTGCAGAAATTATGGCACATTTACATCATGACATTACTTTTGCCCCACCTTGTATTTATTTGTCTTATCTATAGGTGGCGTTGCTAAGATGCCATAGCCATCGAGTACTACCATCTTCAATACGATGCCATTTAACATCTCAGATTGATAGGTCAGTTAATATTGATTTGACAGCTACGAAGAAATAAAAGCGAAATTGGATGCTGTCTATGAGGACTCTTCACCACCTATGCCAACCGTATGATATTGTCTATGCCGGCCATACCTCTTTATTTAATGAAAAGCAGGTCGACAGACGTGATTACTGAGAAAATTCTTGTAAAGGTTTTTAGCATGACTGTTGATCGTTAAACGAAAGTGTGTGAAGAAGTAAACGCCGTAGGCTGTCGGCACAATTGTCGCCGCGGTTCCTCACAGTGGAGATCAAGTGGATACGGCTGTCAACCTCCAAACATGCATCAGATCAAGCGACATTCAATACAAAGACCGTTCCATCGACGGGAAAGGTCATGGCTACGGATTTTTGGGATTCGAAGGCAGTAATCTTTGTTGACTTTTTAAAGATAAGATAAGAAATGACAAAGATACAGACCACGATTACTTTTTAAACTTAGAACAATTTGATTTTTTTATAAAGCTTAAAAACTATTTAATATTCCTCCTAATCTGTTTTCTTATTAATTTTCCTAATCTGTCTGTAATCACTCTTGGCTTGTTTCCCTCAGTTGTCACCATCCCAATTGCGTCCTCGTCGTCGGTATAGTGCACATGCTCCGCTCTAAGCCTTAATCGAGGCCGGTACTCTCTCGGAGGCACACCTCGCAGCTGCTGCATACATATATAGGGTTTTCCAATAGGGACTTGACAACTTTGAATTTAATTTGTGAACGGACTCTTTCGCTAATCATCAAACTGTTACTGTCAATTTATTTAGTAAACTCAACATTTTCATCATGATAAAGTACACTAACGAGCAACGTCTTTAAATTATAAAAATTTTCTACAGATATTCGGAGTCGGTGACTGCAACTTTAAGAGCGCTAACTCCAATTTTCGGTCGTAATTTTCGCCCTAGTAGACAGGCAATAACAAGTTTAGTTCAAAAATTTGAGTCTACATATTCGTTGTGTGATGTTGCCGTGTCAGTGAGACAACGGGTTGGTCGAAGTGTCGGAAATATCGCTGCCGTTCAGACGATCGAAATCAGTCAATTCCACGGCGCTCTCAAGAATTGGGCATCGCTCAGACCACATTATGGCGTATTTTGCGTAAGGATCTTGGTTTACACCCATACAAGATCAAGCTGAATCAAGAATTGTAGCCGATGGACCATTTGAAGTGACGTACGTTCTCCGATTGGGTTCTAGAGAAGATGCACCAAGATGATGAATTTCATCGCAAAATCATCTTCAGTGACGAAGCTCATTTTTGGCCCAATGGGTTCGTGAATAAGCAAAATATGCGTTATTGGCCGGGCGAAAATCCAACAAAAATAATTGTTTGGTGCGGTTTGCATGCCGACGGCGTTATTGGGTCATATTTTTTTGTCGATGATTACGATCGTCACGTTACTGTGAATGGTCAGCGTTATCGCGCCATGATCACCGATTATTTTTGACCGGAATTGGAAGATATGGACTTGGACGACATGTGGTTTCAACAGGATGGTGCCACAAGCCACACAGCACACGCTACAATCGATTTATTGAAGAGTAAGTATGGTGAGCGTGTTATCTCAAGATATGGGTCAGTCGATTGGCCGCTTGACTATTTTCTGTGGGGCTACGTCAAGTCATTGGCGTAGCTCAGAGCCAACATTGAAAGCGAAATAGCGGCCGTTTCGGCCGAAATGTGTGGCCCAGTCGTTGAAAATTGGGTCCAACGAATCGACCGCTGCTAACGTGTCCGCGGAGGCCATATGAACGAAGTCGAGTTCCATTCATAAATTTTTTGATTGTACTTCAAGCCAATAATAAAGTTTTTGAAATATCTCGAATGGTTTGCCTTTTATTTAAAAAAAAAAAAAAAAATTGTCAAGTCGTTATTAGAAAACCCTATATAATATATATCTTGAGGAATACCTGAAATTACGGATTGTACAATAGGTAAGCCTATATATATATCATAGAATTCGGAGTCAATATGACGCTCAACAAACAACAAAATAAATAAAAACCTCAAGTAACCACTCTTCTTCGTCAATTGTTTTCAGTTCAGCATTCCTATCTGATTAAGGTTTCTTTTTACCTGCGCGCCATATAAGCCAACGTCCTTTTCTAATAAAATAAAAAATTTGTTGGTATATCAGTCCATGTCCTCTGTAGTATCTGCCACTCACTGTGTTGTTATCCTTGAAATTTTTTGCACAATGGAAGGAGACCTTCGATTATAAATTTTAACTTATATCATTTGTCCTTTAAATGGAATTAAATATCCTCGAAAGAATCTTTTTTTTTGAATCAACCGTGTGAATCCGCATTTGATTTTGTGTGCATAGCTGTGATGAGTAAGATCCTATGGAGAGTTTGGTTAGTTGTTCAAGGTTGAACATTATTATATTAAAGTTATTATTATAAAGTTTCTTACTGCCTAAAACCTATGTTAACACATCGGAATAAAAAGTAATGAAACACTTATAAACAAATGATTAAGTTAATAAAATAGTAGCCACTCCAAAAAGACAGGAACCAGCAGAAATATTTTTAATCTTATTAAAATAATTTTCATACATAGTTCTCAGATTCTTTAATATACTGAACTGCTTTAATAAGTCAACCTCCAGCGTGGCTCATCTTTCAGGTAAATTCTAGAATATTGCAATATTATGGGAACTCCAACGTATTAGCAGGAGATGCAACACAGAGATAAATCGGCAAGCTGATGTGATCTCAGCCAACTAAAAGCATATGGAACTGGGTTTAACTGAAAGAAACTCGGGAAAATTAAAGGAAACTAGAGTATAATAAGAGGAAGTTAGAGGCAATAAGAGGTAACTATAGGTAGAAGAAACCAGAGATAACTACATATAAAGAGAGAGAGATGAACTTGATATTTGATTGAAATCTATCTCTTAACAATGAAAATAAACTGTTACAGTTCAAAAACTCAAAATGTTAATTTCGTTACATTACAAAAAGAAAAACAAAACAATACCAGCCCTTTTCTTCTAAAGCTTATGCGACTCAACTTGCCAACAGCTAAAATTAAAGATTTTTATAAAATTAACCTTTTTTTTCCTTTGGAAACATATTAAGAGTGTAAAGTGTGTCATGCAAATTGAGCGCATGCTAGAATCTATGGGAGCCTCTTACAATATCACATCCTTCCAATAAATTTTATGTTCAAATCATCAAATGTTATTATGATTGCATAGCTATGGTTTGCGCGAGAGCTACGATGCTCTTCTTAATTGCGCTATTATTTCATCTGAAAGTTCGGCTTCGAAGTAAGCCGATCTGGTCCGACTAGCAATTGGACTTAGATTGAAAAAGCTTCTGTTTCAGGGAGTTTGACTTACTTTCTGCTATTTGTTTCACATAAGCATAAGTTCCAAATATGCTATGTCTGAAAGGAGACAAAATGGGGCAATGCAACGCCGTCATATTTTGGAAATGGAAATCATACAATTTTGTTATTGAAAATATATCGAAGAATTAGCTCTCAGAGTTTTCAGAACATCCTGAAAGGAAATCAATATAATAAACTCGTACAGCAGGATAAAAAACAATTAAAGGGAAACTGTACAACAAAACTCCAAAGAAAAAGATGTCGATGTTTTAGCTATAAGCATAACAAGATGCTTTATTTAGGACAGGTTTGTCCACTTCTACACAGATGGATTTAAGACCGATAGCGGGTTTGAGAGCGATGTTTTCACAGATAAGCTAAATGTAAGCCTCATGGCTGAACAAAAACGTGGTATCTGCAAAGGATACCCACATCTTTTCGGATAGTCAGGTCGCTATCAAGTCCCTAGGGTCAGTTGCATTAAATTGTAAGGCCGTCTTTGAATGCCGATCATCTCTTACGGAGATGACAGAGTAGTTTAACCTTCAACTTTGTTGGGTGCCATGCCACAGGGACATTCCAGGGAATTGTAAGGCCAACGAACTCGCCAAAATTGGAACCACTCTACCTATTCTACCGGAAAAGAGTAGCATAGGTATACCAATCGCTACGTGCAAATCACAATGAGAGATAGATGCTGATAAAAGAACATACATTAGATGGACCGGTGGGCAAACATGTTTAGCGACTAAACAGATCTGGACAAAGCTGAATCTGAATCGCTTTAAAACTCAGATTCTTCTAAATAGGGAACATCTCAGCGCCATTATAGGTGTCATCACCGGACACTGCCTTTTAGGTAAGCATGCAAGAAAGCTTGGTGCCTTTACAAACGATTTCTTTAGAAGTTGCATGGACGAGGAGGAAAATGAGACAATTCTCCCCCTTCTCTGTACAAACCAGCCCTCTCCCAGACGTTAACAGTCTCATACGCTTCTTCATAAGCTCTAATTGGTTCCATGAGTAAGAGGATCATAGATCCACGTGGCAGCACAACGGGTCAATATGCCTAAGTGGGTTGGTTTTCTAACCGCCACTCTCACCTAACCTAACTGAATCTTTAATTATAAGCACCAAATTCACTAATCTGTTGAAAATAAATCTGACCAGTCAGATGATCCCCGAGCAGCCAAAGAAGAGCACAGTCATTTTAAGCATTTTATTAGATGAAAGTTTGTCATACACGTATAATTTTATCCAAATTCATACAAAACATCGGCATCACCCTCTAAGCACTTAATCTATCGATTTATACAGTATGAGCTGCGTAAACGTTATTTTCCAACTGTATACAGCGTTGCCAAAAGTCAATATTAATCACTCTGTTTGATTCTCCGCCAGTTAAATGTCCGAATAAGGTAGTATTGCTGCCAATGCTTAGTTCAAATACGAGTAGATATTTATTATACAACACTCTTGCACAGAATACGACCACGGCACTTCTCACTTTGCCACCTGCATTTGCTCTTCTTCATCACCTTCAGTATCGCATATCTAATCACCATTAGAGCTAGTTTACAAGACCCAAAGTTTATTTGCAAACATTGCTCGTTCAACTATTCCATGCGTAAACACCAAGTTGAGCATTACGGCCCCACCTGCTGATGTTGTTATGCTAATCCTTTGTAAGATGCACAGCATTGCTATCTGTACGTGTGTCACGGGCAGGCGACAGACAGAAGAAATTATTGCCTCCGCTCTAAGTCAACTAATAAACCGATTTAAAGCGTAAATGTGACACCATCTGTCATATTTGTCGAAGGCTTTAATGCAAATCGTTCTTTATCGTTTCCCTCAGGCTCAGGCCGACTCAATCACTTGACAATCACTTTTCGCTTTGCAAATTCAAAAATTATTACCAAAAGTTATAAAATTTGACATTAATCATGTCGCTAGTTTTGATGACAACTTGATATTAGGTATCAATTATATGGGTTACATTCGCTCCCAATAAGATGTCTGCTAGTTTTTCTGTTTTAGTAGGGAACGTGATTTTGTCATCAGATCACGTTTGTCATCTGTGGCATAGCATTTCTTGGCGACATTGCCACATCAAAGTGGGATCAAGCTGGCTGCTTGCTTAAAGCACTTACCATCATAGTTTGGACATTAAGATGTGATGCATCCAATTAGAAACTTGTTTAAGATTGTGTTTAGCTGCTTTCTGGTATCCTTGTATATTAGATTGTAATGCCTATAAAAGTTACGGACTAACATTTTATTGTATTGTAGTTCGAATCTGATTTTTTTTAAATGTTGTAAATTGTATTATAATGTCGCGCTTTCACTTGTGGTCCATTTTAAGTTTAGCAAAGTGCACATTTAATCGCTACCCACACAGAAATTGCATAAGCATTTAAAAAAAAGTCCCACGTAAGAATTAATAACAATCTTAAGAGAATAATTGCTTTTCCTTATGAAAATACCTCTGGTAGTATACTACGCACCTTCGAAAGTAAGTTTCTTTATGAATGTGTCTCTAGGAGATTTGAAGTACCTTAAAATTTGGAAAAACGTCTTAGAGACCAGAAGTCAAATCAAAAAAATTTAGGAATTTAGGTGCCTTCACACATAAACACACACAAAATTGGGAAACTGGCAAACTGGTATGCAGTTTTAAGACTCAAACAAACATGACTCGATATACCGGACCGAACAAAAAAGACCAAAGGTTTGTTCTTATGAATCTATAATATTATGGATGTTTGTATAAGTAAATGTTGATATGAATTATAAACGTCTAGCCTACGTAAACTTACAATAAGTGTTTTTTGTCATTAGATGCGCCCCAGTTTTATAGTGGGAATTTCTTTTTTCTTTTGACGGATGCCATATTTGTATTCCAGATTGTCTACTATTGAATCATGGAAAGGTCAAGGCTTCAGCAATGTTTACAAGTTATCAAAATTTATAATCAAAATTCGCCCTTATAAGTTAGTCATTCTGATAAGCGAAGAATTGAGCGTTTTATAAAAAAATTCGAATCGAATTATTCACTCTACTCTACGCAACTTCGTTCGCGTTGGTATAGTGAATACTTAATTAATAAAAGCTCCCTTGCGATGGAAGATTACACAGAACATTATACAGGCTTTAATGTATTACATAGGCTTTTACGAGTAATAAATAAATAAGTGGGTGGCCCTAGAACTTCTCTAACAGACGGTCCGGCGTTCAATATCGACCAGGACATTTTTGCAGAAAATAAAATCGTGTGAGGTCTTTAGATTTAGTTCAAAGAATTCTCAAAAAAAAAAAAAAAAAAAAAAAAAATATATATATACAAATAAAAAAATTGTTTTATGTTTTGCTAAGATAAATCCAAAGTAAATGCTTAACTAATTTTAATTGAATTTATATAAGTATTTTTAATTTGTTGATTGCAGGTTTTGCGTCACTAACAGCCAGGTTCAGTCAAAAGAAACACTGGGAGTGAAGTGAATTCACTCCTCTGCTTGTGGGAGGGAGTCCAAACAAACCGAACGGTATGAAGTTAACTTCAAATCAAGGCTTCTCTGTACACTACATTACTTGTTTGGTTCTCGGGAGCGTAAATGAATTAAAACCGTTTAAACTGAAGCGCAGGGAGGCCGGAAGTATTGTTTCTCTGTTGAGTGAGCATGCATATGCATGGATATGATGTTTGATGTTTATGTTTTCGCCACCTCGATGACTGCATCTCTCTGGTTGTGAGCAATGTAGTTCATAAATATACATATATGATACATACTTACATAATTATGTGCGTAGAAGAAGTATTCTCACATATTTTGAAATCTTTCTATAATTGTAACTCTGGCTGTATTTAACCGATCGTAATGAGTTATACCGCAGTTTTTAAGTTGAGAAATGGGCTCTCGAATAGTAAGAACCCCGTTAGAATCGGTTTATAAGCTTTCTTTGTGGTGCTTGGACAAACAGAGAAACGGACCAAAATTCTAAAAAGAAAAATCGACATTCATATGACATAACCCAGGTTTTTTTTTTTTTTTTTTTTTTTTTTAAAGTATCTTCAAAGAACAGACACGGCTTTTTTACAATTTTAATATTGCGGGTAAACGTTAAGACCAAAATCGTTCGATTGCGCGCCGTCTCAAGAGATGTGAGCATCTTTCGAACGTCCCTTTAGCTTATATTACGAAAAGACTTGGTTATAAGGTCATACAAAATTATGATGACCTAAAAGCTGAAACCACATAACCACCTACTATACCTTTATAGCTGGTGGAAAATCAGGATTTTCAGCTCGTGAGGAGGTACATTTTTGGTCAAACAGCGGGGGTTGATCCAACAGCAGAAATTGCGTTTGGTGTAGTTTTTATACTAGAAGTGTCATTGGCCCTACCTCTAATGAGATTATGCCGGTGAATCTGTTAGAGTCAGATGAGACTGTTATCATTATCTTACGTTAACCATTTTTTTTTTTTTTTTTTTGATAAATTGGAACCAACCTGGATATGTTGTTTCAACAGATCGGTTCTGTGAAGCGATAGCGAATGCCACAATAAACTTATGGAATTGTACATTTGACACTGAAGTTCCTGTGGCCTTGCGGGTTAATTTTTTTTTCCTTTTTTTTTATGGGCTGACGTAAGAACATCAAAACTTCGTTTACTTTGAAAATATATAGCCGTACTGTACCTTGTTTTGATCGGAATGTGAGAATGATCGGAATTTTCATAAGTGGATGGCTCCAATCACCATGGAGCCGACAAAAAATCTAAACTCACCGATTTCTTATTGTCTTCAAGACTGGACATGACAGTGCCTGGGTTTTCTGAAACCTGTAGCCGACATAGAAGTGGTTACACACGTCAAGGATCTGATATTGTTTGCATTGGTGTATTCGTCAGAGCTACAACTTGATACGATACGCATGCATTCCAACCTTAGCTTGAGGCAATGGTAGAATTGCTGGTCTAACTTAAATATAAATTGAAAAGGATATTTAAATAACCCAGTAGTGAATATCCTAAAAAAAAAAAAAATGTTTCTAGCCAGGACAAGCAGAAGATATTGTTATGATCTACAAATAAGTTTCAGGCTTTTTATTAAAGATGGCTGTTAAAGTAAGATATGGTTTTGTATCAACATCATATATATCTTTTCAGATGAAAATTTCGAGTTTTGAGCCAAATAAGCGTCATTTGTGGGAACTTTTGATTCACTTTTTTGATTTAAAGAAAACAGCTGCAGAGGCACATCCATTGCTTGCATATGGTGAGGCTGCCTTGGGTGAAGGAAGTTGTCGTGAGTGGTTTCAGAAGTGTAAGGATGGCGATTTCGACGTCCAAGACAAAGAGCTTAGCGGAATACGAATGTGTACAAAGACGAGGAATTAGAAACAGAGTAAGAGACGCTGGTTTCAGACATGTGAAATGCTGCTTACTAGGCGTTAATGGAAAAGTTTTTTGCATCGTATTTTCACTGGTGATTAAAAATGAATCCACCAAAGAGAAAAAAATTATGGGTATCACCTGGCCATGCTTTAACATCAAAGGCCAAGCACAATATTTATGGCAAAAAACTCATGCTGTGTATTTGGTGGGATCAGGTTGGGGTCGTCTATTATGACTATTAAGCTCAAACCGGACAAAACCATCGCTGGAACATTATGCAGAACACAATTGATGAGACGGATAATCATTTGTTTCGATCGATCAGCCTATCTGAGCCGCGCTTCGTGTCTTGTAAAAAGACCACTCTTGCCAGAAAAATGGAAAAAAGTAGCTAGCGATGGATAATATAGGGTGGTTCATCGTGAGGTTTGATTTTAAATAGGCTTTTCTGACAGATCACGCGTGACTCCTATCAAACTGTTTTGTCATTTTTGTTCAGTATCGTTTGGCAAACCTTCATGGAAAGGCTCACACTACAACAGCGTCTCCTTTTCAGCTGTATTACGAAAATTAGAGTTCTATGAGAAATGTTTTTTGTGCGATTCGAAGAACTTACGGTGCGCATAATCGACCTACTGAAACCACTTTTGCCAATACCATTCGCAAATTGGAGCCCCAGTTTACATAAGTGGATGATACTCGACCGGTTAAACCACATCCAGCACGTAGCGTAGACACTATAGCTGCTGTAGCTGAGAGTGTACGCGAGGACCGTGACGAATCAATTAGTCGTCCTTTTTAGCAGCTTGGCTTGGCGTATTCGACAACTTGGCGTATTTTACGTGAGGATCTCAACCTAAAAGCGTAAAAAATTTAACTTGTGCAAGAATTGAAGCCAGGCGACTTGAATTTGCGTCATATTATCAGTGAATGGGCTCTGGAAAAACTCAATGAAAATCCGGTGTTTTTTCGTGAAATTTTGTTCAGCGATGAAGCCCATTTCTGGCTCAATGGATACGTTAATAAACATAATTGCCGTATTTGGGCTGGCTGATAAGCAACCTCAAGAGTACCAAGAGCTACCATCACATCCATTAAAAACAACGGCATGGTGTGGTTTATGGGCTAGTGGAATCATTGGTCCATATTTCTTCAAAAGTCAGGCAAATCAGAATGTTACGTCAATGATAACAGTCATTGCGCCATATTAACGGACTATTTGCTTCCTGAAATTCCAGCACATGGTATCGGTGACCTCTGGCTTCAACAAGACGACACTACGAGCCATACAGCGCGTGAAACAATGGACTTGTTGAGAAATCATTTTGGTGAGCTTTTAATTTCACGTTTTGCTACGATAAATTGGCCTCCTAGATCGTGCGATAACACACCTTTTGATATTTTCTCTGGGGATATGTAAAGTCTCAGGTCTTTAGGAATAAGCCAGCTACGATTGATGCTTTGGAACCCAACATTACTCGTGTTATCCCCGAGATTCCAGTCACTATGCTCCGACTTTAATAGACAACCTCAGACTTATTCGTGGCCAACATTTACATGACATCATTTTTAAAAAGTATATGCCATAAATAGTTCTTTTAACTCATAATAAAAATTTTAAGTTCACTTTCAAATTTATGTATTTTATTTTATATTGTAAATCGAACCTAACGATGAATCACCCTATACTTTAAATAAAATACATTGTACCGTTTTTTCACAATAAATTCTCAACTTTTGATAAAAAAAAACGATGAAAACTTATGGAGACCTTAAAACATTCACTTAATTTAAGAAAAACTCAAAGTTGTTTGCTTTTACTTTACCAAAGTTAAGCAAAGTATGTGCTATGAACAAGCAAATGATTATTTTACTATAACCGCTGGTTCCGTTAAAGAGTAGGTAAAAGTCATCACTTTTTACGCTAATAAGAGTTCCTAATAATCAATCGATCAATAGGTTTGGGTCAAATCTTCATGGCGGGTAAGTTCAGATGGGCGCGCAAAAAGTTTGTTTGCCGTTGTTTAAATTCATAAGTAAAGCAAATTTTTCTTCAAGTGATCGAACTTTTGATAGCAAGACTGTCAAACTAGCTGGTAATTTATTTCCAAAATTTGGGATCTATCTTTTTGTTGGTATGTAAAATTGCCTGAGCAAGCTCTTCGTCGAGCGTAAAAAATTGTTTACCGAGGATTGGACTTTTATAAAAAGTAGTCGAGGTCATCATAGGTCCAAAATTGTATTCAGTTGTATTATATTTATCACACAATTCCATTTATATCAGAAGTTAATCGACAATGCGGTAAGCACAAATATTTGGTCCCTTGTAAGACTCTAGCCAGTTAATAGAAACTAAAGCCTTTTTTGTTGAGTGACAGTGAGATTGCACAAAACGGTCATGTCAACCGGATCCGAGAAGAAATTTAGATGTAGTCATTCTTGTATAATTTGTTGAAATCCACAATTGGTATCATAGAGTGGGAAGATATCTAAATCAGTATAAAAGAAATGCTTAACTTTTGAAAATTTGCTTGAAGCCTTCGTTCATAATAATCTAAGTAGTAATCTGAAACTTTGTGACAATTTCAGCAAAGTTTATCTAATAATTAAGAGAACTCGAATCTCTGGCAAAAAAGTCGGATCTATATCACTATTCACAGAACGTCCTGTGAGATAAGTAGCTGTCCAATAGGGATATTAACTGTTTATGATAGATATACATTGGCTGACTTGTTTAAATTCAAGATTTCGATTTTTAAAACGAAGTATGCAAAGAAAAAATATCTCTTAATGTTCCCAGTTTTAGATGAAAAAAAAAATTGGTCATAATTAGAAATAAATAAACATTGAATTTTGCACCAGCATTAGCACCAAGGCCCGAATCATTTTTCAAAAAGGAAGGAAAAAAGATCAAGTATTTTTGGGCAACGTACTCCTACTTCAATCAGATAACATATTCATCTCAGGTGTGAGCAACATTTACCAGAACAAAGCCAAATATTCTACGGAAAACTCAAAAAAAAAAAACTCAATCATGTTAATGTGTCTACACATGCATGTAAGTTGTGTAATTCGTCGACATGATTTTTAAATTAATGTTGGCATGCCATTATTAGTAATTATCATTACTTTATGATGCCTTATAGCACCACCTCCATCATAACATACGAGTATGGATACAAAAGCAAAGAAATTAAAAACTATTTAGCATGTTATATTCATATCGGCAGGATCAACATTTTAATTAAATTATTATTGCACATCAAAAGTCGATTCCTTGGGGCCAAATGTGTTGCACTCAACGATATTATTCAACGCAGTGGTAATGCGGTAGGTTAATACGGCCTTAAATGGGCGTACAAAGTTGGTGTACCACAAACACAGTGTGCGCTTTTTGTCTCGACTATAGGAACGTGTTGTGAGTAGAGTAGCAGTTGCAACTGCTACACAACTGTCTCACACCTGGGTTTTTGAATTACCTGACATCATATCAAATAGGGTATTCATTAAGATAGAGTATAAAATCCGCAAATGACAGTATCGTGAAATTGTGTCTGCTCTATTTAGAGCGACAGAAAAGAATACTCGTAATATCCTGCAGGAGTTGCAAGAAAGAAAATCGCATTTTGCTTCTCGTCAAGTAGTTTCTAATGAAACTGATAACGTAGTGGAAGGTTACCGACACATTTCAGAAACAGCTTTGACAGGCACAACCACATTTGGGACTGTTTCCTTTCGTACAACAGGACTAAGAGCGCTAATGTCGCGCCTAAGGATTTTCGCACTTTTGAACTGAAAAGAAGAAGAATAGCAGAATGTGTTGCTCAGATTGTTGTAAAGCGATTGAAGTTAGAAATTCTAATGTTTAAAACTAGGATGAGAAGTATGAAGTCGTTGTATTACGAACTACGTATTTGATATGACCTAAGTGTTGTGTTAACTGGTATGACACAATATTACCATGAATTGGTAATATTAAATATTAAGAGAAAATAAGAATATTTATTTTAGAGGGCTTAGGCTTTTACACGCCTATGAGACGAGTACGAGAAAATTATATTTAAGTAAGAGACAATGACTTTCTACAACTCGATTTTGTAACAGCTCGTAGTACAGTGATGAGTAGTGACCTTAAAACGTTGTTAACCATTATTGCAGGTGAACATTTATGAAACGTGTTAATGCGTTTATGTATTGAGAATATTGCTAGTGTTTATCTTCAAACCGTTTTGCCAATACTTCATAATATTTTCCTTCTTAAGGAGCCTGAGGTCAATTTGCTTTTTGTAATTAGCGCGCGTTTAAGGGGTTAAGGTACCGCGCGGGCGAAGGAGAATTAGAGAGGAAACAAAGAGCGGTACCGATGATGTACGTTAGTTTAACATGTAACAATGACTAGGAAATAGAGAGCTCATCTAGGCATTCCATAAGATAATACTTATGAGTCATGATATTTCAGAGTACGTCCGAAAGTGGTCTTGAGGGTATACTTATGAGCATTCATAGCGAGGCGATTGTAATGGTTGAAGGTTGGAAAAGGCGGAATGCTACTATCGATTTCTATGGAGTACTGGTAGTGGAAACAGCGAAATATCGTATGTCTCACGAGACATTTTGTCGGTGTTTCAGGGTGTCTTCTTACTTAATATTATATACATTACCTATGATTATATCACACTGTTTTGAATCCTACACAGCAGGTGCAGAGATGTTTTAGGCGAACCTGACCAAATATGGGGAGATCAGAGGGAGAAAAGTATTTCTTACATCGTTTGAGGAAACCTAGACATTTCGCAGCATATTTGGCGACATCGAATATGTGGTCATTCCAACACAAGTTATCATTGACACACATAGAGAAAATGGAGATTTTTTCGGTTTCGATAATGCAAGTGCCACTCATGGATAATGGCTGGGCGTTTGGATTACGCTTTAACGACGGCAGATACCATTGCGTTTTGAAAGCATTAAATTTCACTTTGTTTTAAACAGAGGGATTTACAATTTTTTACGTATTTCTTATGAAATAGGATTTAGTTTTAAATTTAATTTAAGTTTAGTTTTAGACAAATGAATAACTGCCTCTGCTCTTCATTCAGATATTTAATATCATTCTGTTCACATTTTCGTACATTTCCGGCCCTGTCTTATCGATAATAGCACGGATGTTGGTTTTTGAATACTTCAATTGACTCAAAACCCTTCTTTTCGCTTGCCCCCAGAAGAAGGTTATACGGTGTTAAATTGCAGGATCTCGGCTGAAAATTTTGATTTTTATTTCGAGAAATGTCTCGCAAAGAACAATTGTCAGTCAAAAAAGTAAGGGTGTTACACGTATAGGACTGTGTTGCTGAAAATTAACATCGTCCACATCCATACCCTCAAATTCCAGTCATACAAATTCATTGATCATTGTTTTATAGCACAGTTAGTTCATTGTAACACCTACCCTCTTCATTTTCAAGGAAATAGAATCCCATGATGCCTCCTGCCCAAACAAGTTGTGGATAGGATAATAATTTTTGGATTTTGTAAGCCTCAAATGCCACAATTCGGCTTCGAAGATAGAATTTAAGTTTTTAGGTTAGACAATGCAAGACAGACCTGCTCAATTCCTAAGGTCGACGACAAATTTGGGTTTTAGGGAACACTTTGAGCTACAAAATATTTCCAGTTGCGCTTGCACGGCGGGCACAGATTCAGATCTTTTACTCACTTACTTGTCGCAATAGTTCAAAATTCTGTACCAATTTAAGAACTTGTGGGCGAAAGGGCGCTTCACATCGACCAAAATACATTTTTTTAATTTTAGCAACGGACTGTTGGAAAACCCTGTGGCTCAAGTGGAAACATTTCAATTCGTTCATTCTCTTCTGCTACTGAGGTTGCAATAATTTCTGGTTACTGGTTATTGTGGTTGGATTCTTATTACTGTTTCAGAACTTTTAACTAGTGATCCAGAATGTAATTTGAGGGTGGATACAATAAGATGTTTCCTATTGCCAAACTCACCTCTATGCGCACGTTTTAGAATTCTATAAGCGAGCTATTTAAAACTCAAAACTATTGACAGATGCTCGAATTAGCTTTTTATTTGCCTATTAACCGATATCTTACTTGTTGACAATCCCCCATTGTCAAAATGATAATCCTCCATAATCTTGTGATGGACAAACGTGTCTAAACTCTGTGTAAGTTGGTGATGGTGCCAAGCCTTTTAGAAATTCAACATTGTCATGTTGTTTTATGATGATGATCTGCACGATGGTGTTAAGACCATAAGACCACGTGACAGCCTTAAGCTTTCACAACGTTCATTGCTTGTTTTAAAAGATTTTTTAAAGAAGCCGTCCTAACAAATATGTATGCAAAGAGTATTGAGTTAATTCTTGGAGTCAGTTTTAATTCAAAACTTGTTTCAGCTCGTTAAATTGACGATGAATACCAAAAAGCTGATATCTGACCTTTTGATTTATTCTAATAAAGCATAGAATTTCTCAATGAGGAGTGCTGTTTCGCAAATGTTTCGGTAGAGACACAGTATAAGACGAATAGGTATCTTTCTACATAAATCCAGCTTTTGGAATTCCCAAATGATATCAATAGAATTGTTCTGTTTCAATGTACTCTAGTTAAAGACAAGACAATTTGGTTGTGACATGATTGAGAATAAGCCAAACATAGTACTGTGGATATAACTTATTTGCGAGCTGGAAATTTCTAGCTTGATTCTGATGTATAGTGAGATTCTGTTAGACATTTGATATGGATATTGTTGCTTCAAAGACTTACCAACCCAACCGCACTATCATTTTGAGATAGCCACAAATGAAATATATATTCTGATTCACTTAAAACGGCACCAATTTATACCCTATACTATTTTTTTGGCACTCTACTAAAGTATTTATAAAAACAAGAAACTGATCCTAACGTCATAAAGACAAAAATATCAAAAAGATACATCAAAATCCACATAGAATGCAAATTATTTAATCTCTGCAAGATGCTTTAGTATTGCTATACAATTTTAAATGGAAAAGGTTCTTCAAATCAATTATTAGATGTAAGCAAACAGATCAAAGAAATTGCTCGGAACAATTTGAAATTCAAAATCTTGGAATTGACCAGATAATCTCCAAAAACCCCCATTTCCTTAAAATCAACAAAAGATGAACATTCTGTTTTTGTTGAAACGTTAATTGCATTTGCAACTGTTCGCTGACAAACGAATAGTATTCGTACAGACCTTTAACTTGTGTTTGTGTGCTTGTGTTTATCTTTTATTTTTAGAATAATATGAAACACCAAAGAAACACTTTTATGGACATGTCTAATTGAAGTAAAGCCATAGCAAATGTCATGCATTGCTCTCGACTGTGTGCATTGCAGAATAAAGCGATTTCAAGTGATATCAACCAAACGGTATGACGGGCTCCATCCAGATCACTCAATCCAGCAGACGAAAAACCTCGACTCAAACTCTATAGTCTGTAGTCCATATTTTGTGCTCTTGGCAATCTGGTAACAGCAGCAAAGCATTTCAATTGATCGCTATGTAGGGGGCAGTCGATACCCCCCAATCAACATGTGGCCATAACGCAGCCACGGGAACCCAATCAATCATAGTACCAGGGATACTTGATTTCCCGCCATGAAAACGAGATAACAATTTGTCATCGTTGTGAGAAGCGCCACAGACTGACAAATGCCAAACGATAGACTGTAGACCAAATTCTCTTCATGTCTGGTATCGTCTGCAATTTGCTTCCATACTGGATGACACTATGACAGATTGACGGTCAAAAAAAAAAAACCTATGTTGACTCTGGAATTTGTTTTACCCGCACCGAATTCAAATATGAAAACCTGTTAGGTGGTTGATTCCTAGATCTGAATTTCAAGACCACTGCGACCATGATGATGTGATGACGTACACCTGCCAAAAGTATGGCATAGCTAATCTCGATACAAATCGTCGACCACTTGTACTTGACATTTTTATTAAATAATAAAATCGATTCGATTTGTGGATGAATAAGAAAAATGATTACATACACGTTTTAATGTGGTAATCCATCATAGCTGTTGGCAGCATTTAAGGCCTAAATATCCACAGAGATCTGAAACTGAACAATAACCATAAATCATCGTTGCTTGAAGAAATGAATTCCAATAGACGCCGGATGGGTCATTGGGTGGATTGGGGTTTATAGATGTATTTTGGAATATCTAATAGATACACAAGTACAAACACCAAACGATTGTGCTAGTATGTTGTTTAATTTCCCTTGGGAGTCAATATGATCTGAATGTGCTTGGTTTCAGGATGGCTGTTCGCAACTTCTTGGCACTAATTACTTCGTCATAAGTGATCGATGGAACTCAATTTGCTTGGAAAGTTCTATTGTTTGAATATAAATTAATTTGACAATATATCTGACACAAAACGGGATGTGATGCTGGAAGTAAAATGTTTTTATTTCAAGGGAACCTAAACCACATGTAGTATGCAACGATAACAACATGTCAGCTTGAGCTAAGGGAAATGTATAAATACGATATAATACATTGGCTGGGTTCTTAACCAATTTATTCAAAGAAAGGTGAATGTTGGAATTTAAGAAGATTGGTAGGCAATCAACATCTTTTAACATGTCAAACTATTGGATTAATATTGTTCTAAGTAATTGGCAGCTAGAAAACGGAAATTTTGGTATTTGTTCTATTTTTGAATATTATATGCAACAGATTGGCAAGAAATTAGGTTAGTTTGAGGCGTTCTAGATGAACAATATTTAATAAACCGTCAGAGAAGGCAACTAGCAGAATTATGGAAAGTGATAAGTTACTCAAAATGAATAAATTAATAATTGGGTGAAGTATTAAAAAAAAAAACGATAATCAGATATTGACTGAAATTTAATAATTTTAAATTTAATTTTAATTTAATAATTTTAATAATAATTTTCATAATTACGTTCATCAGCTTTGCAGTTGCCACATTAATGCTTTTGTCATTTTGAGACAGTAAAACTATGATCCTTTTCGCATGGCTATGAGTATAATTTTCTTTAAAATCACACTGAAGTGGTTCGGCAGTCTAATAAAAAAAAGTCGATTCGTATACAATGAGCCATTTCTGGTACATTTGTGAAGATTGATCAGAATTACTAAGTTCAGCTCGGCCAGTTCATCATCAAATTTGTGATGGAGGATTATTTAGTTGACTAATTCAAACTTTCACGTTTGATTCTTTTAAGGATTCTTTTGGCATTACTGTGACACCAATACTAGTACTCTTTAAAAATTAAAATATGAATGTTAATAACAGATCCTGTCCTCAGCGCCATGCTAGCTTGTTTATTGACTGTCTCATTTTCACGTTTCCAGTATAACCTTGAACTTAAAAAAACTCAGTTCATGCTGGGAAACCAAGAGAACCATTCTTCGGATTCTGATGAAAGAAGGTATTGATATAAAAATATGTGCTTGAAAGCTAAATTTACCAATAACTCACGGTTAAGATAGAATAACAACCACGCAAATACAGAGGACGCTTTTATTGCCAAGGTCTTTAAAATCTTCAACGATACATGTTTGATCCAAGGTACCTATCTCGGACGAGAATCAGAAACATAATCAGAGTCTACCATATAATTTAATCCTCCTTGTAAAGAGAATAACCTCAGTTTAGAGAGAATGGACTGAAAAAACATTTCTGGTACACCAATCGGCCACAAACCATATACTAGTCATAGCTGTTCCTATTACCTGCAGTTTTAATAGGAGGAGCTGGTTGTGGACTAGTTCTGATCTGCTGTTTTCTGATTTTTGAGTGTTTCTAGTTTGGGTGATAGTCGCATTTAAGGAATTTCAGGAAGTGTTTTGACCATTGAAAAAAACTACAATATAATCTTCATCCGAATTAATCTTAAAAGACCTGTTTAAAAGCTGTAATCACTGCAGATCTGCATTCCGCCATAGAAGGGTCGACCTGCAAGAGTTTTTCTGGTAGGGCAATTCAGAACAAAAAAAATTTGGAAGCACAAAATTCAGTTTCGATTCTACCTTTTTTGGCGCAGTAATAAATGCAATGTAAGATACAATCATTCCCTGGAATTCATACTATCGACTGAATTTGTTATTAACAAGGATGGTTTGCACTCCTATCTTCCTGGTATCATACTGTCGAATGAGTTATGCTACTGACTTTGATGGTGTTTGTAGTCTTGAATTATGGAAGAAGAAAGCAGACGCAATGATTAACTTATACCAATCTCCATTCGTTTCGTAGCTTCTGACTGCAGCAGTCAAATCTTGATGACAAAACTGCTCAAGTTTAGAAAGCAGAGAGTGAATTTGGGACCATATGATAAGATCTCTGAACTTCAAATGGCTCTTCATAAAGTAGTATGAAGTCCCATAAGCATCCAAAACCACAGATGCGTTTTTTCCACACCTATGTATGCGTATAGACGCCTTTCATTTACTCCCATATGGAAAGGAAGTCTAGTCATACTTCGACTTCAAGGTCTGGACAGAAACTTTTTCTAGAATCACATTGTGATGTTCCAATTTTTAATGTCGAGTTCCGAGTTTTGGGTATGACTATCATCTGTTTGGGTGTTCTTTAAACCTCAAAAGCCGTGGTGCCTATGGGAAAGTTCCTGATACAAGAATGCTTAGTGAAGCTATTCACACTGAGAGCTCTTTTTTCATATCGCAATAAATTCGAAGCGTCACAGAGGAGATAATGAAGTGCTGCCTTCTACAATCGGATCTTGTGCGCGAGAAAATTACAATCAGGGATGTTTTTCTGGGTGGATTTGATCTCACCATCTAACTTCTGTTCACAGGAGCTACCACCACCTTGCTAACTGGAGCGCTGGTTCAATTCAAACACTGTGCGCATGTGAAACCATTACTTGTGTCTATCGACGGCTGTGATAGCTTCGCCTGAGTTCCATCCACTGAAATCCAAAATATTTTTCAAGTACGTCTCTTTACGACTTTGCATGAAAAAAATACAAAATTTGTTAATATACTTTGCATAGATCAAAAGCAAAAAAAGTTTCTTGCTTTTTTTATGAAATTTTAATTTTAAAGTCTTAGGGAAATAACTCTAGTTCGTTAATAAACAAGGTATTGTTTGTTTTAATTAGGCTTACGTTTAGTTTTGAGTTAGATGTCACCTATTCTTCGGGTAAATGTTGATCAACTCAGGTGTAGTTGATATTAAAGAAATCTGAAACCACTTCTTCTGCAATGTTGGAAATACCCATAAAGTGGACATGACCAACTGACTAACGTCGTCATCTACTGAACTAATCAAGCTAAGAAAAATGGCAATAAGAGCCAATTAACTGAATTTGTTTATTGTTGGTTATTAGAGTGAAAAATGCAAAATCTATGCCATTTGGTTTAATTAATCTTTTTTTTTTTAATTTATGCAATCATCGTTCTAGCTGCTATGACGCAAATGCTTGAACGTGTTGTTGTTCCGTGTGTGCAAATTATTGTTTGTTTTCAATATTACGATTTTGAATTTGCATCCATTGCGTTTAAACAATGTATGTGATTTAGTTAAAAGTGAAGAAGATATTTATTTTCGAGTGTAAAAGAGGAGAAAATAAATAAAAAGGTTGCCTTCCACAAATACGGACATGTATACAGCTATACAGCGCGGTCGTAAATTGCAATTACCGCATACACGTCCATTATTACTACTCGTAGTTGTAAAAATTATCTGCTAATTTTCTTTTTTTTTTTGTAAAGTCATTTTAAACTCGATAAATTGCCCCATAAAGGTGGATCTTAATGGGTTTTGAGTAAACATTCCCACGAATTAGAGTTAAGCAAAAACTTATTATGTAGGTAGTAGGTATCATACATGCTTGTATAGGTTTTTATATCTTTACATTATTGCGTATGTATCTATCTATCAAGGTAGGTTACTAATTGAGGATATAAATCAAACTTTATATGATAAATTAGTCTAAGTTTGCAAATACCTTTGATTAGTGGATATTTTTTCGCAATTTTTTGCTGAGGGCAATCTCTTTCTTTACCATTCATTAATGTTGAACTATTACGAATTTTGACATTCAACGATTTGTTATTCTAAATGACCATTAAATATTTTTCGTAACCAAGTATGAATTTCTTTTCGTCCAAAAAACAAACGAGTAAGCAATGGTATTGATAACTCCTAAAACCGTCACGAATCTTTTTGTCAAATGGTCCCGGAAAGAATCTTATCTTGCATATAGGAAGTTGTGTGTGATATTGCCTACCTGGCCATTTTCTATCGCAGACTGTTGAAGGCTCTGCAAAATGAAAAAGAACAACAACGTTTGGGTCTACACATTATATATTCGCACCTTGAACCAACCTCTTGAAACCGAACAACTAGCGGATGCCAAATTTGCTTTTAAAATTCGGAGAACAAAATCAGTGCAGATTTGATTCTTTATCTATAAACTAAGGACTGAGCTCTCTCAGCCTGATATGCACAGCAGAAACAGACGATGCTATCGAGCACTGTTCCTAGGAGCAGCTCGATAAAATCTGTGTTCTGACTAAAACGGTAAAAATTCGAAAAGGGAACGTTTTTGGTATAACAGTAGATAAGCTTAGCTATCATAATACCACGTCTAGAAATAGACCAAGACTATTTGATTTTGCTGTGCTGCGGGGTGTCACTATAACCAACACACGGTTTATTCACCTCGATGTTCACAATGGAAAATGGCAGTTAATTAATCATAGTCAACCAAATTGATCATGTGAGCGACTTATGTAGACTCAGACCACAATCTAGTTACAGTTAACGAACGTATAGAAATATCTACGAAAAATTGCCGATCCCTCAAACCCTTCTCCTACCCTTTATAAACTGCACAAATTGTTGAAGATCAAGCTTTCGGGGTTCCCAAATCTTTATAAAAATTCTGCAGTAGTTCCTGCAAGCATATGTTACAAAAAAACTCGCTTAGAAGCGACGCTGCATGGAAAAACCAAATCGGCTCGTGCCCTCAAGAAGAAGAGAGAAAGCATTTAGATGTCCGTGGAAAAAAATAATTGGAATGTACAGCGAGCGATTAAGGATACTCTAAGATCAACGTTGGTAAGTTCTATCAAAATTTAATAAAAAAAAAGTGTCAATGCAATTAGACTTGAATAACGACCTTTACAGATGAGCAAGGAAATTTTTTAGTCTCACGCCACCAGGCGTGAGAGGTACCTGCTTAGCTATTTAAGGCACCCGGAAGTGACTTGATAGAGAGTATATACCAATTTCAAAATTTAGTCTGAGGAAATTGTTCCTAATAAATAGAGCCTCAGCATTCGTTCCACAAAAAAGGAGACACTTTAAATGCCGCCAATCATAATTATATTAGCCTCCTTACCATCGCGTTTGTTGGCCGTGTTGCCCGAGTATCTAAAACTATTTGCTACCGATCTGAATGGTTCATATTAGTGAAGTTTTAAGTCCGGTAAATCAGCAATTGATCAAATATTTACAATTCAACAGATCATAGAAAAGGACGTATATGACAGCATATATAGAGCCGTATCTAGCTTTGGTGTCCCTGCCAGACTGACAATTATGAACGTACGTTGCAGTCTCACTAACATTATGCTTAAGAAAATTGTGAGAAACCCACAAGTCAACACTTGAGGCACAATTTTCCAAAAGCCTACGCAAATACTTGTATACCCTGATAAAATATATATCATTGGTAATATACAGTATAGAAAAAAAGACGACAAAGATAGATTCAGCTGCGAAAGAAGGCAAAACCATGTACCTGTACATTGATTATTTTGATTTGATTTGATTAATTGTGTATTTGTTTAAGGGTTTGGAAATAGATACACTCTTTAGGTTAACGTCGTAACTAGTGTCGAGTGTATCAAATTGGATTTAAGACAAGAGACAAATATAAAGTGACGATTTAGCAATATTTAAGTTATAATCTTTATTAAGTGATTAACTTTAGTTGGATCGAACGTGATAAGCCATTTTTTAATTTCACGACAGAATAAACCGGGAGACCTAGTGCACTTAAATTCATGAAGTTATATTATGTTATAAAGTCTAGGAGAAATCAATGTACACAAATTCAGGAAGTGAGTCATTGGGATAGTGGCTAGAAATCTATCGCTGCCTCTAAGACCATGAACAGTTGGATTGCGATTGAAGCATAATCCACTTCTTAAAAAAAAATTTAAGTATTGGATATATATTTTAATTCGTTCGGGTTTTCTTTTTCAAAATTTGAACGTTTATTTACGAAAAACATGTACAATAGTATTATTCAAAGTATTGACCATCTGAAGCTATGACTTTTTCCCATCTTTCTGGTAATTTGTGGATCCCATCCCAAAAGAATTGCGCCTGGGCTAAAAGGCGGGTGGGGTAAGACTTCCCATCCACTGTTTTCCAAATAGTTCTTAACCGGAATAGCAACGTGGGGCCGAGCGTTGTCATGATGGAAAATTATTGCCTCGTGTCTGGTCGCATATTTCTAGTGTTTTTCGGCTACTGCTCTCTTCAAACGGATTAATTGTGTTCGGTAGCGTTGTACATTGATGGCTTCACCCGGCTTTAGCAGTTCATAATACAGTACACTCATCTGATCCCACCAAATACAGAGCATTACCTTCGCGCCATTGATATTCGGCTCTGCCGTTGATTTGGCTAGTTGGCCGCGTTTCACATATGATTTGCGCTTGGGGTTGTCGTAATGGATCCATTTTTCACCACCAGTAACAATCCGATGCAAAAATGACTTCCTTTTGTGGCGTTCCAGCATAACCGCCTTTCGACGTCTCTCGGCTTGAGTTCATGTGGAACCCAATTTCCTTGCTTTTGAATATATCTAGGTGCTTTTAAACGTTTTAAAATGGCTGCTTGAGTGACACCCAACAATTCTGCGAGATCTTCTTGTGTTTGACAACAATCTTCATAGAGTAATGCTTCCAGTTCTTCATCTTCACACTTTTTTGGCTGCCCAGGACATTCATCGTCTTCCAAGCCAAAATCACCACTTTTAAATCGTGTAAACCATTTTTGGCACGTTCGCTCAGCTAGCGCATGTTCACCATAAACTTCCACCAAAATACGATGACTTTCGGCAGCAGTTTTCTTCATATTAAAGTAATGAAGAAGAACTCCCCGCAAAAACACTTTTTCAGGCACAAAGTTCGACATATTTGAGTGAAAAAAATTTATTAGTGTTTACATTTCAAATGAATAACATATACTGAAATAACGTACAATGACAGTAGCTTTCCAACGCATGTTCCAATGGAATAATAACAATGGAATAATACAAGTTACGCCATCTCTTAGCAAACCGCACGAATAAGAATAAGTTATAGACCCAATATGTATAAAAAAAGAATAAGAAAATGTATATAATTTTGGTTAAATTATCTAAAATTTCAAGAGTTAATTTTTAGGGTTTTATTAACCTCTTTTTTTAATGAAAATAACACCTCCACTAATCCACAAATAAGAGAACTTATTATCACTAGGCGGTCTTTAAGGTTCGGTGTATCTGGTCTTGGTGTAAAAGGATTTCGTTGTAAAAGTGTAAAAGTGCATTTTTGATAGATTTTTGCTATTGCTTGATTACCTCAATCAATAAAATCTCTTTAAGATAAAAGGATTGACAGTTATATGGACGTGAAAAATGTGGTCATAAATAAAAATCATTTGGGTTATTTTAGAAAGTCACAATTATTTTATAAGAAAACAAAAGTCAGGTAATTTTGACTTAAGACTTAATGTTGCTACAAATATGGCAAAGTTCGTTCACGCTTTGGGGTAAAAAAAATATTCGTTTACATATTTATAAGACCATATAGCATATAGCGTGAAAACCTCTACTCTGTATTGTTTTAGCCTTTATTAAAAAATGCTCCATTGAATTATATGCATATGCTGTCAAAAAGAAACGACACACAACATTTACCAATGACCACAATAGGCAGTTACAACCTCAAGGTTAACTGTTTCTGTGGTCAAGGAAGCCAATTGAATAATCAGTCTTGTCAAGAAATACTAAGCAGACCATAAGACTATAATCATCCCAGTTCTATGGCGCAGCATGAACGATAGCAAAAATAGTTCAAATTATTTTTGAAAATTGTCAAGATTCTTCGAGCAATTTTTGTTCACATTTGACAGTCTTCGGAAGAAGATATTTAACAGCTCACTTTATAAACAGAAAATTTAACATTGATCCTTAGATAGCTCGGTCATGTTGGTCATGGTTGGTCAAATAAAAGGGGACGTCAACCTTCAACCATCAACTCTCAACGCTAAAGATCCCGTTTGAGGAACAGGTCCACTCCGGACTGAAGAGCTATGGAAGTAGATATGTTATATAATTTTATTTTTGCTAGGACATTGTTGAACAAAAATAAAGTCAAGTCAATGCATCCCACACATTTCGCTATACCGATTATTCTGTGCTTTGCTAAACCCACTATTTTCAAAAATGTCCTTTTCACTTACGAGTAGCTTGAAATTTTTAGACTATATACTTTCGCCTGTCATCTATCGATTAAAGTCACAATGTGTGCCTTTTATTGGTGATCCTTATTTCTAAGTTACTTTACTTAAGTGGAGAATATGATGAAAAACATCAAAACTGATTACCAAATTTTTTTGGTAATTTTTGTAGGGGTTAGAATTTGAAAATGTTATAAAGACCTGTTGGTTAAATCTCACCAAAATTCGCTTTGTTAAAGCATTAATTTAATATTAAAGCTTACAGAAAAAAAAATTTTTTTTTATAAAGTGAAAAAACCTAAACTGTTTATCCAAAGGGTGCAATTTTTAATCTTCTCCTGAGTTTAAACTCATACCTGTGGAGAAAAGTATAAACAAATAAAGAAAATATTTATAAAACAATTTAAAATCAAAACAGTGCAAATTTATGTTTACACTTAAGACTCTGTTTTATATATATTTTCTGGTTTCAAGTAAATGTTCGACGATTTCTTGTGTAGCCATTAAAAAGTGTAAACATCCATTAGTTGCGTACAAGTGTTTACAATAGCCAAGGGCATATTTTGTACTTTGATTAGAAATTAAAATGAGTTTAACTTCTACTTCGATTCGTATTACAATTTTGACTAGATTGATACTAATTAAACTGTTATATCATATAGTATAATGATAAAATATAATATGATATGATAAAATAATTCAGAAACAGCAATTCGAAAAAAAACCTATAAAATTTGTTTTATATGAATTTTAAAGATAAAAGAGTATCGGAATATTATAAAATCTTATAAATCTTAAGACTTATGCATGTGTTTATTTATAAACCAACTTAAAAGGGAATCTTGAATCTTACATATTGTAAAATTGGGCGAGTTCATAGAAGAAAGGTATATTTACTTTTGTGGATCGGGAACAGTTTAGGTGATTGAAACTTCAAATCACAGTCGTTTCCTGGGAAAAATAAGAGATAACGCTGCTAGCTAGCTGCCTAGTTTAACGACATGAGTTGAGACAAGTTTCTATGACACTAATCTGCAGCCATTTTAATTTAAAGGACCAAAGTAAATTGCAACGTCTTCTAATATCTTGCGTTTTATTTAAAATTAAAATTCTTCTTTTTTTACTTAAACAAAGCTCAGAATTCAATTTATTCTTTATACTTTAACTAAGTATAAAAGTGAAGGAGTTAATTAAGTTGATATGATCATTATTTTCTCTACGTCAAAGAAGGTAGACCTTTTTTTCTGAACTGCATGAACAAAAATTTAACCAATTTCCTTGACATCGGGAACAGGATCCTCTCTGATATAATTGTAAACGTCTGAAATGCTGTGTTTAAGTTTAGCCCATTATTGATCATGCTTTGCTTTTGGTTTCTGTCAAACTTGTCCCTTCTATGCAGGGATACTAAGCTATTACTTTGAAATAAGAAAGCTTGGTATTGGGCTCACCTGTTAACTCAATTAAAATAATCACCGTCGAAATCATATTTTCGCACTGTTTCCTTGAACTCAGAAGATAATTGAACATAAGTCTATTGAGAACAACTGGAAAAGCACAAAATAAACATCTTATAATCAATTTTTGCGATATGGTTGAGAAGCATAGATTGGAATTCGTTTAGTTTTTTCAAGGGAACAAATTGGTAAAGGAAGATCTTGCCAACTTGCCTCTCATTTCTTAAAGAATTCGTCATAAAAGGAGCTAAAGATGAAATTCCACTATCCGCCTATATATTTGTTTATCGAACGTGATGCTAGAAAGATTGTTGCTAAATGAAGATGTGCAGCCGATTTTTCATTAACAAACAGCTATACTAAGAGAAGCACATATCATTTTGCATTTCAATATGCAATTCCTAACGATTCTGTTCAGCTCAAACAAATTAAGAACCAAGTCATAGGATTCGATATTGCAATTTCAATCATATCAAACTAGAAGCTGGTATATATTGGGAGACTTTCAAGAAAAAACAATTCAACCGGAAAGAGATCCTTGCAATCATGAAAGTTTAGCAAACAAAACAATCTTTTAGAGAAAAACCTAACAAAAATTAAACGACACTGAAAATGTCAAAATTAAAATGAATTTTGAACTGTCGAGTAAAGCCTTTCGGAGTAGACGATCACAATAATTATTAAGCCACGGAATACTAGATTTATACGGAGAAAATAACTGACAACTTTGTCAAAAATATGCACAATTAGCTTTGATTCTCTAGCGCAAAAACAGAAGCTTTTGTTTTCTTTTTAGCTACAAAAGGAAAGTTCAAGTTAACTCCATCCATCTATGCAGAACTTGCAAGTGGTTACATGTGAAATCAATTAAATTTAAACAAAAGTTATATTTAGATTATATGATCTACCTCAAAAGGATGACTTCAAATACTTTGCTTTGTTCTATAAATTTAAGAATTCCCTTAGGGATACCTTTATCACCTTTAATCAACTAGGATCTCCTCAAAGAATAGAGTACATAAGCCAATTGTTTAGTATCAACCCCTAAACAGATGATCTATTGTCATCCCTACCAAGTCTATTTAGATAACATAAGTGTGATTTTTATTATGATGTCCTTTTGTGGTGAGAAAATTCGAATCTGTTTGTTTTCTTTGTTTAGAAGACCGGTGTATCCCTGGACTGTCGATTGAAGTTCGCCACTTGTTCGTATCCTGGCAAAATATTTCTTCCTTTTTTTTCTTTATTTTCTGACAATAACTGAAATCTTTTTGTTTACTTCTCCAAGATGTAAAAAGACAATCATATTATTTTTAAGCAACACTAATCTTCGTCTGCGATAAGAAGTCTTGAAAAGACTACTTCGGTTGCACTGTTTTAGGGATGATAGTAATTCCCATGGGATGTGCAATAAAATAGAAAGAAATAAAAGCAGTCCCCTTACCAGAAGACGAAGGCCTATTTGTTGACAATGACCGAAATGGCCTTAATTAAAAAAAAAAAAAAAAAAAAAAAAACGAAATGATGATCTAAAAATACGAAAGCAGATGAGCTGCCGCATGAAGGTACATCGGTATATACTCGTACTAGGATCGAGTCCTTTATTTTTTGTTGAATGCTCAGAAGTGAACTCCAACTCCTTTTGTTAGTTTTTACCAAAAAGGTAAATAAAGAATCTAAAGATTCCCTTCAAAGGGCACAGAAAATAAATATTGTTAGGTCCCCTCTGTCCAGGACAAGTTTTATCTTTACCCGACAAGCAAAAAGACAGCACAGTTCATAGATGGTCCCTTGTTAATGGGAGTAATTAACTTTGCATGAGGATTAGGGTAGCAACACCCGAATGGTGGCAGTAGCATGCCAAAGTTTAATAGTACCGTGGTATTCAACGTAGTTTTACCCTGTTTTGATTACATATATTATCCTTTGAATATAATGAGCTTTGGCAAGACGTGATGATGAGATACGAATATGTCGGACGGGGACATTCTTTGAAGAATTTAAATATTAAATAAGTTATAAGGATGTTTGTTGACGTTGTTTATGGAAGAAACTAGGGATTGAATGTACATACATATACCTCGTCTCCATATGCAGTTGTATATACACTTTCGGGTGGGTATAGCAAATAATCTTCATGTTGTATTGTCCTACTTAAAAACTTCAAACTGGGTGTAGAGCTTTCGAAAGATTTTCTTTGACAAGTTAAATACTCCTAGAATCGTTGGGAACTTTCAGATGGAAGCTATCTTTTCCAAAAAGTTTTCATTTTAAATTTATTTTCAAAGTATTAATTTAAAGTTTACTTATATATTCAATAAGGCATTTGAATAGGGTTAAACAAGGTAGGGCAGGTGGTCAAAGGAAAGGTAGACCATACAAGAATGTTAGTATGGTTTCTCATTCATGAATTTTAAAATGTATCTTTAGTAAGGTTTTAGTTTTAAATGTCAAACCTTATTATTGTAAAACTAAAAATTCTGAAAGTGGACACTATTTTATTCGACTTTGATTACGAATGATTTAATCTGTTACTGATGTTAATTTATCTGAATTCGGTGAACTGGGCTAGAACTGTTTACGGTACGTTACTTGATCTTTTCAATAAAAGCCAATGAGAAACATTAAAAAATTATGAATGAATCCAAAGTAGGCAATAATATTTATCTGAAAAATTCGTAATTCGAAAAGTACACAAGCGTTGTCGGAGCGAAGTCTAATGTCCTTAAGGTTAAATAATTTTCAGAGACAAATTTTCACGTAAGGAAAATGAATGAATATTTGTTAAACAACTTAAGTTTTCGGAAAATGGGTTTCTTAATAGAGTTATTAACTCTGTTTAAAGGGATGGTCTGACATTAGCCCTGTGTAGAGGCGGCATAGAGGACAGAAAGCTCTTTGGACTAGCTTCTGACGAGTCCACGGTTGCTTAAATCTCAAAGTGACCTATGTACATAGACTGGTAATCATATATTCTTTGCAAGAAAAAGAAAGTTTTCAAAGTAAAGATTGTCATTTGTTAAGATTAAGCTCTTTTAGGTTTTGACGACCCTTTTTAGAAATTATTTAAGTTAATTTGAGCCTAAAAATTGACAGTGCACGAGGTTGTTCACGTATTCTCATGTCCTTGAAGTGGATCTCTTGGCCATTTAAGTAGCTTGAATTCGCTAACATTCGCATCAATATTTCGTCGCTAAACCTACTTAAAAGCTATCCAGTAGTACAGTCAAGGGCATGTCGAAAATATATGACCCAATTTTGTTGAATTGACTGCATGAAAGTTATATACAGGAATCTAGCAAAAGTTTTTCATTCTCGGTTTTTCATTCAGTCAGTACAACACCTTATAGAGCTACATGGACATATTGAGAATTTAGATCTTTACGGGTTTTCAAAACCTCGTAGGGATTATCAAATAGAGATTCCATAATCACACAAGATTTGAGAGTTCGCATTAAACTCTTCGATATGGTGCAGTTTCACATAATTATAAGAGAAGCAGCAGGAACAACTTTGAGCTACTAGTTATCTATAAAAAAAGGGAAACGAAGTTATGGTTTTAGAAAAAAGAAGTAATGATGGATAAGAACTGAATTCGGAAAAAAGACAAATAATACCCGTAGTTTGTATAAGAAAGGTAACAACGCACCATTATGTGGTTCTGGGTACGCCAAGAGCCCAGTGGCATGGTTGTTTTAATAAGAATGTTTTTAGTAATATAAATGGAATAGCGGATGCTTAGTAAACATGTCATGAAGAGGGTAAGAGCTTACAAAGAAAACATGAAATAGTCAGGCTTCACTTACAAGTAAAAAAATGAGCAAGACTTAGTGCTCAGACTACGTTGCAGAACGAACAAATCGAGCCAAGTAGCATTAGAACTAAGGAATTATGATTGTCAGATGTTTACTACCACCATGCCGATTTGAGGCTATTAAAATGATCACCGAATAAACTATGGGCTGGCTAATGGCTATTGTCTGTGTTATAAATTAGCCTAATTAGCCTAATTTCTCTGCTAAATACTGAAGGAAAACAAAACAACTAAAATTATGTCAACTCGTAAGCTCCGCTCAGAAATTTAATGTTTTTTTATCTATGGAATACATCAGTGTATTTAGCGTACAAGTCTCATTCAACAAACAAAACACGACGAAAGGTTACCATTCTTTTAGATTTTTTAATGTCTGTTCGACATAAAAACAACATTTTCAATAAACACGCAGTTAAATTTACCATAACTAGTCACGGTCTTTTTAAAAATTTGATTAATCTTCCCTTTCTAGTTAAAAGAAAAATATATAAAATAAAACGTAAAACCAAATTTACACTCTGGTCTTAACCCAAAGTTAACAGCTCCAACAAACCTAACTTTCTAACCTGTTTGCACACCTGAAAGAAGCGACAACAAACAGCAAATCCTTTGAAGAAGCAGTCGACAAATATTTTCACTTCGCAGCCGGATATCAATGTACCAATCTGCCTGTGAAATATTTACCGCAAACAAAGGGAATTTTCAAAATTATATTTTCCAAATGAACACAGCAGAGGCCAGGTCGAATCAAAACCAGTACATAGCAGACCTACCCTGCCAAACAAAGCGTAAAGTACTGAAGTGCGGTGGTCGTGAAAGTCTCATGGAAATATTAAATTCTTATTATTGTGCCATCATCATTCCGTGTGTATCCGTCCGCCATTGCTTCCCACAAGCCGTCGCTCAGCAATCTTCCGCCGACATTTAGCTGTTTTAACTAGGGAATTCAACAGGGATACAGGGAAACAATCACTGTACACCTTTTGTGGTGGTGAATTTTAATTGGAAGGAGAATGTTGAACTGCATTATCGTTATTAATAAAATGTTGATTATTTCTTTCGTCGACCCTCGCCTCAAGATGGAAGGTACAAGTACATTGCTTCTGATTTTCGCCTGAACAACTTTCTCCGAATTAAAAAAAAAAAAGGCTAAAATAAATAAAGAGAATAATAATAAATCTGTTTGCATCAGTGATCCTGGCGAAGGTAGACACGTGCTTGTTAGACAGTTTTCATTGATTTTAGAAAAAGAAAGTACGCTCCTGTTTGCACACAGAAAATAGGGAAACTTTATGGAAAATCATAATAACTATGCTAAGTATGCTACAAAAGCACCTTTTGAATTCTATTCGAATATAAAATAAAATAACGTATTGTCTAGGAACTTTTGAAGCTGTTGACTTCTGTCAAAGGCGAAATCTGGAGTATGGACAAATAATATGTCAGTGAAATGTATTTCTTGAATTGGAGCTCTAGGTGTATTGCTATGTGTCACTTATTACATATGTCCAATATCATTTACATTTAAACATACCAATGAGGTGAAAATGTGTCTCATCACTGAAGAAAATTTGAGTATCTATGATCTCTTAATGGAATTCTTGTATGGATGGACTTTTTAATGGATGCAGGTGCTATGCAAATCTGGCATATGCAAAATTAGCCGTGTCAAATAACAATTGGTGGAAACTTCGTGAATTTGATATTCTTGGCCAAACGAACATTACGATGATGTACAGGTCTCATTATAACACATCAGCGACACTTTCAGAGTCTTCGAATTAAGCCACTACAATATGGCATCCTTTTCTTGAACGATTTTTTTTTTGCTTCCGTCAAATGTTAAGTGCCCGGTAGCAGAGTTACTGCATAACTTTTACTTAGAAGGACAATTTCAAATTTTGTACTCATTGTGCATGAAAAGAGGAAGCGTCAGGGACTAATTCTCCATCTGAAAGTACAGAACAATCCTAATGGAACAAACATCTTTGCACGACATGGTCAGAAAAATCATTAAGGTCAATATGTTTGCTTGTTTATCTACTTATATTAAGAAACTATTAGATACAAAGTTCACACAAGAAGACTTGCTGGCTATACATAGAAGATCAACGGAGGCAGTCAAAGTCCTTTTTGTAGAGTGCATATTCAAAGAGTGTAGGGGTGTTAAAAGCAAAGCAAAATCACTGCTCTACTCGTATGCTCTTGTAGTCTTAATTTCTGCGTCAACGGAATTGTGTGCCAAAATTTTCTGCAAAACCTTTCCCGGCCAAAATTCAAATACTGTCAAGGATCAAGATGTCGAACACAGTAGCGCAATAAAAAATTTGGGCCACGGGTTTTATATTGGTATTGGATATGTGTTATCCAGTTACGTGGAGTTTCATTTATAGATGTGGATGTTCGACGAATAGCATATTACGGACACCAACAAATAGAGCAAAAACTGAATGAAATTGGGGAAAAGAACGAGCGTTATCGAGGACGGAGTCAAATCAAGATGGTTTGGTAAAATATAATACACAAAAATGTTATACTCGTATATGCATTGCATTGTATATCTACCAAATTTTCCTATCAAAAGTTTTACAAAAAAACACCCGTATAAAGAAGAATTGAAAAACAATCCAAAATTGATCAATATACGTAAGGGTATACCACCTTTAGACTGCACGATATTTTGAGAAAATTCTGAACATGTTGGCGGGCGTTTCCTTAGATGTGTTCCTATTATATAACTTTCTAATCAAGTGTCAATACTATAAGCAGTTTAGGATGTTCAAAACTGGCTAATTCTAAAAGTATCTGGCCCAACTCTTGGGTTTTTTTTTTTAAATCGACTCGTCCTATTCATCAGATATTCTTGAGATTTTGTCCCAAATCTAAACTCGCAGCTAAAAAAATAAGTAGATTTGTAAGTAAATAAAGATGTTAAAAAAAATCTGGATTTAGAATAACATTTTTATTATTAATAACAAATAAACTACAACGAGAGGTGGTATATGAAATTTGTTGGATTAAATTTAAGTAAAACTGCCATCAAGATCAATATCGCCGTGATAAAGTCTTAAAGAGCATCAAGTTACTTTATTTCCGAAACTTTGCAGGCTGCTATGAATAAATTTTATAAATTCTTCCAAAATTGTTCAACAGACACGCCAATAATTATTAAGAAAAATACTATAGTTACAACTAGTTGAGTAAGGAAAACTTATAGCGATTCTTAAACGAACGACGACGGTATGTGGTAGAATGAAATTTATTCAAATGCACAATGATAGGCAATCTGCGATTTGACTTCGATTAAATAAGGAAGAACGTATTTTAACTAAAGCCGAAAAAAGCTTCCAGTTTAGAAGAAGAAGAAGGCCTTTAGTGGCCTTCCTTTGACTCCTATTGAATAAATGAGGCATATGGAACCAACTTTTCCTTTAGCTATGTTTTATAACAAAAATATTTAATTAATCCTTTTTCTTGAGAAGAAATAATGTATACCTACCTAATGCAAAAACTGTTGTAAACGAGAAAAAATAGGCTTTCTTCCATCAGACTTAAAATTTGAAAAAAAAAAAAATAACCTAACTTGTCTACGTACGTAAAAGCCATAATAAAGTATTCTTTACCATAGTTAAGTACATATTCTTATACCTTCATTGACTATATCGTGACAAAAAAAAGTTTGAGAGTGTATTTTAAGGACCCCAAAAAGGGGGCTGATACAAGTAGGTATTTCTTTCTTTGCGCAGTCCCCGATAGAGCCTTCCAGGAACAGTTAATTTTCATGAACGACATATTGACGTTATTTTTTTTTAAATATCTTCTGTATAAGTCTTTTCAACGACCTCCAGCTTAAGCGAGATGGAATGGAGAGAATTGAAATTTACGAGAACGGTTAACGTTACATTAAAAATCATTAAGTATCAGTTTATGTAGAAATTTTGTTGGTGCATAAATAAGAAACCGGAGTGTCGTTTTTGAAAGTTCTTTGCTATTTATGTTCAACATTATAAATGGACTTACACAGACTAGAAGAACGTTTCTGTTTCATTAAAACCTATTTTCAAAATCGGTTTTTCAAAAACGTGTCGAGTGAAAGATACAGATTTATTAATTCGTCTTCGGCCTCAACAATTTGAAAAAAAAAGAAATCTAAAAATTGTGCTTAATGATGAAGCTCACTTTCCACTCAATGGGTCTGTGGACTAGCACAATTTCCATTTCTGGAATCGAGAAAAGACTTATGAGATACGTGCCATACTGCTCATGAAATCATTGATTTACAGTGATTTATCCACTAAGATCGGGCGATTTGCGCTGATAAGTCGCAAACCTTGCAAGCTAATATACACTGCGTTAACTCTACTAACTTAACTGTGTAATACAATTTAACAAGTAGAATTGTTGTATTTCGAAAACTATAAGCCTTAGATGAATAGGTCACACTTGTGTTCTGATAATAAGTTTTAGGTACACAAATTTTTTCTCAAAAAAGAGAGGTTAAATAATAGAAAATTTATTTTGCCATTTTAGATACTCATAATCTAGTTTTGTTACGGCAGTTTTGTTAGGACAGCAGAAGGCTTTGCTTTCAACCGCTATACTTAGCGGTATAAAACGTTGCGATTTTTTCCTAATAAGTCAAAATATCTATTATTGTTTTCGACAATTTATCTGGAATACCTTGTAACTATAGGTAAATTCGTACGTCTAACTGACTTTCATAAATTATCTCTCTTAGAATTAAATTAAAATTTTGTAATATGATCTGCGAATCCATTCTTTTTGTTTTTTTTCCAACTTATTACCTTAATTTCCAAAGATAAAAAAATCTTGAAACAATAAAAAACCTTAAACTAACAATTTTGGTATTTGACCTTACTAATACATTCACTACACGACAATCGTTATGAAATCCCGTGATTCCAACAATTTATCATTGTTAATTTAATTAATTAATTTTCATTTATTACTACCTTCGTATTGAATTTCATTTCAGGTTCATTCCGGTGAACCTTTGCTCTATTATCTATGGTAATAATGTTTAACTTTTTTTTTTGATTCTTACCTGAAAACACTGGACTATAAATTCACCTCAAAATGCATCTTCACGCGACTAAATGCATCCAAAACATGCTTATCGCATCCGACAAACACTCAAGAAACCATCCCAACATAAATTTGTATTCTTAATTAAGTTTTTCTCAAACTCAATATTACCAAAGATAAACAATCAGTAGCTCTCCTCCTAGCATCGCTAGGAATTAATATGAAACTTACCGCGTGTTGTATTGTTTTTGTTTGAATTTTAAAAAGACAAAAAAGAAAAAAAAAATTAAAAAAAATAAAATAGTGAAGAGGAACCACAGAGAGGAAAGTGGAAGAGTGAAAGATCAAAAATAGAGCTATTTTAGCTCGTTAAACGATGCATCCCATTCACCCCGATCTCAAGTAGTTGACGTTTTGTTAACCACATTGCCTCATCCAGATCTCGACAAGGTCTATTCGTACTCGTATATTGTTTATTTGTTCTACAAAACAATTCCGGTATCTGTATCTGTTCGGGTATCCCACCCTTAAATATTATCTTTACTGTAGTATGGGTTCTTCGTAAAAAAGTGACAACTGGGGAGTGAAAGAAGGCAACCACAGGAATATCGTCGTCATAGTCGTTTCTGTAAAGATTGTTTATATCGAAGCACACAAGAAAAAATACACCAAAGAGTCATAACCCAACCAGTCCATGCCGGGCCATTGTACGAATAATCCGCCCATCGATTTATTGAAGGATAACCTAAACAATTCTCCAGATCCTTTGATAATCAACAACACAAGCAATAACATGACGGTACCGAAGAAGACAATTAAACAAAAATTGAGGAAGAGCTATGGATGAGAATACGACAGTGCAGTTGCTTGCGACTGTTTGAATTCGAGTACTAGTATGAGTGTATGAGTACCTACGTGATGTATTGTTGACATTTAATTAGTGAATGAGCGTGAGGGCGGAGGTGAGAATTGATCACGAAACTACCAATCCAAGAACCGATCATCCACGACTCATTGATCACTGATCAGTTTAATATTCTCATCGTCTGGTACGGAGATCAATATCTTTGACTTTATGATGAATAATTATTGTTGTCAAGATTGGAGGCAGTTACGGGTAAAGTTACCCCCGCTCTTATAATATGTACTTACTAAGGCTCGTAGTCGTTCTCATATATGAATGTCTGAGATTTGCTGCTTCACTGTCGATCTTTGATCATGGGCATTGCCTTTTTTAAGCGATATGGTCGCCGTATATAATTAACTTGATAACTTGACATCTTGTTTATAGCATAAATCATATACTCGTATATATTAATGCATTTAAGTTCTTACATCCATCGGCTGTTCAGAGGCACATCATTAATTTGAATCAATATCTTGTGCTTCAGTAATTTGCACTTGATACAAGGCAATTGCAATTGTACAGACATGAACTAAAATGCGTCAAGCCTGTACATTTGTATAATAGACTGCCAGATATCTTAATTGAATGACATTCGCTATTCGATTTTTTCAAATAGGCAACGAGTATACATAAGAATATGTACAAACATATGTATGTACAAGTGCAAGTGCTGACCCCAAAGTTTTAAGAACTTAGATCAACATACTTCAGTTTGTCATACTTTGCACATTAATCTGAATATTCAAAGAACACAGAGACATCAAAATTATATATAGGTATTATATACCAAATCTTTTCGCTTACCCTTCTTTTAATATTAATTAATTAAAAGTCATCAGGATACATACCTGAAAGAGAAAAAAAGAAGAATTTAAACTACAAAGACGTTTTTTTCAAATTTTGTATTAATCTTAAAAAAATAAAGTTTTTTGATCACAAGAGCTTCCGGCAAGACTAAATACTTTATAAAGGAGCAGCTCTATTTGTTCAACGAAAGATACAGTCCAATAATCCAATGTATCCCCCGGAGATACTGTTTATTTTTCATTTCATTTCATTTCTTATACAAATTATAAAATTAAAAATAGGTTGTGATATATTCATTTGCAGGTTAAGAAACAGTGGTTATGTTAAAGTTGGGAAAAATACTTTAAAATGTGAAGTGAATAGTACTCAATTAATTTATACTTCTGGCCAATCAATTTTATAGGAGTTAGTTCTGTAAGCACAGCTGGAGTATACGAGTACAGCGGCTTTCAAATCTGCATTTGTCATCCTGAATGACAACAATCAGTGAATGATATGTTGCGCAGTTAAGACGGAGCAATCGCCAAATGACAATTCTAAAAAATTCTATGGACATGCTCAATAAAAAAAAAAAAACACTCATTCAGTTGGCTGAGATCCTTTTACACTTGAACACGCACCATTTAAAAAAGGATTTGATGAGATACCGGTTCGGAGCGATAGTATTCATTTGCTCAAAACCTTCTAATCATCGGACCCTTTGAATTCTATCCCTTCTCACCTTGGTAATGTCGTACATACATACAATGTATAACCCATACATCACATAGAATCACTCGAGTAATTTTTCTCTTGAAACAACCAACGGCATTTACATCTGTCTTAGATATAGTCCTTGCTTCTTCGCCAATACAATAGAACTCACATGAAAAGTTTGTTACTGTGCTTTTTTCGTGGTTAATGGAAAGGACTTATTCTGCAGTTGACTCTTCGCTTGATTCCTAAGATTGTGTCATTGTTTGAATTTACAGTTTAACCCATCTGGTCTTATACCACCTCAAAGTCATAGTATATTACAATAGCAAGCACACGGTTTCCTCATCTTAATATAGACATGACTTTCTTTAAATCAAGACACGTAAAAATAAATTGATCACATTGCGATAGACATAAAACATCGCTCCAGTAAATTGGAGGTCCGAACCTACCAGACAGTCAACATGTACTCGGATCACTACCATCTTGCAGCCAAGGTACGAATGCGGATTTCCCAACCGTCACAATAACAATAGAACAACAATCGTGGAAAGATACTCGTATAACGTAGAAATGCTGCAATCACCGAACCCGTATCCCGCCAGCATCAAGTGCCATAGACCAGTGGCAATGCTGCCAACATGCCATCAGAGACGTCGTAACTGATGTCCTTGGTTTCACCCGACCACAACCAAGAAATCCCTGATTTGAAAAAGAATGCCGGTGAGCACGTGCAACGACTGACGAGAGCCATTCATGAGCCTCACGAGCAAAAGTTATGGGAAGAATATCGGCTTTTCTAGGAGAAGAAAATATCGAAGATATTGAGAGTTTGTACTCCATGAGTACGTACGGAAGTTTTACCAAGAGGTAAAAAGAACATGTCAAGGCACCGGTAACGAAACCTGTAGCGATGAAAAAGAAAACCTTGTAGTGGAAACGCAGTTGGTGCTGAGAATATGGAATGACGTTTTCTGCAGACTGTATAATGGTGGCGAAGATCAACACCTTGCCGTCAGCCAGAATGGACCATTTAACTTCCGTCCACCTGACCCAAAAGATATAAGGATAATAATATCTAAGCAGGAGGCCAATCCTCCTGCTGCTAGAAATGACTTTGTGGAAAGCATACACCAAATAATGAAATTTCTCAATTGCGCAAATCATAGGGGTATATGATATCACATGCAAGATCTTATCTGCATTATGGTGTGAACATCTGAAACCCTTGATCGATAACTTGATTGGTCCCTATCAGTGCGGTTTCATCAAATCTTTACAGACCGGCAGATCCTGGAAAAAACTCAAGAAGTCCAAATTCATACCCACCATATTTTTATCGATTTTAAGGCTGTATATGACAGCATTAAGGAAGGAGACAAAATACCTTGGCTCTGCTTTCAAATCTGCCAACTCAGTAAAAATAAAACAAAGAATCACTCTTGCCAATCGCTGTTTCCTTAGGCTAAGAAGGCAATTGAGTAGTAATGCCCTATCCGGAAAAACTAAAAAGACTATATTAGATCTTGATCATCTCAGTCTTATTTTATGGCGCTGAAGCATAGAATCTATCGAAAGTGGATGGATATACCGGTCGTTTCGGGGAAAAAATACTTCGTAAAACATTCGGTCCCGTTTTCGTTGATGGGCATTGGCAAAGACGTACTGGGAGATCGACCAAGTCTGAAAACTTCGCAAGAGTCGCGTCAGATGGCTAGAACATGTAGAGCAAATGAACACCACTGCTCCGGCCTGCGGGCACAAGTAAAAGAGGAACTCAACCGATTTGGATTGGATTTGGATTGGATTTGGATTGGATTTGGATAACTGGAGAAGCTTACTAGTTGAGGCCCAGGTTCACTCCGAACTGTAGCGGCACCAAAGTAAGCTAGTAGGTCACAATACACTTTTTGTTTCTACATTTACCAATGCTATCCTATCATATCTTAAATCATCGGTACGTAGCGTTATGTCCACTATTGGACACTATTTTCATTCTCTCCTTCTTAGTTCACTTTTTCGTAACTTTTAAGACTAGTTTTCCTCATTTTTTCTTGCATCTTTAGTATAGCAAATTTTGCAAATTAAATTTCTATCTTAACTGTTCTTCCTTTAAATTTATTGATCCATCCTCAACTGATGCTCTTTCTATACATTTTCCATAGAAAAATGGGATACTGAATTCTATTTATCCCATAAGATATCATCTTCGCAGTTCTATGTCAACAAAATTGATGTAATTGCAACTGATTAAACTAAAGCTGTTGATGAGGTATCTCTTCAATTGATCATTTTGAAATTACCTGCCGAGGTCCTCTTCTTTTTATCTTAGCTTTAAGCGATCTGACTAAATTTATTATAAATATTTGTCCTATTTATATTAAGGCTATCTCTCACCCTCTCATATTATTATCATATCACGTATGTAGCACGTAGCAAATAATTTTGACTAAATACTTTTGCGACCATGACATTTTGTAGGACAAAGAGCTTTGAAAGATAATCCTCAAAGCCAACTCATCGGTTATCTTTTTCAAACCGCGATCCAAATTATTTTCCAACTTCTTAGAGACCGCGGACACTTTACCTTTGTCCGCCTCTTGCTTTGATAAGTACACACATACGTCAAATATAGTCCCTCTTGCAGCGAGTTCATGTGTCCAGAATTAAGAAAATTATAAGTTAGTTTCTTTGATTTGATCTTCTAACCTGGAACAAGCTTTCTACCTAACTCCCTAACTAAACAAGACCGCTTGTTAGAACAGAGGAGTATACAATAGTAGACATTATTTTGATAAGTTCGGTCGACTGGCCATCTGTTTGCCCCTGTCTATTGTATCTACCGACCATGCACGGCGCATGGTTCCAACGAACCAATAAAACCAATTCAAACCTCAATCTTTTAGGCATTAACTTCAGCACTTCTTCGTTTTTAAGTTAGTTTTAGTAGTGCTGAGGGATTCAGTTAGGCAGCAATCAGAATCCATTTACCAGTTTCAAGTCGACTATGATAGCATCAATAAAGACTAACTGTGCCCATATCCCTGAGAAGTGCGCTTATGATGATCTTGTTACTAACAGCAGAACAACGTTAATCCATTTAACCGTCTAAATATTGCTAAAACTCGGAATTTTTTTTGGCAATAAATCAATCTAAATAAAATGAGTTATTCTCGTACACTTACCGATACATGTTGTTCTAGTGACATTATTATGGATATATGATAGGTATGTAAATATTTTGTAAGCATCATTTTAAATTAAGACGGGGAATCTAGTCTAAAAAAATCAGTCTGGCATGCTCACATCGATTTAATTACTTGTGTAAGTTTGTTACTTTCATTAATTAAACGTGAGTTTACGAATATTTTTTGTTCAAGCTTCACCTTTTATTCCATTGTATAACTTTCCCCGTTCCGAAGAGTTTATTTTACACCGAACTTTTGCAAAGTTTCAACAAACTTTGGCAACTGCTCGTAGCAGGTAACATTTTAAGTCAGACAATCCCTTATTTTGTAATTTTTTTTCCATGCTGTCCGGTTTTCTGTCATCGTCATAAACATAGTCGACGTCTACTCTCACTTTTAAGTACCTGTTCAAGGTAGGCAACCTTCATCAAATTTATTCTTTCTACGTATAAGTACTGCTCCTTCTTACTACAATATTTCTCGGACACTTATTAAATGCAGCCAGCACGCTAATTTTATGGCAGGTAAAATGAAAACTTCGCAAGAACAACTGTCAGACCCAGTTATTCTTCATTGCGGAAAAAATATTCTTAAACAAGGCTTCAATTCTGCCCGGAAGTTATGACAAATGAATAAAACATCAACAACAACCAACATAAGGAGTTTGACTCTTTCCTCTTTGCACTTCGTCCTTTTTTTTTTTTTAAGTCTCCACAATTATATGCTGTCCTTTCGCTCCTATTTGGAATTTATGAAAAGGGTTTCTTATTTACTGAATGGACAACAAGAAAAGGGAACGAAGTACCAAACTCAGTTGTGCATTCGTAGTTGTTGGATTCTTTGATTTAAATCCTCTTCTCGGCCGATGGTATTTAGGTTTGTCTTTGTCTTTGATAATAATCCTTCTTCACTGAGTCATTGGTATTTAGAAAATCTTTCAACATACATAGATAAATAAATATCCAATAGAGAAAACAAAGCAAAAAACTTTTAACATGCTAAACTGCAGGGGAAAATATATTTTGTTAAAAAAAAAAAAAAAAAAAAATGGAAAAGTAAAATAGAAATTGATCCCCCCGCCTTAAACACTGAAAACACATAACAGGGATGGCAAATAAATATTTTCGTCATTTTATCGCTTCAATGGATTAATCCCCCTTTTACGTTTGCCTTCATATTCGCATTTGGCTTCAACCCTTAAAGAAAATGCCGAGGGTTGAACGTAGCTCGAACTAAACTCAATTTCGCGTACTCGACGGACTTTACATCGTTATTTACCTTTCATTCGGCGGGGTATGGAACATCGATGTTGGGAGCACTTTTATCGGAAGAATTTTTCATTACAATTAAAGCGAGATAACTTTCCATGTCTTTGCCTTGGTAGTGTTTGTTCGACAAATGCAAACATTTACGGGTTGTTTATGTTTTATTGTTGTTGGCGGTTTTTTGGCAGTGAATACTTTTAAAGGGCTACCACCCCTCTGGGACAGGCAGTGGATGCTTAACTTATACTCGAAACTATTTTCATTACTTTCAACACTTTTGCCAGCGGTATATCTATCTAGTGGATCTGTATTTATTCAACTGTGTGCGTTACCTTCTGCCGTTCTGAGATACTTGTTTGATTAATTCGAACATGTTTACCTAACGCACTTGTGAAGATGAGTAAACATTGAGTTTAACATAATTTACTTCAGATACACGTACAAGTATGCACTTGTAAATACTTCATTTACCAATGAAGGGCCTTAATGAATATGTTTACACTACTCGTAGAGGTCCGACAAGTGTTGCTCATATTGTTTTAGTTAAAAGTAGGGTAAGGGTTGCTAATTAAATTTATAAGACAATATGGCACACATTAATAAGGACGTGATTGGATCCAAATGATTTTACTATGTGTTATATTTGCGATGAAAAACAATTTTTTCTGCATCCTTTTTTCAACTGCCATGTCGTTTTATTTACCTGCTTTATTCCGCAAATATTAATTATTTTGTTTAACGGACTCCCGACTTGAGAAAAATTCCAACACCAGAACAGTCTACAGATTCACTTAATATTTCACGGTTCACAAGAACATTTCAATGGGTTTCTATTTATTTTTTGTATGCATCTGTATAATATAATGTATTAGGATATACAACCGTTTTGAAATGAGATCCCGCAAATGGCGTGTATTTTTATTTCCCGTCGAAATTGAGATCGCTGAGGTAATTTACATACTTAAAAATAACAACTCGATAAAACTTTCAGCAAAGTCAACATTTTCGGATCTTCTGCGTCTAATATTAGAGAGGACACGTTAGTCTTTTTTAAGGAGTCGAGGAAAATAATAACCATCTGCTTCTAAGCTAACAGAAAAAACAAATTTTAAACCAGAAACTCCTTCTAACGTTTTCTAATGAAAACTGCCCTAGAAAGAGTTATTATTTGACAGCAAGAAAGTAATGGTATTATGAAAGAGTGTTATTTTTCACATATGGACCTTTTACAAAGTACACTTTCATGTCCATGGCCCTGTACCACATAGCAGGACTGGGATTATTAAGCTCTTATATAGAAAGGGCTTTGCTATTAAATTGACTTCTTGGTCCAAAGAAGCAGTTATTCTCCGTTATCTGGTGTCATTGTCTGAATTGAGAACAAAGCCTAGGTAGACAAAGTCCTTAACTTAAAAAAAATATAAATACTTTGGCGCGACAGCCCGGTGTGGGGCAAGGCCTTGCTTCTCACACTCATTTGTCTTTCTCACTTTGTGAATTTTTACACTCATGAGCAGGACCTACTGTTTATTGCCGGTTCCGAAGGGCTCTCCTGAGAAACTTTTTCATAGACAGAATTTGACTTTCGGAGGTTTGCCATTGCCCACCGAAAGGGTGATGACGATTTGAAGTCCTTAACTATCTTAAAGTTATATCTGTCGAGGGTGACGTTCTGTTCAAAACTTTGATGTTGGGTGTCCTTTCTTGTTGAGAACATATACTTTTTTTAATCTTTATATCGTTAAACCTATCTTTGCTGCTTTCGCCACTGATATCACACTACTTTCTTCCGATGACTATTCTTTTTAGAATGATCCTGAAAATAGTATGATGCTAAAGAAACCGTATGCTAAAGAAAGCGCATAACCTTGTTTAAATCAAAGGTCTCGATGAGTTCTTTACCGAACTTGGTGGAGCAGCGTGCATTCTCAGTTTGGCAGGGATGTCGAAAGTAGATATTGCTCTGTATAGGTTTTCTCCGAAGATGCTGTTATACTGGGCCTTAAGGTCGTGTGTGATCAGTAGGTGGTGTGTGATCAGTAGGTGGTGTGTATCGATTTTAAGCTTATTAGTATTTTTCAAGATCTGTCGTAGTGTGAATATTTATTCGATGGTGAACTTTCATTGCCTAAAGCCACACTAGTATGGACTAATCAGGTAGTTGATCATTGGCTTTCGGTGTTGACACCATGATACGGATAAGATCTTGTAGGTGATGTTAAGAAGACGGAAATTCTTTCGTCCGACCATATTTCATTCCATTCCATATTCCATAGTTGGTGTACGAATATGGAATATGAAGTGTACGAGTTATCGCCTTGAGAAGCTCGACAGAAATGCTCTTTTCAAATCCCCAGCATCGACTGCGACTCTACTACGATGTTTTCTTGTTCGTTTCTACAGGGTTTGTATCCGTGGCATGTTTTTTCATCTTTTGGTAAAACTTCCGAATCTCAATCCTCATTTTCATCTCTCAATTTTCTAGACTGTACGCTTCTCATGCTCCTACATTTTCCTCTTGAGAAGCCGGTGTTCGTCTCTCCTCTTCTACTCGTAAAGGTTGTGAGCAGCTCGCTCTAGTCCTCCTATAGAGTGCCGATTTGTATGCCTCTTGCTTAGCTGCATGTGCTTGCCGGCACTCGTCGTCAAACTAGGGGTTGTATCTAAGAGAAAAGCAGCATATCAGACGAGGCATTTCTAATGGCTGTTTGGCAGTGTTGCCACTGGTCTTTGTTACTTGATGCTGGTGGCATAGGAGCACTTAAGAGATTGAGGGAGACTCGATTGAAAAAGGGTTTGGCTTAGCTTGCCTTTGCGATGTTCAGGATGTCCGCAATCGTACTACCTTGGCATCCAACAAGGTAATGATCCGAGTCGATGTTCGGCCCTTGGAACGTTTAGATATGCGCAATATGGTAGAATTACCTTGCGTCGATTGCAATATCTGGTCAATCTGGTTGACGGTTGATTGATCAGGAATTTTCCATATTCCTTATGAATATCGGTTACGAATACCTCGTGCTACCCACGACAATGTTTCACCACACCGCAAAGTGGATTAACATGAATCTGTTATCGAAGGTGGTGATTGCAGGTTATACTTCCTGACAATACTACAACAGGTGCAGGACAATTTCAATATCGTAGCTAAGGCAGAAGCTATCTTTGGTGTCGTCATACTTTTCCTCTGTGAGGGCATGCGCTCATATAAGGCTAATATTAATAAATTAAGCATGTACGAGGTATGTTTCAAATACCGACGAGCTACAATAGCTATGACAGAAAGGAGCTAAAGCTAGCAAAATGCTTAACTGAAAGTTACGGAATACTATTGTGGCATTCTGTCCAATTCGGCGATGTTATCGTCCCTTTCTGTTGACATCATATATTTAACCATTTTTACGAGTTCTTTTTAAATGCTCACGCTTGGCAAGTTTTTTTTACTTTTCGAAAAACCTTCTTAACTCGTAGAATGTAAATAGGCTTGACTATTTGCTACAAATCGCAAATCGCACATCTGATGTCTTGTTAGCATTAATGGCTAACATGGGAACAAGATCAGTTTGGTTGAGTGTTTCACGATCATGTTAACGCCATGTGGTGAGAAAACCGTATGCAACTTAAAGTGGCTAAGTCCGTTACTAGACGTAGTTTTGCGTAAACTATGCTTTCCTACTGTACTCCCTTAGATGTTCCCTTTACCTTTTTTGGCGTTAAACGATTTAAAAGGCAAGACCAGACTATCTGGTCTGGAACTCAATGGACAAAACTCGCTTCGGTGGTATGAGGCTTATATGACCCGTTAAAAGCCATCTCTACGTAGGGTTAGTTTTTACGCCTCTTTACCAATATACCTGTAGAAATAATGTTTTCTACAAGAAAAGTAAATTCTGTAACTACTCTGAATTTGTAATTAGCAGTTGCCCATATTTTTTTGGCGTCAGTCTTGAATTGGAGTTGAATCTGAGTCAATGGCATCCATCAATTGCTTTGAAGGAAGTTCGCATTCTGGTTCCGGAAGATATTTTCTAGAGAACTTAATACATTTCTTGAACATATTCTTAATGTTTCAAGTAAAGCCACTTAGCTAAGCCCATGCAGTTCTTAAGACTGAAATAGGAATCTTCAGTTCATCGCATTGCAAAACTTGTAACCGTTCAAACACACTTAATAGCATATAACTGGGGCATTGTATACATAGATATACGAGTACATACAGATATTTTAAGTATCTGCTGGAATTTAGTGGGCGTTCTTTTACCTGAAAATTTAGTCTAAAGCTTTGAAATGTTATAAGAGATTTTTTGATACTTTTCTCACTCTTATGAGTGAAAGCCATTCACCAAAAAAGCGCTAACATTTAACATTAGCTTTCTAAAGACACCACTACCAAAATTCTAAATATATTGGAGTCAAAAACTCCCCCAGCAGATAATCTGAACAATCTGTTGAGTGTTGTGTTCTCCAAAAGAAAACAAGGCACATCTAACAAAAACATCGTTGCAAATAAAAACTCTAAGTATCCATGTTTCAAACGTCTTAAAAAAATAAATAAATAAAAAATAAAAGAAAAATAAAGGCAGTCAGGCCACCCTTCTCTGTTTGCAATGTAATTCAAGTCATTGTAAGAGCGACCATTATCCTATTCATTCATAATCGTACATACTCGTACTCCTCTTCTCGTGAGATTCGACTCGACAGTAGACAGTCAAGTGTGCTGTTTTCCTGCAAGTTTGTTTCTATTGTCGAGAAGGTGTCCTTTGTCGTCCTTTAATTGCTGTTTACAGAGATACTCATTCATACTCATATCTGTGATTCCCAGTCCCACCTAGAAACTGGCATATGCCGCCCTCAAATACTCCATTCGTATATAGGTACTCATACATATGAGTATATGAACTTGTATCTGCAAATAAATTTGCATTGTATCTGCGGCACTTGAAGTTGGTTTATTTGGCTGGTACGGCATCTCCTTAAGTATCGTACTTCTTTGACCGGCATGAAGACGGTGTAAAGCACCGAGTAAGTGTTAACAGATACAAGATACATACATCATTTGTGTTGATGGCACAATCATAATACAAACTTCATCCGCACCAGTGCCATCTATTATAATAGGCATGTTAGCAGTTGGCAGTTGCCAGTTGGCAGTTGGCAGTTGGCAGCATTCTGGCATCAGGTCGGCCACGACGATTAGCAGTATATTCGGACTTGTACACCTTGGCCAAAGATAAAATTGTAAAGATGCCGAGTAGGTAGATGGGAGTACTCGTAATCGTAGCGGCTCTGACTTTGAGCGCACGACTGTCGATGTGAACGATGGTTTATGTTTCTTGGTTGGTCTTCTTTAGCACTTTGCTGCTGAACTGGTGGAACCTGGCCGGTCTGGGTTTGTTTTGTTTTTGCAAATTGCATATTTACATTTTGTTTAGCTCTAGAGCTCCAGGCGGCAGTTGTATCCTTTAATTCAGTGGGCGCACCCCTCCGCATGTATGCCAATGTCGACTTTACTGTTGAAGATGATGCCGCGATGCAGATACTGACACTGAGAGCTAATCTCTGCAGCTTCCTCGACTTCCTTAGTTGTTTACTAACATATTTCTCTTTTTATAGGTGCTCACCTCTTTGATTCCATTTGATGATGCGGTACGATTGGCGTACGATTAAATGATGTCGGTGGCGGCGGCATTCTATTGAATTTCTCACTAGCAAAGACGGTGATGATACTTTAGGTGGACCATCCGCTGAAATTGATATGTCGACAGTTATCCGAATTTTTTGAACTCCTCTGGGACTAGGTGTGAACGGAAGACCAATCAAAGTTGCTTTTAGTTAGAAAATTAAGTCGATTCCTTCCTCTAGCGCACGGCCCTCTATGACACATCAGTACTTTTGGGTTTTTAAATTTCTCCCTCTCCCTCTTCTCAAATTGTTTATGGGTTTCTCTAAAACAAATTTAAAATTGCCCGCAGATGTATTTATTTTCGAATTTGTGACGCACATGGATGTTGGAAAGCAATCTTTTTGGTGTTTTTATTTTTGATTTCTATCTTCTTTTTAATTCTTGTGTTTGAGCTTTTTTAACACACGATCTCGTGCTAGCAGGATGTTGAGTGAGTGCACTTATTATTTCCCTGTTCCTATGTTCCGTTTGCATGCACCTACTTTTACTTCTGTATAATGGTCTTCATCTCGGATGCGTATTAGAAAAATAAACCAACGAAATGAGGTGTGATCATTAAATTTAATTTCTCTTGAGATGAGTTACTGAAATGTTAGATGTTGTATATTATTCTTTTCCAGCATTTGATTGAACAAGTGGAGATTGGACGAGCTTTGAATGCACCTTTGAAAATTAGGAGCAAAAACATTGCGAAGACTGAAACTTTTCAGATACATAGTGTTTGGATTGAGTTGTTTGGTTTGAAGTGTAGTGTGTATTCTTACAACCGTTTAATACTAAATGCCAATAAAAACTCTAATTAAAGAAGGAAATTAAAATCATATTGAAAATTTGGAATTTTTCACACTTTTACTTTAATAAAGGTATTGCCTTTGGTTATTTTTCAAATAAATACATGAAATTTTGAATTATTTACAGAAATGATGTCAATACTAAATATTTATTCAAAGTTTATGGGTCTTCTGAAGAAGTTGATGTGCTAGCCAAAGAACGATTTAGGTAAGAAAAATATTAGGAAGGAAGGTGCAAAAGTTTTTCGATTTTGCTGGCCTAGTAAAATGAATGCCACAAACATTAATGAGGGAAATTGGACTCAAATCAGGTTTTCGTTGAGCTAGCTAACGAAAGAAAAAACAACTTTATAGCTAAATTCAATCACATTAGTCCTATATACTTCAGTAGAGCGTAATTGACGGCACAAAAAGCCATTTCACATAACGCATTTTACTTAGTCTGAGTTGCTGCATTTCATTCAGGGTATCCGACATGCTGGTTTCAGTATCAACTGCCATTTGATGGGATAGATCAATATAGGGCAGATCCTAAGAGGCTGAATATAATTTCATTTTCTCTGCTTAACTATCGGTTTCATTACCTCCGCTTTTAGCTCAGCGTTCACCGTTTCCTGTAAGTCGACAAGGTAAGGAAAGCAGCTATTTTGTCGAAGTAAGGAAGTCAACAATTTTTGCTGCTAAACTAAAAGGCTGTTGTAAAAGGTAAAGACAGAAAAAAATCATTGAGAGATTAAACAAAAAGAGTTTCGCTCTGTCTAAAACCGCAGTTAGGAAAGGCTCCGGTAGATATTAATGCAGTTTATATCAAAGTAATTGGTAACACAATTAAGTCTGTTTTTCTGTGTTACACCATCTTAGTGTCCTTATAAATCCAAATATATCACGAGACTTATTGGTGATGAGAACTGTTTGCTATTAAAATCCCAAAAACCAGACGCAGTGCAATCGCCTCATACCCTAAAAGCCATTATTGCCATGGAAACTATACCTGGTACCACGTCCGAGGTAAACATGGTAATTTCGGTTGATTACTAGAAAGATTCACAATCAGTTGAAAATGTTCCTTGTTAATTTGTAACCCATTCTGCATCAGAGACTCATTCAGGTATCCTTCCCTAACATAGCAGTAACCTTCAAGAACGTTGAAATCAATGAAACTGATTGACTCCTTCCTTAGCTATTGACATGCTAATATTGAAATACATATATCTACATACTTACAATCCGCTTTTAGATTTTAAACTCTTTATTTTGGGACAGTTCCACCAGCAGACTAGCACAGCGGAGAATACAAATTACAGGTCATCCCTTCCGAATCGAAATCTTCGGTAATATGGTATATTATCTACTAACACCAAAGCTGAGAGACTTGCCGGAAAGAGTGAGACCTGACCCATTCATTATAAAATGTATAAATATATATATTTTTAAAAAGCTATAAAATTTATTTTATAAACAAAAAACAGGAATTCAGCTTCTAAGAAATCATAAGATTATGTATTGATCACGGAGGCCTGCGCGGCGATAGACGGAAAAGTTATTGATTGTCATATAAATTGAAGATCGTAGCGTACTTCTAGTGGTGGTCTCCGGTAACTATCATACATGAGTAAAAACTTAGTCATGTGGGCCAAAATTGCAATGAAAGCACGTCATAAGCTTCACAACCCTATACGGAGGAGTTTACAAAGATGTGATGAACCAATTAATGACCTCGGATAAATACTAATTCACTGTTGAGGACCTTTGTAAACGTTTAAGGGATCCATAATAAGCCACGATCTTTTGCTGTGAGTCACTTCTTAATTAACTTAACTTAAGTGCCAAGGAATTGTGAAAAATTACAGCACTTGAAGGGCATGCAATGATTAAGGCTTTAAACATTCGTTATCGCACATATCGAAATGGTCTTATTACGATGGCTTCTACTTTATTTCAACCTTCCGAATCATTGCATCGTAACTTAGACCACAACCATAACTATTTGAAAAACCGATTGACAATATATACTCTGTCGAAAATGATATTGTCATTCAGTAAACTTGTCGATAGTATTTATTTGTATTCATTTTTTGTCTACTTGTGTTCCAAATCTATTTACTTCACAAACGTCAAAGTTAAGACGACATTAGATATCGCAACTTCCGATAAGATGATGAATTTTGCGCCGCCACCTTGTAACATATAAGAACTTTCATAGATCTGGTACCCCTATCTTTGCAATATCGCAGAGAATCGCTTAGCTGAAGAATAAGCATTGGTTTGTCTTGGTTTTTTGATAAAAAATCTTATGTCCTGACGGAAGTAGAAGTGGAAATGGCTAATCAAATTTGATGACAGGAATTAGACCTACAAATTCCCTACGATGAATATTCAGTTTGCTTCATGTGCGTACCTGTGAATTTGATTAATCTTGAAAAAACCACTTCCAACGTTCAAACTTCGTTGCTAAAGCCAAGTCAGTAGACGTAATCTTCTCTATTGTATAAACGGACAAAAACAAAAGTTATGATCAATTAGCAAATTTGAATGTTTAAGTATTTCCTGTGATGAGTGTTCGACTTTTTTGGTCAAATATTTCTAAGCAATCAATCTTGTGATATGAATCTTGACCTTGCAAAACCACAAATTCCGTCTTGTAATCAAATGAAGGCTTAAATTCCCAAAATATTTTTTGGTTAAAATCGTACTTCATTGTAAAAACCTCATACCTCCGCTGGTTTCAAAATGCCAATCGGACTGAATTACTAATTTTAGTACAGTGGCTTGGTTTCCTAAAGTATGAATCACATTAGTGACTAACCTTTTGTATTCAAAAAACAAAAAAAAAAAAAAAAAAAAAAAACACTCGTCATCGGGATGCTCGACAAAAAAAAAAAAAAAAATGCATTAGTAACACTCTTCTTACTTTCTCCACTCTGAAGAAGATGTACATGGAGCCAACTAAGAGCTATATTTGTTTTTGTTATGAATACATACAAAGTCGTGACGTACACGGTCGTACATATGAAGGCATGTACTCTCTGCACTTCTTTTGGATTTAAAAATAGCTGGCCAATACAGCGGTTTTGATATTTCCTGAAGAATAAAGAATGCTTTGTTGAATTGGCATTGTAAACCTTACAGAAGTGGCAATCATTTAATAACCCAAAACACTACCTGCAGAAAAGTTCAGAAGTAAAAATCAATAGAAATATGGCATTTACGCGGGAAAGACATTCGTCTGAAATTTCAATTAAATAGACAAACAATGTTTTAATTTATTATAGTATTTTACGTTCGCTAGAATTTAATAATTTACAAATCTACCCCCTCAGGAAAAAGCTTTCAACAAAAGGTTGGACACTCTAGAAAGATGATTCGGAGAGCAGTAAGTAGCCTAAGCTTTAAATATCACAGAAGCTTATCTCTCGATAATTATTCCCCGATTAACTATGTTTCCATTTAAATCCACTGGAAACTAGGCAAACAGAACAATTCATAAAATGCGTTACCTGGTCGATTATGCTTAAAGTTTAGGCTACTGGCAAAAACTTATACGAAATCTCCTAGGTAATTGAACACGCAAGAGTAACACTACAGTGTGAACTGTGCCAAGGAATAGTTCTTATTAAATGAAAGCTATGAGGTACAGCCCATGATATTAACACTGAGAGAAGGCAGATTGATTAACGCATATAAACCAAGCCAGATGGACAAAGGCTTACTATTAAGGATTAACTATTAATTTTAGTTTGGAGATTTGTGGGATAGAGTTGGTCCTTCCATAGCCGTGTACATCCAAAGTACCCCCTTCCATGTTGAAGAGCATATTATCCTGTCAGATGGTACTTTCTTAGGCCGAAAATTAATTGAGTCTAAATAATCTTGCTATCAGAAAAATACCCAGCTTGGTTAATAGTCAAATCTTTACCAACAGCTGAATCAGACAAGAAAGCCTTTTTATCTTCTTGAAGAGCACAACCTTAGTTTTTAAAGATTGGTTTCACATTTCTAGTTCACAAATTAGTTTAAACAACTGTGTTGACATTATTTATTTCTGCTTGCAGGCCCTGTTCCTGGCAGGCACATGTTGAACGGAATCGGCATCCTTAAGAAAAGTTCGTCTTCATCAGTTAGATTGCTTCTATTTCAAATCACAGCACTCGTATATCCACATAAAAGAATAAATAGTACCTCTTTTGTAAATTAATGTGTTTTTTTTTTTAATTTTCTTTCCGCGGTTTCCACCTAAACTACAATCGCGCGTCGTTTTCTAGAAATATCTTCAACTGAATGAGTGCTGACATTGTTTCTACTTTAGACTGCTCGAAGCAGAATAAAAATAGGAAGCTACTTCCATCCTAAAATTGATCGGTTTCAAATCATGAGACTCTGACAATTTTCAATATTTTTCTTTATTGCCGCTGCAGGAAATTTGTTATTTGCAATTGCGCCTGATTATTTTGGTATATCTACAATAGTAACATTGTATCAGCCTAATCTACCAAAAATGTCGTAGAAAAGACCATAGGGTCTTGCGGGCCAGTGCAAATCGCAAAAACGTAATATCAGACGAATAGGAAACGCCTGGTTTAGAATAACGGTTATTGATCGAGCTGTATGCGCCGTTGCTCCATCCTGTTAGAACCACGTGTCTTTTAGTCAAAATTCATCCAATTGAGGAAATTTCAGATTCCCATAACCGCAAATATAGTTTGTTCACGTATCCACATGGGTGGAAATGGGCCTCGTCGCTCATGATTATTTTGGCGCAAAAAGAACCACTTTGTTGTTACGATTTAGGAGGGCATGAGTGTAGGTTAGGCTTGATTTCCGGTCAACACCAAAATTCGCCGCAGAGACGTGGCCAGTTGCGTGACCCGTCATGTGGTAGAAGTTGACGGAGACTCTATAGAGCTTGCTCGAACCCATGTTATTTCCGACTCTAAGATTCTTGCGGCTAAATGAGACATTGAACGACCAATAAGAGCCAAATTGCCAGGAATACGAGGCCAAAATGCACATTGCACTAAAATCACTGACGAATTGTTGATCAAAAACATCGTGGCGATTATTCAGCGTTTTTCAGTAGCATAAAATTTCATTGCGTATACAAACAAATTCTCATTCTGTTTGTTTCACAAATGTCAAAAGAGAATTGACATTCGACGACTTTCTACAATCTATGGCATATTGGGTTAGATTGGGTCATACACACCTATTTTGTTCCTTTTACTGGAATTTCTCAGTCTTTCGGATAAACATAAATAAACGCTTTAATGATAAAGTCCTAGCAATATTAACATGATGCACATAAGCGTTGAGTATCTGCAGCCTGATGCAAGCACAGACGAAATATTTAAAAAGAAAGTGTCGCTATTGCTCTCACAGCGAACATCGCAGGACACTGTGACACTTATGCCTAGAACATTTGGCTACAAAGTACGAAGAAAGTAAGTAGTTAATCGTCTTTCCTATTGAGGATAGCAGGAAAGTCACCGACTTCTTAGAGACATTGAGAACACAACTGTCAGTTTAACTCCAACCGCAGTAAAGAAGAATGGCTAAATGTCACATATGCTATGCTTATATCTATAAATAGCGAACTATTTAGTTGTGAAATTCTATCAGAGGAAGACTTAGGCAACAAGTCCTGAGTTTAAAGCATATGAGATAAATTCGACAAGTCATTCACTCACTCACACGTTCACACTCTCACAGAGGAAAAGGACGACTTTGCAAAAATTGCTTTGACACGCCTTTCCACCAATCTTTTGAGCAATACCCTAAACATAGCATAGTCAACACTAAGGCTAATCGACTTAGCGGCGACTTAGAAAAACAGTATAAGCCATTCAAAAATAGCAAATGCCAAGAAGTCAAATTTCAATAACTAAATGGCACCGATGTGAAATTGAATCAAATTAAACACCGCTATTACGTACGAGTATACTGTCTGTGGGATCTGACGGATACTTAAAGAAATACAAATTGCTTCAATCATTCAAATAGCATAGACGCTTTGAGCTAAAGGTCAACGATTTTGTAGGAGTGATGAGCAATTGGAAAATGAACACCAATTTCATCAAACCCAGCTCAGTCGTGCATTTCAATTATCTATTCTTAATGGAATCAAAGTGTTCTTGGTTGCAGAAGTTGCGCAAGGAATCCAAGTTTCAAGCCTCGATTCATTTGTAATTTCTATTCATCATTCGAATAACAGTGGTTTCCAAATAGACTGCATGCTAAACCAAAGATACACCATGCATACCGTAACAGATGTTTGGTTACTTCAAATGTCAGCTTTTCTTTCTTTTCAAGACAACAGCAGTCCATTTATATTTTGTCTAATGGAAAAATTTAACATTTCGAACATCGCACACTATATTTTTGTTGAACAACATCTCATTGTCAGCTGGTTATCATTTACTCATTTAACAGTTTGTTGGCGCTATAAAACCGTGTTCACATACCGCTTTTAATTGATCGAATGCTCTTCCACAAAGCTGCTTATATTCCAAATGTTTACATGGAAATTAGCGCCTATTCGGGTATATTGTACATACATATATTGTGGCCAGATATTTTCGTGGAAACTGTTACGACTTGTGCCAAATCAATTAAGCTGATTGATTCGTATGTATCTTCGAAAAAGTTGTTCAAATTTTGTTATTATTTTTTGCTCTTATTATATACAACAGATGACAGTCTTTCGTGAAAAGCTTTATCAGATGAAAAATGTGACAACACGATCAAATGCGCCAAATTTCACCGTTTACCTCATAACTCATGGGAGCCAAGTATTCCTGGCGCGTTCGTCATGACGATTCTTTGCACTCATAGCGCCAGCCATTTACATCAACGTGCCCAATAAAATGAGAAGAAATAAATGACCATTGTTAGATCGGTGCTATGTTTTACAAACGCTTATAACTCGTAGACGTATTTATTATTTTTTAATTCGAAATTAGAGATTTAAAATAGGCAGCGTTCTCAATGTACGACTGTCTTACCTATCTCTACTGTCACTGGTCCGCAGTTGTTTTTAACTTCGAACTTTGACGGTGGGTATATGTACATACGTATCTTTGAAATTTGCTTCAGTTAGAACAATTTGATTCTCGAGTATCTATTTGTATTTTATTTTCAGTTTTTAATGATATATTGAAGACATCTTTGATCTATTTAAATCGGCACATAAATACCGTTGATATCGCCCAGAATCAACGATTTCAATAAAAGAAACAAATGAATATGGTCGGCAGCGTTGACATGGATAATGGTTTTAAAACGAATGGGCCCCTGCCAATGGAATTCAATGTCGAATATGTCCAATTGGTGATGTCAAAACAGGTTTTTAGTGGTATTTTGAAATTCCATTCGATTCCATTAATTCTGCTGATTTGTTTCGCATGAAATTGAACTATTTATGGGTGAACGAAAATAAATTCATCAAGAGTAGATACTTATATTTTCGGGGAGAGAAATGCACTTGACAGGTTAATACTCTCTGAGATCTGCACGGAAATGTTTGGACCTTAAAATAGTTCCCTAAGAGCTGCAGACAGAATGTAAATTCACGAGAAAAATAAAAGACAAAGTAAATATGTATGTATGTATTGTACATTGTACACGTTTTACATATGAATTTCTTTTATTAAATTTGTTCGTACTTTTAGGCAGTAGTTTTAGACAACTTGTCTCTTATTTTTGATAGCAATGAGTTTAATATTGGACTCACATAAGTAATTTTGTTTCGATATTTTTTTCTATTTGTGGACAATTGACACTGTTGCTTCTCAGTCTTTCAGTTTGCACAACAGAGGTTTTGACCTATTTAATTCACATTTTCTTAAATTTTTGTAACAGCTTCATACATAACATACATTGGATGCGGATACCCCATGTCATTAACCTAGAACAACACCAGAATAAATTTATCGAAGTATTCTATATACGACTAAACACCTCCCTCACTCACTAGTATATTCCAGCACTACTATAATTTAAAATATCACATGGTAACGCATCTTCTTCTTCAGATCGACATGTTTGAAATAGATATAATGCGTCCAAACCTCAAATTCATTGATCTTTTCAAGATTTGGCTGAGTGTGAAGATGTGTTCAATAGCCGATTTGAGGTGCTACTTTCCGACTAATGTGGGCCAAATAAGTTTTAAAAGTTCGCACAGTTAAACAGAGATAATAGGCAGTAATTCTTGCAACGCATATGATCGCTTTTCTTCTAGGTGGTGTTTATAGACTAATGATGCAAATATTCATCTCCTCATGCTCGATTGATGATTTGATATGTTACAGGCCATACTACGCGTATATGAGGTGTGCATATTTTGTGTGTCTCTTTTCTTAGAGGTTTCCTTTGAGTTTATTCTCGTAGCTGGTTACTAGCTTCTTATATACTTATGTACTATATACATACTTAAAGTCATAGGCATAATTTTAAAAAAGATCCTAGGTACCTAGGGTAGACATAGCTAAGCTTATCGTCTTCGCTTCGAGATCTTACCATAAAAGGGATGTTGCAGTTTCCTGAACACCGACGAAGTGTCTCCTACCTTACCTTGTTCTATCACTTTTATTACCACTTGTGGTCCATTGAAATTGCCAGTAGCATTTCGCCCCTTCGAACCTTCTACCGTATGATGATTGCTTATCAGATTACCCCCAAGCCCATTTTGAAATACCGTATAACTCACTTATGTAATGCTCTGCCAAGCTTTTGATTTCCTAGACATTTATCTAACAAACAGTGAAAATCAACGTACATCGGTACCTTTGTTTATTTTCTCCCTAATTATCCTTCGCTCGTGCTGTATGCAACGGTTGCCCGCGAGCTCCTTATAAACAAAAAAAGAAATACAATAATCGCCATCAGAGATACCGCCTCTGAGCAGCGGTATCTGCTCACCCTCCGCCTCACCCAGTCACCTCTGCGAAACCTATGGATTGACAATACAATAAAATACAATACATAAATAGGGAGTACAGCAAAAGAAAACTAGGACCGTTGGTAAGCTCTACGAGTCAAAATTGAAGAGCAAGCGCGTGTTCTCAGAATGAACAAAGAAGAGCAAGAGAAGACGAGATCGAGGAAATTTAAAGTCGTTCGGAAATTGCATCAGAAGGTAAGAAAATATAACGGGTCAGCAAAGTAGGTCAACACGGTTACCTAGGGGATTCACGATCAGTGCTGGTGAACTGAGTGCAGACTGCTTTGGCAAGCTGAACGAATAATTCAACCTGGACGATTATAGGCAACAATTTCATTCACCCGACTACGGCGAAGTCGTCGTTCTAATCATTTCTAAAATAGGGCCGGATGAAAGCATGCCAGACGATTCTTAAGGAAGCAAAACTTCTGCGCCAACTTTACAGGCATCAGTTTCGTCAAAATCTCCTGAAAAATTCTTCTCTGCCGTAGTACGAAAGTGATTAGTCCCTACAAGTGTGGTTTCATGCCTGAGAAGTCAACTATAGACCATATTTTTACATTACAGCAGATCTTAGGGAAAACTCCCGAATTCCAAATCACCACCCATCCCCTATTTGTCAATTTAAAGGACGCCAATGAGAGCAATGTCAAGTTGCAAAACTTGTACCGATCTGCAGAATGACCGTTGAGAAAGCTGACTGCATAAAATGGTGTTACAGAGACTTTTGATGTCGAAAAACGCTCTATTTGTGTCGACGAAGATGGAAGCGAACACATCAGATGAAGACACCACGCACAAGTGCAGTAGGGCCTTAATTAAGTTGGCGTATGAAATTGAAAGTAGTTAGCAAACAACAGGGCTGACTGGAGATACAAGTTGGCTGAGGGCTAGGTCCAACCCGGATTTTGCCGTCACCAACGTAAGAAAGTACGGTCTTTTATAGCTCAACACGGGAAGCTAACCAGTTTGCAAAGTATATACATTATTTTGCGAAAAATAATAATAAAAAAGAAAGAATTTTTCCTGCCAAATAACTAGTTAAAAAGAACATGACCAAAACGAGAAAAACATGGAGCACTCAGACAAAATGCACCATGTGCTCAGCACGTCAATTGGCACACGAGTTTACTTCATCTAAGTTCCTCCGTGTTTGACGACGCTGGTCAAAAATATTTTTTATTAAAAGAAGATTGCAATGGTTAGATACATCATCTAATTTAGTATAATGATTATACGTATAGTAACTATGTAGGTGTGTGCCTCTGATTTAAACTAGCATGGGAGACCAGAACACGCTTGAATTATTAGATTTGCAGTTAGGTCACCTGCATCGATCTCGATAAGGCATTCTCTTTCATCATTTTCAGAAATCAACAAGGAAAAGTTAATTTAAATTGCACAATGCACAGAAATTTCTAAAAAATAGGTTTCAACACTTATGAAGGATTGAAGATTTGTCAACGTATATTTTGTGATGTCCAAATAAACTCACTACATCATTCCAAGTTACTGATACTAAGTCGAACACACCATTATGTGGAGTTCGGCATGATTACTATTTACTATGGTTATGAAGACGTTCTACAGAACGTTATTGTTAACGGTTATTGGCTAAGTTATTGGTAAACCAATAAACACTATCTAATTTTCTATTGAGAGACCGTAAGAATGCCATTGCTGCCGTAAGCTAGTCGTCGGTATAAGAAACGTTTATTTCGCCTATTTGAAAGCTGGAGGGTCATAACACTTTCACTGAATCGAACCTAACAATCAATGAAAATTAAGATTCAGCTTCTGAGAAGCTCTCTTTTATTGGCCAATATTTAGGATTGCAATCACCATTTCATTCAGAATTTCTGTTGTAGAAGTATGAAGTAGTAATTCACCTACGTAACCTAAAAAATTTATGGAGCAGAGAATAAACTTTTACAAAATGGTGCCCTAAAAACTGCTATAATAATGAAATTGACAGCATTTGTTTATCTTATATAACATCACTAAATCCTGCAAAGATTTAGCTCAATTCCATTAAAAAAAAAAAAAAATGCAATTTCAAAAAACTACTCATGGTTTTGGAATTAGCCCTCATCACAAAAGTTAGGGGAATGTATTACAAGTGATACACGATTTAAAGTTTGGCGGGCTTACCTATAAACTAATATTAAGTTAACGAATGAGAGGGTTTGAAAACTTTATTTTCGCCCTCGTACGATTTGCAGGGTATGAAATACAAATAGTATGCAGATAGTATTTATTTGTCCTCAAGCTAATTTTATATTGAACAACTTTCCTGGATATCCAATTTAAAATTTTCGAAAAACTGGAGTTAGATGCGTAAAACTTTTCATTCACAGCCTTCTACTACTATTTACATTTGCTGTTATTGTCTCGCATTTGATTTTCAATCAAGAACTACTTTTCAACTTTGACAATAGTTTTGTCATAAAATCCATCACAGCACTTTTTGCTAATATAGGGATTGAGCGAATGATTGGAAATCTTTTACTTTTGTTAAAAGGTTTTATGTGTTTAAAAAGAAGTTTGGAGACACTAAATGACAATAAGCTATACCAAATAAGTGTTAGATAAGTATAAATACTCGTAAATATAAAAATCTGTTGAGGATAGTAAAAATTAGTAAAGGGTGTCCCAAAATTCATGTGAGAAGTATTGTAATTTTGATAGAAAGCACAGGTTTTTTAATTAAAAATTGTAAATTGCTTATTAATTCATAAAGCATACAATATGTGGTTATGTAAGGAATAGTATATCGGATAAATGGCTTCCACTGTGGCTGAATTTTATTGATACATTGCTCAATTTGGTCTTTCGTTGGTATAATGACGCTAAACCCCATGATCTGGGAGGCCAATTCTGATCACCAAAACGGGAAATTACACGACCAGGAAATGGCGCATGCAGTAATTAAATTGTTTCTTGGGCTGTATGGCACGTGGTAACGTTTTGTTGAAAATACACATTGCCCACATCCATATATTACAATTTAATCATAAAAAAAGTGAATTATCACCATTAACTATTATTGTACAATATTTTCAAAGAAGAATGATCCAATTGTGTGGATCGCACAAAACAGTGACACGTTTTGGATACGTTTGTTTTCCAACAATCACTCGTACATTTTCTGAAACCCAAATTCGACAACTTTGACGATTAACAAAGCCAGATGAAAATATATTATTGTGTTATAAGAAAAATTATATTACAAAATATGTTTCTAAAAGTGTACTTTTTAAATTCTATGGCGAATTGTTAACAATAAAATTTGTGCCAATTAACATATTTTGAAGAAAACATTTTCAAAAATTAAAATTGCTTTGAATCTTGGTGAAAACAAAATTTTAAGACTAATCTGGAAAAAGTAATAAACATATAACCAAGTGACATGCAAAATGATATCGTTGATCTTTGTTGTTCGTTTATGAGAAGATAGAAGTTTTCATTAAAAAAAATAACGATAATGTTCAACGGGGATTTTAAAATAAAAACGTTTCTTGTTATATCAATTCACATTACATATTTTTGACCCTAAGGTAGGATTTAGTTGGACGTTCTACGTATGGCAATTTTAAAAATCAATCTTGGGCGAACCACGTAAGCAGCAATTTTATTTATCGAAATATTTCGCAAAGAAGACACGCGTAGTACCATTCCTTCTGGTGTAGTGTACGAAAAGGAACTGACAGATTTTACGGAAGCCGAAGTTAATGAAAGAATGAATGGGAAGTCGGGACGGATCATTTAAGCCTCGAAGTATGGGCGACTATCGAAAATGTTGAATTAATTGCTGAAAGTCTATGGTATACTTAACCAGTGGAGAGAGAGTTTTCTTGTTCCACTCTCTAAAGCCAAAGTCGACACGAAAAATTGCAACAGTTACCGATCGGTCAGTCCTTTAGACAACTCTCAATAATTGGATAAAGACGTTAGAAGATAACGGGTCACGAACTGGCGTTTTTCTAAATCCGCAATTGCAACTTCCGATATCATCAGAAATCTAGGTGGGAAAAATTTAAGTAGATACTAAGGCTCTGTTTTCAATGACCAAGGAAATTGTGATGATAATTCGTCACATAGAGTTAGTCTAGCGTGACCCAAATGACACGAAATCTCCGCAATATTTTCTAACAAAAAATTCTCTTACAAAACGTGATCTATTAAAAAATACTCCTTTTCGCGGAAGTTTCTACATAAGGAAATAATAAGTGGATAAGTTTCAGTAAGTTTTAGTAATTTGGCTAATTTTGCCATATTTAACGAAAGTCTTCCGAAAATCTGGTACAAAAAGCAATGAGGCTAAAGTTTTAGGCTCGACCCAGAGACTCAAAATAGAGAGGCCTTTGGAATGTTTTAAAAGTTCTCAAATTTAGCCAAGCCAGCAAGTGGTGTATTAACAGTGCAGATAGAGGAGAAGAAGATTTCTCCATTCCACATCAAAGATATAACGGCAAACGCAAGCGCTCTAAAAGTCTTATCATGATATTGATAAAGAAAAGGCATCTCCTAAAAAACACAAAAGAAAAACGGTGACAAAAATACCTATTCACAGTTGAAATAAATTGGGCGACTTTAACACTTAGTTTTCCGCTTGAAAAAATAGTCAAAACAATATTAAGTTATTGGTGCTGACAACCTGGAGCCCTACTGATAACTAGTACAAGCCCCATAAAAACACATTATTGCCAATCCTTATGAAGAGAGCAAATGGAACCTAAAACCTGAATTTTAAAACAGAATAACTGTTAGCTGGACGGTAGTTTAGCAGGGCCATCAAGACCACAACTCGTATATTCGTACATGCAATCAATATATAAATAACAGAGTGGCCTTAAACGGGTCTAATACTAACGAGATCATTTACATTCTTTTCGACAGTAATGCAGCCCTGCTTGCCCTTTTGTTCTCTTAAAATAACCTCAAAAATCTGGGAATCTGGGATCGTATCGAACACTAATCTGCACCAATAGAGTTTATTTTTATCGGATACTAATATATAAAAACAATAATTCTTTTATGGGCGGATTATACGTGTATATGATGGCAAGACCATTCTATGAGGTGCAAACTCGCTCTATTAAAATTTTTGCAGAAGTACGAGGTGTTGTTTTATTAAGTACTCTCAGGCCCAACATTCAACAATTGACCGTCTACAATAGATCCCGCAACCACAGGGGAGATGCTTTACCTTCATAAGTGATGAAGTTAAGCACGTTAAAATAGTTAGAAAAAGCATAGTGGCTTATTAAGTATCATTTGTTGAAGGATATCAGTAATAACAAAGACCTTTAACGAAAATTCTGAATGCTTCTACTCTGGCTCTCAGATCATTGGAATAATGTATTAAACGCTTTGTAACCGTTATGTGACTGAATAGATATAATAAAAATATTAAGTCGATATTATTTGGCATAATTAAATTGGCTCAAAAACTATAACTTCCTGAGCATTTCGTCTTTACTGATTCTGCTTTAGAGCTTATGAAAAGTCACTTAAAATTCGATTGTGCAAAAAAGTCCAATTTGCGTTGATTGACTTCCAAAACAATCACAATTGAATGTGAGGAACTACATATGTGACGGATGTGAAACTTATAAAATTTACATATTATTGTGAATTCTGCGTTGATCGGCAATTTTGGAAAAATATTTCTTTCAAGGTGAGAATCGAAGGACACTGATTGTTAACAAAGAATTGTATTGGCAACTATAGACATGTTTATTTAAAGGAAAATGGATCAAATAAACATTGAAAACATCTGGCCTTTATCGGACATTGGAACTTGCAATACAACAAACGAAGAAAAAAATATTTTGTAGAAAACTTTTAAACTTTTTTGAATTTCGCCGAAGGTAAGGCATTGGGACTGTGCAATTTAACGCACTTAGACATAGAACAACGTTCTTTCTATGAACAGAATATCACCAAATTAATATTCTACATCATATGTCTTGACTTCTAAGGCAACAATATAGTTTGATTACTATTTTGGTGCAGTTTTTGTTCAAGTTACCATTCGTTGTGATTATTAGAGACCTACTATCAACCTGATTTGATATTAACTATAGCGTTATTATAATTTTTTCATGGTGGTCCACCCAATTACCTGCAGCGTAGTGTTGTAGTTACCCACATTCCACCCCAATTCCCAGTCTCTTTTCTAATCTGAAATTTAACTTTAACCTACCTTCATTAGCAAACTATTCACTACTGTTTCATATACAAGGCAATCAAATTGGTTCGAAATTAGTTTTTTTGATAAATTTGGATCAAAATCCTTATATTGCGGCCAATTTCTACTATGTTCTACTCCTACATGCTTCCGATATTCAAAAACGGTCAAATTCTGCCTATAAAAAAGCTTCTCAGGAGAACCGTTCGGAACCCTCAATGCAGGCCGTGCTAACAAAGCGAGAAACACAAATGAGTGCGAGAAGCTAGGCCTTGGCCCACATCGAGCTGTAGTAGCAAAATATTTTTTTTTTTTTTTACCAATTCAAGATACAAATGTCTCGATAGGAAACATTTATTGTGAACGAACCTTAATTTTTTTTTGTTTGGTTGCTATGACACCTGTTAAACATCATGTCATTGAGCAAACAACATCATATTTTTTCATCGTGTTAAAAATGTCGAATTTTTTTACCAGAAAATGATGACTTGCGGAAAGCATTAATTTTTTCTTTTCATTTGAAGAAAAGTGCTGCAGAGTAGCATCGAATGCTTGTCGAAGCATATGGTAATCATACTTTATCAGAAAAAACATGCAAAAGATGGTTTCAACGGTTCAGAGATAACGAACCGTTTTTCTCACGATTTGTGAGAAATGAAGACCACCAAAAAAGTTTGAAAACGCCGAATTGCAAACGATATTGGATGAAGATGACACTTTTAGTCAGAAACAAATGGCAGAAATGTTAAATGTTGCACAACAAACAAATTCTGACCGTTTGAAAGCTATGGGAAAGTTCTAAAAGTCTGAAAAATCTGTGCCACATGAATTGAATGAAAGACCGAAAAACCACTTTTGGAATCAAAAAAATCAGTTTTTCATCGAATTGTTACTGGCGATGAAAAATGGATTTATTTTCAGAATTATAAACGGAAAAAATCATGGGTTAATTCGGGACAATCACCAACTTCGACTGCAAAACCAGATCGATTTGGCAAGAAGAGAATGCTGTGTGTCACACCAGAAAGGTGTGGTGTATCACGAGATCCTAAAACCTGGTGAAACCAGACACAGAAGACACGACAAGGTAATTTTGCTCCATGACAATGCACCTGCACACAAAGCAAAACTGGTTCAGGATACAACCAAAGCACTTGGCTGGGAGATTCTACCCCACCCGCCATGTTCACCAAACTTGACTACCATTTGTTTTCATCTATGGGACACGCATTAGCTGAGCAGCACTTCGAATCCTACGAATAAGTCAAAAATTGGGTGACTTTTTGGTTTCCTTCAAAAGACGAACAGTTTTATTGGCGTGGATTCCATAAATTGCCTAAAAGATGGGAAAAATGTGTAGCTAGCAATGGCCAATACTTTGAATAAAATATTTTTTACTTTCTCATTAAAAATTTATGTTTTATTTTCACTTCACACCGGTACATTTTTAATCTTTGTCTTGTCATAAAATCTATATCGAGTCTTGAATACCCAGCCATTATCTACGAATGACAATTGACCTACCGAAACCCAAAACTTCTTAACTTGGTATGTATGCAAATGGCAAACCATTCAAAACGTATATAATAAGTGATACTAATATTTCCCAGTAAATTGACATACTATATCGCTGACTGCTCTTGGCTCACCTTCTTTTGGGTTTGGCACTAGCACTGAGGGTTTATTTTTCAAATTCCGCAAAATTCTGCTCTGTTAGATATAACCTTAAACTTCATCAAATCGCTGGTAAATAGTCTATGTACTTATGATAGAAGGGAGTAACAGATTTTCCGTAGAATATAGATGACTTATATAATAAATATAGAAACAGTCGATCGTGACTTGTTTTTGATGGCAAACTTTCCTCAACGCAGGAGTTGAACTTTGCACCGCGTTCGTTGCTCCCATCTTAAACAACAAAACTGTTCTGCTTCCTATACAAGTGTGACAAGCAAAATAATGTTTGCGGTTCCTCAAGGTTCCCCGTGTAGTTCTTTAGTTTTCTTACTCCTCATTTAAGTCATATTGATATAGTTTGCTGATAAATGATAAATGAGAAACGAGTATGTATGAAAACCTTTCAAAAAATGTTTTAAAAAATATATATAAATATAAATAAGTCAGGCTGATTTGTATACAAATATTAAGGGATTATTGGATCCTGTTTTCTGAATTGATTTTTGCAATCCCAATGTTTTTCCACCTTTTATATCTTCTGCCACCCTACTGCTTCTACACTAGTCTAGAAAAATACCACTTATCGGTACAACTGATGATCAATGTGATTTCGGTTTTAATTTGTTACACTACGCGGTACGTACAGTGTTATATACGCGTATGTTACTATACCATATATATACTCGTTATTACATTGAGACGGTACTATCAACCGAAGTATAATATGTACTTCTATAGAATCCTATCAGTGATATCCTTTTTAACTTCATTTAATCCCCACAATTAAGAATGATCAACAAGCAAAAGAACATCCCTTAGTTCCGTGTAGATGCTGTTTACGAACAAAGGGGCTTCCTTTATACCTCTTGTCTTTCGAAAGGATTCGTTAAATTACAAAAACGAAATGAGAAAAGCGAAAATGGAATAAAGGAGAAAAACAACAACACCATTTACATGTCCATCGATGCCATTCACAATTCACATGTGCATTGACAAAGCCCGTTACCGGAATATCAGGATACCTACCTACATATACTGCCAGCAATTGAATGGAGTAAAGCGTAATGAAATCATTAAGTAGGCATTCAGTGTAAAATCGCATACCGATTGGGTGTGATTGAGGGAGCGTTATTTTATTGCCTTCATATGTTCGAACACTACGGAATGCCCAAAACCAAAAATGCATAATACGCCCGACGACGTTTATTAAGGGGTAGTTCCATGGTCATGCAAGCATGTGCTGCGGAACAGATTTGCGCGAAATACGAATAGCATACAAAAGATTGATGACAACAGCGAGAGAGGAATTTCCACCCTCTTATCAAATAAAAACCATATCCATCCACATGTCTTACTAATTCAGTAATTGTTTGTGTTTGTGTATTTCGGATTTAAGTCAAAACAGGAGCTATGTATAGTTCTTAAAATCTGACATCAATGGTCGATTTAAGCCTTATTAAAAAAATACAAATAAAAAAACTGTCAAAACTATAGTCGTACGCACACTTACCTTTACATTCATTAGCATCCCGTGATGTAGCTCTGCCCCATGGTCGATCAAAGTGGAATGCTTTGCAGCGTTCGCAGTCCCTGCCGGCGGTATTATGCCTACAGTCGCAAGTCAGTAATCCGTCACGATCGGTTATGCATTTGGAAGCGTGTCCATTGCATTTGCAGCGTCCACCAACGGAGAAATCTGACACGGCATAATGCTGTCCAACTGCCGATGTGATGGCCATTGATGTTGAAACACTGATTGTTGGCGGATCGATGGCATTTGAACCCAAAACATCATCTGTGTATTTTGTTCTGGTGGCGGGAGATATCATTCCATTATTGTCTTGATTCGATTGCGTCTGTTGCTGGAAGTGATCCTCGGGTATTTGCAAGCGATGGAATATCACTCGAATATCTGTAGCAGTTACCCAATCTTGAAGGACTGTGGACGAGTCAAAGTCTCTTGCCGATGGACGTCCGTCCAATGTGCTAAAGGCTATCCGAGTGCCTTGGGCAGACATTCCGTCTCCAAGAAGGCGATGGGAGTCGGTGCACCTAGCCTCCTGTTCGTTGGTTTTACTAATACTCGCCCGATTCGGTCGTCCGTATACTCGTCTGCATTGTGAGCTATAAAACTGGAAAGCCTGCCAAGATTTGCCATAATCTGAACTCTTGTAAATTGCAATGGAGTCAGGTTTTGGCGCCTTGGGGCAGAATTGCAAGCTGACATAGGTCAGCTCGTATTTCTTATGCAGGGACAGAGTTAGGGTAACGTTGTCTGGGGGAGAATTCATACTTATCGCTGGCATGACAGGTTCTGATCGCCAGCAAGTAACATTATTAGGATTATTAAGGTCAGTCATAGCTGAGGCGGGAAAACGACGCCTTGAATTTGAATCATCGCAAATGTGACAGAGAAATTCTTCGTTATTTTGTCGAGCTTCGCAATAGCGTTCGGGCCCAATTTGGCCACACGTACTAGATGCAATAACTGGATTTCCATAGGCGGCATTTACAAAATCAGGAATACATTTAATAGCCTTATCTTCGTCATAGCACGGATCCAGTGATGGTTGCGAAGGAAACATTTTTATATACGCATCTGAGGGTATTGCTCCGCCTCTGATCGCCAAATGAAGGATCAAAAAGCACACGGAGAATATCGCATTCATGTCGGGCTGTTTTGTTTTTTTTTTTTTAATTTTTATTTATTATTATTATTTATTTATTTATTTATTTATTTTTTTTTTGTAAATAAATTTGAGGGAAAGACTGTTTTGTTCGACACCACACTTGATCACAAATTACATACGTATCACTTGGTAAAATAATTGACAGGATATTCTTAAGATCTCAAAACCTCAATTCATTTCAACTTGAAAATTTATTTTTATTTTTTTTTTTGGGTTACACAAACGAGCGCACTAAAACGATACCTCCTCGCGATGTAATCGGCGAATAATAATTATTCTCAGGAAGGAATCTATAAGCAGAAAATTGGCTTTTTATGATCATCACGCCTGGCGCCTGCAACTTAAATCGGCGTCAACGAGTCTGACGAGTTACCCGCCACCAACAAACTGACCCACTGTAGAGCAGATACTACAATCTATCTAAGGCAGGGGATTGTAAAACGACAAAAAAAAGCAAAAATACGTACGCGAAAAATATAAATCGCAACGGGAATCGAAACGAGCAGCACACTGTAACACGACAGAGCAAGCCGGCTGTTCACAGTCAACTGAAATTGATGCTGTTAAGACACGTTCGCATCCATTCACCGTCTGTATCTGTTTCGTAAATGCACATAACGTACGCGACGTACGAGTACGAGTTCGGGTATCTACGCGGAGGCAAATCGTGTTGCGTTAAAAATCGAAAGCAGACTTGGTCCACCGTTCACGGCGGGATGCTGTGCTGCTTTGTTGGTGTTGATGGAGATGATGGTTTGGTTTGGTTGGTCGAAATTTTGTTTGGTCTAAGCGCCACCGTGCAGCCGAATTTTGTGTCTCGGCTAAGTTATGGAGTTTATTTCGTTTCTGCAATCTGTTTGGCGTGGTGAGTATTCGTGAGATATAAAATCTCTCTGCAGATAATTTTGGATACTCTTAAAATTAAATTGAGACATTTTGCGATGATAAAATATTGTGAGAGTTGTACAGAGTGGTGTATACGAGGATACATGTTGCTACGCTATTCTCGAATTTTGAAAAAGACAGCAAGTAGATACAAGTAAAGAATACCGTTGATGTTTTGAGCTATACCGTAAGGAAATGAAAAAAATAAAAATAAAAACAATGATAATAATGAAATAATGATAAAACTAGTAAACTTTCAAGGTCACGTTGTAGGCATCTAATTTTAATACTATGGGCCGAAGAGCAGGAAATTTAACAGAATTAAACCACAGCCACCATGACGTTCCCACAAGAGAGCTTACCTCAATAAGTCCAACCCGGAACGAGATTCGGGGAGCTCCTGATTCCCATGGTACCTATGACCGGCCGTTTAAAACTGGTCAAACTGTTACGATGAGACCAGGACTTCGCTCTGCCAGCGCTTTTTATTAGACAACGTCATTGATTGGCGATGATGAAGTTTTGGTAATTGGTTTACTAACGTCCCTCCTTGAAACTGAATTGGTTATCCGGAACTATATTTTTTGTCCTCAACTCAGTTAGTCAGAGCTCGTTGGACCACCTTTTCGAATACCTTATTATACCTAAGTCTCGGAAGGAGACTTATCAACTTATCAAGCGAAGAACAGGCTGTTGGGATGTGTCTTTATCCCTCTTTTTTAATTGGATGTAATGTTTTTCAATGCGATGGATAATAGGTATTATTCAAAGCATTATTAAACAAGTTGATGTAAATGTCCACTACTTCTCGTGGGTATCATCGATTCCCACTGATTTTTAATTTTCTGATAGGGAAGTTCTTGCATTCACCTTGAGAATCAAATTTAAAAATTTGGTGATGTCTTTACGTGTTAAGGTGTCTTAAATGTTTTTACATAGTTTTTAAGAAAATGTATATGTTTGTGTGTGAGTATGTACGAGTATGTCCGTATGCGTTAAAATTTTAATCCCACGATAACTTGCGATGTGCCTTCATGCAAAATCGTGGCCATTAGATTTGACCAAAGTCTGCCGATAATTTTTTAAATTATTTAAAAAAAAAAACATACACTAAACACAATTTTTTCTTAAAATAGAGCATTCTTTCGAAATTTTCGGAGCACCAATCGAAGTCTATTAATATAGCACATATTAAACGAAAATGTGATTATTCAGGGAATAGCAACAATTTTAAAACCATGAATAGGGTACAGGCTACCTTTCGTTACTAAAAAGCATCTAAGAGCTTACTTCATAACAAAATTGAATTATTTTTTCCTTAAATAGAACAAGAACTGAATGGCTCCATTCATTCAAGGAGATTCATTACTGTAGAATTAGGCTAACTAAAAGTTCTTTTATTTTCAAGCCTAAAACCATGGTAAACAAGACTAATTACAAATCTTACAATCTCTCACATATTTCTCTTATAAAAAGAAGACAGAACAAAAGTTACTGAACCCAAACCAAGGGCAAATGATAAGTCCGAACACCGAATACCTTTTAAAAAGAGTATATTTAGCTCAGATCATTAATTGAAGCTTTTGACTAAAGTCCTGTAACTCTGCCCCAGTCCACTTCAATTCTTTCCTGCTCAGTGGAAAGGGGAGATAAACCCACCAGAAACACTTTTTTTCTTAGCTTTATCAAAACCTTTCAAGCCTAAACGGTTAAGCTTGAACTATTTTCTGAGCATTTTCGGATTAACTTGTCCTAAATTTTAACAGGATGCGAAATATCAAAAACCATTGGAGAATACTAAAAATTCTCTTTTACAGGAAGTTATTGGCGTGACCTGAGCGTATTTCTCAGTGATTGGAAGACCGCATGGAGCTTTTCCGTCGATATTAACGTCAGTAGCTCCTTCTCGTCTGCAAGAACATTAATTCGTCATTGAACTCAGTGAAGTTTTAGTTCTCGAAGCATCACTGAGTTCTATGACGAAATATGGCAAATAAGATTTTCTACCCTAATTACATAAACATGGGCGGCAACAAATCTGCAGTTTTCTGGGAGTTTCATTAAACTTACATAGCACTTCAATGACTTCCGTTCATCATGCATATTATTCGTTTATGTACATACTTCTATCTATGTACTTACGCTATGAGAGTGTTTCCTTAAAGTCCAAGTGGCTTATTTTTGCCAAGTATCAAAGACTTAATTTGTTAACACTTAACCCAAGCAAAGTTGTTTCCATCACTTAAATGGAAATGTCAAATGATAATGCACCATCTTGCAAAATATAAGCTGCAAAACACCAAATATTTGAACGCGAAACGCCATAAGAAGAACAAGAGCTGCTGACGAAGTCTATGAGTAAATAAGGCAGGCTTTTTCCGGGAATTGGTCAAAATTAGAAGTGCAAACATTTGAGTATACTCGCACATTATAGAAAGACAGTGGGTATAAGAATCATATCGAATAAATTGGATTCGTATTTTCTCATTTCTTTGATGATTATTTAGATCTTTATCTTTTTGTCAGTATTTTCTTTTCTTCTGTTTCTGTATCGTTACTCTTATTCTGTGGCACTAGTTTTTGTTGCAATGCCGTTTATATTGTTTCCTTGCAGTTCATTGTAATTCCTGTTTTCTTCCTTTGAGCTTGTTGATTCTATAAAGTTGTCTCGTCTACTTCTCACAACCTTTATGGTTGGAGCATGCACATACATACTACATTTATATGAAAGGATTAAAATTCTTTCCAGATTACAGTCAAGCGATCTCTTAGCGGGCCTATTTCCTTCTAGAACATGCTCTCAAATCGCCTTACATTTTTATCGGGTCCTATTTAAAATTTAAACGGCCTCCTATTCTTGCGGCTGCTAGGCTTTTGTCCCTTTCGAAACAGTTATGACTTCATTCAGTCTATAGCAACCTCCTACAAAAAGGTAACACATAATTTAAATTGATAAGCTCAATACTGTCGTGACAAATACCATCAGATAAAACTATTGTATACGAGGTATGTTCAAAAAAAAGAGGTGATTTTATATTTTTATAAAAAAATTATTTATTTATTCATCAATATTGATGTTGTCCCCTTTAAAGTAATCCCCCTCAGATATAATACCCTTGTGCCAACGTTTTTTCCAATTTTCACAGCACTTCTCATAAGCACTTTTTGGTATAGGCTTTAGCTCGTACAGCAATGCCGTTGTTATTTCCTCAATCGTTGCAAATCTCCATCCTTTCATATGTTAGATCTCTTCAATTTTGAGAACAGAGAAAGTTGCATGGGGCCAAGTCCCGTCAAACAATCTCTCACAAGCAACGATGAATGAGCAGGTGCATTTTGGTAATGCAAAAGCCATGCATTTTTTTCCCACAATTCCGGACGTTTTTTTTCGTATCGCTTCTCGCAAACGACGCATAACTTATTAATTATTGGCCGTACGACCTTAAGGAAAAAATTCCTAATGCCCTACGCGACGGTAATTAAAAAACACAGTGATCAAAACTTTGACCTTTGATCGAACTTGCATGGTTTTTTCGGTCTTAGCTCTCCTGGTTGCTTCCATTGGGACGATTGGGCTTTGGTTTAGACGTCATACTCATTATTCGTTACCAGCTTCTGAGCGAAGCTCATGTGATGGTTCTTCTGATCAAAACTAAGAAGTTTTGGAACAAACTTCGCTGACCTACGTCTCATGCCCAAAACATCCGACAAAATCGCATGACACCAGCCGACCGATATGCCAACATCCTCAGCAACTCCTCTTATGGTAAAGTGATGATTTTTCAAAACAATTTTCTTCACAGCTTCGATGTTATCATCTTTTGCTTATGTGATGTGACGTCCAGAGCGAGGCCATTTTGAGAGGGCTTTTACCACTTGAAAACATTTTTTTACTTAGAGCAGACTATGCCATTGTCAACATTTCAAGTGTTTTAGAGCACTATTTTCCATTTTTTACACAAAATTTGATGTAAATTCTTTGCACCATTCTTTATAATAATTGAAAATCACCGAAACACTAAAACACGTTTAACCTTTCTATTTGTCAAAAACAAACTAATAATACTATATACTTGAAACTACGAACATATGTTCGGGACATGTGTACCAACATAGCAAAAAAATAATCGATAGTCGAATGTACATAGTACACCTCGTACACCATCACTTTTTACTGTCCATGTCGGATCCAAGCAGATAAAGAATAGTAGCTCCTCATTAAAACCGACGACATTATCTCGAACCAGTTTTCTTTTGCTTTGCTTTGCATTGGTATATTGTTAAATTTAGCAGGATTGATAAGATCGGTCTCCAAACATTAATTTTACGTAGTTCATTGGCGGTTTTCGCAGATTTAAAATGCTTCTATAAGTATTATATTTGTTGTCCTATACCAGGAACTGTTTTAGGTGTTAACTCAAAGATTTTTTTTTTAAGACGACTCTATTTACGTTTTTCATAGCTTTGTTAACTCAAAGAAAAAAAAAAATGTTAAACCGCATCAGTTTTTGTAAAGTAATTAATTAAAATGAGTTTTCTTCTATCTTATTGTAGCAATTATTTAGAAAACCCAAGAGACCAGATGTATAAAATTAGATTTCGTAAAAATTCATGATTCGACAAAGAATATTAATAAAAATCCACTCTCCAAAAATGAAAATGTGTTAAAATCGGGATTTGATGTTTACTATGTCAAAGTATTGGTAATGATAATTTGAAACCTTTCAAAATTTAATTCTAATTGAATTCATTTAAGATGTCAATGAAAATAAAACTTGTGCGGCATCGATCAGACTAATCGCAGCGATAAGCTGTACAATGTTAATGTGACTGAAAGAATTTGAAAAGTTAAAATAATATGACATGTGTGATCTATCTGACCTAAAATAATTGCTTCATACATGAGATTGATGTGTTATTAACAATTTAATCAAATCGATCTGCTTCACTTCAAAGTAACTAAAAGAAATAAAAAATACATACCTAATCGTATGTATGATGCATAATGAAAATTGGAATATAACATACGAGTACCATCATATATGCATGAGTATATAGTATGTATATACTCGTACGTAATAGCGTAAACAAAAGTAAATTTATTTGTTCTGCTTCTCATGTGTACTCGTATGTGTTCACTCTATGAAAACACAAAACCCATATATATAGAGCAAAGTTTCAGTCCTGGGCTTGCTTGCATTCATATGTGCAAAATGCTCTCAAACAGTTGAAAGCTCCTAAAAGTTAGTTCTATCAATTAATTTAAGAAAAGAAAAATGGAAAATCAATAAAAAAATATGCCCTCAATAGGACTGCTATTATTTTTTTTTATGCTTGATTAAGAAGTTTACTATGGGTTAACTTTTCCTGCACATAAACAAAAAACTGGTAAAATTAGCGGTTCCCGAAGGAATTCAAAAGATTGATTATCTGCAAGATACTTGTGAGGGGCAATACGATAGAATACAAAATTGGATTCGCTTCGGACATAAAAAATGATTATTCTATAATGAATAGGAGGAAAACTAGACTTGGAACTCGATGTTAAATAAGTGGTGCTCTGTAAGTGAAATAAAGCCAAACGTTAAAAAATGTAAAATTAAAATGATCCCACTTCACTTTTCATCGTTCAGCGCTCCGTTAAGGCTATGTCAATAATTTCCAGGCAGAGCCAATTATCCTCTCCGCAGGATTTAGCCAAGGCCAAATTTTTGCATTTGGTTTTACTTCACGCCACTTGAAAAAGCAGACTTTTGAACTGTATCTTCTAGTATAGACTATATCAACACCTCGGGCACAATTAAGAACAATGCGTCGAATTCAGGTGTCTGATACATACATGTGGAATAAGATAGGTATTACTCGTATATGCTAGATACACCGGCATCCCCTGGTACTCCCTTAGCTACCTCCAAAACGTATGGGATCATTATCTACGTACTAAGGGGGCCCTTGGCTATGATTTAAAAATTTTATTTTTAAAAATGGTATTATTCCCATTCTTTGGATGCATCTCACAGAATTAAAATGTATGGCGTTAAAGTACAATGTATTCTTGATATAGTTGATGACTAGAAAATCATGCATAGTGGCGAATTAAATAATAGAAGTGCCACATCACTAGAAACATTGTCGATAAGATTTTCATGACATTGAACAAAAAGTTTATGTGATGTCATATTGTGATGGTTTACTCTGACTTTTGATTTAAAATGACAATCTATGGTACACGGTACTTTGCAAAATACTCATAATATCAATGCCCATTAGTTTATATTTTTACTCTAATTTTTAGTTTGAATTATAGAATGGAAATTAAAAGTATCTATTTTATATTTTAAATCAATTTGTGGTAAAACTAGGTTTTTTTTTCTTTAAAAGTCGGTTGTAGAATACACTGCACACCAGAGAACAACGAGTTAACCCAAAACGGAAAAAACTATAAAAACAAATGGTTAAAGAACTTCTTTAAATATCAAGCGCCTGAAAAAAAAACTTTCTTCAGTGAAAAACCGTGTAGTAAGGTACTCCAGGACGCATACTTCTTTAGCAGCGTGGAAGAACTAAATTTGGATTGAAAAATTCATAACGTTGGAAGTCACCTAAGAAAACACAATACGAATAAAGTTCCACTACGGATTCTTTGTCGTAGTCCCCTTATTAGAGCAAAACCGTTCTCTGGGCAATATATAAGAGTTTTTGGATCTTTAAGATAAGGATTCGTTAGGCATTTTCGAGCGAATTATTGTAGGAGATGAAATGGCATTACGATAAAAGTCGAGAACCAACGAAGGCGCACACGGATATGCTGAACTGCAAAAAAATGTAATGTTTTAAAAATTTCGACTAAAAAAATCATTGCGAATGTGTTTTAGAACTTAAAAAAATGTTGTCGATCGACCCTAAAAGAGGTGAAACCATAAGCAGGATATGAGAGAATGTAGTTCCGAACATATTAACCATATACCCTATAGTAATATATGGACCTTGCACCACGTGAAAAATTGAAAAATGAAGAATATCAGGGGAATTTTACATGTTATTTAAGCATATGGACGAATGATTAATCCTACTTAAACGTCGATGACGAGCCTTTATGCATAATCCCTAATTTAGAGCTTAACAGTATTTTAAATGGGAAAAGCAGCAACACCCAGCATGTTCAAGAAAATTACCGTCATTACAACTGAAATACTCGTATTGTCTTAACGAAATGAACTTTTTTCTCAAAATTGAAAAAAAAAAAGAAGGATGGGTTGCATTTAACGCTAACTACTTATGTTACTGTGCGGCAAGCAACTAAGTTATATGCTATGGTAATACTAAAGTAATATCACTTAAACATCGAATTTAAATTTGTGCATGATAATACTTTTCCCTCGGTATCGGTTGAAGTAAAAAGGTACTCGAAGAATCGGATTGCCCAATGGTTTTTTGAAATATTGTACAATTTTTCCGTGTTAAATAAATTGTTTGCTTTTGTGTCTGAATTTATATTTTTGACTTTAACCAGGAACTAGCTAGTTGTATTCCTTACATACTTCTTTTAATAGAATTTCTCAGTATTCTGGTTGGAAAAAAGAAAAAGAAGAACGGCCTTTCTTCTGAGCCTAGTTAAAAATGTTTGTTGGTGATTTTATTCCTTGTAATAGATGAACGAATTTATCTTTTTTGATAATGCGTAAAGATTTGATGTATGCCCTAAGCCCAACAGGAATTGACTTTGCCCGTTTTGTTTGTTCTTCTAAATACAAAGCAATTTTTTTTTTTTTAATAATAGAAGTCTCAGTAAGATAATTTCTAAACCATACTATAACTTTTAAAAACTCCTTGATATTTATGTTCAATTTTCTTTCAAAAATCATCATTCATAGACTTACACCTGAAGAACGCTTCCGTATCATTCAAACTTATTTTGCAAAGCAGTCTTCAATCACGAAACGTATAGAAGATTACGTAATTATTTTGGTTTTCGTAATCGATTAACTGAGCTCGCTATACGCGTGATGCAAAGCCAGCCATGCCTCAGCGTAATGTGTGTACAGAAAAAAACTATAGCCGCCTTGATCGAAAATGTGGTAAAAAACCAAAATTGCCAATTCGGCGTTCATCGCAACTTGTACGAATAGATCTCGGCTTAAGCCGGCTATAAGAATCAGCTAGTGCAGAAAACCTGATACAATAACGAGTCTCGACTCCCGACCGGAGTTCGCAGATTGACTATTGATTAGCTTAAAGTCCACTCTAATTTTTATCGTAAAATCATGTGATGAGACTTACTTTTGACTCAATGGGCTTATGAATTGTCATTTCTGGAGTGAAGAGCATGATACACAATCAGAGACCCGAAAAAGTGCATTGTTTGATGCCAGTGGTTTCTACGCTGGTGGCATCTTGGCCTTTATTCATTCATAAAGTCGGTGACAGACGTAACCGAATAATGATCAGGGATGATTTCTACAAAAATATATACAAAATCAATCCGGATTATTGTTGTTATTGTTTTTTTAAAAAAAAAAAGTTTTGTAGGCTTTAAAAAAAAACCCTCTTTAGTTGATATTTATTGAGATAACAAAGATCTTCATTTCGAAGGAAAAACTGCATTTGGTTGATAATATGTATAAATATTCGACTATTTTGGCTCAAACTTTAGTCAATACCAGATTTCATAGAATTAATTTGACAATAAAAAAATTATTGTATAGGGTTTTCTAATAACGACTTGACAACTTTTTTTTTTTTTAAATAAAAGGCAAACCATTTGAGGTATTTCAAAAACTTTATTATTGGCTTGAAGTACAATCAAAACATTTATGAATGGAACTCGACCTCGTTCATATGGCTACCGCGAGCACGTTTGCAGCGGTCGATTCCTTTCACCCAATTTTCAACCACTCGGCCACACATTTCGGCCGAAACGGCGGCTATTTCGCGTTCAATGTTGGCTCTGAGCTCTTCCAATGTAGTCGCCGTGTTAGCATAAACCAACGACTTAACGTAGCCACACAGAAAATAGTCAAGCGGCGTTAAATCTCACGAACGAGGTGGCCAATCGACTGGCCCATGTTTTGAGATAACACGCTCATCATACTTACTCTTCAATAAATCGATTGTAGCGTGTGCTGTGTGGCTTGTGGCACCATCCTGTTGAAACCACATGTCGTCCAAGTCCATATCTTCCAATTCGGGCCAAAAAAAATCGGTGATCATGGCGCGATAACGCTGACCATTCACAGTAACGTGACGATCGTTATCGTCGACGAAAAATATGGTCCAATAACACCGCCGGCATGCAAACCGCACCAAACAGTTATTTTTTGTGAATGAAGTGGTGAGTCATGAAGCACATGTGGTTTTTCACCCGACCAATGACACATATTTTGCTTATTGACGAACCCATTGAACCAGAAATGAGCTTCGTCATTGAAGATGATTTTGCGACTCCGAATATCTGTAGAAAATTTTTATAATTTGCAGACGTTGCTCGTTAGTGTACTTTACCATGATGAAAATGTTGAGTTTACTGAATAAATTGACAGTGACAGTTTGATGATTAGTGAAAGAGTGCGTTCACAAATTAAATTCAAAGTTGTCAGGTCCCTATTGGAAAACCCTATATATGCTATGCATATAAGTTAAGTATGTATATTGATGCAATTTTGTGTCTATGACTCCTTTTTATCGTGCAAGTTAAAACTGGCAGGATTTTATTCAAAAGTAAATTACAAGTATATTGGATATGCTGATTCCCATATCGATGCTATCAGAGTTAACTAGGAGCGTTAGAGGGGATAAAATCGATTTAAGGCGCAAAACAAACTTAGTTAAAGTATTGAACCACAGTGGTAATTTTATGAACACAATATTGTAAGCAATGATTTGACAAGGCCTCATTATCTTTCAGAGCAACTTCTAATTAGTATAAAAGCTTCATTGCCATAGCTTAACGAATAGCTCTCATTCACAAATGTTACTTTTTAAAAAGGTAATAACTGCCTAGGATACAATGTATAAAACTTTTTTTTATTAGTTCAAATGACTGCAATATAAACTGCACAGAGATCTAGAATTAACCGACTAATTTAATCCAAAAGAGCTGTGAAAAATATGATTTTTGATTTGCCTTTATTTGGTATTACCTTGGAACAAATTGATATATAATCCATACTACAACGGATATACGTTCATTTATGACTCCAATATCACATGAATAATATTATCATTTCGAATTTGAATTAGCAAATAAAAAACGTGTTAAATTTTCACTTTATAATAATAGATAAGTATGCTTCCTTTTCGAGGTTTAGTGATTTATTGCAAGAGATATATCCAGATTTAGAATTAATAAATTTATCCCAAAAAACAGATGGTACGTTTGGAACTTCATCAATGCCAAAGTTTATTTCAAATATTTATTTTTGAATTTTATTTTGAAAGAAGACGTGGGACTGTGCTTGACTCAATGATCTAATGATGACAGCCATAACCAGAATTGTGGTATTGTTATTAAGGCCTTCGAAATAAAATTAATATTTGAAATGAATTTGACTAATGTAAATAAATTCCAAATTTGGCATCATACAAATCAAAGTTTAAGGTTTCAATTAGCATATCAAAAAAATTTCTCTGTTCTGATTGAGCTTGTTGTTTAAACGGTTTCGAAATAATAACATATTTATACAATCGGAGCCATATGTATGGCAAGAAAACGTATACGTAAGTGTGAGAGACAAATTTAATTATACATATACAATTATTAAGGAAGATTCACAGGACTGCCTTCGAATTTATATAAAGGAGTGGCACTGGCTTATGATAATAAACTGCATATGAAAAAATCGTATATTGAATCAATGGTAGTGTTAACAATTCCAGTCAGCATCAGCTGCTAAGTGAATTACTTAGAAGGCATTCACAAAGAACACGTATGCGAGTACAAGGATCGGCATAACCACTACTAAGAACTAGTTTTATTAGAAGGGTGTTATGCATACGGAACTACGAGAAAAACAAAAAAAAATTTGGTTTCGAAAATGTTGTTTTTAGGGGACACTTCTGAAATTATAATTTATTCTCATGCAGCATAAGGCAGAAAATTTTGCAGTCCAAAAATTCGATGAGTCTGCAGCAATAAAAAGACATCTTTGAGTCGTGGACTTATTAAGATGCAAAGTAAATATTTAATTTTGATCACAACAACATCACAAGACTAGAGATGCTGAAAATCTGTTTCAAGTACAGATTTGAGTTAATGGTGTTCGATTTAGGGCCAAAATCGTAAGAAATAGCATCTTGTGTGGATTAATCAAAAAGGAGAACAGGATATTTTTAGTAGTTCATAGTTCTGGCACTAGACCAACCAGAAATCCATAAATCAACTTGGCTATCTCCAGATCGTCATAATGCCAACCGTCTCTACCACCTCCTTTTATAGAAAATCATATTAATCAGAGGATGAATTCGACTACCAAATGATAAATAGCTACATTCGCTTCTAAAGAAATGATATACATATATAGGACCGTTCAAGCATGTCGTGAGGTGTATGCATCAAAGAGGTGGCGAAAGCACCTGATATAGTATACTAGCAACAACCAGATCGAATTTCACACAGTAATAAAATGAATAATGACTAAAAAGGTACAATTGCGTTTTCTACAAATGGACTGAAGTGGGACGTGTGATGGAATACGAAGAAAACCAGTGTCTGGTCAACAATGACGTCCTTGTTTCTAACTGAGGAAAACTTTAAAATACAACAAGGCTGTCGGTTCTGTCGAGCAACTCACGATGCTATTAAAAACTGGATTTACAATAATACTTTTGGTGTTTATCCACGCAAACACTCATCGCACGCTCAAGCGATGAAAGTTTTCCAGACATACATTGGACTTTGAAGTAGAGATGCGATATTGTGTCAATTTTTTTAATAACATGCTATTACAAATGATGCGTGTTGAACAGTAAGGCATAGGCTTAAGGCTTAAACTTTAACAATTCTATCGTGAGCTGACTACAACGACATCATTACTCGTACGCAAAGTGTTCTTACTCGTATATGTTGGAAGCGTTTACGGCTATTGAAGAAATGGTGAAAGAGCAGCTCTTTAACTTCTCTCTTACTTCTTTCAGAGTACATGTTAAACTCATAGCTGAACAATATGCTAAAAAAAAGTTTTTTTTTTACTTTGGAGAATTAAATTAACTCAAATGGCCGACGTATCGGAATACAAGTGAAATCTTCGACTCCAAGCTTAGCGTCGAATATTTGGCCTTTTGTGCGAAGAGAATGAAAAGAGGAGATACTGTCGGGGATCTATAGGCTGTATAAAGATATAGATGTAGTAGGCGATTAGATAGTAAAGCTTTTATTATAACGGAAATTTAAGTCTAGTACCTTGGTTTGAAAAATAAACGGAGATCGAGTCTCGAGTTCAAGAATTGAGCAAAACTGCGTGTGATCGAGAGTGCGAAGATTCCGCTGAGTCTCAAACAGAGACTTGCAAGGAGATGGGAATATATAAACTAGATACGTAACTGACTTGAAGCAGTTTGTCTGTCTTTTCTTTGTAATCAACTCTTAATAATAATAATAATAGATTTTTCTTTTCTGCCAAAACAAAAAATATAAAAACTTGAAGTTTTGTAGATTAATTGTTTCTAAAAAAATACATTATTTCTGCCTAATACCTTATTTACTTTTTTCTGTAGCAACCAATACATAAACTCTTTTACTATTGGGCATCTACCTAACAAATATTATTCTGTTTCTTCGTTGACTTATATTGCACAGTTTCAATTTGCCCGATATTCCTTTCCATTTAACAGAACTAAATTGTATCTTGATTTGGAAATCATAGTGATTTTAGATATCAATACAGTAGGTGTATCCTTTGCAAAGACCTTTATTGTTTCTCGTGTAATGGAGATTTACAAAGAGCTCCGATCTGAACAATACTGCTGGCTATCCATTCTATATCTCGCATATTAAGTTCTTTGGAATAAAATAAAATCTTTCCAAAAGGAATTTACTATTTTATGAGGTAGTCTATCATTTCCATATTCAGACATGATTTTCATCATATAGTATATCGCAAATGCAGTATCTAATCTAGTTTTAGGTGCAATCTTGTAGTTTAAGGAGATAGCGTTCCAGTGTACCCTATTTCTCAAGAATATCAAGTGGTTCCCTAAAAAACGAGAGTTTATGGATGTTAATACATTCAGTGACATCCAGTCACTGGAGGATATACATTTCAATTAGATGCTAATCTCCAATTTTTTTTTTACTATCGTGAAATAATTTATTTCCCTCTTGTGTTCTGTTATACACTTGCGTATTTCGTAAGCGTTTAATATTTAAATCAATTAAATCTGTTCCAATAACTGCAGGTATGATTTATTTTGTTGAAAAAATAAACACATTGTTATTCAACACACTTTTATGTTTTATAGTAAAACACAAAATTTTTGCAAAATTCAACTTTATTTATCAATATAGTTGCCTTCGAGGGAGATACACTGATTGAAACGATTTTTCAATCTTTCGATACCAGTTTTGTAGTACGATTTGGGTTTAGCCTCAAAATAGGCCTCTGTTTCGGCGATTACTTCTTCATCGGTCTTAAATCTCTTTCCGGCGAGCATTCTTTTGAGGTCTGCGAACAGGAATTCATTCAATTTTACCATCGTTTTCATCGACTTGTGACACGGTGCATTGTCTTGATGAAACAGCACTTTCTTTTTCTTAAAATGCGGCCGTTTTTCTACGATTTCGTCCTTCAAACGCTCCAACAACACAATGTAATAGTCGTTGTTGATAGTCTGCCCCTTTTGAAGATAGTCGATGAAAATTATTCCATGTGTTTCCCAAAATACGGTTGTCATAACCTTGCCAGCCGACTATTGAGTTTTTGGTCGTTTTGGACGAGGTTCGTCGCCTGCTCTCCACTCAGCTGACTGCCGACTTGACTCTGGTGTGAAGTGATGGAGCCAAGTTTCATCCATTGTCATATACCGATGCAAAAATTCGGCTTTGTTGCGGTTGAACAGCTTTAAACACTCCTGTGAATCATCAACACGTTCTTGTTTTTGGTCGACTGCGAGCAAACGCGTCACCCACTTTAACAGAGCTTTCGCATGTCAAAATATTCGTTTATGATATATCCAACACGCTCTTTTGATATCTTCAGAGCCTCAGCTATCTCGATCAACTTCACTTTACGGTCATTCGTAATCATTTTGTGGACTTTTTTGATGTTTTCATCTGAAACAGCCTCTTTTGGACGTCCACTGTGTGCATCATCTTCGGTGCTTGTATGAACACTTTTAAATTTTTCAATTCACTTGCGAATGGTTCGTTCGGCTGGTGCAGAGTCTGGGTAACACTTATCAAGCCATTTCTTTACATCGGTTGCATTTTTTCCCATCAAAAAGCAATGATAAATCAACACACGAAATTCCATTGAATTTTTTTCACAATAACAAAATTTGCTTCACTTACAACGCTATATCTCGAGAACTAATCGTCTGACAGCTGTCAAATTTATACACGTATCTTTTGAAGGTTGGTACTAACCGAAAATGGTATTTATTTAATTCAAATGGTGCCCTCTCTTAGAAACAGCCTATGTATTATATGTACTTTTGCAGTTTTTTTTTTTCAAAATTTGAACGTTTATTTAAGAAAAACATGTACAATAGTATTACTCAAAGTATTGCCCATCGGAAGCTATGATTTTTTCCCAACTTTCTGGCAATTTGTGGATCCCATCCCAAAAGAACTGCGCTGGCAAGATTGAACAAGCCAATTTTTGATATTCTGCTCTGATGTGAACCGTATTTCAGTGACGGCGTTCTGCATCGACCCTAACAAATGGTAGTCAGAAGGGGCAAGGTCTAGGCTATAAGGCGGGTGGGGTAAGACCTCTCATCCACTGTTTTCCAAATAGTTCTTAACCGGAATAGCAACGTGGAGCCGAGCGTTGTCATGATGGAAAATTATTGCCTCTTGTCTGGTCGCATGTTTCAGGTGTTTTTCGGCTACTGCTCTCTTCAAACGGATTAATTGTGTTCGGTAGCGTTGTCTATTGATGGCTTCACCCGGTTTTAGCAGCTCATAATACCACACAAACATCTGGTCCCACCAAATACAGAGCATTACCTTCGTGCCATGGATATTCGGCTTTCCCGTTGATTTGGCTGGTTGGCCGGGTTTCACATATGATTTTTTGCACTTGTGGTTGTCGTAATGGATTTATTTTTCATCACCAGTAACAATCCGATGCAAAAATGTCTTCCCTTTGTGGCATTTCAGCAGCATTTCGGGCATGCAAAACCCCCTTTCGACGTCTCTCGGCTTGAGTTCATGTGGAACCCAATTTCCTTGCTTTTGAATATATCCAACTGCTTTTAAACGTTTTGAAATGGCTGCTTGAGTGGCGCCCAAAGATTCTGCGAGCTCTTCTTGTGTTTATCAACAATCTTCATAGAGTAATGCTTCCAGTTCTTCACCTTCAAACTTTTTTGGCTGCCCAGGACGTTCATCGTCTTTGAAGCCAAAATTACCACTTTTAAATCGTGCAAACCGCTTTTGGCACGTTCGCTTAGCTAGCGCATGTTCACCATAAACTTCCACCAAAATACAATGGCTTTCGGCAGCAGTTTTCTTCATATTAAAGTAATGAAGAAGAACTCCCCGCAAAAACACTTTTTCAGGCACAAAGTTCGACATATTTGAGTGAAAAAAAAAATTATTGTTGTTTACGTTTCAAATGAATGACATACACTGAAATGACGTACAATGACAGTAGCTTTCCAACGCATGTTCCAATGGAATAATAACAATGGGATAATACAAGTTACGCCATCTCTTAGCCAACCGAATTATGTTATAGACCCAATATTGTTATGGAACGGTATATGTTTACAATAGAATAAAGGCGAGCATACAATGCTGATATTCCATTTTCATTGGAAATTCTTTCATCCGACAATATTTTACTGATGAGTTGGTGTGTATGTTCTGCAGCCTTTTGACTATTAGCTTAGATATTTCTAGACAGACTTGTTGTCGATTGCCTATTACTTTGAATGGTTAATATTTATTAAAAGCGGAAAATGCTCTTTACGGCAATCGTCATGGTAAATATCACAGTTTTCCACCATCCATAGTAATAACAATTTTGTAGCGGCTAAGAGTCACTGTTTATTGTTGGACTTGTAACTTTTAATAGTCCGAATATTCCACATTAGTACTCGTATGTATAATATGTAACCGAAAGTTCTGATCGTCAACATATAATGTTCTATGTGATCCGATAGTTAACCCCACGGTACAAGCTTTTCAGAATATAGAGCCGGTAGCTTACTATGGGATTAGCGCTACCGTAGGTTCGCTTAAAACTTGTGCTTTATCTTGATCATCCATATACTTTGAATTTCACAGGTCTGTATTTGCGAAAGTCCAAGATTTCAGTTACATTCAGTATACATAGTTCAAAGTACTGGCGATGGTTATCTTCAACGACTGTCCTCTTCCTTTATCAAATTGGGTTTGATGGCGGGAAAAAATGGGAAAATTGAGCCATTATCTCTCCAAAATCCATAAATTCGTTTTCTTTAGAATTGCTAATAGTAGACATGTGTATGTATACAAGGATACGAAAACACACTGCGATTCCATATGGCCAACCGTTCAAAAACGTCCAATAAATGTCTAATTCCATTAAAGCACAACATCTAAAGATCCTATTTACGTTAATTTTTGAAATTCAGTGATTTGCCTAATTGAAATAATTATCGTGGTAATGAAAAACAGAAGGCAGACCATTTCAAGACACACCGAAGCAAACAAAAAATTCGGAGAAAATCTAATCAAAATTTTACATTGGCATTTGGCCAATGCCATTGCAACGCAAGTGTTCAAATTGTGATCATTTGTTGTAGCTATAAAATATCTGACCTTCATATATCACTTCGCATAATATTTTTCTATCCCATCCAGTTCTGAGAAAATTTCAAAAATTTACACGACCATATGATAGCTATCATACTTTGAAGTGTGTAAGACCAACAGATTTATAAAGAACATTTTTAATTTCGAAAGCATCAAACTTAAAAGGCAATTAAAGGCCGACTCCTTATCATCTGAAGACCTTGGGAACATGCACTTTTTATCTGGAATTCCAAATTTGACAACTCAAAATCACATATCTCGTTTTACTGCGTCCATGTGTAATTTATCATCCTAAAATGAACCGACACATGCTGGAGATACGAGTATCGTAAATGTGATTACTCACGATTTTCTGCTCTTCTAGAAAGAAACTAAAACAAAATCCGCACACCAATGGAACCGGTGGAAAACCTTCTATTGCTCTATCTGGCTAGAGACCTGGTAAATCCCATCATAAATTGCAATCGTCCAAGTCGTCTAATTCATATAATACTGACCTACACACTTGCATATGGGTTATGGGCTACGGCTATGGCAATGGTAATACCAGAATGAATGCGCTCAAAAGACGCGCACCAATCTGTTGTGTCGCAGTGATTTTCCGGAACAAATCTAGTGTCGACTCGCATCCAGCCCAGAGGTCCAGCCAACCGTTAGACTTTCTGTACAATGCGAATCACTGATTCGCATCCAGAGTGCGAAGCAATATTTATCGTCGCAGATACAAATCTTGTCAGCTTTCTCGGTTCTATCCCATATGGGACAACACGGTTAAAGTGTTACTGCGTCCATAAAGGTTGCAGAAAGAAAAAAAAAAAAAAAATCAAAAATGGATAAACAAGAAACCGAATATCACAAGGTATCAATATCCACATCCATGGTTGTTCGTTCTTACTGGTAAGAAAGCAAAGAAAACATTCGATAGTCAATGCAGGAAGCTTTAGGGATGCATTTGGTCACAACAGCAACCAGGTTTAGCGTTAAATATTCACACAATTGCACACCCTAAACGGCAGGGGCTATCTTACCTCTCGTCTATCGGGTTCCAGCCACATGAGTCGTATTAGCCATCAGTTGATCATATCGTCAGATGCAATCTTAAGATATCAAAGAGGAATTAGTAATAATTTGGAGTCCATGCAGCTAAGCAAAAAAAAAAAAAAAAAAAAGAGAAACGAATCCGCCAATCAAGGCGGACCAGAGATGAAGTTATGGTTTTTAATTTATGCCCCATTGAGATTGGTAACTCCCTTGATATGGCGCTGCTATTTAGATAAACCAGGATCGAGACAGATCAGTATTTGTTTTGCCTTATGCTGTGCTGAAGTCAGCGGTTAAGTGGATAACAAGTTGACTGCTTAAAGCCCCATTAAACTGGCGGCGGATCACGTAAATTTGCGGTTTATTACTTAATTAAATTCCTCGGGACGGGATTGTACCTCCATAGATACTAGAGGCACATACTACATACGTATAAACAATTTATTATTATTTTTTTTTTTCATTTTATACAAAAACAGAAGCTGAATCATAATAAAGTGAAAACAACGTTGTACCCGTATGTATCCGTATCTTGTTTATTCTCGTGGCAGATGCAACGTAGCTGAAAATGTGAATCTTGTAAGGTGTTCCACTGATGATAGTATAATATATGAATTTGATAAATAGGCTTTATCTCAAATAATGTTGCAAATGAGTATTGCATCGCCTGTTAATATTCAATACATGCTAAAAAGATAAATAGCTTCAAAACTAGTTTGTTCAATTGGCGAAAACAACTATGGAGAGATATGTTTGCATAATTTATCAAATACCGTCAATGTTTATTTGAATTTTTTGATGTCGTTTTATTACACACTGGTTGGATCAAGTAACATTAGATGGGAAAATGAACTTTAAGATTTCAGTACATTGGCTTGCGTTATGAACAGAAAAAAACGAGTTAATACTTTCGTGATTTAACTGAATAGACCACCCACTATTCGATCTGAATGTTAAGTATGCCGATTGTTAACAGACGATCATATATCAAGCGTCATAGTTTTACAACTTTACTCGTTTAGTGCAACTATCTGAAGATTACCTTTTTTTTGCAGACCGAGGAAATCATGCATTTAAAAAGATTTATTGGCATGGGGAAATATGAATGAACTCCTAATTGGAATCGGCATCTAAGTTAAACACCGTAATTTTCGTGTTGTTGCTATTGTAGAACACTTTGTTTGCTTGCCTTTCAAGATGAAGTCCTTCTTAATGTCTATACAAACTCTTTGTTTATCACCACCAATCTATGAATGGTGTGAAACCGAGTCAATATATTGTACATATATTCGTATTTTTCTATTATGTTTTCAACGGAAAACAGTGCGGGGTGGATCTTGGCCTCAACCCAACCTGCTAGCTCCAATTTCACAAGTTAAATTGTTTGAAGTCCCCTTCCACTTGGTTACTGCAGAAATTAGCATACCCTAAACCATTATAATTTCAACCACTTAAACCGTTCACTCTTGTCACAAGTTATATTGAAATCTCCTGTCATAAATACGATTTCACCGTTAGTCACAATAAAAGCTGTCCTCATCCTCCACACTATATCAGTCTGATCTTTCTCGGTCTTCTCTGGAATCTTGTCGTCAATATCATTGCACATTTTTTATGATGCTAGTGTAAGCACTAGCCTTTCCATCTGGTTAGTTAGAGTACAGTAGCAGTGTCTCTGATGGTCACTCATTAGCATCCGAAAACCTTTATTTGGTCAGTCATAAAATGTCCATACTGTTCAGCATGAACTCTTTCTCTCAAGCTATAGCATTTGGCGTTCTTGCCGCGGGGAGACTTGAACTTGCACACTTGCTTAGTGTGTCACAAAACATTCAGTTTAAAAGGCTGTTTCTCCTTAAGCAAGAAAATTTAACTTCTACAAAACCCAATATTAATTGCTGACATAAATTATTCACAATACTAGTATTGTAATGGGTATCCCAAAATTCCCGAAGGAAGTAAAGTAAAGGAAGAAAACACAAGTTTCTAATTAAAAATTGTGAATTTTTTATTGATTCATAAAGGAATAGTATATCGGTTAAATGGCCTCCCCGGCAATGTTGGCAATCTTTAATCAAAACTTTCCATTTCCAGTTTTGCATAAATGAAGCCGAATTTAATTGATACAGCGCTCAATTTGCTACTTCAAGGCGTTGATTTTCGTGGGCTTGTTGGCATAAACGTAAGACATCGAAAAAACTCCAAAGGAAAAAGTCCAACGGCGTTAAATCGCAAAATCTGGGCGGTCAATTCTGATTACCAAAACGAGAAATTACACGACCAGGAATTCATTCATTTAGTAATTGAATTCTTTCTTGAGCTGTATGACATGTGGCATTGTCTTGTCGAAACCTCATGTCGTTCACACCCATATCTTGCAATTAAGGCATAAAAACCTGAATTATCATATAGCGATAAAGAGCACCATCAACTGTTATTTCCCGACAAATTACATTTTCAAATGATAATGTTTCGATGATCAATCCAGCCTAAATTCTAAATTCGAAAATAATGACGATTTACAAAGCCATCAAGAAAAAAATGAGCCTCATCTTTGAAGGCGATTTTGTTTAAAAAATCAGCATCCACTTGTTGTTGTTCTATAATCCATTCAACGAACTCTCTTCCTTATGCGTGGTCAGTAGGTTTCAGTTCTTGAATCAATTGCACTTTGTATGCACGAAGATGCAAATCTTTTGTGAGAATACGTTGTTGAAAACTTCTCGAAGTATCCAATTCTTGACCATCATCGTGCCGAATTTATGTTCCTGGACTTTTAACAATACTCTTACGAACTGCTTCGATGACGATGACGACGTTGAAGGATGTCCAAAGTGTCTAAGATCACAAATTGATCAAGTCTCCCCATATTTTTAAATTAATCTCTTCACAGTTAATAAAGTTAACTTATTAGTACGACTTATTTTTTAGGTCGCCACTTAACAGACAAATGGCGCAAAATTCAAATCTTGCGTGTATTTTGGGACAACGAAAAATACATTCGGTAATCTTAAAGTGCAAGGCTGAGCCTGATTCTTGATGATCTCTCTGTGGAAACGTGTCGCAGATCATAAAATTAGCTTTTTTTCAGGATTTGATAAGGGTCCGAAGCTATCAGTTATAGAGCGGTGAATGTGCGAGTAGAATTCATCAAAGTTTAATTTTCGAAATTTTTCGTCTCAGGGTTAAAAAATTATCAGATATAATAAAAATCATGATGGCGATGGCCTTATGGTTGATTCACTGGCTGTCATGCCAACCTACTTTTAGAATCTCGATAGTAACTCAACAGGAAATTTTCAAATCGTCATCACCTTTTCGGCAGGCAATGGCAAACCTCCGAAAGTCAAATTCTGCCTATGAAAAATCTTCTCAGTAGGCCCTGCTCAGGAGTGTAAAAATTCACAAAATGAGAAACACAAATAAGTGCGAGAGGCTAGGCCTTGGCCCACAGCGGGCTGTCGCGCCAAAGTATTTATTTATTTTTAATAAAAAATCTTCTAAAGAGATAAGCTTCTTAATGATAAACTACCATCAACTGTTCTAAAGCTCACTTTACTAGTTTTAAATTTTATTCAAATCGGTTTTAAAGAAAACAGAAAATATATCTCTTCTGGAGACTCTTTCAGTTCAAGTACTAAAACTGAAAAGTCCTTAAAAAATATTCAAACACTTGATCCACTTCAACTCAATGTAGAAGTTTAAAACGATTTGTACTTTCAATGGTGGCAGTAAAAAGTACTATGTTGTGTCCAGAAAGCTTACGTTAATCTGAAAAGCAGTCATTGCCAACACCCTTTGGAAGGAGAAACATAAAGCCATTATAAGTTTGAAATATGTATTTAGGTATATTTTCGTTACGGATATACGAGTAGTTGTAGGTCTTTTATAGAAGGACATGCTTTAAAGTTTGTTCTATGCCAATGATACTTAGTAGAGACAGTTGATTTTTGTGATTTGAGTGTTGATTAAAGTGAGTAGTAGTGAATAAATTGTTGTAATGTTTGTTCGTTACATTATATTACACACATACAATTGATTTGTTCATTTTTGATAAAGTGTGTATTTAGCATTTAAGAAAAGTTCAAAAATAAGCTATTATTTACCAAATTTAATAGAGGACTATTTTTACTATGTCGTTGTTTAATGACTGCTTCATCACACTTTTTACTTCACTTTCACCCTAAATTTTTTAACAAAGACAGTATTTGTATAACCACCGAAATTCAAGTATTAAAATCGAAAGCTTGATTATGTTAATTTACGCGTCTCTTCTCTTTTATTCTTCTTGTTATTTTATTTTTTTGTAATTTTTCACTTTCAAAGTAGGCAAAACAAAAGAGCTTTGATTAAAGGGACACATCGAGAAAGATAGATGACTGTGTAAGATATCAGAGAAAAATTGAACGTAAACTTGAGCTGGCTTCTTTGGCCATTGATTTTGTAAGGGATTCCCTCAAGGAATATAAAATTGGCCTAATTAAGGTTTTCTTTATTTTAATTTAGTCATAGATGCACATCGAGACAGTAATTGCTATGGGGGAAGTTTATATCTGCGATTAATCACACCAAATGGTATGTCGTTAAATACATAATACTTTTAATGGACTCCAATAATTTTTATTTGGTTCTTTTGGCGGCTAATGATGGAGCCTATTGTAACGCACTTAACAAGAAACTTTTCCTTTTTTTATCTTTCATTTGCTTTTAATGCATTTATGTTGACCGGCAAATCTTAGAAAAAGCAACAATAGAACTAGTTTGGTTAAAGTCACCCGATGTAGAAGCGAATACAATCGAAATTCTTTAAATCTTTCAAAAGTCCGTCAAATTATTCGCATACGCCGATGATATAAATATAATAGGAAAAAAGCAGCGTGATGTCAATGACGCCTTCGGAAGTATTGGATTCGGAAGGCGCAAGAGGGGCAAGAGGGCAAGACCCTCTGTCAACAATAAAGGACACCCAGCACAGATGTTTCGGATAGAATGTCACGCACGGCAGATATAATTTTGAGGTAGTTAAGGACTTTGTCTACCTAGGCTCCACTATCAATTCAGACAACGACACTAGCACTGAAATCAAACGAAGAACAACCCGACCTTAATAATCCCTGTCCTGTTCAATGGCGCAGAGGCACGGACCTTATCAAAAATGGATAAGGATGCTCTTCGCTGCTTTCAGAGAAAGATTCTTCGGTTCCGTCCACATGAACGGTGAGTGGAGAAGGAGATACAACGACGAACTGTACAGGATGAACAGCGACATCGACTTAGTCAGAAGACTGAATGTCGGACGACTGAGTCGGCTAGGTCATGTAGAGCGGATGGACACCAATGCTCCAGTCCGAAAAGTCTTCGAATCTGCCTCCGAGGGACAGCGCAGCAGAAGAAGACCGTGACGCAAGTTAATGGGGACCTCAACCAACTTATCGTGTGAATTTAGAGGCATCTGGTTGGAGACGCTTGTTAATTCAGAGCCAGGTCCATTCCACACTATAGCGCCACCATATGTAGGTAAGTTTTACTGTTTAAAAAAAAAAAGTTACGAAATGAAATTTCAAAGTCGAGCAATCAAAAAGACTATAAAATAAACTGATCATTCCATTTTTGCTTTACGGCGCAGGAACTTGAAGAAGCTTACTGAAGAAATCAGATTATGAGTTCTTTCGGTCTCATTTGCGTTAATGAAGGATGCAGAAGACTTGAGAGATAGGAATCTTGACAGAAAAGCTCGTATAACCCGGCTTAAGTAACTAAGTTATCTTAAACATATGTACTGCAACGCACCGGGACAAGAAGTTTTCCTTACAGAGGCTAGAACGTTTGCCGATGGAATGTCGTTCAACTATAGGCAATTCCCTGACAATCTGCAGTAAGTATTCGGTAGCATAGAAGCTAAGAAGAGGTCAGAAATGCCACAACTATTATGTCAGGTATCACTTGATTTGATGAAAGGCGCATTTGAAGCAAAAAAATCGCCTATGAAGCGGCCCCACATAGAAGAATAAGAGTGAGTCAGGCGCTCTACGAGCAAAGAAGGAGAGAACACATCGATTTATCTGCAGAAATATATAAAGATATATCCGTTGCAGAAAATGACTCCGATTTCGTCGGAGGAAAGAACACCTGAATAATTGAACTACTGTAAAGTAAGTATTTTCGATTAAGAAACAGGTTCCCCTTAAAAACACCAGCTAAAGAGGCATCAGTCTCTTAAACTCTGCTTATTGTGTGAACGGCCGAAATCATATGTCAATGATCTATATAGTCCATTTCTGCACAGTTTTTGATCCGGTTAGCCTACAAATGGCTAAAAATTCACACTATCGTAGATCCTAGCTCTTTATTTGCTAGTCACTATAACTTGCAAACATTTAAAACCAATGCATATCATCATCTCTCTTTTGTTTCCCCCTTCCTAATTTCCTTTCGCCTGTGCTATGAACAAAGAAAATCCTTTGTGCGCGCTAATTATAACAAAAAAAAAAATCTTAGAAAAAACCCGTGAAGTGCAGATCAATTTCAAGGCTGCATATGACAGCATCTACAGAGACAGAAAAGATGATTTCACGATCACCAAAAACTTCAGACCTATTAGTTTAACTCCTTTTATATTGGAGAGTATCTTCATTGAATTTGACATGTTGTGCTGAAAGCCCCTAAGGCCCTAACGGCCTTCGGGTAGTGTAAGGAGTCTTTCGGCTTTACATAGGACTTGTCATCAGGAAGAGTCCTGTGAACCTAAGGATAAGGTTAATTGCATAGTTTATGCATAGGTTATCTTGTGGAACAAGTTTTCACGAAAATACCGCACTGCTACTTTTACCAGACTAACAAAGAAGCCTGGTTCAGCTGCTTGGGAGCTTCTCCTAAGAGGCTTACTTTGCTCTAGACGCACTGATGAATCGCCCTCCCCTTGAAGTTCATATCATAGTGTAAGCCCTTAAAGCCATCTTCCGTTCAAATATAAGTGTTCTTTGGTACAACACACAGTTTTGGACTTTTGATGACCATGCGGCTGTCTTTTGACTCTGGTCAATTTAATGAGATCAGAATCACTATTGGAGAAAAAATACTAAATCTACTTTCCTGGTGCCCATGAATAGTTTCGTCCAGAATATAATCGGGAAAGGAATGTAGTCGGAACTTCATTGATGACTCCAAAACCGTTTTAGGATGCGGTTGCGGTGAGTTTTTATAGGACGCGAATCTACTGACCCTCAGTAAAGACGCACGGTATCGATGATAGAATGTTCCAATAGATATTGTTTTTTTGACCTAAGAAGAGACTCTCTATAAAACACCTTTCATCCCAGTACTGAAATGGCGCAGATATATGGATATTAAAAAATCTGACAAGGATTTCCTTGGTTGCTTGAGACGTAAGATTCTTGGAATGATTTTTGATCCCATTTGTGTAATCGAACTTTACGGGTACACGCATTAATCTGAAATAACTAGAACAAGCGAAGTGAATGAATACGAACACCCCGTTAAAAGATTTCTCGATTCCCACGCGGAGGGACAAGAACCAGGTGCAACTCAGGCAGTAAGGCCATCTAAATTGTAAAATAAAAAAATGACGATTTCCCAAAAATAATCTTTTTTGCTCAAAGGAAGTAGAAGTGTTTATGTTTTATTTTCAATGTGAGAGCTTTAAATTGAAATAAAATACAAAAATCATTATATAGCCATGATCCTTTTATATTTGCATAAAAAGTCTTTACTAAATAAGATAATAAATAATTGTTCGCTTTTAAATTCATATTTGCACTGATAAAAACGTGGTTACAGTTTAAACCTCATCTACATAGTCTTTATTCACAGAAAGGGAAGAAGGGTGCATAATATTTGTGTAAATTTAAATTTATTCATTCTTTAATTTGATTAAAAACAAATTCCAATAGACTAAGGCAAATATGATATATTCACGATTTTTTTGTGTGCCATTCCAGTCAATACCCTTCAAAGTTCGGACATTATCTTCCACAGCAAGACAACCTGACACTCGTCGGTCGTCCGTCCCTTCATAAAGTCTCGTCGACCACAATAAATCTATAAATACCTTTCCAGTTTTATTGAAAAATGACCTATGATCGTTTCCCTCTCCCATCCACTCAGTGTGGTAGCCCAATCTACCCCAAATGGTATTATTCTCTATGAAATAAAGTAGCTTATATATCTTTCTACCGATGGTTTGAGTGGACAAATCCGTCAGGTTGTCTTATCAAATCAATTTATAAAAGCAAACCAAAAAAATTGAGTTGAATCAACAAAAAAAAAATCTCGTATCCCAAAAAGAGGCAAGAATTTGGAAAATAATGAGCACTGCCACCCTTGGTGAGGATGATTTGAAGCAGAAAACACCAAAAGAAAGGGAAGAAAACGAAAGCGTAGATAGGAAGTGTTTTACGATGCTGTGCTTTAGCCTTTACAGTGTGCGAGCATAGGTGGGGAAATTTTGAGGTTTTGGTTTTTTCTGAAGATACCCACTGCTCATATCAGCAGATAACTTCACAATCGGGGTGCGATTTTGGTGCAAGTGCTGGACTCAGTCAGGTAATGCCTCTGGCTCGACCGATTTATCATTTTAATTTGGGATTGTGAATAATGTTCGTCGTAAGTTATTAAAATCCCATGGGCTTTCGCGATATATATATAAGAAAAAAAGTTTCATACCTTCAAGGGATGGTAAATATGATGGAATTTGCTGTACTCCTGCTATAGCCTGGGGGATGTTTATGCTTAAACCAGCCAAGTGAAGCGAGTGTATGAGGGAAAATAATTGAAATAACATGGATCGTTGAGTATCGATTAATCGATTGTCACAGGTAGAGTTTTTGCTTAGCAGATTTAGATTCTTACCATTCGCAAAGATACGAGTACTTTGCAAGATGACAATTTTACATGACGCCATTAATTTGAATTGATAAAAAAGCTACATATGTACGTATGTTATTTTGGTCTCGACTTTACATTTATGATTAATGACTATCTCTTGGTTTAGATTTAAGTGTTTTTCGTCAGTTTTTTTTTGCTGCAGTCTGTATTTCCTAAAATAATGATCACTTACTTGGTGCAACAGTGCGGGGTGAGCGTGGGCCTCAACTAGCATGCCTCTCCAATTAACTCGGTCCTTGGCTAACTATCCCAATTACGCATTACGAATCGGTTTAAGTCCAATTCTATTTATGAGCGCAACCTAAGTTGATGTCTTCCTCTACTGGGTTGTCGATCCGGGTTAGATTTGAAGTCTTTGCAAGCCAGAGCATTGGTGTCCAAGCACTCTACATACCCTAGCCATCTCAGGTGAATGATGCGAAGGTTTCTGTCGACATCGCTTCACAGTTCGTATAGTTCGTCGTTGAATCTTCTCTTCCAAAGCCAGTCAACTCGAATATTTTCCGATGGATTTTTCTCTCGAAACAACTGAGGATATCTTCATCCGCTTTCGGTAGAGTCCATGCCTCAGCGCTAAACAGTAGGACTAGGATGATCAAGGTCATACATATAGCCTCCCTATCTCCCTATCTATCTCCCTACTTAATTGCCTTCTTAGCCCAGTGAAATTGCGATTGGCAAGGGTGATTTTTGATTTATTTCTACTGAGGTATTATTGACCGAATTTGTAGCAGAAAAAGTCCCTTACTATCACGAAATTATAGCTGTCGACTGTGACGTTTTGTGTAATTTGTTGATATTGTTACTTGGTTTTAACATTATTTACAGCTAAGCCCATTTTGGCAGCTTCCGCTTCAATACTAGCGAACGCACCGATGACGGCCCGCTGCATTATCCCAATTGTGTTAATATCGTCGACGTACTCTAGTAGTTGCACAGACTTTTGAAACATTCTGCCCCCAGTGTTCGCTTGTCAATTCTACACAGATGTTTCAAGTATGAAATTAAAGAAGCCACACTACTGCGCGCCACCTTGCTTAAATTCTTTTTTCACATCAAATGTCTCGATCAAGTCATTACCGAGCTTGACGGAGCAACGAACATCCTCAATAGTCATTGTGCTCAGATGGACGAGCTTGACAGGGATGTTAAAACTAGACATGGTTTTATTTAGCTCGTCTCTATAATGATGTCATATGCGCCCTTATAATCAATGATGAAACCGCATTTCAGTGATACAGCGTTTTATCTTCACCTTTACATATTTGGTTGTTAGGATTGCTGACATCAACTTTAGACCTTGGTGGCCTAATCCTCCTAACGGGAGACTATACGACCAGGAATATCTCGTGCAACAGTGTTGCTATTTTACAGCATAAAAGTGGTACCGTCTTGTAAGATTAAGTGTTGTTGCGATTCACATTACCTATTTGGGGTACAAAGAAACTGGGTTATCATTTTCCGATACCATTCACCATTAAAGATGCAATTCCATCAAACAGTGACATGTAAGTTTTCCTCACCGAAAATTTAACATTTTGCTGAAGATCGTCTATTAGAAAACTCACGGTTCACCTCCTGTTGTTTAATAAACCAATTGGCGCACTTTCTTCCCTGTGTAGATCATACAAAAATTGAAAATTGCACCATTTTCGAAATAATGTGTGACAACCTCATCACAATTTCCTTTCCTGATTAATGACGGAATCTAAGAACTAAAAACTTGTCAACTTCTAGTAGATTTAAGATGAGTAAAGGTATTTACTCTAACTATGACTGATTCGCAATCTGTTGTCTTTCAACAACTTATAATAGCGCTATCATTAGCGTAAACAAGATAAGTCTTTGCACAGTCGTCAATATGCTATTTCAAAAAAAAAACTTGCATGACATAGAAAGCAAAAGACGTAAAACATGGCTTAGGTGTACCCTAACTTAAGCTTCGATTCGCTGGTTATTACCACTGTACAATTAACGTTTTAAAACCGTCGTATCATATACCGGTATGAAGTGAGGGTCATGATAGGGAACATTTATTGTGAACGGGCCTTATTTTTTTTTTTTTTTTTTTGGTTGCTATGAGAGCTGTCAAACATATTTAGTATACATCAAGTAATTGAGCAAACAACATCATATTTTTTCATCTTTTCATCGTGTTAAAAATATCGAATTTTGTACCAGAAAACTTGTACCAGATGACTTGCGGAAAGCATTAATTTTTTGTTTTCATTTAAAGAAAAATGCTGCAGAGCCCCATCGAATGCTTGTCGAGGCATATGGTGATCATGCTCTATCAGAAGCAATATGCAAGTCAGAGACAAATGGCAGAAATGTTGAATGTTGCACAACTAACAATTTCTGACCATTTAAAAGTTATGGGAAAGTTCCAAAAGTCTGAAAAATGTTTGCCACATGAATTAAATGAAAGACAGATGGAAGATCGAAAAACCACTTGTGAAAATTTGCTTCAAAGACACGATCAGTTTTGCATCGCATTGTTACTGGCGATGAAAAATGGATTTATTTTCAGAATTATAAACGGAAAAAATCATGGGTTAATCCGGGACAATCACCAACTTCGACTGCAAAACCAGATCGATTTGGCAAGAAGAGAATGCTGTGTATCACACCAGAAAGGTGTGGTGTATCACGAGATCCTAAAACCTGGTGAAACCCTTAATACAGATCGCTACCGGCAACAATTGATCAATTTGAACCGTGCATTGATCGAAAAACGACCAGAATGGCCCAGAAGACACGGCAAGGTAATTTTGCTCCATGACAATGCACCTGCACACAAAGCAAAACTGGTTCAGGATACAACAACCAAAGCACTTGGCTGGGAGCTGCTACCCCACCCGCCATATTCACCAGACTTGGCTCCTTCCGACTACCATTTGTTTTTATCGATGCGACACGCATTAGCTGAGCAGCATTTCGAATCCTACGAGTAAGTCGAAAATTGGGTGACTTTTTGGTTTACTTCAAAAGACGAACAATTTTATTGGCGTCGAATCCATAAATTGCCTGAAAGATGGGAAAAATCTGTAGCTAGCAATAACCTATACTTTGAATAAAAAGTTTTGTTTCTTTCCCATTAAAAATTAGTTTTTTATTTTCACAAGAAATATCGGTACACCAGTAATATATCGCACACTTTTTATATATGTGGGTAAACGTACATCTTGTAATTCCCGATTCGATGCCTCTACTGGTACTGCACATGCTCTACGTACTGCTCTTTTTTCTTCTTTTTGTAACGTTTATTGTCTTATTCAACGTACTTTCTGGATTTCGCTATTTCCGCTGTATTTAGTTCGCAAATGAAAAGCTTGCCATTTGTTCCTTAATGATGAGACATCTTTCCACCAGCACGTTTATTTATTTATGTAAAATCGGCTTTATTGCATTACACTTATATTTTTCTTCAAAGTTTCCCTGGCGACACGAATGTACTGCCTCTTAAATATCGATACGGATCACTATCTTGGAAAATGTATCATTAAACTTCCTGTCAGGAACGAAAGTTTTGCTAAAAAGTAAATAGTTAGGACATACTCATTCATTAGTTTCTATTTACTGCAAGGACAAATAGAAAAATTTTATTCGAAATTCGAGGGTATTTTTAAAAGAATTGCGACAGCCAAATAATAGGATCCCTCGAATAAAATATATTGCCACTAGTAAGCATGGAAAGTATGTTTCGGTACTATTATTTTTAAAACAGACAAACTCATATGTGTATGTATGTATTCGTATATCGCGTTCAGGTTTAATACTCTTCTTTATGGACTCGAATCATTATTTCCTCCAGGTTATGATATTATGGTTTCATTGTTTTTTTCGAACCTACTCGCTTTTAAAGTTTTCCATGTATGTATTACATTTAGCGACTATGTCGATATGTACCATCGAAGGCAAGACTTAATTTTTACTGCACTATTATTACGTCGCATTAGAAAATTTGGTTTGACCATTAGCACGATTTTACACGCACGAACTACAGAAAGCCGTATCGTATACGGCATACTCATGAATTTATTATTAGCTGATGGTAGCAAATTGCTTAATTCGAGGGCAGATTTTTGAGACAGATCAGCATAGCAACGGTCAACGAAAGCGTTGAACTGAAAGCAGTCAGCTTAAATCTTGCTTGCTAAAGGATACCAAGAGCAGTTAAGGGATATTGCTTATTCGGAAATTGTCGTGATCTCGGGTATTCCGATGCCCAGTAATATAAAGGACTCTATAAACACCCACCAAACGTAGACTGTTGCTTTTTTATAGATCTTTCCTTCATTAGATGTTAAAACTGTGAGCGGTTTCCCAGTGAAGGCGTGTATGCATAATATCATATGTCAAAAGTGATAGTTGCGTTGACGAGTGGTTAGATACATCAAATACTATGCCAGATCTCCTGAGTTTAATCTCTGAGCCAAACAAATATGTCTGATATCAAACCATGACAAATGACAAAGCCTATGTATCTACCTATGAGAGGACCGTAAGTATTGAGAAGATACTAGATTTTGCCCTACACTACCTAGACTGATACGTTATCAATCTATTTATTGATTAATTTATTTTGCCTTGTTTTTAAGATCTCAAATATATAGGGTTTTCCAATAGGGACTTGACAACTTTGAATTTAATTTGTGAACGCACTCTTTCATTAATCATCAAACTGTCACTGTCAATTTATTCAGTATACTCAACATTTTCATCATGGTAAAGTACACTAAAGAGCAACGTCTGCAAATTATAAAAAATTTCTACAGATATTCGGAGTCGGTGACTTCAACTTTAAGAGCGTTAACTCCAATTTTCGGTCGTAATTCTCGACCTAGTAGACAGGCAATAACAAGTTTAGTTCAAAAATGTGAGTCTACATATTCGTTGTGTTGTGTTGCCGAATCACTGAGACAACGGGTTGGTCGAAGTGTCGAAAATATCGCTGGCGTTCAGACGTCCGTAGCAAACGATCCAAATCAGTAAATTCCACGGCGTTCTCAAGAATTGGTCATCGCTCATTTGATGCGACGTCCGTTCTCCGATTGGGTTCTGGAGAAGATGCGCCAAGATGATGAATTCATCGCAAAATCATCTTCAGTGACGATGCTCATTTTTGGCTCAATGGGTTCGTCAATAAGCAAAATACGCGTTATTGGTCGGGTGAAAATCCACATGTGCTTCATGAATTACCACTTCATCCACAAAAAATAACTGTTTGGTGCGGTTTGCATGCCGGCGGCGTTATTGGGACATATTTTTTCGTCGACGATAACGATCGTCACGTTACTGTGAATGGTCAGCATTATCGCTCCATGATCACCAATTATTTTTGGCCCGAATTGGAAGATATGGATTTGGACATGTGGTTTCAACAGGATGGTGCCACAAGCCTCACAGAACACGCTACAATCGATTTATTAAAGAGTAAGTATGGTGAGCGTGTTATCTCAAGACATGGGCCAGTCGATTGGCCGCCTCGTTCGTGCGATTTAACTCCGCTTGACTTTTTTCTGTGGGGCTACGTTAAGTCATTGGTTAATGCTAAAACGCCGACTATGTTGGAAGAGCTCAGAGCCAACATTGTACGCTAAATAGCAGCCGTTTCGGCCGAAATGTGTGGTTGAATCGTTGAAAATTGGGTCCAACGAATTGACCGCTGCAAACGTTCCCGCGGTGGCCATATGAATCAAGTCGAGTTTTATTCATAAATGTTTTGATTGTACTTTAAGCCAATAATAAAGTTTTTGAAATATCTCAAATGGTTTGCCTTTTATTTAAAAAAAAAAAAAATTGTCAAGTCGTTATTAGAAAACCCTATATTATTAATCTATGGATGCCTTTTCCAAAGTGATTACTATTTCCTGTTTTATGGCATAGAATATTCGCTGCTTACCTCTTGTAAACTGTGCTCCAACGAACTATAAGCAAGCTTTTAAGTAGCAGACGTACGATTGCTCTACTCGAACTATGTTCTATTGTAGAGACATTTTGTCTTTGTTTCGGCAAACCAACTTTTATTGGAAAATGCTACATTACAAAATCTAAAATTTTTAATTTCCTTCTAAATGATAGTAAAACTGTATGTTTCGTGAGACGATTTTTTGCTTTTAAGTGTGAATGCGTATAAGCTCGCCTCAAATGTCTGATAAAGACTAACTTAAACAAACTTAACGCCATCTCAAAGAGGTTGAGAATAATAGAAAGTCCTTAGAATACACTTAGCGCTTAGTATTCGAATAGTGATACACACAAGATTCCAATTATTCAGTGAAACCAGAAAAAAATACCAGACTGATCCCAGCTTTGAAAAGCTTTATAAGAATATGGTACATCTGTTCTTGTATCTCTAACATCACTCTTTTGTAAAGATTTTCATAGTTCTTGGAATTTATATTTTATTTTCCATATGTGGTACTCCTACTTACTTCAAAAGATTACATTCAGCTTACACCATGTCGACAACAATTTAAATCCGAAGCGGTGTACCCACGTCAATCTTCCTACTCAGATTCCATCATCTTCAATAGTTTCTGTGAAACTTCATGCTAAAACCAAATGAGAGAAAAACGTAAAATGAGGATAATTGTGCAAGCGTTCTTGCGGTGATTTTACACATATGGTTATGATGTAAGTAATGTTTAAAGGCGAATACCATTCCTCATTTTATGGGATAAATCATTCATGGCTAGACAGTAACCTTCCCGTATACTTCCGCTACGTACCAGCGACTCATTTCCCTCAGGATGTGCTGACCCTAATGGCGTAGGAAGAGAGAAGTCCTATCTACAGCTTTCGTTTGAGTGAATTCAAATCCATGGTGATGATGGACTACGATCATCCACAAGGTTATCCGTATCTCTTTCCAGGCCTGTTGATGGAATCAACGACAGAAGGGACCGTAGTGGTGAAAGCTGTTTGCCTAGTGCCCGAATTCAAAAGCATAGCAACACGTGTATTTGCGTAGCGCACTGAGGTAGAATTAATTTTTTAATAATTTCTGGCAATAAATTTGCAGATGAACAAATTGTTGGGATGAGTAGAATGTACATAAATATGGTTAAATTACATACATACGTACGTACAAACGAGCATTCAAAGTGATGATGACGAAGGTGAAGACAGCGGACGGATATTTTCAGCAACCATCATGGCACGAGTACGTTCTGAATACGTGCGGATAAGGGTTAGAAGAGTCCTGCTCCTGGGTTCCTCCATAAAGCAATTTACCTTTGTGAATTCGTTATGAACATAGGAAATGCCTTTGTTCTGTGTGTGTATCTACAAACAAAAATATGACGCGTTATCACAAAGACAGAGATTTGAATAGCTGGGTGATGGCTTTGGCGGATATCTAATAGGAAATTCGCCTCTTGACAGCTTTTGTTTGTTTTGTTTAAGTCAAGGGAGAACTTTTATCTGTCTCATAGCAATTGGGGTTGAAAATTGGGTACATAGATTTGTACCGTAGTAGTATGTAGAAGTGTGTTTATATATTCATCGAAACGAGCCCCACTAATTAACGTCATATTGAGTTAAACTTGGTGCTATGTGTTTTATGGAAATTGATTAAAAATTTATTGAAACATGCTAAAAGCAATATTCAAAAGTATTATATAGTGAATTTTAAAGGAACATATTTACTAGGTGTCATCACGGCAAACGTCAATACTACTTTGACATTTGTGAAGTAAGCAGATACAAAATACACGTCAACAAGACATGAACTGCTATACTCCTTAAGTGGTGTTGGCGCAGCGTGAATTTGGGCACAGACCACGACGTTTAGCCGCTAGCATAGGAGAGTATGGGACAGCACGAGATGCTGCCAGGTTTGTCCGGCCCCGGAGCAGCCGTTCTGCTGAGAATATCGTAGCTGTGGTTGAAGATGTCGGAGAGGGCCACGGAGTATCGACCAGACGACGTGCCACGTAATTGGGCATCAATCGGCGGTCTTTACAGAGTATTATGGTGCACGACTGTAAGATATTCACTAACAAAGTGCAGACAGTGCATATCCTATTTGCTGTTGACCGGCAAGCACGTGTAACCTACACTCAAGCCATCCTGAATCTCGACCACGAGCGAGACAACTTTTCATCAAAAATCATCATAAGCGACGATGCCCATTTCCATCTCTGTGGATATGTGAATAAGCTAAATTGTCACTCCTAGGGCACCGAAAATCCGCGCATAGCCCACGAAGAGCCAATACACCTGCTCAAACTTGCTGCGTGATATGCAGCACGCTAAAGGGGTTATCGGACCTTATTTTTTCGGAGAAGCCTGCATGGCTGCAGAACCATGCTCAACGACTTTTTCCTTCCTTAATTAGATAAATTGGGTCTAGAGAACATGTGGTTCCAACAGGATAGAGCAACGGCGCATTCTACACGAACCACAACCGAAATTCTGAGAACTGCGTTTCCGGGTCGCCTAATCTCTTGTTTTGGCTATTTGCACTGGCCGGCAAGATCGCCTGATTTGACTGTTCCAGACTTTTTATGTGGAATTTTTTCAGTCACGAGTCTATATCAATAAGAATCAGACTCTTAAAGTCCTCAAAGAGAGTATCCGTCAAGAATGCGAGGACCTAAGAGTGATGGAAAATGCCACAAATCGGGTCCGACTGGTCATCAATTCTGGCGGCGGCTACTTACCCGATATTATTTTATCGACTTAATCGAAAAAAATTAAGACATCAAATAAATATAATCCAAAAGCAGAACCATAGTTTTTTATTCATAAAAAAAAAATACAGCTAAAGAATATCGGGTGACACCTTGCATATTCATTGTTACTTGAAGTAGGATGGATGGATGATTTTCCACTGTCTATCTACTTGTAGGCTACGATTGTTTACATTACACGACAACTTGAATAACAACCTTGTTCATTATGAAACAGGAATTTTAAGGATAACTCACAGCACAAGACAAACTTTCTATTTAAAGAGGAGTAAAGCATTTAAATTTGTAAGAAAATGCTGTCAGTATATGAGGGAGGGCATTATCGATGCTTCAATTTAAAACCTTCAAGAAAATGTAAAATTCTGCTAGGGAACGGTTTCACGTTTTCGTCGTGAAGTGGGATTCTTTTTAGTTGTATATTCCGGTAAATTCACCACTAAAGGACTGAGGGATAATTTTTTTAAAGTCAAAGTCATAGTTGCATCAGGGGAAACTAGACCCTAAAAAGTTATGAGAAGAATCATTGAGAGATCTCCTTTCATAAATTGACATGATTGGATCAGCTAATCTTGCAAAAAATCTATTCTTTTAGAACAATTAAGTCATACTAATGTGGAATCTTTCAATCTTTCAATAAGGAAGCACAATCTAGGATACCAATGGTCAGACCCGCAGAGTCCTCGAAGGGGAAACACAGTAGAGGAAGACCTCGCTCATAGTAGAAGGGGACTTCAACCGACTTGGGTGCAGTTAAGTAAGAACTGAGCTGACTGTAAAGGCTTGTAGCGTCACCTAAGAAGAAGAAGAGGGGAATAATCAGGAATTTCGAAGCTGAAGTAGGAAAACACTAGGGCAGTGTACAAACTTTTGTATTATAGTGCGGGAGTTAATATTGAATCAACACATTAAAGGTTTCGGGATATTATTCCCTGCTTTTCGCCAATAATAGTGCGACGACGTCACAGGCCTTCAGGTAACTTTTAATAATTATATAAAGGCGCTGGAAGATAGATAGTTACGAATCAGTAGTAATCGTTTTAAGGCCAAATATCTGCATTGTCGATTTTCTAAACCAACGAACTCAACTCCTGTCACCTACATGTTTATTATAAAAGGAGTAGTCGTTCCAAAAAGAAAAATAATTTGATTACTCAAATGCGAAAACATTAGCAAACTCTAACTAACGAAGTGATCCATAATAAAATAAGTTACCTGTAGAATTATTCGAAGCCAACAATACAAGCGTCGCAGTAGCAATATACATATAGTATACAACATAATATTTACCTAGATACATGGGAGAAATATGTGGAATTATATGTAATCGTAAGCGTAGAGTACCTCCAAGGGTAATACAAGAACAAGAAGAAATCTTAATGGGAAATCTGAATTAGCTTCAGAAATCCGTACAGAAATGAGCCCCGATAATGTCAACATAGTATTTTTTAAGAGAAATGTGTTAAATAAATCAGTAACCTCAGTATAGTTGAAGGTTTATCTTTAATTACTCTTTAATTAAAACCCTCTAAAAATGTATAGTCCTGAAAGCCATAATCTGTTAAAGCATGAATTTAATTAAAAACTTGCTTCAAAGCTTAATTTACTTAAAATAATAAAAAACTAAGGGAGTAGATTAATAAAATAAAAGCCACTCGTTACGTGTGAGCACTTAGTGAATTTCACTTTACCTCACTAAAGCTAACCTAATACATATGTTGCACATAAATTCATTAAGATACTCAACACCATGAGAGCTGTGGAGCTATTTCCCCCAACCATTATCTTCTGTTCGTCCTTTTAACATTGCACAATGTACGAATACTTGTTACCAACTATCGCACAATGACTTTTCGAGTGCGGAAATTACACGTATACAACCACAAGACCTTCAGCTATAACACTGCACTTTGGGAAAGTTTTAAAGCAAATTGCACCAGACACCGGATATGATGGGGGGTGTCTACAATGTCCGGTATTTTGACAACGTAAAACCAAAACTATGTCCACAACTCTGGAAAATTGGCTTTAAGAAAAGTTTTTTGCTCCTGGTACAGAACGGTGTCGTATCGATAGCAGGTGTCACAAGCTTGTAATGTAAAAAAACCAAAGAGGAGCCACAACGACCCTTCTGTTTAAGAAAATTGGAATCGGTTAAAGTTGCCTCGCTACTATTTACGAAAAGAATATATTGTAGCTGCAAACAATCAAACAATATATGAACGGAGTTTTGATTGCATTAAACAGTACAGAGGTCTACACTCACGGTAAATTGCCGTGGTTCCGCATATCCCTTTTAAATTATACTCCATAATTAAACGAAATGGTCTGCTTCCGTTTTGCGACAATACTTTCGGATAATATGGGGAAGTGTAAGGCGGAGAACAGCTGAATGGAAATTCCATTGCCCTCTGTCATCATCAATAAAAGAAATTTAAATTTTCATTCTGTAAAATTTCGGTTGGTAGGTAGTCATTTTAAATTGGAGAAGAGCGCAACGACAAAAACAACAGTGTGACAAAAACATCCTTTTTCATAGTCGTGCGTAGCAAATTGAATGGTTAAATGTTAATGTTAACTGCGTTTGTCGGAAGCACCAAAGGTGTGACACTATGTTCTCCGGTGAATCTCTTTGGAATTGCTGTCATCACGTAGCCCACCCTCACCGCACGTTTTTGTACATTTTAGTCTCGATTTCGTTCATTTCACTAGCGAAACATTTGTATTGTATGCACTAAACCTGTAGATTGAGTATGTTTGTTGACAAGAGTAGTGTCAAATTATGGAATCTAGAAATAATTATAGTCTTAGAGAAACTTCCGCAAGTAGATAATAAATTTATCGCACATTGCAAAGAGATATTTTTCCAAATTTTTATAAGCTATAATTTTTATTTATTTATTTTTTTTTATTCCGGAATCTAGCACCTGGGATTGTGACTTACTTAGTTCTTGTCATCTTTAGTAAAGCACAGGCTGTTAAAAATCTTGCTTCCTCTTCAACTGTGCAGCGGCAAGTTTGCTTTTTGCGATCTGTCGTTCTTTTAGATCGGGTTGGGAATTGCATTAGGTAGTATATTTTACTTAGTAACGTGTGACATATCCATTTTCTTCATCTTATTGTAATGTCGATAAGATCTTAGTGCGTTTTCACTAAAAACTGTTCGTTCGAACATGCCCTAAATTGTCTTCATTTGAGAGTTTGCTGGTCTGTCCCTTCTTCCACTCTTTCGAAAAGATTTTTGTTACTCAGTCTTGTGTAATAGGATACGAAAAGCATTCCGATGTGTTTGGGGCAATTTGGAAATTTTGCGCCGAATGTAATAAACCCAATTCTTTTCTTTGTCTGGAGTGCTTTTATTGCAGTTAAGATATTTATTTCACTGGGAGGTACAATATGTAACCGGAATTTTGTTGCAACAGATATCTCATTCGCGTCCAGAGTCACAGTGCTATCGTGTTAACCGTTAGTAGCTTAGTTTACCTTCCATCTCTAAAGTTGAACCCCCGATGTAATTTGGCTCTAATGTTTTATATGAATGAAAAATTTTGGTTCTGCTTTTAGATTAAGTTTGTTTGATGTCTTATATTTTGTTTCAGAATTGATAGCAATTCGGGCTCGATGTGTGGCATTTTCCATCACTCTTGCCAGAACTTCCGGCGATAGGTTTTCGCATTCTTAACGGATATTATCTTTAAGGACTCCAAGAGTCTGACGGTGAGGCTGAAGCTGAGGCTGCTACCTCCAATTGTTCATCTAGGACGCGTATGTGATTTCATTTTTCACGATTACAAACCAACAATTACAAACCCTAAGTCCTGCGATATTGGACTATTTGCTTTCCTTTATCTACATCTTTAGGGGTTCAATAATTTTCGATCTGTCTCCAGGTATTTTTTGACGACTATGTGTTGTGACTGTTCTATCTTTTACTAATAACACTCTGCATCAGTTCTTATGATGTTAATGTTTTTCATAGCAGTATTACCTTGATATTGAAAAAGAGTCATTGCTATGGAAAAAGTTGTGATACCTTAAACTCAAATAGCAGCAATATAGCAGGATTTTCACCACCGACTGAACGTACTATATCGCATACTTTTCTTCCACTTTCTGTTGTGGGCATCATGTTTTTTCCAGATACTTAATCATACTCTTATAACTCTTATTTTGACGAATAAGTTGCAGCCATGTAAATGGTATTTCTGCCCTTATAGCACCCGCATTGGTAAATGCCACAGTTCTTAATCCTGCAGTAATCCAAAGGCCTACGCTGGTAGTTCGACTGCATGTCAATCTGTATAGACGAAGTCTATTTAGTTAATCGCCGAATATAAGGCTATATGCCGTATTATATCTTATATTATTTTTTACATGACGAGGAAGTTATTTCTAAAAGCCGTTCTAAGCTTTACTTAGGTTGAATGGAATACCATAAGGAGGTTTACGCTCTCCCGTCTTATTGAACATATTCCGAATAAGGCCAAGTACATACTTTCTCTCTTCTTGGATACGCAATTGTGGAAGATTCAAGACACCATGCATTATTCTATTCAATTTGAATGGAATCTCCCTGAGTTTGTTCGTCTACAACTTAAAGTCATGGGTCTACATCATGAGATGTATGCATAGTCGTCTGATAGTCTGCATTGAAAAACAGGACCAGCATCAACACGTTAAGAAAAATGTCTGCTTGCCTGTGAAAAACTTTACCAACGGCGGTGCTCTAAATTCTGTTCCGTTTGCTACTAATTTTTCGATATAAAGTTGATAATGAATATTGCCCTTAGATTGAGTGACACTCAACAATGAAAGAACTAAATAAAGTCTATTCAGGTCCACTCACGCATTGTCGCGGCCTCACTTAATCAACCCAAATCATAGTCTATGAAATTGACTTTAAAATAGACTTCAATCACCTGACACCTCTGCATATACTAATCCCTCAGTCTTCTCACATACTGTAGTATCTTCCAAGCTGAAGTTCCGCGTATCATCAGGCCGAGCTAAGCTCAGCCTAAGTCCAATAACCTGAAGAATGTAACAATATGTAAAAAAAAGCCAAGTAGAGTTATCTTACTTCAATCAGGGTTCAAAAACACATGGACGTTTCAGCAACCTACACCACTGATGAATTCGCCTCCTTCGTATTCATAGGAATAAATACCATGCAGCCAAACAAATAATACATTCTAAAGCGCTGTCTACTTTCTACTTCTCAAAGAATATGCGAATAACTGCCTTTCTGCTATTATCTCGAAATTTATTTGAGAATCAAGGATGTGTTACAGCAAATGTTATCCTGGGAGGAGTACAGAGCTTGACAACATTCGCGGCGTAAGTAGAAGAAACTTTATCAGAGCCAAATAAATTCGGCTACGATGTAAGAAAGCTTGAATTTTTTTGCAGGTGCGCAGACTGTCTGCTGATAGAAATTGATTTGAAATATTTTAGCACTCGATCAATTCGCTCACATTCAGCCAAATAGGACCCAAAAAAACGGGCGACTGTCATGTCTTTCAACGAGATACCATCACATCTATCCGTGTCATATACGTATGATATAGTGCATTTTCTATTGTTAGGTCCCAGACCACTGCAATATCTCTTGGAATTGCAAGGCGTGTGAAGTAGCTAAATAAAGCTAGTCTCTCTGAGCTCTACAATTATATTTATGTATATGTAAAACCAATAATTTTATTCTGCTTTCGGTTTAAATATTATGTACATACATATAACTTTTTCGTTTGAGTATACAAAAAGGTTTTTTTTTTTTTAATTTATAAAAGGAAAACTTGTAATATTTTACGAGCATTTTTACAAATTTATACAAACAAGATAACCAAAGCCGATATGTTTGATTTAAGTAACCACCACCACCCACAGAGCTATCTGTATAATCAAGTAAACAATATCTAGTTTGGCCATTTATTTTTGTTTCACATACTTACAAGCACCCCTGTATGTGGAGCTCAGAATTCTCAATTTAAAGAGCTTATCTGAAATTTATGCTGCCTTTTCTCAACTTAATATTCATATTTTCAATTAAGGAAATCAGACCAAATACTTGAATTAGAATACTATTTGTTGTTTTTAAGTTTCAACAGCAAGTATCACACTCTCATACTATCCGAACCGCAAAAATATTCATTTTCTTCATCATTTGTATTCATTGACTTTTGTGTCGACAGGTACACAAACGTGTGAATATAATTTCTATAAATCTAAACCCACGCCTAATTATGAAAACTTGGAGACACTATTGGAAGTATGCTTAATATTCAAAAAAAAAAAAAATAATAATAATAATAATAATAAAAGATTTGAAAAACTGGAATGGGGAACTGATAAATTAACCTTAATACGGAATTATGAATCCAAATAAGCGGAAGGTAAGCCAACGATTTAACATATCTTATAGACAAATTTATTTAAAACTGCGCATTTTTGTTTTATTTATATCGTAGTTCCATACAAGTGGAATTATTACCTGCTGGGGCAATTAAGCGTGTCAAAAAGTACTCATACGTTTAACGTATCAATTACTAGTGCGCCTCTACATATGTTAATTTCAAGTAGAGATATTTGCATAGAAAAATTATTTTCATTGAGTATGTTGATTGAACTTAAAAATTATACGAAATGGAAGGACTAGTATGCAGTTTTGCTAAATTTAATTTGGCATCATGCAATAGTTTTCGCAGTTTGACTTTAAAGCTCATCCAAAATATGTTTAATAATATTTTGATGAAGAAAATACCTCCATAATATTTCCTAAGACGGGATAGTTAGTAAGTTTCTTAAGTTAAACGTAAATTTGCAGGTAGTTAAATATCTTGTTTCACACACTTCCAGTGGTGTTACAAAAGGACCTCTTGATCGAAAAATTGAGGCACAAATATAGTACTTCGTTTTGCTCTTATTGTTTGTATCACCGATTTTTGATAATAACCCTTCTTTGGATATAAAAACAATTAAGTAAAATGGTAACGTCTACAAGCATGATAGCGAAAATGTTATAAGAGAAACATTGATATATTGCGAGGGCAAGTCCATACAAATCTTCATAGCTGATTCATATTTACTGAAAAATGAATATAGGCCATTTGTAATGAAAAATCTCAAAACACTAAACATTGGTGATTTGATGGCATGCCTCACCGAACAGTGGAACCAAAGCGTACATCAATCCGGCGAAAGTAAGATATCTGCTGTCGTTAAAGTGAAATTTAACCACACAATTATTATCCATGAATGGCACTTGCATTATCGAAACTGAAAAACTTTCCATTTTCGGTACTTGTGTCAGTGACTACTACCTACGATGAAACGACCACGTCGTTGAAAATGATGCGAAATATTTAGGTTTCCCCGAGCGATTTTAACAATATTTCCCCCCTTGACATGGCCCAAAATTGGAGTGTAGTGGCCATATCTGGTCAGGTTTTCCTAAAACATCTTCGCACCTGCTAAATGGATGTGATAAGACTTATAGACTTTATACCGAAAAGTGCCGTTTCTAAGAGAGGGCACCACTTGAATTAAATCCATACCATTTCAGTTAGTACCAACCTTCAAAAGATACGTGTATAAATGTGACAGCTGTTGGACGATTAGCTCTCGAGATATAGCGTTGTGAGTGAAGCAACTTTTGTTATTGTGGAAAAAAAAATGGATTCAAAGCAATTTAGTGTGTTGATTTATCATTGCTTTTTGATAAGAAAAAATGCAGCCGATGCAAAGAAATGGCTTGATTAGTGTTACCCGGACTCTGTACCAGCCGAACGAACCATTCGCAAGTGGATTGAAAAATTTAAAAGTGGTCATACAAACACCGAAGATAATGCATGCATTGGACGTCTAAAAGAGGCTGTTTCAGATGAAAACATCAAAAAAGTCCACAAAATGATTACGAATGACCGTAAAGTGAAGTTTATCGAGATAGCTGAGGCTCTGAAGATATCAAAAGAGCGTGTTGGATATATCATACACGAATATTTGGACATGCGAAAGCTCTGTTCAAAGTAGGTGCCGCGTTTGCTCACAGTCAACCAAAAACAACAAGGTGTTGATGATTCAGAGTAGTGTTTAAAGCTGTTCAACCGCAATGAAGACGAATTTTTGCGTCGGTATGTGACAATGGATGAAACTTGGCTCCATCACTTCACACCAGAGTCAAGTCGGCAGTCAGCTGAGTGGCGAGCAGGCGACGAACCTCGTCCAAAACGACCAAAAGCTCAACAGTCGGCTGTCAAGATTATGGCATCCGTATTTTGGGATACACATGGAATAATTTTCATCGACTATCTCCAAAAGGTGCAGACTATCAACAGCGACTATTACATTGCGTTGTTGAAGCGTTTGAAGGATGAAATCGCAGAAAAACGGCCGCATTTGAAGAAAAAGAAGGTGCTGTTTCATCAAGACAATGCACCGTGTCACATGTCGATGAAAACGATGGCAAAATTGAATGAATTCGGCTATGAATTGCTTTTTACTAAGTAACTTGCCTTATTTCCTAGATGTACTCGTATGTTTAGAATGGACTCACAATGTTGAGGCCTATGTTTATGGAGTTACATATATTTCCATACCCGAAAATTAATTATTATTTAGATGGTAACATTAATTTCTAAAATGGACCCATCTTAATTAAAATAACGACTTTGCGCAGTACAAAACATATGGTATGCGAGTATAGAGAATTTATTTCACCTGTTAAAATTAAATGAAATTGGCCGCAGTTAAAGGTCATTGACTTAAACCTAATAAACAACTTATTCACTGAGACTCGTGTGAGAGCAACGATACATATAACCTTTATACTCGTAAGTGAACAAACCCTAGGGTAAATACTAGGGTAAATACTATTATGTAGAAGAGCTTACGTCGCTTATAAAAAGTACAATGTCGAAACTGCTCTCTGGCACTCCAACGTCAAAGTTAAGAAAGTGAATGTTTCCTGTTGTGCTGTAATGCAAAACTAGGACCGCAAGAACAAAATAATTAACCAGAACAATGGAGAACAAATTACGTACCTAAAGTCGCGGCTTCGTACCCTCTCAAGCCGAATATATCGAAAAGCTCCTGATCGTAACAATACCCTAATCTATGCATTCTAAAAAGTATAGCAGACTTTTCATAATTGAAAATGCAATCTGGGCACCGAAGTACGGAGAATAATAGATGAACTAAAGCATCAGTTCCAACAGTATCTAGTGCCATTATGCAGGTAGAGTGACAGGCAAGAAACTAATACACATTCAGTCAGTCAAAAGCAATAGATACCCTTGGGATAATCGCATAGTATCGATTTGTTGCAGTTTCTAGAAGTACCCTTGGTTCCGATGTTTACCCGGTGTCTATTGCAAACATTTGAAATGCAATTTCCGAAATTTTATCTAATGTGATATTAACTGAATATCACAAGTGACGTAACAATTTTCAAAGCGAACGTTTTGTCTCCAGTGACTACAAAAGTGGCATTGAAGAACTATTGTACAAACACGTTCGCTGTGTTTGTAGTCTTTCGTGCGTTTGATTCTTTTAACAGGTTTGAGTAAATCATTTTTGTTTTCAAAATTAAAGTTAATATCCTCTACCATAATTTCGATATACCTATTAGGCGTGATCGCATTGTCTTCGGGCGCTGCTTCGGTTTGGATAAAATGCTGCATAGTTGTTTTTTATACGTTGCACTTAAATCTAGTTATTATTCGATCATGTCTGTCTTTCAGTGAGCAAGGCATGGTTGTTCTTGGGCGGATAATATTTCCCGAAGTCGATAATCTTTAAGTCTCTCCACCTGAAGTTATGCAGTCAAAATCCAAAGACATAAGTGTCCATTTCAGAGCAAATTTCATTCTAGGCTTCAAGCTTATACACTCACTTACAGACCAAACGACGCTTATCGTCCTTTGTTCTGGAGTATAAGAGTTGCAGCGGTTGATAAGTTTTGTTGGTTGTTGCCCAGTAGGTTAATATAACAGTAAGATGTTTGTTTGCGAAAAATTCGAAAAGTGTATCCTAATAAGTTTTTGTCTTAAAATGATTATTTTTTGAATTGGCAACACTTTTTGTTGCACTCAGTTTTGTTAGCTGTCTTACAATGTATAGATTCAGGCCAGATCAACGCTTGTAAATTCATTTTGAAAATCGGTTTTCAACTCCAAAACTTGCGGTACGCTACCATCCATTTTGCGATTAACATAAATAAATTAACATAGCCAAAGAATCTCTAACTATTAAGGAGGACCTGTATGAGTCGATTCACCATCCTACGAAAATCTTGCAGACAGAGTTTGATGTATGACCTTTCAAGATACACCTCGTGCAAAAATTTAAGCCGCTTTACCATCGTGTGCGTCTTACATACGGCGAATAGTCTGAAAACGAGATTGCTCTTGATGCTCTTTGCACTATTAAATTTTGTTTAGCGATCAGATTCATTTAAGTTGAATGGCTATGTCAACAAGCAAAATTTTCGCATTAGGAGTGAAGAAATGTCACAAGCTATTATTGGGTCACTGTTAACTCAGGCTGAAAAGTCAGTGCCGTTTTATAGTAAAACACAACATTTTTGCAAAATTCAACTTTATTTATCAATATAGTTGCCTTCTAGAGCGATACACTGATTGAAACGATTTTCTAATCAAAATAGGCCTCTGTTTCGGCGATTACTTCTTCATCTCTTTCCGGCGAGCATTCTTTTGAGTTCTGCGAACAGGAAATAGTCGCTGGGGGCCAAATCTGGCCAAATCAATCGTTTTTATCGACTTGTGACACGATGCATTGTCTTGATGAAACAGCATCTTCTTTTTCTCCAAATGCGGCCGTTTTTCTGCGATTTCATCCTTCAAACGGTCCAACAACGCAATGTAATAGTCGCTGTTGATAGTCTGCACCTTTTGGAGAAAGTTGATGAAAATTATTCCATGTGTATCCCAAAATAGGGATGCCATAAACTTGCTAGCCGACTGTTGAGTTTTTGGTCGTTTTGGACGAGGTTCGTCGCCTGCTCGCCACTCAGCTGACTGCCGACTTGACTCTGGTGTGAAGTGATGGACCCAAGTTTCATCCATTGTCACATACCGACGCAAAAATTTGTCTTCATTGCGGTTGAACAGCTTTAAACACTCCTCTGAATCATCAACACGTTGTTGTTTTTGGTCGACTGTGAGCAAACGCGGCACCCACTTTGAACAGAGCTTTCGCATGTCCAAATATTCGTGTATGATATGTCCAACACGCTCTTTTGATATCTTCAGAGCCTCAGCTATCTCGATCAACTTCACTTTACGGTCATTTGTAATAATTTTGTGGACTTTTTTGATGTTTTCAATTGAAACAGTCTCTTTTGGACGCCCACTGCGTGCATCACCTTCGGTGCTTGTATAACCACTTTTAAATTTTTCAATCCACTTGCGAATGGTTCGTTCGGCTGGTGCAGAGTGCGGATTTCTTTGCATCGGCTGCATTTTTTCTCATCAAAAAGCAATGATAAATCAACACACGAAATTGCTTTGAATCCATTTTTTTTCACAATACAAAAGTTGCTTCACTCACAACGCTATACCTCGAGAACTAATCGCCCGACAGCTGTCAAATTTATACAAGTATCTTTTGGAGGTTGGTACTAACTGAAAATGGCATGGATTTAATCCAAATGGTGCCCTCTCTTGGAAACGGACTTTTCAGCCCATGTATTACATACACAAAAAGTCACTGTTCGGTATGTAGATATAGTTTGGAGAGGTGGAAACATTGGTCCATTGTTTCAAAAAATATCCATGATTACTGGTTTCTTACTAAGCCAATTGAATCGCATTAATGTTGAATAGGTGTGCTTTTAATAAGACGGTGCAATATGCGACGCCATGATGCACCTACTGAAGAAAATGAGCCCATAATTTCGGTACTGAAAATGGTAGATGGACAAGAAGAAGACTGATTTGTGGTTAAATAAATCAGAAAACACACATAAGCTTAGGATGGAGCCTTCTCACCAATGTAAGTAATATCCAGCATTATGTACTCATTCAAACATTTGACTTAAATAATAAGAATAAGAGCGGTCCCTACATATCACTTAAATGGTTCCAAACATACAATAAAACTATTAAGAAGTCAACTTTTAACTTGACTTTAGTCAAAACATGTGTTTTTAATTTGTGATCTCACCTATGAATCGAAAAAGAAACTCTGAAATTTCTATACTATGAGATACAGTTCTGTAAGGTTGAGGTTTGTGATTTACCCCCCCTCAATTAAACTAATTACTCAAACATTACATTTATAGTTTGCGTGACATTATCCCTTTTCACTTCACATACATTTTTTATTGCCCAGACACATCATTCCAAATTGCTGACAATCAATCCCATCAATATTTTAATGGTCCTATTTAGTTACAGAAGAGTTTAACCCACCCTCGCTTTATGGCTATATGTCCTTTGATATAATTTTCAAGATAAATCAGATTTGCCATTAGGTAAACACACCCTTAATGGTGTCACCATGAGAACCACAATAATGATAAATTTAAGAGATAACTTTTAATTCCTTGTTAATCTTAAACAAGCTTCCGTGTAAGGCGCTCAAAACTCCTGCCAGCGATTCTTCTGGGAAGAAGATAACATTCAACCACCATGTACCAGGCAGCACAGTTCATACTAGGGGCACTTAGAGATCCGTGGCATCCATATTAAGGACACAAGCAACTCTGCTGGAAAACCCTTGCTACCTCACTACCTATCCATGTTCTGTCATATGTGTGCTGGTGCTGGTGCTGGAGCTCCCATAGCTAAAAGGTTCACATAAATAAATTTAACAGATTCTCTATCAACTTTCTGCATTGGGGCGGGGGCGGATGGGAGCATTTTATTTACAAACAAGAAGAAAGTTCCGGTCTAGCGAATAAGCAATCCGATGATGCTTTTCCCCAACGGCATTGCTGCGGCCGTCCTCACCTACAAAAAAAGGAAACAGAAAAAACGAAAAATAGACCCTTTGCCTGCCGGTCTTTGAATCAATGTCGGTGAATGATGCTGTTGATTCTATTAGTTGTTGTTTCTATTGCCACATCTTCTGTGGAGTAGATTTAGCGGTATATTCTCTTCACACCGACTTCTACTGATGATCGAGTTGCTGCACACGTCTTTTACATGTTTTTTTCCTTTTTTTCTTGTCACGTCATCAGACAAAAGTTTGTGGATTTTTACAACGTCCCTAATAACGCTTTTGGGTAAACATTTTTTCCTCGTCAGTCGTTTCGTCTGCGTACTCGTAGTCATAGTCACTCTTAGCATCTCAAAAGGGTTTTCACTTTCAAGAATCGTCCTTTTGGAGTTCTGGCCAATTCGGGAGTAATGCAGCACATATCATACAAACATCTATCCGTATTTAACCAAACAAGGCTGAACGGGTGTAAAAGAAAACTCATCATACCATGGTATCTTTGCCTACTCCGACTGTCTGGTGTGTTCCATCAATTACGTGACTCCCATACCTGGGCGGCAGGGATTCGTTTTCAATTCCTGAGCCGGCAATCCACAAGGCGAAGTTTTCTGATAAAATTTCCCAGACTACATGACGTGCATTTGTTAGAGGAATTTTTCTAAGAGCATTCCATTCGATTGAACAAGATTCTTCGCAGTAGCGTTTTTGTTGCTCTTTGCGATGCCCTATCCCTGCGTAGTATTAGTGCAGAGTGCGGATAAGCTTTGCCGCAGTATAAATTCTACGCCATCGCTTCGAAAGAATTGTGGAAGATTCCTTTTGGTTCTGGTGTTTCAATGTGAGGATAAAGAGTCGGTCGGTCGGTCGGTCCCATTCGATATCAATACGATGGATGATAATTCAATTTGGCTGGACTCACTGGGAATTCACTAATACAACGACAGAAAAAGGAAGGAGGTCAGAGGAGTTGGGTAGGTTGTGATATTTTCCCATCATCTAGAGTCACTGATGGAATGTGACAGAGTGTAAAATGCTTAATCCAAGGCTTTAAGACCTTATAACAATGGCTTAAATTTGTAGCGATATCGGCATGCACTGTGACAAAAAGATGGTAACAGTTGCAACATAGGATTTTCGTGAACTATCTCCAATTAGAAAATCGAATATAATAGCTTTGATATGCAACGTTTTTGTCATTTTTAAAACGATAGTGTTTATTGTGGCATACTCCAAATTTATAATAATTTGGTTTATGAACATTTTGTCTGGAACTTTGTTACAAAATTTGTAATGAGCTATGGATCATCATTATTGTAATAATTTCGTTGATAAAAATACTTTTTGGATTTATGCAGAAATTCGAAAACGTCATCGATGGCTAAGTAATGAAAAAATCACATGACTTTTTTGAGCAGTTTGCTTTTATAATACTTTAAGTCATTTTAAGGGCAACTTTTTTGCTAAAATGACAATGTGGAGGATTTTAAATTAAACGTATTTTCAGAATGCCAAAGCCGAGGGAGAAAATAAGAGAGAACCAGGATGAATGAGCTAATATTCGAGCAATCCAACAAACTTATTTTGACTGAATGCCCTGTTATACCAGACAACCGTAGCCTTCCAGTTACGTTCTTGTAGTGTCAATAGGGTAGTGACTACTAAAAAGACTAGAACAAAACGAAAAAGTTAACATTTTTCATGTGAAGACACAGAAAACTTTTTTATAACTACATATATGATTTCCAATAACGTATTGTGTGATCAGAACTCACTTATAGCACATTGTACTATATGCTCGTACATATGTATTTTTGGAAAGCAAAATATCTTTGCGGAACAGCATTTCAAACATCAAAACGTAGATATTAGCAATGAGTACGCTTACAGAAGTACAATTCTCGACGAGCTTTATGAACAAACAACAAATGTTAGAACCATCTTACAAGATGAAGAAGTCTACAAACTCTAACCACAAACTGTATTATTTTTATCAAAGCAGTGCATCCGGTCAAAGACTATATTGTACTCTTTATTTTTTACTTTTAATGCATCTTCTCACTATTATGAAAGTGAAAGGCATTAGTACTCACAACATCAGTGTCTGGGACATGCAGCACATGCGAGATTTAACTTGACACGATAAGGAGTCTAGCAAATTATAATACACCTTTTAGGTTCTATTAGGCACTCTACTCCTTAATGCTAAGAGTCAAAAGGAATGCCGCTGATTTTTCAAATTTGATGGATGGCATTCCTTTAGTCTGCTGGCATCCTGCAGAGTCATTTAGGGACAAGAAATCCAACTAAATATGGAGACATATCCTCCAACAATTTATCTTATGAGAATTATTCCTATAAGCTCTGCCTGTCGATTATTTCTCGAGAGTGCCTTAGCAATTTTTGAGGCAACAGATTAAATTCAAAAAAGTTTACCATGCAGGATAACACAAAAGCAGTGCTTTTTACATCTGCCAGAACACATTGGTGGTCGCATTCACAAATCACTTGTCATCAATTGTCTCTTTATGATTATGGCTTTAGATAGCAGATCATAATTTTCGTCGATGGCGTGGCGTATTTTTCTTAGTTGTCCCAAATTTCAATGAGGAAAATTTTCGGCACTTAATTGCATAATCACCCAAGGATTTGTTTCATGAAACATTTGACCCGAAAGGTTCCATTCTGGTAACTGTTTTCGTTACAAAACATCCACTCTTTTTATGAAGGCAGTCCGACTTTCTCGACTATGCGTTCAGTTCTTTTTATTTTATCTACTAAAATTACATGCTTTGCTGACAATATCACCAGTTTCAATTTAATTTAGTGCGTGGAGCAGGTAAGGTTTTTATTTTCGGACATGAACTTAAATGATTAGTAAGAACTCGCAAAACTATTACTAGTTGCGAGTATAATAGTAGTTTCAACAAAACAACATAAGCAGGAAACCCATCAGCAATCTGAGTGCCAGGAAATCTTTTTCTCTCGATCTCTTTAAGAGTGTAGAAAAGAAGACAATTATATTGTAGCTTTGAAAAGTTAAAAACTTTTTTATGAAATTCCAACTGCTATCCGTTTTTATTTCGACGTCGCTGCTTTAGAAGTGTGGTTTCAGGGAACTGCTACATATACAATACGAATACTTCGATTTGATTTAATCTCGATAATCTCGATTAGTCTGCGCATTAGGCACTTGAGCATAAGTGGTAAGCTTACTGGCAAATTAAACCTTTCAAGACGTTGGGAATCAATGATTGTTAAGCAGGGGCATTTCATTGAAAGCCTGTAAAGTATTTAATACTGCGTAAAATAAATGTCGTTTTTATTTATAATACAATTGTGTGCATTACTTTTGAAATGAACCTCGCAGCAGATGGTGTCTGCTTCAAAGCCCATCAAATTCTAGTTAACTTATAAATATCTTACTATCACATCTTTTTTTAATGTTATTACCAGCGGTGATCATGACTCCGAGAAGGGTGTGCTCTAAATGGACAAAAATTGGAACAACCGGCTGAACAATGCAGAGAATATCTTGCATACGAGTATAATATTATCTGTAGATACAAATTCCTTCGCATGTGCGCAAATTAGCCTGCAGTGCTACGTGCCATTGTATAATGATCTAAAAGAAAAGTCAAATCACTGTTTATATTTTCTGAAGCTCTGAGAATGATCTTCGATGCATTCTATTAGCAGAGTGGTGTTATGACTATAAATTAACTAGAAACCTATCCAAAATAGGGGAACTCCGATAGAAAAACTGAAACGACAACAGTCATTTAAATATTTGAGTGCTCTGTTTGCTTGTTCTTTTTTGTGCATCCGAAGTTATTTGCTTTAAGAGACTGGGACTAGTGATCGAGATGATCATAGCTATTGTTAGGAAATCGGTATTGGTAAAATGCGCCAACGAAAAAAAAAAACAAAAAAAACAAAAACAAAAGCAAAGAGAAACAAAAATACCCAGAAGCAAACAAATGTCTTCAACTTAAGAAGGGACTCTGGATAAACAAAATAATATCGCGGGTATACTCGTATATAAATGCTTATATGACTTAGTCTTAGATTGTACCCAGTACTATCGGCGAGCATCTTACCACATACTAACCGTTTGCAGTTGCTTCCTGAGATTCCCTATTGGTTATTTATTTTATGTGGGAATCAACAAAAGTTTAGTACGACGGACACATCAATGTCGTCCAGTCTGAGTGTATCTCTTGTCAATCCATAGACAATCGAGAATCCCTTGGCAGGTCTTAGTCCATATATGAGCATCACAACAAATTTCATTTGGCCCACAGCAAAAACAAATAAATACTCGTATCTCGAACAATAAACATTCAAAAGGAAAGGAAAAGGGCAAGCATCGTTCTCATGTGGGCATCTTTCAGTTTCAGTGATTCCCCTTCAGCCATATTGAACAGAAATAAAGAGAGAAAAAACAAAAGCACACGCTTGTGCCGTCTTTGTAAATGTTGAAACGATACTTTGCCAAGATATTGGGTTTGACTGGGCCTAGTGCGCTGCTGATGTTGGGTCCTGATGTGAACCGCACCATATATGTAGATCTGGAAAAACATTTTCATATACTGCACCATCACCATTGCTGCCGCAGACAACATTCCTTGCGAAGATCGCTTGCATTCCCCCGCGCAATAAAACCTAAACAATGCTGGCCACTGGAGGCAAAAACGCGTTTCAATCCGTTCGACAATTTTAATTCTCTTCACAGGTACTTCAGGAACGAGTTGGCTGCTGATGCTATAGACTACGGAGGCTATATGTTATTTGTATAGAGAGCCTTTCCAGATAAGATTGGCGGCCGGTGGTGGCGGCTGCTGGCCATAATAAAAATTCTGCTCACATGTGACAACGATTTGTACTCAGGTTCCTTTTATGGCCTCAATCGCAGTGATTTCTTCATGGACAATACGACGTTTTTGCTTGTGTCCCGTCTTGTGCAAATTTATCGATGATTTATTCCAAATAACGTAATAAAAGATTACGGGATGTTTATCGATCGTTGTACGGATATAGTCAACAGCAGGATGACTTAATGTGAATGCACTTCCATTTGATAGAGCTTACCTTTGACTGCATACAAATACCATGTGTCAGTGCATACCTCAATTGCAATGCCATAAATGCCGATGAGTTAAATCAGACCTCCATGTCCATATTACCATATTCCATTTTGGAGCAATACTTACGCCGACCAAGACAGACACAGATAAATGTGAATTATTATATGGATCCTGTAGGTTCTAATTTAAATAAATTTGGACATTAAGTTAGAAGGTCCGACAAAGATGTATGGCGGAATAAAGTATTTATATGAAAATAGTTTATGTGATCCCAAGTTGATTAAAAATTTACGAATTTTTATATGAACTTTATGGCATCAATTCATCGGTGAACTGTCTTATAAGTTGAGTAGATAAATGCTGTATACAGAAACAGTATATGTTTGGCATATGTTTAAATTCAGATGGTACTCCATAGTTCCAGAAAAATTGAATTCCCTAAAGTTAAGCCTTTTTGTGGATTAAAGCAGCCAATCCTGGTAAATGTTATCAAGAGGTATAAGCGATATATTCTTCTGTCTTTTCTGCATGTTGGTCGACTATCTCGACGGTTTTAATACCTAATACATGCATAGCCCTAGAAATAATTGACAATAAGTGCACTAAATATGGGATTTTAGCTGGTTGGCTTGATTCATTTAATACTTAAAGGAATCCTTATCCTTTCATCACCAAAGCCAATGCTATGGGTATTATCCTGCTCGTCAAACTTTCTGATTTTTTGACAGAATATGTGACTTGTCAGCGAGGAACTTCTAGATTGTTACTTTGACGCAAAAACACTATGGGTTCTTTCAGCAGACTAAAAAGATTTGTTTGTTCCAGCAGCTTAGGAGCATTTCTTAAGATGCTGCGTTGTTTTCTAAATACACTGATAAGTCTGCCTTGCTCTGACCTGGCTGAACGCAGTTAAAAGACTTAATTTAATTCTCTCCGTCCTATACTATACAATCCACTGCCAGTTAGGTAGGAAACCGCAGGTGGTATGACTCACCTTGTTGCATACAAAAGCCTTTTTGCTATCCGTCAACCCTCAGACTTGAAATATTTGTCTTATTGCCCCAGCATCTCAATGTGAATGTTCGACTTAAGCTCGAATAATTCTGTTTTGAAAAGACAAATTGGAATTTTTTCCTAGGTACTTCTTAATGCTTCCTACAATACTTGTTCATATTCTATTTAGCTATCGGAGGCGAACGATAGGTACTTTTTCGACATTGTTGATCTCGCTTTAAAACTGATAGAGCCGGTCAACGCAAACGAGACCAAAATAACTCAAAACAATCCCTAAAAACTTGTGTCGGCATCGGCGTTCGACAATAAAGTCATGTCAAGTCTATGAAGTCATCTCCAGTTTTCTTTCATATGTCGGCGGGCCTACCCGCCTTGCCCAACAGTCAATGTTATATTCAATTTTATATATAACTATACTAACTTTATTTTACTCGAGTAGGCCTGGTTTTCCCTATCCACCGTAACTCTTCTCCTAAATTTCCCTGCTCATATCTAATGCTTTGTGTTTGAATCTTGTTGGCTTAGTATAGTAGTTTTACCGTTATGGTAAAATGTTCGAACCTAATCATTCACTTCTTCTGCTCTTTCTTTTTTCTCTGAAGAAGCTGATGTTTTATTCACTTATATTGCTCTAAAAGCGAATGAAAAACGCTCGTTCTTCTATGCAGCGTCGTTTCACAGGCGAGTTGCCTTGCTACATGTACTTACATGCATCTAACTAGGAGTTTTATTTGGGCCAAGTGAAACCCAACATTTCTGATGGTTTCTGATAACTATGCAACTGATCTTCAAAGTAGAAGCAGTTGGTTGGGAGATACGTAATCGCAGACTTTGAACATTCAATCTGCTCATAGTATTTACCTGTTGTTGTAATGTATGAGATATCCGCAGATGTACTTTGGCTTTAGCTAGGTAGTGATTCAGGTCTCTATGCTTGGAATGTTTGATTATTTATAATACTCTAAGTATTGTGTTGCCTCGGGTTATCCCAACATGATCTATTTGTTTGACTTATTTTGCTCAGATGAGTGCCACTTTTTCTAAATTTTGGGGTCAGTCAGGTGTTGCTGTAGGATAGATACCTTTTTTGCCACTTAAACAAACCCGAAAATTTTTATTTTTTTTCCGGCTGCTCACATGATTAGAATGATATATGCTTTATAACAGTCTAGGACACTGGCTAGTTGTTCCGCTGAATATATGCTGTTCCAAAATTCCATGTTTTTGTATTTTTTTTTTATTTTTTTTTTTAGGATCTACAACAGTAAATCCGATTTTGGTTGCTTCGGAAAAGAAGTACTACGTAGTTAATCTTATGCATAACCCTCAAGCACAAAGAAGAGAACTTTTATGTTGTATGTTCTGTAGCAAATAAACCGTTTCATAGATATAAGAGTTATAGTTGGCCAATATCGGTACCACTATCCGCCGTCTTTATTTTAGCGCCCTGATTAGTTTTGAAAAATCTTGAGCGTGAAAAGGGAATTTAATCTTCGTCCTTTCTAAAGAGAAAATCTATGTTTATAGTTCTTGATGAGTATTGTTCAAAACGTTCCGCAAAAATGTAAGCCTTTTTCTGCGGTATCACTACCAATTTGATTCCAATTTTTTTTTTTTTTTTTTTTAATGAAGATCATTGTAAAATCTTAGGAACCTTCACCCACCAATGTTCATTTATAATAATACAACACAGTCAACCTAACGATTTTTGATTGTGAATATGAATTATCTGGTTCAGATGCCCTAACAGTTACATAGGTCAATATAAGTACATTGCATCGGTGCGTAATTTTTTTTGGACACATTAGGTGGAAACCATTAAAAAAATAAATTTTATTTTCAATTATTTAAAATCAACTTTGGTTTTTAAAACTCTTAACGTAGAGTAAATTATGTCCCAATCTAAATAAGCTCCAACAATGTATCTTACATTACTTTCAACGTCATCATATCCTGTTCGGCCATGAAGTAAACGAATATTGTTGAACGTTAAAATATCTCCAGGCTTTGTCTTGAACTCCGCCGCATCGGCTCGTGCTAGCTGGACAAATTTGAAGTATGCTTCATACCAGGGTATAACTTTTTCAATTTCAACAGAGAAATGACTGTCACGTTGCGGAATGCTGTGATTAATCCTTGTGTAGTTGCGCTCTTTGTCTAAACTAGATTGAAAGAAAAAGCAGTGTAAATAATTGTTTATAGATAGTATAGAACCGGCTGCACTACTTACCATATAACCGGTGACCGCCAAATATTATGGAAGCTCATTTTATCCTCACTACCAATATCATTCCAATCCACGACGGTCTCCGTCAAAATCTTGAAATAGTTCGGGTACTCAACTTTCAGTCTATCTGCAATGTGAAATGCATCGACCAAGGTATTACAACCGCCCTTAGAAACAGATTGAACAATGCAATGCAATATATTCACACTTGGCTTATATTCATAGTATGGTAAGTCCGTATGTAAAGGCAGTGGATCAGAGAGATACGCGTAGTTCTTAGCTCCAGGCTTAGACTGGACAATAAATTCTTCACTGTTTTGAAGAAACAAATGAAATATATACAAAGCAAGACTCCTACCTTCTTACATACCCGTAAGTTGTTTTCCGTATAAAACCAACGCGATCGGCTATACGCCGGACAACATCTTTTTCTAAAGGAGAATCTTCAATAATTGCAACTCCATATACTGCCAGAGCTTCAAGCCATTTCTTTAGTTCTGCAAGAAAATAAATTTAGTGAGACATCTGGTATGGACTAATCCACTGACAGAAAATTCACCTTCATCGTTACCTATTACGTCATCAAATTTAAAGACTTTTGTCACGTTGGAAAAATTCACTCCACTCCAATGCACCGGCTTGGGTCGGTAAAACTCTGTCAAATATCGATTTCGTCTCTTGGTGCTAAAGTCTCTTTCCCTCAACCACTTCAGGTCATACGTTGAGGTATGTTGATCACTCCATTTCACTTTAATTGCCTCCGCTGACTTGTCTGCCTGTATATAAACAAACACCAATTTAGTTTTCGATTGTATCTATGAACATCCCACTACTATTAACATAGATGTATACCCAAATTTCTTGCACTTTCACTTTTATGTCAAACGCGTCCCAGTCAACTCTTCGACTCTGTGAACTCTGATGAAAGCACTCAGGGCAACGACAGTTGTCACGTAACCAAACGCCAGGAAATTTCATTGCATTTGTGTGTTCCTCCTCCCGCACCACAATGTATCTATCGTTCTCCACGGATGCACTGATTAATCGTTTGTGCATGACGTGCACTGGATTTGGATTTGAATGTTGAATGAAACATCTTTTAACGCCAAACACAGAGCGAATCAACCCGAAGAACATATTTGTTACTGCTGACGCTGAAAGTTTATTTCGCGAATGCCAACTACATACTAAGCGCGCATGTCGATCGCTGTAGCCGGTTGAGCCAAATATAGCCGCACTACATGACGGACTTTGATGCCAGTCGGCAGCAACAACAAACCACAATAGTTGATGTATCCGAACGTCACGAGAGTGAATCAGGCTGATAAGATACGAGTACCTACCCAGAGTTCATGGTGAAAGCAATGGGGGACAAGTAGGAATAAATTGCTTTGAAGAGTTGAGAAGTAAATTTAAATGATAAGCTAGGGGCGCGATCCCAACAATTACAATGACCAAATGTGGTACTTGCGGATTCGCTGGCTTAATCGGTTCTCAAGATCCAAAGAGGCGGCCTGTGATGCTGTGCTGTCGGTCAGTGATTTAAAGGCAAGCAAAAAAATTATTTTTTCTCATGTGAAATTTATATTGGTAATAATGCGGAAACTATACTATAAAATACGAGTACATCTCTAACGGGGAATGCTTTCATGTTTGCTTAAGCACAGAAGAAGCTCAAGCGTTTGCAGATAATGCAGCTTTTCTGGATATTTCTAACGACATTCTGCTCTAGACATGACTGATCAATGTACTGGGAATTACCTTTTATTCAATTCTCTAAAAGCTGGGACCATTCTTTTTATGAGAACGAAGAGGCCGAATCAAGTCAACGACATTCAAGCTGAGTTTATTGGTGCTATCCTGCAAAACTTTCTTCTTTGTATTAGACATGTCAGGTCGAAAGCCTCTAAAGCGCTTTCTGGAATTTGTGCTGCTTTTTCCTTTTTTTTTTGTTGAAACATGGGGCTTGTCATGGAGGTGGGTCCTTTCGATAACACCAGTTGTACTCTATTCGTCGATAATACATTTCTGCTGTTTTTACTAGACTTCAAAGAACAGTCCGTCTTTTCCATCTTAAAAGAAATAGTTTTTATTGCAACACACACTGAATTTCATTAGACTGTGATCCTACGGACATGCTCTAATGCAATGAAATGAGAACTTTGGTTGCGAAATCGACTTTGTCTGTGACAAGAAATATATTGGGGTTTTCATCAGCGCTCCGACCTACTTGTCATATCAAGGAGCAAGTTTTTGCCTCAAAGAAGGGGCTTATGTTCTTAGATTTACCAAGGTAATGTACTGAATTTTCGATGCCCGTTTTTCATTTTCTATAGCATGTTTGTTAAATTGGGCTGAAACAATAAAGAATACTAGAGAGGCAGTTAAAATTAAGAGTAAGGGTCTAAATAATTTAAAATGGACATTTGGTTGGTCTGCTTTCGATGGATTAACTGAAAAAAACGAAAAGTTTGCTCAAAAAGAAGCTCGTTTGAAAGGCTATGGTCTAAAATGCAATTAAAAGGGTGAAAGCAGAAGTTACTCGGACACACAACTCAAAGATTGGGTAGTAAAACGAGTTCCAGAAGCGACGGTCAAATCACAACGATACAATTATCAATGGTCATACATATATCTTGAGCAAAAGTCAGCTGAAGCGGTTAAATCCACCCAAGCAATTATGAAGTAAGCTGCGCTGCGCTGCGCGCTAGGTACTTAGGACCAAGGACTTATTTCTTGACGCTGTCTACATGCATAAGGTCTTTACACAGTTATATACAGAGGATGACATGGAGCTTGTCTCCGAGATAAGTCATTTGCGGAAGTTGTGGACAGTTGTGAAATACTTTAATATACCACTAATACCAATACATCACTAACGAGTACCTGAATCCAAAATTTATGTGTTCTCTTTTATAAATTTGTAATGCCAAAGTGAAAAGTGTTCCTTTGCAATACATTTGGAAACTTTTGATGAAAAATTAAGGCAAAATTGATGAATGATTTTTAATACGCATTCAACCTTAATTACCTTTTTCATGTGGTAGATTATGTGTATGTACTTACATGAAACAAATAACACCTTTCTTGATTAATGATTCTATTTATATTTGCGCAAACTTGAAACAGCTAATATTTCCTATGCAATAAAATTGATGACTTGGGCACGTGAAGGGCACATCGTCATTCTAATTCGGCTGATATTGAAAAAAATAGTGCGTTTCGGATGAAAATGGGTTTTAAAACAACATGATTTGCAGTATGACAACTTTTTTGTCATGTCAATATCATGTTAATATTTGTAAAATTTTTATGAAATGATAATAAATTCGAGGGATCCAACAAGTAGCTTGCAGCCTATCGAAATTTTAATATTTTTCTTATACTTAGCGGTATTTTAATTGCAGTCAATAAAGGCTGACTTTAAATCCACGTAAGCCACTTAAAGGACGCCCCTTCGTAGTCGTGGTGTCGTGGAGGTGTAGACTAAAACTTGAAACTAAATTAAAATTCATAAATCAAATTTTAATTTCATAAATCGCGGCGGCTAAGGAAACGAAAGTGTAATTAAAACTCACCCGCCCATTAATACTAATTAGAATCCAGTATGAACCAAAGCTTTCTCCCTTAGTCAGCGTAATTCCCAAGAAGTGCAACTTCGTCCTCCTAGCCAGCCACACACACATATATACAACATCATTTGTACTCTTAGCCTATTCTACACAACCATCCAAGGAACCATTAGAAAGCTTTTTTCACTACAATGTATAAGAAAAGGGTTGTTGGCGATCCTGCCTTAAATCATAAGCACAAAACTACTCTACGACAAAAGACGACGAGGGCCTCTGCCACACACACGGCGAAGAGATGATTTTAAGGATATTTGCATAGTAGAGTTCACTAGAATAAGCGTCGGATTTGCATAAAATAATTACAAGACGACGACGACAGGATGTGTGACTTATTCTTTTTGGTTAAGCGCGAAGAATCTGTGGCCCATCAGTTGTGAATAAGTTGCGGTACGAGTGTTAGAAAGAAATTTCCACTCATTCAAGGAACACATTACGATATGAATACCAGCACATCCTGAGACCGGATATGAGGGGGTGTACAACGACATTTATCAATTTACTTTACGGTTAACCTAGGGTAGTTAAACTTTTTTATTTCTATGATATTTCTTTTTTTCTAGGGAGAAATAAGTTGTAAAAGTGCGCTCCAACATGTTCTTTGTAAATTTACTTGTACTCTACCACTCTATAAATGTACTCCTCCTCGACGGTCTGCGTATGGAGAACAGTATGACGAGGGAAAGATGAATTAATATATCCACTGAAGATATGCTCAAGTTTGAGTCTATGCTATGTAAAGACGCAGGAAGCTGAGGGTGTAGATCACGTGCTACTGAGTGGATGATTATTTAAGGGTTGATGGCGGGAGTGCAAGCTACTTGCTGCTCGCACATAAAAGTGGAGTAAAACTCTCCAGTATTCAAATATTACCAAATATGCCGAGAAAAACTTTCTTTCCAAGAAGAAAGGGCCACAAAGGAAGAAAATGCCTGTGGCCTCGAAACCACCCCCATACTAAAATAAGACATATTTTCCAGCCAATTTGTTCGTCATAAAGTATCCGCAAATAACAAAATTAAGCAAGCAGACAAATGGTGTGGAAATTCAAATGTGATGGGGTTCTACAAGGAGGCATACATATTTGTGTAAGCCCAGACACGATACGATACAAGACGACAGAAATGAATAGTCAATTCAAAAATGTTCAAAAAAAAAAAAAAAATTAATTTAATGGAATTAAAGGAATGAATTTTGGGCATTAGGAAATATTTTGGGGAACATAATTGGCAAATCATGTCGTGCTTCTGGCATTCTATCACAATAATTTGACGACTATGACTGTCGTGATTTTTGGTTGAGTGTGGTTTAGTCCAGATAGGGTGTAATTATATTAATGATAATGGCAACATTTTGCGCTCTGAATTTTCTATGAGAAAGCATCAAGGATGGGATTCATAAAAACTAAGTTAAACATCCTTCTATATGTATATACTGGTATATATATGTAATTATATTTTTTTAATTTATGAGCATATTTTACTAGTTGAATTGCGTGTTCTTTTTTTCAATTACAGATTACGTTCATATATGGTAGCAAAGTTATAACCATAATAATTTTACAAATTTATCACAAACTCAATTTTACTATGTAGAATCTTTGCTGCATTAACATTCAACAGAATGAACTTCTAAAAACAAATTCAAAATAAAATGTCTAATTTAAAAAGCTTAAGTGCTAGGTTTAGGGTTGTGGGTGAAAGCAAAAGTGGAGTTCTTCTCTTCTCCAAAACCCTATTTCCTTGTGCTTATGAAGTTAAAGTAAAACCATCAAAAGTTACAAAAGCAACAAATTCAACTTATCTTTATTTTCATCTTCATTATAAACACCGCGGATTTTTATCCCTAAGTGGGCCTTCTGCCTTTAAGGATCCTCTGACACTAACACCAGTTCGTCAGAGGGAATATTGAAATTAATTCCAGGGACTGAACTATCTCACTCCTGGTCTTACTTGCAAAAAATTCATGACATGCCTTAGAAGTAGATTCAGGGCGTCTGTACCATTTGGCAAAACAATCATGAAACTAAACAAGCCTATGACACTAAGTTTTCTTAAAATATGACGACTGTATACCTCATTTATCGCTACGAATGTTAAATGTTCGAGAATACTGTACTGAGTCTCATCTAGATCCCAAGCCACAATGTTATCGTGAGAAATGAGAACTTGCTCGAAAAGACTAAAATTATTACTTCTCATAATCTGAATTTAAATAAGAATTTCACCATCATGGTATAAATTGGCTCTCTGGCTGTACAACTAACACTCGCATTAGCTTTGATGCCGTGATTTCTGATACTGTAGGTGCTTTTTCCCTGAAATTTTATATATCAATAATGCTTATATTCCATTCAATTAAGGTATACTCTTCTGATCCAATGTTAGAATTTAGTTTGTGTCTGCACTCAAAAATCAATTTCAGTTATTTAATCGGCAAATTTTTGGGTTCTACCACCTACTATAGGGTGATTCATCGTGAGGTTTGATTTTCAATAGGCTTTTTTTGACAGATCACGCGTGACTCCTATCAAACTGCTTTGTCATTTTTGTTCAGTATCGTTTGGAAATTCATCGTAAAAAAACTCACGCTACAACAGCCTCTCCAAATTGTTCAGCTGTATTACGAAAATTAGCGTTCTGAGAAAAATTTTTTTTGTGCGCTACGAGGAACTTACGATGCGCATAATCGACATACTGAAACCACTATTGCCAATACCATTTGCAAATTTGAGTGCCAGTTTACATTAGTGGATGATACTCGACCGGTTAGACCACATCCAGCACGCAATGAAGAGACTATAGCACCCGTAGCTGTGAGTGTACGCGAAGACCGTGACGAATCGATTCGTCGTCCTTCTCAGTAGCTTGGCTTGGCGTGTTCGACAACTTGGCGTATTTTACGTGATGATCTCGGCCTAAGAGCGTACAAAATTCAACTTGTGCAAGTATGGAAGCCAGGCGACTTGAATTTGCGTCATATTTTCAGTGAATGGGCTCTGGAAAAACTCAATGAAAATTCAGTGTTTTATCGTCCGTTTCTGGCTCAATGGATGCGTTAATAATAGAGCTACCATTAGATCTATTAAAACAACGGTATGGTGTGGTTTATGGGCTGGTGGAATCATTGGTCCATATTTCTTCAAAAATTAGGCAAATCAGATTGTTACCGTCAATGGTAATCGTTTTCGCGCCATGTTAACGGATTATGTTCTTCCTGAAATTCAAGCACATGGTCTCGGTGAGCTCTGGTTTCAACAAGACGGCGCTACGAGTCATACAGCGCGTGAAACAATGGACTTGTTGAGAGATCATTTTGGTGAGCACTTAATTTCAAGTTTTGCTACGTAAATTGGCTGCCTAAATCGTTTTGTAAAGTCTCAGGTCTCAGCTACGATTGCCGCTTTGGAAGCCAACATTACTCGTGTTATCCGCGAGACACCAGTCACCAAAATTGAACCTTCCGAATGGACCACCTCAGACGTAGTTATAGCCAACAATTATATGATATCGTTTTCAAAAAGTAAATGCCATGAATTTTTACTTTAACTGATAATACAAATTTTAAGTTCACTTTCAAATTTATGTGTTTTATTTTACATTATATATCAAACTTTACTATGAATCACCCTATATTTTTGCTTTATTTTCTAATAGTATGTCTCTACATTTTAGCTACTGTCAATATCTTCATCTTTTACTGTCTATATATATACCATACATATGTATATTCTTCCCGTCGTAGAGTCCCGAAAAAGTCTAGTTGTATTTTGTAGTTATACTCGTATACCGCTTTTTTGCATTGGCATATTTAATCGGACCAGCTGGTGGTAGTGGTCGACTGAAACGCAAGGCTCCGGTTGAATCGTTCTTGATAACTCCTTGCAACAGATCTTCTTCGCTTTTTAGGTTTTTTGTAACATTTTCTTGAAATGGGGTTATTCTGGATATTCTTGCAACATAGAGGTAATTGTTTGAGTTTCCTAATCCGATTTTTCAGACATTCAATATATTATAGGCGTGCCTTGTCTCAATCGCAATGTGATCAATTTGTCTGATTCTTATCTGATCAATAAAATCGCTTTACCTGATTATCTTTATGTGATAAAGCACGCTTACCTCTGACCAAAGTAATATTTATGTTTTTGGTCGTATACGTAGATATTGATTTGGTTAGATCTCAGAGCATCTCTCTACATCCCGTTAAAATAAGTGGTTTCCCGATCCACTACACGATCAACAGCTTCTACACGTTTCCGACTTCTGAAAGTTGCTCTAAAACTTCCAGTCATTGCTCTATTGCTAAACATTATCAAAGTCATGTTAAAGTAGAGGTGCTAGTAGAAGTAGCAATCAAGTCATCTGCTTACGGGTACTTTATGCAAGGAGATGTTGAATGAATTGGCAAATTAATCACTTATTGCAGACCATCTAAGATTATAAATGTTCTGCAGATGTCGAGCCGCCATTCTTCAAAATTAACTGTCTACCTTACAACAGTGATTCACTTATGCCTAGCCTGTTCAGCTTAAAGAAAAGTATTATACTTTTAGCCATACAGTGTCAAAGGCCTTTTTTTTAAATTCTTATATTAATATTACTGATTTCGAGGAGAGACTTCTCGACGAAAGTTTCGCCAGATTGGACATGTCTTTATTCCATTTTCTTCGTCGTTTTTTCTTTTTTTCTTACTTCTTGGTTCTCAATGATTCGAAGATCGATGGGAGCTCTTTTGTTGAAATGAGCGGAACCAGTTGTCCTTTCATGTGATGACATTTTCTGCCATATTTTCGTGAATGAACTTTAACGCAAATTTCTTCAGTGTGCAATTTCACATCAGGTAAAGTTGTGTATTGATAATCTGTCAACAATACTCAATAAAAAAAAACGAGCTTACTCAATTCGTTGGATTTTTCTTTCCTACGATATTTCCATATAATATAAGAAAAACACAATTTTATAAAATGAAATACAGTCTCAGGTTTAAATATTTTTATTAAATATATTAATTTATTTATTAATTGAAACTATTTATGATATGACTTAATTAATACGTATGATAAACAGATATTTACAGAAAAGCTAATTATGAAATTAGTTTTATAAAAAAAATCATCGATTCACTGCCGTCAAGTAAAAGTACAATATATTCAATATTTCACATACATGTATCTGCAAATATATTTTAATTTTTTTTAAATTGAAATGTGAGTACATATTAACCGCTGAATGGGCATCTATTGTTAGTTCTTTTATTATAATTATTTTTTTTACCTTAATCTATTTTAAAAATACTGTTACCTTTGCAATATAATACAGATATGTTTTTTCTTTACATTTAAATAAAAATTAAGTACATGTAATCATAAAATGTATCACTCATTGCTCTATTGTTATTTTTTGGTTAATTTACTTGTCCTGTTGCGTTTTTTTTTTCACGGTAAGCGGAAACAGTTTACGTTAAGAAAACTTTATACGATACTAATTTGGAGAAACTGAAGTCACTTACAATAAATAACAGCTGGCACTCTGTAGGTATAAATTCGGTTGGGTAGTTACAAATGTAGTTTAAACACCATATTATATAAGCACATTCCATTTAAATAAAAGTTTCCATAAATTTTATCTCATTCGCCTCTGATTTACTAATATTGGATTCTGAAAAATTTAATCTTATTTTCGTATTTTTAAAGGGCAACTGCACGACTAACAACAGAGGTGATATAGGCTTTTAAATATCATTTTCTTCGAAAAGAAAAAAAATACCAAAAATTTCAGACTCATAATATAACATAAATGGCCAACTTAGGACTCTGATGAAAAAGCATCAGAAGGAAGGTCATAACTGCGGTAACGCTATCAGCGCTAAGTATCAGACTAGAGCAAGACGTTGCAACAAGAGATCTGACATCATTAAGGAATGTAAATACCCTCGTACGATAACTCTTTTATAGATTCACACCGCATTCTTCAATAGCAAATGTTCCAAATTGTAATAAATTAGGAGGTACATATAATACTGGTATGCTGCGAAACCACCAATTCGGAATCATTTTGCCTTCTTAGCAATAAAATAGATTAAAATGTTGAAGATGGTCATAGGAATGAAGTGAAAAATGTGTTTTGCTAATAAAGCACGTATTCTTACCTTCATCAGAAGTAGAATGATAATAAAAATGCCTTTTACAGGGGTGTATCGCCATTTGAATATGGAGTAGCTCTGCAAGTAGAGATTCAGTAGCCTTCTATACACTTAAATCGTCACTTAATATAATATAATTATAATATAAAACAAATGAAAAGTTTAAATGGTAATCTTTTGTTGTCATAGCGAACCAAAACTGAAAACGAAATTCGGACCACGACAATTAATGAAATGTAATATTATAGACCTGGCGCGGGAACATGCAAATAACTCTGATATCTTTGTGGACAATTATGTCAGAAGAAGACTAAACCAAAAAGTTTTCAGGTATGTGCAAGTTCACGATTCAATCTGTTATGCATCTATAAAATATGCTGGTACAGAGGATAACAACTTTCTCTATCAGATCTTTGAACTGTTTGTTGCCATGACGCAAATTAAAGAAGGAATGTATCTTTGACAACACTATTGGTAATAACCATATCATCTCCGAAAACTATCTTGATTTCATACATAACACTGTTTTCTCACACAATTTTTGATCACTTTCTTGTTGTAGCTAAGATACAAAGGCTACAGATGCCAAAAAAAAAGTTATGTAGGGAAACTTGACATCACATAGCCGCTATCACAACAAACAAGTTTCAAAAAACATTTCAAAAACTTACTCATATATATATATTTTAAGTAAACCAAATAACATCGATTTTAAAGATACATATGTATATCTGAAAGTTTTTACGGAGCTATAGGAAGCGAAGTTTAATTTTGACACCCATTCCTGGTGTCAGGTAGGTAGGTCCTGGTAGGTCTATACAGGATAGTGTTTTCTATACACAGAGGTACGGCACGCTGTCGAAAAGCAAGGACTTTCATTCCGATGGACTCAAATTACGATAAAACCGTGAAAATATCGATTAAGCGAACAACTACTTTTGCCAGTCGCTATTTTTTAATTATTTATTTATTTATTTATTTTTTTTTTTTTTTTTTTTGACTAATTAGTCAGAAATATATTCAGTATATTTTCCCATCAATAGCGGAATTTTAAGCAATTTTCAGAGACAATATTGATCTGATCAGAAAGCTCCAAATTAGTACCTTCAGTGAATAATAACAATTGCGTGCAAATAATGTTGACGCCTTATGGATGGAAATTTGAAGTTCATTCTGATTAACACCGAGATTTAAAGCTGAAAGAGTGAATTGTGGGCAATCGCAAAGAATCTCAGAGTTCAACATCTGACACGGAATATATCTATGTCCCATCTTTAATCGTCCACATGTCTATCGATATTGTCAAAACATATGTGCTGGTCGTAAAATCGTCGCTTACATATATGCATGACGAAAGTTACCAAAATCAGTTTTAAAGTCGGCTTTTTAAAGCAGTCATTTTTGTTTTCTGCTATTTTAATTTCAACAATGATAGAGCTGTGCAACAGAACACGATACCATTTCAAGGTCGGAATAAAATAAAAGATAGTTCGTGGTAGGTGCTCAATTGGCAAGACGTAGAACAACTTTAGGAACAAATAACTAAACATAGCTTAAAGCTAATAAATTCACTCCAAAATCCAAACAACATCTATGTCATTTTTCTCTCCCATCCAACGGTGTTCATTCGTATTTAGAGGTTATTTCATTCATAGAAGTGGGATGCGAAAGTGTGTTCATAATCGTAAATCAACCAGACAGGGAACTACATGTTAACTGGCCGTCTGTGATTTATAATCACGACCATGGTCATAGTCCAGTTGTCCACCACCAGACACAGTTACTATGAACGAACTGTCATGAACCTAGAGACGAAATATTTCTGCTTACATTGATTTACGGCCACGCACGGTCACATATGACGAATAAAGGTGATCCGCCACCACACATCTAACATATAGATACATTCTCCCTATACACAAATTACAAAATTTCTACGAAAAGAAAAAAAAAAAAAAACTTTCAAAAACTCTTACGAGTAAATTAACCCTACATACGGTTGTGTGGGATGGAAATAAACAAGTTGACTGCGGATGAGATACTTTTTATGGAATTGTTGGTTTATCAGTTTTCTAAAATGCTGGTCTTTTTTTTAAATTTCTACATCATTATACCAAAGAATGGAAGTAGTTTTACTAAGCTGTACAATTTATACATGAATCTATATTTATCCAAATAAGTTACGTTAAAGTCCACATTGACGTATTCCGTTTCCGGTTCAATTCAACTACATTTCCTCGCTCTTCGTTGAAATCGTTTCATTCGCAATGACCACTCGTCCTTCCATTCGAATACCACCGAACTTGGTCCAATTGCAAGATAGCCAGGAGCAGCTTCAGAATCCTTACCCAAAATCAAATATGACCTGAAAAGAAGAAATTGGGAAGAAATTATTAAGTTTTCGGAACATCGGGTGTAAGTTAAGACGTTGCGAACCTGTTAAGTTTGATCTTGGGGCATTGACATTCGAGGTTCTTGCGCGGTACCAACAATACCATCGGTCCACGTCCTAGGAGTGCGCTGGTTGTTCCGGACGATGGGTTTCGTTTAAAAATTGCTTGAATATTAATTTCAAATTTGAAAATCTCATTCTGTCGTTCGATTGAGTACTGTTCTGTACTTATTTCCATCGATGCTCGGTCATGACCAACTACTTTCGCCATGATAGCTAAAAAGGAAATGATATAAGTTCATATTAATCAAACGGTTTGATTTTGGTTTAGAAATCAGCTTAAAAAGCTTTGTGGATGGAAGTATCTGGAAAACAAATTATTATATTTTAATTTGATGTATGAAATTGTTCATAATTAAATGAAGGAACAGCAATCAAATATGTTAGATTTATATTAAATTGTTTTGAATATCTTTTAATTCCAGTCTTTCTTTTGCTATGCGCTCGCGTCTAGGTTTTTAAAATTGCCCATGGGATAAGGTGAATGACCTAAAAGGCACCTAATTTTTTAACATCGCAGTTTACCGTTTTAACCACCTCCCCCGATTCCACCGAGCTCTTCAGCGGACAGACTCAAAGGCTTAAAGAAATTTTTTTTTTTTTGCAAACACAATATCGGATCTGAGTGATAAGGGTTTTGAAGAAAGTTTTGATAGATTTCCATAGCACAAACAAATTAATAACAGCGATTTTCCGCTTGAACACTGTTCATGTAACTACTCGAGTAAAGTCTAGACTATGGAGTGGAGTGGTTTACGACCGCGAAATAGTCACTGTTTATGGTGACGTGGTGACACTTAGCAATGAATTTGGCTATATTTCCAACAAGTGAATTAGTAATTACCTTCAAGATTTATCAAACTGTAAATACTCGATCGGTGAGGAACTTTTTCATATATTAACTAAGGAATCATAATTTTTATGAATTGTTTTGGACGTTTAGAAATCGATAGAATTGAGGTAGTCTGTGAGATAGAATAAAAGTATGTTACTCCTCTAGTTGGCGAATTGATTGTTGGTTTTTGTGTCATTGCTCCAGACGGTGTGTCCATAATGCAACGTTATATAGGGTGATTCATCGTGAGGTTTGATTTTCAATAGGCTTTTTTGAGAGATCACGTATGACTCCTATCAAACTGCTTTGTCATTTTTGTTCAGTATAGTTTGGCAAGTCATCGTAAAAAGACTCACACCACAACAGTCTCCAAATTGTTCAGCCGTATTACGAAAATCAGCGTTCTGTGAGAAATGTTTTTCATACGATTCGAGGAACTTACGGTGCCTACTGAAACCACTATTGTCAACACCATTCCCAAATTTGAGTCCCAGTTTACATTAGTGATTGATATTAGACCGATTAGACCACATCCAGCACGTAGTAAAGAGACTATAGCAGCTGTAGCTTAGAGTGTAAGCGAAGACCGTGACGAACCGCTTCGTCGTCGTTCTCAGCACTTGGCGTATTTTACGTGAGAATCTCGACCTAAAAGCGTACAAAATTTAACTTGTGCAAGAATTGAAGGCAAGCGACTTGAATTTGCGTCATATTTTCAGTGAATGGGCTCTGGAAAAACTCAATCAAAGAAAATCCGGTGTTTTACCAGTGATTAAGCCCATTTCTGGTTCAATGGATACGTTAATAAACAAAATTGCCGTATTTAGACTGATGAGCAAAGCAAAGAGTACCAAGAGACAGACAGCGGTACGAACCATACAGCGCGTGAAACAATTGACTTTGTTGAGAAATCATTTTGGTGAGCACTTTATGTCACGTTGCGCTACGGTAAATTGGCTGCCTAGATCGTGAGATATCACACCTTTGGACTATTTTCTCTGGGGATATGTAAAGTCTCAGGCGTTCAGGAATAAGCCAGCTACGCACGCTTTGGCAGCCAACATTACTCGTGTTATCCGCGAGATACTAGTCGCTATGCCCGAGACTGAATTATTAGTGGAAGTTAGCTTGTTATTGGTTTCTTGTCAACTACTTATCTTATTGATTTTTGGTTACTGAAAACATGAATGTCTTTTGAGCGAGGCTGGGATTCGAACACCGAACCTCCCGATTTGGAAGCAAGTCGACTACCACTTGAGCCACGGCCACCCAGTTACAGCGTCAGAAAAGTGATGACATAGCACTTTAAGAAGTTCCATTTATACTCCATCATCCCTTTATACGTAGAAAGCATTATCAATTTCAGATTTACATACATCATTTTTTGAGGGCGCAACAGAAAATTTACCAAAATATATACCATATCATTTAAAACAACCAACACGAAAAAAAACACCAACGAAAACGCTTGCCGACAAATTAACTTTAAGCTTCATCGGTTCTATCCAGCGTGACTTACACTTCCTCAGTGACGAGGCGGAATAAAACAGATCAATTACTATAAATATATTTAAAACAATAAAATACTATATATCTTCAACTAGCCAGATAATAAATATTCTGTGGTTAGACCCTACAACAAATTCACAAGAAGGTGTTTGATTTGCACCCAAGCACTTGCACTAAAGGACCAGCTCAACTAATTACCCTTTCTTCGAGAACTTCAATCCGCTGAAAAAACTCTGCTGTTAATCAAAGAATTTGGAACATCATAAACGCTCCCTAAATACGGAAACCACATACAAATCAGACAATCTTCCTCGGTACTCCAAGATTCGCAAAGTCGTTCACAGATGTCATTCATCTCTCAACCACACTTGCCTTAAATAAATATATATAAATCATCTTGGATAGGAGTATATATATATATATATATAGAAGCTTCCCTCTGGCATTAATCAGTTTCAATTCAAGCCTTCCCTTTCCTATTAAAAAACTTTTATCACCACCATCTATAGAAAAGGAAGTAAGCCTAAAATTTGTTATTACTTTCATACCCAGATTATTCTAAACTATGATACCATATAGTTTATAAGGATTTCGTCTTAAGGACGCTCTGTGATATTAAAGATAGTAACGAGGTTGATGCTGTTTCGCCTGGCTTCAACTTAGCATTTTCAAATTCAAAAACCAAGGCTTTCACTCCAAATTTGTCGTATGGATAATATCATATGTAGAAGACCGTCATTGTACATTTTCAGATCTTCAATAGCCGAACCTACTTGAGCAATATCTGAAGTGAAGCCATCCTAAGCCAACCATTTTAATCTTACCGAAATTTAATACAAGCCGTCCCATTACGAATTTAAGTACTATATATGTGCTTTCCCTAATGGCATGAAGATTTACAGAATCATATCTTCTTCCCTTGACTCTCTTCGCTTACAAGATGATTAAAACAAATTTTCGACATGTATTAAGCAAATGTCAACAAAAGTCAAGCAATAGACTATTCCCGTAAGCGTCCAAACTGAAAATTATCGCATTACGGTCATTGTGAAACAATGTCAATTATTATCTCTTGAAAAAATAACCACGCCGAAATCTTTGTCTCTATCAAATCCACAATTGGGAGTGTCTAACTTTACATCCCATTCCCTTAATTACTTCATAGGACCTCATTATACTGTTCCTCACCCTTTTTGCTTAAAATAAATTAGTTTAAGTAACTTGTTAGTTCTTTGAATCTAGATTTTAAGTTTTTCGCTTGTTAGTAGGTGGAATAAAGTTGTCCGGGCTAGAACCGGGCCACCTCCTTTTTCTTTCCGTCTTCTGCTTTATAAGCCACCGAAATATGAAGCGCGTGCAAATACATCTTATGCTTCCACGTATGTTCATTACTACTGCGCGGTATGCCAAGTTGGCTAAATTTGCGGCCTTCATTAATATTTTACAGGAGGGTTTATTTACATCATCAGTTAGGCCAAAAACAATCTGAAACCTTTCTTTGCAAATTGCTACTTACTGCTTTACTTACATTGGGGAATTATCCTTATTCCAAATTAAGCGAAAGCTTTATACGAAAGTGGATCAATACTTATAATTCCTTTACTTTTTGGATTTTCTCTTTTACTTATGCAGTCTAAATAATGGGTTTCTCTGAGCGAATCGGCACCTAAAAAGCCTATCGGCCAAGAAGTGCGTAGAGTGCGAGAGTCCACATCGATTAAAATACAACTTTTTTTTTTGCCAGAGAAACTATATTTCATTCAAAGTCATGGATCAATATCACTTATCATCTCGTGAATCGAAAATACATATGTATGTACTACATCTGAATGATTATTATTAATCCTGAAGAAGAATTAATTTAGGCAAATGCTTCGAAAGTGAGAAGATCTGCCCGTAAATCCAAATATGGATGATAGTTGATTGTTTCGACTCAAAATTAATAAACTTTGTCGTTCGTTAATTTCAAAACGCATATGCTGCCTTCCGTTCGAATTAGCAATTTGTCGACTAACGTTAACTGACAGTGAACCATGTAACTGAAATTGTTCATTCTCCTGAGCAACAGAAGAAAGGATTAAGTAATTACTTTATCATCGGCATTCAATCATTGAGAACTTATAGTAACTCAAACAGTTCACTGTAACTCACAGATCCGCATGTATTACTAGCCTTCAATATGTCAAAAATTGGGAAACCAAGAAATGTCAATAACAAGAAAAGCGAAACCTATCATTTCTGGAGGATGTCTGATCGGGGTCGCCGTTATGATATGAAATTCTGCAGTCAAATAATCATATCCTTCGTATCACATAAAAATTTACATTATCTGTATTAGCTAGCCAGCTTTCAAAGAACACCCAATCACTCAAATTGCAGCAACATGATGATAATGGTGTCAGACATGAAAAGCAGTACCCGTCATCGAAAACATTTAGTATGCACACATGGAAGATGGACGAATCATCCGACTCCCTTTATCGAGGGATGATGAAGTACTTAACTGCCCTATGCAGTTCCTAGGATAGAAAGTTAAGCAGCTTCGACTCCTATATTATGGAAGGAGTTTGATTTGGAGTATGTGTTCTTCTTTCCTTGGTATTTGGAATATTTTAAACAATAGATGCGCTTTGATAGGATAAATGTATTTAAAAACATCGTAAATTTAATACTAACACTAATAGCTAGCATCTAGAAGAAGAAAACTATGAACAAAAATTGAATTTCAATTATATTATAGAACCATGGGAGACGAAGACTCTAAGAATGCATATTTCTCTCTATATCTTATAATACATTGGCAACTTTAATTTCAGTTAAAAATATAAATATATGTAAGGGATGACAACCATGAAACCATCTTGGCCTTGAGTAAGAAATATCGATTGCCAAAAATCAACTAGTCTATCATTTTTACTTCTGAAATCATAATATACATAATAGATAATGGACACTCAAATTTATTCCAAACTTAACTAGAATGTGCTGCCGAATCTCGAATAGACAAAACAGTTAAGACAACATTAAGTATGCAAAATACGGTACGTATTCGTGAAGTCCAGTTTTCGATAGCTTTGTTGCATAAATATAGCTGGATTTGCTGGATGCGGTTTGTTATGTGACTTTAAGTTCATAATTTTTTTGCGGTTTATTCGCATAGACCATAGTTTTAAGATAGCCTCAAAGGTAGAAGTCTAAAAGCATTAAATCATGAGATAAACATGCCCTCAAATCGCTCGGGCAGAATGTCCATCGACCCATGCGCTGTGTGGCACGTAGCTTCGTCCTGTTGAAGCCACGTGTCGTCGGTATCTACTAGGGCGGTCCCAAAAGTACCCAACCCAACAAAGAAAACACAAAAATTTTGGAAAAAACATTTTTTTTTTAACATAATCGCCTTTTAGTTTTATACACTTTTACCAGCGATGTTCAAGTGTTCTTGCTTTCTCATGTCTAAATTTTCAAATAATATGCGATGTACCGAACTTTTTGAAATGCCTACAATATCTGCTAGCTAGCGCATTTTCAGTCGACGATCGTCCAGTACCGCTTTGTGGATTTTCTTCACCATTTCTGGAGTCGTCACCTTATTTGGTCGACCACTGCGATGCTCATCTTGGCAGCTCGTACGTACTCGTTTAAACTCAGCAACCGAAAATTTTACTGTTGTAAATGAAGGAGCAGACACCCGTAGTAGAATCCAGTTCAGCTTTTATATTGGTTGGGCTGAGGCCTTAACGATGACCAATTTTCTCCATTTTTACAAATTCCCTGACAACGATCACTATTGATGGCTGCCAAGCAAAAACTATATAACGTTGCGCTTTCAAACTTAAAACATATGCTTTATAGACTGCGTACTTTCCAATTCAGTGATATTTTCAAACAACTACCGTTCGGGACCGTCATCGTATATCGTGCAGTTTAAACCACAAAAAGTTGCTTATCTTCGATGATACCGTCAGACCAAAATCCGAACTGAACAGTAACTTTCTCGGAATGCATTTTATGCTGGTGTATCTCGTGTGAATTGGTATCGTCCTTAATCTGACAATTTTGCTTGTTCATACATTCATTTATTCAAAAATTGGTCTCGTTGATAAAGATGATTTTTTCCTTAAACGAAATTCTGATTTTGAATAAGAGTTATTTCCCCTCTAAGGCGTAGTAAAATTTTTCTTCAGTTGCATCTCGTTTTTGCAAGTTACAAGTTACTGCAGCAAATTATCCACGAAACTCATATAGTTTTGTGAGGAAGTGGGTGATATGGTATAATGAACATGGAAACGTTTACGATTTTTCGTTGAAAACAAAATGGACTAGTTTGGACTGAACGACTCTTTAAGACCCTTTATCGTTCAACGAAGACTCAAACATCTGACAAGAGTGCATGTTTATCCCTGCTTCTATGCAGCGGGACTCAGAAAATGAGTGACCTTCAACAGGAATCTCGATGCTTAAAGAATGATCCAACTATAAAAAAAACTATGCTGATATCCGCTTAATTGATATTCGGATGTGAAGAGAACTAAAATTTGAAGACATTATAGTTCTATCTGTCAGAAGTTCAATGAAGAAAACGACGTTAATGTTTTCAATTTGCCACCTCAGTCTTTGGACGGCAATCTGAAAGTATCGGGTAACTTATAGAGCTAGGGATCAAAGGAAAAGATATAAGGGCAACAAAATACCTTGAACTGATTTGAAACAAAATTTGAGCCGATGATAGGAATAGAGACGTCTAGACAGACGTGTTAAACAGTTTGAACATTAAGGAGTGTCAAAAAACTTTAAAATAATTATTTCCCTGTTCGTCGAACACACTTGTAGTTTGTAACCTATCAGATCAGATCATCTTAACTCAAAAAAGCCTAACGTAGTCCACTTAAAATAAAATTTCTAAAAGGTTTCATAAAGAAGATAAGACGAATGCAAGCAAAATCAGGTCATATGATGTGAAAGTGATAAGTTGCTGACATTTACTAGTTACGCGTAAGTCAAACAAACATTTCACTATAGAGAATACAAAGAAGATCCCGGTTAATGAAGAAAATCTCTGCACCTAAGATGAGGTCTACAACTATACAACTAAAAGTGTTTAGTGTATAAAAATACAGCCATTGTCGAAAAAATACTCGATATCTTATCTATCAGTTTGATTGACTATTACTCTTGCTTAGAAAAAGTAGAAAAATTTACACAACTTATAGGGACTCTAAGGACAACTCATCATGTCAGTTGAATATTATAAGGGTAAAAATGTAAATGATATTGGGTCATATAAAAAGTCTCAGCGTTTTTTGTCACTAAATGGTGTTGGTGTCAATTTATCTGGAAACACTTATCTGGTTGTGTTAAACGAACACGTGTTTGAAAGGCGACATGTCAGGCTACATTTCTTGTGAAGACAGCTGTGTAATTCGTTTCTCGTGTTAAAAGTTATACTGATTTGAATATGAGTGAAATATCTGAAGAAATACGCTGCGTGATGATTTTTATTATAAAAAAAGAGAAAAATGCTGCAAAAATATGCCGAAAAATTTGTGTAGTTTAAGGTGAGAATACTGTGAATGAAAACCGGGCCCAGGAGTGGTTTGTTTGATCCCGTTCCGGAAATTTCGATGTAAAGAATGCACCTTGCACTGGTCGGCCCGTCATTAAAAAAGACGTTGAAATTATGTAATTGATGGAACAAGACCGGAACGGAAGCTGTCTGGAAAAAGTGGACGTACTAAACATCAACCGTATATGAGTTTGGAAACATCTAAAATTAGCAGGCTACTCAAAGAAACTCAATGCTTAGGTGCCACATGAATAAACGCAAAGAAATTTAATTGACCGAATAACCATCGGTGAAACGCTGCTGAAACGTAACGAAATGGAACCATTTTTTAAGCGATTCAAAAACGGGCGATAAAAAATGGATTAAATACGAGAATATTCAACGCAACGATCATGGCCAAAGGCCGGTGACAAACCACAAACGACTTCAAAGCCTGGATTGACGGCAAACAAGGTTATGTTCGGAAGGGAATTGTCTATTATGAGCTGCTAGAACGTGGCGAAACGGTCAATTCGATTCTCTAATGTGCACATTAGATCGACCATTTGAATAAACCTTTCAAGAAATAGAGACTTGAATTGGCCAACAGCAAAGGAGATGTCTTCCATCATGACAATGCTAGGTCACACATCTTTGATGACCCGGAACAATTTGACGGAGCTTGGTTGGGAAGTTTTGATGCATCCACCATATAGTCCATACCTTGCACCCTCTGATTACTATTTGTTTCGGTCTTTGCAAAACTCTCTTGATGGTATTAAATTGGCCGATCGAAGAGCCGCTGAAAATCACTTGGCCAAGTTTTTCGCTGATAAACCACAAAAGTTCTGCACCGATAAAATTATGAAGCTACCCAGAAAATGGCAAAAGGTCATAGATAATAATGGCCAATATGTACTTGATTGAAATTGATTTTGAATAGAGAAAATTTTTTTTTCAAAAATGTACCAAAAAACCGCGGAGATTTTTTATATGATCCAATAGTTATATCTACTAATATATCTTATAGATATGCCATACAAATTTATCTACACAGATGGTTCAAAAATGCTACATGGGATAGAATTCTGATTCATCAGAAATTCACATGCGATTACATTCGTTACCAGTCTATTGTATTATTTTATATTTCGGTCGGAAATAATGGTCGTCCAAGAAGCAACGGCCTGGGTTGTATTGCCTACAATAAACCTACAAATGAGTAGCTGACTTTATTAAACCTCTTTCAGTGAGAAAACAATGCCTTTATGACTGTGCATTAACAAAAATATACGAAAATATCAGACGTTACACGTTGTCATTAACAAAAGAGACATGCTGATACTGCCACTGACCCTATCTTAGAGGATTCCGTAGGGTTTTTAGATAAAATAAAATATATTACCCGAATAATTCTTCTTTTTCGGTAGTGATCTGATATGTTATTTTAAAAATAAGTGCTTTGAATACAGTATTTGCTCTGGCTCAAAGTAAAACATAAAAATAAAATTTCATCCATCAGAAAGATAATAAACAACTCACCGTAATCTTCTCTACAAAATTTGTTTAAATTTAACTTCTTTGGACTCGTCTTACATTTGCCGCAATCTTGAAGGAAAATAGATACATAAATAAATGAAAACAATTAATTATCCAAACGTAGAAAAGGAAAATTTTGAAATTCAAAATCTCGCTTACAAGTTTTCATGTCGTCTGATTGGTCTGTTTCGCCATCATCTGAGTTTGCACTTTCTGCTTGAATTGCATTTATGACAGTTGGAATCTCTGAAAGTGACATTATTTCGAAAAGCATTATCTCTTAGAAATGTATGTATTGTCGTGTGTTTTTTTGTGAAAACTTACTTATACAGGGAGCGACATGCGATCTGGTTTGTTGATATCCTCTGGCGCAACGATTGCACGTTTGACCTGTTACCCCATCCTTGCAAGGACACTGTCCAGATATGTGATTACAAATTTTCCCTGTTGATCCCACTGGATGGCAATCGCAACCTGTTAAATGAAAATTAACGACTTTAGGTAATTAGATTTAGAAAAAAAAAAAAAAAATCGTAAGAGACGTAGGTATAAGCGAAAAGGTGCAATACTGTACTTCACTAATGGACGGCTCTAAAGAGCAGGGAGTGCTATATATGATTCTCAAAACTGAGGTAGTTTTCTTTACTTGTATATTGGGTGAACGTTTCTGTCTGTCAACATCGATTGTGGATTTACTACAATGTTCCTTTACGTTAGCTATCTTCGCAGGCCTCTGTTTAAGATTTGAATTCGTAGCGTATTCGTTTACTTTGCTATAGCATGGACTTAACGTGGGTAACGTTGGATGACAGAAAAACACGGCTTAAACTTAAAGCCCTTTTTTATATACAACATTTGTATGCCTGGCTTTAATGTACGCATAGCAGTATTGGATTATGAGAAGAAGACAAATGACAGCGACGGAAATCAAAAGGTTGTGAATGTTAACAGGTCTCAGAAAACTTGATCTAATAAGAACTACGCGTCTGCATATAAGTAAGCTGATAATGACACCATTTCAATCTGAGCAAATCTGCTCATTTAGACATAATAGTTATATAAGGTGATTCATCGTGAGGTTTGATTTATAATGTACAATAAAATAAAACAAAAATTTGAAAGCAAACTCACATTTCGCAATAACGGTAACCATTGATGGTAACATACTGATTTGCCTCATTTTTGAAGAAATATGGACCAATGATCCCACCAGCTCATAAACCACACTATACCGTTGTTTTTAATGGACGTAATCGTAGCTCTTGGTACTCTTCAGGTAAGAGAAAGAAATGAGCTTCATCACTAAACAAAATTTCACGATAAAACACCGGATTTTAATTCATTGAACTCATTCACTGAAAATGTGACGCAAATTCAAGTCGCCTGGCTTCAATTATTGCACAAGTTGAATTTTGTACGCTTTTAGGCCAAGATCCTTACGTAAAATACGCCATGTTGTCGAATACGCCAAGCCCAGCTGCTGAGAACGAGGACGAATCGATTCGTCACGGTCTTCGCGTACACTTTCAGCTACCGGTGCTAGATGTTTTCTAACCGGTCGAGTATCATCCATTTATGTAAGCTGGGACACAAATTTGTAAATGGTATTGGCAATAATAATAATAATAATTCCTCGAATTGCACGAAAAACATTTCTCACAGAACCCTGATTTTCATAATACAGTTGAGCAATTTGGAGATACTGAACAAAAGTGACAAAGCAGTTTGATATGAGTCACGCGTGATCTGTCAAAAAAGCCTATTGAAAATCAAACCTCACGATGAAACACCCCTTACTAAAAGTTTAATGTGTAAAACATTAGCTTTAACGCGAGTTACATATACAAAGTCTACTTCCGCAACGACGGTCAATCCCCCCAAACCACCGAGGAATAGGTCATCCGACAACAACCTAAATACAGTGGGCATTCACCAAGCAATATATGGAACACCAGCAATAACCAACATTACCCCAATTACGCCATCACTAAACGATGACACAGCGTAGCCAACCTTTAAATATGGGTTAACATAATACAACAGCATCATCAATATCAGGCTATATAATGCCAAGCAGAGCCATCAATCGTCGTCGAGTAATACGATTGTAATTAAATTGTAAGGTCCAAAAAGGGTGACCAATAAAGAAATTAAAAAGTGTTTTTTTTATTTATTTGGCCATACCCGAATTATAACTCGCGCGACAGAGTTTTCGGTAGACCCTTACAATATCTTCTCCTTCTAATTTCTATTAGAATTGCTGCTGACTTATTAACTCGATGATTCACTTCATCCAATGTTGTTACTCCTGAATGTCCTTCATTCGTCCACATAAACCTAAAAACATTGCATTAAGAAGAGTCATTGTATACTAGCAGAAGGGCGCCCCTACTAACTATACCCATGCAATTAGAAGGTTGTTAAATCGCGAATATGTAAATTCCTGGGCATTATGGGCCCTTTCCATGTTTGTAGATGTTATCAAGGCGATCATAGAATCAATAATTCATTCGTTGGTGAATTCAGCCTTGAATGAATTTGGAACTTACTGGTCGTTTGTTTGCATGCTTTTGAAAATAAATCAGCGTCTTAATGTCGGCACTTTACGTTCTCAGCAGCTATGTATAGGACTAACATATATTTATTATATTTTTGCCAGCTATGCAGATAGCGATAAAGAGATTCCACTAGTTGTCTGGCATCACGTGGCTGTGCTTATATTTCGGCAGCAGAGTAGTATGTTTAGTTTTTAAGGGCTCTCAACAGCTTGATAAATCACACCCGTTGCTCGTTATTGATTCATACCGAGAAATTCTTCTTTTACATCGACTTGGGAAGTATATCGATGAAGCGAACTACCATAAATCCTGCCGCTTTTTCTTAATATGGATAACACATATACAAGTTGCGAGGGGACGAAGTATACTTCGCTGTAAAAAATATTGTAAAGGCCTGTATTTTTGTCATTGCAAAATAAAAATTTATGCGACAACTAAATATTTTGTAATTTTTGAACAAAGCGGAAAATTGGCAAATTCGTGGTCATCCTAATCAGGACGGTGTAATGAAATCTTATTGCAAAGATGCTGTCAATTCTTTTGCAATACTTTTTGCAATTTTTGAGATGGCTATCCGCGATTATGAGCAGCTAAGACATCCTGAACACATAACACCTAAAGAACGATGTATTGAGATCTTCAATGCAAAGATGCCCTCAGTACCCTGGACTTGTTTCTATCTTATCAACACGATAAGTGCACCTCAATATGATGCTCCCTCTAGGGTCATCAGATCAAATTAGACAAAAGATTCATAAGAGCATCGAGAACGCCAATTGGAACGGACTTAAGATCCTTATTAGGAATATTCTCTTTGGGATGATACCCTTATTCCTCGTCGGATGAAGAGTAAAAAAACAAAAGTGGTACGATTGTAGCAGTAAATACAAGTTTAGAGAACTGTTTTTTGGTTTTACAAGACCAACTCGGCAGGGGAAGACCACAAACAAATAATACAAGTTTATTTATCCCAAAGCTCATACAATATGTTATGACATATCAGCTGTGGACTTTTTGGATAAGGAAAATCGGCTAGCTACATAGTATACAACAAGCTCAATGCTTCCAGATTGTGTCATGTCTTCGCCCACATTTAAGCCTGTCGAATTTTCACTTTCGCACTATCTAATAGTTAAAGATTTTAATATACACAAATTTGCAGGTTCAGATGGTATACCTCTACGTAAGCTCTTTCATCAATCCTACTCTTCAGGACTCTTCCCAAAAAAATAAAAAACAGCATTTACCCAGCTCATCTCTAAAAAAGGCGAATCTTCTCTCTCCTACGGATCCATCGCACTCAAATGGAAAGCTGATAAACCGTCAACTCTTGAAATATCTCGAAACACGAAAACTTCTCAATGAGTGCGGTTTTCGTAGGTCCACCGTTAATTTGATGGCGTGTCTCACCGAAAGTGAAGCCATAGTCTACACCAATCTATTGAAAACAAAATATTGTCGAAAATGCATGAATTTTAAGTCGTTTAATGCGTTTTATTTAAGTTCTTTTTTAACAGTTCCAACTTTGATGTTCATTAAATTAATGCTAGTGCACCTCAGGGTTCCTTTCTGTCTCCGACAATCTTTTTAATTTTCATTAATGATCTCAGTGAGTGATGACACAATATCAGTGATTCAGAAAGAGCTTCAGACAATTACATGATGACATATGCAACGCTAACGGAACTAAGCACAAAAATAAAACGTGAAAATCAAGCAAAGTTCCCGGTTATGACTTATTAGCCGGAGAAGTCCTTAAAATGCAGCATAAAAAACTGTTGATTAAGCTTCTTTCTTTTACGAGTATTTTGGGTGGCCGTGGCTCAAATAGTAGCGTATTGACTTCCAAATCTAACTGTTCGGGGTTCAATATCAGCCGTGACCGAAAGACTTTTTTTCAGGCAACTAAAATCTCATGAGATAAATGGTTAGCTAAGTGTTGGATGTTACCCATGGAGCGAAATAACCAAAAATCCTTTTTTCTCCCTCTGTCCCATTTTCCAAAAGAACTTATCACATGCTGAGGCATTAGAAGTGTATTCATACCCACTTGAGTGTTAAGTTCTCTTGAAAAAAAAAAAAAAAAAACAAAGAACTCGTAGACAAATACTGAAAAATATATTGGTTACATGGCAAGCATTCCAAAGTTAGTACCGAAAACAAGTTGCTCTTATATAAACAAGTGCTATAACCGGTGAGGACCTATGGTATACAACTTTGGGGTTGTACCAAGAAAACGAATGCCAATATTTTACAAACTTTATCATTAATATCATAGGGAGGTGTTTTTAGTGTGTAAATCTCTCACACTACTATGAGCACGCCTTTGCGATCCTCATAGAGTCTAATGGAAGATTTACATCTTTTTTCTCTACCACTTCTTATCTAGTTTATTTTTTTGATCATAACCAAACTCTTTGACTTTGATATTCTTTTCGGGACAAAAGCAAATATTCCAATATTAGCAACATGACTAATAAGTAACTCACTAACAAGGTAAGATTTATTGATTTCAAGACACAATGCTGTCTGCTGCCGTTAACAGAAAATTTAAACACCCAGCTACTATCGACGAATGGCACTTGCAACGTCGAAACCGAAAAGATTTCTATTTCTGGTATGTATGCCTATGATAGTTTACATTGGAACGACAACATATTCGATGTCGCCAAAAATGCTACAAAATTCTAGGTTTTCCAAAAAAACAATAGATAATTTCAATATTGTGCAGTCAAATGACATCCTCGAAGAAAGATGTAACACCTTTTGCCTTACCTTGTTCTATACAGTGCCAGTACCATTCAGCGCCTTTAAACCTTCAACATTTTACTCGTATCACTTGTTCATAAGTTTGCCCTGAAGCAAACTTTCGGACGTACTTAAGGAGCTTATAGAGCCCTGCTGACCCCTTTATATACATTCAAAACCATCGTACATCAGTATCTCCTTATTTTTGCACCCTAATTTTGGTTCGCTTGCGCTGTGTGTAAATATTTTAAAGGCCTTTTATTCACCTGAGTGCAGGATTTTTTTTTTTTAAATAAAACTCCCACAAATCATTGTGTGCAAGCAATTAAGAAATTAGTAGTGAAAAAACAGTTACTACTGCCAATTAAAAAGAAGGTTATGTCTTCGAAAAGATACGACACGGTACAATTGAATTTATATTAGCTTATAACAGTAAAGTTGGTAAGATAATTCTTTCATCCAATTTTTTTATTTGCCTCTTCTTCGAACCTCAACATGAACTCGAGACTCTAGACTCGAGACCCGGATTTTTCAATGACTTTCGTTTAACATGGCAAAACCAGCTGACTTTTCAAGCCTCAAGTTTGTTCACTATCGATTTCATAATGCAGAGACTTCCGCGACTGCATGTACTTGCTTTAAGATTAAGTTTCGTAACATCCGCTGATATTCGTAATATTTTCATTTCCGTCGCCGTAATTTTTCCTTTATACGAGTATGTCGTGAACAACAACCAACATTGCGATGCATGTGTTTAAGCTGTGCGAAGCTTAGACGCATACATTCATTACTAGTTTTTCGGAAAATGAACCTGAACTTCACTGTAATATCATAAAAAATACTCATGCTAGATATTGTTCTTAATTAATAGCATAAATTAATAACCTGTTTAACCTTCTAAGAGTTAGAAAAATATGGTACTAATGATGGTAATAATAAATAATAAAATATATTAATATCCATAAATATTGTAGTAATCGTATATATGTATGTACGTATGTTACACATACTCGTATATAAGCGATTTTCCATTTATGAGACATTCGGTCATTTATTTTAAACTGTGTTAGCTCAAATCGACAAGTCAAGCTCACGACTTACTAAATATTTCAAATAACTCTCTCTGTTTAGTAGAACAAAGAACAATTTTGTCGCTGGAGCATTATTATTTTCAATTAGCATCGTTAGGAACTAAGATTTCGTTGGAATTTTTGAGTTTCCTAAGCATTCCTTCCTTTTTGAATATCCTACAGATGAATTTAACAAATACTTAACAAATACAAAAATAAAACTCAATCAAGAAACCATTTCATTATTTTTCATTTCACTAAAAAAAAAAAAAAAAAAATACCATCACTGACACAGTTTAAGACTTGTTAAATAAATTCCTTTACTCAAATGGCATCGATTAGTTTGGAATTCCAAATATTCTCAAAGACCATGTAATAAATGTTTTTAGATACATTTTTGAATTGCGTTCTACTTTATGGAGTTTTAAAATACCAGAGGCATTTTGAATACGGTTCCGGTATTAAAAGTTTTATTACATTTTCAGCAGGTAAATATAGAAAAAAAATCATCTACTTCAAAGTTTAGGGAATGTTTTTTTTTTTCTGTTTTTGTTATTTTTAAACAGTGGCTTAACCCTTCATATTTAAGGGATCACTAATAATTTGAAATGAGTTTCAAATAAATTTATGTAATATGCAAATTTAGCAGATGTATTTACGGTTTCAAGAAAAAGTTCGTAAATTGGGCAATCTTTTAATAACAAAAATTTGGTTTTTGAAACTATACGTATGGAAACTTGTTGATATGATATACGGTGCCTATGATTAGATAGATGATTTCTTACTTTTCTTGTTTTTTTCAGTATTGGAGTGCAATTAAATTTATATGTTCACCTAATTAATTAAATTTTAATCCAACTACATTCTACATTCGGTCGCTTGTATCATATTCGAGGGAGTCTGTAAAAAGCTATATACTTAAATCATAAAACATATTTTTTAAACCAGTTCTATCAGACATTATAAGAGAAAACACACTAAAGGACGACTGACTGTCCTGTAAAGAACTGACGGCAACGTCATCATAGCAGCAAACTAAGCAAATGGCTGTAGAAAATACTCTAAAACGGTGATTAATCATATAATCAAAACGATATTTTTCATGCCTGTAGCAAAGCCCATTGCTGACATGCTGACAAAGCAAGCAACACCAATATCAGATCTCTGAGCATATCCTATATGCATTATTCCCTCGTGTATTTTCGGTGTCAGATGGAGCAATTTGGCTTATAAATGTAGCTACCAATGTGGAAATGATCAATAGATCAATCAGGACCCAGTCCGGCATCAAAAGCCAAATATTTCGTCAAATTTCAGTGCAGTGTGGCTGTGGAGAGGTCAAGCTCCAGAGAACGTTGACGAATGGAGGTTTTTGGGTCGTTTTTGACACTCTGCTTACATCAGCTGTAAAATAATAGGTCTTCCAAACCGTATACCTCCTGTTGAAACACCCTATACAAAAGTATATGCGAGCGGCTGGTGATAATTCGTATAAGAGCTAAATTTGCCATCATGCCAGCAATAGATGTCTAAAGGGCCAACATTAACTTGGAATACCTAGAAGTAGCGAAACTACGAAAACGAATGTCAATGGCATTAGACAGCTACAATTTTAAAAGACTGCAGAAACCTCTGCTTCTCAATATCTCTCAATTAATGTAGATTAAGTAATTAATGTAGAATTAATAATGTAGATCAATGGTAATCCTGCCAGGAAGCAATCAGAAAGCAACCACAAAAAACACATGATCTGACGATGAAGGTCGCGCGAGCACTTGCTGTAAAGGAAGTGCAGGAGTTACATACAGGGGTTACGTGCAACTTACAGACAATTATAAATGCAATACTTATTTCTAAATTTTAATTCAAAAAATCCGCAGGTGTTGTTGCCTTAGATCCGAAGAAAATAGATCACTTTAACTGCGTCAACTAGAGTATTACAAGGCGCATACACGCTCCCATAAAGCAGAACCAGCGGCACAATTTTTTGACAGTCTGTACAACTTCTCGAATATGCAGATAAAATTGACATAATCGGGAAAAATCGGTGGAGCGAAAGTGGGAAGTTTTCTGAATATTGAAACTAACAAAAATAAATGAGTCAATAAAGACAAAATAATTCATATACCATATGCGCCTTCAACCGATACATAAAGCAAAACATAACTAATGAGCAATAATTTTGTGGTGATGTAGGAATCTTTTTAACTAAGTTCAACTGTGAACTCCAGCAAAAGTTAAAATAAGAATTGATGATAGGATATTTCCAACCGCTATTTCTATGAGTTAAGAAGACATCTCTTTTTATTCGAGACCGTCCTAGATGAGTAGTTTATATCATGTCTGAATTAGTTTCTGGATCCTTAAATTGTGCGTTGCCTTGTTGAGTTCTACTCGATAATTAATTACTATCACATACAGTCTTTAAATCGATCAAAGGTTGGTGTATATATATCTACTTATCTAATGATGGTTAATTTTTTTTAATTCCGACCACGGCGTTTACTAAACTGTATCCATGTCCATATCCATATCCATAGCCATGATATTCTAATTTGTTGTTCACATTTTCTTAGCTATTATTAAGTTCGATTTTACATGACAGTCTCTAATTACAAATATCTGAAGTAGTTTGTTTACTATAAACATATAATTTCATGCGTCTACAGTACAAAGGTTATACCCTGACACCTCTTGATTAGTACCCTTGGGAAATTTTGTAATGTAAACAAAATCCCACCAGTTTCAGCAATTACATAGATAAACTGTTGCATATGCAAATTTCAAATGACAGATTAACTTGAACCTGCCGCCCATCAATTTTCTTCACCCATTCATTACAATCAATAAAATAAAATTAAATCGTTAAAACTCCAAACAACCCAGACTAATCAGCTATGCTGAAGCCCACAATATAAGTCTTTAGCTGACACCTGTCATATTTTTCAAAACTATTTATATTAACCAAACAACATTATAAGTGAAAATTCAAAAGTTGAAATATAAATACAGGCGTACCCGTGTTTTGACATATTTTAATCTACTCCCATATATTTATGTAAAAATGGTTTAACTTACGTCTGCAAACTTTCCGATGATTAATTGGCTTTGTCGAATCTCTGTAGTAGCCCTCTCTGCAGTAGTGGCAATATCTACCAGTCGTATCGTGTTGGCAATTGTAGCACACCCCACCAGATACTCGTCCAGATAATTTATACAGTTCCACATTGAACCGACATCTACGTGCATGTCCATTGCAGTTACAAACTGAAAAAAAGAAATAATAGAAAAAAATATATAAATACGATAAGTTTTACAAGTACCATATTCATCGGATCAAAAATATTATGAGTGCAAGTATCTAAGCGATTTCACTAACTCGAATGTGATTATTGAGATTTTCAAGGTAATTTCAAAAAATCTTAAACTCTCTCATCAACAGAACCCAATTCACACCACCTCGAATTTATAAGTATCGACTTTCAATCGATAAACTTCACCCCCCCCCCCCCCCCCGCTCCAAACAATGATTTTTACAACTCAGATCGTCACCCACACGAAATTTAATTTAAAAATTTTCTACAGAATATATTGCCTGATTCGATTAGGAAATGATTTAATCATACACCAATGACCGATGCCAACATCATTTAAGTGAAAAATAACTTTTTCGATATCATATCGATACAAGCAGACAACCATATATCTACATATTATATAAGATACTGGTGCCAGTGACTACGTGTAGCATTTGACTCTCCACAGAACAGCTCTAAAATGCATTTAGAATGAAAGCACTTCCCTATCCCCGTTGAGTGGATGGTCAACACATGTTCACATTTGGAAATGACTAGAGTACAGAGACCCCATGAGGACCCCAACTGACGCTCTTATGTCCTTCAAATATAGATATCACACTTTTTGCTTTCTGTTAGATCCTCGACGATGGGAATAAAACACTCTTCCCTATGACGGCATGGAGAACACTCTCAACAGACATATCATCTGTCAAAAATCTCCTGCCGCACATGAGCTGATAAATACACTCATACCCATTAAAAAAGCGTCAGTAACAATAGAAAAAAATCATATTAGAATTTGATACCATAGGGTGTAAACTTTTTTGTTATAAGTGCTAAAAATGTTTTATAATCAGTTTAGACCCGTAATACAACCAATTTGCTGTGATGAGACAGCTAGCAACCGATTGCAATTGCAGGCGAACTTTGATGGTCAAAACTGAGACTGTAGCGATATCCATCTCCATAATGTGTAATTACATAGTATGTAATTGTAATTCCCAATTACATTTAAGATCTTGTTCATGATTGTAAGAATAGTGAAAAGATATCATAGAAAAATGGGGCAAGAATTATAGCTACGTGTAGCCAATGATAAAGCGAAACTTCAGCTTAAACATATGAGCAAAATAGACGGGCGTAGTTGTTAAACCGCGGAAAAACAGCAAGACAACAGCGGGCTTTGTTGATTTGTCAACACAAGGACATAGCGGATGCCAGATTTAAAGTTAAACAGTTAAAGATGTCACTTTCCGTGTATTGACGGATTTCGTATGATTATAGAAATCTTGCCTGCCAACGTCTTCAGTACCGGCGATAGTGGGATATGCACGGCATATCGAATTGCAACAATTTCTTACATCGAAAGTTTCTCAGTCTTTCCATTTGCAGTCAACAGGATAGCAATCAAATGGCAAAGTCATAAATGATGCATTGATTTTGTACGAAGTGTCGCTATCAGCAATCCAAAATTTGGTTGCACATCTCATAAAACAATATTTCATAAAGCAATGTCTGTTGAGTATAAAAAAAGTACAACATTAAGTCTTAAAGTCTCCGTTTATAACAAATAATTTGTACAGATCACAGCATTTTAAAAGAAAAATTTTATCTAGTTGAATTATAAACACAAATATTATATACATCCTAACCCAGCCAATCTTATTGTTTGTCTCCATTTCTAACATTCAGTTAACTGAAACATGGCGTTGTCCACTTCTGGACTTGACATACTTATGTTCCCCATTAAACAGTGCATACGAACTTTTAAGGTTACTGATATATAATTCTATTTTTAAGACCACGACTGTATGTATTCATACAAATGCGGATACCTTATACCCTTGCCAATAATTTGAAGATGGAGTAAACATCATTCGTCCTTATGCACATATCCATACGTAAGGACAGTAGAACGAGTGTCCTATCTGTATCCATATTTCTGAACAAAGTACGAACGGTTACCATAACCGGATTTTGATCTCTTTCAGGACGTAAGAATCGAGAAAAAAGAAATCCATTTGAATTGGAAACCGGCCACGCTGCGGTATTTGGCGAAAGCAAAAATGAAAAGCGAATTATCCCGAAGCGGATATAACACTCAAATGATAGAGAATTGGAGAATCGAAGAATCCATTCGATACTAGGCGCCTGGTTAGTTATGTACGGATATGTAGGTCTGATTTTTGAAATGACTCCACCTGGTCCTGCCCTGGCCTGGCCAATGTATTGTGTATATATACGTATTTGCTGATTGGGCTGACCAATATTCCTACGAGAAAGTTGATGAATAATTGATTACTGAGTCGTCCCTTTTAAAGATTTTTTTTTTAATGCGGAAATGTTCTGAAAGATTTGGGTTACCGAAGGTATGAGTTGCCGGTTGAACGATTATGGACTCTCCTTTGACGTTGTTTTTTTTTTATCCCTCTATTTCCGCTTCGAATTATAGGTATAAAAAAAAGCCTCAAGCTCAAATTGATATTTTCTGTATCATTTGCTATTGATTGTTTTGGGAATAGAAGACAAAACACGTTCAGAAAGTTTTTCATTCTTTTTTAACACTCAAAGGTAAACAGTAGTGGTGCCAATTGAACTGAATGGGATACTATTTGACTTCGAATTCTTCGATATCTTTAGGTATGCTTTATAATTTACTAACAGAATTCTAAGCATTTTAAAAATTTCTTCAAAACATAAATCCAATCCAATTTACATTCCTTGAGCTCCTTGAAGCTCTCTCATCGTTTCTCTGTAGTTCTCGGATTAATATATGTGTTGCAGACGGAATTACTTTGCTCCTTCCACTTTTATAATATTTATAAGTCTCCTGTTAATGAATGCTTACATGCCTTGTAGTTGATGAAGTCAAACGTTGTTGCCTTTCACGAATAGAATCAATATGCCTTCATTTTAAGTAAGAACGTGATATAAATTTGTACATAGACAAGTTATTTTTATAAATGGAAAGCCTGAATTCAGTCAAAATTATCCTTGCATTAAGAACTGGAAAAAAAGCGTGTATTCGCAATCTTTAGGTTCACTATTCAGAATTGGGATTTTCAATTTTTGTACCTATAAGTACTGTGGAATTCTGATGATTTGTACTTCTTAAACACCTTAAAATCAATTACATCATTTGCGTGTATCTAGATTTGACGGAATCTGAAAGAAAGTGCCTTCTACACCAAGCCCTAACGGACACACTATTAATTTCAGCAAAAGATTTTGCGATTGACTTGAAGCATATCTTATACAAGAATGGCTTGAAAGCTTTATTTCGAAGTTAAATTTTTTTAAATGTTAAGCAGCATTGTTGCATGCGGATTTAATTTCGATAATAGAACTCAAATTTTAAAGCCTTTAAAAGGCAGATGATTTTTTAACAACAAAGGGTTACAACCAAACCAATCTTATCCCTGAAGACAGGTGAGTGCTGTCTGCAGCAAAAAACCGAATGGAGAAATCATCAACCAGGACTCTGCAAAAAGAACTAGTAAAATCTATTGCCATAGCTCGCCACAAAAAATCTATTAAGTTAGTTCAAGATTCAGTAACACCAGTTTGAACTTAGTATCTTAGGAAGCAATGCAAAAAAAAATTAGGGATAAGAAGTAAACTATCTAAGAACATTAGAATTCTCGGCGGGCTCTGTATAACATGTCCATTAACACCGAGTAGATGTGGTATGTCAACATACTCTGAACAATGTATCAAATAGGCTTATTGCAAAGTAGTTTAGGTTAGTGCCGAGCTTCACGCCACAAAGCGCAAGCAACCCTGGGCTCAGGTTTCGAGTCGAAGAGCTCTTAAAGCTATTTTGGATAAAATAAAAGAGGCAAGTAAAGGAGTTACATAAAAAATAATATTTAACAGATCATCTGAACGGTCACCTAAAGTAATGGGCTCCGAATAAAATCAACCTTAATTTTTGAAAATTTACGTAATAAAGAAATAAAAGATGTTGATAGGTCTACCACAAATCTATTGCTACTGTGGCTTAAATTGTTAGTGTTGTCAGAATACAATGTCGAATCTGATAGGCACAGCTTCATATATCAGCAAATACTTTGTCGAAACCAGATATGTTGTCAACAAAAGGCTCTTTCGCCTGCTGTTAGTCAATAATTGAACGTTGAGAAGCAATATAGGCCTATTACTTCAACCTTCCCCATTCAAGCGCAAACTTAAAAAGACACTCAAATATATTAGTGTAAACTAAAATTGTTTAAGAACCAGTTTGATTGATTGGTTGGTGGAATCATTATTGCAAGCGATGTCAGATATGTTTTATAATAACACGAATTTCGAGAAGACTCTTGACATTTACGAATACATTATGTTTGTAATTACGAGCTAGCATTTACCAATCAAAATTATATGCGCACACTGCAATTATGCTACGTTGTACAACTATATTTTTAGTAATAAAAAAAATAACACAATTTAACAGCATTGGAAAAATACAAATGTGTTAGTCGACCCATAGAATGTTTAAAAATAATTCTTTATGATTTTTTTTTCGAATAGAAAAAGGTTGATGATGATCAAATCAACGTCCGTAATTTTCCTTTTCTGCTTACCGCATGAACTACTCATTAAACGAACAGACACCTCAACACGCAATTATTGTTCTGACACGAAGCACATTTCAGTGATGTCAAAAAGTGGCAGATACATTTTCAATTTAGATGAAATGTTCAACGTTCGTAGTAGTCATTTCACAGGTGAATAACTTTTTTTATTCAACCTTTTTGACTGACTTTTAATTAAATTTATTTGAAAATAACAAATGTCTTAACGGGAATTATGTATCCACAGTATGTTAGTGTTTGGTTAAGCAATAATCTTACTCAACAGTCGTCTTGTCAACCCCAAATTTAGTAAAAGCTGTGTGCATCAATAGACTTGTAAACTAACCATAACCGTCTGCACTGGCATACTCTAAAATGAAACATGTGGGTCCTTTGCTCAAAGAAACCGTGATACTGCTATACTATAAGAACAACTACATAAAAAGTTGTTTCGGCTGAGTAATAGAAACAATTTAATTGGAACCGAAATTTTTGGAACCCCAGCGATTATTTATTACCAGGTGATATTAAGGTCACAAAACCAATATCAAGAAGGTTTATAGAGCAAACAACGACTAAGAAAAAGAACAATTACCTATAACCAATACAGTTGAGTTTATTTTAAGCCTAAAAATATTCAGAAAAGGAGAAGATGATGAGAGAAACCATAAAATATATTATATAAAAAATATAAAATATATATAAAATCACAGCTAAGCACAGCTAAATGGACAGAAATCCGCTGTAAGTTTGGAGCTAAATCTACTGCAAGAAAAAGACGTCTTAGAAGTCTAGAATATTTGAATGAACAAGGAATTTAAATGGTAAAAAATTGGTCTGTATTAATTCCACACGATACCTTAACATTACTATGTATGATTGTTAATTTCATTTGAAGACATACCTTTTCACAAAATACGCTTACTTGGAATTTTTCTATAAAAAAGTAGAAAAAATATAAGAGGAAACCCTGATAAAGTTTAATAGTAAACCGCATAGAGAAACATTAATCTAATTTTGATGTTTAAACAACTCGTTCAAACATATGTTTTTCTTCGTTATTTGTCACTGCTCGAGTCATTGTCAATTGGAACTGAACCCTAGAAAGCAACAAAAACAAAACATTATTCTTATACATGAATAGGACATCAAAAAAACTGCAGATATTAATATAGACCAGTCATTATAAAGAAAAACCGAGGTCAATTTCACCATACACATTACAAATACATGTTGCAATGAAGGACATCAATGTAATATATTGTAGTTACACATACCTCATAAACGAAGCCATGAAAAAAATAAAATAAAATTTCAAAAGTCTGATTACATAACTTCAACCAATATCTTTATCGGCTGACTTTTGATTAATGTCTTGAAAGTCTTAAAATAAGTTATTGTAGACTAAAAAGATGACCTTTTTTAACAAAAAACAATAGTAAAAGTTAGGTAATACTGAACCCATTCCAAGATACCACTAGAAAATTTCTTCCAACTTTTTAGATGGCAACATATGAGTACATACTGAAACCACAACCCAAATGAAGACAAAGAGTCCTTATATCAGTGTAACATTACTTTGTACCACACAATAATCTCAATGAATAATGTAAAGAATTTTGAAAATGCATTTTAGATCCGACTTTCATGACATATAGCCATACGTGGGTTTTAATAGCCTTCGCAATATGTACCTATGTAGATATGGGATATGTTCCACTAACATTTACCACGGCACAGTTGGAAAAGTCAGAATACCTACGAGTACAACCAAGAACTTGGACGAACTCTAACGCATATGACTTTCCTTATGATAAATAGCCAGACCGACAATGACTAGGTGTCATAACAACCCTACTCAGATGGAGTAAAAAAAAAAACACAGTCATAAATAATTACTCACTTGCAAAAAAGTCGTAGACACATCTTAAAGCCAAAGGAATGTGAAGAAATTTATTCCGACATACTCCTATTGCCCTGAAGTCCAATAAATAATCAAAGATTAGAGAATCGTGCTATTCCCGCACAGAACAGGAAATCTCCATGGGCACACGTAACTATTTTACAAAAGGGCGCCCGTGGCACATCAACGCCAGCTACGACTCAATCTTGCTACATGAAAACTAATTATTTTTGAATGTGAGAGTTTTTCCTTTTGGTTATTCGATTTTCTCCAAAGCATATTTACAGGGTGTCCCAAGTGTTGTTTTTATTTGTTATACTATAAATACCATTTGTCCACTTTCTGCTTGTTACAAGGATAAAAAAAAAATCTGGACTAAATGGAGGTTTTTAATGGAGAATGGTAAACCAACGACAAAATGGAACACAAGTTTTTATCACATTTTTCTGATATAACTAACCTTTTATAAGACCTGGCTTTAATTTACTTTGGGTTTTTCTTTTATTAACATTTGAAGGATTGGCTAAACCGTTCTACAGGATAACAGCTGATGTTTTCCGAATCGAATGATCCAATTATATTTTTTGGGTCTGTTTACGAAGCTTGCCTAAAACTTGAGCCACTTATGCTTTTTGGGTCGGATTTTTCGCTGACCTTCTTTGAACACGACAAAACCAATTATTTTGTTCAGCCTGAATTTATTCTGCTATCGGTTTTTTAATTTGAAAACGGATGCGTATGTGCGTATTTCTTATAAGATCACGTTTTGTTATATCCGCTGACATATATATACATATTTTTCGTTTATCGTCCAACATTGCGATGTGTATGTAAAACCTGAACGAAAAATTTTTATGTACAATCTAAGCCATCCTACTCTATATAACAGTCTATGTGCGACAATTTCCCTAGTAGTCTACGATCTAAGTATATTATATAGGTTTTTCCTACATCGGTACGATACTTGCTTCTTAATAGAAGTTGGATTTGCGGATTTACGGCAGTAAAGATATTTGATCTTAGAAGGACTGATTTGTTATCCGTTAATTTTTAGCGGCTTAATCCAGTTATTAAAAGTTTAATGAATGCGTCGCGATGTTTCCGTCATTATCCATCAACCTTTAACCTGGTCGGTTATTGACCTCCCCCATTTACTGCCATGAGCTTTTAAATATATTGCGCTGTTGATTATCTAGCTTCCGTTCGTATATATTCATGTGTGTGACATTAGCTTTACCAATCGCTGATTGATCTAATTCTAGCAAAATCGCGAGCCATACAAGTCCAAGATTTCTGATTTCGGTCCGACTATACTTACCCGATTAGTATTTTTTTTTTTTTTTTTGTCATACTTCGCTGAATCCGGCTTCCGTAAAATCTGACGTTTCTTCTTCTCTTCAACAGCCGATAGGATGTTACTTCAGCCTTGTGAGTAGGCTGAGTAGTCTTTTCTATTTCGACCCTGCACTTTTTTTATTGGTAAGATTGTCAGAGTACATTTTCTTATTTTCGATATAAGCATTTAGCTAACGAACGTGCTCTAGCTTCTAATTTTTCACCTTTATATTGCACTGTTTTAAATATCAAGACGGACTTTTTCACCTTTATTCTTCCCGCTAAAACTAGGATACTCTTTTTGGCATGTCATCGTTCCACCAACAGTTTTTTTTTATTTATGCAGAGCCAGCTTTTGGAAACACCAAGCAGGGTTTTTGGCGTCTTTTGTATTTTTGTCTAATATAAGCTGGTTCACATTCGGTGCCCTTTGGTTTATTAGAATTGCAAACTAACCGTCTATAATTCTTCTTTTGTTTAAGTTGTGATAGTTTATTTCCTAGAGGGGTACCAGCAAAAGTCAGTGTTGATTTACTAATAGTGGCGCTTGTGCCTTGCTTATTATTTATGTGATTTGCATGAGTTAAATTTCTTCTAAAATATTTTTCTTCATAGCAGTTCCTGTATATCGATGAAATGTTTGATATTCTATTCAGAAGCTCATCGATGTCACACAAATGTAGTTATTTTTCTCTTTGAAGTGCGTAGGCACACAATATTTTAAGCTACACCTGTTTTATGGCCATTAGTCGCTCACTGATTTATTTAACGCATACGATCTTGTCTAACAGTTTTTCTTTACTTTTTATACGAGTATCTTCGCTTCGGGTTAAATTAGCGATCCTGTTTTGGACGTTACGCTATTTGGCTTTTGAACGCATATTATATTAATTTTATGTTGCCTTAATACTTTTACCCATGCGTGAAAAATAAACCAGGTTGGGATAGATTATCTATGTTCTAAAATCATCAGAAAACTCGATTGAACTCGGAAACTGTCTAGCTCCGACTTAAATATTCACTCTTCCTCTGTACAGAAGAAATATCTGAATTCTATTCGACATTCCTCGAATATTTTTCTGTCTACCTATAAACTCATATAATAATTCGAGAATAAATTATTCGTTATAAGTTATTCGAATGCTTCTACTATCTTTAATGACATGAAAGTTGCCTATACCATCCTTTCATTGACATGGTAGATATTAATATTTAATTTATTTACTGAAAATCATGGTCGAATATATTTTTATGCAAAGATTAAACACTTGACGTCTTCCAAAAAAAATCTAAATTAAAAATATCAACTGTAATTACATAAGAGTACTTATTGTAGAAAATTGTCAAATTTTACCATATTTGCGAAACTTAAATATTCCTGAAAATACCATACAATAACCAAGAAAGATACTCAAACAAGCAGATTTTTTTCTTTGAATAGTTCTGCGCAGTCCTTGAGGATTATTACTGAGAACAACGTTTCGCGTACCGACTAGTATGTCTTAGCACAACTTCTGTTCACATGAAATTCATTCATAAGCGTAGAATAAAGGAACGATGAAGCACAATATACATGCATATGTCACCATATATCGAAGAAATTTTTATGAGAAAATTTTACATCAACAGCTTTAAACGTAAGAAGTTATTATAACCTTTCAATACGTTCTATGATGCTACTTGATGGCTCACCTCACCATAAAAAAAAGACCCTGATTTGAAAAAGCATGCAGCTAAAAATTTTATTATCAAAGGGGACGATGTTTCCTAGTTTTGCCAAAACATGCATTCTGATATTTAAAGAGAATTCACCAAGAAAACAAAGCCCAAATAAAATCCTACGGGGATAAAAATGGGAAAGTAGTAATAGAGGTCCTCTATAATATACTCTTTGTAAACTTGTAGCAACAGATTATTACTTAGCCACTAACAATTAGACTGACCAAACAGCAGGTCCTGTAGAAATCTTAGAAGCTTCAGAGTTTTAGCCACCAAATCTTCTTTTAATATTTGTTATTTACTTTGTGTATGACAGCTATTAACGCGTGAAATTTGGCGAAAATGTAAAAAAAGGGATTTTTGTGTATGACAACTTCGAAGGTGTTTTTGACGATGTCCAAGTTAAATCCGGATAAGTTTTTGTGCCATTTTACGGTAGTGGAAGAAGCATGGCTATATAATAAGACACCGAAGAATAAACTGCAGTCGAAAAATAATGTAAGATAAAGATAAAGATAATCTAAAACTGTCGGTGAACAAAGCCAATTACAAAACCAGATCAAAGGTTCCTCATTTTCAGTCACAACATAATGCTGCAACGGAAAACAGCGAACTAATTCAATCATCCGAATTTGTCCGCTTAGAAGGCTAGGACATTTTAAGCTCAGGAGCCCGAGCTCTCTACGCTATAAAATCTTTAAATCCATCTCCAAGAGACAACATGTTGGTGTAAGATGTTGGCGTACTTATTTAGAAAGGAACCTTAGCAAATTTAGTGTACCGAAGTGGAAACGATTGGCGTAAATCTGTACTTAGTTAAGGGAGCTGTTGGGTAAGAGACAAATCCATTCTTGACTGATGTGCCACCTAAAGTATTGTACACTAAAGTAAAGTATGCGTATGCGGAAGTGATAACCAATGTTTCATCTAGCTCATCTTATGCAGCACAATTATTAGTCACTTTCTTTCTTATCAACATTTTTTAATGATTAAATGGAAGGGTATACAAACAAAACCAGAGTAATATGTCCATTATTTTGCTTTCACAGTCATCATTACCGTATATACACATATCAATGCTATGGCGGCTAAAAGTTTTACATTCTACATGTATAAAACTTAAGCAAAAACCAAAAATACTCGCGATTTTTCGGGATTTTCAAGATCATTCAACTTTTGCTCAAAGCTGTTATCCTTAAGTAGATCTCGTATTTGTCGACCTACACATGCGCCCCATTAATTTTTGTGTTGCTAATATTGGAAAATTGGGGATTTTCATCCTCTTCTAGGTTTAAAAATTCACTTTCATTTTTATTCTACTATTTTATTTTACCAAAATTTGTATGAGGAACAGATTCCTGATTTTCTAATGGCTTTGGAAGTATTGGCAAATGATAGGTCTGATTTCGTCCAAATCAGTGACACACCAATGGGCATATGCCTAAACCTTTTAGAAACCAACCAAAGTTTTATACAGGTTGAACAGCAGATATCGTTTCTTTGGAAAAACACTGATACGAGTCGAAAAACATTACCTAATTTGGGAAAAACTATTATTGAGTGGTATTTTAATACAGCTTGCTGATTTTTATAAAAATGCTACACTTCAGTAACTTACTGAGTACAACCAGAATATTCTTATTTTTGAGTTGTTCCAATCTTCTTCCAAAGTAGCGATATATGGAACCCAAATATGACGTACAGAAAAACCAAAGTAAAACATTTGGTTGCTAATAGTATGAAACTTCGGGTCTGAGACGTTAAAGTTAGTTCTCCGCACACGTAGCAAAAGCTGTCCGGGAGATTTAAACGCTTTTGTAGCATATAAATGTATGCTAAACCAATATCAATAAATTAAAAATTGTCAAATTGTCGCAGATGTTACGTTAGTCAAACATAATTATTTAAATGAGGTAAAAAAAAAGGAATATGTAGCTGTCACCAAAAAACCTAAGGTAACTGGGAAAAAAAATTAGCGAAGATAAGCACAATCAAAAATCAAAACAAATTTCGTAAGCCAAAAATCATTGATAGGAGTCTGCAACACCTAGTACACCCTGTTATATGATATATCTCAAACTAAACCCGAAAAAAAATTATTTCTGCGTGAGAATGTCAGAACTGATGCCGATACTGATGATGAGATTTGCAGGCTTATCTGTAAGTTATTTTCATTTAACACTCTGTAGTCAGTACAAGTCTATACGAGTACACCGACAAAAAAACACGATGTACGAGCACTACAAACAACAGAGTATCCAAGTCGAAATAATCCTCGTCTAACTGAAAACATTTTCTTGGATACACAGAATACCCCTACATATCCGTATCTACTACTCCATACTTCTTGTACATATTATACTACATAGTACTTTGCTTTAGAAAATGAGAAAAGTATCTGCAAGATGAAATTCTGTAAAATTTTTCTCATATGACTGCCTATTAAAGCACATTACCCAATGTCGTTTCTACAAATTGCGAACAATATAAATTTGTCATATGATTCCCTGGAGGATCTCTGATTTTGAGGAGCGCGCTCCCCAGGCATGTCATCATGGTTGTCATCGCAAGGCTATGTCAACGTCTGCAGATGAAGGGAATGCCCACCATTTAGTGTAGCTACAGCCGTGATGATGATGATGATGATGGTTCTGGCCTTCACTGGGTGCCTGACTCAACAGTCTGAATCTAAAAGGAGTGAGTTCAATCGGTGCTATGAGCTTCAATAACAAAACAGCAACAACATTTTTTGATTGCAAAGGAAAGTGATAATAATTTTAATTAATGTGGGGCACTAATTTGGGCGCAAACGAACGCGTGCTATAATTCATTCCAATGCCATCGGCGTACGCGGCACAGTAGAGACTGCCAGCAGGGCTGTTTATATACATATATATATATGGTATGTACATAAATATGAATGACCGCAGATGCTTGCGTGTTTATGTAGAATTAAATCGCAGAAACCGGACACATGCTGGATGCGGTTAACAGACAGACTTTTTTACTTACTCAAATTTTAAAATTAGATTTTCCAAATATGAAAACACGAATGTACGATGAGCTATAGCCTTTGGGTATTCGAATTATGATGTCTACCGCATGATGTGGACAAATTACAGACAGCTCACATGAATAAATCAGAAAACGTATATTTATAGATATGGTTATTGAAAAGTAAAAACGACGTGTGAATGATAGATACAATTTCCGGTCGAATTCTTCAATCACAGCCAGTTTGACTTTTGGCCGACATTTTTTATACTTCTAAATACGAGTACGTTTTCCTTTCCTCACTGCTTAAAGTTCCGATTTAGCGATGACAACTCTAAAGATTTTCATCAGAGTTTCGATGTTGTTTATTGCGGCACATTTAATACAGATCAAAGCCTATGATGATATTACGTGTCAGTCAGATGATCAGCAATATTACCTCTCACATTCCATGGTAGACCGCTGAGACAAGGATGCTAAAAAAAAAGAGCGAAACGCGCTCTGCCCTATTTAAATAGCCAAAATGTCATGATGAAGAGGTATAACAATTAAATTCTAAAAAAGATATTATACGAGGAATTGAATTGCCAGGTGGTCGTGTCCTGACTGATTATACTACTACCAAGCTCTACTAACAATTTGTACGCTTACCAAGGAATTGAGAGCCCCTACCTGGCGTTCTTTTCCACCTAAACTGGGACAAAAAAAAAAAAAAAGAACGCTAAATAGGCTTATCCCTATATACTTAAGTTCCTCAAAAAGTACAGATTTTTGGCTAGAGTGCTACTTCTGAGAGCTTGGCTCTGGAAAACTAAAAAGTGAATATGAACCCCAGAACAGACACACTCTAAGAAACCACTGTCTAAGAGTCGATTGAAAATGAGAAGAAACAGTACCAAGAGAGTAAATGTACGAGTATTTAACACTACACCGGATTGTGCCTCGTCCCGGGTCGGCGAGAATTCCTTTTGTTTCATTCATTCTGGAATGGACGTGGCTCTCAAGCCACAGATCTTATTATTTTCCCATTCGAATGCATTTGAAGACACTCGAGGCAGGGACAATGGTATTCATTCGCTCAAAAGAACTAGCCACTAGAGCCCTTCTAGTGAAGTCGGCTCCAAATTTCGTATATGTACACGGGACCGTAAGTCATAGAAACTTCATGCTTCCGCGATATACTACTATATAGTACAAAAAGGGTCTTATAGCGTCCTCCTATGTTGTATGTGAGATCTACTTATTTCTTGCTTGATATTTATGATGGTATCATTGTTTGAGTTAACAGTGGTTGTGGGCAAAGTTTTTTACCACCTCAAAGTTATGGCTTGTCGTTGTGGCGTGATGTCCAAGATGTAGGCGTTTGGTGTTATTCGTTGTGCGACTGAATGATCATCGCTTTTGCTGTAATAGCCGCAAAGTATTTTAGCATTTATCCAAACTCTTGAAATACGGTATTGCTCCGGCAGTTTCGTAAAATTCTTTTGAGTATAGTATTGAAGAAATATGGTAACTTAACAGAGCGTTACCAATTAAAAAACTTTTTTGACATCAAGTAACTCTGTGGTGTCATAAACGACTATACGACTCGACCCTATAATGGCCAATGTCTTTGGCAAAGATGTTAAAACTTGACACATTTCCATTAATTGATTTTTGATTTTGTTTTTTCTCAAACCTTCCGCAAAATCAATGTTGGACTTAACGGCCTTAAATTACACTTACCTATCAGATTGTTGATTACTGTTTCTCTGCCTTGAACGACTCTTGTTTCGCTGAATGCGTTTGTCAAACTAAGGTGAAACACTTCCTCTATGAGTTCCTTCCTTACTTTCGCATCAGTTTGCATGTCCTTATCACTGGTGTGGTGGGCGCTAATCCTGTAGGTTGAAGCTAAAAGCAAGCTGTCTCCAAGAAATTAAGGAACTACATAGAAGCTCTGTTAAAACAGAAAGGGAACTAGAAGAATATCGAGCTAAGAAGCTGCTTAACCACTTAGGAGGACTGAAGAATTGGAAGTAAAATTATAATGGGATTGTCAGGACTATATCAGAAAGCTAACAAGTTTACATTCCGTAAAGATTCATATTCAAAAGTTTCACAATTCATACTAGGTATTCGAAGAGAAACGAGTAACATCAAATATCGACCACGAGAGACATTTTATAAAACTTCTTTTGTATCTAGAATTCTTCATTCATCGCAAAAACTTAAGTATCCAAGTGAAGACCACCCAAGATTTCAGTGCCACCTTTATTTTAACTTCAATCTTTTTCATCTTTTGTTACAATAACATGCAAAGGAAATACTTGCTAATTTTAAAAATATCTAGAAGTTTGAATATGTCTACAACTTAATGAGCTTAAGTATTTAGTAAGAAGATAGACCCAACAATATTTATAGACAATACCCTTCGACTCTATGCTTTCAGGATATATATCCCCGAAGGGCAATAAGTGGAAAAAATAACCAGAGACTGCTTTTTAGGAAAACGATAAAATATTATTAACGACACAATAATTTATTTTTTTTCTCCAACTTCCATTCGCAAATGGCATTTTATCGGATTGTTGTCACTGATTCTGACCAACTTGTCCCACCGTAAGTAGCCTATTAATTTGTCAGAACCCACCACAACGACGGACATTATGGCTAAAGATTATGTGCCCCTCAGCGATTGTCTGAAAGTCTACCACAAAGTATTGCAGCAATAAATTATTTTTCCAGTCACTAATTGGAAGCCATTGGTATCATAAGTGATGACCAACTATGGACCCAAACGTATTGCAAAGATATAGGTAGATGGTGCAGATTTATATTCCCAATGTGGGTATCACAATGACCCACAATGCCATCGCAGAAGTTGGAGAATAAAATCGAATTGGACGGCTTTACTATCGCCAATGCCATCAACATCGCCATCATCGTTCGTACCGACTGCATTTAATGTCAGACAAAGTCGGTCTGTCGAATAAGAAATTTCACTCTTTACACCACTCCTTCACCATGACCATTGGGGCTAATGAAGATAGTACATATTCGTAGGTAGGAGGAGTGTTCCCTGTCTGCTTGCTAGTTGAGGAATCGAACAAAAGTTTCATATTGCAGCATGAGAAGAAACCAATAAGGTGTCATAAAGAATATTCGTTATGGCTTTCTATACAAGGACCAGTATGAATATAATGCAATAGAGAGACTCTTCTCCAGTCTGGCAAACGACAAAGGATATTCGACATGATTCAAATGCTTGACAGCTTTCCATAAGGGTTCTATGCTATGCCACACCAGCTGGAGGTGGGAGGGTTTTTGTTTTATTGATAGCTACCACCCCTATTGGAAGACGCAATGGTGTTAGGTACTACATACGTTCAAGGAAATTGCAATTAATTACGGGAGTTACTTGAATGCAGGCTCATGCCACTAGTACATGCATTTTCCATTTGATTGAGACATATCGTTTAGCATGCAGAAGAATCGCCACTTTTAAAAATCCCAAACCTAACAATAGAATCGTTCGAAATATGCATTCTTTGTTACTATTATATTAACATTCGACCACACGCACACATCTTAAATTTTAAAGTATATAAGTTAACACGATGGTTCACTTAAAATCAAGCATTTATATATTAATGAAGATGAAATCAAACAATGCCTACGTTTCTTGCATACGATATACCATATTGATGACACACCAACTATAGCTATTGAATCTATGCAACTGTTTCCATAAACGGTGAAACTATCCTTAGGCAAACTATAAGTTGCCAAGAAAATTGAATCACACTGCAAGCCAGTCGGAAACAAACTTTCTGAGTAAACGTAAGAAGAAGAATTTTCCCAGAAGATTCTACCTGACAAAAAGGGTTTATACGATTTTAATCAATAATTTTAAATTTTTTTACCTCACTAGAGGTAAAAGAATATTTTTAAACATTACATCATTTAAAGAAACATTAACATCCTGAGAGGACGATGAAAAAATATCAACATTACCAAGCTACTCGAACTTAACCAAACAATTAGCAGTTTGGTCTTAAGGATGGGGAGATCGGGTTTCGAGTTATCTTTCCGAGATGAATTCGTAGACTCTCCAATCACAAAGTACCTTGTCTCCATAAATACTTAAATCGAAGCCTGTATCGATTCAAAAATTTTGGGTTTTGTGGTAAAGTGAAGATGTAATCGATACTGAATTGACCAGGCCCAAAGTCACACTAATAATGACTTGCCAGATTCTCGACGGAAAGTTTCCAACATAATTGTGATACGGTCTATACGTCCTTATACGCGATACAGATTTAAATTGTGAGTCTGCTCCATCAGCTTTTTTTATATAACATGGACATTGCTATTCAATCTTGTTTTGGGTCAATTAGACGAAATCGCTGTAGATATTCGTATTCGTTGTTAAACAGTCAACGAAAGTACTTCATATAGATTTTAACACCTACTGTTTTTTCTATTTTATTTTTTTTTTCAATTACCCATACAGGATACTGTTTGGCTTTGTGTCACTGGCATGTACTTTTTATCCGAATATCTTTCCTGTGCATCGCCAGTCTATTTTTTTAGCGTCACCTTGGCGTTTTATCGCATGTTTTTGCCAGCAAGCACATCATGTATAGTGTCTCTGATAAACTGCTGACAGTAGTCTGACATTCCTGATACTGAATGAAGTTTGTTAGAAGACCGGATTTGGGAAAGCTCTGGCAATCCTTTTCAGCAGTTCGACATCAAACATTCTTATAAAATTTTTTTAGTGTTTTATAGTAAACACATTTTACCTTTGCCGCTTTCTAGTAAGTCGACATGAACTTGACGCAATTTAAAAAGTCTAGACTTCCCTTCTCTGACAACAAATCCGAATGCAAAAAAATGTTTGTTCAGAAACTTTGCAAATTATACGCCAGCTGCATGTGGACTGTATAAAATCCATGTATAACCGTAGGAAATTGACCTTATTCCGCTTTTTGGAATGTAAACAGTAAAATCCTTCATGTTCACAGGTGTTTAGTATCCTCGAGTTAAATAAAGTAGCCTTTGAGTTAGATGAGTAAACAGGTTAGCTGCGCGATGATAATGTACGAAAAGTTTGCTTTGCCACCATGATAAGGGAACTTCTTTAGAAATTAGAAGCAATGAATTCAAATAATCCAACAAATTCAAGCATCAGCGGCTTCGTAGGGTATGTAATCTCTCTTTGTTTTAGGTTCTAGTTGCAAAACTAGCAAGCGAATTTGAGCGTTTTTATATTTTCCGAACAGATAAAAAGAAAAAATCATAAACTTTTAATCAGACCGACCTTATTGAATGTTCTACCAAGTGGCGAAAAGTCATCCCCCTATCAGAGTATCATTTGACCGCAAAACGCTATACTTAAAGATCGGAATTATTGTGTTAACATTTTTGACGAATAGCTGGTTGGTGGTTTTGGCTTAACAGAAACCTCATAGTCGATTCTCCGGTCAAGTGGTACAAACTGGGCAGTCACTGCAGAGTATGGTTGCTCGCATCGAGGTGACTAGCTCAACACGAGATATAAGCGGACATCGACAACTGCTGGGACCGTGAATGTTTAATGGCACTTTCAAACACGCTCAAACGAAGGTTCAAGTAATCAGGCATCAATGGTTGGCAGCGATTTTTGGCAAAGACATAAAAATTTTCCCATACAAAATGCAAACAGTGTACTAGTCGCGAATCGTGCGTTCATAACAGCCGAACTCTTTTTAATCACTACCACGATGAGAATGATTTTCCTTAAGAAACCGTCATGAGCTATGCGGACACGTGAATAATCAAAATCTTTTCTTCTCGAGCACGTTATTTACGAAAAGTCATTACATGCTTTCAAAGTCACTGTTTTGTGCAACTTTTACGGGAAAAGGTGAACGCCCATCAACATTTTTACTGTGAATGGTAAGCACCTCAGAACCATGACTTCTGCTTCCAGCAAAATTAGGCAGCCACATAGAAATCACGAGCGAAAGTAAACAATCTGCAGTAAACGTTTCCCAGCCTCTTTCCTTTTGGTGATTTGTACGCGAGATCACATGATTTGACCACGAAAGGCATTTTTCTTTGAAGTCTTTTGAAGTCACGGGTCTAATCAAGCAAGACACACATACTACTATATATTGACAACATCCAACAAGAAGGTTTTTTGACTGCTCTTCATAGAAGATTGGTACGAATATTTCTTCCAATATTTTCCTGAAGAGGTATTATTCACGAACGAGCGAAAATTGAAACCAACTGTTGCTATTGAGTGTTGACACAAGAAGAAGCTTTATTACAATTCAGTTTTAAAAGAAACCTATTTTAGTACAAATTTGTTCATACATTTATCCGTTTTAGTACAATAATGTTTATTAAATATGGCGAACATTGGTTTTTGGGCGCGAAGTTTAAATTTCTATTTAGTTCAAAGTTTAATGTGTCGTGTTTTATATACTTTAGCAATTCAATGTGAAGTAAGTTTTGAAACTACATACAAATGTTAGATAATTTAGTATTAAGGAATAAAATTTTAGATAAATAAATGATAAGTATGTATGTTCTTGTTAAAAATGATTTTTCTATGTTTAAATATGATGATGTGACCAAACACTGACCAAAAGTTTCGAAATAAGTCACGGAGAAAGCTATGGATGTCCTTGCATGAATACTAATTTTGACCGTGGTATAATCAGTTTCGAACCAATTCAATTAACGAATCTGAGATTTACGCACGACGCGATTTAACATCAGAATAGAAAAGGGTAAATGGGAAAGAAATGCTGTCTGCTATCCTGCTAGAGTAAACTAGTAGTAGTTTCAGTTCAGCTTATAATCATTCTTTGTGGTCAGAATCAGTACATTTAATCCCCTCAAATTTCATGTGTTTTTTCTGTCATAATTCTAAATCTGAATAAAAAGAATGGATTCAACCACTTGGATGGTCTTCTTAAACAAACTCCTGTCGTGCCTGCACCGCAATGCTGCAATAAAACTAAACCTTTCCACCTGTCACAAAGTCAACGTTTCGACAGGTTTAATTAGGTGTGACACATCACTTCTCCGGCGCTTGTAACTAATCTCGAATGTTAATTTCTATAAACAAGTTCAACCTACAACCTGGAACTCTACAAAGTCGGAAGCTGAAGAACACGTTCCTCCAATAAATTGATGTGGGCGCAAATGGAATTGCTTTGAATATTTATTATACACACATTTAGAGAAAAGTAAAAATCAAAAAAAAAATAAAAAATCAACAAGAAAAAAAAAAGGAGAAGAAAGAAAAGTTAATGGAAAAAAAATGCCCCACCCAGACCAAACATAATTGACTTTTGAACTTTTGGATGACTGTCAGAAAAAATTATTCAAAGTTGAATATCGGAGTATCCATCCGTATGATACATACGCTCAAATACAAATATAAGCTGGTTTATTACAAATTTACAATTTTAGGATGCAGATTTTCTGCTTATATGATTTTATTGTTACTATAACTTCCAAGGGAGATATGTTTGTTTATGTACATGGTTATGTCAATTTGTTATAGAATATAATAAATATATCTATCAGACATACATATTAAGAAATGAAGATAAGAAAATAACTTCTATTTTGTATGTAAATCGAGTTATTCCAGCTTGTCTAATAAATTCTACTTAAGAATACGAGTATATGAAGTGACATCAAAGTCATACAATCATAATCATTTGTCATAGCATCTCATGGTTATTTCAGCCTACCGTAGGCCACACATATTTCCCAATATTCGTTAAGTATTTATTATTCATTAAAACTCTGGGTGGTTGTTTTAGTCCCGTAGAAAAATACTTCAATACTTATGTTATTTGTGTGAGGCTACAGTCCTGAAACCAATAAAACACTGCAGTAAACACAGTTTTTATATATCCCAAGATTTTTGAAGTCTCCTTCCACTTATGCGACCGATCTATCAGGTTGCCTTACCAGAAAGGAATCGAAGATTCATCGGTTCAAAGTATTAAAATTCAATCGCTCTAAATGTCTTAGTCATTTCAGCCAACTGATGATAACCTTCTCGGACAGGTCTTTGTTGTAGAGTTCGCTATTATATCTAAAAAACTAAAGCAAAAAGGACTAACATATGGTAATTCTAAGAATCTTGAGTTCAAAAAAATCAAAATGTCAATCTCAATTTTTCAAGACCCATACTCCTTTGCAATGAAACAGAACTGAAATGAGAAGGGTATTGGAAACAGCGAACTGCTACTGCAAAGTTTTGTTCGATTTGCGACATTGGAATCCATTGGTTCAGCAACATGACTTCATTCGCTTATCTTAGAGGTTCGGTCATTTCTGACGAGATATTACGAGCGCTTTTTGATGAGTATCTGGATTGGAAGATAGGTGGCGCTTCTGAGCCAAAATACCATCATTTAGTATAACCTCTTTAAACCCGCCTGTCCAAATTTGGTGACAAACCGACGCTTGGTTTTGTTTTGACGTCCATTTCAAAACATTGTGTTAGTGTTTCTTGCGACCATGAAAAAGAGCAGAATCGCTCTGTGATCTGACTTGTGTTTGAGTGAAAAAACCTGCGGGAAATCAAGCCCATTCTCGACAATATGTATGGGACCCATTCACCTTCCTGTACAAACGTTTTCCATTGAATTGCCGTGGCCGCAAGTCGGATACCACAGAGGAAACCGTGGACAAAATCCATGATCTCGTATTGGCGGACCGCAGAGTAAAAATTCTCGGGTAAGCTGAGATAGCAGGAATCTGAACTGAACGCGTTAGCCATACCCTGCACGGCATAAGAAAGCTCAATGGGTGCCGCGTTTGCTCATACCAGAAAACAAGCGCAATCGTGAGACCACTTCAAAGACGTTCTTGACCCTGTTTAATCGAAATCCGGAAAAGTTTTTGCGCCGCTTCGTGACCGTCGACGAGACATGGATTCATTGGTATACACCAGAGACCAAAGAACTATCGAAGCAATGGGTTTTACCCGGTGAACATTCTTTCAAGAAAACGAAGACCGGAAAAGTGATGGCCACCATTTTTTTGGAACGCGCGAGTTGTGATTCACGTTGTCTATTTGGAGAAGGGAAAAGCAATTTCAATGCGTCGATTTATTGGGCCTATTCAACGCCAATTTGAAAAAAAAAAAACGATCACATTTGTACGGGTCAAACGAGGAAGTCATCGCCGCCGCGGAGAAGTATTTTGCAAGCCAACAAAAGTCGTAGTATACATAGTTTTAAAAAAGTTGCAGCACCGCTGCGAAAAGTGTATCGAGTTGAAAGGGGATTACCATATATTGAAAAATAAATTTTCAAACCTTAAAAAAGTTACGTAGTCATTTCTAATCCGAATATGCATCGAACAGCCCTCGTATATAGTGTAACTTACAGTATTTTGACTTTTTAGATACCATGTGAAAAACTTATCAAGATCTTCTGGAGGTGGATTAGAGCCTTGGGGTGAAGAAATAGTTTTGGAGAACTTAGTGTCATCGACGTAAATGGATAGAGGGTCGTGTTTAATAAACCTCTCAAGATCGTCCTACGGCTGTTATCTGGGACACTAACGCGAACAGTTTTCTAGATAAGAAGATATCCATTTTAATAATTTGGGATCAAAACCGGAGAAAGACAATGACAATGACATAAGGGTCAAAATCCTGAAGTTTTTTTTATGTCAATGAATGAAAACTCAACCAGTCAGTAACAATATACACATGTAATATTGAGAAAGAACCCAGCGTCTAGACCCAGATGTTCGGTTTTTAAGTGCGCATATCGTTTTAGACGTTATATTTTACATGTTTTGACCTGTAACTGATTTGGGTCTCATACCTTGAAACTATCCAAGACTTTCTGAGTTATAGAAAAATGTTCTAACGAGTTCAAATTATATGTCATTCAGTAGAAGCGCAATTGTGTTTCCAAAATTGTTTTAAAAATCGTCTACTTCAGTTCGAGTATACGAGTGCATATGTATGTATATCTAATGCATTAAATATAGTTATACATTTAATTATATTCCTTATTTAAGAGCACTAACGCATGTATTGGTTCCCTAAGAATTTAGTCAAATTTTTTACGAGAGCTTTGCTAATTTTCTTTTTTTTTTCCATAGAAATTCATTTAACTTAAATCGAGTTATAGTCAGACGCATATTAATGAAAAATTTCCTACTCATGCATAGATTTCATAATTGCAACATGCAGGCAGTATAGTATACTCGTAGAAATGGTAAGCATTTTAGGAGCTACCTGCCTCATCCCTGAGATTTTTCTATCTATAAAGTCTGCCATTTTGTGGAGAATAATTTCAATTACCCTAGTTTCTCTTTTATTAAACCAATACAGAACTGCTGTAGCTTTTGGTATGAAAATATGAACAACCTAATATGGTTTAAGTTCCAAATAGGTAACGTTTATCTTTGTTGGTAAGGATGCATACTTTTTTAAGTCGATATCTGTATTATTGTAGATATACTTCTCTACAGGTATTGATTCTAGCTTCTCTTTTATTTACAAATTTCTCTATAACGAGTTCACGTAAGTTGAGAAGAAAACCTTAATCATATTTCAACAGATATATTGCATCAAATTATAACATGACATGATTTTAGTCGAACACAAAAAATCAGGTTTTGTTATCTACCTTAGCCAAGTATCGATTTATATGAAGCAACAAACATTCCATTGTCATCCTGCACTAAAGTAGCAATTTCTTGGAGATGTCAAGACCAACCATAATCCTGTATAACTCCATAAATACTGTCATGGGGAGCTTCGAAATCAACCGGATGTTTGCCTTATAAGAGTTTAGGGTATCTGGTAGGTCTTAAGCAACACATTTGTAACTTGTAAAGGGTTGAACATTACTCCTACAGATGCGAAATTTTAACAATACTCCTCTTTTTCGAAGCTTGCGATTTATTCGGAACGATTTTGTTCTCTTTGGTAGAAAATATATCCCAGAGAACAACCCTCTACTTTTAGAGATAAGATCCTTGTGTTACCTCTTTGACAAATTAGTGAAAACGTTTCGATCATTATTTAAATCTGGCGTAACTTCATCAAAGAACTTAATATACAGTGTTAAACAACTATGTACAATAGTTCGACCAATTATTCGGCGTGTGTCTATATAGCGAATTCTTCTATTGCCGGTCGAGATCATCTTGTAAGTCATACCCCAAGCAAACTTAGTGAGGACTATACAAGAGGTATTCTCTAAGAAAATCAATATTGGTCCAATATTGGTGCCAGTTAAAGGGTGAAAACCGAAAAGGTCTACTTCCGCCCGATATAAGGGCTAAGGAGAAGGAAATTAGGTCATGCGTAGAGCTAGTAAAATCCGTCTTTGGTATCGGATCCAAAACTTACATACAAATGCATGCGCATACAAGTAATGAAACAAATCTGAAATCTTGGTTAAAATTACCATAATTTTTAAAGTATTTATTTATTTAGTATCAGAGTTGAAAGATACCAAAAAACAGTTTTATAAGTGTTCATAGATAAACTAGGAAATTATGAAGTTAAACTGTTCATCCGATGCTCTCCATTTAACTTAAAGTAAGCTCTTGATTGATAATTTTCTGTTCTTACCTAAATACTTTTCATAAATTAATTACTATCACTTGACGAAACAGCCCAGTAATTGTGGACCTTAAGAAATACAATATATGGTATTCCGGAATTCATTTACCAGTGATTAATTATTCTGGACACATACTAGTACTCGTAGTTGTCAATCGTTCGAAGGAAAAGGGAATCATCGTTTCCTTCTAAACAATTTTACGGCTGACGGCATTCACATAAATTTGACAGATCCGGGTATCCATAGTAAGTATAAAATCCATTTTTAGGTAATTAATTACTGCTAAAGGAATTTGCGTAAACAAAACGAACACACTTCGTTGACAAATTCTACACATGAGAGCTGTGCTTTATATCCTTTGTCATTCATCATTTATGTCAAATACCGATTGTATATACGTATCTACAAACATGTATGTACACGTATAGATGCATGTACCTAACGATTAGATGATGGAAGAACATCTCCACCTCATGTTGACTGATGGGCTATCAATCTGAACGGAAGTGTGCTTTGTAGAAAATTTTTAAGACTTTTAACATTAAGAAATGAAAGTCAGCCGACAGAGCTTCTGTATCCGGGGATCAGAACTATAGACACACACAAGCATATACATGTTTGTTTTAATCACTGGTTCCGGAAACAGCTGGTGTTTCATTCTAATCGTATTTATTCCTCAGAAGGGATGAAATTTATTACGATCGAGCAAAAGGGTGATTCAGTATATTTTAGCTGCATAAGCAGTTAATAATCCTGATAGATTATTTCTTGAGAAGGTTATCTTTCCCTTAATTTCTTTCCGAAAGTAGGCATTACTCAGTTTTAATTGGCTGATTAGATTACTTTAAATAAGCTTAGCAAAGCAGAAGAAATATCCATTGGGGTTGAAAGGCCCACTAGTCATAAAGTGCTTAAATATATTACTGTCAAATGGGGTCGAGGACAACCGTCGTTTATTTGTGAGATGAGTTGAGCAAATAATTTGCAAGACATCTCATAAAGATTCAAAGTCTATTGCCGTAAGTGCCTACACTATCGTTGACATAATGGGTTTCTTAAAAAAAAAAAAAATAAACTCAATAGGTGCAAAGCCATGGAACATAAATCTCAGCCTACACAGTAACAGTGGGAAACTAAAAAAAAAGAAGAAAATGCTTAAGAGACAAACAGATAAATCATAATTTACCTATAGGGAAATGACCAAATAAGTGTCAAGTGCCACAGGAGTTCATTTCATAGCGTTCCGCGGGGGTTCTGGTTTTTTGAGGGCGTTCCCTAAATGGCTAATAAACATGAACACCTCTCAAGTTGAAATTAAATTGTGAGCTGCGACTTTAAAGAAGGTTTCTTATTATTAAATTATTAGCTTGTATAACCCGTTCTTGTTGCTGTAGATTGTTGTTCAAAATAATTTATCTACTCGTATATAATATCTGAATATTTCTGTCTGAAATCAGCTTCTGATATTAGTTTAAGTAAGACTAATACGGGATAAGATTACCTCAGTGACTTTAGGTATTTAACATAATTTTTAACAAGTTGATTTAATGGAGGGAAGATGAAATATTGTACCAGAAAGCTATATAATTAAGGTACTATGCAAACAATTTATTAACATCATTGTGTATTGAGTAAATATTATAAATATAATTTTTAATAAAAATAAAATCTATGAAAACCAAAGGAAAATTGGAAGACCACGGTTTATCTGCATTTCCCTAAGACCTTTGTGAGTTCATTCAAATGGTAAACTTATTGTTGTTATTGAACAGCAGCGCAGAAAGTGAAAAATTTCTTTGTGAAAACTCCCATCACCGGGCCAAGCATGGGGACATACTTTTTTAGAACTTCCTAATATTGGTGAGCATAATAAAAATTCATCAATGCAACTTCCTCTCTCTTTTCAGGAATAAGAATTGTCAAATATAGGTATTTACCTGTTTTGACAATTCACTTAATCCAATTTTAGGTCAAAAATCAAAGGCTCGATGATATAGTCCTCCAGTTGAAAGTGTTTTTCAGTTAATTCTTCTCGACGATATTGTTCTGTGAATCGGTCCGTGGATTTCAAAGTTATATTGCATACCTACCATTCTCAACATAGGGAATTTTAAGTTTTGTAAAAGTCACTTGTTTTCCTGAGAGCGTAAAAATCAATTTATTTAAACCAAATATCCTCTATTTTTATTTACAATCTTTCGACCATTTTTCGAGTTAAGTCGTCGCTGGCGTACTTCTGTTGTTTTTAGTTTAAGCAGAATCAAGTGATATTCACACTTAAAGCCAGTTTTAACCCATTGAGAGAGTACTAAAAAGATCAGGAGAATATCGATTATGGTTGGTTTCAGGAATCACTCCAAATGTTAACTCTGTCAATCAGGTTTTTTGCGCTCAATTCATGAAGGATCCAATTCCTAACTCCATATCAATATCAAACCGTTCTGATATGCTTTATATTCTCGACATTTAAAAGAATTTCGTAAGCTTTTTCTGGAATTGGGTGACATCAAAATTGTCAAAACGAAATCGAGCGAACCATTTTCGCTCTGCGTATTCTGAACAAGTTCTTTCCCCATAAACAAGAACATGTCTATACGTAAGTCTATACGAATGAATTAATTATTTGTTTTTTGCTGTAAAATTGTAAATCTCACATTTTTTATTTAGCTATACATATATTATTGTCAATTAAAGCTCAATAAAACAGTTCCAATGCCTATATAATATAAATAATATAATACCCTATACGAGTAAATATGTCACTAGTAATAATACGTGCCGTTTCTAAGAGAGGGCACTACTTGAATTACATCCATACCATTTTCAGTTTGTACCAACCTTCAAAAGATACGTGCATAGATTTGACAGCTGTCGGACGATTAGTTCTCGAGATATAGCCTTGTGAGTGAAGCAAATTTTGTTATTGTGAAAAAAATTAAAAGCAATTTCGTGTGTTGATTTATCATTGCTTTTTGATGGGAAAAAATGCAGCCGATGCAAAGAAATGGCTTGATAAGTGTTATCCATATTTTGCACCAGCCGAACGAACCATTCGCAAGTGGATTGAAAAATTTATACAAGCACCGAAGATGATGCACGCAGTGAACGTCCAAAAGAGGCTGTTTCAGATGAAAACATCAAAAAAGTCCACAAAATGTGAAGTTGATCGAGATAGCTGAGACTCTGAAGATATAAAAAGAGCGTGTTGGATATATCATAAACGAATATTTTGACATGCGAAAGCTCTGTTAAAGTGGGTGACGCGTTTGCTCGCAGTCGACCAAAAACAACAACGTGTTGATGATTCAGAGGAGTGTTTAAAGCTCTTCAACCGCAATAAAGCCGCATTTTTACGTCGGTATTTGACAATGGATGAAACTTGGCTCCATCACTTCACACCAGAGTCCAGTCGGCAGTCAGCTGAGTGGCAAGCAGGCGACGGACCACGTCCAAAACGACCAAAAACTCAACAGTCGGCTGGCAAGGTTATGGCATCCGTATTTTGGGATACACATGGAATAATTTTCATCGACTATCTATAAAAGGGGCAGCGACTATTACATTACGTTGTTGGAGCGTTTGAAGGACGAAATCGCAGAAAAACGGCCGCATTTGAACAAAAAGAAAGTGCTGTTTCATCAAAACAATGCACCGTGTCACAAGTCGATGAAAACGATGGCAAAATTGAATGAATTCGGCTACGAATTGCTTCCCCACCTACCGTATTCTCCAGATTTGGCCCCCAGTGACTATTTCCTGTTCGCAAACCTCAAAAGAATGCTCGCCGGAAAGAGATTTAAGACCGATAAAGAAGTAATACCCGAAACAGAGGCCTATTTTGAGGCTAAACCGAAATCGTACTACAAAACTGGTATGGAAAGATTGAAAAATCGTTTCAATCAGTGTATCGCCCTCGAAGGCAACTATATTGATAAATAAAGCTGAATTTTGCAAAAAAAATTGTATTTTACTATAAAACGGCACTGACTTTTCAATTCTGATTAAAAGTTAATAGGAAATCAGATGACAGATGGCACGAAACCGTACTTAAATAGTAATGACTCTCAAATTACGGACTGCAATATTTCAAAGATTGTACAACATCGATTGATAGATATTTATCGATTATTCTATGAAGAGATTGTCTCTTGGAAAGAGACCATAGACATCACAACTATTCAAGAACATTGAAATGTTTTAAAAATGATTGTATTACGGATCGTAATATACGTCTTCTGAAAATGGAAAAAAAAAACAGAATAAGGATACTTAGAGGTGAATACCATAAAGGCGCGAAGAGCTTTAATAACCTGAATTCCAGTGGTCTTAGTGTAGAGATCTTCCACAGATGAATAAGTTTTTACTTTTTTGAAATAAAGATAAGAAATAAGGCTAGATCTGTATCGTTTAAAGTACCAAAACAAGCAGGAAATATATACAATATGTTTGATAATCTTTATAATTATCTAAGAACTAGTAGCTGATCGAATTTTTAGACAACATCCAGTAAAAGCCCAGCTTTCTTTTAGAAATTGAAACGTAAGAAGATGAATTACTTGATGACGTTTCCAAAAAAAAAATTATAAAACGCTTACACTATCTGCAAAACTTTTGCATCCAGTAACAGGGAAGGCTTGAGAATGGGAGCCCTTCCCTAAAGATAGGAAAAAGAGTATAATTGTCATGCTTCCCAGCAGTTAAAGGGTTATGGAGTGTAAGTACTTCATAGTTATTTTAAATCACCAAAATACTGTATTTGTAGGTAAATTCAATATGTTTCTTGTAGATTTTGAAAAGTGTTTGACAATAGCAGTGGGGTATTAACGTATCTTGCATAACATTGTTAATCTAAACATGACCGTGTTGTACCACATACCACATAAATATTCTTTATATTAGTTTAGCTGCAAATTCATTCATATGCACTAGTTTCTTAATTTTTTTTTTATAATTATTAGGAGTTATCTTACTCCTAAAATGTTTGCACACAGCGCGGACGAAGAAAAGCAAGATACAAATGTATATTGGTCTTAAACGTTCGGAAGTTGTAAGACTAGAAAATGGAGCGATCTGCAGGGCATTCCATAATCAAGTTGTACGGCTTAAGAACGAATCACGGTATTTTGGAGTGTGTCCGACTTAAGGGTTTACTAATGAGCATTAGGGCAGGGAAAAGTGTTTCATTACATCGTTTGAAGAAACGATGTGTTCATTCCAAGTTTTTGGGAACTGGATATATTCGGGGACGAATATAAAAAACAGCGAGTACTGTCGTCAGCATAGAATATAATGGATTAGAAGTAGCAGATAAGATGATGGAATTGATGAGAATTGAAAAGAGTATCGGAGACAGTAAGTCTCCGTTGATTCCAAACGCATGCATTTTCAGTAAAAAAGCCTGATGCCAAACTCTGTCAATTACCTTAAAAATATCTAGTGCAAATATCTTACTTTCGCCAGATTGATATAAGTTGTAGTTCCATTTTTCGGTGAAACATGTCATTAAATCACCGGTGGACCTGTTGCTACGAAGACTGTACTGCCAGTCATTAAGAAGTTTTTGTGTTTGAAGATATTCCATGAGCTGACAGTTTATCAGCGTTTCCATGAATTTGGAAAGAAGGTACGTAAGTACAATTGGTCTGTAGAAGGAGAAAAAAGAACATGCGCCGGTTAGGGACGGGCTTGTCAAATGCTGTTTTCCATCTGCTAAGAAAGAGTCTTAAAAAGTAGGTTTGGTGAAAAAGCTTTTTCAGAAGAATTGGAGATATACCAGCTTGATCACCACATTTGTGAATGTTACGATCTTCAAGTACTGTTGCTACTACACGAGTGCGAGTAAAAATTCGACTTTTCTAGTGTAGCTGAAGACAAAGCATAGCATAGAGCTAGCAAGTGAAATGTCATTTTAAATAAGCCTTGGGATGGAGGTTTTCTAGTACTTTTGACAAACGACCAACGATTTTTACGGTACATTAAGCATTTTGTGCTTCAATTGTTGGTCGTATTGAAATTTCACATGTTTAAGAAAGACTATGCAGTCTTTTGAACTTTTTTCGGTTTTCCTATTACGGCTTGGTCTAGTAAGATCGAAAAAACTTTTATCTAACCCTGACAACCTCTTTACAGCTCGAATCGTACCATACCTTTTCTTTAAGTTCGATGTTCTTCATCCGATGAGCGAAAAGGGATCTCATTCCAAAACGTCGTTATCGAAGAAACATTACAACCAGTTAAAGTTTTCCAAGAAGGCATCAAGTCCGCTCTTTAGGAACCTTTTCTCTAATTGTGTAGTCCATGTACAAGAAATTAGCTGATATGGTATAATGGTCACACGAGCCTAAAATCACAGCACACCAACAGTGAATTTATCAGAGTGAGAAGTTAAAAACACGTCCAGGGCGTTGGCGGTATGTCTATCAACATCTGGTAATCGCATGGACTCAAGTTATTTTTGGGTTTTGTCTGTCCAGAATGTCGAAGCCATCCAGAATTCTGTGTATTAAAATCACCGGTAATATCGATTCCAGTATGAGAACACAGCGATTCAAATCTTTAATTGGAGTCAGACAGCACATCGAACTCATTAAAGGTCGATTTGGGGCTTCTGTAAATAAAGCAGTAGGGGATAATTTGATTACGGAGATGGAATTGGAGTTGAATTTCGGATTTTAGCTTATAGCACATTGTGGTAGAGTTTTTTTAAGGTACGTCACTACGCACGTAAATGGCGAGACCGGGGTGAGAAAAGAGTAATGACACTCTAGCTCTTAGCGGGAATCTACCTGTGTAACATTAAGTCCCAAAACTGTTGGTATGTAATTACATACGTGGACGTACGCAGAAAAGCGATTACTTTTTAGTTCACGTATATTGGCTACGTCCATCCTGAATTCCCGAATTCTGATAATCGCAAACAAAAACTGAAAATAATAAGCAAGGCTGCGAAGTGAAAACTCTGACATTTGTTAACCGAATCAAGCTGTTGTAGGCGTTTACTCAACAGAAAGTGATGTCCAAGGTTGCCGTCAGCTGCAGCCTCACGTTTTTTATCATTTCACCAAAATCTGGCCGAAGCCAGTTCTGAGTATGCCGCAGTAGTAACCAATTAGAAAAATGTCATTAAAGCCTACTCTGTATGACCTGTTTATAGATAAGTACTTAAGCGGTCGCTTTTATTACTTTTAGCTGACTAGTATTGCTATAAAAACAAAAATCAATTCATACTCATATGCGTTTTAATGAAACAAACTAATTGAAGGATGCTTCAACTACATTTACCCTGGATAAGACAGGGGTATATGAACAATCGTAACTGGTTTCTCTATCGAACCTCTAGACAACAAACTTCTAATTAAGTTTTCTTTCCAACAAACAAATACCATTAACTTTGTTACCCTAAAAGCCACTCCGGAAATTGCAGTTGCGGTTTCAAGTCACGAAAACTGAATTTCAGTCATGAAAGGAGCATTACCATTCGCACGATTTGGCAGTTTTCATTCACATATACGCAGACAAATGTTATGGAATTGATCTAAGGGGAGAGAATCTCATCCGTACGAATGCATTAACAGCTTAGTAACTTTATCGAATAATCTAACTCTCATGCAGGGGTTGAATATAAAAAAAAAAATACAGGGGTGGAAAATGCAAAGTGCAATAAAATTAATACTAAGTTCTCCATAAGAGTTTTTGAAATAAATTAAACGATGAGTGCACGGAGATGCTCAAAGGCAATACAAATTTTCGCACTTAAGGAAATGAATCGATTGCCATTAGTGAGTTCTAGATATTTTGCTAAATGTTTAGAAAAAGTATATTAATAAAAAAAACAATACAGTTACAAATTAATGCTACCGTTGCGTTTCTAGAAGTCATCTCCGAGGAAAGATTACCTTTCTAATCAGGTATCTGATGCAAACCTAGCAAGGGCTTTAGAAAATGAAGTCATGAGTTTTTCGAACAATCGGTAGTACTACTGTTCTGTGAATCTTTTGGCGGTTGCTAGCAACGCTAACAAATGATCGACAATAATAAAATAAGCATTAATAACATAATGGAAGCCTTTTCTGTTTCCGAAAGAAGTCAATATGGATTGATGTAAAGATGGTGGTGAATGAACAGTGAACCTGATTACTGGCTCGGGAATAGCTAGCCCCGTTTTCCGAAGTGATGACAGAAAAAATATGACCCTTCACTTAAGAGCACTACTATTGCGAAGCAACCAGCAAGCTCGGATAGTCTTTATTTTAGGATAACGTATATGCATGGAATGTTCTGAAATTAAACAGAGCACGTGCAGGCAAAAAATTAGCGGATGCCTCATACTGCTGTAAAGATATCACTACGAACCCAAAAATGTGCTGGAATTAACCGGAATTAACAAATAACGGTGACTTCTACAGAGAACAAAAGCAAGCATCATATATTATTTAACAAAAGGCCAATGTACACTCAGACGTTGAATGCCATAATACAGACAGTTAAATACGTTTTTGAAATATATATGACAAATTAGCAGAGCGGCACAAGCGTTTATTTCAGTTGTACTGTCGGAGGGCTGTTAGCCAAAAATATACACAGCTTGGTAAATAAGTTTATAGATTTACAAATACGTCTTCCAACGGTTATTAGGAGAGCATAAGGAAAATTTTCTATATGTATTGCACTTATCTAGGAACTCTAGACAGCAAATAACATCACAATAGGACTGAGAACTACAGGCTATACATATGTCACTATATGTAGAAACAGACTAGATGTTTTCTTGATAAGACATCATCCAAACAAAACTTTTCATTCAACACCAGGACAGATGACCTTTCTGTTTAAACAGTTACGAGTAGATACATCTATATTGCATCAGGGTATCTTTTATAGTGTCATTATGCCTTACAAACGTAGTAAATAAAAACAAAAGAAAGAAAGAAGGCCTCGTGCTATGATGCGATAATAACGCGCAACATTAATTACCGGGAAGTACTGACAAAAACCCGCCAGAAGTTCACTAGAAGTTTATAAAGAAGGATATATACTTTGCACTATGTAATATCAAATTAGGCGATATCTACTCCCACACGCTGCTTTGATACATAAGAAAACATTTCCTATATCAACACTAAGTTTCCCACCCTAATTCTCTTCTTCTTAACTAAAATTCAATATAACATCAAAGTCACATGTCTTTTCATGCCACAGAAAAAGACGTTATATTAAGGAATTCACCCTTTTTAATAGATCAATAATAATCAAAACTTTACTGCTCTGTCACTGCAGACAAGTTGTACCCCCTTACATTAATATCGATCGATAAACAACTGGATGCTAACTATCTTCAATAGCTAAGAGCTTTTCAATGATTAAGAAAGCACGATACTGATTATGTCAAACATTCTTAGACTGCACTCGCATCTCCCCAATTCACCGGAAGATCTTCAAGATTCAGTCAAATGGTTCAATATCTTATACCATTCCAACGTACTTTAAAACCAAGACATCGACTGATTCGCTGTAAATATTGTACAACAATAAAGTATCAACAGCCAGATAACCAAAAACTCCCTCACATCAACGACATTAACATATTAGGAAGTTAATTACTGCAGAGTGCTCCACCCTTTAGAAGGTGCAGGCCACATCAATATACAAAATAATTGCGAAGCTTTCGAACAGGGAAGAATGGGCCCTTCTGACACATATAACGTAAACATACCCTGATGAGCTAGCTCGGTAAAAGCTAAAGGGTGTGATCATGGGCCTTCCTTATTACCTTCCTACCTTCCCAATAGCGGGCTATTTTAAAACTGTTTAGGTCACATGAGAGTCACTTCAAACTCAAGCTACTTAAATTTACAAGTACCAGATTGTAGGGTCTTTATAGAATCTAAAATACCAAGCTGTCGTAATTTCATGCAGGAGCTCAAAAAGGTGAGAAGAACTTATTAAACTACTATCTTAGTTGTGCCACCTCTCAAGCGCCATTGGGCGTCAACAAGGCCTGCGTGCCATAATAATCGAATTTTTTTAACAGTCTAACAGTTCAGCTCGTCCGCTGAATTTGTTTTTTACTTGCTTTCGTCACTTTGATTATAATAATGACTTTTCAGGGATATATCCCCACCCAAAATGTATCTGTCTATCTGTCGGAGGCTCTTAAAAATCAATGTGCATTACATATAGGGGATCTATTCACACTTAAGGTCTGCTTCTCAAAAACGAACGCAAAGGCTGCATGTGGTCTCTTAAGAGACCAAACATTCAATGCTTTTCCCCGTCACAAGCTATAAGTGCTGCCGTTGACCCAATTCTCGACTTTATAGACCCTGACAGCTGGTTCTGATACTTCTTTCAGACTTGTGATCTGGATATACCAAAATATAAATATGTGAAAAGAGACTGGATACAGACAACACCCCTGATTTCATATGGGACATTTTTCCGCTGTTAATCTATTAAACGTCGAGTCCTGGCTTGAACGGTTAAGCAAGCAGCAAAAGGTTAAGCAAGCAGTTGACGCGAACTTGAAACATTGTACATAGGTACCTAATCCATTTAGCTAATCAGTAGTTATCCGCTCAACTGTCGTCCAAGAGGAGTGATAGATTCACAATCAGTACTAAGGATATGGAAAAACAATTTAATTTCTGCAGACCGTTAAACGGCGATGACGATTAACATTCCGCTGTATGGCAGAACGAACGATTCAATCTGAATAGTGGTGTGCAATTTCTTTCGACATGAAATCATCTCTAAAATGTCATCGAACGAAAGCATTCCAGACAAAATGAATCTCAGCATCATATTACCGATCTTGAAAAAAGAAGATCCTACAATCTGAGTCAACCATAGAAGCACCCGTCTCATGAACATTGCCTCTTTGCGTACTTTTTGTATATGGGAATAATATGTATACCGGTATGGTAGGCATTACCGGCACGAGATTTGTGTAAGTTATAACGAAGAACATACTGACATCGAGAAAGGAAACATCGAAGACTTGGACAAAATGACATAATACAAAGGTTTCAGAAGCCAACTGAATAGCAGAGCCATCTTTCAACCAAAAATGGACTTTATCAAAAAATTGATTCGAGTGATCTACGGCTCGTTTTGCATCGACGGAGTAAAGAGGATATCTAACCAACAACTGTACGGGCTCAACACCGAATGGACTTTGCTTAAATAGTCGGAGTTAATTGATTTCGACGACTCGGACTTGTAAAGCAGATCTCCAAAGATAGGAAAGCACCTTAACACGGCCTAATGTGAGGATAAGGACCTCAATCAACTTGACGTGTGAAATTAGAAGCAGCTAGCAAACAACAAGATTGGCTGAAGAGGCATGATATTTCAAGCGCAAGTCCACCTCGAACTCAAGCGCCGCCTTAGTTACTAAGTACGTCTAAAAATATGCATATTGGCAGCTTAAAAATAGACTATCTTTTGAGTGAAACTCTGACCGTCAAATGTTGACACTGCTTCCTTTGACTCTAGATCAGTTAATTGGGTAAATATCTGTTGCCACGTCGGACACCAGGTTTCTAGCTCCTGTTTTTCCACTTCAGCGACCGCTTTAATTTCTGACTTAAGGCAATGTGACATCTATAAAAGAAGTTACTTATAAATTCCCTGAACTCAATCAGTAGTTTAAATGTACCGTGAGTTAGCGGAAACCCACTGTTCAAATCTGGTTTCTAGCATGATGAATTTAATTGTTGGATATATTTGCGCAAGCTATGCATAATCTCAATCTAGATACTTAACAAAATTAAGACTAATGACAAAATCTTAAAAACATTAACATTTCAAAAACAAAGACAACGAGAATCATATGTTTTTGAATTTTTATTTCTCGGGGAATCACCTAATTTGAATTTCCATGTGGATATCTTCTTGCACGAAATGAATGTTTGCAAAATTCCTTAAAATTTATTGCTGCATAAACTTCCTTACATCAACATTTACGCTCTGCAATTGAATCGAAAATAAAGCAAAAATTGCTTGGCAATTTCACAACATCGCACTCGTTAATTTTCGTTTATTTCCGTTCGCTCAATTTTGCAGAAACTGATAAACCAGGCGTTTTTTCGCATTACAGGTTGTTTCTTTTCTACCATGTGGCCAATAAAATGATTTATTTCTTCCAGTATTCAGATACGAATTTTTCAGATGCTCTTGTATTCGTACATTTTGCCGTTGTTTTCTGTAGGGAAAAGGGCAACGACTTGTTTATTTTTTTCCAGTTTTTCCCTGTGTCCCAAGTCATTGTTCGGTGGTAAGAAACAGAGGTTTCTTCTTAACGATTCAATTTAAGTTTTAAAATTTTTGCAGAAAAACAGTTATGAAATAGTTATGAATAGCTTGCATCCTAGGAATGCAAACTTACACAGGAAGAAAGAAGCAATCCCTTTTCTTGAATGAATGGCTCACTTTTCTTTTGTATTGTAGTTTTCTTATATAAACTGTAAATTATGGCCTAATAAAAATACCGTATGCATGACTTTTCATTTCCTAAATTAAAATTAACGATTGCGTACACAAATAACTATTTTTCTTTATCCATTTGAATTTTAAAGTCGAAAAATATGAATATGCCTGCACGTCGTTAGGAGTGTGAATTTTCTTTGTCGTCTATCTACTGATTCCTCGGGGTGAAAATACATATTTCTCAGATAGTACACAAAAATTACATGATCTCCTATACTGCATTGTGCAACTGCACGCTTCAGGACAACTTACAAGGTGTGTTTAGAGAGTCCCATTGTAAAATTTTTTTTCAATTATGTTGGAATACATTCCCCTGAAGTATGATCAAATTTTCAGCTGTATTCAAAGTTTGATCAAACGATTTGTATCAAATTTTGTGTAAAAAATGAAATTAAGTACTCTAACTAAATGCTGACTATGTCACTGTCTGCTCTCAGTAAAAAAAAATATTTAAAAGTGGTATAAGCCCTTCCCAGATGGCAGAGAAGATGCCAATGACGAACCTCGCTCTGGACGCCTCAGCACATCAACAAAGTATGATAACGTAAAAGAAAATTGTTTTGAAAAATCGTCGAATTACCATAAGAGAAGTTACTTACAATGTTGGAGTATCGGTCGGCTCGTGTTTACAATTTTGCAAACTTCGTAATTTTGATCAGAAGAACCGTCGCATGAGCATCGCTCAGGAGCTCTTGAATTACGTCAATAATAGTTCTGACGATGAACGATTGAGCAAATAAAAACGGAGTCGATGGAAGAGGAGTTTCGAGGATTTTAAGAAGTGCTGGACAAGTGCATAATATCTAATGAGGACTATTTTGAAGGCGACAACTTTAATATAAATATATTAAATATATATTTTTTCAAAAAACTAAAATTCCCGTTATTTTTTGAACACACACACAACATGTGAATGTTTTGATATCATACCAATGCTACACTTGTTAACTTATCCACTTCCTACTACACTTTCTGGTACTCCAACACTTTTCTTAATATCTAAAGCCGAGATAAATGCGTATATTGTAAGGACTCCTACTTTCAAAGCACGGAAATATAGCTCCGTGATGACGTCATAGCGACAAGATAAGGTGACTTTTCTTACTATATTAGATTTCTCTAAGGCATTTGATACAATAGACCACACCATTCTTTATGTCAAGCTCAAACGATTTTATAATTTCTCATGTTTCGCAAAGCTCATTTATCCTTACTTAATAGGTCCGAGGCAAGAAGACGAACTTAATAGCAGTTTATTGAATTTTCTTCCAATTGGGGAACCCAAAAATCTGTTCTGGACCCCTACTAACTGTATTAATGAGGAACTGAAATATGTTGCGAATCGGGCTCGGACAAATCTTAAGAAATGGATGTCACTTGTCTTTTCGAAAAAAAAAAAAACTAGTATAGTCGACCTTTCGTATTTTCTTCCTTTTGTATTACACAATACTCCCATAGTGTGTCTCAAAACAGCTAAAAATCTTGGTGATGTATTCAATCATAAGCTCACTTGAAGTAACCATATAATCAGCGTTGCGGGAAAAACTTATTCGCAACTCAAACTTTCACTCCTATTAGAATATGTATGACGCTGGGGGGAAACCTTAGTCATACCTATGTTAATCTATGGTTGCAAAATCCTTTCCAACCATGACTCAGTAAAAACAAAGCTAAATGTTATTTCCGCTACATCTTTGACTTTCGAAGATTTGATAAGTTATCTAACTTCTCAAAACGCTTGCTCGAAATGAAGCTCGATAATCTTTTCCAGTTTCGCGTCTTAAATTTTCTCTCTGATATTCTGCTCAACCATCAACTTTACTATCTATATGAAAAAATAAGAACTGCATCCTCACTCCGGTCTCGAATGCTCATTCATCCGCACTATACTTCCCTCGCATTTGAGCGCCAATTCTTGGGGCATGCTATCCGCTTATGGAAATCATTGGCGCGCCTCAAAAGCAATATACGTATAATTTTGCCCCGTTAAGATATATATCATATAAAATATATTTATTGTGAGATCCTCTGCAAGACCGTCGAGCAGATTATGAAATTAAAATTATCTTTGCCCAAAGCGATATATTTAGACCACCAGTTACGATGCCGTAGAATCAATAGAAAAATAATATTATCAGAAATTACGAACTTGAGGGCCCTTTACAAATGCCAATAAATTTCATGACCAACAACCAGTCTGGTGCAAGAGGACCTATGCCAAAAGATGTTTTAGAAAAGATATTAAATTTTTCTATTCGAGTACTTTTAGACCTAACTTTTAGACCTTCATATGGAATTAAAGTTAACAACATTTTCCTACCAAAGACATTTAAAAGCTATTGGTAATTTTCTTCGCATATGGTTCTTCGAATTGAACAACCACTCTGATGGTGGGTACCTCATAGAGTGTCCTTGATGTTTTAGGACACGGCATTACTACTTAGTTGCCTTCTTAGGGCAGAAAACATCTATTGACGATTATATAGTATATTTGATACAGCTGAAAGGACTTCCATCATTTTGAATCGAACAAACGTTGCTGAAATTTTATTTAACAGGTAAGCTTTCCTCCACCAAATGAGTTAAGATGTCCACCTTTCTCATTTCGATGTTAAAACAAAAAATGATTCTAACTTCATAATAAGGATTTGTGGATTGTGTGTTATTCATAAAGCATAGTTTTCGCTGTTTTAGCTTTGACGAATTAAGACTTCATGCGGAGTCTTAAATAGTGTTCGCTTAGAACAGTTCGAGAATTTTTGCATTAGTCTGACTCGTTAAACAAATCCACATAAAAAAGACACTGTTCTCTGTAGCAATTACTGTTATATAAGTTATATGACACAGATTTTCATTTCCCTTTTGTCTGTCTATGGTCTGCATAAGTTGCTTAGTTGCACGTGGTCTGCGAGATCATAATATTTTCTATGCATGGTTTTGCATTTTACAAGATTGTTAATAGTCAGAGCAGTAGTATTTTCATGTGGCTGAGTAATAAGTTGCACGTTCAACTTCCAACCTGAACTGCACCTAGAACTTTCTGAAACACATTTTGAGAAAATGGACCGAATAATCACTAGCTAGTTACCCACCTCCGTTGAGAAAGGCTTCATTGAACAAAATAAATAATTCAGCGCTCTGACCAGTCCTATAAATCCTTATCGATCTCTCCGCCTGAGAGGGCAAAGCCCTATAATGTTCCTTTTTTCTTTTTTCTGCTCCAATAGTTATTCTTTTATGGAGCATGTGAAAACAGCCAGTCCCTTCCTCTATAGTTATGGAAATACTAATAAAATATCGGTTCATCAAATATCTTAAAACACGAAAACTTTTAAACGACCGCCAGCACGGTTTTGGGATCTCTTTTTCAATAGAAACCACCTTTTGAAATGTGAAACTCAAGTCGGTGTCACATTGTGTCCACAGGTATAAATTCAATCCAGAATCTTCAGAGTAAGAGCGAGTGAACATGGAGATATTCAATACTTCTTTGTAACAATACCTGATCGATGTACATTTTTTAAACTTGGAAATAAGCATATATATACTTAAAATAGTTTAAAATGTACAAACCTAATAAAGCTTTAGCATGCGATATGAACTATGATATAACGAAATGTCACAAATGCCCCCCTTTCTTCGAGGATGATCTAAAAATAACGAAACCAAAATAGCTAAAGACGCATCGGCACGAAACATTAAAAAAAAAAAAAAAAACAGTGGTTCATTCAAATAATATGTACAGCTCTTCGTTTGAGGTGTTCAAGATATACCAAGAAGATGGTAAAAAATAATCAACCACGAGATTGTGGTGTACACGTACACGTACAAAAAAATATTTTTTAAAAGTAATTACACGGTTTTCTTCGAAATTTATTTGTACTTTAGCTCAAAATAATTTACAAAATATTTGGCTGGCAGGTCTACCATATTTGTAAAATTATTCTATAGTCCAACGAATGCAATTACTTTAATTGCTATGATTACATGATTACATGTGTTTGTATAGGGTGATGTAAGATGTAATTATTTATGTCGTCGTACAAGGTATTGTTGGCGAAAAAGACATTCTCATTACTCACATTTAATCGCAAACAAACAATTAATGTGTTAGAGCAACAAATAGGACGTGGGAGTGTTTTAATTGAATAAAAACAGACCAGAGGCTGCACTATTTTAACATAAAATTAATCTGCAATTACATAGCTATATAAATAGCTTTGTCGAATTATCTTATATGTTCCTTCTGGCATCAAAGGTGGCCCAACAAAAGTTATTGAGTTAAAGGCCACTTTGTGTACCGGGGCTTAAATGCAAATAGTTTTCAGCAACTATTATTTCAAATTTCACGCTTTACACCATGATATGTTTATTAGAATTTTTGTTTCAATACGCTAGTGGTGTATCTTATCTAAGCAACAATTTCTGGAGACCTATAATACTTGCTGCCCTACATATTCCCCAAGGATGGATTCAATTTATGAACTTGTAGAATTCAATGATTCGTTAATGATGACATGCAGATTTTAAAAATATGGCTGGGACCAAACTTTCGTCAACACTGAAGATTTGAAGATCTATATTGAGAACTTTCTTAATATTATCCTTAAACCAAACCCTTTTTTCAACCTTCAAGAGCTCGAAAATTGAGTCTGGTTTCGAGAGTACACGAAATCTTGATCACTGTCCAAATATTCTCTATATTGATGCCCTTCGTGTTTTTACATAACAATATCTGCACGTTAATGAACCTATAATTTCGAGTACGAGTACGAGGTACGAGTATCATATTTTACAACTTCCATCTTAAAGAGACATCTCATTCAAGAGCATATGACATTGTGGTACGTAGACCATTAGAATCTTACTTAAGTATTCTGCAAGGATAATTACTATGATTAAATAAGAAAGAGAGACTTCTAGATATTTTTTGGTCTTGTTGCATGTGCAATGAGAGCTTAAAATTTTTCGTTAAAGAATTTATTAGATTGAATAAATAAGTTTTACGTGTTTCAGGTATACTATACTCCAAACACTAAGTGGCGAGAATAGCTGTCAAACCAAAAACTGCTAAAATCAATTCAATTAGGCCGGATACTTTTATTAACTACACACATATACCGCCCACAATCTATCGAAAGACTAACACGAAAACAGACCTGGTTCAATTGAGAAAATGAGTCAGCAAGAAAAAACAGTGTACCTTAGAAAAAGTATATGTGCAAAAAATACGTACAAACATATAAACAAATTATAAAAGGACATATGGAAATAAAAATAAAGAAGATACATGAAGCAAACTAACGAAATCATTTTGAACGGATTCTGAAGGCCTTCTTATTGACCGTGAAATCATCTTTTAAGGCCTATGTAGAGTATGACATGCTGACTACTTGGCAAGGACAAGCAACCTACTCAGTGAATTCCTAGCTAGTTTCAGAAAATATTCCATAGTAAAAAATACCAACCTGATCGATGTAAGCATATTATCATACAGAAAAGACTGCCCCCATTGGCGGCAGTAGCGAAACTCATTGAATAATGTAGTACCGGATACAAGTTCTCAGACAAATCTTTTGAAGAGTAGCAAGTGTAGTGTGCGAGGCAATCATCTGCTGGATTTCATACTATCGCGTGACTTGATTATCAAAAACCAAACACAGCAAGAAGTAGATCTTGCCCTATTCAGTACGCAAAAGAGATTACCATCTGGAAAGTCGAATTCTAAATCAGATCAAATCAAAGTCCCGAACTAATTGAATTTAAGAAATCTGAGAAAGATTGGATGAAAACACTTTAAAGAGCAGGTTGGGAGATTCGCCAAAACTCCTCATAAACTCAAATATGTGTCCTTTCGTTTCGTGTTTCCCAAAGATGTAAGGCAAGTAGGTCTCAGGGCCCAATGTTTGCGAAAGTCCGAAAGAGCCCAAACGAGCGTTTTTTCTGCATGTTAAAATTCGATTTGGGCAAAAAAAACAAAGCAAAGAAAACACTGTACGAGTTGATGCTTTATCATTATATTGAAGGCTTGAACTAAACTACAAGGCGCACTTAATCAGGCAAAATACAGATACAGAATGCCGATCTGTATCTGCGGCGAACAACCAAGATTATAAGGATATATATTTGGAACGTATGAAATACTCTGATCCGGAAGATAGTCGTGTCCGAACCAGAAAATCGATTGACTCTGCAGATGAAGGCGCATTCTAACGCGGATGCGTTAAAAAAGGGACGTCAATGAATATGCAATGTGGAGGATGGCAAGCAATCTATTTGTAAATTTTCTTATTTTCCAGGCTAAAATCAACCTCAGACTGTGGCTACATAGTTAAGTTAGGCACTCTGGTTTAAGGAACACTTACGAACTACACTTATCTGAGGTAACTACAATAAAAGTCTCTGATAAGGGCTAGGAACAAAGGGTATATTTGGTGGTATTGTTGGAAATTATAGCCGCCATGTAAACACTTCCAACAACGGCTAGAGAGGAATATCACGGCTTGTCTTCATACGCGTTTGCCTTCATTTTAGAATATATCTTTGACTTTCAATCAATTAATCAAACATTCAGCCATTAAATAAATGGATCACATTGTGATCGATATAAGCTACTCTTTCAGTACGATAGAAATTCAAACGTTCTAAGAGGCGAAAATTGACTCGAATCAGTACATTGTCATCAAAACAGATATGTCGGACAGATTGTGACTCTAGAAAGATATAATTTTAAGGTTGGTAAGAATTTTGTGTCCCTAGGCTTCTCTATAAATTTTGACAACGTCAAATCTGAAATCAAAGGAATTGCATGAATTATTGGCAATCGCTATTTCGTTATGCAAAGAAGACAATTCGGAAGCAAAGCCCTCCCATAAACAACTAAGATAGTTTTATATAAGACCCTAATCAGTCCTGCTTCATGGACTTTGTCAAACATAGATAAAGCTTCTAGCCAATATGACGATTGTAATGCCTGTAGCATGTAGAGCAAAACACTAACGCATCGATTTAGAGAATCTTCGAAACACTCCTAAGATGTGTGTGAGTTCTATGACGGGATGTTTAAATAGAATTTTGCCCTTGATATGAATAACAAGCAAATTATGATATAACAACAATAATGTATAGTATGGTATGTCACAGTTGCATTCTATGATTAGACTTTCAAATCGCAGCTTGATCAGAAATAATTTGGTAGTCATTATTTATAGCAATAAAAAATCAATCAAAATGCTTATTTTACTTTATCTACGATACTTGAAATCATTTTATTTTAATGAAAGGTGCTAAAACCCAATGTGCAGTATGCGGACAATGATACAAAATCAAGGCTACTGCTGTACCCATAATCAGTTTCATCCGATTATTTAGGCCTCTTAAGCAACACCGCTTGAATGACATTCTTTGCGATCCTTTTAGATATGTTTAATTAATTGAGATTGAACGTTTCAAAGTTGAATGTGTACATTTTCAAAAATACGCATTGAACTGGAATCAGTTTAATAGCTACATTTGCCAGTCACCTTTTATTTAAATGGAAACACTGATTTCACCAAGTGAGAGGAGATACTTATGCTTAATAAGAATGCGTAACTTTTCATTAATAGATTTAAAAAAAGATGTCGAGGAAACCTAAAGTAGAACACTGAATGGTTTCAATTAATTACTTCAAGTTTACATCTTTACCTACTTACGCAACATTTATTCGCTCTGTATGTACTACAACTTTTACAAACTCTCCATTGCGTCTTAAATTTGACACTAACGAGACATTAATGTTTAAAGCCCATGACGAATGAAATCTGCTTTCGATTAGAAAGTGAGTCAAAGAGTTTTAATTTTTATTATCTTATTTTTTTGTAGTGACTAAGCACAACAAGCATCCCTATTTCAGAAACCATTAGAAGCTCCCACGTCAAGATCTAAAGAAACAGATTCCTTTCCTATGTGTTTGTACGTAAATAAGTCATAGGTGGTTAGGTGTGAAATTGCATTTGCGACAAAGTTGAGTACATCTAACCAGAGTATCAAATGTATAGTTCGAGTGTCATTTTCATTTCACCATAGTCAGGTCTCGGTGTCAGACAGTGCAAGCAAGAAGATGCAGCAGCAACTTTCATGCCTCCGGCAACCGGCAAAATTCTTTGTCTGACTTTGCGCATTGGCAGAAATGTTTGTTTCGTGTTGATAATACAAAAAAAAAAAAATAAATAAATAAAATAAAATAAATAAAAGTGTGTGTCAGTGACCCAAATGCGGGTCTCGCTCGCTCACTGACAGTGACAGCGGCGATTTATACAAGTATGCATATGTATATTAGCACCACGTTGAACGGTCGCATTTCTGCTTCAAGATTAAAAATATAGACGGCATGAGAGCACGTCACAAAAAGGAAATAAACAGTCTTAAAAGTGTTAAATGTGTTTTCTTTTGTTTTTACTTTTTTTCTGGCGTTTAACATGGATTTTTCGTGTAAGAGATATTTAAACAAACGGAGCTATAAGCTGTAGATAAATCAGTGTACTCTCATTTTTCCACTGACGTATGAGTATCTATGGATGCAAACCGACTTTTTTTGGTTGTATTTTGATTGCCTAGAATCACTGATTCTACTCGTTCTTGTAACAAACATTGGAGCATCTTATATACGTGGAAATTGACAGTTACAGAAAAGGTAACCGAAACTTGAGGAAAATCCAACATTCTGCTTTTGTATATACTGTTGACCAGCTTTTGTTAATATTTATTATTGCACATAGAAATGTGGTTCTTGTGCAAGTTGTTGTTACGAAATTACGTTGCAGACCATTGCAGATCATTGCTGTACGCTGCGTTCCTTTAAAAAGTATTATTGTCCAAAAAAAATTAATCGATAACGGGCTTAGAAGACCAAATAATACTTGTATTTAGTAGAAGCCAAGCAACTTAAATTATTATATTAATTTTGTAGTTAAGAAAACAGCCATATAACTATAAACTAACTAAGAGTTTTGGGTTTTTAAGGGGTTTTACACAATTATATAGAGTCATCCAATTCATGGTCCGGATTTACATCCCTGTTTCAATCACATATGTCAAACTGAACTGTCATCCGAGACTGTATATGTTTAGTTTAAGGTTTGCCATGTTACAATATGGAGTTTTTAACAATCGCTAAACCTATTAATATTGTGAAAACTTACTACAAAAATAGTAATCCTATAGTAGGTACGCTTCGCACGAGCACATTATGGTCGACATAATCGTCCATCTGAGACTACTAAAAGCAAAACTGTAAAAAAAAAATCAGAGAAACTAGCTCTGTTCAAGATATCTTAAGGTCTATACATCATCGGACTGGACGCTCTACAGAAAATATAGCTGCCGTTAGTGAAAGTGTTGAACAAAATCCAATTATATCGATTTTACTTCGACCACAATATTTGGGCTTGTCCTATGGCATATTACGGCATATTTTGCATCTACACCCTTATAGAATTCAACTGGCGTAAGAATTGGGGCGATTGGATGACCAATTTTCACGCAACATTTTTTTCAGCGATGAGGCTCAATTTTTAACTCGGTGGGCTTTTTTATATGTTTTTGCGCGCGCTCAAAGGATTTAAGCACCCTTAAAATGCTTGCCACATCTCGAACAAAACGTCCCGTTTTGGATTTATTGCAAGAAAAATTTCTTGGACAAGTTATTTCGCGTTTTGATGATATGAAATGGCCACCAAGATCATGTGATTTGTCGACATTGGATGTCTTTTTGTGGGGCTATGTTTATATGTACAATCCGCAAAACTCTTGACGCTTCAAAAAAGAATATTCGTCAAGTTATGGTCGAGTTATAGCCTAATATGTTTGGAAAAATCATCGGAAATTACCTTGTCAAAATCAAGTCCTGCAAGAACTCTTGTGGACGGCGTTTAAATGATCGTAAATTCCAACCATAATGGCATGATCCAAACAATATATGTATTGAAATAAAAATTGTATCAAAATCTAAATCTAGATGAATGACTTTGTATGACAAAAGATCGAAAAGACCGAGAACTTATATCGAATTCAATCTCACGATCTAGTAAGATTGAGAAAGATGCCGACAAAGATATTACTCGTAGACCTAAAAGGAAAGAATTAATCGAGTGATTGCCTTAACTTCAACCTCGTCTCATATCTAATGTCCCCCATTGTAACTCCGCTGATTTGTACCAAGACTGCTTAGGCTTTCGCTTATGACTCTAAACTGATATTATGATGTAAATACCTTTTATTTAAAGTAGAATGTTAAAATGCAGCTTAGGGTCTGCTGATTTCGAAAGCAACCTGCTTTCTCGACTTAATTTTCGCCAGTCTTGCAATAACCTTCAATGTTATTTGATTATCAGGAGATAGAGTGTTTTTTTTTTTTAGAAAATAGAAATACTTTTATTTCAATGGATAGAAGGGTTACCATTAATAATGAATAAGAGTACCAGGTAAATGAACTCCATGATCCCTATTGTGCTACCAGTCTCTTCTGATAAAATAATTTATCACATTCTCACACATTTGTGACTTTATTTTACCGATAACCATTAGCTTTGAGTGCTTAAAGCATAAACCTTCTCTATCATGTAAGCCCAAAGAAATAAACCGCACGGTGTTGAATCTCTAGATCTCGTTGGCCATTTTGAGAAATCACTCGGCCAGGAAACTTTTCTCAGCGTAATGGTTTCACTTCTTGTGTGGTACGTAGACCCATCTACCATATGGTTCTATATCTTCAAGTTCTACCATTAGTTATGCATTAGTCATTTATAGACAGCGCAATTTATTTCGAAGAAATAAGGTCCAATAATGCCACTTGCCTAAAAAACACGTTGGGAATAAAAATTGTTTGACCTTAACTACTTATTAACAAACCTTTCAGGGAGGAAATATGGCTCATCACCCAGAATATTCTTGGTCAATTTCATGTATTGACAAAGTTACGTTGCTCCTGATAGTCTCCATGCCGAAATTCTATCATCAATTGAACTTTATAGACTCTATGACCTAAGTATTTACGAAAAATTTGAAACTGAAGCCATATTCTCAGTTAATTCTTCACATAAAGAACTTGCTTCAATAGCTCAAATTGCTGAACCAATTTAATAATTGCTTACCGAGATATTGTACCTTACGTCAACCGAAAATGTTTTAATTTTTTAAACTATAAAAGCAACGTTTTCACAATTTTTCTGAAGAATTTTAGCAATTTCAAAGCGGGGTTGAAGGGTGTATACGAAGTTTTATTTTAATAATGGCTTAGTCTTACACATTTTATTTTAAATTGGAAAATACTCGACTATTTAAACAGTTGCCTTTTATTTAAACACTCTGTACTAGATATATTTTCGGAAAATCTTAATTGAAAAAATGAATGAATATTTTTGAATGATTCAAATATGGTATGTAAAAATATATTTTTGACATTACAACCATAAAAGAGATATTAGCAAAAGTGGATCTAAAACTCTCTCCGTTTCATTACGGTTTAAGATCCATTTATACTAAATCCCTCAAACACTTCAAGGTAAATATACTTGTTCGATTGGAATCCTGCTGCTTTTGGAGAAAATTTATCTCTCAGCCCCATAGAGATAAAAGCGAAAGGAAATATTCAACAAATACTTAAACACGTATTTATATGGAGTGTATACGTAATAAGTCAAAGTTTTGCAGATCCTCCTTCAAGAAGGACTCAATTGCTATTTATCATTGCACAGTTTTTCAATCCTCAATCTATCGGTGAGTTTAGGTCGTGCCGACATTTCACCACGTAGCAGCGTTTGCCACACCATTAACGAATTATTTACAACTGTCCTCCCACTTGAGATGTCTACTAGCAAAGCATTAATTTTTACTCGGTAGGTGTTGCCTCCTAAAATTTATTAGAAATTCCAATGCCTGATCGCTAGACAAGTTAAGAACAAATAAACAAAACCAAAATCAGAGATTCGTATACGAGTAGGAATACTGCTACGAGTACAAGTAGATACAAAATATTAAACGCATGCAGCAGGTTTTGGACGCGCGTTCGCGTGAGTTTAGCCGATACCGCAAATTGGTGCTTCTCTGCAACTTTGCTCGAGGTGACAGTCTGTGATTAATTTTATTTTGGCTGCATCCCATAGCGTGTTAGCATTTCCATTTTTTTGGTTTTTAGTGACCAGGTGGAGATGTCTTATCTCCTCGGGGAGAACTTACACAGAAGCTAGTGTAGTACCTACATCGGCAGTGTTAATGTCTCAATTCGACTTAGTCTATGATCGCAGTTAAATTTGTGCAGTAATTCATAGGCACTCGTACATAGAATTGGTTGCCTTTACATATTTTACAACGATATGTACAACGATGACAACAGGCCTACACTATTGATTAATTCGTTTAACGGAAAAAGATAAAAACCCGTTATAAACTGGCACTGACTTGACTTGACTTTAGCCATTTCCTATAACAATAGATCCATGACAATTTCTTTGAAGTGAGAATTCTTTTTAAGCTACATTAAAACAAAAGTGAAGAAACCCTGAAAAAGGAATGGTGAAAAAAAAGTTCACGCAAACGAACCTCTTACCAGCCTCATTTATCCATCCCGAAGCGGAAGATATTCGCATCGCATCCATTTGCTTTTATCCTTTAAGCTCATTGAATGCAAATTTAATTCGCATGGAGAAAAATTACGAATATAGAAAGCATCCTGAGGGTGGTTGGGTTGACTTAGGTATCATATTGGAGATGGAGATACTAAGGGAAATCTATGTAGTCACTACGGTACGAAAGATTGCTTTAATTCTGCGAACATTTTACCTTTTCGGGGGCTTTCGACGCAAAGAATTCTTGAGGCGGGTTGGATTGTAGCAAGGGATCATCGCGTTTTTGATAGCGGGGGTTTGTCGAACACAAGAAATGGATTTGAATAACATGAATAAATCAAACGATTTCTCAGATATAACGCCTCAGAATTTGTAATGATAATGTCATGGATGAGAGCGAATGAGTATGAGCTTCATGCTTATCTGTGAAAAAACTTTTTATTGTTAAAGAGTTTGCTTTTTTGACTGACGATTTACATAGATGCGCCTAGTAGAACCAAAAGATGATATAAAAGAATTAGCAGAAATAATCAAATTAAGAAATTGGATGCTTGTTTTGTTAACTTGACTTAGAAACTTTAGGTTTTCACACAAACAGACACTACCTCGTCTTTAATTGAAAAAAAATACAAACGCTTGTAGTATAGCTTATGCAAAAGGAAACGTAAGGTATACGTTTATTTCCTACTTATCAGTTGAAAAAAGTGTTGAGATTCTAAAACGGATTTTTTCCATAGTATTTTTCTCATGGCTTTTTGATTTCTAACATATGTACATTCATGTACTAAAAGAAAATTGAAATTCCAATAAGGGAAAGTCCTATTTCATGTGCAAATATTACATATGATATTGCCACATGATTAAAGCCGTAACACTAAATGTGCAATTAGAATTAGATGGTTCAGTTGCAAAAACACATTGCGTATCATTTCAGAACTTCAGCTATACTATCCATACTGTACTAACTTACATATATACTTAGAGTAACTACAGTCCACGGTGGAAATGCGCCAAAACCAATAAAACTCTCCACGCTTTTTCATTTGAGATCGACGAATCTCTGCTTCAATGGATTAGAAGTAACGTTTCGAAACGTTCAATTCGAGTTATTCTGGACAGTTTCAAATACCATATCCACAAAATAAATGCTGGTGTGCACCAGGAATCCGTTCTGCCAACAGAAGAATTAAATTTTCATCAATGATCTCATCAATGACCCAATATGTTCTTTGTTAGACCTAACTCCTTGCTTTTCAGCTGTAGGAGAACGGAAATAGCAGCGTAGCAAGCGGAATTTAAAAACTTAGCCGTTATTCATGGACGACATACTTCGAAACTGAAACACTTTCATTCTCTTCTTGTGTGTAAATGACAACCTATGCTGGCGTGACTACATATTCGATATCACCAAAAATATTGCGATGTGGGTAACATTTCACTCCCTCTAATCTGGTCTAAATGTATAAAAAATTCATCCGCCGAGAATTGGTCAGGTTTTTCTAAAACCTCTATCTGTCATGATTCTTAATAAGCCGTCCAACTCGGTTATGGAATGTTATACCGAGCGCTTTCTATCTCTTCCTAGTCACTATGCAAACATTTAAGGCCAATTTACATCGGTATTTATCTTTCTTTCCTTCTTAATTTTCTTCGCCCACGCAGTGTGTATATATTTTGAGGGTACGCGAAATAAATTGAGCGCGAGAATTGTAAAAAAATTAAATAGGAACCAAACTTATTAAACTCTTTCTTAACCGCTGAAACATGACTCTTCAAGATGTAAGCAGACCTAATAAATGTTTCCCGATGTTACCAAGAGGTCAGTGAAGGAGGTATATCCCTCAATCGGGAAGACTGTAGACTACGTACTGGGTCACTACATAAAGTTCACATAAAGATGTGATGGATGCTGGCGATACTGTAAGCACTTTTTTGGTGAATCGTTCACTTGTCTTTTCGCAAAACACTTTTGTCTGCATGGTCTGTTCCGTCAGAAAAAAAATAAATATTCAGTCTGAATTTCTGAACAGTCTGCATAAACTTTTCTTACCAGTCCTACTGGACTCGAACAGTCAGGGATCAGTGTATGGCAGATTGTGATGGATGCAATAAGAAACTCAAAATTTAACGTGATCCATTCCTATCGAGTCATTAAGTCAAAATGAACTGAAAACGACGTGGATTAGGTCATTTCATAAGAGTTTTTCATATTCAAATCCCTATTAAGTCAGTTCTTGAGTTAATTGGTATACAAGTGGTTGCATGAAAACTGGGAAAATAAATTTTATTCTCTACACAATAACAGTGAAAATTGAATGTAGATATAAAATATGCTCTCAAATTTAAACATCGTGAATAACAAATATCAACCGGTTAAAATATTAAAATCGTTTGAAAATGGTGGAAACCCTCAACCTTCGTCTTAACGATCACACCACTGGATTCCAGGAAACCTGATGTAACTGACATATGAGAAATATGAGTATAATCGTATCCAACAACAGCTTATAAATAAAAAAAAACCTTCGTATCTTATATTTATTGATCGCAAGCAAATCAAAAACATACGCACTCGTAAATACTCTATTCGAAGTAAAGGCATACATTTATTCAGTCTTGTGTAAACTTAAAGATAAAATCCCTCATTACCTAGTCAGGAAACGTTGTTAACATGATAATCTTTAGTTAGTTTTCCACATAAAAGCTGGCTTGTCTACTCACCAGATTTAGATGGCCGAGTGAAACATTTCACATTATATTTTCTTAAGACACTTAACATGCTTTTATCTTAAGCTACAATCGTAGATATAACGAAAATCACTTCAATATGGACAATATTTACTGAATGCACAATTAAACTTGTGTTTTACACAATCCTTATTTTTAACTAAACAAAAGCAACGACATCAGACTGCTTACGAATTCTGCCTGCGAATTGCAATGTGTCATATTTTCGATAATTAAAGATAATGTCTTTTACTAAAGTAAGGTTGTATTACATTTAAATGCTCAAACATACGTAATCACATGTGTAAGTAAGTGCATCATTCAATTTGTTTTCAATTACAAGTACAATCTGATATCGAAACGTGATCATTAAATGCACAATTTAAGGTAGGATGCAGATGTATCATAACATTTAATGTGGATGGCAACGCATGCATATGATGATTTTATAAATTGTTCGTTCTTAGAGTATTGTTATTCACACTTTTACGGCATCAATTCAACTTTATGGGATGCCTCCCAATGAAGTAGTTTTTATACTTTAACATGTTATCAATGCTATGTTGTTCTACATATAATACATACAAAATGTGTTCAAAAAGTAAGGTAAATATTTATTTATTCATAAATATTAATGTTGTCCCCTTCAAAGTAATCCGCCTCAGATATAATACACTTGTGCTAACGCTTTCTCCAATCCTCGAAGCACTTCTCATAAGCACTTTTTGGTACAGCATTAAGCTCTTCCAGCGATGCAGTTTTTGATTTTCTCAATCATTACAAATCTCCATCCTTTCATAGGTCGCTTCAGTTTTGGGAAAAGGAAAAAGTCACATGGGGCCAAATCCGGTGAATATGGTGGCTGAGGCACGATTGGCGTGCTGGCTTAGGCCAAAAAATCTTTTATAAGCAACGTTGCGTGAGCAAGTGCATTATCGTGATGCAAGAGACATGAATTGTTCTTCCACAATTCCGGAAATTCGAAAAAAAAGTCATCAAACGTTTGACATTTAATCGACATTGGAGTGCTTTTTTCGATCTTGGCTTACCTGGGTGCTCATTGGGACGATTATGCTTTCGTTTCGACATCATAACCATATTTCCATTATTTGTCACAAGTTATGACCCTTTTGAGCAAATCAGGATCATAAATGACGTCATTCAAGACCTCCTGAGCGATATCAAAATTAAGTAGTTTCGGAACAAACTTCACTGACACACGTCTTATGCTCAAAACATCCGAAAAAATTACATGACATGAGCCGACCTATATCCGAACGTCCTCAGCGACGATTTTCTAAAACAGTTTTCTTCACAGCTTCAAGCTTATAATCTTTTGTTTATGTGATGGGTCGTCTAGAGCGAGGTTCGTCATTGGCATCTTTTCGGCCATCTTGGAGGATATTGTACCACTTGTAAACATGTTTTTTACTTAAAGCAGACTCTTTGTATGCCAGTGTCAACATTTCAAGTGTTTAAGAGCATTGCTCCATTTTTTGTAATAAATAAAAATCACAGAGCACACCAAAACACGTCCAACCTTTCTATCTGTAAAAACAAACTAAGTACGCTATACACTTGAAACTGTGAACATATATCCGGGACATGTGTTCCAACACAGCAAAAAAAAATTTGTAAATTCTTGCTTGTGGGTTGTTGGCTGCACCGCCTGACAGCGTTCTGTTTAGCCTGCTCTTAAAAGTTGACATAGCAGTAGCAGTATGACAACAACTGATAAGAACTATACGTCAAGAGTGTTCAAGTCCATATACCAGGTACCAAGTACCAGGTAGGTATATTAATTAAATTTCATATACTAGGTGGAGTGAAAAGTAACCTCCTTGACCGCTAGAATGCGCTGCTGGTTATGGTGCCTTGAAGTCCGTTCATATTTAGGCAGACATGCCAAATTTCAGTGTGATACTGTCTTTAGTTTTGTTTTGACAGCTGATTGTTGTTGACGTGTTTGGCATCATGTTGAGTATGGACAAAAACGATTTTCGTTCTCTCATAAAACATTATTTTTTGAGAGTCAAAACGGCGAAGGAAACAAAAGTTGGATAAATATTATGGGGCTAATGCTCCGTCAGATCAATAAATCAAATATTGGTTTCGAGAGTTTCATGGTGGCCGCAACTCCACTACCGATCAAGTCAAAGGGCAAGATCAAAGCAAGATCACTTCGAAAGAGTGTTTGGACTTGCTGATGCGGAATCGGGCGGACTTTTGGCGTCCATTGGTAACTGTTGAACACCTTAGAACAGAATGAGTGCCCGGCAATGGACTGAAGCTGGCACGAGTGCTCCGAAGCGGCCGGGAGAGGCTACATGGGTCGGAAAGGTTATGACGTCGGTTTTCTGGGATTGTCATGGCATACTCTTCGTGGACTACTTCGAAAAAGGAAAAACCATCAACAGCGAGTATAACTGTGCATTATTGGAGCGATTGAAGGCCGAAATCGCTGCAAAACGGTCTCACATGAAGCGAAAAAAAATGTTGTTTTTGCAAGACAATGCACCGGCGCACAAAAGCATCGCAACCACGGCTAAAATCAGTGACTTACGGCTCCAATTGCTGTCGCATCCACCGTATGCTCCAGATTTGGTTCCCTTGGACTATTATCTCTTACCAAACCTCAAAAGATGGCTCATCAATAAAAAATTCAGCTCATGCAAGGAAATCATCGACGCCAGGGAGGAGTATTTTGCAGACCTTCCGGAAAATACTTTTCGGACGGGAGCAAGAAGTTGGAAAATCGCTGGAATAAGTGTATCAAACCAATAGAAGACTATATTAAATAGAATAAAAAAAACATTTAAAAAAAATTTTTTTTCATTCCCAAGGAGGTTACTTTTCACCCCACCAAGTATTAAATTGTTAACACGTTTATTTTGTTTAGCAAGACATGAATAAATACATAAAGCAGCCAATTTATATTTGTTTATTTTTATAGGTGCATTCTCCGAGTTTCGATTTAAAAAAGGAGAGTCGGCATCGGTCAATTTGTCGACTGAATTAATAAAATTTAACCGAGCAAGCCATTTATTTATTTTTTTTTTTTAATCAAATAACTATGATTTAATCGACATTTCCAAAAGGTGAAACCTTTGAAAATGCCGACTTGTATAAATTTTACAAGTTTAAAAACCTTTACCTAATGAATTTCCAAACTCACTCAAGTGAGTATGACTACACTTATGATGCCAGAGCATGTGTTAAGTTTTTCAGAAAACGAGACAGAAAGAGAAAGAAGGATGTTTGGGCTCAGTGGCTATTTCGCTGCATGGGTGGCATCCAACATTTAATGGGGAGACTATTATTAGTGTAAATTGACTTCAGGTTGTATTTAGACAACCATTCACCTCAGGAGATTTTATTTGCCTGCAAAAAAGTTCTATTGGGAAGCCAATACACTACCACTTGAGCCACGGCCACACATCAAATTAATAAATTTAGCTTAATCGATTTGGCGACTCTTGAAAAACGTGGAGGTGCCACACACCCTCTCCCACACTCCCTACCAACGTTAAGAACTTAGTCGGCTTATGTGGATGTTTGATTGTAAAATATCCTGGTTGTGAAGAAAACTGAATTTTAAGTGGATTCTTTCGAGATTTTTATTTTTTTTTTACTCGATCTGGAAAAGGGGGAAATACCACATTAACCATGCTCGCAAACTATTATTATATGGTAGTCGGTTGAATTTGCAAGCGAGGCAGCGGCTGAAAATGTTGTGGATACTCTCAAGCTTGGTGACATTTCTTGTTTGGACCAAGCGTACTATGCAACTTAGAAAGAGCAAATTTACAAAGATGCAATGGACTTGGGTACTCAAATCGTACAGCCGAACTGCCATTGGATAATACCGATATTTGGTACATAATTGGTCGGATTGTAAAAAATATTGTCATAAGCGCATACATACTAAGTTCCACAACAGAGAATAAAGGACAAAACCAGAAATTATAAAAGATGTCTCTTTTCACAAAATAATTATTTCGATATGACAGGAACATCTTACATTATGCTGATATAGCACTGTTTTCATGTCGTACTTCTCTTTAAAGCAACTCGAATTGCTACATCCTTGGCGAGGAAATACGTAGTTTTTCAACTCTTTGTTGTGACAATACCGGTTGACAATCATTATTTAGTTGTCAGCTAAGATTTCTAAGTCAGGGAGACATACTACAGCTAATCGATTTTAATCTAATCAATCTAATTGCAGACGCTAATTGCGTCACCAAAATATTAACATATTGGGTGCGGTTTGCTAAGAGATGGCGTAATTTGTATTTTTCAATTGTTATTATTCCATTGGAACATGCGTTGGAAAGCTACTGTCATTGTAAATCATTTCAGTATGTCATTCATTTGAAGCGCAAACAACAATATTTATTTTTCACTCAAATATGTCGAACTTTGTGCCTGAAAAAGTGTTTTTGCGGGGAGTTCTTCTTCATTACTTTAATATGAAGAAAACTGCTGCCGAAAGTCATCGTATTTTGGTGGAAGTTTTTGGTGAACTTGCGCTAGCTGAGCTAACGTGCCAAAAGTGGTTTGCACGATTTAAAAGTGGTGATTTTGGCTTGGAAGACAATGAACGCGCTGGGCAGCCAAAAAAGTATGAAGATGAAGAACTAGAAGCATTACTCTATGAAGATTGTTGCCAAACACAAGAAGAGCTCGCAGAATCTTTGGGTGTCACTCAAGCAGCCATTTCAAAACGTTTAAAGGCAGCTGGATATATTCAAAAGTAAGGAAATTGGGTTCCACATGAACTCAAGACGAGAGACGTCGAAAGGCGGTTTTGCATGTCCGAAATGCTGCTAGAACGCCACAAAAGGAAGTCATTTTTGCATCGGATTGTTACTAGTGATGAAAAATGGATCCATTTCGACAACCCCAAGCGCAAAAGATCACATGTGAAACCCGGCCAACCAGCCAAATCAACGGCAAAACCGAATATCAATGGCGCGAAGGTAATGCTCTGTATTTGGTGGGATCAGATGGGTGTGCTGTATTATGAGCTGCTAAAACCGGGTGAAACCATAAATGGACAACGCTACCGAACACAATTAATCCGTTTGAAGGGAGCAGTAGCCGAAAAACGCCCGGAATATGCGACCAGACACGAGGCAATAATTTTCCATCATGACAACGCTCGGCCCCACGTTGCTATTCCGGTTAAGATCTATTTGGAAAACAGTGGATGGGAAGTCTTACCCCACCCGCCTTATAGCCCAGACCTTGCCCCTTCTGACTACTATTTGTTCCGGTCGATGCAAAACGCCCTCACTGAAATACGGTTCACATCAGAGCAAAATATCAAAAATTGGCTTGATTCATTCTTGGCTGCCAAGCCGGCGCAGTTCTTTTGGGATGGGATCCACAAATTGCCAGAAAGATGGAAAAGGTCATAGCTTCAGATGGGCAATACTTCGAATAATACTATTGTACATGTTTTTCTTAAATAAACGTTCAAATTTTGAAAAAAAAACCGCACGAATTAAAATATATACCCAATATAACTGTCAAATTTACCAGATGTACCTAATGTACGTACAGTTGGTCAAAAAACAAAAATGAACACTTACCCTTTTCTTCCTTAAACCGCTAAATACAACAAAAGAAACTCAGTTAATTAATGTTAATGTGTTATATGGTAGCTTATATTATAGGCTCGCAATATACAGAAAAATATTTGAATCGACTTGTACATCTTCTTTCAATCTAATTTTAAAAAAAAACAATTAACATCCATCTCAAAAAAAGAAATCGGACGCTTCACACTGCAACTAGAAAAACACATTAAAAGTAACACATTATAAAATTGAAAAAACAATTTTTTTCACCGCATTCTTTTGTCCCATTCGGATTTTAAAGCTAGCTCTAAGTCCCTTTTGGTGAAAATCGAATAGTTTTTAAGTTAATTCTCCAAATAGTTCCACACGTATTTTACTACATTTAAATCTGGTGATTGTGGAGTGGTTTCGAGCACCTATCCACAGTTATACAGGAGCCACAGTCGATTCATCACAGATTGATTGAGCACTTTGGCTTAAATTATCCTTCAAAATTTGTATGTACTTCTATTGATTCATGTTACCATTTATAAAATCTAAATTTCCTGGTCCAGCCGCCGACATACGATTTCGCTGATTTCGTACAACTCCAAACTATAACTGAGCCGCTATCATGTTTCACAGTTGGTCGCAGATTCTTCTCTCTGAGGTCTTCGTTTGGTTTTTTCCATGTATATTTTTGTCCACCAGATCAAAAGAAATTAAATTTACTCTGGTCTGAGAACGAAACACACTTTCAAAACGAAAAATCTTTGCTTTGATGATCTTACAAAGTCTTGTCTTTTTATACGATTTTTCTTGCTGATACGCGGCTTCTTCCTGGCGACTCTTACATGAAAACAATTAAATCGCAAAACGATTCTGACTGTTTCTGAATTAACATCTTTTTGTAAATAATTCTTTACCTCTGCTGTTAACTTTGGTACACTTAATTGCGGATTCTTCTTAACCTGCTATACAATCCAACGCCACAGTAAATTTCTTTGGTCTTCCAGATTTAGGTAAATTTTTAATAATCTTATTTGTTTTACACAGTTTTATAATATCGCCTACTGTAGAGTGACTTCTTTTGACCATTTCTGCAAATTTCGCGCACAGATTTCCCAATTTTACTATGTATGTGCCTTATAAGCGTTTGGCTAAGATATTTGTCCAAGCATCGATAAAATTACATCCACTTATAGGAGGGGATAAGACGAGGTACTTAGCATTTGAAGCGTAATCAAAAAAAAAAAAACCTTTCCTACTTCTAACATGCGCTATTTAATGAAGTTTTCAAAACACAAAAAGTTAAAAAAGTAACATCATCCCATCTTGCTCCTAGGGTGGGGTAAGATGCCTAAGCCTTTTATTTAAAACCCGCGCACTAATGTGACCTCATCTTCATCCTCTAAGCCAGGACAATCGCAATGAGTCCATTTTCCATAAGCAGAACACGTAGCCCAACTTGGCTTGGTGTCAAGATTACAGAACAGTAGATGTTCTTATAGTTACAATCGTGGTATTTGCTGCTCTCGTGGCAGTCATTAGCGCTATACTCTAAGTTTGGGGAATATTTGTTGTCTATGAAGGACCAGAGCCATTTTAAGAGAAGACTCATGAATCGTTTGGGCAAATCCCACATTTCCCGAAACCTTTTACAGATGTTACCATCGCAGATGCTTGTATGAAGGTCTTTTCAAAAATTTCTGTAACTACCGGATTCAACTGGATTTCCTGGGTTGTTGCGCAGCCAAGGTCGATTTGATCTATTTAAATAACAAACAAAATGGCAGCAGAGATTAACTTGTCATCAAAATATTTTTGGCGAGTAAGACAGGGTATCCACACCACATCTTGCCCCCTCACGACCAACAGAATAAACAAAACAAATTAAATCAAAATAATACACTTTACAGATCCAAAGAAATTCTTACCTATTGACCTGGTCACTAACACACTTGAAAAAATTTGAATTGAATCTGAACTAGTATAGACACGTTCGAACTAAACTTGAAAAATTACAAGGAAAAAGAGGTGGTTTCGCTAATGTGTCACTGCACACACTGATAGACATCCTGATGGCGCAAAATTACTGGCTTAAGCAATCAAAAAATTTGATTTAAACGAATAATCTTAATCATCATACAAAAATAACATTCTTTACATTTATTTTTTTAAAAATTTATTTTTTTCAAATGTTAGCCGTTACTGCGTCATGGTCATGGTCATGGTCCATTCTGAAGTTCTAATTTTCGATCATGTGTTTGAGCATTACAAGTGCTGTTTGACCAATGACTCGAGTAATGTTGGCCTCCAATTTCTCAATCTTAGCCGACTTATCCGTGTAGATTTTGGGCTTTAGATATCCACAAAGGAAAAAGTCTAGAGGTGTGAGGTCACATGATCTAGGCGGCCAATTTTCCGGTGCAAAGCATGAAATTGGTCAGCGAATCGTTCTCGCAATAAAGTCATGGTTTCACGATTTAAAGTTGAGGTAGCAGGTAACAGGAGCGTTACCGAAACAGTTGGGTTCCGGCCGGCTTCAGTTTTGAAGAAATATGGACCATTGATTTCACCAGCCCATAAACCACACCAAACGTAGCCATTAAGATAGAAATGGGCCTCATCACTAAACAAAATTTTGGTCGAAAACAGTGCACCTTCTTGAAACTTGAGTTTTAAACTTTTTGATGGTATAGCGAATTGTGCGTTCTGTATGCTAAGAATACCATATCAGTGTGACACTACGCATGCGTAATCTCTCATGCAAAAACTATTCCACTATAAACCCGATATCTTAGAAACATGCTTTTTAAAGCTACAGCGTGTTCTGGCGTTGAAAAACATTGACCACACTATTTATTTTTTATGAACGGGAACGAAAAGAAATCATAATCAAGAGAATATTGGCAATGGATCATTAATCCGACGTTTTGAAATTTCAAAAATTTAATTGTTTGACTGGCTGTGTGTGAGCTAGGATAACACGCTGTATTTTGTTTATGTTACACAATTCACTGATGACACCGGCAAACAAATTGTTGTGTACCAATCCCACTAACTGTTCTTCGATCCTCTAAAGCCACAATAGCATCATTTTTTTCGAGAACGAATCACTTTTGTCGGTTAATTGAAACACACTGTAAAAACGAAATTACTAAACGCCGTGACGTGTCACGTGTCTTACCATAAAAAGTTTCGAATTTTATGAATATTATATTCGAAAACGTCAAAAGAATCGTCGGAAAAAATTTGAAACAGCCAAGTAAACTTTCTTCTACTCGTATATCAACCTTAATGTAAATTGGGTCAGATGAGATAAAGGTCTGCAAAAAGAACCTTGAAAGGAATTTCGAACTTGGCCCCTTAGCCCAAAGAAGAAGCGACTAGCAAGATAGTTTTTTCGTTTAGTTTGAGTACTGATGTTGTTGACAGAGATAACCGCAGAGCATAGGTAGATGAAATGTTTTACAACTTGGTAACATTTTATGCAAGAAGCTGATGTTGTATGTATTTTCTCGTGGACAGCATGTATCAACAATCAGATTTTCCTAGGGGCACTGAATCGTATACATTCTCTAAAACTACAAAAGACCTGTAGGCAGATTTAACCTATGCCTAAATCTTCTCAAGTGCTATTTTAAGACAAGTAGCTCAAAATAGCTAAGCTACTGTGCTTTTAAAGGGACAACAGCCGAATTGCTCATCCCCCAACCTTAACAGGTACAAATTTGCTCATAAGATGTTCATATTACACCTTAACGAAGATTGTTGCGAAAATATTAAATTAAAACCCTGTGGGCGAAAAACTTATTTTTGAAAGAAAAACCAACATCTCAACCTTCCATGTGTATCACGATAACTTGTCTGCTGGGCTGACGAAAGTCAGCATTAAGAAGGGTATTTATTCGTATTTATTTTTGCCACCACCTGACATTTGCACTATGTATTTGTAGTCATCTAATGATCGTATTCTGTGTATTTGGTACGTGAGATATTAAATAATTGGCTAAGGTCTGAAGGTAGTCCTTATATATCTCAAAAAACTTTCAGATATTATATATTTTGAAGTAAGTATTGTACCATATACCATATTTGATATGACTCATGTCTTTTGGTTTCCCATAATGTTTTCTGTTTTTCAATACGTTTGCATAGTGGTATTATGCATTAATTCTAACACAAAATTGCTACCAGCAACTGCGCCATTCAATGATAAATAATTAAAGCAAAATATTGCTTCTACTTCCACGATATTTACATGCATATTCTTATTTTTAAGAGAAGTCTCTACAAACAGCCTCAAGCCATATATTAAAACGTGCACAAATTACGCATATATATTACGCATATATGCGAGTGTATATCCATTTACATATAAGTAGATTTATAGTGGCGAAGTGAAAACTGGCTTTCGTCAATGAAAACATAAACAGTACACAAATTTTGACATTTTTTATATTAATTATGAAATCATTCAATTTGTGTTATTGTTGTGCAATAAAGCGATATTAATTTATGTATCATTAAAATATAATACATAGCATTCACCATAAAGATTGTATCCGATTAAATTAAAACTACCTTCTGTTTGTTTGTATGTGTCTGCATGTGGGGCTTTTGAAAACCATGGCCAATTGACTTTTCTCATCTCATCAACTCTGTTTTACAAAAACCTAAACCCCCACAATCCGAGTAATTACCATCATGTGTTTCAATTATTTTCTCTTTTTTCCAATTTTTTTAGACCATGAAAAAGGAGCGAAAGCCAATACCAATTAAGTGACTGTAAATGAAATTTTGCCATTTTACGAGTAGCTATGTAGGGAAATGTATCATTTAGTGGTTTGAGTTGAATACATGGCCATGTTAATCTGACTCAAATACATTCCCATTAAACAATATTAGGTGGAATACAGCCGACAGACTGTGTGAAGAAGTTTTTTTCGATGCAACTTAAAGGTCGTGGCTTGGACCCGAATTCAGAAAAGGATGAGGATATCCTACCGAATTTTAAATGTCAAACATAATTCGTTTCCCTAGATCGGAATAAGGATTCTGTTTCTTTTTTTTTGTTTTGTTTTTACTCATTTAATAGTGACGCGAATTGACCTTAAACATAATTCCAAAAGCAAGCTAAATCATAAAGATACATAAAAATAAATACACTGCTTTCATGTATCCGAATTCTAAAAATAAAAATTGCCATATGCTGGCTATCAAAAATTTAAGTTATAATTCAAAGAACTTCATAGGGAGTCTAGTTTGCTATTTGCTAAATGTAGCAGAAATAGGACCGGTCTTTTATAAAACATATTAATTTTATTTTCATAGAATAGACATTTATATTTTTTAGAGTTCGTCAATGGACGAATTTTTTAACATTATTTATCCTTTAATTGATATCAAAGGATCTTAAATATTTCTGTAAGAAAGTGTGAGTGATTCGATGTCTTTGGCACGTATTTGGAACATTTTGAAAAAACTGCTTCCAAATAAAATGGAGAAGTTGAAGATTTCCGTCGTATCTCGACAGACAAATAGTAGTTCTGAATCGTATGATGCAATTTTCAAGGTTTTTACAAAAAACACAGCAATTAAGTATTTACATGAAAACTTGTTTCACCTGACATACGATGCATGATATACTTTAGGGTTGGTTTAACCTCAGGCATGTCATTTAGAAATAAACGACTCTCTCGGTGGCAATCCTTATACGTTGTGAAATAGTGCCTTTATTCTAACAGAGAGGCGACAGAGCATTTGAGATTTTCAATATGACACGTTGAGTCCAAAGAAGTTCGTTGTCCAGGATACCACCCAAGTAATTGGGTTGCTGCTGCGTTGGAAAAACGGATGATGATACCATTTAGCACTAGATGAATGAGACCAATCAGAAAGCTGACTTCCTTCCTTCGTGAACACAACAGCTTAACTTTTAAGAAAATCAACAGAATCCAATCAGTGCTGTATACATTTTAGAGCAGATAGTACCTAGGCATGATCAAACAGGTAGATGAGCTAAATCATCTGCATGTGCCTTAGCGTACTATAGATGTTAGAACCATTGCCTTAAACAGTGAGTCGAACAACATGTACCACAAAAGAATCTCCAATCATATTAATTTGTATAGGGCGTGTTGACTAGCCGAATTACACATGCCGTCAGAAGTTGCGTTGCGAAACCACCTTCAACGTCGATGAAAAATCGAAACGCGTACTCTATCTTCAAAAATAATAAATAATTGTCGACAGTATTGTCATAATCTCTATGATAATGTATGACAATGTATTTACAAAGTAAGGGAGTGAAAAAGTTGGATCAAGAGTCTTATCTGGTAGCATTTTTTTAATTAAGATTGCAATGTGTTGTTTACCTGACGTGCATATGCTGTCGCGCTGCCGAATTTATATCGGATATCCTTTATATCCGCTAGTAAGCTGGGATTGATTTTATTAGGTGACTTATTCCTCGTAAAAACAATGGTATAAGCTAAAGTTCTGATGACAATAAAAAAAAAATGTGGGTGTAATAATAAATTTGAGAGGCCTGCATTTGGTTAAATCCAATTGAATTCATAACATCATCTTAATAAGGAAACAAAAACGAGTAGTTAACCGTGATCTATAAAATCCTAAGCGTTTGATCCAACGAATGGGATAGCAAAATGTTGTTTATCCGATTTCATTTGTGAGATTTTACCAATAACCGGTAACTAAACGGATCATTCTTTTGATATTTACTTATTCGGAGCGATTGATCTAATCTCATTTCAGATCTATTATATATCACATCCGTGAGTTTGCTAACTATCGGTATCTACCCACACTATTTCTAAAAGTTTTCTGTTCAACATTTCAAAAAACGGCTTCATTTTTATACGCCAAAAGATAAGCATCAAAATGGATTGTTAAATTACTTATCCAGTTTTTCTTTACGCTCTGGATAGCATAGCATAGTAAACCCACGCATATGATGTTCTTTAAAACATCGAAATGAGGTTCAATTCTAATTAGATTCTGATATTATCTTTAGGAACGTGCTCCAGTTGGTATTTGACATATGGATGTTTCAAAAGCTTATAGTATACGTATTTTTATTTGAATAAATTATCTATTTTAGATCGCAGTTTAGTTTAACGTTTAACGGATTTAACATACGAGTACATCGATTCCCAATCGTGGGAAACAAACTCGACAGTATCAATAAAAAAGTTTACAATTATTGATTCCTTCTTAGTGTTTAGAACAAAGTGTACGTAGGAGGGCTATTAAGGAGGGAGAAAATTTTGGAATTTAATTTTGATCATTAGTGTAGTATTTCTAATTGATACGAGGTTGATGTTGATGTTTAAAACAAACAAAAAATTAAATAATGAATTAGAACAGACTTAAAAGTAAACAACTCTAATGATTAATGTGACTCTAATATGAGTAAAGGGAAAATTGTACACCCGAATTCTGATTTTAAGCACTTAACGACTATTGACAAATACGATATTTCCGCTTCATTCTAAAGGAACGATCACTCTCAAGAGATATTATGATGACATTTTAATGGTTAGTTTTGAAGAAAATATTCGTAGAAACTGAAGGTCCGTTAAGTATTTATTAACCTTTAACAAGACCATCATTTCAACTTTTATGAAACAACACCATAATTCTTATCTGCTTCATGATCTCTTCAGTTGTTTATTATTATATATAACAGAGCATGAATAAGACAGAAATATATCGAAAAACATTATACATATACCCCAAATACCCATGTATCCTATAGAAATGTGAGACTACTAGGCGAGTTGAGATATACATACCTAAATATTTACATGCGTCGAAAAGTTACTTGGAACGGGCGAGTCCCAGTGACTTGCAAATTTGCCAATATGGTGCTAACTGATACGAGTACTGCGATCATAAAATCGGAACTTGATGCACAAATTCAATTCAGTTCGGACAGTGGTCCAAAAACTTGCAACGACACTATGCAACTAACTATTACAAAAAAAAAAAAAAAAAAAACTGCCTTCCAGCATTCAAAAATGTCAGCCAGAAAAATTGTATCATTAAATTCTCGGGGAACCTATTGATAGTTACCTAATAAGTTGTACACCAACGATGAGCGTAGACTAAATATATAGGAGCACTCAAACATAAGTGGAATTTTTAAAAAAGAAATTGTGGCATATTATTATCCCAAAATTAATTGAGTGTTGTAGTGTCGTGAGCGATTATCTTATGACAATCCGCATCAAGGCTCAATTCGTTAGCAAAAACGTAACGTACGCATACATTTCTACAAGCTTTTTGACAAGACATACCAAAGACTCTGATAACGTGCCATCAGTGACGTCGAAATGATGTGCTGGATTTTGCCCAACCATAACCAAGAATTCCCTGGTTTCGGTTTGACGAAAAATGCTAGCAAATACATGCACAGCAAAAGAGACGGGAAACATCGGAGAAAAAAGAGGACAAGAAGTACGAGATCAGAAATATTGAGAGAAGAACGTGTCGAGGAAACAAACCCAGAAGCCTGCAGAGATGAAGAAGGAAACCTTGTAGTCAGTGCTATAAATATGGAAAAACATTTTCTAGAAACTTTCCAATATTCTGTCGTTATGCAGAATAGATCATCCAACTTAGACGATGATAACTAAAATTTCCGTCGACCTAACCAAACCGAATAAAGGAAAGCAATATCTAAACTAAGATCCAAAAATGCCCTGGACCTAACTGTTTACTGGTCGAGGTATAAACTGCCTGAAGTGACTGTAGAGAGCATATACCAACTCATTTCCTAGATCTGGTCAGAAAAGTGTAAGAATGGAATATCAACATCGTTTGTCCGATCCATAAAAACAGAGACCTCCTCAGCTATAGAGGGATAAGTCTCCTCAACATTATGTACAGGATCTTATCTGCTATATTGGTCCCTATCAGTGTGGTTTCAGACCAGAAAAATCCACAATCAAGTTATCACACTCGGCAGATGCTGAAAAAACACCAAAAAGTATAAATCGACAGCCCCTTTTTTCATCGATTTTAAAGGAGCATTTGATGTCAAAAAAGGTTTTGAACAAGGTGACGCGCTGTCACTGACCTCTTGACAGAATTATGCGAAACGAGAAAAGGATACATAGTTAATTGGCAGAACTCAGAGGACTACCACCAGGCCGTCCAATAGGATGAAAACTTAAGCTGCCAAATGGTAAATGAAGGCGAAACCAAGTATATGCTGTCCACAAGAAGGGACACAAAGTCGACAGCTATAACTTTGAGGTAATAAAGGACTTTTTCTTGTTTGTTTTTGATTTCAATTCTGCCAACAATAAAAATGAAGCGAACAATAACTCTTGCCAATCGCCGAAAAACTAAGGGGTTTTATACAGGGTGAGTTTTTTAACTTGAGACATCCAAATTACTCGAAAAATACGCGATATCGTGAAAAATGTTTTGGACAAAGGTCACAAGGTTCTGACTTTTTAATGAGAACTTCTATTTTTTGACAGATTCGTAATCTGCGTGAAAAATTACAATTCTCTTACATGAAACACTTTTTTCAAAAATGCGTTCTTTTCCCGTCAGAGGGCGCCATAAAATTTAAGACATCAAAGTGAGGTTTACAGAAAAAAGCCAACAACACGTGAGGACATGAAAAGACGAATAACTGAAGCTTGCCGGAAGATTACGCAAAAAATACTTCTCAGTTCTGTTGGTTCACTTAGAGCGCGGATAGACAAGTGTATTGGAGTGAATAGTCACATTTTCGAGCATTTGTTGAAATAGTTTTGGGAAATAAACGTCGAAATGGGAAGAATTCAATGATTCAACAGTGGGAGGCAAGGGGACTCACTCTAATTAATCACCCCGAAGGAAACAAAATACTGCTACGTCCACGTCGTTGTTTCTGGGTTATGTTAACGCAGTATGTAAAAACAAATGACAAGCCTACGAGCAATACGACTGAGCAATGAAAATCAGGAATTCTCATTTGGAAAATCAAAAATGACCTTCGTTTGACCTTTAAAATGGGTCTCAAGGTCAAACTCATGGTTACCATTTTAAGTCCCCTTCCGAACCTTGTGACTTTTGTCTGAAACATTTTTCGAGACATTTCGTACTTTTCGAGTAAGGTCCTTCGTTTGACCTTGAAAATGGGTCTCAAGGTCAAACTCGTGGTCACCATCTAATGTTCCCATTTAGAGCCTTGTGACTTTTGTCTGAAACTTTTCGAGTAATTTGGATGTCTCAAGTTAAAAAACTCCGCCTGTATAAGACCTTGATTATCCCAGTCCTATTTTATCACGCTGAGCCATGAACTCTTTAGAAAATGGTTTTGAGAAAAAAACTTTCATAAGTTATTCATAAGATATCGATCTAGTCAAAAAATCGCGTATCATTCGGCAATACTGCGGCGCGTAAAGTCTTCAAACATAACCTAACTTGCCTTAAGGAACATCTAACAGGGAAGGGCGTGGATCAATGATGACGTGCGATTGGAAAAAAATGCGATCAGGCAAGTTTCTGACACTATTCCTTTCTTTGCCAAATCTTTTCATAAAATATATCCGTTCAAATTATAAGCATGCTTGTTATTTACATCTGTATACTTAAAAAAACAAGCAGATAGTCTTCCAAGTTTAAATGTTCTTCTCCTTTAAGCCTTTTTTTGCTACTTTTCGATTTGTGAGGTTCAAATCAACAAGATTTTTGCAGAAGTATACTTTAGACAAGTCATGTACATATATGATATTAATTGTGGTTCATGTCAGCATTTTTGGTCATCGGTCGGGCAACTTGTTATACTTTTGAGTAATATGGGTAGATCGAAATTCAACTGCTTTAATGGATTGGCAAAGTTTGTATTCCCATTTTCCAAATAAATTGCACACATGGCATCCCAATATAACACAAAACTTTCCATCGTTTCCTGCTTCAACTTCCTGATTACAGGTGAAGTCCTAGATAGTCATATAGTCATAGTCATATATGACTATGTCATAGTCAAAACTACAACTCAGAAATCTGAAATAAATAAAACTCCAGAGAAAGACAAAGTTACTGATAGCCAGAAAAATATTAAATGCCTAAGCTCGGTTGTAACAACCTCAAAGATAGACCAAAGCTATCGCCTATCTCCAGTGATATTCTTCTTCTCCTTCTTTTATATGGTGTTTTTGGATGCTTTGGGTATATTTTCAGTGGATACTAGTGCAAAATTACAGGTTTTGGTGGCTTTATTTTATTTCTGTTATTATTATACAAGAAGTTTTAAAACTACGAAATAAAAAATTCTGTATCTGTTTTTGGTCGCCACTATATTGTAAGTACTTATTTACATACATCTTAGGTCAATACAAATTCTCTCCGTCTGTCTTCAAAGTACATATTGGTATTTTGAAGTCAAAATTGAAATGATAACATACTGCAAACTAAATCTCCACGATATATTTCAGTCCTTATTCCATTATTCTACAGAGAGACGCCAGTTGTCGCTAGAGTAATTAGACTTTTAAGTTTTGATATATAGTAAGAGATCTTTGAATTACTCAACTTTCCACTGAATACCAGACAAATTACTAACCACCAATATAAACAATATTGACAAAAGCATTCAGCCTTATAGAATTTGAATAACCCAGTTATAACTATTTATGGATACTTTTTTCCTTCTAAATAAAGGATGAAACAGAAACTCGCGCGCTATCTTATTCCAATTTCATGACAACTTTTCAACACAAGATGTACAAACATTTGTCATTGTTTCAGCCTCCCACTAAAGTTGGCTCTTAATTGTAGGAACTTTGAACATTTAGGAACTTTAGAAGTATTGGTATGTCATTGTTGTACTATCGTAGTACATAATTGCATATATCGAGTCATGAAACATTGTTCTCACAGATTTTCCACATCAGTTCATCAACTACTATGGAAGTAAAGAAAACACTTCGTAATAAAATACATCTGCTGACTGACAACGATCAAACCTTTATCTACTAAATCTGCGGCAAGGCGATTTTAATTACAGAACCTCACAAATTTCTTTGACAGTTCGTTGTATTTTCAAACACATGTTAAAGCTCTTTAGTATGATTTGCTTTTTCCCTTTTTCCGTGTCCCTAAAAGCCACATCTGGCTGATAATAGCAAACTTCCTTCTCGTCATCGGAAATAAATATCATTGAGCTGTAAAACTTTTTTGATCATGCTCTAATCCAGATCATGTCTATCATGAATTTTAGCTCTATTATAATGACATGCCTTATCATATCTTGTCAATATCCAGTAGTAGTTATTTCCCTAAAGAAATTGCCTTTGTAAACCAACGAAAAAGGATTCAAATAACTTATCACAGCTGGAATTGCTTCCCATTAAAATATGCATTGTGGCATTATCACAACATAGATTCTAACCGTCTGTACGACAAAGTTGTACTCAATATACCTATCTATAAATTATTAAACTCTGACGGGAAAGACATTTCTCTGCATTGACAAGCTGACTTCCTTTTGAAACAAAAGAGTCTTTTATAATAGATTCAATACTTAACCACCGATGACATGACAACTAAAAACTTGTTTCTCTTTATAAAAGTCAAACATACAAAGATTGACGGTAAAACTCCATCTCGTTCATCTACATAAAATGGTTAATAATTCAGATGTCACAAGACGAAAACATCAAATGCTTAGTAAGAATCGTTTGTACAAGAACTGCAGGGGGCATCCATATGCATGCATAATATAAGGGATATGTTCTGTTCGCAGTATTTGTATTTACATCTATTCATTGTGGGTTGTGGGAAATGTTCTGTTCAAAAATCTTTTTCATTGGCAGACATCTCAAAATGTAAGCCGAATCAAACCTTTACCCTGTAAATAAGTCTAATATGACTCCACAAAAATCGCATAATTATTAACCTTGTCTGGGCCGAACTCGTTGCCAGAGGCTGGCAACAGTATCTTAATGAAATAACATAACAATAATGTCTGTTAATGATTTGTGCATGTAATCTCTACATATCTGTGCACGCTTTCTACATACCCATAGTAAGAGAGCTCACAGTTCAAAGCCCATATACTCACCAGACTACCGAGGCAAATCTAATGATTCCAAATTATGTCCCCTTACCAAGGCTGCAACGACTCTCTATGGATAGCTTCACAGGTTTTCAGGCAAACAGAACATGTCCCTCAGTATGCCATCGGCTCAGTACAAGTGGAGGACCATCGCAACGGCTCTTAGAACCAAGGTATACTCAGAAACAGAGGTACGAGGATACGACAAAACAACAACTAAGAGAAGAAGAACAACAACAACAAAAACATCAGCAGTAACAAAAACGAGAATGGGACCGAGAACGACTGATGCGATAGTATGTCCCGGGGTTAATTTAAATTATTATTTTTAAAGTGGGGTTGTTGCCTTGTAATATGCCTTCCAAACAAGATAAGGGTCTTTAATAGCACACCTACATACGAATACGAATACATGCCAGGAAAGGCATGTTTTTTTTCCTATTTCATAACATCAACTCTAAAGTTGATTCAGTGTTACTGTCGCCATTGCCTATCCGCCAGTAGGAGCCACCGTTCAAGCTAGATAAGTAAACTTCCACCGCAGATAAAGCTTCCTGTAGAGGTTGAGGCAGCGAGTGATTCTTTTCCTACAATGAAAAACTCATTGCCGATCAAATGGCTAAGAGAGTACATCTTGTAGATAGATACAGGTACATACTCGTATATCGAGCGAGCTACACTTTGATGGGACATTTCTTTTGCAACATAAAACTTTTGCTCAACTCCAATAGAAAATATCCTTGCGGATGGATGGGTTGATGCAAAAAACAAAAAGAAAATAAAACAAGAAGCAACCTCACGACTACGGCGGCAGTTTTCATCGGAAAAGAAAAACTCAATTGAGACACAGAAATGCTTTTTTCCCCTTTCTAGTTGTTGTTGTTGTTGAATCCGTTTGTCTCGGTTCACCGAGGAAGGTTGCTTCAAGACCGCGTGCACTTGTTCCGTGGCAAGTGCCTAAAATGCTACAAGTACGGATACTTTGCTTGACGCTTATAGTTGTTGCCCGACTCCATAACGGATACAGCCGAAGGACCTTTTCCCTCCCAAAAGAACAAAACTAAGTAAGACCAAAACAAAAAATAAAAAAATAAAAAAATAAAAAGAAAAGAGGAAACAAAAATGAGAGAAAAAAAAAAGAAATTTTAACTTTGCTTTTGTTTGTGGAAATATTTTTAATTTTCTAGCCCACACCTCCTCCGGCTGCCTTGGGAAGTTCGTTTTGCTTTCACAAAGCGATTTGCATTAAATTAATATTCCTCAATTTGGAAGTGTAGGATGCTACAGTTCTTACGGAAAGAATTTACAAAAAAAAAAAAAAAAAACAAAAAACAAGTTACGTGTCCTTAAAGTGATGGAGAAATTAATAAATATTTGTGCTTGACTTTGTTTGCTTAAGCGTACGCGGTTCTGGAATGGACAAATCCGGTGTATGGCAGTGAAACTCTTAAATTGCAAAAATAAATTACGTAGTTCAAATGAAGTTGAAACGATCCATGAAATTTGTTGAAAATTTTCCAGTGAACAGATACGTGCTTAAGTTAAAATAACTAAGAATGAGGATATAAACGAGCATTCTCAAATTGCGTTAAAGTATACAATCTGAGTTGTGCAGAAATTGGGTTAGATTTGCGATCTTGACTTTCGATAAGTATCAAGTTTTGTGGAATGGAACTTTCATACACATGATAAACGTTTTAAAGAAGTCATTAAATTTTATTCTTTTTGCTGCTTTTTCGCGAATGTGAGTTTTATGACTTCTAAGCTCTGCCACGCATCTTCTATTCACAAGAATTTTGCGAAAAATTGCAAAGCACTTACTATGAATTTGTTTAATCTACAAATCAAATTTTTTGTTACTCACTATACTTTTAAGTTATAGATAGGAATTTCGGATTTTTGGATGTCAGATGGTTTTCGGTCTCTAATCTTGGATAATTTAATCATTAATATTGAACATTAATATTTACCATTATGCGCGCTATCACTGTCAGAAGACCGGCTGGGTTAAGCATAATCGCTTGCATTAAACTCGAACAAAAAACTTCAAAACTAGACGAAAGAACAGATAGGAAGCAGTCACCATTATCGAACATGTATGTATTTCATTTCTGTATAAGAATTACTTTAGGAATATGGTATTTACTGACTCCCCAAAATTAGGCAAATTCGCCTTCAAAACTCATCTGTGTTTAATATACGCGAAGTTCTGAGCCGATTCTATTAGCGCAGTAATAGAGGTCACAGTCAGCAAAATTTTAATTATGCAAGTCACAGACTAATAACTGATATTCTATGGCGAGATTTAAGAAACTCCACGTCCAAAGATTCGTACATAGGTACAAATAGATACAAATGCACAACATGTCTATAAAGAGGTTAAGTCAATAGAAACCGTCATTCACTCTCTAAGTCAAAATAATCATGAAACTCCTTTTCCCTCAGAATTCAGAATCATGGGCTTTCTTTCCAACTTAAGCTAGCTTAGTTTATCACTATCATCATGGGCCACATATTAAGCAACAGAGTCGTCAGGGTTTTCATATCGAAGTACGCCACGAGGAGAATTACAGTCATTACTACTCCGGATTCCAAACCCTTTTCCTGTAAAAAATGAATTTTCGGTACCAGGCTGTGTCAGAGCACGTCACTGCAATGAGGGCCAATATATATGAAGATGGGACTTTTTGTCCAATATCCTCTGATTCTGCACAACCTTACTGCTAGTTGCTTAATCCAGCTATAAAAAGAGCTGGTTGTTTTTGCCGCGAAAGTCCAAAATTCCTCCGGTCTTATTTGAAAGATACACTGCTTGTATCGCCAGATAACGGAATAGTAGTGCTTAATAACCGGAACTTAAGTTGGAGGGGAAGAAAAAAGCTAAGCTAAATGGCACTTGAGGATGATAAAATATTTCTCTACTGCTGTAAAACAATAGGCTCCAGATTTGGACTGCAGACGAGCATGATGCACTGGTTGTACACTTTATTTATCATACAAATATTCATGTTATATGTAGTGGCATGGAGATGCCTACATATGCATTTCGTGTGAACTTCTCGTGCTTTCAACCTGATATTATGCAAAAGGCGTATTTATATTAGTACAGGGATTAAGACACAAGTTATCGATATGCAACGTAATCTTTTTGAGTCCCTTTTAGTCGTCGGTTGCCTTTTTCCTCGAGGTTTATATCGTCAGCAAAAAACACACTTTCCCTTAAATAAAACGTTGCCAATAAGTGTCGCGTTCTTTGCAATAATTAGATGACAGCTCAAAGACCTCAACATTTGGCTATCATTCATTGTTCTAAGCTGTTTGCTGAGTCCTCAAAGCCCAATTTTCAATTATTTATCAGGCAATAATCTATCAGTATCGTAGACCAATGCTGTGACCTACATTAACAGTTAGGACGCGGAGAAATCTTTATTTTCCAGCACCAACAAATTTAGTTATGAATAGTACAGTATTTCTATAATACGTATGCACTTCTGAAGAATGTCAGAGGTGCCATATCAAAATTATATTTGGGGATCAATTTGGAAAAGAGATATACGCAGCGCAAACAGACACAGTCTGATCTGCCATTTTAAAGTTTATAATGTTGTCTCCAAAATAATTAGACCGATGTTTGAGCAGATTATATTCCGCTCGACGACAGGTATTTGACTGGCAACTGCACGTTCCATGTGAGCAATGTTCGCTTAGACAACCAAATGGTTCTAGTTAAGTATGAATGCGTGGATTCGATATATATTCGATATATATTCGATATACGCCATCAGTAAGAACAGATAATGTAAGAAAGTTTACCGCAAAAAGGCTGTAATCGTGAAAAACTGCCGGAAACCTATAATTTCAAAGTTTAAGTTGCACACAAATCACTGCTGCTAAAAACGAACTGATCTTGAAGAATATAAGCTCTCGTGCTTCTGTGCACGAGAACAAGACGAATTTATTGAGACATTTGCTCTGGAAGCGGTATAAAAAAAATTTTTAAGACTGGCATGGAAATATTCTAGAAGAGTCGCAGCTGATCCTAATGATCTAAAAGAACATTTAAGTAGTTATATGTACGGTTGAAGCGACCACCAAATCTTCGCTGTGTGCAGCATAAGGTTTTTATCGTGAATAGTGATAATTAGCACTTCTACCGTCTAATATAACTAAAGTAAAAAAACAGCAATCTGGTGATAATAGTTTGCCAGGCAAACTAGTACAGCACCGAAAGGTAATCTAATGAGGAAGATACATCGGCTCATCTACAAAATTTTTACGGAAGAAAGTATGACCATTGCATGATCGATACACAAAATATCAGAAGCCTTGCTCGGCGTCAACTATAGACACATCTGCTAGACATACTATACACCACTTAATCCATTTAGAAACAACCACCTATAAGTCAGGTTTTAGAGAGGAAATAGTCTATAATTGGCTGGATAAAGAAAACTCAAAAATTCAAGATCAATATAAAACATCAATTTATCGATTTTGAAGTATCCTATAATTACATGCTTAGACACAACCTACTTAAAACCATATCAGCCGTTTATATCTCTGCCAAATTTATTCAGATTAAGATAATTAGTTGCTTTTCCATTTAAATCGAAAGGAAGACCACTTCGTTTAACATCGCAATTGTTTGTAGGTAAAAACCTTCATAGGCAATATAAGCAGGCGGTCATAAGAGCACCACCACACCACTACAGCAAGCACCATAAGCACGAGCTCCTACTGCCTACCACAGTGGCATAGCAGCGCCCATAATAAGCACGAGCTCATGGTAGTGTGAGATTCTTAAAACTAAAAAACCTCCCATTTTCTATAAGACTACGACTAAGTTTCATTAACAAGTAGCTAAAGCTTCTGTAGTTTATCGCATTTGGTAGGTAGCTTTCCAGCGAAAGCACCTACTATTACCGTTATTTCATACGGTTTCTCCTTAAGGTGCTAAGTCGAACGGTCTTGTTGTTTGAAGTCGCCACACAAGATTTGTCTCGTCCAATCTCCGGATTATTTCCTGGTTGATGCACAAGACGAGTGCGAAATTTGCGAGCAAAGCTCGTTACTTCGTCGGAATATCGCTATTCCTTATATACTATGGAGCATTTACGATTGCTCTAAGCGCTTTGTTCTGGAACGTCTGTAGGACAGACATATTGTTTGGTTTGGTACAACCCCATAGTTGTATACCATAAGTCCACGAAGGTTTTAGCACTTGCTTATATATAAGCAGCTTGTTATATGTGCTTAATTTAGAGTATCTTCCGATAAGCCAATTCAGTTCTCTTAGCCTGATTTCGAGCCCTTCACGTTTCTTTTTTACGTGTGATTTCCACTTCAGTTTTGCATTTAGGGTCATTCGCAAATATTTTGCCTCGTTTGCATACGGTATTTGTACTGAGTTGATGAATAAAGGTAAGTTGTTTATCTTTCTGTACGTGAAATTGGCATGTGTTGACTTAGTCTCATTTAGCACGATTCGCCAGCTCTTCGTCCACTCAAATAGTCGAGAATTCAACTGTTTTTCCTGTGGTGAGCATGGCCGTGTCATCCGTGACGTGGCTACCACAGTATGTCTCTAGTGTACAGATATAATAGATATGGGCCCAAAACGCTTCCTTGTGGAACGCCAGCTTGAATTTCCTTGAATTCAGAGTATTCAATCCAATCCGAAACAATCTATTTTCAAGATAAAACTTGAGTATTCTATTTATTTCTCTCGGTAAAATTTGTTGTAGCTTATACTTCAAGCCCTTGTGCCATACCTTGTCGAAGGCTTGCGATTCATCAAGAAAAACGCTTGAACATGTCTTTTTTCCCTCTAGCGCGTTTTCAATTACATTTGTTATCCGATAAACCTGATCGATTGTGGAATGTTTGACCCTTAAGCCGAACTGGTGAACCGGGATCAATCGTCTTTCTTCAGTTATCGGTTTTAAACGTTTAAGCAGAAGAATTTCAAAGACTTTTGAAATTATCGGCAGGATGTATGATTTTTTGTCGTTTAGACTTTTTCCCGGTTTGGGAACCATTATGACTTCTGCGACTTTCCATTGGCTTAGAACGTATAAAAAAATCTCATGGAGGCATTTATAATGTGGAGGAGCTTGACAAACGCTTTTCGAGGTAGATCCTTTAGAAATCGTATCCTGGAGCCTTATTATTTTTTAGGTTTTTTGTTGTGTGCTGTAGCTCAGACAGTGATACAGATTTTATATTGTAGTTGTCGGATCCTGTTCTGAGATTAAGTTCTTGGGCCAATTGACATCCTTCGAAAGGTTTGAATGTTTCTTCCAAGTGATCGGCAAACAAATTCGCTTTCTCTTTGTCTCCTTTTGCCCATTCGCCATCGGCTGTTTTAATCGGTGCCAATTGCATAACAGGTTTCTTAGTTTACTTCACGGCATTCCAAAGCGAATAATTGGAACTCTTGTCCACAGTCAAGCCTTCGAGGCAATTAGAAGTCTCACGATTCTTATATTCTTGCAGCATTTGCGTTAGCTTATTAGATAGGCGGTTCAAATAGGATTATGCAGGGACGCACGTGATTGTTGCCATCTCCTCTGTGCTTTCTTTTTTCTCTTGTTCGAAGGAATTGTTATTTTACGCAGCTCTTTGGATGATTTCCACGAACTTGTCAACTTCGTCTTCTATTTGCAACGGCGTCGTAAGTGGAACTCTTAAAGCAATATTTTCCTTGCAATTTCTTCTGAAACCATCCCAGTTTGTTTCCTTATTCGTCAATCTGAGCGGTCTTTCAGTTTTTGCTATGCTCCTGCCGATTTTAAAGATTACTGGCGAGTGATCTGAGCAGAGATCATAGGATTCTTCTAAAGTCGTGAGATATTTGGGGCATCCCTTTTGTAGTGGAAAAATCGACCAGGTCAGGTATTTTATTTGTGTCGGTGGGCCAGTAGGTTGGCTTGTCCGTTGAAAAAAAGTCCAAGCTACGTTTCACACTTGCTTGGTACAGTGGCCTGCACTTCATCGAAATAAATCTTGAACCCCAAAATGTATACTTTGCGTTGAAATCACCACCGAAAATTAAGTTTGACATCGCACTTGACTAAAAGAAATTCAAAAGTAAACTCTAGATATAGAATTTTTGAAAAGTAAATTCGAATACAAAATATAAAAAAGATATAAACATCTTCATAGCCCATACAGGACTGTAGAATAGTAGTACGAGGTATCCTCTTAAAATAGCACGCAAAGTCAAAATGCAGCCTGACCATAGTAATTTAAACAACCTAAGCTATATTTTTATACAAAACAAGATGGCTCTGTCATCAGGAACTATGGAACCGGTACCGGTACGAAGTACCTACAATGGAAAAATTATCTTAGAAAGACTTCAATGTTATGCATAAATATAATAACCAGAAGCCGTCTAAAGCCGTTTTCTTTTTCTACTGATACCTTAAAAAATGTGAGGTGTATACAAAAATATCTAATAGGCAAAACAAACCAAACCCAATGCGAGCAACCAGATTACATCGGAAAACACACGCATCGGATTACTATTGCATTTCTGTGACCATTTTAGGAAAAGTCCAAAAATCTCTCCGATCGCGATTTCGAACAAAGTGCGGAATTAAAAGTCAGGCCATCAGGTGTCGACGTACAAACAAAAGACTTAGCGAAATTTAGAACCCCAATTACAAAAACATAGAACTACAAAACATGGAACTTTAACCAACGCTAAAAGAATGACAAAGGAAATACTAAACAAAAAGCTTGAAAAAGATCTGGAAAACAAAACAAATACGTCGCAATTTAAAAATGAGTCTGCTTCCCGTTCTTACTTTGACAGTATTAAGGACATTATTCGAAAAACAGAAAGCTATTACAAAACCGACCAGAAAAAAAAAAACGAAAATCCGGTTCCTCAGCCGAAATTGGTTTCATGACAAAAAGTTCGGGAAAATAAATCGGGATAACCAAAAGGAAAGAGACCAAAACCGATGTATTAAACCATTACCGGAAATCAATGTGATCGGAATTGCGGGCAGCAGCTAACGGCAAGCCACCTTGATGTTATCACTGTAAGTCAATTATACCATAACATCGCGCAACAATAATCTATAATAACCAAATATCAGCAAAAGAACAACAAGGAAAAACCTAGACCTGTTAAAGAAACAGCACTAAAGGAAAACCCATCGAGCAGGTTATATAAAAAAGAAAATGAAATACAAATCAACAAAAGAAATGCATCTAGACCTTAGATGACTAAAATCGGACGTGCTCATATAGTCAGTAATGACGATCGGGTCTACGATTCAGAAAGGAGTACCTGATTCTTTTGGAAGACTTTTACTGCCTTGTACAGCCGTTGCCTGATTGGCAACAATTGTTATAACCCAAAATAATACTCGTATTTAATTTCATAAGCACTCAAGTAAAAGTCTAGTAACAAACATCCAGTCTAATAACATCTAAGAAAGTGAATGTCTGTAAGGTACTCATAGATCTTAACGATGTAATAAAAGAGTTTTGCAGTTTAGCATCAGTCTTTGCTAGATGCCTAATTACTGCGACGCTGGCGAATTATAATTCAAGTGATGATAAACACAAAAAAGCATGATCAAGAAATGATGGCTTATACAGATAAAAACATCAGTGTAATATGAGCGTTGACTCAACTAGACTGTGAAATGTATAGATCCTAAACTGGCGTCAATACATTGACATAGATATAAACAAGACCGCTTATTTCATTGTGATTTTAAGCTCGTTGGAGAACATAGTTCCGATAAGTTTTCATAAACTAATAGAGCCAATCGAAATACATACGTGTTCCTGTTTTAATATTTCGTCTATGGTACTGTTACAACCAAATTAACAAATAAAATTTCATCCAAAAATAACATATGATTCAAAAAGCTCCTGACTGACACATAGATTGCGACTCTAAAAACATATCAAAACGATTTTTTCTTAGTTTATTTTGATGACATTTCGATCATTAGTCATCGAGATATTGAAGTTTTAATGACGCACCTTCTGATATTTTCGAAACTACCGCTACCCAACCCGAAAACTACCGCTAAAGCCCAAGTATGGCTTCAAAAGTATTCAAAAGTCGCTGATTTGCTGAATTCAAACACAAGCAGTTTCTCCTGAGCTTATTTCCTAAATAAGGCTGTTCACCGGAAAACATCAAAATCGATTTGGAAAACCGCTAAAATTAAAGTGCGTGAGATAGCTAATGTTGCAAAGATATAAAGACCGTGTTTATCATATTTTCAGCGAGTATTTAGGTATGCAAAAACTCTGTTCGAAGTGGGTACAACGTTGCTCACAGTTGACCAAAAACAACCACGTCTTGATGATTCTGCGAACTAACATATCTAGAGCTGTTTAAGCAAAATAAAATGAATTATTTCATGCGGTATGTGACAATGGATGAAACATGGATACCTACTATTACCTGTTTACAAACCTACACAATTATCACAAGAAAAAGATATGGCTCCTTTGAAGAGGTGATCACTGAAACTAAAGCGTATTTTGAAGGGTGAGACAAATCGTTCTATGAGATAGGTATAGAAATGTTAGAGCGGCGATGGAGTTATTGTACACAACCTGTTGTATTTTTTTTATGTTGAGCACTAACCGGCGCGGGTTCCAGTCAAGCCCCTTATAAAACCTCACATCTGTGTATCACCAATTAATATGATTGTTGGCTGCCAATGTTCACAATATCTACTCGTATAAAATCGAAACAGTAACTTACACCAACTCGTGAAATCCTGTTGTTTTTCTAACGATTTTGACCCCACCCCCCCACAGCACCCCCTTAATATATCTAAGTTACCCTTGTGTCCGTTTCAAGCAACCCAGCTACTATGATTGGGCTCAAACAAGCATTTCACTAACAAGATTGCTATGCACATACTTACTCTACTCGTACACCAAACAGATACTATGTTCGTTTATAGCTCCCGGCTGCAGATACTCCAATCTGCACTCCTCTCTCTAACATCCATACGTATACAATGCCATTTAATTTGCAAGTCTCTACAAGTGCAACAAAAGCCAAAAAGGAGTAACAAACAAAAATGAATAAAAAAAGAATAAAAAAATAGACAAAAACCAAAGAACGGGTAACTAAACGAAAGAAACAAGAGTGCAAATAGAAAAACACAGAAATGCCAGTTTGTAGTTGCTTCTGACTGTCGACTTTAATTAATGGTGTCTGTTCACCGTACGTCGCTACTACCAGATAGGTACTCGTACTACGAATATTGTTGATGGTGATGCTTTAGCTGCTACCAGCGCTACTGCTGCAATAGCTGTATCTGATAGTTGAGCTGCCTAGAGTCGACGTGTTCTTTCAAGTGAAACACACTCACATTAAATCGAAATGAAGGAACAATTCGAATTTCGACAACTCAATTTATGAATAGGACTGTGAGCCATAGTGCGAGTATGAAACTCCATCCCAGGACCACGATCTACCATCACAGAGCAGCAGGCATTTCGTATCTCGTAATGTATCTGAGAACTAATTTGGCAAATGTCATTAGGCCATTTGCAGATTGAATTTAAATTAAGAGCAGATGTCTATAGATCTTCTTATAAACAAAGTGTCCCGCCCGTGATTTGCAACTTATGAACCATATTAGGGTGACTACATGCATATGTAAGTCTATTGACTACACCATCACCTCAACCACTATTCTTACAACCGTACAACCCTCAGTGAGTCAATTCAATTTCACCCACAATAAATTTAGCGAAAACTAATTTTACTTATTTTTCACAAGGGTTCCATGTGCAATCCATACAGCAGATGGCTTACAAAGGCAACTGAGTGACACTGCGGCATTAAACTCACCTATTCGTACATTGGTCGTGCAGAAAGAGGGTGAGCACTAGCTCATATAATCGTATCTATGTACATTGATGCATACGAGTATATTACAGAAGTGAATCTGGAATCTGTAATCTGCATTCGGGAATCTGAAAACTCTATTTGTATGACAAAAAAAAATTAGTAAACTTACGTTTGCATTCATTCGCGTCTGTATCGGAAGCACGTCCCCATGGTCGATCAAAGTAAAACGACTTGCAACGCTCGCATTCAGATCCAGCTGTATTGTGTTTGCAATCGCACACCAATTGGCCGGTTTCCTCGTCGGCTACGCACTCGGATGCATGACCATTGCACTTGCACCGTCCGCCAACAGCGAAATCCGATACGGCATAGTGTTGGTTAAGAGCAGCGCTTAATGTCCCCATGACAGCCGCCGATGGTGGAGCCGATAGTTTGCCCATGAATTTCGTTTCGATAGTGTTGCTGGTATCCAATAATTTGTCATTTGTGTATTTGCTGTCAACACTGCTAATGGTAAAGTGATTGCTGACAAGTAAGTCGCGTGGCACTTCCAGTCGATGGAAAATCACACGAATATCTGTTGCTGTTACCCAGTCCTGCAACACCAACGATGAGTCAATATCATTAGCTGATGGACGTCCTTCCAAAGTGTTGAAGGCAAAACGATGATTATCGCCAGATGTGCGCTGCGAATTCATACAACGTGCCTCCTGCTCGTTAAATTTGCTTATCTTGGCGCGGTCAGGACGTCCGTAGAACTTGTGACATTGAGAACTATAAAACTGGAATGGTTGCCATGTCTGACCATGGTCAAGACTCTTGAAGATTGCCATCGAGTCTGGCTTCGGAGATTTTGGACAAAATGTTAGACTTATGTACGTCAGCTCGTATTTCTTTCCGAAAGATAATGTCAGTGTCACATTATCGGGTGGTGAATTATCACCAGCACTAGGTATAGGCACTGAAGCAGATCGCCAGCATGTCACGTTATTGGAGTTATTCAGATCGGTTAGCGCAGCAGCTGGAAATCGAAGCTCGGGTTTAGTGTCATCGCAAACGCCACACGAAGAAGTTCTTTCATTCTTGTCCACTTCACAATACCGCTCGGGATAGGTCACACCGCAAGTAGAAGAAGCTTCTACGGGATTTCCGTACGCGACATTTACAAAACTCGGAACGCATTTTCGGGCCTTTCCATCCGTATAGCAGGGATCACTCGAATTGGCCGATACCACAGCAATACCTATACATACAAAATTCAACAATAAACCAAGGACAATCATTTTCCACAAATTCAAAATCGAGTGAGTCTTTGAGAAGACTTAAAATCAAACACCAGTAGCACAGCAATGTACTGCACTCATCCGCGCAATTCCGAGGTTATTTCGATTGTTTCGCGATACTAATTAGACCGGAACACCACTTCGTACTTGTAATTGTTGTTTTGCTCTGGAATAACATGCCCTGAGTGGACCCTCAACTGCTGTTGGGCGTACACGTATTCCTCACATAAATGCTCGACGAGGACTCCACTTAACTACTTCACACGTCAACCACGTACTTTGGTTTCATCGCGAAACCACCAAACAAAAAAGCTACAACACTTTCCTCTGGAGAAAGGCAACTACCAGCCGTTAGTCTCACGCGGAGTCTGGTCTTTAGGAACTCCCTACACGATATTATTTCAGCGACATTAACATAATTTGATTGGAACACCACCACCCCGTCAACATCCCGCCTCGTGTCATCAACTAAAGCTGTGAAGCCGGGAAAGAGAAGAAACAGTAAATTATTTTTATTTTCTGTTCAAAAGTGACAAAACAAGTGACACAAAAAACCGACGCAAAACGAATATGATTTCAACTCGACGACAGATTATATGCAACTAATGTTGCTTGGTTTTGGTACTGTGGTTGCTCGCACAGCCTCACGTTTCAGAGCCGTTGCCGATTTCGTCCACCAGATGCTGTGTGTAAACGACGAATGGTGTGGTGGTGTGGTGAAGTAGTTTATCCGACAGGTTTTCTGCTCTCGCGCATCAATGCGCATACGAAGGAGAATTAAGTATCTAAAGTTACAGAGAGTTCGCTGCAGATTTCTCTTATTGGATGAGTTGACAGACTGTTATCTCGCATGTTGCTAGGCTACGTGAATTGTTGATATAATTTCTTGAAACATTTTGGGTTATTTTAATTTTTATTATTTTTATTTCCTTTTTGTCTGTAAAGGCAAGCACCACTTATTTGTGCTGTTATGATTTAGCGATGGGTAGTCATGGGTGGTAAAATGTTGAGAACGATACAATCGCGGTAACTTATCCCACGTCCTTTACTGAATGTTGCACAATTGAGAGTGACGACCGTCGACTCTGACTATGAGCTTGTGCAGTCAAATTCACAGCTCAGCTGTTCATTAACTTTGAACTGCAAACCACCTACAAAAGTTTTGTGATTGTAAGACGTATCTTGTCGCCGATATCATCCCCATGGAAATGTTACATGCCAACAGTATTTCCAACAACTCCTGGATAAATACTATTTGGTGGGAGTACCTAAAACTCCGCCTAGAAGCTTCGGAGGGATTAACAGTTAAAGTACTGAAAATGTTAATACCGTCAGCTTCGAAATATCATCCATGAAGTAATTCAAACTTGAAGTTGATACTTCGATTTGGAGCTCCCACCAATATTTTCATCCGACATAGAGAAACAATGACTCGAATATCAGCTTTGTACCATACCTATGATATTATACATATATCTGTCCAATACGCAAAAACACAACCCTGTGGTTGAGAGAAATTCCGAGGCACATTTCACATCTGCATGCGTAAAATTCTGCAGAACACTAACAAGTTGATGCTATTCCAGGTGTGCTCAGCTGCTTGACTTCTACTCAACGCGCACCGAATTTAGATTTAGAAGATATACTATCCAGAAGAGCATTAAAGGTAGAAAAAAAAATGAAAACATGATCCCTTACATGTTGTTATAGCCTCAAATTGGGCCCAATAAGAAGCCTCGAACTCAACTCCTCTGCAGCAGTTATACTCTAAAGTGGACGAATGATTCTTAAGAGTTGGTTTCACATACAGGAAAAGCTTTTTCTTGGAAGCTCTTTCTGTGTGATTAAGAACATACGTTAGACTAAGATTGTGCAAATTGAGTTTGATAGTAATCACAAGTACGCGATAGTTTTCAAGTGACTATTGATCTTGATAATTTTTTACAGCTGTAAGTAATATCACAACAAATTTATTTAACCATTACAAGCAAGATTGATCTTTCGCCATGATCTGTATGATAAGTACCTACGAAACTTTCATTTCCTTAATAATATGATATTTACATACAACAGTCCAAAAAATTTGACTACTTTGCCTGAGCCACATTAAGCGAATGAATAATATTGTTTCATCTAAAACGTTTTGTTGCAGATAATGAAACGACAGATTGCTTGGTTTGAAAAATTTTAAAGCTGCATGCATCGGAAAGAACAGATACTTGATACTCTTCTAGAGTCAATTGCCCTTAAGCCAGACAACCAACTAGAGGTGGGCAAATTAAAATGTTAGGTCTTTCTATCCTTGATCTTGAGCTTCAACGAGTACGCCTTAGATTTTATTCTAGAACGGCAATCGCACTAATAGACCATAAAAAAGCTCGACAACAGTTGAATAAGTAAACTTGATTCCGCCTTAGTGCTATAGATATTTTAAGAATGACTACTCGACGAGAGTTTTTGTAGTAAGTAATGGGCAGTAATTTCGAACTCCGATGTAACGAATCCTTGGATGATTGCATCAAAACCGTGCGATAATACTTATAAATGGCGCTAATATTATCCAAGTTGAAATATTCATTCCTTTTTTCCTTTGCTTATAATCAACGCGTGCTCAAAGGGTTAAAATGTACCCTTAAAACATTTGTACACAGCGCAGCCGAAAGTATGATTGAGAGATTCCTCCTTATTTCACGATGTTGTATTTCTATTCCTACCAGTAGTGCTCCTACGTAGCCTAAAGCTTTTCCACTTCAAACTGTCCTTAAAACCCATGTTTTTTTAAATGCTAACTCTGATGAAACGAAAAAAGAAAAGGAATCTGGAAGGGCTAGCCTGCGTTGTGAGGCAGCTCGGGTGGAACGACATATGGGAGAGAAACGAAAAGGCGATAAACTCGGAATAGAGAATAAAAAGAGATGGCGTAACGTTCGTATTGGAGCATTAAATCGTCCCAAATGAGCCATGAGCGGTAAAGGAGGCGTTGTAGCTGAGTGCACAATGCACGAGTTACGTGCATAGCAAAACCATCAGCATTAGACATCACTTAACAACTAAATTTGGCTTGGCTTTTGTTTGTAACGCAAAGAAGATAAACAGCATAGAACAGCCCAGAAACAGAATTGCTCTAGCGACATCGGTTGTCTCAGTTTTGCGAATGGTGCTATTAGCAATGCAAACAAAACAACATGATTGTTAACTGTTAACTATCAACTCTTCAGTGTATTTAATGTTTTGTATTATAGTATAAGAGGTATTATGATATTATGACCTTGAAGTAAAGAGTTTTATTTTATTTGTAAGGGCTGTACAAAATACATAACTCACGCGCGGAATACCAACGTTCCATCTTATGTCCCTACTATAGATCCGAGTATAGGCACATATGATAGAGTCATGGCTGGCTTCGTATGATTATGGCAAGTTCTCATGAGAATTAACGTGGGAATTATCTATGTTGTAGAGTAACCCTAACATGTGTCTTCAGTCGTGCAGCATTTGTTATTTATCCAGTTTATATAGTGTGCCGAAATTATTGAGGCTATAAAGAAGTGAGAAATACTCCACAAAAAAAATCTCCAACCTTGGAAAATGGTTTATTTTATACGGTGGATGCGACAGCAATTGGAGCCGTAAGTCATTGATTTTAGCCTTGGTTGCGATGCTCTTGTGCGCCGGTGCATTGTCTTGCAAAAACAAAATTCTTTTCGTTTTATCTGAGACCGTTTTGCAGCGATTTCGGCCTTCAATCGTTCCAATAATGCACAGTAATACTCGCTGTTGATGGTTTTTTTCCTTTTTCGAGGTAGTCCACTAAGGGTATGCCATTACAATCCCAGAAAACCGACGATATAACCTTTCCAACTCATCGAGCCTCCCTCGGCCGCTTCGGAGCACTCGTGCCAGCTTCAGTCCATTGCCGGGCACTCATTCTGTTCTCTGGTGTTCAACAGTTACCAATCGACGCTAAAAGTCTGCTCAATTCCGCATGAGCAAGTCCAAACACTCTTTTGAAGTGCTCTCGCGTTCGTGTTTTTGGTCAGGAGTGAGTATGCGCGGCACCCAGCAGCAGGATAACTTTTTCATATGCAGAATATTGCCTAAAATATGTCGTGTGGGCTCAGTACTAATCTTTGTGGTATCTGCTAGCTCACGCACCTTCACTTTTCGGTCAGGCAACACCATTTCATGTATTTCTTTGACATTTTCCTCTGTAATCGCATCGGATAATTAGCCCCATAATATTTATCCAACTTTTCTTTTGTATCCTTCGCCTTGCCTCTCAAAAAATAATGTTTTATGAGAGAACGAAAATCGTTTTTGTCCATACTCAACATGATGCCAAGCACGTCAACAACAATCAGCTGTCAAAACAAAATTAAAGACAGTATCGCACTGAAATTTAGAATGTCTGCCTAAATATGAACGGAGTTCAAGGCACCATAACCTTTTTTACAGTAGCCGTGCATTCTGGCGGTCAAGGAGGTTACTTTTCACTCCACCTAGCAATAATACTGATAAAATCTTTAAACAATTTCACATTAAAAAATTTATTTAAAAAACAGGCGGTTCCAAGTATGATCCTAAACTTAATGGATGACGGAATCTTTGATTCAACGATAAAGTGATCGTTTCTCCAGGACCGAGGTAGCTAGAGGTTTGCTTTGATTTAAGCAGAGATCTTTAAGAAGTCGGATATCTATTAGCTTTAACGCAAAAACTGGTAATTCTGATAAAAGATCAACCAAGCTATTTTGAAATTAATCCATCTTAACCAATTTGGAAGCAAAGCTCGGCATTGTCACTTGTCTGTAAGCCCACCAACAAGTCATTGAGACTCTACCTGGATTAAAAATGTATGTGACATACGCCCTTCACTTCTCAAACGCATGTAACATGCTTTATTTTTTTCTTAATCTAAGAGATATGACAAAGTACACATAACGATATAATTATGATAAATGCACAACTTTTCTTAATGTGCTTTAATATCATTGCTTATCCGCTGTAGACGTACAATGACCCTAGTTTGCCAATCATTATGTGTTTCTCAGTATTCCCTTCCCATACAACCTTATTGATACATGCTCGCTGTAGACCTAAGCCCTTACGCATTTCTGCCCGAATTTAATGTGTACAGTCAAATTTAGTGGTTTCACCGGGGCAACTCCTTTCCGTACTTCTCAGTACCATAGAATGCACTCAGCGTAGGGGTTGCTTCATCTTCGCAAAATGATCTTCTCATCAAAAACGAGCGTATCTTTTTCATATTCAACTCATGCAATGATTTTCAACAGCCGTCCACCAAACTGCCCAATTTCTCCCTCAAAGGTTGTATGTTATTATGCCGATTGAGGGTTCTTCATGACTTCATATAGTGGTTTGAGAAAAACAAAATTCTGCAAGTCATCCGTACCTGAATAAAACACTCTACGAAAATCGGGTGTCTTCTTCTCTGCCGAGTGTTTTCACACTTCTGGTTATCGTTCTGTTTTTCAGGCCGAAGTACAATTATAAGAAGTTATTGGAACATAATTAGTAGGCCGATGCAAAAAAAGCAATTATCCGGATCAATAGTCGATATAACAACACATTTGTCAAAGTTTCTGGAAACAGAACAGAAGTGGTTTATGTCTTTTCTTACTCTAGGCTTATCAGCTTTCCCCATAAAAGTAAACTCATAAATATTTCTTTCTTCCACAGATCTATTCAAAATAGAATTAATTTAATATTAAAAGACACATGCTCCATATAAAATTCAAAATGTCCAATAATACCAAAACAAAATCTCTAATCCGTACTGAGCATTTACTTACCTATACATGTACTCCTAAGCTGGATGTCTTATCAAATATTCGTATGTCAAAGCTATGTACTATCGTAGTTGCGGAAGTGTGCAAGACCAGAAAACTTTATTTCATTTTTCTTATGAGAGTACAGCTCCTACCAGGACTAAGCACCCAGTATCAGTTAAATTTTTCCTAACTGAATTCCCTCAAATTTGTGTCCTACTCTTTGGCAACTAACCAACTTACTCATCTGTATAGGATGGATTTAAAACCCTCTTAGAAACCACAAATAGATACCTAGGTAATGTGATAATACAGCATTAAAACGAAGCATATTGACTAATATTAACTGATAGAATATGCCATCTGGCATTTTATCTACCAATCTATGCCTAATAATTGTAATCTCAAAATATTTAGCCAGATCTATAATAACGAAATTATAGAAACTACGCCGCTTTCTTATTACCGCATACAATACGTCTCCCGAACAGCAAAGAACACTCTTGATTAGACCTAAATTGATGTGTAGACTTTCCTAAATTAAACTGAAGGATTTTGCAAAAACACATTGCGGTTGAAAGGTACCAGATTAGTAGAATATATAAAACGAATGAACACCATTATTAACCATTTATTCCTTATGTACTCGTATATACGAGTATATTATATGGTACATACAAGAATTTGTTTAAAAAGTTTCGACCTATCGTGTAATCAAATTAAAAAAGCAACCTGTAACGTCTTCTTGGGAATATCGAACACAGTAATAGTACTAACTACATATCGACACAAAAACACTTTTCAACAACTAAACTATTCGGCAATAACGTCCGCCCAGCAAAACGCCCCTTGGGTTCTTGTCGACAACATAATAACCACATAAGGAAAATATTTGCTTTCGCTTCCATTTTCGAAGCCAAATTGCTAAATTCTACAAATTCCTCATGCTGCCTCGTATTCAGCCGGAGGAGTCTTTGCAATAAACGAACTCCTTTTCATTTGGATCAGCAAGTCAGTAGTGAGTTATGTGCTTTTAAAAGAACGTATCTGCACATCTACCTGGATAAGTCAATTACATGTGGATACTACTGTTAAGTAGCACTTTCTTTGCTTCCCTACGGCTTTGTTTCAAAGAAGTGGTGCTATCAAGCGAAACCAAAAGCCCACTTTTTACAATCTCAGTTCTGAGCACTATACATGTAAATACAAGTGTGAGTACATTAAACCATATGCATAACATACATATGCATATGGATATGTTGAAAGCCTTTGCGTAGTACTAACCGACTGTTTCAATCACAACAAGGTGAGGAATTTCCACGAATGATTTCTGGTTCGAAGCTAAATGCTATGCTCCATGTTCATCGGTCGTCGTGGTCAAACCATGAACATGAATATTTAACCCGACACAGTGGATGGAAGGCAAACTGTAGTAAAGACTTTCATACAAATATCTCACCATACTCTCGGATGCGGATAGTCGTTGTTTTTTTTTTTTAAACCTTGTTGGGGCTTCTTGTTCAGGTATGATTTATGATAGCCCGCCTGCCGTTCGGGAATGTAATTATATTTCAGTTGTTTTATCTCTATTAATGAGGTGGAAAAATACCTGTGGCTCTGGGGATTTTTTTCATCGTTAACTTCCTTAAAGAAGGACTATTGGACGATTTAAACGGTATTCTTTTTGATTGACTATTGAATTTGACTGAAAAGGCAACCGATGACTGAATCTGAAAATCAGTATTAGATTCTCATATAAACAAACATAAAAATGCAAGTAGTGAAGTGCAGTGAAACTGGTTTCTTCTGTGGTTTTACTTCGTAAAATGAAACCTGCTAACCATAACCTCAATATTCAGAACTATTGTACAATATACGAGTATGATGAGACAAGATCATAATTCACAAGATTTAATTTCACAAAAGAAATTGTTCCGGATCTGTATCTTACTCATGGATACAATATCAGTCAAATCAAAAATGAAGATCATACCCACGAATTCTTTCAAAATCAATTCTATGGTTTGAGAGCGAGATGACATAAAATAAGGCCACGGACATCGGCCTATCTTGACCCTCTATTCCATTGATATAGACAGAATTGAAATCTGAAGTTTCAGATCTGTGTGTGGGATTAAGAACCGTAGCAGAAGTTATAGATGTCAGAATGAAGATTGTAACTATTATACATTATTTCATTTGATTACTATACAATTGCATCGAATGCCGATTCAGATATAAAATCGTGACATTTCTGAAGCGAAGGAATCCGAATAAAAATCCAACTTTTTACGTTTTAGAAGGATTTATGCAAATCTGTCAAAACTCCGCCTAAACTCAAAACCGCACAGAAACTACAGATGGGTTGAACGCACGCTTTAAAGCTAACAATAACCCTGACAATAGCGTGTTCTGTTGTGAAACATTTTTAAAGGCGTCTTCGTAAAGAAACTAGAACTTTTTTTAGAGGCCCACGAAAAACTTTTTAAGAAAAGGATGGGAATCTACATTAACTAAGGCAAAAAAGGAAATATAATGCTTGTTCTAATTTCGAAGGACTTTTATGAAGAGATCAAAAACCAGCAAACTTTTCAAAGCCCAAAATTCTTCACGAACATTTAATAAACATTACTTGAGCTAGAAACAAACATTTATATTTATATAACCCGCCGTAGCTGCAATATGTCCTCGTTTGTACTAACAGATACATTTTCTTCACGTTGACATTAACAAAATCATTATTTGGTTAATGATGGACTTCTGGGTCTAAACACACACTGAAAATCACACTGACCTGACAGGTTGTAGACATACGCAGCCTACATGAAAGCACATCCAGAAAAAGACACCGACTGATAGGTTTTGCAAGTGGATGAATGCCACACGACAAGTCAGATTGATCGTAAAGCGGTAAACGGATACGTCTTTCGATACGTATTCTAGCATATTCCACACATTCCCAGGCTCCAACATTGACTCAGACCGGTATCTGGTAATAACTAAGGTACAACTCTAAAAAAATCTGTAGGATTTGATGTCGAATGGCTACAGTCGTATGAGTTCGCCAGACTCGTTGGCAACCATCTCTAGGAAACCATCAGAAATGAATCTTCTTATATGACGCACACAGCGCGGGCAAAGGAAATTTGGGGATGAAATAAAGAGAGGTACCTGTGGTTGTTGGTCTTAAATATTTGCAAGCTACAATGATTACAAAATAGAGAGCTCGTTAAGGGGGCTTGGGGGTATACTGATAAGAGTTCATAGCGAGACCGGTGTTACGGTTGAAAGTTTAGAGGGACGGTATGCTACTGGAGATTTCGATGAAGCACTGGTGTCGTTAGCCGAAGAGCAGGGACGTGAGTTCGGGAACGGATATGAAAAGCAGAGAATGCTGTCTTCAGCAAACGATTGTATTGGATTAGAATTAGCAGACAAATTAAAAAGAGTGTGGCAGACAGAATGGAGCTCTGGGGCACATTAGCATTTATTTTGTGGATATCTGACTTGGAAGGTTCCAAGACAACTTAAATCGAACGTTCCAAAAGGTAATTTCGAATTTTTGGATTGATGAAAAAGCTTATGCAGTTGCTACACTCAAGTGTAGGCGGAGACAAAACACAATCTGAAAATATTGATCTGGGCGATAATATCATGGAATAACATTGTAAATATGTTTTAGGATGGAGAACGAGGCACAATTTCTGATGTTTTTGACGAACGACCATCAATTTTTACTACCATTGAGATATTGTATTCAAGTACTTTTTGCCTCGGTTTTTGATTGTATTGAAATTTCACACGTCTAAGAAAGGCGTTGCAGTCATATCTGTCTCATTTGTACTTTTTTTTTTCCTCTGTCGGATTGGCTTAATAAGACCGAAAAAACATTTAACTGACCTGGCAGCCTAGCCCTAACCCTTCGCCCGAACCGTACCTCTTAATCTGATGAAGAATAAAAGATCTCATTCCAAAGGAAATAGTGTCTGCGATCATATTAACAGCGACATCCACATCGTTATCGAAGAAACATATTGACCATTTAAAATTCCTAAAAACGCTGTTTAGTCCGTTCAAATTTGCTTCCTTCTATTGGCATAAAACCGTATTCTTTTAGAAATCTTTTCTGTAACTTTGTGGGCGGCATACGAGAAATTAGCTAGCCCGACGAGCCTAGAGGGGATAGAACATCGATCTTGTTCCAATGACTATTAACATTGGTATTCACTTGGGCTCAGTTATATGCTGGGTCAAGTTGTTTTTCGCAACGAAGATCTCAACACACCGTACTTCGCAACCCAGAACTGTGTATATGGAAATCGCACGTAACAAGAATTTTAGTATGTGGATACAGGAATATAATTATTCATATAGAGTCAAACAGCGCATCGAACTTGTTAAAAGACAGTTTGGGGCTTATGTAAATTAAGCAATAGTGAATAATTTGCTTACAAAAATGGGATTTTAACTACAAGGAAATTGAATTCCGGTTTGGAACAGGGAGTTTGGTAAACGCGGTAAGAGAAGAATAGTGGTACTAGTTCGTAGCCAGGTAGTTTCAAATCTGAGTGATCCGAGAGGTGTGAACGTGGATCTACCTGTGTTTCACATCTGGCTTGTATTAACAGCCATGGACGTTTTCAGAAAAGTGATTACTTTTTAGCCCTCGAACACTGACGATGCTAAGCAAGGCTGCTAAGTTGGTCTTAGTTGTGAAACGTTTTACAAGGCGACAGCAAACAAGAAATCCATGAATGGCAGCAAGAAATCTCAGGCAAATAGGAGACTTATCGCATAACACTGCACGCTAGAACAAGACCTAAGTTAAAAGAGAAATAAACCGAATGCAAAATCAAGGAAATCAAAAGATACTACTGCAGGAATGAGGAATGAAGATTTTACAAGAAGGTAAAAAGGTCGTGTCTGGGGAACAAAACCTGAATTAAATCCTGAAAAGAAGATCACGTGAACATCGTAGTATAGATGTAACTGTTCTAAAGACTGTTAAACTAAAGTCAATGAAAGTACCAGAATCAGCCAGGACACAGCATTTAATCCGAACAAAGACTGTAGAAACTTCTGTCCACCTTACAAAGATGAAGTGTGGATAACACTATTCAAGCTAAAATCTATCCGCCAAGGTTTTCAAAAGAGAAGAAAATGAGTATGCACCAGCTCATCTGGAAAATTATACTATATCTGGAGAATATAAGGCTTAAACTCGCATACAAGATCCTTGTTGCCATATTATGTGAACATCTGGAACCTATCATTAGCAACACATCTACACAGACGAGCTATCAAATTTCTCGCATATACAGATGACATTGACATATTAGGAATTCAGTGTTTGTGAGTATTAAGCGCAAAAATGGATCTGGCGGTCGATTAAAACAAAACAAAATATATGCTGTCATCAAAAAAGCACAACCAATACTGACATCTTATCAGAACGTAACAGTGGGCCTGTGTCTACCTGTGTCATGCACTGAACTTAAGTTGTAACATACAAGTGAACGCGTAGATCAATCAACAAACAATTTTTTGTCTACCGCTGTTTCTATGAGCTTAAAGACAGTCAAGCAGCAAACATTTATCTCATGCAATGCAGAATATGCTATACAGGAACTTTATCACTCCTGTTTTGTTAAACGGCGCAAATTATTAACACTCTGAGAGCACTCTTAACTTATTTGAGTGGAGAGGTTCTGCGCATGATCTTTGGTCCTGTCTGCTTTGACATAGTGTGGGAAGAGGGTGAAACTAAGTACTAAGGCAGTTGTTTTGAGATATGGATCTGGTCATAAGTTTTTTTTTTACAGAGATTAAGACGAATAAGTCATCTTACTCAAGTAATTCCTGCTAGATGAGGATCGAGCTGCCTGGAGAGACATGTTATTTGAGGCTTATGATCTATAAGATAACAAAATAAAACATGTTATACCAAATCAATGCGCAGCATTAAATAGTGGCAACGAAACTGTCTAGTCCACTTGCTCTTTTAAAGACCGCTGCTTTGAAAATCGCTATACAAACCTCTTCTTGATCAAGTAATGAAATGTTGGTCATTAACACCGTTGAAAGTTTTACAGGAGGAATTCCTTCAGACTATTCTGCAGCAACTATTCTCTTTAACTGCTCCCGCATTCTTATTTCTATGGGCTTTTCTACAGGCTTTGACCAAGAAGCAAAGTTTTTGTTGTGGTAATCGGACGAAACCCAATAATTTAGATATGCTATTTCTAATGACTTTCTGGTAATGCCACCACTAATCCTTTGCATTTAACAATGGCAGGAAAGGACTTTTCAAGTAATTTTAGAAAACGTTAAGTCGTTCCAAAATAATAGAGCTGTCCAGGGGACTAAATCGACTTTTTGAGGATGTATAAATGTGAAAAATGGCCGTAGCTATGATATTATTTTGCACAGGTGATAAGCCTGAAATCACTTTTCGAAGTATTGTTGTAAAAGATGCTTATTCAAAAGGAAGCTCTTTTCGATGTCCCTAAGTCGTTACTCATAAAAGCAAACTTTAACAGTAAAGGCACAATCGCATTTCCTTATTATTTTTATAATATTTCTTATGTCATTATTTTGTTAAATTTTTTTTAATAGCAGCAACACTAACATATTTAAGACAATATTCATATAGGAAGAGAAAGTAAGCAATGCAAGCCACACTATATTATATGGTCAGTGCTTACGGTTTTCATCTCCTTAAGCATCAAAGTTCAATATACTGCTCTTTCATAAGTTTCACATCTCATTATGTTCAATTTTATCTTCATAACTTCAAACCTGACAGCAATATACGATTACATAACCATTTTCAACAATCATGTGAATATGACCTTTTATTTTACCGTTAATAATATTTCTTGTCTAATGAATCCACATATCTACTTTTAAATGGATTTTGGTATTCCCTTCTGTGTCGTATCTAAATGCGAAAATCTTCCATTATAATGGCGTAATAGCTGCTTTAGCTGTTTTTATGTTGCCATAAAATAATACAACAGAGTTATATCCATCGTCTGATGGGGTTGTATAAACCTTTATGGAATTAGCCTTGCACCTCTGTAATATCCACGCCACTGTGAAAAATGATACTTATATTTCCACACTGACATTTAAGTATAGTTAAGTATAAATATGAGTAAAATTTTTATCAATTTATTAATAAGAAATAAAAATAAAAGATCTATTACAAAAACTTGAGATAATTATATAGATGAAATTATAAATGTATTTAGCTGTTTCGATATCTAAGTTTTAAATGGAATTAACAAATCTAAAAGTAAAAATGAATTGTATTTTATAGATGGATTCAATTCAAAACTTTTTAATTGGAAAGGAATGAAAGGCGGGTTTGTTGCAATATTTATAGAAAATAATATAACATATTAAAATATAAAGGCGAACCCTATAAACTAAGTAGGAATACATTTGGAAATAACACATAGCCACGAAAACAAATATATCAATGCAATATACAGACAACGCAAGCTAACGGAATTCGATTCATTAAAGAATTAAATACAATTATCACTACAAAAAGGAAAAATGTCGTCTTAGCTGATATATTTATGGATATACTTGACGAAAACAACTAAATAGTTTTAAAATATATGGAGATGATGGCATCAGAAGGACTCACAAATGAAATAAAAACATCTACGCGTGTTGATCTTAGACGAAATACATCTACTCTTATGGAGCACATATACGTAAGCATCACGAGGCAAGAAATATTTTCAGCAGTTGTGGAAACTGATCTCGCCAACCATTATACCATACTTTGTGATACGAAAGGCCTACAGGATGATCGATTGATCAAAGACTACCAATGATGTTAATTTTAATCAAAAGAAAGATATAGAACTCATACAATAAACAAATTAAGAAAATATGACTCAAGAAAATGACATTTTAACTCTATGACAGCTTCGTATTGAAAATAAACAACATACGAGATGTGTTCAAGAAATAAGCTTAATTTATATTTTTTAAAAAATATATTTATTAATCATCAATATTAATGTTGTCCGTCTCAGGTATAATACACTTGTGCCAATGCTTTTTTCAATCCTCGAAGCACTTTTTGGTATAGCGTTAAGCTCTTCCAGCGATGTTGTTTTTATTTCCTCAATCACTGCAAATCTCCATCCTTTCATAGGTCTCTTCAATTTTGGGAACAGTAAAAAGTGGCACGAGGCCGAATCCGGTAGATATGGTTACTGAAGCATGATTTTTGATTTTTGTTTTTGGCCAAAAAATCTCTCTCAAGCAAAGAGGAATAAGCAGGTGCATTATCGTTATTCAAAAGCCATGAATTATTTTTCCTCAATTCCGGACGTTTTTTTCGTATTACTTCTCGCAAACGGCGCATAAATTCACTTTTCGTGCTTTTTTCGGTCTTAGCTCTCCTGGTTGCTTCCATTAGGACAATGGGGCTTTGGTTTCGAAGTCACAACCATAAACTTATAATATGTCACCAATTATGACCCTTTTGAGCATATCAAGATAATTAATGAAGTCATTTGAGAGCTCCTGAGCGATGCTCGGTTCTTCTGGTCAAAATTATTTCATGCCCAAAACATCCGAAAAAATTGCGTGACATGAGCCGACCGTATTGCCAACATCCTCAGCAACTTCTCTTATGATAATTCGACGATTTTTCAAAACAATTTTCTTTACAGTTTCGACGTTATCATCTTTTGTTGATGGGCTGGGGCCTCCAGAGCGAGGTTCGTCATTGGTATCTTTTCGGCCATCTTGGAAGTGCTTTTACCACCCCAAATTTGAGCTGGATTAACACTAAAGCTGCAGATATTTGTCCAAAAGGATTATGTGCCTTTGAAATACTGTAGAATGTTTGAGAGTGTCTGCACAATACATAAAAAGTGCGTCATCTACGTAAGCTACCACAATATAGCCTGCGTCCTCTAATTTGGTAAGCATTGAGAATTAAGTTTCATAGTACAAAAAAGAGTATGCCCTCTATCTGGTTTCTTTCTCGTTGAGCATAGACCAAGGTTTGTACTTATGACTCTAGCTCTTGTGCATTCTCTAACTGTGCTTATTTGAACTTATTCAAACTGATCATATCTTAGTTGATTTGTAGGTGGAAAGATTTTCTTAAAATAGATTTTAGGTCTGTTGCTGATGTGCAGTCAGACAGAATTAAGTACGCTCAAAATTCGAAGTGAACAGAACTTGTAGTCTCGACGATTCACTTGTGCTGGTGGTTTGCAGAAACTACTCTAGGACCTACAACGTGAATTCTTTACTTCTCGTTTATAGACCCATAAGAATGCCATATAGGTTTCCAAGTTATGTTATGAGGCACATAATTTAGCGCAGTTGAAATTCTCATAGATTGCTGCACCACCAATATAGGCACTTACCTTCTGTCCTCCTTTATGAAGTTAAATCAAGTTTTAAAGACAAAGTAAGTTCTTTGTTGAGTTCGTCAACTTCAAGCTGGGTACCGAAATGGGATTTCTTCATCCAATCAGTTTACAATAAGCAATCTACTTGTCTTGTTGCAGCCCAAAATACGGTTATAAGTAGCATCATACGGACCCACTAAGCAACATTGTTACCCGCCCCCTTACTACCAACTAATTTCAATACTTGGTGATGATATTGGACGTTTTACCACAAATGGAGCAGTCAATGCTTATGGAGAGCACCTGAGTGGATGACTTATAAACATGTGCCAGACTTCGAAAACGATTCTTTATTTTCATGCTTGAACAGGTTATTTAGGAAAAATGCGAGCACGAAAAATACTAACTTTAACACTCCTTTAAAGTGGCTAGCAGTCCGGACTGCAACGAAACCATCGGTAGGCATAGAAACCTTTACGGCACATGGAAAAATTGCTCTTAAAACCATCGGCTAACTATTTTGAATTCAATATTACTGTAGATAACAGCTATTTTGAAGGAGTTGAAGACCTCACCCATGTCAAAATAGATATCACATCCAAGAATGCCATAAAAGTATAGATTAGACGAAGACTTACCCATAAAAAAATAACTGTTATTTGAGCTTAGAGAGAAAAATAAAATTCAAATCCTCCAGCTTGAAATTTCTACAAAAGCTACACGAAGACCAAGAAAGAGGGGAAGATAAGATTAAGATTAGATAGGATGAATCGTTTCTTATAAATTCATTAAATATAAAACAATTCAAATTATTAGAGAAATTGTTTAATTTTGTGTACGAGCAGAACAAAAGGTATGAAAAATATAACCGCGGCCTCTTAGAGTTGAATGCAAATGTTTTAAAAACGTAACAAATCCATCCATCCAAAAGAGCTATCAAGTACCAGAGTTCAGACGATATAAAACCCTCAATTTCTATTTTGAATGCCAAGTAATGATAATTTTAGCTAATGCTAAAGAGGAAGGAATATATACCATACTAGTATTTCAGGTAGAAACTTACTTATCCAACATGGTTTGGTTGAGCGTGTTCACTAATGTTGTTATCAAATTTAGCCAAATGAGTGCCGGCTGAATGTAATCTTCAGCACTCTTCAAAATATTAGAGTTTTTCAACTGCACCAGTATAGAGGCATCGGTCTTCAGCGCATAACTAAGGATGTACACGTATGTACATGTCTTCAATACTTATGGACACCCAAAGTCAATGAACATGAAAGCTGACCAACAGATTTCTTCCATATCAGCTCCCTTTTTATTTTCAAAAACAACCACAACTGACGCAGTAGTTCATTGACCTAAGACGATAACTGTGTAACAAAACCCTCTCCGACCCAACTAAAATTCTCTACCAGAGCTCAATCATCCCAGTTCTGCTTTAATCAATGAGACTTAGGGTCAATCGAGAGCAGAAAACAATTCTTCGAATATGTTTGCTTCGATTGGGTTTTGTATGTTTTAGTCAAAAAAAAAAAAAAAAAAAAAAAAAAAAAAAAAAAAAAAAATGCACATCATAGGTCTGAGATATATACGTCTGAGATAGCTAGGATATAAAGAGTAGATAGATTGAAAGAAAAACTCATTCTCCTCCACTGAATTCCATTCGTTTTCTGTAACTGAAACAAAATTTATTTGAAACTAAACCGCTTATTTGTCACTTTTGCTTTCGATTCACAGATAATCCTAGTCCTAAAAATACACAAAATCTTCAAATTGGATCTAAATCACAGCCCAAATCCACCCAATCTAGTCCGCAACAACAGAGCAAATATCCCAAATGTATCCGGCATCATTTTCTCCTTCAGAGGGTCCATTTCCTGTCAGCGATTACACCAAAGGCATTCCATCTGATAGTGAATTTGCCGTTTAGAGGACATGACGAACCATATGGCAAACTCCATTCAAATTTGGGGTAGGAACGCGTGCAAATAGCCTTATTTAACTAGCTTACGAGGGATAAGGATTTTTTATGCCTACATATACTAAAATTTCAAGAGAGTAGGAAATGGAGAAAATTGAGGAAAAATGGAACGGAAATTTCTCTAGCCAATGTCTTGGGAAATGATCGTTTCAACTACTTGTGCTTGACATTTACTTTTCACTTCATTAGCCGCAATATTAATAAGGCTTTGTGAAGTCGTTTATGGTTTCTTCTTTTTTTCGGAATATGATTAGCTTTTTGGCATGACCATAAGAGCGGAGCTCACCCACACTCTGGTAATACTAATTTGAAAGATGAATGAGCAATATTTTTCAATACTTAGTATTCGTTTTCCTAATGCGGAAAAATGCTTACGAATATTTCATGCAAAATTTCGAAGAGGAGAAAAACGAATTTGTGAGGATTTGGTTTTGATTTAGGAACTTTTTTCGAAAATGCTTAGTAAGCTAAGTTTCCGCTTATTGCTCATTTACCAGGAATCAGTATTCATAATGTCTTTTTAGGAATAAAATCAGAAGTGATTTGAACTTAAGCCGAATATGCTGGAATTATATTTTTAGGTCATGAAACCTGTAAAGGTAAATTATATGGAATATGGAAGCAAATGTTTACTTTGTTGTCAAAATGCTTATCGTGCTGTTCTAATTAATTGAGTCACCATCAAGAATCGACCTTCCAACCCTGACATCAGTGTAATGTGTGGGTTAATCTGGGCCTGAATTAATAAACATCTTGACTTAACGCGGTTTTAGGTCAACTGCTTCCAGTTGCTTACTTCTAGGTGGTAAAGGTCCCCTTTTACCTGCGCACACCATTTAAGATGAGGTCTTCCTTTTATGTGACGTCCCTTCGGGTAGGAATCGAAGACACCTCGAGTTGAAGCATTAACATTCAATCTCTCTAACAATCTAAAGAAACTAATTTCGCTATAGTTATACTACGAGATGTAGTTTTTGGAATTTATCCGTTCGTCCAAAGCTCCAAATGGAGTCGAAGACCACTGGAGGAATTTTACGTTGAAAACGACCAAAGGTTACATATTTCCATCGTCTTCGTTAACGTCCACGTTTTTGCGCTCTTCAGTGTTCCTTGACAAAGATTTACTACTCAAATGCCTTCGTAGATCAAAGAAACTGCTATCCTCAACTAACTCAAAGTTTTACCTGTCTGATAGGTTATACAAGTACCTATCTGGTTTGTCGATGTTTTGCTTTCATTCACAGCTGAACCCATTTTCGATATTTCATTTTCAATACTTGGAAAAGCATTAGTGATAGCTCTCTGAATTCTGAAAATATTTTAATAGGAAACCAAAACATGTTTTTTTTTTTTGGAAAAATGGTGCTTTTGGTGATGAGTTGCGAATTTTACACAATCTTCTTTTTATGTTAAAGAGTAACATGCACTAAAATCCATAGAAATAGGTTTCGATGAAATTGTTTTCAATCAATCACAGTTGTCCATCGTCTCCACAATTTACATATTAGGCAGGGATGACAAAACTGGGTATGGTTTTTTTTAGCTTCTCTCTATAAATGTATGTCTGTATCTGGACTTCTCAGGTTTTCTCTAGAACATCCGTATATATGTTCAATAATGGACTTGCCGGGCTATCTATATTCAGACGACTTATGCTCTTATTAAATTCTTGAAAGCCGGACAAACAGTTTTAGATTCTAATTATTAGGTACATTTTTCCCGATCAAATTCTGATGTTGAGTTTGTGCATACATCTTTTAAGTCATCTTCTGATCCAGTGCCTTTTTATGCTAAAGTTTAACGCTACTTTCTTTACTTCATATTGGTCGGATAACGACAAATCTTAGCGTTTATAGTCCAAGTTGAATTATTCGCTCTACATAACAGCGATTTGGTTCGTACCCGACATTAAGCAGTCTGTAGAAGTGTTTTTTCAATATCCTCATCAACAAAAACGACTCTATTACTAAATTTTTGAACTTTTGAACATTGTTCCTCCATATTCCTGGTCTCTCACTTCTCATGTTTCTTTTTTGTTCCAGAGAAGCAGAAAGTTCTTCTTTTCTGATTTGCACATAGAGCTTTAGAGCCGAGTTATTTTGCTACACATGCTTACCTGCCGTCTTAAACAAATCAGGTGTGTCATGATCACCATAAACCACTTTCACTTTTTTGAAGTGTAACTTCTTTGACTCATTGGGCAGTAATTCCGAACTTCAATGAAACAAAAATGATTCCGTACTCCGATGAAACGAAAAATCGACATTAAGTGATTCCGAACTTTAATGAAACTAAGGATTCGTTCTGCATCCACTAGTATAAATGACAAGGCAAGGACTAGATATAAATGACAATATAAAAAGAAAGGATTATCGTGTCAAGAAAGAATCACCATCACAAGTTTTTGCTTGAAAAGCCGCATTTTCAACGAAAAATGGTCGGATGAAGTCTCCAATCCTAATCCGCACCAAATAATAACACATTGTGGATGCATTTGATTCTCTATAATCACTTTTGGATTTTCTGAATCCCAAATTCGACAATTTTGAGTGTTATTAAAGCTACCAAGATGAAAATGAGCCTCATCGCTGAAGATGGTTTTGTTTGAAAAATCAGCATCCACTCATTGTTCCATAATCCATTCAACGAACCTACTTCGGCATACGTGGTCAGTAGATTTCATGTCGCAAAATTAAAGTCTTGTATTAATTTCTTTAATGTTAAAATATTGGGTAAACAACATCTCGATATTCTGGAAAACTAAGTAGGAAACTTAATTAATAGAGCTCAGGTTATAGCAGTAATAAAATCTTTTCAAGCAACATTTGTGTAGTAAATGGATGTGAGTCTTTTTATGTTGCTAATATACTCGTATGAATATACCTATATAAGACATAAGACATATTATGGTATACTGTTTGTATAGAGAGGCTTTAAGCACAAGCCCCATGACATAAACATAAAGGGTCGAAGCTTTATCATGGTATCATGAATCACCCTTAAGGCTTTTTGCAAATAAATTTTAGGTATGCCTTAATTAAAAGTAAGGTAACATTCATATAGACCTAAACGTTAACCAGAAAGGTTAAAAGTAAGTAAAAAGCTAACCACAACGCACGGTAACAGTACAGTGCAGAAAAGTATTGGCTTACGATCGGCCTCTTTTTAACCCTGTCTTGCTGTATCATATGTATTGACTACAATCCGCTTTGATTCGTACAGTTCTGTCGATGTGTGTTGCTCTTATCCACAACACAAATATCTCATCAACGCTATGTTACCTGACGCAGCTGCACATTATGTGAAATGTTGCGTTATCGAAAGAAACCTCAATTTTAATGAAAATCGCCAACATGTAGTTTTTTTTTATCAAGTGCATAGGTAAACTATCCTATGTTATCGTACATTAATAATAATAATAGTACATTAGTTCTTACAGAAGGGACGCCTCCGAGGAACATGCATCTGCTTTTAAATGCTTTTTAGCCAGAAAGAAGTCAGACTGAACACCATTCGCCACAGGAGATCGTATGCAAGCAAGTACCAGACTGACCATAAAGATACGTTTTCAAACAGGCGGCACTGGTCTCAAATCTTGTAGAACTTAAATAAATACTATATGTTGTATTTCTGTTAGGATAATTTAAAGCATCGAGTGAATGATCGACTGAAGAATACCTTGAGGACATTATTGAAGGTGGTTTCATATGTTCACCATGCAGGAAAAGTTGTCAAATTCAATCCTATTTTGATTTGATTAAAATTATGGATCTCAGTTAGACGTCAGCTACTATTAAGCTTAAGTTGGAAACTGGTTTTGAAATAAAATCGAAACAAAGCATGTGTCGGAGTAAATCAATTTGCTTTCCCATAAATACCAGCAACTAGATCCCACTACTTCACTGAATTGAAGTTGGAGACTGAAATTTAATTTTTTTAGGTGCCTCTTTTGATATAACTCTTTTGATATAACATTTGAAAAAAACAGGAGAGAAATCTATATAATGTCCTTTCTGCAGTTTCATTAATGTACTCGTTTGCAGTATCTGAAGTCTGCATCTGTATGAAAATTTAATCTCAAATTTCTCTTAAAATTTTCTCCCCAATGTGGTGAGTTCCTATTTAAGTAAACTCCTTCTCTTTCATCATTGCCAAACTATGCACAAAAGCCATATGAACAGGCAGAAGATGAAAGACGACCGACGCAAACCAACAAAAGAATTTCCGCAGTTCAATGGCTGATATGGATACTTTAGGCCCACCAGTTGATTTCGACCGCCTCATTTGCAATACATATGTATGTAATTGCGAATGGAAATACAAACATCAAATGCTACATTAACATTACAACAGTAAAATAACACTAAACTGAACTGACATAGACTAAACATACTCATAAAGGCAGGAATGATAAGAGTTCCCAAAGCCTCCCATCCTCTGTTTATGGCTAAATTGTAATCGGACACTGCAGACACAGCGCCGCCAATTTGCCACTTGACGTCGCCAAGTTGATTCCAATGGATACCATACTCTGGTAGTGGTAGGCTATTCGCATCGCCGCCGTCGTCGGTCGGTTTTTGTTTTGCCTGTTGGATGAATGTTGGCTGGCTGGCTGGTTGAGGCTGCAAAGTGAGCACCAATTATTATAGATACTTGTAACTGTAGGTACATGTACATATTTACAAATGAATGAATAGTGGAATAGAGCTCTTGTTCTGCAATGAATTAATTAACGTTAATAGTTGTGCGCGCCCTCGAACAGGTTCGATAGTGCGGCTTACAATAATTGGAGTAATTTCACTCGAGGGCATGCTAAGTACTCTTGACGGATTGTGTTACTTGAGAGTTTCATTTAATTGCGGTGTTAAGTGCGTGGGCGTGGGGTTGCCTGTAACTTGGAAGGAATAATATCTTTTATCTTAAGTCACTTCGGGATTTGTTAAATAGGGGATTTATGCCACTATTCGTTGTTTCTTTGTGGTTATTGGGTAGGTATTAACGTCTAAGGATTGGTTCTGAATGCGTTTTTACTACAAGTAGCCGTTAAAAGTTGTTCTGTATGTATTTATGTATGTATATACAAAGTACATATGTATGTATATATGTATGTTGAAGTATAGCTACATTTTGAAAAATGTAAGGTTATTAATTAAGGATATACTTATGAGACCTTTGCGTATATTATGTCAACTAAAGCAAATAAATGAGTGACGTTGTCAGATTTTACGATTTTTTTTTAGTGCTCAACGTTGTTTCAATATCTACTTACTTATTAACAAATCTAATTTAACTTGTTTCAAACCATACCTGTGTATGTTTTATGCTCTCCATAAAGCCAAAACACTATACACTAACAAATTTCAAGATCTGGTCAAAAGAATTTATGCCGTATAAATAGAATCTCAGCGTCGTATGCCCGATCCACTGTAGAGGCATAAGTCTTCTCAACATTACATGCTATCCTTTATTTGCCATATTATGTGAACATCTGAAACCCTTCGCCAAGAACCTGATTGATCCTGGAAACAGCTCAAGAAGTTCAAATCGATACCCATCGATTCATCAATGTTTTATAGATATTTTATAGAGCTACTCGTAGACATGAGTTTTGGTATCTCTGGTAAACTCATTCGTCTGTGCAGAATGTCGATGAAGAACACTAGCTGCTCCGTCAAGTTCGGTAACGACTTAACCTAGACCTTTAATATTATAAAAAAAGTTTCAGACAAGATGACGCGCTGTCATGTGGCTTTTTTCAAACCGTTCTTGAAAGAATTGTACGGAACTCACAACCGTGAGTTCAAAAGTATGTGCAACTACTAGTGTACGACGATGATGTTCACATAATTGGCAGATCGCAGCTGGAAATTACCTGTACGTTCGCTAGTAGTGAAACTGAATCTGCCAAGATAAGTTTGTCAACCTTGGCTGTACTGTCAATCGAACAATCACTATTGAATCACTATTCCTTTGGCTTATAAGGCAATTGAATAGTTATGAAATATACCGAGCAGCTAAGAAAACTCTATGTATACCTATAAGACCCTAATCATAAAGGATGGATGAAGATATGCTCGTTTGTTTGAGAGAAAAATTCTTCGCAAAATATTCTATCCCATTTGCCTTGACGGGCCTTGGATGAGAAGATTCAACGACGAATTATACGAACTGTACGATGACATCGATTTAGTCAGAAGACCGCATATCAGTCACAGGTGACATAGCTAGGACATATAGAGCAAATATGCATCGATCTACAGATCGAACTCGAATTTAATCCGGGGGAACAATGTAATAAAGGAAGAAACTTTTCAGGTCATAAGTCGAATAGAAGTCGACCTCAACCGACTTGGTTGAGTTGAAGAGTCTTATTAGTAAATGTAGCGCCAGTTAAGTAGGTAAACCGTAACTTTAGCAGTCCAGCCTTCTACTCAGAACAAAAGAATTAGAGGACAGATTAGAAGAGAATAGTTTATAGAGTGCCCGACAAAAGTAAATAAATGAGATAAGGGAAGTCTAGCTGAAAATTGCAATTTTAAAATTAAGTAAACAAATCATGTAACTTGTAGCTTAATATTTACTTGTACATATCAAAGTTTAAGAATACGGAATTCATATTTTAAAGACATTATTTTCTAGAAGCCCTAAATTCCAAAAATATTCGCCACAGCTTCCCAGCAGATGTTTTGCTATAGGGTCCATATCGATCAAATATTGTTATTCTAAACCTTTGACTAGAGATATCGCTACTAAAATAATGTCACATGATGTGTGATTCGGCAAGCGAGGAGGCCAGAGAATTTCTCCTTACTTGCTAATTGATTAACTGAGAGAAATTGCCGTCAAATTCTTCATCGTTACTCTAGAGTTATGCAAAGAAATGGCGTTCTGTTGTTTTAAAATACAGCTGCAACAACGTTATCGTAAACTTGTCAATTACTCGACAATACACATCAGCAGATACTACATACTATGTATCCCATCTGGTTACAAAAATAAGGACCAATCATTTCTCGGGCAGACATCGTGGTTGTTAGACAATCCAAACATTTTTGATGGCGTTCCTAGGGCTATTACAACACCAGTAACGCATGCTCTTTTTATGCACATAGCCATAGCTATAAAAATATACTTCTTCACTGAAAAGTATCTTTCCAAGCGTTCTTATTTCGTAGGGTTCACTCGTAATTTCGTCTAAACTGACGCGCCATGACGTCGCTGTTGACTGTGATAGATTGACCATTCCTCTGACCATTCTCGAGTCAGAGAGATGAGGGATGCCAAGACTAATTGGCATCAATACTAAATTGAAGAAAGCCCTCTTTCTCTCTCTCTATCCAATTTTCTAAAAAACTTAAGACGCGCATATTAAGATTAGTAATACCCTCTTGAATGTTAAGTTCTTAAACAAAAAAAAAATAAATAAATAAAAACAAAAAAATAAAAAATAAGGACTCGAAGTCGAGGTTGATTACTTTATTACTATGTATGTTATTTCATATTCCAGTATGCCATTCTATGACGCTATAGTCCGGAAACAATTACATCCAAAATTTTTGAAAAGATATCACTTAATTGAAGAAAGAAAGAGTTTGTCAGGCGTATTCCTTGATATCTCGCAATCTTTCGACAAAATACGGTATGAAAACCTGAAACTGAAATAACAACAGGTCTTGTCTTTAAGCCTATATAATATACTGACAACTTATCTTGAGAATAGAATCTTCCGTCTCAGACAAGGAATCGAGTCTTCGCAATTTAAAGAAATTTAAGGCGGCATATCCCAAGGAAGTACTCTCGGTCCGTTTCTGTATCTACATATAAAAGCCCGTGATATACCACAAGATAAGGGAACTGTTTTAGCAACATTTGCTGATAAAACGATTTTAAAAACAGTTAAATTACAAAGGACTCTAAATAAAGTAAATTAATGGGCAAAGGCCGACCGGATTGTTCTCAGCGAAATTAAATCTTCCAACAAACTTTACTTACAGTTTACGATTTGTATTCCGTTCGTAAACAAGGCTGAATACCTCGGAATGACATTCAAAGCAAAACTTAATTGAAAGTTGCTCGTGAAAAATAAACTTAAGGAGCTCAAAAACAAATACAGAGAAACTTATTAGTTACTTGGAAAATATTCCAAGCTTAGCATCGAGAATAAGCTGCTGTTGATTGTAGCAAGTGCTGAAATATTGTGGACCTATGGTACACAATTTTGGGTATGTACTAAGAAAACGAATGCCAAAATTTTACAAACTTTTAAAAATAAAGTGCTAAGTGGAATTTGCCTTCCAGAGTGGTACATAAAAAATGACGATTCGCGCTGAAGGGGAAGCAAAAAACTTTACGAGAAACCACAAAATTGGACTAGGTGGATACAAAAATCTGTTGCGCCCTCTTTAAAGTAGGAAATCTTTCGACGGAACACGCTTTCATTAAAAAAAACACACCTGCCGAATTCGTCAATTCATGACAGCAAAATTGATTGATAAGTTCAAACATAGTTGTAGTTTTAGCCATTATTTTATTGCTTACATATTTTTTTACAATTTTCACAAAAAAAGATCAAAAAAATCGATAAAAGTACCGCAATAAACCGTCTGCCGATTAACAACATCTTTTTTACCAATTACTTGTTTTTTTTTTTAAATAAAAGTTGCATTTTTAATAAAAAAAAAAAAACTATTATAATGTAGTTTTTTGAACCACAGCTTGAAAACGTCAGTTATAATTTTTTGCCGATAAACCAGCTCTGCCTGGCAATATACAAACAGGATATTTGTGTTTAGTTCGTTGAGCGCCAAAAAAAAGGGACATCTTGTTTCCCGCGAGTAAGAATCTTACACTACAATGAGATTTTTTTCAAAACAAATACAGACATCAGCGAAAGATATTAAAATTACTGATCTTGTGAATGAGAAAGACTGCTTCTTTTGGTTAATCTGTCGAATGTTTATGCAAAATTCAAAAACATACTTCCATGCCTTTCAAATACATGGTTTTAGGTAGCGAAGACATTAATGATTTCTTTTTTTTTTCATTATAAATTCTGTCACTGTGACGTTATATTAATAAATATTATGTAAGTGCGTATAGGTTAAGTTGTGAGTGTAATTTAAACGTAGATTGGAAAAAAGCGCTGATACCGATGGCAAAAAACACACCTAATCTATTGTAGTATTTCACTTTTCAATTCGATTCATTTTTAAGCATCCTAAACATAACGAAAAAGAGCAGAAGATTGAGTAGCTATTTTAGGTGAAAGATAGTAATCGCATTAGATTGAGATTGTACTTATTTTATTACATCTAAAAATCACAATATCTGTAATACAAAAGAAAGAATTGAATTACCGAGCAGATCATGACAAAATATTGCTAGAAGTAAAACCATAACTGCTGGCCAGATATTAATGAGAATGAATCTTTTACCTGCTTTTTTGTAAATGCTAGGCTCTAGCGGAGACCAATCACCGTACTTTAGCTAAACAACTCTTCAATACCCTTAAAGAGTTATCCAGCAAAAGGAGTTCATAATCAATCTTTTTCTAAAACCCTGCTAAATCCAACATAAAAAAAAAGTAATAATTAAAAAAAAAAAGATGATAACACTTGCCAACAACCAGGCACACGAGTTGAAGTAACGAAATGGCACAATAAGTGCTAATTGGGTTTTTTCCCTACAAATTCTCACTACCTACCTCATCGTATTCAAATTTTGCTAATGTTCAATCAACAAACATGCTGCTTATCATGATTAGCACTTTTAAAACCGTCTTCCGGCTAAAGAAATAAATGCAACTGACTGAAATCCAGTCTGACTGGACTCCAGTTCTTTATTTTTCATTCTTCACCAATCTCCAATTCCAGTCAAAATACAATGTGTACGTATTGAACCCAATGTCACAAACACAAAAAATCTTCGGCCCGAATTTCCAGGAATTTCCCGAATGACAGGGCTTTAGAAGAACTGTAGAAGAAGATTTATAAGAACTCCGCCTTAATTGAAGGGAGATGGATCACAGATGTTCTGACGGGGAACATACTACGTTTTTACGAAATGCGCTAGGTTTGAACTGTAGCCATGATAGAGGCAACATTTGTCTTGGAAGCAGTTTGAAAAAAAGGTGACACTTCAAATAAGTCCAAGAAAACCTGTGCTTTCTTCAGTCTATTACGTCATAAAAGGACATAGCCATCACAAGTCCTTTATATTAAAAACAAAATAAAATAAAAATTTTGCACTAAATGATCCAATTGCTATCGCCTTATCCCGCCGCTAAGAATTTATTTGCCTCTATGATGCCACCAAGATCTCCAAAGCCCACGCTGCCCCATCAATCATCCTCCGTCATTGGTCAAGTCAATCATACGAAACTTCAGCTCCAAGACCATCAGATCAAATGTCAGGCAAGACGTAACCGCCAATCGTGAAAGCGGACGGCGAAAGAATTCTTAAGTAAAGATCACGCATAGCAAGGCTAAATAGCTAAAATTTCTTCCTGAATAAGTTGTGGAAAAAAAAGCAGAAAAACCTATTCAGTGCGAAAAAAACTTAAAGAACTCGTTTAAGCAAATATTAAGGCAAAATTTAAAAGCATTTTGTGGTGCTTTTTTTGTTTTTTTTTTTTTTTTTTTTTTTTTTTTTGAAAACCATTTATTTGATAGACCATTTCAACAAGAACATCCACGAAAAGTCGCTCCATGTTGTTATTTCCCAGTGGAAAAGACAGACGAATGAGTTCGGATCGCCTAGACAGACACACACACCACACAAGCAAGATTGAAACTGAAAATGCCCCTAAGATAGGATTGTTAACACGACAGTTTGCCAATAACAGATAATTGAAGTTCAAGTAAACAGAAAGTTTCAATATTACCAATCCTGATGGGAAATCGAACATTGCACCCTGTGTGTAGACACATTCTACTCCAGTGGGTACCCACGTTGTGGGTTTTCCATGTGCGTTCCATGCCAACTGTGAAATAGAGTAAAACGTTGTAATAAAAGCGTACACTTTTCATTGTTATTTTCACAGGAAGGATATACACTTTGCAAAATTAACGCTCATAGCGATGAGAACACAGTTCCACTTCCCTTTGATTCTGAAAACTGAATAGTTCCGTCCTTTTCATTTTTTTATTTGGAAATATAGAACGCTAGACTATGGAAGATATTTTCATATAGATTTTGGAAAATTGTGAACCAACATAATATTGCGGTTACAAAAATTTCCAAAAAGTGTCATTCACAAAAGGGTTTTTGAAGTAATCTATCTGATTAGAAGCCTTACAAGCCAACCCCATAAACGGTTAGCAAAACAAAGAATATATACATAGGATACATTATTACATTATTACATTACATTAATATGACAACTTTTACCTGTCATAGATGATGCAAACAATCTGCGACAGTCAGAACAAGCACAATAGCCATAGAAACTTGGTACTAGGACTAAGACGAATTGTTTCTCATAATCAATTAACAGGTAACAAGCTTCAAAAGAGCTCCTGCTTCGGGCAAAGGGGCTATTATTTGTTAAGACTACGACAAAATCAAGAAAACACGATTCAATTGCCATTATTTATTGAGGATAAGCGGAAAAAAAATATTTGGACGCATTACTTCGCGCATTGTTTCTGCGTAATAACATCTCTCCTGTTGTCTACCATCAGATGGAAATATCAGATTTTACAGAATATGAAGATTGTTAAAAGGATGAACCGAGCGTTAGATAACATACCGTCAGAGGTATGGATAAAAACCGGACACTTGCATTAAAATACTTCGCGATTTTATTTATTATAAAGAAGGCCCAACCATCGGAGGTGCAGCTATTTTCTTCCACTCCAAAAAGAAAAAGGTGACACGAGAAACCACATCAATTGACGGTTGCCAAAGCTATATCGCATACAATGAAAATGTACGAATGAGTTTAGATAGTCGTTGGGCAATGTACGTAATCAAACTCCGTGGCAATCAATTGGGCTTTGTGGCAGGTAGGTCGACATACAGTGCGGTTCAATTGAATAGACGTACCAGAGCTACGTTTTGGATCTTAATTCTTTTTCGTCTTAGGTTCATCAAAGAAAAAAAAATATTTAGGAGAGAGGTACAGTTACATTGAGTAAAAGAAACATAATTTTAAACTTGACAAGAATCCATTAACGGTAGTCTTAATTTCCTTTTTCTACTATATACCATGCAAAACTGCAAGCATTTTTTTGGTTCATTTGAATAGTCGCATCTATAAAAAAAGTTACAAACAACAAAACACTAAATTTTTTTCGCAATATTTATTTTTTTTTACTAATTTTGTGCCATTTTAATTGCCGCAATCAGCTCTTGATTGTCTTGAAATTGCTTGCCTCCTCTGTAAATATCACGGACGAGTCATCCCAAAACATATCCAATGATATTGAAATTAGGCGAACAGGGACGCCAGCCTAATATCTGTAAATTCTCACTGGCAAACCATTCTTTAAAAACACGTGAATTGTGTATAGGCGCGTTATCCTGTTGGAATATTCGTGAAATAGATCCGAAAAGTTAATTTATTTCGATAAAAACAGTTTCTAAGAGAGCTTTATAAGGAACCCCAGTCATTTTGTTAAAAACGATCACCAATTTAAAAGCACCATAGTACGAATTCGCATCCCATACCATAACTCCTCCTTTTCTTGAAGGTGATGACGGTCTAAAAACACAGTTTCTTTCCGGAGATCATGAATGTAATAATTGTAGCCATTAGGACCATTTAAGTTAAATTCATTTTCATATGAAATATTGCAAATTCAAGGCGCTGTAGCTTGCGAGCTCGAATAGGTGGTGGTTTTGTTTCATAGTTTTCTAAGCTTTAAGTGTGAAGTACCCACAATTACACGACACACATTGCATTGTTTTTATTATGAATTGAGCGGAATTAGATGCTATTTCCATTGGATTCACCATTTTTGATAAAGCTTCTTATAACGTGTTCACTTCTGCCAATTTTACGGGCTATTTCGCGATTTGAAAAGCTCTCCGAAAGGTAAGCTTTAACTTAAGCTCTTTTTTCCAAATTGAACACTTTTTTCTGCCCATTTTAATGAAATTAGTAAAAAACAATTTGCCTCACTTTCTAATTCTAATTAACTTTTTGCTGCTCTTTGTCCAAGCAGTCGATGCTAACTAATAAGTTTAACCGGTGCGACTATTTAAATGAACCGAAAAAATGCTTGCAGTTTTGCATGATTTAGGAAAATAAGAGTAAGACTACCGTTATGGGACTTTTGCCAAATAAGCAAGACAGCATAAGACGAAAAAAAAATCAAGATCCAAAAAGTAACTCTTGTGCGTCTATTCAAATGAACCGCACTGTATTACGAAATTTAAAGTTAAGAGAAACGTACGGCTTTTATCGATCTTGAAATATCGTTCATCTTGAATTACTACATATAAGAATCCAAGCAAACGTACACTACGAATTCGTATTTTTTTTTTAGTTTAACCCAAAAGTTTGATACCAATTTGTAATTCCACTGTGGGGTGCACTGTCCATTCCTGAAACCGTACACAACACAATATATGGTATATATATGTATGTATATTTGTATGGAATATAAATTAAAATAATATTTATTTAGTTTTTATAGAAAAGAATAACTTTATTATTCAGAATCTAGATTAAGATTAACTTATTGCAAATCATTAAATTAACATCTAACCTATGCTCAAAGTTATCGCATCATCTAATGCTTCTCAGGCAACGGATGTCAAGTGAAATACTATTGTATACTGCACTTTTATTTGCTTAGATGCAAATTGAAGATGCGTGTGCGTGGGAAAGTTTTGGTTGAATATTTCACATTAGTATCGTTAACTACTCCCTCCTTAAGTGAGAATGTCCGCATTGTCAGAAAAACGGAATCTGATTAATCCTTGTAGTACCTGCTTGTGATGCACTAATGGCTGGTTTACGGGTTTAATACGGCTGGTGACGAAGTAGCATTCAAACAGCCTTGTTTAAAATGAGTACTACTAGGATGATTATCAGGGAAGCTATTACCTCAAAGTTGGTTAGGTAACCTGTCTGGTTTACTTCTTCAATTAGCCTTATACATATGTTCAGTGTTGTTGAGATGAAGTTCCTTCATTGAATACAGTGTTAAAACCTCCTCATAAGTCTCAAGAGTGAGATCAGGTTGAACAACTGAAGGAAGCCAGAGAGTTCGTTAGAGGCGTAGCGCTGCTTGTCTATTTTTATTGTTGAATTGCTGTATTGAATAATGAGTGTGCCTATTAGATTCGCCTTATCCCCATTTATTTGTATTGTCCCTTTAAATTTGTTGAACAATAGGGTTCCTGAGAAAATTTCTTCCGTAGTTGGGATATGCTAACTGTTAATGTCCGTGCTTTTTGATGGTCGACTTCTAAGCAGATTAGGGATGCAATGAGTTTCACTAATGTCTATAATTTGTTTCCTATTAAATATGGTTAACTTATTATTAGATTTACATTTTTTATTTATTCCAAATATCATTTTTCCACATTTTAAAATATTTTCAAAATCAATCTTAGTTATAATAAATATTTCTACGTTTTACAGGTTTTAATAATATAGTTTTACATATTTCTGACTTTGTGTCTGGAATATCTATTATAGAAAGGAGTGCTTTACTTCTTGCTGCGATTTTAATTTGTACAAATTCAATTGCTTTTTCTACGTTTAAAAATGGCACATGGTTTTTTTCAAAGAGTTCTTTGATTACATTAACTTCGTAGATTCGGTGTTAACTACTCCAGCCTTAGCCTAACACAAAGTATATTCTACATTAATTATTTCTTCCCTAATAATAATAATATTTGTAACAATTTCATTTGATTTAAATATTTTCAAAATATTGTTTGTAACATTCGTTATCTGGTTAATCCTCTCAAAAGATGAATTGTTTATAATTATTTCTTTATTTTCATTTCTTAGTACGCCGTTTATTTTAGATCTTAGAACTACGAAGTCGTCATGGTCTGGATGTCCAGTTGTCCACTTCCATGCGCTTGCAAGAAAATTTAGTTTTATTATATTGGGTATATAATTATTTTCGTGCGGTTTTTTTTTTTTTCAAAATTTGAACGTTTATTTAAGAAAAACATGAAGCTTTGACTTTTTCCCATCTTTTTGGCAATTTGTGTATCCCATCCCAAAAGAACTGCGCTGGCTTGGCAGCCAAGAATGAATCACACCAATTTTTGATGTTTTGATCTGATGTGAACCGTAATTCAGTGAGGACGTTCTGCATCGACCGGAACAAATGGTAGTCAGAAGGGGCAAGGTCTGAGCTATAAGGCGGGTGGGGTAAGACTTCCCATCCACTGTTTTCCAAATAGTTCTTAACCGGAATAGCAACGTGGGGCCGAGCGATGTCATGATGGAAAATTATTGCCTCGTGTCTGGTCGCATATTCCGGGCGTTTTTCGTCTACTGCTCTCTTCAAACGGATTAATTGTGTTCGGTAGCGTTGAACATTGATGGTTTTACCCAATTTTAACAACTCATAATACAGCACACCCATCTGATCCGACCAAATACAGAGTATTACCTTCGCGCCATGTATATTCGGCTTTGCCGTTGATTTAACTGGTTGGCCGGGTTTCACATATGATTTTTTGCGCTTGGGGTTGTCGAAATGGATCCATTTTTCATCACCAGTAACAATCCGATGCAAAAATGACTTTCTTTTGTGGCGTTCCACGTGATTTCGGACATGCAAAACCGCCTTTCGACGTCTCTCGGCTTGAATTCATGTGGAACCCAATTTCCTTACTTTTGAATATATCCAGCTACTTTTAAACATTTTGAAATGGCTGCTTGAATGACACCCAAAGATTCTGTGAGCTCTTCTTGTGTCTGGCAACAATCTTCATAGAGTAATGCTTCCAGTTCTTCATCTTCACACTTTTTTGGCTGCCCAGGGCATTCATCGTCTTCCAAGCCAAAATCACCACTTTTAAATCGTGTAAACAGAGGGTTACAACAAGATTAGAAAGAGAATATTAACTTTTAATATTATTTTCGTGAACTATTCTGCCTGATTTTGTAAAGATCTTTTTAGATTGATCTTGTTTAACTATTTCTTTTTTGTATTTAGAGGATATTTTAGACCCTAAACGCTTGTTTATTTTGACAAAAAATGCTGCCTTTTTTATTTAGATAACTAAGGTTAGCTTCTTGTTTTTCTCTTAGCCTCGTTATGCTGTTTTGCATAGGTTGTACGTAGGTTTCCAAAAAATACCTCAAGTGGTCTTTTAGCAGTAGTTAAATGTACTGAAAAGCTATACTCATAGACTGCTCTGTCCAGGAGTTCAGGAAGAGTAATTTGAATGCCATCTGTCTTAAGGCAACGAATTATTTCTGTTAGTGTGGAGTGGAAACGTTTCACCTGCCCATTAACTGAACTAGAGTGAGGCGGAGTTTTGAAGATTTGGATGTTGAGTTGGTCATTGACTATAAAATTAATTTAGGAGGAATTAAGGGGTTTTTCATTGTCTATTACTATAATTTTGGGGATGCCAAATGAGAAGAGTAGTTCTCACAGAGGTTCTTTGATTTCCTCAACCGCCTTTGATTTTATCATTTTTGCTTGCACATATTTGGATAACTTATCTATAGCGTTTAATAAAAGATTTCTCAGTGAAATCGATGTCTATATGTAAAATCTCACAGGGGTATTGAGGGATTGGAGTTTTTTTAAGTTCGGGTTTGGAGTGTGTATCATATTTCTGTTCTTTACATGTAGTAAACTTTCTAACTAAATTGTTTATTTTGGCATCTTCATCATCTCGTTACTAATCTAAATACAACCTATTTTGCTTATAATCAATAATAAGTATGCGTAAACCGTATGATAGAACTCTTGGATTGTAAGATTCACTTGAACTAGAGATGTCTTTTGATATTCAAGGGTGGATAAGTCGCGTTTATCACCGTAATGCATCGTAAGAACTATCCACTTCCAGTCTGGGGGGTATTGAACGACTCTAATACCATATCGGCCTGGCCAAATATTTTATTCCAAATAACATCCCATAATACCTGGGTTTTCTTTTCTTCCAGGAGTTAAATTCTCCTGGTTGGCCAGTGAAATCCTTCAGACAACGAAACACATCGGATATTTTGTATAGCTCACTGATGTCTTGCTGAAATTCTATATTGATCGTTTGACCTACACCAATAAAATGGTCAGAATAGGGGCTTATGAGTGGCTGAATAACTTGTCGTCCTTCATACTGAAGAATGCGAGGTACTAAGCCTGTATTTAAGACTTATGTGGCCTCATTAGTAACTACTCCATCAATTATGGATGGATGTGTTCTTGCGGCTTGGGGATTCGGTTCAGTAACATTTAGGACAGGAGGTCTGATAATATTGTTGGGGTTTTCCATATAAATTTCAAAACAAAAGGGAATTTGGTATTACGAGAGTTAGGGGGTGTTATGAATTTGATTACTTATTCTAGCACTCATTTTTGGGTCCCTGCTCGGGCGCCAATTATTACAAATCATGAAATTAACATCTAACCTAATGCTTCTCATGTAACGGATGTCAGGTAAAATACTGCACGTTTGTTTAATTGCTTAGATGCAGATTTTGCAGAACGGAAACTTTTACAAATTGAAGAAGCCGATGCGTGGGAAAGTTTTGGTTGAATATTTTACATATGTTAAGTGTCGTAAGCTTATATACGAAGTCTGCTCAAGAATTACCGGAATCTCTATTATTATCAAATTGTAATGAAGTCGTATCTGTACATTGAAGTTATTTTCAAAAAAAAAAACACTTTGGTCATGTCGTATGGATTTGTCGGTACCCAATTTAAATATTTTTTTAGAATTGTTGGCCACTTGTCCGTTTGTCCGAGCATCACAAAAAAACTTTTGAACCGATTCTAACGACATTTTCGCCATTCCCCAATCTACAAACAGCGATATATTTGGTATACACATATTTACATATGAATCTGTATGTATACGTACGTACTACACACATAGCTCAGAGCCTAAAGATGCCGTCGCCATTCTAGCGAAAACATAAACATCAAACATCATATACATATGTATACACACATGTGAACACCCACTCAAAGCAGAAACAAACAAAAAAGCAACGAAACAAGCTTTTGTTTTCAATGTTCACTGGTGTATCATCGGTTTCAATGATCTTCGCTGGGTTGTAGTTATTGTTTGTTTGGGGTAACGTATAGAAATGGGTGATACCTCAAAACTTTTGTTTTTTCTATCACTTTACAACGAATTAAAATCTAATTAAACCGGATACACCGTTTTTGAGTAATCCATGTTTAAATGTAAAAAATGTTAAAAGTATTTAGTAGTTTGATCGCTGTGTGAAATAAAAGAAACAATTTATAAATATTGACGTCAAATAAGAAACAATCTTAAACGGATGTTGCCACCGATAGGATGTTTTTATATCGCAAATTCCATTGATTTCTTCTAAATTTCCTTTCCAGTCCAAACGACCCCAATTCCCCGTCGCCCTATGCTTATGCAAGACAGTCAACAAGTCGCTAGGCCATACGCTAAACACGTTCGTTGCAAATTTCCGAACGGCTTGCTTCGCCCACGACCAACTCTACGTCTCCTTTAGAAATTCAGCGGCTCCTCGAATCTCTCCCGAGAACCAAACAAAAAATGTAATATACAAAATATTTAAAGTTAACTCCATACCATTCAGTTTGCTTTGTTTCTTTTTGGCAAATCTAGCTTTGAATTCAATTCAATCCCGTAGTCTCTATTCACTGAACAATGTAACCTGGCTGTAAGTGACGCGAAACCTGAAACAACGAATTATTAGCACTAATGTAAATTCAATAAATATTACAATAGTTAAACATTTACATTGGATTTACCTTTGTTAAACATGACATTAATTCTTAATTGCTTTTAATTTTTTTTTATTTAAATTTTTTTTTAATTTTTTGTTCAAAAACTTGAGATATAAGGATATACTTTAAACTAAAAGTAAGCACTTAACATGATTTGAGTAGCCTACAAAAATATTTATTCTTCGGGCCCCAGTCGAGATTGAACTCCGGAGAGTCCAACACACTACTACTTATTCCACGGCCACCTACTAAAATTTTTATTCAAACCTTTGTAATAATATAAAGCCTATGTAACATGCGCCTCCTTGTTAATCAACCGGCAGAGATCTTTTATCAATTATTCACTATATTAACGCATACGAAGTCGTAGATATAAGCTTCAATAGTTTATTCTTACTCTCGTCTTCTCTGGTTTGAAATCTTGTCCGTTCTAAAGGCATTTTCAGTTTGGGAAAAGCCAGAAGTCACAGAGAGTGAAGTCAGGAAAGCAAGTAAGTATATTGTGTTTGACTAAGAAAGTGCGAGTTATGAGTGAAGAAAGAACGGATGCGATATCGTGATTGAGTGGCCAATTGCCATTTCCCCACAGGTCCGGCCGTTTTTAAAGGATCACAGAACCTCTCGGTAGTACTTCTTGGTGATAGTATGGCCCCAAATAAATTTCGTCGATTTTTACCCTTCAAGGCCGTGCTTAGGCGTCAACATGCTCATTCTTCAATGCCGCGTCGGCAAATGAGTATACACTATGTATGCCTACTAATCATAGCTAAGACCCGCTCCCCAAACTTTGTTGGTTTTACCAAAAAAAACTATGATAGAAGACTCTTTGAGCAGAGCTCGTAGATGTGTTGGGAGAGTAATCGGTCATGGTTACTCAATACAAAATAATGTTTAGAATACTTTAATTACAATAACGTATAATAAAATGCGGTAGTGGCCTGGTGCGTTGGATAAATTCGCCGAATACTATGCAAGAGGCTCTTCGGTTCAAAAATTGGCCAGCACCACACAGTAGAAAAACTAATGTAGTAGTCGGACGTCACCACCATTTCGGCAGTCAATGGCAAACCTCTAAAAAAGAAATATTATACCTATAGTTTCTCACTCTACTAAGAGTGTAATATGGTGGTCGAAGCCATTGGAAGATTAAAGTGTAACACTACACTGATAACAGTACCCTGATAATTAAGATGGTCTAAGATGTTTTCCAAGCGATCGAAGTTAGCAATAGGTAGTTTCTTCAACGGCACGTCTAACTGAAGGGTTGAATAAAAAATTATTCCTGCTGTCTGCTGAAAAAGATAATTTTCCTTAATTATATTCACTCAGTAAGTACTACCCAAAGAAGCATGATTTGCAATAAAAAATTATAATGTCAGTGCTAAATGACCTTAAATAACTTCAAAAATTAAACAAACCTTTTTTTATAAAAAAATTCAAAGCATATCAACATATAAAGTTCAATATGGCAATCAAAAGATATTGTAACAAGTTTTCAATAAGAAATACTGACAAAACTATTATATTTCTTACAAAACCCATTATAAGCCATCACGTACAATAGAGGAAGCTCCAACGACAACTTTTTTCGATCCTCCTTCTTCACCGAAAGCATCCATCTGTATCCTATATATAAGTATCTGTACAAACTTTACATTAAAATCTGCAGTCGAATACATTTCCGTTTAAAAAAAAGCTAGACTATTCGTGCAATAATTCACAATCGAAACGAAAATACCTATGATAACACTACATTACACCCGGCAATTGATTTTGTCTGACTTTTCTGTAGAGCTTCCCCCAAAATGCTTATCTATGCCAAGAGGAACGCATTTCGGGATGCCACATTCCCAAATCGTCCGCAAAGTACAGAAATAGAAATATAAATCCTGTTCCGAAACATACGAATACATATCCGTAGCTCGATATCAGTTCATCAAAATTCTTTCAACTTGTCTACAAGTATATGTCTAATGTGAATGAGCAGTGAATATATTCTTTCATCTATTGGCCAAGGAATTCTTCAGCTTCACATCGAATTTCCTCCGAAAATTCGAATACTTCTCTTTCGATTGAATAGCTCCATCAGAACAGAACAGAGCCTTTCTATAGGTATAAACGCCGAAGACGTGTTTGGAAATTATCATTCGAAAACCAAACAGTCGTATGCAATAAATTTCATATCTGATTTCCCCCTTGGATTATCCTTTTTGAATTCCAAATAGGTAATTTTCTCCGCACCCAACACTAGACCAATTTGTTCGAATCCTTGCCGTTGAGGATCCAAAAGTTGAAAACGGTCGACGGTGATGATGGTACCTTATACCTTACAACTTACACATTAACCAGTGAAGAAGATTTCAAAGGCAACTGTTTTTTAATGAAGCTCCATACTCTGGCATGCAAGAGTATGTATTTGCACAAGTATGTATGTATTTAGAAAAATCAGACGCACTCTTATCCGTTAAAAGTTGCTTTTAGGAAAGAAATCGCTGTTTAAAGTTGCCAAACCCTCTTTAAGTTGTAATGAAATTCCGTATCCTTAAGATACTTGCACAGACGATAGGAACGACCTATTCGTATGATGGCTCTTTGGCTGGGTCGTATCGCACTTTACAGTTCACACCTGCTGCTCGTGGCATATCTTTCGGCGTGAATTCTTAAGGAAGCGAGGTGTAAATTTAATTAACTCGCCATGATGATGTATAAGTACACAGCACTTCTTAATGTTTACTTTACACTTCCATGCTTGCCCCCTGAAATGGGGTGTAATTTAATTTTACTTCGCCATTTAGCTGTAAATGGGAGACACCATTTGCTAAAGCCGTTGCCTATGGGCGCTTTTGGCAGAATATTCCGTCAAGAAAATATTTCTATGTATTTTATGGCGATAAATTGAGTGCTTGGTTTTGTTTGATTTTATGTCTATTAGTCTCTAACGCGTAAAATATTAAAAATGTATTTCGAACTATATCTGTTTGAATTCTCGTATGCAACGTGAACGGATGTACAAATGAGTATCGCAGGAGGATACAAAATAACTACACATCACACCCAGAATATACGAATACTAAAATTGTCAAAAAATTGTAAGTGTTGGAAAAGAAACTTCAGTTTTTGTGAATACTTAAGACGTAAGGCGGCTCTTACCTTCGGCCCTACGATTTCTATATTTTCCCCAACTTTCGTTGGATACTATTTACCATTGGCACAGAATAAAATACACGAGGGGTTGAGCGTCGCAATGCCACATCTATTCAAGAAGTTTGTATTTCTGTTGTTCAAAAAAACTGTGCGTTTAAATGAAAGTCGCTTGTCGGAAGAAAATATTGACATACGCAGGAATTACTTCTATGGTTGGCGAATTGACGTAGGGTAACAGTCCGCAACTTATAATCCTGTAACAAAGATATCCTTCTATCAAGAAACTTTTCCAACATTCGGCGGAGGAACTATCTCTATATAAAAATCATTCAACTTATACGACTACAGCCATTCACTTGACCAAAAAAAATCTTCATACTATGAAAGATCCGAAAAAAAACCTCAAGAAATATGGAGCCATATCTAGTTTTATTATGTTTGCACAAATCTTCCGTTTGTGCAGAATGACGACTGAGAACCCTCACTGGTCGGTAATACATTAAGTCGTATAACTTATTTCACATCGTACTTGAAAGAATTTTCCGGAACTCACAAGAGTACACTGTTTTAAAAGTATGTGAAACCGCTAGGGTACGCCAACGACATTGACATAACTGGCAGAACTCAGCGGGCGCTAGTATTGAAACCAGACATATGTTCTCAACAAAAATGGCAACACAACATCGGGTAATTGGACACAATTTCACAGTCGACAGTTATAACATCTATCTCGGTTGCGCTATAAATTCTGCCAACAACCCCTCAGCAGAAATAAGACGAATCACTGTTTCGTTGAGCTAGGAAGGCAATTGCCTTCCTATATCTAAGTAGGAATCTGAATATCTAAGGAGACTAAGAGAAAACTTGATCATCTGTGTTTCAGATTATGGAGCTCAAGCACGGTTTTTATGGATAGAGAATGAAGATATCCTTAGTCGTTTCGATAGAAAATGCTTTGAAATAAATAGCTAGAGAACGAATGGCAACCAATGCTTCAGCCCGCAGAGTCTTTGAATCTTTTTTTCTTTTTAAATAGCGCGCGCTCAAGGGGTTAAAATCACCAAACTGATTCTTAGTCATTATAAATAAAACGCACTTAAATGGATAAAAGATTGGTACGAAAAATATCCAGCTAGTTGTTGGACAAACATATCTAAAGCATTCTTAAATTTCCCAATTTCATGAGTTTCCTGAACAGTCTTTCCAGCGAAGATAGACTCAATAAATTAGTTTGTAGGACTTAAGGCTTTATTTTGGTCCGAATTGTAATTGACCATACCGTGTTTGCATAACTTGTATACCATAAGAGCAACTATTGTATTGTAGATATCGTTGACATGATCTGCATATTTTCTTTATTGAATTTTTTTAGCATATAACAATACTTTGTTCACAATAAAATAAACAATATTCCTAATAACGTATTGCGTTCCAAGCTTTAATTTAAAAAAAAAAAAAAAAAATTCTTAAGATGAAACACTTCAAAACAATCCCACGGCAAAACAAAAAACTTAATAAGAAATCCCAAACTCATTCAAAAAACCAACAAACACCTACATACGGGTATATGTAGTTTAATTTAATTTCTAAATTTTCGTGTCCTGTCATTGTTATCCAATTTTATTGTCCGTGCTACTTTGTTACACCTTTGCCAATAACGATGGCAAACTAGGACACTGGACACGAAAATGAAATTCATCTTAACAACTCAGCAGTCAGCACTTATTGTGACAACTCAATTTTGTCTCATTTTTCTACCGCTAAGGGACATATCCGCTCCAAGGACATGCAATAAAATATCTCAAGTTGACGGACACGGTTTTTTACAACCCTCACCGTCCCCTTCTTATTGCTTTACTTTTATTCTTTCTTTCGGTCTTTCTTTTTATTTTGTGCTTTTTTCTTTGGTTCTTCTCCGTGTGGTTTATTTATTTGGCTGCTACACAAATAATGATCTAAAGACAGTTCCTATCAAGCATCGTACTAAACACGACGACACGCCAGAAGGAGTGAATCTTGTTTATGTTGGCACTAATGGTACATTGGGGGACGGTAAAAAATTGCCAAGATAAATTGATATCCTTCTCCGACAATTCAACGCAACACAACACACACACAAAGATAATAAAAACATTTGACCAGGCCATGAAAAAATAAGGAGACGAAAATTCGTGCCACCATTGCATAAAATTTGATGCTGATGTTAGTGCTTGGCTAAGGTCAACTATGCGGTTTTAAGGGTAAATCATAATGACGAATCCTTGGGGATTAGATTTATCTCATGGCTTTGGCATCACCATCCACCACCAAATACGTACATATAGTATGTATCTACATCATTCCTATATAAACCTTTGTCGCCCAATTTTAGGCATGTGAGTTTTTCAACTTAACTGGGTAAGACTGGATAATAAAGTAGTGGGTATTTTATTGAGTTTGCCATAGCATGTCAAATCGAATTTCGCTTGTCCACATGGGGCATAGAAATGAGTTCAATCTACCTTAAGATAGTGATATACGAGTGTATTTGAGGATTGCGTGAATTTATCCTATTACGGGAATGTCTTTCGATATTCCATTTATTTGGCACATAAATATTCCAAGAAGTTTGACATTCGCATTGGAATTATTTACATGATCTTTGGGAGGTGAAATAAATTGAAGTGACCAATACAGTTTCGTACTAGTAAAAGTCATGAAAATTGGTATTTTCCAGGTCAATTATTGATAGAAAATGTATTGAATATTTACGTTCATATATAGTATGATACTAGTTGCTATAAAGAATCAAAATAATTACTAGCGCCACTTCTGATGCGTTTCACTTTGTTGAATGGAGATATCACCTTCCTCACCATTGTTCGCACTATTTTGCAATGCTTTGTTTGGGTACACAACTGTTTTCGATTCTTTCGTATTTAGGTTAAGTTGAAAAGGCGTACAAATCAGGTCCCAAAAATAACTAGCACTGTTGTAAAAAGCACAATGTTCAAAAAATTACTATCGTAGAAATTTCCTTCGATTTGGTACTGTACTCTCACATTCGCCCAGTATCAGGTGTACCGGTAGGAAGTGAGCGTCAAGATATAAATGTCTCGATAGGGAACATTTATTGTGAAGGCGCCTAATTTTTTTTTTTTTTTTTTTTTGGTTGCTATGACACCTGTCAAACATATTTAGTAAACATCAAGTCATTAATTAATTTTTTGTTTTCATTTGAAGAAAAGTGCTGCAGAGTCCCATCGAATGCTTGTCGAGGCATATGGTGATCATGCTCTATCTGAAGCAACATGCAAAAGATATTTTCAATGGTTCAGAGATAATGATTTTGATGTGAGAAATGAAGAACGTGGAAGACCACAAAAAAAGTTTGAAGACGCCGAATTGCAAACAATATTGGATGAAGATGACATTTTGAGTCAGAAACAAATGGCAGAAATGTTATATGTTGCATAACAAACATTTTCTGACCATTTGATCAGAAAGATCCAAAAGTCTAAAAAATGGGTGCCACATGAATTGAATGAAAGACAGATGGAAAATCGAAAAACCATTTGTAAAATTTTGCTTCAAAGACACGATATAAAATCAGTTTTGCATCGAATTGTTACTGGCGATGAAAAATGGATTTATTTTCCGAATCCTAAACGGAAAAAATTATGGGTTAATTTGGGACAACCATCAACTTCGACTGCAATACCAGATCGATTTGGCAAGAAGACAATGCTGTGTGTCTGGTGGGAGCAGAAAGGTGTGGTATACTAATTACTGTCTGACCGAGTTTTTTTTGGCTGATAAGATTGTTTCTCTCTTCGTCTGCTGGCTAACTAATTTGTTTTTCTCTTCTTTTGTTTGTTGGCTGATAAAGTTGTGTTTTTCTATCTTGTTTGGTAGAAAAATGTTTTGGCTAGTTTTGTTTAGCAGTTGATAAACATGTTTTGTTTACTGTTTAGTGATGTTGTTTTGATTTTGTTTTCCTAAATACGTTCCTTAACTCGCGCTTAAGGGTTTTGAGTATCCTTAAAATGCTTGCCTCAATAACACTACGTGGAAGTTGGATGTACTAGCTCATTTTTGCATTTTCTTACACCGCAGTGTCCCAGTACTCAACAGAGTTTCAATCACTTCTGTCTGCATAACGGATTGAGCCTTGTGCGACAGCTCCTGCTATATCATAATGTTACTATCTTGAGTACAGCCTTAATATCGATGTATAAAGATAACGATACTTCAACTAGATATCTATCATATTTTCATTAGCTCTGCCGCCGTAAAAAAACTCGAACTTCCGCCGATTTTTTCCGGAAGCCTCGTAAACAAAAACAGGACATGTTTTAAAAAGTACTTGTATCAACTGCCTCCAGTATTTCAGATCCATCGCCATAGACAGAAATATAGTTCGGCCGGGTTGTTATACCATATCTCCTTGCCATTTGCCTCTTTCCGAAAATACAATAATATGGCGTACGTAATGTGAAAATCGACGGTGGAAGTAATTTTGCCAGTAAATCAATTAAAGTGCAATGTCCAATACTGCAGTCCTTAAAGCAGCCCAAATTCGTGAACCAAAGCGCACTGCTACCAGTAAGTTATTTAATGAAACTGAGACTGACCTAGCCTCAGTAATTTGAGGCCAAGAACTTTTAGAAATTTTTACTTCCACGACTTCTCAGAACTACTTCTACTATCTGCTACTCGTCCTTCACTTACATCTTTTTTCAGATTCGCGGAAGCAACAAAACGGCTTTAGACCAGCAGCAGCAGGTACCATTATGTAAACTTTTTTATGTAACATGGAACCCTAGTCGCGGGTTCGAATTCCTTGCGAGGCAATTCTCTGAAAAAGTCTTTTCGCATAATTTGTATGTAGTTATATGAAAATCCCCTCGGCGTTAACTCTGACATGAAGGCATAACACTGATGTTGGAGTGGTTGCTGGCTGGGCTAAATGTAACGAACTAACAACTAGCACGTACTAAGACTCACTGGTTGAGGATGCACTGGCTCCAGTTTGACAACCACCTCTGGAGAAATATCGAAACCTAATACACCTGAGTTTCAAGTTACTACACTACCCGCCCGCGCCCTGGAGAAAAAAACCAGTAAAAGGGTATACATATCCCCTTGGTTATAAATTGCTTTTAATGGTCACACTATGTGGTGGCAAAAGCTTCACCTCATAGTTTCCTTACTTATTTCTCCAGAGAACAATGAACAAAGCGAGCCTTCATCAGTGTTCAGAAAAAGTGTACAGAACGCGTCCGACTACAAATTTTTTTAATACGTTTATATAAACTCCTCCAATTATCCAATTTCATTCTCCATGTTTGGAATTAAAATGTCCGATCATTATGAAATAATGGTTCTCTGTTTCTTGCCTTAGGTATCGGAAAAGCGCCTTAAGCTCTCAGATGCCGTACATGACGTTTTACTCACATCAGGGGTTTGGTCCGATAACAGTCACCAAATCTTTGATTGCGATATCAGAATACTAAGAACTAGAACTAAGATAAGACTGCAAGTTGTGTTTGTAAACATGCCCGCAAACCTATCTGCGGGTCATTTTTCATGGAATAAGTTACCCTTCAGTACTTGAAAAGCAGATATCTGGATATCTCATACGATTTACCGTATCTCTTCTCCGGTATAGTCTATTGTCCCTACTACTTTAAATGGTTATTGGGAACAGTTAGAACAGATAAACACACCATATTACTGTAGTACGATAAAAAGCTGGTATTGGCTTCGGCTCCTTGTCAGCACGAATTGGATTCATTCTCATTATTATTTCACTACCATATGAAAAGTAACGAAAAATACATATAATCGATATAAGATACTCTACCTCCATTCCTCTATTACGGAATAAAGAAACATTCTACTTTTATCTACACATATTATTTTATCAAAGCGTTTAAAATTAATTTCTTGCCGCTTTGGCAGCACAATAATCACCCCAACATAACATACATAACGCTGTGTTCCATTTGAATTTCAAAAGTGTTGCAATTTATGCATTTACGACTCCTAATGTGCAATATCTACTATCTATAATTAGTTCCACTATCGCCTATATTATGTTCCGCTCGCTTATTTTAATATTGATATCACTTAATAAAAACGCACAGCAACTGTAATTTAATGAATTACTTTGCAAAATTGCACCCCATACCCAGAGATACCCTCTTCTGTAGATATACATCCACGAATAGCTGCGGTTCAAATGTAAAGCCTGCAGCAGCGCATTCGTCCACCAAATGTATGCAATCACCGTCCAGCATTAGCGTCATTACGATGTAATTTAACACCATCACATAGCAGCTATTTTATTGGAATTATAGTCAAAGATTGGTCCTGCTGGGAATTCCACAGCTGAGTGGCTACCGTGCTGAAATAGAGACTACGGGATACTCATTTTAAAATGCAAGCTCATCGCCTCCAGAGCCAGAATTCATATCAAACATATGTACAGCAGTCATGCATACGAAATTCCGTGGTTTGGCTGCTGGCAAAGGTTTACCCATTCGCATTTCCTTCCCAGTTCCAGCAACAGGTGTAGCCCCGCATTCTTGTTAATGTTGGCCATATGCTGCTGTTGCTGCTGTTGCTGCTGGCTGATGTAGACATGTCCACGGAACATGGCAGCCAATTAATTTTATTTTATTTTATTTTTTTTACATATATCAATTTGTGATTAATTTATATTTAAAAAAGAAAATGTAACAGAAGCTACCCCATAGGCAGCAAAGCTTTATATGTAGAATTTTTTCGATGCGTTCGCAACTATTTTATGACAAAATGACAAAGATTTGTTAAAACTTATTCTTATATGCGTAAGACTCCCAAAAATTTAATATCCTTTTCTCTTATAAGACTAAAGGGTAAAACAAATAAATTCTGAGCACTCAAATATTTCATTCGGCAAATATTTACCAGAGCTGACAGACTATACAAGCACTTCTTATATGATTGGGACATAATATACAATACATCTCACGTGTACGACAGACAAAAGGACAAACAAACAAGATGCACATCACGTAAACGAAATTCGTCTAGGCAGCCAAGAGTCGCTAGCCCGTAGCCGGTAGTGGTGAGTCCTCACTAATAACAAAGAAAATGAATGTCCTGTTGATTGCCCTGTTTTCAAAAGATGAGCAACCAGACATACGAATACTCTTAATACGGATTAATAAAAAAAGTTTTGTAAACGTACATATGTACATACTGTATAAACATCCTTCAAGAGAATATTTTCCGTTTTCCTTAAAAAAATTAAATACTTAAAAAAGCGGATTTAGATTCAGGAGTCAATGGTGTTCAAAGTTAACAACGTATCTCAGTGCTAAGGAAGAGAAAGACCTTAAACTTGTCAACATGTGATATGCTGACACTTAAACATAGACTGTATTGTTTATTCTCAGCCATTGTCTTACGACACCATAAACGAAAATAGCTTACTTTTTATTGCATTTAAAATGCGTAGAAAATTTAAATGAACATTATTCAGGGGGCAAGCAACTGCAGCAGCAGCTTTGAGGCAGCAGCAACTATAAAAACGAAAATAAAATTTTTTTAAAACCATTGGCTATCTCTTCATAACGACAACAAGATTATTGAACATAAAGGCTCTCCTTTGCTTACGAGGAAAGGTCCTCCAAACCCCAATTTCCTTCAGAGAGGGAGCACGATGAAATTTTACATCTTAAATTTAAGTGAGATAAGTCAAAAACGTTATTTTGTCTTATTATGAACGATGAACAGGAAGTTCCATGTACGATGTTCACGCTACCAGCCCGTAGTAGCCTTTAGTAGTATCACTTTGAAGGCGTCGAGCGATCGAATATTGATAAATAGATTTTAGAGTAGAACAAAAAATTAATTTTGTTTGTACTCAAATGTTTTGTGTTATAACTATAAATTCGTTCCAGGTACAACGTTTCGAAATTAAAAGTATTCCATGAGCATCCATCAGGAATTGGCTACGCGATAAAACTCTAAAAATTCGCCGGAAATTTTTTGAGAAATTTCGATTTAATTGGGTGGCAACAGTACATCACCATCACCACTGGTTCTCTTCTTCTGCTTTGTAGAACAAAACAAGAACTTGTTTGTCGACTCCCGCAATACATTTCCCACAAAATCGATGGATGATCTCTGATTAACGATTTTTGAAAAGCCGACGTTTTAATTGAAACTGCACTCTAGGCATCTGAACTAAACACCGAACCGATATCAGTACTTGGAAGGCAAGCCAATCTGTTCGTAACATACATACTTATGTAGGTTTTTTTTTGTAAGCAAATCCCTCAGAAGTAATCCATTAGAAAAGAGGTCAGAAATCTTTCGGTAAAACCATACAGAATTCAAAGTGGCAGTGTATCTATCACATCCTGGAGCGCGAAAATGTCGCAGTTAAGAAATATGTATCGTATGAGTTAGTCATGCACTATAATTCATTTACCCATCATTAGGCGCATTAGGTATGGATGCTTAAATCAAATTAAAATTAAAGCAAAACATTGGTAAAGGAATTCAGAACATTTATAAGTTGATGTGATAAGGTTATTCATAGGATAAGTTGAAGAGGATTGAACGGTGTTGTTGATACTATATACCTACTCGAGAGGTGACAGAATTTAGGTAAATCAAAGTCGCAACCAAACGAGATTGAGAATTCTGGTGAACTTGGCATCCTGGATACCATTAGTAGAGTTGGTGTTTATTTTAAAATGCATTCATAGGTAATTTATTACTTCCAAATTGCCATTGTTAACGAAAACATGTTGTTCTTGACTGGAGACTTATACTTTATCATTCGGTGACGACAATCAGTTATTTACCTGGGAGTACTTGACTTAGATAAGTTAGGATCTTGAATCCCATAGCATAAGAAAGTTTTAATTGACAAGCGCTCATATGCAGCCTTCAAGTTGTCTTAAAAGTACCTATAGTAACTAAATTTGTATTTTTTATGCACTTTGGATTCGATTAAGACTGAATATTTGATGCTTACCGATGAGAAAATTTTGGAATGATTTAAAATTTTTACGTCGTAAATTGGAAGCGATTCTAAATTTTGCAGAAGGGAGTATTAAAAGAATTATATATACCATAAATATAAAAAGGGTCTTTCAAAAACCGCCCTAGATGTTTATTTTTTAAATACTTGTTTTTTTTCGATTCAGAAATTTAAAATTACAAGTTTATTCATCTAAATGTATATTGTACCCTTCAAAGTAATCCCCATCGACTACAACGCACTTATGCCAGCGCTTGATCCAATCCTCAAAACATTTTTTTAATATTCGGTTTTCGGAATGTCCATCAGTGCTTCCTGCGATTTTTCCATTACTCCCTCTTGGCTGCTGAAACGTTCCTCGTAATGGTTGATTACGATTGAACAGAAAGAAGTCACAGGGAGCCAAATTAGGTGAATTCGGTGGCTGTTGAATGGTATTTATTGCATTTTTCGTCAAATAATTAAGAATAATGATGGCAATGACGGTACGTTATCATGGTGCAAAATCCATGAGTTTTCTACCCACAATTCTGGTCTCTTCGGCTAATTGAGTGAAAACGACGTGTTTTTTTTTGGTCTCGGCTCATTTGGTAAACGCCATTCACTTGCCTGATGTCTGGATTGCGTGTCGTACTCATAAATCCACGTCTCGTCTCCAGTAACGATCCTTTCCTGATGAATGTGGGATCGGAATCAGCCTCGCAAATCATCTCTTTTGCGACATCAACACGGTCTCTGCCACTGCGTTCATCATCTTCGATTGACTCACGACCAATTTTGAATCACTCGTGCCACTGGTAAATTTATCTTTAGATCTTTAGAGAATCGTTGCCGAAACCATTACATCCATTTTTTACGCAAAATTTAATACAAGTTCGTTGTTGCAAATTTAAATCCATTTCATTTGTAAAAAATTGCCAGCACACATAGAGCTAGATGTACTGTTGGCTACGTAACTTTTGAAAATGTCAAGGTATGACGCTAAGATTTAGAGGGAATGTCAACAACAGAAGTACCAACTTAACGAAAAAAATCAAAACTTAAATCGGAACTATGGGAGCGCTACACGGTGGTCATTCCGTTTTTTTTTTTTTTATCAAGATGGTATTTTTATATAAATATTTTATATAATATGGCTCTGAACAATTATATGTGAAAAATAACATCAAATAACTACAAACCCGTCTACAGGCTGTCATACGAACATCAAAATTGATAAAGACTCGCTCACACATTACCGCACTAGGTTCATTAATATCGTTCCGAATGTTGTTTTTCAGCTGTTCAATTGTTATTAGCTTATTCACATAGGGTTTACTTTTCAAGAAACCCCAAAGAAAATAATCCAATGATATTAAATCGCATGATCTAGGTGGCCATCATAGCGTGAAATTAATCGACCTGGAAATTTAGAACGCAAAAGCTCATGTCATGTTTCGTAACTCGTAGCTTCATCCTACTGAAAATAAAGATAGTTTGTATCTAATTCTTCAATTTGTGGCCACAAAAAATCTTCAATTATTTGTCTATATTGACAATAACACCCGTTTCATTTGCATCTTCGACGAAAAGTGGATCAATGATTTCACCAGTCTAAAAACCACACCAAACAGTCCATTTTCATAATATAATAAGTTTGAACAACTTTAATGCGTTGTTCCAACGTGTAACTATCCATGCTTAAAGTTGTAGATGTATCTTATTCACAAATGTCACGGATGACATGTAAAATAAGGTAGCGTTCAGAAATTATTCACTACAGACATCTAGGCGCGACCTTTGAAAGACCTTTAGATAGTCATGTTTGCTTTCTTGTAAATAGTAACCATGTAAAATGAAACTACGAGCAGTGCTCCTTCCACCCATCCTTCAGTAATTATCTGAGGCATACACAAACTGATTAATTTTTGAGATCCATCATAGTTGGACGAGATGATATGTCAAGTCAAGTACTCAGCAAATTTTGCGTATTGTGTAAAAGTTTTATTCAATGTGATCATACTCTGGACAAGCTCCATAGAGTAACACCTGTTAATCTACATTGTCGATGTAGTAGAGCAAGAAAACATTCTCTCCCCATTTCTATTTTTATTATTCTTCAGCGATGTGCAAAGTAAAAAACCGAAGTAGTGTGATGCCTACGTAAAAATATGAAGCAAACGAAATATGCATTGGAACCCACTTACCGAAGCTTAAGCAGAGTGTTAGAAGTTCAGAAATGGTTTTCGGATGCCAATAAGGTTTTAGTAAGTTATGATCTACTGCTAATATCAACAACCCCGACCGCTTTAGAGCAGGGTTCTGTAAAGGAGTAAAAATGTTTAATTCACCGATACGACAACATATTTCCCATAAATATTGTAGATGACAAACTTCTTTGTGAACACACAATTAACACACATTAAATACCAGGTCGAGTGTTACAAGATTCAGTCATTTGAAATGTTTCTTACATATGTATGACTATGACTGTGCCTATCGGTTTTAGATTAAGCATCAGGCTTTTTGGACTTATGGACAACATTTCAGGGTGCAACTGTACGACTTTAAGTAAAAACACAAGCTTTGCAACTCGTAATAAATAGTGATAGCAAGTTGTTGTTGTTGTTTATTTTCGTCATAAAAAGCTTATACATTTAAGTCGTACAATTTACAATAACACAAATAACAATAACAAAGGATTTTTTTTTTTTTTTTTTTTTTTTTTTTTTTTTTTTTTTGTGTTTGCTTGACTGATAAATCTTTATTATATAGGGTTTTCTAATAACGACTTGACAACCTTTTTTTAAATAAAAGGCAAACCATTTGAGATATTTCAAAAACTTTATAATTGGCTTGATATACAATCAAAACATTTATGAATGAAACTCGAATTCGTTCCATGCCACCTCGGGCACGTTTGCAGCGTTCGATTCGTTGGACCCAATTTTCAACGACTCAGCCACACATTTCAATGTTGGCTCTGAGCTCTTCCAATGTCGTCGGCGTGTTAGCATAAACCAATGACTTAACGTAGCCCCACAGAAAATAATCAAGCGGCGAGATAACACATAATTACTCTTAAATAAATCGATTGTAGCGTGTGCTGTTTGGTTTGTGGCACCATCCTGTTGAAACCACATGTCGCCCAAGTCCATATCTTCCAATTTGGGCCAAAAATAATCGGTGATCATGGCGCGATAACGCTGACCATTCACAGTAACGTAACGATCGTTATCGTCGACGAAAAAATATGGCCCAATAACGCCGCCGGCATGCAAACTGCACCAAACAGTTATTTTTTGTGGATGAAGTGGTGATTCACGAAGCACATGTGGGTTTTCACCCGACCAATAACGCATATTTTGCTTATTGACGAACCCATTGTGCCGAAAATGAGCTTCGTCACTGAAGATGATTTTGCGATGAAATTCATCATCTTGGCGCATCTTCTCCAGAACCAAATCGGAGAACGTAGCTGATGAAAATGTTGAGTTTACTGAATAAATTGACAATGACAGTGATGATTAGTGAAAGAGTGCGTTCGTTATTGGAAATATAATATTATATATATATATATATTAGTTCTTTCACATTTACGTTCAATATTATCTGGCCAATCATCATGAATAGGCTTATAGGTATGCCAAGCTACAGTCCATTACCATTCAAATTTATATCGAAAATGGGTCTTTAACTCGTTTTGGTAATTTTGTTGGTCCCTATACTTAACTGAGCTCACTTCCCATCGGAAAGCTAATGCAGGAACTACGAGTAAGGGCACAAATTCTTGCGACGGGACGGGAATTCGTAGATGGGGATCTTGAGCAACTTGAAGTCGATCCTTATTTTTATCGAAAAATCGTGTTTAGTCACGAGGTTCACAATTAACTAAATGGCAACAAGCAATGCGGTTTCTGGAGTGAGACAAATTTAGAAGACCGTCCATTACCACCACAAAAGTGCACTGTCTGGTGGAGTATTCACCCTAGGGCATCATGAGTTCTTATTGAGGACAAAGCTTGAGTTACAGTCAATGGTTATCGGTGCCGGACAATGATTAGTGATTATTTCTGCGAAAATATGGACGCTATTATGCCGGATTAGATTCAGCGACATCATTTTATCGCAAAATTGACCAGTGAATTAGCCACGAAGATTGTGCGATTTGACGCCACTATATTATCTGTTGTGGGATTTGTCAAGTTCTTGATATATTATTAGAAGCTGTAAACTAGTTACACCTTGGAAGTCAAAGTTCAGTTGTATATAAAACGTACAGCAATGCTAATTTGATTTATCGAAGACCAGAAACAGAATATTAAGAGTTCTGCAAAAAAAAAATACATCAGAAGTAGCAGTATCAAAAATAATAAAAGAATTTAAAATATCTCTCTAAAGCATCCCAAAGCTGCGATATTCCGACACTGTTTCGGAAATAAGAAGCACGTACTTTTCACTATCAACGATACGAAACCGAGAAGATTTCCTCTCCAGGCCAATATAGGATAGGTGGGGTTATGCATTTACGTAGCAATGTAATACAGTAAGTTAGTTTTGTTACCCAGTCCTAAAAATGTTTACTATCTTATCTATATATCTGGTTTTCCATAGCATCAATTAATGTTCAAGATGAACAAATTCAAGACCACGACATTTATGCTCTTAGCCCTGATCAAGTTACTGCGATCTAGGTTTCACATTTACAACACTGTTCTTAATGTCCGTGTTTGCTATATAACAAATTAGGTCTTGGACATTAATTTGTAAGGAAATTTTGATTATATTTTGAATATTGGTCTTGCGAAAAATGCGTGGAGGTGACTAAAACCATCTAATCAAGACCAATCTACTTTGCAAGGCAATAGGTACTGGTACTGTACATATGAACAGTGAAGTAATCTTTCATTTGATAAACGCCTTACGTCCACATCAGCCTTGAACATAATCCAAAATACACACTTATATATAATATAATTCGATATTTATAATGAAACAAAAATTAATACCATATATTTGTACAATCATTGCTTATACTTAATTAAATGAAGGCTTATGCACTGGTCGACTATAGAGCATATTAAGTTTCTTCATATCATATACCGTGAGATCACCTAAATTAACTAAAGCAGCACGGTACATGTTACCTTTACTTTATTACCTTGACATAAATTAATCACACCGCCATGCCTTAAAATTTGCATTAATGCGTCTGCGGTGCCCTTTATTCAAGTCTTTTCCCCCATAAGTAATCGCTTGCCTTCTATTTAATAGATCGACCGGTGAAGCGAGCTATTGTGTGAGGCAACTAGCGAATATGCCACAAATCTCCAACTTCCAAATGGCCAATATCTCATTTGATGTGTAATATTTGACGAGCTCTTTTCGCAGGTAATAATAGGTGCATAATCCAAGCGCCACTTTGGACAACTTTTATGTAAAGCGCCGATGTAACACCCTGCCATTACTTCAAGGGACTGTTCTCTTATTATATTCCGAAGACTGTAGCCAGCATACTGTTACTTTCCATGCTTGTTAGCCGTTACGGTTTCATACTGAATTTGAAGACGTGTCTTTGTGAAATCCAATGAATAGATGACAGCCTCCGCTATAGCCGCAGCTACCACAGATACCACATAAGTACAGGCAATTTATAGTAATTACCTTCTGAAATTGACGCGGCGTTATCAACAAGCAAAACCACTACGAGAATAGTAATATTCTTTTGGCAAAATCTACTGGTATTCAGCTATGCATATTTCGTTGATCTGTTATTAACATGAACAATGGTGAACGATCATGGGTTAAATGAGTTTCACTTAACTACCCCCACTAATAATCAGCCGGGACAAGATACTCTTTAACGTTTTATACAATTTATTTTTACCAACCAACCACAAATATTTGGTAAAAGAATGAAAAACCTTTTAAAAATAGAATCGGTCATGCAAAGCCTAGAGGGCTAGTTCTAGTTATTTTTCGTTTAGCACTTAAAATTTTGTGCGAAATTAAAGCGATCAAGGTTGGGAATTCTTTGAACAAACTTCAAATGCATTTTGGAGAGTGAGTTTTGTTGCATTTGTCGGGGAGTTGGGTTTTTGTTTAGTGTAGGCTTCTGAAAAGTTTTAGTATATCTTACTCACTTATTACGAAGTATGAAAAGTACGCCACACGTTTCCGCTTTGATCAAACAATGAACAGTTTTGAAAACCAAATAGATCCTAAAATTAGCTATTATATGTAAAGGAATTTCCATAAGTCGTCCCATGTCTTTAATGAAATTTTTAAAAATAATTTAATATCAGAAAAACAAATGTCCTTAAAAAATTACATCTTTAATTAAAGGTAGGTAACTCAGCGCTTATCCTTGGAGCATTGACATCGAGACAATGCAACTGCAATATGCCTTCAATCATCTGTATAACCCTCTAAATAATGTTGCTATTGTGTATATATTGTATGTATATTTGCGGTTACTTTTTAATGCATGAGTATGTCTGTATATAGAGCACCCACCCCCTTGATAACATGAATGAGTGAAAAATCCCAGCGAAATCCAAATGAAGCAACACACATTTTGCCGTCATTAATTAATGCAACTCACAGTCGCGTAGAGTTATCCTTGAGTTCAATTGCGAAGCAGAATTGCATTGCAGAATCAGAACGTTTGCCTGCTTTTGAATACAGTGTCAATTGCTCCGACACAAAATATGACTGCACCCTCTCTTTTGGAAAACGAAAAACGCTTTCATAAATTTGCACCCAGAGTTGCCGTGGAAAAGTTCATATAGTCCCCAGACCCAAGGCAAATACAGATATGTGTACAGGTGATATGAAAGGCGCCTATCTTGAAGACGTTAGTTATAAGTCACAACTTGTATATTTCGCGGGATACGATCAGGATTAAAATTACATGTACAAGAGCAAAATCGATTGTAAGACTAATAACAGATCCAATAAAGGCCAAGTTTTCTGTTATCACTGCAAGACAACAAATTAATGTATATCACCCAAGTGGCTTCCCTCTTGGTCTTGGACTTGCATTTGCTCATCGCTTAAAGTAGTGTACATATCCTTAAAAACTAATAAAGTTATTGCCTAACATAAACTTGTATTTTAGAAAAAAAAATAATATATTGACAATTTTATGAATAAAGTCTTCTGATTTTTTTGACTGCTGAAAAAGTGGCAGGCTGCCACTAAGCTCACCCAATGGCAGTTCCATTTTCATCTATTCATATCCACCCCAGTGCATAGGCATCATATGCCCATAAACATTAATGCATATATTTACATGTGTATCCGTATGTAGGTGCACGAATATCTGTTGGATAACTTGGCGTTTTTATTTTATTTGTTTTTTCTTATCATCAGAGCGACAGAACAAACCTGTCTACCGTTTGTTATTATTGCATGTGATTTTATTTAAGTTGGAGTGTGGCCAAAATGTTCGTATCCGTATGTTTATCATTACCAACAGCCGGTTGATGTTTAGTAGGTAAAGGCTGAATAAAACTGCACTCTACGAGTAGATGGAGATAGTTTTATGCATACACCCGTATTCGTACGTCCACGCTATTGACTATCAAATGTGCTGTCGTTTTCAACGATCAATGTAATCAGACAGTCAAGGAGAGTTTTGTAAAAATAGTTTCGTCTAAGTAAATTATGACTTGCATTTATTTGTTTGCAATATTTTTATTAAATTTGAAGCAACAGAAAGTTTTACATTTTAGCCTGAACAGAACCATGAAGAGGATATTTTTTGCGTATGTACAAATAAAATGTCTTTGTAAATAACAGTCTTTGTAAATAAGTCGCAATAAGTGACCTTTGCCAAGATCGGAGATATATTCAGTGCCATTCACCATTGACAAACAAATTGTTCACTTCTTCTTCACATCTTATTGTACATATCTCCCGCGTTTCTGTATTGATTTTGCGCTACTAATGGAGTTAGCTAAATTCGCGCGCTTTAGTACGCTCTACCATATTTTGTATCATCTCATTAGTGAGACCAAGGATTTTTTGGTGGTTTTGCATTATGGTAATCCAAAATAATTCTTATTAGATCATACCTGATTCATAACATTTTCATTTCCATTTTTCCTTTTTACTTTTTGTACATCGTCCAATGTACGATAGACAACTTAAAACCGAGAAAATACGAGAACATTAAGTAAGTCTTTAGGTTTAATTTAAAATTTTCTATCTTAAAACACAAAGACGTTGTCGCGACTTTTACTCATTCCATAGCGATTTTTTTTTTTTTTTTTTTGAAACAGAGCAGTCAGAAAAAGCATAAATCCATTGTACTCCTTGTATGTTAAGTTACTTCTAATGGAATCTTACATTGTAGTCCACCATAAAGACATCTACGCCGCATCATATATCGGTTTTGAAGCCATCCGTGAAGACCCGGCTACAATCTAGTGTCATTGCATCAGACGACTTGTCCATGAGACCAGAGTCAATAGACAATTATATAGCATGACACCCAAATACTTAGATTTTTTGGAGAATGGAATGCTTATGCCTTAAAGCACTAGATGAAACAGACCATACAGCTTCCTCTTTCTCGTACAGAGAACAACCTTAGTTTTGAGAAGATTGACTGAAAACCCATTTCTAGTGCACCAATCGATTCAACAGACAGTACAGATACATAAACCGTGTATGCTTGTGTATAAACGTCAGAAGATTTGAGCGCGTTGAGCAGTGAGTCGACCAACATGCCCCATAGTAGTCTAGACAGAACTCCGCCTTGCGGGCAACGTGTTTACCCCCCATCCCCCATCACATATTGGCCATAGTCAGCATGCGCAATCAATGCCGTATTAATCAGCATTGCTTTCATCCAAAAAACAAGTGATGCGCCTTCAATTTTGCCTGCCAGATTTTGAAACGTACTCTCGCAAGACCTTCTACGTTAGTTAGCAGGATTCATCGCATGCAGGGATGCATTCGCAATGAACGTCCTGGGCAGCCAAAAAAGTTTGAAGACGAAGAACTAAAAGCATTACTCTATGAAGATTGTTGCCAAACACAAGAAGAGCTCGCAGAATCTTTGGGTGTCACTCAAGCAGCCATTTCAAAACGTTTAAAGGCAGCTGGATATATTCAAAAGTAAGGAAATTGGGTTCCACATGAACTCAAGCCGAGAGATGTCGAAAAGCGGTTTTGCATGTCCGAAATGCTGCTGGAACTCCACAAAAGGAAGTCATTTTTGCATCGGAATGTTACTGGTGATGAAAAATGGATCCATTTCGACAACCCCAAGCGCAAAAGATCACATGTGAAACCCGGCCAACCAGCCAAATCAACGGCAAAACCGAATATCAATGGCGCGAAGGTAATGCTCTGTATTTGGTGGGATCAGATGGGTGTGCTGTATTATGAGCTGCTAAAATCGGGTGAAACCATAAATGGACAACGCTACCGAACACAATTAATCCGTTTGAAGGGAGCAGTAGCCGAAAAACGCCCGGAATATGCGACCAGACACGAGGCAATAATTTTCCATCACGACAACGCTCGGCCCCACGTTGCTATTCCGGTTAAGAACTATTTGGAAAAAAGTGGATGGGAAGTCTTACCCCATCCGCCTTATAGCCCAGACCTTGCCCCTTCTGACTACTATTTGTTCCGGTCGATGCAAAACGCCCTCACTGAAATACCGTTCACATCAGAGCAAAATATCAAAAATTGGCTTGATTCATTCTTGGCTGCCAAGCCGGCGCAGTTCTTTTGGAATGGGATCCATAAATTGCCAGAAAGATGGGAAAAAGTCATAGCTTCAGATGGGCAATACTTTGAATAATACTATTGTACATGTTTTTCTTAAATAAACTTTCAAATTTTGAAAAAAAAACCGCACGAATTAAAATATATACCCAATATCTTAATCTGCTCACTTATATGCGGGGCAGACTACATGGTGCCAGTAAGCTTTTTCGAGATTCCGACCACCGATAGATGCTTAAATCGGATCTTTGGTTTTCAATTGATTTGCGAATAAGGTGGCTGATGTATATGGAGTTTTTAGCGATAGCAATAACTTTCATCTATATTTAGTCAAGTGAGATTAGTAGCGAGATTTGCTTCGAGAGGGCCACGGTGTACTATAGCTGCATAAAATCACATGTGAATGACTTACGAGCAAAATGTGTCGCATCCATGCAGACCAAAGTCAGAGCATACTTGAAATATGGTGAATGTTTGGAACAATTACTCGCATAATGTTCTGTTTTGTCATTCTTCTTATCTTATTGTCAGTATGTATTATACAATACAATGTTTTATTATTGTTAGCTTGTTCATAATATAACATAATATGGAAATTACGAATTCCTTCACAATATCTTCTTGTCCGTCCTATTTCCCCTACACAACTTTCATGAAAATCCTTTTAATCTCCTTTCTTCAAACTTAATCATTCATCCTTTAAACTTCTTACAAAATCTGTTCTTCGTCTTTCTTCCAGATCAATGGGAACAATGAATTTAAATTCAATTCAAATCTCCGTTTTGTTCCTTTTATGTAGTCGTTTTCATGTTAACGTTCGATGTGCTGCCAACAGACAAACATAGAAGGGATACAAATCCTCATCGCGGATACATTCCTCGATTGGAATTTTATGTCAATCGATACACTCGTACGCTATGACAACGTCGACGTTTCTATATGCAAATTAAGCATCATTTCTCTGTTACTTCACGCCAATAAATGGACTATTTTGCTGATGTTTAGATAGTGTCAGACGGCGACAACGGTGGCTGGGAGCGGCAGCGGTTTTCCTTCATTTTGTACCACAGCACAACATACGAAATTAAAACAAAAAAAAAAAAAAACTCCGGCAAGCCAAGTCAAATTGACCTGGCTTTTGCAGGTATTGGCAAAAGCCCTATAATTAAGTGCGCAATGGGTGGTTTTATTCGTAATTGCAATCACCATCGACACGGAAATGATTTTAAAACAAATTTACCTTCATTTTATTTATTTCTTTTTTTTATTAAGTATTTTTTCGAGCCCTCACATAATGGCGATATATATTTAAATTCCCTTTGTTTTAAATTTAAATCAAACAGTGAACAAATTTATACTTTTGTTTCAAATTTAAGTGTAATAAAGCAGCACATTACCTTTTCTGTACTTCAATGGTTGAAGATCAGATTTATTAAAATTATTGCCTGAAGTTATATCTGTATAAAGTTTTCGCAATTCGCTGCTGATTTATAGCATGAAAGGAAGGCTCTTCAGAATAGTAAAACAAAATGAGTCAAAGAATAAAATGGAAGGTTAAAAGCTGTTAGCTCACTTTCAGCAACACTAAGGGCAATGATCTGGTATATCGAAATCCACGATACTTGCATCAACCTTAAAATCATCTATGATAACACTCAACAGAAAATAAGTGTCGTTAGACCACATAACACACAATGCAATATGTATAAATATGGGAAGAAATTTTACCAGTACCAAGGCTATAATGGGATAACTTCAATCTTATGGAGTAGCATATATCTGGGTTAAATACGAAGATTCTGAAGGAATGGTATCCTTTTTTGTCACCTTGTCGAAGGAAATTTTCTTTACTAAGTTAATCAGTACCAAATAAATCTGACCAAATTTTTCGATCGAAATGACCAAAGATGCCTTACGAGATTAAGCCTATTTTTCTATTTGTATACAAACTGACAATCGTGATCCTCTGACTATATTTTTGATCACGTGTATACTGACTTTCTGTTAGCATATAACACATGGTCTGAAAAGTCAGTGCCGTTTTATAGTAAAACACAAAATTTTTGCAAAATTCAACTTTTTTTATAAATATAGTTGCCTTCGAGGGTTATACACTGATTGAAATGATTTTTCAATCTTTCGATACCAGTTTTGTAGTACGATTTCGGTTAAGCCTCAAAATAGGCCTCTGTTTCGGCGATTACTTCTTCATCGGTCTTAAATCTCTTTCCGGCGATCATTTTTTTGAGGTCTGTGAACAGGAAATAGTCGCTGGGGGCCAAATCTGGAGAATACGGTGGGTGAAGAAGCAATTCGTATCCGAATTCATTCAATTTTGCCATCGTTTTCATCGACTTGTGACACGGTGCATTGTCTTGATGAAACAGCACTTTCTTTTTCTTCAAATGCGGCCGTTTTCCTGCGACTTCGTCCTTCAAACGCTCCAACAACGCAATGTAATAGTCGCTGTTGACAGTCTGCCCCCTTTGGAGATAGTCGATGAAAATTATTCCATATGTATCCCAAAATACGGATGCCATAACCTTGCCAGCCGACTATTGAGTTTTTGGTCGTTTTGGACGAGGTTCGTCGCCTGCTCACCACTCAGCTGACTGCCGACTGGACTCTGGTGTGAAGTGATGGAGCCAAGTTTTATCCGTTGTCACATACCGACGCAAAAATTTGGCTTTATTGCGGTTGAACAGCTTTAAACACTCCTCTGAATTATCAACACGTTGTTGTTTTTGGTCGACTATGAGCAAACGCGGCACCCACTTTGAACAGAGCTTTAGCATGTCCAAATATTCGTGTATGATATATCCAACACGCTCTTTTGATATCTTCAGAGCCTCAGCTATCTTGATCAACACCACTTTACGGTCATTCGTAATCATTTTGTGGACTTTTTTGATATTTTCATCTGAAACAGCCTCTTTTGGACGTTCACTGCGTGCATCGTCTTCGGTGCTTGTATGACCACTTTTAAATTTTTTAATCCACTTGCGAATGGTTCGTTCGGCTGGTGTAGAGTCTGGGTAACACTTATCAAGCCATTTCTTTTCATCAGCTGCATTTTTTCCATCAAAAAGCAATGATAAATCAATACACGAAATTGCTTTGAATATATGGACTTTTCAGCCCATGTATTACATTGTTAAACTTTCTTTAATTGTCAGTCCCCTAAAACTGCAGAGTTTTGCAAAACTAAATATGTAATTCTATTATCTAGAGATAATATTATTAGTATCTTCAAAATTAATCAATCAAAAAGTGGCGTTTAATCGTTTAGATTTCTTGGTTTCTTTTTCAAGGATCTACCGAAGTACACAAATTTCATTAATTTAACGGTGGATTTCATTTTATTTTAATGATGGGATTTTGTAGTCGATGTTAAGTAGCCTTATGCTTATGTAGTTGGTGCTGGGGAGGAAATCTCTTTTCTTGTGATTTCAAAAAATTATGCTGAGACTTCCTTAAAATGTTTTGTTCCAGAATATCTTAAAAAAAGTGATTATGTATTTACTCAAACAAACTATTTCAATGTATTTTAAAAGCCCTACTGGTAAGATGTTGGGGCGTACCTAGCCGGGTATTATTTCTTTGAAATGCAAGAGACGAGATATGTAGAAAGAATATCGGAAACAGTAATGTTGATTCACTTTCCTAACGGCATCGTAGACAAAAAATATCTTTCGGCAAGATTGGGCCTATTACAGAGGAAATCCGTCTGAGCCTACACTTATTCATGTTTTCATAATGTAACCAGTTCTATTATATTTATCACTCGTGTGATAAATACTTCCACCGGTCTATTAACAACGATCTATCTATTGCTGCATAAATATAAAGTCGACTTTCACTGTATTAAGGGCATGATGTGACTAGTCGTCAGATTTTTATAGATGACTCTAAATCTGACCTAGAGAACGACAACCTTAGACATCAGCCCTCGTAAGATAAACCTCCGTTTAGTTATTCCTGGACCCTCTCCACTTCCAATAATGCAAGGCCTCTCTGAAACCAATGAAAATACGAAAATTAAGTGAGTTTTATCTAAATTCCAAGTGTTGATAAAACCCCGGAAGATGAGATCGCCGTTAAACTTTCTAGGCTAAGCCCAGAAGAGGGATTCTGAAGACCTGAACTCGCGTTAGGACTGCCTGCGACCTTACTCCCGTTAGCTTTATTATACTCCTGTTATCCTTTGCGTGAGCCCTAACCTAACTTGGTGGGAGCTGGCACAGTAGGCACTTTATCACATAAAATATTGTGCATCTATCTGGAAAATACTTTGTATTGATAGCCCATTTTTCTTCAGCGGACTAAAGAACTCCATTAAAAGGAAGTGATATACGATCATTATGTACATGTTCTCTCTCCGAGTTTTTTTTTAGACAAAGTAAAAGGAATTCTCAAAAACATAACCTAGCTTCATTGCCATTCTGAAACAAATTCTCTACATAAAACGAAAAACGCTTAAAGTGAAAATAGAAATGCTTGATCGTTTACGCCGTTGAGAGTCGTTTGCAATCATATCACGCTCATTCAATGTCAACGAATCAACTGTACGATCGATAAAAAAAAAACCGAAGATAAAATAAGGCCGTCTGTAGCTTCAACTGTCAGCGAAAATTGTTCATGATCCAGCAATAGAAAATATGGAAGTTTGGTTCCCATTATGGATTGAAGACCGCAACCAATAAAGAGTGCCGCTGAGTGGTCCAATGGTGCCGGAGAAGGCAAAGGGTCTTTACGCACATTTTAAAGAACCTGATGAAAGTTGTGGTGGTGAATGTATGGATGAAGGATTTCAAGCATCGGAAAGTTGATTCAATAAATTTAAGGTGAGACAATCATTGCATACCATTAAAATCGTTGGAGAAGCTGCTTCTGCAGACATTGCTGCAGCAGAAAGATACCCAGAAGAAATTGCAAACCTAGTAGCTGATAGAAGATACAAATATTAAACCTGAGCAAATATTTAATGCAGACGAAACTGCAACTGGAAGAGAATGCCAAACAAAACATTCATTTCTAAAAGCGAAAAGTCTACCTCTGAATTTAAGGATAGGATACACTGTTGCTATGTTCTTATGCATCTGGAGATTGTGTCATTAAACCACTGATTCTTTACAGATCGTTAAATCCTCGTGCTTAAAAAAATCAAAACGATGGTTAAGCGTGGTTTCAGGCGCTATTTTTTGTGACTGATTCCGGAATTGTTTTGTTTCTGAAGTTTTATTTAAAAAAAAAATAATAATAATTTAGACTTTAAAGCAGTTCTAGTTTTGGACAATGCACCAGGTTATCCTCGCGAACTTGAAACTAAGCATCCAAAAATAAAAGTGACATTTTTAAGTCCCAATACGACGACTTTGCTTCAACCATAGATCAAGGAATAATCCAGGCCTTCAAGCTGTATTACATTAGACGAACCTTCAAAATCATAGTGGATAATATGGAATGTAAAACAAAATGCATCGTAAACATAAAAGAATCATTGGAAAAACTGAAGCCATACACATTGAAATCATGCTGGAAAAAACTGTGGCCTGCTCTGAGTGCGGAAAATGAAGATTTGACTGAAACCGACTTGGAGAAAAATATTAAATTCACAGCAAATTGAAGAAGAGGCTTCAACAAGCACTGGAAACATGACATTTAATTTGAAAAATCTTAGTGAAGGTTTAAGAATGGCAAATGAGCTTTGTGATTTCTTTATGCAAATTGATCCGTCTATGGAACGAAGTGTAATTTTCAAGAGTCATATTGCTAATACCACAGCTGAATATCGGTCTAAATTAAGGGAGCTTTTAAAAACTGTTTAAACCATTACCTAATCCTGAAGATAATTATTAATCAATATGGTCAAAAACTTCAGTAAAAATCATTTTTTATTATAAATGTGCTTGTTTTTTATTTTGTCACTTAGGAACGTATCCTCTATAACCCCATATAAATTACCATTCCATATTCACGGTTTCTGTATTCGCGGCATTTTTACGGAGCATATACCCCGCGAATAAAGAGCTTTTACTGTAGTCATAATGTAACTAATGATACTCGTAACTCCAAATTTAAATATAATCGTAATCGAAAATTCGATCATTCTACATGTATTTATTTTTCGTTACAAAATCATTTCTCCCAAAAAACAACTTTAAAATATTTTATTTTAATTTTTGTAAATATTTACAAAAATACGTGTAATATATATATACACGCATAAACATATGCGTTGTGTACTCATTCAGACCAAAATTTATATTTTTCACCTTATTATACAATAGTTAGGGAGAGAAAAAAAAAAGTCCTAATTAAATTGGTAAAGATTGATTACACTACTCGTCGTACTATGTGTCAAAACCAAACGTTGTTACAATTTATATCACAACAAAAAAAAGTTTTTTGAAAATCGTTTTTATCACATAAAGTTTAGGCAGAACCATCTGGGTTAGGCTTATGCGATGCAAAGTACTCGTAATTCATTAGCCATTCACAACAATACGCCTTGCATATGATTTATGATAAAAATTAATGCATGCAAAATAAGTTTTTTTTTTTTTTTAATTAAACCAAAACGTTAAAATAAACCATACATCGTCCACTTAACCAAAACAGCCCGCCATATGGCTTTTCGAATGCAACACTGCGGATATATACATTGCACAATACATACCTACATAATTAGCCTGGCCGGCTTCGAAAAGCACAAGTCCATATAGGTTATGCTGCTTTTGGAAAGGTGCTGTTTTTTTTTTTTTTTTCAAATAAATCAACTTTTTGAATTTTTAGTAACTTTAAACTAATCGATCCCTTTAATTGAATTGAAGAGTTATTTGTTTAATTGGTACCAACAGAGCAGTATGTATTTTTTTAAATGTTTTATACAAGAAAGCAGAAATGGCTTTTCTTCATTCAATCTTTTATGATTGAATATTCTATTATACCTATGTACATACCTATATGTGCTTATGTATTTGTCCTGAAAAACATTGCAGAGTCTTCTATGGAGGTTAGAAGAAAATTGTATGCATTCTTTGTAAACTTAAACGGTGCTTTACTTTACATACTTTAAAAACTTAATAGTACGGGTATTTCGATAAGTTTCAACGAGATTTCAATTATTTATATAACACATGGGCTGAAAAGTCAGTGCCGTTTTACAGTAAAACACAACGTTTTTGCAAAATTCAACTTTATTTATCAATATAGTTGCCTTCGAGGGCGATACACTGATTGAAAGGATTTTTCAATCTTTCGATACCAGTTTTGTAGTACGATTTCGGCTTAACCTCAAAATAGGCCTCTGTTTCGGCGATTACTTCTTCATCGGTCTTAAATCTCTTTCCGGCGAGCATTATTTTGAGGTCTGCGAATAAGAAATAGTCACTGGGGGCCAAATCTGGAGAATACGGTGGTTGGGGAAGCACGGTGCATTGTCTTGATGAAACAGCACTTTTTTTTTCTTCAAATGGGGCCGTTTTTCTGCGATTTTGTCCTTCGAACGCTCCAACAATGCAATGTAATAGTCGCTGTTGATAGTCTGCCCCTTTTGGAGATTGTCGATGAAAATTATTCCATGTGTATCCCAAAATACGGATGCCATAACCTTGCCAGCCGACTATTGAGTTTTTGATCGTTTTGGACTAGGTTCGTCGCCTGCTCGCCACTCAGCTGACTGCCGACTGGTGTGAAGTGATGGAGCCAAGTTTTATCCATTGTCACATACCGACGCAAAAATTCGGCTTTATTGCGGTTGAACAGCTTTAAACACTCCTCTGAATCATCAACACGTTGTTGTTTTTCGTCGACTGTGAGCAAACGCGGCACCCAATTTGAACAGAGCTTTAGCATGTCCAAATATTCGTGTATGATATATCCAACAAGCTCTTTTGATATCTTGAGAGCCCCAGCTATCTTGATCAACTTCACTTTACGGTCATTCGTAATCATTTTGTGGACTTTCATTTTCAATCCACTTGCGAATGGTTCGTTCGGCTGGTACAGAGTCCGGGTAACGCTTATCAAGCCATTTCTTTGCATCGGCTACATTTTTTCCCATCAAAAAGCAATAATAAATCAACACACGAAATTGCTTTGAATCCATTTTTTTCACAATAACAAAAGTTGCTTTACTCACTACGCTATATCTCGAGAACTAATCGTCCGACAGCTGTCAAATTTATACACGTATCTTTTGAAGGTTGGTACTAATTGAAAATAATATGGATTTAATTCAAGTGGTGCCCTCTCTTACAAACGACACTTTTTAGCCCATGTATTAGTGATAAAATGCGGGAATTTAACAGAGAGGAACAGTCAGCATGGTGTCAGTCACAAGTTTATATAAGGGTTGTATTTTAAATCCAAGCTTGTGTTTTTCTTTCATTTCAAAAGCATTTTTATAAATTTCAATTCAATAATAACTTAATGCTAAAGGCCTAAAACAATGCTTAATTAACTTAATAATACTATTCTAACTAATGTTAACTGGCCCTTTACAGGCACTCTATGCTACACCAATTGAAAGGATAAACTTATAAAATTATAAAAAGGTATGAAGTCAAAAATTAAGTGAGCCTTTTAACTAAATACTCACATTTTCAACTATTTTTTCGATTGGCTTATCCTTCCAATAATAATATACATAGACGGAAGCCTGCTAACATTTGAGCCAGATTGATCAATAACTTTTCGAGTAACAGCACGAACAGTTTTTGAAAATATAGTTTCAAGATAATTGCGTTTAAAATTTCAATATGATAGAAGTATTAGTTTAATTGATTAATTGGTAAAATCTGCGATTTCAGGCATTCATCCTTCTTTGAAAAGCTGATTATCTTCAACTAATTGCTGTTTTCGAGCTGTACAAGCTGTTTTTTTCTCAGACTCCTTCGATTCTGTATCGCTACTCGCGCCTCATCGCTGTATTCAGCGAAAACTTTAGTGTAAGTATCAACAATAATATTTATTTTATTCATGATTTGAATGATTGAGGTGCAGCCTTCATTGAATATCCCAGCAGCATTGAAATCATTTTTAACCCAGAATGCACGTGCTTAAATAGTCGCCAAACAATTTTAAAACCTAGGCCTCTCGACTCCAACTCGCCAAAACGTATTTCTTGCTTGCATGTAGAACAAATCAAAATGTTTGACAAAGAAATAAATATGTACAATGAAAAATTGAATAATTCTGCATACGTGCAAGAAATTTGTACGGATATCCTCACTACTAGAAATCTTTATTTTATTTTATTATTTTTTTTTTTTTTTTCAGTTGCACAGTGATGGTGTACACTTGTATTAGGTCAAAAAATCTTTTTTTTTGAAAATTCTAAAGGGTTTGCTCCTCTTAATCTACGTTACGTAATTACCTTCTGATCAAAAAATACGGAATTTCCCATTCAAACAAACCTCACTTGAGATATTGTCAAAAGCTTATTTTTTTTTTTTTTTGGTTGGGACATATGTCGTCTGGCGGCCTTGAAATTACAAGCGTACGAGTGGTACAAAGATTTAAACGTTAGCCGTACTATGGTTTTTGATTTTGATGATTTGCCTCGTTCCGGTCGTCCGTCTACAAGTATGACTGACATAAACATCGAAGAAGTTAAGAAAATTGTCCTCTAGAGCATCGGGGGGATAGCAGCCGCTCCTTGTGGCTCGAGCTGAATAAATCTTAAAAAAATTGAAAATTGAAAGACTTGTACGCGACTATTTAATCAAAAACAACATTCATACCGTTTCGTAAACTCTGTATTCATCTGACATAGCTCCTTGCGACTTTTTCTTAGTCCCAGATTCAAAAATCGGCCTATGAAAAAAGTGTTCTGAAGACTGGAGGAAGCGTTGGAATATGTGTATTGCTTGCAATGGAGATTACTTTGAAGAAAATAAAATAAATATCGATGAATTATTAAACCGTTTTCGTTTTATTGAAGAATTCCGGGTACTTTTAAAAGCGGTTAAAGTAGCGCGAAAACATTTCGTAATGTTCGTACTGCTTTGGGTCATCATTAAGCACCTTCTCCCATAGCTATTGTAAATTTATCGATAAATTTAAGCCTCTCGCACAGATTAATGATGTAAAGACTTCAACTAGTGTTCGACCGGCAAGGTTAGATAAAAATATCGCCGCAGTAGCTGAGAGAGTGACTGGAAAAAAGAAGTGTCCAATTCGAGACGACCACAGGAATTGGGCCTATTCACAACCACTGTGCACCGTATTTTGCAGATCTAGGTTTACATGTCTATAAGGTTCAGTTGACACAGGAATTGAAGCCAGCAGACCAGGCACAACGCCATACTTTCGCTGATCATGTGTTGAAAATGAATGAACAAGATCATAATATTTCACGTAAAATTATTATGAGTGATGAGGCTCATTGCTCTCAAACAAAACAAAACTATCGCACCTGGAAATAGTAGTAATAATAGTAGTCTACAACGAGTGACAGTTTGGTGCGGTTTTTAGGCTGGCAGTGTCATTGGGCCATATTTCAGTAAATCGATTGCGTTACCGAACAATGTTGACTGACTTGTTTTTGCCTAAAATTTATGAAATTGATTGAAATCAAAAATCGACACCAGCCGCACAGCTGGTGAAACAATGACTCTATTGTGTGACGAACTTCCTGGACATGTGATTTCTCGAAATGGAGATTTCAGTTGACCGCCGAGATCATGGAATTTAACATCATTAGTCTTTTTTTATGGCTGTTTTAAAAATAAAGTCTACGCCAATACTCCACCAAAGATTCATGAAATAAAAGAAATGAAAACTGATTTTCGCGAAATACAGTCACAATTATGCGAAAACGTCATAAAAAATGTTATTAAACATTATTTCATTCTACCATACATTATTATTTTAACACTAACCTCAGAGTTTGTACTTTAGGTTAAAATAAAAATATCAACACTTTTCCAAAAAAATGCTGCGTTTTTCTATTGATTAACGATTTTAACTTAATGCTAACTTAAACCTACTTAAACTATGTAAGCTTTACATGGCCTGGAAATTAAATGAATTGATCTGGCGTTCTAATGTCGCTACACTGAATTACAAGAAAACGACAAGAGAATATCCACTTATTCAATAAGCCAATAATATTCATGCTGCTGCTGAGCAACATTCGTAATGTCGAGGCTTTCTACCGCCCTATTTAACCCGAGGCGCTCCACACTGTAGTGTGCAATGTCTCCATCGTAGCTGAGTCGCCTGTTCGCAGCTGTTCAAACGACGTGGAAGATTAGCAGCATCGCTTATTTGTTCTGGATCAGCCTTATCGAGGAAGGCTTCTGGGAGAATGAAGATGTTAAAGTGGACATTCTCGTGGTATAAAAAGATGGAGTAGTAAGCCTCGGAAATCAGATTTTGCTTTGTGGTATATGCTCTAGCAATGTGCTTCCGAGTCAACTTTAGAACGATATTGTCCTCATATAAGGTTCGCTCTATTGTAAAAAAACTTCATTAGAATGGAATTTTATATACTCCGACTCTGGTGTTTGGTACAAGGGAAGACAAGCTCTCGACACTCGAATCTTTTCCATTATACAAATACAAGCATGTTCCGGATAAGGGCCATGTAGCAGATTACCTCCACCCTCGCATCGAGTTGACTACTATAAAACAGTTACTTTGTAAGAGCAAAAGCACCTTTGGCTCTGGCACATCTATATTTTTGGTAAAATATAGATTATGATCTAGCCAGATCCCAGTCATCGCAATATCATTTTATCTGATCGAAATCATGTTGGAAGAGCATTTCAAAGTTTGTTTGTACAATAAACGTGTGTATATACATATATGTATATAGAATATGAAAATATGTTAGATATTCACGAATGGTTCATGATATTATGTTTTTTGCAAAACGCATCCTGACCGACCTATTTTGAACTACTCTTGTGGACAATTCAGAGTCTACATAACTAATTACGCCGGAATTGGCGTCCAAACCAATTTATTGGTTCATTCTGTGATATAATGGCTGTTGTTGAATAGAGTCCGCAGTAAATCAAGAGCTTCATGGGTAGCTGTTAGAGTAAATTCTAGTGCATAGTGCAATCTACCATAACATGCAGACTAGTGTCGGAAATATTTTAAAAGAAATAATCTTTTTTTTTTTTTTAAATAAGGACCGATACTGCTGTCGACATAAATGCCAAGTGAAACAGCACACTTTTGTGAGTTAAATTAATTTTCATGAGTCTCTTCCGGATTTGCCTCACTATAAAAATGGCGATAAATGCATCCACAACATGACGAATAGCGAACTTAGTTGGCCGATTACGAGGGCCAAAAATATCACGTAATCTTCTATGCTTTTTGCAAGTCTAAGACCAATTTTCAAAATAAGATTAAATGATACGGAAGTGTTCTCCGCGTATAAATCTATAAACGTTGATTTGCCAAATAATATTGAGCATAGATGTCAAAGACAGCATGGTTTAAAAGCTCCCACCTTTTACTTTGCGCTCAATTAACTGTACAGAAAAATTCCCATTTTCGCAAAAAGCATAACTAAAATATATAAGCAAGAGCTGTCAAGATAATTAATTATGTTCTAGAATGAGCAACCGTTCAATAGTCATAAACCTAGTAATTCAAAATTAAACATGTGTTTTGTACACAGAGAGTGGGTCCCTCGATTTTTCCTGAAGAGAAATTGAGAGACTTTTTCATAAAAGCCATTTTATTTTTCTATTTTAATGTATTGCCAGGGAATCGAACCCAGTTCACCTGGCGTACTAGCTCAGGAATTTTTTAAATGCGCCACACCATCACGCGATACGTAACAGCGTAAAAAATTCTTAATTAAAGATTTGAATGCACAACGAACACGAGGGAGATTGAAATACTAACACGAGAATTTTTATGAAAGAAAAGGTATCGAAACTACAAATTCTATGCATGACGACTTACTTCAATTATGGAAATTACACGGCTTAAAAAATCTAGGTACGTTGTTTGTTAATAAAGAATGGCGCTTAATTATATCCTGTGATGGCGGATACAAAGTACAGATATCTATACATACTCGTATATTTAATTAAAATAGTTTAGGCTGAAATATACCAAAATCATCTATAAAGGACTATAAAATAGTTTTTGGTAAGCCGCTAGCGAGCGAAGTTTTTATAAAGAAACCAGAGAAATCCCAATATAGACCGAGGTCAATGGAGACTATACACTGGAATAATTATCAAAGCTCCAGTACCAAAAACCACTTCTTTTTAAAAGGTAGATGTCTTTGAGAGTGCAGCCGTTGATATGATATATTGGTGAAGGGTATTTGTCAATGCGTCTAGATCGGAGTCAGGCATGCTAGGGAATATGCAACCGAGACAGACTGTTCTTTGGAGTCTGGCAAGTAATAATGTATTTTCGTGAAAGCTCGTTCCACCAGACAACCGGCGCATAGAATATACCATAGTAAGGACTACCATAGCCAATCCAAAGGACCGTTCTCGGTGACAGTCCAATTTTTTTTTAAGAACTTTACATTCAAGTGTGCATGAATAAAATTATAATGCTACAGCACGTGTTAGGTTAGGTTAGGTTAAAGTGGCGGTTGGAAAACTAACCCACTTAGGCCTATTGGCCCGTTGTGCTGCCACGTAGATCTATGATAACCTCACTCATTGAACCGTTTGAGCTTACGATGAAGCGCAGGGGACTGTTAACGTCTGTATTTTTTTAGATCGTTTAAGTCGTTGTAGAAGAAGGCTCCTAGGAGATTTTAAAAACAGTGTTTGGTAAAACCGCCCTTTTCCTTGGTGAGCATATGATCGCATGAATTCATATTAATCCTACTTTGGCGAATACAGGTCCTGTTTTGATTGTATGCATTTTGGCATTTACTTCAATAAACAAACTTGTCCCTCTTTTTCTTGGTCTTCCTCAGATAACAAGTCGCTCTATAACAATCATATCACAAATAGATGCTAGAGTTTTCACTTTATGCTGGTCTACTTTGTCACCCTTTTTTCTGGGTCCAATTGTTCAGTTATCAATATCTGCGATTGTTTGTTACTTTTAGTGGTAATGAAGTTAACTTGAACGAACTAAGTGGAGTTTTCTTTTTTGGGCATCTACAGAGTAGGTGGAGAATTTTCTACTCCTCCTCCTCGTCCATGCAGGTTCTGCAGAAGTTGTTTGTAAAAACGACAAGCCTTCTTGCATGCTTGACTATAAGACAGTGTCCAGTCATGACACTTATGATGGCACTAAGATGTTTCCTCTTTCGAAAAATCAAACTCTTAGAGCGATTTAGATCCAGTATTACCCAGATTTATTTATTCATTAAGCGTATCGCCAAATTTTCCGCATGAAACACGCTACAGTGATTTAGAAGGCGAAAAAAAAGGCTTAGGTTAAGCTTATCTGAAAAAACCTTGCTATCAGTTTTCGATCAATCTATGTAGACATGGATTGGCTTGTCGTCCATTTTAGACCCAGATAGATCCACAGGAGATGCTTACATGAAAGTCTTTTTCAAACCAATGTTGGGGCATAATGTAGTCGATGGATGGTCCACCATCCACTTAACTTCTGAAAATATCGAGGCGTGCCAGGTGAAACAGAATATCCAGCTAGTTACCATGGTAATTAGGAAAAAGGTGGGAAAAACTGACACACATTGAAGGAAATAGCCCAATGGATAACGACATGGATATACGACATAAATAGGAAATAGGCCGCCATTATGTGATATCCCGACGAGCGATATCGTTTAAATAAATACACAATTCGATTTTTCACTATGCAATAACCCATCCAAACCATCTACATCCAATTATTTAGGATTAAAACTTCACGTAACAATTATTTCTTAATACAAGAGTACCTGGTCCCTAATAACCCAGCGGTCGTTACACTGGTATCACTCCGAAGCGTTTGCGTGTTCGAAAGCAACTCCAGCAAGTCCCTAAGTGGTCATTACAAGTAAAATAAAATCCCATAAGGCATTCGGCATAAACATCCATATGGTGTACTCGTACTTTCTTTTATATTTTTGTTAATATCGGTGGTCGTATTATTAAAAGGGTCGAGCGGATGTCATGTAAGCCCGTATGATACCTTCATGTATGTCCGTTCATACATCTGAGGTATTTGTATTACTAGTATAAATAGTCAACGATGGGTCTTTAGTTCCCAGAGGCGCTTTGTCCATTTCATTTCGCAGAATTGCTTTCACGATGCCACAAAATAAAATATCAACTTTTATTTAGTGAAAAACACGCATCCAAATTGGACCGTTGTTGCGGTCAGTGCTTTTATGTTGTCCCATAGATATATTCTCGTATACAGATACATCGCCGAGAGGCATTCTCAGTTGCTTTTAATAACAATTTTACCACCCCCTAATGGATCATTATGTGGGTAGCGTAGAAAGGATTCCGGCAGCCGAGCACATGTAATGATACGGCCTAAGGTGTTTATTTCGGATGGGACATATTGGTTGGTCTTCTCATCCGAAGTGTACGAGTATTAGCATAAAAAGGCAATTCTTCTTTGCCGTAAACTCCTATAAGAAAGCAATGACACTGACAACCACTGAATGATGTCCACATAAAAACGACATGGGTACATACGAATAGTTGACTTTAGTTGTCAAAGTGTGAGATTAAAGTATGGCATAGTGTAACGAATATCTTATAGGTTCCGGCCTCAAACGCCTTTTCGGATGGGGGTGGAAATACTTTGCCCCCGGGGATAGGACACAATATTTTATTAAGAATTAAATTGCAATGTTGTTACATATACGAATACAATCACCGCCAGTATGACAATTCTATATCTCTACTGGGATGCTAGATAAAATGGTCAATTGGGTCAATCGACGACGACTCCATTGTTTTGTTCCAACTGTTATCCACCAGAGAAGCATGGCTGGGTGTGATTTGATGAGTTTGATTATAGCATAAGTTGTCCATGAGACTGACAAGATAAAGCAAATTGAAGTAATTTAGCTAAACTGCTTTTATCGTCATAAAAAATATCACAGAACAAACGATTGGGATCGATTTATTCCCTTTTATTAAGTTAGAATCTTAGTAGGTATGAATATATACGAGTAAATGGTTTGATTCGCATACATTTAAGTTCATTTATAAACCAAACCTTTTTTTTTCTATCAGAACTGATCATTTAGGCACACAACTAGTCAATTTATGTCTTTTTACTGAAATGTCCCAGTCTTTGGTAAAAGGCCGATTAAACGCTTCAATAGTAAAATACATACCCACAGTATCATCACCCACCTCATCAGTGCCAATTGGCTTTAGCCTGATGGAAGCATAACTCGGACAGGGCCCCCGCCCAATCATCAAGGGTTCGCACATCAATGACGATATCTAATAAAAATCGGGGGCAGAGCTAAATGTACTGGTCTTATTGTAAAGGTTTTCGGTATTTAATGCCTCCGAATGATGCTACGATTTGACCAGTTACAAGCGGACGGTCAGAGATCCTGTTGGGTGGCAGGACCACCGGTAGTTCCTAAAAGAACTTAAAACACGGTACCATGGGAGTTAAGAGAATGCCAAATTTCGGTCCTGAGTCGCAGGACTCACACTTATTCCTGCCACTCGTAGGTGCTCCTTAAAGCACACGTACTCGTAAAAATTCAAAATCTTTCGGTCATCGTTTAAGGATGTCTGAAAGCTTATTTTTTTTTATTATTATTTTATTATTTCAGATTATAAATATAAGACAATATATTACAATTGTTATATTTGGTATAGTTAGGGACATTATATTGTCCAAGGCCAAGTGGCCTTTTTTTTGTTAAACAAAAAATAGGATATTTAAATATTTATGGGGAAAATGTATGCAAAAATAAACAAATGCAACAGTTAGTGAAGTGAAACAATAAGAAATTGAACTATTGTACAATGATCGTAAGCAAAAAGGCAAGTTATGACATTTTTAAGAACAAATAACGCCTTCTTTTACATCTTATATTTTCCAGTAACTAATTGAATAAACGAGGAGAAATGACGGTGAATAAAAGAGAAAAAGTGCTTTATTGATTCTAGGTTAGGATACAAAATTCATGGAATTAGCTCGCAAGTTAAGATTGCCATACAGTTTAGCGACAAAATTTTTCAAGACTTTATAGTAGTAGAGGTGTCTTAAGGTTAGTATACCGCCCCAACAGGCTAAACCGTACTCCAGCTGAAGCTGCCTTTCTACTATGTCAAAATATTGTTCTTAATGTTTTCTCAAACAAAGATTTGAGTCTATTGTCTATTTGAAACATTCGACGCGTTCAATAACGAAGCTAACATCAGTATTGTAGGTAGGCCTTGATTATGAGGACAAACAATTGTTAGATTAAATTTGAAACAATTTGGTAAGTGATATTGTAGAGATAAGTTATCAGTCAATTTTCCCTTAATTTTAAAAATCATATACTTTGTTTTGTTACTAATTGCAAGTTTAAGCTTGTCAAACCACCTACGAAGCAAATCTTAGTCAAAATTAATGTTTGCATTGGCATCAAAGAGGTTATAACAAGAGTAAGCTAGAGCTGAGTCATCTGCGAACGCGGTAATTTTCATTTTGAAAAGCTAAATAAATAAGGAGTTTACATAAATTAAGAACAATATCGGACCCAAGATAGAACCCTGTGGTGCGCCCAAATTTATTGTTTTCTGTGAGCTCATACAACCCTTTAATCTGACCAATTATTTACAGTTCCAAAAATAAGACGAAAACCACGTACAAATAAAACCTCAAATAAAACCTCTAGAGCTGCATTGTACAATTTACTGAGTAGAAGCGAATGGTTCACCATGTCAAAAGCCTTTCAGATATCTATAAATAACCTTGCAGTAATTGTAGAATCATTTATGCTATTATAAATTTCTCTACAAAGTTTTAATAAAACATTTTCTTTTGATCTTCTGCCTCTAAAACCGCTTTGAAGTTTACTGAAGAATGAGACAAAATATACTACAATGTCCCAAAGGTTGTAAAAATTGTTGGTCGTTCATCAAAAATATAAAAAATTCTGCTTCATCCTACATCCCGAACATCCAATTACAATGACAGTGCTGTCACCACTTTGGAGAAGGGCAATCTACATGCTGCACAATTTGCGACCAGCTAAATACTTCCAGATTGTGCTTTGTCTCCCCCTAGATTGGAGTACGAATTTTCTTTTCTCTCCCCATACAGACTAATTGCACTTACGTCCCACCATGGAAATGCTGATAAGCCTTCAGCTCATAAAACATCTCGAAACACTAAAACTTCTCATTGACCTGAAACACGGTTTTTGTAGCAACAGGTCCACTGATGTTTTGATGGGCTGTCTCACTAAAAAGTCGAACCAAAGCGTACACCAATCTGGCGAAAGCAAGATAGTTGCACTTGATATTTCTATGGCATTTGACAGAGTTTGGTATCAGGTTCTTTTGTAGAAAAGGCGTGCATTTGGGATCGAACGGTGAGCCCAAGTTTTCTTGGATGGTTTCAAGTCTGATATTCACAAAATAAATGCTGATGTGCCACAGGGCTTCGTTCTATCTCCTACGCTCTTTTTAATTTTCATCAATTGTCTCTTATGTGCTACTGGCAACCCCAAATATATTCCTTTCCTGACGACAGTTCTCTCTGATTTTCATATTTGCTCTCGGATTCACGTCCCCGCTCTTCGACTGTAGAACGAGAACGGCAGCGTATGTTCAGCTCATTAAATTCTGATATTAACAGCATAACCAATTCGGGAACTACCAACAAAGTCGAATTTAATGCTTCCAAAACAAAATGCTGTCTAAGTACTGTCGTTAAATCGAAATTGAAATACCCAGTCATCATCCATGATTAGCATTTGCATCGTTGAAACCGAAAAACTTTCCATTCTCGGTATGTATGTGAATGAAAACTTACGTTGGAAGGACCACATATTCCATTTCGTCAAAAATGCTGCAAAATATCTAGGTTTCCTCAAGCGGTATATGAAATACTTTTCCCACCTGATCTGGCCTCAGTATATAGTTAAGGCATTTATCCGACCAATGCCCACATATTGTCAGGTGTGCCTAAAACATCTTTGAACTGGTAATGATGGTACTTATTAGTAATATTGTTACATTTCCCTGCTAAGACAAAAATACCAGTACCAATGACTTACCCGAAACATTTTCTTTCTTTGAAAAAAAAAAGGGAAAAGTGCTGGACGGTAAAAAAAAAATATATATATATATACATATATATATATATATACAACATATACATAATATATATATATATATATATATATATATACCATCAATTTTTTTACTTTTTGAAAATGATATCATGTAAATGTTGGCCACAACTACTGATGTAGGTCTGATGTGGTCCATTCGGAAGGTCCAATTTTGGGCAACTCGTTAGAGCACGGCAACTGGTATCTCGCGGATTAACACAAGTAATGTTGGCTTCCAAAGCGTCAATCATAGCTGGCTTATTTCTGAATGCCTGAAACTTTACATATCCCCAGAGAAAATAGTCCAAAGGTGTGATATCGCACGATCTAGGTGGCCAATTTACCATAGTAAAACGTGAAATTAAGTGCTCACCAAAATGATTTTTCAACAAGTCCATTGTTTCACGCGCTATATGGCTAGTAACGCCGTCTTGTAGAAACAAGAGGTCACCGAGACCATGTGCTTGAATTTCAAGAAGCACATAGTCCGTTAATATGGCGCGATAACGGTTACAATTGACGGTAACATCATGATTTGCCTCATGTTTGAAGAAATATTGGACCAATGATTACACCAGCCCCTAAACCACACCATACCGTTGTTTTTAATGGATGTAATGGTAGCTCTTGGTACTCTTCGGGTTGCTCATCAGCACAAATACGGCAATTTTGTTTATTAACGTACCCATTGAGCCAGAAATGTGCTTCATCACTGAACAAAATCTCACGATAAAACACCAGATTTTCATTGAGTTTTTCCAGAGCCCATTCACTGAAAATATAAAGCAAATTCAAGTAGACTGGCTTCAATTCTTGCACAATTTGAATTTTGTACGCCTTTACGTAAAATACGCCAAGTTGTCGAATACGCCAAGCCAAGCTGATGAGAATCGATTCCTCATGGTCTTTGCGTACACTCTCAGCTACAGCTGCTACAATCTCTTCACTACGTGCTGGATGTGGTCTAACCAGTCAAGTATCATCCACTAATGTAAACTAGGACTCAAGTTTGCGAATGGTATTGTTTCAGTAATGGTTTCAGTAGGTCGATTATGCGCACCATAAGTTCCTCGAATCGTACGAAAGACATTTCTCACAGAACGCTGATTTTTGTAATACAGCTGAACAATTTGGAGATACTGTTGTGGTGTGAGTCTTTCCATGATGACTTGAAAAATGATACTAAACAAAAATGACAAAGCAGTTTGATAGGAGTCATGCGTGATCTGTCAAAAAAGCATCCCTATACTTATACTATCCGTTTGAAAATTTTTGTTTGTCCATATTTTAATATCCTCGGTTTTGACAAAAAATTTTTTTTGTAAGATCTTTGCATAAACGCCACCTTATATGAGTTCTAATCAAGTAGATTTACTAGCTTTTAATCTATAGATATATAAGAGGATAGTAGAATATCTAGAGAGTAGTTAATATACAAATATGGCAACAGAGTAAGAAAACATAATTGTTTGAATCTATATTATATTGCATTACGCCCAAACAAAGATAATGTCAATGTCTAAAAGCAGGCAACAATAGAAAAAAAAATTATAATAAAAAAATTTTTCTGTTTTGCGTAGGCGCTGTAATGCCTTGCTAAGAGAATTTCAGAGAATGTTATAGGGAAGAAGACTTCGGCTGGAAATGCGTTAAAAAGGTAAGACGATATCAGCTCTTTGGGGAAATCCTAAGATCGGCCACTGAATTTCCAGGTTGGGAGGGAAACGGCTTGCGCTGATCAACGCCACAGCGCCCCTCAGCAATGTAAGTTCCGTCCCCTTTGTGGTTCGCTCATTTTGAAGAACGGTATGGTTTGTGTTTTTGTTAAAGTAGGTCCTGTCAAGAAATGAGGACAAGAACCAGCCCTATCCGGCGAGCCTAGCCGTGCCTCCCAAGCATGCCACGCTCCTCAGAGGAGAAGAACATTCTTCCTGTTCTTTTTATTTCCTTTCCCAGTTATGTCTACATACTGGTTTCCTGTCCTCTTCTCGTCCCCAACGCCCTCTGTCAATCCATGTTCACTCCGTATTTCCGATTCCCAGTCCTATTCGTATCCTCTTATATATGTTACACCTATTTATAACAATACAACTCAGACAATAGACACCCTCGAACATCGACGTTATGTCTCATATCTCACTTTGTTCTACCGCTATTTTCACCACAAGTGTTCCAGTGAATTTCCTCAAACATTTAGCCGTAACACCAGTCTCGCTATGAATGCTCATACCACTTTGGGAATATTGTGATTCGTTCTTAAGCCATATAACTTGCTTATGTAATGCCCTGCTTTGCTCTCTATTTCCTAGTCGTTATCACTTGCAAACATTAAAGAGTAATGTACATCTGTACCTCTCTTTTCTTCCTCCCTAAGTTTCCATCGACGTCGTTGTGTGCAAACAACTAAAGGGTATAATAACCCCTTGAGCACGCGCTAATTATAAAAAAAAAAAATTAAAAAAAAAAACGTTCATAAAACATTCTTCATGATAAAGAATTAGTTATATTTCAAGCTAAATCTATGTTGTTACTATTTACCATATACCAAAATCCGAAGATTTTCGAACAAAACTCTTGCTAAAAAAAAATGAAAAAAAAATGGTAAAAATGAAATCTGAAATGGAAGGAGTATTAGAACAAATCTGTTACCATAAGTCACAATTTTCGTCACAATAGTTCGTTGCAGCGAGTCTAGTTTAAAGCGCCACCTTTATCGTAAAACAAGAATTATACGTTGTCTATAGCTGAACGTGGTCACTTTAATTGGAATAAACATTGACTGTACAGTGAAAAGGGTGCGTTCTAAGATTGTTTACTTCGCCGCAGTCTAGTCAACAAAATTATAATTTGCCTTGTCGGTTCGCTTCATTTTTTTTTTTTTTTTTTTTTTTCTTGATTTGTATACATCAACTGCGAAAGTGTCGCTCATTATTTTTCCGAAGCATTTCATCATATCAGAGAAAGAAATCACCCCGAAACCGTAATAAAATAAGTTCGAAATCAATCATCAAATCAAATTAATAACTAATCTTCAGAATTCATCTTTAATGAAATCCATAAGAATCAAATAAAAATTGTTTTTTTACCTTCAATGACCTCGGCAAATTGATCACACTACCACAACCATCATCGCCGCTTCCGCTGGATGCCTCTACATTTTTCTCCTTCCATTCTATTTACTTAAGGCACAACATTCATCAATCTATCCTTGTCCGGCATCTACCTGTTTATTCGCCGTTGCCGCTGTCGTTGTTTGTCGTTGATGTTCGCCGACAACGTATGAAGAAAACGGCCATTTTTGTTTCGTAGTTCCATTTCCAGTGAAGTGAAATTGGTGAGTGTACGCAAACTTTAGCAGTGTGTTTAAATTTTCTTTTAATTTTACATATACAATAAATAAATTGGTAAATTACTCTATGGAAATTTCATGGTACGACAAGAACTGGCATTTTGCATTAAATGCGCCAAGTGTCAGGCTTTTTTAAATTCTATTTGACAAATTGAAAATTTCAAACTCAAAACACATACTTATATAGTTCGCGTCAGTAGAGTGATGCGAAAAGTTGCGAAAAACGATAAATAAAAATTTACAGCGCAAAAAATTTTATGAGAAATGCTAGTTTCATTAATAGTTGGATGGCAAAGTTCTAGTCTGACCGTGCTAATTGTGTTGATTGAGATATGAAACTTGTCCTGCCGCAGTAATTGTTGTTTGTCGGTTGTCAAGAGATAATTTTCCACAATTTTGGGTGGCGTACTCGTAGCTTGATATGCAACAGCGTTTTTGGTAAGTGTGTCACTTGTGGCATTACTTAATTTAATTCGTGTAACATCATCGCAAAGAATTTTACTTTCTTTTTTGTTTTGTGGTGGAGGCGCTTCGGTCCTCATGGCCATCATCGAAGTCGAAGTCAAGTCAAATTGTAGGCATTGTGCGAAAAAGTGTTTTTGTGCCATACCAAGGCCATCAGTTGTAGCCAGTGCTCCATTGTTGCATGGATTCTACTACGAGTAGTAGTAGATCTATGTATTTCCAAAGAGTCAGAGTTAGGGCCGTTGTGCGCTTGACAAAGACGATCTCACAAAACTTATTGATGACCGAAAACGGAAAGAAATATGTAGTGATTTGGGCCATCGAATAGATGGAGCATAGACCCAGCAACTGCATCGATAAGGAGTAATGGTACTTGTGCTGGTGTACATATAATAAATACAACGAATGTACACAAGTGAATAGGTGGAGAGATCCAAACTGAGTTAAGCTGTGCCAGTGCTAGTGTTGGTACTGTACCCACTGCAGAATTTGTTTTGAAAAAAAAAAAGAAAAATAAATAAATAAATAAATAATGGAGCTCTGGTGCGCAGGTACAGTTGTGAAAAATTTGTACACATCCTGAATAGCGGTGCGGTGCGAAGTGTGTGTCTTCAGCGTAGATGTTGACCGTCGTTGGCGTTGTTTAAACGATGGATCATTTTGAAAGGGGCATGATGCGCAAGGGGTGGTTCATTATTGAGACAGAACGCGAATGGAGCATCAAGGCAAACGTAACAATAACAAGATAGCAGTGACGTCAGATCAATGACCTGTTTTATAGTTTATGTCGCTCCAAATCCGTTGTTTCGTCTGCATCGTTTTTGGTTTTTCCTTTTTCACCACATCAGGGGGTGTAATTGTTGATTTCGATGTGCTGAGAAGTTATCTGCTCCCATAGAAAAGTTTGCGCCTTTTTTTTCTCTTTTTTGTTTCTTGCGTTTGTTGTTTTTCATCACGTAGACATGACGGCGAAGGAAACAACTTTTCAATTCGCCCTAAGCATACACACGCATGTGTGCTGTTGCACTCATACGATGGTAAAATTAAATGTGAATTCTTGTTTTGTTGTCAAACAATCTTTTTCGTATTCCATTTTGCGCATGTTCTGTTTCTTTGCGGCCAGCTGCTAATCACATCGTCTGCTTTGATAGTTTTTTCTCATTTTCATTTTGTCGGTCGGTTTTCTTTTGGTGCCATTTCACTTGTACTTCTTTTGCTTGTCGGTTCCTTGTCATTCTATTCTCACAACTACATGTGAAAGTGTACTGTTTGGTGTGTGTTTCCTTAGCTGTTATGCTTTTCGGTTAATTTCTTAAATGTTGTCCATTTTTGTTTTTTTTTTTTTTTCTTTGTGAATTGAATCAAATTCCTCCGTCAAACCTGGAGTTTTTTTTGGTTAAGTTGTTTGCTGCTGCCCGCCATTGCAGTGGCCAGAGTGATTTTGCATAAAGAAATACAAAGTTTCTCCTTAATTTAGGACCGCGAATGGGAGCTGAAACCACTTTTTTGTTTGATGTCGTGTTTTTTTGGAAAATATTATTTTGCAGTGTTGTTTCGGGTGTACTGTGTGTTATAATACATAATTGTCGCGTAAGACAAGTGCATTTTTGGAAGAGATAATCGAATTTTGAAAAGGTAAAGGCGGGTTAACATTTTTTTTTTTTGTATTCTTTAAATCGAAAACAACAAAAGGCAAATCGAAGGAAGAAGAAATACCTGTTTGCAAGCAAATGTTGAAAGAGAAATGGAGAAAATCGTTTATATTTTAATTGCAATTGCTGTGGACAATCATTATTCTTTATCACGGTAAAAATATTGTTTGGAAAGTGATAACGAAACGATCGGTGCTCGAGTTGCAGATATCTATCATGTAATTGTTTGCATCGATTATCTTTTTATTTTTCAAAAACCGAGTAACAACAAGAAACCATTTCGGTAATACTCGCCGATTACTTTTTTTTTTTTGCAATCCGGTGTGATGCTCACTCATCTTGTGTGAATGGAGTTTTGTTAAAGTGTCTCCTTCGTGGAGAAAAAAATGGCGAATAAATGTAGAAATAAATTGATGTACGAAGGGAATTTTTTTTTGTTGCAATTTGTTTGTATGCGCCTCTATCACTTCACTTGGTGATTGTCAGCCTATCGGGTTTATTTTTGGATTATAGTAGGAGGTTGTTATTTGGATTTTTCTTTAATGTTTTTTTTTTTTTTCTTTTTTTCTTTTACTATTTTTAATGAGTGGAAAAAATTACATCTAGCGAATGAACTGTTAAGGAGCTTGGTATCCACATTTGTAAATTTTCGATTTTCCACAAACTGTGACAGAGATTGTCAAATTCGTTTGGTGGTTTTATCCAACTAAATATTGATAGCAATATTGTAGAAAATCAGATATTATATCTTACTTTCCCACTTAGATGGCGTTACAGTACGCGGTATACTTGGGCGCCAATCCACAAATGTATGTACATACATACATGTATCTATAAACCTTTTCAATTAGCACCGTCTTTGGTTAATTTCCTCCAGTTATACCCTCAAACAATTTTTGATATTTCCTTGCATTTACTGGTGCACGTCACGTAAATTAAGATCTTCCTCTATTAGAGACCGAAAACTATTCGCCCTACATTCCTCCCTACCCATGCGCACTTTTCTGATAAGGTCGTTGTCTCTGTACAGCTTGTAGCATCTTACTGTTTGTTGTCAAGGCCAATTACTAAGTAGCCTTCTCATTCAAAACAAATAGCATTTGATAGGTGTAACTACGATTAGGTGGCATTATCAGAGTTAAAAACGAGGCTTTTGATTGTGATATTCTTTTCGATTCGTTAATAATAGGTCTGTTCCCGTGATAATTTGTATTAATTAGTAAAAGAGAATTTTTTGCTTAAGTTACAGGAGTAGGAATAAATTCTCTCTTAAACCCAAAATCTCTCGGGAACAGGCTTTTTAAAACGTAAAAATAAAAAAAAAATAAAAAAAATTGCAAAGCAAAAGCAAAATTTTTAAATTGGTAATTATTACTATTTTATTGATGTTTTGTGCATTTAATGAGTTCTATTATGAATATGACGCTCTTTTTTTCCTCTTTGTGCATGTCCAATTAAAATTATTTTTCATAAATTTGTCGCAATTTAGACAAATTTTAACTTTTACAAATTTGACAATTCTTTTCAAACTTAATGGATTTGACGTTCTTTTTTATTACAATTCCTGCCAAAAGAAATTTGTAATTTGTCGTGGAAGTTTGTAAGAATTGACACGGTTGGGAAATAATTACTCTTTTGAATGCGTTCTCTTTTACAAATTTTTTCTCGCGGGAACAGGAATTTGTGCAAATTTGCAGTCCTGATACAGACCTAATAACTATGAAAGAAGAGAAAAATAGTGGCAACAAATACATCGAACATTTTAAACATCATTTAGCGTTTGAAACAGTTAATCGCAAATGACTTATATATGTATACCTATATTAACTATTAAAATATTAGGTAAACAGAAATAAACATAACTGATCCAAACCGTATTCATTAGATAGAATTCAAAAGACATGTGTCAATTTTTCAACATCAAGTATTACAATATAAATTCATATTTGGGTGTACCACAAAGAAACATACTTGAACTCTTATTATTTTTTATTTATATATAAATACATATATGCAAAGCCTTGAAAGTTTCTAAAATAAATCTGTTTGCCGATGATGCTCTTTTGACAAACAAATTGAAAATTATTTTTAGCAAAACTAAAAATGCATGCTCATAAATAGTAATGACAGTATTAATTAAGAATTGAAGAAAAAGCCATTGAACAATTGAGTGAAATGAAATACCAACTTGATAAAAAAAATTTCGGAATTTATTCAGAAAATTAAAAATACTAGTTTATTCATCTAAATCTATATTGTTCCCTTCAAAGTAACCCCCATAGAATGCAACACACTTATGATAGCGCTTTATCCAATCCTCAAAACATTTTTTATATTCGGTTTTCGGTATGTCCTACTAGGTGGAGTGAAAAGTAGGTTATGGTGCCTTGAAGTCCCTTTATATTTAGGCAAACATACCGAATTTCAGTAGGATACTGTCTTTAGTTTTGTTTTGACAGCTGATTGTTGTTGACGTGTTTGGCATCAAACGTTTGAGTATGGACAAAAACTATTTTCGTTCTCTCATAAAACATTTTTTGAGAGGCAAAACAGCGAAGGAAACAAAAGAAAAGTTGGATAAATATTATGGGGCTAATGCTCCGTCAGATTACACCATCAAATATTGGTTTCGAGAGTTTCGTGGTGGCCGCAAATCCACTACCGATCAAGTCGGCAGCGGCAGGCCCTCCGATGCGGTTACAGAGGACAATGACAAAAATTACATGAATCGGTGTTGGCTGACCGGAAAGTGAAGGTGCGCGAGCTAGCAGACACCACAAAGCCACAGCGCACACGCCATATTTTGAGCAATATTTTGCATATAAAAAAGTAATCCTGCCACTGGGTGCCGCGCATACTCACTCTTGACCAAAAAGAGAACGCGAGAGCACTAAAGAGTGTTCGGACTTGCTGATGCAGAACTGGGCGGACTTTTGGCGTCAATTGGTAACTGTCGAACACCAGAGAACAGAATGAGTGCCCGGCAATGGACTGAAGCCGTCACGAATGCTCCGAAGCGGCCGAGGGAGGCTCGATTGGTCGGAAAGGTTATGGCGTCGTTTTTCTGGGATTGTAATGACATACTCTTTGTGGACTACCTCGAAAAAGGAAAAAACATCAACAGCGAGTATTACTGTGCATATTTGGAGCGATTAAATGCCGAAATCGCTGCAAAACGGCCTCACATGAAGCAAAAAAAAAATAAAAATTTGCCATCCACCGTATTCGCCCGATTTGGCTCCCTTAAACTATTATCTCTTCCCAAACCTCAAAAGATGGCTCTTCAATAAAAAATTCAGCTCACGCGAGGAAATCATCGACGCCACGGAGGAGTATTTTGCAGACCTTCTGGAAAATTACTTTTCGGACGGGAGCAAGCAGTTGGAAAATCGTTGGAATAAGTGTATCAAACTAAAAGGCAACTATATTGAATGAAATAAAAAAAACATATTGGGTATATAATTATTTTCGTGCGGTTTTTTTTTTTCAAAATTTGAACGTTTATTTAAGAAAAACATGTGCAATAGTATTAATCAAAGTATTGCCCATCTGAAGCTATGACTGATTACTATGTGGAACGCAATTTCCTTGCTTTTGAATATATCCAGCTGCTTTTAAATATTTTGAAATGGCTGCTTGAGTGACACCCAAAGATTCTGCGAGCTCTTCTTGTGTTTGGCAACAATCTTCATAGAGTAATGCTTCCAGTTCTTCATCTTCAAACTTTTTTGGCTGCCCAGGACGTTCATCGTCTTCCAAGCCAAAATCACCACTTTTAAATCGTGCAAACCACTTTTGGGCACGTTCTCTCAGCTAGCGCATGTAATGTAAGAAGTAATGAAGAAGTCCCCGCAAAAACACTTTTTCAGGCACAAAGCTACACATATTTGAGTGAAAAAAAATTATTGTTGTTTACGCTTCAAATGAATGACATATACTGAAATGACGTACAATGACAGTAGCTTTCCAACGCATGTTTCAAATGGAATAATAACAATGGAATAATACAGGTTACGCAAACCGCACGAATTTATAGACCCAATGTAAGAAAAAAAAAAAGAAAATTCATTCCCAAGGAGGCTACTTTTCACCTCAGCTAGTACAGTGCTTCCTGCGATTTTTCCATTACTTCCTTTCGGCTGCTGAAACGCGTTCCCCGTAGTGGTTTTTTAACTCGATTGAACAGAAAGAAGTCAAAGGGAGCCAAATCGACTAATGATGATGATCGGATTCAGTCTCGCAAATCATCTTTTTTGCGACGTCAACACGGTCTCTTTTTTGCATGAAATTGAGTTCATTTGGCACCAACGTTGCTGCAACACGACGGAAACCCAAATCATTAACCAAAATATCTTGGACGGATCCATAAGCAATGTTCAAGTATTCCGCTATCTATCTAATTTGCATCTATTGAGCACCATTTCTTTTACTTCATCAATGTTTTCGTCGGCTTTCGTTGTCAATGGTCTGCCACTGCGTTCATCTTGACTCACGACCACTTTTGAACCGCTCGTGCCGAAACACTTTTCCAACATTTAAAACGTTCGCGCACCATTAAATCTGTTTTTCACGCAAAATTTAATATAAGTTCGTTGTTGCAAATTTAAATGCATTTCTAAAATTGTAAAAAATCGCCAACACACACAGAGATAGATGTACTCTTGGCTACATAACTTTTGCAAATGTCAATGGGAGCGCCACATGGTGGTTATTTCTTTTTTTTTATTGAATTGGAGTTATATCAGTTTTAAAGTCATATGATTTATGTAGTAAAAAATTGGCTTCATTAAAAAAAATATACACAAGAATATAGCTACAATATGTGCCGTTAATATTCACAACACTATTATCAAACCGCACTTCGAATTCTGTTCCAAACTTTGTTGCTCGGTAATAATAAGTACATCAATTGACTTTAAATGCTACACAATAAAGCAATGAGGGACATTATAAAATGTAATTTTTACACACCACATATATGGATGCTAACGTGCCCTAAGCAAACGATAATATTTAATACATTAAGTATTAAAATTTAAAAAATTACTTATACATACTCGTATCTCATAACTGTGTCTAGATCTCGAATTATATATATTTTTGCACCCTTGTTATTATTTATTTATATATAAATAATTATATAATTAATTTATTTACTAATTCAATTCCATTGAATTTATTTATAATTAAAAGGTTATTTAATAACATTGAGGAAATAATGAATTAGCAAACAAACTACCGTAACAATAATTAAACTTCGTACTTAATTTTTATTATTATAATTTTGTCATTGAACCCCCACGGCTCCTTTAAATTTTAATATGTGTAGTGTATAGGTATTGTATTTGTCAAGAACTGTCAACGGATCAAAGTGTCGTCGGCGGGTTTAATTGTAATGGAAAATATTTTGTTTGTTCAAATGTTTCCACTGAATGAATGGCATTTCTAGGAAGTAGTATATTGGAGAAAATCTACTAAGTTTGGTAACGTTGAAAATGTCTTGAAATGAAGTTTCGAAATGCCATAAATCCCCCACCAGCCATAAATACTTCTTTTTTAATGTATTGTACAAGTAAATAACTGATTCTAAAGTTTTAATTCGTCCGGTAACATTTTTAATTCTTTGTAGAAAACTGCGTTTTGCAGAAAGGAAGACGGAAATTATTTTAACAACCTGACATGTATAACAGACTTATTACTTAAATACCTCGGTAACATATTCATTTTAAACACAATAGTATGTGCATTCGTTATCACTCGTTGCTTAACACAACCATTTCAATAAATTCCACATATTTATAGTTAGAGGTAGTGAATGCTTTTTCATTGAATTGTTTTTTAAATACATATACATTAGTTATAGGGCAATATTCAAAGTGTAGCTTAGGTACTATATTATATACGTTTATTGCACTTAACTTATTTTCTTTGAAAGATATTCAATGTGACTATATAAATATAAATTAGAGTTTATTATAATTCCTATGTACTTTATTTCAATAGTATTCTCAACTATTTCATTGTTTGTTAGTATATAATTTTCAGAATAACGGTATATAAATATACGTTTAGTTTTACCAACATTTAAAACCAAATTATTCATGTGAATTCATTTGTAACTGATTTAAATCATAATCGATTTACACAATGCATTCATTTAAGTCATTGCATTAAAACAGATGACTATCCTACGTTGACATTTTATAAACATATATGCTATAATAAATAATGAAATTCCTAAACAGATCCCTGTTGCACACCTAGGACAACATTGTGTATTTTTGTGCTTTGCGTTCGTCTGCTTTGATACGACTTCAACCATCTTAACTCTATGTCTTCAATTTCGTACTTATAAATTCCCCTGTCGATTGTTTCGATAGCTTATCGCAAGTCAATTATAACAGCGGCCATTTGTTTCTTTGAATGATCTTCTATGGTTCAATTCACAGCTCGATGTATGTTTGCCACTAAAACCTGATATTTTTGAAGTTTTTGCACTATTTTCTCTATAATTTAGCTTTCAGTGGGTAGCATATTTATAAGTCAACAATCAGCTTGTTTGGTATAATTTTTAGTCTTATCCATATCTTTCATGATTTTTATTGGCATATGGTAAATTGGAAATTCAGAAACATTTCGAAGAAAGAAAATATTAATTTTACTTGTCATCGGCTTACCAGTCATTTGCTAGAATATTATCAAACAAAAAAATTTATTCTGTTATATAAATTTTTATATTTAGTTTATTTTTTTTCGGGTTCATACATATATGTATATAATTGAAGAACAGTTATAAATATGGGTTAAGATAATTGTATTATAAACAGTATGCGCACATTTCGTCGAAATATATTACGTTTCCGGATTCTTCTAAGGAAATCTATCTTTTCTTGTAATGTTTACACACAATTGAGAGACTTCAGCTTACTGTTAATGTGTACGCCCAAATATTTAACTTCTATCATACATTCAATTTTTAAGAAATGAACAACAGAAATCCCATTTAAATCATTATTATTAATACACTTTACACATTCATTTAGCTCTTCACACATTACGTTTAAATTTGTTTTTACATTGCATCCAGATCTCTTTGTAAAATAGGCTCTATAACACGAAAGTGTTCAGCACTTATGTATCCGCAATTCATGTTACAATCAACGTCGCTGTTAGAACATTAACATTAGAACCAAACTTCAAGAAGTCTCAAAAGAATGTACTCGTCTGAAGCCAAATTATTTCGCACAAAAAAAAATCTATTTTCTTCTTTAAAATCACTGAGTTATTTATAATGTATGATTTCTAATATTTTTTCATAGCTAGGCAGCATGTTAATTTGTCTCCATTGACCTGAAGACTACAAATGATTTTATAGTTCTCCACATAGCTTTTTGTTCTTGGGAAACAAAACCGTTTTTGGTTTTGTCTAGCGCTAATTTGAAGATGTTCCTACTTGTCTGTAATTATGCCAGTCACTTTTGAATTGAAATAGATAGCTTACATGCATATACCTTCTCACTTCGCAATAATGTGAGCCCGTGTCGAAACTAATAACGATCTTACATTTAAGGGATTTTAATGTTATTTTTTATAGGCTGAGGCACGGTCAGCCAGTAAGTTAACATCACCATTACCGGCTACCACATCCATGTTTCATTGTAAACCCTCGCACAAAATTTTCGTTCGCCATAATTTATTATTATTTTTTTTTTTTTTTATGTTTTCTCACATTATCGTTGTTAGTCATTACATAATTTCAATACACTGTCTCTTAAATGTCCGCATTTACTAGTCTCAAATGCGGGAACTTTTTACGAATACAACATTTATTTATTTACTCAAGTATTATTGATTTGTTGGTATAAACCTTGCTCTTCAGTTATCCGCACAAAAAAAGGTCCAGAGATGTTAAGTACGACCATTGAGACCAATCGAAATCACCATTTCTTGTTGAATCAAATCTCTCAGTAATTCCATTGTAATATTGGTTGTATGTGATATTGCACCCTCTTCTTGGAAACATATATTAATCACTCCTTAAGCATCAAATTCTGGTTTCAAAAATTTCTCAATCATGTTACGATAACGTTCTTCGGTAACAATAACTGCAACGCTACGCTCATTATGACAAAAGTAAGGGTCAATGATTGCTCCAGACCGCACACCATAACATTGTCATTTTTAATGGATGCAAAGGTGACTGATGAATAATTTGAGGACTTCCTTTGTCCAGTACTAGTTGTTCTAGGTCCAAGGTCCTGTCAAATTGATGTTGATGGATAATTTTGAGCATTTTCTAGGAGGTTTTGGCCCTGCCTGATGTTTATCTGCTACAGATTCTCTTTTTCTTTTTTTTTAAATCCTTCGCTTAGCAATTATAAGTTAATAACACATTATTTTTACCCGTAATTTCCTAGTTTTCACAATATTTAGCGATTTTGATAAAACACTTTGGTTTATCAAATATGTTTTCATAATAATTTTGCTACTTTTGTACTTTCTTACTGCCAAATATTAACTGTCAAAATTGATAGTTATCAAAACAGTGACCGAAACCCTCTGGTGCTGGTTTCCATTTTGGTCTAATAGTTGGAGATCTGTTTTTGTCAGTCTTAAAAGAAAATCTGTCTTGCTATGAATCCCCATCAGTATACCAGCAAGCACATCTGGACGGAGTCCAATAAAATTAAAACTCTTACTGCTGGACATCCCAATATATCCAAATAGATCACTATGATAAGCATACTTATGGTAAACAACACCTTTCAGTTTCTTTCGTTCTTTCAATGAAATTTTTCAATTCGCTCGTAATTACTGTTTGTGTAATCATTGCTATTGGAAATAATGTACCTGCTTTTTCCATTTCTGCGGTATAGTTGACTGTAGGAATAAGTGATCTGCATATTTAAACATTTTTGTTGAATTACTCTCGAATCATCGACAGGAATTATTTATGCAAGAAGCCGCCGTTTTTCGTAATAATCCACTAGTCTACGTCGGGAAGAGTTAATTTATCCATTTCATACTCTTGTACTATGTTCCTACTACACGAAATTACACAATTTTCTGAAATTGCCTCTTTATTTAATATGGTACCTCTTAATATTGAATTATATGCGTCTGTGCTTGAAAAAGCTAAAACGGAAACAAACATACTGAATAAACTCTCATTTTGTTTCAGTTTATGAAAATTATTGGAAATGTTGCGGACAGTCAGAAGAAAATAATTTTAAATTTGTAAAGGTTTTTTTTACACGCGTATATTATCGGAGAGCACAAATTTAATAGAAGCAATAAAAGTTAACGAATATTAGAAGAGACAAAAGCTTAAAATGTTTTCATTTCATAAACCAAGAGTATATCGTTCAGCCGAAGGCTGCTGTATCTGCAGAGCCAAATCTAGCAGGTAAATGATGACACGAATTTACGTTTACTTAATCCTTTATTAACTTTTTTGTTTTCTTTATTTAGTTCCAGATTTACAGACTCGAAAAAGTATGAGGAAGATTCAATAAAATGCTTTGACCTTAAGGAACCGCGTCATGGTGAAATTTGCAATGCATGCGTGCTTTTAGTTAAAAGATTTAAGCGTCTACCAACAGGAAGCAATCGTCATTGGGGACATGTTAGTACAAATTAAGTTTGCTAAGTCATATTTGTAATAAATAATATTTTAACAGGTCGTCGATGCTAGAGCGGGACCAGGAATGAAATCCATGACAAAGTTCAAGAAACTGAAGGAAGAGTCAACACAATCATCCAGTAATGGATCATCGGACCGCAGTAATAATCAGAAATCTCTTATACCAGAAAAATTCTCAAAAATTTTCAAGAAAAATAAGAAAAAGACATCGAAAGATAAAAACAAACAATCTGAAACGTCAAACAGGCCATGGGATAGCCAATCGCTTCCGTTGACTCCAGAATCCATGGACAGCGACTGCGACGATGTGCAATATTCACCAACAACGGCAATTGAGTCGGAAAGTATAAAAATTCGACAAGCAATAAACCGCAGTGGTAGCAGTAGACGAAAATGTTTAGCACCGAAGAAATTCCGCCACAACAACGATGATAAAATTCAATTTTTCGACGAGAATTTGTGGATTAAGAGGAAATCATGTTGTGGATTTGTATTTGAAAATAAACAGCTTGGTGCAATTATCATGGACATTCAAAATTTGATCCCATGTATAGAACACCGTCGAAAACCAACTGAAATCTCTGAAAATGTTGTGACTACAAATCTCAATAATCAACAGCAATACAATGTAAAAACTGTTGCCGCCCAACAATTACCATTCAATCCACCTGCGAATCGCAATCCAACTCCAGTACTGAAAAAGCATCATTTATTCTTTAGGCGACAGTCGGAAAGTTTCCCCCTCGGCGACATAAAACAACCAAACAACACCAACCCTCCCAAGACTGATTTTGTACTAGATATCAAAGTTCTTCCCACCACAATCCCTACCTCATCGGCAGTTAAAATTGCAAAATTAAATCCTGTAGATAACAGCATTCACAATAGTGGTCGCCTCCAGTCAACGCCGGCAAAGCCACCTACTCCATTTGAACAACAGCAACAACACCAACTACAGCAGCAACAACAACTACAGCAGCAACAACAACTACAGCAGCAACAACTACAGCAACAGCATGCAATGCACAAACCAAGTAGTAAATCAAGTTCATTTATGCATAAGGTAAAATCCGACACTGGTAAGATTGTCAAAAATTCATTGGAGAAATTCAACAATACACTGCGTCTAAAGCCATCCGAAATGAATGATGTAAAGCACATGGTAAAGACTGTCGAGAAATCGTTCCTAATCAAGCCGGTCTCGAATGTCTCACAAGATAAAATTAAGAAGGCGACTCTTGATAGTATGCCTTGTCCTTCTATTCAATCAGTGGCGACAAAGTTCAATGATAATTCCTCAGATTCAGGTTTTGATGAAAATTTGCAAGACAGGAAATCCGTTAGCCCTTTGGTATGTACTAGAGATGATAGTGTTGCCATTTGTTTTACTAAATTTTATTTTATTTTATTTATTTTTTAAACAGCAGGATGACAATGAAAAGAAGATAATGGCAATCCCAGTGCAAACAATGTATCTGGCTAGTGGAGTGCAAATTCAGGGGCAGCATCAGAATCTCTTGCTGACGGGAAATGATGTAGCAGCAAAAATATTACACAACCGCAAACAGATGCAAAATGTAAGTGGTTTAAATTTATTTTATGTCATTGTGTTATATAGTGGAAAAATTAAAATAAAACTTTGAATTCATTTCCACTATAATCGAATTATTCGTTCATTTGCACAGACCTAAGATAATTTAACCATTTGGTAGATAAGGTTTGTCCGCTCTGTTTAAACTGCATTTTAGTTACTCTACAAATAACTTGCCCATCTTAAATTATCAGTACTAAGAGACCAAAGAAGATTTTCCCTAGCCAAATTTGAGTGGTTTTTGCTTTATGGGCTGCAGGAGAATCATAACTTTTAAAATAGGGTTGTCTATAAGTGGTTACACCACTTTCAAAATGAGTTGATTAGTGCATTGTGCAAGCTCTGTTTTCATGTCTTTGTCATAAAAAAAAAAAAAAAAAAAAAAAAAAAAAAAAAAAAAATCTAAACGATGACAAGTCAAGATTTGAGTTGTTTTTGTTCCTTTGTTTAATTTCTCCTCTACGATCTTCTTTTTTTACTTTAAAAATGTCGTGCCTTTTCTGAAATGTTCACTTCAAGAGCCACGAGACTTTTCTTCTGTTCCGCATTATACTCGTATGCGGTATAGCTTTAATAGCATCGCCCGAAAAGCGATCTTTCCATTTTAGACATCAGTTGTATCTGTAAATTATTTGAAAATGAAATCATTTTTAATATTTGTTTTTAATAATTCCTTTTCATTTTAAAAAAATTTAGAAATCGTAAATTCAATGTACAAGGTATATACATTTGACCTGGACCGGACTCGAACATTTTTTCTAAAGGAATATTTCTTCATATTTTTATGAAGGTGGTGGCGATGGCGTGATGGTTGTCTCACTGGCTGTCACGCCACCTACCTGGGTTCGAACCTCGGTAGGAGCACAACAGCAAATTTTTCATAATCGTCATTACCCTTTCGGCGGGCAATGGCAAATCTCCGAAAGCCAAATTCTGCCTATGAAAAAGCTTCTCAGGAGTGCCGTTCTGAACAACACCGGGCTGTCGCACCGCCGGTGTTTCCAAAAAAATCTTTGAACTATAAATCAATTTGAAATTAACCTATTTTCTTCATACTTTGCAATGAGTAGTGAATTTCTCGCCGTTTCTGGAGTTCACAGTAATGCAGATAGAATCTTGTACATAATGTTAGGCACATCTATCTCTCTCTCTCTCTCCCTCTCGAACTCTCTCTTCATCATGGATAGTGTTATACGATCATAATTAACAGATCGTACTGCATCACAGCGCGTGCTCCTTCTCCTTTAAGAGCAAGCGCTTGTAGGTTTTCCTCATAGACCAGAAATCAAGCGACATCGGGTGAAATTAAGCAAACGTAATGACTTGTCGGAAATATCACATTTGGTTTTCAGAACTTTTCGAAATATGACTTCTCAAGAAGTCTATGTGTGCAGATTGTCATCACTTAAGTGGGGAAAACTTTAAACTTGTTTCCTGCTTCCAATGATAAATCCGAATCCAATGCACAGCTTATGTTCTTGCTCATAGAAGCTTATACATAAATTGTTGAAGCAACTTTCTAAGATAGATCACAGCCTAGTCTGTCCCTTTCATTGGCTGTTCGCCTTTTCGTTTTATAAACAATAAGATGGGTTCTACGATGTTTTGCCGATCATAATTTGGTAGACGATTTTACTTCTGGAGGATTACAATTGCCGCCAAAAGTGTGTTAACTTTTTCTGGCTCTTGGCTTTTGCCGAGTAGTAGATGGCGAACGGTCTCTACTACACCACGCTACACCCATAGAAGCCTGGTTATCATAATATGCAATAGTTAAAGGCACCTGTTTCGCGGACACCTAATCCCATCTAGTCCATCGTATTTAATAGAGCTCGAGTGTCTCTGCGATCTGCTCAGAAAGTTTAATTTTGTTTTTGCCGTTATTAACTTTCCATTCTGTGATTAGTGCAGTACGTGAATTGGATCTTAAATAGGTTTCTTGTGAACACTCCATAGTCATGTAAAGTCTCTACTTCGTCTTTTCTTTTTAATTCTTTGGATTAGAGTAGCGTTGTGTCTTCTTCCCAATGAAAGCCAATCAAACGCTGTTCTTATTGAATTAGTTTAAGCCAACGTCAATGTTCTTATTCAAAGTTTTCTTACAACAGTAATCTTTGCTCTTAGGCAATCCAATTCGTATTTAATTGTATTTATTTTAATTTTAGAATCGGAATGGCGTAAAAATTGCACAAATCGTTGCCACTGGTGGAAACGGAGCTCAAAAAATGCGTGCAATATATAGTCAACCCTCAGAAGGAGGCATCATTACAACAGCAACATCAAATTCTTCATCATCACATAATATTATAACCATCCCAACAACTGCATGTGCGACAGCACCTACCAGTCATCTCAATAAAACACCAACAAACATTATACTAAACGGCCCAGTTGCCGGTTGTAGTAGCAATGTAATTTCTACCTCTGTACCAAGTCTGAATCAGAAAATTATCCTTGTTAAGACTAAATACAATAGCAATAACAACAATCAATCGGTATGTAAGAATTAACTCAACGTAATTTTTCTCGAGTATTAGATTTAATACTCTTTGTCGGAAACACTTTATGCGCTTCTCGTCCAATGGAGCATTTTACTTTTGAGCCAGTCTAAAAGTAGTGCTTCCACACTATCAAAATCTAGTTAAAAGCATTAAGCATAAAGTCAATATTATTTCAGTATTGTTTTCTTTAAAACAAAAAAAAAAAAAATACAAAAGGTAGAATCCATATATTTGTTGGTTAATAAATCGTAAATTGTTTTTTTTTTTTTTAAATAAAATAAATTGCATTTACTTTTATACAAAAATTTATATATTTATTATAATAAATTTCTATTTTAATATTTATTTAGTAAAAAAAAAAAAAACAAAAAAAAAATCGAACAATTGAATCTACGCGTTTTAATAAAATAACAAAATTGCAGAAAAAAACTTGCAAAAAACACTTGTGTGCATTCGCTTTGTCAAACAAAAAAAAAAAAAAAAACTTAAACAAAATTCCTTCAAGTGCATTTAACAAATTAAAAATCTAAAGCACCAAAATAATAGTAATATTAAAAAAATAATAATAATAAAATAAAACTCAAGGCCGACTTGCTAATGTAAACATTTTCGGGTCTATATCGAAATTCATGTTCTAAGAAAAAGTTGACATTCTATGGCAATGCCAGGGCGATAGAAAAATTCCAAAACATTTTATGTGATTTAAATTAATTATTTTAGGTAAAACCCAAAAAAATAAAAAATAAAAATAAAAAAAATACCGAATTAGGAAAATTTGTTATTTATTTAATTTAAATACTTTTATGTGTGTGCGCATAAGTGAGTGATCAGGATATTTAAAATCAATCATCATCATCATTACCTTGGCTCTATTCTCGATTTCCTTAGGAATAGTTCAAGTTTGAATAAAATTGTGTTGATGCGAAAAATATATCAGTCAAAAACGTTCTTTTTTACATAGTAGATTCAATTTAAATTTAAAAAGTAGAACTTAAATAGAACTTCTCTCAATCAAATCGAAAATGTCGAATGTACAGAAAAACAATTATAATTAAGAATAAGAAAAATAAATTAAAAAACTTCTTTACAAATTTGTAACAATGACTCTAGCTGTTAGATAATTTACTTAGGATAATGTTAGATGCATATGGATTAAGTGTATGTTCGTATGTATGTTTATACTAATTTAATTGAAATTAGATTAGAAACCAGAATTTTTATCGCAAATCAGAAAATAAGAGAATACATTGTTTACATTTATAATATACATATATACAGACCTACTTTTAAATAGTTTTTTTTTCTGTTTTTTTTATATACATATATATATAAATATATATATATATATATATATACAGACATACATATTATATACATCCAATATAAGATATATGTATAGGTAATTTTAAGTATGATTATATGTGAAAGAGAGGAGCAAATTATTGATATTGCAATTTAATTGTTGTAAAGAAAATCATGTCAAATATTATTCAATCATTTCTTATATACATACAAATATACAGTTAAAAATTAAATTAGTAAATAAACTACGTATTTACTGCCATGAAAATAAATAAAATATTACAAGAAAAAAATGTTAATTTTAGGAAAAATCATTATGGTGTAGAAATATAAAACAATTTAATCAGCGCATACAAGCAAATTGTCTTATTTTTACCTTTTTTGTTTATATTTTTAATTTGTTTCTTAACAATTTATAGATTTCCATTGCTTCTGAGTAATTTCAAAATTTTCTCTTTATAATTATTTATAGGAACCGACTGCTTTGCAAAAATCTTTCACCAAATACAAGTACACACCAATGAATTAAAATTTTTCTTTCAATTGCATTGACGATAATTCGTCACCTGTTAGCCATCGAAAAAACCAAAATAAAATGAAAAAATGTACGTATCCTAAAGTATCATTAAAAGTTTTGCCATCCAAGGAGTTTTACAAAGATCGAAATAAATGGTTATCTGATGGAGCAAGGTCAGGGCAATGTGGTGGATGTAACATCAATTCCCAATCAACTTCCAATAATTTTTTACGAGAGACCAAATATGTACGTGGCCTAGTGTTGTCTTAGTGAAAAACAACACCTTTTCGATGGACCAATTCTGGCCGTTTTTCGTTGATCGCTGTATTTAATTTGCCCAATTTTCTATAGTACACTTCCGAATTGATCGTTGGAAGAAGCTCAAAATACAACATACCTTTACAATCCCACCAAATTACGAGTAAAATTTTCTTTTGGTGGATATCAGCTTTCAAAGTGGATTGTACTGGCTCATCAAGCCTAGACCATGATCGTTTTCGATTAACGTTACTATAAACAATCCCTTTTTCATCGCCAGTTATGATTCGTTTCAAAAAATGATCGGATTCATTGTGTTTAAGATGCAAATAGGAACCGTTGATGCGCTTCGTTAAATGATTTTCTTTCAAATCATGTGAAACGTAAATATCAATGTTTTTAACGAGTTTCATATGTTTTAAATATTCTTCAATCGTGGTATGTGGCACATTTAACTTTTTTGCTATATCTCATACAGTTACATGACGATCCTACTCGATTATGTCTTTGTTTTGTTGTTCATCTTTCAGTGGAAAATCTCCGGAACGAAATTTTTCAAAACAATTCCGGCTCTGCCTTTTAAAGCTTCTTCACCATACACATAACGTAAGTTTTTGGCAACTTGCGCTGCAGTTTTTACGAAATTAAAAACAAAAAAATTTGATGAAAATGCTTGTTTTTTCAACCAATTTTAATCATCTAACGCCAAGCTAATACCTTTTCACAAAAATAAGCGCAATTGGCTTTTAAAGAAAAGTAAGACTGATAGCTAATAAATGTTTTGGGCCAAAAGTTACCTGAAGTACTTTTCGCCCGAAGTGCCCGAAAGCACTTTCATATACTTTCATCAGTATCCAAGCTTCTGCGCCGTAAATACAGCTGGGATAAATAAAGGATACTACTAATAATGCAGAACTAACTTAACTACTCAATTGCTTTTGCATGATATCCGCGCTGTTATTGTTGGGGTTGATAGCGGAGCGGAGGAGTTCTTTACTACCTCAAATCTGGTTATCGTGACGTTTTGTTATAAGTATCAATGTTTTGTTTTTCTCCAGGGATGGACACCAGATTTCATAAAGAACAATTTAATACCCTAAGAGAACAAAACTTATGGACAAAAACTTTCACCAAAACGGTAAAACTTAATTTCCTTTACGACATGTCTATACCACAAAGTTTTTTAGATCCTAGACCTTTTATAAAAAAAAATAATCCGGAAACCCGGCGACTTATAGCGATGTATTGAACTTAAGATCTTAGATCTGTAGAAAACTAAATATGTAAAATTCCTCAGACTTTATTCTCTGCTCGCAAAATTATAAAACTTGTAAATGAAATGAAACACCATTACAGGATAAAATTCTGTAAAGACAAGGATGCCATCAAAACGCTGTGAGAATTTTCTGCATTTACAATATATTAATGAAAACACTCGCTAGGCCAACCCAATTTTTATTGCAAACAAGACAGAATAAGTTAAAAAGAGAAAATCTTGCGTAAGAGTCCTCGATACTACGGCACATGATGCAAGGAATTAAATGTACTCAGTTTCCACCTATTTATTGAAAGAGAAAGACTAAAGAGGATGTCAATTTGAAAAATTGGATAACATCAAAAAAAATATTCGAGTATTTGAGCGGTGATTCATTATTTCGTTGCACAGCTATCTTCCAGCATTTAGTGGGGACCTAGCGTTATTTGACTTGTATTTCCATGCGACTATCCAATATGTAATGATGCCAAAATTATAACAAACAATTATAACAACTAAGCCCACCTTCAAATTCTATTGTCTGTACTCACAAGGAATTCCTGTTTTTAGAACTGGAAAACTTTTCCACCTGTGTAAATAATACGTAAGAAAAAACGTTTATAAAATACTCTTTTATTAAAAAATATGAAAATAATACAATTCTTCTGTAAAAAGAAATGCAATGAGGTAAAAAAATAAAATACTTTAATAAGGAATTTTCAATAACAATCATTCGGGTTCGTCCTTAATTTCTTCCTTTTCTTTTTTTTCCTCCAAATGTTCCACTTTTTTCAGTTTCGTCGAACTTTTCTTTGGAGAAATTCCATTTGATTTTCTTTTCTTCGAATACTCCTTTAATTTTTGACTATAAACCAATTCAAGTTCTTTAGTTATTTCTAGTGGCAGTGTCCACTCTGAACCTAATGCCACCCTAGTCGGATCAGTTTCACTTGAATATTCTGGAATTTCAACACCTAGGCGCTTACATAATTTTGTTAACACTTCATCGATATACGTTGAGATCAGAAGATCGGCTTTTTTGTCCTAAAATAAAGTGATTGATGAATAAATGGTAAATTTACATAAAATTTATTATATACGTGTTTCGTAGGTTGTAAGTTGCAGATGACGAGCTTGCCACCGTATCTCTTATTTTTAAGAGGAAGGTTACCACTAGGCACAATTTGTAGGGTAGTCCCCATTGTTATATTCAAATCTGCTAATCTAAAAAAATAAAGAAAAATAAAGAACTGAGTCTATGAAGCAAAAGCTAATTTCTGATTTTATACGTGGAATGCATTAGAGACATGTCAAGATCTCTTGCAGGCAAATCATGTTCCCAATCAAGAACGTTGTCCAGCAATGTTCCACCACGACATGGGCGAGCGTTTGAACCACCCATGCACATTCCTCCACATGGCTTTTGACCTACGGTTTCTGCAGCCTCCTTTCTTATATACTGCCTGCGGAAAATTTTGTTTGCTCATTCTAATTTTCTTCAAATATAAATTCACCTTCGACATTTACTACATTGTTCAACAAACATATTTCCATGGAGTTCCGATATGTACTTTCTGTTCAGACCAGACTTCATGTGAAGACCATCAATGTTCTGACTAATTATGTATTGGATATACCCCCTCTCAATTAGCACCTTTAAAGCCATGTGAGTTTTCGTTGGAACTGCGTCATTAAATGATATATTCATCGAGGGTTTTTCGCCCTTTTTTTCCAAGGTCCAAACTCCATTAGGTCCTCTGGACATTAAACATACAACATTAATGTGCAAAATGTGCAAATATTGAACATTTACCTAAAATCGGGAATTCCTGCGGACGTACTGATACCTGCCCCGGTATGAACTACAACATGCTTGGAGTGTTCGATTAATTCAGCTAACTTCTCACATTTTTCATTTACCTCTTCTTCGTTATCGAATTTCTGACGAGAAATAGGTATATACGTATATACATATATGTATATATATTTTGCATTTCAAGATACAAGAATTAGAGATTGATTTGCAAATTGATTACCTCAGCAATACCAAGAACTCCTTTGTTTTCATATGGTGACAAGCCGTCTGCATAGGTACATGACATGATGGCAATTTATTTTGGAGAAAACGATTAAAATTAAAATAAAACAAAAATTAGACGTACAACTCTGAAAAGCCCATAAACAAATTATGTTTAACAGGGGTGCACGGAGGGAAATTCAAAACCACTCATTTTATGCAAAGCGCTCAAATTTTTGTTTTTAAAGATTTGTTCGTTTGGTTTTCTTGCTTTGAATGAACAAGGTGAAACGCATCGGTGCTGCCGTCTCAAAATTTTAAAAATATAATACAATATATATTCTCTTTCATGGACAAAGTTTTCAAGCCTAAAAAACTTTGTCGTTTAAATTTTAAGAGCGGTGAAAGTAAAAAAAATGCCATTTTGGGCCTTCCTTTCACAATGTTTCATGGAATTGGTGGTTAGAGCAATAATTTTGAAAAAGAACAACAACCATAAGTATAGCTATTTCAATTAAGAAAATTTTGGCTTAATACCCATTCCAATTTAATTAATAGTCTTTTAGAAATTTCGTCTGCCTAGTCAAAAAATATCGTTTTTTTTATAGTACCTTTTTTTAAATATTTTTGATTGCTCTAATAATATAATTTATACATATAATATAAAAGAGATGGAAGCAGATTTTTTTGTTTGTTTTGTTTTTATTTTGCCAAAAATAAATTTTGATAGCAAAATCAGAATGGTTTTTAGTGTTACATTGAATTCCAGGCCAATTAAATTTCGAAGAGAAACTAATAGGCAGTAATTCTGAACTCCGATGAAACGAAAAAGCCACAAGCGACATTTCGAACACAGATGAAACGATGACATTTTAAACGGTAAAGCGATAAAACTTGTAAATATTACAACTATGATCTAAGAAAACAAAAATGAAAATTGATCACGACGCTTCGCTGTTTGTTCTCCTTCTTTCTGCATAGAATCACAAGTCGAGTTTGTTCGGCATTTTTCCTAACAGAGCATTCATGATGTTACTCCTTAATTGTGTGTTTGTATTTCAGTCGCAAATATGTACGAGTATACACAAGAGAATTGTCTAAGAACTACGTAGGGTTATTTTTAAAATCCTTTCCACCGCAATGTGTGAACGCCATTGACAGTAAAGCCTCTCTGCTTGTAGTATCATATCTTAATATTCAGAACCAAGTTGTCTTTCAAGGCGACGAAAAATAGTTGATTGGATGACCCGCAAAAATCTGTCCAAGGAGCTCTAATAAACAAATGTAATGGAAATCGCCACCCATAACCTGATTTCTAATCTAATTTCAGGACCCAGGTATATCGTTTAACACTAAAAATCAATCGATGTGTTCTGCAGTTTGAAAATTTCTCATCCGAACAATTTAACGCAACGGGTAAGGTATATGAAGTTAGTTTCTAAATTGATTTTTGGAACAGAAAACGCTTTTTAACACGGAAGGCACTATATATGTTCGAGTCCCCAACCTGTCTGCTAAAAAAATATTGCTTGCATGACTATTGTGTTATCGCTCATTGTTTAGAACGTCGGAAAGGTGTTATGTTAAAAATTAAATGGTCGATGGCAATTTATTATAGAGCATTTACCGCACACCCTCACAGGCCATGTGCTTAAGTTAGTAAAACTTTATATTCAAGTAATTGGTCAAATATATATACGCGAAAAGAATTGCGTACATATGTTGGTGCTTAGGACGTACAAAACAAGTGAACCATTTAGTTTGTAACAAAAATTTTTGAAAATTTACATACACCGAGTAACAAAATCTAAGCGGCATTGAGGCAGAGTATTCAACTGTTCTTCAGAACGACGCAGCGTATTGGAAAGGGTTAAAGAATTTATCAAATAAAATGTTTTAATAACTTCAGCACAATAATGGGGATGTAGATAATAATTTTCTATGGACCAAAATTCGCGACTGTCAAATGTAAACTGATAACCTCAAGCATAAAACGCACCCTGTATTTGACTTCAGCATGTATGACGTCTTAAACTTCACACTTTGTAAAATATAAACAAAAATAGAAAAGCAAAAGCAGGAGTCTATCGTGGTAATATTCATAAAATCATTCACAACAATTCGTTTAATTCATTGTCTTTTCAAATTCTAGATTATTAACTAGATTATGAGGCTCAGCAATGGAAAATCCAACACAATACATTGTTGATGAAATTCAAAACTATTTTTTAAATTTTTTATCTATCAGTGCTACAAAGCGGAATGCAACAAGTTTAATTAAAGTTCACGATAACAAACTTAATCAACTTGGGGATATTAGTTTTCCTTTGCCTATAATCACATGGAGAAAGTATTTTAATGCTCAATTAAGTTGTAAGGGCACCAGTATATTTAGCCTAATTTCCACCTCTGATGAGGAATCACGGAAAATCTTTCAACAACATGCTCAGAACTGGATATTCCCTGTTGCAGAAGTGAAACTGGTACAAGATCGTTGTGCACTTTTTTTGCAAAGAAAACTTGTAACAGAATCTCTTCTGCACGAGGTACTAGTTGGAAAGAAGTACGGTTTCCAAACTAAACAATCAGGAAAACAAGTTCATATCAAAGATTATCAAAGTGTTAATAGAGAAATCCTATCAGATTATCGAGCAACACTTGTATTTAATGTTCTAAAAAAACTTGTCAAGCTATCGAATTGGAATGAAGTTAATGATAATATGGCTGAAGGAATAAGGACAATAAATGTAGTAAGCATAGCAACAAAAAGCACAAACAGCGAACAGAACAAATTAGTAACCGCATTTAAAATTGGAGTTGTGTTGGACCCTAACGATGGAAAAAAGGCGTCGATTTCTGCAGACGAATACAAAAGGTATGTAAAAACAATACAGAATTTCATTCCCGTTGGCTCCTTTCTGTGATCTAATAGTCAATTGATTGCACTTTATGCTGAAATACGAAAAATACTTCTGTACTTACAATTTCCAAAAATGCTCCGTCAATATATCCCTAATAAAAGAAATCCTCAAATAAAATATTTATACTCTTTCCTATACTGCGGACGCTACTTCTGGTCATTGAAACACTCTGGTGCGTAAGGTTTTCAAAAGGAAGCTTCTTCCTTATTAGCTTGATTTCCATTTGCTCGGTGTAATGCAGTCAATGTTGTCGGAAGTATCTTAGCTTGCCTTGCATACTTAATGCTAATCAAAAAGTTAGCGCTTAAATTTTTCTCCATTCAACTTCCTTGAATGCAGTACAAATTATTGGAAAGGAATTCTTCGCACGAAAAATTTTGGTAGCTCCATATAGCTTTTAAGAAGTACTATATGCCTTTTGATCTATATTTCGTAGTTTTTTTTTTTTTTTTTGTCAACCGAAGTAGGGGTCTGTAGCCTTCTACATCGAATCGCAGCTAGGATTTTATTGGCAGATTTGAAGTTTACGCAGAGAAAACTAAACTGCTTAGCTACTTCGAAGCTGCTTTTCAAAAAGTTTAACTTTCATGCTGTCATTTTTGACATTTGTTCACTATTGCTTGCGACATCATCATGAATGGATTTACACCAGAAGAACGGTTTTATATAATTCATACTTATTTTGGAAATCCGTTTCCAATTTGGGACACGTTAAGACATACCATATGTATTTGTTCTCATAATTGAGGCGTCGAACGTAACAGTTTGGCCTTTATCTGTCCACAGTGTACATACAAGATGGAGGGGGGGGGGGGTTCTTGAGAAGCTAAAACCCTACGAAATATCGTATTTTATGATGAGGCTTACATTTATTTCAATGAGTTTGTGAACAAACACATCCAGAAGACACTCATGAGACTTAATTATTGTACATCTATAGAAGGATACTGTTCATCGGTCTCTGTTGTCCAAAAATGAGGCCAGAGCTCACTTGTCAAACTTAACGGACAATGATCAGTGATTATGTCTTCGATATGCACATCATTGCCATGACGATATGTGGTTCCATTATTATGACGCTGCGGTCCATACTGATTGTGAAAAGATTGACTTACTGAGAACTTGATCCAACGAAAACAATCTATCGTGAAAAGGACTCGATCACTTCTTGTGGGACTATGTAAAGTCTTTGGACGTGTAAGCTCTCATTCAATTTTAGTTGATGAAATAGAGTCTCAAATGCTCGAAAGAGTGGTTAAAAATTGGGCCGACAGTATGCGCTTCAAAAACTAAATTTGTGTCGTTATTGTTTCAAAGATAAATTTATAGCTCCTATAAGAACACGTATTGATTTTAGTTTTTTCTTTGTTTGATGACACTTATTTTAAGACAAACTCGTTTTGCCAGTTCTTCAACTGCCGTACCGGGGTTTGTTGAATACAATTCTTTTTGTATTTACACGTAACGTAAATAAAAAATCTGCTTCAGCTTGAGATTAAAGAAATTACTTAAGTGTATTCTTATTTCTTTGGGTGTTTAAAAGCATCATAGAATGCCATTATGCTATCAACTTTACAAGTCAACGCAAAGATAATAAGTTTGGCCTTGAAATTCATAAGTTTTACTTAGTTTTCCTAAATGTAAGAATGTGATCATCATCATTAAAAATATATATATTGCGCAAAGTAAGTAAATATAAGTAGGTGATTGGTTTTTTTGTTCTTTGTAAAATTACAACAATTGAAAATTACTCTAAACAATAAGGTCGCAGCCCTTGGTTACACAGCGGGTCTTTATTGTATTATAAAATTATTAAAATCTACTGAAATAGTAAAGGTCGAATCCTTGGTTACACAGCCGGCCTTTAGCTATACAAATTTAATAAAAGAATATTAATAACGTTGTAACAAAAGTCTTTCTCTCCGCACATATACTCTTCTCAGCCTTTTGACGCGGAAAGCACGGTATATTGGGCGTAATCCAACAATTGTTGGATAATATAATATGTTTTCATGAAATTTCATTTCAAGAAATAGAATACCTTCATCTCTGCTTTACCTTTGCTGCTACAATATATATCATATAATAGTTGTATATTGTATCCCAAGCTTACTTAAGTCAAAAGACTTCATTGTTGTATTGTGTTAATTAAACTGATGGTTTTCAGTTGTGAACTGTTTTTATTACAACATGTTAATATGTAGTTTATACTCTGCTGAAGCTTTAAGTCTGCCGGTGTTGTATCAGGATCTCAATATACAAATTTGTAATTTGATGGTTGACTATAATAAAAAACGCAAGATTTCTTTAAAAAGAAGGTTTTAATTTTTTAAGAAAAAGCTATATAGAACACTAAAAAATTATTTCTTTCACAGAAAAGTTATAAGTTGGAAATGAAGAATTCGTCTTACTGCATCTACAAGTCGTTTAAACTTATTTGCTCAACTGTTGCTACTCAATTATAGCAAGTAAACGTATAAAAGCGAAAATATCTTAAAGAAACATTCTATTACATACACGCGTCACTAGATTAAGACCAACGTTTTTTTCTACACCATCAGTGATAGAAGTTTGAAATTGAAAATATTAAAGAAGTGTACAATTTATGTTATAACTACCCAAAAACTAACTAACAAATCCCTTAAGATGGAAATGTGCTTCATCTTTCCATAATTATTTTTCTGTTAAATTCTTGATGAATTCCATGCATTTCTAGTAGACAGTTGACAAAGTTATGGCGCTGCTGATAGTCAACAGGTCGTATTCCTGAGGACGATTTAAATTCAACAAACCTGGGTTTTTGGATGCACTTTGAGCTACAGAAGAAATATTCCCACTTGTGTGACGGACATAATTTGGTTCTTCGGAAGCAACTAATTGTTTGTATTGTACACAGTTCGTTCAGTAATGAGCAATTACAGCTAGTTTGTGCACATGTATTTAAAAGATCATTCAATTTCCAACGTAATACATGCGGAAGTAAAATTATAGTAAATGCTTGAGGATAAGTAGTAAGAGCGGCCTACGCAGGATTAAAAACAAAAAAAAGCACATATATGCTATATGTGGAATAAGGCATGGAATGAAGATTCCCCGACTTAACTCAATATACGATTCAATACAAAGAGGCTTCTCGAGTTGATAATGAAACATAGGAGTTGTACACATTATTAGAATTTAAAAAAAAGTACTCAAAAAACTTATAGAGTTAGTTTCCTTTTATGTTAGCCTTACTCATGTGTTGTCTATATTTTTTTTTTTTTTTCGGAGAAATGAGGAATGTATTTATGTGTCTGCCTAAGAAAATGAAAAGTGTAAGAACACTCACTTCTGTCTTAAACAGGATACGCTCTACAGATATGCGGCTAATAGCAATGCACAAGTATGGAATTCGGATAAAAGATGATAAAAAGTTTTGTGCGTTGTTTGAAAGGCTTGGAGAAGCAGCCGTTACTGTTGATCTATTGGAAGTAAAACCATCTAGCCCTGTACATATGATAAAAACCGGTCAGGGAAGTACTAAAGGTAATTTTTTAAACGCGTATTTAAGATTTTGTACGACTCAAGTATCTCGATATCTACATTCATTTGGTTATTTATTCAATTGCAGGCGCTTCTTTTATACTCTACAACTCGGCTCGACTTGAAACACTGCTTCGAAGCTTCAACGAACGTGTAGAGAATGGTGTTTACGAAAATTTACCGCCGTTATCGGATATTGATTTTAGTCTACTATCGTCTGAGGTAACCATCTCTCTGTTTTGAATTTTAAATTAAAAATTTCCAATATTAAAAGTTTTTTTTTTTTTTAATTTTTACAGGAAGAATGGACTTTAATACACGGATATATATTTGCATTTCCCAATCTCATTTGTCGATGCATTGAGGGCTTTGACTTGGGATATTGTGGAATTCACTACTTAATAAAATTTTTGGAAGGTCTAGTATCAACATTTAGTGTGTATTATCGTCGTATTCGTATATTGACGGTATTCAGCTTATTTAATTATATACGACTATATATATATATTTAAATTCCTTATTTTGTTAAAAATTTCAGGAGACCAGAAAACATTTAATGCCACATGTCTATGCCCGAATTTACTTTCTAACAGCCGTACGTGATATTCTAAATAGGACATTGGCCTTACTAGAAATCGAACCTGTGCAGTTTATGTAAATATTTTAGAGTAAAATATATGGTATTTGTAAAACAAAAATAAAACATACGAAAGTTGAGTGTTTATTCTTTTATTTTTATTTGTAAGCTAGCTTCATTATAGGTAAATGATTTTGTATATCATTGAAGAATAGGAAACGTCTGCGAAAGGAGAGGAAAAAAAAGAATAATCATGCGTCGTAACCTAATAAAGATTTTCCCCCTAATTAAGAGCGTTCGAATGGTTTTACGCATTATCGTAATTTTCAAAAATTCATCCATGTAGCAAGCAACCGCTGGCATGATGTAAAGATGCGTTTAACAAGGATATCTTAAAACTATGATAGCAGGAAAGATCAAGGATGCTGCGGCTTACTGCAACAATTTAAAGGAAATAGGACCCTATAATCTGCCAAGAAATGTCTATGAAGGAGTGAATGGAGCTAATAATCTACAGAAGAAGCCACTCACCAATAAGGATAGGTATGAACACCTTAACGCATCAGTTATCTATTTCGAAAGGCAGTGCCTTCGTAAAGGTCTTCAAAGGATTTTTAACCAGATATTTTACAGACCATTTCGTCTGCCATGGAAAGAATTGTACAATTCTTGGAACGCACTACATCGCAGTCCTACATATTACAGAGCAAAAAAGTATATCGATCAGGAGTAGACAGTATATTTTTAAAGATCTATTTAAAATTTGAAGTGAATTAGTTGAAAATTATATTATTTTTGAGGTCCTAAGGGACCATTGAAACCAAAAAAAAAAAATCGAATTTTTGAAAATTCTAGCCCTCCTAACCCCATAAATTGAAATGGATGCAATGCATTTTACAAAATTGACTACTGTTACCTTACCACTTAGGTTTTTAGCAGCTGATTGAACTCTCCACTAAATAATTTCCCGCTCTCGTTTCGCAAACATTTTCTTGTTGTCTTAGAGACCACGGAAAAATTTCGTTTCACATCTTATTTGGTTTTATGAAGAAAAAATTTTCCAAATTTTATACGAAAAGGAAATTTTTTTTTTGGCAAATGACTACTAACAATTGTCTGAAATAAGTTGTTATAGACTTTTACTATTGCACTGATGTTTCCTTTCGATACGTAAGCTATCCTGTGCCATCATTACAAAGCTACTCTATTATGAATGAAATCTACTCACTCGCTAAAGTGTGGGTATTTGCCCCCAGTTTATGAGACAGTAATGACAGAAACTGCCATGGAATCTCAACGATCACTCCGAACGGAAGTTGTTACAATAGCCATTTGGAGCCAAAATTTGAAAAAAAAAAAATAAAATAAAATAACTATCCACAGTTGTCAATTTGCCTATCAGAAAGCGGCATTATTTCTCATGAAGTTAGTTTCTGTTGCGCTGTAGTTTTTAGAGTTAACGTGAGGGTTACCGTCAACATATTTTTGAACAAAAAAACTGTCAAAATTAAATACGAACAAAAAAAAATTCCTTTTACGACAGACCGTAACTGTGGAAAATTCTTCACATCAATGAATTTGAATCATGACTCCGGGAACAATTCTTCAAAAATAATATATTTTCTTTATTTTCGTACTCTATAACAATATATAGAATAATTTAATATCTGGACAATACACATACGAATATGTAGATTTTTTTTTTTTTTTTTTTTTTTTTTAAATAAATGCAATACTTTAAACCATTATAACAATGCTTTGATATAAGATCTGTTTCAAATGTCAAACTTATTTCCGATTTACTAAAGAAAACTGCATGAAACATGTCCGCTAAATCTTAATTTATAAAGCTGCCACTTTAGCTTTAACAATAGAAAATCCATTTAAATGTGTACAATACTTTTACATGCGAGGTTTACACAATTTTTAGAAAGATTTCATCCAAATTAATAAAAAAACATAATTTCTATTACTAACACATTTAACAAAATAATACTCTTAACAAAAGTTACGCCCCCTTTTATACATACATAAACTACCGTTCCTCCCTTTTCTTATTAAAGTCAATTATAAATTCCAAATTGGCTTTACTACTTAAAAATAGCTGCTCCATAAGTTTTGTACTGCCAAGGGTATTAGCCTTAGTTCCAAGACACATATTGTATTGTTGCAATTCTAAATTAACATCGCAGTTAATATCATGATGGACGTGGACAAGTGAAGGATCAGGAGCACGGAATATACTGAGTCGACGGTATTTCTCAGCTTCTTCATTATAACCACTTGGCACATCAGCAGTATTGACCAGAAACGAACCTTGACGGTTTCCAACTTTAACAATTTTTTCCAAAAATTTAACATCCTCCAGACCCCAACCAGTGATGTCTCTATCGAAACCATTTATGTCTGGATCCAAAATATCTGACTTATATATCGAACAAATTCCAAAACCATATTGTCGAAAGTACCCAGACTCATTGTTAACTTCTCGTGCAAGCATTTGTGTTGAATTCCGTCGTTTTGGATCGTATTGACTAAATACGATTGGAAGGTATACCTGTTTCCCTTCAATGGTATTCATTCGAATTCGTTGAAGTGTCTCCTGTTTGAAAACCATATCAACGTCTATAAAAAGTATGATATCGTTATCGCGAATAAATGAAGATCGTGCTGCTGAGTCCAAGGCTATACCTCTGGAGAACTCTTCATTTCGGTGAATATAATGTATTTGGTGGTAAACGTTTTTCTGACGTACGTCCCTGATAACTTTCAAATGATCGCGCACTGAAGTTTGATTTCCAAAAATTACAATGACTAGATCGCAGTTTTTATCCTGCTGAATGGCAACTTCTTCATAATTATCAATGAAACGTCTGAAAGTATTTAACCGACCAGCAATGGGTAAAACAAACACAATCTTTGATTTCTTGGAAAGCTTATCACTAGATCCACTATTACCAAAGCCGGGTATCGTAAATGATTTGCTGAGCTTTTCCATTCCAGTGTGAAGGATATTTTTGAACATATCTGTAAAGAAAAATTGCGAATCGTTTACGTAATTAGCATACTTTCAGTTATACTAGAGATACTTACTTTTGTGTAGAGTTACGTTGTAAAAGTCTTCTTCAAATTCTTTAATGAACGTCCCAGTAAATGATCTCTGAACGTACAGGTGACGACGTACAGGTACTGTCATCTTTTTGCCTCTATACTTTTTATAAATGAGAAGAAGATCTAGGATAAGATCTTGTCCGTGCAAAGTGTTCAATCGGGAGTAGCCGTAAAGCAATTCACGAAATTCAATAACTCGACCTCTTTGTCGAGAGTAATTATTTATACTTTCCATGACTTCGTTTATTACGTCTTCTAAGCCCTCACGGGTAGCTGAATCAATTTTGTGCTTCGGATTAGCATTGTCTGTTGAATAAAGGCTTCTTGCGATAAACGACCATTCTAAGAGGTCTTCTGTTGAAGCTGGAGTAAATTTGTTCAAATCCGGACTAATACCTGAAACAGGGAAACACGTTTGATTTTAAATTCAAATAGGGAAACAAACACTTGTAAAAAGGTCTATATTGGATAATTTGTATAATCAAAATTCTTAAGTCTTTTTTAGAAGCTAGAGCATGTAGCTAACTTGATTCGCACAGTCGCAGATGAAATATTTCGCTATTTTTAAGTGTTTGCTTTTATCTCCCTGAGGTAGAGGCCACGATTGAAATGAAAATAACTTTTAACAGATTAATTTTAGGGCAACGTTTATTTTGAAACAATTAAAGTACTATACTCATGACTACGAGTTCAACGATACGCAATTGGAACCGTATATGCAAAAATTTGAAAGAAGTTAAACAGGACAGCGTAAGGGTTTCCTTAACACCTCTTTATCTACAAGGACATGCATTTCCGGCCCTCCCCCCCCCCCACAAAACTTTTTTCTCAAAATATAATATGTCAAGGAAATTCCCTTTAATGTTTTGGACACATTATCTGAAACAGCCTGTAAATGAAACAAGGTTTTTACTTTGTTTTATATACATTTTAGTGAGTGAAGCCAATGGGAGTTAATTTATCTGAAACCGAACTTTTTCTGTCCACTATACAACACCAAATTTCTATATACTCGTAAACCCTAAAAAAACTAGCTATTTTTTTTATAATTTGTGAGCGCTCCACGGGATTAAGCACCCCTTAAATACTTACACGCACTACGGGCGAAATAAAATCAGGGAGGAAAGAAAGAGACGAACCGATGAACGTTGGTTTTAAATGTTCGAAAGTTATAATGTCTATTAAATAAAGTGCTAGGCATGGCATTCCATAAGCGATCTATAAGGTTTAGAAACGAATCACGATATTTAAGAATATGTCCGCATTCATAGCGAGACGTTTGTTACGGTTAAAAGTTTGAAGGGGCGGAATACTACTGGCCATTTCTATGGAGCATTGGTGGTCAAAATATCGATAAAATAGACGACGTTGTTTAAGTGTGTCCATCAGTTGTAGATCCATTGTGATACCACTGGTAGATTGCGTTAAACACTCCTGGAACCGTAGAGGGTTTTTAATGAATATATCAAGGTTAGTGATCCTTAAATAGCAGAACTGGTAACTGTGCATGCTCAGGCAGGCCTACTTCAAAGGAAATGAGCAGATTTCTCTTTGACTTCGTTTCTTCAAGTTCTACAGAAATCGTTGTAGGGAATACGAAATCGGTGCATATGTTATCCGATAGCACAGTATCCCGTGATTATATTTGTAAGTTTGGAAATATCTCATTTTCCGAGGTTGTTTGGCGGAGGATATTGGCGACTTGACCTTGTCAAGTTGCAAACTACATATAGATTTCTAGGTGTTCATGTTTGACTAGTTCACTAGGAACGCAGTTTTCTAGAACGACTGAGTGTTCCGAAAGTCAAAGGAGTGCGATCTTGTGATCTTGTAGTGCTCAGCCATCTTACTTAGAGATGCTCGGCAGTCTCTAACCACCTTCTAACTTATTGTGTTCGAAGATAGGCATCTGAGCGCTACTACCGGTCTACGTATATTGCAATACCCGACGGTGGCATTAGTTCAGGCAAGCAGCAGCCTGATAAATAGCAGAGATTTCGGCTTAAAATGTACCGTATTTGTGTGTAGACTGTAGAATGTACAGTATTTGTACGTAGCTCGTAAGTAGACTGAAGGTGTGGTGTATATAGAGATGCCCAGAAAAGATCACCGCGCCTTCGGATGTTTTAGAGCTATCTGTGAATGAGAAAGGACTTTCGTTTCTTTCTGGAATTAAGTGATTGAAGAAAATTTTAGTTAAATTGAAAATGAAAAAAATAAAAAATGAACATCGGTAGATTAGAGGAGCACGCGACGTGACTGAGCTCTGGGGCAAAGTACACTGTAATCATGAAGTCCAAGACCCTGTTGTACGAGTAGGTACCTATCATTCCTTGGAAAATTCAGAGAGGTGTCATTATGATTTATTATTTAAAGATAACCAGTTTTGTTTTTTTTTTTTCTGGATTCAGACTAAAGTTACAAATTTGTTTTTTTTTTTTTAAGAACTTAACACTCAATGGTGTGACTACTCTTAAAATGCCAGAACGCGTGTTAAATTTTTCGGAAAATTGCGTAGAGAGAGAGAAAGATGTTTTGGGTCAGTGGATATTTATCTCTTCCAACATTTAATGAGGAGACTAAATTATTAGTGTAAATTGACTTGATGTTGTATTTTAGGCAAAAATTCATCTCACGAGGTTTAAGTTGCCTGAAAAAAACAATGTCTTTCGGGCACGGCTGGTATTGAACTCCGAACCCCGGCTTAAAGGGCATATTTAAGAATGTTAGAGGATATCAGAGATCTGCATAAGCTACCACATTACAACCCGCGTCTTTTAATTTGATAAGCAGCCTATTAAGAATTAGCTTTCATAGGAATGGAAAGAATAAACCCACTTCAGGTGCACCTTTGTGTGGTTTGTTTATTGTAGTTGTTGTGGGTTTTCTGCATCTAAACTCAAAGCAAAAAAGGAAAATTCCCTTTGTGAATGTTTACTGTGGTAGTGGACTGGCTTCCAAATCGGAAGTTTAGGTGTTCGAATTCCAACCTCGCCTGAAAGAAAAATACCATAAATACATTCAAATGTGATTTCTAAAACCCATTGGCGTTTAATTGAAATTTGTAACCTTCGTTTATCATTGCAATATTAAATTTGAAAATTCATAAAATTACCTAAAATGTTGTGGTCCTCAAAATGCCGGTTGCCATTTTCAGCTTCTGGTATTAAAGAGATGCCTGGAACGAGAAATTTGCTCTCATTGGGAATTTCCAGGAATTTTGCCATTCTTGCAATGTCACGATGAAGTAAAAGTGATTCCTGTCTTATTTCTTCAGCTTTTAGGCCCTTAAAGAACTTAGTTATTTATACAAGTCTCATAGAAAGCTAAACTAATATCTACCTGTATATACGAGTGCAACCGATACATAAGTGGACCTTGCTTGATGGGATGTAACGAAATGGCGTTGTGAATTTCCTTTCGTTTTAAGCTTCCAGTAAATGCGCTTTTTCCACTAGAATTATGCCGCAAGATATATTGCATCTAAAATTGTTATTCATAATAAAGTTGAAAATAATTCAATATAATTCAATCATAAAAAAAAAACCTCATAATTCCATGTGCATGGAATGCCGGCAAATTTTTGTACGCACCGACCAATTTCCACATCTTCATGGGTGCTATAAAGGTTTTTTAAACAAGTCGGAATGTGTGGTGCCACTATAAAATACAAACATATACATATGTAGTTTTTGTAAACTATTTACGAAATGCAAAATGAACCTTACCTCTGCGTAGAGTTTCACTGCTCAGTATCACACCTGGTCCTCCCATGCAAAAGTTTTCATCAAACTCTAAAGAAAGCAATCCGAATTCTTCACTGTTTCCCTTTCCAGCTTGACCTGTTTTTTTTTTTTTTTTATAAAATCGTTAATACATAGTCTTATTATGTAATATGCTTTTTTATTACCAATAAATTGTGGTTTTGAACTATCAATGGATCGTAAGAACCGTTCAAGTTTATCTGGGTCCATGTATACATCGTCATCGGCGCGTATGAACCATTCGAATTTATCAATATAGTGCTCATACATATAGTAAAGCATCATAAATGATTTCTTTTGAGGTGGATATCTATCGTCTACATTTTTTAATCCAATAACTGGCAATTCCTCAGAAAATGAACCTTCCGAGCTGAAAAAAGCAATATGGCCTGGTACCTCTTTACCCCATGTATCGTAAACAGCTTTCGCTCGTCCTTCGATAAAATTTTTGGCTGTCATAACTCCTACGAATACTAAGTTCTTTTGGGAATTATAAATTGTATCTTCTGGTTTCATTCCAATTATTTCCAAGGGTGAGTTAAGATTTCCGGGTTTTAGATTACATCGTTTGACTATTTCTAATGCGCGATAGTTTTTTAAAACTGTTCCTATGCAGAGACCAATGGCTATGCCAAAACAGGAAAATATAAGAGTCTTTCTTTTTGACATAGTCTGCTGTAGCATCGTTTTCATTTAGATCTGCAAAAAAAAAGTTACATTAAAAACTGAGCAATAATCGGTTATAAAGACATAATATTTTTTTTTTTATGAACGTTGCATTTGGAAATCGGTGTTTTATGGAAGGGGATGTTTCTCGCGCCTACAAACTCAGGCATAAGACTTTTGATTAAAACAATCAACATCTTCGATACATTTATGCATATAGTATGTACTTTTTTTCATCTATGATAAAAAAATATCATACCCAGCAACGAATTGTAGAGGCATATCCTGTTGGCTTTAATGGGACTCATATTTCTTTAGGTATTAATAAGTCTTTTCTAACTTTCATCTGAGAAATATAGCGGATATAGTGTAATTGCGGAAATTGGTATTGCAGATTTGAGCAGAATTTAGCCAAAATGTTGAACCAACTTATCCAAACGGCGTACTATTGTGATACTCTGTGATACTTAAATTCAACAAAATTGTTGCGCTTTGAGAAACTATATACAAAAGGTATGCCTATACAAACTTATTTTAAAGATCTGATCCAATTGTGCGTAGGTTACAGAGACTTTGCGCTAAGTAAACAGGAACGAATATCGCTTGATAAACTTTTCCCTCAAAGGAACCAAGAGCATTTTAAGCCTTTGCTCAAGTTCATGTACTGCACCGTACAGGAAAGTGTTCTTAGTATCATACTTCGTGAGTATTGTGTTGAATTCTTTGTACAGAAACAGCGAATGGTAAAAATAGTTATTCGCTTGACTTTTAGAATTATACCGTTATTTGGTATATAGGTATACAAAGCTCCTGGAGTTTGACTATTAGTGAATGAATTAGTAAGTAAATTTATATAGAATAAAATTCATGTTATCGTATGTACATATACGAATATATATATGAATAATTCCGCATCCATAGTAGTTTTGAGACGTGATTTAAACAGAGGGTGACCAAGTCATTAGAACACTTGTAAAAATTTACAGAATTTCCCCTTTTCCATGGGTAGATATACCGCCATTGGCAATAGAAAAAAAGCTCAGTCTAGCGCTAATTACTTCAGGATAGTATAAATTATTTGAAATTGGCAGAATTGTTCTAATCAGCCAAACAACTGTATCCCGGTAAAACAAAAAATATATAGCAAAAGCCTTCTTTTTTTTGAAAAGCATGACTTGGCCAGTTTCTGTACATGTATATCACATATATCAGCGCAAACATCCTGTCCTATTTTTGACCCAAAATTATACGCTATCAGACCTTTAGCGTCAAGAGATCCTCAATTTTTCAGTCTATACAATTTGGGATCTAAATTTTAAATTTTCTACTAAAGTAGAGTGTACAGCATGAAGTGATATAATACGTTGATCATTTCTGTCTTATAGAAATTTGTCGACAGCATATACAAGGTGAGGCAAAAGTAATAGCATTATGTGATGGGCTGCCATTTTGTTAAAAATGAAAAAAATAGGGCTGTGTTTTCAACAAACAGCCACTTTGAGTGGATGTAATGTGAATTCTCGGTGCCCCAGAAACGCAAATTTTATTTTGTCACATAACGATGAGTTTCGTGACTTCCAATACGAAATCATCCTTCTCTTGCACCAGGTTTAACAGGGCATGGGAGTAAGTTAACCTCACTTGATGATCAACAAGAAGCAATTGGTGAACGGCTTTTAACCAAAATTCGACTCAACGAATGCCTGCTGATGTTAAATTGTATGCATCGTTGTCTCGTCGCTGTTTGTGAACTCTTTCGGACATTCTCGGCCACAGCAGTTATATTCTCGGTCGAACGAGAAATACGGAGCCGGTCACGTCTTGCGACCTCTCTAGTAGACACAGTTTGCTGGGGATGTTCAGCCAAACAATTAATTATTCGTGCGCATGGTGCAGGATGACGAGAAAACGACGACAAAATTCTTAATACAAAAGACCGGAAATTGCTCAAATAAGTATGTAGTAACAATAATTTCGCTTTCGTCAGATGTATATCGCTCCATTACTGGTTGTCAACTAATTCTCTATCTGGATACAACCTAAATGTCAAAGCTCAATGACACTTAAGCACATTCACAATATGGCATTACTTTTGCCCTAGATTGTACTACTTGTCAAAAGAAGATTGCAAAACGGATGAATCTGCGTTGAACTGTTTCAACTCGTTTAAAATTTCTTTCCCAATAAAATTAAATAAAAAGGCTGACATACACGATTTTATGATAAAATTGTTTGAGAACCCTTTGGGCCATCGTTTAACATAGCATACAATAGGATATGAAAATTAAATTCTGTATCGCAGTTAATACGAAATCACTTAACAAAGTGACAAAATAGACAATTCGTCAATACACGTTTTGGAAATCAATTTTTGCACTTGGCATCAGACCGAAGACAAGATCAATTTATTAAAAACCAATACTTAAAGCTCGCAAAATTAACTTTAAGCTTCCATATACTTAAAAATAAAAGATTGGGAAATTGGGTCGAGAGGCAAAGGTAAAATGAAATAAGTTCCTTAGGGAAATTTTTTTGAGGTGGATATCGAAAAGGGTTCGGACACTGTTAATTTCCCGTAGCATCCTAGATTTGATTCTAGGTATCCATAACTTATTTGGTGAGGATTGAGAAAGATCTTAACGTGGGTTGATGTTAAGAGAGATAAGACGACTAATAGAGAAAGAGAATGTCGGCAACTGTGTCCGGTTGTAAATTAAGGTTATCAATTCAGTCACCGTAAAGCAAATCGGAACAACCTGCGGTGTACGGTTTTAATCCTTAGAATATGGGTGATGTTACTACACGTATTGGCGTACTGCCTAGCGCATACAAGAAGTGGGCGAACAAAGGTTATATATAGGGTTTTCCAATAGGGACTTGACAAATTTAAATTTAATTTGTGAACGCACTCTTATACTAATCATAAACTGTCACTGTCAATTTATTCAGTAAACTCAACATTTTCATCATGGTAAAGTACACTAACGAGCAACTTCTGCAAATTATAATTTTCTACAGATATTCGGAGTCGCAAAATCATCTTCAGTGACGAAGCTCATTTTCGGCTCAATGGGTTCGTCAATAAGCAAAATATGGGTTATTGGTCGGGTGAAAACCCACATGTGCTTCATGAATCACCTCTTCATCCACAAAAATTAACTTTTTGGTGCGGTTTGCATGCCAGCTGCGTTATTGGGCCATATTTTTTCGTCGACGATAACGATCGTCACGTTACTGTGAATGGTCAGCGTTATCGCGCCATGATATCCGATTATTTTTAGCCCGAATTGGAAGATATGGACTTGAACTACATGTGGTTTCAACAGGATGGCGCCACAAGCCACATAGCACACGCTAAAATCGATTTATTGAAGAGTAAGTGTGGTGAGCGTGTTATCTCAAGACATGGGCCAATCGATTGGCCGCCTCGTTCGTGCAATTTAACGCCGCTTGACTATTTTCTGTGGGGCTACGTTAATTATTAGTTTATGCCAACACGCCGACGAGCCGACGAGCTAAGATTGAACGCGAAATAGCGGCCGTTTCGGGCGAAATGAGTGGCCGAGTCATTGAAAATTGGGTCCAACGAATCGACCGCTGCAAGCCTGCCCGCGGTGGCCATATGAACGAAGTCGAGTTTCATTCATAAATGTTTTGATTGTACTTCAAGCCAATAACAAAGTTTTTGAAATATCTCAAATAGTTTGCCTTTTATTTAAAAAAAAAAGTTGTCAAGTCGTTACTATATATATTTAGTAACAACGAGGTTGGAGAATTCCTTAGCTTTATTTATGATACTGTCAATATGGGAATGAAAAATGAGTTCTCTATCCCAAATAACACCCAGGTTCAGCCATTAAGTTACTGAGTGAACAGGTTGATAACAAATTAAATACGTACAAGGAAAAGTTGGGAAGCGCTTACGAGTGTAGGTTATTGCTTGGCACTAACTAACATTGAACGCAAGAAAATTCTTTATGCATCAAGTAGAAAATCTGTCTAATTCACTCTACAGTAAAAGACAATGAGAGAAGATTGAGGAATATTTGAAGATTTGCATGTTATCGAAGTAAACAGATATATATGAGCTTTCAATGATACGATCAACATTATTAGTACAAATAGCAAAGGATCAAAATGGCTATCTTGAGGTAATCCAGGGTAAGAATTCTAGGACCTAAATTAAACAATCAGATACAAAATATCTGAAAAGAGCCTTACGCTGTAAAAAAAAATTGACATTTAATATAAACTTCGGTTGGAAGTTTTTAAGTTCAGGAAAATTCTTAAAATCAGTGATAACTATATTGATTACTAAGGTCTTCTTTTATACCTTTGCAACAGGTGGTAGCTACATACGAGTCTTGAATTTTTGATATCGTTCTTATGAAAGGTAATTAAGACCCTCTTCCAAAAATAGGAAAAAAAAATTCGCCTGCGATTCAGATAATCACTGCAAAATATGGATTTTTTGTCAAACATGAGACCAACTTATACGGTAAAAGAGAGATTAATGAGCAATTTGGAAAATACATATTACAAATCTCTTACTTTTATTTACAATTGTTTTACGAATTGAATAAAAAAACCTAGCTTTAAAGACATGACCTCTAGTTTATAATGAATCAAGATAGTACAATAGGTGCGCTTTCATAGTTGATGATTCAATTTACTTAAGATAATTTATGTAATATTTTTTCTCCATATATGGTAAAATAATGCTCACAGACGAAATCCGACTGCAAACGAATGCAATCAACTTTTGCAAGTGAAATGACCCACGAGATTTTATTTTACGAAGTGATTTTGCAAAGCAAAGAAACCCAATCATTCGTTGCACATTTCATTAATTTATTTATGGTTGTTCACACAATTTGTCGATCATGCGAAAAATAAATTGGCGGTTTTATGATCTTGCTTAAAATTTTAATTTCGGAAATACGCTAAATTTGAACAGAGCATAATAAAGTAATACTGAATGCGAATAATTATTACTTTGAGATAAATAAACTCACATATTTTCATAAAATTCGTTGCACTTACGATAAAACGTGTCGATGTCACAAAGGAAAGCTTTAACAAAACAGAGGATCGGCAGTAAACGAAGGCAATAGGTTCAACAATGGCCCAATGCTCTATAGAGTTTTTCGAAAAAAATTGCTTGGACACCTTGTGATTTAGGCGTTTTAAACAGGCAAGTTGACATGGTTGACATTTTTGCCGAAAGTGTACAGTACATTTTCCATCATAATCGTGTTTTCAGAACTTGAAAAAAGATGAAATCTTCTATTATAGGGTTTTCTAATAACGACTTGGAAACTTTTTTTTTAAATAAAAAGCAAACCATTTAAGATATTTCAAAAACTTTATTATTGGCTTGAAGTACAATCAAAACATTTATGAATGGAACTCGATTTTGCTCATATGGCCACCGCGGGCACGTTTGCAGCGGTCGATTCCTTAGACCCAATTTTCAACGACACGGCCACACATTTCGGCCGAAACGGCCGCTATTTCGCGTTCCATGTTGGCTCTGAGCTCTTCCAACGTCGTCGGTATGTTGGCATAAACCAATGACTTAACTTAGCCCCACAGAAAATAGTCAAGCGGCGTTAAATCGCACGGACTAGGTGGCCAATCGACTGGCCCATGTCTTGAGATAACACGCTCACCATACTTACTCTTCAATAAATCGATTTTAGCGTGTGCTATGTGGCTTGTGGCGCCATCCTGTTGAAACCACATGTAGTTCAAGTCCATATCTTCCAATTCGGGCTAAAAATAATCGGATATTATGGCGCGATAACGCTGACCATTCACAGTAACGTGACGATCGTTATCGTCGACGAAAAAATATGGCCCAATAACGCCGCCGGCATGCAAACCGCAAAAAACAGTTATTTTTTGTGGATGAAGTGGTGATTCATGAAGCACATGTGGGTTTTCACCCGACCAATAACGCATATTTTGCTTATTGACGAACCCATTGTGCCGAAAATGAGCTTCGTCACTGAAGATGATTTTGCGACTCTGAATATCTGTAGAAAATTTTTACAATTTGCAGACGTTTCTCGTTAGTGTACTTTACCATGATGAAAATGTTGAGTTTACTGAATAAATTGACAGTGACAGTTTGATGATTAGTGAAAGAGTGCGCTCACAAAAGTTGTCAAGTCCCTATTAGAAAACCTTATATTTTATTAAATAATCACTCTAAGTATAGTATATGAGAATTTGGGAAAAACTAATTCAACTCAATCAAAGAGACAAATATATTTTGTTTTCAACAAAACTGTGATTTGTGCCCACAATTAATTTCGTTTCACGTAATTGAATAGTCTGGTAGCTTAAATTCTTTTAATAAAAATCTAAAATCCATCGCTCTTCACTATTAGGGGAGATCTTGTCATGACCAACTATTTTCAAATCCAGCAGACGACATGAATTAAAGAAGCGTGGGTGGTGCACTTTTTCAATCAAAACACACTGATGTCCCTATAAACCAGAGTAAATGAATGCAAATAAGAGTGAGCAAATGAATGAATTAAGTTTCACTTAAATGCTCGGAAAAAAAAGTGTAATTTGAAGACAATATACCATATCTTTTTCTTCATATAAGGATAACTGACACCCATTCACATTTTTATGGATTATAACTGATGGATGTACCATATATATTATAGTTAGAAAGAAAAATTTCAACTTTTAGTTGAGGTCTAATGGTTTACGAAAAGAACATCATGGAGAAGGAAGACTTGTAAATGAAAACGGAAGTTCACATTGAAAATTCGCTCATGAATGTTGAAGATAATAATAATAACTAGAAGTGGTGGTATTTTTACCATACTATCGAATTTGTCATCTGCCGCTGTTTTGTATGAGATATAATGATTTTTAGTAGTGATTTCTCAGTTTAAGTCTTCGTTGAATCGAAGCCAACGGTAAATTGATATGCTATTTACATAAAGATACGATAATATATATTTGACTTAAAATTTCGTGCTATTGGTTTTTAGAATTTATTATTAGAAGATGCTACGCTTGGCTTAATTGAACAGACATTCATAAGATAATGACAATGGTTACCGTGCTCATAGCTCTCTTGCAAGCTAGTTGCGCCGGTACGAGATCCAGGATATAATGTGAAGGGGTATCTCTTTCCTAAATCTGGCACATGTTGAAACACGCTTTGAATAACTATCTTAAAGTACGTATTAAAGCGTTGAAATCAGGTTTCTTGCAGTGCTATCAATGATAGCACTTAATCATCATGATGGAATTTATCTAACAGTCAGCATGACGGGTTAAAAGTTAACGGGTTAAATACAATTGATAGTGCTTAGAAGATACAAAATTACTTTTTTTTGCTAGCAATTTTGTACTTACTTCCTATCACATCCTACATCAATTCCTTGTTTAAAAAAACTCAAGGTTCAATTCAATTTCAATTCAATTCCAATTTATTATAAAAAACATTGTACAAATAAGACCTAGTCTTTTATAGTACATAAAGTAGCGGATGGATTACAATATTAATTATTAACTAACTAAATTTAATATAAACATTAGTGATAATTACTTAAAAATGAAAATGAAAGAGGAAGGGTTGTGGAGAGAAGGATAGTGGAAAGATTTAAAGAACAGTGCAAAAAATAAATTTGAATTTAATAGCTTCAATTGTTTGCTTTGTTTTTGTCGAAAGTTGGTTCCAGAGCCTGGTGACATACACAAAGAAGAGACGCGACGAGTTCCAATAGTTGAAAGAGGGCGTTATAATATTAGATGTTCTGGAGGACTGAGCAAATTAAAGTTTATAGCGTGAAATATGTTCAGACCATACACGTACCTAACCATATCATTAAACGCCACAAGCAACTTGTGCTGAGAAAGGGAGTTGAGTTTGTAGTAAACGACAGTGGCATAATCAATAATAGGCACAAATAACGTTTTTATTAACCTTAGCTTAGTGTCAACCGGAATAAAATTAGAAGACAGCTGAATTTTACGTAGCCCAGCATAGATTCGTCCAATAACATAGTTTTTTTGGGTAACTGCAGAGAGAGAACAATTTAATTTGAAGCCGAGATTTGTGACAGCATCCACAAATTTGAGTTGCTTATTGTTCAAGCTAACTGGCGGCAGCAGATCAGTATCGTAATGCTTCTTAGAAATAAGAGTAAGCTGGGATTTGTTAGGATTCAGACTGAGACCATTGCATATTGACCAGTTTTATACTGCTGACAGATCTTCATTTATACTGTAAAAAAGATCCTCAATGAGCCCAATCGGTCGTGACAAGTATATCTAAGCATCATCAGCGTAGATATCAGTGTTAACATTCAGGCATGCTTTGGGTAGGTCATTAATAGAAATACAGAAAAGTATTGGTTCTAGTATTGATCCCTGTGGTACTCCTGCCGTTAAGATTTTAAACTGTGATTTTTTTTTCCTTCAAAAACAACCCTTTGAAAGCGATTTTTTTAAATAGTTACTTATCATCTTAACAAAGCGAATGGGTATACCATCCTCACATATAGCATTGGACTTAAGAGAACGAATGGTATTTACTACATCAACTTTCGAGACGACTTCAAAGTCAAATTCAGAGCTATCTGGAGTAAAGCACGGACTATTTGGAGAACTCGAAAGAAACGCCTTGTTAAGGTCGTTTGCATTCGGAACGATGTCGACAACAGCCTTTTTAACTTCACCAATGAATAGTAGATTGCTCCACAGCTTCTTAGAGGTTTTTTCGGTGCTCAGTTTCGATGGAAAATAGCTTTTTTTTTTTGCTCTTCGTGTCACAAAAGTGGAGTGGTTGCGAGCACGACAAAAAAAACTCCCAATTAAGACATGAGGGTCTAAGCTGTAATCTAGCGTACAACTTGTTACGAACTTTCATGGCATTGTGAACCTCAGTTGTGAACCACGGGCACTTTGTATTTTTAATAGCAACTGTTTTTGTAATGTTGACATTAGAGGCATAATGGCAATCATTCCAAGGGAGAAGACTAGCATTTAGTTGTAACATGTTGCTGTCGATAGAGAAGTCTCTAAATTAAAAAGATGATGGTTTAGAGAAACGAGATAAGCCAACATTGTACGTACAATATATTAAATCATGATCAAAAATGCCGGCTAGAGATAGCTGATCCTGGAGTAGAAAGTTTGACCGATCTGAAACTATGATAACGTCGAGAAGACTAGGAGGAACCCCTGGAGCGATTTGGGTAGCTTGGGAGTTAACGTCGACGTTCTGCTCTGCTCTCGTTTTTAAGAAGGTCGGCGTCATATAGAGCAGTGAACTCAATGATTTCCGAAAAGAGTGGCTCTGGAGAGTGACATTGGTTTGGATTGTACGCAACACCAATCAGACATTTTGAGTTGCAGTCACTAACTTCAAGTAGGAGATATTCAATAACGCTACCCTCAGGTTGTTAAGTGTATTGCGCAGCTGAAGACACAAGTAATCGAATTAGATAAACAAACTTTTTGATTGAGTCCCAAGTCTTCACAATGCTGCGCAACATAAAAACGTAAGTGAGTTAATATTGTAGTTAAATCGAAAGCCATTATGTTGCTATTTATTATCCGGTTTTTAACGTGAAATAGCCGTTTTCTACATCCAATTAATGTAATAAGACATGTATACAAAAATTAAAAAGTTGCGTATGAGAATATGGGTAACACTTATTCCATCAGAATTTGGACGCCTGATTTTCACTCTACTTACTGCAAGGAATGTTCGAGTGTTGTACTTGTTTTAATTTAATAAAGGTTTGTCTGCTGCAAGCAAGGAAATTAATGGAATTTTGGGCATGGATGCTGTGAATGAAAGAACAGTTGGTTCAATAACTTTCAGAGCAAAAATTGTAAAATAACCAACGTTCGAGGTATCCATTGGTATCATCTGAAATCACCTCCAAGCAAGCAATGTGAAGAAAGAAATAAAATAAAAGTGGGTTCCGCATTGCTTAACGAACGCGAGCAAGCTGCAATGACTTGTAGTATCATTGTCTCAGCTCAATCATCAACCAGTGACAATATATTTGCACCGAGTAATTACTTGTAATGACAAATAGGTCAACCGCAAGCGAACGGGCCAGTGGTTGGATCGCGAGGATACTCCAGGAGTGCAGCCTAAAAATTGCATACGCCCATAAAAAATTATCCTCACAGTTTGATGGACTAGCTAGAGATTTGTGCAGGTGCTACAGTAACTACTCAGTCCTAGTGCGTAGATTTGGTAACAGTCCACGAAAAATTACGGAATAGAAGTGGCGGCAACGCTAGACCACATGTTTCCCAGTTGCCCTTTAAAAAGTTAATGGAACTTGCATCCACTGTAACAGACCTATATTCCACAGATTATCACCTTTTAGAAGTTTCAACAACAGCATTAGTAACCAGTGCTTCCGAAATCGAATAAATCAAAGGACTTCTTCAAATATGTCATATTTTGCTTACAAGGACATTGGCAAAAAAACATTGATGCGAATAGAGACTTATTTGTTGAATAAATTTTTCCTTATGATGTACTACAGTTTTTTTTTTTCGAGCAACCAAATCCGACATTTTATGTTGAACAGTTCGTCCCACAGTTCAATTTCAAAATGTTTGGTGTTGAATGTCAGCCACATTCGAACATAATGCGCTGTATGGTTTAAGTCATTGTCATGCTGAATATGTTAGTCATTCACAATACCCAAATTGTGTGCACTTTGCTTCAAGTTTGGTTTAAGGATGTCAATCTACATGAAATAATCCATTTTCTCCTCAAAGATTTTTATGTTTCCAAAAACGTCTTCTGCTTCCGCTTTACTGTTTTCACCGTATTTTGTCCATCCTGCTTTCAACGACCATCCGAGCCAAACCTATTACTCTCATCCCTAAACATTACTTTCTTCCCGAACTTTTATTCCCTATTTAGATACCGCTTCGTAAAAACAAAAGGCGATGCTACCGATTTACTAAGTTTATTAAAGACTAGGGGTACATGAATAAAGGCCAGCTTCTTTTATCACCCGACAATCTGTCTGCTTACTCACAAATTTAGAGTGATATTTTTGTAATTATCCTTAAGGTCTCCGCCACGCAGTGAGCGACGAGTTGCCATTTATTAAGCGACTCGAGCTCGAGCTATTTATTCTAAAATTGCCATTGACCAGCATTGTTCTTCGTTATCTTTGTCTAGAAGGTCGTTTCCTTTTTTATAAATTTATAAAACGCGAAAATGTAGTGTGCATGCAATGGATCGAAAGGGTCACTTGTATAAAAATCTTCGTTAACATCGTTCGATGTTCTAATGAAAAAAGTTTGACCAAGATTAATAAAACAAAGGAAACCATTGCAGAACAGTGGTTGATTTTATTATTACAGAAAGTTTTTATTCTTTATTTTTAATTTTAAGTTTTGTAAATAAAATATTTTGTCAACTGAAAGCATCGGTTCCCACTAGATCACCGAAATCAAGCAGTGTTGGGCGCGGTAAGTACGTAGGTAGGTGACCACATGGGAACTCAGTACTCCGCGTACTGTTGACAAAACGCGCCACACGGGCATAGTACCCCGGCGTTAAATCCCGGACCCTACAAATTAATTAGTATCGTTTCCTTGATAATAATAATAATAATTAAATATTTTGTATTTCCCCTCTAATTTCTAACTTTTCCGTACTGTTAAATTCTGACATAAACGGCAAAAGGTTTTTGTGCTTTATTTCCTTGTACTCCGGATCCGGAAATTATTTGCAGAATTTTTCAAAGATTACTTATAACTTTTAAATTCTTCCACTTTGCTTTAGCTGTTATTCCTTCGAATAAAAAAAATTAAAAAATAATTATTTAAAACGACACAATGAATTGACATTTTTTTTTTATGTTTTTAGGTTTCTTGCTACCGGTTATTCATATCGAGATATAGCTTTTGCTTTTCGCATAGGCAGAAACACAGTCCGTAATATTGCAAAATTAAATATTGTAATTTCAATTTTTTTTAATTGGTGACGACCCTCTTAAAACCTATTTATTAAGGCCTTATCCTCGTAGAAATTTTTAGCGCACAAACCGAAAAAATTTAACGAAAAGCTTTCAACTGCAGGTATACAAAATGGCGATTTTTTCAAAAAAGTATTGAAACAAAACCAAGTACTGGAATTCAATTATCTAAGAAAATGTGGCGATGGCGATCTTTATTATATAAAGGATGAACCAACAGATGGTGTTGATGTTGGCTGCTAAATACTGTTATTTACTGAACTTCATTGAGTTGAGCTTTTTGATATATATCATGCAAACTTTGGCAATTTTATTCATGGAGTCGTTTACCACGAACGAATTCATCTTATTATAAATATGGGCGATCTGTAAAAGTAACATTTCGTAAAATTCGTGAATTTTTCAGTCAACATAATCGCCTTAATGAGTCCGGAATTCGGTGAAGCGTTTTGAAGAAACTGGTTCGGTACCGGGTCAAACTCCATATCACCATGCTTGCCGAGCACGTTAACGCCAAAACATCACCACAGCCACTTCAATTCGTCGCAGAAGTCAAAAGTTGGGCCTCACTTATGGCAATTAACGTGAATTTGAAAAGTTCATCTTCATTTTCACGACTATAAAATCCAAATTACACAACTATTGAAGCCTTTGGACCATCTACGACGTCGCCAATTTGTTAACTGGATGTTATATCGCCAGGACAATTAATCGTCGAATTTGATTTTTTCCGATGAAACCAATTTTTGGATGGATGGTTACATAAATAAAAAAAAATTTCATTTCTGGGGACCGGAAAAACCATACGAGATTCACGAAAAACCAATGCATGCAAAGAAAGTCATTGTATGGTGCGGATTTTGGGTTGGCGGCATAATTGGCTCATGATTTTTCGAAAATGAGACTGGAGAGTGAAAGGAGACGTTACAGCAAAATGTTGATCGGCTACTTTTTTTTCCAAAATTAAATGAATTGGGTTTGGACGATCTCTGGTTTCAATCAATCTATGTATTCATTTCGTACGAAATTTGCAAAGGTCGCATTATTTCCGTTAGAGGAAAAGTTGATTGGAATCCAAGATCATGCGATTTGACACCCTTAGACCTCTTCCCTTGGGGTTATTTGAAGATTAAGATTTTTGTTAATAGCGCAGCGACAATTAAGGATTCCAAACATAAAATCCAAACTGAAATTGCGGACATTGACCCACTTATTCTTCAAAAAGTCATCGAAAATTTTGACCTTCGGATGGTCGTTTGCAACAGAAGCCGTGGTAGTCACATGATCAATGTTGTATTCCATGCATAGTTACCATAAACCGAACTTTATTAATTAATAAAATTCTACATTGATTTCACAATAAATGTGCGTTTAGCTTAATGAAAACTTCCAAACTAGCTGTTGGTACACCCTTTACAGGTAACAACAGACATGAATGACAAAACTCAAATAAATACATACGAGTACGTACGTTACAATAGAAGAAGTTACACAGCTTTGAGTATAAGAAATAAGCTAACAATTTGGTCATTAAAAAGAGAATTATATTTTTATATTTAAATTATATAAAAACTTACCTGAACAATTAAACATTTCTCCCACTTCATCCCATAACTTTTCTGTAATATTTTTATTCTTGTAATCTGAATGACTACCCTTCCATAAAACCGGGCGACTTCGTGCCGCTTTGTCGCTCAGCAATTCAATAAAAAATTAGAACAAAATTGATTGCAAAGCGACGTACGTCAAAAATCTCTTGTCTCTAAGCGACTACGTGGCCACCTTCATATGATTTTATATCTTTTAATTTTTTTGCTTCACTCAGTCACTTGCCGCTCTGCCGCCTGCCCCGCCGTGGCGGGCCCATGCTTTTGAGTTGCTAATGAAAGGATTTTTTGCCAGCATACTTTTTATATTCCGTTTGTCTCCTCCAGTAAGCATATTTAGTCGATCAGTTTTTTTTTCTTTTCCACACGTCCTCCATTTTTATAGCGTACAATCACTGACTGAATAGTCAACCGACTTCTGTTTGTCATTTCTGATATTTTAGAATATAATTTTTTTCCCTTGATTAGAAGGTTGATAATTAAAACCCTCTCCGGATTAGTTAATTCACGTCTTGCCATTTTAAACCGAATAACCCACACTTTTTGCACTACAAACTATACTTGAGCACGTAAATAACAGAATTTTATAAATATTTACATTCTACAAAAAAGTTTCACAGATAAACTATGTTACTATGAAACTTAAGGGGTAATATGAGTATACACCATTCTCGATGGTGTATATTATACCCATTCACCTTCTCATACAACCTTTTATCATTGGTTCGCAAAGTTTCGACGTGGCCGCACGTCGGTTTTTGATGAACCGCGCCTAGGTGGCTCAAAAACGGGTACCACAGAGGAAGCCGTGGGCAAAATCCATGATATCGGACTGCCGAGTAAAAATTCGCGAGTTGGCTGAGACAGCAGACATCTCAACTGAATGCATTAGCCTTATTCTGCACGAGATTTTGGGCATGAGAAAGCTGTCCGCGCGATGAATGCCGCGTTTGCTCACACCGGAGAACAAGCGCAATCGTGAGACAAAGACGTGCTTGGCCCTGTTTAATCGAAATCCGGACGAGTTTCTGTGTCGTTTCGTGACCATCGATGAGACATGGATTTATTGGTACACACCAGAGACCAAAGAACAATCGAAAAAATGGGTATTACCCGGTGAAAGTGCTCCAAAGAAGGCGGAGACCGTGCTTTCGGCCGGAAAGGTGATGGCCACCGCTTGCACAAGGGAAAAACAATTACAGAAGCATACTAAATTTATTTATTTGGCCAATTCAACGCCGATTTGAAGAAAAAACGACCACATTTGGCGAAGAAAAATGTGCTCTTTCACCACGATAACGCACCGGCTCACACTTCCGCAATCGCCACAGCCTCTGTATTCTCCAGATTTGGCTCCCTGAGACTTATTTTTCTCCCAAACCTTAAAAGATCTCTCGCCGGAGAGAAGTACAGGTCGAACGGGGAAGTCATCGCCGCCGCGGAGGGCTATTTTGCAGGCCAACAAAAGTCGTACTATACGGAGTGGTTTAAAATGTTGCAGCACCGCTGGGAAAGTGTGTCGAGTTGAAAGGGGATTATATTGAAAAATAAACTTTCAAAACCTGAAAAGGTTGCGTTGTCATTTCTAATCCGGGTATTCATCAAACAGCCCTCGTACATATGTGACTTGAATATTTCCTTATTTTTCCCATCGCTTTACATTAATAACCAACAAATTTTGCTGATCATGTTACCTATTATTATACAATATCATTCTTAATAATAACAATGCAATGTAAGCCATTTACTTAATCATCACTTATTTTTAACGGTATTACTGAAAATTTATTGATCATATGCCAAACCATATAAGTCATCCTTTAGGTATACGAATTTATTTGTATGCTTTTCCTTAAGCACTTGTTTCTTTACGGTGTAACATCATTAAATGTGCGGTTTTGTCGGAGAAGTATCTTATTTTACAATTTCCGGTTGAGTGTGTGCCAGATTTCAATTAGTATCACTCTTTGCTTTTATTCAATTGCTATGGCTTTGTTCAAAGGTGTACGAAAATCAACCACAAATTACGATATTTCAATGTGAATGTATGATAATCTAGAGATGTGTTTAAATATCATACAAAAACATAAGTGAAGCCAAATGAATATTTTTCCGACACGGCTGTTTCTATCTCAATCCAGCAAAATGACCCAACTTAAGAATAAGTTACACAACACCATTTAGCCTCATATGCGGTAGCAACATAATATGTCCATTTCCATTTCAGGTGAAATAATACATATTGATTGTTGTTTAATTTAATTGTTGCCATACATGGAATTACGTGGTTAAGTAAGAAAAAACCAATTAACAAGTTAACTAAATGCGGCTCACTCAATTTCATTGGAAAGAGAACGCCGATTTGCTGACATCGCAAACGCAAATGCAAACGCGAACTATGTACTAATTTAGAGGTAAAATCAACCCCACATAACCCCTTACCTAAAACACGCACACGTTTTCACGGATTTTCTAAGTGAGCTATTCCAATTTTCACCTTAATGTTAGCACAGTGGTAACGTAAATACCGGATTATTAATTAGATTTGATTTTAACCATCTTCGCAAAATCTAATGAAGAAATTCCTTTTGCAATAATAAAAATGCGTTTTTATTCGATATTAGATCAGATCCATACATATATAGCCACGAATAATATCTCAAAACAATAATAAAGAAACATGAATACCCGACGAACTCGAAAGAACTGCTCAGTAGAAGTATGTAAAAGTGCTACGCCTAAATAATGTACTCGAATTGATCATTTTATTGTGGTGTTGAGAGAGTATCTTTTATTATAACGTCGGCTTATTGAAAACATGTGCTGCACACCAACATAGACTGCGTTCGAAAGAGAATTTGTCAATAAGTGCTCCCACTTATAAAGTCAATATTCTTTTTGTTTAAAATAACTTTTATCGACTCTACATTCATAGGTACAGGATGCACTTTATGTTTCAGGCCGTTTGACAATCATTTGTAGTTTTATATTTGATGGTTGTGGACTAAAGGGTGACCAGATAAGAACGATAGGAAAAATAATTTAAATAAAACGACAACGGTGTGATATATAAAATTGATTTTGGCCTTATTTTCAAGCTATATTCATGATATTATGTGTGAATAGCATATTGTAATAACTTCGCGTCTCATGTGAACGTGCCCTAGCTCAACCCTAACTTTCCGACTCGAGATATAGAACGCAGCTGTCAAATTCTGGAAGGTTCGAATAAGATTCAGAGTGGTTTTTGAATTTTCACCCGTTTTTTGTACTTTCTTTTTCCTTGATACCTTTAGCAAAAAATAAAGCAAAAAGTAAAGTACAAGTAAAAGTGTAACAATTTAAATGCCGCCTCTTCTTTGCTGACAGTGCTTCAAGCGGTCGGTCCAATATGTGCAGCGTTATTCCGGCAATAGCGTGTCGAATGTCGGCCTCGAGCTCATCCAAAGTGGTTATCTTTAGGACTTTACGTAGCCTTATTGACCAATTTCTCCTTCACAACTTCGAGCGTTATGTCACTTGTATAGCATTTAGTGCCATCTTGTTGGAACCACTGCTGGGATATATCGATATTGTCGAGCTCTGAACACAGAAAGTGGTCATCGTTCTATACCTGAGACCATTGACTGTAACTGTGTCTCCTTCCTCATTTCGAAAGATATAAGGTCCGGTCATACCGCCATACCATAAACCGCACCAAAAAGTCAATAACAATTAAAAGTTCAGCTTGTCCCAACTTCGCTTTGATTCGCTTTGAGGTCACGTTTTTTAGCATTACGTTGATTATTACATTGTGATAGAAAGCATTGAATCTTTACAGTTTAACTATAGTACACTATATATAGTTGTGTTACAGGCATTACTGCGAGATGAAGAGAGCCATGCGAAGGCGTTTATCAAGGTTGATTACTGGGTTTTATACAAAATTCAAAAGGTGAAGTGAAATGTGTTTTTCTCATGTATTGTACTTACTTGGCTCTGTAGTAGTTGAAAAGCGATACCGGCCGTTTTTTAGAAGTACGCACCTTGATTTTCATTTTGATCAAAAATTCCGTATAATTCGCTACCCTACCTTTGCCACCAAATTTGTAATTAGTGCATTTCTAGACTTAATTTTTTGTTAAATGCATGATACTTTTTTTGTAAGATTCTTCACTTTCCACTGTATTGCTCTTACAAAATTATCTTGTCCATAGTCTACGTTTAGTGATTTACGAAGTTAAATAAACACAATGATATGGCAGCTCTTACGGCTATATCTTTGTTGGATTACTGTTCGTTAACATATGGCATTGAATGCGTAGATACATCGCGCAATCAAATACACTCACCGAACAGTTGAGACATGTTTTTTTTTTTTTTTTTTTTGCTATTTCGTCTTTTTCTCTTAAAATACGTTTTGTTGTTATCTATTTTTTAGAAGAGAGTATTAAGTAATTACTTGTTAGAAATTTCCTACAAGCAGTATTGCCAACAATCCATTTTAAATAATTTTATTTGCAACTTTTATTCCATTTTAAAATAAGTAGTTAATGTATCCGTTAAAAATCTATGTTGTAAAATATTAATAAATTATAAAAATATTACACATATAGACAAAATGTAAGTGTGTATAACTATTAGTCCGTAATTTATGCTGGGTGATTTTTGTGTACAGGTTCGTATACTAAATGAATTGTTACTAAGGGCAGAGACTTTCACTCTTTTAAGTTTACTATTGATTGCCAAAGGAGTGGTGACATAACTAGTTATTTCTTTTCGTTTGAAATTCGAACAAAGTTTCTTTCTAAGAGGCAACAAAATAAACCATTGCCCCTCACCGACCATTAGTTAAATAATGTTACAGTAATATAATATTGTGGCAATTTCAAAAGAAATATATATAGATTGAGGCCAAAAAAAAGATGAAACAACCCTTTAAGCTACAGGACAGGGGCTTAACTAGACGAACCAATCAAGACATCAATAATTGGGGAAATACCTTTTACACCGAGTCTACTTTTTGCATAGAAGAAACCCCCCGAATAGGAATGAACGGCTTGTTCGACTAGGTGAATAATTACCGATAAATAACCGACTTTTGCTAGCAGTTTTACGAACAATAAAAACTAGACGTTTAGTGGAGGAGACACTGTGCCATATTTAATAAGGAACAAAAAAAAAAAAAAAAAAAACACCAACATCATCAGATCACATAGCAAAATATTTGCATTAAAGCCGAATATATATATTGGGTCTAAAACTTAATTCGCAAGCCGTTAAGTTTGCTGGTGGCTGGAACGCCACAAAAGGAAGTCATTTTTGCATCGGATTGTTACTGGTGATGAAAAATGGATCCATTACGACAACCCCAAGCGCAAAAAATCATATGTGAAACCCGGCCAACCAGCCAAATCAACGGCAAAGTCGAATATCCATGACGCGAAGGTAATGCTCTGTATTTGGTGGGATCAAATGGGTGTGCTGTATTATGAGCTGCTAAAACCGGGTGAAACCATCAATGGACAACGTTACCGAACATAGCCGAAAAACGTCCGGAATATGCGACCAGACACGAGGCAATAATTTTCCATCATGACAACGCTCTGCCCCACGTTGCTATTCCGGTTAAGAACTATTTGGAAAACAGTGGATGGGAAGACTTACCCCACCTGCCTTATAGCCCAGACCTTGCCCCTTCTGACTACCATTTGTTCCGCCCTCACTGAAATACAGTTCACATCAGAGCAGAATATCAAAAATTGTCTTGATTCATTCTTGGCAGCCAAGTCGGCGCAGTTCTTTTGGGATCGGATCCACAAATTGCTAGAAAAATGGGAAAAAGTCATAGCTTCAGATGGGCAATACTTTAAATAATACTATTGTACATGTTTTTCTCAAATAAACGTAAAATTTTGAAAAAAATTAAAAAAAAAAAAAAATATCGTATATACTCGTACGTACTCGTACACAGATAGATTAACCGTACAATTAAGACTCTTCTAAGGGTCCGTCGCTTTCCAATATTGGGTAAGATTGATGCGAATTGATGCCTCTTGTTCTTCCAAGAACAACACCTACGTACCGAGTGCAATAAAAAAAAAAAAAAACAGATTTAAACGTTTGGATGGCGACTCGACCATACGGAGATGGTATTTTCTATTTTGCGACAGATAATCGAAATCCCAGTGCAAATCATATTGCTCTTAACCGGAACCATACCTGCTAGAGAAAATGCCGATGCAGTGGATGGAGAAATCTATAAAAACTTGCTCTGTGGTGACAAGCCAGATGTGTCACCGAACACTTCTCTACTTCTTCTTTCTTCTTTAGGTTGCACAGTCCAAATTGAGCTTGGGCTTCAACTTACAGTTGCGCACACAATTTTAGCTAAGTCGCTTTCCATTTGAGCGCGTCATCTAAGGCTAGGTGTTCTTTTACCGCGCTATGCCACCGGAGTGGTTTTGAAGATACTCCGTAACGCAGCGGTGGTTTTCATTTTCTCAACATATCTTAGCCATTGAAGCTACTGAATTCTTAGCCCTCTGAAGAGTTCAATGTTGCAGCTTAGCCCGTACAGTTTGTTATTTTATCTTCTTCTCCAAATTCTGTTTATGCTGATAGGACTGAAAATCACTCGAAAAATGTGTATCCGCTTGAATGAGGCGATGAGGATCCCATACAGTGCTTTCTTTATTGTTCGTGAAAGGGATTTATTTTTCAGTTACACATCAGAAGTAGGTAGGTAAAGTGCTTTATCTTATCAGTAGTTTGTGCAGAATTTCTAGAGAAATGCTGTCCGAAAATTTCCACAAAAGAACAACTCTACGGCCTCGATCAAGTTCTTCTCTGTTTCTTTTTTCGTTTCTTTCGTTTTCAGGTTCAATAAAGTGGATTGGATATGAAGGAGGAAATTTGCAGGTTGGTTTCTCAGCTGGATATATAAGATTGAAATACCTAATTACATCACTATTTAGTGGATTTAAAAGTCTTTGCCAGTCAAACGTTTGCTGCACATTAACATACATCAGACAGGGCGCATTTGTTTCATCTATCTACCATTTCTAAAAATATGATCCTGTCTTCTCGTCTTGTTGGACAGTCGTTGGAGTAATCCAGCCCAATAGACAAAACTCAAAAATTAATCAAACACCACAAAATAAATAAGATCTATGAGGCACTCTCTATATGGCTCATAAGATACAAATACTCATTTGAATTCGTCATGGTCAATAAACAGAACTAACTGAAGAAAAAGAGAAATAAATCTATTATTTTATCGCGCACAAGAAATCTGAAATGTGAAATTCGAGATGGAAATCCACAATTCTCCATAGAAAATCGAATGCATGATATACGAGTAAAGTCATACGCATCAAATTACTTTCCGCAACATTCATGATATTTTTTCTAAAAGTGCAAATACCTTAATTACAAATTCTATTGCACGCCCATTGTGACAAATAGTTGCATACAATTTAATCAAAGCCACGATTCCGTTGAATAAGATATGCCACTATGAATCGCGCTGCCTTTAGAAATGATTCTTTCATTATCTAACACTATGCTTGTATATACTCATATGTGCCTACTCGTATTGGCGAAACAAATGCTACAAATTAAAATCGTGCTTTGCTAAATGATCTCATTTCTTTTCTTAGGTTTCTCAAATAAATATAAATCGCCCAGTGATTTATTACGTACATTACAGGCACGTCGAACATGGAAATCCAATTGACACATGGTAGTCGAAGTCAAGCCATCTGTTTCGTCAATTGATGTACAAGCAAAACCGACAGTAGTATGACTCTCTCTGTAAACACCCTTTTCTTTGATTTTCAGATAAGAATAATGTAAAACCATGTTTTCATGTTAAGCTGGATTACTCAGCACGAAATGGAATTCGATTAGCTTAGTAATTATAGAAATAAAATGACGTAGGCGAGCAAAATAGTATGTTTACTCAAAATTAATTACATTATACGGATAAATGTGTAAGCACATGTAAGGATATGAGATGAAGAGCTTCCTTTCCTATTTGCAGTTCACGTGTATATCAGGCAGGTGTTGGTAAATTACGTTTTGATGGCATTGTCACAAGGCGTTCTACTCATGTGCCGAAACTTGAAAACGTTTTACCTTAGTCTACCGCTTACAATAAAACCGCAGCAAAACAAGCTCACTTTCTGTTCTCTGTGGCAATCATCCACTTTTTGTCAAGCCCAACCCACCGCAACCGCTGGATTGTGCTGATATCTACTTTAGAACGTCTTGAGGGGTCTGCAAGTTGTCCGGTATGTACTTGGTCTGATCATTCCATGTGCAGGCCCGAATGTCGCTGTTCATTTTTCGTTTTCTAGGGTCGTTTGCCTCTATCAAGACAAATCATTAAAAAAAAAAATTGCGAATTCTTCTCTTTTACTTAAGGCTGCTTATATTATTGAATCTTCTGTTAACTCTAAAAGTTTTTCCGCCAGAAATGGCTCCATAGAGCCATTCGGACATATGGCTGAATTTTTTAATTTTTAAATAATATTTTTAAATAAATAAAAATTTTAGTGTTATAAATTTTTCTGTTTAAGCTATATGATATTGGGAACCAAGTTCGTCCGGAAACTATGTATTGTATTATTCGATTGCTGAGCGGGTCAAGTTGCTTTCTCCATCAAACTCCCTTTATCTCAGAGTGCAACTATTAATGCACTGCTAAAAACTAAAACTGTATCGATCACCATTTGTTCCCAATTTGATGCTATTCTATTGTAGTCTGAACAAATACCTTCCTTGCCTTTCGTTTCGTTTCCTAACAACTTTAGTTTAATATACATATAATAAATATATAATTGTATATCATACAACCATGGAAATATAAACAAGAATTTCCATATTACAAGAGATATATACTATATTTAATATGTACGATCTGAATTTTCACTCTTACTTCTTGATTTGAAAACAAGGATAAAGCTAAATCAAGCTTACACCACATCCCCCAAAACGCTTTCGTTTGTAATATTGATTACATTATTCGTGAAAAAGTTAGAAATTGAGCTTTCAAAATGAATTAAGACTGCAATTGGTAGTTATTATTTTTGTCACATTTGTCAGGTTTTATTCGTAAGTTTGATGGAACTAAGAGAGACTGGAATTTCTTATACAGATATTGTGAATAAACTCAACTTGTTGAAAAAGTTTGTTTTGTAGCAACAAAACGGTCGCAAAGATCTAAAACAAAAAAAAAAAAGGTAAGAAAAAAGAAGTGTTTTTTCTAAAAGATGTCGAAGAAAAAACTCCAGTGATAGCCACCGTGAAATATTAAAACAATTCCCTGTTCCAGTAAAAAATCAAAAGAAATCTTGGGCAACCAAATTGCAATGCAATATCGTAGCAAGCATTGTATTGGAAATTAGAAGATATAACCTCCCAACCTGTAAAATCGCGGCATAATGAAGAAAAAATTGCAAAGGATTTCATCGCTGAAATATATTGAAGTCGATCTAGAACGCCTGCTAATGGAGAACAACGATTTGTAATAGATGATTCATTATTAAATGCAGAATTCCATCGGCTATTGCACACGAAGAGAAAAAGCCATATTTTATGGAAGATTTTAGCGAAGCAGTATAAAAAAAAACCCGAATCGTATAGAATTTCATATTATGACTAAATATAAAAGAGTTCCAGGGAATTGACAATACAATATCATTGTATTAAAATCCATAGCAACGCAAAGCGGCGTTGTGGGAGGCAGGTTAACAGATGACGCGATTCGAAGTTTGTGAATAATAATCACGACTAAGAAAGAGCGTTCGATAGTGATCTCGGGGATCTTATATGAACGGCGCCAAGATCTTAAAATGTACGTGTTAAAACGATAGTTTATTACACAGCTAAATTAATTGGACAATTCAAAGTTAATTTAGAGATTTAGCATACGCATTGCAGTGTTGAACAATGTAAAAGAAGTATAAAGAACTAGACTCCGATGGAAATAAAAATGTCAGCAGATGTAACCAACCAAGCACGGTATGGAGTATGCAGATTCGGAAAAATCTTCTTACTGAGCTATCAATTTTATTGATTGGTTTTATTACGTTCAACTAAAGTCGTCGAAAGATCCGCTCTAACAATCAATAGAGGCTTAAATTTTAGGCGAGATTCGAAGAAACAGCCAAAAGGGAACTAATTCTATCACTTGAATTTAAAAGTAACAGCAAACTCTTGGCCTTACTAACGAGGTGATTCAAAATTGCGCGGCCTGTAGAATGGTTCTAAGGTCCGCAAATTAAACCAATTCCACAGTAGCACAGAAGCAATACAGATACATAGGAAACATATCTGTATATAGTATATATGTATAGTATATCTGTATATAGTGTATAAAGTATTACTTGTAAGTTAGGATTTTGTTGTAATAATATATATATATATATAATATATATATATATTTATATATATAATATAAAGTCGCGACACTATATAAGTGCACTTATTTCAGCGCGATCTGCTGTAATTCTTGGAAATTGGAAAAATCTATATATTTTTATAGTAAATATTTTTAAAGTTTCCCATAAGCAAAGTTATGATTTTTCTTACAATCTTTACAGTATCGCAACAGCCAATAAATACAAAACTCTGTAAAACCACCTCAATGAGTAATGCTTCCAATTTCGAACCATATAATACAGGAGGTTCCGGATAATGTGTTGAAGGCTTAAAGTGAGGCATCCCAACAGAAGTTTTAAGCAAAGCTTTATGCTGCCCGATTTTCTATTAAAAACAACATTTTATAAATTTATGCATGTTTGGTAACAAATGGGATATTCTTGAACTCGTAATTATAAGTGCTTTAATGTCGCACTTACACTATAATGTGTAAGAGTTATTGAAATCAAAATTGATTGTATTTTTTAAATTTTATATTTTGACTTTGTCCTCATTTTTTCGGAAAAATATCTTATTAACCCTCACTTTTTCCAAATGAAACTAAAAAATTTGGTATTCTTTTACAACCGCCCTATCAAATTAACTATACCTTGTTCAACAAAAATCCGCCGTGCAGGGAAGATAGGAATATTTGCTTCTCACTTTGGTTACCATGAAATGCGTAAGGATATGAATATTTGTCAACAGGAATTTCTGAAGAAAATTGCCAAGAAAGAGACTTCTTCTTGTTTTGATGATTTCATGTTATAAGTAAACTGCATAAGTTACATTTTTTATTTATCATATTTTTATTTATGGTACGAAATAGTGCAAAACTTAACATAATATGATAATTAAAACAAACTAATCCGAAGAAAATTCACATTTAAATAAATAACAATCTCGTCTTTTGCTTTTTCGTCGGATGTAGATCCAATATCTCAACATTTAGTTCGGCATATTTGAAGAAAATAACCCATTTTTCACTGTCCATCTTCTCAAGTGCTTCTGTTAATTTTTCTCTAAATTGGCTTGTCTTTTATTTTGAAAGTGTTGTTTTGGCTTGCTTGAGCTTTTACTTGAGCCCATATCAATTCTAAGAGAATAAGCCCGCAATGATAAAGTGGCAATTAGAGTACTTTTTGAGCCAGTTCATCCACGTGTACCTCAAGTTTGTATTTGTAGCGTTTGATAGCGTCCAACGATTCTTTAAAAACTATGCTACTTTAAATTAAAAATTTCTAAGCCAGACGATGACTTTAGTCAGAATTACTAATTTCTCAACATATCATACATATGTATGTTTAGTTTTAAGCATCTACTTCCTCTCTTATCTCAGATGTTCTTAAGCCAATCATTTTTGCATGCTCTTAAAATATTAAACATTGCACATATCTACATAAAAAAAGCTTTCCAACGTTATACTTATGAAAATCAGTTCAGTATAATAAATACAAAATTCATATTTGCTTAAAAAATAGTGATTTCTAAACCACGCATTTTAACATACATATAAAATATTTTAACCAAAGAAACGTATGGTATGTTCACAAATGGTAACACTACCACTCTTTTCGATTAGCTAAAACTCGTAACGGCTGTTATAAACAACAAAAACCCGAAAGACCTTGTGAAAAAACACACGAAAAAACGATATCGCTTTGTTAAAATTGGTACTGGTAACTATGGGCCTGTTAGAAAATCCAGAGGATATCAATGACGAATACACTTACAATTGATCATTCTGTTTCCAAATTCCAGGGTTGTATCAGAATATTAGGACTTACAGTGGAACTTAGTGGCAATTTATAATAATTTGAACTGAGCAATATTCACCCGTGCTCGAAAAAATGCTCTCTCATAAGGTCTATAATGCAGATTTTGGTTGAACAGAGCTTAGTTAACAACTGCTTTGGAATTTTTTTCCCATAAAATAAGCTTATTATTGCGCAATCTAAATCCAATAAGCATTTTTTTAAACAATGATTAATTTTATGGGGAAAAGGTACCATCTCGAGTAAGTAACGACCATTTTTAGGTAAAAAAAGAAAAAAAAAAAAAATACAGGTCCTTTTTCTAAAAAAAAATATAAGTAGATCTCTTACTTACATGATTAAGGTGGTGCTACATTCCGGGGTGAACCTGAGACTCAATTAACACGCTTCTTCAACCAACTCGATCTGAAGCCAAATTCTTCCGATTTAACACGCATTTGCGTGGGCCACCTAAACCAAGATAGCGGAAACTGCATTGTCTCTAGGGGCGGATTGTCGGACCGCAGCAGTGGTGTGCATCCGCTCTACATGAATCAGCCATCTCAGTCGTTAAACCTTCACTCCTTCTAGCTAAGTCGATGTCGTTGCACAACCCGTGCATTTTGTCGGTGTATCTCCTCCAGCCAGAAGTACCCTCATTCAGTCTTGATAAAATCCTTGCCTTTGCGCCATAGAGCAGGATTGGAATTATTAAAGTCTTATATAGGGTCACTTTTGTTGTTCGAGAGGCGGCTTTGGTTGTCAATTGCCTTCTAGTCCAAAGAAGCGGCGATTGACAAGAGTTATTCTTCATTTGATCTCAGCGCTGGTGTCGTTGTCTGAATTGACAACGGCGGAGCCTAGGTATTAGAGCGTGAGTTTTGCACTATTCTTTAAAGTATAATGTTAAGGAATTTGCATAACAACGCATCGCCTTGTCTAAATCGTCTTTTTTAACATCATGTCAAAACTAGACATTGATCTAGCTCTGTAGATGCTGTCACCCTCCTCGCTACGTCTCAACATACGCGGTTTTAAAATCGATGAGTAAGTGGTGTGTATCGATTTGGAGCTCATGGGTTTTTTTTGGTTGATGGTGGATTTTCCTGGCCTGGGGGTTAATAAGATATTTTAAATAGTGATAACAAATTCAAAATTTTAATTAAAATAAACATACAACAAGCTTACAGCATTATTTATCTTGCAACAATTAAAATACTCATAATTACGTGTTCAATGATAACTCATTTTTGCCATACACGCATAAATTTAAAGGATGTTATTTTCAATAGGAGTCAAAATCTTCTATGAAACGATTTTTAAAAGCAGTGTCAAAGAAATTTCTAAGTTAAGAATAGTGAGGGCAATTTAGACATTTTATGTGATATGACCAAAGATTAGATAGTGCTAAAGCCTTTGATTCCGTTTTCGGAAGCTTAAATATGTTGCCACCTTCAAACGTCACTTTGATATATTGCTGAATGGTGCGTGTATACCGAATGAGTGGATACCCTAGCCGAAGTGAAGTTATTTGTTCTTAAACACGTGGATGTCGGGAATCCAACTTTAATATGGGAATGAACTTATCTGAATTTATAATGTATCTCTCTTAGACTACTAGATCCAGGTGTGTCTGAACATTTTTTTCTGAATTTCAATCTAATGTAAAAGCAATAGTTTTGTTTTTGAACCTCAGAAAATAAATTGAAGTTACTTCTACCAATACGTAGTATTTCTTTCCCCCCATTAAATGGCTTATTATTTTCATAGTAATAACCTTATTCCAATTGCTTCATTTGCTTTATATTTTAATTGAATTTTTTGCTGTTTGGTTTTTCGGTGTTCTATTTTTGACGTGATTCGTGACATGTGTCAAAATCAAACATGCTTAGTTAGAATTGCCATTTCATCATGGAAAGACTGACATCCGAACAACCTTACAAATTATTGAATTCTATTATCAAAATTCGTGCTCTGTAAAAAATGTTTCTCGCCCACTTCGGCCATTTTACGGTCTTCATAATCGACCTACTGAGCAAGCAATTCAAGCCATACTGACGAAATTTCGCATCGAGGAAAATATTGCTGCTGTATTCTCCAGTGTTAATGAAGACCGTGATTTGTTCAATCGTCGCCATTCGCAGCAATTCCGAATGTGTTGCTCGACTACGTGGAAGATTTTACGCAAGGATCTTGGTCTAAGATCTTACGAAATAAAACTTGTGCAAGAACTGAAGCCGAGCGAATCAAATTGAGAAACAAGTTTGGTGAGCAATTTATCTCTTGTTTTGGAACGTTCAATTGGCCGGCAAGATCATACGATTTGATGACTTTAGACTATTTTTTTTGGAAAAGTAATTCAAAACGCGATCCTCCATATAGATCACTTAAAATGCAGTCGTGGTCAACATTTATGTGAAATAAACTTTAAAACATAAATGGCAAACATTGGTTTATCAACTCAAAAAAAAAAATTATACACTTTTGCAATTTTTCTGTTTTTTTTTTTTTTCTCAATTATTATAAAACTTGGAGCTAAGAATTTGCATTAAGTTTTGTGTAAAAAATGGAATCAAGTGCTCTAAAACACTTAAAATGTTGACAGTGGCATATGATGAATCTGCTCTAAGTTAAACAAAATGTTTACAAGCTCTTCCAAGATGGCCGAGAAGATTGCCAATAACGAACCTCGCTCTGGACGCCCCAGCACATCAACAAAAGATGATAACGGCGAAGCTATGAAGGAAATTGCTTTGGAAAATCGTCGAATTACCATAAGAGAATGCAATTCTTTCGGATGTTTTGTTCATGAAACGTGTCTTTTTTTTATAAAAATATAAAGTCACTTTACTTCACTTTTCTCCCGAAATGACCGAAGATATCTTCACTTGCTTTCGATAGGGTCTATATTTCAGAGCCATAAAATAGAACTGAGATGAACAGTATCTCATATAGAGTCTCCTATATGACCCTACTACTTCTGGCTTCTTAGCTCAAATAAAAACACCGATTGTTTCTAAGGTGATGTTGTTGGCTATAGTTGAACCAAGGTAGACAAAGCTACTCACTACCTCAAAGCTATAGCTGTCATCTGTGACTTTCTGTCCAATTCGCCTCAGTTGTGTATTTCTTCTTGTTGGCAGCATATACTTAATTTCACCCTCATTTATTGCCTCCAGTGTTGGCTTGAAAGTTCGAACAATTATTTTAAGTATGATGTTAAAGAAGTCATATGCCAGCATGTGATATTGGCGATATATGCACTTAGTTAAGGAAAATACCACTTTAGCTGGTCGCATAAGTGAAAAGAGAACTCAACCGTGCTGGAGTGCGATGTGGCATTTTTTTCATCTACTTTTGAGCGGATCATATATTTAAAAACTTAAATATGCTCAAATCCGCTGGGCAAATTAACTCCTGCTGAAGAGGTCTTTGAAAGCCACTGCGTAGGCTTTTTCAGTGATCTTGCCCATTAAGACTTTTCCAAGCCAGTTGGAATAAGCAGAGAAGGTAGAGCAGGAAAAAGGACAGGCTGTAATGACCACGTATGCATTTCACGTTTCCTCAAGCTTAGAAAAATGTTCTTTATTCCACCTGATTTCACTTCAATATATGTATGTTTGTTATCCAACCAATATTGCCTTCTTCTTGTCAGGTGGTTTTGCATCTTGGCGGATGGGCCAATAAGTTCCTGATAAAGAAAACTTGTAGTGTTCTCTTATGGTTTTTTGGTATTTAATTTGTATTTCTATTAAATGTGTGCCATATTAATAGATTTGTAGTACAAAAATTTCGAAAGAAATGAATTGTTTTTTGTGTTTGTGTTTTTTTTTTTAATAACTTCAAAAGCCATAGGTGGACTTTGATCAGAATTGCCACGATTCGGCATGAAGATACATCATGAAACAAAAATTCAAATCGATAGCACTATTCGTTCACGAGTTATAGTGAGCTAAAAAAATTTACATGATGCTGGTTCGCTCAATATAGTTAAAGAGTCTGCAGGTGGTTTTGCATCTTGGCGGATGGGCCAAGAAGTTACTGATAAAGAAAACTTGTAGTGTTCTCTAATGGTTTTTTGGTATTTAATTTGTATTTCTATTAAATGTGTGCCATATTAATAGATTTGTAGTACAAAAATTTCGAAAAAAATGAATTGTTTTTTGTGTTTGTGTTTTTTTTAATAACTTCAAAAGCCATAGGTGTATTTTGATCAGAATCTAATGGCCACGATTCGGCATGATGATACATCATGAAACAAAAATTCAAATCGATAGCACTATTCTTTCACGAGTTATAGTGAGCTAAAAAAATTTACATGATGCTGGTTCGCTCAATAACGTTAAAGAGTCTCTGCAGCTCTTCTAATAAGATCTACTTCGCGCCATCGAGGACCGAGATGATGACCGAGTTCTTTTTTTGAATTAAGACTAAGATCAGTAAGGTCTAATTACGGAATACTAGACTACGATTTTGAAATTGCAGCTATTAGGGCTGATGCTTGTAGTATTCTGTTACCTGAGTAAGCAGAAGTGAACGCTCGATGTCTCATCGCCATTAAGTTGGAGGTGGAGGCCAAGTAGTAATATTCCTTTTTCAAACCGATCTAGTTCTGGTACAGCACCTCATTAGGGTCTATGTCAACCCTTGTATGGCCTTACATAGACAACCAGAGATCATGAGATTGCAACACATCCTGGCATCGATAGCGATTTAAGTGAGGACCCAATTAACATAAATAATAATAATAAATAAATAAATAAAAAAAACGAAATAAACGTAGGCTAGGATCTGGAGTAAACCCAGTTCACGGGTGCAGAGGACACCCAGGGGACAGATAAAAATGGGCCAGAGACGTACCGAGGCGACAGCACCAGAAGGTGTAGCAGCGCAACAACAATCGTCGACACAACAACAGCCATCTATCTTCCGCAAACTGGGAGAACAGACAAAAACACTTGGTGAGATGCTGGAGAATGGCAAGAGGCATTTTATCCACATGTTTCAGATGTCTTGAATTCGCTTACTCTGCAACAAAAAGGTAGCAGGAACCAGTAAGCAACCATGAAGATAATACAAATTAACTTTAACCACTGTAGGACAGCCCAGGACAGCTTGGCACAAACGGATAGAGACGAGAGAGCGGATATAATTTTAATCAGTGAGGCGTATATAACTCTCGACAGCAACATCTGGATCTGCGATAAATCAAGGTATTCCGCAATCTGGTAATATGCAAAATAAGATTTCCAAAATGTCAGCAAAAAGGCGAATAGGTACATTTGTGGAAAAATTAATGGTATCAACTTCTACAGCTTTTTTTTGTCTCTTTCGGAACACAGCACAAGTCAATTGTCCATTGCCCCATCATGACGCCAAAGACCTGAAAAGTCATGCCATCTGCAGTTATGCTCATATGAAACCAAACTGTCTATGGAAATCATGTTCGATTTCATTTTGCGTGATCCCATTGTGACCTTGGACCCAGATAAGGCTCAGTGAATTTAGCCTTCCGACTGCGTTCAGTGAAGGCTTTTATTTTCGAACTAGCTTGGAATTCGTAAGGAAGTTGAACAAGGCTCTAAGCTCAGCTTGGCTGCACGAATGCCTCACTCTCTTTTCAAATTCTTCACAATATAGCTCGTTGCCATCAGGATTGCATGTATGTACATATGTCCGCTTGGAAGGCAGGCGGAAGTTTTCCTGGCGAGGAATGAATTATAACGTCGTTATCCTCAGAATAACACTAGCGCTACATCCTAATTCGGTTTTAAATCCATCAGTGAAAACCTTACTATATTACTTTCCTGGCTCAGACTCTAGCCGAGACAAGTCCTGGGCACAGGGAAAGTATTTTTCCTCAGCAGAAGTTATTGTAGCCTAGATAAACCGTTCTTTGGATTCTGTTAAAACGACGTGTCTTTGTGAGAATTTATTCCTTCATAGTCGTTTAGATCAAAAGTACAATTCTCGGTGACAAAACTGACAGAGCCTTAGAAGCTTTCGACATGTGTAACTTGTTTAGTACAGAGAATTTTGTTATTTTGGATGACACAAAAACACTTACCTTGTTTGGAGAATTGGATGATGATGCTTTCAAGCTTTAGATTAGTCAAACCAATTAGCTTCTTCCTTCTCGTAAGGAGAATAACCTCAGTTTTGCGAAGATTGACTGAAAGCCCATTTCTAGTGCACCAATTAATGATCACGGTTTGAGCAGACTGTACTGTACTATACAGACAGTAAAGTTACATTATACGTATATGCTTGTGCATAGATGTCAGACTTATTGAGAGCGTTAAACAGTAAGTTGACCAGCATACACCATAGCAGTGCTGATCGCACAGGCCTTGCGGACAACCCCTGTGTACTCCCGCCATCACATATTTGCCGCAATTAATGTCCTACTCACCAGCATCGGCTATTTAGTTTTTTTTCCCCGAATTTTTAACCCAGAAACTAATCAGTAATACTCGGCGTCAAGCTATCACCATAAAGCAATAAAGACAAAATATAATGTTACCACATAGTAATTAATATATCATATAACCGACGTAATGTCTCCTGCATCATCTTGTTTTATCATTACTCTCATCACATCCGATCCTTTAAATTTAAAAGTAATACCCGCCTCGGTGTGAATGCTCATAACTTTACCCTTTTACATTTTCTGGTGCAATCTGAAATACCATGGTTATCTTCTGAGCCATACAACTTGGTTATGGAATGCCCTACCATGTTCTTTATTTCCTATTCATAAGAATCTGGAAACATTTAAAAACAACGTACGAGTACATCTACTCGTATAAAATTTCTTGGAAGCATATTAAAGGTGTTTCTATTATATGATAAAAGAAATAGTATAAAACGTATTCTTTTAAATTAATTAGTCATAATGACACCATAAAGTGTGTACGTGAATGCACGCATTTTGATTTCCTCTTAGAACCTGTCAATTAAAAGACATGGATTGTCTAAAGGTATTCGTTTAATCGTTAATATTTATAAACACTTAATTGAAAACTGTGTGCTAATAATATGCTAATTGTCAACTCATTAAATTTAAAATATTCATTGACTTTGCAGGCTGTAAATTAACACTTGAACAAGCTGCTCTGCAGCTACTTAGACAACCAGTAACCAAAGTGCAAGTAATTAGCCTTTGCCAGCACCTTCCTTGAGGTGACATCGAGTGTTATAAGTACATGATGACGGCTCCAAATTGAGTCTTCGACAAAACGTTATTACCCATACTTTTATTTTTGCTTAACTTGCAACAAAATGACTGTACGGATTCCTTTACTACCTGCCCTATCCAACGTTGGTGCGGCTCTAGTAATAGTTTTATTTAGACTTTGGTACAATGCCGCAATTGGAATGTTGTCGATCGCTTACAAAGATTCATTGAAATTATAAATACATATGTGCGAATATCTACTGCGCCAGGACAAGCAAATTAACATACAAGCGTACTAACGTTTACAAATTTCCATCATATACCATATATATATATATTATGTATCTACTCGCTTGGATATTGGTATCTATGAACCCGTATCCGTATGGTAGTTTGTGCAATATGCGCTATAGCTGCCTTCAAAGCCACTGTCGCCATTGAAATTGTGCCGTAGAAGTGAGCCGACACGATGTATCTCAGGTGTAATTATTTCAACATAAAAATGTTAATCGACTGAATCTGGACAGACGGAATGACACGATTCAGGGTGTGGGTGTGAATGCTGTATTTGAAATTATTGGAATTGGAAACTGTAAGTACAAGATAAAAAATAAGGAAAAAAGTAAAAAAAAAAAAAGATAAAGAAAAATATTGTAAACAACTTGTGGAGTTGTTTGTTTGTATAAGTCAGTGTTGCTGCAAGTACAACAGGCAATAAGGTGTGACTTTGACAGTCGAAAAAATCGTCGCTTTGAAATTAAAGTGGTGATTTTCGTTTCTATTTGCATATTAAAACTTCGCGGCTTAGATATAGGTGTATGTATTTTTAAGGACGAAGGATCCATTTTATACTTGTACATACATACATTTACATCTTTTCCTTTAACATCTAATGGCAAAACAATCGTATCCAATTTTGTTGTAATGACTTTAAGGTGTATGCTCCATAAGCAATCATGCCATTGGATAACGAACGCCAAGAATTCGATCACCAAGATGCAATCGGAATACCATATATTGGATTGTAAATTTTATTCTTATTCCATCTTTCGTCGTTGCTTAGCCCTTTGACTGTAAATTCTTTTATGAATTATGTTACAAGGTACATAGTCATATACTCGTAAAAAGAAACAAATTTTCAAATTTTCTTTTACAGCAAACATTTTTCCTAAGAAATCTTAATGAGTCCTCGGAATATGGACAATTGTTTTAAATTTATTTAAATGGGTACATAGTACAATGGTTTGTTTTTTTTTTTTTTTTTCATTAAAAGGTGTTCAATCTTCAATTTGAATAATATGCCAAGGAAAATACCAATTTAACCCAACCCTTGAACATTCTACGTAAACTTTTTTATGGTGCTTTAGAGCCTTCGTTTTGTGTAGCAATTTAGATTTGCATTAATCTGTTATACCTGCAGTATGATATCTTGACATCTGTTAACTGGAAGTCCACCTGAATTTTCTGATAACAACAGCTTTTTTTTTTACCAATTTCTCTGATCGATCATCTCTGCCTCATATTATATGTGCCATAAAATCGTCATTTCTAGAACTAGCGTTTACTTTTGTGATCGCTGATACTGGTACTGTTATCATCTAACTTGAGTGAACGCATTGCACTTTCTGTATCAAAACTAAATTCACTAATATTTGCCCGATATGAAAGAAGATGCGAAAATATTTGTACAAACTCTTCAACAAAACATACGACCAATGCCCCAAGTATAACTTAAAAATCGTTTTAGGTGATCTTAATGTCAAAATAAGAAAATAGAACATATGGTATTTATGAATACAATCGGTAACCATAGCTTACAGGACACCAAGTCTGAAAATGGACTTAAGCAAATGAATAATTTATTCATTCACCTCAACATTTAGAGATGGTCAGCCGATCATCAAATCGTCAACCGTATTAATCATGCTGAGATCGATTTAAAGCACTCTATTATAGATGTAGACAAGCAAAGGATGAGAGAAGAGCATTTGGTTCCTCGAAAAAAAAAAGAAATAACATGGGAAGCGAGCGTTATAGTAAATGGAAAAGGAGCAAAGTTCGAAAGTTTTACCGAAAAGTGAACAAAATCCGAGCAGAAACTCGCAAAAAAAGTGACGGATTAACTCTTGATGTTATGTTTATGAGATATTTTTTTATGCTCTTGATGTTGACCCTGAAACCGCATTCCCCAAATATATTTCAAAGCACCAAACTGGGCATTATGCAAAATTAAGTGACATTAGAAAGACCTGATATAAAAGGTCTTTCCAAAATCAGGCCTAGATGTCAGCAGTGAATAATTTCTGGACGCTACCTTTTTTATGACATCTTTGACATTTGTGAAGTAGACACATGTACAATTTCTACCATGGATTGTTACATGCTGTAACAATGCAATAAAGTTATTCAAACTTATTATGAAAATGGTCGATCTTTAAAAAATATGTACATATCGTGAAATTAGTGTTTTTTTTTTTTTTGTTGTTGTAAATAATCAAGCAAATGAGTTAACAGGGTCAATATCAAGGTTAGTGAAAAAATTTGAAGAAACTAGTTTTCTTGGTCTGGTAGACCATCATTCATCCATCCGCATATTTTTAATAAGGATTTGCGCTTGCGTTCTTACAGACCATCTTTATTTTCAATAGGATGGAGCTACGAGTCACACAGCACATGCAAACATTGAGCTATTGTGGCCTAAGTTTTCAGGTCAATTAATTTCACGTAATAATGACAAAAACTGAAAACGTAGATCATGCGATTTAACACCATTAGATAACTTGCTTTGGAGTTTTTTTTTTTTTTTAAGTAAAGTCTACATAGATAAGTCAAAAACAATTGTAAAGTTGAAAAACAACATTCGAACCGAAATTGATGAGCTTAATGCGGTAATGTGTAAGCGAGTCCTTGAAAATTTTGATGTTCTCATGGTGGACATTTATATGTTATTTTCACATTGTTATAAGATTAAAAACGTCTGAAAAAATTTACATTACGATTTTCTAGGTACAACTTTTGAAAGACTCGTTATGTAATTGTACATATATCGCATGGAGCGATTTTAAAAATAATTTAACTCATCAACAATTAATCAAACAAACTAAATAATAAATACAGCGCTTTTTTCTTTAAACTGAGGACGTCAGTGAGTTATTTCCAAAACTTAAATTCACACCCTTTTATCCTTATTTTTATACTTGTTTTTGTATACGGTTTCGAAATAAATCAAAATGTGTAAATATTTGGGCACAATCATCATGGTTATACTGAATTCTAAGAAGGTTGTCAGAAAGTAAGTGATCAGTTTTAAAACTCTACTTATAGAGTTACCTTAGAAAACTTTTTAGGACACTTAAAGGAAATAAGCATTTTAAGGCATTTAATTATTTTCCATGTAATTCGAAAAATCAATTAATTTAGCTGATTTGCAATCTAAAGGAGAAGAATATTACTATATTACTATATGCTTATGCAAAGGCTATTAAACAGTTTAAAATAGGTATCTAAACTTTCAAGAAAGGAACCGAATTTTTACCAAGTCTTGTCGAAAAAATAAATAAAAACTTCTTGCTCTGCATCAGATAACCCTCTACAATGAAGAAGGGCTGTGTAGTTTATCAAACTGATTATTATTTGGCAATTAGTTCGTCGATTTTTCGTTCGTTGTCGTTAATTGATATCAATCGCAGCACGAAGCTTTCTTGTGTATCAGCTATTGTGGCTTTCTTGTTGGGTTTACCTTTCTTACTCGTATCTTTGAACTTCGATGTAGTTGGAAGAACTGCATTAAGCAACGCGGTCATAATATGAATATATCGTAATACGAATCTAGAAAATATAAAACATATTTTAGTTGAAGTGTATTGTGTTGTTTTTATATGATATTTAGCTCTCTTTGGAGATATTTACATCTGTTTGAAAATGTGTAAATTTTCTGACTGTATCAGATTTTTTCCAATCTATAAAAAAGGAGATCTCTAAATTTTGGCAATTGGATTGGTCCTATTACTCCAGTTGGATGTCCAGGGGCAGCAGGGCTTAGGTAAGTTAATTCTTTTGTCATCTTAAAATTATAACTGTCTACCGTTTTCCTCTGCATACGAGGTCGGTGTTGGCCCTCATTTTTTTCTGAGAGCATTCGGAAAGGAATTTTGTTTTGCTTTCATTGACCGCCAGGCATGCTTTTGGTGCTTCGCTATAATACTCAAAAATGGATCACTGAAAGGCCCCTTATTTCTTCCTATTGCGTTAATATTAGAAACATATTCGAGAAATTATACTGAAAGTTGATTTTCTTAAATATGAGTATTGTGTTACTCATTAGCTTGGTATTTGCTTGTGAGTTGTGCATCAAGCATTATTATAAAATGATTGTATAATGGTTTTCCCACCGAGAGCTCTTTATCGACAATCTAACCAGACTTTGCTTTGCATTATGTATACATTCATATAACAGAAGAATGGATTAACTTGTACGATATTAATCAGCTAACAGAATTTAAGCTGCTGGAAATTGCCTCACAAATAATCACGTTTCAGAAGCTGTAAGACCGATGGAGAGATCACCTTAGGATGAAACTAATATAAGAAATATTTGTGCTCTCAGCACTCTGCTTTTCTCCAAAATGCTAGCTCCTATACAATTTACTTGTACCAATCTCTGCATTTCAAATTCAGCTTAGAATCACGTTAGTAAACTATCGATTGATAACCAGCCCACTGGATATTTCCTAACTTGCGTGTGATATATGAGTATTTGAATTATGAGCTGACAGAGCTGACGTATCTTCGCTCATGGTAAAGTACGATGTCAAACGTGCTAAATCGCAATCGATTACAACAGTTGCCAATCTAATTCCAATTCTGAAGTAGAGAATATAAAAAGCGCGAATAAAAAATTTTTTGGAGATGCGACTACAGAAATAGTGTGCAAGAGTCGATTTAAAAAAACCAAAGTAAGAGCTAAGTCAACATACCTAGCGAAGCTTCCGAAGACAAAAATGAAACAACGTTGTAGAGTAACAGTCGGTTGTCTGCGCTAACATTATTCAAGAACAACGTGCATGAATCCATTATACCGTAACGCAAATATTCAACCTGGATAAAGACAACGAAAAATCTCATAAACCTACCACAAGTAAAACAGATTAGCTAAACCTATGTATATATAGTATATTAGCTTATAAGAACTACAATTTTTTTAAAAAAAGCTCGGTATGTCCTAATAGAACCGTATACTGTGTTTAGTGTCAGATTTTTATTGGTATATTATTCGAGGATTTAATCACACGGCCATTGTCTACTTTGGCTCAGTGTGCTTTCTGATACGCCCACAGTGACACTCAAGATGAACTGTGGATTACAAATAAAAAAAAATGTGAAAAATTATCTATCCACCGACAAATGAATGATAGCAACCTCTTCGAATTTTTTGATATTAAAAAAGATTTTTCAGGGAAATGTCTGGTCGTACATCAGACCATTCAACACAAGCTGATTGGCAGGATTCATGATATTTCGCTCATAATATTTTTGAATGAATAATTATTTGTTTATGGAAGCATTATCAAAGGCTTTATGAGCGCTTAAGGGATACAACCTCCCATAAAACAATTATTATAATTACCTCGCCTTATACGCCTCAAAAAGATACTAACTAGCTTATTGTAACTGGATTACTTAAGCACTGCTTTAGTAAAAAAAAAAATATTGTAGAACTAATACGTTCAATTGTTTTTTTTTTCTTCTTACGTCACTGTTTTCTTGACTCTTCACTTTTGAATATTCTTAGTCATTATATCACCAACTTTTCATTACGGTGGCTGGCTGTCTAACATAGATTCAGTTCCGTCTTTGGCGTGGCATAGTGCGTGCGCCTCTATGTATGTTCCTTGAAACCGACAAAGATAAGATTAATATATTGAATACCTTCTATTTTTGAATCAGCATGCGATTGGATAGACAAAACGGCTGGGTTGCTGCGCGCAATTTTGAAATTTACGAAAAAATGAGTTACTCATCAAACTGGTGTGGTTTACAGCGGAATCTATTAGTCAGATCCATTAAAACTTTTTGTTTAGCAAAGGTTGTGACTCCGTTCTTTTCCGTCAAAATGTTTTTCTGATCTTGGCATGGAAATTAAAAATTATGATCTTAACGTCATACCTTAGACTCATTTGGTCGTTAATAGCCTCAAATTTATTTGACAAAAATTACGCTTAAAGAAAAATTAAAAATACATTTGGAGAAAACTCAAGTTTTGATGTGTGAATATCATAAATAATACAGTCATCCATCGGAAGATGGGTCTAAGGTCAAATTGATAAAAATTGATAAGAAATTTTATTAATCCTTTAGTTGGAGAAAAAGAGAACTGGCAGTTGCGTTGAACTAGACCTCTGTAAAAAAACATTTTCGATTGATGAAAGAACCTCTGATAGTGAAAACGCAATAAGTAAATAAAAAGAGGCAAAGACCTTTTGAAGCATTCTTGTACATAGAATTAGATTGTAACCTACTTATTTAAAATGAGGTTCAAAACAGAAGATGGAAAGGCTATTTTTCAATGTTCCTTGATTAGTAGTGTCACAATTTCAATTCTGAAACTAAGAATTCAAGTTTATTTTGTATCATAAATACTCCTACCAAATTCTTGGAAAGTATTCTCAACATTCCGGTCAAATTCTCGAGCAGCATTATATTCATTTATTGATTATTTCATCCTAAAATACCGGAAATATTGGGGATTCTTGAGGAGGTAAATAGGGATATGGTCAATAAACTTTTAAAAAAACTGAAACCTCATGGTAAACGTATAGAAACTGTGGCGACATTTATAGAAATAGAAAAGTATCGATTTTTAAATAAATATTATTTTTCGGCAATGTTAACCTATTTTCTGGACTTCTTAATATTATATGTATGCTATTATGTATAAAAGCCAATTTAAATCAAATAACATCCTTTGAATTTCTTGCACCACTCGATCAAAATGACGATCTCGATCTCAATGACTTTTTTGCACATTACCGGCAGTATTTCGTCTGAAACTCAATGGACTTTGAAGTACTCCAGATGCTTTCCTTTTGTACTCCGGTGAGAAAAAAATTACATAAAAGTAAAATTTTGCTTCATTTTTGTTTCATTTTACAAGCAAAATATATCTTCTGGTTATATTGAGGGTGGCCGTGGTGTAGTGGTATATGCATAAACTCCTCAAGCAGAGGGTTGCGGGTTTAAATCCCGTCCGAGGCAATTCTCTGAAAAAGTCTTTTCATAGAATTTGTATGTAGTTATATGAAAATCCCCTCGGCGTTAATTCTGACATGAAGGCATAACACTGATGTTGGAGTGGTTGCTGGCTGGGCTAAATGTAACGAACCGGTACTAGTACTAGTACTTAAGACCCACTGGTTGAGGATGCTCTGGCTCGTCCCGTTCAGTTTGACAACCACCTCTGGGAAAAGTATCGAAACCTAACACCTAACACCATAATAATTTTCCAGATTTCAGTTCTTCCAAAAACATAGAATAACTATCATAGATGGCAAAATTTCAAAATATTGGAAAACCGGAACTGGTTTTCTACTGATCGCCTCTATCCGTATGACCCTGTCTGTGAGTACGTGTGAATTGCCATCGAAGGCAATTTCCCTCCCTCTTTACACAAAACCCGCCTATTTTACTCGAAAAAAGGCCATCTACATTCCCACTCATTCTAGCAAATTTACTTGTAAATTGCCTTCATTTTACCAAATTCTGGCAGTAACAGAGATGTAAAAGGGTTGGTAATTCACTTACAGTGTGTCTGGATGAAGTTAAGGGCTTGCAAAAGTATTAGCAGAGTTTGACATCTAGGTTAGTTCATCTATGTCCAAAAACGACTTATCATTGATTACCTCAAATCGTGTAGTTACAGGTTTGTAAGCACCTGTGAATTGATGGCATACATATTATGTAAATAATTAAGTTTATTTGTAGACTTAAATTTTGAAGCCAAGTACCCTTGATTCCTGTCTGCATAACTTACGGATACTATTAATCGAACTTGAGAAGGAACTCCCCAGTCTTATCTTCAAAAGAGTAAGTAACATGCGACAAGTTTTTTTTTTTTTTTTTAAACCTGGACCGAGGTCCACGGATGCCAAATGACACAGATTCAAATTTATTGGACAAAAAAGCTACATTCGGATGCTGTCACAGGCCTGAAAAAGCAAAACGTGGAATATGTACAATCTTCAAACTAAGCTACAGGTTCTTTACTTCAATGTCGAATGAGTTAATATCGCGATCACTAACCTACGGCAAACCTTGGGGGATAGATGTTAGATTAGATCTTAAGGATTTTTTGACCAAATCAAGTCTTTCGAAGACGGGTCAACATTGCCACAATAAGAAAATTAAAGTGGAGTAAAGGTACGTCATGGTGCGAGGCTAACGTTATTGATATACGACACGTAAATTTGGAGTAAGGAATAAGCTGGATACACACGCTGCAGCTCGATGACGGAAAAAAAAGGAAACTGATTATTCCTTTGCATCCAAAGTCGAGACTTGTTTTATATACTTATAACATTTATTTAATATTTGAAAACAAATAACACTTGCCTTACTTTAGATGTTACTACAACCCAAAGTAGACATGAGCCTGCTACATTTGGCAATATTAGCGTAAGTTGCTTTATCGCCACGAAGTTGGTTGAGGTTCCTTTTGACTTAAGTGCGCTACAAAATGTCCTATTGGAATAAAATTAAAGAATTTTTTGGCCGATAACGTTGGCATTCTTAAGCTTATCATATTCTATCCACCTTACTCGTACTTGATAAAGTCGGTTCCTTCCAACCATTCAACATTTTTGTAGAGCTAGTAACATACATTTCGTATTGAATCTTCTACTTAACATTTAAGAAAATAACGAAGCAAATAATGTATATTTATATAATATATGCAAGTATATCTTATGTATACTTCTCGGTCCAAAGAAATATCAAAAATCGAGTTGTTTGTCGCTTGATCTCTACTTAATTTTACAGCAGAATTTATGAAGAATTGTTATAACCTCTCATTGACAGTACTGGTGGAGTCCCAAATCGTCCGTTAACGTAATGACAAAACCAAACTGTGTAATTATTTGATGTACTCGAAATTGAGTCTCATGAGTCTTTTCTGGATTTGTTTTACGCACCACAATTTCACTTGTTAAAAAGCCCATTTTAACTAGAAGTTGCACCTTGCGTACTCGCGTCTAAAGCAATTGTCTCGTGACTTTTCATGCACCAGCTGGGTGTGGGTTGATATCTTTTCGCAAAATTTTAATCATAGTGAATGGACACACTTTCACTCAGCGGCTACAGATTCTTTCTGTGATCACATTACCCTTGACGCCTTGTTAGCGTATGTGATATGAAATTTATCCACAACACGACGAATAGCAAGCTGAATTGGTCGATTATGAGGGCCAAGAAGAAAATTTCTATACGTATACGTTTTGAGAATCGACGACTGATTTTCAAAATAAGTTTGAATAATATGGAAGTGTTGTTTATGATAATTTGTTAAACAATACTGAACATAACTTTCAAGGAAATGTAAAATAATCGCACAGTTTATCTCTTTTGCAAGACCTATCAATCACAAAAATCATTCTTAAAAAGCAAATATAGGCAACCCTTTTTCTTATGACCGAGAAAGTTCGTTTTCCTAGCTAAGAAAATTTAAGAATAGACTCGCCGGCTTTAATGAACCACAAAAGGAATCATTTAAAGTTGAAACAAACATTACTCCATCGAACTAAAGGACGCATGAAAACTGAAGATACCTACTCTCTGTGTTGTACAGTTTTGAAACTCGTCCTGGAACAATTGGTAGACAAATTGTTGAAAAAGAGGAATCCAGTTACGTACTGTTTAGGGCAAAGCATCTCAGTTTACAACTATCACTTTGAAGAAGTTAACGAGTTTCTTCTTGGTTTAGTTTAACTGTGTAAAAAACCACTTACTGCCAATTCTTATTCACTCTACTGAGTGTAAGAACATAATCAAAGCTCAAGTTGAGTTCCTTAGCGAATGGATATGAACGATTCAGTTAAACGGGTCTTCGAGCTCTAGCCACCTGGCTTGAGATGTAAAAGAGGAGGAGTCTGAAAATACGCCAATTCGAAAATAAAAGTAGTTCTAGTTCTTATTAGGCTTTTTTTATATTTAATGTTATTTCAAAAAAATCACATTTACATTGTTTTGCAATTTTCGAAATATGTATGTAGTCTGTTGTGGTTAATTAGATTTAATAAAGCTCCATCGTTATTCTTAACACTAGGCCGAAATAATACAAATATTGATTACAGATATATTCATAGTTAAATAAAAAGTAAAAACAAAATTAAAAATAAAATAAAACTAATAATTAAGTCTAAAGTTTCAAAAATCAGTTGTTTTCTTGTTTTGTGTATTACGTTTAATTAAAATAAATAATAAGGGTCCTTTCTATAATACAAAATACACTTACTAAAAGCTAAAAAATATTCATTGTCAGTTGGATTTGTTGTTCTTGCTGGTATATGTATTTTTTTTTTTTTTAATAAAAAACAAACAATTCAAGAAAAATTTCATCCATTATTGACCGATTCAGCTAATGACTACACATACGAATATTTAATGTATGAATTTAATCAAATATCAAAAGTCTAAAATATAATTTTAGTAATTTGACATTGCATACAAGGAGCAAGGATATGTCGGCGTAACTTTATTCCAAAAATTACTTAAAAATAAAAAGGAAAATACTAAAAAAAAAAAAAACAAAAACGATTGCTCCTTGTTGTAGTTTGTTTGCCGTTTACAAGTCCTACAAACGTATTTTCATTTTGAAAATAGCTGAATTCATCAAATCTCTATATACATGGTCTATGTATCCTTTATGTATTTTTTTTTTTTTTTTTTTTTTAAATATTTAGTACAAAAAAAAATCATTCGAAAATCAAAAGTCTTTTGTACTTTTCCACATATTTAGTCAACGCTGGTGTTGTTCCTTGTATGTAGCATTTAGTTGCTTCACAGAATTTTGGATTTTTTTTTTCTATTCTTTGCAATGCCACGAATTTTGAATGCAATTTCAACTTTGTTTCATTTTTGTTTTAACGTCTATTATGGAGAAAAGGTTTTGGAATTCATGTAAATCTTTTGCAATAACCTTCTCCTCCGCAGTCCATCGCGTCTCTAGTCGTTTTTATATCATTTTTTTTTTTTAAATAAATTATTTTTTTTTTTTAATTTTTAAGTTTTAACTCATGCTTTACATGTTTTTGCTTTCTTTTTTTTTCTTACTGTAACAATGTGTGCGTATTTCGCGTGCGACTATAGTGGTGCATTATATGTATAAATATAATTAAGTGTGTGAATATATTAATGATGTTTAACGCGGCCGCCTATAGGTCTTCAGCTGCGAGTGGAAAAGGATGCTTTAGATCCTATTTTGTCGTCTCTATTCCTGTGCGCCCTTCTGTGTTGCTGATGTCGTCTCGATCCTCGGCATTGTGATGAACAACAATCATCATTATCGGCTGATCCAAAGCCTTTTCTCTTTGAAAATACTTGATTGTTGCAAGCCGCTCGCGTGCACCGTCGCTGACATGTTACTTTTGAGTCCTAAAAAAACAAAACGAAATGAAAATATTTTGATTAGAAATATTGTGAAAAAGAATTTTGTTTTTAACAATCTTACCTTGCAGCTGCATTTAATACATTTCTGTTCACCATATGAGACTACAACTGGATGCCATTCCTGGCCGTTTTCGTGCAATGAAGCACCCACCTTGCAGCCACCATTTGAAAGAATCTCTTCTGTTGATTTTATTGCGGCACGCGGCGATGCTTGATCCTGAAGAACATTCGGATTTATCGGTCCAGATTTGTCGCCATATTGTGTTGATTTACCTTCGGGGCAAACCTTGCAACAAGCTTTTTTATTTGGACGATATGCTAACTTTTCTGGGCAAGTCAATGCTGGACAAGCTAAACGAGGACATCGAATTTCCAATGATAATGGATCACACGTACATGTGGCACATGTATCGAAACCATTTGGTGGCAGATATGGATGCCATGTTGCTCCAGCTAAATGGAATTGATCACCCAATCGGCATCCTCTTTCGGCTGAATTATTCGTTTGCAAAACAATATTCGGTGAAATACATGTTGGACAGCATTCACCGTCACGTAAAATCAGTTCTTCACTCTGTCGGCATTTTAAAGTCGGACATTTGATGGCATCACAGGTGACACGTCCACGTTGACAAGCACACATTGTGCAGGTTTCTTGTAAACTACGCCATTGTTCGGGTTCATCGTAAAATCGTCCTGAATGATAGCATTTTGTTTCCGTTTCCGGATTAATCGGTCCATTGTGATCGCCCGGTACAATAAAACTTGGCACATTGTTATCAGTGTACGATGGGAAACAATGACTTGGTACCTTAGTTGATTTAAGTTTGCCACGCAGTAGGATTTCCTGTCGATCTTTTGAGTAAATTTCCAAATAACAAACGCTTGTTTCCAATTTTATTAATTCATTTGGTGCTATACCCAATACAAATCCCTCCATGTAGGGTCCACTAAATTCTTCTAACAGTTTTCGGGTAATAGGTGCACCAATAGCTTCAATGGGTTTCTCTTCCAGGTAGATTTGGAACTCCTGTTGATTACTGAAAAATCCATTGATTGTAACTTCATAGTGTAAATTGCAATCATTGTCAATTGCTATCCATGCCATTCCCATGAGATGAGCTGGGCTAGAGACATCTTGGCGCTTAAGTAGAATTGGCTCAGCTGAATCACGTGCATCGGCAACTGGTCTTGGTATTAAACGACCACGAATTAAATTTGATTCATTTTCAACACCAATATTAACTCCCAAGTCGCCACCATAAAGAGATTCGATGATCTTTGGACTGATCTTGTCAATAGTACCAATGGCCTGATCGAAATTAAAAGATTGTGTTAGATCTTCTAAAACGGTTTTCCTTTTACCAATATCTTCAATTAAACTGATCTCTGGACGTTCTTTAGCATTTAAATGATCTGTTAAAATGTTATATGACATTGTTCCATCAGTATTCATGTAGACCCAAGCCAATCCACTCGCTTTTGCCTTTGATTCATAATTATGTGGTGCCAATAAAGTTTGAAACAGTTCACAAGTAGCACGTGTCACAATTTGTCCTTGGATTTTCAAATTTGGATTCTTTTTCGATTCGATAATTAACATGAGTTTGCCTCTGCTGAGCAAACGAAGGTTTTGAATTGATATCGGTGAGGAAATCTCCAATACATTTACTTCTGGTGATGGTTTACGGACTTTCTGAATTTCATCTAAAATAATTTCCTTACGTTCGACAGACTCAATGCGAATGCTAACTGGCACATCGATATATTCTTCTGGACTAAATACTCCATTGAAGACGAGAGTCAAGTGAACCGATGACGCAACTCCACTTGTAGTCGAAACAATTGCAGTACCACCTGCTCCAGCCATTTGATCTGATTTAGTTCCTGGCGCCGGTTCCATCAACGTACTAAATAACTCTGTTTGAAGTGCCGTATACTTGGCAACTTTTCCTGCTAGTGCCAGTTCAGCCTGATATTTGCTGCCCCATAGTAAAACCACATGCAGACGTTCATCGCGCAACAGGCGCTTATAGTCACGCGGTACACGACGCCAAACGCCACAAATCTTTCCTGTCGTGTTCTGATAAACACTCAACGGTCCGTTTAATGGTGTCGTTAGATTATGCTCCTCAAGTATAGTACCAGAGTAGTCTACAAATTGAATGGCACGTGGTCTAGTGATTTTGCTTGAAACATAAAACGAATAGTAAAGGTTCTTTTTGTGAAATAGAAAACGGCCCGTGGCTACTACATTCTGTGGATTATGGGTTGAGTACATTGCTTTCATTTCTTCGCCTTTTAAAAAGTATGATGTCCTTCCTGTTAAGAGTGCCGCAAAATCTGTAAATTACACAAAAAAAAAAAACAAGAAAACAAAAATAATATTAGTTTGCATAAAATAAATAAAGAAAGCTTGTAGTTCTTTTTTTATTTGTTTCTTAAATACTTACGTTTCATGTTGCGTTCCTCTTCTTCATTATTCACCGGCACTGGGACATCTAGGGCTATTTCCGGATCTGAAAATAAACAACAAAAGAAAATCATAATAATAAATTTAACTTGAATACGTAAATAAATGTACAAAACTAAATGTGAATGAAACGAGTAAGGTGAGGATCCTTTTCAAAAAAAAAAACAAAAAAAAAAAAAAAAAACTAAAAGACACCTCACAAAAGCACCGCATGAAGGCAAAGAGGTACGAGTATACGTCGTAGTAGGTAGGTAGTTTCATAATGAAAATTCCAGGAAACTCTGTTCAAATACAACGAACATCCGATCAACCGACATCAATGAACATATCATGGAATTGAATAGTTTATGTTATTTAATTTAACGCCTTAGACGTTTCCTTTCGTTACATTTTATTGTAAACTGAAAGGTCGAACATGCCTCCCAATCTGTTTCGAAAAGAAATTAACATTTACGGGAAAATTTTGAGAATAAAAACGAATTGAAAGTTGCTTACAATTTATTATTGCCACCGTCAAATGTGACACTTTATGGTTTACGCAATTGTAAGGTTAGAAATTAAGGCCTAATGTTGATCTTTGACAAGTGGTGCAAATTTTTTGAACGTGCTGAATATGCTTGTTAAATTCGATCGTACAGTTTCCTGGATATTTCAAAAATATGACGACACTTATGTGACGTGAATACGTGAGTGGATATTTGGCATTTTACATATTTCTCAATAATCATGTACGAAAACAGTACTACTACTGTTATTGATAACTTTTTTAAACAAGACCTGCTTACTTGGCAACTCTGACAATTGGAAAGCACTGCCAGGTCAATGTAGGTGTGAGTTTAAAAGCCAACAGCCAGTAAAAAAAAATTACGTTACTACTAAAAAGACCTCATTGAACTTTTGACGTTTTGACATATGTATTATACATACGTACATACATATGTACATAGTCGTTCGTATAAGAATTCAAGGCACAGGCTAATCGGACTGAATGAATGTTGATCAATATACCACACCAGTGTATCGTGAAGAAAACAGGCCAATTCCACGGCGCTTAAATCTGAAAATTACTTGCCATTAAAAGCAGCAGCACCCATATACACCTCGAGGTTATTTTAACGTTCCCGATGAATGGATGGATAGGATAAATAAGGTTTAGCATGGGCAGGGCATGGCTGGTTGGTTCGATAGCTGGATATACCGCTTTTGGCCAATCCAACTCAAGGGAATGTGGGTACGAAACGTCGACGGGGCGCGACGCTACGGCAAGGTCTTTAATGTGAGATGTTTTGAAATCATCGATTGCTAGAAATATTATACATCGAGCAGAGTATAAAAGCATTACGAATGTGCAAAACGAAGAGCCAAAGACGCCCATTGGAGTTAAACCTTCACACCACAGAAAAGCCATGGGCATCCGCGTAAAAAGCCTTACGAGGTTGGGTCGATTTGCCGATCGGTTTGACGGTCGGTGCTGCCCTGCTCTTCCTGCCTTGCTCGTTTGTCTGCTAAAGTTTTCAGATGAAAAACGATGATTGCATATGCCGCTCAAGAGTCTGTGTGTTTGTGTGTGCAAATGGAGATGAAGATGAAGATGAAGCTCTAGTGCTGGAGTAAGCGGCCGCAGTCGAACTCGAAGACGACGACGACGACGACGACGAAAAGGCATAGTAGGCAAGATTGAGAATTATTTTGTGGTGTTATAATGAAGGGCGACAAATCTGACACCTTGTATACCTATAGTTGGTTTTTTTTATCTGTTTTTGTTTCCTCTTAACTCGAAGAAGGACCATACCGGTCGCTATTGCTGCTGTTGCTGCCGCTGCCGCTGACGGTGCGGTGGTGGCATGATAATGGTGATGGTGGTGTTGGTGGTGGCGAGATGAAGATGGGGGCACTAGTGGTGGTGGCAACGCAGATCTTATCGCCTGATCTTACTTTTTCTGTTTGGTGTTCATTTTTTGTGTGTGTTGTGCCGACGACGACGACTACGACGACCGACGACCGACGACGCGATCCCGTCTTTGGTTCTCATTTTATTTTTATGGATTTGGAATTCCATCGTTTTTTATATATGTTTAGAGTTTGGTAGTTACGTTTTGGGTTGGTCGTTCTTTTGTTGTTGTTTTGTTTCTTTGGTCTTTGGTCTTGCGGGAGAACCGCAAACAAGACTAAGAGGAGGGCGGAGGAGATGAATGAATTGAGTGAGTGTTTCTTTCTTCTTTTAAGAAGATAAATGAGATCGAAAGACGACGAAGTGTGGAGAATTTGAATCAGGAGGTTGGAATGCGTTTGTTCCTCGCTGTACAACGTTGAGTGTTCGTAGGTCACATCAGCCGACACTCTCAACCTTTGTGCGACCATATCGAGACATTTTTTTTTTTTTTTTTTTTGATTTCTTTTGATTGGAAGAGATAAAGAAAATCTCTGGAATTTTGATAATTATCAAAGAGTCATCAGAAAAAGGTTAAATTCCACTTGAAGTTATTTTATTTATTTTTTTTTCTTTTAAAAAAAAAAAAAACCTCCGTAAGAGAATTTAAATACCGCCTTCTTCTGAACCTAGATCAACGGATCAGCACACACACCTTGAGGCTCCAATTAATATTAGACGTTTTTATTTGGTGCCTAGGTTAATACCGCATATCTTCACATATCAAATCACCGCACTAGGGTGAAAACAATATAAAAAAAATAAAATTGAATCACAATTAAAATGAATGGAAAACGACAGGCCCAAGAAGATCCCTTTTGATCATCAGAGTGTCCGTATGGGTGGGGGAGAGTGAGAGGGACAGAGAGGTAAAAAAGAAAAAAAGGAAAAACATCCCCGAACCTGATCGCGGACATTATTTAACTTTGCTGCATATTTTGGAATGGTCAACTTGTGAGCCAAATCAAGTTAAATTATTAACAAAAAAATTAAGAAAAAAAAAATAAAAATTATAATGATGTTGAAGATGACGATTACATTAAATGAGTTTGGGCATTTATTATGACGGTAATGGTAAGACGAGAGTTGCTACACACTATTCGTAATCATACACTCTTCCACAAAAGAAAGAGAAAAAGTAGCTTGTCGTCAGGCTCTACGCACATTTCGTTAACTATGTATGTAGTATAATATGATGACGATGATCGAACTTGTTTAAAATAAAAAAAAATTATATAGGTACCTACTATTATGGAAACGTTCATAAAAAGTGAAAATTGCACATAGCCAGTGCCTATAGTAATCACATTGATATGGAGAGATGGCATAAGTCCAATCGCCGTCATTGTCGTCGATGTTGTCGTTCTCGTCGCGCGCCGTTGCCGTCGTCGTCACCAGTCTGTGGTACTGACCACTAAAGGATGGCGACGTTGTTGGTCATTATTTTGTCAAACCATATCTAGAGTAGGTACCCAACCTATATGTAAGTGTTTTTTTTTTACGTTATTTTCTTTACACAAATCTACTTATTTGGCATCGTTTAAAATAGGTAAGTTGGCAGGCCAAAGCCAACAAGGCAGGCGCATATTCTCTATAGAGTAAAGAGTTTTGCGAGTACATACACATGTTTGTGTATCAGGAGATAGCACTGGACATACTGGTACTGGTTTCGTTTTGGACATATGCAAGTTTCTTCTTTTTTTTTTTTTTTTTTGCTACTCTTGTTTCTTTGTTTACCTGCACAAGATATTTAATTCCGTTTAGATAAATAATAGCACAAATATTTAGGCTTTATACCAACATATACGAGTCAGCCTTATTGCTTTCATTAGCCAGAGGGTACCTTTTTTGTCTTTTTCCTCCCCTCTGTACGCATGACATTTTTTATAAGGAAATAATTCTGGATACAACTTGGGACTATTGGAATTTAGATGCGTCCATAAAATGTCGTTCTATGTGCGGAATCTCAGTAAGGTCTAAACTTAGAAATGTTGGTTAGAAATCTTGGTAAAAATAAAATATGCCTTCTCGTTAGATTCAATTTTGTCTATGCATACATATGTCCATACCTTTGAAGTGGTTTCCAGAAGTATTCAAGATATAAACTTGATTTTATACACTCAAAAAGATTGTCTCAATTGAAAAACCTTTTATCAATTGAATACTTGCAATTAAAAATAGACTTGATTTATAAGCAACCATGAATTCCATCAGCTTTCCATCAACATCGCAAATTCTCATATCATTATAGGTACCTACCATATGTTATTATTAACATTTGAAAAACCCTGTGCTTATCTAATGAAAGGGATATTTTTTTTTAAATAAATATCACGATCCATAATGTAAAATCAGACAAGTTAAATCAACCAAAAATAAATAAACACATGTACCTATTCCCAAACCGACTAGCTGGCACACATCCAGAATAGCCAACCTCAAATGAGAAGCACCACGTAGTACAGGAGGGCCGGTAAAATATAAAACAAAGCCAGAAGACCAGACTTCCTATGTGTCGATTTCAGACAACAACAAAAAAATAATAATAATAATCTCTTCCAGTTTTAGTCATAACTTGTGTCTTGTCCTTCATGCAGACAGACAGCCAGAACTGTCTGATTTATTTTAAATGAAAAAAGCCAGTTTAAATAATTAGGACGATATTAAAATAAATCGTACATACTTCCATACAAGCGTATGTGCATATAACTTACAAAAAATCTGACAGATTTTTCTATATATTTTATCATACATATTTTTTTATTTATTTGTTGGTTTTTTTTTTTTTCAGAAACCACATGAGTGTGTCTAACTTTTAGTACTCGTACAGGTTTGCTCCTTATATCCATCAATCTATAATATTATTGTATATCTACATATGACTTTTGCGAGAAATATTTGATTAAATTCATAGAATGTCTAGCAACGGGCAGCAGTACATTTATTTTTGTCGCGAAAATATTATATTCTTATAATTTATAGCAGACCAATGTCCGTGCTCTTCAAAAATAGTAAAATTATGAGAAATCCAAAATCAAATTGGAAAAAAAAAAACGGCAAATTGAAAAATAAAGCTTTGATGATTAAGACGGTACTGTGATTCATGCGATCAAAAGGCACAAGCTTTTGTCACGAGTTAACACTCCAATTTGCTTCTTACGTCGTCAGCCTATAGGAAAATTTTCTTTTTAATTTACGAAAAAATTTATGTTCTTTTTTCTTTTTCGTATACATATGTATGTACATGTATATGTATTTCTGTTTCTTTTTTTTAATACTAATTATGAAAATAAAATATAAAAAACTCATTTTGGTACACAAAATAGATTTATGAATTTGTTTTCAGTCTGAGTGTATCTATAACCGAAACTTAATTAAAAAAAAGCTATACATAGCCAGTGCATAATATAACATATACATATGTATATGAAATATTTTTCGCATGTATTTTAGAATGTTTTCAGTTGGCAGTTTTTTTCTTTCCTTCGAAGATAATTTAAGCTGAACCAGGAAAAATCCCATTATAGGATAATCACGAGGCAATCTTTTTCAAACCAACCATAAAGTTATGTTCAAAAAAGCTGAGTATGCCGAAAAAAAAATATGGAGAAAAAAAAAACAACAAAAACGGGATATTTATAATCAGGACAGCATAATTTTAGCAAAGCAGTTCATTTTTGATTTTAGCTTCTTTTTCTAAGCACGAGAAGCAAGAAAAAATATTTTTTATCGTGCAAATGTTGCGTTTGAAACATGTTAATTAATCATATATTCGCAAGACTGGAATTTTAAGATGAAAGAAAAAGTTAATAGACACAAATGTTTGTCAAGACGCGTCCCTAAAACTAATTAACCAACCATAATAAAATAGAGAGAAAACAAAAAAAGAAAAAAATACGTATATATTTATTTTACACTTACCAGTAGTTTCTCCGGGACATGTTTTGCAACATTTGCCTGGCAACAGAATCGGGTCGTCACAGTTGGCCGCTGGGCACTCATTTTTGATATTTCTGCATTGTACACGAGCGACAATCCTTCGCTTCTTTGGTACCTAAAACGATTTTAATAGAAATTACATTTTTATTTAAATATTATCAAAATTATTGTTCATGTTTTAAATTAAACCACGACCTTTATACAATACTCGTTTAGTATCAACTTGTATGTATGTATCTAATCCGCACCTCTTCTAGTCTCTAATTTCTTTTAAATGAAAAACCGGCGCCAATGTAATCAGATTATTTATCGCAAGTTTGATTTTCCATTTTTGCAGTTCAGACTTTTAGAGTTTTTTTTTTTTTTTTCATTCATCTTTTCTTAGTTTATTTTTATTTTTACTTTTTTACTTAAGTTTGTTAGTCAGAGTCGACGGCTGATGAATGATTAGTGAGTATGAGGAAACTCATGTAGTTGTAGTTCGTAAAATGATGGGCCACATGAAGAAAGATATCAATTTGTCTACAACCGAAAACGAAACAGATTTATGCGTGATGTTTATTGGACATGCTGGTAGATGTTGATTTTTTTTTTAATAAACATTTCTTTACGTTAAAAACTTTGCGTAATTGAGAGGTAAGATGAAAATAAGTTTCTTGACCTGAGAAACATATTTTTTTTATAATCAATTTAATCAATGTAAGAATTCAAAGTAAGAAGATCTTCCATAAGGTATAGGGTTTTCCAATAGGGACTTGACAACTTCGAATTTAATTTGTGAACGCACTCTTTCACTAATCATCAAACTGTCACTGTCAATTTATTCAGTAAACTCAACATTTTCATCATGGTAAAGTACACTAACGAGAAACGTCTGCAAATTATAAAAATTTTCTACAGATATTCGGAGTCGGTGACTGCAATTTTAAGAGCGTTAACTCCAATTTTCCATCGTAATTCTCACCCTAGTAGACAGGCAATAACAAGTTTAGTGCAAAAATTTGAGTCTACATATTCGTTGTATGATGTTGCCGTGTCAGTGAGACAACGGGTTGATCGAAAATATCGCTGCCGTTCAGACGTCCGTAGCAAAAGATCCAAATCAGTCATTTCCACGGCGTTCTCAAGAATTGGGCATCGCTCAGACCACATTATGGCGTATTTTGCGTAAGAATCTTGGTTTACACCCATACAAGATCAAGCTGACTCAAGAATTGAAGCCGCTGGACCATTTGAAGTGACGTACGTTCTCCGATTGTGTTCTGGAGAAGACGCGCCAAGGTGATGAATTTCATCGCAAAATCATCTTCAGTGACGAAGATCATTTTTGGCTCAATGGGTTCGTCAATAAGCAAAATATGCGTTATTGGTCGATTGAAAATCCACATGTGCTTCATGAATCACCACTTTATCCACAAAAAATAACTGTTTGGTGCAGTTTGCATGCCGGCGGCGTTATTGGGCCATATTTTTTCGTCGATCGTCACGTTAATGTGAATGGTCAGCGTTATCGCGCCATGATCACCGATTATTTTTGGCCCGAATTGGAAGATATGGACTTGGACGACATGTGGTGCCACAAGCCACACAACACACGCTACAATCGATTTATTGAATAGTAAGTATGGTGAGCGTGTTATCTCAAGACATGGGCCAGTCGATTGGCCTCCTCGTTCGTGCGATTTAACGCCGCTTGAATAATTTTTGTGGGGCTACGTTAAGTTTACGTTGGTTTATTCCAACACGCCGTTTCGGCCGAAATGTGTGGCCGTGTCGTTGAAAATTGGGTCCAACGAATCGACCGCTGCAAACGTGCCCGCGGTGGCCATATGAACGAAGTCGAGTTTTATTCATAAATGTTTTGATTGTACTTCAAGCTAATAATAAAGTTTTTGAAATATATCAAATGGTTTGCCTTTTATTTAAAAAAAAAGTTGTCAAGTCGTTATTAGAAAACCCTATATAATTTTCAAACCATCCTGCAATTTTTGACAATTCCTTAACATTTATGTTAAATATTGTTTGCGAAATCAAGATGAATAACTGGACTTAGTAGACAAAAAACGCTTCCAAACCATTCCAACTTACTTATTTACTTATTATTTCAAATCATGAAACGTATAGGTATAAGACTACGTGATTTTTTTGTCTTCATGATTCACCAACTTATATCATGCTGCGGATAAATTTTGTACTCAACGTAGTACAAAATTTTTTCAATTTTGCAAAGAATCTCGCATTAAATCCGTATAAAATCTATCTAGAGCGGGAACGAGACTATAGCAAAAGAAATTCATGATTGAGCTCTGGCATAGGTTGAAGTCGACACTTGTTTAGATCTAAATCTTAAGATTTCTGAATCACATATCGCTATTGTTTACAAAAAAAAAAAAAAAAACAGCCTTTGTAAGCCGTAAGTTTCTTCTTCTTTATTCTTTGGAAGGGATCAATGGATGTCGTATGACATCTTCAAATGACTTCAATAGTCGTTTTGACTTTTCCATTTGATTGCATTTTTAACATTTCAAAAAAAGAAGTAAAGGAAAAAAAACAAAAAACAAAATGCCATTCGTAATTAGAGGTCATTTAATAAGACAAACTATTGTTAGATAAATTCCGAATTCTAATCGAGCTGTGTTGCCTTTATCCAATTAGAAGGTCGATGAGTAACGCATCATAATTCAAGAGATCCACAATCTAGATTAAATTGAAATGTGCCACGCATACTAAACAATATTATCTGAGCCAACAACGGGTAGTGAAACGAATTTCTCTTGGTTTTTAATTGATAGCTGCCGACGAAAGACATTTTTTTATTTTATGTGTCGTTTGCGGTTTTATTTTATAGAAAAAAAAAAACCAAACAGATACATTAATAGATATAAAAAACTCCGTGTAAGTTCTTCTTGTATTCGCGTATTTGTATTTCAAAAACAGCTAAAACAATTTAACCATCTACCAAGGATATAGTCGAAATATAATAGATTGTTAGATTTTTTTTTCATTCTTATTATCATATATAATCTCTTTTGTGTGATTGTAAACATTAATCACTGCTTCCATCGTTATTTCGTTTATTTTTTTTTTTTTTTTTCTTATTTTTTGGCACAGTTATATCAATTTTTTTGAGCTTTTGAAAAAATTTTGGAGGTATACGTATCACTTTTAACTGGATAACGAACAGCCACTAGGAAAGTCAATTTGGAAATCCTAGATTAAAATCTGAGTGAAATAATATGAAGATAAATCTTGCTAGCTACATTTATTGGCAAATATTTGGAAGAAGAAGAAATTTGTACGTCTTTCCTCAAATGAAAATATTTCGATTTATTTATATTTAATCATTTCTATCTTATCATGTCTGCAAATATATTTATTTTTAAATTTTTATTTTCATTCAATCTAGACATGAAGATATGGGGTATGTATAGATTAATATAAAATTTTCATTGCTTTGTTTTTGTTTTTAAAAAATTTAAATTCGGAGAATTTTTCGAAGAGATATTGACCTAAGTCTTCCAGAAAAATGTGTACAAAGATCGTGGTTATAAGTAATTAATTCATTCGGTTTGTTTTTTGTAAGCACACTTACCGCTACACATTCGCATTTAATACAGTACATCACACCAAAGGGTGGTCCTAAGTCAGCCCACCAAGTCGATCCTAGTTCATGTAGAGTTTTACCGAATTGACACTCCGCTGAAAATAAAAATAAAAATAGAAATAGAATTAATTATACATTTTATAAATTTTTTAGTCTATTCTAAGTACGTATTTGTAATTTTTGGAAACTAAACCCCGGCAAAATGGTAAAAATGTTCAAAATTATGTTTGTGATAAGATACCATATCAATCGAATTAAACAGCTGCTTTTTCCACTCAAAGCCTGGTCATTGAACTACATACACTCATATATAAAGTATAACATATTGTTCTTTTTATTATTCTCATGGACAAAAACAAAGTAAAAACAAATTATCAAAACATTCATAACTTTTCAAAAAAATACAAAAAAAAAAAAAAAAAAATCCCTCACTCTTATATTACTTAAAAATAGGTGGCGCCAGTAAATCAATTCAATTGTTTGATAAAGAAAAGAGTAAAAAATCACAAACGGTTCAATTGGCTATACTTTAACAATACTGAACATTAATTGATGGATTTAAAAATAAATAAAAATAAAATATAACGAACGGAGAAATAAGAATAGAAAAATTTAAAAAAACAAAAAAAAAATGTATCATTTTCAATTGTATTATCCAGAAAGCTTGAAGATATAGAACGGTTTTTTTTATTCCATTTGAATCCAATCAAGCAGAAAATATCGGCTACACATGGGTTTGTAGAAGCCGCTTAAATCGCTGTATTGCCCATAAATAAAAATAAACGCAGATAATAAACGTATTTCTTGGTTGTTATTTGATTTATATCGATTTATTGATATAAATACATATGTATAATAAAGAGTTTACTATGTTTATTGATTGTAATTTTCAATTAATTGCCTGCAAAGTACACTATTTTCAACTATCTAAGTGGTCATTTGCGGTGATCTCATATTTAAAATTTTTCAACGTAATCTGAGTTGGATTTTATTATTTTTATTATTTTTTTTTTTAAATTTTTTTTTAATGAACTGAATACCATATTATTAAAGTAAATTAATTAAGAAATTTAATTCGATACGTCATGAATAATGAAATGTTTAATATAAGTTCAATCAAATGTGATTGAATCGTCTTTAGAGATACAATTGCATATGGTATGTGGCATCTACGAGGTCTTTTAGTTATGACATTTTGTTGATGATTTCTTTTATTTATGAAAAAAAATAATCAACTTTTGTTGTCATCTCTTACGTTCATCATGTCGATAGACGGATAATCAAAATGACGTGTACATAAATCCAGTTGTCGATAAGAATAAAACTACCCAATTTAAACAAATGTGGTGGAAGATAATTCTTAAGTTTAAGTGTCAAATCAAATTAAATTTTCTGAACTTGAATTTCCGGAAGAGGAGTTTCCATTTAGTAGACGAATCGCTGAAGTTTTTATTTTATTTTTATAAATTATGTCTAACAAAAATAAGCTTAATTACAAAATTTCAATTCTTTGGTTAAGTAAAGAAGGAAAACCTGTATCCAAATTGACATGCTCCTACATCTTGTTAGTTGATTTAAAGGAAGTTTTGTACACTTATATATAACTAAAGCCGGACGACCATAGACAATACTGTAAATTCAATAATTGACAGCAGGAAATGTTGTCTTAGCTGGATTTCGACCAAAAAATCATCTTCTAGGACGAGACTCACTTTTGTCTCTGCGGCTATGTCAACAAACAAAATTTCCGTTATTGGAGCGAAGACAATCCACAAGTATTCGGCCAAGCATCAATGCATTCACAAAGATTGACTCTTTGGTGCGGTTTATGGCATGCTGGCATCATCGGACCTTTTTTCTTTCAAAATGAGGAAGGAGACACCGTTACCTTCAATGGTATCAGGTATAGTGTTATGTTAACCGACTTTCTTTGGTCAAAACTCGACAACATCAAAATATCCCAGCTGTGGTTCCAATAAGATAGCGCTACATGCCATACCAGCGACACAAGGCTCGAAGTAGTGAAGGAGAAATTTGGCGACTGGGTCATTTCTCCATCATTTTCTCTGGGCTACATTAAGTTCTTAGTTTACGCTTACAAGTCAACCACTTTGAATGAGCTCGAAACCAGCATATTGGACCGACCGCTGGAATAAATGCCAGCGAAGCCGAAGCGGCCATTTGAATTATGTACTATCCCACACATAATGGCATGAACGTAGCTTCAAAATAAAGCCAGAATAAATTTTATATCTTACACCGGTGTTGTGTAAACATCACCCTGATGTTTTTGCTGAAATCCTATTACTTACTGACACTTTACTTTCGCTAGAAAACAAATCTTTTTTATGATTTGTTGCTACGAGTTGGTTTTCGGAGTCTATTAGGAGATCATATTTCAACTCTGGCTATGAGTTTTCCAAGAGATTTAATATGAAGTCGATACACCGCTACCAAAACCGATATATTTCAATACATTCCAGTTAAATTTCAGCAAGGAAACTGAGGAGTTCAATGAAAATAGAAGATTAACTGGATTTTCTCCTGGTAAATTAAAGGCTATGTGAATATAGTAAATATTCCAAACAGAGTAATAGTGTGGCTTGGACAAATTTTCGAACAACTATGTATGTATGTTCAATAAATGCAATATCAGGAAGCAGGTTGTTTCTTTCTTCTAATTTGGTTGGAAATGGGAAATAGAAGGCATGTTTTTCACTGCAACAGTACAATTGCGGACGTCAATAATTTAATTAGATATGTACAAGTATATCAAGAAACACAACGCTGGTCAACGTAAAAATTTAACGATAACCATACAATAAATTATTTGTTGACTTTTTTAAGGGAAAAGGATTTATATGTCACAAAAAACGTTTATTTTGTCCCTAAGTAAGTTTTCTGAGTGTTTTCTTTAGCGAACTCAAGGGATCTGAGTACCCTTAAAATGTTTGAACACAGCGTGGGCGAAGTAAAATCAGAAAGGAAGAAAAGAGAAATGCCGATGTACTCGTACATTGGTCTTAAATGTTTGAAAGTTATAATGACTAGGAAATATGTAGAGATCTCGGCAGGACATTCCATAAGAAAGTGGGATTGAGGGTATACTGATGAGCATTCATAGTGAGACGAGTGTTACGGTTGAAGGTTTGAAGCGGCGGAATGGTACTGGCAATTTTTATGGAGCACTGGTAGTAAAAATAGCGATAAAACAAATTGAGACAGGAGATATTAAGTCGGTGTTAGAGCGTGTCAATTCACTGACTGATATTAGTATTACCTATAAGTTTTATCGCTCGGTTTTGAATCCTGTACAGCAGTTACAGAGATGTTTTAGGAGCACCTGACCAGATGTGGGCATTGTACCCTAATTTTGGATATTTCTTACATCACTTGAAAAAGCCTAGACATTTCTAATCCATTGAAGAAGAGAGCCATCGATCTCAAAAGCACGCATTTTCGACAAAAGAGCCTGATGCCAAACTCTGTTAAATGCCTTAGAAGTATTAAGTGCAACTATCTTGCTTTTGCCAAATTGATGTACGCTTCGGTTCAATTTTTCCGTGAGACATGCCATCGAATCACTAGTGGACCTGTTGCTATGAAAACCATACGGCCCATCTTTGATAAGTTTACGCGCTTCGAGATATTTCATGAGCTGACAGTTTATTGGCGTTTCCATGACTCCGACTTCAAGATGATGGTTTATTTCGAAAATTTTTAAAAATCTACTAAATGGCTTTTTTCCACTATAAATCGTATTCGCACTCTTTGTTTTCGAAAAGTATTATCATTGTGCATACTTCAGTGCAATTTGTCTGAGTACTTCCGGCAGTTTTGGCGGTTTAATTTTGAATTTAAGTATATTATGTATGTTATTTATCAGTTTTCTTTTATTCGGAAAATATGTGAATAGTTTTGTGGTACTTTCTGTAAAAAGACGTTGAAAAATGGTTCGAATAAGACATTTCAATAAAGAAACTTGCAAACAGGACGTAGGTTACCTAATTACCTCAAGAAATGGATAATTTTTCTTTTTTACTTTCACCTTAACTGATACAAGCATGAATATGTAGATACCAATTATCTATAATAAAGATATAAAAATGGAAAATCTTCATCATCAACATTTGTTTATATGATATAAATTTAAGAAGTTCATCTCCGAGTTCACACTGTATGTCAATAATGAGATAATTTATTTAAGTTAAGCCGCCTCCTCATTTTTCCTAAACTTCCTCCGCATGACTAATTTAAGTTTTAGCCTCCAGAAATAATCCGAGAACACCTTTCCACTTCAATCGCATAACCCGTCATCCCTAACGCTAGGCAAACCGCGTGCTGGCTGTGATAAGTCATGGTGCCAACATGTAGTAAAATAGTAAACACAGTCGCTGACCTCAATAACGCTCAGATTATTTATATACATACATATTTATACGTTTTTTTTTTGTTCATATTTTTTTTTTATAAATACTGTATTGTATGTACGAGTAAGTATTCAAAAGCGAAAATCAAAACAAACCTAAAAAGCTCTCTCTTTATGAGAAAAGCAAATATGAGAACGACGTACGAGTTACGAGATACGAGTAAAAACAAAATGCAACACAAAATGTGGGTGTGAAAAAAATACTCTGGCGCCATTCATATGTGGAAAACATTTCGCGAATCAAAATGAAATGCAAGGAACTCAAAATATTTACTTCATTCACATCAAAATCAATTGACTTTATCCGTACGGCACGGTAACTACGTAATGTAAGTTTATATATATGTATATAACTATATATCTATGATACATATCTATTATGAGAATAAGTTCTTGTATTTGTACGTATCAATCTAAACGTACTCATGTATGTCTTGTTGGAAAACGAGGTATTTTTTTCGTTGCCAACCTCATCAATTAAAAACTAATTGAAAAATCAGTTTGTATTTTGATTAAGTTTCGCTGGCTAGCTGGCTGGCCATTGCTTGTGCCAACCCCTTTGCTTTCAATGAAAGCCATCCCCCGCCAACCAACATCCGATCGACAAAATAGCGCAATACAAATTGTCCACGTACGAGTATAAGTACTCGATATATGTAATTTTCAAATATAGATACATACATACAATGCTCTCAATTAATCAGTATAGCAATTAGACTGTGAGCGAATTGTTTATTTTGACAACTTCAACTGTCAAATATTTGGAACGCAGCAGTTTAAACTGCAAGCACGTTACGAATGACACACCTTACGAATCTTTTAAGGTGCATAGACAGAACAACAATCAACAATCAACGATTAACGTTCAACGATCGACGAGCAACGAATAATGAGAAATGTGGTATGTGAAATACAGGCCAACCACACGTACGAGAAAATATATAGTATAACTCCTGGATATCATGTTAAATAAGAGAAAAATAAATATAGAAAAAAAAAGAAATAAATAAAAATCATTAAGGTGCTATCGAAAAGTTGGCATAAGTACAAGTTCGTATATCTGTGATAAACAAATAAGCTTCTGGCGCCATAAAGTACGCAGGCACCTACAATACTATATGAATATCTCTACATACTTAATTTTATTTTTATTTTATTTTTTATGCCGTTTTTTCTCGGTTATAGGTATTTCTTTTTTCCTTTTTATTTTTGACTTGAACTGACAATTGGAATTTTGATGGTGACGACTTGCGGATTAATTCTTTGAAGGGAAGTCGTATCATATTAGTTAATGGTTTTTAATTTAAAATTATTGCCTTTTACCCCCTTATTATTTCAGCATTCTGATACCTGCATCAACATATACATAAATATCACCTTTTGTGGCGCTAAAAATGATAACTTATAGGACCTGCAATTTTCATAAAAATCTAAATTTTTTATTACTATCTACCTACCTATCGATTTCCAAATTAACCGACTTGTTGGCTTATTTCTTGTATACATGTACAATTTGGTTTTGCTGTTTATCTAATGGTGGAATGGTAATGAATTTGGTATGACATGACATATGGCGCCAGCAGCCAAGTCGCTGCGGATTGATTTTATTTTTTTTTTTCTTTTTTTTTTTAATTTTTATGTGCTTTTCGATCTGGATATTTTGTAAATAACAGCCACAGAGGTGTTTAAATTATGATATTACGATTCAACTATGATTGAGTTATGTCAAAAGAAAGACAATTTCATAATTGAACGGAGCTTTAGTGCACAGTTCTGTCGAATATTCTCATAGTCGTATTGTACAACCAAAATTGTAATCTCACAAATAACAACGTGACAGCAAGCAGTCAAATAACTGATGAGCTAGTTATGCCATTGTCAAAACTAGCTAATTGCCAACTACCAACAGTAAATTCTAATCAATCCATTATATAATGGCCATAAGTAAATTCAACTGAAATTGAAATAAAAAGATAAGAAACAAAAACCAATAAAAGAATTGATGAATTTTTTATTTCCAGGAACCGAATGGGCAACTGAATTATGTAAGAGAAATTATTGGCTCTAAATCGATTAAGCCAAAATGCGACTTATGTATGTACAAAAATATGTATGTGAATATTGTCGTGGGTATTTACAGGTCACAGATGGGAAAAGAAATGCAATATGTTCAATAGAACAATTTCATCCAGACGCAAGATCAACAAAACCAACAGGTGAATTAAAATTATAAAAAATAAAACAGTTTTATGTTATTTATAGAAGTAAGAGACAGATTGCAAGTGGATTTGTTTATTCTAATTCGTTGAGTAGTTAACTCAACCATTTAAAAGTGATAGTTCTTTGTGGTTCTTTGTGTATCTTTCGAAATCAGCAAATGCTGAGCTGCATTCATCGTAGAACTTGTTTTAAATAATTCCAGAAGGTTACATCAGCGTCGTGGGACCCCGAAATTAACCTGGGCTGACGGACAAACTTAAACAATATATTTATTTTTTTTTTTTAATACAATACATAAAGCCTAACAATATATGTATGTACATATAAATACTTATCGAGGTATGAATACAAGATATCTCCAACGTCATTGGAAAATAGCTGCAAGCATCTAAATATGACCCACAAAGTTACTGTCGTATGAAATTCAGACCCATCTTGGCACCTGACTTACGAGTAGGTATGTATGGAGATCCCTAGAACAAAAAATTCTTACTGAACATTGATAGTAGACACATGTTTTTTTTTTTCTTTTAGTCTTATTTCGACTCAAGAATGGAGTGGGTTTCAGGATTTTATATGTAAAATTACATACGCAGGTCCTTAAAACGATTTGAATTAAACAGAAATATTTTGATATTCATGAATGCGTTTCATATAGAATAATTGTCAAATAAGAGTTGAAGTAAGTCAGAAATGCTAAACATTTAAGCTCTTTCGAGGCTAGATAGAGTCCTTAGCTTATATCCTTCATCATGTGATTCATTTAAGATGGTCCTGGAGATATGGGAGCATTTGTGACTTTCCCACTTTTGAAATGCATGTTTTTCTCTCGTGTATATATGTATTTATTAAATAATTATATAAAAAATGATGAATAATCATTGCAATTAAAAAAAAAAAAAAAAAAATCGTGAAATGCAACAAATCTAAATTTTTCAAAGCAAACAACTCTAATATTGCAATTACAGTATTAATACGTACTCTTACGTATATGTCACTACCCGTTTGCTACAAAGTATGTTTGTTTGTAAGTTAGCCGTACTAACAACAGCCATACCATTACCAATCGTACAGGATACAAGAACTATTCAAAACGGCTTTCATGCGACCGCCAACCAACAACCAACAGGAATAATAACATTGATCTTTTATGCTCCATGGTAACATGCTCATGTCACGTGGTTTTCTACGTAACCTAATGTTTCCTCCTATTTTGCTTTTCTTATTTTTTTCAATGTTAAACATTGGAGCAGGAGTGGTGCCGCGGCGAAATGTGGTTTAACGCCATCAGCCGGAAATAAATAAAAGAAGTGCCCCAACTGAACAAAAGCAACAAAAAGGCAAAAGCAAAAGCAAAAGCGACGCATCTAAGCATACAAATCTACACAACTTGTATGGATGTTTATTAGTTCGTATGTATGTATATACAACAAGTTAGTATACGAAAATTTGTAAGAAAAAAAAACTGAGGAAAAAAACAACGTGAGGAAACACTCGTATTATTTGTTCCCCAAAGAGAAACTGCCAACTACAATATATGCAGCCGTTTATTACCAAAGGGAACACCTCTTCCAATGAGAATTTCGATAAATATCTTCTTTTCGTTTCTCCTTTGTTTGCGCATCCGTCTGTCCGTCTGTCCGTCTGTGCATTTTATCCATAGCCATAGCTTATTGCCGTACCCGTAGTCAATACGTCTGTTTTCGGTGTTATTTTTCGCACTCTGGCTATCGTTTTGCTGTTTTTCTGGCTGGTTTGAGGTTACCGCTAAATTTTTTCTATCTTCTTTCTTTACGCTTTTTCCTTCTCGCTCTTTCGATTTTTTTCTTTTCTTTCGACTAAAGTCGCACTGATATTTGATGAGATGTTTCTGCATTTGTAATCTGACACTTTCTGTTAATATCCAATAGATTTCCGTGCCCCAAATAAGGTGTAGTGGATGCTTAATGGCATTGGCCAGTGCCAGCAATTTTCTACGGGTCGAAACTCTAAACTCTTTAGCTGTCATCTAAACGTCAAGTTCTACTTGCAATCAAGTGATTTATTTCAATAAAAGGTAGGTATGTTCAGTTTTTGAGACTTGTTATATTTGCCTAGATGCACTGGACATACCATATTTAAAAGCTCACAGTGGGGGGACCTTTCCTAATCAACAACTAGAGGTCCTAGTAAAATTTTTGCTTTAGCATTTAAGTACTGATTTTTTTTACCTGTATGCATATCTATATGTATCATATGTATGTATATACTATATATATATATTTTTTTTTTTAATAAAGCCACCAAAGTGAGAAATGATCTTTTTCTTTTGTTTTGTTTTATTGTAATTCCATTGCCCTGTTCATCGCTATCATCAAAATCATTTTTTGAATCTGCCGCGCGTCGTCGTTGTTTCGCATCAAAATGTGTACGCGCAAAAATAGAGTAAGTTACGGGCGCAAATATCCGTCCTGACTGTCTGGCCAACCACATAAAGTTAAAAATTGCACATTTATAAGTGCATTGCACTCCCCATTCTGTGAACGTGCAACGTATTCTAGGTTATTTGTGGCATACACGTACACTCTGCTTTGCACACATGAACACATCTTAATAGAATTTTTAACGAAAAAATATTGTCGCCTCAATAATATTAATAGGGTAATATCTAAACACGGACATAGGGTGCAACTTTTTTTTGTTTTGTTTTGTTTAGCTCGCCTAAAGTAAAAGTATCTAACAACTTTGTCTGGAATGTGTTGGATGTCTGCGATGCATAAAAAAAACTCACATTTTGCATGAGTGTATCCAATTAAAAAAAAAAGAGTGTTTCTTATTTGCGTGGTTCCTGCAGTCATTTACTCATTAAAATTAGACGCTGCTATTTTGGAGGGCGATTGGTTCGAAAATGTGCAGATACTCGTATGGCGGAGCTATTAAGAAAGTAACTAATGGGATTGGCATTTTTATGGAGTCTGTACTGTTTTCATGTAGTCGTAAACAAGTACGGATTAAGAAATATAAAATAAATATAATATTAGGACCAACAATTTGTATATCTGATCGATTGCATTTTGAAAAATTATTATTGGAAATTCTGAGAGACAAATGAACGGAAACTGGTTACTTGTCATGAGTATGATCAATTTTAAATTGTTTTTGTAATCATAGAAATTTACCATATGTCTCTGTGGGAGAAAGGATTTTCTATAAGGTTTACATTTAAAAACCAATTCATTTAGAATAGTCCACTACCTAAATTCAAATATCAAAACTATTATGAGAGGTATCGATCGCACTCATAAGGCGCAAATTCTTACAGAATGGCGGATACTACACGTATGAATTTAAGCTTGTGCATTTTTTCAAGTCTAAGAATTAATATAACAATAAAGTCTCACATCGGTACTACAAAAACCATACACACACTGGAAGCTTATTAATTACATAAAATGTGATACTCGTAATTTGCCTAAAATGACGAAATCGACTAATCTCGATCAGTTACAAGGCTAAAACATCAGTTTTTCGCAATGCAATAAAAATCCACAATGCATTTTACAATATAAAAATTTCAAAATGCATTGCCATTTTATTAATTAGTAAGCAATTAGCTTAATAAAACTTGCTACGCATTAAATCTCAATAAAGATCAATCAGCGGATATGGACTTTGTGTTATTGTATGGATATCTGTATAGACAAAGAGAGTGGAAAAAAAATTGGAACGATCGTGTTTTAATTCAAAACATCATGTACTTAATAATTTTTGATTATATTTGTAGTTATATGATACCGATTATTATAGATACTTTAGTATCCATTGTTTATTTTTGTAAAATCGAATTGTATTTTGAATTTTTTTTTAATTCAGTTCCTTTTCCGTTGGATGTTCCAATCGCATCATTTTCCATTGAAATTACTTTTTGGTTTTCTTTTTTTTTTTTCTTTTTTTTTTGTAAACAATTTACGAGTAAAATCAGAATGAGGAAGAAAATTATAAGATTAATAATAAAAGTAATGAAGTCTGTATCGTAAAAAAAAATAGTATGAGTATATTTGAAATTAATCCCATCGAAGAACGTAGTATCAGTGACGAATCTGAATAGGAATCCGAATCTGAATCTTAATCAAATATCTTTTCGAATTGTAAAAGTTTGTTGGTTTGTGTTATTTGTTTTTTATTTTTTATTACTATATATATATATATATTTTTTTTTTTGATATTTCTTTTTCATTGAGGAAATCCATGTCGAGTCTGGGCAATTCACCTACTTTTCGGCAAATGTACAAATACGTCCAGATGACAGATATGGCATTCAAGATACTAGTATTTCAACAAATTTCCGTTCGTTACGATCTTTATTTAGTGGGCAGTATATTTTTGTTCTCGTTATCCAATAAAAAAAAAAAAAAAAAAAAATACAAACATGTACATATTCCCAAACAAGGGTGTTACGTTTAAAACTCTATGACTATATGACTATATGACTACATACGAGTACATACACTTATGTTCAAAAGTATGCGCCTGTCCACTTAGTATTTGCTCATAAATAATGTGACAGCGTCAATTGAAAGATTAAAATATTCGGATAAAATAATAAAACTGAATTGAAATTGAAATGGGGGAAAAAAATAAACAAACCGAGTTTGGTGTGTGTTTGTGGGGCGGCATATGGCGTCTTTGCCGTGTCGGCTGCACCAGAAACAAATAAATTTGAAAACATTAAATTTTCTTAATATTTACTGTAGTAAATTTGACAGCCAAGAGTGTTGAACTGTCAATCGTTGAACATGTTATATATCATGCCATTTAAGATTTACTTCAAACATCACTTTCGAAGTACAAATATTTACATTTAAATTAGAACAACAACGATGACGATGACGGTTCGGATGACAGTATACATATTACATGGTTGGGGCTCACTTTTTTTAGTGCTATTCCTATTTTATGGCGCTCTCACAAAGGGGAACATTTGGATAAATCATATATTGATATTTTTAACGCTCTTTAATCGATTAACTATTAAGGAGTAAACAAGACTCCATGTAAACAATTTTATGTGTTCGATTCTTAGCTACCCTACTCGAATGCAATTGGAAAACTAGCAAGACAGAGTGGCGGCGAGAATGGTTCACTAGAATAGAACGCACGTTGATACTAGATAACGAATTGATTATTTTGGAAACAAACACTATTTGAAAAAAACTACACTACACTACGTACCAAGAAAGCACTGTCCGTATGAAGAGCTCATGAAGCACGTGATTCAGTTGAGCGAGAGTATTACTCATGCCAAGTACGAGTACTTTAAAAAAAAAAAAAAACTAATTAATTTATTAGCTAGTTGTAACGGTTATGATACACCTAACAAACAGAGGGATAAAAAGGGGGCTCGCCACAGTGGCAGTCATTTAAATAAATTTATCCTTTTCAGGTGATTTAATTTATTTTTGGCCATCGATCGGTCGACGATGCATGCGATCGATGTATGTACATATGTACGAGTGCGAGTATTTCGTTTTCGACGGAAATGACGAATAGCCCGAAGACGATAATTATAAATGAATTCGAATTGACTTTTAGCATTTGATGCTTTGCTATTTTGGTTTTTATTTTCTTGCACATGCTGCAAGGTGTGAATACTAATAAGGTATTTTCTACTGTTTGTTTTTTCTGTCAATTTTAGAAAAAAAAAATCACGAGATTCAATTTTGATGGAGTTGGATCATGAAGAGAAAGACCAATCTTATGGTCTGTACAAAATACACTGACTATCTTTGAACTACCAGTGCGGTAACTTAAATGACTGGAAATGATAACAAATACCAAAAACTATTATTTACTCGACTAAAACTGATCACTGACCAGATCCCTGGGATCTTTTTGATCTACATCGAAATGAATAAACTTTCATTTTTTTTTAATGAATTAATAAACCAGAGCAGATATACTATATTTGAAATAGTCTCTTTGTTTATTTATTTATATTTTTATTTAAAAACATCCTGAAAAAGTGTGTATTCCGGAACAGACCGGCTTTTTCTCGTGAAATAGTATACTATCAACGTATGTTGATCGTATGTTTCGTACAAGTAGTATCAATTTTTCTTAATTGTGCCGTTCCGTCTGCTAAATAAACAAATTAGAGAAACATACGAGCACTTGTATTTCTCATCAAAGAACCACCGTTCCTTTTCGCGTTCAGTTTTAGTTTTATTTGGTGTTCACATGACTAAATACTTTGCCAGGAGTGCGTCATTCAATTTTGCGATGTTCAGTACGAGTATGTATGAGTATCTCAATTTAACAAAATAAACGTAGGTAAGTATTCTAATTGAAATTCAATATTGAAATGAATTTATGTACGAACAAGTTGAAAGCATTTAAAATGTATAAGATCAACTACTGATCGCTATCGATCCATGAAATGATGCTACACGATGGTGATGAATTTAATGACAAATGTGTTCTATGTGTATTTTAACAATAGGGGAACAAATTATTTTCAAATTTAAGTATCTTAGAAATACCATCTCGTATCTGGAATACTTAATGTGGTATTGGCGGAATTTGTTGAGATTTACAGACAAAATGGATTGAATAAGAATTAAACGTGTACTCATTCTCATGGATAATTAGTATGTGAGACCAAATTTCTACGCATATCAAATGAACGAACGACTGATCTTAAATAGACAGGAGGTACAATGAACCCATTGGAAACTAACAGAAGAAAAATTGTATGTCTGTTTTGTGAGGTAAAATGCAAACGATCCCACGTTTATTTGTCGTGTTAATCGCCCATGCTAAGGTTAAAGATTTGCTTTCTTAATAGGGTAAAGCTAAATGTAAACGCCTCCACAATGTCTAAAATCTTTAAGGAATACTTCATTCATATACTGAAAACTGAACGTCCAAACTCGAAATAATAAAGGGTACACGGAGCATTCAAATCTTAAGTCTCCGGGTGGACTGTCCAAAATGGAATGGTTTATAAACCGAAAAAGATACTTCCTTAACATACGAGCATTATATGAGTGTATTTGGGTGACAACTGAGAAGCTGAGAAACTTTGAAACTTACTCGTATGGCGATATTTGTTATTATGATTATTATTTTTTTTTTTCTTCTAAATATCATTAATTAAATGTCTAACTCGTAGCTCTTGAATGGAAGTGACCATACAAGATTTTCAATAGAATATGTTCTCCTACTGAAGATCGAAAGAAGATACTGCCTATATGAATTTAGATACAGATGGAGATGGAGAAAACAGCGAAGGTGTATAAATTTGAACGTAGAGTCTACGTTCATTCACCATATTTACCGAATGGAGTTTTTTTTTTTATTAATTTTGGCGTAGTATTCGCCCACATTGTCACGTGTGGGTAGTCCAAGTACCGTGCATCATGCCCACAGAGTCTCGTGTTAAATCTCTTAGCTTTAGTCGGTTTCATGGTATCGGAGATTGTTCAAAATTTATAGTATGGTTAAATCTACATTATACAAATAAACAAGCATATACATATGTATATATAAGTCTGATTCGTCTGTATGTATTTATAAGTTTTTGATTTGCATACTTATACGAATTTCATTCACCAGAAAATTAGGTCTCATAGAGGTTCGTATTCGAATATATGATTGTATGTCGGATCGATATATATATATATATATATATATATATATTTTTTTTTTAAGAATGAAATACTTATACTCTACTCAAGACTCACACTTCATGTCTGGGAACAATGAGGTGCAGGATGGGCGACCACCTGGTGGTAACCAGAAAGAATATCATCATTTCCTCAAATTCTTAAGCCAAATTAATGTTTATCCATCCTATAACACATTTTGTTTGTTATCTCGATTTGAAGGCATTCCCTTCACAGCTGCGGTACCATTGATACCAACAATGAACCGAATACATGGCCTCTGACGTTGCTGCTGCTGAAGTGTTTGTGTGTATTTGTTTCCTATTCATTATGGGATAATGCACCCGTGTTTCATTTAATACTATCGGATTGGACGGATGGGAATGAATAAACCAAAGGAAGGTTTACACCCGATTGAAGAAAAAAAAAAAACTCATCTCGTTGCAATGGGGCATATACTGATGATCAATACACTAAATTTGATCTTAAAGGGCTTAGGGTAAGGTAAAAGAGAATCAGGTAGACAAATTGGCACCACCAACTAGCACTGCATAGATTTTTCTATATAGTCTATCATAGTGTTTTAGGTTTTCTTTTTTTCTTTTATCTTTATCATGTGCTTTTGTATTCGTAGTTTGTTAGACTACCTGTCTGAAGGAGTAAAATATAATACACCGAAAATTATGAAAATATGTTTACCAGGTAAAAACGTGTTAGATACAAGAACATATCCTCAATGGAAATAAAAAAAAAAAATAAATAAATAAATAAAAAAAAAAAAATTAGAACACAAATCGGATGGGAATTCCCATTTCCCGGATTGCCCTAGGCATCTGTGCGTGTGCAGCGGGATTTCCATTTAATTGCCACAATCGATTGGGTGTGATATATTACGATTTGTAGTGACAAGTACATCTGGGCGGATAAGCAATAAAAACATGGTAATAAATACAAAAACCCATTGCTGGGGTAAACGGCTTATATTTTTATTATGAATGGGCGCGAATACGAACGACGAATATGATGCGAATAAACAATTTGTTTACTTTGGGATTATTCCGTTTGACTTTAACGGTCGTGAAAGTGCAATGTTATATTTCTATATAGAACAAACATAGAACAACAGAGATGATTTACATAACTAATTCAGATATGTAGTATTGATCATCTAAGATCGAATTAAAAATTCTCTTCTTTGGAAACACTTTATTGCCAATATTTAGAACAACCGTATGTCCAATTTAATCTTTAATATCTGTAGAAAATAACGGAGAACACAAGTGATGATGAACAGAAACTGTTTTTGAAATTTTTGTACGTTTGTTAACATAGTTTTTTTTTTTTTTTTTTTTAAAGGTTTGAAAAGAGATTTCGATGATATATGGTACCTCACGAAAGTATGAACATATGGTACATTGTAAACAGAAGTGCATAAATCATAAAAAATTTGGGTCTTATAAAATTTATGCAAGATCCCTCAAAGGATCAAAAACGGCCAATAAAGGTCAATATCAAATTCAGGAATACAATCATTTTGATAGGTTTTTTTTTTTTTAAATACATCACCAAGTGTAGACCAAGTTTATGTAATTATTAAATAATGTCAATGAAACTTCTAAATTTCCGTGAAGAGAAATATTTGCTAGAGGATAGAATCTAAGCCTCTATACATCACTAAATAAGTAATTAAAAGTGACTAGAAATTTGCCTTTAAAGCAATTAACTCTAAAAATATGATTTCTGGGATTTATTCAGTCCTAATGGACTAGGATCCAAAACTGATCTAAGTAAATTAATGACCTTATACAATTTTTAATGATCAAACCGTCAAAAGTAACTTTTGATCTACAGACAGCAGTTCACACCTAGTATTATAGTCATAAATATTCATACATGTTGTCAATAAATTAAAGCCAAAAATATTCGTTTGCAACTTACCTCCTTGTCGATTTGGACGTCTAGCCTCTGGATCTTCTATAAGCAATGGTGAATGTTTTCGGGCACTAACGGCTGCTTGAAAAACACTCAAAAGTAGTAACATTTTGAATGTTCCAAATAAATTCAAAAACAGAGCCATCTTAGCAAGTCTCCTTTGCCGGTGTTTATTTGTAAAAAAATTTTTCAACTATAAATCACTTTATAACTTTTTCGGTTTTAATTAATTTATCTTCTTTAAACACTATCAAAAATTCACTTTTTTTTTCAAATTAGCACATTAAACTAAAAGAATATTCGTAAAGTAATCACACCATTTGTTAAATCTTTTGAAGTACAAGTAGCTCAAGATTTTTTTCTTTGAAACTAGACCATATTCGAATTTAATGTTTATACTGTTTTTTTTTTTGCTTAAACAATAAATTATAAATGAAAAAAAATTGTAACTTTAAAGAAAAATAATTTCTCTATGTCTATACGGAGACTATTTGCACTTGAAGTAACCAGATCGATTGTCAAACTAACTGAATTCAGTATGCAGTGCAACAATTTAAAGTACGATGCGACAAGATACGATTTTATTTTGAATTGTGTTATGTATTTTATTTTTTTTATTTAATTCGTTTATTGTATGTTTTGAAATTGTGTGTTAAGTTGAAGGCTTAGAACAGCCGTTTGGGAAATAGTGTCCACACGCGGGATCGGTCGTTGAATAAATAAACGAAAATCAGATGAAAACTCTTTTTCTATACCAGAGCCAGATCAAATTGAGCACTCTCAGATGCGCATACCCACACATTGGCAACAGGTAGAGAAAGAGAGCACCACACATAAAGCACACACTATAGCCAGCTACAGCAACAGCACACACTATGCTATGATCGCAACAGGCGCAATAGCAATTGCTACCATATACCGTACACCGTACTTCGTACGTTGTAGACCTTAGATCGTAGAACGTAGACCGTATACCGATTACCGGAGACAATATATCGCCGGGTTGTGCTGCGCTTAGCTTAGAATTGTGCGCATGTGACTCTGTGGCTACCTACTCGCTCGCGCGCTCAATTCAAATTCACACAGATACGTTTTGTTGGTGCTTTGATCGCATTCTACACACATGTACGTACATACATATGCTGAATATTTGCGTGAATGCACAATACCTACCATTTGATTACAGCGTATTTTCTTCAATTGTTTTCCTGCAGCAACTACATATGCATGCATGAATATTTGCGTATGTGTAAATGGATTTGTAAATGTGTGAGTGAGGAGGTGATCCCGAAGGGGGCGGTTAACGTTTTAATACAGAAGACTAGCGCTAGCACGTCGTCAAGGAGGAGAAGGGAGCTTTGACATAAGATAGATCGGATGGCGGCGAATACGAAATAAATGTGCGTACTTGGCTGTCGAAAGCAGACAGCCAAGCAAGCAAGCATGCAAGCGAGCAAACGAGCAGAGGACGCACATTCTCCCTGAAATGATTTTCGAATTTATACTTTATTACGCGACGATAATTGCAATTATTCCGTTTGCGTATGCGTGTACGCCAGAGTGCAATTGTATTTAGATTTGGATAGAGTGCCAATGGGCGTATTGAGGCTGAGTGTGGGCCTTTATCGTTTTTGTGGGCGAACCTTAAAAATGGCTCAAACTCGTTTCCAAAGATCAGCAGCAGCAGCAGCACTCAGCAGCCAGCGCAAACTAAAGTGTAGTTTCACAATCTGAACGCCATTTCCTGTCGCCACAAATTTTCGTGGGCTTACAAAAAAACAACACAAACAACATAACGAAAATCACTATCATTTCTCGAAGATGATAAATGAAAGTGTATAACACAATAGTGGAACTAACAATTTTTTTTTCCTGGCTAATTCCTTAATGACCCATATATCTGTACATCTCATTCGTGTATTTTTTCTAAGTCCAATAGAACTTATAATTTTCCAAAATATTATAATACAAAAAATTATCTTTAGATTGAAAATCTTTCACATTTCTAACAAACCAATTCAAATTATACTTGGGCCAGCACATAAATGTTCTCATGGGTCATTCAATTGTTTGACTCTCTTTTAGCAATGCAACAATACTTGCAGTGGCAGTTTCAATGGCTGGTTTATCAAAACAAACAAAAGGTTTTACCCCATCCTACTTAGTACTATCAACATGCGTCAAATCGCATGATCTTGGAAGTTATTTGTCAGAATGAATTTATCACCGATCTAGGAATTAAAGCCCAAATTCGCCACCAGTGTAAAAACCACGTGAAATGGTTCCGTTTTCGGATTAATTTCATCCATATGCGATCAGTTTAATTAAGACTCAGCTCTGACCACATTTTCATAAAAGCGCGAAATCTTAATCTAAGTTTGATTAATTGATAGAACCAGATCAATAAAAGAATCACCTGCATAATGATGTTTGGCTTTAATTTCAGCATCAGGTTTATCTCATTGCTCGAAATTCTTCAAAGTCAAAAAATTTGAGTATTCTTCAACTTTCTTAAACAGGGCATTATTTTCTTCCGTACGCATAAGAGTCTGAAAAGGCGAACAGGGCGAAACCTCATTTTAACAATTTAGGTTATCGTAAGTTCAATATAATTACCAGCAATGAGTAAATGTACTCGTAAATACGAGTATTGTAGGTTAGCTGGAATTTTATTTCGACAATTCACGCACAAATTTATACTACGATATAGTGTTGCTTCTTTGGAATACAACATGTTTCAGTTTAAGGAATTTAAAAATAAGTTTTACTCTTTAAATTCCACATAATATGATATGATAGATCTTGCTAATAAACTAATAATCTGTTCACTGTTATTTTTTATAAAATCAAAATGATGAAATTACTTCTTAAATACCAACTTCCTTGGGCATTAGTCATTTGCGTACCTAAGAATATTCTTGTCTTTTGCCACTTAATATATAACATTCAGTTCAATACAAGTACAATTTGCGAACATGCTAAACCTTTTCCCTTCATTAGGTCGTACAACGGCTACTTTCAACTCGGCTATAGTCAAAATTTTTTTAAAACTTCTAGGGGAATACATCTTTTATCAACTAGGATAAAGCATACTAAATTTTAATAGACAACGGACAGTATTTTAAAGTATTATACTCGTAATGTAGTAAACTTCGGATCATTCAAAATATGGAACTAAATCCATAGATTTTTTTTTAAATTTTGCAATTAATAGAATTAATGCAATTATACATACATAACATAAAGTAATTAGATTAAAATCCCAAAACAAATAACTATTTTTATCTTTTTTTCATGGCAACAATATTTAACAATTTCTGGATTTCCCCATTTCAGTCATTTTCATAAGCCAATTTATGCTTGGATCATGACCTATCTCAAAACCATTATTTTTTTTTCTATCTCTGTTTAACTTCTTAAAAAAAAAAATATACCAAAGTTTGTGGGACCTATTATTTTATTTTTAGTACATTTGAATGCCGAGTGTCGGACACACATTCAGACCCATAACATCTCGTGACCGGCTTTAATACTCGTATTTACATCGTGCTTACATTGACAATTATTTATAGGACTTACTCGTGCATTTAGGGATATTTCAGTATTTTTCTCCTTTGTTATGTTTGTAGCAGTAGCTAGCAGGAGTTATTTAAAAGTTAAACTTGAGATCTTGACCATTTTTTGTCTTAGCCAAATGGTAAAACTAAATCCAAAAAATCGAATTTTCTGATGATTTATTCAGCCGACGAAATTACCACGTTGATCAAAAAAACGGAATAACCACCGTGTGGCACTCAAATTGTTCCGATTTGAGTTCTTTTTTTTTTTGTTAAGTTGGTGCATTTGTTGTTGACATTCCATCTAAATCTTAGCGTTAAAGCTTGACATTTGCAAAAGTAACGTAGCCAAGAGTACACCTATCTCTGTGTGTGTTGGCGATTTTTTACAATTTTAGAAATGGATTTAAATTTGCAACAACGAACTTGTATTAAATTTTGGAAATATTGGAAATGTTGGAAATGTTGGAAATGTTGGAAAAGTGTTTCGGCAACGATTCTTTAAAAAAAAACGGTCGTTTACCAGTATCACGCCTTAGCCAAAGGACTCGTTGCTCCGGCTCAATAGCTAACATCTAATTTTTATAAATATCTGTTAGCTTTTATAAAATAAAAATAAATGTATAAATAAAATAACAGTGTCACGAGCGGTTCAAAAGTGGTCGTGAGTCAATCGAAGATGATGAACGCAGTGGCAGACCATCGGCATCGAAAACTGACAAAAACATTGACGAAGTAAAAGAAATGTTGGTCAATAACCGCAAATTAACCATCAGAGATATAGCGGAGGACTTGAAAATTGTCTATGGATCCGTCCAAGACATTCTGGTTAGTGATTTGTGTTTCCGTCGTGTAGCAGCAAAGTTGGTGTCAAAAGACCTCAATTTCATGAAAAAAAGAGATTGTGTTGACGTCGCAAAAGAGATGATTTGCGAGGCTGAATTCGATCGCAATTTCATTAAAAGGATCATTACTGGAGACGAGACGTGGGTTATGAACACGACACACAATCCAGACATCAGGCAGGTGAATTGCGTTCACCAAATGAGCCGAGACCAAAAAACCACGTTGTTTTCAATCAAAAAAGAAGGCAATGGTCACGGTTTTCATGGATTACAACGGTATAGGGCATCATGAATTTTATGCCAGAATGTCAGGCAGTAAACAAAGAGTATTAATTGGGCGTATTGAGCCGTTTGCGTGAAGCAATTCGCCAAAAGAGACCAGAATTGTGAGCAGAAAACTCGTGGATTTTGCACAATGATAACGCACCGTCGCACAGTGCCATCATTATTCGTAATTTTATGACGAAAAATGCAAGAAATCCCATCCAACAGCAACCAAATTCACCTGATTTTGCTCCCTGTGACTTCTTTATGTTCAATCGGGGAACGCGTTTCAGCAGCCGAGAGGAAGTAATGGAAAAATCGCAAGAAGCACTAATGGACATACCAAAAAATATTTTGAGGATTGGATCAAGCGCTAGCATACGTGTAAGTGTGTTGCACTCGATGGGGATTACTTTGAAGGAGACAATATAGATTTAATCGTAGATGAATAAACTTGTATTTTTGATTATTTGAATAAATTCCGAATTTTTTTTGATCAAGGTGGTATACGAAGATTCTGTTTGTTCAGATCTACCTTTGGCCTCAGAATCTCTGAAAGAAACGATTAGATGGTAAACGATTTAAACTTCAATTTACCAGTGATTCATATTTCTTAATTTGGATGGAAACAATTTTATAATCATATGACGGTAAAGAGCACTGTCCAACTAGACATACAATTACACTAAACTTGTTCGAATAAAAAACCCAAGCGTAAATTTTCCAAGCGAAGAAGTCATCAAGCACAAGAGTGCAAAATGACATCAGTGTGATGTTAAACTAAGTTTAATGAGCTTTTAATGGAGCTTTTAATTCTTAAGTAACTACAAGATTATAGTGTATCCAGAAGCTCGAAAATAAACGTTTCTGATTTAAGGAATTAATAGCCCATAGAGTGTGATTTTAAACTCCGTTTAGTTATTTTTTGTTCCACTTCGACTTGAAGAGATTTGGGATTATTCTTAGGTATTAGCAAACTTAAAACTGTTTATAATATAAATATAATATATATAATATACTATATAATATACATTCCCTAGGGAATGTAGATACATCTGTATTTTCAACATATTTTATCAAGATAAATTAAGGAGGAAAGAACAAAGTTACCGATGCAGTTTGGTTTTAGATATTTGGAGGTTATAACGACTAGGACATTACAATTAAGGAAGGGGAAACCCATAAGAAAATTACGGTTCACATTCCTGAACGGTATAATACCACAGTATTTCAGAGTACATCAAAGATGGATTTAAAAGTATACTGATGAGCATTCATACCGAGACTAGTGTTATGGTTAAAAGTTTGAAGAGTCGAAATGTTACCGGTAACTAAGATCGTAGTTAAAAAAATGACCAGCTATATGCACTATATTCTAAATTGAAACAAGATTAGGCGGGTGAAGTAAACATAATATATCTTTAATCTTTTCGCAACGTCTTTGGCGATGTCGAATACGTTGTCATTTTTATATAGGTTGTCGTTGACATACATAAAGAAAATTTAAAGATTTTGGCGATACAAAGGCCATTCACGGATAATGCCTGAATTTTACTTTAAAGACAGAAGATAGCACTGTCGGAGCAAAGAAATATACCAAATTAGAAGCAACATGCTAAATCAGCAGTGGTTCCAATATGTACGGCGTTATTCCGCTAATAGCGTGTCGCATTTTGGCCTCTAGGCCTCGACCCAGATGATTTTTTGGCCATAATCTGGATCTTCGGCCAACATTTCGGGCGTCCAGTTAGCGAATTCATGGCGTTATTTATGGTCATCCGGCTTTAATTCTTGCGTCAGCGCAATCTTATACCGCTGTTAGCCCAAATTCAACCGGGTTGACTCTCTGGCGATGCCCAATTCATCTGATCGGCGCCGAATCGACATTGCTGGGTCTTTTTCGATACTGGCCACTAAACGGGCTATGTTTTCTTCATTTTGTACCAATCTCTGTCTGCTTAGTGGTTTAAGAACCAAAGAGTGTACTCACACTTAAAAATGTTCACGGTGCAACGTATTCCCTGCACACTGAAGACATGATGACGACCGACCTTACAACGAAATTCACGCTGCGTATTTACAACTTAGTTGGAATTTCGATAATATGTTTGTAATAATTTTCGCACGTTCGGCAAGCGTAAAACGATGCATGATGAAATGGCAAACCTTACTGAATAATTAGACAGCTGGATGTCATTGGAAAAACTATAATTGCTATCTGGTCACCTTATAGTGTTTTCTTCCTTAATTTGTTGGTTATATTGGAATTTCACACAGGCTGAAATCATTCACTCACATTTATACAGCCGTCCAGGCTCCCAATAATTATATTGGTATCAGTTCTTCGTATGGATGGACCCATACACCACACAAGTGCACCAAACACATTAAATGTAGGATTCCTACACAGTTTTCAAATAGAGCAATCTTCCGTGCTTATGAAGGTTGAGTTGCTGAAATTTGGTAAGCAAGTAAAAAGCACAAGCTTTTATTCTGACAGACTAAAAAAAAAACAGAAACAGTAATTTTCTCTGTGTTTTTATTAGTGCCAAAACATCTGAATTGCAATTGCAGATATGGTGGTACACACTGTGTGTAACACAGCGACTAGGAGTAGAGAATTGGTCTAGTATATTCCAAAATATCACGCAAAAATCTAAAAAAAAAAGTCAATTGACTGCCCCGCTCGTGCGAGGAAGACTGTGTCAACAAGCCAAAAACCTTAGATGACCTAGACGTCGACATTCGACGTAAAATTGCAGAAACAACTGCTAAATTATGCCAAAAAGTTGTGGAAAATTGCGTTCAGCGCATCCACTTAAGCAAGCGCTCCCATAGAGCACATTTAGTTGATGAAATATGACACAGTGCTATATTTCAGTCCAAAATAGAAATTCCATTGATACTTTAAACACATATGGTATGTGATATGTGGGTACCTATCCTTAATTCTTAGAAGAAATGCAGAAGATGACGTTGATGAATGAAATTCTTTACGTTTTTCGTCTAACAGCTCTTCATAAATATTGGTTGCGTGCCAATCGATATCGCCAATTTAATTAAAACGTTTAGTTATTTTAATGAAATTTTTCGATTAAAATTCTGTAGAAAGATGGGCATCCATTTTTTGGGATAGATTTTTTACACGCGCATTCAATTTTATTTTGTTTTATTTTTTATTTTCTTTTTTTTTGAAAGACTGGAAATGATTTTCTTAACTATTATATGCTAAAAAAACGTTTCAAATTTTCTGCAGTGCAGCCTGCTACATTACAACAACAATTTTATTTACAAAATAGAATGTCTGTACATAAACATGTATATGCATAACATCACCGACTTCAATCCAACAATCAATCGCCTGGCTGTAATCTTAATCCAAAACACATTCTACAATGTTAAATTCATATGAGTACACGTACTTGCTCCTCTCGACGAAGCTCGTTATGGGTGAAGTTGCATATGTAATATTCTGGGTAGGCCCTGTTCAGACATTAATGAAGCATCTGGGTCAAGGAGTTTTCCTTGTTCAAGATCTCGGAAAAAAATAATGCAACTACATCACTTTCCACTAGAAACCAACAGCCGGTGTTCCGTTGTGTAAACTAGAAACAACTTGTCAAAATACCATACATCTGTACCTGATTTCTGCAACAATCATGAGGCAGATGATTTCTTTAATTTCACGCTAGTGAATAGTGCACAGATATTGTAGAAAAATAAATATTTTCGAAACATTTTGTTTAAGTATTGGATAAGAGCGACATTATCGTCGCTCTCCTATTACGGCTTTTAAAGGTTAAACGAAAAACGACGACTTTGAAGCCTTTGTACTTCGACGTGACTACCAACCTTATTGCAGTAGATCTGATGATTTTATGGTAACAGATCGGCAAATTCCATGCTAAAGCTTTTTCGGAGGATCCAAAGCTAAGATATAATCACGAGCATTCCCGTGATAGTTAAAGCTAATCGTGCCGAAGAATGAACCATTAATGGATAAACCAACCATTAACGAGATTCCGCAAATGCCCAGACGAGGTATAACTAAAATAATTGCCTCGGTCCGACGGCTCTGTGGGTAATAAATCATCACTTTTCGTCTTACTCGTGATATCAAACATGAAATACAGTAAAGAAAAAAAAATAATAGTAATAATAAATACAATTTATAGCACAGATGTTGACTCCTTAAATTTGAACGTTCGAAATAGCATTCGAAACCTCCAATGAGGGAATCACGAAAAATGTAAAAAAACATCCACTCAAAGATCTACCTGAATTACGTCAAGTGAGGCGGTAGTTGCCTTGCAAGTCATGAAGGTACTTAACTCTTAATCTTTTTTCTGTAAGAGAAGAGACCTTCCTAGTTTAAGCCGAGGAGGAGATAATAGCCAATTGACGAGGCCTACACTTATACGGAGTGCTTTTGGATCCAAAACCTACTACAACGTCAATGTTTCTCCACAGTTAGAAAGGGAAGCTGATTATTAATAGAGGCAAATACGACTTTTGCGGTCGCTAGGAAAAACCATAGTAGTGGAAAGATGGCTACCAGCTATATGGAAAGGAGAGGGAATGGACTTTTTTTTTTGACTTATCCGTACCACGCTGTTTGAGAAGGCCTTAGGCAAAGCAAATCATCCAGAAAATCATCAAGGATGAGGCCATCGCTCAAGCAATTGTACGCGTGGTTTAATTAGACACCCGCGCAAGAGCTAAGCTGCTTTTGTGGGTATACAATGAGTAGAGATTACACTCACTAATTAAATTCAATTGCTGAGATGGACTAATTTTCTCTATATCATCACAGGACACTGTGCCGTTGGCATTCATTCCTGGGTGTACACCATAACAACTTCTGTAGAAGCTGCACGGACAAGGAAGAGGTTGAGACCGTTCAACACCTACTTTGTAACTGTTCCTCACAGGACTTAAAATACATTCAGGAGATTAACATTATAGGTCGAAAACACAATCTAGTGGTCAATGTTCATAAGTTTCCGGACGCAATCCTAGATTCAGACAGATGTAGACATAATAATCCTTAGAAGTAGGTAAAAAGCATAGAAACACTACATATATCTTGATTGGTGCCCCCACTAAATAACATACAAGTATGTCATTTATAAGATAACATATATGTGTCTGGAAAGGAAATCTCCACTGCTCCATGGTAGAGTGCGGAACTGCAAGGACTTTGAAAGGAAACCAAAATTCCTTTAAATAGGTCACCATGAAAGGCATATTCGAGTATCGAAAAATGACTTTTGAAAAAAATAAAAATAAAAACTGAAATCCTCGTTGATTAAAATCCTTAAAAGAGTAGAGAAATTTGCCGACCGAGACGAAGGTGAAAACTCTTAGTTTTACGCCTACTCTAAAACTCAAGCAATTGGTGACTTATTAAAGAGCTTTCCTTCGATTCTCATCAATATGAAACTTTTATCACGCTGACTGGTCTGATTAAGCAAATGATAAAAGGCTTCACTGTAAGTGAAGTAGATGGATGTATGGAGGTAATAAATTCCATTTGAATAAACATGTCAAGTTGAAAATTGTCAAGGGGCAAGGTTTTCGACAAGACGTGGAACCTGCCACTTAGAACGATCCTTAGTATTTGCTCGATTATGATGATATTCATTCCATACCTTAGGTATATTGTTTGTTGCATTACTACACTCAAAAGACCGTGACTGATTCTGCGCCAATTGCTTCCTATATTAAAGGCCGTACCCACAAAATATCATCTGAATGTGGCGAAAATATGAACTTGACTTTCCCTGTATTAAGGACTTAATTCGATTACAAGCTAACTCGAGAAAGAAAATGTAATCAAATCTTACACCATCTTGAAAAGAACAAGTCGACGCATCCGTGTCTGTAGTGGCAGCTAACTACGCTTAAGAGCTCGTTTAAATCTGCAACCACCTTTAAACTAAGAATCCTGTGAACGCTATATTCAGGCACTGGGTTTATTCTGACTTGTACATTATTTACATACTATGCCTTTTCCTCTTTATGCCATTTACAGTCACCTTTTTTTTTTAAGTTTTCTATTATAATCGACAAAGCTGTACTCCAATATATCATATTTAAGACTAAACATGTCATTTTAAATTAACACGTTAAAGCATACAATGACAGAAATTCAACTTATCTATCTAAAAAAAAATTGTCATAAGACAGGAAGAAACTTCTGCATCTGCTGATTACGACCCATAGTTTTTGACAGTTGAAAGACAAATGACATTTATATTTTATTTTTAACTTTCAAATGTTCCCAGCAGTTGCTTAAAAAAACTGTTCGATCTGCCTTATAAATTTTTTATTTGGTGTAATAAGTTAATTATATTTGTAAATGTGTATAAATTGAGTTATTTTTGTTTTCCATTTTGTTTTTTTTTTTTTTTTATTTCGAAAAAGCAAACTTTATGAGAATTGGGAAACTTTGAAATAATGGCATTCTGACTTATGACCCCGTAGTTTGCGCTTTCACAATATGAGCGAATACTGGGGCCAATTGATTGCGGCGATTTCAGATTTTCTGATCATGATCGTGCAAATTTGGTAATGCATTAATTACTTTTCAAATAATCACACAAATGTGTGCATGAGGATAGAATACACAACAAAATTAACCGAAAACAACGGTGCATGGTCGACTTAATAAATCAAATCGAACGTATTTATGTATGCACTCGTATGTTTGAACATACATATAGTATGTACATATACGTAGTTTTATTAGTCGTGTTTATTCGTTTGTAACAAATTTATTACGAATATAATCAGCGGCGCCCGTATTCGATAGTCGATGGCGACCGGGTGCGGCACAACCTCCTCTCCTTAGCCCTCTTTCCAAATTTAGGTCCATTCGATGTTTTCATTGAGCTTTTTTTATTAGTATTTTTCTTTCTCTCTTTTTTGTTGTATTGTGTATTTTGTTTTGCTGTTTTAAGGTTCTCTGACGATGATCGTATCTAGTTTAGCGGCTTGCGATCGCCGCGACAACTGAGAACTGAGAATTGTATGCTTTCCGCCATCGCCACCGACCTGCCTCAATCGATAACATGCGCATAATAAATGCATATAACGGTATACTCGTACTAGTACAGACATTTTGTTGTGGTATTATTTTTTTTTTTTTTTTTATGTTTAGTGAAGACTTGAGTTTAAGCAAATTTGGATGGATATGGTATTTTGGTCTCATTTTTTGCTAAACCTAATTAGTGATAATTTATCTGGAGATGGATGTGATCAGTAGTTCGTCGCAAAAACCGACTTTTAAACCGCAATACACAGTGAAGTCATGTGCAGTGGCCTACGATTGCATACGAGTAATAGTTGAGTACATGAACTTACGAGAGCAGATACGAATACTACAAGTAACGAGTAACGAGTAACGAGTACGCGACTATATAATGAATGTACGAGTATATTATGTACGTATGCATGGCAGGCGCTTTTACTCGCTTGCCAGCAGCACTATTGTGGTGTATTATATTTCACATTGTGGTGGTGGTGATTGATCTTTTTATCAAGTGATCATTATGTATCCACACGTGGATATACATACATATGTATGCATACGGATATTCCTATACGAGGTACAAACTGAACATGGATTACTTAACATAGGTATGTACATCTGGAGTTGCAGAATCCCCAAACGGTGAAGTTTCCTATTAATAAAATACATATAAAATACTCGAATAACAACTATAAATGTTATATAGAAAAGTATGTAGGTATATAAATTCGTTTTTATTTTTATCAGTACGGGGACTACATTTTTACGACGACTTTAATTGCTTAACTGATAAGCTTCTCTACACCATAGGTGCGCATATTATCTCATTGCTCTCACCTGATAACAAAATTTCGAGAGAGATATCTAACTAGAAATCGAAAATAAGCTTTTTCTTTTCATTTCTTCAAAAACAAACAACTTTATTTAGGTGAAGATTTTATTTTGTGGAAAGAGATCATTGGTAGTGCGTAAGGGTTACAGAAATATTGTATTGTACGAACCGTATTGACGTTTGCAGTTTGCAGTTTTTAGATCAATTTGATGTTGTTGTTGTTGTATTTTATTATTTAACACACGCGATCTCTAAATTTTTAACTCTTAACTCGTAATTGGTACCTCCTCCAACGTATGTGACCAAAAAGACCCGAAGGGTATGTTAAAAAAAAAATAAAAAATAATAATAATAATAAAAACGTCAAGAAAATGTATCAAGCGAGGTACCTACGACGAGTATCTGTTCGCTACACTGACACTGACGGAGTATGTTCTGTACACATTGTACGCGTATGTAATATTGATAGATCCTAGATGTCGACGATGACGATGGCAATAACGACAACGACAACGGCGAAGGTGACAGTACCAGTGACCGGGTAGATTGATGGACACGGGGGGAAACAAAAGGTGACGGAGGCATAGATCGCGATCGCGGCGGTGTCAACACGGGGACGACTGCCTCGACGCGAGCAGATATTTTACTACACAGCAGCTATCGATTTGAAACGTCTGGCGCGTATACGAATATATCTATTCTTAAATTTTTGTATTTATTTTTAAAATGTTTGCGCTTTTACTTGTTTTTTATTTATTTTATTTTAATTTTCTTTTTTTTTGTAATTTGTTTTCCACAAGTGCACCGATGGTGGCAGCGGCGACGACGGCGGCGGTAGTGGTGATGGTGATCAATGCCGTAAAGCGCTAGTCTACGAGTAAGTATAGGTGAGTACTAAATATATATATATATATATATGTTTTACACGTCTTATTATTTTTTGTTTAAGCTATTTGAAATCTCAACGCTCAACGTTGGCAGCCTTAGGCAAACTGAATTGAGTGGGTAGGCTAAAAAGAAAATCGGTCGGGTGGCGAGCTAAAAATCAACTTAAACAGTCAGCAGTGACGACGACAACGACACCGACAGCGACGACAACGGATACGGAGACGACAAGGTGCTGGCGGTTGTTTGATACGTACGTACCATGAATGGCTCACGACAGAGCAGATACAAAAACAAAATAAGAACAAAAAATAAAAAAAAAAAATAAAATAATAATAATATTAATAATATAAAATAATGGTTGAAAAAAATAATAACAACAACAAATTTGGTGGTGGCGGTGGTGGCCCAACGACGACAATGGCGGAAAAAACGTCGCCGACCGCGACTATGAAAAATGGGGACTAGTTCGATGATGATTCGGTTTTCATTTTCGAGATGTGCGCGCAATGTGACGATAATTATATATATATATATATTTGTATATATACATATGTATGCATGTAAGCATGAATCTACAAGTGCATATACGTACATATATACATAGATTTGAAAATAAAATAGAAAAATCTGCTAGGTATAACTATTTAAATGCTTAGATAATAAATGAAATCTGTTAAGCTGTCGCGAAAATTGCGGGATTATTAGAAAGAAAAACATTGAATGAAGGCGACATGCCACTGAGCAAGAGATTCAAATGCATGTACTTCTATACGAGTTCATACCATATATGTATGTAACATGCTCAGATACTCGTGTGTGTAACTTATAAGTTGTGCCGTATCTTTAAAGTAGAAATATAGCCGATTTGTGCGAGCCGCGTCGTTCCGAAACGAACTTTTATATCATTTCTCATTGCTCATTACACATATTTGATCATGATCACAATTACCGTGATGTACAGCGAAATCGTCTGTAGGTAAGGTAGGCACCCATATTATAAATAACGTTGGAGATCGAGAGTTGATTTGTGAACAATACGGAATGCAACATGTACTCTATACAAAACCGATGAACAAAGTGAGAATGGAATAAAGTGCCAACTGCCAATAGATCACGTTGATCAGATGAGAAAACGAGAGAAACATTCTCTTACTTATGGCCTTTTCTGTAATAAGGGGAGACGATGCAGCATACTAGCAGTGACGACCAATGTCTGACGCTTTATAATTAAAATATTATATACGACTACGACTATAATACTCGCACATTTCGCGCATAAGAACTAAATGTAATGAAAATAAAGAAGAAAAAACAGGTTGCTTCCACCAGATACTAAAGGGAGTAATGTAATAATTGATAATTGTCTGTTCGATCATATGTTATTTACCAAGTGACTATAATGCCAAGTCTACTCGTATAGCATGCAATTCCATGTTTTAACAGACATTCTTGTTGTACTAGCACCATGCAGGAATTTTTTTTTTTTTTTTTTGTAAAACCAGCATTGTTCAATTTGTAGTGGATTGAGTTGAATCTTACGTATTCGTACATGTTACGTTCAATATATGTATGTTGCAATATACAATAAATTACTCGTCGTGTATCGTTATTTTACTAGGTATTATTGAAAATAAAAGTTGTTCTAAACTTTAAATATGGGAAATAATTTTTTTTTTTATTTTTTATTAAAAATCTGGTGCTTTAAAGATTTTTTTGTTTGTTTTGTTTTTTTTTATAAACAGGCTTGCTAGAGGGTAAAAACTATGAACAAAAACTCAATGTACACATTTTAATAAAAATATGTGTGTACATCATTTACTCACTACTTTTTCTTAAATGGTAACATAAGGTAAGTGCAGTACTAACTTAACTAGTTTTTTCAACTGAGAAAGCGACACAAATGAATTAGGATTGCTTCTTTCGATGATTTAAACTAATAAGCCTTCCATGGGAAATGAAAGCCAACAATGGGAAATGGCTATTCGTCCTTTATACTAAAGGACAGTCTCTTCTTGATTTCTGTCGTGTTTTTGTTTTTATACATCGCACAAAATTTTCAATAATCGATTAAAATTTGGTTACGTTAGACGAAGAACATAAAACTTCCTTTTTGTTTGTCTATTAGAAATTCTATCTCCAACATAATAATAATTAAAAAAAAAAGTTTTACTAATAACTAAAGTTAGGTACTTGTTCCTAATTATTTTTAATAAAGTATATTTGGTATAGTAACGCTGTAGCAGTAGAAAGCATTACCGCTGGAGAAAAAATTGCAATTTACTCAAAAATTAATGCAGAAGACTACTAAATAGACAAGTGTTACAAGTGTTGCCACTGATGCGATAGATGTTGTCAGTCAGGCACTAGATTTCAAAGACCACGAAGCCATCTGTTGATTTCTTATAGATGAATTTTTTTTTTACCAAATTGTTCACTTTTGAACTGCTACGGAGTAGGTACCAAACCCTTTAACCTTACGGCAGCTAAATTCAGATCACGACTGTCCAATGAAAACTAGCTGTAGGTCATTTGGCTCTAATAAATGTCAACAATATGAGGCAATAATATCGCGATGTCAGGAAAGAGGTTGCTGAAACGGATTGTCTAAACCATTGAAAAGCTATACATACAAAACAAAACAAAAAAAACAGCTTGTCAAAAAAAAGCGTTTCTAATATTTAGTTAAAATTTTGATAGAGTGCATACATAATTGAAACTTTGCTCTAAGCTAGGACTATTAACCTAAATTCATGTTATAGAACTTTTGATGTAAGCAAAACTGCGCTGCGGTTTGCTTTGCTAGTAACAAACTATTTGTCTATCACTGATTAATGTGCTTTATATTTCTCTACCAGGGCGGTCCCAAAAGTACCCGACTCAACAAAGAAAACACACAAATTTTAGAAAAAATTTTTTATTTATTTTTGAACATAATCGCCTTTCAGCTCTATACACTTTTCCCAGCGATGTACAAAAAGTTCGATACCCTTTTTATTATAAGAACTGGAAAATCTTTGGGAACAGAAAATAATCCGAGGGGGCTAAATCTGTCGAATAGGGTGCATGAGGTAGCAATTCAAACTTTAATTCATTAATTTTGGCCATTGCAATAACGGATTTGTGAGCTGGTGCATTGTCTTGATGAAACACTTTCATCTTAGCTAAATGCGGCCGTTTTTGCTTGATTTCTTCGCTCAAACGTTGCAATAAGTTCGCATAATACTGTCCGTTGATAGTTTTACCTTTTTCAAGATAGTCCAAAAAAATTATCCCACGCGCATCCCAAAAAATCGACGCCATGATCTTGCCTGTAGATGAAACGGTCTTCGCCTTTTGAACCCATTGTTTTGATTGTTCTTTTGTCTCGGGTGTGGAGTGATGGACCCATGTTTCATCCACTGTTATGAAACGGTGCAAAAATTCTGCTTTGTTGCTGTAAAACTTCGCTAAACACTCAATTAAAACATCTTGACGACACTGTTTTTGCTCGAGTGTGAGCAAACGCGGCACCTATCTTGCACACAACTTTCTCATGTCCAATTTTTCAAATAATATGCTATGTACCGAACTTTTTGAAATGCCTACAATGTCTGCTAGCTCGCGCACTTTCAGTCGACGATCATCTAGTACCGCTTTGTGGATTTTCTTCACCATTTCTGGAGTCGTCACCTTATTTGGTTGAGCACTGCGATGCCCGTTTGGCAGTTCGTACGGTCTCGTTTACACTCAGCAACCCAAAATTTTACTGTTGTAAACGAAGGAGTAAACTCACCCAGAGTAGATTCCAGTTCAGCTTGGACTGAGGTTGGACTGAGGCCTTTTAAATAAAAGTATTGTATCACATAACGATGACCAATTTTCTCTTCTTTTACAAATTCACTGACAACGTTCACTATTGATGAGTGTCAAACAAATACTAAACAACGTGGCGCTTTCAAACTTAAAACATATGCTTTATAGACTGCGTACTTTCCAATACAGTGATATTTTCAAACAACTACCGACATGACTTGGACTGGGACCGCCATCGTAAGGTGGCGCTACAAATCGGAGTGAATCTGGGCCTTTACATACAACTCCCTTCCATTGAATGTGGTCTTGTGGTATCCGAAAACAGTTGCGCACACCATGTTACCAGTAGTCCTTTTCCACCCGATCGCGCCCCCCAAGACAAGATTTTCATTTACAGTGTTGTCACTTCAGTATGATTACGAAGACACTGCGGGCAGAGCGGTGATATTCGCTAAATATATTGCAGCCATCGACACTGAATTCTTGCTCTTTCGACATGGTCAATGTTGATGTATAGTCCGTACAGGTCATTGTTATATCTTCTCCAAATTTTGCTTATCCAGACGGAATCGAAAAATACGGGATGTTTTCTGTCGAAACAACCAAAACTATTTCCGTTTACCTTAGATAATGTCTATAAGTCTTCCGTGTATATAGTAGACTGTGAAGATAAGAGCTTTATTCACAGTTTGAGAGTGAGACTGACTTATTTCCCATTTGCCTACCAAAGAAGCAATGATTGGAATGCGTGATTCTTCATTTGATGTCTACAGTTCTATCGTTTGTTTGTATTTACTATACATCGCAAATTTATATTGAGTTTGCCATTATGGGGTGCTGTCCGAATCATTGGATTTGAGTGCTCTTTCTTGTTGGTAGCATATACATACATAATAATGTCTTTGCAGACTTTTGAAGTGTTGTGTCTATGACCGGTTGGCACTATTCTTTTCAGTTTGATATTGAAGAAACCACATGGCAACGCGTCTTCTTGTCTAAATTTTTTTTATGAAATTTCCGGCTTTTATGACACCTTAGACCAACGGGCGAGTTTGGCACGCATGTCATCATCTATAGAACTTGTTTCTATAAATACTTTTATATGTGGCCTTTGAATAGATAAATAAATAGTGGATATCGAATATAAGATTGTTGATATAAAGTTTCAAGCGTTCACATAGAATGTAATATTATATAAACTGCTGCTTTAATTGTTAACATATGTAGTTTAGGGTTCCTCATTTTTTTGTTGATCAAGACTTTACTTCAGGTCACACTTTCATCCAATAAAATTTTGTGGATGAGCTAGTTTACCATAGCCTTCTTGCCAGGTGTGCATTTGCTGCTTTAAGAAACTCAGTGGAAGAATGTCGATCTAGTTGTCTAGTTATTTTTAAGTTTGCGCGCTTTCCGTATTATTATTCGATTCGTTTCTGCTCGCATGGCTCACGAGCTGTTCTCGTTCTTATATGCAAAGGAGCTTTGTTTATGAATGCATTCATCGTTTAACCAGAGGCTTGGTTGTGGAGGCCAAATAAAATTCATTCTGCATATGATCTTCTTTTATCTCTATAGAGATATACGAAAGATGTTTCTACTTGTCTAGCATCGAACTTTCTCAGGTGAAACCATCATCCTGGACAGTTAAATTCTCTGGTCAAAATACGTCCATTTAATAAGTTGCAAAGCGTTATCGCCCTTCTTATAAATAAAACATATTCAAAGATAAATAAAGTACAAAATTATTAAATCAGTGAACATGGTATTTGAGGCCAAGTCAAGAGGATAAACATTTTTTTAGAACACCAAAACCAGTCTCAAAAAATGTCGTCATGCAGTAGCAACAAAGCATTCTTTGAACTAAAAATATATTTAAGCAATAACTCAATACACCAAACAACCGATTTTACGATACAAGTTGTCATAGCATAACGATGAACAACTATCGGACCCTACATGGTGACAATTACTATTGCCTTCCTAAAAAAATCTCAGTAAATTTCTTGACGTTATAATATATATTTATGTTCGAAGTTGTTCAAAAAGTAAGGTGACTTATTAAATTTCGCAGGAAACATACGAATATATTCGATTATTGTTTTTTTTTTTCTGGATTGGTACACATGTCCTAAACATAAGAGCAAGTTCACAGTTTCAAGTATATAGTATACTTAATTTGTTTTTGACAAATAGAAAGGTTAGAGGTGTTTTGGTGTGCTCGGCAATTTTTAATTATTGTAAAAAATGGAGCAAAGAATTTACATCAAATTTTGTATAAAAAATGGAATCAAGTGCTCTTAAACACAAGTTGGGGCCTTTGACCTGATAGTTAACAAATTAAGCTAAATTAACAAATTCACTGAAGCTGCATCTTAATTTTAAGCTGACAAAATTTATGATCGCAAGCACTATAGGGCGATTTCTTTCCATACCAATGGCCTAGCTACTGTAGGTCCAAGAAAGCTCAAAAATTGTATTTCCTTTCAGCTTTTTTGACGAATTAAATACTTCTGTACCTGAAAACAAGTTTTGTCTGGTGGGATTTGCTACTCTTTAAGTCGAGTGATGGAAATAAAAACTGCTAATTGCAACCTGCAAACGTAATTTCGCTTTTTTCGGCTTTCATCTGAAAACTGTCAAAGCTACAAATATTTATGCTTATTTTAGGATAGCTTGCCGTTATTACCAGGTCAAATTTTTCCTATACTCTTAGAGCACAAAAAGTAAGGAAACAAACCAAATATGTATCTATCTGGCTCGTTAACCTTAAAACGTCTTTTAATAAATTGCACCAAATACGTGCGATCGATAATTTTTCTGTGAATATGGGTGAATTGTTAAAAACATTAATGACATCCAATAAAAATTAAAGTGGGCTTCGTGTAGAAGAATCATAATGGGATTAATCGATGTGGCAGCAAGCCATCAGCCACATTGATCCCATTGCAACTGGCACAAGACAAAGCTCTAGTGTGTAAGATGTAAGAACGTTTCGTGAATTTGAGATTGAATCAACTCAGTTCCATTTACAATATTATAGTACAATATTAGAGATGCCGCATACTAATTTTATATTAAGTTTTACCCGATCACCACAGTGAAACCTCTGGTTTGGTGAAGAAATATGTGGTATGTTATATAAGACCTGCTCACAAACTCTATGAGAATAGGAGACGGAGAAACACTGGCTTTTCAGAAATAAAAAAAAGTAAAGAAACGGTCCATCGAGGCATGGAGATTTAATTACTTATGTAGAAGTTTGAAAAAAGTGAACTTAAATACCGAACAAAAGCATGGATGGAAACGTTATAGTTGGCGCTCAGAACTTGTAAGGATTACTTCTGTAGAGTGTTAAACGACGAAGAAAGTCAAAATATTGAACTATTCAACATATATGATAGTCTGGGTAGTGATATTTAAACTAAAGATGGTCTACTTGTCAAATTTCTTGACATAGCAGTGATTGAGTTGATAAGGAGCATACCAGTACATCAACACATCTCGGATGAAATAACTCGTATGTCCAGTAAATGGAATTTCGGTATCGTTTATCCAAACCTCAAAAATAGAGACACTTTAAACTGCGTTCTAGGCTGCTTAACCATATGTACACATTATACACAATCTGACAGTTCCTTATCAGTATGGTTTTAGGCCCGGAAACGCACCATCATCTTGATATTTACCTTATCATCCATTAACTGATTTTAGGGCCACAGAAACTGGCAATTTATAAGCCATGCCAATTTTTTGTATTTCTGCAAAGCTTATCCATCTTTATAGGATAACACATGAAAACGTTCACGGCTCCATCGAAATCGGTAATGACCAAGGCATTTGATGTCAAAAAAGGTTTTCGACCGAAGAAGTGGAACGCTGTCATGTGATTTTTCCAACATTATACTTAAAAGAATTGTGAGAAACTCACCAGCCAATACCGTATGTACACCATTTTAAAACTAAAAGGTAAGGGTATATAAATACAACAAAGCGCACCTAACAACAACGGCTTGGACAAAACGCCACAAAGGTTACCTATAAAATTATAGCGGTAAAAGATTTTGCTTTGTCTACCTAGGTTCGTCTGTAAATTCAAACAACGACACAACCAAGGAGATCTAGCCACAGAAATAAGTTTTTATCATGAACACCGAAGAAAGGACTTTATAACGCCCTTTTAAATGCTACCCAAAACTAATAGACGCGCAAGGATGAAAGCCAATGAAAATGATCAAGGTCATTCATGAAGAAAATTATCCGAATAACTTTAGCTCCAGTCTAAATTAAGAGAAAAAAAAAAAATAAATAAATAACAACGACATTTATGTAGTCAGAAGGACAAGAACTCAATGGCTCCGATGCTTAGCAAATTAACACCTGTTAGGGAGGCACCACACGATAAAGAAATACCTCGCCTAAGGTAACGCGCTCAAATTGCGATGAAACTCAGCGAATTTATATTGTGATAACTAGAGAGAAGTGTTGGTCTAGTCCAACTGGGACTATAACGAGATCCAAATTAAAATATATAAGCTTTTCCAACTTTGTCATAATCGGCCAATGGATGGGAGAAAAGATTAAATAGATATCAGAAGACTATGTTCACAATTTATTACACACTTTATTATAAAAACTCAACTTTTAGTATGAGACTATTTGCCCATTAATCTGTACGTTTCGAATGGATAGAATTCCAGTTCGACTTTACAACTCAAAACCATAAGGCCAATTGTGACAATGCTTTCACTTGAAATTAACCTCTATTGATTCTTTTCTTTTTAAGTACTCTTCCTTGCTCATTCCCTATTCATGTTCGAATACGTGCGAATACTTATTGAGTTCTGTAATGAATTTTATTACCTTTGAGCCTTACCCCGAAAAATGTTACCGCAGTCATTTTGTTTAATAAATGGTCTTTTCATTTCTAATCACACGTTGACAATTTTCTATGAATTTTCGGCAGAATTTGTATTCACAAACTGCTCTTTCTTACTTCGAATCGATTCCTTTGACAGAGAAGTTATTACGTCCAGATGGTGGTAGCACATTTGGTTTTTCCCCAACGAAACGTATTGTAAAAAAATGCCGTGTTTTCCAATGCTCAACTTAGATATTAGCAATTTCCACAAAAGTGCACCGAAGTCCACTAATCCATAATATTTAGGGTATAACAGGTCTACCTGTAAGGCAAGAAGCCAATTTAAAATATTCAACTGAAGCATTTTCCATTTTTATTATGTAAAGTGCACTTATTTATGATAGATTTACATTTACGAGTAGAGCATGAACCTGCTGCAGGCAGTTGTACACTCAAATCAATTTATACCGGGATTTTCCAACAAATGGGCACAGCATATGCGCCCTAAAATTTAAAAGTGCTCTTCTGCTTAAAAACATCTGAAGGTAATCATTTGGTACTTTTGTTAAACATTTAACAACTCGATTATTTATGCTGACACTTGTTACAAGGATTTTGAGAAAAAGAAAATATTTTCAAATAATGCAAAAGGGATACATACTCGTAGAAGGAAGCTTTAAGAAAACATTTGCATATGAATTTGGAGATACATACGTAAAGTTAAATGTACGAGCAGAGATAAGATTTAGGATGTTAATACAATACATATAAAAATGAGTCCAAGTATCAGATGCCTATGAATCATTTATTTTGACAAAGAGTATTGATCATTGCTATGGTCAATGGTATTATACACAACTAAATGAGCTTCCTAGGGCAAGAATTTAAAAAATTCTTGCGACTTTCTTGTGATAGTGGAGAGCATTTTTCAGGACGAAGCACATCATTTGTGGGGTGTTAACCATAATGATCAAGCAAAACCCTGGAAAATTACAAAACATCTACGACCGCAAGCCACCAATAGTCAGCCCATGTTGCATTCGTAACGATTGCATCCATTAGGATAACATCCCATTGATGGTTTCCAGCACCTTGATCGGAAATTGGGATTGTTCACAGGGTGGTGGCGTCAATAATACCTCCAACTTGGCTCGCAACAGCGGCGAAGGTAACTTCTACCACAGCTTCCAACCATTCAACACCTTCTACAAGGCACCGGAATCTGGGATATTTACTTAGTCTGGGACCCACTCCAAAGCGAGTTCATGCTCTGCCATTGTGACACAAGAATAGATGCGTCTCTGCAAAATGATCACCGATGCTGAGGTCGAACGTACTAATAACTTGTTGAAGACCAACTTGCTTTCTCAATTGGACAAAACCATTCCGATTTGCTACAGCCGTCGCATCGCACTGCGCCTACTTGAGTCTCATCACATTCGTGATGTTGGTATAAAACAGAATCCGCTCCAACTTGCACTGGCTTAGGGTTTAAATGTTAAAAAAAAATAAAAAAACAGTTGGGCTTGCCGTAATACTCGGCCAGCGAAACATATTTCGTAACCACATTCCTGATGTTAATATTAATGGAAGTCAAAAATAGAGACGCTTTTAATTTATCTGAGTGAAACATGCTGAAGGTCGAGGGTTGGTAATTAGGTAAGAACGCAGTGCTAAGAAATCTAAAATTTCACTATAGAAGCTACCGAACGCCGTTTCAAAATCAATTGACAGCAAGATAACATGCCCTCTGATCAAACAGTTCTCAGAATTTCCCATTTAAACAAACGGCGTTTGAGTTTATATTTGGCCTTTACGGATACCAGAAAAATATATAACATAAAAACATCCGTACGAAATGGCGCTTTATATTATGATGAAAGCGGTTACTTCATTCTGCAAGCAAATAACATCGACTTCTCCGAAGTCTCCGAAGGAATAGAAAGCGCATGAAAAGCGCATGGGAAACGGCTATTCCAGAAACAAAGTTCAGTACTTTTACCCAAAGGTAGAATGTCAAGGCAACAACAATCAAACAGAAACTTATAGAGACGATCGATGAAATTGAAAACTAAACGACTGGAATATATGTTGAGGATATAGAAAAATGGACATTAAAACAGCGGCGTCGACTCAAATTCTGTTATAAGGCGATAAACTTCAAGATTTCCGTCTAGCAATATCTAAACTTATAAACAACAAGGCTGTTGACCGAACGATCTATCTACCGAGTTATTCAGGATAACACCAACGAATTGGACAGAACTTCACAATAGACAACTAAATGCAATGCAAAGTTTGTAACTTTTTTTTCTCTGCTCTGCCCGCCTCGTCAAAAATCGAAAAAGCAGTTACAATGGACGTTCAATAGTTCGTCCAGATTCATAGTGAAAAAGTACCTTTTTTATATTATTCATCAATAACTTGAATCTGTCTCAAATAGCCGAAGCGAATTATTCTGGTGGTCATGAACTTTCCGACTGATATAACTGCCTTTGTCTTTTTTGGTGCACGTTCGCCAGCAGGAATCCATTGTTTTGACTGTACTTTCCTTTCTGACGTCCAGCGCTGGATCATTTTTATGAAGTTAACAAACAACGGAGAAACTCGTTTGCAAGGCATTTGAACGTATCTAAACATTGCTTCGACGTGGCCATCCGAGCCCATGAACTGTAATTTACTATGAAATAAAAAAAAAATTATAAATTTTAATAATAAATGTCATTTTGCACCGTCCTCTACGTATAAATGCGAGACGGAAACAAAAAATTCAAAATTAAAGCTCTTGTCTAAATAAGTCTATATAAACTTTGTTGCAGTAGTTGGTTTAAACAGCTAAGCTGAAAATCATAGAGTACATAGGGACTGATCCTGTCAATTAAGCTTAATTATGTTATGTTAGCCCCATCATGTAAGGAGACATTTGATTCACGAGGAACGGCGCATCGCACTTATGATATTGAACAGAATATATTTTGGATTAACCAACTGAAAGTAGTGAGCTTGAGACGTTAAATAAATGAATTTCGGCAGAGTTTCTTGAATTTCAACGATCAGTTCTCACCTTATAGGTCGTGCAGTGAACAGCGGAACACATTCATATCTCGTCCGACTTACATGAAGGCAAGGTTAACTTGACTTTACTTAACTTATTCACCAATAAAAATCTTTGAACAAAAACATTGAATAGTAGATAGCTCTGGCCAATATAATGTAATTAAATTCTTTTTCAATTTTTATTTCCACAATTTAATAAATTATAAATATACTTTTAAATTGTACAGGATTGTTGTATGTAGATTTTACATCCATCATACATAAAAATAAATCTGGGAATTTCCAGACATTCCCAGAAACGCTTACGCTTCTCCTAAAGATGTGAATAAAATAACTTTAGACAATTTTTGGGGTATCATATAAAATAACAGATTTTATTAGCTTTAGGCTTTTGTAGCAGAAAAGAAATAAAACTTTTATTTCCGGCTCGTTTTGTTATAATATAATGTGAAATAATATCTTTTATATAACATTGTCTCCTTTTAAAAACTGGAGCGTTGCCCAAGTCGATGGAAAATATTTAATATTTTCCAAGCTTTTGGAATAATATTGTCTCCTTTTTCAAATTTTCTAGTACCCCGATAGTAAGCTCAAAAATTCGCTTACGCCTCTTAGACACTTGAATATGAACCAAATTTTCCACTAGAGGGCTTTGTAAAAATTGTAAATATGTAACTGTTTGTCCATTTTTTATTTTTTTTTTTTTTTAATGTCCTGGACTACCCTTTCAGTACCGATAATTTGAAATGTCAATGGATTTTGACCAAATTTGAAACAATGGATCTTTAGAGTATTCTATTAAAATAAAAATCTGCGAAAAAAATTGTGCAGCGGCAACTAGTTTACCCAAAACTGGACCCACACATTTGTGTGGGTTGGTATAGACACATAACAAAAGTGGAAATAATTTTTGAAATATCGTTTTTTATTACTTCCTGTCCTTTTATAACATTTTTGTTATGTTGTAAAATTTAAATTTATATTTAATTTATGAAAAGAAACACTTGATGTTTATTAAGTTAAGTTATAAGTAAGTTATAATGTACATTATAAAAAAATTCAAATTTCATAAATAATTCAATCTTTTCGTACTATATACATATTTTTTTAATTCATTGTATGAAAGAGCTTAAAATAATTTTTTCCCTGGGCGAGACATAAATATATATTGCGTTTTTCACACCTTCGGCTGTTACAACCTTTTTAGCGACACATTCGTGCGCTTTTTACTACTAATACCGGCCAATGGTTCCACTCGTCAAATCATTTGCTAGCTCCCAGTAAAGATGCAAATGTTTTTGTCGAGTTTGCTTGTGTTTCGATTTCTTCTTCTTCTTCTTCCTCAACCGTATAAGGTCTTCTGAGTTTGAACTTGAAATAAGAGCCTCTGTAATATATAAGTTAAAATGAAGTACATCCAATACACGTTTTTAGGGAATGTTGTTAAGGCTGCTGTCCATTCTGTACTCAAACCAACTATTAACAACAGCTAGATCAATAATATGTAGAGCTACTTTGAGGGTCAATTTTCTGGTTTTTTCCCATGTCCGGTAGCACTCCATTACCTGTTTACATACGTCTACCCCTCCCATACGGCTGTTGTAATCCTTCATAGGGTGCTTTCCAAATACAGTGGTTGCCATTGTAACACTTTTGTTCTTTTTCCATTTAACTACCACTACTCTTTCATCAGCTCGATCTCCTTGATCAAATTCTCCTCGATCAACATTCTTTTAATCGATCAAGTAAGGGTATGGTAGTAAAATAGCGATAAAAAATAATTAACGAGTACTCTGGATAAGTAATTGTTAACTGCAAAATAAGACTTGGATCTAGTCCGAACGATTGGTCTTCAAGAGGGGTTAGAACTCCTTGAAGTCAAGAACCATGCCTGCGAATAACAAGTTTTTTAAGTTATACATTTCCAAAGACTTCAATAAATTACCTGCTGAAGATGAAACAACAAAATTCTGGACGGGGCTTATTTCAGACGTATTGCCTATTTGAAAGATACTTGTAATTCAAAGACACTTATTTCTCACAGCGTCAATAATCAGTTGGTTCAATTCTTGTGTCAACGAAGTGAAGACATTCCCTTAGCAGAAAAAAACAAAACGGGTTCTAGACATACTACGTAGAGGATACCAGTGTATTATTTTGTTTATAATCAGTGCGCGTTCAACGAAATTGAGAACCCTTAAAAGGGTGCTTAAACGCTTAAATGTACCTATGTATAATACATTGGTCTTAAATGTTTGCAAGTTGTAAAGAATAGGAAATAGAGAGCTCAGTAGGGCATTTCATAAGCGAGTTGTACGGTTTATGAACGAATCACGATATTTCAGAGTACGTCCAAAAGAGGGCTTGAGGGTATACTGATGAGCATTCATTGCGGGTGGAAGGCTGCTGGCGATTTCTATAGAGCATGGTTGGTGGAAATATCGATAAAACAATGTGAGACAGGAGACATTACGTCGATGTTCGAGGGTGTCAATTGACTAACTGATATTAGTGTCACCAATGAGTTTTATCGCACGGTTTTGAATCCTATCTAGTAGGTGCAGAGATGTCTTAGGACCACCTGATCAGATGTGAGCATTGTACAGCAATTTTGGGCAGATGAATGCATTATATATTGAAGCCAGATCAGAAGGAGTGAAATATTTTTTACATCGCTTGTGGAAATGTATACATTTCTCAGCATTTTGGCAACGTTGAATATGTGGTTATTCCAACGCAAGTTGTCACTGACGTACATACCGAGAATGGATAAAAAAATGTACTTACATTTAGCTCTCCTTGGTAAGTTTGACATCACGTATTTTTTACTTCACAGGAAATATAAAAATGCCGAAATACGTAGAACGTAGAAATGTCAAAGTAAAGTAAACAACACAAATGTTACACTTGGTACTAGAAAATTTGACTAAACTTGAATATGAAAATGAGACAAAATCACCGACACAAGTGTGCTATATGGTTCTGAAAAGTTTGGAGCCCTTGATTTGCTCATTTGAATTTCGAATGAATGGCAATATGTGCCATAAAAAGACATAAGATAGGCAAAGTTGCTGTGAATATCGTAGAACATCACAAAATGGGCAAATTTGAGACTTAATAGCACCCACGTTTAGGTTTCGTATAATTTTTTCTGTTCATTGTCTAAGTAATGTTGACATATTCTACTGGAGAAGTGCTAATCTTCCCAAAAAATACCACCGAATCATTCTTTGGTTGGACCATGCATCTGTAGCTTAAGTTAAAATATGGCTATTTAGGTAGTTCAACACAGGGAAGAGACAAAGAACATTTCAAGTGGAAGAAATAATTCTTAAAACAACACTGTACAAATGATGTAATTGTACTTTCTGTCAAATTTCGCCTTGCACAGCTTGCTCTGAAGCGCTTGTAGTGTTTAGTTTTTTTTTTTTTTTTAGAAGGCACGTTAGATTTTATTACTCATAAGGAAAACAACACAACGTTAAGAGCAATAAATTATATTGTAAAAAATCTGCGGAAAGGATGAATTAGTCGCGTCGACAGCGACAGTCAAGCTGCGTCTTAGGTCTTGGTAAAGCATGTCACCATTTCCAAGAAATTTCGAGGTACAAGGCTTCTTTATACGCAGTCAGAAGGCTGAAATCTTGCTCGATAAGGCTCAAAGGAGAGTTTTTCAAGCCCCGAACCTCCGATAGAACTACAGGCGTCTTCGGTTAGGGCTTCAATTGACAATTAGTTTTAGTGCAGATGGCATGACACTCTAGTATGCCGGTAGACCAAACGAATGCTTCCCAACGTCTCTTAAAATCACTTCTTTTTTTTCTGCTACCCCCGAGTAAGTGAACTGATGACGACGCCGAGGAGCACTGAGCGTCCGACCTTATTACCATGTTTTACCACTGAAACATTTACTTATTTTTCTGCTGTGAGATTTCTCAATAAAAGAACATAAACGGTTTTTCATTAAATGGGCCTCATTTAAAAATGAATACTCTAAATTTATTGCTCTTTTTGATAGATACCAAATTTGTGTTCCCAATTGACTACTATTTAATCATTAAAAGGTATGCGTTTCAACAACATTAGTTGTTTCGACTGTGCTTCATACGTTTACTTCAGTTTCCGGCAATTATAATCGTTCCGACAAGCGTTTAGTGAAAAAAATTGAATCGGCTTATTCACTCCGTTATGTTACCAGTGAGAAAGCATAACGACAGAAGTGCCATTGCGGATGTGTGCGAGTCGGTAAGTCTTCAATCGATTCAGCGCCGTCTTCAAGAGCTGAGTTTGGCTATGAGTTTGCATTGACCTAAAATCTAAAGCCAAATAATCATCGTGTACGTGACACCTTTGCTGATTGGACTCTATAGAAGATGGATGCAGATCTTACATATTCATCAAAAAATCATGCTCATTGGTTAATAAGCTAAAATAAACTACCGCATTTGGTTAAACAAACGGCCGTTCCAAAAATAGCCATCATATGCGAAAAAAATTTACTATTTGGTGTGGTTTTCATGCCGAAGATGTCATTGGGACGTACTTCTTCCGAGATGATGGTGGCAAATCAATGAGGAAAAAACTATTGCTCAATGCTATTGATCGTTGATCGTCCTATCGCTCTACCGTCCTGTCCATTTTCCGCTCCGCTCGTGCGATTTAATACCTTACGACTTTTATCACCAATAATATCAGTTATAATTTATTTCAAAAAAAAAATTGCATTAACAACTTAAAATCCTGTACAACAGTTTTTGTTTGAGTGTACTGTTAGAAAAAGAAAACATTATTTTCTCTATTAATGGTGCCGTGGATCAGTGTGGATCGTCGAATATGACGTCGGTGAATGTGAACAGGGTAACACCAAAAACTTTTTTCTGACAGCATCACCCTTGTGAAAAATGAAATCTTCTGCTTTTAAAAAAAGGTGTCTCACGCTCGCGGAGTTAAGAAAGGCGCGAATAACTCAGTGAGGGCAGAGAGTAGGCCTTAGTGCAAGCCAGACTGTTGCGCCATCAATTTATTTTATTTATTCTTAACCCTGATTTCAACAAACATCTTGGACAATACAAATATTATTCGTTTACTAATATATTTTTATCGTCGGTAGCGGCAATCAGAGCACGTTCGATAGCAGTAGAAGCATTCTATCAAAAATTCAAAGGCCTATAAATAGGCGGCAAGCAAGAAGTGCAACGTCGAAACACCGGCAGGCGAGCTGATATTTTTCAGATTTCGGCAGAATGAAGAAAAACTTGAAACTCGAAAAAGATTCATTCATGGAAATACATTAAAGACGACCAGGAACGCTTGCTTATGAAAAAAAAAAAATTTTTAGTTGATGAGAGGAATAATTTAACAAGTTGCTTAACAAAGAATTTACGCACGAAGATACGGTACATTCTACGAAAATCGAAGTTAGCAGAGCAGATAATGAAAGGGAGGCATGGACACGGGCCGGATCAGATACTCTTCGAAGAGAGGGCTCTGCAATACTAATGCCGCATACTATGTATTGTTAATATACGAAAGAATTCCAGGCAGTCAAAAATTTAATATTATTAAGCTCCATGTCAGTTGATGCGGATTCGTGGTAGGCAGGCCGAATGATGCGACTCAAAGTTAGCTGATAATGATGTAGAAACATCACGATCCTTTGTAGGATTTTCATACCGTCTCTATCAATATGAAAAAAGGGTTTGATTGAGGTCCCAAATATCCTATATGGACGCTGCTTACCACTGACAATGTATCCAAAGCATATATAATACTTATAGCAATGATATATAAATATATGTATATACGAAAGTTAAATTCACAGCTGCAATAACCGGAGGATTCGGAGTTAAAATTGGAGCAAGCCGTGACAGTGTATGAAGTCCATTGTTTTTAATGTGTAGTAGATTACACATAGTTGATGTAAACGATACACTCGTGTATAAAAGAAAGTAAACAAGAAAAATGAAGGAAATGAATGTGGAAATTAAGAAATAGAGTAAAGAATAAATAGAATAAGAATAAATGAAAGTTAGTTTAAGTTCAGCATTTAACCACAAGTAAACAGTTAAGTTGTATTTCCTTAAAGACAGCGTTTTTTCTTCAGATATATTTTATTGAGATCTACAGGTTATGGGTCCAGATCTCTCATGAATTATGTCGAATGTAATGGAATTAGCTTTTGCAAAAATAAAACTCTTTGATGGTCGAAATTTCGATTCGTAGAAATATAGGGTGGAGAACGGTCACGGCAAGTAGAAACGCAAGAAAGAAACGCTATGGCTAAAAACCTAATTATATGCTTACTTGATGATAATCTTTCGTCAGCGAAAGAAATGTGGAACGCCCTCATCTCCACCTTCTCAGGAACAAATATAGCAAAGCAGAACATGCTACGCACACGCTTGGATAGGGTAAAGTATGAGTTGGGAAGTGACATGAAAAAGCATTTTACTAAATTCGATGAGTGCATAAGAGAGTTAATTGCAGCGGGTGCTAAGTTAGATTCTAACGAAATTATTTATTATCTATTTAAATCTTTCCCGGAAAACTTTCAGGAATTCATAACGGCACTCGAAAACATGCCGGATGACACTTTAACGTTGGAGTATGCGAAGTCATGCTTATTGAATGAGGAGATGCGACGACAGGTTATCAAAGAGCCAGTTTACAGGAGAATGTTTCAAATGTAAGAGAAGGGGCCACAAAAGTTTTAATTGTCCCCAAAGAGTTCCGAAGTCAAATTCTAGAAAGAAAGCTTCGTCTTCTAGAAACCCTAGGGATAGCAGTGCCGCTGCGTTCATGGTGGCGAATGCGAATGCTGATCGAAATATTTGGCTGTTAGACTCAGGAAGCCCACGGCATGCAACTTATGATCTGGATGCTTTGACAGATGTTGACAAGCTTACAAATCACATGGTAATGGGTACCGCTGAACAGAGTGGTGCATTGAAGTCAACGCACAGGGGCGTGTTGAAGGGCTATACATATGTGAATATGTCGAAGGTTGCTATTGAAGTTAAGGAGGTGTTGTATGCAAAAGAGAACGTGTGCAAGGTAGATGATGTATGGCATCGCAAGCTGGGTCACGTGAACGACACGTACCTAGAACAAATGAAAAATAAGAACATGGTAACTGGCTTGGAATATGGAAAGGAGAAGGTTTCATGCCACCCATGTGCTGCGGGGAAACAAACAGAGAATCCCTTTTCAGGGCAAAGGCCAAAAACTACAAAAATTCTCGAAAGAATCCATACGGATGTGTATGGTCCAATCACACCAAGTACATATGAAGGTCATAGCTACTTCGTGACTTTTCGGTCACTTTGCTCAAGTTTTTTCAATTCGGCGAAAATCTGACGTTTTCCAATGTTTTAAGAAATACGAAAACCATGTAACAGCAAAGTTTGAGAAAAAAATCGTTTACTTGAGGTGTGACCAAGGGACTGAATATATATCGAATGAACAGAAGCGTTTTTACAGTGAGAAGGGTATTCAATTGGAACCTACTGTTGGTTATTGACCAAGGCAAAATGGTGTTGCAGAACGCTTCAACAGAAGCGTAGTAGAAAGAGCAAGAACCATGATGATGGATTCTGGTGTTAAAAAAGAAATGTGGGGTGAAGCGGTTCGCACTGCAAATTATCTGCTTAATAGGAGTCCAACAAGGTGTGTTGTGGAGAAAACACCGGCCGAGTTGTGGTTTGGTGTTAAACCAGATCTCAAGAAGTTGCGAATTTTCGGATGTCAAGCATTTGCACATGTGCCAAAGGAAAAGAGAGGCAAATTCGATGCTAAATGTAAGGCGATGATAATAGTTGGTTACGGAGTCAATGGTTACACCCTGTGGGATTCAGGTGCACAAAGAATTGTTATTGCGAGGAACGTCGGGCTCGATGAAACGTATTTTCCGGCGAGGGCTATGAACAATGATGAATCAAAGGCGATTTTTGTTATTAAAAGAGTAACGTCAGTTCAAGAAGGGGATCCTGTAAAGCAAGAAAAATGTGACAGAGAAGCTGACGATGCAGGTGATGGCGATGCTGGTGAGGACAACACAGGCGGTGGTGTTACAGCTGGTGACAAGGACGACTTTGATGAGACAATGGTACAGGATAGTGAAGAGTCAACATAATAATTTGGCAAGTCAAAGGCAAAGCTGTCGTGAGCGCAGACCTCCAGGCAAGTAAGCATATAAAAAAAATTTTGAACAAATAAATCTGTCCCAGTTTAATTTTTCAGTAGAGCCAAAGTCTTTTAAAAAAAATCGATCTAAGACCTGATCAGAAACATTGGAATGCCGCTGTTATTGAAGAATTGTGTTCTTTGGAGAAGAACTAAACATTTGAGCTGGTAGCAAGAAAACCTGATATGAAAATAATCAGTTGTAGATGGGTTTTTAAACTAAAAACTGATAAAGACGGTAAACCTCATACATACAGAGCACGATTAGTAGCAAGGGGGTGCAATCAAGAGTATGGCATTGATTACGAACAAACCTACGCTCCCGTGGCAAAGTTGGCAGCAATTCGCACTGTGCTGTCCGTGGCATTCGATTTGTCAAATGGATGTACGAACAGCGGTTTTAAACGGAGAATTGCAAGAGACCGTGGACATGGAACCACCAGAAGGTATGAAGGTCCAAAAGGGAATGATATGCAAATTGAGGAAATCACTGTATGGTCTTAAACAGTCTCCTCTCTGCTGGTATAAGAAGTTCCATGACGTAGTAATACAAATTGGTTTTATGAGAGCGCAACATGAATACTGTGTGTATGTGAGACGGTGTAATGGTCATATTAACTACTTAGTCTTATATGTTGATGACTTATTGCTTGTAAGTAGTAACGAAGAAGAGAATAATGAAGTAAAGAGCATGTTTTTGGTATAGGAAATTAATAAAATGCCGAAGATTCGTGGTTGAGCATGTCACAAAATAAATCTATTAAAGATTTACTCATATATATGAATATGAAAGATTGTAACGGAGTGTCTACTCCAATAGATCAATCAACCAGATTAAAGAGAGTCGAGGATGATGCTAGGAAAATAGTCGAACCGTATAGAGAGCTCATTGGGAAGGTCATGTATATGATGCTTTGCAGCAGACCAGATTTGTGCATTGCCATATCTCAACTGAGTCGTTTAGAAGACTGTCCAGGTGTCGAGCATTGGAAGTGCAGAAAGAGATTGGTACGATATCTCAAGGCTACTATGAATTACGAACCGCTATATAACAATAATCCTGACGCAAAACCTCTGGTAGGATTCGTTGATGCAGATTATGCTTCAGATGAAACTGATCGGAAATCAACCAGTGGTTTTCTATTCAAAGTTTTTGGAAATGTAGTAAGTTGGACGTCTAAAGAAGAAACAAGTTGTTGCTTGTTCTACAACTGAAGCAGAATATGTGGCTTTGGCGTTAGCTGTGCAAGAAGGTGTTTGGCTTCGTGGATTGTTAACTGACTTGCACATTGATGTCGATGTTATAGAAATTTTTGAGGACAACCAGAGTTGTATAAAAATGACATATAACATGGAAAACAAACGTGTAAAGCATATTGATGTTAAACATCTTTCATACGCCAGAAAATAGAGCAAAATTAAGTAACGTTGCACTATGTGAATACGAAGGATCAAGAAGCAGATTAAATCATTAAAAAATCGGGACTTATGAATCGAGAAGGGGTGTAGTAGATTACACATTGTTGATGTAAACGATACATTAGTCGTGTATAAGAGAAAGTAAACAAGAAAAAGAAATGTCAAGGAAATGAATATGGAAATTAAGAAAGTAAAGGAAAAATAGAATAAGAATAAATGAAAGTTAGTTTAAGTTCAGCATTTAACCACAAGTAAACAGTAAAGTTGTATTTCCTTAAAGACAGCGTTTTTTCTTCAGGTGTATTTTATTGAGATCTACATAATGCAACAGGCAAGTTGCAATAATTGGCAAAATGCGCTTTAATATCTGAATTGCGCTTTTTTCAAACTCACAAACTTAACTCCTAACATTGATTTTAAAAGTGTCATTGTACCGAAATCCGAACATTTTAAATATTTTTGTAATATAAGTATCCTGTCATTTTTAAATGTCTGTTAATGTTAATGTTAATCAGAGTGAGCGTTATGCTGATGGAACAGAAAACCCTTTTGATTAACCAAACCTGCTTCTGCTCTAGTTAATGCTTTGGTTACGAGAAATCAGCTCAAATGGACTATTCCCTCAGCCTCACACCATTCTGGGATGTTGCGCTGGTTTGTCTTTTGGACTATACCATTTACGGCGAGGTTTAAGATTATTTAAATGGACCAGAACAAACGGTAGTCAGAAAGGGCAAGGTCTGGGCTATAGGGCGGGTGGGGTAAGACTTCTCATCCACTGTTTTCCAAATAGTTCTTAACTGGAATAGCAACATGGGACCGAGCGTTGTCATGATGGAAAATTATTGCCTCGTGTCTGGTCCCATATTCCGGGCGTTTTTCGGATACTGCTCTCTTCAAACGGATTAATTGTGTTCGGTAGCGTTGTCCATTGATGGTTTCACCCAGTTTTAGCTCATAATACAGCACACGCATCTGATCCCACCAAATACTGAGCATTACCTTCGCGTCATGGATATTCGGCCGGGTTTCACATATGATTTTTTGCGCTTGGGGTTGTCGTAATGGATCCATTTTTCATCACCAGTAACAATCCGATGCAAAAATTACTTTCTTTTGTGGCGTTCCACGTCATTTCGAACATGCAAAACCGCCTTTCGACGTCTCTCGGCTTGAGTTCATGTGGAACCCAATTTCCTTGCTTTTGAATATAACCAGCTGCTTTTTAAAGGTTTGAAATGGCTGCTTGAGTGACACCCGAAGATTCTGCGAGCTTTTCTTGTGTTTGACAACAATCTTCATAGAGTAATGCTTCCAGTTCTTCATTTGCAAACTTTTTTGGCTGCCCAGGACGTTCATCGCCTTCCAAGCCAAAATCACCACTTTTAAATCATGCAAACCACTTTTGGCACGTTCGCTCGGCTAGCGCATGTTCACCATAAATTTCCACCAAATTATGATGACTTTTGGCAGCAGTTTTCTTCATATTAAAGTAATGAAGAAGAACCCCCCGCAAAAAACACTTTTTCAAGCACAAAGTTCGACATATTTGATATTATTGTTGTTTACTCTTCAAATGAATGATATATACTGAAATGACGTATAATGACAGTAGCTTTCCAACGCGTGTTCCAATGGAATAATAACAATGAAATAATACAAGTTACGCCATCTCTTAGCACACCGCAAGTTATAGACCCAATACATACAATGATGTTAACACTACGAAATTTGCAGACTGAATGAGCATTATTTCCATACACTAATTTCAAGAACGGTTTCAGCATTAAATTGGTTTCGTGCAGTTTGGAAATTGGAAAATAACCCTCGAAAAAACGCGGAATACTTATGTAGCAACCTGATCTTCCACATCAGTCTCCACATCAGGAAAAATTATAAAAAACTTCGCGCTGGTAAATCAGCTGGTTTTCCCATGTCCCAAACACTAAATTACAAAATCATCAAAAAACTAAGTGATCAAAAATAGAGCGTCGCAAAATCCAACATGCCATAGCGAATCATATTCCAAAATCCTTGAAATTTCAGATATGAACATTTTAAATAAATTTTCCACTAAATATCTCACTAACTGCACCCCTCCTTTCGAATTTATGGACTTCACAATATAATTTACCAAAAATAGATAGTGTAGAAAAGTAGCCAGCACCTATAAAATTCAAGTCAACAAGCATTCAAATTAATTTATTGAGATTTTATTACTTTTCGTTTTTGTGTATTATATTTTCCGAACGTGGGCGCCAAGCTACCCATAAATCGTCTTAATGCACAACATGCATATTCCTAACATAAACGTTTGTGCATTTACATATTGTATTCTTCAGTAAAAAATTCGCATTAGCTGATTTTAAATTATCCAATTATTATCGGAGTTGTGAAATAAATGGGCGTTACAGCGACAAAAATAAAAGCTATTAGTACTTCAACTGTTTCCGGAAAACCAAGAACAACTAAGTATTATAGTCAGAATAATCAATCCATTAGATTGATCGTTTATTTTAAATATCTGTTTATTTTCATTTAGTATAATATATGGGTCGTATCAACAGCCAAAAATCGTGTAATACTCGTAGTTTTAAATTAGAATAACCGCAGTAGGTACTTCCTTGTTGTTGGATTGAGGAATCTCCTAATGGATTGTTTTTGGTTGGATCTCCACATTCTTCGAGCAGTGTGAATATATTTTAAAAAATACGATTAATTAGGTTAACATGTTCTTATTTTTATGGTAATTGACTGTGTATTAGACAAATAGAAAAAAATTTCAAATTAAATTGGAAACTTTAAGCTAGAACTCAACATTGGATAAAGGAACAGCGGAAGAAGTCCAAAAATCGATTCAACGATATTGCCTACATCCAGGATCTTGACCTGATGATCCTCCTTCAGAGTCACATTGGCGTGTTCATTGCCCATGCCTGAAAGTAGCTTCATAACCAGCTGTCAGTGATCCTGAATTGGGTTAAACGGCAGCACCGGTAGCCGATCTCTTATGTCCAGGGATGCAAACAGGATAAAGATTAAAAAGAGTGTTGGAGAAAAAACTGGGCGCTGGGGCACACCAGCATTTATTCTGTGGATATCAGACTTGAAACCGTTCATGAGAACTTGAATTTAGCTCTCCGAAAGATAATTTCAGAATCATCAATTACAATTTCATGCCTTTTCGATAAAAGAGCCTGATGCCAATCTCTGTCAAATGTCTTGAACTATCAACTACAACTATGTATCTTGCTTTTGCCAGGTTATTGTACGCTTTGGTTCTATTTTTCGGTGAGACATGCCATCGAAATACCAGTGAACCTGTTGCCATGAAAACCGTGTTGTCGGTCAGTTTATCAGCGATTCCATGACCTTGGAAAGAATGGATGAAAGCGCTAGAGGAGGAGAGAGAAAAAGACTCGCATTTTTAAGGAACGGGATGAACAAATGCCGTTATTCCTCTGAGTAGGATTGATGAAAAAGCCAGTCTGGACCAGCAGATTTGTGTATAATCTTTAAGTACCTACTCTTTCTACTGCTCGAGTGCAATGAGATTCGTCCCATTAAAAATTCGACACAATCAAGTGTAGACGGAGACAAAGCACAATCTGACAGCTAAAATGTCATTATAAATGAGCGTTGGGATCTGGTGTTATCTATCCGGAATGCCACCCAGAATTGTGTACGTTGAAAACGCCAATAGTAACGTTTTCCGTATGTGGATGCAAGGATGCAAATTTTTATATGGAACCAGACAGCGCATCAAACTCGTTAAAGGTCGAACGAATGCAGCCACCATCATCACGGACATGCATCACAGACATTTTTCGTGATTTTGTTTTCATTTTTTTTTTTTTTTTTTTTCTGCAGATATTTGCCATAAACCCAATTTCATCGGTTTTGATTATTATATTTCATTATGTTTGTATTTATTGTACCTTTCTCCTTAAACAATGTGCTCCTAAATACAAGCATCCGATATACGATTGCAGCACGTATACTGAAATATTTCATTTCATCGTTAGGAAAATAAAGTTCACAAGTTATTTTAAGCAAAAATCACGTTCGATGTACTACAACCCTAATAAGAAAACAACTATCTTATAAATTTAAAAAAAAAGAAAACTCATGCAACTTCTTGGTAGAAATCCTAACAAGTTTATGACATTCGTGAGATCCCAAGAAAACAAAGCAAACATCGCAAATCAATACCTATGTACGTACGAGTACAAAGGTCCGAATATGAACATGAAAGGAACCTGCTATTTGACATATTCGTTCTTAACACGTAATTGTGAATTCCCTGCTATGAGACTGGAATTTATTTTGAATCAAAGGACCTGCAAGCATTCTGTTCAGCAGTTTTGTAGGACCTAGTGTTGAGCTTTATGCTGAAGTAAATAAAGCTTTAAACCGAACAAGATGGAACTCAGAAAGTCAGAAGATGTAACATGATATAATCGTGTCGCGTATCTCCTGTTTTTCCTATATATATAATTGGGAGAAAATACTGCAATTTCTTCCTGTAGCCTGCAACATCACTACACTGCTACACGTTTTGTTTCTTGTGTTATTACACTAGATAAAAAAATAGCGATAATTCGTCAAGCAAAAAAGACGACATCTCTGTATTTCCTTCCAATAAGAAGAGTATCAGGAACTATAGCTGAATGCAGAACAGGAAAACTTGTAAGCAAATCACTTAAAAATTTGAAGAAAAATTGCAATCATTACAGATAAAAGAGATATTAATGGGCTGATTCGGATTCCAAAGAGTGCCTCTTATATTTTCTCGAAAAGATCATAACACTCGATGAAAGCAGCTAACTTCATATACTTATCATTACTTGTAGTAACGGATGAGGAAAATATTTGAGTAAAACGAGTATATCTGTTACCTCCCTCTTTGAAAAGCCTGGCAGTTAGGCCGCCAACACCGAAATTGCGTTTGGATATGGTTTTAACCATATCAATGGTTAAACCATATCAATCATCAACGCGACGAGGACGATGATGATGATAAAGACGATGCGTCGTCTAGTTTGTATTGTTCTTTCTGCATGACAGCGGAATGTTGATGGTCATTGTAAATGTAAAAGTATACTGAAATAGTTTTCCCATATTCTGCGAATCTATTGAAATATGGTCGATCTGGTTGATTATATTGATCAGGAGACCGCCATGAAGCTTGAACTTGTTGTCAGAGGTGGTATTATATGTGTTATATTTTTACTTACTTACTTACTTTCGTCGCTTTGTATTTAAATTAAACTCTCTTCTTCAATGGATATCTTATCCATTTATTACTTTTCAGAACGTCGTTCAAGTTGTCGTTGGTGGCTTCAAGTCTGATATTCACTAAATAAATGCTTTCTTCTCTCTCCGACACTCGTTTCAATTCTCATCAAGAATATCTTGTCTGCTACTTCTAATCCAATATATTTTCTTTTACTGACGACAGTACTCTCAGCCTTTCATATTCGTTCCCGAACTCACGCCCCTGGTCTTCGGCTGTAGAACGGGAACGGCAGCGTATATTAAGCTCATTAAATTTCGATATTAACAGCATAAATAGTTAGGTAAATACCAACGAAGTGCAGCTTAATGCTTCCAAAACACAGTGTGTTCTGCTGTTGTTAAAGCGAAATTGAAACACCCAAACATCAAAAAGAATTTATTCTGAAAATTAAAAATACAAGTTTATTTATCTAAATCCATATTGTCCCCTTTAAAGTTATCGCCATCCACTGCAACACACTTATGCTAGCGCTTGATCCAATCTTATATTCGGTTTTAGGTATGTCCATCAGTGCTTCCTGCGATTTTTCGATTACTTCCTCTCGGCTGCTGAAACGCCTTCCCCGTAATGGTTTTTTAACTCGATTGAACAGAAAGGGAGCCAAATCAGGTGAATTCGGTGGCTGTTGGATGGTATTTGTTGCATTTTTCGTCAAAAAAATTACGAATAATGATGGCACTGTCAATGGTGCGCTGTCATGGTGCCCACAATTCTGGTCTCTTTCGGCTAATTTCTTCACGCAAATGTCTCATAACGACCAAGTAATACTCTTTATTTACTGTCTGTCCTTTTGGCAAAAATTCATGATGCACTACACCGTTGTAATCCATGAAAACCGTGAGTATTGCCTTCTTTTTTGACTGAAAACGTCGTGATTTTTTTGGTCTCGGTTCATTTGGTGAACACCATTCACTTGCCTGATGTCTGGATTGCATGTCGTACTCATAAACCCACGTCTCGTCTCCAGTAATGATCCTTTTGACGAATGTGGGATCGGATTCAGCCTTGCAAATCATCTCTTTTGGACGTCAACGCGGTCTCTTTTTTGCATGAAATTGAGATCTTTTTTCACCAACTTTGTTGCTACACAACGGAAACCCATATCATTAACCAAAATATCTTGGACGGATCCATAGGTAATGTTGAAGTCCTCCGCTATCTCTCTGATGGTTAATTTGCGGTTATTGATCAACATTTCTTTTACTTCATCAATGTTTTCGTCGATTTTCGATGTCTATGGTCTGCCACTGCGTTCATTATCTTCGATTGACTCACGACCACTTTTAAATCGCTCGTGCCACTGGTAAACGAACGTTTTTTTTAGAGAATCGTTGCCGAAAAACTTTTCCAACATTTCCAAATTCGCGCACCATTAAATCCTTTTTTTACGCAAAATTTAATACAAGTTCCATTTCTAAAAATGTAAAAAATCGCCAACACACACAGATATATATGTACTCTTCGCTACGTAACTTTTGCAAATGTCAAGCTATGACGCTAACATTTAGAGGGAATGTCAACAACAGGTGTACCAACTTAACAAAAAAAAACTCAAATCGAAACAATGGGAGCGCCACATGGTGACGCCACCGGGAACTTTTTGATCAAGGTGGTATTTCCTAAACCGTACAATTCACTTATGGATTCCCTCACCAAGCTCATTATTTTCTAGTCAAAGTAACTTTCAAACATTTAAAATCAACGCACATCGATACCTGCTTTGGTGTTGGCTTGCTGCGTTCTTACGCGTCACATTTGACAGTTGCACGCACTAGTTGTAGCTGGCAGTCCCTAGATGGTATTGCGAAAGTGCATACTCTTACTGTTGGCATCCGTGAAAGCTTATATGCCACGTTCTATCCGTAATCTCCGTTTTTTAAGATATTCTTTTCCCCAAAAGGTCGATTATATTTTTTCACAGGTTGTAGCTCGTTAGATATTAGAAGCACTGAATTTAGCTATCATGAGGCTCGAATTCTATATAGAAATCGCCACATGACGAAACGCAGCCATTAATTTATGTCATCGAAATTCTAACACAGAAAAAATTATAGAATTAGGCCAGAACTATTATGTCATTTTAGCATATTCATCTTCTTTATGTTTTATGTATAAGACTGCCACAAAACTGCTCACATTTAGGCAAACGGAAAGAAGATACAAATCGTTACCGTAAACTTATGCGAGTATCTACTTATCCAACATATTCAAAAATTGTAAGGCGGACTATCAGTGTTAATAACTTATCCATTCAGTAATAAATCAACCCGTATACAATGAAAATAAATGCCATATTGGAGTGAAGACACGACACCTAAAAATTTTCAAAAAGATGCAAATACTTATATAATTGCCCCATGAAATCATTGGACATTGTGTATTTGCTTGTTAAATTTTGACCACCCAGTGATAGTGTGCTACTTCCATGGATTGATATTGTGCTTAAATTGCTGTAGACTTGGGCTACACTTACCGAGTTTTTCAAACCAACGCTGCTGAAGCAAAAGACCTGCCAATTTATCAGGTAGATTCCATAACACAATTGAAAAGATCTGATTGGATTTGATAGTTAAATTATGATTAATCGATTTCAGCCATGCCCGCTGCTTTGTCATCGAAGGTAGGATATTTGGATACAACGCTTGCCACAACATCAAGTCCTACTGAGTCCATTGTCTTTTAAAAACTTCAATTAAACCCCATTTGATATTCAGCGATGCCCTAATGATGTATATGTAAAAGTACAACGTCGACAGGCGCCAAGCATGGAAACAATCAAAAACTAAACACTGGTAACCAAGCATACATAACAATTTAAATAAAATATAGTATAACGAAGAAGCTTCCCTTTGCAGAAAATGCAAAGGAATTTACCATATACGCTTAAAGCACACTCTCACAGTCAAGTCGAGGGACTGAGTAGTGCATGGAATATCGACTACAATTGGTGTTGCCGTTCGACAGTATCAACTAAACAGCTTGCTTTGACAAGGGTATACAGAACAAAAAAAAAAAAAAAAATTCATCTTAGATCAATATGAGAACAATGGCGGATATCTTGTAATAATCCGACTTAATGCGCTAATATCAGCCCCTATGGAAGAAATACGACATGCTACGAAAAAAAAAACTTGTCTACTAGCAACTAACAGGGCAAGAAATACCCAAAATATGACTTTAAAATCGTTAAGGCCCTGACGATACCATATCTGGAAAAGGTTTAACGCGTAATTTCCCCACCTCAATATTCAAATCGTCGGCCAAGTTTATCATATTGCGATCGACGCATGGCAGTGTTTTATACGGTCTAGCATTCCGAGTGCCAATATAGACTCAAACCACTACGTAGATACCTTAACAAAGAGATTTAATAGATAGAATTGCAATAAACCGTCGGAATGTTTGCGTTAAATTCTGCAGACCAGAAGCACGATGCCAAAAAAAAAAAATCAGAAAAGCCCCAGTTAACGTTAAAACCCCCGATTTTATGAAGAGCGCAACCAAGCGCATAGGGCAAAACAACTCGTCTTCAAAGCTGTACTTAATAGAAGTAAATAGAAGAGCGCAAGTCCAAAACAAAACTTACAAAGATATATAGAAATGAGCAAAGAAACTTAGTAATAGAGTCACAAGCAGTACTAAGTGTGTTCTGCAGTCTGTAAGGGTGACTGTCTGTCTGCCAGTCAGAGCGAACTATTCAACATAAACGATGAAAGTCAAAACAAGACAACATCCAAAATACAATTTTCCAAGAATCTGTACAACTACTTGTATTGATATCATTGGCAGATCGCAGTGAATCTATAGAAATAGGTTTCGATGTGAATGAGTTTTAGACAAATCATGTGCTGTCATATTGACAAATCGAACAAAAGGTATTTAGGAAGTTTGTCTACTTCGGCTCTGATGTTAACTCTGATAATGACACCTCATTTAAAAAAAAGTCAATCGCTTTTTTTTTAGCCTATGAAGACAGTTGAATAGTAAGGCCTTGTCAATAAACACTAAAGATCTCTGTAATACCTATGTTCCTCATTTTCCCAGCCGTTCTCTATGCGTCAGAAGCATAACGATAGCGGATGTATGTAGATGTCGTCGTTTCAAACATAAGAACCTTCAAGTAATTTTTGTTTCCTTTTGCGTTAATGAAGTTTGAAGAAGGAGATAAAACCTACATCGAAAAATGCACATTTGTCATCTTAGATGGCTAGAAGACTAGAGAGATTTCATGCCAACCCTCCGGGCGAATAATCTTCGATTTCAACCCACAGGACAACGCTTGGTGCGTAAAAGTTAAAGTCGACTTTAACCAACTTTAAGTTCGTAACTAGGCAGTTGGTCAAAGAAACGGGCTACATTGGACTGATGTTTTCTTAAGAAAACGAACACGATTTATCGTAGAAAGCAATTCAAAGTACCTTTTCGACATCCAAATATTATTACTAACGCAAAAGTTATATGCAGGAAGACCCGCGAGGGAATCAAGTAAGCAAATGAAATCAACCAAAATACAGTTGAATTGTAATATTAATAAACAAACTTATTTTTACTGATTCACTTAATAATGATCCAGATTTCTGGAATTCATACAATGGTATAGCAGAATAGCAATACTATGTTCTATACCACATGTCTGTCACAATACATGCCAGTATACAACGAAACATACTTGGTATTGTGATTCGCAATTTTTTAGTCGTATATCACCTTCTTACTTATTGCAACGCCGCATTCTCTCTGTCGGCGATTCTTCGTAGATCCTTTGACAAGTCACAGTGAAAAAGTATATAAAGAGTGAGAATAAAATTCTCTCTCAGAGAGAAAATTTGCTAAAAAGTACGCAAACGGATTTGAGGCTGTTTTGTACAGACAAATGTCAAATGCCTTTATTTTGATTTAATGAATTTATTAATTTTATTTCGTGGAGTTTTCTGTAGATTTGGACAGTACGCGAACAGAACTATTGTTTTTGAAGACAACTAAAGGGTGAGCTAACTGATGGTGTGAATTTTGATTGGCAATAACTGTCATTTACTGAATTCAATGTGGTTGATCTTTTCGACAGATCTCATACAATATTTTTGAATTTTATGGATGAAGTCGTTTACTACACATTTTTCGGTCAACATAATCACCCTAGTGAATCCGTACTTATGGTACTTTACGGCGAATTTTAAAAGTTGATCTAAATTGCACAACAATTGAAGCCAGGACAATTTGTCATCGGATTTGATTTTTGTCATTTCTGGGTACAAGAAGCCCATACCAAATTCACGAAATATCAATGTATCCCAAAAGGTCGCTGTATGGTGTGGATTATGGGTTGGCGGCATCACTGGAGAGACACTTACAGTTAGGGCTATTTTTTCTTAAAATTGAATGAATTGGTTCCCTGGTTTCAACAATAAGATGGTACCGCCCACACAAGCCATCAATCAAAAAATGTATTGCGTACGAAATTTAAAGATAGCATTAGGAGAAGTTTATTAGCCTCCAAAGTCATGCGATTTGACATCTTTAGACTTCTTCCTATATGTAAGATCTATGCCAATAGTCCAGAGACAAATCAAAATCTCAAACATAATATCATTTGGTGTGATCATAAGAAGCAACACTATTCATACCATGGTATTAATACCAGCAGTCTATCCCCCACATAAGGTGCAGTTAAATTCTGAACTCGAACGTTAACGAAATAAGATTAAAATGTCACTTGACTTGCTACATAGGGGAAATCTGTCTAATGAATTCGCAGTTCTAAGTATGATGAGATTAGACACTTTTCAGTATGTTATTTTAATGTGAAGTTTATATTTATAGTATGTTGTGATAGCGTGATATTATGTTGTCCAATATATGGATAAGCAATGACATAAGCTTAAAAACAAAGCTACATCTGTTCTGACACTATCCTGAATAAATTCTTAAATACGGAAGTAGAACAAATATCGTTTTTTAAACTAAATCCATGAAACATACCGCGTATATTCTCTTCCTACGGCATAGCTCCAAAAGAATGTCTAAGGAAACACTTCAAATCGAATAAAAACTATGAGTATATTAAAAGAAAGTGATTTGAAGAATCGACAGGGAAGTTACAATATTATCCAGTATGTTATTTGAGTTTGACTTGCGTTTATTCATTATTTTTTATATCAAAAGTAAATAATCAGGAAAACAAATTTAACAACCTCCGTTTATGTATTTGAGGTAAGTCATTGGTAAGTATTGTTTATCTATAACCGTCTGCGATAATATACATATATATGATACTTAACACGTACACTCACCCCTTCATTCATACTCATTTACAATAAAAATATTCCAAGAACCACATAACATACATATTCATACGTATCTAGGTATCTAATCTGTATCACAGGTTGCTTAAATACTCGTGCGACCTATGAAAAAAGGCACCCTCACTTACTTCAGCTTTTCGGGCTTTTTCAATTTCTTCTTAGCATCTGCAGTGACGCTGGTTGTCAGCACCAATGTTGCATTTAATTCATTTAGTACACTTCTTATTTAAATATTATATCATATGTCTTAACAATGCTCAATTTTACTTAAAGAAATATATATAAACCAGCTTTAGACATTAGTTAACAAATTACTACCCTTGCAACTAAATATTTCTATCATATATCATCAAATTCAACTAATATTAACATACTAACATAGGCGTTTTGGAAATTTAAAGCCGTATTAGTCATTCAGATACAGATAGTTTTTGCAACTAATTCATTTTAGTTGAATATGATGGATAACAATTAAAATTCGTAGGAGGGCGTTTGAGTTAACAGTCAATGAGTTAATTGTTAGTTGGTTATTGACAATTAAAAAGAAATAACTTTTTAAGAAAAGTTCAGTGAGATGAAAAAATATGTTTGAGTGTTTATTTTGTATTGTAGTTAAAATCATAACAAGCAATTATGTTAATTAAATGGTCATATAATTGTGTGGTGGCGAAAAATTATTCTAATTTCGAATTTTAATTATTTAACGTATCCGTATATGAATTTTGTTCACTGTCTTCTTCAAAGTAACCCCTCCTTTATTTACACGTTTGTGTCATCAATATTCCTGCAAATATTCTTTTGGGATATCCTCGGGCGCCACTGGCGAATTTTGTTCTAATTATACTCCTATGATATCAAAAATAATGCCAAACGTCATTTCAGCAATAACTCTAATTTTAGAAACAAAAACATGTGACGGAGTGTAAGATTTGGAGAATAAGGAGGCTGTATTAGGCCAGTATCTGATTGTTGGTACTTGTCATGGAGAAGCAACTACGAGTTGTCTTTCCGCACCTCAAGCCAAATTTTGTGAATTGTCACTGGGTACCTTCTGCCTAAATCCAATTGCATGACACCCCAAATTTTTTTATTGCTTAAATTCGAGTGTCATCACTCGATAACTGTACGAGAGAAAACATTCTCGAATTGATATTCAGATTAGAGTCTTTCCAGGCGCTCACATAACTGTTATGAGTGCATTTATGTTTATTCATAATAATTCACATAATTCATGTCACGCAATGTAGGAAGGGTAATAAGAACAAATAAATTCCAAAAAATAATTAAAAAGAACATAGCAATACTGTAGAATCGCAGGATTACTTCTTCTACGAATGACAAAAATTACGATAGTAGAATAAATCATTTAGCGTAAGTGACTTCCGACAACAATTTTATCCATCTAACTAAAAATTGGATAATGATTTGGATAACAACATCCAAATTAAATACCAATACACATTTATTTGCTTAGGTGGTGCTACAGTTCGGTGTAAACATGGGCCTCAACTAACAAGCCTCTTCAGTTAGCCCGGTATCTAGCTGAAGTAGTTGCGCACTGCAAGTCGGTTGAGGTCCATTTCCATTGAACATATGCGCGCCACCTACCTATACCAATAGAAGCTTATTTGTAAAATAAAGTTACATACCATTTGCCACCAATATCAGGTGTTGTAACTCAAGCACCAATAAAAAATTCACACAGAAACGCGAAATGGATATCCATCATTGACTATAAAGGCAAGTACGAGGTCTGTTTAAAAAGAATCAGACTTTTATTCAAAAAGTAAACATTTATTAAGAGACAATTATATAACACTAATCCCATTCTCCGCCACTGCTGGAAGCAATGCTGGAAAGCCTCTTCTATTATGATATCTTATATGTTTGAAATTTTATCCATTTTAGAGTCAGAAGTCACAGGGAGCGAGGTCAGAAAAGTTAGGATGTTGGCGAACCACAACTCTTGATAGTAATCGTTGGTGATAGTTGGTGCCGCGTGACGAGTACTCATGATGAACGACACCACTGAAGCATAAAAAGACGCTCATGGCGTTTTCTTTGCTGCGGACCCGCCTTGCAAACAGACCCTTGAGGATTTTGCATGATTCTATTGTGATTGTGATTAGAAATTGGTTTCTAAGCAGTATCCATAAAAAAGACTCATCATCAGTGAGTTTTCGTGGCGGCGAATAAGCTGTACAGTGATCATGAAAAAATTGAGTATACGGACTAGTTACACCTACTAATTGTCACTTGGATTTGCCAATAAAAATTACGATTGCATATTTTTTGAACGGACTTCGTATAACAGTAATTGTATAGAGACGAGCTATATACCACCTTGATCAAAAAGTTCCCGGTAGCGTCACCGTGTGGCGCTCCCATTGTTCCAATTTGAGTTCTGTTAAGTTGAGTTTTTGTTAAACTGATATATCTGTTGTTGATATTTCCGTAGATATCATAGTGTTTCATACTCTTTTTGTCCGGTCCATCGCATTGCACTTCTTGCATGGCGGTTATGTCTATTTGGTAGAAGTCGAGGATCTACATTAGATGTTCGGCTGCACGCCATCTGTTAAGGGTTCGAAGATTCCACTTGCAGATCGGAAGACTGTTATCCTTTAATCGGTTTCCAGGGTCCTCAAAAATAGATCCGTTATCATCTATTATAGGCTATTAGCTGGTTCGACATATTTTTTCATCTCTTCCGTATAGGCTTACGAATATAAGCCCTATGAAGTCGAATAAATTATAGTATTATTATGCTCCTGGTCGAGTATGCCCTCGCGTTTTTAACTTGCATAGAAAAAACATTCGAGAGTTTCGAAAGTCTAGCGATGTTGTACTTTCAGGAAATAAATTATGTATCGGAAAGAGAGACCACCACTTAAAGGTGCAAACGAAAGCGTTCAAAATAATGGGTTCCGAGCCGTTTCTAGGAGAGGGCACCACTTGAATTAAGTCCATACTATTTTCAGTTAGTACCAACCTTCAAAAGATACGTGTATAAATTTGACAGCTGTCGGACGATTAGTTCTCGAGATATAACGTTGTGAGTGAAGCAACTTTTGTTATTGTGAAAAAAATGGATTCAAAGCAATTTCGTGTGTTGATTTATCATTGCTTTTTGATGGGAAAAAATGCAGCCGATGCAAAAAAATGGCTTGATAAGTGTTACCCGGATTCTGCACCAGCCGAGCGAACCATTCGCAAGTGGATTGAAAAATTTAAAAGTGGTCATACAAGCACCGAAGATGATGCAACGTCCAAAAGAGACTGTTTCAGATGAAAACATCAAAAAAGTCCACAAAATGATTAAGAATGACCGTAAAGTGAAGTTGATCGAAATAGCTGAGGCTCTGAAGATATCAAAAGAGCGTGTTGGATATATCATACACGAATATTTGGACATGCGAAAGCTCTGTTTAAAGTGGGTGCCGCGTTTGCTCACAGTCGACCAAAAACAACAACGTGTTGATGATTCAGAGGAGTGTTTAAAGCTGTTCAACCGCAATAAAGCCGAATGGATGAAATGGATGAAACTTGGCTCCATCACTTCACACCAGAGTCAAGTCGGCAGTCAGCTGAGTGGCGAGCAGGCGACGAACCTCGTCCAAAACGACCAAAAACTCAACAGTCGGCTGGCAAGGTTATGGCATCCGTATTTTGGGATACATATGGAATAACTTTCATTGACTATCTCCAAAAGGGGCAGACTATCAACAGGAATTATTACATTGCGTTGTTGGAGCGTTTGAAGGACGAAATCGCAGAAAAACGGCCGCATTTGAAGAAAAAGAAAGTGCTGTTTCATTAAGACAATGCACCGTGTCACAAGTCGATGAAAACGATGGCAAAAATGAATGAATTCGGCTACGAATTACTTCCCCACCCACCGTATTCTCAAGACTTGGCCCCCAGCGACTATTTCCTGTTCGCAGACCTTAAAAGAATGCTCGCCGGAAAGAGATTTAAGACCGATGAAGAAGTAATCGGACAAACAGAGGCCTATTTTGAGGCTAAACCGAAATCGTACTAATAAACTGGTATCGAAAGATTGAAAAATCGTTTCAATCAGTGTATCACCCTTGAAGGCAACTATATTGATAAATAAAGTTGAATTTTGCAAAAATTTTGTGTTTTACAATAAAACGGCACTGAATTTTTAGCCCATGTGTTACATATATATATTAATACGAAACGAAACAAACTAAAAACGAAGTTATCAACTCTTAACTAAGATTATAAGCATACAAAAATCAGCGACCGAAACTTGGAATGTGGTATTGTTAACGCCTGAGAACCCCAAGAAGTATTTTGGCGTAATATCGACGAGTCTTTCAATAGAACACCAAGAGAGGAAATGTTTTTCGTCTGTGGAGATTTAAACGACAGGAAATCGAACTGCAAATTCAAAGACTGCCATATAAAGAACAGGTTGACAACAAGAAACAAAGCAGGAAGAGGTACACGAAGCTTCTATTATACTAAATACGGTATTTATAAGGCAGGTCTTGCACTTAATGAAAGTGAAAAACTAAGCGCGCAAGGCATGTTTACAACTTCAATGAAAAAACTTTGTTCGGCTGGCTGGCTCCACATAAACATATAAAAGTTGTAGTAAAACGATGAGACGAAAATGGCGATAAGGAACAGAAGACAGGGCTTTTTAGCAGTGGCTAGAACACATAGGATAGCAATAGGGCTATTGTATCTGGAATTAGAGCAGGCACCTTCACCACTTATAAAAAGGCCACAAGGAATAGGCTAATGTCGCTTACTCTGAAATAGGTATACGAAAGAAATGTAGACAGTCCCACAGTGCAATATTATTAAACTCAGTGGCAGCCAATGCGGCTGTATGGAAAATAGTTCGACATACTACGCAATTCAAAGTTCAGGGATAATAATGAAATAAACGATTACTGCGACGCAAATGAAAATGTTATGAATGTTAGCGTGTGTAACAAAACGTGACCTATTTGTGATAATAAGTAAGAGAATTCGTGGAAGTCTCCACATTAAGCAAACGACAGTGCAGACTGAACAAAACAGCAGATAGTCAGTAAATCTGGTCCACAAAAGGGAAGCAGGTATTGTTCTAGCTAAATTTCGAAGAAAGAGTCGGATAAAAAATACTTGGATCACTGAAATGCAAAACATAAGCAAACTCGGAGCCTCACTATCGATCCGTCAAAATAATTAAGGTTCGTAAATTCGGCCAGCCCTTCCAAGCTGTAAAGTAGAAATAAAGATACATAGAAGAAATATGTAGAATTATACGTAAAATTCAATGGTCAATTAAAGGAGAGGAAGCAGAATATTTTGTTCAAAGTTTTATGAACAGCATAACTTTTCTTGCAGAAACTTCGTATAGACCAGTGAAACTCTGAAAATACCATAAAATATTTTAAAGTACTTTTATTTTGTTACACATGGCTATTTGTACATATGTAAGTATATCCTAGATTCCATCCTATCAGACCAACTAACGACACTACAAATTAGCTTCTACCGTGTGAAAACAAAGGATACAGTTAGTTAGGCAAGTCACAATAATTATCAAGGACTATAAGTGTCGAAAAATCCCATCCCATTGAAACCCTTCTCATATCTGGAGTCATGTCTAGATTTCGCATCTGTCAATGACGACTATTGAGCTATCATTATACGATCCCAGTACTTAAAATAATATTTGGAGATACAATGAGCGCTGATATATGAATTAATTGTACAATATGTATAGATCTTCAGTAAAAGTATTCAAAAATAAGGAAGTTAATAGAATTAACTGAATCATTACTTATTTAATTTGACTCAATTATCAAATTGATCAAATCAAATCAAATTAAAGATCTCTCGGTATTTCAGAGTACTTCAAAGCAGTATTTAAACACATAACGTATATATTGGAGTGGACGGGGTATACATATTATTTTGTAAATTAATTCACTAAAAATTAGTACAGCTAATCTGAAAATCTAAAATTAATGCGATTTCTATTTTTAAATTACGTTTCCTTATCAATATTTGCCTCCTTCTTTATCTTAACAGCAATTCCTCGACCTTGCCCTACATGCATATGTGTTGTACAACAATGTAGACTTTGTAAAGATTTTTTTCAAAATAAAGAAAACCAAAATAAAGTACGAGTATCATAAAATAAAAATGTTATTATTAAAGCGTCAATCTAAGTGTGGCTTAATAGATTATAATTATAGTGTTATCTCGCAATTAAAACTATTAGAAATTCAAAAAAGAAAATGAATTGAAAACTCGTATATTTGTGTTGTATACATGAACACTATTGTTAATTTCCCATCTTAAATAGCTTTGATATTTTTGCTGTAACTAAAATTAAATACTTGAAATAAACTTGTAACTGCAATTAGTGGGGCAATGTAACACTACACTATCCGATTTCGGGCAGAGTTTCGTCTCTCACCTTAATCGTTTGTATATCATTTTTATCTCCTTTATTGACAAAGTCTCTCAAAATTTTGATTAAAAAGGAGTGGTGTTTTGAATTCGATAATTTCTGATAACATGCGTTGACTGATTATCTTTTAAATGTTATCTTATTAATATGCTGTTTGGGACAATGACACCAAAATTCATACTGCTGCAATATATGAAGTTCACTTGCCCTATAGCTTGGACCAGTGAAGGTAAATCAAAAGATTAACGAGTACAAAAAGAAGTATAGAAAGTCACTCCAGACTGACAGAAATTTTTCTACCTAGTCTTCATTATTAATTCTAAAACCGACATCAACGGTTTGCACTATGTATGTATAACAAACGATACCGAGGATATGCTTACGATATCTACATCCTATGCTCAAAGAGTCCGAACTTTAAGAACTCTATCCAATTGTAAGCACTGCTAAAAAGTCAAAGATGCAAATTGGGTCAATCACATAAGAAAAAGCTTCACTAAAAATGGAGAAAGACCGAATATCTGGTTTAAATATCAATCAATCGCGGATGCCAGAAGGCGTAGTGTGATAAACTGGCTGCTTGATCGAGATAAAGGAGCCTATTTCTGACACAAAGTTCTGGTTGTCGTTAAGTAAGCAAGAAATGACCACATAAAATATGAAAGGAAACTTGGAAACATAATCCGTGACTAAATTTCTTACAAACTGGTCTTATTTTCGAAAATCATTGTATCAGACCACCTTATGACGTATTTCTATAAATTTCTAGAATTACGAGTATATGAACAAAGGATTTTTATTATTGCAGTTGACGCAAAGGATGATTTCATCGTAAGGGCAAAAACTCATTCAACAACAATATGAAATGTTCAATTTCAATTTTGAATTTCCTAACCAGTCACCATGTGGCGACAATTGTATTGAAACAAACGTAAGCCAATATCGATTAAGCTGAATTCAACGTCTGTCCATAGAGTATTCTCGCAAATTGAAATAATTAAAAGTATCAGTATTGTATTAGGATGGCTGCAACTCTCGACTTGTTAGTTATTTGTCAGTTGTACGAGTACATTCTAGATACACATAAATCATTCTGTAAATTAATTGAAGCGTAATAGGAACACATTTTGTATGCCAATAGATATTTAGATATTATAAGCTAACACAATCGTTTCAACAAAGCTTATTATAAGCAAAGCGCATTCGAAGCAATCTGCTCATGGATGCAGGGTACCAACTACAGACGTACGCAAATCGATTCAAACTGAAAGATAAAACGAAAGCTGCTTCTGTTTGCTGCTGTTGCGACAGCACAACGCCCCATTTACCCGTATAAAAGCCACCGGACGATCGCTGGCGACACAAAGTCTCTCGTGGAAAAATGCCCGTCTGTTATGTAGATTTAAACATTAGAAATTCCGCCCGTCACTTAATGCATTGCATTTTTCGTTGCAGTGTGAAATAATTATTTTCGAAACGAAAATAGTGATGGGGTGTACGATGTTCGAGTGCACACGTAGATACTGCACAAATGTAAGGGGATGTGGCTGACGCTATACTCGTACTTATAACACCCGCCCAACGTCAAACAATGACCGGGTATATACATACTTGATATTTGAAATTCAATAGATACTTTATCTGTAAATAAGAACTTAATTAGTTCATATGGTAGATCGGAAAATGCGCGCTATGACGACACCTGATGCATGATAATTTATTGATGACTTATTGAAGGAAGGTGTGGACTTGGCCATACATGCATATAGATGCATACATACCTACATTCGTACCTATATACTATCACTTTTATAGTCATTGAATTAAGTCAGAGCGCGGATCTTAGAAACCTTATGTAACCATTTAGTATAGTCGTACCTACTAGGAAAATGATTTGTAATCGAGGCAGGATATGAGAACATTCTACGTATTATCGTCTTATTTGAATTATTTTATTTTTATTGTTATATATATATATAAATTTTGTTTTGTTTTGATTTGTAACTGTGGCATTTTTGAATCAGAAATATACTTTCAAACTTAGTTCCGTTTTAAAGCTGATTGATTAAGATTGACAACGGTGTACAATCATATGACTGTGTGATGGGGAGAGATTCAAGTTTTAATTTATGATAAAGGAACTCTTAACACATTGTAACGCTATTGAGGTTTTTTCTAAAAACATGTAAGTCAATAAAATAATCTGACCTGACTATAAAGAAAACATTTTAACATCGACTTGCTGATATCCGTTTATTTAGTAGGTAATGTTACGAATCGACTCTGAAGTGAGTCAGAAATGAAATAAAATTTTGAAATCTAATATAAACGACTGAAAAACGTTTTTGAAGTCCAAAGTTCTTTAAATATTTTATCAAAAGAACAATTATCTATTGTAATTAAGGATTGACCTCGAAGGAACACGATTTTCCAACAAATGTTGGAAATGCATCTACTCCAAAATACAAAAGTTTTAAGCAAAGTCTTACGCTGTCCTGATTTGTCTCCTATTGAAAATAATATCTTTCACATATTTACGTGTATAGTAACAAATGAGGTATCGTTGAACTCATAATTATGAATACTTTAATTGTTTCAAAATTAATGTTGCCTAAAACGAATGTGTCAAAAGTTATTGAAAATCAAAAAAGATTCAAAATGTTTTGTCCATTAGATGTTCGGAAAAAACACATGGAACTGGCATTGAAGGGGCGTATGACTACGAACTTATGATTGTTCGAAAATGGCATAACATTACGCTCGCTAAAATCAGGTACCTTTAAACCGCCAGTTAGCTAATCTATTTAGAATACCAACATTTTATTACTCTATGAATACAGCAGAGTAAACAACAATTTCAACGACGATACAAATGAAAACATTATTATAATTTTTTTTAAATAAGTCAATTTCAATTTTCAAACCTCAATTATATAAGATAAATTGCTCAACATTTTCATTTAAATGTTGTTTCATTTTATAGGGTTTTCTAATAACGACTTGACAAATTTTTTTTTTTTTTAAATAAAAGGCAAACCATTTGAGATATTTCAAAAACTTTATTATTGGCTTGAAGTACAATCAAAACATTTATGAATGAAACTCGACTTCGATTCGTTGGACCCAATTTTCAACGACTCGGCCACACATTCCGACATTCAATGTTGGCTCTGAGCTCTTCCAACGTCGTCGGCATAAACCAATGACTTAACGTAGCCCCACAGAAAATAGTCAAGCGTCGTTAAATCGCACGGACGAGGCGGCCAATCGACTGGCCCATGTCTTGAGATAACACGCTCACCATACTTACTAATCAATAAATCGATTGTAGCGTGTGCTGTGTGGCTTGTGGCACCATCCTGTTGAAACCACATGTCGTCCAAGTCCAAATCTTCCAATTCGGGCCAAAAATAATCGGTGATCATGGCGCGATAATGCTGACCATTCACAGTAACGTGACGATCGTTATCTTCGACGAAAAAATATGGCCCAATAACGCCGCCGGCATGCAAACCGCACCAAACAGTTATTTTTTGTGGATGAAGTGGTGATTCATGAAGCACATGTGGGTTTTTACCCGACCAATAACGCATATTTTGCTTATTGACGAACCCATTGAGCCAAAAATGATCTTCGTCACTGAAGATGATTTTGCGATGAAATTCATCATCTTGGCGCGTCTTCTCCAGAACCCAATCGGAGAACGTACGTCACTTCAAATGGTCCATCGGCTTCAATTCTTGAGTCAGCTTGATCTTGTATGGGTGTAAACCAAGATCCTTACGCAAAATACGCCATAATGTGGTCTGAGCGATGCCCGATTCTTGAGAACGCCGTGGAATTGACTGATTTGGAACGTTTGCTACGGACGTCTGAACGGCAGCGATATTTTCGACCAACCCGTTGTCTGACTGACACGGCAACATAACACAACGAATATGTAGACTCAAATTTTTGCACTATTTTTTGTCTACCAGGACGAGAAATACGACCGAAAATTGGAGTTAACGCTCTTAAAGTTGCAGTCACCGACTCCGAATATCTGTAGAAAATTTTTATAATTTGCAGACGTTGCTCATTAGTGTACTTTACCATGATGAATACTGAATAAATTGACAGTGACAGTTTGATGATTAGTGAAAGAGTGCGTTCACAAATTAAATTCAAAGTTGTCAAGTGCCTATTAGAAAACCCTATATTAGTGTCCTAATTGTATGATTCATACGATACTGGCAACAACAAGTGATGTTTCCCAATGTCACTGCAACTGCGACATTCCTTTCTACTCGTACTTGGAGAGGTTTCAGTAATAGTTTGGAGTATAAGTCTTGATGTTTCATACCAACATTTCTCATTTGCACGATTTTATCTGGAGAGACCGTTTTTTTTTTTCGTTTTCATTGACTTAACATACATATTGACCACCATCAGAAATCATAACTAGGTTCGTGATGCTATTTATAAGTCTTTTAGATGAGGCAGCCGATAAGAAAGTGATTAGAAGTCAGGGAGTCGTCCTAATCTTATTCCAACGTATGATGTCCTCGACATCAATTAAAGGATCCTTTATTTTTCCACGACTGGACCTGCATAAAAATGTGCCACTACTAGGAAAGATGGTCCTTCAATCTCAAACTACTCAATTCGGTCAAAACACCTTTACTGTCATAATTAACAGCGCAGTAGGCCAACTGGTATAAAAAGGTCTCAGAGATCAGCCTGTTTGTATATCAGTGGTACTCAAACATATATCCCTTTACCTCCCCTGGTCATTATTTTGACACACAATTTTTAGGAGTATTTATTCTCGCATTAAAATGAGTAGATTCTAGTTGAATTTAATATCTCTCAGGAATATCTGTATTTACACAGATAGCCAAACAGCTATAAATTCATTGAGCTCAGCGTTGACATCGCCGAGGTTAGTTAAAAACTCACATATATAAAGGGTGGACTAATGGGTTTTACTCCATGAGAGTGGAGTAAACAAACTTAGTCATGGATGAAGAAATTGCGCATCGCGCATTACTTGATTTTTATGATGTTAATAATCGACCGAGTGAGCGTAAAATTTTGAATGTGGTGAATAAATTCTAAGAAATTGGGTCGGTAATAGATATACAATCATTAATGCGTGCTTGTAATGGCCTTTCAGCTGAAAACATTTCCGCCTTATGTAAAAGTGTGGCCGAGAGTCCAAGCATATAAACTCGTCTTCATCCGCAGAAATTAAACCTCTCAAGAACCATATTACGCTGAATTAAAAAAAAAAAAAAAAAAAAAAAGATTTGAATATGCACGCTTGCAACGCTGTACGTTCGCCGATCAGATGCACGAGCAAGTACAACTTGATGAAGACTTTTCAAATCACCTTCAATGACAAGGTCCATTTTCATCTCAGCGGATGCGTTAATAAGCAAAATCTAAGAAATTTGCTATTGTTTTTAGGCTGAACGATATTGTACCACAGTAACTAACTTTTTATTTCCCAAATTAAACGATATGTGATTTCAACAAAACGGTATCAGATGTCACACAGCAATTACACCAATAATTTTATTACACGAGAAGTTTCCGGAATGCATTATCAAGTCAAACAGCGATGCCAATTATTTCCTGATTTGACACCTTTGTGCTTCTTTCTTTTGGGTTATCTCAAAAGTTAGGTGCTTGTCGATGAGTCAGAAACAGCTAAGTAGCTAAAATACGGAATAATAAGGCATATTGGTGGAATAGAGGAGCAATTATGCCAGGATGTTTTCTTAAATATGGACAAACGGATTGATATGTATATGCCGCCTGAGCAGTGATGAATATTCATTCAAACTCAATTTTTTTTTTTTTATTTACAATGCATGACAACTCGATCGTCAAATAGTTTCATATCAGTATTTGCTAAGTACCTGGCCGTCGAGAAGTTTAGAAGAACTACTATTCAAATGGCTTTACCGTCTCTACCAGCCAAAACCAAATTTATCTTGATGGCTCGTTATTCGAAAACTGGCCAGAAGTCAGTACCGACATCAGTTTCGCTAAAAGCAACGAATAGCTTGACATCTAGTCAAATTCGTTGTGCGAACAGTGAGATTCTATCCAGTTACAGTTACTAAGACTTACCAAACCGAATTTCTTTACTAATGGGATAGAAGAAGAAACCCTTGTCACCATCAGCATCTGAGTATACATTGTGCCATCATGCACTGGAAGTTAAAAGACTCACCTTATTTTAAAATCGGTTAGTTAGCTAGTAGGTACACCAATAAAATAGTGAATTGCTCTCGTTGCAAAACCGCTACCAACACAGACCTGCAATTGGTAAAAATAATTCAAGCCTGTTTCTGGAACTTGATCGATCAAGTTTGAATTTGTAACAGCCATGCATAATATAATTCTCATTTCTGGTAATTGTACTAGATGGGGTGAAAAGTAGCTTCCTTGGGAATGAAAAAAAATTTTTAAATGTTTTTTTTTATTTCGGGCGAATACGGTGGATGCGACAGCAATTGGAGCCGTAAGTCATTGATTTTAGCCATGGTTGCGACGCTCTTGTGCGCCGGTGCATTGTCTTGCGAAAACAAAATTTTTTTTTCGATTCATGTGAAGACGCTTTGCTGCGATTTCGGCCTTGAATCGCTCCAATAATGCACAGTAATACTCGCTGTTGATGGTTTTTCCTTTTTCGAGGTAGTCCACGAAGAGTATGCCATGACAATCCCAGAAAACCGACTCCATAAACTTTTCGACCCATCGAGCCCCCCTCGGCCGCTTCGGAGCACTCGTGCCGGCTTCAGTCCATTGCCGGGCACTCATTCTGTCCTTTGGTGTTCAACAGTTACCAATCGACGCCAAAAGTCCGCCCGATTCCGCATCAGCAAGTCCAAACACTCTTTCGAAGTCCTCTCGCGTTCGTGTTTTTGGTCAGGAGTGAGTATGCGCGGCACCCAGCAGCAGGATAACTTTCTCATATGCAGAATATTGCCTAAAATATGTCGTGTGGGCTCAGTACTAATCTTTGTGGTATCTGCTAGCTCACGCACCTTCACTTTTCGGTCAGGCAACACCATTTCATGTATTTCTTTGACATTTTCCTCTGTAATCGCATCGGAGAGCCTGTCGCTACGGACTAGATCGGCAGTGGAGTTGCGGCCACCACGAAACTCTCGAAATCAATATTTGACGGTGTTATCTGACGGAGAATTAGCCCCATAATATTTATCCAACTTTGCTTTTGTTTCCTTCGCCGTTTTGCCTCTCAAAAAATAATGTTTTATGAGAGAACGAAAATCGTTTTTGTCCATACTCAACACGATGCCAAACACGTCAACAACAATCAGCTGTCAAAACAAAACTAAAGACAGTATCGCACTGGAATTTGGCAAGTCTGCCTAAATATGAACGAACTTCAAGGCACCATAACCTTTTTTGCAGCAGCAGCGCATTCTGGCGGTATCATAAGTGATACTTGTCTTTTCGGCAAGATAAGTAGCTGACTTGCATCAGCTGCGAAACTCAAGGTATATTTGGTGCCGTTACTAAAACGTAGTAAGCATTAATTCAGCTGCGGTATTAGTTTTTTCCGTTTTGTCCTTTTTTTTGTCGGAACAGAGCACTTAAACAAGGGACTAGTTCATTGTACTCCTTGTAAGGTCAATTTAATGGAATTTCTCTCCGCGGTGTTGTCAACACTTTCACAGCAATAGTCGCAGGATGTTGTATCACTTATGCCCAGCACATTTAAGTGTTTAGCAAAAGTGTAGAGCCCCGTCACGATGCTGGTAAGCAGCCTGCAGTCTTTCCTCTGAGCCTTGCCTAGCAAGCTCAAGGGTGATTTCATTTCCCGTGATCTCATTATGACCTGGGGCCAAGACAAGACTCAGTGAATTCCACCTTCCTACTGCGTTCAGTGAAGTACTGCATCCACGAACTAGCTTCGGAGTCGTAAGAGGGTTCAGCTAGGTTCTTAGCGGAGCTTGGCTATTGCTAGAGATGCAAATTGTTGGCATCAGAATTGCGTTTATGTAGTCCCGTTTGGAAGACACTTGCATCCTAACTTCCTAACGGGGATTGAAATCTAACGTTGTCGTTTTTCACAAAGGCACCAGCGCCGCATCTTATATCGGTTTAGGAGCCATCAATGAAAACCTACATTCCTTTCTTGGCTTAGATTTTACCCGAACCAGTCTTGGAAACAAAGAAAGTCGATTTCGTTTTTTCCGACAGCAGAAGTTCTGGTGTCCATACATCAGACGCATCCATAAGACCAGAGTCATAGGACAGCCGGCGCGAGATCATCAAAACTCCAGTGGGTGTTGTACGAAAGACCACCCTATTTAAACGGAAGTTGGCTTTGAGAGTGCAGCCTATGACATGAATATCAAGGGGAGGGATGGTTTTGTCCTATTTCGAAAATTGATGTGAAGAATTCTAGGATAGAGTACTTCTTCTATACTTTCTGAAATTCAATTTGCAAACCAATATTGTTTGTATAACCAGCCGCTGTTCGTGGTGAATTTCTGAGCATCGATAGGCCGGGTGTCAAAAGCAGTTAATAGGGTCGAAGACTTCTAAGCATGTATACAGAATTTCTGCTATTTATGAACGAGAAATGAAGCTTTGCTTGTATGAGTTGTACAATGACATTGACCTATTAAAAGAACCTTTAATTCGACGCGAACCACAAGGAAATGTAAAACCTATGTCAAATGTTGGTAAGCCTATTGGCTCATTTCCTGAGTTTTAAAACTATTTTTGCGGAACTTAGAAACATCCGATAGGCCACGGGGTAAGAATTTCCTGATGTTTTTGCGGCTGTAACGTGAGCTTTTATTGCTTGTTGGACCGGATTTTCCGACGAACTTTGTTAAACTTGGCAAAACCAGCTGATTTGCTGCACCAGAAGTTTTTTACTATCGGTTTTTTTTGCCGTAATTTGTATATTTGTAACCCGTTATATTCTAGCATTCTAAGATTCTAGCAAGTATTAAGAAATACTTGAAAGACGTTCATGTCCTTGGCTATAATAGCTTTATCATCATCGAAAAGGAAAAAAATTTATTCGGATTGGTTGGTGTGCTGTTTCAATAAAAAATCTTGAACGACATTAATAAGCAACAGACTTTGCACACTGCCTTGGTGTACTCCAATTTTAACTTCAAATTCTTTGGTTATTCCCGCTCTGGATTTAATTTTTGTTTTAACGTCAATTAATATATCGCGTATCATTCTTACATACATAGGTCTCGGAAATATTTTGGGATCTTAGTGCCGTTCAAATAAGATCACTCTAAGTCGATGAAAATAATAAGCAGATACTTTGAAGCTTCGCGATGTTTTCCCATCATTATTCGTAAGTTTTGAATCGCGTTATTTGCCAACCTGCCGCCCACAAAGTCGCATTGACTGCTAGGGAATTTAATAATATTCCGTTGTCTTCGTAGCTTTCACAGCATGCGAAATTAGTTTCACCGATCGTGAGTTGTAGCAATTCAATTTCTAGTGCCGCCTTTGTCATTGTACAGTGGAACCAGAAAGCTCTCCCCCCACTGATTAGGCATTTGATCGCCTTTCACCATTGTATTGAATAAAATCAAAAGCTATTTAAACCCAAGATTTCTGATTTTTACCTACACTTCAGAGCGTACGTTATCGGGTCCGACCGCATGACACCGGTTTATTGTTTCTACAGTTTCGTTAACTTTGTCTTCCGTAAAATCTGCCTTTTGATCTTTATACGCGACAGCAGAGAGAATGGCACTGCGCAACAATTCTTCATTTAGTAAGGCGTTTAACCATTCTTTTTCGTAGTCACCTGCTCGTCTTCAATATATTTCGACGATTTTTTTCTTCGTTGCACCGCAATCTTAAAAATGTTTGATCGTTTATCCGTACTTCGACGTTGCACTTCTTCTACTGTTTGTCACCTGCTTAAAGTTTATAAAGATAACTTTTCTAATCACCGAAAAAATGCTTCTATGAATATCAGTCGTGTTCTTGCTACCGCTTTTTTCGCCTGTTTTTTGCAACATTCATATTCTAAGTTAAGACGCTCTTTATCAGTTTCACTACTTCCGCGTGGACTAAAGTTTTTCTATTTCTATTTGTTCTTTGTTTATGTGGAGCCGGCCTTTTGAAATACCTAGCAGAGTTTCCACATTAATCTTGCATGTTTCTTCAAATATGTTCCACATACCGGTTTTAATTCTGAATGTCCCAACAGAAATCACATGGCTATGAGTGTAGTTTTGCGTTGGTGTGTACATTAATAGTTGCATACTTTGTTTTTTTGTGAATTTTTTCCCCAATCTTTGTGTTTGATGTTTAGATCTCCGTCGATTATAAAATACTGCTCCTCAGTTTCTAGCCTAAGGAATCAAAAGTATCTCAAGTTTTGATATAAGGTGGATTGTGCATGTACATCAACAGAGACTAGGTAAGACCAGAATCTAGAACCAACACTTTGTACCTATATGTACATTCGCAAGCTTTTTCTAATTAAATTTGTAACAATAACTCTTTGAATGTGTTTAGGTTGATTTTTTTTTGTTGCATAATAGTATAAAAGATATACAATTGTAAGAAAAAAAGGTGCCGTAAAATGCAAAAATTTGGCCTTATTTTGCGGCACTTTTTTTTACAATTGCATATTTTTCGTGCTGCCGTGAAATAAAGCCTAATTTTAACGCTTGGCTTAACTTGGCAAAATTTTAACCTTGTGAAAGTGGCCAATTTGACATTATTACACTTTTCATCGTTTTTAATATTGTTTACCTGATATAAATCAATTTCCATCTTATGAATTTTGAAATAATTCAAGTGAACACATTTCACTCAGTGGTTTCACTCCTTTTATTTTCAATGTTTAATATAACAATTAAGAACTTAGCCGCTCACGCGACTTCGTCGCTCCACTTAGGGTATATCAACAACTTTCTTCGAAACTTTTTAAGTAAGTTCAACGGCAATTTCATTTCCTGTGATCCCATTATGACCTGGGACCCAAACAAGACTTAGTGTATTTAGACTTCTGACTGCGTTCATTGAAGTCATGTATTCTTAAACTAGATTGGAGGCCGTAATAGTGTTCAGCAAGGCTCTGAGTGTAGCCTAGCTATCCCTACAAAAGCAAATGCTTCGCGCCCACCACGGATTCTTCTCAAAAAGTAGTTCATTGACATCAGAATTGCGTACACCTCCACTTGGAAGACAAACGGAAGCTTTCCTTACGAGGAATGAATTCTTTCAGCCATCCGCTACATTCCATTCTTGGTTCAGATTATAGGCGGAATCAATCTTCCGCACATTGAAAGTAGAAAGATGGCTTTGAAAGTGCTGCCCATAATATGAATATCAAGAGAAAGGAGATTCATCAATGCTTCTAGAGCGAACTCAGGCGTGCTGGGGAAAGACCCCATTCATCCCATTCAGCCGAGACAGATCGTCTGGTAAAAGTAGCAATGACGTTATTTCGTGAAAGCTAATTCCATCAGCCAACTGACACATAGGATATAATTGGGCTTATCATAGTCGTGCAGATCCAGAAGACCCACAAATCCCCAGCAGCGCTTTAGAAGCTTTCGACGTAACATGTTTAGTCCAGAGAAATTTGCTATCCAGGATGACGCCCAAATATAGTACTTAGCTTCTTTGGAGAATTGATGGTGTTAAGGACTAGATGAGTCAAAACAGTTAGCTTCCTCCTTTTCGTAAAGACAACAACCTCATTTTTTTTTCATTAAATGCCAACTGCCTTTTGAACATCGCGCCACAAATTTTCGATTGAATTTAAATCTGCGCTAGATGATTAATAACTGTCAATGGAGTTTTTTTTCAAAAAACCTTTTTGTAAGTTTTGCGGTAAATTTTCTTCTGCTCACTATAACTTACATTTTAAAGAATTTTCACATACTTTTCCATAATTTTATGAATTGGTCCGACACCTCTCCAGGAAAGCATTCTCATACGTTCATTGACTCTCTGCCGTACTCTATAATAGGCGAAACATGCCTAGGATCAATAGCAGTATTTTTTGGGCGCCGTACATACTTTTTGCCATCCGGACTTACACGATTGATCTTCGTTTCGTCAGTCGAAAGTATGTACCTCCATGTGGCTTCAACAAAGGCTTCTTACGAGAAATTCGTTATTAGAGTCCAGCATCAACCAAACGACGTGCTATTGTTCGTTTGAATATCACATCATGACGCGAATAATATCTGCTTTCTGTCGAATGACTTTACGGTCCATAGTTGAGACGTTTTTCGTGGCCATTTTTTTCGTAGGATATTTTCATATCTTCTAGCTCAGTTAAAACCATATTTTTTTAGCACTCCAATTGCAATCCTATATTGCGATATTAAAGTCCTGTTGAATCCAATTCAACAATAGCCTTTCGCAGGACTAGGTAACAAATTTTACTTTTGCCCGTACTTAGAGTAACTATAGTATATATAAAAAAAAAATTAAGTAATCCAGAATCTTTGAGAGTCCTTTTAAATCCGAACTTGCCATCAAAAAAAGCAGTAAATGGAAGATTTATTAAAGTTTCACAAAAATTTTTTGTTTCTTTTGTAGTTAGCTGCCTACCCTAATTTCCTACTAATAGCAACTGTACACTAATTCCGATAGAAAAAATTGTAACTTACATATATTACTACTATTGTATATTGTATCATGTAAAGTGATCATTTAAAAGTGATCATACAAGCACCGAAGATGATGCACGCAGTGGACGTCCAAAAGAGGCTGTTTCAGATGAAAACATCAAAAAAGTCCACAAAATAATTACGAATGACCGTAAAGTGAAAATGCTGGTAGCTGAGGCTCTGAAGATATCAAAAGAGCGTGTTGGATATATCATACACGAATATTTGGATATGCGAAAGCTCTGTTTAAAGTGGGTGCCGCGTTTGCTCACAGTCGACCAAAAACAACAACGTGTTGATGATTCAGAGGAGTGTTTAAAGCTGTTCAACCGTAATAAAGCCGAATTTTTGTGTCGGTATGTGACAATGGATGAAACTTGGCTCCATCACTTCACACCAGAGTCAAGTCGGCAGTCAGCTGAGTAGCGAGAAAGCGACGAACCTCGTCCAAACTCAACAGTCGGCTGGCAAGGTTATGGCATCCGTATTTTGGGATACACATGGAATAATTTTCATCGACTATCTCCAAAAGGGGCAAACTATCAACAACGACTATTACATTGCGTTGTTGGAGCGTTTGAAGGACGAAATCGCAGAAAAACGGCCGCATTTGAAGAAAAAGAAAGTGCTGTTTCATCAAGGCAATGCACCGTGTCACAAGTCGATGAAAACGATGGCAAAATTGAATGAATTCGGCTACGAATTACTTCCCCACTTTGAAGTCTTTTGGTAAGGTGAATGAATATGGTCGACATATCAGACCTAAAACTACTCTGATAAGGACCTACCAGATTGTTAATACAGAATTAGTAAGTTTACATATCAATGTCCAGACATCTAAGTCGGATGAACGAAGTTGTTATCATCTTCCACGTTAAATGGTTAATTCTACCTAAGCACTCCTTAATATACATATAAGTCGTATTTCCAAATTCTTAGCATTGATTGTCACTCTGCTATAAGGTTCCCATTCTTATTTATTGATACTTCTGATCGGTTTTTTTCACTATATGGTAGAGCTTCTGAATATAATTTCTTTGCAGGAGAAGTGCTTAGCCATGAGCTCAACCGGGCCCTTCTCTACTCCTTCTTTTTCTTTCTGAGAACCCGATGTCTCTACATTAACTTTTCTCATAGAGTTCGTGAACACATCTCGTCCTTCTTTATAGCGCCGCCTAGTTTCACTGAATGCGCTTGTCGGAACTCTTCGTGTGGTGGTTGGGTGAAACTTTACACATCTGATGCAGTGTTTTTAATGAATGTTGAATATCTGCACTTAATACAGCATAGTCCTTCTTCAAGGATATTGATAGATTCAGTCAGAAAACCGTCTTTTTCTTTCTGCACAGTATTACCTCGGTGTCTAGAATCTGCAATATGTGCTGCGTCAATCGCAATGTGATCAATCTAGTTGACGGAGTCTTAAACAAATATCTGTCTGGTTTTTTCGTTAATGTTAAAGCGTGCTAGCTATTATAAGCGTTCGCCCCGCCGAATTCGATTAGCCTGAGTCCGTTTTCAGAGCTGCTGTCGTTTGGGCTATGTTTCTAATCATGCCGTCAAAAATGCGCTCTTTTCTAACTTCAATAAATGGAGCTATGAAAGCAATTTTTCGTCTTTTTTTTCTGGTCTGTAAGGTCCATCAGGACTATGTCTTCTTCTGATGACAAAACTACAGCGGACTGCTTTTACTTTCTATAGCATTTAGGCGGGAGTGGACGAAATATCCAACTTTGTGCTAAAAATATGCCCCTTCTCCCTTGATATAGCCTTGACATCGATATTCAACCATTGCATTAACAATGGTTACTTCCCCAAGTTATGGAAAGTTGCAAAATTAATCCCAATAGCGAAAAATAAAAATTCAAAGGATGTTAGGAATTTTCGTCCAATATCATTATTCCCGAATATTGAAAAACTTTTCGAAAGAATCTTAGCAGACCATATTAACAATATATATGAAGACCTAAATATTATTCCTGATAACCAATTTGGATTCAAAAAAGGTCACTCCACAGGACACACCCTTTTGGTTTTACATAACAGAATAATTCAGAACTAAAGAAGGAAAAAATTTACACTCTGCCTAGATATAGACCTCGAAAAGACATTTGATGACGTTTGGCACGATGGTTTATTATTCAAACTTATCTCCTTACATTTTCCAAATTGGTTAACTAGAATTATCCGAAGTTTTTTAACAGACAGATTCACGTCTGTTTATATTACGCTCGGAGTCTTCTGAACAAATTCCAGTTCTTTCGGGCGTAGCGCAAGGGTCGATTCTGGTCCCATTATTATTTAATATTTTTCTGCACGATTTTCCTTTCACAAATTTAACGATGTAAGAACCTTCTGGTCTGCTATATACTGATAATACCACTCTCTTGACCAGTGACAAAAAGCCAGGTTGTGCGCTGTCTAAAATAAAAGATAACATTCCCACATTAAATAGAAGATATTTTGGAAGATGGGGTTTAAAAATAAATTCAGAAAATTATAGCTTAACTTGTTTCAGAAATTCAAGCAGGAAAGGTCATTATCTTGCTGTGAAAGAAAGTAAAGTTTTGCCACTTCGAATTAATGGCCATAACGTGTCTTTAAAAACTGAACCCAAGATACTGGGTATTCATTTTCATAACATATACATTTTTTTAACAAACACGCTAGAAAGTTTAAAGTATTAATACGACTTATACGACTTATACGACCCGTACTGATATACGGTTTTGGTGTTTGGTTTTCTATTTCGCCAACTGTTACCAAAGAATTAGAAAACTTTGAAAGATAGATTTTAAGATTCTGCAGTGGAAAGTTTCGAAGACCTGACAAAAAATGGTTCTCAAAGAAAATTTTATATGAAACAACAAATTTATTACCCTTAATGCTGTACCAAATTCAATTGTTATTAAAAAGATTTCAATGTTGTAGTTTACATTCTAACCTTCTAGTGAAAGCCGTTTTCGATTCAAACATTACCGAGAGTATAAATGACGTCTATTATCTTTCCCCATTCAATCTATTGAATAACGCGTCTGAGCCCCATCTGACACCAGAAACAAATACAAACCTTACCGTTCCTTTTTACGATAGGGCAACGCTTGGCAATCTTAGAGGATAGATATAATCTTAACTCATAGTACAAAACAATCTGACGTTTTTTTTTTTTTTCTTTTCATCATCTGTTTTTGTTTATATAGTAATATATAGTTTAGTACGGCAGATGAGGGGGAAAGAAATACGTTTAGATGTACTTATCTTCCTGATGGGTAATACTTGACCGTCTCAGTAGTATTTTTTAATTTTAGTTAGTTTTAAGTGATCAATAGAAGATTAATTGAGGTTGTATGCCGGTAGCAAGCAAACACATAAACCAATTTTGATTTAATAACTTTATGGATCTAATGTAAAATTAAACATTTATAAAATGTCTATTATATATCACTTCAGCCAGACATACCTTGAAAGTCGGCCACCTAATAGTCGTAAGTTTAATCAAATGTACTGATTTTTGAATGTCTTAATAAATTTGAATTAAATTGAATTAATTTAGCAATTATAATACCATACTTGACGTGACCGGGCAGGTAACCAATTACACAGATCCTTTAGAGAATGGTGTCAGTAGTTCACTCTTCCATCATCATCTCTATTCCGACAACCTGATTAAATGCCGAAAAATCCTCACATGACATGAGGTGTGAAATGTCGTCACCGTTGACTCTCTCTAGGAGACTTTCCTGACAAAACATCCGTTTTGCGCTTTGTCCGCTCCTGGGACGTTCTATGACGGAGTTGTTCGGTTATAAATACCCGAAGGAAATTGCGTGGCCTAAGACCGAATCAGCAGCGGCAACAATGAAACATAACGACCAGCTACGATTCCCAAAGAAGGTCTTTTTTCCAAACCAATTATCTTATTCGTATTACTTTATGCTTCTTCTATAATTATTTATTATCTTATTGCATGGTATGTGTACAAAAATGTATTTGATATTCCACATTTTTTCGGCAAGGACTCAGACCAAGTACATTGGTTGAATACAACAAGAAAGACCATACTTTCATTTTGTTTGCTTGGTTCATAGAAAGCTTCGTATCTGGCAAAAACTCTTTACAGGTGGGAAATCCTGAAGTTAAGTGCCTTTTTATGTATTTAAGTATGCTAAGTAAGCAAACTCGCTCAAAACACATGGAATTATCGATTTTGAACAAAATGAAGGACATATGATATTAGTAGTTTCAAAGCCAAACTGCTGCTAAAATGCGTCATCGTCATAGTAAAAGTCACCATTACAACTTATTTGTTTACAAATGAAATGGATTAAGCACACTTGACTCTGACTCTGTCAATGTTGTCAACTGGGGGCTTTCTTATTATCTCTATTAATTAGTTAACGCGATTACATCGAAGATCCGCATAATTTGTTTGCTGCATTATAAAGAGAAAACCAGTTTTACTGGCTAAAGGCATAGATTAGTCGTGCACATAGACTTGTACATATCTCGCGCTTAATTATTAATCGCATACAAATTTATTCGAGCGCCTGAGTGGCGCTACATATGCACTATTTAGATCGCAATTGTCAAACCCTTGGAGAAGTCTTCATGGTCCACGATCATAAAGTCTTACTTTGTCAACGAGATAAGATGTGTATAGTACATACTTTAGCCATATGCATTGTGGTGGTGCATTCAAGCTAGCGCTAATTTATGGTCATTTGAACTCATTACTACAATCGTTTTTTACCATCAAAATGTCAATATTCAATTGGACCACTTGTCATTGGGTCGTAATAGTAACCGTCCTGTACGTACTTGCAAGTATGAGTAAAACAACTATGCCCACAGACAGAGCCTATCAAAGAAAGATCGATCTCTCTTATTGAGTTGACGATTGTGGAAGAAATTGAAAATAAATTCAAAATAGACAGTCGGACGGACTAGATCAATGCAAATCAAAATGCTAAAGTGCAGAGCCTGGAACCATCACCATTAACTAGCAACTAGCGCAATAGTCATGCTTTTACGACAATGTACATTACGAATACTTGTCGCATTTTCTAAAGTTTACACAATATTTGCCAATAAAATTTCAAACATTCGGTCGGACTGGCTAAGCGTTATGCAAAGTGTATGGATACTACTCAGTTTACATGTGTGTACTCTTCAATCATTAACCACACCATCAATCGAGCAGCAACTAGCAATGGTTAACTTGGGGTTTACTTGATTAGCTGAGAAGTATATAGTTGTCAACTCATTCAAACTCTAGAGCAGAAGTTGAAATACCACCAGCCAGAACCCATCCAATATTTCAGATATGCGAGTGCGAGCACGAGTGCTGCCTGGCTAGTGCATTCGAGTTGCTGGTAATTCATCTTGATTTTTGATTTCTTTCGGTCAACTCGTGGAATGAATAAGCAATTACGTTCATTAAGATATTTTGCTATAAGTTGATAAAATTGAAGTACATAAGTTCAGAGACAATAACCCGATAAGAGAAAGAAACCACATAGAACCATAGAAAGCAAGGAATACTCTATCTATGGCAAATTAGATGAATCAAGCAGATACGAATAGATATTGACGAGGTGGTAAGGGTGGCTAAACTACGACGAGCATTCGTACGTACTTGGATTGTACGTTTAGCTTCAGCCTACATCAGAAACGTACATATGCAAATGTGGAATGCTTCAATTTATAATACCAATGCTGTTAAATTAAGGGGAGCTCTGCTTTTCTGATTGTAAGCAAGACGGAGTCTCGCAAAATTGATTATACGAGTACGAGAAGTGAGTGGTGTCGTGGCTTTTTGATGCACTTGCCGGCGCGCCACTAAGCCGTCATGATAAAAATAGTAAACGGACTTTCATTGGGACACAGACAGTCAGTCATATTGTGTTTATTGATGGGTCGTTTTGCTGTCTCCATTCTTTTATTTTTAAATTTGCTATCATAAGTTCTATCTTTTATATGATACGGATATCTACAGTTTGCACAATGATTTGTTTTTGATGCATGCTCCCTCATTAAATGAAAGAAAAGGAAAGTCTTAATGCGAGCAAATATAGTATAAAAAGGATAATATAAAAAATACTGTCTAGAACATCTAGATACTCCTGCTATCTGCAAAATGGTCAAAACTGAAAAACCAACTATTTGGACTAAACTGTCGCAACTTCCAATAGCACTGCCTATTTTCTTACAGTGTGGCTTATCACCAACATATCATAGATCCTTTGGCTCTACATGGCTATTATGAAACCTCTTCAACTCTATGCGTCGGTTATTTAATGCGAATATATATGAGTATGTCACTACCTTTTTCACTACACTCAAAAGAAGATTTTGTCTTTTCTACCACTTGATGCATTAGAAAATCTCTTTTCCTTGGGATTTGCATATTAAGGTTCACATTCAAAGCCATCCTTGCGTTAAAACTAGATGATCATGCAGGCCTTATGCCTATTTTCATTTGGGAATTGATTCTGCCGAATTTTACGGGGAACAGGTCCAGCTTTAGAAAAAGTCTAAACCAAAAAGAGAATGAAGTTACATCCTTACAGTCATAGTGACTTCGATACACCCCACTCCTTATAAAATAAACGCATATATGTAAGTTTTTTGTTCCAAAGGAAAAAAAATAAAACACGCTGTTTTTACTCATTTAACATATTATTTATTACCTATTTTCAAGGTAGTTCGGGAGTGCAAGAATTCATCTATAAGCTATATTATATCTTAAACATGAAGTGTCTTGGGCAATTTTGAATAGAATATCTTAAGCAGTACAGAAGCACAAAACGTTCCTATACATCTCCTTGTTTATAAACAGTCAACCAAATTGACAACACTGCGATGAATTGTAGGAACGTCTGCAGTGGCCTGGATGTCTGAACTCTGAAGACATAGTTAAGATGCAAGTGCTTAATTACGATTGTTCACCTTGCCGTGGTGGACCAGACCAGACTTTTAACTCTGATCACCGAAAACTAACAGGTAGCACCCTAGCTGTATCTTCATTATTTCTTTCCGTTACATCTACTCTTATCTCGGGCTAGATAATGGTGTCATCTGGAAAGTGCCAAAAGTTAGCTTGGCCACTTTTCTAGACAAATTTACCCTGTCTTCATAATGCAAATCAACCAACCTGCAGTGAAACATTCTACCGGGGTCATAACCTCTTTGGTTGAACACTGAGTTGACGAAGTAACCCAGCGCGATTAAGTTCTGTTTACACAGATGGAGAGAAATAAGACTGCGGAAGAGGAAAATTCGTTTCTGTGGGGCACCGAGAACTAGCGAATGCCACACTCGGCAAAACTAAGACTGAATTACCCTACTTTAAAAACCTCACAAAATTCTAACTAACCACGTCGTATGAAACCTTTGTATCGTGCCCCTAGGGACACGGTTGGGGGTATTTTCGTGACCAAACCTAGCTAGGCAGATTCATCTAGAAGTTGTCCAATGCCTTAAAAAAAGAGAGGACGGCAAGAATCTCCTCCAAGACTTCTCCGGTGATAAGAAATATTCTCGTAGTTACGGTTCTCATTATATCCGAACTTTACGTATGACAAATACGGGCTTTTAGAATGATGCTTACTTTAGTGTTTCTAATAATACCTTATAGACGCCGATTGACATGAGAGAGTGGGCTTGTGGCAGAGATAAAATCTCTCACAGATCTTAAGCTAAAAGTTTATCGCCCCGCGCTAGAATAGCCCACTGATGCTAAGACGTAGAGATTATAAAATCCCGAGATCCAGCTCAACGACTACACGCTCATCCTAGACTTCTGCGCTACAAACTGCAGAAAGATACCTGGATGGGAGATAAGTTAATCATAAGGTCATAAGGCCTTTTTGTGACAGCCAAATGATTTCCTTGGTTCATGTAAAGAATTTCACCATTGCATTTAGTGTCAAAGATGTAATGATAAGGCTGCCGTACCGTAACTGGCTTATCAGATAAACCCTCTTCGGTTTTTTGGTTACTCCATTGGGGGATGTCAAGTCAATATCATTTTTCCCAAACAACATACCAAACCACTCTACGACGAATTACAGGTTTTCGTCCTCAGAAAACTTCAATGAATCTATCATTCAAGTATCTCTACCACCCAATCATGGAGCTATGAGGGGTACAGATTAAACTCCTCAAGTTCAGGCTCACTACCTTAGGGAGAACGGCGAGCGTATCGTTTTTATCCATGATCCATGGTTTGCAATTCATTAAAAAATTATACTCTCTCAAGAACGATGTAATCCTTAATACGAGGGAACTTTCAATACTGGAAATTTCCTCGATCATGAACTCTCTTCAAGAACCGGACATAAAGAATTTATTTGCAGGTTGATCTACTTCACTTCAACAATAGAGTCATAAATAAAACCTTTGATCACTGTTCTACAAGAAAAAAATTAAACAGAGTAACCTAATGTTCTTCAATATTACTTAGGCATACTCTCCTCTTGAACGATTAGCTGTAGCCAAAAAGAAACGGATGATCTTCACAACGAAAAATCAAGATATTCTGTATTATCCCACACAAGCTTAATGATAAATTACACCCCCTTAAGTTTCGTAAGGCGAATAAACAGATGTGAAAAAAATGCTCTATAAATGGCAATGGAAATTTACTCAGTCATGAACTCTTCAAGAACTGGACATAAAGAATCTATCTGCAGCTTGATCCACTTCATTCTCAACCAAAGAGTCAGAAATGAAACCTTTGGTCACTGTTCTACAAGAAAGAAATTAAACAGAGGAACGTCAAATTAAAGAACGCGCCTGGGAACACAACCAACTACATTCTCTAATACTCTCCAATATTACTTAGGCATACTCTCTCCTTGGACAATTAATTGTGGCCAAAAAGGAGCTGATGATCTTCACAAGAGAAAAATCAATGTACTGGTCTAACATCAACCTATTGGAAATCCAACGAGCTGCCTCTATAAACATCACTACCTTGTTAAGAATGACAAATATGGAACCGTATCAGCACATCATTATTTTGTTTTAGATTGCTGGATTTAAGCAAATGGTTGCCGTCAGCTTCTCTTACTCTCGCAGCTGGAGGAGAACTGTTTTCAGTACTCAAAACTTTGATTGCACCTGAAGTATCTATGCGCCGTACGCTTCTTTCTTTCCCTTGTCCTGTTAATATGTCCACCCGATCATCCACTTGTATATTTTGAACGAGTTTAACGGTAAAATACAGAATCCCCCGTTCTCTCTTTATCAAACCAGCCCAATTAACATTGTGCGCGTCGAGCATACGATAATGTTGTTAACTGCTCATTCAATGCACATCAAAAATGAAGTCGAGTTCGTTGTCAATACTGAGCTAAAATCGGATTTAAAATTTAGCGCTGTTTTTTTTTTGTGCGTATTTGGTTTTAACTCATACAAATTTGGAGCCGGAATGGAAAAAAAATGCTGTCAGAATTTTAAATATCAGCAGTTATCATTTTGCTTTCAAATTGGAATACCGCGAATATTCATTTAAAAAAATGTGCATAAATTTTCCAAAAATTTATTTAATGTAGTTATTGAAATAAAATTCGGAACTGTGCAAAATTATTTCCAAAATAATAATTCGTTCGTTATGTACTTAATCTTTATTTTACTCTTTGGCGTTCTTTATAACGCTTTAGACGCTGTTGTGGTGTGAGACTTTCCGTGATGCCAAACTTTACTGAACAAAAATGACAAAGCAGTTTGATAGGATTCACGCGTGATCTGTCAAAAAGCCTATTGAAAATCAAACCTAACGATGAATTACCTTATATAAGTATATCAATAATAACCGAAGAGTAATGCTTTATAAGATTTTGACAAACTCCATTTGTAACTCTAAGAAGTTTTGGTTTTTTCTCCATGAATTTACAGAAAAACTGAAAGATACACCTTTTAATTATGGATACTGCCAGAATCCATAAGATAGAAAAACTTCGAAGCATGTTATCTACAATACTACGGATTTTAGATTAAAATTATTTGCCGCTTTACTCCCCCATGCTTAGCCCCATTTTTCATCATTTTCAAAAATGAAGGTGCACGCTTTTAAATGACCTCAGTAGGGACCATAACTTGATGCAGTTATTAAAGACAGTTCGCAATATACTATACAAAACGATTGCACTAATTATGTAATGAATATGGCAGAAAAGAGACTGCAATAGTTTTCTAAATATTAATTTTGTTTTAGAAGGCTACTAAGTTTTTATACAATTATAAAGTTCAAATAAATGTGTGTTTTGGTTAAAATGATTTGTTGTAGGTTTAAATTTATTTGTTCTTTGGTTAAACATATTTGCTTTTGAAATAAAGTAAATTGCTAAAGGAATTAATATATATGTATTTGAGTTAAATGTACAATGGCGGTCCCATAAGTACCAGACCCAACAAAGAAAACACAAAAATTTTTGAAAAAAATTTATTTATTTTTCAACATAAGCGCCTTTCAGCTCTATAGACTTTTCCCAGTGATGTTCAAAAAGTTTGATACCCTTTTTATAATAAAAGCTGTCTGACTCCTCAAAATATCCATTAACTGCCGACTTCACTTCTTCATCGTTGGAAAATCTTTTTTTCAAGTTTGGGAACAGAGAATAATCCGATGGGGCTAAATCTGGCGTATAGGGTGCCTGAGGTAGCTATTCAAACTTTAATTCATTAATTTTGGCCATTGAATAACGAAACTGTTTTTATTCGAGTGTGAGCAAACGCGGCACCCATCTTGCACACAGCTTTCTCATATCCAAATTTTTAAATAATATGCGATGTACCGCACTTTTTAAAATGCCAGCAATGTCTGCTAGCTCGCGAACGTTCAGTCGAAGATCATCCAGTACCGCTTTGTGGATTTTCTGCACCATTTCTGGAGTTGTCACCTCATTTGGTCGACCACTGAGTTGCTCATCTTGGCAGCTCTTACGGCTTCGTTTAAACTCAGCAATCCAAAATTTTACTGTTGTAAACGAAGAAGCAGACTCACATAGAGGAGAATCTAGTTCAGCTTTTAGATTGGTTGGGCTGAGGAGTTTCAAATAAGAGTATTGTATCACATAACGATTACCAATTTTCTCCATTTTCACAAATTCACTGACAACGTTCACTATCGATGGCTGTCAAACAAATACTAAACAACGTGGCGCTTTCAAACTTGAAACATATGCTTTATAGACTGCCTACTTTCTATTAAATAAATATTCAATTGCTATATGCCTGGAACTGATTTGGTTGAATGTAATCAAATAATACAAGATGAGTTAAATAATATTAATGTGTCCTCAAAAAAATGGACTGAAATTTAATATAAACAGGACTAAACAAATGGTGATAAATGAATGACTTAAACTTATACAAGACTGATAATTGAGGTGAAAATATAGAGGAAGTTGACGAATTTAATTAAGTACCTTAAGACATAGATAACAAACTTACATAACTTTACAAATCATATAGACCATGTTGTACAAAAATAGCTCCGAAAATCGGATATTATTGGACGTATTTAAAATGATACTTGTACATTAAGTGCAATGAATATTTATAGCACTTTGGATATTGTTTCACTGTTTTCTTTTTATGTAATAAAAGTTTTCTTTTATAACTACAATTATAACAAAATAAGGCTTTTAGAATGACATGTATCAATAAATTGTATCATATGTTAAGTCCAGTTGTCTGTCAAATAAAGAGTCATATTGTATTTTATGCGTTAATATTTGTTTATAAAATTAAAAATAGCTTAATGACTAGATATTTAGTAAATTATGTGCATTATATTAGGAATGTTCAGTCTTATTTGTTAAGGAATGCAAATGATTTTAGATTACCAAAACTCATTTGTATATAAAAGATTTAAATTCTTTAATGATTAGCCCACGTGGCTAAAAATAAACCAAACCTAGTGACATTTAAAAGATTTCCGATCAAATTTACAAAGGAGACATTTTAATATTATTTTTATGCAATGATGTTACAAAATTACATTTTGTACTCAAAATGTAAGTTAATTACTAATAACTTTGAAAACTAAATAAATAAAAAAACTAATAAGCATGTAAGTTGCTCCTACAACTTAGCGGACCGATGGACCAATTCTAGTAATACTAAAAGGGAATTCGAGTACTGCCGTTAGTCCAGATAGTTTATCCGAATGAACTGACAATGCCTTGGAAACGTCTTTGAACCATTATCTTTTAAACTGAGCCACCTTGTCGAGTAGGTAGTTTTATAAAATAAAACATTGCGTACAATTACAATATTTTGTATTAAAAAATCTATTACTGATATCTGTCAAATTCACAATGTTAAACTAAAATACTAAAACGTACTCATTGTGAATGTTCCCCGGTAAACAAGCTGTTAAACGTCAAAACTGAACCAAAATGTCAAACTAGAAAGAAAGTCACTTGCCGCTGAATTAAGTGCATTTGCAAAATTTCAGTAAAAATTTATATGTGCATCATGAAATAAATAAAATATACAATGGAAACAACCGGAGATCAGTTAATTTTAGCTACAGGTGGCTATGACCATACAATTCGGCTTTGGCAAGCCCATACGGGAAATTGTGTCCGCACAATTCAATTCCATGAATCTTCGGTAAGCATATTTTCTTTTCGCGAACCTCTTTATTAATATGTTAAAAACCACTTGTAGCAAGTAAATGCGTTGGAATTCTCTCCAGACAAAAGCATGATAGCTGCATGTGGTTACCAATGTGTTCGAATGTATGACATGGAATCGAACTTTAACAATCCTTTAATAGCTTTCGATGGAGCACAAAAAAATATCACTCGCCTAGGCTTTCAGGATGACTTCAAATGGATGTTCACCGCTGGTGAGGATTGTCGAGTACGCATTTGGGACATGGACGTATCATTTGGACTCGCTACCCCTACCTGTTCTCGTATGTTTGACTGTCAGGCACCAATTAATGCTGCTTGCCTGCATCCAAATCAAGTGGAAATTGCTGTTGGATCACAGAGCGGTGGAGTTTTCCTTTGGGATGTTAAGTCTGAAAGCAATGATCAGTTAGTTCCAGAGGTAGACGCTTCTATTCAGGACATAGCCATTAGCCCCAACGGAATGTATCTTGCCGCAGTCAATAACAGAGGCAACTGTTACATTTGGACTCTTTCATCATCGAGTAATCAAAAACTAAGTACCCTACAAGCAAAGCAAAAGATTTACGCACATAAAAGATATGTCCTTCGGTGTAAATTTAGTCCTGATTCGAGTCTTCTTGTAACCACATCTGGTGATGGAACGGCTCGCATTTGGAAGGCAGATGATTTTCAACTGTGGCGTGAATTGTCTGTGGAAAACTACTGGATATGGGATGCAGAATTCAGTGCCGATTCAAAATATCTATTTACAGCTTCTTCAGATGGTATTGCCCGACTTTGGAAATTGGAAACGAAAAATCCAGAAAGAAAATACATTGGACATACCAAAGCAATAACTGCTCTGTCGTTTAAAGATGAAATAGTTGCCGAGTAGATGGGATCCTGGGATCAACTTAATATTAAAATTATTCAATAAAATATTTTATATAATTTTTAACAACAAATTGTATTTCTTTTATTTATATATCTTGGATGAGTATGTCTGACGGCTTCAATTACAATTACTGTCTCAGCAAGCTAAGGCTATCCACAAAGAAATGTTATTGCAACCCTTCTGTGGTCACTTGTCATCGATAACTTACTGGTCAAACTAGAAAATTTGGACTAAAAAACGATTGGCCACTCCAATGACCTGGGCTTTATTCTGAATGTAAAATGTCTTAAAACTGATGCATCTGGCTGATGCATTACAGAAATCCTCTTTATTATTATTATTATTTTTTTTTTTATTTAGCAGAACTGCTATTTACTATCATGTCTTAACATAATAAATAAAATTTTAACAACTTAGGATACATATAAATATTATTTCTTAATATACATTGTAGTTCATCATGTATGTGTGCAGTGACATTTGACATACGTGTATGTATATAATAACATTTCTTTTGAACGTTTGGTAATTCGATTCATTTTTTTTATGGGACTTGGTATCGAGTTAAACTATTTTGTGTAACATTACTTATATAACGTGGGAGTCTGAAATCCTTGCAGTTCCTTAATAAATATGGTACATATATGGTATATATCTTAGGTACTTTTGTAAGTAATTTGGTAACATATTAAATTTTAATTTAAAAATAAGACACAACACTTTTACAAAGATTCTTTGTTTAACATTTAAATCTCACAGGGGTATAACGATTACAATTTATAATTATTTTTATGGCTTTATTTTTTAATCGCTGCAATCTCAGCAGTACGGTATCACAACATAGGTACGGTACAAAAGAATAAATTCAAAATGGGGTTTTATCATTACATTAAATATATTAATTGCACAAGATAAAGATATTTTTCTTCTAATTCTGTTTAAAAAAAAAGCCAATTTTCTTCGATACTTTTTTGATAATATATTCTAAGTGCGTTATAAACGATAATTTAGAATCTACTATTACCCCCAGGTATTTTACTTGATGCACCTATTCAATACGTTCGTTATCTATGTTCAAATTAATTTGCACATTATGTTTTATAACATTAACTTTGAGTTTTTTGGCCATTAACCAAATGTTCACCCTAGCTAAGTCCTCCTGCAGCAGTCTAGAGCATTCTTTATAGATGCAACTGCAAATGAGGGGAATAACATCATCAGCAAATGACAGAGCGCCAAGTATGGATCTTTGGGGAACTCCGTGATTTGTTACAACACTGCTAGACATCACGTCACTTACACAAGTTTTTTGGGTCCTCCCACTTAGGAAAGATCGAAACCAATTTAATTTGTGACCTCTCACACCCTATTTGTGAAGGTTCTGTAGCAGAATGTCTCTATCAATAGTCTCGAAATTTCTTTTTAGGTCAAAGAATACTGCTAAGACATATTTACCATCAGGCATTTCCTCTTTCCAGGTAATAAGAACGCTATTTAACGCTGATTCGCAAGAGTGTTTTTTACGGAACATTGATTGATTTTCTATTATCAGCTTCTTTGTTTCAAAATATTCTTCAATTTGAATTTGGACTACTATTTCCAATACTTTTTCGTACTAGGTGGAGTGAAAAGTAGCCTCCTTGACCGCCAGAATGCGCTGCTACTGCAAAAAAGGTTATGGTGCCTTGAAGTCCGTTCATATTTAGGGAGACATGCCAAATTTCAGTGCGATACTATCTTTAATTTTGTTTTGACAGCTGATTGTTGTTGACGTGTTTAGCATCTTGTTGAGTATGGACAAAAACGATTTTCGTTCTCTCATAAAACATTATTTTTTAAGAGGCAAAACGGCGAAGGAAACAAAAGAAAAGTTGGATAAATATTATGGGGCTAATGCTCCGTCAGATTACACCGTCAAATATTGGTTTCGAGAGTTTCGGGGTGGCCGCAACTCCACTACCGATCAAGTCCGCAGCGGCAGACCTCCGATGCGTTACAGAAATGGTGTTGGCTGATCAGAAAGTGAAGGTGCGCAAGCCAGCAGATACCACAAAGGTTAGTACTGAGCGCACAAGCCATATTTTGGACAAAATTCAGCATATGAAAAAGTTATCCTGCCGCTGGGTGCCGCGCATACTCACTCCTGACCAAAAACACGAATACGAGAGCACTTCGAAAGAGTGTTTGAACTTGCTGATGCGGAATCGAGCGGACTTTTGGCTTCGATTGGTAGCTGTTGAACTCCAGAGAACAGAATGAGTGCCCGGCAACAGGGAGGCTCGATGGGACGGGAAGGTTATGGCGTCGGTTTTCTGGGATTGTCATGGCATACTCTTCGTGGAATACCTCGAAAAAGGAAAAACCATCAACAACGAGCGATTGAAGGCCGAAATCGCTGCAAAACGGCCTCACATGAATCGAAAAAAAAAATTTTGTTTTTGCAAGACAATGCACCAGCGCACAAGAGCATCGCAACCATGGCAAAAATCAATGACTTACGGCTCCAATTGCTGTCGCATCCAACGTATTCGCCCGATTTGGCTCCCTCGGATTATTGTCTCTTCCCAATGCGCCTCAAAAGATGGCTCATCAAATTCCGGAAAACTACTTTTCGGACGAGAGCAAGAAGTTGGAAAATCGCTGGAAGAAGTGTATCAAACTAAAAGAAGACTATATTGAATAAAATAAAAATACATTTAAAAAAAAAATTTTTTTTTTCATTCCCAAGGAGGTTATTTTTCACCCCACTAAATATATTGGGACAGCATTCACTGGACGAAAATCTTCACATTTGTGGGATCCAGCTGCCTTTGCCACAGGCGAAATAACTGATTCTTTCCATGAATTTTTAAAACAGCCATTTCTCATAGATAGATTGAAAAGTTTGGTTAAAGTCTCTTTTTTGACTAATTAATCTAAGTACTTTAGCTATGACTGCGCTCCTAATAGCTTTGAACTTAAATGTCGTATTTACAGTTCTTAATTTGTCGGGAAAATGCACATGAGGTATAGTTATATTAATGTCATAGATACTTTTCACAAAATACGAATTAAATTTATAAGCGATATTTTCATTGTCACTCACACACTCACTATAGAAGTATATATTTTTTATCGAAGGCTTAGTTATATTTAAGGCATATGACCTGATTATTTTCCACATCGATTTGTGGTTTATTGCCTTTGCGACAAGTTGTTTAATGCTATTGTTCTTGGCTAATTTCTCCCTTGTATCCTGGCTGTGCGATATCTCTCCCATATATTCTCGCACCTAGTTGCCAGAAATTCTTGGTATAAGGTATTTTTATTTTTTCACGCTTTAATTGTAATAGGTTATATTTAAACCATTTATTTGTATCTTCTAATGCTAGTTTTATAGTAATCATGAAATTTATAATTCTTTTTAGTTCATTTTGGACTATGTTACCAATTATATTTGGTTCCTTACTATTTGTCATTATATCGCTATTTCTCAATTGATAGAGGAACGACTATTTGTTGTATTTTAATACCTTGACCATTTCTGAATTGATGCTGTTAATTTTTCTACTTTCAAATAGGTACTCAATCACTTTTGATTCGTGGTCACTTATTTTTAGGCTTACCTCCGTTTTGGCTTGAGTGTGTTCCGAGTTTGTGATTACGTAGTCGATCAGAGTTCTCGACTTGTTTGTTATTATTCTCGGCTCTACAACTATTTGGTTGCAAGAGTTTTCAATTTGAATTATTGTTTTTATCTCACGGGTGTAGATGTCGGATTCATTAAGCCAATCGATTTTAACATCCCCAGCTTAAACAAACTTTTTATTCAAATCAACTAAATCCTCTAACCATTCCTTAAACCCATTGCAGAATAGTCTTTCAGAAGAACTGGGTGATCGGTAGATTGCTGCAATATATATTGATTGGTTGTTAAATGAAATTTTTACAATAAGCCATTGAATTTGTCAATGTATAGCCTCCCTGATTAACCTCGGAAACGGTGTACAATAGCACGAAAACTTTTGATGCAAGCCGCGGTGGCATTTTAAATCAAGATAACTTAAAATATTTGAGAATTTATAAACTCAATCAGAGTTGTTTTAAAAAATAGAATTTGGAAGATTGAGCTGTAATACTATATAAAAGTGTATCATCATGGAAGTTAACGTGGTATATGAATACACTCCCCCGCCGGGCAGGAAAAAAAAAATATTCGTGCCGATGCTCGAAAATTTTCGTGGGCGAGGAATATTATGTTGTTATCGGGACAATGAGGAACTAAAAAATATATTTCGTCTACGTGTAATTGATATATGAGTTCAAGAAACCAAGTGGCGAAATGTCGGAAACAGTATTTGAAACAGTATTGATTTGACGTTCAACATAAAATTTAAATACTCGTACTTTGGCTCTATCGTAAAACATCTGAGAAACTGTTGTGACGATGTCGGATTTTAACATACGCATCGCAATATTGGATGATTTACGAGAAGTATAAAGGCAAAATGAAAACGAGATATAAAGTATATTACGAATGTAAGCTGGCGTGACAAACGGGTATCTAATTGGAAGTATACGCATTTATAGAAATCTTCACATTCAGATAGCGATAGTGGAGTTACTTTAACGTAGAAAAATCCGTTCCAAATAGGGATAAAAGCGATAGAGGCTCAAGTTGCAACCGAAGTTCAAAAAAGGGATCGAACGAAACATAATTGGATCATGGAAATGTAAAAGACTCTGCAAACTCTTAGCCTCACTAATGAAGCGAAGTGATCCAAAACAAAGAGGTCTATAGAATGGGACTAAGCCCTGCGATGCAGATATTTGGGAAAAAGTAACTATACGATTTAAAATTTTCAACGGTTAGTGAAGGAAGACGCTATGTTGAGCGTAGCAAAGAGACTCAACGTATTTCTCTTAATCTTCACACAAACAACAAGTACTACTAACTACTTGACTATGCAAGCCGAGACGATCAAACGCGCTCTGAAGTAGTTGCCTCATATATTGTTTCAGCTTTAAAATGTATGGTTATATCTTCTTTCGCCCGCATTACAAATTTTAAATTAAATAAAATATCAGAAAAACTGTAGTTATATCGAAACAGCTCAGCAAAATTAAGGTTTTCAACTTTCATTATTGGATTAATTGGATTTATTTCATAATTGGATTCGGTTTTCCCAAACCGAAGAATTACCTAAAGCTTTTTTCGCTTCCACTAAGATGTTGCTCTTTTTAGTAGGCGATTGATTGATCATTGGTGGGTTATTTTTAAGGATCCCAAAATGGGTCGATACCAAAGATACCAAAGTTTAATTCAAGAACCTTCTATGGTAGACTTTTAAAAACAAAAAACAAAAACATGACAAGAGAAGATACTCCAAGAGAACTGCCCCATTTTTTACCAGGGCATTTTTCAGGTTGAGAGTGTCAGCTTCAATGCAGAAAACAGCGAGGGGCTTACATCCTGCTAGGGCAGAAGGAATTCAAAGCTACAACGACGTTTTGCATTACTTGTACCAGCCTAAGGGAGGTAAGCGGTGCCTTAGAGAAAACCTTTCGATCAACTCAAATACCTAGAAGTAATCATGTACATATTTCAAAAAAATATCAATTCTCAGTACCGTCAAGTTATTAGAGAGGAGAGGAGAGATGAAAATCACAGTACAATCGAGTTTCGCAAGCTTCAGAGATTCGTGAACATGATCTGCGGTGTTAAATGAGCGGATACTAAAAACTTTTTGGTTCAAAAGGTGGTTCAACATAGTGATCCCAAATTAACAAGGATGGAACCAAAACCAAATATTAAACCTTAAAGCTAAACATTGATATGCAGAAGGATAGTAAAAAGTCTCAGCGTCTTTCAAAATGAGCTTCATTGCATCCAAGAATGTGCCAATTTCATCTACTTACTCACGGAAAGTCAAGCAGTACTAAAGTAAGTAAGTAAGTAAGTGAGAAAGTAAGCTAAAACTTGTCTGACTCCAAATCGCTGCTTCACTGTTTCATTACTCTTTAGGATTTATCTTAAAGAAGGAAAGTCAAGCTCTGATAAATATCAAGGAATTGAAGGAAATGAAAAAGCCGATCAATCCAATGGCACAGATCCTTTCTGTGGTATCTCATGTTCAGAAATAGATTCAACGACCATATACCGGGACTTCGACAGGCTAAAAAAAACTATGGAATCCATCCAAAAAAAATCCGAATAAACTTACATCAACTCAAAATTGGTTAGGAAACTTCTTGGCACCTATGTATGGAAAACGAAGGAATCGTAAAACACATACAAGTACTATGTATGTGAATACGTGGCTCTGTGCACCATAAGGGTATTTTCTTAAAGAAATTTAAGTGACTGAGAAAAAGCATCTCCACCAGATTGATTCTCAAGTTTATTTAGAAAGTAGCTCAGCTGACATTTTGAACTGACAGTATCTCTAATAAATAAAACAACATTTTAATTTAAGTCTACAAAATTCTATTGTACATTCAGTAGACATTGATCTGTTATATTTTATACATTATATACATGTTATATTGTATACACCAGTATACAATTTGAGCATTCAGTAAAGCGTTTGGAGATCTTTAGAGGATCGAGTCACCAAAACTATAAGGTGATACAGCCCTGTAATTAGGAAGGCAGGATGGTGCCTACACACTATGCCTGCATAGTGAGAAAAAAAAAAAAAATTTGTGGACAGGGCAGTATGGACTTTCAATGTCGATCAGTCTTCTTCCAAACATCAGTAAGGTTTTCGAAAAGGTGATCAATAGAGTCCTGACTAAGTTGGTTGAGGACAATCACATAGTCCCGGATAATAAATTCGGCTTCAAGGCGGGGCATGATATTATTCATGACGCGTCTAAACAAGTTTCTGATATCCAATGGAACAAAGGCAAGAACCAGTGCACTTTTACCTGCCTGATTGACTTGGAAAAAGATCAATATCTGTATTTTAGCAAACATAGACTTAAATAATAGATTTAAGGAAAAAAATATATATAAAAGAACATAAAAAATGGGTAACAACTAAAAAAAGGAATAATCCATACACAAAAAAATTGTAGTGTATATAAAATAAGAGTAAGTAGGTAAAGTAAGTTAAGTTTTATTTTTAGGTATGTAGTTTATAGGTTATAGGTATTACTTCTAAGCTTTATACGAAAGTCCATACACTAAGTTTTTATATAAACACAATCGTTTTCTTAGTTTTATATTTAATCAATATAAAAATATAAATAATTTTGTAAGAATCGTCTAAAGACATAGAATAAATGTTAGGTTTAACTTAAGTAAGATATAATAAATTAATTTTAAGTTAATTAAGCTAATTTTTAAGCATTTTTTTTTTTTTTTTTTTTTTTTTTTTTTTTTTTTTTGTCTAGCGTGTAAGAATTAATTTATTAAGGAAATAAAAATGCATTTAAACTGAAAAAAAACTTGCGTTTTGAAAGATTTTATGTTCGTTTTTTTTTTTTTTTTCAAATGTGTAAATATAGTTCAAATGTTTTTTCTAAAAAAATGCTTTACCCTGATGCGATAGAGATCATCATATTCCCCTTTGAGTTGCTTAGGTGTTTTACTAGATTTTTGCTGATTCAAAAGTATGATGTAAGCTAGCTCATGCAAATTATTGACATGTTATTGAGAAGTTACGTCTTTGCGGATTATAACCCAGAAATAACACTTTGTACTCATCAGGGTAAATAAAGGGAACATCAGGGTGCAGATAGAATTAATGGTGTATCTGAACCTATTGTCATTAATTTGTGGGCTTTATAATTGCTTATGACGACTAAATACTTTACTTCTTAGTTCATATGAGTATATCATATTGCGCCAGTCTCAAGTTAATTCGGAACTTACCCCGTATGAGCCTTAAGTCTTCATAGCTGGTTGGTTGTCTGATAGCATATAAATGTCTTTTTATGGTTACTTTTTGTCCACATTTATTTGAAGATGATATTCTAATTGTTTAAATGAAATCCTTGATTGTTTTCCCGTAGGTTCGTCAATTTGGATTCTTCGCCTATATACTCCTGCTCCAGTACCGTTAAATGCTTTTGATTTGTTAAGTGAAAGTAAGCAGTTAAGTAGTTATCTATTACTATTTCCAAAGAGTCCAAATTTCTGATCTAATAGAAATAATTCTGCTATTGTCACCTGCAGTTTACCTACATGTTTTTCTTTGTTTCCACGATTGTTAACTGCCAAAACAAAAGTTCGGCCTGCCCCAGTGTTGTTATTAGTGGTTTAAAAGAAAAGTCAGCAGATGGGGTCACTTTCTATGAGTAAATATAGAATTTTTAATTCAAACCGCAACCCCTGCGAGTTTTCTTATTTTCGTTGTGCTATAATCTTATAATCTAATATTAGACGTTCCACTTCTTTATTACTATCGCGTATAGTGTTCTAGTTACCCCTTTTTCGCCTCTTTTTTGCAACATTCGAAACGTTTGAACATCCCGTTCAAATCAACTTGTCTTAGATGGTTTCAAATCTAATATTTACAAAATAAATGCTGGTGTTCCAAGGGCTTCGTTCTGTCGCCAACACTCTTTTTAATTATCAGAAATAATATCTTATTCTCTGCTCTCATATTCGTTCCCGGACTCACTGCCCTGCATTTAGGTTGTAGATGGGGAACGACAGTGCATGCAAAGCTCATTAAATTCCAATATAAACATCATTACTAAATGTATGTTGTATGTACATATGATCTGGGCTCAATATATAAGGCATTTATCCGCCCAAAATTGGAGTACAATGCTCAAGACCTCTTTAGGTCAATAAAACTCATACGTGACGCCAACAGTCAATTGACATATTTGAACATCGACTTAAAGGCTCTTGCCTTACCGCTATTATTATTACCACCAATCATTATGGCAACTTTCCAGCATGACTGGAAACTCACTCCTCAGCTATAGAGAAGATTGCACGGCGGAGTTGTGTATTCATATGTGTTCGCTTTTATGATGCCGCACTTTCAAGCTATTCCACCGACCGACTTTTCTTTTGTCCTACCGGTTGTGCCCATACGTGGGAACTCGATCACATATACAGGCTGTCAATAGACGTTAATGCGCCTTTTGCGATAAGTAATGAAGCTCGACAATATTCTATAAGCCGCCGCCGCCGCCGCCGCACGGCAACTCCATCCATTATAAATGCATTAATCAAAAGTCTATATTCCATCCGTTTTTTTATAGAGAGCACCAAATTTCCAAATTACTTTGTGCTATTGTCACAAATTCGCTATTCGACAACTTCAACGGTAAGATTAAGTGGAAATCAAAACAAGATAAAAAATAAGTAAAATAAGAAGTTTTTATATTTAATTAAATAATAAACAAGGACAACAGTACTATCATATCTTTTCTTTTTGCAATATTTTTAAGTCCCTTTAAGTTCCACAAAAATGCTTTTAAAAAATAATTAGATCAATATACCATACATTTACAGTACTGTTTAGAATTTTTGTTTATTCTACATATGGAATACTCTTCGCAACGATTGACTCTTTAATTGGATCCGGATCATCACCAAGCTTATAGCCAACAATACATGTAACATCAAGATCTACCTTAGTTGGATTAAGTAAGAGCATTACTTGATTGATGGGCGATGGTGGTCTAAAAGGCTTCTTTGCAGGCATAGATTCCCCTGTTGCAGGTAGTAATCTAACTTTACTTGGCTAAGAAAACAAGAAGAGAGAGTAACTAGAGTGTCAACATCGATGTCAATATCAAAACAAATACCTTTCGAACGCTAGCATGGAATTGGAAATTAGTCACTGGAAGTTTACTCTGATTTGTTACAGAAATCACAATCACAGAAACATTTGGACTTGGTCTATTTGATGTGAAATTCAGAGTGATTTTTATATCATCATCTAACAACAATTTCTCATTCGTAGGGGTTACATCATCTAAATCAACATCAATATCTGTCAGGCGAACTACCGGCAGGATTTTTTCCTCTGTAGTCATTTCTAACGATTTCTCCTGTTTTTGTTCTTCCGGTAAAATACATTCTTTTAAATTATCTAAATTGGAATCCGTGATGGCATATTCATTTTTTTTCACCGTAACATCAGTTTGAGAAATGTTTGAATCCAAGAGAACAGGATCAATAGGTTCTGCAGGTGGTATTATAGTTTGCTTAACCAAATTTTTTACAATTTTTTCTTTAGCGAGCTCATTCAGCGAAATTTTTTCTGGTTCTCTACATATTTAGTAACTTTTAAATTAAAAACAAACAACTAAATGCGTCTGCTTAAATACTTACTTTTTAAAAGCGCCTATCCTCTCCGAGGTTTTCAAATTTTCCTTTAGCAATTCCTCACTTAAAATATCAATGTCTTTCAGTCTGCTTGAGTCATATTTTTGCAGCTTGTTTTCACACTTTTTTTCAAGTTCATTTTGATCAGTTATGGCAACTGTAACGGGTTCCAGCAGATCCATGTTACCAAAAACAGAGCCTTGAATTGTTGAAGTTGAGTTGGCACATTGCGCAAAGATTTCACTTAGCTCATCGAGTGGGTTTGAAGATTCAGTCAAATTGTTGGCTTCCGTCGTTTTTATTGGTTGGACAAATAAATCAGTAAGAAGTTCTGATGAACTTAAAGCTGCAGTTGGTTGAGGGCTTGCTACATTGGGTGTAAGGGGTTTCGTATTTTCTTCTGATGGTACCGTAGTTTTAAATCTTTCAATTACTGCTCGAAGTCTCTCATTGATGTCCAAAGTTTCCACTAATAAAGAACAAGACGAATTTTATATTTGTGTGATTGTTGTTTATTTGATTGTAAAACATTAAAATTTCGCTTTTAGAAACAAAACCTTTAACGATATTACCATAACTAATACCTCTTAATTAAGCTAAACAAAACACTGACACTAAAATCAAATAATTTTGGAAATCGTCCTAGAATCAGTTTAGAAAATTTTTAAATTTTAATTCAAAGTTGCTTTAACTTTATGCCTTAGATAGATAATAGTAATCCTAATTTACTTTCTTCGGACGGAATTTTTGAAACATCGCAGTGATCTTAGAACTTTATCTAGAAAATATAGCTTGGTTTGCTTTGATGCAACTGTTGCCATCACCACTCCAAAAGTAAGTAACAATTTTTTTGAACACTATAAAAAGAGCACTATGCAAACAGAAAATAACATCTGCAAGCATAACATACGAGTAGGCTAAGCCGTAGATTCTTTGGTACAGCTTAGAAGCAAAGAATTCGCTTAAAGAATCGCCAACCTTTTTTTCTAATCTGCAAATGGTCGAAAAAAAGGATTTGCCTGTAAATGACAGTTCTGCCTGCTATTATCGCATGATATAAAAAGTAAGCGATAAAAGCATAGGCTCAATTCAAAAATGCAGTACTACGGCAGCGCTGCGGTAGTAGTAAAGCAGCGAGTTCAAAAATGCAATACTTTGGCATTGCTGCTGAAGTCAAAAGTTCATTTTTGCTGTTGTAAAGCAACTGAAAGCCAAAACTAAACAGCTGTGCAGTAATAATTTGTATGTTGCAAACCAAATATTTAGCGGTGTCAAATGGAAGAAAGTATATAGAAAAGATTTTGGTTTACTGTATTTTATTAATTTAATTTGTTTCACCACAGTGATCATAACAATTGGACAGATAGCCAAATTAAGTTATTATTGACTACGCGTCTTAAATATGAACCGAATTCACCGCAGGTAAAAAGTAAAAATTAACAACTTGGACGAATAAAAAAGAGAAATAAAGAGACGACATGTGACTGCTATGGCATTATCGACGAGAAGTACGGGTCGAAGCATTCCATAGACCCGCCACAAGAAAATTTAATATCGGCGTTCCAGATCTGTGACGAAAACAATGGTGTAGTTTAAATAAGTGACCAACCTGGAAACTTGAAGATACTATAGACAGTAATTGATTTTTTTTTTTTTTTTTTTTTTTTTTTTTTTTTTTTTTTTTGAGCTGAAGTGAAACAACCATAATCCCTATATGGTACTATCAGGTCAATAGAAAGTGGATATGCCGAGCCGCCTAGAAGATGACCGTTTTGTCTTAGGAAAATCCCTTTCGAGTTTATAGCTCGCCTATGGGACTATTTTCCCAAACATTGTCATCGTGGCAACTACCCAGTTATCCAATAAAAATGTCTATAAAACGAAAATGGGAATGGCATACACCCTAAAACAGTACTCGTTTAGAAATTGAATTCTAAGTGTGTAATGTGGAAGTTTTACCTGAACAATTATAGAAATGTTTCTTTTTCTATCGTAGTAACTGCTGGAGTCATGCTTTTGATACGGAATATTTATATGTTTGCCATCAATGCATCCAACAACAAAAAGAAACTGCATTGCTTGCAGTGCCGCGCAACTTATGCAACCATACTTTTATTGCAGGCTAAGACTTATACAAGCTATGGCGATACATATAGCATGCTTCATAGCTAGTGGATACACCGAGTAAGAATTTGCAAATAAGGAACTATGGTTCCTAGAAGAAATCTAAAGAAACTATCAAACTGTTTTATTTCCGATTGTTTGATTTGGTATGATAGATTAATTAAAATTAAAGTTCAAAATGGAAAAATGTTATTTAGAAAGTGTTTACAGACAAACACCTTCAGGGTATATACAAATGCTATATAGATCGGCAATACAAAGATAAATTATGCGAAGAACTCATCTTAACTCATTCAGACGCGTTTACTGAAGTAAAAGATTTTAAAAATGCTAAATTCATTAGAATAAAGTCAAAATAAAGACAATTGACATTTGTTTGAACAAAACTGTCTAAAATCCGTTCGCTTACACTTTAAAGGAGAGAATTTCACTCCACCGGAGTGATGACCTAAGGATGGGAAACCCAAGAACTACGGTTCTTAACAGTGTTTTCGGAAGCAATTCGTATCGCAATTAAGATTTGTTCCCGAAGCGTTTAAAACACATTTTGCGAACATCCACGGTCATTTTGCTATTTTAGGTTTGAAACCTAGAATGTTTTTGGGAAAGTTTTTCTTTGGGCGGGAATTGTAAAAAATGCCAAATCAATTAAATTTTAAAAGAAATAACAAACTCCTAAAAGTTTAAATTGGTGTGAACTGCGACAATTTTATAGGAATAAAAAAACGTTCCTGTGGGATTTTGGCTTTAAAAGAGCAAATGGATTTAAATTTGCAACAACGAACTTGTATTAAATTTTGCGTAAAAAACAGATTTAATGGTGCGCGAACGTTGGAAATGTTGGAAAAGTGTTTCGGCAACGTTTCTCTAAAGAAAACGGTCGTTTACCAGTGTCACGAGCGGTTCAAAAGTGGTCGTGAGTCAATCGAAGATAATGAACGCAGTGGCAGACCATCGACATCGAAAACCGACGAAAACATTTAATGAAGTAAAAGAAATGTTGGTCAATAACCACAAATTAACCATCAGAGAGATAGCGGAGGACTTAAACATTGCCTATGGATCCGTCAAAGACATTTTGGTTAATGATTTGGATTTCCGTCGTGAAGCAGCAAATTTGGTGCCGAAAAAATTTCAATTTGATGTAAAAAAGAGATCGTTTTGACGTCGCAAAAGAGATGATTTGCGAGGCTGAATCCGATCCCACATTCATCAAAAGGATCTTTACTGGAGACGAGACGTGGGTTTATGTACAACACGCAATCCAGACATCAGGCAAGTGAATGGCGTTCACCAAATGAGCCGAGACCAAAAAAAATCGCGTCGTTTTCAGTCAAAAAAGAAGGCAATGCTCACGGTTTTTATGGATTATAACGGTGTAGTGCATCATTTTTGCCAGAAGGCCAGTAAACAAAGAGTATTACTTAGGCGTTATGAGACGTTTGCGTGAAACAATTCGCTGAAAGAGACCAAAATTGTGGGCAAAAAACTCGTGGATTTTGCACCATGATAACGCGCCGTCGCACAGTGCATCATTATTCGTAATTTTTTGACGAAAAATGCAACAAATACCAACTAACAGTCACCGAATTCACCTGATTTGACTCCCTGTGACATCTTTCTGTTCAATTGAGTTAAAAAAAAACCACTACGGGGAACGTGTTTCAGCAGCCGAGAGGAAGTAATGGAAAAATCGCAGAAAGCACTGGTGGACATAGCGAAAACCAAATATAAAAAATGTTTCGAGGATTGGATCAAGCGCTGGCATAAGTGTGTTGCAGTCGATGGGGATTACTTTGAAAGGGAGAATATAGATTTAGATGAATAAACTTGTATTTTTAGTTTTCTGAAAAAATTCCGAAATTTTTTTGATCAGGTGGTACATCCCTATTCCTCAAACTTAAGAAAATAATTAACTCTTACAAATTGTTTCAAAATTTTCACGGAAACAGACCAATTGTTTGGCAAATCATTATGAATAGATTTATAACAGAGTAACGGTTCTTTATCAACAACGCATTAAACGTACACACATAAATATGTATATCTCATAGAAAAAACATTGCATCACAATGTTCTATCACTATTTCCACAAATAAAGTTTTTCCACTTCAAACTCTCCTTAGCACCCGTCTCGTTGCGAATGCTAAAAATTTGATAAAAATAAAAAGCAACAGTAAACGAGAGGGGGTAGGTGGTGAGGCAGCTGAGACACAGGAGAGGAACGAGAATGCGACAGACTCTGAGTAGGAAAAAAAAGAGAGGGAGTAAAGCTCGTGATGGCGCAAAAACCCGGTCGGGGTAAGCCATAAGCGGTAAATTGGGCGTCGTAGATGAGTGCACAAAGCACGCGTTACGTTCCTAGCAACATTAGCATCGTCATTATCACTGTGACCACCATCAAATTTTAATACCTACGTAGACATTACTTGGTAAAAACACTAAAAACATCATCAACACGTAACGAAAAATTTCAGCTTAACAAAAAAATTTAGCTTAGATTGGCTTTTGTTTGTCAACCCCAAAAAGATAAGCATCGTAGAAAAGCTTAGCAACAGAATTGTTCCAACGACATCGGTTGACCTAGTTTTGGAATAGCGGTAGTAGCAATGCAACAAAATAACATGATTGTTAAATAAATGCTATCAACTCTTCATTGTATGATATAATGTTTTATATTATTCTAGGTATTATGGTAAGTTAGTTTAAGATAACAAGTCAGTCGTCATGAGGATTAACATGGAAATAAAGTTTGTCATTATTGTGTGAAGTTATTGAGATAATAAAAAAGTTAGAAATACACCCCAAAAAGTTCCTCAGTAATAAAAAATAGCTTCTTTTATCAAACAAAATATGTTTTGAAATACTGTCTGCGGTGAGCATCTTCATTTTAACTACCTATATTTATAGATCTTTATAAAGTTACACTTCTTTTGCCTATCTTTTTAGGCTGACCATTTTTTATTATTATTATTATGTACGTATGGAAGCTGGTATTGTCAAATCGGTATCAACCGCAACACCTTATCCTTCGGCCGTCCTCTATGTGCACTGTTTGGAGAGATCTTCACGCTGATGTTCGTCGTTTTTTTTTTTTTTTTTTTTTTTCAAAAATGAAACCGAAACTCACATAATGGCCAATATTATAGCGTTGAATGATATGTGTTTCCCACAGGATAATGGTACGTGCTCATGAAACTAATGAGTGACTAAGAACTCGATTCATCAACATTGTGTCTCGAAATAGACCAGTCAATTCGCCACCGAAATCTATGTAAAGTCTTTGATGAATGTTGATAATAGTTATTTGTAACATAGGGCCCTAAAACCTCAAAAGAGCGGTCCAAAATGAAACTGACAGGTTGCGCTTCATCTAAAATGCCCGAAAAAAGACGTATGCCTTAATTCGATTTGATTTGCAATACACTACCGTAAACAAAGTAGCAAAATAGAATACAAACATATCGCCAAAGAGAAACCACAGATTAAATGCTATTGCGTATTCCATGTGTATGCAATGTACTAATATGCACACGTTAACATTTTTTATACATACATACCGATAAGATCTTCATTGGTATTATCAATTAACTCCGGAAGTCGCTCAACAATGGGTAAGTAATTTTCGCATGACTGATAAAGTTCCCTTATAAGACTCATGGAATCGTCTTCCACTTCCTTTTCGTTGTTTTCATACGAATCAAGCATTTGATTCAATAAAACAAATGTGTTTTGTATTTGTTCAAGTTCCGTTTTGTGCCGACATACTAACTCCATTTTTCGAGCGTCCTAGTTGTGTAATTCATAAACATTAATCTGCTCATTTATTAAATTTATTAAATGATAGAATTACCTGGCTAACTCTGGACTGTACCAAGAGGTTAGCCCTCTTAAGATCTTCAGCATTTCGACTTTGGAGAAGTTTACGAAACTTCTCTTCATCGATTCCCATGATGTTTTCCCTTTTATTTGGAGCGGTTACAGGGGTATGATTATTGCCTTCCTTACGCAACATATCGTAAGCCTCACGAATTTTTTTCCTCTCCGGATATTCAGTTGTCCAAAGCAGAAAACAGTCCATAATTTTATCACGTATAAGTTGTGGTGTTTTTTCTCCTTGGTGGCCTTTTGATACCAATCGAATTAGTTCATTTAAAAATCGAAACTTCGATACTTCATCCTGAAAGCTGCTCCCACATTTCGCCATACACTCTTCTAAAAGCTGCAGAAAAAGACAAATTATAATGAAGTTTTGTTTAATGCACAAATTTCTTTTTTTACAGATAATGCTCGAATGGATTGTTTCTCGTTAGGTGATCGAATTTTTGTTATTAACAAAACCGACGCTTTGTGGATAAGAGATGGATCACTGCGAACAGTCACACAAAATATTTGCACCGCAAGTTCATCGACATTTTCCTCAGCGGGATTTGTCGCCCGTTCTACGGGATTAAAACATATTGCAGTAAAGGATAATTACAATTATAAAGTGGTTTGAAGACGGTTCATTTTACCAATCATAAGCTCCAAAATATTATTCGCTACGGCCATTAATATGGAATTTATTTTTTATAGATGAAAGGAACGAATGCCCATCAATGTGATGCGAATTTTATACTCATTAGAAGTGCAACTAGGTGAAAAGAAATTATTTTGACAGCAAAGACATCTGTTCGTTCTGTTTCAAAATAAAACGTTCACCTAAAAAATCAGCAGTAGTAAATATTAGACAGATAGAAACAATAACCAAAGAATTTATGTCATGAACTTCAATTATCCATTAAAATTAAGGTGATAGCCAATTCTGATAACAGTGATATGTACATATGGTATATTAAATCCCGGTAAATATCGTATGTACATCTGACCTATACTACTAAACTGAATTTATTGGATTGGCGCAGATATTAATTATTTTTCAACAAAAAAAAAAAAAAAATAAGTAAATTTGGGACAAGTTTTTGTGAAGACATGTATGAATAGTACTGAGTCCCTATTCGGTTCTTTAAAAAGACCATTGCTACACTAGAAAATAAACTTGGCGTTTAAACATGGAATGAAAAGAGGTGGTAATGGATAAGGCATCCAGTAAAACTTTATCCTTTAAGTTTCCCTAGAAGGCGACGCTGTGACAGACATGTAGTTTAGTAAACAGTATCGTTATACCATGTAATCAATACCGGCAGTCTGTCCACCACATTAGTGGTATCGTTTCTAATATAATTATAATCTATTACCTTATTGTTTTATACAAAACAAACAGCACTTACGATTCCACTTGAAGTCTACTGTTGATTATTAAATAACTGTCAAACAATTGTTTCAATTTTTAATTTCTCCTAAATAGTTCTGTGCTTCCCTTGCTTGTTGTTTGGGTTTTCGATTTTGCTGTTTGCATTTTGTATTATTAAAACGCAAAATGACTTGCGTTTTGGATTGGAATAATGTTTGTATAGTTTGTTTGCAAAAAGCGGAAAGTCGTTGCATCTTTGAAAATGAATCAGACTCAGATCTATCAATTGCAGACAAAATAATGAAGTGCTCAGATTTCTCTATTAATAAAAGCCCTGAACAACCGGACAACATTTGTCTCCAATGCCTAGACGAATTAAATGTGGCATACAAATTTCGTCAAAATTGTGAACAATCAAATTCCATAATTAAAGCAATTCTAAGTAAAGATAATCGAGAACTAGAAGTCAGCGGTCTGCGTATTAAGATTCCATCTGGCCTAAAGGTTAAGAAAGTACACCCAGAATCGTTGGAAAACAAAACAATCGATGATTGTGTCATCCACGATGAACCAAATGAAATCAAAGATGATGATGAAAAGTGCAAAACATTAAGTGAATGTGAAAACTTTGATTCGAATGATTACATTGAGAGTACAGATATTTTGGAAGACAATGTCGAAGAACTCGACGAGGCAGAACAAGCGGAGCAAGTGACAGACTTTGATCCTATCATTGAAGAAGTGGAAAAACTTGAAACTATTCCTGAAAAAAGTGAAGAGAAGCTGGAACTGAATGCTAACCCGAAAAGGTCATCAGTGCCAATTGGTGAGAAGCCAGTGAAACGAGGACGGGGTCGTCCAAGAAAAATGTTTAACATTAAAAATGACCCTAATTACCAGCCAGAAGTCACCTATCAACAACCTTCACAGAAACGTAAAAACTCATCGGAAGCAAAACCTCACAAAATATGCGAAATCTGTGGCAACAGCTATAAATATCAACATGCACTTAACAGTCATATGAGGCGTCATCGAAACGAAAGACCATTCAATTGTGAATTTTGCGATAAGGCATTTGTTTCAGCAGTTGAGCTGAGGCGTCATATGCGAGTACATACCGGTCAAAAGCCATACGAATGTCAATATTGCGAACGACGCTTTTCTGATTACGGCAGTAGAATAAAACACGAACGAACGCACACTGGCGAGAGACCTTACGTATGTTTAACGTGTGGCAAAAGTTTTGCCTATGCTCATGTATTAACCGTTCATTTGCGAACACATACGGGCGAGAAAAAATATTCCTGCACTGTTTGTCGTAGAGGTTTTACGAAGAAAGCCTATCTCGACAATCATTTGACAAATCAACACACTCGAAGAGGCATGGATGAGGTCCTCGCCCAACCCAAAACTGAGGAGTTTGACGTAAAAATGGAAATTGATAGGTACGTTATTGTACCAATGACGGTTAACGGAAGGCTTAAACCAAAAGAAGAACGAAGTGAAGATGATTTAATCCAGGAAGATTATCATTCATTGGAACATGATCATGTTGATGAGGAAATGTGTAAACCTTCAGTGGTATTCTGAGGATACCACATCAAAAGCCAGCGGAAGATGTATTTATCGTGATTAACTTTTTTGATTTAAAATCAACCAGCTGACGAAAACAAGTAAAGTAATTTCGTACTCCAATTTAATGTATCTAGAGTAATTAAAATCTTAAATATATTTTCATTTATCATAAGAACACATTTGTATGTATATTTTTTTCATTCTTTTTAAGAAGAGTTCAGATGAATTTGCTTTCAACTGAATAGGGTGAATGGAGACATTCACACACATTGATGGGGATTAGTGGCAGTGCCTAAGTGCCTAGCTTTTCAGATTGAGGATTTTGCATCTTTTGTAAATTAAAATCTTGTTTTGGAACGGGTTCATGCTTCGGATCAGAGGCTGCGTAAATCAAAATCAAGTACCGAGACGAAAATAGACAACGACTTGAGAGAATTCTTTTGGAATGTCTCTGCATCCACTATGCACCCTAGAAGGACTATTCCTTCCGTCATACCAGAAGGTAGATAGAAAGAGACACGCTTTAAAAACCAAATCAAAAACATCAAATATTTCTGTGCCTAAATAAGACACCAATAACCTAATTCGGTGTCTTATCATATTACATCGAGTCTATTTCGACCACATGTGCAAACATGCAACTGAACCACTGCGGATCAGTGATAAAAAGTGTCGTCACATTTATCTACTCAATTCCCCGCAATAAATAAACGAAAAGATATGAAAAGAACCAATAATGACGACGAAAAGCATTCTAGTACAGTTATACCAACGAAAATTGCAGAGCACAACACAGGATACACAACTAAGCCTGGAAGAATGTGTACCTTAATGAAATTTTGTGATAAGTAGTACAAAGTTTCTTTCTAAAGTGAAGCGGCCAACTCCCGATGACCAAACTACCAACTATATCATCTGTCCTAATCGATCGTGCAAAGCAAAAGCGTGCTTTAGTCTCCTAAACTCTGGCGTTTTTAGAAGAAAAAATACTAATTTTTCCATGTGCTCATCGCTGCCCAATTTACTCCCGACTTGTCAACAAAACGACACCACTCCATAGACCCATCTTGAATAGCTGAAGCCTACATTGAGTGGATGAACATACAACTCTCATTTAGCACAAGTTGAGTAAATTCAATTGTTTTCCTTTTTTTCATAAAAAGAAAAGGATCGGGTCCGTTGCGCGTTAGAGCCAACTGACGCTATACATATGCCGACAGAAGACAGTAGAGAGTTGACCACCATATATAGTAGCAGTAGAAATACAGATATAAAACAAACTTCGTTATTCTAGTTTTTTTCATAAGCATAGCTCTTATCCACAAGGCAAATATTTCTAATAATATTTGTTTTGGGCCAAAGCTTGAAAATAATACTGACAATCATATTTGTTTTTATCAAAACTTTTAACTGAGAGTAAAATCGGATTGCTTTTCATTTTACTAGCCGTTCAAAAATGATATTTGGAATGCTACTGCGCTTTATAAAAACCTTTTACAAACCGGCCTTTCATATCATCAGTCATTTGAGTGATCCAGTTATTTATTTTTTGACCTCCTTTTCAAACACCGAATTTTCAATTGTTTTTATGTTAATGCGCTCAACTCAGGGTTTCCTCACTATCAATTTTTAAAAAAGCGAGATAGATCACGTTAAAGTATAGCCATTACGTTTGTTACAGTTTTTGGTCCGTCGCATAAATTTTTGCTTTACAACACTGTAATGAGTATTTTAGAAATGAAGACGCCACGGTTCTTTAATTCTAATAAGATGTCTCAGATTGGTTTTTCGGATTGTTAATATTACTTCGGACCTCTTCTAATAAAGCCGTCATCTCTCTGTTTAAACAGCTGTTACGACGTTAACTAAGATAAATCTCTCATTGTTGACCAGAGTAGACCAAACATTATTTCTTTAGTAAAGAATGTTGTCCGATATTTCTGTCCATTTGATGTCATACAAAATCGCATTCAAATAAGTTAACGTCTCTGGTATTTTAAGGAATCCTAATGTCATTCGTACATGATTTTTTAGAACGATGCCAAACACATATTTTGAAACCTACTATGTTTATCCATTGGCAGGTGATAAAGCCTAACGATTATAAAGCACTGTTGCGCGTCAAGAAGTAATTCATACCTTCATCGATTTATATTTGTTACGCTAATATACGCCACGTTTGCTTTTATCTATAGATAACATATAGCGTCTCCGGTCTCTGATCTTCATACAAGAATTGAGTCAAGAATCAAAATATTGGTTGCGTAGATACCAAAGAATTAGTATAAACGCAAATATTAAGCTGTTTGTGAAGATTTTCTGTGAAACAGGCATAGTGATTCCATACCAAACTTTATTTATTCACTCGATGTCAGGCGACTTAAGCTCGTAAATAATACGATTACTTCATTTGTTACCACTGTGACAGTATCATTGACAATTTCTTTTATGGAAAATGGATGAATGATTTTTTTTTTTTTTTTTATAGAATAAGATTAAAGACGTTTTGTTTGGTTGAAGTTGATTTTCTGTTTCCCTTTTTTTCTGAAAAAAAAAAAACAATTACATATATTCATATATATAATCTAATAACTTGGCTTCTGACGAGAGTTCCCAGCAGGTGATCGACCAATAGCACCTATTAAACAGGAGTATGAACCATTTATTACCATATACAACGTTTTGAACACAAGAATGTACATATGTTCTGGGCTGAAAGAGGTTTTGATGCGAAGATGGAGACCTTGGATATATAGGACCTCTCGCCGTAGCTCTCGTCATCGTAATGATTATCTTCCAGACCGTAGATGCGATTTTGCACACACGTTTCCTGGATGATTATAACGTATGCAAAAGTTATACAAAGCACGTTAATTGAAATTTCATTCGAAACCTCAACTGACAACCGTGTCTTCATCGACTTGAACATATAGAGCAGCATTACAACTACTTGTCATATGCTTAGTTGTTGAAATATTATTTCCATTACCTTTTAGCTTTTAGTGAGCAAAATGACGCTGTGAACCTATTCACTGAATATTTCATGAAACAGTCTTTGAACCAGTTAACCAGTTAACTTTTAAACAATTACTGTTCGTTAATCCCTATATCTCATGTACTGAGTTTTTCTAATTATTCTATAAGTGGAATTCAGAGACATACAAATTGAAAGGCTTAAACATTAAACAACAGTTTATTAAATAGAAAGGAAACAAATTCAAAGTAGTAATAAAAGTTGAACACATTTATTTTATTTATAATTATTTACAAATTAGTTTTAAGTAGATAGTAGATACAATAAAAACAAATTGTCATATGTGTACCATTGGATAGAAAATCAATAAAACTTGATTTTTGTCTTCCTAAAAGTATGAAAAAAAGGGAAAATACAAAATCTTTATATATACGCGCACAATTAAAATAAATTACTTTTTTTAAGTGTAAGTGGAAGAACGATAGTTTGTTTTAGTCTTCAAATGTTAACCTTGACGGACCGTGCTTCTTCATGTAACGACGGTACGCTTTATATCTTGCATTTTCAGCTAGCGCCTTTTTCATCTCCTCGTCTTGTTCCTCTTTCCAAGCAATGAAATTATCTTTCTTCCACAATTCAAGATCCAAGTACTCTTGAATTTGTTTATCTTCGAGTGATAGAAATTGATTCTGACCCATTTGCATGTTACGCCGAATTATGTAGAGCTTCTCTTCTTCACCGTACGGTTGTTTCAGTATTGTAAATTTCCATATCCATTTTGTATACCAAACGACATATTTAACGATGGTATAAGGCAGTATAAGGAGTTGAATCCATATGATGTCGAAAAGTGACGGTTTGGCATATCCGCCTTTTACGTCCATTTTCTCCTCTATAACTTTACGTATTATTTTTTCCAGCTCCTCCTTTTGATCACTTTTCGGCAAACGATTTCTCCCCTTTTTATTGATTTTATCGTTTATTTCTTCTTTTGCCATCTCGAGAGCCTTGTTCCGATACTTAGGTACAGTAGCAAAGTACTTAATTGCTGAATCATACCGTTGCCATCCCGAATAATATTGGATAATTGAAATAATTGTCAATGTAACAACTATTACCAAACGCACATCCACTTTTGGGGCAACACGACGTCTGTAGTATCGATAATAATGCGCATAGTACTCATTGGGATTATCCAACATATAATCGTAATCTGTCCTAGACTCGTCATCTTTTAGGATTTCATAAGCTGTTGCCACTAACTTAAACTGTTGTTCGGCAGTTTTTTTTGCCTCATCGCCGCGATGTAAATCTGGATGGAATTTACGTGCCAAAGAACGATATGCTTTGGCAATTTCTTGTTTCGTTGATTCCCTCGTCACTCCTAACACATCATAACAATTCTGTTTGCCACAATACAATCCCTCTAGTAGGCCTAGGCACACGGTGGGTAGCAAAAATAAAATGCAAATTACTACTTTTGCAGATGGCATTTTACTTTCAGTTCAGCCGACGCCAACGTATTATTTATCAACTTTGTTTGAAAAGTTTGCTAACTGGCAAATGTTATCTGATTCCATCCGCGTGCCACGTACCAAAAACTTTTTAAAACGCGGTGACCTGGTCGTAACACTACAAATTAATTCGGAAACCGTCTAAAATATAACAACAACAATAGTCAGTAGATTTATTTTAAAATGACAAAAAAAGCACTTGACAGCCAGATGTTATTTTTTAATTTGTTTCTATTAACTTCAAGGTGCGTTTCCTTTCTCAACCCTCAATATGTCGGTTACTATGATCGGATAATTAAGTATGTCTAGTCAATTTTATTTCATTTTGAACAATACGTTGTTAGAGAACTATAAATTCGGTAGTAAACAAGTTTACATGGGCTGCATAGAATTTGGCTTAATTCAAAGTTCGGAGTACGAAAAAGCTGTATTTTCGAATTTGCTCAAAAATCATTGAAACAAAAACCAGTTTAATAGAGTTTTTAAACATTTATTCTATTATTTTCTAATTGCTCACAATAAATTGTTAATCCCTTTCCTTTTCTATTTAGTTTCTACATTCAGTAAAATTTAGGGACAGAACACAAAAAAAGATATGTTAATATAAATGTGAATGCATTTGCAATGTGAGGATAGAACACGTAAAATATATTAGTAATTATTGTAAGGAATCAAAACCAAAATAATATATTTACTTATATATATAGACTAGATTTGTGAACATTTTCTAAGCATACTTAAAAACATTTTTGTTATGTTCTGAAGTTTTAATGTGTCAAATTATTCATTGTTCATTGTCGTAAAAACAACAGTCTTAGAATGAGTAATAATATTCCAGCAATTGGATTGAGGTTTCTTAAAGATAATTTCTCTTATAGTAACATATGGCTTGAACGTAATGAAATAAATCTTAAGTTTCATCATATACGAGGGCTGTGTAACAAGACTAAACGATGCGGCGCTGGTTATCTGGATCCTGTTTTTTTTTCCAATAGAAAATACTGAATTTTAATTCAACACATGATTTATTACAGATTCTATCTGCATACGACGATTTCGTGTGTTATCGACCTGCTGGTTTTAAAAATGCTTGAGCGTATTAACTATAAAGAGTCAACTAAAGGAATGCTACTATGCGTGCTACCCTTATTTCTCCTGCTATCACATATCGACAGCATCGGCAATTAAAGTTAAGCCTTTAAATTAGTGGCTTATCTTTACCGTGTTGATTCGTTATGATTGACATGTGCTAATCGGCTTATCTGTTTTGTAGAGTGCCAAGCTAGTCTTAAAAGCATTGCAGAACACTCATGCGGAAACATTTGGCGAATGATGGGATATCTTTTCGAACTTTAGATATTAAATGCATATGTATTTAAGACTTACCCTTATTAATATCTATTATTCAGCTTACTAGCAGTTTCAGTAATAGAAACTGGGTATGAGTCGATTTTAATCAGATCGCAAGGAAATTAAGTTTGGAATCTGGGAGTCTGTACTTACTTGAGATTTTATAGGTTTGTAGTTTGACTGGTTAGTTTCTTTTAAGTGTTTTTACCATAGATGGACTAACTTATCAGATGGCAAGCTCTACTAATAACTTTGTCAGCCCTTAGTCCTCGCACAGACCCACTATAAGTGAATTACCAACACATTGTACATCTCTATAACCTGCCTGCCAGAGTTTGCTAGAGTGAGAGCAATTTACAAGTAAATTTGGCAAAAGTTGCACGTAATGTTCACTATTTTTATGTATTCACATACAATGTCACACGGATAGGGGTGATCAGTAGAAAGTGGGTTTTGGTTTTCCAATATCTGGAAAATTTGCCTTTTATGTTAATTCATCTATGGTTACTCCTCATTTTTAACAAGATCTCTTTAAACTAAGTTGGTGATTCGCGCTTTCGGCTGACTTGGCCATCTTGCGTACATGTCACTTGTCTTTGCTAGTGGTAAATAAATATTGTATTCACAATGGCATCTCATTTTTGTGTGTTTACATCCAGGATGATGGAAGGGTTTTTTACTTGTTTAACCTGACAGTTTTTGTTGTATGTTTGACTATCTGGCGACAGCTCGTTTGTTTTGTTTACGTACATATATTCATATAAATATGAAATAGACAAACAACTTTGTCGACCTTGGATCTGCTATGAATTCTGCCAACAGCAAAAATGAAACAAAGAATCACTCTTGCCAATTTCTCTTTTATTGGGCTAAGAAGGCAATTGAGTAGTAAGGCCTTATCCCTATCCCGAAAAACTAAAGAAACTCTATACATATAAGACCTTGATCACCCCAGTCCTGCTTTATGGCGCAGAAGCATAAAACCCATCGATATCATCAGTCGTTTCGAAAGAAAAATCCTTTGGAAAATATTCGATCCCGATTGCGATGACCTGCTTTGGAGGAGAAGATACAATAATTTACTATACGAGCTGTATAGCGTCATTGACCTAGTTAGTTCGAGATGACAAATACTTATAAAGCAAATTGACACCAGTGCTCCGCTCGGCAGTGTTTTCGCATCTTTCCCGAAGGAACAACGCTGTAGTTGCGCGCACAAGTAGAAGGCGACCTCCATCGACTTAGAGTGCACAACTGGAGACAGTTAGCTGTAGACCGGACTAACTGGAGCGGCTTGTTATGTAAGGCGCAGGTTTACCTCGAACTGTAGCACCACCTAAGTTAATAGGTAAGTAAGATAGAAAACTCTACTTATGCTTTTGCAACCCTTTGCACTGCTCACAAATCCACATATTTAGAATTAAGAACGGATTGTTACCAGAATATATGACAAATAGTGTAGTTCAAGTTTTTAATGTCCAACCGTATAACTTGAGAAGTAACGAAAATATAAGATCAAGATGTAAATTGACGAGTACACAGAAATCAATTTTTTATCGAGCAGTAAATTTTTTTAACAACTTGCCATTTAAAAAAAAAAAAATTATAAAAGATATAGTTTAAGAAACGTAATTTTTAATTTTTATGCTTTTAATTTTTGAAAATTAAAAGACCTAAAAATTGTAATTGTCAGATACTTAAAAGCTATTTTAAACTTATAAAAATTATCTATTTAATTATGCGTATCACATTGTAGTTTGCATTGGCAGCTCTCCGAAAGTCGCTAACTCCGGATTCCAGACAAAGTTCTTTCTGTCAATTTATATATGTAGATGCGAATGTAAAATATCAAAATTGTTCTCCACAAGCAAAATAATTCGCTATTAAAACAAGTTGTATTTTTTTTAATAAGGTTGTAAATCGTTAAAATAGAATAAATATCTACATAATTTCAATTTTATTATATCAATGAATATACCAATTAAAAAAAAAAAAACTCAGTTCTAAGTGTACATGATTGTTTGCTGTTGATATAATACTCACAACTGACAAGTGATTTCCCAGTACACGTGTTATAACAAACAGTTTTAATCTAATATTTTAAAGTTTATATTCAGCGTAAGAATGACTTCAATTAAAAAGAAACGTGTTTCGAAAAAGAATAAAGTTTCTTGGCGAAAACATACAGATATAAAAGATGTAGAGGAGTTTTTAGAACAACAGAGACAGGAGGAACGTATTGGGTATGTGAAAACAAAAGCATTATATTGGAAAATTAAAACTAATAACTCATTACTAGAAATTTTTCAGAAAAAAAGGACGAAGATCTTTTCCACATTGACGTTGCAGGTCCAGTAAAGAAATCAGTTCTTTCTGAAAAAAAGAAGCGGAAAGCAAATGCTTTAAAACCCTTGAGGAGTTTTGCTGCATTGGAAAATACATCGAAAGTACAAGACCCTATTGTTAAAAGGTAACATATTAGTGGAAACTTACGAGCAAACATTTATTTATAGTTACAATATTTTGCTTTTAGAAATCACGTTAAACAGAAGAAGAACGGACGAAATATTGAAGAAGAGGTCCTTAATCCAAGATCACAAAAACATATTCAGGCGAACAAAGATCGCTCAAAGTTCTATGAGAAACTTAATAAAAAATTGGTTAATGACAAAGTGAACAAGGAATTTACACGGGACATTTGGGAAGAAGAGGATGTACGCAATAGGGCCCCAGGTCTTAAGAATGACTGGATAAGTAAAGACTTATCGCTTTATGTGCTTAAAAATATTGGAAAAGCGTCGATTAAAGTCCATGATAGCGTAAGACATAGGACCACAAAAGCAAAGTATGTAAATTATTTTCATTATTATTTCTGTCAAGGTAATTTTATTTTTCTTTTAGGAATTTTGAGCCACCACATCCTGGAATGAGTTATAATCCATCATTACAAGCACACCAAGATCTTATCAACAATGTTATTAATAAGGAAAGTGATATCATTAAGGTGGAGAAACATTTGAAGAGGGTTACAACAGATATGTTTTCCAAAGTTACCCCAGAAGAACGGGATATGCTTCGGATTAAAGAAATGTCATCAGGCTTGGAGTTCGAGGAAGAAGAAGACTCACAAAAAAAAGATGATAATGCCCCTTATAAGCCAATAAATCCTCCTGTGGAAAATAAGAAAAAGAGCAAGCAAAAGAGACGAAAGCAAAAAGAACAAAAATTGGTTTTAAATGAGCTACAGAAGAAGAAAGAATTAAAAAAACAACGAGCCGATATACATAGGTGAGCTAACTTTAAAATATATCAGCGTTCTGATGAAAAATTGTTATATATGAGGCATTATATGTGGCCAGACGCTGCTAAGACATCTCTGCAATTTTTAGATAGGATTCAAAACCGTGCGATAAAACTCAAAGGTGACGTTATCATTGCCCAGTCAATTGATGCACTCCAAAACCTACGTAACTCATCTTGCTTTACCTTGTTCTGTCGCTATCTTCATTACCACTGTTCCTTTAAAATTTCTACTATAAAGCCTGTATCGTTATGAATGTTCATCAGTTTACCCTCAACTCTAAGATGTAGTGATTGGTTTGCTATTGGTTTCCGTTATTCGTTGTCATAATTATCTGCAATTATTCAAAGGCAACGTCCATTTGTAATCATAGCGCGCGTTAATTATAAATAGAAAAAAAATTAAAAACTTACTTTGAGGCAGAGCAACAATTAGTGACTTCCATTATCCTGTCTTTTAACTGTACATCAGACTGTTAATACCTTTTTCAACTCGCACGATTTTCTTTTTTATACTACCATACATACAGACTGGAAAATTGTGAGACAAAATGTTGTACCGCTGTACTTTAATTTCGATCTGTGTATCTATACTGTCTAAAACAAATGATGCATGACACTCGTGTAGTAGCAAGAGGACTTAAAGATCTTAAAATTCACAAATCCGCTGATCCGCTCCTCTTCTTCGAAAGTGGAGTTTTTCTACGCTGGCAAAACCACTGCGTAAGCTTTTCTATCCATCCTACTCTTTAGGACTTTTTTCGAGAAGTTGGAAAACAGCATTTGTACACCCTGTCCCTTAAAAATGCGAACCTTCTCTCTTCTTCTACAGACCCATTGCACTTGCGTCCCTTTTTTCCATCATCTCATCATCTCATGAAATATCTCGAAACACGAAAACTAAGTAACCGGCGGTACGGTTTTTGTAGCAACAGATCCACTGATGATTTGATGGCTTGTCTCACCGAAAAGTGGAACCAAAGCGTACATCAATCTGACGAAAACAAGATAATTGCACTTGAATTTCGAAGGCATTTGACAGAATTTGGCACCGGGCCATTTAGTCGAAAAATGCATTCATTTGGGATCGATGAATCTCACTTTCAATTGACTACAAACCACCTTTTGGAACGTTCGATTCAATTTGTCTTCGATAGTTTCAAGTCTGATATCTACGAAATAAATGCTGTTGTGCCACAAGGCTTCGTTCTGTTTCCGACACTCTTTAATCTTCATTACTGATCTCTTGTCTGCTATTTTTAATCCAATATATTCCTTTGCTGACGACAGTACTCTCTGCTTTTAATATTCGTTCCCGGGCTCACCTCTATATTCTTCGGCTGTAGAACGAAGACGGCAGCTTAGCTAACTTTCATTAAATTCCGATATAAACAGCATCACTTAATGGGAAGCAATCAACAGAGTGGAGTTTAATGCTTTCAAAATACAATGCTGTCTGCTGTCATTAAAGCGAAATCCAAACACCCAGCCATTATCCATAAATGGCACTTGCGTCGTTGAAACCGAAAAACTTTCCATTCGCAGTTGTGTGTCAATTACAACTTACGTTAGAATGACCATATATTTGATTTCGCCAAAAATACTGCGAAATGTCTAGGTTTTCTTTAACGATGTAAGAAATAATTCTCCCCCTCTGATCTGTCCTCAAAATATAAGACATTTATCCGCTAAAAAAAAGCCCATATCTGATCGGGTGCCCCAAATCCTCTCTGCACCTGCTAGATGGGATTCAAAATCGTACGATAAGACTAATAGGTGATGCTAATATCACCCAGTCATTTAACAACATAAAACACCGACGAAATGTCTCCTGTCTCTGCTCGCTCTAACTCATCAGTTCATCAGCTCATCAGTTTACCCACAAGCCCACTTTCGGACGTACTTTGAAATACAGTGATTTTTTCTTAAGCCATACATTTCGCTTATGGAATGCCCTGGCGAGCTATTTATTTCCTAACCATTATAACCTTCAAACATTCAAAACGAACGTAGATCGGTACCACTCTTTCTTTTCTCCCTAGCTTACCTTCGCTCGTGCTGTGTGCATACATTTTAATGGTACCTTAACCCCTTGAGCAAATGCTAATTTAAAAAAAAAAAAAAATAATAATAATAACAAAATAAAATAATACGCACTTCACTAGATTCACTTTTGGTTATCGTTATCTGAGTTGAATGGTTCGCCCTTCCTGAGAATGGGTTTTTGATGTTGGATGTTTCTTTTAAAGATTCTGTAGAGAATGTTTTGAATTATTATCAGAAAAATAAGCTGCTAATGAATATTTTTTTAAGGAAATCGTGTGCTTGTATCATCAGGTGTCATCAAAGTGCCCCGGTTTGAAAGCATTATATTTTTTTTTTTTTCGTGGGCGGGTGTTGGGTGAAGGTTGAAGAACTTAACCATAAGGTCGTTATATATGAAATTGCTGATTTATTTTTGGGAAAAAAATAACGTTGTTTTAAAAATTCACAAAGTTTGTCCCATAAAATTTTCTACGAGCATATTTACATCTATCGTATGTTCCAATTGATTCACCAAATCAGATATGCCTCGTCTAAAAAATTTCTTGTCCTTGTGATGAACAACTCTATATCTCAATCCCGCTATTTTAAACACCGTCAACTGTGCTGTGATAATTTCTCCACGTTTGAGGAAAGAATAATGCAAAACTTTTTCACTTGTCCTTTATACTGTCACCATCATTTTTCAAGTTTTTTTTACCTTTTTTTTACTGAAAATGATTTGTACCATTAAAATGGTTAAGCTGCCCTTTTTCAAAAAAGAAATATAACTTTCTTTCCAATTACCTATTATCCCCAATCTCAAGTTACAACGGTCACTATCTGAATGATCAGTAAATCGGCAAATTATTACGTAATAACTTGTTTCCTATTGTCTCCTACCACAGTAAAATTTTAGGGCTTATTAAACTTTTCTGTTTCATATACAATATATTTATATATATTTTCTTTCTATGTATCTAGAATAAAGAAGATAATTTCCGAAGTCGAAGAGGAGGAAAGGCAACTTAACGATCTAAAGAAACGCCGGAAGTTAGCAGCAAAGGAAAAGAAATTCCAACCAAAACGTCTAGGACGACTTAAGTTTCAAGAGCAAGACGCCGATGTTAATATGCCCGATGAAATAACTGGGAACTTGCGAAATGTTAAAGTAGAATCTAGTCTACTCGTTGATCGTTTCAAAAATTTCCAAAAACGAAATATCCTTCCTGTTAGTGTTGAGGTAGGACGAAGGAAACCAAGAAAAATCAAACGCTTCGCTCGTTCAACACACAAGGAACCAGGCGTTTCCATAATAAAAAAGAAAAAATAATTTGCTTGAATTTTAAATAAAGTTTTTTTTTATGTTAGAGAATTGTATTTATTTCCACTTCAAAACTTAATAAACAATTTACATATTATGGCAACAAGAGATAGTGATGATGATATTCTTTGGTTAAAAAAAAAAAAAAAAAAATTATAATAATTGTCATGATTGTTCCGAAATTCATTGTAACCGCTTGGGTATTGTTAAAGACCCAGCTTCTTCCAGAAGGACTTAAGTTTAGAATCAGTCTCAAATATGCTTTTTAACATGAAAACTTGTAGGCTTCCAACTGCAATCATTGCACATATCTGGAAGAATGACCAAACATTTACTTTGAAATAATTTTCCTCAGCTATGTTACGGTCTCTTGCTTCATTCGATTTTAATAAGTCTTGAAGTTGCCTCGCTTTAACAACGAGCATTCTAATACGTCCAATATAATCCATTATATCTTGAACTTTCATTTCATAGAATTCTTCTGGTGAAAGTCCTTCAAGAATATCATGCCATGCGTCTGAATTTTGATTATCGCCTTCCTTTTCAACAATTAGTTCGAAGAAAACTGTCTTTCGATTAAACGAACTAAATGTATTATCAAAACAAAAACGATAATCTCCGTCCTTTTTAGCTTCGTACCGATGAATATTTTCGGATTTTTTATAATCCGATACAATAATTAAACCAATTGGCTCCGATAGCGAAAAGCTAATGTCTAAATCTCCGTAGCCTCCGTCGATGACTTGGTATTCAATGTCAATTACCTCGCCGGCCTTAACGCTATGAAAGAAGCAGTCTTGTTTTCCAGCTTCGATGTTAACTGTCATTTCTTTATCGTAGGCATTTGAATAGGTGATGGAAATTGTTGTAAACAAAAGCGCTATGTGCAAATATGAGAACTAAAATAAGAATAAATTATAAAATTTTACACAACAATCAAACTAATTGTTTCATTACCCAAGCCATTTTTGATATTTATTTCGTCGGGGAGGTAAAAGAAACATCAAAAGACCCTTGCCAAAACTTATGATTATCAAATGTCAAAGGGATCAAAACTGTCAATTGACGCGTTCAGGATTCCGTACGATAATTTTTTTCTACTTTTGAGTTAATCTTATGGCGTTTTCGATTCGATTTGAAGATAAATTTTTATTCTAAAGAAGTGAAGTTTTATGTTCTATATATTTGCCAAACCGAAAACGCCATTATATTCAAAAACTGGCAAATTGAAAACCCAGCTATATAATACGTTAATAATTCCATGTTGTGAAGAATTAGCTGAATATAAATGGCGTCGTATGATGTCCACAATAAAGTTGTACGCTTATGTAAATTATTTTTTAAATTAGGTAATAGCTATAATCAAAATTGGAGGCCATGATTTTTACAATATTTTAAACAATTTTACTTTTCGATGATTTTTTTTTTTTGAATAAATAATATTCATATATTAAGTTTATTAAAGCTAGCTTTTTACTTTTCGAATTACAACTCCTTTTGCTCAAACAGTTATAGTCACCCTTTGCGCGAGAAAAAAATTAAAAGTTAGGCAATTCTTACGACAACGAATCCCAAATATGACAACGAGAGCTACTATTGTGGATATATTTATTCGTTTATGAACATTTCAACTTTTAGCTGCTCAAACGACTAACACCAAAACAACTCCAATATGTTCAGATAACTACACTCAACTGTTATCTCCGCGCCGGACAACAGTTGAATACTAGGCAACCCTTAGCTTTAAAAATTTTAATTATGTTTTCAATATGAAAATAGCAAACTTCAGTTATGCTTCGACACAGACGCAACTCTCTAAAGAATGGGTTAAACATTTCAAAGTCTACATTCAAACTATTGTACTTGCGTTACTCTAACTATCGGGAGTGGCATTTCTCATCAAAAAAGTAATATTACGAAGGCATTCGGAGAAAATACAAAGCTGGCGCGTTTGACAAAATGAGTTTTGCTCATAGCAATTAGTAGAAATGACCAGCCTTTTATAAGCCTCTCGCTACATATAAACAAATATTAAAGCTTAACTTATTGTCAAATGCCAGTACCGAAAAAAATGAATAATGATGTTATGTGCCATATTTTGAAGCAGAACTGACCTACATTCGATCAGAAATATAGTGTAGAATTCATTGTTCCATATAATCAGTGTTGTCGCACTATTAGAATAAAAAAAAATATTCAAGATCATCTTTTATGCAATCGTACCAAACTTTATGAATATAAAATTACAATTATTGAATAAAAGCGAGATTGTGCTTTAAAAACAATTTTTTTGTTTCCGTGCCCAAAACTGGCTGACTGCAAATACTGCAACTAATGGTCGTTTAAATCTATTTGCCTACGTGACTACCGTTATAGTACAAAAAACAAGGAAATAAATAACATAAGTTAATGTGCATATATACTCGTGTGTACAAACATACTAACATATGTAAATAATACGATTTATACTGAATTTAGGAACACTGGTGATTTTAAGAACACTTATACATAGCAAATTCTACAATTTATATAAATGAATATTATGGTCAAATATTAATATGTGTATGTGTTGTATTACAATATATTTCGGCGGCAACAATTAGTGTCCTCATTAAACTCGTCATAGAAGTCCAATATGGTAAAAGGTTAACTCTGAAACATACGTGCAAATGTTCTGCAAACCGCATTCTGCGCACCTCTGCTTTTTTTCTTGTTGTTGTCTCATTACATTCTGCAAAGAACAAAGAAGAGTTGACTCATGCGGCATGTTCTCTCGCTTATTCAAATAGAATTTATACTGCCACCGGGAACTTTGCCCTTCTAAATGTCCTTTTACCAAAGTACAGCAACATACTTATGAATAATATCATATATACATAATTTGCAATTATTTGTACTATGCCCTTTGAACGCCTCAGCTTGCGTCCTTCCGTTGTAAACCCAGGAGAAGTGACATTTGCCGAGATGCCAGCTGTGTTCTGACACTGTCATCTACGGCCTTATACTTTTTTATCAGCAGAAGTCGGCTTTTTTACGTTTCTTTGTAATTTTATGATCGGTTTTACCTCTAGTGATAACTAAATAAAAACAACTTTTATATTTATAATGCAAAGTTTTTAAAGAATATAAATAAGATTAAGTTAAAACAATACAAAATATGAAGCAGAAACACTACCTTTTGTTCATTGTATCTCATGCTTTCATTGGTAATAAAAAAAAAAAAAAAAAACATCCTCGCACTGACACGGTCACAAATTTCATTTACTAATATTTTGTCTTTTATATATATTTTTGTAGCTGTTGGTTGCTTTTTCCTTTACGTATGCCATGTGCGGTCCATATTTGAGACACGCAATAATTTTGGACACATTTCGAGCTTAGAACGTGAGGCTTTACTAAGAAAGGAAGATGCACTGTATTTCTCATTCTACAAGACAATCGTCGAAGAGGCGGATTTCTATCGCGGCTATGAAAAGCTTTTAAATGTAACCACAATCGAATATCCTCATAGTGTAAATGTTGTTCATCGTTTTCACATACTTCCGGAGATTGTAATAGGGTAAATGATTATTGATCAAAGTTACTGAGTTAAAATGATTATTTCCATTCTTGTTTAGATATTTATATCATAAGTTTAGACGAGTAAGCAGAAGTTTTGATATACCAATTATATCTTGTTGGACAGATGATGATAATCCATTGTCGGAACCTGTTCTCACATGTGATGGCCTTGGGGAACCATTTCATTTTTATTTGGAATTTGTGTGGATGTTTGGCGGATTTACGGTCTTTTTGATCTATATGTACGCTACGTTTCTAAGGTATGTACGTGGTTAAAATTAGTTATCATTATTTATGTTACTTTCTCCAACACCGGGCCCATCAATGACGTTGTCTAATAAAAAGCGGGGGCAGAGCAATGTATTGGTCTTATCGTAACAGTTTGCAGATGACGCCATCGAAGGTTACTATGATTTGACCAGTTACAAGCGGCCGGTCAGAGATACTGTTGGATGGCAGGACCACCGGTAGTCCCTATCAGAACTTAAAACACGGTACCATGGAAGACAGTACCATCCGGATTTCGGTCCGGGCCTAACTTGTAGAAGTAGGCCCCCTTGTGGGAGCGTCATAGTGGCTGTGGTTTAAACATAAAGTCGCGAGAAGGGTCTTTGACCCAATGTAGAGTTGCAAGGTACTGGGTGCAGTGATCTTAAGAACAGTAAACGCTTTCAGGTCGGCCTCGGAACTTTTTGCCTCGAACACGAATTCTACTTTGGTATCAGTGAATTGACGGTGAGCGATGGCAAGCCATATCCTTGCTCCCATGGATGTATGGACATCCCGTGGTCTTAAGTTTTCCAAACAGGCGACCACGTTAATAACTAGAGACTATGTCTCCAAACGTGGATTTTTATTGTTGCTACTATTCAATTTGCAAATAGACGATGTCGTAGTATCTTCGATAACAAGGTTCTTTATATCCTTCGCCAAAAGCTTATTGTCTTTCATGGATTGGACTTACCAGAAACTTCCAACAACTATTCAAAGATTTATTGGGGGAGTTTTGTCTTTTTCGCCATAAACTTGTAGAGTTTGATCAAAGTGGCACTTCGTTCTGTTTGAACCTGAATATCAACCAACAGATTAGTGCAAAATTGGACTAAACTCGTCTTATTACGCATCAAATTTGTTGAGATTCCTTTTCATTTGAAGGACACTTAATGCACATGTCATACCCATCCAAGTCCATATTTACGTAACCCTTGAAACAAGTCAATGCCATTTTAAAGTAGCGAAATTCTGTTTATTTTCTAGACGCAACTAAAAACATGTTCATATACTTTGATATACTCCATGCTTTCACAATATAAAATAGGACTAAAAATGTCTTATGGAGTGCTTTCTTAGTTGTTTAGAAGAACGAATGACTTTTCAATTACCTGAGTCCAGGTTAAAAAATTTGCAAATTTGCGACCGACCTTTCCGCTTTAGCGCTCCTTTAGCTTTTTTTTTTTTCTTACGAAGAATCCCATTTTATCTTAAATTCTCGTATAGCTTGGCAACATTAAGATAGGAGTAGATTGCTGTTCTTATCCTTTTTGTGCCAAATGCTACGTCAATAAAGAATATCTAAGATATCCAATAACTATGGCATTTATATTGGCTACCACCGTAATTTTCTCGTTTGGCACACTCAACGTACCTCATTATTTTCACCAAAAGAGGCAAAAACCTACGGTGATATTATCAGTCGATTTATTTTACGGACTTTGGTGTAAGAATTAAAAAATCAATTTCATTCATAGATATATGTACGCCGTCAAAATACCCACACCTCCATATGTACTTCTTCAATGCAATGTTTAGAAACCTGCAACTTTTGCGGAACTTTTTCGTTTGAAGGGTCCTGAGAGATCACGTTATATAAGTAGTTTTGTATATTTCTTCTTTTATTCCATGATAAGAAACATTTTTGTTCGAGCTAATTTAATTATACTTTCTTTTGCAGTGAAAATCTATTAGGAGGTATTTATGCTGTGGTTTCCTATGTAATATTTCATAAAAATGTTTCCAAAATCTACGAACGTCCTGTTGCGCGAGAAAATTTTGCCTTTCCTTTGATTTTCTGGCAAATGTTTTACCTATGCATTTGCATTGGAAAAGCTTCAAAAGGTCGGGAAGTACAGCAGTACACTTTTAATCCAGTTATGGTAAGATCTTATTTTTATAAAGTTCAAAAAAAGACGTATTTACATATACGAGTACATTATCTTTTCCTTAATATAGATTATAAAGCTAACTGCATTGACAACAGTATCATTGCTTTGTTGGCAATTTTCATCAGTGATTTATGCAACACAAATTCTTATAATGATAACTCCGTGGAGCTTGGGTGTAGTTTCGAATCGGTTTTCAATAGACTACACAATATCACAATTTCTTTCGAATATTATAGCCTATTATGTTACATATGAGAATAAGAAATATTTCTTCTCATGGCAAAATGGTCCGGCTTTTGCACTTTTCTTTATAAGCTTGACTCAAATGTATAAGTCTCAGTCACGACCTGAAAACTTCATGAGAAGCATTACTCTTGGAATTCTGTTTGCCATTAGTTCACAAGGGACAATCATTGATTTATTGGAAAAATCAGGATATGCTAACTTTACGGATAATCCATTTTCAGTATATCGAGATTTAGTACTGCAGTGGACATTGCAACGTCGAACAAATTTCACAACATGCCTACTTGCTTGTAATTCAGATTATGCTGAAGTCAACATGCATGATGTTTGGGAGGTAATTAAAATATTATTTGCAAAGCCGTACTGTTTGTATGGAGTTGTACTGCTGGCGAAATTTCTTCGAAAATGGCGAATACAGGCGCCAAAGTCCGAAAATAAAGACTATGTGGAACGTACGAAAAAATATGTGCTTGAGGATTTTCTGGAAGAAAACCACATTTCCATGAAAGACATGTCAGATGAGAAAACTGAAAAGGCACTAAATGAGTGTTTGGCTTTGCTGGAAAAATGTGATTATGATTTTTCCAAGTTCAAAGAGGAGAAGGATAAACTAAAAAAAGACGTGGAAAATGAGCATGACATCTTTTTGAACGAAATAAAAAGCCTTAAAAAACAAATTAATTTACATAAGGATCGAAAGAATGAAAAACATGAAGAGTATCCAGAGCTTGATGCAACTAATGAAAATGTTGATAGTAAACCGTCCGTTGAATCCAATAAAGTAGAAAGAGATGCAACATTACCATCTACAAGTACAGAAAAGGCCACACAAAGTGAAAACAAAAGGCCGAAGTTAAGTTCAAAAAGCAACGGAATATTTAGTTATCACTACTTGTATAGTTTGACTCAGCTGGTTGTGTTTGTTCTTATGGGATTTAGTATTAAAAAACTATTTTTTCTTTGCTATACTCAGGGTTGTGTGTTAGCGCCTACGCTTTATTCAAAATTGCAAAGCAGTAAACAAAGCAATTTGTTTTTGTCAATTTCTTTGGCAGTTTTTCTTACAAGCATTGTGGATCCTGGTGTAGCGGTAAGTTGTTCTCGTATATTTGTGGCACTTACTTTGTTTTATAACATTTTTTAATTTTTCGTTAAAGAATATCTATGAGGAGTATTTGCCGTCCAAAACTCATAGTGATGAACTTGAAAATATGCTGGAGTGGATAAATATCAATACTGAAAAAAGTGCCGTATTTGGAGGTATAATTTGTAGTTCTCTTATTAATAGAAAACCAATCATTGTTATTCTATTGATTATATTTTTAGGTCCAGTTGATATAATTGGAACGGTTCATTTAACAACAAAACGCCCCATTGTTAATCATGCTCATTTGGATATGCATCAAATAAGGTAATTTCTAACTTCAAAGATGAACGAAACTCTCTGAAAGCATTATGTTGTCTTTAGATAACTTATAATTAATTTCTTTTTTTCATTTCTCTTTGTCTTTAATTGGTGCACTCTATAAGTACATATATTTTCTAAAAATTTAACTTCGATTCTTATTTACGGAAGGTTGTGCTGATTCAATATTCAATGATGCATTTCTAAAATAAATGTTACCCAATCTAATCTTAAATACTGGTACACCGTTTAGCACATTCATTGTGGAAGATGTATTAAACGTTTCCATTTCAAGTTGCCTGCTATTTGACATGTGATGTAGTTCACTTTTACCAATGTAAAATATGACAAAAGATACTTTTCATGGATTTTTCTTCATATCGGAGTTTGAAATCGCAAAAAATCTGCCTGTGTAAATACCGCAATCTCAGATCATCAGAAAATTTTGTGGCGGAAATATCTCACATTATCAAAAAATATTTAGCACTAAAGCAAAAACGTAAGCAAAGGTACGTACGCGAAGAGTGCTCACCGATAAAAATCGTTCAAAATGCAGAACAGTATTCATTTTTGCTAAAAGAAAAAGTCAAAACTTCTGTGAAAGTGAACTGCTTCGGAAGATGTTGTGAAGCTGCGGGCATTTCAAAAAGAACCTGCTCCAGCTTATTAAGCGAAAACCACTAAACAGCGGTTCAAAAATAGTGTTTCACACTGTATATTACCAATGATTGGCCAGCTGTAATTCAGACCTTGTGAAAAACGAGTTTCGAATAATGTGTTCTACGATTCGTAATAAATAAATCAAAAATATGGTATACAGAAAAAAGGGAAATAAAAGTAAGAATCCTTCTTTTAATATTTAGTATTTTACTCACCTAAACCTAAAAGGTTTCAGTTGTTCTTTTTTTATTTTTTTTTTTAGCGAGATAATTCATCCATCTCTCAAATAAGTTCAGAAATGTCGGGTGGCCTTGTTTAAAGTTGAAGAATATCTTAATCAACATTTTGTCATCATCCCTCAACTGATGCGGTCATTGCCGCACTCGCACTCCTGCGGGTTCGAATGAGTTTAATGGCGCAATCACATACTCTTATTAGGCTCGCATTGGTGCACAAGATATATATATATATATATATATATATATATATATATATATATATATGGTATATAATTTTGTATACTCTGACTATAGTATTCTGTAGTAGCGAATACAAGCATCTTAATCGTTTCCCATAAGCTATGCTTCTACTTTGAAGCACATAGTCCAAACGGGGTTCATCCATGTATCGATTTGGTTGCTATAAAACAGCTATAAAACACGGGCAAACTAACCCACTGCTTTGGCAAGGGCAGTATTTTTATAATATGATGTTCAAAAACAAAGTGGCTAGCTTCCGCCTTTTAACCAACTGAGGCTTTCATTACATTAATTGATCAGCAATGGAAGTTTCCTTTTTTATGAAAGTTGTCTCATCCATCTAAACCTCCTTTTACGATTTATGGTGCCTATAGAGTCGTGACACACTCTCGTAAAGATTTGCACTGGTACCTATTTAGCTGGACTTAATCGAAATAGCCGTACCTAGGCTACGTATTTATGTATAAATGCTTCTCGTTATCTTAGACACATTACCAAATGCAGATTTCGCCTCGTAATCAGTATAATGATACGAGCTCCTTGCTTTTTATTGAGAGTCCTATTCTTGAATCAGTCTCTGGGAGACTTCAGGAAGTCAGGTATTCTGTATTTTAGTATCTTCCTCTAAGTTGTTCCGTACGGTACTACTATTACTACGCAGAAATTACGCGCTTTATTTGAAAATTTTAGTGAATTGTAAAATACCTATTAAAATATTTTTATCTGTTGAAAATTATAAATATTTCAATTGTGGTCAGTTGTATTTGAATTTTATATTGACTTTGAAACACAAACTGAATCAAAGGCTTAAGGGCTTGGAAAAATAATCTATCGGTGGAAAACCTAGCAAAAAATGTAATGGAGTATATGGAAAAGTGTTTCACTGCACAAATAAATGCTATGGGCCATAAATTCTCTGCCAATATAGGAGTGGGGTGTTAAACACTTACACACTTGTGTTAAAAGATGTACAGGAAACTGGTAATCATCTTAAAAGAGTATAAATATGTACAAGTTCGAAGAATCGTTAAAAAGAAATGAATCTGAAATCAAGGAATTGTTAGAGGCGTTTTAATTAAGATACATAAACGGTAGGTTAAGTGAGATTAAAGCTGCTCAGCACACCTGTAAAAGCAGTGTAAATAATCTAAATAAATTTATCGAAATATGTGAGTTGTTCAAAGTATAGATTGGGAAAATTTGCTTTGACATAAAAAAAAAAAAATTGTGAGTGAACCACATAGTATTAAGTAGTGTGAGAGAGATGAAAAATAAAGTATTGGTAGAATTGAATAATAATGTCCCAGAACTGCAAATTTGTACGAATTCCTTTTTATCGCGAGAAAAAAAATTGCAAAACTCATTTGAGAGTAATTCATTTCCCCAACCTTGCCAATTTTTACAAATTTACTACACGAAATTTTCCTTTCGGCGGTAATTCGCAAAAGTTTCAATTTGTGTGAATTGCAACAATTTTATGCAAATCAAAAGATAATTTGGACATGGACAAAGGAGAAAAAAGAACTCATTAAACGCATATTAGGTACATTAATAAAATAGTAATAGTAATCAACCTAAAAGTCTTCCTCATGCTTTGCAATTTCGTTTTTACTTGTTACCTTTGACGTTTAAAACACATTTTACAAAAACGGGTGACAAAGTCACAAAAATACAAAACAGTGCTTGAGAAACCCGAAAGTACTACTATGTGGATTGAATGACAAATTATACAGGTATCAATTGAGTATACAGTAAAAGCCCAAAATGTGATTGTCCAGTTTAAATCGATAAAAAGTATTAATATGCATGAATCTCCTAAAATAAACGGAGTTTTTAATGCAATTCTAAAGGTAGATAGTGACACATTTAAAGTTTTGTTAGATATCAAAAAAAAAAAAATATTGGTTGGGATAAAGCATTCAATTAACATTAAATGTAGTGGAGAATATGCAAAAAAAAATTGTAAGAGTAATGTCCTGGAATGTGTCAACTGCATGAGAAGTAAAAATTCGCTACAATTATAAACATCGATGTTGATCACTGTACAAAAAGTGAAGACGATATACATGAGGAAGTTGCTATACGAAGAACAGAAAATTTTATATTAGCAATTAACAGAATGCTAGTGTGAATTGCTAAATATAGAAGAACTTATTAATAATTTAAATATAATTGCAAATATAATATCTACGGAAAAAAATTAATTTGTTAGGTTGACAAACGAAAATTTCGCGAGAATTTACAACGAAATATTAATGTGGTTGACGAGAAAAAAAACACTAGACTCTCTTAAATTTGGACGAATTGTAGATAGTTCCAGCACGAACAATCGATTTAACAACGAAATCAAAATATTGCGGAGTGAGAAGATATATAACTACCAGGTAACTGTTTGGTCAAATTCACAACATGACTTGCATAATTACAGGCAAGCTAGGAACATTAGCATTCTGTGCCTGCAAACCTTTAACCGTAACACTTGTACCGCTGTAAATGCTCATCAGTTTACCCACAAGCCCGGGCTGTATGCAAACATTTTAAGGAAACCACTCGAGCGAAAATAAAAACGATTTTGTCTTGCAAAAGTACGATCATCTAATGGCACAATATAAGGTGTTTTTATTTTTCTTTTTTCAATAATAATCTTGTAAACGACTCTAAAACGATGCTAAGTAAATTGATTGCTTTATTTGTCGAAAGTGTTTCTGAATTAAATAAATTTATTTTCAATGTCCCATAAACATTACAAATTGTATTCGACACATAAAATCTTCAAATTTAAATATATGTAACGAAAAACAATGTCAAAAAACTACTTAAAGATCATGAAAGACATAAAAGATGTTAATATGTTATGAGTGTGAATATTAAGCGACGTATTAATTACAAATTCCATGCAATTAATGGAATGAATGGAAGGAATCCATTGTATTGCCCATTAAAAAAATTAAAAATTCTAGGACACCAGTTGATTTTACACCAATAAATATTCTACCCACTTAAAGCAAAGTGATAGAGAAAATAGTGTAGAAATTCAAAGTCAGACATAGCTGTAAATCGCTACTTAATTTTTGGGGGATGGGAAGAACGAATGAAGTTCACTCGAAAAAGTAAAAAATCGCCGCTGTTTGTATTGATTTGCGACGAGCTTTTAAATCGATCGACAGGGGAATTCTTATCGAAAAGCTTGATACGAGAATTAAAGACATAGAGTTAATTGGACGTCGCAAAGGACAAAAATAGAAAATGCAATATCGGATAAAATAAATGTTGTCCTAGGTGTTCAATTTTCTCGTTTGCAGCTCTTTACAGATGATGGTTTTCTATATGTTTCTTGTAATGACTAACTTAATCAGTTAGACAAATGGTTTCAAATGAATTAATTTAAGTTTAAGTGTCAGCAAAACCAAATGTATGGTTATAAACGGCGATTCTGAAAATAATATACTGAAAATATTAATGAAATAAAGTACATAGAAATTGTAATAGACCCCAATTTATATTTCAATGATCACATTGAGTACATTTCAAAGAAAATACATAAAAAGATAAGCTCTTCTAGTCAATTCATTTATAGGAAATTTAATTATAATTCATATCAAATGAAGGTTTTAATCATAGTTTTTCCTTCAGATGTTCTCTATTAAAACTGATTCCAAAATGTATAAATAATTTTTATTTGTAAGATATAAAAATATACCTACTATATTTTGTAAAGCCTTAATCTATGAGAAAATAAACATAACTAATCAATAAATACAATAAACGTATATAATACAATAACTAAGCCGCATTTTGAATATTTTCCAACAATCTTATATTTAGTACACAACTCAATATTAGAGAGATTGTATAAATACATATATTAAAATGCCATTGGCTAACACCAATTATAATTATGTTCAATGTATTAAATGAAGAAGTCTTACGGTGCTAAATCACGAAACGCGAAATTACGTAGCCAGGAAACTTCGTACACAATAACTCAATTGTTTCGCGACTTGATGGCGCGTAACACTATCCTGTTGAAAGTATACAGTGCTGTGAAAAAAACTTTTGCAACCACAATTGCCATGTGATGCGGGAACATTTCTAACTTAGTTGTTAGTGATTATTTATACATCCTTATACATTTTACTTAATTGGAAACAAATCAAATTGGACATATTTCTTGACAACAAAAATAAGCATGAAGTTTTTTCACTGAAACCTACAAATTGCCTGTGCAAAACATCTGCAACTAACAGTTCGCTATTACTATCCGGTAAAATGATTTTTTTTTTAACGGTAAATTTTATGTTTGCTTTCGGTTTTTTGTTTGCGTTCATTCCTTGGTTTCGTCTGTCGATTTGCAGCGCATTAGTCAAACACAAGTAGTAGTGAACAGACTTGAAGTTAAAACTATTGTGTTCTTATTAATAAAATGGGTGGAAACAAATATTGCCAGGAGCTGAAGTCCAAAATTTTAACAGATTTTAATTATGAGCCTACCCAAAAAGAAATTGCGACCAAATATTTGATTCAACAATTTGTCGTGTCGTTAATAGTGGAGTTGTGGTATCAGACCATTAAGGTGGCAGGCCCCGCAAAACAATTGGAAAAGAAGATAGCAAAATTATTAATTTTATAAGGAGAAACCCCAAGGCGTCTTCCAAAGAAATCAAGGTAGAACTACAGCTGGATATTGACTCATCAACAATACGGCGCAGAGCTCTACAAGCTGGTCTTTGATGCTACAAGCCAGCCAAAAAAAAATTTCGAAGAAAAATTTGAAGGTTCGTATGAATTTTGCTGAGACACATTTAAATTGGAGCCCTCAGAAATGGAAGACTGTCTTATTTTCTGATGAATCGAAATTCAATTTGTGTGGATCAGACGGAAAACAACATGTAAGGAAACCGAAAGGCGAGAGGTTGAACCACAAATTCACCAAAGGAACTATCAAGCACGGTGGTGGGAATGTTATAGTCTGGGCTGCTTCTCTTCGCAGGGCATTGGTCCCATCGTATTGAAGAGATAATGAGATCCGAAGATTACAAAAACATCCTACAAAATGTCATGGCCCTATATGCAGAATGGGAAATGCCGCTGGTTTGGTGGTTTCAACACGATAATGACCCCAAACACACATCTAAACTGGTCAAAAATTGGATCGCGGAGCAAAATATAAACATTCTGCAATGGCTACCGCAGTCCCCAGACCTTAACCCCATCGAGAACTTATGGGAGATCGTAAAGAGGAGAATAGGGAATCAAATATTCAACAAAAAAAAAGAACTCTTTGCAGAAGTGGCAAGCAGTGGAAAGACATTTCCAAATTATTTATTGACAATTTTATTGCTTCCATGGCCAGGAGATGTGCAGATGTCATTAAAAATAAGGGGTACTCAATAAAATATTAGAATATTTTTGATACTTTATACAGTTTTTAACATTTAAATCGAAGAACATATCTTGGTTGCAAATGTTTTGCACAGCAAAAAATGTTACTTTTTAAATTCTCAGCTGTTTATTTTTTTAATGGATTAAATTACGTATATTATATATATATATAAAGTTTATAAAACGATACATAGTATTTCATTTCTGCAAACTTTTACATATTAAATTTACGTTTAATTCTTCCCTACAACTAGTTGCAAATGTTTTGCACAGCACTGTATGTTGTACGTATTAATATCCTCGAGCCCCAGACACAAAAAAATTGCTAACCATGTCTCGGTAGCACGCTCCATTGACCGTAATGACTTTTCCGGCCTCATTTTCGGTAATGTACGGCCCGATGACAGCTCCGGTTAAACAGTTATTCGTTCTTGATGCATTGGCATCTCCTAAATCACTCATGGATTTTCAGTTAGCGCTGCGGACATTTAGAAGACTTTGTGTGCCATAAATAATCCACATGCGTCTATTTTATAAGGCAATAAATGTTTCAGAGATATCTCAACATTTGTTCGTTTTATTAAAAAAAAAAAAAAAAAATCTGCACCTCTCGATGAAACACCTTATGGAAATGATATGGATTGCTCTCTCTGTTCGCAAGCGTTTTTCGTTAATTTTCATAGAACGCGAACAGGTGTATTATATACCAACCAGCACTACTTGTGGTGTTAAACTTTCCTTATACCTATACATTTTTATTTCATTGTTATTAAATAATTTACATATTTAAAATTGGTAAATTTTTATAATAAGTTTTAAATGCATTTCAGTGAACGAACCGAAAGTATTTACTCCGTCTTCAGCAGGCAACAATCATCTGAAATTTACAACCAGTGCTCGCAACTTAAAATTCAGTATTTAATTCTATCATTCAGTGACTGTTCCAATTCTGCTAAGTAAGAAAATTCAATCTCAGAAGAATTATTATTATTATTATTATGTTTAACTTATTAATTTTATTTTTAGCGATGATTGTGATATACTAACAATATGGGATGATATGCAACCGGCTTATCGAAAGTATCCGCAATTCTGTTCCGAACTGGCTAGCAAAAACGTACCGAGCTTTTTAAAAGTATTTTCGAATAAAAACTACGGTATAATAAAAATGTTCTCGCAAAGTGTTCAACTAAACTTAAAACAAAACAAAATGCCTGAAAAATTCATGTAGACAATAACAAACAATTGCTATCTAGGACAGCGAAATTAAACATTGGTATTTTGTTAGTAAAACTAATAGTTTACTTATTTTTGAGTATTAAAAAGACTTTTGAATATAGTTTGTATTCAAGCATATCCTTCAAATGATCTGTTACATTTGACATAGGTTACTTAGATGTTCCATTTGCTTTTACTAAAAGTGTAAGTTTAAACTAGTATAAGTTATTATTTAGCTATATTTTAACTTCGGTGATATATAATATTGAATTTATTTAAAATATTGAAACAAATGTCTTTATATTAAAAGAGAAAAATATTTTATTTCTATTGTTAAGATATGTATAGGCACTACAAAGACAATTATTATAATTATAAATTAGTTAAAGCAAATTAAAATTGATTTCGTTTTACTTTTATAGGGTGAAAGAGCGCTTTAAGCTTATGTTAGAGCCGCACTCACGACTATCTTTCTAGGCAAAATGATATACAGCAGCGAGAAAAAAAAAATAATTCAAACGAAATAATATGGTTTTGTCTTAAATAAAAACTCTGCCATTTTATATGGAACATTATTTGGAATTTTGCACAGACTTCTAAACCAGATTTTTTTTCTCATGCAGAGCCGATTTTTACCAAATTTAACTACCAAGAGAATTATTATCTTAAAAATGTTCGCAAATGTGGATTTGAAGACGAGAAAAAAATGCAAATACTTAAAAAAAAAGCTGCAAAAACTGTTGCGTACAGGGACACCAACATGTTTGAAAATATTTAGTTCCATTCTGCCCTTATTCGTTCCATCAGCTCAGTGCAATTCGATGGCTTTCACCTCCTTATCTCCCAAACTACAAAACGTCATAGATTTTCTTTGGGATTGAGGTTGGGGGATTGCGCTAGCCACTCCAAAACACCAACATTCTCCTCTTCCAAGAAGCTTCTCACCAACCGACTGTTGTGTTTTGGGTTATTATCGTGATGGAATAAGCTGTTTTCAGGCATATTTGATCGCAAATATGGAAGCTTATGGTTTTTCATATGGTTATATTTGGGCATTCATCTGACCGTTTACTTGACAAAATTGACCCACTCCTCGACGAAAGAATGAACCTTAAAAAAAGCTTTATTGGAAATTTGACTTGATGAATATTTTAGATTACTTACCCAACACCATTGATAATCCTCCCCCGTGTGTATTTGTCTTAACTTGATATCTTTGGTTATACCTTTGTCCCGATCTGACGAGAGCTAGTTAAACTTGCTCTCATTGCTTCATAAAACTTTGCTAATTGCTCGCTCGTCCAATGCATGTGGCGCTTCGACAGGAAATAGGATGGTGAAGGATATATTAAAAATTTTCATGCTTGTTGGCATTTGGTGCATACGAAAGTACTTACGTTAAACTATTTATGTGTCTGAGCATTCCCGTTCTGAAACATTTTTTATTAGAGAAACCCACGAGAGACAATAATTTGCAATATTTTATAATTAAAAAGAATTTAATCATTGATGCAGGAAAAAATCATCAAATTCATAAATAACCACGAAGGGAAGAATCATGATACGGATGCACAATATTCAAAAATATTGTGTTGTAGTAATATTTAAAACATAATAATAAAATTGCAATTTTATTTAGTATATCACGGCTTTCGAAATCAATTTCAAAAAAATATTGCCACACAATGTAAAATTCATAAATAAAATCTGTCAGAAATTTATGCATTTTCTAATTTTCTACAAATTTTAAATAACAGCTTTAATATAAAAAAAGAACGTTTAGCTTACAAAATATGCGAGTATATTTTATTATTATTATTATTATTATAACTTTATCTAGTGCTAGCTATCTAGTTGAAAGCCCTAACTAGTGGTTTATGTGGTATATAAAAAAAAAATGAGAGAAGAGTGTTATATACATACCATAGAATCTACAAGCTTTAGGGCATTCATAATGTTGTAAACATTGTTTATATTTTCAAGGTTAACGTTTGATAAAAGAAAAAAGAGACTATGGTCGATGATGGATTTGCAGGTCAGGTCAACTATTTTGCAGGAAAGCAAGTGAGGCACGGTAAACGTAGGTTTTTCGTCGCAAATATGACGCTTATGCGTGATGTATAAGTGACCTACACTAAGCCTTGTGTACACTTGTTGTTTTTTTTTTTTCGAGGGACATTGTTGGGGTAGATTGCTTTCACTCCACTAGGATTAAAGTTTTTATATGTGTGGTTGTAATAAGTCCGGTCGATTTTGGGTTTAAGTTCCCAATTTTTAAGGATGTAGTTCGAGTATATTTAAAAGAATCAAATCTTTCAGAAGTCCCAATTTTTTAAAAACGCTAAAAGTAGATTTCTTTAAAAAAAAAATATGTTAACCTTAAGTTTTTATTGTTAACTTGATAAAAAAATAATTTCAAAAAATTTTACTACTGTAAAAGTAAAGTTTTCCAGAATCTACGTGCAAGTCCAGGATGATCAGAATGCAATTTAAAAATGATTTATACTGCTGTTTGTGAAATACTAGAACTCATGTACAAACAAACTTAATTAATTTCAGTAATTAAAAGTTTATAAAGAGTTAAAATCTCGAACATATCCGAAAACAGATTATAAAAGCAATTTATTTTTCTGACGTCACCACCTTTTTGAAAGTTGGTAAACAAAACTAGATGGAAAACTCTATGAATGCATTTACAATTGATTACTATACATATGTATGTAACAATTTTTATTTATTTTTATTTTATTATAATTTTTTTTTTTAATTTTAAACGTGTTACTATTCATTTTGATTTATAAGCCAAACAAATGACCTTTAAAAATGTTCTTAAATAACTTAGTTATATTATTTTAATTGAATTATTTCTAATTTTGTTTTTTTTTTTTTTTTTTTAACTTAGTAAAGCGACTTAGGTATATACATATTTATAAAAGGCTGAAACACTTTTCTGAAATAAGTATTATACCTATTTGAATTAACTAAATCTACATATCTTAATTCTACTTGTGTATCAGAATACGTACTTATATAAATATTCGTTTTTTTTTTTGTTGGAATTATTACCTCTTTTTACATTTTTTAATTTTTTATAATCGTCAAGTTACCTAAGCTAAGTATGTATACGTATAGGCCTGCGTGATTTAAAAATAAGACATATCGACTTTGCACCCTAATGGGCTTCCCCGAATTAGAAGATAATAGCGACGGACATGGCACGACATGGAACATCTGTCTTAAATCATTTCTTTCACACATGATAAAAAATTCGTTAAAGCGCAAACATAAGTGAACTAACATAGATGGAAAACTTTCCAGATTTTGGACATCGCAAAAACCGCTTTTCACTGATTGCCCCTATCCGTGTGATCCGTATGGATTGTCAACAATATCAATTCCCCTCACATTTTACACAAAAACGCCATCCATATTACACATACCATATGTATATAGGTAGTAAACTTTACGTATAAATTGATGTCTTAATAGCAAATTCTGGCAGTTTATAGGCTTGCGCAAGTGTTGATAATTTTAGAGAAGCTTAAGGGATGGCAAAAGTTTTTTTTTAGTAGAGTTTGCATCTATACTATTTCATTTATGCCCCAGAAAAATGCCTCATTAATACTAAGTTTCCACCGACCGCTTAACCGAGATTAACTAAAATATTTCTCCAATCTCCTATCTTCTATAAATCTCGAAATTTACCATATAAAAATCTACGTCATAAAACCGAGTTTTATTATAAAATTCCAAGAGAACATTCTCAGAAGCAAGAATTGTGAAATCAAACGTATCCCATTTTGAAAAGAATCAAGTTATTATTCAGCTATTGTATTTATTTGTCAGCTATTAAATATATACAGACAAATCTTAATTTTATTTATTTTTTTATGAATTTAGATTGAAGGTTGCATCAAATTAGTGCTCAGTATATTAATGTGTTTAGTTACGTTTTGAATATAATAAACAAATTTACGGAATTCGAAATGACAACTAGTGAGCATACGTAAAGTTATGACGTTTTCGATTGGGCTTTTCTCCGTGCTCCGAAAAAGAAAAGTGTCGTAAAACCATTTCCCCTCATTTTTTCAGAAACAAAATTTTAATTCTCATTTTCATTTGAGAATCAAAATTTTTCTCTAAATATGTAAAAAATATAAACGTGAAATAGTTTTGTGTAGACTAGAATTCTGTTTATGGACAATTTATTATCCTTAAGTGTTCAAATTGATTCCATGACATGGCATGACTTTCGGAAGTTGATTTTCAAGTTCCTGTCATAGTACATAATATCTCGTAATTTAATCGAAGTAGCATTGCAGGAGTATATTGACCTCGTTACTCGAAGATCTGTATGCGATCATGTCGAGAAACTCCCTTAGTTAATTCTATTCTCTATGATGATGATTATACGCACCACGTCTCTTACAACATTGGGTTATTGGTATTATTCATCATATTATTAAATTGCGTTTAATGTCCACAGCTTATAATTGGGGATGTCGAAGCATAATGTCCGGAAGAACTTTGTTTCTCATTGATTTCTAGCTTCTTCTTCGAAATAAACAGGGATAGTTCACTCTCGGCGGTGATAGCGTTATTTATCATATTGTCGCCATTGAATTCTTTGAAATTCAGCTCAGCCAAAACAATTGCACCTATTTGAGGTAATTGGGAAAAATGTATATGCCTTGCACACGATACCCTTTGACGCTTCAATTTAGATGTATTGGCACATTTCATGTGAATTCCGAAATAAAATTCGGAATCAAACAATTATTCTAAAGATTATTCTTTGTGCAGGTATCCCTTCTACTGTATTACTTTACTATATTCGCAACTAGACTTCGCAATTCGACATTATCTAAATTTGCTCAAACTTTCCATAAAAAGTAAAATGAATGGCAATTTAAATCAAGTGAGTCATGACTTGCTTTTGATATTTCACAGAAAAAGAAAATAGATCTGCCTAAAACCACGAGAAACAACACAACCACACAGAATTTTCACAGTTTTGCGATATGTATAATTCATACATATAATTCTGTACACACATATATCGAGTATAGGAAATAGGATTATTTCAAATGTCGATTCACGCACACACTGAATTCTCGAAATCGAACATACCTTTTAATTGCATGAAACGCCAATATGAAATATACATTCAGCAAATTTAACACGCGCTGACATCTGCCGTTTGGTTGAGCTCTGTGTGGTTTTCCTTTTACTTGGACGCGTGCTTTTCCAATTTTTGAAGCGTTGAACATTGCATTTGGTTGAACTAGCTTCTCTTTTCTTTTTTTTTGTATTTGTAAACAAAACCATGGACTACAGTTTGGAGCTGGATCCTGCAACCGTGTGTCGCATTTGTTTGGAGCCGCAGGAAAGTCTACTGTCAATTTTCACCAAACATATAATCGAAGGGCACATCAGAACCCTGCCAGAAATTATTTTATCTTGTTTTTCCGTCGATGTGGGTATTTGTTTAGTATCTCATAGTCATATAAGAAAAAATATTTTTTACTATATTAAGCATATTAACTTTGTAATTTACTTACATTTTAATAAAGTTATAATAATAATAATAATAAAATATTTTAAAATTTTCTAATTAACTATTTAGGTGATAACAAATCCAATTTTACCGAAAAACATTTGTGAAGGCTGCAAGGCGTCTGTCATCCAATTTTACAAATTCAAGGAAAACGTAATTCGTACGGAGAAACTTCTTGCAGAGATATTCAAATCAGATGTTGTGCTTAAGGAGGAGGTCTTTAAAATTGAAGAGATCGCTGACAGAACTTTGGTTGAAGCCGACGTTGAATTCGAAGACCAATATGTGGAAGAGGTCCAATTGGATGGTGGATGTGAGGAAAATCTCATCAATGAATTCGAGGAGGAACAACAGCAAACTCAAATTGAAGAATATGAGACGGAAAGAATCGTGCAGTATAGAGAAGAAGAGCTATCAAATGTGGAAATAATAGATGAGACGGACACACCGTATGGAGAATTCGACGAAGAGGCTTATATTGATGACATACCCCAGAACGAAAGTGAGCAAGAAGTTATTACGGCCGAGCAAAATGGAGACGACGAAGATTCTATGACCGAAATTATACCGATTAAAAGGCGATTCAGACGTAATGCAAAGAGTGGTGAAACAAAATCGACCTTAACGTTAATGTGTAAAATATGCAATAAACGTATTAAAATCGACGACGAAAATCATGACAAATTGCACGACTACTACGCCATGATTGTAGCTCCAGAGACATTTTTACAATGTCATAGATGTGATCAGGTGTTTATTTGCGCAGACGAACTACAAACTCATCTACAACACATCCATTATGAAAATAATGAGGAAGAGGAAGATATTTTTAGTGATTTCCAGTTGTTGGATGAGGATTCGATGCGGTCAGTTTGGGTATGTGGGAATTGCAATACGGATTTTGCAGAGCTTAGCGATTTGAAGATGCACATGGTGACACATTTGGCCAAAATAGGTTGCCCTGTGAATGATTGTGGTTTTCAATATACCAATTTCCATTACTTCTATCAACATATTAGGAGAAATCACTTGACAACAAAACTACTCAGCTGCAAATATTGTGGGGAATCTAACATTCCAGACTTTAGAACCTTACAAAACCACTATAGATCCGACTGTACAGCTAAAAAGTTTAAATGTGAATATTGTAGTAAGTATAGATTCACTTGCAAAAGTCTTTAATATTGTTTGATTTACTTTCCTCTATGTTTTCAGGTAGAACATTTTTTACTGACAAATCTTGGAAAACGCACATTGAAGTGCGGCATATAGAAAAGAAGTTCGTTTGTGAACTATGTGGAAAATCATTCGCGCAAATAACTGAATTAACAATCCATACGAGAATGCATACCGGGGAGCGACCATTTGAATGTACAATATGCAAAAAAACTTACAAAACCGCTAGTGGCAGAGCATCACATATGGATTCACATTCCAATAAAGTTTTTCCAGTAAATTTCCATTAATTTTATCTATTTAAAGCCTCTACATATATTAACGTTTCATTGTAGTGCAACATTTGTGGAAAGCAAATGAATTCTAGGCGAAATTTAGTGACTCATGTTCGTAGACACACTGAGGAAAAGAAGCTGAAATGCGAAGTTTGCGGCAAAAGATTCTTCACAAAATGGCATTTGAATTTGCACGCATCAAAAATGCATAATAATATAAAGTAGGGATTCTACATTACATTTAGAAAAAGAAACGCTTTAAAAATTTTGTTAGTTAAACTTTTTTTTTTTAACTTATTAAATTTGCTATTGTGTATATTGGCGATGCTAATTGGAAACACAAAAAAAAAATTCTTAATTAGACGTAGAAATACGAACGTATCATTGAAAAAGTATAATAATATTAATCTTAGAAATACTTGTAGATGTAACATAAATATTTTGATTTTATTATTACTTTGGAATTAAAATAAAATTAGTAATATCAGTCGCGTTGGTCATTTGATCGTGTGAGGTATAAAAATTCATTGATTTGGTTTCCCCTTCCTTTCTGACATTAAGGGTCTCAGTTTTGTCATTACCGACCTTGGCGAAGCAACATGTATTCTCCATCGTCATCCTGTATTGTTGAATGAGCTTGGCAAGAATGCCAAAGCCAAAACTGGATATGACTCTGGATAGTGCATGCTGTCATATGCGGCATGATGATGAGGTGGTGTGTATCGATTAGGTGTTCTCGATCAGACCTATAGGCGTTTTTAAAAAACTTATACCACCGTAGCTTGCGCAGTTCAAGGGATCTCCCTTTTTTAGGATCGGACAAAATGCCAAGGTTCCATTTGTCGAGCCAGATTTTGGAGATTAGTTGATTAAACAGCTCGACAGTTAAGCCATTGGGTCCAGCAACTTTGTTGGACTTAAGCCTATGATTGGTTGTGCTGACTTCATATTGGTCGGGTGAACAGAAAATTTGTCTGTCTTCATCGATGTTAAATGAACGGTGGGATGTTCGTCATCACTATTTAAGAGGCAGCAGAAATAATCTTTTCAGAATCTCAGGGCAGACTGTGGTTCTACTGTGAATGTTCCTTCTCCATCCTTACAACTTTTGAATGCTCGTTTTATATTTTGATAAAACTTCCGAACTACATTGTTCCGGTAGCACAGTTTCTAAGGTCTCCGTAGAGCACTATTGCTCTTTCTTTTTTCCTTCTGATGAGCCTGTGTTCCTCATTTCTCGTCTGCTCGTAGTGCTCGCGAGCCGCTCTTGTCCTTTTCTGCAGATCCACTCTGTACATTTTTCCACATATACCTGCCTGCATTCTTCAACGAACCACGGATTTCTTGTTGGGGCTGATCTTTCTAATTGCTTTTTAGTAGTGATGCTACTGGTCTTCTACTTTCGATGCTGGTAGGATCAGATTTCTCGAGAGGTTAATGGAAACTCGGTCGGAAAAGGCTCTGGCAGTCTCTTGCGATTGTAGCCATTCCATGTTGAACTTCCTTACATGCTTAAGCATGCTTAAAAATTAAGTAATACATCAAATTTCGTAACGTATGTTTCAAGCTTGAAGACAAAACCTCAACGTTTCCGAAAAATAAGCATGATATTTTTACTCTAGTAGACCACGTAAAAGATAATTTCATGGAAATCAGTATTCTACTAGTGAATAAAGTAAATGTGGCGAAGATGAAAAAAGTACCAAAACTTGGCAAAAAACTTTCGGATGCCTACAATGAAAATGTTATTGTTAATCCTTTACATTATTATAGAATTATTCACAGCCTTGTCGGATATTCTTATTTGTCTTATTTATATATTAAATTTGAAGAAAGTGGAATACGTGGCCTCGAGTTCAAGCTTGTTATAAAGGTCTAATCAGGTCATTTCATCAATACTGGGTTTGAGATAAGTCTTAGGATCGTCGACTCTTAAGTGTTTGTAGAGAAGGATTAACTTTATTTTGCAATTACATGGACATGGGCAGTGGTATAATTTAAGACACTTACGAGGGCTGCTTGATGAGTACCCGGGTTGGAAGATAGATGGCGCTACTGAGACAAAATGAGTGTACCATCCTTTTGTATCATCATTTGTATTTTTTAGCCCGCCTGTCAAAATTTGGTGACAATCCGACGCATAGTTTTGTTTTAAGACCCATTTCAAATCATCGTGTTAATGTTTTTTGCGACTATAAAAAAATAGCAGTATCGCTCCGTGATCCGATTCTTGCTCTTGAGGGGTAAAGCCTGCAAGGAAATCAAGCCCATTCCCGATGGTGTGTATGGGACCCATTCGCCCTCCCGTACACCCGTTTACTATTGATTCGCAGAGTTTCGCCGTGGCCGCACATATGTTTTTGATGAACCGCGTCCAGGAGGCCCAAAAACGGTTACCACAGAGGAAACCGTGGACAAAATCAATGATCTAGTATTGGCGGACCGCCGAGTGAAAATGCACGAGATTTTAGGTATAAGAAAGCTGTCCGCCAGTGGGTGCCGTATTTGCTCACACTGGAGAACAAGCGGAATCGTGAGATTACTTCAAAGACGTGCTTGGCCCTGTTTAATCAAAATCCGAAGGAGTTTCTGTCGTTTCGTGACCATCGATGAGACAAAAGAATGATCGAAACAGGAGCATACTACATTGGTTTATTGGGACGATTCAGTGTTGATTTGAAGAAAAAACGACTACTTTGGCGAAGAAAAAAGTGCTCTTCCACCACAATAACGTACCGGCTCACACCTCCGCAGTCGCCGCAGCCTCCGCCGCGGTGGAATATTTTGCGGGCAAACAAAAGTCGTACTACATGGATGGGTTTAAAAAGTTGTAGCACCGCTGGGAAAAGTGTATCGCGTTGAACGGGGATTATATTAAAAAATAAATTGTCAAAACCTAAAAACCTTTAACCGTAACAGTCCTCGAATAACGCAATGTACAATCATATCCACGCCTCTGCGAAGAAGATGTATCGACTGTAGAAGAAGAAGAAAAAAAGAAAATGATAAAAAAGAAAGAGCTATTCTGAATTTAAAAGTATCTGCTGAACGAACTTGGAAAAAACGAGGATTATATGGCATAACAATTCTTATAGCCATAAGCTGATACGCCAATATCGTCAGTAGCTTCTTTTATGGCAATTCGACGATTGTTCAAAACAATTTTCTTCACAGCTTAGACGTTATCATCTTTTGTTGATGTGTTTTGGCGTTAGAGCGAGGTTCGTCATTGGCATGTTCTTGGCCATGTGGGAAGAGCTTGTATCACTTTTAAACATTTTTTTTTGCATAGGGCATACTCACCGTATGCCACTATCAACATTTCATGTGTTTTAGAATATTAGATTCCATTTTTTTACACAAAATTGAATACAAATTCTTTAATCCATTTCTTTTAACAAACGGAAATCGCCGGGCTTTATATACAGCTTTTTCAAGTTCAGAAGCTATTATGGAGGAATTAATTGACAAATGGAATAAAATTTTAAAAACGCTATTTGATAAACAGATTTTAAACGAGATCGCCACGATCGCCACACAAAAAACTGTAGTGGTCTCTAGATGAAGATTTGAGATTTCCACTAGTTCAAAGTTAGATCCTTTACTGATCTACTTACCTTGAACTTTCCCAGTGATATGTTTTTTATACTGATTTGTCAATAGATGAGCCAATGATATAGTACTTTGGTCACCACCCATCTTAGTAGATTATAAAATGTAAGTTGGTACACTTCAGATACAAGCATTGTTCCACAGTATACCGTTATAACTTTAGAGTGTTTTGCGACAAAGTGCAATCACAATCGATTATAAAATAGGTTCAAGAGTAAGGTAAAATATCTTTTACCGAAGGTCCCAGAAAATTCCGGCGAAAAAACTATTTATTTCGACAATTTTTTCACCAGTCGTTTTGTTAAAGGATTTTCGATATTTGATTTCTGATATCGAGCTTAAGTTACAATACTAAGGTACAGACATAATATATAGAAGAATATGACTACCAATGTGATAGTGATAAAGAAGTTCTTACTTAACTGGATATTTTCCAAAACAGTTATATTCGTATGAGGTAATTTATCTTTAATAAAATATTTATATATATATATTATAATTATATATATATTTTATTTATACATTTATTATATTTATTAGAGGTTTCGCCCCTGCTCGCTTCGCTCGCCAACCCAATCTCGCTTCAATGTAATAAATGTAATATGACTTTTCACCCTAAAAACTTAAAGCTTTACAATGCTCGCTTACTTTTTTTAAATCTCTATGATCGATGTAGTCAATTTTTTTCCGGATCGTAATCAGCACCCAAAGATAATTTTAGTTTTTTTGCACGCTTATTAGCATAATAATAGTAGGCTTACGCTTTCGTTCAATTACTTCTTGTGGCATGTTTTCAACTCGTTGTTTTTAACGTTTTTTCGCTATTTGTTCTTCAGACATATTTTCAATACGCTTTTTCAATTTTATTTATTTATTTATTTTTTTTTTCAACTTTTCGTAATATCTTTTTTGTGTTGCCAATTGTCGCAAACGACATTCTTCAGGTGTTAAGTCTAACTTTTTTCAACCCATGATCAAATAATCGGTTTGTGCTAATGACACTATATATGAAAAAAATCTGACTTGACAAAAAATCAAATGCAAATAAATTATTATGAACTTGAATATTTTCTCTAAAGTGTTTATTTTCGATCAAAATCATACTCTACGAAAAACTTTTTTATATAAAAGAGAGATATATTGTTTTAAAAAATATTTTGAGTTAGATGTTTTATTTTTATTAAATTACTTACTTACTTAATTAAGTTGGCGCTACAGTCCGGTAGACTTGGGCCTCAACCAAAAAACGTCTCCATCCAGCTGGATCTTTAGCTTGCTGCCTCAAGTTTCGCATGGTAAGTTGGTTGAGGTGCCCTTCCGCTGAGTCGCGGACTTCCTCTACTGCGCTGTCCCTCGGGGGTGGATTCGAAGACTATCGGACCGAAACATTGGGATCCATCCGCTCTATATAACCCAGCTAACTCAATTATTGGACCTTTATTCTTCTGGATAAGTCGATGTCGCTGTACAGCCCGTACAGTTCGTCGTTGTATCTCCTCCTCCACTCACCGTCTATACTGACGGTACCGAAAATAACCCGAAGAACTTTCCTCTTATAGCAGGCAAAAGTACTCTTATTCATTTTTGATAAAGTCCATACCTCTACTCCATAGGACAGCACTGGTATTATTAGGGTCTTATACAGTGTCACTTTTGTTGTTCGAGAAAGCACTTTGCTTGAAAGCAATTGGCTTCTTAGCCGAAAGAAGCAAAAATTGGCAAGCGTTGCAATGTAATTCGACGGACTTTTGAAGGATTTTTTTCTCTTGTACAAGCGCTTGAGTTTTGCATTTTTTTTTTTCAATAATGTTGTTAAAGCAATCGCATGACAGCGCTTAGCCTTGTCTAAATCCTTTTTTCATATCAAAGGTCGCTGTGAGTTCTTTACCGACCTTGAAGGAGTGGCCTACATTCTTTATCGTCATCCTGCACAAACGGACGAGTTTGGCAGAGGTGCCAAAACTAGACACTGCTCTGTATAGCTCGTCTCTATAGATGTTGTCATACACGACCTTAAGATTGATGAATATGTGGTTTGTACGGGTTTGGAGCTAATGGATTTTTTCCAAGATCTGCCGTACTGTAAATATTTGGTCGATGGCGGACTTTACTGGCCTAAAACCACATTAATATGCACCAACCACGTTGTTGACGAACGGCTTCAGGCGTTCACATTATACGGCAGATAGGATCATGTAGGTGTTGTTAAGAAGACTGATGTATTTGGCGCAGTTCAGAGGGTCTCCATTCTTGAGAATCGGACAAACAATGCTGAGGTTCCATTCATCGGGCATATTTTCATCCGACCGTATTTTACAAGTAAATTGGTGTATGCTCCTGACCAAGTCATCGCCTGCCAATCCTTTACATTTTGCATTAAATAAGGTACGGCTCTTACAGTATTTCCTTCTAAGGGGTTATATACAAGTCAGGAGGGCTAAAAAAGGCATTTTTCAAGAAATTTTTCTGAGAAAACTTTTAAATTTATTTAAATTTAATTTTAAATTTTTTTACACATATCCTAGTAACTCTGAACTGTATTTCACATTTTTTTTAATTGTAAAAATAATAATTTTGAAGGCGTCTTGCGGTGACCACTATATCTTTGGACTGGATCATCTAAAATAAGAAAACCAAACGGATATCGTTAAAGAAATGTATAATGTAGTTAGTAATCGAAGGAATAATGGCGTCTTCCAAAGCAAAAAAACGATTTTTGGCCAAAATTTTGGCCTTAAATTGTTTAAAAAATAAAAATTTATCGGTGAGAAAAAACCTTCAGTTGATTACAAAAATATATATTTAAGCTTGTGTTTAAATTTGAGACTAATGTTTTTAAAAGAGTTTCCCCGGTAGTTTTATATATAGGAATGATTTTTTGAATTTACTGGAACAAGGGATTGGAAATAGTGCCTTCCTGTAAACAACTTTATTTTTAACTAGACGAACTCATTTTCTCCAATTTCTCGTACTGAGTGAAAAACTGCTTGACTTTATTTAAATATCGGAGTTTGATATCTTTCGCGTCTCTCCGTTGGTTTTATTGAAGATATTTGTCCGGTTGATGTGGGTATTCTGCTAATCCATATTCAACATTGTATAACAAGCCAGAAGTCTGTAAACCCAGATTAGAGCAAAATACAAATGTACGTAGTGATTCGCATTTAAAACGAAGGAATAGCGCAGTAGAGGAAGACCTCGCCTTAGGTGGCCCGCACAAGTAAAAGGAGACCTCAACTGACTTGGAGTGCACAACTGGAGGGAAACAACTGAAGATTGAGCTAACTGGAGAGGCTTGTTAGACGAAGACGAAGGCTCATCTTGTAGGTATGATTACTTCCAGTTATTCTGAACAGAAAAAAACTCGTATTTTCATATAAATTTCTTTGGATAGATAGATTGGATCAAATCTAAATTTTTTAATGCACTGATATATAAAATCTGAGAATTACATATTATGGAATATACATAGTATAATTGTTTCTGGCAAATCTTCTTTTTTTTATTTGACAATTTTTTTTGGAATTGGTGCGCTATATAAACATTTATCTGAAGGCAAAAAGGAGTGAAATTTCTAAGAAAGTTCGGCATATTTTACAATTTTACTAAGATAAATGAAAGCATGCAGCGCGACGTCCACTATATGCTGTTTATGGTTAAGGTACTCTATCAAAAACTACAGCAAAGGGATGGTTCGCTCACTTTTGTTTTGGAAATTTATGGAAGAAATACTTCTCGCTCTGGTCGACCTATCGCTGAAAAAGTCCATGAAATTATGGGAAAAGTTGAGCAAGACCGGCACATAATCAGCCTGACATCGGTAAAGAACTTAAAATCGACCACAAAACAGTTATAAGCCATTAGAAACGAGCTGGTTATAAAAAGAATCTCAATGTTTGAGTGCCTCATGAACAAATGAAAAAAAATTTAATAGTCCAAATTTCCATGTGCGAATATGTCAGAATTGATCATCAGCAAAGGTGTCGTCTTTCACTATAATAACGCCAGACCGCACATGTTTGATAACGTGGCAAAAATTAGGAAATTTGGCTGGGAAATTTTGATGCATTCACCATATGATCCTGACATTCCACAATCAGACTATCTGTTGTTCCAATTTCTTCAACACTCTCTTCCTGCCATTTAATTGATTCATGTAATTCAGTTTTTCAACAAGAAATCCCGAAATTCTACACTTATGGTAAAATACCAGAAGGCGCTCGAAGAAAATGGACGATATTTCGCTCAATGGAATTTCTTTTTAATATAAGAAATATGATCTAAATTGTTACTACAACCTACGATTACCTCTGTAAAATAGAATATGTACATTATTAACAACACAAACAATTTTCTGAGTTTAAATAAATTTTTATTAACAATCATAATAACAGTTTAATGTAATTCATGAATTTTTCTTTAAAAATAAGAAACAGATTAATTAATTAAAAAAAAAAAAAAAACATGTAAAGTCAACAAAATATAAAATAATAATATTGCAAATAAAATATCAGACAATTTCATTTCGTGTGTAATTTATTTTCCTTATATCTAAGTTACAAAGTAAACTGTCGTATTTGTGTTTTTCAAACAAAAATTTTTTTGTTTTTTTTTTTTTGGTAATTATGTCGTTGAACCCCCACAGCTCCGATGACCATGAAATTTTAGTATTATTGGTAAAATTGGTTGTCCTGAACAAAAATGTTTACATACATTTATATGTTGAGCGCGGAAGTCATGATTTCACATAGTTTTTTTTACTTTGGAAATTTAAATAATTAATTTAATATTATCTATTATTAATTTATTATTATTATTTTTATTTAATAAATAATAATAATTAATAATAAAAATAGTTTTAAAACGATAAAATATTAGACAAACGTAAACAAATAAGGTAATTATGTAGCTAAACCTCCACAATTCCAATGACATTGAAATTTTATTATAGCTTGTTGCTGAACCGCGAGAAATATAACGTTAATTGTTTATATTTGTCTATTATTTGATAGGCCTACGGTGTTCTTTGCTACGGCAAAGAGCAGGGGCGGTGTTAATAATAATTCCAAGTTTATTCACATACTTCTTTAATAATTTAATTTTCAAAAAAAAAAAAAAAATAATAATAATAATAATAATAATAATAATATGGTGCAAAACTGATTTCCGCGCCTAATATATTAATATACCATACATATTCTTGTTCAGGATAACAAATATTACAATATACTAAAATTTCATGAAAATCGGAAGTGTGAAAATTCAGCGACACGATTACCTTATTATTATATTATTATTATTCAACGGAGTCATCAATTCGGCCGCTATTTAGTTTAAAGAAGAGAAATCGGCTTACATAGTCCTCGTTTAACAGTAGGCCATCTCATTGAATTTCAAAAATGTTAACATTGATTGTAATAAAATATTCATTTTTGTTTCTAAATTTTTGTTTTATTCATTCCCTATCTGATCAAATATAATAACTCAATATACAGAAAAAAAAAAACAAAAAAAAAGGAAGAAGGAAAATATAAACACCTTTTCTAAGATCCTTTAAAATCAACATGGTTGAAGTATTAGAACAAAAATGTAAATGAAAATACGTAAAAGTGCAATTCAATAATTATAACACGAAATATAATACAAAACCATAAATATATATTCTTTAATACTTTCTCATTTCACTTTACTGATTATACATACATATTTCTCATTTATATAATATATATATATTTATATAAATATTTGTCCTGGCTGCTGGCATATTTTGAAAACTTGTAGTTTGCAATGGTTAGATTTTAGAGCTCTGTAAAAGGCGCGCAAATGTAAATGAGCGCAAAGTAGAAGCTGCTCATTTCTTAACCTGTTGTATGCACGCTTTTTTGAAAGATATATCTGATTGTCTAGAAAATTTATTGGAATCAGGAATTCTGAATGAATCTACAGAGTTTTACATTCATTCACAGTTCTGATAGTGATCTGCTGTTAACAATGAAGCCCTATTCTATTTCTATTTCTTACCGAGCCAATTAACATAATCCACAAAGAAATATTTTTCAATATGATTTTCAATGCTGATTTCAATTACATAGTTGGAATTTAGTTTAAAAATAAATTGTAGCAATTGGATTATGTCTACTAACACTTACACTCGTAAAATATTCAAAATCAATAAATAAGCGTGTGCACATTGAATAAAAATAAAATGTTCTCCGCAATGTCCAATAGAAACAAGATTTTTAAGCAAAACAGTCAGGACCTTTCATACGCACCTCTACTATCTTCTCATTAACTTCCTTTAATTATGCTAAATATTTCTTACTGTTTTCCACAGTATTGATCTATTTGTTTATGTGTCGTCCCTTTTTATTTATTTATTTATTATTATATATATATATTTTTTTTTACTCTTTTCTATTCCATTTCCAGTATATATAACATAAATTGAGGCGAATGAGTAAATTGTTATATATAGGTAGGTAGATTAGGTATCATATAATTTTAATTTATATCTTTAATATAAGTACAACGTTGTTGCGGTTATACTTTCATGCCTCTTCTCTCAAATATTCTATTTTCTCTTCACTTAATCATTTGTTTATTTGATTAATTACTTTTGTTTTTATTCTTTAAATATATTCTCAACATATTCGTGTAATATGATTGCATTCAACAAGAAAATTTTTCACAGATAATTTAAATAAATTATTTTATGTGATAGTGATAAGATGTTCGTATTATATAATATTTTATGTTTTGTTATTTTTTATACTTTTTTTTACCTTAGTTTCAATACCTCATAAGAATTATTTTAAAATAGTGTTGTCGGTTTTTTTTTTTTTTTTTGTTTTTTAAACATTACTTGTTTAGTTTTTTTTTTTTTTTTTTGAAAATTGGGAACATGGATAGTTGTGTACATTTAAAATTGAAAATATTTAAAATGGTTGACTTTTGAAAGATTTTATGTGTTAGTGTATTTGTCTTAATAAAATTTGTGTTTTCGTTATTTTTTTTATTAAAAAAATTCAAACAGGAAAAACGCAGATCTTTGCTTTTTTTGGAGGGGGGGGATACGAAATACAATAAAATTCACACGTAAATACATTTATATATAATAATGCAGACAAAATTAACATTTTTTGTTTAATAATTAGTTATAACTTTGGTATTGGTTTTCAGTTTTCTCCTTTAGTATCTCTGTAGGTTGCAAAGAGTGGACGTATCTAAAATGATTATAATTATCATTATTAGTATTATTACTATTATATATAATTATCATTATTACTATTATATTTAATGATCTTTAAATGTAAAATCTACATTTTAATCTAACAGTAATGAACTTATATTAATACAATTAAGACAACAATGCTCTTGAGGTCTGAAGGAATAAGAAGGGTATAGTATTAAGTACGCATATACGTATATATATATCAGGCACCTTTTTAACACCGTATGGTTAATAGTTACTCGTAGCTATGGCTACCTCACTACGAAAGCAATATACACCCTGACTGACTCGAACTGCAATCAACTTCAGACTGCTATAATTTCCAAACCGTTCATTACTGTGAGCTCAAATTTTGACACATGACAGATAATTTTATTATTTACAAGCCTTTTAAACGATTTGCGTCTTAGTTGTGTTGAAAAATTATTATCCGCGATGGAATTCAAACGTGATAGTGTGATTGCTTTATATTTAGCTGGAAAACCACAAGTAGAGCCCTCCAGCACCTCAACGTGAATAAATCATTTGTGTCTCGAACCATATCTCGTTACAGTGATACTGGCAGCGTTGCAAAACGCCATGAGCTTGGGCTCAAGCCATTGAAGTTCCCAAAAACACGATATTACACCGCAACAGAAAAAAGAGTTGAAAGGGCGAAGGAGTTGCTACGCTTGCACGAAAGTGGTGAGTTGCCGAATTTGGTTTTTTCCGATGAGTCACTATTTGTTATAGAGCAATATGTCAACAAACAAAATGACCGAGTTTACTCGCCAGAGAGGTCCTTCGAAAATTTACACCTTCGGACGGCCACCAGAAAGCAGGCAGCACCGACGGTGATGGTTTGGGCTGCCATAACCGCCGATGGTCGCTCTCCGCTCTTATTTTTGGACCGTGGCGTCAAAATTAATGCGATCGTATGCCGTGAAACTGTCTTAGAGACAGTATTAAAGCCTTGGGCAAACAATCATTTCGGTCGGAGATCGTGGACATTTCAACTACAAGCGCGCGTCAACCAAGATTGGTTAAAAAACAATGTTCCACACTTCATTTCTTCGACACATTGGATTGCAAATCCGTTGGATTTCTCTGTCTGGGGTATTTTGAAGGCGAAGGTTGGCACTAAAAAATACCAAAGTTTGGACCACCTCAAGCAAGCACTTCGCCGGGAATGGGCCAAAATACCGGAGATCCACTTACGTTCAGCGTGCGATGCTTTCTTCGGCCGTCTCAAGGCCATTATTCGCGCCAAAGGTGGACATATTGAAAACTACTGATACAATCGGCGTTGAGAATGTAGAAAGGACAGTTTTGCGTAACATATTGGGTCTATAACTTAATTCGTGCGGTTTGCTAAGAGATGGCGTAACTTGTATTTTTCCATTGTTATTATTCCATTGGAACATGCATTGGAAAGCTAATGTCATTGCACGTCATTTCAGTATATGTCATTCATTTGAAGCGTAATCAACAATAATTTTTTTTTCACTCAAATATGTCGAACTTTGTGCCTGAAAAAGTGTTTTTGCGGGGAGTTCTTCTTCATTACTAAAATCTGCTCCCGAAAGTCATCGTATTTTGGTGGAAGTTTATGATGAACATGCGCTAGCTGAGCAAACGTGCCAAAAGTGGTTTGCACGATTTAAAAGTGGTGATTTTGGCTTGAAAGACGATAAACGTCGTGAGCAGCCAAAAAAGTTTGAAGATGAAGAACTGGAAGCATTACTCTATGAAGATTGTTGCCAAGCACAAGAAGAGCTCGCAGAATCTTTGGGTGTCACTCAAGCAGCCATTTCAAAAAGTTTAAAAGTAGCTGGATATATTCAAAAGCAAGGAAATTGGGTTCCACATAAACTCAAGCCGAGAGGCGTCGAAAGGCGGTTTTGCATGTCCGAAATGCTGCTGGAACGCCACAAAAGGAAATCATTTTTACATCGGATTGTTACTGGTGATGAAAAATGGATCCATTACAACAACCCCAAGCGCAAAAAATCATATGTGAAACCCGGCCAACCAGCCAAATCAACGGAAAAGCCGAATATCCATGACGCGAAGGTAATGCTCTGTATTTGGTGGGATCAGATGGGTGTGCTGTATTATGAGCTGCTAATACTGGGTGAAACCATCAATGGACAACGCTACCGAACACAATTAATTCGTTTGAAGAGAGCAGTAGCCGAAAAACGCCCGGAATATGCGACCAGACACGAGGCAACAATTTTCCATCATGACAACGCTCGGCACCACGTTGCTATTCCGGTTGAGAACTATTTGGAAAACAGTGGATGGGAAGTTTTACCCCACCCGCCTTATAACCCAGACCTTGCCCCTTCTGAGTACCATTTGTTCCGGTCGATGCAGAACGCCCTTACTGAAATACGGTTCACATCAGAGCAGAATATCAAAAATTGACTTCATTCATTCTTGACTGCCAAGCCGGCGTAGTTCTTTTGGGATGGGATCCACAAATTGCCAGAAAGATGGGAAAAGGTCATAGCTTTAGATGGGCAATACTTTGAATAATACTATTGTACGTGTTTTTCTTAAATGAACGTTCAAATTTTGGAAAAAAAACAGCACGAATTAAATTACATACCAAATAAGATATCGGTGATGATATCTTAACACGCTATAAGGCATTAATAATACCAGTTCTGTTATACCTCAAAGCTGCGGATTTTACCAAATGGATGAAAATGCCTTGGATATTTCAAAATAAAAGCACTTAGAATGGCTTTCTTTCCCGTGTGAATTAACGGTAAATGGAGGAAAATTTTCAACCATGAACTATATGTTGACATACACCTGGAAGATGTAAAAGGAATGCTTAAGTTTAGAAAATTTTGGAAGAAAAACATAGCAGAGGAATCTTGAATAACTATACCACTAGAGATAGAAGCAACCGATCGAACTGGGTAAAGAGGCCTCTTGAGGCCCTTGACTATATAGTCATCTTAATAAGAAATACATTTTAAGGTTTGACAGTTTTTTAGATCAACGTTTCAGACAAGTGCATTAGCACCTGCGTATATATGACATATTACAAACTTTGGTAGCGAAATGAATTAGCTCATTGTAAATTAAGAAACCTCTAAGGGAATAGATTAGTACTTAACATTGACATACATCTTTTGGTAAATCAATTTTTCTTATTAAAATCATTATTTTCTTATTGAAATCGTTGCACCACGGATTTGTCGAGGATCACAATTTAGGGGAGTGGCCTTATGCATTTTACAAGGATTAGGAGCCGGAAGATAAACCAAAAAGTTAAGTTATTTTATCTATTGCTAAAGCTGGTGCTTTATCTAAAAATAAAAAAGACATCTATGAACAATTATTTATATAGTTTTTGATGGCAGGTTTAAAACAATTAATTGGAAAGCAAAGACAAAAGCATTACCTGCGTTTATGGTTAGAGAAATTTAATTCAGAAATGATCGATATCAACGAATTAATAAAAATGCTTTGAACTTCTGATTATATAAAATTTAATTGGGGTAGAGGTACTTAACATAGAGACTTTAATTGGAGTAGAGGTACTTAACATAGAGACTTTTAAAATCGTTTATTCTTGAGAAGAAATACTCGTCCAGAAAGTATTGTTAATCTATGACAGTCTATACAATTATCACACATTCGAATTGATTGTTAATGTTAATGATGATTTTTTAAGAAGAATAAAACAAAAATCTCTACCACGACTAATAAACAAAACGCATGTACCCATATATTACCATTTTTTGAATCTCATCCCACATCCCTGATGATAAAATGTAATATCGGTAATTCAACCATTTAATCAATATCATGATCATCATCATTTATGGTTCATCAGGTTCCAGGTTTTAGAGCCCTATAACAGAAATCGTAATGTACTGTTAGTTATGTAACTAATAGCACCTATACGATTGGATCACTATCGATAACCAGGCTATATTTAAATCGGCCCAAGAATTTTGAATCTAATTTTGAGATTTATAATTTAAAAGATAGTACTACTAAAAAGTGTTTCCTAGAGCTCCTTGGTCCAGCGGGCAGCGGTATTTATATAATTCTCGGTAATTTCAACGTCTTAATCGGTAAAAGTGTGGGTAAACACAGCTTATATGGGACTTTAATTTAATTAACACTCCGACAATATAATAAATCCTTACCTTATTGTTAGTATAAAGACTGAACAATATTATCTCTGTCCGAAAGTTGTCTTACTTTCATCGAACCATCAGAACCACATGAAAATAATCGACCTTGTGAATCTAATTGCAGTTGGCTAACACCTTGACCAATGTGCTTAAAGAAACTACTTTTAGCATGTTCACCAGGAAACGCATATAGTAGTGCATGATGTGTTAAGCTCCAAATCTAAAAGAAAAAAAAATATATATATATATATATATATATATATATATATATATATTTAAGAATCAAAGTAAGATCACGAAAGACGTTTACCTTAATGTCGCCTTCTGTTGAACCAGTCACAAAGACTTCTTCATGTGGATCCATTGCCATACATTTAATTGCACTTTCATGAGCCTTACGAAATTTGTTTATAAAAAAATTAGCTTACTTTCATTACAATAATATTTGCTTACTTGGAATCTGTGCCTTAATGTCCTTTGACGAACGTCGAAAATGCAAATATCCCCTTTTTTGCCAGAAGAAATAAGGACCTGATGCTGTGGTGCATAAATTAAGCTCGATGCTCCTTGATCATGACATGTGAAGCCTGTAAATAATGTATAAAGTGTTAATACCTACATAAATGAAAGAAAGCTTAAATTATTATAATTTAGTCATATGTCCTGCAGTAATAATTAAGTTGTTGTTGTAACTATTCACTAATAGGAATTAAGTTGTGTTAAAAAAAAAAATCAATAAAAAAATTATCTTGAATAATCTACTAAATGCCAGCGCATTTTTGGATACTATAAATATCGTGAAAATTTCGGTCGTGAAGCACCTTCTCGTCCAATCCAAATTGGTTCAGAAATTCGAGGTATTAAGGCAACTGAGTGATGTGAAGAACAGAAATCGTGCCCGATGCGAATGGATAACTGTTAATATTGCTTCTATAGCTCATAGCGTGGCCGAATAGCCGATGTCATTGTTGCTACGTCGATATTAGGATCTGAACATAGCATAAAAAACACTCCGTCCAATTTCGCATAAAGACTTGGGTCATAAAGCCTATAAGGTTCAATTAACGGAAGATCTTTAGATCTTCAGTGTTGGAAATATATGAAATTGATCAAGAATTTTAAAACACTTTTGAGTGATGAGGTATATTTCCATCTTTATATTTTTGTCGCATTTGGGGCTTAGAAAATCCAAGAATGGTTGCTGAGACGCCTCTATATCCATAACATGTTAGTTTTGGAGCGAAGGCCTCCTTCTGGGTTAGAAAGCGGGCAATGCTGTTACCTTGAATGGATTCATGTATCGAACTATGATAAATAAATGTTTATAGCCGAAGCTTGGAGGTTAGTATGCGGGCGATGTTTATTTCCAATAAGACGGCGATACGTTCTACACAAATGGCGAAACCATTGATCTTTTTCGAAATGTATCTTGACCGAAATGGAATTAAGCCATATTTTTAGTTTTTTTTTTTTTTTTAAAAAAAACGAAGCAAGCGAAAATAATAAGAAGGAAGAAGAAAAATAGATACAGATACAAACTGTGAGTTATTTTCGGGGAATGTTAGTAAGCATAAGAGGAACATGAGGATATATTGTATGACAATTATTTTTTTTTTTTCGAAATCGAGCTATCAAACAAAAAACAAGTACACTGTAAAAATACGGCCCAAAAGCTATAAAACAGACATACTTACTTGACACCAATGACTTTTTCTGAGGCAGAAGTGTATCCCATATACCAACATTTTTGTTCTCCGAACTATGTCCAGCTTTAAAAAGAATAATTTATTTTCATTTAAGTATTCTGTATAATTGGAAATGAACGCTTACCAGTGGCAACCAAACTACACGAACCAAGGAACACAAAATCAGCAATAAGTTTATTATGGCATTGATGCGTCTATAATAATTCAAAAGTTTTCTTTACTGATATAAAAATGTTAAGAATATCCACTTACGAAAAATGATCGATTACTCTGTGAGGCAATTCCAGCTTGCCACAGACTTAGGTTTCCATCACCATCGGCAATGCCAAATTTATTACCCTGTTGTGAAAATCTGCATCGTGTAACTTTGGCAAATGTACCCGGTGGTCGAGGAGTGCAAACTACTTGTTGATGGCTCCATTCCCAAAGCTGAACCGATCCATCTTGGCCGCCAGTAAGATATAATGGCATTAATGGATGTGCACTCATTCGTTTAACATTGTCTACCTTATGTTTCATAACCTGCAGAAAAATAAAATCAAAATTTAGCATTGAGAGTTTAAAAATCCGTTATATAATTGGGTCGATATGTGCACTACGAGCACCATAACTGCAATTTTTATTTTTTATTTTACAAAATAACATATTTGCCATCTAAAACTCCACAAAACAACGGAAACTAAATAAACGAAAGCAAATATAATATTCTAACTTAATAATAAATGTAAAATCAGCGCACAAATAGAAAAAGGAAAAAAGAGGAACAAAAATTATAACTTTCATTGCTGAATTATTGAAAGGAAACTGTACCGGCTTTAGCAAGTGCTTAGAATGTTCTAAAACCATTTTGCAATACCATGGATCGTGACAACCTGGAAAATTGGCTCCTTTTATCTGCAGCGTACAACGAAAGACAGGAAAAACAAAAAAGCATTTTGTAAACATTTGTGTGTTATATGGTATGTATGTAGATGATGATGTTTATCATAGCAAAGTTTTCATCATTGTTTTTTTTTTTTTTATTATTATTTTTTTTTTTAACCCTGTGATTGACATATATGTAAAGTATTAATGAGGAAATATAATAGAACTGCTTGGTAAAAATTAAATTTCATTTTTAATGCACATTTCAAACATGCTTATCGTTTATTGTAAAGCTTTGTGTAATACGACTTAAATTTATCTCCACTTTCTCTTCTTATTGTAATAAAGCTCACTTTAATAAGTGAAAGATCATTGTGAAAATAAAAAAAAGTAAACCTAGAAAATATTATCTCTTCAAAGAAATAAAAATCCACATCGCCTAGGAGTAAACCAACAGAATCCTTATTGCTTTCAAAGACAAAATTTAATTCTAGAAATTAAAACTTTCCTGATTGAGTACTATTAAACTTAACTAAATGAATGGAACATCCTGACATGAATAGAGTTATTTATTAAAACAATATCAGTATCGCTATTGTTTGTGTAAAGATTTCTACAATACTTTTCATTTCAAAAAATTATCAACTTCGATTGTGATGACATTTTAAACATCCTTACGCAATCAAGTGCATAAGCTAGCGCAAATTTAAAATGAAAAAGAATCATCTTTATTGTTCATGTACTTGTCATCACATTTTCTGATCTTAAATCCAAGAAAACGAAATTGTTAGCCGCCGATTATTAAAAAATTCTGCAAACTTCGTCACTTGGCTGGCTTTAATAAGAGCGATTAAACAGAAATACAAGCAAGGACAATTAGAACGCAGTTCTAATTTTATTCAATGCAATTCAGTAAAAAAGACATTCGTTATTTTTACTTAAATGGTCTAACATGATTTACAGTTGCCATTTTGGGAATCGATGATTAACAATGCTACTTCTGTTGTTTATTGCATTTCTACACACCCAGTTCCGCTTTAATTTTTTTTTTTTTTAAATTAAACAAAAATTGAAGAAATAAAATATAAAACAGTATTGTAATATAATTATTTATAATATCTCTTAGGATTCTTTAAGACAAAGAATGGATTAAAATTAAGTGCATGAAAAATAAAAAAAGTTGACGCTTTTCATGTCATAAAAATAAAAGCAAAATAAGCGCAACAAAACATACAAAGTATTTGTATATGATTTAGACTTAAGTTCGTTCAAAAATAAGAAATCCCACTTTACAACATACTTATATGTTGATATAAATTGTCAACTCTAATTTCTTACCGGCCAAGATGTTCAAAGCTGCTGGAAATGACTTTGTGGAGAGCATAAACCAACTCAATTCTTAGATCTGGTCAAAAGAGTGTATGACTGATAACTGGAATCTCAACATCATTTGCCCAATCCACAAAAAAGGAGACCGCCTCAACTGCGCCAACTATAGAGGTTTAAGTCTCCTTAACATTGCGTATATGATCATATCTGCCATATTGTGTGAATATCTGAAACCCTTCGTCAACAACCTAATTGGCCCCTATTAATGTGGTTTCAGGGCAAGAAAGTAAATAATCGTTCAATTGACGTCAATAAAAAGTTTTAGAAAAGGTTACGACCTGTCATGTGACTTCTTTAACATCATATTTGAAAGAATTGTGGGGAACTTACAAGTGAACACTGAAGGCACAATTTTTCAAAAGTCTGCGCAACTATTATACTAGCGAACGTCGATTATATTAGGATAATTAGTAATAGAAGCTGCCAAAATGGGTTTAGCGGTAAATAAGCTTGAAACTCGGTATATGATATCAACAAGAAAGGGCACACAACATCGACTAATTAAACAGAATGTCACAGTAAACAGCTATGGTTTTGAGGTAATAAGGAAATTTGTCTACATTGGCTTTACTTTTCTTTGGGCTAAAAAGGCAATTGAGCAGTAAGGCCTTATCCTGGACAACTAAGGAGACTATACATATAACTTTGAACAAAGAAACTGTACGAGTTGTACGGCGTCATCGATTTGGTCGATGTAGTAGAAATAGAAGGGGATCTTAACGGACTTGGAGTGTGCAACTGGAAAAAAGTAAGTTAAGGATAGAGCTAGATGCAGAGGCTTGTTGGTTGAAACCCAGCTTCACCCCGAACTGTAGCGCCATAATATTAAATAATGCAATTTACAACATATGGAAAGAATATTTTAATATATTGCTCAATGGAAAAAGGTTCTCTTTGCTGTCGCGCATGAGGAGGAAACGTCGGCTTTTACATAGTATATATAAAAGTGTTATATTGTATTTCAAAACACAAAACCAATAGCCTTTTACAAATATAATTATATTATGCAGATGCATAATAACCTCAGAATTTGGGTATAAAAATTGTCAGCCTTTAAACGAAACTGTAGCTACCGAGTTATAGACGGCAAAACCGTTGCATGACATATACGATGAGATTAAATTAAAGAAAAATACAATATACAACGGGAATAACTGGAAATTCTTAGTTTAAGGTGGAATACCTCAAGACACTCTCAAATGATTGCACTATTATAAGAAACGACTCAAGAACCCTTCAGCCAGCTATTTATAACTAGATTAAGGGTCTTGAAGATAATAATTTTAGAATCGATGGTATAAAGATAGAATACCCAACTCCCGACAACTATTTAAATGGCTTGTATCGACATTCGAACAATTATAATCGTAAGCCATTGGAGCCAATTTGAGTTGTAGAAGAAGGCTCCTATGTGGAGTTTTCTTCTCTAGGAGAGAAGACATGTACAGAGAAGGTGGATAATTGTCTCATCTTCCTCTTCGTCCATGCAGCTTCCAGAGAAATCGTTTGTAAAAGCGCCAAGCTTTCTTGCATGCTTGCCTATAAGGCAGTGTCCAGCGATGACACCTATAATGGCGCTGAGATGTTTCCTATTTAAAAGAATCAGACTCTTAGTGCAATTCAGATCCAGCTTTGGCCAGATCTGCTTAGTCGCTAGACATGTTGGCCCACCGGTCCATCTAAGGTCTGTTCTTTTATTAGCATCCAGTCTGTCTCTGTGGCCTGGCACCCAACAAAGGTGAAGGTTGAAATGCTCTGCATTCAAGGACGGTTTTAGAATTTAGTGAGACCGATTCCAGGGACTTGATAGCGGTTTGGCTATCTGAAAAGATGCGGATATCCTTTGCAGATATCAAGTTTTTCTTGATGGAAGGAGAGGCGGAAATTTAGCTTACCTGAGAAAACACCCCCACCAACCCCGCTATCGGTTTTAGAATATATACATATGTACATCGCATTGCTGGATGACATACAAAAATACGAAACGAAAATGAAAAATTTAGAAATATTAGTTGGTGTATTAAAACATAACATAACATAAACGGGCCAGCTGATATTCCCACGCCCAGTCCAAAAAGCATTGGAAACTTAAGTTCCAGCGGTGTTCTCAAGAAGATGACAGTGGAAAAATTATTAAATCTCCCAAATGCAAAAACATAAGTAAACTTTCGATCTCACTGACGAGGAAATTCAAGATTGAGCAGCCAGGTGAATAGTGCTAAAATTCGCAAATTTAGATACCTTGGTCAAATATGTAACATCAGATGTATTTATACGAGATTTAAGTTAATAAGATTAAAAAACTGTCAACGGTATCATATTAAGTCAAAATTTAAAGTTTCTGGCAATTTCTCAATGGATTCATTGGCAATTTTTTATTTTTAATTTTTAATTTAATTCGAAAAAAATTGTTAGAATTCGGCTACATAGAATCCCTTAGCGAGAGTCAATATATACTCAAATCTTCCTTATCTTATCCTATATATATGCATGTATTTACAAATAAGTGTATACAATTACACTAATGTCAAAACATTTATATTTGGGAATATATGAATACTGTATGCACATATATTTAAAAATGAAATGTGTTATATTGATAAATTGTAAAAAGAAATCAAAATAAATTTAAAATATTGTGGAAATTGAATTTGCATTGTGTAAGTAACAATATACAATAGAATAGCGATAAGAGATAACCAACAACGGCAAAATTTACTTACCACAGAAGTTCCACGTCCAGATTGACTGCCCACTGCTGGCTGGTAACTCGCTGGGGATCCGTAATTTTGTATATTAGGAGTTGCACTCACTGAAACCCTTTCAGAGAAATGAGAATAATTGTAACTTTTATCTAACAACGGAATGTTTATAATAAGCTTACTTATCTGCAGCCGCTTGAATTACTAGGAAACCTGTCGCTGGTAAAGTATCGATGTCTTTTGAAAGATTTAAAATATCGTACTCGCATTCGTCTTCACACCAATTTGGTGATTCCAGCAGCAGAGAAATATCCATTTCTTGTACTTCACGTGGTGTTGCTATTGCCATCAGTCCAGGTGATGCATTATTTATACAAAACGCTGAGATCGATTCTTGGTCTTTGTGTATTATTCTAATCGGTTCGTGATGTGCATTTAAATGTTCGCTACCTACAATTTTAAAATAAACATATATATTTGTAAACATGATATAATAAATATGAAAATATATTTTTAATCGTTACCTGAATCCACTTCATTGGCACTGTTCAAATCTGGCTTCGAGCATGAACTTAATCCTGCTTCGGAATCTTTAGATCGTTTTCTACCAAAAACAGCTCGTATGAATATATCTTGTACATGTTCCTGGCGTACAAGAAAATTCCACAAGCGTGTAGCTGGTCTAGCTGACGAGCTCGTAACAAATGGTGTGTTGTGCTTTTCAAGTAACGATCTGTACTTGTGAATAGCAGGTCCCTTAGCATCATTCTCAACAAAACATCCTTTAAAGTGAGCATTTGAAAATTTTGTTATTGATAAATATATAATTTTATTTAATTTAATTAATTACCAGGAATAAAGTCGGCAGGAGCTGGCCCTTTAGCTTGCAGTTCTTCCGTGACGATTTCTTGCCAATGATTTAGGTTTCTTATTACTTCATGTGTCAGAGGACTTGCCACAGGTAATTCTACAATCAAAAACTATTACAATCTATACTTATAAAATAATTTGTCAATTCACCTTGACTTTCAATTCCAGCTATATTGATGACTTCTTGTAATTTTAATATTGTTAACTTTATTATAGCAGTTCGCATTATATTCCAAGAGTAAGATATCGGATTGGAATGCTCTGTATTTTCCTTTCGTCGCTTACTTAAAGTTGTCGGAGCCGTACTAAGAGCATCACCAAAAACCTCTTCATCGTCGAGATCTTCGTCTTCATCAGATGCATACGAATCGTCAGTGTCATATTCATCTTCATTTCCATCCACTTTAACACACAAAAAAAAGTTTAAGTAATTTGTGGAATAATTAAATATGTGTGTATCTTACCTAATTGAGAGGGTTTTATCAAGAAATATGACACCATGGACATTTCAGGGGAAACAAATTGTTCCCTATATGTTGGTTTATCTTCTTTCATAATAGCGTTGCCGCTAGAATTGCTAAATGTACCAAGAAGTTTCATATTTAACTTCACTCGTTGTTTTGTTATCGACGTAACTGTATTCCAAACACCACCTTCATCGGGTATATCCTGTGAACTTTGTGATTGGAAACTTTGTGTTAAATGACTTTGTGAAGTTGCCTTTCGAAGTAATTTTTTAATGCCACCACCAAACAAAGTTGCCCATGAAGAATTCGTGAATTTTTGCCCAATCAGTCTATATAAAATATGACAATCACATGAAGCTAACGCATATACCATTAAAGACATATAAGTGGCGACAAAAGCCTCCAGCAATAAAACATTCAGTCTTGGGATGTCTTCGTCTTTTTCACGAGCCAACAACGCTCTCAGATTAGTTACACCAGGCCACTTTGACGGTAGGGTACAGATAGCAGCTGGTTCATCAGTTGAATATTTTCGCTTGCGCTGGTAAATATTTGCATTAACCATTAAGTGTGAGCATTGGCATGACGCATTTAATTTTGCTAGGTTTTCAATACCAGGACTTTGATAGCCATTTGAAACCAACGACTGACTTACAACAAAACTTTCTGAATCGCAAAGCGATTGATATATACAGGATGACAGTGCGATCGCTAAATCACGTAGCACTAATATTTCAGAATAAGTATCCTCTTTTACACCAATAAACGGCGATCGCACATCAACTACAGTCTGAAGCATATCTTGCGTATGAGACTAAAAACGAAAATAAAATAATAATAAGAAGTCAAATAAGTTTTAATATATAAGGGTATATATATTTTTAATGTTTAACCTGTAAATATTTGATTGGATCGGCTATGACAGTCTTATTTCCAGCAACACATGCGCTTAACAATGGTAGAGTTGTCGGGAACGGAAGTGGACTAAGTAGCTGTTGTTGAGTTTTCTCTTGTTGTAGTTCTTGAAGTAAGAGTACCAATTCCATCCGAACGGAAGCTAATCCGCCACCACTGGCACCGTGAAGTGAGCAGTAACTTAAAAGTGTGCGTAAAAGCGTTTCATTCGCTAAAAATAAATAAAAATAATTATTATAATAATTACCATGTTTCTGTAAATTGAACATAATTTATCATGGTAAACGGTTATTTCAAAGGTTTTTTTTTTAAGAAAGAAATACCTTTTAAAAAAATGAAATATCCTTAAAAATCTTACCACAAATAGAGGATCTCGCAATACGATTACGCACTTCTCTCAATAATCTACGCAAAAAAGTGTAAGAGAAATTACCACCACTAAAATAGGGTTAACCAAAAGTAAAGAGAAGATTTATCTGTAATTCACTCTATCAGGAATCAGGCTGCTATAAAACTTATTAATTTATGTATTTTCGACAAAATAGTGTACGCATGTCGTTTTCACACATGAATTCATGCATATGCAGCAAACATTGGATAATCATTAATATAGTTTTCTCCTCCATGGACCAATAAAAGACTTTTTTCTTATATTGTATCCGTAACGAAAATCTTATCACATTTTGCATTTGCTGTTGTCTGTTTAGAATATCGAAGCACGAACAAAAATGTCTAGTTTGTGGGTTTTGCAAATAAGTAAAAACAAAGTACAATTTGCTTATATATGTACATATACGGAGCTGAATTTCAGTTTGCCTCGAAGACCGTACAGTCTTGCTATGACGGGATAAAAGTATGAAAAATAATTCATAACCAAAAAAGACCAAGTTTTTACTCAAAATAATAATAGTAAATAAATAAATAAATAAAATAAAATAACACAATACAGGAAGAACACAATTCCAAAAAAGCTAAGGTGATTTTCCGCAACAAACCGCTCGCTGTGGACATTCTTATTTCGTTTCTGAAGATTGGAAATATGCAGTCTACAAACAAAAAACCTACCATACCTCAAACATAATCTTAGCTCTGCATCTTATAACTGTCACAAATTCGTTGTCTTAAAAGAAAAACTCTAGCGCTTGTGCTGACTAAAAATATCAAAACAAATATCTGTTGGAGTCCATTCACCAGCTCTTACCTTTAAGCCACCTTTTTCGTCTTGCTGCTCGCTTTACTTTAGCTTCAAAGTCTTGTTTTTCTTGCATTAAAATCTCATGCAAAGTTGGCTTATCGGTAAATTTTTGTGAGGTTATATTATTGTCCTTGTCCATCTAAATAAATATTCATGAATAACAATTTATTTATGGAAATAAGATAATAAATAACATTCTCTCACCTGAGTCATCTCAATTGTTTGATTACTTTCTAAGGCATCATTTTCTGTATTACAATAATTACAAAGTTGTTTTAAAGCATCTACTTCTCTTTCCAACCAAATGTACAGTTGATAGCGAAGTTGACCGCCATCTACTTCGAAACCTGTTGCCAGTGTAGACAATTCTTCCATAAGAATTTTCAGACATGCAACAAATTTTAATTGTTGCGCCATTATGTCAAGTTTCTCTTGTGGTCTATCCTCTGGAACACTTGATTTTAATGGTGCACCAACTGCACCATCTGCCGATGGTAGTGGTGTTTTTTGTTTTTCTTCCTCCTCTTCATCATCGTCATTATTGGTATCATCAGCGCCCCATTCGATTTTAAATCCACCATCATCTTCTAAAGTACTAACTGGAGCACCCCAATCGAAATCTGCTGCTGAACCGCCGCCATCTTGTGAAGTATTTGCAGCTGTATTACTGCTATTCCATTCTAAGATTCCTGTGTTAATTAACTCATTTTTTACATTTTCCGATGGAGTCGCCACTTCACTATTCCCTGCCGTTTCTATCACCTTAGTCGGTAGTTTGTTAAGAACTTCCAAAGCTAGAGCTGGGCAGCCTGCTTTAAAGTGCGCATGAGCGGTGGTAAAGTATAGCTGGCGCTCCAATGGAGTAATGGTATCTTCCAGCTGTATTTGTTTATCACTTACACAAGCGCTTCCCGCATCGCCAGCATAACTGAATCCAGACAGAATCACTTGTGTAAGTTTCTTTTCCTGAGCCGTAGAGGCTATATGCTGCCTAATTAAAAGTGGATGCGTTCGAAGGTATATGTAAAAGTTAAACACATTTGGGTTTGTCGACTGCGAATTCTCATTTTTTAAGCTATCTTCATCTTTGTAGGCATAATGATTTTGTCCGGCATTATTTAATAACAATGTACTTAAACTAGCTGAATAATTTTTAAGAATCCAAAAACCAATTGAACGCAAAAATGGATCAGGATGAGCCTTACTTACGTCAAGATTAGTGCCGTCACTTTCAAATCCAAGAAGATGTTCGTAAATAAGTTTTTTATAAGTCGATGGTATATTCATATCTAATTCGCCTTCATACAGTCGTGTAATGATTAGAGCCAGTTGAAAATCATCCAGTTTATTCAAACATACTTCAATGGCGTCGTGAAGAGAATTAGCAAGCAAGAAAAACGCAACTGCATGTTCAAAACGTTGCTTTCCCAGCAAGACGAATGCATTTTTAAGGGCCGCCTTTCTCCAGCGGTCATCATTGAAATTATTTTGGAAAAATGTTGTCATCTTTTCGTCCCTCTGAGAACGGAATAAGCCCCAAACTATGGATTTTTTCTTCATCGCCAAATAATAAAGTGCAGCATCGAGAGGATCTTGCTTTGACTGGTATGCTGACTTGGCTAATTTTTCAATGCATTGTTTTAAGACTGTGACGTTCTTCAACCAATAGCCCACACCCAATTCTTTTAGTGTTGACCACTTCAGCTCTCCTTTGGTATACGATGGGATTAAATTAAGTAACTCCTCCTCACTCTCTGAGTGAAAAGCCCAAACAATGTTTGAGGTTCCCACACCTTGTTTTTGGAAGTTTGAGCGTTGATTTAATGGTAGACACCGCATCAAGTATGTAAAATGTTTCATGGCTAGCAAAAACCTTAGACCACAATCATCCAGTGATTCTGTGGAAATATTATGACTTGCTTCATCAGTATTGTTTAAATTTTCCTTAGCTATCGCCCTCTTTGCGGCATCATTGGCAAATTTCTCCGAAAAATCAGTATTACAAGTTGCTACCGTATCGGCCAAAGCAAGTAAATGCATTTGGTCAAGAGACGAGAGTCCCGGTAGATGTGTGTGCGTAAGCAGCCGTGATAAAAGCTGTCCTTGGCGTGGACCGAAATGTGCAAAACCTTGCTTTTCCGGTATGGACTGTCTGCGATCGTTTCGGCGAGGTTCAGACTCATCATCTAAAAGATCATCTAGGTTATCCTCTTCTGTATCCATAACAAAGAGTTCATCGTAATCTTTTACTTCTTCCTGTGGCTGTGTTCCCTTATTGGTACCTTCTTTATCTGCTGATAATAAAACCCACAGAGGAAGCGGTGGAATAGATGTTATTTCGGCATAGTCAAGCATCAGTTCCTCAGGAATCTAATTAAATATATAGAAACGCACACATTAGACGATACCAAACGAATAATTAAAAAAAATAATAATAATAAAAAAAATAATTAAAAAATAAAAAATAAAAAAATAAATAAATAAATACCTGTGTTGTTGAGCCACGCTGTTCATTGGGACTTGTGGGGGCTCCTGCGAAGCTAATCGACAGAGTTCTCGATCTGGACCAAGCACGCTATTACGAAAATCTCTCAATATTTATTTTGAACAATGATTTTAATTTGTTTACAAACCTGCCTTGCACTCTCATCATCCCCACCTGTTTGGCCACCTTGCAAGTACGGACCACTCATGCATCGAACCAAATGGGCCAAAATAGCCTTTACCCAACGAATTTTTCCCGAATTTAATAATTCCATCAACTGCTTGGGATGATATTGTGGTAATACTGGACAAGCTATTCGTGAAGCTTGGAATAGCCCATAATCAGTCATGTAATCATGAAATTGCTGTGCATCAGAACCTCCTTGTATATTTGCGCAACTCACATTGCCGAACTTTTTCTTTTTGTCCACGGAGAGCAATTGAAGGTTAACTGTACTTGCCTTGCTCATCAACGGCATTGATTGAACATTATTTAATCTTCGCTGCGTTGTATCATTTGCAAGCGATCGTAAATCTTCGTCACGTAAATTTCTGGTATCCATTAAATCTTCTACACTCAGTGCTTGTGCATAGCGTGCTTTCCATTGTGAATAAACATGCATTTCTGAGTCCATACCTACAACTAATATACCATCACGGACCCAAGAAATTTGCATAGGAAGTGGAGGCAAACCGTCGGCTGTGTGCAAATCGATTTGCCGCAGCTTCATCCAACGAATCTCATCATTAAAATGAGGCTGAGCTAAGGAACTTGCTTTTCGGAGTATTGGTCGATTAGCTGACCGCGATTCCTTCATTGCTTTCATATTAGCTTGAGCCAAATCACTACATACTGGGGTGTAAAGAAGAATTTTACTGCCAACCGCAACGGTTAAAATATGTGAACCATCTTCTTTTGAAACCCAATCAAGTTGCACGAGATGCTTCTGCGTCAGTGGACAGGTATTTCCATTTTCGGTGATACTCTTCTTTAACGATTGTAAGGTGCTGAAACTAGGTACTGCGAGTAGACCGCTGCTTGGTTTAACACCTAATTCCGGAGTAATTTCTCCACTGCGTGGTGATCTATTGTCATCATGTGTAAATGTTTGGATTACTTGGTTGAGTCGTTGCTTTTTCTGCCAATACCTTGTGTCACGTATGTAACTAAGATCGAGGCTGTGATCAATATTGATGCGTGGCAAATGTACATTTCTTAAATGAATGGTGTCTTCAAGAACCCATTCACTTCCACCTGTGCTCTCGCATTCGTAAATTGCCACACACAAGTTGATATATCTCGATTCTGGGTCACCTTTATGCGGCCTGGTAAATGATTTTCCATATTTATATGCACATGCTACGCGGCCAGAATATGCGGCACTTATATTCAGAGGCTGCCCCGATATCTCTATAGCAGAATCCTGCTGTCGACTAAACATCTTCCATTCTGACCATTCGTATTTTGTGGACTCCAAATCGCAAACACCACTTTCACCTGTAATAACATCACATTTCCAAAATCGGGATATTGAATCCGAACATGCTGTAACGATAATGTATGGTGCAAAACAAGCCGGGTAGATGGAGGAAGAGCTTAGATGACCAGCAGCGGGGGAAGCATGAATAACATCTACCCCATCGGGCATAGGAAGTTCTTGTGTGCAAACTTTTTTTGTTATTATAGAAATATGAGGAGCTTCTACTTCTGGTTCTCCATCTCCACCTGCAATACCGTTATCCATAGACATTCGACGGATGATTTCTGGATCATCTAAGTCTTGTGTTAAATTACTATCAGGAACATACATTGCTGATTCGGAGAGAAACGATGTTTGTGGCTTCGAAGATATTACAATACGCCACATATGAATAGTACTACCTTTTATGGTTTTTTCAATAATAACAATATAAAATGGCTCTTCAAACTCCGCATTCCTTTGCAAATCAACCATGGCACTTAATTGGGATTCCATGAATCCGGGTTGATTTGTTGCTTCGTCATCACTTTTCTGTTTATCAGTACGCTCTCCAGTGATTAATTGCTCTTGGAAAACATGCAAAAACTGGGTATTCTGCCAATCATGCTTTGCATCTGAAATAGCGTCCAATTGAATAACGCAGCCAGGACGGGCAGTTGATTGCTGTGAGACAATTTTTATCTTATCATGCAACGACGATTTATGGTAAAAGTTTTCGGATGAAACTTCTGAATATAAGGACGTTAAGGAACCGTTCTTTTTACTAAGACTCTCAGATGAAGATATTTCTGCAAGCAAAGTGCGAGCATCAATTACGGCTTGATACACTCGTAGATTTTCTCCGTCACTCGCTACAAAACATGCTGAAGGTGAATTACTGTAGCTGCCCAATGTGGTACTGGGTAACAGTGTCGGAATCCATGCTACATTGCTAAATGCAGATATTTCTGGGGAATTTATCCGAGCTAATTCACTAACGCCACCCGAATGACATAAAGGACCAACAGCGTCAACTCGCCAAAGAATTAATTCTGAACAGAAGCCAGATGGTGCGAATATGTCTTTATTGAAATTATGATGCTTTTCTAATGGGCTCATAACACTGCTGTTGGCATCAGGAATGTTATGATGTGATGTAGACACCTATTAAAAAAGGAATAAAATGAAAGGCTACAATATAAGATTAAATTAAATAAAAGTATATGTCAAAATTTAGAGACTAAACGATTTTTTTTTTTCTAAGCCCTCTGTAAGCTGACAATAACCATTTAAAATGTATGAAATAACACTTATTTGTTTAGGGTTTCAATCTTACTTACCAACAATGGCAGAACTGGATGGCATGTTATATCATTTACCCTAAAGCGATGACCAGAGGCACGACACACATGTCCAATGCTTAACACTTGCGTAAATTTCGTTTTGTACGAAAATGTCAATTGCCACAAATTAAGTGTACCATTTGAATGCTTTGTAACCATGGATACTGTTGGAGATGGCGTCGTTGAAACCATCTCTTCTGCACCATTGGCTTTCGCTTCCTCCTCATTATTTACTTCTTTTTGCTCAGTATCTTCTGTACCTTCTTCATTTTCATCATCTTCTTCAACTTCTTGTTCTTCTGAAACAATTGACAAACTTTGCGGATCTTTTCCATTCTCACCGGGAATATTTTCATTCTTCTTAACTGACTTGACCATTTCACGGAAGTTTAATGGACTCGCTCCAGTATTATACAAACTAACCATTGTCGACATAGACATTGCATCACCTAATGGAAATGCACCGGGAATTCGAGTTGAAAATGAAACTTGCGCTTGACGAAAAGATCCCGGATAATAATCATCTAACCACTCAATCACCCATATTAAATAACTTCCATCAATGGGATGAATCGAATAAAGTAAATCTGGACTGTGATGCCAATCTCTTAGCAAGCAGTCAATTTTCATGTCTAACGAATCGATAACATGACCTCCAGCTGGATTATTATCAGCTGCTAACGAATTTAACGATGTTGTATTAGAAATTGAATTCAAATTAGATATGCCACCATGGGGACCATGTTGACCGGAATGTTTGCTACTGGAATGCTCATCACTGTTGCTCTCATCAACTGAAAATGATTTGTGAACGGATTTCACAAACTTTCGTTTTGCATCTTCACGCCGTTCAGTTTCCGTTACCGTTTCTTCCATGTGCACTTGACTATCTGGAACATTTAGATTTGATGTAGTTTTATTATTATTGTCTTCTCTGTCAATAATTTTTCGCGTTAATTCTTGCAATATCCCTTCGGCTTGAAGTGAAAAGTGCATCTCTTTATTATTCAACCAATGCAAAATGAAATTATTTTGATTCGATGGATCCGACGTTTGCATTGATGGAACTAGAGGAATATCAGTTTCTGCATTGATGGAAGCAGCTAAATGAAAATGCATTCCAGGGCTAACACCGGTACCATGAAAACCATATGAATGAAAATCATGAACACTGTATGAAGATGGAAGCGATGGTATTGGACCCTGCCGAAATGGTGAGTCACTTGCTGTCGCTGCTAAATTTCCAATTATCGCACCATTTTTTGCATGCCGTCGTATGTGAAAACATGTTTTCATGTGCTTTAGCCGCTGCATAAATCGATGTTTGTGACGGTGTGTCCGGAATTTTGGATTTTGTGAAGCCAATGGATCAAATTGAGTCATATTGACCAATCCATCATCTGGTAGCACCGTTTCTATCCATATACGGCATATATTGTCTAGGCATGATGTCACCAGCATATTCGACACAGACCCTTTCGGCATGTATTTGCTGGTTTTCCGCCACGAAATATTTGTTACAGCTCTAGGATGAGCAATGTATACATAAGTGTAGTTTAAGTCTAATTCATCAAATGTTCCCGAACGGAATTGCGAGGAATCAAAACTTTTCGTTGGGAATAATACTGAAATTATCAAAAAATTAAAAAATTTATTGCCTATACCAAGATTGTTGATTAGTTGAACTTACCATGTTTGTTTTCATACCAGATTTTGACTAATCTGTCATTACGACCAGATGTTGCAAATAATGTGCCATCTGGACTGAATGCCATATGGTACACGGGTATTGCAGTTTGGCAACTCCAAATGGACTCCCAAGCAGTTTCGTCTCCTGGGTTTTCATTTGTTGGTGTTTTAACATCCCTGTCTCCGCCACCAATCTCAAATTTAACTTCTAAAATACCAAATCAAAATTGTACGTCAATATTATTAATTAAAATAACATTGAAAGAGCATTTTCATTTGCATTTTTTAAGGGTACACTGCATTAGTAGATCAGTAAAAAGCAGCCAGCATTTTATTGTACAGTGCTTTCTATGGTTTGCCGAAAACATTTTACATAAAACCATCAATTTATAAAATAATACCATAACTATATTAATACAGTATAAGAAAACTGTTAACATCGTTCTTCTGTCATTGTCACTATCATCTTAAGTTTTTTTTTTTTTGTCAATATAATGCGTAAAATATCATACATGTACGTTGGGGTTAACAAAATAAGTTTCTCTGGCAAAGACTTTTTTATTTTTTTGTTTGTTTTTAAATCCTTATATTGATAACCATCATTTCTGTAAATCCTTGAGCTTGGAAGCATTTAAAGAAGCAAATTAATAGACCAAACGCTTGATTGTTGTTTTAAGCAGTGAACCAAACTATTTTTTGTTTTTTGAATTAGTAAAGGTTTATCGGAATTGGTTTCGAACTTACCCCGAATGTAAGTAATTGTTCTGTTGGACCCCAGTAATAAATATTGTTTGGGGTCTCTTTTACGCGGTTCGATATTTCATGCAAAAAATTCTCAAAGTCTTGAATGAGAACCCGAATTGGAAAACGGAATTTGTTAGTACCAAAATGATAGTTCGTAGGCAGCTTTATTTTTATTTATATTTCTTTTAATTTTCTAATGGGACCGGCGACAAATTTATATTTGTTTATTTTATATGATATTATAGTTTTTCTATTTTAATCGAAAGACTGATATGGAAACTGGTGCTGGGACCCTAAGAACTACAAGAAGTTAATGGGTAGGTCACTCTTCGTCCACCAAGAGTGAAGCTTAAGAGTAAGCTTAAGTCTTAAAGACAGGTATTTACTTAAAACACATGATTATATCGTTAGATAGCTACATACATTATTTACGAATATGTTTTCAATTTCATAATCAATTACTTAATATGTTGTGACTCACTGTACATATATCGATAGATATGCTCGCAATATCAAATTAATAACAAATTTTGATTTGATAATTCGATACATGTTACATTTATATTCAATTACAGATCACACAACAGCACGCTCTTGCAATGGGTACATGGTTCGCGTTATAATCCCTTTTCGTTCCCCGTTGATTGAAGCAATCTCAAAATTTGTAAATATGCGTGAGTTGGAAGAAAGTTGGTGGCTATTCGTTCACTTGGATTTTGACCACCAAAGACGTCATTTCTACTTTTGATTCGCTATTGAATCCTTATATAGAAAGCACTGCACAATAAGGATCCACAAGTGTTTGGCAAACAGGCGTCTCTGTTTTTTTGGGTCACAAAGCATTTAATTCTGATATGCTTACAATTAGAAAATCTAAGCGGTGATATTCAAGAGAAACTTCTAAAGCCGTATAACTCTATATTGGAGAGGAGTGGTAGCGATGCCACTCAGCTTTATAGAAAATTATTAAATAAACAACACAATAAATAAAAACAAAGTTCTATATTCATTCTACAGAATTGTTTATCATTCATCTAAACGTATGTTGTTGATAAGAATTTAAAAAATTAAAAAAATCTAAAATGGGCTTCCATAATACCTACAGCAGAATTCTTGTGAAAAATTACGAAAACATTATTTTCTAGAGTTTGCCAATTCTTTTATAAGTTCATCTTTTACTCATACATACAACATATAACTTTATTTTAAATCAGTTTGAATTCGGATTAGAATTAATACAGGATACGGAAACAATAACACCGAAAATAAGAAGAATATTTGATTAAAAAAAATAGAAGATTGTTAAAGTTTGTATTCTTTTCGAACGTTAGTACTAGTTCACACAAAACGTGCCTTATGGTTTGTTTGTTTCCTTTATTTCTTAATTTCTAATTCGTTTAACCTTCAAGCCAATAAATGTAATATATATGTATAAAAAAATGCTTCTTGTTTTTAAAAGCATTTTGGTGCAATACCTGTATCGGAATCTAGAGTGTAAATTTTTATTTCAGGCAATGCGATTAGGTTCGATAATGAATCTAAAAAAATATATTTATTTTTAAAAATTATTCAGATTATATGCCCCAATAAATATGATTTATATATATGTATGTGTGTGTATGGATTAAGTAAAAAGCTTAAGGCGAGAGAGTGTTTAAAAAAAGAAAACTTTAAATATGTAAAGTACCCACCTGCTGGTCCTGTGTCCTCTGTAACTTTTTCCCTCCACATTTGTAGGGATGCCCCACCGGTGAGGAGACGCGTGCCCTCTAAATTCCATGAGAGCGTAGTAACATTAGAGTTGTTGGAAAATGATCCAGTTTGAACCCATCTAAAAAGAAAAACAAATTTTTAGAATATTTATCATATATGTACATATGTAAAAAAGAACACTACAGTTTACCTGTAGTCTAAATTATGGGTGGCTGGCCGTTCATTTTGGATGACGGGAGTCGGTTCGAAAATGCAGATTTTATCTTCATAAGCTGCAGCAATTTTTCCCGTGTCTGTACTGCAATCCAAAGCAGATATTTTAATATAACCATGTATGGCTCCAGGAATAATTTGGACTCGCTCAAATGTGCTAGCCAATATAACGATATTGCATCCTGCTGCATATGCCTAAGAAATTTGGAAAAAAAGCAACGTTTATTTACACAACTCTCTATAGGTAGCGACAAATTTTACAATATTTTAAGAAATCCAAGTGCATTTATATTTTTTTATTACTCTTATATTAAGCAAGATAACATAATAATAAGCTTACTATGCAAGACCGGTTTATTTGGTAAATTTCGTCATTTATTAACCAAGCACAATTACTTTCTCTAAAGATCACAAACGAAAATTTTGAAATAACTTCGAGATAAGTAATGCTTTCTATTGGTCAGCGATTAATCAACATTTCACGTACGTTTGGGTATAGTACTGTAGGTGACGCTACAATCCGGGGTGAACCTGGGAGTCAGGCAACAACTCTCTTCATTTAACACGAAAATCGCCTCCATTGGCGCACGACAACTCACCTCTTTAGACGATGTCTTCCGTTACCGTGATGTCCGTCCTAAATGGATTTAATGAAAAGGCCGAAGCGTTGGTATTCATCCGCTCAACATATCTTGGCTGTCGGAGTCCATAAATTCTAGTACTTCTGACTAGATTAATGTTTCTGTATAATTCATACAGTATGTTGTAATACCTTATTCTCTAAGTTCTGTTTATACAGACGGGATACAAAATCCACTTTAGATAAAGTCCATGCTTTCAGGTCATAGAGTTGGATTGAAACGAAAACAGCCATACACAGTACATTTTTCATGAGAGATAAAACTAAAGAAACAGTGATTTTCAAGAGTGATTTTTCGCTTGATCCTTACGATGGTGTCGTTATTTAAATTAATAGCGAAGCCCAGGTGGACTTCCTTGAAATTTTAGTTTGCTGTTGTGGCGTGTTGCCCGAGCCATTGGTGAAGGATTGTCTCCTCGTCGATATTATATAATGGTTATTTGTTTTATCCTCTTTCACCACTGAATCCATAAATCTATCTTTCTCGCTTCTACTTAAAGCTCGCAAATGCTCCAATAATAGGTCTATGATTTTTTTTTTCACAATTTCATTGCATGCTAACGGTTTCACAGACTTTTAAGATATTGACCAGTGAGTTTCGCACAATTCATTCAAGTATAATGTTGACGAAATCACATAAAAAAACGTAATTTGCTCGAAATCCTTTTTTTTAAATAAAATGCCTTTGTGCAGTCATCAGCGTATCTGATTGCCATCCAACATAGACGGATGAATTTGGCAGGCATGCAAAAAATTGCTCGTATTTACAAATGCTGTCATATGCGATATGAGTATCGGTTTGAAGTTTTTGAGTTTTTCCCAAGATCTATTGTACATCAATAAATTGATAAGGACCTATTAGATTGTTAATAAAGATAAGTTTTTACAAGGTAGATAGAATCTTGTTAATAAGACTGATTCCTCTATATTTAGCCAAGTTTAGAGTGCCCCCGCTCTTGAGAATTAGGCAAGCGATGCTGAGATTCCATTCTCCGGGAGTTCTTCCATCTGACCATATATTATAAATGAGTTTGTGTATGTTCCTTAAAAACTTAATTCCTTCCAATGCTTAAAATAATTCTCCTGCAAACTTATTGGTCTTTAGTCTTCATGTGTGTATTCAGAGGTTTTTAGGTTCCGGTGAACGAAATTGTTGTCAATCATCGACCAAGTTAAATGATTCTGCTTCTGCTTAACAACGGAATGTTGGTTGTCTTCGATATTCCTCCTTAAACCAGGTATTTTTTCATGGGGTCGGGTAAAACCGAGCAAGCCTTCGGCAGCATAAGGCTCTAGCAACCGTTTGTTGCTGTAGTAGTTCGACGTCAAAGTTCTCCATTTGCAGACTGTATCAACTGTTAGCAAATTTGAGATTCATACGTCGAATAATAAAACAAACAAGGCCTTTAATATATTAAGAGAATTGATTCATGCATGAATATTTGACGCAGTAAATTTACAATTTCTCATTCCTCTACCAAACATGGCTTCAAAATCGGTCATTTAAAAACCTACACTACTTTTTATAATACCAGACTCATTGAATTATGCTTCACTCCTTTTTCCCTGCCAAATTCATTAATTCGAAACAAATTGATATGCATAGGTATATAAAATAATTATTTTAAAGATTTACATTCTGAACGTCCAATTTTTAGCAATTTAAATATCGTTAAAACGAATGTTTTGATTTTTTTTTAAATCTTGCCTCCCTTACTTTAACTTTTACTGCCGAAGTTGAAGTTGTACATTATACCAGAAACGACAATGAAAAGGTCAATAAATATTAATTAATGAATTGCATTCCGTCCAAATTTTAGAGAGCGGTCAGAAGGCGCCAGGTCTGGAGTACGGTGTTATAGTCATTCTATTATTATAATATTATGTCCTTTGTTAGTGTTAAATGATAATTTAATTTTATTTAAATAATATAATAGGGTTATGATGTGGGGTGAGAACCAGTAATACTTACAGAAATATGTAAAAATATACAAAATCAATTCAAAAAAAAAAAAAAAAAATACAATCCAAGTTACTATAATAATACAAATTTTTAATTAATAATTTATAAAAAGATAAATTCAAAGGAGAAAGAAGGATCTTTTTTGCAAGGTGTGTAAAATATACCAAAAATGCACTTTCTTATCTTCCATTTAAAAGAAAATATTGATCACTTAAAACCCGTCCGGTCAAAACAAATTCTCGCAAGAATGCTCTCTATTGGAATAAGCAACAAAAATTTCATAACGGTATACACAGAAATTTTCTGAAATGATAAACACTACTTCCTAGAAAAAAACCGCAGAACTTATTGAACAATCTAATATTTGTCATCAAAATAGCTTTGCAGATAACCCAAAAATCACATGCCTTCGAAAAAAGGCGTTCAATGGCTGCCATCGAGTCAGACCAAAAGAATCTTTTGCACATAAATTATTTACCACGCAATCTTTCAGCGTCCATAGTCACAATTTAAATAAACCAATAGTGCAGATGCTTCAGCTTGTATTGCAACGTATAAGGGAAAATGGTGGAAAACTCTTTCCGGAAATCAACAAAAGAAGAGGGCAAAGGAAAAAAAATAGGACCATCCAAAAGTAAAAACTAACGACCTCACTAAAAATGTAATCTAAAATAGTGCGACTTGTAGAAGGATGGACTGTTGAGCAGGACGAAAGTAGCTGTTGATTCTGAAAACGAGTCACTAAAATCTACCGGCTACATTAGACTAAGAACTTTGGAGAGGAGACGGTGCAAACAAGTCTAAAAAAACTAGGTGATCTTAGGGAACGTGCTCTAAAATTGCCACTGCCAAAATCGACAACAAAGGTACGGAGACTAACCAAACCCAATCCGACGTCGGAAGCTAAGAGAGTCCGAACAGGAAATGCTACAGTCAACAAGGTTCCCGATAGCAATACTAGGCCGTGTAAGGCTGGCTGTTGTCCCGGTAGATATTAATCTTAACCCCTTTAGTGTTGAGCAAATGACTCTTATACTCTTATGGATGTTACGGCTTGAGAGGACAAGCCGTCTTTTAACAATTCTACAATTAGGACTGCCCGGGTCGTGTTTGTTTACTCCGATGAAACCACTGCGCAATGGCTGATTAGTAACTCCAAAAATTAAGGAGGAATACGAGTTAAAAGTGATTTTAATGGAGGTGAATCCATTTGCGAAATCACATATCATAGGAGGATTTTTTCCGTTAACGACCTAAACTGTCATATCGCGTACCGTTTCGGTAAGCTGAGGTTTATTCTAAACACCTCTGACAAAACTCCAGTTACTCCACCATAACCAGCAGCAGTAATCTGTTAAAGAGATTATAAATCAACACCGTAAATACGGTAAATTCGGCTGCAGCCGAAGGTGATAGAGACGTGAGCTCTCCTCAACTTGCTTTCAGACAACTCGCCGATTACCACAAAAAACAATTTCTGCAGATTGACCCAAAAGTAGAGTTCCTGTACCCTTATCGATGAGTCAAGCTCGTACTACGAGAATGAGATCATAGGGCCACTGCCTAGGCAAGGTTTCCATACGGCGAAGAGGCGACAATAAACGTAACCGCATACGAAATCCCACGTATAGCCAAAAACAATGATGGTTACACTCAAAGTGTTGCAGGAAACCTGCACAGCGCTTAATGTACCTCGAACACCTTTAACCAACGATGTGCAAGGACTAAATCAAGAACCTTAGGCATCAATAAGAGTGAGCGAAAATTAAAACTTGCCTAGGAGATTTTATACCGAGTTCTGCTCTACTGAACAATTCTAAAATTTAATTATCTTCTCATCCCAGATCTTAACACCAGATATCTAGTGGCAACGATAATCGAACTACCTCAGGGGAATGGGTGTCAAGAGTTCGTGTGCTTATTTCCCCGGAAGTATATCATAGACAGTTGCGATTTCTGCTGTTCCTGTACGTGAGTTGATTTAACTGTGTCACCGTCGCAATTTGCAGCTCATTCTGGGATGCGATGCCAGCGCACACAACAACATCTGGAGTATCAGCGACAACAACAGAAAGAGTGAGTTACTTTCAGAATATATTTTAAGCAAAAATCTGCTCTTATATAATAGGGACAATGAGTCCACCTTTATCAATTCTATAAGAGAGGAGGTACTTGACCCTACCATCTCTTTTCCTTTTCTTTATCGGAACATATGCACATAAGGTTTAATATAGGATGAATCTACTCATCAGTACTATGGTGGGACAAAACAAAATCCGCAGCGGCTACAAATCCCATCCATATACTCATGGACGGTCAAACAGCCATTAAAGCATTAAACTCTAACCTCATTGACTCTAAATAAGTCTTGCACTGCTTTAATACATTACAAAACTTATCCTATAAGAACAAAATAAAACTTTTTTGGGTACCTGGTTATAAAGTGTTGTCAGATATGAAATAGCCGAAAAACTTGCTAGAAACGATTCGGTAGTTCTGTAATGTACCGAATACAGTAATTAACTCAACAATAAATAGTTGGAAGAACAAAATATGTAATACATGGGCTGAAAAGTCCATGCCGTTTCTAAGAGAGGGCACCACTTTTATTAAATCCATACCATCAGTTAGTACCAACCTTCAAAAGATACGTGTATAAATTTGACAGCTGTCGGACGATAGTTCTCGAGATATAGCGTTGTGAGTGAAGCAACTGGCTTGATAAGTGTTATCCGGACTCTGCACCAGCCGAACGAACCATTCGCAAGTGGACGTCCAAAAAAATCCACAAAATGATTACGAATGACCGTAAAGTGAAGTTGATCGAGATAGCTGAGGCTCTGAAGATATCAAAAAAACGTGTTGGATATATCATACACGAATATTTGGACATGCGAAAGCTCTGTTCAAATTGGGTGAAGCGTTTGCTCACAGTCGACCAAAAACAACAACGTTTTGATGATTCAAAGGAGTGTTTAAAGCTGTTCAACCGCAATAAAGCCAAATTTTTGCGTCGGTATGTAACAATGGATGAAACTTGGCTCCATTACTTCACACCAGAGTCAAGTCGGCAGTCAGCTGAATGGCGAGCAGGCGACGAACCACATCCAAAACGACCAAAAACTCAACAGTCGTTTGGCAAGGTTATGGCATCCGTATTTTGGGATACACATGGAATAATTTTTATCGACTATCTCCAAAAGGGGCAGACTATCAACAGCGACTATTACATTGCGTTGTTGGAGAGTTTGAAGGACGAAATCGCAGAAAAACAGCCGCATTTAAAGAAAAATAAAACGCTGTTTCATCAAGACAATGCACCGTGTCACAAGTTGATGAAAACGATGGCAAAATTGAATGAATTCGGCTACGAATTGCTTCCCACCCACCGTATTCTCCAGATTTGGCCCCCAGCGACTATTTCCTGTTCGCAGACCTCAAAAGAATGCTCGCCGGAAAGAGATTTAAGACCGATGAAGAAGTAATCGCCGAAACAGAGGCCTATTTTGAGGCTAAACCGAAATCGTACTACAAAACTGGTATCGAAAGATTGAAAAATCGTTTCAATCAGTGTATCGCCCTCGAAGGCAACTATATTGATAAATAAAGTTGAATTTTGCAAAAACTTTGTGTTTTACTATAAAACGGCACTGACTTTTCAGCTCATGTGTTATATCAAATCCGATCCAAAAAACAAAAGAGGCTCAACTTCCAAACAGGTTCAAAGAAGGGTCCTCACTTACGATAGTGTTGCCCGTAGGATGGTTCTAGATGCATTAAACCCGTTACATTTTTCAACGAATAACGAAACAAAAAGTTTCACATTTTTTAGTGTAAAAATAAAATATCATTTTAAAGAGAAAGCTATATAAAGAGAATATAAAGTCAGTCATAACGAACAGTAAAGCTATACTGCACAGCAGATTGTAGCACAAACAGCACTCACTGCAAAATTATCCCATCCTGATACATGGAAATGGAAGACGCCATGCAGTCAGCCATGCACAATCCTTAAGACAGCAGGATATTAAATTTTGCCTCGTCAACCTTACCTACCAGATTTATCTCTTAGCGATTACCATATTTTCGGAAGATTAGGAAACTTTCGCAGTTTATAAGCCCAAGTCCTCCAAAACAAGGTCTTTTTGGTTCATTAGAATATGAAATTCTTTAAAAGAGGGGTATTGGTTTTAGTACAGCCTTAGAAATAGACGAATTCATATGACCTAATATTTCAACGGCTTATCCCCCTGTGTAAATATATAAATCCTGATACGCAGGTTCAGAGAAGTAATAGACTCTTGCACTATAAGTCCAAACAATTTTAGGAGTTCAAACAAGATGACATCAGAGGACCGAGGACCAATGACACAGTTCCCGAAGAACTTCAAAATATCTCCACTAGAGAGTGAGTTGAATTTCTTCTGAATTTTTCAGTTGACTATGGGTATGAAAAAAAAAAACCAATATAATAATCCAAGTTCAAGCGTTTTCGCTCTACCCCTTAAAAAAAAAGAACAGGTTTCCGAATGATGAAATTGTGTCTAAAGTTGATTCAAGAAGAATACACTTCGATTGAACGGTTATGTGCAAATTATTCCTCATAGTCAAGCAAGCAATCAAACAATCTTCCATCATAACAACAGATAAACAACACCTACGAAATCATAAAAATTAGCACCAGTTTGTAATTTTTCCATCAATTATTTTAATGTTGACTGTCATACATGAAAACATAAACTTGAATATGGAATATAGCCTAATATTACTTATTATATTGTGGTTTGGAAAAGTTTCTAGTAAGTTTCTTCTACCAATCCTAAAAAACATTTAATTCCACATCTATTCAAACATTTGTTTTCAATCAAAACAATTGATTTAAGTCACGTAAGTTCTAATTGCAAACAACGTTCTACGCTAATTCCTTGATAACTGTCACTTACAGAAATAAAAAGTTAATAAACATAATATAGTTCCATCCCTCTTGGGATGGCCAGTATGGTCACATGATTTTAATCAAAACGACTCCGAAAATGAGAAGTTTCCAAACATCTATTTTTATAAAGAAAAAATAAAGTAGATTATTCAATATTTAGAAGAAACGATAGACAAATATTTTTATTACATAAGCCGACGATACGTCAGATACTTATGGATTAAGAAATGAAGAAAGAAAAAATCTACTCTGAGCATGATGTCCTTGCCCCATTAACTTGTTTTTACTGTTTCATTTATGTAGTTCCCTACTCCATAAGGTCCTTTATTTCAGTAAGAAATTCAATATATAAGTTGCACATTAATACCAAATACAAATACTCATACGTAGGTATAATTGTGCATTTTAATAACTTCTCAGCGAGAATAACAAGCACAGAAGTCACATGCTAAAACTAAAGTAAACAAGTTTTTCATCAGAGCAAAAATTGTAATATATATATATTAAAATATATATATGATATATCGATGATTTCGACTCTCACTCTACCAATTTGTAATTTTTTTCTTCAACTTAGTGATGTTGATGTGTCGAAAATCAGGTAAATATAAAACATATGTTTTCCCTAGACAACTTCAGTGTATGTACATAGTTTCTGTCTTTGATGATCTAGAGAATAATATTGATCATTAATTAAATAATATACAGAACGCAGTATGTCGCCAAAAGTGTGAAAAATAATTTGAGAAGAATTGCGTCATCATAAGAGTACTAGTATGCGACGACGAGTAGAAGCAACAGAGCTACGACGACCGCATACACTCTCGGGGATCATTCTAATCAACACGACATTAAGAGACAAAAAGGTATGAAAAAAAAACAACACATTTTGTTTTTCGGGTACACTTTTGCAGACGTATTTGCCTTTCCAACAAAGAAATTAGCCTCATACGCCCCCCGCCTACACGCCTGTATTCAGGGTTAAAAACGTTCACCATTTAGTTATTAAAAATCATTAAACTGAACGTTTTTTTATTAGATATTTACTGCGAGGTATGGATATATTATTATTGCACACTTGATAATAAACAACGCTATATTGTCCCAATGGCCTGTGCAAGTCTGACTGTGCAAGTGCCGTCCTTCTTGTTACCCCCTTCTATGATCAACCCACTAATTGATTTAGGAGAAGAAAAAAATTTTTTTTTCTTTGCTTTACTCTTAACTGACAAATTAATTGTCGTCGTCTTTGTCGCTGTATTAATCGAAGCTTTTTTCTTCGTTTTCGATTTTTGTTTTTTTTTTTATTTATTATTTTTTTTTTTTAATTTTGATGTTTTAATGCACAGACATATTATTCAGATTTTGATTCTTTTTTTTTTTGCTTCTTTTTTGTTGCGATGTAACTTTTAGTTTTAACTCAATCTCACCGTAAAGGGAATTCCTTCTACAGATCCCACTGCATAACATCGATCTCCAGCATTACAGGCACCACTTAGGACTTGATGACGATTCATGACAATTAATTCACTATGTTCTTGATTTGGTTATTTAAATTTTTATATAAACATCTTCACGAGTACACTGACAACAGAAAAGTAGTATTATTTTACGCGATACATTGCACGAATTTACTAAAATTTCATTCTTAAAACTTTTTCTCCTGTGTAGTAAAAAATTTTTCTTTTTCTTCTGACATATCTCTTTTCGTAAAACCTGACTGTCAAAAAAAGAAAGAAAAAAAATCAATACGTGCATAAAGATAATAGATTACTTCAAAATAGTAGTAGATCGATTTGCTTGTTCGGTGTGTGTTGAAATTGTTATACAATTTTTTTGATAATAATCTTTTCTTGCAAAAAAGCATATACCTAAGCCTCGTTCGAAAATTAGGTGTAAATCACAACAACAAAACACATTTACAAAAATCAGCAACCATGTATCTTTTTATATTATCAAAATAATGTATCCGTTTAGACAGAAGAAACTGTAGGAATTTTCAAATTCCTATTCAAATATTAGGGGAAAGTGAATTCCCGTTAGAAAGTCATAGAAAATGTTATTAAAGGCACCCGTTTCTCTCCCCCAGCTAAATAAGATAAACAAAAACTGTTAATAATCTCACTAATGCGTCAATAAGTAAGTTACAGTTTTGTACGTACACATTTACAAAGTAATGATAGACACGAAGCCCATTTTAATTTTTAATGGATTACATCTATCGAAAATTTCGATGGAATTGAAACATATTGGAGGCAATCAGTGGAAAACCGTTTCTGGATGCGCCGAAATATGGAAAATAACCTATTTACTAAATTTATTTATGTGGTTCCACCAATCATGAGATAAAAATCTTTCAAGGCGATGATGCTGACCAATTATGCTTAAAGGAATCCAAGACTCTAACTATGCACTTTAACACGTTAAAACGATGTATCGAGGTCAGATACTTGAAGTGAAATCCTGTTTTTCATTCCTGCTCAAAATATCCAAAAGGCAAGGTTTTAATTTTTCTACAATATATCCGTACTTTTTTAACGATTAGATACAGATCTCTGATGGCAAAATGAATTAAAATTAAAACATACGAAATTCGACGGTCATTTCGCGATTGAAATGTTTTAGCCCATATATGTATTTATAAAATTAAAATAGTGGTGCGTCGCAATGGGTATTTTTGCCTTTCTTACGCAGAGGATTATACAACCACACCATATATTCTTCGTTGAAGCGGGAAGATTTTCTTTTGACGTCATACTTTTTTTTCATGTTTAACATTCTCTCGGATGTTTTCGAGAATTTTACGAGCGTGGGTCTTACATATAGTCGCTCATTTCCTTAGGCTTCGTAGGTGGGGGTCCGAATTTCATTTCTCTGGACAGACGAAATGTTTGACCAAATAACAAAGTACTCGTATGCGACTATCCCAATCGCAACAGGAAGGCCCATACAAGGTGATAACACGCATCAATGATGTTGTCTACCGGATCCAGGTTTCGAATCATCTGAAAATGAAGGTGGGTCACATCAAAAGAAAGTGTCACTTCAACGGAATAATAAATAACGAAGTTGTTCAGGACGTACAACTTTAGGAAGGGAGCAGTTTTTAACATCTTGTTAGGATCAGTGCCATCTATAAACAACTAGCAGAAGAGTTGTCCAATGCAGGAATAATGGAAGCTTTTTGAGAACTGATATCAAAAGTTCCGGATACATGGAAAGAAGTATGGAAAACTGGGTAGTACCGAAATTTGTGGAAAGATTGCAGGAAATATAAATACCGGCATTGAAAAGATATGAAATTAGTTCTAAAGTTTAATGTAAAAACTAGTTTAAATAAAAAGTAGTGGATAAAAGTTATAAAATGGATTGAATGAGAATAGCGATTTTGTTGAAACAAATAAATAATGCTCCATTAACAACTTTGAGCAAGGCAATATAACTTTCAAAAAAATAAGAACACAAGCCAACAATTAGTGGGGTTTGCCAATGTAATACACAAAAGCCTTAACAAGAACCACCATGTAGTGCTGTTCATAGATTTCAGCAAGATATTCGATACACTGAATTACGATAAGCTATTACGAGCACTCAGCAAAATTGGAATCCAGGGGAATTTGTTAAATTGGCTTAGAAATTACCGTAGTGATAGATCTTTTCGGGTAAAATTTAAGAACCATTATAGCACGAAGAAGACTCACCGTTTGGAGTGCCGCACGGATCGAAACTTGGTCCAGTTTTATCCATATTGTTTAAAAATCAATTACTTAGTGTCTTTACAAAATAACATCCTTTCGTGTTTGCTGACGATACGATGATGGTTGTCAGACATAGATGTCCTGTCACCGCAATGGAGATACTTCAACAAAAATTCCACAAAGCAGTTAGGTGGTGCCACGACAATCATCTCATATTATGGTAAATGCCTCTAAGATAAAGATGATGCACATTCGTGGCCCATATCACAAAGCTACAGATCAGCGAATCATTTTTAAAAACCATTTCTAACAAGTTACTGGGCAGGTTATAAAAGGATTGATATTTGTCAGCCACCTTATATGGGATAAACAAATCAATAAGCTACGTTCTGAGAAAAGCACTATTTGCCCTAGTATATCTAGGCTATAATTCGACACCGCAGATACAAAACGATACGAAAACTGCCGTTTTAAGAAACAAATAGATCACCAAAAAAAAAAAAAAAACAACAAGGCATGCAAGAGGTCTGCTCCAAATACCAATTATCTACAACAACTACCACAGAAGAGAGCTTAAACACAGTATTCCTACTACAATATATTGTGGTAAATGTCAGTCTTATTTCAACATCAGAAATTATAAAACAAGAAAAAAAGTCCTAGAAGAAATATTTCTCTCTCAAAACTAAACTTATTAAAAAAAAATAAATAATGTATAAAATATTTGTATATACTAAAATCTTTCAATTGCTATATATTGAAACACGTATTGAAATTGAAGTAAGCTTACGTTATCCTAGATAAATCTGTAATTTGATCTTCTGCAGAAAAGCCTTAAGCGTCGCAGACAAACTTTATATATGAATTAATTTTTGCATCGGAAATAAGTACTCGTAAATAAATAAATAAATAATAAAGAGTTCTTAAAGATCTTAACATTCACAAAACCGCTAGTCGAAATAATATAACTGAGGGTGTCCTTCCACGCTGGCAAAACCACTGCGTAAACTTTTTCATCAATTCTTTCTTAAGTATTCTTTCTGAGCAGATTCAAAATAGCATTTGTCCAGCCAGTCCCTAAAAAAGTCGAATCTTCTCTCTCCTCCTACAGACCCATTGCACTTAGGTCCATTCTTTCTAAAACCATAGAAACGCTGATAAACCGTCAGCTCATAAAATATCTCGAAACATGAAAACTTCTCAATGACTGACGGTAGGGCTTTCATAGTAACATATTCACTGGTGATCTGAAGCCATGACTCACCGAAAAGTGGAATTAAAGCGTACATCAGTCTGGCGAAAGCAAGATTGTTGCACTTGATATTTCTAAGGCATTTGACAGAGTTTGGCATCAGGCTGTTTTGGCAAAAATGCGGCTTTCGGGATCGATGGCTCTCTCTTTCAACTGGCTAGAAACTACTTTTCGAAACATTCAATTCAAGTTGTCTTGGATGGTTTCAATTCTAATATTCACAAATTAAAGCCTGGGGCACCCAGGGCTCCGCTCTGTCCCCGACACTCTTTTTAATTTTCATCAACAATCTCTTGACTGCTACTTCTAATCCAGTATATTTCTTTGCTGACGACAGTGATCTCTGCTTTTTATATTCGCTGCTCTTCCTCTATTATTAACAGCATAACTAATTGGGAATCCACTAACAGAGTAGAATTTAATGCTTCCAAAACACAATGCTGTCTTCTATCATTAAAGCGAAATTTAAACCCTCAGCCATTGCCCATGAATGGCACTTTCATCGTCGAAACAGAAAAACTTTCCATTCTCGGTATGTGTCAGTGTCGGTATGTCGTCAAAAATGCTGCGAAATGTCTAGGTTTCCTCAAGCGATATAAGAAATATTTCACCCCCTCTGATATATAAGGCATTTATCCGCCCGCAATTGTAGTTCAATGCCAACATCTGTTGATGTTTTATCGCTATTTCCACCACCAGTGCTCAATAGAAATTGCCAGTAGCATTCCGTCAAACTTTTAACCGTAACACCCATCTCGCTATGAATTCTCATCACCCTCAAGCCAACTGATCGTGATTCGTTCCTAAGCTGTACAACTCGCTTATGGAATGCCCTACCTAGCTCTTTATTTCCTAGTCATTATAGCCGTCAAACTTTGAGGCTAAACCAACTTTCATCGGTACCTCTCTTTCTGTATTCCCTGATTTTCCTGCGCATGCGCTGTATGCAAGAATTTTAAGGGTACTTAAACCCCTTGAGGGGGCGCAAACTATAAAGAAAAACAAAGAAATATTGACGGTGGTTCAAAATGGTCCTCAAAAAGCTGGTCGTTATCAAGTAATGCGAAATGTATTTTACATTTTAATTTACTTTATATTAAAAGAAAATAACTTCTCTTTTTAACAACAAGTTTTGCTTTTTTTTATTACACAACAGATTCATATATAAAAGTCTTTTATAAAGTTCTAATGAGTACTTAAACTTAAAAATATTTATGCAATTACATTCATTCTACAGACACTATATCCCACGCATTGGGAACATTTTTTGTACACAGATCTAACTGCAAAGTAGCTCCTTCATTTACATCTGCTGCTTTCATACATGTCCCAGTTGCCATATTGTACACAGGACTACTTTCCTATTGTAAATTAAATGGTTCATGGTCATTATTCCAATATTGAAATGTATAAACTTACAGAGCTGGTGTGTCTCCATTGTTGGTCGCCTAACATCTCATGACATTTTCCAAGTACTGGATATGCATAATTCGAACTTAAAGACGCTTCTAAGCAGAACAGTTTATCCAAAATGATTTCAGCTTTGTCAGTTTCGTACCTAGAAACAAAAAATGAAAATATAAAGCCTATAATCCCAAAATATGAAGTGGGAAAACATTGGATTCGTCAAAGCACCACTTGGTAAGCACAATCACTTATAAAATAAACTGTACTAAGAAATAAGTTCCTAGATCATAAATCAGCTATGGCTGCGACTTTATTATTTCATATACTTAACAAACACTTACCATATTTGATTTTTTGTTTTCATACAAGTTTGTAATGAGAGAGTGCTTCCTTTTTTATAAAATCCGTTGACTTTTGGTCCAACAACCGATGCACAAAGGTTTGTGCCAGAAAGTCTCATGAGAAAACTGCTTGTGTAAGTTCGTTTTCTATAAATATAATATTTTCTTTATTTCATCGAAAACAAAATAAACTAAATTTTTGTTTTAACCTTGAGTGCCAGGGTTGGAAAAGAGGTTTTGAAATTCTTAACGATTTTTTATGTTCTCCAGGTAAATCCAATTCTGGGTAGACATTATGCATATACCAGGTAAAGTTGGAGCATTTTAATTTCTGCCTCAGCTGAACTCTTTCTTCAATATTGCCATAATCAAAAAACCGACTTATTTTTTCGTGCTTCAAAAAATGTGCCTAAAAAAAAGATTGCAACACTCATAAATGAAGATCCCAACATAGGGATAATATAGAATATAACATACATAAGTATTAGGAATAAGGGGCAGAGTTTAAATTTGTTTATCATGCAATTGTTTGTTTGTTAACCTTATACTCATCCATCCACACATATGCTAATCGCAGTGAATTTTTTAGCATTGTATTGGCACCGTCTGGAGAACTATAGGGCCTTCTCTTTCGAAATATGTGCCCTACTCGTGAACAGGGTAATATTTTTATGGCACCACCACACTGCCAGACCCGAAAAGAGATTTCAAGATTTTCGCCACCCCAGATGTCCATACCCATGTCATATTCACCGATGTGAGTAAAATACTTTCTGTTAACGGCAAACAGACCTCCAGCCATTGTCGGGGATTTAAATGGTCCGGAAAATGAATTTTCATCTTTTAGTGTTCCTAGAAAAATTGAGGAAGAATTAAAAGTTTTTAAATGTAAACAACGTTTTATATACCATCCGGAAGGTTCTCCCACTTAAAATGTAAGCCCCAGTTAAAACCTCCGCGAACAAGGGGGCTTGGTGTGTATTGGAACGTGTCTGCATTTATAATATCAATAACGGGCACTGCCAATGTTGAATTTTCATGCTTAACTATATGCAATAATGGTTCCAACCAATTTCTATTAACTTCAATATGACTGTCCAAGAACACCAGAATATCACCAGTCGCGTTTCTTGCCCCAATGACTCGTGCTCGAATCAAACCTTCTCTCTGAGTGTTTTTAATGAGCCGTACTTTTCCGTCAGGATCTATTTTCCGTATGTTGTCCATTAATCCATTTACTAGATCATAAGAGTCACTGAAGTCATCCACTAAAATAATTTCCTTAAGATATTTTGCAGGCGACCTTTCTAAAACGGATTTTATTGAACGCATGAGAGTCATTCTGTGTTCATTAAAATAGCACATTATTATTGATGCGCTGGGGAGATCTTCGTCATAAACTTGTTTTTGGCATCTGAAAAAAAAAAAGCATAGAAAGAAACTATAAATGAAGTTCTAGTAAATGTTGAAAGCTTAAAGTTGTTTTTGGCTTTTACTCGTGAGATAGACTGGATAGCTAGATCTCCGCCTCCGAATCACTTCAAATTCCGGTTTAGAAATAACGAGCATTGTAATATGTAATATGAACACTTTGGAGTGTGTTGAATCTCACCGTCGGAATTTAACTAATAAGGTGCTGCGCAATAATTGTTTTATGTAATTAACACGCGCCCAGGGGAATTTGTGTACCCATAAAATGTCTGCACACAGATGAATGTCCCTAGATTAAGTCAACGGCAAAGTCAAAAGTTGATTCAGCGATAACTTAATTTAAGTTTTTTAAACATATTCGGAGTTCAGGTAGTGATTCTTTATACAACCAGAGTGAACTACCATCTTTTTATGAATTTGTTCCGAAAGATTGAAAGTAGTGCATTCGGTTTACTACATGTTGTGAAGACGGCAAACAGACTCGGATATGGACGATCTCAATATAAACGACCTCAGAAATCCACGTTAAAAGTTGATGCTCTTGATTGAATAAAAGCAGGCGAAGTAATGGCGGAAGATGTTCAAAGTGGGGTTATAGTTAAATTCGCCGGCTACTAAGTCAGAAATCTGGGCCTTCTTTCAAGGATTCGTTGGATTGGGCTTGTCTTTATCCCTTTTGGTATTGGAGGCAGCACCGTTATATTCCAATTAATTGAATTATAAAGCAGGATGATATAAATGTCCACTGATTCAAATGGTAGAAGCATTCTATAGCATAGCGTCACACTGATTTATTAATAATTCGGAGATAATTACTTCGAAATGAATAGCGGTAGTCGACGCACTAATTCCCTGCCCAAAGCCAGCAGCAAAAGCTAAAAAAAATATGCAAGATTCGGAATGTGAAAGTAGCCGTAGATTGACAGTTTATCCTAAAAAAATAAAATTAAAGAATTATTATTGGCATTAACCTGACCTTTATAAAATACTATTTTATAATTACTCCTGCAGACTGTTTAATAACGATGACGACCAATATTCTGCTCCCATTCAACGTAGACGACGATCAACAGCAATTCCGAATATGTAACCGATAAAAATCAAAAGCAAGTTAGCGACATTTATGACAACTGTCACGAAAGGTTGCACATATTAGGATGAGTTTTCATAGTGGAACAAGGGGGAAAAAAAAGATAAAATATACCGGAATGCCTGGATGTGATGCACATAAAATTATCGGCGCCACATTTCCGGATGGACCCAGGTCCCCCGCAAACTATGTTAATTATGTCATTTCGTGTACAGTGAAAGGAGATTATAATTTTTGTAATATGTAATAAACTAAAGTAACGCATCAACTGAAGAATGGTTCCAATACGCCAATTTCACGTTACTATGGAATAAAAGATTTCAACCGCTAATACCTATTAATACTAAACATATGAAATGCATACAATTTTTAGTGCATTTTAAATAGTATCTTATCTCGACTTTGATCATGCATCGTTGATTGACTTAAGGCGAAATAATAAACTTGATAGGATATTTTGAACTGCAACAGTATTTCCAAATAACAGATTTTCCATTTCGCTTTGTTAGCGTGGTAAAGAACACGAATTGTTTAGATGAATGAGTGCGCATAGTGCATATGTAATTTAAAATAGGGTTTACTTGCATTTTATGTCGTGTATCCGGTATATCACGGGACAGTCCAATATTATTGCTGACCAGTGCATTAAATGCATGATTTTTATATCCCATATCACGTACATGTTGATCTTCTAGATTATTTATCACACCATATCTATTGTCATCACCTATATACAATTATACAGAATTGAGAAAAAAAAAGTTAATTAATTAACATATCAAACCGGTTTGATAGAGAAACCCAGCCACCACATTGGTTTGGTCAAGAGAAAGTAAGTTTTTTTTCGTTACCTAAACTTTTCATAAATACTGATTTGGACACAAATGCATTTTTGGAATGCCTTGAGGAAGTTTGCCCTGAAGAAATGCTGCTGCCATGCCTTTGCAAGCGGTCAATTTGAATGTAAGACTTTGAAGTAGACTCAAATGCTAGTGCACTATGATTAAAAGGTGCTATTGTTCTGTAGGTATCTTTTGTTAAGTGAATGTATAGCAATATTGTTATTAGCCACGTAAAAGAGGCAACTAAAATGCCCCAACAAAATGATTTGCCTAATAAACCTTTGGCAAACATTGCTAATTTGTTTTTCATCTCATTTTCTTTTGATACGTTTTTCCGATATGTAAACACAATTTTTTTTTAGTTACATTCGATTGAAAACAAATCACAAACACATACTAAAAAAAACTAATCTGCAAATTCTAATCAGTGCCAAATAGTTTGCAAGCAACTGATGTGTAAAAAACACACTAAGCCACTTAGCCGCCGTTTGACATTTAGCACACAAAAAAAAAGCAATTACCTTTTTTGTTTTCTTTAGTTCAGGTTGGTCATATTTGGAAAAGATGTAATAAAGAAAAACAGTGTTCCCACACGGGAACAAATGTTTGGAACAAAATTAGTATACATTTAAAAATATCTTAACATATATATGACGAAAGCGTTTGTTATTACATAGATCAAAGCACCTCTTCTTCTTCTTTTATTAACCGTTGAAATATATAACGTGTATAATAACATCTAATGTTACATATTTCTCTCAAGTGTCTGGATTGCTAATGCAACGCTTAAGGGGTTGGCTAAATTTGCGGGCTTTAGAAATATTCCAAAATATTTTGGATCACCTCATTAGTGAAGTCAAGAACTTACTGATGTTTTTATACTTGAAAATTTTTCATTAGACTGCGGCTAGAACTTGAGCCACTATTGATTTTTTTTTTTTTTGCCGACACCAAAAAATATATATATTTTTTTTTTGGTGGACTAGTCGAGAAGTTATTTTGGTAAGCAAATTTAAAAGGATAAAATAAAAAGAAAGAATTTTCACACGATACGAAAGCTTTGATATTCTAACCAATTCCTAATAATCTGCTCTGCTTTTATAACATAAAGTATTTAAAAGATGTGTCTTTTCGGTGGATATGTGTTAGTGTTTTGTGCTTACGTGAGTTGCATGCTTAACGATACAACGATGGATAAAACAAATTAAGGTGAATTTCCTATCTTAAAAAAACATCTATTTGTCTATACGGTACCTTATCCTTACAACTAGCAAAAATTTTAACTTATTTGTCTGCACATCTGTGCAAAACAACGAATCTAACGAGTACTTTGGCTTCGTCTTTTGTCGCGAAGGCATTCATTCGCTAACGGAAAAGAAAAAATATACATTATTCCATATTTTAATTTAAAATAACTTTGTGTATTATTACGTAACTTCGTGGCGTCGAAGTGCAAACGACATTGTGTTAAAAAGCGTTGTCTTGAAATATACAATATTTTAATGAAGAGGAGGAAAATTACAATAACTTACTATATAGCTACTTAGGGCTTATCATATCAAGCATAAAACTAACAAAATCGAATTTATGTATGGAAACACTTAATTCAAACACAGCTTCTCAAAATTAGAAATACTTACTAATCAGCTGTTTTGCTTTTATTAAATCTATCCATTCTAGTTTTGACAATTCTCAATTTTATAAATAATGAATTTTATTCCAAATTTTGTTCGAAGGTATTTCTATTAAAAAAAAAAAAAAAACAACTTAAATTATAAAATAATAGTTTTCTTAAATAAACAATAATATAGGTGTGCTAACCTTTCGGTTCAGCTTATGTTCAGTCGAGAAGCTCATGCTTTTGACCGAGGAATCTTGAAAACCAAGGTTAGGTGTCACTTTCCTAAGCCACGAGAAGTAAAACGAGTAAAAGTCCATGGATGGGAAACCAGAATGTCCACACCAGAAGGACGTCGGGTATTAATGAGAAGAATTCTAAAAGGTCGTCATGTGTTATCGCATTAAAATTTGCTAAATAAAATTAAAAAGTTATTTTAAAAACTAAATTCGCGATTTTGATTCATTTTCAAAAGTTCACTAAAGAAGAAAAAATATTGCAGATTCGGAGTTAACTTATCTACCAACAGACCTATAAATGAGTTATTGGGAAAGTTTCTTCTTACCAACACAACATGTTAACGGAGACTAATTGTAATGATCATTGTACCATAATTAATTTCATATGTTTCCAATTAAAACGGATTTCGAAAAGCCTTCTGCTTTCTATTCTTAACAGTGATTGGCATGCAAGCCAAATTTTTGTAAGGTCCGCGGTCATTAATCATTCAACCGTTTCCCAAAGGATTGCTGACTTTTCTTCCCAAGTTTAAACAGATTTTCCTATATCACCTCCTGTGTTTTACAATCACCAGCAAATGCTCTACGTGCAATTTCGTAGTGATAACAATTACAAACTTGATCACACTCCGCCAGGCATAAAATTTTTAATCTCGGTTGCTCGGCTCTATTGTTTCGTAGCAATCTTTTTGATATTAGTGCTTTCTTGACCTCTATCTGAAAAGCGGCTTTTGACGTTTCTGAACAAGGCGATAGGAATCAGATTTATATCTGAATATTGGAACATCTCATAGAATTCATGGTTATGCATTACCTTCCTTTAACCTCCCTGAGACTGAAATGAAGGATGCGGCGAAATACATATGTATATATTTTCCAAGAATAATATTAGTTCTGCCTTTCCACTAATTAACCAAAATCTTTTTTTTTTCTAGTTAATAGTTTCACCAAACCAAGATAGAAACTGATGTCCAAAGCTAAACTTCGTCGTACAATATTTCATTAATGTTGTTAGCACAACATTTGAGCAGAATTCTTGAAGGTAGTTCCTTTTGTGTTAGAACCTGCTTCAGATTGGGTCTTAAACTGAAGAAGAACAAGGTGGCACATGTTATCAAAATCTTCGAACTCGAAAAAGGAGTTTTCAAAAAGCATACCAAATATTTTTAAGCTGTTTACAGCGTACATGACTTTAAACGGTAGAGCTAACAGTGATTGCTTTCATAAGCGAAATTAAAATCAATGAGTTGGTAATGTACATCAACTTGATAAATGAAATCTTATTAAATCATGAAGATTTAGACGGAGGTCGAGCTAGTGTATACCGAAAACCTTCACGCAATAAGCTGAATATGACTTTATATATGAAATTTGACAGCGATATGCCTCGGTAAGTCTTTCGGCATTCGTTTATCCTCACATACCCGTTTAATACCAAAGTTTAGCTTTTAACTAGTAATAATTCCACGAGAGAACTTTCAGAGCCTTCTCACTTGTTTCAATTGATACTTCGTTTGGTACCTTAAAATAGCTTTTTAGCTCATTGTATACTCTATTTATTCTGTAATGTATTCTGTAATGTTTTCTTCTTTGTATTCCAATCCTATCACCTGCATCGCGATTGTGTCGGCTATGGACGAGGTGTGGACACGTTGAAGTTTTAGAATATTTCACCAAATGAACAGTGTAGGTACATTCCAATATGTGTCTCAACTCGTTCTTTTTCTGTCACATTGATAAAAGAGTTCCCGTATACAGCCTCAATCATAACAATTTCATTTTTGGTAGAAGGCTTTCAACCCAATGTACAGCCTCTAGGATTTAAAACCGGGAACACCTATGTTAGCAACCACCTCACCTGGAATAATCTCTATTTTAATTTTCCAAAGCACCGATGGATCTAAGTGTCATAAAAAGTATGCCTGGTACTGCTAATGAACTTCATATTTGAGTTCATTAAAGAAAATTCCGGCATAGTTAAAGAGTTCTTGCTAGACGTAGGCTTCGTTCCGCAAGAAATTCCTAGTGTATTTTCGTAAATTTAAAAAGGCTGCTGGATTCAGAAAGGAAATTTAGTCTACTAATACTTTTAAAGTTACAAAGTCCTTTAATTTATTGAAAATAAAAGATATGATATAAACAATAAAAATATTTTAAAAAAAATTATGCGTGTGTATTGTCATCTTCGACAAAATCCTTTGCTTGCTCCTTAGTTACACAATCAATGTGACTGACTTTATTTCTAAAGCGAACACCATAAAATTTATGCGCGTTCTCTAGCAATTCCGGTCGGAAGGTTGTTGTAATAAACTGCGCTTTATCGCTCAATTCGTGGATCATATCAGCAACTGCTTTTCTATGCTGTGCATCTAAGGCCTACAAAAAATCAAGTTGTTCAGCCCTATTAATTCAACTGTATTTTACGGAATAAACATACCTGATCAATTTCATCAAACAAATAGAATGGAGCGGGATCGCATTTTTGAATTGCAAAAATCAACGCCAAAGCTACTAGAGACTTTTGTCCGCCGGATAATTGATTCATTTCTCTCATTTCTGCATCGATTCCAGTAAAAGACACCCGTATTCCGATGCCGGTGAACTCATCTGAATTGGCAACTTCTTGATCAGCATCTTCCCCATCATTGTCCTTAGTTTTTAAAACCAAATAACCTGCACCTTGCGGAACCAATTTTTTAAATACTTTCGTGAAATTCTGTGCCACTTGTTTAAATGTGAATTGGATCGCTACAATTTTTTCTGTTTCTAGCGAGTTCATTAGCTCTCGAATTTTCTGATCACCGATATCGAGTTCTTCCTTACGCTTATAAAGCTTTTCCTTTTGTTCGGAGAAACTTAAGAACTGATCTAATGCTTTTTTGTTTACGTGGTTATAACGCTTAAGATGCTGATTTGCTTTTTCCAATTCCTTGAAAAGATTTTTCAAAGACATTCGTTGATAAGTTGGATCCACTTGTGGTAGAGCCCCTAAACTAGCAATCTTTTCAGTGCATTCATCAATCTTTTGATGCAGAAGATTTTCTTTTGCTGCCCATTTCTCCATTTTCTTTGAATCCTCACCAATTTTATCTTGAGCTTCTTTTTCCTTTTGCGTCCAAACTTCTAGATCTTTTTGTAGGGTTTTCTGAGATTTAACTGCTTCTTGAACTCTGGAAAAATGTTATTGAAAAAAAAAAAAAAATGTTAACCAACAATTAATACAAATCTAAAAGTTAATAACTTACTTCTTTTCTATTTCCTCCAAGTCTTGATTAACTTTTTTGATCCTTTTCTCCGTTGCCACTAATTCGTTCTTACAATTGTTTAACTTCCTTTTTCTGTCCTCAACAGAGATCTCTTGGAGTGCCTGTATCAATTCGTCTCGTCTTCTGAACAAGTTATTTGTCAAGAGATTGTCCAGTTTATTTTTTATAACTTCCAATTGCATACGCTGAGTAAATGCTTCTTTATTCTCCTGATTAAGTCGACGAATATCATCGTTTAACTGATCGACCTCACGTTGGTCCTGTGCCGATAGCGTTGACATAAGCTCTTGCTGTATCTCAGACTCCAGCCCTGCCTTTGTGTTATTCATTGCTTCTAAGCTAGCTCTACATTGGGCGGCAGATCTCTCTTTAGGAGCACGATACTTTTCTATACGTACTAGTTCCTCTTTCATTAAGCGGATATCACCCTGGACCTTCTCAAATACATCCTTTGCTTTGCCCTGTTTAGTTTCAGTTCTTTGCATTTCTGTCACCACTTTGTTAATGCTCGTTTCTGTATGCTTTAACTCATTACGTAATGTTGTGAGTTCTTCCTCAAAACTTTTTATTGTCTCTGAATATTCTGTACGCTTTTTCTGCATTTCCAATCGGGAGCGTGACGTATTAAAGTACCCACCAGTAAGTGAACCTTTTGAAGATACTTGATCACCATCAAGAGTAACACAATCGAGACCTGTGCTCTTTGCCAATTCTGTTGCACGTTCTAAATTCCGGCAAATGAGAGTCTTGCCAAAAATATACCGCAATGCCTTGTCGTACTGCTCAACATACTTTAGTTTAGAAATCATTGGAATAGAATCTGGATCATCTGGATAATCATGGACCTTTACTTGCAGACGATTTAAAGGCATGAATGTTACTTCACCAGGAAGTTTCAGTTTGTTCATTTCTTTCAGAATTTGAGTACCAACACGATCTGATTCTACAATGTGATGAAAAAGCCTATTGCCGGCAGTAACTTCAACAGCAGTATAAATAGTTTTATCACAACTGAAATTCTCAATCACCGGACCGTAGTAAGCACGAGCTATATCGGCATACTGTCCGCCACGTTCCATAAAACTATCAAGTACTTTGCGCACAGAGTCACGGCCATTAAGAATGGGTTTACCAGCCATACTCCGCAATGCTTGATCAGCTTTGGACAGCTCTTCTTTGTGGGCTTGCAACTGTTGGGTCATTTGTGTTTCCTTGCGCCATAGCTCATTTCGGGTGGCTTGATACTGATCCTTCGTTTTCTTTAGTTCGTAATACTGCTTGTTATGCTCATCAATTTGCAAACGCAGTTGTTCAACTTCAGTAGTTTGTTCCTCAATTTTCTTGCCTAAATCTTTCTCGGCATTTGCGTCGCGCTTAAGATCATCCAGAAGTTTATTGTTATGATTGATTTTGTCTTTTATCTGCTTGTTCAACGATTTTAACTCAGTTTGAATCCATTTGTCACGCTCATCACGAGAAGAAAACTGAGAGCCTCGACCTTGTTTGGCATACAATTCCTTTCGTTTTTGTTCCTTAAGAGCTAATTCTCGCGAACACTCTTCTTCTTTCCGCTTCATTGATTCATACTTTGGCTTTACCTCGTCCAGTTCTGTTTCTTTTTCGGCAATTGTAATCTTCAATCTTTTTAATTCTTTATCGGCTCTTTCTTTTGATTTGTTATCCCCCTGTACTTCGTCATTCAAATCAACGATTGTCAAGTCGAGTTTTGTTTTTTCTCTTAACAATTGTTGCTGCTCAGTCAACAATACAGAACGATCGTCTTTTGTCGTAGACACATCTTTTTTTGCATCCTTCAGAGATTTTTGAATTGATTTAACTTTTTCTTGTGCCTTTTGGATCTCTTGGTTATACTGCTTCTGTTTATCTCCAGATGACTTTCGTTGTTCTTGAAGTTCCTCTAGAGCACGTCGAGTTTCTTTCAGTTCAGTTTCATGGATGATATACTCCAAGGTACGTCGTGCTTTGTCCCATTTTTGATATTCCTTCAGTTCTTCTTTCTCTTCTTCGAGTGTTTGAAGACGATCTTCAATGGTTCTTAGGTACTCTGTGATTTTCTCCACTTTCCCCACAGCATCGCCAAGTATATTGAGGGACTCTTCTTTACGTTCATCGTAAACTCTCGTCCCAGCAACTTCCCGAAGTAGCTTTAAACGGTATGAATCTGCTGCAGTAGCCATTTGATTGATTTTACCCTGTTTTACTATGTAGTATGGATTCGAATTGGAGAAACCAGCAGATTCTAAAAGATTTACCACTTCAGTACGAGGAACGACTTTCTTATTCAAAAAGTATTGATCTTTTTTCGCTCCAATAACTCTTCGCAAGTAGATCTCATCTTTGTCAATCTAAAAAAAATGAGGTATATTTAATTATCCTATCTATGATGCTCAAGTATTTGTACTTACGGGGACACGATTGTCAGAGTTGTCGAATATAATTTCTACATAAGCAGATATAACCCTTGCTCCAGTACCTTCATGAAGCAGTGCTTGCCGTTGCTCTGGACGTAAATGTGTAAACTCGTCACTCAGCACAAATTGAATAGCTGAAAATGAAGAACAGAGTATTAGAATAAACCCCTCATAAGTAAAAAAAAAAGACACTTGCCATAGAAAAAGTTACTCTTTCCCGACCCATTACGTCCCACTACTACATTATGCCTTTTATCAAATGGCTCGACCACAGTTTGATCCTTGTAGGATTTAAATCCCTGAATAATGATCTAGACACAGAGAAACATATTTTTTTGTTTATTTTTTTATATGAAAGCGTCGGATATGGCGCCTTATTCAACAAATACATAAACATGACTTTAATTACGCGGAGGGTTGGGTTCATTTTACCTGTTTTATGTGCATAATAAATAGTTTTATTTTTCATTGAAGTTTTGTATGAACGTATATATTTTATATTTTTCAGTTTATATGAGTAAACATGATGAAAACTGGACTTAGAATTTGCCCAAAATAATTCGATGCCAAAAAAAAAATTATATTTTATAGCACTTCTTTGCTGTCATTTACCGATTAGAAACGTTGACAGGAATTAACCTTACCGACTAAAACATTAAACAAATGTCACGTAGCCTTACGTTTGGTGTGTAGAGTAATTATCATAATTAAATATTTTAACCAGCATTAGTGTTTAATTTTTATTTATATATTTATTATGTTTTTTTTTCTTCTCTGATGTCGTTTTCGAAAAATCTGTTGAAAATGTTCAATTGGCGTTCTTAGCTTTCTCAGAAACAAAATTTAAATTCTGAATATTTGTTGAGTATTCAAATTAATTCTCAAGTAAATGTGACCAATTTATGTAAAAATTTTGGCATAGAAATTTTTTTTATAATCCGGGGCGATTAAATTCCGGAGAGAAACCAATGTAAAACACAATTATTGATTATGTAGCGCGTTTAATTACATGTAATGCTACAAATTTCTTCACGTATCCGTCGCGTTTGTGGGGTTGGTTAAATTCGCGGAACTCAGTAGAGACCGGTCTATTTTGGATCAGTTGTTAATAAGGTTAAGAGTTTGGTAATGTTTTAGTAGTTGAGTGATGGAATTATAAATCTCGTATACAATTTTTGAATGTTGGTTGGTTATGACAGTGCGAAAAGAAAAGAAGTCCTTCCGAACGAGGCAATACGCTATTGCAATTTAAGAACTTGCACGGCATTAACAAGCAATGCACTTTGGGGACTACCTTTGTGTAATTCGCATTTAACTTCAAGTTTAATATAAAATACTAAAATACTCCAAAAAGTTAACCATGATTCAGGAATCTAACTTCAAAGGGATAATGGTTTTCTATAAGCAATTAATGGGGAAAATCCAGAATTGTTAAGCAAAGTTCGGTCTGCTTCAACTTTGACTTCGAATTGAAGTCACATTATGTATTATCAGACTCTTCTTTGTGAATGCCAAAAGTAAACTCGAAGCGCAAGGCGACATTGCGATAGAACTACTTCCTAAAGGCAAGCAAGCACACTTTACGACCTCTTGATGAAGTTGGGAAGGCGATCAATAATCTGCTGTAAGCTCTACTCACCAAGATATCTCATTCTGTGTTACAAAGCATACTGTTAGCTTCCAGGTCGTAAGCTATGCAAATTTTTTCAGCAATAAAGCTGTCCAACCTAAAAAGTTCTCAGCCTTGAGAAGTAGCTGCTGCAACATGATAATTACAGTAATACAGAATTGAACACTACTGTTCTTTTTTGACTATTTTACTCATTGTAAACGGATTTGTGCACAAATCCGGAATACACAATGCGTTGTCTACTTTCGTTTCTACCTTTTTGGAACCTATAACTGTACACCTTCCACATCGATCCTAGCGTTATTGGCTATTACCCTTTGTCTTTTTTGAAGCTGACGAATATCTGCTATAATAAGAAGAAGAAGCAACGTACCAGACATTTTCTCATTTATCCTTACAAAATGTCCAACTTTATTACACTCATAACATCGTGATATAACTTAGCTGCTACCGCTGCTAGTTGTATTGTTGTTACTACTGCCATGGAGATTGCGATTGTTTTTTTTTTTTCTGCTCATTGCGTCCATAGAATGCCACTGTGAAATATTTTTGTTTTGATGGCGTTGCCTGTGATTGCGATATCCGAGCTCTCAATACCCATGATCACGGCTAACAATAAGATACCAAGCCATTCGTCTCCACTGTACTGCAATCATCCAATCGGTCGTTATAATCCGTAATCATAAAACGCCCGTTACCAGTCTTCAAGTTATCCCAAACTTGTTTTACTGTGGAGGCTGTTATCTGTATGTGAATACAATTCACTAGGTTCACAATCAAGATAATTTCTCGTTCTAACTTTCGTGTCAACAGTCATTTTTGATTCGTATGTAGGTTGTGAAGTCTCGTTCCTTGAGTCCCTCATACTCTAGTAGTCATTTCAACGAGAATTTCCAAGCATCATAGTTTACGCGACCAATTGCTGAAGGCTTTGATGCCAATTTTATACTTTAAAAATATAATCTTTAAAAATCCAGGCAATACTTCTAGTTTGTTCTTTAACTTAAGTTTTATTTACGAACAATTCTTTTATTCTTTTGATATAGCGAGTTTAGGCCCATAATATGTTGAAGAAATACTACAATCTAAAGAATTATGAAAAACACGACGCTTTTTTGACCAACGAAGAAATACAGTTTGCACTCTGCTAAGAGGAAATTACATTCTATTACAACAAATATTATTACAATACTATAGCTAACTCATAGTTTTATCTATACTTACAGTGGAACATGATTGTCACCGACCAAAAAGCTGTCAACGTGCCAGTTCACATTGGCCTGAGAATGAAAGTCGTGCTCATGACCATGGTCCATGCCGAATCGGAAAATTTCTATTTGTTAAATGCAAGCAGTTAACGTAAAACATGTTTTTTTTCTCTTCTTCACACTTAAATGATCAAAACCAAAATAAATAAACATTTATCAGAAATTTAGTGATTAAGGTAGTAACGAATAACGGAAAAAACTTCAGACTTCAGTCCAAAACTCAGTTTTTGAAAAGACTTTCCGAGCAAGTAATACGATATCGAAATTTGAGTTTTCGCAGAGATTCGAAATCTCAATCGAAAGCAGAATTTTTTTTCCATACATATTTTGTTTTGAAAACCCCCTAGTAAAACTACTTTTTGACGAAACCTCCTCAAAATCTCCTGTTGAATCAGACACACTTTTTGAAATAATCAGCGTGTCAGCAAAACATCTGACGAACTAGTTATAAAAACAAAATTAAGGCCCGTCCCATAGAATCCGTTGCGTGGATGTATTCAAATGAAATTCGGATAGAATATATTATATTTTTACGATTTTTTTTTAATTTAATTAAATTAGTTTAATAATTTCAAATAGTTGATATACAATATACCGGTGTGAACGCTTTAATTAGGTTCCGTAAACTTTTTCGCGAAAACTAGATTTTCGATGCGGTATGAACACCGTATAACTCTTCTTGTTCCCACTCATTAAAAATCTTCTTTTTTTCAAATACTATTACAACTCACTTCTTCGGAAGAAAAATTTAACTTCTGGTTTTCATTTAATAAGCAATATTTCTCTTCTGGGCTATATGTCAGTATGTACTAACGCATATAATACAAACGTCAAAAAGTATTGTGTCTGTATTTCAGCCGAGATTTTGATTTTCGAACATTTGTATTTGGCTTCAAAATCAAAAGAAAGTTTTAGTGTTACCATGGCGTTCAAATTGCCCAACTTCTGGAGAAAAACCAACCGGAAACGTCATAAGTGTGATTCCTAAATAAGTCCATTCAATTGAATGGTAGGAAAATGAATGATAATGTCATTTATTTCTTATAAATCTCACAATGAAGTCAATCAATTAATGTAAACATTAAATTTAATGAATTCTTTTACAACTGATTGCATTACTTCAAAACTCTGTTTCCTTGCAACCACAAATGCATTTCCTATTCACAACAAATTTCGCTCCGCCAAAAAAGTTAAAAAAGTGAAGTAAATCTCTTTATATAATATATAAAACTTGGCAGCACTTAAATTCTCATATGTTTATGCATTTTCTGTTTCAAACTTTCATTCAATTGATGGTTTTGGTTCTAATTTTAATAAACAGAAATTTGCATTGTCAATTGGGTTACAATATTAAGTGAAATCAATTAAAAACACTGTCAGAAAGTTGTCGGATCATAACATCATGGTAACTTATATTAATTCAGCGAAACATTTTTTTGAAGCCTACAAGAAATGGGTTGCAGATAATCCACAAACTGTTACCGATGTTGAAACTACAGCAAAATGGGTTTCCTACTTCATCGCTGGTATGTTTTATTTCAAAGAAAAAGGAAGTGGATTATCTAAAAAGTAAATTGTATTATTCTAGGACGAATTTCTAATTCATCAGTTGTAACTGAAATGATTTATTCGCTATCGAACTTACTTGTATTGTTTAACGACAGAATAATTGAAAAATCGCGTGGTATCACAGATACAGTCGGTGAGAAGTTTGCCTACCGGTTAAAGGTTATTCTAACCACTTTGGAATATTGTGAGATTTTCCTAGAGACTTCAGCCAGGAAAATCTTTGGCGAGAAAGGAAAATGGTTTCTCATTGTTGTGGTGCAAACTATTAAGTATGTAATTTTGTTAAATATTTAAATTTTACATTGTAGATACTTATTTTGAAAACATGCATGCAGACAGTAAACTACTGCTTAATAGAGGAATGTGGATGGTTGTAACACAAATATTTAAATTGAGCTCAATAGCCCGCCTATTCAATTTGGGGCAGATATTTGTAGATGGTCTTATTAATAGGGTTTCGTAGTGTTCATTCTACCTTATCTTTTTATTTTACAACTGATAAACCCGCCTACATTAGATCAAAGTTCATATTTGCTGATGAAAATTATAATGCCGTTTAAAAATTACACAGAACTCCATGCACTTATACGTAACTTGTTCTATATTCTGAAGAGCTATAATTCGCGGAATTTTGATATTAAGTAAGTTATTATGAAAAAATTCTAGTAACCAAAAAACGAAGCTATCAAACAACAAAAGTTAGATTTGAAAGTGTAGAACTTGTCGAAACGTGGTAAAATACCTAAAGGCCTTGACTGTATATATCGTATATACTTAAACAACTTGATAATAATTTTCGTTGTCTACGATAAATGAACTAGTTTACTTAGTCTATTTATGCTCGGTAATAGAAATCCTTGAGATGGTTTTTTTTAAGGAATATGAAAAGAAGTTCTGCAGCTTAATTGCAAAAATGTAATCTCTTATTTCTGCTCTGTTAGGTGTCGGGTACCAATTATGGAATTTGTATCTCGTCAGGAAAGAGTGCTTTAACCCCTTACTAAACAAAGCATTTTGCGCAGTACAATTCCCTCAGCCGTCGCGCACGAAGAGCAAACGGAAGATTTTACAAAAGCCGAAAAAAGTGAAGTTGTAATAAAAATGAACACGGTTATAATAAGAATGAATGAAATTAGACCGGATATCATACCCTTCTAAGTGTGGGAGGCAGGTAGACATATGAAGCGATACAAAGTTTAAAGATAAGGATGGATAAACATTGCGGAACTTGGAAGGTACCTGAGACGAAAGTATATAAGAATGACACGCCATATGTACGATTACTTAAAAACGAAATTTAAATGCACGGCAGGAATAACAGGAGAATTCTAAGTTAAAGTTGGAGTACACCAAGGCAGTCTAGGTATAAAGTCCTAAAAAGGAATAAAAGTTGAAAGAATAAGTCGAAGGAAATATAAGTAGATCATTCAAATGCGAAAACATCAGCAAACTCATATCCCCAATAACGAGGGATCTAAATAATTGTGGGCTGTAGAATGATCCTAAGGTCCGCAAATTTAGCCCACCCTACAATGAGGCAATGCGGATACATAGAAGAAATATGTATCATTTGATGTAAATAAACGCGGTACATTTTACAACAGCTAAAAAAAGGAGAAATATAAGAAGAAACAGAAAAAGTGTTTTCGTTAGTATTTGGCTGTCATTTAAATAGTTAAGTGCCGTCCCGCATAAGTTCCTTCTATAATTCAGAAAATGCTTTAACGTTGTCTCAATTATCTCATTTCTAGTCTTTTTTGATTTTTGATATTCAATATACCGTCAAAATGATTGATTATATTTCTTCCCAAGCTTTTTATTATTATCCTATTTAAACAACTGTTTCAACTGTTGTGCATTTTATTTTTTTATTTAGCACTAAATTTTTTATTTTTTTTGTTTTCTTACTTTAGAATGATCGGAAGATATTTCCTCCTGCATCAATATTCTGAATGTATTATTCGATCTCCTCCCATTCAACTGCTGAATAGGAAAGCTATTGGGACAGAAAACAATGTCCACCAGAATAACAAGGATTTTCAAAATGGAGCAAATAGAGAATACTTTAAACTTTCGCGATCCAAAATCGTAATACGAAATGTAGAATCTGCTCCACCGTTACACTATAGAAATTGGAAGCCATTAAAAGAAGAGCGAAGTCCAAAAACCGATATCTCCATACTTCTGAAAGCTGAGGCTTTATATGTTGTCAAGCCTTTAATTCATCTTATTTCCATGGGTGCTTTTGGCAGAAAGAGCTGGAGGAGCTACTCTATTGCTTTGATTTTGGATCTCGCAAGGTAATTGAAATGCACAAGCTAAGCGAACTCTAATATTAATAAAATCTGTTACTGTTTTTTTTTTTTTTTTTTTTCTTTTTTTTTTTTTAGCATACGAATGTATTATAAACATCAACATCTCATGACAAAAGAACAAAAAATTGAGCTATCTCGCCGATGCGTTAGCCTCTTGCTATTCTTAGTTAGATCGCCATTCTATGATAATATCAGCAAACATAGAATAGAAAGAATTGTCGAATCGTTGGGAAATAAGATTCCATTTGCCAAGGCTATTTCGAAACCACTAATTGATTATATTCCACAATGGCAGAATACATACTTCTATATGTGGTCTACGTAATTTCCAATAAAAAAGATTGAGTTTATAAATGTTATAGTTGCGTAACTTTGCTGGACGTTGCATTCCGGTATGGTCTCATTGTTGATGGGTACTTGAAAAATTTACAGATTCAATAGCAGTAAGCATTTTTCTTTTATGATAACCAAATGATACCCAAAGTATTCAAATCTGGATGTGAGTGTTTTAAAATGCGCAACATGCTCATCTATGAACTTGATCCTTGTTTTTTATTTTGGGGTATTGGGTGTGTGTCTTAAGTTAAATCAGATCTTTATATGTATGTGCTTTCTTTGAGGGTTGCAATGTGCTACTGTTGATTAATAAAAGATATTTTTTTATACAATTTTTATATTTGAAATTATAATGAATGTAGCAAACAGATCCCCTAGAGAATAAGGATAAAACCTCGTTGAGGATTAATTGATGGTGCTGATAATACAAAAAAAAAAAAAAAAAAAAAAAACATGCAGACTGTTTACAAAATAGTTATGAAGATTAACAATTCGCTTTAAACTAGGGTAATCGAAATGCGTGTGGCAAAATCTGAACTCGAGCCCAACAATAAAGCAGACCCTTTCGGTACGGAAAAAAAGCTATTAACAGTAGCTCAAACTTAGATAAAGTACAATTAGCAACACTATTTTAATAGGATGAATATATGGTTGTATAATCGCCTTTTCTTTCGTCAACGACTTGATCGGCTCCTATCACCACCATTTTAGATAATCGGTTAATTTTGAGCACTCCGGTAGACCATGGAACTATGCAGAACTAATGCATAAGTTTCAATGCTCCATATGAAAGCATCTACAGGAATAAACTACACAAAACACTACTCATCACAGTGAAAATCATATTAAGTGTTACCGAGCACGTTATCGGACTTCGAGTATCGGTCACGTGCGAAGGCTACCAAGCTTACGTACAAATGAATTTGTGGTCTAATGAAAAAAAAGGAGTATACGTTGTTTTTTTTTCTTAATATTATACATTTTTACAGGCATTTTACTATTTTTGAATAAAATTTAAATAAAATATTGACAGAGTAACAACGTGTTTTGAATTTAGAAATAATTGTTAATTAGTTGTAGCAGGCTTTTGCTATTACAATTTGAAGGTTGCCTTCAACGTCGTGCGTGTACAGTTATTTACAACCTGAGATAATACTCTTATACAGAGTCCATTTTATGGTTCGCCGTAGGGCTTTTTCAAAGAGTTGCTGTGTAAATTTATTTTGTGTGTTACATCCTGTCCTGTTTGTGAATCTCCAGTACGCTTGCTGGCCATTGTCTATGAAATTTGTCTCAACTATCGCCAAGTTTCCCAAGCTACCGTTACTTTTATTTTATTGTTCCTCGAAAGTCAACCTCTTCTTCAATCCTGAGAAACGGTTACAATTGGTGTGTTTTGAGGTGTCCCATTTTCGAAGTTCATTTCCCTTTCATTGTCAATGCATATAAAAATAATGATGGGTGTATCGTCCTAACCTCTTTGTTAGGATCCAAGCTGGTATAAAAAAAGATGCAATAACACACGATATCGCAAATAAGACCACCCATGGCAAAAAAAAAATAATGATACACGATTTCTCTATTTTTACAAAACAAGAATCATGCACCATTCATATATTTTGGAAAATCTTTAAAGACTACCAAAAATAAGAGGAAAGGGACGTGGGGATGACATAAGACCACTATCACACAGTATTACTTCTCAAATAATGTAGTTGATCATATGACCCTATTATGATAGCCGGATGCATTACGAACCTGCTAAATAACATCTCACAGTAGCAACAAGCAAAACGTTAAAATTTTAGATAAAGTGTTTCCACAAAAGGAGCATAAGATATTTGTAGGAGACAGCAATAAAAAGAGCACATAGCTTTATGAAGCCCCTTGGTTTCTTTTTGCGAGACAAAAAATATCTTATTTAAAAAAAAAAAAAAAAAGCTAAGTCTGGGATTTATATGCTTTCTGAGATATAGAAGAACATTGGTATGCAATTTTTCCCTTTCTCAAATCAGTACCGACTGTTTAGCAGTGAGCTGCATTACCCTGTTGGCGTCATATATATTTGAACATTTGAACACACCCGAAAATTGATTTTAAATAACTGACAGTAGATGCGAACGATCCGTCACACTTTTTCAATTGACACGTGCCGTAGAAAAACACCTCAAAAATATTTTCTTAATATTGTCTAAAAATATATAAATTCTTCAAAATGGGTATGGTACAAAAGCGAAAGAAAATGCACTATGGGGATACTCATTTGCAAAGAAGATGGCGAGTTCGTAATCGTAAAAGAGATTTGGATCAGGTAAGTTATACACTTATATATTTACAAACTTATAAAGTCTGATGTGTGCAAACAAATTTGCAGATCGACGGTGACATAAAAACAGGAGGAGAAAAGCTTATAAACCAAGAAGTCGATTTGGATAAACCTGGATTCGCTCAATTCTATTGTATTCACTGTGCAAAATATTTCACAGATGACAAAGCGTTGCAATCGCATTTTAAAACAAAGGTAGGTGTGAGTCTGCTAAATTCATTTCGTAACAAAAATTATAATTCTATCTCTGATCATTTAGTTGAACGGGGGTAATCGGTCTAGTTCATGATAAATTCTGCATCTGCATATATCTTATTGTTATATTCGCACCTTAAGATATTCATTTTATACCGCCTGTAATTCTCGCCTATATGTAGTGATATAAGTTTTCGACCCAGGACCTCATTAGTAAAAGGTTTTTCTGTCTATCAGTTTATGTCTCATCATTATCTCACAACGGTTGGACAACTATTTTTTCGCGGAAATAGGCAAACTTCATAATCCGAGATACAGAACTTGACATTTCATCTATGTGGGAAACGTAGAATTAATTTTTTGTTTTGTATTTACAAGTTATTTTACGGGGTCTTAGCAAACTCAATCAATAAATAAAGTGCGGTACCAAGTTTCTACTGAATAAAATGTTCTATGATGCACCACAAAATTTGAACATACGTGATTTATGTAGGTAGACCGCTGCAAAAGCCTAACTGTCCGGCATGTGGTTGAGTCTAAATTAGTCAACAAATGCAAAAAGTTTTATGGAGTAACGAGTCGAAGTTTTCGATTTAAAGCGAAGAATTTTCGTCCACTGGTCAGGAAGAGAGTGAACATCTGAACATATGTAAAATATGTGAAAATTTGCTTCTGTCGGTGGCGGTAAAGTCAGGAAGGTCTTTAAAGTTAGTTGAATAATAAATAAAGAACAGTACTGAGAAACCCTTGAAAACGATATATGCATTTATTTTTTTTTCAACACGATAATAATAAGATAACACCTAAACTCATTATCAACAGAAGGAAAACTTTAAGTCATGATTTGGCCACTCCAGTCCAAATCTAAACCCCATTGAGTTCTCTTGGGATGTACCACAAAGAAATATCAGAAGAGTGTATCAGCATCCACGGAGCTTTTAAAACATTTTGCAATTAAGAAAAATGTATGGTGGAGAAATACTTTGAGCGGTTCATGTACCTACGAATAATCAATAAAACAATAAACTAGAGAACAAAATGAAGGTATTTTTGTTAAAAAAAAAGTCGTTTACCTCAGAGAAATAAATAAATACAAAGATGCTACATTTGGTCATTATCATGGTCAGCGTTACGCATATCAACGATAGGAAGGGTAGAAGTCGAAATTAAACTTTGGTAACACCACATTTCTCTTATTTGTACAGAAAAACCGAATTACTACATATGTATGTACTTAGTCATATAGTTTACTTATTTATTTTACAAATAATGTCATGAAATTTTAGTTGTACATATTAAATTATAAACATATTGATATATCTCTATTCAATTAAATTATTTTTTCCTTCATATTAATTGCCTATTAATGTATTGTATTTTTTAAGTTAAATTCCCTTTCTACTTACTTCCAATTAAACCACTTTGCCTTCAACATAACTTTAAAGAATGCTTCAATCGATCGTCTTCTAAAAATGCAGAAATCACGCATATTTTCTTTATTAAATCTTCAATTTAAGATACATAGAAGTGCTGTTAAGAGCCGCCTGTGGACATGGTTCAAGTAGTAGTGGATTTGCTTTTAAACCAGAAGGTTTTGTGTTCGAATCCAAACCTCGCCCGAAAGACGTTTAATTTTTCAGTTTAGAAATATCAAGATGATAAGTTGACTAGAAATGAACAACTTCCACTAAAAATTGAGCCTCCCCATTAAATGATGGATGCCAAATACGCACTGAGCCCATGCTGAGACATTGCATGTATATTGACAAAAAAAAAAAAAAAAAAAAACCTTTTTCCAAAATTTCGATTGGTTCGGTGAGACAGATTGCTAGTTTCGAAAATGTCCTCCCATTTTATTTTTAAACTTTCCCATAGTTCTCACATTGTGTGTTTTCTGTGTTATTGAGTCTTTGCATGACTCCGAAAGCATTTGTTTATCAGAACCTCATGCCCATCATACCTACTCATCTTGTATCGTAATCTCTCGATTATACTTGCCCCTAGCTCCGGATGTTTGACGCTTGGTTGCTGTATCTAAGTTGATTAAAAAAAGATTTGTTGAATTATAAGAATTTTAATTTTTGGCCTCATTTTCTTAATATATCTTATAAGACTAAAACGAATTGCTATTGCTTCTTCTTCCTTTATTTTGAATTCAGGATTTGTTTTGGTACCTGTTTTATATGCATTTGTTCTTTTTGTGTGCTCTGCACTAAGTTTTGCATATAAGTTTTCAACTGCATACAAGTAAGACTTTTATCCCAGATAATAAGAGAGCCATTACAAACAAAGATCCAATATAAATGTTTTCCAACTCCAGAACGGAAAGAAACTTCAATAGCCATGCAAACGTCTTTGATAGGATTTACGTGCGTCTATTAAGTTAAGCAATAGAGCTCTAAACTATTAAAAAATATATTATTTGATATGAAAAGTCATACACTATTTCAACCGTTTTTAGGATCTTTCATAAGATTAATATTGATTTAGTTGGCAGTTCAAGCGTTAATTTTTATAATAGTTTTATAAAAAAAAAACATTAAATTGGCTTTCTTTTTAGGTGCATAAACGTCGCCTAAAAGCTCTAGAAATTGAACCATACACCATTGAAGAAGCCGAACGCGCTGCTGGTCATGGAAATTATGTAAAACCAAAAACACGAATCATTATCACTCAGCCAACAAAGGGAGAAATTGCTGCTGGTAAAAGATTGAAGCTTGAGGAGAAGCCAAAAACAACTCAAAATGCACAGAAGACAGAAAAGATGCAAGAATAATCTACAACATGTGCACTACGTTTATAATTTTGATTAATAATTTGCTTTATAACTAATAAAAAAGTGATTCCTTTGTTTATATATTGAAGTATATTTTATAATTCTTAAACATTATCGGTATTTAACGTTAATCTTAATGAATACACTAATATTTAATAATTCTAAATAATTTTAATTAATTCTTTGTATGTGTAGCTTCGCCTCACGACTAGTTTTTGTATTCACTGTTTTTTTTTTTTTTTTTTTTTTTTTATTATTATTATTATTATTCTCTTAAATCTTGTAATGCTTATTGAATCACGTTATTAAACGAGGCGCATGTAAACCATGTACATTCTCTATTGGGGGGCAATGTGTAGCACCTGGTGGACCCCAATCATGCAGTCCACGTGAATTTGCTAAACGGTGTGTTAGCCGGTGGGCAATACTAAAACCCCCACTTCCTTCTAGTTGGGTCAGGACTATAATCACTTGCCTTCAAAAAGATGCATTTAATTAAATTCCCAAAAAAAAAAAAAAAACTACCTTTGCAATGGAGGCACGGAGTCGACAGTCTTCAATTCTCCTCTCGTTGAAACTACATTGTAACTTTCCTGGCAGTCACATTTCACGTGTATCCATTTATTCTCATGCCGGTTCTCGACCATCACAACCAGACCAGCCCAACCCTTCAAAATTAAAAGAGAACAAAACAAAAAACCAATTGTTGGGTTGAATTTAGTAAAACATTTCAGTTGCAATTTACCTTTGTTAAGTAATACGCTGTCATACCCTCTCTCCCTTCGTGTCGTTGTCCTTTTGTCAGTGTTAAACTAATAATAGCATCGGCCAAAAGATGTAATGGCGGGTTTATTTGCTCAACTAGAAGCCGTTTTGAACTATGAATAGCTAAAACGCATTGAGGATATTGTTGAGGGTCTTCAATGCCAGTATGCCAGTGATTAAATGCGAGGCAGACTAGTAAATACATATCACGTTCAAGCATTTTATGACAACCAACAAATCCGCGGACCTTCAATATTATTTCAAATTATTCATTTATAGAAAAAAAAAAATTACTACTACCATGAACATTTACCTGTCGTTTGCTATGCTCAACAAGTCTACCAACTTCCGGACTAGCTGGCGAGCGAGTACGAAAAATAACCACACACAAATCAAGTTGAGATCGTTGTGACTTTTCTGAATTTCGTTGCCCTTCTTGGAAGAGCGTAAACTCAGCTTCAGTTGGTTCCAACACTGTCAGCAACACACATGACAATGAACACAATGGTTGAAGAGTGCCCTTAAAAGCGAGGAACCGATTTTTTTTTTTAATAATAATAGATGAATCACAACACTTAAAATTTGTTCTTACTTGTAGTCGTACTTCGTTCCATCCCGAGCGAACCTTACAAATATCAATGCAATCAAAGTAATTGAGTAGGTCCTCAAATGATATCCAAAACACTCCTTCTGAAGCTCCATGAGGCATCAAAATTTCCCTTAGTTCATCAGTCCACACATCAGAATCATCTGACCAATCGCCTCTCCATGAGTAATGTCCCCATGGATTCCTAAGTTTTAACAAGCGATGTCCGTGTATATCTTTTACATCAAGAACTGAATAAGCATGCCTTGGTCTAAGACCTTTTCTTTGGTATTCGTCTTCATCGACTTTCATATTTCCACCACCGCAACTGGCTCCCATAAGAAATTTCACACATCTTGAACTTAGCAATTGTGCCCAAATGAGATCTTTATCGAGTTCATCTTCACTGGGCATTGGAAGCGAGCTAGGTTGCAACGGAATACTCTCACATGGAGCACCTGTTAGAGTCGCTAATCCTTCAATAGCACGTCCTGAAACAAGTGCCTCATAGCAGCCATGTATTTTTGCAACTGCCTTCTCAATAAGTGGCACCCACAGTTGTTTTCTTTTTGCTTGCGAATACACTAGATGGCCTCTTTTATCACATGGCAACAAATCGTCTACTAATACCGTTGTCCATTTGCCATCCTTACACAGCCGCACTTGATAAGCACCCTGAGGGCAAATTTCTTTAGTCACAAGTACCTCCTTGACTAGATCCTCACGTTCAGCTAAAACCGCTAAAGCACTGAGAAGCCAGCAGTTCCCAAGAACACCCTGGCATATATCCGATGGAAGCGGAGTTCGAAACACAGCCCACGGAGGAAATGCTCCACCATCACAATTTATTTCATGCGGTCGACGCCATTGTACAACTGGATTACCATCACCACCGGTAGCTGGATTGTAATACAGACTCTTTGGAGCCGGTGGAAATGAATCGTCAACAAAGAGCTCACCGTTCTCCCTACAATATTGTATAATATTTTCCCATTTATTGCGAGCTTCACTCTCCTCGATCTGGCGCAAGTTTTCCATTAATTTACTCTCTTGTCTATTCATGTCTACTGTAATGCCACTAGTTGTATTAGGTTCTGTCGTTAAGGTGTTTGCTAAGCCCCGCGGACTCGAACAAATGTCACATACAACGCTTGCTGAGGAATTTTCATACGTACACGCTGGACATTGCCAAGTTTTTAGTGACGTAGAAGAACCGCTACTACTATGTCGATTTACGTTAATAGATGATGAGGAAGAAAATGGACGTGTAACAACAGCTCCAGTACTGTGACGCTGGTAAATGTTCATCATTTAATGTTATCATTTGTATTGGAATTTTAAATGACACAAGAAATCAATACTTACTTTTGGAATAGCACCCGATGAAGTTCTATCATGTCTTGGTGATGGGCTCCTGGATGTTCTAGGCGTCGGTGGAACTAGACTTGTGGTAATCCCTGAATTTTGTTGTTGTGGCAGCAGTACGCCTATTTGGTTACTACTAATTGATGGTGAAGTTGTCGATGGTGATGGTGTTACCGATCCGATATTACTAGTACTTAAAGAAGCTAAAATATGTCGATTATGCAGCGAAACATGTGTCTTATTGTTTTGATGTTGATTATGGCCAATGTTGCTGTTATTTCCTGAAACTGATGTGTATGGACGAAAATTCGTTTGTTGTCCAGATATAATGGGTATAGATCGAACCGATTTGCATGCAATGCAAACATTTGAATTTAACGAATTTTTCAATGTACACTGGTTGCAAGACCAAAATTCTCCTTTTCGCAATGTCATGTCCTCAACAGAAGAAATACTTTTAAGTTTTGATCCACCACAAACTACACAGGCCATCGATAAATGTGAATTAACTAAAGTGCATTTTTTACATGTCCACTCTTGCTCGAGGTGACCTGATGTGTCGCCTAAAACAAATAAAAAATGGATATAACTTTTTATTTGTATATAAAAAAGATAAAAAACTTAAAAATGAAAGTTAAGAATGATTTTATGATTAACTTCTCGTTTATTTGCATTTTAGCCGAAATACGATATCATACTCTTAAATCAACGATATTGAAATATGGTATTGATGGTATTTTTAAATCAAGAAATGATTTAGTGAGGTTGATTGAAGGTTGGAAAGCGATCTGCTGTGAAGCAAACACAAGTCAGAAGCGACTAATGCTTAAGATTTTTTGAAAAGAAATTAGGGAAAATCCAACTGCAACTGACATCAGTGGTGTTGACATGGTGAAACAATATGAGCTGTTAAAAACAAAATGTAGGTCTTGTGGTCTTCGTCTTGGTAAGAATATTTGAACAAAGTATTACACGAAGGGTTCCAGTGCGACCTCCCTTAGTGTTCATCATACGAAGAAAGCAGCGGGTTTTGCAAAAGACAAAGGAAAGTAGTAAAAAGAATGAACCGGGGATGTGTGATAGGAAAATAATTTTTATGGCGGTCGTAAATTTGAGGGAAAAACAACAACAATGCAGATGTAAACGTTAACATTGTTAGTGGGCATATGAGAAGTCCTTAAGGAAAAAAAAAACTTCAACATGAACGCATTATTAGAACATTAGAACTCGTATTAGGAATCATAACTTGAAACCAAGTTCGAGTCAAAGTCATGTAAAAATAATTTTATTACTTGAATTCAAAAGTATAAGCAAACGATCGTTCCTCTGCACAATTAGAGCGGTACAATGGAATAAATTTAACCAACACCACAGGTGGCAGAGTAAAAGTTCAGATAGATGGGATGTGTTTGCCGGCGTAAAATATTTTATCCATCAATAAACAAAGAACCGCACCTCTATAAATCAAGCTTTCTTGAGAGAAATTGTGAAAAAAGTAATGCATTTGGCATCATACTACATACCAGTGATAAATTGAAAATCATCATCTAAATCCTGTTCGAACGTTGCCATGGGCACCTCTACAATCGATGGTACTTCATCAAATGCATGGGATGATTTCGATTGCCCCATTTTCGTGCTGCACTTCATTTCTTTACGTGATTCTGATATGAGACAAAATAAAGAATAATTTTTTTTTTTTTCTTTTTCTGGAATATTTTTATTTACCTATCGATGGAGCAACTGTATCACCAATTTTCGTAACCGTTATTAAACTTGGTTGTGTCAATGATGGCTGACTTCGCGTCGATTCACATATATCACATTGTTCCACCCAAATACGATTATAAGCATATGAGCATTTTGTGCATGTCCACATCCTAGGAGGATTAATCGATGGATTATTACCGTTGTTAGAACTTGTAGAATTCGTCAGAATGCCTTTTGTAGATAGATGTGAAGAGGAACTGTAAGACGGAAAATAGTTATTAACACGTTTTAGCACATATAAATAATCTATTTTTCAAAAAATAAATAAATAAATAAATAAATAAAAACACCCGATGATTTGTTAATAAATTTGGTTTTATTAAAATGATAATAAGTTTTTCTTTGGTACATAAAAAAAGAACGAAATTTACACAATTACTTAACAAGAATGTTGAAAAAAGCTTTCATATTCGTTGCATTTAATATTTAAAAATATGTTAATTCGTGACGTAAACGTTGGCATGAAATAAAAAGTTTACACGAGAACTGCTCTTGATTCTTAACTCGTTTGGTGTTGTTTATATTAATTGGGTGAAAAACTAAGAAAAATAAAAAAAATTCAGTACAGCAGCTCGTAGTTTTTATTCAGTATAAACAAAACTAACATATTGAAACTGTTGAAAATTTATTGTTCACCACGTCTGTTGTAAAAACCAATTAAAAATGGGAAGTTTTATATAATATATATATTTATATATATGTATATTTATTATAAATTCTAATAAATATGAGAAACAAAAGAGACGCTTCAATCATTATTAAAAATAATTTAAACAATGCCAAAACGAGAGCAAGTTATTAGGACAATCTTTAGAAATATGTACATATATAGTTTCTTGGATCGCACTTGAAGCTGCTGAGGAGGAAAAACCTTATAGAAATTTGAATTTTTGAATGCATAAAGCACAGTAAAGGATAAGATATTAAATAATTATTAAATAACTATAGAACGGCCTGTTGGAGTGCTCACTTTACATAAGGTACTAACAAGAAAGGTGACTTCTCTAAGCATATGATATCGCTTAATGTCTTAAAATTTTTTGTGCGTATATGTATGTATATGGATGCAAAATTGAATCTGATTTATGTCATATCAACCAACATATGAATATTTATGTAGAGAGCTCCAAAATAATGTGTAAGACGCTTTGCTCCTACCTTAAAAAAAAAATTAAAATTGCACCACAATGAATTGGTTGACAACTTATGCTGTCGAAAACTACATGCATACATATATATATATTTACACATATACTAAAACTCATGTCACAAGTAAATTAGTTGTGACAAAAAAAAAAAAAAAAAAAAAAACTTTGTAGTTTAACACATCACTAGTGATCTTTTTTTATTTTCGAATAAAAGATTGTGAATCTTAAAACAGATGCATGCAAATAAATAAACTAAATTAACTTTAATAATACAACCAATCGAATTAAAAAAAAAAAAAAAACATTAAAGAATATATATATATATCGTGCGCCAGAAATAAAAAAAGCAAATAGAAAAACAACACTTGTAAACGTTTAATGGCAATTAACATACATTTTAGATTCGCTGGGTTTCTTAGGACCCTTCCAAACCTTAGCGTAGATAGAGTACTCTTCATTCTCGTTATTAGCATCAGCTCTATCCTCCGCTGTTTGCTCCAAAGACTGGCCACACGTAATCGATTCCATTGAATCAGTTGCTGTTCCTGCCACTGAACTACTATAACTTGTTGTAGTTTTCATATTTCCCATTATTTCGATTGCCGGAAGTTTACAAGAAAAATTATTATTATTATTGATATTGCAATTGCTGTTGATATTGTTCACATTGATTATTTTTCTAGCTGCTGGGGAGCTACTAAAATCACTCATTGATGCATAAAGTGTGTCAGCACTTTGTTGCTGCTGTTTTTGTGCATCAATCATTCCCAAAACATGAGGATTTTGTTTCATTTCATCCATTAATTGTGGTGAAGTTTTCGCCTTATTTTTGGTTTTATTTAATTTATTAACAACAGCATAGATTGGTTCTGTTGTCTCAACAGTATCAGCTGCAGTGCCACTTGTTAATAATTTGATTTTCTCTAAATTTTGCTTACCACGTCTAATTATAGTGTTGTTCTCATACATGTGCTGTATATGATGTCCTATAGGATGATAGTGCTTGCCACGTCCAAAATTTGCCGTACCAACATGACTATGTAATAGTGTTTCATAGATGCTACTATCACCTCCTATTGTAATTTTTGCACGATTATTGTCATTTGATTTGTGCGACCAATCTTTGACTGCAATTAGAACACCATTACGTGGAAATGTCGAATGTGGTGTGTTGTTTGATGATGAACGATTCGCATTTACACTGTATGACCTAGACAACGTTGTTATTGTCAAATTACTATTTTCATTGTTGCGATTACAAACGCCGCAGATATCACAAAGATGCTGGTTAGAAATGCTATTGAAAGGAGTGGTTTTAGTATCTGGAAATGATGACTGCCGAGGATATTGATGAATATGTTGTTGTACTGGTTGTTCTCCTATCATAAATACATATCCATAAATTTATAATTAATTCAAATCTAGGTTCAACAAATCACAATTAAATACATCACTTAAAAACTTTAATAAAACAAAAAATTGATTTGCATAAAATATGTACACACAGATGTACGGATATTTCCAATTAAAGATATTGAAATAAACTTTGTGCTAATGTTACATTATAATAAACACATAAATGTATGTTTTGTAATGTGCCTGAAACAGCCCAACCAACGGACTTAAAGCGTTTGCCATTACTATTTTTTATTAATGATTATGACATTAGTTTTTTGATAGAATTATAAAATTTTAGTGAAATGGTTAGTCTTATTTAACATGCCCGAGAAGGAGATAAATGCCTAAACGATACAACTAAGAGAAGTGAAGTCGGCGGCGGATTGTTTCTATTGAACAATAATAATATAATAATTTCCTTTTATAAAACATTGAAAAAATCGAAGACTTCCTTATTCGAAAATCCAAGAGCTCCAATACCATAAGACTTTCTTAATACTTATCGAAGATACTTAAGAAACTAGTAGACATTTTAAGAAAGTGTGACGTATTGACCCACTTAACGTTCAAAATGCCATTTGGACCGCCAAGATCAACCATTGGGAGTATCCTCTCATTTCTTGCTTGCATACTTAGAGCAATATTCATAAAGTTTTTAGATAAGATTGAAACGATTTTAGCATTTGAAAAAGTTACCTTTGTTTATCGTGTTTGAAGAAAAATAAAACACTCTACATTTGATGGCTGTATCAAAGCCTATCCAGCAAACGCGTTTTTGATGTCAGAAAAGAACAGGAGGGAAAGAATTGTGGTATCGTACGACTTTTGTTAACCTCATTCTCAAAATGTTAGTAAGAAAAAGAAAATCAGTAAAACTACTCCTTCATTCCTCAAAAATTCCGTTTCTAAGAGAGGGCACCACTTTTATTAAATCCATACCATTTCCAGTTAGTACCAACCTTCAAAAGATACGTGTATAAATTTGACAGCTGTCGGACGATTAGTTCTCGAGATATAGCTTTGTGATTGAAGCAACTTTTGTTATTGTGAAAAAAATGGATTCAAAGCAATTTCGTGTGTTGATTTATCATTGCATGTGGATTGAAAAATTTAAAAGTGGTCATACAAGCACTGAAAATGATGCACGCAGTGGACGTCCAAAAGAGGCTGTTTCAGATGAAAACATCAAAAAAGTCCACAAAATGATTACAAATGACCGTAAAGTGAAGTTGATCGAGATAGCTGAGGCTCTGAAGATATCAAAAGAGCGTGTTAGATATATCATACACGAATATTTGGACATGCGAAAGCTCTGTTCAAAGTGGGTGCCGCGTTTGCTCACAGTCGACCTAAAACAACAACGTGTTGATGATTCAGAGGAGTGTTTAAAGCTGTTCAACCGCAATAAAGCCGAATTTTTGCGTCGATATGTGACAATGGATGAATCTTGACTCCATCACTTCACACCAGAGTCAAGTCGACAGCCAGCTGAGTGGCGAGCAGGCGACGAACCTCGTCCGAAATGACCAAAAACTCAACAGTCGGGTGGCAAGGTTATGGCATCCGTATTTTGGGATACACATGGAATAATTTTCATCGACTATCTCCAGAAGGGGCAGACTATCAACAGCGACTATTACATTGCTATATATATTTGAAGGACGAAATCACAGAAAAACGGCCGCATTTGAAGAAAAAGAAAGTGCTGTTTCACCAAGACAATGCACTGTGTCACAATTCGATGAAAACTATGGCAAAATTGAATGAATTCGGCTACGAATTTCTTTCCCACCCACCGTATTCTCCAGATTTGGCCCCCAGCGACTATTTCCTGTTCGCAGACCTCAAAAGAATGCTCGCCAGAAAGAGATTTAAGACCGATGAAGAAGTAATCGCCGAAACAGAGGCCTATTTTGAGGCTAAACCGAAATCGTACTACAAAACTGGTATCGAAAGATTAAAAAATCGTTATATTGATAAATAAAGTAGAATTTTGCAAAAATTTTGCGTTTTACTATAAAACGGCACTGACTTTTCAGCCCATGTGTTAATAACAAGGGTACAGTAGGGTTCTTCAAACATTAAAAGATAAGCGGCTAAAATGGTTTTGGCAGTGAACTAGGGCAGAATTAGATGCATACTTTCTAAAAAAAAAAAAAAAAAAAATCGCACTACAGCTATGTATAGGCTCATCTGACAACAATATTAATACAGAAGCCGAACGAGCCTAAGGATGCTATTAAGTATCAACATCTTAAAAAGGGTGAGACGGTGTTGGGGGCCGTTATCATATAAGCCTTGCTCTATAATAGAAAGTATAATACAAACTTTAACAAAAGCGGATGCAAATTTGACTTACTGTTTTATGTTATGAGAAGATGGATTTGATTTGGTATGTATTTCTTGATTTAGGGCCAATTTTTCAATTGTCGAATACTAACTAACTAATAATTCATTTTGTTCCAACCTATATCTACCAGATACTTGTTACATTTACATACATCTTATTTGACAGTTAACCCCTATCTGATTACTTATCTGACTATTGAAAAATCGGCCCTTAGTTAAATAAAACTCAAATTATTTATAACCACATTTCGTGGCTATGAAGATTATCAGAATTTTATTTGCTAGAAATATGATACTTCTCAGTAATTGTGCAAAAAGTTGATCTTAAATACTTTTATTTAATGCATCATTGCTTCAGTGTGCAGGCAATTCGTCGCTCCGTGGAAAAGTTTGAGGGTTAGTACACTCTTTTGGGTCTTAAGCGACCAACCAGATAGAGATTAGTGCGAAATGAAGAAAACATAGCCGCCGTAGAGGCCAGTATCGAAAAAGATCGAGGAGACACCATTACCATCAAGGGTCTCAGGTATAGAGCGATGTATACCGACTCTCTGCTGTCAGAGTTCGGCAACATCGATTTATCCGAGTTATGGCACCAATAAGATGGCGCTACATGTCATACAAGCCACGCAACGTTTGAAGTTGTAAAAGAGAAATTTGGCCACTGGGTTATTTCCCAACGGGCATTCATCAATCGGCCGACGCGATCATGAAATTTGACACCACTCGATTATTTTCTTTGGGGCTACGTCAAGTCCTTAGTCTACGCCGGAATAACGCCGAGTCATTAAAAATTGGACCGACTGCTTAAAGCACTGCCAGCAAAGCTGAAGCGGCTAATTGAAAGATGAAATAGCAATTCCACACATAATGGCAATAATGTAGCTTCAAAATAAAGCCAAAATCTTATATCTCACACCATTGTTTTATTTAACTGGTCACCCTTTATAAAACAGTCGAAGAGAAGAAAGAAAGATTTAATAAGGAACATTACAGAAATATCAACCTTAAAAAAAAGGATGCGATTCCGGTATCTGGCTAAGATATGCAGAGCAGATGGACACCATAGAAATGTTTTAGAGCTGGTTATTTTGAAAAAGTCATAGTTTGGCAAGTTGCTCTTCCTGCCTGCTATTTTATTTTTGATCGTTATAAAACTTTATGAGTAATCGACTCACAATTATATAGGAAGTACGCAATTAACAGCACCAAATAAATCATAAATGTTATTTTAATTTCTTAATTGTTCAATGAATTAAAATTGTATTAACTGCTGGTCATAGACTAAATATACATTGATAAACAGTTTTGTTTAGTTGCATGAATTCTGTGTTATATTCTCTTGCTTTTAATAGACCTAATAAAGAAAATAATTTAAATGTTTTTTTTTTATCGTGTTATTATCATTTCAAAAAAAAGTTGTCCAACCTAACTCAACTTTAAGTAAATATATTAATACATATGTAAAGCATGTAAATATGTTTATAGAACATAGCTTCTTTTCTTTTAGTTTTTTTTATTTAAAAAAAAAAACAAATTATAAAATAACTAATTAAAAAGTTAAAAAAATAACAAAAACAAAAATTAGTTTTGTTTCTCACCAAATACTGTGTCAGTAATGTTGCTCAAAGATTTATTAGTTTTTCGATTGCTGTACATTGAAAAGTTACCCGAACGATTATTTTGCCCATCGTTGTTAACATTTCGAGTATGAACCTCTGCTAGTGCTTCACCTGAATTAACTTCAACTGATGGCAGACGTAAATTCGTTGTTGCCGTTGTCCCGATTCCAGTGATTGTAGTTGTTGGTGTTGGGGTTGGTGCTGTTGTCGATGTTGGATGTTTACACTCTTTCGTTTCTGGTAGATTAAATATGTTTTTGCAATTGTTAACGAAACATATATGGCAGCTTTTAGTTAATAAATTTCGGCAGGACGATCCAGAGTCCATGCTCAGACTACGGGTACGTCTCAGCAGTTTTGCTTTATTTTTTCGTTCATTTTTTTCGGTAAGATCATCCTCAAAAGAAGCCTGATGTTTATGCACACCTGTTGCATGACTATTCTGATGTAATTGTTTGTGTTTTTGTTGATGTTGTAAAATTTTTTGCTGTTTGCGATAAACAAGAGTCTCCTTATAAATTGGTGCCAAATAACTAACGCTATCACATGTTACACAATGCCATGTTACGGAATTGTTTTCTAATTCACAATCTTGGCAAATCCATCGACGATTTAAACTTGGATTCGAAAAATGATGAAATAATTCGATTGAGTTTTTTATATATTTTCGTGTATCCTCACAGATTATACAATTGACTTGGGGTACATTTGGATGATGTCGTTGTGGTCTTCTCAGACAACCTCGCAGTAGAGTTTTATAAACACGACGAGATTCATTTCTGAAATATTTAATGAATCTAACTGTTTACCTTTATTTGATAAAGCTTATCAATAAATAAAAGCAAGTAACAACTACATAAATTACCAACTTAAAAATGTATTGATTTATTATATACAAGCAGATCTCTGTTGCATGTAAGTCCTCCATTCTAAGTTTGGTAATATCCACTAATAATTAAAGATGTAATACATTATACAAAAATGTCAAAACAACAAATTATCATAAGCTATCCAAAGCAAATTCAAACAGCTCCTTTACAAGCACTTTCTTAGTAATAGAAGTCCCAACTTATTTATTTTATTTTAAAATTGAAAAAATAATTTTACTATCGCAAATGTTATATAGAACGGAAAAAGATTATGCCAAGTCATGGCATATATAGATTTCACAGACTATATGGCCATAACCAATCTAAGATGCAACCACTGCTGAAGTTGACGTGAAGAGACCACTTCTTAGCTAGGATATATAAAATGAACCTGAACAACCGAGAAACGGATTTGTTGAATGACTGTGAGACTATCAAAGGGGAACATCTGTAAAAGTTCGCTAATGGTTTACAAACTGTATGTAAACGAACAAGAACAAATTCATTCACTCCACTTCGGCTTTTGAAGACCTTTTTCAGTCAAAATTTTGTAGCAGAACAAGTAATGGCAACATTTTATACAAAGGATAACAGAAATTTAGCGCAATAACGCTTTTGAAAGCTTGGAAAAACATTCAATTAGTGTTTGCACATCATAATAAATTGGCAGGATTTTAGAAGTTTTGCAATTCAGTACATGCTTGCTAAAACCTATACGCCGATCTATTATTGTAAAAAAGAGGCATTAAGGTTTGCAATGGTACAAAAAGCCAGTAGAAAACCGTAAACCCTGCGAAATTTTTAAATATTTAATTCTTTAAGAAGCAAAAAGAAGGGTTCAACTCAATTCACCAGAAGAAGTCCAAAATATTTTGTATATACCATATACAAAAGTAGCCAAAGACACAAATAAAAATAGATTTTTATCGATGCTTAGATGATCCACTAGCGATTTTTGCAGCAATTATAAAATCTGAAGAAAGCGACAAATAATAGTACGACTCAAATTAGGAACGAGTGACATGTATATGTCTCAGAAATGTCACATAACTCCTACATTATGTGGGAAACAATTAAAAAAAAAAAAAAAAAATTATGACAAGTGCCATAACTTTGCTCGATGCATCCACATTAAAAAAAAAGGCTTGACTGTAGGATGAGATGAAAAGGAAAGGAGGTCCAATGTGCAACGAAGTATAAACAAATGGCAAATGTTTGTTAAATTGCTTCTTAGCAAAATAAAAATTCACCAGAAATTCAGCCAGTGAAATAAACGAGTATAGAATAAAGCAGAGCAATTTTATCGCAGAAAACCAAAAAATTTGCAAATGAAAATTGTTTTTATGCCATATTCAACAAGGATTTAAACGGAAAGGGGCAGTCGAACATATACATATATGCATATATTTCTCAAAACATACATTCTCATTACATACATATACAGTATGCAATTTTGTTTAATGAAATGAAACGAAGAATAAACGCATAATTAGCAGAAGCTGAGCTTTCTTATTCCTTTTAAAAAGGAACCAAGAACTACAATAAAGCTCTCGGAGCTTAATTAAATTAAATTTCCTAATAGTCAATACAGCTTTGTGGGAAGCAGGTCGTCTTGCGACGCGATTCAAATCTTACCAATTGTTATAGATCATTCATTGAGTCGCTATAAAACATCTACAAAACATTTTCTTTGATCTTATCAAGAGTTTCTGTGGAGAACATAAATACCTTACCATGACAGCGCTATGGGATGCACAATGAGGCCAAACTGATTTGTTTAACTTCACATAGTACAATATCAAATCGAAGTTAAGGTTGTTATAACTAGTTAACGATAATAAGTCGTACATATGCCTCGCAGTGTTGACGATGAACAGGTATCCGCGGAGGACTACATTTTAGGAAACCGATAATTACAAAACTTCATATAGACCATATCAGTTAATCGCTGTTGTCATGTTCAAAAAAAAATTGCCATACCGATCCGAAACGCAAGTGAAACTTAAATCGAGTGTAAAGCCAAAATTCGATTTAGCAACTGAAAGTGATTGTATCACTCGAATTTAATAATATAAACACATCCTCGCCCTCCACACAGTAGTTAGTAATAGGGGCGTATAAGAAATAATTAACATTACATGTAATTATACGTATTTATACACAAACATATTTTAATAATTAATAAAGCAACGGATATACGGATAACAATCTAAAATAAATAACTGCATTTTATATTTATTTGTTAGTTACATCTCATGTTCTTTATCATCCAAATCAACGTTTGGAATATAGTTTCGAATAAGACTACTACATATAAGTTCCTAAAGCACTCTTCCGTGTGGTTAAATGTCAAACTTTCATATCAGTTAGAGGAAAAGGCCACCCAAACATTCTTCAGTCTCCTTTTTTGCAGTTCTACTGGAAGACCAACAAAATGTCGTTAAAGAACTGTCTGCATTTGCATGGCCGTATAATTTGATTACAAGGAGCTACTTAAGACAATTTGAAGAGCAAGATATAATAAGTCTCAGCGGATCGATCAGTGAAAGGAAAAGTAATACTGACTAGCGCTCTCTAGAAATTTGGATCAGAATTATGCTAAAAGACGAATGATGCGACAGGGTTAAAGAAATTATAGCAACGAATAAGTATAAATTGAACTTACAAAAAAAAAAAATATATATACAACTGAAGGGCGAAATTTTGTAGACGATTTACATAGAGTTATAATTCACTAATATGTGTTCCAATGAAACAACGTACTGAAGGTCGAACATTAACATATACGAACAGGTACGTGCGTATTATACAATTGTACACTTTTTTTCCAAAAATCAATTTTTGAGCTTTGTAAAGTATACACGCAAGGACGATCAAAAAACAAAGAAGTGAGATTACGTTGGTTTTTTTACTGACTAAGTGTTATTGACCCGAAGTTTAAATTAACTCCTATCATTTGAATATCCACAGCTTTCAATTCATACCTCTAATGGTAAAGCACCATTTAACAAAGCAGTCATTCAAATAAACTTAGAGTTGTAATTTTTCCCTGGTCCAAAACCAATGGACTGAATAATTATCATGTTTTTAAATATTGCGTTAATTTATCTTTCTTTTCAAACAATGTTAATAACTATGAAAGACACTTATCCGTGTCCTTTAGCACCTACATACATAACATATATTATTGTTTGTTATCGTTCAGAATTTTACATAATATTGCAAGGACAAAGTTTGAGTTTTTTTTGTTGGTAAAACTCTACTCATTTGTAAAATGTAAAACCCCACTTTGAAATGTTACCGTAGCAACATTTTTTAACATTCATTACCATCTTGCTTATTTACTTTATTTTTGTTATCGCGTATTGTACATATCGAAACGGAAATTACTTTTTTTTTTTTTTTTTTTTCCAATAGAGCACAATCTGATCACTTAGTTAAGAAGATAATGTAATATATAAGCAACGTAGAGCACACATAATCCAATTAAAACCTTTTCACAACCATGACCAATTAATGAATCATTTTTCAACTACTAATTACTGTTGGGCACATGATATTTTTCCCGAAATATATTAACAACTAAGTGGTTAACCAATTTCTTTTTAGCATTCAATTCTTTTCACCAACAAAGTCAAGCACCAACACTCGTTTTCTGACAGCTCTATGTAGCATTTGAATAAATCAATATTTATAAACAGCAATTGTCATTTGAAGAATCGATTTTTCATTGCACGGAGCGCTTCATAACAAGAAAAAAAAAAATCTACAAATAGAGAGCGAGAAAAAAAAAGGAACTAAAAACAACAAAGAATTGTGGTAGCAACCTACCCGTGAGAACTGATTTCAACATATCCCGGTAATGTTGTATTACAAGACGATATCTGATGTGATTCTGAAGCGAATTGAGAAGTGGGAAGACGACAATTACCACTGGCAGAGTCTCCTTGGGAGCATTTCTCATTAAAAGTAACCCCTTCGCTTCCGCCAGGGTCATTTGCATTTGACGTTAAATTTTCGAAAACACCAGACGACGACGACGACGAAAATGACGACGTAGGATTCGATGGCGTCGATGAGAGTATCCTCCGGATATTACCGCATTTTACACATTTCAAACACTCTGTCGGGTTAATTATGTTACAATTTGTGCAAGTCCATTGGAGCACTGAAGCAATTGTACCCATTTTTTTGCGATAAAAACATGGCTCTGCGTTTCCAAATTTTTGCTATCTACAATCTTTTTTCTTCTTTTTTTTTCCTTCTCTTGCGAACTGGATGATTCAAATTTATGTTACCCTTTCCATTAAAATGACAAATGACGATTATATGAAATGAAATAGTTCATTGTTTGAAAAGATATGCGGCTATCGCAGAAAAAAATTATAGCCGCGACCGTACAAATTTATCAAAAACATAGATATTGTGGTAGACATTACTTGAGAATCAAGATAAAAAAAAAGTTGCTAAGCAAACGCAACATATCGAAAAGATGACTAAACGACTTTCGTTGAGTTAAAATGTCAATTCTAGCTACGTGCGTTCAGTGGTTAATATTTCCAATAATTAGAAAATTTGTAAAAGCTGACAAACCTCCCAATAGACCGTTAATTTCTTAAACGTAAAGAAAATTACGTGATTTTTTTCCCTCATCATCAACCGACTGAGCTCGATAACGTCATATTGTGGATAAATTTCGTACCACATGGGTGTAGCTTATCCGTTTACTTTGTAAAAGGTTTTACAAAAAATATCGTCCTACAAAGATCCAGCTGGAACATGAACTAAAACCGCGACCCATGGTTTACGGCGTGAGTTCGCAGATTGGGCTCTTTAGCAGCTTGAAGACGGCTCTTATTTTTATCAAAAATAAAAAATGGACGGCGACGCATAGATGCTCCCAGCGTCAATCATTATATTATTATATCATTATATTATTATACTATATAATATTATTATATTAAAGATGTTAAATCTCAATGTAGAAACCATTACAATGAAAATAAATAAATGAAATGGAATTATATAATATATTATATATACTATTTTTACGAGTGTAGTGTCATGTCTCGATACTGAGATCGTATTTATAATAAAAAATTTCGTGTCTGATTTTTTTACTTTTACGCGTGTCGTGTCTTGGTACTCGGATCGTATTTGTAATAAAAATGTTTGTCTCGATATTCAAATCGTATTTATAATAAAATTTTTCGTCTCCGATGTTACTATTTTTACGCGTGTTGTGTGGTGTCTCGATACTCGTTCTAGGTTCCTGTTTTGAAGCATGTCGTGTCGTGTCGTTATTCGATACTCTTACTTGTTTTCTGTTTTGAAGTATGTCGTGCCGTGTCGTGTCTCGATACTCGTACTAGGTTCCAGTTTTGACGCATATCGCGTCTAAAAATTTACTGAATCATTAATTAATGATAAAAATTTCGTTTAGTGATGAAACTCACTTCTGGCTTAAAGGATTTGTGGACAAGCAAAATTGCCGTTCCAATAGTGGTGCAAATTCAGAATAGACTTGAGCGAACTATTTAGTTCTAGGAAACTCTGGCGTGCCATTTGGGAGATAGAGTTCAAAAAGCTGGCTCAAATTGGCCCGGCAGGATGCGCTTATTAATAAAAAGAAAAAATATGTCCTGATCAATTCTTCATGAGTAAACATTTTTGATTCCAACTGATTTTCTGTCGTTATTGTTTAAAAAAAATACATTAAACTTTATTTTTTCCTTTCCATAAGACAAGTCCTGCCGAATGAAGAAGGTTTAAATGACTACAACCTTAAAAGCAAGAGCAATACGCTATCGCAAACCAGTTTCTACAAAATAGTTTCTAATGATCGAACAGTCCAAATCGACTATTTCACTTTGAGCTGCAAGTAATAACAATTACTGCTCGCATACTATTCAAAACCCCAACCATACGATAAGCGAAAGAAAAAACAGTCCTGAAGCAAAAACAGAGAAACCTTTTTACTTTGTGCACAACTAGGTTTAAGTTTATACAGCCAGTAGCAAGATTGCTTTTTGCTATGAAGATTATTTATCGAACAAAATTTTATTTTACAAACTGATACATCTCATCAAGCATTATTAGTATTTATGCAGCGGACTTGATATCAATTTAATTTGTTATTTTTGCTATAAAAATTTCTAAAATTTAACGTTCAATTGAATTCAATATAGTGGTTAGCGGCAATTCGTTCCAGTTTTCCAGTTTAACTGTCAACTTAAGCAGTGGTAAACATTGTTTTTATTACCTTTTTTGTTCGATTCTTGAAGGCATGGCAACTTATGTCATTACCTATTATTTATTATTATGGAGTGTTCTTTACCGGAATAACGGATTTTATTGTTTATGTTTGAGCATAATTTTATTGTGTAGCTATATATTGTATCGCTTAAAAATTAACCCTCGATTTGAAAACCAAGCATGGGCAAACAAAGATCCAGAAAATCGCTAAAAAAAGCATTGTTTAAAATAATTAAAGTCCTAATTCCACTCTATGGCTCAATGGATGAATTGTATCCAAAGCGGACGAATTTGGCTTTAGTTGTTTTGACTGGTTACTGATCCCGCCCGAATTACATTGACTTAATTTGGAGAAAAAGATATATATCCCGCAGCCATCAGATTCTGTACGAGAGCCTTTTAAATAACTTATAATATAAAAAAAAACTAGCCGCTGAAGGGCGATTCCGATTTTAGAATATATTATAAGTAGACTCATAGACTTTTCGACTATGTCAGAATACCAATTTCTTACAAAATTATAGAACTACCTCTGCGGTAATTATCAAATAACTCTAAAGGGATCACACTAAGAAATTATAAAAAATTACGACAAATAACGAAAGATTCAGGAAAGAATTCGAAAAAATATTTTAATACAAACAACTTTTTATTGATGCCTCCAAACCAGAGACTCAATTACATATTTATAAGTATAGGGTTTTCTAATAACGACTTGACAACTTTTTTTTTCTTTTTTTTTAAATAAAAGGCAAACCATTTGAGATATTTCAAAAACTTTATTATTGGCTTGAAGTACAATCAAAACATTTATGAGTGGAACTCGACTTTGTTCATATGGCCACCGCTGGCACGTTTGCAACGGTCGATTCGTTGGACCCAATTTTCAACGACTCGGCCACATATTTCGGCCGAAAAGGCGGCTATTTCGCGTTCAATCTTGGCTCTGAGCTCTTCCAACGTCGTCGGCGTGTTGGCATAAACTAATAATTAACGTAGCCCCACAGAAAATAGTCAAGCGACGTTAAATCGCACGAACGAGGCGGCCAATCGACTGGAACATGTCTTGGGATAACACGCTCACCATACTTACTCTTCAATAAATCGATTGTAGCGTGCGCTGTGTGGCTTGTGGCATCATCCTGTTGAAACCACATGTCATCCAAGTCCATATCTTCCAATCCGGGCCAAAAATAATCGGTGATCATGGCGCGATAACGCTGACCATTCACAGTAACGTGACGATCGTTATCGTCGACGAAAAAATATGGCTCAACAACGCCGCTGGCATGCAAACCGCACCAAACAGTTATTTTTTGTGGATGAAGTGGTGATTCATGAAGCACATGTGGGTTTTCATCCGACCAATAACGCATATTTTGCTTATTGACGAACCCATTGAGCCAAAAATGAGCTTCGTCAAAGAAGATGATTTTGCGATGAAATTCATCATCTTGGCGCATCTTCTCCAGAACCCAATCGAGGAACGTAGCTCGTAAGGGTACTTTACCATGATGAAAATGTTGAGTTTACTAAATAAATTGACAGTGACAGTTTGATGATTAGTGAAAAAGTGCGTTCACAAATTAAATTCAAAGATGTCAAGTCCCTATTGGAAAACCCTATACATCCACAAACGTGCACTACTTGACGTGGTCTTTATTCTAGAGGCGTCATAAGTCCCGATTTTTCCATAAACTACGCCGGAGTTCGACTCACAATCAATGGCTAAGTTTATGGATATTCACCAGCGATTATTTCTTCGATAATACATGCTACATTAATCCAATCTCTCTGTCTGTATGACAGTTACTGATGGTGATAGTCAAACCCAAATGACAGCCAAACAAATTTTCATTTTGATTGATTTACTGTAAATTTCGTTAAAAGAATCCAAGAAGAACAGCAATCACCTGTTTCGACTATCGTCCAAGTGAGGGCGTTCCTTCAAAAGTCAAATAGCATTTAGAAATTTGACGAGCTAGACAAGTGAAAAATGGCGACGTCGTGAAAACTTCGGGGAGTGTTAACTTGAAATTTACTTTAAAAAACACTTAAAGTGTAAGCATAAGTTGGCTCATTTATTATTTATTAAGTCATAATCAAAATACCAATAAAGACTTTCTTAAAAAAACTTGAAAAGTTTGTGGAAAAACAATATAAAAAAGTGATTATTAACGTGACGAGATTATCAACACAAATTCTTTTTTGTCTACCATCGTGTTTTTATCCTACAGGCTTTTTCTGAACGTCGATAAACACATTTGTTTAAAACGCCAAATCTTCATTAAAATCAAATCATCAGCGATGTCGTATCCACCGCGTCCACCCATGGTTCCAACCATGCCACCATACATGCCGCCACCACCGATTCCACCGCCTGTCATGTCATCTATGGGAACACACGTAGGTTACAATCAAAATGTATTTCCTTTTCATTTACTTTTAGGCTTAATGCTGTTGAGTACATTTCTTTAAACAAAACAAAAAGCAAAACAACAATCAAAAAAAAAAAAAAAAAAAAAAAACCCAAAGATACGCCAGGCTATTTTAAAACAAGACTAGAACTTTATTTTTTCAATTTTTTTTAGTGCAAAAAGCCGGTTGGGTAAGTTTTTAAAAAGAAAAAAAATATTTATTTTTTAAGAAGTGTATCTGGATATTGAGGGCGCGTGAGCAATATACTCGATACTCGGTATGTTATTCCACCACACAAGGGGTGCTTGTAGAAATTAATTTTGAATAAACAATAAAAAGAAACGTAAGTTTTATTTATTCTATTATTACTCGTACATCCATACAGATAGATAAATGAGAAGAGGTCCTAGAAGATCGAGACATACGTATATAATAAATTTATGTAAATCGTTTATTTATTAATTTTTTCTGTTTTTTTCCTTTGTAGTTTTCCTTTTCTAATGTTGTCAAGGAGCAATTGCTTAATTATTGCTTTTTTAATTGTTTTTTAAGATAATGCCTCCTCTAACTACTCCACCTCCGCCAACTAGGCCATCGTTTCGAAGTGCCGCCACTATAAGTTCCCAGCCGACTGTTTATTCCAGGATCAATCCAGATCCACATGCCCCCACTCAGTTTAAGGGTCCTATTATTACTGTTTTTGTGGGTAAGTATTTTCTTGCATTTAGTTTATTTGAAAATACTCCAGCAAAATATGTGTTTATCTTGAATAGGAAACATAAGCGAGAGGGTGCCAGAAATATTGATTAAGCGAATTCTAAGCGCTTGCGGACCCGTCGTGAACTGGAAGCGAGTTTCAACATTTGGCTTCTGCGAATACGAGTAAGTTTACACCAAAAATGTAGTTAATTTTGTTTGATATTGATTTGGATCCCATTAGCATTGCTTTATATGGACGTATGATTCTTTTTTCTTGTTGTTTAATCAAATCAAATCAGACTGTCTGACTGTGAGTAAACCTGTCACGGATATAAATGGCTTTGCCGATTAATCTACTTCCTGCTTCTTGTGTTTATGCGGCCATCTCATTTGTTAAGCTACGCTTGTCATCAATGCGCATTACTCTGTATTTGTATAGACTTTGTTCGGTATGAGAATACGTTAACGTTCTTTCCTACTACCGTCGTCGGTGCAATTTGGGCTTTTTGAACATTTCGATAAGTTTTCAGCAGGTATGCTGTCGATTGATTTCAACATTTCCTTCAAATATTCTTTTAACCATGGAGGGACTAAAACGGTATTTATAATCTGGGTCTTCTAGCTGAATTTGAGAACTTTTGTAGCAGATCTAACGGTGACACTTGGACGTCCGCTATGTTCACTATGTCCAATATGCCAACGTGAATGGCACTGCAGCAAATGGTAAGTCGTTCGCTATTATAATTACGTTTTTTGTTTACCTATCATGTGTATTTCGGAGCCCTTGGCTATCAATGCCTATGTTACTCAGAATGTGAGGGTGGCCGTGGCTCAAGGGTAATGTATGTACTTCCCAATCGGACGGTTGTGGGTTCAATACCAACTGTGACCTAAAGACTTTCAGGCAACTAAAATCTCGTGAGATGAATAATTGTCAATTACATCAAGTCAATTTACACTAATAATTTAGTGTCCCCATTAAATGTTGGATGCCACCAATGGAAATACCCACTGAGCTCTTTCTCCATTTTCCTAAAAACTTAACACGTGCTCAGGTTCTTTAAGTGGAGTCATACCTACGATAACTACCATGAAGGTAAATTATATTGTGTTGTCGAATGTTTAGAATTTATTCGAACAATTGCATGTAATATAGCTCCACACCCTGCGACTTGTTACTGTTTCTTGTGAGATCTTTGCCTTTATACAGAGGAACAAAACATCACTCATTTCATTTCATCATCATTAAGATTTGAGTGTTTTTTTGTGAAAAAAGAAAAAAATTAGTATCGAGCTGTTATTAAATTCTTGTTTTTGAAAGGCAGTACGCCTACGCAAATTAAAAATGAGTTGGACTCTGTGTATGGGGACTATGCACCATCATTTACCACAGTGAAATTTTGTGCTGCTGAATTTAAACGTGGCCGTAAGAGCTTGGGAGATGATGAACGTTCGGGACGTCAAAAAACTGCAACCACTGACGATAACAATTCTAAAGTTCACCAAATGGTGTTAGACGAATATTAAATCAAGATTTAGGTATGAGAAAGCTGTCCGCGCGTTGAGGTACCGCGTTTGCTTACGTTAGACCAAAAACGTGTTCAAATGAACATTTCCGACGATCTGTTGGCGCAGTTAATTACTCTAGATGAAATTCGGATACACCATTATATGCCCGTAACAAAAATTCAGTCAAAACTGTGAACTGCAAAGGGCGAGCCGGCTCCAAAAAAAGCAAACACTTTTTTCGGCTGGGAAAGTGATGGCGACTGTTTTTTGGGATAGTAAAGAATTTATCTTAATCGATTATCTTTAAAAGGAAAAACCATTACAGGAGCATACTACGCATTATTACTTGCCAAGTTAAAGACAGAAATTGCGGAAAAACGGCCACATTTGCAGAAAAAGAAAATCCTGTTTCAACAAGACAGCGCGCCGTCTCACACCTCAGCAGTTGCCATAACGAAAATCCATGAATTACGGTTTGAACCGCTTGACCATCCGCCTTATTCACTAGATCTAGCCCCAAGCGACTTCTTTTTGTTTCTTCATCTAAAAACTTCGCTCGGAGGACAGAGATTTTTATCGAATGAGGAGGCAATCACCTTCGTGAACAATTATTTTACAGAGAAAAACGCCAAGTACTATTTGGACAGGTTAGAGAGATGGGAGCATCGCTGGGAGAAGTGTGTAGAGTTACAAGGAGACTAAGTAGAAAAATAAAAAAAAATAAAAATTTGAGAAAAAATGTCTTGTATCGGTCGGAAACTTTTCAGACAACCCTCGTATTAAGGTCTAGTCATGGAGAATTACATGAACGCAAAACGTATAGTAATTGTAGTAATCCACAATGATGAAGTTGTGCCGACGTGTACTATTATTCATCGCACGGGAAATCTCACCACCTTTTGCTGACAGAATTTGAATTTTTTGTTGTTTGCTTTCAACTCTTTTGTTCATTGGTTAAGAGCAGTGCTTTCATAAAAGGACAACAAGAGCAAAATAAAGCAACTAATAAAACTAATTAGGATCTCGTAAATTTGTTTGTCTAATGGTTTCCCTAATATTTTATATGTGGTGGTGCTGTCTTCAAATTTGAAATATTTTAAAATGAAACATACCTACATATGTACATACGAGTATGCTGAAAAATTCATCAGTAATTATCAAAAGACTACGAAAATCACTATTCTGAGAAAAAAAAATTTATTTTATGAGCTAGATTGCAGTTGTTACTAAATCTTCATGATATTGCTCTAATATTCTGGTTGCAACATTCTCTAAACATTGGTCTCAACTATATTCTTGAGACTCAATATTTTACATAGTATCGGTGTCGGTTCTGTTTGGAGAGCGTCTAAACTTATAAATTCAAAATCGTAATCATCGAAGTTACCCGATGACGGTAAGAGGAAAGAATTTTTGACGTGATAACATTAAATTCATATACAAATTTTTATTATTGGCAGAATAGAGATTTTTTAAGACACCTTGATTAAATCTCTTAGTAAGTAAGTTATCTGTTCCAGGAAACCACCCATCAGCTATATCCTCCCATAACAGAACCACCCTATTAAGCTTCTGTTCTCCTTCTTCCTGTTCGCCCTTCAAACAAAGTTTCTTTGTGTGCTCTCAGAAATTTGAATTACCTAAGTAAGAAATTCGCATATTATGAACCACTGTATCAATACCGTCCAAAAAATCTTTAATTTTGTAGATAAATATTTGTGTTGTTTGAACTAGCTCTAAGTTAATTAAGCTTAATCATATTTTTTGAAATGTATTTGGAGCCAATTGAGCTCTAATAAATTTCAAGCAAGTTTTCATATTTTCGCTTTCTAAATTATAGATTTCATTGAAAACAAAAGAAATTTTGCCATCTAGGATATCCAAATCTGATTGCTAAGATTTCTGAAAAATTTAGTGAGATGGGGAAAATCATAAAAAACTAAATTGTTTAATTGTTGTAAAAGGTAAAGGGATTATACTCAGACAGATTTAATAACTTATAAAATGTATCGCTGTTAGGCCTTGTACACAGACAATAGCGCAAACATTTAGGTCGAATCCCTGGTAAATTTATAAATTAGTCTCAATTATTTCTTTTAGGTTTTCGGCTTATCCCATTTTTAGAAAGAAAATAATTAAGACCACTTTTCCAACTATCATATAATCCATTCAGCATAAAAAAAAAACATTCGTTTCCATCAACAACATCGTTTCTGATGATATATGTAGGTTAGGTCTGGACGAATTCAAATTTTTTCGGGGATTGGAATTATGTTTTGCTCGCGTTGCCTTAATGTAGAAATTTTCGCTTTTAAAAGATTATGAGTATTATGAATCCTGGCTGCAATCTTTTAACAAGAGCCCAGCGCTATAAAGTGGATATGTGAGGAAGTCGAAAGCACAGCCCGTCACGGATTTTGTCATTCGGACAATCCTTTAGCAAGACACAAAATGCTTTTGAATGTTTTGACATTTATAGCTTTTGAATTTCGGATGTTAAATTGACCTGATTAATTTAATTTTTGTTTCTATGTGTGAAAATTGAAACCGTGTTTCGAAATAGCGAAATTATTTTTTTTTTATATTTTACGCATTTTTCTTACAATTCGTCTCATGACATACGAATCAAATTAAAAAGATTTTGCTTCGTTTGCTTTGCATACTGAAAATAGGGTTCGTACTTTACAACTTTTAATTTTTTTTTTTTTTTTTTTTTTTTTTTTTTTTTTTTTTTTTTTTTTTTTTGTTAATAACTCTATTTTGCGAAAAGATCTTGACGTACACTTTTATAAAATCAAGTTGGTGAAGAACTAAAGCCACGAACCGGTTTGGGCTCTTGAGCAGCTTCAAGTCGACCCTTACTTTTTATCGAAACATAGTGCTTAGTAACGAACGAGGCTCACTTTTTGGTCAATGAATCTGTGGAATAGCGAAATTTCCCTTTTTGAAGTAATGCAAACCCAAAAGAGACCCCTGAGAGTCAATAACACTCAAAAAAGTGAATTTAATGGTATAATTGATCCTTATTTTTTCAAAACCTCAAAGCTGACGTTACAGAAAAAACGAGTGTTTTATGCCTTACTTTGTGCAGTTCCCCCAATTTATTCGGTTTTTCCTAGATCTTTGCTAGATGGGGAGAAAAGTAACTTCCTTGGGAATGAAAAAAAAATCTAAATGTTTTTTTTATTTTATTCAATATAGTCCCCTTTTAGTTTAATACACTTATTCCAACGATTTTCCAACTTCTTGATCCCGTCCGAAAAGTAATTTTCCGGAAGTTTTGCAAAATACTCCTCCATGGCGTCGATGATTGCCCAAAATATGGCGTGTACGCTCAGTACTAATCTTTGTGGTATCTGCTAGCTCGCGCACCTTCACTTTCCGGTCAGCCAACACCATTTCATGTATTTTTTTGACATTGTCCTCTGTAACCGAATCGGAGGGCCTGCCGGATCGCTAGTGGAGTTGAGGCCACCACGAAACTCTCGAAACAAATATTTGACGGTGTAATCTGACGGAGCATTAGCCTCATAATATTTATCCAACTTTTCTTTTGTTTCCTTCGCCGTTTTGCCTCTCAAAAAATAATGTTTTATGAGAGAACGAAAATCGTTTTTGTCCATACTCAACACGATGCCAAACACGTCAACAACAACCAGCTGTCAAAACAAAACTAAAGACAGTATCGCACTGAAAACTTCAAGGCACCCTAATCTTTTTTTTGCAGTTGCAGCGCATTCTGGCGGTCAAGGATGTTACTTTTCTCTCCACCTAGTAGTTGCCCGCCACCTCAAAGGAGCTGACCAATTAGAAATCATACCTTAAACTTACTATAGTACATGCCAGTAGCTTGGTCTTGTAAAGTTTAGGATTGTTAGCTTTCAGAAATGCAAAAGTCTAATCTTTTCTTCTTTTTACCACCTTTTTTGATGTATTACGTGTTAATCATTTTTTTTTTTTTTTACTAATTATATTTATTTACTAAATCTTTATATACTTTTTATATTTTCAGCGGTCCAACGGCAGGAATGCGTGCTGTTCGTTTACTCAGCGAAATGGAACTTGATGGTAAAAAGCTAGTGGCTAAGGTTGATGCAAAAAATAAACTCTTATTGGATAATTACAAGGAGGAGGAAATGAAAAGCGGGAGCAAAAAACTCGACATTGAGAAAGACGATGACGAAAATGCCATTATGCAGATGAGCCGAATTATGGAGGAACATAAACATGAGCTTCCAGCAACTGCCGATGGTAACTATGATTAAATTATAATTAAATTTCCTATAATAAAATGTTGTATGAAAGTTTATAAGTATACAGGCAGGCAAGATAATTCCGATCTTAAGATGAGCAAAGCTTTGCAAGAGGCTAATCTTGAAGAAGATAAAAGAAATTTAATCAGCAGTGAGATTGGTAAATTTCGTAAGAAAGCTGAAGCAGATGATCATAGGAAGGAGAAGGAGAAAGATCGTAAAAAGCAACGTGATGAAAAAGAACGTGATAAAGAGTTGGATAAAGAAAAGGATAAGGAAAAAGAAGGTAAAGATAAGGAAAGAGAAAAAACAAAGGAAGTAACATCTCCAAAAAAAGAAAAAGAACGGGAATCCAAGGATAAGCGGAGAAGAAGCAAATCTCGCTCCAAAGATCGCGAAAGAGATCGTGATCGGGAGAATAGAGAAAGAGAAAGGGAGCGGGAACGTGAACGGGAAAGAGAACGTGAGAAGGAACGTGAGCGCGAGAGGGAACGTGAGCGCGAGAGAGAACGTGAACGGGAGAGAGAGCGGGAAAGAGAAAGAGAACGAGAAAGGGATCGTGAGCGGGAGCGCGAAAGGGAGAGGTAAGTTTTTGTTCAGATAAATCTTCAATTTACCTTTTTATGTATGTTGCTTTTTTTTTTAAATTCATCTTGCTTTATAATAACTTATTCAAACTTACTGGAATAATGCGGACTTTTTCATCAAACATAACATTTAATTTAAGTCCTTAATTAAATTTATTTTAATTTAATTTAAACCAAGAGAATATATATATATTTTCATATATTTATGTTTATGTAAAATTTAAAACTAGAATCTTCGCCAACTCAAACCATCTTAATTTACCCTACGTGTTATTTTTTTTTTTAAGTTTTGATTTGTGTTGTAAAAATTAGCTCTGTAAAGACAGAGACAATTATTGTTTCCTAAATTATCTCTGTCTTATTTGAGTCACCTGTCCGCATTTGTTCGAGTGCCGTAGAAGATTAGTTCTACCTCTAATTTGTCATCGACCAGCTTTTAACTAATCAAATAGTGAAACACCTGAGGAATCGAAGCGGTTGAGGCGCACACTCTATTGATACATAGTTTGAATAGAAAGACCTACGGATGAAGCATAAACCAAATAAAGCATCAACTTAGCTGATATAAAATGTTCTCTGAGATGCTTTTATCGGTGATAAATAATTTCTAGGGTTTCTACAATTGTGTAATCAAAAATGAAGTTAGAGACTTCAACACAAGATGCACTCAATTTTGATGACCCTTTACAATCCACGATTTTTAGATAAATGTTTCTTGCTTCTAATGATATGTATCATTCTCAATTAAACTTCTTTGATATCTGTTCGTTGGATTCTCCGCATTTTTGCAGTCGCTGGCAAAATTCATTTTTCAGAATTTATCTCAATATGATCCATGACGGCTTCACCATCTTCTTCTTCACTTCAAAAAGTAGTCATCCTCAAGGGATTGTTTATCAACTTTACTCGTAATTTCGGTTCGTAGCAGGTTATTCGTTTTACGCCTCAATCATATACATATATGATATATATGATAAATATATGTATATACATACAATACATGACATACATATATGTATGTATGTATATATTGTACATATATCTTCATCGAATGGGTTTACAATGTTAAAAACCTAAATTTTTTATTGGGAACAACTTTCTAACGTTAGCTTCCTTAGTTCAGCAAAATTACCTTTGTAAGTATAAAGTTTCAACATCGTCAGCACTGTCTCTTTACTAGATGGCGAGATATACTCTTTTGAGCATTTAACCACTGGCTCCTGGTCTCGGTTGGTCTTATACGGTTGATCTTCTTTACAAGTCTTACAATATATTCGTACAAAATTTATAAGCTATATCAGAACTTTAGTTTTTATTTATTTATTTATTTTATTTTCATATTATCGCAGGCCTTATTTGACATTTGGTTTATTAAACTCCTCTAAGTGAATGCACTATGTCTCCTCTTAAGCCTCAAACTAAAAGCTGTCTTTCTGCTGTCTGTCAATGTTTGTACTGTAATGTACTTTACATGCCATTTATAGTTCTTCTAAATGCTTGTTCGTTCATCACACAGATTTATGTTTAATTTCATTTGTTTCATTGTTTTGCCAACAGGGAGAGAGAAGAAAAAATAATAAAAAATGTCCGAGACATACAACGGGAAAAGGAAATCGAAGAAGAAATGCGCGAACGTAAGAAATTAGAGAAAAAAGCACGCGAGAAGGAAGCCGCATATCAAGAAAGACTGCACAATTGGGAGCTAAGAGAGCGAAGGAAATTAAAGGAATACGAAAAGGTTAAAATAAATATGTATTCCGAACACATATGCTTATCTTGTTTTAATTATTTTTTTTACAGCAAAGACTTAAAGAAACTCTTAAATTGGAGGAAAGAGAAAAAGAAGCAAAACGACTAAAAGAATTTGTTGAAGACTATGACGATGATAGAGATGATCCAAAATATTACAAGTAAATCATTTTATTAAATTTACTAATAAATTTCTGATTACTTATATAAAATTGAAATGTTTATAGGGGTAGAGAGCTTCAAAGGCGACTGGCTGAACGTGTTCGAGAAGCTGATTTAGATGCTAAGGATCGCAATAGGGAACAAGAAGAACTTGAGGAACTGAAAAATAAAATATTTAGTGGAGAATATGATAATCCAACGCAAGAATTCGAACGAGTGAAGAAGGAACGTGAGAACCTATACAAGCCTCAAATTCTAATTGACGTTAATTTAGAAGCACAGCAACGTAAGGAGCGCGAACTAGAAAAGGAAAGAGAACGAGAAATTGAAAAAACAAAACGTCTTAGAGAGAAGGAAAAACTTGCAGCTGCCAAGGAGAAATATCTACATGAGCAAGAAGCACACGATGCCGTGTCGGGAATGTCAACTGTGATGCATACAGAACCAATTGATTCAGACTCAAATGAAGGTACATTAACGTCACATCGTGGATCTAATACAAATCTGATGCCAAGCCGACAAGAATCAGAATCGAGGGACAGTGTATCGCATCATTTTCAGGATGAGGATTCTCGAGGATCCATGATATCGTCCAGTCACGGTTTTAGTCCAGTTAATAGTCATAACAATGTAACAACTCCTGGTACTCCTCCTATTTCCGCTCCACTTATAAGTCTCAATTTAGGAGCTAATGCTAAGAAGAAAAAAATCGAGGTTACTTCGGATGTTTTTAATAACGAAGAAGACAACGATGATGCTAGTAATCCGAAAAAGCGGAAGTTAGTTCCATTAGGTAAGTGTTGAAATAATTACATCTTCGCATCTTACCACTGTGTGCTAATACACGTGTTTAATTATTTAATGCTTACCCCAGAACATACATTTATTTCATTTCGCGGTGCTTTTATATCATCTAATTGAAGTACCTACGTTCGTTAAAATCTTGTATACATAATTGTCTTTGTCTACTTTGTCGTCTAATATTAACCACAATTAAATAACTACGCGGTGGAACTCTGCAAGATTTTGTCTTAATCTGTCATTACATCTATGGTTTTATTGTTGTCACTATTTTTCAAGGACTATTCCGTCGTACACATAATACATTTAGGATCGCAATTTTCCTTAACCTTGCATTACAGAATATCTAACACATTTAGGTAGATAGATACGATGGCGGTCCCAGAAATGACCGACCCAATAAATAAAACACAAAAATTTTGGGAAAAAATTTATTTATTTTTCAACATAATCGCCTTTCAGCTCTATACACGTTTCCCAGCGAAGTTCAAAAAGTTCGAAAACCTTTTTATATTAAGAACTGTCTTGCTCCTCAAAATAGCCATTAACTGCCGGCATCACTTCTTCTTCGTTGGAAAATCTTTGACCACTGAGCCATTTTTTCAAGTTTGGGAACAGAAAATAATCCGAGGGGGCTAAATCTGACGAATAGGGTGCATGAGGTAGCAATGCCTACAATGTCTGTTAGCTCTCGCACTTTCAGTCGACGATCATCTAGTACCGCTTTGTGGATTTTCTTCACCATTTCTGGATTCGTCACCTCATTTGGTCGACCACTGCGATGCTCGTCTTGGCAGCTCGTATGGCCTCGTTTAAACTCAGCAATCCAAAATTTCACTGTTGTAAACGAAGGAGAAGACTCACCCAGAGTAAAATCCAGTCCAGATTTTATATTGGTTGGGCTGAGGCCTTTCAAATAAAAGTATTGCATCACATAGCGATGACCAATTTTCTCCATTTTCACAAATTCACTGACAACGATCACTATTGATGGCTGCCAAACAAATACTAAACAACGTGGCACTTTCAAACTTGAAACATATACTTTCCAATAATGTGATATTTTCAAACAACTACCGTCATGTCTTGGTCAGGCCAGGTACTTCTGGGATCGCCATCATATATAGATAGTTTATTTCGTATAAGAATTAAATTAAATTTGCAAAATTTTTGCAAAATTCAACTTTATAACTTTACACTGATTGAAACGATTTTTTAATCTTTCGATTTGTAGTACGATTTCGGTTTAGCCTCAAAATAGGCCTCTGTTTCGGCGATTATTTCTTCATCGGTCTTAAATCTCTTTCCGGCGAGCATTCTTTTGAGGTCTGCGAATAGGAAATAGTCGCTGGGGGCCAAATCTGGAGAATACGGTGGATGGGGAAGCAATTCGTAGCCGAATTCATTCAATTTTGCCATCGTTTTCATCGACTTGTGACACGGTCTTGATGAAACCGCACTTTCTTTTTCTTCTCCCTTTTGGAGATAGTCGATGAAAATTATTCCATGTGTATCCCAAAATACGGATGCCATAACTTTGCCACCCGACTGTTGAGTTTTTGGTCGTTTTGGACGAGGTTCGTCGCTGACTGCCGACTTGACTCTGGTGTGAGGTGATGGAGCCAAGTTTTATCCATTGTCACATACCGACGCGAAAATTCGGCTTTATTGCGGTTGAACAGCTTTAAACACTCCTCTGAATCATCACCACGTTGTTGTTTTTGGTCAACTTTGAGCAAACGCGGCACCCACTTTGAAAAGAGCTTTCGCATGTCCAAATATTCGTGTATGATATATCCAACACGCTATTTTGATATCTTTAGAGCCTCAGCTGTCTCGATCAACTTCACTTAACGGTGATTCGTAATAATTTTGTGGACTTTTTTGATATTTTAATCTGAAACAGCCTCCTTTGGACGTCAACTGCGTGCCTCATCTTCAGTATGACCACTTAAATTTTTCAATCCACTTGCAAATGGTTCGTTTGGCTGGTACAGAGTCCGGATAACACTTATCAAGCCATTTCTTTGCATCGGCTGCAATTTTTCCCATCAAAAAGCAATGATAAATCAACACACGAAATTGCTTTGAATCCATTTTTTTCACAATAACAAAAGTTGCTTCACTCACAACGCTATATCTCGAGAACTAATCGTCCGACAGCTATCAAATTTATACACGTATTTTTTGAAGTTTGGTACTAACTGGATGGTATGGATTTAATTCAAGTGGTGCCCTCTCTTAGAAACGGCACCACGGACTTTTCAGCCCATGTATTACATAGTGTCGGTTGTAAGTTGTAGGAAAAAGAAAATAATTTTACTTTAGAGGAAAATACAAATAAAACATCTTAACTGATTTAACACATTATCTGAAATAAGATAATCTTTGTATTTGGGTGCTGGGCTTTCATCGCATTCGAATATAAAGTGTGATTCATCGTGAGGTTTGATTTATAATGTAAAATAAAACACGTAAATTTGAAAGTGAACTTAAAATTTTAATATCTGTTAACAGAACAATTCATGGAATTTAATTTTTGAAAATGATATCATGTAAATGTTGGCCACGATTATGTCTGAGGTGGTTCATTCGGAAGGTCCAATTTTGGACGAATCGTTCGAGCATAGCGACTGGTATCTCGGATAACACCAGTATTGTTGGCTTCCAAAGTGTCAATCGTTGGCTTATTCCTGAAGACCTGAGACTTTACATATCCCTAGAGAAAATAGTCCAAAGGTGTGATATCGCACTATCTAGGCGGCCAATTTACTGTAGCAAAATGTGAAATTAAGTGCTCACTAAAATAATTCGTTAACAAGTCCATTGTTTCACGAAACCAGAGCTCACCGAGACCATGTGCTTTAATTTCAGTCCGTTAACATGGCGCGATAACGGTTACCATTGACGGTAACATTCTGATTTGCATCATTTTTGAAGAAATATGGACCAATAATTCCACCAGCCCATAAACCACATTATACCGTTGTTTTTAATAGATGTAATGGTAGCTCTTGGTACTCTACAGGTTGCTAATCAACCCACATACGGCAATTTTGTTTACTAACGTATTCATTGAGCCAGAAATGGGTTTCATCACTGAACAAAATTTCATGATAAAACACCGGAAAACATTGAGTTTTCCCAGAGCCCATTCATTGAAAATTGACGCAAATTCAAGTCGCCTGGCTTCAATTCTTGCACGAGTTGAATTTTGTACGCTTTTTTGCCGAGATCCTCAAGTAAAATGCGCCAAGTTGTCGAATACGCCAATCCAAGCTGCTGAAAACGACGACGAATCGATTCGTCACGATCTTCGCGTACACTCTCAGCTACAGCTGCTATAATCCTATAATCTCTTCACTACGTGCTGGATGTGGTCTACCCGGTCGAGTATCATCCACTAATGTAAACTGGGACACAAATTTGCGAATGGTATAGTGGTTTCAGTAGGTCGATTATGCGCACCGTAAGTTCCTCGAATCGCACGAAAAACATTTCTCACAGAATGCTGATAATTTGGAGACGCTGTTGTGGTGAGTCTTTCCATGATGACTTGCCAAACGATACTGAACAAAAATGACAAAGCAATCTGATAGGAGTCAAGCGTGATTTGTCAAAAAAAAAGCCTTTTGAAAATCAAACCTCACGATGAATAATATACATCATACTTTATCATTAACTTAGACTCTTATTCTAAGCCCTAGTTAAAACAACATGGAGTGTACAGAATTTTTAAGGTTGATGTTTGAAATAAAGTTTTGTAATTTTGGTGTGTACCGATTCTTATAAACATTTAGTATCTGTGAATTCCTGGATCATGCTGCCCTTTTTAAGCTTCCCCGTTCGCCCCAATTCAAATCAGCTCTTTTTTTTTCTCCTTTTTAAGCGCTCTTGGAAAAAACAGGAAACAGTAATAATAATGATAATTTTAGCGTGCCCATATATTAATTTTTTATGTGTTGAAAAATTGAGACGAGAAAATGCTCCACGTAACTCAAAATATTTTGACGACCCTTTTGTACGGATTCGAATAATGTTAACGGATTTTCTTAGTAATCCATCACCTTTAGAAATGTGTATCTATTGTAGTCATAAATATTAATACAATTTTTATTGGAACCATTTTAATTAAAGTATTAGTTGCACACTTTTCATGTTAACCATGAAACCCGTTGCTTCTATGCTAGAAGTGTAAAAATACGAATCATCATCTTGGCATCACTCACTGTTTTGTTTATCGTACTATTAAATTGTTCGAGAACACCGGTGGGGTACATGATCGTCAAGGATCCGGCCGCTCACGCACTGTGGGGACTACGCTAAAAATGCTCGCAGACAAATTCTGTTCAGAAAATATCTACCATCAAAAATTTTTTTAATAAACAAAATGATCGAGTGTATGCTCGGGAGTGAGCTGCAATTTCATAACTCTCTTCCATTTTTGTTGAAAACCAAACCACTTTTTTGGATGACATCTTGAAACCGCTGAGTCCAACATTGTTCGCAATCAAGCACTAGTCGTTCCAACAAGATTCTTTTCAAGCCCACAAGGGAATACCACGTTCGAACGTTGCGTCGCTTGTATGACATGTAGAGCTGATTTGTTGGAACCACAGCTCGGATATATCAATGTTGCCCAGCTCTGACCATAGAAAGTCGGTTAACATCGCTCTATACCAGAGACCATTAATGGTAACGGTGTCTCTTTCCAGTATTTCGACAGAAATAATGTCCGAAGATGACGCCATGCCATAAATCTCACCAAACAGTCAATATTTGTGGATGCATTGATGATTGGCCGAACACTTGTGGATTGTGTTCGCTCCAATAATGGCAATTTTGTTTGTTGACATAGCCGCTGAGCGTTATCTATGGTCATCTGGCCAAAATCCAACCCCAAAATAAGACGGGTTTACTCTCCAGCAATGCCCAATTTAGCTGATCGGCGCCGAAACGACATTTCTGGGTGTTCTTCGATACTAGCCGCTATGGCGGCTATGTTTTCTTCAATTTGCACCAATCTCTGTCTGGCTGGTAGCCTAAAATCCAAAAGAGCCTACTCACGCTCAAACTTTTCCACGGTGCTACGAACTGCTTGAGCCAGAATTTCGATAATATTTTTTATTATTTTATAATTTCCGCACGTTCGGCTAGCGTAAAACGATGCTTGATGAAATGGCAAACCTATTTGAATACTTTGACAGCTGTTAAAACATAATAATTTTATATATATATATATAAAATTTATAAATATTTTTAAAAATATCAGCGCGTTTTCATTTGACATAAGTTTTTCTTTGTTCAGTATTTTCTACAGATATAATCTTCTGTGCTACGTGTCATCAATCGAAACATTAAATTTATTTGAATTTAAAAAAGTTGTTGCGTGTTACATTAATAACATTGTAAAAATTTTAGTTGTTTGAATAAACGTAATTAATAATTAACAATTTTCATTTTCGGCTTTGTATAGATTACGATGAAAATCAATTTCCAAACGCTCAATCCCAAAATCGTGGATTCCAACAGTCCAACTCTAATAGTGGAACACATCTCTCTGCACAGAATCAGTCCAAGTCCAATTCAAAGAAGCGAGGTGACAAACACGAGAACAACAGTGGAGCTTCTGGCGGCGGTGGCAGCAATAACTTGGACGAAAATTCCACAAAACTGCAAGAGGAAAAACGGCGTCACATCAAAAGCATCATCGATAGGATTCCTACGCAAAAGAATGATCTATTTAACTATAAATTAGATCGCAATGAAATTGACAATACCCTAATGGAGAAAAAGATTCGGCCTTGGATTAACAAGAAAATAATCGAATACATTGGCGAGCCCGAGCCAACGCTTGTAGATTTTATTTGTTCCAAAGTTTTAGCTGGAAGTTCACCACAAAGTATTTTAGATGATGTTCAGATGGTAGACAATTTAAAAAATCACACAAAAATCCCTTATAAAATTTAAATTTATTATTTTCTTAATTAGGTACTCGACGAAGAGGCGGAGGTATTTGTTGTCAAAATGTGGCGGTTGCTTATCTATGAAGTTGATGCAAAGAAAATAGGTCTGGGTAAATAATTTGTTCTCTTTGTATGTAATTTCTTTTTCAAGAAAAAAAAAAAAAAAAAAAAAAAAACATGTCTAAATACAAGTGGAAATATTTAAATGAGAATCATGTTTTTGGCAGAATTGAATTGAAACCCCATGAGCATTGCAGGTTTTGTTTATGTTTATTTTCTTTTACTTTTTTCATTTTTATTTATATTTTTTTTTTTTTCTCTATATTATAAGATTGAATTTAACTATTTTTTCAATGCAGCAAATATTTTAAAATGAAGAAATAAGAAAATAAATAAAGTTAAACTGACCTAAGAGTTTCTGAAGTGCAAGAAAAGCAAAATTTAAAACAGCTTATTTGTTTTATTTGATGAAAAAGTGAGCACTTTCAAATTATGATAAATACGAGTAAAAAATAACAATTTGTGTAAGTTTATTAAAGCCCCTGTGTCCGCATAGACATGATTTCACTTTTTCTTCGTAGGTACCAAGGCTTTATGGATTCTAATAATTTACAATAGTACCCGGCTAAGCGCATTCATTGTGGATAAATCCATTTTAATATTGATTTCTATTTAACATCTGACATTAAAGAAATATTGTCACTGTTTGACTTTCTTTTGTTTTTAATCATGAAATGGGGCAACAGCTTGAAATCATTTCTAATTTTGCGTATCGTACTGTCATATTGTTCGTGCACTGTAAAAACTCCTGGTGCGAAGATTCATGGGCTGTGTTGTGTTATACTATCAAAACACATTTGACGTTTGGTGCAGACAAAAGGCTTAAGACAGTGGACAATTACGAAAATTAAATGATTCGGACGGTTAGCGACGAATTTTTTTCATTGATGAAACAATCTACACAGTTTAAGAATTTTTCAATAACCAGAACGAACGAATGTATGTTCAGTTACCAGTAGAAACGTCTAAACATAAGTGAACATCATCATCCCGCATCAGTAATGGTAAGGTGTTATCGACTTTCATTTTTGCGAAGAAAGATTAAAAACTTTGCTTGTCAAATAACTGTTTCTACCTAAAAAAGAAATAACTGAGCAGTGACCGGACCATATTACAACACGTCAAATTACAAGCTGGGGTTCTTTTATGAGGGGGCTCCCTACTTTACTTGAGCTGTGACCAAGGTAACTGGCCAGATTGCTTTAGGTCGCAGTGGAAAGAAAATGGTGGTCGTTTCGAATAATGTGTTGTACGATTTGTATCTGTGGAGTGCTTCAACAGTTGAAAAATATTAACTTGTTATCATTTTCCATCAATTCTTGTACTTTGTACTATTAATTATGACACTTAAATTTTAAATTATTTAAGCTTTTCATTATATTGGTGTCGTTTACGATTTAAGCCTCGCAAGCTCATCGACGATCTCATTTTGCGCTATTTTATTGTAGCCTGGATTAAGGCAAGACTCAATTTCAACGGTGTTTAAAGAAGCTTTACATTCTCGAATTAGCTTAGAGGGTTTGATAAAGCCTGAACTAGTAGTGTAGTCGTTGTCTACACACACGCCAACGCCATATCCCAGATCGGTTCTAGAGCCATTAGTAAAGGTCATGCCTATTAAAACTAGAAGAGTCAAACTAGTCAGCTTCCACCTTCACATGAAAAGTAGAACCTCAACATTTTAGAGAATTAACTGAATGAAAGCGACTGGAACTACTTGCGCTTTACATAGAACAAATAGTGGAGAGGCATGGACTGACATATTGTGTAGCTACATCATGGATTAGATTAACCAGAAAATAAATGTCGTTTATACGTACGACCGTTTTGTTCCAGAAATTTTACTTTCTGTTAATGCAAAGTGGCAGTACTCTGTTTCTTTATATTGATATTCGTATCACATCCTAGTTCTTTGACTGCAGAATAAGAATAGAAAATATATTTTAAGCTCAAAAAATTCCAAAAAGTGGAGTATAATCTATCGAAATACAATGCAAATATTATGAGTTCCCGTTCTGATGAAAAAAATTTAGAATTTTCTTAAATATTGCAAGAAATACTTTACCCTGATCTTGCATCAATTTATTATTAATATGAGGATTTATTGTCAGAAACCAAACATGGCTGAGCATAGGTTTAGTGGGGCTTCGCACTAGCAAACAGTTTTTCGAAACCTCTACCATAAAACAGACTAAGAACACATAAATTAATTTATTTGCGAAGCGAATCAGTAATAGAAATGTTTGAAATCGCCGGATGCATGTAATATTTTTTTAAATAAAAATCCTTGCTATACAGAAAGCTAAAAAAAGTTGCTCAACATCTGAAATTACGACACTGGTACGCAACGCAACCGGCCCAAAATACGTAAGTTAAATATAGGGTGGTTCATCGTGAGGTTTGATTTATAAAGTAAAATAAAACACATAAATTTGAAAGTGAACTTAAAATTTTTACTATCGGTTAAAAGAACAATTCATAGCATTTACTTTTTGAAAATGATATCATGTAAATGTTGGCCACGACTACGTCTGAGGTGGTCCATTTGGAAGGTACAATTTTCGGCGACTCGTTCGAGCATGGCGACTGGTATATCGCGGCAAAGTCGAGTAATGTTGGCTTCCAAAGCATCAATCGTAGCTCGCTTATTCCTGAAGACCTAAGACTTTACCATACATATCCCCAGAGAAAATAGTCCAAAGGTGTGATATCATCAAAATGATTTCTCAACAAGTCTATTGTTTCACGCGCTGTGTGGCTAGTAGCGCCGTTTTGTTGAAACCAGAGCTCACCGAGACCATGTGCTTGAATTTCAGAAAGCACATAGTCCGTTAACATGACGCGATAACGGTTACCATTGACGGTAACGTTCTGATTTACCTCATTTTTGAAGAAATATGGACCAATGATTCCACCAGCCCATAAACCACACAATACCGTTGTTTTTAATGGATGTAACGATAGCTCTTGATACTCTTCAAGTTGCTCATCAGCCCAAATACGGCAATTTTGTTTATTAACGTACCAATTGAGCCAGAAATGGGATTCATCACTGAACAAAATTTTACGATAAAACACCGGATTTTCATTGAGTTTTTCCAGAGCCCATTCATTGAAAATATGACGCAAATTTAAGTCGCCTGGCTTCAATTCTTGCACAACTTGAATTTTGTACGCTATTAGCCCGAGATACTCACGTAAAATACGCCAAGCCAAGCTGCTGAGAACAACGATGAATCGATTCGTCATGGTCTTCGCGTGCACACAGCTACAGCTGCTATAGTCTTTTAACTACGTGCTGAATGTGGTCTAACCAGTCGAATATCATCCACTAATGTAAACTGGGACTCAAATTTGCGAATGGTATTGGCAAGAGTGGTTTCAATAGGTCGATTATGCGTATCGTAATTTCTTCGAATCGCACGAAAAACATTTCTCACAGAACGTGAGAAATGATTTTCGTAATACAGCTGAACAATTTGGAGGCGCTGTTGTGGTGTAAGTCTTTCCATAATGACTTGCCAAACGCTTCTGAACAAAAATGACAAAGCAGTTTGATAGGAGTCACGCGTGATCTGCCACAAAAGGCCCATTGAAAATCAAACCTCACGATGAATCACCCTATACATACACATATGTTGGTACGTATATCAAATTAGTGTATACGATCAAATTTAGGGTTATTTACACAGGTTACAGAGGCATAACACAGAAGTAACTAACTTAGAAAGGATGTAGATAAGAGCTTAAAATGATGGCCGGAGGTTTGCCTTACGTTTCAACAACATCGTCCAAGGAATGATTAAAAGAATTTGGGAGGTTTAGAGTCTTGTTATTGCCAACAGGTGTATGTGATTCCTTTTACTGGTAAGAAAAAAAAAAAAAAAAAAAAAAAACTATTCGGTTTGGACCACGGCTTAACCTCACCAACACTATTGTTCATTTTGCTATTTCCTGCACGAAAAGAGAGATTTGCACACAGTCCTCTGGTGACTAAATACCTGGGACGCTGATCACCTCAATACAAACATTATGAATAATTTTATGAACAATTTCTTTTATTTCCATTTTTACAAATTACAGCAAGTTAAAAGAATTTACGTTGTGTTTTCGGTCATTCTAAATTCCCAAGATATTCACGCTTAAAACGATAGCTATCCGTATCATCACTTATTTCAAAGTTTGCAAATTGAATTAGAGGTGGTCTCTGATTCATGTTGGGAGCTCCTGAAATATCTCTGAATAAGGCTGGATCACGATCTGAGCGATATTCAAGAGTTCGAATTGGGATTGGGGTGGCAACGTTTAGTTGTGATATAACATTTTCTACCGTAAGAAATAACAAACACAATATTGACAATTTAAAAATCATTTTCTCTATTGTTGTTAGCCGCAAATTTAGAAGACTAATGATCTTTTCGATTTTACTTCCCAGCTTAAATAAAATATTCATTTTCAGGAAAGAATAAAACAAACTCAAATAATTAATATTTAATTGAAGTTATGGGGATTTTCCTAATATAATTGATATTTGATGTCGATATTAGTTATTGTAAGAAGTGTGACGCAAGACTTGGAATTATTGTATAAAATATGCAAAAGTCATCTACGACTTAAAATAATTACTAAAATCAATTTCCGAGATGAGGCTTTCAGGTGATGTGTAATAGGGAGCGAGGAAAATTGTAGTTTGATAATTTGTATTGATTATTTGTTTGACCATTTTCCTGTGTAATTTGGATAAGTCTCTATAAATGCTGTCATATGCGACCTTAAGTTCGATGAAAAGAATGGTGGGTATTTGGATTTGGGCTTCTTGAGTTTTTTTTCAGGATCTGGCAGAGTGTGAAGTTTTAGTCAATGTGGACTTTCCCGGTATGAAAACGCACTGATAGGGGACAATCAGCTTGTTGGCGAAGGGCATATAAGATCTTGAATACGCTGCTGAGGAGACATATATCTATATAGTGGTGCATTTGACTTGGTGGTCTCCTTTTTTGTGAATCGAACACACGATACTGAGATTTCATTCATCCGGCTCACACTTTTCTGACAAGATCTGAGAAATTAGTTTGTGTATACTCTCCACAAAGTCATTTCCAGGAGCTTTGATGTTGCTATCCGTACTTCGTTTTTGTAAGGTGGGCGGAAGTTTTGGCTAAGTCTAAGTTGAATGGTCTATTCTTCAACAAAGTGGTGATCCGAGCAAGGTTGGCTGTCCGGAAGGTTCAGACATTCAAAACACTGGAACAATGTCTTACATCAGTCTCAATGTGATTAATTTGATTTAGCATTTCATAATAAGGAGACCGTCATAAACCCTTGTGTAAATTGAGATGGGGAAATCGTGTGGTTGCTATAGTGATATTTTGTCCTGCCACAAAACCAATAACCCTAAGTCCGATGCCAGACCTGGTGTCGTGTAGCCTATGCTTATCAACTGTCCTATTTACCTATCGTCCTTTCCTATCCTGGCATTAAAATAGGACATTTCTCGGATATCATGTGGAGGATCTCGTAGAAGCATTTTTGGTGATGTCGTCCTTGTCTTCTGTAGTCGTATTTAGTGAATTTAACCTTAATGCGGATTGTCATAAGTTCGCTCACGTGTCGTAAGCTCAAGACTTCTTCGACCTAAGTCTGCCACATATGGCATTCTTCACACATTCATACATTCTTCAAATGTATTTTCTCTCTTTATCAATCACCATAGAATCGTCCAAATACAAGTTTTTTCCAAGACCTTGTTAGCTGTTTCTGGCTCTATCTTACAAATCGTTTCTGAATTGTTTGCATAAGATCGACCTTTAACGAAACCCTACAAAAAAAAGTCTAACGGGGTCAAATCGCAGGTCTAAAGCAGTCAATTGACATTACCAAGACAGCTGATAGCACAATTACCGTAGGTCGATCGTAGGTCCTGAAATCAAAAATCGTCCAAGTCAGTGTCTTCAATTTCAGCCCAAAAAAATTTTGTAATAATTTTTCTAAGGCTCACCGTTGACCGCAATGACATCTTTGACAATCACGTGCGGGTTTTCCGATATCCAGGTGCTGTAATTTTGTTTGTTAACATAGCCGCCGATGTGAACAATTGACAGAAATGGACTTTTTAAAGGAATAAGCTGAAATCTTTGTGTAAAATTCTCATCAGGCTGGTGCATAAAATGTTGAGTTGTTGAGATCAATGGCGAGTCGATATTGCTGGATTGAGTCAAACACTCGGCCACGGCAGCCACGTTCGCGTCGGTACGTACCATACGACGCCGGAGACCGTGAGTGCTGTCCGCACGTAAGCCATTCTTACGAACTTTTTGCACAAACTAGGGTACAGCGTTCGCGTGAGTGCTTCATTTCGGCCAAAACTTATTTTTAATAAACACACTATTTGGGCAATACAGTACTCACATTTGAAATAAGTTTACAATACTTGCCGACTTTGTTCAAGCGTAAAGCGATTCATTTCGTTCTGTGGAGGTATGATGTTGACTAAATCAAGATTTCGAGCGGAAGAGAACTGTCAGTGTCAAAATAACATACGAATATGATTAAAAAAGAAATTGTATTTGGACCAACCGCTGTACATATAGAATATCACAGTTTTTCATCTTCATGTTCGGCTAATTCCATCGTACTTCCTGGATGGCGGTGATATCTGCGTGATAGCAGTCAAGGGATTCTCCTAATTGATCGGCTGCAGGTGACCTGTTAAAAGTCCGAGCGTTCCATGTGTAGGTTGTCATATCGTTGTCCTTTAAACGTTTGCAAGGGTGGAGGCACAGGCGTTGCATATCAATGAACATATGTATACTATATATGCATATATTTCTAACATTTACTGGCATCATCAAGTGCAATAAATAATGGTAACATCATAAAGCTACCAGAGCCGCTGCATCTGATGACCACTACAATGAAACCCCTGCAGCGAAACAAAAGATGCGGGGCTTCGTTGCAAGGAAGAACGAGGTTATCGAAACATCAGTTTCTTAAAAAGAAGGCGAAAGAGAAAGAGAAGGGCTTGATCGTGGTGGTGTTGTAAAAATAATGATAAAAATTATGAAGAATATATGGTCAGAAATCTTGAATAAAATCATGTATAGATAAATCTGGGAGAGTAATACATAGTAGACCAACCAAACCAAAACGACCAACTTTCCCAGCATAATGTACCACTCAATATATATTTTATGTGCCATCAGATTTTCGAAATGATTTGCCCCATTTGAGAGCCTTGATCAGTATGTTGATTTCACCAAGTGTTTCGGTCTTTTCGCTAAAGTCTTTAACGGATGCACTCTTTGAAATCTGTATAAACTTCTTTTGTTTTTACTTCGACCTTTTAAGACTACAGTTTTCCTCCAAATTAATCTTATGTGTTCTGTTTACAAGTTTATTCTAATAGTTCCTTTTTTATTCCCCATTTCTCGTGGCATCCGAATTCCACCCACCTCGCGTAAAAGGTGTGCTGGTTGCAGACCGATGCTGTCATCACATGCAGGAAAACCTATCGACACAGCTTTCTTTCTCTTACCCATCTGGGGAAAATAATGCATTTTCAATTTCTAAAGCTTGATCGACTTCAATGGGTCCTTGATGGAGGAGTGAGAGTTTAAGCACTGTCGCCGACAACACTTTTCGTTTCCGCCGTGTATTTGTCCTACATCTTCTTCAACTCTTTAATTGCCTTCTAGAGCCCATTTAGAAGCAGCATATTAATCTATTTTTTATGGAGCTAAGGCTTACCGATACTTTCTTTTTCTTCCTCTCTTTCCAGCCCAATCTATTAAGCGTGTCATAGAAAGACACTCTAAAGCCTTTGAAATTGAAAGATATAGCAACGCTTCCAGAATTCGTGCCCCAATCAATGTGAAAAAGATCACACTTAAGTTATCGGTATTACGAATATCGCCTGGAGTACAATCTTTTGGGGTCATCTTCATACTTGAAGTTTAAAGTTTAAACTTGAACAGTTTAGAGTCAAATTAGGACGTTTTTGGTAGGATTCTCGCCTGGATTATTTGTCCAGAACCTTAGGATTATTGCCAACATGACAATGCAGCCAAAGTAATGGAAGGTTCAAAAATATTCAAAACGGATCACTTCGGCAAATGGGAGCATCTTATATTTTCAGTTAGATACAAACCATTTTCTATGTACGAGTATAACATATTTAACATGCGTACCCCAATCTTGTTTCATTTGAATGTATAAATATATTTATTAATTCTTTTTGTTTATAAATAAAACTACATGGTGAATTTTTTTAATTTTTTGCATAAATAATCTTTATATTGTCGATATTTATAACAGCATTTAATTGAAAGGAGTATCTACATAAATAATCCCCTTACAGGTAAGTTTCTCACTCAAGTATGATATATAAGAAATATGTAGAAGTATATGTTGGATATACATATGTATATACGTATTTGAAGGTACGTTTCTCTTTCGCATATTAAGGAATTAATCCAATACAAATAAAAAATAGTTTAATTTTTTTAAATTTATCGTGTTCGGTAAGTCTTTTGAAACCATTTAACATTTAATTAAGATAACTAGTAGCTGAACTATATATTTATTTCTGTTGTTCTAATCGTAAAAGTCAAATCAACTTAAGTTCTTCCCGGAGCACTGGGAACATATTTTTCTGTAGGCTGATACTGCCATTGTGCGCATATTATATCCGAAACCGTCTTATTGTATCCAGCCCTGTAAAAGTATCTTTTCTTTGTTAGAGGATTAAAGGTTATATAAACTAGAGTCATTCAAACTAATACAAACATAACGTTTTAACAGAATTACATTTATTCAAAATAACACTATAAAACAATGACAACAGTTGGAATATGTAATTTAACAAAACAAAAATAAACTTAAAATGAAAATTAAAAAACTCTAAGCTAGGGACAAGATGTCAATGAAAAGACACGACAAGGGATAAAAAATATTGGTCTTGATGAAATGTTGTTTTCGGTTAAAAGTATCACGTACACTCCGCTTCAACTGAATAGGTACAACATTTTTCACAAGTTTGTGCTTCATTATTTTCAAATAATGTGCATGAATTTAATATTTCATGCTGGTAACTGTTTGTCTATGATGTTGGGAAAATAAATTAGAAAGAATAATTCAAAAATCACCGTTACTTTTTCACAGGCTCTCTTAAAAGGTATTCCATATTAAAAAATTAGGTTTTTTTTTTGCGCCAACTGAATAGGAACATGGTCATTATGTTCATTTTCTACGTGTATTCTGCGAAGATTGACACATTTAAGCAATTGTGGAAGTGGCCTAAAGGTGAGTTGACACGCACAAGCCAGTTTGTGCAAATGAACTGAGTGAAATGAAACCGTTGATACGTTCAGTTTGGCTTGAACATTTGTGCAGAAAACAATTGATGCAGCAACCAGCACCACCAACCACTGATACTGCGATTGTTGTGCTCGCGACAAATTATTTTTTTTTTATATGTATAAGGTTTGTTATTGTTATTGTTTGACAATTACTAGCGGATTGGTTTGCGAGGCGATATATTGAGTGGTGGTGATTGCCGTTCATCCCTGTACAGAGCAAGTGCCCGAACTGTTACATCGAATGAGTTATATAAGTTACGGTTGAATCCGCAACAATGATCTCAGATATTGAAATCTAAAATGTAAAAATAAAATATATATAAAAGAAAACAAATAAACACGAAACTGCATAGAATGTATCAACTGATAAGTGGTAAGGTCAGAGCAAACTTCATGCTTTCGTTCAAACGATTTACTTGTGCAAACTGGTTTGCGCAAGCCGATTTGTGCAAATTGCATGTTACCCTACCTGAAGAGCGATTTTGCGATATGCTTCTAATTCTCCTGATATAGCTTCTGACATTTCTTTTCCCAACATCATAGATAAACAGTTACCAGCATGAAATATTATATTCATATACATTATTTGAAAATAATGAAACACAAACTTTTGAAAGATATTGTACCTATTGAGTTAGAACGGAGTGCATACACATATTATATAATACATATATACGAGTATATTTCAATAAAACCCAGTCTAGTAGACGCGCGGTAAGCTCTTATCTTGTCCTTATACTAAAATACTGTAATTGTTTGCATTATTTTTTTTTATATCTACACTTAAGTAGCGTTTATAAGTTAAAATAAAATTCCAAAGTGCATATGTATTATTTCAACATACATACGTAGTAGAGTACAAGTATTCCCAAACATTTTTTAAAATATTTTCAGAATGGACAATATTAAAGAACATAATATTATAACACTCTTTTTAAATAAATGATTTACCCCAAAACAAATAAAGGATTAGCTGCGCTACGTACAATGTACATACAGATATAGGTAGTCCTTACTATCGTATATATCGGTTGAAAGAACAATTCATGGCATTCATCGTAGCTGGCTTATTCCGAATACCTGAGATTTTACATATCCCCAGAGAAAATAGTACAAAGGTGTGATATCGCACTATCTAGGCGGCCAATTTACTGTAGCAAAATGTGAAATTAAGTGCTCACTAAAATAATTCGTTAACAAGTCCATTGTTTCACGAAACCAGAGCTCACCGAGACCATGTGCTTGAATTTCAGAAAGCACATAGTCCGTTAACATGACGCGATAACGGTTACAATTGACGGTAACGTTCTGATTTACCTCATTTTTGAAGAATTATGGACCAATGATTCCACCAGCCCATAAACCACACAATACCGTTGTTTTTAATGGATGTAACGATAGCTCTTGATACTCTTCAAGTTGCTCATCAGCCCAAATACGGCAATTTTGTTTATTAACGTACCAATTGAGCCAGAAATGGGCTTCATCACTGAACAAAATTTCACCATAAAACACCGGATTTTCATTGAGTTTTTCCAGAGCCCATTCACTGACAATATGTCGCAAATTCAAGTCGCCTGGCTTCAATTCTTGCATAAGTTGAATTTTGTACGCTTTTAGGCCGGGATCCTCGCGTAAAATACGCCAAACCAAGCTGCTGAGAACGACGACGAATCGATTTGTCACGGTCTTCGAGTACACTTTCAGCTACAGCTGCTATAGTCTCTTCACTACGTACTGAATCTGAATATAACCGGCCGAGTATCATCCACTAATGTAAACTGGGACTCATATTTGCGAATGGAATTGGCAATAGTGGTTGTAGTAGGTCGATTATGCGCACCGTAATAATGGGCTGAAAAGTCTGTGCCGTTTCTAAGACAGAAAATCCATAATCCATTCAGTTAGTACCAACCTTCAAAAGATACGTGTATAAATTTGACAGCTGTCGGACGATTAGTTCTCAAGATATAGCGTTGTGAGTTAAGCAACTATTGTTATTGTGAAAAAAATGGATTTAAAGCAATTTCGTGTGTTGATTTATCATTGCTTTTTGATGGGAAAAAATGCAGCCGATGCAAAGAAATGGCTTGATAAGTGTTACCCGGACTCTGCACCAGCCGAACGAACCATTCGCAAGTGGATTGAAAAATTTAAAAGTGGTCATCCAAAAGAAGCTGCTTCAGATTAAAACAACAAAAAAGTATACAAAATGATTACGAATGACCGTAAAATGAAGCTGATCGAGATAACTGAGGCTCTTAAGATATCAAAATAGCGTGTTGGATATATCATACACAAATATTTGGACATGCGAAAGCTCTGTTCAAAGTGGGTGCCGCATTTGTTCACAGTCGACCAAAAACGTGTTGATGATTCAGAAGAGTGTTTAAAGCTCAACCGCAATAAAGCCGAATTTTTGCGTCGGCATGTGACAATGGATGAAACTTGGCTTCACTTCACACCAGAGTCAAGTCGGCAATCAGCTGAGTGGCGAGCAGGCGACGAACCTCGTCCAAAACGACCAAAAACTCAACAGTCGGGTGGCAAGGTTATGGCATCCGTATTTTGGGATACACATGGAATAATTTTCATCGACTATCTCCAAAAGGGGCAGACTATCAACAGCGACTATTACATTGCGTTGTTGGAGCGTTTGAAGGACGAAATCGCAGAAAAACGGCCGCATTTGAAGAAAAAGAAAGTGCTGTTTCATCAAGACAATGCACCGTGTCACAAGTCGATGAAAACGATGGCAAAATTGAATGAATTCGAATTGCTTCCCCACCCACCGTATTCTCCAGATTTTGCCCCTAGCGACTATTTCCTGTTCGCAGACCTCAAAAGAATGCTCGCCGGAAAGAGATTTAAGACCGATGAAGAAGTAATCGCCGAAACAGAGGCCTATTTTGAGGCTAAACCGAAATCGTACTACAAAACTAGTATCGAAAGATTGAAAAATTGTTTCAATCAGTGTATCGCCCTCGAAGGCAACTATATTGATAAATAAAGTTAAATTTTGCAAAAATTTTTGTTTTACTATAAAACGGCACTGACTTTTCAGCAAATGTGTTAAGTTCGAAAAACATTTCTCACAGAACGATGATTTTCCCAATACAGCTGAACAATTTGGAGAGGCTGTTGTGGTGTGAGTCTTCGCATGATGACTTGCCAAACAATACTGAACCAAAATGATAAAGCAGTTTGATATAAGTCACTCGTGATATGTCAAAAAAAGCCTATTGAAAATCAGACCTAACGATGAATCACCTTATAGTTATGAAAGACTTCATTATGAGCATTCCCATACATAAAAATATGGAGAGCATTTGTCCAATTAGAGAGGTATCATAGCACAAAAAGATCCGGTTAAAACTACGAGGAAACTAACTCAAATCTTAGAATAATTTCTTTATCTAAAGTATATTTCATATGCTTAAAATCTTCAATACAATTACGATTTCTTAAACTATTTTGGTGTATCTTGGGATACCACTGGTGTTAAAATCGTTTAGCCGGGCTCAAAGTTTATGAACTGAATGTCATCAGATTATAGTAAAACATTAGAACGGATCAACTGGCAAGATATAGAGAACAAATATTTCTTAACGACGTCATACAGCGTTATGCAAATGCATACTAATACCTTCTGCCAGTTACTCTGTTTGCGTTTGGCTTTTTCGAAAATACAACCGATTAAACTTGAGTCTAAAATAAATAGAAGCATATCGTATTTATAACTTTCTGAGGATCTTGAAATAAAGATGAAGTCATGTTGAACGTAGTTCTCATCCCTAACCCAGTTACCGACATTTTTACATGCTTTTCTATTTCGATTTAGGTTCGGCCTTAAATGTCGGATAAACAGCCTTTTCACCTTTCAACAACCTGACTGTCACTCAAGAACTACCTATATGCCAAGGAGCGCCTCAAACGATCAGTGGGTATAATGGCGAATAGAGAACAAAAACACCTCCAAAAAGGAGTGCGATTAAGTCAAACAAAACGAAAAAGCGCTCCAACTAAAACCTTACCCGAAGAAGGAACGGAAAGAAATTCTCAATAAAATATAGCCCTCACAGAGCGTCTCAGCTCGGAATACAGGACGGGAGTTCTGTCACCAATTCAAAGGAAATCGTATAATGCATCTAACATAAATACTATTTCCAAGAATTGTTTAAAAAAAACATATGAAATAGAACGGTAATGTATTCGGAAACCCAAATGCGGTTGAAATTGAAATGAATTCGCCACCTATTCGTGTGGAAAGTGAATAACGGATTTTTAAATAGTCTCCTAAATATTATTGTCATGGGCTGCAATCTCAAAGCCTTAAAAAAATTGGTGTCTTTTAACCGGGACTTATGAGTCTGCAAAACAACAAAGAACTAACTCCGTTAGTAAAAACTGGGGTGGATTTGGATGATAAATGCATTATTGCATAATTGAGTATAGGAGTATAAATGCAAGGTCAACGACTGGAATCAATCCCATCTACAAAAATAAACGACTGATGTAGTGAATTTTACTTCGACAAGTGACACTTTATTGAGATCTGATGATTCTTGATTCTTTGGTTTGACAACGACAACTCCTAATTTGAAAAACCGTTATTATGTATGTTCTAAAAGCATTATTTCAGAAAATTTAATTTTTACAAATACACTAGAAATAGAGTATATAAAAATATCTTTTAATGCTTTATTTCTTTAGAGATAAAGGCCAAAAAAACTTTGACCTTAACTACGTGCCCTACGATATAAAAGAATAAAGAAAAAAAATTATGGCAACTATTAAAGCCATATTCTGTCTATTTCATCTTACCGCTTTTCCGTTAATTTCAACATATAAGTTCTACTAAAAGTTGTATCACATTTCAAATTTGGAAGCACTAATATTACATGTCTAATCCTACTTTCTCTAATAGTTATTGTCATAATAATTTCGTGGCGGTCCTTGATATGAGTTCCAGCCACTTACTTCATTGTCCGTATTAAAATTGTCTATATTCTGATTTTTTTTATTTTGTAGCCAGCTGGTCAGTTCTTTGAATATATTAACTGCAACTAATCCAACTGAAGCTAATTTAACTCCTAACCGTGTGGTAATTGAATCAAAACTGGAACGCTTTGACTCCCCTTCAAGATGTAATGATCGCTGACTAAATTTATTCAAAGGATAATGCAAAGACTGTTTTTGAATTATACGTGAGATGAAGTTATCCGAATTTGGAGGGACATACAAATCTGATTGACGAAAATCGACTGGACATTTTAAATCAAACCTTTGATGCTCCGAACATGGGCTACGCTCCTGGAAACATGTCACTTGAACGACATTGTAAAATATGGCACCTAAAGTGTTGGCGGTCTCTTTAATAAAAAAAATAGTTGCATTTAAACTTTTCACTTTAAATAAAATAAATTTAATTTTGAAGTTAAACCTACCAGTGTTTAAAGATTGAAGACATCGCCTGAATCGAGCATCACAGTCACAATGGGATCGTGTAAACGCCCCAGTATTGCATAGACCACGACGGCATTCGCCAGCAGATAACACATTGGGACATAAATCATGTTCGCGACAGCAACGATCTTCGTCAGCATGTTGTCCTAAGTCGTTGTAGTCAGCTGCAGTGGTTCCTAAAATTTAATGAATATTATTATATTCGTATAAATTGTTTCTGCTAAAATTATTTTTTATTTATTTATTTTCATTAAATTTAGTGACGTAATACTTGACTAATAAATACTTCTACCGGATTTATTGTAGAATATTACGACTTTACCGGACTGAAAAGTGGAAAATCTTCAGAATGACAAAGTCGACACTGCACTATTATAACACGAATAAACACATTATATTGGGTATATAATTATTTTCGTGGGTTTTTTTTCAAAATTTGAACGTTTATTTAAGAAAAACATGTACAATAGTATTATTCAATGTATTGCCCATCTGAAGCTATGACTTTTTCCCATTTTTTTTTTTTTTGGCAATTTGTGGATGCTATCCTAAAAGAACTGCGCCGGCTTGGCAGCCAAGAATGAATCAAGCCAATTTTTGATATTCTGCTCTGATGTAAGCCGTATTTCAGTGAGGGCGTTCTGCATCGACCGGAACAAATGGTAATCAGAAGGGGCAAGGTCTGGGCTATAAGGCGGGTGGGGTAGTACTTCTCATCCACTGTTTTCCAAATAGTTCTTAACCGGAATAGCAATGTGGGGCCGAGCGTTGTCATTATGGAAAATTATTGCCTCTTGTCTGGTCGCATATTCCGGGCATTTTTTGGCTACTGCTCTACGGATTAATTGTGTTCGGTAACGTTGTCCATTGATGGTTTCACCCGGTTTTAGCAGCTCATAACACAGCACACCCATCTGACCCCACCAAATGCAGATCAATACCTTCGCGCCATGGATATTCGGTTTTGCCGTTGATTTGGCTGGTTGGCCGGGTTTCACATATGATTTTTTTCGCTTGGGATTGTCGTAATGAATCCATTTTTCATTACCTATAACAATCTGATGCAAAATTGACTTCCTTTTGTGGAACCCAATTTCCTTGCTTTTGAATATATCCAGCTGCTTTTAAACATTTTGCAATGGCTGCTTGAGCGACATCCAAAGATTCTGCGAGCTGCTCTTGTGTTTTTCAACAATTTTCATAGAGTAATGCTTCCAGTTCTTCATCTTCAAACTTTTTTGGCTGCCCAGGACGTTCATCGTCTTCGAAGCCAAAATCACCACTTTTAAATCGTGCAAACCACTTTTGACACGTTCGCTCAGATAGCGCATGTTCACCATAAACTTCCACCAAAATACGATGACTTTCGGCAGCAGTTTTCTTCATATTAAAGTAATGGAGAAGTCCCCGCAAAAACACTTTTTCAGGCACAAAGTGCGACATATTTGAAAGAAAAAAAAATTGTTGTTGTTTACGCTTCAAATGAATGACATATATTGAAATGACGTACAATGAAGCTTTCCAACGCATGTTCCAATGGAATAATAACAATGGAATAATACATGTTACGCCAAACACGAATTAAGTTATAGACCCAATAACACACGAATTATAACAAGTGGTTCGAAAGTCCCTGACTGAGACTGATACATAGAAACTCCCTTTGTCTTATATATCATATATAGTATTAATGTCATGGGCTACAATCTCAAAGTTATCTTTGATCTAAAAAAAACTGGTGCTTTTTAACCGGAACTTATAGCCATGCAGTACTTTTGTTGCTGCGCAAATATAAACATACAGAAGGAGAATGTAAACAAATAGTAAATTGTAAACTATAGTAAACAAATAGTCGATCGTTTTACGTCTAAATGAATATAATCAATAAACAGAACCAGTTCTTTTAAATTATAAAGTTAATCAATTGAGAAGTTTCGCGTCAAATTATATCAATGTATGAATACAGGTGAACCTGGATTCAACTAACAAACTTCTCCGGTTAGCCTGACCTTTGCTAACATGCACACTCCAAGTCGGTTGACTTGTTTTTTTTGTGTTTTTGTGTGTGTTTTTTTTTTAAATAAAATTTTGGTTTTTCCATTATTTTTTTCGAAAAAATATCTTATGGTATAAACCTCAGTTTTTGCAACTTCAAAACATATACCTTGTACTTATAAACAAAAAAAAAGCAGGTGATTTCATCTCAAGTCAGTAGTTTTCAAGATATGACCCTAATTATTAAAACAGGTAAAACATTAAAATAATATAGAATATGTTAAAAATTTAAGGGGTACAAACACCAATAAAGTTGTCTTCCTAAAGTGTCTTTCCAGAATCTAATTGCAGAATTCCAAACGTTTGTCTAAGTCCCTGTACTGGTATATGATGGAATGCATGCGTGCCTTATGAATGTAGAATTCTCCAGATATTTCTTGCTCGGATGTTAAATTCAAAAAAAAAAAAGCTATTAGAAACACTATTTAGTGGCGTCGTAATCGTCTTTCTTATGTGCATGAGAAGCTCAAGAATTCTTGCCTAAATCTGCCGCACATGGGAAATCCATATCTGAATAAGCGCCATTTCTTTTCTTCTATAGCAGTCACCATATCATACCATATACCACAACTTTTAGGGCCTATTTTCCGGTTCTTTGAGCGGAAATGTTATATAAAGCCAGAACCAAAATTATATCTATCTCTTACGGGTCACTAAAATTTGCCAACACTTAAACATTCTAGGATGGTCATATTTACACAGAGAAATATTTTCGTACTTGTAGATTGACACGCATATGGTATACTTGTACATTATGTGTACGCAAATAAAAAGTTATTTGTAGGAAGTAAGGCAAACAATCACTCTACACATACAAACACTTTTTTTCAAAAAGATTGAGTATAGTATCACAAAAACAGAAGAGAAAAACATTTCGAAACTTTTTATTTGTGGTCTTAATGTTGAAAAACCTTAAACCCAATAAAACGATTCATTTTCAAATGTGTAAAGTGTAACCTCATAAATGATAGACCAAAGAATATACATTATTTCTTCAAACCACTTAGTATTGTAAGAATTTTTCATCTTGTAACAACAAACACACTTGTTTTAAGCTTATTTGACAATAAAATTAATATAAACAATGGTGCAACACATGCAACTATTGTATGAGATGATGTTTTAAATCACATTATGACATACCTGGGCCACACCATTTGGTTCCAGGGTAGATAAATCCCAACCCACCACGAAATTCTCTTCCGTACGAGCCAGCATCATTGCAAACGTTTTCCAACTCCATTACCGAGTCACGTGGTACTTGTCGGATGCGCCTCGGATCGGATTGTAAAAGCATTCGTTGAATGTCACCCCTATAATTAAAAATTACTTACTTATGTGAATTTAATTTAAAGGTAAAATCGTTTTTATGGAGCTGTACCTGTCGGTGTGCATTTTACAAAACGGATGTCGAGATGATAACTCCACCATGACTGACATCGTTACATCAGCTATAAGGACTGCAGAACTGTTTATCAAAGGGATAGGCTCTGATACTAGCACAATCAAGAGAACTACATTTAAAAATTGCTTCGTTGTCATCTGGAATAAAATTCATAAAAAATAAATTTATGAATCATAAATAGAAATGAGAAAAATTAATTATAGAAACGCTTTCGAATACTTTTGAATAAGATTCAAAACTTGCCTTGAATGAGGTAAAGGTGGTCCTTTGGGGTTACATAACTTGAAATCTGCGAAAGAGCTAAGTTAAACATTTTCAAGCCCTAATCATCTATCAAAATCATCATATATAAATACCATGTAAATCGAAAAAGTAAAGCAAAACAGTATCAAAAAGCATCCGAAGTTCACCATTCAAACGAACCACGGTTGAGATATTGTCAAGAGCTTTTTTTTTTATTACAGGTTGATACATTTGTCAACTGGCGCTAAAATGTCTGTTTAAGCCCAATTTTTCGGGGGTTTTTGGGTTTAGGTTAAGAAAAAAATTTGCTTGAAATTTTGTGTATGTTAATGTTAATGTTAACAGTAGTCTACGGAAACACGATAATGTGGAAAACACTAGCATGCGAGTGGTACAGAGAGTTTAAATCCTCGTTGCGGTCGTCCATCCAGCAGTTGACTGGCGTAAACATCGAAAAAGTTAAGAAAATTGTCCTTGCATATCGTCATGTGAGCATCAGGGAGATTGCAGCCAAACTTGGTGTCTCGTTCGGATCGGTGCAGAGCGTTATGTACGATGTTCTGGGCATCAGACTTGTTGAAGCGCTGCTTGTACCAAGAGTTGTAAAGACATCTCATCTTGTACGCGACTTTTTCATCAAAAACAATGTTCATACCGTTCCGCAAGCTTCGTATTCACCTGACATGGCTTCTTGTGACTTTCTCCTATTCGAACGACTTAAGTTATCACTTCGCGGAAAACGTTTTGAGACGATTGAGGCTGATAAAGGAGAATTTATAGAAGGAGTTGAAGCCGATTCCAAAATCGGCATATGAAAAATGTTTTGAAAATTGGGGAAGCGTTGGAATATGGTATACCATATGTATTACTTGCAATGGAGATTACTTTGAAGGGAATAAAATAAACATCGATGAATAATTGAACCATTTTCTTTTTATTGAAGTTTGATCAGAAGGTACAAGACAATTAAGAAAGATGAAATCGCCAAGCATACTCGTATGCATGCGAATGGTGAATCACATCAATTTACATAAAAAACATCATTCTAAAAAAAAATTGCCAATAAAAAACATTGATACTAAAGTTTGGCAAAACTAATACTTAACGACAAACAGGAAAGCTGAGCAGAGTCAGGATGTTTTTGAACATAAGCTTTGTATTGGATTCAGACCTAGGTCAACTCCGGAAAAATTTATTATGCTAGGCAAGCAAAATCTTAACAATTTTGATATGTGCAATTGAGTAAAAGCTGAAGACAAGAGTCATAGGAATAGTAGAAGGCAGTTTTAAGGTATAGTTTTCTTAGGTAATCGGTTGAATAAAGTTGACTTCGGGTAGCATTCTGGATATGGGTTCATAGTAACCATAACTAGTTTCATAGTTGACATTCAGTGAGATGATTTGCAATAAAAAGGGATAATCAATGCTACCATTACCACCAAGTTGATCATCAAAGACTATGTCACCGACTTCACGACGTGTAGTAAGGTTGTAAATCTATGAGTTTCAGACGATGGAAGTAGATTTGTAAGTTTTTGGGTTAGAGTTAGGTCAGTCCAGAATTGTTTCCGTAGCGCGAAAGTGACAAACTTTCGCTGTAATAATTTCAAGGACAATGTACGATTGGTGTAATAGGGTGATCAAACAACTTCAAATTCCAAACTTTCTTTGCGGCTGACAAAATTGAGGGCTCTGATAAGAGAGGAGGTAATTATTCGATGAAGCAATGCAATGAAGTAAAGAAGATCAATCAATCTGTTTTTCAAGTTTGTTGATCATACCACATAATCCGAAACCGTCGAAGGCTATGAAATCGATGAAGAGAATTACTTTACCAGACTACCTACATGTTACGAGTAGCAGCAGTATAATCATAATGTGATTGATAAGTTTTGGCTTAGGTATAATAAGAGGTCGGCTGAAAGGTTCGTAGGCTAACACATAGATGGTGTTACTGAAATAAAATCCATATGGCTTATAGTATTACTTACCTTCAAACGACAAGTGTTTAAATTTGACAACTGTCGGACAATTGGCTCTTGAGATATAGCATTGTGAATTTATCAACTAAGAGTTTCGTGTGTTAATGAAGTATTGCTTTATTATGAAAAAAAAAAAAAAAAAAATACTGTTAAAACCAAAGCTTGGTTTGATAAATATTATTCGGACTTTGTACCAGGAAAATCAACCGTTGAGAAGTGAGAATGAGAGAAATGAGCACCGAAGACGATGCTCGTAATGGACGCCCGAAAGAGGCTGTACAGGCGAAAACGTGAAAAATGTTCATAAAATTGTATTCTCCTGATCTGTCTCCCAGTGACCTTTTCAAGCTTGCAGATCTCAAAAAAACGCCCACTGGAGAAAAATTCGGCACTAATGAAGAAGTAATCGCTGAAACTGAGGCTTATTTTGAGGCTAAAGAGAAATCGTACTATAAAAATGGATCGACAAATTACACGACCGCTATAACCTATATAACTATAATGTATTGCCCTCGAAGGCAACCATGGTGAATAATAAAATCGAATTTTACTAAAAAAATGTGTTTTAAAATGGCGAAATTTTAAATTAAATTTAACGAATTTTTATTCTACGCACCAATATGTTAAAGAGTTTTGTTTTTCTTGTGTGTGGACTATGTGAGGCTAACGATAATGATACTCAAAATTACCATTTTAGCAACAATATACAGAAAAAGATTTATTAAAAATTTACTTTGGGTGAAATTGAAGTGTTTTATCTTTTTTTTCTCGAAATAAATATGGAACATGAATCCTTTCATTAAATTATTTTAAGAAAAAAATATTAAAAAAAAACAACACATCACATCAATTCATGCAAGAGTTTTTAAAAATGAAAATTATAGCAGAAAAGAATATCGGTGTATGGATTCCTTCGATAAAATCAACCACCTTCCAATTAAGAGGTTATGGTGAATGAGGCTACGTTCCCGAATAGGACAATTAATATTGGTTTTCACCAGCTCCTTTTGTCCGTGGAGTCGTCGCGATAACTGCCCGACCATGGAATAAACCGAGAATTGGTAAAATAATCGCAGGTCTTACATAAATATGTAACAGCTGTAGTACACACAACTACAAAATACAAAGATGTTCAGATCCGCATGGAATATATGTACTTGTATGTAAAGTACTTTAACTTATCAAATTTTTCGAGCTTAAGCAGGTTTGATTACCATTCCGAAATCGTGATGGGATATTTAGCTAGAGAAATTCTAAGGCAAGAAGTTTAAGTTTCTGACATATGAACGAGCAGAGAACTGCTCCTCTCAAAGCTAAGTTCGCTAAGACGTCCATTCTTTTATGAAATGAACATATAATAGAATCAAAAAGTGTTACCAGCTCCTTGACCAGGCATGCGAGCAATGATGATTTTAGATAAAAGCTAGATATGAACGTCACTTTTGATAACACATACTACCTCCACAAATAGACTCATTCTAATCGCCTTGGGAGCGGGTTGAAATATTGTATATTCATAACCATGTATTGCAGATCCAATCAATCAGATTAATCAAGTCTGCACTAATGTTAACATACCTATGGTATGGGATGATCTTAACCAACCCGTAGTTCACATCTGCAGACGACTAGCTAGTAATCAAACTTGTTAAAACGTATTTTTTATTCAGGCCGAGGTATATTCCAGTATAAAACACAACCTAAATAAGTAAATATATAGAAAAAAGCAAATGATCGCATGATAAGAATGACTGTACTCATATTCTTGCAGACTTTAAAAGCTAAGCCCCATTTTTCTAACATCTTAACTTGGACAAATAAACAAACTTAATTGCTAGCAAAGTACAAACCTTAAACTATCACTCTATAGTTTGTACATGTATTATACGATTACGATTAGATAAGAATTCGAGTTCAATTGTGTCCAAATCTTAAACTATCACTCTACGAGTTTAGTTTGTACTATACGAGTAGATAGGAATTCGAGTTTAATTGTTTCCACAACGAACATTAACCTGAACTTGAAGCATGTCTATGTCATGCCAATCTATTGTACGTTGACAGTAAGATGCATGACACATTAACAATTTTGTTAATTTCTTTTAAGGTGATATAAGTACAAATGTACATTTTACATATTTACGTATCCCGTTTTCATTCAAGTTTACATTCTTACAGCAAAACAAAGAATTAGTATGTGATGGATAGTATGCCTAAGAGTCCACTGGTTTTCATATCTTGCACTGATACCTGTAAAATGGTAAAAATATTTTCATGCTTCAGATAGCATTTCGATTAGCTGTAGTTGCTCTATCAAATTTAACATATAAGACACCTCAAGTAACATATTACTTTATGCATGTGAAAGTACAAAAAAATGCCTCATCTCAACAAAACTATCATGATAAAACTATCTCAAACTTAACAGCTATAATATTTTCATACATCACCAATCTTTCATCGTCGGTAGCATTTCAAATGCGACTAAATGTACTCATACTTGAACTGCTTTTATGATTTGATTCGGTGCAATTAACACAAGAAACCGCTAAGCACAATCAACACCATCAAAAACAACATCGTCAAACTATCATGTGACCTTCACCTTTCTTTTAGCAATTCAATCTCAACCGAAAGCGCCATACAAACAATATCAAAGAGTGGCGTTGGTCTATTGACAACCTAAGTTATCTCCCCAAGTATCTATTAACGAATATGAAGATGGATTGATGTCTCACACTAATGCTCACAATAAATATCTTTTTCCGCGTTAACTGGATATCATTAATCATAAGTCAATGTGAGCGAAAGTCTTGACAATTTTTTGACTTACGTGTACTAATTATCATAAAGCGTCATAGATACATTTGCAGATACGCATTTAATTAAGTTGAAAACTGTGGCTGCCTTGTTTATAGGCCATTGTCATTGAGATTGGAATTCAAAGTCGCACCGGTAGTTTTGCCTGGCGTTGACGGCAACCGAGGGCGGACTAAGATTTCCAAGTTTAAAACAATTAAAAACGGTCTGATTTAATATGCTACACCTTTTAAAGTAGTGCAGCGGTAACTAAAACTAAGTCTAGGTTATTTTTGTTTTAACGTAGCCACAGATAAAAATTTGTCTCTGTAATAGTTACAATTGAAATGTGCGAAGAATGTACATTATATGTGCATATAATATGTAGAGACGTATTGTTATACACACGTATCTGTTTACAAAAACTGTTTCAAATGTGTGAATTTTATGGTTAAATTACGAAAATATCATAGGTCAAGCGTTTGCAAGAAGTAAGCGTGAATATATACTTTAATTTTTAATTCTTCAAAGTATGTAAACTTATTTTAGTTTATTTCATAAAAAATAAAGCAGGTTGTAAAATAATTACTCAGGCGTATACGTATTTTTTGTCTTTCATTGGCATACTCTTATTTACCATAGAATATCTTATTCCGTCTAATGAGAAATTTGGAGAAATTTGTAGAAGAATTTTTTGTAAATTGTCTGGTTATTTTATTAAAATACATAAAATGTTGCATCCGAATCAGAAAAACAATAGTAACGGGACAGAGAAGTTTACTTATTTATTAACAGAAACCTTCATGTGGTTGCCATGTTTGTTGATTTCAGCAAAGTCTTTGATACTTTACTCATGAAAAGTTTTTAGAAAGTATCATAAAAACTATATAACATACTAACAAAAAATATAATACAAGTGGCAAATATATAGTAAGGCAAGAGGGGCTAATATTATGTGGTGCTCCTCTCCTCAAGACTCCAACTCGGGTCCAACTCTGTTTATTTTGTATATAAATGAGCTTTTGGATTTATTTATCGGCTAACAGCTAACAATGAAATATCTGGATGCATTTTACTATTCGCTCGCAGAACCAGTATACGAGTACAAATAAGATACAAGATCCTGACTGGATCGCTTCAAAATCACAAGTTGACAGATTTTAAATATACAACATCATTTCATTATTATTATTCATACGTTCTTACTCGCACTTTTCTAGATATAACAGACAGACCTATCTTGGTCTTTTTCGATTTTGCCCGAATAAATTCACTGCTCCGACTGCTGCTTGATCATCGGTGCATTGTGGAGATCCATATTTCGTCAACGTTTATAAACGCAAAAAAAACCTACTGATTGCGGTTGAGCAATACTAAACCCTTCGTCACACCACCGTCGCATATCAATGCTAAGCTAAGATGAATTTAATTCTTTATACTGTTAACAACCACCTACGAGTATAGATAAACACTTTTCTTTGCGGGTAAATATAACAATGTAACTGTATGAAATAAAGTTATTTTAAATTGAAAAATACCGATCTTGATATTTTCTAAGATCTTTATATTGGAAATAAATGTTTAAATTCATTCGGCAGGAAGTATGTTTATGGTATATTATTTGGTTACAAACGAAGTTGCAGCAACTCCAGCAGGAGAGAGAAATGAATTTATGTATACATCACTATACAAGTTAAGGACGATAGAAGTACACCACGATAAACATAATTACACCAATAACCGCGAAAGTAGCTGCAGCCACCAATAGGTGTAACAGTAGAGCTGGGAACAAATGTTATTTAAGAAAAAGTCAGGAAGGTAAGTCCGAATTAGTTAATTACTCGTACTCGCACGTTGAAGTCCAAAAAGATATCATCATCATCATCACACAGGTCAGGAAGTAATAAAAGTACTGAAGATCAACAAGGTAGTAGGACTTGATGAAATACCAGCGGAGGTTATTAGTAAACCACCTTCAAAACTACTGCACCCCCAAGTAAAAAGTGTCTGGTAATCGAGGAAACCGGAAAAGTCTAAAAAAAGAGGTATTCTAGAGAAAACTAGAGAGCAATTTAAGTAATGGGTGTGGTTGCAAAGATAATCGATTTAGAAATCCTTGAGCGAATAAAGCACCAGTTTGAGGCTACACTCGACGCGCAGTAAACAAATCTTTGATTGGGATATTTATGCGCAACCACATCAACACCCTTCAGATCATCATTGAACAGAGTATGAAGTATCAATCTCCATTGCACCATCGGTTTTTGAAAAGCATTCGAAAACATCAACAGAAAATTTATCTGGCATATTCCAGGTGAAAAAAGTGTATAGTAAATGCAACTTGTCACGGACCCAAATGTCATGCCCTGCATAAAGGGAAGCTGCCGGAGGAATCGGAAAAGAATACATATGTATATCGTTTCCCTAACATTATTTTTAGACATGCAGTCTTCACTATACTGATGCTTGACAGCGTTTGTTTGTTATCCTACTGGATTATAACTCTGGCAAAATTTGAATTATCAGCAAATAAAGAGGGTAAAATGTTTACGGAAATCTGATGAAGATGACACTAAATTAGACATACTCGTAACAAACTGAATAAGACAAAATCGGCGTGCAGTATGTTATTCAACATTCAACTTGAGCTTGCACCTCAAGGTCTGGCTAGTATCCAACGTTGTTACGGAACTAGGTGTAGGTAAAATTGGCTTTTAATAGTTAATAATTAAATCTTACCTTTGTCTGCTTAAGTCCTTAAACAAAGATATCTCCTATATGATAGAAATCAAACTGTGCTTTCAATCGAGGTGAGGAAATCTGGAACTAGATATAACGCTAAATATGTTAGAGTATTGACATTACGTTTAGATCTCCTATTCTATAAAATGCCTACTGAAAAACGCCAAAACATGAAGATTAACATACATATTCTATCAAATGTTTAGGGCTCTAAAGAGAATTTCCGATCTACTACGTGGGCAGTACCTTACTTTTCAAATCACAACAAATTTATTAAAAAAAGGAGCACAAGTTCCTTTCAATAGAATTTCACAATCTTTCGAGGCACAGGCCGAGTACCCACAGCCTGATGTGCACGTAAGCCTGACATTCGCAGAGGTAGTGCTCCGCGGTGGTATCATCACTTTCACAGCAAGTATCGCAAGATCTTGTATCACTTATGCATTAAACATTTAAGTGCGTCACGACGCCAGTAAACAGCTTGCAGTCTTTAATATTGAGGGACAGCCGGAAAGCCGCTGACTTTTAGAGACGTCGGGAAGTACTCTTTTCGTCTGAAAAGTCATGCTATCTGCAGTTGTACTTATATGAAGCCCTAACGGAGGACACAGGCAGACCTAACGTCGGTTCGGGTCCTGGAAAATGATGCTCTGACCGTTGCCTAGCAAGTTCATCTGTGATTTCATTTTCATGATTTCAAAACCACTTTCCGATTGCATCCTCTGCCTGAGATGCAACATGCTTACTTACGCAGAAGATTTTGCTATAGTACTCTTTAAAACCTGGTAGACAGACTTGAAGGCTCACTCAACAAGAAGCAAAACATGACATTCCAGATTTCAGTTCTTTAGACAATCTGCCTGTTGCAAACTTTACGGCAAGCTCAACACTTCCAGATTGTTCTTTTTCTCCGCCTACACTCGAATCCACTTCACACTCGTGTAGTAGCAAGAGTACTTAAAGGTCTCGACATACACAAATCTGCTAATGACCGGCAGTACGGTTCAACAGGTCCAATAGTGATTTGATTGCATGTCTCACCAAAAAATGGAACCAAAGCGAACATCGATTTTGTGAAAGAAAGATAGTTGCACTTGATATTTCTAAAGCATTTGCCAGAGTTTGGCATCAGGCTCTTTTTCAATGGATTCGAAATTACCTTTCGAAATGTTCAATTTAAATTTTCTTGGATGGTTTCAAGTCTGATATTCACAAAATAAATGCTGGTGTGCCCCAGCTGCTGTCTCTGAGAATCTTCTTAGCTTTCATCAATGATTTTTTGTCTACTACTTGTAACCCAATCTATTCTTTATTCTTTTGTTGACAACAGTACTTTCTGCTTTCCATATTCGTTCCCTGACTCACGTCCCTGCTCTTCAACTGTAGAACGAGTATGCCAGCGTATGTTAAGCTCAATAAATTTTGATATTAAAAGCATAACTAATTGCGGAACCACTAAAAGAGTAGAATTTAATGCTTCCAAAACCCAATGCTGTTTGCTGTCGTTAAAGCAAAATTTAAACACCCAGCCATTGTCCATGAATGACACATTGTTAAATGGCATTGTTAAAACCGAAAAACTTTACATTCTCGGTACATGTGTCAATGACAACTTACGATGGAATGACCACATATTCGATATCGTTAAAAACGCGAAATATCTACGTTTCCTCTAGCGATGTAAGAAATACTTTACCCCCTCTGATCTGGCCTTAATATATAACGCATTAATCCGCCCGAAATTGGAGTACAATGTCCACATATGGTCCGGTGCATCTTAAACATCTCTGCATCTAGACCGTGCGTTAAGACTCATAGGTGATACAAACATCACTTAGTCAATGGACACCTTTGAACACCGACGACATGTCTCGTGTCTCAATTTGTTCTATCAATACTTCCACCACCAGTGCTCCATAGAAATCGCCATTGACATTCCACCCCTTTAAACCTCGGTATAAATACCCATAATTATACCCTTTCGGATGTATATCGTGACTCGTTTTTAGGCCAAAAAACTTGCTTGTGGAATGCGCTGCAGAGCTCTCGATTTCCTAGTCATTGGAACATTCAGACATTCAAAACCAACGCACAAATACATCGGTACCTATCTTTCTGTTCTCCCTAATTTTCCTTCACGCGCTCTGTGTGCAAACATTTTAACCTCTTTAGCTCGCGCTGTTATAAAAAAAACGCGCTGGGCATTTTCATCGACATTGAGAGTGTCTTCGACAACCCAACTTTTGACGATATATGTAACTCGTCCAGACATCAAAGCCATGTTGGTGAATAAGATACTGATCGCGGATTTTAACTGCAGCCAATATATGTATAATCGCTGAATAAACAGGGGTTGGCCGCAAGGCCGCGTTCTGTGTCCACTGCTATGGTGGATGTTGGTCGACTCACTGCTTAACGCGCTCAATAGTTCGGATGTCTATGCACAATTATACGCGGGTGTGTAGCTCAATGTAGTCAATCCTCTCACTACGAAGGTTATTCTCTTTACAAGAAGAAGGAATCTGACTGGTCTGACCCATCTAGTGTTAAAAGCATCATCATCCAATTTTCCAAAGAAGCCAAGTATTTGGGTGTCATTCTGGATAACAAACTTCTATGGCCTAAATACAATACGTCGAAAGCCTCTAAGATGCTGTCGACCTTCTGGCAGTTCAAAGGAGCTGTCGGCAAGGCATTAGGCCTGTCACCGAGAGAGGTTCTTCGGATCTACATGGCTATGATTTTGGTTGTCTGATGGAACAAGCTCTCATGAAAATACGTTATTGCTACTTTTATCAAACTTCAAAGTACAGTCCGTCTTAGTTGCATACGGCTTTCCCTAGCACGCCTGGCTCCTCTCTAGACGCATTGATGAATCCACTTCCCTTTGATATTCAATTAATGGGCTGCACTCTCAAAGCCATCTTCCACTTAAAAAGAAGTGGTATAACACGCTTTGATGATCTTGCGCGCCGACTGTCTTATAACTTTGGCCTTATGGTCAGTCATTTTGCCTGTGCTCAAGACTGATTTCGAATAGAATCTGAGTAAGGAAAGGAATTTAATCGGGTCTTTACGAATGGCTACAAAAGCGATCTAGGATGCAATGTCTTTCTGAAGGACCAAAACGTTAGATTTCACTCCTCGTTAAGAAAACTTGCGTTTATCTTCCAAGGGGAGATATCCTGATAGCAACGAATTACTCGTATACATAATGTAAAAAATCGATGGAGGGCGAAGCATCTGCATCTGTTGCGATAGCAAACTGCGCTTAGAGTCTTGCTGAAACATCTTACAACTTCCAAGCTAGCTCGAGAATACTAGACTCGTATACATACAATCGAAGAATTTCTCTTTACCAAACAAACTTACCCTGAAGACAAATCTTCAATACTATTGAAAATAGTTGGGCTATTTTTTATCTACGCATGGTAAACATATGCGAATATGATTATTGGAGCGGAAATCCAGAACAACTTTAGTTATCAATAATTCACTTGATCCTGCTTTATCAGGACCGAAGACCGGCTAATAGGGATAATCTCTTTACTATGGATTTTGTAAAAAAGTAAGTGTAGAGTGTGACATATCAGTTTCGTCCCAATGGCAGTACAATGTCAAACTTTAAGTTTACCTCACCGAGGGCCTCTTTTATCCAACAAATAACCTTTTGCAAAAATTTTACACAATCAACATGACCCCTTAAATGCCTGTAATAGTTAGGTAATTTTCTTGTGTATATAAAACAACTAATTCGGGAAAGGCAACACGAATGAAAATGTGCAACACCCAAACGTACAAATGTGCATTTAACTTGTAAAGTGTACTTATCAATAATTATTGTATAAATCTTACAAAACAAGTTGCTTTTATTACATGTGAATGCAAATAACTTTTTTGAACCTAAAACTTGTCACTAAGCTTTGAAAAAATTTCCAAATAGACTATGAATATGTAGCCTTTAAATTTATTTATAACTTGATAAAATACTCGTTTAATCGGACGTACACAAATTCATAATTGTATTAGCATTTTTTTTCGCGCTTAAAATCATTCATTAAAAGTGTATGAAATTTATATGATAAGCAGGTCCACTATCAAATTTCAATTAAACTGTCACACTTAAGTTTCAAAAACTAATCCCTTTGTCTTAAATATAAAAACAAAAACCCCAAAGACTATCATTACTGATGATGGATTTAAAAAAACTTAAACTGTCGCACTTAAGTTTCAAAAACTAATCCCTTTGTCTTAAATATAAAAACAAAAACCCCAAAGACTATCATTACTGATGATGGATTTAAAAAAAAAAAGATAGAAGATAGAAAAAAATAAAACAAAAACCTGGTATACAAGGTGGAATTGATTCAGAAAATTAAAAATTCAAGTTTATTCATCTAAATCTATATTGTCCCCTTTAAGGTAATCCCCATCGACTGCAACACACTTATGCCAGCGCTTGATCCAATCCACGAAACATTTTTTATATTCGGTTTTCGGTGTGTCTATCCTTCCCGCGATTTTTGCATTACTTCCTCTCGGCTGCTGAAACGCGTTCCCCTTAGTGGTTTTTTAACTCGATTGAACAGAAAGAAGTCACAGGGAGCCAAATCGGGTGAATTCGGTGGCTGTTGGATGGTATTTGTTGCATTTTTCTTCAAAAAATTACGAATAATGATGGCACTGTGCGGCGGTGCGTTTTCATATTGCAAAATCCACGAGTTTTCTGCCCACAATTCTGGTCTTTTTCGGCGAATTGCTTCACGCAAACTCTCACTCCTAATGCCCATATAATACTCTTTATTTATTGCTTGGCCCTCATGATGCACTACACCGTTGTAATTCATGAAAACCGTGAGCATTGCCTTCTTTTTTGATTGAAAACGACGTAGTTTTTTTAGTCTCGGCTCATTTGGTGAACGCCATTTACTTGCCTGATGTCTGGATTGCGTGTCGTACTCATAAACCCACGTCTCGTCTCCAGTAATGTTTCTTTTGATGAATGTGGGATCGGATTCAGCCTCGCAAATTATGTCTTTTGCGACGTCAACACGGTCTCTTTTTTGCATGAAATTAAGGTCTTTTGGCACCAACTTTGCTGCTACACGACGGAAACCCAAATCATTAACCAAATTGTCTTAGACGAATCCATAGGCAATGTTCAAGTCCTCCGCTATCTTTCTGATAGTTAATTTCTTTTACTTCATCACTGTTTTATCGGTTTTCGATGTCGATGGTCTGCCACTGCGTTTATCATCTTCGATTGACTCACGACCACTTTTGAAGCGCTCGTGCTAAACGTGCTGATAAACGACCGTTTTCTTTAGAGAATCGTTGCCGAAACACTTTTCCAACATTTCCAACGTTCGCGCAACATTAAATCCGTTTTTTACGCAAAATTTAATACCATTTCGTAGTTGGAAATTTAAATCCATTTCTAAAATTGTAAAAAATCGCCAACACACACAGAGATAGATGTACTCTTGGCTACGTAACTTTTGCAAATGTCAAGCTATGACGCTAAAACTTTAGAGGGAATGTCAACAACAGATGTACCAACTTAACAAACAAAACAGAATTCAAATCGGAACACGGTGGTTATTTTAGCGACTGTTACCGCTAGGGTATGCGAAAAAAGGGATGTACTCGCTTGACCTTACTCTATTCTTATTTTCTATTTTTTCTACTTTGGACAATAAATCCAGCTTTACTGAGTACGAATTTCAATTTCGGTGATTGCAGCAAATGGATTGTGCTTGTGAATTTCTGCCAAAATCATATCTCTAACTTACTTACTACTTAAATACTAACATGGCTGAAAACTTGAATTACGAACAATTTCAAATTAACATCAACAAATTCCATTTTCAATTTTATTTCTAAAAGGTGTGTATTGACGAATGAGACATTAGGCTTAAAAACTAGCTGCCATTTGCAACAAAGCAGAGACTGTAGTTGGATCGGCAACTTTTTTCGCAGCACAAATTGATTAGTAACATTACTCGTATTCTAATCTTATTGACATTGAGTAAACTTACGTTTTCCTATTGCTTACGTTTTCCTATTGCTTACGTTTTGTCTTCCTTTTTTTTTTAAAGAAGAGACCGTTGTTGGTTTTAACAATTTACAAGTATTGACGGACACGTAACTAAATCTAATTGAATGTTGATTTAATTGTTGTTAGTTTACTGAAGGTAGAATTGACCTTGAGTCTTCTTAGCTTTAAAATTATTTTAAACTGTGTTGGTCATATAAATTTATCGGCTATGTAAACACCACAAAAATTTTAAACAAACAATTATCAACAAGATGACACAGTTTGTTGCTATTTTCTTGTTTTTATTTAAACATTTTAATAGTGAATATGATGTTGAACATGCTTAAGAATGTTTGTTTTAAGCCGGACTATTGGAAATACACATTTAGTAAACAAACTAAGGTGTAAACTTTAGTTAAGATTGCGTCAGTACATGGACATGTGAAACAATTTAAATTAAAGTCACTGTCAATCGAGACATATGGTATATCTCTTAAATAAACGTGGAAGTAGAATGTGGTAATAATACATAAAATTCGTAAATATGAAAATGTATGACACAAATATTAGAACATCATAAGCACCATATAGTTTTAATTCACCAGCTATCGAATACGCTTAGGGCTGTTTGCCCTTTTTAGGAGACTAACCCTTCACATTTATGATGTTGTAAATACATTTAGATTATAGTTTCAATCAATCTTCTGATTTCACTCATTGTTTTTATGTTTTTCCAGGCCGATGAAGATGATGTGCACATTTTCTCAGATGTCAACATAATTCTTCTTCATTTCGTATGGCATAGTATGTCAGCTGGCTTATCCCATAGCCCTACTGCAGTAATGTTAAATTAGGCTGCATTGGAATACTAACTTTACCAGTGAATTAATACAGTTTCTCGTATCACCTTTGCCTTTACACGAAATAAAAGAACAAGAAAGCTCTCACAATGACATCCGGTCATTTCTAATCATCTACCGTAATAAAGGATGAGCACACTGAAGCCATGATGACGACCGACTTCATATAAATAAAACGAGCAATTTTCAAAAATTAGCTCGGAACAAAATATTAAAAAATAAGAAATGAGTTTTGATTTTCATATGTGTAGGTTTTTTAACTTGTAAATGTACACAAGTCGACATTTTCAAAGGTTTCACCTTTTGAAAATGCGTTTAATTTATAGTTACTGGATTAAAAAAAAAAAATAAAAAATAAAATGGCTAACTCGGTAAAATTTAAGAAGTTCAGTCGGCAAATTGACCGATGCCGTACGTCCTATTTAAAAGCGAAACTCGAAAAATAATATAAAGAAGAATATAAAAATAAACAAAAATAATACATGGGCTCTTAGTCCGTGCCGTTTCTAAGAGAGGGAACCACTTGAATTATTGGGTCTATAACTATTCGTGCGGTTTGTTAAGAGATGGCGTAACTTGTATTATGCCATTGTTATTATTCCATTGGAACATGCGTTGGAAAGCTACTGTCATTGTACGTCATTTCAGTATATGTCATTCATTTGAAGCGTAAACAACAATAATTTTTTTTTCACTCAAGTATGTCGAACTTTGTGCCTGAAAAAGTGTTTTTGCGGGGAGTTATTCTTCCTTACTTTAATATGAATAAAACTGCTGCCGAAAGTCATCGTATTTTGGTGGAAGTTTATGGTGAACATACGCTAGCTGAGCGAACGTGCCAAAAGTGGTTTGCACGATTTAAAAGTGTCGATTTTGACGTGGAAGACGATAAACGTCCTGGGAAGCCAGAAAAGTTTGAAGATGAAGAACTGGAAGCATTACTCTATGAAGATTGTTGCCAAACACAAGAAGAGCTCGCAGAATCTTTGGGTGTCACTCAAGCAGCCATTTAAAAATGTTTAAAAGCAGCTGGATATATTCAAAAGCAAGGAAATTAGGTTCCACATGAACTCAAGCCGAGAGACGTCGAAAGGCGGTTTTGCATGTCCGAAATGCTGCTGGAACGCCACAAAAGGAAGTCATTTTTGCATCGGATTGTTACTAGTGATGAAAAATGTATCCATTACGACAACCCCAAGCGCAAAAAATCATATGTGAAACCCGACCAACCAGCCAAATCAACGGCAAAGCGAATATCCATGGTGTGCTGTGTTATGAGCTGCCGAGTGAAACCATCAATGGACAACGCTACCGAACACAATTAATCCGCTTGAAGAGAGCAGTAGCCGAAAAACGTCCGGAATATGCGACCAGACACGAGGCAATAATTTTCCATCATGACAACGCTCGGCCCCACGTTGCTATTCCGGTTAAGAACTATTATAAGAACAGTGGATGGGAAGTCTTGCCCCAGCCGCCTTATAGCCCAGACCTTGCCCCTTCTGACTACCATTTGTTCCGGTCGATGCAGAACGCCCTCACTGAAAAATTGTTCACATCAGAGCAGAATATCAAAAATTGGCTTGATTCGTTCTTGGCTGCCAAGCCGGCGCAGCTCTTTTGGGATGGGATCCACAAATTTACAGAAAAATGGGAAAAAGTCATAGCTTCAGATGGGCAATACTTTGAATAATACTATTGTACATGTTTTTCTTAAATAAACGTTCAAATTTAAAAAAAAAAAAAAAAACCGCACGAATTAATATATATACCCAATACATCCATACCATTTTCAGTTAGTACCAACCTTCAAAAGATACGTGTATAAATTTGACAGTCGGACGATTAGTTCTCGAGATATAGCGTTGTGAGTGAAGCAACTTTTGTTATTGTGAAAAAAATGGATTCAAAGCAATTTCGTGTGTTGATTTATCATTGCTTTTTGATGGGAAAAAATGCAGCCGATGCAAAGAAATGGCTTGATAAGTGTTACCCGGACTCTGCACCAGCCGAACGAACCATTCGCAAGTGGATTGAAAAATTTAAAAGTGGTCATACAAGCACCGAAGATGATGCACGCAGTGGACGTCCAAAAGAAGCTGCTTCAGATTAAAACAACAAAAAAGTCCACAAAATGATTACGAATGACCGTAAAGTGAAGTTGATCGAGATAGTTGAGGCTCTAAAGATATCAAAATAGCGTGTTGGATATATCATACACGAATATTTTGACATGCGAAAGTTCTGTTCAAAGTGGGTGCCGCGTTTGCTCACAGTCGACCAAAAACAACAACGTGTTGATGATTCAGACGAGTGTTTAAAGCTGTTCAACCGCAATAAAGCCAAATTTTTGCATCGGTATGTGAAAATTGATGAAACTTGGCTCCATCACTTCACACCAGGGTCTAGTCAGCAGTCAGCTGAGTGGCGAGCAGGCGACGAACCTCGCATAAAATGACCAAAAACTCAACAGTCGGCTGGCAAGGTTATGACTATCTCCAAAAGGGGCAGACTATCAACAGCGACTATTACATTGCGTTGTTGGAGCGTTTGAAGTACGAAATCGCAGAAAAACGGCCGCATTTGAAGAAAAAGAAAGTGCTGTTTCATCAAGACAATGCACCGTGTCACAAGTCGATGAAAACGATGGCAAAATTGAATGAATTCGAATTGCTTCCCCACCCACCGTATTCTCCAGATTTTGCCCCTAGCGACTATTTCCTGTTCGCAGACCTCAAAAGAATGCTCGCCAGAAAGAGATTTAAGACCGATGAGAAGTAATCGCCGAAACAGAGGCCTACTTTGAAGCTAAACCGAAATTGTACTACAAAACTGGTATTAAAAGATTGAAACATCATTTCAATCAGTGTATCGCCCTCGAAGGCAACTATATTGATAAATAAAGTTGAATTTTGCAAAAATTTTGTATTTTAATATAAAACGGCACTGACTTTTCAGCCCATGTGTTAAATTGACTACTTTATGTAGTTATTCGTTTCTTGCTAAAAAAAAAAAAAAATTATAAAATTTATAATTTATAATAATTTAAAAAATAAAAATAAACGGGTTAATAATTTAATAATACATTAATTTATTTTATTATAAAAAAAATTATTTATTATTTGGAGAAATTGATGTAATAATAATATTAATTTATTTATTTCATTGTTATAAATTATTAATTGTAAATAAATACATAATAATTTATGTCAACATTGTAATTCCCAATATTTTTAAATTGTGTCAGGGAAAGTCATTGATTATGCATTCTTTAACATGGATGTTAAATCTATACAGTCGGAAAATTCCTTACTTAAGTCGGCATTTCAATGAAAGTCACCACCCCCTCTAATGACCCGAAACCTCGCTACGCCCCAGCAAGTCAGTCAAGCTTGAAGCTATTTATACGAGAGCATACGCTCTAACCCCAGAAACTGATGGTGTCACAAACCCATCATGCAAACGGAATAAACATTCCTCCGTCAGCATAGATAGGTATACAAGCCCATTATAGGTAACGCTTATTTCCAACAAGTCAGCAACAACTTACATTGCGACCTAGAAAACTTTGCGATATTCTAAAGAATTCTAAAGAAAAATCTAAAGAGTACAAACTTTGTACAGCTACAGAACATAATTACCGTTGATTCTTTTTTACACCCACTGTTTTGATCTTGCGCGGTATATACATTTTCGTATGTTTTAACTCGTATACATGTTTATAAAAAAAAATAAAAACTAAAAATAAATAATGATTGTAAAATAAAAGCAAACGCACTAAAGATTTATATTGACGCAAGAATAAGCAACACGTTTAAGCGGACTTTAAACTATGACTTTCGCATTAATGAGATTCGTCGTTTAATAACTGAAGATAACCATTAATGCCGTCAGACTTTTTGTGCATTCTTTAAAATCTTTTTTTTAATACTTGTACTTACACACATTAAGTACTTGATTAATTGAAATTGTAGATTTGAAAGCTATTAGATCTAAAGCCGTAACTACAAAGAGTATGTACAATAGTTAGATGAATTAGAGACATTTAAATTGATCCAAGTATCTAAAAAAAACTTATTTTCTAAGACAAAGATACTAATCACCACTAAAATCAGGTTGTATTAGTTTCCCCAGTAAATGTTTAAATACTTTTGCTGTTCAGGTTTTTCTTTAAGTCCTCCATTAGACTTAAGAGTTTTTAAGGCTATATGTGCTGCAAATTTCAAATTATTCTAAGGATTTTAAACTTTGCAAAACACGTTGATACATTTTCACGGATTTCTTTAACCTCGTCAAGTAATAACTAATATTTGTTTTTAATAACTAAAAGTGGGAAAGATATTCAACAGCAAATGCTTCCAAATTATAAACTGTGCATGTAAAGATTTTTTCTTCACAAACTTGTGTTAATTTTTTGCATTTTCCGAAATTCACTTAAGAAATATTATAATATTATAACTAAACCAAGCTTGAAATTAAACTGACAAACTCAAATTCAATTAGTGTCTAAAGAGGACTGAATTCGGAAATAAAAATCTATCTTCCGTAGTGTTCAAATTTTAATTCAAATTGAATTAGCGACTTGCTACTATTAATCGATAAATACGAGTACTTAAATTGAACTAAATAAAAAATCTAAACAAATTTAAAATGTAATTTTTGTCTCTTCTCGAGGTCATTGAGGAGACTCATTCGAATACTACAGTGATCGCGGGACTAGAGCCTATTGCTTTCCATGGTTCCCTGAACTGGTAACGCCGAAAAATTATATTATTTTGCTTAGGTAGTTATCCATTTTTTTAGCCGGCAGTGAATCGAAATTATACACTTTTAACTTTGCGACTTCGCGGCGAAGCGAAGTGTCACTTTACAGCTCACAATTCCCACACTTCAACACCCACAAATGGGAATATGCCGAATAACAGAAAACAATATTTTCCGATGAAGCCCATTTTTAGATTAATGGTTACGTAAATAAACAAAATTATCGTTTTTGGGGACCGGAAAACCTTGGCGGCATCATAGGTCGGTACCTTTCGAAGATAAAGCTGGAGAGACAGTTATAGTGAATGGAGAACTTTACAACAACATGTTGACCGGCTACTTTTGTCCAAAATTTAATGAATTGGATCAGGGCGATCTCTGGTTTCAACAGGATGGTGCTACTGGTCTATGCTAATAATCCACCGACCTTCATCGATAATTTTGACCTTTGGATAGTCACTTGCAATAGAAACCGTGATGGTTACATGAACAATAATTGCCATAGACCGATCTTTATTAATCAATAAAATTCAACATTGATTTTATAATAAATATGTGTTTAATTTAATAAAAACTTTCACACTAGCTGTAGGCTCACCCTCTATGATCTTTATCTAAAGTGAATTCGCTTGCTTTAAAAAAAAAAAGTAATTTGGACCCATCAGCATAAACGGAATTTTAAGAAGAACATATTACAACGAATTAAACCGAACCGAATAGAACGGCCAAATGTTATCAGCTCTGATAGCTATTACAATCTATTACGGAAGAACAACGCGGAAAGGATGACCTCACTTGAGGTAGCAGGATCAAGTGGTATCCTACCCACTCAGTCAACTGATTTATAAAATTACAATTTACTATCTCCCAAGATTCTTATTGAATAAGTGAACCTATGTATGGGTATGTACATATGCAGCACAGAATAGAGCTGGCCTGATTTGTACCTATAAAATTTTTTTCAAAACAATAAAAAAAAACATTTATGCACGAAAACCTTACCATAAAGAGTCATACTTGCAAGACATTAAAAGATAAAGATATATGATATTTTTGTATATGCAAATGCATGGATATACCTATACATCTGAATATAGCATTTCTAATTTAAAAACAAAGATTCTTTATTACAAAAAAAAATATGTAATGTATTAACAAAAATGAATTCATGCATGCATGTGTATACTCATTATTTTTGATGGATAGATCCATGTCGGGTTTGTGAGGATACATACATACATATGAGACATTTAAACTCACACAAACTTATGTATGCACATATGTATAAATTTAATGAATTTCTAAAAGTTCATAGCAATTACTGCTAATATAAATTTTTACAATTTTTTTCTATAACCTAACACTCCTCTTTAATTTATGCAAACCTTTCCGTGTTGTTGTATGTATGCACGTACTTATTAACAAATTACATAACACGCGACGCTACCATACCAAAGAAGAGCACCCCCTTAAAGGAAACTTCCCATTCACAAACACTTGCAGCACGCGAACGTTCTAATTAAACGACAGATTCATTTATTTTATAAGCAAAATAACGCAACTGATAAAGAATAGAGTTAAGAAGGATCCTTACGATATAATTTATGTGAATCTTAAATTTAAATTAAAACAATGAAAAATAATAATATTGATAATGAAAAAGTTCTTAACTTAACTCCAGGGCATCAAAGTACCAAAGTACTTACCATTGCTTATGTGGTTGTTGCGAACAGGTACAGATGTTGAATTGAAGGAAAGTGGCGAGGATATTTTTTCTTGGCAAAATCCCAGCGAAAAGGATTTATTACAATAATTCCACTTCAACTTGAACAACTTAAACTTCCCTTAGATTTTTTATATATATATTTTTTTATGAGTATTTACCCTTAGGCAATTGGGCTCAACACGACAAGATACAAACTACAATGTCAAGGATGAACAACCGGTTTTATTATCATTTGATTGGTATGTTGATGTTTTTTTGGTTTACAAAAAAATCGGAAAAGCAAAATTTACCATATACTACTTTTTTTTTGAGATTTATTTTCTTTACAACTATCTTCTAGGTGCGATGTTGAAAGACTGACATGGATGCCGAAAGTCTTTCAGTAAGTAACCGCTCAGGAGCTACCATCGTGAATGTTCCTATCAATCTACAAATACCTATAAGTATAGGCACATAAGCCCGTAAGGTAAGTACAATGAAAAGATACAATTCTTTGAATGAACCATAGCAACTTCATGGTCAAAAGAGCTTTGAATTTAAAAACAAAATGATAACAGAGAGTCAAACAAGTTCACTTATTCATAAAACCAATGAGGGGAAAACCGCTCTCACTGAACTGAGTTTTTAACGTTTGTGTTATGTACAATGTATGTATGGTATATGTAAAAAAGTAAACAAAAATTTTTATTAAAAGTTGTACTACATTTCTGTTTTGTGAGTGTTTGGTGGGCGTTCGACGAGCTTTTGTACCATGTGCTTGAATATTTGCACAGTCAAGTTGAAGTGTAGGGTATTGCAAGATTTGTTTTCCTATAGCAACGAATAGGTTTTAAAATAATCATTTTCTTCTTTTATTAACCGTTGAAATTTGTAGCGCATATAATAATAGCTAATGTTGCATGTTATATATATCTGCATTGCAATTGTGCTGCTTGTCGTGCTAGCTAAATTTTCTTACCTTAGAATCAGTCTACAAGCTACTCTATTTTAAATCACCTCTTCTTCGAATCCCGGCTTTAACTTGAGTCTCTTAAGCTTTTTGGGTCGGATTTTGCGACGACTTTTGTTGAATATTGCAAGACCATCTGATTGGCACAGCTGATATGGTATACCCGCTGACATTCGGGTATTGAGTTCATTTCCATAAAATTGTCACAATTCACATAAATTTAAACTTTTACGAATTTGACACTTATCTTAAAATTTAATTGATATGATGTTTTTTTAATTCCTGTCTAAGGAAAAAGGTTTTAGCAAAATTTGCGATTTTCTGTGGGGAAATTCTTTGTTACTTTGCCCTTTACCGCTATTTCATCTTTTGGTTTCGTTACCAAGGTTCTTCATTTATGTGCAGAGATTTTGACCTACTTTTACATTTTCTTTCGAAGTTGTTTCACATATCCTGTGCGCTTAGTTCATCTTTTTGGCATTTTGGAGTCATTTTTGCAAATTTAGGGCACAGATCTGGCCTCTTTTCGAATTTAAGTTGAACCAGTTTTAGTTTTTCTATATTGTATAATAGCAATAAAATTTTATCAACTAGATTAACAATGGTTAACACATTCTTTTTTGGAATGGCAAGCAATTCTACTTTTAAGCCATAGTGTGAATACGAGTACATTACATATGAACACATTGGAGAGAAAGCTAATATAACAAATATAGCTTTGTCAGATTTTTCGGTTCTGCTTTAAAAGTCTATTAAAGAAGCACTTCTTTCGCCTTAGGGATCTAATCGCTGCTTGACTGCCAATTTATATTCCACGATGCACGGATATTGGCTTTAGACTAAGTGAAGCAGCCACCTTATGAATAAATGAGACTCCGGCTAAAAAGACAATACTGTATGTTGGCAGGTTGATTTGTGTAGGGCAAAGGCCCTCAGACAAAGGGCCAACATCTGTTTTAGACCCCTATGTGAAAATAAAGGTGGACTTACTGAGAATAATTTCGCGTTCTCTCTTTTCGTTCCTTCCTGAAATCAGGCGATTGAAGTCAACGTTGAAGTCACTTTCAGTTAACTGAAGGTTGGTCGATTAAGAAATAACGTGACGCGCTTTTCACTACTTTTCAGACTATGGGGCATAGTTAATTCTAATCTGCAGTGCAGAAAACGAAGAGCTTGTAGCGCTGCCGTTGGAGACGTTCATAAAGCGCCAGTGATATTAATGTTAGTTAGTCATTCCAGTGCAGAGTCATGCGGTGACTAAACCTCAAATCCTCTTGCACAAGCAAGACAAACACAACTGTTTTATGTTCAAGATGAGTAACTTACACTTTTGAAAAACTCAAAGGGACACAAAGGGGTGTCATTTAGCTGGAATATGATAATGCCGGACATCTTAATTTTCCTTAAGGCATAATCGAGAGAGATTTTATAAACGGTCGTCAAAAAGAACATAATGCCGGTCTCAACTTATTTAGCTTTTTAGCAAGCAAACCAAAAGTTCGACAATCACCCCTGATTCTCCTGGGGTAAAGATCGATAATTCTTTCAGGTTTCTTTAGCAAGAATGATGACAGGTGTGAGATACCTCTGATGCATGTAAGAGCTTTTATTTGCTTTAGGTATGAAGTTAGGTATTATACCCAGACCAAATTGGCTTAAAAAATGCATAATAGGATACCTTTGGCAACCTGAAAAGCATTATAATATATATTTGTGCAGTGAAAATACCATCGTGTCCTGGTGTCAGAGTGCTTAAGTACGCTCGCCATAGGCTTAAAGATTTACTTGTGCTGGAGATCCTTTAGTCCTACGTTAACCATTACTAACTTTTATAGATCCTAACGGATGCCTTGTAGGTTTACCAGTCAAGTTCTGACCTCCATACTCGTTGATTAACACAGTTAAAATCCTTTTGCCACCAATGCGATCGCTTATCATTCTTAATAAGTTCCTTAATGTCGTTTTGCTTGGCCGAAAAAAAATACCCCAAGAACTTCTTGGACATCATTTCGAATTTTAAAATTTGTCCATCAATGAAGTTTTGCAGTACACTTTTTTCCAAACGAACTCGTATAACCAGGTGGAGTTGATTCTAACTGTCTGAGGGCTAGCGTTTTACTGATAGAAAAGAACACGCCTTCAATTTACCAGAACTGACCGTTTCTGCCTTAATACCAACTTAAATTTGCATAGTTATTGACTAAAAGTAGATTATTCCCTCACCGTTAACATGGCAACACCTTAAGCGGATTATGTCTTCCACATATACTCGTATATATGTATGTTATACCCCCCTCGTCAATTCAGACAGTATTCTTAATAATTGAGATATATAAATTAATGAATCTCGTAAGACTTCTTCCGTTCGGCCTTTAAGCCAGATAACTTATTAGTGAACATTATTTTGATAGTACGGAATCATATGCCTTCCGCTGGCCATTAGCTTTGTATAGTAAAGTTTTTTTCCCATTTTTGTGACCAATTCCATTATATATATATATATATTTTTTTTTTTTTTTTCCTTTTTTCAAGTCAGAGACTTGCGGCTTCACTATCAGCTAATGAAAAAAAATATGAATAAAGTTTTTTAATAAGAGGTTTCATTTTGATTAATCGAAAAAAATATATGTTTTTACAAAATGAGATTTGGTTTTTAATTTTATTGATAGAAAAAGGTTTCCATTAATAAAATAAAAACCATATCAGCCAAATAACCTCCACGATCTCTGTTTAACATCTAGGCTATGTTGATAAAATTGTTCATCGTTTTCAAGCATTTGCAACCCTATTTATACTCGTATATTCGATAACATCACGCATATTATCTTTGAGCCCTTCAATTGGCTGAGAAGCATTGGCATTAATCTTTTCTTCTTCTCAATGCAAGAAGTCGCATAGTGTAAAATCGATTTCGACCGCCAATTTTGATCACCATTTTATTTATTTATTTTTTTTTTTTTGTTCCAAAAGAGCAACGTTCTCGCCAACTGTGTTGCATTAAGCCCCTTCTATTGGTGTGGATAGAGGCTTCTCAATCAGAATAATAATTCTAAATTTTTTTTGATATTTGAGTTTATTTACAAAACTTTTTTAAAATAAAGTCTTTAATTACAAAAAAATTAATTTTGTTGTATTTAAAAAAATATGTATACCTTAAAAAACAAAAAGGAAAACGGTTTGAAATTTATAATATATTCGCGAAGACAGAATTAATATTTAATTTAAATTAAAAAAAAATTACTTCTTGGTTTTTTAGAAATTTCAATACAATACATTCTAGTAAATGTGACTCATCGTTCTTTTTCTATTATTGACTTCTCTAAAGTTTTCATATAATGAGATAGGCTGTTGAATATTTTTGGTACTGTGTACAACAGTCTTCTCTCTCCGTATTCATTTATAAAAGAAGGAAGTTGATAGTCGGTCGTCGTTTGATGTCAAACTGAAATTCTAGCGTCGCTGTTATTTCGAATATCTTCTTAACTTTCAAAACTCTTACGTTGTTGATTATGTCATCTTTCTTAGATAATAACTGCACCGCTCTATATTTGCGTCGCAGCTTCTCGATATGTGTTTTCGCTGCGCCTCTCCAAGCCAGGGCACCATATCCTACTCTTACTTTTATTAGGACATGGTACGATCCCTTTCGTACATATAAATATTGCAGACGGGCCAACGCAAACAGGCACCTCCTCGTTGTGTTTTTAAGCGGACGTTTAAAAATTGGAAAAGCTTGCAAAACGATTTTCCATTAGAAAATAATCTGGAGCTGTATGTTTCCCATGCGGACCATGTTATCTTATATGCCACATATAAACTAGTATCCGATATCCAATGAAACAAGAGCTAGAAACAATGCACAGGTGCCTGCTTAATTGACTTTGAGAGTTCTTTTGATACTGTATGGATAGAGGGACTCTTCTTCAAGCTGAATAGACTGGGATTAAGTAAACCGCTGCTGTAAATTCCATCGCCCATCGTGAAGAATGGCTATGTTACTTCTGCTGGAGTATTTGATAATAAAAACGGTTGTTAAGGTGTAGAATAGAATCGGCGAATTAACCTTACATTGTTGCAGACCAATTCACCGTACTCGGTTTCAAAAATCGGGATCAGTATGATGATGATGATTTCGATCAAATTAAACGATAGTGCGATAACTGGAGGTTGAACATAAACTTTCAGAAATCGGAAAACTTTTTTTTTATGACGTCTTTATCTGGGTCCTCTACGGATACCAGAAAGAATTGGTGAAAGTTTTCTATCGTGGAGCAACATGGACAGCCACTTACTTGTCGAAATATAGTCAGGTACCAGTCAGATACCTAAGAATCTAGATAGATCAAAATCTATATTTTGACAAACATGTAGATTTTTCTCTAGCCAGAGTCAAAAGTGATTTTGCCCTTACTAGGAGACTGTTTTATAGCAGCCAACTTGAGTTTAGGGTGAAAGTAATCTGCTACATGGCTCTTATCCAGCCTATACTTGTATTTGGTGTCCCATGTAGTTCAACGTGAGAACAAGTTTAAAAGATTCGAGTGCGGGAAATGGCTTGCTTCTGTTATACAAAACACCAGAGTACACCGGAGTACATAAAATTTGATTCTAATGAAGTTAGGGCGAACCTAATAAGAGTGAACAGTTTCATTATTAAGTTGATTCGAGGAAACATTTCTAGGCATGACCTCGACAAACAATCTGATTTCTGGGGTTTATTAAACCAACCAACTATATCACGAGGCATTCTCTATTTTGATAAAATAGGGTTGGACAAATTAGCGGTGCCGTCAATCTTCCACGTCGCTCGAACAACTGCAAATAGACGACTCAACTATAAAGTCCTTTTACTAAGTTTTTTTTAACTAAAAAGTGTTTTTTTAGTTTTAATTGTAATGAATATAAGAGTTATAATAAATATGTATACGAGGTATATAAATATGTATAAATATGTATATACTTTACGAATTTAAGCATTATGTTTAACTTAGAGTGCCCGCTTAGAGAAATATGCTATAATAAGATAATTTTAAGTTTATAAAGCTAATTTTTAAGCATTTATTTGTCTAGCATGTAAAAATGAATGAAATTGAAAAGGCAATTTTTAATAAGTACAAAAAAAAACAAGATAAATAAATAAAAAATTCACACAACTTATAAAATGCATCTTTACATCGTCATATTAATTATTTAATTCTACTTAATTTTTTGTAAAGTTCATTTTCACATTTTTAACGGTAAAAATAATATTATTCTGTAGTTCATTAACCCGAGATTAAGCCCAGAGATTTTTTGTTGAGTCTAGAAATTCAGTTTAAGATCGATGAAGACAATTTGCCAACGTAGCCAGCTACTGGCTGAAGTTATTTTACATCCAGATAGTTGTCATGAAGAAGATGAAATTGCGTTCTCTTCGTTTCTCCCCAAAAATAAAGCATATCCTACAAATCTTCTGTGAAAAAAAAAGTTTAGAAAAAATTCTAATAGATTTCAACTAAGAAACTTGTTGTCTTAATTGACCCTTTACACTTCTGGATCTGTTCTTTCTTTTTTGAGGAAACTTTGTTTGAAGACATAACGACGTAATGTAATTTGTATGCTCAGTAGCAGAATCTTCTGACCGATATACAGATTTGATCACATCTTTCGAGTACTATATTATTCCGATAATACTCAATGAGATCCAAACGAGCTCAAAATAACAGCTTTTATTTTATCTCCTGCTTCAAAAGTTCTTGTTTACTCCTGTTGTTGATAATTACAGCGTGGATATAAATATATGTTATGTATATATATATATATGGCGTGTATCTAAGTTTGGTTTGAACTTTACCTAGGATCTTCCTAAGGTCTAAGCTTTCATCTATTTTTTGATAATAAATTTTTTCTCTTCTTTGCAAGTTTTCCAATGGCTAAATGCATTAAAAATTAGAGGCCGAGAAAATTGGCTTAAAAACTATTCTTTACGTGGATCGCAATGGAATGCTAGCAACATTGCAAGCATTATATTAAACTGCGATCCAGTTCATCCAACAAATTCGGTTAAAAGGTAACCTTGTGCTGAAAAAAAAGAAATATCGGTCCTGCAGCCAAAACTTGTAAGAATTTAAAAATAAAAATGGAGGCTTCGATAGGCCTGAACAAATATCGGTCTTCATCACATGATAAAATGGTACTATCCACTTTTTGCTTATTGTAATGACTTGGCAGTTCCAAATGTTTGGCAACTTCGAAAATAAAATAAAGGTACACTGGACAATTTAGGGTGGAGAATAGTTAGGATTTTTCAGGGAACATTGGGAAAAAATTAACATAGCATCAAATTTTAAGCTTGCAAATACAGAAAACCAAGACGTTAGATATGATCAAATAAACCACACGATTGTTGAACATGCTAAGAAAACCAGATGTCGACTTTGCCACATGCAAGCGGCTTCTCTATGTGAGAAATGTGGCGTTGCCTCACACGTACGCTGCTGCAACGCATCATTAACCGTTTTATAAACAAAGCGAAAAGATCAAATTAAAAACAAAACAACATCGAGATTATTTAATTTTTTCTTTTTATTTATTATCTAATAATTTTTTTCATTTTGCAGATTTCATACTTTTATTATTATTTATTAATAAAAATAATTAAAAAATAAAGAATTAATTATTAAACATTAAAGTTTTTTCTCCTTTTTTTTTTCCATTTATGTTCTCATTTTAATAAAAATTCCTAGTTACATTCTAACTTAACTAACTTCAAAAAGAAAAAAAAAAAAATAATTATATATACTGCAGCATTTCTTATAGCATAGGTTGTTAATATATCTTGCAGTTGCATTTCATTTATTCTTTTTTTTCTCATGGTATATCTTGTTTGTGTACATTGTTTTTTTTTCTTTTTTTTTTGTATATATATTTAATTTTTTTAATTTATTGATTCTGAAAAAAGAAAATTCAAATATTAATTTCCTTGCATATTTTATATTTATGTTAAAGTAAAAAAAAAAAAAAAAAAAAAAAAAAAATATAAAATCATAAATATATATGCAGAATATAATAACTAATCATACTAACTAATTAAAAAAAATAGATAAACTTAACATTGAAACATAAAATTGTTGTTTATTTTTTGTTGTTTTAAATTGTTTTTTAATTGTTTTTTTTTTTGTTTTTTTCTTCTTTAATATAAATTGTTTCGATAATTACAGTAGTGTGTTTATAAACGCGAACGGTTTTGTGTCAACTATTTATTAGCAAAATTGTTTTGTGTATAGTATGGTAAAAAAGAGAATATTTAAATTAAGAAAGAAAGAACGAACAAAAAACTAGAAAGAAAGCATTTAAAATTACATTTATATAAAATAAAAAAATAAACGCGTTTTGTTAAATCTAATTTATACAGAATTTTAACTTTAATTGGATTTAAGATTTACCATATATATGTATATATGTATATATATATATATATATATATATATAGATTTTTTTTTTTTTTTAATTTTTAAAACTTAGTGATCACTTATAAAAAAAAATTATTATTATTATCTTCTTTTTTTCTTGTTTTGTTTTTTTTTTTTTTTCATATAAGTAAAGATACGCATTTATATAAAAAAAGGAAAAAAAGTTATAACTTAAAATTTAGAAGAGACATTATTACTTTTATTTTTTGTTTTCCTGTCTCACATAACTATACAAATATTTTAGATACATACATATACATACATTTATATATATATATATATATATGTGCTTATTTATCTTCTTTTTTTAATTTTACATATCTGCTCCATCATTATTTTAAGTGTATATGCATACGTAATCTAGTTTGTTTAAAAATAAGTCTGTTGTTTTCCTTTTTTATTTCATATTGGTTTCTTTTTTATACATGTGCCATTAAATTAATTTATTATTATTTTATTTTTCAACTAAAAGTTAACTGAAAGTACAACAAATAATATATTTAATTGTTAATTTATGTTTCTTTTTTTGTTTATTTTTTTTTTTTTTTTTAATATTAATTTTTTTTGTTTTTCACTTACGTTTATCATCATTTTGCTTATGGTTAACGAATATTTTGTTTTCTATACAAACATATGTCATTTATGATTAATTGTTTATTTATATTTACTGTTTTTACATGTCTGTATATTTTTTTAGCTTATTTTTTTCTTTATTTTGCTAATTATTGTGTTATTTCCTTACAAATCTTTTCACTTTTTTTTTTTTTTTTTGTTGTAAATTTAGGCTGAACAAATTGGATTGTGGTTGATCAATGGATTAATTTTAACCAATCGAAAACAATTTTTATTTCTTGTATTATTTCTTGTAGACGTGCCAATTATCGAATCAAAAATGTATTCTTAGGGTACTTGCAAATTGAAGTTGTCGATTTTGTCCTAAAGCAAAAAACTATTAATTACATTACAAGGTGGCTTCACTTACGTTTGTATTTGAACAAAAGGGGGGCACATATGTATACTTAAAACACAATTAAATCGTATAAATTCAACAGGATATATCCGTATATGTATATTTCTTCAGAAATTTCAATTTAAAACAAAACTGCAGATTCTTAATTTTTGTTCCGTCTTTAGAAAGAAATTTTTAAGCAATCTATAGCAATTCTTTACCGACAGTTATTTTTCGTAAATCTTAATCTGTGAATTATTAAAACAAAAACAAAAAATAAAAAAAAAATAAAAACCAAAAAAAAAAAAAAAAAAAAAAAACGAACGCAAAATACGAATTCTTCAGCCAGTTTTGCATGTTCGTTTTCTTGTTTTTTGATTTATTTTTCCTTTCCTTTCACCCACCACAATTTTCTTCCATATACGTATGTCATATTTTATATTGACTTTATAAAAATAAAACCAAATTGGTAGGAAAAAGAAAAAATAAATAAATACTTTTTTTTTTTTAAGCAAAAAAGAAGGAAAACGAATGAAAAAAAAATCCATTGTAGATATCTGAATAAAATAGGTGAGAACTTTTATTCAAAACATTTACTATTCCTCATCGCTCAATGCTTCATATTGTGCCGAAAGCAATGGTTTTGGTTCGGATGAGGTTTGCTGAGAAGATTGCTGAAGGATACCGCCAACGCCGCCGACATTACCAATACTAAGACCAGTACCACTCGATTCTCCACTTGGATTTGAATGATGTTTAGAGAGTCCCAGGCCTGCCGAACTCGGTGGAGGTCCATGTACATTTAAAGCATTAAATGGATACGTATAAGTTGTTGTTGCAAATGTAGTAACTGGCGGTTGGGGATACGATGATGGAAGATGTGCATCATTGTTCTGTTGAGGACCGCTACCACTACTTCGCCGGCTATCTTCATAGTTCAGTGTTTGTTTACCACCCATAAGACCATCTTGATCTTTATGATTACCACTGCTTATGGATTGCCGATGGTCGTTGGTGTGATGAACGGCAGCTGGGGCAGTATGTAAATCTTCAGGACGACGTTCATCTTCGGTACGCATTGCTTCAGCAATACGATGTTGCACATACTTCATGGTGTCAAATTGATGGTTTAAGCCACCACCAGGCATACGTCTGTCATGTGGATTACCTCCAGGCATATGTCTATCATGTGGATTACCACCAGATGCCAAATAATAATGACTACTATCGTGCGGTATTAGCTCTTGAATATATTTTCTTGGACTTAGCTGCGGTTGGGCCATTCTTATTATCTGTCGTTCATCAGGAGTTGTTGATCGTCCACCTCCCGATGAACCCGATGATAAGTTTTTACTACGCTCAGCTGCTTCAGCTTCTTTCTGTTGCATCCGGCGATTGTACTTCCATTGATCCGGTGTTACAATGGCTTGTGGCTCCTGCATGTAGGTCATGTAGGGACGTAAGTGGATTGGATTTGGTCCATAATCCTTAGCTATAATCGATTCGGTTAGTTCACCGATTGTTATATTCTTAGTTAATGCCTGTTGTAGTGGAGGCTGCGATTGACGATTGCTAGGCGGCCCACTCACAACACTACTATTATTGCCGCGCTGTTGCTGTTGTTGCTGCTGTTCTCCGGTATCTAAGTCAATATTGATCACATTGGGGGAATTTGCTTTTCCATTGTTCTCCGCTGCAGCAATAGCTGCCTGATGATGCTGAGGAATATCACGAGCGTTATACTAAACAAACAAAATAGAAAAGCAAATATATTTTTAAATACTTCTAAAATGCAAATTTGGCAAAAAGAAAAACTAAACTTACAAATGATGTTCGTGCAGTCTCACGGCTTATATTCGCTGGTGGTGGTTCAGAGGCGCCTTGACTAATCTGATGCTTTATAATCGCATCAATAAGACTGGCTGCTGAAAGAGTACCCTCGGTGCCTCGTCCCGTATGCGGCCTATGGTAGCTATAGTTTATTAACACGGTTTTTGATCGATACAAAAAATGAGAGAGTGAAGAGAGAAATTATAATGATTAGTATTCTGAATATGGATTAGCGTACAGATGAATTATTGGAAGAAACCACAGTTATTTACTATTACTATTACAAATGAAGTCAGATTGATAAAAAGCATCGAAAAACGAGTATGTTTAAAATGGTGTATGTTAACAATAAAATGATTTATATTGTACTTACGGATCTCGTTCTCTATCCGGTATTGCTCGTGGAGGTCCATCTGCTCTAAGATAGTGTGGACCTCCAGGTAGCGATGTTCCACCAGTCGTGTAAATTCTTGCGTTTTCAAATCGACTACTTTCGCGTTCTTGTTCTTCGGCGATACGTTCGCGTTCTCTACGTTCTCGTTGTTCACGTTCACGTTCTCTTTCAATTCGGTTACGTTCAGCTTGCAAACGCTCTTGATTCTGACGATCGGCAATTCTATCACGTTCATGACGTTTTTGCATATCACGCTCAAGTACTTGCATACGATCACGTTTGCACTGTTCCATGCGACGATAATTGTCAGCCATCTGTTGGTGCTGCTGGCGAAAATGCTGTTGCTGTTGCTGATGATGTTGTTGTTGTTGTTGATGCTGAAATTGCATTGCAACATGATCACGTGCAATTTGTGCCTGATGGTAACGGATATCGTGATGTGATGGTGGCGGTGGCTGATGATCAGACATTTGACGCTTTTCATCTTTTTGTGGAACAGGAAGTTGAGGTTGTTGAACAGCAACATCGACAAACGAAGAGAATGCTTCATGGCCCGCTTAAAAATAAACCAAAAGAACAATCAGTTTTTTTGTTTTTGTTTTTGTTTTTGTTTTTTTTTGTAATAAATAATAATAATAATAATAAAATAAATAACTTACCTGGTGGATAATTATGTGGTATGGTATGCATACGATTTGGGGGAGCTGCAGGTGATGGCGGTTTAGAACCAGTGTTATGCCGTTGAATGACGCCCTGACGTTGGGGTGGTGGAGTTCGATGTGGACTTGGTGTACTAATACAAAAAATAAAACAAAGAAAATAAAATCCATATATAGTACATATATTGCTTTGTTAAAAGAAAAAACACCTTACCTATTCGCATGATCGGCAGGTGATGCCCGACTTGAGCCATATTCAGCAGCTCGACCGCGTTCCTTTTCATAGTAATTCAAGGCAGGTGATCCACCCAAGGCACTATTGCGCGGTGATTGAGATTCTTTTTCACCTCGCGACACATTCCTTTGTTGTCCCTGCATTTGTTGCGATGTTATAAAGTCATTTATAACAATCTGCCGCGTACTTAAAACCTGTTGAGGTTGTTCAATTGTGGAGTACGGCACCGGTCTTGCATATGGTGAATTCACAAAGTTTTGCGCTTGTGGACTAGACTGTTGTGAATGAGGCGGAATTGGCTGCTGTTGTTGTTGATTACTGGGTTTTCCGGCACCACCCTGTTGCGCTGGACTTTGACGATTCGATTTGTAGTACTCAAATACTCGCTTGCTACTCTCCTGCAGATGATGAGTTGGTAAATGGATTGGTGTTCCTTGCGTAATAGAACCCAATTTGTTGCTTTCGCTACTTCCAGAAGGGGGTGTTTGCCGAGGAATACCTTCGAATTTCGGACTAAGGGTTGATGTTGCGTTACCCTGCACAATTATTTGTTGTTGTGCATTATTTATGGGTGTTCCATGGGTAATTGAGCCTTTAGGACCTCCACCAGTTGCCACCAATTGACTGGGACTAGGTGATTGCTGATGTGGGTGTCCGGGATGGTGCATTTGTGGTGATAATTTCGGAGGCATTTTATTTTTACCAGACAAAGAACCACTTTGTTGCAACTGCGCATGACCGGGAGGCGGTAGTTGTTGCTGTTGCGGTTGTTGTGGTCGAACTACTGCTGTAGGCGGCTGCTGTGATATAGATATCGGTACAGGTACTTGAGACACATAAAGCGAAGGTGCTGATGCCGATTTATTTGTTGATCGACCCATATCCGCGGCTGCTGCCGCAGCACTTGCATGATGGTAGGCCAGATAAGTTGGCGCCGATGAAGCATCACAACTGGTGCGGTATATCGATGTTGAATTGTTTCCAACAACATGTTTGGGAACATGTAATTGCTTTTGTGCTTGTTGCTGCTGCTGCTGCTGTTGTTGTTGCTGTTGTTGCTGTTGTTGTTGCTGTTGTTGTTGATGTTGCTGATGTTGCTGATGTTGCTGATGTTGCTGATGTTGCTGGTGTTGCTGTTGTTGTTGTTGTTGTTGCTGTTGTTGTTGCTGCTGTTGTTGTTGCTGGTGTTGTTGCTGGTTTTGTTGCTGGTGTTGTTGCTGGTGTTGTTGCTGGTGTTGTTGCTGGTGTTGTTGCTGTAGCTGTTGCTGTTGTGGTGAAGGGCCTGTGTCTCTCGACGGTTTCTTTATAGAAAGATCAAGAGTTTGCGGTTCCGGTTCGCTTGACCGCTGTTGTACACTGTACATATTTTCGTCCTTGTCTCGTAGATCATGTGACTGTGGTTGAGGAACCTTAACGGGTGTTATTGTCGCTGCAATACCATGCGGATGAGCAATGATTTGAGGTGGTAAATGCATATGTGAATTTACGACAGACAAAGTTGCAAGATTATCCGCCGAAGAAACGGACTGCCTTGAAGATAATGCGCCGGAGTTGGCTGGGGCGGAAGACTGTTGTAGCGAAGGCTGTAGATTCGTTGTTGTTGGAATCGATGTCGTTGAAGTTTGTAACGATGTTTGGGACTGCTGTAATTGCTGCGTCTGTTGTGACTGTTGCTGCTTCACAATTGATCCATCACTGCGAAACTCACGCACAAATGTAACATCATTGCTGTTAACCACACTTTGTTGACTGCCATTGTTTGTTTTGATTGGCGCATTGGAATTTTTTAAAGGTGGCGGATTAGCTATTGTTTTAAGAGATCGTTCAATCACACTGTATACAAATTCCTGAACATTCATTGATTGTTCGCCAGAACGTGGTGGACCATTTGGTTGTGCACCCGGCAACTGCTGTTGATGCTGAAGTTGTTGCTGATTTTGCTGATGATGACCACAACCGGAATTCGGTGGAACCATACTACTATTCGATGATCCCCCTGCATTCTGTATCACTTTTGGACTTTGTCGATTTGCTGGCGAGTTTTCGTTTTCTTCATCAGCTGTTTCTGTCGCTGAGCTATCATATTCCTCCGATGTTTTCTGCTTCTTTGGCGCCTGTGTCGGCGGCAATAAACGTTCATCAATTTTACTTGAAACATTTATTGGATTTGCAGTATCGGAGGCATTTTGTTTTTGCTGATCTTTTTGCAAAACACTAGCATGGCGTCCATGATTTTCTGGACTCTCCACTGATGCAGTATCACTACCCCCTTCACGTTCATCACACGACGATGTACTCAAATCAGACTCATCGCCATCGGTTCGCCGTTTCTCATCGTCTGTTAAATTAACATGCGGATCCAGTTTACGTCGGATTCGCATCAAACACGCTGAACAACATCGATTTGCGTTGCTTGGAATTTGGAATTCCTGAACAATCGGATCACGAATCTCTGGAGCTAATTCAAATAATCGTGGCGGTATATTATGAAGACGTTTCGCTCGGTCCTTTGAATTGGGACAGGTGGGCAAAGGACAATTTGGATATCGATTGCGCACTGATTTGCACTGACAGGAGTTACATACTCGTGCACCGGCTGGGATAGTTTCATCCGGGATGCCATATTGTTGGCCTCGTCCCTTTTTCAAAGGACGAGTACGAGGACATGCTTCAGCCTTACACACAAAGCATGGATTAAGTTTATCTAAAAAAAAAGTAAAAAAAAAAAACAAATAAAACATTATTTATTTTGTAATGCTTAAAGAAGCGTTTCCACTTTAAACCACTCAACAAATTATATAGAATCAAGAATTCATCCCCCAGCAGGCATATTCGTTTCATCCAGAAAAGAAATGAACGTATGTATGTACTCACATACGTACATACATATGTATATTGTACGTACCTACAAATCTTCGTCCTTTACAAAAGTTCATTGAGAATAAATGTGAAAAGATTCAGCGAGATAGTTTTTTTTTTTTAACTGAATGTCACCTTTTTAAATTTTAATGATATTCAAATAACAAAGAAACAGAGGGAAAATCATGACGATGAAGAACGAAGCGAGACAACAAACAAACGGTGTTGAAAACGATTCATCGTTGTAAGCGGATTACTCTAAACGTTTATGGCTATGTATATAATATTTATGTTATATGGTACGTTTGTTTATTCATATAGATATATGTATGTATGTATATACATATAAGTGGATAAATATTTTTACTTAAGAATTTTTTTACAAGGACTCTCTAAAAACAGACACAGAAAGGGGATACATAATAATAATTCGCGATTATATATTGCCTGAATTTCTACTTTCCCCATATTACTCCTCAAAAGTCTGTTTCCATTTTATTTCACTCAATTTAATTGAGCACACAGTGTGTAGTTTGTTTGCTAATGATTATTCTCTTCTTAGCCTAATTAAAAACCTTCAATTTACACTCGTTAATCCTTCATTATCTACAGCAGATTAAAAACATTCATCCATCTCTTTTCTGTTTGATCAAGAATTTATTCCGCAAAATATCAGCCAAAGAATATCAAGCGAGAAAGAACAAACTCAAATCAAAATCGCAAATTTGTAACTTCATGTTTCAACATTCAAGATAGCAAACGAAAGTTGGGCGGAAAAAAAAGTCTGACTGACTGAACGAGGGCCACACCACAACGGCACAACGCCGTAAATCTCTCTGCTGCTGTTCGTGGTATTCCAACTGCACACACTACCCTTTTACCAGGCTCTATTCCCAGCGGTGCTAATTAACGTGTGCATGAGATTAATTGCGCTAACTTGACACAAAATTCCTTTGGCAAATAATGGAAAACGATGATTTTCATCGTTTATGTAGATGGCGGAAATTTTTGATGACAACAATAGTACTGCGATATTCAGAAATCTTGCTTTCTATTTATACTTTGTTCGTTTAGTTTTGTTAGTTTTCCAAAGTGGGTTTTTTTTTATTTTCCTTTTTCTTTATTTAAGCGAACCTTTAGTTTTAGTGAAGTGATTGTTTGGAAAGAAAAAAGTTGTAATTTGTAGCTATGATGGGTATAGTATCTTCACCTGGTCTTTGCTGAATGCGAAAGAATGTATCATTTTTTTTTTTTTAGAATGAGCAAATAACGCTGACAACAACAGGTACATTTTGTCAGAAACTATTGTAAATATATGTTATGTGGGTCTGTTGCATTATTTTATTTTGCTTTATTTTATTTGTTTCTTCTTAAGGGTCTGAGAATTCTATACTTTTTATCCACTCATGAGTATGGTTTTTGGTAAGGTCTCGTTCTTTAACTCCCTTTTAGTGTTTCCTGGTGTTCTGCGTTATGTATTTCTTCAGCCACTTCAGTTTTTAGAGGATTTTGAATTTAAAAATTGTACATAGCAAATAAAAAAAAAAAAAAAAATCCTAAAGCTACTTCAGAGCTACGTGTACTTGCATGCACATAACAGCAATTACTTAAGACCCCAGACCACAATAATAAAATTTCTTTTTTTTTTTTCATTTTCTGAAAAATACATTTTATTTTTATTTCCCTACGTAATATAATATATAATTCATTAATATTTTTCAGTTAAACCACCACCACCACTGTCAACCACCAAGCAGCAACTTCGTCGAAGTGTCCTTTTAGAAGCGGCGTGCTATTCTTAAGATTCGAATAAAAGAAATTGTGTAGTGTCTTCTACATATATGTATCTACTGAACATAAGTATCAATAAAAAAAAATCTTTAATCGTTTGCTCAAAAAATATTATGAAAAATACAGCCTCGTACAGCGCGCGGATTTTGGTCTGGTGCCTTTATATTGTTTGAATAATTATATTGTTTTTTCAGACTTGTCGATTCGACAATCTAGATCTTAATCGGTCCAACCATCGACTGATACAATATTTCCAAGACAATATTCACTGATTCTTCAGTAATGTGTGCATGCTAAATATCCTCTGTTTCGGCATCGAGTGTCTCTTTATGCTGTCGTTGTCGTCGAGGGGAAATACGAATTTTCAATTACTTTCGTCCTTCGATCCCGAAACAGGTATTTGCAGAAAACCACACCGTATATAGTAAAACCATTTTTAAACATCACATCAATGTGTTTTTTTCATTTTATTTTAAAATTTAGAACGCTAAGTTGCGTTAAATGACTTAAACACTCGACGATTTATGTTTGCAATTGTTGCAAACTCAAGCTACCACCAGGGAGAAACAACAATTTTCGTTCTTTCTCGTTCATCTATTGTTCAACAACAAACTAAAACTGAGTGCTTACTACGAATTGAGCAAAGATTCACGCTTATTTAAGTTGGTAAAATGAAGGCTATTTAATGGACATAAAATCGCAAGTTACAGAATAACAAAAAGACATGATCCCAAACTCATATAAGTAGCTGTCATGATTATCATTAGGAAAGCATTATTATTCATTCATTTTTTCTTTTACCATTTTACAATCATTTAGTACGTAGCTTCCAGGTTTTGAACGCATGCATCATTTATAATAGTCCGAGTAAGGAAATTGTTCCAGAGTATGCACCAAAAGGCATCTAACTAATCTTATTTCTTTTAAAGCTTGAAACACTTTTCCTGATTCCCAAACCATTCCCAAATAAATTCAAATGAATAGATTGACGAAACTCCGACATGGAAAATCAAGTCCTTATCCTCAATATCAACCTTTGCAAAAAGCATGTAGAACAGCGAACTCAGATATTATCATGTTTAATAGCGGAAATATAGTAAACAATGGCATCGCCAATTATGAGTATGATCTCTTACTTTATGTAAGTAATCTTCCAATATTGGAGAGAAAAGAATCCTTACCACCTCCTATTATAAAAGTTGGACATTTATGCCATTCTGTAAATGTATCAGCAAAGTACTAAAAAAAAAAAAAAAAATCAATAAGGCCCTGACTAAGTGGATAGAGGATATGCGGCGTTTAATTATTATATCCAAATGGAATAAGCGAAAGAAACTATCCGCGATTTGCAACTAATAATTTGGAGAAAACTTTCGACATAACAACAAAACACTATGTGAGAGAACACTCTTGATATACTGACTCTGTTCAGCTTAGTGATAAGCGATTGTATAGGAAAAGGTACGCTAAAGTAGACAACTTGGTCCCTTATAGATCAGGTCTAAAGATCGAACCGATTGTAGTGCTCGTTCAAATGGTCTATAATAAACACTAATCAATATTGCGATGTGTACAAGCTGAAGACATAGAAGTCTGAGACGATTATTCCTAACCATTTGACTAAAGGACACAGTTACGTGTCGAAATATAATTAGATACTTGCGCATTTGGTTTGGTTTGATTTTCATTTCTTGCTGATAAAAAGTATTCCATCGAACGCCGGGTTTAAATAAAAAAAAATTTTTTAAATTATATTTACAAGGTTAGGTTAAGTTAAAATCGTTACACAGCATAATCATTTTCGTTTGTATATTTGTATGTGCCTATGTGTATGTTAAATATCTCTTAAACTCTGTACCATCAAACATCGAACGTTGAACCAGTTAATTACCCTTAGCGATGACGAAAGCGGAAACAAAACAAAAATGCAATATCCGGTACTGAGAGGAACAAATCCAAAGAGCGAGGAACTAACTCATAATGTCAACTTTTTTAAATTTTAATTAACCACTTATATTAACTTTCTTTTAACTCGGTTTGGTGGTTTAGTCCTTTTTTTTTTTGCTCCATAATTTACTTTACTCTATTTGTTCTTTGAAAGCAGGAAAAAGTAAGAAACGCCCCAGTCCAAAGTTCCTGTTAAACTCCATCACAGAAAGTTGTTGCCGTCCTTAAAAGCTCCATAGCTCGTGTGCCGACATTAAGCACACACAATAAAACTCAACTTAACGGAAATTTTCTGAAAAAGCAAAGGGGGGCCGGGCAGAAGGAACGAAGACTAGCAAAGGATTCTGTTCTACGCAATGGTTTTTTTTTATTGTTAATTATTATTATTTTTTTTAATATCATCATTGTGCAGGTTTAAATCGTTTTGGTTATTCGTTTGAAAATCCTTGATTTTAGTCTTCCTGCGCATTCCACAACTATACCACCATTATCACCGCATGCTGCATCCAACCAACACAGCTTGGTTAGCCTAGTACTTCGTTCAGTTTTTTTTTTTTTTTTCCCCAGTCCAATTCGTTTCCACTCGTTTTCTTCAGTTGGTTCTAGGTTCATAACATAATTGTTTTTAATTCCTTTTTATTGTTAAAACAGTCGGCCCCAATGCGACTCCCAGTGGCACGGTTTAATTTGGCAAATAGAATTATTAAAAATGCTGTTTGGTAAATTTTTAAAATTACTTTGCCATTATACGAATAGTACTCTTACTCGTATCCATATTCAAAGCTAAAGTCGTAGTGGTAGTCATAGACCCAGGCGGATGCAGTTCGCAATGTGGTGGCTATCACAAATAAAAGGTTTGTGAAAATTTGAGTGGTCTATCTTCTTTGTGTGTAAATATCCTTAGGTTTGTTTTATAAGCTGGTGGGCTCCAAACAAAAAAACGAGTTGTGGAACGATGAAAAGGTCCGTGTTCGGCGTTCACAGCCACTTGTTGGTTGTGCCAATGTTCGTTCCTTTACCATGAAAAGTGAAGCCGAAAAATGTTCTTAGGGATTTTTTTTTTCGATTTTTTTCTTTTTTCGTGTTTTATTGGGGGTAGTACAGTATGGATCATGGTTGGTGGAATGAAATGAAGTTGCACCCTTTAGCAGTTAATTAGCTAATTTCGTGGTTAAATATTAATAAGCCGTTATGATGTGTAAATACACGCCGCCGTTAGCTGTTGATTACATTTGTCCGCGTCCTACTCCATTGCCGTTTGTATAAGTATTTTCAAGTGCTTTGCAAGTTCTTGGCTCCTTTTGCTTTGATTAGGTTTTCTATAAATACAATACAAAACATAAGAGGGTTTTTTTTTTCATTTTATTTTCGAAAAAGTAATGAACGCCAAAAAAACCTGAGACGTTATGTCGTTGTTGTTATCAGATTAATGTGAATTTCAGCGCAAATATTGAACATTGAATGTTTTTACTTATGAAACGGGTTAATGTTGGGACATTTTATTTGATTAGCAAATATTTAGATAGTTGTTTGCTGGCAGCATATACATATATGTATTCATTAAATTGTACAAGGTTTTTCATTAGAAGGGTCTCAATTAGTTTTCTAAATATATAGGTATCAATTGAATTCGTTCTTGGGTTGAAATATTTTTGATATTATTAATTATGAAATATGACAACTTTTGAGAGTGCATGAGTAAATGTGTTGGGCCCAATTTTTCATGGTTTGTCCGCGTGATTCGGCTGATATTCCAGCAGCTTCACATCAAACGTTCACTTCCAAGTCATCTGTTTCTGTCTAGTTAGTATGGTTAGCGGCGGCATTATCTTGGAAAAAGTCGGTCCAGTGAAATCTCCGACTTTAAGGTCAGAAAACGTTGAATCTGCTGGCTTACACTGCTTCGGGAACACAATAAAAGATGGACGATAAAAGTGTATCTAAAGGCTAAAAGTGAGTACCAAAAAGGCTTCAAAGCTGTGTACGGAACAGTCTTCATGTTTTATACGTTGAAAGCTCCAAGTGCAATTAAAGGCCAAAATCGGATCATATAGCAACTTATTGGAGGTAATAAGGAGAGGATCAGCAATATAGGTGGTTCCAAACTGCAGCTTTACCAACTAATTTGGATAATCAGGAAAAATCAATATACACTGAACAATGTTGTGGATCACAGCTATAAATGATTTATAGCTGTCTAAATCACAACATAAGCGGAAGAAGTTATTTCTGGATAGATACTAGTAAAGTATCCAGGAAATAATGGTAATATTTAAGCTGAATGAAGAGCTGCATTTCACACAAAGACGACCTTCCATTGCTTTGGATTTTGTTTAATTTAAGGAAAGGAAGAGGGAACATGTTTTTTACTTTGTTGGAAAATGGCCAAAATCTTAAAGTGATACGGAGGCCTATCTTCAACACTATCATCGGAACAAGTTAAAATGCATCTCAATGCACGCAATGTTAAGAAGCTATCCTAGTACTGCACTACGGTTCTAGATTTTAGTTATAGAATAATAAATGGAATATTTTAGTAAATTTTTGATTTGTTAAATTTCTTAGGAACATAATGAGCAAAGAACTGTAAGGTCTGTACAAAGGTTTGGGCATAATCAAAAAAATAAAAATTCATTGGTTTCGAAGGCTGAAGACGTACTCAAAAATAATAAAACCAAACAATGCGAGTGGATGTAACTTAAAATACAAAAGCCAAGCTGACAAAAACAAATTTGTATTCTAAAGTATTAATCCCAATATATTAACAAGAATTCGCAAATCCATTACCAGACTACGCTCAAATGTGAATGAATAGTTAAATCTGCTTCAGCTGCACAAAATTAATAAAAAGCGAACACAGTTTAAAAAAAAATGAGTAAATAAATAAAATATAGCGAGTAATCTTCGGTAAGGCACAAAATTTCTCCTCGCAACACAATATGAATATGAAGTATTTTATTAATTAAAAAAATCAATTAAATTTATTTTCGCACAACGACAGTTGACGATATGATGTGTTGGTCGATCCGGGTGCTCTCAGTATTATAACCAAAAGAAATTAAAAAAAAAAATTCCCAGACCAATAAAAAAAAGGAACACAAAAAAATAAAAAATGTAGGATATCCGGATCAAAAATTCATCATAATCATTTTTATCGTGGAGGTGAACATACTATATTCATCTTCCCATCCCAACAGAAATATGATATACATATGTACATAGGTACAGATGTATGTAAGGCCCACTTCAGTGATAATTCATATGATACATTGTTGGGACCAAACAGATTCATGTGTTCAATGTAACTATAGGACTCACTTAGTCCAGCCAAATGCATTTCAACAATAAACAATCAAAATGCAATTAAAAAAAATTATAACAATAACCAAATAGGAGAGAAACTATGGCAAATAATTACAATTTATATTGATGATTGTTATTTCAACTTTTCACATTAAATTAACACGAGCTTTGCTTTTCTTGTTTGTTGTTGATTTTCTCTTCTTTTTTTTTTTAAACGATCAGAAAATCGATATATAAACACACCAAACCACATCAACAGTGTTTTTCCATGCATTAATAATCATGACAGAGCCATACGTACTCTTATTGAATGAATGACAAAATACTGGACCAGCCGAGACTGTCGCCGGACACATAAATTCAGTTTACATCAGCAAAAAGTACAATAAATATGCACCAGAGGTAGTCATGATGCCCATGCTACGGCCTAGATTTATCATCGTTGATTGGTGTTCGCTGGACAAGTTTACATACACGACCTCTTATGACAATTAAAACATAATTGACGGTCAACATTAATAACTCTAGCTGGCAGCGAGAGTCAATACGGTACTTGCCTATCTCTTCATTTGTTTGACGTATTTCCTGTGTACAACCTATCCTCAACCCCTTTGCCATTTCGCTTTTGGAAATTCTAATTTTCAAAATTTTATACACCAACTCACTACCCTTAATAAAATGGACAACCAACAACCAACAAAATACACAAACACACAAAACCGAACCGTACTTTCCATCGAAGGATGGCTTTTGTCAGACTTTATATGAACTGTGTGGAGAGAGACATGTCCAAGCTCTTGTCCTCTCTGAGGATTTGAACAATTCAGCAAATTTCATATGATGAAGCGCTGCACACTTTGTTGTCTATCCAACATGTCACTCATGTTTATAATACACAGAAAGAGTACTAAAAGGATACCTTGCTTCATACTGTTTCATGCTGCTGCTGCTTTCTTTGTGGGTATATGGACATGATGATGCTGTGAGGGTAGGTCGGGCTTATAGAAATGAAATTGGCGGAAAAGCCGATTCAAAATGCTTTGTGCGAAGGGATTAGTGGGTCTAGAAACAATTACTACCGCCACCCAAAACTCACAAAATTGAATATCCCTTGTGGAGAAGACGAGGCAAAAGAGGTACAAGCCTCGCGCGGATGAATTTATTTTTAGAGTATTAGCTCTTTGCCCCATTATATGTTATAATACTATCAGATATCATTAACGGTCTGATGCATAAGTTTAATAATCCGTTTATTAAAATAGTATTTTAAGTAATTGAAAAAAAAAATATCAACCCTTTTCTATTACCGATATCTTATTAATTGACTTTTTATCGATATGAATAGATATTAATATGTTTAATCAAATTTCAATTAGAAACTAATTTATTAATTTCCATTGATTGATACCAAAACTAACATTTATTCAGTGAGATACAGTTAAGTTGCAGATGTATGTATGCTTACTGACCTGATTATTGTTTCAATTTCGACAGATTTCCTACGCTTTTACATATTTACATTAACTTTTTTTTTTTTCCCCCTTTTCTTTCAGATCACTCAGACAAGTTCTTTGTCGATTGTCCATCGTATACATAATATGCTATTTTTATTGAAATTTCGTTTAAATGATAAAATGCCCACAGTACTAGCGTCACTCCATCGGCATTGAGTATCTGCAACCATCTGTGAGAATGCGTATGCCGTACATTCAAAGAGGAACTGCTCCGCGGCGTCGTTATCACAGCAAGCATCACAGAACGTTGTGTCACTTATGCCTAGCACACTTAGATGCTTAGCAAAAGTGTAGTACCTGAAGCAGATTCGAGTCGTAAGAAACCCTCCTTTAAACTTATCTTAGCAAGTTCGTCGGCTATTTCATGTTCCGCGATATTATTGTGACTTGCAGCCCGCAAAAGACTCAATCAACTAAGCCCTCTGACTGCGTTGAGAGAAGCCTTGCGTTCTCAAACAAGCTTTGGAGTGGTGAGAGGGTTCAGTAAGACCTTAAACGTAGCTTTGGTTTTGCTATAGATCGCTGTATATATGGTATACACCCTGACTGCAACCAACTTCAGACTGCTATAATTTCCAAACCGTTTATTACTGTGAGTTCAAATTTTTCCACATGATAGATAATTTTATTATTTACAAGCCTTTTAAACGATTTGCGTCTCAGTTGTGTTGAAAAGTTCCGCGATGGAATTTAAACGTGTTAGTGTGATTGCTTCATATTTGGCTGGAAAACCACAAGTAGCTATCGTTAGAGCCCTCCAGCATTTCAACGTGAATAATTCATTTGTGTCTCGAACCATATACTGGCAGCATTGCAAAACGTAATGCAGGTGATCATAAAAAAACAGGAATATCGGCAGAAATGGTTCGGAAAGTGAAGAAAAATGGCTCGTAAGCTCAACATATCGTTGGAACGGATGCAACACATACTGAAAAATGAGCTTGGGCTCAAGCCATTGAAGTTCCAAAAAGCACACGATCTTACACCGCAACAGAAAACAGTTAGAGTCGAAATAGCGAAGGAGTTGCTACGCTTGCACGAAAGTGGAGACTTGCCGAATTTGGTTTTTTCCGATGAGTCGCCATTTGTTATCGAGCAATATGTCAACAAACAAAATGACCGAGTTTACTTGCCAGAGAGGTCCTTCGAAAATGTACACCTTCTGATGGCCACCAGACCGCCGATGGTCGCTCTCCGCTCATATTTTTGGAACGTGGCGTCAAAATTAATGTGATCGTATACCGTGAAACTGTCTTAGAGGCAGTATTGAAGCCTGGGCTTCAAGACTCGGCACCGTCTCACAAGTTTGGTTAAAAAACAATGTTCCACACTTCATTTCTTCGACACAATGGATGGAAAATTCTCCGGATGCAAATCCGTTGGATTTCTCTGTCTGGGGTATTTTGAAGGTTGGCACTAAAAAATACCAACGTTTGAACCACCTCAAACAAGCACTTCGACGGGAATGGGCTAAAATACCGCAGAGCCACTTGCGTGCAGCGTGCGATGCTTTCTTCGGCCGTCTCAAGGCCATTATTCGTGCCAAAGGTGGACATATTTAAAACTACTGATACAATTTGAAAATTGATGTATTTTGATAAAATTTATCAAAAAATAAAAAAAATTATAGCATTTTAAAAAGTTGCAGTTCGAGTCAGTCACCCTGTATAATCCATTCCTAAAAGGATAGCATATATCTCTGGTTTGAAAACATGCGCAAATTTTCCTAAAGAGCAGTTAAATCGACTCTAAAAATACACCCGCTATTAAGACTAATCTAGATGTTAGGGTTTAGTTTGTATGCTAGTGCCGAACTACAAATGTAGATTCTTTTCAGAGTTGTCAGCAACTTTTCTATACCTTTTCGTAGGATAACAGTATATATTCCGTCATGCTACTTGAACGCATCAAAGAACGCAACAGTGTATTTAATGGCCTAATTCGTTCTCACAATCTGTGACCGCCTACAGACTCACTGACAGGAGGGCTCTGATCAGTTTATGTTGGAGTTGGGTCACAAGCATGTGACAGACTCTGCTATGAACTCAGTATATGTGCCATCATCATCTTTTTAGTGTTTCTAGTCTTGGTGATTTGCCCTTTCTGATTGAAATTTTAGTTTTTGAATGGTTTTTGCTGATTTCACCAAGTGTTTCTATCTTTCCCAAAAGTCTTTTCTTTTTGTTTGCTTCAATGTAAAAAGATTCTTGTTTTCCTCCAAAATAATCTCAATTGACGTTCCACCATGAAACACAATCTGCAGAAGTTTTTCCTAGCTAAACACGTCAGTTCAAAACGTTTGATGAGAGCATCGTTTAACTTCTTCTCCCTTTTGTTTTATTTAGGCGGAGCATAGACGAACTTGGACTTGCCCAGTTCTTGGATGAGAGCCAATAAACGAAGTCAATCGATAATATGAAATTCAAGAGATGATTGCCTTTCACATTTTATTTAATATTGCCCCAAAAGTATTTTGAGCATTACCAGCATATGATAAGTACCATTTTCAAAAAAATTTATTTCGTTTCGCTGCTTATGTCTGCAACAACTAAATATTGGTTGCGGAATTGCCAAAGTTTAGATCACAAGTTCCCTATCTCAACTTGTCTTTCACTTTACTTTAGATGGAAGAATAGATCAGGAACTCAAAACACGTTTTTTTACTAAGCAAACCCATGCGCTAATCGCCTACTGTAACTTTGTTAGAATCCTTTATGATTGAACGCTTCACCTAAAGCGAGATCTTTGTTTACTGCGTTATCCCTCCGAGATGGCTCTAATTTTTCAATCCGGAGTTACGGTGCTTATTCACTAAAAATGTTCGAGTCATCTAAGCTGATGAATTGCAATTCTTTTGACACAGACAAATTGCTTCGCCACATCAAAGCTACTGTTCCCCGTCCAAGCCGTAAGTGATGGTTTCCTCTCGTGTCGTCAGCATATATTTTATTATCAGCCAGCAGTTGTATAGACTTTCGAAATGTGTTCCCTCTGATAATGGCAAATCTCACAAGATTGATAGTAAATACAACATTTTTCGATAAATCTGAATATACTCGTATTGTTGATAGTTGATAGTACGGCTGATTTGTCAGGCTTAAAACAACACTGATGCCTGTCAAATTGTTGATATAGGTAGTTTTTTTGTTCACAAAGTACGGCAGATAGGACCTTGTAAAGAATATTAGAAAGACTTATTACTCTGTAGTTAATGCAGTTCAGAGGCCTTTTTATATTTTTAGCACTTTTACTCGTCATGACTTCGTCCTCGATGTGTTATTTTTTTCTTTTCCTTGCTGAAGTATTCAGCAGTATAGAGCCTCTGCCAATTAATCGGTTGCAGGTCGACCACATCAAAAGTGATAAAGAAGATTGCTGAGAACTACTTCATTGCCTTTTATATTTCTACATCCTGAGTAGCTGAAAAGAAGCTACGGGCTGAATTTTGGATGACGATAGACCTAATAACAATGATGGTTTAGCCAAGAATTTTGATAACACAATGCACTGTGTTAACTGAAACAATGTAGAGAAAAAGTATCAAAGAAAAAGGACTATGTTTTCTTAGTACTTTCAATTATTGGGATATGTAGACAGAATTGATATTCATACACATTTTAATTATACCGAGTAACAACAAGCTTTTACAGAGATTTCAGGAAAAAATCTGGCTAAAAAATAATAATTTATTATTTGCAATTGTAGCAAATGCATTGATTACTGGTCCAACTAAATTGGTAATTTGTATAAATTGAGTAATTTAACTTCATAAACAATTTTGCTGTACCCCAATTGCTTTCCATGATCCACTTTTAATTACTTAATTTTTATTTTGTCAAAGTGAAAACCCAGATCGTTGTGCTTTGGAATATGTTTTTAATAGAAAATTCAATTCTCTCCGGAGTTTTCCAATAATACAACAAAGAAAAACAAAGCTGCTGTTGTTTGTGTAATTTTTCTTTTATTCTATTATTTATAAGAAATTCTGAAAGAAAATATCGCAGCTATTCAGAAACAACTTATTGAAAGCCGGCAGAAGATATAAAAAAAAAGTACATACCCACAATCTTTTTTTCATCTACCTTTTTTTTCTATTTTAATTCATGAAATTTCCATTAGTTCAATGTCTTTCTTGCAGAAGAGGGCCGTTTATAGGAGCAAAGACTACTCCATTCTTGCTCCTACTTCAAGAATATACTTGGTAAATCAAAAATTATGAAAATGAAAAAAAAAAAAAAAGGGAAAAATCGAATTCGAATCATTGGGCATTAAAAACCAGAGAAGATTGCTTGGGGGTTCGTTTCTGTTTGCATTCGAATGCCATTTATTGAATTAAAAATTATTCGTCAACTAAAATGTATTCTCTTTTTCTTGTTCTACATTCTTCCGTATTCTTTGTTGTTTTAAATATTAATAATCTCCAAATTCTACATTTCATTTTAAAATTGATTCTGAAATTAATTCGCTCAAAAAGTATTTATTTTGTGGAAAAGGAAAGATAAATAAAACAGTGGGCAGGATAGCCAATTTTTTTTAGTGGTTTCGAGGAAATTTCTTTATAATCAAAAATATAATAATAAAATGATAACAATTGACAAATCAACTTAAACCAAACCTATTTCTAACCAAGGCTAATAGACTTCTAGATATTCATCTTTTAAAACATAGTTGATACCGTTATGATACAAGTTTACCATATGCAAAACAATTTATACAATCTACGTAATCAATACCAAAATTGACATTAAAAACATTCAAAAAACAACCATCACGCCAACTAGCATGTGGTGCTGACTTTTTATTTCATAAATGGTTAACCACCCTTTGAAAACATGAGCGTGAGTTAAATTTTGGTTGAGTGCATCCATATATACAATTTTAATTTAAACAGAAGTAAATACTAATAGTGCAAACATTTAAAATCTACAGATCATTACACATTCTTATGTAAAAACAATATCAGCATTCTGTAATTTAGAATCAAAAATCAAAAGAAATCAAATTAGTTCATAGCAATTTAACGTAAAAAACTAACAAATAAATAACCAATGAAAGGAGGGGTGAATTTTGTTAGAATACAAAAAGAAAAAAGATTCAAACACAGAAATGTAAACAAACCATTCAAATAGAAATAAGTTTAAAATTCTCAAAGCACGTGAAAGTCAAAAGCACTCGATGCGCAGAAGCGCTCTTTTCTGAATTAAAATTATATTCAACTTTCGAAATTGTGGGAGAAAGTAATTGAAAGAGAGCAAAAGTCCTTTTTTTATACATGATTTATGATGATGGAACAGAACATCCTGTTGGCAGCATGCGAATGGACACTGCTGAAAGGAGTAACTATCCACCTAACCAAATTTTGCAGAGATTGTCCCGCTCTTGTGTGCACAATCAATTAAACTCCTCTTTTTATTACGTATAAAAACGACAGACAATTGAGCAGGACCTCAGTTATAATTGAGTTATTACGGTGACACCATTTAATTGAAGAATTTCTTTCAAGGAATAAAACTTAAACAAAAGTCTTTTTTCCTATCTACATATACATACATACTATATATAAAAAAGTATGTTCACAAATTGGTTAACAAGTTCGACAACAAATTCATCACCAACTATACCCCAATTGCCACCACCTACTATGACTACAACACCACCGGATATTGTTCTTGAAGTTGGTCCATCGCCTAGTGTACGTTTTGTGGCACATAGTATAATTTTAAGTATGCATAGTGGATATCTGCGTTCTGCTATACGTTTGGATGAAAGTGGAAACGGAAATTTCTCAGAAATGGTTTTATATCTTACCAATGTCACTCCAGAGCAATTTGCACCTTTATTGACCTACATGTACACTGGATATTTGGATTTAAACGTGGATAATATTTTTGCGGTTCTTTTAGCTACACATGTGTTGCACATGCCAAGAGCACTTGAGATTTGCCGGTAAATATTGTATTATCTAAACAATAGAAGTTCTTATTAGTTGTGATTTTGTATTTATTAATTAATTTGTTTTTTTTTTTTAAGAGCTTTCTTGTCAAGAGCACAATCTGAAGGTTATCTTAGTAATGGACGATTTATGGCCAACAATAACAACAAAATCATACGACCAATACCAAGTAAAGCCTCAGCACCAAATTTAGGATTTATTGCACCACCAATGCAACATGTATCTTTACCCAGCACTGGTACACCATTTAAAAGCCTTCAACAGAATTTTCCTCCTGGACCAGTTATACTATCTCCTGCTGAGGATCCTTCCGAAAGCGATACACAATCTATAGCAGTAACATCACCGAAATTACCACCGATATCAACGTCGACATTGACATCGACTATCGAAGGCGTCTCTTCGCCAAAACGCCAAACTTCACCTTCATTGAAATCAAACCAGCCATCGAAACGTCATCACAAATCAAAACGTTCCAGCGATAAACATCGCATTAAAATCATTTCAACCCTTCCAGCATCACCATTAGCAAAAGATTCCATTATCCCACAAACAGAAGCTGAAAATAAAACTATAATCGATGTGGCCAGCTGTGATGGACCTATTCGCTTTCGACGTGTTCTTAATGATGCCTATGGTCATAAGCCTGATGTTCTACAATTCACTCCAACTCGTGAACGAACTCAACAAAGTGTATCACTCTCATTTCATCAGCAAATGGCCAAGACAATAAGCCAACGGCAAATTCAGTCTGAAGAATCAGAAAACAGTGAGGACTTGAGTGGAAAAAGTTCTTCAACATGCACAAATTCAAAAACGGGTGAAATTTACAATTGCGTGTATTGTAAGCATACTTTTAAGTCGCAATACTGCTATCAAAAACATGCCAAAAGACATTTAAATCCTTTATCATTGGATTGTGCTGCAAGTAATAAATCTTCAGCGTCACTAACATTGGAAGCAACACCACCAACAGTCACCGGAACCAATTTAAATATAGAAATTGAAAAAGATGAAACAGCAATTGTAACAGCTGCAGCAGCAGTAGCAGCAGCATCAGCCGCCGCTGCCGATTTACAACGACGGGAAGTTCGTCCTTTAGATATGAATGTCCAATATTATCCATGTAAAACTTGTGGCAGCAAGTTTCCAAGTTATTACTTTGTACACAAACACCGAAAAATGTGTCATGCTAATGAGGAAAATTTACAAAGTGAATCCGTAACCAAAGGTGAACATTAATTATTTAAAATATTTTTCTTTGTGAACTTGTTGAAATACAAAATTGTTCAATAAAAATAACAAATTTCAAATCCAAATATTGACTGGAATGTTGGGTTTTATTTTCTCAGTTGAAAAATAATGAAATTCTTATTTATTTATTCATAATTGAACTGAGGAAAAGGCCAGAAAACGTAATTGGAAGGTACAATTTAAAAGCCAGATTAGCTTTGTGGGAGTACACCTTTCTCAGCTTTCGCTGAATTATTTATTTGAAAAAAAAAAAAGAAAAAACTATTCAATTTCTTGTTTATCTCAATGAGAACCATTAAATTAAGTCCTATACCCAGTTTGATAAACATAGAAGTAACACACGTAGTCTATTAACACACACCGGATACCTTCAATGTTTCGTTTGCACGTTTTAACTTAACTGATTGAAATAAAGAAAATCCTTATACGAATTCTGCTTCTCTTTTATTCTTCAGTTTTAACTTTTCGAATATGACAAAAACAATTATCACCTATGTACATATAAGTATCACTCCATGCACTGATTTTTGTCTGCAAAATATTCCGATTGACATGCACCTGTGTGACACAAGTCACAACATAACATAACCAATGTGTTAAAAACAGAAACTTCAGCATAACTGGAAAACAGAATAACATAGTAGTGGCGTAAATCGCTGCTTCCCACTATTTCCATTTCCCTGTACCATAGCTGATATACGGAATTGAGATTTTTTTCTTTTTTTTTTTCATTTTTTAATTAATTGACAATTTGTTTGCATGAATTTTTAAAAAATCGAATTTAATTAACTCCTTTTGCACACAGTGTTCGGTGGTAAAGAGAGACAAAAAAAAAAAAAAAAAAAATCCGTTTTCTCGCTTCACGTAGGCATTCTACATAGGAGTAATGCTGCTCTACACTTGTGTCCGTTCAATTTTACCTATGTACATGCTGTTACTATAACTCAAGCCAAAGCCAAAGCCACTTCTGACGTTCCTTTAATTCATGACTGCTTTTTTTTTGTATACATACATATAGGAAAATGTAAAAAAGATAACGATACAATTCTTTGCGATTCTCATTCTGTATTTATGGAAATACTGTGTCCTTTTATGTCCATTCGTCCTGTTTGGGGAATATACTACATAATACCAATTAGCCGTAGTGAGCGAGCTGGCAATCTGATTCTCAAAAAATAAAAAAAAAAATAAAAATCTGACTCTTGTCAATTTCCCAGACCTACACATTCCCAATCCTCTTCTATGGTTATTTTATGGAATTTTAAAATATCCTTAAACCAAATAAAAACGTAAGGACCCCTTCAGCAACGATTCATTCATCCATCAACCACGTACTCTTAACCAGCCTCGACCACCAACCAACCGCTTTTCCCCCTTCTCTCTTCGCGTTTTCCAACGTTTCGTTTCACTAGCAGTATCTTCTTCCCATTCTCCATTAACATCCTGATTTCATGCTCAACGGACTGGCCAGTTAATTAAAATATTTTAAACTGGCGAGATTTCCTTTTTTTTTTCTTAGTTTTTTTCACATTTTTAATTTTTTTTTTTTTTTTTTTTGCCTGGTTTGATGGTTGATTGGTAAAAAGGACGAAGAGGATTGCGGTAAGTAAACACCAAATATATATTAAAAACAAGAAAAAAAAGTCAACGTCAATAAAACGTCCAAAAAAATAAAAGAATCAGAACGGAAATGAAACAGTGCGTTAAGTGTTTTCTCCGCATCTTCTCTCGGTGCCTCTCCTTGGAGGTGGTGTGTGTGTGTGTCTGTAAGGACATTTTATTACATTTTGATGAATAGCCGAGTGTCCTTTTTAATTTTAATTTGAATTCATCCTCGAATTGTCAATAAAGTTAATTTAAAATTATATCTTCCTTAAACAGGAGAGAGCGAGCGAACTAGAGTACGTGAATTAATGATGAATGCCACACAGTGACAGTTTCATTAAATTAATTAAATTATATTGCAGATTCAGAAATGTACTCAAAGATGAGAACTTTAAAAAGGAATACAAACACAAAAAAAAAAAAAACCGCTTTTGAATTGACGTACTATCATACATGCATACACACACAACAAATTAACTATTTGGCTTATACATTGTACAAATACACTACACTACAATTTAACCGAGGACTTACCTTTGTTGTCAGTTAAATTGCTGTCATTTAACGGTGCCACCGAAGCAGTATCGTTTGTTGACTTGGCAGGATTCGCAGTTGCATGCGTATCGAGGTGTTTCTTTTTAGGATCACTGAATGAAAAACAGAAAAAATAAAAATAAAAATTATTAAATATAGGATTTTGATGTATGAACAATAATATATTCTAATATTATTTTAAATTTAATTTAAACGTAAAAAACCATGCTAATAATTTGATGACCCTTTAAATTGAACAACAAAGTGTTTAGTGAAAAAAATTTAATCAATTTATTCACTCCATAATGTTGAAGTGCCAGTGAGAAAGCAAAACGCCAAAAGTAAAGGAAATATTCCAACTGTACGCAATTCTGTAAGTCAAGACCCCTAATCAATACCTCGTCGTTCTGAAGAGCTGGCCATCTCTTGAGCGTCCATGTGGCGCTGGCGACCTGCCTATACATCCATATAAGAAGGTATTCACCTAATAGCTAAAACCAAATGACCATAGGAGCGCCGAACTTCCGCTGATTAGGCTCTATTGGAGATGGAAGAAGATCCGGATTTTCACTTAAATATCGTCCTCAGTGACAGACAGCGGTGTAACAATCTTCAGTCATTATATACGAATAAATTTACTGTTTGGTACGGTTTTCATGCTGGCGGCGTCATTGGGCCGTACCTTTTCCGAGATAATATCGGCGATAATTATAGTCAATGTAGACTGCTACCGTTCCATGTTAACAAATTATTATTATTATTATTATCATTATTATTATTATTATTATTATTATTATCATTATTATTATATACATATATTATATTTTTATAAATTGCAATTGGAATTAAAAAATGTGTAGTTTCAATAGGACAAAGGTTGTCACACAGCGCGTTCCACAATCGACTTATTGAAGATGAAGGTCCTGTCAATTAACCGAAACACTTGTGCGATTTACCACCTGTAGGAACCCCATTTAGTCCCTGATCTATACCGTCAAGTCAGAGACTTAAGACAACTTGGGGGCGAACATTCGTCGTGAAATTTTTGGAATACGAGTAGTACCCGAAATAAGCGAAAAATTGAGCCCCGTGGGATGCCGAATGCTTTGGGGGGCCGTTCGGATGATCTCATATTTCACAAATAATAGTTTCAATAATATTTCTATTCAAAATTCTTTGATACTCGTAACTTAAATACTGAATTAGAAATCTATTAAGAGGCAATAATTTTCAATTTTCAAAAGTGGTTGAACACCGGCGGAGCCTAACAAATTAAAAATTTTGTGTTTACTACTTGATTAAAAAATTCTCATTTCTCTCTCATTCTCAAAGTATTAATATTCACTAAAGTACAAATAAAGAAGACGACCAGAACCGTAAGCAAACAGAAAACAACGAATCAATGGAAAGGGCAAAGAGCAGAAACGAAAGACAAATTTAACGAATGTCTTGGATTTATGTTAAATGGCTCGCGACTTTAATGAAATGCAAAAAGGGTCAGATGCAATCATATTTTTATCCAGTAGAAAGAGATCTCTTTAAATCCAGTAATTCAAATCAAACGCAACACAAAAAACAACATTTCGACTGTCTTGAACTTGCTATTATAATCTAACTTAAACGGACCTTTGACAAGATACAGGATGTTGCAGAGAGGAGTATGAGAAACTATGACATATTTGCAGTGATTGCTATAGGTATATAGAGTCTATTTGAATACAGATTTGTTATTGGTAGTAAACTTTAATAAGCAGCTATGAACGATAACAATAATGACAATCGTAAGCAGTCTGCCAAACAAACTTCTACAAATTCTTACAATGTGTATACATAATTTACATAATATATAAAATTATCGCCTTGACTAAAAAGAGGAATACATTTCGTATGACATGTTACACGCATAGCTCACTCACGCCTGATAATGGACTAAGACTAATTAATTCTACGGATAACCACAGCAGATCATGGTTTACTCATCTCCATATATTTATTATAACTCACACAATGCGCGCTTTCCAAGTGGCCAATTCAAAGCATCCATGTGAGAAAATAGACATTGATAAACACCAATTGCAAGAGGTCACCTAAAATTCTAACAACAACGCGGTAAAGTCAGTTGTAATGACAATTTAGACAATTTAGACAATTTAGACAATAGTAGCCACAAATCGTGTATACATTATCAAAACGAAATACGGATGGCATATTTCACGCCATAGTCCAACGATATTTCAAAAACTAAAATGATTTTGTAAGAAATCTGCAACCAACAACGAAATTTGAGTCAGAATGTGAGCCAATGAAAAACCTCTGTAAAGAACTATCAATTTTGTCGTCGTCTGCCATCAAGTGAACAGTACAGTTTTGATCACAAGAAAAAGCAGCGTATCGGTACATTACATGCCGCTATCAGTCTTAAGCAGTAAGAGCTAATTGATATAATAAATGATCCAACTGGAGTTTCTTAAATTCCGATAGAGTGTCAAGGCAGGAGACACAGGGTTCCAATAATGCGCCAAAGTTAATAGAAACCACAGCAAACTTGATGTGTTCAACTGTAGGTATTTTGCTAAGAACCAGGATGGCTTGTTTATTTTTAGGTTAAAGAAAATGCAAATGCTGGTCAGAGAATAAAAAATATCCAATGAAACACAAATTTTTTAATTGACTAAAGTTGGAAATAAATCAGTAAGTAAATTGACAGTTTAAAAACGTGACAAGCCGTATTATATATTTTCATATACGAGTATGTATTTATCATATGACCGATAACTGAGTTCTGGCGCAATAACTTTATCAAAATCAAAACAAAAATTAAATTACAAAAATAAAGATTCGTCTCATCTTACCCTTGGCCTAGACTATGCATAGCTTATAGCAATATCTATCTACTCAAAAAGGAACAGAAGAAAATGTTTGAATGCAAAACCATACTATCTTTTCGCACTATTTAAACAAACAGGATTCTGAATACAACAAACGAAAACCGACTAGTTTGCCTAATTATCAAAGTTGAATTTACCAAAATCCACGAAATCATCGCATACACCCCAAATGTGTGCAACCAACCACGAGGCAACCAAGATTGTTTCATTTAACAACCTTATTCCTAGTCATTAGTGGATTAGGGAAATTTTCAATCCACTACTAGTACGTCTTTGCAAATAAATGCTTCCGAGGATAGTGCGTCCATACGAACTTACATCAAACACAATTCTGAAGCGGTTAATGCTCGCGTTTGCTGTAAACACAACACATGCCTACAAAACAAAATGCATTCGAAAATAAATAAAAATTACCTAACATCGGAGTTAATATCACTGCCACCACCATCTGCATCGGATGCCTTTGTTTTCTGTCCCGGTAGCAGGAGACCACCTTCCGTTATTTTTAATGAAGCGGTGTCCTTGTCACCGCCACCAACAACTGTAACACCAATTCCGCCGACACCAACTGTGCTCGTTTTTGCATCGCCGCTCGTCGCTGTTGCTGCATTTATAGATGAAGCATAGACCGCTGCGTATGAGGTTTTGATGCCGTTTGGTGTACCAGCAGGGTGTGTGCTAGAATTCAAGACCGCATTGCTGTTATTTTGATGCTGTTGTTGTACTAAATTAACATTGCTTTCTGCTAGAGATTTGGCGGTTCCATTACTACCAGCACCACCATTGGGAGTTACCGACTTGGGTGGCATTGCTGTAGCCGATGCATCTTTATCAAGGTTGCCTGTTGCAGTTGATGATGCTGAGCTGCTTCTGTCTTCACTACTCTTCGAATCTGTGGAACTTGTGGTGGCATTCGATTTTTCACCACTACCACTTCCACCACAAACATCCACACTGGTTGTTGCCTTAGATCCATTAGTTTCTGAACCAGACAAACCGGTTTTTGTATTCTCTAAGCTTTCATCTTTCACACCAATCGAATTTGAGACCACTGATGTTAAAGCTGTTGGAGATTTTCTATCCGTTGTAGCTTTCGCTGACGAATCCACAGTTGCAGATACACTAGTCGTCATTGCCGTAGATACCGTTGTTGTTGTCATCGTTGACAAACTGGCGACTGAACTTGTGGTTGTCGTACTAGATGTTGTCACTACAGATGAAGAAGTGCTGGAGCTTGTGACGGATGTTGTTGTGGATTGTGCAATCGCTGCCGTTGTCACTGTTGTTGGACTTCTGCTATCACCCGATGATTTACTGGACGATGTCGACGAGGAAGATATTGCCACTGACGTAGTCGTAGATAGCAAACCAGTTGGCTTTGTCGAGGATGCTGCATTATTCGACGACCCAGCTGTTGTGGTTATTGTTACTGAAGTTTGCCCTGCAGATGAGCTCGTTGACAGCGTCGTTGTAGTCGTACCCGACGTAGTTGTTGCCACTGTTGTACTACTACTACCTGACGATCCTGACGTATTATGCGATAAATGCGCAACAGCAGAACGATCACGACCACCAGTCTTTTGTTGTTGTTCGCGCTGAAGACGCGTTGTCACTCCAGTTGTTAGAGAATCGATAATGCATTGGGTTTGCGCTTGCTGCGTTTTCTGAGGGTTTCTCGAACTTCGAGTGCGTTGTCGCGACTTTCGCAACAACTGCTTATAGTTCTCCGTCTTTTTACTGAGGTAGTAATAGCGAACACAATCCTGTGCCGACTTTCGGTCCAGACTTGCTGCGATCGCACCAAAATTTTTCGGATGTTGTAGAAATTTCTCCTTGAAGATCTCTTTTTCACCTGCGGTCCATACGTTTATGTTCTGACGATCCTTGTAGTCTGCCACCATGTCAGCTAGAGCGCCGTTCTCATTGTGGTAGATGCAACGACGCTGCTTAGTGTCATACATTAGTGGTGGTATCACAGCATAGGACCGCATTTTCTTATCCTCCATAGCCTGTTCCTGCAGTCCATCCATAATCTCTTCATAGTCGGCTTCGGATTTTATCCGAGAGCCAACGCGGTTGAAGCGCTCTTTGTCTTCTCGTTGTTTGCGTAGCTCCGTAAAGACTTTTTCAAAAAATTCACGGTTCTTCGCTTCGCGCGCTTTTCTTTTGACGCTCGTCTCAGCCTTTTCGACACGTTTTTGCCATTCTTGTGACGCTTGTGCGTATTCCTCTACCAATTCAGTGTTGCGAACGTATCGGTCGTGTTTCACTTTTTTTAAATGCAAGAGCAGACGCGGTTTCATCGTCGCTTGATGACGTTTTATGACTTCCGCGCACATTTCCACATCGGATGGTTGATTGTACAGTGGCAGCTCAATAGGCGGACCTAACGAACTTAGAATGGAATGTCGAGAGCCGGCAATTTTACGATTTTCATCATAGATCTTATGAGCCAAGCTTTGATGACGTCGCTTTGGCTGGAGGGATTTCTCCTCGGTTGCTTTTTTCGGCTTACTAGAGGCTTCCTGCAGTAGCTCCGCCTTTTTCTGCAAGCTGGCCATTGTATTTTCGGCATTGACAATCTCCTGATCGACCTTTTGTATTTGCATAAGTAGGTCTTCCTTGGCGGTACGGCGTTCTTCGGCGGTGTCATTTGGCAGTGTGGGGGAAATCGCCTCTACTTGGGGATGATAGGCTTCAGTCGTCTGTGGTGGTCGCTGATGTTCACGCGTTTCAATTTTCAATTGTTGTGTAGCTGGAATATTTATTATCGCCGTTTGATGACCACCGCTATTGGGTGTATTATTAATGCTAGTTGGCGGCAGGGGAACCGGTGCAGGTTGCGAATGCGACTGAACTAAATGTGAGCTACGATTGACTATGAGAGATGATGTGGGTCCCTGTTGTTGTTGCAGTTGTTGTTGCTGATGTTGCTGCTGTTGTTGATGTTGTTGATGTTGTTGCAACTGCGATTGGGACTGCTGCAACTGAGATTGGGATTGTTGTAACTGGGATTGGGACTGTTGCAACTGGGATTGGGGCTGTTGCTGTTGCTGTTGCGATGATGGTTGCGAAATATGCTGGGATTGCTGGACTAACAATTGCTGCTGCTGCTGTTGTTGTTGTTGTTGTTGCTGCTGCTGATGCTGCTGCTGCTGATGTTGTTGTTGCGGTAGGGATTGTGTAGGCGGCTGTTGCTGGTGAGGGTGCTGCTGTGTATGTTGCGTATGCTGCGGATGTTGTGTGTGCTGCGGATGATGCGGGTGTTGCGTATGCTGCGAATGCTGCTGATGTTGCTGATGTTGCGAAAGAGGATGCGGTTGCGTGGATAAACTTTGTTGACCAGCGGCGCTTATATTTGAAACTACGGGTGGCAGGTGATTTGATTCACTAAGTCGCATTTTCTTATAAGGCTGTCCTCCTGGATCAGGAGGTGCCTGCTGCGTTTGTTGCTGTTGTTGTCTCGCATGTGCCATATATTCATTTGTTGAATATTGCACAGTCGCCGACGATTGCGGATGGGGCAACAATATTCCAGGGATACGTTGACGTCCAACGGTTAACATGCTACCAGCCCCGACTGGTCCACCTGGCCCACCTGGCCCACCGCCAGGTCCTCCAGCTACACCAACACTTGCAAGCAATTGACTGGATGGTGCATGAGAGAATTGTACTGTACCGTCCATCGTATTGGAGGTGGGTACGCCAGATACAATCGTTGATAAGCTGCTGTTGCTTGACACGACAGTAGGTGATGAGGCAACAGCGGCCGCTGCCACCGCAACCGCTGCTGCGCGATGATAGTCCTGAACTTGGGCTGGCGGCATCTGAGGTATTCGAGTGTATGGGCTTTCGCGATACTGTGCAACCGGTCCGATACTGTATGAACTTTGCTGTATGTAGCGGTGAGGTGCTTCGGCGAATTTCGGATAAGTATTGGCTGCTGTACCCGGTCCGGGGCGTGGCGGTGAAAGGGGACTAGTTGCTGAACGAGATTGAGGCTGTTGTTGCGTGGGCGGCGGTCCAATGCCACCCTTCGAATATGATTGGGGCGTATCGACCGGCCTGTAAAGTCAGAACATCACAAAAAACAAGAAATATATTAGATTTGTTTGTAAATATAAAATTTGCATTTTTTTTTTTTTTTTTTTTTTTTATTTATTTAAAGAAAATAAAATGTGTATGCAGCAATTTGATTGTTAAGTTTTTGCACTAAATTAGGTCATTAGCAATTGAGCAAGTATTGAGTTTAGGTTCCTTTTAAACTGATTTTAAAAGGGAGCTGAAATATTATTCAATTATTTCTTCAAATGTGGTTTCCGGAAAAAAAAAAAAATAAATAAATAAAAAAGACGAACAAGTGAACAAGTATTACTTAGCACCTTTTGAATGATGAAATTTTCCAAATAATGTTATGTGTCGGATGGGAAGTATAGTGTGGATTCTATAGCAAAAAGAACACCGGCTTGTTATAAGTATTAAGAAACTTAACCAGGACTCATTACTGGGAAAATAGAAGAACCCCAATCACTTCTGAGAAAATACATCTAGCTACATACAAGGAACCATTTTGTAGGCCATTATTCTACTGTAAGGCTGAACATACCATTCAACTTAAATGACGACAATATAACCTTAACTATGTGAGAACAAATGAACTAGATCAAACAATAAACTTGATAAACCCGAAAGCTTACCTACTATAAAATGTATAAAAACTTTAGCCATGTTTAGAATAGGTAGGTATATACTTGATAATACTAACCTCAGCTTAATATTATCGAGATTAATCTTTAAATTAGATAAATCTCATTTGACACACTAATACAGTGTAACATTAAATATGTATATAATAGATTATGAGAAAATCGCACCTCTATGCAGAATTACAAGGAAGTAAGTAACAATCTCGTAAAGGTTCTCCATGTTAAAATAATCGTATATCACATCTGAGATATTTTTTTTTTTATTTTTATTTTATTTTTATTTTTTTTATTCTTAAATTATTAATGTTAAATGTTGTCTATTTGTAGAAATTAGATTGCTGACTTGGTATCATCGAAGGCATGTAAATGTCTAGTAGTAAACGAAAGGAAATTAGAGATCGCCCATACGATTCGGTTTTAGTTTATTAATACTGCATATGCCTGTACATATGTCTTTTAATAAAACGGTGAAGTAACAGCATTAATTATCTTCACAAAATATCATAAATAATCGGCGAGCGCCGATGTCATCACAATTAATTTGAAATGTAAAACATCACTTAACTTGCTAAAAACGAGATGATGATGTCGATCTGTATGTTTCTAATTCAAGACCAAACTGACAGTTAGCATAAAAGAAAAATCATTTTGTTTAATGTTCCCTAATCAAATCAACGACAGAGAAGCACTGAGGGTATTAATGTCTTTAATAAATTTTTTTTTTTTATAATAAAGTTGGTTAACATTTGAATATTTATTTGAAACTTAAGAAACCAGTGCTTTGTAAAGTTACCCATTTAAGCCAAACTTCCTGACCTTGATTACTTCTTCACTTTTTCTTCTACTCGAATCTACATTTGTATGTATGTATGTATGTACATTTTTGCAGTCCGATTTGAAATTCAGCAAAATTTATATCTTTTCGTTCTCTGATTTAGATTTAAACAGGACTTGACGACAATCCATAAAAGTATCCAGGTTCAGTAAACGGAAACAATAAACCACGCCGTGGTAAAATAATACTTTTTTAGTGGGTCTTAAATCTTCATGACCTAGTTCTCCGTGGTTATTGTATTTTTACTTCAATTTTATTTAATGTTAGTGGCATTTAATACCATTTTACGTTGAGCAATCTAAAAAACCGATTGTTTATTGTCGAAATTAGTCTTAGCATCTTTGGGAAATTTTTTTTGTAAAATCGCCACCACTCAAGGTAGTATCTTATCTCATAAGACATGATTCCAGAAAGATTAATTCTCTATAATATTATCAGGATACATTCGAGGCATTAACACTGGGGATTTAGCTCAGTTTTAGATGTCTGGAAAGTTATATAAAAAACAATACCCATCTCGTACATGGGTACATTTAATTCTAAATTGTACGGGAAACCAAAACTGCTGATGAGGGTAAAGTTAGGCAAATCTGCCAAACCTCACCAAGTGCTTAGAATTGGCAGGTTCTTTTGGATCGAATTCGCAAATAAGCAAGATTCAGCTTTTGAAAAAATCTATAAAATTTTTTTTTATGAAGAATGGTTCATGACATGTTTTGAACATGACTTTAGGTATATAATATAGTATATAACATATAACATCCTGTTGGTCCCATTAAGGATCACTCTTCTGAGCATTTGGGCTCTATCTCACCAAAAATGTGCTAAATATTTGCTCCAAAACATGAATAGTTTGTGGTGTTTTACTAAATACCAAAGGCTTTCCATTACTCTACAAGAAATAATTAAGTGGCGTCAAATCGCACATCCGCGGTGGCTACTTCACTGGTTCATTTCGGAGATGCTTTAGTTGAATTGAGTTCTTAGTAAGTTTATTGATACATAGTGCTATTTTGCTGAAACCAGTATGTTTTTATTTTCAAGAAAATAATCTGACTTTGGCTGTAACGCAAACTGAGGCCGATTGTAAAGGACAAAATAAATAGGACAGTTTTTTAACTGTTACTAGGTCTTGATTACAAACTTATTAAAGTAAAAGTGAGATTTTTCGTTAAAAATAAGGATTGACATCAAACTGTTCAAGCGTCAAATCGGCGAACTTTCGTCGCAAGATATGGTTTCGTGATCGAAATTCCTTCAACATTTAGATCTTATATGGATGTTGGAAGAGATTTTTTCGCAAGCTTTTCTATCGAATTGACAATTTTGGTTCACTCAAAGCGGCTACATTTTATTCTGCACGTAGATTACGTTGACGCACTGTTGATTATCATCATGTAAAGTGTATGCGGTACGAAATTTATCCACAACACAATGAAAAGCAAGCTCAGTTGGTCGATTATAAAAAAAAACAAAATATCGCGAATTAAAGACTAATTTTAAAAATAAGTTTGAATTATACGGGAGCGATCTTTTGATTGTCTATTCATGATGATGGTCAAACAGTACTAAACAAAAATACCAAGGAGTTGCCAAATTAGCATCACTGTTTTATATATGATAGTTATCTCTATCGCAAGATAAAAAAATAAAACTTTGTGGAACTACCAGACTCGTCAAAGTTCTCACAATGTACAAGTCAACTAGACTGCAAACCATAAGGAAATCTGATGTTATCTGCATCTAGCCAAATATACATAGTATATTCCGCATTCCGGCTCAACAGCAATTCCTGTTTTTAGATTTGTAATTGTGCTGGATTGTGCAACTCCAAAGGTGATATTTCTTATCGGTTGTCGGTTGTTTTGACAGATAAGGCCGTTCAATTCGTAAACACTGAGATTAAAATAGAAAAAGAAAAAATTATAATCAGCTGATAATTGCCTCAGGACTATTAATCTGACTTCCTTCCTGCTGCAAAGCCTGAAAACAGTTAGGCTTTATGTACACAAGTGTGCTCTGTGAATGCAACTTCTGTTGAAAGTAAAGCATGCCTACTTAAAATAGGAAGAGGATTTCCTCTAACCTGAAAGAGCGTTAGGGCTATCTCCGTTCTCAATTAGTGCTTCCATTGACATGATTCTCCAAGATGCAAACCAACCAAAGGAATGTTTCCCGACTTCTCTATAACATTAAGCAGGATTTTGTTTTCAACGAGGGTTGTGGTTAACAAAATACACCGCGCAGCACTCCTTTATCAGTTACTGGCTTGGCATGGTTGTGGGGAGTACTAGACTGTAGTAACTGAAGAGGTCAACCATCTTTGTATAAAAGAAAAAAAAGACGAAAAAAAAATGTACCAAACATTTTTTTTTTTAGATTGTTAAATTCCCAAACTAAATCGGTTCAAGAACTGCATGGCGCCTGTTGATATTCAACAAAGTTCAAAAGCTAGGACTCCTGTCTCAAAAATTAAAAGGTTTGTCTAATGTTGCAGCTTTTTTTTATATAAATTCCGCAAACTTCGAACGGCGTCGTTTTCCACTTTTGAGACTTCTACATAGCCCAATCACCGCCGAACAGTCTCTTAATATCTTTCAACATATAATAGATTCAAATATCTTGAGTATTTGATCGTTTGGAATAAAACTTCAGAATGTGTAAGTAACCTGCAAGGTTCCCTTAGCACTTTGTCGATTAGTTGATGATAGATATAAAGAATCAACATTGGCCTAAGCTATCTAAAGGAGCCTTCATAACTAGACAAACAGTCTAACTGAGTTAGGTATAAAGTAGCGTAAAAACATATCGTCTCTAATAAAAACTATGTGATGTTGTTAATCAGGTTCTTATTCCTTCAGACGAAAATCAAACAGGATAGTTTGATAGATAGACCAAGATATTGCTTCTGCCTCTTACGACCGATAGATGAAATTAAGGAAATGTCCACTTGCAAATATGCACCACAATGGAAAGTAAAAAGTATTTATTGATGCTAGAAATTGATAAGAACAGAAGGTTAGATCAACAAATAAAGAAATAAAAAAAAAACCTCTGAAACCAGCTTACAGTTTAATCTTTAAACGAGTTCACATCTTTCTGTCTACCCACCGAATAAGAACCAAAGCCTCACAGTTTAGGGGACCAAACTCATAAATCTTTCTAATAATTAAATTGAAGTGAAATTGACAAATTGAAATTTCGATAATTATCAAATAACAGAGATGTAAACAAAAACAAGAGTTCGAGACAAACCAATGTTTTGAACGATGTCCAGTCATAACCAGTATGATTCACCAATTTTTGTATAAAATAAATATTATGAAATCCCATCAAGTCGAACGTTTATTTGCGCCAAGATGACGCTCTGTGGATGTGCCTCTTTGAATAATACAACTGACAGCCCGACCAACCTATATACCGACAGACAGTTGGATTTGTAGTAAGACAACAATTTACCAAACAAAAACACTTCACTCGGGGAAAATGACATTTAACAATTGTCAATTGAAAAAACCGCAAAGAAAATCAAACAACTTCAACCGTTTCAACCGATTCACCAGGTAGAGCAGGACAATTATTACAAATCCCTTGCACGGTGTGAAACCCAGACAGAATGAGACATGAGAATTTATCAAAATTTCAAGATGGCCGAATTCAGTTAAAAAGCAACAACATCATAACAAAAACCACTATCTCTCTCTTTCTGTCTATTGCAAAGTGTATTTATTCTCGTTTTTGACTTCATGACGTGTTTTGGTTCTGCTATGCTTTCGTAAAATTCATGATGGCCGCTGCTACTTTCGTGCCAACGTACCGATTGTGAAGGGGAAAATCGTTTTTTTTTTTTTTCATATTCACCACACTTTTTTTTTTGTTTTTTTTTTTATTTTCCCACACATACATCGATGCACGGCGGCCAAAAAGTTGGACATTTCACACAAACGTATATATGCATAAACAAGGAAAATAAATGAAATAAATGCGGAGAGTGGAGACGGAATGAGAACGAGAATGGAAATGTGAATTCGAATTCCCTTGTTTGAGGAGAGTAATGGCGAGGTGGCTTGTTTTTTTTTTTTATACTTCTCTTTGGTTATTATATCCATGCGACGTTGCCACTCTTAAAGGCACACGTTGCCATATTTCAAATGAAAGAAAATTAATGAATCCCAAATCCCACACCCAGCAGCAGCAGCAACAACAACAGCACATGCAGACATGGGAGTAGTTTTTCTGCATGGATAATTTTACCATTTTTTTTTGTTTGGGTTTTATTTCTTCTTTTTTGTGTTGGTGGTAATATTATTCATTCAAGTTTGTTTCATTTTTTTATTTTTTTATTTTTTTTGTTTTTCATCTCCCAGAAGGTAGAAGTTGATGTTTAAGGTGCATACACAAGGTACTAGGTAGGAAATGCAGTTTTAGCTTTATTTCTTTTTCGACAGAACCAGGATGGAAAAGAGAAAAGCAGGTCTTTTGTTTAAGGGTAAAGAAAACTACATATACCTAGGTATCTTCTGTGTACATAAGTACGTATATGATATAATTGTACAGTGTACAATATGTCGGTACATTTTGTATTGTAGATGAAAACACATGTGCGTTTACCTAACCTAGGCTGTGCTTTATTATTGCAACGGTGGAGATCGAGACCAACACGATGAAGCCATGTTCTGCCTAATGGAGTTATATGGCTGCTGCTGCTGCTGCTGCTGCTGATGCTTCTAGTTTTACCAGTCAATCATACGTACATACGTATGTATGTACGTAAATATGTGTGCATCCAATTAATTATTCATTACGATAAAAAATGAGTGCCCCCCGCGACGGGCACATCTAGATACATATGTATGTATCCCATACAAATTTACTACGCTAGTAGCACTATACATAAATGGAAATGTCGCTCTTTTCCTTCATCTCCACTCAACACTTTAACTAAATAATAAAGGAGTGGGTACCTACATTCGTACATACCTACTCGCGTCAATTGCTGTTGGAAAAATCTTAAACTAAAATTACTCAGTTACTTACATACAAATTACATGTACCTATGTTCATTCATATAAGTATACAAAGTGCATTTGTATCAAGGCGTTCGAAAAATCTATAAAACAGAGGCGCTGTTGACAAGTGGAGAGCTGAGATACTACTTGGCAAAGAAAATTCGCACGCTACATGATAAACGGATGTGATAGGTACCTTGTTATGAACAATTGTTTACGTAATTGAAAAACTAAAAATAAAAGAAAACATAAATAAATAATACCTCATTAAAAGCGAATGGGAATGCACAATTCAATTGAAACAGCTGGCATCAGTTAAATTATGTTTACACTTTTATTTTTCACCACAGAAAAAGAAAATAACTCTCTCCCACTACGAGTAGATATTTATTGTACATATATGAAATTTAATTTCTGTTTTTCAAAATCAAGTTTGCCGCCGGTTTTTTTATTTGTTAACTTACCAAAGCATGTTTGGAAAATGATATTATTCAAACACTATGTTAAATTAAGTAAAACACGTGATACCCACTGGCAAAGTGAACGACAAATGAAAAGAAATTAAGCATTAATCGTCAATGTCAAAATACTGTTGACCGCGCGAGTAGAAAAGAAAAGAGCAAACAAGTTGAAAGAAACTGGCAAATTATACTAGAGTTTTTGAATGCGTTCAGCACGGCAATAAAACAGCTGATTGCTGTTTGCTGCTTGAAAATAACCATCGTCCATGTAACTACCCTACGGTGTATCCCTTAAGGTATTGTACATTAAGCTACCTATACCTGCCAAAGGTTTTTTTTTAATAATAAACATGTGTACGTACCCATGAACATACTACATACATACATATTTACATATATAGGTGTGATATGTATGCATTGAAAGCGCTCCTTAGAGACAGTATAAATCCTTTATACCATTCTAATGGGTGACTAGATAGCAATAGTTTTTCCAATTGTTATGTTTCAGCAGCTGTCAAAGTAACCAATGGCATCCAGTTGTCAAAAGGTTTGCCATTTCATCATGCATCGTTTTACGCTTACCGAATGGGAGATAATTATTAGAAAATATCGAAATGCCGGGTCAGTTGTAAATACGCAAAGTGAATTTCGTCATCAGACAATTCATCGTACCGTGGAAAATATTCAACGTGAATTCACTCTTTTGGATCTTAAGCCACCATCCAGACAGAGATTGGTGCGAAATGTAGAAAACATAGCCGCCGGAGCAGTTAGTATCGAAGAAGTTTCAAGAATGTCGATTCGGCGTCGATCAGCTGATTTGGATTTCGCCAAAGAATCAATTAATTGCGGTTTTATTTGGGTCTACTTGTACGGATGTAGATATAAGATTGTGCTGACGCAAGAATCGAAACCGTGAGTTCTTTAATTGAGCGCTCGAAATATTGGTCGAAGATCCGGATTTTGGATAAAAAATCATCTTTTCGGACGAAGCCTATTTTTGGTTCAGCGGGTATGTCCACAAGCAAAATTACCGTTATCGGATCAAAGTGTTTGGCCAAGCATCAATGCATTCACAAAGAATAACTGTTTGGTGCGGTTTCTGGCATGGCGGCATCATCGAGCCTTATTTCTTTCAAAATGAGGAAGGAGACAGACACCGTAACCGTTAATAGTCTCAGATATAGAGGGATGTTTACTGATTTTCTGAGTTTAGAGCTCTACAACATCGATATATTCGAGCTGTGACGGCGCTAACAATCCAAACACTTTGGACGAGCTCGAGGCCACTATTCGACACGTTATTGCCGAAATAACCCAGCACATATTTGACCAAGTCATCAACAATCGGACCGACCGCTTGAATCATTGCCAGCGAAGCTGAGGCGGCCATTTTAATAATGTGCTATTCCATATATAATTGCACAAACGCAGCTTCAAAATAAAACCAGAATTAATTTCATTTCTCACACCACTGTTGTTTCATTTTATTTTGTTTTCCTATGGTTCTTATCTGGCCACCCTTTACATTGAAAACACCAGATTTACCATAGTGCGTGTTCACATTGGCGTGGGCATGACATTTTGATAAGTGGAACACTTGAATCGGACCATTTTTAAATTTGAGCAGTTGGCCTGAAACATATCCTTTTTTCTTCTTTTTTACACTGCTTTGCTCATCAACCATCAGCACTAAAATAAAAAAATATATCAGAAATGGAACGACATGGGAAAAACGTCATAAAAATCAATAAAAAGCGTTCCCTTTCTTTCGGACAGTCTTCCTGCCCATGTCTATGTGAACAGGCAAAATCTCTCATCAGATCACTCAACGATCGAAACAGAAGAAGTTGTTGCTGTTTTTATAGTTTATCCTTTTCGAGAAAGTTTTTAGATTGTGTAGCCCAAGACCGTTCAACAAGTCCCTTATGTTGCTAATCAAACACCGGTGACTACTGCCAAGTTACAATCAGAAACAACACAGCTACACTACAACGAAATTTATGTTTAAATGATAAATGCGGACTTTGTAGAGCACCGAAATACCATAAGATGCATATAAAGCTTTACTAGAAAAACTAGCAAGAGCAGTAACGGAACTATACCATAAAAAGGCTCCCCCGAAACATAGGAAAGCCACGAGAAATGTAAATTTGTCTATTAATTGGGAGTGTACCTCATTCTTATTTTATTAACACCTAAGATACATTCATCACACTGTGTACATATGCATTTGTACAACGAGATTAATTTTTTACATGGATCAGCAGCTCGGTATCGCTCGCGAGGTTGACTTTTTTGTGAACTTCAATACCTATTCTATACGTTGCTCTATTTTAAGTATGGTAACATAATCAGTGAAGCCGAGAGTTTGCTCATGAGATAATTTTTTATTTTTTTATTTTCTTGAACTACTTTTTGAAAATTTCGTGGAATTTAAAATCACTTTGTCTTTTAAATGGGATTTTCTGATAAAATTCTAAAATTCTTAGTATTGGCAGCATTGGCTGATACGATTTTCAAAAATGCTTCACACAAAATGCGTACTCGTTGATTTTATATGCCCGTAGACATCATAATATAGCGTAGCGTTATATCTCCGTCTCCTCATATATTGACCAATATTACCATACATACCTACATATTTTAGAACGGAATACACCATTGTTGCGTAAAAACTTTTTAATATAAAAAGACACAAGAATTTCGCGCGATTTTAGCTACCCTACGTCAGATTGATAGGAAATAAGCGGTGACGATATCGCCCAATATCATAGTTTCCGACTGAATCAAATTGATTCACATGTCAGCCTTTGCATTCATTCAATTAAGATTTCGTATTAAGAACTGGTAAAAGTGTAACCAATTTATTAATTTACTGCAATTCGACGTGCACCTCTTCAAAAAAATCTTGCACGACAATGCAACGAATTAAAAGGCACCATACTCTGTAATGTGCGAAATATTGTTATATGCATTTAGAGTTATTTTGAAGACTTAAGCCATTATATCATCCCTATACGAAATTATACGAATGCTTTTCTCCACAAATCTGAAAATGATGTGAACATTTTTATCGTTTCCCCTTTCTTGTACAAATTGAAACAACAAGGTTATCTTTCCACTTGTTCGACATCTAGTTGCTTTTCATTGTTCAGTTAAACAAGATCACAAGCCAAGAAAAAACTTTTATATGTACACTACCAAGTGAGTTTTCATCATTCCACACACAACTAGTTTCGCACAGCCGAAGGACCAACATAACCCGTAAAATTGACAAAATAGTTGAAATGAGAACAAACATATTGTTCATTCATTTTTCTGACGAGCCTCTCTTAATCGTCGGACAAGTGCCCAACAAGACTTTACTCCGTTTTTACTGTTTCGGAGCAAAGTTTGGACTAAGTTGACTTTTAGGCTTTCGTTGATGCGTTCAAATTTTTATAAAGTAACCGGCGAGTCTTAGAATTGGCTATTGTCGCAAATAAAAGCTTACACCGAACTCAGTTAAACAAACCAAGACGTTTTTCTAAATTGTGATAGTTCTAGCGTTCGACCCTTTTCATTTTTTATCTATTCGGTTTAGAATGTCTAATAAATGGGTGACAATCAGTTCACAATGGTTAACCTATTGGTGAGCTCGGCTAAGTGCACTTTCGGGTAATGTCTTCAATGACTGTTTTTTTTTTTTCAGATTTTTCTCTTAAATTCAAGGGTCTATAGGCTGCTCTAATTTGAGACACTTATTTAGTAAGGAAAAGAGTTGAAGTTTAAGTGATTCAGACTTATTTTCGGTAAAACATGCAATCTATCGACGAAAAATGGCCTATAAATTTATGAGCATGTAAATTTGTCATGAATAAACCTTCACATGCAAAGATACATTTCACCAAATTCCGAGCTCCCCTAGATGCTTTCTTGACTTGCTTTAATGACATTGGATTAACATGATAACCTTCAATTTCAACATTATCATTCATCGTGCAGACTTATTACTAGAGCCTTAATCTAGAGTATTCCTTTGCTAAACACCCTATAATGAGCCTTGGGAAATAAATAAAAAAAGTAATCGATTTGATTGTGATTAGAATCAACTTCTTTGCAGATGTAGAGCAAGATCGTAGTGTGTCCATTCCATTGTGGTAAAAGGGATAGCAAAGCCTATCAGCAATGCCTAGGTGATAGTGATCACTTGCGGATTTCTAACCTCTCAGGATCTATTATTTTATTGTGATAAAAATTATCGAGATCGCCAAGTGATAAAAGCAGGTGCAACTCTAGAATACCCGATCTATGGCAACATGTGGGCGAAGCATAAAAATGTTTGTAGGCGCCTGGCCGTAATAAAATGTACATAGTTATATACTTGTATTATGTATCTTTATAACAACAAAACGAATTGGTGACAATGCCCTACAAGGTCATTGGGATCAGAAGATTTAAAATACAGGATAATATACATATGATGGGTTTTCCCACCAAGCAACAAAGATCCGGGATTGCAAAATCTTTTAGTACTAGGTATAAGAGTAAATTCGTTCCGTTTACCTACTTAGGTATGTTGAATACGTGTAGATATTTTCTTCGTAATTTGTTTCTTTTAGCAGCAAAATATTTGAATTTTTAACACCATTCCAACATGTTTTTCTGCTTTCCGGAGAATGGAAAGGAAATTTACACAAAACAAAAAAGCCTATGCGCCTTTTGTTCCATACGTACCTATGCATGAATAAACATGCATAAATATAATTATTGCGTTCAAGCCTTGGAATTTCCTCCCAGGTCTTTTTTCTTTTTGATCCCTTTTTTTCTTTCTCTTTTTCGTCTTTATTGTGTAACCTTATTTATTAAATGGGAGCTTCAATCGCTTCCTATCTTTTGTATTTTTTTCTTTGAAACTACTATTAGTGTTGTAGCAATGATACGAATATCTTTACTGTGGCGCACATGTGTAACCAAAGTCCGACAAAAACACAAACAATAATAACACCATAAAAAGGGGAGCAACCGATAATCAAAAAGCAGTAGGTAATAGAGGAAGAATCCAGAAGAAGCAACAAAAAAAAAAAAAAAAAGAAAAGGAATAACACAAGGACACTCCCTGTTCTCTTGGCTGTCCTTCGCATGTACATACCTATGTAGATACGTACTTTCTGTAGACAAAGCCATTTATTTAATTTTTTTTCTTTGTTTATACCGTTATAGGATGAATATAATAAAGACCAGGTCGTGCTAAAATTAAAAGCAGAAAAAAACGAAGTAATCAAAAGCTGGAAGAAATTTAACCCATGAAAAATGCTCGTTTGATACCTATGACATACCTGTATGTAGAAAATATATATACAAATAAGAGCATACACACATTTGCGCAAGTATAATGAAGGACAATAAATATTTAAGAAGAAAGACTGCAGCAGATGAAAGATTGAAAATAAAATTGCAGAAGACACAACCAAAACAAAATAAATTAAAATAACAAAGCCAAACCAACCATTACTCTCTTTGGGAGCACTTAATTAACTCTAAAAAACAAACAAAAAAAAAAAAAAAAAAAAAAAAAAAAAAAAAAAAAAAAAACAATTACACTACCATGTGTTATTTCTCTTGTCTGCCTCATGCATACATACACAATCATGACTTTTATTAGTTGGAGACAGAAAAACTAAGAATAAGATATGAGTTGGCTTGCATTTGAGAACAAAACTTTTCCTTGTTTAGATTTTTTTTTATTTTTTAATGTTTAATGCATAGAATGTTTTCATAGATTACAATGAGGACTGAACAGAGTGGAGTATCTAATATACTTCTTACAACAATATACATAAAATTTTTTATATTTACTTAGTTTACCGTTTTAGCGACTTTTAAGTTAAATTTTCTGCGAACTTTAAGGTATAATGGCATATGTATGTATGTATAACCATAGGTAGTTAATATCGTAATCCCTTATAAAAGATGCTAACATATCGTACAACTCTACTCCGTAATTCCATAAAACAGCATTTTGGATGCTGGTAATTGATGTTTGAAACAGGAGCGGGGGGGAACTAAGGGATGATAAAGGTCCAACATCTTATGGTAGCCACTCTCAAATTATGTACTACATCCTATCAAACATTCTTAAATCTTTGTAATACTGTTAAAAATGTTTCTGAACGCCAAACAAGAGATGATCGTTCTAAGATTTATCTATGCAGTGAATGCGGTCAAAGTTAAAAAATCGATGTTGCTGAATTGAGTCGAAAACTTTCGGCCACAGCAGCCACATTCTCGTCGGTGCGTACACCATGCTTCATTTCAGCCAAAACTTATTTTTAATAAACGCACTGTTTGGACAATATCTACATACCCACTTTTGAAATAATTTTGCAATATTTCCCAATGTTGTACAATCGCATTCATTCCGTTCTGTGAAGGTATACTGACTGACAAAAAATATTTCGAGCGGGAAAGAGCTGTCAGTGTCAAAATAACATATAATTCGAAAATAAAATATAAAGTTTAGTTATAATATATGTGTACATATATGGTTGAAAGAAAAGCAGTAGATATATACGATATGTACATCTTATCTAAAGCTAGTCACAATTCTATAAAACATTTGGTTAAAATTTTAAACGGTTCTCTGTTCATTTCATATAAGGATCAACTACTAAACAGATAAGAGGAGCATTTCGTTTTTACTCTGAACTACAATATGTACTCGTATTATGTAATATAGGGTTTTCCAATAGGGACTTGACAACTTTGAATTTAATTTGTGAACGCACTCTTTCACTAATCATCAAAATGTCACTGTCAATTTATTCAGTAAACTCAACATTTTTATCATGGCAAAGTACACTAACGAGCAACGTCTGCAAATTATAAAAATTTTCTACAGATATTCGGAGTCGCAAAATCGTCTTTAGTGACGAAGCTCATTTTTGGCTCAATGGGTTCGTCAATAAGCAAAATATGCGTTATTGGTCGGGTGAAAACCCACATGTGCTTCATGAATCACCACTTCATCCACAAAACATAACTGTTTGGTGCTTTTTGCATGCCGGCGGCGTTATTGGCCCATATTTTTTTGTCGACGATAACGATAGTCACGTTACTGTGAATGAATGTCCTTAAAAATTATTCAAAAGCAAATGGAAAACAATTCAGAAGGCTTCCGAAGGTCTTAGCACTAAATTGTCATTTTTTAAGTATCGAAATGAATTTTTCAAAAGTGAAACATCATGTCGATATAGGTATGTACAAAACTACAGCTCTTTACATTTTCCATCATGGTAAATTTGACCTCACGATTTATATGTATATAGAACGTAATATTTTTCAACAAGTTTACTTGTTCCAAAAGCCTTCAAACGATAACCAACGCTATTTAAGCAAATCAATTTTACTTTTTAAAAAAGTATGTTTTTAAATTTTGATGACAATTTTGTTGGTTCAACAGAAGTTATCAAGTGCAATCAAGCAAGGTAAAGGACTCCGAAAGATAATACGATCATTCTTATAAAACGAGCAGGATGGAATGCATTTGGATTGAATAAAGTTCAGGCAAGAACTTTTAAACTAAATTAATACAAAATTCATCTGTTATTTAAAATAAGACAATGATGTTCATAAAATCTACAGATTTCGGGAAATCTCTATTACATTATTATTATACAAGTCCACAGGTCCTATCTACGACGTAGGGCAAGAATAGATTTTCTCGCTTTATACGAGTATACCTACACACATACGCGTATGTATAATAAAATTTACTTAACAAACTGAAGTAAATAAAAGGTTTATAAAAACTCAAAGGAAATTATTGAGTAAAAGTTCTGTCTACCAAAATAATTTAAGATTACCAAAGACGCAAAACATCCACCCAACTAAGAATGTGTCTATATATATTCCAACGTCAATTCAACCTCGTTAATTTACTTATTTATTCGTATTTTCGTGTATCTTTTTTATCTTGCAAAAAAAAGAGATAAAGAAAGAAACAGGGAAACAAAATTTCCATCTGATACAAAACTCTGGGTGCATAGAAAATTATATTCTGTATACATACACGTGTATGGGCTATTATTGATTTTCTTTAAATGTCTTCCCTTTTTCCCGTTTATCTTCTTAACTTGAAGTCTGCGCATATATGGTACGTCTATAAAGCTACAGATACATAGATAATATTTGAACAACAGTATACAAAAGAAAGAAATCGAATTAATTCTAGGGATAGAGTAAATTTCTCCATAACACAAACGGAGGTCAACTTTTATATCATCCTAAAATCGAAAAAAATAAATAATTATGCCATAAATCACAAAGAATATAAAAATAATATGTAGGTGGAAAATATGTTCAAGTATCTGTCTTTAGGTACTTTATTCAATTATAGATACGAGCAATCATACAATCAAATTATAATTATTATTGACAGGCATTCCGTTTTCTAATCGCTTTAGGGTAACTATAACCTCAAACTAGTTTTAATATCTCAATTAATATACGGATTTTTGGGACCTACATATTTTATCTTATCATCTTCGAATAGGCGAGTTGAAGAGACTTTTACATTGACTTTGAAAAGTTCTTAAGTGCCTGCTACAAAATATTTTATTATTATTATTATTATTATTTTTTTTTTTTTTTTTTTTTTTTTTTTCTATTTTCGGTGCGAATTGAACCCAACTCATGAATTTTTGCCCCTCTAATGTTCTCATAGGATCAGGGATTTACCTTATCAAGTTGTACGTAAATTTTCGAGGCACCTAAGTTATCTTTTAGCGGAGAGAGCCTATAAGCTTTAGTTACTTTTGGAACTACGACATGAAAAAAATTTTCGGAATTCTAAATTCTAATATTATGCCACTAGAATAGTATATTTTAAGAAAGAATTCGTATTTGGGGTAGTATCATTGGGGAAAAAAAAAACATTCTTTTGTAGATGGGGCAAATAAACTATTTATTCACATCATTGATGGGGCAAATATGGTAAATCATTTATTCCCTTTATTGGGGTTGCTTCTCAAAACTTCGCTACAATTTAAGATATTCTCCCTGCCAAAATATCGTTCCCAGTTTTGAAAAAACACTTAACAGTCTTATCGACTATTGTGCTAACATTTTCATGTCTGGTTTGTCTTCGACTAAAATTGAGTTGTCATTCGTTTTCGGGTTTAATTGGAGTTGCCCTCAATACCCAAAACAGATTTATTGTACATTCTCTTCGCTCATAAAACAATTTGCTTTCTAAATGAGTTATACAGTCATAGATAACATTTTTCTTAGTCTATAGAAGCTCCCTTTTTATGCTTTAGAAATCCGTCTATCTACTCCAGTCCGAATTTGGGTTTCACCTTGCCCAAGCAGGTTCCACCTAAAGCTATGTTTACGTCTTGTAATATTCGTTCGTAAATATTGCCAGGGGTCTATTAAATAGGACATCGTACTGCACAGTGATAACCGCCACATGCTATCTATGGACCTGAGTTTTGTTCCTTCAATTGATGGGAATCCAGTCGCAGTACCGAACTGGTAGCTAATTGTGGACTCGGATGAAGTAAAGCATGGTTTGTAGAGTCGCTTTTAAGAGGGTTTTAGTACACCTTTGACGCTATATGATGACTCTCATTTTGGTTGCTTTCTGTGGTTATGACTTTTTAAAATGTTCGTTAAAGTGTTCGTTTCAGTGTAGCTTCTACTAGGATGAGTAGAAAAAGGGAAAGGGAAAAAGAGTCTTGAGCGTGTATTTTTACTTTACCAAAGTTTAGTGACATTCATCTTTTTTTTTTTTTTTTAGTTATTTGCAATTAATTAGCCTGGATCTTCTTAAAGTTAAATTATAAAAAAAACTAGGTTAATGACTCTACAGTATGTTCTGTTTATATTTTTAAATAACTCAATATTCATTCAAATCTAGGGATATTTCGCAACCTTTAAGTCTACAAGAATAACTCAGTTCATTAAACCCCCTGAGCGCCCTAACATGAAATTGCAGAAAAAAGAAAGAAAAAACAACTTTTTCACATGAAAAATAAAGTAGAAAGGAAAAGAAAACGATCAAGATACCTATACGCTTTTACATGATGAGAATTCCAAAACAGGTTGAAGTTTTACATGTAATAAAACCATTCAAGTGCAGATACTTCGCGCCACATGTAACCACGGAAAAGGGTTTTTATTTATTTATTTATTTTTTGTTATAAAAGTAGTTCTGCCACTTTTGTTAAATTTCTTCTTTCCCGTTCTCATTTCGGTTTTACATATATGTTTAGGTATATTTTATTTATATATATATTTTTTATTTTTTTTTATTTATTTATTTTTTTTTTCGCATTCTACCTAACAAAGTAAGAAAAATTATGTATTATAGACATGTTCACTATAAAAAAATTAAAAAAAAAAAAAGTAAGAAATGCGACGATAGACGTAAATATTCTACGATATCACTACTCCATGTTGAAGTATGTGTTGCTGGAATATGGCTATATGTGGACTATGGAGTGGCATGGTGCTTAAGTGGCATCTCAGCGACGGTCGTCGTCAGCATTATTATCATCATCGTCATCATCATCATGTTGTTGCGAGTTCTTCTTCTCACATAAGTATTCGAATCTGTTCCCAAACATAAAATCCAGAATGAAAAGAGAAGTATGTAGCCACTCGTATGTGTGTATATTACAAACGCCTACTTCCATATGTATAAAAAATATTTTTTTTTTTTTTTTTTTTTTTTTTTTTTTTTTTTTTTTTTTTTTTTTTTTTTTACTTCTCTGTATATGGAAAAAGTTCCAGGGAACAGAAATTCTTTAGCTGGTTTAAGTAGAGCTACTAGCTACAGGATACAGAGCTGATTAGACTGAAACTGGAGTTGATTATGCAGAATGTACATACCTTGTTTGGCTTTTTATGAGAGCTTCTTCTATATAACTCTTAATTTGCTTCTGAATTTTCTCTACTTTTTCTTGTTTCAAAACTTTTTTGGAAAATGCAAATTTTGTTCTGTTCTGTTTATTTTCTAGAAAACTCTACGTAGGTGCAATACAAGTACCAGTTACAAGCGCTGCATGATTAAATTAACTGTGTAAGTCTTCTCATAAATTTGCTATTTAAAAGATTTCTACATATACTCTTTATTTAAATTTAATAAAAGTATTTTTGTATAGCTACTCGTTTTGTATATACCAACAATTGACTTCTATCACTGATCTTAGAATTGGCTCTAGAATTTAAAATCTCAGTGTCATGTTTTGAAACTGTTTAACTTTAAAAAAAAAGAGGTTAACTTTAAAAATTGGAGAATAATAAAAGCAATCTCTGTCAAGTGCACTGGAAATATTATAAACAAATAATCTTTATTTTTGCTAACATTTGAACAGCTATCGAATCTCAGTTACCATCCCTCTCAAGCTAGTGCAATCTTTTACCAACTGCTTTAAGTTGTACTAACGAAGATAGCTGAAGTCCCCTTCCACTTCTGTCCATCACCTAAGATAAGATCGCCCTTTACTGCGTTGTCCGTCATAGTTGGATTCGAAAACTTTCCGGGCCGTGACGTTGGTGTCCATGCTCTCAAAATGACCTAAACATCTAAGCTGGGTTACCCGAGCTTTTCTAATGAGGTCGGCATCGCTACGGTTCGGTGTTGAAACGTCTCCTCTATTCTCCAGTGTTCAATCTTCTACGCCGTAAAGCAGGACTGTATCAGTGTCTTGTATAATGTCTTTATGGTTGTTCGAGGGAGGGCTTTACTAATCAATTGCCTTCTAAAGTCAATGAAGTAACGATCAGCAAGTAATTCTTCGCATAGTTCCTGCGCTGGTGGTGTTATCGAATTTGATAACGGAGCTCAGGTAGATAAATTCTCTGTAAAATTATTTTAAACTATACAAGTTTGATTGATATGCATATTTTGTACAATAAATGACGAGGAATCAAACCAGATGTCAATGATAGTTTTTCCAATTGTTATGTTTCAGCAGCTGTCAAAGTAACCAATGACATCCAGCTGTCAAAATATTCACTAAGGTTTGCCATTTCATCAAGCACAGTTTTACGCTTGCCGAACGTGCGGAAATTATATATATATATATAAAAAAAAAATATATTATCAAAATTCCGCTTCAGTTGTAAATACGAAACTGTGAATATCGTCGTGAGGTCGGTCGTCATCATGGCTCCAGTATGCAGGCATTTCGTCGCACCATGGAAGAGTTTGAGCGTCAGTATACTCTTTTGGATCTTAAGCCACCAACCAGACAGATATTGGTGCGAAATGAAGGAAAGATAGCCGCCGTAGCGACCAGTATCGAAGAAGACCCAGAAATGTCGATTCGGCATCGACCAGCTTAATTGGACATCGCCAAAGAATCAACCTGGCTAATTTTATATTATATGTATGTACAACCGTATAAAATTGTGCTAACGCAAGAATTGAACCATAGACAACGCCGTGAGTTTGCTGATTGGGCACTGGAAACGTTGACCAGAGATCCGGATTTAGGCTAAAAAATCATCTTTTCGGACGAGGCCCATTTTTGAATCAGCGGCTATGTCAACAAGCGAAATTTCCATTATTGGAGCGAACACAGTCGACAAGTGTTCAGCCAAGCATTAATGTATCCACGAAGGTTGACTTTTTGGTACAGTTTATGGCATAGCGAGATCATCGGACGAACGGAAACACTGTTACCATCTGTGGGCAGAGCTCGACAACATCGATATATACGAACTGTGGCTCCAACAAGACAGCGCTATATGCCATACAAGCGATGCAACGTTCGAAGTTTTGAAGGAGAAATATGCCGACGGGCCATCTCACATCGAGCGTTCATGATGAAACGTTCAATATGAAACCACTCGATTATTTTCTCTGCGGCTACGTTAAGTCTTTAGTCTACGATAACAAACCAACCACTTTGGACGAGCTCGAGTCCAACTTTTGACACGCTATTGCCGGAATAATGCCGCAAATATTGGGCCGAGTTATCAAAAATTGGACCGACAGCTGGAAGCACTACCAGCGGAGCTGAGACCACCATTTGAATGGTGTGCTATTTCACACATAATGGCATGAACGCAGCTTCAAAATAAAGCCAGAATTTTATATCTCACACCGTTGTTGTTTTATTTATTTATTTATTTTTTTTTTTTTTTTTCTATTGATCTTGTCATCCTTTATTAGGTCATTTACTATTGAGTTTAGTGTAGTCATTCCAATACTTACAATAGCTACGCATTATATATAAATAGTAGACTGAGGAAGCGGTATAGATTTCGGACAATACCGGCGTTCCACTTTTCAAAGACGGAGTAAAAAATCGTATGTCACTCTTTTCACTGTGCACAAAATGACAAGATGTTGAACACAATGGTTGGAAATGTCTAGCCCGGATTATTGCGCGAACCATTTTTTTAGCATATACATAAGTACAATACATGCTGATCCACAGAAAAGTAAATCGTATCCACTTCGTCGATATCTTTGACACTCGTAATCAAAAAAAGGATTAAGACAAGATGCCAATGTCAATTATGAAACTTGCATATTCGTACGCCATATCTACGTAATTGCTCGATATCAGTCAGCTCGTACTGGACTAGTCGGAGGGTTAAAACAAAAACGACTTAAATGGATTTAGTGGTGAATAAAAACAATAATAATAATAATAATAAGTCCATACTGTAAGCAAGGACACTCATACTATCGGGTTGAACAAACGGCACCTAGAACTTATTTATTTACCATATGTGCATATGTTTAAAAATAGATTATGGAAATAACAAGGCTGAGTGAATAAGCTATTGTTGCTATTTACAAAATTGGATTAATGCATGCATATGAATAATGAAATATTCAAAACAGAGGCTTGTAGAACAGTAATGAGGCTCGCAAACTTGACCAATTCATTAGATACGTGAGGAAAATAAATATAAAATACTTTATTTTTTAAAGAGTTAAATCTTTCAATGTCTATTAAAAAAGAAAACGGTCAGAGACCATTCTTTAGAATAGAATAGCTTTGGACGTTAAAAAGATTCGCTTATCATATTAAAAATAAAAATATAACTCATTTTTGTGAGGAAATAAAAATTACAAGACCAATAATCAAACACACGATTAAAAGTACCCAAAAGTACAAGAGAAATAAATACTCATAAGTTGAATGGAAGTACAAATTTTCATACTAAGCAGTACCTAATTACAAACGCAAAGATGAGAAAACCCCAAAAAAGGCCTATAGATACACAGCGAAATGTGTAAAAAAAAAAAAAACAATTTAATTAAAACCATTAAAAATATGAAATATTTCAACTATATACAATAGGTAGGTAGGTACGTCAACAATTTGCAATATCCATAATGCACATTTAGAAATGGAGAAGATATTGTATTGCTTGTCTTTTTGGTTCCTTCAAATGGTAAATATACAGGGTGACTGATTCGAACTGCAACTTTTTAAAATGCTATAATTTTTTTTTATTTTTTTGATAAATTTTATTGTGCCATAGCAAAAAATGTTGGAAAATACATCAATTTTCAAATTGTATCAGTAGTTTTCAATATGTCCACCTTTGGCGCGAATAATGGCCTTGAGACGGCCGAAGAAAGCATCGCACGCTGCACGCAAGTGGCTCTGCAGTATTTTGGCCCATTCCCGGCGAAGTGCTTGTTTGAGGTGGTCCAAACTTTGGTATTTTTTAGTGCCAACCTTCAAAATACCCCAGACAGAGAAATCCAATGGACTTGCATCCGGATGAAGTGTGGAACATTGTTTTTTAACCAATCTTGGTTGACGCGCGCTTTGTGAGACGGTGCCGAGTCCTTTTGAAATGTTCACAATCTACGACTGAAATGAGTTTGCCCAAGGCTTCAATACTGCTTCTAAGACAGTTTCACGGTATACGATCGCATTAATTTTGAGGCCAACGTCCAAAAATACGAGCGGAGAGCGACCATCGGCGGTTATGGCGGCCCAAACCATCACTGTCGGTGCTACCTGCTTTCTGGCGGCCGTCCGAAGGTGTCAATTTTCGAAAGACCTCTCTGGCAAGTAAACTCGGCCATTTTGTTTGTTGACATATTGCTCTATAACAAATAGCGACTCATCGGAAAAAACCAAATTCGGCAACTCACTACTTTCGTACAAGCGTAGCAACTCCTTCGCTTTTTCGACTCTAACTTTTTGTTAGAGTTGCGGTGTAAGATCGTGTACTTTTCGGAACTTCAATGGCTTGAGCCCAAGCTCATTTTTCAGTATGTGTTTCATCCGTTCCAGCGATATGTTAAGCTAACGAGCCATTTTTCTTCCACTTCAACGAGCCTTCACTTTCCGAACCATTTGTGCCGATGTTGCTGTTTTTTTATGACCACCTCCATGGCGTTTTGTAACGCTGTCAGTATCACGGTAACGAGCTATGGTTCGAGACACAAAGGATTTATTTACGTTGAGGTGCTGGAGGGCTCTTACGATAGCTACTTGTGGTTTTCCAGCCAAATATAAAGTTTGAATTCCATCGCGGATAAAAATTTTTCAACACAACTGAGACGCAAATCGTTTAAAAGGCATGTAAATAATAAAATTATCTGTAATGTGTCAAAATGAAGGGTTTAGAAATTATAGCAGTCTGAAGTTGGTTGCAGTTCGAGTCAGTCAGGGTGTATATATTGTAATATGTACAGGTAAAAATTATATACATACATACATATTTTATATTCCTATAGCCTAATGCAAAATGAGTGTAAGCAATACCACTTGGAAACGAATGTCTCATATTTGTTCTATCCTTTTCGCATCATCAAATAATCAAAAGAAAATATGTCCTATTACGAAGCAATGTCCTATATATGGTATTCGTAGAACCGTTTTGTAATCCTTAGGAATAAATTGCCTGAAATGAATTTTTGTATATGTGGGTAATAAATTATTGTTAATGTTTTTTTAAACCATTTATATTATAAGAAGGCAGATCTTTTCATAAAGATATAAATGTATCAAATAAAGGAGGTAATTCCTTAAACTGCAGATGCAATGTTAAAATAAAAACGTATAACATAACGTTTAAGGTTTAACAAAAATACTCCTACATCTATACGAGTACATACATACATATTTGTATCTGAAAACAATGTTGTTGTTTTTTATGGTAGTAGTAGATTATGCTCAGCAGCGATGTTAGTTTTTTGATATTTTAAATATCATTCTTGCTGTTTGGAATCAAAACATCCAATACAGGTAAGAATATTTATTTACTCAAAATGCAAGAATTCAATTTTGCAAGAACATTTCCGACCAGAAACTCATAGAACTCTTGACTATAGTCACAGAAAAAAATATAAACGATGTATATATGTAGAATAATTTTAGAAATGAAGTTAGAAAATTATTTTGAAGTTCTTATTTTGTTTCTTTCTACTAGCCGAAAGCCCTGGCAGCTTGCGCTATCCATTCTTATTAATTAATAGTGTTATTAATTACATATTAATAAACTTATGATAATAATAATAAATCAATTTGGCATATTATTTCGGCAGATAAAAAGACAAAAACAAAACGATATTTAAAAAAAAAAATCAATTTCTATATCTATTGTACTTATTAAGTTCACAATTTGGTAAAAAAAGAAACAAAAATAAAAGACAAGTCTTCATGACATTTCACAAATAAATAAGACACGCTTTTTTAATTAGCTACAATTCTTGCTTCTGGCGTTTTTCCAAGAATGAACGAAATAAAGTATTTTATACAAGAACAAAAAAGAAAAAAGAACAAAATAGAAAAAAAAAAAAGAAGAAAAGAATACATAAAGCAGATACTGTCATAGATTCCATTTTCATTTTTTTCATTTCTGAATAACATGATAATTTTATAATAATTTGTGACCTTTGGTCAAGGAGATTTATTAATTGTTTACTCTTTCGCTTGTACTACTACAATACTTATTTCCTAGTTTTTATTATAAGCGTATTAAAATCGTCAATGTTTTCTATTTTTCTTCCTACAAAAGGGCTTTACTTGATGCATTCAACAATTTTCCTATTCATACTCGTTATATTTTGCGTTTCGGTTTTGAGCTGCTTTTTGGGAAGATCTAATAGTGTAGTGGTTGTACCAAAAATTTACAACATTTTATAGAGCTAATTCGACAAAATAAACATTTTTTATGGTTGCCGATCCTATATCTATCAATTGCAAAAGGAAGCACACCAGTATTTTCACAAAATTAAATAAAATTTCTTGGCCAGCTTTGTAAATTTTGTAAAATTTTTGCTTTGAAAGTAAACTTAATTTGTTAGTTCCATATGATGTACCACCTTGATCGAAAAACGGAATAACCACCGTGCGGCGCTCCCATTGTTCCGATTTGAGCTCTGTTTTTTTTTTTTTTTGTTTAATTGGTACATCTGTTGTTGACATTCCCTCTAAATCTTAGCATCATAGCTTGACTTTGCAGTTACGTAGCCAAGAGTACATCTATGTATCCTGTGTGTGTTGGCAATTTTTTACAATTTTAGAAGTGGATGTATTATTATTATTATTATTAATATTATCAAGGGAATGATACAAATTAATTTGTAGGGTCCGGAGTTTAACGCCGGGGTACTATGTCCATGTAGATGTAAGTTTGCCACAATGAACTTGTATTAAATTTTGCGTAAAAAACTGATTTAATCGTGCGCGAACGTTGGAAAAGTGTTTCAGAAACGATTCTCTAAAGAAAACGGTCGTTTACCAGTGGCACGAGCGGTTCAAAAGTGGTCGTGAGACAATCGAAGATGATGAACGCAGTGGCAGACCATCGACAACTAAAACCGACGAAAACATTGATGAAGTAAAAGAAATGTTGGTCAATCACCGCAAATTAACCATCAGAGGGATAGCGGAGGACTTGAACATTGCCTATGGATCCGTCCAAGACATTTTGGTTAATGATTTGGGTTTCGGTCGTGTAGCAGTCAAAAGACCTCAATTTCATTCAAAAAAGAGACCGTGTCGACATTCATCAAAAAGATCATTCCTGGGGACGAGACGTGGGTTTATAAGTACGACACGCAATCCAGACATCAGGCAAGTGAATGGCATGCACCAAATGAGCCGAGACTAAAAAAACCACGTCGTTTTCAGTCAAAAAGAAGGCAATGCTCACGGTTTTTATGGATTACAACGATGTAGTGCATCACGAATTTTTGTCAGAAGGCCAGACAGTAAACAAAGAGTATTATTTGGGCGTTATGAGACGTTTGCGTGTAGCAATTTGCCGAAAGAGACCAGAATTAAGGGTAGAAAACTCGTGGATTTTGCACCATGATAATGCACAGCGCCATCATTATTCGTGAAATTTTGACGAAAAATGCAACAAATACCATCCAACAGCCACCGAATTCACTTGATTTGGCTCCCTGTGACTTCTTTCTTTATTTCAATCGAAATAAAAAACCACTACAGGGAATGCGTTTCAGCAGCCGAGAGGAAGTAATGGAAAAATCGCAGGAAGCACTGATGGACATATCGAAAACCGATTATACTATAAAAAAATGTTTCGAGGATTGGATCAAGCGCTGACATAAGTGTGTTGCTGTCAATGGGGATTACTTTAAAGGGGATAATATAGATTAAGATGAATAAACTTGTATTTTTAATTTTCTGAATAAATTCGGAAATTTTTTTGATTAAGGTGGTATGTATAAAATACATTGCATATCTTCTCTCCGTCTGTCAGAAATTCAGAAAAGAAACAAGAAAATATGGAACCATGTCTCAGCAATTAAATGTAGCAAATTTTCGGATGCAGAAAAGGTTGCGCTTCGTCATTTAGAAACTTACTTTACTCTAGCAGATGGCCAAATTGAGGAATGCAGAAAATGTTTCAATATATTGAATGTACCCAATTTCAGAAGTGAAAATGACAACTCTGATAATTTTCTTTCCATTGCCCGATTAAGAAGGAACGAAAATATGTTGCGGCAGGAACAAGCCCTAAGGTTCGACGCCTCGACAAGCTGAAATACATGCATACATACACATTGAGACATTTAAAACTTCTCTGCGCCATCGACCTCCACAAATGCTAACAAACGATTCATGTATTGTATAACAGTAATCGCATCTTAAAATTATTGGCGAATGAAGAAAAGGTGTACTATATTGTAAACTCTAGACAGAGAAACATAAGAAATTTTTATAAAAATATTTGAGAAAATGACGCCGCTTCTTATAAGGGATTAAAAGCAGGTATTTTGAAGACTAGTCGTACTCGATACATGCACTCTAAAATATAGTGCATATATATATATATATATAGTATATATATAGGGAGTTATACGGTATGTAACCCTCGTATTTATGCTGTTTTTCGCAGTATTACATGTGTTTTATTCTCAAAAACTGTGTACTTTTTTTCCAAAATACTGTTTTTTTTTTTCCAAAATACTCTATTTCCAAAAAAGAGTATTATACTGAAAAATAAAAAGAAATGGCTACAATTGTAGGATTTATCTTATGTTTGCCAGGCACTTCAGCATCGATGGAATGAATATTTTCTGCGATAAACAAAACTTCAACGTTAGACAAAACTCGACTAGAAGTGGAAACATTAGACGCGATTCTGATCGTCAAATGTAATTTGAAGAATTTTTGCTTTGATTTCTTTAAATACCTCAAAACAAAGCCGGAGTTGCTTCGTCAAATTGTTGCAAAGGACAAGTACGAAATAAAAATAAAACGAAGATGATTATGATGATGGAAATGAATTTTTTAGTGTTTAAAAAATAAAACAAATAAAAGTAATATAAAATTTATAATGCGAAATATACTGTTTTTTCATATCGATTAATCGTTTTTTTTTTCTGATTTTAAGGGAAACATACTGTTTTAGTTCGAAAAAAGATATGAGCGTTCATACCGTATGAACAAAATTCTGTCAGAAATTAAATAATCCCTTTTCGCATTCAAGGACCGGTTGTTTTAGCAATTAGTGGCTAAAAAGCCCTTGCTGGACTACACACCGATGTATTTAAAGGTGTCAGTGATGCTGAACTGCGATTATATGTTCCATCTACATCAAAAGCCATTCGATGCTTATCTCTATTATTTGTTACGTATGAAATCACGGTTCAATTCGGCGATAAGCACCGATCGTCCAATTTTCATCAATCAATTCCACAAAACAACCAAATTTTCCAAACTCGTTAGTTATTATAGAAAAATGTTGATGTGTTAACACTTGTTTGTTAATCCACTCCTGGAACGTATTAGATGCAAACTTCAACATGAAAAAAAACCTTTCATCTCTATGAATCTATGGATCGGCGGACAAAAGTTATGACATATATACTCGTATATATAAGGCCAAAGTGAGCCCAATAAAATACTAATTTTATAAATAATTTTAATGGTAAGGAAATAAGCAATAAATACTCATATATATTGGATGTGAATTCGAATCCTTAAACGTATTTAAGAGGTAAGAGGTTCACAGTACTCGAAATAAAATTCGTTTACACAAATTATATCGTAATTTGATTGATTGATAAATCGGTGGTTCTAATTCGAAAAAAACAAGACGATTATCTAAAAGGTGTCACGAAAGATTTTAATTTATGCAGTATAGTGTTGCCAATGAAAAAAAACAAAAAAAAGACAAAGAGACAACTAACAGTTCCACGAGTGATTGCTGAGAAAAAATGCATCCACAACGTGTCACTAGAGGCATCATTGGATCATTCTTTTTTGAAAATACGGCTAGTCAGGCAATAACAGTTAATGATGCGTGCCGCCCAGACCATACGATTTACAACCGTAAGACTTTTTTCCTCACCATCCATGAGGTTTTCGAAGTCTAAGGTTTATGTCAACAAGTCCACGACCTATCAATGAAATTCGGCCATGTTTATGGAAAATTCCGACAAAAGAATGCGTATGTGCCAGCATAAACCCTATACTCTATACTTTATGATTCAATAAAAAAAAAAAATTACAATTTTTAATTAAAAACCTGTGTTTTCTATCAAAATTACTTCTTACGTAAATTTTATAAAGCCATAATCCTGCCAGATTTATTCAACGATTTTTATTAGGTCCTTTATACCAAGAGGACAAGAGGAGAAAGTATGCCACAAATTCTATGTATTATGTTGGCTGTACCCATATACTATATGTATATTATGTCCAAAAACGGAGGTAATTTGGCATAGCCACATCAAACGAATATTCGACAACGCTCCAGCTAAGATAGTCTTCTTAACTCAGTGATTGGGAAATCAAGTATCCAATGCAATGGTCAAGCAGATCAACCGAGATGGAAGGCGACTGTTTCTCAGTGGGTCGGGTACTCGTTAGGTAATTAAATTAGAATACTTCCCCCCTTTCCACAATACTATGAACGTTCAACTAGAATAATTTATATGGTATAAATTCGATACGACACACGACACGGTGATTTTGTTGACGATATAATATGTATATTATAACATAGGTCATTATTGGCAGGCAACGGATTATAACGCGTCCTTTAAACGTTTGTGTAAAAATGCAAAGCTGACATTTGGATGATTTTTCGGCTATGGTAATCCAATGTAATCATCATGGGAATTCGCTTCACATGCTGCTCGCACCTAAGTATATTGAACATAGAAAATCTTCAAGAACTTTCTGGACGCGAAAAATTAAAGGAACATCAATGGTTAAGACCATGATCATATCCGTATATGGAACATCATATTCGTACATACATATGGTTACTGAAATGCTGTAAAATCGATTTAAAAAAAAAAACAAGGACTGAAGATTCATAGTTTTTGTGGGCTTTTCGAACATACAACGTGCATTACTAAAAGCTTAGAATACACCCACATTGGAAATAGGCAGCGGGAATATACTATTAATACCAATACATACCTATTCCGTGTTAGTTCTCAAATTGATGCAGACCTTCCTAGAAATGCAGCAATTGCTACAGCAAATGGAAGCCAGTGATTGGTAAAAAAACAGTACCCCAGCAGAACGTCTGTTAGCTGCTATTAAGGAGGTTTTCCAATAATGAGGGGGGAAAAATAAACATTAAGATAGTGAAATATTGAAAATCTGGACAGTTTTGAAGTAGGGTTATGTTCTTGGGAAAAACAAAAACAAACGAGTCTTTGGTCTATGGTTCAATATATTAATTAAGGTATCTACGTAATTCACTCTTTGTCGACTTTATCTTTTTATAAAGATAACTATCGCATCCCTATCCTAAGAGATATCTTGGTTTTACTATACTCTAAACATTTTTTAGTTGAAACATACTTTTAGCATTTTACCATACTTTATAAGGATGACGGACGAAATCCTACACAGACCCTTCCTTATATATCGTATAAGATGTGCCACAAAATGGTATATAATTTACTCTGTCTATTATGAGTAACAGTAGTGATTTTTCATAACTATAAGAGCTTAATAATGTTCGATCATCATATAAAAAAATCATAAATGTTGAAGAAAGAATATGCAAGTATCGCACATTTCTAGCCTCAGTTAAGTTAATGAAAAGACAAGCAAATCCATCACTTCCCATGGGGTTTAAGGATTCTTGAGTTAGTTTTTTTTGATCTCGAAACATCAATTAATGAACAAAGTATGCTAAAAATATGTGTTTCATATAAAGTGTAATCTTTATTAATTTTAACAATCGAAAACGACTACTGAATTAAAAAGATAATCAAGGCAAGATTTTTAAGCAAAAATATAAATATGTTTATTACAATTGAAAACGATAGTATTTCAAATGCCAATTACGGGTATATGTGTGACATGATATTGTTTCTAGATACACATACATATAAACTATATAACAAGAAATTTATAATGAATTCCTAACTAAAGTTGAGAAGAAAGAATAACAATTTTTACTACCAAAAACCATGACGAAATATTAAATATCAGTAATCAAGCTGATTCAGTTGAATTTATTTTAATATTTCTTTTTCTTCTTCAAAATATTATTGCAGCTGTGCACAAAGTTTGAAAATTGATTACGAATGAAAGAAATACTTGAAGCGATAAAATCCGAGTCAAATAAAGTGCACGTGTTTTTATTGCCTGGTATCAACTTATGTCTTTGACAGAAGAAATAATTTATATTTTATTTAGAAAATGTTATCAATTCATGACATGAGATAGTCTTTTTTTTATAAATTAATATCAAAAGCACACTTACAATCGAATTGCTTACATATGTCGAGATAAAAAAGTACAGCAAATAGGTGTAAATGTCTTACCTGAAAGTAAAGTGAAGAAAAAAATTTTTTTTTAATATATATGGTAAGGGTATAATATGTTTAATTAAATGTGTTTTACTGTACACAATATAATTATATAAAAATATTATTTTTAAAAAGAAAATTAAAAAAGAATTGAGATTATAATTAAACATGTATTTTATCTTTTCATACTCAATGAATTCAATAAAGCTGGATTATGTCAGTCCTGAGTCTTATGAATTTTCGTATGATTTTAGTGATGAACCAATGAGATACGAGTATATGGACATATACCCCGCCACATAATAATTAATATAGTCAAACTTTGTGGTAATTTCTGGAGATCTACAGAAAATATCTAGGTTTCGAAGCAAAATAGAATTAGAGGCAGTAGTTATTTTTAAGGAAACAAATTGCATAGTTAGAAGTTTTTTTTTTGGATTTAGCAAAGCTATTTAATTTGACCTAATGGGACGATAAGTCGATAAATTGCTGAAAAATTGTCCAGCACGCCAAACGTGGTTGATCATATTTTTAAACCTATGACAACATTATTGATTTAACAAGGGTAAAGTACTGCAAAAAAGGTAGCGAACTAGCAAGAAAAAAAAAAAATAAATTAATTAATCAAATTGTTTAATTGGAAGAAGCACGAAAAAACAATAACTTCAATTTCAACATTGGAATATGTCATGTCCACCAAGTAAAAGGGTGGGCCAACAGCTAGTGTGGAAGTTTTCATTAAACTAAACAGACATTTATTGTAAAATCAATGTAAAATTTTATTGATTAATAAAGTTCGGTATATGAAAATTATGAATGGAACACAACATCGTTTCATGTGACCACCACGGCTTCTGGTAATGGATAATTGTATAACAAGCTAACATCCGAAGGTTAAAATTATCGATGACTTTTTGAAGAATAAGTGTGTCAATGGCCGCAATTTCAGTTTGAATGTTATGTTATCGATCCTGAATAGTCGCTGGGTTATTGGCATATTCAAATAGCCCGACAGCAAAAAGTATAAACGTGTCAAGTCGAAAGATTTTGAAGAAAAATCAACTTTTTTTTTTAACCAAAATAATGCGATCTTCAAATTTTGTACGTAATAAACTGATTGATTGATGGCTTGTGTGGGTGGTAGCACCATCCTGTAGAAATCAGAGATCTTCCACACCTTATTCATTCAATTTCGAAAAAAAAACCCGGTCAACATGTTGCGGTAACCTTCTCTATTCACTCCATTCTTCAGCTCCATCTTCGAGAAAGTACGGCTAAATGAAGCCTCCAAATCATAATCCACACCATACAGTGACTTTTGGAATCAATTGCTTTCTCTTGAATCTAGTATGGGTTTTCCGATCTCCAGAAATGAAAATTTTGCTTATTTACATACCTATGTATCCAAAAATGGGCCATCTGAAAAAGTCAAATTCGATCCAACAGCCAGTTAACAAATCGGCGACGTCTTAGATGGTCCAAAAGCTTCAATTGTTGTGTAATGAGGATCAACTTTTAAAATTCGGTGACGAATTGAGGTGCCTGGGTTGATTTTGAACACTTTCGCTCATAGTGGTGCAGAACACCAACTAAACTTTACGTGAAAATGTTGCACAAAAGTCACATGTCAAATAACAGTCAACATGAAATTCGTCACAAGTTCAGGATTTCATGATAACATATATGTTCCATCAACAATTTTGTTACCGTAAAAATGTTTAATGCAGTTTATTTTTACGACATAACAGAATAATGTTTACTAAGAGAAGACCTATAACACAAGTAACTGGGGAAGCGCATATGCCTCTACATATGCCTTCACTGCAGTGAAGGTGACATTGGATTACACCATATCGTAACAGGTGACAAGCCCAATGGTCAAATCTTAATCACTGTGTTTGAAAAGCCAGACTGAACCAGTACACCAGAGACGCCAAGATTTGGTTCAGTTCAGAAAATTAGATATACATAAATAATAAGAGAATTACTACATGCAGAATGACCAACATAATGTACAATACAGAGTACTAAGAATGAGAAGTCCAAGAAGGGTCAATATTATCAAATGTGCAGATTAAAACTTGACTTCTAACATCGAGATCAAGACGATGAAACAAAAGCTATGCACATAAGCGGGCCTGATTATACTAGTCGGATAGCACTTACAGAATCGAAGACATAAAGAAAGTATTTGGGAGTATTCCTGGACTACCGACTGGATTTTGAAAAGCAAATAAGTCTCACAAATAAGTTGCTCTAACATCGGTTTATTGTTATCACTGGTTCATATATAAAAGAAATGAGCTCTACATACAGAATAGATTTATTGAGATACACTCAGTTCTAAGTGCATGTCATCAGCGTAACCCTACACAATTCCTGTTTGCTTCAACGAATTTAGAAGCAGATGTATGCTGACGACGCATTCTACCATTATGAAGACATGATCGAGAACGTCCTGCAATAAATAAGAAACAGGCAGATATCTTGTGGAAAAGCAGATAAGCGGGACAATAACACCAATACAAATCCCTTCATAAGAATTTGCAAATCTAGGACCAAATTCTTGTGAATGACAAATCCGTCAGAGATTTTATTTCCATCCTATATACATAAATTGTATGTATGAATGCTTGCCTAACATTTAAATTATGTAATCGCCAATGTAAAGATAATAACGCCGGTGCATTGTCTTGCAAAAAGAAATTTTTGTTTCGCTTTACGTGAGGCCTTTTTGCAGCGATTGCGGCCTTCTATCGCCTCAATAATGCACAGTAATACTGTTGATGGTTTTTCCTTTTCCGAGGTAGTCCACGAAGAGTATGCCATGACAATCTCAGAAAACCGAGGACATAACCTTCCCGATCCATCGAGCGTCCCTCGGCCGCTTGGGAGCACTCGTGCCGGTTTCAGTCCATTGCCGGGCACTTATTCTGTTCTCTGGTGTTCAACAGTTACCAATCGACTTCAAAAGTCAGCTTATTCTGCATCAGCAAGTCCAAACACTCTTTCGAAGTGCTCTCGCGTTTGTGTTTTTGGTCAAGAGTGAGCATGCGCGGCACTCAGCCGCAGGATAACTTTTTCATATGCAGTATATTGCCTAAAATATGGCGTGTGCCCTCAATACTAATCTTTGTGGTATCTGCTAGCTCGCGCACCTTCACTTTCCGTTCAGCCAAAACCATTTCATATATTTTCTTGACATTGTCCTCTGTAACCGCATCGGAGGGTTGCACTCCATAATATTTACCCAACTTTTCTTTTGTTTCCTTCGCCGTTTTAGCTCTCAAAAAATAATGTTTTATGAGAGAACAAAAATCATTTTTTCCCATACTCAACATGATGCCAAACACGTCAACAATAATCAGCTGTTAAAACAAAACTAAAGATAGTATCGCACTGAAATTTGGCATGTCTGCTTCAATATGAACGGGCTTCAAGGCAACATAATCTTTTTTGCAGTAGCAGCGCATTCTGGCGGTCAAGGAGATTACTTTTCACTCCACCTAGTAGCGTAGGGAAAATTAGAATATTCAAACACCAATCAAAAAATAATATAGCGGAAAGCACTTTATGTATTTTTTTCTTTTTCCTTTAATTTATTACAAAAACTATTAGTAAATTTAAAAATACCAAAAAAAAACATTTTATAATACATATATTAAATAAGTTAAAAAATATTATTGAATGATTATTTCATTTTCGGTGAGGAGTATTTTTTAACAAAGATTTCTTTTCAAATAAATTTATTATGATTGGTAGGAGCTTCTAGATGGGATAGGTTGAGTGATAAATACATAGAATTTCGTAGTAAGAAAAATAATTTTTCTTTGACCAAAAGCCATTTTATTCTTCAAAGTTGTACCTATTCGCTTTTGTTCGATGTATTTCTAATTTTTTGATCTATTGTATTTTAAGTGATACGATTTCCCTAACCCTTCAAAGTAATCGATCGCTTTCTGTAAAAACAAGGAAATAATTCACTTGGATTTCTCCGTGTTACTTCTTTTATAAGCAGCATTCTGTCAGACGATAAATATATCTTAGCAAAAAAAAAAAAAAAAAAAATATTTGCTAAGATCTTCACATTTTTTCGAAATGTAATAATGCAACACCTTGATAAAGGACTTCCAACATTACGAAAACTGTTTAAAGGGGAGTTATTTTATTTTATTCTAAATTCCGTCGAAAAACTTTTAAAGTTTATGAAACTAAGAGCAAGACTATGGAAATATTGTTAGAAATGAACAAACCATAGCAAACATATATTATTATTTATATGTTATTATCGTTATTTTCGCTCGTGAACCTGTTTCTTTTTCTTTAGAACTAACTATTCTCTAGTATAAATGCATGGGGACGTTTGTAAATATCGAAATGTACAATAAAATGCAATAACAATGACATCCTTTCCGCACTCAATTATGAACGAATAATACAAAAAAGAAAAAAAAAAAAAAAATCCCTCGCTATTGAACTCTCGTCATTACGTTTTGAATGTTGTAAAAATCACCTTCAACTGTATTTCCCCTAATGCTATTACAAAATACAAGTGCCTACATACTCGTATGTACATATGTAAATATACTCGTAAGAGTGTAAAAATAAAAAACAAATAAATGAATAGCTGGTTGTCTTAAATTTCTTTTTTATGTCACCGGCCTTGATGCAAATTATTACAATCGCCTTTGTGAACTGTAGGAATTTCTACTACATGGTAGACACTATCGTTCATCTATAAATGTTTATTACATATGAATCGTAGATATATAATTAATATATATGTGTACATACGAGTATGCATGCATAGAAATATATGTATTTACATATGTAGATACAGATCTACAACTTTGTTATTTAATACATATATTGTGCACTTGTGAGTATTGAACTTATACTCATTGTTGTATAGTAGCAAAGCAGCAACACCAGATAATGTGATTTACTTATTCGATGTTAAAAGAAAAATTAAAAAAAATTCATTTAACTGATCACATTATGGTGTCAATACTCTTTGTAGTCGATAAAGAGACAGCTAAATGGATGAATATCGAGAAGTTTAAGGACTGAATGTTAAAAAAGAAAAGCCAAGAAAAAAAGGGAAATTCTTGTACTATAACAATATTACTGGTAAAATTATTGTATTTTTGGACTTTACCTCGGAATGTTACACTGTTTACAAGTTTTTCTTATAATCGGTTTTCAACCAAACTATAAAAAAATGTTGTTTGTATTATTAGTTATTGTCTCATTTTTCCGATGACATGAGGATTATTTGTTAAAACAGAGGTTTGCTAGTATCTCTCCGTTGAAGGAAAACATCTACTGGATTTATAAACAGACCAATGGTAGTGTAATGGTACAACATCAATATTTCATCATTGTAACCATCCAATGACATCTTATAGTCAAGATATTCTATATAGTGTTCCGATAAATTAGGATGTATTTTTTTTCTCGTTTTAACCATCCAGTGGACTTGGATATGAATAACTCAAATTTTGACTACCGAAGTAAGTCTACTATAAGACGGTGACGCTTGAGTCATAAATCTTTTGAAATCACAAGAGTGCATTAAATAGCAAAACAGCAATCTGGTTCGTGGGTAGAATTTCGGTGCCTCTTTTTTCACATTTCTTCTTCTCCTTGTTAGTTATTTTTCTTTCTTAATTTCTTTTCGTTTCAAATGCTTCATAGGCGAAAGAAAAAATAAAATGAGCTGTCAAATTAGAGGCATTCAAAAGAATCAGAGAATGAAAGTTTCAAATGGGATAGAGGAAAGAGTCATGACTCGAGAGCCATCTGCATGTGAAATTCTGGCTCCCTAAAAGTTGGTACATACGAATAAGTGCGGCAAAACAACTATTGGACGTCCTTCGCGGAGATAACACCGGGATCCAGAAAACAAATGAAATAAGAAGGAAATAAAGGCGATTAAAGCCCATGACACTATTATTTAAGAAAGGTTTGGGAAGAAATCCTAGCAATCCGCAATAAGATTTGATACGGAGCAGAAATATGATGGCATCAAATATAACACTCTGCGTTAATATAAACCAATAGCTTTTAGCAATTTAAAAACAAAGCTAAGAAAATAGAACGTCTGTGGAAGCACAGTGTCCGAATAGACCAGCCATTTGCAAGGAGTAAGCAAGTTGCTATTGCCAGCATGGAGTTTCTTCACCTAAAGATGGGAAGGGGGACTTACCGACTTATTTAAGTACTTATAGAAATATTCGGAATAAAACCGGTTAAACTATACATACATTTCTGTCCGCAAAGGATGGCTATTTTAATTAGATAATGGATTGTTATCAGTCGTATAGAGTTCAATCAAAATATATTTTTTTATAATCTGTTAAGGTAGGCTTTTTTCTTTACATAATTATCTTGGAAAAAACCCTTAATAAAACATAAACATGAATATAAAAGATTGCCTTAAAAGACAATAAAAAATAAAAGATTTTTTCAATGTAGGTTCACCGAAGAATGCAAGTATAGTATTGATATCGGCATAGGTATCAAACAGGGTGTGAAACTTTTATGTTTGGACAATTAAACAATCTTAATATGGTATAAAAACGATGCACTCATTCTGTTGTGGATCGTGTAGTTTTAGTTTACATAATATATTCGCCGACTTGAAAATGCAATAGAATATATATATATATACTTTTTTTTTGATAGATCCACATTTTTACCATTGCCTTTCAATATTTCGATATTTAGGAAGTAAATATATAACTATATTCGTGCGATTTGCTAAGAGGTGGCGTAACTTGTATTATTCCATTGGAACATGCGTTGGAAAGCTACTGTCATTGTACGTCATTTCAGTATATGTCATTCATTTGAAGCGTAAACAACAATGATTTTTTTTCACTCAAATATGTCGAACTTTGTGCCTGAACAAGTGTTTTTGCGGGGACTTCTTCTTCATTACTTTAATATGAAGAAAACTGCTGCTGAAAGTCATCGTATTTTGGTGGAAGTTTATGGTGAACAAACGCTAGCTGAGCGAACGTGCCAAAAGTGGTTTGCACGATTTTAAAGTGGTGATTTTGGCTTGGAAGACGATGAACGTCCTGGGCAGCCAAAAAAATTTGAAGATGAAGAACTGGAAGCATTACTCTATGAAGATTGTTGCCAAACACAAGAAGAGCTCGCAGAATCTTTGGGTGTCACTCAAGCAGACATTTGCAAAAAAGGAAGTCATCAATCATTGCATCGGATTGTTACTGGTGATAAAAAATGGATCCATCATATGTGAAAACCGGCCAACCAGCCAAATCAACGGCAAGGCCGATATCCATGGCGCGAAGGTAATGCTCTGCATTTGGTGGGATCACCGGGCGAAAAACGCCCGGAATATGCGACCAGACTCGAGGCAATAATTTTCCATCATGACAACGCTCGGCCCCACGTTGCTATTGCGGTTAAGAACTATTTGGAAAACAGTTATAGCCCAGACCTTGCCCCTCCTGAATACCATTTGTTTCGGTCGATGCAGAACGCCCTCACTGAAATATGGTTCACATCAGAGCAGAATATCAAAAATTGGCTTGATTCATTCTTGGCTGCCTAGCCGGCGCAGTTCTTTTGGGATGGGATCCACAAATTGCCAGAAAGATGGGAAAAAGTCAAAGCTTCAGATGGGCAATACTTTGAATAATCTATTGTACATGTTTTTCTTAAATAAACGTTCAAATTTTGAAAAAAAAAACCGCACGAATTAAAATATATACCAAATACATTACTAAATAACACCCTATAAAACATTAATAATGCGGGCAAGTAGACCCAGGATAGTTTTGACAATGAATAAAAAGTATTTCGAACGAGCAATGAAAAAGAGATCTATGAATTGGTATATGCGCTTTGCTTTTTTTCGACATTTGATTTAATTGATTGAAATAAACTTTATTTTGGTGAATCAACTTTCCGCATTAAAGCTATCTGTAAGACTTTATTCAAAAACCTTACTTAAATTTATATGGCCTCTTGCAGCTTTAAAGTCGAGCTTGTAGAGCATAAGCACTTTACAGAAAATTGTAATTTAAAACTGGACATACTTTTCTATAGTTAATTTTAATGATTTTTATTTCAGATAAAAAATAATTCTCATTTCTTTACATTTATTCTTAAGTCTACGTTGGTTTGACCACTAGGCCGTGGACATTTTTACGTTTTTTATTGTACTAAGTATAAACTCCAAAAGTGTTACATGACTTATATATCACCCTGAATAATACGATTTTTACATATTCGTATAAAATATTTCATCCTTGGTCGCCATCGCCCAAGAATACTTTTCGTTCTTTCATTCATTACGTTAGTCAAGAAGTATATTCTACACTATTCCGTAATAATAGGGCTTATCGCAAGAAAATGGTGCGCATCCTCTCTCACTTTTCGATTGCAAATTTCGCATAAGATAAACAATTCTAGAATTTCAATGTGAAATTTAGTTAAGAGCAATTGACACTCATCTATTTTTTAAGATTATGCTAATCGCATTTGTTGTGTTGTTGTTTAAAAGATATGAATTACCATGGTATCCATGATATCCTTGTTTCGTTCACATATTTCGCATACAACCTATTCGTAGTTGTCTTCAATACCACGTTAAGCTTACTTGTCAAAGATACAATCTTTCTCAAAACATTAAAAAAAAAGCCAACGATTTTTTTTTCCGTTATTTTTTATTTCCGTTAGTTTTTTAATATATGGAATAGTAATTGAAGCCTCCAACATTGAGATTTCTGCGTTCATAGTGAACTGATACTATGAAAGCATGTCATCCCTCCAAATCAATTTTGGTAACAGTCTAAGTAGCCTCGTATTTAAGTGCGTCTGAAAATTCAAGGATTTTACTCTCTTTAGAATCTCAAGTATCGGGTTGTATCCTCAAATCTGTCATCTTAGAGCAAATAACTCGAAGATCAGCTTTGATTGGTAGTTCCTTCACAAGCTCTCTATTTGTTTCATGTAGACTTTCTTTCAGTTGTTGGATATTTATGAGGATGATTGTTTCCATTTTCAAGTTGTTCAAGTTTGAACTAGGACGACATTTTTAACTATTGAGCTGCTCTGGAGAAGTCTCTTGTAGAACTTTTTTTTTCATTTAATTTAAGGGTAACCTTGACCTAACTTTTGTTCTAATTATGTATAAGCCTTAAAGCTAGGACTTATTCAGTCTTTATTTTTTTAAATGAAGCAGGCTTTAAGGATTTAAACTGAACTAAGATACTATAAGTATTTTGTATATATATTATTATTTTTAGTTTATTAAATAGACTAAATAGTTTCACACTTAGCACATCAACCTTGACAGATAAGGAAATGTCAATTTTCTATGATAAAAAGTCCAATAAACATGTCTTTATCGTTATAATTCTAAAACGAGTTGAGCTTTTCTTGTATAGGAACCAGATTTCAATACTATTCTCAGTACCAAGCCCCTAGATCTCTTAGCGTTACTAGAAAATCTCTCAAAGTCTAAGCTTGCAGCAATTTAAATCTTTACTCAAATTGAGGTCTTTAAAAAAAAAATGCTTACGATTATATGAAATATATATAAAATACATACACTGGAGGAAAAATCAATAAATTCTACCCTATTTCGTATAGATTTTATTGGGCTTAAACTTTTGTAGATGTATTTCCCTTGAATTGGAAATTTATATAGGTATATATTATACAATATATTTTTTCATTTTATTGCAATGCATTCAACCTTTGTCTACTGATTACAGATTTATTTCTAAGCAATAAAAATAATTAAAATAATTATTAACATAATAATAAATAAAATTGTAAAATGGTATTTTGAGAGCTTTGAAAAAATACCTTTTGGACAAAATATAAACTAAACAATTAAGTTGAGACGCCCATCTAAATTTAGATCAAATGCAAAAGTCGTTGGACCCTTGCCAAGCAGTATTTTAAATTTCTCTAATTTTATTCCCATAAAAAAAAAAACATAAAAATTCTAAGCACCCAATAGAAAAAAAAAAACAGTATAACGTTGCATAAATAGCATTGCACTGTCGCCTATCTCAAGCGCGCTCATTTATTTTGTTTTGACCGATATTTGTGATGAAACATAAAAAAAAAATAAAATCCCCTTACAATGAGTAATAAAGACAGACAGTAAGTTAATCTCTCGTTGTTTTTTTTTTTTTCATATTTCTTTGTGCGATCGACTCGTCATACTTTAACCAGATACTACGTGAATAAGGCCCTGTTGAAGGTCATAGGTGGTGTATAAATATATATTTATTTACTTTAACGTATTTATATACATATTTTTTTTTAATTTATTTAGATAACCCGACGTGCACGTTTATAACTTCCTGTCTAAATTATTTATACTTATTTTCTTATCACAGTGATATTGTTTAAAGAAAAAATAAAATCTATTTTGTTTAATCAAAAGTTTAGTAAATTGGAAATAGAAAAACCAATAATAATTTTCCATTGTTTTTAATTAAATTAAATTTTATAACAAAAAAAATTAATATTTTATATTGTACAAGATTTATCATTGTTTCAGCAATTGTTTTGTTCTTGATGTGAATTAAAGCAAAAGGCACTGACTGATTTAAATTTAAAAAAATAAAAAAATAAAATATATAAATAAAAATCAGAAGTATTATGTTTTAATACAATTATTATTATAATTATTATTAGCGAAAACAACTTAAGAAGGACCAAATTCTTTGAACTTCATTTTGACGACGTCATTTTTGTGTGCGAAGTCCACTCTTTGTAAACATGATTCGAGAGCTGGTTGCAAGAATTAATCAATTGATTAAATGGAAATGGAAGACATCACAAATTTAGGCAAATGTTGAACAGCTTCTTCCTATGAGCTGCCAATAGATATGTTTCAATATTTTTTGAGGCCAGCAATTGCTAAGAGTCCGGAGGTGCGCGGGCTGATCTTTCACAACTAGCTGACAAAATTTCTATAAACAATTTTTTTTTTTTAATCTAAAACAAATAATTAAAAAATATATATTTATAAACCTTTAAGATTAAATAGATCAACGGACATTCATATGCGAGATTTTATCAAAAGGTTTCTGGCAATTAGCAAGTTTCGCGCGCTATGACATGATGATTCACCCATACTGAATGGCTAGGCTATGTGGCTTTTGACAAGATTTTTTTTTTTAAATTTTGAAAATGATGGAAAGCAAAATGAAGTGCAATGCCGTGAATATGATTACGGATTCTTATTATTGCTGAAAAACATTTGGAAATAATTGCATGTAACGATGCGCTAGCACTATCCGTGATTTTTGGTGAAATCTCCATTTGAACTCAGAACAAAGCAGAAAGTACAGGTAAAAGAAAATGTTGAAAATCTGAACGGTGCCTTCACAAAGCATTTTTAACTAACGCTAACGCTTCTAGTGCTGTGGTCACTTTCTAAGGAAATAAGCAAACTTTAAAACATGTCATATAAAGGGTGAGCCAACAGATGGTGTGGATGTTGGCTATCAGTTACTGTCACTTACGGAATTCAATGTGGTTGATCTTTTTGACATATGTTATACAATCTTTGACAATTTTAGTCATTTACCACGCAACAACGCATTTTTGTTATTCAATCTTATTACGAAAATAGGAGTGTCAAACTCCATATCATCACCTACACGTCAAAACATCACCATTGTGAGCGAAAGTGTTCAAAATACCGATTTTTTAACTGGATGTTGGATCGCCAAAACAATTTCTCATCACATTTGAATTAAATTGGTATGTATGGGAAAACCCATACGAGATTCAAGAAAAACCAATGCATTCCAAAAAAGTTAATGTATGGTGCAGATTATGGGTTTGCGGCATCATTGGCTTGTACTTTTTGGAAGATGAGGCTGACAAGACAGTTACAGTGAATAGAGCACTTTACCGTAGCATGTTGACTGGTTATTTTTTTTCCAAAATTGCATGAATTGGGTCTGGAAGATCGCTGCTTTCAAAAGGATGGTGCTACCGCCCACATAAGCCTTCAATCAATCAATTTATTTCATACGAAATTTGAAGATAGCATTATTGAAGTTGATTGGCCAAAAAAGTCATGCGATTTGACACCTTTAGATTTCTTCCTGTGGGCTTATTTGAAGAGTAGAGTCTATGCCAATAACCCAGCGACTATTCAGGAACTATAACATAACATCCAAACTGAAATTGCGGCAATTGTCCCACTTATTCTTCAAAAAGTTATCGATAATTTTAAACTTCGGGTGGTCGATTGCAACAGAAGCCCTAGTGGTTACATGAACGTTGTTATGTTCCATTCATAATTACCATAGACCAAACTTTATTAATAAATAAAATTCTGAATTGATTTCACAATAAATACACACATTTAATAAAAAATTTCCACATTATCTTTTGGCTTACCCTTTATGTAAATGTTACATATGTAAAACCGATTTCGAAAATTTTGTAATTGTAGCCGAAATACTGAGATACGTTATTGCAACTTTTTATTTGTCTTCAATTAGGCTATCAATAACATATCATTCGACATGCGAAAATAATTTGATGGGGTGGAATAACATACCACACTCGCTAAATTAGTCATTATGCTTTTCCTGAGGACTTCAAGACACCAGTCTTTGCTTGATTGCCGTGTGAATGAAAGCGACATAACAGGGTCCATCCTCTGTAAGTATTACGGATTCAGCTGGCTCTAAGCTGTATTTACGAGGCGGTGATATGGTGAGTGCTAGAACTTTTTCTTCTTTTATTAACCGTTGAAGTATGTAACTTGTATAATTACATCTAATACTGCATATGTATGTGATTCAATTATTTTTCTTTCGGCCCCTTCATGATACATCTACACTATTGCTTTATGAACAAGACTTGGTCACGGCATTTTTAACAATTTCAATACGTAGCTGTCGTTTTTCTCTATCCTTTTCGTGCATAGGTCGAAATTTCCTTGGTAGGAATTCGGCTCAATATCAGGAGTTAGTTTGGAGGTTCAGAAAAGGGGCAATGAAGATATTCGGCTTTATTGTATGGTATACGTGTGATTCATAACTTGTTATCTTGTAGCCCATTTATCCAGCTATTAAAAGTTGTCTTTGTCATGTAGCTGCTAATAATAACGCTATTATCGGGAAAATGAAGAAAATACGTTCCGCACCCAATCAAGGGAATTTGTAAACAAAGGCACTCCGACTTTACCATAAATCCAAATTCACCTGTTATTCCTGCTATGTATTTCTTTGGCGTTACCGTAATCGCACATTATACATTATGTATGTAAGTCTTTGGGTGCATTTTGAAAACTTGAGCCCGTCTGGAAATTCTATGCAACGTTTTCCCAAATGATGAAGACGATATTTGGATCGAGTCATTTTGACTGCCAAGGAGTTTAATAATATTGCGGATACAAAGTATCCGATTGCCTGTTAACATGTTACTAAACCATATTCAAATAAAATAAGCATAAACATTCATATACATACATTTCCATACATAACAGAGCAGTCATATAAACATATCTTTACTTCTACTAGAAAATTGAAAAAATATCTGCGTAAATATGCACTTTGAAATAGTTTGTAAATAGTATTGTCATTAAGCATCTCTATGTAAAAATAATGTTCACTATCACTATCTGCGACTTAAATAACGGTATCTCTTAATGTCAATTCTTTTTATTATATTATTTATTTAAACGGGAATTTCGCCGTTTGATAAAATTCTCCCTAACGTTTAATATTCATGGGCTATACGACTACGTCGCTAAGACACGTTTTTATTTATTTATTACTAATTTTTTTTTTCTCGTTATTATGAGTAATAAACATCAACCCCATACAGATATTTCCATTCTCAATTGCATGTCATTAAGTTCCAAAAATAGAAACATGAACAACAAACAGTTATGATAAAAAGGGAAAAACGTGGAGTGTAACAACAATCACGAAAGTTCTACCTTTTTAGTTTTAGTTTAAACATAATATGGGTTGAATGTGCTGAGTAAGACGACATTTTATAGCCGTTTTAATGGCATTTGTAATACCTACGTGTGACTTGTTTTGCACTACCATTTTGAATGAAAACCAGTTTTGTCACGAAATCCAGTAAACGAAATAAGAGTACATAAAAAGCCGAACGCAAATTATTCAACCAGAAATAATAACAATAAAAAATAAAATAAATCAAAGGTATTAAAATATGTTAATCTTATAATATGACGTTTGCTATCATAAACTATTGTTATTTTAAAATCAATTTTCGAATTTACCTTTACAAAAACAGTAGAAATATATGTATATCATATAGAGAATACTATTTGAATAATCTTTTGACATCATTTTTTTAAGGTTTAAATAAAAAAAAAGCAGCTGTAAATCGTTAGCAGAATTTTGAAAGGCTGCATGTACCACAATTAAATAATCATTTTAACGTACACCTGTATCTCGACGATTTTATGGATGCGACGTTCTCATTCTTCGAGGTTTTACAAGTACAAGGACTCGAAAGATTAAAAACCACGGGATTACCACATTCTTTTCGAATTTTACAAAAAATGCACGAGCGAATTTATTTCAACACTAACTGTAAGATTCAACATAGTTCTCGAAATTTCCAAGTTGTTAAAAACAATTAGTTTTCCCTTGCACAAAAAAGACGACTGTGGTGCTCTAAAGAACCACCTAGCCAGATCCTTTTTAGATACGTCTGAAAAGCTGTTCGTTACTCTTTTGTCGAAATGGGAGAATTCTTCGTGAATTTCAAGCTGGTTTTAGGAAAAAAATACTGAAACATAGTATTTTGCTTAGAAAGTGGGTTCCCGATATGGGTAACTGTCAAACTAGCTTTAATTTTTTAAACGTCAATGGTTTATTTGTTTTCAGTAAGATCTATCGAATAATCGCCAATCTGAACTTGTTATTCGTGGCGTTACTGATAGATTTTGCACCCGATTAACGCTGGACCGAAAAAATATTCCGAAAAAAATATCGCCGCAGTTAGGACCAGTGCGTTTAAATAAAAATCATTGGATCATAGCATGCGTCTAACCTTCTCTGAATGTTCTCAAAACCAGTTGAAAGATGATCCGGAATTGGATTTATCATATATGCAGTATTTGGAATGAGAACAATCCGCAAGTGACTCTTCACACACCATTTAATCACGGCTTATTTCTTTAAAAAAGAGACAGAAGCTCGTGTTACATCTGAAAGATAATTAACGAAAATTATCTTCTCACTTCACCTAACATCGATGTTGACAATACATGGTTTCACTTTAAAATCAAAGTTGTGAAAGGGAGTAGAACAGGTGGTGGACAGCTAGGACAGCCACCAAGATTTTACCATCGGACATAGATGTTCGATAAAGTGGTTAAGAATTGAGCTGACAGGATACGCTTTACAAATGCCAGATGGGGTGGCTCATATGACCAAAATCATTTTTAAATAATTTTATCTTTTAAATAAATCGAGTAATTTATTTTAAAGACAACCTTTTTTTGTAATTAATATCGGCAAAATGTACCGAAGTCAAAAGTATAAATTATATACCTTCTTTGTCGACTTCCGTGCAGTATTTGATTCAATATAATGTGAGGCTTTATTTTAGTATCTGTACACAATGTCTAGTAAAGTCATCAAGTTTTAAGGACAGTATACACATATGACATCTGAAATGTGGTAATTGGGTGTGAAGCAATGTTACCGGCTTTATGAAAGGTAAATTAAAATGTACAAAAAAAGAATACAAGTAGAAGCGGTAGATATACGCCCTACGAAAAACAAACTTTTCAAGGTTAGAGTATTAAAATAGCGAATACGAGTACTTATAAATCTTAATATGAAAAACATCTCAAAGCAAAGCTATCAGACGCCAAACGTGTCATTTCTTCGGTGTGAAGTCTTTAAATTTTATTGCTAATAAAAGCATAACCACTAACTTAAAGCCCAAGTGTGGTATCTTCACACTTTTGAGGAGGTGGAGAGGCTTCTTTTATATATCCTGAAATGATTTATTCGACTACCAAATAGATTACCTAATTATGGGCTGCATTTAGAAAACAGTTCAGTCTTTGTTCCTGGATATTCTGAGAATCCACTTTAAATTTAAACTTTAATAAAGCCGGTGCTCAATTTTATCATTTAAAGAAAAGATCATATTTAGATACATTTGGAACGTCTAGAGTCTGAATGCGGTTTTAACTTCAGAATAAAAAAGGAGGAGGCTAAATCTTTTAGATCTAAGTTTAACGCACAACTCTCATCGATAGGACAAGAAACATAGATACAAGAAATGTGTGTGTATGGAGTTGCAAATCCTTTGCAATCTGGGTAACAGAGGTACGAGAGAGGATTTTTTCCATTTTATGTGCATATGATTTAGTTCAAACAAAATTCCATCCGAGATGACTTGGTGCAATTCTACTACAATAGATGACCAAAAAACGTTGAGGATTTCAAAATGGAAACCATAGATGCAGCGGATGGTAAACTAAAAAAATAATACATTAATGTACAGGATACGTATTATGGCGAAACGTGGATTTCGAAGTGGATATCGAAAGATTTGTTTGACAAACACTAAAATTATATACATGAACATTTTAGGTTAATATGATACCTAGTAAACATTTAATTTATATCGGGAGCCCAAATATCAAACAATAATTTGCAAACTTAATTTTTATTTTTATGAAATAAAATCTTAATTAAAATAAAAAAAAAATATATATTTAAAAGTAATAATTACTAACATATTTTTAAGTACTTGTTCATTCGTTTTTTAGTAAAAATAAGAAATAAAATAAAGGTCTTAAATTAAAATCCACCCAAGGCAAGTACTGGCATTGATGGGCATTATATGTAAATCAATTCAATAAAAACATCTACATACGTCTTACTTACAATAAATAAAAATATTTCTAGGCTCCAGTTTTTCACTGGCAAAATCACAAACTAAATACAATAAAGAAACGCGAGATTTTATTTTTTATTGAATTGTACACAAAAGATTTCTACAAAGAGTGGACTTTTTTCCTAGTTGTATGGAAATGTATGGTCAGTCAAATAAGTGCGTAACTAGGCGTATAATACTGAAATATGAGTCAAATATCTTTATGTTAGAAAAATACAGAGCTACGCTTCTGGATTAGATTCCATGGAGAAACTATTGGAGCCTAGGCATGTGAGTTACCAGGATACTGACTTGTTGATTTCTGGTGCAACTGAAACTATTGTTTTTATTGACTGTTCTGATGATATACGAGCAAATAAAGATGAAATTGTACTATTATATCTTTAATGTTGATGCTTATGGCCAAACCAAGAATTTTCATGCACGAACTGAACATAACGGACTTAAACAAATTACTATGAACTGTTTTTAAGCGCGTGTACCTATATCAACTAGGTTTGAAATTAAAGTAAGCAACCGTGTTATGCCACATTGAAGCTCGTTTCTGATCTTCTTGGACTTGTGCAGCTTATTATATTTTACCAAAAAAATTCTACAAAATCTGTGAAGTGTGACGTAGGAGCGCAAAAAAAAAAAAAAAAAAAAAAAAAACTGAAAAACGGAAAAATTCAGAAAAAAAAAAATAATATAAGAGGGAAACTGACAACATCACAGCTTTTACTATAGAAACAAAGTAAATGTAGAGTATTAAAACGAAAGCTTATTGATATTAATATATTTTCAGAGAAGGGATTCTTTAAAAATCTTTTTCTTCCAATATCTGAAACAAGCAAGAGAAACAAATTTTTAATACATGATACATATTTCGGTTAGCACTAAAAATACAACGACTCTATTGCAGCATATGTGATTGTCATACAACACCATACTTTTTAAGTCAACTTGGCCGCTGACTCGGAATTTAATTCCATGTATGTATTGGCTGTATATATCGCCCTCGGTAAAACTAGGCGCTAATTTGATTAATGATTATTACTCATCTGTTTGACGACGACAACATATGGAAATGGAAATTAATTTTAAACTTTTTTTGTTTTTGTTCGAATTGCTCGGCGACTTGGAAATGTCAAAAATATTTTATGAACGAACAATTGATTCGACTGATGACTGTTTTGTGGAGTCGGAAAAGCAAAGTCGCCTACGGACCTCCGCCTATAGTTCCGATAGAAGTGTTAAAGCTTCTTTATTTCCAACAAATGTTTCGTTTCAAGGCGTAGGTTTTGACAAAATAGGGACATGGGAATCGGTATATCGTATTATCGGAACGAGTGTACATAGAAATAAATAAAATACTTGCGGAGACCAGCGGATTCAAAGCACGAAAGGGAGCTTGACTTTACATTTGAGATAAAACAAGATGAGTGGTAGTTTGTTGACTATTCGTCAGAGATCTGGATTCAATTTCAGGCAGTTCATTGAAAAATCAGAGTAATATTTGTAATAGTTTCTGACATTAACCTTTCGGCAGCATATGACATATGACATATATATGACATATGACATATGAGAAACTTAAGTCACAATTCCTGTCTAAGTCTCTAAAATTGTCGTTTCAGAATCGGCAAAGAACCATAAGTACTACTCAAATAAAGCCATAAGAAGAAAACAATTCATTGAGTCAAGAGATTTACAATGATTGTCATATTAAGAGAAAGTTTTAGCTTACAATACTGATGTTGGAGAGGCAATAAATTAATATTGTACGAGTAATATGGTAGAATAGGAAAAGTGATTTTTGTTGGGAGTGTCCGGTTATTTAAAAGTGTTTTCTATGTATCATAATATGGGTGTTGGGTTTTGGGCTCAGCAAGACATATTTTATTTATTTATTTTTTTGTGATGTGGGAAGGGAGGAGGGTATATCTGCCCGGCGGAACAGTCAACCGCATTTCCACTTGAAACCATTGCAACATCAAGGAGATAGGACTTGACCTAAATAAATATTGTTGAAAAATATGGCATATATTCCTAGCGTCTGAATTAATTTCGTTTATTGAATAACCATCTGTAGCTGTGAGTTTTTTTGTTAAATATTAGAAGAAAAGATCGTCAAGTTATAACATAGGTTCAAACATTAGATACATACATATGTCTCATGTGAAAATGAATTGATTTGAATCCTAATGTGTCATACGCATCAAAAAGTTTAATACAGATCAATCAGTTGACTATAAATTTTACTCAAACTTTAATATTTAAGCGAAATTTGCCGGTCGAAAGTAAAATGTTACAGATGGTCGATGTGGGACGATGGTAAGTTAAATGGTCTTCGCTGAGATTCGATTTAAAAGAAATTTTAATAGCTAAATAAGTAATTCTATGCTTCATAGAACTTCTTTTCTAGACAGTCTTGTTTTTTTTTTTTTTTTTTATTAATAACCTACATGCATCAGTATACATATGTACATCTCCGTTGGAAGAAAATTACACAATTACTTTCACACGATATCCGACCTCGGCAGCAAACAAAGTAATTGTAATTGCCTTAAGTCGCGCCTGTTTTCTATCATTTCTTAGGGACAATGGTCTATGCAATTTTACATGCATCCGTTGCATCACACAAACAAAGCTCTGATGCTGCTGTTTTATTTATTGCTATTCAGATAGTAATTCCCTTAACACAGAGTAGTGGGAATTATTGTTTTTTTTTTAAGCATATGACATTCATATACCATATGTACGTATGCCTCAATTCTATATCAAAAATGAAATTTATAGGAGAAATGATTCACGTTTTGTTTAAAAATTTCACGTATATTCTTTAAGAACTCAATACATTTATCAATTCGGTAATATCTTCTAGATTAACCTTGTTATCAGACTTCATTTTAACATGTGCAAATATTAAAATCTCAGAGATGATATACTATATGAACCTTTTATATAGATATTACACAGAGAAAAGCACCTGTTCTTGGTTTTTTGAGCCAAATAACTCATCCCCAGGTGCCGGTACGGATGCGGGTATGCCAAAACAATACAATTCCAGAAGTGATTTATAACCAAGGCGGATCTAGACAAAGTATTTGAATGCAAAGGCAGTTAAGGCATCATACTCGATACATTTTATTTGCACTGCTCGCAGTTCAACTTGGTGTGTGTGTTCTTTTTTTTTTTTTTTTTTTTTTTAAGTTCATTGTGCTGTTTGTTCCCTTTTCTGCTGACGTTTTTTAATCATACTTTTTTTGAATAAGATAGTCGGAAAAAATTAAAGTTGGAATCTCACAGTCGGTAACTTGTTTCAAAGCGGTTCGACTATATTTTCATTGGTTTCTAACCTAATTTCTTAAAATTCAAAAAAGGAAGGAGGGTACTCGTATATACATACCATAAATATATTAATGAAGGGAATTTACATATGTATTATATTTATAGGGAAAGAGTTCGAATTAAACTAATTTATGAACATATACATGCATATGTAAGTGTTTACAATAAGTAAAATGTAAAAAAAAAAAAAAAATATTTATATATAGCAAAGCAAATGAGGAGGATTTATTAAACGCTAGATTTTAAACTTGAATGCGGGAAAAAATGGGTCACTATATGTATATGATATAATATTTACATATTCCAAGCGCTACACAACTAAAATACGATTTATCTTTGCTTTTGCGGCAACTCTCAAATTACTTATTTCTTCAGTAAAATTGTGATCTATATTTAAGAACCTGAAATGTTATTTTGCAAAATAGCACGCAAGAAACTGGTGGGTAAAAGTACACCTAGTAGTATTCTATGGCTAAGACAAGAACAGTAAAACATTGTAGCAAAGATCAAAATCGTGTTCTTTAAACGTATGGTCGTTTCATCCTATCTTTACCACTTGATTACCACTTTTCAAGCTGCTAGCTGTCCCAATCTTATTACATTTAAATAAAAATCACAATATGCAGCACCCGAATGCGAAGAATCTGTCGTTACCGACCGACGGTTCCAAGAATGAGTATTGAGTTTTGTCATGATAAGTGGTCGGGTTCATATTACTCTTCCAAGCGATATTGGTTATATTGGATATGAAATGTCCGATATTCGTTCAGTTGGAAATAAGAAGTTCTCAAGTAAACATCTGTGCCAGAACTTTAAATTTCTTTTTTTATAAAAGAAAGTGGTACGTGTGCTTGACATGTGAGAATTTTAGGGTTCCTTACAAGTACCGCTATTTTTTTTTTCTAGGAATTATTTACCATGCTGTCGGCAGTTTAAATTCGAACCCTCTTCCTTTACGAATATAAAATGGGATATAATGCGTCATTGACAATGAAAAACATTAATGAAGCATTTAAGGATGTAGCAGTAAATGAACGCACTATACGACGTTGGTTTGGAAAGTTCCATTCAGGAAATTTCAGAAAAAAGATTACCATCTTTTCCGCAATCTAGATTCATTTTTCCGGCAGAAGGTCTTTCGGAACTGAGCAGAGGTCATAAAAGCCTTTGAAGATTTCATTGCCTCAAAAAGTCAAGGAATATTTGACCTTGTATCACGTTGGAAGAATGACATAGATACCGACGGATCCTATTTTGCTTGAATAAAGATTTACGAAAAAAAAAAGAAAAATTGGCTTTCAGATTTTTACTATAAAATCTTTCCAATCTCTTGTACATATATGCAGATTATATTGTCATACAAAATTTTGAGGTGGTAATTTATCTAATGAGGCTCTGAGATGAATTCCATAAAACAGAGATCAAGCTAAAAATTACAGCTTATTTCAGAGGCATGGATACTCCAAAAGCGGATGAAAACTCAATAATGTACTTCATGGAGTGTGGACAACAAAGAACTATACCGAACGAAGAGCGACATAATCTGATTAAGGGTCCTCAACTAACTAGATGTTAGTCACTGCAGCAACTAGCGAAGGACAAAGCTGACTTTAGACATATTGGTTGAGGTCCACGACCACACCAGTCTGTAAGATTTCAGCTAGAATGAGTAAGAAGTAAAGTTTTTCATATAAAGCAGTCTTCATGAATGTGGGAACCAATAAACCAAATTCATGTTGGGACTAAAAGAATCATTACAATCAGCATTAGTTTAATTTGTCTTTACGAAGTAAGGCATTCAATTTACGCACCATTTCATGACCCAATATAAGCACAAAAAATAGTTTGTGTTTGGAATTTTATCTGTCAGCAAAGACTATATATCCCCACAAGAAGTAATCGAATAGTCAATGTCGCCTATATTTTCGAAAAAATAATCAATGAATGGGAACTCAAGCTTCATTTTTGAAAAATAAGAATAAGAAAAAACAAGACCACAGCAAACAGTACAAATTTATGAGTATAATTGAGTCTCATGAGTCTCTTCTGGATTGGCTACACTCCAATTTTGCAATTTTGCTTCGTAACAAATCTATGGAGCGTCAAGTGAGCCTCGTTATTAAACATGATTTTTCGATGAAAATAAGGCCCATCTTCAAAGCTGTTCAATAGTCCAATTTCCGTCACAAGCCATAGTTATATGGCTTTAGTTTCTGCACCAGCTGGATCTTAATCTTATCCTACATTTTTTTAAGTGGACGGCCAAAGCAAAACTGTTATGACTAACAGCGGCTATAGTTTATTCTGTAAGCAGATAACGTTGACGAGCTGTTGGTTTTGCGTTACGTAGTACGAAATTTATCCACATCACGACAAATAGCAAGTTCGGCAGGTGATTATATAAATTAGAAAAATCACGTATTTTCGGTATACCATGATAGGGCGCCATTCTACTGTAAAAACTGACAGCACCTTTTTAAAATTTTTCCTTATAGAAGATATAACAGTAAAAATTAAAACACTCTGTGTTTCCGCCATTTAGTAAGGATTCCAAACATTATTGGGGTGTAATTTATTTCTTAATTACTACGAAATCATATTAATGAATAGTTTTTGTAAACAGGGATAAATGAGGCGGCGACTGAAACCATTATTATTAGATCAGAATATTGTAAAATGGTTTAAGATTGTGCTATTTACTCTTCGAATAATTGCTTTAAGAGTACGTGAAGCAATAATTAACGTCTTGGAAGCAAGCCAATTTCGGATTTTGTCTGCTAATTTTCCAGATAAATGCGTTCTTTTGATTGTTTTGATAATACTCGTATATTTAATATTCTTATTCAATATGTAAATGCAATATGTAAATATGTTATATCATCTTGATAGTCAAATATAAATAATAAATAATCTTGAGTTTGCAAACATTTTGTGATTGAAGAATTTGCAAATTATTTAAGTTGACTTGGACACCAGTGTCTAAGCTGAAATGTAGACATATGGTATACGAGGGCTTACATATGTACATAATCAAGAGGACCTTGACCGTTTAAAATGTTTGTTTATTATTTTTCTTCCTAACATACAACTACTTCAATACATTACTTGTATGTATAATCATTCATTTAATCCAACAAAACTTCCGCCTTTCCTCCATTAAAATCTAAAAGATTTTTGATGAAAAAAATAAACTATTACTAGTATATATGTATACTGGTATCTGGTACTAATTTTTTAATCAAATATTTTAAGACAATATACTTTTAAAACAAATATGTACGTTTATATTATCTTAGATTTATTTATTTATTTATTTTTTTTTTTGTGGTAAAATCTATAAGTAAAAGAAAACAATAATAAATTTGAAGATTTTTTTAGCAATCAATTTCTGCAGATTTCTTAGGAGGCTCTAGACTGTAAGACAGTCAGCTGTCTACTGAAGGGGAAGAGGATTAACATGTGCTTGTATCTTGTATCTGTTAGATTATTTTTTTATTCTTTGTGCAAATGTGTTTTTTTTTTTTTTTTTTTTTTATTTATTTGTTCTCTTAAGCTTAATTGACTAATGACTTGCCATTTGTGTGCTCTTCGTTGCTTCTTTGTCAATGCGATAGGGTGTGTGCAATTGTATAAATTTCCAGTGAACAAACGACTATACGTATCATATTTACTCGTATATAGTATATTTCAATCGTTCAATATATGATAGTGATATAAACCTGTCCACCTAAGTATAATGATTTAATTTTCTTTGAAAAAAATTCTGTGATTTACTCGTTTTCTAGACAAATTTTTACGATTTTACTTCAAAACCAAATTTTCTGTGATATGTTATTATCTGTAATTGTTTGGGATACTTTTTAGTTAATATCAATGCCTGGTTCGTTGATTCATTAACAGGCACAGGCATTCAATTTTCCATGTTTCTCACTTATCATCTTCAAGTGGATAAGAAGTGGATTGTATTGTATGTTAAATACATGTGGTTATTTTTTATATGTATTTACATATACAAATATACATAGATGTATATACGTGTTCATTCATTTGTACAGCCTAAAGTCAAGGCCAGTTCTATGGTCGGCTTTTTTGTGCTTCATAATGACTTGTTTGGGATAAGAATACTATACTCACACATGGCGGATGTCTCGTTTCAAGTCAAATACAAAGAAAAAGAAAAAGAAAAAAAAATCGCAACATTAATCAAGCCGTTCTTTGTTAAGTTAATTTTTTTTTTTTCGCAAAAAATTAAGTGCGCCGGAAATGTGTGATGATAAAAACCAGATGTCCAAAATGGTAAAAAATGTAAAGTTTGCTTTTAGATTTTAGAAATTGTTTAAAAAAGAAAAAATAAATGCAGAGTTTGTTTAGATTCGACTTGGGATCAATTTACTCATATCTATTCTGTTTTTGCGTAAATTGCAATATTCAATAACGTGCACTGTCTACATTTCTTAGAATTAATCGTGTTTTGGTTATTGAAGGCAATTTTCAAAAGACTTATTGAACTTTGATTACTTTTTCTTAAATAAATTGAAACTTATTCCTGCTCTTGACGATGCTGATAGATCATAGGAAAACCGCACCAGAACGAATGCCATAAACTTTAAACCAATAATCAATTTTCTTGCTCTAAAACAGAGGCCATATTTAGGAGCAATTTCACGACTTTATTTAACCTATGGACCCTCCTCGAAATATGACACCATAATCATATAGCAACATGTTCAGCCATATGAAATACGGTGATATCTTGAATAAGAATCAATTTTAAGATCTCTGAGAAACTCAAGATGGTTAAAACGCCAACCAATTTGATTACGTGATATCGATTAACAAGGTAGCTTTGATATACTGAATGTAGATTTTAACTCTGGTCATTTTATGGTCGTGATGTTGCTTAATAGAAAATATAAAAATCATGTTAGATGTCTCACCAACGAAATGTAAATCCACTGCCGAACAATCATTTAGAAGGTAGCCGATATACCATTGGTTTGTCTACAACCATCAGGAAAAGATCAGCGGGCAAAGAAAATATGAGCATACTAGAAATAGGTGAAAAAATGGGACTGTAAAACCCAACCAGGAGAAGGGATAGAAAAAACATACTACAAAAAAAGACTTTATACGTTCCTAACTTACGAAAATAGCAAGTGTTGTTTCTGGTTAATTTTCTATGGATGTCTATAAGAAAGAAAATCAAATCAAATCAAGAATTACCGATGCGCATGCATCATAAAACACCACTGTGTTTTCCACATCTAACAAAGTTATCATTGAATTTTGGAAACTGGTTCTTGGATCTACTCCAGATATCCATCAGATATTACACAGATGTTAGAAATGACAATGAAGTTTAAAACCTAGACAGCGGCTAGTATCTACGCACTTTGTTGCATGTTGGCTAGGCCAGTAGAATCTATAGAGATACCATTTGCGAAATAGGATGCAGTCTTTTTTTTTTTCAAAACCTTTCGTAGATATGTTAAAAAGGTTTTTTTTGCGACACCGGAAATTTTGAGATTTAAAAAAAAATATATACATTTATAAATCTGAAATAATATCAAAAAATGACAAAGTTATACATATGAGTTGAGTTTAATAGAACGGTCACTCAAATTATGAGATTTTTGAGCGAATCTATCAAAAAAGAGCGACATTAGTAAAAAAAATATTAATAAATCGTGCATTTGTTTCGGTTAAATTGAATCCGAACTATGTGGTTTGCTGTAACACAATTCCTTGACTAGACAACTAAGTTCGTACAAACCTAGGATGGACATGATTTACACATGTATTATAGAAAAATGTATATCTGCGAACAAAAATAGTTGCTTAAAAGTATGTTATCGTCTTGAATTGCTGTTGTTGACCTTCTGTAAATCTTTGCACAAGGAGATGTATTTGGAACTACTACCGATTGCTTATTGAACTAAAATGTTCTTAGTGATTTATTAGTTTTATCGTTATTTATGTCATACGATGAAGCCTACCAAGAACTGGAATATTGGCAAATTTTCCCAACAAGACTTGACTATTTTTTTAGAAATATAGTACATACACATGCAACATGTTGGATTATTAGTTGATATTCATGAGATAGAATACGAGTATACCAATATTTAGAAATCACCTTGATTCGGCAATATACGAATTCCTCTGGATGGATATAAAAATGTTCCACAATCGATGTTAGTTTAAGGACTCAAAACAGCGAATCGTGTTAAAATACCAGATCACATACAGTACGTAACTCTACAGAAAATGAAATGTACTCCCCTTAAGTAAAGTTTTTAGTTGAGATACCTGATCTTTCAACAATTGTTCATAGTCCATTTGAAAGAACGGACTCTGAACTGAAAGTGTTCAATGTAACTCAACAATTCTTATGAAACTTCGACCTTATTTTTATTTATTTTACATATATCTTATACACTTATTGAAGACTAATATAATCGATTTTTTGGAATTCCTACGTTGCTGGCTGTTTCGTGCTAACATTATGGTTAACATTAATTACACGTGTGTGATATTGCCCATCAGATAGGTACATTTGTACATACTCAATTGTATGGTTATTATAAATTCTCATACTAAAAACAAATACATTTAATTATTTTTATTTATTTATTTATTTGTTTACCAACAGTGCAAAATGGTTTTTCTTTTCTTTTATGGCCTGATCGTTAAAGATGCCAACATTTCAATTATAAAAATAAAATACTCATATCTAGGCATATCAAAAAGGATGAAAAAAAAACCACATTCCGCTAAAGTTGCTATTTATACGTGCGACAAAAAATATATGGTTCATCGTATCATCATCGTATTCATCACAGAACACCTACTTACCTTTTTTATAACGTCAAATTTATTTATTTTTATCATTTCTTTCTATTGACTATCTATAGTATGTAAGAGCTGTGGGATAGAAGTCGACTACATCGTCTCATAATAAAAATAATAAACAAAAAATATATTGTGGCGATTGGGCCACATTGTTTGATTCGGACGGTTAGAAGGTGTTCTTCGTTTTTTTTTTTTCAATTTATAAATGAATTTGAGGTGATATTTAACAACTTGCAGCAATCGTACGTTAAATATTTTTGGAAAAAAAAAGTTGTGGTTATAAGGATTGATAAAAAAAAATAAAAAAATAAAAACGGAGAATTGTTTATTTCAGTGCCCTTTTTCGCTACTAAGTTTCTATATAAAAGCAAACCAGATAGCAATGATAGTTTTTCCAATTGTTATGTTTCAGCAGCTGCCAAAGTAACCAATGACATCCAGCTGTCAAAATATTCAGTAAGGTTTGCCATTTCATCATGCAACAATTTACGCTTGTTGAACGTGTGGAAATTATTAAAAAATATTATCGAAATTCCAGCTCAGTTGTAAATACACAACGTAAATTGCTTCGTGAGGTCAGTCGTCATCATGTAAAATCGTCACACCGTGAAAAAGTTTGAGCGTAAGTGCACTCTAAGTGTAAGTAAATGCGACCAGTATCGAAGAAATGTGACTCGGCGCCGATCTGTTGAATTGGCTTATTTTGCGGTGCGATTTAGGCCTACATCCATATAAGATTGTGCTGACACAAGAAATGAAGCCGGACGATCAAAGACAACGCCATGAGTTCCCTAATTGGGTGCTGGGAATGTTGGCAGAAGATCCGGATTTTGGCCACAAAATCTTTTCAGACAGGGCCCATTTTTGGTTCAGGGGCTAGGTCAACAAGCAAAATTGCCGTTATTGGATTGAACAGAATCCACAAGTGTTCGGCCAAGCATCAATGCATCCACAAAGATTGGCTGCTTGGTGCGGTTCATGGTATGGCGGCATCATCGGGCCTTTTTTCTTTTGAAATGAGGGAGGAGACACCGTTACCGCCACCGTTCAGGTATAGAACGGTGTTAACCGACTAACTGTGGTCAGTGATCATTGATCACCAAATTCTACAACAGCATCACCATTTATCATCACCAGAAAATAAAGCGGTTATAAAACGCGACTTTGTTCTACTCGGTTTTGTATTTCAAACACGTCTGACAACGTGGAACACAATTTCATACGTAGTCTGGCAATAGCAATGATTTTGACAGGAAAATCTCTCTTTCAAAGGCAATAAATATCACGTAGAGCGGAGACATATTTGACGCATTGTTTTTATAACTTATATTATATAAGGGCGTTCACTGTACGGTCTTTCATTCGGAATTTTTTGTTTTTTAAGATATTTTTTTATTCAACAATTCAACGACGTTTCCAATACCTCGTAAAATAACGTTAGTATTGCACATTGACGATTAAATTTTCAAAAATTGCATAATACTTATGTTACAACTTGATGCAATAGATCTCTAAGTGGACAGACAAAAACGTTCACCAATTTTAAAGATTAATACTTTTGTCAAAACCAACACCACAAGAGTCTCAGGACTAAGACTAAGTTGTTTGTACTTCTAAAATAATAGACAACTATTAAGCTTAAGTCCAGCGATTGTCTAGTCTGATTCAGCCTATTGCCGGGCTCTTTCGTATTACTACTATGAGGATAAAGCTCACCACGCTTTACAAAGATATAGGTCATCAGTTTCTATTAATAATAATTTTAACTTTATTTAGCTATTATTGCTATTTTTTACATTCTATGTTACATTAATCCATTTAAGAATATAATAAATGGCCTGAAAAATCCATCACTTTTATTAATTACATACATAATATAATATAATAATTAAATACATACCATTTTCAGTTAGTACCAACCTTCAAAAGATACGTGTATAAATTTAGCTGTCGGACGATTAGTTCCCGAGATATAGCGTTGTGAGTGAAGCAACTTTTGTTATTGTGAAAAAAAATGGATTCAAAGCAATTTCGTGTGTTGATTTATCATTGCTTTTTGATGGGAAAAAATGCAGCCGATGCAAAGAAATGGCTTGATAAGTGTTACACGGACTCTGCACCAGCCGAACGAACCATTCGCAAGTGGATTAAAAATTTAAAAGTGGTCATACAAGCACCGAAGATGATGCACGCAGTGGACGTCCAAAAGAGGCTGTTTCAGATGAAAACATCAAAAAAGTCCACAAAATGATTACGAATGACCGTAAAGTGAAGTTGATCGAGACAGCTGAGACTCTGAAGATATCAAAAAAACATGTTGAATATATCATACACGAATATTTGGACATGCGGATGTTCTGTTTAAAGTGGGTGCCGCGTTTGCTCACAGTCGACCAAAAACAACAACGTGTGGATGATTCAGAGGAGTGTTTAAAGCTGTTCAACCTCAATAAAGCCGAATCTTTGCGTCGGTATGTGACAATGGATGAAACTTGGCTCTATCACTTCACACCAGAGTCAAGTCGACAGTCAGCTGAGTAGCGAGCAGGCGACGAACCTTGTCCAAAACAACCAAAAACTCAACAGTCGGCTGGCAAGGTTATGACTATCTCCAAAAGAGGCAGACTATCAACAGCGACTATTACATTGCGTTGTTGGAGCGTTTGAAGGACGAAATCGCAGAAAAACGGCCGCATTTAAAGAAAAAGAAAGGGCTGTTCCATCAAGACAATGCACTCTATTACAAGTCGATGAAAACCATGGAAAAATTGAATGAATACGAATTGCTTCCCCACCCACCGTATTCTCCAGATTTGGCCCCCAGCGACTATTTCCTGTTCGCAGACCTCAAAAGAATGCTCGCCGGAAAGAAATTTAAGACCGATGAAGAAGTAATCGCCGTAACAGAGGCCTATTTTGAGGCTAAACCGAAATCGTACTACAAAACTGGTATCGAAAGATTGAAAAATCGTTTCAATCAGTGTATCGCCCTCGAAGGCAACTATATTGATAAAGTTGAATTTTGCAAAAATTTTGTGTTTTATTGTACTATAAAAACGGCACTGTGTTAATTGAAAATGAACATAATCTGATAAATAAAGTCAACTAGTAATTGTTTAAATGGATGATGGTTTATTGAGTAAGATATTAGTTTTCTGTGAACTATAAAACTGTAAAAATTATAGACTTTATCACAGCTAAAGATTTTTACTTGGAGGTTTAAAGCTTGGTAAAAAAGTGGTTATGTCAGAAATAAATTTTTTCCGTTTTAATGTTTTCTATTCAGATTAAAACCCAGACTTTCTGTGTATTAGCCCCTGAACATTTCTATTTCCTTTTTAAATTAACTTAAAAAAAATTTTTTTTGCTATATGAAAATAATTTTCTATTATTTAACAATAATTACTTAAACTCGGTGTTTTATTTTTTGTAACGATCGGATAAATATTCATTGCGCCATTATAGAGAAATGCCTTTGTGGAAAAAAGGAGCTTTGAGAGTTATATAATATCATTCTCTTTATTTCGGTAATATTCGTTGAAGAGCAAGCAATTGTCGCAAGTCATCGAGTCTTATTGAAAAAGGCTTATTGCGGTAACATTTTATGTATTAGAATGTTAAGTACAGTCCGTAAAGTCTCTGACACTGCACCTTGAACATCAGAATGAATTCCATAAAATACGAAAACACGAGCTAACCAGAATGATTGACTTGATTAGTTTTAAGTATGACTTCCACTCTGGAGGCAGTCTGCTACGACTGTTAAATCTTTAGAAAGACCATATGTGTGTATTTGCCAAAATATTGAAAGTGTTTAAACTAAATTTCAAGATCCAAAATGCTGCAATATTTCTAAATACGTACGTTCGAATGCTAGTGGCCAAAGTTTTCTAATGATGTCGGTTTTTGGTAATTGTCTGCATCTTACTAAATCTGAAAGGTGACTTTTCTAAATGATGAAACAACACTTGGACTTTTATTTGCATCTGTCAATTTCCCATTAAATTTATTCTATAACTCAAGCTCTGAAATAATCTCCCTAAACACGTGAAATCTAAAATCGATCACAGAAAATTTCAAAAAATTTTATTTTTTATTAAATGATTGCGTTTTTTTATAATTAAAAATTATATAATTTTTATTATTATTTTGTTTTTTTTCTCATTATTTTAATTTATTGTAACTTAGTTTGTATAATTTGCTTATAACATAGTATATAATTTCTTTGTTAGTAATAATTGATCGATTTCTTTGTTCATCTTAAGAAACAGTGGTAGTGATCTTTCCTACCGATTAGACTGTCTTTGCCTGCACGTTTGACAAAAGAAAAAAATTTGTTTGACTACTCTTTTATTTCTGACGTGTAATAATTCTGGTAGATGCAAGTTTCATCAACATTAACGAAATCACGAAGAAACTCTTTAGCATTGACTTGAACATGTCTTAACATTACTTCGAATTGGCCATCCGGGTCGCTTTCTCATATCCAAATAATTTTTCAAAGTCGTGTAGCCGATGATTTGAGGTGCTTACAGCCTTAGAAGTCTTATTCTCGTCAATGGAGATGCTTTAAATTTATGGTGTGGTGATCTTAATTGGATGTTCCAGATATTCAGTGTTCTTTGTAATCATGTCACCACATTGGAAATTTTGAAAACATTTGTAAATAATTTCAAGCATCTGTGCAAAGTCCTCCTCATGGTTATCTAATTTCGCATCGGTTTTCGTAGGTATTTTCTACTTTGAAGCATTCAAATTTTTATTTAATATTTGCAAAAATATGAGAAGTTGTCTGCTTCCAACAGCTGTCAATGACATACATATCTATCTATGATTTTACTTGTCATGCTTTGAACGATGTTGTTATCGCATAAAAAAAAAACCGAATACCTTCCGTAAATCGCAAGACATTTATGTACAGGTTTCGGCATATGTATCCTATTCATCTTGTAGTACAATGAACTCTATTCAAGTACGTGCGTAAAAGGAATTATTTATAGAATGATGAAACTTTTCATCCAATGTATAGGTAAGATTAGGTAGACTTTAGATAACATGATGAATTAAAGAAGTAAGACTGTTGCCACGGTGGGTCATATTATGTAATAGGACACGTATTTTACCAACTAGTAGCAGATATTGTCAACGACTATGTTATTTCTCAGGAAACAGAAACTATGCAAACGTACGAATCCAGTCCAAGTTATGTAATATACATACCTATTAATTTTTATTATCTTTGATAGAATTTTAAATTAAATTCAACTAAGTGCAAAAATCATCAATAAAGTAAAATTGAATAGGTACCAAATTGCCATTAAATTTGCATCGGAAAAAGATTTTCACCAATTTCACTAATTATATGGTTTTTAAAATTTTGAAATGCAAGTACATTCTATGATAAATACTAATTGGCATTCAAATACTTTCGAATTGAATAGTATTATAAATAAAAGTCGATGTGCAGTTTATGAATTATAGTTTAAAATGTAAGATAATCACAAAAGGTATGATTAACTACTGCGCGAATAAACGAATGAACCAAATGGTGTCTCTCTATTTTAGTGATAGATGTTCAAATGGAGATTACTTCATAATTCTGCTGTCATCTTTCATAGTTCTTTAATATTTTACGAATGATTTGAGTATTAGTTGACAAAATTTTTTTGAGGATGGATCTACACCAGAAAAACGTTTCCGTTTCATTCAAAGTTTTTTCGAACATCGGCCTCCATAATCGACAAACTGAGCTCGTTTTTCTCATGTAGATATATATTGTATATATCCTACTGTGGATAAATTTTGTACCATATATATATATGTGTGTATTATACACGACCCAAAGCTTACAACGCAGTTGTGAGTAATAGTCTGGCATTAGATAAAGAATTGCCAATTCATCGTTGACCTCAACAGATTGGCCTTTGTCCGTTCACAATTGTGCTGTTCGTCCGTCCTATATTTTGAGAAAAGATCTCAGTCTACAACTCATGTCAGAGCAAGCTGGTGCAGAAACCAAATCCACGGAGCCATGGATTGCGATAAGAGTTCGCGGATTGGGCTCTTGAGCAGCTCTGGAGTCGACTCTTATTTACATAAATAGGAAAATCGTGTTTAGTGGCAAGGCTGGCGTTTGGGTCAACGGTTTCGAGATTTAATTACACCAACAAGTGAACTGTTTGGCGTGTTCTTCACCTGATGACATCAACGCTTCTTATTTTTTAAAAAATTAAGTCGGACCTCGTGTTACTGTCAACGTTGCTGGACACCGATAAGTGAATAATGGACGTCATTAATCCGGTCGATATACCATATTCAGCGTGATGGGCCTTACTTTGACTTACCAGAGATTCTATTCAGCGACCACACCATATCGCGAAATGCACTAGTGAAGCAAATTCTTGCGATTTTAAATTAATTGATAACTTCTTGTGGAGCTTCTTGGAATTGTTGAAGTATGCTGATAAAACGCAAACTATTCAGGCCTTGGAACGAAAGAGTAGACAAAAAGCTGCGGGAAATGATATAAAAAACAGCCGAGGAAGCCATACAAAGATGTGCTCAAAATATAATGCCATACAAAATAGTGAATAGAGATATTTGATTTATACTCGATTCTTGTAATTTTTGTTTAAACCAGTTTCAAGGATTTAAAAAAAAAAATAATAATAAAAATACCCTTTATAAATGCTCAATGATATTTTGAATACAGATACAAATTAAAGTCAAACAATTTACTACAATACAAAATTGAAGTACTATTGAATTTGGACTCAAAATAAAAATTAGGGCGGCTTCCTAGTATCATATATACAAATTAATGTATATATATATATTAATAGACATATATAACATTTAACTGGAGCCACCAAACAATTAAATTGTTTCCATAAAAATGCGCGCCTTTATTCGTGGACATAAACGGACCCAAAGAGAGAATTAATAACATGCAAACCACCAACTGGCAAAGTACGTTTACGAGTACTACTTATACTACATAGTACATCTCTTTCCGTTGGTTCATAATTAAAGTTCATGGCTTGAGGGTTTTTATATATATATATATATATATATATATATATATATATATATATATATATATATACATTCATACATATGTATACAAAAAAAAAAAAAAAGGAATAAAAACAGCAAACACGCATAAAGTACTGTTTAAAAATAAAGAAAAATAAATGGGAAAAACAAGGAAAAGTTCCATGAGTATGTATAGTAGTATACTCGTACTCGTATTTGTGTAGTTTTCCTCATGTTTCATCCTCTACTTTAGTTTGTGCCGCTTTTATTAAGGCCAAAGAGGGACGACGTAAGGAATGGAATATGGATTGAAATTACTAGGGACTGCCAAATGGATAGCTGGCACAATACCCGTAGGCCCCAACCTCCCTCGGTTTTAGTTTCCATTTGCACAATTCTTTTTTTGTTTAGGCATTCCTCCATATACTCGTACTCCCTCTGCGTGTGGTGTAGGCGGTTGGTTTTGTTTTTCTACAGCCGGATTTTCTCGTGTGTATATTTAGTTGATTTTGTGTGCTTCACCCTTTTTTGTTTTAGCTTTTGCAGAAGATGGATACGTATGTAGCGTATCTACTCTTTTGTTTATATAAAATACATATATGAATACACAATATATATATATATATATATATATAGGTACATATGTTTGCTTTTTTTCTGTATAAAAAAAAAAAAAAATAAATAAATAAATGAGAGTGTGGCTATGGTTGCTAGGATGAAATATCTTAATTTTCCAATTCGTTTATATGGGTTTGTTTTTTGTGTTGAACTTTTCTTATTTCTTTTTTTTAAGAGCAAACATTCCTCAAAATTTTTTGCACCATATTGTTGCTGCCATTAAAATTTTGTTGAATAGTTGTAAAAAGAAAACATGTGGCAATACTAAGGCTTGAATAAAGTTATATGAAGTTGGAATCTTTAATTTTTTTTTTCAACTTAAAATTACGGATAAATTGTTTTTAAAATTTTACATAAACTCATTTCAAAGTTAGGAAAAACTAGATGTACGTAGGTTGGTCGTTTTTACTTTTTAGAATTGATAGTCGTATTTTTCAGAAGACTCGGAAAACATCCAAAATATTTTAAAGTTGTAACCTACATAAATACGAGGGCGGGACATTAACTCCGTGACTTCGTTAAAGATTTTCCTAATTGTTTGATACCTTCCAAATAATAAGATTTGTCGAAGCCCCTTAAAATAGGTGGTTGTTTGAGCGATAATTTCATGGATGCAACCAAATAGATATCAATTTTCAAAATATCTTTAAAGTCAAATTGTCGTATTTGGTGTCGCCAGTAATGTTCCAACATTAGCCATTGTATACGAAATAAAATGCTGTTTGGTGTGTTTTTTATGGCGGACAGTCTAATATTCGACTTGAAATTCCTGGGATATCGGATGAGTTGTGCAAAAAAAAAAAAAAGAGTAAAGGGTAAGCCAACAGCTAGTGTGGAAGTTTTCATTAAATTAAACACATATTTATAGTGAAAGCATGTAAAATTTTATTGATTAATAAAGTTTGATCTATGGCAATTATGAATGGAACACAACATCGTTCATGCGACCACCCGAAGATCAAAATTATCGATAAATTTTTGAAGAAAGAGACCCATATAGCCGCAATTTCAGTTTGAATGTTTTGAAATCCAGAATAGTCGCTGATATGGAGTTTGACTAAATACCAAAACCGCTTCACCATTGCACGAATTCCAGACTCACTAGGATCGTTATGTTGACCGAAAAATTCACGAAATTTATAAAATGTTACTTTTACAGATTGCCTATTTCTATAAGATTAAATAGAAAAAAATGCATTGTTGCGTGGTAAACAATGACTATGACTATGACAATGACTCTATGACTAAAATTGCCAAAGATTATATGACATCTATCAAAAATATCAATCACATTAAATTCAGTAAATGATAGTAATTGACAGCCAATATCCACACCATCTGTTGACTCACTTTTTATGTTCGTTTCTTTTAGAGAATAAGTGCAGAGTTCTGCAACAAACCGCACTAGGAGCGGTCTGTACAATTCTAGTTAAAAGTCGCAATCTGACGTTATATTCTGTAAACATTCTAGTTTTAACTTCTCCTATTATTGTAAATATATCTGCTGAACAACCAGTTCTTGAATAAATATTGAACTGTAAATTTAAAAGACTTAACAAAAAAAAAAGTAAACATGTTTGAGTAAGCGAGGTTTGAGTAAACACATTTAACACTAATTGCTATTCCTCCACAAATTGTTGACATCTTTCCCTCGCATCCCTAGAAAACTCTATAAAAAACCCTTAAGCTCAATCTCAACTTCGGAAAGAAAACCCCCCTTAACTTTTTAATTTCGCTTAAAATTAATTAAAAAAAAAAAAAAAAAAAAAAAAAAGCATCATGCCACTAACAGCATCATTTCGCAGTTGAACTAAAAATGCTTTTTATAATTTCTATTTTTTTTTAGTCATCAAAAATTTATGACTATGTGACAATACTCCATTCAAGTCGACTATTCAGCAATAATGTTGCTGCGATGCTTTAGAAAAAGTAACGACAGCCAAAGAGGGCAAGAAAAAATTTTAAAATTTTAAAATTTATGGCCAACACATTTGCGCTAAGGAAAACTAAGCTCCCCAAAACAAAAACAAGGAATAATAATAATACATAAAAACAAAAGATACATGGGAGAACGGGGGCAAATTGAATATGGTATGTATGTATTATATGGGAGCTTAAGTCATGCATTCTGAGTCAGCAAAAAGTTTGGTGCTCCAGCCATATTGTTGGGGTTAGAAAATTCGAATATTGTTGCCAAAAAGGAACAAGGGTTAATGTTTCTATTACATATACGAAAATGTTTCTTTGTTTATGAGTACATGCACACTTTATTTGAGTTTTGTAATTCTTTTTCTGTAGCCTTGAATCATCATACTTTTATGACCCGTATTTTTTTTATGGAACAGATTATTCGATGTAAAAGCGGTATGGTATTTCGTGAAGATTAAGAACGATATAATTGGACATCGACATGGAGGGAATGTCGCCAAAAAAAAGAGACATACAGAGGTATGGAAGTAATAAAATTTGCCTCGGCTGTCTGATGAAATACGAATTTGGATTGAAATTAAAGATATACGTACACCCCGTCTTTTAGATACTTAAACAATTCAGAAATGAAACCCTACTGTGACTTACAATAAATCATTTCATATGAAATACATCTGCTACGCAGAAATTCATGCTTCCGTTATTAAAGACAGGAAATGAAAGTCGTCATTCTATTTAGAAATTAGCTATCCTAACCGCTTTAAAAATAAGACTTTACTTTAATAGAAGCAGTCAAATTTATAAGAATACATTCCAAATGTATTTAATGTAGCAATATTTAGCAGGTTTGTGTATGACCAATAGATACCATAGTAGGTAGCTTGCTCTTACTTTGATGTCAAAAATTATTGCCTACGAAACCTTCAATTTTGTTCAGGAACCGATTCCAATGTACGCTCTTTGAAGAGTCCCGAACCCATTCTACTTTAGTTGCCATTACATAACTTTTATAAAAAAACTCACAAATTTTGAGTCTTAGTGCCTTTAAGTTGGTTTTGCTTAGATTAAAGTTAATCATTCTAACTAACATGTCATCCCATTTAATTTATTTATTTAGCAGATCTTGCTATTTATAAATCATCTACGAAAATTGGTAATATATGTAATATATAAATATATATATATATACATATAGAATTTAGGTGGTTAACTGATATAATGATAATTACATCTTATATAGTTTATGAGGCCTGTCTTTTACTAAGTTGTGTTGAAAAACTGACATTTCTTGTAAACATTCTTTCCTGCTTTAAGTTTGCTTGATAATTTTATAGTCTCACATAATCTTAATGCGTATGGTGGTGCTTTACTAACATATCTTAAACATTTACAGAATTCTTTGTTTTATACTTAATCACTTTAACATATTTAACATTAATACTATTGATATGAATCTGTTGCACTTTAAAATTGTTTTCATTCATACCAACAGACATAACATTTTCAAATATAAGGCTGAGGCTAACCTTATGATCTATAAAGATCACTACCGAACCACGATCAATGATCTAATAAATGACCGCCCGGAATCTCTTCCTATGTGATTTCAATACGTCGCTCAAAAGCGTTGTCTTTTTAAAAATCAATATCTAAGTCTTGAAAACAAGCGTTATAAGTAACATAATGTTGATAACGAACAAAATATTGGAGGACCAAAATGACCCATATTTGCAAAAGCCATACGACTGAAATTATTTTTAAGTGTACTCGTAAAATAATTATAGGAATGTTTTTTTAATTAAAACAAAAATTAATCAAAAGATAATAATAAAGTAGACATGTGGTATTTATGTGAAGAGCAACATACATATCTGTTAAATGTCTGGCTTTGCTTTATTATCCCACGATTTGGCATAAATTTCGTGGAATCGTTGACCTAAACTTTAGATTACAAAAAAGAAAGAAAAACAGAAATGAGCCCAAAAAGTTTTAATCGATCAAAGCGCCCAACTGCGATTGCCTGAACGGGGAATCACATGTTCAGGGAATGTGCAATAATGCCAATTTTTCAATTGGCAATTGGTAGTGTTCTTTTTGAATCACATGTCCTGAGATCCATATCATTGGAGGTACAAAAAATTGGGTTATCATTCCCCGATTCATCATTTTCAGTCGGCAGCGTATACAGCGATAACTCCAGTCCTAAATATACATCACACAATGGCACTTTTAGGATGCATTTTTTCTCTACAAACATATGTGGGCTTTTGTAATTCCAAATGCGGTAATTTTGCTAGTTGATGTAGACTGTCAAATGGAAATGCGCCTCATAGCTGAGACGATTCTATTCACCAATTCTCTTCAAAAATTTTCAATTCTTGACTACGATGCCGAAGAGACATTCTCAGTCTCTAGGGTAAATTCTGGTGAACAGCCCTGATGTCTTCTGCTAAACGAGTTGGCAAAACAATGTGTCCTTGCTCTGACAAAAGTAATCGACCAAGTCTCCTTGAATTTTTCAACTACTTTTCTTACACTTAATGCAAAGATTTGATTACCAAAAATTGAATACAATTTGCGAATCAGCAGTACAACTTTTACCATTTTTAAAATAATGCCTATCAATTAAAAAAAAAAAAAGGGTTTACAATGTTTTACTAATGTTTTAGAGAGATCGGACTCAGCATAGATTCCTTCCCAAATTTCGCAACATAATTTGTTATACAAATGATTAAAATTTACCTTGCAATTTGTTTTTATTTTTACAAGATAATAAAAGCTTTATGACAAATTTTATAAAAATTGCCAAGCTAGTCCGCTCTAATAAGGGATAAAGAACTAAACCAGTTTCGACGGGGCTTTTACTGGAAGGTAGAATATAATATATTATCCGAATTGATTTAGGCTGTAGACTTTTTACTTCAAGAATATTGTAAAAGAAAATTAATAAAAAAAATATTTTAAAAGGATAATTTTACTTTTCGTGAGTAATATTTAACATTAAACAGAAAATATATATCAAAGATACCTTAAAAAATAGAATATGGTTAAGAAACAGTGTCAATCGGTATTTTACAATCACATGTTAAAAAAGATTAAAAAAAAAAAAAAAAAAAAAAAAACTACTAATGAAAAAAATAAACAGTTCAAAGCTCATGCTAGCTCTACAATCTTCAAACTTTTAACAGATGACGATTCCAATAATTCCTAATAAATCATCATAATAATAAAATTTTGAAAGGAAAACAAAAAGAGAACTTACCTATGAATCGGTGAGGCTCCCGCAGGTATCCTTTGTTGATAAGCCGACATGTTTCCTTGCGGCTGCGATGAAGACGGAGCACTTCCTTGTTGACTTTGCTGCTGTGACGATGGCCCGTTATCACTGCCGCCACCACCTCTTTGACCGGGTGGCGGTGGACCACCGACCTGCACTGAAGACCGAATGGCTGCTTCCATTTCATGCCGACAGCGTAATCATTTTATAAGGATACACAAGCGATACCATTATTTCTCTATTTTATTTAGATTGAATTTTTTTTCCATGTAAAACACAATAGAAACACATAAATCGCTTCTCCCACCACTAGCTTCTTATTTTGCACCTTAATTTTTGCAACGGAAATATTTTTCTTTTTAATTTAATTCCGTTGTTCTTTTTTCTTACTTATTTTTATGCTCTGCTTTTTGTATACGATTTTTGTTTAACTATTCACATATTTATATATATATTTTAGATTTTTTTCTTCTTTTAATTTTCGCTTTTTAATAATTCTTATTATTCGCAGATAAGTAAATATATTACAAAATTATTATTTTTCATTTTCTTAAACATATACATGTATATATGTATGACTTTATACTTTATTATAAAAACTGCACAATATATTATTTATATTTAATTTTATTTTTATTACATTATATGTGTATACTTTTTTATTTTATTTTTTATTATTTTGTTAAATCACTTTTGAATAAATATTTTTTTCCTCCCTACTGCAATGGATGTAGCGTAGCAATTTTCTTCCTTTTTTTCATTCAGATATTTTTTTTTTTTTATTTTAAATTATTCACAAACTATAGGTATTTACATTTAGAGTGGGGATTTTTACTTCGCCTTTTTTTCCTCTTTCTCCTTCTTACTCCCTAACATATGTCGATTTTGCAATTATACACGATGTGGTAATAATGATTTGCTTTATGTTAACATTTCTCTTTTACTGATTTTCATTTTTTTGGAAAAAGTAAAAAACTTAAAAAAAAGTAGAACACAAGTTTGAAGCCAACAACTTTACATCCTGTAAAAAAAAAAAGCAAATACAAATACACATGTTAAAAAAAAAGAAACTTTTTCACCACATACATATTATTTATAGGAATACATATACATATTTTTATAACACAGATTATTTATGACAACTCCACATGTTTAAAATTCGCTAAACAAAACAAAAAAAAAAAAAAAAAAAATAATAATAATAATAATAATAATAAGAATAAAGTAAAAAAATTCTCTAATTAGGTTGAGTGCAATATTGATTTAAAAATTATGAAAAATTAACGGGCTGTGTGGTTCATGAGTAATGTACGTGTGCATGGGCGTTTTATTATTTATTCTTTTCGTTTTTTGTAAAAATTATGTAAACAACGAGGTGAAAATCGTGAGAAATTTTACTTTTTCTACTTTTCTAGGCATTTTGATTGTTTGTTTTTTATTTATTTTTTTTTTTTTTTATTTGGAGTTTCAAAGCATTTAGAATATGGTATATTGCACTTTTTTTTTTTGTTAATCCACACCTAAGTCTGGGTATAAGGAATTTATCTGAAAACAAAAGAAAGAAAATAATGTTACTATATTTTTATACAATAAATATAATATTATTATTATTTATGCGATACAAATAAATACGTAAAACATGTTTTAAGCATCCACCTGATTCAAACTTGAAATTTATTTTTAAATAATTTATTAAAGAAGTAAACAAGAAAATCAGATTTTCTCAATGTTAGAAAAATGACTTGGCATCCCTAGAAAGCAATGTTTCAGCAGCTGTCAAAGTTACCAGTGACATCCAGCTGTCAGAATACTTAGTAAGGCTTACCATTTTATCATGCATCGTTTTACGCTTGCCGAAGGTGCGGAAGTTATTAAAGTCGTGAGGTCGGTCATCATTATGGCACATCGTCTTAATTGCGTGCGGGCAATTCGTCGCACCGTGGAAGAATTTGAGCGCGAGTACACTCTTTTGGATCTTAAGCCACCAATTTGGGCCTGCATCCGTATGACTGTACTGACGCAAGAATTAAAGCCGGACGACCATAGACAACGTCATGAGTTCGCTAATTGGATCCCGGAAATGTTGGCCAGAGATCCAGATTTTGGCCAAAAAATCATCTTCTCGGACGAGGCCTATTTTTGGCTCAGGGGCTATGTCAACAAGCAAAATTGCCGTTATTGGACCGAACACAATCCACAAATGTTTGGCCAAGTATCAATGCATCCACAAAGATTGACTGTTTGGTGCGGTTTATGGCATGGCGGCATCATCGCACCTTATTTCTTCTAAAATGAGTAAAGGGACACTGATAACGTCAATGGTCTCAGGTGTAGAGCGATGTTAACCGACTTTCTTTGGTCAGAGCTCGACAACATAAATATATTCAAGTTGTGGTTCCAACAAGACGGCGCTATATTTGGCCTCAGGGTCATCTAACGGTAAGCGATTATAAATAGGCAGCCGCGTAGACTAAGAATTTGACGTAGCCCCTGAGAAAATAACCGAGTGGTGTCAGATCACTCGGTTATTTTCTCAGGGGCTACGTCAAATTCTTAGTCTACGCTAACAAGCCAACGAGCTCGAGACCAACATTCGACACACATTCTTGTGGTTTTATTTCATTTTTTTCCTATCGTTCTTATTTGGTCACTCTTTAGTATCACGAACATTAATTCGTCCAGTGTTCCCAACAATATTTTAATAAGTTATGAAGGTGCTGACATATTAGATCTTAGATTTTGAATACATGATTCTATGCAGAAAAGTACAGTTTCTGGCATCGAGATATTGTGTCTAGGAAAAGCTTAAAATACTGTTTTGGTAAGCAGATAAGCGATCATATCTTCTAAGATCATATAAATATCGAATCATTCTGTTAAAAGCGACTTTGTAATTCGTTTTTCGATACAGAATCAAGCTAGTATATTTCATCAGTGTTAGTTATAATGGGAACCAATAATGTTTTCATTAATTTTAGCTTAGTATCGCGCGAGATAAAGCTGACACATGTTCATATTTTGCGAAGGCAGTCATAGATACGGCTTATTGCTGTATATTGTATATTGCATATTGGCTTCGCAATCGGAAGGTTAGAAGATCAATCCTAACTGAGACCGAAAGCATTTTTTTTTTTTTTTTCAGGCAATTAAAATCAAGTAAAATGATTTGTTGCTTAGAATACAACAACAAGTCTAATTAAATTAATAATTTAGTTTCACCATTAAAAGTTAAATGCCACCCATCTTTGCCCAAACATTTTTCTTTCCCATTTTCCGAAAAACTTAAAACATGCTTTGGCATCATAGGTTGAGTCATACCCACTTGAGTGTTAAGTTCTTTAAATATATATACATACTGTATATATATTATTTACATGGTCATTGCAGAAAAAAGATTACAGTATATTTTACAACCTAAACCGGTACCTTTATCAAACAACTTAATTTATATGATATATTCGATTACAGAATAGGAGGTAATATATCTACTGATAATATTTTTTGGAAACTAAAATTACCTCTTATGTCTTCATTTATTCGAAACAAAAGATCCTCTATCCAATCCAATGATCCCATAGGTCATGACAAGTAAATTTGGATGTCATCGGCTTAAAGGTAATAACATACACTATTACATACATGGGCTATGTCATTTATAAAGATACAAAAAAGAAGAAGGCCTAAAGGTTTACATAAATATCTGATATTTGAAAAATTCTCACCAAACAGGCTTCTCTGGAAATGATTGCTTAGAAAGCTAGCTATCAACTTGATCGTGCTATCACTAATGCCAAAATAATGACGGAGCTTTTCCCGTAAGATACTGTGGTTAACCCTGTCAAATGCGTTGGAGAATTCTAATAAGCATAAATCCATCAAGTAGCTTTGATCATACTGTTGTCTTACATCGTCAAGAATGTATGTAAGAAGCTATATGTATTAGGTATTAAATATGTATTAAGTCCCGACTGAAATTGCCGATGACCTTAGGCAACCGTTGGCAATGCAACCGAAATGCAATGCACTTTTTGAGCGGTTCATGGTCCGGCGAAATCATTGGGCTGTATTTTTTCATAAGATGCCGTGAGAACAACGTTACCGTCAATGGCGCGCGCTATCGTTTTTTTTTTTTTTTTACCTAAATGTACGGAAATAATCCTTAAAAAGTAAATGGCAAGCGTTGATTTATCAACTTAAATAAACATTATATAATGTATTTAATATAATGTATATAAATATACATATACATTTAAAAAACAAAGACCTAAAAGATTACTCATTGGAAGAAGCTAACCTATAGTTGATAAAATCCGTTAGTGTGCGCAATAAGCGGTTAGAAATCATTTCTACAAAGCGGAGGGGGATGCCATACTATACTTTCAACATCATTCTGGTTTAGTGCTTCAAAATCATAATGAAGCTCGCATAAAAGTAAGTTGTTAAAAAAACAAAACAAATCGTCATCAGATATCCCTTCAAGAAAAGGGACAACTTTAGAAGCACCATAGACTGGCGAGAAGCGCCTGTTTGGATTATACACACAGAATACAATACCTACATTTAACACAACCATCTAACACCTCTAACATTAAATATTCAATTCCGTTATCTTAGAAGTGGTTGGTAACACTTTACATTTTAATGCTGATTTGCAGTACTCGTAACCCCCAGTTATGTTTGTTATCCTTTCATTACAATACAATTTGTAGTCAATCATGTCGAACATATGATCACGAATTTATGGCTTATCGACACCTGAATTCTGACTTACACCACGACTTACACACTCGCACGAATGACATCAACACTCGAGCCCCCGAAAACATCTTTTAGATTATCTAGTTTAGCATAGTTAAAATAACGTGCATCCAGATGACACACCCAAAAACCCGAATGAACGCAATATCTCAGTTAACTAAAATTCATTTGAGGACGATGGCATTTCTTGAGGGTGAAGTAACCCTTAAGTGGTCTTTCGTTGCATTTAGGTTGAAAAATCAATTTTTTACCTTTGCAGTCCTCACGAATGCAAATTTGCATTCCTCCTCTAGTTTGAATTCAATAAGGACAATAAGGACTTACGTATGAGCGACTTCCACATATAGGGTTTTCCAATAGGGACTTGAAAATTTTGAATTTAATTTGTGAACGCACTCTTTCACTAATCACCAAACTGTCACTGTCAATTTATTCAGTAAACTCAACATTTTCATCATGGTAAAGTACACCAACGAGCTACGTTCTCCGATTGGGTTCTGGAGAAGATGCGCCAAGATGATGAATTTCATTGCAAAATCATCTTCAGTGACGAAGCTCATTTTTGGCTCAATGGGTTCGTCAATAGACAAAATATGCGTTATTGGTCTAGTGAAAACCCACATGTGCGTCATGAATCACCACTTCATCCACAAAAAATAACTGTTTGGTGCGGTTTGCATGCCGACGGCGTTATTGGGCCAAATTTTTTCGTCGACGATAACGATCGTCAAGTTACTGTGAATGGTCAGCGTTATAGCGCCATGATCACCGATTATTTTTGGCCCGAATTGGAAGATATGGACTTGGACTACATGTGGTTTCAACAGGATGGTGCCACAAGTCACACAGCACACGCTACAATCGATTTATTGAAGAATAAGTATGGTGGTCGTGATATCTCAAGACATGGGCCAGTCGATTGGACGCCTCGTTCGTGCGATTTAACGCCGCTTGACTAATTTATGTGGGGTTGCGTTAAGTCATTGGTTTATGCTAACACGCCGGACGACGTTGGAAGAGCTCAGAGCCAACATTGAACGCGAAATAGCGGCCGTTTCGGCCGAAATGTGTGGCCGAGTCGTTGAAAATTGAGTCCAACGAATCAACCGCTGCAAACGTGCCCGCGGTGGCCATATGAACGAAGTCGAGTTCCATTCCATTCCATTGATTTGATTGTACTTCAAAAGCCAATAATAAAGTTTTTGAAATATCTCAAATGGTTTGCCTTTTATTAAAAAAAAAAAAAAAAGCTGTCAAGTCGTTATTAGAAAACCCTATACTTGAAAAATAATTAATTTAAACAAAAATGAACATTGAGTGATAATCTTTAAGAATATATCAAACCTGTTTTTGGAAGTCTAACTGAACACCAAACAAACAAAATAATAACGAAAATTTAAGTAATATGTTGTGATCTGAAAAACATCATTTTGTTGACAAGGATATTTGCCAATTAACTCTCTTTGCATACAATGAAGGAATGGTTACTCTTATAAAAATAATGGATATGATAAGAGTAGAAATTACCCCAATAGCTTTCTATTTTGTGAAAAAAAAGACGGTGACTGAAGAAAACCGTATGAGCAAAATATCGAAAGAAGCTCGAATTTCAAGGAAAAAGTAGCGACAAGAACTAAAAGACCAATGTGAAAATACTCGAGGATTTTTGTATGGTCTACGGTTTATAACTTCTAATTTATTTGATGAACTTGAAAATAATTATTTAAAAAAAAAAAAAAAAAGAAAAAACATTGCTAGTTGAGACTTAAATCGTGGTTTTCTTGAAAGAGCATTTTCTAAAATTATTGGCATATCATTATGAATGATAATGAACTACGACAAAGGCTTATTTCCTAAAACTGCCTTGTGTTCCTTAACCACAAACAAGCTCGACAATGTGTGTCCCGATTTTTATTATTATTATTATTATTTTTTTTTAATTGTTTTTTCTTTGTATTTCTAGTTTATTGTCAAAAAAATTACAAGATCATAGAAAAACGCTTTTTTTCCTCTTTTTTCATCAACTCTTACTCTCGAAAAAGTTTTCGTAAGTTTAACAATTTTTTCTGGTAGCTCAAATTAGGCAGAATATTTCGCAGAGAGATTGCACAGTTCATATCGATTATAGAAACGTTAAAAACAATATACATATTTTGAACCCAAAAGATCATTTAAAAAAAAAAAAAAAAGATCTTAATAGAGTTAATGCTCTGCAATGTACTTTTAATTCAAGATCATATATCCTCTGAAATCTTTCCTGATGAATTAAAAATTACATACTTTTTTTGACACTTGGAAATAGTATAGTCAAATTTCTTTGTTATTTTATGTTTAAAAAATTGTATTAGCCGAATCAGAATACTTCGAAAAACAGATCAGTTAAAAGGGATTTTTCACAGAAGAAGCTGTCTTCTTCGTTGATAAGACGAACTATTATTCTGGAAAGATTGTATTGTGTTGAAATAGAATACAAAAAAGGAAAATTAGGGAACATTGCTGAAACTGTAAGATGATTAATATAGGGATCCAACGAGGAGCTTTTCTTTGTCCTACTTTATTCCTTATTTGCGTTGATTAAAAAAGTTTGGAATATCACATATAATTCATTTATATTTTTAAACCTAATAGTTGTAAATGTCAATGTTAAGAACATATTGCGATTATGGTTAGCTTAATAAAAATCATTGTAGTAGTCAGAAAAACAACTAAATATGTAAAAAAAAGTATTGAATCGATTGGGCTGAAATTTTAACACAATATTCTACACACGAATGGTTCTGTCCGGTATCAGATTTAGATTTTTTTCTCCATTTCTTTTTTTATCTCGATTAAAAAAAAAAAAACAGTAAATTTTGAAAAAAAATTTTACAAGGCTGCCATTTTCTTATTTTTTACTTAAAGTGAAAAATACGGGGCAGAGTGACAACCCTATTGAAAAATAGGAATCAGAGGGAGCAATCAGAGAGGCCGCCACTTACTTTTTCTTAACAAAATGACTGATGATTTATTTTATTTTTTTTTATTTAACAACTTTTCTGTACCTATTATTCAAAAGCTAAATAATAACACATAATTATCATAAGAAGATTGTATGATTGTATGATTGAACCAGAGATGCTAGAGGGATGCTTATAAGAGCATCCCGGTATTGAAATCTATTTTCATGCTCAACATTGTGATATAAATTGTTCATGCAGTGTTCTCAATTTAAAAGCAGGATGAAGAAATCGGAAATTGCGGCACATACCTACATATTTGACCCACTGATGTCGCAGATGGTATTGAAATTCTCGATTTAAATATTTACACTGCTGTTTTATTAGTTTTTTTTTTTTTTAAGAATCTTTATGTATCCAAATAAAGAGTAATTCATGAGACTTGTACACATGTGAATGAGCCTTAACTTTGTTTTTTGTCAAAATTCAGGTATGTCTACTGTCATATTTTGACACTTTGAATCAATAAAATTTCAAGCATGGCATCATACACAACAGCTAAACTTTTGATTGTTTACAAAAATAACGTGTCAATAGTATCAACATTTCATGTCTTGCGTGAAATTTTCCGTGTCTATAAGAGACCAAATAAGCGAATAATTACACAAATTATGTATGAATTTGAGGAGAACCATACCCCCTCTGGGATACTAAAAAGTTTCCAAACCGACATAAAGTGGGTAATCTTGAAAAAATTGCAGTCGTAATTCGCCATGTTCATCAAAAGCCAAATGTGTCTATTCGCCAAAGATTACGGCAGTTAGAGTTTCTTCATGCAAGTTTGCAAAGGATTTAAACAATTGATTCCAAGCTTCACGCTTTTAAATAAACTTGAAAAACATTTAGTTCCAATAAGACGAATTTACTTGATATGATACATATTGAACTAAAAATTCAGTTGTTTGGAGAAACAATTCGCAAAACGCGAAATTTCGTGAAATGGATCTGTGAGTTGGCCAGCAAGATCGTGTGATCTTAGGGTTTGTGCCTTATTCTTATGGGATTTTCTGAAGTTTATGAGTTTATGCCAATGTTCTTCGAATTACAGAAGCATTAAAAACAATATTTAAAACGTCATCCGTCTGATTACACAAGAATTAGATTGCCTGTAAAGAAGATATATATACACATCCCGAGGTTTTGTTTCACTTATAAATATAATCGATCAAACTTTCAAACTAAATAAACAAAATATGTGTTATTATTATATTTAAGATGTGTTAACCCTTTGATGTCTTAGTACAGCTGTAGTCTAAACGAGTTACACATTTCGTCAAAAGTTGCGTTGTTGGAAGTAGTCTCTTTTAACAAAATAGTCCAACATTTGCTTTTATTTGTTGAATTCATTTTCAAACGAGAAATGAAAGATGAAAAGTATTTTGGTTCCTTTGAGCAAAAGATTTTCTGAATAATCCCGAAAATGAGAAGGTATATCTACAACAAAGAATAATGCGAAATAGTGTACGTTAGAGCATGGACCGCAGTGCTTCAACCCATAAATTTTCAAATCCACCACAGTGGAACAACGCCATACAGGAAAAGCTAAAAGGAGGTGGCGCACACAACTGATAGTCAACATGCACTAATTCGGGTTTAATGCATCGGCGTTAATTTTTATGTTTCATCTTTAGCAGGAGACGCATTCGCAGAGTAGTTTGCACACATGGAGGTTCGTGCATTTTTATAAGTAGGCACTTTTAACTATTGCCTGATAATAAATTAATATCTATTTCTTCGATAAGCCAATGTACCATGACGATCAATTTTGATGAGTCGATTTGAAATATCTCCTTATTTTCTTTATAAGAGTTGCACAATTAAGTAAATGTGTATTCAAGGAAAAGGAAACGTTAAAGTTATGAAATACACAAATAGCGTCAAAGGGGAAACATAGCTGATAACACCATCCGGAAGGAAAGTCGGGTATGAATTGAAAGTGCGCTCTTAAAATCTAGTATCTATTATGAGGATACGATTCGAACACATTAAAGTTCACCCTGCTGTTATCCACATCCACACCACTTTTAATAACACAAGCCTTTTATGTAATCATATTTCTCCCGGAGTTAAGTTCCCTTTTCGAAGCCCCAAAGTTATTTTCAGAATAAATCCATTCTTAATGTGTAACTTACTTATTGAATACCTGAAAAGTTTTCGAATTTAAGATCTCAAATTTAAGATTTTATTGGCTATTTTGGAGAATGAAGCAAAATTTCATTCACTGTCAATAATTTCAATCAATATTACCTACTTGCATATTAAAAAAAAAAAAAAAACTATTGTGATTAAGTTATCTAAATATACATTATATTAACCACTTTCAGAAAACAATACCCTTACCAAACAGAAGAACGTTGATCGTTGTTACAATCGTTTCTAAAATTTTAATAATTTCAACCCGTCCCTTGTGTGATTTAGACTATTCACATTTTTGTCACAAAACATAATAAATTCTATTTTGTTGTTTTGAGAAAATAGGGGCGTCCATATGATAACAGCAAACATGTGCATGTCAATAGATACAAAAAGTACCCATATCTTGCTCCAAATTAAAAATGTAATTAGGAAAATGCCGCTCGTTGTCGATTTCAACTTGCCTGAATATTATATGATATTACATAATCTCAACAAAGAAAGTCGTTTTCGTTACAACGTCCAAGTCCAATAATTACCGTGATCGAGGTATTGAAGACAAACAAAATGAAATTACCTTACCCCACACTGCCAGACAACGACGAGGCTATATCAATGCAAACAAAGCAAAACCAACATTAAAAATCTCAACATAAATAGATACTCGAATAAATACATATCTGCACGAAATTATTGCAATTAAATAAAACCACAAGAAAAGGAAATAATAACAACATCCGCTTGGCCTGTAGTTCTTTCGTTTTTACCTTATTATACAGATACGTGATCCCTCAGGTTTCAGCTTTGCGTACATTCTTGTAGGAATATCTATTAGAAGTGAAATAAAATGTTGAATTTGACTAGACATTAGAATTAGGAAGACTTTAGACATTAGGATTGAATAAAATATTCTACAGGTTTGTTAATTTCTATTGTATTTGCAAATTACAATATGATTCGACAAAAACGTGCCGCATATGATCGATACACACCCCCTTTACTTCTACAATACGATGTATTGTAGATGGATACTCATCGATATATATTTTATGTACACGTGTACTTATGTAGTATGCGTAGAAACTTATGTACGATTTAAGATATACGAATACAATACTATTTACAACCAACGGTACGGAATAGGTTGCATACTATCAGAATAAATTTATAGTTTGACTACCTTGAGAATACTTAATCAGAATTAATTTTTATGTAGGCTTGTTACCTCTATCCAACAACGTTGACAGGCCTTTCGTAACAAAACACAATTAGTTGATGTATTAAACGTATAGTATATACAGAATACATATGTATGTATGAATTTAACTATTCGTACTCGTACAAATGAGGAAATGCATGGCAAAAGCTGTACAAAAATATACTCACAAAATCAAATATACCCAAATAAGAAAATAAATAATTAAGCAAGCAAATTAATGAATGGTATAATGACGGAATTCCGTCGTCTATTTCGAACTTGAAAAAAAAAAAAAAAAAATAAATAAATAAATAAAATAATAAACAAAAATAACACACAGTTAAGGTCAAACAAAAGATAAAAGGTTAATGAAATCGACGAATAGGTTAGTGATTCGTTTTTTGTAGTTCAATGTCATCGAATGACAAGCAAAATCATAATTGGATATCGGATTATATGGTATTTACAGTAAACACTGGGTAGCAAAACAATGACGTTACTTGCGGTCGTGAAATAAGATATTGTTATTCATAAACAAATACTGTTGATAAGAAAATTATCCAACACTTTGGTTAGGCTTTTGAAATGCATGGACCACTCTGCAAGTTTTTTTCTCTCAAATGTACATTGATTAATTATCGGGATGTTGCAGCTTGACCTTTTATTTATTGCTACCTTTGCTCTACCATGATGTTTGACAGACATTCCACACTACAGACCAGAATCAAAAAATCTCCGAACCAAAGCATTGGTTTCTTATCCACTCTCCTCATTCAGTTACACATGTGGTCACTAGAAAAAGTAGCCCACCTTTATTGCGATGTTTTCTAAAAGTCTATGCCTTTTACCGTTTTCCTGTGAATTGTAATTTCCGTAATTTCATAGGTACATAGGTAAAATAGGTTATCTTGATGTGATATTTTCGTCAGAAGGTTTGTTTGAAATCGCAATTCTGTTATTAACTAAATCTTAAATCTCAACAATTTATGGTTGAGAAACAAAGGCTTTTTATAAATTTTCGTAAGCAAAATAAATGGGAATTTCGTGATGAACGCATTTAAGTTCCGAAGAACAGTAGAAAACAGTAGAACGCCTGCAACGGGCGCTTAAATTACAACATTGGCTAAGCGAGATCCCCATATATGTCCCCAAAAGTGATTTTAACCGAAATTAACAATCAGCCAGAACTGTGCGTAAGAGTCGCTTTCTTAAAAAAGGATATACATATGGTATACAAAATTGAAATGAATTTGCACATTGCGACAAGTATTGGTGTGGTCCAGAAGATTACAAAAAAGTGCGGCGACGAGACTAAAATCACTTTGGGAATGATACTGGACGGAATGTCAGAATAATGATAGGACAAACATTCAACCCACGGTACACGAAGAAGACAGTTAAAAATAGAGGGGGCAATATAATATGTAGTAGCCCCTATCAATCTCATTAGTGAGACGAAGTTTGTATACAGGACCATGCTAAAAGATATCTACTGTCTTTGTATCACTTCAGTGGTGATTTCAACAATAAAATGATCCTAAACACTCCTTAAATTTGGTAAGTGATTGGTTTCAGCAGAAGGGTGTTAATATTATTCGGTGGCCCAGCCAATCATCCTTTATAAACCTAATAGAGAATTCTTGGAGAGACTTAAAACTAAGAATTGAGAAACAAAGTTGTCAAAATAAGACTGAATTGTGGCAAATAGTTAAAGAATTACGAGTATACTAATACTCTTTCGTACATATTTTAATGACCATATGAATCTTGGCTCTTTGTTCGTACAAAACTAATGTATAATGTTTTATTTTATCTTTGAATTTGTATTTATGTTTGCTTATATGTTGAATAAAATGAAAGGGCCATTGATTTGAATTTCAATTAATATTAGTTTGAAAATATTGCATCTTTCATATCGTAGTAGCTGGTACATATTTTAATGACAACATGTGTGTATCTACTACATCTACAGACATCCATCGCTGAATTTCCTTCTCTGGAATCCTCCAACGAGCATGCAATTTATTTATTTATTTATTTATTTTTTTTTTTTTTTTTTCCCCGGAACGATATCGGAGGATATCTTTATGTTCTTTTACCGAGACCAAGCTTTATTTGCATAAAGAACGACTATTCTAAAAGAGTCTTCTTTATTGCACAGTTACATAATTCCCATCGTTCCCCAAAAAAATTTTCATATTGGGTATGTAATTTAATTCGTGCGGTTTTTTTTTTTTCAAAATTTGAACGTTTATTTAAGAAAAACATGTACAATAGTATTATTCAAAGTATTGCCCATCTGAAGCTATGACTTTTTCCCATCTTTCTGGTAATTTGTGGATCCCATCCCAAAAGAACTGCAGCCAAGAATGAATCAAGCCAATTTTTGATATTCTGCTCTGATGTGAACCGTATTTCAGGGCGTTCTGCGTCGACCGGAACAAATGGTAGTCAGAAGGGGCAAGGTCTGGGCTATAAGGCGGGTGGGGTAAGTCTTCCCATCCACTGTTTTCCAAATAGTTCTTAACCGGAATAGCAACGTGGGGCCGAGCGTTGTCATGATGGAAAATTATTGCTTCGTGTCTGGTCGCATATTCCGGGCGTTTTTCGGCTACTGCTCTCTTCAAACGGATTAATTATGTTCGGTAGCGTTGTCCATTGATGGTTTCACCCGCTTTTAGCAGCTCATAATACAGCACATCCATCTGATCCCACCAAATACAGAGCATTACCTTCGCGCCATGGATATTCGGCTTTGCCGGTGATTTGGCTGGTTGGCCGGGTTTCACATATGATTCTTTGCGCTTGGGGTTGTCGTAATGGATCCACTTTTCATCACCAGTAACAATCCAATGCAAAAATTACTTCCTTTTGTGGCATTCCAGCAGCATTTCGGAGACGCAAAACCGCCTTTCGACGTCTATCGGCTTGAGTTCATGTGGAACCCAATTTCCTTGCTTTTGAATATATCCAGCTGCTTTTAAAAGTTTTGAAATGGCTGCTTGAGTGTTATCCAAAGATTCTGCGAGCTCCTCTTGTGTTTGGCAACAATCTTCATAGAGCAATGTTTCCAGTTCAAAACTTTTTTGGCTGCCCAGGACGTTCATCGTCTTTCAAGCCAAAATCACCACTTGCACTTTTAAATCGTACAAACCACTTTTGGCACGTTCGCTCAGCTAGCGCATGTTCATCATAAACTTCCACCAAAATACGATGACTTTCGGCAGCAGTTTTCTTCATATTAAAGTAATGAAGAAGAACTCCCCCCAAAAACACTTTTTCAGGCACAAAGTTCGACATATTTGAGTGAAAAAAAATTCTTGTTGTTTACGCTTCAAATGAATGACATATACTGAAATGACGTACAATAACAGTAGCTTTCCAACGCATGTTCCAATGGAATAATAACAATGGAATAATACAAGCTACGCCATCTCTTAGCAAACCGCTAAGTTTTTGTATACTCTTTTAATGTTTGCACACAACGTGGCAAACGAAAATTTTGAGAGAAAGAAAGGGGGTTACCGATAAACGTTGGTTTTGAATATATTCAGGTTATAATGGCAAAGGAATAAAAAGCATGTTTAAGTCTGTGTTGGAATGTGCGTTTGAGGATAAGCTGATGAGCATTTATAACAAGATTCGTATTCGTATTCGTTTATAGAGTATCAATAAATTGGGCAATAGTGTTGTTACCCTTGAATTTTATCGCATGGTTTCAAATATGTTTTATATAGGGTTGTACTCTAATTTTTGGTGGGCTAAATACCCACTGACTGATACTAATACCAGATCTGACAAAGTGATTATTTCACCTCCTACATTGCTTGTGGAAACTTAGATATTTCGCATCATTTTTGCATAAATCGAATTTGTGGCCATTCCAACTAGAACGTCATTGAAACACAAGGAAAGTTTTTCAGTTTTGACAATGCAAATGTCCATTCGTGGATAATAGCTGGGTATTTAAATTTTGCTTTGATTTAACCACACTCTGCTGATGCTTCCCCTTTAACTCTGTTTTTAATATCGGAATTTAATGAGCTTAAGATTATCTGCCCTTCTCGTTCGAGAGTAGGAATGTAAATCCGGGAACGAAAATAAAAATTAGGGAGTACTGTCGTCGGCAAAGGAATATACTAAATAAATATAAAGTGTCGGAGAATGTCGGAGAACGGAGCCCTGAAGCACACCGGCACACTCTGTCAAATGACTTAGAAATATCAAGTGCAGCTATTTTGTTTTCTTTAAATTGGTGTAAATCCGATTAGTTTAATAGGTATGCATATGAATATATGTGTAGGGTTATTTAGTTTGCTCGAATTTTTGAATTCCCAAATATTTCACTAAAATATGCTAAGCACAAAGTAAGACTCTTAACACTAGTAGAGTGCACTACATCTTAATGTACAGATATCTTGTAAACATTAAATAAATCGTGGACTGTATAGGTTGATTTTAAGTGAAGAATAATTAAAAAGTGTAATTACTTTCTGTCAGTTTTAATCATTAGAACATTTTTATTTATTAGTGTTTTGAACTATTTCATATTGTTCATATCACTCATATACTTACTTCAGTTTTCAAAACGACAGTCATTGATACATACTTATGAACGTATGTACTAAGAACAAAACTTCTATTCATTCATCTCACACAATGACTATTCATTATCATCATCAAGACAATCAATCAATCCAAAGTATATTTCAAAAAAAGAAAAAGACGGACAGAAATAAAATTAAATAAGTTTGTCTCTTGCAAGCATCGAATGAGCTTGCAAAGTGCGGGCCATCTATTATGCATTGATAAATTACTAGAGAAAAACATTGTTTAATATATTTTGAGATTGGTTGTTTTATTGAAAAAATTCAATTTTTATTTAATTATGGAATATACCATAATATGCTTCCAATAATTGCCTCGGACTGGAACTTGGACATTACAGAGCGTTTTAAGAGCAAAATCTAATCAACATCACCTAAAATGACTAAGCATGAGAGCGAATAGACACCAACCCTGCAGTTCGAAATGTCTTCGATTTAAGCATAGAAGGAAAATGGAGGAAAGGTTAATTTCGCCCTAGGTGGCCCGCTTAAGTAAATGTGGATCCCAACTAACTTGGAATGCACAGCAGTTGACCAAAAACCGCGCCAACTTGACTTATTTATTTTAATTGAGGCCAAGGATCAAATTGGATTGTAGTAAGTTAGATGTCTCTGCTTACTTGCTACTACCTTACCCTGTCAATCTAATATTCTGCAGTATATTTTCGATAGTTTGAGGCAGTATCTTAAAAATAGCTCAATCAATATCGAGATTTAGTGCCTGAACTCTTTCTGAACGGTCTCTAATTGCAGAGGCCAATTGTCATCCACAAAACGGCATATTACACGATTATTGAACGTAGTGCGCAAAGCATTGATTGTTGGAAGACTTGTGTGGCATATGCCGTCATCCTGTTGGAACTCTAAAACGTGCAAGACCAATTCATCAGTTTCTATCCAAAATAAAACATTAAATATCACATCTCTGTAAAAATGTGTCTGTTCAATTTGAAAACATGATTTTTTGAACAAAATCGAGATAAGTAAAAGAATACGGAGCGAGACAACAACTTGCTTCAATTCCTGAACTTCTGAATAAATTAGACTTTGTAAGCGAATCATGGTAAGTCTTGATGCAAAATTTTTCTCAGTTAAGGGATAAATCAATAAATAACTTACTCTTTGGAAACAATTTACCTGTATCCTTATATTCATATCTTAAACAGAAAAGAAGTACGGTGATTCCATCTGGAATATTTTAATTTCCAAAAACTATAGCATTACAATGTTATTAAACACACCAAAGGTACCACGGTACGACGGTTTCTCTTAATGAAGTAAGGAAGGCTTCGAAAAACGAGATCAGTTTCAAAATCACGGCCTAACGCGGGAGCTCTACAAGTAAGAATAATTTCGCTGATGAACGAATACTTGAATTTGTTACAGCTGATCTATCAATCAGCATATAAGCTTTGCAATTTAATGTTTTCAGACATACAATTTTTAATGTACTGCAGGGAGCAAATCTTTATCCATACCTGTGCAAGAACTGCTTCCTGATGATTTTGAAAAGAGAATTGAGTTTCCTAACTGGTTGTTTGAGTGGAGTTTGTATCACAACGAGATTATTAGCAGAATTCTTTTGACGGACGAATATCAACTTGCAGGAAAGGGGATCACAAAGATCATTTTTAAAACATATTCAGCGTCAATATGTGGACAAGAGTAATTGGAAACAAGTTTATCGGCCCCTTCAAATTAAATTAAATTAAAATATTTCCAACATGATGCTGCTCCAGCCCACTATGGACGAGATATTTAGAATTGGCTAGATGAAAATAGGAAAAACTGGATCAGTTCATTGGCCTGCTTTTTTTTTTTTTGTATGGAGAAGAATGAAAGAACTTCTTTACTCAACCAAAATAGCAACTTTAAGTGAATTGGAATTGGAATTGGAATTCTGGAAGCGGTTAGTATCAATAAACACTCGCAGTGAAATCCAAAACCATATAAAGTTTAAATTCACATGGGCAAGAAAAATGGAACAGGCTTAGAAAATGGATATTTGAAAATTTAAACAAAATATAAACTTTATTTCAACGCAATTGTAAAGCCTAGTATTTCTTCTAAAAATAAATCCAAAAAGAAGTTTCTTCAATTTTAATTAACAGAGCAATTTTCGTTAACATGGCTGAGGGTACACCAAAGTACACATTTTCTTAAATCCTCAATAAAACATTGGAAATAAAGCTTTATTGCACAATGATTTTTGTCTTAGATTACACACAATAATAATTCCCTAAATTATCCTTGACAAATTATGGGACACCCCATAAAAGATATTTGAAAATTCTTTTTAAGACTAACATTTTTTCATTATTCTGATTAGCGAAATATTGTAGTGTAATGCATTGCATATATGTACATTAAAAATTCTTAAAACCAACTTCAATATATCGTATTAAAAAATTTTTCGGAAAAAAACTAAACTTTATAGCTTTGGTGTTATTACCACCATGACTTGCTCTTTGTTATTAGTCCACCATCATGTACATATAATAGAATTTGCCTCGAGGCTAATTAAATCATGACATATAGTCTATTAGTCACAGAAACCTTATTTGTTCCTCGATCAGGGCATTTCTCTAAATTGACCTATTAAACACCATAAGCACATCGAATTGAAATTTACACGTTACCGTCAGAATATTAAAGTTCAAATTATAATAAGCTTGTTCGTAATAAGGGTGCAATTAAGATTTTAATTTAGATGTTATACCTTTGCAAAAATTATATAAGAAAAAAATTATATAACAGTGTCTAGGTGACACTTAAGTAACTGATCGATTGTGATGTTACTTTGATTGATATTCTGATTTTGGTACGTATTTCTGAAGCAGTGAAATGTAAACTTGTATCTATATAAACCATTATAAATATATTTATTTCAACAAATGTTTGAAAATCATGCGGGTCACACAATTTTTGGGTCATTTGTCGAACAGTCAATCTTAGTCTGTAAAGTCTAAATAGCTACTGGTTTATTAGCAGGTTTCATTGGAAATAATCGAGAAGTGCCAAGTCATATGGTCTTAGATGACAACTGACATATCCGTTTCTTGAGTTCGACACTAGTCATCAATGGTTTCGACCTTCATGACCAATGTCATCCGTATTTTCAAAGAGATATTCATTTGGACCAATTTGGACATTGAGAGCGAATCTCAACTAACTGAGCTTCCGTTACTGGAGACAACTAAGTAGGAATCTAACTGGCTGGAGAATGGGCGGCAAAATGTGTCGCCCAAGACATACGAAATTAAAAACAATTCACACTTTTCATGATTTTTGTGTAACGTGCACCAAATATTGGCACATTGTTTAAGGTCATATTATAGTGTCAGCTTCATTCGTTTTTTCTACAACTGCACAGTGTCAGATCCTCAGCAAATGACATTTTTACTTATGGGAAAAATAATTTATTTTTAAAAAAGTCGAATAATAAGCGATTTTTCAAAAAAGGACATGGAACAACGGACAATGTTCTAACATATTTATGTTATGTATGCATTTATGATTTGCAATATAATTGTAATATACGAGCATTTCATTTTTTACTAACAAATAAAAAAAATTACACAATTAACTACGCAAATGCCTATTCAGAATCATTGAAACTCGCTCAACGACTAAACCAAATGGGATTAGATTAAGCACTACTCAGATAAAGAAATAAATTCTTTATTACAAAAATAAACATTTACAAACACAATCACATAACCTTGTGTGCGATGACGCATTTTAGATAAAATATAATAAATATACGAACACCTACAAACCGCAAGCAACAATAAAACAGCAATAGAGTAAATGAATTAAACATACAAAATAAATTGATATAAAAAAATATATAAATAAATAAATTAGAAAGAAATTCAAAAACAAAAAAAAAAAAAAAAAAAAAAAACAAAAAAAAAGGAAAGGGGTCACAAAGAAAAAATAAATTAACTTCGTTTCCGCTAGCTATCCGTATCTAGCTACCCGTATCGTCACGGAGTTGTAACGATTTAAAAAAGTTGAGGTTATTACCAGCGCCGACCACCACGTGATGTAATAATTTCCGCAGCGTAGAAAAAAAAAAAAAAAAAAAAATAATAATAATATAGTAATAATAAAAAGAAATAAAAATTCATTTGTAATATGACTATGATCAGAAGTTGTTGCTGCTTTTTTTTTAATAAATGCAACTCATTATCTCGCGCGCTTTTTTTTTTCTATATATACTCGTACTCGTAGATACTTATAACAAAGCGGACTATAGGAACCCAGGTCATTGTGCTGTGCTTGATATTGCCGGTTGACATGAATCGATAATGAAAGAGTAAAATGCGCGATTTTTTTTTTTCGTCTTTTTTAATAGTTTTGTTTCGACATATACGAGTAGTTTCATCCTTCTCTTCTCTCTCACTCACTTCTTTCACTGAATTATTTAATTTTTATCTCTATCTGTTGTTGAAATTTATTTTTAGATTGATTATATTTCGACTCTAAAAAACGCACATTTGTGGGGAAAAAAATTGATGCGATTCTTTTAAGATTATGACAATGAAAAAGAAAAAAGACAACTGGCCATTGGTCTAGAATGTATGAAAGCTAGAAAAAAAATTTTTTTTTTCTGGAGTTAGAAAAATTCCACTCTATCTAACTATCTGTTATTGCTGTTCAAGACAAAAATCCCCAGTTTACTTCCTTATTAGGTGTTACTCTTAATTTCTTAATATTCACCTTCGTAACCTTTTATTACAAACAGGAGCATACAGTTCCCAGAAAGTATTTTTCTCGACTGGCAGATGATATTTACATCTGCTTTCGATTAAGTTTAAACTTTAATGTTATAGATAGAACGAACCTGGTCGACGAAGACTACTTTGTTATATCGTTATACTATTGGGTATGTAATTTAATTCGTGCGGTTTTTTTTTTTCAAAATTTAAACGTTTATTCAAGAAAAACATGTACAGTAGTATTATTCAAAGTATTGCTCATTTGAAGCTATGACTTTTTCCCATCTTTCTGGCAATTTGTGGATCCCATCCCAAAAGAACTGCGCCGGCTTGGCAGCCAAGAATGAATCAAGCCAATTTTTGATATTCTGCTCTGATGTGAACCGTATTTCAGTGAGGACGTTCTGCATCGACCGGAACAAATGGTAGTCAGAAGGGGCAAGGTCTGGGCTATAAAGCGGGTGGGGTAAGACTTCCCATCCACTGTTTTCCAAATAGTTCTTAACCGGAATAGCAACGTGGGGCCGAGCGTTGTCATAATGTTAAATTATTGCCTCGTGTCTGGTCGCATAGTGCGTTTTTCGGCTACGCACTGATGGTTTCACCCGGTTTTAGCAGCTCATAATACAGCACACCCATCTGATCTCACCAAATACAGATCATTACCTTCGCGCCATGGATATTCGGCTTTGCCGTTGATTTGGCTGGTTGGCCGGGTTTCACATATGATTTTTTGCGCTTGGGGTTGTCGTAATGGATCCATTTTTCATCACCAGCAACAATCCGATGCAAAAATGACTTCCTTTTGTGGCGTTCCAGCAGCATTTCGGATATGCAAAACCGCCTTTCGACGTCTCTTGGCTTGAGTTCATGTGGAACCCAATTTCCTTGCTTTTGAATATATCCAGCTGCTTTTAAACGTTGTGCACTGGCTGCTTGAGTGACACCCAAAGATTTTGCGAACTCCTCTTGTGTTTGGCAACAATCTTCATAGAGTAATGCTTCCAGTTCAAAACTTTTTTGGCTGCCCAGGACGTTCATCGTCTTTCAAGCCAAAATCACCTCTTTTAAATCGTGCAAACCATTTTTGGCACGTTCGCTCAGCTAGCGCATGTTCATCATAAACTTCCACCAAAATACGATGACTTTCGGCAGCAGTTTTCTTCATATTAAAGTAATGAAGAAGAACTCCCCGCAAAAACACTTTTTCAGGCACAAAGTTCGACATATTTGAGTGAAAAAAAAATTATTGTTGTTTACGCATCAAATGAATGACATATATTAAAATGACGTAGAATGACAGTAGCTTTCCAATGCATGTTCCAATGGAATGGAATCCAATGGAATAATACAAGTTACGTCATCTCTTAGCAAGTTATAGAACCAATATAATTGCTCTATTAGAAAAAGAAAGAGCCATTTGCAAGCAGAGGTGAAGCGCTCTTATATTTCAAAACCCTATCTTTGTTGGTTGTCCTACTTCTCTATCATTTACTTGATTTTCATATGGTATAGCTCTTCTGCTTCTATACTCGTTATCGAGAGTAAAACGCTAAATTTTGTCAATATAACCGGGGTACGCATGTAATTGCAATTGTATAGGTAATAGGTAATAGGTATGGCCCTATTCTATAATATTTTATATGTTGGTATAGATTTTGTCATATATTAATATAATAATTAACAGTCTAGTGAGGACGAAGGCTTAGTATCTCCTTTTACTCTATAGTTTTTCTTGGCATTCTGAGCACAGGCGTTTGCCATTGCAAATGTTTGTCAGGAAGGTGACACGAAATTGTTTTTCTGTTTCTGTAGCATCGCGTGGGAAACTAACCCAACTATCACGTTATATCGTATTTTATATTATTTGGGTTCATTATCAATTTCCCATTTTGGCTCGTCCCTCTAACAAGTTTTGGATTATAGATGTTTGAAGTGGTTAAAACGTCGTGATATCTTTCCATTTACGTCCAAATCATTTCTCATTTTTTGAGTTTATGAGAAGTAACAATTGCTGAGTTGCTTTTAGGATTAGAACGTAAAGTACCGCAAATATAACAGGTCGGCGAAAAAGTTCGTAAACTAGTAAACTAGTTCGTAATAACTAGTAAAACATATTTTTTTTAGTAAAATTCGATTTTATTATTCACCATGGTTGCCTTCGAGGGCAATACAACGGTTAAAGCGGTCGTGTAATTTGTCGATACCATTTTTATTGTACGATTTCTCTTTAGCCTCGAAATAAGCCTCAGTTTCAGCAATTACTTCTTTATTAGTGCTGACTTTTTTTTCCAGTGAGTATTCTTGTGATGTCTGCAAACATGAAAAAGTCACTAGGAGATGAATTAAATAGAAAACTATATTATTTGGCAAGTTTGGGCTTTCTGTTTTTTGTTCGGAATTTTTGGCAGTATAAATACGTACTTTCAAAAAACTAGATTGACAGTGCCTATATATTTTTATGCCATATTTTTGCTTTTTGTTCTTTATATATTGCCTAAATATAAGGCAACCTTTCCAAGACATGACAGATTAATCAACGCACAAGTTGATTGAAGGAACGTAAATTTGTTTCATTGTGTCGTTGAAGTGATTTATTACACAATTGACACACGAACTATATTCTGCCTTCTGTCTGACATCATAAAGAGCAAAAGAGAGTAAAATAGGATTGTCTATCAATTGCATTTGTTCATACAATTGCAACCCGACTATTTTCGGGCCTGGCATTTAGAACAGATTTTTCTGTTTTAATATCAACCACGAATAATCTCGATAACATGAGAAATTGTTTAATTAGAGCAAAAAATAAAAAAAATAAAAATTATCGAAAAAATGTGGATCCCGAGTCATGTCGGCATAAAAGGCAATGAACTTGCTGTTATATTACTAAACTCGACATTTTGCGGTGAACAAAAAACTCACTCCAACCCAAATTAGAAGCTAATTGGCGTAACTACACCCATCATTACGCCTCTATATATCTCAGACGCTCCCATCCGCTCTACCCTAAAACTACAACCAAGTTTTCAAACTTCACATTTAAAAGGTTACGTTTTTTACTTACAACTTTTACGCACCAGCATTTATTGAAAGGACAACCGCATCCACCATGAATCTTCTGTCATACACGCTAGGTTGTTGACCATGTAGTGGTCAGGTCAGTGACCATCAGGTTGCTCAGCCAATAAAACGAACACTTCTCCACCACTTAGGCACCTAATAAAAGCTCTTAGTCATAGAAATATTTGCATTGTTTTCAATTTAGTTAAGAATTATTTATATAAAACTCGGAGCCAAAAGCCTCAGCAGCTAGTGTTTTCTCAATTTTAGCTATGTAATTTTAATTATGTATTTATAAATAATAATAATAATAATATTTAGCGACAATATCCTCTGAAACACAGAAGACATGTGTAAAGATAAAGAGGATTTGATGTTGATTTCTCGAAAATGATTGATTTTCTTTTTCTAATAATGGATACCACGACCAGGGTGAGCTATTAAAGCGAATGTTTTTTTTTTTTTTATAGAAAAAAAGTTCTATACCAAGTGTCTAGAAAAGGCATTCTGTCCATTAAAAACAGGCTCCATAGTAGAGTCTTCTGTACCTTCTTTAATCTTAGTATATACCCAACTAATTAACATAAAGACAAATGAATCTGCAAATAAAGGCAATGAAAAAGGTGTCACTATTACTTGTATATTATTTTATTGGAGGTTCAAAGCTGTAAACAGATCTTAGTAAACAAAGTCAAATTTATGTACAACATTCAAGAAGCATCAACAAACAGCTTATTCTCAGTGCTTTTAAAAGTCATAGGTATATGATACGAGTACATAGAGTTTCGCAAAATCCGATATGCTATTCCAAAAATCGTTGCTGACTAAATCACTCTCTAGACAACGCTAGTTAATCATGTGATTAAATAAAATCGACCACCGATTCTTTGAACCTCATCCATGAAAAATATTGTCAAGCGAAAGATTTCAGATCAAAGATTTTAGCTACAACAACGAAAATGTAATAAAATGTTAAAAAAAAAATAATAATAATAATAATAATAGGAGAATCTTTATTATGTTCCCGTTGTGGTTCAACTTTTGTGCACCACTGTTCATCAGTGTCGGCATGTCAAAGTCAGTCAGACGCGGCTTTAAACCCAGCAACTTGCATACATTTGCACACTTTCACATAAACATTTATGCCATGTCTTGGCATCTATGAGTAGTCTTGTATAGTTTCCCGTTCACGTTTTCTTTAATGGTTAGGTAGATTTTATTTTCTTTACTTTTTCTGTTGCGACAGCGGCCATTTTGTTGAACTTTTTTCTCCTAGTATTTAACATGCGGCTGAGGAGCTGTGAATTTTTTTTTTTATTTTATTTTTATTTATTTTTTTCGTCGAACTTAGAATATAAAATATTCCATTAATTTTTTCTTTCTTTCTTTCTTTCTTTCTTTCTATTATATTAGCTTTTTGTATTTTGTATTTTTGTATTCTTTTGGCTCCATAGAATTTTGTTCTCTTCTTCCCTGTCCTATCATCTCCCACGAAAAATTCTTGAAATTGAAATTGAACGATTTGAGCGGTATATATGTACGTATGCATAGTGACGAAATTAGTTTGGTGACATTCTATTTGGAATTATTTAACAATTGCCGGCGGAAAATTACTAAATATTTGCAAAAAAGTTTTTAATTTTTGTTATGTTTTTTTAAGAGTTTAACACCATATTGTTTTTTTTTTTCTTTTCAATTAAAATACATATTCTACATTTATTATTTATAAAAGATATAAAATAAATAGAAGAATTTTGAATTAAACTATGTGATGAATCAAATCTCTTTCGTTACAACTTTTATTTTTTCCACCAGTCGAAGATTTGATTGAATGAATATTTTAGCTAAATAAAATAAGTTGACGAAAGATGCCTATTTTCATAAAGACTTAACGAAATTGGTCATAATCTGGAAATTAAAAATCGCGGGGAAACTGATAATTCCTATAAATAAATGAAGTCGGCATTGCTAGAATCTTGGAACTAAAAAGGAACTACTGAAGCAGATTTTACTAGCGTCAGTTTACTGCAAGTCAAGTAAATAGCCTTAATTCCAATCGATGTTTGACTTTTCGTTAATGTCTTCAACTTCAATTAATTGCTTTCGAAAATTAGTAGAGTAAGACTAGTTCTATGCAACATATTTGCGCTTTGTATGTGCAAGGTGGTGGCAATGGCGTAAAGGTTGACTCACTGGCTGTCACGCCACCTACCTGGGTTCGAATCCCGGTAGGAGCACAACAGAAAAATTTTCAAAAATCGTCATCACCCTTTCGGCGGACAATGGTAAACCTCCGAAAGTCAAATTCTGCCTATGAAAAAGCTTGTCAGGAGAGCCGTTCGGAACCGGCAATAAACAGTAGGCCCTGCTGCTGCTCAGGAGTGTAAAAATTCACAAAGTGAGAAACACAAATGAGTGCAAGAAACTAGACCTTGACCCACTGCAGGGCTGTCGCGCCATTTATTTATTTATTTATTTTATATATTTATGTGCAAGCTAGATATATCAGATAAATGTTCAATATTGATTAAGCAATAGTCATTTTAGAAGATACTAATTGGAAATGTTGATAAGTCCTTGTTTAAATTTGAAACTGGTTCAATCAGGCGGAAGAAATAAATAGAGCTGTACATCATCCACCGTTTAAGTAAACAGAGGCCAATTTACAAACAGAATTAAGATCATTAATGAACATACCGAATAGTCGGGTGCCACGGTAGAATCCTGTGGCAAAACTTGGGAATAAAGCTTAAAGTCGGAAATCCCTGAATTCTATTAGAGAGGGAACACTTTAGCAGTCGCATGTGCAGACAATAAAAATAAGTAACCAGCATACTCGTATACTTAGAAACATCATGAAAAATCTAACATATAGAAATGCTTAGGTTAGCAATCGAAAGGACATTGAAATGAATTTGAATTTAGATGAATTTATATTTGCTTTGTAATGCATAAAATTATAGAATACTAATGCTCTTGATATAATTTACGGCCCATTAACTGACTTTTTTAACCATTAAAACGACGAAAGTTTCATACACAGATATTTTTAGTTTGCCTTAAATTACTTCTACAACTGCAGACTTATAAAACGTAAAGTTACGCCATCTTCACCAATAGCATTCGATTTAATAACTGAAATGATAAAGCTGTCAGCAACAGATTAAAAATTTTATTGGAATCTCAGGAAAATCGATGCGCTGCGATAACATTAGATAAAAAGTGGCTCTATTCGGCCTTTTGGCGGTTTGAAGATAATTTCAGCAATTCATTGTGTGCACGCCTCTATTTGTTGCGACTAACAAAGCCGTCACGTGATTATATTTTACACACTTTAAGCTATTTCATACCTCAAGAGAGACGTTCGTCATAGTCACCAAGAAAGAACCTATACTATTCAAATTAAAAAAAAAAAAAGATACTTTTGAAATTATAAAAATTAATTTCAAGTAATTGGTACTAAAACGGGAGATCGCGAGATATTTACTCAAAAAATATGAGCACTGATTAATATTATTATAGTATACCAGCCAAACTCATTGAGCAATGCAGGCTGACGAAAGAGGATGCTCGCAGCTCTATTAAGTCGAGTCTAAGAATTTCATACCAAAAAGGGATCCAAGCTTAGGCGACGCGCTATCATGTGATTTCCTTAACTTCGTTTTTGAAAAATCAATGCACTTCAATACTAAAAGGGAATTATCTTAAAAGTCAGTTCAATTCGTCCCAAACGCTGTATTACTATTCTTATTATTATTCTGATATAATCGGAATAATCTAGCATGATGTCAATAAGACAAACGGGAGTATTGCTGCGGAAGCGGTGAAAATGTATCTAGGTCAAAGAACTTTATACACACGTTTAAAATAAGACCTCACTTGGGTGGATACAATTTTAAAGTATGATAGCTACGAGTTAAACGACGATAAGATAAGATAAGTTAATTAAACAAATTTTTAAGAATTATTTTTTGTCTAGCTTTTAAGTGTGAATGAATTGAATATAATAAAAATGCATATAAAAGCATAACACTGTCTTGCTAACCCTAGTCATCTCAGTTCTATTAAAAACATGGTTAAATGTTTTTTTTTTTTTTTTTTTTTTTTCATTATTTGTTTTTAATACCTGCCATCAAATATACTTAAGTAATTCAATAATTCTGATTCAGTTTATAGATTTTGATGTAATGAGTTGTGCCATAAGTTCTGCGTGTTTTTTAGGGTTAAAATTCAACACGCATTTTTGGTGTAAAAACCAACGTTCTGAAAGAGACATAATGCCTTTTCTTTTGTAAGTCAGCAGACTTATGGATAAAAAAGTTTTCCAAATACGTTTTGATCTCATCTTCGGAATTGAATTGCCTTTACTCCAAATTATTTTGGAGAGAGCAAACCAGATGGCAGTCAGAAGGCGCAAAATGTGGACAGTACGGTGCTGTATAACTTCCCAGCCTGTTGTGATCTGGCGTTTTCATGATGGAAAACAACGCTTTTCCTGTTCGCTAACTCTGACCGTTTTTCTTCCGCTGCCCGCTTTAAAGTAACGAGCTGAGAGCAATATTTAACGGCATTTATTGTCTGATTGCGTGGAAGCAACTGGAAGTAAAGGACACTTTGCCAGTCTCACTAAATACTCAACATGATGCAAATCTTGTTTACCGGCCGACCGCGGTGTTTCACCAGGAGCGCAGCACCGTGGCCACTTACTTCGAATATTGTTGTAAACCACTCATTTTTCGTCGCCCGTAACAACTTTTTTCAGGAAAGCCTCAAGTGATTATCATCTCAACAAAGACTCACATACCATTATGCGATCCATAATGTTTCTTTCGCTGAGTTCGTGAGGAACTCAAACATCCGCCTTTTCCGACTTTCCAAGCTTTAACAGTCTCTACGAAACGGTTGTATGAGCGATGTTAAACCACTGAGCCAACTGCAGCCAAGATTTGATTGTCGTCTGGGGTGATTGGGCGTCCAAGGAAACAGCATTAGTAAGGTCTATATTTTTTGAACGAAAACGTGTAAACCAACGCTGACAAGTGTCAGCTCTTATAGCGGAATCTCCATATATGCTACAAATCTCTTTTGCTGCTTTGGCACCTTTTTTTGACGGAAAAAGAGAAAAATATGTCGAAAAAAAATGCATTTAAATAAAAAAAGTAGTTATTTATTGAGCACATAAAACACATTCGATTAAAACAAATTTTCGTGATAATGTAAATGATAATTATCTCTATTGGAATAAACAACAAAAATTGCATAGCAGTATATATACAGAGATTTTCTGAGACACTACCTCAAAAAAAAAAACTTATTGAACAACCCAATTAATAAGTATAAGAGTTATTTATACTTTGGTAAAACACCTAGAGTTTTCAACTGCTATTCAAATTAAATGTTACCTATCAAAAGTTTTCATTATTGTAATAAAGTCGTTTTAAATATTTATTATATAGAAAAATGACAATTATTAGAATGGGCAGCAAAATATATTTTAATATTTATAAATACTCGTAAGTACGTGTCTTCGCTTTATATATTGTACACTCCCATATTTATGTATTTATTTAAAAACTAAAAAAAAATTATAACCAGTATAAATGGTAGGCACGTTGCAAAATTGTATCCATGCACACTTATGTATTTACTCGTATATCTATTGAAAAAAGGTTTTTATTAACAAGAATACACATTACTCGTATGTATAAAATATTTATATAAATAAGTAGGTATTCCTTTAAAAGCTGCTTTATACTCTCGTAGTGTTTTTTTTTTTTTTTTAGGGGAGAGAGAGAATGCAAACATATCGCAAAGGAAGCACAATCGCAGACAGCAAAATCAAACCGAACATTCCCAGAAGGAACCAATCGAAAATGAATAATCAATAAGGTTTTTTTTTTTTTTTTGCTGCGAAACTTTTCCAACCATAAGAACATGTGTCTAATCATTATCTCTTTTTTTTTTTTTGCTGAAGGGACATTCCTTCCAAAAATGCCGGCTGATGTCAGAAAACGTTGATTAGAATTACGTTTATATACATATTTACAAGGGTATATACGTGTGTACATTTTCCAATTAAATATGTATACCATATATTTATGTTTAAACGAACAGTGTGTTTCAAAGAAACGTGTCTTTAAAAAGTTACAATAGAAAATACAAAAACCACTACTACTACTACTTTACAAGAACACTTTAAAATATAGAAACGTTTAAAAAACTAAAAATTATACAATAGTAACAAGATCAAGCACGAAGTAATAATGGGTGTTCCATTAAGATTTGGAATTTGAAAAAAAAAACGCAGTGTTTATTTGAAAAGTTATATATTTTTATTTTAGTAAAGAGTGTAGCTATAGAGGTTATAAATAAATGGCCACCTAGTGACTGATGGACACGGTGGTCCTCTTAACGAAATTATAGCAAAGCATTAGCTCAATTTCATCATTGTGAATTTTCACAATTTCTATTAGTCATATGTCCGTGTAATACTCAAAGACTTAAACTTATTGTTAACATATTGCAGATGTCAAATAACAACGCTTAACGACATAAAAAAAAAGTGGTCCTAATCAGACACTTAAATGTCAAGATCTTATCAAAAATGTTGTCAAAAGGACAAATATTCATTTATTGGATATTGTGTTGCAAACCTCCATGTCTTCATTCTTTATTAAAATAAAGTCATCAGAACTTTTCAAATAAACACTGCGTTTTTTTTTCAAATTTCAATATCTGACCTTATATAAGTACAATATAATGCTTGAATAAACTTATAGTATCGAAATTCGATGTCTTAAATTACCTTAGACCATTAGAATAAGAAGAGACTTTAACAAACATGGACTGTACAGCCAGAGGGAGTCAATCTTCGAGAACTGTGTATTATTTTTTGCCCTTATTTAGAGTTTTAGTTTTACACATATTTTTGCATTGTTGTACTCTATATTTTCTACTGTATCCCATATTAAAGACACATGGTTTCGGATTAAAATTCCCTTCCAAAACAGATCACTCTTGCCAGACTCAAATGTAGAGTCTACAGATTTTCAACAGGGTTGTTATATTGTAACACATTTATTCTTATACTTGAATTCCATTTTCGTAAACACCTACATATTTGAGTAATGATTCGCTCAATATATTTAATATTACCAAATGTAGTGTTACATTGGTTAATGGCTTCAATTTCAGTGACCATTAATTTTTATTTAATATTTTAAAAAATGTACCACTGCCGAAGCTTTTTGATATGTACCATGGGGGAACCAGGTGATTAGCAATTAATTAATTAAGGATTGTAGAATGAATACATACTCTAAGGTTGTAATATTAGGTTTAGGTGTCCCACCTACAAAAAGGCGATTCAATGACTTGCAAGGACTACCAATGCATGTATTGTATTGCATAAATGTTTAAAAAAAAAAAAAAAAAAATTTGCCCCAAGCTCATCGACAAATCTCTCAGTGGATTCCACTCTATCAAACCGACTAAGTATAACCGCAGGTTTAAAATAATTTTAGAAAAGATCAACAAATTTAAAGTTGCCAATACACTTTCGATTCAAAGGTCTCACATTATAAATAGTATTGTCATCCAAAGAACAACGAGAAATACATCACATTAATTCTCCAACTGATTTATGAAGAATTCATTGTAAAATATATATATATATATATTTGCTATATATTGGATATTGACCCGGATTTTCCAATTCCAAACATGAAATATGGAAGATGAGTAAGCAAATTTAAAAGTTAAGTTCAAATCGGAGCTATTTTTCCCGATTCGTATGAAAAAGACCCTCTAAAAGACGCCGATTATAGTGGCATCAGTCTTATTAACATCGCGTACAAGATTTTGTGTATACTTAATGGCCCCAAATTGACCAAATATTCATCCTGGCAGATCATAGAGAGCACCCAGTCAAGTAGGTAACTTGGGATTTTGTTTACTTCAACTCCGCTTCAACTCTTATAATTATACTTCAGCATAACAACACTAAGAAGAAACGCTTGACAATCGGTTTTTTTGTAACCAAAAAAATGTATTTAATAATAAAGCCTGGTCAATAAACAGAAAAATACGAATGAATATACGCATATTTGAGAATTGATGCACACAACAGTCTTGGAGTGCATCACCGTACTTCTCAAAGAGGTTTAAAGGTTGGTTGAGCCCAGATCCACCTCGGACTAAGTAAGTAAATTGTTTATCGCGACATAAGACCACCAATGCTGTTCTTGATGAAAATCTTTCAGATTGCCCCATTCCTGCTTACTTTATCGAGCTGGTAAATCGTAAAATCGTAGAGATTTCAAATAATCAATTCGAAAAAAAAAAAAAAAAATCAACAGGCGCCATATTCCTTGATATTTGAGGTTTATTGCTGCATAAGTAGCATTTATTACATCTATTTTCGTTCAGAGCCAATCGTATTTTAAAGACATATTTGCTGATCATGATGTGGTTAGGTTCTGAAGCTCTAGTACCGCTGATATTTTTTTGAAAAATTAAGATCAATCTGTTTAAAATCAATGACACCGTTTAAAATTATTCTAATCGGTGAATCTAGAACGAAAGTATGGCCATATTGGATTAATTTTGACACCACCGGGGTCGTAACAGACACCATTCCTGTTATTATGGCCAAGAATGAATCGATTATTTAAATTCTTCCAAACTTGCGATATTACCTCCATAATGTAAAATCAAATAAATTTAAATAAATAGATCTTCTTATAAATAAATAAATAAATAAATAATAATAATAATAATGTTTTCTCAATTGTACCATTGCAGGTAATTTTGTAGTTTTTTTTTTTAAATCACGATTGCATTAAATTTGTTATAGAGACAGTTTATTTTAAAATGTTCTATCTAAGGAAACGTGAAACACAGAGGAGCATGATAATGCAAATTTTAAAGAACTTCCGAATTGATTTTTCCTTTTTGTGATTAGCCTAGAACAGTCCGCAAGTCCCACGTACTCATTTCCATAAATCTTTAATTTTACATTTTCATAAATTTTCATTTTTCATTTTCATTTTCAATTGCCAAAGTGATGATCCACTTACTGAAAAAATGAATGCAATCGCCGCTCTGTTATTACAAACATAATAATGTGAAAGGTAATTTGCCACTTTTTCTCTAGAACACCCTGTAGAATAATAATACAAATAATAATAATAATAATAATAATAATAATAAAAAAAAAAAGTACCACCATGATTCAATATATTTACATATTCTGACGATTCGAAATGAAATTTGACAACACACCATTTTGTGTCTTCCTTTGCTTCTAGTGCGCATCAAACTGGCAACGTAGCATTCTCTGTATAATAAGAGTACACGACAGTCATATACATGCATAGACACATAGCTACCCACCTATCTATCTATCTATCTATCTATATACATATCTATCCATCTAACTACCTACCCTACTCCGTATACAAACAGATGTGTGTGCGTAGGTATATACTTATAATTCAGCAATCTAGTTTTTTTTTTTTTTTTTTTTATTTTTTTTTTATTTTTTATTTGATTTGTGTCATGTTCGTATCGCATTAAGTAGACAGAGTACAAAAAAAAGGCACATGTACCTCCAGCTGAACTCAATCCGAAAGCCAACCAACTCTCTGTGTGCATGTGTGCGTGCGTATCTACGGTGAGTGGCTGTTGGAACATTGATAATTGATAAGAGGATTTAGCTTTAATAAATACCAGCACTACAGGGAATGAAGTTTCTTATGATGATGACGAAAATGACGACAATGATTATGATTACGAGAATCCGAGATACCGCGCACACGTATAGTTAATTGTTTATTTTTAGAAAAAGCTATAGACTGCATTCAAGATTAAAAATAAATAAATAAATAAATAAATAAAAATAAAATAGAATAAAAGAGAAAGACGTGATGCCACCGGGCTGCAGTGGGAGATAATTTTTTTTTTTGAGAGTGGACAAGTGAACACTTTGCTTTGATATAGCTCACAAAACAGTTTATTTATCGTTTTTGCCAAAAACGGTTTCCATGGATTCATAACGGCATAAGCAAAAGTTCTAAATTTAGAAGGACTCTATAGCACAACTGAGTGCCAAGCCGACCATTCTCCACGTTCTTGCTCATCGCACTGAAATCCAAGTGAACATTTTCTGCCATGGAATTATGGCACTCTAATTTTTTAAAACTGATTAGGTTTTTTTTTTTCCTTTCGGATTTTTATTACCTAAAAATGGAATGGAAATTTTCCTTGGGCAACAAGTACGATATAAGAGCTTCGTAAACTTATAGTATTTCGACTCCATGACCTATTATACGACGTGCAATGCAATGCAACGGAATCTCTATTTTGTCTGCTAGGAAAATATAAACGCGACTTGCTCTATGCTAAATGTTGATTTCGACCAGAATTTGCGTCAGAGAAGAAATGAAGTTAAATCTTTATCCAAAGCTCCAAAATAAGTCCAATCGAACACAAAAAAACATCCTAGTGGGTTGTTTGTAGGGGCAAATTACCTGCATCTGGATCAAGACAACAAAGTTATTTACCACCCCTTCCAGGAAAAAGAAATTTTATTTCCCATGAACCGCAGACAATATTAATCTTCAGGACTTATGGTAAACATTTCAAGTGAACACTTCTCGAAACTTCTAAAAAATTAACGACTGTCGCTACGGAGGGACAGTAGAAAACTTTGCAGATTCCTTTTGGGATCAAAGCGGTACATATTTGTTTAGCAAGTTCATATATGTATTGGCCAAAAATGATGCTGACCTAAGTGCATTTAATTTAAAGCTAAAGATGACGTAAGTAAAATATATAGTGGCCTAGGGAATCTATTCTAAAAAAAAAAGAAACTAGAAGTCCAAGCAGACAGCGTCTGCATTTTGATAGCATCTGATGAAAATTTGGTCAGTTTGCTTTCACTAGTAAGAATAGTATTATGGTATACACAAAATATCACCGAAGAGAGATAGTCGGGACCACCATATGGGTCCAGCAATATGCGATAATAGGGTCGTGATTTAAATAGAATCCAAACTTTAGACCCTGGTAAAGCTGATTCAATTATGAAACAGATTGAAATTTTTAGCTTGAGACCAAATTATTGTTTAAAGTTTTATTTCTAATGCTGGGCCAGATACAATAGTACCCAGGCCCTGTGTTAGTACAGAAGGCCCTATGTTAACTAAATCCGTAAAAAGATGATCAATTCGAGTTCTCTAACATGGAAGTTAAATATTAATTTTACATATGATTGCTTGACAAAAAAATAAAAAAATAAAAACTTGTACAAGAACGAAAAAAATTCTGAAACTACTTTGTAAAGACAAAATTATTAATGTCAATTTCGCGATTTTTGCTATATTTATTTTCAAAAGATTTTCCAATTTCAAACGTTCCATTTGCCACAAATATTACTTTGTTTGCTGTTCATTGTTATAGTCATGATTTAAAGGGGTCTTATGTAAAAAGGTCGGTGACACGATCCTTTATGATCGCCGAAGGAAAGTGCGTGAAGTAGTAGAGGCAGACGTGATGTACAGCAATCACATGATAAGTGAAGCATGAGAAGCTGTCGGCCCGATGTTCATAGTTGACAACAAGCTGATACGTCTATCAGTGTTTGTAGCTCTGTAGCGAAATCTGTACGAATTTTTAAGTCTAGTCGTTGATGGAACATGGATACCTTGCTACATGTCAGAGACCAAGCGGCAATTGAAACAGTGGATTTTTGCAATTGAATATGTTCCCAAGAAGGACTAATTGTTGGACCGTTTTGACACGGCCCAATTTGGCAACGCACCAGCTGACTAATCCGGAATCGCTATACTCGTTCGACCTGCCTCTTTCGCCTTTTTTTCTCGCCGGAAAATAGTTCAACTCGAATTAGAGGGTCCTGAACAAGACAGAAGCCTATTTTGAAGATTTTGATTAATCATATTTATTTCAAGTGTATCGCCTTAAAACGAGATTAAATTGAAACATAAAAATAAAAATTGTGAAGACTTGCGTTTTAATTCGTACCTTATTATACATACTCGTGTATGAAATATGCATTCAGGAGAACATGATTTGAATAAAATAAAATTGTACTTTATCTAGTCAAATATGAAATAATTGACTGGCATTAAATCAGATAACATCGGGGTCTAATTCACTGGCACATTTCGCACTGCGCCATCCTGCTGGAACCACATATTGTCCGAATCAATGTCGTTTATATTTTTTTATGAGATATCATGAATTATTGTCCTCCAACGTTTTTTTTGATAAAAAATGAATACCCTTGAGTCTTTTACGTTTCTTCTGGACTTGCCACACTGTATAAACGAAATTGGATTGGATTGGATTGGATTGGATTGGATCAAAAGTGAGCTAAAAATACACCAGCTGGACAGAACCCAAATCGTTGCTAGCGACACCGAATTGACAGTTCTAGTTTATCCGCTACACCATTCACAGCAGTTAAAGTTTTTGATGTATTCACATTACGTTGACGCGTTGTTGGTAGCAAATTTATTCATAACACGAGCTCAGTTCGTAGATTATGAGGACCGAATAATCATGAAATCTTCTATACGATTCGCGAATTGAATGTCAACTTTCAAAATAATTTTAAAAGATACATACAGGGGCAAACAATACAAAACAAAAATTTCAAAGGACTCCCAAAAATTACGGCACGGTCTGAAGTTGTTTTTTTTTTTTTTTTCAGTTGGAAGATATATCAGTAGTAAAAATTTATTTGTATTTTAAAAACGCAATAAATGTGTTCTTTATTTATATCAATTAAAAAAGTATATATTGTAAATGAACCCTACAACCCTCAATTCAATTCGTTATTATCTAATCAGTAATCTTCATTTGATAACTTCTAATGGTTTGCTTTATATATGTACATATATACATACAAGAATAAAATAAACAAGCTTAGTTAAACCTTATAATTATGACCTCTTCATATATTATCAGAATTTTATAATACTAAAACGAAATTCGTGAAGTACTTGTATGCCTGTTTTTGGTTTTTTTTTTTGAAAATGTAAACATCGCGCGTTTTAATCAAGCACAAGCGAAATAATTTCCCATTTTTTAAATGATTTTCCTTCTTAAGTGACTATATACTCGTAAATGTATCATACATATGTTTTAGTTGATAATTTCATTATCATGAAAATGTACTTCCAATTTAGTATCATGCAAGTGTTTCGACTTTTTTGATAGATAAGGGTTGGATGTAAAATATAACAAATAAACTAAATAAAAATAAAACTGAAACTAGCTGATAAGTAATACTGCTTTAGATTTAGATTGTTGCCTAGTTTCTCAGAAAAAAGGGTAAGTAACATACATATATTATGTGACCATATAAAGCGCCAATGCAATACTTTCCCTATTAGACTGGCATCCCTTTAAGAACAAGTAGGTATACATACCCTACATATTTTCTCATAAATGCGATATTTAATAAGAAAAGTATAAGAAAATAATCATGAAACACCACATTAGATTCGTAAGTTCGTTTGAACGAATTTCGAAGAGCAAAATGACGATGTTTCTGCGATGAGTGTTGTTAGCGTACTTTTACCCGTCAAAGGCACCATATCTTTTCGAAAATAATTGAAAAAATCGAGCTCGAGTTTGGGTATATTGAGTTAGAAAACCAAAACCAATTCGACATTCAAATTGAAGGGTTAGTTAAAACAAGCATTTCACAAATGCCTTCAACTCTTTGAACTCTGTGAAGGCATTGAACTCGTAATTCAATAACCAATAAGATTCTATCGATTGCAAAGCCATCAAATGACTTCAATAAATATAAAGTCTTTTGTAATTTTAAAGATATAAAATACTTCGAGAAATTGAATGCATTCACATGATTGTGATTCAAATTTAAACACTTCAATAACAATTTGATTGATTTTTCCATTCATGCAAAGCGATTGATAATTTATTTAATTTAAGTTGAGGGCACAAATAATATAAAATAAAGTTAAAATTTTTAGAAACATTTTTGGTATGAATTCAATGAATGCATTCTCCAAAGATTATATTCTTCTACAGTCCTGATGAAAACTTTAAAAGTTCAAAACATAAAACCGTAGAAAAATGTTGGCATTGAAGGTTTATAATAGTCAGCAAAAAAAAGGTGGTTTTAAAGGTGAAGGTGTTTAAGGTGTTATAGGGCGGAATGCTACTGCCAATTTCGTTGGAGCACTAACGGTGTATAGAGCGAAAATACAAGGCTTTCAACTCAGTTTCCATGATGCAAGTGCCATTCATGGATAATGATTGGATGTTTAAATTTCGCTTTAACAACAACAGGAAGCATCACTGGGCTTGTGGTTCTTCAATTGGTTATGCTGATATATTTCAATCATGGCAAGGGGCAAGACTAAAAGAACGACTATAAAAATTAGATAGCAGTACCGGCAGCAAAGTAATATGGATTTGTAGTGACAGACAAGAGTCTGTTTATGAAAATTTGAAAATAATGTAGGACGTAAAACGGAGCCCTTGGGTACGCCGGGATTTTTGTGGATAGGAGACCTCCTTTTGTTCATAACCGTCAGTACTTCAAAAGTTTTCACCTGTCGATATATTTCATAAGTTAACGGTTTAAACTCGTTTCCCTTATATTTTTTAAAAGGAAACGTGTATCAATATATTTGTAGGACGAAAGAGAGAGCATTGAGCAAGCTGCTAAAAGAATGATCTTTTCTTGGAATTCCATTGTAAATAAACGTTCATATTGTGGAAAAAACCTAGCGACCAGTTGAAACTGATAAACTTGGAAAACAAACATTTACCATTAAAATAAATACTTCAGTTTTTTATAGAACAATGTTCAACAATCTGGACCATTTTCAACTAGCGTACATACATACATATACATCTCCAGGTACAAGTTATCTTTGAAAGCGGTTATTCTCTTGAAAGCACAGAATCTTTCCAAGCAATTTATAATTAAATTTCTCAGCTTTACTGTTGTGTACTACCCCATATACTATATATTATTTTGATTTATGTGGCACACCTATTGTGAAATTAAAAAATAAATAAATAAAATAAATAAAAAAAAAAGTCGACAGTCTATACCTTTAAAAATAACATACTAAAATTTCAAAAGAATATCTTAAATAGTTTTTGAGTTGAACCTTCTAAAGTATAGCCGCTCAACGGTTAGAAAGTTACGTTTGCTACGGAGTCTACCAGTGTTATTGTTCGGGCTCTGTTGTCATCGTACACTACTTGTATTATAATACGGTTCCGGTTTCCATTGTCGACCTTCAGGTATACAGAAATGCATGAATAGACCTACTCTTTACGGATTTTTCGTTTATAACTACGTCACATGCTTTCGGAACCAGACACATTTAGTTTTCGTACTTCGTAAGTTATTTTACAATAGTAAAAATGAGTGATCAACCTCTGTATTCAAACCAAAAAGGTACTCACGATGTTCCCAGATATAGATCAGTTTCAAGAAAACCAAAGTTTACTGGAAATCAACATACATTCCAGCAGTCTACCGCGAATACCAGTAAGTCCGCTGAAAAACTATCACAAAATAATGATAATAATATTGTGATTGATTAAACTCACAGATGTGTAAAACTTGTTAAAAAATGTGGCAACAAGTATAAATAGACGTTTAGTGGCTGTGATGCGTTTTTTGGGTATCGGAATTAATCTTTTTTGAGGCTTGTCGGAGTTAGCAAATAAATTTTATCATCAAACTTTCGCTGGATGTTTCATGAATTCGTGGATAGCAGCAGGATAAATTCATAAATTCATTCTCTGTTAAAGAAGAGAAGAAGCAGACATTAGAGAAAGAAATTTCAAGCACGATTATCTCCCACTTGATTCAAATGTTCAAAAAACTTCAAAGCTTAATAGATATAAGGGAAACACCTACATAGAGGTCTCAAATCTATTGAATTATCGAATTAACTTGCTACTTCAATATTCAATGACGGTTATACCAGCTTGATCCCGTGGCACCACCGTGTAGCGCTCCCATTGTTCGGATTTGAGTTCTGTTTTTTTCGTTAAGTTCGTGCATCTGTTGTTGATATTCCCTTTAAATCTTAGCGTCGTAGCTTGACATTTGCAAGAGTTACGTAGCCACATCTATCACATCTACCACATCTAGTACATCTCTCTCTGTCAGTTGGCGATTTTTTACAATTTTAGAAATGGACTTAAATTTGCAACAACGAACTTGTATTAAATTTTGCGTAAAAAAACGGATTTAATGTTGAAGATGTTGAACGCAGTGGCAGACCATCGACATCGAAAACCGGAGAAAACATTGAAGTAAAAGAAATGTTGGTCAATAACCGTCCAAGACATTTTGTTTAATGATTTGGGTTTTCGTCGTATTCCAGCAAAGTTGGTGCCAAAAGTACTCAATTTCATGCAAAAAAGAGACCGTGTTGACGTCGCAGAAGAGATGATTTGCGAGGCTGAATCCGATCCCACATTCATCAAAAGGATCATTACTGGAGACGAGACGTGGGTTTATGAGTACGACACGCAATCCAGACATCAGGCAAGTGAATGGCGTTCACCAAATGAGCCGATACCGAAAAAACCACGTTGTTTTCAGTCAAAAAAGAAGGCAATGCTCACGGTTTTCATGGATTACAACGGTGTAGTGCATTATGAATTTTTGCCAGATGGCTAGACAGTAAACAAAGAGTATTTTTTGGACATTATGAGACGTTTGCGTGAAGCAATTCGTAGAAAGAAACCAGCATTGTAGGCATAAAACTCGTGGTTTTGCACCATGATAACGCACCGTGTGTCATCAATACCGTCCAACAGCCACCGAATTCACCTGATCTGGCTCCCTGTGACTTCTTTCTGTTCAATCGAGTTAAAAAACCACTACGGGGAACGCGTTTCAGCAGCCGAGAGGAAATAATGGAAAAATTGCAGGAAGCACTGATGGACATACCGAAAACCGAATATAAAAAATGTTTCGAGGATTGGATCAAGCGCTGGCATAAGTGTGTTGCAGTCGATGAGGATTACTTTAAAGGGGACAATATAGATTTAGATGAATAAATTTGTATTTTTAATTTTCTGAATAAATTCAACTTGTTGATCAGGGTGGTACATCTATTTTAAAAATATTTAATGTGATGGGAGTAATAGTTGAACCTGCAGCAAGATATTATGTCGCTAACAAAGATGAAACAAGACTACGAGAAGCAGAGCATCGCCTACAGGCTGCCTCGAAAGAGGGCTGATCATCTCGAAGAAGAGCTCTAATAGCCCAGCAGGCGATTTTTGAAGAAGAGGAAGGTGAATTATATGGGCCTAGAATAGCAGATTAGTTCTAAGTATGATTTTTATCTATTTATAACAATGAAATCAATTGCTTTATCTTTAAATGCGTTTTTCTCGAAACTATATTTTAACATTACATTTTACATTATATTACATTTTTCAAATTTGTTGCAGTAACCGCGGTAGGAGCACAACAGCAACTTTTTTCAAAATCGTCATTACCCTTTCGGCGGGCAATGGCAAACCTCCGAAAATCAAATTTTGTCTATGAAAAAGCTTCTCAGGAGAGCCGTTCGGAACCTTCAATAAACAGTATGCCTTGCTCAGGAGTGTAAAAATCCACAAAGTAAGAAACACAAATAAGTGCGAGAATCTAGGTCTTGGCCCATATCGGGCTGTCGGGCCATTTATTTATTTATGTAATGCGACGATAAATCATCCGATTCACTTTGATTGTTTTTCAGTCATTGTATGTAAAAGTTAGCCAAAAATCATTAAATTACCTTCTAGTTTAATAATCTTTTCTTTTTTTTTATTATTTCAGCCACGGTGAAGGCCGCCCGCAACCGATTTCTATGTCAAGTCCTTAGTCTACGCTAACAAGCCAACCACTTTGGACGGGTTCAAGACTAACATTCGGCATGCTATTACCGAAATTACGCCGCACATATTGGAACTAGTCATCAATATAGCCGAGGCTTCCTTTTAATTGTTGTGCTATTCCACACATAATGGCATAAACGTAACTTCAAAATAAAGCCAGAATCAACTCTATATCTCCCACTGTTGCTGCTTTATTTTTTTTTTTATATCGTTTTTATCTGGTCACCCTTTAATATTTATTGCACTCATTAACCAAACCTTACTCATAGTTCCTCCGAAGAATCCAGTCCAACTGGACTCAATTTTTAGTCATCACAAATTACAAATTGAAGACCAGTCAGACTTTACAAAGCAACATTCTTGTGAATATTGTAATGGAAATCCAGAAACAGGAAATAGATCTAAAAAAGGTGTTATGTGGTTTTTCTTGATTTTAAAAGACCTTTTAAGGCAATAGATAGAGCAATTCTATTTAAAAAAAAAAAAAAAAATTAAGTTTAAGTTTAATAGCAACATACCTAAAAAATAGATCTGAAAGAACAAATGTAAATGTTGTGGTCCCAGAGAAAGAAAAGTGTAAAAATCGGTGTCCCACACAGGGTTCGGTTCTAGGAACTGTGTTATTTAATATTTATGTAAATGATATTGTTAAAAATTGTAAAATGTCACTATTTCCGAACGATGCCCATTGTTTATAAATAAAGTTGAAAATTGAAAACGATTTGATGAATTTTAGCAATTGCTTGAAAACAAATAAGCTAAAACTTAACGCTGTAAAAACTAAACTAATGGTAAAGGGTAATAGTGATACATCAGCTATTAACATATTTAATATTGAGAACGAAATGCTAGAGGCTGAAATTAAATACTTAAGTGTAACAATAAATTTATTTCAAATAAACATGTTGACTACATAGCAAAAAAGATTGAAAACAAAATTTGATTTGTAAAACGAATTGTAAAGCATATTTTAACAGATAAAATAGGGTGTTTCATCGTGAGGTTTGATTTTCAATAGGCTTTTTTGACAGATCACGAGTGACTCCTATCAAACTGCTTTGTCATTTTTGTTCGGTATCGTTTGGCAAGTCATCATGGAAAGACTCACACCACAACAGCGTCTCCAAATTGTTCAGCTGTATTACGAAAATCAGCGTTCTGTGAGAAATGTTTTTCGTGCGATTCGGGGAACTTACGGTGCGCATAATCGACCTACTGAAATCACTACTGCCAATACCATTCGGAAATTTGAGTCCCAGTTTACATTAGTGGAAGATACTCGACCGGTTAGATCACATCCAGCACGTAGTGAAGAAATTATGGGATTATAGCAGCTGTAGCTGAGAGTGTACACAAAGACCGTAACGAATCGTTTCGTCGTCGTTCTCAGCAGCTTGGATTGGTGTATTCGACAACTTGGCGTATTTTACGTGAGGATCTTGGCATAAAAGCGTACAAAATTCAACTTGTGCAAGAATTGAAGCATTTTCAGTGATTGGGCCCTGGGAAAACTCAATGAAAAGCCGGTGATTTATCGTGAAATTTTGTTCAGTGATGAAGCCCATTTCTGGCTACCGTTACATCCATTAAAAACAACGGTATGGTGTGGTTTATGGACTGGTGGAATCATTGGTCCATATTTCTTCAAAAATGTGGCAAATCAGAATGTTACCATTTTCGCACAATTTTAAAGGACTATGTGCTTCCTGAAATTCAAGCAGATAGTCTCGGTGAGCTCTGGTTTCAACATGACGGTATGGCGCTACTAGCCATACAGCACGTGAAACAATGGACTTGTTGAGAAACCATTTTGGTGAGCACTTAATTTCACGTTTTGCTACAGTAAATTGGTCGCCTAGATCGTGAGATATATGGCTTTGGACTATTTTCTCTAGAAATATGTAGTCTCAGGTCTTCAGGAATAAGGCAGTTACGATTGACTCTTTGGAAGCCAACATTACTGGTATTATCCGCGAGATACCAGTAGCTATGCTCGAACGAATCGCCCAAAATTGGACCTTCCGAATGGACCACCTCAGACGTAGTCGTGGCCAACATTTAAATGACATTATTTTCGAAAAATAAATGCCATAAATTGTTCTTTTAACCGATAACAAAAATTGTAAGTTCACTTTCAAACTTATGTGTTTTATTTAACATTATAAATCAAACCTCACGATGAATCATCCTATATTATTTCAGGAAAAATCGTGTAATATGAAAGTAGGCCTATGCCTCGTAATATCGAAATGAAAATCATCTTTACATCTGCATCTTTACATTTGCATAAATATGGAAGCACTAATACTAATTTACATTAGTACCGAACTGATTATGGTCGTAAGGGACAAGTGTTGTTGCTTTTATTTCACAAGGTACGACAAAGGAATACCTATATGTACATCTTTATAAAAATAACAGAACTATGGCCAATAATATAAATAATAAATAATAATGCAAACCAGTAGGTTAGGTTAGGTTAGAGTGGCGGTTGGAAAACCAACCCACTTAGGCCTATTGGCCCGTTGTGCTGCCACATGCAAACCAGTAAGGTAGTAAACAATTTTTACATACGAATTAAATAATATAGATGGGTGTATACAATAAAATACAATAATAATATACCTATAAAGCTTAAAAAGGTCTCTAAACAAAAAGATCTAAGTTGATTTTCCTAAAGGGAAAAAATTGAGAAATTTTAAGGCATTACGCTAAAGACAAATTCATAATAATAAAAACAGACTTAGCCTTTTTAACCCTAGAATATTAACATAGTTTTAAAATATATTTGTGCAATAAAGCAACTGGTTTTCTCCCACCCGTTAACTCAAAGAAGTGCACTTGGAAAAATTCCAAATGGAAATATATTACATATTAGACCTAGACCTACCAAAAATACAGATGCTGATCCACTCAAATGCTTCGTTTTTTTTTTTATATAATGCAATTTATATTATTATTATTATTATTACTTATTTATTAACAATAAGTTCAAACTAAATGCTAAAACTAATAAGCACTAGCTGCAATCGGCTTTAATTTAAATCTTAGTGGTTTAAATATTCAAATTGCATATTTTAACTTTTTTTTTATTATTATTTTGCGTCAAACAAATAAGGAGATTTCGGTTCAAAGGCAATATCATTTCAAGTTTAACGATACCTTAACTAACTTGTCGCTAGATGAGTTAAAATCATTGATTGGTTTACTTATACTCCCTTTCCCTTCTAAAGACCATCATGATGTAGTAGAAGTAGTAGTAGTAGGTAGTAATAGTAGTGTTTCTTTAGTTTGAAATTTTACATTTTATATCTTATGTTGTTTTACAATTTTAAATATTATATATTTCAATCTTTTGTTTGCAAAATGTAACTCCCTTTGCATATTTAGGTATACAGGAACTATGACCAAGGAAAAGTAAAATTTTCTTATCAACTGTATCAGATTTGATGACAAAGAAAGGAGAGAACAAAGGGAGACAAAAAAAAAAGTTAGCTCCAGTCAAAGAAATTTGGGATAGATTTATCTTTTACTGTAAAGATAATTCGAGAACAGATTCGTACTGTACAATCGACGAACAATTGGTAAGTTTCAAGGGAAGATGGCCTTTTCGTTTTTACATGAGCAATAAACCAAATATGTAGGAAATAAAAATTTTAGTATTATATAGAACAAGTGCTGGTACATAGAAAAGGTTCTAACCGTCAACTAATTTACTTGTATTCCACTTTTTGAGAAATTTCTAAGGGAGTAAAAATTACCTGCGTTAGTATCATAAGCAAAAGTAAAACTGAACTTCTACCTCAATTTGTGGACCCAAAATTTAAAAACAGAAAACCAAATATCCTTATTCCTTTTCTCGGCGAATTCAGAAATAACCGCAGTCTTGTACAAGCCAAGGAAAACTACTAACATTGTAACTGTGGAACAAAACAAAAAGGTGGACATTATGTTTTTTCTACAAAATATGCTTAACATTGAAGCAATTACCAGCTAATAATTTATTCGCACCACTTTTTAAGCAAAGTAAGGACTTGCAGAAAGTTCCGATGAAAAGGGTGCAATTTATGCTAGAGCTGCATAAAGCGTAAGTGGCCTCATGTGGCAAGAGCAGAGAGCCGCTGCTTCTGGAGAAGGGAAACGTGTACACCTCCAAAACATAATGAAAAAAGCTCTCGGAACGATTGAGAGGGAGCCGGAAACTTTAAATGCCCCAAGGCAAGCTGGACCTTTCAACTACAACTTACTTAGTGTGGCAGGTGCGATAACCCCTATTTGTGGCGAACACCAAATGAAAGTATGCTAAAACTGTTCGAAATAAATATAAATTAAAGACGGTTTTGTTCTTCATTATCGTTTTTTTTTTTTTTTTTTTTTTTTTTTTTTTTTTTTTTTTTTTTTTTTTTTTTTTTTTTTGCAAAAGAAATTCACTGAAAACGAGGTGGTTTTGTTGGTGTCGGCTCACCTGCCCGATGTCTGGATTGCGTGTCGTACTCATAAGCCCACGTCTTGCCTCCAGTAATGATGAATGTGGGATCGGATTCAGACTCGCAAATCATCTCTTTTGCGACGTCAACACGGTCTCCTTTTTGCATAAAATTGAGGTCTTTTGGCACCAACTTTGCTGCTGCACGACGGAAACCCAAATCAATAATCATCAATCAAGTCCTCCGCTATCTGTCTTATGGTTAATTTGCGGTTATTGACCAACATTTCTTTTACTTCATCAATGTTTTCGTCGGTTTTCGATGTCGATGGTCTATTACTGCATTCAATATCTTCGATTGACTCACGACCACTTTTGAACCGCTTGTGCCACTGGTAAACGACCGTTTTCTTCAGAGAATCGTTGCCGAAACACTTTTCCAACATTTTAAACGTTCGCGCACAATTAAATCCGTTTTTTACGCAAAATTTAATACAAGTTCGTTGTTGCAAATTTAAATCCAATTGTAAAAAATCGCCAACACACACAGAGATAGATGTACTCTTGGCTACGTTACTTTTGCAAATGTCAAGCTATAACGCTAAGATTTACAGGGAATGTCAACAACAGATGTACCAACTTAACAAAAAAAAAAAAAAAAAAAAAAAAACACAGAACTCAAATCGGAACAATAGGAGCGCCACACGGTGGTTATTCCGTTTTTTTATTTATTTATTTATTTATTTTTTATCTTTATCTTTTAGGGTTAAAAAGACTAAGAATATCATGGAATATGCTTTCCGAAAAAGCAGATAATTTAGTGTGTTATTGCCATCTCAAGCTCTTACAAATCCCTTCAAATTTGGATAAGCCGTCTGAATAGTAATCAAGGATAAGTTTTCCATTTTGTGGAACAGAAAAGGTCAATTATATATATATTATTTAAATCATAGTCCCTACAAAAAATGGATACATTAAGTGCATGTATACAGTTATGTGTACGTGGCCCATGGGAAAGTAAAAACTTGGTGAATGTTATCAATTATAGCGGATGATATAACTGATGTCTATTTAAAGGTGTCGCCCAAAATTAACAGAAAATATATTTAAGAAAGAATTCTTTTTCATTTTAATTGCAAATATTTTGTTATGAATAGAAAATGAAGTTCTGCGATTTCTTAGAATTTGAAATATTACATACTAATCAAACACGATGTGAAAAAATTAATTACCCAAGAGGCTTAGTGTTTTATTCAAAGAAATACTTCATACTGAAGTCGTCCCGAAATGGTTCAAAAGATGTAAATGATAAGATCGATTGAGGTTTTCTTTTGAAGACCATAAGAAAGTCATTTGTTGAAAAAAAGAAAACAAACATACGACGTACGAAACATTACAATGGTTCCAAACGTGGTTGTTAATTTTGTTCTCTTTTTAATATAAGATACGTTTTGCGGGAGTATAGGATATGCATGGTTGTAGATCAAATTGTGGAAATTTGTGGTTAGCATATTCAAGTTCAAGGTAATATTTATGAAAAAAGATGGAATAAGCAACAAGAATAACAGAAGTTGTTATCCAGTATGTTACCGGCAATCTACTTTACAATCAAAATGGTCGGGAAGAAGTGACTAAGAAACAAATGAATTGCCCACAGAAGTAAATACAAAATCTCCATTGCTATAGTAGAATCGGTAATGTTTTATGCTACACAAGTTTTGGGAGCTAGTTTTGGAAACCAACGAGAATCTGCTTCGCTATTGTGCAAAAATAGAATATTCCAATTACCACCCTTTACCTCAAATTTCATTAGTGATGCCAAATGAAAAAAAATTAGTCTTGTATGAATTCAAGATTATATAAGAACTTTCTGAAGCTTCCAAGAACCTTAGGATCTGATGAAAAACTTACCACTTTACGAACAGATCGCTAATGTAAATGAGCATGTTACTATCAATATGTTTATACATATATATCACTACATCGAATGATTTATACCTATCTAAATCATAAAACGAGCTAAAGAAATAATTTCCGAGAAAGATACAATATCAAGGCGATAATGCCAATTTTCAAACTGAGTGTAGACACACCAGTGTTTTGGACTTTCTGTAACTTGAAATGAGATAAGGTTTTGCACACTTTGTTTGAAAATGTCCAAATTTTCAAAGAAATACGGACACACTAATGTGTTATCATGAAATAAAGTAAAAACTTTTCCAACGAACACAATGTTAAGAAGCTGTTGCTACACAACGGCCCTAATTTATCGAGATAAAAAATTAATTAAGGATATTTCGGATATTTTAATTTAGCTAATTTCTTTTAGTTTATTTTTATTATCTTTTCAGTTGTTGATTATCAGTAAGACAGAGAAGTCATGTCAACTTATTTGTGTAACAAACATGTAAGAAATAAGAATCATTTTAATCTTATCTACAATTTAGAAGAAAACAGAAAATTTAAAAGTTAAAACCTTAAAAGATTAGAGGTTCGTTCAAAAAAAAAAAAAAAAAAGTTCAAAACAACGATGAGGCCGCGCCTAGAGAAACATTAATCTTGCACTGAAAGAGTGTCAGGATAGGTAATGGGGAAATTTAAAATCTCAATTTTTGATACTAAACGACAAGTTTCACTCCCCTCTGTTCTATAATAAGAAGAAATATCACCTTTCCATGGATAAAAAAAAACCCTGCTCCTTATCTGCATAAAAAGAAGAAAATATATATCTTAGCATGTACCTTACAGAAATCGAAGAGAAAATATGTAGCTAATTAATTTGTTAAAGCAGACTTTGAACCATGGAGAATATAACTCGAATAAAAAAAACTTTTGCTATGTTCATCAAATTTCTATGATCCATATATATTCACATTCACCATGATTCATAGCTGTGTAAAGAAAGAGTACATTTTGGTAGCTTATTAGCAGATTGCAGATTTAATTAGCTCTCCCAGGTAGTAAGAATACTTCAAATTAATATAAGTCTGCCTTCTACACTTATCGGATTTCTCAAGTGTGTATTAGAATGAATTTTACATGTGTAAAAAATTAAAATCAGATATCTGTAAATAATTTCAGTAAAATAATTTAGTTACACAAATAATTATTATTTTTATTTCTATGGATCCAATATACTGAAATCATAGACTGATTTAGTAATAATATAAATACTTTGAAATCATATTTATACTGCTTATATTTATATACTAATAAATGAAATACTAATACTACTGTCACTAATCCATAAACATGTTTTACTTCTTTTTTAAAACACAAATCTTGCCACTATCAAACTTGAACTTGAATACTAAAATCAGAAAAACTTTTGAAAAATCATGGCTTTCAAGTCCCTGGCTTATTTTCGTTTTTCGATAAAGAGGTCAATGAAAGATGTTATATTTTATAACATTTAGGAATATTAGGAATTTTATAACATTTTTTCCCTACACATAGTAGGCAGAAATAATTGATTTTCTAAACAAAAATCTGTAACTCTCAAACTAATTAAGGGTTGCGATTGCCTAGTGGATTGTAAAACAAGGTCCTCAAGAAGTGCTACATACCCCGGCCACCACCTACAAAAAGGAACCGACATCATCTGGACATCGTTGGATTGCGGAAACTAGGAGGTAGTGTGGACAAGGTACCCCAGTAAACAACGAAAATGACGAATACCGACTCCGCCGTGTTGACATTAATAACATGACTTCATTCGATCCAATTCTGCCTGCCAGATTTTGGATTATTCCAACTCGCAATTGGTGAAAATCAGCATGGGCATGGCCAAAATCCAAATAGGATCATTCAAAATTAAAGACACAGTTGATATCGATACATACGAGACGATACTCGCAAATCTGGACAGCACATTTAAATCCAAATTACAACCCGATAATCACCTTACATATATCCAATCGTATCCTATGAGAATATACGCATTAGAAATTACTTAAGTAGATTAAAGATTAAAGATTAATAAAAAGAATAAGAGATCTATAGATTTCATTGGCAGTGCATGTAAGTGAATTACCGATAACCCGGATCACCACGTCAATGAAATGAATAATGTCCTAATGATTAATTATAACTAAATTGTAATAAATAAATTAAGTATGGAAAGAATAAACGAAATGTCAAACATAACAAATAAATAATAAAAATAGTAAAAGAGGAAAAAAAATTATTGAACTAGAATTTATCATGGAAATAAAAGATAAACTTGAAATTGTACAAAAAGAATTTTTAAATGTTGCATATGTCATATGGTACATTCTACGAAAGCTTTAATCATAAATTCAGATATACTATCAGACACCGATTATAGATCGATTTCAGTTATAGAATAAATTTCTCCCAAAATTACTGTGAAAAGTATTTTTGAATTCCAATATTGTGATGAAAGATCTATATTTTATATAACTAAAAAGTACAACAATAAAAGAGATTTATTTATTTATTTATTGTGTTCAATTTTGTAAGATAATTTTGTTTGATGATGATTCTTTGATTTACAAACATAAGTGTTAAGAAATTTGAGAGTTGAAAAGTTGAATGCAAACATGAAAAATGTGAGTGAATTGCTTAAAATAAATAAGTTGAAATTAAATGTAAAAAAGCAAAATGTTTGCAATTTAAAATTCTTGATTGTTTGTAAAATTGCAAAACAAGGTTGGTTTTCTAAAAAGAATAAGAAGGGGAATTAACTTATGACAGTGCGATTTTAATTTTACCACATTTTAACTTCTGCTAACACTTTTTTATGTCTGTAAGCAGAAAAGAAAAGATCGGCTTCAAATTTTGCATAATAAAGCTATGCGCGTAATGTTAGATGCTCTACAGCAAATAACAAAAGAGCAGCGATTAATTATCAGTGCAATGACTTTTATATTTAAAATTAAAAATAAAATGTTACTCGAGTATTTAGAAATTAATATTGTAAATGTACGTGATATTCAACAATACGATTTAAGGAATATCAATAACATAAGTCCCTATACTAGGTGGGGTGAAAAGTAACCTCCTTGGGAATGAAAAAAATTATTTTATTCAATATAGTCCCCTTTTAGTTTGATAAACTTATTCCAGCAATTTTCCAACTTCTTGATGCCGTCCGAAAAGTAATTTTTCGGAAGGTCTGCAAAATACTTCTCCGTGGCGTTGATGATTTCTTCGCGTGAGCTGAATTTTTTATTGATGAGCCATTTTTTGAAGTTTGGGAAGAGACAATAGTCCGAAGAAGCCAAACCGGGCAAATACTTTGGGTGCAAAAGCAATTGGAGCCGTAAGTCATGGATTTTAGCCGTGGATGCGATACTCTTGTGCGCCGGTGCTTTGTCTTGCAAAAACAACAATTTTTTTTTTTCGCTTCATGTGAGGCCGTTTTGCAGCGATTTCGCTCCAATAATGCACAGTAACACAAGGTAGTCCACGAAGAGTATGCTATGCCAATCCCAGAAAACCGACGCCATAACCTTTCCGACCCATCGAGCCTCCCTCGGACGGTTCGGAGCAATTTTAGGAATTGTAAAGAAATTCAAGTCGTACAATAGATTGTCCATTTGTTCAGATGCTAATGTAGTAAATATAAGTAATTCCTCTTGCACACCAAACCTACTGTACAACAAAATTCCCCAGTGTACTACCATAAACAACTAACACGTTAACGAATATAAAGGATCTATCTACATTATTCGTCATGGCAATGCCACCATAAAGATTAGAGAAAACTCGATAACAACTCACGAGGTCACCGATGATCAACCCCTACCAGCAGCCCTTCTACCAGAAATAACTAAGGACCAACGACTCCAAACAGATCGAGCTGTTAGACACAGAAAACAAAGTCAGCCTCGCAGCAAATTCAGACCTGATAGTTATAGCAATTACCTTAGCAGCAATTATTGTTTTGAAAGGTCGACTCTAATGCCAGAGGAATACAAGGTTCCGAAAGAAACACTCGTGTGAAACTGCATTAAGCAATGTCCTAATAAGCTGAAAAGAGGAAATCACTGCTGGAAACTATGTGAATGCAATATTCTTGGACCTTAAAGGGGTTTTTGAGACCATTAACAGGGATATTTTGATGTCGAAACTTCAGAGATTTGGAATAAGAGGCCAAGAACTAAAATGGTTCCCTTGTTACCTTACTGGACAATCTCAAAAAACAAGCGTGAATGGAGTGCTATCTAGTAGTGTTGAAACAACGCTTGGTGTTCCACAGTTATCAATACTTGATGCTTTGCTGTTCATCATATATATAAATGACATAGATAGAAAATATCCTTAATTTGTGCAATAAATATTTATAATGTAATGATTAAACCATATTTTGAATATTGTTCGTCTATATTATATCTGTATAGTGAAAATTCGTTACATAAATTACAGCGTCTACAGAATAGAGCCATGCGAATTATTATAAAATGCGATCGTTATACCCCTGTGATATTAATGTTAGATATGCTGTTATGGTAAAGTTTAAAACAAAGAACACAAATTAAATTAAAATTAAACATTTAATGTTACCAAATTATTTAAAAAAAATTCTAAAATATATTGGTGAATCCCAACCCTATCAATTAAGAAACAGGGAGGGTTTCAGATTACCACATTATGTTAGTAATTTAACACAAAACAGTTTAATCTACAAAGGTTTCCACTTATTTAATACACTTCCAAACTTTATAAAAACTAATTAAATGTAATTGCATTCATAAAGCTAAAATACCCTCATAATTGAAATTAAAATATTGTATATTATATACCTAAGTTTAATTCCAAATTGTAAAATCAAATGAATTTAAATAGCAGAGATCTGCTAATAAATAAACAATAAGAATAAAAAAAAAAACAAGTTCCGAAAGATCAAAACAGATTTTTGGAAGTTCAGTCAAAGTTTTCGAGGTATAAATTAGCTTGGAGGATACAGGAGGAGTCCTGTAAAACATAAACGTTGCCCGAAGGCGTTCAATTTTAAGGGCAGTGGAGTTAACACCGAACAAGTTCAACGACACTTCGCATTCTAGACGGAATATAACAACTGACACCCGTCGGTAGCAGGTGCATGCGCGAGCTCAAATAGCTGACGATGCACATAGCATCAGGGCGAACGTGAGAACGTATGCATGTAGGAAGATTAGATTTAAGCTACTCGTTTTATTAATTTTTGTGTTTAGTCAAAATTTTGTACTCGAATAAAGCGGTCCTCTTGACCTCTCCTGTTCTTTTTTTAAAAAAAAAAAAAAAAAAAAAAAAAATTTAATTTAAAACGTAGTTTGAACAACTGTCGTTAACTTTTGAAATACCTACATATATTTATATTTTTTATTATCAATTCAATTACGTCAATTAAAAATATCGTGGTGCTGATGAAAATCTTAAAGCTTAAGAGCGCCATGGCGATTTGTGGTTCTTGACAACTCGATAATCTTTGTTGAAGTAGATTCAAGTAAAACATCTCAAGAGCTTTCAAGAGATCTTGGTATGCAAATCAACAGTTTCTGATCATTTGTAACTAATAGAGAAAAGAAAACAAAAAACAACAAAAAACGCCATTTATACGAAATAACTTTTTGCTACCTTTTGCGCAACATAGATTAAACATTCCTCAATCATATTATGACGTACGATAATAAATGGAAACAGGTAAGTAGCACAATGGAAGTATTATAATTTTGCCATCGAACAACGTAAGTTGTCAACGACCGGAGTAATCCACTTTAGCTACAAGAATCTAAACGAAACTATTACAATACTAAAGTGCTGAAAAGAAATTGACGATATTCACCATCGACTGTCTCATCTTCTTCTAGGAAATGATCCAAACTTTAAACATGACAAAGCATCCACCATTTTTAAAAAATCACATAGAACTTGCATCTAGTCTTACATTTAGAAAAAAATAATCACTAAATTAATTTATATTTGACTATAGGGAAATTTACAAAATGTATCACTTTGTTTTTGAATGAGGCAATTGGAAAATTTTAAAATTTTGACTTGAAGACAAATGTCATTAAGTAGCGCAATATGAATGATTACACTTTGAGGGTACCGGGTGTAAAAATCTTAGCAAAAATTTCTTAGAATTCGAGAGAAATCGTACTAATTGATAATAGAATAAACGAAACCAACATCATAGAAGAATATAACACTAATGTTTGAAGACTATGAAAAGAATCAATTAAAGCAATTATGACGAGGCACCGATAAACAAGACCTTGTTAGATATATAGATAGATAGATAGATAGACATATTTTTATTTGGCTATACTGCCATTTCTGAACGTTTTTAATTATTTATTTTTTGTATAGAGAGAAACAGCTATTTTGAAATTTGTTAAACTGGTTAGGTTTCTGATGGATGAAGGTAGACCATTGAGCGATTAAAGGCCTACAACTTTACAATGACTTTAACGCTCAAAATTCTCAATTGATAAAAATCTTAATAAAAAAAAAATATTTTTTTTCAATACTTTGAGAACAGCAGAAGTAAATTCATTTTTATCGTCTAAGACCTCTAATCGTAACCAGGGTTAATGCGAATTATTCGTCGTGTAGATTATTTTATGAACCAATGAATCCTTTAAAGCGAAGGAATGTATTATTAAGTTATGATACAAATATTTATTTAATGTTAATACCCACAATATGCTCCGGCATAAGTTTTTGTAGAAATAAGTTCCAATAATGCAATTAGGGTGTATCTGGTAAACATCTTGCCGTTGTCCTTGCCCCAAATATGGCATTCTGCTTTTTTTATGGTAAAAAAGTGGGTCAACTTCCAGTTAAACTGAACTGAACACCCGACACAATAAATAGTCAAGCCACTTTAACTCTAGCATCAATTGCATCTTATATGCCTTGAAAATAAGATCTTTACGCAGAATTTTCCTGATATTTTCTTCCGAATTATTATTACGCATTATTTTCGTCCTTGTTGGTGTAAGAGTATCTAATAGCGTGAATTGGTTGCAAAAATTTGCAATAACTTGATAAATATAATAACATGTTCGGATGTCTACCATGTATTTCAGGAAGTGCTCTATAAGTTTTGAGAACTACCATCACACCGTCAAAACGCTACGGACAATAGTGTTGTATATAAAGGTTTTAATTCATTTCAGTCAATGAAAAGTTAATTAAAAACAAATGAATTTTGCCGCAAGGAAAAGTGACAAATTTTGTAAAATACAATTTTCCTCATAGTCATAAAAAGGGTCTTTTAAAAATTGCGCTTAACTGTCAGTACTATAGTGAATAATTTTTGAACGCTTCCTTTTTTTATGACATCTTTGACATTTGTGTACAATTTTAACCAAGGTAAGTTACACAATAGAGCAACACATTAGAGTTATTCAAACCTATTATGAAAATTGTCAATCTTAAAAAATATATATATAAGAAAATGGTTTTGTCGAGGATCAAAAAAGGTCTGGTAGACCAAAACGTTGTTCTATTAAGAATATTGCTGCTATAACACGAAATGTTGCTAAAGAACCTTCCATGTCGATATCACGACATTCTCAGGCATTGACAATTTATCCATCGGCAGTTTGGCATATTTTAAATATGCTGGTTTTTCACGCAAAATCATCTTCAGTGATGAAACTCATTTCACATTAGATAAATTAGTCAATAAATAAAATTGTTGCATCTCGGGAAAAGAAGATCTTCGAGTAATTTCAGAAAAATCATTACGTCTACAACTGTTTAGTGTGGTTTTTGGCTGGCTGGTGGTACCATTGATCTATTTTTCTTCAAAAATGCAAATGAAAGAGCTGTTACTGTCAATGTAGTGCGCTATAGAAAATTAATTGAAGATTTTTTGTGTCATCTAATTGAAGAAATAGACACAGACGACCTTTATTTTTAATATTTTTTGTGAGTAAAACAACACGGGCAAACATTAAGCTATTACGGTCTTAATTTTCAGATCGATCAATTTCATGTATTGGTGACAAAAACTGGTGACCTAGATCATGCGATTATTGTTTTTGGGTTTTGTTTTGGGGTTTTTTAAAAAGTAAAATCCATGTAGATAAAAAAAAGGAATTAATGAACCCAATGCGATAATATGTTAGCAAGTCCTTACAAAATTTTAATGTTCGCACGAGAGCCTGTAGATGTGCTAATTCACACATGATTGTTAAAAAGTCATATTAAAAAAAATAAAACACAAAAAAAAATGTAAGTATTTACATGGCACGACTTTTAAAAAACTCATTACAAATTATTCTAATTATTTTTTCTAAATGTAAGAAAAGAAGTAAATTCTATGTAATTTTTAAAAATGTTAACGAATTATTTACTAAATAAATAAATAAACGTTCTTTGATTTAGAAATAAAAACGAAATAGATACATAAAGGAAAAACGATTTGAAATCGCTGTTGTGGGATCAATCTTTCTATGATAAAATAACAAACATTGCTGAAAATATATGAAGCTTGGCAGCTTAATGTGACAACTGATTTGACATTTGATCGATATTGAAAATTCCGACACTGCAAATAAAAAAGCCACTGTAATACTACGCTTTACACATTTCAACAGTTACTGAAAGAAGAGGACTGATAAAGCAATACGTAATTTTTTTATGTACACACTTAAAATTTCGCCCAAATTTCAAAAATTATTATATATAGAGGACACAGAAACAGCATTATTTATATAATGAAAAACTGCCTCGGCAAACCATCGGTCTGCGGATATACAGTACTGCATTAGACATTTGAAGACATTATCCTGACATTGATTGATTTAATTTGGCAAAAAGTTCAACACCTGAACATACAATACAATTTATTTATTTACGCAAAACTCGTTTAAATTCTTCTAGTTTTTTTATTGGGCCTGAACTATTTTGTCGAAAAAAATTCTCATCACGAGAAAAACTTAATTTTATGTCACAAACTATGTTATTACTTTTGAAAAATACTTCTAATTTTTATTATATTGAGTTCCAGTGGAGTCTGTACATTTTTCTTAAAAAAAAAAAAGGTTTTCCTTTTATAACTTTTGTGTTGCATAGGTATTTCTGAAACAGCGTTAAGAAATACTGGTGCTGATTTTCCAAACAAATTTTTCATATCAACTGATATCCACTCCATAATCCGGCAACTAACTTTTCGCCAGTTTTTATCAAACTGGGTATTAAGATAATATTTTAGAATAGATATATCCGTTTAAAACGCAAAAATAAATATTCTTCAACTTGTAAATGGATTGAAATTTAAGAGGAGAAAAGGATATTGAAAAAAACAATTTAAGGCGAAAAATTCTGTAGCAAAATTTAAACAAAAAATAATAATATTAATAATAAAACAATTCGTCGGATTCCATTTTCTGCCCCTAAATCACAAGAAAAAAAAAACTGCCTCATCAAAACTAGAAGAAATAGGTAAGTCAGTAATTGAATCAAAATCTGTAAAAACTCATATTAACATTTTAATCAGCTAAATTATGAAACTCTATAAGTTTGTAATAACACTAAGTTTCAAGGAAAATATCGTCGATTTAAAACAAAATATTAAAAAAAAGTTGCACATTCTTAAAAATCACTCGAGAAATGACATTTTTAATGTTGTAAAAATTAAATAAATCCTTATTTTGAAATAGAAAAAAAAAAAACCATTTACATCAGTTACAAAACTACATATAAACGTCCTTAAATACAAATGTATGTATGTATAATTATTTTTGTACTTTTAAATCAAATCCAATCGATAACTTCACCCAACATTATCCAGTTGAAGGCGGAAGAAACGAAAAAAAAAAAACAAAAAGGAAAAATGCGCACCCATAAAAATCGATATCCCTCCCCAAGCCTTTATGTAATAAAACGACATCAGTCGGAGGAAATCAGATAGCAATCAAAGGAAATAAAAAAATGTACACTTAATATGAGAAACAAAAAAGAAATAATGATAATAAAAATCAATAATTATAATAAAGACTCATCATCCACTTACCGTTAAAAACAAAGAAAACTATTGTATTCCAAATTTTGTTATCCAATTTCGGGGAATAATCTTGTCCATTGGGTTGTTTCTCGGATTTTTTTTTTTTTTTTTTTTTTTAATTTTATTTGATTTTTTCACATTTTTGTATTTATTAACAGGCGCATTAACAAAACCTCCCAAAAAAGAATCGTGACCTCACCCAAAATAAAAACAAAAAAAAAAAAAGTGCAAGGTAAACAAATTTGTTCACCTTTTTCTTTTACATTTTAACAAATAATTAACAATTACATTTTTTTCAGATATTTTTTTATTTTTTTGATAAAGCACTGTTTTACGCTGTAGAGCACAAAAATATTACAATCACTTAAAAGAGAAAATGATTAAATATCAAAAATGTGTATAGTAATCTTCATTAAGTGAAAAACAAGAAACAAAATTAAAAAAAAAAGGAAAACAACTGAAAATTGAAATTTGAAACTTGAAAATGAAGACATTAACCCCACAATGGGTTTTTAAGAAAATATGAAACTGAAATATCGATTAATTTCTTCTTCCTTCTTTGACTGTTTATTTTTGGAAGGTTTGTAATTGCTTGCGAACTAAAATCCAACAAAAAATTTTAAAATAATAAAAAAAAAAAAAGAAAAAGAAAAATTCCTCCTCAATTCCTTATTTGCTTTGTTTAAATAAAAATAATCAAATATCCGCTTTGATATGTAAATCATACAATTTAGACGTGAACTTTTGATGGCACTTTTTTCATCCATTTTTGTAACTTTTTACTTAATTTTTTTATTCTTTCATTAAATTTAAACATTTCTGGAGCACTTTTCTTCTTTATTCTTTCTTTTTTCCACACAAATCACATTCAAAATGAAGAGAAAAGCCCGATTTTTCCCATGCACATATATACATATGTATATGTACGTACAAAAACTTCTAAGATACCACACACTTTGTTAGAAATTGTGAAACACCCTTTTAACCGTCTTTTTGCGTTTTAACTTGCAATCTACTCGTACGCTAACAAAAGAAAATTAACATTCTTTCGTTTTTTCTCAATATTTTTTATTATTTTTTTTTTTTTTTGATTTTTTTTTATTCAATTTCTTTCATTTCTGAACATTTGCACAATTTGAAAGGTATTTTAAGATATTGAAAGAAACAAATTAACAAGACAAAAACAAAATAATAACAATAAATAAATAATGAACAAAAAAAAAAAAAAAAAAAAAAAACAAAATGCAAAATCGAAATTAAATTCTAAAAGGCAAAAAAGAACTCAGCAGTAGCAGACTTTTTAATTGCGAAGGGGGGTGAGTAGTAAGGATAGGCTAAGAAAACTAACATCACACAGCACGACGAGAATCGAGATAAAATTATCGAGAACAACAAATTTTCGTCATTTTCAACGTTAATTGGTGAAAATAATTAGCGAATTTTAACAGTGGCACTTCGGTGATTAACTAATGCATATGGAAAGTTACCTTTTTGCAATAAATTTCAACAATTAAACGGAAAAAATCGAATTTTTTTCACCCGGATTACAAAACGCACGGCCGAAGAGAATCTATATCTTGCTAAAAATTTATTTTAACGAAAAATTCACCATAGATGGAGTACGTGTATATGGCATTGGTTGCCTGGTGCTGACGTCTTTGGTGGTTTCAACGGCGACGACACACCACACACACACTGGTAAACACAACCGAGCAAAACTATACTATTAAAAGAAATAAAAATAAAAAAAAAATGCTGGCCTGCTTCGATACTCAAACTCAAACTCAATACAAAACCAAATGCCATGGCTTAATTCCGAAAAGGTGTATGGGTTTCTCTCTTTAGCTGGTGTGTGTGTGTTACGAGTAATTCTTCCCACTAAGTGAAAAAATTCACCACACTATGTTGCCAGTTTTCATGTATCTACATCTCATTGCCATGCGGTCGATGGATTCTTAGTCTGAATTCTCTTCTCACCAAATTCCATTTGCCATTTTGAATTTCAATTCAAACTTTAATTTTGAAATGTGATGGGAGTTTTGTTTTTCGACTTCGAATTTCGAATTTTCTCATGACACTTTGTATCTTTTTTTGCGCCTTTTTGCTTTGCATTATTTTGTCTTCTAATTGATGTGAACTTGGCAACATCGCACATTGTTTGTAACCATACCCTAAGAGAGGGGAAATGTCGATGGACAAGTTGAAACATAAATAACCCGTATATCCCGTTTACTATGGTGTATTATAGGCTATTTTTTCTATTTTATTTTATTTTTCTTTCTTGTCGGCAACGCACATGCACACATCCATCCAAAACATAGTCTAAATTCAAATTAAAGGGAATAAAGAAGTGTGGTGAAAGAGAAATATAAGATGTATGTACGAGTAGCAGTCACAAGTCTGAACCTCGGAATCTCTGAATCTGAACCATCATCAGTTGCAGCGAATCGTGGATGACGGTGATTTTATGAACAAAACTTCGAATTAAACCCCTCGTCGAAGAAAATGTGAATAGTAAAATGGGAAAAAAAAATTATAATTTGCGAATTTTCATTTTCTTTTCTCATTTTACTTTTATCATCATTCATATTTGGACTCCCCTATCCGAACCGAATTTGAAATCGATGTGGATATGTTTTTTGTTGTTCTATCTTCCTTTTTTGTTTCTGTTTCTGCTTCGAATTCATTGGTGCTATACGACTTGAACTTTGTTCGGTACTTTGAATAAGAACGAAGAGAAAAAAAATGGAGATTTTCGAATGACCTAACAAAAAATTGAATTTCTCATTTTGCAAAAAAAAAAAAATAAGACAAGAAGAACAACGAACATGAGGTGAACATATGGAGAATCGGTTCAAAGTATTCTTAAAGCAAAATTCAACAATACAAAAATATGAAAACTTTTTTTCGAATGAGAGAAGAAGACAGAGCGGTTTGTTTGGTTGAATAAAGAAAAATTAAATTAAAAAAGGGGAAGAGGAGCGGAAAATGGTACATAATAAAACTTTATTTTCTTTCAAGGGTTTTTTTGCCATTCTCTCGTGCTAGCGAATATCTTTTGACTTGGTACGTACATACCTACATACATATGCATGTGTGAGAAAAAATAGCTTTCTGAAATTAGTTACAATTCTTATGCATGTAGGTACGAGGTGTGTTCAGAAAATAAGGGGAATTTTTAAATTTCGCGGGTTTGGAAAGTCTGCTTGCCATTTTTTTTTTTATTATGTTGGTATACATGCCCAAAAAGTATGATAATTTTTAGCTGTTATCATTGTTTACTTTGTGGCAGCCGCTAAGGTTAGGGGTGTTTTTATGATCACGTCGATTATCGTTTGTTAAACGAAATGGATCAAAGAATTTGTACCAAATAAAAAATAAATTAAGTAAAGTGCAACAAAGTGTGTGAAATGTTAACACAGACCTATGGTGAGTCTGCTATGAGTAAAATAAGAGTTTACAAGTAGTACCTACATATAAACTTTTCAAAGATGTCCGTAAAGACGTTGAAGATGACTAACGCCCCGGACGCCCCAGCACATCAACGACCGATGAAAACGTCGAAAAAATGAAAGAAATGGTTATGAATAGTCGTCAAATCACAATCAGAGAGGTCGCTGATTATGTTGGCATGTCGATTGGCTCGTGCCATGAAATTTTTTCGAATGTTTTGGGTATGGAACGGCGTAGCAACAAAATTTGTTTTAAAATTGTTGAATTTTAAACAAACACAGCAGCAAATAGAGGTTGCTTAGGAGTCACTAACACATGGGCTGAAAAGTCAGTGCCGTTTTATAGTATTGTAAAACACAAAATTTTCGCAAAATTCAACTTTATCAATATAGTTGCCTTCGAGGGCGATACACTGATTGAAACGATTTTTCAATCTTTCGATACCAGTTTTGTAGTACGATTTCTGTTTAGCCTCAAAATAGGACTCTGTTTCGGCGATTACTTATTCATCGGTCTTAAATCTCTTTCCGACGAGCATTCTTTTGAGGTCTGCGAACAGGAAATAGTCGCTAGGGGCCAAATCTGGAGAATACGGTGGGTGGCACTTTCTTTTTCTTCAAAGGCGGCCGTTTTTCTGCGATTTCGTCCTTCAAACGCTCCAACAACGCAATTTAATAGTCGCTGTTGATAGTCGATGAAAATTATTCCATGTGTATCCCAAAATACGGATGCCAGCCGACTGTTGAATTTTTGTCGTTTTGGACGAGATTCGTCGCCTGCTCGCCACTCAGCTGACTGCCGACTTGATTTTGGTGTGAAGTGATGGAGCCAAGCTTCATCCATTGTCACATACCGATGCAAAAATTCGGCTTTATTGCAGTTGAACAGCTTTAAACACTCCTCTGAATCAACAACACGTTGTTGTTTTTGGTCGACTGTGAGCAATCATTCAATCCGCTTGCGAATGGTTCGTTCGGCTGGTGCAGAGTCCAGGTAACATTTATCAAGCAATTTCTTTGCATCGGCTGCATTTTTTCCCATCAATGATAAATCAATACACGAAATTGCTTTGAATCCATTTTTTTCACAATAACAAAAGTTGCTTCACTCACAACGCTATATCTCCAGAACTAATCGTCCGACAGCTGTCAAATTTATACACGTATCTTTTGAAGGTTGGTACTAATTGAAAATTGTATGGATTTAATTCAAGTGGTGCCATCTCTTAGAAACGGACTTTTCAGCCAATGTATTAAATGAAGTCAACGACACTAAAACGTGTTTACGTGGGTTTACGGATATGACGTTGAAACTAAGTCTCAATTGTCTCAATTGTCAATTGGAGGCAAAGTGGCTCGCCAAGATCTGAAAAGGCTCGACAAGTGCAATTAAACGTGAAGGTTATGCTCAGTGTGTTCTCTATCATGAATTCTTGCCACGAGGTCAAACTGTCAATAAGGAGTACTACTTATAAGTTCTACGCTGTTTGCGTGAAGAAATCCAAAAAAACGCCCGGATTTATGGAAAAACAATTCATGACTTTTGCACCACGATAATGCACCTGATTACACTTCATTGCTTGTTCCTAAGTCTTTGGCCAAAAACAATACTGTAACGATGTAACGATCGTTTTACAAGCATAGATGACTAATAGAGCTAAAGACTAATTCAAAGATCGAGTTTGAGAGGTGTTTTGAGGATTGAAAAAAGCGCTGGTACAAGTGCATAATAATTATTGAGGACTATTTGAAAGCGACAATATTAATGTAAACGAATATACAAATATTTTTTTATAAAAATATATTCAACTTATTGCTTATTTTTTCTGAAGCTCTAGTAACAGTTGTTATATATATGGATGTATGCATGTTCATTATGGATTTAACACCTTGAAAAATCTAAATCAATTTGATATAATTACAGTATGTATTCGTAGACAGTCATCAGCTTTATATTAGTTAATTTTGTTTCGCTTTAAGACATAAGTCCGCGCGACATATCTCCGCCGAACTAAAAACGACATATCTCCACGCGGAGGTGGTCTTTCAGAATCCGAACCTTCTAACGCACGTTTTCGGTTAAGGCAATCCATTGGCAGTTGGGTTTAATATGAGCCTATCTGCAGATGAACTGACTCTCCAAATCGCAAGCAGATTAAAAGAATTCTTTCTGATATCTGTAAGGGGTCAGCGATTTTTCTGCTGTCCCCAGTACGAAAAACTGCAGGATGTTTACTGACGTCTGATGGAGCACCGGTTGCACATACTCAGCCCTGAAGTGGTTGGTGCTGATATTGTTGGCAGTTTATTAGTCGAGCGTTTAAACATATTCTACGAAAGACTGAATTCAATTATTGAGATATGTATATACATATGTACCTACATATCCATAGGTAGACTTGTAAGATTAACCGATTATCCTGTTCCTACGATTCTACGAATTTTGGATAAAGCCACTAACTGCCCGCTGATCTAGTTTTTTTTTTTTTTTTTTTGCGTGCTCTTGAATTTCACAAGTAATGCTTGGAAACTTTTTTTGCACACCACTGTACTTGTATCGTATTTATAGTATATGCATGTGCATATCTACATACCAATAAGGCAAAAAGTCATGCATGTCGTGTTGACGTATGAAGTGGCACAGGAAAGAAACAAAAATACCAATTCGTTATGTATTGTAGTGCGGTATGACGAATCTCGCATCTGTAGCAGGTTTCCAATTCCAGTATCGTTTTTCGTATATTTATTGTAAATTTTTTTTTTCTTCGTATTTTTCTTCAGGTTTTAGCTGACCTCTTTGTCGTTCCGTTTGCTTTGTTTGCTAGCAATTTCTTTTCTGCACACCAACACCATCGCATTCGGCATCATGAATCGTACAAAATGGAAGTGTACGAAGTGTGAAGTATGGGATAGACAAACTGGACTGGACCGAACCGTATACCATATGACCATATGGTTGTGTGCATTATATGTATGAAAGTTGCCGAGAGAAGTATCGTTTGGCAACGCGAGGAACAAGCAGCTTTTTTTTTATAATGACAATAATCATCATTTTGATTTTTAAAATTAAAAAGAGGAGTCGGGTGTAAGTATGGACTACTGTATTGCAACCTTGCGGACCCGGGTAGCCCTCTCTGGCAGATTTTTACATGGAGGTGTAAGCAAACAAAACACATCTAGCTTGGAGTCCCCGAATCGTGAACATATAATTACATTAATTAAATTCTACGGAAATTGTGGTTTTTTTAAATACAAAAAAAGCTGCCGGTTACCTTCACAATGAAATTTAAAATGTGATTAGACTATTAGTTTGTTATTAATTTATTTGATCCATGTGCGCAAAATTTCTCGGAGTAAAATACACAAAATATACAATAACTAAATGTTTAACGCAGTCATCGTTACTACGTTCTGATTTTTTCTAACACATGTGGCAGTAACTCAAACTCCTTTTTTTATTACCGATTCATCTGTGCAGGAGAAATCATGTTGCTTTAATTTCGTTTTAGGTATGATACATGCAAGTTCTTAAATTGGGGAATGAAAAACGGTCCCTGATTAGTTTTTTTTAGCAGCTTTTTGTTGTGAAGTAAATTGAATGTGTAGATACCTAATTTATCTTTTTGTTAATATTTGACAGAGTACTATATATTATGCTGAAAGAATCGAAAACAGCAAATAAAATATTGTAAAGTGATGTTTGGCAAGCAACTCGCGGATCGGCACCGTATTTTGTCGTGAGTTTTCGTGAAACCCGAGCACAACCAATCAACAAACTGGCGTTAGAGGAGAAAATAAACTGGAACAACATTCAAAGAAACTAGTTCTGGACCGTACATTTTTGAGGAAGGCTTCTAAATGCCAAAATAAACTGGAAAAATTTGGCGCGTAGTACAAAAGCAGTACCTAGTAGTTAAAGGATGCGTAAAATGAATGAGCTGGGGAAATGCAATCGGACCAGAATCGGACCTTCCAAAGAATGAATGAAAATAGGAATTATTGAAATTAAATCGCGCTTTTCTTCAATGAAACTATGAAAGGCCTATGCAATGGAAAATACATTTTTATTTAATGTATAGTGCTATTTAAAAGCATTACACGGAGGTGTAACATCTACGGATCGGTAAAGGTTATGTTGCATAGAGTAAAAATATATCGCAACTTTTTAAAGTATGTGTGAATTACTTGAGGCAACCTTTCAAAGCTCTTTTTTAGGTCTCAATTTCACTGGTTGTTTTTCCTAATTCCTGGAAAAACGCATACATAATCCTCTCCATAAAAAAAAAAAACGAAAAAACGAAATTCTCAATTACAGACCATTCGCAAGACTGTCCTCCATTCCAAAGCCCTTTGAGAGCATTATACATCCTGACTGGCTCGAACTGCAACCAACTTCAGACTGCTATAATTTCCAAATCGTTCATGACAGTGAGCTCAAATTTTGACACATGACATAATTTTATTATTTACAAGCCTTTTAGATGATTTGCGTCTCAGATGTATTGAAATTTTTTTATCCGAGATGGCATTCAAACGTGATATTGTGATTACGTTATATTTGGCTGAAAAACCACAAGTAGCTGTCGTTAGAGCCCTCCAGCACCTCAACGTGTAAAAATCATTTGTGTCTCAAGCCATAGCTCGTTACCGTAACGTTGCAAAACGCCATATAGGTTGTCATAAAAAAACAGCAACATCGGCAGAAATGGTTCGAAAAGTGAAGGCTCGAATTGAGCGAAATCCGCGTCGAAGTGGAAGAAAAATGGCATCATATAGTTGAAATGGATGCAACACATATTGAAAAATGAGCTTGGGCTCAAGCCATTGAAGTTCCAAAAAGTATACGATCTTACACTGCAACAGAAAAAAGTTAAAATCGAAAGAGCGAAGGAGTTGCTACGCTTGCACGAAAGTGGTGAATTGCCGAATTTGGTTTTTTCCGATGAGTCGCCATTTGTTATCGAACAATATGTCAACAAATAAAATGACCGAGTTTACTTGCCAGAGAGGTCCTTCGAAAATTTACACCTTCGGAAGGCTACCAGAAAGTAAAAAGCAGCGATGGTGATAATACCGCAGAGCCACTTGCATGCAGCGTGCGATGCTTTCTTCGGCCGTCTCAAGGCCATTATTCGCGCCAAAGTTGAACATATTGAAAACTACTGATACAATTGAAAATTGATGTATTGTCCAACATTTTTTGCTTTGGCACAATAAAATTTATCAAAAAATAAAAAAATTATAGCATTTTAAAAAGTTGCAGTTTGAGTCAGTATATGAACGACTAAATGTATTTTTCATTGCAAGTCTATCTTTTTAAATAACCAACACGAATTCATAAAAAAAAAACCTGAAGGAATTCGAATTTTGTACTCTGTGCGCTCTAGAAAATGACAAAGAAGTTAATGTAATCAGCACCGATTTCGATATAAATTTGAATTAAGTTATTATTTCGCTAAATTTCGTCACCCTTTAACTGTTTTTCGCCCTGACAATAAAATTAGGTTTTCCATTTCGTGATAAAAAATTTTCCTAGAGCTGAATGTCAAAAAATGTCAAACTATGACATAAATTCCAAAAAAACTTGAACATATTCTTAATCAGGTTAAGGTCTTCAGTCGATTTCGTGCACCCAAGAACACAGATGGAAATGTCTTGAAAAAATATTATCGTAATTTAAGCCTTATGTTTTATCCACACCACATACTTTTGGCAGGAGCATTTCTATTTTTTCTTTGCATCGATATTACAGAGACTCGTCTATTCAACCGCGATTTGACCGGTCGACTACTTATTGTGTGACTGGAAATCGGAGTATCGGGAAATCGACGGATCACAACTAAGGCTTTAATAATCATAAAATGTTGTAAAAAAAAAATACACCCTAAATAATTTAAACACCCATCCAATTAATGCATAACCAGAGAAATTTTAGATAGCTTTTTTATTTTCTAACTAATCAAATAGAACAAAAGGTTTTCTAATTAAATGGCACATGAATAAGAGCAGTTCTTTAGAACATAACAAGAACAAAACAAGAACCGCTATATTGAGAGGAAATACCAAATCAAATTGTGGAATAATACAATACTTCCGAAATCAATGCTCAGTAATACAAACTACCAATCTAGTAATTCGTCAATTTTATGGACGGAATAATCACCCATCGAAAGTGCTATTAGCCGTGTTGTGGATAGAATTTGCACCAATTTTATCCTGTATATAGTTTGTGCAACAATAAATATTTTGCAAAGAAAATATCAGTGTGACGAAGACCTGAATTTGTCAGTTGCAGGTGTGCACAGGAGCTTGGGATTTATCCATTTGAAACTTGGAACATTTTTTGAAAAGATCTTGGCTTAAGCCCTTATAAGATTCAAGTCGCTGTATCATGACATGCGTCGGATTTTCGCTGAATGAGCATATGCTAACAAGATGATCCGGTATTTACTATAATGGCAACATTTTTTTTTATCTAGTGAGGCTTACTTTTGGCTTAACGGATACGTAAATTCTAAAATTTAATTGCTGTATTTGAAGTCGGAACAATCGGCAAATGATTTAAAGACTTACAAAAATTCACTGTATGGTCTGGATTCTACGCTGGTCCCATAATTGGATCCCGTTTTTTAAATGAGGCAGAAGCTTAACTGGCGACTGATAGCGAAATATTTTCAACAAATATTTCTTTCCAGATTTATGTACGTCACATCGATGTGAAGGCACATATTTTAAGCAGGAGGGGGAACACACTGAAAAAAATCGATTTAAAGTGTGATGAGAGAATGACTTAAAAATGCACGTGGCCTATGCATTTGTTTTTAATAACTGTCAATTCATCGCCATAAGGACTCAATTTAAGCACTGCCGAGAATGTTTTGAAGTCACCGTCGTTGCCTACATAACTACCGTATTTCACTCCATATAATTGTTCTGATCTTGCAAACATCTTTCAAGTAGTTTCAACTTCCATACTTCCCGCAGACCCATCATGTGTTTTTGCACAATTTTTTTCATCGTGATCTTCTCAGGCTTGATAATCTGTTAAGTCCTTTGGTTTGTTCTTCCATATCGCACACGCATGACAGTTACTATTGTATTAAAAACTATAAGATCTATAACTTTACCACTCTTTTCTTCCAACGACCATCATGTTTCATTCATTTTCTTTTTTTTCTTTGCGACACCAAAATTCGTATACTTTTTTCGTAGCGGTGTAGATATGACCATATATCGCTTTATACGTATTAACACATAAACCAGCACCAATGTCTGTATAATTACAAAATAAATTCAAACCTTCTCAGCCATTTCCCAAGAGACGCATGACGAATACTGTTCGACGATTTATTTCAAATCCATTGTTAATAAAAGGACCTGAGGGGACGTGTTGTGATCCGTAATTGCAAGTGACAACCAGCTTAAACCCGAGGCCACGTATCCCTGTTTCAGCAAATTTCTACATATAATTACAAATTTACAACAAAGCCGTGAAAACAGTGAAAATTTTGATGGTTCAATAAGAATGGAAGGGATTTAAAATAACATTTTCACTCATGGGATTCTAAAGTTTGTTTTGCACTAATATAGGTTTCTCCAATAGGGACTTGACAACTTGGAATTTAATTTGTGAACGCACTCTTTCACTAATCATCAAACTGTCACTGTCAATTTGTTCACTAAACTCAACATTTTCATCATGGTAAAGTACACTTTACTTTACACAACGTCTGCAAATTATAAAAATTTTCTACAGATATTCGGAGTCGCAAAATCATCTTCAGTGACGAAGCTCATTTTTGGCTCAATGGGTTCGACAATAAGCAAAAATATGCGTTATTGGTTGGGTGAAAATCCACATGTGCTTCATGAATCACCACTTCATCCACAAAAAAATAACTGTTTGGTGCGGTTTGCATGCCGGCGGCGTTATTGGGCCATATTTTTTCGTCGACGATAACGATTGTCACGTTACTGTGAATGGTCAGCGTTATAGCGCCATGATCACCGATTATTTTTGGCCCGAATTGGAAGTGTTATCTCAAGACATGGGCCAGTCGATTAGCCGCCTCGTTCGTGCGATTTAACGCCGCTTGACTATTTTCTGTGGGGCTACGTTAAGTCATTGGTTTATGCCAACACGCCGACGACGTTGGAAGAGCTCAGAGGCAACATTGAACGCGAAATAGCGGCCGTTTCGGCCGAAATGTGTGGCCGAGTCGTTGAAAATTGGGTCCAACGAATCGACCGCTGCAAACGTGCCCGCGGTGGCCATATGAACGAAATCGAGTTCCATTCATAAATGTTTTGATTGTACTTCAAGCCAATAATAAAGTTTTTGAAATATCTCAAATGGTTTGCCTTTTATTTAAAAAAAAAAAAGTTGTCAAGTCGTTATTAGAAAACCCTATACTATCTTCTTCATTTTTACATTTTTTTGAATTACTTTTTGTATACCGATTTCCGTGAGGTGATCTCTTACGAGGTTTACTACTGCGAGTAAAACTACCATGCTGTCTTGTCGGATAAGTACCATAGACATTTTATGTATAGGGTGATTCATCGTGAGGTTTGATTTTCAATAGGCTCTTTTTGACAGATCACGCGTAACTTTTATCAAACTGCTTTATCATTTTTGTTCACTATCGTTTGGCAAGTTATCATGGAAAGACCCACACCACAACAGAGTCTCCAAATTGTTCAGCTGTATTACGAATATCAGCGATATGTGAGAAATGTTTTTCGTGCGATTCGAGGAACTTACGGTGCCATAATCGACCTAAATAAACCACTATTGCCAATACCGTTCGCAAATTTGTGTCCCAATTTACGTAAGTGGATGATACTCAACCGGTTAGACCACATCCAGCACGTAGTGATGAGACTATAGCAGCTGTAGCTGAGAGTGTATGCGAAGACCGTGACGAATCGTTTCGTCGTCGTTCTCAGCAGCTTGGCTTGGCGTATTCGACAACTTGGCGTATTTTAGGTGAGGATCTCGGTCTAAAAGCGTGCAAAATTCAACTTGTGCAAAAATAGAAGCCATGCGACTTAAATCTGCGTCATATTTTCAGTGAATGGGCTCTGGAATTTGGCTCTGGCTCCGTGTTTTATCGTGAAATTTTGTTCAGTGATGAAGCCCATTTCTGGCTCAATGGATATGTTAATAAACAAAATTGCCATATTTGGGCTGATGAGCAACCCGAAGAGTACCAAGAGCGACATTACATCCATTAAAAACAACGGTATGATGCGGTTTATAGGCTAGTGGAATCATTGGTCCATACTTCTTCAAAAATGAGGCAAATCAGAATATTACCGTCAATGGTAACCGTTATCGCGCCATGTTAACGGACTATGTGCTTCCTGGAGTTCAAGCACACGGTCTCGGACTTTTTGAGAAGTCATTTTGGTGAGCACTTAATTTCACGATATGTAAAGTTTAAGATCTTCAGGAATATGCCAGCTACGATTGACGCTTTGGAAGCCAACTTTACTCGTGTTATACGCGAGATATCAGTCGCTATGCTCGAACGAGTCTCCCAAAATTGGACCTTCCGAATGGACCACCTCAGACGTAGTCGTGGCCAACATTTACATGATATCATTTTCGAAAAGTAAATGCCATGAATTGTTCTTTTAACCGATAATAAAAATTTTAAGTTCACTTTCAAACTTATGTGTTTTATTTTACATTATGAATCAAACCTGACGATGAATCACCCTATATAAACGAAACGTACTCAATGAAGGTCGCTTTAAAGCTGATTTTAAAATGTAAACTTCGTCATAGTGCAGGGCTGCAGAAACTTTGACTTTAGAAAAAAATCCCCATAAGTATGAGTGAGAGCTTCTATATGACTAGCCAGGTATGAAATCAATGGGACTCTCGCTCATACTTACGACGGGTATAGGACAGTCTTCTTGCACTCAGTACAAAGTTTCCTCAGCCCGACCATAGAGTCACTGATGCTTCTGGACATTTCTATCCAGTCTCTATTTAAAAAAAATAAAAGAACAACTTTTTTCCTTCTTATACCTTTAGAGTCATTTATCAATGATTACCTGTTCGATAGCCGCCTACGACATGCCGCGCGCTGCAACCATTTGACCGAAGGACACTCATTGAAATGCTTATAACTTTTAAACGGTTAAAATGTTGCTTTGAAATTTGCAGGGTATGCCATATTTTTGAATAGTTCTACAATGGATTTATAAAAAAAAAAAATAATTTTTTTACGCCTCTACACCTGTTTACCCTCTTAAAGAAGGGCAGTAAAGAAAGGACATTTGTAATCAATCATAAGACCAATACGAAAAATATAGATCTACTGCGCTTTTTTCAAAAATCCACTGCAAAATTCTATTATTGAAAGCAGTACATCATTGCCACTTATGCACGAAAATAAAAGAAGAAAACGTCTGTACCCTACTATACCAAAATACAGTATCCGGGATTGACCGTAAAACGCAGTGGATTAGGCAAAAGAAGGAGAATGATTAAAAAAGAAACGAAAAAAAAAAGAAAGAGATTGTTTTTTCCTCTTAATTTTGATGATTGATTTTGTGTTGTGTCGGCAAGGTTTGTAGGCATGTGCATCATCACAGAGCTTCAAAACTCAACAAATAGAAATAAAAAGCAAAATAATAAAAACGACAGACCATAATAGCAAAAATATATTCGTCCAAGAAAGCAAGGGGAAAATTACGCTATTGTATATACATATATACCTACAAGTAACCATACATACACGTATGTATGTATATAGTGGGAATTTCCCTTGTGTTATTATTTCAGTTATTTTTTTTTCTCTTCGTTATTAATTTCTAACTTGGTACGTAGGGTATTTTGACGTGAGACAAGGTCAAGAGCGCCGAGCATGAGAAATTCCTTATATACCCACTAAATATTTTATTTTACGTGTTTTTTTTTGTTGTTTTTATTTTGTTGTTTTTTTTTTTTGAATTGTTTATAAAGTTCACCGGCACTTTGCAGAACTCGTATCCATACATGTAGCCAGCAACTAAATGTATATACCTACATACATATGTAAATTTACGTATGAATGTATGTACATACGTTCGCGGTAGATTTTAACGAGAAGAGTGCGTGCGTCAGTCAGGTGACGAATAAATGTACATATTAACGATGACACATTTTTTTTACTTAGTAGTTGACATTGATGACGTTGCTTTAGATATAAAGATATTTTTGCAGATAAATCAATCTTGATTCCACAAAACATTTTCCGATGATCATTGCATAGCGCGTTTTTCAGTGCAAAGTGGTGAAGATGTCTCAGTTTGCCTGGAATTCTGATTTTCGCTGTAGCATTGTTGAGCTTAATGTATATCAACTTCAAATTGATTCCTTTTTCTAGTATCTGTACCTAGGTATGTGGTATAAGCATTAAAACTTAGTCTAAATATATTGGCGATGAGTGCAGCTCAAAAGGCGCTTAGGCATTCACAACCTGTATAGAATTAGTTACCTACTCGAAATAGTGCACATCAGAGTTCTAAGATCGCTGGGACATACATACACACATATGTACATATGTTTATACAACTGGCGATCAGAGAACTCAGGATTTACTAAGTTCAATGACGAAAACATGTCAAATAATGACACAAATGACTTGATCGTTTACAGGTCAGATCCAAAGATCTATGTCATTAATATGATCTTACAGCAACAATAATCGGTTCATCGGTTTCGAATGTGTGGAAACTTAATCAAATATTAAGAAAACACAACTTTTCCTTTTGTAGGTTTGCCATTGCCCGTCAAAAGAGTAGAGACGTCGGAAATTATTTTTCTGTTTTCTTGTATTCTGCCTGGAAACTAAACCAATGCGTCCATTTGGCATAGTAGCCAACGAATTTAACCACTGCGAAACGCCAATCGTATTCTGATTCGGATGTAAAGACTTCATTTAAGTGAATAGAAGGAATCATAGTAGGTTTTAAGTAGGTGCAGGATAAATATGTCAAGAACTCAACTAAACTAAGAAAAACACAGCATATTGGAAGGGTAAGCTATTTTAAATGAGTATACCGCTATCGCTAATATTTTTAACAGATGTCACCAGCTAGAAAACTCCGAGCAGTGTCCACCTTCCATGGTAAAACGCCAAGCAGCGTCTTAATAAATATACCAGAACAATTTTAAACAAGTCATATAAGAATTTGACAGAATGCAAAGAAGTAGTATTTATAGATGAAGGTAAAAATAATAATAAAATTACTCCCAACAAAGACTTGCGAAATGATCGAAACACTCTTCAAAACCCGTAGACTCATTTAAATTCTCAATAGGGACAAATCAATTAGGCCGGAAATATGAGTTGAAAGAAGAGAGCTTCCTCTCTACTCTACTGCTCAGCTAACCAGATCTAAATCGTTTCACAACTAGCTGGACATGCAAATGAGCTAAGTAATTTAACTCGTCTTAGATTGAACTGGTCATCGGTTTTGGTCACAAATGAGGATATAAAACACTCTATTCCTTCGTTCGATAGTTTTGAGTCGCCTGGTGCCGATGATGCATATCAAGCTATTCAACAAAAAATCTAAAGAGAACCATCATCTTTTCACTGGAACTGATGTTAGTACCAAGCCATGGAGTATAGTGTAAATAGGTTATAGGTTAATAATTTATAGGTACCAAAAATCAGAAAAGATTCCTTCTTAATAAAAATTCTTCACTCTTGCATTACAAAATCATATTGCTAGGATTGACTCTGCAGTCGACAAAAAAAAAAAAAAAATAAATAAATAAATAAATAAATTACAGAATGCAAAATCTTATCGAGGCAACTTTCAACGTAATGCCTACAACATGGCTTAGGCTAAAGTTGTGGATGCTGACAATGATTTACTATATGTGGTGGCGGGAGTGAAAATAGTTGCTACAATTCGCCTTGATGGCATGGTGCTTGATTGATTAAATACTACGCTCAGCTATATATGGTATGATATGGTTATACTTCCTGTCGGATCATACTCTAGACGTAATTGTCAATTCGTGCACTAGAAACCAAACACCCCCAACAAGTCGTTCTCATCACGAGAGGAAGAAAACTGACTGGCCTGACTAAACCGGTGCTAAAGGCCTGTCAGTTTTTTTCACAATGAAGTCCCCTTTGGATGTATATGGCTATGGTTAGACACATTTATGGTATACGTACTATCAATTCGTTGGTTGTTCGTACAAGTTTCAACTTGTTATTGCTTCTGCTTTCATCAGACTTCGGGGGGACGGTTTGTCTCAACTGCATAGGAACTCTTCATTCCGTGCCTGACCCACTGATAAATCTCATATCATAGACTGAACTCTCGAAGTCACTTTCCGGCTATAAAGAAGAGGTCTTTCGAACAGCCTTATTATTAAGCATATTATGGTGCTGTGGTCTTTGTGGGGGATGGCAACTCTTCATAACTCAGACGTGGATCTTTCTTCGTCATGACAATGCACTACATTTTGAAGGAAATCGAGGTTATCTCTCTTTTATAACGACAGCCAAGCTGCGCTTAAGGCTTTACCGAAACATCTAACTATTTACAAAGATTTTTAGAATTCAAGCCTTCCAACTGGGAATAAGACTTCAGTTAGTCCTGCCTTGGCCTCAACACACAATAGAATCGCGGAAAATGAAACCACCGATGAGCTTGTTGGACAAGGCTTAGTGAAGGAATTCTCACTAATTATGAGACGTGAGCCACACACGTCGCTAATTATGTCTTGATGTCCCTTAGCAGAAAAGTCCGTAAACTGCTTCCGGGCGTCCTCACTAACCGCTAATATAGATAAAGTTACTGGAAGCTGTTTGTCAGTTTGTATTTGTTAATTTCGAAATGAAACTTATTTTAAATTTTTCAGTTACATAAAACAAGCAAAACAAAAATTGAATTGCTAAACCTATATACATATGTATTTATATATGTATTGATGTATATAAGATTGAAAAAAATTTATTGTTTAAATCGGTACAACACATTAAAGGGTTTTAAACTATTTAGGTCCTTCTGCGTTGATGCATCGCTTTCAGCGTCACGGTAGGTCTCCTCCGGAATGTCCTTAATTTTGTCAACTGTCCTTAAATGATGAGCTTTCATAGGAATTTTCAAGCACGGAAACAAGAGAAGTCCGGGGAACCGTTGGCCAGTCTCAAGGAAGAGGATGTGGGCTGATGCGTTGTTATGGTTAAGTTTCCAATCGTCCGCGATGTCACGGCCGGCCCCTGCTCGCGCACACTTTTTCCGCATTTGCAAATTGATCCACACAATTTCGTGATTGACGGTACTTTTAAGAATGTGTAATGATTGTGCCACTAAACGAACACTCAAACTACGGTCTTAATTTAAATGTACTGCTACACGCGTCACCTTTTCGTCGGTAGTGGTTGTTGACGGCCGTCCAGCGCGGGTTTCATCGCTGACCTCTTCACGGCCTTATAAAAAGGGCATACGCCTCGGTTGACTTGACGTACCGACAAACAATCATCACCAAAGCCCGTCTTTATCATAGGAAGAATTTCCACCGCAGACGTGCCGGTTTAACACAAAACTTGACTACAATCCTTTGTTCTAACGAGCAGTGAATTGCGGCTTGCACGAGAGGCGAAAACGAGTTTCACGTAAAAGCATCTTCTCTCCGGAAGGAGATGACTGAGCGACTGCGCGATCGTACGCTTACTTCCCCCTTCACCAGGCCAAACCAGTCGTATAGTCGCTTCACAATTAAATAACTGACATTACTTTTCGGACAAACCCTGTAACATACGTATGCATATATAGGGTTATCTAATCTAATCTGCACATGTGCATACTGCATACTGGGTGTAAATAGCCGCTAGCGTAATATTTATGTGTGCATGTACGTAGGTTTAATATTGTTGAGGACGACTCAAGTTCCATCGCACTTGGCAGGTATTACTCATTCCACTTCCTCTACATTTTTTTAAAATTTATTTTTAATTCCATTCCACCTGGCATCATCTTGCGTATTTGCATTGGTATTTTTCGTATTTAACTGTTGTTGCTTACGTTTCTATCGTTGTTTACCTTTCATTTTTCTTTTCTCGTTTATGCCTCTTTTCACATCAAATAACAGAAAATGTATTTAAGTTGCACCAGCGCCAACACCAACACAATCGCCAGAAGACAAAATACCTAAATGGATATACATATGTATATGCAATATATATGTACGTTCCCTTAATGCATTATGGTTCTGAATAGGTAAAAGGAGAAACGAAAAATGGTTTATTGCAAAGAGAATAGCCATCATTCTGTGGAAGGGAAACTAGTAGTGCAAAGAAAATACAAAAAAAAAAAAAAAACTGAATAAAAGGTAGCACCGTAGGTATAAACTGAGAATTGTTATCGGCACTAGCGGTTAAATCGATCGATGAAAATAGTGTGGGAGAGTAAATACCGGGTGAAAAGAGTAACAAACTAATGTAAAATGCCTCTGTTAAGTTGGTATAGTTAAAGAAAGAAGATAAAATAAACTCGGATAAATCCCTTTTAAATTTTCCCACCCTTGAGGTCACAAATCGTCGTCCATTATCGTCGACCTGACGTCAATAAACTATGTTTCAACAAGAGGGGTAGGATTTGTTTTTTGAATAAAACGAAAAAATGTTAAAATATCTCTAAAACCATTATTGCTTTATAAAGTAGACACATAGGGATTATTTATGGAACAAAATATCTTCGAAATGACCGCTTCGCCTCTGTTTTTTTATCTTTCTTTTTTTTTTAATTTTCAGTCACTTTTTTTACATAATTCGGGCTCTATCTCGGCGATGGCGGCATCAACGTTCGCTTTCAGTTGGAATTGTTTTCGAATAGTTAACGTAAGTCGCACGATTTTGGCGGCCAATTGGTAACCCGTAACACGGCCAAAAAAATTCGTGCGCAATAACTCAATTGTTTCGCGACTCGTATGGCACGCAGCACCATCCTGTTGAAAGTGGGGGTCATCCGTGTCAATATCCTTGAGCTCGGGCCACAAAAATTTGTTTATCATGTTTTGATAGCGGCCTAATTTTTGGAAACTTCGGCCCTATGACAACTCCGGGCCATAAACCACACCAAAGAGTTACTCATTCTGGGTACATGACATTTCCTGAATCACTCGTGGATTGCCCCAGATGCGGCAATTCTGCTTCTCATTTGGAAAAAAACTAGGTATTTTATGTTTTTCAGATCCATCCAAAAACGTACGGTTTTATTAAAAACCCTATTTAGACACGTCTGCACACTTAAATTTATAGGAAAATAGCACAAATTTTTCAAAAAGTAATATCGAAATCAAATGAAGTTCAAATGAAATGAAGTTCAATAAAATCAACAATCCTTTCCTAGCCCCCCGTTATTCATGAATGGGACTTGCATCGTTGAAACCGAAAGCTTTCTATTCTCGGTATGTGTATCAATGACAATCTACGTTGTAATGACCACAGATTTAATGTCGCCAAAAATGCTTCAAAATATATATGTTTCCTCAAACGATGTAAGAAATACATTTCTCCTTCTGATCTGACCTCAATATATAAGGCATTCATCTGCCCAATTCGAGTACAATGCCATGTCTGGTTAGGTGGTCCTAAAACCTCTCTGCACCTGCTAGATAGGATTTAGTGCGATAAGACTTGTAGGTGATGCTACTATCACCCAGTCAATTTACAACCTTGATCGCCGACGAAATGTCTCCTGTCTCACCTTAATCAATCGCTATTTTACCAAATCGCTCCATTTAAACCTTCAACCGTTGAAACCTAAAGTGGACAAAATGGACCAATGGACCTGACGTTTCCTTAGACTCCATACTCAGCTTTGTATGCACAGGGTCGATGCGAGAAGCACTACCCGTCGAAAGTACCGAAAAGTAATAATTTGAAATGCCAATGTAGCGTTTCAAATGGTGATATGTATATGCTTATACCTTTAAATGCTGTATTTTCAATATTTTAAGAGATAAAATCGATAATAGAATTTACACATAAAATTGAATTAAAGAAACAAATATCAAAACCGTTTACTCTAACGATTTAAGCAAATTGAGTGTGAGCTGATTACAAATTGACTAATTACCTGATGGGTTCTTTTTGCTTTTGAATGAGCTATGTAGTATTTATACGTACGTTAGAACGAGTTTCACTTAACGAAAAATTTGATGGTTTTTGTTTTCAATTTGCATTTAGTAACAAATAAAATTGGATTAACACCTGGGAATTTTAAGAGGTTTCTAATCTATGTAGGTATTTAACTACAATACCTACCTACCATGGGAGTTAAGTTGCGTTCGCATTCGCGACATTCTCTTCGCCTGTTATATTTTACCCCATTAAAACATTCTTAGAAATATGTAACCATTAGTATGAAACCATAATCTTGTCCTTTTTTTTTTTTTTTTTTTTGAAAACACGTTGTGTAAAATTTGATTAATTTCATACCCATTCATTTGAATTTGGGAATCATAAAAAGAACGAATGTGTGTATGTATATATGCAGCAATATATGTAAATGTAGCTCTCATGGGATATTATCCCATCTTCGTTTGAATTTTTGTAGGTAAAGATGGGTACATTCAGCCTCTTTTATTCAAAAATTTGATAGCCGTACAATATTCAAAACTCTGGCAAAATGTAACGTCGCAAAGTATCTTTCCACTTTAAATCAAGGTTAAGAGCACACTTTGTGGCCTGTTGTCAAGCATAATAGACTTCTCTACCTAATATAAGAATATTAAGATAGTTATTTATGTAGTTTTATAGGTACCCACAATATTAACACAATGACATAAGTACGTTTATATAACTATATACCTAATATGTAGCTCGGCATAGAAATACAAATAAAAACAGATCTACAAAGGGTCACGAGATGAGTAGGGTCAAAACAGGTTTTCAGCATCTAAAGTGGGTCAAGCCAAAAAACGATTCTCCTTTTATCTATTTAGGTAACACGTCATTAGTGCACGTGGATTTTAAAATAGAATTAACATGTGTAAGCATCAAATACTTTCTCATTTCACTGTCGCATCATATGTATAAAATATACGCGTACAAAGCAAATGGGGAAATCAAACATGAACCTAGGCGTGAAGATATACAAACGTATTTATTGTACATACATATGTTATGTAAGTATGTAACATATATATTATTTAGCATATGTACGTACGTTCAAAATATTTACCTACCTATGTTAAATAAAATCTCATTATAAAAAAAATTAAAGAGAAACAAACGAGTGCAGCAAAACGCCATATGATTCACAAATGTAATAATGACGAATACAAACTGTGTAGTGTATTTCCTTCATTAGCAGAATTTAATTTTTCCTGTTTGCAAGAAACCTGCACAGTGATGAGCAAAAGTAAACATACCTTATAATGCAGAGAACTGCTGAGAAAAAGATTATATATGTACATATAAGTTTTCATCCTTTATTTTTAGTAAATAAAAGTTTATCCCCGCGCTCCAGCATGTAAATAATCCGTTTTAACCCATACTGAGAATGTTCGCGTAGAGGCTACAGCACATACTTCAATACTTGCAACTTAAAGCTAGCGTTAGCCGAAGGCTTAAGGAAGGAAGTGCTCTGTCTGTGGGTTTTCTTCACCCTTAGATTACACTTAGATATGTGGCAAAAACAAAATACTTTATTCAAATCGTAGTAGGTTACGGTATTTTTTTACTACAAGATTGTTGCAGAATTTTTAAAAAGTCGGAAAGAGTAGGTTTAGTGTGTCTTACTTTACGAAACGCCCAGCTCCCAATGGAAGCCATTACCGATGACGTAGGTAGGCTTAATAGGTCATGAAAAGTACCCCTCATGTCGTATAAGTAACTTTATCGACGATTTCATTGCCTGCGATCACAACGAGACACGCACCTAGTTCAGTCTGCCTACTGCATTTAGCGAAGTCTTGCAGTCTCGAATTATAATAGGTTGGAAGTGATTAAATTATTAAATAAAGCACAGTGCGCCTGCAACTATGGGTTGTTTTTTTTTTTCAAGATCTATAGACCTTGTTTTACTTTTTAAATAATAACAACAGAAATTGAATCCGAATTAAAAACCTTTATTAACTCTGAAGGACTGTGACATGACATACGGCTGTTTTTAACAAGCCACATAGTTACAATTATAACCTGTAGCGATGCATTTCTAATACTTTGCATTCGACCTAAATTGACACGCGCTATACCTTTTAGATCCGCTCCAGTCATTGCATCAGTATTTTTCAAATTCTAAATAAATGTTTGCAATGCAGTACGTAATTATCAGCATATTTATAATCCTTTCCTGGCTTAAGAGACTCCTGCTTACAAGGACAGTCGACTTCGATTTTTCAAGTAAACCGAGTTCAAATGTCATACCGTCAGGCGTCAAATTCATAATAAACAGTGCGACTTGAACCAATGCAACTACAATATTTTAACCCGTAAAATGGCTTTGAAGGAGTGGTATAAGATAAGAATACTTAAGTTTCATCAGTACATCTAGAGGGCAAACAGGCATACTAGGAAAGCCCTAATTAATTGGGTAAAATTCGGTTGTTCGAGTCTGATTAAAGAACTTTATAAGCATTATCCATATATACGTGACAACCTATTCCAGTATATAACAGACTTAAATACTGAAATACAAAACGAACTTCCTTAGTGATAAGCCCTATGTTTAATATTTCTGAAAACCCCTTACCAATGTCAGAAATGAGACCAAACCTTGAACAATTTCGACTTAACATGTTTAGTCCGAAGAAAATCGAATCCTTAATCACAATAGTACAATAGCTTTCTCCTATGCTTTAAGAAAACAACATATTTATCGGTCATAAGATAATTGACTGAGAGAGCATATTAAGTGCACCAATCGCAGAGTATTTTTAGGACTGTCTGTGCTATAGCAGGCTGTTGCATGACATGATCCAGAAGACAGTAAAGCTGCATTAACGGCATATGTTTGAGCGTAGTCATTAATGCTGTTGAGGGCATCAAGCATAGAGTCAACTAATATGTATTGTAGCACTGAATATAGGATGGCATTTCGCGGGCAACCCGTATTTAATGCCATCATTTTATATTGACCGCAGTCAGCATCTCCGACCTATGGTTTATTCACAAGCGTCTATGGTTTTCATGTGTACGTTTTACTATATATGTACATTTATCTTGAAGCGTAGTCTCTTTCCCCCGTCGGGAAACATGTTGAATCTTGAACAAATAAAGCATTCACTATGCAGCCTTGTGCACGTGATAGATATATAAAGATATAGATCAAGGTCTTTATGATCTATATCAATAACTATTTGACTTAGAGTTTGGCATGTTGACCAGAGTCAGGATTGCAATGAACTTTCTGTTGCAGTTGTATGGCTAAGAGGCGTTTGGAAACCATCAAATCAAGCATTTAAAGGCCCCATCTGTCAATATACATATGTGATGAGATGACAGATGCCACCCACGTCAAATCGCATTGCATAGCTCATTTGGTGGTCATGTAACGCAGCTGATTTAGGCCTTCTTCTCCAGGAAAATGAATCAAAAGAGTGACGTTTTCTGCAAGCCTTTTGATCTTTTCGACTAGTAGGTACATTGTATGCGAGTAAGTATCGTACAAAGATAGTCATTCGAATCACAAGACAAAGCAAACAAATCAGCACCTAAGTCAGAGGCTTTGTTGGGGGCTTTAGAATGCTTGTCAAGTTTGCGGCCCAAAAGACTATGAGTGGATTGCCAATGTTGCGAGTACTACTTGGAATAATGCATAGATCACTGGTTTAACAAGGAGTCAGAATATTCTTGGCATTTAGTTCGAAGCCGCATTTTAGATGTTTTCAAAAACTTAGGACAAGCAAAGTAAAAGGGAAGGCCGTACCATAATTAGGTCAATTAGTTTTGTTATGTAAAACAACTAAAGTTGCAATAATAAATGTGAGTTTCAAAGCCCGCCAGTAATTTGCAGTAGGTATTTTAATCACTTATATATGTAAAAGCAACATAATTCTGGCAAGTCAAAAATATTTACCTGTACCTACCTACTATGATTACTAAAGAAGCGTTTTCATTATGGCCAAGGCTGTACGTAGATTTTGTCTATAAACACCTCAACAATTTTATACCTACATAGTGTACTGTTACAAAAATAAAAAATAAAAACAAATCCAGAAAATAAATTCAGGTTTTTTTATTTTTTTTTCTCATGTCTTTTGGTTTTTCTTTCCACCATCTTCGTTTTTTTTTTTCCCTGCCGAAAGTTGTTATATTTCGAATTCTACTCGATTGCACTACTACACGTGCGAATTTCAATACTATTTCCATCCAATTCCCCCGCAATGACTGGACGATAAACAATCAAACAGCAAATTAATCATAAATAAAATTTCAACATGCACAAACATCAATTCATATAGATATAGCCGTACATGTGGAGATAAATATCTACATACACATGTATGCATACCTATAATCAAGCAACTCATAGTAGAGAGGGTAGGCTAAGGTATACGCCATACACCACACTATACAAATCACTATGTTCCAGATTCATACCTACCTACGTACAGACCTATTCCATCTGTAAACAGAAAAGTATCTGGTTTCTATGAAAACTATATACATATATGCGATTGTGTTCGGGTTTTTCTTCGCCTTTCCGTCTTTAGGAACAATCAATGACCAAAACCACGTTCTTCTGACGCTGCGTCGTCGTTGCTGTTAGGTTAATACCGTATCGTAGTCGTCGGCAGGCAACGCGATCCAGTCCCACAGTAGTACAGCTGTAGCAAATGTCGCCTTTTATTCTCTCTTCTTTACTTTGCTAAGCCGGTATTTTGTGTGCAATTAGAGTATAACAGATACTCTGATACTCAGGTTGGAACTGTTCATATATCTGCGCACACATATGTATATAGCAAATGAATAAAAAATTTGGTTCTCTAAAGTTTAAAACACGACACGGCATGGTACGACAATACGACACGACTCAACGACAATACGACGACGCAACGACAGACGCTGCCCAAAGAAGAAAACGAGATAGTTAAGGCTGACAATTATGTTAGATGCGACGTTGCCAGATTTCACCACGAAATAAAACCAAAAACATTATATTACTTGTATCTCTCAATTTCTCTTCCTCCTGATTTTAATGGAATGAACAAGCTTTTCTAATTTCTTATCTAAGCGAAAATAATGAAAAACAGAGACAAAAAAATAAAGAATTCAGGCAAAAATAAATAAATAATGAAAAAAAAAAAAAAAAAAACAGTGCATTGAAAAGGGAGACGAAGAAAAAATAAACAGATACGAACCATAGTTATGTGTAAGGCATGCATGTGTGTGGATACGGATGGCGCTGCGAGTTGCACGAATGTATTTATAACTTTATAATTCTGGCGGCAACTTGATACATTTAAACAGATACATATTTATGAATGCGTGTGAAAGAACTACTCTGTAGAGGACTTTTTAAGTGGTTAGGCTACTCTAGGATTTTCAAAAAATCAATTTTTTTTATTGCTTTCAATGGTCCCTTAGGACCTTAAAAATGATATCCCAGGCAGCGAGCCTCTTATGACCGAAACTGGGGACGGTATTTTAGGGGACTAGAGTAGGTGTAAGGCAGAATTTTTCGAAGCTATTTGCCACGTGTTCAGACTATTGCTTGTTTCGTCTTTAGAAACGCCGGTTTCAGTCAGTTTCGTACAGTGAAACATTTGAGAAGGACGATATTTGGGGAACGTTTATTGTATTATCGATAATTGTGATAACTTTGTTTTTTTATTGGTTCGTTTTTATAATGAGTAAAAAAGTGTATTGTGGTCAAAAAGGTGGAAAAGGGACATCTTTATACAAAAAAAAAGTCTGAAAATATCTAGAAGAAGACCGCTGAAACGATAAGAGTTAGGGGCACCAAGTGAAATGAATGCTAGTACATTCGCAAAATTTAAGCAATCGGAAAATATGTTCGATATTGAAATGAATCCAGGCTTTGGTTATGATAAACTTCATAAACACCGTTTTTTCAGCTATTTTAAACGTTGTTGTTTGTAAAGTGCACAGATCGCAAGTGAAATTTACAGAAAGTGGTAAGCGCGGCTTGGGATTCAAAATAGTAGTGTCCTATTAAAAATGTGTACAGGCTGAGATACCTAGTAGTCCATTTATTGTAAAATGATATGAAGTAAACCGTAGAATTGTAATTTCCATGCGATTACTTGGAATTGGTTTGCACAGAAAGTTGTGTGCAATTATGGAATTATCGCGGCCTATGTTTCACTCTTTCTATGATAAGGTTGTCAAAAGAACTTCAACTGCAACTAAACTAATTTGCAAAGACAGTATGATGAAAGCAGCAAAATAGGAAACAATTATTTCTATTGAAAAGAGAGAAAATGAAATTATGGTATCAGGTGATGGGTAATGAAGAAAACGTGGGTTTATGTCCTTGTTTAGTTTAGTGACTCTTATTGGCAATTACAGTGCAAAAATTATAGACTGCGCAGTGAAATCAAAATACTGGAAGGTGTTTGAGTACTGGAAGGATAAAGAATATGCCAAAGAATATACGGAATGAGCACAAAATCAAAACGATAAGTGCGATGTGAATCACGATAGATTAGCAGAAAAAATCAAGGTTGATGCAGTTATTGAGATGTTTCAGCGATCCGAAACTTGTATAGATCACGTTTAAAAGGAAATAGGTACCTGCCTACAAAATTTGAAAAAAAAAACACAAAACGTCTCGATGAAAGGAGCAAATTGACGGAAAAACTAATAGACGAACTCTCTGTTTACTATGGACTAGCCATTTGTAGAAACTGTGATTCAGTTGAAAACATGAGAAACAGTATATGGGCTACACTCGGTCATAAATTATTTACTGATGCAATATTCGATCGGGGAGGATTCGTGGTGCTCATGAAAAAAGGCTAAAGCTACAAATAGTTTGGCTGAGTACAAATATAAGCCAGCTCTTTCAATTGAAGTCTATGAAGCTATCAAACCAGTCTACGAATAATTGCTCAGAAACGATCTTACTCGATTCATCGGCGGTTTTACATAAAACTGTAATGAAAGTTTTAATACGACTGTGTGGGCATTGGCCCCAAAATTAGTTTTTAGTGGTAAAACTGTGTTGGATATAGCTGTGGATATTGCAGTTTGCGTGCACAAGCCGTCACTTTGCTTCAAATTTGCATATAAAGAAAGCGATGGATATAGAAGTCAATCCGAATAGCTACGAAATGTACTTGGAGATTGACAAAGAGCGCATAAGACTTGCAGGAAGATCGCTGTCTGAAGCTGTAAAAGAGCGGAGGATCACATTTGAACCCAGTAGAAAATAAAATGGAGGGGCAGGACACTAATCAGAAGGTCAGTTATTCAGCGATTGGACGTGCTGAACAACAACATTTACTACTGCAGTTTTAATTAAAGGCAAAAGTGCCTATTGGATGCAGATTTGTTGTTAGAGGCAGACTTAGACAAGAAGTCTTGATTTCCGGAATGTTAACGAGCGCTTCGTAACAATCAGTATTAAGGTTAAATTTTCCAACATTAGCCTTATAAGCGCGCCTGCTCACACAAAGGAGGAAGATGACGACAGAACTAGATCTACGAGCAGTGTCTAAGCTATGACATTCAAATTATCCTCGGGAAAGAGAGGGCATCTTTGGAAGTGCTGTCGATAACGAATTTAGACTTTGCGGTGGGGCGAAACATTGTTTTAGTTCGCACGCGGTTCCAGCATCTCAATATTCTTAAGGGAAATTGAAGATCTCCTAATCAATCAGCCAGATTGACCAAATTGAGATCGGTGCAAGGCACAGTATTATGGATGTCCGAACTTTCTGAGGGGCCAACGTCGATTTGGGCCATTACCTTGTTTTATAAAAAGTACATTTGTGGATGTATGTCTGACTTTGGAAGGCTGCAATCCTAAGAGATCGCTAAATCCTTTTCTTATTGAGTTTCTCCTAATTTCTTATGAGGTCATATGCCACCAGCATCAAGTATTAAAGACCAGCAAGCATATGCAGCTAAGTAAAAAGCATACCGAGCTGCGTTGCATAGAAGGCCTTGAGCAGCTCACAAGCTTTACGAGCAGAAAAGGAGAAACGAACACCAGCTTCTCAGATGGGAAAATAAGGAGCATGAGAAGTCTCTGTCGAGCAAATTGAGAGCTGCTACTCCAGAATTGAGATTCGGAAGTTTAACCAAAAGGTAAAAAAAACATTCCACGGACACAAGTTACTTTATCTTTGTAACTTATGCACTATGCATGAAGAACACATAAAGAAAACTGTGTTTTATATGTAAGACACACATAGCGCTGCACAGAATCAATCTGATTTTAATGGAAACAATTTTTATATTATGTTTCTGTTCTATTAATGATGGCATCAAAATGTTTGAATACAGTCAAAACCAATTGGATATACCATATTGTAGCCTTCTCTGTTAGTAATGTTTGGAGCAATATGGTCTAAGCATATACTCGTAGACTATTATTGTTCGCCGACATGTGTTTTCAATTAAAATGTCTAGATACTAAAAGCTACTAACAAATTAAATTCCAAAGCAATTAGTTGAACAATTTTTTTCTGGCAATAATTCACTCACATGCTGTTAAGTGAAAGAATAAATTGCATTCGACCGTATTTGATCGTTTCAGATTGCACAATATATGTTTCATCTTATCATTTATAATGCTTTGCAAACCAATGCCTGAGGAGTTGAAACTCTCTCTGAAACACAGTACTCACGAGTACTCTCACCGCTTTGCTAAAAATGGAACTTACTTATAATTACATATAGATTAGGGAAAGAGTTGGACCCCAGAACGCCAATATCTAAATCTTATTTCTCATTAAAAACTTCATCAAGTTCAACCCTTTTGGATATTCCTGTTAAGTACAATAAAATAAAGGGATAGCTCGCTTTCGTTCTATTTTTTGAAAAGCAGAATATCATTAGACGCTTTCAGAGATATAGAAAAATGCCACAACTGATGCTTATATTAAACATAAAAGTAAGGATATCAACAGGGTAGGGAGTAATTTTTATTAAAAGGAAATTGGTTTTATAATACCATCAGAAATACTGGAGAATTCATTGTCCAGTGACATTATTCTTTTGAATGATATATGGTGATTCAAATATTCCAAACAAAACCATTGTTTTGAAATTTGTCAGTAACTAAAGCCGAATATAATTCGTTTTTACAACGGACACAAAGTGCTTATATAACTACTTCCCTTTTCGTTTGTTAAAAAGACTGTCAACCACTCTCTATTCCTCTTTAATATCGCCTTTGTAACTATATAGCTTATCAGTGTAATATTATATTTGTCTCAAATGTTTTTCAACTTCCCGACTCACAGCCTGTAAGGGCTTAATATATGTAGATATATGTATTATCGTTTGAGACTGAAATTTTGAGGATGTTTCTAACATTTCTTCCTTGTCTGATTTTTTTTTTTTTTTCTGATCAAAAATGAGGAAAATTTAGTAACTTGCTGTAATCAAAGTCCTAACGAAAAAAAGAAAAGTGTGCAAACTATCCTAGAAGAAATGACGTTAGTTTAAGAAAGTTCTTGCTCCGCTAAAATCATGGCATGTACTATACATAAATGCTGCGTCTTATTTAAGTGGGGCATCGAGGCCAGGCTGGATGGCCAATTAATGTCACAAAACCGACGACATACGCCCTTATGAAAGACAGGCGATTCGTTCTAAGGGAAACTGCAAAAAGGTTTATAGTAACTGAGACAGCGGCTTACAAAATTGGGCTTACAAAAGCGGCTTTCATCTGGGGTTAAAGAAAATCAGCGGATGATGGGTGCACAAAATATTCTCGGCGCATATTCGTTCAAAAAATTCATATGGGAAGCAGTTTTTAAGCGTTGTATAGCGATAATCCGGGCTTAACTATCAATATGGGTTGGAGGTTACAGGAGGTCAAACTAACCTTTCTTATAATGATCCAGAGTTAGAGCAGTAAGTAATGGCAGGGTTTTTGGACTCATACTAATATACTATGAGTATACTAAGACCCCTAAAAGAATTATATCTATAGAGAAAACGAAGTCAAGATTAACAGAAGACGTGCTCTTATTTTATGATGACGATTCACAAAACACAAATTGCAATGTCTGGTATGGAGTCACTCGATTTCCTGGAATTAAAACATCCACTTTACAGTCCTGATTTGTCATTAATTTTTTTTTAAACAAGATTTAAAAAAGAGATAGAGAAAAAATTTTTATGATCATGAATCACTACGGAGAGTTGTAAATGAATATTTTTAAAGTAAACCACAGCAAGTTAATATTTAGATCTGGGATGTGTATTTGGGTGTTTTCCCAAATGCAGTACTGACTGTATTGACATTCCTTAATGCAAACCCAAAATTGTGACAGAACACATTACTTGCAAACGATATTTCGTTATAATTACTTTTTTGTGAAACGTGAGAGATGGAGAACGCCAAGAAGTGAGTTTATTTAGAAGTATTAATTATTTACGTAATAATTATTTAAATTTTTTAACAGCAAACAATGAACGAAAAACCAAATTTCACCTTTAATTACAAAATGGCTGGAGTTTGAAAAGGAGTACAGCTAGCAGAAAAAAAGGACTGTTTGGAGCTTGGTTCACGGGGAAATTTGGCAAGTTGATCCAGAATGCATATTTCCTGGACTATTGCATTAGAAAAGTTTTAAATGTCATGCTAACATACCGAAGAATCAAGGTAAGACAGATTTTTGGCAATTCTTTGTCATCCTTGATAAGCAGTATGGCACAAAACATTCCATTTCGGTGCCAGAAGGATACCTTGATTCTTCGTTGGAGTACCATATGGTATGACGAATCAACTGGAAACGAGAATAGTGCTGATAGGGCCAATGAAAATCCTCGGAGAAAAAGGCAAAAAATAAATAAATAAATAAATAAATAAACGCCATGCTAGACTTCCTCAAAAAAGAAAATAATGTTTAAATGAATTACTCGTCACTTTTGGTTTTTTTTTTTTAATGACATTTATTTATTATTATAATTTTTTTTAATACTAAATATGGAGTAAAAAAAAAGCAGAAATTAGTGTAGTTAATTGTTCTCTTTTCCATCTTGCTTCACCGCTTGGACGGAAGTTTATTCTGGGGAGGTGATAGTGCCTAATGAAACAACTAAATAGAAATCATCAGAGATACATGATTCATGGCTCATAATGAAGTTATGCAAAATTACACGGTTGTGCAGGGGTATAAAGTTTAAAATCCGAAATTTACTTTTAAGAACGCCATAAGCTTGCTCAATAAATACGCGTGTGTAACTATAGCAGCAGTTGAATCTCTTCTGTACTCCATTATCCTTATATGGAACAATGAGATAAGATTCCAGTAGATAAGACGAGTCTCCGAGCAGATTTTTCTCTGGTATATAGTCTGGTTTCTTTTTTTTACAGAACCATCGCGCCAAACGGCGTCATCGGGGCAAGATCCTATAAAGCCAACAAAATCATCCATAAACTATAACATACACCCTGTAAAAAGCAGTTATATACAAAACTTACGTATAAAACAAACTGACAAATAAAAATCGTGTAAATACCTTCATAATTATTGAATGGGTAATAGCTTAACAAATCCTCTTTCGGAATTGGAATCTTAAAATGCGTGCCATCAACACATCCCAAGACAAAAGTGAATGAATTATTGGGTTTTTCCTCAAATATACTTGCTGTGTTTCTTAGAGACTCCAGGTTGTATGGCCACGGGACTATATTCTTTTAAAGTTTAAGTATGGCTTCAATAGTTCTTTTGAAGATTCGATACAAAGAGCCCATTCCTATACCAAATCGGTCAGAAACTTCTCGGAAGCTACACTGGTTAGCGAGTTTTCATAACGTTAAGTATAGGCAATATTTCAATGAAATTATGGGTCTCCCCAAAAATGCAAAAGTGCATTCTTAAGTAACTAAAAAAAAAAAATAAACTTGTTTTTATGTGTAAGTAAATTTGCAATGCAAAACTTACTAGAAAGTATTTCTATTCATTGGGAAATGCGTAAAAAACACATCACCGGCTTATGAATTGATGACATTTTGGTACGTTCCTTTTAAAAAACCAATGAAGCCAGGCATTTGCGTTTTAAGTGTCTTTTTTTAGATTTTTAACATATACTTCATAAATATTTGGTTGTCACCTGCAACATAATTTAGCAAATTCTTAATTATTTCAGCTACTATTAATTTTTTATAAGACATAGTTTCAAATTTGCAAAAAAAAAAAAAATTGTGGGCACCGTATAACACTCCAAAACGTCAGGATTCAATACGCAACCGTATGCGAAACGTATCGTGAAAGCATCGTGTGTTTGCATAACCGATGCAAGGTGCAGTCACAATGCGCATTTTGTTGGAAATTAGGAAAGCACTCTCATGCTCAAGATGATTATATTCCAATACAAACAATTTGATCATTTGACTTACAATTCGCATTTGACGAATGTAGAAAGAAATTTAAACCTCGAATTTCCGATGAAAGCCGTTTAGCCAAAAACTTTAAGATTTTAGATCTTCCTGAAGACTTTCCAGTATTACGGCGCTCAAATGTGGAGATAATAGGGAGTGTGTCAACTAAAATATTTTTAGTTCTTAGAAGAAGATTCAGTAAATCCGGTCTTGATAGAGTCCAGTGACCATCGATTTTCTTATTGAAGTTGGAAGTTGTTTAGATAATATTTCTCCGTCACTAGAACTCTGGTTTTCTTTGTAATTTTGCAGAAAATATGAAAAGATCAACGTTTGAATTTCCCAACAGATGATTTGTATGTTCTACCACTATTATTATAGAGATCTGAATTTTGAGCGCTTTATTTGCTTAAATAAATTTACAGTTGCCTTCTTCACAAACAGATCAAGGAGGCTAGTCGAATATATAGATCCTATTTAATGTTCGAGTGGGATTTCATAACTATACATTAGCTCAAAGTTGTAAAAGAAGATACGCTTTCAGACGTGCAATTGTCCACTCTGATTATTCGAACAGAATCCAAATCTTATCGCTGAGATTGTGGTTTCGGGCGGCCATGGATGGCACTATTTCGCTAAACAAGAGATGAATCAGTAAAAGGAAGGATAGAAAAATCCAGTGGAAAAAAGATGAGAGCCTAATCAATGAGCTCTACGATAGGAACAATATCTGAGGTTTGTTGTTCCTAAATTATGCAAATAGTAGCTGATGAAAGCTTTTTGTTATCACGTGAACCACACCGAATGAAAAATGGATTTACACAGCGTTTCTAACAGCTACTTAGTGAACACAAGGAAGATTCAGTGATATGGTTAGGAAGAAAACCTAGATCTGTATACTGATGGAGTAAGAGAGAGTAAGTAAATGATCAATAGCCATACGTTCGTTACAGTCCTTCATGTAAGAACTACAGGGGCATATTTCTGTTAAATGTCGCATATATATGTTTGAACATCTAAAACCTTTTCCCACCATTCATATGATGGGCTAATGTTATAGCTATTTCTTTATCATCTCCTTGAAATTGTTCGCTCTTTATGTCACAGGCCAACATTGCTCATCGCCACGGCCTTCACTCTATAAGCAGACCAAATTTCCACACTTAAACATATGGAAAATTGAAGCAAACTATCTTTTCATCAACTTAGATGCGATATTTCGGCATCTCAGAGACAGTGACCACTTGGTGTGCACGGCTGTTTAAAATTACGTGTTTTACACTTAAATTTGATTCCCGCTGTCATATGTACTCGTAACTCCTTGAGTTTAGGACTAAAATTATAATGCGTCGCACTGAAGGCGATATCTTAGAAAAATTCTTCGAGCTGTTGCGCACGGCATTATCGATCGGACCCAGAATGCCGATATAGAAGCATTTGCGTCGATTAGAAAAGGCTTTAGGAGCTAAATGAGAGTCTGATAAGAAAGATAAAACAAGATGGAAAACCTGATATCGACCAATAAAGAATTTGCTGCATATCATCCAGAACAGCTAAAGCTTATAGTTAAGTAGCTCACCAGCCTCAGAGTAAATACTATCTCTTTCAATGACAGTAGAGAATTAAAAAAGGTTGAAGATAGCCATTTGTTATTACTGTGAGTTGGAAGAATAACTGAGTTCAAAATTTCTAAGTCGAAATATTAAACTGCTTTATAAAATCCTGGTCGTAGCCGTAAGCACAAACCCAAAGGCTGTACGAAGATGAATATGTACAATATGTATTAGCTTACTCAATAAGTTCTGCGATTTTTTCAGGGTTAAAGTTACACACACATTTTTGGTATAAAAGCTTATAATTAATCGATTATATATTGTTCATCATGGTCTATTACTCTCTTCCAACGTTCTGGAAGACATAATGCCTTTTATGTAAAAGTCAGCAGTTTATCAGTTGCGTTTTGATCTCATCTCCGTAATTGAATTGCCTTTCGTTAAAATGATTTTGGGGAGAGCGGAGCAGATAGTAGTCATAAAGCTTAACTGCATAACTTCCCAGCCAAATGAATTCATCTTTTGTTTTGTCACTAAAGCTGTGTGTGGTTTGGTGTTGTCATAGTGGAAATCAACGCCTTTCCTGTTCGCCAACTCTGGCCGTTTTTCTTCCACTGCCTGTGTCAAAGTATCGAAATAAAGGGAATATTTAAAGGCATTTATTGTTTCAGTGCGTGGAAGCAACTCAAAATAAAGAATGCCTCGCCAGTCCCACCAAATGCTCAATAAAACCTTTTTAGGATGCAAATCTTGTCTACTGACCGATTGTGGTGTTTCACCAGGGTACCCCACCATGACCCATTTTTCGTCTCCCGTAACCACTCTTTTCAGGAAAGACTCAAGCGAGTTCCATCTCAACAAAGACTCGCAGAACATTATGCGATCCATAATGTTTCTTTCACCGAGTTCGTAAGGAAGCCAAACATCCACCTTTTGGCCTTTTCAGCCTCTGTGAAACGGTTGTATGGACAATATTAAATCGCTGAGCGATCTCCCGTGTCGTCAAATGCCTATCTACGGTAACTGCAGCTAAGATTGATTGTCGTCTGTGGTGGATAGACGTCCAGAGCGAACTATATTACATCAGCAAGGACTATATTTCTTGAACGAAAGCGTGTAAAGCAACGCTAACTAGTGTCAGCGCTTATAGCCGGATCTGCATACACGTTGTGACTCTGTCGCTTTGACACCTTTTTTTAAAGAAAAAACGCAAAATATGCTAAAAATGCACTTCCTTATTTATAAAAAAAAATTATAGAGCACATAAAACGTATCCGATCAAAACAAATTCTCGTAATAATGTAAAGAATAACCCTCTCTATTGTAATACAATAAAAAACTTCATAACGGTATACGAGGTGTGTTCAAAGCATAGGGTGACTTTATATTTTTATAAAAAAAAATATTTATTTATTTTTTGATCCATTTTTTTATAATAATTGAAAATTTAACCAAAATAGGTCTAGCCTTTCTATCTGTCCAAAACAAACTAAGTATGCTATAATACATGAGCTGAAAAGTCAATGCCGTTTCTAAGAGAGGGCACCACTTGAATTAAATCCATACCATTCAGTTAGTACCAACCTTCAAAAGATACGTTTATAAATTTGACAGCTGTCGGACAATTAGTTTTCAAGATATAGCGTTGTGAGTGAAGTAACTTTTGTTATTGTGAAAAAAAAAAAAAAATGGATTGAAAGCAATTTCGTGTGTTGATTTATCATTGCTTTTTGGTGGGAAAAAATGCAGCCGATGCAAAGAAACAATGACAGTAGCTTTCCAACGCATGTTCCAATGGAATAATAACAATGGAATAATACAAGTTACGCCATCTCTTAGCAAGCCGCAGGAATTAAGTTATAGACCCAACACAAAAAAATAATATATATATGTAGTGGAAAACTAGACATTTTATATGTAAATTTAAATTCAAACTTTTTATATATCATGTCTGTTTGTTTTGATATTTTCTGTCGGAACAAAATCTCACTACGTAGAATGTTGGGCCAATAGGTAGTCAGTTGCAATCTTTTTCGCTGAGAGGCAACGTAATGCCGCTTGTTCTTAAAAACTTCGGAAAACATCACTTGGAATGACCACAATCCTCGGAGACGAACCAATGGGCAGTTTGACCACAAGTTAGGTATTAAAAAGTTATCTTCCAGCTTTACCTTGTTGGTTTGTGTTATTTTTATGGCCTATTTTAGCCAAGCAATTTAACCATTTAATAATGTAAGAAGTTCGCACAAACGTACATATGAAGCTACTTATCTACTTACAAATATGTCTTGTACATTCACTCTAACTGAAATGATATTTCTTTAATATCTCGGTCAGATTCTACACGGTCCTACAAATGCAGACCCTATTGTATGATGTCTAGATGACAGGCTGCCTTGTTCCCTCGTAGATCTCTGTGGTAGAAAGCCACAATACGCTATTTCGTAATATTTTTTATAGTCATTTAAAAACATTTAAAGTATTTTTGTACTGGTGGAGGATGTTCTTCAGGTTGCTTCTATTGTAAATGTATGTAATGTGAACGTAAATAATATTTAAATACTATTTTCGACAAATTATACCTACACCGGCTTTCTTAAACACGTTACTGATTACTTCACTAAAGAAGGAAAAATAGATTTGGGATAGAAAATCTTTGCAGGGCATAAAAACGTAAACCTCATTTATTTTTTAATCACACATTTATTAATCCTTACATTAAAAAAAAAAAAAACGCTTAAAAAATTGGTTAAATTACTTCAGTTTTCTTTCTTACTTACTTCAGTTTTACTTACTGACCTCATTTGAGCGCTCTTGCTAAACATAAAATTTATAATTACTATGTCTTTCGACGCAACCTTAGTGGAATAGGTAGCACGCATAGGCAGCCACCAATCTGACTGAAATACGATAATAAAGCTCAAGTAGGTATTCATTCGGACGCACCGTATGCATTTTTTACCTGCATGCCCGAACATGTTTGAGCTTTCCCTTGGGAACCAAGGCCATTGGAGTCAATACGCTGAGGTTAGATTTTAAGTATGAGACACATTGTTAGACATTCTTATCTGGTACTCAGTACAATAAACTACCATTTTATAACGTAAAATTGTGTTTTAATACTCAGAGTTGCGCGACTTGTTAGCGTTGAGTTAATTGTTTTTGGAAACCTCCTTGGGAAGGACTTTTACTGGTATCATTATTTTTATTTTTTGTTATGTGTATAATTAAGACTAAGAAGTTGACTAAGTATCAGATGTATTTGAAGCGTTGAACAGAGAGTTGATCACCATTCAATAACAGTGGAAGTCATCTTCTAGGTAGCTGATGTCTACCTTTGTCACAGCATTTTGGCGAGAATCCTTTTTGACTTTTACGGTTCTATTTATTAATAGCAATTCCTCTTATGCATAGTAACCCTTTGTACTGTCAAAAATTGCGTTGTCAAAAGCAGCTCAAGTATCTATGAAAATACCCACCGCGTACTTCTTCTTATCAAATGCTAACTAAATAGGTATTATCAACATGGTTTTGAGCAACAAGTTTTACTCGTAGAAGGTAAGAGGAAAAGCTGGTTCAGTACATTCTACCAATGACAGGTGACTTCCAGATATAAGGGAAAAGAAGGTGTTTAGTTCTAATGATACCATATTTTATTATCTCCTTTAGCCCGTGCTTGCAAGAGTTCACTTCTGCTAATTGGTGTAGGTACCTCTTATGTTTCTCACACAAACATTCTTTCTGATGGTCCGAAATTTCATCCGTTGGCCATTTATTAACTCTTGTATGAGTTTTTCATAAAACTTCGCTTTGATAAGCCATCCAACTTTTATGTTTTCCTGCTGCAGGAAACTCACTAGGTGGGGTGAAAAGTAACCTCATTGGGAATGAAAAAAAAAAAAAATTTTAAATGTTTTTTTTTATTTTATTTAATATAGTCCCCTTTTAGTTTGATACACCAAAAATTAATTTTCCGGAAGGTCTGAAAAATACTCCACCGTGGCGTCGATGATTTCCTCGCGTGAGCTGAATTTTTTATTGATGAGCCATCTTTTGAGGTTTGGGAAGAGATAATAGTCCGAGGGAGCCAAATCGGGCGAATACGGTGGATGCGAAAGCAATCATCACTGAGTTTAGTCATGGTTGCGATGCTCTTGTGCGCCGGTGCATTGTCTTACAGAAACAAATTTTTTTTCGCTTCATTTGAGGCCATTTTGCAGCTATTTCGGCCTTCAATCGCTCCAATAATGCACAGTTATACTCGCTGTTGATGATTTTTCTTTTTTTCGAGGTAGTTCACGAAGAGTATGCTATGACAATCCCAGAAAACCGACGCCATAACCTTTCCGACCCGTCGAGCCTCCCTCGGCTGCTTTGGAGCACTCGTGCCGACTTCAGTCCAATGCCGGGCACTCATTCTGCTCTCTGGTGTTTAACAGTTGCCAATCGACACAGCGGCAGGATAACTTTTTCATATTCAGCATATTGCCCAAAATATGGCGTGGTATCTGCTAGCTAGCGCACCTTCACTTTCCGGTCAGCCAACACCATTTCATGTATTTTTTTGACATTGTCCTCTGTAACCGCATCGGAGGGCAAGCCGCTGCGGACTTGATCGGTAGTGTAGTTGCAGCCACCACGAAACTCTCGAGCCCCATTAGGCCCATAATATTTATCCAACTTTTCTTCTGTTTCCTTTGCCGTTTTTCCATAATGTTTTATGAGAGAACGAAAATTGTTTTTGTCCATACTTAACATGATGCCAAACACGTCAAAAACAAACAGCTGTCAAAACAAAACTAAAGACAGTATCGCACTGAAATTTGGCATGTCTGCCTAGATATGAACGGACTTCAAGGCATCATAACCTTTTTTGCAGTAGCAGCTCATTCTGGCGGTAAGGAGGTTACTTTTCACTCCACCTAGTATAGGGTTTTCTAATAACGACTTGACAATTTTTTTTTTTTAAATAAAAAGCAAACCAGTTGAGATATTTCAAAAACCTTATTATTGGCTTGAAGTACAATCAAAACATTTATGAATGGAATTCGACTTCGTTCATATGGCTGCCGCGGGCACGTTTGCAGCGGTCGATTCGTTGGACCCAATTTTTAACAACTCGGCCACACATTTCGGCCGACAGGGCCGCTATTTTACGTTCAATGTTGGCTGTGAGCTCTTCCAACGTCGGTGGCATGTTGGCATAAACCAATGACTTAACGTAGCCCCACAGAAAATAGTCAAGCGGCGTTAAATTAAAAGATAACACGCTCACCATACTTACCCTTCAATAAATCGATTGTAGCGTGTGCTGTGTGGCTTGTGGCACTATCCTGTTGAAACACATGTCGTCCAAGTCCATATCTTCCAATTCGGACCAAAAATAATCGGTGATCATGGCGCGATAACGCTGACCATTCACAGTAACGTGACGATCGTTATCGTCGACGAAAAAATATGGCCCAATAACGCCGCCGGCATGCAAACCGCACCAAACAGTTATTTTTGTGGATGAAGTGGTGATTCATGAAGCACATGTGGGTTTTCACTCACGTTGCTCGTTAGTGTACTTTACCATGATCAAAATGTTGAGTTACTGAATAAATTGACAGTAACAGTTTGATGATTAGTGAAAGAGTGCGTTCACAAATTAAACTCAAAGTTATCAAGTCCCTATTGGAAAACCCCATATATACAATTTAAGTCTGCTTGTAGTTGCTGCTCCAAGGAGTAAAAAATACTTTCCAACACATAGAATCGAGAGTATAATCTTCATTTTTCTCTTTCCAAGCTTAAGCTCGTTAAGTGCCATATATCTACCCAAAATACATTCGTCACTTTTTATAAAATTTTATTATACTTTCAGCCGAATGGGCCCCACTGTGTCTATTCAATAAATACATACATTGTGTAGAAACTCGGCTTTTGTGAAAACGGCAACAACAAAAACAAGTAATACAAATCTGTTTATACGTGCATTCAAACATACAAATGATTGTATGTAGGTGAATTTGGAGGTATAGTATTACAGAATGGGTGACCAAATGTTAAATGTGCTTGTGTGTTAGTAAAATCCCAAGGCCAAAGTTTACCGCCTTTAACCATAGCAACAACAACAAGAAGAATTTATCACTTTACAAGTGAATGGATAAGTCAACAACAGATCACAGACATCACGCAGTTCCTAAGCATACATACGAATATGTATGTACATACTTGTCAATAAATCAGTAATACAGTCCAATGGCAGTCATAAAAAATAAAGAATTCTAACTCGGGATTACTTAACCATTTTCTAAGCAAGCATATCTACAAAAATCATCGGAGGGGTTTGCAACGTCAACTAGGTGGCAGGAAGTTGTTTAAAAGCTTTTTTTTTATTTTGAATTTTGACTTCTTTAGGCATACAACCATTGATAGTACAATGGCTTATATACATACTTACATAAAGTATACTAATGTGGGTAGATCTTTTAGCAGTTAAATTGGCAAAGACAACCCGTTGTGTTTTAGAGCGAAATTTATTACCATTTTTAAGATAAGAGTTTTGAGGTTTGACAGATATGAAAATAATTTGCGCGCGAAAATTCATACCCAGATCGATATATACACATGTTTGTACACACATGCATACATATGATGGTTATCAAATTGAGAGGTCGAGCTATAATCATTGATGTAAACAGGTTTTAATATTGAATTGAATTCTGTACAATTTGTAGGTAGTACCTATAATAGTTGTTTTTTTGTTTTTAATAGAGTGGATTTAAGTGCAAATCAACCTTTATGCATTGTGCTTATGCATAATCGTCTTATAAGAACTACAACACAAGATCTCCAAGTTACTGGTCTTGGAAACATATTCCTAAAGCTTACAACTTACATATTTGAGTTATGGAGCTGATATCTTTAAATGTTAATCTTTGGGTTATTACCTAGAACCTTTCAATTTTATGTCGTAAATTAATTCCTTTGAAACATTGTATAGGTACATTTTTGTTTCTTAAATTCGATCTTACTTACTTATTTAAGGTGACATTACAGTCCAGGCTCCCTCCCCTTGATATTCATATGATGGGCTGCACCCTCAAAGCCATCTTCCGATTAAAAAGAAGTGGTTTTTGGTACATCACGCACTGGAGCTTCGATGACCCTGCGCGCCGGCTGTCTTATGATTCCGGTCTTATGGACATGCCATCCGATTCAATGACACCGGAACTCCTGTTGCGCCAAAAACTACGAAATCGACTTTCCTTGTGCCCAGGACTGGCTTCGCCCAGACTCTGAGCAAGGAAAGGAATGTAGTCGGGTCTTCACGGACGGCTCCAGAACCAATATATGTAGGATGTGGCGCTGGTGTCTTTTTGGAGGATGACAACGTTGGATTTCACTTCACGTGAAACTTCTAAGCAGAAGTTTATGCAATCCTGAAGGCAGTGAACTATATTGTGGAGAAACGGTGGAGGGAGCGAAGCATTTGCATCTGCAGCGACAGCTAAGCTGCGCTTAGAGCCTTGCTGAACCTCCTTACGACTTCCAAATTGGTTCAAGAGTGCAAGAGATCACTGAAAGCAGACGGAAGGCTAAATTCAGTGACCCTTGTCTGGGTCCCAGGTCACAATGAACTAAAATCACGGGAAATGAAATCACCGACGAACTTCCCAGAATCTGTTCAGGGGAAAGCTTTTCAGGACCCGAACCTACGTTGGGTCTGCCTGCGTCCTCTGTTAAGGCTTCCATTGACAGTTGGGTCTCACAATAACACAACTGTAGATGGCACAGCTCCGCGGATGTAGGCAGACTAAACGAATACTTCCTGACGTCTCTAGGAAATCAGTGGCCTTGTGACGACGGGACGGCACACTTTTGCAAACACTTCTGCAACATCCTGCTATGGTTGCTGCGAAAGTGATGACGACACCGCGTAGCATTATCTCTGTGAATGTCCGGCTTACGCTCGCATCAGGCTGCAGGTACTTGGCATTGACGTGGTGGGTCTGAGTTGTGAGTGAGTTCTTTACCGACCTTGAAGAAGCAGCATGCATTCTTCATCGTCATCCTGCACAAACGGACGAGTTTGGTAGGGATGTCAAACTAGACATTGCTCTGTATAGCTAGTCTTTATTGACGCTGTTATATGCGGCCTTAAAATCGATGAAAAGGTGGTGTGTATCGGTTTGGAGCTCAAGTGTTTTTTCCAAGATCTTGCGTAGTTTGAATATTTTTTCATTACTTGATGCTTGATGCTGGTGGCATAGGTCCTTTTAAGATGCTAAGGGAGACTAAATCGGAAAGGGATTTGGCGATCTCTTGTGATTGTAGCCGTTCGATGACAAACATCCTCACAGTATTAGCTTGCCTTTGTGATGTTCGAAATATCCGCAATCGTGTATTGACTGCAACAAGGTAATACTGTATTTGATGTTGACCTCTCGGAACGTTCGGATGTTCATAATGCTGGAGGAGTATCTTGCCTCGATCGCAATGTGGTCAATCTAGGCGACGGTTGGGTGATGAGGATATCTCCTAGTACCCTTACGAATATCGAGATGTTTGAACCGCGACAAAGTCGTTAGTCTGATTCCGTTATCGGAGGTGGTGAAGTGCAGACTATATGTACTTTACAACACCACTACCAAAGATGCCTTCTTTTTGCTGAGGAAAATTTTAATGTCATAGCTAGATCACTGCTCGTAGGTCTTGTCCCAGATCTCGTAGAAGCTGTTTTAGGTGTCGTCATCTTTCTCCTCTCTGGTGATTTGCGCGCATATAAAGCTAATGTTGGAAAATTTAGCCTTAATTCAGTTTTTACGAGTCGCTTGTTAAGATTCCAGAAACTGAGAAGACTGCTTACCTAAGCCTGCCTCTAATTACAAATTCGCATTCAAATAGGCACTGCTTTTGCTGTCGATAACAATCGCCGTAGTGTAAACTTAGACTTCTTTTTAATTTTTTATTTCTTTTCACTCTTTTGTTCCATTCTAAATAAAAGACGTCCGATCGCGTTGACAGATATACATTGAATACTTTATTTTTAAAATATCCTTACCTAACCGGCAGTCCCTCTTTATTCTGCCAGTTCAGCTTCTTTCTTTTGTCTTTTACATTGTTCCTTTTTTTTTTTTTTTCTTTGGAAGTGTTGCCACGATTCTTCCTTCCTGGCATTTAATCATCCCAATTATACCAGATCCTGAATTTATTCAAGGTTTGATATTCACCACTTCCCATATACATTCGTACGAAATCTGATTCAGTTGAAACCCTTCAAATCCTTCAATAGATATCTATCATTTAATAGAATCTTTTCAAAGGCACGTACGCAGTACCTGTGTGCGACTAGTGTGGCAATTGATGAGCGCTTGCAAACGAAGATATTCATTCGTGATACCTTCGATTATGTATTCGACTAATTCTTCTTCATCTAAGTCAAGGCTGTGGTTGAGGATAATCTTGTCATTGTAGTAATCCGTGAAATTCTCGTTTGCGTTCCATTTTCTTGCCTTGAATCGTCTTCTTGCCGTCAGCTTGCCCTCTCGTCTGTCATAGAGTTCTCTCATTTGTTTTATAAGTTCCTCAGTACTTTCCTCCATAAAATTTGGTTTTGTTGTACTTTGCCTTTTAACTTCGACAAGATTACGGTTCTAAAAGTATTGTCGTCGAGGTTGTATACTCTAGCCAAATTCGATAGCTGTTGTAGCCAAATGTCCAACATCGGACCGCCGTCGTATTCTGGCAATAAATCCATTATTGTGTTAAATGGTACTTGGGAGACGGCCCTGAGTTCTGTCATTTGTCTTTTGTTTGTGTTATCACTCGTTCTCGCATCATTTAGATTAATCTCACTCATTTTTCGCAGCATTTTATTATCCCGTTCGATTATTATTATTTATTATTTCACTTCTTCAAGACTTCTATCTCTCGTTTTAGAAGTTCCAACTCCCGTTTTTCTGGTCTCTCATTTGTGTAGTTTTTGTTGGTGTCATCAACTTCTACATCTGCCTCTATGTCATCGTTGCTCTCGTTATCTGCGTCGCCGTCGTTGTTGTCACCATCGTCATCCTCTTCTTCCATCGAGCCAAAACTACCACGCTTCACTTCTGGTATCGCATTCAGCTGCAACAACAATTCTTTTTGTTGCCTGTCGACTTCTTTTCTAGTTTTAGTAACCAGAACTTCAGTTGCGCAGCTGACAACTTTTGGATTTCGCTGTTCATTGTCGATACCGTTAGAGGAATGAGAGAATGTAAAACGCACAAAATACAAAAAATTGCGAAGGTATATTTGTATTTTTTTTTTTTTTCGTAGACGTGAGGATTTTTTTTTTATCTTGCCCGACATGCGTGTATATGGTATATTTATTATTCTTTTTATTTCGCGAGAGATTAAGCTTATCCCAGTTCTGAGGTTGCAAACTTAGTCTTCCTTTTAATTTTTTATTTTTTTTAACTCATTTGTTCCGTTCTAAATAAAAGACGTTCGATCGCGTTGACAGATATACATCGAATACTTTATTTTTAAAATATCCCTACCTAACCAGCAGTCCCTCTTTATTCAGCCAGTTCAGCTTCTTTTTTTCTTTCTTTTGTCTTTTACATTGTTCCTTTTTTGTTTTTTTGTTTTGTTTTGGAAGTGTTGCCACAGTAGTTTTTTTCGTCCGCCACCATCTCTTTTCCAAAATCCTGACTTAGTCTCGGAAATCCTTACCGGCCTGAGCTTATTATATGTATATATCCGAGTAGCCCGGATAAAGTCTTATTGGTCTTGTTCCGAGATTTTATCTCACAGTTGATTCCATCTAGAGAATTCATCCGCTGTCATCCTACTGGTCAGCACTCGGGGTTATAGTTAAGTTTGGGCAGTCGAGTCATTGACATTGACCAGTAGCCGATGGTTAATACTTGGACTTAAAAGAAGCACAATAATTGCGTAGGAAAAGTTACAACACTGTTACAATTTTCTCTAAATCAGCCCACATGTCCCCGATACCACGCATTTTTACATCACCTTTTCATTTTTCAGGGTTAGTGCAATTACGTTACCGACAATTTTAAAAAGACAATTACGTCATTTAGTTTTCGTTTTCCCGATTTCACCTGATTACCTCAGGTCTGCTTATATGTAAGTGTGAGGTGAGTGTCAAACTCCTTTCCCGTATTAGCTAGACGAACGTTTAATAAGTTAAAGCCGCTCATATATTTACCTGTTTGAGTGCCATTTGTCGGCAGTTTTTGCGTGATAGCTTTGTAAACAAGTCAGTGTTTGTTGTGTTCTGCGAATTTCGCCAATTTCAAATTTAGTTAAGCAAAGAGTTTGCCTGAAATTTTGTGTATTTCTTATTAACACGACAATGTCGAAAACAGAAGTGTACGAGTGGTACAAAGAGTTTAAATCGGGCCGTACTGTGGTTGATGTTTTGCCTCGTTCCGGTCGTCCATCCGCAAGTATGAAGCATTGAAAAAGTTAAGAAAATTGTCCTCGCAGATCATCGTGTGAGCATCAGGATGATAGCAGCTAATCTTGGTGTCTCGTTCGGATCGGTGCAGAGCATTATGCACGATGTTTTGTGAATGAGACGAGTTGAAGCGCGGCTTGTGCCGAAAGTGCTGAATTTGTTGTAGAAATATCTCATCTGGTATGCGACTATTTGATCAAAAACAACGGTGAAGCTTCGGCTTCAACTGATATGGCTCCTTGTGATTTTTTTCTATTCCCACGTCTAAAGTTACCACTTCACATATAACTTTATTTGAGAAGATTGAGGCGATAAAGCAGAATTCGCAAAAGGAGCTAAAAGCGGTTCCCAAATCGGCCTATGAAAATCTTTTTGAAGATTGGGGGAAGCGTTAAAATATACGAGTATGAATTGCTTGCAATGGAGATTTCTTTGAAGGGAATAAAGTGAATATCGATGAATAACTGAACCGTTTTCCTTTTACTGAAGAATTCCCTGGCATTTCTCTACCCAACTTCTACGTGATCAAACTGGGGTACTATAGGGTTTTTTTAATAACGACTTGACAACTTTTTTTTTTTAAATAAAAGGCAAACCATTTGAGATATTTCAAAAACATTATTATTGGCTTGAAGTACAATCAAAACATTTATGAATGGAACTCGACTTCGTTCATATGGCCACCGGGGGCACGTTTGCAGAGGTCGATTCATTGGACCCAATTTTCAACGACTCGACCACACATTTCGGCCGAAACGGCCGCTATTTCGCGTTCAATGTTGGCTCTGAACTCTTCCAACGTCGTCGGCGTGTTGGCATAAACCAATGACTTAACGTAGTCTCATAGAAAATAGTCAAGCGGCGTTAAATAGCACAAACGAGGCGTCAAATCGACTGGTCCATGTCTTGAGATAATACGCTCACTATACTTACTCTTCAATAAATCTATTGTAGCGTGTGCTGTGTGGCTTGTGGCACCATCCTGTCGAAACCATTTGTCGTCCAAGTCCATATATTCCAATTAGGGCAAAATATAATCGGTGATCATGGCGCGATAACGCTGACCATTCACAGTAACGTGACGATCGTTATCGATGACGAAAAAATATGGCCCAAAAACGCCGTCGGCATGCAAACCTCACCAAACAGTTATTTTTTGTGGATGAGGTGGTGATCCATTAAGCACATGTGGGTTTTCACCCGACCAATAACGCATATTATGCGTTATTATTGACGAACTTATTGAGCCAAAAATGAGCTTCGTCACTGAAGATGATTTTACGACTCCGAATATCTGTAGAAATTTTTTATAATTTGCAGACGTTGCTCGTTAGTGTACTTTACTACGATGAAAATGTTGAGTTTACTGAATAAATTGACAGTGGCAGTTTGATGATTAGTGAAAGAGTGCGTTCACAAATTAAACTCAAAGTTGTCAAGTCCCTATTAGAAAACCCTATACAAGTTGTAAAGAAAATCTCAACTAAAGATTTAGTCTCAAATGTAACGTTTCAAACGACATGGATATTAATAAAAAAATTAATAAGTCAATACATTTTTATGAAGCGCTAATCTATATATTATTGTTAATTATTTATTTATTTTGTTATTTGGTTATTAGCAAACATATTTATATGTTTTTTTTATTTGTGATATAATAATTTACTTCACAAATTTGTTCATTTGTTATTTATTGGTTTCATAGATTTATTGATTTTCATGTTATTTTCACTAAATTAATTAATTTATTCATTTGGTAACTTATTACAAACCTCTTTAGTTATAATGTGAATTCATTTGTAATCTTAGTCCCTTAGTTTTTAAGTCTATTATCTAATCAATTCATTCTTTTAGAAAATTAAATTATAAATCATATTAAATTAAGGTTTTAATCATAGTTTTTCCTTCAAATGTTCTCTTGAATTAAAACTGATTCCAAAAATGTTTAAGTAATTTTCCAGTTGTATGATATATGTAATTTAAATGTCAAATGCCTAAACAAGCTGCGTATACACATACTACACATATTTTAGATGCAAATGTAAATTGCTCTGGTTGCCATCTTTACAAAAAAAAAAAAAAACCGAATTCTAACAATCCGAAAATTGCTTAATATCATAGCTTAACATCATAAAATAGGAATTCTATTTTATGAATTTTAAACGACTATGATGCTTTGGGCGTATCTAATAGCGATAACTTGACTACGTTAACAACAAAAGAGATAATAAAACAAATGCTTTTGGGGTTTTACACTTTTATCAATATCAAACTTTGTCGATATTATAGGTTATTTTAAGTAATAGATAGTCTAGATTTTCTAAAAAGCATTTTCAAAGGCCTTGGCCTGGTTCTGACGCTTGTTAATTGCCTTCCTTCCGCAATAAATTTTTCTTAAAAGCTACACCCAGACAACTAATATGCGTTGTTCTGGAGAAGAATTAATCATCTGTCTTCGAGCTTTTCGAGGGAATTTTTTTCTGTACTTTTTAAAGACCCTCAGAAATTCTTCAAATAGTGGAAGTGGCTGAAAACATGTCAAACTGCATTTTTATGTCTGACGAGGTATACGTACTTAAACCTAAACGGTAATATCAACAAATAAAATTTTTGATTATGAAGTGAGAGAGACCCAGAGATGCTGCATGAGGCGAAGATACATCCTGCTCGAATCACAGTAAAGTGTGCAGTTTTATAAATATATGTTACATTGGCGAGCTTTATTTATTCGAAGAAAACGGTCGCATGGAGACCATTACTTAAAGATGCTTAAAAAAGTTTTTTTTTTTTTTCAAAGCTACGGCGAAAGAGAATACCTTTTAATTTTATTAAAATTATATTTTAACCTGTTTTGCTCTCAATGGCAACTATCAAGAAGAGCTTATAGAATAAGACAGATTTTAAGGTAATCAGAAAACAAATTATAGCCAAAATGAGTCAATTTGAAGACTCATATATATCACTTACTTACTTATTTAATAATATATCAATTCAGTCCGGGTGGGCCTTTACCTCAACCAATAGATCTTTCCAATGGGAGCGATGTCTGGCTAACCCGCTCCAGTTACGCATTCCAAGTTGGTTGCTGTTGTTTTTTACTATTACGGGTTCATCTGATGCATTGTCCCTTCGGGTTGGTATAGATGACTCTTCGGGCCTTAGTTATCGTTCTACTTTAGGCGACTGATGTGCACTTTTCCGGCCAGGTAAATGTCACTGTACAGCTTGTAGAGATCGCCATTAAATCACCCGAAGAATTTTGCGTTCGGCCAAGGATATCTTCATCCACCTTTGCTAAAGTCAATGGTTATGCATTATAAAGCAGGACTGGTAGGATGAGGGCGTTATGTAGATCCCACTTAGCGTTTCTTGAAAAGGCCTTATTACCCATTTGCATTCTTAGGCCGAAGAAACAGCAGCAGAAGAAATAACTGATGAGATATTGTTATCAGATTAAATAGCGGAGCCGATGTGTACAAAATTCCTCAGAGTACCTCAGAGTTATAGCTCTCTATTTTGACAATCTGCTTGATTCATCGATGTTATGTGTCCCGTCTTGTTGACAGGATATACACACGAGTACAAATAAAATTTGTTGCTACTGTTCTTATTGTGAACACAATTGTAAGAGCTCTCTGAGTTCTGCCATTAAAGTCAATGTCATCAGCGTATGCAAGGAGTTGTATAGACTTTTCGAAAATTTTGTTTTTGTATAAATCATTTTTTGACATCAAAGATAGTTTTCGACTTTTACAGGTCAGCGAGCGTTCTTAATCTCGCTGGTCTAGATGCTGTCACATGCAGCCTTAAAATTTATACGGTTCAACTTTTTACGCATATTTCCTGCCGGCAAAATTAGTAATAAGTTGTTGCATGCTCTCTATGATTCATTAAAATATGTTTAATATTTTACAACTGAAGGTAAACAAGATGCCATTAGTTTATTTTTGGGTGTTAAATCGGGTAGTGAACAAATTTGTGGATGATTGATTTATAGTGTTTGTACATTTATACAATACGAATTCTCCTTATGTACACTTGAGGCAACCGAGTTTCAAGGAAAAACATAATCTACCCTCGGAAAAAACTCTTTAGTAGAATAGCAATCATGTAAAATGATACGCATAACATACGTAGATTAAACCAAAATAAGCCGTATAATATTTTTATTTTGATTTAAACATAAACAAATTTATTAGAAAGAAGAGAAAAATGACACAAACATACTCGTCATTCGAGCTATCAGTTTTTGAATTGTTGCCTGCGAAATGTTGCTCCAGCAATCTAATAGTATACTCCACAACGCAGATTCTGATGATGGACTTTGATCCCAGACCCTTCTATCCTACTCCTCCCACAACTTTTCTATAAGGTTTAAATTTAGTGATTGCAGTGGCCATATCATGATTCTTCATCTTCAATCTGTTTCAGGTAGTCTTGACGGGTGTTTAGGGTCGTTGTTCTGCTGAAATACGAATTATTCGCCAATTAGTCTTAGTTCAGAGGTCACAGCGTTTTCTTCCAATATTGTTTTGTAAGTGTTTTCAATAGGGACTCGACAACTTTGAATTTAATTTCTGAACGCACTCTTTCACTAATCATCAAACTGTCACTGTCAATTTATTCAGTAAACTCAACATTTTCATCGTAGTAAAGTACACTAACGAGCAACGTCTGCAAATTATAAAAATTTTCTACAGATATTCGGAGTCGCAATATCAACTTCAGTGACGAAGCCCATTTTTTGCTCAATGGGTTCGTCAAGAAGCAAAATATGCGTTATTGGTCGGGTGAAAACCCACATGTGCTTCATGAATCATCACTTCATTAACAAAAAATAACTGTTTGGTGCGGTTTACATGCCGGTGGCGTATTTTTTCGTCGACGATAACGATCGTCACGTTAATGTGAATGGTCAGCATTATCGCGCCATGATTACCGATTATTTTTGGCCCGAATTGGAAGATATGGACTTGGACGACATGTAGTTTTAACAGGATGGTGCCACAAGCCACACAGCACACGCTACAATCGATTTATTGAAGAGTAAGTATGGTGAGCGTGTTATCTCAAGACATGGGCCAGTCGATTGGCCGCCTCGTTCGTGCGATTTAACGCCATTTGGCTATTTTCTGTGGGGCTACGTTAAGTCATTGGTTTATGCCAACACGCCGACGACGTTGGAAGAGCTCAGAGCCAACATTGAACGCGAAATAGCGGCCGTTTCGGCCGAAATGTGTGGCCGAGTCGTTGAAAATTGGGTCCAATGAATTGACCGCTGCAAACGTGCCCCCGGTGGCCATATGAACGAAGTCGAGTTCCATTTATAAATGTTTTGATTGTACTTCAAGCCAATAATAAAGTTTTTGAAATATCTCAAATGGTTTGCCTTTTATTTAAAAAATAGTTGTCAAGTCGTTATTAGAGAACCCTATATGTCTCCTTATGCATTTTTCCAGTCACTCGAAACGGATCACCCACTCCACTTGAAGAAAAGCATGGGCGGATCATAACAGAACCGCCTTCATGCTTGTCGGTACGAATCATAAAGTCTGGTAGTATTTTTTGTTCAGCGATGCAATGAACGAAAAATCTCCGTTTTGTGCCTCAAAACCTTAAACTCGGATTCCTCGCTCCATAAAACTCTGTTGAAATTTTCTTCCATCCAATCTTTATACTTTCTGTCTATTCTATTTTTTTCTACTTGTTTTGTGCTCACAATAGAAATTTTCGAACAGAAATTCCCCCAAATAGTTCACCATGTCTTAAGCTTCATTTGACCGATGTTAAGGAGAGCGGTTTATTCCGAGTTTGATTTATTTCCTCCAGTATTTCGGGTGCTATCTTCCGTCTACTTTGTTTGCTTGTTGGGGCTAGTAGCCGATCCTCATGTTAAGTTGTAATTCTAGGCCGTCTTGACTGATTTATCCTTAAAATTTTCGATTTGAGCGTGTCATACAATGATACGCTGAACAGAGCACCTTGATACATACCTTCAATTACGAAGCGGTGCCGCTGCACTTTGCTTTCTTCAAACAGGGTGATCATTGTAAAATGTTTATCGAATGTGATTTCCGCACCTTTTCGTATTTTTAACGAGTTGACTACTCAAGACGTGAAGAATCCCAAATAAACGCTTATGATTTTAGAATGTAGGTTTTTCTAAGACCCTTTGGGTCGACAATTTTTTGGATTTGACAACCATTTTGATGTAAGGAGTCATAAACAAGTACAACTAAGCCATGCAATTTTATAATTACAATATGAAAAACCTAAATACTTGTCAACACATCACAAAAGCGGTCCTGCACACTTTTGTAAACAAAACGTCCACTGTTTTAAAACGTGGGTGTAAAATCCGACCTTTATTATCTGAAGGCGTTATGTATTGTTCAGGTAAAAAATTTATATAAAAAAACCCAATGTTATTCATAAAATTCAATCTCCATGCATGAATGAAGTCAGATGTCTAGGGTGGCCTCAAACTTTAGGCCTTTAGTGTGCGCTCGTATTCATCTTTTAAATTAAAAATAGAAGAAAAAAAAACACGTTTATTTACATTTCTGCTGTCATTCTTGATCCGACAAGATGTTTGCAGATTCTATAGTGCAATGCAGTAATGCAATGTGCCTATATATGTGCATACATACGTATACGTATTTTTAGTACATGGATACACAACAAAAATATGTCTACACTGCTCCATAGGTACATACAAACGTTGTTAATTCTGCCGGCATCGGCATTGCTGATGCTGTAGTCATTAAAAACAGAAACTTATAAAATGTAAACAATAATCTTGCCGCCCGTTACCGTTATTATTAAGAGGCTCGCTATGTAGTGGTAGCGCTTTTATTGTTATTTTTTTTTGCATTTTCACTGTGTATAGAACACTCGACACCAAAGTGTATGTATACTTGGCATTGTGACTGTATTGTGTATTGCTTCATCCGTTCGCCTCTTCAAAATTTTGTTTTTCTTTTGTTTTTTTTTTTTTTTTTTTACTTGAAGTATATGTGGATGGTAGATACATATGTAGATGCAAGGAAGAAATAAAACACTGGCGGGGTAGATACTTGTTAACACAAAACCGGCTCCAGAATAACAACATTTTCAATTTGGAGCGAGCAACTCTGACTGCAAAATTGGTAAATGCATTTGTTCGGCCGTCACAGTTGGAATCACCCATTATACGGGTATACGTTGGTATGTACACATGTACGATATGTATGTAAGTATTACTAACTTATTGTGCCGTAGGCAGCGGACTGCGTTCTACAATGTATAATAACCGGTTTGAGTGGCAGTATAGTGTGTGTAAATGGGCTAAGGCAGTCGTATCTGGCTCGCCGATTACAGATTCGCGTACCTATACCTACTCGTGTACTTTGTGTTAAAGAAAGTACCCATTCGCTTATGAGGATCTCATTTTTTTACCGCCATAGTGACGTACCATAAAGAGGCTATACACCACGTCATTTGACTTTTAAGTTAAATTGTATTAGCACCTTAATGTTAACTGGCTTTTAATAGGGAAACAGGCGGATACTAACAACCAAGAGAATGAAATGGATCTTCGTCAGGAAGGTGACCATATTCCAGTACAGTATAGCAAAAATATAAACACACAATTTATATACCATATACATATACCTGATCCAGATTTTTTAAATTGATGGTCTTCAGAATTTTGGTATCGAAGATAATCTAGACCTGACTCTTGTATCTTGCCTAGACATTTTTTTGAACGTTAGATTCGGAACAACATTGATGTCGTTGTAGGTACCTACAAGTACCTGTTTACCATTCGACAGCTAAATTTATCATATCATATTAGGATTGAGGCAGAGTTTTGAAACTCCGAGCGACTCAAGCAGTCAACATTGACTCGGACCATTATCTTCCTGTAGCCAAGATACGAATGGTGATATCCCTAACAACCCAAAGCCAGTGAACTGTTATGAAGAAGTTCAATATCAAATGGATGTATGGTAATCGAAAGAGACCACCAGGGATTTTTTTTCGATCCGACCGATTTTACATTATAAACCCTGATTCCATAACAAATGCATCCATGCAAATCTAGCAAAAACAACAGATGCACACCCCGCGACAAAAAGATTGCTCATTCATTTTATTTTTCAAAAATACGGTAGACAATAAGTTTGAAAAAAAAAAAACTATTGTATAATCTAGTACTTGTTATAGCCGATTTAGAAAATATTAATGTATGACAAAATGGCGGACGTAGTAGTGATTTTTGGACCAACAATTAGAATTTGAAAATTTGGGAATGAATAAATTATGAAATTTGTCAATTTACATGGAACCAACGATACCAGGCCCATAGTGTAAGTCTCTTCTACGATCGACGGAATGTTCATTGCTTCTCAATTTTGTTGTCGACAGCGTATTCGAACTTCTTTCGTCTGTTCTTGCAGTTGCAGCTCGGCTTTCACTATGCGAAGTTCGTCTTCTTGCGTAGCATACAAGTGCGCTCCCGATCCGACCGATATTCCTAACACGTTCATGACTTCCAACAATCCAACTTCAAACAACGTGCAGGTTGCAAGAAATACAGCATTGTTAACGATTTCGGCCCGCTGTTCATCGTTTTTAAAACTATCTTCCAAATAAATTGGTTGAAGCTCTCATTGCTGTTTTGGGTATATGGTATTCGTCAACACAGCGCTTCAACAATTTGTTATTGCTGAGGTCTTCGAATATTGGTTTGATGACATCTAACACTTTTTGGCAATGCTGAATTATCGTGACGGAAAATTGTCAGCTCTCTTTTAGCTTTCGATTGTTGCCACTTCACCACGAAACGAGGCGTTCGTGACAGAAATGATCTTGAGGGTTGCTGTCTATTGAGCTGTAATGGTAAAATGTTGCCCATACCGCTTTGTTCACGTCATCCTTGGAGTTACAGTTTCTGCGAATAGCTGAGTCATAATAAATGCTCGGTTTATCTATAAATTTTTCCGTCAATTTGCTTTTGCCGCCGATTCCAGGATTTCTTTTCTTGCATTCACATTCGCTTTTGATCTTGTCCAACGCATTCTTTTTCTGATCTTCTGTACGCCTTAGAGTTGCCATCAACAACGTAAAAAGTAAACATAACTCCATGCTCTTCGATGGATTTTGAAAATAATTCTCTCATGGCGTCTACTTCCATTTTGCCTACGTATCCTTTATGATAGATCTTTCAATTTTCATCATGATTAGATTTCCATTTCACTGTAAACTGACCAATGAGAACCGCAACTCTATACAATGATATAAAACCACGTTTTCGCCACATACTGTCTCCTGAAGCGATCAGTTTTGTTATATCAGCACTCGGATTTTGTTTTGTTATTTCGTGTTGTTCTTTTTTAACAGTTTGTTTTAACACCAATTTTCATATCATACGTTGTTTTTTGAAGCGGAGGCCGTAAATCTATGAGTCCACTAAATTTCATAGCTCCACGTAAACCAATCCCCAATAAGAGCAAAACAAAAAAAGTTGGTTTGCACGATGAACACGAAACTGCAATTTTAAAAACTGAGTCGTCGAGTGCTTTCTATTGAGAATCGAACATCACTATCACACTTTTTACATTTTGCACATTCCGATAAGTCAGAAAACACAGTCAGAAAATTAATACCCGATATTTGGATCTTCTGATGCGGATGTCTTTTGATCAGTCTTAAATTTTTTGGCACTGAAACTAATATTCTCGTCGGAAAGTTTTTCGGCAGTATGTCGATTGTTGGACGGTATTTTCTTATTTCTGATATCCATTTTCTTCAGAATATTTATTCACAAACGAAAATTCACTGTAACGCACAATTACACGAACGGCAACCTACTGAAAAAACGTGTCTATTTCTGACAAATAATAACAGTCATATGATATTTTTGTTATACCTGGAGCCGAACACGCCCAAAAACACAATAAAATAGGCCTAGGGACGCTCTGTTTGAAGGGTCGCTTGCCGCTACGTGGCTCTCGATTCGACGACGCAAAACTCGTTTCACTCTCTCGGCCAAGACTGGCTTATTTATCGAAATATTGACTTGGCGTTTTACAAGATATTCTTGAGACCTCAAGCTTCAAGAAAATAAAAATATAAGTAGATTTGTTTACCTCTTAAAAATCCTTAAAAATCATAGCAATGTTCATAGTAGTGGACGGCCGATATCTGTAAAGCCGGCATTTAATTTCGACCTTACTGCTAGACATTTGGTAAAAATAAATCTTACGGAATTAAATCGCAATACGTTGACCGTTTAATGAGATGTGTGTGTGGCTTGTTGAAACTAGAGCTCACCCACAATCCATTCATCTAATTTCGGGGAGAAAGATTCCACCAATATCTGTCGATGAAGTTCAGCATTTACTGTAACGGTCTCTTTATTGGGTTTATCTGTCCCAATTTTGTTTGATTATGTGCCCGCCCATCCAAATCATCAGAAGAGAATATTTTTAATAAAAAATTATCGCTTTTTCCAATGGCCTACCTCTCGTATCATTTGGATCTTATACGGGTGTAAATGCAGATCAACGTTAAAAATTCTGCACAAAGATGTGTAAGTACGGCCCAATTGTTGATTTCGGCAGCGAATCGAATTCTTGAATCACTTCTTCGAACACTAACACTTTATCTTGTAGCATGTCGTGTTCATGCTGGCTTAGCACGCTGATATGTTGATTGACCAGCGATTGAACTAAATTCTTCGAAACGTTCAACCGATAAAGAATTGAGCAACTGTCATTTAATGACAACCAACATTCGGGCCATCTAGTGGTTCACATTTTACAAGGTGCTCACTAACTGAACTTTCTAACCATTTGGTGAGTTATTACACTTCAGTCTAAAAGCTGAGACGTAGTGAAAATATTATTTTATTTAAAGGGTTATACATATGTAATTGGCAGTTAAATAGTGTAGTTAACAATTTTAAACAGAGCCGCCTACAATCGGCTTGGGGCAGACATATCTAGGTGTTCCTGCAAAGATAATTTGACCGACTTGAAAAAAATGTACTCACGTATTGAGAAACCAATTACTCGATAACTTTAAAATGAGAAGGTTTACATAGGTAGTTATAGGTGTTTCAAAAATAGATATAGATAAATAAAGATATAAAATAATTTGTCAGAAAATATGGTCTCAACGATGGATCTTCTAGATTTTAAGCTGTAATTTTAAAGATCATGTCAACAATAAGAAGAGAACAGTTTTGATGAAATAATTCGATGCAGTCAACACTTCGAAAAGACAGCAGGGAAATATCGGTTTTTAAAGATGTCTGGGAACATTTTTTTTGCAATTTTAAGGTTTTTTTGAAAACTTAATTTAGAGCTGTATCACGAATTTGATTTTCTGGAGAGTTTCTAATTACAGATCACGTAGGTATGAAAAAGCTATTGTAAGTTTTATGCAGGCCTTGTTTGCATGGATAGTTGTCATAATTCCTCATTTTTCGTTCAACTCGTATTCAATTAGTTTTCCTTGGGTTCCTAAATTCCCGAAAAAATAAAACAAAATGTGGTAGTCTTTAGATTGATAAAAACGAAGCAGCAGTTCCATTTAGGTTTTAATCGCTTGCTTACTCCTTAGATTTCTTAAATACTCTGCTTTATAAACATTGGTGCGGGAGTACTATCTAAAAAAAAAAACTTTTCTTACTAATAAATAGAATTAAGAGAAATCAGTTTTAAAAATGTTGATGGGAACACAAAAGAAACATCAATAATACAATTGAATGCAGCTCTATTAAGTTATCCGTAGATGACTTCATGATATTTGTGCATAATTATCTTTCAAAACAAGATGTGAGTGGATGTTCGAATAAAATTCGGACAACACCGTCATTTTCGTCTGATCTAAGCGATCAAAAGTTCTGAATATCTACATCAAATTCTGTTACTACTTACAAAGTTGGTTGATACGACATTTTTCTATATTACGAAAGAGTTGACATAATAGTAGCTAGTAGTAGTAGTAATTAAATTCAGAAAGATTACTCCAGTTGCTTAGAGAAGATTTTATGTATATATCTTTAAATTATGTACCTAAGGTCGATATATATTTTGCTTACGCCCTTGATCATCCGAGTGCGATTAATTAAACGTCGAATGCAGCAGATCATGACCTTAATATCATTATTTCAATTTTCTAAATCTTGATTCTATACAAACATACGAGTACAACAAATGGAAACGCTGCTGGTCGATCGAACCTCAGACATGACTACAACATTTTTTCTCCACTCTTCGCTTTCCGAATCATAATGCTACATCGGTTTCCACGTAATTCAAAACTTGTCTGCCAGCTATGTGGTTGTCATATTTGTGCAATGTTTGATACCGTCCAGACCAGATAACCCGTTTGCTAAAGAATCGCGTCAAGATGGCAAAAGCATAAGTACGAGTATTCACATTGCTTTGTATATTAGCACCTCCAAGCCTCATAAAAGATTCCTTTGCAGCTCAACATCGTAACCAATAAAAGCGGTGACGCGACGGCGGTAAAATAAATAAAATTAAAACCACTGAATGCTGAGAAACTGAAATAAATAAAAAAAAATAAAAAGAAAAAATTAGTGATGGAATCATAAAACATGCAAACGGGGGGAGTAAAAAGCAATCGTAGTGCCGTAAAGAAATAAACTGTTGAGAGTTTGCAAACTGAATATATTAGCAACGGATTTTTAATTAGAGTTCTTTTTATAATGTTTATAATGTTCCATAGGGTGCGTCACTGGTGTTTGGATAAATTTAACGGAAAACACTTCTTGAGTTTTCAAGTTCAGCGTTGATACTTTTGCTGCTGATAGTTCTAGAGCAGGGTAAGTGGAATTTATTGTGGCTATAACAGTCAGAACGTTTTTTCTTAGGAATTGAAGGACTGTCTTTTGATTGAATTGCACCACTTTTTGCAAGTTTATCAGCTTCGCAGTTTTCTCGGATATCTCCATTCATTAGATACTGTCGACTGAGTGTTAAATTTCACATGATCGACAGTAAAAGCAGCTTTTGAGCAGTTCTAAAGGTCGAAGTGATTTGAGATTCCTCAAAGCTTTATTATACACTTCTAGTTCAGTTTGCCGTTCAGAATTGTTCACAAAAACTTAAACAGGCAAAGCTTTTTTTGCCAAAACATTACTTGAATCCTATAGATAATATATTTTATAGTGAGGAGAGCCGAATCAAATGAATTGGACAAATTGGACAAGCCATACTTTTGCAGTGTTCCTCAACGGACATGTCTTCGATTTGATGATCTTCCTAACTTTTATGAAGTTGAATTTTAAGCGCGCTTAGGTTAACCTCTATTCCTCGATCTGATTTGATATTGTTTAAAATTCCCTGAATGAATACAGTATATTCCTTGGCACTAAGTTTGTTTCTAATTAAACAAGTTAGTGAGTGGAAGGTAGTTTTTGTTTTTTTTCTCTTGCTGTGTACTAGTACACTTTGGAGATTTTTTCAAACTATGTAGAAAGAGTGCTATAAGGAATGACGAGTGTGTCAATGCCAACTATTTAAAAGTGCAATTCCTCATATAAGAAGTTCAAATCGCTTAAATATTGTATTTGAGTAGTGCTAAAAAAATTTAATTTTCTTACAAAATAATATTCTTTAATTTTTTTTTTTTTTGATTTAATCTCTTACTGTTTTCTGAAACCCCTTGGCAATCCTTAAGCAAAGTCAAGTGCAAGACCAATATTTGGTATTGATATACAAAATCTAAATTGTCTTCTGAGTCCTAAATGGTTTTGGCGTTTGTCTTTTAATTTTGTCAGTGCATTCGATACGAATCCAATTTCCGCCCGATAAGTGGCTTCCGGAAACGGTACGGACTTTGGTGATAAGAACCACTTGAGTATGGTTCAGCTTTACTCTTATCTTTCATCAAACATCAGATTGTAATAGGTTTCTATCCTACCTCAAAAATTACAACTTACGTTGATATGGACAACATCATCGATTTCGAAGTCGATACATCTTTACTTACTTATTTACTTAGACAGAGCTACAGTCCAAAGAAGACCTGGGCCTCTACGCCAAAGAGCGTGGCTGAAGTGATTAGGGCCTTACTCGTATATAGAGAGTCTTCAGTGTTAATGGCAATACTTTTACAACGTTTCGTTGTCATAAAAACCCAAAAACTGAGCCGAATCGTTAAAAATACTGCCTTTTGTTCTAAAATATGTCTCACGTATATCTGTTACAGGACTAAGTAAAGAAACAAGCAATATATCTCAACAACAAACATCAAAAATATCCCTGTCGAAGTTTTTTTTAATTTTGAGAAACTATTTCTAAATTTCAATTACAAGACGGAAGTAAACTAGGTTTCTGAATTTTTGTAATAAGACTGATAGTTATCGTGTGTTTTTAATCAATCTTCAATTTTCTAAAAATTAACCAAGTCGACCAAATCACAAATATTATCAGATTGCTGTTAGATCACTTTGTTTTTTGGTGATCCACTTTTATGGAAATTTCCATTTAAATACCATATGCACAGTCTTACTGCTTTGATATCTGATTTTTGATTTTGGGAAATCATTACGCATTCAAGCCTTGCGTGTTTATGGAGAAATTTTCAGATACGATATTTAGTTGCCGAAATATACATATGAGAGCATATACAGATGTTAAAATACCATATGCGTTCCTTTAAAATTTACACTAATATAGCTAATAGTTATATATTACACGTATATCGTTAAAATGGTTCAGCAAACGAGATGGAATTTCCAGTGAATGGACTTATAAAAAAGTTCGTATAACACGAGTATAAATTTTCGATAACAATTTACATTAAAACGAGATTTAAGCGCATTAACTTATCTGCACTGACGCCCCCGTAAACATAAAAAAAAACATGCTAAAGGCGATAATTTCAACAGATTTCTTGGAAAAATCTTCGAATCAAGGTTTGAGTATGAATGCGAGATAGTAAAGAATTTAATTTAAATAAAATCATTTTTTTAATGAATTTAAAATATATTTTTGGAGAACACAGAATCATGAAATATAAAATATAAAGAATAAATCATTAAATTTAGAAAAATAGAAATTCTATAACTTGAATTTGTAAGAAATAATGCCTAGCAAGTTTTCTGGACCGTGGATCCTACAATCGCTTGATGGTTATACTCTTACAGAAAATGCTCAAATTCAGATACAATATGTTCTCAATCAGTGGATGTGGAATCTTTGTAAATATTTTCGGTGTAGTTTTACTAGCTCCACGAGATTGCCAGCAGGGTCTACGGCTTAGATGTTTTTAATCAAAGTATCGATCTATTTCTGCATGCGGATTGAAGTAAGAATACGGGCAATTATATCTGTTTTGCAACGGTTTGTAACATATTGTTACAGTTCGTTCCTCTTCTAGTCATAAAAACAATCTTATTGTGAAACATTTAATTTGGACACTTTGACATCTAAAAAATGACTATTACGCTTGGAGGCTACAAGAAGAAATACATTCATACATCCGAAATTATAAAAAAAAAAATGGCATTATGAAAATACGATATATGAATACATCTCCCCGCTGGAAACTTACATCGAAGAAGTGATCCTGGAGCAAATAGGAATATCGGTGAGAGAGTTAAAAATTTTTTTTGGTCAAGCAATATGACGCTTTCAATAAATTAACTATGATACGTATCGCAAGCTGGAACGACGGAAAAATGACGGGACGACTGTTAACGTTTGGAACTAGAAAAATATTTCGAAAACTTAAGATCGATGTTATATGCTATTCAAGAAACCAAGTGCCGAAATGATTGAAACAGGACCTGCTTCTTAAACTTAATAAAATAAGAACTGAGTTCCCATCATCTTGACAGGTGAACTCCTAGACAAAGTCGTAAGCGTATCAAATATCAAAGTCTTTTTAAACTTGAAGTGTTGTTAGCGCCTATGCGGGCACTGGGCAATCGGAAAATAAATATTTTGGCCCAACTTGACAATTCTTTAAAAATCATATCAAAGGAAGAAATGCTATTCATCGGTAAAGATATAAACGGACACTTTGGAAATCGAATATGGAAACTGCAATGAAGGTGCAAATCACATGATCTAAATATGCATTATAAATGCAATTAAGTAAAAGTAGATTTTCGTTACATATTCCAGGAGTGGACACCAAATCTACATAGATTACTGTTTGTGTTGAAATAAGCGTATCGGCGATTAAAAAACTTGTATTGGTACAATTCTTTGTAAAGAAATAAAAAAAAAAAAAAACCAACAATGGCAGGCATCAGTCGCTACAACCGCTAATCTTGGATTAAAATTGCTACTGATTGTGCTTGATAAAAAATCGGACACCTAACCAGTGGAGCTTTCGTTTTCCTACTGTATAAAGGGAAAGGCGACACGAAAGTTGCAACACCTTCCGATCGGTGAAACAAAAATTGCATGCGATGACAATCTACGAGAGAGTTTTAGGCAACCGATTACGAAATATTATTTAACTCCTTGGAAATTAATGCGGCTTTATGGGAGAGAGCTTGAAATAGTACGGATAATAATGCATAAAAATATGTATGCTTCAAAGATCTGCATAAAGTTTTTATCGATTTTGAAAAAGCGTTCGATGTAACTCCCAAGATCTTAAAAAGGCAGCCCTAACATTTCGAAACACATGCGTTTATAAGAATGATACGATATATGCCATAACGTTTAGACAAAAGTAACGAAATACACCAAAGAAGTATGGATAGTTCGTTGCTTTTATTGTTTTGGGAAATTTTCTATTGTAGCAGCACCTTGACGTTTTTATTTTTGCCGATGACAGCGATGTCATTAGTAACGAAATGACAGTTCTTCAGGCCAACCTTAATAATTAGATAAAGCGTTAGAAGATAATGCATTACGAAAAGAATCTGCTTAAACCTACTTGCGGCTTAAACAGGGCGTGCGTTGTGCATTGAATTTTAACATATGTACAAACATACTCGTATGCGTTACACTACTGGATGATGTTCGAGAAGTAACAAAACGTGATCTTATATAATCTAAAATCTAATAAGTATATACTATGAGCAGTCTTCACATTAAGGAATTTATAGCGGAAAATTGATTCAAAATAGACCGGCCTCCAACGTATTGAGCGGTAAAAGTGCAGATAAAAGTGGGAATAAATAGCATTCAATACAATTATAGGGGTTACATATTTTAACGGTCTTTATAAGAGGAAAAAGAAACTAAATAGCTCTTAATGTAAAATAGAAGAACTCTTTGATATTCAATTCTATTAGAGAAACCTCAAAATCGAGGAAAGACCAGATAGACTTTTTTCGCTTCAAAGGCCTCTTCTATCATATTTTGCTTGTCAAATAGTTAAGGGCACCTTCGGTTGCATAATGCAGTTCAATGGTGTGTTTTAGGAAGCTCTTTGGGATTATTACTATCAGGTTATTGATGAGTATTCCATTAAAGCTAGCTATAAATAAGGTTAACAACGGCGAAATTTTTGACTCAGTGCTAATTTTATTCAGAAATTATCCCTTTTTGAAGCTTTGAATGGTTCAAATGAGTCAGTTGTCTATTCAACTTTGTTTGTGCTAAGGATTATGTCAGGTTGTAGGAAGTTATCATCTCCCTAAGTGATGAAGACACTATATTGCAACGTGGAGTGGTCAAAATCCATCTCGAACAGAGGCTCTTAGTTTTCCTTGCAGTTACAATCTGCATTTAAGCTCCATAGCTCCATAACGTGCTCTCACGTTATAAACGTATTCTGCGATTCCCAAACAATCAATATTTCCACAGTTATTTTTCTAACCATGACTTGGATTTCCTTAACTTAAGGCTATATTTTTTTAACTTTAGATCTATAATTAGTCCAACTTTAAGTGCGTATCCTTTAAGATTTTCTGGTTGCACCGTTTTGCCATAGTTTTTCTTAATCGATCTGCCATTACCATGTTTAAACTCACACAAGGTTATTTTATCGAGTATGTTGGTAATCAGGTAATGACGCCTTATTTGAATCGTGGCAGTCTTCAATTGCGGTATTTAAAAATTGACTAGAGATCGTCGGGTAAGGGAACTTTTCTTTAATGGAATTAAAAATACGCTCGAATATTGTTTTCAGATTTCTTTGCGATCAGATGATAGTTTGCTAAAACAAAGCATAGCCCGTCAGCCTTCGAGGTCATTGTAGTATTCAAAATTTGTTTTTTTTTTCCTTCAGATAGAACCAATTAAAATTTATAGAAAAGTTGTAAGAAAAGTCGTTTTAAGGAAAAACTGTAAGAAAATGTCAATATCATAAATAAGTTTATTTTGTGCATGCATAAGTACCTCTATATGTCGTTTTAAATATCATTTAAATAAATTACATACGAATATATTTCTATTGTAATAATTTTCGTTCAAAAAATATTTCTTAAAGAAAAATCATTTAAAAAAAATACATGTAAGGATACAAGTGTGTGGGAACAAAGTTATGTATGAAGAACTTATTCTGCTCAATTTTGGATACGTCATCCGCCACACCCTGCCAGGAGGGCATAAGGAACAAGAAAATAATTGAGGGCGAACATAAAAATCTTTTCAGGAAGTTTCATTTTATTCCATTTCCAGTTTATCTTTCTGTTCTCTTTTTTTTTTATTCGAGAATCTCGTTTAGCTTTCTTTTTTCTTGATTCGTAATCTTCAAGGAATAAATAAAATCACTAGGATATTTTCAATGTTGTGTATATAAAAGCTTAAGTATGAGCAATAGGAAAGAGAGTAAGACAAAAAAAAAAAAAAGGAAAACCCATGAAAATAATAAGCACACATAAGTTCACTGTGTTTTATGTACTCGTACGTGTACTACTAAATCGATATGCGGTATACATATCTAGATAGTTAAAAAAATTAACCTTAAATCTTATAATCAAAATTTACCTTAAATCGTAAATGTTTTCTTTTTCCACTTTACTCGTAAATTTAAAATTTATTTTTTTTTAATTGAAATTTGGCTTTGCTGAAAAATAAGGATAAATACTGTGACCTCTAGAATATTTAGTGCGAAAGCCAATTAGAGAAGGACAAACTGTACTTATGAATTGTAGAGTCACTAGTCAAGGTATTGGAAAAGTCTTCAGAGGTCATGTCATAGCATTCTTGAGAAAGATATGCCATACTTAATGGAAAAGGGGCGCGTAGTATGTGGGGTTGTTATACTCTAAGCAGAGTTGGTACTCGTTGTTGTGAGACAATATCATTTGATGCAGATCCAGAGAAGAAGCTAGAAAGTCTCCAGTATATTAAATATTGTTCCTTGTCCCACCTAGTTATGAGCTCGAACTTAGAGTTAGGGATACCGTAGATGGGTTCGACACTTATCCGCCTTTTGGTAGGGCAATTTATTGGAATACGACTGTGAGTTTGTACCTACCAGAGTCTGAAATTGTTGCAGTTGACTAAAACCTGAAATCATTGAAGCACTCTATTATGGTTTTGTGCATATACATTTACAACTCAGTACCTCAATTACTGGTTAGTCATATCGTGGTTCACGTTGGCCTTTAAACACATTTCCCTTAGCGTTTAATAGGGAATCCCCTACTTAGTCTGTATGATTTGTGGTCTTAATGTCAAATTGCTTGGTTATGTGTGGGCACAAAGTTGTATATCGTGTCCATAATTTTTAGGTCAAGAAAATTAGTGATCTGATCTTCGTCAACCTATGTCTGTCGTGGGGCAAGTCCGCATGGGTCTTGCAATGTTGATGTAAGCTAATTAATGTAGCTTAATGATTGTTTTATATTTATTGGTTATTTGATAATTCTAATTTTATACGAACATTAAAAAAATATGTATCTCTAAACCTTAACGATTATTATTGAAAAGGCATATTGAATCCGGGGCTCTTCAAAGTTAAGCAATTCAAATGAGTTTTTTCTTGTTTTACCGAAGAATGGATTCAAATCACATGTTTAGGTGTAGTTTTCTACACACACTTATTCTATATGGAGATCATTGAAAATACAATAATTGGAGAAAAATGTTAAGAACTATATTTTTTTTGTTATTAAACATTTATTTGGAACCTCGCTATTCCTAGGGACTGGCTTTCCGAACAAAGAAGACTATCAGATGAAGATGAAGACTTTGGACGCGGATGTATTTTTCTTTCTCTCATATAATTTTGGGCAAGAGTTAATCCCAAATCAGGTAAGAATATTCTACGCTTAGCATTTATCTGTCTATCTGGACAATTTGGATACGCTACAATGAAAATAATAATTTTGAGTCATTGAGAAAATTTATACGTACTCGTTTGTACGTGATAACAATATCTTACTGTTTGTATATGATGAAGGTATTTGTTTTTCTTTTGCAGGTGTCCTCTATTATCATTTTGTCCATAGTGACCACCTTTGGTTCGATTTTAGTAAGATACATTCTCCAGCAACTTTTTAGGATCAGTTCCTATTTTGTTTGAACTGTGAAATGAGCTCTCAAACACAATGCACTGTTCGTCTTTCCTTCCAACATACATATAAAACCTGAGTTGTGTCATTGATGAAAGCAAATTTAGTTTGATGGAGAAGTTCTTTTGTGCACAACAGCAGCTTTGGTAGAATGCTGCGTTTATTCTTTCTTTATTTTTCCAGGCATTGTCAATTATTTTTCAAGTATACACTCAAGAAGAAAACAATTTTTCATACGAGGAGTAACATTATGACCCCTCAATCTTTGAACTAAATCCAAAAATTTTTTTCTGCAATAGCTCCTGCTCCTGCTCCTGCTGTTCGAGATAGGGTTGCATTTTCAACACATAGCACGTTTCTGAGCATACAAGACGTCAACATTTTAAACCATACCGCTCAGGCTTGCTAGGGATATACCACCTTAATGAGCAACGGCTATGGAAACCACAGAGCATCGATGCCATAGGATCGTTGCATCCCTAAAAGATATATTCAGTAGCTTATTGATTCTTGGACCAATAATTTTCGCAAAAACATTGACAGTTGTCATCAAAATTGCAACCTTATATGCATCGTGTAGACATCTACATCAAGGTGTTTAGATTAAAAATTTGAAAAATGAGGGTTTCACCATTGAGTAGCATAATCAAACAAAGTAGCAAAAGTTAAGGCGTAAATTTTGGCGTATTTAAAGAAAGGTTAAAGCAAGTACTATGCAAATTACTTTTCAATGATGAGAGGACTTTAGGAGATGGCCATTTTCGTTTACAATAGGCTAGTAACAAAATGCTGTATACACTTTTTTTTAGTAATTTACATCATAAGTTCGGTTTTTAATTCCTTATGCCGCCTAGAAGCCATAGCTTTTGATTAATTGTACATAATTCGTAAGTAGTAGTTTTGATTTGTTGCAGTGACAAATGCGTATAAAGCATTTTTCAGGAATAATAACTGGGGCTATTTGGAGCTCTTAACCCATGGAAAATATATATGAATACTTTGTCAAAATAAAAAGAAACCGCATAGGAAAAACGTGATCGAAGTTAGTGAGAGATGCTTAACTAACATCTAGAAGTACGGCAGTACGAAAGTTTTATTAGAAGTTGAAAAGTTATAGCAAAGGACATCCGGTGCAAAAACCTTTATAGATGAAGAAGAAAGCTCGGTTTTAAAAATTTTGAAATACAACTTCGGCATGCTGTCTTCCGATGTCTTGCAAAGTGAATCCAAATTGATACTTACCATATCTTGATCCATATTAAAGCAATTTATGACAATGTATTTAGATACAGGCTTTACAAATCCATGTCTAGTTTAGGTATCCCTAACGAATTTATCTTCCTGGGCAAGACGACTGTGAATGGAGAATGATATATGTAATGTTCTAATTGATACCTTGCATATTTAAAGAGAACTAGGACAAGTTTACACATATAATATCATATTGGACCCAAGGCAAAAAGTTTGTACAATTACTTGATATAATTTATCGAACTTGAAAAGAAAAGTCTATAATTCCAACAAGAAGATACACACAACATCGATACATTAGATCATCACGATTAACAGCTACAAGTTTCAGGAATTTTATCTATGAGTAGCTCAGCTCCGCTATTAGAAAACAAAATTGCTCCTACACCTATTTAACTATGGAAGCCCTCTATAAGACCTTAAGGATCCTAGTAAATTTAAAAATGAGCTCCATTAAAAGTGGATGAGGACATGTTCAGCCGGTTCAAAAGACTGATACTTCGGAAGATATTGTTTTCAGTCCCTTTGGCAAAAACTGGTTCTGGAGTATAACTACGAAATATATCATATAAACTGTATACCAAAGTTGACTTTGCCGAGATGTCTATAGCTTGTAGAGCGTATAGAAATAGCACTCCAGAGCGTAATGTCCTCTATAGAGAAACTAAATAAAACTGGAGCTCCAAATTGAAGACAGTTAGATAAAGTCTGGGTTAACTGAAAGCCCAAGTTCACTTCGAACGACAATACCATCTTAGTATGTTTGTTAAAGTCCCTCGGCTTGTATACCCAGTTCTGTAAAACTTTTCATCACAATGAAAGACTAGTTTTAAACCTAGAGATTTGTATGTCATCTGTCTGATTTGTGATTGCATAAGAATCAGTTCAATTACTTTCTTGGTGCTCTATGGTCTGCATGGTTTGTTAAACTTTGATCAATGTTAAACGGGACATATGTACATAGATATTATTTCTTCAGATCTATTCGGTTATCTATTCAATAATTTTGTTCTAGAAATGGTGAAGGCTTAAATAAAATGTTTAACAATTTAAAGCAATTTTCCTAAAAAAAAAATCGCCTCTTAAAGTTTGAGTAGTATTATCACTTAAAATTATGTAGGTCCTATATAAGAGTATGTGCGAGTATGAAGAAACAACCATCTTTGTTTGTATTTTCATATGCCTAACGTACATTTCAAGATATTAAAAATCAAAGCACATAGGTAGGTACATCGCTTACTGTCGACTGGCATTTTTTCAAGTGCTATCCGTATCTGCCGCAATAGGATATTTACATACTTTATCGTCATCCACCGCCTCTAAAACCGTACCATCAAAACAAATTGAAATTTCCTGAAAGCTTTCATCATACCTACTTGTAGACGCCTTTAAACATGCATAATATACATACTCGTATGTATGTTTTTATGTATTTATGTACATATACAAGTTCTATAATTTTCTATATAATTTTCCACTCTGTTTATTTGAAGGGAATAATCAGACTGGAGAAGCTGGAGCTGGAAATGGTTATGCTCTCCCAGGTTCACATTAATACCGGTGTACGACAACGAGTACGTGTACTCGCCTGCCTAGCCCTTAAAAAGCTTTCCGAACTTACGCTTTCCAATACATTCAAAGATACAACATGGAAGCGTGATTCATAGCCAGGATATGTTTACCCGGCACAAACACAATCTTAGCCAAACTTTTCGTATCGAAGAGTTCGTCATTCGAAGTACATAGACGGATAGCTGCGGATATATGATAAAGAATCTTTGGTATGAGCTAAGTTGCTAAGGCTACGGAGGAATATACACTCCTTGACGACTGGTTGAGACACCCAATTGATTTCGGCGTTTCTCGATAATGTTGTTTAATAATAATCATTGCCAATTTTTAAGAAAGTTCTAATCGCCATAAGTCCTCTTTTTCCCCTTCATTTTTTTTGGAGTTTGCAATTTGTCCCCAATTACCCGCGACAAGTAGTTGAGATAGGGTATTAATACTTTGGAAGTTCAGTTGCGGTTTCTATTTGCAGTAGTCCGGTAAAAATAGACATTTCAAATGACAAAAATAAAGTGTCAAAAGTCCTTATAAATCCCATGTGTGCTAAAAAAGTTATTCAAGGTCAAAAGTCAAAATTTCCTTTTTTTTTCTATTTTTCTCGAAAACGGTAAGTTTTATCAAAAATAGGTATAGCCCAGACAAAAATTGTAGGTTATAAAATTATCTACAAAAATAGTCCTTTTAAGTTTTTTTCCTAAGCATCACTATTCCTAAGATATCGTCATTCTAAAAATTGAAGGAGTTAAATTCTATATACATGGTATCCACACAAATGCCTCGTATATATGGTCAGGCACTTAATATAAGTAAAAATGCCTATTTGTGTTTCTTATATTTACAAAATATACAATTCTGAAAAAATACACTTAAAAGACACTCAGTCCCTTAGCCAGTCCCTACTACCCGCATGGCCTTGATCAACATCTGTATCTCTATTGTCCTCTTTATTTTTGAGAAAACGCCGTTTTCGAAAAAAATGCAAAAAACCGAATATCTTTGGCCTTGAATAACTTTTTTAGCACACATGAGATCTATGGGGACTTTTGGCAATTTATTTCTACTGGTGTACCCAAAGTCTCTATCAAAATTTAGCTCTGTCGGAGTTCTATTTATTTGACCGGACTACAGTATGACTTTTTAGTCAGTTTTAGCGATCTGATTTCAAAGAAGTATTTAAATAGGTCTTAGAAGTAAAAAAGTTAAATATGGGATCTGGAAAGATGTTAAATCGACTGAGATCCAAAACATTAAAATAATGAGCCAAGATTACAGTTGTTTCAAACTATTTGAAGGATACAGAAGACTACGAGAGAAGATTCGTACCTGGACATAAATATACCATGACACCAGTAGATCGACGAGCCCTACTAAGCGAAAAATCAAGCTCTACAGCAACAACAATATAACTCGCGGTATCAGCAGAAAATGGTATCTGTCCAATGTGGACAGAAAACTAAGGATTTGCCAGCGTGTGTTAGCTGAAGCAGAGCATCTTCAAAGAAAGCATTTGAATAGAAAACCAGCTTTAATACAAAATAATCGAAACGCCCGTTTGAGCTTTGCCAGAAATCATTTAAAATGGAAGAAACATTGGAGGAGTGTTATCTTCACCGATAAGAAACGCTTTTGCCTTGATGGAACTGACGGATTTCGTTATTATTTTTATGATTTGAGAAAGACGAGCTCTTTTTAAGACGAAGACAACAAGGTTGAGGTGGAGTCATGATTTGGGCAGGAATATCAAACCAAAATAAGAATAACATCCACTTCGTAAAAGTGACGACTACCTTAAGATCTTAGACGAACAGATCGTGTATCATTCTCAAGAAAAATTCTGCGAAAATTTCATCCTGCAACAAGATAATGCAGTTATCCACACAGCTCGGAAGGAGAATAAGTACTTCGATCGTAACAAAGTTGGTGTTCTTCACTTGCCAGCATTATCTCCAGACCTTAACATAATTGAGAATGTATGGGGATATCGCTTCAGAGTTGTCTACTAAGGCGGAGACAATTCAATAACGTAGCAGACTTTAAAGATGCCATTGAAACTGAATGGGACAAAATTCCACGAAAATTAATTAAAAAACTTTTTAAATCTCTACCATTAAGAATTTTAGAGATTGTAAGTCATGAGGGTGGAAGTACTTATTACTTTAAAAAATAAAACCATTTCGATAAAACTCAAATTTTTGTTTTCATTTATTGTAAAAAAAGTCTAATCCTGTCTCATCCACTTGTCGCGGGTAATTAGGAACAAATTATTAACCAAAAAAGGATTTTGGTGATTAGAAACTGGTGACTCAACCAGTTGTCGAGGAGTGTACTTCCGATTTCAATCCCATCCTGCCGGCCGGGTCGTTAGGAAAAGGATGAGTAAGTATTGTCGTACATTCATCCATATGTACGAACAAAAGGACGAACTTACATACGTACGAGTAGATGACTATAGGGCTTGGTCTGTTTGGGTATTTGTGGAATTACTACTGCAAAATTTCTACGCAACAAAGGCAAGAAAATTTAATGGTGACTTTAATTTTCGGGAAGGTCGGCGACGGATAGGAATACTTCGTACATAGTTTCAATTCTGGGTCCTGATCTTAGTCCGGGATCTGGTTTTAGTTCCTGGCTGTGTGATTCATTACATGAGTTGTCCGTGTTTTTTTTTTTATTTTTTTTTTGGAGATTTAACGAAATGTAATGGCATATCGGCTTTAATATGGAGTTGCTTAGGGCAGCCGCCCTGAGAAGATACACGTGCGTCCTGGTAATTTTACATTCACATTCCCCCGCGTGGGTAGAAGTGTTGGTGCTACTGGAAGTGGGTAAATTTTTCCTTTCTCGTTTTGTTCTGGACTGATGAAGGAGCAGGAGAAGATTTTTTTTTTTTTTGTAATTTTTTTTTGTGTATTTAGTAAAATTTCAGGGATTACCAGGGAAATAGAGGGCTTAAGGTTGAACGAAGTTGGAATGTTGTATATATTTTTTATATATATATATATATATATATATATATATATATATATATATATATATTATATAAATAAACACACATATATCTAAATATGTATTTATGTACGTTCACATATACGAGTGCTTGGATATAGTTGGAAGCATTTACTGTACTCGTAAATACATAGTTGAGTAAGTGTATAAGAAAATATGAAATTCCGAGGGATTTAAGTTGATTTTGCACATTAAGCTCGATGTCCTGGTTTCAATTTGACGTGTTGTAATATTAAAACGTTGTTCAATGTTATATAGTGTACATGGGTGACAGTTGATAGGTAGTTGTGCTCATGGGATAGACTCCACCAGACTCAACAATATGAATTATTAGGTTTCTGCAGACTGAACATTATTGCTTGCATGGGAGCACTAATGATCAATATTAAAGTTTGGATATACATACATACATATGTACCATATAATCCGTTATTGATGTGTGTATTTTTTTTATGGAAAATTTTTATTATCATTTTTTAAAATTTCCTTAAAAATGTATTTAATCTGTGATTACTTTGATTGATTTTGTGGTATTGAAAATTAAAATAAAATTTTCGTTTTAATAATTTAACGTGGTTGTGTCTTAAGTGTTGACAAACTGTTCAATCAATAAATTAAATATTCAAAAATAAGTTTATTTTTTATTTTGTTTTTTTTTTAAAAAAAAAAAAAATTTAAATAAAAAATGATGGTTTAACTAAAGAAAAATTCACACGTTAAGATAACATGACTCTTATATCAATTTACCTTCTCTTAAAAAAGCAGACCGGTGCCCCTGTAGTGATATACGGGTACCTACCATATTCTTGTATCTAATCCTTTTGCTTGTGTAGCTTAGAAATTCACCTACGCAGAAATTGTGACTCAGTGAAGATTTATTTTCTTTTTGTGACTAAACGATAACCGCACGGCATTTACGCTGAAATAAGCTTTGAATAGGTTTGCTATGGGCTTTCTTAAAATTACTATAATAAATGTTAGTTTTTTTTAAAGCATTCAGAGCTGTAAAATAAGGCTTTTGATTTTTTTTTCCGAAAAAGGCAAGTAATTGGCCTATAATAATTGTGGTCTGTACATATGCTTCTTGACCATTGTATCGTATCGAGGTGCTTGAGGTGTAGTGAGCGCAACCAAACGTAACATTTTGCGTAAGAATGCAAGCTGGGTGACCGACCAACCACTGTTGAGCTTCTTTAGATTCACGAGCGTGGTCTGTCGAAAATAGCCATAATCCGATAAAACGATGCCATCAAGGTGCCGTCCTAAAACCATTAATAAAAAAAATTATGAATGAGGAGGCCGGAAAGGATTTTAGATGAGACGCTTATAATCCAGTTGAGGCGGCTAGGAACGACCTACAGTGGAACTGGTAGTCAAGCCGTCTTACGGTGGGAAATTTTGGGCAGAACTATAAGGGATATGTGGTGATGGACTATCTGATTAAAAGCCAGGAAGGACTGTTTCCTACTTTTAAGTCAGCAGATATTATTAAAGGGTCATTAATCATTAAAAACCGTAAACCCCTTGTCCAAAGAAACCCCTTGTCATAATAATGAAACCAACCAGATAGGATATGCATCTCGGAAAGTTATTTTAGTTCAACTTCTAGAAATCCTTAATTTCAACAAGACTCGTTCCTATGCGGTATCGAGGGTCGAATGTTCGCTCCTTTTTTAAAAAATTCCTTAGCTTCTGTATGCACAAGATCAATTGCGGGTGAAACTAGAGACCAAAATTATGTCACTAATAACTATTGTTAGGCAGGAGTTGTCAGCTTCCTCAAGCTCTGTAGCTTCAGTGTTCAATAGATGCCTGGTGATAGTTGTCCAACTCCATTTTGTCCATCGATGCTAACATTTTTTTCTAGTACATAAGGATTGCGACAGCAAAACATTTACCTCAATGGTTCGACAATGCTGAAAGTCATGCAAAGGCTGAACCCAAACTCAATGAATATTGCGATCCTAGAAAGATAAAAGTTATCACAAGTTATCACATGTGCCAATGTTCACAATGAACACTTTTTGGAGTAGGGAAAAGTGCCAGTTTAGAGACAATCATCTTCTGGATTTCATACTATCATCTGATTATAATTGTTAACAATGTTCGCTCCCATTTATGAAAAAAAGGTAACAAGTATTCGATTTAAGCATATGTAACAGTTACGCTTAGAATAAACTAGAATAAATTATCGGAATTGTCTATGCTAGATCATATATACATAAAATTGTAAGTCAGAAGTGTTGAGAACATGAACGTTGCCCCCACCAAATTTGGAGTATTCCTACACAAAATACTCAACTGGAACTCTCACTTAAACAACAAAATAATTAAAACAACCAATGCTTTATTTGCCTGTTGTCGCATGTGTGGCAGTACTTGGGGGATCCCTCCAAAGATCACTCACGGGATCTATGCTATAATGGTCAGACCCATTGTATATATCCTTCTATAGTGTGGTGAAGGATTTATTTATTTTAAGTCTCAACAGGGTACAGCGTCTTGCATGTGTGCGCATTTCTGGAGCCTTCTGGATTTACCCCACAGCTGCGCTGGAAGCAAAAATAGGACTAAAACCTTACACTTATATATAAGTATTACAAGCATTACGCAGCACAGCAAGTCTGGTACAAATTAAAGAGTTAAGTCTTAGCGAACACCCTGACCTAAGGGACCTATTCTCCGAAAGACCAGCACTTGATATGATCTGCGTGGTAACAGACCGCCTTCAAAAACCATTATGCTTCAATAAAGGCATGAAGATGCATGGGTAAGGAATAATCCACCAAACAGCCATAATAGCATGAAGTGGTATACGGATGGTTCTAAAATGGAATCGGAAGTGGGAGCTGGAATACCAAACTTTAATATAATCATAGCTATTGGCAAAAGTCTCAGCGTATTCCAAGCAGAACTACAGGCCACTCAAGTTTGTGTCAACCATATTTACATCTCTGGGATTAATACGCAAATATACATATAATATATACGGACATTTAGCCGTGACTCCAAATCAGTTATGTAACTACGGCTTCATAACAATCCAAAAACTACGTTCCAGGAACAAAACCAAACTGTGATGGGTTCCTGGTCATAAGGGCATAGATGGGAATGAAAAGGCCGTCGAACTGGCATGTACTAATGTACTCCTAAATCAGCAGTCAATTTAGCTATAGCTGGAAGCATTCAAGATACATCTCATATTGGGAGAGTTTGCTTACTATAGATTTAAGACAGGGCAAACGAGCTATGCTTCGATTCAACAAAAATCCCAATAGATGTCTAACTTTAAGTCGGCACGATATCAAAAACTTAGTAGATTACCTCACAGGACACAACCGTTTAAGATATCCTCTCCAAAAAATGAAACTAGCCCACTCTCCGGAGTACTGACTCTGTCTTGAAGAAGACGAAACTTTTGAACATATCTTATATAAATCAACGGAATTGGACGAACGATTTTTTCAGGCGACAATTCGGCTCCAACGAACTAACAAATTCCTCTGCTAGTGGTGTTATGATCTTCATTCGGAAGATAGAAAACCTACTAGCCTAACTATAGTCCTGACTTAATGGTACAAAAGATCTTTTAGGTCAATGTGTCGAACTTCGTAATTAGCGAGTCAGAAAAAAACTTTTGAAATATTGTGAGAATTGTTGTAATGATGAGTCTTCCTCATGGGATGTAAGAAATGTTTTACTGAGGTACTTATTCGCCCTTAATTAGAGTACAATGCCCACATCTGTTGAGGTTTTTCTAAAACCTCTCTGCACTTGCTAAATAGAATCCAAAACGATTCGATAAAACTCAGATCTTCAGATCTTCAACCGTAACACCCATCTCACTTTGTAAACTCACCAGTCTGCAATATCGTGATTCTTTGCTAAGCCTTACAACTGCTACAATTCCATACCAAATTCTTTATTCTTTCTTCATTACAACCTGCAAATTTCAAAAACCAACGCTCTTGGGCATCTTCCTTTCTTTTCTCCGCTTATTTTTTTTATTTTTTCCCTTATTCAAACAATTACAGGGTGTCCACAACTACTGAACGTGCATTATGAAAAAAAGGAATGTGCTGAACAGTTGCATAAGTATGAATTTTTCTTTGTATTATCATCCAAGTAACGCAAAACATTTGATGTTTTTAATAATAATTGGAACATGTCACATGTATTGGGTCATATTGGTACATATTGGTCATTATTATCTATGAGCTTTTGCCATTTTTCGAGTAGCTTCATAATTCCATTGGTGTAGAACTTCTATGGCTTATCAGCGAAAAACTTGGCCAACGGATTTTCAGCGGGTCTTCGGTTGGCCAATTTTTTACCATAAAGAGAGTTTTGCAAAGATCGAAATAAATGGTAACCAGAGGGTACAAGGTCCGGACTATACGGTGGATGCATCAAAACTTCCCAACTAGGCTCCGTCAATTTGTTCCGGGTCATTAAGAATGTGTGTGGTATAGCATAGTCATGATGGAAAACAACTCCCTTTCTGTTGGCCAATTCTGGTCGTTCCTTCTTGAAAGCTTCATTCAAACGGTCGAGTTGTGCACAGAAGAGGATCGAATTGACCGTTTTGCCACGTTCTAGAAGCTCATAATAAACAAATCCCTTCCAATCCCCCCAAACACTCAACATAACCTTGTTTGCCGTCAATCCAGGCTTTGAAGCCGCTTGTGGTCGGTCATCGACCTTTGACCAAGATCGCTTGCGTTGGATATTTATTGCCATTAATCCATTTTTCATTGCCCGTAATGAATTGCTTCAAAAATAGTTCCATTTCGTTACGTTCCAGCAGCGTTTCACTGATGGTTATTTTGTCAATTAAATTTCTTTGCGTTAATTAATGTGGTACCCAAACATCGAGCTTTTTTAAGTAACCTGATCGTTTTAGATGATTCCAAACTGTCATACGGTTGATGTTTAGTGCCTCCGACCAATGCGAGGTGCATCTTTTACATATAAATTTCCGGAACGGAATTGAACAAACCACTCCTGGGTCCGGCGTTTACTCACAGCATTCTCACCGTAAACTGCACAAATTCTTCGGTATGTTTTTGCAGCATTTTTCCCTATTTTATAGTAAAAAAGCATCGCATAGCGTATTTCTTCAGATATTTCACTCATATTCAAATCAGTATAGCTTTTAACACGAGCAACCACAAAAACACGTATTCGTTTGACACAATCAGATTAGTGCTTTCAGATAAATGGATACAAACCGCGGAGACTTTTTATATGACACAATATATTCGACAATGATTCCCACCTCCACAAGAGAAAATCATAAGTACGTTGATATTAAAGATATGTAGGACATCGAGCTCACCTGGATTATTGTAAATTAAAAAAAAAAAAGCCTTTATATGAAATACAAAACGTTTTATTTGTCTAAACAGATATAGATATTGTAGATAAACCTAATCAAGGACTACTGCTTCGAGCCGTTTTCTTGCTTCTCTGTACGCCTTCATTATATCCTCTAGCGTCATTCCAATTATTTGTCCAGGGACTGGTTTTAGTAGCTCTGGATTTTGTTGTGAAATTATTTGACAACGCAAAGCCAAATTACCTGTTGCCACCATCTGAGTACCGTATCGATTGCAGAAATCTCCATCACCCGAATAGAACCTCACGAAATCGAATTTCCTGCGTCCACCAATAAAATACCAATACAGTTTCTCCATAATACCTCCTTCTACTGGTCGATGACACTGTAGCAGTGATACTTCAAATCCCTGCTCCAAAAAGAAGCTTAAATGTGAATATCCCTCTAATCGCTCCCTTTCCCAATTGTCTATGGAAATAATCTCAAAATACACATGACACATATCTCCAAAGTCAAAGTCTTCCTCACACAGCAACGTTATCTCACAACAGTGAGCAAAATTGCAGGCGCCATAGTTATTCATTTTGGAACTATGAGTACAACCAGTCAAAGAACCATCTTCCAGAATAGTTGCTTCTGGCAAATGAACATGATAACGAACATGTAGATCATTGAATTCAAATCCTTTAGCTCGGAGGATTTCCAAATGAATCATAATTCGTCGAGTTCGTTTTGGCGGCATTGAGAATTTTTCCGAAAGCTTATCAATATCCTCCCAATGTGGAATTTTTGGTAGTTGTAGTTCAGATAGTAGAGATACGTCCCTTTCTCTTAGGTACTGCTTCGAAATGTTCTCAATTCCATATGCATACAGACGCCTGTAATCCGTGTCAATCTCGAATAAGTACGGACTGTCTTGAAAATTGTTGAAATCAGGATAAATGTGTAGTATTCTTTGCAGTGGCTGCCAGCGTAATGATACTAGCATTATATTTACACTAAGAGCAGCATAGACAAACATCAGCACATCAGAAGTAGTGTTGTCGGCATCGTTTGGCCAATTGACTTTTTCTTCATCGGGAACAAAACCATCGCCATCGACGTATGTAAATATCGGATTTGAAGAAAGTCGTACCAAGTCGTTCTCATCTCTCAGAATTAGTTGGTGATAGGACTTATGCACGTCCGTAGAGCAGTTTTTAATATCGCGATAGAATTCTATTTCCTGTGCACTGAAGTGTTTCTCCTGCCATTTAATAGTTATCACTTTAACTTTATCAGCATCACAGAGGCTGTTTGTCTCAATGAGGGAACCTCCTGTTTTCACGTCAAACTTTGGTAAGTTTAGTAGTGAATTTATTTGGCGAAATGAGAGATTAAATTGAAAATGTTCAATGCTATCTTTTATGTGATAGATTGCGGAGGCCTTCGTGGTCTTTCTATACATTTTGGTGATTTAAGAATAGCTTTGTTTGCAAAATGTTAAAATCATGTGTTTGGGCAACGAACGAGTAATGTTACCATAGAGACCTAACTATTAATTTGAATTGTGAACGTTAAAAAAACTGTATTTCCGACTTAGCCAAGATAACAACCTATGTAAGTATTCATGCATAGATGCATAAATGAATACAGCGGAATTTTCATCATATGCGTCCGATTGCGTTCTCGTGAATTTCGTTCTAATTAATCTATTGTAGCAATGCTCGGAAAATCCTGATATAAAAAATCATATGAAGACGCCCATGTATTATAATAGCGATACATAGTTTAGACATGTAGGCTGGATACAAAAATCCAGGAAATGCATGTTCTTTTTGATTAGCACAACTGTATGCATACAGTCACATAACGTGACTCTCCAAGATATAGGTAGACCAAAGGAATGCTTTGTACCTTCTCTACAAATTCAGCAGCATTCATATTTTTTCTCTATATAAATTTTGTAGACATTTTCAGACTGCTTATTGGCATTTAACGAAGTAAGTTAAGCGCCTGTAAAGGACAGAAATTAGTCCAGAACTAGCAGGTAATGGACTTTGCGCTTGATGTTGGATTTGAGATTGTAGCCGTTCGACGAATTCTTCCCAATACTTATTCGTTATATTGGCGGCTTAGATATCCGCATGCTTACCTCAGCTGCGAATAGTTTTTCAGAATACGCATAGTGCATCGATGGCAAAGTCCTCAATTTATAGTAGTTAATGTAGCCTATTGTGAATGTTAAGGAGCGAAAAACATGTTAGAACACGTTGACACTGTGAAAGAGTGGCAAAGTCCCGCTGCAAAGTTGAGGTGGCATACATGCTATGGTTTCAAATTGTGCTATTAAAGTGGGTCTTTTTATAAATTGTTTTGTGTAAAAAACATTAAAAATGTTGCCTTATTTTCTTAAGGCTTATTTACGGCGACACTCCAATTGTCAACATTTCACCCAGCATCAGTACGGCTTGCGTAGGAGCAGATCCAATGGTGAAATGATCGCATGTCTTACCGTAATGTAAAACTAAAGTCTACAATCTGGTGAAGGTTAATACATATAATAGTTGCACTTGATATTTGACAGAGTTTAGAATCGGGTTCTTTTTTCGAAAATACGTGAATTTGGAATCGATAAACCTCTTCTACAATGAATTAGAATATACCTTTCTAAAAACTGGACTGTTTAAAGTCTGGTATCTACAAATAAACTCCATTTTGTCTCCAAGGGCTCCGTTCTGTCTATGACACTCTTAATTTTTATTTATCATGACCTCTTCTTCTCTGCGACAGCCCGGTGTGTCACTTAATTACTTAGATGGCAGAGTACCTGGGCCTCAGCTAACATGACTTTTCAGCTAGAGCGGTCTTTCGCCAGTTGCGTTAGTTGAGGATCCCTTGCACTTGTGTGCGCCATCTAAGATGCTCTACTGAGTTTCTTGGGTTAGTCAAAAACTTTCCATTTCGGTATGCTTGTGGGTCTGCATTGACAGGACGCTGTGTTCTTCCCATTATGGAAATGTTGTCCGTGTATGCGAATAACTGAACATACATTTGAAAGTTGACGCCTCTTTATAGGCGATGTTGAGGAGATGAACTTTCCGATCTTTTTTTAGGATCGGGCAACAAATGCTGAGTTTCCATTCGTCGGACATGCTTTAGTCATCTATTACTTTAAACACCTAGACAATTTTAAGCTATCGGGTCCAGGAGCTTTGTGAGACCTAGGCTTGAAAATGGTCGGGTAAACGGAAATATTGTGTGTCTGTAGTTCCACTATGAGGTCTCTTTCTTTATCCTTCCAGATTTTTTTTGGAAAATTTCCGAGCTTCGTTGTTAAAACCTAAATACATTAGAGGGGGTCTCTCTGTTGGTTTTTTGGCAGTGATGATACTGCTCTTCTAAGTTTTATGCTGGTGGTATCGGTCTCCCCGAAAATGTTAAGGTAGCTCGATCGATAAAGTTTCTGGCGGGCTTTTGAAATTGTAACCATAAGTAAGGATTTACTTATGCTGTTAGATAGGAAAACTCATAGGTGATACCAATATTGCGTCTTGAATGGCACAGTCCAAATTAAAATTAAAAAGCCAGTAGTATTTCGACTTTTCAAAGTTTTAACCGTAATACTTGTTTTACTTGAATGCTCGTTGGATTACCCTTAAGCCCACTTTCGGAAGCACATTAAAGTATTGTGATTATTTTCTAAGACACAAATTTCTTGAATTTTTTATTTCTTAGTTATTATACATAGCCTGCGAATATTAAAAACCAACCATCGGTACCTTTTTCTTTAAAACCTTATTTCCCTTCACCCGCGTTGCGTGTAAACATTTTATGGACGCGGCTATTATGTATAATAAAAAATGTTAATTACGAACTGGTATGTTGTCTCTCAAAAAGTTAACAGTTTAGAATTAAATCGGAAGTTAGAACTACGTTCCCGACTTTATTTTCAAAGACAACAACCCTCTTTCATATCTGCGAAATCATCGTTAAAAGCAAGCTATCATAAAATTGAAATAATACACTTGAATTATTTCCGAATACAAAAGGTTTTCATAAAATTGCATTCTTTTCTAAAAGTTTCTGCCTTTATAAAATTGTTTTTATCATTATTTTTTACAAAATACAGGTCTGAAACTCCACCTTATCGACTCAGTATAAACAACAACCGATAACATTATTTACAATGCTAGGAATTATTAGCAAGGCAATAAAAATAAATGTCAACAGCAGTAGAAACGTCAAAGTGAAAGTCTGCCCGTTCCAAGTTGTTTGTTATCATTTTCATTTCATACTCGTAACTCATCGGTCGCCCTGTGTTTAACATTTTTTATTCGTTCGTCTTCAGTTTTCATTCAACATAGTTACATCGATTCGATTTTGTTTTTACTCTCTTGTTTTATCGGAACCGGCACTCGCAAAGCTTTATCAATCAAAATCGGCCAGTAGTAACAGTTAAATTAATCCAACAACCGTTTTAATTTTTTCCTACCTGTTCCTCCAGTTTTATTCTGATTCCCTTTCCCACTACACACGTCCCAACGCAGCAAGTATCCACAAAGAAATTGAAGGAAACGGCAAATCTCTCTGGACAATTGCTCGTGAAATTGCAGGCATTGGGATGATTCAAAGGTTTCCCTGCGGTCTATTCTGAGTGAAAAACTATTCGAAATTGGTTTCAATCGGTGAATTAGTAATAAGTGTTCTTTTATTTCATCGTATTGAAATACCAAGTTAGTGATGCAACGACAGCAGTCAGTACAGCGCGATGTCGAAGCGGCTAATGAAGAAATTCCATTGCAACGTATGATCTCAATACCAGAAAACGAGGACAGACAGCGGATAAAGAGGATTTTCGATCATGTAAGTTCTATTCAACGTTCATTGAATTGAAATAAAAGTACTCTTTCAAGTTGTTGCGCACAGTGGTTTTCAGAAATAGTTTCCAGCGATGGTTTCGATGAACGGTGGTTTGTTTTGGGATGGCTGATTCATCTACCGCTCCCTTTAACGTCGACGTCACAATGCTAATTGTTTATGGATTTACTCGTATCTTGCGCCGTTGTTCAGTGTGAGTGTATGTGGACAACCTGTGCGAGCGCAGTACATTGACCATTTAGGGTAAACGTTTGAAAATAAGTAATGATTTGATATCTGCTGAAAGTAGGTTAACAGCTTTTGTTTTTGGTGTAATTGCGAGGAGCAGCTTTTTGAAAAAGGCAATTGGAATTTAAATTTCATTGATTAATCGACTACAACAAGCGAAGTGGAACGTAGCCTTATTCCCTAGAATCTAGAGGCTTATCATTGATCAGAAAACCTAATGCAGACGATAACTTTCTAGTTTGCTTTCCGAAAGTTGGACTTTTGAGACGTCCAACTACAAGGCTAGAATAATCAAACTGCTGGGAAACAACAGCAGTGTTGTATTTCTCTTCCTTTTCTATTTTATTTTAAGTCAGTGTCAATGAAATATGCCTTATTAACGGCCTAAATGTTAAATTATTCATTCAAGACTCCATCAATGAATTTTTAAGTAAAGTCACTCCATATGATAAACTTTTCACACATATTTCAAGTGCGATCCTTTGCTAACACAAATTTTTAGAACTTGGCATTTGAGTGATACATTTTTTTGTACTTATCGTGTAGATATGTTAGTTCACTTTAAATCGTTCGATTACTTTAGCAAGTGATGTTACTGTCACTATCACCCTTATCGGTTACACCGTCTCCATCGTGACATATAAATATGTAAATATAACTGCCCCTGTATCCATTGAAAATTATACCAATATAGCCAACGAAAAAAAATCCTTAATTCTTACCCTACCAATCGCCTTTTTTTCTGACCAGTTTGATAGCTATGTACAATTGGTAGAGTTGCTATGGTCCTCTAAAGCCTTCTCTTATAAATCGAGATATGTAACGCGTGTAGTTACATCTAAATCTGCATATTTCTGCCACGTTTCTGCATTACTATTGAGCCTCTAATTGAGTTCTCTAACATCGCTGACTTTAATACCATTTCACAGGATTAAATCTTTTGTGAAGCCAATGCATTGCTAATGTTTTTGCATTTGAGTAAATCAAATATTTTTCTTTCGGTCCCTTCTTCAAACCTCGACTCGACCTTAAGTATCTACTGCTTTTTGGTTTGGATTTTTCGTTGAACGTAGCAAAACTTTCGGAATCGGTATATAAAGGCTTCCGCAAATGCCTAATATGGCATCCGATATTGCGGGGCGATACGTATGTTAAAGCCGGACGAGCCGGAAATATAGGAAACTTTTAAGCTTAAGCGAAATTCTTCTATCACAAAATACTGCAAAGTTTTCACCCTATTTAAGCCACCCCACACCAACTTAAGACTCCTTCCTTAAGTCACAATGCAGATATTCAGTCTTAGTACGATTATAACATAACTCGTTATCCTCCGGCGCCTTTATCCAATTATTGAGGAATGTCTGAAAGGTTGTCATATCATTGGTAATGGCATCGCTTCAACCGGTGAAAAGACGAGAAGTCGTTTTGGACTTGTCAGTATTGCTTCAATAGGAGATCTTACTCGACTTTAAAGAGCAACTGTTTTCTGGCTATTCCCGAGGTACATTTAACTTTCGTTTAAGTGCCGTCATTATTGCCGATGAAATTGAAAAGCAAGGCTCGAAGGAGAGTGCTTAGGACTCAAACTTACTTTAAGTTTGCTTAAAGTTAGTACTTCAATTGACAGTTGGGTTTCATATGACCACAATTGCAGATGGCATGACTCTCCAGGTTGCTGGCCGAACAAACGAATTCTAAGAGGTCAGCGGAATTTCTGCTGTCACTCAGTAGGAAAGACTGCAGAATGGTTACTGGCGCCGTGACGGGCCCCTTAAATATGCTGGACATTAGTGATACAACATCCTGCGACGGTGTTGTGAAAGTGACGATGGCACCATGTGTTGCTTACTCGTCTTTCTTCGAAAGATTGAAAATTCCCATTTAGAGGAACTTGCAAAGAGTGCAATGAGCTGGTTCTTTGTCTGAATGTTCTGTTCCGACAGATAAAAAAAAAAAAGCGTCGTCGTACATAATATAGCGTATCATAGAGCAGGAGTAGGATGATAAGGGTTTTATATAGAGTCTCCTTAATATTTCTTGAAGCCGTTTTTATTTTATTTTTTACTTTACTGAACTTAAGCATCAAGACCCTGCAGTTAGGACTGTCCTTAGCGTTGCTGTCTTCAGTAATGCACTCTAAGGTGGTTGAGATCTTTTTTTACTAACGCGCGCCATAGTGAAATCCTTCCTCCTCTAGTGCGTAGTTGCTTTGATTAGGAGTCGAAGGCTTCTTCTATTCTATGTGTCCTACAATTTCAGGCGACTCATACGCAATTTTGCAACCAGCACAATGTCGATATACAGCTCGTAGAGATCGCTGTTATAACTCTTCCAAAGACAGCTAACGCAAATAGACCAAAAATCTTTTGATTTTCTTGTGTTTAAAACGATTCGTTATCACATATATTCATACTTTGGCGACATAAGCCAGCGCTGGGATAATAAATGTACTCGTTAATATATTGTAGAATCTCCTAAGGTCAAGAAGGTAGACAAAATAATCTCATAGTTATAGAACTCTATTGTGACGTTCATTTCGATTGATCGATGTTGTAATTCTTCTTGATAACATCGTATACTTGGATTTTATCGCCCAAGTTAAATGTTTCGTTCTGCTTGAAATCGGTCGTCGTCTAACAGTCAGTTTTTCCATATCTACTACTAAATTTTCTTCATCTTTTGTAAGTTTAAATATACATTGTTGTCTTTCGATAGGCGACTTGTTTTTTTACTCGCTCTTGCCTGGGCATTGACGCTTTCAATTTCAACTTCAGAATTTTATGCAGTTTTTAAAAACTTTAAAGAGAGGTTGGGGAATACGCGATTGGTGAAGACTCTGTCGGTTTTCTATTTTTATTCTATTACCGTTTCTTTTTGTATTTCTTTTTCTATTTCTATTTCTAGTCCATTTCTGTTGTTGGTACATTATCCGTATATTAGGCTGATGTTGCTAAATTTCGCCTTGATGCGGAAATTAGTAACTCACGCGGCGAATACCCTTGGCCTAATCTGAACGTCGATGTCCATTTTTCTCTTTTGCAGGTTAGCCACCAGAATGTCCGTCCTAATTCAAAGTTCTTGGTTACTTTCCAACGTAGGGATTTGAGGTGCTAAGTTTTATTTTGCAAAAAAAGAAATGTCAATATAGAAAAGGAGAATGTGATTTTTAATTTTCGTGCTTGTCTATTGGCAAAGGTTTTAATCTTTTTTGAAGCCTTCTCCAACAAAGAGTTCTAAAATTTTCAGATATCTTGATCATAGATACACGACTTGAATGCTTTTTCTTTGTTTTTTTTTTTTGCGGCCCATTCTTATTGTTTACTCTTATCTGTGGCGAATGCAGTTGTGTTTTTTGTTTATATATTTTTCCTGGCTCCAAAAAAGAGTTATTTCAATTCCGCGCGATTTCTGAAATAACGGATTGCATTTTTTAGTTTGTTACATACGAGTATTAAGGTATTAAGATATCTAGCTTTCCTGTTTATAAATTTCGCTACTGTTTTCTCTCGTTCGAACGTACGGTGTTTTGAGTGACATATCAGAACGATTCTTCTATTTATTTAACTTAGATACAATTTTTTATTTTTATTTTTTTTATTTTAGCCCCGCCTGTTGTCAAAATGACTGGTGATCACCAGAGGAGAAATCAAAGCTTTTTATGACGTTCATAAGGTTTTTAGCCACACCTTTTGCGATAAAGAAGTTTATGAGATTAGGCGGTTTCGGTTTGTTAAACGGCCAGTTTTTCTTTTTCGGTTTATTTATCGTAGAGTAGTCTATCTTTTGGTGACATGCACCTTGTACCTCAATCGTCCTAATCGATTTCCTGAGTAAAATGTGAAAGGTAAATTTTTTTTCGCTATTGTAGTAGATTATCGTCCAAAAATGTTGCACAAACTTTTACGAACACCTTTCATGAATTTTCTAATAACACAGCGAATTAATTCCAGGGACGGGCTTAGTATCAGATATCATTTATACGTCCCTCTCCTGATGTGGGGTTTTAGTTTCTAATTATCACCATTTAAAAAAAAATCATTAAAGACGCACTTTTAACGAGTTCTCCTTGATCTTTTTGATCGAGGGTTTCATTGATAGTAATCACATACATACGAGTATCATTGAAGAAAACCAAATCACAACCAGCTTATAATTATTACTGGAACTGTAAATAAGCTGAGCAATGCAATACCGACTGACTTCAGGTTGCCTGGCTTATGTTCAACTATGGTACAAAAAGTTATAGACCAACAATTTTCGTTACTGGCTTGGGACTGGCCCACAAACCTTATCAGGTTTCTTCTTTTCTTCTTCTTCTTTCCCGCCGAAGATCATATTTTAAGGTCAGCCTATATAAAACTACTCTGCGGAAGCATCTTTTTTAAGATGCAATATACATACCAACGCGGAATATTCTATGAGACTAGTTGGCAATCTTCATTACAAAAGGTTTGCAATCTGTGATATGAGCATTGTGTACATCCCTCTTCATGGTGGCTATAAATGATTTCAGTTTATATAACCATTTAATCTATTTTATGCATTATTCCACTGACTGAAGTCGGGGGTGAATTATTTCATAGTCGGCCGAGATTTAAATGTCAAACACAGAGATTGGACAAATAGTACACCAAAAACACTAGAGAGAACCTACCACTTAGCACAGTGTTATGTGCCGACATAAATACAACTGACAGGTACAATTAACATACTGCAAACTGTCTGGACATGTGCGTGTATGATAGTGATCATCGCGGTCTCAGTTCTCAGCAAAATTGTGGAATTTAAAGAGTTTGTTCTAAAACATTCACAAAATTACATCAGAGTATATTGGACACACCTTCTCAAAACATTGGCAAGCGCACTCTCCTCGAGAGTACGATGCCGATTCAAGAAATGAAGTTTTGCTACCGAAAATATGGTAAATAATATCATCTCTGACGAGGAGGAACTACCCCCGTAGGACTCTGAAAGATCTTTAAATCATTAAAAAAAGCAACAAATCGGTGGGAAGCGATGAGATATCGAATGTTGTGCTTCGAAATCTCCCACTACAAGCGGTGGACATTAAAACCATCCTATTTAACAACCCAATGAATAACACTCATTATTTAGCGATGGTGCATCCTATTCCCAAACGGGATAAAGACACTTGCGATCCGGCAAACCTCCGATCGACAAGTCTTCTTCCGAATATTAGTAAGGCATTCGAAAATATGATCAGTAGAGCTTTGACTGAGTGGGTTGAGCATAAAGATATAGTTCCGGAATGTTTCCTACCCCCGTATCTAGAAAGGAGAGTAGAATAAATTAGTTGGGATCTGGCTAGATCTGGCTGCGTACTACTTTTGACATCATGTTTTGCTCGGTCAGACAACGGTATTTAACGGTGAAAGGGAACAGGTGTTGTCCGCTGAGCAACGTCCTTTCGTCACTATAAACAAGTATGCTAGTTCACTCCCTACTTAATACATTAACAAATTCTAACGTCTACGTTCGGGTATATGTAGATGTAGATCACGCCTTGTGAGAGGCGTAATCGACGATTGGAGTACTAGAAATAGGCTTAATGTCAATTGTGGTACTACTAGTCTTGCATATTTTACAAAAGTACAGCGAATCTTAATAAATATGTAGCTAGATGCAAACTTCTTTGAACTAAATATATCATGTTAAAACTGCAAGGTCTTCCCGGTTTTCTGGCAGAGTAAGGGAGCTATCGCCAATATGTGACGCTTAAGAAGGATTTTTTTTTAGATCTTCATATGTAAATATGTCACTACTGCTTCCATTAAACTTTATACAATTTTTTGTGGTGATGATACATCAGAATACATGCTCTGTGAGCTCTTACTGTTCTTAACACTTAAAAGATCTTACAGAAAATAACCGTCTTATCTAATGTCAAAGTTCATTGTTATCATAGACCGTCCTTAGGATATTCCTTTCTGGAAACGAAAAAAGAATATCTAAATTGAGAAGATCATTGAACCGCGCTTTTTTAGAAGATTTCTATTGTATATCGCACGTTCCTAAATTATCGTGTTATTCTACTGAAAATCATTAATAAACTCACGCATTCATAAGACTATCAAAATACAATCACCCTCAAATAATCGCCGGTGAAATATTCGTATCAGGTGTGAACAGAATAATAATTTGTTTATTTTAAACAGTAAGTATCAGCAGTATATATGTATGTACGTACACGTATTTTTCTATCAGATAATAAGCTGATAAAAAGGTGACGAATTTATAAATTTTTTTTTTGTCGAAATTGGAACAGTCACCCAAATACAAGGTTTGGATGAACTTTGCGTATGTAGAAAAAATTGTTATCTTAGGCATTTTTGTCAGCTGTTTTAGCAAATATATATGGTATATATGGTATATATAATAATTTAGAATTTTTCACAATTAGAAAAGTATTTTTTAAATTTAAAAGACAAATATTATAAAATATTGCCAACTCTCAAGTTCTACTAAAATTTAAAAAAAAAAGAAAAACTTTATCAGATTGCAACGACTAGTTTGCGTAAATGCACTTTCGCCAGTTTCTATAGAGTTAGAACTTAAAATGTGCAAATTTCTATTTTTTTATATCTGCTGTCCATATAAAAATGTTTGAAGAAGTTCACACTATCGAGAAAAACAAAAGCCGCCACCTTTTATATTCAGTCACTGTAAACAATTTTTCTGATGTATTGTAGAAAATTTCTATCTTGAATTAAACACATAGGATAGATAAAAGTTAGGATAGCCCGATTATTTCCCAATAAGTTACAGTTTTAATTTATGTAAAGCAAACTATAAACCTAAGTCTTGTAAAACTTATGAGCGAAATTTTCATTTTGCCATGGCAGGTTCGACTTTTGCGACATACTCCTAGACTAATAATATGTTAAGCTAATATATAGGTATACTCGTATATATACATACGTATGTATGTAGATACTTGCATATGAGAATATGGGTATATAACATTCGAATGTGGTTAGCCACTTATCACGTTATTAGTTTTTTTTCTTCTTATTTTATGTTAGGGTTAGTTGACGCAGAAAGAAGTTAAATTTGCCTGATTTGTTCGGGTAAGAATAGGTGTTTCTACTACCTATATCGATTACAGCAACAAAGATACATAGAGATAGATAGATATACTCGTATATAAAAATAAAGATTAGATAAACATTATTGTGAGATTCCTTTAAAGCCATACCATTACTCATGCGTACCAGTAAAAAGTGATAAAAAATATAGTTCCTTCAAAATAATTTTTGCAACTTGTACAAAAACTTTGTAAATAGTTAATGACAGACAATTTATTTAGTAGATGCTGTATCGAAGTTAAAACGAATGGTACTAAGGTATTGCAACTGCAGTTTCGAATTAATTATAGCACCTCACTAAGTAGTGAGTGCAGATGCAAAGACACACATGCGGTTACTAATGTATAAATGAACTCAGAATGAAATTTCATCACGAAAAAGTGATAAAAAATATAGTTCCTTTAAAATAATTTTTGCAACTTGTACAAAAACTTTGTAAATTGTTAATGACGGACAATTTATTTAGTAGATGCTGTATAGAAGTTAAAACGAATTGTACTAAGGTATTGCAACTGCAGTTTCGAATTAATTATAGCACCTCACTGAGTAGTGAGTGCAGATGCAAAGACACACATGCGGTTACTAATGTATAAATGAACTCAGAACTAAATTTCTGGAAAATAACCTCTCAGTTGACGTGGAATAATTACACGTCTCTGTGGTTAAAGATTCTATTTCCCAAGGAACTCTTTCAATCAGGCAGTAGCTAAAGAAGCTATCTTTATTATTATTAAGAAATTTTAAAAGTACGGATTTATTAATTTTCGGGTCCCCATGTGGAACACTGGGCGACTTAATTGACTGCGGTCAACTTAACAACAAGACTTTTTTAAAAAGATATTATAGCCATCTAGGGGTTGCGTTGGAAATGGCTAATTAAAGCGAAAATAAAAAACCTGTGACATGAGATGAAAAATATATACAAAACATATATACTAGGTGGGCCATTATGTATGACCCAATCGGAAAGTGTCATAGGTTTTATAAATGACGTCGACTCTCAATTCGGTTTTCATATTTGTAAAGCAAACAGAATTACAATGTTTGTAAATAAGCAACGAAATTCTATTCTTTTGATGAACGCGAAATAATCTTCACACTGTTTGTGATGAACATTTCGTGAGCGATTTTGACGCAACGTGCATTTGGTGTCCGTTTTCCTGGCTCCCGTTAGTCGTTAAATGCAGCGTTTAGGTGCACGGCTCTTAGAGACTGGAATAAGATGGGACCGAGCGCGCCCTGGATGGCGTTGCAACTTTCGTTCGGCCGATAATATCACTGACGTGAAGATGTCGTCGAGGCTTCGTCGACGTCCACTTGACAACGTGCTACGTAATTGGCCATTCCACGCACGTTTCTCCGACTCATTTTGATGAAAGACTTGAAGATGAAAGTGAAGAAACACTATCAGCTGATGGGTGTTGACAACAACGAATTTTTCAATTTTGAGTAAAAAATAATCATGAGTGACGAGGGCCATTTCCACATATATAGAAACGTGAACAAACACAATTTACAGTTCCGTAAAGCACGAATAGTCATTACATCCACTCAAAGCTACTGCATAGTGTGCTGTTTACGCTGGAGGAGTCATTGAACGATTTTTTTTTTAGAACGGCGAGAGGCAAACCTCCACTGCGGATAGTGAGCGCTACAGAGCCGTGATGAATAAATTCCATTCCTCAATTGGATGAATTGGGAGTAGAGAGCATGTGATTCCACCAGGACGAAGCAATGGCGCATACTGCACGCGCCACAACCGACATTCACAAGCTGGCGTTTACCGATCGTCTGATGTCGCGTTTTGGCGAATTGCACTGGTCCGCAAGGTCACCCGATTTGACTTTCCCAGACTTTTTACTATGGAGTTATTTAAAGTCACGTGTTTATGTGACCAAGCTACAAGCTACAGACTTTGAATGGCTGTGAAGAAAACCATGGAATATGGCATAATAGAGCAAAAATGGTAATCAACAGTGGAAGTACTCACTTAAGCGATATCCTTTTCAAAATATGATGGAAAAAAACTTGAACTGAATATGTCGTTCATATTCATAGGAATAGAATCATAGGCCCACCTTATAGAGTGTTTTTCGAGGTGAATGGTAAATTCTCTGCAGATGGTTGAGATCCTTTTTAACTAGTGCCCACGAGCTAAGGTAAAGTTAGAGATATTTTTATCCGCTTATTGTTACGTTCATGCTTCTGAGCCACATAGTAGGTCTGGGATGTTAAGGGTCTTAACATACCAATATAGGATCTCCTTAATTTTCCTGACAACCTTTTATTACGTTGCTGAAATTTTAATGAGGTATTAGTAGCGAACTCGAGATACTCAAATTCCCTTGGCAGCATACACGAGTACTATGTTATACCCTCATTCACAGCTAAATAGTTTTTTTCGCTTTTGTCTCGGAAATACTCGGAAACGTATCAGTAACACCTTGTGTGTTCTGTTAATGATATCAATGTCATCAGTGTTAGTATCATAGTTGCACAATATTTTAGAAAATGTTGCCCCTGGTGTAGGCTATCGAGTTTCGCAAAATTTTCTCCTTGTCTAAACGGTTATTTGGCAAGGTTTCGTTGAGATTTTTCCCGACCTTTGCATTGCTTGATGAGTTTGGTAGGAATATTTATTGAGTTGTTCAAAAGTTATTAATTTTTTTTAATTTCATTTTTATGTGCGTTTATATACATACGTAATGAACATTAATCATGATATATTGGCCGTTTTGTTTGATGACCTTAAAAATGACCATAAAACTTCCTATCTTTGTCTGTAAAAAACTTGGCAAGGTACTGTTTGATGGGATTTTCATAAGCAAATGTTCTATTATTCAAAGAGTTTTGCAAGGAACGAACAAAGTAGAAGTTGTTGTTGGTGCAAGATCTGGGCTGGGTGGATGTGGCAATACATGCCTACCAAATTGCAACAATTTTTGCCGAGTAACCAAAGTTGTGTGAGGTTTCACATTCTACACCCTTTTATGATTGTTAAGCTCGGAACGTTTTTGTGCGATGGCCTAACTTACAAAGATGATCACAGTAAACATCGGAAGTAGTCGTTTTGTTCTTTGATAGAATCTTATAGAATTTAAAAGTTCATAGCATCAATTCCACCAGATTGACAGCTTCTTTTTTAGTGGATATCCGCCTTTACTTTCCGATACTTCATCTCGCCTACTCCAACTTTTTTTAGGCTGAGGTTGTTGTAGACAGTCCATTTTTCATCGCCCGTGATCATACGCTTCAAGAATGGATCGTTTTCTGAGTTTTTTTAATTTGATCGCAGACGTTTATGCGCTTCGTCAGATGAATTTATTTCAACTCATGGGGTACCCAAATATCGAGTTTTCGAATAAACCAACATGGAATTTGGTGTTTCTAGGTTCTTACATGATAGCATTTTTGTTCGTTTAAGTTAAGTCGATTACTCTAATATACCATATAATACATACATATTTATTTGTTAACAACAAAGCACGATAGTATGAAATTCAGGAAAGTGTACACGTTACTCTGCATTAGTTACCACTCAAAAATTATTTTAAGGATTGGCATCGCAAATTAATGCCATTCCGTGTGCCATAAGCTATGAATTATTATCAGTTTCACTCAGGCTCTGTGCGGGGGCAAATAAATGCTAGCATTTATGCTGACTTCCCTTTAAAGCAGCAGTTTCATTTGCCATCAGCAAAAAGAGTTCCGGAAATCTCTTTTTCTTTGGCAATGTTTTTGAGTTTAGATAAAGTACAATAACATCTGCCAACCCATTTCATTTAACCATTGTCTCTGCAGGAGTTTGATTTTCAGAATTTGCGCTTTTGATTGCACCCAGTATCGTTGACTCATATTTTTTTTTTTGAATCATAAATTATAACTGCAAAAAAATCATTCAAAAAAATTTTCAAAATATTGTTTTTCTTTCTTCTTTTATAGCACGATACAGATAATGATGGGTTTATTGACGTTCGGGAACTTAAGCGTCTTATTGGACAAGGTCTTTGTCAAGACATTCCAGAATCAATGGCAAGAAATATAGTTGGGGTAAATGATCACGATGGAAATGACCGATTGGACTTTGAGGAATTTTATAAGCTTTCTATACAAAATCGTTGGCTTTTAAGTAGCTTCATAAATAACTACTGTAGGGCAATTATTCCACGACGGGAACAGCAACATGGTGATCAAATTGGTATGCCAAATTAAAACTCACCAATCTATTTAAGAAATTCATTTTAGCAATATTTTTAATTTCACTAAGATGGAGCCTACGAAAGACAAATGACATTTTGTCCACCGCCTTTGACAATGATAATATTTTCTTTAATAGAGATCATTATGTTTTTAATAGATGTCATGCACTTTAAGTAAGACCTTTAACATAAAATAAATGTGGGAATTGTCCGAAATTAAAAAAAAACAAAAAATACTTTACAGAGATGATCCTAATAATACGCACAACTTGGGTGAAAGTACGAAAGGTCCTGCTGCGACTTTGTTCATTTTTAATCCATATCGTCGTTACGAGGCATGGCGTTTTGTCAGCTACATGTTTGTCCATGTCGGCATAATGCACCTTTTCATGAACCTCATAATTCAAATCTTCTTAGGCATCGCTCTGGAACTGGTGCACCATTGGTGGCGTGTAACATTAGTGTACTTAGCTGGTGTCGCTGCGGGTTCAATGGGAACTTCATTAAGTAGCCCTAGAATATTTCTTGCCGGTGCTTCAGGAGGTGTGTACGCTCTTATTACAGCACATATAGCCACAATAATTATGGTAAGAATAATATTTTATGTATTTTTCAAACCTCCAATTGATTGTGTGTGTTTTTGTTTTTTTTTTTTTTTTTTTTTTAGAACTATTCAGAAATGGACTATGGACTGGTGCAACTGTTTGTCTTTTTGATATTCTGTTTCACTGATTTAGGAACATCGGTTTATCGACACATTAATGACAAACACGATCAAATTGGATACATGGCGCATTTATCAGGAGCTGTGGCTGGTCTTCTTGTAGGCATAGGAGTATTACGAAATTTAAAAGAGCGAAGATGGGAACGTATTCTTTGGTGGGTTGCAGTACTTTTCTACTTTGCGCTTATGACAGCCGGTATTATGGTTCAAATATTCTGCCCTGACTATTTCCCTAAACAAGAACCATGGACTGGAAACATTTATTAAAAATTCAAAATGACAAAACCAATGCAACGAAACAAAGCACAAAAAATGTATTTTTTTTTTTAATTTGTATTTATGTAGAAATGTGAAGTAGTATAACCACCAAAGTGCCCTTAGAGGTTCAGTTTCAAGTCTGTCGCTTTAAATGTTCAGCATTTATAAAATCAAACAAAAAACAAAACTAAATTATGGTTGAAAGAAAGAAAAATAAGAAAACGCTTGTATCTTTTGTGAAAAGGGTTCATTTATATTTATTAAACGTATTTATATACTTTAAACTTTTTATACATATTTTATTGCCTTAGTATTTTCTAAACGATCTTTTTTTTTTTTTTGTTATAACTTTTAACAATTGAGGTATGTTAAATAATCAAATCAGAAATTTATAAATTCTGTAACAGAAGTGTATGACAAGTTTAGTTTTAAGTTGATAAAAGTTTGTAAAACAAAAAAAAAAATTATTTTTCTAAATATACTCGTATATGAGTTGAATATTTTTGAGTGAATATAATTGAATATAATTGATGAAAAAGATTTTTCTTCCTTCCTTTCCTACTTTCCCTTCACACGCGCTGGTTGTAAAGATTCAAAGGGTGTTGATAATCAATATAGTTCCGAAATGATGCACTCTCATTAATCGCATTTGCTTTAAATAAAACAAGTATTTTAAAAATGAATCTCAAGAGTTTTCATGGTCGTTAGCACTGGCGTCGTACGCAAGGAATTTGTGCTTTTAGGTCAAACAGTAAATAAAGGGCTCTACCAAGAAACGCCTAAATACTTGCTAGATAGAATAAAATGAGAACCTCTGAATCTTAAACTCGTTCTGTTTATTTTTGACGTAAACGCCACGACACATCCGATAGCAATGAATTACGAGTTATTCGCTAAAATGAAAGTCATCCACTGAACTTGTCATATTCAGATTATACTCTGAAGTAAAGGGTTTGAGATTCAATTCGACTAAGGGTATATCCAGAATGCTATTACATTTAACATAGATATTAGTTTTCACAGAATTACTCCACATGCCAAATGACTCGCCCTTGTACAGGTTAAGATAGTAATTCGAATGGTTAAATCGAGAATAGTATTTCATCTTAAATATTTACTTTTTCACACACGCAGCATCATAAATAAGGTGCATGATTAGTAGTGTGAGAGTATCAAAGTAACATATGAGTAGAATGCTAGCAAACGGTTCAAAAAAATAAATGTTATACATATATCTTTTATATCGAGGAGTTATCATAATTATCTTAACATTCTGGAAGGTCCATTACTTTGATTTTAGTTACAATAGTTAGTTAGTTAGAAAATAAAACTATCTGATTTAACCTATGCTAATTAACGTACATCTTGCTACTTAAAAGTAAATCATAAAAGCCACATCAACTGTATTAAGAATGAAACCATTTGCCATTTCTAAGTTAAACGCAGGAACACATAATTTTTTAACATAAATAAAAATTATTAATTAAGTTATTGCATTATCTATGTATATACAAAATAAAAAAATATATTAATATCAATATAAATTGGTATAATAATTCAATAAGACATTTTATAGCTCAATTGAGCAGTATACGCTTAAAATAAAAGAACTAGTGAAATAGAACAAAGGGTAGGATGACTGGAAAATACAGAAATCTTCTTTGCCCCGGGTACCGTAATACAGCGGGCCCCTGAAACAGAGTAAGATTTTAAGAAAATAAAAAGATTGCCTGATCGTATTAGAGATATACAGACATTTGACGAAAATCCAGTACTTATTCACATCATCCTTTTCTTTTATTAACCATTGAAATATGGAACATCTAATGATAAATATTTCTTCCAAGTATCTGCATTGTTATTGGGCTGTTTGTGGGTTAACTTAATTTGCGGACCTTAGTACCATTCTACAGGCCACTCTATTTTGGATCACCTAATTAGTGATGTTAGATCACTCAAATGCGAAAACATCAGCAAGACCCTAATTATTTTTCTTTCGGCCTCTACTTTGAACTTTGACTGGAACTTGAGCCTCTTTTGTTTTTTGAATAGGTTTTTCCAAAGACCTTTGTTGGGCATGGTAAACCCCGCTGAATTAGTCAGCCTAAAGTTTCTTTACTATCGATTTCTTAAATTGAAGACTTTCGCGATTGCACGTGCTTATAAGATCACGTTTTGTTACACCCGCTGTAACAATATTTTTCGTACGTAGTCTAATATTGCGTCGCGTATGCTAAAGCTGGATGAACGATTGTTGTATGTAATAAACCATCAAGTTTATGTGGCTTTTTTTTTTGTAGCAAAATATGGCAGTTTTCGTGCAAATTAAGCCACTCCACACTAACCCTATGCGTGACATCATCATTGCAATTTTATTGGTGGTTAACGACAAAGCCAAATTATTTAAATTGTTCGTACTTTGGCACGATGACGATGACGATGACGATGATTCTAAGTACGACTGATTCGTAACCCGTTATCTTCTAGCGCCTTTCTTTTTATTAAAATAGCTGCATGTATCTTCACTGTCGAAAATATACCAAACAATTTTGAGATAGTGAAAAAGAAGTCAATCTATCAAGCGAGTCTTCAACAGAAAATTAAATATAAAGCCGAAGTTGTCAGTGACGTTTGGTCTGGCCTCTCATTGTACTATGCTGTCAAACGAGATTTTAAACCAGTCGAACACCAGTTGGGCACTCTTTTATAAAGAGTTACACCCACGAATTCTCAGTGATAGTGAAAGAAAATATCAAAAAAGAAGAGAGTATCGAGACGGCAGATGCGCTAATCGAGAACTACCAAAATCGGCCTCTAGATATTTTTAAAAATGGGTCGATTGTCAAAAATGGTAATAATTCAAATGCCGAAAGCACTACCAAAATCATATGCGTCGTGCTCTGGTATTCAGAGATAACATATCACCATAAAATAGAAAGATCCGACAAAATCCGTAAAGAAAGAGTGAGAGAACAAAGGGTCATGTTTCTCGGATTGATTTTCAATCTAAAGTAAATGAAGATCCTAACGAACTTTTGAAAAGAAACCAAAGGAAGAAGAATAGAAGAGAGGAACGCAGAAATACATCGAAAATCTAGTCCTTAATGTAATGGCACAGGTTGCGCACTCCAATGTAGTTGGGGTCAATTAGGCATTGGGCATCGATATCGTTGATAAATGCGAGTTATTGAATAGACCTTTGAAAAGTGTGCTCGGGTTGTTTTAAATTCTATGCTGTAAAAGTTGCTTGGCACCTATTTTAATTCTTTTTGGGTAAGAAAGGTATCGGTGAGGTTATCAATTTTGATGGTTCCGCCAACATTTTTATTTCATTCAAATACGAACTTACTACTAATTGCAGTTAGTTCAGTACATAAAACAAGAAATCTATTCGCCTAAAATTATGCAACGTGTCACTTTGTTTTACAAAATAAAGGGTGTTTATTTTTTAAAGTGTTGGAACTTTAATTGAAATAAAGCACACAAATATCAGTGATATTTTTTTAAATGACTTAACAATTTTTGACTTTTAATGTTTGAGCATAATTTTGGACAAATTACTACAGCGACTACGTTTAACAGAGGTAATCCTGTCAGTTTAATTTGTGTCAATATTTGCTGGTTTATCTGAAAAAAGTAGTGCCTTTCGTGGGGCCAAAGGAATTTTTGGAAAAATAAGAGCGGACAGTGCAATTTAGTACAGGCGATAGTGGATGTGTATTGTCCAATTTATCAGGTTTTCAGCGAATAGCTTGCTTAAATGGACTTACTTATTTACTGACGGCACTGTAGTCCAGGGTGGACTTGGGTCAGTACTAATAAGCGTTTCCTTTTCTCTCTTCTTACAATTTCCACAAAGCTTATTTCCATAAAATTAATACCTGTCTAAGCAGGACTTCTTTCGAACTTACCAATCTATCTCTGGTCGCTTCCCTCTCCATTTTTTACAGAAAAATATTCAAATTCATCTCCCTTATGTGCGATATTTTCGTCGTAAAGCATCTTCTGGAGACTGCACTCTCCACCAAACATAAGAAACAAGTTTTTGGGCGGTTTTCCTTCACACTCACTTTTCTTCTGACTATGCAAACAATCTAGGTACAAATATTCATTTCATCGAAATCTTCTACAATTCTCTCTATCAACGCTACCTAAATAGTGTGCAAGCCAATCTTATAAAAAACTCAAGTCCTTTTTTCAATTTGTCAATTGCAGAGTAAGACAGACGGTTATCTTTCCTCCGACGAAATCAAATTGTCATGGGATCCTCCTACCATCACCAACTTTTTTGCTACATTTTTCATACAATCATTTGCCAAAAATTCGCTCTTACCTGATACCTCTTACTACAGTGATCTACTAAACTTCTCCGTTGGTCCCTTTCTCACTCAAGATTTTTATCCTGCTGTCATTGAAGAAAAATTATTAAAATTTAAATATGGGTTTCACCTTGCCATTTTTCTTAAAATATGCTCTTCCAGCCTGTTTCTCTCCTTTTTCTACCCATTTCGTGTATCCTTTATCCTTTACATAGAAAGAATTTCCCCAAATTTGAAAGACCTAATATATTTTATAATTTCGATACACTAAAAGGGATCTAAGAAAGAAGTTACCTATTTACTTTCCACCAACTCTCTTATATACCAAAGCCATTTGAAAGCATTTTATACAGAGCCTTAAGCCTTAAATGCGAGTCCTTTATTTTGCTTAAACAGCATGGTTTTCTAAAAGCCAGATCTATTACTACAAACCTGGTTGAAAACGTGTCTTTTGCTCCTGCAGCATTTGAAAATTGCAAAGGAATTAATGTTAATGCAACCGATTCAACTATAGCATTTGATTAGATTTTTTATCAATTGATCATCTTCAAATTAAAATAGATTTGTTCTTACCTGGTAAGAACACTTTCTGTTCTCATCTTACAATTCTTACTATTAAAGATCTTGAGAGGATCAAGACCACACAACATTTTTTTAAAACTATTTCTTCTCCCCATGACTCCACCCTTCTTTAAGATGATGTCGATCGGTTTTAAACCTGGTGCCTCAAAAACTGCTTAGAATTTAGTATCGCCAAATGGCAATCATTTACCTGTTCACGTAAATGCAACCTGTCTCCTCACCGAGTTTATTTACTCGATAGTCAACTAATTTCTTTTTGTAGATAAAATAATGATAAAATGATACTTAAAGCCAACTAATCACTTAGCTTTATTTAATTTTTAAACGGTGGTCCAACCCGTACGTAATCAGATGCTGACATTCTTTTTATTCATCGACTTGTCTCAGGTTCCATCGAATGGGCATTCGTTTTTAACTCTATTTCCTTCAACACCAAACCGCCCTTGGCCGTTCTATCTAATAGTCTAACGCACCTCATATGAGTCCAAGAAACCAATCTCGCATATGCTCCGAAAGGTCAACACAAACCTCTCCGTTTCAATCTGAGCACTCTTAGTCTCAAACAAGATCTACTCCACTATTCCCTCTTTTAAGGCTCTTAAGCCTTTCTGTTAGTCTTTAGTTCTAGTTTTTAAGTTAGAGTAAGCTTGTATTAAGCCAAATAAATGGGGGTCTCAGCCCACAGATTGTTACTGCGGTCTTTGGCCTACTGCCCCCCAAGTTGGTTTACCTCCCATCCTACTGAATTGTCGGAAAGTTAAGGTCTCCATAACCTAGTCATCTCATGCGACTGACGCGTAGGGGAGGGGGAGGTTCGCAAATACATCCCTTCCGAGATACAGTGGTTTTAAGCAAAGCCCTAAGCTGCCCTGTTTTGGTTCCATTGAAAATAACATCTTTAAAATTTATGTGTGCATGGTAACCATTGAAGTGTAATTAAGAGTCAAAAGTGTTTTATTTTTTTTAAACTTTAAATTTTGATTATGTTGTTATTTTTTTTTTCAAAAAAGTATCTAATTGGCCCACACTATTTGCAACTTTGAAATATGTATTTACAAATAGAAAAAAAAGTAGGTCATTTTATCCTAAGTAAGTAGTTTTCGAGCTGTTTAGAAAAATGTGCTTGCTAGGATGCATTATCAAACGAAGAGTTTCGTGGTCGAAGTCGGGTGAGACCCATCACATCAGTTGGGATTTTTTGATAGTTTCTCGGCAGCGCAACCACTGATCTTTAGCACTTTATGCAAGGATACGGCAAAGATTCTATTTTTTTCTCTTGTGATAACCGTTCAACCTTAAATATTCCTACATCTCACACCTTGGCTGCAACTTTGTAGGTACGAGTACATATGGTAGTAGGTAGCCACTCGGAATGCTCGAATATCTATGAGTATAATGCTGGAGGAGTGACTTGTGTCGATCGCTTCTTTGTGATTAGCAGGGTCAATGAGTCTAGATCCGCGCTTTCTAAATGTGAAACCAAAAATGTTCTTTCTTCCTATTTTAGGATTAAAATTTCGTAAGTTTTATCTCGAAAACTTATTTCCGTATAATGCGGTCGCTCACATGCCGAAATTTCAAGATTGTTTGCCTTGGTCTACCGCTTATTACAATTACTCATCCATATAGACGTTTTTTTCGTTCTCTGTACTACATGTTTCTGATTTTCAAACTGTTTTTGTCTGGCCAGTCCCACTACCTGGATTATAGCAGTTTAGGGCTAGGGCGTCTTTTTAGAATCTGGGATTACTTTAAGGTAGCATGCTGAAATATTATTGATAAGTTGAATATTATAGGAAGCGGTCTCTATCTCTTAGTTAGCGGAATAATATCAGTGTTCGTGGGGTTACTTTCGGGACCTCAACCATTGGCACAATTATTTACAAGCAGAAGTGTGAAATTACTACGAAAAAGTTCCCGGAATTTATTCAGAAAACTAAAAATACAGGTTTATTCAACTAAATCTATATTGTCCCCTTTAAAGTAATCCCCATCGACTGCAACAAACTTATGTCAGCGCTTGGTCTAATCCTCAAAACATTTTTTATATTCGGTTTTCGGTATGTCCATCAGTGCTTCCTGCATTTTTTCATTATTTCCTCTCGGCTTCTGAAACGCGTTCCCTGTAGTAGTTTTGTAACTCGATTGAACAGAAAGAAGTTACAGGAAGCCAAATCAGGTGAATGGTATGGTATAGTATGGCGGTTGAATGGTATTTGTTGCATTTTTCGTCAAAAAATTACGAATAATGATGGCACTGTGCGACGATGCGTTATCATGGTGCAAAATTCACGAGTTTTCTTCAATTCTGGTCTCTTTCGGCAAATTACTTCACGCAAACGTCTCATAACGCCCAAATAATACGCTTTGTTTACTGTCTGGCCTTCTGGCAAAAATTCATGATGCACTACACCGTTGTAATCCATGAAAACCGTGAGCATAGCCTTTTTTTTTAATTGAAAACGACGTGGTTTTTTTGGTCTCGGCTCATTTGATGAAAGCCATCTACTTGCCTGTCTCGTCTCCAGTAATGATCCTTTTGATGAATGCGGGATCGGATTCAGCCTCGCAAATCATCTCTTTTGACGTCAACACCGTCTCTTTTTTGCATGAAATTGAGGTCTTTTGGCACCATCTTTGCTGCAAGACGGAAACCCAAATTATTACCCAAAATGTCTTAAACGGATTCATAGGCAATGTTCAAGTCCTCCTCTATCTCTCTGATGGTTAATTTGCGGTTATTGACCAACATTTCTTTTACTTCATCAATGTTTTCGTCGGTTTTCGATGGTCTGTCACTGCATTTATCATCTTCGATTGATTCATGACCACTTTTGAACCGCTCGTGCCACTGGTAAACGAGCGTTTTCTTTAGAGAATCGTTGCCGAAACACTTGTCTAACATTTCCATTAAAACTGTTAAAACTGTTTTTTACGCAAAATTTAATACAATTTCGTTGTTGCAAATTTAAATCCATTTCTAAAATTGTAAAAAATCGCCAACACACACAGAGATAGATATACTCTTGGCTACGTAACTTTTGCAAATGTTAAGCTATAATTCTAAGGTTTACAGGGAATGCCAACAACAGACGTACCAACTCAACAAAAAAAAAAAACAGAACTCAAATCGGAACAATGGGAGCGCCACACGGTGGTTGGTTGGGAACTTTTTGATGAAGGTGGTATTTCGCTTGGAACTTTTAAAAATTTACCTAAAAACAGAATGACAACATCGCCAGTGTAAGGTGAAGATATTTTAAAAACTTCATTCACGTTAAGTAGTCAAATAACTTTCACACAGCCTTGGTGTCACTCTATTATTGACTGCTTTCCTGCAACTCTGGTCTCCAAACGTTGAGTTTATTATATACGACCTCCAATATTATACAATCGAATCGCACAGACCGGTACAGAGTTGAGGTATATGCTGATCGCTTATCAGTGTATGAGAACTACTGTGTCACGTGTCAAATGCTATTCATCCCTACTTATAGGGTGAGAAAACTAGCTTTCTCGTAGATTCCATAGAAACGGGAATGCCTTCCAAACTATCAGTATTCAGCCAAAAATATATAGATTGTATACTTATTTGTATAAATGTGGCTCAAAAGTTGATGTACTGACTCCAAAATCGCCTTCCAACAGAGTTCCAAATGCCATGACTTTTTTCGGGCAATGGTTGCGGCCACGAACTGCCAGCACGCCTACCAAAAGGTAAATCGATTAAGACTGCCCTACACTATTTCTTACGACCCATTAAAAAATCACTTCAATGGAGTTTACACTCTCCGAAGAGAAACTCCTCTGAGTTTCTTCAGGAGTACCAGGTACTTTAGGCTGTAGGCTTAAGGCGTCCTGCAAAACTCAAAGTCCTGTCATGGGCGTATGGCTGCTTCACTCTTATGACCTGCACTGGAAAGACTAACATCAACTCTTATTCAACCCATCTTCCATTAACTTAAATTGGTTTCAACGTTGACTTCAATTACCTGATTCGAAAAAGAAACGAGACATTGCAAATTCATTTTCAGTAAATCGATCTTTGATCTTTACAGACGGCTTCGAAACAATTGAAGGCATTGGCGTAGGGGGTTTTCTCTAGACGCAGTCAAGCCGATGCTTTGCTCATTCTGAAATCAATACAATCGTTCGGCACATCTCTCAAAAAGATTGCAAAGCAGCATACAGAGTATTATCTTCTATTGAATAGGACGTCTCGGATGCGTCGCTGATGAACTTTCCATACTCGGATCCGTAGAACCACTTTGCCTTAAAGTCCATTCACAGCTAAGCGAACTGCCAATACGAAGAAATTCTTGATTTCTTCACAAAAGCTAATCGCATTCGTTTTTTTTTTATTATTAATCTGTGCTTTAGGAATAGTAAAATTATGACTAAAAATGACTTGTTGGCAGACAGGCATTTCGGAATTCGCTGAGATGGAAAGGGATCTTAGTTAGTTAGTTGACTTTTATTTTCAATAAATGTTTTACAATGTAACGATTAACCTAAGTCTTTAATGGTTTGGCCAGTGGCCGTCTACCAGGTTGACAAAATACATACTTAAGTTTTACATTAAAAATCTCCATCCATGATATGCTTTCTATAACAAAGTGCTGCTACTGAGTAATTATATAAGACTTTCCATCCTTTTTCTCCATTTATGTTAAAATGCTCATTACTTCATCTTCGTCTAAATCATGTTTTCCGAACATTGATAGTCGAAATTGTTTTAAAATCGGACAAACACCAAGAAAATGTAAGATGTCTGCTCTCTTCCTCATGTTGCAAAGGTCACAAATTATTAGTAAATCTGGTCTATGGGGTATAAAGCTTAGTTGAACGAGTTCCCCTCTCAGTTTGAAAATAGTACTTATTTTGTCTACTGCGTGACTATTTAGAAAATGGTTTAGTTTGCTGTAATAGTTCCTAATCAGTGACGATTCAGCTTCTTCAACATATTGGTCATATGTATGTCTGCCAAAATTCTCCAAAACCAAGTTAAATTTTTCTCTTAAAAGATGAGGATGCTCGTTCACTTGAATAGACAGATTTAATCCGCATTCAGAAGCTGTTTTCTTCCATTTCTCGCAAATGCCTCCGTTTGTTCTAATTATGCTTCTTAAAACTACGTTTGGTATTTTTTTCATTCATTTCTAGTATTTTTAGGATATAGTTGAAGTGCATTTTGAGCGTATACAAGAGCAAAGGAGGAGTTCCCGTTTCAAGATGTAGCATATAGGTCGGGGTATTTTTTGTTAATCGGAAAATCTTTATGTCAAAAAATTAACATTCTCTAAGGTGGACTCAGCAAGATAACTTTCAGGTATGAAAAACCAATATATCCTCGTTTTCCAAGCTCACATCACATCACAATCACGACACATTGTGCCATTGGAAGACACGGGTAATTCTCTCATCAATTTCTGCAGGAGCTGCAGTGACTAAGTAAAAGATAAATCTTTAGCGCATTTCCAACTGCACTGCCTTGGCACGCATCAGAATGCAATACTTATCTACATCTCAGCTCTATTAAAATCATAGGTCTTGGCAATTTTATCAAGAAATCTCATTCTGTCCAGAGGTGGCTAGGGCATCGCTCTTCCACGCTCTCGTAAAGAAAGTTATCATAATCGGCCTACAACTGGCCTGAGTTCACCTCAACGAGGACCACTCTTACCTAACCAGTTTAGTGCAATTGCAGTATTTAGCTGTGTTTCGTCAAGTTTCGTTAACTCTATTATGCCTAAGCAACGTCTCAATATAATAGTACATTCGGAACTCTGACAGCTTTTCTATTTCATTTAATTTTATGAGTTTACTTAACTCTTACATTCTGCCATTTATCATTTTCTTAATTTATTTTCGATTTTATTGTTTCTAAATGTCAAATAGACCCAAATCTATTATGATTGGGTCTTAAGGCCTTGTATCATACATCTCTCAAAAATAATATTGTAATTAACAACCATAAAGTAGGTAATACTCTCACACAGACGATAGTCGATAATATTAAAATTCATTCAGGATTAAATGTAAAAACAGAAGGCAACCATGTTTATGTACTCGTATGCGGTAGGCACATATTCATTACTAGATTGCTATTCAATTTTGTGAATGCAAATCAATTTATGCTCGTAACCCGCATCTTAAAAGATGATGCCAGCCAGCAGAAATTCCGAAAATAAATTGTATGTTCTTCATTTAAAAATAATCCAACCGTAACGGTCACAAGTTGAAGAGTCGGCATCCGTAAGGCTCACGCCAGCTACTCTCATCTGCAGTCATCCTTAATTGTACTTAATTGCATTCTTCATCATTTTCAATGCCAATACGTCCCCGTTTTTTCCATTCACTGAAATCGAAATTACTAGGTACCCGCATTTCTCAGAATGCATCCTTTGTTAACGATTGCGTGTATTGCATGCTTCTGCCAAATTGGCTAAAGGTTTAGGATTATTTTCTATTTAAATTTCAATAAACCAGTAACTGGTACGTACGCACAAGCTTATAGATACAATATACACAAGTACGATTTGGATAAATGTTAAAATAAACCTAGTTTTTAATTTTTTTTATTACGGGAAAAGTCAAAATATGTCCGTATGGAAAGGCACCGAATAAGGGTTGATAAACAACTGCAAAGTTATTTAGAAAATGGAAAGATTTCAGCTTGGGTTTAGATACTTTTCTTTGAATTATGGTATACGTGCCTATTTAACGTAGCTGCATGCAAACAATCAAGTATGATTGTCGAACAATCAAAGATCTTAACCAAAAAAAAAAAAAAAAACATCACGGAAATAGATATTATCATATCATGAGTGAGGTCAAAAAATGACACAAGTTATCATCATTCGAAGAGCATTAATTGTATGACTTCATATCTGTTATCAATAAAACTAATACGATATACTGTGCATATAAAAAAAAAAGAGAAATACGAATACAAGAATATTTTCAATAGACTAATGGTGATAATTTGATTTTAAATATGAGTATTGTGGGTACTTATTCTAGTTTAGATTAAAACGAAAACATGTTTACATTTATCACTCTGAGAAGAGAATCTCAGAATGATTGAGGATGTTTCACATTAAATGAAACATATCTACATATATACGTACCATATGTATGTATACACAAACACGAGTCAACATACAAATAATTCTTTGATATATATGTCTACTAAACCTATAATTTAAATCCTATTTGGTATATTTTGGATTAAATTTGTAAGGATTTTCAAAACAGATTTGAATGAAATGAAAGAAGATAAGCTCTAAAAATGACAATGGCAGATTTTCTGTCCTTGAAGTGAGTTTTCCATAAGCAACTCGACTGTCTTTATCTGTTAAATTTTAAAGCTTTTCATTCTTTTCGATTTCATTTATTTAGGATAGCTAGATCCTTAAAAATTGGATTTTAGTCATTCTTGCACATTCGGCACTAACTCCAATGATGTGCACTCTTATGTTCCAGGAGTATTGCAGCAGTTGAATATGGTATATTGCCTTCTGTTTTAATACTTGCCTTTGTGAAGGTTCCTTCTACTTAATGAGATTGAAGAAAGTCAATGAATTAGAACCGGCGGCCTAGTTTTTTTTATCAGCTTTGAATGTTGACGTGGATTACCACCGGATGACCGTTTGTCAATAGACTAACCGATTTGCACCACTACCAAAGACTGCATCCCAGAATTTTCAGAATATGGTTCGACCGCTAGACTTCTCAGTATTCTCGAGCTGCGGAATTGCGTAAGCTGATCACTAGTGCTTTTGCAAGTATTCAAACAGAAGCAAACAAAAAATGGTTTTAGCTGTGGGGTCAAGTGAAGTGAAGCTGTCAAGTATAATCACATAACAGAAATAAAGGGAAATATTTATAAAATTTATAAATAAGGGCTTCTATTTAACAACTCACGCGTAATTGAAAAATGAGGGTAATCAAGTGACCGGTAGTGTACGAGTATTTTGCTACAGCCCCACTTTTAAAGATGAGAGTTTTGATTTTTTTGCATTGGTATGATTCAATTTCCTATAGAATTTTAGCTGACACTTGATGTTAAATTGCTTCCTGAATAAATTTACACTCATATCATGGTAATCGTCGCTATCATTTTATTTTTATATTTTTTTTGCGTACATCGTCGTATACGATTGTGTGTAAATAACAGTATGTCTAGATCTGGGTTTGTGAATTCGGATGGCGGCAATACAAATTCTCGATATCTTTCCAAGTGGTTCACCATCTCGGCTTATTCTATTTCTCATATCGGGGTCGGGGGTTGAACTACTTTTCAAAAATTTGATAATTCATGTCCGCTATAAATGAAATGTAGTCCTCATTTACTACGAGTTTTTTTTTTTTTTTTTGCATTTCAGCAACGGAGTGACAGTCAGATAGCAAAAAAATTTTTTCGTTAGAGAATATTTAAAGATGAAAATTTGCTTTTGGAGCTAATTTATTTAAAAGCCGAAGAAATCGGTATTTTAAGCCAACCAGAGAAAGGCCTTTTGTCTTCCATTAGGTGCAACTCTTTCATATTTTTAAAGTTTTCTTCTCATCGACGCCTTTGTCCAGCCGACGGTTTCGTTTGCTCCCAATCTCTTTGCATGGTCTTAGATCTAGGTTGGGTCAGATGCGTTTGGTTGTGTCGTTTGACCACCTCCTATTGGATGCACATAACTTGAGCATAAGTTAACAAGAAGGTAGCGAATACATTTCCTTTGGCCTTATAGTCATTATTTAGACTATTATTGCGCCACTTTTGTAAATCTATCAGGTTTAACGATTTTACTGAGGTCTCGGTGAACAAATATCCAGTCACATCATTCTGATATATACATAGCAGGCGGCAGCTTTTAATTGACTTCAAGAGTGTTAAAAGGTGCTTGGCTTGCTTATTATAAGCTTTTGGGTTTAGTTACAGATTATTTATAAGTTTTGTTGCATTACGGTTCTTAGACATGTGTGTGCCAGTACCTAATGCAAATTACAAATACGTCTGCATAAGCAAACATTTTAAATAATCCCCGTTCAGAAGTCAAAGCAGTTTGTTAGCTACAAAAGTCCATAAGGCATTCCCTTCTTTGGCTTAAATACGCTTAAGTATTAAAGATCCCAATGTTTTGAAAAGAATCGGGGTGAAACGTCAAATTTGCATTTTTAACCATTAAAAAATGTAGCTACCTAAAGCAGAGAATGTTTGCATTCAAAAGAGACTTGATATGGAAAATGAAACTCTTAGGGTTGAGTGATCTTTGTAGCAAACACTTGAATGGCCAAGTAAGTCTGCTTAGTGTAAGACTCCACTACAAACTACTATTGTTGAAGCTTTAAAGCATGGGTTTCGAAAAAACTCATCTGTGGTTTTAGATTTAAAGTGGTTTCACATCATTAGCGTATATGACAAGCGATTGGAGAGATCAAGAATTGTCTTTTTGCCACGATTTAGCCTCACCATCTAATCATAATCTTGGCATATATTGCAACTAAAATTTAATTGCTGCGAGCGTAAGCTATGTAACGAGCGAGTAATGGCAAAAATTCGTCATTGTATCAGCTTATTCTCACTTTTGGGATAGTTCTTTACCGATAGTATAGTTACCGAATTCAATAAATACTGTGATTATAAGAAGATAGAACTTATCATATGTTGTGATGCTTTTTTCTACATACTACCATCGGACAAGATGTCAATAATTTTGGCTGTCAGTCAATATTTTTTACGAAAGTTTTAACGCTTTCCAACAGGTACATATGTACTTAAAGTTGTGTCTTCGATAGGGGCCATCAATGCCGATGTAAATGTCCAAGATCGCAGGATTGGGTATTTTCAGAAACTTCATATTAACAAAAAAACTACATTAGTTGCGTTCAATGATGCAGAATTTCTGCAAAACTAACTTAGTCAATTTGAATATTACTTTGTTCTTGCACTGACATGAGGTTTTTAAACGCAAAACAAATGACGATCGTATTGTACTAAATTAGAAACGCTGACGTTTATGAACTCACCCATTTTCTACCCTTATAGACATATCGCACCTTGGACAGATTCGCAATGCAGGTTTTCGCAAATGCCTTTATACAGGGCACCTAACAAATGTGTCTTAAGCACTTGTATAGTGTGTCATTTTAGTATTTTTTCCTGATTTTCTGAATAAATGCTATTACTAATGTTTGTCATGAGTTAGCTGTGTATGGTTCGGCAGCATAACTGGATATATACCATCGGTGTCAGGTGACTTAAATGGGGGGCAGACTGCTGGTATTAATACTATGGTATAGTGAATACTACAACCCCTGACAGACAGCATTTCGTAGTACACCGTTGTGTTGTTTCGCATTTGGGTAAAATAGTTCTTGAATCCATTGTACAAAAAGAATGCTATACTTTTTCTATGTGATTACTTTCTTTGAATTGTCAAAGGAACTACGAAGAAGCGCCAACAGAGAGAAAGTGGCGCTGCAATCCGTACCACCAAAAAATGGCGAATCTTAGTACCAAGTATGTTTCATTGTGTACTAGCTTTTAACGTGGTATTGTGGTGACATACATGTGGTATAGAGGATGTACAGTATTGCTATACCGTGGTATCAATAACAGCAGTCTGTTCACCATATTAGTCATCGGCATAACCGGTATCTATTCAGATCAGATCACCTGGGAAATGAGTTTTGAGCAGTGTAAACGCCATCAGATTTCTTAAGTACATACCATATTTCCAGTCTTGTTGTTTTGCATCTTTTGAAAGTTTTGAGTCTGTTGAGCCACTTTTTGAAATGAGAATAAACTTTTTATGTTCTATTTGCTTTGCTCTGTAAAGATTCCATTCTTCCTCCAAATTAGTCTTGACCTGTTAAGAAATGTTTGGGTTTTCTTACGTAGTCGATGCAGAAATTTTGCCCGGCAGTACTTGTCAGTTCAAGATACTTAAGCATCCTTCATGCTCTGACAGTTACCTCTACCTCCTGTTTTGTTCTGAGTTGAGGCAGAGCATTGACGGATTTGTCGAGCACTTCCCTACACCGTGTCCGGTTGGTTTTTATCGGATTCCTTACCTTCAACAAGGCCGAGACCTCGCATCTGTTTCTTTACTAGACAGTTAGTATCTAGATGTGAGAATATTTAAAAAAAAAAAAAACCTTGTGTCAAGACGAATCGATTATAAGACTAAGGAATCTTAAAAGAAATAAACCTTTAGTGGATGACAGAACAGAGACACCACAAAGTCGAGAATACCAAAAAATATGTAGTTTGTAAAAGCGACAATTATAAAAACGTTCATAAAAAGACCAATTTTTTATTCATATTTAAGGTTTTATTTATTCAATCAAACTCACAATTTTTTTAAATTAATATTATTAAAAAACTATTTAATGTAAAAATATATAATAAAATAGACAAAAAAATAAGTTATATAAAGAGAAAAGCGTTGTGAAAACTAACCCAAAATTCTACATTAGTCTCATTGTGTACCTGGACAATCAAGACAGTAATGATCTTTAACGAGAGAGTAAATTACAAGAAATTGCAGCTGGAGAGTTTTGTAAAACATCGGGGTATATACTTTATAAGTTTGATTAATGTTTATCATTTTAGAGTTTCTTGTTCCAAATTGTTGACTGCAAAATAATTTTTAATTTTAATATGTGAATGTTTGTACAGGTTTTTTTTTTTTTTGTAAAATCATCACTGTATGAACTGTCCAAATTTACATGGTACTTAGTGTAAATTTAAAAAAAAAAATAATAATAATAATAACATTTATTTGTGTAAAAAAATAATTTATTAAATAAAGTTTACAAATAAGCAATTTGTGTTTTTTTTTTGTTTCTTTTCGTTTGTTTGCAAAATCTATTTTGGAAAGAATGTACAGTACAATCGACTGTTGTTATGACCATGTAATGACTTTTCTCAAAAAGTTTACCGTTGCATACCTTTCCTTAAAGCTAACATTTAAAATTTTGGAAGATTTATTTATATCATATTTTCTATATTCTTTGAAATCAATAAAGATGAAGTGTGAACGTTTTAACAAAACTCACTTTTTGTTTTGTTTTAAATAGAATAATTCATTTTTGTGTAAAAAAAAACTAGAGGAAAAAACCAAAAAAAAAAAAAAAATAATAATAATAATAATAATAAGTTGTCTTAGGTACTAGTGGAAGAATTGACTTTTGTTTTCTCGGTAAAATGCAAAACATTACAAAAACCTTACTTAAATGTTAGACATACAAAAATAAAATAAAAAGTTTTTTTTTATTTTTTTTTTTTACACACAGCACTAATGAATTAAATTATTATGTAGTTTATATATATATTTATATATATTCCTGATACAATGAATAAAAAAAAAATAACATTTCAAAGTTGTTTTGTTTTATTGTTTTTTACTTTTTTTTATTTTTAACTTTTAATTCTCTTTTCATTTTATAATATGCAACATTCTCCATTCATGTAATAATTTAAATATATAATATTTATAAATAAAAAAAATTAAATACGTTTATCAAACTTATGCTACGGATATATAAATTATTATATTAAACCATGTTTGTTACTGTTTTTCTGTATTTTCATTAATATTTATTTATTTAAAAAAAAGAAAAATAACAAACTAGGAAGCCCAATATTTAAGGATTGTTTTTTTTTTTTGTCTTTTTCTTTTAAATTATTATATGTAGTTATATTCCTGGGGATGTTATCGTTTATTTCTAGTTCATATGTTTAATTTTTTTTTCAATAAATAATTCATCTTAAAAATAAATCGAAAGTTTTTTTTTGTAGTTTTTTGTTTTTATTTTTTCGTTAAAAATTGAAAAACTGATTAAGTTAAATTCACAAAAAAATGTCTTTCTTTTCGCTTCTATTTTGAGAGAAGGACTTCCTTCATTCTTTCCCTCCTTCCAGACTTTTGCTTGAGTAGCAGACAATATATATATAAATGTATACAATTATACAATACAATTATAGTTTAATGACAAAATGAAAAATAAATAAAATATACCATGGAGTTTTCGGTAATTACAATTTGTTATTAAATCATGATTTATAAACGAAAAAAAAAAAAAAAAAATTGCAAAATGACTTAAAATATTAAATAACTAGATAAAAAAGGGATGGGGGAATGGGAAACACAACCAATGAAAATTGTATCCTTCATATTGTTTGGCTATAACTTTTCTCATTGTCACACAAAATAGATGTTTCATTGTGGTGTTTCCTTGTTATTTTACGATAAATATTTGTATTGCGGAAGACAGCATTTCAACGATATGACTTTGTTTTAAAATATGCTTATTCTTCGTTTATTTTTTTAATTTGTTTATAATAATAAAAATGAATGTCACTAGGACTTCTTTTCATATGAAAAAAAAACTTATATAACGATTCTATTAAATAAAAAAAAAAAAAAAAAAAAATAAATTAAAAAAAATAAGGCACTTTGAGAATAATAATTTGTAATATCTTGCTAAGTTATTTAAATTTTGTTTACGGCTATAAACACTTGTTGCATGTTTTATTTTTTGCATATTTGTACAGTGCGTTCTTTTTTTTATATTCCGTGCAAAATTTTATACTAATATATATGCTAATATATACATATATATTTTTAAATATTCTACGTTTGTGTATTTATAAAATAAAGTCAAACAAAATTCAAATATGCTGCATTTTAAGAACTGAACAATTATTCTTTCTTTTTTTTTTTTTTCCATTTTAAATTGGTCACATTTACGTGTATGTATATTTATGTTTTTATCGTAGATTTGTGCTCCTGCACATACACAAAACTAATTTTTATAAATCATATATAAAATATATTTATTAGTATCATTTTTAATTTTTTATATTTATATCACTTCCAAACAAGTTTCCATTCAAAAAGGTTTTTTTCTTTTCGGTTCGAATTATTATTTTTTTGTTACTTCTATTTTATGTTACTTCTTTATGTACATGTATATATACTACACAATTAAAATGTGTAGTGGTTATCTTCATTTTATTTTATTTTAGTCGAAAATTTTGATCAAAATTTTTTTAAAAACAAATTTCATTTAGAAAATAAAATAGTTATATATGTATAAAAAAAAACCTTATTATGAACAAAAATAATTTAAAAAATATATATATATGCTTGCTGATATATAAACTAATATGTTCACTTGCGGCATTTTATTGTCAATCTAATTGATTTGGTCAGTTCGTTATATGTTTTCTGTTTTGTTATATTTTGTAAATCGAAAGCATAAAATAATATATTGTGTAGCTAAAGTCCAATGATAATTAATAATAGATTAAAATGGCTTCAATGCTTTTGATTGCGTTCTTATTAATTGTTGTTGTTATTGATGTTGGTATTTTTTTTTCTTTTTAATAATTTTTGATCCTTCCTTTTCAAAAATTTCAGATTTTTTTTGAAACACAATTTATAAGGCCAAATTGGAGAAAGCATCTACGGTTGAGCTTAGCCTATTAAAAACTGGAAGTCGTGCTTCCTCGCTACTTGCGGAATTAGAAGCACTTCCAGTATTGCATGCAACGGTATTTTTGGCGTTCATATTACCATCGTCACCAATAATAGCAATCGGTGAACTGGACTTGTTTCGAATATGTGTTTGCGAGATCGGCTTAATGTACTGATGATTAGCAGCACCCAATATGAGGGATGGTGGTGGTGTATTAACTGGTGACATTGGGCTATTTGGACTGGCTGGTGGACTATGATTGTATGAGAAAGCCGATGGGAAAACAGAACTAGCTGGGCTGATTTGATCAACAAATGGGAAACTTCCCATTGAATTTGTTGGGCTTAAAGAGAGCGAGCCGGTTGGTGAAGCACGATCAGAACCAGTTGACATGCTTAGGGGTGGACTTAATGGAAGTGGATGGTTGCCCATATTATTTTGATTTAAACGTGTAAATGCAGCATTAATACGATTTTGATTTTGTTGCTGTTGTTGTTGCTGTTGTTGTTGTTGTTGTTGTTGTTGTTGAATCATTGCACGTGCTTCGTCGGCATTGTGGACAAAATGGCATCGAGGACCATATGGACAAAAGCCAACGCTGTGAAAGGTGCGGCAATATTCAGTTTTGTACTTTGGGTGTCTTTGCAAGTTTCGCAACTCATGATAACCATGAGCGAACTGGCATTTTTCTCCATATTTACATTCACCGGCTTCTTCGAATGGACGACACAGCTCGGTCTTGTATCTTGAAAATTAAAAAAAAAATAATAATAAATAAATTAATAGTCAAATTAAAACAATTTAAAATATATAGGTGATCTTTATCAGCAGTTTGTTTGGCAGCTTATCTTAAAAGGGGAAAAATTGGTAGTCTGAGTTACCGATTCAAGGAACCAATACGTGGAATGTCAGAAGCAGGGTTCGGTAATTCAAATGTACTTACTAAAGTTTTCAAACTAATCTTGGTAGTTAAAATCTCAAAAAAATATCGCATACGTATCATAAGTCAGTCACTAATTTATCAACATAAAATTTAGTTACTGAAATGTAATATTTAACACTGTCAAGTTGTCGCAAGTTGAAAGTGAATTGAGTAAAAGCGACAAGAAACTCAGATTAATTACCCTGTATGTTGGATGACCGACAAAGGGCAAATAAGTTTGTAAGGTGATCTTGGGCGAACCATGTAACAGTCAGTGTTATCTTTTGCTGACCGAATTTCTCGTGAAAATAAAAGAACTCGGATTGCAAATTTTGTAAAACAATTTCGAAAAAAAAAAATAAGCAGAAATGCTCCAGTTTTTCGAAAGGTGTGCACCATATAAATACATACAGAAACGATGAAATGAAGTGCTTGGTAAAGGTTTAAGGGCAATATTTTGAAGGCTTGGGAACATAACGTCCGAAAATGGGCTTGAGGATATAATGATGACCATTCATAGCGAGACGAGTGTTACAGTTGAAGGTGAAGGTGGAATGCTACTGGCGATTTCTATGGAGTATTGTTATTGGAAATAGCGATAGAACAAAGTGAGATACGAAATAAACGCTGAGAAAAGAGCAAAGGAAGCAATAGCTAGAGTACGCGCAGTGGGCGTAAAGGTATTTCCTCGTCAGTTAACAGACGACAAACTTCAAAAAACAGACAAGCTTCATAGCACAAGCAAATGGGCTTATATTAATTGATACAAAAACTGCAATATAGAGGAGACGTGAAATTTGAAATAGAAATTGTAAAAAGAGTATCTTAATGAGATGACACATACGTATGTGCATAAGAAAGAGAAAACAGCAGATGAAAGCAGACAAAGTAGGCGAGGCATTAAAAAATAAAATGCTTCATGGTGCACAAAAAAGGGTCTTATTGATTGATATTGAGTTCCGTAAACTTAGCCAAGCCCACAAATGTGTGGAGGAAATATGTATCAAAAGATGTATCCTCAACAAACGTGTTTTATATTACAAGGACTGCCAATAGACTCGATTTGTTTTAGATTCTTAATTTACCACCTATAATTAAAAGCTATTTGAAAACATTAAACGAAAAGAAAAGAATGGTTAGATTACGTTTTGAACCTTATTTAGGAAAGAATGTATATATGTAGATAATCAACATTTTAGCTAATTAATTCTTCATAACTAGCATATCTAGTTATTTAAGGTGAATCTTTGAGAAAGAAACTAGAAAATAAAAAAGAAAAAACTGATAACTAACCTTGATGTGTTAACCTGTGGCAACGGTTCAGATTGTGTCCTTTCCAATTTGCGGTGACAATTTTCTAGCAAAGTATTAACAAGTGCAACATTGGCAGCAGTATTTTGTGGATGAGAAACAGCACGAGTAAGTGCTGTATGAATGTAAGCCTTCTGCTCTTGATCTTGTAGTTGTTGTTGTTGCTGCTGTTGCTGATGAATTTGTTGTTGCTGTTGTTGTTGCTGCTGCTGTTGTTGAACAGACAATACACTAAGGTGACGCTGTATAATCCTAGCTGAAGATGTGACTGAATTTGCAGAATTTGGGTTCCCATTTGAAATATTTGCAGTCATATTATTATTCAAAGCATTAGAATTAAGAATTGAGACATTAGTCGAAGTCAACTGATTAATTGATAACATAGCGCTGCTACTATTGTTATTATTCTTGGATTGTGCATTTGTCATCGCATTCATAGCTGGCTGATGTATGTGGATAGACGAGGATTGATTCTGTAAAAATATAAAAAAAATTTAAAATCGAATTTAGTGAAAATACGTTTTTATATTTTACGAGTATTTCTCCGCGGTGGAGTTTAGTCTAAATATTTAAGGATATTACGATTTGAAAAAAAAAAAAAAATATATATAATAAAATAAAATAAAATAAAACCCTTAGGAGTGGGTAGAATAATAAAGATGTAGAAGTAAGAAAATTTATATACTATACTTAAAATGTAACCGAATTAAAAAAATATATTAGTTTTTCGCAAATGTCAACGTCGAAAGACGAACTTGTTCAGGATGGATATTAAAGTAGCTAGTGATTCTAAATTACTTAACTGGCCGTTTTTAATTTTATTGTAAAAAAGAAACAATTTGGGTCAAACACACAACTCCTTGTCGTATCCGAAATATGACTCTAAAAGGATTTAAAATGCTAAAGGAAAGATTATGGAAGTCAATATATTTCTAAATTTTTAATACTATCGACACGGTTTTTTTTTTTTTGAACTTTTGGATAAAAAAAAGAAACAAATTGTTATGCATACTATCTTGCATTCCGGTAATTGGCAATACAAAGTCGAAATAACGTGTTCTCATTGTGTAAACGCATGTGTTACCTCACGCTTTGTTATCATTAATATCGTAAATTGTTTATTACACTACAGTAGAGCAACTTTCTATAAGGTCGCGCATTTGACAAGGTCACACAGTAACGACAACTGAAACAGTTGAATGATGTTTTTATTATTATTAAGTTTTATTTATTTATTTATTTATTATTTTTTTTTAAAGAGTTAGTTTGAACATTTTCGAAGCTACTCCGAGTAGTTTATTTATTCTTTTTGTATTCTTTTGCTAAAGCTGTTTAACAAATCATTTAAAAATAAATAAATAATAATGGCGGTGGTGACAGCCCGCATGAGAATCAATTAATAGGCATTATTGGCCGTATATGCACAACATACATACATATGATAGATACATCATTAAAATCTTTAATTTTGAAAAACAAGGAATAAAGTGAGGATTTTAACAATTTTCTGTTTCTTTTTGAATCTGACAAGCGATGAAGCGATATGGGTACATATGTGTGTACGTATTTCGGCACATAGTCGGAATCCTCACCCGCTACACTGTTTCCACAGCCCTCCAGGATTTTTATGTATGTACATCGTATCTATTACGCAAATGTTGATTTACGGGAGATATATAATATTTAGATAATGATCTGCGTGAGTGAACTACTACCAAGAATATAGAATCCACTAGACTACGAGGGAAGGGTATCAAGGAGCTGCATGAAGTGAAAAAAAAAAGAGTTCACATAGTGTCCTAAGAAATGGAGAATTTTTGCAGTATAAAAAAAGGTTAGCATCTAGCAGTTGGTTTTTAACCCGGAAATAGGTTATTCATAACTTTAACGGGGATCTTCTAATCGATCAATAAGCAATAGTAGATAACTGTCTGAACAGCTCTCTAAATTGAAACTGATATTTTGGTATGGCGCCTAAATACGATACGCCATGGAGTGGTACTACCCGGTATACGAAGAAAGAAAATTACAAATTAAGCAAATCCTGTATGTTACATATGAGCTTTACTAAGATGTGGATGTCCAATAATTAAAAAACGGTAAGACACTATAATGGCTAACTCAATTAGAGATGACAATTCTATAGTTCGAGACTTAAAGGAAAACTGAAACTACTGAGTGCAGACTCGGGAAGGCGCAATGAGACTTCCAACAGATCGAGAAACGTGTAAGTAACTCAAATGAAATCATAATAAGCCCATCAACAAGAAAATAGGTACAAATGCTTGTCTGTACAGTCCCTACTAAACAAAAAATGGTTTAGTTGTACCAGTTGTGAACCTAGTCAAATCACCTTGCGGCGGGTGGGAACCTTGAGAGTCGTGAAATCTCCCTCATTGCGTTGTTTCTCCGGACAAGAATAGAAAATTTATCGGTGAATTAATATTCGTTGTAAATGTCCTATCCCTCTCAAGTGACTGAAGTTTATTTTTTTGACCAGCCCGTATAAAATACGAATCTTGAATTTGAGTTTTTTAAGAAGTATAACTTTTTGTTAGATTTCTACTGAGGAGTGATCAAAGTTAATAAAGGAGCCGAGGTAGACGAATCTTTAACTACTTCATACGCCATTTTATTTTTTTGTTAGTGGAAAAGAGATTTTGCAAGATTTTGGAACTGACGTTCTTGGAAGCAGAAAAAAGTCTGTCAAAATTTTTATCAAAGTCAGTATAAATCATATGAACTTCCATTTATTAGTTTAAGCAATACAGTGATTTGTGGAATATATAGTATCGGGCAAAACTAAAGCACGAAATGGTGCACATAGACATTTTGCTTAGTAAATTGTTTTGTACCGCAGGTATTTCAATACTATTTGTTTTATTCAAACAGAAATAGTTATTCTAATTTTAGACAAAAACTAAATTTAACTAGAATTTTACAAACAAATATATTACAATACAACAAAAGTGAAAACTAAAGTACATACACTGCCCGGTTATTTTGGTTAGCGCGTGCATATTAAACACTAGAAGTACCGTAATTCTAATCCATTGATTTTCTTTGCATTATAGCTTGATCGTTTCCTCATCCCCGAAAAAGCTCACAAGAGATCTTAAAAAACAAACAATAAATGATTTTAACAAAAGTGACCAAATTGCCAACAAATTCAATATTCATCATTCCATCATATAAATAATGATAAGCCGATAAAAGACTACCTAAAACCACTCAACGTGATGACCAAGCTATCATTAAAATAATAATAATAAAAGATCCCTTCCAATTAGCTAGGTCCATAAAAGCCGTATTAAATCTTGGGATATCAAACAGGTCGATCCAAAGACGAGAAACTGAATCTGCATTTTCTTCATTTATCAGTCTGAAAAAATAATTCATTTCATAAGAAAATCGAAAAGCCAGGTCAGAATTAGCAAAATCCTGTATCAGCTGGACTGTTGCCAAATGGAAAACAGTGCTTTTTCCAGCACTGGCTGAGAAACTGAATCTACGATATACTAGAGCGACAGTAGGAGAAGGAGTGTAATGGTCTGGGATTGCTTTTCTGGCCATGCGACCGGACCAATTTAAAAAATTGACGGCATAATGGATCATTCTGTTAACAAAGATATACTCCAAAACGTGATGATGCCCTATGTAGAAAAAGAAATATTGTACATACAATTAAAATGTATTTTCAACATTAAAACGATCCGAAACACACCTCTAAGGCTGTAAAAGAGTCGTTATCTCCTAATAAAGTTGAGGTCTTGGGTTGGCTTATATGGTCAATTATAGATCGTTCAAACTGAAATGGCCTAGAGAATCATTCCAATAACTATTTTAAACAATTTAATTGATTCTATACCTCGGAGATGTGTAGCTGTTATTAAAAATAATGGATATTCCACAAAATATTGACAAAAAGATTTTTTGAATTTCTATTTCTTATAACGTTGTTTAGTGTTGTCGCGCGTTTTAGTTCCAATGTCATATATTCAATAGACAGCTATTGATATTTACCGCGTGAAAATCCCTCTTAATATCAATTATGTACATCACCAAATCCAATGTAAAATAAATAATACATAGACATTCATCTAAGTTCCGTGTGTACAATTTTCTTGTTAAGTAATAGAAAAACGAATTAAAATTAGAAACCTTCAGATAAGCGTAGTAATACAATATACGCCCCATAAATGGTTAATTTTTTACAATTAACGATAGTACGAATGGAAAAATTTAAACATATTTCCCCTCGTCAATATTCAATTAAAAATATAGATAATGATGACGTGAAATAAAAATGTATATGTATGTTTCTAAGGTAAGTAACTTTTTGTACGTACACATCAGCGAGATTTTTATTTATTTATTTATTTTTTTTTTTGTTAATAAATTGTAAAAATTTGGAAATGATGAAATTAAAGTCAATTCAATTAAATTAGGTGCCAAGTGTAAAAAAACAAAAAAAAAAAAAAACGACACAATATCGCATTCATACAATACTTGTGAGTTGTCTATGAGAGAGTAAAAAAAAAACCGTGATAAGATAACTTGTGGAAATAAAGTAGACGCTAATCTTATCTTTTAAAGAAATTCAGTTCAAAACAACTAAGGCGCTTTTAAAATGTTTATTTTTAAATATACAAACACACAATAATATAGAAACTTAGCGGGCAATAGAAATATTAATAATAATGAATGAATAAAAAAAAAAATAAATAAATAAACGCTATAAGAGGACGGTGATTAAGTGAGTAAACACTTTTTTTTTTGTTAATGGCAAGGCATATTCATGAAAATTAAGTTGAATTTTCGATTAATAATTCATTGTTGTACTCGTAATTGGGGAAAATAATAATTAGGTAGGTACATTAATGTATTGTAAATGATTTTTTTTCTTTTGTTCTTGTTTTTCTTAAACTCAATCTGTGCTTTGCAAAAAAAAAAACACAAAGCTCGTTTAAATTTACCTATCTATGTACATATATACCATATGTGTATTCTTTATATAGAAATTTCAAAATAAATCGCATATTCACGCTAAATAGCTATCAATTGATTGAAATTGAGTGATTTTAACACTTATTTTTCAAAATGCTTGAATGAAAAAATTACATTTGTACTTATTCGTACGTACTCATTTCCAATGAGATCATTTTAAATCATCTAATCGTATCTACATATGATAAGTACATAAAAGATCATTCCTATAAAAATTATACACAAATATTGCAAATGTATCTCGTAAATTCTTTTTACTACCTAGTTTTCATCCCATGTGCCGCCTATCTATAATTTTTATATGTACGTGTTCAATTAAAACGTTTTCTTAGTTAGTACCCCCAGTCTGACTGTGACTCTGTTTGAAATGTTAACAACACAATGCCATTATTGCCGCAACAAATACGTTTCGAATTTTTGCTTTTTTTGAATCGAAATTTACATTATTACTTCACACCATTGGTAGAAAAAGTGTCAAGGCTTTGGTAATAAACACAAAAAAAAAAAAAAAAAAAAAAAAAAAAGAAGACAAAACAATAAAAATAAAAAAAAATTAGACACACTATCAATGCTGCGTTAAGAGAAGGAATAAATCTCCACAAGCCGATGGCCTAATAATTTCTAAGCACTACCGGATTAAACGTCCAATTTAAGGTCTATCATATAATGAGTAATTTTTGGGTTTTTTTTTTCCTCTTCTTGCTTCACAGAGTCAGAAATTTAACATAATAGCCAAAAACCCGACCGATTACATTTCGATGTTGTAACAGGAGGGTTATGCAAGTGTGGCCAGGTCATAATAACATAACATCATGTGGACACGCAGTCGCAGCAGCACTATAAGCCAAACGCGGCAAAGTCGGCAAAATAATTTACTTTCTTTTTTCTCTTTCTCTCTCTCTCTTTCTTTTCGTTTCCCTTTCATTACAAAAACGGGTTTAAGTCTTTTTCTTCTCGTCTTCTTCAGTTTCTTCGTCTTTTCTTCTTCTGCATAGTGATATTATCATGCTACTATTTCTGTTTCCTTTCTCTACACGACTGGCTAAGCAAGATCGGCGCTTTGGTCTCGTCACCATATCTTGTTTTTGGTCTATTAACAATCCCAACCGGAGTTAAGATGGCGAGATGAAGTAATAAGTAAGAAAAAAAAAAAAAAAAGAAAGAAGAAGCTTACATAACTCAAGTTAGAGTGCTGAAGTTGGAATGGCCTAGGTTGATGTTAGCCGGACGCATCATCATCATGATGATCACCATGATCGCCATGATCATCACGATGATCTTTCCGATCACTACCTTGTCGTCGTCGTCGTCATTTTGGTCAAACTAGCTAAAAGCAGCACAAAAAGTAAGCCGATGCGGATGTGGATTTTTTTTTTTCTTATTCTATCTATTGTCAATAACGTAAATGGGTGGGGGACGCGGACAACTAACAGCAGCTCCAGATTATTTAAATTTTTGCCGAGATTTAACGCTTTTTATTTTTACTGAGCTTAGGATCACTTAATGCAGACACGGATGTGAAAACCACTTTATACATGTAAATCCAAGACTAACCGGCCAGGCTTCGTTGTTGAATTTAAAACTTAAAACAAGTCCAATATATATATAAAAAAAAAAAAACAGCGAGAGAGATAGACAGAGGGATGAAAGAGAATGAGAGATAGGGAAAAGTAGAATCTTTGTACTCTTGTGTGTTGTTAGTTGAATCAGCAGCGTTCAGCATTCAACACAGCGCGATCACAGACCACGTCGCGCAAAATATGAAGGAGGACGAGGCGGAAAAAGAGGAGTTAAGAGAAGGGCAACCGCGACAAACAAGGCTTGGGGGATTACCCATACCAGAGATTTAAGGGGCGGCGAGGGACATTGGTGGTGAGGTGTTGTACCGTGCTGTTGCTTTAAGTTAATAATAATACAAATACTGGTTTCTTAGATCCGTCATTGTTGGCAAGTTTTACAATACACTTATATTTATATTTTTCTCTTTTTTTTTTTACATTTCGGCATGCGCGTTTGCTTTTTTATTACATACACTTGTACTCATTTTGTTTGTTTATACGTGCATAATACTCGGATTCACGCTTACAAGTACATAACATACTCGTTCTCGTATATCGATATTTTATTATTTGCATTTTTGTCGTTCTTTTTTATATTAATTTTATTTTTCTCTTCAATCTGTTAACTTTTTTTTCCAGTGGTGTTTCTTTTTTTTTCACGAAATCGACGTTTTTACTCGTACTTAACAAAAATGCAATAACATTTGTCTTGACGTTGGCACTCAAGGTGGGCTGACCACAATGACGATGATGGTGATGTACACACAACGAAACAGGATGTTGTGATTTTTTTTTATATATTTTTAATTCGCAGAAACATGTGATGGCGTTTGCATAGGAATTTCTTATAAGTAAAATAATTTAGCGTATTTTATGGTAGATATAATCATTTGTTGCAAACCTCATCATGGGCAATTTAATAAATATAAATGTATGTAAAAGTAAACACCGACATAGGGTGTTGTTTTGAGCTTTGTATCATACGATGAAGACTAACGATGTTTGGTTTGCTTACGATTACACGATTACACGATTACACGATTACACGATTACAGTATGACGAAAGCTTTGGGGTCCAAGTGATTAAGGTGGTTTCAATTTGTTAAAATATTCTTGTGTCTCTTATTGGTAGGTATTGATGAATTTGTGAAAGTTGAGGAGTCAACAGCTAATAACCGTTGGTCCCATTCATCCGTGTACAAAATGAAAAGGCGAACAACAAAGTGGACGGGAGTATAGGGTGATTCATCGTGAGGTTTGATTTTCAATAGTCTTTTTTTACAGATTACGAGTGACTCCTATCAAATTGCTTTGTCATTTTTGTTCAGTATCGTTTGGCAAGTCATCATGGAAAGACTCACACCACAACAGCGTCTCCAAATTGTTCAGCTGTATTACGAAAATCAGCGAAAAGACTATTACAGCTCTAGCTGAGAGTTTACGCCAAGACCGTGACGAATCGATTCGTCGTCGTTCTCAGCAGCTTGACTTGGCGTATTTTAAGTGAGGATTTCGGCCTAAAAGCTTACAAAATTCAACTTGTTCAAGAATTGAAGTCAGGCGACTTGAATTTGCGCCACATTTTCAGTGAATGGGCTCTGGAAAAACTCAATGAAAATCTGGTGTTTTATCGTGAAATTTTGTTCAGTGATGAAACCCATTTCTGGCTCAATGGATATGTTAATATATTGTTATATATTGTTATATATATTATATATGTTAATATACAAAACTGCCATATTTGGGCTGATGAGCAACCCGAAGAGTACCAAGAATTACCATTACATCCATTAAAAACAACGGTATGGTGTGGTTTATGGGCTGGTGGAATCATTGGTCCATATGGGGTTATGTAAAGTAAAGTCTCAGGTCTTCAGAAATAAGCCAGCTACGATTGACACTTTATAAGCCAACATTACTCATGTTATCCGCGAGATACCAGTCGCTATGCTCGAACGAGTCGCCCAAAATTGGACCTTCCGAATAGACCACCTCAGACGTAGTCGTTTATATAATTTTCAAAAAGTAAATGCCATGAATTGTTCTTTTAACCGATAATAAAAATTTAAAGTCCACTTTCAAATTTATGTGTTCTGTTTTACATTATAAATCAAACCATCATTCCATTTCAGTTGTAAGGAGTTATATGGCAGCACTATATTAACAAAGTAAAGTCGCGGTACTTATTTGAGAATGGCTACAGACTTAAAACTACTGGAGGTTGATGTTTTTTAGATACTCTCACATGGGATTAGGGGCTGGATAAAGTAGAACATTTCCTGCACGTAGGGAGAGTTATTTCTGCTGATAATGGCACCAAATTAGGTGTAGGCAGATGCAGAATCCCCAAAGTTGTATTAGAAATAATGTTATGTATTAGGAATTTTAAGTAGAAAACTGTTCCAAACAAATATTGATCCAATATTGCTCTATGGAAATACGATGTAGGAGGTTGCAAACCTTCTTTCATAGATTTGTCAGTATTTTACTTCTAGTGAAGTTGCATTTTTAACTCTGAAGAAAGTTGCAATAAATGCAACTGCGACAGAATATCGCCATTCCAAAACATACCATAAAATGAAACTCACTTACCCAAGCTGAGAGGAGAGTAGATAGCTCTAGATATACATAAGTGGTGTAAAATAGTTGAAGAGAAATCAAGAAACATGGCTTTGATAATAGCCACCAATATATATATTTTGAATACCCCTCCTGCTAAAGGGCACGCCGTATAAAGTCTGGGTCTACACTATCGGACAGTTTTTCGAAATCAATGTACAGCAGTGCAATGAACAACTCGATGCATTGTCTCTTCAGTGTCCGCATTCTGTAAGATCTTTCATCTTAGTTGGTGGTATCGGAAGATGGATGCAAGATTATTTATCAGATTTTTCACATTTGACTTGGATAAACTTCTTGGATAAACTGTTTTACTTCTTAATTCGTTCAGAAACGTGTTGGTTGATTCATTTTCTTTGTACCATTAACTGCCATCAGATGATTTAAAATACATTAAAATTATAAATTTGGTGTTTTATGTTTTTCAAATAATCGAAGTAATATATGAGATGTGAGTGAATCGTCAGCTTAAAATGTCATTTACACCAAAGCTATCTTAAGCGGTTTAAACACAAGATGGTGTTTTTTAAGCAGCGGCATTTCAAAAACAAACTGTAAATGATTGGTTCTTAGAAAAATATCACTGCTGTCGCCGAGGACGTCCTCAAGGGAGTCCATAAACATAGACGAAACAACGATGCACCAAATTTGGCATCAGCAGACGTTCGTTGCATCGAATTTTGGTGAAAGACAGATGTTCCCTTATAAAGTGCAAAACGTTCACCAATTGCCGCCTGCTGACCGTTAAGTGAGGTTAACTCACTCCCATGCTCTGTTAAACCTTTTGCTAGAAAATTATGATTTCGTACTTAAAGTCATAATGAGCGACGAAGCCAATTTCCATTTAAGTGGAATTTGCGTTCCTGGTGCACGGAGAATCCACATGAAATGCACGAAGAGCCATTGGGCCACAAAGCCCAATTTTGTTTATTTCTAATAAAATGACAGTAAATTACTTTTGCCAAATGAATTTTTACAGTAAGTTATTTTTTTGTGATTACAATATTTTTAATAATTCTGAAGTTTTAACGTATAAATTGTTAAGATTTTTTTTCGAAATAATGGATTGTGGTAGGCATTGTACCGATGAAGAGAGACGTTTTATTCAGATACTTCACTCTAAAGGGGGAAAAAATAAATAAATAAATAAATTCATTGCGGAAATGTTGTCCTGCTCAGAAAATATTATAACAAAAAAAAGGTCAAAAGAAACTAAAGGGAAAAAGAAGAAAACGTCTGAAACTCTACACCGAAAAATAGCATGAATAGCCAAAAAGTACCCTTTAGTTAGTTCTTCAGAAATTAAGAAAAAAACTAAATCTAACTGTGACGACAAGGACTGTTAGAAACAGATTATTAACAGCTAATAGGCGTTTTTGAAGATCCCATAAAAACTAATTTTAATCTTAAAAAAAATATAAATATAAATGCTTGTTGTTTTCCATAAATTTATTCTTAAAAAATGGCATTGGACATATAAAATTGAACTACAAGTACCTACAAAATGTACAAAAATTTTCAATAAAATCGTATCAACATCTAGTTTTCATTTATTTTTCGTTCATACCTATTATTTTTTCTACCACTGTATATATATATATTACATCCATATGCATATATGTTTATTAACTAAACTAGTAATTCTAAAGCTGCAAATGCTTGTTTGGAAAACCCTGCAAAACTTTTCTGAATCGTTCAATTCATTCAAAATGAACTTGTTTTCCATTACGATTTGTGTATGTATTCGTGTATATGTGTAAATATAGCGATACAGTGAATATATTTTATTTAAAGTGAACTAACATGACGGGCGTAATTTCCATAGCTTGCCTGGAGTTGAGTTCATACAAGTAAGCTTACAATGCATATTCTTATCTTTCGACTTCATGAAATCTGAACTTTGCTCTGCGATATCATGCAAAAATAGAAATTCTTGTCTCATTTTTTTTTTTTTCTTTATTAGAAGTATCACTCCATACATATGTATATATGCACATACAACTCAATTCTGTGGCATGAATGAGTACCTATCTCTAAATAATATGTGGTTTTTAGATTACCAAAACATTTATGTACATACATACACATATGTATGTACAAATCTTCAAAAAGATATTTAATCATTTCTGAGTAACTGCCGATATGGTATCGCATTTCTATTGTGAATCAGGATACAAAAAAACAAAACCTATGTTAAACTGCCCAAATCGCTTGGGTAGTGAGGCAATAAAGACAAATATATACCATAGATATACGATACTGTGTCTTGCTTTATCACAAAGAAGATGAGAAGGAACATTGCAATTAGAATGTTTTAGACGGATTTTATAACAATTGGAAGAAAGCTATTAATAATTTCCTTGCTTGCTGAAAAAAAAAAATAAATAAATAAAATAAATAAATAAATAAATAAATAAAAAAAATTGTAGACATACACTAAACTTTAAGAACTTTAGTTAAATTTTCTTACATCCCAGTGCAGTTTGCTTTATAAAATATGAACTTCAAAATTAACATCAACTATAGTTGTCGTCCAATTGTCAAGCTCATTGGTAGCATAGTTTCTTTATACGGTCCCTTTTCAGTTAGCCTGTCAGCTCTGATTCCTCTGATTCTTTGGAGTTTCATGTAATTAAAAATTATTTTCTAAAGAAATCGTCTTCTTTATTAGTTTCTTTTTATCCAATCAGGGTGTTATCGGCGCAAGGGAGATTTGTTTTCAAAACTGAGAGATAAATTAAAAATCCTGGTCCTAAGGCCGGACACCCAGGTTTTCATTTATTTCCCACTTGTTGTCATTGATCCTCAGACAGTTGTACGAGTAGATGGATTTAATCAGCATTTCCAGAAGCTGCTTAATAGATTTGATGAAAAACAACTGATATCCGGATAATAAGCTTGCAGAAGCGAGGTTGAATCAGAAAATGGTCATTTAAAGCTGGAGTATCCTTAGGTGGGGATCGTACACTAAATTATCGATCAAGAGCAAAAAGTGGTTGCCCTAATTGTCTCATCTAGAAAATGGCCAATCCTAAAGATTGGATATACACAGGTATATACTGTTAAAAAAAAAAATTATTATCTATAAAAATAAACTTTGCGTCCTTCTAGCTAAACCGATTAGGTATAGATCTCTTGGAAAAGAGATACTATAAATCGATACGTAATTATACCAACTTTTCATCGCCCGTATATGAAAGCGGATAGTATGTTGTGTAAGGTTGGAAAACAGTCATTTTGGAAACTCCTAGTCGGAAATATTCTACACTTGCATTAGAATTTGGCAAGGATATAATTATCTGTCCTGATTCGGCGTCGACTGTTAATGGTTAACCAGAGCGAGAGAAGTTTACTTTCTAGTTAGACAACGAAAAAATTAAGTGAAAATAGGTACTACACTAGATTACAAACATGTTTTGTTGATCGCGTGTACCCGCAGTAGTCAAACTTTGTGATAGTCATTAAAAAATTCGTTCGATATACATCAAAATTATAATCTACTTTTTGTAGTGTAGAATTCTCTTCAATTCAAATTAAAATTATCTGCTATTTTAGTATATCTACCCTCACTTTAAGAAAACTAATTACGATCCCATTAAGGCATTTCCTTTTTTTTTTATCTAAATACGAACATTTTTATGAAATTCAGAGGATAAGGTACCTAGTAGGAATGTTTTTGTTTTCAAATCTTGTAGGAAAGTGAATCTGTAATACACAAACAGAAAACCTAATTTATCTGATAATATGAATAGAAGTTTATAGAGCAACACTTTGTTGCACGACTAACTTAAAGTTTTAAAGTTCACACTCACCTTTTGCATGTTTTAAATTTTCTCTTTCAAAACAAGCAACTTCAATTTAAATTGAAATTCAAAGTTTCTTCGGCTTATTAACTATGGATTTTTTTTTATTTATTTATTTATTTTTTTTTTTTTTGTATAAATTATTAGTAATCGAAAATTAGAATAAATAAATGAAAATGTGAAAAAGAAAATCAAATGACTAGCTAAAGTTGAAATCGAATGCACTTCGAATATGCAAAAATCGCACATTTTCTGTCAACGTAAATGTAATTGCACTACCCCGTGTATAATCAGAGTCTTCGTCACTTCAAATATATGAAATTTAAATTTCGTCACATTTCCATTGATAGCTAATGTGCGTACAATTGTGCACAAATGTGTATACCTGAGCATGCATGAATATATACTACCTACATATAGTATATCAAAAATTTTGTTGGTGCTTAAATCAATTCAAAAGTCAATCGACTATCTATACAATAAATAACACAGCAGCTTTTTTTTTAAACGGAAGTTGAATGCATAAAATGATTTGTTTTCCATGCATGGTCTGCTAAATTAAAACAAGTAGGTACAAGTACAAGCTTTTCTCCTCGGGAGGTAAGACAATTCATCTCCTTTAGTACTATAGGTGTATTATAAGAAAAACTGCAATTTGTAATATTTTTTTTCATCTTAAAAAAACGTTAAATGTGTAATGAATTACGCCGAAGTAAAACAATTTAAATCGTCCTTTCATAGTTACTATTAGGTGAAAATTACGACTATAAACGACGGACGACGACAACACTGAGTCTAGGAAAGTAAAAGGAAAATCACCATTGTAGAAAAACATGCTAGCAGGCAGGTTTATTCAAGTAAAGTTGGAAACTTGTATTTTACTTCCCACGCGAATGTGTGCTCCCTCTCCACCGCCTAAAAATATAGTGCTAGGCTATCTTTGCAACAACACAAGTACCTAGCCTAACAAGACGATTGACTGGCTATAACTAGTCCGCCGCTGCTATGTTGTTCAACGTTCAACGACGTAAAAGACTCAGTTTCCTAATAACCATTCCATACGAAAGTCAGTAGCAAGTCCCTGAGTAATTTGTCTTTTTCCACACAATAATTTTTGCTGCTGCTTTTGCTGTTGCTGTTAGTAGGTATGGCATGACTGAATTCGATTTGTGTGGAAATAGTTGCGTTTGTAACAATATTCTGGCAAGTACAATAATTATATGTACATACATATACATATGTATATGTACCTACCAATTTGTTTTTTTTTTTTTTTTTCAGTCGATAGAGTACCCTTCAGCATGAAATTATTCATAATAACAATATTACGTCGTTTCTATTGTTTATTTCTTTTTATATATAAAAAAAAAAAAATAGATTTTGTAATTCTATTAACCATTCGAGTGTGCCTTTTTATTTCCCTGTAAAACATTTCGAAAACGATTTTTTTATATCCCTTATAGGAATAAACTCATAGTACGTAGATACTAAGGCTCTACAGGTACTCCATATCCAGATATTCCTCTCTCTTGAGCTTGTGTCTCGATAACCGGTAGAATAAAAATAAAAACCAAAGTACCTTTGTACAATTCAATGGTGCTATTAGATATTTATCTTTAAAATGATCAAACCGAAAGAAATATAAAAGACAGAACAAAAAAATACCAAACCGTCCTTTAAAAATACACAGAGCACGTTAAAAGGGATTTGAAAAGAAAAATAAGCCCGTGTATAAGCAATCGTGATAAACCAAAGGGAACAGGATCTTCCTCAAACATCAGAATTTATTATCTATAAGAAAAAAAAAAAAAAAAAAAAAAAAAAAAAAAAAAAAAAACAAGTAAGACGAAACAAGGCAAAATCAAATATAAAGCCAAACCACTACAGATGCGCATTGCCCAAAATATCAAATCAAAATACAAAAATGACGAAGCCGACAACAAAAACTACCTGTATGGCTCGATGTTTCGATTACCTAAGAGGGAGGCTTATCTTAAAAAAACCTAAGAAACAAAACAGGTAAGAAAAAGAATAAAATTCAAAAAGACAACACAACAAAACACACCATCAAAACCAGGTTTTGAGAATTTTTTTTTTCAAAAAACCTGTTTCTTTTACGAGTATATTTCGATTCATATTTATCTATCTACCGACAGGACACCACATAACACTTCGAGTATTTTTTTTTTCTTTTTTTTTTTTTTTCAATTTTTTCTCATTTATCTGGTGTTCAATTTGTTGCTGATGTTCTGTTCTTTTGCTGCTTCCTTCTTGTTTATCATTTTTTCTGCTTCGTTCTATGTTGTTATCGTATGCAGAAAGGTTTGTTGTAAAATTTATGTGTTATATTTTGTTGCACAATTATTATTATTATTATAATTATTATTATTTTTTTTAAATAAAAGTCAAATGTGAGGCAGGTTTCGAGCATTCCACCGGTTATTTTTGAATTTTATTTTTAATCTCATCTCAGCGGGAGATGTCTAAAAGGCGAGTCATTTATGTTAAATATATCGATTACTCATTACTACTACCTGCCTTTTCAAATTCACTCCAAGATAATTCTTATTCAGTGTTTAGAAAACATTTTAGTAAGCTATATAATCATATTATAGTGGCAGAACTGGGAATGGAACTTTTAAAAAGTTTTTGTAGGTATTTAACACATTGCCTTCTAAACCACTTTCTAAAGAGATAAATGCATGTACGTATGAACGTGTCTATTTTTAAGTAATGTTAAAATGTCTAAGCTGTATATTGTACGAGAACAGAGGCGATGGCCCTATTATACAATATTATATTAAATATATCAAATATGTATCAATAATTTCATGAGAAAACATAATTTTCGAGAAATCAATCTCCTAACACTCTAAACGACTAACACTCGGAAAATTCTAATATGGCAATAATTCAGGAAGTGCTTTGAAGTATGATAATACGACTGTGCTAGAATTTAATCTTATTACTGGGGCACATACCTTACCTCTATGTATGTCAGCAAAATCAAGAACGTCCCACCATCTGATTTTCTAGAGATAGACCGAAGAGTGTACTCAATTATCGTTAAAATTGCGGCAGACTTAGAAGTAGCACAAGGTCAAAAAAATGATCTTTGAATTCAAAGTGGCATGTTAAGAAAAAATCGGGCTATATGGTGAATTTGTGAATATTCGTAGGTACTGCACCGTACAACGGTACAATCCGGTAGTGAAAGCAACTGTTGCTCGTTGGACATTCAGGTTCAGAGAAAAGCTATAAGATTGACGATGGTTTGAAGGAGTTATTGATATAAAATACGATAATCCTCAGAAGAGTACGTCATAATTAGAGACCTACTTTGAAACACCAGTTGAAGAGATCGATTCAGATCAAGTATTTCCAGGAAAAGAAATGAAATTTAAGGAGATAAACAAAATAGTTGAAAATTCCTCAAACTCGACCATCAACAATATTACACATTTTTTAATTAAATAGCGACTATTTGAGTTCTTACTGCGTGCTATGTCCCAGAAATATCCTGCTATTTAGACGAACTATTCTTATAGCAAAACAATGTGGATCTAGTGCTTCCTAATAAATAGAAACACAAAGATCTTCTGTCGCATAATTATATTATAATTACATGTAATAATAGGAATAAAGCTTGACACCAACAAAATCTTTGAAGAATACACTCCCTTTTTCAAATTAGCAACACGAACAATAGTCCTGTGAAAACGGGTTCTAAAACCACAAATCTGTGTATCTTTTACAAATATGCACAATTAAGATACTTTTGAACTATAACTTTTTGTTACTAAAATGCCTTGCTTACTGAATGCTTTACCTGTCTTCATATTTGTATATACAAATATATATACAAATTGATATTCTCATACTGTTCTATCTATAAATTTTTTTTCGCAAGATAATCACGATACGAGTATAGTAAATTTTTTAACCAAAAATAAAGGAGAAACGGACCTGAATTGACACTATAGCAATTCTTATATACACTTGCGGTCATAAAAACCGCACCATATCAAAATGATTGAAAAATAGTTAATAACTACGAAAACCAGTTAATTTTCGTATTATTTTTTTTTTTTTTAAATATTTTAATACAGTCATTGGCTAACAAAATCAAACGATACATTTTTTATATATGTGTATATAAAATGTTTAGATATGTCACTTTTACCAAAAAATTATCAATACCGAATTGCTCCTCCTTTGGCGGTTATAACCGCTTTTATTCTAGAAGGCATCGAGTTTACTATAAGTTCAGTAATATCCCTTGAAATTTCAGTATTCCATACATGTTTCAGAACTTCATTTAGCTTTTTTTTACTCTCTGGTTTATGTTCAGCCACCTTACGTTTCATTACATGCCACAAGTGTTCGATTGGGTTTAAATCGGGCGAATTAGCTGGCCAGTCTAGTCTGGTAATTCCGAGATCAGCTGAAAATTATTGAAAGACTCTAGTTACTTGTCTGTCTATTATTTATAAAGTAGACATCTAGAAGTTGATTTATAACACTTTACTTTAGGATTTGGCGCGGTGGCAAGGTGCAGAATTATCTTGAAAAATGCACTTGTCAGTATACGAATGATGCTGTTCAATTGCTGGTACCAAAAACTCCCTTACTACTTCGATATAGTTTTGAGCGTCCATAGTTCCATTAACAAAGTGCAAAGGGCCCAAAACGTAAAAAGAAAAACATCCCCAAACCATCGGGCTTTGAGAAAACTTCACTGTTTTGACTATGCACTCATCCTTGAACCTTTCACTTGCTGACCGTCGTACTTATGGCAAATTGTCGGCACACAATAAATTAAAATTACTTTCATCGGACCATATCACACGTCGCCAATCATCCTGCGTCCAATCTTCGTACTTTTTTGCCCACGTCAAGCGAGCTTTTTTCATTTTTGTGGTTAGGAGAGGTTTTTTCGCTGGTCGTCTTCCATATAAACCTATCTCCCGTATCCGTCGGCGTCTGGTTTCGGCGCTTAGATCAACTTGATGAAATGAACTCAGCTCTGCTCTTATACTAACAGCACTTTTAAAACGATCTTTCATGCTAATTCGTTGTAATACATTGTCCGTCTTCTGGGTTGTTTTACGTTTTCGTCTCGAGGCTTTTTTCCTTTCCAGTGGATTCAAATTTTTTTTTTCTTCATCAGTCGTACGATAGTTGAATGACAGCATCATATTTTAACCATAATCTCAGGATAGCCAAGCCCTTCTTCGACTAAAGTGAATATTTGAACTTTTTCGTTCCGAGTCAGTTGATATTTACCAGACATTTCACTTTTTTTTACTTGTCACCGTCACAACTCAATTCAAACTGATTTTTTTTTTTGCACTGAATAAGAGGCCGAACTCCGCTATGGATAATACCCTTCATTAGAATGGGAAAAACCCTTACGATCTGATGTAATTAAGAATTTTTTGAGAACTCATAAGGTGGTGCGGTTTTTATGACCGCAAGTATATATAAAAAAAAGACAGGTACTTAATCATACAAACGTTCAGCAGCTATTGACATTTTGATAATTTTTCAATCGAATTACAATTGAAAAAAAAAAAGCAAATCGAAACGGTTCTTCAAAAAATAATAACCAACTCGAACGGCGAGTAGGAACTTAACTGCCAGATTCACTTTTTTCTTTTGGCTCTTCTGTAACTCTTTGTTAAAACTGATTGTTTTTAATGTAACATAGAGGTATTCCTATTAAAAACTTGTTACCGTATGTTTATAAAATAAAAGAAGACTTAGTCAAATCTTTTTTTGTAGTAGTTTTAGAAAATCCCAAACTATAAAATTATATGTAATAATTGTATTAATTATAAGGGATAAGGCAAAATTGGAACAGTAAATCTTGAAGTAACATTTTATAAGTTTTCCATGATATAAAATCAAATGGCAACATTACATGGTACCTTTGAATAAACTAATCGGATGTTGCTGTGGTGGAAGATTGATTTGAAAATTACATATAGTAGATAACCTTATTTTTGAGCAACTAGATTAGATTATTTTAATGGATGAGGTGGAACATAGTTAATTTGTCATTGAACTCATTGCAATTTATCTGATCTACTCAAATTTCAAACTTATTTATGATGTGAATTTTGATAATGATAATAAATTCTGCTAAGCTCTAGTCTTTAGTTTGAAGATTTTTTGCACTTAAAACAATGGTTACATCAGAAAAATTTGCGAAAATGAGCAGTAATTAAGAGTGGATTATCATGGGAATATATGTAATTAAATTCAAAAAGATATTTTAAAGAAAATCAGAATATTGATAAGAATAACTTTGCTTGTGCTTTAGGAGCACAAGACATGCATTTGATTCAAACAACCACAAATGTTTTTCATTTTCCTTCCAGAACTATTCACAATACTTTATGTTGACGTCAGAATGCTATATCTTTCTGGATTGTTAAGAACGAAAAAAGCTCGCAAAGTACCATCGAATGCGAAGGTGTTTTTCGATTTTAATAGTGTACCAAGAATTATTTGCACAAGTTCAAACCAACAATAAGGAGTACTAACTTCAAGTTCAACGCGGGTTGCCGAAAGCAATCTAAAAAAAAAAAAAAGAAAACCGCCCATAAACACATAAATCATGGCCCAGACATGACAAGCCGTGTGGTTTTCTCTTATTCTCAAAAATAAAATAACCTTAAAGGTGGTCGTTTTTTTTAAATATAGAATACATTATAAGCGCATCGCTGAAAGAACTGAAATCTATTTCAAGGATCGAGTTCCAGTAGTGTTTCGGAGATTGGAAGAAGGGCTAACATAAATGCGGAATATTCTAATGGAGACGAATGTAGACGAATAAATAAATTTTTTCTCAGAAATATACAAAATCACAACAAGCAAAGGTATATGAAAATATTCATATATTACTAATTTTTCTTCTTTCCCAAGCAAGTTGAATATAGTGCGGTGGACGTTCATTCCTGAACATCATATCACTGAGTTATTTTTTCATGGTATCGGTAATACAAACAAATATCTTCTACCAGTTGCGGATTAAGCGATCAATTCCTTGGTACACATGAGGAGAAAAAGATGCTAAACTTTAAATATGAAAACTGTAAGAATATTCAAAATCGAAACTTAATTAGAATTTGTTTCAATCTAGACAAAAGGTGTAGTAAAAAATTATATACAATATATTCTTGTGATTTTTGAAAAAGTTTGATTCGTTGTTATTTTCGTGTTAAAATGTTTAATAAATATGATGTTTTTCTTATTGTCCTATAGTAAATCTTAATAAACTTTTGATTTTGAACGTCTAAAGGCTCCGTCAAACAGATCACGTTTGAACGCCGCGTTCCAGATCTGCGTTTCGACGATCGACGTTTTTTAACGTCACGATGAATTCACCACGGCGGTGAAACACGGTGATGTGTTGAAAGATAAATCCTTTATTTCAATGGGATGTTGATAATGGTTATTTTTATGAAACAATGGAAATATTAATTGAATTTATGCGCAAATATGTTACTTTATCACCAGAGTAATAAAAAAACTACAAGAACATTTGGTTAAAGGTCGATATACATATGGGAGACTATTGGGAAAGATTTGAATGAAAATGAATAAATTGATATTTTGACAGGTAATGCAAAGCCACTGAAACAAAATGTTTTACATTGATGATCGCTCTTTGACGTTTTCTAATGCGGTGGTTACAACGCGACGTAAAACAATCTCACCGCGGCGTTAAAAACACGTTCTGTTTGACTGAACCTTAAATAGAATCAGCGAGGAAGCTGAAATATGAAATGTTTTGAACAAGACTTATTTAAATAGTAATGGAGCCACAACCAATAGTTTATCTTTAGACAGCAACTGAATATTTTACTATCCGTTGATTCGAGCAGACAGTTAATATCCAACGAATATTTCCTATAATCAAAATTGTATCTGACAGATAAGAAATTTACAATTCAACCACTGAATATACTTTGGTGCTATATGTATATATGTATAGTAGAAAACGAGTGAAGGCCGTTAAAAACGTATAAAACTACCATTATTGATTCTTCACATTGTTCAATGGCCAACATCTATTATTTTCTGTGATACCTATTCTACATATGCACATGTTTTGTTTATATTCTAAGTCGGTGTTAGAATTTTTTAGTGTCTATTTTTTCATTGTATGATGAGGCCCAAAATGAAACCCTGTGTTGGAGGCCCAATCATTTTAACTAGGGCACCTAGGAGCTTAAATGCTACGTCGTATACTCGTAGTTCCTGTCCTAATAAACATATGCTTAACAATTCATACAAATTCGGTACAATCATGGACTTAAAGTCCATATTTTAAGTAGTGCTGACAAGGAAACTCCGCTTCGGGAGTTTTTTTTTTATGTACATAGATAGTAAAAAAACAGATTTTAAAATGCGCACCTTCTAGTTTCCCATGCAATTTTGGTTGAACAGTCAAAATCTATTCAGTATTTGTAACAATAACGTCAAAATAAGTCACATAATGAATTTTCAACCCAAATTAGTTATGAGTTTCAAGAGTTACTATAGATCCATTTGCAAATGCATAAATCAAAGAAAATGAAGACTCTAATATAGAATCAGGAGCTACAGGTGGTACCTACATATTAATTTTATATTCACCATTTTACTGATTCGATTTTCAACACTATAGTATAATATTTGACTGCACTCTGACTGGAATCCTGCCGTCACATTCAGATTTGATTTTAAAAACGTGTATAAAAGCGATTACTTTTGAATAATTGATTCTGTTTTATCGTGTATATATATATACCTATGTGTGTGCTTATTTTAATTTGTTGCTTAATTAAGAAACTATTCAGTATTAATCTGTTATGACTAACAAACAACATAATACAACCACATGTGTAAAAAACAAAAAAAACAACAACACCGATACATACACATGAGTACTAAACAAAGTTATCACGTTAAAAAAAACAGCAGATTATGTCGGTGTTGGCAGGGGTGCTGGAGAGAGGTTGTAACAAAAACCACTTGTTAAACCGGAGTTTCAATGTATCAATATTGAAGATTAATTCAAAAATGTATATTTAGTAGTCAGTCATATTTTTCTAGAACCCGGATCAAAAAGCCAATTGACGTAATGACCTCTAGAGGTTGCAATAACAAAACGTCATTTACACATATATTTGCTTTTATTTTCTTATTTATTATTATTTTGTATGGTTATCATTGCATTTATTATCATGCAGAAATTGTTGTACATTTTCCATCGTCTGTTTGATGGTTTGTATGTAAGTTTGTGTTTGTTGGAAGGAAGAGGAAGTTTTGAAATTTCCAATTGTATTGCAGGAAACGCTTACCAATATTTATACGAGAATGATATGTATGTATGTATATAGATATGCACATATGCATTATATCAAACGCAATCATGGAGTTGTTTGGTTGGTAGGTAGGTAATGGTGCTGCAGCAGTGTTATGTGACGAAACTCGCCACTGCACAATGAGTCACAGTGCAACTGGTAGTTTCCTACTCAACAGTCTTACACGCAACACTGATCGTGAGATGGTGAAAGTAAACATTTTCTGCTCGTAGATAGGCGACATAGGGGGTAGAAAAGGCATAAAAATAATAAAAATATTAAAAAAATAAAAAAGGAAAACGTTTCAAGTTGCTCATAGATACTTTTCCTTATTAACCAATTTGTACATTGTACATTGTACATTGTATTATATATATACGTGTATATATTTACGACAACCTTTTCTAAGACCTTTTTTTTTTTTTGGCTTTGGATGTTTCTTTTTATTATGTGCGATTTTTCTTTCATTTTCATAAGAAGGAATTTGAATTTGTAACAAAACAAAGGGAAAAATAATATAACCCAAACCTAAACCAATTTCTTGCTGTATTCATTTGATATGTCTCTTACGTAACGTTTAATTGATATACAAACTTGTTGTGGTAGTATCTTTTGGTGCGCGATTACACCACGTTTTGCGAAATATGTATCTTTCTTTTTACTCTTTCTTTTCATTTTCTTTCTTTTCACTCACTGATCATGTTGATCAGGGTTTCTTGCTTTTCCACTTTCATGATCGTTCGTTTGTTCGTTGGTTCATAACATGACGATGTAATTAAAATCCTTCCTGGCCTGACTGCGTTTTATTTAAGCTGGGTACCAGTTGGTACACGCATGGTACTCTTATTCACATCCATATGTACCTTATACAAATGACAAACGTGTACATTTACATATTATACTTACTTATCTATATACGTATATATTAAGTCCTAAAAGATTAAGTATACCTACAAACTTGTTTTTGAATAAATGATCTGCCAAAAAAAGTCTCAGCGCTTCAAAGCAAAACAACCTAACAACTTGTCAGCATATCATTTTCTTTTTGTTTTCGATATCATATATATTAGTACAACTAATATTAGCAAGTACTAAATAAATATGTACGATCAGATTCAAAATGACCATTCTTGTGTTTATTATAATATTAAGTAAGCAAATGATTTACGTAAATATCTATTTATGATATGTGTATTCGAGTGTTATGTAGGTATTCGAACTTAATTTCGGAGCCGAAAAAAAAAAAAGTGGACAATTTACATAATACACATTTTTAAGGTCTAGGCCGGGTCGACTATATTAATTTGGTTATCAATATGCTAAACAATAAACGACACCCAAGGTTTTTTTTTTTTTTTTTTTTTTTTTTTTTTTTTTTTTCAAAATCTATGTAGGTATCTACCTTCGATATATAGGTACCTACGACCATCTATCTTTGGTAGACTGATAATTACAGGTTTGAATTTCGAATATCCATGGTCAACACATGGGGACGCAGTTACTTTTTTTTTTTATCCATTTAAAAATGAAACGAAGGAATGGATGTTTTTTAAATAATTTAATGTAGTGAGATGTTTGCATAAAATGCATCAATAGAACGCACTTCTGTTCTGGCTGTTCTGACTTCTCTGTGTGCCGTTCTGGCAACCACATGGGCAACATATGATATCATACCCGGTCGCCTTAATGCCTTTTATTGTGTTTAGTTTAAGTCCACTTGAAAATGATAAACGTTTTTTGGTTTTTTTGTTTCCTTTTTCTTTTTAACATTTATATCTACGGATGTGAATACTTTTCTGCAGATTGTGAGTAAGTCTACATGGCTTTTTATTTTTGAGAACTTATTGGTCTTTTAGAATTTTATTTTCGTTTTTCCATAAATAATAAAAGTAAAAAAATAAAGAAAAAAAAATCCACTGGACTTGATAGCGCACTTATTGTTGATAAAAGACTTCAACTATATCTCGTTTGTAATAAATTAAAAATACACAAGATTATGAATTGAAAGCGATAACACGGGTAGTCACAAACAAAGAACAATTACTTGACAAATAGGTATGTACCGTCTATACATTAATAAAAAAAAATCTAGTTTCTGCGCACTCTGTTATTTATTTATTTTTTTTTTTTTTTTGTAATATTTTTTTTTCTTCTTTTTATAAGTTTCGTTTGTGCTAATAAAATGTACATTTGTATAGCATCTCATGATAACTAGAGAATTAATGAAATATGTACACTGATCGTAGTGTTTTTTTTTTTTTTCAAAAGATCTCTTTATACTATGCCATAAGAACCCTATACTTTTTTGTCTGACTGAAAAAACAACCATAGCCTAGCCTAAGCGCTTGGCCAACATTGTATCTGGCAACCCAAGTCATGAAACCAGCAATGGTGGAAAATTCCCACTAGAGAGTAATATTTCGCTTTTGTTTTCAAATGAAAATGGTTTTGATTTGCATTTAAGATGCGGAAAAAAGATCTCCGAGATGATCTTTTAAGAACTTCGTCAACACAATTAAGATATTTATTTGTTGCATTTAAATTAGACTACATATATGTAAGTTTTATACTTCAACACAATACGGTGTGCAATAAGCTGTTGTCCTCCTTTATGTGCGATACTTTAGGTCTTTAAAACCATTTATAGTATTTTCTTTTTGTCTGTTTGAAAGTTAAGCTTATCTAACGAGTGAATAATCTGCTCAAGGTACATATAAATATAGGTATGTATGGCAGGTATGTATGTATATATATTCATCTGTCTGTTGATTTTAAAATCAACCCCAATTTGTAGTTTAACAACAGTGTATTCTCAGAAACAACATAATTTAATATTAGTTGAGATACAAATAATCTATTATTGCATCCACCCAAATTTTGAGTGAGAGAACAAAAATATTCGATCACTTAACGGTTTTTTTTTTTTAACAAAATCAAAAAGTAGAAAATAAAATATAAATTGAATTAACTTTTGATTGGTAGATTTACCAATAAGGACACCTTTCGAAGCGTGCTTCATTTGTGACACTTGTCAATAATTTGATAAATCATCAGGAATAGACTTGGATCAGAAGAACACCTCGATATCATTCAAACATTCTTTCGAAAGTCAGCCTTTTATTCATCGTAAATGAACAACTGAGCTTGTGTTGTGGGTGAATTTCCGCCCAATACGCTCTGCAAGACGGAAAGACCACATAAACAATAGCCCCTGTAAGTAAAATTGGGCTACTTACCACTTACTTACTACGTGGAAAATTTTGTGAAGAATTTTTTGTCTACACTGGTATAAGATTCAGCTGCTGCAGAAACTGATACCACGGCTTGCGACTGAAGTTAGCTCCAAATCGAACCGAATCACTCGAATGCAAAAACATCAGCAAACTCTTACCCATAGGAGCACTGCAGATATGATAGAGAAATATTTAGCATCAGATGTAATGCGCTACATATTTTAACGGTTATAAAAGAAAAGGGGTTTGTGAATAAGCAAGCTTGTCATTTCTGGGTAAAACAAATTTCACAGAAATTCGATTACATCCATAGAAGTGTACTGTTTGGTGTGGTCTCCGTGCTAGTGAGATCATGTGTCATTAATTTTTCAAAAATTAGGCTGATACCCAACCTCGATAAGTCGCTTCTAGAGTGGTAGAATATATGTATTATGGACAAAAAAGCAAAATCGTCATGTATAGTGGTTCTGGTTCCGTTTATATAAAACGCGTAAGAGGCGCTCAACTAAAAAGAAGAATAAATGGTGTGAATGGTCAATATATGTTATGATAATCATTGCATTATGTTGCTTTACATAACAACAAGACAATAACCCAAAGCATCACATATTGAACAAAATTAAAGACTAGATTCAGGTGAAAAATACTTCTGTTATAGACTAGCTTTTCTAATTAATAGATTTCAATCTAATAAAGAACTTAACCTCAGATTTATTATAGAAAAGTGATTGCAGTTTCAAAGCCCAGAAATAAAAATTATCTTTCCGCATAGTGAAGACTTTATTGTAGTAAGCTTATGCTTTGTTGTATTCTATGAACCCGTGTAAAAAATAAGGATTCTACAAGAAAATACTAACTATTTGTCCCATTATTTAAAGATAACTCGGACAGGACACATAATACAAAGCCAAACTTTGCTCTTCAATCGCTTTCCTTAAAAAAATTTACTAATTTAGCCGGATTTTCTTTATTGACACTGAGACAGTACAGTCGATTTTAAATAATATCGAAAGACAATTTTTCTAATAAATTTCACAAACAGCAGGGATTAAGAAAAGTCGATTTTTCGAAAATAATTAATTCGAGACTCCATGCGAACACTAGAAACAGTCTTCTTTACAACTAAGATTGGCAATGTATGCTTGTAGAAGCTTTGAGTTAGTCTCTCCCATGATCACTTATCTGACCAGTTAAAATATAAAACAATTCTTGGGGGAATATTTATTTACGCACTCCATAAGCACCGCTTGCAATCTTCCTAAATATATATTAGCTTATCGCTTGAATGCAAGGGATCAGATCGAATTGAAAGTGATGAAGGGCCTTCACGCGAACGAATAACGGAATAGAGAGAGAACCACAAACCACAAAAAAGGACTTCGGAATAAAAAGAGGGATTTTCTTGGAATCCTGAACAACGATCCCATTTCTTTTAATTTTTTAATCTTAATCACCATTTCACATAATTTATTTAGTTTAGGTGTGCGTATGTGTATATATTCTACATGTCAGGAAAATTAATTTCAGCAAATCGAAAATGGGTTTCCCAAACTTTTATCATTATAAAAGTTAAGCCCCAGTTAGGAGCAACAAGCTTGTAGTAATTTGTTTTCGTTCAGTGGGCGATTATTTATGATAAAAACTTGTTTAGTATTTAGGTCAATTTTTTATGCAACTTTACTGATATAAGTATTCATTTGTCTAAGAAGTTTAAAATAAAAATTGTAAATTTCCTACGGAAAATTTATTGAAATGTTAAAAGGATCTATATATACATATATATGTATGTACCATATGTGCAACCGTAAGTAAGTAATAAGTAAATTTTAAGCAAACTAGTAAAATTTATGATGCAGACTAATCACTCACCAACTTGAAGTCGTAACAGGCGAGATCTTTTGAGCTGAAATTTACATGATATACATCACAAAATGCGACAAATTATTCAAAAAAGTTTTTTATGCTTATATCTCATGTAATCCAGACATTTTTAAAAAAGAACACAGATTCTTTGATGCAACTAAATCGATCAGACTCCAAGTTCAAATCCGGGAAAATCGATTAAAAAAAAAAACTGATTTTAAAGACATCACCTGTTAAAAAAGACAATGGTTAACTAAAACCAAAGTCTCAACTCTTTGCCTACAACACACATAACACACTAGAACTAGACACTATGTAAATTCTGTCTATTATTTAAATTGGATGTGAACATTTAAAATGGCCTCCTAGGGTCTAAATTAAGGTCTTCGACCCGCTTTCTGAAAGTAGAAGACGAACATCGCGTTCACATCTTCCTGTAAGATTAATATATACCTATTCGATTTGGAATCTATGCGTTTTATGTTACAGACAGAATTTGTTTGTCTGTCGCTTTAATAATGTGGTCAATAATAATTTATTATGAATCATATAATAAAGCAAAAAATTAGTAAAGTGATCAAAAGATTTTATTCACATAGTTGCTCAATTTTGAATACGCGACGCTTCCAAACACTTTGCATCACTGCATCAATATTTTCTGACGTAGGTTGGATGTCATGTTGCCAAGATTTTGTTTTATCTTTCAATGACTTACTTGCCACACAATTAAAACCAAACAAATAACCCAATCATAATTGAATAGTAAAATGTTTTGAGAAATTTATCACGTTATTGTGGCGTTATATGCTTTTATAGATGAGCTCTCAACGATTGTCAAATGAGCTGATTAATGATAGTTTAACCAAACCAAAGCAAACCAAACCAAACATACAAATATCAGATTGTGCAGATTTAATACACTGATTCTACTGCGGGAAATCTCCAGACGTACATACAAAATAATAGCAGCATTTAATAATAATGTAATGTAATTTATTACATTTTGTAGCAGATTTTTTGTAATCGAATAACTTGTGCCTTCTTTTTTTTTAGAAATACCTAAAATATTTTATTTGATAATGGTTTATTTCCAAAGATCACTCTATATATATATTTTATATATTTTATATATTAATTAAAAACAAGATAATAGGAGTGATTACTGTTTTCAAGTATGGGGTAATGATAGTTTTTCCAATTGTTATGTTTCAGCAGCAGTCAAAGTTACCAATGACATTCAGCTGTCAAAATATTCAGTAAGGTTTGCCAGTTCATCATGCATTGTTTTACACTTGCCGAATGCGTGAAAATTATTAAAAAAAAAATATTATCAACGTGAATTTCGTTCTGAGGTCGGTCTTCATCATGGCTTCAATGTGCAGGCAATTTGTCTTACCGTGTAAAAGTTTGAGCGTGAGTACACTCTTGTGGATTTTAAGACACCAACCACATAGAGATTGGTGCGAAATGAAGAAAACATAGCCGCCGTTGCGACCAGTATCAAAGGAGATCCAGAAATGTCGATTCGGCGCCGACCAGCTGAATTGGGCATCGCCAGTCAAGCCTGCTTATTTTGCGGTTGAATTTGAGCCTACATACATATAAGATTGTGCTGACGCAAGAATTGAAGCCGGACGACTATATACAACGCTGTAAGCTTGCTAATTGGGCGCTGGAAATGTTGACCCGAGACAGATTTTGGCTAAAAACTCATCTCGGACGAGGCCCATTTTTGGCTCAGCGGCTATGGCAACAAAAAAATTGCCTTTATTATATCTCATGGCGAGCGTTCATCAATTGGCCGCCGTCATGCGATTTGACACGATTCGATTATTTTCTCTGCAGCTACGTCAAGTCCGTAGCTTAAAAATAAAACCAGAATCAATTTTACCATATATCTCACACCGATGTTGTTTTTTTAAATTTTTCTCCTATCGTTCTTATCTGATGAGATGACTTGGTAGACAGCATACATAAACGCAATTCTTAAATTTGGGTGGAAAAAAATATGCTTTGGTTCATTCATCAGCATTATTTTTCCGATCCATTAGAAAGGATGCGCCAACAATACAATATATTGTCTGGCGCATAGTGTGAGCACCCGTTATTATTTGTCAAAGATCAGATTGACCTATATCAATTGCGCATTATGGCCGATAAGCTCACAAGTGAAGAAATTTTCACACTATGGCAGATTCTGGAGCAAATCCAAATGTCCAGACCCTTATTCAGTATCTCTTTATCGATTTTAAGGGCGCACATGACAGCATCTTTACAGAGGACACAGAGGAATGTCTGCCAAGCTCATCAGATTGTGTAGTATGAATATGGGTTACGCGTATTGGCTAGCAATCTCACCGATAACTTTAAGGACAAAAAAGAGTTAAAGTAATGAAATGCGAAACTTCAAAACCAACAACAAAGGCAAAATTTTCCAAAAGCCTTTAAACATACTTCCACCCTCTGATTACATTGTTAAAAGAATACAGCGAGCTGCTGGTGGGTTTCCGAGTACCAAGGCTCAAGTGGCAAAAATGGATTTGACATCACTATGGGTTTGGCAATCAGAATTCACTACTAATTGAGGGCAAGAATATGCTGTCAACGTTAAAGAACATTCAAAGGCGACTAATTGGAAAACGAGGTCACAATACTATGTAGATGCATATGACTTAAGGTAATCCAGGACTTCGCTATTTTTTTTTTTAAGAACATAAAACTCAAGAGGGTATTAATACTCTTAAAATGCCGGAGCACGTGTTAAGTTTTTCGGAAAATTGGATAGAGCAATAGAGAGAAAGATGTTTGGGCTCAGGAGTTATTTCGCTTCATGGGTGGCACCCAACATTTATTGGGGAGACTAAATTATTGGTGGAAGTTGGTTAGTTGTTGATTTCTAGTTAATTACTTATCTATTGGGTTTGAATTAAAATCAAATGCAAGCGTGGAAACTATACGAAGTACTTGTTTTTCAAGACCGCTAGGTAGGACTTTCTATAGCTTAAAAATTTAAACGCGTTTATCTCAAAACTGCATTTTTCAAGTTGGCCGCACCAATAACTCGACAATTTTCAACGAATTCACTTTAAATTTTAATTAGATTTTTAAAAATATATTGTCTTAATAAGTACAAAGGATCTTTTTTTTATATGGCATAGTTTATTTATTATTAACAATTTTGACGATTTTTCTGCGAATTTTGCAAGTTTGACTTTGGAAGTGCGCCATTCGGCCAAAAATCAATATGATATATCAAAAGAATCCTATGTATTTCTCTAGCTGTTATTATGTACAATAAAACAATATTTAATGATTTATCATAATTCAAAAATTTCAGGAGCTGTTGGTACGACCGTAGACCCTTCCTTAAAAGAGTGGTTATCTGAGACACGGTGCATAGCTGCCATTTTTAAATAAAATATTACCATATATAGCAATTATGTTTTAAATATGCACAATAAACTTCTACCTTTGTAAACTCGATTTATTTTATATTTTTCTTGAAAAAAAAAAAACCCAATAAAGCTTTTTTTTTACGGTCTCTATATAACTTCTTAAAGGAAGAATCTTTATGCTCGAAGTGCAAGAAAAGTCTCGCATTTAACGGCAAAACATGTGTCAAAGAGATTGAAGTTTTTCAAGTTGAATATTGATGAACCACTTAAAAATTGCAAAATATATTATGGACTAAAGAAAGAAACATCATCCTACGAGTATATGGCAGCCCTCGATTCCATGTATATCTGAGAGACGTCCTCTTAACATAACCTGTATGATTTGGTTTAATAGTATGTATGGGGCTACTTTTCATATCATGGCCTAGGTTCCATATTTCGAATAAATAGTGTTATGGATCAGCATGTTTTGTGGTAATGAAATGTCAATTATTTATAACTTTCAAAGAGATATGGATTTAAAAAATAAAGTGGTTTCGGGTCAGCAATATATGTATTTATTTGTTATGGACCAATGGGTTGAATCACCAAGCCACAATCCCATTGAGATCTTTAGCCAGATATTAAAAAAATTGCTTTATTCTCAAACCCTCAATAACAGCACACTCTGCAGCAAAGTGAAAATTGCATGGGAAAACCCTTGTAGAGATGTCAGGCTTTGGTGAACTTTATCAGGAGTCAATGTGAAATTGGGATACAATATAAGGGCTTCGCACAAAAATACGATAGTAAGCATTCCGTGTCATTATGCCATGGATTTCTTTTAAAACAGTTTCTTTTTGTTTTTTACTAATTTTAAGAATTTCAAATATTCTGGTATTTTTTTTGTCTGCATTTTTAAATTTATTTTAAAAGATTGATAGACACCTCCAATCATATGCAAACTGGATCTTTTAAGAACTGAAACTTTTTAAAATTTTCACCTAGAATAACATTTAAAATAATTTTCAATGGGGAAGATTTTTATTCCTCGGCTTATTGGACAATAGAGTTCAAATATTCTACAGAGTTGCTCATTGAAACATGTTTCAACGTTTAAAATGCTCAATAACCACAATTAGCAGAAAAGTGATATGTGTTAAGTGAACTATATCATAATTATTGCAAAAAAAAAGGATCTAATCACTCATAGTACATATGCAAATCATGTGAAGTAGCATACACTGTACTCAGACTCGCAGAGAATTCCATTAACCCCCAACAGAGTACCTACGTAACATTATATTCCGGCACTGTGCTGTGTTGTGCGCTGCATGAGTCTTGACTTGATTCTGTTTATTTTCCCGCCAAATATATAATTATGTATACATTTTTCGTATAGCAAAACGTCGGAGAACAAAAAACAAAAATAAATAAAAACGCGAATTGCACGCAATCAATTGCGATGAAAAATTGAAAATATAATGTAACGGAAAAAAGAATAAATAAATAAATAAATAAAGAACAAAAAATTATCATAAATAATAATAGAAAGAACGAACATACCTTTAGTAGAAATTCACCGCATTCGTGATAAATAGATGCGTTGTTGTGCATAATTGCTGCAGACATTTTTTCAACGAACGATTTAGTCATATAGCTGGCTGAATAATTGCTGCAAATGATCTGATCTCTTGACAATATTGGTACGTTATTGGCTGTTAGTCTGAAGCCGTATTGTTCGATCCTTGCGCGTTTCACTTGTTAGCTTGTAGCTGGATTAAATTAAACGATCTGCTACTGCTGCTGATGGTGACTTCAGCTTGAAAGTGTGCAAAATTTCCGCGTTTTTCTTCTCCCGCTGTGTTGTCTGTTGTCTGTTGCCTGTGTTTTGTTGTGTTGCGTTCTCTGTTCTGTTTTGTTCTTCTGTCGCCTGTTGCTGAATGCAGTCGGTTTTTGTTTTCGTTATTTTTGTTTATTAAGAGGGTTGTGGCCTCCAGCTATTCACTTTTCTTCTTTTTAATTTCTGAACTAATGTCTTTTCAGTGCTTCCTAACAATTCGTACTTTTTTGAAATGAATGGCAAATACTATCTATGGAATATTTACATTACATTCCAACAAAGGAGCAGTAAAATCAAAAAAAAAAAACCGTCAGATGAAGACGAAATCAGAGTCGGGGTCCGTAGGGCGCAGCAAGATCAGTTAGTAAGCCCAAAATACGAAAACGAAAAAAAAAAAAGAAAAAACTTTCTAGAGCACAGCTTAGCCAAACACGAGCAAATGATCGATCGATCTTCAGTATGAACGACAACGACAAACGAACGAAACGACTACTGCTCTGGCAACGACGTCGACAATGACAACACAACGACGATCCTTTCCTTTACCTTTGTGGCTTGTGCTTGCTATGGATAATTTCGAGATTATGGCTGCTGCTTGTTGCTCTTTGTGCTTAAAGACGACTACAACGCAATGATGACGACGAAGGCGATGGCGATGGCGACACAATGACGTTTGTAGTGGTTGTCTGTTGAATTTACTAATTTTTTTTTTATTCTTTTCTCGTTCTTGGTTTGTAAAATCTTTTTTTTGTTTTTGAAAAATTCACAGTTGGTGGCGAATATCCGGACACAATTTGATTTTCTTCTATTTTCCTTGTTGTATTTAAATTAGATATAGATAATTGTATAATTTTTTTTAAATAAATTAGTAAATAAAATATTTATAATTTGAGATCTTTTGTATATATACATATATATTTTTAAGTTGTGGCTTGGTGTTGAAGTCTAGGGATTTTCTTTTTCTATCACTTGGTTATATTTGGCAGTAAAAAAAACTATTTCGCGTTAACACATTTTTTTTTCTTTTTAATTAAAACAAGGAATTCTTTCCTTGTTTTCTCTTTTATTTTTTAACTTTCGATTTTATTTGGAAATAAGATAAATATACAAAATTTGCACCAATTCTTTTATTTTTTCGAACAAAGGAGAATGATTTTCTTGATATTTTGAATTTTTTCTTTTCGAAATTAAATTAAAAAAAAAAAAATAAAAAATAATTTAATTGATCACATGGATTTTTATCTGCACTGTGGTAAGTAACCTCGCGTGCACTTCCAGCGCCGCTCGTTTTCTAACTAAACGATCAGTCGGTCGATCGGCTCAAAACTCGTTCGGTGTTGTTGTCTGTTTCTGCTTCGGTTTCTGTGTTCTTTGTGCTTCGCCTTTGCCTCCTAATTTCTTTCTGGTTTTTGGATTTGCTTTTGGGACTGTTTTCTTTGCCGTTGTGTTGGAGTTTTTTTTTTTCTTTTATTTTTCTTTCTCTCTTTTCGTTTTTATGATCATGTAATTACAAAACGTAATGATGTGTGTATAGCAAGTACTCGCGTGCGAGTGAGTGTGAGTAAGCAGAATAAGGTAGTGTCAGTTTGGCGGTGTGGTGTGTGCTTGAAAACGGACCCTTTGCACTCTGTGGTGATGTGGTGCACTTTATGCAGGCACCAGCACAAATCGCCGTAATTATACTTGATGGGCTCCTGCACACAAGCCTATCAAAAAAAAAAAAAAAGAACGCAAACACATTTTGGTGCTAGGACAGGGTAGGTACCCAGAACGGGATTGGTACGACTCCCATCAGAACCGGGAGAGTATCTCGAATCGTTTTGCACAGCATCTATATGCATCCATATATCAGTAGGTATATGTATGTAGCCAACATCATGCAAACGCTGATGATCCTTTTCCTTAATATGCTTCCAGGGGAAAACGTTTATACATATGCACATACATACATGCTTTACTTTTTCTCCGGTACTTGACAGCAAATCTAAATTTTCTAATTGACGCTAGTGTGGGGGTTGTAAAATCGAAATCTGATTGAGTATAGAATATTTGTTGATTGAAAATTACATGAGAACGATCCTCGTTGCAGGGGGTGATAAAAATGACGCAAGGGTGACTGCTTGCCTACAATTGGAAATTTAGATATGCTGTTGGCATGAGTACCTACTGGAAACTTATTTATGTGTATCTATTGGTTTGCGAGATTTATTAATAAATTTAAAAAGTATGAACCCGCATCTGGAGAATTGTTGCGGATTTTTGAGATTATGAAGATTTTAGTTCCCACAATAAAGTTTGTGCAACTGTGAAAAAACAAACTATAACCTCCGTCTAGTGAGTTTCCATTTATACTTACTTGAATCATTCATTCGACTGATTGATGTTTTCAACCAGCATCTTTATGGTAATTACCTTGGATAACTCATTCAATAATTTCGCGCGTAGAAACTTCAAGGGGCACTTGAAGAATCCATTAACCAAATTGTATTGTGAATCTATGATTCTCAATTATCTCTCAATCTCATTCATATATTTTTGTTTGTTTTTGATCCAATGGATACCAACCTTTCATTTGATTATAAAAATTGCGAGTTATTTAGTCAAGACTATAGTGTTCAAGGATTTTTTTCCAGTAATAAAGGGTCTTTCAAAAGTGGCACCTAGATGTTTTTGTTTTTTAAATAAAACATGTAAAAATGTATGAAAAATAATATAATTTAAATGTCTACCACGATTACGCCTACATGCTTTCTAATGAACATCAATATTTTCAAGGACTCGTTCACACATTACCGCCATTAAGTTCATCAATTTTGGTCTAAACTTTATTTTTCAGCTGTGCAATTGTTGCTGCTTTTCAAAAATAACCCAAAACAGTGTAATTTAATGATGTTTATGGTAATTGCATGAACTAGGTGGACAGTTTATGTCACTATTATGTGAAATTATTCGCTCTGGAAATTTAGACCGCAATAGTTCAATGTTTGCATGTGTTGTGTTACTCATAGCTTCCTCCAGTTAAAAATTAAGATCGTCTGTCGTCTTTCTCCAATTATAGGGCACATAAAATGTTCAATAATGTATCTACAGCGCTCTCCATTGATAGTAACAAAACATTACATTTTTATGGATGTTATGATTTTCTGAAATTATTCGAGGATTTCAGATGGGACGATTTTGTTTGTGCAAATTAGGTTCCATCTAATGCAAAAGATGATTTTGCGTGAAAATTCAGCATCATGTTATAAAAAACCAATTGACGAAGTTTTGTGTTGATTATGATCTGCTGGTTTCAATTCTTGTGTTAATTGGATGCAAATGCAAATTCTTATTTAAAATACCCCAAACAGTCGATTGCTGAATGTCTAATGCCTGGAAACGTTATGATATCGACGTTGAAGGTTCTTCATCGACATTTTGGGCTACAGCAGCAATGTTTTCAGTAGAACATTCATTTTTATGTCTATCACAACTTTTTAGATCATCGACAAAACTAGTTTCTTAAAAATTTTTCACTTAGCTTTGAATTGTTTCAGACATTTGGGCGCTTATTTTTCGCCAGAGGTTGTTGTCAAACTGAAGCCAGTGCATCCTCAATCAGTGGGTCTTAAGTACGTGCTAGTTGTTAGTTTGTTACATTTAGCCCAGCCAGCAACCACTCCAACATCAGTGTTATGCCTTCATGTCAGAGTTGACGCCGACGGGATTTTCATATAACCCTCTGCTTGAGGAGTTTATGCATATACTACTACACCACGGTCACCCCACTAATGCTTTGTTTAGCGTGTAACTATCCATGGTAAAAATTGTACATGTTTTCTTCATAAATGTCAAAGATGATATAAAAAAAGGGAGCGTTTAACTTATTCTCAATCTGCACTTACTGCGACTTTGAATATATGTTTTTGCGTTAGTAAGCCCAACACCATTTTTTTTTTCCAACCAAGATAAGTAATTGGCTGCCATTTCGGACAGCAAACTTACTTGGAGTAAACATGTCACGTCGAGAACCTTAAAATGCGCTGTTGGCTTTCTGACAGTATTAAGAAATTTTTAGCAAATACATATGTATGAAGCTTGTTACCGAGGAGGATAATTTTACTATGCGTAGGTTGCCTGGTGATACAAGTTTTCTCGAAAATACGTTACTGTTGTTTTTGCTGGACTTCAGAGAACATTGAGAGGTGCACTAGCACGCCTGGCTCTGCTCTAGATACATTAATGGCTACCTCTCCTTAGTACTCATACAAGAGGCTGTACTCTCAAAGCCATTTCCCGTTTTAATAGAAGTGGTCTTTGGTCTTTTGATTCTGGTCTTATGGACAACCCCTCTGATGAACTTCTATTTCTGATTTCTCTGTGCCCAGTCATAGTGCCGGTCAGAATCTGATCCAGAAAGGCATGTAGTATCGTTTTCAGCGTTGGTGCCATTGTGCAGGACGATAAGGGAGATGCCGATATACTTTATTGTGAAGAATCGGTAAAGGAGGCAAGATATAAGCGTCTGTAACAACAAGCTATCTGCTTTTAAATCGTTACTGAGCTACCTCACGACTTGCAGGGTGGTTCGAGAATGCAAGGATTCTCTGAACGCAGTTATAAAGCTTGAATGTTCGAATTACAAGTCACAATAAAGCTAAGAAATGAAATTATCAATGAACTTGCCAGTCAAAGCTCAGAGCTTCTCACCTACGTTTGGACTGCCTGTGTTTTTAAGTTGGGCTTCTTTGGCAGTATGTTTTCATATGAGCATAACAGCAGATGGCATAACTTTCCAGGCTTACTGCAGACAAAACAAATGGTTCCCGACGTCTCCTAGTGTTCAGCGTCGTTCTTGTTTTTAATTCTTAATGAAGACCGTAGATTGCTTCTAAGGGGCACTACGCTTTTACTGAGCAGCTAGTTGTGTTAAATATAAGTTACACAATATCCTCCGACGGTTGCTGCGAGACCACTTTCTAAATGCCAGCCCAAAGCCGCATCAGGTTGGGGGTTTTTTATGCTGATATGGTAGATGCTGGTTAGGTAGGCACTTGACAATTGAAGCGTTACACATCTTTCTACTGAAGACTGAGAAATTGTAGGAAAAAAAATATACAAATAATCTTTGTCTAAGAAACGTAATGGGTTCAAACAATCACATTTTACTGCTGCTAACACGAAGTCTGGGAAGAATGTTATCTTCATCGGCTTTCTTACAAGTCCGGTCTTTTCCACTCAAGTTGAATTATCAAAAATCTTGGAAGATAGCTTGATCTTATCTTCTCTATTCATATGAATAATTGTATTGTTTCAGTAGATAATTACCTCTTCCCTAATTTAGATCCTTAAAACTCACTCCCATCCATGAAGTTTACGTATGACAAAAGTCTTTCAATTCTGTCGTATGAACACATATAGTAGTGTCGTGTAGAGCATACTTTTCGACTGAGCAAAGCGGTTCTTCTTTTCTGCGTTAAAATCAACTAAATCATAAATGATCTTAATGTCATATTAAGGTGACTGCTCGTAGGTTTTGTTGAGAAAGATTATGTGGTGGAAAAATTTTGCACACGGCCTGCTAAGGATTTGACTATTTCTCGTGCAGATCTTAACGTCTTTCTTTTCGGCTGGATCGCCCACCACAAGCCATTATTAGTTGCGGCTTCGCAGTTTAATTTTTATGCGGTTGGGTAATAAACACAACCCTGAGCCCCGACCTGGAAGACCGGATCCAAAGAAGAAGAGTGTCAATGGGTTACTAGAGCAGCTGTGCTAATAAGCTGTGGATTTTTTGGAAACAGAAAAGTTGAAAAATATATGAATGAACTGAGCTCGAATATGTCGAAGTAGCTGAAATAATTGCTTGTATGATGGTGTCGAAATATTCGCGCAAGGACTAGTCCTCGTATTTAGATAAGATTTTAGAATTATCTTCTGACTAAAAAATTAAGCTTAAAGTGACTTATGCTACAATTAGCCGTCAACATCGGTCTTCATTGGATTTTTCCAACGGGTTTGGAAAGAGTTAGAGCAAGGCATATCATATATTCCTCTTGCACGCTGAGTTTTCAAAGAAAGCTTATAGCCAATAACAATTTTGGTAAAAATTTGGCAATAATTTGTAGTTGGTATACTACCTTAACCCCGGAATTTATTCACAAAATTAAAAATACAAGTTTATTCATCTAAATCTATATTGTCCCCTTCAAAGTTATCCCCATCGATTGCAACAGACTTATGCCAGCGCTTGATCCTATCCTCGAAACATTTTTTATATTCGGTTTTCGGTATGTCCATCACTGCTTCCTGCGAATTTTCTATTACTTCCTCTCAGCTGCTGAAACGCCTTCCCCGTGGTGGTTTTTTAGCTCGATTGAAAGAAAGAAGTCACAGAGAGCCAAACTAGGTGAATTCGGTGGCTGTTGGATGGTATTTGTTGCATTTTTCGTCAAAAAATTACGAATAATAATGGCACTGTGCGACGGTGCGTTATAATGGTGCAAAATCCACGAGTTTTCTGCCCACAATTCTGGTCTCTTTTGGCAAATTACTTCACGCAAACGTCTCATAACGCCCAAAAAATACACTTTGTTTACTGTCTGGCCTTCTGGCAAAAATTCATGATGCAATACACCGTTGTAATCCATGAAAACTGCGAGCATTGCCTTCTTTTGTGACTGAAAACGACGCGTTTTTTTTTGTCTCGGCTCATTTGGTGAACGCCATTCACTTGCCTGTTGTCTGGATTGCGTGTCGTACTCATAAACTCACGTCTTATCTCCAGTAATTATCCTTTTGATGAATGTGGGTTCGGATTCAGCCTCGCAAATCATCTCTTTTAAGACGTCAACATGGTCTCTTTTTTGCATGAAATCGAGGTCTTTTGGCACCAACTTTGCTGCCATACGACGGAAACCCAAATCATTAACCAAAATGTCTTGGACAGATCCATAGGCAATTTTCAAGTCCCCCGCTATCTCTCTGATGGTTAATTTGCGGTTATTGACTTACATTCCTTTTACTTCATCGATGGTCTGCAACTGCGTTCATCATCTTCGATGAATCGCTCTTGAATCGCTCGTGCCACTGGTAAACGACCGTTTTCTTTAGAGAATCGTTGCCGAAACACGTTTCCAACATTTCTAACGTTCGCGCACCATTAAATCCGTTTTTTACGGAAAATTTAATACAAGTTCGTTGTTGTAAATTTAAATCCATTTCAAAAATTGTACATACAGTGATAGATGTACTCTTGGCTACGTAACTTTTGCAAATGTCAAGATATGACGCTAAGATTTAGAGGGAATGTCAACAACAGATGTACCAACTTAACTCAAATCGGAACAATGATAGCGCCACACGGTCGTTATTCCGTTTTGTTTTTTTTTGATTAAGGTGGTATATGTAACTGGATGCAGTGAATATTTATAATTTCAATTACAGCAGCAATTTCGATACAGCAATAAATGAAGCCTCTAACAAAGTTTAAAGAAAAATCCCAATATGTGAACTAGCGATAGGTCTGTCCACATTTTCGGTCAAAGTTTCCGTCAAAGATTAAGTTTCTTATAATACAGACAAACCAAATTAATGCTTTTAAATCTTTAAAAAGACCTAAATCGTTCTGTCTCTCACTTAAAAGAAGACTGCAAACTGCTTAATGGTTACTGGTATATGGATATTTCGATTTTGCTTCACATTAACATATGAGGGATTTGAACAACAACACTAACCATTTTCTGCTTGAAATGAAATTGCCGATAACGAGTTGAGTCGCCTCTTCTTTGATCGTACTCAAAAACGCTGGTGTACAATCGATTAATTCGGTGTTATTTGTTCCCAAAAAAAATCGGGTTGGCGAATTGCGTTAGCTACTCTCTTATTACCGGACAAACACACAGTCTTTAATTTTGTTAGGAATACGATTGTGTCGCCAAAACTGTGGTGTTCTTCTATATCAGGAAAATCAAAACGCCATGCATCATCACATTAAATGTGAATCGCATATCTAGCCGGGAAGCAGATATCGAAAGTCAACACTTGTGGTTGACTACTTATGCAAGAAAACTATAAGCTGAAAGAAAATCAGACCAAACCTCACTTATGGCATAGCAATTAAATGGCCTAAATCAACTTGCTAGAAAAGCAGTATTGCGATGTATACATAATCATCACCGACGCGTCAAAAACCTTTCCGATGACGTCCCTATAAAATCTTCTTCATTTATTACCCATTGACATTTTCGGTCTTCAGTTAGCCACTAAGTCTGCTCTCAAGCTGAGAGACACTCAGCAATGGAAAAAGTTATGTAAATGTGTAGGATATTCTTCAACCAATAAAACTTTAACTTACTGAAAATAACTTCAGAACAGACTTTAATTATCTGATTTCGGAAAGGAATGACTGGACATAGCGAAGTCATCCTCAATTAAAAAAAACTCCATGTTGGTGCGACCGTCTCCAAATACCTATAAGTTTATCATTTCTTCAGTATATACACGTACTTTAGATTCTTTCAAGCCGAGGTATCCGCTTTTTATCAGCCATAGCTGTAGGGATAACTATAAATATACTCTTAGGGATAACTATGAGAGATCTAAATTTACACATCTATATGTCTTATACTATGGTATATCACAAACAAAAAAGAGAGTTAATCGACGGTGTGTACAAAAAATAAGGTGACTTTGTTTTTGTAAAAAAAATATTTTTTTATTCATCAATATTAATGTTGTACCCTTCAAAGTAATCCCCCTCAGATATTATAAACTTGTGCCATAGTTTTTTCCCATCCTCGAAGCACTTCTCGTAACCACTTTTTGGTATAGCTTAAGCTCTTCCAGCGATGCCGTTTTTATTTTTATTTGCTCAATCGTTGCAAATCTTTGTCCTTTTATAGACCTCTTCAGTTTTCGGAACAGGTAAAAGTCGCATGGGGCCAAATCTGGTGGATATGGTGGCTGAGGCATGATTGTCGTGTTATTTTTGGTAAAAAAATGTCTCACAAACAACGATTCACAACGATGTCTCACAACAATCGTGATGCAAGAGCCATGAATTGTTTTTCCACAGTTCCGGACGTTTTTTTCGTATTGCTTATCGCAAACGGCGCATAACATCAAGGTAATACTTCTTATTGACCGTACTACCTTAAAGTAAAAACTCCTACGCATCGGTAATTGAAAAAAACCTTGACATTCAATCGAACTTGGCGTGCTTTTTTCAGTCTTGGCTCAACATTGATGTCATTCAAGGGCTCCTGATCGATAATCATGCGACGGTTCTTCTGATCAAAATTAAGAAGTTTCGGAACAATCTTCGCTGACACACGTCTCATGCCCAATACATCGGAAAAAATTGCATGATACGAGAGAACCGAAATGCCAACTTCCTCAGCAACTTCTCCTATGGTAATTTCCTAAACAATTTTCCTTACAGCTTCGACGTTATTATCTTTTGTTGATGTGCTGGGGCGTCCAGAGCGAGGTTCGTCATTGGCATCTTCTCGGGCATCTTGGAAGAGCTTCTACCACCTGTAAAATTTTTTTTACTTATAGCAGACTCACCGTACGCCCTATCAACATTTCAAGTATTTTAGAGCACTTTTTATAATAATTGAAAATTGCCAAGCACACCAAAACACGTATCACCTTTCTTTCTGTTAAAAACAAACTAAGTATGTTTCATACTTGAAACTGTAAACACATGTTTCAGACATGTGTATCAATAAAGCAAAACAAAAAAAATTAGGAGTATTGTTAGAAAACATGCCCCACAATCGTTTATTACTTACAATGGTTTTTACAGCAACTAGGAGGGGGGGGGGGACAGTAATCATTCAAGCTTCCTCTAGAACTGCTCTGTTCTAGCACGTATCGGAACGCAACCCCTATCAAGTTTCTAATCGTACTTCTGAGATCGGAATGCTTATTTGCACTATAAAGATCACCGACTTTGACTAATTTTTTAGTAAATCCGTACATAGAGGGTAGTAGGCAGAGCCTGTCCACGCTTTTGCAGTGGCTCGCAATAGACCTGCACTTTTATTCTAATCTCACTTAACCTAAAAATTTTACATACCTCGAAGAATACATTAGCTCTCGCACTCATTTGTGTTTCTCACTTTGTGAATTTTTACACTCCTGAGCAGGACCTACTGTTTTATTGTCGGTTCTGAACGGCTCTCTCCTGAGAATCTGAACATAGGCAGAATTTGACTTTCTGAGGTTTGCCATTTGCTCACTGAAAGGGTGATGGCGTTTTTGAAAAATTTGCTGTTGTGCTCCTACCGGAATTCGAACCCAGGTAGGTGGCGTGAAGCATTAATTTTGTCAATTCTGCTTGGCGAATACCAGACGGAAATCTGAAAGCAGAACAGTATTGAACTTTCAGAGCTGAATGTGATCTTAAAATCCAGAACATGTCATCTATCATATGTACTGGCAGCACATATTATTCTGAACCAAGATCAGAAGGAACGGGGAGTCTCGCTTTTAAAAACTAATCCATCGCACTACTAGATCGTTTAACTTTATTGATGAGTCTTAAGGAGAAGCTTTACGAGTTGGGTTTTGTAAAATAAAAATGAAATTCTTACCTAGACAAGCCTTAAATGTACTCGAATGTTGTCGTTTGGTTTAGCATATTCAAGTTAACGAAAAGCAGAAGAAAAAAAAAAAAAATTACAAGTTTCTTCGCAAGTATTGTGCTAATGGGAAAGATACTTTTAAAATCTGTTTGCTTTACAAATCGTCCTCCGTCTTTCGCCATTTCTTATTCTGGTAAATACATGCATATATATATGTGTAATTGACTTGTGTACAAATCAGATACAATGCTATTTGTATCACACTCATATCTTATTCGCAGTTCTTTCATTTGTTTATTAAAAAAAAAAAATGCTTTTGCTCAAACATTTCAATTTGTAAGTTGATTCTTTTTGCTTTTGTTTTTTGTTATTTGATTTTTTTCGTATTTCATTAAGAAGCCCCATGCGTCAGCAATTTAACTTATCTGAGAATTCCGAATAAAAACTAACACGTCAACTGAGTACGTGAAGCACATGGCGAACTGCAGCCACAAATAAAATCAATGCAGAGTTGGAGACTGCGACTTACGAATATGAATTTGAATTGATTGACTGCACAATACAGTAATACGAGTGTACCATATGTATATTCGCCGTGCACACAAATATGTTATGTATGTAATATACCCGTAATTCTGAGCAATACCAACGGTTTTAAAATATTTTATTTCAATTTTTTAGAGCCGTTACAAAGTCTAACAGCATCTTTTTTACATTAATAACTACTGCCATCTTGAAGTCGTAATTAGTATGCAAGATGCCAAATTAAGAATCTTTCAAAAAGATGAGATTTAACTCCCTATCAGCCTTTAGAGTCCAAAGATAACCTCCGGTTCACAAAAATCTAAAATTCAGATCAAAAGAAAATTTTTTGAGAATTATCAAGACTGACGACCCAAACGAAATAGAAAGATTGGTAGCACTATTCATCAATACGGAATCGCTTAAGCCGCTTATGAAAAAAGAAGGGACGTGCGAACAAACAAGAAGAGAATATTGCTTCTTGGTCTAAAGAAGATGAAAATATAAAAAACATGTTAAGGATAAAAAATCAAATAAATAGAAATCTCTATGAATAAGATTGGGAAAACAGAATTTGGTTGAAACACCTAGAGTAGCCAAATTAAGTTATTTGCCAAGCCTTCACTTCGTGGCGCTGCTCTAGCCGTTTACGTGGGTGTGGACTCTATTACAATTAAATTTCTGTTCGAATTTAGAATTAAACTTCGTGAAGGGTGAGCCAATAGCTAGTGTGGAAGTTTTCATTAAAGAAAATGGAAAAGATCTATTTTCCAATAATAGCGACCTTAATGAACTAAATACGAAGTTTGGTCAAAACAATCATAGCACTTTCAACCACAAGAATATCCCTACCTTCTTTGAACACCAACAAGAAGAGACCTTTTCGCTCTCTGGAATTGATGACATACATATGTGTAGGTCAAACAATCTTAAGGACAAAATCAAAAGCTGTTAGCTCTGATAATGTATGGTAAACCCGACTTTTATACAAAATCTTCTTCCCGCTTTTCTTTTCTTCCCCATATATGTATTTACTACTATCATTATAATGTCTGTTTTCCCCAAAAAGTGGAAAGTTGCCGAATTCTTCCATTGATTAAACCAAATAGTAATGAATATTTACCCATAGCAATCCTTCCTTTTTAAGTAAAGTCTTCGAAGCAATAATAAGTAATCAAATCAAATCTTATCTAAATAGTAAATTTCAGTCGGGCTTTCGTGCAAAACGTAGCTGCATGTGGGGTTTCATAGTCTTCTTAGACTTTTTAAAGGCATTTGACAGCGTAAATCACTTCATACTAATAAATAAATTGCATAGACAATTCTCCTTCGAAAGCTCCGCGTGCAAATTAATAACTTCATATTTATCTGGTCGTTCACAATACGTGTCTAATGGCACCAAACGCTCCTCACTTCCTCAAATCCCAATGGGTGTTCCTCAAGGCTCCATACTGGGCCCTCTTTTTTTATGTTTTATAAATGATATATCTGAATGTTTCACGACCTCCGCGCACCATATATATGCCGACGATGTACAAATATATTCCTTGTTTCCGAAATCCCATAAAAACCAGGCGTTAATCAATATGGTATTAATGAAGATCTTAAACGAATTCATGCTTGGTCAACAAAAAATGATCTCTGTTTTAATCCTGTCAAATTAAAAGCCATGCTCATTAATAGAGGTAGACAAACAGAAATTTCCGCTTAAATATTTCTCAACCACACTTCTGTAGAGTATGTGGATAAGATAGAAAACCTTGGAGTCTACTTCAGTAGTACATTGACTTGGAATTTACAAGTAAACAGCGTAATATCGAAAGTGTATAGCACTCTTCGTGGTTTAAACCCACGAAAAACTACCCTCCGATATGTGTTAAGCTGAAATTGGTTAAATCTTTTATCTTGTCGATACTGCTTTACGGATGCGAAATATACGCGGACTTGGACTATGTATCGAAAAGAAAATTAACTGTGGCATATAATATAGGGTTTTCTAATAACGACTTGACAACTTTTTTTTAAAATAAAAGGCAAACCATTTGAGATATTTCAAAAACCTTATTATTGGTTTGAAGTAAAATCAAAACATTTATGAATGGAACTCGACTTCGTTCATATGGCTACCGCGGGCATGTTTACAGCGGCCGATTCGTTGGACCCAATTTTTAACGACTCGGCCACATATTTCGGCCGAAACGGCCGCTATTTCGCGTTCAATGTTGGCTCTGAGCTCTTCCAACGTCGTCGGCGTATTGGCATAAACCAATGACTTAACGAAGTCCCACAGAAAATAGTCAAGCGGCGTTAAATCGCACGAACGAGTTGGCCATTCGACTGGCCCATGTCTTGAGATAACACGCTCACCATACTTACTGTGGCGCCATCCTGTTGAAACCACATGTCGTCCAAGTCCATATCTTCTAATTCGGGCCAAAAATAATCGGTGATCATTGCGCGATAACGCTCACCATTCACAGTAACGTGACGATCCTTTTTGTCGACGAAAAAATATGGCCCAATAACGCCGCCGGCATGCAAACCGCACCAAACAGTTATTTTTTGTGGATGAAGTGGTGATTCATGAAGCACATGTGGGTTTTCACCCGACCAATAACGCATATTTTGCTAATTAACGAACCCATTGAGCCAAAAATGAGCTTCGTCACTGAAGATGCTTTTGCGATTAAATTCATCATCTTGGCGGATCTTCTCCAGAACCCAATCGGTTCTGGATGAAAATGTTGAGTTTACTGAATAATTTGACAGTGACAGTTTGATGATTAGTGAAAGAGTGCGTTCACAAATTAAATTCAAAGTTGTCATTTCCCTATTGGAAAACCTTATAGTTTCGCAAGATACATTTATTATATTAGACGGTCAGAGCATGTTACGCACTTAACTAAAAGTATTACCGGCTGCTCTTTAATAGCCTTATTGAGATATAGAACCATACTATTGCTTCGTAAAATAATTACTACCAAAGAACCAGACTATTTATTTGAAATGCTTAAATTTGCCAGTAATCAAAAATCTATGCAAATAATTGTACCTAGACATAAGTATCTTACAACAAGTCGAAATTTCTTTATCCATGCAATTCATCTATGGAATTTTCTACCAATAGATATCACATATATATACAAATATATTTACAAAGGAAATAAAAAAAAATTTAAATACTTTGCGCAAACTTACTAATGGAAGATCCTTACCTTTATGCCCTCTACCCAAACCTTTCTTCCAAACTGTTTTAGTCTTCCTCATCCCCTATTTCTTTTCTTTTTCTTTTTATTTTTTTTTACACTTTTTATTTTTATTTTTATAGGTATATGTATAAGTTTTCTAATAAATTGATTGCTATAATTTCATTTTAATGTATAATTGCCTAACTTGCACAATGTAAAAAGATTTAATTTTAATGTACAATAATTATTTGAACTAAATAAATTTGAGCTAAATTTGAACTAAATAAAACACATATATATTATGAAATCAATAAAGCGTTTTATTGAATAATAAAGTTCAGTCTATGGCAATAATGAATGGTACAACATCGTTTATGTGACCACCATGGCTTCTGTTGCAAGCGACTATCCTAAGGCCAAAATTATCTATGCCTTTTTGAGAATAAGTGAGTCAATGGCCGCAGTTTCCATTTGGATGTTATGTTTGGGATCCTGATTTATCGCTGGATTATTGGCATAGACCTTACTCTTCAAATAACCCCCACTTCTTCTCTAACCAAAATAATGCGATCTTTAAATTTCGTACACAATGAATTGATTGATTGATGGCTTGTGTAGGTGGTAGCACCATCCTGTAGAAAACAGGGATCGTCCAGAAACAATTCACTCAATTTTGGAAAAAAAAAAGTCAGTAAATATGTTGCAGTAACGTTCTCCATTCCCTGTAACTGTGTCTCCAGCCTCATCTTCAAAAAAGTACGGGCTAATGATGCCGCCACCCCCTAATCCACACTTTACAGTACTTTTTTGGAATTTATTGGTATTTGGGTTTTTTTCGGTCCCCAGAAACGAAAATTTAGTTTATTTACATACCCTTCAAAATGAAGATCAACTTTTAAAATTCGTCGTAAATTGTCATAAGTGAGTCCGAATTGTTGACTTCGGCGATAAACTGAGTTGCCTGGCTGGTTTTGAACCATTTCGCTCACTGTGGTGATGTTTTGGCGTGTACGTGCTGGCCTAGCAAGCTGATATGGAGTTTGATCCGATTCCGAACCGATTTCTTCAAACTGCTTAACCACTGCACGAATTCCGGACTCACTAATGCGATGAAGTTGACCGAAAAATCTTTACTTGAAAAGCAAAAATGCGTAATAAACGACTCCACGACTAAATTTGCCAAAGATTGTATAATATCTGTCAAAAAAATCCACTACATTGAATTTAGTAAATGACAGTCATTTATAGCCAAAATCCATACTATCTGTTGGCTCACCATATATATCTTTTGTACGAGTACATAATCATATTGAATTACTTATTGCAGTTGATTGCAATATAATCGTTGGGGCTTTGTTAAGATTTTCTTTGCAGTAAATGGCTTACAAAAGCTTCGAAATGAGCAAATAGGAATATTTGAAGTTGATATTCATGTCGTCAACACCTTGGACTTTTTTTTAACTTGTTACCCTGATAAGTACACCACCGATGTGCTAATCACCGAATTACATAGATCACACAGTAAGAGAAAGATATCCTTAAAGAACCGAATGGAAAATGAGAAAGTAAATGAGATCAGACTTAACATCTTTCTTAGATATTTTTACAGGTCTGTAGGCTTAATAAAGACGTGGGTGTTGTCGTCGATATGATTGCAAAGGTTATTCTTTTGTAATGAGATCCTTTATCCATCGGATAAAAAGAACCAAGCGAAAATAAACTGTGTGGTGTTGCTCGATCTGTAAACAAGCTATCAGGGTTAGAGCACTGGTTTTTTGGTATTACAAAAGTATCGGTGCAAAGGAAAACCGAAAGAAGTCCAAGGAAGCCAGGAATGATTGCAATGCTTTTCGTAAACATATAAAACTGAGGCAGAAAAAATATTTGGTCATTCGTTCAAAAGGTTTGAAATTCTGTCTCTTTCTTCAATCTAACGATTGAAATCGATTGGATCAAAATATCGCGAAACATGGAAACCAATGGAAACCAAGAAGGTTGCACTTGATATTTCAAAAACATTTCACAGAGTTTTACATCATGCTCTGTTCTTCAAAATGCGTGCACCTGCAATCGATGAATTTTCTATTCTAACTTACTTACTTACTCGTAGGTAGCGCTACAGTTGGTTTTTTTTTTTTTAGAACTTAACACTCAAATGGGTATGAGTACACTTATAATGCTTTAGCATGTGTTAAGTTTTTTGGAAAATTGGATATAGAGAGAAAAACAGATGTTTGAGCTCAATTTGGGGCTGGGGCTCAACTAACAAGTTAGCCAGGTCCTTAGCCTCCAGTTGAGCACTTCAAGTCGGTTGAGGTTCCCTTATGCTTGTGTGTGCCACTTAAGGAGAGATCTTCCTTTACTGCGTTGTCCCTCGGGGCTAGTTTCGAAAACTCTGAGAGACGGAGCATTGGAGTCCATAGGTTCTATACGTCCTAGGCATCTCAGGCGACTGATGTGCAGTTTACCGACTAGAAAGATGCCGCCGTACAGCTCATTTGGTTCGTCGTTAATCTTCTTTCTCCAAAGGCTGTCAATGATAACAGGACTGAATACCTTACCAAGAACTTTTCTCTCGAAACTAATTAAGATATCTTCAATAGAGTTCATGCTTCAGCGCCATAAAGTAGGACTGGACCGATCAAGATCTTATAAAATAACTGCTTAGTTTTTCGGGATAGAGCCGATTCCCTTTTTAACACAAAGAAACAGCTCTGTGTGCTTGGTCTACTCAAGTATGTTTTATTGTTGACGACGGCACTTTCTATTTTTCGTATTCATTCCAAAACAAACGTATTTGTTCTTCGGTTCTAAATCGGAAACGGCTTTTTAAATTCTTATAATTATAACAAAACTAATTACATAGTAACCACCAATTGAGTGGACTTTATTTGTTCCAAAATACAATGCTGTCTGCTGTCGTTAAAGTGAAATTTAAACGCCCAGAGATTACCCATGAACGGCACTTGCATTGTCGAAATCAAAAAAAAAAAAAATTATTCCCAGTATGTGTGTCAATGACAACCTGCGTTTGAATGACCACATATTCGATGTCGCCTAAATTGTAACGAAATGTCTAGATTTCCTTAAAGGATGTATGGAGGCGACAAAAATTGGAGTATAATGATCACATCTGTCCAGGTGCTCCTGTAGAGGTTAAAAACCTTGTCAGAAAAGTTATTGCTGACGCCAATATTTGGGAGTCAATTGTGCAGTTTTGTAAGTTATTAACAGTAAACATCTGAATTGCTTGCTTAGTTTATTAGAAGCAATTCAAAATAAGCAAAAGACGCTAATCGCACCAAATTGACAATATAACCTTTATTTGATGCAGCTTTCCATGTCGTTTGTGCTTTTTTTCATGGACTTTAGCAAAGCCCTCGACACACTAAATCATGCAAGCTTGATGCAAACTTTAAGAAGAATTGGAATCCGTGGGAAATTGGCGAATTGGATGTAAAACTATAGTAACTGGCCAAAAATTAAAGATTGTCTTATCGATAATTTTGACCGCCGATCTAACAACTAAACTAAACGTGGATGTTATTAGTAGTACAAACCTAAGGTGAACTGTTGTCTGTTGTTGAACATGTCTAGTGACTAAACAACTCTGGCCAACACTGGATCTGAATCTCTCTAGGAGTTTGATCTTCTAAATAGGAAACATCTCAGCGTTGTCGTAGGTATTATTACTGGACACTGTCTTATAGGCAAACATGCAAAAAGCCTTTCCGTTTTTACAAAGGACGAGCAGGAGGAGAAAACTTGTTTCCAAGAAAAGGAGGATCACATACCGACGTAGAAACACAATGGCCTAAGAGGGTTGGTTTTTCTAACAGTAACACAAGGGTCGAAACTTGGATCACTCCTATTTCATTCATTTCACTCCATTAAGCTCGATTGTCTTCTGAAGTAATTTTTTCTTTCCTCTCTATTTTTCCCTCACGCAAACCTTTGAATTGTGCTCATAATCCTTGTAAGTAAGCAGAAGCTGGTTACTGATAATTGGTTTCTCTATGAGTTTTCCTAAGACGTGGATACAAATGCAAGTATGTTTAAGGAGTTCGAAGGCCATAATTTCGTCAGTTCCATCAACTAGCTGAAAACATTGAACAGATGGATTTCCGTCAGTCCGAGAATTCCAGGATTCGCGAATCAGAAGGATACCGAATATTCAGTTATTCGAGCTCGGTAAACATGGAAGTACCTAGCTTTACTCCAGATTCTGAAGAATGGAAGAATGAAAGGAATCAGTTTTAAGTAATTTCAAACTGATTACTTGCAGTTACTTGGTCCCGCAAATAAGATCCAACTTCTTTAAAACAAGGACAATTTGGCAATATGCCTAATGTACATAATTAATTGTTTGTGTACGATTATGTTAAGAACTTTAATTGCCTTTATGACTTTATACAAGTGTTTTATTAACGTCTGATCGTTACAAGTGAAAACATTTTTTTTTTTTTTTTGAGTGAGCCACCCCGGCCACTTACCAATTTACACAAAAGAAGAACGCTTTAACCCAGTTAATGAGTGTATTAGAAAGACCCCTTGTGCATTCTATGTACGAGTATGTATTGTATAAGCAAACACAATTCCGAAACTCTTCAAGAATCATCATGGTTTGACCATAGGCAATTGACATAATGTATCTCAATTTTTGCTCAGCGTGTTTTTCTGTGTCTATCTATTATCTAAACAAATCCAATTTCTCGCTCCAATTTATACTCGTTGTGATAGTAGTGCCGATCAGTAGTATGTGCTATATGAGTACGAGTATTAATTCGAATTCGTTTACAGTGTACACCCATGACAATATCTACGCGGATGTGATCTTTTGGGACGACGCGCGATCGTTGTCATCGCCGCATCATTGTAGTTGTTGTCGTTGCCACTGTCGCCACAGCCGAAGCCGAAGTCGCAGACTTCGTCGTCTTCATCGTAGAAGTCGAATATGAATAGTAATTGAAACTAATTTAAAGTTTATGGATCCGTCAAAAGTTCATATTTGTCTTCGTCTTGAATATGGTGATATGCGCGTATATAAACTTTTTCCCTGTCATTTCACCCAGAGTAGAATAGAATGGACTCGCATGGTAAATCAATACGACGAGAATGAACACTTGATGGTTCATATGTATGTAAGTAGACAAGAAAATAGGGATGCTGTTGATGACGATAATTTGTCAAATTTACTATGTAGAAGGTTAGTGTGAGAGACTGTTTTGGAGCGGTGAAGGAGAAGATTGTTGTTTTCCATCATCAAAAATATATATATAATCGTATGTAGGTATATTGATCTAAATATTTTTCTGTTCCTAATTTGCTATATTTTCAAGTTCAAACAACGTGTTATTCATTCCTTCGACGTTTCAATGCTCGTTTACTTTTTCTTTAGCTTCACCACGTATCAGACCGATGTGTACATAAGATATTTTGTGTATTTTTACGCAGCTGAAATGGGCAACACAGTCAACTCATAAAGGTAGCCGCTTTGGCAGAGGTGGCGGTGGCGGTGGCGGCGGCGGTGATGTTGTTTTGAAATTGAAAAAGCAGCAATTTAGCCGGTTTCACGACATTATTTGTCGAATGTCGAGTGTTCTTGTGGTCTTTTGTATGCCATTGGACTTGAATGAATATACGGATACGTAGGTACATACCAACATGCATATACATACGAAAGTATTCTGGTGAATAACGTCCCAACAAGGATTAAGGTATCCAAATCGAGAATTCAAGATGAGAACCAGTTTGTGAACTTATGCTTACAAAACGTACACAGGTTGGTTGGTTATGCTATTCGGATACATATAGAATCGGGTATATTCTTCGTTGATGGGCAGTAGGCTTATTCTTATATTTATTTACATACCTACACACTTTGTCCATCGTAGCGGTCGTAGCCCGAATCTGTTACTATGTATACATGGTATAACTCTTGAACTCGGATCCTGAAGAGTTTTTTGTTTATCTAAGCCAACTATTCAATAATAATAATAATGTCTGCAAAAACCCTCAACGACGTAAGTATTGGTTATGGAATTGCCTAGTCTAGTTCTAACGTTTGTCATAATTGAACCAATTTTTAATATTAACACATACGTATGTAGGCATATATTTAGATATGGTATAAATTTTAATTCGGTTTTTAATGCGTTTTTTTTTTTTTCAAAATTTGAACGTTTATTTGAGAAAAACATGTACAATAGTATTATTCAAAGTATTGCCTATCTGAAGCTATCACTTTTTCCCATCTTTCTGGCAATTTTTGGATCCCATCCCAAAAGCACTGCGCCGGCTTGACAGCCAAGAATGAATCAAGCCAATTTTTGATATTCTGCTCTGATGTGAACCGTATTTCAGTAAGGGCGTTCTGCATCGACCGGAACAAATGGTAGTCAGAAGGGGCAAGGTCTGGCCTATAAGGCGGGTGGGGGTAAGACTTCCCATCCATTGTTTTCCAAATATTTCCTAACCAGAATAGCAACGTGGGGCCGAGCGTTGTCATGATGGAAAATTATTGCCTCGTGTCTGGTCGCATATTCCGGGAGTTTTTCGGCTACTGCTCTCTTCAAACGGATTAATTGTGTTCGGTAGCGTTGTCCATTGATGGTTTCACCCGGTTTAAGCAGCTCATAATACAGCACACCCATCTGATCCCACCAAATACAGAGCATTACCTTCGCGCCTTCGATTTGTCTGGTTGGCCGGGTTTCACATATGATTTTTTGCGCTTGGGGTTATCGTAATGGATCCATTTTTCATCACCAGTAACAATCCGATGCAAAAATGACAAAATGGAACCCAATTTCCTTGCTTTTGAATATATCCAGCTGCTTTTAAATGTTTTGAAATGGCTGCTTGACTGACACCCAAAGATACTGCGAGCTCTTCTTGTGTTTGGCAACAATTTTCATAGAGTAATGCTTCCAGCTCTTCATCTTCAAACTTTTTTGGTTGCCCAGGACGTTCATCATCTTCCAAGCCAAAATCACCATCTTTAAATCGTGCTTTTGGCACGTTCGCTCAGCTAGCGCATGTTCACCATGAACTTCTACCAAAATACGATGACTTTCGGCAGCAGTCTTCTTCATATTAAAGTTATGAAGAAGAACTCCTTTTAAAAACACTTTTTCAGGCACAAAGTTCGACATATATTATTGACGTACAATGACAGTAGCTTTCTAACCCATGTTCCAATGGAATAATAACAATGGAATCACACAAGTTACGCCATCTCTTAGCAAACCGCATATTATTGTAATAAATTAAAGCTGTGGAGTCAAACTCTTGGACGTATCATATTTACTTTGTTTGTTCTTTAAGACGCACATACGAGTATATTGAAGTCGCAAGTCAAGTCAAATCTAAATTAGCATCTCCGTAGCATTTTTTAACATTCAAATTAGGCCTTATCGTAAATAATATTACCCCGAAAATTTTTACAACTTTGAAAAATTCGTATCGTGAATAATTTTTGAAAGGGGAAAACGTTCCCCCGGAAAAAATTGTATCTATCGTGGATGCAATTATTCTAATGGAAGCTTTTAAGTGCTTTTATCCAGGTAATTGAAACAGCAGTTCGCACATTTTAGGTTTGGAGTGACAAACAGACGTACAGGGTGACCAGATAGCAATGATAGTTTTTCCAATTGTTATGTTTCAGCAACTGTCAAAGTTACCAATGACATCCAGCTCTCAAAATATTCAGTAAGGTTTGCCGTTTCATCATTAAAAAATATTATCGAAATTCCGGCTCCGTTGTAAATACTCCACGTGAATTTCGTCCTGAGGTCGGTCGTTACAATGGCTTCAGTGTGCAGGCAATTAGTCGCACCGTGTTAAAGTTTGAGCATGAGTACACTCTTGTGGATTTTAAGCCAGCAACCACACACAATATTTGTGCGAAATGAAGAAAACATAGCCGCCGTAGCGACCAGTATAGAAGAAGGCCCAAAAATTTCAATTCGGTGCGGATGAGCTGAATTGGGCATAGCCAGAGTTAACCCTGCTTATTTTGCGGTTGGATTTGGGCCTACATCCGTATAAGATTGTGCTGACGAAAGCATTAAAACAGGATGACCATAGACAACGCCCTAAGTTCACTAATTTGACGCTGGAAATGTTGGCCGGATATCTGGATTTTAGCCAAAAAATCATCATCATCTCGGACGAGGTCCATTTTTGGCTCGACAAGCCAAATTGCCGTTATTGGAGCGAACAGAATCTACAAGTGTTCGGCCAAACATCAATCATCCAAAAGATTGACTGCTTGGTGCGGTTTATGACATGGCAATATCATCGGAATTTATTTCTTGTAAATGAGGAAGGAGACACCGTTAGCGTCAATGGTCTTAGATACAGAGCTATGTTAACCGACTTTCTGTGGTCAGAGCTCGACAATATCGATATACTCGTATCCGAGCTGTGGTTCCAACAAGATGAAACTACATGCCATATAAGCTTTGCGTCGAAGTTGTGAAGGAGAAATTTGACGACTGGGTCATCTCACGTTCATCAATTAACCGCCGTGATCATGCGATTTGACACGATTCGATTATTTTCTCTGTAGCTACGTCAAGTCCTTAGTTACATTAACAAGCCAACCACATGGGATGAGCTCGAGGCCAAAATTCGACACGCTATTGCCGGAAAAACGTCATCAAAAATTGGACCGACCGCTTGAAGCACTGCCAGCGAAGCCAAGGCGGCCATTTGAGTGATGTTCTATCCCACACATAATGGCATGAACGTAGCTTCAAAATAAAGCCAGAATCAATTTTATATCTCACACCGTTGTTGTTTTTTAATTTTTTTTCCTATCGTTCTTATCTGGTCACTCAGTACATTTTATAATAGTAATAATAATAATAAAAAAAATAAAAAAAAATAAAAAATACAAATATACAAAAATAATAAAATCATTGGAATGTTACTTTTTGAAGAGTTAATACCTTAAATCGTGTAATCGGTGTATTTGGGTTCGGATTTATTGTAAGCGGCGGACTAAGCTATAGGTCGTGAGCCATCGGCACGTAAGCGAGTTCATTGCTACAATTCGCAGTAAGGCTAAATTCGTTTACATAAGAAATAGACGGTGCTATAAGCTCCTCAACAAAACTAAACACATTGCTTTAAGCATGACGTTAAAATAGTTTTAAGTGATTTGAACGCCAATATTTAAAAGGAGGATATCTTTGGTAAAAGAGCTTCAAACATAGCTTGTTTGTTGTGGCCCGGAATATCATTGCAGCTTTCATCAATATTCACAAACCAACATGGTGGTCATTTGAGCATTTAACCAAATAGATGATGTTGGTATGAACGAGAGGCACTACTCCAGTTTTATCCAGCTATTATTGAGCCATGTTACTCCTATCGATGTCCCAGAGAAGTATTTTGAGGTGTTATAAGGTTGAACAGCTGAACAGAAAATTGTTTGAGTCTTTTTAGATCGAATAACTCTCAACCTCTCAACAAGTCCAATGCAACCTGGTCCAGTTTTAATGACCATCAACGCCAAGACAAGATGAAGAGTACAGTCATTCATTTATATAAAATCCACTTACCTACGAAGCGGCGCTTGTAGAAATAAGCAAGGAAACTTAGTAGTCCAAATCGGTACTGAGAACGCGGAAAGACTACTTTTATCGACTGTTAAATGGCGTGGACGAGTCATATTCTGCTTACAGGAATAAAGGGCCACTATCCGCGATATGTAAGGCAGGATGAGATGACTTGGTAGACAGCATACATAAACTCAATTTTTAAATTTGCGCGGAAACAAATATTTTTGTTAAATGAAAAAAAAAAAAAAAAAAAGTAAAAAAAAAATAAAAAATAAACGAATGTCTTTCTGGCGTGGCTGGGATTCGAGCACCGAACCTCCCGACTTGGAAGCCAGTCCACTACCATTAGAGCCACGGCCACTCACGTAGGCTCACACCCCCGCCCCCTTCAACGTGTAACCAGGGACCACCGCACCTTAACCTACATATCTCATCACATTCCTCATATCACATTCCTTATATCTCATTGATTGACCTGGCACCATGGATCCCCACATGTCTTATCACATTTCTTACATCACCGCACGCTTCCAAAACCCACAAAAAAGCACATTGACCTACTAATCCACATCAAGGTCGTTGACGTGACGTCAGTGTTTTACGGTCCATGTGCTCTAGGATTGGTAAATTATATTTACTAAGATCCTACCTGCACTATTATGTGAATGTCTGAAACCGTTCGTCAACAACCTGATGGATCCATATCAGTGTGGCTTCAGGCCAGAAAAGTCCACCATTACACTACGGCAGAGCTTGGGAAAAACCCATAAATTCTAAATCGATACACATAACCTATTCATCGATTTGAAGGTCGCGTATGACAGCGTGTATACGAGTAGAAATGAGCTACACAGAGCAATGTCTAGTTTTAGCATTACCTGCCAAACTCGTCCGCTTGTGCAGGATGAAGATGAAGAATGCTGCTCCATCAAGGTCGCTAAAGAACTCACCGAGAAGTTTGAAGTCAAAAAAAAAAAAAGACAAGGCTGTCTTAATCGCTGTTATGCGATTTCTTTAACGTCATTATTAAAAGAATAGTGAAAAACTCACACGCCAACACAAGAGGCACAACCTTTCAAAAGTCCCTAATTACTCGCATACATCGATGATATTGACATAATCAGAAAAAAGCATGAGACGGAAGTGGCGAATATGGGTTTAACAGTCAACGAGGGTAAGACCAAGTATATGATACCGACCAGAAGGGACACACAATACCAACGTGTCTAACAGAACTTCACCCTCGACAGATATATCTTTGAGATTGTTGAGGTATTTTTCTCCCTAGGTTCCGCTATTAATGCAGCCAACGACGCCAGCGCTGAAATTAAACGAAGTATCATATAACTTTTGCCAATCGGGCTAAGAAGGCAATTGACTAGCAAAGCACTCTCTCAAACAAAGGTGACTCTGTGTATGATAAGGCCTTAATAATCCCAGTCCTGCTCTATGGCGCAGAGACATGGGCTTTATTCAAAATGAATGAGGGTGTTCTTAGCTGCTTTGAGAAGTAAATTCTTTCGGGTGATTTTTAGTCCCGTCTACACAGGCGGTGAGTGGGGGAGGAGATACAACAACGAACTGTATGAGCTATACAGCGACATCGACTTAGCCATAAGAGTAAAGAGCCAACGATGAAGCGATGAATATGATGATGAGCTCTGGTCCGGAAGGTCTTTGAAGCGCCACCTTAAGTAAGTAAGTAAATAAGAGTTGGTAAAATGAGAAATAATAAATAGCGAGTTAAAAAAATGCGTAGAAAATCAACGATTTGCACCATACCCCTCTTGGAGCTATAGGTACAGCGACATGGTCACAAAATTGGCATCAGTCTCATGAGATACCTAGGTCAAGCCAATTACCGTCAATTCCTACCTAAAGGGGGCAACGTAGTTTAGGAAAAGCGGCCATCCTAGGTAGAGTGTACAAGTAAGTAACTAAGGCCAAGGTCCACCCTGGTAGAAAGCGCCAGCGGAGTAAGTAAACTAAATATTAGCCAGAAAAATTGACAATAATATTCCGGTAATCACGAAGAATGTTGGAAACATCACAAAGTACACGCAGCAATAGAAAAATTAGTTGAATTCTTTCATCCCTATAAAAGTACAAAGCTCACATCTCTGCAATCCTAGAAATGCAATGGAAAGAGCCGATCATGAGAAATATGAACAGATATTTATGATATTATGGTAAATGTAATACAGAGCAGAAGAAACACCAATTTGGATGCCGATTTGCTACTAGGAGATAACTAGCTGAAGAATTATTTGTCTTTCGACTGATAACATTCCGTCCACGGCTTATTTCAGTAAGAAAAGCCTGATCTGTGCTATCACAGAGAGGAATTCAGCTTTGCCAAAGATTGCTTTAGCGATATCTTCAACAAAACACAACATGAAGACAGTACCGGAAGACATTCTCGTGATTTTTTAGTTAGGAAATAGTGCATCCTTAACAGAATAATTGCAAGATATAACCTGAACAACGTCTCCAAAAACGATAGATAGAAAGACCTGACAGTACACTGATAAATAAGCGCGCAACTAGGTATATTGATCAAGCGATCGACGTTCTGATATTCTAGATGCTCAAATGTTCCTATTATCCAACATGTTATAGGCTACACACGAAAGGCACATCCCTAATGTCAAGGTACAAAAAAGCACTCTAAGTAAGTTAAACGTCAAGTTAAACAAGTAGACCTTATTAGTAAGTAGACCTAAAAGCTGTCTGAGGAGGAAGTTTAGAATGTTTAGTTGGTTGAAGCATCATTTATATATGTATGTATATACGTATAATTATACGAGTAGATGCATGTATGCGGAGGTATATTCAAATTTATAGATATTATGCAATTAAACTTTCAAAGTAGTTCACATTAAGCCCATTCTGTACAACAGCTGTATACAAGTATTCCTTAATATCCATAAATACACTTACATATGTTACATATCTTTAGATACAAATTTCTAATAATGTTCGTTAAATGTTTAGCGTCACTGTATGTATACGAGTATAATCAGCCTTTGACTCTGGGATGTTGTTTGAATGATTTTTGGAAATTTGTATCCGTATAATAAATCACGTCAATCCCATCATTACCTTATAGCAGCAGCCTTATAAATGTAGACGACGTGTTTAATCGACGTATGTTACTCGTGTCCTCTTCTTTTGTTTTTGTTTTTGTTTTTGTTTTTGTTTTTGTTTTCATTTTTTCATTCTTCTTAAGATACTGTAGCCGCGATAACACAGCCACACAAATACCAAGAGTTACTTCTTGTATCGCCACACCATTGCCTATGCGATATGTACTCGTACGCGTATCTGTGAATATTTATGGATGAATGAATGTATGATTGGAATTGGGTTTCACTTCTCGTGGTTGCTTAATAACCAGTAATTTCAAGGTAATCCAAAAGTCACTCTGAAAACGAAGCCTCTGACAATAAGAAACCGAAGCGAGAAGGAAAGACGATAAATATCTACAGGTAGCAGACTTAAAAAAAAAAAAAAAAAAAATAGACACATTTTTCGTTGTTATTTTATTCGTTCGTATTCTAGTCAGAAACAACAACAGAATAACAACAATATAAAACCCTAACCCATTCCCATCCGCTACGTTTCAGAGCTCATAGACAGTTTTGAGCTGAGCTGAACTGAGCTTAGACTTGAGAGCTAAGATTGAAATACAGACTGAACCGACTGAAATTAAGGAAGTGATCATACATAAGTTCACTTTACGAGTATCAAGAAAACATATTTCGTGGACTTACGAATAGGCTCTCGGTTTCTAGAGTAACTTAGTGAGTGGCATGTAGTAAATACATCTACTTACGACAGATACCTAGTCTGGTTGCTAATGTTGTTTCGGTTTGTAGTTTTTTGTACGTGACAATATATGGTACTCGTACTTCTCTGAGCAGACTTGTTCTTTGACGTTGTTGCAGCCAGACAGGTTGGGCTGAATTTGTTCAATTTGTAAATTAAGATTCTTATTATTGTAGATTCGTTGTTTTTGGTAACTTTGGCAGTATCTTAGGTGTGACAGTGGAACGATGTGTTTTCCATTAGTTTGGAGAAAAAATATGAAAGAAAAAAATCGAATACCTGTATCGAAAATACCTGTATCTGCTCTAATAGAATTTTTGTGTCTTGAATCTTGATTTTGGAGCCTAAACTTCGCAGTAGGTTTATTGGTAGGAAAATAACGATAAGACCTTGATAGTCCGCATTGAGTACATACATACATATGTGTTCAGGCATATCATAATCGCACTGTGTGCAGCTTTTAATAGTGGCAATTAAATTGGGTCGAGCATATATACATACATCTGGATAGTTTAGAATATCAAGTGGCTTAGCAGGTTCGACTAGAATTACATGTTCTGAGATTTTTTGTATTTACAACTTTGTCACCCATTCCTATCAATATAAAGATCAATAAGTATTTGAAATTGTATAAAACTGGTTACCTAAAATTAGTGACGAAGGCAAAAAAAAAAAAAATGAGAGATGTCGAGTTAATGAGTAATAAGCAAATGTACGAAGAGAGTTGTTGTTACTTGCACAAGGTACCGTTTTCCAAAACACGGCTGTTCAGGAAGCAGTCGAGAGAAATTATAAGTCGATCCACAATTCTTCACAATCCTACTATATAAACCTCAATAAGGATCACTAGCCGATTAAAAAAAGAAGTGATAAAGGAAACTTCATTTGGTGAAAACCTTGAGCTTGCTTACCCGTTGGCGTGCCAAATTTGATTGCCTTGTCGTGACGGGAAGACTTGAGAGTCAAAGATCCAGACAAGGTACCCAGGAAAGATATCGAACGAAGCACCAAAGACGTCCTGACTCGAACTTAAACTGGTAAAAAGTATTGACTGTACTTCAGGCGGTACTTCAGGCGGTACTCGAATAATCCATAATCCACCCGCGTTTTTTCGAAAACGTGCGAGGTATATATCCTCTCCCCCATTTCATTACGGGGCGGCGTTGATCTAAGAGTTACTAAATCTTCGATTTTTATGACTCCTGCAGCTTTTTCTACGCAAACGGCTTACCTCGAAGGTTTAGAATTTGGGAGCCTACCAATGATCACAGTTTGAACAACACTTATTGCAATTTATGGAAGATAAATGAAGCATTAAATGTTTGAATTCAGGCAGAAGACTAAGATTTAAACAAAAAAACTTTGAATTTAATTTGTGAAAGCACTCTTTTACTAATCATCAAACTTTATTCAGTAAACTCAACATTTTCATCATGATAAAGTACACTAACGAGCAACGTCTGCAAATTATAAAAGTTTTCTACAGACATTCGGAGTCGCAAAATCATCTTCAGTGACGAAGCTCATTTTTGGCTCAATGGGTTCGTCAATAAGCAAAATATGCGTTATTGGTCGGGTGAAAACCCACATGTGCTTCATGAATCACCACTTTATCCACAAAAAATAACTATTTGGTGCGGTTTGCATGCCGGCGGCGTTATTGGGCCATGTTTTTTCGTCGAAGATTATTTTTGGCCCGAATTGGAAGATATGAACTTGGACGACATGTGGTTTCAACAGGATGGTGCCACAAGCCACACAGCAAACGCTGCAATCGATTTATTGAAGAGTAAGTATGGTGAGCGTGTTATCTTAAGACATGGGCCAGTCGATTGGCCGCCCCGTTCGTGCGATTTAACGCCGCTTGACTATTTTCTGTGGGGCTACATTAAGTCATTGGTTTTAATGTAGTCGCTCTTGAACGGATACCTCCATGATTTTGGTCTATGATGCGGCACTGGTGTCTTTTTAAATGATAACGTTAGAAGTAAACTTGCGTCAAATGTGCTTTCCTGGATTTCTTGCAGCACTCACTCTTTTTGTTTTGTGTCAGTAAATATAATAAATAAATAGTACTTATATATAGTACTTAATAGAAATAGAAAATTCAAAAAGTTATAAAATTCTCAAACAGGAAACCACCAAATAACTCAAACTGTTATCATTCAATAAATCTTCTGAGTAACCTAAGCAAAATATTAGAAAGTTTTTTTTTTTAAAAAAAAAAAACTACTTGATTTTCTTGAGTTCTGTAACGTTTTCTAAAACCAACAATTTGGATTTACACGAGGACAGGGGACTGTTCATCAAGTTTTATCTGCAACCACATTAAAGAAACCATTAGTGCAAAATAACCTACTGGTCTTGTCCTTCTGGATGTTGAAAAAGCTTTTGACAATATATGGTATGACGGCATTCGTCGTAAACTAAAATCCTCTGGAGTCCTTTATATCTTACTAAGGTTATATAAAGTTTTCTCGCAAATAGAAAATTTCATGTAAACTTAAATAACATATACTCGTAGTCCTGTTTAAAAAAATATCACTTCAGGACTCTTCTAGGGATCAGTGCCAGACCCGTTATTATATATAATCTATATATCTGACTTTCCAGAAATTTGGAATAGTGAAATAGCAAACTTGAGGATGATACTACTATTTATATTTCAATCTTCGTTGGCCATGAAATTGAAAATGATTGGCATCGTGCCCTAAGAAAAAGAAAGCCTGTGCTCTTCCTTTTAGTCAGCTACAAATTAACATTTATGATATCCCGTGGGCTGAATCTGTCTAATATCTCGGTGTATATTTAGACAAGACATTAAATTTCGTAACCAAATCACGAATTTGACAAAATAAGTACAGCTACTAATGTTATACCCCCTTATAAAAGTCAAGCCAACACCTAGTGTGGAAGTTTTCATTAAATTTAATACATATTTATTGTAAAACCAATACAGAATTTAATTGATTAATAAAGCTCAATTTATGGCAATAATGAGTAAAATATAACATTATCATAGCTTTTATTTCAAGAGACTATCCGAAGGTAAAAATTATCGATGACTTTTTAAAGCATAAGTTGGTCAATGTCCGCAATTTCAGTTTGGATGTAATGCTTGAGATCCTGAATTATCGCTGGGTTATTAGCATAAATCTTACTTTTATTTGAAAAGTAGGAAGAATTCTAAAGGTGTCAAATCGCATGACCTTGGAGGTCAATCAATTTCTCCTCTAACCAAAAAATAATGCGATTTTCAAATTTCGTACACAATAAATTGATTGATTGATGGCTTGTGTAGGTGGTACCACCATACTGTTGAAACCAGGAATCGTTCAGATCCAATTCATTAAATTGTTGGAAAACAAAAAAAAAAAAAAAAAAAAAAAAAAAAAAAAAAAAAAAATAGCCAGTCAACATGTTGCGGTAACGTTCTCTATTCCCTGTAACTGTAACCAATGATGCCACCAACCCATAATCCGCATCATATAGTACCTTTTTGGTATGTATTAGTTTTCTCGTATTTCGAATCTCGTATCTCGAATCTCGTATGGGTTTTCTTATCCCCAGAAACGATGATTTTGTTTATTATCGTTCTTATTCATGCAAAAATGGGCTTCTTCGGAAAAGATCAAATTCGTTGATAAATTTTCCTTGCGATCCAACAGTTAATAAATCGGCGATGTCGTAGATGATCCAAAGGCCTCAATTGTTATGTAATTTGGATTTTATAGGTGTGCAAAAAAAAGATCAACTTTTAAAATTCGTCGTAAACTCGAATTGTTGATTTCGGCGATTTGGCTGGCTTTGTTTGACGGTGGTGATGTTTTGGCGTGTACGCGCTGGCCAAGCAAGCTGATCCGATACCGAACCAGTTTCTTCAAAATGTTTTACCATTGCACGAATCCCGAACTCACTAGGGCGATGATGTTGACCGCAATTCACGAATTTTACGAAATGTTACTTTTACAGATCGTCTATTTTCGTAATAGGATTGAATAACAAATACGCGTTTTTGCGTAGTTAGCGACTCTATGACTCTACGACATCTGTCAAAAAGATCAACCACATTGCGTGACAGGAAACAACCACACCATCTGTTGGCTCACACTTTACGTAGGCGATCAACTATGGTATAAGTTAATTTAACAAGTTCACAATCTATAAAATCTTCTTTCAAACTATCACAAAATAAAACTTTAAAAAAATGGTAAAACTACTCCGGCTTTTCGCGATCCAACTTTTACATGAACAAGCTGTGATATTACAAGTTGGGAATAAAATTTAAATTCTCTACTCTTTAGATGGTAAATCTTTCAATGATGACATTGTGAAATAGCACTTGGTTCTGTTCCTTGCCGATAAAGATCAGAAGTTCTACAAACGTGGAATTATAAAGTTGCCAGGAAAATGCAAAAGGTCATTGAACAAAATGGAAAATATTTCATTGATTAAAGTTAATTCGTTTTACATATTTAAAAATATACCATATGTTGTATTTATATCAAAAAAAAAAAATCGGCAATTACTTAGTGGCCAACATACATTTCTTTCAATTTTTACTCCCCCTTAATTTACAAAGAGGAATCTTCTGGAACATAATACCTATCCTAAGTTTTAAGAAGCTGAAAATGAAAATACCATATGATATGAAATAAGGATGAGCTCATTGCAAAACAGACAGATTGTTTGGTTAACATTTTCTTTTTCGACGGCGATATTATACGCTCATTCTCTACTCCAAGCACTTTGGACTGTCACATTACTAACAGGATCGTATCGTACTGTGACTTTTAATTAAGTCAAACATTATTGATGTTGACGCAAATACAAGTACACGTTGCTTTAAATTAAATAGAAAATATAATAACACTCTATTCTATTTTTGCTACGTTTCTAATAGTTTAAAAATAAACTAATGAATTGTTTGTAGGTTTTTAAGATGACAATGAAACAGTTACATGTTCCACCAAGCGGTAGTAGGAACTCGTAATAATTAAAACTAATAAAACTATGGTAATAAAGCCATTTCCATTCAATTGATTTTGATTTGAGTGTACTTGATTGATATGCGGGATCTATTATACCCTTTTTAACGAATACAAAGATTTTCAACTATTACGATTACAGATTACCTATGAGAGCGTATGTTATTACATGATACTTTGCAAAAACTTCGATAGGCTAATCAAGTTCAAGTGAAGAGCTGGAAAATTCCCCCAAATGTGACGAAAACATATTTGGACGTATTCAATTGACTTCATTGTTATCTTCGGGGCTTCTCTTATGTGACTACATAAATGTTATAGGGCATACATGTTAACGTATCTGTTTGTTTTGTTTACATCCGCTATGGAATTACGTAAAATTTGAATTTGTTTTCGTCGTGGTGAATATTAAATAATGTACATACTTAAACGTGATGATATAAAAAAATTTAAAGTTCAATAAAATACTCACCAATTTGAACAAAAAAAATTATAGGTTTCTTCATGTATGTAGACCAGTTCAAAATGATGGTTTTGACAGTTTGTCATGGGAGACCGAAAAAGTCGAACAGGACTGCAATAGAGGCATACTCCCAAGGACTACCGTCTAAGGGCAGCTAACAGGAGGAAAAGGAGTGAAGCAAACGCACTGCGCAAATATACGGCACTTGTCTCTAAAGACGCAAGTGCTAAAAGTCTTGGTCAACAAAAGCAGATCGGCGGATGTGACATCTATCAAGCTCTTGTAACTTAAACTGCATCTTTTTCTTCCCGTCTCAAAAAGCGTTTGGAGGAAGAAAGTTTCTGAATTTTCTCGATGACTTTTCCTACACCGAACACCAGTATGAAACTTCGCTGCAACTAGCAAAAACTGCAATTTAATATATTGAAATCGAACGAATCGGCTAAACTTATAGGCAACGACAAAACCACCGGTGACCATGTCTATACACGATGTCCGGATGAAAACCGGCACTACAACCCACGTAGGTTGTAATTCTGGTGGGAAGAAGACGATTGATGAGGTCAAATATGCCTTAGGAGCACATATTTCTTATAAAAATAACTAAACATCCAAGAAGGTATGAATACTCTTACAATGACTGGGCGTGTGTTAAGTTTTTTTTGGAAAATTTAATAGAGAGAGAAAGAAAGATGTGCTTAGTGGTTATTTCGTTTTATGAGTGTATCCCACGTTTAATTTGGAGATTAAATTATTAGTGTATTTTGATTTTTCGCATGACAACAAGCTAAACGACACTGAGCGTAAAGACTGTGTTTATTAACTGTCGGAGCTAGCTAAATCAGAGAAAGTTTTCATGAGTTCGTGAAATAGTCTAAGCACTAAGTGAAACTAGAAGGCTGGTCAGAGTCCTCAAAAGTAGCAATCGCGCCTTTTGACCGTTTGCTCTAAACCGCTAACAGCCTGAGACGTTATCGACGATTGCTGCACTAGAAAGGGGCAGTCAATTCTCTCAAAGCCGAGGTTGTTCTGTTTTTGAGAAGGCGAAAATTGACTGATCTGACTCTTGTAGTGTTTAGAGGTATCACCATCCGTTTTGCCAATGAAGCTAAGTATTTGGGTTTCATCCTGGATAACACACTATATACTTTGGACTGAGAGCCTTCTGGCAGTGATAAGACCAATTATATCCGTTACGTTGGTTGTTTGAATAAGCTTCAATAGGTCACTACTACTTTTATCATAGTCTAAAAATGCTCTTATTCTGCTGGGAATTGTTCTTCGTACGCATGATCTGTCCTTTGTTATTAGTTTGAAGAAATATCCTTTCAAAACTGTTAAAGATATGATCTTGGAATTACCCAAGTGGAGTCTGGTCTTAAAGACTTTCCATTTGATACCGATATCAGAATTCCTGTTGCTGTGAAAGTATATAAGAGGTGGTATCACTAAAATATTTTTTTTTTTTCAAAATGTAAACACCCCAGAAACAGTTTATCCACCACATCATACTTACTTGTGAGCTATGGTCTGTTCAAAGTACCTTGGTTTAGTTTGTCAACTACAGAGCGTTAATCTCTTAAAAGTCTTGTCCATTACCATAATTTAATGAGCGATAAGCGAAGCACAAAATATGTACCAAGCCCGACGGCGCCTGTCGGTATACCTAAATGAAAAGTTATAACTTTGACGAAGCGAAGTAACTTGCCTTCGAAAAAAGAAAAAACCTAAACACTGTACCAGTCAACTTACCCTTTCGCTATCTAACGTCAAATTGACCACTCAGAATATAAATACCACGGAATGCCGTTATACGGCCTCTAGTCTAAGGGATAAAAAGCTATATGAAAATTTACGTCTCTTTCTCGCATATCTTAATGACAAATCCGACTTTGTTTTCTTTGGAGAAAAACAAAACAAGCGGCTGGTCTCTATCCAACAAGAAGGCCTCCCTACTGACATAATTAGTCTCAAGAATTTTTACAACAGGTTTGGTTTCGGATATCCCCGCTGCTTTCCGAAACTATGTAAACTATAAAAGAGGTTCTCACCTTCAATATAGTCGAGCTGACCATGATAAATTTTTTTCTTCCTCACTTGCTCTTTTTGTCTGCATCTCAACTATATTCTCCACATAACAAATTCCCTTTTACATTTTATTACTAAAATTTAAACTGCTTGTGCTCTAAAACTCGCACTGGTTTGTTTAAATCTCATGGTCTCTCTTTCGACGTCTTACAGAAACCAATCTGATACCGATATAAAGACCCAGGAGTTATTCCCATCTTCATGTAATGTGTTCTGAGATGATAATCACCCTCTCCTTATAGTTAATGATCCTACTAGACATTCACAAAATTCTTAACTCTTCCCTCATCGCTATCACTTCTTCCGTTAAACTTGACTTTATTTCAATTAAAATAACACTCCTCAATAGGTCCCTGTACGTTATGTGTTGCTACATTCTTCTGGCTCAACCCATCGAATCCTATGCTCTTGCTATTAAAGTGGTTGACCAACTTATTGACCTAAGTAATTCCATACAAGACATTCTTATATTTGGTGACTTTAATTTGCCTCTGCTGAAGTAGATTTTATCGGATGATCTATCCATTTTTACCAAGTCAAATGTCCAATAAATGTCTATTCATGATGATCGTATAACAGACTCGAGCTTGTGCCAAGTAAGTGGCGTTCCTAACTCAATCGGTAGGTAACTAGACCTTATTTTCACTAAATTGGAAATGATATTTTCTCAAAAAGTGTGCCTCCAATCTTTCGCACCCACTTTCGTCCCTATTTCATCTCTAACTTACACGAAGGGAATTCTCCCAAGTTTGCAAGACCTCTTTCATAATCCCGACCCACAAAAAGTAACCAACTACCTTCCCATTGTTAAGCTTTCTCACATATCTAAAATGTTCGAAAGTATTTTGTATGAAGCGTTAATCTTTCAATGCGAGGCACTTATGTATTGTATATCACTCAGTCAGGATGTATTCCTGAAAAGTAGATAGACTACTAGAAACTTAGTTAAATTCGTATACTTTGCACTTTCAGTTCTACAAAATGGGAACGAAGTTGGTGTTATTGCTACAGATTTTGGTAAGTCCTTCGGTAAAATATCACTGGATTACAGGGTTCGTTTTTGGTCAGCCTTCTCAACCCCGTTCTAGCTACTTCTGGTTTCCTACAAGATAGCCATATATCCATTTTTGCCAACGACACTAAATTTTCCAAAATTATTTTTTTGCCCCTAGACTCTATTTTCCGTCGAGAAGATCTCGATAGGTTTTCTATTTGGTGTCTTAACAATGAGCGTAATATCTCCAAATGTCGATCTATGAATTTGTCACATAAGTCTCCTCCTAGACTTTATTTTATGAATGGCCAACCTATGAGTATACCCCATACTTAACCCCTTCGTCACCTTGGAATCTTATATGATTAAGATTTAAGCTTCCGTTCGCATGTTGTTGATATAATCCTTAAAGCCAATCATTACTTGTTTATTTCAAACGATGATCTAAAGAATTTTGAAACCTTTTTTTTCTTGTCCGGCCTCATTTCGAGTGTGGTTCCCCTTACAGCGAGTTCATATATCCCGAACTGAGAACATTCAATGTAGTTTCTTTCGAGTTGCTCTTCGAGGTCTAGCCTGGGATGACTGCCTCTGGTTTTATGGATTACACCTCTCTTTACAATTCTATTTCCTTCAACACTAACCTTCGTAATTTAACATGTCCTCGTCTCTTCTATTTTCCAACCCACCGCACCTCTTGTGGGTCCAACGAACCAAGGTCAATACAAACTCCCCGTTTTCGATTTTAACCTGAGCACTTTTCGTCTCAAACTTGACCTCTTCCATTATTTCCTTGGTTCCTAATCCTTAATTTTTGTTAGTTTTTAAGTTAGATTAAGCAAATATTAGGGTGTACTACATGTCTGATTTCGCTCAGTCCCAAATAAGAAGTTCTCGAGTGAACATCTATGCCGGAACGTTAAATTTTCTTTTTTTTATAAAATAAAGTGGTACGTGTGCTTGACTTGTGAGAATTTTACGGTTCGTTACAAGGACCGTTTTTAATTTCTAGGAATTATTTATCACGCTGTCGTCAGTTCAATTTCGAACCCATTTCCTTTACGAATTTAAAACGGGATATAATGGTTCATTGGCAATGAATAACATTAACGACGCATTTGAGGATGTAGCAGTAAATGAACGCACTATAAGACGTTGGTTTGAAAAGTTCCGTTCGGGAGGGAGGTCGGAAGCCGGAAACGTCAGTTAACGACGATGTTTTAAGAGCAACGGTGGATGGGGACCCAACGAAATCGGTGCGGAAGATTGCACAAAGAATGGGAGTATCCCCAATGACACTAAGTCGACACCATTTTCTCATTGGAAAGGTTAAGAAACTCGATAAGCCATGAACTGAACCAATCCCAAAAACTACAGCGCCTGGAAATCTGCCAATCGCTTACATTATGAACCGAATAGTCACCTGTGATGAAAAGTGGATACTGTATGATAATCGTAAAAGATCTGGGCAGTGGTGAGATGCTTACGAAAAACCAAAACACACAAGCCCGATCGTCACCCAAAAAAGATTGTGGTGATAATTTGGTGGACATCGAAAGGACCAATCCACTTTTCATTTCTTCAACCAGGAGAAACGATAAACGTTATCAAATATTGTGAGTTAAACGCCATACCATATTGCATGCCAAATTGGCTGAAAAGCAATCTGCGTTGGTCAATAGCCACGGTCCGATCCTTTGAGGTTAGACACCATACCTCACAACTAAAGGTGCAAAAACTGTGGCAGTTGGGATTTGAAATTCTTCCGCATCCCCCGTGCTCTCCTGATATTTTCTTAATTTTCCGCAATCTGGATTCATTTTGCTGGCAGAAGATCTTCCGCAACTGAGAACCGAGCAGAAGGTCTTTCGGCCGGCGCATTTAAATCACAATTTAATCCAGTGCACCTGGGGACCTAGAAATCTTCGCTGATAAATATTCCACAATTTTGAAATATTTTTGAGAAGGTCTTTCATTACCATTCCCATATTTTCTTCGTCTTGTCATTTTGTGTACAGAAAGAGAGATCTAAACATTTTTGCCGACAAAAAACATCACTGAAGTTGCCATGCCTTCATTTGAACTCCACTTTGATAGGGTCTTATATGAAACTTCGTCGTTTAACAGTGATACTTATTGCAAAAGTATCATACGTAAGTTATCATCACACTATTCTGCCTTATATTTGAATTAAATATTACTTAACGGACATACTACGATAAATTGATTGCAATTGAACTTTTCATAGTGCGTTGTCGAAACACGTGTAGTTAATCTTCTAACATAAAATTTTAATGTTCAGCACAATACACGTAATATAATTTCAGCAATCGCTTTCGGTTTTCAATTCTAAGTGGTTGTGAACAGAGTAATTCATGATATGTGCCAGCTCGGCCTATTTAGCTGACAGATAATGGAGCAAGTGTTCATTTATTTATTACAACTACAAAAATCGCCATCAAACATTCGAACAATTTATTTAAATCGTATCTAAATGCAAGTGTTCACAAATCAGTCAAAACATTCTTCCACTCTAGTGAGCAATTTGTACAAATATCACGATCTTGCGTATGCAATTTGTAAAGCATTTAGTGCATGTAAATCGTATTTGAACGAATACTTGTATTTATACGAGTATCTATTGAATGTGTACATATGAGGATGAGTACTATATATACTCGTACTGTTTGCTTTTATGCGAAATTGGGTCTTTGAGAGACAATAGCAAGAGTATTTCACATTATCACCCCAAATGGTATTCGCATAACAAGTGATTAGGTTTATTATAACCACACCAGGCTGCAGTTGAGCTGAACTGAAATGCTCGGCAAACAAAGAAGTGTCAAAATCAGCGATCACAACAATCATCGATTTGGATTCGATCCGTTCGTTTTTGTATGGGTATGTGCAAATGGCTATTACCTCACACTCGTAGATACGAATAGATTGGAGTATACAGAAATGAAACGAAACGCATCTTTAGTAACCGATTGTGCCAAATTGGTGGTCACTGTCCACCAGTGTTGCTTAAAGATTCATGTTGCATATAGGGAGCACCTATTTACGTGACGAATGTTAAGTTGATGGAGCACGCGGTAATTGGTGCGGCGGTCGCAGGGATATGGAGTAATGATGGTTAACGCTTTTCGGCTTGGCCTTGAACAACTCTAATAAAATGTTAATATATTCCATTGCCTTTGGCTTTGTCTGTATATTGCGTAAACGCAACTTTTTTCGGTAACCGGTTGTGCCAGTTAAGCCGACTACGACAACTACACTATTCCGACCACGATGTGGAAGTGATGTTGATGTTGATGATGATGATGATATTGGTAGGTTCACTCATGTTTAGGAGGATATCGAAAGATGTTACAATTCAACATTTTGTTATGAAATCCATACTCGTATATAATATAATGTAAGAGCGCAATGGTATGTGATCCGTATATCTAAGAGTATTCATACGAGTATGTTGGTATGGTAGACACTTTGGAATCGCATAGGACTTCGACTTCTTAATGAAAGATCCGCGTGATGGATCAAAGAAAGAGCTATCCCAAGGGAATACTAATCAAGGGTACGAGTATACTCCTACCCATATGCCTAAACTGAAATTGAAACTCACTCCAATAGGTAATGGTCAACACTGGAGGGAGTACTAAACTATGGGGTACGTGTGTGTTGCTATTATCCGTTTTGCGTTGATTTCATTGAAATTTAATTCAGTGATAGAATAAATCGACATCAGAGTTCAAAATAACATTATAGAATTTTAAATGTCCCCAAAGCCATTAATATGTATGTAGGCACAGCAAGACAGCCCAGTCGAGTTGCTAGTGTACGAGTATCTCGTTCTTTTTTTTTCCTTATTTTTTGTTTTTATATTTTTTTCCCCTTCTTCTACAATTTAAATGCATTAACATTTTGTTTACGATTTTCTTAGTACCGGTTGTCCGTTTCTGAATACAAATTTCTTTTTAAAGAAGCATTTCTTGGTTTCGAGCTTCAAAGTACGAGTCTATATGCACAAGGCACATAAATCTGATATTTTACCAGTACCTATACCAGTGGATAGAGCGTCGAACGAACTCTGGCTTTCAATATTGTGAGAGTATGTGAATGGTTGTTGGCTGTTGGTTCTTGACTCTTGATTCTTGGTTCTTGACTGGTGACTATTGGATTGAGTGTTGGCCATGGCTTGGCTGTGTTTGCTTTTTTTTATGGTTTTTAAGAACCACACTGATTACTCTTCTCAGTCGATCTGGCTGACTGACTAGCTCACAGCTTGTAATGTGGTATTAAATGTTTAGAAGAAAAGTAAATGCCATTATTCTTTATTCTGTGAATGTTCTGGCGATTTATGTCTACATGTGTACAAGTACCTATGATACATACAAACAGGCTCGCTTATAATTGAATGTCAAAATAAAACGATGGAAATAAAAGCGAAAGTCTGTTGAGGACGAATGTACCCATCTGGAATAACTTTGGATGTGTGTTATTTTTTGGGTGTGTTCTGATGAGATAGACCGGATTTACAAAATAATAATACCTTAAGTGTAAACTTTAAATGAAATTGAATAATGAAGTGTAAATCACAATACAAATCACTATTGCGATTTGTCATGTCGAAGGGCACATTAAAAAAACGAATCTCCAACTTCACCTAGATGTCGCTGCTAAAAATCTTAACGAATAAGACCATAACTACAATTCCTGCAAGATGCTCAAACAACGGCTTACATGTTTAAGGTCTACAGCATGGGCATCTCAGATTTCGATGCAAACTTTTTCCCTTTTCTTCTTTTATTTACCGTTGAAATATGAGTGAATTTAAAGCTACATATTTTTTTGACGTATTGACGCATTGATATGTCCTTTTTTTAGGACCTCAGAATCATTCCACTGCCTTATTTTGAATATCCTGGTTAGTGAGGCTAAGAGTTTGCTGATGGTTTTGCATTTGAGTGATCCAGTTATGTTTCTATTCTATATTTCTATATAAGCTCTATTGCTTTTTCTACCAGATTTTCAGACCGCCTTCGTATTGACAGAATACGTCAAAACCAGGTGATTTGATCAGCCTGAGCTTGTCTGCTATCAGTTTCCTGGTGGAAATGCGCGTACTTCTAACTAAATCACGGTTTTATTATATTCTCTGACATAAGTAACATTTTTGTTTATAGTTCTTGTACATCGTCCAACATTGCAAGACGTATTTTAAAGGTGGACGAACAATTGTAATGTATAATAACCTTTAGGAAGCTAACAAAGAGCCTATTATTACTTTATTTAAGTAATATTGCGATGACTGGAAGTTGAGGGTCAAAATTCAGAAACCGAAAAATATGACCAGATACGAACGATAGGAAAAAATATTCAAATAAAACAACAACGGTGTGAGATATAAAATAATTCTAGCTTTATTTTGAAGCTATGTTCATGCCATTATATGTGAGTGCCATTATATGTGAGATAGCACTCTGTGCTTGAAGCGATCAGTGCGGCGTTATTCCGGCAATAGCGTGTCGAATGCTGACCTTGAGCTCGTTCAAAATGGTTGGCTCTTAGCGTAGACTAAGGGCTTGACGTAGCCTCAAAGAAAATAATTGATTGATGTCAAATTGCAGAGGCCAATTGATGAACGGTTGCCGTTCTTCTCAACAACGGAGATTGCGTCGCTTGTATTGAAAGTAGTGTCATCTTGTTGGAACCACAGCTTAGATATATCGATGTTATCGAATTCTGACCATAGAAGGTCGATTAACGTCGCTCTATACCTGAGACCATTGACGGTAACGGTGTCTGCTTCCTCATTTCGAAAGAAATAAGGTCCGATGAAGCCACCATTTCATTAACCGCAACAAACAGTCGATCTTTGTCGATACACTGATGCTTGGCCGATCACTTGTGGATTGTGTTTGCTCCAATAATCGTAATTTTGCTTGGTGACATAGCTGCTTATGCAAAAATGGGTCTCGTCCGAGTACATTGTTCTTATAGCCAAAATCCGGATGTAGGCCTCAAAATAAGCTGGGTTGACTCTCTGGCAATGGCCAATTCAGCTGATAGGCACCGAATCGACAATTTCTGGATTTTCTTCGATACTGGTCGTTACAGCGGCTATGTTTTCTTTATTTCGCACTAATCTCTATCTGGTTGATGGCTTAAAATCCAGAAGAGTGTACTCGTACTCACGCTCAAACTTTTACACGGTGAAACGAATTTCCTGCACACATTCACGTTGTGTATAAATAAATTTCGCACGTTCGGTGAGCGTAAAACGATGCATGATGAAATGGTAATATTTACTAAATATTGTGAAAGTTGATGTCATGAAAAAAAACTATTATTGCTATTTAGTTACTCGTTAGTTTACCTTTGTCTGTGAACTCTATCAAAAAGATTTGGCGAAAATTTTCGACCGTAAGATAATACGGGCAACTACTTATTTGTCGGAATGTATCCAGATACTTGGAAATTTGGCTATATCAATATATCTTGTCAAACATATTTTGCTCTGGTCTGATTAGAACCCATTACATGGAACATATTCACGCTATGCTTCTATTTTTATGTCCTGAGAGGTTCAACGTGACAGATTCAACACCTTAGGGTGTACACTTGCTTGGACAAAGCTTCTATCTTACAAGATTCTATCCTTGTAAGATCTTGTTCAAGAGGGCGAACCTAATAAGAGTCGACTTTTGCATTATTTAGATAATCAGAAGCCACAATGCCATAGCAATTGGGTCTTATTACCCCAATGACGTACATGGTGTGTTCAAAAAGTAAGGTGACTATATTTTTATAAAAAAAAAATTTATTTATTCATCAATATTAATGTTGTCCCCTTCAAAGTAATCTCCTTCAGATATAATACAATATAATACACAGTGCTGAGGCATAATTTTCGGATTGTTGTTGTTTTCCAAATTGTTTTTGGTGCATTATCGTGATGCAAAATCAATGAATTGTTTTTCCACAATTCTAGAGGTTTTTTTTTTGTATTGTTTCTTGCAAACGGCGCATAACATTAAGGTTATACTCTTAATTGACCGTAATCGACGGTCTTTTGATGCTCATGCGACAGTTTTTCTGATCAAAATTAAGAGGTTTCGGAACAAACTTTGGTGACACATGCGCAAAACATCCGAAAAAATTGCGTGACACAATTCGACCGATATGCTAACATCCTCAGGAACTTCTCTTATGGTAGTTCGACAATTTTCTTTACAGCTTCGACTGTGATTTTTTATTGATGTGCTGGGGCGTCTAGAGTGAAGTGCGTCATTGACATCTTCTCGGCCATCTTGGAAGAGCTTGTACCACTTGTAAATATTTTTTTTACTTAGAGCAGACTCACCATATGCCACTGTCAGCTTTTCAAGTATTTTAGAGCACTTGGTTCCATTTTTAACACAATATTTGATGCAAATTCTTTGTTCCTTTTTATATAATATTTGAAAATTGCCGAGCACAGCAAAATACGTCAAACCTTTCTACCATATCTGTCAAAAACAAACTAAGTATGCCTTATACTTCAAACTGTAAACATGTGTTCGAGGCATGTCTACCAACACAGATAATCGAATGTACGTTGCGCGCGAAATTTCAAAAGTCACCTTACTTTAAACACACCTCGTACATCATCAGAGTAAGCGCTTTAACGACTTTGTTCCCTCTATTTTAACACTTTGCATGACACGTAAAATTTTTAAACGTCTGGTGACACGTGGGCTTTTTTGGCCTACCACCCCAATTGATGCAAATTATGCTGTTGTGCATATCCAAAATGTGATATTTTTTGAATGTAACATACCTATAACTGCAAATGTGAGGGTAGTAAAAATTATGTCACCAGTGTTTCTTTTAACATTTTCATTAATCATTTATTTTAATTTTAAATTAATAAAAATAAAAATTAAACAAAATCTGTATTTTGTTTAAGGCTCTTGGCAGTCAACACATTTATTTGCTGTCTTCCTGCATTTGGGGCAAAGGTAATAGTATTTTCTTTTCTTTAGCTTATCACGAATCAGAATGATTGAGGCAGGAACCTGAATTCTTAGTATTTTACGTCAGCAGTCACGTTTCGATTGCTGCCTTGAATCGGTGCTGTTATGTTTAACAACGCTTGCGTAGGGACCTGCAATTGTTTTTTTTAGCAGCTGTAAGGAATTTGTCATCGGACCCTTTTCCAGTATACCGTTTTCAAAGTATTGGCCATTGCTAGCTACATATTTTTCTCATCTTTCAAGGAATTTATGGATTCCACGCCAATAAAAGTGTTCGTCTTTTGAAGCAAATCAAAAAGTCACCCAATTTTCGATTTCCTCGTAGGATTCGAAGTGCTGCTCAGCTTATGCGTGTCCCATCAATGAAAACAAATGGTAGTCGGAGGGAGCCAAGTCTGGTGAATACGGCGTGTGGGGTACAGCTCCCTGAACCTGAACCAGTTTTGCTTTGTGTGCAGGTGCATTGTCATGGAGCGAAATTAAATTGCCGTGTCTTCTGGCCCATTCTGGTCGTTTTTTTTTATCAATGCATGGTTCAAATTGATCATTTGTTATCGTATTAACGATTTCACCAGGTCTTAGGAGCTCGTGGTACACCACACCATTTTTCATCGCCAGTAACAATTCGAAACAAAACTGATTTTTTATCGTGTTTTTGAAGCAAAATTTCACAAGTGGTTTTTCGGTTTTCCATCCGTCTTTCATTCAATTCATGTGGCACCCATTTTCCAGACTTTTGGATCTTTCCCATAGCTTTTAAACGGTCAGAAATTGTTTGTTGTGCAAAATTTAACATTTCTGCCATTTGTTTCTGACTCAAAGCGTCATCTTCATCCAATATTGTTTGCAATTCGGCGTCTTCAAACTGATAGAGCATGATCACCATATGCCTCGACAAGCATTCGATGCGACTCTGCAGCACTTTTCTTCAATTGAAAACAAGAAATTCATGCTTTCTGCAAGTCATCATTTTCTGGTACAAAATTCGACATTTTTAACACGATGAAAAAATATGATGTTGTTTGTTAAATGACTTGATGTATACTAAATATGTTTGACAGGTGTCGTAGCAACCACAAAAAAAAAAAAAAAATGCCCGTTCACAATAAATGTTCCCCAATGGGACATACCGGTATACCTGCTATATAATACATGGGCTGTTTCTAAGAGAGGGCACCACTTGAATTAAATCCATACCATTTTCAGTTAGTACCAACCTTCAAAAGATACGTGTATAAATTTGACAGCTATCGGACCATTAGTTCTCGAGATATAGCGATGTGATATAGCGTTGTGATATAGCGTTGTGATATAGCGTTGTGATATAGCGTTGTGATATAGCGTTGTGATATAGCGTTGTGATATAGCGTTGTGATATAGCGTTGTGATATAGCGTTGTGATATAGCGTTGTGAGAGGAGCAACTTTTGTTATTGTGAAAAAAAATGGATTCAAAGCAATTTCGTGTGTTGATTTATCATTGCTTTTTGATGGGAAAAAATGCAGCCGATGCAAAGAAATGGCTTGATAAGTGTTACACGGACTCTGCACCAGCCGAACGAACCATTCGCAAGTGGATTGGAAAATTTAAAAGTGGTCATACAAGCACCGACGATGATGCACGTAGTGGACGTCCAAAAGGCTGTTTCAGATGAAAACATCAACAAAGTCCACAAAATGATTACGAATGACCGTAAAGTGAAGTTGATCGAGATAGCTGAGACTCTGAAGATATCAAAAGAGCGTGTTGGATATATCATACACGAATATTTGGACATGCGAAAGCTCTGTTCAAAGTGGGTGCCGCGTTTGCTCGTCTTGCAGTCGACCAAAAACAACAACGTGTTGATAATTCAGAGGAGTGTTTAAAGCTGTTCAATAAAGCCGAATTTTTGCGTCAGTATGTGACAATGGATGAAACTTGGCTTCATCACTTCACACCAGAGTCAAGTCGACAGTCAGCTGAGTGGCGAGCAGGTGACGAACCTCGTCCAAAAATACCAAAAGCTCAACAGTCGGCTGGTAAGGTTATGGCATCCGTATTTTGAGATACACATGGAATAATTTTCATCGACTATCTCCAAAAGGTGCAGACTATCAACAGCGACTATTATTGAAGGACGAAATCGCAGAAAAACGACCGCATTTGAAGAAAAAGAAATTGCTGTTTCATCAAGACAATGCACCGTGCCACAAGTCGGTGAAAACGATGGCAATTATAGTATTATTCAAAGTATTGCCCATCTGAAGCCCATCTGAATTACTTTTTCCCATCTTTCTGTCAATTTGTGGATCCCATCCCAAAAGAACTGCGCCGGCTTGGCAGACAAGAATGAATCAAGCCAATTTTTGATATTCTGCTCTGATGTGAACCGTATTTCAGTGAAGGCGTTTTGCATCGACCGGAACAAATGGTAGTCAGAAGGGGCAAGATCTGGATATTCGGCTTTGCCGTTGATTTGGCTGGTAGGTCGAGTTTCATATATGAATTTTGTGCGCTTGGGGTTGTCGTAATGGATCCATTTTTCATCACCAGTAACAATCCGATGCAAAAATTACTTCCTTTTGTGGCGTTCCAGCAGCATTTCGGACATGCAAAACCGTCTTTCGACGTCTATCGGCTTGAACCCAATTTCCTTGGTTTTAAATATATCCAGCTGCTTTTAAACGTTTTGAAATGGCTGCTTGAGTGACACCCAAAGATTCTGAGAGCTCTTCTTGTGTTTGGCAACAATCTTCATAGAGTAATGCTTCCATTTCTTCATCTTCAATTTTTTTTGGCTGCCCAAGACGTTCATCGTCTTCCAAGCCAAAATAATAACTTTTGGCACGTTCGCTCAGCTAGCTCATGTTCACCATAAATTTCCACCAAAATACGATGACTTTCGGCAGCAGTTTTCTTCATATCAAAGTAATGAAGAAGAACTCCCCTCAAAAACACTTTTTCAGGCACAAAGTTCGACATATTTGAGTGAAAAAAAATTATTATTGCTTACGCTTCAAATGAATGATATATACTGAAATGACGTACAATGGCAATAGCTTTTTAACGCATGTTCCAATGGAATAATAACAATGAAATAATACAAGTTACGCCATCTCTTAACAAACCGCACGAAGTTATAGACCCAATATAAACGGACTTTTCAGCCCATGTGTTATATGAATTGAACATATAACTGATATGAACATCAACTAAGTTCTTCAATTTATGCCATTCTTTGATGGCTTGTTTGGCATATATACACGGAATCTGTATAGCCCCCTGAAAGGACAACAGTGGTTCGATCACTGACTATATACAACTTCAGACAGCGTGCCACGAACTTGGTGTAAATTTCCGATATTGGAGCATCAGGCTTGGTTCTACGTCTCTCTTCTTTGTAGCAGAGTCATCAAACCGGAGAGCTTCTTTTGTTGCCACAAAACGGCGAAAAGATATGGTAGCTCGAAAAATAGGGCACCCTTTATAACTGGCGGAAAAGAGAAAGTGCAGGTTTTTTATGGTTGGATTTATATATTGAGATCAGTAGCAATAGCTCAATAAACGCATCTCATTCCTTCTTTGATGTACCATAGTAGTTCCGTATGTTTGAAAAGCTGACTCGTGATTTGGTTTCATTCATGTGTAGTGTTGTGAATCTCAAGATCTGTTCCATCATCTCAGTTTTAATAAATTGTTTCCACACTTCCAACTCAGAAGGTTCATCACCCAAGTGCCTACTAAGACCATACATCTCAGAATGCTTTGTGCAGTAGGCCTGCCCCTCCTTTGTGTCTCAGTGGCTTTCCATTGCATTCCACTTTTAGCCACGTAAATTTTGTTATGAATCACATTTCCATCAGCAGCTGACCCCTCGTCTGATTGCTCGTCTGATTCATCGGTTTCAGCATGACTACAATCTGAAGAAAACTCTGAGCCTTCATTTGAATTGTTCAAGTCCGAATATTCAATTCAACAGGAGGGAATGGTCTCTGCTGATTCAGTTCCTTCTTCGCCATCAGAATTATCCAGGGGCTCAGCGAGTATTGCCAAAATGTTTTGGCCAAAATCTGGTTCATGAAATTTGAGTATTTTCATTGGTTGTTGATCCATCTGCGTAAAATAAGTAAAAAAGTCTGTCACAACACGTGTAACATTACTTTATGACACGTGTGTCAAAATAGCCTTGCTGACACTTGGCCGAAATGGTCCACAGTATTTAAAACAAAAAAGATTGTCAACAACTAACTGAAAGGAATTTACAAAGGTACTCATGGCTCTACAGTGTTGCCAATACAACCCATTTAATTTCCCTCATGGGTCAAAAAAGCCTACGTGTCATGCAAAGGGTTAATATTGAAAGAGCTGTTCCAAGAAAAATTAGTAGTCTCGTTCATCTTCCACATCACTCAAACAGTTGCGAACGGGCGATTCAATTGTGATAGAAAAATCACACACGGCAGTACAATATCGCGTCCGGTCCAGTAATATTAGGAATACTATATTGCTCAGCAGGACCAGGTTTTTTTTTTTTTTTGTTTTAGTGAAGTAGAAATACTTAGTTTTCTTATATTATTATAATTATGTTCTTAGCAAAAATAAAAGCAACTAAATAATAATATAAAATTAATCTTACATAGTTAAGATAGTTGAGCTAATATTTAAATAATTTTATCTATCTTGTAAGTATCAGTAAAATAAAACAACCCATCGGTATAGAGAAGGTTGGTTGACTTCCGTAACTGGCTCTGACAGGAGGTTTAAGAGTAAGATCGCAAGTTGTAGAGCATGTGCATAATAGGACCACAAGCGGACATATTGGCATTATTGTTGTACAGGTGAACATTTGCGCAATCATTTCTGTTATTAAATAATCATTTTGAAATCTGATAATAATATATACTCGTATATATGTACGTATGTTTGTCCGAGTGTGTATCCTTATCTAATACAAAATAAAAAAATAAATAATTGATCGTTTTTATTTTGACGTAGCTGACTTAATCATATGCATATATATGTACATATTTGTAGACGAGAGATTCGGCATAACCTTTTTCACAACATGTTATCTATTCAGATAAGTTTTGCATTTTATAACAAGGAGGTCAGCTCTTACAGCTAAGGATTTAGTCCAAAAGAAATGCGAAATACTCATATGTATGTATGTAAGTAACGAGAAAATATTCAAAATTATTCATTAATCTTTCGAAAATGTTTTGTCTATCCTATAGTTGATGGCCGACGATGTTTTGTTATTAACAAATGCTGGAAGTGACATCAAAATTCGTTCAATTGATTAACATACATTTTGAACGATTTCGAACGACTGCAATCAAATTAAATGGAAATATTCGTTCGATAAGCTATCCGTATTCCATAAATCCGGAATTTGTTATTTAATAACATTCGCCCAGTTTTTTTTTTTTTTCTGCTACAATATTCACCCTCGCGCTATGGCTAATGTTTAGACACGAGTATAAAGCTGGTGTCACATATTAAAACCACAAAAAAAGTTGAATAAAAAAAAAAAAAAAAAAAAAAAAAAAAAAAAAAAAAAACAAGGCTATTAACTTTGAATAACAGAATGAGTGGCCGGAGTCTGAGTTGTTGCCACTCCGGAAAATCAAATTATTAATGCCAGGCAGCCGACTGGTCGCCCCTGGGCTATTATCGTTGTTTTCATGTTTCTATACAGCTTCATTTGTTGCGATTTATTATGAAGATACTAATGAAATGCAATCGAATCGTTGAAAATGTTATAAAATTTAGTATGGCAACAATGCTTAAAAGTCAACACTTTGTTTATCGTTGACTCTGGCTACTTATTTGTAGACAAGTGCAAGTCAGGTAAATGCATTCGACATTAAAATATAGTATAATGTGATGTATAAGTGGCGCTTTTTAAATATTTATTTTCTAAGAGCTCAGTTAACTTGAAATGGACTTTGGATCAACGGCAATGACTTATTGATTGCCGCATTTCGTTCTTCTCCTTGACGTTAAAGGCGACTAAATGGTGAAGACCATATTCAGGTACCTTAACACCAAAGATTATCTTATGGAACTACCCGAAGTCTGTAGTTGTATCTGGTTCTCATCGCTGGAATGCAAGCACAATGAGGTATAAAAGTTTCAAACACGAAATTGTATTACGGTAACGTAAAATCGATAGAATATGCGTTCAAGAAAGCAAGTCGGTACAGATTTTTACTGACACAGTTTTTTGTGAAGAAACTAGAGAAACAAAACGTCAACGAGTTGATAAATTGTCGCAACCTAAACAAGGAAGGAGGTCAGCTCTGGATGCTAAATTTGCGAGGATGGCTCCAAAATGTTATTAAGATAAAGAAAGAAGAGATATGTGGAAGAAGTTTGATGAAAAATGAAAGAATAGTGGGAATATTTTGCTTTTGGTGTTTCATTAGGCTTGCTCCACATCAATAAAGCAACATGATGGTAAAACGAAAGACCCAAGAGGTAAGGAACAAAAGACATGGACTATGGAAATAACAAAACAAAAAGGTCCGTCTTGACTACAAACGACAAGATTTGACGAAATCGGTAACTAGAGCAAGTGCGGTAGTAGTTGTTTAATAAAACGATGATAAACGATTGGCTGCTCAAACTGTGAAGGGAAACCTTCCTTGCTCCATTGTATAAAGGCAAAATCGACACTGATCTGTGAAGCTAATGCCGTACCACCTATGATTAAAAATATACGAGCGAGTTCTATCGCTTATCAGTTGATAATGCAATATTTTCAAACTCCATAACAGTCACTAGGGCTTAATCGGATTCAAAGTTTATGGATAATGATCGAAATATATAACAATGATACGCTATATGTTTTATGACGTTAAATAGAAAGTTAAAGTTACTGCAGGAATAACCGTAGAATTTGAAGTTAAAGTCAAAGTACAGAGAGGCATTGTACAAGGTCCGGTGTTTTTAAATATAAAATCTTGTACGATATAAACGAGTTTTGCTTATGATAGGGTTTCAGGTAACATTTAATAATTCGATATAAACGCTAACGGTTTATTCCAAAATTCTGCCATTTATTTAGAAGGAATTATCGATTCGAAGTTCAACTACTTAAATATAAAGGCTTTGTGGTAAACGATTATCGAAAACTACGTAGTATTTTGTGTCAGTGAAATCTTAAACTTGCTTTCTGTTTAAACACGATAGTCGTGAGTCCTGCTTAAGCAGACGTATTGCAGTGTTGGACAAGATATGAGTAGTGTTAAGGTAAAATGATAGCGTTGAAAACGAAAGTATCGCGAATGTCAGCATATGTGATAAAATTTTTTAGATCTAGAAAATTTGCCAGACTTCGCTTTGGAATCCACTTTGTGTACAATATTTTCATCTACAGGGAGGATGTCTTCGTCAACGCAATTTTTATGGCATGTATTGGAATCTACTTTTGCTTTCATGGGATATTTCTTTCTATTCTATTCTTAGACTTCACTCATAATACTTTTTTCGTCTATTTGTTTATATTATTACTAAACCAATCTATATTTCCTACTTTATTATGTCTCACCCGGTTTTCAACAATGTTGCCTTTTGGCTATCTTTTGGTAGAATTGATGGAACGCTGGTACAAGTTCGCTGAGAAGATTACAGGCTGCAAGGAACTGTAGGAGGCTTCAATGTCAGACCACAAATTTACCGAATTCAGCATCAGGCGAGGGATCTTCACCTTATTGAAGAGAAGGAATCCGACAAAAATCATCTGGACAGGCCTTAAGGAAGAGAATGTTATCAGGTTATCAGAAGGAAGCTATTCAGAATCTGTTGTGTCTATGGCGGAGCACAGATTTGCAGTAATTACGAAAGGAGCCTGAAAACTCGTAAACAGGTGTCTTATGTTAAGGCTATTTTGGAAGAAAATTGAAATCTTTACAGATCGAAATAAATAGAATATTAGAAAATATTGCTTGGTGAAATTAGCCAGATTCGAAGCGCTCAGAAGGTCTGCCTACATACTCGAAAACAGAGACTCTGTCTCATGTTTTAGATTCACTTCTCTGATAAGTTGATCAGAACTGGCTCACAAATAACTCCTATCACTCATAGGTAGTACAAATCGCCAAAGCTGGTATCCGTCATCGGTTATGATGACTGATGAGCCGCTAAGTCGCCTGGACCGATGGCATCTATGGCATCTATTGATATAGTTATGCAACAAAAAGGGTTAGACTAGTCGCTGGCAGCTCTAAACAGAATCTTTATCGCTAGACTTGCATTGGAATATACTCATATACCGAACTTCTGATGAAAAGTAAGGATAGCCTTAATCCCTTCCCTCATTATGGATCGAATTGAGAGCATGGTTGAGTAAAAAACTGTTTTGTAATTACATCTCCTTTTTTATATGCAATACGTCTATTCACGCGGAAGATCCCGCCATACTGAGCTTCAAATTGTGGTTGCCAGCATTGAAGCCACACTCCACAAAAAGGAGTACGCACTGGGCATTTTCATCTAATTTATCTATAACGAAACTTTTGACGACATGTGATTTTCGACTACGCAGCACAACACAGATGAATTGCTGGATATGTAAATTCAAATAAGAAATAAAGCTCCGCAGGACCTGAACCTCTATTAGGACTGTCTGCATCTTCGATTATGCTTTTCCTAAGCACTTAAGTGGGTGAAAATAAAATGGGATTATACAAATAAATGGTAAGTGGATTTAATCAAGACTTCGTAGAAAGGTTTGAGTTAAAAGATTTTTGTCGAACGATTATTTTGCCCTGAGTAAAAACCTGGTGAAGTTTCTGAATTTGTCAACAACTTAAGAAGAGTTATCTAATGTAGGCAATCCCAGATATAAATTGCACCTCAAGAGGCATTTTCTTAGTTAGTCTTGCTAAACATTAAGTCGGTTCGAGAATAGAACTGCATAGTTTAAGTTTTATATACTCGTACTACAGTTAACTGTGATCAACTTTAAAGTTTTCTCTGAGAGTTCATACAAATACATACGAGTATTCTGTATTTTCTTGGTTGATTTGCCTGAAACTGTTGAATCTAAAGTGCTGGTGACCAGATTACTAGTCTTCGTGAGACACATGCCAATTCCCAGTGGAAAAAAAAAAATGAGTACCGAAAGCATAAAACCAAACATCCCTTTAGATCAATTAAAATTCACTAAATTTTTTTGTTAATTTGACTTTATCTTTGTATGAGGTGGTAAAAGTTGGCATCGTATCTAATTGATTGGTGCCAACTGGGACTGTGGCACTTGTCCACTAAACGTATAGGTATTTGGTTACGGAGTCGGTATAAAATTTTTGAGCTTCCTCTACAGCTAATAAGTTATTGGTTTCACCGTTTTTTGATTTTGTTCTTATTGTACTATTTGGGTAAGCACCGATAGGCGTCAACCTGGCGATGCCGAGTGCCTTAACTATGACTAAACATCAATTGTGCACATTTTACGTCCTTGTTAAAGTTGTTAGGGCAGACATTGTGCAGGAGAACATAGCAACACTATAATGTCTTGTCGGATGCGACTGAACAACAAAAAGAGTTACGGCGGATGAATTTACGTGACTGACTGACAACATAACTAGGCTACTGGACCGTATGGACCACAGAGTTTATTTATTAGAGCTGAGATCGATAAAGACCTTTACTACGTCGAAATTATAACGGTCGACTGTGATGTTCTGTCTAATTCGTCGCTGAGTGGCGAACAGGCGACGAACCTTGTCAAAAACGACCAAAAACTCAACAGTCGGCTGGCAAGTTTATGGCATCCGTATTTTGGGATACACATGGAATAATTTTCATCAACTATCTCCAAAAGGGGCAGACTATCAACAGCGAATATTACATTGCGTTGTTGGAGCGTTTGAAGGACGAAATCGCAGAAAAACGGCCGCATTTGAAGAAAAAGAAAGTGCTGTTTTATCAAGACAATGCACCGTGTCACTAGTCGATGAAAACGATGACAAAATTGAATGAATTCGGCTACGAATTGCTTCCCCACCCGAATCGCCGAAACAGAGGCCTATTTTAAGGCTAAACCAAAATCGTACCTCAAAACTGGTATCGAAAGATTGAAAAATCGTTTCAATCAGTGTATCGCCCTCGATGGCAACTATATTGATAAATAAAATTTAATTTTGCAAAAATTTTGTGTTTTACTATAAAACGGACTTTTCAGCCAATGTGTTAAAGAGAGCATTTGTGAAATAAAGACTGATTCAAGTTAGAACCGTTAACTACAAATCTTTTATTCTGTAAAACCTCCCAGCGATAAGGCTCACAAATAAAAATTGTCATAACCGTGAGACCCCCAATTGAGGTAAGGCTCGCTCGTACTAACATTTAAAACGTCACTGGCACATCAGCAATTCAACAAAAGAATCAGGTTCATGCAGTTTGTATCCGCGATCGTATTCATTTGATCAATTCTAAGTTGTTATGTCAGAGAACTAAAAAAATAGCGAACAAAAGGCTGATAATGATCCGCCTGTATACAATTTAATCTAGCTTAGCATGCTTACTGTATGTTGCCTTGCGAGTCCTGAGCCCTACATTACATCAACGCGTCATCGTGTGCATTTTGTCTTTGACTGTTCTGCGCCGGATAACATGGGTATTCGGAAAGTATGAATGTATGAAATGTACCTACTGTATCCAGGTTAAATGAAAAGAAGAGGTGTCAAATCGCATCCTTGGGGCTAACATTGAAAGATGTTGATGTCATCTGGGTGCATGTTTATTTTATTTTAAGCAATCGAGATCTATGGTATATTGTAACAAGGAAATTGCCAAAAACGTTGAAAATATTTAATGTTGCCGTTGCCGTTGATTCTAATTAACCGATCAATCAGTAGGGATAGCACCACTTAATTCAATATTAACATACTAATTAGCACGATTTTGTAAGCTGTAACGAATTTCGCTTTAAGTTTTTCTATTTTTCTCTTATTTGCCAGAGATGATTTCCTAGCGACTTTTGTTGCGAAATCTCTTTCTTACACCCAATACAGAGTAGACCTGTCACTCTCGGCAGGGACAAGGACAGCTTGTCTTCGTTTTTATTGAAAATCCCAATCAAAATAAGAGAATAATAATTCGAACTTAATGATGTTTTTACCCAAGGGTATTTAATTTATTTTTGACGGATTTTGGTGATACCTGCTTCGCATGGGGTAAACCTAAAACGTTCGATTTTGTTTGCGTATTAAATAAAGTAAGTTTTCCCAATGAGATGATGTCAGAAGTTAAAGCTCTTTTGTGTCGCAGTAAAAATCCGAGTGGGGGTGAGAAAAATCCCAGATTATGGTGGAAAAAATTCCCACACTTAATTTATTAAAATCGAATAATCGTTGTCGTAACCAATAATGTTGTTTTCCATGCATCAATCCGAGATCGGGCAACAAATCCAAGTGCTATTTAATAAGCAATTCTTGATTGTCTTGATGGGAAACAACGTACCATCAGTAGAATCAAAATGATCATAGGCGGATTGCCATTACAGGCGTTTCGCGTATTTATCTTGTTGTTGCTTTAGCGTTAGTGTTATCATTGCTTCGCTGCAGTATAAGTATACTCGTAAGTCTTCGGCTTTGCTGGGTTCTTTGGGCTTGTATCTTTTTATCTGTTTATTTACAAATGCTTAAGTTAAATGAGCAATAGAGTGTTGCAGTATGTATCGGATGATGGTTGTATGCTCGCAGACAACCGCTGACATCGAAGGCCTAACCTAACTGCCTTGCGCTATGCATTCTTGCTCGGGCTGCGGCTGGGCTGTCGCTGTTGCTATTCATGGCTCGTCTACATGCTGTTTGTTGTTCTGTCTTTTGTGTGGTGTGCCGGTTGGCGTGCGGTGTGTTGTGAACGCAGTAGCAGAGGCATGGGAATGAAAGAAAGCTTGACCATGAGTTGGATAGTTTTATTATTATTATTAATGTTTATTATGGAGAAGCCGACAAGACACATAGGCAACGTCCAACGAGGCAGAAGCAAGAAGAAGAAGAATAAGAAAAAAAAAAAAACACGACTATGTAAAAAAAAAAAAAATACAACTCATCATCATTGTGCCTTTGCGCGATTGAACGTTCTGAACTTTCGTTTTCTTTTACTCGTACACTACTACTCCAGCTTCAGGTCTTCGAGTCAAATAGCTCCAGCTGCTGGAGTCACCAACCAACGAAGAAGTGGTGCAGATTAAAAACTGGAAAACGAAGATGAAAATGAGTCTGGTCTGTGGTATCTGGTGCTACTTCCACGTTGCCTTTCCCTCTGCAGTTGCTGTAATAGTTATAAAAGTCGCTTCGAATCTGTATACTCGTATCATAATACCTACTTGTGTTTTGTAATTTTTGTGGTTACATAGTATGATAGTATAACGTCATACAGGCATATATATTTGTACAATACAAAAAATTGTGTACAATATAGGAGTACGAGTCGAGTATGCATGTACGAGCGTACATTGTTATAAACCAAAGTGTGTACGTAACGCTTGGGGACGTATGTATCTACTTGTATCTACTGGCCAACCAACAATGGTCATTATTGAAGGGTTAACTTTGTCCAGAGTCTGGCAATTGTGCCTAAGACAAAGATTCGTGCTGACTCAATGGGTGGGGACCCTCTTTTCGAAAAGATAATAAAATAAATTGAGTTGTGAAACTGAAGTTTATCTATCAACAAAAATTAACAAGTGTAGACTGACATCTTCAGTCAAATTGGTAATTGTTGTTGGTAAGTGGTGTATTCAAAAAAAAAACCCTGAGTTATTGATAGTTATACTACATCCGTGTTAAAGTTTGGATGCAGTTGTTAACTGGCCCGAATGGCGTTTCGAGTCGAATGGGGAGGAGGAAGGTAGGAATTTTTTTCTTTTGTTTCTTCATTTATGTAAACTTTTAATTTGGGGCATTTCCATGTTTGTTTTCGACGACGCAAGCTACCAGTGATATAATTTTGAAACATTCCCTCAAAAACAAATTGAACGGAGGGGAACGTAAAAGGTATGACGTGATTGGATGACCTTTCTGAAAACTTTCCAAAGGCTTTTGTGGAGCGAAATGCTCTAAGGCAAATATGGTATTAAAGAAAGTTTTTTTTTAGATTTGTGCAAACGCACCTACCTGTTGGTTTATAGAATATCTGACTTTTACACATTTAGTAAAGCAGATTTTGTGTTGTTAACTCTGCTGTAGCCGGTCCCATACTCAACTCCAGTTGAGAATGGAGAAGGTAAGTCGGTGAAGATTACCACTACCACTTGCAGTATGCTAAGTCTGAACTATTTGAAAACACGGCTGGTGAACTTTAGTGCATATGCATGTCCCAAACAAAGCATAATACGGACGTTTCGGAGGAGGAATTGACAAGGTGAAGTTAACGGCAAAGTTAAGGTCAATTCTAGCGATAACCTTATTTGAGGTTTTTCGAGACTGGAAGTTCAGGTTATGTCAAGATTTTTGCGCTTCCGGTTTGGGATTGTGCCGTCCACCACTACCCAACCAGATAAACCCCTATATTATACACTCATATGTTGAGAAGCGACATATAGTTCTCAGCAAACGAAAAACTCACCACGCTATTCGGCTATGCATGTGGAATGTATTATACTTAGCAAATTATATTCCACGGAGGCCCTATGCATAAACAAGATTAATGCTACTGTCACGGACTACTGGATGGCCAAAAGAAGAATGAACAACTATGACAGCTATACAACAGCTCTTGCTTTTCAAGACGACTTAAACAAGAGAACTTGAGTTTCATACATCTAAAGGGCTGGATTATAACAATCTTTATTAAAGCTAAATTTGCTAATATATGTATGTGCAGATAAATCTGATATAACGACCTTACCAAAGATTGGTTCCACGAATTTAAACCATGTCCATAGAATGGCGTTAAGATCGTCTTTGGAGATTTTAACTCCAAGTTAGTAAAAGAGAGCATATTGGGCAGCATAGTTGGAAAACTTTATTAAGACTACAATAACTCTGAAAATAGATGCAGAATAATCGGTGCAAGCAATCAAAGACAGCGCATTTTATGAAACCATCGTAATGAAACCCATGGTTTGATAAAGAGTGCTGACAAGCGCATGTACGGACAAGACTTCTATGAGAAAACGGAAGTAACTTCATCTTCTCAGAGAGAAAAAGCAAGAAGTACAAAAGCCATTGAATGGCGTGACTGCGGAAATAATTCTCGGGAGTTCTATCAAAAAGTGAAAAGAACTTTTACAATGCCATACAAAAGCATCCATAGATACAGTCGGTGCTGAAAATGTGAAAGGATTATTTCTGTTAACCGTTGAAATATTTAACGCTTATAATTACATCTAAGGTTACGTGATGTACAAATCCCACGTTTGTGCGATTGATTATATTTTCAGGCTTTAGAAGTACATATGTACTTTACATCACAATGCATATGTTAAGCTGGACGAACGACAGTCGTCTATAACAAAACTTCACGCGTAAGCAGCATTTTTCTGTCACCAAATACTACGGAGATTTCGCGGCATTCAAGCCATCTAACATACGTTAGGTCTGCCAGCGTACTCGGTTATGTCAGTTGGTTTTTAATATGAGCACAACTGCAGACGGGATGACTCACCAGGTTGCCGGCACACCAAATGGATGCTTCTCGACGTTTCTAAGAGATCAGCGGCCTTCCTGCTATCCTTCAGTAGGAAAAATTGCAGGCTGCTTACTAGCGTCGTGACGGGACTAACCACTTAAATGTGATGACCATAAGTGGTACAACATCCTGCGACGAAAAATGATAACGACACCCCGGAGCACTACTTCTGTGAATGTCAGGTTTACGCTCGGATCATACTTTAGGCACTTTATAACTGAAGCGCTTACTCGTCTAATTTTAAAATACTGGAAAATTCCATAAAAAGAAATTTACAAGGAGTACAATGGACTGGTCCTTTGGCTAAGTGTTTTGTTCCGACAGCAAAAAAAAAAAAAAAGTGCGACATCGTTATTACAATTTCTTTAGTAGTTTTCAACAGAGACTAAGTATTTAAATTTATCCAATTTACTCAATTACTATTACTGGCGCTGGTAGTGGCGAAAATATTGGGTCTATATACTTAATTCGTGCGGTTTGAAAAGAGATGGCGTAATTTGTATTATTCGTTTGTTATTATTCCATTGGAACAGGCGTTGGAAAGCTACTGTCATTGTACATCATTTCAATATATGTCATTCATTTGAAGCGTAAACAATAATAATTTTTTTCACTCAAATATGTCAAACCTTGTGCCTGAAAAAGTGTTTTTGCGGGGAGTTCTTCTTCATTACTTTAATATGAAGAAAACTGCTGCCGAAAGTCATCGTATTTTGGTGGAAGTTTATGGTGAATATGCGCTAGCTGAGCGAACTTGCCAAAAGTGGTTTGCACGATTTAAAAGTGGTGATTTTGGCTTGGAAGACGATGAATGTCCTCGGCAGCCAAAAAAGTTTGAAGATGAAGAACTGGAAGCATTACTCTATGTGTCACTCAAGCAGCCATTTCCAAACGTTTAAAAGCAGCTGGATATATTCAAAAGCAAGGAAATTGTGTTCCACATGAACTCAAGACGAAAGACGTCGAAAGGCTGTTTTGCATGTCCGAAATGCTGCTGGAACGCCACAAAAGGAAGTCATTTTTGCATCGGATTGTTACTGGTGATGAAAAATGGATCCATTACGACAACCCCAAGCGCAAAAAATCATATGTGAAACCCGGCCAACCAGCCAAATCAACGGCAAAGCCGAATATCCATGGCGCGAAGGTAATGCTCTGTATTTTGTGGGATCAGATGGGTGTGCTGTATTATGAGTTGCTAAAACCGGGTGAAACCATCAATGGACAACGCTAACGAAAACACAATTAATCCGTTTGAATAGAGCAGTAGCCGAAAAACGCCCGGAATATGCGACCAGACACGAGGTAATAATTTTCCATCATGACAACGCTCGGCCCCACGTTGCTATTCCGGTTAAGAACTATTTGGAAAACAGTGGATGGGAAGTCTTACCCCACCCGCCTTATAGAACAGACCTTTCCCCTTCTGAGAACGCCCTCACTGAAATACGGTTCACATCAGAGCAGAATATATAAAATTGGCTTGGGTCATTCTTGACTGTCAAGCCGGCGCAGTTTTTATGAGATGGGATCCACAAATTGCCAGAAAGATGGGAAAAAGTCATAGCTTCAGATGGGCAATACTTTGAATAATACTATTGTACATGTTTTTTCTTAAATACACGTTCAAATTTTGGAAAAAAAAACCGCACGAATTAAAATATATACCCAATATGTTACATATTTTCCTAACTCGTGGGTGAGCTGTTTGGTTATCGAATAGGTCACCAAATCTATCATTTGGCATTTTAGTCCACTACAAAGTCACTGAACCTTAATTTATTCACGGCCATGGGGTAACTGGAAAATTTAAAGGGTAATATTCAAAAGTTCAATTACAAAATTAGATGTATTCTGCAGATACGAGAGCAACTTATGGATCTTCAAAATTTATAAGAAGTTTCGAAAGTCTTTATTCAAGAGATGCTTTTATAAACAATAAAATGTTCTTGAAAAAATTTAACACAAATAAGCAGAATTGGAACAACTATCTTCCAGCATTTATTTAACTAGGGAGCCTAGTAATTAATGACCCCAATAAGAGTCAACAATCATGTCAGTTGCAGCCGCAACGCTTTCTGATGAATCAAATCAATTGAAATCGTATAAAATAAAATTTACTTTTATTATCAATTTAAAATACAACATACGAGTATGCACATGCATGTGTTTGTATGTATTCAAGGAGAAAATAAAAATCAGAAGAAAAAACGTATTCCTCACATGAGAATTGTTTATATGCATATAGTACATAGAATCACTCAAGAAAGGCCACTTTCGGATCTTTATTCTTAGACTATCAAGTCCAACGGACATACTCAAGGAACTGCCTAAAAAGTTCTAAACTTTATATGTAACGAGTACATATGAGTATCGTTTTATGGTTGTAAATGGCCAACATAAGTCGTCAATGAATATTTTGTTTACTTTTTAAGGAATGTTCTTCACAGATTGGGATATCATGAGCCGAGAATACGGATACGTGAACAACCAACAGAAGACCTAAAAAGGTTCTAAAAAGATTAACACGATTGCACACATATGCTATGCATTGGTGCAGTTTCTTTTGCTGCAACAACTTATGTTCTCCAAAAACATATTTTAAAAAGAAATATATTCTTCTCTTGTTTGGGGGAATTCAAATCTACAATCGAATACGAGGGTATAATTCAGCAGCCTCTATTTTTATAAAATTACTAATCAATTTATTTAATCCAACTGTTCGTCGAATTAGTTAACATCAAATTCGAAATGAAGGACCGGAATCGGTCGTTCTGAGTAATAGAGAGTCAACAAATATCTGAATGTCCAGAAATTAGCATTTAATTTGCACCGTTTTGCTGATTTGCCCTTTTCTCATATCCGATTGCCTACCATACGAGTACATATTATTTTACTGTATACGTACCTACTACGTGTTTGTATAGTCGACTATGTACATATTTTAGAGAAGTTTGCTTATACAGTACATACTCGTAAACATAACACAAATTGGCAAGCTCAAAATAACATGTACATATGTATATTGAATCTCGCTAAAAATTTATAGATTTTTCTTGAAAAAAGGTAGGTTAATAGAAATTGTCAGTTTCGAGGTAAGTGACTGCGAATTAAACCCTGATCTCTGGTTTAGTAATCGGTGAATTAGCCACTGCCGAACGAAAGGAAGGTCAGTTTTTTTATTCTCGTCAAAGTCCACTTAAAGTAAATGGAGCGAATATTTCAATAAAGTCGTTGCCTGGTTATGTCAATATCCATGATTGTTTAGAAAAAAACGAACTAATTAATGTTTCATTAGGCTCTTAGGACATAATCCTATTAATAACTTGACTTGTAAGGCTGAAGAAATAATGAAGTAATAATTGCTGGCTGAGCTGTATCTCAAAAAGTCATAATGGCAAACCATAAATTTATCCAAAACTGATGACTCGAATACGATGATTCCTCGAATGTTGGTCAGAATTTCCGTATACAAATCAGAGAAACTAGAGTAATTATCTGAAAGGATGACAGATGGAGAGCTACATAGGATTTTAATAATGAGCTCAAGATTGCTCTCATTTCGCTTTAAGATTTCGAGCCGTATTATGTATTTGTATTTACGTGCGGTATAATTTATCTATATAAGTCCATTGGGGAAAAAGTTACATTAAGTAGTTAGTTAGTTAGATTAAGTAGATATCCTGGCTTAATATCACACCGAGAGGTGTGACGAACGACCTCAAGTGTTAAAAAATTTAAATATACTATACGAGTAGTGTTATCTTATTTCCTTTAAATTTCTGAACTTTTATCCATAAGGTTCTATTTAAGTCTTCGAGACAAGTTTGTATATGCCTTCTACCAGATAATTAACGATTTCTTTAGAAACTCTTTTGGTAAGCTGTCGTGGTACAGTGCTTTTTTTTTTTTTTTTTTTTGTTTAACTTGCAAATTCGCATCATTTGTTTATTTTATTTAAGTAAATGGAAATATTGAATCTAACAGCAGGATTTTAGCCCGATCAATAGCTTCTTATATACTTTTAGCCCTAGCTAAAATTGCCCGGACACAATGTATTTGGCTTATATTAAAATATTTGCATATTTTATAGTTTCTACATCGGGTTTACCTTTTCTTTTTGTTAAAACCTATGTTCCATGTATTGCTACTAGCAGAAGTCTTTATATTATGATACTACACCAAGATTACTGGATACTTTCTTCTCATCAATCGCGACTTGATTAAATTGGTTGATGGTGTATCGATGTAGATATGATGCATCACACGTCCGTAGTCTTTTCATGGGCGATGGTGTCTAATATCCTTATTAAATCTTGCACCGAAGTTGTCATTTATTCTTATTTGATGGTATTGCTCCACTGGCCCGTATTAGAAACTGTAGCATCGATTGGCACAGCTTCAATGAAAACGAGCGACTCGACAAGTCGGACGAGATCTTGTCCACACGGAATGAACCAAAGCGAAAATACTTTTCATAGCAGTTAAATAATCATACTCTTTTTCCACTGTTCAAGAAAAAATTGAAATTTTCAGGCCACCCTTACTGTTCATTCTTTTATTGATCAGCTGTTTTTAACCTTCAAAATATCAGTTTCGAGGTAATAATTTTCAACTTATGAAGAAAATAGATCCTAAAACGCTTGCTAATATTCTGGGCGTTGTACTTGTGTTGAAGGCACAAGTTTCACCCTTGTTATGGGTCGAAGCCGATTTAAAACCTCTTGCTGCTCTTAGACTCACAGCAACGAAGGCGTTAAATACCTAAAACTTTTACGATAAGACTTGTACATTGCTCTTTCCCCGCTTTTTATTAGACAGCGTCATTGATGTGCGAAGCCTTGATAATTTGGCGGGGGCCCAGAGAAATCTACAGACTGATTAGTATCCTGCCGCATCTTTATAAATTTTTGACAGGAATTATAACAAAAAAAAAAAAAAATCGAACAAAAACTCGACTTTTTTCAGCTACGAGAGCAGCTGAGCTTTGAAGCAGCTTTAGCTTGACCATTCGCAAGCAATAAAATCAGTTATCGCGAAATCAGTTTAATGCACCCGGCCAATAGTACTAACCTTTGTTGATTTCCAAAAAGCTTTTAATACGGTCGAAATACATAGTGCTATCGACTAGAGATAGTAGTATGTAGCTAGTAGTTCTGAAATATAATCAAAAATCTAAATTGAGACGACAAAGGCATGAATGTCGACGGAAAGTACCTAAGCCACCTACGCTTTGTGGATGACAGGTATTATGATGATCTATCCCATAATATACCGTACGTAATAATATTTGTGGAAAAAATAAACCTAAGTTATAAATTTGGCTGGAGCAAGATACTATATATTTATTAACACTATTTGTGTGGTCGAACCAGTCCAGGTTATTATCTATTGGGCTGTTAAATACAATAAGATTTGCGGCTTTTTTCTTGGAAGTTGTATTTATCATTTCAGAAAATTTCTGTATACTCGTATACTGTTATGAAATTTTTGTTGTTTATTCCAATAGAGAGGGTTACCCTTTACATTGTTAAGAGAATTTGCTTTGATCGGACGTGTTTTAAGTGCTCAATATTTTCTTTAAAATGGAGAATAAGAGAGTGCACTTCGGCATATTTTGCTTTTTTCTTTAAAAGAGATGTCTAAGTTTCAAACACTTTTTAACGTTGGTTTACATGCTTTCATTCACGGAAATGCGACGATCAAATCTTGGCTGCATTTAGAGTTGCAGACATTTGATGACACGAGAGATCGTTAAGCGGTTAGTCATCGCCCATACAACCGATTCACAGAGACTAAAAATGCTTGAGATTTCGAAAAAGGTGGATGTTTGGGTTCCTCACGAACTCAGTGAATGAATCATAATAGTCTGTGAGTTTTTGTTGAGATGGAACTCGCTTGAGACTTTTCTGAAAAGAGAGGTTACGGGAGACGAAAAATGGGTGGTTTACAACATTATTTGGCGTAAGAGGTCATGGTACGCTCTTGGTGAAACATCGCAATGGGTTGGTAAACAAGATTTGCATCTCAAAAATCTCATGTTGAGCATTTGGTGGGACTGGCGAGGGGTCCTTTATTTTAAGTTGCTTCTACGCAATCAGGCAATAAATATTGGTCAACTCAATACTTTAAAGCAGGCGGTAGAAGAAAAATGGAAAAAGTTGGCGTTGGGAAGGGCGTTGTTTTCTTGTTTTCCATCATGATAACGCCAGACCATACACAGCCTAAGTGACAAAGCAAACGCTGAATTCATTTGGCTGGGAAGTTATGCTGCACCTACCGTACCCTCCAGAATGAAAAGCAAAGTTTTTTTTTTTGTCTGAGACCTATTTTCTGACCAATAAACCAGCTTCTTAAAAGGCCACTCTAGGATTTTCAAAAAATCAAATTTTTTTTCTTGCTTTCAATGGTCCCTCAGGACCTCAAAAAATGATATCGCAAAATATTATGGCCGGGAAATATCTCGAAATACTTGTTTTTCAAAGTATAGTACAAGACCGCCAGGTAGGACTTTCTATAACTTAAAATTTTAAACGCGTTTATCTTAAAACTGCATTTTCCATGTTGCCCGCACCAATAACTCGAACAATTTTCAACCAATTTACTTCAAATTTTAACTGAATCTTTAAAAATATGTAGGAATTTTTTTATATGGCACAGTTTATTATGTATATTATTTATTTATTTTTCTGCGAATTTTGCAAGTTTGACTTTTGAAGTGCACCATTTGGCCAAAAATCAATACCACCTTGATCAAAAAAAAAAAAAAAAAAAAAAAAAAAAAAAAAAAAAAAAAACGGAATAACCACCGTGTGTTTCGATTTGAGTTAAGTTGGTACATCTGTTATTGACATTCCCTCTAAATCTTAGCGTCATAGCTTGACATTTGCAAAAGTTACGTAGCCAAGAGTACATCCTTCGCTATGTGTACAATTTTTGAAATGAATTTAAATTTGCAACAAAAAACTTGTATTAAATGTTGCGTAAAAAACGGATTTAATGGTGCGCGAACGTTGGAAAAGTTTTTCGGCAACGATTCTCTAAAGAAAACGGTCGTTTACCAGTGTCACCGCACCAGCGGTTCAAGAGTGGTCGTGAGCCAATCGAAGATGATGAACGCAGTGGCAGACCATCGACATCGAAAACCGACGTAAACATTAATGTAGTATTGTAAAATAAATGTGGGTCAATAACCAAAAATTAACCATCAGAGAGATAGCGGATGACTTAAACATTGCCTATGGATCCGTTCAAGACATTTTGGTTAATGTTTTGGATTTCTGTCGTGTAGCAGCAAAGTTGGTGGCAAAAGACTTCAATTCCATGCAAAAAAGGGACCGTGTTGACGTCGCAAAGAGATGATTTGCGAGGCTGAATCCGATCCCATATTCATCAAAAGTATCATTACTAGAGACGAGACATGAACTTATGAGTACGACACGCAATTCAGACATCAGGCAAGTGAATGGCGTTCACCAAATGAGACCAAAGACCAAAAAGAAACACTAATGGACATACCGAAAACCGAATACAAAAAATGTTACGAGGATTGCATCAAGCGCTATCTTAAGTGTGTTGCAGTATATGGGGATCATTTTGAAGGGGACAATATTTTATGAATTTAAATGAATAAACTTGTATTTTTAATTTTCTGAATAAATTCCGAAATTTTTTTGATCAAGGTGGTATAGGGTTTTCTAATAACGACTTGACAACTTTTTTTTAAATAAAAGGCAAACCATTTGAGATATTTCAAAAACTTTATTATTAGCTTGAAGTACAATCAAAACATTTGTGAATGGAACTCGACTTCGTTCATATGACCACCGCGGGCACGTTTGCAGCAGTCGATTGGTTGGACCCAATTTTCAACGACTCGGCCGTTATTTCGCGTTCAATGTTGGCTCTGAGCTCTTCCAACGTCGTCGGCGTGTTGTCATAAACCAATAACTTAACGTAGCCCACAGAAAATAGTCAAGCGGTGTTAAATCGCACGAACGAAGCGGCAAGTCGACTGGCCCATGTCTTGAGATAACACGCTCACCATACTTACTTTTCAATAAATAGATTGTAGCGTGTGCTGTGTGGCTTGTGGCACCATCCTGTTAAAACCACATGTCGTCCAAGTCCATATCTTCCAATTTGGGCCAAAAATAATTGGTGATCATGGCGCGACAGCGCTGACCATTCACAGTGACGTGACGATCGTTATCGTCGACGAAAAAATATGGCCCAATAACGCCGCCGGCATGCAAACCGCACCAAACAGTTATTATTTGTGGATGAAGTGGTGATTCATGAAGCACATAGGGGTTTTCAATTCAACAAATAACCCATATTTTGTTTATTGACGAACCCATTGAGCCAAAAAATGCGATGAAATTCATCATCTTGGCGCATCTTCTCCAGAACCCAATCGGAGAACGTACTTCTCTTCAAATGGTCCATTGGCTTCAATTCATGAGTCAGCTTGATCTTGTATGGGTGTAAACCAAGATCCTTACGCAAAATACGCCATAATGTGGTCTGAGCGATGCCGAATTCTTGAGAACGCCGTGGAACTGACTGATTTGGATCGTTTTCTACGGACATCTGAACTGTAGCGATATTTTCGACACTTCGACCAACCCGTTGTCTCACTGACACGGCAACATCACACAGCGACTATGTAGACTCAAATTTTTGCACTAAACTTATTATCGCCTGCCTACTAGGGCGAAAATTATGGCCAAAAATTGGAGTTAACGCTCTTAAAGTTGCAGTCACCGACTCCGAATATCTGTAGAAAATTTTTATAATTTGCAGACGTTGCTCGTTAGTGTACTTTACCATGACGAAAATGTTGAGTTTACTGAATAAATTGACAGTGACAGTTTGATGATTAGTTAAAGAGTGCGTTCACAAATTAAATTCAAAGCTGTCAAGTCCTTATTGGAAAACCCTATATATGAAAAAAATGTTTATGTACTTTATTAGCTAATGTTATGTACAATAAAACAAAATCTAGTGACTCATCATAATTCAAAATTATGTTATGTTTTATGTTTTATAGTCAATCATACGTACAATAAACTTCTACCTTTGTAAACTCGATTTATTCTATATTTACTTATTTTTACGGTCTCTAGAATGGCCTTACCTATTGTTAATTTTCACCTTTTGTTTGCTGTTAGAAAAGTAAGAACCCAGCCATTTGTAAATAAAGCCACGCATTCCTGTATTATACAGTTAACGTAAGAGAATTTTATGATTTCCTAAATCAAATGCTAAATCAATAAAAGGGCCAGCAAAGAAAAGACTTCCATAAATGTTTTCATTAATTTCATTACAGAATTGCAAAAGTGGATCTTGTGCGGTCTTATTTAAAAAACTCAGAAATATCGGTCTACAGTTATTTAGATAGATAAGGGGCTTGGGCCTCCAAATTGTACGTGAGTTTGATTACACGACCACCTACACACCCTATTGCTTCGACGCAACCAAAGAAAAATAAAAAACTGTGACATAAGATACGGTGATAACTACAGAGAATAGAAGCAGTTTCTTTTTCGGTGAAGATTTTTAGTAGTTTAGGGATGAAAGCTTAAACTTTCGGGACGTAAGTAAATACTTTATAAAAATCCGCATCAAGGTTAAAGGTTAAATTGGAAAGCCTAATACGCGGTTCACGCAACCACTATGTAAAGAAGCTATGTTATCACGGAATGTCACTCCGGGTGTTATTTTAAGCATGATATTACTTTTAAATCCCTTTAGATGTTAGTATGTGGAGTCGGAAGCCGTACTCTAAAAAACACCACGTTCAAAAAAGGACTTTCAGCAATTGGGATTATGTTACTCGACTACGTGGAAGAATTTACGCAACGATCTTGATCTAAAACCTTCCGAATCGTGCAAGAACTGAAGCGGATCGACCTGCTACAGTATCCAATTTTCGGATATGAAAAGTTGGAGGAAGATTAGCTTTTTTATTGAAAAGTTATCTTCAGCGGCGGAGCTCATTTCTAATTGAATGGGTATGTTAATAAACAAAACTGGCGTGTTTGGTCCTATAAGCAACCTCAAGCAATACAAGTGTTGTCAATGCACCCGGAAAAATGCACTGTTTGGTGCGGATTATGGTCCAACGGAATCATTGGCCCGTATTTTTTCAAAGATGACCGTGAGAGCGACGTTACAGTTAATGGCGCCCGCTATCTTTCAATTATTTCAAACTTTTTTTTGCTCGAAATAAGCAAGTTGAACCTGATCGACACGTGGTAGCAAGATGGTGCTACCAATTGAGAAATGAGTTCGGGGAACATTTAATCCTCATTTTATATCGGCAAATTAGATTGTGGGATTTGATGCCTTTAGAATATTTCTTTTGTGGATACCTCAAATCATTCGTCAATGCCCATAAATCAGCGTCAATTGCAGCCTTGGAAGATAACATTATACGTGCTATTAGCGAAATCCCAGCCAATATCCTCGAAACAGCGATTAAAAATTGAACTCTCCGTATGGACCACTTCAAACGTAGTCGCGGTCAACATTTACATGAAATAGTCTTTAAAAAGTAAATGGCAAATATTGATTTATCAGCTCAAATAAAAGTTTCATATACTTTTGGAATTTTTCTGTTACTTTAAAAAAAATTGTATATAAAAAATTTTTTTTACTTACAAACCTCTTAACATCATATATATTAGGTCTATAACTTGCTAAGAGATAGCGTAATTTGTATTATTCCATTGTTATTATTCCATTGGAACATGCGTTGGAAAGCCACTGTCCTTGTACGTCATTTTAGTATATATCATTCATTTGAAGCGTAAACAACAATAATTTTTTTTTCACTCAAATATGTCGAACTTTGTGCCTGAAAAAGTGTTTTTGCGGGGAGTTCTTCTTCATTACTTTAATATGAAGAAAACTGCTGCCGAAAGTCATCGTATGGTGAACATGCGCTAGTTAAGCGAACGTGCCAAACGTCTTATGCAGCCAAAAAAAATTGAAGATGAAGAAATGGAAGCATTACTTTATGAAGATTGTTGCCGAACACAAGAAGAGCTCGCAGAATCTTTGGGTGTCACTCAAGCAGCCATTTCCAAACGTTTAAAAGCAGCTGGATATATTTAAAAGCAAGGAAATTGGGTTCCACATGAACTCAAGCCGATATACGTCGAAAGGCGGTTTTGCATGTCCGAAATGCTGCTGGAACAACACCGAATTGTTACTGATGATGAAAAATGGATCCATTACGATAACTCCAAGCGCAAAAAATCATATGTGAAACCTGGCCGAGCAGTCAAATCAACGGCAAAGCCGAATATCCATGGCGCGAAGGTAATGCTCTGTATTTGGTGGGATCAGATGGGTGTGCTGTATTAGGAGCTGCTAAAACCGTTTGAAGAGAGCAGTAGCCGAAAAACGCCCGGAATATGCGACCAGACACGGGGTAATAATTTTCCATCATGACAACGCTCGGCCCCACGTTGCTATTCCGGTTAAGAACTATTTGGAAAACAGTGGATGGGAAGTCTTAACCCACCCGCCTTATAGCCCAGACCTTGCCCCTTCTGACTACCATTTGTTCCGGTCGATGCAGAACGCCCTTACTGAAATACGGTTCACATAAGAGTAGAATATCAAAAATTGGCTTGATTCATTCTTGGCTGCCAAGCCGGCGCAATTCTTGAAAGTCATAGTTTCAGATGGGCAATATTTTGAATAATACTATTGTACATGTTTTTCTTAAATAAACGTTCAAATTTTGGAAAAAAAAATCGCACGAATTAAAATATATACCAAATATATAGGGTGTTCTTTTGCGGTGTCAGACTTTTAAGTAGAGGTTAAATGTTAATAAGGATCAATGTCACATTGAGCAGTCAAGCTTCATTTACTTTTAGTATAGGTTCCCATATCATGGAGAGATTGACGCCACAACAATTATTTTAAATTTCGCGGAATTTATAGAGAACTTCGTAAAATTTACGGTAGATATCATCGCCTATTTACTGAATTATTGATTATTATCGTACACAATACACGCTATTGGATACTCAAACACCAACAAGAAGAAGAACAGTGCATTCGGCAGAGAATTCACGGTTGTGGAAGGTTGTGTTGAAGAGGACTTGAATTTATCGATTCGTCGTCATTCGCAGTAACTTGGCCTTTCTCTATCTCTATAAAGATCTAGGTCTCAAGGTTTTTTATTTTTTCTTTCATCTTCATCATCTTAATTAACATGATTAAATTTAATAATTTGTTTAATATTTAATAAAATATTTACACAAAATTAGCTAAATGAATTCAAAATGTGAAGCATATTTTTAATAACACATAACAACTTAAAAAGATTTTTCTTTTTATAAATTTTTTCTCGTTTTTAAATTTACAATATTCGTAATATCTTTAGATAGTTCGCTTATTGTGGTTGGAACACTGTAACAGAGTTGCCTTCTTCTGTATGTGTTGGTTACTCTTAGTACTTGTTGCATGCATACCTTGAGCACGTCGTCTTGTGTTTACCGTTTGGTTTATAAATTATACAAGACGTTAGTAGTTCGCGTACTCCAAGATGAATGACATCTTAAAAAGCTGTTTAACATTGAGTACTCCAAAATTCTGCTTGTTATTTCGATAGCTTCTAGCTATTACTATATGTGTTTCATGGCAAAATTTTAGATGTGGGTTGCTGCTTCGTCACCATATTTAAGCTTAGACCCTATAACGGAAAATACACAAGCTATAGGATGGGCATTGTGTCGCAGTACTTTATATGAGCACGCACATGTATCATAATGTCTTTTTTATGCCAGTTTGTCGATTTGTTTGCTATCGATGATAATTCGATGATATTTATCAGAGTCTAAAGGTCAATCCTCTCAATTGCTGAATTGGTACATACTTAATTTCACATGTGCAGTGGATACCGCGTAGATTTAAAACTTGAATATCTTATATGCATTGATACTCAAACCGTTATCGTGGCACCATTTCACTCCAGCGTCAAGTTCCTCTTGAGTTATAATTGTTGTCATCTCGAGGGACCTATGACGTACACCAAGTGCTTTATAATCAATAAAAGCAAAAGGATTGCTCTTCGTTAATACTCGAAGAGTAGAGAGTATGATATAAAGAGAATGGGACCTATCTTTGATCCCTGGGGAACCCTATATAGTCTATTGTTTTTCTATTTTTGATAAAGTTCATTCATTCGTTTACAACGTGCAATCAAACCAGGTGACATCCAAGTATTGTTTTTTCTTTTAACTTTTCATTTTTTTCGTATATCGATTGTTCATAAATATTTTGCAGTTCACAAATTAATTTTATGTAAGAATCGGTGTCTTTTAAGACTTCCTCCCAACCTGTTGCCATTATGAGTTTATTCACCTTTTAATTGCTCCAAATTCGATACGAGTATGTAGACTTACTTATTTCTTTTTAATTGTTATTGAATCGCCTGTGTATTAACGAATTGGGTTGGAGTCGGAAAGGTCACTTTTTAAGATATGGTCGATCACAGACTTGGTTCCTTTCTCAAGATGTACTCAAGTATATTCTGTTATGAAATTCATAGGTCTCAGTGTTGTTAACATCTCCAAACAATCCATAACATAGCTCGAACTTTTATTACAAATGTTAATATTTTTTTCGCAATTGACTCAGATTTCTTTCTGCTTCTCTGGTCAATGCCTGTTTATAAAAATCTGGTGGTCTATATATACCAACAAGATCCTATTGATGCTAGATCTAAAGCTGTCTGACTATTTATTGTTTCGGGTGTTAAATGAATGGGCCTTAAATCCACTGGAAGTTGACCCAGTTTTTAACCTTTCAATGAGTGATGAGTCGCAGTTCTGGTTAAAAGGCTACGAAAACAAGCAAGATTGCCGTATTTGGAGCAAAGAAAATCCCCAAGAAGCTCATCAGATTTCATTGGATCCAGAAAAATGCACTGTATGCTACGGATTGTAAGAGCCGGTGGCATCATTGGTCCTAATTTCTTGAAAAATTAACCGGAGCACAAGTTACTGTCAATAGACACCGGTGCAATGTGATGATCAACGACTAATTGTTTCCCTAATTTGTGATAATTTCTTTGTTTTTTGTTTAAACAAAAAATATCTGAACCTCTGAAGAATGTGTATGCTCCTTTTTAAAGTCAAAATTGAGCTCTACAATAGTGTTTTGTCAAGTCAATTCTTTGCGACTGAAAACGGTTTAGATTTTAAATATTTGTTGTCTCTGGCAAAAACGGCACACACATTTTAGCCGAATTTTATTTGCTTGTGTCTATTTACTCAACTTGTTTTCTCCTCTAAAAGTATTTCTTAACAAAATCTGTATTTACAAAATATACTCGTACTTACATAATTTGTAGGCTAAACAGGCATCTATCTATTCAATATATATATTTATATATTGTATATTTTTTGCAATAAGTTAATAAACTTAAACTAATAAGAAATATTAAAAGATAAAAAGTAAAGGCTAGGCCTATTCCGTTTGCAGTTATTATATCACTTAATGACAAACGCTGAGGCACGTAAGTCCACAGTAAACGCTAGAGCAGTCATCGAACCTTAGTTTAATTGAAAAGACAAATTAACGTATAAAGTATAAAGTAAAAACAAACACATTCTGCTGTGCATTGCACTTGCGTACACACGTCGTGCTGCGCAGCTCAACACAACATCGAGCATGTGTTAAAGTCTTTGGATTTTCCAATCTAGTAATATTGCTTTCGTTATGGGTTTTCATCAATTTCAAAATTGTTTTCCCAAGTTTTGCGCTGCCATTGCCACTTGGCATAGATACGAGTACTAATTTCTTTCTCTTGTTGACTACATAGTCGAAGTTTTCTGCTGTTGCGTATTAAACCAATTGAACGAATCTTGATTTGATAACATCTATGATGCAATAAATGTTTAATATATCGGTGAAAAGTAAAATTTAATTTCTGAAATTTTATGAAGGATTTATTTCCGGTATTTTGTCGGAACCAGAAACAAATCCTTTGTCAAAATAAGATAAACATCGTACAAGGATCGGAAATAAAATTTAACGGATATCCCTAGTAAAAAGGGCAAATGGATTTAACACAGACGACCCTTTTTACGTCCGTTTAAAAATGTGTACTCGCATGGCATGTGAAACAAATAAAATTAAAATCAAGAAAGTGAAAAAATTCAACAATAGAACTAAAATACTTGCATAGTATTATAATTATAATGGATACAACTACATTCGTAGAGATACGTACATATGTATGTATATGCTGAGAATTATCGAATACCCACATGTGAATTGCAAACATTCACCAACTACAAACGTGACATTCTACTGGATGGTATGTGTTGAATTGTTTTATTTTTGATGCGAATATTTGTGCTATTGTAAAATTAATAAACAAACTATATAAATTCAAAATGGCACATTTGTATATATGTATGTTAATTACTTGATTTCCATGTAAAAACAAAAATTTACAAACAATTGAGCAGAGTTACAGTGGGAGTGTAAAAAATTCAAACAGCTTCGCTTTTATTCTCATTCTTTTATTAATACGAGTATCTTCGAGTTATGTAAGTTATACGAGTATATTATATTAACAGTGAATGGTTTTAAAAAGGGAGACACTTGACACTGCGCTAATATTATAAATCCCTAGTCTCATTAACATAGCTCCTTGGCTCCTTTTTACAGTAAAATATAAACGTCTTAGGATCCTTGCTAACAAGCTGCCCATATGATTTTGGTTTTATATCCATGATACATATGTATGTATCGAAATTCATTATTCCAATATTTAGGCCATATATGGCAGAGTCTAGAGAGATGTGTTAATGAAGATGTGATATGTCAAATTTTGGTATCACTACAAGATTACCCGCTTATGCGGATTGACGAAAGAGAATGTAGGTACTCCGACAAAGTAGATACGTACTACATCGATAGATATATACTTTCAATATCAAATTGTTCAAAACCGCGGCACAATCTTTTTGTTATACTCAATATATGGTATATTTAACGAGAGTTTAAGAGATTATAATCCCCACCGAAAATAAGCAATGCACGTTGGTTTTGAACGCTTACAGGTTCAACTGATGAGCATTAATGGGGAGCCGATTGATACAGTTTAAGGTCTGAAAGGATGACAATACCGATAGAACAAAGTAATATGTGAGCATCCAAACGTAAAATTTGCTTTGTCGACACCAGATAGCATTCTGTTTTGAAAACCTTTGTACTGTACTGATTTTAATATTTGAATTTGATTAATATACGCACCCGTAAGGCATATGGTGTACTGGATTATAAGAAACAGATATGAGATCATCAAGTGAAATTTAAAATGGGGCCCTGGAAGACACCAGGACGACACTGCAGTTTTGTTGAGATGTGTTACTAATCTGTGTTCAAGGGAGTTTTCTAGGGTTTATCTTGGTAAAATTTGAGAACAAGATAATCATTGATGTTAAGATAAGATAAAATAAGATATTTTAGAATTCCACACTTCAAAACCCCAACTTTTGCAATAGCATTACTACACAAACATGTGTTAATTCCTCAGGTATGTAAGGAATTCTACATTATATTCTCTCGTTTCTAGTTATTTTCAGACCTATACCTCTTTTGACTTGAATTTTGTTTGTAATAAATACAAATAAGCAACGACTACCCCACACCATTGAGCTACTGGCATTGCAACCGCGAGCACGCCAACTGCTAACTTTAGGTAAAAAAGCTTAACAACTTACCAACTTAACTCACCTTTAAATGTTTTACCCTCTTAGACCGAAATACATCGATTGTGCTTATTATTCTTTATGTTGTTTCTCACATTATTCCGCTGTTCGCTTTATTGTTACTTGTGACACTTTCCAGTTTTGTCAAAATGAGCCGCAAGGGTAAGTTTTGTCTTTAATTACAAAAATTCTAATGGTGAAAGATTAGTGATGTAAAGACATTTTAACTTAAGAAATGATAAATTTTAATGTTTCAAATGAATTTACTTATTTGCTGTCATAAAAATGCATTTAAGCTAAAACGTCGAACGAGTGCATCAATTGTGCGCGTTGGGTTTCATGTCACGATAAGAATATGTGTATTTCTGCAATTTTTTTCCTAAGAAATACTCTCTGATGATGAGGAGTCCTAATAGGCGAAATCGATGAAAAATATGGAGAAGAAAACCTTTTTGCCAACCGGTTTTAGATGCACCACTTGCTGTGGAAATTGTAAGTTTAGAAATGGGTAGCTATTTATAACACATATTTTGAATGACACGACGCCTTTGGAATATTTCAAAATATATTTTAATGATGCATTTTTCGAAAATTCGGCTGATTTTACAAATAGATATAAATTTTTTCAGAAAGTTGAACATTTGAAATCATCAGCTGGGGAAATTAAAAACTTTTTTGGAATGTATATATGTTAAAATTCCAATAGTAACGGAAACAATGAGCTTCGATAGATTCTTTAAAATAGGTGAAGCAGAAAAAAGACCAAATGTCTTTTGGAGAGTTCAGCCAATTATTGACTTAGTAACGAATGCTTGCTTAAATAAATCGATGAGCAAATGATACCATTTACTGGACGTTGTCCAGTACGCCAAAGTTTGCCTAAAAAACCAAGAGGTGTTGGTTTAAAAAATTAAGTAAGTATTGACTACATCAGAATGTCTAGTTCTTGATTTTGATGTATATCAAGGCATTGTCTTGCCTCTCATCCTCTTCCAGAAAAAAATATTGGACTCGGTTCTGCATTTGTTCTGCGCCTTGTACAAACATTACCGAAAGGGTCCAAAGTTTTTTTGATAGGTATTTTACCACATTGCCCCTGTTGGATAAGCTTCTGGAAAAAGGAATTTTTGGGAAGCGAACGATAATGAGAAATCGAATAAGAGGCGTAACCTTGACTGAGGATAAAAAAATGAAAAGAGGAGGTATGGAAGAGTTCTGTTGCCCTGAGAAAGACTGGAAAGACTCAAAGTCGGTCTTATTGGCGTCATCTGCTTTTAAATGCAATCCTGTCCTGTTGGTGTGAAAAAGAAAAAAAAATTATCGAAGTAGCACGTCAAAATATAGTTGGCCAATACAACGAATCAATGGGTGACATTTGCGACCAGCAAATGGAAGCGTACCGGTGCTTCTTCAAAACCCGAAAGTGGCTTTTAAAAGTAATTATATGGTATATACATTTCATTGATTTGGCATGCTGCAATGCATGAATGGAGTACCGAAAGGATTGTCGGTAAATCGGAAAACCACCAAAAGATATGCATGATTTGCTTAGTTTTCGACTTGCGTTAGCTGAGGCATTGGTTGCAATCCCAAAAATTAATAATGTGGAGTGGAGTTCTGAGTCCGAAACGGAAGAAGCTGGAACTGCTCAACAACCGAAACGGTATCGCCCTTTGGACCAGCCATGTCTCAAAAAACGACTGGATGGCTTCAATCATTGGGCGGAAGAATTAGACTTAAAATGCACACGATGCATCAAATGCAATGTGTTTTTAATATATGTTTCAGCAACAAAAATAATTGTTTTACGTTGTGTCAAAATGAAAAATAAAAAGAATTCGAAAAAGTTATCGAATGGGTTTTTGTTATTTAAAAATGGAAAGAGACCGAGATGCATCAATTGTGTGCTTCCTAAAATTCATTGAAGAACATGTAAATTGCAAAACTTAAAATTTAAGAGTGAGTTCAAATGGTCTATAAACCACATATTTCTAAAATTATAATAAAGTGTTGAGCAGTTTAGCGTTAGGTCTGAAAGGGTTAAAAGTTAACAGCAGTAATGTCATTTAATGAGAACTAAATAGAGAATGAGACTGAATTTCAATTGTTCCTACTATTGGAATATTGTTGTAGCTTAGTTTTTCGTAATATTAAAACTTCGAAAGCTTAGTGTAAGTGGGAAAGATTGACATTATTGTTTTCGATTAGGTGTTTGCTAAATAACCTTCATATACGAGTATGTATAAGAAATTTTGTCTACCTGGTTGGTCTACATTAGATATGATGGCTCTACATAATATGAAAAAGCAGATGACATTATTGGTTGTTTTGAAAAAGTAAAAAAAAAAAAAAATGCAAGTGACGGTGAAGATACAACGCTGAACTCTGCTGGCTAAATAGAACATGACTTATAAATACTATTACTAACTAGTTAGAAACCATCTTGGACCCGCAGCCGCGACTGGAAAATCCTTTTGGCTAGAAGATTGCTCTTCATTCACATGTGTTGGGGTTTTTTTAATTGAATTATGATATTAATAATAACTACTTAAATGCTATCTATTACTTAGGCATTTGTTCTTCTCTATTGGAAGAAAGAAACCATTGTAATGCATTGCATTGTCAATGTTTGTCCGATTTTTTTTGTCCACTTATAGAGGGCAATAATACATCATATTTTGTCATATACAGTTTGAAAATAGTAAGTCGTCTTGTTTTGGTTTTCTCCAAAATTTGTCTTGTTGTCAATATATATAAATACTTTAACCCTTTGGGAGGCATATCGCGTCATCTTTTTCGGAGTTCTGCCCTCTCAAATCATTCCTTTAGACCTCGATTCCTCCAAGCCATTCTACTTTCTCCTTCGTATAGTAATGTATATAGGTTCTTTGTCTATTCTCTGATAAAGCTGTGCATTAGAGATATGTTTCTGCCAAAAAAAACCTCAAGATGATTCTTAGACATCTATGTACGAAGGTTTTCAGCTTGCGTGTGGTAGTGGTGTCCACCTCCCAAGTACTGCACCCATAAAGTAGTAGGTACTGATTCTTCATTAGAGCGCAACAGCCGCAGCTTCGTTTCTTTTGCTTTTTTATAATCCCGCGCGCGCACCAAGGGGATATGAATACCCTTATACTGGTGGTGTAGTAGTTTAAAACTCAGGTGTATTAGGTTTCGGTATTTTTCCTAGAGGTGGTTGTCACGGGACAAGCAAGTGCATCCTCAACCAGTGGGCCTCAGTACGTGCTAGTTGTTAGTTCGTTACATTTAGCCCAGCCAGCAACCACTCCAACATCAGTGTTATGTCTTCATGTCAGAGTTGACGCCGACGGGATTCTCATATAACTACATGCAAATTCTACGAAAAGACTTTGTCAGAGAATTGCCTCGCACGGGATTCGAACCCGAGACCCTCTGCTTGAGGAGTGTATGCATATACCACTACACCACGGCCACCCCCGTCCTTAGATAAAAACATTGTTTTTCCAGATTTTGAATAGCATTCCTAACGCAGCTTTAGCCTTCCCGATTTTGCTGCACATATCCAGTTTGGTGCCACCCCGGTTAGCCGAAACTACACTTCCTAAGTATAGAAAGTTGTCAATTTATTCGACCTCCTGTCTGGCAATGTTAAGTTGAGTCCGAGTGTTGGAAGTGTTAAGGGCTTTCATTTTGGCCTCAACTTCCAGATTGTAGGCTATGAAATGAAGATTTATTATCCGATGTGAATGTAGGCAAACATCGTCAGCGTAGTCGAAGTCTTTAAGGTAAGATGTCATTTTACATCGAATTCTACAGTTCCCTTCCATCAATGCTGCACGGAGTACATCGCTGATAACCACCAAAAATAATAGCGGTGACAGTATACACCCTTGACGTACTCTACTTTAGACTTCAAAATCCTCGGACATCTTATCATTGTGCAAAACAAGGCACTTACCACCCTCATATGTAGCTTAAATAATAGCTATGAATTCTCTTAGGAAGTCTATTGTCAATTTGCTGATGAATGTTGGATTAGGGCTCAAGACATTCACACAGTACCTTCAATAGAATTTTGTCTTTTTCATAAATATTGTTGGTTATTATACATAAAGTTGTTTGCAACATTCTGTTAAAATCTACGATGTTGGGTGTTATTTCATGTGTACGCCAAATATAAATATAACTTGGTATAGAAAGTTTGAAGTTGAGAATCTAATTGCTGATAGGGTTTCTACGTATACTACATATATTTGAATATTCGTCTAGGGTTTTGGATTAAAACGGAACTAAACAGTGGACAGTTATATCTTTGGTTTCGAAGATGGTACGAAGTGTGGATATACTGAAGGATTGGTGAACGCAAAGATCCTCGGCTTGTTGAATAATATGTTCTTTGACTCTGTCCAGAATTATCTTTACTATATTTTGGCTAGAATCGAAATAAACCACATACTCCTTCAGCCTATTTTACGAAGAATGCTCGTTTTTCCATTCTGCTGTTCTACTTGGGGAAGGTTGAAAAAAATGTGTAGGTAAAACATATATGTTTCATTTTTAGTTTTCGGACGCCGAAACAGTAACTCTATATGGATCGATATATACCGCCAATAACCTTCCAGCTGATTATGTTAATTCTGAACCGTTGCTTGAAATGATTTATAAATAATAATAATACTTCGGCTTGCACGAACTACTCTACGAATGGCTTTCCTATCCACCATCAGATTTAGTCCATTCTGATTATTTTCTGTTTTTAAAAATGAAGAAACGGCTTTGACGTAAAAGTTTCGCATTATATGCGTATCCTGTACAGTGTATCGAATTTATAATACATATATATTTGCAAAAAGACTTTGAAGCCGGTATTAATAGAGAAACGAATTTGTCAGTTCTCAGGCCTGCACTGGCGCTTGGGCTTTGTTTGTCTACAACTTGGAACATTTTTCGAATGTATTTTGACCTAATACTTTCCAAGATCACTTTACAAGTGACTCTTCAGACACTATAGCATTCACGAAAAAATGTAACTTATGGTATGGTTTAAACGCTGGTAGCGTTCACAAGCTAGCGTTACAGTTATCATTTATTGCAATAAAAGCTTGATCGGGGGGTGATTTCAAGATTGACTTAAGGTTTCGGCAACGATTCTTTAAAGAAGACGGTCGTTTATCAGTGGAACGAGCGGTTCAAAAGTGGTCGTGAGACAATCGAAGATGATGAACTCAGTGGCAGACCATCGACATCGACATCGAAAACCGACGAAAACATTGATGAAATAAAAGGACTGTTGGTCAATCACCGCAAATTAACCATCAGAGAGATAGCGGAGGACTTGAATATTGCCTATGGATCTGTCCAAGACATTTTGGTTAATGATTTGGGTTTCCGTCGTGTAGCAGCAAAGTTGGTGCCAAAAGACCTCAATTTCATGCAAAAAAGAGACCGTGTTGACGTCACAAAAGAGATGATTTGCGAGGCGGAATCCGATCCCACATTCATCAAAAGGATCATTACTGATCAGTACGACACGCAATCCAGACATCAGGCAAGTGAATGGCGTTCACCAAATGAGCCGAGACAAAAAAAACCACGTCGTTTTCAGTCAAAAAAGAAGGCAATGCTCACGGTTTTCATGGATTACAACGGTGTAGTGCACCATAAATTTTTGCCAGAAGGCCAGACAGTAAACAAAGAGTATTATTTGGGTGTTATGAGACGTTTGTGTGAAGCAATTGTGAGCAGAAAACTCGTGGATTTTGCATCATGATAACGCACCGTCGCACAGTGCCATTATTATTCGTAATTTTTTGACGAAAAATGCAACAAATACAATCCAACAGCCATCGAAATCACCTGATTTGGCTCCCTGTGACTTCTTTCTGTTCAATCGAATTAAAAAAACCACTTCGGGGAACGCGTTTCAGCAGCCGAGAGGAAGTAATGGAAAAATCGCAGAAATCACTGATGGACATACCGAAAACCGAATATAAAAAATGTTTTGAGGATTGGGTCAAGCGCTGGCATAACATAAGTGTGTTGCAGTCGATGGGGATTACTTTAAAGGGGACTATATAGATTTAGATGAATGAACTTGAATTTTTAATTTTCTGAATAAATTCCGAAATTTTTTTGATCAAGGTGGTATTTTCGTGAATAAGCCAGCAACGATTGAAGCTTTTGAAGACAAAATATTAAAGCGAGCTATTAAGGAACCACGGCAGCAGATAGTCGTAACCAAAAGCCAATGTCGTGTATTTTTATTTAAATTTGTTTTCCGGGATCTACGAAAAAAAAAATGTATGTAAGCTGTTGTTAATGCTTGCACAACATTACTCGAAGGTAATGTAACGTAATATACAGTGTGTTTCACTACACGCGCCCCAATTTGTTTTTATATAAAAAGTCGTGGGTTCAATGAATTAATGAAAGTTTTTAGTTATAAAATGTGATATTATTCAAATGTCTTTCTTTCATGACTTTTCCGCATAATTTGCCCGATATTCTAACAATTTGACATCCATGCCCGTTAGACCAAAAAGCCTCAAAGTTAGTCTAAAAGAGTTGAATTGCACGAGTTGGGTGGCCAATTTCTGATGATGAGACGAAGAACTTCGAACTTCGTTTTAAATAAGTCGATTGTGGCACGAGTTGAAATCTCCTGTTAAACCACATATCCTCCCAGTTCCATTTAATAAAAATTTATTTTTTATTTTTTTAAATAAAATCAAAATAAAATAAAAATTTATTGTGGAGCGATAACGGCCTCCATTGACTGTCACCGAATCGCCATCATCATCTCGGAAGAAATATGGCTCAATGGCAACTCCGGCATGAAATCGATACCAAGCACATAGTAATTTTTTTCGTATATAATGCCTGGTGTAAGAAGAAACTACTGTTTGACTTAATGCCATAACAAACCCATTTACCCAAAATTTTGACCCGTCACTGAGGATGGTTTTTTAGTCAAAATCTTGACTTACTGCCTCGCGTTCAGCTGCAATGGTCTTTTCACTTCTGACGTTTCGCTGTCAATTAATAACTTATCGGAATGATTATAACGGCGAAAAATTAGAGTTAACTCATGTAACTTAATCGTAATTGAATGCGAACATCATTGCAGCGTATACCTTTCCACGATAATCTGAAACACAAATATGAC